>OV815994.1:0-5000000 GCA_929113495.1 Andrena minutula
CCATCACTGTCGTGGGGGGGGGGGGGAGTCAACGACGGCGCGCGGCCGGGACCAATACCGGGGGAGCGGGCGACTTACAATGTCGCCGGACCGCGTCCCCCGGCCCCGGGTCATCTGTTGCGCGCGCGTCGTCGTCGGCCGGGAGGCCGCGGGATACGGTTTGGATGACCGGACCGTTCCCTGTCCCTCTCCGCTTCCTCCTTTTCGAGCATAATTTGCTCCGCGAAGAGGGACACGGCCTCCCAGCAGCCCCGATCCTCTGCCATTCGGCGCACGACTGCCGGCAGCGCGAGATCGGGGCCCAGCTGCGCCTTCAGGACTCGGCGGTCGTCGGCCCACTCCCGGCATCGCGCCAGGGTGTGATCCGCCGAGTCCAGGTCGCCCGAGTCGCAGCTGTGGCACTGCGACGTTGCCTCCCGCCCTATGCGACACAGATAATCCCCGAAACAACCATGTCCGGTGACCATCTGCGTCAGGCGGAAGGTCAGCCAACCATACCTGCGCCCCGCCCACTCCCCAAGGATGGGCAGTAGCGCCCCGACGACGCGTCCCTCCCGATGTTCGGGGAGGGACAACCACTCGACCCACTTGTCGCCGGTGCGTCGTCGGGCCTGGCCCCGTACCTCTACTTCGCGTCCCATGGCCGCAGGGTCCCCCGCCTCGCGGAGAGCGCGGACGGCGGAATAGACTTCCGCCTCCATCTCCGCGAGAAGATGGAATGGGGGGGACGCGGCCAATGCGGACAGTCCGGCGTGTGACACCGTGCGATAGGCTCGCACGGCTCGGAGGAGCACGCGGCGGTGGGCTCTAGCCAAGAGCTCCCGCCCAACGCGACACTCCTCCAGGTCACCGGCCCATATGGGTGCGCCATACAACACCATGGACCGGATGACCGTCACGTATAGCCGCCGGACACCCTCGCGAGGGCCCCCGAGATTCGGCATGATTCGCCCGAAGGCGAATATTTGCCGTTCTATTCGGGGGCCGAGGGCCTTGAAGTGAGGCGTGAATCGCCAGTAGGTGTCGAGGGTCAGGCCGAGATATCGCATCGATCGACCGACCCTGACGTTGGCTTCCCCGATCCTTAGAGACGCTCGGTTCGGGACACCGGTCCCGTTCCGGTCTGCGAGCCATATCGCCTCGGTTTTCCCGAAGGCGACTCGCAGACCGAGCGTCTCGATCGAGGCCACGACACGTCGCAGTGCCTCCTCGGCGAGGCTGATAGCCTCCTGCCGCCGCTGCCCGGAAGCCACCACCAAGGTGTCATCTGCGTAGCAGACTAGCGACACTCTTGGTGATGGCATCTCAACCCGCAGCACCGCGTCGAACGCTAGGTTCCACAATAGGGGGCCCAACACGGACCCCTGTGGAACGCCGCGGTGCACTTGAGCCGCCCCCGCCCCGTCTCGGCCATCGTATGCCACCACCCGGCCGCGGAGATAGTCCCGGATCAGGCGGCGAAGGTAGAGCGGGACGTTGTGATGAAGTAACGCCCGCTCGATCGCCGCCCAGGAGACGGTGTTAAACGCGTTCGCTATGTCCAGCGAAACAGCGATGCTCACACCACCTCCCTCGACCGCCCTGTCCGACAGCGTCCGAACCAATCGAATGGCGTCGATGGTCGAACGCTGCCGTCTGAAACCGAACTGGCGGTCGGAAAGATCCGGACCCACGGTACCGAGGTGGGACTCGAGGCGGGCAGCCACGATACGCTCGAGGAGCTTGCCCGCCTCGTCCAAAAGGCAGATTGGCCGATAGGCCGAGGGCGACTCTGCGGGTTTACCGGGCTTGCGGAGCAGCACCAACCTCGCCTCCTTCCACGCTGGGGGGAACCTCCCGGTTCTCAGGACGGCGTTGAACAGCCGCCTGAGACCGTCTCCAAGGGCGCTCATGGCGCAGGCCCAAACACGCCCGGGCACTCCGTCCGGACCTGGAGCCGCTCTTCTTCGGCACATGCGTGCCACCGAAGAGGCGAACTCCTCGTCGCTGACCCCGGGGGCGTCGGATGTATCGGCGCCCCGTGTCAACCATGGGTCCCCGGCATCGACGTAGCCACCCTCTCCCGGAACTAAGGGAGGGGGGAAAAGCGTCGTGATAACTTCGCCGAGGAACCCAGGCTCCAGACCCTCCGTGACTGGGGGCGTCCAAGGACCGAGCTTGACAGACACGGCCCTGTACGGGCGCCCCCAAGGGTTCCGGTCGAGGGTCGCGACGAATTCGTCCGCGGAACGGGCTTTGGCCCGGGCGATCTCTCCACGGAGCTCTCGGCGCGTCTCTGAAAACGAGGCGCGCAGCTCCTGGAGTAGCCCCTCCGGTACCCGCCGAGGATCTTTCCGGCGGGTATTGGTGTACCGGCGACGCGCTAAAAGATTCGCCGCCCGAAGCTCGGCGATCTTGGGCGTCCACCAGTACACCGCCTTCCGACCCCTGACTGGCGCCCCGGTCCGCGGCATCGACGCATCGCAGATGCGTTGCATACTGCGGCGGAACCAGAGGGCGCCATTAGCGGGGTCGTCCAGCACGTCGCCTGGCAGTGGCGGCCAGGCGACAACGGAGGCAGCTAGTTGGGCCGCGTCGACGTCCAAGCGTCCGAGCGCCCATCGTGGGGGCTGCTCGCGCGCCCGAGGGGCACGTGGAGGCGGGGTGACGGAGGTACCCAGCATCAGATACATGTGATCTGACAGGGTTTCAGTGTCCTCCGCCACCCAGCAGCGCGACGTTTTAGCGGCGGCTGCGGGGTTGACCCAAGCCAGGTCGATTATCGACTCGCCCCGCATGCCGCGGTACGTCGTCACTGCATGGGGGTTCTTTAGCATGAACCCCATCGCCTCCGCCCACTCGAGTAGCACCTCGCCCCGGGAGTCCGTCCTGGGGGCGCCCCATGCAACCGCATGGGCGTTGAAATCCCCCAACAGGACGACCGGCCGAGACGATAGGGGGGCGATGAATGCCCCCATCTCGTCGAGCCGGTCCTCGAACTCCGGGACCGTGAAGCGCGGCGCGAAATAGCAGCCCACCACGAGGAAGTCCCCCCAACGGACGGCCATCCAGCCCTGCCCGTGCCGGGCGACCGAGCACGGCAGGGCCCCTCTCCCTATATCCCACACCATCGCCACCTGCCGATCCGGGTTTGTGGACCGAGAAATTCGGTCCTCCAACGGATACGGCTCGGTGACGATGGCCAGCCCGGCCGCCAACTCTATGCGAGCCTGCTCCAGCAGGTCGTGCGCTCGCATAGAGTGGTTCACGTTGGCCAGCAGGATCGGGGGGCCTCTAGGCATCGCGTAAGCTCGCGTTGCCGGCCTCCACCGGATCCTGCTCGGGCCGGGCTACAACCCCGGTGTCGGGTGACTCTACCCCCAAATTCTCTACCGTCTCGGGCGGGGGGACCTCGCCGCCGTATGACGCGGCGACGGAGCGCGCGAGTTCTCGCGCCTCCTCCCGAATCTCCTCTGCTCTCCCACCGTCCACCGGCGCTGGGGAGGGAATAGTCCCGCTCGCTTTCATGAAGGATTCCCTCCCCTCTGGCTGGGCTCCGGGAGGGGAAGGGGGGGCGTCGGACTTGTCCGCGCACCGCACCCTTCTTTTCTTCCCCGTCCCCTTGTTGGCGACCCCGAGCTCCGGTGACGAGGCGCCGCTGGACGGCGCGTCGGAACCCTCGCGGTCCTTCCGCTTGCACGGCCCCGATTTAGCCGCTGAGGAAGTGGCATCCAGGGGGGAGGTATCCATCTCCCCTGGAGCGTCGGCGGGAGCGTCGGCGGGCGTCGGGGGCTTTGGATCCGCCGACACAGCGGCATCACCCTTGCTCTTTCCGGCCCCTCTTTGCTTGGGAGGGGTCGCCCGTTTCGGGGGGCGGCACGCCGGGCCACCCATTCTGTGGCCGGCAGGAGCCCCGGCCGCGGTGCAGAGGGAGCATTTCGGGGCGGCGGTGCAATCGCGCGCCCTGTGCCCTTCACTGCCGCACCGGTAACAGAGCCGGCTCCTGTCCGCCGGGCTGCCGCATTTTGCCTGTGCGTGGCCGAACTCGAGGCAGCGGAAGCATTGTAGCTTCCGCTGAGCTAGCGGCGACACGCGGGCCAGGAGCGAGTCCACGTTGATCGTGGCCGCCCTGACCAGGCGGGCAGCAGCCGCGACGGGTGCGCGGACCCAGAGGGTAAAGAGCCCGGCGGCGTCTGGGCGCTTCGGGCCCATCGCGATGTTTTCCGCCGCGCAGCCCCCCTGGGTGGCGATCGCCCCCCGGATGGCGTCCTGGGACGCAAGCTCTGTGAGCCCGCCGATGCGGAACTCGGCTGTTTTTAGGGGGCACTGGACTTTGATGCCAGTGCCCTCCAGCCGCTCCGCGAGCCTCGTGGTGAGGGCGGCGGCTTTCTCCGAGTTCTGGGCTCCCGGGATCTCGAACACGAGACCCCCGGTGACCGCGCGTCTCGGTCGCATGGCCGCGATGCCGAGGTCGGCGACCTTTATGCTCGCCATCGCTCCGGCCACCTGCGCCGAGAAATCCTTCTCTCCCCCAGCCGGCGCGGTGATCGTCACCGCCGACGTCCTGGGGGCGCGCGGCATCGATACCGGAGGTTTCCCGGGCGCGCCTGGTCTCTGGGGAGCTGGCTTCGCGGCGCCCCCACCCCCCTTCTTCCCACTGCCCTTAGCAGCCGCTGTCGGGGCCCTCGACGCCCCGTTTGACGCAGCCGACTTGGCCGCCGCCCTTTTGGCCTTACGGCCCACAACCTGAGCCCATGAGCTCTCCGGAGCTTTCCGGGGCTCAGGGGGCAAGGTCTGGCTGCGGGGGGCGCCGGGAACCGGCGTTATCACCCCCGGTTTGCTGCCAGCCTTTTTGGCCTTCTTGGCGGCCTTGGCGGCTGCTCTGCGCGCGCGCCTGGAGCGCGTGGACGAGGGTCTCGTCGACGTTACCGCGCCAGGTTTCGCAGCCGTGGACGCGGCGGCGGAAGTGCCCGCCTGCTCCGACCTCTTTTTTGAGGCGGCAGTCGGCGCCGCTTTGGGGGGATTACCCTCCGGCCCGCTCGTAGACGCCTTCCTTGGCACGGGCCCCGTGCCACTCGCCACCTTCTTCTTTTCGCCGCGAGGCGGAACCTTAGTCCCGTCCGCGGCATGCCCCTCGGTCCCGATCCTCGCCCACTGCAAGGCGAGGGGCGTCGGCGGAGCGGCAAGCCCCTGCGCAGGGCCGCCCCGCTGGAGGACTTTACCGAGTGCGAGGAGACGGGCATCGACCCTCCTCTCCAACTCCTCCACTCGGCGCAGCACGGCCTCCCAGGGCTGCTCGACGGCCCTGGTGCCGGCATCGCTGGCCACGTCTTCTCCTCCGGGAGACGAAGGTTCGGGGGAGATAATCCTCCTCCTCTTCTTCCCCCTATCTCCCTTATCTTTGCCCTCCGCCGGCTTGTCCGTGACGGGGGCAGGCCTCGCCGCCGACGAGGGACCCGGGGTGGGTGCCACCTCCACCTGGACGCACGAGTCCGTCCAGGGGGGCACGCAGGTCGGGAGGAGCTCACTGCGGGTGGGCAGTGGGACGCCGGGGCGGAAGGATAATTCCTCCGACTCCCGAACGTCCACCCCCGCGTGAGACGCGCGCGTCTCGAGCCTCGCGTATTTCCCGCGGAGGAACTCGAGTTCCCTCTCCCTGACGTGCAGGCACTCGCCGAGGGAGTGCGCCTGCTCCGTCAAATTCCGCACTTGCGTGGAGAGCCGGTGGGACTTACGCTCCCACGCTCCCTGGCGGAACACCACCTCCCTCGCAGGCTTGTCCGGATTTTCACCCCGCTCCGCTCTCCCGGTGAGCTCCGCGGCCACGGCGGACGCGCGTCGAATCGCGATCCTTATAGCGCGTACGTCCGTCGACTTCACGTGCCTCGCCGCGCTAATGGTGGCCGCCACCGCGTCAAGCTCGCGCTGGGCCTGGCCGGCAAGACCGCCGACCGACAAAGTCTCGGCCCAATCACGCAACTCGGAACGACCCGGGAGAGCCTTCATGCCAGGGCCCAGTCTGGCCGGGTTTGTCCAGACCCCTGGCTTCCTGCCCCTCTTCCCTGGGACGAAGCCCGGCCTATGTCCCGATTCGGCACCGTCGTCGGACGACAACGACAACGGAGGGGCGTCGAAACAATCCCCCTCGGCGGGCACTCCGCCGGTGTCCCCCACCCCGCTGGACGGGAGGTCCAGGTCCATCTGGGACGCAAAGTCCGGGGGACTCAACTCCAACTCCCCCTCATCGGAGGAGATGACGACTGCCTGCTCGCCACTAGCGACGAGCGGGTCGCACCGCTCGAGCAGCACGCGGGGCTCGGGCGCCCCGTCGATGCGCGGGCGCAGAACCTCCGACGCAACGTCCGCCGGACTCGGTCGTGCCAGCAATTCCGCCATCTGCTGCTGGAGAATGTTAACCTCCCTCAGCTCCTCGGCGGTGAGCAGCTCTACGCTTCGCACCAAGGGCACACCCTTGGTGCTGCATGGCGCCGATGGTGAAGCCTCGCGGTCTCGCGGTTGCGGGACAGTAACTGTACCGGCCCCTTCGGTTTCCGCCCCCTCCCTCCCTGACAGAGCGGACTGATCCCGCGGCGAAGCCAGCGACCCGCGCGAAGCGATCAAACGCTGACTCCGCCTGACCCCGCACTGTGTTTTCGCGGGAAGAGCTGCACGCAGCGATGCAGCGCCCCCACCTCCCTCCGTTTCCAAAAGAATGTCCGTTTCGATTTCCTGGTCGGCTGCTGCCTAACCCTAACCCTATTTTTTTTTTTTTTTTTTTTTTTTTTTTTTTTTACGTGCAGGAAATCCGGAACGGATACCCCGAGCTTCGGGGGAAGCTCGGGGTTATGTTGGGCTCCAACCAACTAAAACCTGCACGGTAACCACCTAGAGCGAGGGGATCAGGCAAGGAAGATGGCCGTTCTTACGCGAGATCAAACCAGCGATACGTTCGCTAGGCCATCCTCCAAGGCCCCAGATCCCCAACGCTCGTTTGCCAGGAGTTGGCACTTTCCCAAGGGGGAGAGAAGCTCCCCGGGAGAATCCCCAGCTAACGCCGGGGCAGCACTGCGGGTTACGCGCCAACGCTGCCCCTCGTCCCCGGCTGTACTAACCAGGCTCAACAAGCCCCCGCTTGTTGAGCCCCCCCACAGCCCTCCGATGCCGCTATCCGCCTGAGGCGGACTCAGGAAGGAGCGGGCCCGGTGTACCCGGTCCACGCAACCCCCCCACGGTACCGACCGACTATCCCCCGTCACGTCCTCCACGCCCCGGGAGGCATTGCACGCGCGGAGCAGGCTTTATGGAGAGAGGGAGGACCACCTCTTAGCCTCTACTCGACGCGCCCTCCCGTTGCATTCGCGCCAACACCGACGGCTCACCAGAGCTTCGCGCCCTTCTTCACGAAGGACACGCCGGTGTCGCGCTTCGCCGTCCGTCTCGCCGCTACCGCGCTCGCCACTTCCCGCTCCTCTTTGGCTTTGGCGCGCGTAGCGAATGCCGCGAACTCTTTGCGCAGCTGCCGCCAGTAGCCACTGCGCTTGGCTGTGTCTCGCGCCTTCGGAGGCCTCAGGTCCGTCCGCACACGCGGGGACACAGGGCCCGCCTCGGAGACCACCATTCCCGTGCCCCGAAAATGCTCCTCCATGGCCTTGGCGAGGAGCACTGCCCTACTCTTACCGCCGGGAGTCGGGCACCGGAAGACGGCGCACCTGGTCCAGGCGCCAAAGTATTCAACGCGACCGGGCCATTTCACGGGCTGCTGGTCGCACAGCTCATCCCAATATCGGTCTACCAACCGGACGAACTCTTTGTCGCCGTCCCGACCTTCCCCTTTGATCTCCCCCCTCATAACCCAGACCTGGCCCGAATCCGTCGTGTATTCGTCTTGCGGATACACGCGGTCGTCATCGTCGAAAGGACGATCGGTATCCGGGTCCAGGTCCACGTCCAGGATCACCCCGTGAGGGTCAACCCCCGAAATTTTAACGCCGATACCGGCCTCTTCGTCCTCGTCGCCGGAAGACACGTCGTCCCACACGACCCCGGTCGTGTCCAAGACCTCCGTCCCGCAGTCGGCGCCCGCGGGACCCTCGGAGGGACCATCGGCGGAGACGTCTTTATTCTTCCCGGTGTCTATCCATTCCCCTAGGGAAACCTGGCATTCCGATCCCGAGGCCGCAACCGGCGGTACTGGATCCGGCGAGATAATCTCGACGTCCCCGTCCGAGGACAGCGGGGACATCGACTGGGGGGCGGGAGCCTCGACGACCGCCGTCTCCGACCCAGCCGATGAATCCACCGACGCAGCCCGAACCTCTGCCACCACCGGCATCTCGACTTCCACCGGCTCGTCGTCCCTCTCCGGACGCGAGACCACGGTCCGACGCCCGTCCGCGGTCCTGGACCGCTTGCGAGGCGATCTCGGCGGAGAGTTAGGGGAGGAGGAGCGCTCCTCCTCCGTCTCGTGGCGCGGCCTCCGCTTGCCCTGGCCTGCAGCGGAGGTGCCTGCCTCGTCCCGTGACGGCCCCGCTACCGGGACCGCCGCCGTCACTCCCGAAGGCCCCGCTTCCGTCTCGGATGTCGCGGTCTCAACCGCCGTAACCGGCGGATCGACCACCGGCCGCTTCTTCGCCGGCTGGGCCCCGCCCCTCGCCGTCTTCCGCGAGCGGCTCTCCCCCTTCCCCGCCGCTAACGAGGAAGCCGTTGGTTTACGGCACGCGGCGCCACCCATACGGTGCCCCGCTGGCAGCCCGGCAGCAGTGCACACGAGGCACTTGACCGCCGCCTCGCACCCCAGGGCCTTATGCCCCTCGGCGCCGCAACGGTAGCACGCGGCGCTTCTGTCTATCCCGGCGGTGCAGGCCCGACGAACGTGCCCGAAAAGCAGGCATCGGTGGCACTGCAAGGCCCTCCTCTGCAGGAGCTCCACCCTGACGGCGAAGAGGCCCAGCTGGATCCCGCCAAGCTTGAGGATCTTCGATATCCCCCCCAACGGGCATCGCGCGAACGCCGTATAGAGCCCGGTGCCGTCCCGCCGAAACTCCCCGACGTGGACGTCCGCTTCCTCGCACCCGCCAGCCGCAGCCATGGCACTCCGTACCGTCGCGGGGGTCGCGAGCTCGGTGAGGCCCCTCAGGCGGACCTCACCCCATCTCTGAGGGCGGGTCACCCTCACTCCCTTCCCAAGGGTAGCAGCCGCCAGTGCACCCGCCAAGGTGTCGGCCTTCTCTTGGGAGTCCGGCCCAGGGATGGACATGAGCAGGGCTCCACTCGCGGCCCGCTTGGGTCGCAACGCCGTGATGCCGAGCGGCTCCAAGTCCACCGAGCGCATCGCCTCGACGACCGCTGCGGTGAATTCCGCCTCCCTTCCCTCCTCCGCCACAATGCCAACGGCCGCACCTCGTGGAAGCCGCGGCAAGCGGGGCCCCGGCGGTGGCGGCCGAGTCACCCCCTTCTTCTTTTTCTCTCCCCTGCCGACCACCTGGGACCAGGACGATGCGGCCGTAGCACCAGCGCTACTCCCCCCCTCGATCACCCCTGTGACCTCAGGGGCGCCTCTAGACAGCGCAACCCGCTTCCTCTTCTTTTTCCCCTCCGAGGGGACGTCTCTCGGGAGGGGGTCCTCGTCGCGCAACTCCGGAGAGTGCACGGGGGAAGCCTCCGCAGCCACAGGTGCGCCGTTCTCCTCCAAGGCAGCAAGCCTACCGCTCATGGCGAGTATCGCCTCGCACACTCGCTCCATCATAGTCATCACCTTGTGGGCGAATGCCGCGAAGCCCTCCGCTTCGGTGTAGGCCGGAGGGTCCGACGAGCTCCTTGCATCCCTTTCGGGTCGCGGACGGTTTCTAGCGGCCACCGCCCTCTGGTCTTCCAGCTGTTTGACCAGCTGAACAACCCGGTCCTCCAAACAGGCGATCCGAGACTTTTGTTCTTTCAGTTCTCGGTCCTTGGCCCGGACGACCCCGGACAAGTCCACGGTCGTACGGTTCGCCGTCTCGTCCCTCCCCCCGCGAATCGGGGACGCCGATGAATCATCGCGGCGTTCTCGCGACGAATCGCCGCCCGCCCTCGCCCTGAGCCGCTTGCTCCTCCTCCTCGGCGCTGGACTGGAAGTCCGGTCCACGTCCATTTCCAAATCATCGTCATTAGGGATAGCCAGGTATGCTTCTGTTGCTTCTTCTGGGTGGGGTGGCAACATGCCCTCCCCAACACCAGTGACGCCGGTCCGAGGCACCAACTCGGCGTCATCAGTCTGAACTCTTACTACTGAATGGCTGCTGACTGGGCCAAACAGAGTCGGGCGACCCCCCGATAGCGGCGTTTTTTCCGAGGCTACCTTTTGGTTTCTCATTCCATAAAAAGTGTCTTTAAGGGCGACGGCCCCACCGCCCGGCGGTCTCCCAAACCATCCCCACTAAGGCGGGGGGAAACACCCAGCGTGCGCTTTACTTCTCTGCTGACGAGAAGGTCTCCTCAACGAGGAAGACAATCACCCCTGCAGCGAAATGCACCGCAGGGGAACTCAAGTGCCATGTCCGCGTTCGCGCCCCTACCCGACTATGTCGTGTAGGGACCCCAGGAGCACCAACGTGGAGGTGCGGTACATGGTCTTGCCCCGGTCGGGCCTCCAACTTCGTCCAAGCTCTCCGCTCTGGGCTGCCTAAGGATCCTCCCGCCGCGACCCTAAGGTCCGGGGGTACCACCAGAGGCGACGACCCAGTTGAGAGAACATGGAACCCATCGGAGTTCTCCATCGACCATGCGCCGGCAAGCCGACAGCCGATGGAGAGCCCTTCCGAAGCCAAGAATTTTGCTCCCGCCTAACCCTAACCCTATTTTTTTTTTTTTTTTTTTTTTTTTTTTTTTTTTTTTTTTTTTTTTTTTTTTTACGTGCAGGAAATCCGGAACGGATACCCCTGTCCTCGGGGGAGGGCCAGGGGTTATGTTGGGCTCCAACCAACTAAAACCTGCACGGTAACCACCTAGAGCGGGGGGATCTGGCAAGGAAGATGGCCGTTCTTGCGCGAGATCATACTAGCGATACGTTCGCTAGGCCATCCTCCAAGACCCCGGATCCCCGCGCTCGTTTGCCAGAGTTGGCACTTTCCCAAGGGGGAGAGAAGCTCCCCGGAAGTAATCCAGCTAACTCCGGGGCGGCATTGCGGGTTACTCGCCAATGCCGCCCCACGTCTCTGGCTGCTGCTCCTAGGTTCGGCGAGCCCCCGCTCGCCTCCCCCACAGCCCTCCGGTGCCGCCAGCCGCCCTAGGCGCACTGTACGGGAGGGAACGGGTCCGGGAGAATATCTTCTCCCGGCGCTCCGCACCCCCCCACGGACACCACTCACGCCCAACGAAGTGGGTGGGAGGTGCCGGCGGCGAGCGCCCGGCGGGAGGGCTGGGGGGATGAACCCAAACCCAGAAACCCCCCGCCGACCGCACGCCGCCAACACCCCCCACCCACACCCCCCTTTCGCGACCCCGAATTTGTGCGTGGGTGGGGACTGGGAGGGGAGAAATCTCCTAACGGAGAGACCTCCTCCTCCCCTGCCCCTCTAATCCCCACGCACCTCCCCCCCCCCCCCTTCGCCAATGCACTAAAAACACCGGGGGCCTCCTAGAAGAGTTTGGCGCCCTTCCTCAGGAAGGACACCCCGGTGTCGCGCCTCGCCATTTTCCTTCCCTTCACCACGTCCACCTCCTTTTCAATGGTTGTCTTGACGAATCCTGAGTACCTCTGGCACAGGTCTTTCCAGTAGCCGTTGCTGCTCGCTGCCCTCATAGCAACCGGCGTGCGGAGGTCCGTTCTCATCTTTGGCGGGATGGGCCCAGCCCCTGAAACGACCGGCCCCTTCCCACTGAAACAGTCCGCCAGCGCTGCAGCGAGCTGCACCGCCCGGCTCTTGCCGCCAGGGGTGGGGCATCGGAAAACCGCGCCCCGAGCCCAAGTCCCCGCGTACTCGACGCGGCCAGTCCAGTGGCTGTCGCGTTTGAGATGGAGGTCATACCACTCCCTCTCGACCAGTTCCACGAAGACTCTGTCTCCACCCTCGCCGTCCCCGGCCTCGCCCCTCATAACCCAGACCTGGCCGGAGTCTGCCGTAAATTCCTCGTCGGGGAACACCCGATCGTCATCCGCGTAGGGGCGCCCATCCGGGTCCAGGTCTTCCTGGCCTATCATGCCGCCTGGGTCGGAGCCCGAGATCTTCGGCCCCAAGACGACCTCGCCACCATCGTCCTCCTTGACCGTCGGCAACTCCACCACGGGTAAGGTGTCGTCCGCCGCGGAGTCGCGACTGGCGGAGGCCACGGCGTGTCCCTCGGCAGCCACGGCGCACCTCGCCTCTTCGTCCTCTCCTTGACGCCTGGTAGTGGCGAATGCACCCTGCGATACGCCGGAGGCGGAACAGACCGGTTGCAACGCCGGCGACTCGGGAGCGGCCTTCTCCTTTTCTTCCTCCTCCGTTGCCAGAGGGAACGGTGACGAGGCCTGTGCCTCCTCCTCCTCCGTCGACATACTCTCCTCTTCTTCTTCGTCGACGTCCGCCTCCAGGTCGGAAAGCGACGGACTCCTCCCGCCCGTAGTCCTGGACCTCTTACGGGGGGCTCTTGGTGGGGAGCCGGAGGAGGTACGATCCTCCCCGACCTCGCTCGCCAGCCTCCGCGTCCCTTTAGCCGAACTCGCGGCCTCCGCTACATCCGGCCCCGCTGCCGGGGCTGTCGTCGCCACCCCCAGCGTGGCCGGCGCAGAGGCCTGGCCGGGTGTAAGGGGCGCTGGCTTCGCCATCGGCGGTTGCGGCGCCCCGCTCCTCGTCGTCTTCCGCGAGCGGTCCTTCCCTCGCCCCGCCGCAGCCATCGACGCAACGGTCGGCTTCCTGCACGCGGTGCCTCCCATGCGGTGCCCCGCAGGCAGCCCGGCCGCCGCACAAACGGGGCAGTTAGCCGCCGCCTCGCATGCGTGGGCCATATGGCCCTCCCCACCGCACCTGTAACACAGGCCGCTCCTATCGGCCTTAACAGGGCACAAGCGCCGAACATGCCCAAAAAGCAGGCATCTATGGCACTGCAGGGCCCGTCGCTCCAACAGCTCGACCCTGGCCGGAAACAGGCCGAGCTGTACTATCCCGGTCTTTAAAATCTTGGCGACCCCCCCCAACGGGCACCGCGCATACGCCGAGAACAGTCCGGCACCGTCCCGACGGAAGTCCCCGACGCGCACATCGCCACTCGCGCACCCACCGGCCAGCGCCAGAGCCTCCCGCACCGCAGCGGGGGTTGACAGCTCCGTCAGGCCCCTGAGGCGCATCTCACCCCACCTCTGGGGGCGGGTGACCCTCACCCCCCTTCCCCGGGTCGCCTCACCCATTGCTCCCGCGAGAGCGTCGGCCTTCTCGTGGGAGTCCGGCCCAGGGACTGCAATAAGCAGCGCCCCGCTGGCAGCCCGCTTAGGGCGCAGCGCCGATATGCCCAAGGCCTCGAGGCTAACGGCCTTCATAGCCTCCGCAATGACCCCCGGAAACTCAGCCTCCTTTCCTTCTTCCGCCACGATACTAATGGCGGCACCACGTGGCAGCCGCGGTAATCGGGGCTTGGCGCCCTTCCCCTTCGGTGGGTGCGGCCCAGCACCACCCTTCCGCGCCGAAACCCCCCGGCCCACCACTTGGGCCCACTGTGTCGGGGCGGCGGTCGCCGCGTCGTTCACCGCAGCCGCAGGGACCCCGGTCCTCTTCCCTGTCTTCGTCCTTCTCTTCCCTTTCCCCACGGGGACATCCCCAGGGAGAGGATCCTCCACGTCCATCGCTGGGACCGCAGGACACACGGCGGTCGCCTCCGCTGTCGCCGGGGCGCGATTCTCTTCCAGGGCAGCGAGCCTCTCGCCCATGGCGAACACCGCCTCGCACAGTCGCTCCATCATGGAGATGGAGGAGTGCGCGAAGGTCGCCAGATCCTCAGCGCCGGGCATGGCCGCCGGGACCGCAGGCCCCGTAGCCCCCGTTTCGCGTCGCGCCTGCGTCGCCTCTGAGGTCGGGGGGGCGGGATTTAATCGCTCCCCGATGTTCCTGAGCCTGCTTTGAAGGCACTGCTCCCTACGCTGGCTGTTGTTCGCCTCGAGCCTTTGGGCCTCCAGCTCCCGGAGCAACCGGCTCACCTGCTCTTCCAATCGGCCGATATGCTGCCTTAGCTCGTCCAGCTCCTTGTCCTTGTGCTGGACGATCTTCGCCCATTTCTCGGCCACGCAATCCCGCGTCTCGCTCTTCTCCCGCCTGAGCGGGGATCTAGAAGCGCCGCGGCGCGATCGCGGCACAGCCCCTTCCGTCCTCGACCGGAGCCTATCGCTCCTCCTCAAAACGGGGTCAAGGGCCCTTTCATTTCCCGTAGTCGTGTCCGTTGCAGGAGCCAGGTCGACCTCAGTTGCTTTTTCTGGGTGGGGTGGCAACATACCCTCCCCAACACCAGTGACGCCGGTCCGAGGTGGCAACTCGGCGTCATCAGTCTGATCACTTACTTCAAGCCTGTTGCTGACAGGGCAGACTTGAGCCAGGCGATAACCCCCTGGAAGCGGCGTTTTATCCGAGGCTTCTCTATTATTCTTAAACATTCCATCATAATGTCTTGAAGGGCGACGACCCCACCGCCCAGCGGTCTCCCAACCATCCCCACTAAGGCGGGGGGAACACCCAGCTATTATTTTAGTTCCCTGCTGCAGGAACGCCCCACCTCGCAGGAACTCGCGAGGAGGGTACCCCTGCGAAAGACGTTACCGCAGGGGAGCGCAAGTGCCATGTCCGCGTTCGCGCCCCTGCCCGACTATGTCGTGCAGGGACCCCAGGAGCACCAACGTGGAGGTGCGGTACATGGTCTTACCCCGGTCGGGCCTCCAACTTCGTCCAAGTTCTCCGCTCCGGGCTGCCTCAGGATCCTCCCACCGCGGCGCTAAGGCCCGGGGGTACCACCAGAGGCGACGACCCGGTTGAGAGAACATGGAACCCATCGGAGTTCCCCATCGACCATGTGCCGGCAAGCCGACAGCCGATGGAGAGCCCTTCCAGAGTCAATTATGCTCCCGCCTAACCCTAACCCTATTTTTTTTTTTTTTTTTTTTTTTTTTTTTTTTTTTTTTTTTTTTTTTTGTACTTGGTGGAAATCCCCTCGGATACCCTCCGCCCGCGGGGGCGGACGGAGGGTTATGTGGGACTCGAACCCACTAAAACCACCAAGATGGCCTCCTCAGGGGCGGTATCGCGCGCCTGAGGGGGAGGACTTTCGCGAGATCAAACTAGCGATACTTTCGCTTGCCTCCCCCCAGTGCGCTAGTTGAGCGACACCGCCCGCCAGCCCCGGCGCGTTTGATGCGCCGGGGTCATCCCTGGGGGGCCTAACCCTATTTTTTTTTTTTTTTTTTTTTTTTTTTACGTGCAGGAAATCCGGAACGGATACCCCGAACTTCGGGGGAAGCTCGGGGTTATGTTGGGCTCCAACCAACTAAAACCTGCACGGTAACCACCTAGAGCGGGGGGATCTGGCAAGGAAGATGGCCGTTCTTGCGCGAGATCAGACTAGCGATACGTTCGCTAGGCCATCCTCCAAGACCCCGGATCCCCGCGCTCGTTTGCCAGAGTTGGCACTTTCCCAAGGGGGAGAGAAGCTCCCCGGAAGAATCCCCGCTATCGCCGGGGCAGCGTTGCGGGCTACGCGCCAACGCTACCCCTCATTCCCCGGCTGTATTTACCGGGTTCGACAAGCCCCCGCTTGTCTCACCCTCCACAGCCCTCCGGTGCCGTCAGCCGCCTGAAGCGCACTACGAGAGGAGCGGGCCCGGTATGCCCGGTCCACAGAACCCCCCACGGTCACCTACTCTCTACTCCCATGCTGTCCTCTTACGCCCCAGGAGGCATTGTGCGCGAATGGGGCACTAATGGAGGGAGGGAGGACCACCTCTCCAGCCCCGTTGATTCCGCGAACCCTCCCGTTGCGTCCGCGCCCACACCCGACAGCATGTTCACCCGAACAGCTTGGTGCCCTTCTTTAAGAAGGACACCCCGGTGTCGCGCTTCGCCGTCTTCTTCGCCGCTACCTCGCTCTCCTCCTTAGCCTTTGCGCGCGTAGCGAACGCCGCGAACTCGTGTCGCAGCTTCCTCCAGTAGCCGCTCTTTTTAGCGACTAGCCTCGGTTTCGGCAGCCGCAGGTCCGTTCGCATTCTCGGCGAGACAGGGCCCGCCTCCGAGACAACCACCCCCTTCCCCCTGAAGTGCTCCTCTAAGGCCTTGGCCAGGAGCACGGCCCTGCTCTTGCCGCCGGGAGTCGGACACCGAAAGACGGCGCACCTGGTCCATATGCCGGCGAACTCGACGCGGCCGGACCATCTTTCGTCCCGCTCGTCGTAGAGGTCCTCCCAATGCCGGTCGACGAACTCGACGAACGCCTTGTCACCGCCCTCACCTTCTCCTATCTCACCTCTCATCAACCAGACCTGGCCCGAATCCGCCGTGTATTCGTCGTCGACGAACACGCGGTCGTCGTCGGCATAGGGGCGCCTGGTATCGGGGTCGAGATCCACCTCCCGGATCACACCGTGTGGATCGATCCCCGAGATCTTCCGGCCGATGTCGGCCTCGTCGTCCTCGTCACCGGACGAAACATCATCGGCCGAAAGCTCGATGGTGTCCAGGACCTCCGTTCCGCAAGCACCACTCACGGGATCCACAGGGGGATCATCAGCGGAGACGCCCTGCGCATCCTCCCCGCACTCCTCCTCCCTGCACACCACTAAGGTGTCCACCCGATTCCCACCGGAAACGGGACAGTCCGACGGGGGGGAGGGGGGCGAGACCACCGGCTCCGACCCCGAGGCCACGATCGGCGGTTCCGGCGTGGTTACCTCCACATCCCCATTGCCCGAAGACAGCGGGGACAACGACAGGGGGGCGTGCACCATGGCGACAGTTGTCACCGTCCCCGCCGATGAATCTGGCAACGGAGCCAGAGTCTCCACGACCTCTAGCATCTCCTCCTCCTCCACTTCATCATCGCCGTCCGGCTCAGAGTCCGAGATCACGGTACTCCGCCCATCCGCAGCCCTGGATCTCTTGCGAGGGGCTCTCGGCGGGGAGTCAGAGGAGGTGCGCCCCTCCTCAGCCTCGCGATCCAACCTCCGCTTACCCTGCGGTTTCGGCTCCGCTACCGCTACAGCCATCGTCTCCCCCGAGGGCCCCGCTGCCGTCTCGGATGCAGCCGTCGCAGCTGCTCGAACCGGCGGGTCGAGTCCCGGCTTCTTCTTCGTCGGCGGTTTGGCTCCCCCCCTCGCCGTCTTCCGCGAGCGGTCCTTCCCCTTTCCCGCTGCCATCGTGGCAGTCGTCGGCTTCCGACACGCAGGGCCACCCATACGGTGCCCCGCCGGCAGCCCGGCCGCCAAGCAAACGGGGCAGCTCACCATCGCCTCACAGCCCAGGGCCTTATGCCCCGCGACACCGCAACGGTAGCACGCGGTGCTCCTGTCCACGTCCGCAGGGCATGCCCGACGAACATGTCCGAAGAGCAGGCACCGGTGGCACTGCAGGGCTCTTCTCTGCAGAAGCTCCACCCGAACGGCGAACAGGCCAAGCCGTAATCCGCCGGACTTCAGGATCTTAGAAATCCCCCCCAACGGACACCGCGCGTACGCCGAAAAAAGCCCGGCGTTATCTCCCCGGAACTCCCCAACGCGCACGTCGTCCACCGCGCACCCCCCCAGCCACAGCCAGGGCATCCCGCACCATCGTGGGGGTCGCGAGCTCCGTCAGGTCCCTCACGCGGATCTCACCCCATCTCTGAGGGCGAGTCACTTTGACCCCCTTCCCCAGAGTAGCCGCTCCCAGGGCTCCCGCTAAGGTGTCGGCCTTCTCCTGGGAGTCCGGGCCAGGGACCGCTATGATCAAGGCCCCATTTGTGGCCCGTTTGGGCCGCAGCGCCGCGATGCCAAGAGGCTCCAAATCCACGGACCGCATCGCCTCGACGACCGTGCCCGCGAACTCCGCCTCCCTGCCCTCCTCCGCCACGATGCTGACGGCCGCCCCTCGCGGAGGCCGCGGCAGGCGGGGCCCCGCCACCCCCGGTGGCAGCGGTCGAGTCCCTCCTTTGCGTCCCCCTCCTCCCCGATTGACCACTTGGGCCCACGTCGATGGGACAGGAGCACCGGCATTCCTCTCCCCGATCACCCCCGCGACCTCGGGGGCGCTGATCTTCTTCGGGGTGGGGGGCCTAGACCGCGCCGCCCGTTTCCTCCCCTTCTTCCCCTCCGCGGGGACGTCTCTCGGGAGGGGGTTCTCGTCACCCGACATCGGTGATCCCGAATGCACGGAGGCAGCCCCCACGGCCACAGGGGCGCGGTTCCCCTCCAGAGCAGCGAGTCTGTCGCTCATTGCAAACACCGCATCGCACAACCGCTCCATCATAGAGATGGACCTCTGCGCGAATGCTGCGAAGCCCTCCCCCCCGGGTAGAGCCGGGGGGTCTGTTCGCCCACCAGCCTCCATCCCGCGTCGCGGCAGGCCACTAGCGGCCTCCGCCCCCCGGTCCTCGAGCCGTCCCAGCAGCTGGGCGACCCGGTCCTCCAAACGGCTGATCCGGGACCTCTGCTCGCTTAACTCGCGATCTTTGGCCCGAACGACCCTGGACCACTCCACGGCCGTGCGGTCCGCCGTCTCTTCCCTCTCCCTGCGGACCGGGGACCTCGAGGCAACACGGCGTACATGCGACGCAGCCCCACCCGTCCCCGCTCTGAGCCGTTCGCTCCTCCTCGGAACTGGACCGGATGTCCGATCCTCGTCCGAATCCAAAACCAAATCATAGTCCCTGCGAATAGCCAGGTCTGCGTCTGTGACTTTTTCTGGGTGGGGTGGCAACGTACCCTCCCCAACACCAGTGACGCCGGTCCGAGGCACCAACTCGGCGTCATCAGTCTTACGTCTTACTTCAGGGGGCCTAACCCTAACCCTATTTTTTTTTTTTTTTTTTTTTTTTTTTTTTTTTTTTACTTGGTGGAAATCCCCTCGGATACCCTCCGCCCGCGGGGGCGGACGGAGGGTTATGTGGGACTCGAACCCACTAAAACCACCAAGATGGCCTCCTCAGGGGCGGTGTCGCGCGCCTGAGGGGGAGGACTTTCGCGAGATCAAACTAGCGATACTTTCGCTTGCCTCCCCCCCGTGCGCTTGTTGAGCGACACCGCCCGCCAGCCCCGGCGCGTTTGATGCGCCGGGGTCATCCCTGGGGGAGATGACTCCTCCCCCAGCTCCTTCTCGGCGACGCGCGACGGGCCATACGCCCGCGCCGCCATGTGGGGGCCGTTGCTGCTAGGGTGAGTGGTGCCCCCCGGCACCCCCACCCCACGGCCCCGCGATCGAACAGCCCGCCGCTCGGCCCAGAGATGTTGCGACGGGCCGAGGCGGTTCGGGGGCTAAGGTGTGTTTGGCCACGAGGGCCGTCAGAGAACACACACTGGGTGGCCCATCGGTGGCCCACCCGCCCCCGGGGCTGTCGATCGCTACCGAGGGGGCGACAACTGTTAGTCGCCCCCCTGGAGGGTCCATTCCTCGCCGGGACCCTCCGATGTCCACCCTGTCGCTGCCGCCGCGGACCGACGCGCTGCCACCGCGCCGCCGCGGCGACACTTGCGGACTATGAGGTGGCCCAACCCTAAGGGGACCACCTTCCTCCCCTCCCAAAACCCCCTCTCACTCTCACTGAGGAGGGCCACTGCCGGGGGTTTACGAACCCCGGACTACCCTCCCTTCCCCCCAACACTGTCGTGGGGGGAGTCGACGACGACGGCGCGTGGCCGGGGCCAATACCGGGGGAGCGGGCGACCTACAATGTCGCTGGACCGCGTCCCCCGGCCCAGGGTCATCTACGCCTCGCTCGTCGTCTGCCGGGAGGCCGTGGGATACGGTTCGGGTGACCCGACCGTTCCCTGTCCCTCTCCGCCTCCTCCTTCTCGAGCATTATATGCTCCGCGAAGAGGGAGACGGCCCCCCAGCAGCCCCGATCTTCAGCCATCCGACGCACGACTGTCGGGAAACTGAGATCGGGGCCCAGCTGCGCCTCCAGGACTCGGCGGTCGTCCACCCACTCCCGGCATCGCGCCAGGGTGTGATCCGCCGAGTCCAGGTCGCCCGAGTCGCAGCTGTGGCACTGCGACGTTGCCTCCCGCCCTATGCGACACAGATAATCCCCGAAACAACCATGTCCGGTGACCATCTGCGTCAGGCGGAAGGTCAGCCAACCATGCCTGCGCCCCGCCCACTCCCCAAGGATGGGCAGTAGCGCCCCGACGACGCGTCCCTCCCGATGTTCGGGGAGGGACAACCACTCGACCCACTTGTCGTCGGCGCGTCGTCGGGCCTGGCCCCGTACCTCTACTTCGCGTCCCATGGCCGCAGGGTCCCCCGCCTCGCGGAGAGCGCGGACGGCGGAATAGACTTCCGCCTCCATCTCCGCGAGAAGATGGAATGGGGGGGACGCGGCCAATGCGGACAGTCCGGCGTGTGACACCGTGCGATAGGCTCGCACGGCTCGGAGGAGCACGCGGCGGTGGGCTCTAGCCAAGAGCTCCCGCCCAACGCGACACTCCTCCAGGTCACCGGCCCATATGGGTGCGCCATACAACACCATGGACCGGATGACCGTCACGTATAGCCGCCGGACACCCTCGCGAGGGCCCCCGAGATTCGGCATGATTCGCCCAAAGGCGAATATTTGCCGTTCTATTCGGGGGCCGAGGGCCTTGAAGTGAGGCGTGAATCGCCAGTAGGTGTCGAGGGTCAGGCCGAGATATCGCATCGATCGACCGACCCCGACGTTGGCTTCCCCGATTCTTAGAGACGCTCGGTTCGGGACACCGGTCCCGTTCCGGTCTGCGAGCCATATCGCCTCGGTTTTCCCGAAGGCGACTCGCAGACCGAGCGTCTCGATCGAGGCCACGACACGTCGCAGTGCCTCCTCGGCGAGGCTGATAGCCTCCTGCCGCCGCTGCCCGGAAGCCACCACCAAGGTGTCATCTGCGTAGCAGACTAGCGACACTCTTGGTGATGGCATCTCAACCCGCAGCACCGCGTCGAACGCTAGGTTCCACAATAGGGGGCCCAACACGGACCCCTGTGGAACGCCGCGGTGCACTTGAGCCGCCCCCGCCCCGTCTCGGCCATCGTATGTCACCACCCGGCCGCGGAGATAGTCCCGGATCAGGCGGCGAAGGTAGAGCGGAACGTTGTGATGAAGTAACGCCCGCTCAATCGCCGCCCAGGAGACGGTGTTAAACGCGTTCGCTATGTCCAGCGAAACAGCGATGCTCACACCGCCTCCCTCGACCGCCCTGTCCGACAGCGTCCGAACCAATCGAATGGCGTCGATGGTCGAACGCTGCCGTCTGAAACCGAACTGGCGGTCGGAAAGATCCGGGCCCACGGTACCGAGGTGGGACTCGAGGCGGGCAGCCACGATACGCTCGAGGAGCTTGCCCGCCTCGTCCAACAGGCAGATCGGCCGATAGGCCGAGGGTGACTCTGCGGGCTTTCCGGGCTTGCGGAGCAGCACCAGCCTCGCCTCCTTCCAGGTTGGGGGGAACCTCCCGGTTCTCAGGACGGCGTTGTACAGTCGCCTGAGACCGTTTCCCAGGGCGCTCATGGCGCAGGCCCAAACTCGCCCGGGCACTCCGTCCGGACCTGGAGCCGCCCTTCTTCGGCACATGCGTGCCACCGAAGAGGCGAACTCCTCGTCGCTGACCCCGGGGGCGTCGGATGTATCGGCGCCCCGTGTCAACCATGGGTCCCCGGCATCGACGCAGCCACCCTCTCCCGGAACTGGGGGAGGGGGGAAAAGCGTCGTGATAACTTCGCCGAGGAACCCAGGCTCCAGACCCTCCGTGACTGGGGGCGTCCAAGGACCGAGCTTGACAGACACGGCCTTGTACGGGCGCCCCCAAGGGTTCTGGTCGAGGGTCGCGACGAATTCGTCCGCGGAACGGGCTTTGGCCCGGGCGATCTCTCCACGGAGCTCTCGGCGCGTCTCTGAAAACGAGGCGCGCAGCTCCTGGAGTAGCCCCTCCGGTACCCGCCGAGGATCTTTCCGGCGGGTATTGGTGTACCGGCGACGCGCTAAAAGATTCGCCGCCCGAAGCTCGGCGATCCCGGGCGTCCACCAGTACACCGCCTTCCGACCCCTGACTGGCGCCCCGGTCCGCGGCATCGACGCATCGCAGATGCGTCGCATACTGCGGCGGAACCAGAGGGCGCCATTAGCGGGGTCGTCCAGCACGTCGCCTGGCAGTGGCGGCCAGGCGACAACGGAGGCAGCTAGTTGGGCCGCGTCGACGTCCAAGCGTCCGAGCGCCCATCGTGGGGGCTGCCCGCGCGCCCGAGGGGCACGTGGAGGCGGGGTGACGGAGGTACCCAGCATCAGATACATGTGATCTGACAGGGTTTCAGTGTCCTCCGCCACCCAGCAGCGCGACGTTTTAGCGGCGGCTGCGGGGTTGACCCAAGCCAGGTCGATTATCGACTCGCCCCGCATGCCGCGGTACGTCGTCACTGCATGGGGGTTCTTTAGCATGAACCCCATCGCCTCCGCCCACTCGAGTAGCACCTCGCCCCGGGAGTCCGTCCTGGGGGCGCCCCATGCAACCGCATGGGCGTTGAAATCCCCCAACAGGACGACCGGCCGAGACGATAGGGGGGCGATGAATGCCCCCATCTCGTCGAGCCGGTCCTCGAACTCCGGGACCGTGAAGCGCGGCGCGAAATAGCAGCCCACCACGAGGAAGTCCCCCCAACGGACGGCCATCCAGCCCTGCCCGTGCCGGGCGACCGAGCACGGCAGGGCCCCTCTCCCTATATCCCACACCATCGCCACCTGCCGATCCGGGTTTGTGGACCGAGAAATTCGGTCCTCCAACGGATACGGCTCGGTGACGATGGCCAGCCCGGCCGCCAACTCTATGCGAGCCTGCTCAAGCAGGTCGTGCGCTCGCATAGAGTGGTTCACGTTGGCCAGCAGGATCGGGGGGCCTCTAGGCATCGCGTAAGTTCGCGTTGCCGGCCTCCACCGGATCCCGCTCGGGCCGGGCTACGACCCCGGTGTCGGGTGATTCTCCCCCCGAATTCTCTTCCGTCTCGGGCGGGGGGACCCCGCCGCCGTATGACGCGGCAACTGAGCGCGCGAGTTCTCGCGCCTCCTCCCGAATCTCCTCCGCTCTTCCTCCGTCCACCGGCGCTGGGGAGGGAATAGTCCTGTTTGCCTTCAGGAAGGATTCCCTCCCCTCAGGCTGGGCTCCGGGAGGGGAAGGGGGGGCGTCGGACTTGTCCGCGCACCGCACCCTTCGTTTCTTCCCCGTCCCCTTATTGTTGGCAACCCCGAGCTCCGGCGACGAGGCGCCGCTGGACGGAGAGTCGGAACCCTCGCGGTCCTTCCGTTTGCACGGCCCCGATTTAGCCGCCGAAGTGGCATCCAGGGGGGAGGCATCCATCCCCCCTGGAGCGTCGGTGGGAGCGTCGACGGGCGTCGGAGGCTTTGGATCCGCCGACACAGCGGCATCACCCTTGCCCTTTCCGGCCCCTCTCGATTTGGGAGGGGTCGCCCGCTTCGGAGGGCGGCACGCCGGGCCACCCATTCTGTGGCCGGCAGGAGCCCCGGCCGCGGTGCAGAGGGGGCATTTCGGGGCGGCGGTACAATCGCGCGCCCTGTGCCCTTCACTGCCGCACCGGTAACAGAGCCGGCTCCTGTCCGCCGGGCTGCTGCATTTTGCCTGTGCGTGGCCGAACTCGAGGCAGCGGAAGCATTGCAGCTTCCGCTGAGCTAGCGGCGACACGCGGGCCAGGAGCGAGTCCACGTTGATCGTGGCCGCCCTGACCAGGCGGGCAGCAGCCGCGACGGGTGCGCGGACCCAGAGGGTAAAGAGCCCGGCGGCGTCTGGGCGCTTCGGGCCCATCGCGATGTTTTCCGCCGCGCAGCCCCCCTGGGTGGCGATCGCCCCCCGGATGGCGTCCTCGGACGCAAGCTCTGTGAGCCCGCCGATGCGGAACTCGGCTGTTTTTAGGGGGCACTGGACTTTGATGCCAGTGCCCTCCAGCCGCTCCGCGAGCCTCGTGGTGAGGGCGGCGGCTTTCTCCGAGTTCTGGGCTCCCGGGATCTCGAACACGAGACCCCCGGTGACCGCGCGTCTCGGTCGCATGGCCGCGATGCCGAGGTCGGCGACCTTTATGCTCGCCATCGCTCCGGCCAGCTGCGCCGAGAAATCTTTTTCTCCCCCAGCCGGCGCAGTGATCGTCACCGCCGACGTCCTGGGGGCGCGCGGCATCGATACCGGGGGCTTCCCGGGCGCGCCTGGTCTTTGGAGTGCCGGTTTCGCGGCACCGCCACCCCCCTTCTTCTCGCTGCCCTTCGCAGCCATTGTCGGGGCCCTCGTCGCCCCGTCTGACGCAGCCGACTTGGCCGCCGCCCTTTTGGCCTTACGGCCCACCACCCGAGCCCATGAGCTCTCCGGAGCTTTCCGGGGCTCAGGGGGCAAGGTCTGGCTGCGGGGGGCGCCGGGAACCGGCGTTATCACCCCCGGTTTGCTGCCAGCCTTTTTGGCCTTCTTGGCGGCTGCTCTGCGCGCGCGCCTGGAGCGCGTGGACGAGGGTCTCGTCGACGTTACCGCGCCAGGTTTCGCAGCCGTGGACGCGGCGGCGGAAGTGCCCGCCTGCTCCGACCTCTTTTTTGAGGCGGCAGTCGGCGCCGCTTTGGAGGGATTACCCCCCGGCCCGCTCGTAGACGCCTTCTTTGGCACGGGCCCCGTGCCACTCGCCACCTTCTTCTTTTCGCCGCGGGGCGGAACCTTAGTCCCGTCCGCGGCATGCCCCTCGGTCCCGATCCTCGCCCACTGCAAGGCGAGGGGCGTCGGCGGAGCAGCAAGCCCCTGCGCAGGGCCGCCCCGCTGGAGGACTTTACCGAGTGCGAGGAGACGGGCATCGACCCTCCTCTCCAGTTCCTCCACTCGGCGCAGCACGGCCTCCCAGGGCTGCTCGACGGCCCTGGTGCCGGCATCGCTGGCTACGTCTTCTCCTTCGGGAGACGAAGGTTCGGGGGAGATAATCCTCCTTCTCTTCTTCCCCCTATCTCCCTTATCTCTGCTCTCCGCCGGCTTGTCCGGGAGGGGAGCAGGCCTCGCAGCCGACGAGGGACCCGGGGTGGGCGCCACCTCCACCTGGACGCACGAGTCCGTCCAGGGGGGCACGCAGGTCGGGAGGAGCTCGTTGCGGGTGGGCAGTGGGACGCCGGGGCGGAAGGATAATTCCTCCGACTCCCGAACGTCCACCCCCGCGTGAGACGCGCGCGTCTCGAGCCTCGCGTATTTTCCGCGGAGGAACTCGAGTTCCCTCTCCCTGACGTGCAGGCACTCGCCGAGGGAGTGCGCCTGCTCCGTCAAATTCCGCACCTGCGTGGAGAGCTGGTGGGACTTACGCTCCCACGCTCCCTGGCGGAAAACCACTTCCCTCGCCGGCTTGTCAGGGTTCTCACCCCTCTCCGCTCTCCCGGTGAGCTCGGCGGCCACAGCGGACGCGCGACGTATCGCGATCCTGATAGCGCGCACGTCCGTCGACTTCACGTGCCTCGCCGCGCCAATGGTGGCCGCCACCGCGTCGAGCTCGCGCTGGGCCTGGCCGGCAAGGCCGCCGACCGACATTGTCTCGGCCCAGTCACGCAGCTCCGATCTACCCGGGAGAGCCTTCATGCCCGGGCCCAGTCTGGCCGGGTTCGTCCAGACCCCGGGCTTCCTGCCCCTCTTCCCTGGGACGAAACCTGGCCTATGCCCCGCGTCAGCACCGTCGTCGGACGACAACGACAACGGAGGGGCGTCGAAACTATCCCCCTCGGCGGGCACTCCGCCGGTGTCCCCCACCCCGCTGGACGGGAGGTCCAGGTCCATCCGGGACGCAGAGTCCGGGGGACTCAACTCGAAAGTCTCCCCCTCGTCGGAGGAGATGACGACCGCCTGCTCGCCGCTAGCGACGAGCGGGTCGCACCGCTCGAGCAGGACGCGGGGCCCGGGCGCCCCGTCGATGCGCGGGCGCGGAACCTCCGACGCACCGTCCGCCGGATTTGGGCGCGCCAACAGTTCCGCCACTTGTTGTTGAAGAAGGTTAACCTCCCTCAGCTCCTCGGCGGAGAGCAGCTCTACGCTTCTCACCAACGGCACACCCTTGGTGTTGTATGGCGCCGATGGCGAAGCCTCGCGGTCTCGCGGTTGCGGGACAGTAACTGCCCCGGCCCCCTCGGTTTCCGCCTCCTCCCTCCCTGACAGAGCGGACTGATCCCGCGACGGAGCCAGCGACCCGCGCGAAGCGATCAAACGCTGACTCCGCCTGACCCCGCACTGTGTTTTCGCGGGAAGAGCTGCGCGCAGCGATGCAGCGCCCCCACCTCCCTCCGTTTCCAAAAGAATGTCCGTTTCGATTTCCTGGTCGGCTGCTGTAATGGCTTCTGGGCGGGGTGGCAATATACCCTCCCCGACACCAGTGACGTCGGTCCGCGGCCCCAACACGACGTCGTCAGTCACTCTTACTTCAAGTTGGCTGCTGACGAGGCCAACCTGAGCCAGGCGATAACCCCCTGGTAGCGGCGTTACATCCGAGGCTTCTTTCCTTATGTCGTCCATTTTCATTGAGTTGTCTTGAAGGGCGACGGCCCCACCGCCCGGCGGTCTCCCAAACCATCCCCACTAAGGCGGGGGGAACACCCAGCGTGCGTTTTACTTCCCTGCTGAAGAGAAGGTCCCCTCAACGAGGAAGACAAAACCCCTGCAAGCGAAATACACCGCAGGGGAACGCAAGTGCCATGTCCGCGTTCGCGCCCCTACCCGACTATGTCGTGTGGGGACCCCAGGAGCACCAACGTGGAGGTGCGGTACATGGTCTTGCCCCGGTCGGGCCTCCAACTTCGTCCAAGTTCTCCGCTCTGGGCTGCCTAAGGATCCTCCCGCCGCGACCCTAAGGTCCGGGGGTACCACCAGAGGCGACGACCCAGTTGAGAGAACATGGAACCCATCGGAGTTCTCCATCGACCATGTGCCGGCAAGCCGACAGCCGATGGAGAGCCCTTCCGGAGCCAATATGCTCCCGCCTAACCCTAACCCTATTTTTTTTTTTTTTTTTTTTTTACTTGGTGGAAATCCCCACGGATACCCCCGGCCCGCGGGGGCGGGCGGGGGGTTATGTGGGACTCGAACCCACTAAAACCACCAAGATGACCTCCTCGGGAGCGGCGCCGCGCGCCTGAGGGGGAGGACTTCCGCGAGATCAAACTAGCGATGCGTTCGCTTGCCTCCCCCTTCTGCGCTAGCGGTACGACGCCGCCCACGCCCCCGACGCACTTTGTCGCGTCGGGGTCTTCCCTGGGGAAGAGGTTTACCTCTCCCAGCTTCGTCTCGGCGACGCGCGACGGGTCATACGCCCGCGCCGCCATTTGGGGGGCCGCTGCTGCTAGGGTGAGTGGTGTCCCCCGACACCCCCACCCCACGGCCCCGCGATCGAACAGCCCCCCGCTCGGCCCTGAGATGAAATACGGGCCGGAGTGGTTGGGGGACGAGCGTGTGACTGACCACGAGGGCCGCTAGAGAACACTGGGCGGCCCGTCGGTGGCCCACCCGCCCCCGGGGCTGCTCGATCGTTTCAGAGGGGGCGACAACTGGTAGTCGAACCCCTGGAGGGTCCATTACTCGCCGGGACCCTCCGTTCTTCTTCCCCTCACCGCCGCCGTGGAGTTGACGCGCTGCCACCGCGCGTCCACGGCGGCACTAGCGAAGACAGTGGTGGCCCGGCACTGGTGGGGGCCACCCTCCTCCTCTCCCTCTCACGCCCCTCTCTCCCACAGAGGGCACCTTTGCCGGGGGGATTACCTTCGCTCCCCCCGGACTTCCCTCCCTTCCCCCCAACACTGTCGTGGGGGGAGTCGACGACGGCGCGCGGCCGGGACCAATACCGGGGGAGCGGGGGACCTACAATGTCGCTGGACCGCGTCCCCCGGCCCCGGGTCATCTGTTGCGCTCGCGTCGTCGTCTGCCGCCGGGAGGCCGCGGGATACGGTTCGGATGACCCGACCGTTCCCTGTCCCCCTCCGCCTCCTCCTTCTCGAGCATTATAAGCTCCGCGAAGAGGGACACGGCCCCCCAGCAGCCCCGATCCTCGGCCATCCGACGCACGACTGTCGGCAGACCGAGATCGGGGCCCAGCTGCGCCTCCAGGACTCGGCGGTCGTCGACCCACTCCCGGCAACGCGCCAGGGTGTGATCCGCCGAGTCCTGATCGCCCGAGTCGCAGCTGTGGCACTGCGGCGTAGCCTCCCGCCCTATGCGGCACAGATAATCCCCGAAACAACCATGTCCGGTGATTATCTGCGTCAGGCGGAAGGTCAGCCAACCGTACCTACGCCCCGCCCACTCCCCAAGGATGGGCAGAAGCGCCCCGACGACGCGTCCCTCCCGATGTTCGGGGAGGGACAACCACTCGACCCATCGGTCGCCGGTGCGTCGCCGGGCCTGGCTCCGTACCTCCACTTCTTGTCCGATGGCCGCAGGGTCCCCCGTCTCGCGGAGAGCGCGGACGGCGGAGTAGACCTCCGCCTCCCTCTCCGCGAGAAGATGGAATGGGGGGGACGCGGCCAAAGCGGACAGTCCGGCGTGTGACACCGTGCGATAGGCTCGCACGGCTCGGAGGAGCACGCGGCGGTGAGCTCTAGCCAACAGCTCCCGCCCAACGCGACACTCCTCCAGGTCACCGGCCCATATCGGTGCGCCGTACAGCACCATGGACCGGATGACCGTCACGTATAGCCGCCGGACACCCTCGCGAGGGCCTAACCCTAACCCTAACCATAACCATAACCCTAACCCTAACCCTAACCCTTTTTTTTTTTTTTTTTTTTTTTAAGAGGGGGAAATGCTTTATGCATACCCGGCCAGTTGCCTGCCCGGGTTATGTGGGACTCGCCGCCATATGGGCGGGATACCCACTAAAACCCCCTCTGAGGGGTGCCTCCTTCTTCCTCTCCCCCTTGCCCCGGTCGATGGTACTTTCAACGTACTACTTCACCCCGGGGTCCTTTTTAGGGGGGGGAGTCCTCCTCTGCCTATGCTCTCCTTCTTCTGGCACCTTCTCATCCCTCGACGCTGTCTTCAGGTGGTGCTTCCTCTTCCTATCCCTCGTTGAGTGGTCCTTGCTTGAATATCGGGCCATGCTTCCCTCGTTGTCCTCGCTGGCTCTCTTCATCAGCTCACGTCTTCTGATACCTGGCTAAGGTATCTTCTGTCACCGGGCGATATGGTATCTACAGTGCCACTATCGCCCGTAGGTCACTTATCTCCCGCCGTTATGTCCGTTCGGTGCTATCGACCGACGGTAACCACTGCCTTACCGGCTGGAGGTATGTCGGTAGCTACCCTACCGATCGTCGGCCACTTACCTACCGTCGTCATGGTCGTTCGGTGTTATCGACCGACGATAACGACTGCCTTACCGGCTGGGGGTATGTCGGTTGTTCGACCAATGGTAATTGTTGCCTGGTGGAAAAGCAGTATCCTATCGATCTGCGCATGGCAACCGCCCACCGACATACCGTACTACATGGACGTAATACATTCTACACAGATAATTAATAATAAATAAATAAATAAATAAATAACTTGTTTCTTATTTATCACGCGTCTGGAAGCTCCGTGAGCCTTTACTGGTCCGGAGAATACCTCCTTCGTTGGGTTACATGTCAGCTAACCTCGCCTTTCTTCCTAAGTCATTGCTGTGTGGCAGCTCCCCCCGTCACCCGAGGAGTCCCTCCAGGGATGTTCCGGAGCGTCTAAACACCCCCAAACTTCGGTAAGGGGTGCACTGGACCCTTGCACGCCGAGCACAACAAGCTCAGTCCCCCCAGTGCATCACAGCTCTCGCTTGGCCTCTCCAAAGTGCCACCTGTCACTTTCAAGGACGGAGGCGAAAATTGAATTAATTGAAATAATTCGCCCAGAGCCGGGTTTTTCTTCTACCTGCCTCGAGTCAGGTGTCAAAATGCTCGTCGTGCAACGCCGGATGTGATGGCGTTGTCGGAAGTATGCCCGTCATACACCCCCCCCCCCCCCACCGTCCAGCCCCGCACAGCGGCTAAGTCATTATTCTTATTGGGGTGAGGGGGGATGGGAAAGTACCCTTATCTCCCCATTCTTGTCCGAGCTTACCTCTTTCTTTTCCTAGTTCTCGTTACCGGCCCCTGGCCCATAGCCTTCGCCCTTGTGGCTCGCAGTCGTGCCTCCCTCGCCTTCTGTTCCCTGAGCTCTTTCTCTCTTTGTACCTCCTTGTACATACGGCCTTTCATTACACTGTGGGCGAATGTCTGAAATTGAGCCCAATTCTCGTCTGTCCTGGTTACTTCCGGGATCAGATTCTCCGAATTCAAGGTGCACCTCAGGGCTGTCGTCAAGTCGTCTCTTTCTCTATTGTGTTCCGGGCACTCAAAGAGAACATGCTCCGCGTTGTCGAGGGGACCGTTGCATTCGAGGCAAGCCGGAGTCTCTGCCTTGGCGATTCTGTGCCTGAATGCCCCAAACGATCCATGGGAAGTGAGCAGCTGCGAGCTCCAGAAGTCCGGTTGGAACCTCTTCCCATTATCCCCGGTAAACGTCCTTACCGATTTAATTAATCGGCGCGTCCAGTTGTCTCGGTCGAAGGCTTCCCACCTCCTTTGCCACTCGGTAAGGGCATTCTCCTGGAGAGTGGCCTTGCACTCCTTAAATCTCCTTCTCAAGGCCTCCTGCTGTCCTCCCAGCTCGGGGTTCGTTTTGTCGGCTGCTCTCGCTAAGTGGGCCTTCCGCCACATGTCTGCTTTAATAGCAACAGGGAGTTGGCCTGCCAGGACGCAGAGTGCCATGTACGCGACCGATCTATACGAGGTTGTCGTCTTTACCAGAGCTGTTTTTTGGGCTCTTCTAAGGGTTGCCTCGTTCGTTCCTGTTCCGGAGGTTGCGGCCCATATGGGTGCGGCGTACAGTACAATACTTTCCCAGACGGAGTAGTACAGGCGTCTAACCAGGCGGGAAGGGCCCCTGACGTTCGGTAACAGTGACGATAGCGCCCCCACAACCCTGTCGGCTTTCACTGTCACCTCGCTCAAGTGGTGCCTGAAGTTCTTCCTACAGTCTATATGTACCCCTAGGTATTTAACCGTCTCCACTGATGTGATGTCCGCCCCCATAACCCGGAACTCTTGGATTTTATTTCCTCTTAATCCGGCAAGCACGATGACCTCGGTCTTCTCTTGAGCCACCGCAAGACCTCTTCTACCGAACCAGTTCTTCACATCGGACGATACTTTAGCAATTTCTGTCTTTATCTTCGCTACGTCTCTACCAGAGAAGACTATAGCGAGGTCGTCCGCGTACGCTATCGGTCTAATCCTAGGGTTATCACCTATCGTCTCCAGAACACCGTCGAAAACAAGATTGAAAAGGAAAGGGCCAAGGACCGATCCTTGGGGGACCCCTGCGTATATCGGTGATGTTACGATACCTTTAGGGGTGTGCACCATGACTGACCTCTCTGACAGGTAGGTCCTGACCAGCGTGCACACCACAGACGCTACCCCCCTCCTTTCGAGTTCGTGCATGATGACGTCCCATCTTAGCGTATTGAACGCGTTCTTGACATCTAGTGTAATCATCACGCACTTTCGGTCGTTCTTCGTGCAGGATTCTGCGATCTTGCTGACCTCTGTAATGGCCTCAGTAGTCCCCATCCCCCTTCTGAAGCCAAACTGGGCCGGGTGGAATGGGTCTCTCCCGATCTGGTCCTCAATTATCTCCTTAATGGCATACTCCCAGACTTTGCTCAATGCTGGAAGTATACTGATGGGTCTGTAGGACCCAGGGAGGAGGGGGTCCTTTCCCGGTTTCGGGAGAAGCATCAATCTAGCCACCTTCCAGCTGGGGGGGATAATGCCCCTTATGATGGTGTCTTTGGACATTTCTCCGATCAGTTCGGGTCTTGACTTCAGCACAGCCGCAACGAGCTCCGAGGGGACTGCATCTAGTCCGGCTGCTTTTTTTTTCTTTATTTTTGCAGCTACTCGATGGATCAGGTCTTCTGTTATTCTGTTCAGGGTAGATTCCTGTGTTCCCCTACTTACCCAACCTCCCACGGAGGGCATAAGCCCCGCCAGGCGTCCGGGGGGGGAGGTGATGAATAATGTCTCAATTATTGCTGTGACCTGGGAAGGGGACATAACCGTGGGCTTGGCTTTCCCTTTTACTGTGGACATCACTGTCTTATAGGGTCTACCCCAGGGGTCATGTTCCGCAGTCGCGCAAAGACCTCTCCATACCGATTCCTTCGCCTTCCATGTCAAGGTGTGAACATGTTTCCTTGTCCTCGAGTATTCTGCCATGAGATTACTGGCCTCCGAGGACCCTTTTTTCCTGGCCCTCTGGGCTAGCCTTCTGGCTTTAAACATATTTTTCCTAGCCAGGGCTATGTCCGCGTTCCACCACGCGTTAGGCTTTCTATTTCCCCTGGGGGGGATTTTTTTATGGAGGATCTTTTCCGTGACCACTTTTAGGGTCCGCTGGAGGACGTCTGCTACTGCTGTTATCCCTCGTCCCGCTGCCAGGGGTTCCTGCCCCCCATTCTCATTCGTCGCCTCTAGCTCGGAGTTGAAGCCGTTGATCATATCCTCTATATCGACATTCTTTACCGAATATTGAGGAAACGGGGGGGCATTGTAATTCCCCATCACCTTCTTAGCCGTGTGCATCACGTATCTATGGTCTGAGAAGGTGAAATGCCCCAGCACTTTGGTCTTGAAGTGCTTTGCTGTTCTCTGGTCCACCGACATTATGTCAATGTACGATGACCTGCCGTTTCTGGAGAACGTATGCGGGGCGCTGCCTTTGGAGGGGGCCAATCCATGCCTACTGAGAAGGTCGAGACAGTGCTGTCCCCTTCTATCGGTCTTTGTGCCTCCCCAGACCGGTGATCTGGCGTTGAGGTCGCCACCAAAAATGATCCCGTGGTCCTCCGCTCTCGCCTCTGCGATGATGTCTTCGACGGTCCCCAGGAACGTTTTGAATTCCTGTAGGTTCAGGCTTGGGGGGGAGTATGCACTGATATACCACCTGTCCTGCATCCTCACCGATACTACTCCCTTGGCCTCAATCTGGGGGGTTAGATCTGGGAGTAGCCCATTGAAACCCGTTATCCATATAGATGCTCCTCCCGACGCATCATTGTGCCATTTCTTCAGCTGTTTGTATGGCTCTGAGATGAGGACAACGTCCACGTTCAGGACAGCTGCATTCTGCTCCAGCATGGTTTGGGCTAGGCCACAATGGTTAAGGTTACATTGCAACACCTTTATTGACATGCTTCGATATTTTGCCTATCGTGCCATTCCGAGGCCCCGTCCTCGTGTTCCTAGAGTTCGCTGGGCAGATCAGCGAGGCCGTCACATGCGCTGCCCTGTTGCCGGTGATGCCATTTCTGGAGCAGATTGCACATTTCGGTCTATTTGTGCATTCCGCGATTAGGTGGTCGTTCGCGCCACACCTTCTGCACAATTCCTTTCCTCCTTCAGTCTCCTTGCAATCCTTTGCCAGGTGTCCCAGGTGGTGGCATTTATAACACCTGACCATTCTCGGGAGGACTCTCATTTTGGCTACGCTAAGGCCACATCTGAATTTCAAGCCCTCAGTGGAACCATTTACAACGCTCGCAGGGACTACAATGATCGCGGATTGGAGTCCAGATGTGCCAAGCTTCAGTCTCTTTATTTCGATTGGGAGGTGCTCAGATCTCCAGACCTTTCGCAGCTCCTTCCTCAGGTCTTCTTCTTCCATCGCTGGGTCCAAATCCCTTATTTCCAGGGTTGTTCTATCCTGTAGGGCAACCATCTGGACTGCAGGCCCCACTTTTTTTGCAATGGTGTCCATAATCACCGCGGCTTCACTTTTTTTTTCCACTTCAAGGAGGACGTGACCCATTCTGGTCATTTTAACCCCCTTGATCTCCTTGAGGTTTTCTTTCCCTGCTGTGAGGAGGGTTCTGTACGTTTCGATGTACGTAGATCCCTGAGGGACTTTAACCAGAATGGCCTCCGGTCTCTTCTTCGGGGGTCTCGGCTTGGCGCTGCTTTGAGTAGGCGTCTTCCCCCGGTGTTGGCCCTGACTGGCTGGGAGTCTGGCCTCTGCTCCTTGCCTTGGTGGGGGGGCCTCGGTTTGGGAGACAGCCTGGTTTTCCAGGGTCGGTCCTGGTCCCACGAAAAGAGGTTGAATATTCCCATTGACCATCCTTGGTCTGGGCACGCTTAACCCTTGGGTCAGTTGCTGTGGACCCATTCTCTGCTCTTCGAGCTCCTTTGCTCTGGCCTCCCTTTTGAGCCTTCTCTTCTGCCCTTTGGTTAATAGGGCATTGCCGGTGGCTCCTTCCCCTATACAGCCAGCTGCTTTGCTTCCCTCTCCCAAATTGGACGTACCATCGGGTCCCTTTTGGGTGCTATGCTCTTTTGGGGGACCCACGGTAGGGGCCCCGCTTCTTCTCGGGCCCTCTGTCCCCACGGCTCCAATAACGGCATCCGCATATCGCCTCTTACTCTGGGCTCTCTCCGCTTCTGGGGGAGAGGTAGGGCCCCTTTTTTCTCCACCCTTCGTCGTTGCGTTCCCGGTGGTACGGGGGGGTGGATGGTTATTTTGTGCAGCGCCAAAGGAGAATATCTTATCTTCTGTTTGAGTGGCTGTGGTTTGCCACTTTCCTGCAGGGAGAGGGGTCTTTGCCCCCGCTGCACCCGTTGGGGGGGTACCTCCACCTTCTCGTGGGTTTTCCTGCACCGATCGCTCATAGTCCCTCTCTATGGCTTGTTTGGCAGTGTCACACATGCTTGCCATTTTGTTGGCCACGGCGGTGACCTTGGATCTTGAGGTCCCAACCTTTACCGCCTCTACCAACTCTTGGCATGTCTTCGAGAGAGATCCTAGGAGGGTGGTCACTTCATTAAGTGCCTTAAGGGCCCAGTCGCCGGCTTGGGCCTTACTCTTTTGCATGCTTTTCCCATTTCGGTTCTCCTTTGGCGCCAGAGGGATCGCTGGGATTGCAAACATCTGTGCCTGGTCACTAGCGGGGTTGGGCAGAGTGTCCGCCCCGAGCCCCATCAACTTGCCCGCCTTTTTCTTTCTCTCTTCCTCCAACTGTCTTGAGGTGGAGGAAGACCTATGGCGGGGAGCCACTGTCCCCTGGTGTTTCTTGGGGATCGCGATCCTCTCAATGCTAACCGCTGGGGTTATATTGTAGCCAATCTGGCCCAATACTTCAGCCTCCTTGTGCTGTCTATCCACCTCTGGTTTCTCTTGGGGGGCACTTGGGGCCTTGTTCCTCCAGTAATCAGGGGGGGTTCTGGCCAGAGTATTTTCTGGTTTAAAACCAGCTGACTTGTGGGCGGTCTCAGTGTCCTTAGCTTTAGGGTCCGTGGCTCCCAGTTGGGGGTTACTGCCATCTCTCTTTTCCAGTGAGCCGTCTGGCGTCCCTGTCTCCTTTGGTGCCCCCTGACCTTTTCTCTTGTCTGTAGGTCTGCCCTCCTTTCCTGACCTCCGAAGCGAGCTCGAACCTGAGTTTTGGTTCCTCCCACGGGGTACGCTCCTTTCCGTCGGGGTACTCGGAATTGAGTCCTCCTGGTCAGAGTCCTCCAGTATCACCACCTGCTTCTTGGGGCTTGATGGTGTGCCACCCCTGGTGATATTGTCCTTGAGCCTGGAGGTGCTACCCTTATGCATAGAGCAATCGATCCAATCTCCCCCCTCATCTATTACTTCCATTTCCATCTCATAATCCTTTAATCGGTTGCCGGTTTCTGCCGCTGTGGCTTTTTCCGTCGGGTGCAATGGCGCCAAGGCGCCCCCAACGGTGGTACTGTCCCGCCGCATCAGATCAGTACCATCGGTCTTACTTCTTCCACTATCCACGGTGCCGACAGTGCGTGGAGAGGCTGGACTTATCCCAGTATTCGCCTTAAGTTCAACATCCGAGGCAAGGCTAATATTTGGCATATTCCATTAAGTGTCTTAGGGGTGACGGCCCCACCGCCCGGCGGATTTCCACCCCTCAGCCCCTGATGTACGGGCTACGGCTCTAGTATTCTGTGGGAGACACTACCTGCCGTCACTGTGCCTCTCACTCTCCCTTCCCCTGCATACCCCTATCTCAGGGTTTTACCCTTTTCCCAGGGGGTGTCTACTCGATCGCCAGATGTGCGCGGTCGTCTCTGCCTTTGCAGTTGCACTGCAGTTTCTTCTACGCCTGCAGTGCATCATATCTCGTTGTCCTCCGGGCTTGGATATCGCTTGGTGCCCTATAGGGTCGGATACCTCCTCTACTGGACCTAGATTTTCTCGATTGGGCTCTTAAGTTCAGCCTAATGTATCCCCTCCTACGGGCTGCTCGTTCCCTTGGTATCCTACCCGATGTCATTACTACTACGTTATACGGACATTCGTAGGTCATTCTGAATTACGCCTATTCTCTTAGTGCATTACGGGTCATATGTCTGTACAGGGCCTTTTATGGCCCTCGGAAAACGTCCCCTAGGCAACTCCTCGTAAATTCTCTCAGAGTTGCAGTCTCCGCGCTACTTGGTCTCTATCCGTCCTAATTTGGACGTTGGCAGGCTGTTCGCAGTTACGCCTGGCCCTCTCCTTTAGCTGAGCCCATTTTACGGCGAAGGGTTGTTGTTTCAATTACGGGACATGCTCCCCCTTGTCTCCTACCAGTAAAGGAGTCGCACCCCGTTCTCTCCCGTCCCTAGCCGTCCCCAGGGTAACCCTTCTCGTTCGCTCGCAATTTCCTGTAATGAGTTCGCGCCGTTTTCGGGCCGTTTACAGGCTATATGGCGGATTTCCGCGAGCTGTTATTTGTCGCGGCCAGTGCCGGTACTGGACGCTGCTGCCACCTACATTATCCTACACGCGTGTTTTATCTCTCCCATACTTGTCTCCTGAGCGTCCCTATATTACATGGGTCAGGGTCTCCATTCTTGGCATTCTGTATGGGAATTGAGGGGGTTATACGTTATTTTTATTTGTTATTTTTTATTTTTTATATAGGGCCCCTCCGATCTTATCCCTAGGTTCGACAAGCCTTGCATGGCTTACTACCATGGGCTTATTTCCATCCGCCTTAGTCTTCTTCGCTGTAATCGAGCCCCGGGAGCGCCCGCAACATAACCTCACCTGTCACTATTCCCGGGGTCTCAAACCATAACATACCATATCATAGGGAGCTTATAGAAAGAGAGATCCCCATTCCCGCCCTAGCTATAATATGATTCCGCGTAGAGGTACCGTTTAACCCTGGATTGGGCTCCCCCAGTCACCGGTGGGTGCATTTATTCAGCTCGGCTTGCTGTCATATGTAGGTTTGCTAAGTCTACCTACATCCTTCACCTTCTGCCGGTAAAGTTATAGCAGAGGTCAGTGATTGGCCCGGAGGCTCTGATCCCTCACGTCTCCGCCACTCATGTCCATCTTCCACCTACGTTGTCGCTCACGATTGGTGTGGCTGTGAGGCCACGTGCACATCTTACTGCTCAGTGTTGTATGATTTGTGCACGGGCCGTACCCTACTCTCCTATTGGCTCGAGGCCCTACTAGTCAGACCAATTGTATAGCCGTCCTTCTCACCGGCTCTGATTGCATGAGCATTTTCGACCACCTCGCTCATTGGTCGGTGGGATTCGCATCGCCCCGATTGGTTGTACGCGTCCCGTATCCGATGTTTTAAACGACAACGGCAAAGACTTATGCTAAATACCTTTTGTCTGCCTCCTGTATGTATCTCCCGTGTCCCCAAGGATCAGGTAGATGACCCGGGCGACGAATTTCCTCCTCACTACCCTCGTTTTGCCCTAAGATCTCCATGGGTCTTGCAGAGGTGACATTAAGACTCCGTTCTGCTACGGCAGCCATCTTGAGCTGTCACTTATCCCCTGTCCGAGAGTCGTCGTCTTGTTTTAGACACCTTGGCACTATATCCCTCAGAGTCGACACTTTATACGACATCCACCTTCCCTGTTGCTCCGCACTACTCCCTGCCCCACTTTTGCCCACTTTCGCGCAGTTTAACACTGTCTCGGGCCATATTTACGCGGAGCTACTGCGGACACTTGTTAACACTTCCACGGTACGTGAGCCCCCCATTGACGGGACGCTGACCCTAACCCGGTTAGGGTCACGGGACGCTGACCCTAACCCGGTTAGGGTCACGGGACGCTGACCCTAACCCGGTTAGGGTCACGGGACGCTGACCCTAACCCGGTTAGGGTCACGGGACGCTGACCCTAACCCGGATCTAGGGACTTTTTAGGGATCTAGGGACTTTTTAGGATCTAGGGACTTTTAGGAATCTAGGGACTTTTTAGGACTCTAGGGAATTTTTAGGGATCTAGGGAATTTTTGTATTTTCTCTCTCTCTCTCGCTCTCTCGCGCTCTCTCTCTCTCGCTCTCTCGCACTCTCTCTCTCTCTCTCTCGCTCTCTCGCACTCTCTCTCTCTCTCTCTCGCTCTCTCTCTCTCTCTCTCTCTCGCTCTCTCTCTCTCTCTCTCTCGCTCTCTCTCTCTCGCTCTCTCTCGCTCTCTCTCTCTCGCTCTCTCTCTCTCGCTCTCTCTCGCTCTCTCTCTCTCTCTCTCTCTCTCTCGCTCTCTCTCTCTCGCTCTCTCTCGCTCTCTCTCTCTCGCTCTCTCTCTCTCGCTCTCTCTCGCTCTCTCTCTCTCTCTCTCTCTCGCTCTCTCTCTCTCTCGCTCTCTCGCTCTCTCTCTCTCTCTCTCTCTCTCTCTCTCTCTCTCTCTCTCTCGCTCTCTCTCTCTCTCTCTCTCTCTCTCTCTCTCTCTCTCGCTCTCTCTCGCTCTCTCTCTCTCTCGCTCTCTCGCGCTCTCTCTCTCTCGCTCTCTCGCACTCTCTCTCTCTCTCTCTCTCGCTCTCTCTCGCTCTCGCGCTCTCTCTCGCTCTCTCTCTCTCTCGCTCTCTCTCTCTCCCCCTCTCTCTCTCTCCCTCTCTCCCCCTCTCTCTCTGTCTCGGAGGGAATTTTTAGGATCTAGGGCATTTTTAGGAATTTTTGGCATTTTTTTTGGAATCTAGGGCATTTTTAGGAATTTTTGGGCTTTTTTGGAATCTAGGGCATTTTTAGGAATTTTTGGCATTTTTTTTGGAATCTAGGGCATTTTTAGGAATTTTTTGGATTTTTTTTTGGAATCTGGGGCATTTTTTAGGAATTTTTGGCATTTTTTTGGAAGCTAGGGCATTTTTAGGAATTTTTGGCTTGAATTTTTGAATTCTGAATTTTGAATTTTGAATTTTTTCAGCTTTTTCAATCGGTCCTCGGGGACCAGAAATCCTGTTCCGATTCTTTATTATTTATACCTAGGTATTACCTAGGTAATACCTACGTTATGCCTAAGTATTACCTAGGTAATACCTACGTTATGCCTAGGTATTGCCTAGCCCTAACCTAGCCCTAACCTAGGTTATGCCTAGGCATAACCTAGGTATTACCGCGGGGCAAAAGATCGATCTTTCGATTAATCGATCTCAGATCGGCAACCCTAGTCTGTAGAGATATAAACGTAACCTAGCTAGTATTAAAGATATTAAAGAACCATAACATGCGAAGTGTTAAATAAGGATATTGTCAACATTTTTGAAATCTCACGCCTTTTTACACGACATAGGACACCGAATTATTGTCTCAATTAACAAGGTAAGTCACCCAAATTTTTTAATAGACTATTTATATACAGCTTATAGAAACGGAGGGGACGCATAGACTTGGAAGTAGTCCGGAGAAGGTTCGACAGATTAGCGTCTTCTTTGACACAAGTTTCTACAAAATAATATATTCTTTTCATACCATCAGACTATTTTTACATTAGAGTTTTTATGTAAAACTTGTAGAAATGAAGGAGATCCATAGGCTTCGATAGAAATAAAGGAGACGCACAGGCTCGAATAAAAATGAAAGGGACGCACGGGCTTGGACAGGAATGAAGGGTATACACAGGCTTGGAGGTTGTCCGGAGGAGGTTATTAGATAGAGAAATAAGGTAAATCGACAAAATTTTTCAAATTAGCGTAGCATTGATATTTAACTCTTAACTGGTATCCTGGGGTCACTCGTTACCCCCGGCACGCAGAGTTCGCTGTGAAACTTTTGGTTGTCTAAGTTTGTAAACTGAATTTATAATTAACTTTGTAGTAATACTTTAAATTTCTACGTTTCTATTATTTTATATATTACCTAAGAACAAAATATTCATAGAGGTTCTTCTAGTGTCGACTTTACAAGTTTCTGTGCCCTTTTTTATTTGGGGTCTGCCACGACCCCAGTATACCAGTTACGTTTCAAAAAAACAGTATACCAGTTAAGGGTTAAGAAAATTATGGCGTACTGCTTGCAATGTCGAGTAAGTCGCATTAGTGAAGAAAGTACGCTCAATATGCATCTCCCTCGATACTTTCCAAACTTTTGTGAAACATATTTTCACATAAGATTTGAAATCTCTCAAGTATTATGAGTATAATATTTTATTAAAATCCATAGTAGTTCCTACGCTATTCGTTAATTTGATTAGTTTCCCATGAACAATATTTCAATTCACCAATAAACATACTAATTTAATTTTATTCCAGCACCAATAAATTGTGTGTTAAAAATATTGAATCTCTTTGTTCATTCTCCATAAATTACCATTAGTATTTAAATTTCCTCCAACAAGACATTCTGCGCTCTCACTTCCTTCGGGCACATTTTGTAGTCTCTACATTTTCTATAACAAAGGGCCACTCTATTTCTATATGTTCTACGTTAAGTTGTAACTAAAATGTGGATTTCATATATATTTACATATCATCTACGTTAGAGAAAAAAATTTATTGTGACATAGTATTATATTAATTAAACGATTTTATTCAGCTTCCATCCTCTGTTTGCTTCCTGTATGTTTGCTTCGTGTCTGAAAACTCAAATTTAAACCAATTCCACCGATCCAATTGTCTGGTAGCTTTGCAGGCGTGCGTAGTTTAGATGGCAATATAATATTTCACTTAATATTAATAATTCACCCGAGGGGGTGAAAAAATTATACAGCCATAATGAACACTATAAAATGTGTGAAATCTCCACAAAATTACTTTTTTAAAAAAAGGTACAAAAAAGAGGGCCAAGTATATAATCTCATAAAAAAGAATCCCATTTAAAAACATTGTCATAAATTAATATAAATTTATTAATCTGCTATATATTCAACTTTACAAAAGTAATGATATACAACAATTGCGCCAATTATCACACTGGCTATTTACACACAGAACAAAATGTATTCAATAATATTAAGCAGATATATTTTTATACAAATAAATATTTTAATACGAATAAATATTTGATTCAAAATACTTGGCGCTGCGCAACCGAAAAAATGTTAATTGCCTTAGTATTAATTAATAATTTACAACAACTCCATTACAATATAAAATACATATACATACACATATTAGAAACGCAGTCAGATTTATTCTACATATATTTAATTCTAATACCATGCGTAGCATATGCACACGCACACACACGCGCGCGCGCACACACACACGTACAAGAAAGAAAGAAAAGGATTAATGCAATTTATTACATATTTATTGAGTTTAGCAACACCAATTCGGAGCGCAGCGCCAAGTATTTTGAATAAAATATTTATTCGTATAAAAATATATCTGCTTAATATTATTTAATACATTCTTTCTTTCTATAAATAGCCATTATGAGTAATGGAATTTTAGCTGTGCATATGTAGCTGTGTCACCACCTCGTCTGTGGTTAAGGTTTCGCCCCGTTGGATACTCCGACTACCGACCCTTGGTAACTCGCACGTTACAGACCGCTGGTGTGTCGGTAACTTATCGACCATCGGCAACCCGCACACCACCGACCGATGATGTGTCGGCAATATAATAGAATTAGAAATAAATAATTATAATTATATTAGAATTATATTAGAAATAAATAATTAGAATATAATAGTATGAAGATTTTTACACAAGAAGTATTAATCAGATTGGCGTCAGATGGTTATCAGGGTATATGAATATACATCTATGTATTATTATACTATTTATGTCTTGCAATTCAGCGTGATAGTATTATAGCCATAATACATCATCGTATTTAAACTAATTAAAACCATTAATTATATTACGATTTTCATACATTTTGTTAAATAAACATTTGAAGAATATGATATTATATTGATAAATAAAACTCGTACCTAATAGTTTAGTACTTTTCTTTATCTTATGAAAACTTTTTTAATAAACGTGTAATATAACTTGTTTTCATGGAACTTTTATTATAACGATTCTAAAACATCTACGTAGGTAAGTATTACATATAAATAACACATTCCGGATATCAATTTAACTGTAAGAATTATTTAATATTCTTGTAGTACTATCCATTGAATAGTATCTAGTATTTGTTACAACGATTGAGAACTTTTTTAATATCGGTGACCAAAATATATGTTCCTGTTATAGAGACTGTTATAGAGATATCTTTTACCAACATTTTGTGACCAAGGCGTTGCTCGAATTATGATTCCAACCTCTGAAATAAATTCCTTTTTATTTTTGGATGTCGTGGGCAGTGGTGGGCAGTGATGGATAAAGACACGAAATTTCTGTTTTATACACGACTCGTGTCTTATACGTCGTATACGTCGTTATTGTCGTGTATGCCGTGAACGTCGTATAGCGCTAGAATAAAAATAACTAACCTATAAAACATTTTTCGCATAGGTTATTAAGAGTGCCAATTTATTAATAATTATAATTCTGATTAAAAAAATTAAATTAAATTAAGTTACACTGACGAAAAATGGATATTGATAGGTTAGTAAAAGAAATTTTATTAGCTATTTATGCTGATAACTGACATTTTATTAGCTATTTTCGGCTACCCTCTGCACCCCTGACACTTTATTGGCTATTTTCAGCTACCCTCTGCACCCCTGACATTTTATTACATATTTTCAGCTACCCTCTGCACCCCTGACATTTTATTAGCTATTTTCAGCTACCCTCTGCACCCCTGACATTTTATTAGCTATTTTCAGCTACCCTCTGCACCCCTGACCTTTTATTACCTATTTTCAGCTATCCTCTGCACCCCTGACATTTTATTAGCTATTTTCGGCTACCCTCTGCACCCCTGACACTTTATTGGCTATTTTCAGCTACCCTCTGCACCCCTGACATTTTATTACCTATTTTCAGCTACCCTCTGCACCCCTGACATTTTATTACATATTTTCAGCTACCCTCTGCACCCCTGACATTTTATTAGCTATTTTCAGCTACCCTCTGCACCCCTGACATTTTATTAGCTATTTTCAGCTACCCTCTGCACCCCTGACCTTTTATTACCTATTTTCAGCTATCCTCTGCACCCCTGACATTTTATTAGCTATTTTCGGCTACCCTCTGCACCCCTGACACTTTATTGGCTATTTTCAGCTACCCTCTGCACCCCTGACATTTTATTACCTATTTTCAGCTATCCTCCGCACCCCTGACATTTTATTAGCTATTTTCAGCGACCCTCTGCACCCCTGACATTTTATTACCTATTTTCAGCTACCCTCTGCACTCCTGACATTTTATTAGCTATTTTCAGCTACCCTCTGCACCCCTGACTTTTTATTAGCTATTTTCAGCTACCCTCTGCACCCCTGACATTTTATTAGCTATTTTCGGCTACCCTCTGCACCCCTGACACTTTATTGGCTATTTTCAGCTACCCTCTGCACCCCTGACATTTTATTACCTATTTTCAGCTATCCTCTGCACCCCTGACATTTTATTAGCTATTTTCGGCTACCCTCTGCACCCCTGACACTTTATTGGCTATTTTCAGCTACCCTCTGCACCCCTGACATTTTATTACCTATTTTCAGCTACCCTCTGCACTCCTGACATTTTATTAGCTATTTTCAGCTACCCTCTGCACCCCTGACATTTTATTAGCTATTTTCAGCTACCCTCTGCACCCCTGACACTTTATTGGCTATTTTCAGCTACCCTCTGCACCCCTGACATTTTATTAGCTATTTTCAGCTACCCTCTGCACCCCTGACATTTTATTAGCTATTTTCAGCTACCCTCTGCACCCCTGACATTTTATTATCTATTTTCAGCTACCCTCTGCACCCCTGACCTTTTATTACCTATTTTCAGCTACCCTCTGCACCCCTGACATTTTATTAGCTATTTTCAGCTACCCTCTGCACCCCTGACATTTTATTACCTATTTTCAGCTACCCTCTGCACCCCTGACATTTTATTAGCTATTTTCAGCTACCCTCTGCACCCCTGACATTTTATTAGCTATTTTCAGCTACCCTCTGCACCCCTGACATTTTATTATCTATTTTCAGCTACCCTCTGCACCCCTGACATTTTATTAGCTATTTTCAGCTACCCTCTGCACCCCTGACATTTTATTAGCTATTTTCAGCTACCCTCTGCACCCCTGACATTTTATTATCTATTTTCAGCTACCCTCTGCACCCCTGACCTTTTATTACCTATTTTCAGCTACCCTCTACACCCCTGACATTTTATTAGCTATTTTCAGCTACCCTCTGCACCCCTGACATTTTATTAGCTATTTTCAACTACCCTCTGCACCCTCGACCTTTTATTAGCTATTTTCAGCTACCCTCTGCACCCCTGACCTTTTATTAGCTATTTTCAGCTACCCTCTGCACCCCTGACCTTTTATTAGCTATTTTCAGCTATTACCACCAACCCTAACCATCTAGGGCATTTTTAGGAATTTTTGGATTTTTTTAGGAATCTAGGGAATTTTTTTAGGAATTTTTGGCATTTTTTAGGAATCTAGGGCATTTTTTAGGATTTTTTGTTTTTTTTAGGAATCTAGGAAATTTTTAGGAATTTTTGGGCTTTTTTAGGATCTACGGCATTTTTTAGGACTTTTTGGGATTTTTTTAGGATCTAGGGCATTTTTTAGGAATTTTTGGCATTTTTTTTGGAATCTAGGGCATTTTTAGGAATTTTTGGCATTTTTTTTGGAATCTAGGGCATTTTTAGGAATATTTGGCATTTTTTTTGGAATCTAGGGCATTTTTAGGAATTTCTAGCATTTTTTTTTTAATCTAGGGCATTTTTAGGAATTTTTGGGCTTTTTTTTGGAATCTAGGGCATTTTTAGGAATTTTTGGCATTTTTTTTTTAATCTAGGGCATTTTTTAGGAATTTTTGGGCGTTTTTGGAATCTAGGGCATTTTTTGGAATTTTTTTTGGAATCTGGGGCATTTTTAGGAATTTTTGGCATTTTTTTTGGAATCTAGGGCATTTTTTAGGAATTTTTGGGCTTTTTTGGAACCTAGGGCATTTTTAGGAATTTTTGGCATTTTTTTTGGAATCTAGGGCATTTTTAGGAATTTTTGGGCTTTTTTTAGGATCTACGGCATTTTTTAGGACTGTTTAGGATTTTTTTAGGATCTAGGGCATTTTTTAGGAATTTCTGGCATTTTTTTTTAATCTAGGGCATTTTTAGGAATTTTTGGGCTTTTTTTTGGAATCTAGGGCATTTTTAGGAATTTTTGGCATTTTTTTTTTAATCTAGGGCATTTTTTAGGAATTTTTGGGCGTTTTTGGAATCTAGGGCATTTTTTGGAATTTTTTTTGGAATCTGGGGCATTTTTAGGAATTTTTGGCATTTTTTTTGGAATCTAGGGCATTTTTTAGGAATTTTTGGGCTTTTTTGGAACCTAGGGCATTTTTAGGAATTTTTGGCATTTTTTTTGGAATCTAGGGCATTTTTAGGAATTTTTGGGCTTTTTTTAGGATCTACGGCATTTTTTAGGACTGTTTAGGATTTTTTTAGGATCTAGGGCATTTTTTAGGAATTTTTGGCATTGTTTTTGGAATCTAGGGCATTTTTAGGAATTTTTGGCATTTTTTTTGGAATCTAGGGCATTTTTAGGAATATTTGGCATTTTTTTTGGAATCTAGGGCATTTTTAGGAATATTTGGCATTTTTTTTGGAATCTAGGGCATTTTTTAGGAATTTCTGGCATTTTTTTTTTAATCTAGGGCATTTTTAGGAATTTTTGGGCTTTTTTTTGGAATCTAGGGCATTTTTAGGAATTTTTGGCATTTTTTTTGGAATCTAGGGCATTTTTAGGAATTTTTGGCTTGAATTTTTGAATTCTGAATTTTGAATTTTGAATTTTTTCAGCTTTTTCAATCGGTCCTCGGGGACCAGAAATCGTGTTCCGATTCTTTATTATTTATACCTAGGTATTACCTAGGTAATACCTACGTTATGCCTAAGTATTACCTAGGTAATACCTACGTTATGCCTAGGTATTGCCTAGCCCTAACCTAGCCCTAACCTAGGTTATGCCTAGGCATTACCGCGGGGCAAAAGATCGATCTTTCGATTAATCGATCTCAGATCGGCAACCCTAGTCTGTAGAGATATAAACGTAACCTAGCTAGTATTAAAGATATTAAAGAACCATAACATGCGAAGTGTTAAATAAGGATATTGTCAACATTTTTGAAATCTCACGCCTTTTTACACGACATAGGACACCGAATTATTGTCTCAATTAACAAGGTAAGTCACCCAAATTTTTTAATAGACTATTTATATACAGCTTATAGAAACGGAGGGGACGCATAGACTTGGAAGTAGTCCGGAGAAGGTTCGACAGATTAGCGTCTTCTTTGACACAAGTTTCTACAAAATAATATATTCTTTTCATACCATCAGACTATTTTTACATTAGAGTTTTTATGTAAAACTTGTAGAAATGAAGGAGATCCATAGGCTTCGATAGAAATAAAGGAGACGCACAGGCTCGAATAAAAATGAAAGGGACGCACGGGCTTGGACAGGAATGAAGGGTATACACAGGCTTGGAGGTTGTCCGGAGGAGGTTATTAGATAGAGAAATAAGGTAAATCGACAAAATTTTTCAAATTAGCGTAGCATTGATATTTAACTCTTAACTGGTATCCTGGGGTCACTCGTTACCCCCGGCACGCAGAGTTCGCTGTGAAACTTTTGGTTCTCTAAGTTTGTAAACTGAATTTATAATTAACTTTGCAGTAATACTTTAAATTTCTACGTTTCTATTATTTTATATATTACCTAAGAACAAAATATTCATAGAGGTTCTTCTAGTGTCGACTTTACAAGTTTCTGTGCCCTTTTTTATTTGGGGTCTGCCACGACCCCAGTATACCAGTTACGTTTCAAAAAAACAGTATACCAGTTAAGGGTTAAGAAAATTATGGCGTACTGCTTGCAATGTCGAGTAAGTCGCATTAGTGAAGAAAGTACGCTGAATATGCATCTCCCTCGATACTTTCCAAACTTTTGTGAAACATATTTTCACATAAGATTTGAAATCTCTCAAGTATTATGAGTATAATATTTTATTAAAATCCATAGTAGTTCCTACGCTATTCGTTACTTTGATTAGTTTCCCATGAACAATATTTCAATTCACCAATAAACATACTAATTTAATTTTATTCCAGCACCAATAAATTGTGTGTTAAAAATATTGAATCTCTTTGTTCATTCTCGATAAATTACCATTAGTATTTAAATTTCCTCCAACAAGACATTCTGCGCTCTCACTTCCTTCGGGCACATTTTGTAGTCTCTACATTTTCTATAACAAAGGGCCACTCTATTTCTATATGTTCTACGTTAAGTTGTAACTAAAATGTGGATTTCATATATATTTACATATCATCTACGTTAGAGAAAAAAATTTATTGTGACATAGTATTATATTAATTAAACGATTTTATTCAGCTTCAATCCTCTGTTTGCTTCCTGTATGTTTGCTTCGTGTCTGAAAACTCAAATTTAAACCAATTCCACCGATCCAATTGTCTGGTAGCTTTGCAGGCGTGCGTAGTTTAGATGGCAATATAATATTTCACTTAATATTAATAATTCACCCGAGGGGGGTGAAAAAATTATACAGCCATAAAGTACACTATAAAATGTGTGAAATCTCCACAAAATTACCTTTTTTAAAAAAAGGTACAAAAAAGAGCGCCCAGTATATAATCTCATAAAACGAATCCCATTTAAAAACATTGTCATAAATTAATATAAATTTATTAATCTGCTATATCTAGAGACGCGGTAGCGTCTCGACGCCAAGTACATGAAAAAAGAACACCCTATATATATATATGTCGATGTCGCTGCCGTGTACCTTTACCCGTCCCGGGGACACTCTAACCTAATTCTGACATTTATTACATTATATCTCATCACGCCTGCAATATTTTCTAAATTTAAAGGCATTTTTCTTATGTAAACCGCATATCGGCTTTCGAATAAGACCAATTTCAATAAAATCGGTCCACGCATGACAGAGATATCGTAATATCGTCTCAGGGATCTGTCGAAAACGGTAGATTTTTCTTCTTATTCTTCTTCAATCTCAAATTTTTGTCGACATAATACGTATACGCGTTATTATACGCACACCTTCAGCCAAAACGAACTAATACATGTTTCGTTCATCAATTCCTATCTTCACTATGTGCAATTTACTCCAAATTTTGACAGCTTACAGTCAGGTTATATACAAAATTTGAGATGCCACGTGTTTTTACAAATATATATTATCGTTGTACCATTGAATTGGAATCAAAATGCAGTCTCACATACAATTCCATGAATCTGGAAACACGTACAATTCCATGAATATGAAAACACGAAAATTCGTGCTAAATCTAGCGATAACCTCTTTAAGCACAGAAATCTGTAAACATGAAAATGAAAATGATACTAAAATCAATTAGAGTCTAATATAACGCATGAATTTGGTAAACATAAACAAATTAATTTAAAAAATACTATTCCATGAAATATACTCAGAAAATGACGTTATGAATGGAAATTTTAATTTTCTAACCACGAAAAACATTTCTCGATTTGATAAAACAATTCATGACATTGTGCATGCTTTCAGTTTCATGGAATTGTACGTGCTTTCAGATTCACGGAATTGTACGTGCTTTCAGATTCATGGAATTGTAAATTTCAACAGCTGATAATTATTATGCTGTAATTGTAAAATATATATAAGGATAAGGAAACCAGAAATGAATTACGACATACATATAAGGATAAAGAAGCAAGAAAGGAATTAATGATTACGACATACAGAAACAAAGATTCATTCAATTAAATTTTTATTATATATTATATATATAAATTGTTCATTTTTATTGGCCTCTCTTGCCCCGCCCCCGTCCCCTCCTCCCCCAGTGGAACTCCGCTTGACTTAACTTCATCAGAAAGCCCATAAAATCATTTTGGCGCCTTGCCCGCCCGGCTCTGGTACCTCTATCTGAAATGATAAATTAAGTGAATATAATTATAATTGTTAAATTGATTAAACCACAAAGTTATAATAATATTATATTTTTATTTCATTATTATAATCCAGTCATATTATTTCACATTCCTCGGCAATTGGCAGGTTTTTGAAACATTTTGTTATATAATGTAAAAATTAACATTGTTCACATTTGCTTTAAGTATACTATCATAACATTGCATCTATTGTGATCGTAGGGTAAACTCGGGTAAATCCGTGATACAGGTTATTCCGTGATGCTTTTTCATTTATCTGTAACTCGAAATTTCGAGTATTATATGTGCTGTAGAAGATAAATGGAAAGTTCAAACTGCAGGTAAGTGATGGTAAAATGACACTTTAACAAGTCTTACTCTTGAAATTATCATACAACTAGCCCACCCGTTACCCGGTTTCACCCGGCAATTATTTATGATGAAATAAAACAGCCTAAAAGAAAAAATAAATAGCTTATCATCTAATCTAGGGCGTATATAATATATATTCAAAATTTCATTGAAATCCGTTCAGCCGTTTAGACGTGAAAGGGGGACAAACAAACAGACAACGTTTCACTTTTATATATTAATAGGGATAAGGCATCGGTGTTATTTTTGCTTATGAAATTGACTAAATTCTTATTTTTCGTGCGCCTGATACTGTGTTTCTGATCACGCTGTTTGATAGCGAATTCGGGAGACCCGCACTGGCCGCACTGAGTGCGACTTTTAGCCAATTGGAAGCGAGGAAACTCGCACTCAGTGCGGCCAGTGCGGGTCTCCCGAATTCGCTATGAGAAATTCCGATGGTCAATGCCAGAAACGATGTTTCCTTACGTCTCACAATCAGACATCTAACGATCGTGAAACAATTGATTATGCACAAAATAACAATAATATATAACAATATGAAATAATATAAAATAATGTAAAAGCATGTAAAATCATGTAAAATAATACAGTCAACCCTCCTATAACGCGGTACTTTCATAACGCGGTTTCCATATAACGCGGATCGAAAATTGCGACAGTCCTCGTATAACGCGGTACTTTCATAACGCGGTTTCCATATAACGCGGTACTCTTATAACACGGTTTCTTTATAGTAATACAACTTAATTGGCTTAAGCAGTCTCCCTATAGCATGAATTTTTCTAATTCACTTTTACGGTTGAAATTAACAGCCAATTCCCCTGATTTTATGCATGTACATCACCATTTTTCAATTTCATTTGCCAGGGAATTCCCCTGCCATTGCCGAAATGATGCAGCATTGCTATTTTTTATCAAAACTAAAGGTGCGTCTACACGACGACACTTTTGTGTCTAGATCAAGTGTCTTTTATGTCTAGCTAGGGCTAGTTGCAGTGTTATCAGTCTATACTCGAACTCGTGTTAGGAGGAACTTATTTCGCGCATGTAGAATGAGCTCATTGGCTCCGAGGGAGCGTTTGTTTGGGGTATAGCCAATAGGAGCTTGTTTCGGCACCAATCAGCGCGAACATGCGCAGAACCGGTCTAAACTCGTCGGTCTGCAAGTTCCTTCTAACATGACTTCTAGTATAGCTCTAGCTGCAACTCCCGTAACGACAGGTCGAATTTAGTGTCGCGGACTCTAAGCAGTTTCCAATCTTCCGGAACTTTTTTTGAGTGTCGTATATACTTGATCTAGACATAAAAGTGTCGTCGTGTAGACGCACCTTTAGTTTTGAAATATGTAACCATATATTTATTGCCTTTTGTAGAGTATACCCTCCTATAATGCGGTTTTCTCATAACGCGGTTTCCATATAACGCGGTACGAATTAATCTGGTTTCTACTAATTATGAATTTCTTAAAACGCGGTTTCCATATAACACGGTACACAGTCTCTATATAACGCGGTACAAATTAATATGATTTGTGCTATGTAATTCTAAGTTTCTTATAACACCGTTTCCATATAACGCGGTACGAATTAATCGCGTTATAGGCGGGTTGACTGTATAAACAAGTAGCTGGTGAACATATTATATAGGGCCATCGAGTACTATCACGGAGTAACCAGAGTATGTCATGACAACTGAATTTTCTATATTTTCAATTAAATATACTTGGTAAATTTCTGTTAACCTATTATTTGTTTGTCCGATGTCTGACCTATCATTATATGATAGACTCACTTTCAGAATATGTAACTATTAGCAGTTATTCGACAAATTCTAAAACTATCACGGATTTACCCGAATTTACCCTACTAAAAGTGTGAAAATGCATAAAATTTCTGTCCTTTCCATCTTTAATACATGTTAAAAACGGTAGTGTACCGGGGTAACATTAGCATATCATGTATATATGTAGATAGCCCATTAACGGGTTAAGTTTTACTAATCTGAGGTCAGTAAACTTAAATTTCTTTATATTATTTTCTTTTTTACATCTTAACTTCTTAGTTAAGATGTAAATTAGCCAACTCGTAACCTTGGCACATGATATAAATATCATTAACAGTTTAAGTTTTACTAATCTGACGTAAAACAATGTAAATCCGGCGTATGCCAATGTTCTCCCGGTTTACAGTACTCAGGACTACAAGGTACTCGTGTCTACATAACAAGTCGCATGCAAGTACAGAATATTATTCACCGGTCGGCGAATATGGTCCATCCTGTCATCCTCGCCAGCTTCCAAGCTTTGGGCCCTCTCTAGGGCCTCTGTAGGGTCTCCCTTTGGGCCCTCTCTAGGGCCTATGCTAGGCCCTCTGTAGGGTCTCCCTTTGGGCCCTCTCTAGGGCCTACGCGCTAGGCCCTGTATAGGGTCCATTTGTTGGGCCTTCACCAGGGTCCATGAGCTAGGCCCTTTTTAGGGCCTAGAATCTCCTTGGTGAGTCTAAGCTGAAAATTGAAGCTAACCGAAAATTTGACTCTACTTCCGCGATAAAAAAACAATTAGAGCACCGGTACTCTGGACGAACTTTTTATGCGCAAAAATTGCCTCTACTTTCGCGGTAATACTACTCTAAGTAAGAGCCGCGGTGCTCTGCAAAATATATAGTTGAACGCGAAAAAAACTGAGACTCTACGATCGCGTTACGCGCGATCACAAAGGATCTTGCTAGACTGCAAGATTGCTAGGAAGACTGATTCCACTTGGAACCTTTTCAGATTTTTACCGGTGACTCCCGGTGATTATTTTACGAATTATTAATCGGAATTGCAAAAATCGCGAGCAACTTTTGTATTGATTTAATTTTCTGGCCCTTTCCAGGGCCCGCAGGTTTAAGCTGAAAATTGAAGCTAAGCGAAACTTTGACTCTACTTCCGCGATAAAAAGCAATTAGAGCACCGGTGCTCTGGACAAATCTTAGATACGCAAAAATTTGACTCCAAATTCGCGGTAATACTACTCTAATTAAGAGCCGCGGTGCTCTGCAAAATATGTAGATGGACGCGAAAACAACGGGGACCTTGCTAGACTGCAAGATTGCTAGGAAGTCTGGTTCCACCTTCCACTGGAACCTTTTCAAAATTTTCGCGGTGACTCTACTCGACTCGATCGATTTGATTGTTTTACGAATTATTAAACGGTATTATAAAAATCGCGAGCAACTGTTGTATTGATTTAATTTTCTGATTTTAAGACAGACACATGCATGTCACTATCTACGAGTACCTTGTGTGGTCAGCTCATTGGATACTGCTCTTTCCAATACATGCGCGGCAGTTAGTGGTCCATTTCCTGTAATTGGCATTCGCTTTAGGAACATTTCTGCGATATTTCGTGAATATGGTTTAGAAAAGAGCCACGTCACGAGGCTACTGCCTGGACGCCCTAGTCCATATTCGCAAAATATTGCACAAGTGTTCCCGAAACGAATACCGACCATGTGAAATGGGCCCCTGCATGTCGCGCATTTCTGTTGGAACGGCTAGAATCGAAAAAGCTCGCTATGCTACGTATTCTACAGAAACCATTTTGTTCTATTGCGTGCACTCATATTCAAAGCAATATAAAGTGACTTGCCGTTCGCTGTCATCGAGAGTACTGCATCTCTGCAAACTCGTAATTCCTGACCAGCAGCCCTGGGACAAGCACTCCTTAGCTCAGCATCCCTTTAGTCCTCAACACAGCAGCTTCAGTTGGACTCGTGCATGACTCTACTTTCACGATGAAAAGGCTATTAGAGCACCGGAGCTCTCGACTAGTTTTACTTGCGCAAAAACACTGACTTTAAGATCGCATTACGGGCGATCACAAACCCTACTACTGAAACAGACAATTTGTATTTAAACAAGTGACGCAATAATTCCTTTAAATTCCAGGCAGCCGCATGGAGCGCCACGCAATTCGGACATTCAGAAACATTTCGAGCGGCCGCATTGGGCGCTTAATGATTCTCAAGATTGACAGAAAAAAGGAGTGGCCCCTTTGGACGCATAATACTTTTCAATTTTAATAAGAAAAGAAACGGCAGCCTCTGTGGGCGCTCAACGATGCCTAATCACAAGCCGGAAGAACAGCAGCCTCTTTGGGCGCATAATAATTCCGAATTGTAATTCGCATAATCTATTGCAAATATGCACTTGCGTAACTTTCGCGGAATATGCGAAAGCTAAGAATCTCTCGATTGAGATTGCAAAAGAGACTAAACGACTAAAGGACCGAAAGACACGACGCGACATTCACCCTCGATGCACCGAATTTTCGTTTCTACATGGCGTGCTCCGTATCACGACTTTCCACAGTCATCGTCTAACAATGGTCCTCTGTGTAAAGCCGTAATAAGTTGTACCCAGCACAGCCGGCCTATGAAGGGCGAGCACACCATGCGCGAAATCGAAATTAGTGATCGAAGGCGAATTTTATTTCTGGAAGAGTTCGTTTGGTACTCTCATTTAAAAAGAACGAGACGGAAAAAAGCTTATCGTTCGAAGTACAGAAGTGCATTTTTTAATAGATGTCCAGACCGAACCAAACTCACCGAATTTATGTTTTGCTCGATCTGGACCCTTAAACTAGATCGTAGGCTTTAGTTTTGATTCCGTTTCGCAAGTCGCAATGCTTGGGAAACGTTACCAAGTCCAGGCACACCAGCGGGGAGGTACCTACGAAAGTGACCCATTTCTACGAAATATTTCTGATCCATGTTCGACCAATGTGCTTCGTCACTTTGAAAAATTTGGAAAAAGTCTTACGACTAAAGGTCTTAAAGTAACAACTTATTGCTAGGCTGAATTTAATACAGTAAGGAGAGAGAAAACTAGAAAAAGCGAGCACAGTGACCAAGTAGCACCAAGTTCAACTTGTATAATTGAGAATCCTGAATAAATTAATGCTTTATATTCTCGTTTTAATTATTAAGAGAATATAATGGCTCGAATGTAATTAAACTTGTAAAGTGTAACTCTCATTCAAAGCTTCTGCTTTGATTATAAAATTCAAGAAAAATAATTCGGAATATTTAAAACGCGTTATTAGAACTTTAACCTCGAATTTGAAATTTATTTATTGCTTTTGTCTGTATTAAACATTTGGAAGCACGCGCGTTACTGTGACTGTTCACGAGTACTAAGTATGTATTCTTGGTCATTGTGCTCGCTATAGCAATCATTTGTTCAATAGCACGCAGAAAAATTGAAAAAATTAAAATGTACTCACTGCTATCCATGCAGACAGGCAGCCACATCGGCAGGTTCACAGACAGACCAAGGGCAGCAAAACCGAATAGAATTTATCACACACACAAATATGTCACTTTAACTTCACGATCAAAAAGCAATTTGAGCACCGGTGCTTAGTCTTAAATTGTTCAAGATGCGTAAAATCACTGACTCTGCACTCGCGTCGACACTACTAACACGCACAACCATCTCGTGATTTTAAACACAAAGCACTGCACGTTTTTAAGTGTCCCTAAGCAGTGGGGACCCTTGATAGGACTCGAGAAACGTGTTGCCCAAAAAGTCTCCCAGATACTGGGTGAATTGTAGTAGAATCTTGTTAAGCGACTTCCCACATGGCACAGTAATCGATCAAATTAATACAGGAATCGAAATGTCGCGGAATAATATGCTCACGCGTTCACCGAGGTCCGACCACTAACGCAGACAAAGCTGAACAGGCAGGCCATTGTTCGGCGACGGTACGACTTTGGTAGAGGTTGTTGACGTTCTGTCTCTCTCCAACGTCTTCCAGCTCGAGCGTCGCGTAAACACGTACGCGGTGTATTCGCGAACGCGATGTTACGGCGTTTTAATACGTAGACACGATGTTCCCTTCCAACCAGCTAATAGTTTCGGTCGTATCCAACGCCGGGCAGAAAGTAATAAATACAGAACGCTTATGCTATTCAAGAATAACACAATTTATTATTTTCATCAGGTCTCAACTAATATTTTGTCCCTTTCAATTGCATGTAATTATTGTGGAATTAATGATACAATTATTCTTTTTTAAGTTGAAATAAAGCACTTTTTTACCAACATTTTGTGACCAAGGCGTTGCTCGAATTATGATTCCAACCTCTGAAATAAATTCCTTTTTATTTTTGGATGTCGTGGGCAGTGGTGGGCAGTGATGGGTAAAGACACGAAATTTCTGTTTTATACACGACTCGTGACTTATACGTCGTATAAGTATTAATATTTCAATCTTTTTGTGTACATTATATTTGTACGAAATGTTAATTTTAAATAAATTTTATTTTAATTCTGTGTAAAAATGTGTTATTAACGTTATTACCATGTTTTGTAATATTAATTTTAACACACTAACTTTAAAAATTATTTTATGTAAGATTACAATTTTTAAAAATTTTATTATAATGCAAATAACTTCAGCCTTCATCAGTAGACAAATGTAACAGAGTCATCTAGTTTCAGTGAATCATAAAATCCCACTAATTTTGCCAATTTGAGGTCTTTTAACCGATTTCTCGTTTTACAACGAACCTATGCGCATTGAGAAAATAGCTAATCCATATGCAAGATAATGACTTTCGTTAAACGTTGCTGTAGCGTTATTTTGAAGTCACAACAGTTTTAATGCCAGCTATTGAATTTTTCCAACCATCAGTTAATAGTACTCCTTCTTGTGGTTCATCTTTCCTTATAGAATTAACAAGTTCTATTCTGTATCTAAAATTGTTGTGGATAATGTTTTCCTCGTACAAGCTTTAAACTGATGGATGATGGTCCAATTTATTGATAAACGCTTTAAAATGTGTTGATTCTACTATGTTAAGAAGTATATTGCAGCCAGAAATAAAATTGACTAGTAATTGATCCAATTTTCTTTTCCTACAATAAAAATAGTCTTCATTAACATTATTTTTAATTCAAAAAAATTATATTTATTATTCTATATGCATTTCTTTTACTAACCTATCAATATCCATTTTTCGTCAGTGTAACTTAATTTAATTTAATTTTTTTAATCAGAATTATAATTATTAATAAATTGGCACTCTTAACAACCTATGCGAAAAATGTTTTATAGGTTAGTTATTTTTATTCCAGCGCTATACGACGTTCACGGCATACACGACATAAACGACGTATACGACGTATAAGTCACGAGTCGTGTATAAAACAGAAATTTCGTGTCTTTACCCATCACTGCCCACCACTGCCCACGACATCCAAAAATAAAAAGGAATTTATTTCAGAGGTTGGAATCATAATTCGAGCAACGCCTTGGTCACAAAATGTTGGTAAAAAAGTGCTTTATTTCAACTTAAAAAAGAATAATTGTATCATTAATTCCACAATAATTACATGCAATTGAAAGGGACAAAATATTAGTTGAGACCTGATGAAAATAATAAATTGTGTTATTCTTGAATAGCATAAGCGTTCTGTATTTATTACTTTCTGCCCGGCGTTGGATACGACCGAAACTATTAGCTGGTTGGAAGGGAACATCGTGTCTACGTATTAAAACGCCGTAACATCGCGTTCGCGAATACACCGCGTACGTGTTTACGCGACGCTCGAGCTGGAAGACGTTGGAGAGAGACAGAACGTCAACAACCTCTACCAAAGTCGTACCGTCGCCGAACAATGGCCTGCCTGTTCAGCTTTGTCTGCGTTAGTGGTCGGACCTCGGTGAACGCGTGAGCATATTATTCCGCGACATTTCGATTCCTGTATTAATTTGATCGATTACTGTGCCATGTGGGAAGTCGCTTAACAAGATTCTACTACAATTCACCCAGTATCTGGGAGACTTTTTGGGCAACACGTTTCTCGAGTCCTATCAAGGGTCCCCACTGCTTAGGGACACTTAAAAACGTGCAGTGCTTTGTGTTTAAAATCACGAGATGGTTGTGCGTGTTAGTAGTGTCGACGCGAGTGCAGAGTCAGTGATTTTACGCATCTTGAACAATTTAAGACTAAGCACCGGTGCTCAAATTGCTTTTTGATCGTGAAGTTAAAGTGACATATTTGTGTGTGTGATAAATTCTATTCGGTTTTGCTGCCCTTGGTCTGTCTGTGAACCTGCCGATGTGGCTGCCTGTCTGCATGGATAGCAGTGAGTACATTTTAATTTTTTCAATTTTTCTGCGTGCTATTGAACAAATGATTGCTATAGCGAGCACAATGACCAAGAATACATACTTAGTACTCGTGAACAGTCACAGTAACGCGCGTGCTTCCAAATGTTTAATACAGACAAAAGCAATAAATAAATTTCAAATTCGAGGTTAAAGTTCTAATAACGCGTTTTAAATATTCCGAATTATTTTTCTTGAATTTTATAATCAAAGCAGAAGCTTTGAATGAGAGTTACACTTTACAAGTTTAATTACATTCGAGCCATTATATTCTCTTAATAATTAAAACGAGAATATAAAGCATTAATTTATTCAGGATTCTCAATTATACAAGTTGAACTTGGTGCTACTTGGTCACTGTGCTCGCTTTTTCTAGTTTTCTCTCTCCTTACTGTATTAAATTCAGCCTAGCAATAAGTTGTTACTTTAAGACCTTTAGTCGTAAGACTTTTTCCAAATTTTTCAAAGTGACGAAGCACATTGGTCGAACATGGATCAGAAATATTTCGTAGAAATGGGTCACTTTCGTAGGTACCTCCCCGCTGGTGTGCCTGGACTTGGTAACGTTTCCCAAGCATTGCGACTTGCGAAACGGAATCAAAACTAAAGCCTACGATCTAGTTTAAGGGTCCAGATCGAGCAAAACATAAATTCGGTGAGTTTGGTTCGGTCTGGACATCTATTAAAAAATGCACTTCTGTACTTCGAACGATAAGCTTTTTTCCGTCTCGTTCTTTTTAAATGAGAGTACCAAACGAACTCTTCCAGAAATAAAATTCGCCTTCGATCACTAATTTCGATTTCGCGCATGGTGTGCTCGCCCTTCATAGGCCGGCTGTGCTGGGTACAACTTATTACGGCTTTACACAGAGGACCATTGTTAGACGATGACTGTGGAAAGTCGTGATACGGAGCACGCCATGTAGAAACGAAAATTCGGTGCATCGAGGGTGAATGTCGCGTCGTGTCTTTCGGTCCTTTAGTCGTTTAGTCTCTTTTGCAATCTCAATCGAGAGATTCTTAGCTTTCGCATATTCCGCGAAAGTTACGCAAGTGCATATTTGCAATAGATTATGCGAATTACAATTCGGAATTATTATGCGCCCAAAGAGGCTGCTGTTCTTCCGGCTTGTGATTAGGCATCGTTGAGCGCCCACAGAGGCTGCCGTTTCTTTTCTTATTAAAATTGAAAAGTATTATGCGTCCAAAGGGGCCACTCCTTTTTTCTGTCAATCTTGAGAATCATTAAGCGCCCAATGCGGCCGCTCGAAATGTTTCTGAATGTCCGAATTGCGTGGCGCTCCATGCGGCTGCCTGGAATTTAAAGGAATTATTGCGTCACTTGTTTAAATACAAATTGTCTGTTTCAGTAGTAGGGTTTGTGATCGCCCGTAATGCGATCTTAAAGTCAGTGTTTTTGCGCAAGTAAAACTAGTCGAGAGCTCCGGTGCTCTAATAGCCTTTTCATCGTGAAAGTAGAGTCATGCACGAGTCCAACTGAAGCTGCTGTGTTGAGGACTAAAGGGATGCTGAGCTAAGGAGTGCTTGTCCCAGGGCTGCTGGTCAGGAATTACGAGTTTGCAGAGATGCAGTACTCTCGATGACAGCGAACGGCAAGTCACTTTATATTGCTTTGAATATGAGTGCACGCAATAGAACAAAATGGTTTCTGTAGAATACGTAGCATAGCGAGCTTTTTCGATTCTAGCCGTTCCAACAGAAATGCGCGACATGCAGGGGCCCATTTCACATGGTCGGTATTCGTTTCGGGAACACTTGTGCAATATTTTGCGAATATGGACTAGGGCGTCCAGGCAGTAGCCTCGTGACGTGGCTCTTTTCTAAACCATATTCACGAAATATCGCAGAAATGTTCCTAAAGCGAATGCCAATTACAGGAAATGGACCACTAACTGCCGCGCATGTATTGGAAAGAGCAGTATCCAATGAGCTGACCACACAAGGTACTCGTAGATAGTGACATGCATGTGTCTGTCTTAAAATCAGAAAATTAAATCAATACAACAGTTGCTCGCGATTTTTATAATACCGTTTAATAATTCGTAAAACAATCAAATCGATCGAGTCGAGTAGAGTCACCGCGAAAATTTTGAAAAGGTTCCAGTGGAAGGTGGAACCAGACTTCCTAGCAATCTTGCAGTCTAGCAAGGTCCCCGTTGTTTTCGCGTCCATCTACATATTTTGCAGAGCACCGCGGCTCTTAATTAGAGTAGTATTACCGCGAATTTGGAGTCAAATTTTTGCGTATCTAAGATTTGTCCAGAGCACCGGTGCTCTAATTGCTTTTTATCGCGGAAGTAGAGTCAAAGTTTCGCTTAGCTTCAATTTTCAGCTTAAACCTGCGGGCCCTGGAAAGGGCCAGAAAATTAAATCAATACAAAAGTTGCTCGCGATTTTTGCAATTCCGATTAATAATTCGTAAAATAATCACCGGGAGTCACCGGTAAAAATCTGAAAAGGTTCCAAGTGGAATCAGTCTTCCTAGCAATCTTGCAGTCTAGCAAGATCCTTTGTGATCGCGCGTAACGCGATCGTAGAGTCTCAGTTTTTTTCGCGTTCAACTATATATTTTGCAGAGCACCGCGGCTCTTACTTAGAGTAGTATTACCGCGAAAGTAGAGGCAATTTTTGCGCATAAAAAGTTCGTCCAGAGTACCGGTGCTCTAATTGTTTTTTTATCGCGGAAGTAGAGTCAAATTTTCGGTTAGCTTCAATTTTCAGCTTAGACTCACCAAGGAGATTCTAGGCCCTAAAAAGGGCCTAGCTCATGGACCCTGGTGAAGGCCCAACAAATGGACCCTATACAGGGCCTAGCGCGTAGGCCCTAGAGAGGGCCCAAAGGGAGACCCTACAGAGGGCCTAGCATAGGCCCTAGAGAGGGCCCAAAGGGAGACCCTACAGAGGCCCTAGAGAGGGCCCAAAGCTTGGAAGCTGGCGAGGATGACAGGATGGACCATATTCGCCGACCGGTGAATAATATTCTGTACTTGCATGCGACTTGTTATGTAGACACGAGTACCTTGTAGTCCTGAGTACTGTAAACCGGGAGAACATTGGCATACGCCGGATTTACATTGTTTTACGTCAGATTAGTAAAACTTAAACTGTTAATGATATTTATATCATGTGCCAAGGTTACGAGTTGGCTAATTTACATCTTAACTAAGAAGTTAAGATGTAAAAAAGAAAATAATATAAAGAAATTTAAGTTTACTGACCTCAGATTAGTAAAACTTAACCCGTTAATGGGCTATCTACATATATACATGATATGCTAATGTTACCCCGGTACACTACCGTTTTTAACATGTATTAAAGATGGAAAGGACAGAAATTTTATGCATTTTCACACTTTTAGTAGGGTAAATTCGGGTAAATCCGTGATAGTTTTAGAATTTGTCGAATAACTGCTAATAGTTACATATTCTGAAAGTGAGTCTATCATATAATGATAGGTCAGACATCGGACAAACAAATAATAGGTTAACAGAAATTTACCAAGTATATTTAATTGAAAATATAGAAAATTCAGTTGTCATGACATACTCTGGTTACTCCGTGATAGTACTCGATGGCCCTATATAATATGTTCACCAGCTACTTGTTTATATTATTTTACATGATTTTACATGCTTTTACATTATTTTATATTATTTCATATTGTTATATATTATTGTTATTTTGTGCATAATCAATTGTTTCACGATCGTTAGATGTCTGATTGTGAGACGTAAGGAAACATCGTTTCTGGCATTGACCATCGGAATTTCTCATAGCGAATTCGGGAGACCCGCACTGGCCGCACTGAGTGCGAGTTTCCTCGCTTCCAATTGGCTAAAAGTCGCACTCAGTGCGGCCAGTGCGGGTCTCCCGAATTCGCTATCAAACAGCGTGATCAGAAACACAGTATCAGGCGCACGAAAAATAAGAATTTAGTCAATTTCATAAGCAAAAATAACACCGATGCCTTATCCCTATTAATATATAAAAGTGAAACGTTGTCTGTTTGTTTGTCCCCCTTTCACGTCTAAACGGCTGAACGGATTTCAATGAAATTTTGAATATATATTATATACGCCCTAGATTAGATGATAAGCTATTTATTTTTTCTTTTAGGCTGTTTTATTTCATCATAAATAATTGCCGGGTGAAACCGGGTAACGGGTGGGCTAGTTGTATGATAATTTCAAGAGTAAGACTTGTTAAAGTGTCATTTTACCATCACTTACCTGCAGTTTGAACTTTCCATTTATCTTCTACAGCACATATAATACTCGAAATTTCGAGTTACAGATAAATGAAAAAGCATCACGGAATAACCTGTATCACGGATTTACCCGAGTTTACCCTACGATCACAATAGATGCAATGTTATGATAGTATACTTAAAGCAAATGTGAACAATGTTAATTTTTACATTATATAACAAAATGTTTCAAAAACCTGCCAATTGCCGAGGAATGTGAAATAATTGAAATGGCGCGTTTAAAATACAAGAGGGCCAAAAGTTGCTGCTCCTTTTGTCGAATTAGAGCCACCCCTATACATATACCCCGCGGCGTGTATACGCATATTAATCCTATGGACTTTAAATTAAAATCTTTTGAAAGAATACAGTAGCTTTTCCGGGAATCATTTGGGAGTCGCCGAGGGATGCGCGCGTTTAGATTTAAGTAAGAGACCTATATGTATAGGCAATCTCCTTCACGTCCGCGGATTTTTTTTTTTAAATAGTAGAGTGAGATTGTCGCGTGTGTCATTGCTTGTAATGCGAGGCAAGATGAGTTGATTATAATGGAGAGTGGATGGGATTGGAGTTTTTTTTTCGGGATGGGCCACTTTTGTGGCAACCACCTCGCGGTTAGACCTGGCGGATTACCCAGTAGTCCAGGCGAGCACAGCTGAATGCCCGCCGGGCTAAAATTTTCGGGCACGTGCGGCAAGATTATCGAAAAGCACTAAGCCATGCCTTCATGAGCAACAGTGCCGTGAGTGTCGTGGTGGGGAGTGTTTGTGAGTGGAGTGTGCCGCTGAACGTCAGCAATACACCTTGCACTTTACAAGCATGCTACGACAGCTATTGGCCACAGGGTGGCGTCGCTCTTCGCTTTGCTCACGTGCAATCGAGAGCGCTCTTGCCCGCCACAGCCTTGCTGTGCAGGCCTGCAGTAGTCACTGAATTAGCTTTGTTGCTCTTTTGTTGCCTTCCCATCTCCGATGAGGAGGTAGATTTTATATCTAAACCGAAGGGATCGATGGAACTTTGTTTCCGTCTATCTCTTTGGTTTAGTAGGCTAAGGGTTTCATGTACAGGGAGATCGATGGAACTTTGATTCCATCTATCTCTCTACGGGTCTCGGAACGCAGCAACCTCCTCGTGGTGGGACCTGGTAATCGGTGAGAACCGAGCTGATAGTTGCGTTTGTCAAATATTCTAATTATATATAAGAATTTCTTTAACTTGCAATACTATGGTAGAATGTAAGAATACAATATAATAATTTGAAATATAGTAACTTGAAATGTTTGTTCGTTGGTTCCTACAGGATCCCAGAACATGAGTATAGTGTTACGATAGAAGGGTAAGTGCAAGTTGGAATATTTCAGCGAGATACTGGAACTGTTGGGTTTTTGACAATTTTTAAAGTCCTCTCTGCTTCAGCACCTTATTGAAATATATCAAGTTACAATTCCTAGTCCAACAGAATCATTTGTAAATCGCGGGTTTTGAATGACCTAGTTTTACCACAGACGAGGTATAGAAGTCCGTACCTCGTCTGTGGTACCATTGCCACCGGTATTTCTCTCACGAGCCACCAGATGGCTCGCCACGACAGTCGGGCTCGACAAGTTCGGGCGGACTACGAAGTGAGAATCAGTGTGTTGCGAGCAGGGGGACCAAGCCGTCATTCATTGGCCGAAGTTCCCATTTAGTACGCACTTTATAGGTAGGAGGCGCTAGGTACATCACACACACATACCTAGGTGTATCAGTGAGCACGACACACAACCTTTCGACGTTGGTGAAATGTTACTTTGGCGCCATTTGGCCACATTTGGCGCAACGCGAGGAAGCATCAAGCATAACCTTCAAATGGCGTCCTCACTTTCCCTGGTTTACCTTTTCTAAGGCCGTCTGACCATGGATCGTCGCGTCAGTGACGCGTATGCAGCAGATAGAAGGATATACAAAGAAATTGAATATATTTTATTTTCCTATGACAAGAAGAAATATTCAATTTCAATGTTTATCCTTCTATCTGCTGCATACGTGTCGCTGGCGCGACGATCCGTGGACAGGTTTTAAAGTAAGCGGTGCATTACACGTATACACATACAAATACGTCCCGATTCACACCAATTCACACATTCACAGTTTAGTACGCACTTTATAGGTAGGAGGCGCTACAAACTCTGCTTCAACTTTCGTAAGAGGGAAGCTTGGCCCCCCTGGTTGCGAGTGTGCTTTGGCCCGGACGCTGGGACTGCCGTTTGACAGAGGGATCTCGTTTTAATACAGCGTTGCGCAAAAGCGCGAGGAGACATGGAAAAAAGCGTGCGGGCGCTCCGCTATTCCACGTAGAGTTGCCGCAGAAATCTTGCGCGCGAGAAACGAATGGACGTGTGGCACGCGGTGGGTTAGGCGTTACGAGTTCTGTGCCGCTTAGGACTCGAAGCGAGGGCGGGGGGGGGGGGGGGGGGGCGGGCACACACGCGCGCGCGCGCGCAGCAAATCTGTGCCTCTTTCCTGTGTTTTCTTCGACATGGCTGAGATATACCGTTATCCGTGAACGGTCTTTTCTCCCCACGGAGCCTCGATGTCTCCCCCGACGGTTCAGTCAAAGGGGTGATCCCGCGAGCACGGGGCAGTGATCAATCGGCGGGACGGTTTACTTACATGGAACTGGACTCGCGGAGGAGCTTACGGCGACGATCGGAACTGAACGAGAGCGGTCCTGTTGTGGAAGGTTAGGTGAGTCTCTTGCACGACCCAGCTCCCGTTGATTTCGCGTCGCATACCGCGTTTAACGGCATCGATTTTGTAAACCACGCTTCCCCAGGTCCCTTTGCTCGCTCTGTTCGCGAAGCAGCAGTTGCAGTCTCAGTGATCCCGGAGTGGTTCGTTCTTTCTCTCCTTGCCGCTCGTGTTTGCCGCATGGAGAGTCAACGCAACACGCGCGGAACAAAGGCGTAACCTATTTATACGCTCGCCACAGCGAGCGTATGCTGGCACCTACGTCGCGTATCTTCGCGAAGCGCAGGTGAATGGGAGATTGTGCGACACTACGAGGAACGCCAGTTCAGTAGGGCACGATTGCTTTCGAAGGATTGATCTCGGTTCGGCGGCGGTGTGCGGTTGTGTTGGTAATGTAGCCGGTACCTATGCATGGCGGCGTAACAAATCTGCGACGGCCCTTTAAAGGATTAAAGGTTGTCGCAAATAAATGTTTAAATGCGGTCAGATTACGGCCCGATTTACCGATCCGATGTCTGTTGGGTAAGATGGAGCGCACTACAGATCGCCTCTCGTGTAATACGTCTTTTAATTTCATTCTTCTTTCCCTTTATCACAAAGCTGTTGGTTCGGGTGAAAGAGAATTTAGCGTGTGCGAGATATAGAGGGGCAAGAACGATTACACGTCTCGGTTATTGTTTCCGCCATCTATATTTCTTTCTGTCGTAATGGTTCCATCGAATTTCTATTTAAAAATGGGGATTCGCAACAGTTGACGTAGGTACATCTCTCGAATCTGATTTACGTTCGAATTCCAAGATTTTTAATCTAATTTAAAAAGAAAAGATAAATATACAGATGAATATTTCAGCATTTCTACCTAAGAAGTTTATTGGACATGTGTATATATTCTTCAATTTAAAAGGTTATTTATAAATTTAATTTTGTCCGTAATTATTAATAGATGTGATTTCGGCGCACTGGTTCGGTCAGTTTAAAACATTAACAATCAAGCTATTTTGCAATTAGTTGAATATTTATATAAATTTCCAACGTTTCGGTCTTGATTTAGACCAGGGTTGACTAACTAGCGACACACGAGTTGCCGGGGGCCCCTCCGCCTTGCTGCCACGCTGGACGGCCCCCTCCATACCTACTAGAGTCTGACGATCGCAGTCGAAAAGAGAAGGAAAGAAGGAGGAATCGACTGCGATCGTCAGAGTCTGGTCGGTATGGAGGGGGACCGTTCAGCGTGGCAGCAAGGTGGAAGGACCCCCGGCGGCTCGTGAGTCGCCAGTTAGTCAACCCTGATTTAGATCATTATCAAGGAAAGATTCAATATAAAGAAACGAAAACTGCGAGAGCTATTGACTCGCGTGTCGAACGTTCGTTTTCGAACGTTACGACTTATTACTTTCAATAGCTCTCGCAGTTTTCGTTTCTTTATATTGAATCTTTCCTTGATAATGGTCTAAATCAAGACCGAAACGTTGGAAATTTATATAAATATTGAACTAATTGCAAAATAGCTTAATTGTTAATGTTTTAAACTGACCGAACCAGTGCGCCGAAATCACATCTATATTCTTCAATGTTTGTAATGGCGAAATATATAATACCCAACGCTTAAGGGTAACTTGTACGAATTTTCATCCAATATCGAAGCGCGTGTTGTCCCTCCCCTCCATGCGCTGAAAATCTCCGAATCTCGTTACGTAATCGCCTGGCCTGAATGTGATCATTAGGTACGTTCCCCGAAGCTGGATTAGTGAAAATTTTAAACCGTGTTCGCGGAAGTTTGTAACGTCGCCGCTGCTGCATCAACATTTTTCATTATCCGATTAATGAACGCGCACGGCTCTCTAAGCCAGCGGAAAAAAGTCGTGAATTTTTTAATTTGGACGCGGCAGAAGTCTGGGTTTCTTTTCGATTAGAATCGGATTAAAACCAAGTTGGGTCAACCCGCCTCGAACTTATCACCACCATCATCATCATCATCATCATCATCATCATCATCATCCTCATCATCATCATCATCATTTCGCTGTGCAAATTATTTGGCGAGCATTCGAATATTTGATACATCATATGTACCTTAAAAAAAAATGTGCCCTTGTTGCGATGCCGTGAAATGAGCACAGTGCACAAGGAAGCTGCACGAGTCGCGCAATCAACACAGGCCTTACGCATCGTTCAAGGTTTTGAGGGCAACGAAACAGAATAGATCACACATGTGTGTGGGCAACGAAAGACTTGATAGAAGCCGGCGATATGTATAGGACCGCTGGATAGTGACGCATGTACTTGTCCACCAGATACAATTGAAAAACATCCACGGTCGAAAAGGTTACGTTCCCGCGCGACACGGGCAGAGAAATTTCGTTGAGAAGTTTTGAGGTAAACGACGTTGCAACGCTAATAGGAGAGGAGCCAAGTGTAGCTTTGATGTGTATACCATGTTTGATTTAGCCTGTAGCAGCAATTGCGCGAATCCGATAAATTTACTGCGCGTAATGTATAGCGTTTCTACCGGAGTGATACGTTGCCTGGCGACACGAGCGTAGAAATTACAGAGTTTATCATCACACCGCTATATCATTTCGCGATGCTTTTTAACGACCCTGTACTGCCGTGCAGCCCGACTGTCGACATTTGATTTATCATCGCAAACACCTTTCTCCGCCGATTGGCGGCGCGCCTTCGCGCGTTTCTTCCCCCTAAGGGTACTAGGTAATCAAAGAATCGATTTTTAGTGCACTTTCCGAAATTACTATCGTTCCCGAATAAAATGCCGCTTGGCTTCTATTCAAATTCGTGATTCGAGTTTATTCCAGAGATAATCTGGAACCCCGGCTGTACCCTATGGTCTCTGCGATATCGCTCGGATAATTTCGATAACTCCAGATTTAGATACAATGGTGTTGAATGTGAGGAAAAGAGTTAAGACTGTCGAGAGAGGGCTGGCCTGCGACGGGTTTCACATTTTCACACCAGCGCGGACAAGTAGTTCAAAGTGCAAGTTGCGTCTACTTGGATGCTTTGCCTTGGACGAAAATATCCTATTAGGGGGTGTAGAATGCGAGGAAACGGGGGTAACGGGGTGGAAGACTTTGAAAAGCGGGAGGGAGAGGTCTTCTCGCCCCCAACGGTGAGCCCTGAATCCATTGACGTTGCAAAAGAAAAAACATACGATCATCCTGTCGCCGAGCGGTCAATGCGGATGATAAATCGTACGGTGACACCATTATAATGGCAAGGCCAATTAATCTCAACACGTTACATTGCTGTTTAGGAGGCGTCCGCGTCGGGAGCTAAATTAACGCGAAAGCGGCCTCTACTACGCTGACGATGTTCACGTGTCGTGGGTGTTACGCGTTACGCGTTACGCGCGTGTTCTCTTGCTTTTAAAAGCTCGTCTACCGCTCGTTGCGATTAGCGTTGTTGCACTGCAAGTACAAAGAAGGGGGCATCCACAGAAATTGGAATCCGTAGGATTCGACACCCACAGCACACGAGGCCCAAAGGACACAGGATTGTGTTTGGGAGCTTGAGAGCAAATCTGAATTTATCGATTCGTACCCCGCTTGAACGTTGACACAGTCAAGTTACGCGAGAGTTGTGAAAGCTTAGAAAATATTCTAGGCTCTCCGCACCCTGATCCACTTTCGTTGCGGTTGCACGCGAATCGTTAAACCATTTACTTACAAGGGTTGTTTAAACTGTTTCGCGACCCACTTTTTCCCAGCAAGCGCAGCTGGCGAATCATTAGGTATACAGTGGTCTTTTAAATCGCTTCATCTCCAACTTCACAGCCAACAGAATAATTCCTCGTAAATAGCCTTGTTGAATGAATCTCGCGTACTTCTGTGCAGGTGTGATGTACGATTGTATTTTATTTAGGAAAAGAAAATGTGTACGTGGAATGGGGCGCGGTGCTGGCGGGATTCAGTGATGAATAATTATGATAATATTTGCCTTTTTGCCAATCGCACGAGGCCGTCAAGGTTGACTGCAAATTGAACGAGAAAATTTTTCATGCTGCTGATAACACGTTTACCCGCAATTTCAATATATAGGTTAGGTCGAATGGTTCGCTGAATCAGCGGGTAAACACTAAATATCAGAAAAGAAGGAAAACGTACGAAATTGATCGGTCATTCTGTAATCAAAGGCATTAAAGCAGCAATTTACATGCTCGTTACCATAATTATAACGCGCTATTTGTGCTCATACGTGATACGCGTTGCCTGAAGCCTCGTTAGGAAATAAAAAGAACAAACAATTTCATTTGGTCGTTTAGTTTCTGAATATTTTTAACCGAATTACGTGATCTTTCTTTAATTATATTATTTCGATTACACACGGGTGGATTTCGCATCGAGATCCACTTGCATTCGTTTCGATGGAACAATATCTCTTTTCTTTCTTCTGCTGTGTGCAAGACCCAAGACCGTCGTAATTGCAGGTAGTACTCATTACACTGAAGTAGAGGAGTCTGCGCCACTCGATTAGTTTCACAAACGGTTATAAACGAAGCCCTAATTCAGGCCTCCCTAAAGTGGTATTTAAGCTGATCAGCGACATAGTCGAGGACCGTAAACTGTGTGGCCTTTGCAAGTTCGTTGGTTGAGAGGGACGGCTGGTGTTCCGCGTTCTCGTTCGATCCAAGAAATTTATAGGTAGGTACTTACTTACATACATACATACATACATACATACATACGTATCTAGGTAACATCTGACGAAAGGTACAGAGGAGTTTCTGCCTCGTCAAGTATAAAAATGATTAATAAGAATCCGTAAATTTATCCTCGCTAATTCTTCCTCTTTATTTACACAAATGTTTAAAACATCCCTTAGAGACATATCTCGCATCCTTTCCGTGACACATTAGTGATCATCGAAGCACACGCTAGCTGATCGAAGCCACCCTAGTGACTGCGCAACAAACCTTTCACTCGCCGTCAACATTCAACGAGTTTGCTAAATACCTAACACTGTCTAACACGATTTTTGGTCTGCACTAACCGCTGGATGACTCTTGTAGAGTTTTTCGCCCTGAACACAATTCCGCAAGCAGAATTGCTCTATCACTTTCGGTTTTTGAGAGAATCGATTTTGAAAAAAAACTGCATATTTTCAACTTTGAGCATCTTTTGTGTCGAAACGGTAATAGTTATTCGGCTGCTCTTTACGTCAAATTATTCTATCAACCCTCCAGAATACAACGATGTAAGTTATTACGGCATTATAAACATTTAAATATGTTTAAGCAACGATCAAAGGGAAAATGATACCCGAAATGCACCCATTTTTGCAGACATTTTTCAATTTATTGTCAAAACTAAGGGTCTAGGAGAAAATCTGACTATTCCACGCGATGCAGCAGCAGGCATTTTTCCTTCGGAAACCATCAACAGAAGTGGTAAGTCTCGTTTTGTTTTCAATACAGAAGCGAAATACCTAGGTATGCGGTGTTTGCAAAACGTGCGGTGTCCACAGTGGTAGTCACGCGCGTTAAGCGATCGTGTTAAGGTGGCATTTCCTAAGCGCGGCTCGCCGCGGCGCCGCGCGACCGCGGCGCGCCGCGGTACACTGCTACAATGGGAAAGCATTCATCTGTTCTCCTATCTGCGACTTCGACCGCGCGCGGCTGCGGCAGATTGCTATAGTGTATGCAAGTCTGCTCCAGGAGTAGCCTAGGCTACTGGAGAAGCAACACAATGGGACGAGTGTCTGTTTTCCGCCATTTTGGCAGAATCTACTAGCCGCTCGACGGCCCGCGGCTGCCAGTCGCTACACTGCTCCAGAAGCAGTGCTGCGCGGCTGGCCGCCCCGCGGCCCATCGCCACAATGGGCCAGAATCACCAGAAATAAGGAAACAAGTCAGAATTTCAAAGTTATGGAATGATGGTTTTATATATTTTTGTAACCTAATAATACAAGGTCTTAAAAACGTAAAAATATCATGACAGAGCTACTTCTGCTGTATGTGTAAACATGTGTCAAAGTTTTTTTTGTGCAGAATTTTAAATCGAGTCGTTTAAATTTCGGTGATATAAAAGGAAAATATTTTTTTGGGGACCAAAATGAGTAGTACCTATCGATACTGCAAAGTAATAGCGAATAATTAGTTCCATATAGTTCTTTTTCCATAACAAACTCATTGAAGAAATATTAGTATTGTCTGTTTAGTTACTTTCCGGGAACTTCCAAGCCTTTTCTATTGTATAATTAATATATATTTGTCCTTGTATTTGGAAATATTTGCTAATGATGAAGTAATTACCTGCATTCTATATCGTACAGTGGAGCTGAATCCCAAGAAATAGGGAAAAAATGCAACATCCCATTTTTCGTACTGAAAATGCCGAATATTATTAAGGAAGTTCATAAAAGATTGTTAATATACAACTCATACGAAGGTTTGACGTTATATAAAAAAAATAACAGCATCATTCCAATAAAAATAAAACAATTTGTTAAATATATAAATATATATTTTTTAACTAACCCCGCAGCCGGGGTTTGTTGACTTATTCGTCTCACTACTCTGAATACAATAAAAACTACAACTTAGAATCAATTAAAACGATTTTAAAATTTAAGCCTGTATACCTAATGAAATTTGTAAACTTTTGGTATACAGCAAGTCAACAAAATACTAATGGTCTATTTATAAAAATTTGAAATGTAAAAAATTAATAAACTGGCCCCGGTCTCCCCTATAGAAAAGATTGTACGCTCAAAAAATATTCTCATTGCAATACACACGAAGATGTTTTAAACTTTTCATCGACTTCTTGAGATCTAGTACTACATACTTTTATAGGAATCTTTGCAAAAAAAAACAAAAACCTTTTGTTATAACGTAGCTCCATACGATTCGACATCTTGATTGGAAAAAATAGCATGATGAATTTTTTCTCTATTCTTGGGATTGACGTCATTTGTGCGTTGAGACAAAATCGAGCTAAGAACCAAGCGAGAATTCATTCCTTGTTTACGATCGGTAATTTCATATTTATTTTTTTTCATACTTTTATACAAGCAATAAGGTAAAAAAAATGCCTACTCTTTTTATGATTTGTATTGCTTCTGTAAAAGTAGTCCGATTTACATGACATTTGGTATGATTTACATCAGAAAAACATAAGGGATCTATTGCTGTCACTCCCTTATCGATACGATAAACAATAGAGAATTTCTTAATACGCTGAAATGAATATTTCACCCTCAACTGTGGGTCGCTGACCTCGATTCGCTGGGGTCGGCCAAGGATTCATACCTGTTTCAGAAATAAAATATTTCATTATTCTTTATCGTATAGATATGGAAGTGACACCCATGAATTCTTTATATTTTCCCGATGAAAATCGTACCAAATTTCATGTATATCGGACTATTTTTTACGAAGCTAGCGAGAAATCATATAAATTAAGTTTTCATCCAGTTTCCTTCATTATGCTCCGAATTATGTCGTTCTTGGTGTTAGTATCATCGGCGAAACATACGGAATCGATTGGCGTCGTTTTCGCAAAGATCTGATGAGAAATGCGAAAATCATGGACATTTCTCATTACTTCTTGATGGTATTCAAACCAGGTCAAAAAGAGGTGGGTCGAAAGCCATAAAATTCGGTGTCGACGACGGTCCTCGAGACCTCAAACGACAATAGACCTTTTCAAGTGCTCGAAAAGAGCCAGCGCGGCGCCGCGTAGGGCCTTGGCAGCGACGCTTAGGTATAGGAAATACCCTTCGCGGCGTGCTGAGGCGGCGCCGCGCCGCTCACCGCCGCGGCGAGCCGCGCTTAGGAAATGCCACCTTTACGCTGAGCGGCAGTAGTGGATCGCGCGCCGCCGCGCCGCGTCGTTGACTACCACTGTTGACACCGCGCGTTTTGCCAAACTATGTATTTCGCTTCTGAATTGAAAAGAAAACGTGACTTACCACTTTTGTTGATGATTTCCAAAGGAAAATCGCGTGGAATGATCAGACTTTCTCCTAGACCCTTAATTTTGGAAATAAATTGAAAGATATCCTCAAAAATGGGTGCATTTCGGGTGTCATTTTCCCTTTGATCGTTGTTTAAACATATTTAAATGTTCATAATGCAGTAATAACTTACACTGTTGTATTCGGGAGGGTTCATAGAATAATTCGACGCAGAGAGCAACCAAATAACTACCTATTACCGTTTCGACGCAAAAGATGTTGAAATTCGAAAATTTGCAGGTTTTCTTTCAAAATCGAATGTTTCAAAAACTGAGGAGGGTGATGGTGACAAACGGTTTGCGGATTCGTGTTCAGGGCGAAAAACTCTACCAGAATCAGCCAGTGGATATTGTGGAACAGAAAAATAGTTTCATCTTGTTGGACTGTGTAATCAGTGTAATCAACGTCAACGTACGCGTTCGCGATGCAAAATTGCGGGACTTTTATCAAGTAGGTATGTACCTACTGTCGTTTGCTGAGAAGAAAAAACCCGGACGATATGAAGGGCAAGGGGACTACTTCGCTCGCATTGGCTCCCACCGCCTGTCGGCCAATAGCGACAACACGTGTGCCCTACCTCTACGATTGTGTTAGAGAACACGGGCCTATGGGAATGCAACAATAATCGGACCACCAAGCTTCTGCGGGCGACAGACCGAGATCGCCATAAGTATCCCCAACACTTTAGGTCACAGGTCCCGCCGGTTACCGAGCTTTTCGCGACCTGTTTCGCCCGCGACGATGTCGCGTCTCCCATCTTTATAAACGGTATCACCCTTAATGGCGAACCCTCGTTCTCCCAACATTTTCTGAATTGAAAAGTGTTTGGCGGACCAAGTTGAAACAAGGTCCTCCTCAGAACGGTGCCAACCATTCTTCTGGCCCACGTAATCGATGCCAATCCTAACTTCCTTCTGATGCCCCCGATGTGGGACCTAACCTTGGAGGAGCGGAAAGGGCTGAGGGAATCGACGCTAATCGATTCGGGGACTAGTAAAATTGTCTGCCCCTCCGTGTCGTTAGACGTAGCCGTTCGCGTCGAGCTTTAGCGCGGCCTCGTATGAAGGCAAGCCCTCGTCGACGGTGGCGGTTTCTTGCTCCGCGGGTCTCGCCGGTCTCGCGGGTGTCGCCGCCAGACCCAGCAGGGTGGACATGACGGAAGGGATGATGTTCCCGGGCTCGTCAGGGCCGTTGTACTTTTTGTCGATGCTGACTGGCAGGCTGCGAGGGTCGAATATGAGGCTGTCGTAGGTCGGGGGTGGACCTGGCCCCGAACTCGGGGTTACTGGACACGACGTCGGGCCCCCCCCGTACGTGCTCTCGTCGTGAGTCCCGTCGATGGTTGATTGTCTGTCGCAGCACTGTGGGGGGAAATTGGTTATTGGTCAAAGGAGCTTGTATCTACTATTGGGTAACCATTTTCATGTATAGGTAACGCACAGGTGCTTTCCCTCTGATTACAAACTGGTGGTTGGTATACGTATATAGGGTAGAGTAGGGTAGAGTAGCAAACCTTTTACGATACAACTCAGATACGAAGATAGACTATCGAATCAAGACTCGCAAACTGGGAACGAAGGTACTTAATTTGTAATAGTCATCACGGATCAAGCTTTGGGGGCTTCTTTTATTGCGACTTGACTCTGTGATGAGAGCGATAGAACTAATAATGCTCCACGATGATGCAAGACGGCTTACCGCGATATGCGCTTCCGTGGAAAAGACCTCGAGGCTGTGCACGTCCGGTTCCGTTCTCCAGTACTGCGAGTACTCTTGCGGGCGGCTCTTCCGTATGTTTTTGTGACAACAGTAGCACATGAGGGCGACGACCACGATCACACCGCTGAGCATCGCTCTGAAACAGGCAAGTTGGCCGAATAGGTGAGACGGAACGTCGCGTCGACGAGGCGCATATTTAGCACGCTCCTCGTGGTATCGTCGTGCACGGAGAGTACAAGTCTCCTCTGCCGGTAGGGGCACTTTATTGCTCGCCCTTTTTTTTCGTCCTGGCTAACACGTCGCGTCGTTTGGAAAGTGATCGCATCGAGAGCGTACTTGACGCTTGTGCCTCGAGCTGTTAATTTAGAAATTCCATAGTTCTTTTCTGGGCTCTACGGAATGTGTATTTAAAACATGTGGCGCGACACGTGCAAATTTCATGGGGAAATTTCATGGAAAGATGAGGTAACGGATGCATGTTGCATTGTCTGTCTCGTTCAGGTATACATATAATACTTTGCGCTTGGAGGCCAGGCGAGCCCATGCATCTTTATAATAAAGTCACACTTGATGTGCATTTAAAGTTTAAAGGTTCGCGGTTACCGTAATACAGTTATGTCGGCGATTATCGCGGTGACTGCCTCGCTTCCTGTTCGAAAATTCCGGCGTTCCGGCTGTCTTGTTCACTTGAAATCCTACTTGGCTCCATTAACGGTGTGTAACTACTTGACTAACTCTGTTGCGTGTAATCGTTAGAAAAGTTTGCAATTTAGACGGAAACTTGAAGAAATAATAATAGATACCAACGACGACAAGTGACACACAGATGTACTTACTTAAGGGGTTATACCTAGTCAGGAGGCCGAAAAGAAGCAAATGTTTGCGATTTTTTTTTTTTTTGAAAAAGCGAAAGCATATATTTTCACAGAATTTTTTGCACTTTAAAGAGTAACATTTAAAGAACATTTGGTAATTTTTTTGTAGTAACATATTTAACGTTTATCTAGAGACGCGGTAGCGTCTCGACGCCAAATACATGAAAGACACCCTATATATATGTCGACTGTCGCTGCCGTGTACCTTTACTCGTCGCGGAGACACTCTAACCTAATTCTGACATTTATACATTAATATCTCATCACGCCTGCAATATTTTGTAAATTTAAAGTCATTTTTCTTATGTAAACCGCATATCGGCTTTCGAACAAGACCAATTTCAATAGAATCGGTCCACACATAACAGAGATATCATAATATCGTTTCATGGATCTGCCAGAATTTTAAATTTATCTCCTTCTTCTCCAAGAAATTTTTCGTCAACATAATACGTATATACGCGTTACACACACACCTTCAGCCAACACATGTTCGTTCTTCGTTCGTCGACTCTCGGGAATACGTACATACGCGTTACACACACACCTTCAGCCAACACATGTTCGTTTTTCTTTCGTCGACTCTCGGGATACATACATATTATATATACTATTTTGAATTTTATTATAACCTACCAAGTGATCTCCTACATAGGAGACTGAATTATTGTCTCAATTAATAAGGTAAGTCGCCAAAATTTTTTTAATATACTTCTTATGTAGAGTCAACTTGGAAGTTGTCCGGAGATGGTTCGACTGAGAAGCATCTCCTTTCACACAAGTTTCTGGAAATTTGTACCATGCATGTACAAAATAAAATATATACCCATAAAAAACTTCAAGAAAGTAAAAAAATTACGCCAACTACATGATACAAATAAATCACAAAATATAGAAAGTAATAACAATCACAAAAAATAGAAGATAATAATATCTTTGTAAAAAGAAGTGAGATCCCCATAAAAAACTTCAAAAAAGTAAAAAAATACGCCAAGTACATGAAAACATGAAAATCACAAAAAATAGAAGATAATAATAATTACAAAATTAAAAAAAGATGTGAAATCAAAATGAGCTGCTAGTACATAAAGGTGCTTTCCAACTGCGCTTTAGATGACACAACTACATATGCATAGCTAAAATTCCATTACTCATAATGGCTATTTATACAAAGAAAAAATGTATTAAATAATAATATGCAGATATATTTTTATACAAATAAATATTTTAATACGAATAAATATTTGATTCAAAATACTTGGCGCTGCGCCCCGAATTGGTGTTGCTAACCTCAATAAATATGTATAAATTGCATTAATCCTTTTCTTTCTTTCTTGTACGTGCATGCGTGGGTGCGTGCGTGTGCATATGCTACGTATGGCATTAGAATTAAATATATGTAGAATAGATCTGACTGCGTTTCTAGTATGTGTATGTATATGTTTTTTATATTGTAATGGAGTTGTAAATTATTAATGCTAAGGCAATTAACATTTTTTCGGTTGCGGAGCGCCAAGTATTTTGAATCAAATATTTATTCGTATTAAAATATTTATTTGTATAAAAATATATCTGCATATTATTATTTAATACATTTTGTCTTTGTACAAATAGCCATTATGAGTAATGGAATTTTAGCTATGCATATGTAGTTGTGTCATCTAAAGCGCAGTTGGAAAGCATCTTTATGTACTAGCAGCTCATTTTGATTTCACATCTTTTTTTAATTTTGTAATTATTATTATCTTCTATTTTTTGTGATTTTCATGTTTTCATGTACTTGGCGTATTTTTTACTTTTTTGAAGTTTTTTATGGGGTAATAAAAATACAACGACATCCAAGAAACCTTTTTAAGAACGGTGAGTAAGATATCTCAACAACCACTGCACCAATCTTTCTACAATTTTGTGGGCTTATTTTTTATATAAAAATCTACAGAATGTCGTTCGCATATTTCCTTCCAATGTATATTTTCGATTTTATCAGAGAAAAATGGCCATTTTTCGCGCGAAAATCAGGACTTCAAACTTTCAATAGCCGGCATTTTATTGTGAATTAATATTTCGAAAATTCCCCCCTCGTCAGTCGGAAGATACATTAATATAGTAACGAAATCTTTTTTGTTTTTTTATTTTAGATAATCCTGAAAGAACAATTCTGAATGGCAGTGCTCACCGCAAAACAACTTTTTAAACAGGCTTCTTGGATATCGATTGTAATTTTATTATAAACGTAAATATTTTTTTACAAAAAAATGACCAAATCTTCTTTAGATGTTGCTCTTTTAAACGCAAAAAGTTCTGTAAAAATAGATGTCAAATCAAATAAACATTTTAATACCTACGAATAAATATTTTATTCAAAATACTTGGCTATGCGCCCTAAATTGGTGTTGCTAAACTGAATAAACATGTATAAATTGCCTATTCTTTTTATTTCTCTCGCGCGCGCGCGCCTGTGCATATGCTACGTATCGTTAGAATTAAATATATGTAGAGTAAATCTGACTGCGTTTCTAATACGTGTATGTAGCGGCAAGTATTTTGAATAAAATATTTATTCGTATTAAAATATTTATTTGTATCAAAATATATCGGGGCGCAGTCGGAAAGCACCTTTATGTACTTGCAGCTCATTTTGATTTCACTTTTTTCTTATCCTGTTATTATTATTATCTTCTATTTTTTCTGATGTATTTTCACCGCGGAAAATATTTGAAACATTTTCACACCTTAAGTACATGATTAATTAGGCATTTCTAGTGGATATTCTTGTATTCACTGAATTATTAGACTTGTCTCCTCCGAATGGGGTGTAAAATTGTGGCAGTGCAATAAATTTGTACACTATTAAGATTCTCTAAAATCCTTCCGTTTCTGTAATTGTTGAGTACATGACGCTGCAATTACCTACAGCATGTCTTCCTACATATGTTTAGGTACGTAATTGGGTGCATAACCGATAAATTTTAGTGCTTACTTTGCGAGATATAGCGGGTGGCGATATTAGGTACGGTCACCCTACGCCTGGAAGGCCTTACTCTCCCCGAGAAAGAGTCTCGTGCAAATCGAGTTTGAGACACACTGATCTTTGCTCTGTAAACACCGTCTGTCTCGTGGACGTGGGAAGCTGGAACACCTTCCCGGATGTTACCGTTGCTCCACTTTACGAAAAGGCTCGCAAGAAAATTCCGCGGCCAGCAATTAAACGCACAAGTTTAACAAAACTACCACAACGTGACGCGTACTCCGTCCGCGAGTAGATTCGAGCATCCCAATTTCCATCCTAATTTCCACACGACGCGAGGAACGCTCTTGATTCGATACCCTCGACGAGATGAGCCCGATTTCACTGAATATGTATTATTTCAACTTGAACGTTTCAGTCTCCCACGTCCCCTAGGAAGCGTGGAATTTACTTAGATGAATTTACGTCCCGCTTTGTTACGTAACGCGGTATATCAGCCGTCGCATTGACCGACGGGTAAACGATGCAATTTATGGTAAAGATAGATAGGGCATCGCTGGGTCGTCAGAGTACCGAGCAGCTGGAAAATATGGAGAATCGTTTAACGCGATTTCGATCGGTGGAGCTTTCGAGTTTCGATTGCTGATCCAACTCGGTTGGAGTAGACTCGAAACACGACCTACCTACCTACCTACCTACCAACCTACTACCGTTAATATCAACAAGTGGGCAAAGGATTACGCATCGCTGATTAAATGTCGAGACTCACCCAGCAAGAAATATGTTGACGTTCCCGTGCAAATCGGTGTCAAAGTTGTTTTTGCTGGACGCGCCGTTCGTCGTCGTCGTGGAGATATTGTATCCTGGCAGAATGGCCACGTCCTCGTACGCCTCTGTGGTATGACGTTTGTTACGGGAACTGGCATCGGCAACAGCCAGTACTGTCATCGTCTTCCGAAACGTCCTGGAAATTTCATTTTTTTCGTATCTCCACACCGATCGTTACGAAAGAATTGGCCTTCTCTCGCTTTTTTACATCTTGGAGGATAAATGGGTAGTTTCAAGTAGTTTCGGAGTAGGAGGTACGTACACACTTTCTTTTTTGTACTCTGTGATTAGAAACTAGAATTTACATTTCTAATCACAGAGTAGAATTACTTGCTCGAGATTTATCAGCTTTTAGGAGAAACAGATTTAGGATTAGTGTTTGAATTTTACACGAGATTAAAAAGATGTACTAGTTTTATTGAAAGTACAGGTATTGCAGCATGGTGGAATGTTTCTGGAGCACTAGGGACGTGTGAAGAAAGGAGCACAGAGACCTTTTCGACACCTTTTGCATTTTATCGATCACGTCCTTTACAGGAGTTGACCCTTGAAGACGGGCGAGCCACCCTCCTTACCTCTTAGCTTGTGGATCCGTGTCCCTGGACATTTTTTAAAGAGTTTCTTCTATGTTGGTGCTCTATGTTCGATGATTCATGGGCGAATTTGCGTCGATTAATTCGACCTTGGATCCTCCCGCCGCGCCGGGCCTCCTCGGTGGTAATGCTTGCCCAAATCTCATGCCTCTACCTGTGCAGTTTTAATTTTTTCTTTTCTTTCTCTTAGTGACCTGTCCTCTCCTACCCTCGCGCTCACGAGGCTATTGGCTCTCGAGGTCGTCGCTATCTTGACGATTAATTAATGCCCTCGTTTAGTTTGAGAGGCATAACGGTACTTTTTTGTATCCGGTGTAGATAGGTATACGTGTACGTACTGCCGTCAACACTTGGATATCACCTCCAACTCGAGTATCAGGAGGATACAGGTTGAATCGAGGAATCCTAGGGATCCTCGAGGTATTCTACAAAGAGTGACCCAAGAAATAGCCCCTTTTTGGTCCCACGATTTTGGAACTGAATTTTGTGCCAAATGATAGCTTATGATGAGACATCAATCACGACAAATTTTCAAGTTGAGGTGACAATTAGTTTCTGTGATATGGGAGGTGAAAGAAGTGAAAATTCATTAACGCGTCAGCCCATACCTACGCTTCGATGTATGGACTTTTATGTCATTCCGATAATTTAAACAATTATTTCCGGGGGTTGTGCTGACTGCTAACAACGATTTTGAACTTAGATTTTCAAAATTCACGGGAAAAAAAATAAAAATCAAGAAACATAAATGTCTGTGTAGTAGGTGCTTGTTTAATATATGTATCGTCCACAATGTTGAATCGGACATTTGATTTCTTTTTTCGTGAATTTTGAAAATCTAAGTTCAAATTCGTTGTTAGCAGTCAGCAAAACCAGTGGGAACAATTCTTTAAATTATCGGACTGACATAAAAGTCCATACATCGGAGCGTATGGGCTGACGCGTTAATGAATTTTCACTTCTTTCACCTCCCATATCTCAGAAACTAATTGTCACCTCAACTTGATAATTTGTCGTGATTGATGTGTCATCATAAAGTATCGTTTCGCATGAAATTCAGTTCCAAAATCGTGGAACCAAAAAGGGGTGCTAAAAAAGGCCTCATTTTTGGGTCACTCTTTCGGGGAGTTCGAAATCGATATAAAGGATTGCCTACACGCCCCCTGGATGGGAGGAGCTGATGAAGACAAGCGCGCACAGTGCGATAGAAAAGGAATTTGTGTTGGCGGCAAAGTGAATGTCGGGATTCGATTGAATGCCAAGAATTCCGTGGATATTGAAACGCCACGCCGTCGTACGTCCTAGTTTCATTCGCGTGGCTTTAAACGCTTGGGAGGGGGGGACGAAGCGCGAACCTGAACAGCGGCATACATAAACAACTCCTTGACATGGTATTAAAACGGTGACCGTTGCCATTTCCATTGAACGAGTCCCGCCCTTTTAAACGATTAAAAGCCAAAAATGTTCCTTAAATGATTACCTACATGTTTTGCAACTACCTATCGATCGGAAAAGTGGAAAAAAAATAGTCGCGTAAGCGGCGCAAAGTGTATAGGTACATATCGGAGAGCGAGTGGAGTTACTCTATAGTTGTGACGCCATTTCTTTCGGCCTTCGCGAGTACGCGATCGATTTATACCGAGCCTACTCAATTGGCCTACGAAACTTTTAGCCTAATGGAAGATGGTATAGAAGCAGGGTAAGCCTATCTATTATCTACCATTTTAAATGTCGAAGGAATACAGTTTAGCATTGAGCCAGATCGATCGGAGAAATAATTAAACTAAGGAATACCCAATTAACTTCATCGTCCATGTTTCATTTCAGAAACTTTGTGCCTTTCTTTCGGTGTATTTAGCTCGCGCTCCTTGAAGAAACGCGAGGTAGAAACGGAAAAAGGTAGTTGTACAATTATTAGCTGAAATTATCGTAAACACACAGTATGCACTGGCGGTGCACAAGTATTTCCCCGTGGCAATAAAATAATCCGTCACCAGGATGTCGCGTTACATCTGTCCCTAGACACACGATCATTCTACTTCTACTTCGCGATTTTTCGCATCGTTCGCGGTACCCCCTGTACGCGTACACTGTATGTAGTCGAATAAGTCTTCCTGCGAACCATATTCGTGCTTCTTCTCTCGCTAAATTATTTCTACCTGCCTACGGTACCACAGACCCCTGGCTGGTTACTTAATCTCGAATCAACCCGTTTGGACTACTTTTCCGTTCCGCGGTCGCCTACATACATCTAAGCTTGCAACCAGCCCGAAATCAAGCGACAACATTACTTGGAGTTTTTTCTTAAAAATAACAAGCCACCCCCAACAAGCTTGAAGGACCTTTTTCTCCACACCCCACATTTTTCAGACCTCCGCAACCCCCATGATTGCGAACCGAGCCTAAAACTAAAACCGCCATCATCCGGTATCCCAGTTGCTCAGCCGAACGTGTTTCATTTCTTCATGCCTGTCGATTACACCGACCTCCTCTTATCATCAACTACCTGCCACGTTACGTGGCCGTGGCAGCTGCGTTATTGCGCTCTGTCTGTACCTGCGACGGTGGCCTCGGTTCCTGATGCTCCACGGTCCGGTGCCACGCGCCCCGTGCCTTCTCCATTCGGTGTTTGACGCTAATTAACGGGCTCTGGCGATCGAGAGGGTGTTCGAGACGCCAGCAGCGAGAAAGATATCCGTTGGAAATCAGCCCCGATCCGCTCACGCGACCGTTTCGTTTGAAACTATTACGGCTAGTCATATTATGCGCCGTTGCCTGGCTACGCCACGCGATTCCAGGCGACGCCGCGGAGCGTCGCGACGCCGCGCTGGGACGAGGCGGGATAACGCGGCACTGACGTGGAACTTGCGCCAAGGGGGGTTGGAGCTGGGCGAACGGAGCCAAGTGTGGGTTGGTGAATTGGCTGAAGAGTGAAGGGGGGTTGAATCGTCTGTTATCACCGTACATGTACTGGATTTACGCCCCGGTCCCCTTTATGAGGGCAGTTTTCCTAGTATCTTTGCCTCTTTAATCCTGTACACATTTCAATTCCTTCTGATGTAAAATTCTTGTGTTTTTCGAGGGACAATAGAATTGGATATTCAACTGGAGGTGGGTCAACATGAACCCCGGCTCAAGTCTGCGAACGAGGTAGCTGAGAATAATATTAGTGGCCAGAGTTAGAGGTGCTATAAAACCATCCCTTTCTGCACGATTCGGACAACAGTAGATTCTTATTAGAATAATTCAAGTTTAGTCGAGTAGAAATATTCGCGAAGCGAGTTTGGATTTGTGTTGGGCGTGACAGGTGAGCAGGTGTTGAAATTCCGCGTCGTTTCCCCTTCGGCACACTTACTCCCAAATAGTAGAATTGAAAATGGTAAGAACATATATGTAAGAAGAAACTAAACGAGGAAAATGGTCAACAGAAGTTATGAAGAAATCTGTAGATGAAGTTTTAAGCAACAAAATGGGGTACAAGAAAGCTGCTCGAGAATATTACCGTCCACAAACAACATTGGAGAGCTGTGTCCAAAAATTGAAACAGGGTTTGGTATAATTTTCATTGCAAAATCTCCAGCAATCCATTGGTGGTATTTGTATGGAGATCTAATATTAATTATAGAAATTCCCATTTTCATTACTGAGTGGCCTATTGCTGTCCTTGTCTTTATGACTCTATGGTCTAGGACCCCTGAAGCGCATGGTGCGAGAGCTTCGACCCGAGAATCTTTCACGGTCATAAAAAAAGGTCGTCCCTTCACCTTTCCGCGATTTCAGGACTCCGTCAGTCCAAATGCCCGAATATCGTTGGCAATATTTTTTAACACTGATCCCCACGGTCCGGAACTGACGGGTACGGAGAGACCGTCGAATGTCACGGAACTGACAAGTGTGCGCTGCTCTCCATTCCAAAACAAGCAACCGATACCTTTTACGACCACGCAACTGGCACGGAACTGAAACGGAACGGATATGTGTGCGCGGACCTTTACGTCTCGATGGTCGCACGCGTGCTTGGAGGTCAACTCTTATCCCAGTAGGTAGTAGGTACGCGACATTGTCTACTACCTACTTTGTAATACCTACCAAAATTGCACATTTGTTTTCCGCATAAGTATTCGGGAACGAAACTTTTTTTGCAGTTTCCATCTCTGGATTTATATTCGAATCTCCGGGTTGAAATGTGTGGCACTCCGGGATTTATATGGTGATAAGGTGGCAACCCTGATTGAGATACATAGATACTACCAAAACTAAACACGTTTTACTTTCCATTCGGTCTACTTTCCACCCCTCCATTCACTGGAAGCAAAGGCGAAGCTCTACCATCGCGGCGCGATCGTGGCTGCATAATATTATCGCCCAACTTCCGCAACGTCCTTCGAGTCGATTTATCGTAGGTACAGCTTGTGCCGAATCGATTCGCGGCCGGCGGTGTTGGTTTAAACACGAAAACTCGAGTCACTTCGATTGGCAGTAGCTACCAGGACGGTTCAGCATCGGAACACCGATTACTTTTTGTCAGTTTCACGTTCGGGGTCGATGCCTGAAGCTCCGTGGCGTCCGTTCCCGCCCCGTGCCAGTAGTTTCGCCGAATTCGACGCCCTTCTATCGAGCCATGTCGGAAGGTAACGTTCAGAAGCCAACTGTTTTCAGACCTGAACCTTGTTCACTGTTGAATCACTTGCATATTCTTTGGTCTGGGTCAGACCTGGCTCTCTTGGAGCCATAACGCTCCGAGTGGCGGCGGGATGATGATCTGTGCGCACCTGTGATTCCCGACTGTATGCCATCGAGGCTCTATCGCCCAGCGTATACACAAGCCACTACAAGTGTTCTAGGACTACGTATTCAGTGCTAGAGCCGAAACGATCTGGATAAGCGATCGTGTGTGGCTTCGTTCATGACGATCGTGCAGGATGTTTTGAAAAGCAGAATGGTGTGTTGCGAATGTTGTGCGGCGAGTGGCGATCGAAAGGGGGTTGCTCGAGGGTACGCCAGTGGGAACTAATGAGGAGTTTGTGAAATTTCTCAAGAGTTTGAGAAACAGAGCTCGGCTATAGGCTATACCTTCATACGCAGTTGATGGTACGTCTCTGATAAACAGATCTGCCCAATACACGATTACTTATCAATTTCGGTAACTCGACACACGGTATCGCGCGATAAGCTGCATGTACGTACTAGGGGTGTGCGGATCGTCCCGAGGCTCGGGTTCCCGGCCCTCGGGACGGGTCGGAGAATTTCGGGCGAGATCGGGCGGGGTCTCGATACTTTCGTATTGCTCGAGGTTCCGAAGTTTTCGGGATCCCGAGACTCGTTTCGGGCTACAAGCAAGACCTCCGTGAGCGGGAAATTTGATTTCAGGTCGGCTCGGCAAAACTCGGACGCGATCGGCTCGAAAGCCAGCTATTACGAGGGGACCGAGACGGAAGGGGCTATGCTTGTAGCCCGAATCGAGTCTCGGGATCCCGAGACCGTCGGGATCTCGAGCAATACGAAAGTATCGGGATCCCGCCCGATCTCGCCCGAAAATTTCCGGCCCGTCCCGAGCCCGAAAAGTCGGGTACCCGCACACCCCTGGTACGTACTATCTGTATCGGTATAACACGCAGTCGTGGCCAAAGAAATTCTCACAATCAGTTGGCCACACACAGCTCTACTATCGAGAGCAGCACGAAATTGGGGGTCAACTACGGTCAGCTGCTTGAGGTTTCTTATGTTGAACAAGTATGTGTGCGTCTCATACCTACCCTTGGAGGGGCACGGCGGTGGTGGAAAAGAAACTTTGAAACTCAAGCAAGTCGGATAAACTTTGAATATTTAAAAAGCAAGAATTATTTTCATTCAAGAATTGACGCGTAAGCATCGATATTCATTCTCCGTCCCCCTGTTGGCAGACTCGCGAGGATGGTGGGTAGCGTGCCCAGCGGATGGATGAGGAAGATCCTTCTCTTCCTGGTCCTGATGACCGGGGTCCTGCTGATCGCCATGTACGCGCACGCTCCGCCACTCGTCTCACTGCAGCCATTCTCGTCACGACGGTGAGTAGAAGAATATTCTGTTCTATTATATGTATATCTATCAAGCACCACTCCGGACCGTCACGATGTCGTTCTCGCTGTATGCATCGATCCGTCTTGGCCGAGAAATCACCGCGAATTACCTTAGCCAGTGAAAAGATTCCCTTCGTAACGTTGTTGTTCCCTATGAGTCTCTTTTGTCGTCACGATCCATTGACGCGCGTTTATTTCGGCCAACTGTTTGTCACCTTTCTTGTCGCATCATCTATCTTTTGTTGTTGGTTTTTTTCTTTTTTTCGTTAATTACCTCGCACTCCCGGCGACTCGGTGCGCGACAAAGACTGAAGGAGTTGCAGCAGGGCTTGGTTACGTTCCTGGCCGGTAACGAAAGCACGAAGAGACCCGAGGAACGGCTCTACGAGTACCTGGAAGAGCCTAGGTAACGTCTCCCCCAACGAGAGGGGCCGCCAGTCCCTGCTCAAGCCTCATTTGTACCCCGGGTTTTGCGCCATGCCGCCCCCTCGCGGAATCGTATCGCTTTCCAACTCTTCCACGCCGCACATGGTCCGTTGTCGTTTGCTTTGCCCCGCGGATCCTCTGTATACCTACATTCAGCGCTGATCTAAATCACTGCTCCTCCTCTGTCTAGCACCGTTTCGCGATCGTTTCTCGACAAATTTTCTTCGCCTTGCTGCACGTGAGAATCAGGTTTTCATCTGCCAGCGATCTCTAGAGACTAGAACATACCAATTCATTCGACAGGGAGTCGTCTTTCCTCGCTTTCCCGCGTTTCTTCCACCGGTTCGAAGAGCGTTTAGTAGAGTGTGACAATAGATTGCTGTACAGCTCGATTTATCCTTTTCCTGCTCGCGGAGCATTCGCGGTACGGTAGCTCTAGATCCTTTCCAATTTACGCTTCTGTTGCCATGCGCCGTCAAGTTGCAAGTTTCGTTCCTTTGCGCCTTGTATCTTCTGTTACGCACAAACGCCATTATTAATTTTCGCACAGCTTCGATGTGCCTCCATCTTCACCTTCCCGTGCCTCGCTACTCCCGGTCCCGCGCGAGCAAAGGGAGATACAAAAGACACTTGACGACTCGATAGAAGCTGAGTGGATGAACCTCGGAAACTGAGATGAGAAGTGCATCCAGCACCCGTGGACAGTATCAACCCTCGAATAGCGAGTTCTTTTGTATCCGTCATCCTTCCGCTTTTTTCCGCTTTTCCGCTTTTCCCAGCTCGCTGCTACGCGCAATAGAGGCGCGCACTGTACACAAACTGTACAGTCGGAACAAAGGCAACTGGTCGCTCAGGCTGTTTGAACGACACTCTCTCCCTCCTTTACGGCCCCCACTCTCTGATTCCTCGCGTGAACAGCATGACGACTCGACGAGTCGCCTTTCGCGCGTGATTCGTAGCGGGGGAAGCGGGTCTTGAGCGACCATTGGACTTTGTTCTGACCCACCCTAGTCCTCCAGCGTCTGGAGAACTGACTCGGCTCGTGTGCCCGAAGCGCGCGGTCCTGACACGTTCGTGTTTGTTGTTGGCGGGTCGCAGGACCTTCCAAAGCCCGTGGTCCTGGGCGTGCGTTGCCGGCCGATGCGAGAGGAGGGCGGTGAGGTCGTCGCGCACATCTTTGGCAAGCTGCACCGCTCTTTGCGGCGGCAACACTCGGCTGCTATGGCCCCGACCGACCGGGAACGTTCTTCTCGGCGACGACAGCGTCATCATACACGTCCAGCAGATAGAGTTCGTCACGGTGAACACCAGCGACCAGGAGACGAAGAATCTACTGGAGCACGCCAAGGATGTCTTTATCGGTGAGGGCTAAACGCGATAAGTCTACCAACAGTTTCTCTGCTTCCCTTCTTCTGACGTTTGCCAGACGCGCGTTCATGGTACTTGGAACGGTAAAGGCCGGTGTTACTTCTCCATTGCAGTAGTGGGACCGCCGCCTTAATGAAGATTGCCATGGTCGCGCCGTGAACGCGTTTGGCAAACATCGAAAGGGGAGCGAGTCAACAACAGACCCCCTTGTACAGAGCAAACTTGATCATAGACACGCTCCGAGATACGTTGAATGTGTGTACCCTAGAGCACCCCGCCGAAACATGGGCCCAATATAATAACAGTCCTGTAGCTCTCTATCCAAAAACATCCGAAGGAGCTCACCTACCTTCCAAGCACGCATTCTCACTACATACTTGGCTACTATTCATCCCTTACCTGGTTCACCTTACCTGATTCACCTTACCTGGGCAACCAGTCCTGCTCCCAGAACGTACCTACCTATCTGTCAACGACACCGCCTACCAGATTCCAGACAATCCTACAGAGTTCGTCCTTTGGTTGCAGGGAACATTAGGAGCCTAGTGAAGGTGCAGAACGCAAAGAGCAGGTCGGCAGTGGACGGTTTCGTTATCTACCTGAGCGCTGGGTCAAGCCGACCAGTCGGCGGCGGCCCCGGCTTGGAGACGGACGAGTCCTACACCTTGGAGGTGGGGCCCAAGGAAAAGATCCTAGAGGCTCGCATCACCGCGAAAAGTTACTTCGGGGCGAGGCACGGCTTGGAGACCATGGGCCAGATGATCTGGTGGGACGAAACCGCTGGCAGGGAGGGCGCCCTGCGCGTACTGTCCCGCGCCTCCGTCGAGGACAAGCCGGTGTTCCCATATCGCGGGCTGCTCGTCGATACCGGTAGACAGTTCTTCCCCGTGGAACGGCTGAAGAAGGTGATCGATGGCATGGCCGCCTCCAAGCTCAACACCTTTCACTGGCACCTCACCGATTCGCAGAGTTTCCCGTTCGACTCGGCCCAGTTCCCCGAGATGGCCAGGTGGGGCGCCTACAGCGGTGATCAGATCTACACCCCCGACGACGTGAAGGATCTCGCGGATTACGCGAGAATCCGGGGCATCAGGGTGCTGGTCGAGATCGATTCTCCCGCGCACGCTGGCGCTGGATGGCAATGGGGTGAGTTGCGGGAGCGCCTTTCGCTTAGAAATAGGAAAAGGGAAAGGTTCACCCTCGAGTTGTTCTTTGATCGTAGCGGTCGCCTGCTTCGACGTCTTTGTTAAACGTTTAAGAGTCGAGTACAGTAAAACTGTGTACCTAATAGAAAAGATTGCGAGCGTAATGGCGAGTTACGGGCTGCTGTAATATCTAACAGTATAGCGAGGTGTAAGCCGTGAGGTGTAAAACAGGTCCAGCACAGGTCTACAGTCAAGTGCGATAAGAATTATTTGTACCGATCAAGATGGTAAACGTAGGAAACGTGGGGTGTGGTTAATACACAAGTACACGAGTGTTTTGTAGAAATCAGCTTCGATAGTAGGTATCTACCAAAGTCTCATCGAGACGCTCTGCCGCTGTTAGTTTTCCGATTCTGTAGTCTTGATTATTGCGAATGGAAGGAATGCACCCTAGACCCTACGCACATAGGGTGGTGGTAGGAGCAAGGGATGCAAAGGAGTCTGTGTTCTCCTGATTGTAAACGCACACTAGATATCTGCTATTTATACTTGGTGGTTTACTAAGACGAAGGCACGTTCGCTGACTTGTCTAACCTCAAGGCTGCGCGGTTCAGCTCCTGCGCGGTATTTCTTCCACCCGCAACACACGCAACTAATTGCCCCTCAAACAGTCCCAGAAAAGCGCGCTCCAAGCTCGCTCGCAGTTACATCTGCGCGACCGTTTCACGCGTTATATTGCCCGCATTCAGGGACGGAGTACGGGTACGGGGAGCTGGCCCTCTGTGTTGATCAGCAGCCATGGTCGTCGTATTGCGGCGAGCCGAATTGCGGCCAGTTGAATCCCATCAACGAGCACTCTTACAGAATATTGGAGGGTCTGTACAGGGAGCTGCTGGACCTGACCGAGATCCGCGACATTGTCCACCTGGGCGGCGACGAGGTGAACCTCGACTGCTGGGCCCAGTACGGGAACATCACCGCAGCGATGCAGGCCCAGAACATGACCGACCATCACGCCATGTGGGCCGAGTTCGAAACCAAGATGCTTCAGAGGCTGGTGAAGGCCAACCGAGACGAGACACCCAAGGCCGTGATCCTCTGGAGCTCCCCGCTGACGAAGAGGCCCTACATTACCACGTACTTCGACCCAAAGATCCACGTAATACAATCCTGGGGGGGCAGCAACTGGCCAGAGACGCCCGACCTCCTCGAGGATGGGTTCAGGGTGATCCTGTCTCACGTGGACGCGTGGTACTTGGACTGCGGTTTCGGCAGGTGGAGGGAGACGGGGGAAGCCGCTTGCGGCGAGTATCGTACCTGGCAGACTGTCTATAATCACCGGCCCTGGAGGGACTACCCTCAGCAGCAGTTGAATCTGGTGCTAGGCGGGGAGGCAGCGATCTGGGGCGAGCAGACAGGCGACGCGTCTCTGGGACCTCGACTATGGCCTAGGGCGTCAGCTCTTGCCGAAAGATTATGGTGAGCGAGGTCTAGGTAGAGGTTCCTGAGGATCTAGATAGAATCGATTTCAATTTCCCTCCTCCTTGTCATTCCTGTAATTTCTTATCCCGCTATCGACGGCTCGCATTTCTTCCATTGGTTTTTCAATGGTGTTTTCTTTCCTCTCCCTTGTTCACGTCTGTTGTGGATACTTGATGATTGCTAGCGTCAAGGATTAGGTAGTAGGATCAAGTGGATTCTCCTAAACGAACAGTATAGAAATACAGATCCAGTTTCTATTTCGTACGAAATCCAAAGCAATAAAAAGTTTTTTTCAGTTTTAATGCACTTAAACAACACGATCGATGTGCTTTGCTTAATGAGATTATGTTCATAGACAAGAATACGACTTAGTATTAACAGCTGAATCAATGCTGCCAATTCCTTACTGCGGCCGGAACAAGAAATGGTGCATCTCTCCATCAGATGCGTCTCTTCCGAAGTGGCCCTAATCCTAGCGATCTCCAAATATTGTCCGATTAGATTCAAATTTTGCGCGGGTGTTAGTTAACGTGTTTGGAACAAAAGCACAACCTTGGGGAAGAATCTATATTTTATACGTGGAAAAAATTAATCACCCTGATACAAAGGTATCATCAGCTAAGTGCTAATTTTCTCTGTGCCCTGTGCAGGAGCGACATGCCGACCAACGGCTACTCCATGGACGAAAGCGTGTACACCAGGCTAGCAGCTCACATAGAGCTTCTGACGAGCCGAGGACTGAAGACGGAGGCGATGTGGCCTCAGTGGTGCTCCCAGAACCCTGGGAAATGTCTCTGACCGTTCGCTAGCACGATACCGGTCGCTGAATCGTTCGATTGGAACCGTACACGCAACTGCGACAGCCCGTCATTGCGCATCAAGCAGCTGGCCGTCGAAGCTGTTCTCGAAGCACCGTGGCACCTTTCACGATCGAAGTTCGTCGATCGCTCTAACCCTGCCGGGCTGGACACCACCCCGAGGCCCTCTAAACCGGCGGTCCTCCGATAACGATCCTTCTTTAGCTCCACTGTAAAACGTCAATTGTTCATGTAGACGGTAGGATTACCAGCGCGATAACGTTGGTCCAGGGAACGTTGATTACGTGGGAAACGTAAGGCGAATCGGAGTACCCGAACGTCGATAGAGAGCGCAAGCTCCTTTGAGAATGGCCGGGGGTCGAGGTTCGGGATTAGGAGGATCTACTTAACGAAGGGGAAAGCGAGATGCTATTCTGTTGCAGCGTTTCCCCCCTTTCTGTCGCCAGGAATCACGGAGGCACAATGCATTCTTCTTTTCTCTCTTTTTTTTTTTAAACAAACATAAATGGACGGAGAGTACTCGACGCGCGTCACGCGTACGTTGAAGCGCGTCGAATCACAGTGGTGGAAATTAACGTCAATAGCAAGGATACGCGGGATCACGAGCCTCACGGAACGTCTTGTTGTAGCCCGATGCCATGCTTTTCGTTCCAAGTGCCTTTCCGAACAACTTGACCACAGTGCGAGATCGCAGCGTGGTTTCCTTAGTGCGATTGAAATGTGAACGTCGTTTGTACATATCCCCAGGGTCTCGAGTGCCGGGCCACCGGCACTCGAGTCAATTCGTCTCATGTTATCATTCTGAAACTGCGTGCGTGCGTGCGTGCGTGCACGCATGTGTGTTCTCGGTCGGCAGCGACGTTTTAATTACCGATTTTAATAGGTTGTTTTATTTAAAAAAAAAAAAAAAAAAAAAAAAAATGAGGCTGCACTGTGTTTTCTAAGCGAGCTAGCAGCGACTGAGATAATCGAATATTGCAAAATCTATGTAGATTCCTGTTCACACACATGTTACAGTCGAAACGAAATCAATTGGTCGCTGGAAGTTCGGATCGTCTTGGATTCTACAAAGAATCTGCAATCAACTCGCGTAAAAAGATTGTGTTCACGCGCATCGGTGTGTGCCATTCTTCGGCGATTCCTTCGGGACGCGCGAAGAATATTAAGAATACTTACTACTGCCAAAGGATGCGGATCAAGTCTCCCGAAAGAATACTTTGTTCGACGATGTCGCCCTCGTTTTGTATATACCCAGCCAGGGCGTCCGTAAAGAGACATTCGAGGGCCATTGTGGATTCTGTAAAATCGATCGTTCGTTCCGAGATGCGTTCGTCTCGGCATCGAGAGAAACAATTAAAGAACGCTGTTACCCATTGCTTGGCACGCGGGCCGAGAAAGTCTGTAAATACGCGATCGCTTGGAAGTAGGGAGCATCGCGCCCAAAGAAAAAAGAAATAAAGGAAAATACGAAAATTACATAGTGAATTAAATGAATTAGGAGCGGCAGACAAGGGAGAGAAACGAAGAATAGTCTCTGTACTTACTCCGACACTTACCGACATCGATGGCTGTTGAAACCAAGTGATTTTTAAGCTCGACCCCGTCGGATCTAGAGCGAGAAATCGTCCGTTGCGCTATTCGCGACATTTCTTGGACTTTGCGCTTTTTGTACATAGAGGCAAGATGATACGTTGCACGGTAAGTGACGGTAGAATTGCCCCCTTGAAAGCGGCGGAAACGCGCGGATGATTTCCCCGATCGATCCACGGAAGACACAATCTGTTGTAAAGTGTGGTTGGTGTAAGTTTAACATAAAAAGAATTTTGAATACAAAACAGGTATTTGCAGGTTCTTTTTCCCCTCGAAATCACTCTCCTATTGTTGTCCTCGATCTTCTCCTCTGTTCTTGTTGATTTGCATATTGTTATCGTAACTCGTCACGTTCACTTGAACTCGATAAAATTCGATAACCGATTACTCCGATTCCATCAGCGACGAGCCGTGAATCTTGAGAGTACACGCACGAGCGATCAAGACTTTGATGGACGATGATGGCCATCCGATTCGCTTTATTACGTTCGTCCAGTCGAGACGAATAACAGCACTCCATCATCCCCTCTGCCCATATGATCGATTGAATGTCGTTATACCAATTTTTAATTGATCAAGTATAGCGAATTACATTGCGCGAAAGTAACTTGGCATTCTCTTTGCGATACAAACGAGACTATAATAATCTCCGGGCATGACAGTCTCCGAGGCGAGACATGTTGATCCTTATTATACAGGATCCTCCGCATTTGTGTACATTTACAATTCACGTCAACGTTAACCTATATTCCTTTTATATTCTCAGAAACACAGCCATTCTCGAGCTCTGCTAACTGTGCACCCGCTTATCGCAGCACAAAGCTTTTTTTTAGACCGGCTTCTCAAAATAACCACCCTTCGTTTCAAAGCAAGCACGCGCGGATGTCTCTCGTCACCCGTGGACTTTTATTCAGACTACTGGACAGTGGACACACAGCGTTCAATGGACTCGATCACGCTACCCGGTTCCTCGAAGAATAAAACCTTTCGCTCATCGGTTCAGAGTGCTAAATATCTCCGCAAAGTGAATTGCTGCGGCAAACAGGCGAGAAGAACCAAGTACCGTGCCCCCCGTGTCTGACTTTTGATTGACTCGTCTCACTGTCGCCTAAGCCCTAACCCCCCTCCCCGGGTGCACAGGATGGGAAGAGAACGGTGGGGAGGGGAGGGGGCGATTGTAAACATACCTGTATCGCCATCGTCGTAGCTAGACGTCCATGCTTTATTTCAGTCCTAGATTTCACGAGCTTCGCATCGTTCTTGATCGGTCCTACTAAAACCACCGCCTACCTCTCTTTTGGATCCAGTTCTCTTCTCGGGAGGCGAATAAACTGTCGAAGAGTTTGAAAAAGCGAGTTTCGACAGTTTGTATATTCTAACGCGATACGTGAGCGGCCCGAGGATGACTAGAACGGAAATCGAAGTGGACGGCGTGACGTCTGCGGTGGAACGATTCTTCGCTAAACAGATGGACAAGTGCAGCCGACTCGTGGCAGAGTGTAAGTGCGTTGTCAATAAAAGTGATGAGCTGCTGCTGCTGCTCATATAGTTTCGTATAGTCGAGTCCTTTCATATTTCCCTGACCGAAGGGAAGTAGACTCTGGTTACTTTAGCTAGACATTTGCCAGAATAATACAACTATTGTTTCCTATACATTCTTCGGAGCTCTAGAGAATCCGAGTATACGCACCCCCCGCTATTGTCGTGCGCATACATCTGTGACGACCGAAATCTTTCAACAGATCACAACGCGACGTCGGAAAACGGCAGCGTCGGTGTGCAATTATTGCCCCATTGTCCAGCGTATTTCGATGGCCTGCTCTGTTGGCCTTACACGAAAGCGTCCACGACTGCGATCTTACCTTGTCCGGCTGGGCAAGAGTCGGAACCCTCGGGGCACGACTTGGAGCCGAATAATCGCGCGATGGCCGTGAAAACTTGCCTCGCGAATGGCCAGTGGTACAAGGACCCGGAGGACATTCCCTGGAACAATTACAGCCTGTGCGAACTGACCGACGAATTAGTCACTAGGTCGCAGATCGCTGGATTGGGAATCGACATGACCCATTCCAAAAAGTACAGCAGCTTCGAGGCCTTCTTGCTGAGTGTAAGGATAAAAAGCCAAATGTCTTTAGGAAAAGCTAAGAATAAAAGGCTTAGGGCTGACGTGTGTGAGTGCGTGCGTGCGTGCGTCGGTGTGTGTGTGTGTGTGTGTGTTCTGGTCGCTGTCAAGTCACAGGGTGTCGTGTAACGCTTGGATCTCCCCTCTTGCAGAAATGGCTGCCGATCGTCAGAATCGTCTCTCAAATAGGATACGCCACTTCTTTCACCATGCTAGTCATCGCGATGGTCATATTCTCCCTACTCAGGTACATTGTACAGTTACTCGCGAACGCATGCAAACGTAGTTGTTCTCATGTTTGCTATATTGTACCAACAGGATTATATATTCCGTTGATAACGCTAATTGTAAATAATAGTAGTAGTTTACAAAATAAAAGAAAAATTTATTGCAGCAGATGCCACTAATTTTTTCTTATGTAAAATACTTATTTTTCTATGGGTACGTTTTCGAGATATCGACAGGTGAAATTTTTGCCGGTCTGTCAAAAAGGTGGTCCCATTTAATTGCGAATCTCTCGTGTTGCGAATGACCGATACGGTCGAAAATTATCTGAAATTACCTTCGGATAATTGAATCACCAACAAATCTATCTCGCAACACTTTCAAATCGGTTCAGTAGTTTGGGGGAAATCGACGGAAATATGTGAAGAAAGTCAGTTTTTTCGACCGAAATTGACATCGACAATTCATTTAAGTAATCATCTGTTTTGTCATTTCTTACGTCGAGTCTGCAGTTTTACGAAGAAAATAAGGTGCTATAAATAAGGTGTTATTTCAATTGTAACTCATTCCGCACGTTTCTCAAGTAAGTATTTTGTAATATATGTGTGTTTTAGAAATAGTTGTGGCTCCGTTTGTCTTTTGTTCGTTTTGGGATTCGTTTCTCTTATGAGGGACCAAATATAATCTCCCATCATTGTCTCGTCCCAAAATCCATGATACCGCCGCTCAATACCACCCTTCATATCCTGATGGTATCTCTCGCCGTGTTCGTCGTTTACGTCACCAAGATTTTCCGGGAAAAAATATAAGTGAGAATACAAGAAATGGATCATCAGAGACATATTTACGGAAATAGTATATAAGAAAAAATTATGTTAAACGATTTCATTAAAACTGCACTAAAAACTAAAAAATAAATCTTTTCTTGCATTTACAATTTCGATGGTGTTTTATCACTTTAAATAGAATTGTGGCGCAGGATATCTGACAAGAAATTCATTTTGGCGCCTGATGCTATATTAAATTGATTTATATTCTGTTATGAAATATCCTGCTCCATGATTTTATTTAAATTGAGAAGACACCGTCGGAATTGACAAAAACTAAGAAAAGACGAAAGAGCCTAGAATTATTTCTAAAACACGCATATATTAACAAAACACTTGAAGAAATGTACAGAATGAATTAAAATTGAAATAACACAATGAAATGAAAAGAAAACACAAACCGAGAAAAAATTGAAATTTTAGTGCTTTCACATAATTGTCTCTGGCTTCAATTGCGGTCGGAAAAAAATGACTTTTTTCATATATTTCCATCGATTTCACCCGAACTACTGAAACGATTTGAAAATGTTGTGCGGCAGATTTGTCGATGATTCAATTATTGCTATAGAGACAATGCGAAAGAAAAGAAAGGGGACGAAAATCCAGTACCTAAATAAGCAAACAATAATACAAGAAAATAATAGAACTAATGAACGGACGTGTACAGAGACATTACTGCGAGCCAAAGACCGCAAACGATATTTAAAGGTGGCCAGTGGACCATTAAGAAAGTCGACATGTTCGGTATAAAGATTCGCTAATTTACAGATGTTGTTAATAGAATTATTCATAGCAAGCGAAGTGCTGTGTCTCGATAAGTAAAAGAGAGAAGGCGATCTGAGAGAAACAATAGGCGCATAAAGATTAACCAGATAATGTGCGAAAATGTCCGCAGAGTCGATGTAACCATTAATAATGCTGAAAAGGCAAGTGAGGTCAGATAGAGAAAGTTTCTTTGTTTCGAAATAATTTTCGACCATATCGGTCATTCGCAACACGAGACACTCGGAATTATTATGCGAGACCACCTTTTTGACGGACAGATATAGTATATCATAGTTGACCTGTCGATATCTCGAATACGTACCCATAGAAAATTTTTTACACCTAATTTTCTGAATCAGCGGGCCATTTTATATAAGAGGAAAATATGATAGTAGCATTTGCTGCAGAAAATGGCTGCAAGCCAGTGTAATGATAATAATAATATCACGTCGACTCCGAGGTAAGGGTTCGTAATTCCAACTGATAGTGTTGGAATAGGCTGTGCAATTCTCATGTGTTCGGGAGCCACGGAGAAGAGGACCTCGGGCGAAATGATGTTGTGCGTACCGATCACAGCCGCCTTACCAACTTGACCAGCGCCTCCACAACCCTCCGCCGAGGTCTCTTATTCCGGGCTCCCTCTTATGGGTGTTTCTCTGAACCCACGCCCAAGTGATTCAAGCTCCACCCCGAGTAAGTCGACCTGACGAGCGAGCCCTGTCTCATGTCCCTCACTCCTCAGAAAGCTCCGGAACCCGAGGAATAGGCTGCACATGCATCTGTTCGCCTCCTTCGTAATGAGAGCGTTGATGGCGCTGATCAGGGACTGGATCTTTGTCGACGGCGTCGGCCTGGCCGTAGACGTCGTCTACGTGGACGGGAAGAGCGCGTTCATCAAACAACGAAACGTAGGCATGTCGACAGCTCCCCCCACCGGGAACGGTAGCCCGAGCGGCGAGCATACCCTTGAAATCGAAACGATCAGTTCCAGACGTTGGTGTGCAAGGCTACCACCAGCGCGTGGCAGTACTTTATCGTGGCCAATTACTCCTGGATCCTGATGGAGGGCCTGTACCTACACAACCTCGTCGTCCTGGCATTCAGCGCCGACAGCGCGGCGATCAACTTGTACATCCTGATGGGCTGGGGTAAGCATCCGTTTTCACCATCGAGTGAATCCCCTGCTGGATGATGACCTTCCGTTGGTTGATTTCTTGCTTCGCGATCAAGGAGTGCCCGTTTTCGTGGTCGTCCCTTGGATAATCATTCGCGCTACCATGGAGGATACGCTGTGCTGGACCACCCACGAGAACCCTTCCCTCTTCCTCCTGATAAGAATACCAGTTATGATATCCACTCTGGTGAGTTCCCCTTCGATTGAAACTCTCGTCACTCGGTGTCCGTTGAAAGTTGGCGTGTTTACCTGCAAATTACTCCAACTGTCGCCAGTTCAACTTTATCCTGTTCGTGAACACGGTACGCGTGCTGTTCGTCAAGTTCAAGACGTCCGTGCACCTGCAACGCAAAAAAATGCAGTACAGGTAAATCTGTGTAGCTATGCTGGTGTGTTGGCGGTGTTGCAAGTTGGAAGAAACTTGGAACTGTCTTTTTATTCGAGAACCCAGAGGGATTCAGATTCGAGTTCTTTCCACAGTAGATGGGCCAAGTCCACCCTGGTCCTGGTGCCCCTTTTCGCGGCACATTACACGTTGTTCCTCGGCCTATCCTGTCACAAGGACCATCGCGTTGAGCTCGTCTGGCTGTTTTACGATCAGTTCTTCGCTTCTTTTCAGGTACCTCTCGTTCCTCTCTCGGTGCATATCAAATATTATTATCGTGATACATGGTGGAAGCTCCTTTGGTTTTTTTTTCTGCCCCCGTCATTCACTCGACATCGACACTTGAAGCAATTAGATATTCCAGAGGAGGTGGCAGCTCCTCTCTGACCGTTCCTATGTATTCTCCAGGGTTCCTTCGTAGCCCTGCTTTACTGTCTGCTGAACGTCGAAGTCAGGACGGAGATAAAGCGAGCCTGGAGGGCCAGGTGGTCGAAGAACGCGGACATTTGTACGTCCAGGTGTCGAATGCCCGGGAAAAGAAAGGTGAAGAGTGGCGATTACAAGAGCGGCCACGGTTACGAGTCTTCATCCTGCACGGGCACCACCCTGAGGAACTTGTTCGTGGTGCAGATAGATAAAAGATCCAACGAATTCTGGCCGAACGTGATGGAAATGGAGGCTGGGTAGGAGGGATCGTTTTGGTTAAATAGGTGCATTATTAACCTTTGACGGACCGGCTTTTTTCGCAAAAATAGTGGTTTTCATTTTCCAAATTTTCAACATATGTATACGTATGTTGCGCAGAATTGGAGGGCTTTGCCGGTCCGGAACGGTAATAAGATTTTTAACATTTTTTATTTTCAAAAATACTGAATGTCTGGGGTGGGGGGTTTTGATACTGCTGATCACGACGACGAATCTGTAGTCGGACTATAAATATATTTTACCTACCGGAGTGAATAGCAGCCAACGAGGTAGACGCAGAAGCTTTTGCATCACCTTTTCTTCTTTCAATGTTTGTATTTGTTATTTTGGTATAAACTTATAGTTTCCGTGATAACAACAGTATCAAATAATAATCTTATAGATAGCAAAACTGTATATCAAATTCTCAGAAATCTCAGTGTCAGAAATGGCGGCGATATCATCCAATCAAATTATGGTATCCGAAATGCATGCGCCAGAATTCGGCAAAGATAAGAATGTCCAGGAACTAGGAACTACCTACTCATTACATACCGTTGGTTGAATTATTCCATTTCACTTGCCAGAGCCGACGTATCCTAGCGGCGGAAGCGAAACTATTCTGCACGACATTCGCACACATTCAACAGAACAAATTTATAGTTGAACATACATACAAACACAGTGGATAACTAACACACACATACGTACTTATACTTTATAATTATTTTTAGTGCTTACTCGAAGCCCCAAAATGGGCTTTGCCGATCTCCTAAAGGTTAAACAATAATTCACTTTTATAGACGTGTGCTACGAATTTGTCACTGTAAATCTCACTTTTCTCACAGGAAACCCCTCTCCTTTCTAGTTTATACCTACACTTATTCTATACGAGGATAGAATATAAATTTGGCGTGAAAATGGCGGCAGAAATGCTTTGTGGATTTTTGTAATGCGGGACACGTACCTACGACGATGCACTATTTGGTCATGGAAAAAATACATACATATACCTAATATAATATATACCATATATGTACATAGACTATAGAGTTCTATCAATTATGTGAGTACTACTCCTGATGAAGCAGGATCGTTTGATTGTTTCAACGAGTGTCGACGGCGAGTTTTCAGTTAAATTCTCTTGCAATCGATGCTCTTTCTCACCGATAAAAGTAAACGCCGTACGGGAAAGCCCATGTACCAGCGGATACCTACAGAGATATCGATTGCTTTGCTGGCCATGTAGCCTTGTTCGTGCTGCTACCTACCTCGTGTTCTGTTGGCTTTCAGTCAACCAACGGCTCATTTTTATTTTTTTACGTCGTCGTGAAAAATAAATCTAACGAATACCTACTCTTTATGGCAGTACGTATATGAAACTGTAAACATTTACGTTGGTAGATTAGAGTAGAATCCAAATTAGAATCGAAAGAAAATTACGAATTCGAAATGAATGGCAACTACTTGGGACTTGGGTACGTATTTAGGAATCCCCTCTACGTGTATCTTTAAACTTGACTGATCGTGAGAGAAAAGTCGTGAAAAGACTTCCGCGATGCATATTCCATATAGCATAGCCTAAGGTGATAAAAATCATCCCCTAAAACTGTCGTTTGGACGGATTCGCGAAAGACGCGCGGCGCGGTGCGGCGCGGCACGCGTCGTTGAAATGGGTGAGGAGAGGGCGTCGAAAAGTCGAGGGTAACGCAACGAACCGTCAACTATCTCGTGACACTTGTAACACCAGGAGGAACATTAATCGGGACGCGGTCGATTAGAGTGTGGTGGTTCGCCCGTTGACAAAGACGTAGGCCGGGACACGTGACCATAATCATTCATATTGCAGGATTACTCTGTCTCTGTTATTTTCAACCCTTCGTTCCACGTCCACGCCTTGCAATTTGCCCCGATTCACTTATGTGTAACAGCGAAACTCGAGACTGGACAATTTTCACAATCGCAAAAGCGACCCCTTTTAGCTTGAGCTTTCGTTCCGCTCGGGGGTTTCTTTTTTGTTGCATAATGATAATGACAATACTGGGCTCGACTTTGAATCGGAAGACAACCTCTACCTGTAGAGAAATATTCGAGACAAGAAAGCAGGATAGACTTGCGTTCCGGCCAAGTTTGTACCTGGAAAGGAAAGTAGCGTTCTCACATTTTTATTAACAGTGGAATGCGAATTCTCTTAAACTGGACATCTATTCGGGAAAATATCCCATGATAATCAAGAGGTAACAGCAAACAAGATACCGATGTTGAGGAGAGTATGGATTTCCTTGGAGGATCAGGTGCCAAAGAGGAGTATCTGCGCCGGCGCGGCGTCCCCAGCGTTATACATAGGTACATATGTATGTAGAGTATGTATATTGTGGGGCAAGAGTGCGCACTTAAGGTTTAGACTTCCATAAAATCCTTGGTATTACACTGATAGCACATATCATTGTGTAAGAAATAATACCTGTAAAAATTTACCTGTCACAACATACGCATACATACCAAATAAATATTTCCAAAAAGTCGGTGAAAGAACACAACGAGAAATTTTCACAAAAGTATTTTATTTTCCTACATACAATAGTTGTGTTAATACAGCAAAACGACTAATAGTTTTTCAGTTTTTCTTTCAATTTTCTCTAATTCTGGAGGGGATCAGTGTATACTTCTTCATACGCAGGGAAAATTATTTTTTCGATCTGTTTCGTTGCTTTCAAAATTTTTCACAAGTACATGTTACTTTCTGGATTTTTTTTTTTTGCTTTTCTAATTATTTCTTTTGCACGTTCGCATTCAGATTTTCTTGTCGCTGCATCCTTTACTTGAAGCTGTTTTTTAAATGGGGTGTTTGCATTCGAGCTCTTGCCCCACAGCTACTACATTTCCGCTGTTCAATCTGCAATTCTGTTATCTGTGAGGAGAGCTGAAAACTTCTGTTGGGTAGTACCATTGAATAGAAGAATTTCAGCTCTTTCAGACGAATTAAGCTCTTTCAGCACTAAAATATTTACCGATCAATTTATAGGAATAATATTGATTCCTAAAAATGAGATTATTACATAGGGGAAGGTTTGATGATGAATAAAACACAGGTTTTCATAATCAACTAATCAATTTTATGTCTGAGCCATTCTTTGGTAATACGTCTTTCTGTTTAACTATGAATCAACCTAATCTTTACAGGTTTTAATGGAATAAATCAAAAAATTCAGAAAAAGTCCTATCTCCCCGTCTTGCCCCACGAGTGGGGCATGATGGGGTGCCAATTAAAAAACAATATATATAAAGTAAATATATATAAATTAATTAATAATTGGGTTGGCAGAGGCGGCACATATGTATGGCTTGATTGTCCTCGTCTCCTACATCAGCAGAGGAGAAATGAGGATGTTATAATTGCTGTGTTTCCAGTTTTCTCGACATACGAGTCTTTTGCTTTGTGATTGGGACGGGAATCAGTTCTTTTGGACTAATTAATAGAAAAGAAGTATCATTTTCCTCGGTCCGTCTTTCGTTTGTAGTTTCTAACCATCCTGGGACAATGAGAAACTTTGATTTTTATTTCTACGTTTGCGAGGGGCATGATGGGGTAATGAAAATAAGAGGTACCCCATCATGCCCCTTCTCGTCTCACTACAATTACAATTACAATCACTGCTCGAAACATTATTTGCGAAAGTATAAAATGACACACGTGCCTTATAGCCAGCTAAATTCTGCCTCAGAAACATATACATGTACTGAAGATCTTCTATATTATCATATCATTGTCGCGGGTGCTAAAAATAAGGAAGATGTTAAATTCTGATCTATCTTTGTCACACGTCCACGGTCGGTAACGACACGTTTAACGCGTATGCTCAATTTTGATTAGTGCGTTTGAATGACGAGATACGGGGGGTCTTACCCCGTCTTGCCCCCCACCCCATCTTGCCCCACCTTCCCCTACCTAGATCAGAACTAACGAATTCAGTGGTTAGCGCATTGTACGATAACAAAAGGAAGCACAGCTAAACAATTGGACAGTCGACACTGGTGACTCTACCTTGATTGACAATTAACCGTGAATCAAGGTACTGGCCACCGCCACAACTCATACAATGAAATTCGCATGTTGCGAACCTTGCCACGTAAAGTTATGTAGTTGCTGAGCAAGGTTTATTCCCTTACTTTCTCGCGTTTTCTCGCGTTTCCTCTTGTTACTTGTTGCTTTTACCCTGCTGCAACGTTCATCGGCGATCTAGAATTTGAAAACTCCGTGCACCCCCGTCAAGAGTAAAACCCACACCCTCGACCAGAAAAGATGCGCGCACAGAGAGTCTCGAAACGACCTCGACACTTGACACCCGAACTGGGTGAATATTCCACTGTAAATTCCGCTCGCGGAGGAGGCTCGCGATCGCGAACGGACAGGGTGAAAAATCGACGGTCCAGGGAAACCGGACGAGCTCGCATGATCGATAAAACGGTCCGCACATTCGCACGGATGAACGTTCCATCGTCCTTGCGCGCCGTCACAATGGCGGCCGATCCTGGGCGGTCTCAGCCTCGCATTCCCAGTCCAGCCATTGGAGAACGCGAGGGATGCTGCGGAAGAAAGAGGAACGAAGGACGAACAGCGAGAGAAAGCGTCCCGGGGCGTGGCTCGACGAGGGATGAAGGAGTCGCAGACTGCCCTCGCGCCAAAACTTTAGATCTTATCAGAGGTGGTGGTCCGGGTTAGCTGATCTCGCGGCGAGTGCTCCGTTCAGGTCCATCTGATAAAAACTAGACAATCCCGCGAATCCCCGTATTTTTTTTAACTTTAGGGAAGAAAGAATAGCAGCAGTCCAAGAAGAAGGGAAGGGGTTAATCAGTGATGGATCGATCAGTGCCGGTTCCTTTGGAAAAGAGATTTCAAGCCTGGGCTAGGAAGTAGCTACTCCAGTTCGTGGGGCTATAAGGCGATTTCGAAGTTTTGCAGTGTGCATTCTAGCAAGTGTTCGGAAATTGGAACGATCGAGAAGGAAACTAAACTATGCATCGCGACGAACAAGTCAAGTCGATGGCTACTTGAAGTCGGGGCTGAAAGACGCGGAGTGATGTCACGGTGAGTACCTGGTAGGAGGTCGATCCTTCGATCCTGCAACGAACCTTTTGCTAGTTTTCCGGTTGTTTTGTGTACCGTGTCATGAAAAATGCAGATGGATGGGGCGGCCCGATCCGATGGGATGCTTCGAATCGGATTTTATCGTCGGTGTTTGAAAGATTAAGGCCCGCGGATGGAGACAGACCACTTTTGGCCTCCTTAATCTCGACGACTCTGTTTCCACCTGATTGGGCCTATGAATTCCTCCGGGATTTAAATGAAATAATACCTAGGTAGTCGTAGCGGCATCGGGCATGAACGATTCTTCGACTACTTTTTCTACTTTCTACCCTGCATGGGTAGCTTTAAATTTAAGAAGGGTACAGCATCGCTAAATCTGGCGGGCTTGCTGAAATATTTAACACACCCGCAATATCCGCGATGTCCATACGAATCGTTGGTTTACCATAAGAATCAGATGAAACGAGACGCCTGGGGTCTGTTATCTGTTAATAATTTAAGGGATGCTGCTCCTTACGCGAAACTGCAACGCTGCTTTTCTAAATAATGCAACGCTACCTTTTTCTAACCCATCGAATTGCTAGGAATTTAAGAGCCCCTCGGGGATCGATGCTAGTTTCTCGTTTTTCCCGCCTTTTCGCTCACTTATTCACTGCCGCAAGTAGATACCTATTACTCCCGTTCCTTTGCAAACAAGATTTCCAAGTACGATCTGCTAGATTTACCCTGTGAACGATAAAAACGATTTCTCGCAAAGCGGGGCGACCAATTTCATTTTCTGCAAAAACATGTTGAATTCGATAAATTCGAGTTGTTCGTGTAGACTTTTAGAAGGTATTTCGTAAACGTGGGGAAATGTGGATAGCAGCCCTAAGAATCAACAACCCCCTTCGCTCGTCCGACGCACAGCTTTGCCCAGCAATGTGTGCACCTACTTATACAATACGCGTGGCAAATATTTGATCGGGTTATTATGTCTGGTGGTAAAACCCCCTTATTCCGAATTTGGATTGGCAATTCCCGCGGGATTCGACCCCCCCCCCCCCCCCCCTTGGCGTAGTCGGGCAATAATTCCAAATACCTTGGCGACAGCTAATCAATGCTTGCAGAATTGGGGGTAGGAAACTTGAGGCTGCACGAATGCCGGAAGTTGAATGAAATACCTATGTGCTATTGGATTGCAGCAAGGAGAGATGAAAATGCATATCCCACGTGCAAATTGCGTTTCCTGCAAGCAAAACGTCCAAGTCCATCCCCAAGGATAAGCGACGCTTCGAAGCAATAATTCTGGTGGATCAAGAATAATTGTGCATACCTACTTGAGCGAGGCGGCTGTCTCGTTTGGACTTGCTGTGCTTGAGAAGATAAAAGAATTCAATGGCGAACGGTGGACACGGGGTTGTTGTGAACGGAGTTGGCGCACCTGGCGCGGGCACCCTCTCGCGAGAGGAGAGACGTCGACGAAGGAGGGCGACCCAAAAGTACCGAACGGCTCATGCCACACGGTAAGAGGGACATTCTACTAGAGTAACTGGAGTCTAGACGTTAATGTTGATTGTACAGAGCTGTTACGAAAACTCTAAGCAGTGTAAGCTGTTGTCACGAAATTCGAATTTTCGAATATTTACAGTTCTAACGTTGCCCCCATCTTGCGCTTTCCTTGATATCCACCGCGTTTCACCGCAACTCATATACATACACTCATGTAGAGCTTGAACAGCTGCTCGCAATCAGTGATGGAAAGCAAGTAGTAGATAGGTATTAATCACGTCCCTTCTCACTTTAACCCCCTCGCATCGACCGTTCCCAACACCTAGACAAACAGATCGAAATATCGATCACTATGGAGTGAAGAAAACGAGGGACGTTTACGCCTCATCTATTATAAATATCTACATATACCTACAGCGTTAGCTTGCATTGCGTTCAACCGATTCAAGTGTCAATGGTTGATCGTTTTTTACAGGGAGAGGGTCAGAGTGGAAGCGTTCAACCTGGCGTTCGCGGAGCTCCGAAAGCTTCTGCCTACTCTACCACCCGACAAGAAGCTCTCCAAAATCGAGATCCTACGACTGGCCATTTGCTACATCGCCTACTTGAACCACGTGCTCGAGGCCTGACTCCAATTCCACCTGCCATTCCTGTTCAATTCCACCGAAGGATTATATTTTTACAGAGTCTATTCTCACCCCTGTGGCCCAATTCCAGCCAGCCGAATGATTCGAAACCTTTCTCTGTTTAGTCTTACTTGACGTTTACCACCGAGCATAGCGCGTCGCGCAAGTCAACAGCGATGCTCCCTACGAGTTGGGCAAGTAATCGGTCTACCTAATTATTGTGTGAAAAAAAAAACAAGGATATGAATTATTAATCTCTGTACATGTGTAGCTCTGAGCCTGCGTTGACGCCGGTGCAATTCTTCATACCGAATACATTTAGTAAATAAAACCTATTCCTAAAAATTCAAAATCACTTTGCGCGCTGCCGTCGCTGAGCTGAGCTGAGCTGCTCTTCTTAGCGACTCCATCCTGCAATAATTGTCCCCCTTGGATTCCACGAAAAAAAAACCCGAGTGCTGCAGCAGCTCTTAAATCAATCTTGTTCTGTGGATTAGCGAACCGTCCCGAGGTTGACACCCCCAGGGATTTATCGCGCTCTCCCCCCCACGACCTCCACGCATCCTAAATCCTTCAGTCGCGTCGGCGTCGTCCTGCTGCTGCTGCTGCTGCTGCTACTACTACTTATTGGCCATCATCGGACGAAACAGGAGAGACCGGACGAAACAACAGAAACTGGACGAAAGAGCCAACTTCACGGGCCATCGGTTTCCTTTCTCGATTCCAATTTGTCCACCCCCTTTGTGCTCTATACGCGCGGAATTTTTTCCATGTCCACTTACATACATATACCATAGCTACCAGCTGGGTGACAGCGAAGCCGTTAAATAATGCCCCAAAAAAGTGTAAGGGAACGCAATTTTAGTAGTTGCAGCGTAATTTCCAACGAATGGGAACGTAGCTTATCGCGAAGTAATATTAATCAACGTTCGTCGGGGAACGTTTCCAATCAATCTTCCAGAGTGAACGTAATTTCTTCAAACGCTTCGAAAGCCGTCCGTTCGCATTTCCTCGATCAGCCATAATCGAGCTCTAAGCAAATGAATTAACCCCCTTATCGCGGTCCCTGAGCGCGCACCAAGCCCCGTACAACTGTATGTACCACCTATATACGATGCTCGGGGTTTTCGCCTCCCTGTAGTCAGTAGTGCAATGGGAGAAGCACAGGCGTGAGGCGACAATACCAGGCTAAAGAATAATGAAGGTAAGCGGTATAAACCAAGCAACTTCGCTGATCACCGCGCTGAATTCCGTGACAGCGCTAAGGATCTATGAGCACCCCAAGAACAAACGTAGATACGTGCTCGTCTGGCTGTACAACATCCTGTTCATGTGCACGTTCGGCGCCAGCATGCTGACCTTCGAGATGTACCAGTTGCTAGAGATTCCTCGTAGTCTGGAGCGCGTCATGTATACGTTCCTGACGTTCGTGTACGTTCTGGATTTCGTTTGCACGCTCGGCCTGGGTTGGTATCATTCCAAGGTGAGCAAGGTGAGGGGGCATGCTTGCAAGGAGTTTTTTGCCTTCCCAACATCTTGACGGGTTATATCGAGGTATCGTTGAGAACGAAAGCAAGTGTCTAAAATTTTGTTGTGTTAGCACCCATCTTTTGAGGAGGCTACTACTCCTCCGCCCTCTATAAAAACAAACAGAAAAGTCGATGAAAGTTGATGAAAAAAAAAAAGAATTTGCACTGCTGTCGTTCATTCCGTTAGAATTCGTTGACGCTGAGGAGGAGGATGACCCAAGTGGACGAGAAGCTGAAGAATCTAGGAGTGACGATTGATTATCGCGTCGTATTCAATCGAGGGCTTATAATCGGCGCCATTTGGGTGGTCAACGCGGCCATTATGTGCGGATTCTACGTGAAATGGTGGCGGGAAGAAAAGATAGGACTGCTGATTCTGGTGACCGCCGTCACTTTCGCTTGCGGGTCTAATATCGGGGCAGTGATCCTCTACGAGTTCGTGATTTACGTGTAGTACGTACACCACGTCCACACGACCGCGGATGACCCGTTCATCCGTAATCCATAATCCATAATCCATAATCCATTATCCATATACAGTCAGGAACAATACTTTTGCTTGCCACAGTTGGCTGGGACTGAGGTTCCAGCACATCAACGACCTCCTCAAGACGTTCATCGTCGAGGGGCGTCAGATCAAGTTGAAAGATCCGACCGACCTCGTTAAAACCGACGAATCCACGGCCAACTATCGGCATCATCTCCCCAGAAGCCTGAACAGATGGTTGTCCGAGAATTCTTTTCGCCGATCGCAGGTGTTCCCCGTGAATCAAGCCAACTTGAAGCACGAAGCGCAATCCGTGAGGAAAGTGCATCTGTTGCAAGAAATAAGGTAGGTAAACTAACAAGTAACAATACTCGGGTAATCCATCTGCTCCACCCTGAAATCGCTGAAATCGACGCTCCACGCTGACGAGTCGGCTTCTGTAATTCGAGCGTAATGTTCTCTTCCGAGATTCGTGCATCTGTACCTGTGCAGTTTCTCCAAGATGCTGAACAGCACCTTCGACGCCCAATTGTTGCTATACATCTCCACGACCATACTGTACCTGACCGTGACGTTGTACTACACCTACTACGAAATCAACAAATCGTGGTTCCGCCTTGTCACCGACGGCGACGCAGGAGTGGTCGTGATATCTATCGTAGACTCGCTGTACAATTGCATGAAAATCACCGTGGCGAGCTACATTTGCGAGTGCACCATAAAACAGGTGAAACATCCGCCGCGCAGTGTCGAGTTTGCTGTGTGCCCGAAAACCTGGCCAAAATTCCAAATACAAAGATTTTACTTTGTCAAATCTAATTAGTGCAATTCGTTTGCAAACTACCTGTGCATGATTTCCCGTTCATTGAAAAGTTTTAACTGCAGCCCTTTTGAAGATATATCAGCTCAAAGTCGACGATCGAAATTTAAGACGCTACTTTAAGATTTATTTTCAGATTATCCAGTCTACCTATCACAAAGTAAGCACTTGGTATACGTATTATTGTGTAGGATCACATGCACTGTTTTTGTTTCAAATGCGGGCTCTCTGAAAGCCGTTATAAACGAGTACTGACAACATGTACATTTTTTGTCTATCCTACTCAAGCAAGAAGTTTTTCTTTTTTTTCTTTTTTTTGTAAATTAGAACTCAGAACTCGAGGCCTTTGCAGAATTTTGCCACTTTTTTGCCTTTTTCGCAGATATCAGTGTTCATGTACACAGTTACACACTGACACGAGTATAATTTCCGCTCAGTTCGGTCTTTAAATATCCGCGAGTGTTAAGTACTATTTGTTTTAATGTTTTAAAAACGGATCCCTTTCGGTTAACATACAATTCTACTTATTGTTAGTGTAAAATATCTATTTTCCAGTCCGTTGTGTGCGGATAGGTAAATGTTACATAGTTCTCCGCTTTGTTTTACATGCTTATTCAACGCGCAAAGTAGGTATTATACTTACGATCCGACTGATTCGTCTATCTGTGGCATAATTTACAAAAGATTGTCGATGCTCCGCACCACGGTATAGAGAATTTCCACTCGCTGGAGTAGGTATTAACTACACTGCTCCTAGGTAAGGTCATGAAATGGAATCGCCAAGGAATCGCCAGCCTAAGTATACACCCTCGCGTAACGCAGTAACGCAGATGCGGATGTGTCCTTATGACCGGAAAAAGTCGGTATACACTATACAGGTATCCGCGACCATGTCGCCAAATTACCACATTGACTATGTATTTAGCATTTTAAGGACCTTACCGGCTTCCTACGTATCTCCACAGCATAATAATGTTAATGAATTTATATAGACATATTAATGATTCTGTAATTATTTGACTGATTACAATAAAGTATTTCAACAATTTACCTTAGAATTGGAAATCCAACTTTTGGCAAGATTTTCGGGCAAACTCGGCAATCGTCACTCGCCACTGTGCGTCGCTCGATCACATCCATTTTCGACTTTTCAGGCCAACAGGATAATAGAGATCATCCACTGTTGTTCGGTGCACGAATTCGACACCGAGATGAGGGACGAGGTGAGAGAAATTCCACGCATCTTATCGCGTCGTATCATTATTATTATTATTTAGCCCCGATTCGCCTGTCCGCAGCTTCTCCAATTCTCCTTGCAAATATCGCTGAGCCAGCTCGGCGATTCCAGGAGCCACTTCTTTCGGCTGAACTACACCTTCTTGCGAGGGGTTGGTACACGCCTACGTTAATTAAAAAACGCAGAGGACATGTTTCACGTTTGTCTGAACGCCGGCTACTCCTTGTTCCAGTGCATAAGCTTCGTGACGACGTATTTGGTCATCATGATACAGTGGAGTCAAACCATCGAGGCGGAGAGCACGGCACGCTACGAGAACGAAACTACTTCCATGTAGAGAAGACTATACACATTGCACAGTGATCTTTGGCCAGTGATGGTAATTTACAGTTTACACACAAGTATTATTTCACTTGAAATAAAGTGCATGAACCTGTTTAGCTGCAAGTTGTTTTCTAGACCTGCTGGAAGGTGTGATCCCGCCCTAGCTCGAGTATACCTAGACCTCTATCCTGTACCTACTACCTACGAGCACCTAGCACCCACCCTAATACCTAATAGCTAATACCTACTACTAGGTGTTGGGGTAGGGTTAGGGTGGATGGGGATGGAAACGTGGCCAGTCTATAATAATAATAATAATAATAATAATAATGATAATAATGGTAATAATATCAGAGTGGTGTCAGTTATCGATCCAAGTGAACAAGCAATTCCTGTTCTACCAATCGTTCGGCAGCATTCGTTACTCCATCAACTATTAATTCGCTTGGATGTGTCGCGATAAACATCTTCCTCGCGATACTCGAGAGCGCGACCACTGTGGCCACTGTGACCACTGGAAGACATTGAAAGGTCGAGGTTCGCGGCGTCGTTTCACTTCCGTTCGGGATGGCAGCGCCGAGAACAATAAGGGAGGCCATCCAGCCACTCCTCCTTGTGAATATTCTCATTGGAATGGGGCATTTCGAGTTCCGTCCAAGGGCTGTGAAATTCATCGAGATCGTCTATTCCGCGATCTACGTGACCGCTTTCACTTTACTGGCCAGCTACGCGGACGATTACTTCGACGTTCAATACTTTAGGACCAGCCTCGATATCACCCAAGCGATGGCGCAGTGGATGTACTACTCTAACGGGATCGTTATGGTCTTGCTGATCGTCACGGCCAGAATCAACACCGATGTACGTACCTACCTACCTACTCTTTTACACTTGTTGTTCCTGAGGACTCTTCTGCTCCTTTGAACGAATAGAAACTGCAAACAGCCATGGACCTCATAGACACGTGCGACCAGAGAATGGAGAATATGAGGCTGCCGAAACTGTACCGTGCGTTGTATCGGCAACAAATCTACGTGCTGGGGCTGGTCGGAGCGATCGCTGTAGGATTCATGACTATCACTTACCAATGGCAATATCTGCCGAAAGTGATGTCGGCCGTGAAGCTGCTCTTCGCTGTCGTTATGAACGTTCCGTTGGTCCTCGTATTAGTCTCGGACATTTCCTTTGGCATCTTGATCAGGTACGAGATCAAACATGCAACACGCGTATTGATAGAACGTCTGTGTGTCGCGAATATACCTTATTATTATTATTATTATTATTATTATTATTATTATTATTATTATTATTATTATTATTATTACAGACATTTCACTAATTCTAGTCTACTCATTGTGAAATCATATAGGCACACGAGATTCAAGTTCAATCAGTTGAACGGCCTGCTTCGCGACATGGTGACGACAACGGCCGATATGCCACGACACGAAAGGATTGCTGCGATAACGTGCGACTTTGGAACGACCAAACGGAACCGTTTCAGAAACGATCGTGGCTACGGGGGCAACGGCAACGCAAAAACCATGAGAGCGGTAAAGTGAGATTCGACGATGATCTGAGCAGGATCAAAGAGTTTTCAATTCTTTTTGCAAAGTAAAAGTTTTCTCTTCTCGCGTAACTTGACAACGGTAAAATCACAATATTCTTCAAGTACGTTCGAATCATTTCTCCTTCCACTGCACCTGTTCCTACACCTGATAAATCTGGTAATATCTGTTACAAAGGCAAATTCACCTGGACCTGATCAAGATCTCCAGGACTATCAACGACGCGTACGGAATGCAAATCCTCCTCACCATGTCCGTGTCCTTCATATTCGTCACCTGCCTCCTCTACATCTCCTACAGGATCGTATGGCTCGAACTTCCTCCGCACCAGTTCGTGCAAGAAATAACATCTCCAGCCTGCTGGATCATCATCTACGTGCTGAAGATCTTTGTAGAGAATCACACGTGTGCGAAAACAAGCAGCGCGGCAAGTTTTGCCATTTAAAGCATTATAAATTTGACTTGAATTCGAGCAATCTTATCTTATTTCGTAGCTGCTCTAACTATGTAATTATTCAGGCAGCGGAGACTGGCGATATTATTTGCGAGCTCTACGAGCCATCGACCGCCAAGGAATTTCGCGCAGAGGTACGCATCGCGTCCTCCGATTAATAAACGAAGGCGAAAGCCTGGCAGCACTCTTAGAAACAACATTTCTCCTCCAGATTAGAGACTTTACGCTGCAGATGATACAGAACCCACTAGTCTTCACAGCCTGCGGATTCTTCGACATGGATCACACCTTCATCCAAGCAGTACGTCGCACAACTCCGCCAAATTCTATCTGTTTCAACGTTCTCATTCATTCTCATTCTCATTCTCATTCTCATTCTCCTTCTCTGCCTGTTTGTCCAGGTGGTCGGGACTATCACCACCTACCTCGTGATCCTGATTCAAGTGGGCGACATATCGAAACCGAATTACGAACCGCTCGCGTCGGCCGGGAACGTGACCAGCAACGAGACTTTAACGGCGCAGGGGGCCACCAACTAAAATCATTTTCTACATAAATCTATCGAGTGTGTGATTTCTGTTATCTACATATATAGGTACCTACTGTTTTCAGTATGCCTCCTTGCTCGACGCAAGCGTCCGAGACTCCTCGGTCGTTCGCCCTAACAATTTTCCGCCAATTAGAACGTGGACAGGGAGGACGCCTCAATTACACCACCCCCTGGTGCACCCCAAACGCGATTCCAGATGGAGGCGTTAGCCCGTGAAATTCGGTAATCCTGAAACTCGATAGCCTTGTAATTCGGTAAAGGTGCGTCCTCCTTTCCGACTTATCCCTAACCGACTGCTCAAAACCGGGCAAATGGCGCGATTGCCGTCACCCACGGATCTTGGATGACATAGTATCGATCTAACTCGCGGGAAAAAAACAAACTATTTACTTGGGTAGATACTATTTTTTATTCGTTCCTTTATTTTCCATTATTCCGAACAAAAGTCACACAAATCCGAGGTCTCCCACCGTGTGCGTACTGTGCGTATGTAGAATGCTAGCGTAGCGACACGGGTTTACGACGCGTATAACATTAATTGGGAATTAAGGGTGCGAACGACAGTGGCCGTCAGGGGCCACCTGCTACTGTCCTCCACCACCACCATTCTCGCCGGGGGTAAGGAGAATTGATATATTGCACCCAGGGGAACGGAGAGAGGACGGTTCGGGGCGCAAGCACCGTGCCATCCCCTTAATCCTCTTCCCCTCTCGTTAACTAAAATTCGTGAGAGACACCTCGGCGTTATTGTCGATTAAATTATTCCAGTCACTGGGACCGAACCCGCGACAACACACCACAGCATGTAATATGGCCAGACATGTAGGTACTTATTTCCGTCACTGTTTTATAAACTTTTATTTGAACGACAAGGCGCCCCGGCGAGATTATGCTAGCAGCTATAGAGACAGAGAGAGCGAGCGGGAGAGAGAGAGAGAGAGAGAGAAGAAGGCATTTTCTTTTCATTTCATTTGGCTAGAGACTGGAAAGCGAGCGCAGAGAAGCATCCGTGGTCCAAGCATATGGGTTGGATTAGGCGTAGAGATTTTACAAGAGTCAACGCAAACAGACTGCCACGATTCTAATAATCCGCAAACGTCGTTTATCATGTCGAGACGGATTCACCCCAACAAGGCCACTCCTACGTGTACGTAGGAGGGTGTGGGTATACTCGATCACCTCGTATCCTCGCCGAACGAACGTTTACCCTGCATGTTTATTGATATGAAATAGGGCGTGTTACGAGGGTGCAAAAAAGAAAACAGAGACAAGCCAGTACAATTAAAATGGTATATTTGGCTAAGAAATAATATGTACAAGTTCCTATCTACAACCTATCGTGATTACTCTTACTTCTTTCCATACATTAACTTATTTTTCAACTTCTTTGGATTTATTCCATACGTCTTCAACCTCTCTGGATTCAACGAGTCGATATCGACGTCGGTATCCTTCTGTTTCGAGTCTTTCCTCTTCATTTTCTCAAGCTTCTTCCTCTTCTTCTTTATTTTCTCTTGCAACGCCACCTTCTTGCTCGCATGCTTCGTATTCGATCCACTATGATTCTGTTCATCGACACCTTTTCTCCTCCAACATTCATTTGCTTCTTTGTCCGTAATTTCTAGTGCCGTTTGCGATTTACTTTCAAGATTATTCATTTTATACTTCTTCCTTGATGACTGCTCGCACTGATCTTCGGGTTGCTTCCGTTTCTCGGTTTTTGCAGCCTTCTTCTTAGACACTTTCGACGTTGCGACTGCATCACTCGTAGTTTTCACATCGTTTGCATCAAGTTCCATGTTGTTTGTAAGCGCTCCGTGTCTCTTTGCCTTCCTTACACGCTTCTTCGCTTTTCTAACGTCATCGTTGATAGCAACGGGATTTGCTTCTGTGTCCCCTTCATTGCTGCAAAGTATTAAATACACGTAGAACTCTCTCTCTCTCTCTCTCTCTCTCTCTCTCTCTCTCTCTCTCTCTCTCTCTCTCTCTCTCTCTCTCTCTCTCTCTCTCTCTCTCTCTCTCTCTCTCTCTCTCTCTCTCTCTCTCTCTCTCTCTCTCTCTCTCTCTCTCTCTCTCTCTCTCTCTCTCTCTCTCTCTCTCTCTCTCCCCCCCCCCCCACCCACTCTTACCTGTACAAGCTTCCAAGTATCTTCTGCTTCAGTGCTTCATTTTTAGCCTTTTGCTTAAACATCCGAACATCATTCAGTTCCGCGTGTTCTGGTTTGTATTGGAGAGCTTTTTTCAAGGAGCACCATTTGTTCAATTCCTTATCGTCTGCCATTAATATCTAGTAAAAACAATTGGCTAGTAATCTTTATTTTTTTTTTTTCAACAGTCTTGTTAAAACTCACCTCTTCCACACTTAGACCGTAATCATTGGGCACAACTTTTCTGTATTTAAATCTGCAGGGCACGTCTCCAATCATGTCCTCATAGTCCAAGGAGTAGTACTTATCGAAATACTCCTCGTATGATTCGTATTGCTGTGGATCAAATTTTGGCTTCTCCTTTGCTATTAGCTCAGCAAACTTGGACTTTCTTCCGCGCTTTCTTTTCTTTACGCCGTCTATTTCTGATCGAACACTTTTAGATGCATCGTAATCGGCGTCCATCTAAAATTCAAATTGACAAACCTGCGGTCATTTAAAATTGACACGGAGGCGGAATAATAGAAAGTTGATAAATCGATTACATACATTAAACTCGGGTTCCTCGCAGTGTGGTCCTTCGTATTCTTCGCCTTTCGTTTCATAGTTTTCTGTGCTTGGATCATAATTGTCCCATGTGCCTTCAATTCCCAATTGTTCGTCAATATCCGGAAATTCAGGTTTAGCATCACCTTCGGGAGTTCCATAGTAATCGTCGTTAAACATTTCCCTCATTTTTCGGTCATATTCGCCAGGGTCAAAGTCACCATCCAAGTCGATATCGTTGAATTTTATATCATCATTTCCTGCAATGAATTATTCTCGGATAATTACATATCTCGGATATTACATATTAAAAATCGCATTCTATATACCTGTAATTTCTTTCAATTTCTCTATTTTCTCTTCAATTTCCTTTCTTTTCAATGCCTTCAACTGTTTCAATTCCTCCCTTTGCCTCAACTTCTCTTCTTCCTTCCTCTGCTTTACTTCCACTCTTTTTTCCGATCTACGCGTGTCTTTCCTTCTTATAGAATTTTCCATGGTACGCGGATACCTTTTGATAAACTCTTGATCAGGCTCTTCGAATCTAAAGTTGTACTTGTGTTCAAACTCTTCTTGCCGTTCTATATTCTTCTCGTCTTCCGACAGATTTTCGTCGCTATCATGAACTACGCGCGTATCATCTACACCCGCCAATGAATATTCTTTATCCAAGTACTTATCGTCAAGTACGTAATCTCTTAAAAATTTCTCGTTCGCTTCCAAATCAGGATTGGACCAATAGTCACGCAGGGGTTTAAGCTCTTCCTGCTCCTTGTCGTTTATGCGCAATTCTTGTCCTTTTAACCATTCCTTATACGCTGCCTCTTCCTAGACATTAGAAAAATAAATTGCTGTGCAGTCGTTAACAAGTTACAAACTGGTTGGCTTACTTTTTGCGCTTCGCTGTCAGACTTGGGTTTTGGTTTCAGCAACTCTGTACCATCTTCTTCTTCTTCCTCTTTGCCGTCGAACGCACGCAACTTGAAACTTTCTTTCAATTGGTTTTGCTCCTGCGCATACGTCAGCTTCTTAGCCTCCTCGTTATTCTTCTTTAACAGGCTCTCATCCTCGCTGTCGCTGTATCTACCTTCTCGTTCTACGATCATCTGCCGTTCATAATCCCTCAGGAAAACAGCTTCCTCTTTCTTGCATTTCTCGGTTGGCTTCTGCTGTTTCCTAGCGTCGTACAATTCCTGTGCTTTGTTAGTGTTGTCGAAGAACGTTACGTCCTGATTATAAATTTTTGGATCCTTGTTTTTCAAACAGGCCAAAGTTTTATAGAAATCCTTGTCAAATTGTTCCGTCAACTCCTGCGATAATACCATCAATTAGAAAAAGCGTGTGCGAACGCTTCTGGAGTACAGAAAAATCTGTGCCGTACATTTCCTCCTTCTTCGTCCTCTTCTTGTTCCTCCTCGGACGAGCTGTCGGTATCGGAGTCTCGGTCGGACGTTCCGCTTCCGCTGATGTCTCCATACTTTGTTTTCACTGGAATGCAAACACTTAAGTATGGAATAGCATATGGCAAGATATCATTCTCGTACACTTACATTTATTCAACTCCTCTTTTTGTCGCCAGTTATCGTAGCTTTTGGCGTAATCCGTGTTCACTTTCAATTCTTCGTCGGAATCCGAATTATTTACATTGAACAGGGCAAGCATGATGCCGGAAAATCGTTTAATAATAAACCGAGCAACGAGGAATTCTGAGCACACAAGTTGCTTCTGTTTTCAACAAATCGTGTAAGAATTTTTTTCTTCAACACAATTTTCCTTCAATAAAAATTCTTAACTGATAAAAAAGACAAATGTATCGATTCCTAACACGCCATCGAGGTGCATCGAGGGCAGGACGAAGGATGAAGATTGAAGGAAGTCAGAATATGGGTTAGGTCTGATCCGTTTGATGCGAGTGCATGTTAGTGGGAGCCACATGGAGCCACATTGCCCACGTGCCGGATTGCGAATTAGAAGAAATCAAAATCTACCATCATTTTGTTCAAACTACGATAGTTAGCTCAGGTTATGCGATATACATATATCATTAGTTTTCAGTAAACATAACTTTTAAAATTCATTTATTTAAAAAATATTCGTCTGTCAATTTTATTATGTCGATTGTATATATATGCACGAGATACAAATTTCTACAGTGTTTTGCTATGTAATGTACTAATCGGGAAATGCTTGCGGATAATGCTACCTTATTTATTATTTATTATTAAGATATGTATAGACAAACACAGCTCTTATCGTTAGACACCACGTTTTGTGATAGTGACAATCATCTTACATATTTACACACTTGCTCGTATAGTAGCTTTTTCACAACAGAACCGTCTCTTTTAAGCTCCACGTCGATACTGTAATTTTCTATATGGAGCTTGTGCACTACCCCTTTCATGCCCTTATGCCTTCCCCATAGAATCACCACTTCTTTTCCAATCGCAGGAATGACTGTCTCCAAATATTCTTGATCTATTTTTATAACATGACCCTCCACCGCTTCGGGCGACCTCAATTTTACCTTTCCCACAAACCTCGAGTTCTCCACGGACTGAACTACCCCCTTGGCTTTGTGATATTTCTCCCCGAGGCTCTTTGTGACTACCTTCACCGTTAGTCCTTCCCTGAGCCAACCTTCTTCGTTGTCAACCTCGTCATATTTAGACTTTCGTTTCTCTACTTCCTTACACTCTTCGTTCGACTCCTCCGATTTTATATCAGTCATCGTAGAAACTGTTTCGTCGTAGCTAGAGTCTTTATCCTTTCTTTCTTGTTTTATAAGATTCGGGAATAGCTTGGGTTTCTTATTAATTTTCATTTCGATTACTAGAGGCGTATCATTTTCAGGACGGACTAGTGGCTCTTTAGTAGCTTCTACAGGCCCGCTGCTGCATTCTTGTTGACCCTTCTCCACCTGCTTCTCTATGAATTCCATCATTCTTTCCTCGTCGTCTTTATCCATTTTCTGCTTCTTGGCTTTCTTCTCCTGGGTAGCCAGTGTTTCTGGATCTCTGTCGATATATGTTACATACCAGCCTAAGAGAAGACATAAGGGATACTATATTTTCTTTAAAACTGCCAATAGACAAATTACCTTTTTCCGTTTCGTCTACCACGCACTGTCCAGTACGCCCAAGCCATTTAACGAATCCGGTCAATGTCACCCAAATTGTAGCGTTCATATGTACATGCCCTCTGTCCGAAATGTATTCCTGGTAAACGCGATTAGCGGGTACGCGTCTCGTGCCAAACTGTCTCTTCAATAAATTCAAGTAGCCGTGAGAGAATTCCTTGGAGAACTGATCCATGTATCGACTCGCATTGTCTGCAAACAACAACAGCTGCCGATGATGAGACTCCGACATTGTGTGACACTTGAACCCATTCTCGTCCCTGCATTGTTTCTGGCACATTTGACAGTACCATCTTAGCTTCTGCAGGCCCTTGGCTTTGATCTTGTTGGCAATGTATTTTGGTGTTCCCGCTTCGTGCTTACCCATTGCTAGAACTCACTGCGAAACACAAAATCGATCGGTAAGATTCCTAATCCCTGGACTGATTAATCTAATCGACCAAACTGTATTTTAGACTCTACAATCACTTTGTAAAAAGACCATTGTCTCTCGGTACAAGAAAATAAATTTCACTGGCTTTCGCTAAATAACCACTGACAGAGCCACATTCTTTTACCATCATTTATGTATTTTCCCAGTCGACTCTAAGTACATATTTAGTCGGGCCCGAGCTTGGACGGCTTGGACCCGAGTAACGGGCTAAACTTCCGAAAACCCCCATACTCTAAATTGGCTGACATTTTCAAAACAATTTCATTTCGCATCGAAATAATATTTGCGGCCTGCGGGAAGGATTTTTGACGACTTGAAAATGTTTCTTTACCATTTCCATGTCATTCTCTACCTTGCGGGAGTTCGTGTCACCATTGGTCACCATCGATGGCATCGACGAAGTATAGGAGGCTATCAGTGTCCCATACAGTATACAGTATACAGTATATGTACGTACCTCGTCTGTACTGTTGTCGTTACCTACAACAGAACATATACCTAGTGCGAACTGTGAGTCGACAAAGTCGTTTCCTTCTCTACTTGATAGACGAGCTATGTACGTACTTATGTATGTATGTATGTAAATCTTGTTTCATGGAGACGTTATCAAAAATTCAAGGCTCTAAACACGAATGTATCCTCTGTTACAGAGGGATTTTAGCAATGCCTTTCTATTTCTGCCGAGATAATAAATCTATTTTATCATAAAGGATAATGCACAATCATACCGCGAGACGCGTGTGGCGCGTCAAAACCAAACATTGATCGTATGTAGTACTAGAATAACGGGTTAGAAGGGGTTTATACTAAACGTCGAGTAGTTATCGATTGCGGACTACGATGACGTCACCACGGATCACGCCACATCCCCGCCCATTGAAACACGGCTCCTGATTGGTGCACGTGCAGGCCGGCTATCTATATCTACAAGCATGACCGTCACGGTATTGCAGATCAGATCCTCAAGTCCTTAGGTGCACATAGAAACCGATTTACTAAATTCTTCCATACCATGCACGTACATTTCACCAAGGAGGAACAACTTCTATAGTTTTTGCATCGCATTAAGCCGAAATACAAAATCGCAAACGCAAGAAATGCTGGCTTACGTGGTTCTCAACTGTGTCAAACTTTGGCGGGAGATTTCAAATTGAAAATTCAGCCAAGATTTAGTCACTAGTATTTCCGCGCTTTTGTGGGCAACAGAACCGATTCTCCTCAACATATATAATTTCTGAGATCCCTCCAAATTACGCAGTAGTCGTTTTCTTCACCTGTTACGTCGGGTATCGCCAGAATTTCTTCATCGATTCTTTTCGTTTTAAGCCTGCAGAACGGCAAGATGGCCGCCGCTGGATCGAGCGTGTATAGAGTGGTCGGTGTTCCGCGGTGGCGTTAGTTCATGTGCGTGTACGGCGCGTTTATAAGTGGTATTCGCGACACTCGGATGTTGGATAGGTTAACAATCTGACATATGTACAGAAAACAGTGCCCAGTACGAAGATATGATCTCGTTCACGTGAATACTGAAGAATCGTGTTTCGTGTCTCGTGTTTCGTGTGCGTATTGCCGCCGCGTCCGTCTAATCATCCCGTATCGGTTCCGAGCTCACACTACCAACAAGCACGTGGCGTGCCTAAGACCTTCTCGGTTCTTATCTTACCAAGAATACCAAGTGGCAACGAGTCAACGCAATTCCTTCTCCGAAGGGGCGATCCGGGCGAGACTCGATCTTCGCGATCGATTGTCGCGTGACGAATGTAAGAACGACACGAGTGCTGATGCATGCATCCGAAATGATTCCCCCCAGCTTCTTAATCTGCCAGGATCTACCCGGGGGGGGGGGGGGGGGCGGACTAACAGCGATATCGTTCTCGGCATAAGTACCAGTGATAACGTGCCCGTGTGGTTGATGAGTCGAACAGCTGTCTCATCGGCACATGTACGTCCCGCTTACCTACAGCGTCCGTCGGTCAGTATCAGGCCCATGAATTGGGAGACGCGTCGTGCAGCGAGGATTAAAGATCAAAGATCAAAGATCATCGTGAAATTCCGAGTCTGGTGTAACCGGCCGTGTTGTCCACGATACGAATTCAGTTGTTCGTCGACCGCTACGGAGCACATCACGCTCGTAATCAGCTGCTGCCCCTCGTGTCCCGTCCTCGTCCCTCGTCCCTCCTGCGTATGTACTACAATCTACATAGTTCATATAGATACAGGTATCGATATACGCTCCCAATACACGCATACCATTCTTGACCCTTGGATCGCGTACAGTGAGAATTTCCTCCGCTGCCTGCGTTGGGGAACTCGTTAGAAGGAAAAGGCGAAATAAACGCCAGGATAGAAAGTACCACGCTGCACGAGGTAAGCGCAACGGCCTTGGCTTATTTTTTTCGTGTACGTCACACGGAGATGATGCTGGGTGACAAAAGCTTTCGGCAATTCGAAATACGTAATCCAAAGACCCAACACATCCGCATTATTCGCTTCCGCAATCGTGTTTCTGGGCGTGCGGAGTACACGGGTACCGTTCATTAATAATGTATCTCTTTAATGGCAAATTGACGCGACCGGGTACAGCTGATTTGTGAAACGACTTTGAATCGCTCTCGATTCGAACTTCCGGGATGGCACTGGTTGCAAGGTGCGTGTCCGATGTCACGCCGCGTGTCTTTGTCGTCGTTTCGTTGTATTCTTTTTCGCGGCGGTCCTCCGTCCACGAGTCATCGATCGTTTTCCCCGGATATTGAATTCACGGCCAGTTCATGCACGGCCGTCGATCAAGCTCGTTATCGATGAATGGACGGATTATGCAAGCGGTTCTATTACCTAGCGCGTACGCGCCTCGACTCGTTTCAAATGTTTCAAACAGCATAGCTTATTCGTATTTAGTCCATTGTGAAATAAACACCTGCCACGCGTCGATGTGCATCCTTTAGGGGTATAGAGTTTAGAGTTTAGACTGAGGATAGGAAAAGAAGCGCCGAAGATTGCTCACACACAAGCAAACTTGTTCTTGAACATGCCACTTGGCGGCTGGTGCATTCTTTTAGGTTAAGCGGTGTCATCGTACTTATAATTACGTTATTATCGTAATACAACGGCAGCGAACGGTGTAGGCGGCCTTCGTGCGTTGTGTAATTTAGTCTGCAAGCAAACATATTACTGTTCCTTTTTGCTGAGTCGATTATCGAAATTTATATTATATATATATCGTATGGTCGCAGGTATGGTTAGACGACGACGAATTTTTAATATTGTCACGTTGGCGCTGCATGTTACACAGGAGGGCAATAGAATTCTCATAGCCGACATTTCCTTCTTCCTTTCTAACAATAAGAAAGGCCACCGACTTCCACGCCGCGGATGGTGATATCCAGTATTATCCAGTATTATACGTCGTCAGATAGGACAATAGTAATGCAACCCAGCGACAGTAGGACAGCTGAAAACAATCGCTGTGACGGTACGCGTTGGCTCCATGCAAGCTGATGCAGTCAGCTAGTAATGAGAACGTAACACGAAAACTTTCCCCCTCCTTCATCCCCATTGCTGGATCGATGATGCTTCCTTCTAGCTGTACTCTTCGGTTTCTACCGTTCTACCGTTCTACCTAAATTACGTGCCCGTAAACGTAGAATCTCCATAATCCCACCACCTCTTCTCTCATTTTCAAACTGTGACCAGTAATTAATGCGACGAGGTTGATTATTCCACGTGTAATTTCGCCCCGACTGATGATTATGGTAATTTTATTAGTAATTTCCTAGATTGATGGGAGGTGGCTCTACTTCCTTAATCATACCGACGGATAACGTCGCTCCTGTAGTTTCATAGAAATATTCTCTAACCCTTTTACCGAAATTGGGTAATACTACATTATTGTTTCTTTTTCGAGGGACTTCGAAAGTGATCTCCATATAGTCTTCGCAACATTGAAGTGTTTCTTTTTTAATTAAGAGAAGCGATTATTAAGTGTACGAAGTAGGTTTATTAAAATTTGGAATCTTTCGAGGGATCGTAATAAAGGAGAAAAGGCAAAGCGTGGCATAGTGTCGATATTCTTCGATTCTTCTGTGTCCAGCGTTGATATGTACTTCTATCTTCTCCGATTCTCCCGTTACAATTCAATATTTCCCATACCTCGAGCGTGCTATTTATGTTTATCACAATAAAGTCACATTTCGTGTACATTTCATTCACCGTGCCTTCGGGGTCATATTTCGAACTCTAAACTGTAAACTGATACAAAATATACACGTGTCTATTGCACGCATGTACATTATACGTATATGTACATATATAACGCGTGCACGAGTAAGAAGAACACGTGTAATATAGAACACGTGCACGAGTTAGAAGAAATCGTTTGTCTATCGACGTACGCGAGACGGTTGTCATTCAACTTATGGTGTACGAGTTGTTCATTTGTTCTTCTCACGACTTACAATTAATCAGTACACAAAGTAAACACGACCAGGTAGTGATATTGTAGCGGGTGGTTCATATAAGCTGAACGTATATACCTACACGTAGAGCCCCTGTTCACCTTGGGGATAACTTGCACGTAACGCGAGTTGCGCCGGGGTCCGATGTTCAGTGTTGTAAAACTCGTTATCTCTGGTCTTCGTGGAGCCTTTCACGCGCTCCACTGCTTCCACCGACGCCCACGCCAATGGCGCTTCATTGAACTTGGCTCTTGGCACCGTGGTAAACTGGTCAAGTAACTTAAAGGAACTCAGTTTCTTGGAGCTATGGTGCAAGTAATCCTCATCCTGCATTCACCTTCTCGAACCATTCAACTTTCGCGTTAAGTATTTATTAATAGAACTTTACTCAGCGAATTCGTTATCTGTCCCAACCTTAGTTTCAACACTCGTGTTTACTGTATCAAGTAGTTTACCACGCACGTCACGCTGGGTTCAACGGTATCCTCTGGAAGCCAGCGTCTATGGCAAATACACGTATGATGTTACAGCGGGTAATTGGGTCGTTTCCACTTCTCTCTCTGTCCATTAAAAGGAGCCCTGTTATGCACTATGCGGCGCGCAGTTTCAATGGAAAGTGAAAACAGGGGCGGTGACATTTTTCAGTGGCGTTTCGAACGTGAGGATGGGACTAATCGAGGGGGTGAAAAGTGGAGTAGTGGGTGTAATGGCTTCACTGGCCTTGCGTGGTCAAAGGTCCCACCCTGATTGTAGGAAACGGGGTTGTGACACGACATGTGGTATCATACATTAGAAGTCGGACCATAGCCTTGACGTAAGCGGCTTAGAAGCCTGTCAGTATCATGCGGTATGGGAAAGTGGGAACTTGAACGCGTCACGATACCAGTAGGGGTATTGCAAATCGGTTCTTTCGACGTTTCTTGAAGCGTGTCGTATATCAACTATAACTAATCTGATCGAACAGTTTCGTATATAACCCCCTGCCACAACTGGCGTTGTGTATTAATTTCAGTTAAAATTGCCACTCATCCTGTCAGCGATCACATCTTTTCAATTTGACCTTTGGGAAGCACGCTGTTTTGACGGTCTTGCTTAACACTCGAGATTTGAAGGCACACGATACGAAAGAGGCGGCGGCCACTTATCTCGAGAAATATTGATAAGATGATTTCAACGTGGTTAAGCGGAGGTCCGACTTTTAGATCCATTTACGTAATTGATTTTTGAAACAGGGGTGGGGGGGGGGGGGGGCAGGCCTAGTGTGCCAGTCGCGTATCTCTTAAGCTCTACAAATATTTGCCGACCCCAATTTTTCCAATATTCTTTTGGAAGTTGAATGCGGATGCCGTTTACTTACAATTAATAGTAAGTAAGTAGTACTTGGATTGTTTAAATCAGATATATTTTTCTTTGACGATGTTATTAAAAATGTACTAATCTTTCACTCGATTTGAACAGTGAATTGAATAAAATAATAGTTACGTAACGCTGGCGACATTACTAGTTAATATTATGCAGATGGAGATTGAGAAATATATTTTATATTTGAAGGGTACGGGGAACAACGAGGAATGTCCATTTTTCGTGACTGCGATTTATAGCATATGTTGCTGACGGTAATTGGGACTATTTATAAAGTGCAAATGCCCCCATAAGATGAAGTTAAAGTGTCGGTGTACCGATTATTAAAACAGTTAATGTACACTCTGCACTGCAACAAGAGAAACAAAACACTTCATTTTCTCGATAAAGCTGTTTTGTGACATTCCCTGTGTTTTTCCCCCTTATCCTACATTGAATTTACTCAATGCCTTGTAAAATCGAGTGAAACCGATTTCACGTGATCGAAATGTTTGTCACCCGCCAAGATCTCGGATGAGGATAGAGGTTTAGTAGCCTGTGGAATATCTTAGAGATAGAAAGAAGGGACGCTTCACTCGTCTCTCCGCAGTATTGTTCAAAGTCCAAGTTCGAGGACATACACGTTCGCTTCGAGACATACACGTGTGTAATGGATGACCACGCTGTTAGCTATATTTTAGACATCAATCATTAATAGTCCATGTAACGTAAAAAGACAATGGCCTGTTTTGTACACCGTGCACTTATGAAGAAACTACTAATATTAGTGATCAGTGATCACTAATATTATGGACACATTGTGTATAGGCGTGTCAGTAGGTCCGTCGCTCAGAATCAGTGACACCGTTGCATACCTGTATATCTATTTCTAAAGAGGAGAGGGATTCGCGTATGGTCCATTTATCTGTGACATAAATAATTTCTTTTCAAGCATTGATTAAATTTTCGTTATCAATCTTTTGCCGTGTCTGCCCTCTGTTCTATTTATTCGTACAATTTAGTGGACACGGAAGTTATTTACTTCATAGGTATACAAAACGATGAATGCTGGGTTTTCTTTATTCTATAAATGAAATATTGAGTGAGTTGAATGATTTGCATTATTATTTTATTCCATCATTTGAAAGGAAACCTGACATAAAACGTTTTTTTATTACGCCAGTGCACATATTTTGTACCTCGAAGAGATTCTGCTTCTTTTATTCATTTGCCTTTGTGAAACAATAAATGATAGGTGCACTGATTCAGTTGAATGGATTGCATTATTTCATCATCTGAAATAAATGCATTTATTAAAGCACCGCGCGACCAACTTTGCAATCTTGACGTAAGACGGAGGACGTTCCTTTATTAACAGCAGAGCACATACTGTAAGGCTTTTCTCCCGAACAGGCTATTCAGCTATTGATTGCCCAACAACAAGTATGTAATTTGTGTATGTGAATCATTAATTGCAATACGTGGATGTCAGGCGGTGATTTATTTCGTAATCAATGACTGGAAGAACCAGGAAGTGACTGTTAATATTCAAGGTCAACGCTAATACGTCGAAGTAGGTGGTTATATGTAGTAGCTTCTAACAAATTGATCGTAGGGACACAGTGTTACGTATACGCGTATACCTACATGAGAATGGTACAGTGGGCTGAGGTGAGGAAAGGGAAAAAGAACTGATATGCGTCTTTCATTCCGTCTGCCGTGATTATTTGCAATTCAGTCGGTGGAAAATATGCTTGGCGAACGCGTTTTCGTCCAGAAAATTGCTTGGAAGAAAGAAAAGTAAGGCCAATCAGATTTCGAGAGGATTTTGCTGCGTTTGTGCAGTAATCATAGATTATTAGAATGAATCTCAATTAGGAATCTAATTACGGTTTTAATGAAGAGATATCGGCAAAGTGCACATTTTGACACTTGGGATAACATATCGCCTCCTGATATGCACAGTTCACATTAGGCCAGTGGCGATTATTGTTTATAAATGGTTGACATTCGACGGCTTATATTTAGAAATCGATATTACGGTTCGTTTGACGATCCAAGGTTGTGATAAAATTACTCTCGCGAACGGAGGCGAGATGGGCCATTGGTACATCAATGTCGAGAACGATTTCGATGGGACAGCCGCCCCTGAGTGGATGGATTGTTAACGATCCGAAGGAGCATGAATCCGAAATGAACATTAACCACGACGATCTTTGCAAATGGTTTTTCTTGCAGTGTCAATTAATCCAACGCAACAAATCGACCACCGATATCTGTTGGATATAAGGGTGACCGGATAGCGCCACCATGATCGTGGAGGACAAACAGTGAGTCGTAGTAACATTGGCTAAAGACAGACACTAATTTTTTCCTTCTCTACGCTATCTACTGTTGCGCGTAGATACTTGTGTACTTAGCTCTTGTTGTGCATGAACGCCAAGCATGTTACACGCTCTCGCACCTTTCTTCTGTAGACACACGTAACTCTAAATAGTACCTACCAGCTTCCTCTACTAGAAAGCTACGTAACAATGGCTCTTTAAGTAACAACTAAGAAACACCACAGAAGACTTATACATATATCTGCCGCACGTGTCAGTAAAGTGCAGGCTGTGCAGTGTGCAGGTACCATTTGTGCCGGCACTCGAAGAAATATCGCTCGATTAATACCTACATCTTGTTTATTACTCGCACCAACGATTTAACGAAAAATATCTACAGATCGAGGTAGGGGAGACCGGGGCAAAGTGAACCTCGGGGTAAAATGAGTTTTCTTAGCTTATTCTTTAACAATAGAATACGTATATTTACAAATTTGCGTGACGTAATGAATGTGCATAATTATCATTGTGGTATTACACACATTTATTACGTCACGAAAATTTGTAAATATACGTATTCTATTGTTAAAGACTACAGTCCCCTACTACAGTTCCACCCTCGGCACACAGAAGTGTCTCAACTAGAATTCGCTGTTTCTTCAGCGCGAGCCCCGCTGCTGCTTCGTTTGAAAAATAAAGGAGACATTCGAATCTCGGTAATAATTGAGATATCACTAAACTAGAGAAAAATGGCATCGTTTGGCCACGGAAAACGAAAGGTCACGGTGGCTATAATGATGTCGCGCGCCAACGGCAACGGGGTTTATCATCGCGAAGCGAACCGTGAAATTGATCGGGGCACGATTCGTTTCGCCACCAGAGGCTATCGCGGTTTTAGACGTTTCGTGACTTTGATACCAGCCTTGATCTTCGGACGGTCATACGTTACGCGCTTTTTTCCCGTCTTCCGGTACGCAGAGGGCCACTGGCCAGTGCAGAGGAACAGGGAACGTCGCGTCGCTCGCTATCGCGGCTAGCGTGGGGAACCATGTGCGTGGCTCGAGAGCAAGTTTCCACGCCGCCTCTATTTAGTCACGTTCATCGGTTCTGTCACGAGCTAATGACGTCCAAAGTCCACAAAGATATTCGAATCTCGTGCGCTGTCACGTCACGTCACGCCACGCTTTCCACTGTGTGCGGCAACTACCCATATTCTGAGCTGCGCACATACAGTGATGGTGGAAACGTCGCGTAAACTTGGATATCTGCATATGTACGTGTATGTACCTAAATAACCGATGCTGAGTAGACTTCGTGTGTCACGTCGACGGGGGAGGGAGATCCTGGGGAATCCCTTTGTTATACACGACGCAGCGTGAAATTCGGGGACTCTCGTGGCACTTCTCTTGGACATTTGTTGTGCATATTTCGGAAAGGATTAGCCGCGGAGGGAAATGTTACGCGGCAAAAGTGGATGGTTGCTGAAATTTACTTATTTAGATTTTTCGACGTTTGTACAGTTGTATATTTATAATACTTTATCGTACTGGTTCAGTTCTACTCCCAAGCAGCATATCTCCGTGATGTGATTGGCCAAATTTTTATTATTTCGTGACGCATGGTCCCTTTTTGATTTTTATAAATACGCGGGAACAAAGAATAGAATCAAACTTTGCAGTAGATTTTATTTTTCAACGGGGTTCCAGCGACCACTGATATCCTGGATTTCGTATAGAGTCGCGATAACTATATCCAGGTAATCGTATTTTTAATACCCAGTCGATAGTGGCTGCAGTAGGTGTATCGATAAGAATCGAGGATCAAAGTAAGTGCAGCAATAATATCAGTCGAATCGATAAGAATCGAAAAAATCTTGCGAGCCACACGTTCGATCGTAATTGGAACGAATCATGGTTTCATTGAAAATCGACCTTCGAGCGTCACCTCGCACAATTACCGCGTTAAGAAAGATATGTCTCTTTATTTGCGCAAGTGATACTTAACCCCGCAAATGAAACATTTCCAGGCTGGCGAAGTCTGCACGGAACGCTGGCAGAGCCTCGTCGAGTTCCTTGCTCGCGTAAAACTTACAAATTATAATATTCGTGAGGTCTACCCGCGTGTGTCACACAAACTACGCTCAAATCCTGTAGGTATAATGACTTGACAAATCGCGATCTATTTGGTTCAACTGATTCGGTGCTGAGATTCAACCGTTCAGCGTTCACCGTGTGCTGGATTCCTCCAAGCATACCCGCTAACCATACCCAATGAACGCTTGCCGGCGTTCCCCGCACGGATTGCACCGGCCGAGCTCATTCACGCAGTTCATAGTACCCAAAGGGTTAACGTCGTCAACGATATCAATGTATCTCAATGCGGAGCATTCCTTCCCGTTCTTTGATTGGTTGATTCCTGAGAACCTGGCACTTGGTTCCCCACTTGACGCCTGCCCGTACAGCGGAATAACAAATGGAGACGCTTCGCGAGATACACTTCTTTCTATTTCTCTTTTCACGCCTTCCCTTTGCACCACCGTCTGCACGTTGGACCCACTTTCGATCGGCGCTCGCATGCGATTCATTCAGCGGCAAAGTGGCCAGCGACGCGCGCGCATCGAGAGGATACGCTCGCTAAATCACGCCATTCGTTGGCAGTATCGAACCAGCTGATTACGAAATCGCGTGATCGTGGAGCTATCCCGACGCCGCGGCGCGGCGTGCACTATTTTTGCCCCGTGCATGCTTGAAAGCTACCAGCCAGCCGCCGTCCTCGTCCGAGCCGCGAGGCTGGTCCGCTCGTTCGCAGGGATTTTGGAGCAGGAATGCTTGCAGCTTGTAAGAGAGCTGGGAAGTTTCTTATTATTAAACTGATTAAACGGTTTAGCTTTCGGTAGGGAGGCAGTTACGCGGTCGTCTCTTACAGTGCAAATATTTCCGCCACTTCTATCATAGTAAGCAATGCTGCTGTTAACCCACGACTGGCAGAGTCGAAGACACCAAGTAGTTGCATAAGCAGGAAAACGGGGTCAATTCGGTTCTCATAAAAAAAAAAGAAAAAAAAATGTAGGTAGCAACATCGTCTGCGGCATGCTCGCGCAATATTGACTCATTGTCAGTAGAACTATGAATTGCAAAGTAAACGTAAATTTGTCATTGAATTGAGGCATTCCAGTGCAGAGTTGGGCCGAATGTAATCTGATTACAAAAATTACGAGTCACGATTAAAATGTACATTTTGCTTTAATATTACATTTTGCCCAACTCTGTTCCCGTGATTGCTGGTTGGTCGTTCAGCTGGAGGTCAGCGGCTCACTGCCGAGCTGCTTGGGTTGTTCTGGCTACAATCAGCTGAGGGTCACGTAGAAATAAAGGGGACATTACTGAGAACGAAAGAAAGTCGAGGAATCCGATGGGGCTATTCTAATTAGACTGGGGCTCGAGGGTGTTTAAGTTCCTTTGGAATTGGAAATATTGATCGATGTATTTTATCATGAAAGTACATAGGAGAAAGTAGGTACTGTGAGAAGTTAAGGCTGTTCGAGGTGTCCGAGTATGAACTATGCGATTATGCGTTATTGAAGAATGGTTACTGATGATCCGTCAACACTGGCCGGTTGTTTCATAGTGTCTGACGATTCACTGATAGCATACAGTAGGCATTGATGTTAGAATCGGTACACAGAGTACTACAATATACCTACATATACTAATCACGTCACATGTGACCCCTCGAATCGCCTGGCCTCACCACGTGCTATGTCACTTACTATACGCCAGTGTTTCCCAACCTTTATTGAGTCGCGAACTTGTTTTGATAAGGTAAATTGAAAGGTAAATTTAATACGGCAAAGAAAACACATTAAAAATAGGTATTTCAGAATATAATTCAAAGTTAATAACATTTAATTATAATAAATGGCATGGTAGAACCAGTGGACTGGCTATACTGTTATCTTTACAGTGTAGGCTCCTAAGTTGTATAGACATACTAATCCTACCACTCTACAGCCTTTTCGTTAACAATGTACAATACTACTACTGATACTAATGCACGATACTTACACTGTACACGACTAATCCCGATGCTGATAGTGATACCGTACGGTACCATCTAGAGCACTAATAGCGATAAGTATCGATACTACCACCGACGTCGTAGGTACTTATATTCTTCGCGCTGACGGAGCCGTTAGAAAGCTTTCCTAAGTGCGCGCAGATTGCACGCGGAAGCCTCGAATACCATTAACGGGGCAAGAACACATCGACCGCGAGGGCACTCAAGAAACCGGGATTCTCGTAACCTCGTTCCTCCTTTCCAGGGAAATGGAAGGCTTCTGGATTAGCAGCGCGATCCACGCGATCAAGGCGCTTTCGTACGTGTACGATCTGCTAACGTTCCCCGTCTACCTCATACTGCAGCGGCCATGGGAGAAGCGGAAGGCCACGAGGAGGATCAAGGCGCGCCCCGTCACCAAAGACGAGCACAGCGTCATCTACAGGAGCGTCGATCCCCCGAGGTCGATGCACATCACCCTCGAGCGTGAGAAGATCGACACGCTCGAGAAGATGCTGACGTGGGTGGCGAAGATTCACAAGGAGAAGAAGTGTCTCGGTACCAGGGAGATACTCGCCGAGGAGGACGAGGCTCAGCCTAATGGTAGAATATTCAAAAAGGTGGCTAACGATCTTTCCCCAGTTGTATTTCAACTCGATGCAGTGGCGGATTTAAGGAAAAAGGGTGTCCCAGCTGACTAAAAATTATAGGAAACAGGTGGTGGCAATATTGCTCATCATCGGCCGCCCGTTAAATTCGCCGCTGACTCGACGGTAGAAACGGATGATTGATCAACCCCTACGTTCCTTTTCGTTCCTTTTGCAACAGTACAAAATGGGAGAGTACAAGTGGAAGACTTATCTGGACGTGGACAGGCTCACGACGTCGTTCAGCCGTGGTCTGAGGGAATTGGGGCTGACATCCCAGCAGAACATTGTCATTTTCGCGGAGACCAGAGCGGAATGGATGATCGCAGCCTATGGATGCTTTAAGCAGAATCTCACTGTAGTCACTATCTATGCAACCCTGGGGGACGACGCAATTGCTCACGGCATCAATGAAACCGAGGTGGACACCGTGATCACTAGTCACGACTTGCTGCCAAAGTTCAAACGGCTTCTGGATAAATTGCCCTCGGTCAAGACGATCGTCTACATGGAGGACCAGCTGACGCCGACCAACACAACTGGTTACAAGGTGGGTTGTCAATGTCCCGGCATTTCAGAGATTTCCATTCGCGTGGTCGGCGGTTTTATCAGCGCCCGATTTCTGTTACGACTACACGAATAATACTCTATCTGTACGCTTCTCTGTAATTGATAAATGAAGTCATGCTTTCCCCGGGTGGTATATATTTGAAAAAAAAAAAAAAAAAAAAAAAAACAGGCAAAGCGCAGCCAAGCAGCATGGCACTGCGTGACAGAGGGTTCGGTCAGAGTTCAGTATGCGACCCGATGTGTCCTATCTGCTGCGGGTAGTTGGTGATGAGACGATCATTATAATTATTATCGCGGATTATAATTTATAATTATAATTATCACGCGGATCTTGTTTAATCGGTTGTATAAATCAATATTTATTATCAATATAAGCGCGGCGGGGTTTCAGGACAGCTGACACTTGGCTTTTCTGTGTTTCAGGAATCCGTCAAGCTCATACCGTTCTCCGATCTGATCCAGCTGGGTAACAAATCAAGCGCAGCCATGATACCACCGAAGGCCTCTGACACCGCGATCATAATGTACACGTCTGGCTCCACTGGCGTGCCGAAAGGTGTACTCCTCTCCCACTTGAACATCATCTCCACGTTGAAGGCATTCTGCGACGCCGTGCACATTAAATCAGATGACGTTTTCCTTGGATTCCTACCTTTGGCTCATGTTTTCGAACTGCTTGCTGAGAGCGTGTGCCTCCTGACTGGCGTGCCTATTGGCTACAGTTCGCCGCTTACAATGATCGACTCGAGCAGCAAGATTCAGAGGGGATCCAAGGGTGATGCGTCTGTTTTACACCCGACTTGCCTGACTTCTGTACCGGTACGCACGCAATTCATATCGGCCCCGTTAAGTAGAAACTGGCACCGAGTCATCAATGCCTCTTACCCGTACAGCTGATCCTCGATCGCATCTCCAAAGGCATCAACGAGAAGGTGAGGAGGTCGGGGGCCTTCAGGCAGGCGATCTTCAACTTCGCCTACGAGTACAAATTGAAATGGTACAAACGTGGTTACGATACACCGTTCTTCGACAAATTTATCTTCGGAGCCGCCAAGCAAGTGCTTGGTGGACGGGTTAGGCTGATACTCTGCGGAGGCGCGCCTTTGTCCCCGGACACCCATACCCAGGTGAAAATCTGCCTCTGCGTTACTGTGACCCAGGGATACGGTCTCACGGAAACCACTTCTTGCGCCACCGTCATGGATGGTACGTAGTCGTTGGTAACATGGGTCTTTGGGTTGGGTTTGGTGTGCCCCTATCACGCTTCAGTTGTGTCGAAAGTAAAGTACAGTTTGAGTTAAGGAAGAGTCTTCTGGCGAGCATTTTCCAAGGGACATTTTCAAGGGACAGGTTGCTGTGATATTTCAGTGCACGACAGAAGCACGGGAAGGGTAGGAGCACCAACCACGGTTTGCGATATTCGATTGGAGAACTGGGAGGAAGCTGGCTACAGGGTTACAGACACCCCTCATCCCAGAGGGGAGATCCTCATTGGCGGTGGGAATGTATCGCTTGGTTATTACAAATTACCGAGCAAAACGCAGGAGGACTTCTTCAATGAAGACGGGAAGCAGTGGTTCAGGACCGGCGACATTGGCGAATGTCATCCGGACGGTTGCTTAAAGATTATCGGTGAGATTAGCTTTTGTTTATTCATTAAGAAAACAAGTGCGCTCGGTTAATGGAAAGTATGCGGAGAGAAATATCTTGTTATTACTTTGGTAGATCGGAAGAAGGATCTGGTGAAGCTGCAGCTCGGCGAGTACGTATCGCTGGGCAAAGTCGAGGCCGAGTTGAAGACGTCCCCCGCCGTGGAAAATATTTGCGTCTACGGAGATCCGCACAAGACTTACACAGTGGCACTGGTGGTGCCCAATCACGATTATCTAAAGGAGATGGCCAAAGAGCTCGGTATCACTGGCAAGACCTTGGAAGAACTCTGCAATGATCCACGGGTCGAGAAAGCGGTGTTGCAAGAATTGATTGAGCAGGCCAAGAAATGTAAATATTTCATTTATTTGAATTTTTAATGGCTACTGTGTATAAACTTCAATGCTCTCTGTCTTTATTCTTCGTTTATTTAGGCAAGCTTCAAAACTTTGAGATACCTGGCGCAGTAGCATTGTGCCCAGAACAGTGGTCGCCTGATATGGGACTAGTGACAGCGGCGTTCAAGCTGAAAAGGAAAGCGGTGCAAGAAAGATATCAACACGAAATCAACAGGATGTACGCCTCGTGATGTCGCGCCAAGTCGTTTAAGAAGTGTAACGGTTGAAGTGATCCGGAAGTTCGAAACGAAACGAAACGAGTACATACCTCGACGACCTTTACATATGAGTTCGTGAGCCGAGGTCGCATGGTCCATTACGGAACGTGTATCAGACTCGCTAGCTTTCCTTTCGCGGGCACCCACGGTGTCGACATCCAGTACCAAAAAGTCCCGTTTATAAAATACCGTTAAACACGGTTAGGGGGAACAGAAATGCCTTTTCGAGGATATCGTGTTACTCAATTAGGTTTATCGTTTGAGACGGAGGAATTTCGACTCTACAGTGACGGAATGTTGAAAATGGCAACGCGGCAAGTTCAAAGACTGTGTTTTAAACATAATTGTGGCGATATTGATGCGGGGTGTGAGCGCAAACAAAAAACCAAGTGATGCAAGACGGCTGTTCCGTTGCGAAACTCGTCGCCTTTCCTGCTTCGGAATTCACAGACGCGTGTACGCCCGTTTTAACGATTCACTTATCCTTTGCATTAATTTCTTCCGATGGTAGCGGTAGGAGATAGGTGGAAAAATTGATTGTCAATTTGCAACCGTATTAATCACGTAAGTTCACAGCTCGTACAGCGTACTTACTTGAAGTATTATTCGAAAACGTCGAGTTCCATTTTCACGAGGGAAACAAGGGAAAGGTGTGGCCCTTCGAGGAGGGGGGGGGGGGGAGGGGGCGGCGGCGGCGGCGGCTCTATTCTACAATTAAGCTATATGTATAATGTATTGTATATACTGGAAATTGATCGTTGAGTCAGCTTTTACTTATGGCCAACGTAAAGGCGGCACGCCGTTAGATTTACTTGCGTACGTTTAATTACGTCTTCGTGTTGAATTGAATTGTTATTTTTAGAGCCTTGGGGTAGCAATTATTCGTGTTGTATAAAATACTTGCCAATACCTCCTTGCCTACCTTTAAACTATTATAGGATCGAAGCATCACAGAAATCTTTCCTTTCTTCTTATCTTTCTTTCCTCTTTGCCGCAGAAACGGTACTTTTCACTTGTGTGTGGATGCGTGCGTGAGTCCGTGCGCGTATGCGTGTTCGTTCTCTCATTGTTGTGTGTGCTTGCACGCATACACATAAACATGTATGTCCATCAATAAGGGAAGTTAGAAAAGTAACGTGTGCGAGTGTATGCTTATAGATGAATACGATGGTTACAAAGAAGAAGTCGTTCTTGTTAATTTTTTTAGTCTTCCCGTGATTCGTCGTTATGTATCGATTCGCCGACCAACCACCTACGCGTGCTTGCTGACATTCGGTGCTCGAATTTTCCTTGGGACACCGTCTGGTAAATCTTAAGAGACGCCTTACGAGTTTCTTCACAGATTCGTTCACTCTGAATCACGTTGTTTCGCACGGTATCATTATTCGTAAGCTGCTCAGTAGTCTTCCTCGATCTTAAAGACCGATGTTCCATTGGGTGCATCGCTGCACGCGATCTAGCATCTCTGCAGTAGTATCAATGATATATCCTCCGCGAATGATTTTGGTCTGACATGTGTCTAATTTAATCAATTTGATTGAGTCTATGTTCCATGTGCGATGACGGCCAAAAGAAGGATTAGAAGACGGAGGGTACATCGACCGGACAGAACTGTATCCATAAAAACGTAACTTTAAAATGTTCTTTGACCGGCATTGCGAGGTTTTGATTTATTGTACCGCGATTAATGGAAAATACGGTATCCGTGTTGCGTGCGCATCCAGATGCTTAGTATCTAAGTATTGGTAGGTACTCGATGCGCAAGTAATACGAACGAATTGTTTTATATTTTCAGTCTGTACCTTTGCGGCTTGTGGAACATAAGGAGAGTTGAGAGAACGAGAGGATATCGATCTTGTAGCTCATTTTCTCCTTTTCCAATCACGTTGAGAGTTCCTGCGTTATCCGAATCATGCGTTACGAGTTGTTACGAGCCCGTTAATAATTTCTAATAAATTATTAAGAGCTGTATAATATTAGATAGGGAATTGCCAATTGTCATTTGGATGTAATCATATCATCGATATCTATTGTTGTTATTATTATTATTATTATCATTTTGAAATTATCGCATGTGAAAATAAATGTACAGATCTATGGTACACGCAATAAGTATTATTATTATAATTTTCGTCCTCTATTTCGACAATAATATGGCGTTTCTTGACAAGAATGGATACTTACGGCGAACAAAACTATAACTCTCATTTGTATTTGAATCTTCAAATTATTGCGTGTATAAAGTGCTCGGCAGTATGATACAAACGCTTGAAAAGTATAACAACAAATTCTTTTTCGAATGTGCCTCTATGAATACACGTGGTATCATATTGTGTGTGCAACTGTATCAACTGTTAATCAAAAAAAGTGATCATCTTCCATAGCCTGATCAAAAATGGGCGAATATTTTCTGCCGAACAATCAAAGAGTGCATTTATTATTTTATAAACTGACAACTTTATTTTCAATCAATAAGGAAACTGAAGTTCAAGAGTGTACTGCCCTATATAGCATTTTGTCATTTTTTGTGATATATCGAAATATTTGAAATGCTTCGTAAAGATTCATAAACAATCTGATGTATTTAACCTAACTTCTTTTCAAATGTTTCAAATATCTTATCTAAAACAATTAATTAATTGGTACGCGAATAATGCATTACCTACCGGTATACCTAGTACAAAAAATTATATTAGGCTGTTACGAAATAATGACAACATGTTTTAATTTGAATGGTGGGAAATAAGGACGCTACAAAGTACATGATAAAACTTCAGTTTTCTCGATTCTTTCAAAACGCTAGATAGGACATTTCAGCTAAAGGGGGCAGTGCAGCTATGCGAAATTGAATATACAAGGAGAAAACGCGGGGAAATAAGTTAGCGCTACATGTGTGCAAGATTTATGATAAGCTCGAGTTTGGCTTCGTATATTTATTCGTTTGGTTATGGTTAATTGATTACTACTAAATTGTAAAATAATCACCGTCCAGATGGTTATTTAGAAGGAAAGGTAACGAGGAATTAATAAATACAAATATATTTATTAGTGGAGTAAACCAAACCATCTGACTTCTTATCGTGTAGTGCGTAGAATTTCTACGTCATAAATTTCGCACACAAACGATTCACCCGCCACCGCTGATCGACTCGCCATCTATGTGAACGACCTACCGTACATTATTTGTTCAACATCGGGGCAGACACTAATGGCACGCGTTCCTAAACAACTCGCGGCAATCGCTAATGCCGCCTTAAGGTCGAACGCAGCAATGGGGGATCAGTATTATTGCGGACACGGGCGAGGTGGGAGGACGACGTACACGCATATCTGGAATAGTATCCCCGCGCGCGTTGCTATTTCTTTAATTTAAAGGTTAAAGTTCGTGCGATCTGATAGTAAAGTACAATTCGTTTTCGTTAATACCCTTCGCTACGCGATAATTATTGTTGTACCGCGTTTTAGTAGACATTTAATTGTACAAAACGAAGATGAATATCGGTGGCGTTCGAATCGCGCGTAGACTCTGTAATTCACCGATATATCGATGGGGGTGCAGATTTGTTCGTACGAAACTGCATAAAAGAAGACACGCTTCAAGTCGAGGAAATACTAGGCAACGTAGGTGAATACGAATCTGTTCTGGCTTTCGCGTCTGCGTGGAGGAAGGGCGCACGTTTGAAATGCGTACGTTACGTATTTGTGAAATTCAAACTTGCGACTGCTTGCATCTTGGACACGAAACCTTGGTCTGCAAATAAGGTAAGGGACTTTTTGATAATTTTCAACATCAGGATAATAGTTGGAAAACTAATTCTGTGTTTATGAGAAAGTTCTACAATGATTTTTGCATTAATATTCTGATTCTAAATTATTATGTAAATGAAGAAAGATGATAAATTTTCAGCTTTCATTTTAAATTATAAATATTAATTTACATTTGATATTACATTTATTCACATTACTTTTACTACTATACGTATTGTATTTGCATTAATAATTTCCAAGCAGGAGTCGAGATATATTTTATCCATATTGATTTTATAATTATAATAAATCAGATAGTATGATTTTATTTAACCCATTATTCAATATTTGATGTAGAATATTTTCTTGTTGTTACATGATCACAGAGGTAATTGCTTTAGTAATTTTATGAATGACTGTTTCCGTAGGTTTATTATGTTGGGGTTCGTTAATTAATAATGATTAAGCTCATGATTTGATTCTTATGTCCCACTGTCTTCCTAATAATTTTCAGACGTGTATTTATAGTGAGTTAAACAATACAATCGGCCCAACAATAGTAAACTAAATAATCAATCATTAATCTCTTTTTAATACATTAAAATTGAATTAGGTTTATATATAATTAAAAGCCTTATGCATCTAATGAATGAATATTAATTATCTTTAATAAAATACACATATTTCGTACAGTTTTATTCAATGTTTAGATATGAACAATATTAATAGCTGAAAACTAATTCTGTATTTATACGAAAATTCTACAATAATTTTTGCATTAATATTCTGATTTCAAATTATTATGGAAATGAAGAGAGATAATAACTGTTGAACTTTCAATTTTAAATTATAAACATTAATTTACTTTTATTCATATTTTATTTATTCATGTACTTAAATAAGTATCAAGGTATGGTATCGGCGCACTGCTTCGGTCTCTTAACAATTATTTTTTAAATTAAATCAAAGCTATTTTGCAAGTATGAATGTTAATATCAATTTCCAACGTTTCGATCATTAATTTTGACCATTATCAAGGAAAGTTTTGATACAGCAAAAAATACTGCGTGTGCTATTTGAAACTAGTCGCAACCGTTTAAACGGAACGTGCGACTCGCGAGTCGGTTAGCTGGTGACATTATGATGAGAATTTACACTATTTTAAATAAGTATCAATGATATTTTTTTTCTAAATGCTATAATAAAGACGTTTTAGTATTATTATAATAAATGCAACACTTCTTCCAAGAGATCTCGAGTCATTTATTCGTTACAAATGCACCAGAAGAAATAATATATATATCGTAATACATAGAGCGATCTATTCAGTTGGTCATTGCAAATAGACGTTGCAGTATCGAACTTCGCCTCGTGAACAGGGATTGTAACCCGCCGGGAGCCGGTTACTAGTAACATAGGACAGTCTAGTCCAGACAGCCACATAAGGGGGTACTATGGTTATCTGGCCGAAAAATTGAGCAGGGCACAAGTAGATGAATAATATGTAAAAAGTTTTACACGATTATATTTGTTATTCATCGAGTAAAAAATTCATAAAGATTACTCGATTTTTCGGCCGGATGACCAGAGTACGTTAAGTGGTTGTCTAGACTAGACTGTCCTATGTTACTAGTAACCGGCTCCCGGCGGGTTACAATCCCTGCTCGTGAAATCGATAAACTTCTTGCCGTCCGTAAAACAGCAGCTACTTTCAATGAGAAATACGCGAGCACACTTCGTAACATTCGTAACAAATCTCTAAAATCTGTCTCGGCAAGACGTGACCTCGACCTCTCGTGAAAAAAAATATTTAAAAACTTTGCGATGCACGACGCTGTACGCGCGAGGAACAGCAACGCCTCGTCTTCACGTACAAACCTCTTGTACGGTTGTTTCAAATTTAAAATGTTAGCATGGCTCGTCGTTCCTGCGGCGTTTGATATAGAAACAAATCTACACGACTTAAAAGTACATGAAAAAATGTGTCGAATTCGTAGAACACAATTGTTGGTAAGATCCTTCGTTTTTTTTTGTTGCGGAAATCGAGTTTGAAAGGCGGACATATTTGTGTAGGTGTATGAATCAATAGTGGAAGTAAAAAGAATATTCGTCATTGGTTCGTTAACCCGAGTTAACTTCATTCAACATGTGACGAATAATTTCTCTAACTTTCAGTCGTTATTCGAAATCGTATTCAAATAAAAATTTTATCCATCGCTGGCGTACCCCTACTCGTATATACCACTTTCAAAATCAATCTTCTAAAAAATGAAGGCTTGTAGGGAAAAATTGTACTCAAGATTTTCGATTTCTTTTTTCAGAGGAATGATATTAAGTCTAGTTGAGATCGTAAGAAATTCAATTGTTCTATCATTATTGAAACAACCAAGATGGTTTATACTTCGTTACATCGCCCCACGTTCACACGTATTACCTATACAATAGATTTTATCCACATCTCAACAGTGTATAATTTTCTAACAATAAGTATTCGTTATCCTACAATCGTTCTCTACACTCTACAGGCCATAATTAATCAGATCGAGACCCTGGTAATAATCTCCGTTCAGATGTATATTCTAAAGTTTTTGGTCAGTATCCTTACGTTGTACGAGATAATTGTTACATTGAGACCCTTGTGTATGCTTAATAGATGACGATCAAGTTGAAAAGTCTCTTTCAGGATGTGTATGCGTGCTACATGGATTTCTCTGCTCGTTTAAATATCGCCTTAAGTAAATGTTCACGAATGATTTCCAAAGTGTCGATCGTCCTTATTGAGCATACAACCTTTATTTTAAAGAACATAAAATGTAGTGGGACTACAGACGGCTGAAAATACAAGGAACTCGACTTTTTCATGGAAATAATTTGTGAGTCTAAATTAAAAAGAAAATATTGCTAAAATTTTTGAATTTATATACCATAGTCGAAGGTACATTGGAAAATTCGTATTATATCGTCCCATCACTAATTACAAATATACTTGAACATTTTCTTTCGCTTGGATTCGTATTCGAAAAAATAATTATCGCGTAATAATGTACTTTCGTTCGCAATGATGGATCATATAATATGAATTGTGTTTTTAGTTTCTTCGTTACTGAAAACGATGAAAAGATTCTACGGACAATCATACATACGCTTCTTTCAATATTTCCAAATTTATATTAATTCTCCGAAATATTAGAATAGGAAAAGCAAAGGAAACACTTAAAAGAATATTCTTAGAATCTAAAAGAATTTCAATATTACTTGGCCACGAACACAACAAACTTATTCCATCGAACAATTTGGAAATCACCGTCTACCGTAGAAACTCAAAGGTTCATTAGACGCGTCGATTTTTAGAATGTGAAAATTCCGCATTTCGCCACGCTCGATGTCTCGCGTCGCAACTAAGTAGTAGTTGTCACGTACATTAAATGTGTCATCTAGATTCTAGTCGAAAGAAAATTAATTAGCCACCGAAGGCCACTCAGAATCTACTCCCACCACTCTTGTCTGTTTGCTCCGCCCGCTGTGCTTACATCGGGGGACTGTCCTCGACGGACCAATTTACTTTGCCCCAACTATAAAGTCTCGTTAGGAAGGTAATATCCTGGTGCGTCCCAAGATGCTACTGTTACCGCGTGTATGTCGCTATTATTAGTACCTCCGCTGATATTAGTACTGATGCTAGTTTAGAAATATCTCGACTGCCCGAGATTGGTATTCGTTGGCGTCGTTTCTTTGTGTTCCCAAAATTACGATGTTTCAACCGTGTAGGTTTCAATTTTTTTTTCGCTCAACGACTTGCGAAATCGTTGACAAATTTCGCCTAAAACTACTTAGAATCGCAGGTAGCCATTGAAACGTCACGCGTCAGACAGTTGCCGAAAGTATCGTTCGAAACCACCGATGATCGATCACAATTTTTTCACTTTTTCCTGCTCTTACCGTGACTTTTCACAATCAGAGTTGCACTTTAAGATAGGATAGTTGCCATGTAGGCACTAAATTCTTTCGGTACCATGAAGAAACTTTAAGCACACGTCCCGTGCGGAAAGCTTCCACTGCCATTTGTTAACCATAGACCTCGAACGCCCGTAGGCGGTTTCCGCAGAGACCGAAGTATCTGCTCTTATGTCGCCGAAAGGGTGGATCGTATCGGTCATCGGTGAGATCTTTTGAGAAGGAGAACAATCGTGCAGGACAGAGGTTTTACAGTAGGGAGAGAGTGAGAGAGAGGGGTGGGGGATTAGCGAGAGAAAGAGCAGGCCCACTTTGCTTTTGGAGCATAACGATCCCGAGCGAATGAGCTGGAGAGAGAATCTCTGCTTGGCAGAGAAGCTCGCTCGTAAATCTGACTGTCGTGCCGCTTGCCAGAAACTTTGTTTAAAAGTCGACGCTACTGCGTCCGCGGGGGTTGGAGATCAACTCCGTATAGACATCTGTAATTCATTTGGAATCACATTTATGCAGCTGACCGCCCTTGAAAGTAGCTCGATAGAAAAGTTAGACAATGCGCATTCTTCACCGCTAGACATCTTAATAGGTAGTTACTTCGCCACGATATCCCAATTACTGGGAATGGTAATGGCGCGAGTGTGTGGGTTAGAAAGTGGGGGTTGACTCCACGGTTCTGTTTGTTAAGTCGAGTAGTGCCATTCGAGGATTAAGCTCTTGATTGCGAGATAATGTACACTTGCACTAACGCCACTCCCAGGGACTGGATTCTAAATATTATTAGGTAAACGAGCGGGAGGATACTTAGAAAATTTGTTAAAAGAGTACTTCTACGCTCGCCTTCTCTGGGGCTAGATGGATTCAGTTATATGGGGCGTTTCGCAGCTGTCAGAAGACTGGTCTATGCTTCCATGTGAAAGATGGGGGAGGAAAAATGATTTATTTGGTGGATAAGTGGGGGAAGTGTCGAGGGAATTTAGAGGTTGATTGGGAGCACCTTCTGGAAGCTATTTAAGATGGCAGCCATTGTATATGTGTAGAGTTGTTTTATGTTATATCGACGCGCGTTACGAAGAGTAGCACGCGTCGATATGTCCCTTGCACACTAGTAACTATATATATTTCTTTTTCAAAATGTAGGAACATTTGGCAGAAATTACCGTCGACACTTTTATATCGCTGTGGAGAGGCATGTGAAATAATTGTGTAATGGAATAGTTTTTGTAGGATGTTATAAAAGTAATAGAATTTCTGTGAGAAGCTTCTGGCAATAGTTTAGAAGCACCCCATGTAAATGATACCCAATCGCAGTAGGTATAATTTCTGTGCTACGAGTCCCTTACTCTTTCTCGATATTAGTTTTCCTCGATGTGCGTAACAGGTAGACGAGGAGCTCGTTCGATCGAGCGAATTGTCCTTTCCCGCGCCTAAATACTCATCTTCGATACAATTTGACGAAATTTCCTCGTACACTAGGATTTTCATTAATCGAATTTCAGTTGTACGGTTTCTCGATTTTCAGGCGATTCATTAATCATTATCAAGAAGATACAGCGATTTTTCTGTTCAGAAGCAGAAGACACCGGAATTCTCCCACAATGTTGCGGAGAAAAACGCATTCGCGCGCGAATTGATTGTACCAAACGAGTGATATCGGAGCTGGATGAATTCTGCTTGAAACTGAAATACTTGAAATCGATTAGAATTGATTCATCGATTTCTTTTCAGGGCTCAATGAATCCACTCATCTTCTTGAAGCAGCAAGGGCTATAAAATAATGGCGAATATAATTCCCTACCGCTCCAATCACTGGGCTCCAATGAAAGAAAATTATCCCCACTCGACAGGAAATAATCGCCACTCGAACCCAAGTACTCGTAACTGCTTCCTCCATTAATCCATTACCCCAGATACCCCCCGCCTTAAATCATTTCCTGAATGGAAACAGCGTAACTCTGCTTCAGTCTCCGTGAAAAAATGGAGCAATGCTTAAGCCAATACCATCGGGCGAGTTCCCAGCTCCGACATCCGCCTGCGGCAGCGAGCAACCCCGCCCGCGAAAAACAGCAATTCCATAAACAAGCAAGTACCTTGATCCTCGGTTTCCATTATCCGCGGGTGGATTCACTGGTGCCCTTAAATATTTACAACCGACGATAAATCAACCGTGCCTCCTTAGACGATCCCCCAGCCTCGGGTACACAGGTAACAAGGTAGCTCTTTCCGTCGGCTAGAGGTCGAACGCAAGAGAAGCAGCATCCTTTTCTTCCCCCCTGCCTTGTTCGAGGTTCGCCGGGCAAGATGAGGACGGGAGGATCGAGGTCGGTCGATTTTTCGTCCCGCCAGTGAAACGTCAGGTCGCTAGAGCTGAAACGCAGTGATTAGTCACCGGGGTAAAGGGATTTGAGCGTTAGACGGTGATGTAGTAGGCCCTTGGCTTGCCCCTGGATGTGGTCGGGCTGAAGAAGACACCGGGCGTCGTGGGCGAGAAGGACCAGGACGCCCAGGAGGGCGGGGGCAGGGTGCGTCAGGAGGCGTAGTAGCCCTCGTGACGCTTCCGGCACTTCTCGCGGGCGATGTAGCAGAGGGCGATGGTGATCAATACGGCGATCGTGATCCCCATGCCGATACTGATCCAAATGATCTCCTCGTTTATACCACTGTAGCCTTTCCCTGAAAGCATGCTGGATTTATCTAGTAATTGCCAAATTGCTCGGCGGCTATGCCATCTCGGATGGGGGTAGATGAGGGTGTTGGGGGTTTTTTGGATTTTCAGATCGGTTTCAATTGTGGAATGCAAAGTGTAGGTTTGATTGGAATTTTCAATACCTATGGGACTTGTTTGTAATTTTTAGGGATGAAGGAGTTTGGAGGATTCCATTTGGTGTCTTGGCTGATGTAGCTAGATATGGGTTTTGAGCTTTTCCTTTTTCATGGTATTAATATGAATGTAGAATGCGAAATGTAAATGCAAATGTAATTGCGAGTCGAACGTGTTGCAGTTGCAGAGGTATTTTGGGGGTTTCTTTGTAATTTGTGAGGGGGAGGAACTTGAAGGATTGTTGAGGAATGTTGGTATTGGAGGAATGGTGGTATTGGATTGATAACTCTAGAACGCAAACTATACCTATATCTATTTAGGATTTCGACGCGTTGAACTTTTATATTTGAATTTCTTTGCACTTTGTGGAGAAGAAGCAACTGGTAGAGTTTTTTTTTCGGTCTCTGGGCTAAAACAGGCTAGTTAACGGTGTCAAGGTTTCCCTCGCCTATGGCTACCAATTTCACTCTAGAATGCAAAGTGTAGATCTAATTGGGATTCCAACGCGTTAGATCGCTATTTTGGCTTTCCTTGCAATTCCTGAAGAGGAAGAAACCTGCATGGTTCCCCTTTGACTGTGGTAGGCATCGATTCAACCACAGAATGCAAACTGTAGATCCGACTGACTTTAATTAAAATTTCCATTTTCATTATCTTTCTTGACAATTTCTGATAAGAAAGGAACTCGCGGTCGACTTCTCCCTTTCCAGATTAGCGTAGCTACCTAATATGTAGTTAAAAATGTTCATTGCCCTGATAATTATCTTACTCCGTAAGTTTCGTAATTATTCGCTGAAGCGCGTTTCCTTGGTACTTTCTCATTTTCAAACGTCACACTACATTACGTTCAGACCCCTTCTTTTTTTCCTGCCTACCATCAGTTTCATTAGAGCGCTTTGTGGAAGTTTCTAATTAATTAACACTGCCCTATTCTACAGGCTGCACGCAGAATGGCAGAGGAACGACGAAGCAAAGGATAAAGTGCACCAGCACCCAGTAAAGCCGAGAATCTTTTCAAACTTATTCTTTGATGCTCAGCTGCACACTATCGCATACTGGCTATCCCATCTAAGTTGACTAGAACTTCACCCCAAGAGCATCCCATTACCCTCCGCACACAACGTTCCACCTAAATCTGTTTATCGCTCCAAAAGACCGTTCGAATCAAAACGAAAAACTGTCCTTTCAATTCCCTTGATCCTTTCTTTCATTATCAACTCATCACGCGTCGAATGAGAAACAAAAGCCCGCAAGATTCCCAAGACCCAACTCCTCTGATCCATCGTGGAGATTCGAAAACTTTTGAAATTCTAATAATATTCGGACCGATCCGGACCGAAGGTTTCTATCGTCCGATTCAAAGTGTCACGAAGCTGCCCAGAAATCTGCTTCTGATCCGACGCAATTGTTTCGCCGTTTCACATGCATTTGCTGTTTGCATAACAAAGCCCTTCCTCTTGTCCGAGCTACTGACATCGCTGTCTATTGGTAGGTATCCTACATCCTACGTGTGCTACTTAATGAATTCCAAGGGCGCACGAACGAGCAGGCAGTCCTGCGTCCCCTTCCACGTTAAAATAATAATATTCCTGTTTACATTACCATTATAATGGGAGCTGTAGATGCCGACCTTGCCAGCCACCCGTCCTCCCACAGGCATCCCTCTCCTTGCCACCTGCAACAACAAATCCACGCCTTGTTCTCCCACATTTCACCCTTATTTTTTTTTTCAATTGGTCAGGGAGCGAAAAAGGGAAACGCGCTATAAATCGAGCATTGTGCTGGGCGCTCGCTGGTTTCTCCGCTGAAAAATATCTCGTTGGAAATAATTCAGCGTTAACGAGACACTTGTTCCCCGGATGGAACATGGTTCGCGGCTATCGAAACGGAAGATACGGGAAAGCATCGTCGTAAAGCAACGCCACCAATAATATCGGGATGAAAAGTGATGGTCGCACTGCGTGCTGTAGCTGACAAATTATTGAACTTTTCGAGGGTGTAATATCGGAGCATTCACCGAAAAATGTTGTAACTTCTGACCCTTCGTGGTCACGCAATATTTCTGTAAATTTTTAGACCTTGATAAAATTTGGTGACACACGGGGAGTATCGCACCCCAGCCAATTTCTCTTCCTTTACAAATATTTCTCTAAACGCTTTGACCTTAATATTAAAATTTAAAAATTTAGTGCATTTTAAGAAAAAAAAAAAATCTCTCGATCTACAAATTCCATCGTATGAAAATTTATATTTCTAGAAAAAGACTATTACCGCTATACTCTATGAATATTATCTACGAGTGTACAATTATCGCTCAAAAGTTAAAAGACTCAAAAATAGAAAAATAATTGCTCAAAAATGAAGCTGGGGTGCAGTGATCCCCGTGTGACTAATTTTTATTATAAAAAGGAGTGAGCACAGAGGGTTAATATTAGATAATATTTACTTTCTTTTATCACGCTGACTGGAAGTTTGGAGTTTTTAATAAAAGGTCAACTCCATCTTTAGTCGCCTACGAAAAGTAAACAAGTAGAAGGAAAAAAGAAAAACGGCTTACAAGCAAGTAATAAAAGATGATGGAGTACTTTTCATAGAAAACTCATCCAGTACTGCAAAACTCCGACCAGTACCCACCGACTTAATATATACATATAAAAAACGAACATGTGTATGTGTAGGGTTGGCTGAAATTGGGCGATTTAAATTCTTAACGGTTTCAAGCCAAAGATAAGGGTAGCGCTGCAATCCCGTGGCTTGTATAAGTAATTCCGTTCTTGATTTTGTCGCAATCGCGCGCCACAGAGAATTGTCGCTGCGAAGAAATTCTCCGCCCACGAAACGCAAATTTATTCCGCGACTAAGCTGTTTAAATACAAAGTTTAACTCCGAGCGGTAACGGGGACCAATTTCCCGAACAAAGGCCGAGATAAAGCGAACGTATGCTGGGCATGAGTCGATTCGCAGGGTTTATTCGTTCTTTACAGCGTGTTCGAGGGGGAAAGCACCGCGACAGGATTCTCTTGTACCTTCTGACTCGGTTAATTCCACAAAGTCGGGGACTCGATATCTCGTGAACAAGCCGTGAACAGAATTATCGAAGCTACGGATACGAGGTATGGAAACGGGTAGTAATCTCAGAGTTACCTCTCAGTGCTAGCTAAAATGGCTTGTTGCAAAGAGAATTTAATTATTCATGCTGGGTGCTCCTTGGGCGGCTCAGAAATACAATTTCATGCTTAAGAAAGTAACGTCATTGTATCGAGCTAAAACCGGGCAACTTTTTTGAAGCTCCTTTTTTAATCGATGGTGGGGTGGTATAGCTTGCACAAGTTCGAAGCTTATTTGTTTTTGTTGTAGCGTTTGGACATCAGCTTGCTAATTTGTTTAGTTAAGTTTAAATCAGCTCGTTTGCCTGAAAAGCTCAATTCAGATGTGTACGTGAATAACGAGATAAGAAAGAAATATTTTAGCTGTCTATTTATTACTTTCTAAGATTAGTTTTTAAAAATGAGCGGTTTTTTCTCATGCGCAGCTTTGCGGACGCCCATGTCTTTCGTACACTCAAATAATAGGTATTCAAAGATACTCATGATCCGAGGTTACCTATGTCGAGTCAACTTCAAGTCAAACACACCGAACCCAAACTATCTGACCAACAAAGTGGAAAGTGCAACTATGCTATCTATTCGAAGACTGACCAGTGACTATCCAGATTCACCTGATCGAGCAAACATTCTCATTACGACTCACTCGAACCTCCTCGTCGTTCGTTAGCCACGAGGCAAGGTGGCTAGAACTCTTCGAAACGGAATCAAGCTTTAATCGACTTGCCACATCTCCCCCTCTGCAAACCCCCCGGCCAGAGAGGTGTCCCGCCAGTCGCCACGGGGGCTCGATGAACGAACAAACGACGCGCTGTGATCGCGCGGCGCGTCTGTCTTCGCCTCGGCGCAACCGGCGCAACCGGCGCAACAAGTTAGCCCGCGCGCGCTGGACGTTTTGTGCACGCGTTTGATGGTTAGCCTTTTGTTCGTATCGCAATTACGCGACGGCGGCTTTTGTCCGGTCCAGCAACCGGTGTATCGAACCCATTGTCCTCGATATCGCCAACTCCTAGCGCGTCGCGCCAGGCCTGCGTTCGACGTTCGCCCCGCTGTCATCCGTCCGCGTCGAATGGAAATCGATAATGAAGGCGTTAATGGGAACACTAGACTCGGTGGAAAGTACGGCGAAGAAGGTGTGTTCTCTGGCTCGCACCGGGCATAATTAAACCGCTGAAAGCAGGGCCAAGCGGAACCGGGCGTAATGGAATACGTCTGGCCCCCTCGACTGTCGATTTCGCGAGTTTTTCTGGCCACGGCGGAGGGAAATCGAGGAGGAATCTGTGGAATAAAACGAGGCGGTGACGTGGGATGACGATTTTTCGTGGGACCCTTTGCTTTTGGGGTAAGTTCCTTTTCTAGTGCGAGCTGGGGTGTTTACGAGCTGGTGGTGTAAGTCACTTGTGGACACGTGGTGGTAAAAATCCGAAACGTAGGTACCGGAAAACATCGTCGAAACATTGCCTAAGCCAGAGCTTCATATGTTTCATAAGGTGTTTCGGACCTGTACCGCCCTGTACTTTTACACTAACATATACGAGTACACACACACACACACGACCTTACGCCCGTTTCATTGTGTCACAGAGTATTACCAAAATTCGCGTTGTTGGTGCAAAAGTTAGGCACGGTGCTCGGCGGCCTGTACGTATTTTAATCATGGAGTTTCTCGGAGCGCTCGTGGAGAATGCCTCGCGTCTCCTTTATCATTTACCTCGACTACTGGAGTGTTAGAGATGTCCGCGACGCGACGGCATGAAATATTTACACGGGCAGGATGTTTGCCATCCATCGGGCGGCTTTATTTGAAAAAGTATAATGAGAAGAAGCGGGTGACGAGAAGCTCGTGTTAGTAATTCTCCGTTTCCTGCCACTGATCAAAGGCTTCTGCTCCTTCCGTTTTACCGCTGCTCTAATTACTTCTGCACCCGTCCATCACCACGGCGTCCTGGTACACATCGGACCCATTACTCCTTGATCCAACATTCCACGTTTAATTGTTCCGACAATTATCTGTACAGCGTGTTCTGTCATAATACTAGCACCGAAGTGGGCTGACCATGCGTGGAGGGTTTCTGCATGAGAAACCAGGACGGAAGGGTAATATCAATTTTGGCCATTGGGAGTTTCGTTTCCGTGGAAAATTAATTAGAAAATTTTAAACGTCGCCGTTTTAAATGTAATCCTATCTATAAAGTAAAATAGAAGTTTGATAACTGTCAGCTTTGTTCTGGTACAGATGATAAAGTGATGAATGGCAAGTGGAGATTGACGGTCAACGCGATTCAACGGCATCGATGGAAATTTCGTAAAACAGAAATGACGATATTATTGATTAACGTTTCGCAATTTCGTATCACAAGCAATTGCATTTCACGGAGGAACAAGCGAATGGTCGTTCACTGATATTTAGTGGACATTGTAATTAATGGATCCGCCAGCATGTTTAATCGACGAAAATGTAACGCGAATATGCGTGAAAGTAGCGCCTACTTAATTAACTGGGGCTGTTTGAATATCGTATTGTGCCAGCTATGGCGGTGGGGTCAGCAGCCACATTATGGTGTCGTCCCAATTAATCTTTCCCACGTAACATCTGTACGCCTGCCTCAAGATAATTTCAACTGATCGATCTGAAATCTGAATAGTCGAATTCCCCCGGTCTCCTCTACTCATTATTTTAGATTAGTTTACTGTCCATAGTAGTTCTAGTTGGACAGATATCGATACTAGAAGCCTTGTAGTTTTTCAAAATGTATATGAAAGCCGAATGAAATTTCGTTAAAATATGTTCTTTCCCTCAGTATTTTAAAAGAGGTTTCGAAGCTTTTACTACAGAGTGGGGATCGATTTTCGATTCCATACATCAAATAAGTTTTACTTTCTTCAACTACGCTTTTCTTCCTCTACGCTACGTGTAGATGCAAAGAAAACTTTGCCATATTCTCATTTGTCTGCTTGCAAAAGATATTCTCAGTGTACTACCTCAATTTCCACACACGCTTCGCACCTTTGTATTGCAGAATCCCTGACACCCTGAAAAGTCCCTAGTCTGCGCCTGACAGGCATATTCTGCTTGCTACAGGGAGAAAGCATTACTCTCCCCAACATTAAACAATTACGTTAAACATATCATGCATAACATTAATTATACATAATTACTAATTATATTCCCACCTCCCACAATACGAGTATAGCATCGTGACATTTAATAGCGAATAAAGAAACGAAAAACTCTGCATTATCAAACCTTTACACTCGAATTCGCTCTTCAATCGACCACGCACGTCCCTGCTCGATGTCACGCGTATTAAATAGGTGGGCACAATAAATAAAACAGCGCAGCAGTTTCAGAGCCCAGTGATTCACCGCAACTCCCCAATTTTCCGAGGATTCAACACAAAGTTCATTAATCCAGCTGTGCAGTGTAAGCAACGCACTCAGCCGCGCGCAAAGGAGTGCTGGCAAGTTCTCCTGCGTGGTTCACTGTCGCGCAGTAAAACGCTGTCGGCGAAAGCGTGGTTCACTGTCTGTGCTTGTTCGGGGCAGTTTAATGGATCAGTTTAAAGTATCAGCCCGATCGAGCCCACGTTCCTCGATGCTACGCGAGCACGTACCAGCGTGCCTGGAATTTAATATTCCAGCGTGTATCGGTGCTGCTGCGGAGCGTTTCCCCGTGATTCCAGTCGCTGGGAAATTCTGTCCAGCCCTTGTAACACGAGGACCGCGACTTCAACTTTCGTTCTTTCCCCCGGGAAGACGACTGCACCGCGAGGGAACTTTTTTCTCCGCGTGTGTCAACTGGGATCGCTGCCGTACTTGGATCGGTCCTGGCGATTGCCAGGCGGTATTTATTCAGCGGCCACAGCAGTTGGCCAAAATTCCTCCAATATCGTGGGGGAGGGGGGCGCTTGAATTCGCCGCCCTCTCCTCCTTGGCATTCCGTTTATACGCCAATTAAAAGTTATTCCGATACCGGGCGCTCCGTGTATAGGGTGATTGATATTAGGGAGGAAAACGTTGGGGAATTTAAGGACACATGACGGGCGTGAAAATGGCTAATGGGATTCGTAGTTTGGTAGCTATGATGGCGATTTCCTTAAACTCCTAAGGTGCAAATCCTTTTTGAATTTTTCAGATAACAGTGCTATAATTTGACATCACTTGTGTCTATTCTAAAGAACCCTAGTTCATGCTACAAACTGATTAAGAGAATAAAGTTTCCTAGTACCTACCAACTTTCGATTTTACGAAGGTTAATGATACCTACATATTAATCCTCCGTGGTCACAACTTGGTCACATGGGATTCGCTGCGCACCCAGCGTCATTTTTCAGTTAGCATTTTCGTATTTTTCAATCTTTTAACCTTTCCGTCATAATTATAGACTATACTCGAATCATGGTCTAACATAGTCTTTTTCTAGAAATGTAAATTTTGACGTGTTGAAATTTGTATTTGAAAAAATAGTTGTGGATAAAGGCAATTTCTTTTTGTTAAAATTCAGCAAATTTGGAATTTTATTATCGAGGTCTAAAAATTTACAGAAACATTGGGAAATACATATGCTGGGTTTGCGATACACCTCGTGTGACCACAAAAGGGTTAATACTCCAAGGTTTTATGCATGGTCCAGTAGATCGAAGAATTAAACTGTCGCGTTTTCGAAAATCGCCGCATTTCCGTCTAGCCACGCCCTTCAGCCTCCCCCGCGTTTTCACCACCTCCCGCCAGTTGTCGTCCCGCCAGGCGGAAGTTTTATTCTCCGTCTCGGAGCCAAAAACCATTGAACTGGATTTCAGAGGTCCCTGTAACGAGGTCATTTTCAGAGCAATTAAGCGGCCAGGAAATATATAGATCGTGCCCCGCGATCAATGGGGGAAATTCTGAAGCGAGGCGTTGTCCCTAGCGTTAGATAGGCCGCCGACTGATCCCAGTTTCGTTTCGTTTCGTTTCGTTTCGCCCTGTTCCCCATCCTTTTTCGCTACTATTTTCTGGGTCTGGCTGTTCTCCTCTGTTTCAGGTGTCCTGTTTTAGCATACATGCCGTGTCGCTTCTTTTTCCAGCGCTGCTTCTGGCTCCTGGCTCTCGGATCGGCGAGGGTTGGTTTTCTTTTGTTCAGTTTGTTCTCTCAGCTTCGCTGACTTTTCTTCTTTCTTCAATTGTTTCTAGTTGTTTAGGTTGGTTTCAGGTGGTTTTGCTGCTTTTATTCATCTTTCAATTTCTGCCGACTCTTCCTTTTCGATCATTATTCCTTGGATATTTCTTTGCCCATTAATTTATTTTCTTAGTTCCGCATTTCATTTCTATTGGGTTCGCATTGTCTTGTTGTTTTCTTTTAATCATACTCGAGTTTCCGCGATACTTCCTTTTCGTATCCTTCTGTAGACTTGTCCGTTTTTTTTTCTCACTATTTGTATTCTCCTTTCTTGCTTCTATTTTTATTTCCTACACCGTCCCATTCCCCCTTTTTAGTTTCTTTCCCTAGCTTCCCCTTTTTAGATCATTTTCTAGTCTTATCCTTTTCGAGATTTTCGAGATTTTCCTTTTATCTTCTCTTCAAATTTCCACTCTACCCGGTCAAGCCTTCCAGCACCCTTCACGTGTAAATGGAGCTCGCATGCATCGAAATTCGAGCCGTATCGTTTCCACCGCCGAGTCTCTCGTCGGGATGGAAATGCTACGGGAAATGCGATTAGCCTCGATTAATCATTCGCTGCGCCGCTTCATTACGATGTTCCGTGGCCAGCGGGTCGCGAGAATGTTGGCCGCTGGTTTTCACAGCGGCAAGCAGCACTCGGGGAAGAAAAATCTTAACAAGGGACGTTAAAAAGCTTCTCCCTCTACAACAAGCACGAACACAAATCATTCGCGTGCCCTTTTTATCGTCGCCTTTACAACTCCGCACAAGCCTCCCACTTTACCGAAAATTCAGAAGCATAACTTACCCTTCCCATCGTCGGCTTAATAACTCATCTAAATATCTTCCTCCACCTAAAAAAAAAGAAAGCGTACATCCCTCTCTAGCATCGTGAGAAACTCGGCTATTTTTAGAATACATCGTTTACCACAAACGTGTCCATTCTCCCCTCAAGCCACTTGCACTTTTTAATCATTCAGCTTTACGATATCTCCGCCCAATCGATGTCGCTGGTTTATTGCATTTTCCTCGTTCTCCCCTCCCCCGCGCTCGATCTATCCGCCTACGAATAACTCTGAGTTTTTAATCACGTAACCGTGCAGCTTCCGACTTGTCTGCTCCCATTCAAGTCCGTCCGAACCCCTAGACCCCGGAATACCGTGCGGCAGCGGAGCTAAGTAGATTTAGCCGTTCTTTGATCAGACGCGAAGTGGGTTTGCCCGCGTAGCGAGGAAAGTAGTTTGACCCGCGCACTGGTCAGACAAAGCGGGGCGCACGCCGCGCAAGCCGTTTCCCTTGCTCAGCGAGCCATGTGACGAGTCCAGAGAGTAGTCGTACGGAATTCTGCGCGGTGTCATCGTCGATCGACGAAACGCTTTAATTAATTTATGCCGCTCCCCCTCTGTCGTGCTGACAATGAGTGGGCGCTCGCTCGATCAGCCGACTAAAAACGAAGCTCGTTGAAACGTCAACGGTTCCAATTTAACAGCAACTACCTCGTCGCAGAATCCGCGTAGGCGATGGAGTCGAACGAAGTCTAATTACGGTTGGATTACGTAAAACATTGAATGGTCGAGGTGGCGGGCAGAAGTGGAGGAAGTCTTTGAGAAATGGTACGGTCAAGTACCGAAGTTGTCTTTAGATATTAGCGCGAGTCGTATTACGTTTATCTATGCGCGTACAGATTATGGTTTTGCATATTCATGTTCTGCTTAAAAGTACAGTGGCTCAGAGACTTACCCTCCTGTATAACTGTAGATAAAAATCAAGTCCGGGAGTGACACTTTGATTTCTAATACGAGAACTAACGCTGCACGTATAGTGAATCACAAAAATATTCGGACACCTCTTAAGGCAGAAGAACTTTTTTAAAAATGGGCAAGTGTTTTGTCGTTCAGATAAAAAAATCGAAAAAGCGACCATTACTCTTTTCTTCGCTATTCCGACCAATTGCATTTTTTTTTCTTTCGAAAAATGCAATGTAGAAAATACGTAATAAAGAGAGCCTAATCTAATCCACGAGAGCTGGTAAACCCGTCGTCGATCCTTATACCTGAACTAAATCGAATTGCAGCTGGCCAAAAACAGAAACGACAAGATAGAGGTCCAGAACTCAGAAGCTCAACGACGCGGAAGGCAACAGTGGATAAGTTTTCCTCGAACATGCCATTAACGACCCTCACACCCCTGCCCGAGGCACTATTCTACTGTTCATTTTCCACATTTCCTACCCCATTCGTCTCCCAAACAACACTCCCCACATTGTAGCACAGAAAAATCGGGGAGTCGAAACCGATACTCGAGTACACCTCGAGTCCGTCAGCCACGAGCAAGAATCCCAGTAGCGTGCCCAGTACGCACCTCGTTATACCGGATGAAGGAATCGTGTCGGACACAGTGTCCACTGGCCAGGCACAGCTGAGCCGCAGGTTTCCGCTCGCCGGGGGCAGCCTCGTCCCCGCCTCTCCTGGCCGTTCGACGTCGCGCTCGCTGCCAGCAGGCGTCCCTTTTCGCAGCGGGGCCCCGCTTCCCTCTTCGAGGGGGCTAGGGGGACCTGGGTGGACGGCAAAGCGAGGAGTAGGGGGGCCAGGAACCCTTCCCCGAACGGGGGGACGAGCGAGAGTATCGGGCTGATCGCGATGAAGGAGCGAGGTGAACGCGGGTGGTACGCGGTGCCGACTGAAGCGTCGTCCCCGGCGTCCACCAGAATGTTGCCGCTTGCCTAATAACGGCGGCGAGGAGAGCGGGCTGCTGCGCGTTGCCACGGCCCGCGACGACGAGGAGGCCGCGCGAAAGACAGGGAAACACCGAGAGGGGAATGCACGCAGGATCGAGCGAGAGCGTGCCTGGGATCGGGCGGGGAGCGAGAGGGGTATCGGTGCGTGGCACAGTGGGGCGTCAGGGGTGGGTCGTAACGCCCAGCGGCGTGTGCGACGGACGTGAAGGGGCTGCGAGCGAAGAGGAAAACGACGGGAAAAACGGGGACGGCGTAGGGCGGTGAAGGGCGAGGTATAAGTGGAGAAAGCGGGTGGCTGCGAGGGATGGTCAATGGGGAAAACGAAGATCGGGATGTTTGGGACGGTTGGGGGAGGGAAAGGGAGAAATGAATAAAATTCAGGTACGGGTGTTCGATCATGGAGGGTGGAGAGAGAGAGAGAGAGGGAGAGAGTGGGGCTTGTTGACGGTGAAGAAGCGGGATGAAAATTTGAGGAGGAAACGGTGCAGCGGTGGGGATGGTGAGGTACGGTGACTCGCGAATTCGTCGCTGAGGGACTGTGCCGCGTTTTCCTTGCAGAGGATTCAGCGTGGAACTGCGCTTTCGGTGGTAGGTACCGATTACTCTTTGTTTGAAATTGTAGGGGTAGGATGGGTGCTCGAGTAAGATAAGTTTCGGGCAAGGTATTTTAATGAGTTACCTGGTACGGAACTTTTTAAATCTCGGCCAAGATTATTCAGTTCTTCTGAGATTCCAGGTCGTTTATTCGGGCGCATGTATTTAACGCTTAAAACAGTTTTTGAACACGCGAACAAGAAATGTAATCTTTCTATTCAGACATACCCCTAGCTATACATACCCCAGTTAGCCCCTTGCGACAGCGATGACTTCACACTTTTTCCAATCCAATTACCGTCCCCGTGTTTCATTTCTCGAGACCATTACAGACGCGAGGGTAGGGTGCACCCTGTAGGTACCTTGCCCAGATATCGAATTCTCCGTTGAGCATTTCTGAGAAAATCGCATTTCTACTGCGCGATGTCGTAGGCGGTGTTCTATTCGACTAACCGAACACCGTGGCAGTAGAACTACCGAATAAATGGCTGCCAGATTAATGAAACATTCAGTCAGACAGTAGACGCCTCGAATAACAGATGTTGAGATAATAAATCGTTAGGACACCGGAACATCCCAAGAATCCTCTGATAATAGATCATTCAGGACAGCAGGACATTCGAATAGCAGAAAATCCCAGCAAGGCCAGTGTCCTATTGTAGTTACCCCATTGGAACATACACAATCAAACCCCTGAATCAACGCAGAACCTACTAGGTAGTGTAGCAAGAAAAAATGAATAACATCGAAGAAGGGCGCAGGGGGACAACGCAGAACGCCAGTTTGCTGCTGGTGTCGCGAAGAAGGAATAAGGTGTAGGAGGGGGGGGGGGGGTAGTAAGCCGACGCCGACGGGGGTGCGGGAGAAGGAGGAGAGGCAGTTCGGTGGCTGTGAACGAGGCAGGCCACTACAGAGGGCGGGAATGTGGATATAAGGTGGAAAGGCCGAGGGTGGGAGCGAGACAGATCGATCCTGGGAGGAAGAAGAGGCGAAAGGACGAACGGAGAGCGCCCGGGGGGTGCGGTGGAGTAGCCATGGGCTAGGGTGTAAATAAAGGGCGACAGAGACGGACGAATTACGGTGGAAAAACGGTCTGACGAAGGGAAAACTGCAGAGGAAGCGACGTTGGACTAACAACGCGACTGTGGGGGAAAAAAATATGGAGATAAATGTCCACGCTGGGCGCGGTAGAGGGGAACAGGGGTGAACGCGGTTGCAGATAGGGCTAAAAATGTAAAAACTGGTACGGCGAGCATAAATAAAGTAAAAGGAGAGAAGTAACGTGAAAAATTTGCTATGGTGGAAATAGAGAGGACAATACGTAGAAGCACGGCCGAGGGTAGAAGGTATGCGCGCGTGTAGGCACGTTTGTTACCAGGCGGGCTGCCTAAAGTCGCGTTCCCACTTGTGCAACCCATAGGTACGGCGGAACACATTTGAATTTCAATTCGTGGAAGTTACTTATCAACGTCAGGGTTTTATAGCAGATAGATTAGGTGTATTTCATGCCACGTGTTGTGCATATGGAATCGTGGATTAAGGCTAGAATTCGAAATATCTCCCTTCATTTTCGCCCTACCAAAGAAGCCTTCATGTCGACCACTTACAAATGTAGAAATCGACCTGAATATCTACACATCCCCGGGACACGCGGCTTTAGGCCATTCACCCTCTACGTCCAGCAAATCGTGCGAGATGATGGAGAGCTGGGGAACATGAAATAATAAAAGAAATCGATGACCAAGAAAGCCCAGGGAAGAGGAGGGAAGACGGAAGTGGAAGTAAGAATGAAAAGACGGAAGCGGAGATGAAACGAGGTCGAGTAGAAAAACGTAGTAGTATGATGTCGCGTAGTCTTCATCTTCGTCTCCAGCCGTGGTGCGTTCGGGGTGGCGGGAGAGGAGCAAGAACAATATCGAAGAAGAGGAGGAGGAGGAGGAGAAGGAGTCAATGTCATCTCTTAGATCGTCTCGACGACTATGGATTTTCCTAACGCTAGCCACACAGCCACGGGAGGCACTTTTTAAACGAAGCGCCGGCACTGCCAACTGGCGGTCTGTTGCGCGCAACATGAAACTTGGAGAATCACACCGACAGCAACACAGCCGCGGCCAACTTACTCCTCCAACTCTTTCGAATGCAGAAAATTTTCGCGGCAACTCTTCCTTTTCCGCAAAAGTTTCACGACTCCACGGATTTCCAAGCTCCTCTTTGCGCGCGTCGCAATTTCCCGCTCTCTCTCTCTCTCTCTCTCTCTCTCTCTCTCTCTCTCTCTCTCTCTGCTGGAGTGTCAGCGAGGATTCGAACAGCTTGTGACCGGTGCAGGTGCCTTTACGTTTTCACGATGAAACCGGAGCATTGGAAATTTTTAGTTCATGGGTACTCTTTGTCGAGGATTACTGGAGAATTTCACCCCTCGACGAGCATTCGCTAATATTTCTCTAATATTTATCGCTGCCTCCCTTTTTTGCCCGTAAATCAGCAATTTGCAGCTCTGAGTTTCTCTTGCTCGACGGATGAAATTCAGAAGTCACTGTTGGACAGCTTAACAATTACGTGAAAGCAATGTCGTCTATCCAATCGACTGAAAAGATAGTCAATGTACAAGTCACTTTGAATATTGACGACCATTAATCGTCAATGAAACTTAATCAACAGTTGGAATATTCACGGACGAGATGCTATGCAGTATTTAGGGTAATGGTTGCAAACGAGTTGCTGTAAAATAGGGAAAGACATGTAAAATTCCCACATTTTATAATGTTTAATAGTTGACAGGGAGACTGAATTGTTAGGTGGAACGCTGACGGTTTATCGATCGATGCACAGACGGTTGACGATTTCCAGATTTTCCAAACATCCGCATCGGAATCCAGTTGGTCTGTCGGTTTCGAAGCTTTGTGGAATCCGATCAGGAATTCTTATTAGGATGGTTCACGGGTTCAGGGGTATGGAACAGAAACGGATATGATAAATCTCGTTATTGAAGGAGGGGGGAAGCGATAGCAGATCGCGTCGAACTTTCCTGGCATCTGTATCCGATCTTTGGTCGCGCTTTCATCGTCGCGAACCCTCGGGGCTTCGCGGATCCATCGGCACGGGAACAGTTCCACTCTGGGAACGATATCTCTTCGATTGTTTTCAGATTAAAATATCGCCCTCCTGTCGATATTGTGCGTGGAAGAACAGCTGAAAAGCAAAATCTCTACCGTTTGTGCAGAAATAGATAAGTCAGTTTAATAATTCGTGCATTGAACAAGTCTTAGGATTGGTAATTTCTGTATGGTAATTTCGGTAATGCCAAACAGCGGTTCCTTTCCAAATTCTGATCGTTATTCTCTTATTACAAGTGGAACTCAATTCATTTAGAATGATTATTTCTACGTGCAACTTTAATTTGCCGAGGAATTAGAAAAATTCTTACAAAAAAATCTACAATAGCTTCACCGGAAGCGTCATTCCCTTAATGCATGTGGAAGTAAGCTCTAAAGAATTCTTCTTTCCATCTCCTCATCCCTATTACGAAGTTCTTGAGCACATTTCATGGCGATCAGCTTGGCATTGTTGTTTTACGGAGCCCGTTTCCTTTGGCACGTTGCCCTCGGAGAATGAGCGTGACAGAAACTTTATTACACCGTACCACGCAGTCTGCGGAACACTTCCTTTCTTCCCATTCTTCGACGGAACAGAATGGAGGAATCGATACGTAGACACTCGCGAGAATGTCGCTGATGATGGAAGCCATCTGGCGTCAGACACAGGGAGCGTCTTCGCGCGAACACTGTACCATCCACGCCAGTACCGTCTTTTCTCAAATTACCCTGCTTTCCATCGATTCGCTTTCATTAGCGCCAAGCGGCGCTCATTAGCCCCATCAAGATCACATTAAGTTTCTCGGAATGCGCCCAGGGAAACAGATTTCGTCGGCCAGTCGCGCGCACCGCCCTTCTTATCTGCATAATTAACACTCGGGATCGTTTTATCGCGTCCTCCGATCTCTCAGAAGCCAGTTTACCGCGAACTTGTGAATTATAGCAGCACCGAATACAGTTATGCAACCTGATTTTGGGATACGTCAAACTAGATAAATAGCTGCTTTCAGGCAGAAGCAGAGGTGATGGTAAGACAGGGATCGTAGGGGTGCATCGAATGTATAATTCAGACACGTGTATCGATTTACGAGTGTATCCCGAACCACAGAATCTGACAAGTACGGCCAGAGAGTATCACCAGCAAGTTTACCGATTAGCGATTAGTCTATCCCCTCTGGGCTAGGCGATCGGAGTCGTGGATGTATGTAACCTTTGCCTTTCGTCTTCATACTCGTCCAAGTTACTCCTGTACGAGTCAATTAAGGGCTTTCCATCGGGGAGGCTTCGCGCAACTCAATAGAATCCTGTCAAATTTATTGTCCCAACCTTGTATCTTTCTTCCTCCCTTCTTCGCCACTTTTAAATCAGTGGCGTCTGTTTAATGTGGGGTCTGAGTTCTTTGGGGTGCCTAGAGTCACGCGGAACTTAGTGGCAAGAGTTATTGAAAATTCATGGATTTTATGAAATTTGAAAGTGAAACGGATCCTGCAAGGCGGTTTGTTCTACATTCATGCGCGTGCAGGTCGAACGTGCGGGCACCCCGTGTCCGTGTAATCAAATTTTCACGCCTAATTAGTGAGTTAAATGCACAGGAAGCCCTTCTTGGTTCCGGGCTAATTAATGTATTACAATCAGATTAAATCTGTCACGCTACGTACGTACAGGCCGTTCGTGGACGTACGTACGTGTTTCCTCCGCATCGAGTGATTAATAGCGCAATTATTTAACTCTCTCTGCGTATGGTCTCTGGGAATGGTGTAAAAAAATTATAAACAGGCGTGGGAATCGTAGGTTCATTAATATCAGAGGGGAAACTATTTTCCCTTGGTATCTTAAGAAACAAAGTACCTAAACAAAGTTGCAAGAGAATCAACTGGTCGTCGTTAATTAGCCATTTCGTCGTCGTAGCCCTACAAAATTGCAAGTTGCCGAGACACTAAGCCCCAAAGCTGTGGAGCGCGAGATCGATAGTGTAAAAGGCAGTCGAAAGTTTTTGTAAATGTGCCGGTGATTATGAGAGTGGTGCAAGTCATGTATTCCATGTTTCGTGATATAAAAGATATTTTTCCATTGTTGAACATAATGTTTCATAACAATACTCTTCTAATTGCAGACTTATCCATCGTTGTAAAATTTTATTTATGAGCAACTCGTACGAAAATTGTTCACACCTAATTTTTCCATCTTCACAACTTGTTAATATTTTTTTTAAATATTTTAGGCATTTTTAATTTTAAACACTTTGCCACTAACAATTTTACCATTTTCGATAATGTTAATAAATTCTTTACCACTATTTTTCCTAATACATACTTGACATATTTTCAGCACTATTACTTTCGCGTTATATAGTACCTATCTAATTACTTCCTTTCTGGCAAATTACTTTCAGAGAACAATTGATTTACTCCACTATCAAAATGATCGTGAAACAGTCGCGGCTATTTCGCAAAAATTCTCTCATAATATTGAAATATAAATCAATATTACATGAAATAAGAGAAATCTCCAGTTTTGGGGTTTTTTAACGTACACCATTTTCAGAAATCACCAGCACACATGAACCTTGGTCACAAACGCGAGAGGAGCTGAACAAGTTCGCGCGAACAGATATAATGAAACCACAACGCCCATCGCTCGACGAGATCAATTACAGGGGTGCAATTACACGGGACCTCCTCCCAGTGGTGGATTCATCAAGTCCAGTGTCTGAGCGTCGGGGACAGGACGGGTGAAAAACGTTTCGCTCGCAACTTCTTCAATTATCGTTCATCCCAACGCCCGTTAGAACAAGCCAAGTGCATAACCCCTGCTCGTGATGCCGCGTATAATTCAATTTTTTTTTTTGCGTGCCGGCTATCCAGCGCCGGCAGTGTCGAGAATATGAAGGCAGCGCGTGGCTCTCTCGCCGCATGCAATGGAAACGCTCGTTTCGAAACTTCTCCGTGGGATTTATTGCGCGTTTGATCGCCCCTCAAGTTTCAGACACTAAGCCACAACTGGTTTCTCCTTTTTTTTTCTGTTTTATCGCCTGATAGGAAGTTTTCGGAAGAAGTTGCAGCTTCCACGGTCTCGTGGACGAGTACTTGGGAATATTTATTGCGCAGCACTGGTGCCATAGTTCCATTTGGAGGGAAACGTTCCTTTCAGAGGAAATTGGAATGTGTAGTGGAGATAGAGGGAGTTTTTGTGTTTGGATATTGAGGATTTAAATTGTCTGTTTGGTTTGTTGGTCTCGATAATGCGAGTCGTTGGTGTATTTGAATGTTACGGAGATGTTGGAGTGTTGCATTGTAAGTAGGTGGGAAAAGTGGTGTGTGTGTGTGGTGGGGTGGGGGTGGGGGGAGGGGTAACTTTAATGGAACAGTTAAACAAGTAGCGGTGAGTTTACGCACTGAAAGTGGCCGCCAGAGAGGCTAGGGATTTAGTTGTCCTTCAAGGATCTATAGGAGCAGTAGAGAATAATTGTTACTCTGGGGACCACAGTAATCTATTCTCTAACTACATTAGGGGTGGGAAAGCTTGACAGCTATAGGAGCCTCTTCCAGAGCCTCAAATCTCTCTGCCCTTATTTACGTGTGCCCTAGAAAAGAAATGGTGACTCCTGTAAGCTTGAACTCTTCCATCAGAATTAGTTTAATGAAAGAATATTTAAAATAATACGGCTGTTAAGTAGTGGGTAGGTTATATGATTGACTTGTATCACTTAAATCTAAGGGGGACGCTAGAAAAGCACAGGTGTATAACAAAGAATACAAATTTTTGTAACAAGTATGCAAAATTGTATGTAGAAATGGTTGTTCTCAAGATGGCTTTTAAAATGGAAATGAAATTAGACAAAGATAAAAACAGATGTATTTATCAATGGAGCAAGCGTAACGTTACTTTTTAAATTGTTCTTGGTCATAAATTATTCGTACCTGTGAAGGAAAGCTTGTGCCTGAATCATGGCCCCTCTTGACTGCTTAGCCGACAGTTTTTGTGCAGGTATTCGTCGAGCAAGCTCGAACGTGGCTTCGACGAGCACAGTATTATTTTGGCCGTAGTAGAGTGAAGACCTCCGTCGTATAATATTTCTGATTAATCCAAGGAATTATCATCACGCGCGTCTTGTGTGCGTTTAAGTGTAATATCTAATGATTCTAATACCTAGTACTCTGAGATGTAATATTGTTGTAGGTATCTGATATTTTAACACCTAATATTCTTATATCTAATTTTCTGATTTTAATATTCTGCTACCTGATATTGTGGTATCTAATACTCTGGTTTTGACATCTAATATTGTGATGTCTAATAGGATTTGCCACTTTCAATATTCTGATATCTAATATTGGAGTATCTAATATTCTCACATATAATGTTGTGGTACTTAATATTCTCATATCTAATATTGTAGTATCTAATATTCCCATATCTAATATCGAGATAGCTGATATTATGCTATCTAATATTCTGATATCTGGTTTTCTGATTTCAATAATTTGATATAATACTCTGGTGTGAAATATCGTTACAGGTATCTAACATTCAGATACCCAATATCTTGATATCTAATAATCACAATATACTAAAAAGCCTAACAAAATACTTGTTCCATTATCCAATAATAAACCTTGGAACAATAAGAGTCAAAATAGATACCCATGCCAGGGGTATAACGTTTAAACGTCCCTTCCCTAACTCAAATTCTTTTGGAGCAAAAAATTCTTTTCTACTGCAGTGAAAAGCAATAACGTCCCGTGCGTTTGCAGAATAAACGCATTTCATGTCGCGAAAATAAGTGTAGGTAGTATAACGTGCGCAAGTGTGCATCTGCCCCTGTGTATCTATAGACTGACCCTGCATTTAAACTCCACACGCTGAAAGTTGCACACCTAAAATTTCACAGCCTAATTAAAGTAGGAGACTTTTCCACTTTTTGCAATATGTACCTACATCAAATATGCATCCCTCGCCTCTTCCCACAATCTCGCCACCTAATGCGCTCGAAAGGAAAGTGAAACAAGTGTTATATAGCCAGACTTACTTCAGAAACCGATCTCGATTGGAGTTACCTACATTTATCCACCACTGTTCGCCCACGCGTTACCTCAAGAGTTACCTCAGGCAGCAATTAATCAAATCGACAGGAATCTTGGTAAGGTGCGCCAACTTATTAGGAATTCTATCAAAGATTCTCAAGTCACCTTCCAAGTTCAATGTTATCGAAACCAAACGGTCATAGAAACGAATAGGTACTATTTCTACTATTTCAAGCACTCTTAAGTGCACTCATAATATCAACCACTCCAAAGCGTCTCATATTTTATCATCAAAACTATAAATCAGGCTTCAACCCCCCCCCCCCCCCCCCCCTCTTTCTCCCCAACGCGAAAGCCTCTAACGTGAAAAATAATTTCATTTCACTCTGATATTCACCTCGCACTACTTGCTTCGCGTTTCAAACGCGTCGCAGTTTGTTAAGCAAATAAACTGTACGACATGACATTACGATTGCTTTGTACGCCGGCTAACAGTGAAATAAATACAGTGCAGAGGAGTCGCCTCGATGTCAAAGTAAACTCTGAGCGGTGGCACAAAAGCGAGGCAAGGAAATGAAGCTCATGAACGGAAGGGTAGCGGTAAAAAGGCTGGGGGGGGGGGGTGGGCGGTAAATCAAATAATCGTTTGATATTTGCCCCCGCTTGTGACACGGCGGCCTTGCCATTCATTCGAAAACGAAGGAAACGATATCCATCCCTCGTGCAACGTAATTGTAAGCCAGCCCATCAACCGATTAGCCGTGTCCAAGGGATGGATCGTTCCTCGAACAAGGGTGGCTTGCTGTGAATATCGATTTTACATTCGACGTAAGTCGCTGCGAAACGCCTCCCGAGAATTCACGGCGTCAAGGGCGCTAATTAAATAATCATTAATCCCCCCTCGATATTCTTTCGCGGTTCGGCTCGGTTATCGATCGTATCGTAATGCTGGCTGAATTGAAATTGAAATAGCGGCCGGAAGTTGCACACACGTGGGAAAATCGAAATCAATTTTCCTCCGCGTATTTTCACCTCGATAAAGACAAAATTGGGGGTTGGGTAAAAGCGGGATGAACGAATCGAGATGGGTGAAATTAATTTTTCATATTTACCCTTCGCGGTTGCTCGAGGCTGTTGACTATTTTAATTGTTCCTGGTTTGCGTTTGTTCCCGCGAATATATCGTGGCTGCGCGAAATTCTGATCAAAGACAGAGTCAATTCTGGCAATTAATTTTCGGAATCAATTTCGCGTGCCTTCCATTTTGTGCCGAGTGAAATGTGTGTTTATCTTTGGCCAATGGAAGTCGGAGATCGGTGGTCTGTGAGGTTTGAATTTAAACCTTAAATTTCATCGACTCTGAACGTTTGTTTAATTCAATAGAGATTGATTTCGAGACTCCTTTACGTTCAGATTAAGAGTTATATGTAGAGAGCAGGGTGGAAATAAGTGAATACGCGGTTTGATTTAGAAATCTATAGTAGAACGTGCCCCAATACCGAGAGTAGTTTACTGTGTCCGGCTGGCAGTAGCAGTGCCTTACATACCATTGTAGAACAATTATGGGACTTCGTAAACACCTGTAAACAGCTGTGGTGGCGCCATTTTCCCGAGTGCTACTTGAAAATGTATACACAGCGTTGGTACACATTGCCTGCGGCGGCAAACTTATCAATAACGAGATGCCAGGGGCTGCAAACAGTAGAGCACTGTAAAAAATTCAACAAGCTAAAGATACTTTTGCCAAATCCTTTACCTAACAAAGTTTGCATAACTGCAGACAGTCCAGAAGTGCGAAAGGGAATAGAATAAAATAAAAATAATTGCAAGATAGAAGTATTAGAAGTTGAATAATAATTTTGACGCGTGAAAGTCAAAACATTAGATATACCAAAATTTAAAATTAAACAGATGGTTAAAAGTTGGAGTAAAAATGGGGGAATTTCATATTGGACGCATGACTCATTACAGGATCGTGCTTCCAACACTGAGAAGTACCTATTACTCTCTAAAATGAAATCGTGCAACTAACAGCAAAGACCATGCACCCACAATCGCTGAAAATATGAGGTACATAAAGCTGATAAATTCACGCTACTCATAATAGCAATAGTAATCGTGGCAACGTAAGAAAAGTACCATCCACTTCACAATGATCATAAATTCTACAATTTAAAGCTCACAATTTCTTTCCCACCTCTTTTCTACGTAAAAAAAAATGTCTACAATACAGCCCAGATGTATTATTAATACTGTGTTATCATTGTTAACGATTTTAAGCACGCATAATGCTTGAGGCGTGCAGAAAGTATCGACTAAAATTAACGATGTCAGAGTGAGCTCTCATCCGGCGGTGTGCAATTAGGATTGGTAGGATCCGCGCAACCGAATGCCCCTGAATAATAATTACGGTGCTCGCGGGTCAGCGATAACCACTCGGATACAATCCAGCCTCTCACCCTGATCGGGAACTCGAGATCATGATAGACGCGCCTCGATACTCCGATATTCCGTTACTCCGACGTTACGCTCGTCGAAATTCTGTTGGCCTGTATGCTTATGCCAAAACGGTGGATACAGTATAAAGCAATGCGCGTGTAGCGAACGTTTACGTAGCACGGCAAATGCGTGTACGTGACAATATAGGATGGTAGACACTCGCGATCGTCTTTCTACGTGTCGGGAATAAGCTGGGGAAGTGGAGTCGTAGAATCGTTGAACCTTTAAAGCGAGGGCTAGCAAAGACTTTTGCAGACTTGGAAATTTATCTGTGATGCCTATGGTCCGGATTCTGAAATTTCTGCCGAAAGGGATAAATGAACCGTATTTTTAAGGTTTTCTCCGTTTACACAGGTCAAAGGGGATTTCCTTGTGGTCGAAGTCTCTGAGGGCTTGTTATCGGGGTGAATTCGAGGCAGTGATTTTTGTCGCTCAAGATTGCGTAGGAAATGTCTCGTAAAATTGAACGTCGACGAACGTGTCCAGCATTGCAAGTGATTCCTTATTTAAAAATGAAATTTGGCCATTTTTCGCCCCCTAAATATGAAAACGGGCCGCTATTAAAAAAAATCACGTAGGTATATCTTATTTTTCGATTCTCTAAAACGTATCTAAAAGCAAAGCAATCGGAGGCGGATACTTGCCTATCCTAACCTTTCCTTGCGAGTAATTTCACTCAAGTTACTTCAAATATCCCCTTTCAAATAAATGTAATAGTTAGGGATGTACCAACCCTCCCCCACGTGACCTATCAAAAGGGCAGCTTTTCCGTTCACGTTTCTTGTTTCCTATGATAATCCGGGAATCACGCGAGAACCAGGTGCTCGACGAAATCACAGGCTCAGCAATTTTTGCGCGTCGTCTCTGAATTGCAAATTCCAAGAGGTGGCTCGATCTCGAGGCCTCCCTTTACCCATCCCTCGTGAATTTTTTTTTCTCGCTTTTCTTCCTTCTCGTCCCGTTCTCGCACAAAACTTCGCACACATTTTTAGCCAATTATTTCTCGCGTACAACCTCCACGATTTCTCCAGCTGTTCGCTGATGGATGGTAGAGAATTAGCGAAGGAAAAATTTTCGTCTGCGGATTTATGCACTTTGCGGGAGCCCCGAAATAAATAGCATCCAGTTGGAAATCCTTTTAGCTGGAAACTCACGCGTGGAAAGTAAAAAATCAAGAATATGGGTGATGGGTGTCTCGAGATCGATAGGGGTTGCTTCACCCTGCCCCCGCAGCACAGTCTCCCCTAGTTTTTATTTAACATATGTGTCTACGAGGGACACGGATATAATATATGGCTGCTGGTAGAAACTCGAAACTCGCATATTTCATGGCCTGGTACAGATTTTCCCTCAGTTCTGCATAACGCAAACGTTCGATACTACGTCACGATTAAACGCACGATCGATACACGCGCATGGGGGATATTTGTTAATTTAACAGAGAGCCCGCAGCTAAGACCAACTGTTTGATTAGCAGCATCGGAGTGAATCGCAAACAGCCATAATACCGATCGCTGGCACTTCATTTGTAAGCCAGGATAACTTAATACTTGCGGGTGTTGATCTGTTGCAGGAACACCTTTATCAGGGTTATTGGGGACCAGAGTCGAGCAATGCACGCCGAAATGGGTGAAATTTAAGAATTAGTTTTGAGGAGTGTAGCTTGAAAAACATAGCAAGTATTAGATTGGTGACATAAGTAATTACTTCAAGTAAAGTTGTAGAATTCCATTAAATGAGGAAGGTTGGGAATATGGAATAGTATTGCTCGCGAATTGATATAGTTACCCTCAAATTGTTCGACAAATGACCAACGGAAAATAAATTCTTCTACTCATAATGCTTACCAAATATCACTTTAGGGTCTATGCATTAGGGTTTATATAAAGTTTGGTGTTTAAGTTTGGGGTTCCGGTTTCTCGCCGTTTGATTGTCATCTATTTAAGTAACTCGATCCCTGTTTACACCAGACAAGTTTCTCCAGCAGAAGGTTCACACTTCACAGAAAGTGCTATTCCAGAGCTCGCGAATTCCAAACATCTGTGATTGTATAATTTCAGACATAAAAATACTTGGAATTATTATGTAACTTCCTTTCCAACATCCTTTAGCAAATACGCTAAATCCTGTGCTCCAAGCTGATACATTGAACTGCACTCGAAACAGTAAAACATTCAGCAAGGTAGTACATTTTCCCTCTTTTTCTCGTTTTCTCGTTTTCTCGCGAGTTAATTTGATGCCCGACGAAGCAGAGCAGACATTCGATACGCTGGCTAATGACAAATTGTGACGTCAGCTCGTTTTCAACTTGCCATTAACTTTTAATTACGTAATTAGTAGCGGTTGCCATTTTTGGCTGGATGTTATGAAATTACTCGGGCACCGGATTAAATTGAATCGCATACAAGTGCCTGTACACCCGATCGATACCGCCCACACGCAGACACAAAAGGACGACTGCAGCTGTTTAAAGACACACGCAGATTTTACCGTAGATGCGTTCCACAAACGTCTTTCCAGTCTCAGATGTACTATATCATATTCTCTTCATATCGTATTCATATTTCTGGCGAAACACGCTAAAACCTATTTACATTTGTTGTCTATTTACAATAGGAAGAGGAATTCATTTCACTGGGTTACTTAGCATTATTCAGCGAACTATTCACGAAGGGTGGAAAGTTCCTGTGTTCGCTAGATTAGCGCAAACAGCCAGTACTGCGGGGTCTCGATAATCTGAATTTCGCTTAATCTGAACTCTGCTTAAACCGATTTCCACCGAATTCAAGTACTTGTTTCCGTATTTTTAAGAAGTCTACCATTAACATCGTCCTTTTCACCTCTTCTTCATCCTTCCAATGTACTCTCTCTCTCCCTCTCGCATCTACTTCCCATTGGACACCCCTCAGGCATAAACTCCGCTTAATCCGAATTCCCCTCGGTTCTGCATACATCCAGTTCCACTTCCATCGAATTATCGAGACTCCAAGGTATTCACACCAAGGGCGTTGAAGCGAAAGATATAGCACACCACATAGTACAAAATTCCAAATTAAATTAAGAGTGAATTAAAGCGGACGAAGGAGCTGACACGTGTTCGATGTTAAGAGCATCTAATAAAATTGATAAAAACGACAAGGCATCGGATAATTTACGACCTCCATTAGACGCAAGCGTCGAAAGGTTGAAACCTGACTGCCCTTATAATTAGATAAACCGTGTCACACACACGCGCGCGCGCGCACGTTGCTCGCGTGGGCGCTCTATCCCCGCCGCTTAATGGAAGCTGAGAGGAGCTATTACTTCGCCAACGGTATTACATATCCGTGTTATCAGTGTAAATGTCAGAAAGTGGACGCCTATCTTCCACTCGTAACTCCCTATCTTGAGCATTCCGCAACTCCATCCGTCCCCTGTGTTTCGCGAGAGAACGAGGGGTGCGGGGAGGCTACTAATTTACTTTCAGTGCAAGACTCGAGGATCCCCTCGGCTTGCTCACAGATTTGTTCAAATCAGGCTAACAAATTCGTCCATTCAGGCTGTATTCTCTTGTTTCCCGTGAAATAGGGGTTAAATCAATTTTTCCTCGAATCTAATTAATTGTCAGTTAGATTGAAGCCCAATCGGAGTATCACTTAAATCTACTTAGCTCTGAGTTAGCCGAGTTAGCATCAACTAGGCTCGAGATCAGTATCGATTAGGTCCACGTACCAGGTTTGTCCCGCACCTGCGTTTCAATTAAGTATACGTAAATTGCACTAAGATTCTAAGATTCTACTTAAAATTCAGGACCTTGCAGCAACAGTGGTGTAACTCAATGTTTACCAAGTTGGATTAAATTAGAAAAAAATATTTATAAAATTATTGCCTTGACTTATCATTGAAAAGCAAACGCTAATTGAAGATTATATATTTTTACACAATAAGTAGTAGTTATTGCGTTGACAAGTTTTTATTTCTCCTTTTGGCGAAAAAATATTCTATAAATAATAAAAATATTAATAGTAACATTAATGTTTCTATTCTTAGTTATCGGATTTGCATGAAACGTGCACCAAACGATTTTTTTTCACTTATATTACACGTCATATAAGTGAACAACTGTGAAAAATGAAGCTGCAACCCCCTTGCTAGGAGATCCTCAATTACCACCGAGATAGTCAATTATTTGCCGCCGTTCGAATAAATCAGCGGATTCGCCGGATGATTTCCTTCCTCCAGTGATTCGTATCCTGTCAGTTGAGGTACATCCGAGGCGTTACATTATTCACCGGGCACGGTTTCAATGATTCCCGTTCACATACACGGACGCTTCCTGTTTCAATATCGCGATCGCGGCCGCGTAATCTTTAATGGAGGCGGCGGCTCGTCGTGATTCCCTGTAATATTACCACCGGGAGGGGTGGAGAAGTCGATAAGAATTCTTCTTCTCCAGGCCGCGCGGAGAAAAAATACAGTGTTGGGATCCGCGGATATTGCACGATCCCGAATGCTATCCGACTCTGCCATTTTCGTGAATTTCCCGGGTATTCGATATAATCTTCGAAGATTGAGAATACCGCGAACGTGCTGCATGTAGGTATTCACGTTAATCCTCAGAAGCATGTTTTTCGGTGCCCGATCGCCGAGCCTGACGAAAATGGAGCAGCGATCACATTCAATTCTGCACACGCGAATCGACGTTTTACGTTTTAATCAAATCTTAAAACTGTGGCCGGAAATATCTGCTCCGCGAATTTATACGCTCCTCCTCGATGATTTATCAGCTTCATCAACTGATAAACTTGTCAGATATGTCTCAACAGAGACGGTAGGTAGTCAGCCTGTGAAAGTAGAAGCTTTTAAGACGTTGTTTTCATTCAATTTGTCCCCACTTTCGGAGCAATTTGATTTCGGTATAAATCATTCCGACGTTCAAATGGCTGATAATAAATCTCCAGGGAAAATGGAAAATGGAAGATTGGTATTTTCCTGGAGCAACGTTTTGTTGTTAAATCCATCCATTCAGTCTGATTTTTCATTTTTCCGCACTTTTTATGCCGCTATCATTCACCACCACTTGGATCGATTTTAATGGCATTTCCAACGGACGAGGTAATTATGCTACGACTACCTTTGCAATACCGCATCAAATTCACTTAATCGTAACCAGATATCGGCATTTTGATTATGCTCCGATAGGGCGGTGTCCATTACATGATTGAAAGCACTCTGCACTGTGTAGTAGGTATTTCCTGTTTGCCTGCACCCTTGAAACAAAAGTCTTGATTTAATCAGTGCGAGAAGAGCGAGTGCGAGTGCTGAGTAGATAAGTTCTAATTCACTGACTCATTAATAATTAAGTCTTGCAATAATTACCTATATAAAAATCATCACTTTTCAACATATCTGTATGATTCTGTTTAGTTATGCGCATCAGGTACCTCATTATTGCTGGATGTACCTAAAGTCCTGAACCACGATATACGTATGAAGGATTTAATTTATAAAATTGCGAGAAACTCTCGAGGGTATTAAAAATGCAATCTCTCAGCTCCAGTACTTTGACATATCTACGTGTATGGTATAGGATGAACATAGAATTTCGAAATTATCAGAATTCCGCGCTTAATATTCTCATTACGAACGAGAAATCTTGCATCAATTCGTAGTGGTGCGTAAGGATTTCCAGGGGCGGCGAATTTAATTACGGTTATTAAGGCGTCTCTCGTTTCATAGACGAAGGGTGTGCGGGGTTTAGAGCACAACGTTTCCAAATTTATTGTTTTTATTATTTCTGCCCCGCTGCCAGTGGGCCCTCTGAATACGTGTCAGCCAGCGAGTAAAGTCACTTCGTAATAACAGGTTAGGCCGCGTAAATACGAGGCAAGATGAATTCGTCCCTATCTTTTCATGCGAACCCTACATCCTTCTTGCGTTCACACGTAGGGCCGTGCTGGGCTTTTGTGCGAGATTACGTGTTGGGTTTAATTTCAATATGCATGCTCGCCCCTTGAATACATAGCGTCCCTTTCGTTTTTCTCTTCTCTTCTTTCAATGGTGTGGTATACGAAACCTTAAATTCTAGATGTAAATTCTAGATTCTAAATGTAGAAAATTGAATTTCGGCACTTAAAATTTCAAACCCCAATTTTACAAATATAAGTTTCGTAAAAATTGAACATTCGCAATTTAGAAAATATCGTTTTTTTTCTTTCTAAATTTAGAGATTCCAAATTTAAGAAAATGTAATTCTCCTGAAGCTAGAAGGCTGAAAATTTAGAAAGTGTAATTTCCTTAACATTTGAAGATTCATAGATTCATAGAAGAACATACAGTTTGTAAATTCTGATTTCTTAAAACTTGAATCCCAAATGTAAAGCTACAAAATTTGGGGGATTGTTCTTTCAGGCGGAATTATGTGGCCTCTACTACAGTATCCGGACCGTCACTTAAATCTCTGATCGTGACTTAAACGTCGCTCGTGTATCGGTTTTTCGGTATTTTAAAGCTGGGGCATAACATTTAAGACAGCGCATGTATGCACGTGCATGGAATTACACGCATGGCCCGACTTTAATCTCCCTTTTTTTCTTCTATCGTTGTAGTTGCGCTAACGAAGTTTATAAGCGGCAAAAAGAGCATCACGGTCGTCGGGTAGCATGTACCGCGCCTACGTCGTGCAGAATTTTCCATCGCCCTATCTGCCCTCCCGCGTAGTATACACGAGCAAAAAGGCAGTGTGTTGTTCTGCCCATAACATCGGCTGTCCAGTCTGTCTGCGTTTTTACGCTTCATCTGGATGACGCACTAAATACGAGTACGTGGGCAGATATGAAAGGTGACGGTTTAACGTCACGGGGGCAAAGTGAATGTTGAAAGTCGATAAACTTGATAAGCGTGGACTGGTGAGGATGGATCATCAACTGCTGTCTTCTCGAGGTTTGCGAGAAGAAGGGGAACGGGGGAAACAAAGAAAATGAATAAAGATGTGGGGGTGGCTGAGGCGAGTGGAACAAATGAAGATTCTTCAAAGGGGGACCCTGGATGATGAATAATAAATTAAACGTAAGCAGAGGTTGTGCCATAAAAAGCTAAAAGAAGACCGATTGTTCGTAAATACTTAGAAGCGGATGAAAAAGGGATGGAGACAGTAGAATCGAATATTAAGAATGCAGAGAGGAGATAAATTACAGAACACGAAATCATGAAAGGAAGAAAATAATCGTTTCGCGGGGAGAGATTTAATCAATCATATAAATGGAAGCGCGACGAATTAACAGTACGATCTTCCCCAAGAGAAAATTAATTGGAAACTAGGGAAAAGGGAAGAAAGTCTTCTGAAGGGTAGAGTGGATTACTTTATTCAACAGACTCTCGAATTCTAAATACAGTAATTAATTTCGTCGTTAAGGCACTGCCACGAATGTGTTGACGATGTTGGAATGACTCTGTTCTTCAGATTCCAGGGCAGGAATGTTTTCTTCGTTTCATGCATAAGAGAGAAACTTTGGAACTCCTGTTAAGAGTGCAAATGGTGTTATATCTCGAGTACTTTTAATAGAATCTCTGATAAGCTACTTGTGTACCCTTGTGTACCCTTCTTAACCTAAGTTTTTACTCCATTTACAAGTTAATCGGGGCTATTAAACGAAGGTATTTTCAGAATAATGCGCATGCACAGTGAGATGCCGCCAGTATGATTGATCTGTACCACTAGATGAAGAGGTGCTTCGTATGCCAGCAAGGAGAAGGAGAGCGCGTATGGTCAGCTCATCTCTCCGTTCCCATCCGACATTCACTTGAGTGATTTGCAAATGTGTTCACGAAGTACTAACTACTAGACTGTAGATTCTTCACAAACTCTCCGCAACTAATGATTAGAAAAAATCTCTGGACAAAAAATCAATGCAACAAGACATTTCCATCTAAGAGACCTCGAACCCTGACCCACCACCAAAACTTCCATATTCCCCCGAAGCACCTGTTCGATTTCGCCGGAAAAAAGGCTCGTAAAAAAAGGAGCCCCAAAAGCAAAGTGAGAAAGGCCAACAGAAACACAAGAGCAGGCAACGGTTACGCAGGGAACCGTCCGGTTCCGGGAGAGCGAGCAGGGGCTGCGCGGGGTGGGTGGGTGGTCGGGGAGAAGGATGAAACAAGAGAACAGCTGCTTATACATGCAGGTCAGCAGGGGTAGGCAGGGTAGGGCAGGGTAGGGCAGGTTAGGCGACGCGGGTGAAGCCCGCTTGGCTGGAGGGAGAAGCGGCCAGCAGGGAAGCCGGAGTTGGAGAGAGGGAGAGTGACCGGCGGCGCGCGGCGCGCGGCGGACGGACCGAGGGAGGGAGAAAGACGGAGAGCGGCGCCTGCGTGCTGATTCTTGAGGGCTCGTTCTGAACCGAAATCTAGGATCCCAGTCGCGAGCGCGCCGCCGATAGAAGGCAATCGGAGGATCGAGGGAGATACGGTCGCTGACCTGGCTGCCACCCGGCCAGAGAGTCCACCCTCTTTCGCGCTCTTTCTCTCTCGCTCTCCCTTGCGCTCTGGCTACCCTTACCCGCTCGCGCCAACAGAGCCACAAGTTAGAATCCACGAGGGGGAACCGGCCGGCCGGTTCGTGTTCCTGCGAGTGCGTTCCTCTCGCCCACGTCGGATTAGGGCCCGCTTGTCCACCTGGCTTGTGCCTTCGCTCTGGGAGAACGTCCACCCTTCCAGCCAGGAGGAAGGCGATCCACGTCGATTAAGGTGATTAGAACGGGCCTGTGACGTCGAATATTTCCAGCCTCCCTTAGATCAGAGAATGTTGACTCTCCTGGGGGAGGTTTGGTATGAAGGTGATTAGAAGGTTCCGCAGGAGATTCAAACGGGGGAGTTTTTAATTGTTCGTTGGGTAGAGGAGGGGGCGAATCTGCCAGCTAGAGGAGCAACGGGGGATAAAGGTCCTCGTTTAAAGTGATTTGGGAGGTCCTTAGGGGAATTGAAATTTTCCTTGCCTGCGCTGTAGCAGGATGGCGACTCTCGCAGTTACGAGAAAGGTGATCGTCGTTTAAAGTGATTAGAGGAGACTTGTTAGGGCTTCTGGCGTCTCATCCCATCGCGTAGAAGAACAAGGAGTAGTTTTAGGTGGTTGGAGAAAGATCGCGGTTTTCGTTGCGTTGTGAAACGTTCAGCGAGGAAGACGATGGAATCGATTAAGCCGCATGACAGGTTACCCCGTTGTTTGCTCGCGGGGGTAGCGGTATCGCGGAAGGTCAGTTAAGTCGTAAACGAGGATCAGCTCGTGTCCCCTGCTTGTCGCCGTCCGAATCAGAGGAAGAGGATTAACCGGTCGGAAGCACCTCCCCGTTATTCAGCCGCGAATCGGTTCGCGAGAAAGGCCAGCCAACTCTGTTGCCCTGTTCCTTTTTTCCATCCCCCTCGCCGGAGCCAGGGTCGCGAACAAAGTTCGCCGACTATCTAGAGGGATTGTTTTCGACCAGAGACACCGGGGTGGAAGGCTCGTTTCTCTTATGCTCGCTGGTTAAGAAACTAACCACCCCTCCTTCGCTGTTACACCGAAACTTGGCACCTGCAATCTACAATTCTACCCAAATCCAGTGGGAATTAGTGAACGAAAAGCAATTCGACGCGTACGATTTTAAATAACATTCCACCGATGGAAATATAATTCTGTTATACGCAAGTCGATTAAACCAGAATGGAAATGGTGTACACGGGGTGGAAAAGGCGTCTCTAATCGGATGGGTGTGTGTGTGTGTGTGTGTGTTTGCAGAGGTGCTGAAAGGGGAAAAGGCAGTTTGCATGCCACGGTCAGCATAAAGGGCTGCGGTGGATCGGGATCTTGGACGTTGGGGCAGGGACCAGGGGACCTGGAGGACACGGGGACGTGCGTAATAGGAGGCCAAGTTCCGGGGCGTCCAAGTGGAAAGCAATCCTCCCCAGTTCCTGGCGCACGTGTCGGCGATACGGATACACGGCTGGAGAGCACCGATGCACAGGTAGGCTTGTGTTAGTTTGCACGCGGGGCGTGATTAAAAGCCTCGAAACGGGATATTACGTATATTACGAGGGGGGACGTGGATGTAACCGCTGCTGCGAGCTGCCGAACGGAGGAATTCTTTTTCAAGTCGACCTCTCGGCGACACTCGTCGTTCGATTACTTCCATTTGGGGTTTAGGGGCTTGTAACGCCGAGCGCTCGAGTTTTAGCATTCTGAGAAACGAAAGGCGATGCCCCCTTCAAGGGGGCTGTGTTTGCTTCAATTGAAAATGGTATTGAAATGGTATTTGTGAGCAATAAATTCAGGTTGCTTTCGTTGGGGGAACGAAGAGTGATTGTTTTCTTGCTGAGGGTGATTTTTTATCAGAGTGTTAGTTAGTGTAAATTTAGGTTCAAGTGTCTGGTGTGTGTAGGAAGTGTGCTTTTGCTGGGTCGATTATGTTATTTTAGAATTGTGGGTACGAACGGGAAGGGACACTTTAGTATCTGGCTACGTGGATACTCAAGTTGTTAATTTCAACTGATTATTAACTCTCGTTTAAGTAATAGTTTTAAAGTCTTTGTTAATGACTGTGATAACTCTGATAAAAGATCCTTAGAGGAAGAAAATTGTGTTCATTACGTTCGTCCTTTGAAACATTCTACAGATTTCTTTTCATCTTCAAATTATGATATGTTTAAGTGTGTTAAGTATTTATCCTCAAAGAAATTTTAAACTTTATATTATAAAACGATGTTGGTTAACGGTCTACACGTATTGCGTGACACTGTGATTTAATAATCGCTACCTATTCCGTGTGATCGTAGGAACGACATCGATTAAAACTTTCCTTTAGAACAATACTACTTTCTTCGAGAATTTCCTCACAATCGTTGCGATTATCTTAGACTCCTTCAACCCGCATTGTTCTCACGAATTTTCATCACAATTTCTCTATAATCCTACTAGACCCATAGTCGTGAAAATCTCGTTAACGTCATCTGACGAGACGATGCTTAGAGAAACTACTATTCTTTTAAATTGAGTAGGAGAATTAGGAAGCATCGTGCAGAAAGTGAGAGAGTCAAGAAGCAAGCTTCCACCAAGCCGATAACTTACACCCAAAACCACCTAGTCGAACGATCAGAAATTTCTTCACTTCGCAACAATATTACTTCCCCATTCAATTACACAGACCCATAATTTCACAACACTCGACAGTATCCATTCCCATAACAACAACAGCATGGTACCAATGGCGCCGATAACATTAAATCATGCTTAACAGCGTTATCGAGTAACCCGTCAAGTAGAACAATGCGACTACCTAGTGCGTTTAAATTTCGCGCTGATTATTACGAAACGTGCCTCTGTAATCCCGAAACTCATCATCCACGATCAATGTGCCGAGAATGACCCCCGATATTTATAGAAATTATAAATTCCCATGATCGACGACGGTAGTTCTTCGCCGCGTAGTCGTTTAAACGTCAAACAGAGACTACAATGCCTCGATCGTCGCCCACTGGAATACGAAATTTACGGTAGTCAGTTCGGGGCTAACGAATTAACGCCACTCCACGAAATGCGATATATATATATATCGACGGGGGATTCTGATTTATTTATTTAATTGGCTGCCTTTCCAACTAGCATATTATTCTCCTGGAACAATTGGCTATTGAACACGTACGTTAGCGTATCGCACGCGTGTGTACTGTGTACGGTGTATAATGTCGAGACGCGGCTGCGCGAGGTCTCTACCGTAGACTGGTAGATGGACCGCGTGCAACCGTTTCTCTGGGCATTTAGTCATGAATATTCACGTGACTGTGATCGTTTGCATATAAAAAAAAAGCGGATGGGACATACTTATATACGCGTTACGACTCCAGTTAAAATCGTTCAATTTCCAGATTTATTCAAAACGTTCTCACTGAATCATACGACGGTTCCGCGATTGTACAGAAATTGTCCTTCCTCCGGATTAAGGCCAGTTTGCATGGCTGAGTTAATTAGCGCGCGGCTATAGGACGCACTTCGCCTTTCCCCCTCGATTATGGCTCTTTTCCCTGCCTTCGTCCATTGCCTCGTCGTACCTCCCGCAAACATCCAGAGGAATTGCTCCTTGTCAATTTTTGTTGACGGTTCGAGGGTCTGCTGTTGAACTTGGGCACTTTCGTATGGAACTGCTTGAATTACGGCTTTGCATTAACCACCCATTCGGTGGGATAGGTTTTTAACGCGTGAATATCGGCTTGTAATTTATGTGACTCCAGTGGTGCCCTTTTAAGGGGACCGATAAGTTTCGTTGGTCATGCGACAAGGGTTTGGTGCTTGAACTTTGCGTGGAATAATGGTCTAGTTGTAATATCCATCGGAACCCTCGCGTTGACGAGTTCAGTTTACACATAAACTGTGACTTAGTTTAGTTTCTGGGTTCCTTTTGTCGCGGCAGCTGTTCCTAGTGTTTTTTTTTGTAGAAAGGATTTTTGGGACAGGGTGATGGTAAGAGAAGTTATGCCATTTCAATTTGACTACTATACTTTTGTACCCCCAAAAATTTGTTGGGCTCTCTTATGCCTAAAATCCGTGGTCAAGAATTAATCAGAACGCACCATTCGTCACACATTTGCCATTCTCAATGACTTATCTCAACACACTAGTATCATTTTCCAGTTGGTACAAAAAAAAAAAAAAGAAAATCTCCTTCCAGACACTTAAAGAATTTTCCCTCATTACTACGACTACTTAGCTACGGTTTTCCAAAAACAAAGGGACGTTGCCCAAACACAACTTACAGTCACACCACAGCTCACATCGATGTTCTCTATATAGGATTCTCCTATTGGCACGTTCCAAGCATCCTACCGACTCCCTCCGCCACTCGAAATTCCCAGGATCGATAATCCTGGATCCACGTTAGCAATCTTCGCCTACATCCTCGCAAGAAGTCCCGACGTTTCTTCGAGCAATCGCGAAAGTAGCTGGCGCTCCGCGTTTAGGCGAGCGTTAATGGGCGGTGGGCAAAGTGGAAGGTGCGAGAAAGGGTGCCGGAGGGGTGGCTGAAGGGCGGGGCGGCACCCCGGGCACCTTTCGCCCCTGTCATTTCTGTTCTCGGCGAGGTGGCGGGGAAGAAAAATGAAAAAAGGGAAAAGAAGAAAAGAAGAAAAGAAAGACGGCGAAATCGTTCGATCGACACAGAGTGAACCGGGCGCCGTTGTGCGGCTTCTTAACGAGAAAGCGCCCGGAGAGAAGGACTGCTTCTGGGGCTGGCCTATTCATCGAGCCACCAGCGATATTAAAGGCCATCGTTGGCGTAGGTCATCCCCTATCGGGCAAACGGTCGACTGATATCGTCGAGGGATTGTCGCGAATCGATTTAAGTCGATCTAAACGACAGAGGCAGCGTGACGAACGGCGTGTCGTCCAGCCCCTTCGCGCGCGGCCCCTCTGCCTGGCAGTGGTGCAGCGAGTTGAGTGGCATGTGAAGCAACGCCGCGCCGTTGAGGCTGCGGGCCAGAAAATGTGTTCTTGGATATCCGGAGCTGCACTTAAGAATAAAAGGGCATTTAATTGCCTCGCCACCTTAACGGGGTATTTTAACCTTTGTCAGGAATCTTTTTTGCGGTTATCATGATGCTGATCTACAAGCAGCGATGTTTGTGGCGGTTAATAAAACATTTTCATTCCATGGTACACGGTACGTAGGTCCACACGAGCTTTCTGGTTTATCAGATAAGACACTCACCTTATTAGTGGTCAGTGGCGTGAAGCCTTTAGGCGCTTAGATTAAAACCCTGAGTATACGCGTGGGCAGATCCTCTGGTTACATTTTCTAACCTAACTACATATACGCGTCTATAGGCGTCTACAGGGTCTTTGTACTAACAGCCAACTGAACAAAGGGTTAAGCGTTTTTAGGCTCTGGACACGTTGGTCATCTTGATGCGATGGGATAATATCGAATTCTCGGAGCCCGAGTTTTGAAGACCGCATCCGTTGTGCAATAAGGGTGGGCTTTCGTGGCTATAGAATGGATAAAAGGAGTAGATCTTATCTTACTCTCGAAGAATTGCAAATCAGCTGTAGATTTTTCAAATATGTACCTATTTGTAAGTATTAGGGCACTTGTTTGACCTATTTGCAGAAAATACTACAAGCATACCTTTTCCACTGTTTTTAATTTAAAATACCAAATAAAATTTATTAGAGCTATTCAATAAATTTGCAAGGTATTTTACAATTGTTCCACACGGAGTAGGTGTTCTAATACCTACTTATGAACGTCGGTGTAGGTTTGTAAATGTTGGCGAAACTGTTGGGTGTCTCTATCATTCTTTTCATCCCTATATGTGGCTTTGGTGTCACTGTTGGTCTCTGTATGACGTCTTTCACAAGAAACGTTGGGTGGTTGTCAACGAACGATCAGTCGAGCGAAATAATTCTGCAAGACACGTAGTCGTAGGCCATTAACGAGCCACGCGAAAAGCCCTTGCTGACGGTGTAATTAAGGCCCCGCGGCCATTCAACGAATTAAATCTCCGAAAAAAGGAGAAAAAGTGGGAGGCGGATCATGGAAGGGTCTTTCCCGCGCGTCTTTAGAATCCGCCCTCTCGGCAGGCGTGGATCCGTCGTCGGTCGTTACGAGCCGCTATTAACCCTTCCCGGTGGCTCGTTTAAAAAGAAAAGTTCTGCCCGGATAATCCTGGCGGCGGGGATTTTCGAAAACCTGACACATAGACACGTGCCACGTTACGCTGGGGTGTTTCGTAACAAGTGGTGCAACCTGCGACATAGTGGAAGTGTCATCATCAATAGCCAAGATTTGTCGAGAAGACAGTACCTATAAGTAATATTTGAAGGGAACTTAGTTGAGTGGAAGTTGAAATTTTTCACATTTCTGTGATTTCTAACAGCTGCATAAACGAAATTACAATGAAACTCTTCCACACGGCACTGCCACATTTGGTGGCCCATTATTCGTGGGCCGGCGTAGACCCCGTATCCGTCGTTCTGCAGGCACGTACGAAGCTATCTGCAGCCAAAGGCTTGATCGAGTCCGAATTTTATATTACACGGAAATGCTTTTGACGGAAATGCTCGACGAAAAGCCGATATTGTCGGATAATTTAAGATACACTTCTGTCTCAGCGACAATGGCGGTCAATAGCGAATAAACCGCTCGTGATGAAAGGCTGTAGGTGCAGGGGTTCGGGAGGATGCTCCCCATTGTTTTTTCTCTTCTGGAAGGACTGCTATCGATATAGGGCAGGTGATCCTTGCTTTTACCGGGCTGCTCGCGAGCCTTAACGACCCGAAGGGAGCGCAGGAAATCTGGTAATAGAGGCTGGCTTACCTGCTCGACGAATTAAGCCGTTTGAGGATGGCCGCAGGAAATCCTCGAGTTTGCTCGCGCCTCGTTTCCCCTCGGGCTAACCCTAGGCAGGTCCTCCGTGGTCGCATTATTCATGCAAGTCGCTGTCTTCTTTCTTTGAATTAGCGACGACGGTCGAGTTTGAAATAAAAAAAAGTGTGAGTATTCCTGGATACTATCTACCGATTTAACCCCTCGCCATCGAGATTTGTGAGTGACGGAATTCGCATCACCCACTTGCAAAAGTGGAGCAGCAAGAATAGCCCCGAAGACCATTCGAGGGGCCTCCAAACTCGATACGAGTCCCCCAGTTTCCGTCGATGAGTGCTCTAACACGTGATGGGGAAAAGTATTTTCGGAGGCAGTATCGACATCTGGGAAATGAAGCTTTCGATGCTCTCGATCAGGTGTTTGTATTTTTAGGGCAGGCTTAATTTATTTGCCCTTGGGCGGAGGGTAGTTTGGCAGTGATACGCAGGGTCAATTTTCACGTATGGGGTGATCTTGCGAACAAGATTCAGTTATAAAGAGGTGTTATTATAGTTGTCAGTATAATTTCGTTCGCGTGCCACGCGAATCCACGAAGCACACACAGGGTAGGTGGGAGCAAGTCTTCTCAGAAGATCCAATGTCGATGATTAAATGGGAACGTCGCGCGAACGAGGTTCAGTCCCGGTGGATTGCTCTTGTTCGCTGCCTTTCGCGGGAGAAAGGGGGAACGAGAATTTTTTCATGTGTGCACCTAACTCTGCTGTCGATGGCAGTGATGCAATAGTTGACCCGCGAGGGGATGATAAACGAAGGGACGACGGGTTGGTTGAAGGATTTTTAAACAGTAACACATCGAAAACTCGAAACTCAGGGCTCTTTGTTCTCTGGGCACGTTCGTTAGCATTTTTTGGGTCGTTGAATGGGGTTTCGAACACAAAGCTTGGGGTGAGGGGAGGTAAAAGGTAGGGTTGAATTCGGGGGTGAATTGAATAGAGAAGAGTCTAAGTAGCCACTACTTCTAAACAATTGCCAGTAAATTCAAGCGACAGAATTCTGTTTGAAGTTTCGAGTTCCAGGAATTGCGTTGACCCTTTCACTCGCTCACTCCATAATTATTATAATATTAATATCAATGTTAGCATTACTAATATTAGCTAACGGTCAAGGATTAATGAATTATTTTCAGACCCCCCCCCCCCCCCCTGCACAAGGCCTTCTTATCACTCTCTCATTCTCACATGCTCGCCTTTTATCTTTTTCCATTTTGCCTACTTTCTCACTTTTTCTGCCGCGGATCATATGCTCAACCCTTACTTCCCTCTCTGGAATTTCTCGCAATCTCGTACCATATGGTCCAACGTTCCCCCAACTTTGCCACAAATAAAATTAGTACTAAAGTGAATATCAGTAACAACAGGAAATCCTTAGCGCCTCAAACGCCACCAGCCAGTCTCTACCCACTTTTAGTACTAGCAAAAAGTACTTCTCCATAGCGAACGGGCTAAAGTTAAGCGGTGTAGAACGCAGGTGACAAGGGGATTAACGGGAAGGCGAGTGTGGTTTCTGGTTCGTCATCCTTGCATGCCAGCGGAACACCTTGTAGATGCCGCGTGCCGTGGTTAGCAGCGAATTTCGCGGGCAGGTTGCCTCGTTTACGCCCTGCATTGCAGAAACTTTGATGGCGAAATCTCTGTAGGAGAATCAAGCCACGGAAATAGATTGTCACGGGCGTTCTCCAGCTTCCGTGACGGTTCAAGTGCATCCGAGAGCGACATTTACGTCCAATTAGAGCGAACGCGCCAATCGAGAGCACGCGCGGCTATTTTTAAGGGCAGGCGTGGGCGTGATTGTTTGTCCATGCTTCGGGCTATAAATCCCCATAGGTATCGCAACCTCTTTGCTCAGATTTTCGTTTCGTTCGGGTTCAGGAATATTAAAATTTTCAATTATTTCACTTTTGTCGCAACTTTAATCACGCAACTTTAATCGAGTTGTATGACGACTAACGATAAGTAGAAGTAGTAGTCGACGGTAGTCGATCCATTTAATTGGGGATGCCACAGCCGAAGATTATATAGTTTTCAACGAGCATTTTCTAACGAATTTGTGAAATTCACAGAATTTCTTTGCAATTAGAACTCACTTGAATCAAATTTCTCGAGTACCTACGTGTGCGTCATTTAGACGATTTGAAAGGGTTATTGTTGGCAAAGGGTTGGAAGTTGATGTGTATGAACGGCTGGTAGTTCTTCTTCAAATCATTTTACATCACTTTGCCCCTGAAACTAGTAATAGCAAATTTGCGATAGGTGCAAATCCACGACGAGACAAAAATGAAACTTTAACTTGATGAGACAATTATTTCAGTTTTTCATTACTTCTTAATTGTCTTGTTACTGACTGCGTGAAATTAGACTCTCATTAGACAATTCTCATGACATATTATCAAAAATCTCGTCTCTCGCGACTCCTTCCATTATTTACCTACATTTAGTTGTTGCTGAGATTTTTGTCTCATGTAAAATCTCATCTTCGATTCGCGCCTTAAGAGCCTTCGTAACGTAATCAACAAAACTTTTCAATAACACGTTTTTTCAAAATTTGAATTTCGTATAACTAATAAATAACCCTAACACAGTATATAAACACGACATAGTAATTTAAAAGGCAAATAAGTAACATGCGCCTGCAAGTTTGCGTTTTCTGTTTCTGAAAGTTGAATTTTTGCTGAGGGAATTTTTTAATGATCCCAGGCGGCCACTCAATTTCGCCGAACCCGTAGATATCGAGAGTTCCCATTAGGCATCTCCTTTATCGTCAACGCCGCCCCCGTGAAATCGCCGAGAATGATTCTTCGTTGAAATTAGATTCCCCTTTTAATACCAGCGATCGGTTTTCCTTATCGAAACTGACACTCCCTGGCCTCGAGGAATCTTCCGCTTTAAAATGCAGTCGAGGGAAGGAAACGCGGTAGCGTAAAATTCACCGTGCATTTCCCAGATAGTTAGTCGCGGTGCACTTAAGACAAAGTGAGGACAAAGTTCCGTTAATTCAATCCTACTGGGAGCTGATCGATACAAGTTCCGTTTGTCGTAACTCTCTGAAAAATACTTGAACAAAGTTGAATATTACCTATAATAATTGAAAAAGTTGACCCGCTGTAACCATCCGTGGAGAGAGTGTAACGAACGTTCCAGTCGAAGAAATGCTTTTAAGTTCGATTAAAAGTTTCAGTTTTGTTAACGTACTTGCAGTGCAAGTCAATCAATGAGGCTTCTATTTGTCATAAACTTTCTCTTCTCTACAGTCTACCTATAAAATCAGGTAGACGAGGTGGAATTTTTCTGCGTAACTGGTCGAACGGACGGGGGCTTCGAAGTGTCTGATATCGATTTTCATGAAACATGGGTTTGTAGACTGTCCGAAATTAAACTTTAACTCGAGTTTAAGGGGCGAAGCTGACCCTAAGAGACGAGGGACGCTGCCAATACTGTTGCTAGTTTCGAGCACAAATACTGCTGAAATGATTTTTCCACTTTCCACCCACGTACTAAAATTATAAATCATTTTTCTGAGGAATCTTCTACCTCGAATGGTTAGTGTCAATGGATAGTGTGAAATGTCAGAGGAGTTTCACTCAAGCTTTGGGAGTGCATTTCGTCCCCCTCCCAAACTCCACCAGTATCAGAAAATACGCGTGCCTACGCGCCAGCCAAGTGTCGTGAGAATGGCGGGCACTCGTCGTTAGTCGTGCAAGATCGCACTTTTCACGAGTCTCCGTGCGGTCCGCGATGTACATCGCGGTTCCATGTGATAGCATGACGCAACGTCTCGAAAATAGATCCACGTCGATAGGTATTTATAAAGTTAAGTTGGCGTCTTGTTCGCGGATGGGTGTGCGGTATATAGACCGTAGCTATCTAAGAAGAAACTATCCCCACGTCCGAGTCGAAGCGGTATTTATGGGCCGTGGAAGTTGAACGATCGGGGTGGGGGGTGGTCTGAAGGAACTTTGGCGAGAAATCGCCTTACGTTACTATCGAAAGTAGAATATCGCGATTGTCGCTCTGTCAACGTTCCCTGTTCGCCGCGAAATATCGTCGCGTTCCTACTTACAATTAGTTGATGGCAGTTACACGAATATATCTGCAATCTGCAATCTGCATCTGCATCTGCATCTGCATCCGCATCCTAAATCGATTACATCACCTCCCAATGTGTGTGTGCGCATATACATAATACTGAAACTTTCGATATAGCATCCGGTCTCCATAATGTACAACTTGAACCTCTTTTCGCTGTTGATAAATTCAGAGGATGAAATGGTAAGCGATGCAAGTGCCAGAGAAATGAAAAGTTCTTCCTTTTCACCCAAAATCGAGTGAGAAATTCTCATTCCTCGGTAATAGCTACATGATAATCATGTTTTTAATCTCTTATTTCTATTCTTTCTATTTCTTTTTGTTATAGAAATTTGATATGTTTTTAAAACATGAGCCGTATTTTCCGCGTAACTTTAGAAATTCCGCATAAAGATTAACGAAAAAGTTAAAGGATGTGAATTCGATGTTGAGTACGGTGGTAGCGATAGAGCCAGCTAGAGCTCAGATCATAGCAAATAAATAGCAAAATCACTTTGGCGCAGAAGAAAATACTGAAAATTGATCATTTCTCTTGAAGCATTATCACCACTCTTCCGTTCTCGATGACTTGGAGCTGGCAGTTGGACGAGTTCGCGACTATCATCCAAGAAACCGAGGATCTACGCTCGAGATGGATGCGCGTGCCTGGTGGCGCGGATTTTGACGCCCTATCGCGCGCGGCTCATGCAAATGTCTCAATTATTCGAGCAGGATCTCGTATGAATGTCGAATCGGCTCCCCGTAGGCACTCGCGGTTTAATTGCAATCGGGCGTGTGGAGGATTGGGGAATATCTCGTTGCCCCGTTGAAACAACACGGCCCTTTCAAATCGACCGCGAGAGGTTAAATCCTACTTTGCAGATTGCTCTTGGGGAGACAAAAGTCGCGCGAACAAAAACCGCCGGGCGGATTTCCACGGGCTGGGAGTGGGAGGGGCTCGAAGGCGGAATTACTACAGTCGTTAGTCGTTACTCGAGCAGCCAGGTGGAGACATTCAAGTGTTGTTACGTGCAACCCCGCGTCTCTTCCGGCGAGCCTGGATAGGGAGCATTTTCTGATTACCGAAAAAGGCCGCCTAGCACTCGCGTCGAATCAAATACGCCTTGTAATTCCTGTCTTGAAGCAGAGCTGAGAAATGGGGGTGCCTGGAAACAGTTGCGAAGCTGGGGTCCTTTGGATGTTTGTGTTGCGCAGAGTTCTTAATGGTCACTTGATTTTTCCGAGTTAGAGTGGAAGTTAAATGTTTGTCAAGTCGGTTGGAAAATGATGTAGTTATTGATAAATGGTATGGAACGAAAGTGGCAAGAAGCATCGTATGATGTTGATACGGTTAGGTTGCAAAACAGCAGGAATACTGAACCTCGCCTATTCGTCGCTTACTTAAATCTTCTGATCATGTTTACGCGTTACTCGTCTATTGTAATCTAATATTTATTTAGAATCCACCCTGCCTCGCGAAGGCACACACAGCGTTTTCAAACACTCTGTACTATCCCTGGAAGAATTATTTCCTCAAGAAACTCCCATCCCATTCTCCAACGAAAATATTTCCCCTCGTCGACGTCGCGAGCGCTGAAACCTTAAGCGCAAGAAGACGCATGAGCGCGCGGATAGCACGCGCCGCGAATTCTTTCGCGATTTCACGAACAAGAATATCAAGATAAAGCCATCGCGTCGTTACTTGCCGCTTGCCACGTGCCAATCTGGAAATTTGTCGACCCGCGTTTCCGTCTTCACAATCTTTCCGGTCGTCGCCATTCGTGAAAGTAAGCTTCACACCTTGGTGCATTCGACCCCCGTGCGCCACCCCCGAAAGAAGAGAAGTAAAGGATTCGAACTTCGGGGGACCATCTGTCGTGTGCACGTCGATGTCGAAACTATTTTTCCGCGTGCTTGACGCGATTATTCTTCCGCGTCTCCTGCGATATACAGGAGGGCGGTTCAAAAAGGGTGCGAGGATCTCAGAGGCGCGTAATTGCTTTGGGGAATTTAGTCTGAGATTTTTCAGAGATAGAAACAGCTACAGAGGAGTGTTTAGTTTAAATCAAATTATCACAACAGCTCGCTAAAGAAAAGTGTCCTCCATTTTGACAGAAATTCGAGATATCGAGGTATCGTTACTCTAGACCATGCTGTGTACAGTTCTGAATCTGGGCTGAAACGAGTTGTTTCACCGCGGCCGACGAATTTCCCTTGATTTTTCATTAGGTACTGTAAATTTTGTTTCGCGAGATATTTGCAGTCTGCACGCCAGTGAAAGCGGATACAGCGCCGTAGACTCCTCGTAAGCGTGTTCGAAGACAGAATTTAATGTATCACTGATATGTATCAGTGTGATTTGCATCCACGTAGTCTCTGGCGCTGGAGGAACGTAGTCAAGGTTCGGGCACGAGAAATTACTAGCATGAAAAATCCACGTCTCGCGGATCTTCGTCGACAGTTCTCTAACGGCTAAATCGATAATACTCACCCACCTGCCACTGTCATCGAAACCTTCAAAACTTTCACCCTTCGTATCGTGCTATGTGGAGTGAAAAACTGATTCCTTTCTAAATAAATGAAACAACCGAAACCGTAAGGTTCCCTCGATAACTCTCACTGGTCCATTTTCTTCGACGCGATTTTAAGTGCGGCTAATCCTGGCGAGACGAATAGCGAATCAGCGGATTAACGGATTAACGGATCCATTAGCCTCGAATGGAAAATTGGGCGGGCGAATAACTCGATTTGTTGAGCGTTCATACGACCCTTGATGTTCGTCGATTCGAGGCTGTAATTCGACGTTGGAGATCTCGACTCTCCATCGGGAGAGGACAGGCGTGTACACGGACGCGCTTTATCGATCGCATATTTCCCGTTTCGAAAATCACGTGCTATATGAACGGTTGGATGTATCGAGGGGAAACTTGCCGACACGAGGGGCTCGATTAAATATTTCCAGGCGGATCGCGGCAAGCGATTTATAATTTATATATGTGGATACAAGGGCCTATTCATACGGGGACTTGCAGCGTTCCCCATCGACGTAGAATGTCAGAAATGGTCTCGTAAAATTTTTAATAAACGCTTATCGCGTAACAACGCAGTTTTACGCCACCCAGGCAGTCGTTGTGCCCAGTGGTCGTGGAACGCGTAAAACAGAGTGAAAAAGGGGGACACTTGTGCGGCTCGAAAGGTTTTAAACGAAATTTCGCGATGAACTTTTTAATTAAATCCTCACGCATATTCAGGTTTTCGGTTGATAGTGATTGAAGAGAATAGTCCCGTCATATACATATTTAACGGTTCAATGGCGGGAACCCAAAATTACCCTCTCGTAATTTAACGACGGCCCTTTACCTCAAATACAAAAAAAAAAAAAATAACTTTTTATTCTCTCTCGTCGATAGTTTTACGGATGCCCATAGGCAAATTGAAGATATTCCAGATACATGTTCAGAATACACGAAACCCTCGGTATATATGGATTCAAATATTTGTCACTGTGGGATTTTCCCTGACCGTTGAAAATTCCCTCGAAACTTGAACCGCGGAAGCTTCAGCTGCCACCGCGATCATCCGCACTTCCGAGAGGAGAATTTACAGCGGAAACAATCGAAATGAAAAAATGACGTTCATACGGGCGGTCTGAAATTTCCATGGAAAATACCACCGCCGCGCGGCCGGTGCCCGTAGAATTCATTCGTGTCCGTTCGGCGCCACGGAAATGGAACTGATTCCGCGCGATAGCTACCAACGGCACGGACCCGTTTAATTCGTATTCGCGCCGCAATTTTTATCGCCCCCGTTGCTGATACCGTCCGATTGTAATTTATCTGGGCTGCGAGAGGCCAGCAAGCCTAAAAAAGAAAGCAAACAAAGAAATTTGCATTTGCCGAGTTGGATTATTCGCCCCAGGAACTACGCGCGAATTGAACGCGGGTCCGAGCGTCGTCACCAATAAGAGGATTAATTCTGAAATTTATGACGATACAAACTGTACACGGTGTCACCGGTCACGTGATGTGTAAGAAATATATCACGCTGGATCTAGTGAAGAATGTAGCAAACAATGAAATAAATTCATGCATACCTATAGGTAGTTAGGTACCTACATTCCAACTTTGCTCGGTTACCGACAATCAGTTGCAATGAGAATACTCCAATCGAATTTCAATTCAACAACGAAGTGACGATGGTTTCTAATAAATTTCATGTAACCCTTGAGTGCAGTGGTGCAGCCAGGGGGGTAACGGGCCCTGACACCCCCAAATCAAGGAATTTTCTGACAATTCTATTGAATTTGGATTTAAAATATTTTCGCCACTGCTTGGCTGTCCTGAGAGCATAAAATGATATCATGTACAAGCTTATATCGAAATTGCAAAGTTTTGCAAATTTTCCGCACCCTCGCCAGGATTGCTATCGAGCAACATCGAGGTCTCTTACCGCGCATGTCGAAAGGGGAGCTAGAAAGATAGGTGGAATCGCCAGCGCCTTCCACTTCGCAGCAACTTTTTGCCATAACAGTAATTAAATTCGACATGTTGCAAACGGTCTAATATCGAACACTTACACTACTATTTGAGTACACCTACAAGCGTCTACAAACATCGGGAAATCAGACACTGGTCGTGCCTCGGGAACAAAGCAGCGCGTTTACACGAATTTTATTTCATGGTTTCTTTCAGTGGCGAGTCCATTTTCGATGTGTGTTGTCGCATATTACGTTACACCCTGTATATCGAGATTCGAGCGACGGCAAATCCCCGTGGGCCAGCGAGAAAATTTTATTTTCCCGCGGCACGGAAGGGGTGGGGGGTGTGGGTGTGTGGGGGAGGGGGGGGTGGAGGCGCCGTGTACGTCATCCTAAAGCTGGACAATTTTCCTCCAGCTCTTTTCCCCGGCGGAGGGGTTGGAGGTTGGTCGTGAAAGAGTGGAAATATTCGCGGGCGATTGCCGCTTTGCCGCGCGGAGAAATGCAATTCCATTCCCGCGGACGGTGTTCCGAAAGTGAACACACACTTTCCCACGGACGGCCGGCTTAATATGCCGCCATTTCTGTCGCGGATAAGCAATCGTCTTCCCGGCGGTGCCTTCGAGGAATGCGCACACCATGTAAGATCGATCGTTGTTTGCCTCTCGTGTCGCGGATGGCTTTACGATATTCCGGCTTTTTGCTGAATTCAAGTCAGGGTTGCTTGTCACGGGGCTGACGTTGGAGGGTTCAGTGCGAGGGAAATGGTGGGTCACCCCCTTAGCATGGTATGTCCAATGGTGGTGGAAAGAAAGCTTAAAACTCATTTTTTTTTTACACGTCTACATAACTAACTTAATATAATAGGGTAAACTGCACTAATCTTTGGTACTTTTTATACCGTACAAAAAGTCTTAAAGGTAGCGCTGGGTCAAGGGTTGAATTTTATTAAGCGTTTCCTTAAAATTTTGATAAGGAGTAAGTATGATATATTTTATCGCTTTATAATTAAGTAATCGATTGAAATACAGATTTAACACTAAAGTGTTGTAGGTATTTCACGATTAAAACGTAATTTGTAAATTGTAATTAGATTACATTTTTGCCCAACACTGGACTGTACCTACGTTTTTTCCTATTTTTTCATAATCACCGATAACAACAGAAAATTCGGACCATATAAAATCTTGACAAAAAATGTACACACTCTAATTGCGATTTTACCCTACTAGGTATCAAGTATTACATAAATTAGTACACTGCCCTACACTGGCAATTCTACCCCCCCCCCCCCCGCCCCACCTCCACCCAATCTATGGGACATAAATTTTAAGATAAAATTCTTTCTATTGGATCTGTCAGCTTAAACTTTCTTTTCACCACCGCTGTACGATGGGAGTAACGTTTCCATATTTATGTCAGGCTCGCATTATGATGCGTTATTACGGTAAAGATATGCATCTTTAAGTTACTCCGGCTACACTTGCATTGTAAATATGCACGCGGTTTGCCTTGAACCGTTTCGCACATGGAACATCGACACTTGCAATTATTACATAGAAGAGTGCTCTGGTTTCGCTATACATATACATACATTAACGCGAAACGATCGTTTCAGTTGCAATTTTAATTATAATCCCCTCGTATTTGCGCGAAATTTATACAGATATTAAAAGGACTGTCATCGCACACGACGAATTAAATTCATTTTGAGGGACGATGTTTGTATTTTAATGAGCACCGTTCGACCCCTTGCACCCGTCGCGCCTCGTGCAATTCACCCGGATCCGAGGGAGCGACGATAAGGGAGCGAACGCTATTTTCCGGGAACTGGGCTTGAGCAGATATTTGTACGTTCCAGAGCATTTCGAACGGCGGGGAACGAATGTGCGAGATTTATGCACTATGTTTGCTGTGGCGGTTGACGCGGTAGCGGACACAGCGACCAGAGTGAAAATTTCGCTCTAATAATGGTCGATGAAACCAAGTTCCCTTTCAGTAAAGAATTCCCATTGAGTTCCAGGCAAATGAATTATCGTGGCGTATCCTATTGCACATGGCAATGAAAAACTGGTGCATGGGAGCATGCAACCACGTTCCCACGTCATCACCATTTTGATCGTCATGTTTACTTTCAAAACCCCTTTCAATACCTTTTTACATGCTGCAAATGTATTTTTTGCTCCAAACTAAACATTCGAAAAACATTGCGAGCTTTGGTGGCAAATTATTTTTATCATTATTCTGGGAGATTTGACGGAAACACAACTCTGTGGATGGCAAAGCAAGTGGCGATTGATTCCCATCGCGGCACTTGCATCGTTCACGAAAAGAATCGCATAGAGAACGCGAAAGGATGTCGGACACTGTCGAAAATTAATTTCTATCGGCCATAAATCGTCCTCGACTCGTTTCGCGGCACAACGCGTCGCGATCGAACTTTTCAGAAGTTCTGCCGCCAAGTTCCCGTAGCATCCTCGACTAGTCGACTCGGGGTGAAATTACACGCAACCCAAAGGGGGTGGGACGCGCGTCTGGGTGTGGCGAACGATTTCTTCTGTCGGTTTAGCACGGGATTAGCCTATATTCTCATCGAGAACGTCTTTAAGAGAATTGTAGATGGAACAGTGCCATTGGCTATTGTAAAAGGCAATGTTAGCATTTTCTGGACGAGTCACTTCATCAAAAAGATCATTCCACTTTGCTAAGAAACATCGAGGTAGGTACCTGTAGAATTTTAAATCTAGCTTTCAGTCTAAGTTCAGAAACAAGCATAAGTTTCAAAGTTGGGACATTGGAGTTTGTTGGGACTGCATAGACTGCATAGGGCGTCCCATAAGTATGGAAGAAGTCGAAGCTTGTCGTCTCGACTCGAAAGTAAATCAGAATGTAGACTTTCAAAATATAATTGTGACAGAAGCTCGCAATTTCAGTATGTGTTTTTGTGAGTTTTACTTCTATTCAACCGTCTGAAACATTTTTTTTCCGTAATTTTAAAAGGCAGCGATAGACTTTTTGTTTATCTCTTGATTAAATAATTTTCTACTTCGAATGGAAGATAATTAGGGTGGACAAAAAGTTTTTAAGTAGACAAAGTAATAATAAAAAGATAAAATTACCGAAAAGAAATTCTATTCTGTCGGTATTAATTGACAGAAATCCGGACACCTATGGGGTAAATAATAAATAACCACTACGCAAAAAAGACCATCAAAACGGAAACAGAGTTTTTCGACTCCGCCTGGTTACCCATCAAGGTTTCCTCGATTCAGTGGATTCGTTGGAAGCTGGTCGCGTTTGCGAGAGCTGTTCAATGCTTGCAAATTATGTTAACTCTGCGAAAGATTACTCGAGCGACATCTGCGTAACGAGGCAATCTTTCGATGAATCAATTCGGGTAGGGGTGGCGAATCGTCGGGCATCGTTTGCTTCGCAGCGAATTCATAATCCCAAGCCCAGAGAGTTTCGAAAGTTTGAAAAGTGCTCGAATGCACGTCTGTAGGGGCTCCGCGGAATTACTTGGCTTCTCTTCCGCCGATATACAGGGTGTTCCACTTTAATACTTCCACCTGATTATCCCCCAATCTGCTGGTTGTTTCAAACAGTGTCTCAAAGCAAGCTTGCCCTCTCTCAAGGGGGAGATCTCTCAGTGAACGTAGGTAACTTTGCTGTAGGTGGATTCGCCTGAGATTCGAGGGGTGCTTTCTGTTGATTTTTTAAGTGAAACAGCGCATACTTTCTTCGCCTATGCTTAGAGGTTGTTGCAAATTTTAATCAATAACTGTCGAACTTCAGGGAACGCTGAATATTAGGTATATGAATAACAAAACGGGGGTGAACCCCGTCTTAAGGGTGTAGGTATTCTATGTTTCCAATAGAATACGGAATTGAAAGAAATTCGTATTACAATCGAATAAAAATGTGGAATAATTTTATCTTCAAGATCGATTTTCTCGCAAGCGAAGAATCGTATGAAAAAAATTCTGTTCCATAATTTTCCATGAATATTTACGCGATGAGTTACCTACCCCTTTCTTGGCTGCCTTACAAATTCCCCTGATTCTGCATATATTCAAGTTTAAAGGAGACTTGGTGATTCAAAGTTAACTCGAGCGCCTCGAGTGCATAGCGCAAAGTTAATTCGGATTTATGCGCATTAAATCGTTTCAGATGTTCGAATCAGTCAGGCAGGAAGGTGTCTCTTGGTTCACTGTAATATTACTACTGAATCAGGAACGTCTGTGCGGGCTGCTTTTCGGTCGCCAGAATCGACGATGAAATTTGATGGTGTTATTGAAGGCCTCGGTCCAACGCGACTTGCCAAGTCTACGTGTGTCTCAGGATTTACGTGGGCCGGGTTTTCGATAGACTCGGTGGCATTTCTGCAATTTCAATTGAACGGACCCGAGAACTGTTTCGGAGTAGGGCACACAGGGGGAATTATTCGATGTATTGTTAAATCTGGCCAACTTCCTCGTGCGGCTCGAGGAAAAGCTTGTTATGCAGTTGGGAAGCTCTCGCACGTTCCTCGTACTATTGTCTTAATCGCATCAATTTAGAAATTATATATCTTAGCTAGATTAGGAGGGAGCTTTTAAAAAGATTTCTGCTCATAGAATCAGTGGTTCCAGAGAAATCGTCATATAGATATAGATAGATTAAAAACAAGCAAACATTTAAACCTTCCTTTTGTCAACACGAGCAAAGTCATGTAACACACGTGCGGTTACAGTTAATATTTATTGAGAAAATGCATTTCACAATATGTAACTTCAAATTTATATGGTAGTATAGATTATTCGATAGGAAAATTGGGGAGGTGAGTTTAAAGTGGAATTGTTGCCATTACCAATTTTTGTGCAAGGAAAGCCAATATGTTCGACGAGTTTTAGAGAAAAATTGAAATATTAAATAGCAATATGCAGTTGACTTTCAGAATAGAATTTTGCTTGAAAATTGACGAACAATCAGGTTCCTCAGCATTTACCCTCAATCGTACATGAACTCCCACCTGTTCAAGCTTATAACAAGCTTTTTGAGAGCTTTAGCTCCATCATTCATATAGTTTCTAAACATTACTGCCTAACAGAGGAAGTTACAAGATAGTAGGTACAGTAAAATATACAGTACGGTGGCAGAATGAAAAGCTTCACGAAAGTCCATTGAGAACTTGATATTGAATTATTATTATTATTATTATTATTATTAAACGTCTGTATTGCAAACACCGGCAGATAACAACAAAAGAAAGTAACCAAGGACACAAACAAATTGTCTCGCAGTCAAGTGGCCAACGCAATTTAATCAATTTTTATTAATAACGCGCGAGATTACACGTTTGCTTTTCAATTGGACGCGGTTTCCAACGACGCGCGACCGCAAAAAAAATACACCGGGAGGAAAGGAGAGCGGTAAAATTTTAACTGCTGCAGTCGGTAAGCGGATAGCCACAGACCAGTGGTTTATGTGCTTGAGCGTAGAACTGCCTAACTTATTCGTGGCTTGCGAGCAGCGGCTCGCCGGGCGCACTAAAGCAAACTTTATTATTTATTTTCCTGTATTCCCTGGACCATTCAAGTATCCGCCACGATTCTCATCGTAAAAGAGTGCGCCGGACGTAACTGATACTACCTCAACCGATCCTACGCGGGGAGGGAACAATAATCGTTCGCGAAATAGCTCCGCAGCCCTTCGTGTATGCAGAGAACCAACCAATTTTGAATAGTTTGGGGGAATACGTGGTTAAAGCTTTGGCGGCACTGTAGCTTCCGTATGCTAGTGTTTGATAGAAATTGTTTGGCAAATGTTTTGCAAATTGGCATAGAGGGTTTCTTTAGGTACTATGAGCTAGGGGTTGCTTCTCTCTTGTAATATGGGCACCATTTGGTACTTGATTGGAATTGATCAATTTCAGGTTGTATTCAGGGAAAATAAAGGTTTATGAACACTTTTTACTACCTATATATTCAGGGTCCCACAGATAATTTTACCAAAATTCAGCTTTTCATCTTTTTAGTTGCAAGTATTATAGTGTTTATTTTTATCATTTAATTTCGTTTAAGTTACGAATTTTATACAATTTTCTTTCTTTTATTTTTATTTGTAATGTCGGCAATTAGCGAAGAACCGCACCCCTCCCTCCTTCTAACGAATCCCTAATTCCTGCGGTAATACCTATGCTGTTCGTGGCTAACAGCAATTTCAGATCTGAAACTTACAGCTGACAGCAGTCACCGTAGCGCACAATATGCCCCACGCTGCAATCTTCAACGGCGAAAATCGAAAACCCCTGTCTCTCGAGTCAAACTTGGACTAAATGCTGAAGTAAATGCTGGCATCACACACACGCTGTACAGGAAAAGCGAAAGGCGAATAAATGGAAGCAGGCAAGGAGACAGCGAGGCCGAAACTTCTCTGTCTCAACAATCACCGATGTGTATCTTAAAAAGCAATCGAACCTCACCTCACCCCACCTCACCTCTTCCTCCTTCCCCAGACAGGGCAAGCTGTTCGCCTCAGAACACCAACGCCGCGATAACAGAGAATTGTAAAGCTCGCCCCTCCCCTCGTCTTACAGGCAACCGCAGAGTTTCACAGAATTGCACACAGGTGGGCATTAATCGCACACGAAAATCCGAAGCAAATCGGTGGCTGGAACGTGCGCGCTCCTCGTTAACGAAAAGAATCCAAAGGGGAAGGAGGGTGCCCGCCTTTAGAACGTTCATTGCGAAAAAGTGAAAAAAGGAGAACAGGAAAGGCAAGGTAGGGAGTGGCTTTTTTCGCGTTGTAAAGCGCGCTGCAGTTAAATCCAGGGCAAATTAGCGGGGCTTTGGGGGTGGGTGGGGAGGAAGGTCCTCACGGCACTTGCTATTGTTAATTGGCAGGCAGCGCCTGGGAATGTCGGGGCTGGTGTACGATAAAGAAACAATGGGAAGAAAGTGAGAAAGGCGCATCGATGAGGGGAGCCGACAAAAAGGAGCGGAGCGGAGGCGGTCGAACGAGAACCGTGCAAGGGGGGAGGTAGAAGGAAACCGTGCAGGAAGCCTCTGAGGAAGAAAAACTGAAACAGAGGAAAAACGAAGAAAGGGATTGGAAAAAGCGAGATCGGGGGAACACAAGTGGACGTCTGGGTGAGGGGAGATACGAGGGCTCGAACGAATGGAGGGAAAAACGCGAAGGAAAGGACGTGGCAAAGGGATAATGGCGCGTGCTGTGGGGGGAAATGGAAAAAGCGAGGTTGGCAGGCCCACCATTTCGATTTTCCATGGCACAGTTAGTGATTGCCATTCGACGGCGCGCTGTTTTCTTCCCGGCCGCCTCGACGCATTCATTAGTATCAATTAAAGAAAAAAAGGGCAATTTGTGCTGCGACCTGCTGGGATGTCGCTTCTTTCTTGGAATTCTTCGATTCCACGAGTCTGCTACTTGGGATACTAAAACTGTGCACGAGTGTGTTGGTTGCGTTTCTGGTACCTATTTGGCATTTGGAGCGCAGAAGTTTGGATTTGTAGTTTGATCTAACTTTTGCAATTTGCATTGTAGCTGGGTGAAAGATATGTGAGCTAAAACTATTTGGTGTTGAATTATTCCGTTTGCGAATGTAACTTTTCATGAAATTGGGCAAGTAATTAAGTAATAATTTCAGATCGGTAGGTTTATTATGTCACTTATGTTAAGATTAAAGGTTAAATTATATTCTGAAAGGGGAGGTTTATTAACAGAGGTCGTTTATCTGCGAAACAATTCACTTGCCGAATTTAGCGACGCTTGCAGCATTTATCAGAAGAAATCCGCGTTCCTACGGTAAATACAATATTTTAACAGGGGGGTGGGGCTGCTTTGTGTTCCTTAATGAAGAACCAGTGAAAGGGTCTTCAGGGGATCTGCATGCTAAAGGACGGCTCGTCTAAAAGGGATTCGGTGGATCGTCTCTTCTCGTTGGCTAACAGAATTTAATTGAAAGCCCAGCGCTGGCATCCCATTCGCCACGGGTCCCGCATAACGAAGCCTACAAATCATATTTCCGCCTCATTTTCTGTATTCGTGTCAAGCGTACTTCTTAAAGGTTTAAGCGTTTGTGCTCTGCCAGTCGTTCAAATAAAGAACCTCGGTTCCAGGCAAATGTTTTTCGAGCATACGTAAGCAGGGACAGAGGATAGCGACCGTCCAAAGTATTCGATGCGAGTGGAGAACATATTTGCAGTTCCTTAGCCATCCTTCGGACAGCGGCTCCACTATCCATCTCTCCTCAGCGTACCCTTAAAACGGACCACCCTCTGACGACGTGTATACGGGGTGGTTAATAATCCTGAGCTTTGTTGAATTTTCAGGTTTTTACTGAATTTTGCTGTGGCATTTCTGGAGGGACTAAAACCCCAATGTAAGGGACTTGGACTTTTGGTCAGTAGAGTATTTTGTTAATGCCACATGGCACATGTGAAAATTCAGGGTAGCTATCCTTTTGTTTAAAGGAAAAACACGATGATCCTCAAAATTTCTATTTTACCACTCTTCGAATGACATTTTCATAAAACAGAGAATTTGACATTCTCTAAAATTCAATAAGATTAGTTGCCAACAGGTGAATTTTCATAAAAGCAGGAATCGCGATATTCCCTTTAATTGGCAATAACGAGAGCGTGGCGGCCGTAGGTGGACAGTGGGCGATGAAAATCTGGACGGCGTAGCCCACAGCGCGCGTTTAGGTAAACACTCGTCGATGTTGAAGGACTCGATGAAACGCGAAAGGGACGTTTTCCAAAGGACGGTATAAAAATGGTGGGAATGGCACGGATCTGATTCGGGTGGGGGGGGGGGGGGGGGGAATCATTTCTGTCGCGTGATCGAGCATCTTCCACCCGGCGACGAGTAAAAACGAATCCGCGACTCTGGTACCATTTAATCGGCGATAACGGAATGCGGTGGTACAAATAAAGACCGGCCGCCACGTCGTTTCGGGTACATATTTGGGGCATCACGAATTTCGAGTGTTTTTTTTTTTCAGAAAATAGAGAGGGTGGTTATTAAATTTTCTCGGAATGGCTTCGTGGTTTACATTCAAAGAGAGAGAGAGAGAGAGAGAGAGAGAGAGAGAGAGAGAGAGAGAGAGTTTGAAGTTTTATCTGATCTTTAGTTCTAGCAGAAATTATTTATACAAGATTCGGTGGATTGGGTTTAGATGGAATACTTCAGTGAGGCAGTGGAGCTTGAGATATTTTATCAGTGACAGGTGGAGGTTAGGAATTCTTGGAGATAGTAGCTGCGAATTGTGACGACGTTCGGATAGCCATTTTCTTAATTAAATTCTTCTTCTTCTTCTTCTTAAATTCATATCTGCAACTGTAGAAACTGTGAGCTGAGCGATCGCCGAGTATTGAACGCAACGGACGTTTCAAGTTATAGGTACAGGAAAAAGGACAGTTTGTCATGGTGACGTCGATGGTGGCAGCATGTTGCAGGTAATTCCTAGCGATGCATTTGAATCCGGCAGGCAAAGAGGAAAGGGGAATAATGGGAGGCGCGTGGCTCCCGTCCCAATTTCCATTTCCAATTTCGTCGCGCGATTTTTCCACAATGCGTGCAGCCGAGCGTCGTTCTAAATTAATTGAAACGAGGTAATGAAACAGGAGGCAATGCTGGCGACGAGGTGCTTAAAATCGACCCCGCTAGTTGCGCCACGAGCAAATACACCGTAGTATTTCGTCGAGAACGGGAAGTGGACGATTTTTTTAAAGGCGCTGAACATTGGGCGTGGAAAAGATGGCGGTGTCCCTCGAAAGGGCCAGCATTAAATCCCGCGGTATTTAATTTTCATCGATAAAAATCTCAGCCGTTCCCCTGCCATTAGACGCGACTGGAAACTAAGTGTTAAACGAAGGATGACGGAATTAAAGCAAGAAAGCTGTGAACGAGGGTACAGAAAATTTGATGATGGAGATTTAGTTGCATGTCGAATTGCGTTATGCAGTATTTTATTTTGCTGCCGTCGGCAGATGGGCTCTCGACGATGAAAGATTCAGTTGCACGTCAAGTGATATTTAACGGACGCAGTTGCAACGTGATCCACTAGTAGCATAGTTGGTTCTTTCATCGCGCATTCTACTCGGTATTCGTTATCCGATCGTTTGCATACCGTTCAGAAGACGACGAGGCGGAGACTTCATTATTTAATCGAGGCCGTTAATTACGAGCTCACAAGCTCCTTCTCCCCCCCCCCCCTCCCCCTACCTCCTGGTATTAATCACCGCGTTACTTTTAACCCCGTTAACCCCGATTACCATAGCCGTTCGTTATTTTCGGGGCAATTTTCGAGGCATTAGTTATCGCCCTGCTAAAGGAAACGCCCATTTACCGCCGTAAACGTAAACGGCCAATTTTATCGTCAAACCCGTAAGTAATGATTGCCATCGGGTGCAACCACGAAATAAACGAATTCCAGTGCAACGTTACCAATGCGAGTGTTGGGGACCTTAAACAGGTTCTTTGGAACCGTTTGTATGGCAATTCGCGACGATACTTTTCGGCCCACGCGCTGATCCAAGTCTAAAAGTGGTAAATCGAGGTGTTCAGATCAAGAATTGATTAACTAGAGCAGATGGGAAAGTTGCTACTAATTGTAAGTAATCAGTAATATTGTTATTGTTACTAATCTTCGATCCTATCCACTAGGTTATCGTGACACTTAAAGCAAGTTTAAAGTCACTGTTTAAATCTTGATTATTAAATGTATCATAAACTATTCTTCTGTTATCTGTCCACCCACAAAGTTTCGTTGAAGTTGGTTCGTAAAATTTCCTATGCTCGCGATTTCGTCAGTCTGAAGCGTAGATCATTGGGGAAACTGCGTGGCTTCTGACCATGCGTTGACTACTCTACTTACGAACAGGTCGCCAGCGCTCAAGTAGTCAGACTCTGTATTATTCGGCTGAATCGAGGCTGGTAGAACGCAGTGGTGGTGGTGGTGGTCGATCATAGTACATACATACATACTTTGATGGTCGCCAGCCGCAATCCCACATGATTCCACGCTAGTGTTTCGAACGCTTCCATTCGTTACCCTTATCAGATTCGACGAAATTTCGCTGAACGCGATGCAGGAATTTGTGACGGCGCAATTGCGTGCGATAAAATGTGCTGCATCTGTAATTACATGATCACGCGTTGGGATTATTTGGCAAAACGAGCTGAATATTAAAGACGGGGGAATTGGGGCTTTGACACGAGGGGAAGTTATGAAAAGTGATTCTCCCACTTCTCCCAGTGGACAAATTATTAAGGATTCCTATTAAAAAATAAACGACCACTGTTAAAAAGTGAATAGGAAATGTATAAAAATAAAATACAGAAGATTTGTTTAAAGAACTTGTTGAAATCTGCCAGCTAACAATTTCCATCTCAGAAGTTGCAATAACATTTACCCTGATTTAAAAAACTAAGGGTGTAGTAATCATTAGCTGGGCTCCTCTTAAACCATTTATAAATGGATTAAAAAATATTCAACCATGCTCATCTTATCCACCGTTATGCAGAACCTCGAATACACTCGTCGAAATTCAGCATCCCTGATAGAAAGCTACCTCCTACCGCCCTCTTCGTCCACCTTGAACGCGCAACTTTGCCGCGTTCGCTCTCGTGGATCCTAACAAAAGCCCCGAAAACTCGGACCACTGTTTATTCAAGGATCGCTTACACGACTTTGCACTCGGGACTCGTTAATTGCCAGTTGGCAACGGGAACGTATTTTCTCTGGCTCGATTGTCGGTCGCGAGGGTGAGGATCTTGTCGTACGCGTTCCCACGCTGCTCGATAATCGTCGTTGATCGCCGATATTTCGTGTCCCGTTAATAATAATTAGTGCTTTCCGATCGGGCTGATACACGATCGAATTAAATGGGCGAACACTTTTTAGCCCAGTCGACACGCGCGATACATCATAGTCGTGATGCACTCTGGGGCGTACATGGCTGACTATTAACCGCAGTCGAACGTTATAACCGGAGATAAATCCTTCATCGTGGCATGTTGGCAGAGAATTTGGAGCACTTGCAGCAGTTTTACGTGTACCCGTAGGAAAAATGATCGAGTATTTTTCGATGGTGTGTAATTTAGTGTACGTACAGGCTTTATAGTAATTCCTCGTCACTTTTGAAGGGAAGGTATTATTTTATCAATGACTTTAGGGTTCCATTAGGTTTTGTAAAAAGGAATATTAGTGAATATGGAATGTTCGAGTATTAATAATTTTTTATACTAAATTTCGTGGAGATGAGGCTAGCTGAAAATCTAGAATTATTTCTTCGTATAATTCTCCAATTCTCCGTCTGCTTTTCAATTTCTTTTATAGCTTTCATAGGTTGGTATTGTTCCACTAATGGCCGATCATCACAGGCAGGTACAGTGTCAAATAAACTGAAGTTTCTTAGTGTCAGCGAATCACATCCGTTTAATTAGATACGTGATCGCGTTCGACATGTAACGACTGTCAGAAGCTCGATAGAACTTCCCTTCGAGGCAGTTCAGAAGTTGGCGTTTTAAAAGACGGGGCAGTTGACGCTTACAGATGTATCAAGATTGTACCCCTTGGAATATAAATGGATGGGATTCGAATATACTGGCGTGCACGGCAGGGAGCGTACAATGGAGGCCTCCGATACTATGCACAATTGCGAGCGATTCGCAAACATCGAGTGCCGTGAGCGAGGGAGACTAGAATACGGGCCCTCGATACTGTGAATAATTCGGTGACAGTGCCACGGCACTCTGCTACAATGTTGGTCGAATATGATAAATTATAGAAGTGACGGTTAAGTAGGCCGTGGCAATTTGCAATTTCGTGGAAATCGAAAATTCGAGATCGAAAATTCTACCGCTACTAGTTAATATAGCAACCAGGTTTGTTCTTATTTAATAGAGTCTGTAAGAATGAATAATTTTATTAACTGCTGTACTTACGTTGTCACATGGGATTCTTCATTCGTGGAGCTGGGAAAAGACTGCTTCCTTTCGTCAGATAAAGAAAATTTGATATTCCCCAATTTAATATTCCACGCCCACGTGCCTTCTGTCTCACGGCCACTTACAAATCACCCTGTGTTTTCCCCCCATCGACCGTAAGATCAACGAACGACCGGGGTAGAAGTAAAAAAGAAAAATCGTCCAAACAGAAATGATGTGTATTTGCAGTTATAGCGAAATTTACAAAGCTCCGTACAATTCTCCATTAATCGAATGGTATTTACGGTGATACAATAACATCAGTTCATAATACATCAGGTAATCGACAGTTCACACACCCTTAACGTTGCGCGCGAGAAGGCCAGGCACTTTGGATACAGGTCAGGTCGACGCGCTTTCTTATTTCTCCTCGCTTGCCGGCAATTGGGCGAGATTCATAACCAACCCCTGTGCGCGCGAGGACAGAGGAGAGAGAGTTGGCTACAGGTGGTCCCCGGGCAAATCAATATTGTCTGCGTATGTTCCGCGGGGCGAATATGCGAGCTGGCTTCAATGTCCCTTCGCAACACGCAGCCCCTGATCCCCACCCATCACGATGATATTGCACAGTGTAAGCACCGTATCACGCCGCGCGTACACTGCGTACCTGGATATCGCCTGTGTCCCTTGTAATTAAAAAAAGAGACTGTCCCGGGTAATCTGAAGCTGGATATTCACGGCGAGAGGGACTGGGGCCCAGGGGCCTGTACAAACGCGAAGGCTTAACGAGGCCGGAGCACCTTTGGAAACGCAGGATGTAGTGGGATCAACTAGGGTGATCCTTTGTCCGGAAAAGAAACAAATCAAAAACGCGGAACTGAGGGCATGGCTGATTCTGCTTCTTTACTCCTGTACGACAATAAAAAAGCGTCAGCCTGTTTTCGGTCGTGCCGTCCACTATGAAACACCCTGTATACTTGTGCAGCGTCGGAATATACAAAAAGTAAAGCACAATGTGCATATACAGGCATCGTGTGAAAATAAACCATGTTGATATAATGTAGGTAAATAAATATTTCTCTTTGTTATTAAACAGAATGTAAGATCTACGTGTTAGATAAAATGTGCCTATACTTTAATATATATTAAAGTATAGCCACATTTTGCTTAATGATTAATCTCAAGGGCTTCGAAAGGTAAAAGTTAAATAAATGTAGAGGTAAACGATGGTTTTAACGAACCGAAGAGCAATTTCAGGGGAATTGCGATATTGGCGACTAGATCGCCCTGCCCTGGGTGTCATACCGACGCGTCGCATATGGTGTGAAAGTCCTCGTCGGGCTCCTCGACGAGGAATTCTGGGTAACCGAGGGCGAGAACGTCCCTCCGCGTCAACTCCAGCAGGTACGGATAGAATGATATCAGTTTGTACTGACTGATGCACTCGACCACCCAGTTGTGGACAATCGACACGGCGCGAACCTTTTGGTACCATCCTATTGCAAGGAAAATGTTTCAGCTGTTAGCGGTGCGGGAGAATTGAAGCGCACGGGGGAAACGCGACGGCGGCGGGCGATTCCACTCGAAGAAATAAGTTAAACATGCGGAATGACATTTTTCCGTTCGGGTCTCCGTTTTCGAGGAAATCCAGCTTGAACGGAGGGCAGAGCGAACGGGCACTTGGGGTATTAGCGAGCCGCTCGCGCACTTCCCTAAAGCCCATGCATGCTCCACGTTTAACGGGGATTTTTATCGAAATGGGAAGGTTCTACCGAAAAATGTTTCTCCACATATTTCATTCATTTTATCGCGTTGAATCGCTCGCTCCACTTCGGTCTCGTCGGCCTTTGGGACGGTATGTGTGTTTATTTCTTTAAATGGAAAAGCAGTATTACGTTGCGCAACCTTATCATTGCACAACTTCAGGACGTAAAAACGGAAATTATGTGGTCCGAAGGTAAATAAGTTTGACACGTGTCACATGTGTTCTAGTTTCTCGATTCTGCTGTTATTTCTAGCTCTCTGGATTTTTGCGCGCTTACTTACGTTCGCGTGTAAATTAGAGACAGGACCATGCACTCACCAATAATTGCATCGTCGTGACTGTCCATCTGTACTATGATGATCTTGAGCCTCCCCTTTTCAGCGGCCAGAGCTTCCAACGAGTCGACCACAATGGCACCAGTAGCACGTAGCATCTCCTGGAGGCAGAGCGTATCCTTGAGTCGTAGAACTTGGCAAGGATTCAACCTTAAATAGTCTAGCAAGATTGGATAGCCAGGGAAACGTAAATAAAATGCTTTCCCTCGGCTGGTAACATATACAGCGAGCAGACTTTCATTACGGACTACTCAACTGCTGGCTTCGGCCGTGTCTGCTTCGAAATATATCGTATATACCCTTCTACGTCAGATTAAAGATCAACTTCTATTCTTCCGCTGGCACGGAAATGTCCATTGGTTAATGAAAGGATGCTTATTCTCCTCCGTGACAATGCTCGCCCACGAGTTTCACGTCTATAGTCGGAACGAAATCAATTGGACCTTCACGATCACTCCCCCCTCCACTCTGAATCACACGGAGTAGAACGATGAAAGAAATAGAGCAGTGGAGGTAGTTATTTCCCAGTAAATTTTGTTACAGTAATATCACTAACATCTGATAAGTACCTGGGGTAAATTCAAGTCTGAAAAACCGACGGTCAAACAAGGTGTCCATGATTGTGGATAAAGGAGAAAAGATGAAGGTCCTAAAATACGTTTATCAAAGTTCACTTGGGGACACTTGAGTAACTACCACGACGTAGAATTCAAAACCCACCATCTCGTGGTAAAAAATGCCCCCTCATGAACAATAAAAATTGCTTTCTTAAGAAATGAACATGTCGCCATACTACGATCTTAAGAACACCAACGTGGCCTATCAAGGTTGACCAGCTCGAAGCTACACGATTCATATGTCAAGAGACGACAGTTTTATTTGAAGTGAAAGAAATAGAGTTCCTTAAACGTCACCTGATATTGCTTCACCGTCACGTCCGCGTAAGGCCCCTTGCACAGGATGACGAACCCTTCGAACAGACCCTTCTCCCTAAGTCGCGAGTTCCGTGGGCCTGCCAGTAGTGTTCTGCAGTCCACCGCCTCGTAGCGTTCCTCGTTCACCAATTTCTTCTCGTGCAATGAATCCACCACCCACTGGTAACCCACTATCCATTTCTTGTGGGCTATTCCTTGCAGGTACTTGAGCGTCTTGACGGCCCCATTGTCCTCCTCGTTCACTTTCAGGATGACGTGGCTCACCGCCTGTTCGAACTGCGTCACGTATCTCGCGTTCACCGCCTGCGCCAGCCTCTTGACGCTTTCAACCTGAGAGCCCAACAGACCGCTGCACACGAAGCACAATTGTATCCTGTCGACGCTGTGCGCACTCTCGCCAAAGGTGCGGTTGGCTTGTTTGTTCAAACATTCGCTTCTGCTCGCCACGAGATCGGGTTTCTTGCCCCCTGTGCAGGTGTCCGCTCCGCCATTTCCCTTTACAACGGCCTGTGCCTTCGGCGTGCTCTGATAAAGCGGGTGTATGCTCCTCTTCGACAGCGGAGTGTCAGTGCTGCTCGAGCCTTTTCCAGCGGTTGTTGGTATCCTAGCCAACTGGTTCTCGTTCATTCGCGATACCGGCGTCGAGATGGAGCTCCCTTTCGAATTCGAGCCGATCGTTTGGATACTGTAAGCGTCGCTACAGATGACGTCACGCGATGGTGATTGCCGGGTACAGGAAAAAGGGAACTGAGATGCGAATCGGGTTGCTAATTGATGTATTACAGTAATGTAGCAGCTATAGTCGGGGCAACATCTCTTGGCAGTTGGAGATCAGTTGAATAGAATTTTTTAAATACGTACAAAGATGAGCTTGGTTCTCACCAATAATACCGATGGGTCTGAGAATTAAGAAAAACTTCTTACCCCTTCAATCTTGCTCGTGCTAACTACAGTCTATAAATTTTTCTTAAGAAACCGAGGCCCGAATGATAGAGAATAGGTAGCTTCCACCGAAGCAAGCCTCCTCTAAGTAACTGGCAAACCCTCGAGTGAGTAAAGGAACTCTAATTCGCGAAAACCAAGTTATTTGTCCGTCAACCTAATCGAACCAAAGTGGCTCGAACACATCCACCAATTTTGTGCAAGTCCGTACACGTTTAATTCAAATGAAATCTCTGCACAGACGCAGCCACGCCACGTGTCCACGGGCGTGTATCGTCTCGTTAATTGAATGGATAATTACGTGTGCGACCTGGGACGACGTGGATGGAGCGGAGGAAGGTTGGAAGATACCTACTCGCGTTACTTACTTTCTCGTCTTTATGTCGGGAGTGTTCTCAACAATGCCATCTTCTTCGCCCGAGTGTTCGGCGTCCTGGATATTTCAAAGTAGAGTGAGTCTTTGTGAAGCCGGAGGGAAAAAGAGTCTTGTTTATCTCGTAAGTAGCGGAATGAACAGTGACGACGAAATAATACCTAAGAGTCTGCTCTGACTAGGCAGCGCATTTAACGTGAATTTATCCGAGCCTTTGTTGCGGCAATTTTATTCGCCGCATTAGAACTTGTCGCGGAACGAGGTTATACCGTCAACAAGGTGCTCGATTTCAGTTATTAAATAGTTGTCTCCCGCAAAGTATTGCAAGGGGGAAAGAAATTGAACGCATGTGGGTCGACGTCTAGAAAATTCCAAGGATTTACTTGCCTTTACTCCGAGGGGTTGGAGTTGGAGGGACATATTGAAATTGTATAGAAAATCAGTAGGTAGAGAAGTTATTCGTTCTCCTTAAAGAGGTTCGATCAGGATTTAGATACAATGAAATTCATTATTACAATCACAGATCTTTGAAAATCTAAACACAACTCTCTGTTCCACGTTAAAAAGAAAAAGGACTAACCTTGAAAGCTTTTTAATAAACACCCCCTCTTTGGTAAGATTCTAGGGAACTCCTTTCAACCCTCCTACACGTTCAATTTCTCAAACACATATCAATCTAAAAAAAGAGAATCTCACATACAAAGAAAAGGCCTACTGACCTCCCCCTTCGAATTCGAAGGCCGCGCATCGTTCGTCTTCAGCTTCTGCGGCGTCCGTTGCTCCCTCGCGTGTTTCTGCCCCTCAAATGACACTCCGTAGGTCATCAGTGACCTCCCGAAAAGGTCCAGCTCGAATTGCTTGATCAACAAAGCGTGCTGAGTGACGTCCATCAGCGAATCGTATTCGTAACACGTCTCGTCCTTCGACCCCTCGCCGTTGCCCATCTCTTGCCTCGGTATTGGCTTACCACTCTCATGAGCTGGCTTACTCGCCAACGGCTCAGTAGAAACGCTGCCCCCTTTCGCCGTCGACTCGAACGGTTTCAATCGATCCAGCGATTTATCCGTCCTCGTGCTCCGATTACTCACATCTACATTCGCGGTCGTCAAAGTTTCCTCATCGTCGCTTTCAACATCGCATACAATCCCCGCGTCCTGGCACTTGTTCTCCTTATTAGACCCATCAGACTGCCGTGAAGTCCAAGTGTCCACATTCGACGATCGAGGGCGCGGCTCAGCTGACTTCATTGGCTCAGGTTTCGACTGCTTGCCACCAGAAAATTCTCCAATAAATGCCTGCGTGTCTACAGTGGCCATAACTTCGTCCAAGTTATCGTGCATGAAACTTGCGCCTTTCTCTCTATCATCGGAATCCCTATCATTAACGGAAGCAAGCACCTCGAATTCCCGGATTCTGTCTATGGTCGCGCCAAAATCAGGCGAATCGTCATCGAACACCTCTTTGATCACCGGAGTCTGCCTTTGCGCACCATGCTTGCACGACCCTTCAGAATTCGTCGCTATCTCGGGCTGGTGTCTGTGCTGCACAAAGGACATTCGATTGGCCATCCAATCAGACGCGGGGGTAAAGGATTTCTGGGACTTGGGCGAAGCGTCGCTCGTTTTCTGGGGGACAGAGGAGGCACGCGTTTGCTTCGGCTTTCCTTTCTTCGCGCTCCTCTCCGCGGGATTCAGCGACTTCGACCAGCTGCTCATTATCATGTTCACGTCCTCGTCATCGTCCGAGTCCAGGGACTCCGCCCGTTTCCGCTTGGGCATCGTGGATGCAGCTATCTGGGCACTAGGAGCGGCATCGGTTTCAGTGTTTTTGTTGCTGTCTAAGCAAAAAACGTCGGGCGAGTCGGTGTCAGAGGTGGCTACCGACATGATCCTCCTGTAAGCCCTTTTCTGCGGCGTGGTGGGGCATACTTCCGTGTCGGCGCTGACGGATACCATGTCTACATCGTGGAGCGTGGGATCCGAGGACAGAGTGTAGCAGGGTTTGCTGGCATTATCGTTTTCATTCATGTCCTTTCTGACCAACGTGGATTTTGACGCGAGACTATAGCTAGAATTGAAGTGACCATCCTTCGTCGGGCTTCCCTCTTCGTCCTTCGACTTCCTCTTCATCCTGTGGCCCAGTTTCTCCCGGCTGATCGATCGCTTCCTTTTGGGCGTGGAGGGCGAATCTGACATGGATCTTCCGGAAGTCTGTTGCGAGCTGCGTATGAGGGCCTTGGAATGCACCCCTGTTATGTCAGAGAAGCTGCTCCTCTTCGCGCTGGTGTATTTGGCAGCGCCAGCTTGTTGGGCGAGCTTGGTGGCTTTTGTGCCGTCGGATGTGGGGGACTCCAGAGAAAGGAACTTGAGCTGAGAGTCCTTCTTTGGCGACAGCATCCTAATGGTGCTTCTGGACAAATTCTTGTCAGTGGCAGAGGAGTTTATCAGGCGGTCACGTTTAACAGAAGCGTCTTCGTCGTACAAGGACACTAGGAGTACATCGTCCGATTCCTGAGACTTGCCCGCCACGCTGTTAATTACTGGAGTGATGTCTTTGTGCGCGGTGTCCTTGTACATGTCGACGCGTTTCGTGGTTGATCCTACACAGGTCGAAGGTTCAGGTTGACCGGAGACTGACTGACCCATGGCCGCGTCTAATTTGTCCCTTGTCATTGCTTCAGTTTCTTTTTTATTCTGTATGTTACTCCGAGTATCACGCTGCTCTATCGCCACTGTATCGTTCACAGTAATCCTCGTGTTATTCCCAAAACGAGTCTCAGTTGTGCAAAGCCTCTGAGGATCCATCTGCACAGAGAGAGAACTCGAGTCTATTGCGCTGCACGGTTCGGCGTAGCTGGCCATAGAAACATCGCGACTCGGCAGCACCCTTCGTCTAGTCGTCCCTAAGTAAAGGAACCTAATATGTGTCTTGTGATGTTTGACCACCTTACCCAACTTTTTAAATGCCACCACGTTCCTGGTTTCTCCCTTGCTCTGCTCTTTCTTACTCGGCCCTTTATTCGAAATCGAAGCGCCCCGGGAACCTGCAGAGGGGACCCCGACGCCTTTACCCTCACCTCCTCCATTTCCTTCGCGTTTACTACTCATCTTGGAAGCTAATCCACCATCCGCCATTTCCCTTTCGCTCTTATCCATTTCCTGATTCAAGTCACGTTTCACGGCGAGCAATCGCGAAACACCGTCCTCGCTCTGCGCCTCGTTCGATTTGGGATAGGTGCTGCGCCTCTTCAAGGACAACCTGTTACGACAGGTCGTTGGGCTCGTCATGGGCGACTGATATTTGAACGTAGAGTCGGTTGTCTCGTCGATTCTTTTCCCCCCTGACGAACAGGTGTTCCCGTTCGCCAGAATCTGGCTGGTGCGACCCTGACTGGACTCTTCAGCCTCGTTGCCTCTATCTTTCAATGGAGTGGAGTCGGTAGCTGGGAGTGGAGTCTCAGATCGATCCTGGGCCTCGGGTAGGTCGCCCCTCCGTTTCACCACAGACAACGTGGCTACCTTGGGGGCTCGGTTACTCAGCACGCTTTCAATTTCTAGTCCTAGCCGATCAGTAGAGCTGTTGACCACCCCGATGATGTCATTCATCTGATAACTCTTCAGATCTTTGATGTGCACCTGTTCACCTTCATCCAGCGTGATAAAGGACTCCTCCGTCGCGGGTTGCGTCCTCTTTAACATTGATCTGTCGCCTTTGTTCCTTGGAGAAGCCTCCTCCGCAAGCCTGTGCACTCTATCGCGAGCACCCTCGACATTTGGCAGCCTCTCCTCGAAAGCGCGCTCATCTCCGCGGCCTTCCCCGATGCTCTCAGACGTATTACACTGGTACTGTTTCCCTTTGCTATTTCTCTTAATTGCCCGCGATCTGACAGTTCCACCGTTCACAGACTCGTCCAGGGAACGGGACTTGCCCTTGTTCTCGATGCTCACGTCCAAGGACTTGAGCTTCTTCCTCCTCGGGCGCATCTCCTTGCCAAAACGAGCGACCGAGGACCAGTTGTCCTTCATGGAGGGTAGCATGTCGCAGGGAGACGTCTTATGAATATTGCTCGTCTTTTCGTGGCTCTGTACCTCATCTTGCACGGTCCTTTCTTTCCTTTCGCCCCTTGGTCTCGTGAAGCCGGAGGTGCTTGGCTTCTGATCGTCCACCATCACTGACTGCATCCTAGCACCCACCCCTTTCGAATTCTGACGCGATCCACCCTCGAGCGCCCCGTTTTCCCTGCCCTCCCTGATCCGGGAACCTTTAGCGCGATTATGCGCTAAGTCGCGGTGGTGATCGTCGTCGTTATCGTTCGTGGGGCGTCCCAATTTGCTCACAGCTGCGTGGTCCAACTTGTCAGGCTCACCGTCCTTGATACTCTGGGAAATGGAGTACGTGAGGGTGTCGTCCAGATAACTGTCAATGGATATGGCTGGTGCAACTTTGTTGGGATCATCAAACACCTCGGGTGTGGGCAAGGTCTCCAGCCAATTCTGTACTCTAACCGATTTATCGGCTTGGCGATCGGTGGACTCGTCAGGGGGCAGGATCTCGACGCCAGACAGGAGGCATTTGTTCAGATACTTGGTTATGTCGCTGGCTGTGCTACAGTCTTTCGCGGCCATTTTCGCCTTTTTCAATTGCTTTCTGCGCGTCTTCCCGGTAGCGTTCGAATGTCGGCGTGTCGTTGACGTTGTCGCGGAAATGTTGAGGCAGCTGGGACCAATTGCTGTTTCCGTGTTCAATTTTTGGAAATCGGTGGCGCCCGATGAGCAACTCTCGTGAGTGCTGCGCGGTCTCGAATTGTGCAACATTACTGAAAACACGTGGCATTGCATTGCTAAGGAGACGAGGAGGAAAATGGCCTTGAATGAGTCAATAGTAGAAGTGGTATCTTTGAAAAAGTATCGAAGGGGCTTAATCACCTGCGATTGTAATTCTTAATTGTACCTTTCAATGGAGTCGTAGGCGTTTTTGTCCGCAAAAAATGAAACTAATTACGAGACTGAATCTATTATACCTATAGCGTATTAGGTACTGAAGCACTGTTCAACGAAATAAACTCAAATTTGGCATGCTTTTGGGGGAGGGGAGGGGGGGGGGGGGGGTGAAGCCTGGAATACCAATTCGACTGTATGTATCTCTCCAGTTTCTTCAATCAACCCCTTTCTTTCTCAGACCACCCTGTATACCGAGCACATTACTGCGAACGAACTCTGCACAATCTAATTACCCAAAACTATGACAATCTTGCACAAACGAACGATTCACGCTCCGCATACTACTCCCCCCAAAACTTCATACTCCCCTACCAAGTATATACAATACAGAAATGTGAAAAGAAAATGGCACCCTGAATTTCGAGTTGAAGATAAATTTTGCAGCCGGTTTGCTACAGAAAAATCTCTATCGGCCGTGAGAATCGTGGCAAGAACTTCTCCGTGCACGGGCTCGACAGTTTATTTTTCGAAGCGCGTGTAAAATATTTGAAATCTCTGTGGAATGCATTGTCCTATGCTTTTCGCGTTCCCGTGCACGGCATTGTGTACAATGTGACGCGCGCGGTCTCTGGAGGCAACGTATCGTAGTGGGGCACAATTAAAATTTCAAGCAAAGGACCCGTTAAACGCTCGCCAAAAGAATTTCAGTCGAGCGGCCCCAGCGTAAACGTTAAGACCTCGTGAAACATTTACGTTTCGGATACATGCAGGATGCATCGATTACACGAAGAACACCGGCACGTAAATTTTTCAGGGCCTCCGCTTGCTCCGAGGAAATGGATAGCTGACCCTAGCAAACATGATACCGTGACATACGCGACTACAGCAGCGTAACAGCGTAAGCCGCGCCTTTTATTTTTAACGAAGGCAGCAGCAACTTTATCGTCGTAAACCATTCGCGATTATAACTTGGCAAATTTACTACTTGTGTGCCTTTCTGTTTATCGATTTTAAAGTTATGGGGTGTTATCTACAGATTCCTTATCTTGCAGTGATCGGGAATATATATTCCGGGCACTTTGGTTGATATTCGAAATGTTTTTCGGGACGGTGATAGGAAATATTGAAAGGAAGAAGTATTGTTGCATGGAGGGTACTTACTGTCGATGCCAGTGTCTTTTTGAATCGCGTTTATCAGATTTTCCAATTTGTCGATGTACTGCTCCATGTGCTCGTCCTTCGAGATGCCGCGACGCACCAACGCGGAGTTGCATAGCGGACAGGTATTTTTGCTTTGCAACACCGTTTGGATGCAATCGTGGCAAAAGCGGTGGTTACAACGCGTTTTCACTGACTTAGATATAGTGTGCAAACTGAAACATGAAGAATACGTATTCCGTTACGTATCTTTACACAGTCGTCGATAATTTGAATTAATATTGAGATTTTAAGAGGTTTTTGAACAGAATTGTGTAAAAAATAAAATTGCAAGTTAATATTTAAGTCTTTATCTACATATATCATCACAATATTGTTCAAAACCCTTATAAAATCTCAATATTAATTCAAATTATCGACGACTAGGCCTATCTGCCTAACCTATCGGCGACTGGGTCAACTACCTTATGGCGAATTAAGTTGCAATGATAGAAATGGAATTACGAATTTTTAGATTAAGTTTCAGAGTAGATTATTAAAATTTAAAAAGAATGCTTTAGAAGTATGTATTGTAAGAAATAGGATAACGGGATGTAGATAATATTTCTTTGATATGGATGCATCATTTATAACTTCCTGTTAATGATAAATGTGCAGATGAAGATTGAAAGTAACAGTGTTACTTAAATATTCTTTCAGTATTTAATCATTGCACGAAAACATTTGCGTAATACATGATAATAAGTCGTTGGTCGTGGACACTGATAAAACTTAGCATTATCGATAGACATGATAAGGAAGAATATAATCCAATACGTACACTTAGCATCTCAGTTTTCATTGAATTTCATTAAGAGTCGATATCAATCCAATTTAAATATACCAGCAATAGGTAATTCAAAGCCACGATTTACATGGCAGAAGTAACAAACAATACCGTATACGAATTGAATACACTTCATATAGTATGCAGTTTCGTTCTTTAGACGTTAATACATTTCATACATAGGTAATTAATCAATTATTCCTGCATAACAATTAGCAATTACAACATTACCCGTAATGATGTGTGCAAAGAATACAATCAACATGAGAATACTTGATAATTTTAATTTTAACGTAATCAAAAATTAAAATAGAAGTTAATATCAACTAAATTCACTAAAACTTATTGTTAGCTGCTCCAACTAGAAATTTGAACGTAATCAATTAAAATAGAAATTAATTTCAACTAAATTTATTAAAATTTAGCTCCCCAAACTAGAAAATTAATGCCATATATCTGTGGTTGTAAGGAAAAACGACCCATGTCACATGTTCTCACTTTTGAGACTTTGTCGTTGAAGGTTCTAAACACCAATTCTTCTTATTAGCAATGTTTCCTTATTTTCTTCTTACAATATAAACGTATATTTCCTTCACTTTGCATAATGTTCAATATTTGTATAATTAACGTAAATACTAATAATAATAATAATAATTTACATCCACTGGACTTGTGTTGTTCTGCTTGAACGTTAAGAAGAAAGGAAAAGAAAAGAAAAGAAATGATTACTTTTCCTTCTTTTACTTTCTTTTTTGTCTTCTGTTACACATTTACCTATGTATCACTGGTATTTCATAGTGTGCTGTTTCTAGTAAAATAAAAATAAAACAAAATCCAATTTTGTGGACTTATTTTGGACTTGTTTGCCAAATGCGTATTAATTGAATATTGGACTTTGATTAAATTGCATTATTTTTTCAACGTATAAACTTCGTTTTCATGCATTTTTCTCTGATAAAAACCATAGGTAGATCCAATATTCTACAATTGAATGAATGCATAAACTGAAATTTTTTGAAATTCTGACATGGGTCGTTTTTCGTTACAACCACAGATATATTCCACGTAAAAATGTTCTTTTTTACTGAAAATCACTCGAAATGGCATCATACAACATTGAGAACTTAATGCACGATATACAAAGAGTATAATTATTTCATAATACATTTAGAAATGCAAGAAGATTCTAAATACGATTAAAAACAGGAACGAACATAACCTGTACCACGACGCGACGATCGCAAGAAAATAGTGATATGTTGCGGCTCTCTGACAAAAACATATACGGAATTGCGTCTGGAATTCACATCTCATTGCGCACGCTCCATGGATCTCCGTGTATCAGTCAGAAACTTACCAAATACTGCACTGTAAACATTTCTGCATGTTCTGGACCACCACTGAGAGTTTTTCAGTGATGGCGAACACCTGCTCCATCGTTCCTTCTTCCTTTAATGTCCCTGCGTGGTCACATAACGAGCGTTTCTTACAATACCAGTTCCAGTCACTTGTTTAATACGATGTAATCACAATTCCACCACTATCTTTCGCACTCGCCACACTTGTCAAGTTGTCAGTGAATCCGTCACATGAGCGCGTTGTTTATGGCGTTGCGATCGATGGGTCGATTCATTGCACTCGGGAGTCGGGACACTCAAATAATCAACTCCACGTTCAAATAATCGTCGCGAGCCTTCGGCATTTAAGGTGTCATTAACTGGGCCGTTTAAGGTGTATTAAACTACAAAGCGATTCCATTGCGGGCTTTGTTAATGCTCTCTATTCACGAAGAATTTCAATGAGCACGGTAAGCCTGTCGATGAATCGATTGCAAAAAGTCCGCGTTTACTGTTTCCGCCGGTAGAGGGCGCTAGTGAATCCCTCGCGAACTTGGGTGGCCTATAATGGCGGGAAGCCGCAGAACAGGAAGTTTTGTAATCGAACGGAATCGTCGCGAAGCGCAGCCGCATCCATCTCGAAGACTGTTTCTGGTTTGAATTACACTCCAGGGAATTGAGTGTCTTTGGGTATTTCGTCTATTGGAAATCCATCCGCTCGGCTAGGTTCGAGAGAATCTTTTGTCAGACGCTCCTTAGTTTGTCACGGACTAATTTTATTCTCGTAATTTCACTGACCACGCTAATGTTTTTGTACCGCAGGATTCTCCAATCTGATGATTAATTCGAGGTCATCGAGATCAACAAGGAGACAGGAAGGACGATAGTGCAGCGGAACATGAGTCTCGCCGAAACGACCTGTTGATGACGTTATGGGGTGGATCTTCCTTGCCAGTATCTTACTCCTATCCGTATGCGGTGAGTCTTGACCACACAATAATTGAATAGGTTCGTGCGTTGTGCACGTGCAAAGGGTAATGCTTTGCCGTTCAGACATTGGCGTAACTTGAGATTTCTGAGCCCCTGATTACGAGGTTAGATAATGAAATCGGGACTTTAGGATGGCAGTTATTTTCGAGGGTTAGTAATGTTTTCCTCTTATCTCTGCGCGAGGCAAAGATGGGGCTCTGGTGCCACTTGTTTCATTGTAGTTACGCCATTGTAACAGCATCCCCTTTTGTCAATTCGAAATAATCAAGAACAAAAAGATATAATCAGTTTATTTAATTTTAAAACAAAAATAACAGTGCATGCTTTATGCACCAGCTTATTTTGGCATATTAAAATTGCGACAAAGCGGAAACGTCTTTCGAGTATAATTGCGGAAATTTCAACATTTTTAATGCTGGATGTGTGATTAAGATTTTAGAATCTTTCAGTACTAAAAAAGGGTTGCTCCGTAATTTAATCTGTAAATAGTAGAAGTCCTCTTTATTATTTAAAAATGGTAAAATAAATTTGTTTTTAAATTCTAAACCGTCCAACACTTTTTTCAATATTTCAATCAGTGAAACCTTTTTGTTTTTCTTAATTTCGTAATTATTATCAGCGGTACGCCTCTATGGATCTACTTCCTTTAAAGGCATATCCATCGCAAAAATTTAATTAAGACAGAGTCCCTAAAGCAGTTCAGAGTTTGTTCCTCTGGGATCAGTTACGTATACTGGTTTCGCTGCGCCGCTGTGATAAGAAAGTTAGGGGAAGAAGTGTCCATTAGAAACCACGGGGGTGATTAAAATTTTATAACAAACTGAAACTGTTAATATGTATCATAATTCGTCCCTCAGTTTTCATTAAAAAAATTTGCGTTATTGTGCTCATGGAATTACACGAGAATTTGCATATTCGAAATTGCATTTCTCAAATGACACATAACAGAGAAATACAGGATAAAGCTACTAAATCGCTGTATAGAAACTGCGAAATACAACTTTGTCTATAAGAGTATTAACCTTTACACTTCACATAGCAGATGTTGAGGATTTTTATTTTTCTCACGAAATCGTATTCAATTTATTAGGTACGTATATATTATAGTTGGGTAGCTTATGTTGTCATGGGAGGGAGATATATACTGCAAGTTCGAGATCTCCTCTCTTCTCCTTACATTTCATACCGTTTTGGTATGACAAGATTAATGCTTTTATGTGACCATCAACAGGTATACAATTTAAAGGTGCTGCGAAAATTTCAGTGACATGTGCAATATCCCGGGTGAAATTAATTTCATATCTACATATAACACTCTGCAACATAGCTTTTCTATCTTCTTAGCGGTTCTGCATGCATCTAAACTGGCACTGGCAGATTGAAAGTCTGGTAAATTTATTCGGGGATGATGCGTATCAGTAAAGCGAATGTAGCATGGCATCCTCCCCGCGAAGAAATTTCTCGCAAATACTCGTAAGCAATCTTTCTCCATCGAATAAATTTACCATCGTGCTGTTTTCGCAGCGATTAAAAACGCACGACCCCGTCCACGAACTATTCCCCTCTTCGGTATACCTACCCCAGAGTTATGTACACACCTAACGACACAAACGACGAATAGGTATAGCAAACACATGCATAATTCGTTCCGTGTTGACAGCTTTAGGAAAATACCTCCTAGCCAGAATTCCCTGATATACCTAATAGGTACTCGAAAATATAAAAATAGTTACGTGTGTACAAGCTCACCAAGGACCCGGCTATGTCCCCAGTCCCCCTTTACTGGCCCCCTAATATTACAGAATAATCATATACCTAATTGTAAGTAATGAAAAGCCACGGCAAATGATCTTAGCTATCCTTTCGTGTCGCCGTCGACCAGTTGGACCATTTGCTTCGCCCAAGATCATTCGCCCCGGCTATAGAAGCGGTGCCACGAGATAGTACCTAACTTGATCGGTGTATGTTGCTGTTTCACGCTGCTCTGGATTTGAACAAAAACAAAGTAGCGGCGGGATTGCCGTTGCCACAGGGCGGGGCGGGGGCCCATGGACAGCCGCAGGCTGGCTCGCCGAGCACCCCGGGCCCCGGCGGTGGCACAGTTGGCAGCGGCGCGAGCAGTACTCTCGTCGCTGCTGGCGGCGGTGCTTCCGGCTCTGGCACCGGCGCCGCCAGTGGAGGCGGCGGGCTTGCAGGCCCCGGTGTCACTGGGGGAAGTACCGGCGGTGGGGCCGGCGGCGGTGCCGCCGGTGGTGGCACAGGCTGGTCCCAAGGACCGGTTCGCCGGGGCCGAGGGTGGCGCGACTGGCGCCGCGGCGACCCCACCCTGATGAAGGGACTTTGGCAGTCCAAGGGACCTCTAGGTAAATCTCTGTTCTACAATCTACATTATTCCTCCAAGCCATTTCTAGGAATGGGCTGTTTTTCAGTTTTATTCAGTTTTAATAGTGCGTCGGTGTTCCCGAGTGAAACGTTAAATTTGGAATTCTTCAATTTTCTTAGTGGCGTATGTGCGCGCGCAGCTCCCCGTGGCGATTTTCTCGAAATTATTCTTCCACGTTCTCGATTTAGTTGTTCGCGAAGAATCACTTCCTGTTCTGAATCGCTTATTTTTCAATTTAGTTTCCTTATTGCTGCTGCACTGAATATCTTATTATGTTTGCATGAAGATCGATGGTCACTGAATGTCTACCAGACTTTATTCGTCAATCAAATATTTATTCACTTTCGCTCGTGCATGTGTTTCATAGGAAAGATATTTAGAGTGCGTTCTGCTTTTAACAATTCCTAGCCATTAATTACGTTTGATAAATGGCTTGCAGCTAACCTGTTGCAAGCTTGCGTTACTGATGAACGTCCGCATGTTGGATATTACGTTTGTTTGATATTAAGGTGTCCTCAGAATATAGTAATCCCAGTATCACCACGAAACTTGTACGTTACACGTTAGACTTTTTCTTATCAGTGCAACGTTTCTCGACATGTCGTGGCAGAAACTCTTGAGGTTTTTATGGCTCTACTTTAGAAACAGCTGACAGGATATCTTATATCACGACGTCGAGCCGTAATCTATCCTGCTGGATGATTCAATTTCGATGAAAGTAGTGTAGTCCTGCACCGAATTGAAAACCTGTCCTCGCCAATGTTTTGCCTCGCCAATGTTTGTATTAATGTTTATCGAATAAAAATTCAACGGGCGCTAAATCGATTACTCGACTTGGATTCGTTTTGTCCCGTCGAATTCGTGTCTGCTTGGCCCTAAATCGAGGATAATTTTATTCATGAAACGAATGAACAGTACGTGTCTCTTCGCTCTTACAGTCTCGGCCCCGAGGTTCTGATTTAACTTTCAAATTTCTGGCTAGATCTGTGCAGTGTGCACCTTAGAGCACTGCTCTTGAATACGATATTTCATTACGGCTTAAAATTCTGGCTACCTTTGTGGGCGACAAAAACGAAACGTAACGCGGACTTGAGTGTGTAGTTATAGTTGCTGAGTTTTTGGTGGATAATTTGAAAAAACACTACCCGTGTCAGCAGCTTCTAAAGACCAGGGCTTTTTATTCTCTAAAACGTTTGGAAGTTTCTAGAATACAGAAAAGTGGTATTTCTTCCCTATCTTTACTATTTATTGTAATATGTGTTAATGTGTTTATGGTTAAGACTATTGAATGCTATCTCTAAACCCCCACAAACCTCCCACCGCATTAATCAAACACCCATCTGATTCGAACTAAACCCTGGATCCTGCACGATCAGCAAATAGGAAATTCCAGCACGCCGTGCACGTATCCAAAAGCAACTGATTAGCACTTTGAGTGGCGTCGGCGTGCTTCACGTGGATTCTTTCTAGAAAGCATCGACGCGCGACGACGTCCCCGAATGTTTCCTCCTGCGCCACTCAAAGCGTTAACGTTAATCGGTGTTGTTGCGCGACCGACTGACGGAACCAAAGCGAAACCCCTGTCCCCGGTGCAGATTCCTTAGGGAACGCGGAGGCGTACATCTTCTTAGCGTTACTGATCGGTTTCGTCACCGTGGTGGTCGGCTGCTGGCTGTCGGACAACTGCTGGTCACCTGAGCCCGAAGGAGTGGTCACCCTCGCATAGCCTAGTGCAGACTTCCGTTCGTCCAGACGATAACAACTAGTACGTCGGCCCTCCTGCAGGATATTTCGGGACCTCTACCACTGGGATCAGCGCCACGTGGCCTCCAATCAACGGCCGTTGCTGGATATTAACGACAACCACGCGCTCCAGTCCGTATGACAATCGTATGGCCGAGGATCGTGTCGCGTGACCGGTGTTGGCACGGGGACGAACGTGCAGCGTCCGCGGCTGGGTCCGCCATTAGACTCTGATGCGAGCGAGAAGCCAAACGTTCATCGAAACATCGACATATCCAGCCTCCTCGCTTCAGGGGAAGGTAACGGACATCACCGAGCCCGGTGGCCGTCTTTTTGCAGCGCGAGCGATTAATCGGCGGAGGAACGTAATTAGAGGGGGATGGGGCTCCAGCCGAGCCCACCGCGGGTGTATTTCGGTCGCCGGCGCGATTAATGCTTCGCCTGGAGATTGGCTGAGCTGCGAAATGCGACGCGCGACTGGGACTTTCGAATGTTCAAGGTACACGCCCGGTGGATCGTGCGGGCGATAAAGGGTAATGGGAGTTGCTTTGAAGCACCGTGGTTAGGGAAAATTTCGTATGGGGTCGGTAATTTGATTTCGCGACGGGTCGATGGGCTGTGGGGTATTGATATCAGGCGATGCTCGGCGATGCTCGGCGATGCTTGGAGGAACGAGCGTAGCGCATTCGCCTCCGCAGGCGCTTCGAACCGGGCGTTAGAGAGTGCACGCGTGATGTTGCATCGCTTGTGTTGAAATACGGGTGATGTTGCATCGCTGGCGGGCGAAATACGGGGCAAGGGGGTCCACGTTTATGCAGGGTGGGACGTTCGAATTCTTACCCACGCTAGTCCCCTCGAAATTCTACGAAATCAGGTGTACGAAAGTAAAAGGATTTTTTAAAGCTACAACACTGGGAATGTTTTTGTTCTGTCTCGTGGTGGCAGGTCGAGCGTGCTCTGCGGTATGGTGCACGACGTGGCAGGGGGTCGTGATGGCTTTTCGATTGCTGGGGGAGTGCGGTGTATCATTTCGATTTAGGCCATTTCAGTTTTCAAACATCCCGCGGTGAAAGTTTGATTAACAGAAACCGCATAGATGTTGCAGGACCTTGTTGGAGGAGTTTAAGAATTTTTATTACCACTTTTATCGTAATATTTCATTAAGCTGGTAAAGAAAAAGTAGTTACAGCTTGATGAATTTATACGCGATCATGTTCTATCTTTGAAGAATCTAAATTGGGAGGTTCTGGCGTGGAAAAGTATGATCCAAAGGTCCATTAAGTTTCTGGGAGTAATGGGGCGATTCGTGAACTTCCTTCGTGGCCGTTTCGAACACCAACTTCCTCTACCACAGTTTGAATATATATGGTACTATGTAACGTGGTCGAAGAAATCGTGGTTTTAAAACCGTTTTATGCAGAATTGCGGTGCTATAAGAGTTATCACAACCCGCTACCACACCCTGAATTTCAATGCACGTACAGTGGTGTGTATCTTTTTGAATTTCGAGAGTTGGAAAAATTGTTATATCATATTTCGATCTCACGCTATCTAAAATTTATTTCACCTTTCCCCTCCAAAGGGGAACTAAAAGGTGTTTTTTAAACAATTCTGCACACCACTGTACGAGCAACTCGTACACAGCAGGAATTTACCGCTGGTAAAAGATGCTTTATCACGCTGCACCTTGCCGATACAGGTGTCGAAATCGTCACTTGTTCTGTAATTTTGTATGTTTTATAATACACTACACTTTATACAAGAAAAGTCTGTTGAGAAACTCAATCGTGTACCATTGCTTCGTATTTATACGAACGGCGATTATATCCGCGAGGGCAAATTAACCGTAGCAAATACATGCACCTGCGCCCCTCAGTGCCTATAGTCAGGACAGAATCAGCTGGTCCCTAGAGCGGCCGCTGTCTCGATTCACCCTTGTGGAACTTTGCTCGACAACGAGAGAAATTGGGGAAAGGAGCAACCAAACCTCAAAGGACGTGGGTATAGTCAACTCACAGTTACTCAAAGATTATAATATAAATACTATAGAAAGGATAATCCAACAGTTTCCTTCACTTCAATGCGGCTTTCATACCTGCCTACGTGGGCATAGTGAGTTGAAACTTGAGATTGTAAAATTTGAATGTTGGTAAATAGGTGTAGAATAAAGTTAAACTTCTTTGGCGGTTGTGTTGCTTCTTTTCTGTCTGACGTAACTCCCAAAATACTAGAATTAGATAGAGAAACGTGGTGGGGGATAACCCGTCGATCACCTTGAAGGACCACTTTCTTTTGTCCAGACTATAGCGCACGCACGTACCGCGAAACGCGGATCGAACAGATTCATAGTGCTCCCACATTTCAAACACGTCTGTAGACGTTTTTACGAACAGATTATAGAGCAATTTCGGATTTATTCCTTGCTCAGGAATTCTATCTCTCTGAATGTTGCTCGTAATTTCAATTCGTCAATAGCTCCTCGAGTTTTACTCTCGTCATAGCTCCGCTTCGCTAATACCTACACAATGGCTCGCAGCTTTGTTCCATTGAAAGCAGCATGTTCATTTTAGATTCTGCGTTGAATTGATAATAGGTTTTAATTAATAGCAGAATATTTCATCAGATCTAGATTGAATGTAAAAATTCCATCAAATAATTCAGTTGCACCCAGTTCAGAACATTGGATTACACTTGTTTATTTTTCAAAATCTATAAAATCACAAAGAACAGTAAAAAATAAAACAAACTTGTGAGTCATTGTACTTAAAAATTCCCATCGTACGTTTCGTTGCAACCATAACACTATTTCCGATCAGCAATTTAAATTTGTTACTTTTCTCATCAGCTCCCACAAAGTTTTAAATCCAACTATGCAAATTTGAATGATTCATCTTGTACAGCGGGCTACAGCCTGTCCCCGTAATTTCTCACAACTTGACAAGAACATCAGTACTTTCGCTTTGCCCTGTTTTTCACACCGTTCCTTGGTTTTTTGCAACAACACACGATCTTCAGCTGCATTTCTCCCGGCGATCTGCATTTAAAGTCACGCTGGCGTCACGTTATCCCAGGCCGCGTTGCCACGGTGACAGTCACAGCGCTAACCTCAGACGCCACCGTTATAATGGGACTCGCCGTCAGGTCTTCCACGCTCCGACGTCTCTGCAGAGTAAGCCTCGCGATTAGAGCAACCACGGTGTGCCGTGGCACATTCCGTGTTTTCGCGATAATGCTCCTAATAAGTAAGTAAGTTCCTGCGCGAACCTTGTGCTCCTCGAACTACGCGCACGTGGAATTGATCGTGTAAGCGAGCTTTCGTATCGATGATACCTACATCTAAAGAAACCACTCGCTTCGCCATGCTAGCCTTAAAGCTCCTCCCGGTTTCTGTGCAATTTAAAATTATATAGCAGCGAAAGAGCACCCGCTGCATCGTCCTCCCGCCCGAAGTACATCCTCCTTTCCGTGTATTTAATTTAAAATTGGACAGTGGCGAAGAAACACTCGCCTCCAACAGTTACAGTTCTTCTCTGTAAGAACGTTGCGGAAATTTTGCCGAAAATTTTGTCGTTTGAAATTTGCCGCTTCTCTTGTGGTGCATAGCGTTCCGCATCGACTGGTCCCGGCGATATTAATTCGTCTGGATCGGGCAGCGTTCATTAGCAACTCGGTGCCGCGACAGAAGGGATTCCTAACCGCCATAAATCAGCCAGATAAACGCTGGCTCTGCCCTCGGCGATCTTGCGCGCTCCCGCAACTCTGTGCAAAGACAATGCCAGAGTTTCCACCGAGTTCGCGTGTCTCCCTCGGCGAAAAAGTTTCCCCTTGTGTTAAAGCGTGCAGCGGAGGCCGAGTTACCGTCGACGCGGACAAATATTCGTTCCTTTCCGCGGGGATACACCCCTGACACTATAAAGCGGGTAACAATTGAAGAAGAATCACTCGGTGATCACTTTGGCGCTACAGAATGTGTGCTGTGCACTTTCTGGGAATTGTTTTTCATGCTAGCAGCTCGATAGAGTCCGAGGACACTTTCACGTTAATATTAACGCTATATTATGGGATAAAAAAGAAGTAGTGATTATGGCATTTGGAATGGCAGAGGTTTGTTGAAGAAATCTGTGAAATTTTAGACTTTCAACTTTAATGTTAAATACTTTCATTGTAAGTCTGTCAGGGGATGACAAGTTGAAAAGGAACCGTTTGCTCGTAAAAGTTAGTTACAGTTCGAGAAATCACTCCACGCGCTCTAGTAGGTGGCACGATGGGAGGACAAATGGAGAAATCCTTACCTGAACTTCCAAGTCCAGTAGAAATTTTACAACGCACAATTTTTTTAACAAATCTGAAGAAATTCCAATACCCCATTATGTCCAGTTGAAACGTGATACATCTGAATCATTCCCAGAACGACAAAATACACAGAAGCCCCAAGATGGTCAGGGGTCGCAAAAAGAGTTACTCAAATTAGTGGTCTAAAACTGCGCGTTAATTGCTCGAGCAATGGATGCCTTGGCGCCGAAATCGCTGGGTATTGTGAGAATGGAATAAAGGCTCCCCTTTGCGAAAGAAATGATTGGTTACCGTGCTCCTGAAAGGGAATTCCGCGGATAGAGGGGGGTTTTCGTCGTAACTCATCGCTTTGTGCGGAATTTCCGTTCCAGCCACGGTTCATGGAACGAGGAAGCTTTCTGGAAGGCTCGATCCGCTCTCTCCGTGAAATCCGATCCCAATTTCGGCAGGAAGTCTTGGGATGTCGGTCTGTCGGCCTGACGGGAGGGTAGCGTCGACTAAGCAGGATGCTCCAGCGATGATGGCAAGAATGCTGCTGACGTCCTCATGGACGAAGACTTTCCACGTTGTTCGTCTATGATCGCGTGGTATACAGGTCGTTTTGTGATAGATGGTGTAAAAAATAGGGAATCAAGCAGCAGAATTGAAGAGTCCTTGTAGAAAACACTGTAAGTGCCGAAATTAAACGAAAAAGTTATCGGAAAATTTCGGTTTTACGTGCCAATTACCTACCTATTACAGGTACTACAATGTATCGTAGAATTTGATTTTTGGCACGTACATTGTTTTCTACGAGGGCAGTTGAATTTATCTGTAAACATGGTAACATTGCAAACGAAATGAATCCTTGTACTAAAATAAATAGAGGTTGTAGATTGCAGAGTAGGTAGCTTTTCTTCGAATGCGACTTTCGTTTTGTGCGAATGGAAAACTGTCGATTTTCTCGATATTCCATAAAATTGCCACGAGGAAGCTTCCTGTATACAAATTTTATTCTACACTCTCTACTTATTATCTCACGAAGAATTCCTACCATTTTGGTTACACCATCTACTACAGAACACTCTATAGTACTCGCTGAATTAACTGGCACTCTATCAAAGATCAGGTCGACGTAGTCTGACAAATCGATTCTGTCCTAGCGCATAGAAATTTTCTATCTTGATAAATGCGTAATAATTAATATCCGAACAATTTCCCTGGCGCTTCATCTCCGCTTTCATTTTAGTCGCGCGATGAAAGGAACAATGTTTGCAACGTCGTCGACGGCCGTAGAAAGTTTAATCACAAACTCGTCGCGTGTAATGCGTTGAATATGGAAATGCCCGTTGCTCCAGTATTCGCGTTCCAATAATGCCGTGAAATTTCGCGCCCTGCTCTTTTCGATCGATATCGCGCTCCTCCGGGTGGATCTCCTTCGCCTAGGTTCGATCCGCAACGAATTAGAGTGCCGTCTCTTTGACCCAAGCGGATAGTGGAAAATTGGATCGAAGAGACTTGAATTCAGAGAGCTTCGCGCGGTAAAGTACGAGCACCTAAGTAGTTTCTTGTTACTGCGGGGAGTCTTTCTGAACGCGGCGTAAAGCTTAAAGCTTGGCGTTCACGTCGAGGCGTGTAAACCACAGTCAAAACGAGTCACGCGTTAGAAAGAATGTGAAAAGAGACGAGAGAATGTTTCCTATAAAATGTACTGTGCTAGGGAGTAGAAGTTTGACAGCATACGCATGCTTTGACGCACCGGTTTCTCGGTAGGTAATTCTACCTACTTCCGGCAGGTTCTCGTTTGCTCGTTTGCTCGTTTCTGCGAGGTGGTTTTCCCTCGTTTGCTTCGAAGTGCTTCGAGTCACTTGGACTGGAGAGTGAACGCTCGAGGCTCGGGATCCTCTCCTTCTTGTGCTACCTTCTGAAATAAATCCCGCGACCGGCAGGAAGGGGCGGATAATGCGTAGTTATAGATGCGCTCGACGCATTCGAAGCGTAAGTGGCGGTGGAAGGCACAACGATTACCGGGGTAAGCGAGACTAACGAGTGAAATCAACGAAATTCACCGTCGATGGCTGGCGATTTCCGACTTCTCATGTCAACCACAGACGCGTCAACGACGACGGAACTTCGTATTCTAAAGTTGGATATTTTGACCGCGTTTCCGTCGCGAGTACGGGAGGCTCGTGCCCGCCTGCGAACAAAGCAAAAAGAAAAATAAAAAAAAAATAAAAAAGTGATAATAACGTACTAAAGTGGACCAACGTCGAAGCCACACATGGAAATTCTAAAGAAAAAAGGGTCGTAGAGTAGAACGGACTCGCTTGAAAGTGTTAGACAGTACCTACCATCGCGTTAATCTTTCGGCCTGTCGATCGTCTTGTCGCCTTGTCGCGCCGACACGCGATGTGAACCCGCACGTTTCGAGCACCTTTGGTTTGTGAAATTGTCAGGGAATCGTGAGCTCACTTAAACGTTCGACGCTATAGCCGGAGCGTGACGCATCGGTCGCTGATTGTGAGCGGCCGCCTGTTCTTGTTCTTGTTCTTGTTCTTGTTCTTGTTCGCGGTGCAGGGTGGAGAGGAGGCGACACTGCGAGCGGCCTCCAGCGGCCGTTGGATCGTGCTCCGGACTATGAACGCCGCGGTATCCGTCGCGGGACGAGTCGGCGACGTCCACGACGGTTGGTGATTTAATCGATAATACTAAAGGAACGAGCCGAAGGACTAACCAATTAAATAGTTAAGCATAGCACCAGAACTTTTATCGGCTTTAGTTACGTTGCGTACGACGCTGTCTAAAAATGTTTATAGGGGACAAGTATTTCCGTGAATTATATGTATACATAATGTCGTAATTTATACACAGGTAACGCAACTTCCTTTTCTAGGGATGTTTTAAGACTAACAGCTCTGATTGTTACAACGCTAACCATTTTGTATCCTAGTTGTACATAGTCGGGAGATTTGTAATAAGCGCGACACAGCGTTGACCGGAATAAATATATTTTGATGTAATCTCCGAATTTTTCGTTCTTCGAAATGTTTTATGCTCGTCGAACGAAAGGGGTCCCTACTTGTTGATTCATATGTAACGAGACTTTTGTACAGCTTCCTTGTCGATTGAAAGAGAGGGAAGAAGTGGGGGAGCTTGCTCGAGGCTGGACGGTGGTTCGGTTCTGTGGAGTTCTTAGCGATAGTTCTTAGTGACGGTTTCCCATTGATTTCCGACGGTGTGTAAAATATGTATAATAATTTATTCTATTTTCCTAGCGACGAATTATAATGTTCCACGTTGATTATCCGCGAACAGCGAACGTACGCGAACGGTGAGCTTTGAGAATTCTAACACCCCCTCAATATTTCGCTATTGTATAAGTACCGAGCTTTCGCGTCCGTATTGCTCGCGATTACATATATTTTTTAATCGGGAATGCCCGACGAGCGGGATATGTATCGCGCGTCGATAAGTGGTATGCACAATTTCCTAGACCGTAACGATAATAATCGAACTTGGGGTTTTTCATTCTAGCCGACGGTTAAACTACCCTGAGTAGTTTCGTACAAGGACCAATATGTTCATAGACCAACGTATTCATAGTCGTTTACAAATTAGTTCGACATGCTTTGTCTAATGAATCGGTGATAAGGAAACATTCGGGTTTCGCGACGACTCAGGTTTCTTCGTTTCGTCATTGCTTTCCAATTGCTTTAGCAATTTCTGTCTAAAATCCGTGCGTACAGAAACGTTGTATCGATCGTTATATATTTAATTGACCTGTTCTCGCGTAGATACGTATTCGTGATGTGATTCTTATCGGTGTGCATACACAAAGTTTAAATAGCTGCAACGTCCACTTCTTGCTCACCTGATTCTACAGTAGCAGCAAAGTCGACTGGCCGCCCGAGGTCACGCCCCATTCCCTGCGCGTGCGCAAAGAGAGTCAGAGTGGTGGGGATAGCCAAATGATAGTTTCGGCCGACCAGTCGATATTGTTCCGCCTATAGGGGGCAATGTATATACTTTGGTATGCGTGTGCCTACGTCATCGGATAGTTTAAATATTGTTATGTATATACATACATAAATATAAATATAAATATAAATATATATATATATATATATATCGTATACTGTACAACTGTACCTTGAACGACTGAAAACGAAATGGTTAACAAAAGAAGCACGTTAAACTAATTGTCAATTACATGGGGTTTTACACGACGTACACGAAACGAAATCGATTTATGACGAGTTAACCCTTTGGCCTACACGGTATTTGCCGATCGCGCGAGCCATAGTAAACAAGAAGGGCGGTCGCGCGCAGTGGTTTTCGCTTACGGCACAAATTCTTTACCATGAGTCAGACTCGTGGTTATAGGCCAAAGGGTTGATCGTTGCGTATATAAATGTGGTAATGTATGGCCTGTGCATAATTCTAAATTAGGTACAATCAAAGTAACTTCCGTAGGCCTATACACGTATACACGTATACATATTGTATGTAACCAGCGAGAAAGAAACGGAGGGAACTTAGTTCGACCTTATAGTGGCGAGCATAGCCGGGTAAAGTACTATTTTGTCTGTTCGAATACAATAATTGCGGCGCAATTGATCTCGCGCGCGACGGGACTCCTAATCGATAATGGCGGAATCTTCTTTGCAGAGGATGAGAGGAGGTGGTTACTTTTCAAATTAGTATTTTACTCGCACGTGGCTGCACACATGTAACCATTTATCGTAATGGATATTAAACGGATTGTAAATCAAATTGGAATATTAATATTGTGTTCGATACGTTTCACCTGTGACCTGTATCATAGAGATTTCCCTTCGCTAGGATGGATCCAAGCGGCGGTTTGTACAATTAACGAGAGAAAAAAGAATTCACGTACTCTATTTATTCATTGCATTATGTATATATATTTACAGCGTACATGGAGTTGCTTAATTAACATAAATAACACGATCTGTCGACCTAACCATTATTTTACCATTTAACGTCAAGGACACATGAACATATTGACACGCAAAACGCCGAATGTGTAGCTTAGTCTTTGACGTTTTTGTGTTAACGATGTTTCCCATTATACACAAGTCATTTTTCAATGCGGAATAAAACCTTTTTAGTGGGGGCATTGCTTTTCAGAAAACTGTATTTAGAGATGGTTGAGAATTATTGTGGAAAATAGTTTGAAAATAGTTTGAAAATCAATATTCTCGAAACAATGGCCTTCCATAAAAAAAAAACTGTATTCCACAATTTTGACGTTATGTTTGAACAAGGAATCACATTCGTATCAGCTTTACTACGAATTTTACAGTCCAATTCTCCTTGCAATTACTTTTCGTGTCAGTGCATCCATTGCGACATTAAATAACGCTTAGTGTCGATGCACCAGTTAGCTCAAATCGAGTAATATAAACGTTCTAAATATTTATATTTACAAAACGTCTCGTAGCATCCATTATTTTTTTTTATTCCTTTGCAACGATATTAGACGCCATCGCTGAAAATAAGGGATGCTTCATTTCGAAATTGAACGATTCAGATAATAAATTAATGGCATAATTTATTTAATTACATCTAAAGCAGAACATAGATAATTTTACCAGTTATTAATTTAACTGAATACACACTTGGTAATTGCCTGTTTTGTAAATTCGCCGAAAACATGTGACTACTGCACGTCTTACATTTCCTCATTGCCATTTCAATTTCCCACCGAGAAAAAGAACCGTTGCTTCCGCAATTGATTAAACAACCAATCATCGTCATAGGCTTTACACTTTTGGTGACTGTATTTCGTGAAGTAATTCGTCTCTAATTATGTACACAATGTAAATCGAGAATATTCATTGCAACAAGTTCATCCTGCACAGTGTACCACCTCGCCTTATCAAAGTGAATAACGCTAATTCGATAACATGAAAAAGTAGTGGCTAAAGGAATAATGAACAACCATAAGGTAAAGTGTAGAAATCAGCCGTCCTTAAAGCATTTTCACACGTGACACATTTACAACTCGCCATTCACATTTCAAACGTGAATTCACTCATTTCCTCCTATTTCCCTAAGACCTAGGACCATCAGAAACACATAATCGTGAGCCAAACAAAAAGTGTCCCTTGTGAAAAGGCCTCGAGCTTGAATATTCAATTTGAGTATTGAGCTTTCCCAAGTCAATTCCACGGAGAGACTGACCGTCTTGAACAAGTGCAGAACACGTAGTACAGAAATGCATATAAATTACGCCCCCGCAATCCATCGAATTCCAAAAATGAACTTCTCATCTCAGTACTCCAAGGCATTTAAAAACTCAGCCCCCTTAACTTTTCTTGGACAGTTCCTGGAAGAAGGCCTCGATGGGCAAAGTGGGCTCGTCCGTAGGTATCTTGAAGTGCGAGGCGACGACCCTGCTTTCGGGTGAGACCGCTTTGAACATCCCCGGCTTATCGTAAAGCGCAGAAGCCGAGCTGGTTAGATCAGCCACACTCTGTGAGGCTTTAGCGAACAGTTCCTCATCCTCGGACTGTACATTGAAGGCAGTCGTGGTCTCCGTTTTCCCGAGGTTCTGTGGCACGGTTGCTTCTTCAGCTTTCGCGGTGGAATAATCATCCATCCCCGTCTCCTTCAGCTGACTCTCCTCCACAACAGTGGCGGTGCTGCTGACGACTGGTTCCTCCACTGAATCATCCGCATGGGGACTATCGCTTTCGCGCGCATTCTTGTCCTCCTGACCGTTAAACCTGGCTGGAAGGTTCGCGAAGCCTCCCTTCTCGAGAGGGATCTCGTTAGCCGCTACCCTGGTGGTCCCCGTTGTACTAACAGCGGAGTAGAAACTGGTTTCCTCCGCGGCCATTTCCGTGGCCTCGGTCTCCTTTCTCTGGACGTAAGTCGCGGTGGAGGTTTCCTTCTGCGCGGACAGGCGACTCTTCATCACCGGCCGCCGTCGCACCGACGAGGAGAACACGTTCTCTGCCCTGGCGGTGCTCGGTTTCGGTGGCGCCTCGCTCTCGGCCTGCTGGGACCTTGTGGGAGCACTTGTGGTCCCGGATATCCTGCTCCTATACACGTTGCCGCTGATTGGCCGCCTCTTCGGGACGAAGCGGGTGCTCTTCTCCGTGGTGGAGGACGCGTCTTCAGCCACGTACTCTTGCTCCTTGGGCGTCAGCGAACTCGGGGACGTGGTCCTGTAATTCATCCTCGAGACGTACTTGTACCTTCCACTAGCCTCCCTGGCACCATCATACTGCTGCTGGCCCTGCTGGCCCTGCTGGCTCTTGAAGCTCGAGCCCCTCTGCTTGGTGTGGGACGACGGCGTCGCTGGTGCCTCCGTGGTGGACATCAGGGACAGCCTGCTCTTGTAATCCAGCCGACTCTTGTAGTCCTTGATGCTGAAGCGTGGCCTGGTCGTGTTCCCGTACCTTATCGGTCGCATCTTCTGCGGCCTGGTCGTTGACGTGCTCACCGGCGGCGGTTGCGTGCTGGACGGAACTGTGGACGTTGTCGTTGGTGCTGGCGTAAGTGCGCTGCTGCTGGTGCTTGTAGCGACGCTGCTCGTCGAGGATAATACCGTCGCGCGATCCAAGTAATTACCCTCCGTCCTAATAAACAGATCCTCCAGGGGGATGTTCGTCGCCACACCGCTGCCCTGATTGTAGCTCTCGTTATTGGCCACCTCGTCGGTGTTAGTCTTGGCCACTTCCGTCAGATACTCGTACGGCGCAGCCTCCGTGGTATCTTCCCGCTGCTCGTCCACGGGCGCAAACTTCTGCGAGGTGAGATCAAAATGCTGATTGCCCGGCTGGTTCGTGACGTACTGATTGTACTCGTTGTAATTCTGAACCGTCTCTGTCGGGGTTCTGTATGTGCTGACGGGCGTGTGGACGATCTCCGTGACGATCTCAGCCTCGAAAGGCTCGCCGGGGTTCACCCTGTTCCTGTGGCCAGGTCGTTTCCTGATATTGGCTTTCTTCTCTGTCACCGCCTCCTCGCTAGTAGTCTGCGTGGGCCTGATCTTCCTTCTTCGGGAGTTGTCCAGCTGCCGGTGGAGTTCGTCGGGTCTCTCGTACTTGAGGAACTCCTCCACCTCTGGCACGGTGATCGACTCTTGGGTGGTGGTCGTCGGTCGTCTGCGTCGCAGGGGAACACCTGGTCGCCGTGGCCTTGGCTTCTGAGTCGTCACCACTGTTGGGAGGGTGACCGTTTCCGGGGCGACGGTTGTCTGGATGGGTACGTCCTCGATGTAGAGCGTCACGGGCAGAGATGTTTCTGGAACTTGGATGGGCGCTTCCGTTGGCGTAGGCTCGTACGCCGCGGTGGTCGGTTTTCTTCGTCTGTATTGATCGCGCGATAATTTGTGGGGCCTGTGAGGTCGTAAATCGGTCTGTTGCTCCCGGTAATTCACTTGCTCCGGCTGATTCTTTAATTGGTCCTGATAGCGATGGCTGGGGGTGATCGGGCTCTCCGAAATTACATGGTCAGGCTGAATTACCTGGGGAAGAACCGATGCATTAGGATGAGTACTTAATGTGAGCACTTTGGTGGTCGATTTTGGGGGCCAGTGCTGGGGAACGTGTAAGTAGGTGTGATTGAAGATGCAAGATACTCAGAAGATGGGGTAGTACGCGTACCAGCTGCAGAGATTCCAATGCCCCGTTAATCACGGATTCTCTTTACAGCTCCCTTATTGTACGTGCCAAGAGTTTGGAGTGCACTTTTCATTGAATATTTAGAAGATAATTTGTGCATATTACGTAATATGCAAGATAGTTGCAAAGGAAACAAGTCAAGCTCCAAGTCAGCTCATGTTAGTATTTAAACTGAAAGCTTTAGAGACGGTAAAGCACACTCTCCGAATACAACGAAATCAAAGAATCTGCTGTACCTATCAGGGGAACGTCAGTAACTCCAAAGCAAACTTTCGATCTAAATTAATATCGAACAGCTGGCGCTCCCAAGGAATCCCTGGCTTACACTCCAACGATAGGATCGAACTTCCGAGGCAATCTACCGTTCCCGAAACTTTCCCCCACGCGGTAAAAGGTACCTGAGACTGTTGAACCTTTGGCAGCTCTCCAGGCTCGCTGTGCTCGTTGATCACCGTAGCCACGTCCGTGGTAACCTTGGGGATATCGTACTCCGCCAATGGCGCCGAATAAGGCTCCTCCTCATCCTTAGCCAACAGATCAGATTGATTCTTCACGGACTCAACCGCCAGCCTTGCCTCCTCGTCCTCCTTCTGCTGCTGCAACAGTTGCCTAAGTTCCTCCTGGCGATGCCTCAGCTCCTCCTGCTGCTGCTTCTCGATCTCCAACTGCTGCTGCCTTTCCTGCTCCGCCAACCTCTGCCTGTCCCTCTGCAGCAACTGTTGCTGGATCAGATACTGCTGCTCGTTGAAGTGCTTCAACGATATGCTCTCTGGCGTCTCGTACTGCTCCGGCTGTACTGTCTCCGGCCGGATATCGATCGGCAGCACCGAGCTCTGGTACTGTGGCTGCTGCATCTGGGAACCCATGTATACCAGCTTCGGCAGCTGCGGTACCTGATTCGAGCCGACCACCTGCTGGTTGAACTTGGACGGCGGATTAACACGTGGCAGGACCTCGTTGATATCAGACGTGTACTTGCTCTTCGGCACTGGCCAGGCGGATGGCGGTGGCGTCAAGTCCTGATGCTCAGAAACATAATAAGTATTGCTGAGCCCAACAGTCGGCAGTGCCTCGCTCTGTACCCCGTTGTCGTTGTCGGGCTGCTTGGACGTCGGGCCCTGACCTGGCCGCTTGTAATCTGGCGCCTGAAGCAAATCGCTGCTCTGGTACTTGTTCGGCTCCTCCTGGATGTGGTGGGGTGTGGTGGGTGCAGGCGTGGAGATCCCGAAGACCTCCGGAGGCAGGAGAGTCTCGTAAGGCAAGGATGGCCTAAAATTGAACCCGTTGTAGACGGACGGGGGCGTGATGTAGCTGATCTCGTGGCTCTCGTGCACCAGGAACGCGGGGTCCCTCTCGTAGGTGGTCTTGTAGGGGTGCGACTGGTGGTTCACCTGGCTGAACAAGTTCCCCGTGCTGGCTGGGTGGACCATTTGCTCGGTGTGCTGCTGAGCAGGGTACTTGTCGTGGTTGACGCGATGCTCGTGCTCCGTGAGTCGCTTCTCCTTGCCGAAGTCGGCCGCCGCGCCGGTGCCGGGCGGCTGGAAGTAAGGCTTCGCGCTGTTGGACACCTTCAGGGACTCGAACGGTTTGAGCTGGTAGCGCGGCGGCTGCAGTAGCTGGGGCACGTACGCGTCCCCGTAGTGCCTGTTCTTGATGGCCGTGACGGGCGATGACGGGGAGTTGGTGGTGGAGGTGTAGCCCTTGATAAAATACGTGGCTGCCTTTATTGGATCCGGTGGCTGGTGGATAGGCGGGGGCGCGAACTGGGGCTGCCGCAGATACGCCGAGTTGTCTCGTAGAATCGGCTTCCTGTGGGGGTCCAGGTCGAAGCGGTAGGCATCCTTCGGCGGGGGGATCAGGAAAGTGTACTCCCGTGTCTCGGAGGGCACGTGTTTGTTCAGGTGATTGTGGGTTTGCGCCTCGCCGCGCGCTTTCGCGGCTGCGTGGCCGAACACCGTGAAGCTGCCGAGTATACTCGGCGGATTGTAGTCGTGATGGGGTGACGAGGGCTTGCCCTTTCGCTGGGGTTTCAGCTTCTCCGACGCGGCCATGTGCTCCTGCAGTTTACCCAGCACCGGGTGAAGAGGCCCGTTCCTCTCGAGATTGCTGGATGGGGAGACGTTGGTGCCGATCGTCTCCTCGTATGCATTCGTCAGGGGCCTCCATCCGTTTGCGATCATCGATGATCGCGTCGGCGGCTGGAAAAGGGTCATCGAGTTTGCACCTGTGGGTACTTTTTTGCGCGGTATATTCGCTAGGCTTACAGAATATCGAGTGTCTCGCGTGAAAAGTCTCTCAGGGTCTCTAGTGTCCAGTCTGAATGGTCGGGAAAGTAATGACGATTTCAAGATTGTTACAGTTTCAATGACAGGAGTATGCCAATTTCTCGTTTCGAGAAATCGTTTCTCAGCAAAAATGATTCTCGATAGAAAAGTCTGAAGCTGGTATGTGAAGGAATTTTAACTATTCTTCTTGCGCAATGTTGTAAATTATATCGAAAACCGTAGCAGGAATTTCAAAATACCGTCGCACGCACCACTGATAGGAAACGAAAGACACTGACGACAATGGGTAAACCTTTGAAAATCCTTTCGTAACACTGTCGGAGGATCGTATAACGCTTCGCCACTAAATGCTTCTACTTGCAAACTCGAAAAGCATGCGGAATGGAAATATGCATACGCTTCCACGAAATCGTTGTGTTACTTACGGGTTTATGGTCAGAGCGGTCTATCGACACGGTGATCGCGTCGACGCTGGCGAACAACCCCACAGCAAGTACACCTGAGGCATTCGCGTGATGCGAAACGTTAATCGTTTAATTGAAATCTGCGGGAGGATCGTGTAGTGCCGTACTTACAATTCAATATAAGCGTCCACTTCATTGTGATGGACCATGAGATCATTTACGCAAGTGGCCTGCAACACAAGAGAAATGTTGGATTTGTTAGGGAAATCGTCGGGGATAACGCACCGCGGCCGGCTGCAAATTACGCAATTACGGGAGGAAAGACAGACATTAGCATTTCGAGTGAGTCACCCCGCGCAATGTGGCTCGCAATTGTCGTCGGAGCACGGGGACGGGAAAAGTGTAGCGCGTGATTCAGAGAAAGTCGCCGCTTGTCCTATCGTTTCCGCTGCTCTTTTGCAATTTCTGAATCACGGCACTGGTGAAACTTGGGAAAAGACGGAAGGATTTCACCTTTTTTTTTACGATCCTGTACCAGCGATCCGCTCGTACAAACAACATCGATCTCCGAGCAGTGACGGCCTTCCCATTAATTCAATTTCACTGGCGATGGCGTGGAGATTGTCCAGTTTGAAGAATACTCCACAACATTCGATGGATTAGGTTAGTCCGTTTGTGGGCGGACGAATGGGAAACAATTAATTAAACAGTTGCGCCAGGCGCAACACTAATCTCTTACGAGTATCATCAAGGACGTGAGTAGGCGGAGGGAAATTGATGGCGTTGAAAAATGCTGCTTTCTCTCATTAATTCTCTAAGCTTGTGCTGTGACGCAAGCAGAGCTACACCTTTCGCACCAGGGCACGCGAAAACTGTAGAACTGGCTTCGAATCGATAGGTATAGTATTTTTAGGTAGATGCCATTTATATGCATCCCTCTGTCGAAGCTATTCGCTAATGGACAAACCGTGTTTTTCGCAAACTAAGTTGACAGAAAATTTTCGTTTGTATGCTAGAAGTTGTCCAGTAATTTTGTGGGTATTTCAATTTTTCCACAAATAGTTTGTAGGTACATTCGATTTGTCACTACAACCATGGATTTTTGTTTTCTTTCACTTAAACAGAGTGAAGGAGAATAAGCTAATTATGAGTTCCCTAGTTCTACGTCAATACGTTAAAACATTCGTAACCAAACAAAACCTTGCAATTTGAATTTTGAATACCTTTCCACTTTTATTAATTCCCTGAAACGGACCCATGCGGCCACTGCTCGATATAAATTCCAAATAAATTCAACAGGTTCTGCAGTTACCAAGTATCTTTCAATACATCACAAGAAACGAGCCTTTCTTTCCTTTCTTCTTCTCAAAAGCAATCCGCAAGCAGTCCGAGAACCGCAGAATTATTACGTCCCTGCGCTTCAATTTTTAATCAATATTTCACCGTCTCTTCCTTTTCGTTTTTCTTAAAACGAAATAGCGCAACGAATTCGAAGCGAACTCCTGCCAGACGGCGCGCGCATGCTCAGGGATTAGGGGACGCCCAGGTGCTGCCCCCTGCCTGCGTGGCCAAAATTGCGGGCGAATCAGAAAATCAATAGAGCAGGTGCATTTAAATTTCACGCAGATTCCAGTTGAATTAATTACAAGCATTAGCTTGCCACGGAGGGTGGACAACTTTTCGAACGGTTTCCGGTGCGACCGTGTAACTGCGCGGACAATTTGAATTACAGACCGAAACGACCAAGTAATTCGTCGATCGTGTTTCCGGCTGATTCAGGTGATTAAATTGAACGCCGGGTCCGAAAGGCGCACTATTCATCGAATGCATTATTGTTTTTACCGAACGTGCAACTTGCATCGCCAATTACACCGTTTGGATCACTTTCTTCACTGTTTTATGTCTAATATCACGGTTACTTTGTGTGCTCGTTGATAGAATAATGATTTAGTGGTTGTTTTTGTACCAACAGTACTTACATAAAGTTAAAAACAGGGAATACAAAATTGGGAATGTGTAGTAGCTATTGTATTTTATGTCAGTGGTAGAATGTAAAATTGGTAGCAGGATATTGTTAAGTTTCGAATTATCAGAGCGAAAAGCTGGTTTGTAAAGTATTGTAAAAAATTAATTGGTTATTTTACGGAGTCCAAGACGGAAGCATTGATGAAGTAGCTGATACGAGTATAGATATTATGATTGTGAAAGGGAGAGAAGCGATGTATTTTATCTGTGATCGAAGGTAGAAGATTTAGGCTACGTAGAAAGTCGTTTGCGTGAATTATCGCCTTAAAGCAATTTATGTTCGATCCACTGGAGATGTGGCCTCGAACTCATACCTAGTCCTTAGAACAATCGGTTCTCGGTTCATTAAGCGGTAGGTAATCTCAAGTTTATAATCCTGACGATCCGTTTTCAGTCTTAAACGCATAATCGATGGCGTGTATCCCTTATTGGAACTTACGGAACACCTGATACCTTTCTCAGTTAGGTATCAACTTAAACAACTGACGTACCAGTTATTCTGAGCAGTGTATAAGTGAAATTTAATACTCTCGTGTTCCAATGAAAACACTAACAAATTTCACAAGCATAGATCCGCAGAAAATTCCTAAAAAATGTTTAAAAAATCTTAGCATCCCAAACGACAATATATAGCAGTAAATTTCCAACAATAAATATCCAATATTAATTAACTCGCGTTTCAAATGCGTACCGAAGTATCGCCGGCACCTGTGAACAGTTACAAGTCTTCCTGGCTTCGCGCTATTTTCATTTGCGCATTCATGAATGAAATATTTGATCGTGGCAAGGATTCTTGTGGATTTCGTATTATAATACTAAATCACCATAACTACGCAGGCACTCGAGCCACGCTCCGTTAACTCTGGCGCATTTCTGCCAACGAACAGTGCCTGCCTCTTTTAAGCCCCGATTCGCGGAATTGTCTGTAAGTATATGTAATTCAACGTTCCCTGAATGTGTTTTCCACACTTTCGTGGCTAACCAGTCGCTTTTCTTTGAGAAAGTTGTTCGGACATCTGAACAGATTGCTATCTGAGAGAGAAAGGTCCCAAGAGGCGGGTCAGGAAAGATTTAGCCCAATTTCTGGAATTTTTTAAACGTCTACGCTTCTACATGTACCTACTAATCTTTCAATGTCGTGGAACAAAATTCGTTAATTCTTTCAAAGACAATTGGACATTGTCAAGTTCATTCAAACATATTTCTGCCATGTCATTTTCTTGGGTGTTTCAAAGAGCGATGATTTATTTATTTATTTATTTTTAAAACACTTAAATAACAAATGTTAAATAACGCTAAAAAAAGAACTAAAATAAAAAGATACCCAACAAATTTTAGAGATACCTATAGCAATTTCAATCAGACTTTTCTTCAGTATTTCTACTTCTGCAAAGTCTGAGGAGCATAAGCAGTGATATTAGTTTCACTTATTTCTAACTCACCGAAAATCCAGATTCCAAAGATGGAGTACTCGAATCATTATTTCCTAAAACTCCACAATTCCACATTAACTAGGAAAAATTTTATATTTATAACACCATTAACTAACAATAAGTAGAATAGAATCGTGAATCGCAGATCAGGAAGAAGACGTTTCTCGGCGAAACACGGAAGCCCACATGGGTCTCGATAAAAACCGAGCAAACGGTAGCAAATTAACGCTTTCCTTTTCCGTTTTATTCGTTTCCTCAACTCGAGGCCCATAAAAGTTGCCGTATCTGCAAACATTTCCTCATAGGTAATGTGAACATCCTATTATTCCTTCCAATTAATCCAAAGAAAATTCGAAGCGCATTTCTCGCCTGATTAAGGGGCGACTGGGGGCAGATTAAAGAGGAGTATCCGCGAGACGGTGGATAAATAGGTAAAGGGCAAGAAAGGCGTGAAAATACACGAGATGCGCGAAAGAGACGTGAGTTACCGTGCCCCCGTGGACGCAACCCGTTCGCCACACGCTTAAACCGTAACGAAGGACGCCTCTTAAAAAAACTCGTGTGCCACTCACTGGAATTTTCTCTAGAAGCATTGACCAAGTCCCTTTCATCGGGCCAATACCGCGGATAATAAGGCAAGGCAAGTAACTTGAGTTGAGTCACGGGTAAAAACGATACGTGGCCATTTTTACAACAGCGACGCTGGCCTTCAAGGTTCCAGCAGCGTTCGGCGCAGACATTCCTCCACCATTTTCCATCCACGAATTACACGCGATGGAAGGTATCGCTGTTCCCCGTCGGGGGAGATCGAGGCGCACAGTTATTAAGAAAAATACAACGGCGATAACGGGTGAGGAAATGGTAAAACAGGAAGGCAGATAGAGAAAAGAGCGCGTGTCGAGGCTGTATCTCGATCTATCGAGGCGGAATCCCCCGCAACAGACAGATAAATAACCGTGGACAGGATACCTTTAATTATGCCCGTGCATATTATCTTCATTAACTTTCTATACGCCGCGAATCAACTAACCTTTCGAATGCTAGAAAGGGAGATAGGGGGACTCGATAAGAGCTGTTGAGCCCAGTCGCTCGCCAGCCGATAACGAGGATCTTCTTTTTCTTTTTCCTTTCTTTCGTAGTCGGCTCGGGGTCTCGCGCGAGGAACACTGCGGGCAATTAAAAACTTTTCGCCAGATAGAGGAGATCGGGTGACGTTAACGGTTTGGGAAGTATTCTTTGCAAATTAATGGCGAGGAGGAGTGGTGTGGATAGGAAGTGGGATTTCTTCTCCAACCTGTTCATCCCTGTCCTCCCTTCCTCCCGGCATGTTTGCTGGAGTTTGGGATATTAAGACGAACGCGGCGAACATCTAATAGCAAATAGTGTACCTATAAGAAGATCTAACGCGATGGGGATAATTCAGAGAAGAAAGCAGAGCTTATCTGTTGTAGTTGGTAGAGAGTGAAAATTGCATTGAATTTAGATGCGAGATGAATTCTATGAAATTCTTACTTTCGTGTTCCTTTGATTCAGCAACACTTTCTTCAGAGCTGACGAAATCAAGGTAGACTTTAAAGCACCTAAAATCTGAGCCTTTGTAACCCTATGACCCTTACCGCGTTCGGTATCTCGTACCGTAGACTAACCCGCATAACCGGGTAACACAACACATCTATAACCCTACAGTGAGGGTGGCATCCCTTAGCTGTGTCTCAGCTATCACTTGGGTTATCCGTTATCGGTTATACCTAGCATTGCCTTCGAACTTCCAAGTGATCCAATATCCGAGACCAGAACGTCGAACCCTCGGCGACCCTCTTTTCCCTTAAATATCCTCGATATTCCCCGAGGAACTTCTCGGGATCGAGTGCTCCTTCAATCTCAGTATTAGCACAGGAAATTTGCATGTCGATTAAACGCGGTACCCGCGTGCCACGTTTCCCAAGCGAGTGCTTTCACTTTTCCCTAATAATCAGCCCGAGTTTATATGATTTGAACCGCGACCAGGTTCGGCACCGCGCATTACGGTGAAAGTATCTAATCTGAATGGAAAAATTCCCGTCAGACCCCGGTCGGGCCTGCTTCGTTTTGTCAGCCGTCGTTACTCGCTCCTTAGCGCCGTTCTCGCGCGCCTAATTCATCGTTACACGCTCGCTCTGTTGTTAGCTGGCAATTGTCTTGCCAACGAGGGAGGCGAGCATCTCTTGCACGCGGCTTACGCTGAGCCGCGGAAACGGGCTATCTGGAATAAGACATCGAACGATGCTCGTCATTGTTAAGGGAACGCGAATCCACGGTTAAACCGTGTAAAGGCTTGAGAAACATGCGGTTTGCGTCACACGATACGTACGCTATTAGGCCATTGTTCGTGTTCCATTCCTGTACAGCTTGTGGAAAATGTTCTGGCCACGACCTCCATGCATGAATCGTTAAAAGATTATTCGAGGTTGGGATATTCTTTTATTCGCGCGTATTCTCCTCGGCGAGGGGATAAATAGTTGTTAACGAACCACGTGTCGCAAACGGACCGTTTCAGTTTTGATCAATCAAGTCTATGGAGGCGGAGCGTTCTCCCCACTTTCCTCACAAACCTTTTTGCTTCTTTATCCTCTTGTCGAGCGGAATAAGTAAACGTTATGAAATCTGGATCTTGGATTTTACGGTTAGAAGGAATTTCGGTGCAGGCTCTTTTAAATCTGTGCCCATTCTGTTTCTAACATCCTGTAGTGCGTGTTCGTGGGTGGATTCAAGGAAGCACGTGAACGAAAGGAAACTTTTCCCAGGGAACTCGAGGGAACAAACGTAAGATGCAGAGTAATACTTGACGCATATGTTTCTGCTGAATTCCGTTCACCAAGTATTTTAATTAAGGCTATTGTTTAGGGTACAGTGTAATATTAAAAAGACCGTTGAAATCAAAGAGATACAAAATATATTCTTTCAACAAGAATGATCCTTGAAATATACTTTCGTGAAGATCTACTTTCATCACCCCATTGAATATGGCGGGCTCGGAAGCCAATTAGTGTAAGTCCATTAGCATTAAGACCGAGATTTACACTGTTTGTTCTCCAAATTATGTTGCCTAGTAATTCCCTGGTCAATTTAAGTACCGCCATTTATTGCTTACGTACAAAAGCAGTGAATTGATTTATCAACTGAAAGTTTTGACAATAAACAGGTTTTTAAACTACGTAACTCATTTTCAGGGAAAGTTGGACAATAATTCTTTTAAAAATCAGCTTACTGTTTTCCCAGAAATAAAAACGTTTAATAGTAGGTAAACAATAGAATATCTTCTTTCGAGTTTTCAAGTCTTTTCAAGTCTTCAGCGATCACTCATTATGCATTAATTATCTAATAAACTGGTCCGAGAGTCGAGTTTATGTTGCCACTGTAATATCTCTTACGAAGGCGAGTGTGTTACGACCAGCGTAACTCGTGAAACATTTCGGCGTTTTATTTGCAAGTAACACTTGTCGCGTTAAGTAACTATAGCCGCGCAGATTTGCGGCTGGTAATTGCCAATTAATGCGTAGACTCGAGTAGCCGCAGCACGCAAGTGGAAAGCGAAAGGCCGATGGAAACAGAGCGTAACCGTTTCGTGAACGTGAGATCGTGAACGCGATTCGCTGAAAACCGGGCTCCGAACGTTATCGTACATTGGCTTTTCTAAACGGCACCAGAATACCTGCCTTTCGTACAGGAGTCTGCAGGAAATATTTTTCCTGACTTCCAGGAGCTGGTCTAACTCCCCTGGCGCGGATTTTCCACGGCAGAAACGTTCCTGCGGCGTCTGTAAAAATCTACCGGTTCGTTACAAAGTTCGTCTCGTGTCATTTCCACGCTGCTCCGATTTGACGTGGAAAAAATAAATGCAAAGGACACTGATGCCCTGTTATACCTATGCATTTTCCCAGTTTTGCTTTATTCTGCCCACCGCAAATAAATGAGAAATAATATTTGTCGGAGCTGACGGAAATTGGGAATATTGCTTTCGAGAGCTTCTATACTCTGCGAATTTGAAATGGTATCAGGTATTTCAGACTCCTATAATTATTTAAATTATTTCGGTAGAATTATTTAAAATATTTCAGATACTCAACTGATCGATACTTGCGAGGGTTAACTGAATTTGATCCCACCACTAATCTTAGGAAATTGAACAAAAATCAACATTTCTGGATCTTCATTATTATAAAGTCATTAAACGTAGGTAGCATCGAAGCATTGAATTTTATTGGAAGTTTTTCATTAGGAATCGATGAGGGAATGAAGCAGAAACATGAGCGTCTGCTAGTGGGTGGGGGGGGGGGGGGGACAAAACGGGCAGTTGTCCCCCTGCCTTTTGAGAAAAAAATCGCTAATTTTTCAAAACTGATCTTTATTAAGTTTATACTAAAAAAAGGAATATTTACAAATTTCGGTTTTAAATTTTCAATTAATTGGCACTATAAATTGGGTTTTAAAAAGCAAGAAGGGATATATTTTTCTTTATCATCATCCCAAAGTTGCCCCCTCCTGGAAAAATGTCTCCGTACGTCCCTGAACAGAAATATTAAATATAAAGTATTATATGCGTTTGGCTTGAAAGTGATTAGGAGATCTCATTACAAAATGATTCTGCAGAATGAAACAATTTGACACTAGTTCATTAGGGAATCTATGCATTCTTGGCAGCGAGCACGTGGTCGAGAGTTCAGCAATGTTTAGAGTATTCCAATGAGGGCTGTGATAATTACACGTCGTTATGGTGCAAATAATTAATAGCTATTAGTCATGCTTGATGTTCAGTGAAATGAGAAACAATGAAATTAATGCGCCGTGGAACATGTGTGTGTGTGCGCGCGCGCGCGCGCGTTACTGGCCACTGTTGCGTTTGAATAGCAGATATATTTACTGGTGTGTGTGGATCGTCTTTAATCAACAGATTCATATTGATTAAGAAATTATTCGTAACATCGTGTGCTATCTTTTCCAGTTAATAATCCGCTTAAAAAGAATTATTAGTGCCTATGAAGAGAAGTAATTGGATTTTTCGAGCTGGTTAATGGTCGAGTGGATCGATGACACATATTTTTGGAAACAGTGTGGGAGATGGAAGTAGCGTACGAAAGGGAAAATGATCGTGCCAAATTGAATCCTCTGCATTGAGCGCGAGCGTAACAGGATAATGAAAACGATCGGAAGCGAACGGTTGTCGCAATTAATTTCGACTCGACGGACGCGTGATTCAACTTTCTGCACGTAACAAATCCAAGTTTTATCAAAGTTATTAAAATACATTGAATGTAGGAGCATATCTGTTAAATCGTGTAAAAACACACTGGTCTAATATATGCAGATTCACGAACTCCTTCATTATAATATTACAATTCTCGATCGAATATTAGAGAAAATATTTAAGAAAGAAAAAGAGGTCCCTATGTAGACTGTAGATCCTGGATCTAGAATAAATGTGCCTTTTCTTAAAATTGAAACAAAGGAGTCTTTGAAGCTTCATAATATATTATTAAACCAGCTGTTTTGAGTTTCGGTGCTAATAGGAGTCGTCTGCTAATTTATTATAGTGTGGAATGTAAATAACGACAGAGATAAAATTAGTGTAGTTATTATTTAGTAAAATTTTACTAGGTAGTATGTAAATTGTACTAGTTGTCCAACTCAATAGATATTCGAAATTTTGAATGAAATTAAGTCTAATGTGGTGCCAGAACATTTCAAGGAGACGCTTTCTCGATCCCCCACTAATCTTCCTTGACCCCCCATAAATCTGTCTCTGTGTCCGCAAATTGGATAAATCACAGCAATCGAGCCAACAAGTTTAACCGTTCGATTGATCTTTTCCCTGTGAAACGAATCGGTGACCTACTGTAGATCCACCAGCTAACTTCGTCACAGTGCACAGTTGATCCGCCGTTTCAACGATGCGAATGACTTTCTTCCATTCATCGTGCACCGACGCGAAAACAATGGATCGCCGATTGCGTGGGATCGCACCGATTATGTGAGATCGCGCTATCCACCATTTAATCTTCTCTTTTACGTAATACGTTGCGCGTATTGTCCTTTCGTTTCGATGGATCTGTTGATGGATCAGTGTTTTATAATGTTCAAATAACCTGCGACCCCCCGTCCCCCCATGTAAGGTAAGCTAAATTTAATCATGCAAAGAAAACACATTAAAAATAGGTATTTCAGAATACGTCGTAATTCTGACTTAGTAATATTAAAAAAAAAACATGACGACTCCCCAGAAGACAACAACGCGACTCACCGATTGTGCATCACTCGTTAACATTGCGAGTTCATTCGTTGTAGAAAATGCACATTGCTCTTCAAATGTTTTTATCAACACATTATTATACATACCTATACGAGTGCATTGACACTTGCGAAAAAAGATAAACTAACCAAGAGCTATAAATAATGTGCTAGTCAGTATTCTGAACGTATCTCTTCTGGGATATTCAGTTTAGTCCGTAACCGAATCCTCATTTTTCATAGTATTTTTTTAATCGTATCTGATAATGGTCAAACACAAAGCTCAGTGATTTATCATTGTCCCGGGCGGACCAGGTAGCTCAACGCTCTCCCCCAACACAAATTCTGTGCTGACGTACATACCCCAACCAATCATACGCAAATACACCCGATAAAAAGACAGCAACGTCAATGGCATTTAGGTCTTTCTCACACAAGACACTTTTGTGGCTTACGACAGGTAATTTCAACATAATTCCACACCTTCTGCCGTTCTATTTTTGTTAAACGCGCGCTATCTCTGTCAAGTATAGGTACATGTAAATTGAAATTACTAGTCGCGAGCTGCAGAAGTGCCCGCGTGAAAGGGGCTTTAATGCACCGCAGTGCATGCTGCCTGAAACGTTTTTAATTACTATCTCTGCTGTGCAAGGATTCACAGTGTCCTAGGATTATAGTTTAATACCCTGCGTTTACTGCACGAGAGCGTTACTTTTCTTTGGGACGAGGGGTTACTTTACCTGTGTGCATGTGCAAAGAAAAAAGTTTCAAATACTTTTGGGATACAGCGACTGCACATTGTACAACATTCGCACATACCTATATCGTAAGTGCTTTGTTGATAAATTATTGAAAATTCCCACGCGCATTCGTAATAGCGAAAATCGCAGACATGAAATCTCCAAGTTTTTCCTCAAACTTAAAATTCGTCCCCGGAAATATGAAACAAGTTTTAATATTTATAGTATCTGCTGTAGAAAATATCTGTGATCGTTGGAGCACCGTTCTATTTGCGGTCCATTTGTCCAGATCGAATTGACCAGTAGATTACGGCACTCTTAATGCTTGATAAAAGCATATCCTGTACTCGATCGATCGCGGAACGACCCGAGCGGCGGGTGCTGGCGTAGTTGGCGCAGAGGTATCTGGGCTTGCGATCGCGCGAGACGAAGGAACGAATTGCGTTTTCTCTCGTTTTACAAGGCGAGGCAAGGAATAATGGTCGATACGTATCAAAGAGTATGTAGATGCATCGATCGCGGTGTTTCTTTTTCAATCCGAGTGTTGACGAAACAGGATGCAACAGCCGGCAGGCAGCGTAGACGTAGCGAGCGTTTCGCTCGCACTTTCTTGAGCGAAGATTTCGTTTAGAGATCCACAGGCGTTGCGGCGTGCATATAGAAATTTAATGATCGTGATCGATGTCGATTAATTGCGCACTAGTCGTGTGGCATGACACGTCCAGGTGAAAACGTGTACCAGCGCCTTAAACGGTTGTTAGGAAGCCACGCGTGAATATAAAGCGGGGGCGCAGGAGCGTCCGACACGAAACTTCTATTTACACTTTCTTGAATATGAACGCTACGGAACGAACCGCGAAAACGTCTGGTATAGTGGGTTACGACTTACGAGAGCGAAGCGGTGAAAACTGAAATTAATTTCAAGTTTAATCGCTTGGAAATTTAATCCTTTGGGAGTTCAATGCTGTGCATGTTCGCCCCCTGCGAACTCAACGCATTTCAAATTCAATCCCTTTGCTAGTTTAATATTTTGCAAGGTCGATACTTTAGGATTTCAACAGTGGTTCATGGCGAGTTCAACCATTTGGGAGTTGAAGCTTTCGTGAGTTCAACCCTTTGGTAGTGCAACCGTTGAGATTTCCACCTTTTGGGAGTTGAACCCTTGGAGAGTTCAATCCATTGAGTGTTGAAACCCTTTCAATCCCTTTGCAAGTTGAACGCTCTAGGAGTTGAACCCTTGGGAAGTTGAGTCCATTAGGAGTTGAGTCCTTTGCGAGTGTAACCCTTTCAACGTTCAACTCTTTTCAGGGTTCAAAGCTATGTGAGTGCAACTCATTGAGAGTTCAATCCTTTGGCATTTCAAGCCTGGAGGCATTTAATCCTGTGAGAGTGCAGGCCATTACAAGTTTATGGCTTTGCAAAAGCAACTCATGTCAAATTTACCGAACGTTGCTCCGCAGTGATCGAAACTGTAGTGGACTATGAGACCTAGAGATTACGGTATTGTGCACGTCGGTACATTGTATATAGGTACAGTGGATGTGTGTTTCAAACAGAGTGTATAAATTTGGTGTTTGCGTCTACGGGTACACGAATTCAGTGCATGACAAAGTTCCGTTTAATTGGAGTATCCATTGGGCGGTTTGTGGCTGTGCTCACGGGTAAATAAATATAAATATATATATCTACAGCCTTGTATACACATGTTCGTTAATTAATGACCAACATTTCTCGAATGTTTACGAGCAGAATCACAAGAACCCTTTTGATATTTTTAATTAACGAATTTCCAGGCATGCGGCATGACTCGTGTTGGTCGATGCAATATCGCGATTCGCTTGTATCATCGTAATTAGAAGGTTCCCGTTAATTTTCACTCATATGTTATGAAAATTCTTCTACATTTTAAAAATTCAAATCTACGACAGTACCTATACAAATCTCAGATTTATAAAATCAGCCATCTAACTTTCGAATCTTCACATATTCATCTCTACATCTCCTTAAAGCAACAAAAAAACCCTAAAAGAAATCCAATCACATCTATTTGCAATTCAGACTTTACAACTCGACCATCACACTCCCACACGAGGTCTTGCCACGAAATCCATTTTGATACAGGTGCTGTCTACCAGTTAAGAAAAACACTCTGTACCAACATTACAACACCGCTGCCCACTATTCTACACCACGCCAATAGACCCGTGAATCGCAGCAAGCGCGAGGGGGTATGTACGCTCGTTTCATGCCGGCCTCTATTCCCAGCTCTGAGTGGGGTCGTTTAATTGAAAACTCCCCATAATCCCTGGATACCAAAGTTTTCGATGGCACTTGCATCGGTATGCGCGCAGGGGATATCCGCAAGATATTTCGAGACTTTCGTACACAGAGGAGCTATAGATCTCGCCACTGCTCGGGAAATTTCAAATGGTTTTAATGGAAGCTCCGAATGAAAAGGTACAGCTGCCGAGGAATACAGTTTCCAATGAATAGTTTGGCTGGCATCTATACCGCCTACCTAGTGGACAGTATATCAACTTGGAGATCTGAAGATGAATTTTTCTTTCGATATTGTTGAAAGTAATTTGATTGTGCACTCAAAAGAAATCAACAACCAATATATGGTATTCTAAATCTTTATTATTGAATATTTAAAATTGACTATAAATATTACGGTATTAAACGCAAATTTTCCGACGTATCTGATGTCTGATTAATTTTGCCAAGATATTTGCTTGATTTATAATGGCTCGGAATTCTCGTTTCCCCTGATAGCTTAATCAATGGTTCATTAAATCATCCGACTGATTCTCTGGACAAGCTGGTATTTTCAAACATCATTCGTTGAAATATGAATCGTTAACGGAACTGTTCTAGAATAAATGGCTGCTATAAATACACCTGAGCGCATGTATTATAGGTTAAGGTTCATTAGGAAGGTTTATCAGTGAGAGATTGTAGAGATAGAAGAGCGAGGGTAACGAGGTTAAAGTAGCATCCAGTGTTTCCTTACTTTATTCATGGAGACCTCCAAATATGTACTGCTCCGCGTGGACGCTTGTAAAATGTCATGCAATTTGCATCAGAACTCTGTGAGGCACTTGAAATAATTCAAATAACCAAAATACAAATTTATGCAAATAAGTAATTACAGAGTATCTACTTAAATTAAGTAACCAACCATTTTAAGATCCTTTTTCATTATGTATATGAATGAAGGATTCAGTAAAAATCCTACCAAAACAATATTAATATTTAAAATAAAAAAAAAAAAAAAACTACGTCGTAGATAGTGAAACTTCTGTTCTAGCAATTAAATAACAACTTTTTTAAAGAAAATCTTCACAAAAATTTGCACTGCTCAGCATAATTTGAATTCATTTCTATCTATCCAAGAAGCCTGACGTACTTTTTTTTAAGAATTCATATATCTTTTATTCTTTTAGCAGTGTTTTGCCAAATTCTTTATTTGTATATCGCGAGTGGTTAGGTAGTTTATTTTGAGGGTGAACCACATTTTGAGATATTAATATGTAGATACTCGTACTTGAACATCCTCCGAGCGACATCCTTTTCGTATTTCAAGCAGCGTGCCTATTTTCACTGGCCCCAGATCTAGGTCGTTATAATTCGCTCTTAACGGCCACGTAAGTACGATCGTGCGTCGATCTTAATATGCATAGCTTAATGTGCCAGACTGTTGGCTGGTCTATCGCCTTTGAGTCGCGTTTTGAATGAAAAGCAATACGCTCCGCTAACGAAGGGAAAGTTATGACGATTTTAGGTTGCTCGCGAGCCTGTGTGCGTCGACTCGTCTGTCGCTGGCATTTCGTGTGCCATTTTTTCGGTGGCCTCCACGTACGTGAGGAGTTCCAGTCGATTTCGTTTGTGGTTAATAGAATTTCTTTCCGGCGGCTCGTGTCAGTTATAAATGGGCCTAAATAAGGTACACTTTCAAATGTCACTTCGGGAGTACTTGCACTCACACATGACTATTAATTCATTCACTTAAATTTCTATCTCATGTTTTATTGCTTCGATACAGCTCTGCAGGCAAACTTACGTGAGTTTCAGTAATGCCGAGTGCATCGCACAATTAACAGATTATTTACAGTACCTAACACGAGCAATGGCATCGTGTGCAGTGGAGACGCAATTATGTTCCCACGATGCTTTTCAAATTCTACAGTAAATTTAAATTCCGTAACATTTATTCGTGGAACAACAGCTTCACTTGAAACTTCCAACAATTTACTGTACATCTCATCGAATACAATTGCAATTAAAATCTGACTTCGTAACAGCAGCTCCAGGTACTCTTACCAGAATCAGTCATCTAAACCATTACCCTTAAACCCTTTCCACACGGGACGTTATTATAATATTTTTCTTCAGTTGCAATAAACTCAATTTGCTATATTTCAAATTAACAATTATTTATTAAATTAGGAACTGTTATGAAACCGAGTAGAAACTAAAAATTATGCTTCTCTTAATAACTCCTCCTTGCCCACAAAATGTTATTTTATGAACAGAGTAGGTAACGTTGCTTTACAATGTACAGTCCAAGGAAAAAGCTCTAGGAACTTAATCGTTCGTGTTAATACAGGAGATTAACAATAAGTATTCTTAGAGACTAGCATTTCAAACGCATTCACTTGTAAAAAATAAGACTGAAAGCCCGATCAACTCGATACCAAAAATCCCTGTAGAACAAATCGTTATGCTACAATGTTGAACCCGGCCACGGCGATACAGAGTGACGCGCGGAATGGCCCTTACGCCGCAGGAAGCGTTCTAGGGGAATCTGGGGGAGGCGATTGATCGTGCCCGTTGCTCGTTCGCGTAAACGCGCACCGTTGCAAAAAACTTTCCCCGCTTTAAGAGGCAGCAGCAATTTCTCGGGGCCTGCCCCACCGCGGCTTTCGCGGTTGCAGTTTCTAAGCACGGCCGTCGCCCAGCTGAATTTCCACGAGCCTCGGCGGGGAAAAACTGGCGCTGATCGCGAGCAGCACGTACATAACTGCGTTAACGAGCACGCGACGAGAACGCTCGCGAGTTTCCAGGCCCTTGTTCGCCGCTGAATGGGGGCCTTCCCCCTGCGCAAGCTTTATTTACGGCAGCGGGACCGTCGCGACTTTTTAATTATTTCGAGGGCGTGAAACAAACGTTTTCGTGCGCGCGTCTAAGTAGAATGAATGGCCTACACTCTGCTCGCCACTTGAACGAATCCACTTGGCGAATGGGCGAAGATGGTGATTATTAAATGAATGAAACGAAACGAAACGAAACGAAACGAAACGGCCGCTTATTTCTTCCGCCACGGAACGAGGCAGGGCAGATGAAAGGGGAGCTTTGCGATGCCTTTGGGCGAAGGGGGGTTCGAGTCGAGGGGGAGATCGTTGAATAAAATTTGTCTTTCAGTCGATGATGGCTTCTGAATCGTAATTGTCACACGAGGATATTTTTTAAGAACCTTTGTATATCAAATTTGACTAATCTGATTTGAATTTTATTTCAACAAATCATACCCATTGTGCCTATGTATATATATTCTAGACTCAAGTGGAAAGTGAGTTGACAGGGAATTTGCTTCGACAAAATTCATCGCATATACTTTGAATTTTAGTACCTACACAAAGGCTGCACCCAAATAGCAGAAAATTCTATACAGATCCAGAAACTGTCACATTGCACTCTGGCTCTAAAAACCCCAATTCAGCACTTTGTACACCAAGGTGGACTTAAAAAAAATCTTAAGCCTCATTATCCACAACAACAATTTGCGCAAAGAATGGTACAAGAATGGGCAATTTCCTCGAGACATCCTGTAGCCACCGCGTAGATTCGTAAAAGGATGGGAGAAATAACTCCGGGTCGACGAAGGCCGATCTTCGCCATGCCAATACGTATCCACCGGTTCCTGCATGCCACGGCATTCGATGACTATTCGTCAGCGTTCGGGGTGGTGACTTGAATTGCTTAATTAGACCAGCTCGGCACCGGTCGAGTGGGCATTCATCGAAAATCCGCGGCACAATCGAATTTCACCTAGAGCTCGTCAGCAAGTAGGTCGACGCACGTTCGAATTTTCGCCTCTCTCGCGCGTGCCCGATAAGCGAATCGTGTCTGTTCCTGTCAGAACTCAACGGGGAGTTAGTTATCGGATCAGACCGTGAGACGCGGGATTCTACGAAAAATATCGCCCCGGTAAAAAAGGCCTGCTCAATCGCTTGTCACGCCTCGTCGCGTTCATTCTTATCTCTGTCGAATACAGGGCGCTGCATAACTGGCGTTGATGGAATGGAGATTTGCTTCGAATTAGAGGAAAAGTCAAGCTGATCGATGAGATTTTACATAAAAAAGAAACTGGTGTAAGCAAAAGTACATCACCTTGAAATTTGTCAAATTTTTTACTTGCATCAATTTCACAAACACCGGCACAAATTATAAGGACACGTACTCCACGTGTGGAATAATTGTGAAGAGCTTTGCAAATTTATTGACCAACTCTTTCCCAAACCTTACTTCATTTGGTATTTTAAATTAAAAGCAGTGCAAAGTATTCAGCCTATACTAAATATGAATTTTTCTGCAAATACAGCAGAGTGGGGCAGCTACTCTTCGCGTTCCGCCGTCCACGGGTTCAGCCATTTCTTTCACGGGTGCGTCAAAATGGATAAAAAAAAATCACCATAAACAGCAGGAAGTGGTATGGGGAAGCGCAAACTCGGAGCCCATTAGGTCGCGGTCGACCTATCGATTCCACCCATTCGTATATTCCGAATGAACGGTCTCCATCGATGCGTTAATAATAACAACGCGCGGTTCGAATGGGTCTCGATGTATTCGCATGAATTCAAAACCCTGCCGCTCTCGGTTTGTTTGCGACTGGATAGATTTATACTCGTATAATGCCGTGAACCGTGGGCATCGACAGACGACTCCGCCGCCGCGCCGCGCCGCGCCGCGCCGCGGCAGGCAGCAGTCAAACCCTCCATCCCCCATACCCTCCTTGATCGACAATTCCTATCGCGAGAAAAACCGTTTCCCGTTTTCTTAATAACAAGGGGCAGGGGGAAGGGAAACGCTTCTTCCTTGAAGGATGCACGCCATTGAAATTCGATTTAGAATCGATTCTAAATCCCTTTTCGAACCTCCCTCTTTCCAGCGGTCGCTGGGGTTCTCGTTATTCCCTGTTCGATGTAATAACGAAGGGAAGGGGGGAATAAATACCATATGAGCCGAAGGATGTGTGAAGTCGAAGGGGAGAAAATTGAGTTGGTGCGACATTTAAAATGTAGATTTTAAGTTTGATTATTAGGTGATGAAGTTGCGAGGTTGCAGTCTTTGAGGTGATGGAGCGCCTGTAAGTGCAAAAATTTATATTTGCAGCGAGTCGCACGAACTTCCATGTGATTCTTAAGCCACGGTCCCACGTGTGCAACTCCCACACTGCCATCGAAAAGGGACATTATTCAAGCGCCAGAAATGTATTTTTCTCCTTGAATTTGTAAAATGTTGTAGTCAGAAGTGAAATTCAGCTGACACGTCAATTACTGTCGAGCACTTGCGCTGCTTTTCATTGATTGCCTATTGACAACGAGTTACTTTTCACAATGTGTAAAAACTGAAGGATTTTTCTTGTGAATGGAAAGAAATCCAGTTTCAACATTAACATATCAAGATTCCGCCATTGATCCAGTTATTCCTATTCTAGTAACACTGTCACTGCTCTATGCTAACTGCAATCAGAAAAATCTAAAAATAATAGAAAAAAATTCTAAAAACGCTGTTCAAACGTAAGCAGAAGTTATCGAAGCCCCGGAACAGCTAAAGCCGCGAGCCATGGTCGATGAGGACGTGCCTTTAATTCCGTGGCAGAAATAAAAAAAAGTTGAAAAAATAGATTTAAAAATCGGGCAAAACAGCATCAGAAATTGCACGAAAACGAGAATTCGTGGAAAACTGTCGACCGGTCTTGCGCGTTTTTTCAGCTGGCGATAACGATAATAATTTTTATCGGCGAACTCTTGGAAACGCACAGAAGGGGAATTTATTCCTCTCTCCTACGAAGCCAAACTGATCAACTCGGTAAAATAAAAGAAGCACAAAGATTTCACCAATTTGTCTAAAATTTCGCGTGTAGTTGCCTTTTCACGTAAGAGCGTGCCCATTTCAACTCTGCTCTAGTCCTTTTATTTTTCTCAGTTGTAGAAGACTTCTGAAAGAAATGAAAACGCTAGTGGGTTAAAAAAGACCCGAGGAACCCTAGAACCAAGTCACCGATCGTAGATGTACCTGCTTAGAAATCAATTAAGATGTATAATGCACACAACTGGCATGACTGTATAGATTTGAATTAGTTTGTCAGTGTAACTTGGATGGTGAAAGGGCAGAACTTTGAGCCCATTTGCTCCCAAAGTTCCCAGTCCTGCTCACTGCGCGTATAGCGTATAATCGCACACGCTGTACGAAATATGTACATAGGTAGGTGCCTCGAATCTCGCGAACTCCTACTCCTCTTTCGAATGGTCGCGAATCGCGATTGGAAATGTGGAATGCAAATGCGTGGTAAGAGGAGCGAAAATAGGGTCTTTTCGGTAGCAGTTATACAGTTATAGCACAATAGGGAGATAACAGTGTCGACGTGAATTGTAGCCATTTATCTGGAGTGGATGGTGGAAGAAAAATGGAAAAGATGGAGAACAGGAAGTTCGGCGAAGGAATTCATTGCTCGGGGCGCGCGACGGACTCGCTCGATGATATTACAGTTTGAATATCGTAAATAGAAGACGCGACCGAACCGGAAACTCTGTTCCCCGCCTTCGTGTATGGTCATCTAGGTTGCATCGCGAGTGTTACACATTTCGCCCCGTCTTGTCGCTCGCGTACGCGTGCCGGTTGCTCGCTCGATACGCGACCGAAAATGCTTTCCACGCGGTACGAATTGTTTTGTGTGTCTCTGCAGGTCTTTGAGCTACTGGAAATATTCTAGCAGATTGTATTGAAGTTCCAGTGAAATTGGAAGAGAAGTAAGTTTGTGGAGTAGAGAGGAAGGAAACTAGGCTGTTTGAAAATTTATATACTCGTAAGTGAGTCAATGGAATTGGAGCAGATTGGATTTTACTGGAATTCTTTTAATTACTCAGGCGCAAGGAACCGCGGTTATTTGAAACTTTGAAATTTCAAAAGGATTTACATTGTGGGACTTTAAGCTTTAATGGGACTCAGCTTTAAATTCTCTCCAAGTTGATGCTAGAAAACTAAGAAAAATAAAACAAATCGAAAAGTGGTAACATTTCGCCCGCTACTTACTGTATGTACCTTGATATTTTTCGCAGCAAATGAAAAGTAGGTACTAACTTCAGATTTTACTGTTATTTAAAATCTGGGTCTGTTTAAACGCGACACCGTATACATTTTGCAAACCGCTTAATTTCTTTTTCAACCGTTTTCCCTCATTAGAAATTGCGAACCAACCAGTGTGGCAAAGCGAATCGCAGTCGTTCGTTTTTGTTGAAACCATATAAATTTCTACCAAATCGCACGCTCACTTCTGGTAATGTACCTCGTTGAACGAACCGCACTCGCGCTTGCCGATTTGTCGCGGCCGCGTAAATGTCGAAACACTTTCCAGCGGACCACCATCCGCGGAAACACGAGAGATATGCACGTATCTAGCGCTCGCGCCGAGATCTAACACACTTCCAACAGTTTTCTCCAGCGCGATTAGGAAAAATCGCTCGGCGCGCGGAACTCGATCAACGAACTCTTCGCTACGAAAACCTTCCACATTACCTCTGACCTTGCGCAAAAATATTTTCACACAATGTTTGTATATAGGCTAATTAGCCATTGCAATACTGTAATAAAAATCTATTTTCCCTAACGCAGCGCCAAATTTCCAGATAAGACAAGAATACCCGTTTTACCAGCCCAGAGGGACTAACCGATTACTAAAACTACTTATTGTTGGTACAGAAACGAATCCCTGTTCTTCATTAAAAGTCACTTGTCTTATAGTAATCCACCAAAGTCCAAAGCAACTTATGACTTTTAATTTTCATAACTACTCTCTATGCGAAATTCTGCTTTTATTCGGGGTATGTTATTACGATACTCGTTTCCCTTCAACCCTATGTTCCAATCTCATTTCTATCAACAGAGTGCTCTTTCAAAACCGCGACTTTCCTTTGTAGGGTAATAATAAATTGACGAACCAAGATTTTATTCTTCTTAATCCACGTGTGTTTATTTGAACAACGAGTTGTTCAAGTTAACCAGGGGTGGGAAGCAGCGGCATCGGAACGTAATGGACGAAAATTACCCTCGAAACAACGGACACGTACGTTGGGCGTAACAAATTGCACGGAGTAGCCTATAAACGTCTTTCAGATTGCCGTTAGAACCGCGATATTCGCCGAGTGTAGCTGGGAAGTGCAATAACTGGACCCGCGTAGGGCGCAAGTTATCTATGGAGATACTTTAGGACAAGTAGCCTCTATAGATGACGCTACAGCTTTGGAAACAATTGACATAAGTAAGACAAAGTAACGCTGTACGTACGTGTCTACTTGAAACGAGAGCAGGTACTGTTCGAAGAATTATAGAGGCAAAATCGATTCACGCAAATATCTTTGCAAAGTGGTAAACTTGTGGTATCGAGAAATGCTTCGGACAGGAATCGAAGGAATTATGCTCCAGGGGAGCATAATAATTTGACGGTAATAGTTTTCTTCTGGGCGAAAGTGTGGTGGAGATGTTTTCTTCGTTCCTTCAGATGGAATTGAGGACCTTGCAGCAAGAGGGATGCAGCTCCATATTTACAAACTCCAAGTAAATGAGAAAAAACCGTTTATAAAATTATTGCTTTGACTTAACAACTTTAGTGTCAAGATTTATTCAAGTATAAAATGTTTCAATAGTGAAACTAAAATATTTTCTAAACTAGTAACTTAAGTACCTACATATCTAGAAAAACCGTTCAACTTGGTTTCGAAATGATCAACAGCTTCGAAGACTGCTACACCTCCCCGAGATCAATCCCCAACGACCCCAAAAGCACATTGATCACCGCTATGGGTCAAGTACCCAGCCCACAGAGTTCCTCCTGATACCAAGTCCGCCGGGCCAAGACACAGTGCGTACTTACTATTCGAGTTACTCTCAATGTCCACGTCCCCTGTCCCGGTGTGAATCTTTCAGCCCGGGGACCGCTGCTACCATCGGCCGGGTCGTCGAACGTTGAAAACCAAATTACCTGTCGAGGCTCGGTGACGAACGACACACCGCGAATAAATGGAACTCGCGCGCGCAACAACGTTGTGCGAACTCTCGCGACGGAGCGACTGTTTCTAACGAACGGTGCGAGAAGGACGGCACGGGCCCATAGGTCCCTCGAGAGTCTCGTCTGCTAGGTAGTCCGTGGGACTGGCGCGCACTGGCTGGCCAGCTTCTCTCGTGCTTCCCGCCGCCAAGTCGACGGCATTTCCCCACCGTCGGCCGCGGCGATTCAGAGGAAGAAAGTAGGCTTCGGCTGACCCTTCTTATTCCGTGAATCGACTTCACTATTACTTGCCACGAAAACACCGAGACCTCCCGGTACGAATCGGATCGGGCGGCTTTCCACCTGCCGTGGAAAGTTATAGCACACATTGCGTAGTCCGGCGTTTTCCAACTACATACCTTGCTTGGCTTTAAATGCCACGGGACCCTTCTGCTCGTAGTTCTGTACAGTGACAGTTGCTGACTCGTTGAATAATTTATACTGTTTTTTAATATTTAAATTCTATTGGAAGATAACTTTTACTGGAACACTAAGCTTTGTACCGTGGAACAGCAATTGGGGAACGCTGAGGCAGGCTAGTCGTTTCCAGTCGATCGAACGAGTTTGGTCGTTTTCTGATCGCGCATCGATTGGACGAGGTTCGTTGACACTTTACTCGCGGGCCTGCAGGCACACAGGGGACTTCGTACCCGGACTATATAATAGGGAGACAAGTGTTTAGGTAATGGAATTTTTTAATAATAGAACAAGGCTTTGGATGAAGAACTATTCGATAAAATAATTCAATATAAATTTCATTCATTTAAATGGAGAGGAAGAGAATTGATAGTTTATTTGAATATTTATGAATGCCATATCTTTTTGGCTGCTAAATTATGGGAATTATATGTCTCTAAGCTAAATCGTTATGATCAGAATAATTATCTGCGATTCAACACCGGAAAGTATAAGTGCATTGTGTAATTGCAGTACATCTGGGACAGGAGAAGGCATCTGTTCGGGTAACAGAACAGTCGGGGATATACCTATGTATATTTACTAGAAAAATTAGTTTTAAGGAAATAGATATTGTAAGAATATTTAAATACTTACACTATCACTTTTGCGTGTGCTGTATGACACTAAAGCACAAAAACCAAATTTTCAACCACGGCCTTTGAAAAGATTACCGAAATTACTTATGCACCGATCTATATAATGTCCCTGGCTATCTTGTTCCCCTCGATGGATCGTTCAAGTCAGGAAAACGGTAAAAGGAACAGCTGAGAGGAAGCTCCTTTCCAGCACGTTGCTACACTTGTGCAATCATTTTTCCGTGAAATGTTACCCGGCGATTCAACACCGTTATGCGCGATCAGCCTCAATCCGCGATCATTTTTTTCGTAATGCATCGCGTACCTTGCTCAACTGCTAATTATGTCAGCTGGCCGGTTCGCCGCGCCAGGAAAAACAGGAAGAAACTTACGAGCGAGCCGAATCGACGGGGGAGAAGGAAGAAAAAAGCTGCAAACCAGTTCGATCAGAAACTTTGGCTCTAACATCGGCAGATTCCATTGGATACTTGTATGTTTTACATATGTACGTATATTCGCGCTCTGTGCTTCGAATCGCGATTATTCGTAGAGAGTTGTTTTTAGAGTGGCCAATTGGGACAAGTCGCGTGTCTCTTGTCTGCTTGGAATTCAGAGAAAATCATAGGGGATCAAAAGAAATCTCTAATGTGAAGCTACACCTATGTACAAATAGACATTCATCCAAGGTTGGCATTTCAGGGTTATATTAATCTACATAAGTAGTCCGCTGACAGGGACGTTCGGCAACCCTGAAAGTCAGAAGCAACCCTATTTTTTGTCGGTGCCATAATGCAATTTCGGGGGCTGAAAATGGTGAATTCGCCGCTTGAAAAAAATGCAGAATTACATATCTTTTCCGTGGAAGGGAAAGGAATTCTGCACCTCCAGTTTCAATTTCAAGTATAAAATATTCATTCGTTCAACAGTCACTCATTGTCAGTTTCGTTCAGCGCTATAACTTCCGTAATTATTCCAACTTCCTCTCGAAACTCTGTTGCAAATGTTCACCAAAGATGGCACTTTTAGAATTAATAGTAATAAAAAAAATTGATTTTTCAAGATTTCAATAATCGTTTTGGAAAAGCGGAAAAAGGCACGTCGGTCGCTTACCAGTGTACAGAAAAATTATCGCATGGTTAAATCTTTGCGGCGGACATACAGGTGGAAGCTTGTGACAGAAGATCTATTGTTCACGACATGAATTTAAGATTCTGGGCCTTGAACAGCTATAGCTATAGTTTAACTACTTGAGGGGAGAATATTGTTCTTGGATACTGAATGCATTTTCCAAGGTAAATCGCAGAGGGCTGAATTTCCCGCCGTAAATTCGCCCTTCACTCCTCTTTAAAATCCACAACTGTAAATTGCAAAACATCACAGGGATAACACCATTGCTACGCCTTTTCCTTGTAGCAAATGCGCAGCAAGGCCTGCGAGAATTGAGGAAAATTCGCGATGCTATTCATCGAGCGATCATCAAGGTGTTATATGAGAAACAATATCGCTATGCGGATCATTAAGCATTTTCTTTCTTTTCGAACACGTTTGTCAACAGTGTTGCGTTTTTTGTTTTGTGCGGACGATAAATATAAAGCCCGTCTCGCGAGGCTTCCCTACACTTTCCAAGTTTTCGCGGCGGAACACACCCGTCTCTTCGTTTCGAAGATCGAAATAGCAATAGTGGTGCCCAAAACTGCCGAACAACCGATTCGTTACAATGAATTGGAAGATCGCGATTCTCCTTTGCGTTATTGCTGGCAGCGTGAGTATACTAATATCGTTTTTCGAGTCTGAAGCGAGCACGATAGAGTTATAGAAGGTTAAGGGAAGGGGTTATACCTATACGTTCTCAACGCCTAATAATTCAATCTCCTTTGGGATTTTTTTTTCTCGATAGGTGTGACATAAATCGAAAATTTGATAATTTGTATCTTGTTCTTGGGACCTTTATTCGTATAAACAAAGTTTATTTCACACACTTTTCTCATATGTATATGTATTGCCGTTCGTTTGCTGCGGTTGCAGCAAACTCTGCAACATTGAGATATCAACAATTAATTTCAGCGATAAAACAAAAATTGATTTTTCGAAAGTTGAGAACGTGTGTAACCCCTTAACTGGGAGTACATCTCAACATTTCTGTGTGTTCTAGGCGACGATTCAAGCAATTGATCGGAAAAAGATATCGAAGGTAATGGACGTGTCAGAGGAAGAGATGGATGATTTCACTAATGAGTGTAAGGAGGAGAACAATTTGACCGATGGTACAGGGATATGGAATACAATTTCTTTTATTTGCGAAGGGTGTATGTATGGAATATTCGTATACTGGTTAGTGATACGCTTTGATATGATTTGCAGAGGATATTACGGACCTGGAAAATATGCTAGGAGGCGAAAAATTGTCTCCGCAGAAACTTGGCGAATTTCTGAAGAACCTTGGCTGCTTCATTTCGTGCATTTTCGAGAAATCGAAAGTCGTAAGTGTTCCGCGATGCGAGACACGTGTTACGTGAAAATGTTACTTGTCATCGAAAATGGCGAAAAATTTTGCAATTATTTCAGATACTGAACGACGCAATACAACTGGATAATGCGCTCCGAACGATAGAGCGTTATGAATATGTTATGAAAGATGAGAAAACCGAAAAATTCAGAGACTGCCTCCATAAAGGTAAATGTTTCCGGTGCATGCTAGGAAATTTCTTTATCCTCTTAACAACGTCTCTCGTGTTTTAAAGACTTCATTAAGAATACTCGAAGCTCGGCAATTTCGAATCGGATTACCAATATTGATTTGCTTTAAAATTCAGAAAACAATTCCCGGTAGGATTATTGTCTCGTAAATTCCTCGATCATTTGTGAAACGAGGAAGCAATTATCAAGAGTTATTGGAACCATATCGTTTCCATTTTTACGATTCGGTTTTTATAATTCGCTGCGTCTGATACAACGAATGGGCAGATGGATAACTGTTTTTGCCATCGTTAACATCCCCAATGTTTCAGTGAAAGACGAAACCGACAAATGCGACGCAGCCCTCTTTTTCACCATCTGCGTCTTGGAACATGTCGAAGGATTAGATGATGAGTAACGTCATGTTCTGTGGAATAGTTTCCGCAGGAATGTGGCACGTGGTCACACGGCGATTCATAAACATGGAATTAATATGAAAACGACTTTGAATAATCTCGCGTCACCGCTAATAACTAATTGTCCATGAAATAGTAAGTGATAGATTGGAAGCATTTTAAGCGTTTCAAAGGGGGGAAAAATTTGCCAGAAATTTCGCAACATTGTAAAACTAACAACAACCACACGAACAATTTTCCACGAAATTTCCATCGTGTCCACAAAAGAATTGCGAACATAAACAAGCTAAAGCTAGACTGCCAACAAATCGAATCTGATTTCTGCAAACTGTTTATTGTGTTATTAAAGGGGATCATTTTCACTAATTTTCTTTCATTTCCCCTGTTAGGCATGTTTACCCTACTCGAGAAAATAGAACATATTTCGTGAGATACTTATTTTAAATTATTCTGTTAAAATATATTAGTTTGTATTAATCTGTCTATTTCCATCGACAGATTTAAGCTGGAGAATTATTGTAAAGCTTTAGGAAAAATTGTCTGGGAAAATCACTGCGGCGAAAATAAGGAAATTGGAAATCTTTTGCATTTTCTTATTGTTTTAGAAAATCTTTTATTGCTGTCGCGTTTACATAGTCTACAGAACGTAGCAGGTTAATGGATTTTAATTAAAATTGTAAAGATATATGAAATAAGGCGCGGGATGGAGGACTGGAGGAAGAAGCTAACTTAAGCGCCTAATTACTTCTCTGGCCGTCCAAGTTGATCGGAAACTTCTCTGCGCTGAAATGCCGTGGTAAGAAACTTCTCTCATCTGCCCCATCATTTGGGTGAATGAGCACAAACGCATCAGAATTGAAAGCAAATCGCTAGTTACCTTGTTGGTCCTAGAAATCAACGACGTCTCAACGAGTTAATACTCGAAGCGAAACGAGGATCATTCAATTTTATTGAAAATTTCGTTTACCAATAATAAGTGGTCTTTGAGTAACGCCACACCAATGCCACATTTACCTACCAATAATAAGTACTTAGAGTCTTTGAGCAACGCTTTCACACAATTCACAAAATTATTGCCACTATAGGCCACGCAGTCCTTGAGATCGTAAGCGAATAGTTCTTTGAGAAATACAAGCTATCGATCTACTTTTAATAAAACCAATAGGTATTTCCGGGCGACAATAATTCCAAAAGGTAATCTGAAAAACTGTTACTCAACTGAAGTAGGTATTACTAATGATTCTGAGCGACTCTGCATTTCTTTCGACTGGACGAAGTTGGATGAAAGATTGGTTAGTTAGTCCCAGATAGTCCCGGGAATCGATAAACAACACGTGTGCATCAAGAGTTGCTCGCGCGCATGGAAGACGTGCAGGAAGTTGGACGGTGATGGTAGCCGGTAGGAGAGGAAGGGCAGATTTGCAGGCGACCAGCATATGGGAGATAGGAAAAAGGGGGGCACGGGTTATGACATAATTGCTTAAGAAAGTTCGGAATGCGAATATACGGCGAGAGGCGGGAGTAGAAGTAGTTCACGCGCGTTTCGCAAAAGTTGCCGCGCTAGCTGGCTGCTGCGTTTATATCCTTTGCCAAGGATGCCGTTTTGCTAGTGTTTTCTTCGAAACGAACCTCCATTGTAATTATACGTCGCGACCTGGGAGCTTCTGTGCGTATATTTGCCTTTCATCCAATTCCCCTCGTCACTCGTCGCTTTCCAGAACAGCGATTTTAAGAAATCTTATCGAGACGTTTTGAAACAAAAGGAGATTCACGTATGTATGCTGGGAGATTATTTTCTTATTATATTTTATTTGTGTGCTTTGTAGATAGAGAAAATAGACTGTACCCGCATATGTACATATGTATTTGGTTAGAAATGGTGAATGAGTCTTAAGCGTATCACGTCTATCCATCATGTCCTGTACGTATCTCCTAAACTTGACGTGGTCCTCGTTTTAAAAAATGCTCGGATCGCTTCGTTCTTTAGCTCGAACAAATCGGAAGGGCACCGATGCCCCTGCTCTCAAATTTTTTAAAAAATTCAGTAAAAAATGTCGTACGACCAACCGCTTAGGTCCTATATGATTCACGTATGTCTTGCCTCCTATATGTATGTATACAATATACATACCTCTGATATCACACCTTCCTCACATATTTGACACGACGAACATTTCTCTCGCACGACCTACATATCTCACATATCACACTTCACATGTTCCATATGACACATCACATAACATGGAACATGTGTCAAGTGTTGTGTTATGTGAAAGATGTCAAGTGATGCGTGTCACCTGGAACATGTGAACTGTGCTGCGTGAGCTGAGGTGCAGGCCTAAAACATGTGCAGCCTACTTACAAGCAAAGAGCCTACCCTTACCTACCTTATTGCTGGCAACATTATCAGTTTAAGAAACGATCTGATCACGAGGTTGCAACACAATATATGTTGTAACATACCCCTTCGCTCTTCTCTTTGCTGCACGATCAGTGTTCCCAGTAAACACTCAATTTTCACAAGAAAAATATCAACTTATGACTGTGCGAAAGTTACGTGCAATCGCCTTAAAGGTTACACAAAACCTGAACGTTATGGAGCGATGCTGAAATCCTCTTTCATAGCAGGCCTCGCGGTAGCTTGTATTTTTTTCCAAGCACCAGCTCTTTATTTCGTAAAAGTGTGCTTTACTGTAATTGCCCCGAAAATTCGTCGCTTTCTTATGACGAACAGCGATCTGTTCGTCATACTTTGCACTTGAGGAGTGTACCTCAAACACGCTAACGCGATCACGCGGACCATGTTGTTTCCACATGGATTATTGTACGAAAGCACCGCGAGACTTTCTCGTTTTCGAAATATAAGTGTACGCTGACTGGCAGATCACGTGGCTAAACCTGCTGGAACTAAATTCGTCAACGACCACCGATAAAAATATATGCAACTATGATCTTTCGCACTTTCTGTTAAAACTCTCCTTCATACGAATTAGTTCCTCTTTCAAATTTGACGGGAATAAAAGTAACCCTGTCCTGCTAACCTACGTCCTCTGCTATAATTGAAATAAAAATTGCTTTCATCGATCCATCCCCCAGGCTCATTTCCCCATTCCAACGCATGGCAACTCCCTCTATGGTGTGTAGGTAGATAAATATTCTACAGAGAAAATGTTTGCTTCAAATAAAAGAAACGTAATACCTTCGAATTCATTAATTTATTAAAAGAAATGCTGAACAAGTAACATTTAAACGATGAATACCTTCCACAAAATCGAGGTGGAAATAACGCAAAGACTTTATTCGCTTAAAACATCAACAAGAAGTTTTGCTCGTAAAATGAATGAAATATTAATGTCATTGAGCACATCCTCAAAGGCATAAGTTAATTGATGGGGAACATTTTGGTGTTGAAAATTCGACGATAATGATGAATTGAACGATGAATCCAAGTGTGCAATCGTCCTTGTAATTACGACGAAGCACGAGCAAACTGGCCGAGCTAAATTTTCTACGAGGAGTAATCGGCGATGATCATCGGCCGCGAATATCCCAGCTTTCCTCCTTTCCCTCCTTTCCCTCTTGCTCGTTCGATCGCAGACGCGAAACATCGAGACGTCAAGTTCACCGTCGTCAGATCCATCCGTCGGGTCGGCACCTAGAGCGCCTCGTGAAACGGCCAAGCGATCCGTGTCGTTCTATTTCGACAGAGAGCGAGTCAGATCTTGCGACAGTCGGACGATCCGGTATCCTTGGACGCGAATAATATTGCGTTTTCAAACGGAAACGGACTTGCGAGATAAAGGAATAATTCTCCTCGCGACGATGCTGGCTGTGGATGCTTGGAAACAAAAAGACGAAAGCGCGTTTCGCGATGCTATCGAGTTTCGCAAAGGTTTAAGAATAAATAAATAAATGTATAAAAGTATAAATGGAAAAGTGGTACTATTGCAAAGCATAGGACCAAAATGAACTACAAGCTTTCCTTGCGTAATTTTGGAGTTGAAAAGTTTGTCATACAATCATACAGCATATGAAAAAAATAGAAACATGTGATCGTACATAGGAATTTTCTTGAGATGAAAAGATTTTTACCTTACTTATCAATAAATAAAGGACCATTTTGTTAAATAGGAAACTGAGCTTTCTGCTTCAAAGTGTAGCTATTCTGTTATTTTTCAACCAGAGTTAGGCATTATCTAGATAAAAAATTATTTAAATAACGATCGAATAAATGATACTTTATCTTTATTCGTTATTCGAAGAGCAACGAATAAACAATTTTATTCGATGAGAATTTATTCGACGAATAAATTGTTCATTCGTAGCATTTAGCTTTTCGAAGCCTCCGTATAAAGCCACGAATAAGTAACATTCGTCAGCTTCGAGCGTGTTTATTCGAGCCGCCGAGGGTCGAGTCCGACCAAGCGGCAAGCGCCGAACACAAAGGACCAACGCGGCGGCGACTCGGGGTCTCGGTGACTCACCAGTCGCCGCCCGCCGCCGGTCCGGAAAACAACGGTCTCCATCTATATTGAAAAATTTTAATCGAAAAAACTGTTTTGTCACTTAGAAATAAATTCCCAAAGACGCGGAATTTCTTGACAATGTCAAGGTGGCCCTAAAGATTAAAAGTGCGTAAGTTGCAGAAAAAATAATAAAGAAATTTTAAAACGAGATACAGTTTTCTTGAACTCTTTAAGCAGGTGAGTTAAAGTTGAATTACATAAATACAACTAATTAAAAAAAGAAGAAATAGTAGAAGGTCAGAATTGCAAAGAATAAAGAAGAACGGTATACAGTGCTGTCTCTCAAATGGCACGCGTTTTTGGATTCTCTATAAGCGCGAAGCTATCCCCACTACTTGGTTTGTAGTCGCCGCGCCGCGGCATCGGGTATCGGATGTCAAAGAGAAAGCCGAAGAAAGGTTCATAACCATTCTCAATAGTGACACACCTTACACTTTGATCGCGTGAAATCAAAGGAAGCCGAATAGACTACTCGTCTCTCAAATTTCGTGCGCCCGGTCCCGACACACGCGGCTATAGAGAGACAGAACTGTACATAAATACATATGTATGTACGTAGACCCAAGCGTCTACTGCCATATAAAAACGCAAGGATAATTAAAAAATTGAGAATCCGCTTAATTAATAGGTACAAAGTTCACCACCAAATACAATCCGCTTTGTATGCATGCCGACTATTATCCGTTCGTATTTTTATGGTTAATTAATCGCGCACTTCGCGAAGCCACGTGCTGGTAACCCACTTCTGAGGCCAATAAACGATTTCTTTGGTCCACTTAGAAGGCGCTCGCGCGCACGCGAGAAAGAAGAGCACAGGCGAAATGGGTGTTGGATAGCAAAACGGACAGTGACACTTGTTACAATCACAGTCCAATCCGTTAGCACGAGTTGAAAATCTTTTACGTGGCAAAACTGCGAATACTAAACTACCCGTTTAAATGAATCACAAATACCTGGTGTGTTTTTTTTTGTTTTTTTTTTTGGAATCGTAGTACCAGACACTTCATAAATGTTTTCCAAATTCTCGGAGAACGGGGCCACTGAATTTTATTTAAACTATAACCACGATACTTTATTGAAACATCACTTACCTGCTTGCAGTCAGGCGTAAAACAGGAATATTCTGTAATACTACTGGGACAACGGATTATATGCTGTTGCTTGCCACTTTGCAATTAATGCTTTTAATAGATCTCGGTCTGCTTAACCGCCTTCTATAATCGATCTTGACGTCGTATCAATTACCATCGGTGGTGCCGCGCTACAGTGACGGTGGCTCGCGGTGACAGGAATTACGATAATAATAAACGACGGTAGCAACGGCAATAATAAGAATGATCGTGAATAATCCGAAGACCTCGTTGGCTGTAAAAGTGGCTCGATCGTATTGCTCCCCGAATTTCGAAGACGTGCTTGGAGTAGCGGCGACGCCTCTATTTTATTTGCAAAACGCTCTAAAATCTCCTCTAACGGCTACTCGACGACGAATACTTTTAGAACTCCGCGCGCCCTTCTTCCCCTTAGACAGCGGCGCGCAATAATTGCGGTTCATCGCTGTTACAGCCTGCGTGCAGCGTGCGAACGAAACGAGCGTGTTACGAAGGCAGGCAGGTGCGATAATAATTATCATTCGCGAATTACCTTTGATTTCGATCAGTTGTGTATGCCGAATAACAAAGCTCTTGTAAATATGTGTGTGTGTGTGTGTGTGTATATATAAATACGCGTGATTTGAATATTCGATATATGTAGGTATCTGTTCCGCGGGGCTCGCTCGCTTGCTGGTTTTCGTTGACTAGAACTATATACTCTTAAACTGTGTGGCTCGATTTGAATTCGATGTCGTGTATCGAAATGAATAGCAACGAACAACTATGTAGGTGCTAGGTTTAAACAAGCGTTACCTCGGCCACATTTACTAAAATGTGCGCGAAGTTGTGGGCCACAGAAACATCCCGTGTGAAAGGGACTTAAGAGCTGTTGCATACAAAACACTTCTGTCGGTCATAACTCGTATTTCAATTGTATTGACACTGTATGGGTGGGTGGGCTGAAGAGACATCCCGTGTGAAAGGAGCTTGAAGTTTTTCTCGACGCACTTACAGCTACCCCGTCTCTTTCTACATTTACGGCAAGTGAACATACTAATCGTGAGCCACAGAAGTGTCGCGCGTGAAAAGGCTTTAACGCTGAACGACGCGTGCTCCACGAGGCAAGTAAAGGTTTACGTTGCTCCGATCCAGACACGAGCGTGCAGGCGGGCATCGCGAGGAACGGGACGGGACAACACTCGTGCATGAATCGGGATGTCGGTATGTTTCTACGATTAAATTCAAACGTGAACGTTCCGACGCGAGAACGCCTCAGCAGCGCCCGTCTATTGTGAATCCCTCTTCGTTTCCTTTTCTTAATTAAATAAACGCGCTTCCAAGTCTTTTCGTAACTGGAGCAACGTATGCTTCATCTCTCGCTGGCTCGCACTCCTCCGCTTTTGAATATCTACGCTAAGGACTAGGATACGATAAAATCGAGAAATTCAACTATACGCGATATCAACAAGCCGGTCTAATTCCTTAACACGCCGACTGCCACGTGCTCCTTTGGTTTGTCGAAAATAATAGCTCGTAGTTTAATGACAAATCCAACAAGTTCCTAATATTACTCAAAAGTTTGCAAATTCAAGGGTTGATAGAAAGGCAAGCATTCTAAAGAAAAACCATATGCTCCAAGTTTTCATCGTGTTCGCCCATGGCAGTAGGGGAAAAGTAGATGGCGTGTCTTACGTCTCACAGTATGCAACCTGCGGTACCTCATAAAAAGCTAATGTACATAAACGATTCAACACCCACCCCGCTCCACCACCACCACGCCACTCGCTACTCCACTTCTGCGCACACTTGCCCCTAAATCCTTCTTCCTTAAAACAAAACGCAAGCTCCGACCCTGCTTCTAATTGTAAGAGAGCCGCAGCCGCGCCCCCTCCGAATTTTATAAATCCTCTAGTTAGCCTAACTTAAAACGACAACGCGATACGAAATGTACAAGCAAGAGCTCCGATTGCACGGGGACACGGCGAACTGGCCACGAAGGGAAACAAGGCTCGAGGAAATATCTTTATCATCCCCCTCATCGACTCACCTTAACTAACACAGTTACAGTTTCTCTTCCCTCTAATCCGTTTCCCTTCGTTCAGCCGCGAAAAATGGTTGACCGTGGCTGTTACGACATTACCTTCTATGACTGCGTAAATACTTGGCCGTTACTAAAGAATATGCGGTGTAACGTGGATCCCTGTGCCGACTACTTGCCAGATCCCACTTTGGCAGACGGAATCTTTACATGTTCGACGATGTCTGGCTCGTCGATGATTGGTTTCCCTTGTTAGCTACGTTAACGTTAACAGACTAATCGTCGAGTCGCTATAAAATCGTACGCTTAAATCGCTTTCTAAATTGCATGGTGCTTTTAAACGTTTTATTACTCGCGCCTGAGCCGCCGGCGCCGTTTGGTTCGCGACGTGGAGAAGTCCCGAACGTGGTCTCGCGGTGAGAGCATCGGCTAGGCGAGTGAATCGCAAACACGGTCGACACCGTTCCCCGGTTTCTCATAGAGCTAGGTGTGTCCTTACGAGTAAACTGTACTTATAGTTAAGAGTTACTTTGGTATAGTCAGTTATATCACACTAGAGTCCACGCTGTCTGTTCAGGATCCTGGCCCTGATATTCGTGGTTGGAGTTCCGCCAGCAGAACCCTGGACAGAAGATTTTGGACAGAAGTGGAACGATTAGCGGCTTTCAATTGTAAAATTCGGCTGAATAAGTTTGTGTTCGGTACGGAACACTCCGGAGGAAATCATTTATTTGCAAAATTTGTACTCGTTCTTCAAGTTCTAGACCAAACTTTTTTTTTTGTGGGTGTACTAGTTGGTAAAAAGGATGAAAATTTGTGAAGGTGAACTGTTCTTTGGTAAAAGATTGTTAAAATTTCGCCCGATTGCCTTCATGAGGAAGCTATTGGTTATTTAGTTAGACACTTGTACAGCAATAGTTAAGATGAGCTAGCTTAGTTGTAGGATTTTAAGCAAATCTTGTATCGATTTAGTCATAATTGTGAAAATTTTGAATGCAGTCAAGTGATATTCACCTGTCATGGCTTAGCGGACTTGTACCTAGCCAGTTTCAATTGCACCGGGTTGGAAACTTTCACGTGGACTGCGATATCCTCGACTGGAGCCTCGCGGACATCTTGGCCGCCCACTGCCACCACCCGATCCCCCTTGACGATCTTTCCACACTCCAAAGCGCTACCACCAGCCAACTATAAGAACATATATTATGGTTTCGCGAAAATCTCAAGGTGGAAAATAAAATTATTCGAGTTGGAAAACATTCAAGTGGAAAACAAAACTACTCGGACTCGAGATTCTACTTGAAACTAGTCAACTACAAAACTTGAAGTGGAAGTGATCGGCTTGGAGAAGTTGGAGAATCGACTTGGAGAACCCCAAGATGGTAAATAAAACTCATGTATAATGATTTAGGAATGCTCCTCACCAAGTCTGACACGTATGCTCCTTTTCCACTCTTGTATCCCGTCAAACAGAGGCCAGCTCCTTTTCCGGATTTTTTCTGCAGCTCCACCTCGATCTCCTCCTCCGGTTTCTCCGCTCGATGCACCACCATCGTGATCTACAAAATCGATTGAATCGGCAAAAGTCGCGAGACAATATTGCTAAAGGCGTATGCCGTATAAATCGTTACATACAGTTCCTGTGGCTTTCAGAACAGCTGCGTGAACGTTGTCGTGCTCCATGTCCTTGAAACTTTGAGCACACATGTCGAGTATCTGGTCTCCGCCCTGCAGCCGGCCGTCTTTGCCCGCTGCTCCGTCGGGGAACACTTCGATAATGAAAACTCCTTTCTACGATTAAAGAGCATCGATTCAGTTTTCTGTAATATAATTTCGATTACGCCACTATCGAAATTCTTCAACTACTATCTAAAATCTAGAAAATCATCTATTCTCGAAACAACTAACTGCCTTTGAACCCTCTTAAAAGCAGGCTGCCACTGATAAATGTACCTATATATATAAAACAACAAACATATTTCTAAAATGATGAAATACCATTGGCGTGTCAGAACCTCCGCATATAGTGAAGCCAATGCCTTTGTCTTTCTCCTTCTGGAACTCTATCGTCGTGTCTCTGCCAACCTGGATCTTGCAATCTTTCGGGTCCTGTGGTGGTTCAGGTTCTTTCGGTTTCTCTGGTTCTTTTTGTGCTGCGAACACACCATAAAGATTAAATGACGATATGAGAAGCTCAATGGGAATGATGAAACAATGTTACCCGCACAAACTACTGGATTAAAAAGAAAAGAGAAAGCGAATTGCATTTGTCATCACCTGCTGCAGGTTCAGGAATAATCCCTTTAGCTCTATCTTCCTCCTCCTTCGCGACCTTACTCTGGTTCGGATTGCACACCGTAAGCGTCACTACGCCTTCCGCTTTCTTCAGCAAGCTGGTGGCCTGCAGGCAGGAACGAGTAACGGTTATAGCCTGATGCTTACCATTCAGTCTCAACAGGTAGGCAGAAACATCTGTTACGTAACTGGCAAGATGCAATCATCTTGACCCTCGTCGAAAACAGATGGCCATGTGCATTTTATGTAATACGCGTCTGTTTTTACGTTACCCGATTAACTGGTTATGAAAATGTAAGCTGTAAGGCCAATGTAAGGCCAGCTTCTTCTGATCGTCGAGCAACAATGCTACTACGAGCACCTAACTACTTTACAATTCCCTTGAGCCGAGATTTCTCCAGTAGTCGAGCCGCGTAATTGATCAGACACTGCCTGCCCATTTCTTCAAACTTACCTGCACTTGTTTAACAAGTCTTACCTGCCCGCCCCCTTCCTTAAAAGCCAGGAATTTAAAATTCACATATTCAGATCACAGAAATTTTGCAACCAGATAATGGAATTATATGAAACGACGATTAAAAGAAGGATAGATAGAAGGAATCCTTTAGCCTCCACTTGAACTGCACTCATCTTTTAATTACGTCCGTTTGTGGCATGAAAGCAGGCATCAAGCCCCTTAACGGTAAGCGAAGAAACAACGGATCGTTGCGGATAAATATTGAACGGCGCACGTTACCTCGTCGTAAGTGGAACCCAGCAGACAGTCCATGTTGACAGCCAGTATCATGTCGCCGACTTGCAAGCCAGCCTGTCACACGCAGATGAGAATGACGGTGGTGAATCGAATGGTTTCGTTAATTCGATATTCGCGTGGCGCGGAGATAATTGCTTTCCGATTACCTGCTCCGCGGCGCTGCCTTCCTGTATGTCGGAGATGAATATGCCTTGGCCAACTTCCGCGTGTTTCCCTTCGATGATCATTATCCCCAGGCCGTACTGACCCTACGCATGTGAAATATCAATGGCATGCAGTAATTGAAATATTTGAAGGGTGGGTTTTAACTTTGGTGAAACTTGCCTTCTTCACGGGCACGTTGCGCACACCTTTGTATTGGTTGAACAGCTCCGACTGCGAGGGAAAGAGAATGGCAGGGGCCATTATAATGGACAGGGGACTTTCTTTTTTATGAAAAAGTGCAAAAGGAGAAGTACGAGAAGGCACTTGATAATATTAGAGTTATAAGGAATCTGGAGAAATATGGGGATATGGTGGTTTAAAGGGTCAAGTATTGATGTGGGTTCTCTGATTTCGTCGAATGTTTATTTCTATTTCTGCACTTCTGTTTGCATAGTTTTTTATGCTTCGTGTAATTTTTTCATGGTACTGTGAATGCAATTGGCTGAATTATACTGAAGACAATCGATAGATTAATACAATTAATTGAAGAAAAGCCGAGTGCTATTTTAAAACTCGAAACAATTACATCTACAGTCGAGCGAAAAATAAACTGACTGCTTAACACCACAGTTTTAATTTATCCCCCATTGATATTAAGAATGATAAACAGACTTACGTCATCCAAGGTTGGAGGGAATTGAATGATCGGCTTGACAGCAATATAATCAAGGGCTCCAGTCTTCCTGTAAATTCCAGTATCGCACCGAAATTAATTTCGCCCATCATTAGAAACGCTGAAAGAGAAGGAAACTGTCCCTTACCGCAGGACGACAATTTTGAAACAGGTGCCAGCCATGCCTTTAATCATAGCGGACGCGTTCAAGTGACATCTTCCTTGTAGAACACAGCCATTCACCTGACCAATGCAAATATCTATGTTTTAAGAAGGGAATTACACAGACGAGTTTTCGTTCGGATAAAAGACAGAAGAAAAATTTAGGAAAAATCAATGGATTTCTGAAAAATTTGATAGCTACACCCCTGAAGAATTCTAATCGACGGCTAGGCACCGCGTCCAACCAACTACTATTTCTTGTATACCTGAGCGAAATAGAATGACGACAACAAGGCTAAAACCACCGAAATACAGCCGCGAAACAGACTGAAGCTCCGCTCGGAATAATTTACAGCAGCTCAGAGCTCTAAGATCAATACCGAGGAGGGGTCGCAGGTTCGCAGCTAATTAATGCTTTCATCGCACGAAAGCGAATGTCACTGCCGAATATCGATCTGGCGCGTCCGAGGGGAAACTGGGGCGAAAGAAAAGGGAACGCACCTCGAGGATCTCGTCGCCCACCACGAGCTGGCCCCCTTTGAAAGCCGAGCCTTTTGGATTAAGGCCACAGATGAACACTGCCATTCGGTTTCTGTCTTTGTGCCCGGAGAGGGCAATGCCCAAGGTGCGCTTCTCCTTCTCGACTTTCACCAGCAACACCTTGTGCCCCAGCGAATGGTACTTCTTCTGGACCTTCACTGTGAACAGGGCCCCGCAACGATTGAAAACTCCTTAGACTCGGAAAGCCCGCAGTTAGGTAGAACGAAGTTGCGCTTGCAATTGCTAGGCATGTACGTACTGTTCGTGTAACCGAACTCGTCTTCCGCCTCAGGATCAGCCTCGATCTCGGCCCTCGAGCGCTTCACGTTGGCAGCGCTTTTTCTCGAGATCTACAAACGCGGAGAAAATATTCTGTAGCGCCTAATACCTAATACTATTGATGGGATGATCACCTCCATGCCAGACTTGGTGTAGATGTTTCCCTCGAGGTCCCTGGTGTCCTCCTCCTCGGAGCTCTCGTCCGAAGAATACTTCCGTCTGGCGGCCTTTTCTTCTTCCTTCGGCACATGGTCTTCCTTCTCCTCGCTCACCTCACGCAGTATGCCTGGATTGGAAGGCGGTGACGGCGCCTTCTTACGAATCGACTTCTTCATGGAGGATCTGGAGCAGAACAGCCGCGCTGCTTACCTAGGCTCGCTTCTTACACCGTGGTCAACGTTCACCCGCCTTACAATTCATACATATCTTTATATAGGGCCTTTCACGCCTTCCGGCCGTATCGGTAAACATTTTAGCCTTCTATCTGAACGAGATCCTGCCTCTTAAATTCTATTCTCTAGCAGCGGGTCTTCAGGGCGTCGTATAAATAGCACGGGGCAATAAAGCATGCGGAGAAACGATACCAATAAACTTGTACATCACTCGGATTTACCTTCGCGCACTGGATCCCGCGCCATCTGAAGAGCGTGTACTTTGCCTTCTGAAATCTGATCTGGAGCTACTCTGTTTCTCTTCGCCCTCGACCCCTCCCTGCGACGAGAAGAGATCGAAATCAGCTGGTTTCTTCCTTTAGCTTAAATGTCTCAAGCGAGCCTGGGTTCTTTCGTCTCAGACCCGAGAACAGAAGGGATTATTTATAAAAGAGAACGAAGGTTGCGGGTGTCCTTTAGCCTTTACCTTACGCTCGAAACGCTGGAACGGGAAGAACGGTTTTCGAGTTTTCGCCAGGGATATGTACGTCCCGAAATCCACCGTGCTGGAATGCAACAGGCGAGTTCTAGCGGACGATCTTTCCACAAACTTTCAACACATTTTCCTTCATCTTAGATTCTGCTGCTTTTACGTAACGCTCCGTAGTTGAGAATTCCGAAATACACACTCGTCGGTTCGTAGAATATAAAGTCGGCGCACTTGGAGAATGATTATCAGGTTGATGGATAAAATTTGGATCGAGTAGTACGAGCTACGTGGCGCAGCGAATAGCGAGTGCACCGCATATTAATTCCGCCAAACGATCCAACACGCGGGATTATCTAAAATTGGTAGCACACGCGCGCTCCTAAGTGTTTTGATCGTAAATTTCGAAACGAGGTGCATCGCGGTCGATACCGGAGCGCGCCGCGATGTAGACTGACACAGCGAACCGTTTTCGCGCTCTACCTCGCAACACAATCGATTCCATCCACCGAATTAATTTATACATCGGGCATCGCGATCGAATATACCTACACGTTGTTTTCCGCCGACGCGACGATCAAGGTCCCGAACCATTGCGATGGTAGCGTGAGAACGGCGCACGGTAACTGATCGCAATTCGATCGGTCACTGAATTAGTCGCGTCTTTTTAACACTGCATTTTTCTGCACGTTTCCAAAAGATAATTCTTTTGTCAGGGAACAATGGGAAGCTTGCAAGTGGAAATGTGAATGTCACAGAGGAAGCTGCGTTTTCAGTAGTCTGGCTCAATGATTAGGTACACGAACAATGTGATGAAACAATTTGCCCGGCTTTGGGAATCCCTATTGGGCTATTTCACTCCACTATGTGACGCTCAGTAGCGAACGTGTTGAAGCTTGTTTTTCAAATGTCATTCTTAAAAGATTTTTATAGATATTCAGTCATATATTTACGCCCCATTTTCAATATTCAACTAGTATTAGAAAAGTATAAATTCGGTACCCAAATATGCCACACTGACGTCAGATACGATATTTTTTAAAATATCACTTTTTTCCAAAAAAAATCTCTGCCCCACAAATATTTATGAATATCACAGGCAGCTATGCCAACAGCGACAACGAAAGACAAATAACCATGGTAAAAGAATAACAAATACGAAAAATACAATAGCAGCAAAACGAAACGATCAGTGAGATTGCCTAAAACCGTTTCACGAATATATTCGTTAGGTTTTTTTTTCTTCAAAATGACACTATTCCATATTCGGCTACTTTCCGCGTACCCGGTTTTTAACCCATTGCCCTATAACCAACGGTCGAATGAAATTGTTACAATTTTCAATTAATTACGAAATATCTGTAATTATATGACTGTTACCTTTTCGGAAAGCAAAGTTTCTTGGAATTAGAAAAAAGTTCTAGTTAAACACGAACATTCATTCTACTCTGAAAAGGGTAAAGTTGTGAGAAGTAGGTTTCCTGAAATTGTTGGGGAGTAGATAGATCTGAAGTTGAAACTTTAAACCGTTCGGTTGAAATAATTATATAAAAATCACAATACGCTTTCCCTTCTATATTTATCCTGCTTCCAATACCTTAAATAATATTGATTAAAAAAATATTCCTAACTTTTATATTTTACCGTTAATATGATCCCCCAGAACTTTTACAACAGAGTTAAAGTGTTAATGTACAAACGATTTAAGACTATATAAGATAAATAACTTTTATTAATAAAAGTCAACAGTTTCGTTCGACCCTTGCTCATAACGGATCGCCCACGTGGCGCGTATTATATTCCCTATACTAAATTCCCCCAAAAAGAAGAAGTCTGAAAATCAAAAAATTCTTCAGCACTCCAGCAGATATTAACATAATTTCGAACGATTCATAGATTAATAAAATTAGCCTATCAATTTTCCTCTTCCATTTAACTTTAACTCTTGCAACCTTGGGAAAATCATAAGCCGAGGGGTGAATCTGTTTGCGCGAGTGCGATGCTAATTATCCAATCTTATTCTAAAATTTCCATTAATCTCGAGGTGCAACATCACCCCTTTCCCATTAGCACCCCGGACTTTCCGAGAACCCCGGAAGCATCCTCTATTATTCCTCCATCAGCTCTGAAGCAACATAAACAGCGAGCGTAAACGCGGGAATTTGCATTTGCACGTAGCGAGGCGGCGCGAAGCGAGCTTCCGACCGTGAGGAAACGCAACGGGGCTTGGCCGACGCGTCGACCAGAGAAACGACCCACCTGTATCACTTCCGGCGTGCCTGATCTGGCGGGCGAGACTGGCGACGCGTTCTGACGAAACGACGCCGTTCTACTGTTCTGCCTTGTGCCTGGCCTTCCGTCTTCCCCCTGGCCCTCGTTCTCGCTCTGGCTGTTCTGGAAATTCGAACAACACCGTCCGTCCCTTCATGGTCGAAGAACAAGAAGAAGAAGAACGACAAGAGGGCAGGGAAACTCTGTGCTACGCGACGCTTCGAGAGGCTGAAAGGGCTGAAGTTGAAGCCTTTTCTTCTCGCGAGACACTTGCACGACTCGCGTATCGATTTGAGCAAGACGGAATGACAGTGGGGGATCTGGGAATGTGTTCGAAATACCAGCCGTGAGCTACAGAAGTGTCCCGTGTGGAAGGCTGCGAGTGCTTTAAGGGCTTCAGTTGTATTTTCGATATATTAAAGATGGACAGAGTGTAGGGGGAAGTGCGTGTCTTCGAAATACATATGTACCAGGCGCGAATTATCTGCTAAAGTATCGCGTGGAAGGAAGCCCTTGATAGCTTCACCACCATTTTCACACCAGATACTTCTGTAACTCAAGACTAGTATTTTCAGCATATTCGCTGGATGGGGAAGGTATTGATTCCATGAAGATGGTAGTGAAAATTGAAAATATCACTCGCGAGTTATGTAATACCTACAAGTGTCTCCCGTGAAAAAGCTCCAGAACAAAAGAAAATTCACTAGTCAGAGTAAACGTTCGACAGCGTTTTGAATTGCTGCCAGAATAACTGTAATTTAACAGCTTGGTGTGTTCGATCCCCCCCTCGATTGCGCATCGGCAGTAACAGTAAGTTTCCCGTGGCCACGATCTGTCTAGGAATGTGATCGATGCGTGTTTATTAGAATTCAGGCTCGCACGAGACTCGCGCATTCCACTGACTGTGCTCAAGGATCTGAGGCGCGCGAAACTCGGTTCGCGATACTTATGGCGAGAAAAAAGGAAAGTCCCCAGACACTTCAGTTTTCCTCGTAAGGGGGAAAAAAACGCTTGCTGGTAGAGGCACAGCGAAGTTAGTAAATTACCAACGCTTTATGTTTCACAGGTTTCGAATGAAATGTAAGCATCGTTGGTGATCCTTTTCAATTTCTCAATTGTTCGCTGATGTTTTGTCAACTTTCTAACTGTGCTTTGTAAACGGAATGGAGATGTAGTGGTACAGCTTTGCGGCTGATAAATACGGCTGAAGTGAAATAGAAGTTTTAAGAAAACTGAGTAAGTGTGTGTGCGTGAAAGTGATACAGATTGAGGCAAGGGGATTCAGAATTGTGTACTGAATTCTGTGTTAGGGGCTTATGAACCCTGCAACGGGGTTAATGGGAACCGAGGCGGAGTTAAGACGCCGCGGTCCTTGTCTCCCTATATTCTCTTCGTGCCACTTGCTCGGACGCGTGAAACGTGTTTAGTTTGATGTCTCGCTAATTTTACTTTGCTGCAGCTCTACCAGTAAGCACGTTTAAGGGCTGGAGGTGTCCACTGAGTGGTAGGGGTTGTTTCAACGTGGGCTTTCTACTTTATGGGCGAATAAATGGTGGGGATCCAGTATGGGTCTGCAATGGCTTCTTGGACTGGCGCAATGATTGGTTTCTATCGTCCCAACAGGGTGGTTTCTTATAGCGATGGTAGAAGTGGGATCTTTATGGAAGCACAAAGTCGTAAGTGCAAAAAGAATGAGCCTTATTTGTTTGAAAACCAGTTCAGTTGGAAAATACAGCAAGGAGGGCGAAAATCTTTTGTGAGGTTTTGAAAATCTGTGTTATGAATAGCAGCACTACCAACATTATACGAGAGAAATAGTATAATACTATCCATCTTGAAGCACACGTCCATACACGGCTATCTAGTTATAATTTTCAAGAATATTTAGAATCGAAGGAACATTCAGCACGCATAAATACCAACTTTCCATACTAATTCACCGAATTCCCCAAGTAGCTCCCCCAAACCCGTCGAGTTCTTCAGCCCATTTGCAGAAACTCAAGCCTGCACTTTCGACTTCTGCTCCATCGAGAAGCCACCCTTACAACCACCCTCGGTCCTCGAGACCGACCCAATCAGTAACACTACTTGGACCAGGCCTCCTCGTAACCACCGATTTAACAGCGTTCTTTGAGTCGAACGTCCTTACGATCAGCTAAGGTGTCACCGACTAATTCACTAATTCACGGCAGAGAGCCGCCGTCGCTGCGACGACTACAGCTTCAAATTTTTCCAATTCTCCAATTACAAAAATATTGTAATTGTACGCATTTAACCCATTTCAAATAGATTACTCAAGTGTCAATACTATATTGAAAAATTCATATAAAAAGATAGCGAAATTCATTAAATATTAATTTCCCTCCACGTACTATCTGAACTGAAGCTGTCCCTTTAAATTCCCATATGGATACTGTTTAAAACTAATCACGGTATACACTTTCTTCTAGCGCAAGCTTGAACATCTCGAAAGACCGGAGGAACCGAACAGCACCGACCCAATCGGTAGGTAACACTTTCACCAGGCCTCCCCATGGCCACCGGTTCAGTGGCATCTTACGAGCAGCCAAGGTGTTACTGACTGATTCGGGGTGGAGCGAAGGAACTGGACGGGTGTGCGTGTGCTTGGGCAACGTACGACAAACGTGACGCGTTTGCGTCCGAAGAGACGATGCATGATCGCGATGCCGTCGGGGGCCGTGGTGGCAGCTAACGTCTACCAGCCGGTTTCGTGTATGAAACTGCCGGGTGTCGGTGTTCTGGGAGGGGTGGAAGGGCAAGTGGCGAAGGTGGATGGTGGAAGGGGCGGTGGACCATGGTGTCGATGATGGACGGGCTCGTTGCAACGACGTAATCCACACTTTCCGTCAAACCGCGGCATCCCTGACTCATTGCCAATCGCGGACATCCCTTCTCCCGTGCACGTGCTCCGTCCTTCTTCCACTTTCCCCACCCTGACCGCTTCCACCCCTGCCACGGGCTCGCCCCCTTTCGCTGAGTGCTTTCCCTCGCTCTTCGAGCAAATTCGTGGTGAATTAACCCCTTATTTGGTCAGCTGGAAGATGGAGCAAAGGTGGAGGAAATAGTTAAGCAGGTAGCTCGAGTTACTGCGTTCTTTTATTATCTCAGATGGAAATAGAAATGTTGGAATAATTATTAAATTGTCACGACGAATATCTGTCTCTAATAGGAATCTTTTAGAAATCCACCGTAGATAGTAGGAAGACGAATTTTAATATCGAGGACTCGCAGTGGTACTTGAACCAAAGCCCAAGCATCCACCCCTTCGATTAAAAGCTTTCTCTCATTCGGCTCTTCAAATTCACGCTGACATTGCGTGTGTTAGGGGTTGGAGTGTGGACTTTATTTAGCAATTACGGACCACCATGCGATACTCGGGAACCCGGCCGTGTCGCGTATCGAAATACCTTTCGACACGTTCCCTTCTTCCCGTGCCTTTAGTTGACGATGGCACGTCATCCGCGACATCGTTTGCTCTGATTTACATGATTCTCATTCTGTTTTTGCCTTTCACACTCCCCCCTCCGCAGGTTTATTGGAAAGTTCGACCTCGATGCATCGTACACGAACAAGGGATGTTCGCCGATAATGGCTGTGTGTCTACGTGCCTCTTTCTCTCTCTTTTTTCGCTCGTTTTTTTTCCACCCGGCCCTCTATGAGATTTTTCGTTCTCCACCTCTGTCACTCCCGTCCACTGCCGCCTGGCCTCTCTAATTTCATACGTGTGTGTGTGTGTGTGTGTGTGTGTGTGTGTGTGTGTGTGTGTGTGTTCAGAGGCGGTTCCCTCTGAATCGGGTCGATTGAAATTCAGAGTACACGCGACGTGGCGTTTCCGGGGGCGATTAAACGAACGCCTTCGCGCTCGCACGGCTCCGAGAAGTACGCGCGAAATCACAAGCCCTTCAGTCACACGCGAGCATCGAATCTCCGGGAAACGAGGCTGCCCAGATGTCATTAGATACGCGTTTAAGCTTTCACTTTTCAAATGGCTGCTCCATCTTCAATTAATTCCATCAATTAATTCCATTGAATAAAAGCTTTACGGGAGTCGGGGAATTTTTAGCGCTTTGCTCAGCTGAGTGGAGAATTGTGTGATCGATAGAGAATTAGATATTAATGTTGTCCGAATTGGAGGCAATTTTTCGTTTCAATGATGCCTACTAATGATTTCTCTGGTTCTTTAGAATATAATTTTGAATTGAATTGAAGTAGCGCTGCGCTACCTACCATTCATAATTGGTAAATAATCGTTGACGGATAATGAGATTAATGTTTTCAGAGCTACTCATTTTATGTGGACTAAATGTTTAACGAAAGTCTGAAATATGTAGTGTTTTTTATATTTCTGATATTTCGTCCAAACTCTGGAATATTAAATAATCGATAATGAAGTGATTCCGCCGTAGCCACGTGGTCCACCAATTACTGCGAGTAGTATAGGTAGTCTAAAGAGCGAGGCATTCTAGTGCGTGCAAGTAGAATATGCCCTTTTGGGTCAGACCAAGAGGTTCTGAAAGACCACGACATCATTAAGATGCAAGGGCAGCGTGAAAACGCAAGTAGGGCACATAGAATATCTTTTGCAATCATCACATTATAAATATTCTAACATAATCCCAAGCTTTCTAAGATATAACTAATAAAATGAAGATAACAAATCATTGAAATAGGAAATCAATATCAACTCTTACAAGGTCTATCTTTTGATACACAACCAGTAAGCAGTTTTTACTCATTTTAGCGAGTACTACAAGCACTCCAAGTTTCAACACCACACTCTTTCATCTCTGCGAATTAAGAATGAATTTTTCAGCAGCCACTAATTTTCATTTCATCAGAGACGAGTTTCTGTCCTTTGCCACTTACGTTGGAACTTTTAAAGAGTTGGAGGTTTCATCGAGGAGATACAATGCATCGAAGGAAACTGGGCGAATGAAAGCAATGACGAAGCAAAGGATTATTGGCGTCGAGCTTGTCTGACTTTTCTGACGCGCGGCTTCCTTGGTTGTGGTTTACGATGGAAACATCGATACCAAGGTACAATTCCGAGGTGCGCGCGGATGATAATGGTAGTTTATGAGTTTTGATGAAAAACCAGAGGGATGCTGGGTGATTTTTATTTCCCTCGACGCGAAATGCGTTTTCCTTGAATCGCTGAACTTTTCCCGCGGAAGCGCCCAGCCGTTAAGTCTTCGAACGAATAACAACTTTGGAAACTTTTTGATAAAATTGAAATTTTTTCGGCTCAGAAACCTTGACGTTGGAAGTGCAAATAACAGTGATGTACCAACACAAAAGTTTCTCCTCCTCCACATTTTTAAAACTCCCACCAACTAATTTGTTTTAATTATTCTAGTATTATTTCATTATTAGTGGTTTGTTTCGTGGAGGAGAGAATCTACAGTGAAGACTACAGCTTCCAAGTTTTTAACTAAAATATTCGAAGCATTTGAATTAATGACTAGAATAGATATTTCCTACGAATAATCACCAAAATAATCATACAGTGTTTCAAATTATAATTAGAAAAACCATCATCCGTGATAATAATTGGCACAGCATAAGAATGAAATGGATCGATTGTTGATCATATCCAACTCATTACATATTCTACATTCTCTCTAAAAAAAAAAACGGAAACCAGACTCCAAAAATCATAAGTTTAAACTACCACTTCTAACCTACCATCCACCAGTGAACAGAACATGTGCAAATGATCTACCATTCCAAGGGATATTTTAAGGAAAATTAGACAATAAAACGTCTACTTATACCCCCGACTAAAGGAATGCAAGAAAACGTAGGGAATGTAAGTTGCTACAGTCGAGGCAAAATCAACTGGTCGCTCAAGACCACCATCAAAGATTATCATCTGGCCACTCATGCCACGTCCCTTTTTCCCAGCCACGTACATTGTCCCCGTGCCCTCGAGCAAATAGACGAGCTGGCACGGTGCAACAGTAAAAAGTGATCTTGAGGCGACAGTCGATTTCTTACCGATCGTGATCGATCAATCACAGGTGGAAAAAGTGTGAGGCAACGGTGGAGAATGAGGGGACCCGGGGTGGTGGGAGGGTGGTAGGGTACATCGATATTCCTGGTCGTGGCGAGGTCTCACCAGGTGCACCAGAGATTGAACGAGAAGACAGACAGGATTTCCGGCGGCTTGTATGACCTCAACTGCCCGCTCGTGCGTGCTGTGTCGCAGGTCCACGCCATCGACCTCGATTATTCGGTCTCCGACCTGCAAAGTGAATGCGACCAGAAACGCGCGCGTTAAATCTTTTACTCTGCTTCGACTCGCCATCAGCAGCAATTCGCCTATATTCTTTTCTTTTAAGTGTTTGTTTGTTTGTTTGTTTGTTTTTTTTAATGTCATAGCTCGTGGTTATGGAATTAGATATTTCGTGGATTAGATAGGCTCGAGGTAATGTCTTGGTGTTCAAATGGTGCTGAAAAAAAAATGAGTGTAGTGTTATTCTTGAGTGGGTCGGGGGGATTGTTGCTGTTTCTGTTTGATATTAATTTTGAAATGAATGTTGTCGGGTTTTGAGATATTTCTATTTGGGCACTTGAAGTTGTGAGTAAGTGTAAAATTGTTAGAGGAATTCGAATTGCCTTTATTCAGGCAGACACTATTTATTACTATTTAAGAAATTGAGATAATTCAAATTACTCTTGTTAAAAGAAATAAACTTTTTCCCACTATAAGCATTGAAAATTCTCTATAAAATATCAAAGTGGACTCCGGTTTATGTAATTCACAGAAAAATAATTATATCCTTTAGTAATATGGCGAATCACTTCCTCAGCTTCTTTCCCTTCTATACACTACATACTGTCATGTGGAACGAAATACGATTAGAATTTAAATCGTTACGTTACCTTCAACTCGCCGGTCCTTCCGGCCGGACTGTTGGGCAATACGTTCTTTATGAATATCCCGGATATGTTCTGAGACTTACTAGAACTGCCATTGTGCAGATCAACCTAAAACACATATATCAAACATTGCCGAAAAAACATCATTAAACACACGCACGATCGTCCAGAAAGAAAATCCTCGACCTCAGCCATTTAACATCTAATTAAAAAAGGTGGTTTGCTGTGATCTGTTACAGTTCTCGCGAATCTTTCCGCAGTATTGCATAATATAAGCAACCTAAAGTGGGAAGCAACGTGGAAACATCGAAGATGACAATTCTGTTACGTCGACTAATGTCTCGAAGCCATTTGCTACGTTAATGCACTTATACCACTGCAACTATATGCGTCACATAGCGTGTACCACTCGGTTGAAATTGTCAACCATCGCCGCCAATGCGGGACCATTAGCAGTTCCCCGTACAACGCCACCACCGCTCGTGCAATTAATAAGAAACAGGTGAACTACGTTTGAAATAACTGTCAGCGAGTAGTCCCGCTCTGATCATCGCGCTGGAATCAGTGGAATGTCGAATGAAACGTGAATAGAAGTTAAAAATAGTGTTGTACTTGAATTGAGTAATATGTCGAGTGTCTTTGGATATTTATAGCTCGGAGTAACTGCTAGATATTGTAGCAGAAAATAAAAGGGATTCGAAAGAAGGCCTTACTTTGTCAGTTTTCAAAGAAAGAAGATCTTTGTGGCAGAAAATTTCGATTATCGAGTCTTTTTAGGTATTTAAAAGTATTTTTCGGGTTTGTAAATTGTAATGGTATATTGCAATAAAATTGACGCTTTTGTAGTGAAAAGTGCAGATTGAGCACAAGACTAAAGAATGTAATAAAGCCACAGTGATAAAATTGTAAAAAAGAAATCAATTCTAGGTGCTGTGGAATTTTTCATATTTCGCTAATGAAAAGTAGCATCGCGTATGTATATTGCTCCGAAATTAATGAGTCACGAAGAGCCTTCATAACTGTTAGTGATATTATAATGCTGAAACCAATATAGTAGTACAGTCGTAAATCACTTATGTAAGAATTGCAGCACAAAGCACATGTGGGAGCGTGGCTTAACGAAACGTGACAGACTCGCGGACAACGGAAGCTGACACTGTTCCGTTTATGATAATTTTATGCCACGTATTTTCATAACATTATCCACCATCAATACTACATAAGCTGAGGAAATTTAACGCCTACAGTCCTCACCACATCGTACAATATCCTCTTGCAATTTATGACTTTAATTAACAAGATCGATTTGATTAAACAACGCCTGCAAACAACACCGTTTCGTAATGAAGATTATTAGATAGGTCACTAGAACAATACTATGGAATGGGAATGTGATTACTCCATTGACCCATCCGAATTATTTCAATGCTTCGTTATTTCCATCGGAATTTCAGAACATAGACTATAGTCGTAGTCATACATATAAAACACTAAGCAGTGCAACATTATGCACAATTAATTATTCATTTGCATTTATGTAAACGAACTTCTGAGTAACTGTATTACTGTCATTCGGAATGCCTTAGAATGTTAAGTGCATCATTGAACTACGACACATTCTGTCTGACGATACACGGTTGAGTGAATGGAAAATATGGGACAACCGCAGGCAGTCAGTGTGTCAACGTTACATGTGTAGTAATATGGCTGAACCTTCTAAATGCGGAAGAATTATTCAATTCTTGAGTTCGACGTCACTACTCTTTCCATTCTCATCTTTTCATCCCTATTCCAGAATTCTGGATTTAGTTCAAGTGCGGCATCGAGTACGATCTCAACATCTCAACGAATAAATAATTATCTTCTTTCAGAACGAGCAAAAACAGCATCACTTACTTAATGCCTAACATCTACCACGTACAATAAGAGAGAGATTTTTCTAGTACAACGAAATAATCTAATAAAATGACGACCCAGTTACCAAGTGAACGCGCTCCGTGCCACGGTGAGAATTAAAAGTTGATTGCGATATTCAATTATAATGAAATAACATTTCTGCTACAGTGGTAGCCAAAAGCTTTCAAACTCATATTCCCATGCTTCTTTGGACAAAAAAAATTTTTTTTTTCTCTAAAAAACCAGCGATTGGATTCATCTGAAATTTGGACCATGTGTTGCTGCATCTTTGAGAAAGCTGATTATTATTTTTACTTTTCTTATTAATTTTTAACCATGAATGTAGTAGTTATGCATGATCGAGCATCACGCCCAGTAGATTGACAAACCCCGTTTCCCTTTGAATAAAATTTCACGAACCCGTTAACCGTCTCGGCACCGTCGCCGCCGTTCCACGTGCGCGCACCAGAGTAATGGGCCGAGTTTTTATTTTTATCTGAACAATATAAGCGTGTCGCGTTACGCACCTTTCCGCCGACGATGCTCAGCCCGAGGCTGGTCTTCGGCTCCCTGTAGATCTCGACGAGCCTCTCGGGGCCCCAGTGCCTCGACCAGCCGACGTTCCCGTCGTGGTCCCGATGCGTGACCGTCATGTCAACCGGTTGCTCCGCGAACACTACCGTGGCAATCTTGCGAGGCGAGCCGCAGCTCGAGGACGCGGAGCTCTCTGTCTTCGCTGGCGCGCTCTCGGAGCGTCCCGGATGCCCACCACTGAGCCGCTCCGCCTCTAGAAGCAGCTCATCGTCGCTGCACTGGATCGCCTTGGACTCCTGGTACGTCTGTACCTCGACCTCGCGTCTTGGACTAGGCGGATGTCTGTCCTCGGCGGATGAGCGAGCAACGCTGTCGAGGGATCTACTAGGGCTGGTGGTGATATCTTCGGGGATGCACTGCACGCTCTTGGACTGCTTCACGGAGCTCCTCTCCGACCTGGACGGGCTATCAACGGAGTCCTCAGGGTCTGGTGTCTTGGTGAACGAGAGGCTCTCTAGGTCGTCCAAGCTGCATTGAACACTCTTGCTCTCGCCCTGCGTCTGCGTCTGCACCTCCCTTCTAGGGCTCTGGTAGAACCTAGACACCCGAAGGGGACTGTCCCTCGGGACCTCGGATGGGCTGATGGGGCTCGGGTCCGGGCTGCACTGGGTGCTCTTGGTCTCCTGCTCGGTCTGAGTCTGCGCGTCGACCTTCTCCTTAGGGGAGTACTGGGTCTCCTTGTAGTTTAGCCCGGCCTCTTCGACCTCTTGATCTAGCGCTCGATCTTGCCAATCGTCGGTCGCGGGGCTTAATATATCCTCCCATAAAGCGGAGAGTACACCGTACAGCAGATGATCGGACTGAGTCTCGAGCGTCTGACTCAGGTACTCCAGGGAGTGCTCCTTGCTGATCAGGCTGTCCTCCTCGTGTCTCGGGGGGACTGGTTCCTCCAGCAGCGGTTGCCTCTGCTGCGAGAGGGTCCTGTCATAATCCTCAGCCTCGGCTGTCGCCTCTGGTTCCCTTTCCTCTTCCTCGACCCTCCTCCCTGGCTGCCTCTGGCTGGCGTCCTCCGCAGATTCTAGCCTTCATGGAAACAGGAAAGACGGCTGAATGCCAGATATACGACGAATAAGGGCGAAGGGGGCCATCGACGGGACCGAGTCTTCCGGCCCCCTTTAATCAACAGCACGACAGGCTTCTCCCTCTGTCTAACGTTTGAAAAGAATCCGCTAAAGCGGCGAATGGAAAGGTCTTCCGCGGTGACCCATTAATTGCGGCAGCGTTCTGACCGCGCGCCTCGTCTGGTCAATTAGGGGGAGAATAGCGTGGACTACATTCGGGGACGAAATTGCGAGACATCGCGCGCTAATTTAGGGGTCGGAGGGTCCGTGATGAATGGGGACATAGGAAAGTGTGCTGGGGAGATTCTCTCGGTTTTTCTTTGTCTCCGTGGGTGGGTAGTTTTTTTTACACTTTTCTGTAAAAAGTACTGATAATAGATATTGGTCTTGCTTTAGCACGGGTGTGGCAGTTTTGTTTTTCTTTGAAGAACTTTCTTTGAAGCTCTCTTGGAAGTTGAAAGGTATTAGGAAAATTGGTAGTATTTGTGCTGAATAAAAGTTTGTCGCTCAGAGTCGTGAGTATTAAGTACTGCGAGTCTTGAATCCTTTTGTTGACACCTTGTCCGTGGTACAAAGACTTGGTCAATAAGATGTATCAACGTGCGCACTGAAGTATTATTGTCAGCGATTTATCGTTAAATCAACGACAAAAGATCTCACAGCTCGGCTCTAATTACTTCATTACGACCGCTTCCCAAGACTTCGAACAGCTGACTCGCACAAATAACAGTGCTCAATTTATTGATCGCGTCGTTTAAACAGCGTTTTAGTGTAATGGCTATGGAAATTGAAATGGAAATTGAGGGCAATTATATTATATTAATCGAGGTTGCGATTAAAAGCCTAGTTCAATGAATTATAGATCTACTTCTTTATTAAAACATTTTGCTTTCAGCGTAGAAAATCAAGTATTATGTTATTTCTTATTTACACGTTGGAAAGATTTTTGCGTTTAGAAAGATGTTATTAACAATCATTGGTAATGAGTTCCTGCTGAGCAAAGAATATTGTAACCTTTGGGCACGCGAGCAACAGTAACGAAATCCAGGAAAAAAACGTATCGAGGGTCGATCAAGATTATTTTCGCTTTGCTCACAAATCTGCGCGCTATCGTAAGAGCGAAAAAACTGAAGATTTAAAAGCAGTAAAAGTCACGGGATACAGCGCATTTAAAACGTATGTATACAATGTATGGAACACGGCTGTAGTCCATATAATTCGAAAATACTGTTATCAGGCCGTTTCATAAATCTTCAACATTTTGCAGATAAACTTTATGCAAAGAAGATAACCCCCATGGCAGCCATTTTTCACAGAAGTTTCGTCTTCATCTACAAATTACAATACTTTATCCATTCCCCTTTGTTTGAAAAAAATTTATCTACATCTTAAAATTAAAAACTGTTCGATTCGCAAATTTTTAAACTCACTTATGCCGTACACAACTAATCGCGCCAAAATACAGAGGCGTTTACAAACCGGTCCAGCAACAAATTATTAAGGGAAACTTTGAATTATTCAAGCTACATTGTTTCATCACACTACTCCATCCTGTTCAAAGCGTGTTACCGAACGTTTTCTTTGGATCACGCCGCACAAGAATTGTCTGTCTTTTCTCTCGCAACAACATCAAAGCGAACCAAAACACATCGTCCCAAAATAATTCCTACTTTTCCGAACGTAATTCATTTAACAACTCACCCTACACCTTCAACTCTTAAATTACTCCAACACCAAATAGTTAGCACGAAAATTGAAAAATGGCACAAATTAATTAAACAACCCTGTTCACGTATGCTAGCGGACGGGTTAATAAAAAAAAAAAATGATAGCTCACGGCCCGTTTAAAAGTACCATTTCAAACGAGACACATTATGACATTTCACAAGTATTATTCTGAACATATTCTGGCATTTACTATCTCTTCCCATTTCCTTTAAACAATCGCCGTCATCTGATTGTGAGTGAAGAAAATGCATGATTTTATTTGTTGGCGTACAGCGGTAAACGTTTCTTAACGTGTACAGCGGTAAAGTTCGGAAGTTAATAGACCGACGAAATATCAGTCGCGGATCAGAAACGTGTCTCGTCCGAACTGAATATGTACGAATCTCCGGAGTACCGCCACCGAACCCCAAACCGAGCACCCAGGAAGCGTATCCAAGAAGAGGAACTCTTACGAAGCTGTCTCCGTCGGTCGTCGTTACCCAATAGAAGTGGCCGCGAATCGATTCTCTCGACACCGGTGACCGGATCGATTTCCTGAATCCTCCGGGAAGACTTTCACCCCGGGACCAGGGGGTACGAGCCGCCGAACGGGAAAACGGAGGACGTCGAGGAAGCAAGCAAGTGCCAGTGCCGCGGGAACTGAGAGGTACCTCTGCCGCGTTCCTCTACGAAGCCAAGGTGTTCACTGGCGTGTCTCTGGTCGGCCGTGCGTCACTGCAAACTGGCTTACTCTGATCTAATAAACAACACACTCCGTTCCGCGTGTACGCGAAAACGTGGCACTCGCTAGCGCGCGCGCGCGCGCGCGCGTGCACGTGCACGTGCGTCCGCGGCACGGGTGCACACAAGCGAACGTCTAAGCAGGCTGTAGCGGTCTTCCCGTTTCTAACGTGGACGAGGAAACGTCCGGCGACGATGCCCAAAGCCGCACCGAATCACGACTAATCGCGTCGAACCGCCTCCAGGAGGATCCTCCCGCGAGTGGATGCACGCGTACGCGCCAGCGAGCGCGCAACCGCGTCCGTGTGGGTGAATCCGTCGCGAGCCTGTATCGCCTGGCGAGGCTTTGCAACTCAGTGTGTGGGAGTAAGTACCGAGCGAGCTTCGTTGCGGCAAAGCTCTCTCCGTCTCTCCTCCCCTCGATCTTTCCACTCCCCTTGGGCCGAGGTTTCTGTCTCGTTCTGGACGACGGGCTACACTGGCGCGGTTTCCTCTCTTTCTGCTTTGCCTCGGTATCCCGTCTGGCATCTTGCTCTATCCTGCGGTCGGTATAGTTAGTTCCATCGCTCACGCGGCCCTCGTTCTTATCTTTTATCGTCTCTATTCGTGCCACCCCTCGCCCCTGCGTCGCTCCCACCGACTGCACTTTTCTATATTTATATCCGTGTTCGGCTTCCGGTGCGCGGTGCTCTCGGGATAGACTCCTTTCAGTCTAGTTATGTGGGTCGAGCAGAGGTGTTTCGTTTAAATGGTCCCCCTGGTTTGCGCAATCGGTTGTTCCATCTTCTTTCTGCTTTTCCGGGGGTTTAGTGCCTGGGGATGGTGGATTTTTGTGGCGAGGGTGGATGGGTAGGTTGATTGACTCGGGACGTAGGGTTTAATCGGATTGATTGTCTCTGTTTCTTGACCCCCCTTGGTTGCCATCGGTTGGGGGTTTTTAATATGTCGAGACACTAGGGGCTGGTTGTTGCGCGGGGGGATTGACTTGGGAGGTTGTCTTTCATTGGAGCGTTGGGCTATGCTGTCTCGGCTTCACTCGAATATACATTTGTCTGCCATTTCGGGAGGTTGAATTATTTAGAAATTGTTATAGAAGGTGATTCGAAAGAGATCCGGGGAATTGTGCAAATTGGAAGATGTTTGATGTCAATGATTCCACGTGCAAAATAATAAAATAATCTTCGTAACTTATATTTATGCGACACAGCTCTCTTATTTTATAATATAAATTGTCAATCATTTTTTATGTATTCTGACCCGTCGTTGACACGGCTCTTTCTTCGATCAACTTTGACATAATGGGTGGCTCACATCCAGAGCAATCTTTGAACGACTGTCATTCACAACTGAAGAATCCAATCGTTATGGAAAAAATCATGGATCACTTTCAAGGTCACGCGCAGGATCGCTTTCACGTGGGCATCCGACTGCCAACCACGAGAGCGCTGAAACGATCACGCTTCGGTGGGACTGGACGCCTCCTCGACGATCCGCCGAAGACTTTCGACGCCAGTAAGAAAAATAATTGATTAGCCGGCCTATTTCGGTTCCAATGATCGTTCTGGGCAGAAATGGGGGAGAACGGGGGGGGGGGGGTGGGGGGGGGGCAGCAGCACGGCCATAGCATAGAATTTTCGGGTCGCGAAACACTGAACGATGTACCAGGTGACCCAGATTTCCAACCAATTGTGAGCATTTCGCGGGGTTTCCACAGTCGACCGTCGTGTAATCTAACCGAGTGGCCAGACGGGGAACAACACTGCTCATTAATCGACATTCGAAGCCCTTTCCGCGGATTGTTTTAGATTACAATATGAGCAAACCGAGACCTTTCAGTCACGAGGACTTCTCGTTTAATTGACTTTGCTTGGATAATGACCAGCTCTTTCGCCGCGGGATCAGGATCGTTAAAATTGCCACGGTAGAGGAGCTTGAAATACTCGGAATTTAGGGGATCATGTGTTTCCACTATCGCCGCAAGGTTTTTTCTCCAATTTTGGTGAGAGAATGAATATAAATGTGGTCTTTTGCGCGTAAAGTAGATTATTCTTCTGCCCAACTGCTGCAGAGGTGTACCTAATGATAGTTAATTTTCTGGGTAATTTGAGAAGATCTGAAAAAGTGAACTCAGCAGAGATGGTCCTTCAGTTAGCTATAAATACTAGGACGCTTTGGGGTGTTGGATTTCCGCATATCCTACTTGTGTAATTCAGTGGATATGTAGCTATATATTAGAAGTAATGCGAAGGAGTGTGACCCTTGATCGGCATTTTGAAACTGCATACCAAATTTTCGTGCTTGAGAAGAATTGCTAGTTTGCAGTTGAAAGGAATCCAGCCCCAAGCCGGGTGTTATCTTAATTTTAATTAATTCTATGCTATTGCCACACTTTGTCTGTCTACTCGAGGAAGTGTGTGAAGAATTGCTAAATATTAGGACACTGATGTAGCTAGCCCACGACGAGTTTCCCCAAAAAGAAGACCTTCAAGGTTTTGGACAATGGCCCCAATTGCTTCTGCTGAGAAAGTCTTGTGCAAAGTGAATTTCGAGGCTAATTTGTTTCCAAAGTAAACAATCGAGAATCCCCGGAGAATACTTGCAATGCTTTGAATGCTTTTCAAAAGATCAAAGCCACAGGGTGCAAATGCCTGGGCGTGAAAGCACGCCGACGTCACTCAGCGTCAACGTGTTTCCACTCGTTAAACTACCTTAGAAAAGAATCTCCAGTGCCTATTATACTAGGCGATAAACATTTCGCTGAGAAACAACGATTCTGAGCAACAGCAAAGACAAACTACCCCAGATTCACTCACCTCTCAGCCACTCTCCATCCAGAGTCTTCAATCAGACTTCTCCTCCGCTGGTCACCGATCCTCTTCCCTTCGATCCCCACGTTCTCCAGCAGGATCGTCAATTCCGGTTCGTCCGGCTGCGCCAGGCTGCCAATCTTGAATATATCCTGATCTTTCATCCTCGACTTCACTCTGAACGCAGCCATCCTCGACCCCTCGCTACCAGTCCTACTCAGTTTCCTCTCGTTCCTCTCCTTGTCGACTGTAGTCGCCGCCTCCTCGCCACCGTCCGGCACCCTCGACAGGTCCAGCAGGATCTCACTCTTCAGGTTCCTCTGGGACACGTTGTTCTCGTCGTCATCGTTCGTGTCCACCAGAGTGTTCTCAGAGGTGGACTTGGCCAGGCTGAGCAGCTGCAAGCGCGACATGTTCACCATCTCCGGGGAGGGTACCCGGCCGGTCCTCACCCTGATCGAGTCAGAAACCACCGCCACTTCCGGCGGCGAGTGCACCTCCACCCTCGCAGGCTCCTCCGCCCTGTTAGCGGCTGCTTCCTCGGCAGTGATGATCCTAGCCTTCACCAGCTGCACCTCGGGCATCGAAATCTGCTCGCTGAGGTCCTCGAAGAAGATCTCTTCGACGTTCTCCTGTATCCTCACTTCCTTCTTCGTGTCGTCCAACAGCGACTCCCTGGAGGACTCCCTGGAGACCGTCCTCTTGCGCATCGAGCTCCGACGTTTAGTCGCTGACACTTCGGTTTCTGGGCTAAGGATGCAGGCCGTCCTCGGCCCATCCACGCTTCCTGGACGTTGAGGACTTGGATCTAGTGTGACAGGCTTCTCCGATCCCACGGTAGACGGCGTCCTCGTCGATTCTTCCGGCGTGGCTTTCGTGCTTTCAGTGGCTCCTCTCGTTTGTTCAGTGAACGATTCTTCGACCGGACGCGGTATGTCAATTAAGCTAGATGGACGCGTTGCTCGTTGCTCTTTCACTTGCTCGGGATACTGCATCGGTTCGTCCTCGTCTCGATCGATGCTCGGAGGCATCTGGGCGTAAGAGAGGCCGCTGTGCTTCGTCAGGAACTCCGTCACCCTCTCGATACACTCTTGTTCCCTGAGGCTCTTCCTGCGCTCCCTCGTCATCTTCTCACCATCTTGCAGGTCCCCTCTTTTCCACGATTCTTCGTACTCATCCAGCCCTCCTCTAGATACATCCACGGAAGCCTCATTCATCTTAGGGATCTTCTTCTTGGCGCCCTTGTCAGCCACCTCGCGCATGCTCTCCCTGGACGAGGACATCCTGTCCTCAGAATCCGCGCGCCTCAAGGTCCTCCTCGTCTCCTGATCAGGACGCTTCGGCGTGAACGACGTCTCTTCAGGCACTTTCTCCATAGGCTCATCCTCGCTACCGATCGAACGTTCCCTCTTTAACTTCACCTTGGGGGCCACTTTCTCCACCCCTGTCCCCTGTCGTGCTGCACCCTGGCTGTGACATGCAGCTACCTTCGCGTCTAATGGCACCGCGCCAGAAACGGCTAGGACCACGTCCTCGCGCGCGCCGCCGCTCCCACTAGGATGGAACTCGACAACCTCCGCCGTCTTCGAGGGTGTATCTGTTTGGAGGAGGCGCGGGGGATGCTTCGTGGGGCTGCAGATCGGCGTCAACGGGGACGCGTCCCTCCAGTGGTCCTCCTCGTCGTCTGTCCCTGGTTTGTCCAACGACAGCTCCGTCACTCCTGAGAAGTTGATCGCAACGGGGCTGGTCAGGGGATTGTATTTCGTGCCAAATATGCTCGGGGAGAATTATCGATCGGGTATGGGGGGTTTGCTGTGTTAAATCTGTGACACTAGTGATCTTTACGAGCCGCGAGAGCCATTTCACAGTGTACACTGGACGCTTCAGTGGCTCAAGTGTGGACTTTAGATATACTCACTGGCCCTGCTTGCGGGATGGCAGGGGAATGGAACGGGTGAATATATCTAAAATCTTGAATGTCGTAAACACTTACCCGTAAACGGTTAGAATACTAATCAGACTGTATACTGGAAGCGTGCAGTTACGTAAAGATTCTAAGTGAGGGGGCTCGGGGATCAGTGCTACTCGACTGTTATTGCCAAATAGATGTACAAAGCTGCTGGTGAAATGCTTTTCAAACTTGAAGCGGTCCAAGTTTTTAAGGATACCTGATCTGGAGGACAGGAAGTCCTCGAGCTCGGCTGCGTGATCTGTCGTTTCGCTTTCGTTGGGGAAGCTTTTGCTGCGTCTCACGGGACAGATCGGTGGCACCCTCTGCCATGGGGACCGGCCATCGGGACATACAAAAGAACCGAGAAAAAGTCGGGGAATTAATACCATCGCCAATCGTGCCCGTCGAGCTTCTCCTCTAGCACGCGACGGAAAAGAGTGGGGCGTACTTTACGCGGGAAGATAGAAGCGGTTCGAAAGTGTGCTACTTCCGAAGTACGATCGGTGTCTCGCACCAAGTGTGATTTCCAAGTGGAACGATAGAATTGGAGGCAGAGGTGCTGCTGGTATCGAACGTATCGATCGTATCGATGTGGAATGAATTTTGGAAAAACAAAATTATTTCCGACTATTGCAATACAATTTTACCGTTTTAGAGCTTGCGGTAATTTCAGCAAAATGATTAGAAAGAATTTTGAAGGTAATAATCCAAGGTAATATCGCTAGTTACAGTAAGATTTTGAAAAGTGTAATGGTTTGACTGTACAATATATATAAGACGGCAAGGGGAAGTGGATCGTTTGTAGTCAGACGCGGGTAGTGAATGTACTTAGTAATGGGAAATGGATACCTCTGGAATTTCTACAGATAGAATTATTAAAAAATTGCTTTAAATAGTCAGAGGTTCAGAGACGTGTACAATGAACTCAGTTGTGACTTTTTGTATCTAAAGTACTTCACAGTTTACTTGAATATAATTCTTCGATGAAGGTAGAACGAATGAGGGAAACATATGGGGCATGATCAGACGTGGTCTAGAATTAATATGCTTAACTGTAGATACATAACCGTTTAACTCTTTAGTATTTTAAAAATTATTCCGAGCCAAATTTATTGATATCAGTATGTACATCATACATTATAAACATGTATGATTTCAGTTGTAATTTTAATTGAGATTCCTGAATTACATCAATATGTATGTTTTCAAGAGGAGTATATAAAATCTGCTTTTTTGTCTAATAGAGAAAATTCTGATGTTTATTTGGTCGAAAAGTGTAACTTTAACTGAAGCCTATTATTGTTATTATTGCTACTAGCAAATGAAAAGGCGACACGAAAAGCAAACACTTTTCTGAAGTGATCAAATTTGAAGCATAGTGATAAAGAGTACAAGAATAAAAATTTGTATTTTCAATTGACATTGAAGCAGCAGCACCTCTACCCGAAAGTAGAAAATATCTGCTCAACGACCAGTAGAATTGGAAATTATAGTACAGACAGTTCCAGGTATCGTACAGATTGACAAAGGGTCAGAAATTCAGAATAAAGCGACAATTCTCGAAACACTTATGGAAAGATAGCTAACTACTATTTACATCGCTATTTTCGCTACGTCACTTTCACCCCCGCTATATTGTCTGAATTTTTTTCATCTAAACTGACACAGCAATCGGTGCAGATCGATCGATTTCTAATAAAAGTATTCAGTTAAACCAATGCTTACTTCCCTCCTGAAACCTTTACTAATTAAATGCAAAACTCGGCTAGAAAGATCTTCGAATGGCTCCTTAATCATTATAATACGTTGATTGTATATTAATTAACCGAATCACTGACGAAGCGAAGAAGTAGAAACTATTCTACACGTTCCCATCGACGCAACATTCTCCCTGATTACACTTCCTTCCTCCCTTTCAAGCAGTTACTTCAACAATAAATACTTAGTACACGAAATACTTGATAACAGATACAGACACGTCGAAAGCAATACGTTGTTTATGTACAAATGTACAGGTGTAGTTCGAAAGCCTCTGTTTTTAACCCTTTGACACCAAACACAAAAGAAATCCAGGCATTTGCCATGAATAATTACGAAAGTTTCGTTCAGAAGTGAAATAATTGAAAAATTGCCAATTAAAATTCTGACAAAGGGTTAAAGAAGGTTCTAGCGAGAATATGGCAGGTTGAAAAGGGAAGTCGCCTACACAAGAAAACCGCCAGTCTTGGTTTTTTGTCTCCGTGGAAGTCGACATTCCGTTAGGTGAGACAAAAAAACTTAATTACGTTATCCTCGTTAGACAAAAATCGTTTGTCCTCACCTTTCCGTCGAATGCTTCGATCCTGTTCAACTTCGACGAGAAGTAGAAGGGGACGAGCGTTTTCTCGCAGGGAAAACGACAAGTGCGCGCGAATCGGCCTCCTCGGGTCATTGGAAAAAAAAATGTTTAAAGGCAGCACCTTCGCGAGGGCGCCACGAAAAGTTCCAAAGTAGCACGAGAGCGCAAACTGGCGCCCAAACAGCCCCGATATTAGTTCGAGCGGATCGAAGCTGAAGACTTACCCGTTCTTAACGTACATCCTTCAATGTAACAATCGAATTTATCATCGATTAGTTAAGTTTGATACGTGGAGTTTCAGCCACGCTTAAAATCTACTTATATCTTAAATTGTAAATACTAAGACAGCTTGGACAACCGCGCAATATAATAACTTTATTTTACAATAAAATGTTTATCAAGCGAAATCGAAATGTACCTGTTAATTTTGATAAAATCTTCAATGTCCACTAATCTAAAGAAAAAATCTGTCATAGAGGGTTTAAATGAAACTACACTTTTCCTCGTCGTTATAAAACCTCTCCAAGTTTACGTAGCAAACACACTTCCTTCTGAATTATCTTAATAGAAAAAGCAGATTCGATTGGAAAGCTTTCAGATATCCCGCACGTAGGTGTCGTGGAGGAGGCTGTAACGGCCAGAGCAACGCAAAGGAGTGAATTAGTGTCGGGGTTCGTGGGGGATCATACGAAGAACACGTTCTGGCGAAAAAAGAAAAACACTCATGTATAATATTACATCATGATTGGTCATTGCTTTCGGATATGAATATCATTGTTAATAATAAAACGGGTATAGCGACGAGCACAGTTGCGTAATCGTTTAATTGAATCGTTTCGTTCGTTCTTTGGTCGGTTAACTGCGGCAAAATTGATCGAACTTGCTTCGCAAACGATCCCGGTCTGGACGTTTAAGCATTGCCCTGAAAATGAAAATAAAATTGCCCAATTAGTAGCGGGAACCTGTGCCCACGGCGGCAATAGATTCCAATTAAAAACAATCGTCTAATAGCCGTGGCCGACTATGCGCATTCCACGCGAGCATTCCCTCTAAGTCTCTACCAAAAGAAGAACAAGCGCGCTAACGTGTTTAGACGCTAGAGATGCTTTCGTACGCAGCTTGCGAATCGTTTAACGGAAATGGGGAACAGACTCTTTCAGCTCAGAGTGTGGCAATTCAATGAGATTCGACGATCGTATTAACCCTCAGCTAGTAGTGCGAAATTCAGGAAATACATTTGGTATGGTGAATTACTTTGGACATAATAAAATGATATGCTATAGTGGGGATAGAATCAACTGGTTACCGAGGAGCATTTTATTCGGGAGACAAAAATCGTGTTAAAATCGTGTTAAATATACTGGATTCGGGATGGCAATTCCAATATTTGTTTAATGGGAATTTGTTATGATTTTTTATAAAAAAAAAATTGGGGTTTTGTTATAAAATTTAAAGGGAACTTGGAATCTGTTTTTAAATCTTTCTTTTTTTAAGGGATAAGCTGATGAAGTATAAAGGAAATTATGCTGGACATGGGGAGCCCCCTATTTTTCTATGATGAGGAAAATGGCTTTGAACCAGTTGGTTCTTTTTTCGACTACATTTGAGAATTTGGGTGATCTATTTAAAATATCACCCGTAAGCGCTCGATTTCATTGGAAATGTATAAATGTACCTTTATCACTGCTGTATTAATTTGTTGTTAAATAAAGTATCAAGCCAATGCCAATGAATAAAAATTTTCATTTTCAAAAATTCAACTTTTCAAGTAGATTGCTGCCGTGTTGCTGTATTTGGGCTACTTCCTACCAGCTGGGGGTTAAAGATCGAATTTTGAAGACCTTCGAAGGTAGCCAACGTCTTATTCCCCCTTTCTAATAAATGATTCATGCTCATGTAAGTAGATGTGGCAGTTTGAAGTGGTGAACCAGGGCAAGGCAAACTTCAGTTTAAAATAATACACGAAAAGCCATCAAGCTCGACGGCGCGGCGTCAACGAGAAGGAACATCATAATTTCATTCGCCATGTTGAGCAATTCGATTTAAAGCAGAATTCTGCCTTCCCGTGGTCGACGATAAAACCAACGAAGGAAAGTTTCGGATTTTTCCAATTTATCTAATTTGGTGGTGAGCGAAATGGAAACCAATTTTGTGGCCAATTCTCGAAAGAGGAACATGGTTTTCCCTTCTGTAGAGCAAATGACTATATGTGAGTAGTGTGACCGTAACAATTGTTACTATTGTCTACAGTGGTGAATATTATACTCGAGAAAATTGATTCTGGATCATATGATACAACAGCTGTATTTTTTTAACTCATCAATTTTTTGAAAATTTGAAAATTTTACAAGAGATTTAATACTTTGAAACTTTCTTCGTTCACGGCTCTATTCATAGCGTCACTAACGTGATTTCACGTTCTTCTACAGTTGGAATAAAAGTCAAGTGGCAATTCAAGATGTCTGAGGAGCTATGCTTCCGTTATACTCTTTAATTTTTGGAATTAGCTTGAGTGGCCATTTGAAATTGCTTCAACTTAGCATTTTGCACGGTCGACTACCGTGCTCACTGCGTGGCTAATATTGCGAATCATTATAGTTCTCATCGATGGGACCATGTGGATGGATTTTGCAAAATACTGTATGCTAAATATCGCAATGAAGAAGATTGCTCAAATACTTAGGTCACACACTAAATTATTCCAAAGTTTAAGGTGGTATAATATTAGTGCTATTACTACTACGAATAGTTACTGCTTTGAACATTAATATTGCAAAATATGGAGTGCATAATTCTGTATTATCTATTTTGATACTATGTTTGTATGAAAAGTTAGAATACTAGTAACGCATAAAAGTCAATAAATTCTAACTAACCCTTTGTGGTTCAACTTAAATTAATTTAAAAAGAAAATCTTTTCGATGATTACTTCGATGATTGACTGATGACTAAATTCATTGTTCGACTGATACTAGTTGCGCTCAATATACAGTATAGTCGAAACAAATCAGTGGTTGTTCGTGGATACTAAGGGACCATTAATGTTGCCTCGAGGTGCCACTTGATTTTGTTCCGACTATAATGAACAGTAAAAATAGTGTTGTGCTCTTACTGAAGAGGTTTGCTCGTTTCATCGTTAGATTTAGTTGTCTAGAAATAACAGAAAGAGTAACTATGATATTACCCTTGAACAGAAAATTGGTAATCAACATTCAAACTTGAGAATTTAATTTAAAAGAATATAATAGGTACTAATAATCGTGCTTCGAGACTGCTTAGGTCCTCAAGTAGTTCTCTACTTATGTGTACTTTTTCTTACTGTTGAGATAAATAATTGCATACTTGGTGTCTGCTTCACTTACAAGGTGTAAGTGCAATGCAAAATTGTGGACCTAAGCAGAATTAAACGAGGATTGTGATCTCAGCTCTATTTATCATGGTATCTAGAAAAAGGAGGAAAAAGTTATAACTATTCAGCATTCCAGTGCCAGTAGAGGTGACCGATTGTTGTAGAAGAGGTGAAGCATGATTTTCATGGAAATCTGGTTAGCACGAACGAAATACCTCACCAACGAAAGAATAATCTTTGAACCTGCTCTATTATTTACTGCGGAATCACTAATTAAGTTAGATTTAATTAAAAGTTTCGAAATCAAACATACAATTAACCAAAAGTAGGAGAACACGTGACCTACTATTACCTACTTTTGATTTGACAATCTACTTCGTCCACGTTGGTATCTCTGTCCCCATTTTTTAATTTCCATGATTCTTCCCGGAGAATAATACAAAATCCATTAGAAGCCTTTACCAATAAACTATAAACTAAACAATTTCTCTAATACATTAATAGACCATTGTCTATGCTTCCAACCAAAGAACTAACACTAATACAACTCCAATAGAATAATAAAATGTACAACTGTCCCTAGAATATAAATCTCGTGCTGTGCGAATTCTCATCTCAATTCCTACTCCACCATAGAAATACCTAAATAAAAAAACTATATCTTCGCACAACTTATCACGATATTAGACCCAGAGAAACCATGTGAATGAGCAAACACTTAGAATCGGTGGTGCAGTTGGACCACAAAGGACTATCTTACTGCTGCTCAAAAGAAAAACCCTGCATCCATTACTTTTACAGAAATCGTATGTTATACTTGCTTGCCGACGAAAGGAACGCATTCCTACGAAGGACCCGTCGATGCGAACAATAATGACGATGACGATGGCGACGGCGTTCGTGTGAACGTCACAGCAATGACTTTCGCGTGCCTTCGAGACTCCGTTTATAAAAGGTAACATATACACATATATACACTCTGCCGCGCACTTGTATATATACGTCTGTACGTATGCATATATGTATATATTCAAAGTGCTGAAGAAAAAAGGAAGCCTGCAGGAGAATCGATTTGTATTACGTAACTTGCGGGCAGATATCCAGAGCGGCTACCATCGAGGAAAGGCTTATACCATCCGTTTGCTCGTTTCGAGTATTCGGGGTTGGTTAGGTAGTTGAGAAGAGTAGAAGTGGTAGTAGTGGTAGTGGTAGTAGTAGTAGTAGCAGTAGTAGTAGTAGTAGTAGTAGTAGTATTTCAGGTATAAACGTGTCGAGCCCGTGTTAAGTAGAGTAGCAAACGTACACGCACGTGTATCGATCCCCAGACACGAGAGCCTCTTGATAATAGTGAAGAAAGGTGCCAGTGAGTAGTAGCAGACAGTAGTGGAATGGTAGTAGACCTCTACAAAAAGGTGAAAAGGTTCACATACGAGCTGTGATCGTTAATTCGTTAGAGAATCGAACAGAAAGGATAGACGACGTGCAGGGAGTCACAGTGTTACTGGCAGAGCGTTCGAGATCTTTTCAACTCGAATACTTTATTTGGTTTATCGAAGGGCTTTAGAAGCTGATGAAGAAGAAATATGTATGTACATATAAGATTGCAGCGAGATTCAATAGGCTTTCATACGTACTTTTGGTGGCATTCTTTATGATCGACGGTAATTCTGGCTCCCCTTCATTTAAAGATAAATGGTACAGTTTGAAGAAAATAGTGTGTGAGAGAAATTAGCAGTTTATCGGAGGGTTAAAATTTTCTGTATTAAAGTGCCACTAATTCTGTGACTCGCCGCACACAAAAAGAGAAATAGAAAGAGAGAGAGAGAGAAACAGGGGTGATTGAGCCGAGCGGAAGGGGTGAGTTAAGGTGGGAGACAAAGAGAGATCGCAAAACAGATATTGCCAAATGAGAATGTTCGTTTAATTGTTTTCTACTTGCCTCTTGTATACGTGTACCCTTATTTTCTCTTTAAGTTCAATTTCCTCCCTCCGCCGTCCCTTTCGCACTGTTCGAGAAGCCTTCCCGAAGACCCCTCGACACGTTCACGCGCTTTTCTCTTTCTCTCTTCAACTTTCACTCCGACCAATTCCAATCCCCGCGACAACGCAATTCCCTCTATTTAATTTCTATTCTAGAGAAAGAAAATTATTCTTCGTCCAGAACCACTCACTTTCGAACGTTCCTCTGCCACCTTTTCTCTTTCTGCTTCTCAACCACGCACACACACGCTTTGATTCTCTTTTCTCCTGCCCCTCCCCCACTTCCCTACTAATATAATATGTACAATGTACGATCTTGTCTGTGTGCACTGTGAGGAGGAAGTACCCGACACATTCGCTACTTGATTTCGAGCATACGCTAACAGATTTATAGATTCGAAGGGGAATATGAGAATCACAGTGAAGGTAGAAACTAGAGGGAAATATATTTATATGATAGGGTTGGTTATCGAGAAATTGTAACTTAAACAGTGGAATTAGAGGAAATTATGTTAATTTCAATGGTTCACCTACTGACGTCATTTAGTATCCAGACATAGTGTCACCAAACATAGAAATAAAAAATGGCAAATTTAATAAAAATATAACCATATTCAATTCTATATTTCTAGAAAATTAGTTCAGTACATCCTAATTGGGACCCCTCTTTGGAATCACTCTGTGATTTAAGGGAACGTAGAATTTTCTCATAAACACAAATTTGATAAGATCCCAAATTTAATTGCAACAATGCTCGCTATAAATTCTACCTCTGACTCAGGCCGTTTGCCATACCACCTGATTCCAATGAAAATAATTAAAAATGGCACCAAACTGTTGCCCCTGGATGTGACTTGACTAACAATAAGTTGTTGGTATGACAGCTCGTTGATTAAAACCAAGAGGCCAAGCTGTACGAGCACCCTCGCTCTGCCACTGCGTGTAAAAGTGTACGCTGCGCGCGCGCGTGTGTGTGTGTGTGTGTGTGCGTGTGTGTGTCTGTGTGTGTGCGCTCGAGGGAAGAACGGTGAAACAAGAGTGTTGTCCCGGTGTCGAAACGCAAAATACCGATCGTCCCGTTTCTGTTCAGCTACTCTACCAGGCAACTTTCATTCACTATTAACAATCGTTTGATTCAGTACTTACTTAGTCCGATGGTTGGCATTTTCCCTTAAAACCCCGTTCACCGCGTTGACCGCGCGATACCGCTCTCGACCATCGATCGTCATCGTTTCGTTATCCCGCGACCCAATATCCCCGCTGTCTTCTCTCCGTGCGCGCGTGTCCCTCGGTCTCCCGTCCGAACACGCGGCCAGACGAAGCCTCGCCCGGAAACGGGGCTACACGCCGACCCGAGGATTCGTTCGCGCACTTCCGCCATCGCGGGGACGTGATTCCTCTTTCTCTATGGCAAACTTTAACACGCGACAGCTTCGCTCATCTCTCAGCCACGGTCCTGAGAGTCCTTCGATCGTTTCTTTCCCTTGGTGTTAACCGATCATCGATAAACTAATGGCTTTTATTTATTACTAGTTCTGAATTTGATATGTGGCTTAAAGTGGCTCGCCGCGCGGTTGGTCCTTGGACCAGTGCTGTCCTCTGGTGGGGCTGCTTAGGCTGGATACACGCGGGCCTAATGCAACGTGTAGTGTATGGAGTAAGGCAATGGCAATTCTAAGAAGAGGTACTGAATGCAGTATGTACAGATGTAAGAATCCCTTTGAATTACACGTTGCATTGCAGGTTGCATTATACTCGTGGGTATCCAGCTTTAGGAACTTTTCGTAGTGGACACTTTTGTGGCTCATGATGTCATTTCAGATGTATTCACTTGACAGGCGTAGTGGTAGCTTAAAACAGATGTGAAATTTATGAATAAGTCTGAAATTGCAATCATGAATCACGAGTGTCTCGTGCGGAACGGCTCTTCAGTATTTTGTTTGTGGAGATGAAAAATGTATTATGAAATAATGGTTGATGGTATGTTACAGAAACATATGCAGCTTATGTGGGACAGCACTGTTTTAGACCATCAACTATTGAAGCACTGATTGTGGCGCTTGAACTTCGGTGATTCGATGACTTTATGATTTCCTTTGCAATGAGTAATTTGCACGATACCCTGTACATTTATTTCTCAACGTTTCTTATTTATAATCATTAGGTTTTATTGAAATTGGAACTGAAATAACCAATATTTGTAATATAAGGCATTACTATTTTTTTTTTTTTTGAGACTGATAGAATAAAAATTTGTGAGAAAATTCCAAGTCTCCACCTGTACTCGTTCTCCAACTTAAATTCTGAAAGAAGATCCATCGAAATGGATTTAAAATCCGGCAGAATCATTAAGTCACCTCCTCAAATGAAAGAAAAAAAAAAGATTATACACGACAAAATTGATTTCGTCAGAATTATTTGAACAGTTTCTCCTCGCTTCGCGTCTCGACATAAACTGTACAGGGGAGAAGTGTGATCGGACAGACAATTGTTAAAACACAAACGAATGGAGTACAAGTGAAACCAAAAGTAATTAACGAACCAAAGGTGCAAACACAAAGTGAAATAAATCAGTTGGGGGATGATAGACAGAACAGTGGAAGGAGCAGGGTGTTCATGGACAGTGTTAAACAAAATAAAACAACGTGCACGGCACCCTATTTATTATCTATAACTCGTACACACGCTGCAAAACTTTTATTCTTCAATTTGCAAAAGAAGATTCTTCCTTCGTTCTCCTACAATCACTATATTTACTTCTAACAGGAATAATGGTGTTATAAATCTTGTATAAAAGTCGATTTCCATCGATACAATAAAACGAGCCGCGTAATGTTTCACGCTGGTCAATAATAATATGCAGTCTTATATATTTTTCTTAAAAAGAGCATCGAAGGAATTAGAAAATTGTGCAATAATCGTAATGAAAATTTCGTAACTATGAGGTAACTCGAAAACGTATTCAAGTAACATAAACTCTAAAGCCACGCGATCGGAACTTAATTGGAATAAGAGGACCGTTAACAAGCCTAAGTACTTGAATAATAATACTAGCTTCTTGACGTTTCACCGTGTACCGTATAAAAAATCATCACAAAATTCAGGAATCGATATGGACCACATTCTCGACACAACGAAACAGATCGATTCTCTCTCTGAAACTGAACAAACCCGTTTGTGCGGCGACGTACCATCGTGCGGGGACTATTAATCTTGCGGATATCTCTCACGTAACACTTCGGCTCAAAGTTCCGGCAGTCAATGGACGGAGTGTTGGCAGAAAATGCGTTAAAAATCCTCGCGATTGATACCGCTGCTAACAATAATCCTCAAAAACAAACATCCGAAGAAGAAAGGCGAGGAAGCATCGAAGCTTCTTCTCTGCCGTGGAGTTCCGAAAGGGAACGAAAAAGTGGCGCGATCCCGCTCGACAACGAGACACAATGGGTATTCGATCGTCTCGAAGACACGCGAGTCGCGAGGCAAGGAACGTCAAAACAGAGGCTGAATAATCATGGAGTGGCAAGCGTTCTCGAAGGATCTCGAGCTTTGGGGGTCGCTCAGAAGCTCTCGGATTTGACGAGATTGTGCTGATGCTTCAATCCCTCGATCAAATCCATGTGATGGGGCGGCTCGATTACGTTCACCTTGCGCTCCCTGAAGTATTCGCGCCTCTGTTTGTGGCTGTCCATGATCGAGCGCGCGGCAGCCTCGTTATGGCCCCGATCGCGGCAGAGCTCGATTCGTTCGTCCTGATCGCTCACCTGGACAATACTGTCTGGTATGGGCAACGGCTTGGCCACGCCGATGCGGACGGTGCCCTTCGGCGCCCCCTTCAGCGCCTGCACCGCCTGGTCCAGCGTGGCGTTCTCCAGGGCGATATCGTTGACGAACAAAAGGCGATCGCCTGGTATCAGCTGGCCATCTACCTGGGCCACGCCACCAGGCACCAGCGACCTTATTACTATCACAGTCTCGTTGGGGTTCATTGGATCCTGCAATGGGCAACGCAAGTTCGTGCTTGTGTTTGGTACCGGTTCCGTTGGTGGAGGAGCTACAAAATCTGTCGGAGGAGATAGGCGAAAGTTGAGGAGCGCGGGTGTTTTGGACACTCGAGGGCTGAGGATTATGGATGTGCTGGACAGTGGGGGGGGGGGGCACTGGAAAGTGTGGGTGTCCTAGAAACTTCAGGGCTCAAGGTTATGGATGTCCCAAGTAGAGAGTTGTGGCTGAGAGTTATGAGTGTTCCAAGCAGGCGAGGATTGAAAGTTATGGGTATTTCGAGCAAAGGACGGCTGATAGTTATGGTTATTCCAAGAAAACAAGGTCTGAGAGCTATGGGTGTCTCGAGCAGTCGAGGATTGGAGATTTTGGGTGTTCTGGACAGTGAAAGGACTATGACTGTCCTAGAAACTAGAGTGTTGAGAACTATGAATGTCCTGGAAACTCGAGGGCTGAGGACAGCCATAGGTGTTTTAAAGGAGTAGGACTTCGCGAGGATGAAGGACCTACAACACTTATATTTCCCCCGCATCCAAAAAATGAATGTCGTTTTCGAGTACTATAATAGAGAAAGTGCGAGGGTACCCGTTAAATGTCTCAGGTAATAAGAGTTCGACAACAGCAATTTCACTCAATTTTTCGTACGAAAAGTAATTTTAAAAAAGAGGAGGCAAATTGAATGATGAATTTCAACAACACCATACCTGATAATCCAAAATGGAGAACCCAAGGCCCCGCTCTCCCTTTACCAGTTCGATGATTTGCGGCTCGGAGCTCCACATCGCCAGGCCAGTCAGCGGTTCCAGGGAACGTGATTTCATTTTATTCAAGCTGGCGTCCGTCACGGTGGCCGTGGTGGTCGTCGAGGCCAACGAACCATCAGACTTGGCTTTAACCAAACGATCCATCGTTGGCAATAAATTCTGCAGAGATCCGCCCAGAATGCTCTATAAGATAAACGTTGCCTCGTTAAACTTGGGACCACATTGGGCTTTATATTGTTGCATCAAAGGCGCAATCGGCCTCTTACTCTGGTCTGGAATGCAGCCTGATGCTGAGCAGTGTCGATCGGGCAAAGAGGATCCTGCGAGGCGATGTTCCTTCCGCAAACCATTCGAACGTGTAGAGGTAATTCTTTTAACACGCTAACTACTTCCATATGATTAATGCCGAGCAACCGGTATCCGTTCACCTTTCGAGAAAACAAAGTTGCACTTTAATTAGACGAATCTTCGGAAGCATTTTTTAGCCCCTCGAACACGCATTTGGCATTTATATTCGAGCTAACGAACTTACTTAGAACCCTTAAATGTCATTTCTAAACCCAAGAATATAATCGAGACAAGTTGGTTACTCATGAACTGAGTAACGTAGCTCCACGTGAAACTTTGAGTTGATTCCGTGTATCATGTTGCCGGGGGGCGTTAATTTCCAGGGTAATCAGGTTTAAAGTGGCAGAATATTGTGGCGATGTTGGCAAACAAAATGGCGCATTACCTCCAGCAATTCGTCCCCGGAACGCAGCGTTGCATTCTGTCCCACGGGTCCTTCTGGAAGGATCGATCGTATGTAGTGATGAGGTCTCACCTCCTGACCGTTCTCCACGTCGACTGTACCCTCTAAACTTATCCCGAGACCGCTACCTTCGGCGAATTTCTTCAATTGCGCCACCTACCCAGAGGCAACGAAAGAGAGAAAGCCTTTACTTCAAAATTTCTTTTGCAGGTGTAAATGAATTTATGGAGCATGGATTCTAAGATATCCCAAGGGGAGATATATACAATACATGGTATGTACAATAAATATGAGTAGAAATAATTTGTATGAAATGCATACCACAATTTCAGTGTCCGGACCAACGATCTTCTGCCACTTGGCTTTAATGGCGGCTCGAATTTGTGGTGTAAGCTCGCTCGATGGATCGCTCAATAAAGCCTCTACGTTTGCCACGTCATCTAGTAGGTCTTCGGACGCCCTTTCGCGTTCACGTTCACCTTCACCTTCCTGGAGAACCGCGCTGTCCACGGTCGTATGCGATTCCCCCTCCGGTTCTATTTCAGTGGTGGTTTCTCCATCCTGTAGCAGAACATTTCAACGCGCATACAGAAAACTATCGACCATTGACCTGCTGGGTAAAAGCTCTAATCAATAAAATCAATCACTCTACTTTCCCAGCCACAAAAATATTCAAACCCAAAATATCAGGAGAATAACTATACAGAAAGACACAAGCTCAATGAAACTGACAATGAGAAAATCCTAGAGCAACAGAATGATTGACTTAGACCGACTAAATTAATTACCCAACTCCATCTATCGCTCACTGTTTTCTTTCTTAACTTAGCGCATAAATGCTCCAATACACACAGTTGCCACAAACAATAGCAATCTGAGTTTACAAACAGCATGAAACAGTAAATGAAACATACAGCGCTAATTGGAAAGCTCGGTAGACTGGTTATGGATGGAGAGCTCGGCTGCGGCACTCTCAGCTCGCTGGCCGCGATCGCTTGCTGAAGCTGCTCGTACTTTGGTCCACGTAAGTATCGTTCCAGGCATAACGCCACCGTTTGCCCGGTACGCCTTAAAACTTCGACAGCTTCATGATTCGAGTAACCCTGTAATGAATGGCCGTCCACCTCGACTATCCTATCGTTTATTTGGATCTTGTTGCTCAAGTCCGCCGCGCTCCCCTCGCTGATGCTCTTTACGAAAATCCCAGACAACTCCTCTGCAAAGAAACCGTATACAGGACGTTTCGACATTGAACCCGCTGCTATCACCCCTCTTCTCCTACTGGGAATGGGAAATGAAGTGGTGGGGGCGGAGCAGCTAAATGGCGTAGCCTCCGAGATGTCTTAAAAGACTACTTGAGGGTTCATTGAAGGATAAGGAAACTATCAGTTATCCTTTAATCGAAGTTCAATAAATTATAGCTCGTGCGGATAAAACTAAAGGGGGTTGGAAGCTGCCCCTCTGTTTCAAGTACAACAACTGTAGTAAAGAGAGAAGACGGGGAAAGAGGAGACAGCTTCTAACCCCTTTGAATTTCATTAATGATAATAATAATTTCATTGAATAATTCATTAGACTTTAAACGGGGGACTTGATTATTTTAAATGGAGGTGAAAGGTGGGATTCTATTGAGCAATTTGGGTGTTGAGAGTAATTTCACGGCAATGGACGTGCAAAGAACCGATACTCGAATGGGACAGTTTCAGGGATTACCCTTCTCGCAGACGTATCCAGCGATAGTGATCCCAAGACCGTAGATGTCTTTCTTAAGCTCGACAGTGAAGCGCTCCATCTCTGGCAGTGAATTAACATCGATGGTGTCCATGGTGAGAACCGGAAGCTCCGGGATCTGCACCGGAACCGCTGGTATCACTGGCATCGCTCCAATTGGCATTGGGTTGCGTACTACGTCCATGATGAGACCGGGTCTTGCCTACGGGGCAACCATCTCCCCTCAGAACTTGAACGCTCATCGATGAATGAAATGCAAATGGATACCGGACGACGAAGAAGTGGGAAAGGGACGGTTCGAGATGTGACGTGGTGCATACGGAATACCCATTTATATGTATTCATGGGATCAAGTTCAACAACAACTTTGCTCGAGAACACGAAGCTATTCAGTTTCAAACATCATTTTGCTAAAATTCTGTGGCATTCATGAAAACGTGTACTTGCTAACCACTTGGTGTTAGATAGAGGTTCCGAAATTTCTTTCAGTATCAGTGTAAACAGTAGCTGAAAGAGTTCTTAAAATATTAATTGAAATTCTAGTAGGCACTACTTATTGTTAGTTTAGTTAATTTAGTATTCGTGAAATTTACAAGAGTGTATCATGCGAAGACAGATGTTAGAATATGTAGATCGATTTCGATTGTTTTTATAGAAGGATAGAGGGACGAAAATGTCCTCGATACTACTCGCGATGTACTTGATCCCATCGGTATCGATACGTGCTGATCCACTCACGTGCATTTCGACGTCGGATTCTTGCGAGTACATGTAGCCGTTGTCGTAAGTGGTATCGCCCTGCACGTGACGCATGCTATACGTCTCCGGCACGCTGTGCACCAGGTGGCGATCCAACTCATCCGGGTCACCCAGAATCTTCGTTGGTACGATCGGAGCGTGGCTACCGAGTGCCTGAAACGCAGCATCCGATTCGAATCCATGAATGCACGTCTGACTGCAGCTTGCAATAATCCCCCTCGTATTTATAGGGGAATTATGTTGATACTTGGGGGACTTTGGAGGGTGCGGAGTCTAGGTAATTATCAGATGTTGAAGAATTTCGGCTTTACTTTTTTACACGTTAAATCTGTAGGACCTCCTACATCTCTAGATTTCCACATAACATTTTCAAATCTCCAGATCTCTAGAACTTTAGATGCCTGCTATTCCTGCAATGCGTCAAGTACTTTACATACCCCCTATCTTTGTACTCGTAAGGTGACATTTCCTACTACGTAATGACCACGATTAGAACAAAACCACGGAAACGATTGGATTCGCACGTCCAATGATATTGAATCGTAAATTAACATCCATGCTCCTAGAAAACGCTGTACTACCGAATAGTTCATGTAATACCGAAATAGTTCAGGTCTCCCAGCTATTGAACGACCAGGAAAATGAAATTCTTATCGCCCTCGTACAATTTCACAGCAACCTAGCGCCCAACTCGGAGTTGGGCATTACCTAGATAAAAATTGATTTAAATAACGATCGAATAAATGACACTCTATCTTTATTCGTTATCCGAGGTTCGAATAATCCAAGTTATCTTTATTCGAAGAGCAACGAATAAATAATTTTATTCCACGAGAATTTATTCCACGAATAACGATAATTTTTTATTCGAAGATTTTATTCGAATAAATGCGTCGAATAAATTTTTCATCCGTAACATTTATCTCGAGTGGAAAATTTACCTAGCATTATTTAGAATCTTCGTGACGCATTGTTCTTGCTCCTTACTTATTATGCTGGAGTCGCATAAAATCTGCTGCTATACACATATTCATATTCAGCTGATATTGATCGCGTTGCAATTGTAACGATTACCCTACCCATTTAAACGTTTATTAAAACTCTGAAAGAATTTCACTGTTCACCTTCTACTATGTGCTTAAAGATTCGCTATTAAAATTATTATATTTATCTCCTTTCCTTGCTATTTTATTAAAACGTGAAATATAAAATGGAGATATTAGGCAAAAAATCGGTTGATCTTTGAAGACTCGGCTTGCAGAGCGTAGTGAGGGAAACGCTCCACCCCACGAGCGGCTGCACAATTTAATTAGCTGAAATTTATTACATTCTTGCGTGAAAATAATTCATTTGAAAGATATGGTTTTCCCGTTATTGAATAAAATTCGTAGAAACTAAACAGTATTTCACCTGGTTTTCGGAATTCAACACAAATTTTGGGCTAGTTATTTTTTATGAAAATCTACATTGCCGAAACTTGTAGGTTAATCTGTGAAAATAGCAGTTTAATTGTTTCCTTTGGATGTTACATAAAGTTTGTAAAATACTCTGCGTTTTATCTTCCTCTTCACTGGATCAAGATGAATGTAATTAAATTTGCCAATAATCCGATGACCACTTTACTGTCAGAAATATTTGAAAAATAATAAATCGCCGTAGCAACTAATAAAATAAGGGTCGAATTAAGTCGTCGAAGTAAAGCTTTCACTTTGATAATACATCCACAGGGCGATGAATTATAACGTATTTGCCGTACAAACAGACCTCACTCGATAATTTAATGAAAGCCCCCTGCTGCAATTTAATTAAGGAGAATTTTGATTAACCTATTTTCGTGACGCAACAGAAAGTAAGACACGGGACAAACAACGCTAAAGTAGAAGGGTCAAGCATCGCCTCCTCTGTTCTTTTTTATACACAATCTCTGAAGAAGAATATTTTTGTAAATTTCAAAAATAAATATTTCATTATCCTGAATGAATTCATTCCCGTTCACCGAGAGCTTCGTTAATGAAAAAACTGTTGATAATATCGATGCACTCGATATTCATGCAATGTCAAAGAAACCACTTCCGAAAATCCATTGCTCGACGAAATCAATTACTGTCACACGGAAATGCATGAAAGTCCTCCAATAATGATTTAACGTGGCCATCAGAGTAGCTATTCAAGCATCAATCGTGCTAGCAACAAAGTTCGAATTGAATTTTCTTAAAAATGAAGTCTCGAACGAAAAACGTATTGTACCATTTTGACTCATTTTTGGACGAGGTGTCATTAACTGTCTAATTGTATTACTAATTACACCCTACTCGATACAAATAGCGAAAAAAAAACATTGCGTTACTAGGTAACCCTTCCACAGTGTAACTAGTTCACAACGAACCGCCTAAAAATATGTATTTCCCTTACTTGCATTCAGGATAACAAATACTAAAAATCGAGTTGTTTAAGTCTCATTCATACCGCATTGTGAAAGAGTTACTAATTGAGGAGTTGAAGTGGCAAATGATGCGAGTGCCAAGGGTGAAAGTTATTGGAATAAATTATTTTAGCACTTACAGTGTTTAGCATCGTATTCAGCTTAGAATTTACACCCTTTTTCACTAAAAAGATAATTTTTTATTTGATTGGCACTTACATCGTTTACCATGTCAACTCCTCACCTAGGTAACAAGTTGTCACACGCAGTCTGCATCTGCAACTGTGCACTAGGTGCAACTAGTTTTCTACCACATAGAAGTGATTTGTTTTGTAAACAAAAACCAAAAAAATAACAGAAAAATGGACAAATCTTACTTGATAGTCAGGTGAAGTTGGTTCCACAGGTCGTGCGACAACCAGGCGCACGTGGGTGCCCGATTGCCGCAGAACAGCCGCAACCTGCTCGCTTCCCATGCCACGCAGGTTAACATCCCCGATTTGCAATATGTGGTCCCCGCTCTGCAGCCGATTATCCTGCAGTTCGCATCGCAAACGAGACGATATTTAATTCGCAAATTGATCACCGAGGCTGAGGGTGCGCGGACACTCCAATTATTTCCCCGCCACTTTCCTCTGTCCAATTTTTTATTTTGTTTCGCGATTCCCGCGACCACCCGCAGACCAATTCCCATAAAACGGCCACGTTCGCAATCTTTTGCATTAACAAAGCGAATAAACGTGATTGGATCAAATATTTACGATGGACGCGCGACTTTATCGAATTCACGTGCACACGGCAAATCGGTTTCATGGACATTTACTTTTCAAGGGTTCGTGGGATTTTATCCAGTTTTTGTATACTACTGTGGAAATTGGAGGAAAAAGTAAATGGAGCTTTTTCGAATTAAACCTCTTGGGAGTGAGTAACATAAAGAGTGGAAGAAAATTGAGGAGAATTTGAATCTCCATGAAAAAATAAAACGGAAATGTGGACTGTCCAAAAAATCGAATTTGAAAATGCATTGCAGCAAGTGCACACTGTATACTGACAAGTTTCAATCATTTCTGCTTATTATAAACTGTGTTCTGTAATTTTAATAGGAAAGCTATATTCTTTTCTTGAAATTACTAGAACCACCGAATATTTTGGTCGAGTGTGCTGCATTTTCAAGCTCGATTCTCTCGAAAACTGGAGGTCGTAGGAAAGAATGTCATGCTCCGCTTTCTAGTTTACGTATATTATTTCAACGCGTATAATCGATTGCTGCAGCGTAAACTGCACAAAAATATAATATGAACAGTGTATTGGCGGTAAACTCACTCGATCTGCGACACCTCCAGGAAGGATCGTCTTGACGACGACACCGGTGCTGCGTCCGCCGACGATTCCGAATCCAAGACCGCTGCCATCGTTAATGAGATTTATAACTTCAACTTGCGCCCATTCCGTGTTCAGCTGCAACAAATGGAAAAGGAAGTTGAACAAACTGCCGGCAATAGGGAAACAGAAAAACGCACATATATTCTTCAGCAGATACATAAATGATACACCATAAAAGTGAATCCCTATTTGACATATGCCATCAGTTATTAGAACACCAAAAACTGATGTTTTTTAAATTAAAAAAAAAAAAAAAAGAAAAAGAGGGACATGATTGCTGAATTTAAATTTCATTAAAGAACCTACACTTCATTTGGTTTCCCCGATTTTTAATTTAGGATTACTCTCGTATTTTATCGTGGAAGAGGTTTCGCCGATTTCGACGCGAAGTATTACACACAAAACAGTAAAAGCATTTTTATAGCAATTACTTTATTGAGCAGTTATATCGTAAGAAAATAGCCTGCGCTAAACTAATTCATCAATTTCCCTATTTTTGCTTAGAAATGAACTTCAAGCTCTTCCCAGTTCCCATCGCTCTCTGTACACGTTTTCCGTGCACAGCCTCCGCATAGCAGAGCAATAAAGAATATTTGCCGAAGGAATCCGATTCGTCCTATTTCCGCTGAGCAATTCCCGCGGCTCTCCCGACATTATGCCGCTCTGTAAACAACGTAATTGACTCGACCAAGTTTTTTAATTACCGCTCGAGTTTGTGAACGGTTAAGAAGTTAGGCGAAAGGAACGAGAGATATGGGTCAATAGTTCTCGTTAAAGCAGGCAGACGAATTGAAGCTGGAGACGAAAGGGAACGGAGGGGGGGGGGGGGGGCGAAGGAAAAAATAAATTATCCCCCTCCATACATCCCACAATCTGCTGAATACTCTGAAACAATCTTAATCCATTTGGAGAAACTTCCTGACTGTGATTTCTACCTTGATCCAGTAAAGAACAAAGTTAGACCGTGTAGGAAAAAATAAACGAATTTTCGAAATTAATCCTCTTCAGAGTGATTAATATGATGATTTGAATAAAACTGAGGAGAAAATTCCTAAATCTCGCTAAAATTGGGGAAAAGAAACTATATACTGTCAATAAAAAAATGAGAATTATTTCATTCAAATTCATCTCGGGCAATCACTATTAATTAGTCCAAATGTGGATAATTTCTGCAAAAGAAAATATATTTTTTAGAAACCTATGGAGCTTTAGAACGTTCGACATAGACATACCATCTTTTCTCACAGACTACCACTGAAGATCTTTACTTACTGAAAAATTGTAGCAAATATAGACGGCAAATACTATCCAATTTCTATTCTAAATTAGTCCAGCTGTTGCTCCCTAAGAAGCTCGGTAGTTGAACCCAGTTTTCGTGAGCGACAAAAAGGGTGTCTCTTAACGTAAAGAAGATAAAGGGGAACTGTTAAATGGCTCTTCCTGAGAACTGATATCGGTTCAACTTCTGTCGCTCTTATTGCGAATAAGCGCAATGCAACCTATCCTCTCCCACCTCCGATAATTACGCCACGAAACTCCTTTAGGAGTGCAATCTTCAAGTTTCGATAGATTGCTTCCTCTCGGAAAGAGTTCGTCCCTTCTTTCGTGGACAGTTCCTCCAGCGATCGACTTTATCGACGCAAATTAAATGTCGAGAAACATAGCCTAAGGGGCGGCACAACACAGCGCCGATAATAAAATTTCCATCGACGACGGCGGTGTCCCCCCTCCTTATCGCGGTGCTTCCAAGGAGAGAAATCGATGGAAAGCGCGGCTAGGCGAGATTAATGAAATCGAGGTAGACTTTTTATCTTGGCACGATAGGGGCACCATTGACATCGAGGGAAAATATCGGTGTGTCGTAAAATGTAATAGGTGTCCGCGTTGGGAAAGCGCAGAATGATTCTTATGGGAGAATGGAGGGAGTATCGTCGAAAGTGTAGAAAAGGATAGGAAGCTAGTGGCTGTTGGAGGACTATTAGTAGCTACCCCCACGACTTTATGTATAGCAATCTGACAGGACGTTCAAAATATGATTTGCGATTATATTTCAATTCGAGATTTAAGGGGTTTACACCACTTTGGAGCTTAAAAACAGCTATATATAAGATTTTCTTTTTAGAAAATGATAAAGAAAATGGAAAATTTATAATAAAGGGATACTGGGGGAAGCTTTAATAGGGACTTTTCCAAAGAATGATTTCTGCGGGAATGGTGAACATTTGAAAAAAAATGTCATTTTTTACCTAAGAATTTGAGTACAAAAGTGTCCGTCGCAAGGTCAGTTTTTAATATATCACCAAACCGCTACACATTTCTTTAGTAAATATCATGTAGAAAATGAAAATGTTTGGTTTTTACTTTAGGTCCGACTGCATTGCAGTTATTTTACATAAGAACAAAAAGCTTTTTCGTGTACTTCAATAGTTGTACAATAAATGCTTTGTTATAGATTTTGTAATTATGAAGTAAAGTTTAGCACTCTATTTGAAGAGCTGCTACAAATTTATCTCAATCATGTCAGTCCATCAGAAGAAATGTCACCAAAGGAATTATATCGACTTACAGGAAACCAATATCGGAGGATTGATGCCGAATCGAAGCGTGAATTGCTTCTGACATCGATAACGAAGTTGCTCGAAAGAAACCGATAACTTGTGGCGACCCGAAGTGCGGCTCCCTTTGAGCCGATAATTGAATGAATTTTATAGCCTTTCGAAGCAGTTAATTGATCCGAACGGACACAACGATGCTGCAAACGCTACAAACGTTTGAGGGTTGCACGTCTACCATAGGCACAGGATGTACAAAAAGTAATGATCGTGGCTTTCACAGATAAATCTGCGTACTTGCAATAGTGTTGTAAATAAAATAGGTACTTCTGATTACTACTCTTTCTATGTACTGTACACTTATATATATAACATTTCTAAATGTTGTATTATGTAGAATTAATTTCCAATTCTTTACTAAGTCGAAAATTAGGTTTGAGCTACAATTTAGTTAAGTTTGGACGAGGTTTCGGTTCAACAAGAATTAGGTCTAGATTGGATAATACTTTAGACTGGTTTTTTTAGAAAATCTCAAACGGAACCTTTCCGACTAGGGAAAATGGAAGTGGACCCATTTCGTGATTCTTAGCAATAACCCCAATGAAAATCGCCCCCTTTTCAAAGCAGTTCTAATGTTTATCTACGAACTACGGGGGTAGCAAAAAGTGAAATGAAAACGGTTTGAATTAACAGCACTTCAGGTTCCATTGCACGGTAACAAGATTCGCGGTTGCTAAACCAGAGAATAGGGACGCGTGTCATTGAATCGATGCGAACGAACAATTCCCAACACACGGACGCGAACGTCACTGAAATTGACAATGACCCGTGCCACGTCACGAATGGCCTCGTTAATATTCAAACGTCATTCGAAATCGTTAACGAAATCACAATACGCCCCTGTGCGGCAGTTCACAGTGCGAGTACACCGCGTCCCCAGCGAAACACGAATTGCCCCTAGCCGAGAGAAATGGCGGCTGCCCCCTTCACCGACCATTCCAATTTCTTATGCGGCTGCCACGGCCATTCCAGGCCTCATTATCGACGGTGGAAGGGAAAAGAATTAACGATCCATTGGCTTATTGCTCCTTCGCGATTCCCATTCCAACGCCGAGGGGATGAATTCCTTTACTCGGCGATGCAATCGATTCCCTTCGCGGGAAGATGACTTTCGAGTGCTAAGACGGGAGAAATTGTCATCTGCGTAAAAATCTGGGATATTGAAGGGAAGTTGGAGAAATTTTTAGATGTGAAAATGATTTTTATATGTGTACTATGGTACTGAAGGAGAATGACAGAGATTGTATGCCAGAGGATAAATAAAGATAACTAGGTTATTTTAATTTTTATCTAAATAAACTTTAAGCAATGCTGAATTCTGTTCGAGAGGAACGTTCAATTAGATGATTGAAGGCCCGCCCTCGTTTCTCAATTACAAGCCGGAACGCAAAGCAAGCAACGGGAAATTTGATGCGATTAAGCTTGCTGTTGTAAGTAATTCGATCTTGACTTTCTACAATGAGAAAGAAACTTCGTCACGGGTCCCTTCAACTTTGTTTTCAATCACAGAAACGTTACTGAAAAGCCAGGATACAGGATGTAAGGTGAGTCAAATATTTATGTGCAATCCTGAAATTTCACACAGGAAACTTTCTGAACATTGATCTTTAATATACTTTAAACAAAGTTGTTTCAAACATGCCAGGGTTCACTGGCAAGTTATAGAAATTTTTCATTCAAAATTTCCAGTACTACTTCCCCAACCCTGACTTCGATACTTTGCTGTCGCAAGAAAAACATAGCAATAAATAATATCTTCCACTAAAGAATATTGAGAAAAAAGTGAATCGTTTAAATTAAAACACCTCTCACTGCCACAATATAAAATAAAATATCGACAGGTGGCTGGAAAAATTCGACGGGCCATTCGTGCAAAACTGCCTTTTCAGCAGGGTGCTCGTGAAAAAGTAGCAGAACTTCTCGCCAATAATTCTATTTCCGTCATGCTAGCTCTTCTTGCTGCCGTGGCGCGAAGCAATAAAGGGGAACGAAGAAAAGCGACCAGAGGAATGCAGAGGGGGTGGAGGGTGGGAGGCCTTAGGGAAAAAGCATAGGCATCGAAGGTGTATCCAAATGAGGCCAATTATAGTCGACGATCGATCGAGATTTTATCGCCACGCTGCTCGGGCTGGCGTCGCTGAAAATCTTTCTTGTTTCGCCACGGAGCACCCTCGATCTCGATGGGGACACAAGGAAGGTACAAAGGAGCTGGGAAGAGGAACGACGCCTCTTCGTTGTCGAGAGCCGACCTTTCACCGACGAAACTCGAGCCAGATGGAACATTACAGGGGTGTGTTTGCCAAACCAGCGTTCCTGCAGACGATATTGTTGAGGATCAGACTGTCGTTAACGTGGGAGGGGTGGAACTCGTGTCGGGGACCTTATACATTCTGACATTTTCATTCTTCCTTGATTATGAAAGTGTGGTTGAAGAACGAATAGCAATACATTTACATTGTGATGTATATATATATAGAGATTGGAAATTGAAGAGTACTGCAGAGTTATCTATGAAATTAAGGAACACATAAAGTTCTTGCTCTTTACGGGCCAATTTGTCACGAAGAAAATGGCACGTGGCGTTCAGATTTTTCTAAAAGGGGAACACTTTGTGGGTTGATAGAGTGACTCAAGACAAACACAACGGTGTGTTTCATTCGTGCCCGATCGCCCTTTATGGCTGTGAAAACTAGCCTCAAAGTCAAATAGGCACTCCCAGTTTTACGCGTACAACTCCTGACGTACAAGAGACAGAAAAAAATGTTTCAAACAAAAATTTAATGGCGCACTAAGCGTTGCAAACACCCGTTAACAAAATTTAACAAATAGAGAAAATAATGAGAAAATAATAGGTAAAGATATGGGGAAATGTTTGAGGATTGAGGACTCGACGCGAACTGCCCACGTGAGAGGAGCAAGTAGAAATGCCCTATATGTGGTCGGACACTGGGTCAATAATTCAAACCGGGCACGTTTCTTGCGTTTCACTTCAAATCCTGTTACACATGTGCAATCAATAAACAGGTTTGAAAAATTCGTTGCCACTTTATTTTGTATTCTATCTTATCTATATATATATAGTCATATAGTATATTCGTTATGAGTTTTTAAATTGTAAAGAGTGCGTTAGTTATGTTCCAGAACGAAATGGACTTCTGTGTTTTAAGAGTGCCAGAGGATTCGTGTCATTTCACGGTCGAATTATCCTTCGTTTATATGGACACGATTTGTTGTCCGATCACCCAGTGCTCCATAATACAACCCGATTATGCAGATACATGACAAACACACCCAAAAGCCATCTCTAATCGTAATGCTATTAAGCGATTATCAGGTATCTGTCAATGTTAATCAGGCAGCGTCTGCTTCGATCTCTATTCACCATTGGTACCCTCGAGAGCGCCGAGATATCTTAATAGACAACACGATGCACAGAACGTCCCCGCCGCCACTCCCCATTATCGATTGAAATGTTTCATTTATTTTTAGAATTGCGAATAAATACTTTTCTGGAGCGGCTTCTGACCTAGCATGGTCCCTAGCATTTCCCCTTATATCCTTACGTTTCGTTACTCTTTTTATTTTAATAATTATTTTCGTTGAGAATCGTTCCCAGTGTGGCCTCTCAAGTTACCCTGCCACCCCTTTTTCAGTTATACAGTTATACATTTTCTCATCGAATTCGATAAATTGAATTATCTAACAACAAACACCTAACACACATATTAATTTATCAAATCCACATACAGTAAAAATGTCATCAGCACGTACCTGCCTCTGCATAAAAATTGCAACATATTCTTCTCCGATTGGAGTACCTATTATACATTCGAGCGGCAACGATAGGTAGAATGTTTTGTTCACTTCGAATACCCCATTATCCCAGGGAAACGGGACCCGATGTAACAACTTCCCGGCGATTGGGCGTAATTTACATTAATTCGTTGCATCGATGTAATAACAAACGGACGTTGTTACGTGGCGCAGAGAAATATCGGAGCCCGTATCTGATTCCGATAACGACAGAACAAAATCTATAGCGCGCATACACTGTCGGGGGTAGAGGCCATTCGAGGTAGGTGACTTTAACAGGAGACATCCATTCCCTTGGACGATGCGCGAGTACTATGAATTTCCAGACGTGGACGTCGTATTAATAATTCCAGGTATGCGACATTTCCTGTCTGGGGCGTTGCAGTTGACCAACATTCGGGATGTTTAACGATTAAGTAAATTTCCTGCCACGGTAGTGCGGAAATGTTGCATTAACGCGGTAACCGCAGTCTCACGTGATCCAGTGCATAATTACGGGGGTGTTAGAAATGAAGATTGCATTGTAAATATAGTGAACAGTAGTTTAAACAAATGTACTATGAATATTGAATAAATTTAGGATCAAGTGTTTATTTTCTTGTGAAACATCGAGTGTTTCTGTTTCCATTTTGTGTTTCTGGAGATTCTCGGGCACATGGGCATGGTGACGGAAATGGGAAAGAATTCTTTGAAAATACAGAACTTGGGGAGATGGAAGTGTTTACGATGCGCGCGTTTGAGTTTCAGAAATATGTGCTCTTCGAATGATAGGAAATGCAATGTATTCCTGTGACGTGCAATGTGAACCTCTAACGCAAAGTGCCGGAGCGTATCAACTACGGCGGGGGCATGCAGCTGATGCAAAAAGTCTGCTCTGCATTCCACCAACGGCGTGCAAGTGCTTGAAAGTTTCACGGCAAGTTGAAACAAATTGATCCTTTTCTTGAAACGAACAGCTCGGACGAGTAGCTGAGTAATTCTAATTTTGGACCCAAGGCAATCATTCGAACTGCAAAGATCCTTAAATCTAAAAGTTCCTTCGCTTTATTAGTTCCTTGTGCTTTCGTAAAAGCACATTTTTTTATGTCGAACGAATTTTAGCTTCCTCCTATTCCGAAAGCTCGCAGAAAGGAGGGAAAAAATTGATTGCATCGCACTCCCATCAGAACCTATCTCCTGCAGCAATTCCGGAACCCTTGAAATTCAATAACAACCGAGCAAAAGCTCCCAGAGAACATGTTTCCAAGTAAAAATACACTACGTTGTTGAAATATCAAAATCGTCCATCTAGAACACGTCCCCGTGTAAAAATAAACTACGACCCTAAAATATGAAATTCCTGCATCCAGAACAGGACGCAGGTTCGCGTAATAAAATCTTATTCTAAAATTCCAGAGACATAAGAATAAACTACGACCCTAAAATATCAGATTCCTGCATCTAGAACAGGGAGCGAGCCTCGCGTACGGAAATCTTATTCGAAAATTCCCGACAGCATTCCCCCGCGAACCCTGTGTATTTGCCCCGCGGTATCGGGGAACGTTCAGTCGCGGAGCAGTTCAGTCAACTCCCGCGCTCCGGCGGTGTATAGTTCCAGCGGAAACTAGATAGAGGCGAATAATGGAGGTGTATAGTATAGGAAAAGAAAAAGCATCGGGGCCGGGCCACTCACCACCATGTCAGAGCCACTCTTGGAGGCGTCGCTGACGGCGGAGGGGCTCCTTTCGACAACGAGGCCTCCGGGCACCGGTGTCGAGGTCGGTGTAGGTGTCGGTGTGGTTGTCGGTGTCGGTGTTGCCGCCGATGTGGTACTGGCCGGTTGGCTAGACTTCGGGGTCGGCACTGGTGTAACGACGGACGATACTGACACCGATTGATCCTTATCGGAGCTGGCCTGGTTGGTCGCCGCACCGACACCGCCGCCGCCGCCGCCGCCGATGATGGACACACCTGCTCCCGCGGCCGCTGTCGAACTCGAACCTCCGGACAATTCATCCGTTGGCAAAGAGCTCCCAACGTCTGTCGACAAGCAACGTCGTAATGCTGGGTTAATGCTATTCCTTCTTACAAGTATGCACGCGTAAACGAGAATGTAATTTTATTAGAAGGAAAGTATGCAATTATGAAACTGATTTTCTGATTTTCATTTCGAGTTTCGTGACAAACTGCTGTGAACTTTAGACTTTGGTTATTGGACGCAGTTTCTAGTTTTTGGTGCAGGCTAGAATTGGTAGCAGGATAGGTGGCAAGGTATGAGAAGTTGGGAACATGTCCTCGAAAAGTGCACAGATAACGATGGCATGGAATTCGCGAACAGGAAACGAGGAATGCAAATTACCTTGGGCGCTTCTCGCTACGACCAACTCAACCAGACCACGAGCCTTCTGAAGAATCGAGATTGCCTGCTCATGAGAGATGTTCGAGTCTAATGGTTGTCCATCTATCGCCAATATCTGATCCCCTTCCACCAATCGACCGTCACTGAAACAGAACAGCAATTGGTTTCTTCAAACGAAAAAAAAGAAGAATTTATAGCTGAAATCGTGTTTAAAGAACGACAAAACTTCGATGTCACTTTGTTATTCATTGATTTCATTACACAGCAACGAAGAAGTTTAATTATAAAGCAAATGTTTAATTCAAAATGTAATTATGATATCGCAGAATGGGAGATTAAGTTCAGTTTGACGAGATAAGCGTCGGTTTTCTGTTAAACGAAATTCAATCGGACCGATCCCCTACCAGTACCTCCCTCGACCATTAGAATCTATTAACCGTGCTAATTGCGATGGTTCCGATTAAAGCTGCCGCATTTACATACCATTTCCGTGCAGCTATAATCAAGTTCCAATACACTGTATCAGTGACAATGAAGATCGTGTATAGGGCTTACTAACTGTCTCAAATTTAGACAAAACTATACCTTTAATTTGTTACAGACACACTCAAAGAGCCAACCAGATGAGTTCACCTAATATTTACTCTGCCTTAATTTCTCAGATGATTCTGAAATAAAATCACTTAACGATAACGTGAAACTTTCAAATAACAAAGATGCACTTCCATACGTATTAAGGAAACAGGTGCCACTCTATTCAATTGATAATTATCGTGCGGAATCCTTTTGGTACAGTTTATTTCCACAATTAAAGTAAATCCAATTATATCTGCGGAATCTCATCGTGCCAAGGAATACTTGCGTTTAATTAAATCTGACGTTTCACGAAAATCCGAGAATGCAGCATGTGAATGCTGTCACACGGTCGACCGTAATCTGTCAAAAACTCTGAAGCTCAAAAGCGGAAACCAACACGGCGTGACAGTCCCTGTTACATGATTTCTCACTAGACGCGAATCCGTTTTTTGAATCTGTGCCAATTGCAGTGTTTGTCCACACAGGTGTGCTTTTATAAACGGTTTCCTTTCCGCTTGAATATTCCTGTCAGCTTCGCTGCGGACTCGATTTCGATCTGGAAGCACTTACATCATTTCAAAGCCTGAAACTAATCAACTAATTTGTATATTCCTCTCTCCCACAAAACAGTTGATACAGTCACACATATTTGTTCACAAAAGATGGTCAAAAAAGTAAGTGCCAAAGAAGTAAAAAATGATTTGTTTAGTGGAAAAGGATGTAAAATCCTTGCTGGATAAAATGGTAAATGCTGTAAGTGCTGGAATAATTGATTTTAAAAGAAAAGAGACTATTGAAAATTTTCATTTCTGTGGCACTAACATTATTTACCATTTCAACTCCTCAATTAGTTATTCTTCTAAATTTCGGTGAACACACCTGAGAGTCACTGTACCTACTTGAATACCTCATCGGTATGAGATAAATATTTCAAAATCATTAAATAGAGAAAAATGATGGAACTAACGAATACAACAGTGCGACGACTAATTTCGCCAGGAGTATAGCAGGAAAATCGACACGCTGGAAACGATCCAAGTATCTGATTTCAGAAAACTCCATTACGACGTCATCATCCCCTTCATAGATCCCCTTGCGAGGTTGTTTATCGGTCGAATGCACACGCTTGAACGTTCGCAGAGGCGGAAGCTTTACGCTGGCAAAAGGGGTGTATTTAGTGGTCCGATAGCGGTTGCATTACCTAATTTCCGACAAAGCGAATTTCGCTGCATCTCCCCGTGCTAACGATACCACGCCTGCGATCAGGGCAATCTGTGCCCCGAATTCTCATGGATCAAAGGTGCGACGAGTCGTGAAAACGTTCGTTCAAACCGCAACCCAGATTTCGCAAAGAAAAATACAAACAATTCTCCATACTATATATTGTCACAAGTGTGCACAGTGGAAATTTGGAAATCTGTTACTCTGAAAACAAGCTTTGAGGCCCTTCAATTGCGAGGATATCGGGTTCACGGGGGAACTGATGTGCCCTCAGCTTCTTTGACCGAGTGTCGTGCATTTTAAAATGCCATGAATATCGCGAGACAAGCCACCCCCTTGCTTCCCGAGGGTACCCTCGGCAGGGAGGGACGAGGCTCATTAATAGGGAGCCGGGGAACCAGTTGACGTTTCGAAGTAACTGCACGGTGGAATTTTATCAACACCCTCTAAACTAGCAGCTCTCACATTTAAATTCACCATCAACCTCTGCACTTTGTCCCATCTCTCTCTCTTTATTTGCATTGCGATGCGACAACGTTGCCCCTGCCGAGGGATCAACATCGTTACCGTGCTGTATTCAGCCTGAATACGGATGCACTGGAATATCCATAAACAAATATGCATCGGGACGCTTTCGGAAAGAACTATAAAATTCACGAGTTGTATAATGCAAGTACCGAGGGGGCTAAGTGGCAACTCTGGGGAGGGTGGAATTTTTCTGTAACTAGGTACTATACGGCAACTTCGCAAAAGTGGTAATGTGTCAGCAATTCCCTCGTGATTGGAAAGTGTGCCATTATTTATTACCCAACTATTATTCGACAGATACACTCTTTGGTGCTTCTATTCTGAAGTTGTTCGTGACTTTGCCCACCTACAGTTTTAATTTTTATTTATAGAATGAGGAGAATACGTAATGAGGAAATAGTAGGTAATGAGTTTGAGAAATGTGTGTCCTCCGATTGATGTAGCGAACTGCTTCCTGTCCACGCGAGAGTAGCAAGTAGATGTGTCCTATATGCGATCAGACATAGGTCAGTAATTTGCACCGAGCACGTATCTCGCCGCGTACCAGTCCAAATTGTATTCCATATATATCGTCACAAAGTAGGATACTCTAATATCTGATATAATATTCAGAATGTATTAAAAATTTTCTTTCTGTTCCTCCACCCATCGAAATGTATCTCAGATCATATTCCCATTTCTTTCATTTAATGACCAGGTAGTATCCATGTGGAGTAGTCGTTCTTAATGGCTTTGAATGTTTCTAACGTTTATTTATGGCCACTGTCTTCGCACCTGTGTCTATAAGACTTCCACGAGTTGCTGGGAACCAACATAGTGGAACGGAAAGTTCGTTAATATAGGAAACCGATAGAAAGTATCCTGTTCAGATTAGCTTCGAGGGTTGTGTAGTTAACATAGCAATAATTATACAGTGCTCTATTGATCTTGAGGGAGAAGCAGCAGCAGCAGCAGCAGCAGTTTGTGGTTAAATTATCTTTGCGCTATAAATAACTGTCGTTTACAGACGGTAAGGTATTCTCCAAGGAACAGTAATTGGATTATCCATAATTAAGCTACCGTTGCAAGTTATTGCAACGGAATCTGAGAGAACGGTCTCCATAGTTTGTCCTTACAGATTAGAGGAATCATCTTGTACAATGTACAATAAGAATAATATTAAAAGTACTAAATTAAAATATGTTAAAGTAGAATGCAAAATATAAACTCCAGCCATGAAAGATGTAAGATTCTGAAGGTGCTTCCCGCAGAAGAAAGAGAATGTCAGACATACATCAATGCCACTAGTCGTAATAATTCTTCGCGTTACAGGCTATTCTTAGTGGACCAAGAGCAGCGTGGCAGGGCAGGTCTCCCGTGGACGAGAAATAAAACGTGAATTATGCCTCCTAAAGGCGAAGTTGCTCTGTATTCCGCCATAGTGATCCATCATCGTTCGTAATTTAATGTGACAACGTAATGTTCCGCTTATAGCGATATCAAACCGTGAGCTGTCTGCCCTTAATCCGTTTTGAGGCGACGCTGCGCCACGGTCCCTTTACGATCATCGTGCTTCTAATAAATTCCCCTACAATTTAATGTTTAATGTGGTTTGGCCATTGAAGTTTTTCGAAAAGTAACACGTTGACAGCTAGCGTTACTGCAAGAACTACTACTTACAATTAGTGTGGTTCCTGAGGCAACGATAAAATTTTTGGTCAAGTTGTAATGGTTATTTCATAGATTAACTGTTATGCATTATTAATCGTGTTTTGTGGTAGGTACTTGGTGCAGAAGTTTCAGTGAACTCAGCGACCAGATAGCATTAAATTAAGCTCCTTGCATTGGGGTCGTTATAATTCGGCAGTGTTGTACATTTACGCTGCTTTTGGTATTTGGGGAATTAAATAATACATAAGCGTATAACGAAGGTATACCGATTGATATGTAGTTACTTAATTCGTAATTATTCCTTCGGAACCAGAGCAGGCTAAATATGGGCCGTTGCAACACAGATTTGCAAAATTGCACATCCTAGTTATTAGAGCGGCAATATTACAATTAGTGGACAATTTTAGCTCAAAGGGATTAAATTTTCCAACTAGCCTGATGGGTATCATCCAAAACGTATCTGCTCCAATATCGGAGGACAGTTCACTCGACCGTTAATCATTTTATATAAGCGAGATACGGGACAATTGCCCTTCCACCCTTCAAGCGTGTCTAACTTATGGAATCAGCACGTGACCAATTGATATCTTTGAATTTTACCCAGAAGAATTGTCTATCTGCACCTAATGATCCCAATAACACCGACTAGCTGAATAGAAAATGCTGAATATTTCCAAACAATAATACCACCAGCAGTCTTGAATTGTAATGCACCGACATTTACCCATAAAACTCTCCAACTACCCCGACCCAAGCCCATTCGCGTAGGGGTTACATAAAAATACCATCCAGAATGCGACGCTCCACTCAGTTGAATAATTTTACTTTCACCTCTGGCTCCCGTAAAGGGTTCGCCCCGCAGGGTACAATAAATGTCCCCTGCCCGGCCCTTTTCCATTCACACACTCCCGCCGCCTTTCCCATCCACCTTCGCCCTCCGCTTTAAATATTCGCGTCTTCGCTTTCTTTCTTCCTGCCTTTACAGCTGCTCCTCAGGTGCGTCTGTGTTCATTCGACAGCCACAGGGAACGTAACCTTCTGGACGATAAAATCTCGACGACCTTTCAGCAACTTCTCGTGGAAACGCAGAGGAAAGCCAGAGCTACCTACCTTCATCCGTGAACGCGATCGCACAAAACGGAAAGCATCGAGTTAAACGCGGATCGGTGTGCTCTCCGTGGCGCTTGCAATTTCGTGTCGCTGAATTCCCCCGCGTCTCTGGGAACTTTCCTGACGAACACAGCTACGACTCGACGAGCAATACGTCAGCACGGTGGTCTCGCACGATGTTGCGAAGTGAAGCCGAAGCTTCCATTCAAGCGTACAGAGCGGGCCGTGGCAGGCTTAAGCCACGTTCCCACCCGCGACACAAGCGATGCATCGTCTCACTTCCTCCAGAAGGATGTCCTCTGTGCCTTCTAAAATGTAGCGCTTCAACTAGAACGATTCGTATCCGCCTCATAAATCTTGCTAGAAGTTAGCGCTGGCAATCTCGCCTAGCACATTATCGACGGTTAATTTGCAGCAGATAATGATTAAGCGCCAAGTCCCGGGAGGTCAATATCAGTTAGAGACCGTGTTCGACTGGTTTACGCGTAGGGCCTGGAAATGATCGGCACAGAATCGATCGTGGAAACAATTAACCCCACCGCAGTGCAATTTACCGCGTTACTTCGTCAAGCGATCTGTTCACGGGTATACTACCATTCAAAAGTCCGCCGCCACTTGCTTAAGCCGCCATCCCACTTCGCGCACCTCGCGGCACGGGCGCGTCTGGAGGGCCTTGCAGCAACAGGGGTGCAGTTCCATATATAGTAACTTCAAGTAAATTAGAAAAAACTGTTTATAAAATTTTTTCTTTGACCCGACATTAAAAAGAGAACACTAATTGAAAAATATATACTTCCATACATAAGTTGATGAAGTTTTTTTTCAGTGCAGATTGGAATTTAGAATTCGATGTAGAATTTTTTTACATATATTACACGTCGTAACTCGAAAACCGTGAAAACTGGAGCTACACTCCAAGGTGCTCTTTCGTTTCTCTGAGAGCAGTAGGAACGAAACAGGTGTCTGAAGAGTGTTCTTGCGCGTTGCACACGTGGGGATGTGGCTTAAAGGACTCAAAGATTTTCAGATTGAAATACTGGCGACAGTGGTGCAAGTTTTCAGATGTTGATGCTGCCTTCAAGACTTGCTAGTGGTTGCAACAGGGGTGTAGATGTTTAATAAAACATGGGAAATGTAATTTCATTCTCTTAAGAAGGTTCTTCACAGGAGTGGGATGATTCGAGACAGAGGAGAAGTCCATTGGAAAACAGTATTTCTTTGTTGATGTTAAATTATTAATTCGGAACGGAGGCACACTCTCGTTTAAGGGGAGGCGAGGAACGAAGGGCCCAGCCATCTTTTTCCCTCCCAGACTTATTAATAATTCCCCGAGCAAGACTCTGATGTTCGAGGAAAGCGTGCTACAAGGGAGCACTATCTCGCGTCGCATGGAATGGTTACAAAGGTGCTCAAGTATTCAATTAATTCCCTTCAACGTAGCCGTCGCTCGCTACCCTTGGGAATCCAATTCGAACCGTTATATGAAAGCGTAGAAAGATAATGGAAAAATGTCTGCGAATAAATCCAAAAAATGTTTCTAAAACGCTGAAACTCCAATAAGCTTTCAAACGAACAGTTCCCACGATAAAAGTGACTACTTCCACTTTGAATAGGAAACACTACGAAAGCACTCACCAAGATACCATAAAAGATGCATAGTGCAGCTTGCGTGAAAGAGATATCGAAATAAGTGCAATACCACATAATCACGCTTCTGCCATCATTCATTCCCCCAGTTAACTCACACAGACAATTCTCTTTCATTCCACCGATCCCCCCGCATTTCCTAGATACCGGCCGCGCGTAACAGAACCGACGGCCAACCTTTCCTTCTTTTTTTTTTTACGCGGAAACTGTTGCTCCCGGCGGCGTAAGGGGATTTTCCAAAGATCGCTTGTCGATACGAGCCGCGATCATCCGTCATTCCTACAGGGGGCATATTTCTGCGCGCGAGTTCGTGTCGGTCGATTCCGTACATCGACGATACGACCCGCCACGACTGTACCCCAAGCTGTGTCGAGTTCGAATCAATAACGAATCTCTCTCTCTCTCTCTCCCGCCCAACCCCCTGCACCCCAACCCTTCTTTTCCACCCATCCACTCGCTCCTTCTTTTCCTTCTGCTATACCCGTTGCAACCTCGTTCTTACTGTTTCTGTTTCTATTTCAGTGACTCCCGGCCAAAAGGGGGGAAAAAGAATAGCAAACAAGCGCTAAAAGGAGGACCGAAAAACTCTGCTGGCTCGTAAGGAATTCGATCACGAGAAAGCGGACGTTTAAAATTCAATTCTCACAGCACGCTTCCACGATGGATGTGGGAGGTCTGATAATTGAGACGTTAATCGGTCAGCGGTACCTACTTTAAAAAGGCTGCCTGAAAAGCCGAGAACGCAGCGTTGGTTTTGGTGAAAAGAAAAATGCGATGAATAGATATTTTGGAAAAAGAGATTTCTTTGATTTTGATGATCTTGCGTGTAAATTTGATTGAAATGGCATTGATGAAGAATCTAGTTGAGTTGTAGCTTCTTGCGTTTTATTTCGAATTAATTATGGAAAGGTAGACGGTGAATCATTATCGTCTTCGCAGTCGTTAAGTGGGCAAAATGTTTCAGCGGACAGAACGTTCGAAAAAGTCAAGTGGGGCTTCGCGCACGATAAAATTGAATTTCAAGTGGCCCGTTACATCCCGACCAACACGTCACGGGCTTGATGCGAATTTTTATTCGACTCTTGACCTAGGAGCCCAACGCGCTTAATGCAGTGGTAAATCGTAAGCAACTTCCTCGAGGAGCATAACTAGGAATTTTCATCTGTGCAACTGGATCACGTGCCTGCATTAATATCCCAACTCCAGGAAAAAAGACTCACGGTTTTTCACGATACGCCTGAAAACATCATTTCGCTCTGCCACTTTTTATAACGTATATCCACTGTAATTCATTGCACGGGGTCTCCATAAGAAATCAATTTCTAAATTTATACCCAGAGGAACAAGAAGCTACGTGACTATGTAATAAAACACAATTGTCTGGAAATGAGGAATATTTCTGAAAGCTTTTTGCAAGAAAAATGTAAACTGAAAATGTTGGACGTTCTGTTCACCAAAGTTGGTGTTTAAAAAAATCAATTATGGAATTCATTGAGTATTAAAAAAAAATTGATGACAGTATATTATCAATGATAATAATTAAACTGGAATAATGTACGAATATCACGGTTCACGGTTTAGTCCCGCAGCTGGCTGCATTCGTCTCGCGGGATTTCTTGCGGAATTGCATCGTTAACCAAACTTTAGCGGAGTTTGCGATAGTTGTTGTAGTGGCAGGCTCCTTTAACAGCCTATTTTGCCATTCCACCCACCAGTCGCCGTGTACAATTAGTGTACCCGCGGGAAATCAACCTGCTAATGCAGAGCTTTTAACGAATTTATCTCGCATAGAATTACTTTTTCCCCTTGCGACACACGCCCGAGTACTTTCTGTAAGAAACAGCCGAAAGTTTGCATCGGCTAGGCTTCACCTGGGTTCAGCTGTTGGCTAACCTGTTGCAATGACTGCTTTTGAAATAAGGTTAAGCAGAGGGCGTAGTGAAATATAAACAAAACAAAAAAATTGTAAAATTCACCGTAATTTTTGAAACCTAAATCAATTTCTTTTTATTGTCACGTATCCCACCCACTAAGTAGATGAGAATGAAATTAAAACCACGCGTCAAACACGAGCCGTTCTTTGGCAGAAGATCGTTCAAGTTTCGACCAATCGGATCGCGCAGAGTTGCTTCTATGGGCGGAGCGTTTCCCCCACTCTGCGGCTCCGTTCGACAGTAATTTGCACGCCGTGAAATTGGTCGATGATTTACGCTGAATAGCGATAGTTTCGACCGAAATAATTCCTGCGGGAGAAACGAACTAGCGGCCGGTTTCGTTCGGCGAATATTTCCCAGTTGATTTCGTGCCTTTGTTCGGCTTCTCCGTTTTGGGAACAGGAAGGAAACCTTCGGCGCGGATAAACGCGACGTATTTATCGGCCATCAGCATTAACCCGCTACGGAATGCCGGTGATACGGGGATTTGTGTAGAGCTGGTTTTTCAACCGTCACGACAATGGCAAATTCTTCCACTAAATTATTCATCGATGCTGGTTTCGAGTAGGAAGGGTGGTGGACACGTAGCATTACTCCGATTACACTGTCATACGTCGAACAGAAAAATTCGTCCTCGCCGGAAAATAATTCAACGTTCCAAGGTTCTTATAATAGAAGATCGCGAGCACGGTGAAATATTTCGATGGGTAACTCGATTTACGATGGTGACGCGCTGGTACGCGCCTGGTACCCGCCTCCTCCCCGCTATATGGAAACGACGATTTGATGCCAAATCAATCTCGTCGAAACGATTTACGTTCGGTGGCCGGATGGAAATGAAAAATACCGTTTCCTGCGGGCCTCCGCCCACCCCGCTCAGTTTCCCCGCTATTAATAACGATCAGGACCGCTCCGTGTGTATCGGCGTTCTTTTCCCATGATTTTCGCGCGAATCGATCCCCGATTCCGTGGAAACGTGGCGAGATTCGGCGAGCGTCGAGTTATACGGCTATTTCTATTCAAATTCCACAGCCACCGAATTTGATATTCGCGTTACGTACACCGTTGCAGTATGTTGCGACTTCTGTGCGCCGCGCACAAGCCGAGTCACTGGAGAACTGACAACGAAAATTGTTGCTCGCCTGTTGACTTTGCGCAACGAACAGCTCCGGTGCTTTTGTTCCAGGCAGCGAAACGCGTTCCCTTTGAACACGCCGATGAAGCGTTAATATTCCATCTTCTTTGCACACTTTACATTCACAGAAATATTAACATCCCCCGGGGCGCTACGTTTTGCAAAATGCGTCTTTAAGAAGATCAGGCTTTCCAGAACACGCGTCATTACTGGAAAACGTTTTGTGGAAAGCGTAGAAAGCGAACTCCTTGATCGGGTTTGTTTTCAAAGTAAACATCCGAAGATTCTTGGCCAATACTTTCGATGTTTTCCAGGAAATATCGACGCGAAGAGGCGCCAAATCTGTGCACTGAGATTGAAATATAACTACATTTTTTATTCAAAAATTGTTAGGTAGGTGCAAAAGTTCGTTTGTTCACTGTTAGTAATTGCTACAAATGTCTTTTTTTAGTACACCTACTTGTGCTTTTACCAGAAAGTGGGAAAAGGTCATAGGTAGCCGAGCAGAGTTGGGCAAAATGTAATGCAATTAGAAATTACAAATTTCCATTAAAATTTAATTGTGTAATGAAATTACCGATTATAATGAAAGTAATTGATTACATTTGTAATTGGTCACGCCCAACTCTGTAACCAGGAAAACCACTGTGGTTCGATAAAGCGAATAAAGCGAACGAACCGAACCTTTGCACCGACCTAATAAATGTAATTCAAGTGCATGCCGCTAATAATCGCTCTGTGTAAAGTGGTGGAGACGTAATTTTTTTCAACCGGAGGAGCGGCGAAAAATCGCGTCGATATTACTGCGATTTCGGTAATGACGACTTACATATCTCGAACTCGCAATATTCAAGGGGCTTCGGCTGTATCTCCATCTATCGTGGATATCGCATCGTGAAAGCAGAGGGACGAGGGTGGCAGGCATATTGCGCTCTGACCTCTTCGATCAGGACCCGCGCCGACAGAAAAGAGCAGCTCTTTCGAGGGTGGCAAGGTGCACGGACTCGATAAATCGAAGGAGGCCAACGGAATTGCGCGACGCGCATCCTTTGACAGGCAATTGCATTCAATTACGCAATGCGACCCCCGGATGAAGGGGACCGGTTTACACAACCGCCGCTGTATTTTCGTTCTCGAGAACCCTTCGAGGCTTAGGTAGAATCAATAGTTGTGCAATAAGGGATCCTGTAATAATATCGTCCACTGACGCTGACGCGTCCAGGATGTACATATGGTGGATGTGCGCGCGAAATATGTAACACTGATAGAGGAGTCAAATAATGATTATTGAAATTGAATAGGTAATCTCTCTCTCTCTCTCTCTTATTGAATAACAATTGAAGAATCTCCATTTATTGGAGAACCAAATAGTAGCGGAGACCGGGGTTATTGTACCTACATTGCGTCATGATTATTGCAACTGCTTGTTTAGTCTAAATACAAGCTTCCCTCTGGGCAACATTTACGAAACCAGATCTTAAGAAACTTCCACACCCAGCCTCGCCCTTACAAGCGAGAGACCTGTCCGCGAGTTTTCCACAGGTAATCGAAGGTGTCGATTTCCCAGGCCGGAAGTGCGGGGAATCGATCGGCGCCCCGGCGACTCAGGGGGAGAGAATATCGATCGTATGTTCAAGGGGAACGTGTAACGGCATGAGCCGTCAAACAACGACTCGCGCGATATGACCGACTTTGTGCCTCGTTAAAATTCCATTAGATAGACACAGAGGTAAGAGACGTTGGGGATTGACATCTGAAAATACGCTGAATAGTTCAAACGATCTCCAGGATCAATGCTCCGCGCGAATGAAGCCTTGTCGTCCCGTTTGCACTATACAGACGTGACACTCGCGAAGAGAAAGGGTGGTGCAGCTTCGGCTCACCGATTTGCTTAAAAATTTCTGTCAAACTCGCGATTTTTCCAAGTCTGGAAACGTAATTAAATTGCAGCGATGATCTAATTTGTAATTTCTATAATAATTCTTAATGCGTGTAGGTATACTTTCCCACTTATTTTTCATTATTACGACGTTTAGAATGTTTTTAAACTGGTATCGTTGTTGCTCGGGGCAAGAATTCTTCCACTTTAGTGAACCAAAGTTTCTATTAAAAGTAAAACTATATTAAAAGTTTTTTTAATCAAAGTATTTTCCTTGGTTGCCTAAGAGCTTCTCCCCCACTTTTCTGGTAAAAGTAAGCAGTGGAAAAGACATTCTTGACAATTATTAACAGCGAGCGAAACTTTTGTACCGAGCTTATAGAAATGTATACAGAATTTCGGAAAGGTGAAAGTTTCAAGTTAATTCCTTCGGAAAGTTTCAGGTGGTGAGGTCTGTGCATTCACTCCGTTACTGTATAGGTACCTATGGTATTGCCTGTGTACGCGATTTTAACTTTTAACTGAATTGGCGACCCGAGACTCGTGCTACTCCCCTCGTCAATTAAATAGTGGAATAGGTGGACTCTATATTCGGAAGGAGCCATAATTCCTTGGGCAGCGATATTTCGATATCTGAAGCTCCTGTGTAGCTTTCAATCTTTGTATTGGATTTCCATTTGCTGTGGCACAGGGGGCACGTCCAGAAAAGAGAAACTGGAGGAATATAAAAGTGGCGCTGCTGAGAAGATCACTCCTGAATGGGGTCGTTCGCTTTCAACTAGTTAGGAGGTGACCGTCTAACGTGTGGTTCCGAAACGTTCTTCTTTTATCGACCTGCCACGTTTAACTGGCAGGAACGTGACTCGAAGATCGTGACTTCTCCAAGGTAATGGTACTCAATATTTATGGTATTACCAAATCTAATATTTCAGATAACGATATCGGAAGTAATGGCACTCAGAAATGTAAAGGTATTATAAAAGAATAGCTTTCGGAATATTATTATTGTTCATTTAGAAACACAATAATAATATTTAAATACGACAAGCAGATCTCACGTATGAACACAGAACTAGGTAGTATAAACTCCAATCATTTTGAGGACCAATATAGAAATGAATTCAAACAAATACGCAGAAAAGACAAACTCGAGGGCTTTAAAAGCTTCATACCTTACCTTAAATTTAATTCACCGCGAAGTATATAAAATAATAATATTAATATGTCCAAGTTCTCGCGTTTCATGAAAGCAGATTTATCAATATTTCGTACGTAAAGAATTTTAATATACGCCCCCGATCTGCGCATGAATTGCATCAAACAGGAGATTTCTCCTCGACATTCTAAACGATCCAATAGTTTGCGCAGTATCGCGGCAACTTTACACAACCAGAACATTCTGCCCCGCGAAGGAGACAACGAGGATGCCTCTCGTAAACTAAATTATGCAGCGCAATTTGCCTTGATGGGGGTCGAAGAAAGAGATCCCGGGACTCGTTAAGAATATACAAGATGTTCCGCGTCGGAGGCGAGCGAGGTCAGATAATCAACGAGAATTCCACGAGCTCCGATGGATTATTGTGTTTCACGGGCGAGAGGGGTTAACGTGGCAGAGACAAGATTTCCAATCGCGGAAGAGAGATTTTTACGACTGCCAGGGCTTGCTGGATATTACCTGGAATCGGCGTACGTATTGGATCTACGGCTCAAAGGAGGGCCATCCTTTCAAAGACAGACCAGGTCTGCGTCGAAGAGGCCAGCCAGCGCGATACAAGGAAACGAATGAGAAAAGTTTCCAAGGCTTTCCAAGTAGCCTCGTTTTAAAATTGCTGAAATTACCTAAGTGGCGATCCATTTCATACGTCGCGGAAGAGGAAACGTGGGACACGTTTATATAGACCCTCGGATAATGTCTGAAATAAATCTCTTTCACATCATCAGTAATTAATGAAAGCAGCAATATTTGATAAAAACTATTCCGTAGAAAAGAGAACCCATTTCATTTGTCAATTCTTACAATTAGTATTTACACCCATGCCATATTTCACTAAGTAGAATTCATTCTCATCTTGTGCCACGTGAAAGGCAAAAATCGCAGAAACCGAAGCACCCCGTTTACCCTGTTTGCTATTTTACTACCCCGCGAACAAACGAAGCCAAGTGACACACGGAAAAATCTTCAGCTGGCCGTAATGAATTGTCAGGGGATGGTAGACGAAAAGGCGAAATGATAGGACACAAGTGCATTGAAAAACGAGACAACGGTGGCCGCTTGGCGCGCGGTCGATGGATCGATCCCCATTGTCAGCGGCCGCTGGAGGAGCACGTCGAGCCTAAATCCAGCTCTCCAGGCGGTATAAGTGAAAATAATACAGGCTCGGGCTGGGGAAAAAAGGAACGATTGCACGATGGGCTGGAAAGGAGATCCCAAGTCCAATCTAGAGCAGTGCAAACTTCGCGTCCGTCACATTTCCGAGGATAATCCGGATCCGCGAAAATCCCGACGCCTCCGAATTCGAGTATCCGCCGTCGCTGGAATTTTACGGAAACGCTACGAGAATTCGCGTAACAGATGCAGGAGAGAATCGGTATTTTATTAGTTTCTTTAATATTGCGAAGGGGTGGGTGACATTCGAATATTTCGGTTGATTTTGAAAATTTCCTAAATAATCAGCGAGGATTTGCTTTTTCATCGAGGGTTGTACGCCCCCCGAAAGAGGAATTCAGGGAGATTACCCCGTCATAAACCTTGCGCCTTAAACTGTAAAACCTTGATCGTGTAATTCTGCTTAATTACTGGTGTTTGATTAAAAAAAGAACGTGTGCAGGGAATCACTAAAACAAACATATCATCAACGCAGAATACAACGATTTCCAGAAGCATCGTGAGTAGGTAATTCGGAGAGCATATTCGGCTTCTGAAAATAAGAAATCAATTGTTCCCTGGTGGTAAGGCGACACTTCTCCTTCTTAGGTCGAATGAATGAGACGCAGGGTCGTATTGATCTACCACCCCGCAGGTGGCACACAACGAGTTAAGAGCTAATCAATTTCCACGTTACGACTTAGTAACGTGGCGTGTCGACCATGTCAGAAACACGATATCGTTCGTTGAAGTAACTACCCCTGCCCTGTACACGCGCTTCGCCCTATCGCTAAGCAGAGACAACAGCAACAACTACAATCGCCACTGCCTCGAGTTGTCCGCAATCCTCCCCTCTTCGATCAGAGTTGAATCTCTAGTTACAAGATCGCCCTTGGTAAGCAACTGTAACGTTGCGCTTTAGCTGCCCGAAATAATTAAAAAATCTCAGGTTGACTCGAGGAATCAGCACAATCTACCCGTAACGAACCACACTTTATTAGGGATTGAATCTTCTTAACGAATCGCGAAGAGGTATAAGGAAATATTTCAATACTTCCATATTTCCATATTTCCATATTTCAATATTCATATCTCAGCTGCCATTAATCCCGTTCAAGATTCATAAAAATATGATTGTAGAAATTACTTCCTTGTACAGTGGACATGAAATTTAATGGACCCCAAGAAACTTTGAGTCGAAATTGTTTAATGCTACATCCTAGTTCACTAAATATCCCTATATCTTCAATCTTAATCCACTAGTAATACCTCGAACAGTTCAACTGTATTATACCCGTGAAAAGGATGAGCTGTGTTTTTTCATTTGGCAGCAAGTGTTCATCGTACTAACGTAGAGGTACATAATAAAAGAATCGTTCTGGTGTGGTTCATCCTAGTGAACTATTACGGCGACGACAGGCACCATAGGATTGTCTGTTCGAGCAATATCGTTCGCGATTGGATCGCTAGCATCGAACCAGCAGGCATAAATAATCGAGAAAAAGAAATCATTTCACGGTGAAGTAGGATGCGAGATCGCTGACGTGCTACGGACGATCTAACCCAGTTCCATAGACGCGTGCATACCAGCTTTCCCGTAGAACGGAGCCAGGGTCGAGAAAAACACAATTTTACTCCCTTCTTCACTTATCTGTGCACATTGTGACGGTTGAAGGGTAACGAGCCACGAGAACACCTGACGTTTTCAATTCCACGCACACGGAGATTTTTATGTGCTCACTTGTTCTGTCGTAAGGCAACCAAAACCTTTTTACCTCAATTAGGCTGAGGAATCATAGGCCGCTACGGTCGAAAACTGAAAGCTGTTGCTCGAGAAAAAGATAAAGAAACGTAAACGCGTTCCGTGTCAGCACAGAAATTCAGATTTCGTAATCTCGTTCTCACTTTACTTTTTTTCCTTTTTCTATTTTACCATGAATAAAAGTTTCACTTCCCATAATTTTGCTGGGTCTCTCGCAACTCATGTAGCAGAGAATTAGTTGGAACCACAGGGGGCGGATACACTACGAAATCAGTGAAACATTGAAAATTCCATGCGTGCATGGAATTCTCTGAGGCGCAAGCAAATTTCAACTGGCAGGAAACATTGAATTCAATTGTAACCTCCAACAACGTCGAACCACGGAAAACATGCTTCATATTATCGCATTAAAAATAAATGAAAAAATATCAAATGTATTGATCCTTTGTAATTACATTTTGAATGCTAATAATCTTAATACTTTCAGGTTATTATAAGTATCTATAATAATACTTTCTAATCGTAAATTTCAGACTTAACATATTGTACCACAAACTTTATAATCTCTCTGTGATCAATCATTAGTTAAATAATATTTGTCCATTTATCTCCTCTGCATTCAGTACTCAAATACTTGATTCCATTAGTGATTGCATCGATACTAATATCATTTTGAAACCACTGTGGCATGCATCAAATTGAACTGTCGATACCAAGTACGTCCTCCTCCAAATCTTCTGAATAGGTGTTTAAATGTCCAGTTGCTTGCAAATTATGCGAAGGTATTGGATCAGCCTCAAACCTGATATTTATTCGCTAATTTATTGTGAGCGTTTAGGTATTTTTATCGCAGCATCAAACGGCCTGGAAACAAGTTTTTCGATCGCTTGCAGGTCTGAAACGCGATTTTTCCGCCGCCTCGATCCAACGCAAATACCATTATTTTTTAACGCTGTGCTGAACTCTGAACTTCATCCGAGACTATTCGACCCTTTATTTCCCTTTTTACTCTGCGAATGCAGGTCTGCTTTCTATCGCGATCTACAAATGGGAACTGTAAAAATTGAACTTCGAACTCTCCAGTGTCCGTAGCGAAAAATATTATCGAGTTTGTTATTCAAAGGAAAAGAAGGGAATAGACAGGAATGTTCGATAATTTCAACTAACTTGGATCAGATGGAAATGTTTTGTACGGTAGAATTTTTAAAATTCTGAAATGTATTCGCTACACTTGCTAGCTAAACGAATTCTTTTATCAGACAATTGTTTTCAAAATTAAGAAATGGACCGTCAAGATGTAATTCCAAAAATCAGAGTACCTACTAGTTTTTCTTTTAATTCAAAATATGCATTTTGAGCTATTATACTATCTTGGACGTACGAAAAAAAATGATGCGCACTTCGAGAATTTTTTAAAACAAAACCATTAAATAGGTATATTTAATTCCAGCTTCATCTGCTGAAGTTGATATATACCAAGTTTGAAGTAAATCGGATGATTGGTTTTTGAGATATCATGCTAACCAATTCGAAAAACCTCGTTTTGAGAAGAACGCGGTTTAAAGTTTTAGGTACCGTTTTTTTATCAGTACCATATAAAATTGATCACTAAGACGAACGCGTCCAGATGACTCTAGGTTGAAGATCTACCCAACTACCAAACTTTCAACCAGTTTTCCAGTATTCCAGTTTTCCAAATTCCAATAAAAGATGACTGAGTTTTATTTCGAAATAAATTGTATGAACGCCCATAAACTTCAAAGTTTACGTTCGTATTTCTCCCGTGAAATCGCGATAGAACGAAAGGAAAGGGGGCGAATCGAAAAGTAAATCTCGCGAGACCAACTGCAATCGGAGGATCGATCTCGATGTAAGTTCAATTTGTGTGACAATAAATATCTTAATAGCATTCGAGTTCTTTGAATAGGCGCGCGTGTGTACGCTACTTATGTACGTACATTCGGATCGATCTGGCGCTTTTCTGCCTTTCGTGTACGCAAATTAGAACAGTTTCTCATTCGAACGTTTACACCCCCTATTTTGCATCTATTGTATGCCGCTAAACGCAATTGGGGGAGGTGGGGGGGGGGGGGGTCAAGTTTCCACACGATTCGGAGGACCGAACCAAGTGTATCAAGGGTGAAAAGAAACACTGTCCGTGGAGTATCTAATTTCAATTCAATAACAAACCATGGAACTCTATTCTACGCTAATATTTCATTAAACCATTATTATATTATCCTGCATTAAAGAGTTGAGTATTTAGAAAAAATCACAGAAATCATATTTAATTATTTTACATAAAAATTAGATATTAACCACGATGACTAGAATTAAATAAATTTAAAAAATTACATCGATCCTCTGAGAGCACTCAAGTTTACCACTAGGGCAGTTTAAAATTATCGCCCGTCCGAAACAATCAGTGTTAACCAAAAATCTGGGATAAACACCCCATATTTAATACAGAAACATTTCCATGACATATATTAGAATTTTCAAAATGTACTGTGACCACATCATAATATAATATACATAATCGTATCGAACGATCCCCTAATTATTCTGAACGATACAAAAGTTTCCCTCGCCCCAGCTCGCCCCTATCGCCCACATCTTAAAACTAAGAGCTGAGAAAAGAAAGAAAAACGCGAGGAAACAACCCTCGACTGCTTAAGGGAAAGAAGAGACACATACCACCTGAAGATTTCGTTCGACCAGGCCGCGATCGAGTCTCACACCAGCACGGCCCTCTGCTGCTCTGTTCCTCGTGTTCACTCACCCCCGCGATTACTAAACATCAAAGAGTCATCCCACCGACCCGATTCTACGCGTCACGTACAGAGTGTATGCATAATAATAAAAAAAGAATACGGAGGCAGGGAAGGCCGATAACAAACGCCTGACGAGCTACATTTCTCGAGCGTTGCTAGTCGACGGAACGCGACGTGGTAGCAGAAAATCGTTGAGCCGGGGGTGCATCGAACAGTTCGTCGTGCAAGAGAGAAAAAAAAACGAAAGGAAAACTGGACGCCCGCGCGCGCGCACGCACGCACACACACACACACACACACACACACACTTGTGTACACAGGCGCGCACGCCTCGAGAGAAAGGTCAACAAAATTTGCCGCACGACGCGGATCTGTGTAGGGAGAGCTAAGAGGACCGAGCCGCGAGCGAACGGGGGAAAAGAAACGGGCTGGTGGTACGTGCGGCCGGGTAGGGGTGAAACGACCAGCGACTGGCGAGCATAATAACGACGAACGTGTTCGCGGGACCGCTGCGCGGCTAGGACACCGCGGACCTTTCCCGTCGAGAACCCGTCGAAGACTGGCTCACTGAAAGTGGGGGGGCTCTTTTCGAAAGCATCGTTTTCTCGACGGTGGCGAAGCTTCCGGACACGGGTAACGGGGCATGCGTGCGACGGGCCGGCCGATCAACGCACTGGGTGCACAGGGTGTGCCAAGAAACGCGCGCTACGAGGGAGGTGACTACCCTGGAGAACGTCAAACCCGAGATTGTCACCCCCTAATTTTGAGAAATGAATGAACCGGGGTATTATCAATTTCGTGGCTCGTGCTTTATCTTTCTCGAAATCTGAGTGCTATTTAGAAACAGAGGGGATGGGCTTAAAATGAGTATTTTTGTGATTTCCTTGATATTTTCAGATCGACTAAAAGGGGGTATTATGAATTTCGTGGAAGTAAAAATGAACGAGTGATTATGAATTTAGTGACTGATCTTTCATTTTGGCCTAGAATTTCTGACGTATTGTTGACACCCCCTGTGATTGATGAGTAGTGCTTTGAATTTCTGATAATAGAAATGAATACTCGATGATTGATCTCTAGTTTCGGTTAAAATTTGGATTCCACTGAAGAAACGAGGGATGAAATTAAAATGTGTACCGTTTCGGTTTCATCGATACAACGCGATCGAAGACACAGGATATTTTAAATTTTGTGAACATGGTAATACGTAAATATTGAATGCTGATTCGTTGCTTCAATCACGAAACATGATATAAAATTACTCACGTGACTTTTCACAAGAAACCGTTACTTATGTCACTGGTACTTTCGACATATGCACACAGTATTTAATTTCTCCTACCTTTTTTCGAAACTACTGCTATTTCTGCCAAGTGGATAATTCGAAATATCATTCGTAGAATTTCCTAGAATTTCGTAGAAGTCAATGACGCGAATATAAATGTACTTATATCCACCCTATGAAAATGTTTTTTTTTTTAGGTATTCCGATGTTTCTACTAATGTCGCGTCAGACTTACTGTTCACAACGCCTTGCCTGGTAAAGAAGAATATTGCGAGCGGCACGCGAACTGTTTACGACCTTCATAGATATGTACCTAAGATATGAACTTGTAAACGGTGTGTAGAGCGAAAGGAATTATTTCTTACGCGGAGGAACAAATAATTATAAATTTAAAAGTACTACTCCTCCTATACGTAAGCATGCAAGGATTTGTACATATTTTTTACACATTACAGCGAATATTATTTTATTTCCCAATGTATCCAATATAATACAATAGAGAAATCTATCGATTACACGTATGTAAACTTTTGTGATAAATAGACTTAAGAAACAAAAAAACTATAATTATTTCCACATTAATTAGAGGAAATTTGTAATTCTCGTTTGTGACTTTCGATCGTAAATTTCAATGATGACCGAGAGAGTTGAATCAGAAAAAAATTGTTATCAATTGTAGATCGTTTTAACCATTTAATAATGAAGTCTACAAAAATTAAGTTTGACTCACCAGCCTGCTATGCCATTTGCTTGTATCTCCTGCAGAAATATTCCAAGTTCGCCTTTGTCTTTACTGCGAAGACCAACGACACTGAATCCCAAGCTGGTTCCCTCCGGTTTATATAGCTTCAAAACAAAACCATTGCATTTAAATTTAAAATAACTTAAATCACAGATCCGCGATAATATTAGGAAAAGCAAAATTGATATAAAAATATGTTACACACCTGCACAGTAAATACCTGGCGACCCTTTGCTGCAGATTCAATAACCTTCTTGAACTCCTTAGCGTACGTAGTTGTCGTAATTGGTGGCATTCCCATAACTTCGGAAACGAGGCTGGGACTCGTGACCTACGGCACAATAAAAATTGAACAAGCCATGCCAAAGGCGTATAACTGAATTCTAAGCAGAGCTCTAAGACAGAATCTCACTTGTACGCTTGTATCTTCGCTGCTGCTATGCACCAGCGGTGCGACAGGAACCCTTTGATCCTCCAACTCGCTGTTATCGTGATATAAGTCCTGGTACATGTTTGGCCCAAGCGGCTGCACCGCAGTAGTGGGAACAGAGAGTTCCAACTGTCCGCTGATATTAATATCGAAATCCCCAGCCAGAATAGACGGATGCTGTCCCAATTGAGTATTTAACTCGATCAAGGAGTCCTGAATCGTCACTATGCTGCGGAACACTGGATCCTCCAGTAGGGAGAATAGCGATTTTATGTCTTGAGTCGTGTGCAGCTGCAGTTTAGGATCGTCGCATTCCTCCACGCGCTCCTGGACTTGCTCCAGCAGGCGCAACGCCGTGGATATGTCTGAAACGGTAAATGCATTAAATTATTAAGAAATACAAGCCCCCTGCAACGAATTAGATTGAATTAGTTTGCCCAAATTCTTCTTTACCTGTGCTTAAAGGCATTTTGATCCTGTCGGTTGCAATTTCACTAAACAAGTATAAAAATCCTCTTGTGTCTGCCTGTGAAAGAAATGTGTAACTTGAAATGCGATTTCAGGAAACGAGACTGCTTAAATACGAAATTATCGGAACACTGTTCGGAAACGGATCGAATGCCGATGAAGTTCGAATGAATCATTGGATTTCGGGGATTATTGAATACTGCGTTAGCTGTTGTTAACTTCGGCTCAACCATGAATTTATCGTAAATCAATATGTACGTGGTCAGGGAATAACTTTCGATATTAATATAAAGCCAACTTGCCTCGCCTAAATTCTTTGGAGAAGCTCGACCAGAGGATGAGCGAGTTGCGGTTCGGTAAGTCTCGAGGAATTTCACAGCCGCGCGCGAAAATTGCAAGCGGTTTCGTTAAATATCACAGAAAGCTTGTAATTGCATTTTCCCATCAGCTGACTATACCAACCTATCGAGCACTTGGACTTGACAGATCTTGCTTGCCACTGGCAAAGTGCATATAGATCGACTTTCGCCTTTCGAAGCGCGTTCGAACTTGGAGCGCGCCAATTCGCGTTCGAATCTCGAGCATACTGAAGCGCGCGAAAATTTGAATGACCGCAAGTCACCGTCTCATTGCACTGTATTCCTTTATAACTGCAACGCGATTATCACTCCACGAATAATAGGAGAATTTCCGTAACCTTTGTTACGCTTTAACTTTAAAAGTCATCTCGGAAGAAAAGAATCCTGAATTTATCAGTTTTAATAGCATTGGTTGCACTAATAATATCCAGCATTTTTTGGAATAACTGCCAAAAATGTGAATCGGTTTACTTCCATAATTGAGGACCTTGCAGCAAGAGGGGTTGGACTAAAACTTATCAACAGAATAACTACTACTTATTCTGTGAAAATCTTGCTGCAAGTACTTTCAAATTATTTCGTTCACAAATAGAAATAAACGAATACTTATATAATCAAATTTTCTTGTGTTCGTCATATCATGTATTGCAGCTCTTAAAATTGTCTTCTTAATACAAATGAATCCGCTGCTTACAATGAACAGCGCATACATACCTCTTTCCAGAAGCTGTTCTACAGCTGTCAAAATCCACACGAAATAATAATAGAACATATCAAGATACCGACGTGCCACACAAAATATTCAATCAATCGCCTAAACCCCAAGGAACCAGCAGTACCTCGCCAACAAAGAGCAGAAAAATAATCAAGTCCAGGGTCAGCAGCCCCCTTCTTTCTGTTCCCCCATTTGCATAAAAACAAAATCACTCTAAAAATAGCTCACAATAAAGAACAAAAAAAAAGGAATCTGGTCTGGCGTATGGATGCCATCGACCACCTATCCCAACTCGTTGTTCGTCCTAGTTGACCTCGGGTAGGAGTCTCTAATCCATGATTCCGCTACGACCGATCGTCCATCGGCACAATCAACCCGACGCATCGATTCTCAAACAGCGAGCTGAAACACCAGCACCGTGGGGGGTCCTCGACGACTGCAGAAAAGGGTGCCACATTCACCCGATAGCAAAATCGAAAGCATCCTAAACGAAAGGCGACACGCTGTATGTCTACCTGCTGATCCACCGTGGCCCTATTCCCAAATAATATCGCTGGTGGAAGAGATGGAGGAATCGATCCGGTGGATGATCGTGGAGGGTCCTGTGACGCGACGGAGCTTGAGAACCCATGGTCCCGTCGTTTACACGCACGTCGAACGTTTTCCCGGATGGCCCCACGGAAACCGGACACAATGGAGCCACTTCCGCTGAGCACAAGGCCAGAAATCGGACGTGGGGATCCCACCGCGCCTGTACACCGGCGACCCGCGCGTTATCTCACCTGCGTTCTGCCCCCTACGGCTTGTCTATACGAATCATTCATCGAAACGATTCTTCCATCCATGTCTAGTCCCCTCCCTGGCCAGGTGGTCGGCGCGTTACTTCCACGGTCCGCGGCGATTTTGGCCGTCAGTTTGATTACAGGTGCCATTCGCGTTCCACCGATGGTTTTCAGTTCGAACTTTTGGCAGGCTCGCTTAGAGAACGCTTAGAGAACGCTGTTCGCGGATAGTAGATCGTGGGTAGAAGTTGGTTCCCTTGGGACATCTACCAGCTGGAAGCTGAAGGACTCCTTGCGCGGACTGGGTCGCCCTTGGGACCATCCCCAAGCGAATCGCGAGCAACGGAGATTGCAACGTTTCCGTGAGTACAGCGGGAATGGTTTTGGTAACGTTCAAGGATGGAGTGAGATTGAATGATACTACATATTAGTTTGCTACGTTTTAGGCTGGTAGTTGATTCGAGATTCGGAAAACGTGAGGATCTATAGGATTTGGATAATTTGATCATTTCTGTGGTAATTTCCACACGTAATAGATGTATCAAGTGTTTTGTTTAATTATTCCGATTTCGTCAGCTCAGTTTGCTTATTCTCATTTCTATAGGTATTTCCTGAAATATGTCAACCCTTTGGCTACTACGAATTTTTCCCCTACAACTTTATATTATAAATATTTTCTCAAGTTGGAAGCTATATCTTGCGAGTTGCTACCTGTGCTTCTTAGTTGCGTTGGATTACTAAATAACTTATTGATTGTAGGTACTTATTCTCATCAATTATTTAAAATTATATGCAATACATTGGGCATTACTTCATTGAAATTATTCCATGCCCAGTCTGCGATGCATCGAAATGAATGAAAACATTTCAGCCTGCTACGGTTTCCTCGTTCACGGTACTCTCGAATATTTTAATTATAATAATGATTTCTGGGAAAACCATCCGGTAATTGCGATCTGTCATTGTGTGTGGGAACGCTGTATTAACGCTAATATCGCGGCAGAATCAAGGAATTCCGCGATGCTTCGAAACGCGCAACAATGTTATCCGCGTATCATCTAGAATTCAAAACGCCACGATAATGGCTTTGTTTTCCAGCTGCTAACGAGGTTCCTGTAAAAATTGCAAGCTAGAGCAAGGTAGCAATTTTTCAGTGCCGAAGGGTCGGTCTTCTATGAAACACTGCACGAAACGAATAGGAAATTTGTTAAGCTTGCTGCATCCCTGAGGCTACTCACGCTTCCAAACTATAAAGTAACTGGCAAAGAAGTGTAATAGAAAGAAGCATAGTAGATGCTTCGAAGCTGCTTTTTGTTCCGAGATGAAAAAACAATTTCCAAACTATCCGTCACTTCAGCCCGTAAAGCCAGGGAACACCGCCATTACATAAATTCAATAATTCGTGATCACGATATTGTTTCAAAGCCACGTTATAATTTGCGCGAATCCACAATATCCTGCCATCCATCGTGGCCATTAATCATCGAACAAACGTCCATCCTCTTTGGACAGCCAGCTACATTTATCGAGGCGATAAACCATAACGTAATTAATAAGCACATCCCTACGCGATATGCGTGTACCGCGTTGACTACCGTTAATGGCGAATCACGTGTACGACAATTGACAATTTACTCGAATTAATGCGTTTCCTCGGTAATTATTCAGCGAATGAAATTAGTTACTTGAACTTCGTTTCGAAATGCCGACCTGTCTCGACGGTGATTACCTGCATATTCGCGAAACATAATTCACGCGTCGCGTTTGCAGAAGCGTTTGCTTAATTGAATCGAAAAATCGTTAAACAATTCCCAAGAAAACCAGATCAGACGAATAAAAAACGAATAAAAATATTTTTAATACGAATTCAATAAAATTCATTAGGTGATTATAAAAATTTATTTAAAGAATAAAATACATTTATTCTATATTCTATATGTTTCTTGTGTGTTTACAAAGCCCTTTCCTTGGGGGATGCTGCTTGCCTCTCACCCCTCTGTGTACGCCACTGATCCAGATACACCCACACGAGAGCTGAAAAAAATATCTAATTTCTACATTATTTTATTATTTCTCTTTCCGTCGTCACACGCTGCCCTTTACTTTGTACCAAAATAGCAGTGAAGGTTTTATTCGGCAAAGAATTCTATTGCGCGTCAAATGATATTCGAGATGCCCCCTGGAAGGCAACATGGTGTTTACTTTATGAAAAAGTAACTTTGAAGTTTGGGCAAGATCGCGTTGCCCAATGGACGTCCCAATGGATGTGTTCCAAGTCCACAGAGAGACAAGGTTTTCATGGAATTCCTCGGCTGCGCTCACCCTGAACGACTCCACACACTCGCACCCCCGTGAACCTTTTCTCTGTCGCGAGTGTTCGTTCGCGCGAGCACGCCCGTACGTGTGGCAAAAAAGGACCAGCGCACGCCTGTAAAAGCAACGGACCGTGCTTCCAACTTTCAAAGCATCGCATTATTAGTTGTCCATTATGTTTGCAGTTATCGTTACTAACGCACGCGGGCTCCATTTGAGCGGATAAAGAATAATTCCTGGCGAACGATAGATGGAGAACATCGTTCCTGTGCGATTCACTCGAATTAATTGGTTGGCATTGTTCGGCGTCGTAATTGAATATTTTCAGACCTTGAGCCTTGGATGTGAAATAACGTAAATGGCTGTCTATGGAATTTTATTTTGCTTGTGCATTCTCTTGATCCGGCTTAAGGTTTCAGTTGATGGAAAATAGATGTTGTGTTTTGTAATATTGTAGGGTGACTTAGCAAGTTATGGCTTTCATATAAATTACGTGGGGTAGATGCTTTTTCGAGGATGCAACCTGCTTTGAAGTTTTAAATATAATGTAATGTAATGCAAGGACTCAGATGAAACTTCAAGTAACTGGTTAGAATTTTGCCTAAACAATTTTATAATCCGAACCTAGTTCATAAGAATGTATGAAATAGCTATTAGGAACGAAGAGTATACTCCACTTTGCTCTTTACAAATGGTATATTCAGTGACATACCATATCAAGGCTTCCGAGTACTGAGTACCTTATTGGACGATAAATTAATGCATCTTTTAAATTCACACGAACTCCCCATGTTTGTCTTTAGTGTCCCATTAATTTTGGAATGATCACTCAAGGGTGAAGCACGACGATGAAAATGAAGAAAGTTAACAATATATCGGACATACTGCAAACCATCTCTGTGCTTGCTACCCTGAAGGTGGTTGTTAATGGTAAGTCGAATGTTTTTAGTTTTATCATGTCTTTAGCTGTTACTTCATTTAAATTTTCATAGGTATTAGTAATATCTCCACAGTTTTTGAAACAACAATTACACTAGTCTGCCACGGAATTTTCAATTCCCAAGGGGTGAAAAGGGAATCCCTCCAAACCTATGTACACGAAGCAGAAAATTTGTGTTCCAGACTCCCTCCTTCCCCTCACCGATCTGATACTCTCAACTACGTACGCTCTAAAAAATTCCCTTTGTACCCTGGAATGCACCAACGATTGTACTCGCGGCGCGCAAATTAATGACGGTATGCAGAACTAGAGTGATGTCACTTTTGTGCGTTTGCGAAATTACGTTTCGTTCCATTGTAGCGGCATGCGTGCCACTTATAGCGCAGAAATGTCGCGACGATAAAATCGCGGCCGTTCTAGCGCTCGTTGGCTCGTCCACCGAAGGAAGTAACCTGATTTTTATGTGGAAAACAGGGGGTGGAAGTGGAAATAATAATCCATTCGCGAGCAGAGTAACAAACATACCGTCCATTAAACGAATTCCTCTTTTCAGGGCAAACAACGTGTAATGGCGGATTAGGCCGGGTTGTTTACGAGAGACTTCCTGACCAACAGCTTCAGGGCTTCGACGACGATGTGGTATATTAATGCTTTTCGCAAAACATTCATTTAACATTCCCTTTCGCGTGGGCAGTATTCTTAATTAATAGGGTTCCGTGCAAAAGTTTTGTCAAAGCTTAGAAAACTCATAGAAAACTCATTTAGACCCACGAGTACTTTGTTTAAAAAAAAAAAAAAAAAAAAAAAAAAAAAAAAAAAAACATTGAGATCGTGAGTCGAAATAGATCCAGACTCGATCGTCCGAGGGTTAAACAACCAGATACGGAAAATGGAGGGTTATGGGATTGTAAAGAAAGGAATTTGTCAAGCGCTGTTAGTATTCGCTACTCGCTATTGTACAGAAACATTTTACGCAGGTACGAGACTCGGCACCGCCATTCAGGGTGTTGGAAAAGTGTCAGGAGCTTTGTCTTCGCGACAGAACAGCGACGAATAACTTGGTGCGCGCATGCACGAGCTTCGACTTCCAGCCCGGCAGCAGAATAGCGTCCTTCAGCGGGGCCGCTGAGTACGAAGAAAGTACTTGCTACTTAACGAGAGAACAAGCACAACCAGAGGGTATCGGGAATCTGATGCTGGTGCCAAACAGCGTCCACTTCACAGAAGTTTGCCTCGGTTGTGAGTGCAGCTTCTTAAATGGATTTCAACCTTGAGAGGTCTTCTGGGAGCTTCGATAACTTTGCACAGTCTCTACGCCACTATTATCTTACATCTGTTTATTCAATCACTTCACCTTGTCAGCCGATAAAACATTCGGCCATGTTTACAAAATTAATGAAACCCATTGAAACTTAACTTTCCACAATCCTGAACGATCTTGAAGCAGTTAAACTCAACAAAGTTCTTGTTAAGCAAGTGCTTTAGCAAAGTCCTTTAAGTAGGTACAGACAATCTGAATGCTCAACGTTCGCCGCGTGCGGGACTCCTTTAGTCCTATCTGTTAACTCGCACACTGTACAACTTCTACGATGTTCTGACAATCATACGTTTTTGTGAAGCTGACAGGATAGAAAGAGAATGCGCCAATAGACGTTACGTGTTCGAGAGACATCCTAGAAAGAAATTGAAGCTGCCATTGACGGACATCAAGGAAGTCAGCGCTGCCAATAGAACTGACTGCGAGGACAGGTATTGCATTGCTCAAACGATGAATAATTCGTGAAGAAAATCTCTGGGAAGAATAATAAGTTCACTTGCAAAGGCCTATAGACAGACACTTTGCAGACCCCATTGCTGGTTTGATTCGTTCTCTTTTTCCCTTTAAAGATGTCTCAACGAATTCAGTTTCATTTGCCGATCTGCGACTTACGACACGGCCCTGAGAAGCTGTGCCCTGAGTCGTTTCACCAGAAGAACACACCCTGAATTATTGGAAGACGATCCAAACTCTGACTACCTGGAGAACACTTGTCTGAATGGTAAGCTTTGTAGAGTTTAAGCACCGCGACTATCGATACGATATGTTCTAAGCAATGTTCCAGAGCGTTAAGTAATTCTTTAGAATGGAGATTAACTGAATTTGAATTCTTCAGCTGAGCGACGTTGCGACGGGCTAGCTGTCTTCGTGAAAGAAGAAAATAAACGTCTTAGGGGGCCATTCGAGGTCGACATCTACACGAATCTCACTCTGGACGAGTGCCAGGCCCTTTGCCTCAGGGCAGAGAAGTATTTTTGTCGAAGTGTCGAATTCGATGAGCAGACACGACAGTGCGTCATCTCGGAGGAAGATTCTGTCTCTCAGAAAGACGACATTGGTATCAGCAGCAGCCCCAGCCATCACTTCTATGATTTGGTTTGCTTAGACAATCGTAAGTGTGCTTGGGTACCTAATGAGTCGAGTTTCAAATCGTCGAAGAATTTTTCAATCTAAAAATCAAAGTTCAGATTGCAAAATGGATAAAATTTATTGAATCTCTTTGACCTGAAGAATTTTCATGTTCCAACTAGCCCCACAATTTTAATACACTCTAAATAACAATATATTTATCTTATCTTATCGTCTACTTACCTCCATAATGCATTGGGATCCTGAATTTCTTTAATACCATAAACTTTCGAATAGTAGGCTCAGAAAGGGAGAATTGATCAGCTACCTAGATTTACCAGAACAACCTGATCAAATCGTTTCATTTCGGATCGATCACTGAGTGCTCTATGAGTGCACCAAGCAGTAGTGACGTCTCCGAATGCAAATTCCCACTGAATAGAGAGCTCCGCACTATGAATTCTGTGTAGCGATAGTGACTAGGTTGGAGATCTTTTAGCAGATCATCGAAGCATCAAGCCACTACCTTTTATGAACACGTCCCACCGCTCCATTTCCACACTCTTCCTCTAGCTCCTCTCACAAACGTCACTATTGCTCGGCACACCTGTACGACACTTCAGCAATACCCACTTACGAAGCGTAGATCCGTCCATAGCACGTGGCTCCGAGTATCCAGACAGCAGCTCGTCGTCCCATCTGTTCTCTGACGGACGACGGCCCGACACCGCTTTCCAGCGTTATCGAAACTCGCGTTTAAGCGGCGAGTTCCACTCGGAGATAACCGGGCGCAGCCTGAGCGAGTGCCTCGACGAGTGTCTTCGGCAGACCAGCTTCCAATGCAGAAGTGCAGTTTACTCGGAGCATTATCACACCTGCCGGCTGAGTCGATTCAATCAACGCGACGGCCACAGGATCATCTACGATGCGGATTACGACTACTACGAGAACCTTATGCGTGAGTGGTAACGCGGAGCTTATGAATAGCTTAGCTTGGTTATTTTCATTTTGGCGTTGCGAGAGTGGTTGGGAATATTTTTCTAAGAGAAATTGGACGTAAGAGTGGATGAATTATTCGTTTGTTGATTGAGACGAAATTGTGCGAACAGATCAATATTTGGACGGGGACCGAGACAGCCCAGGGTACAGGCCAGATCCTTTGGGCCAGGACACGAACTTTGGCAGACCGTCTCTGGGAAGACCTGGTTAGTCATAAATTATGATTCATAATAGTTATTGAAAATAGGTCGCTGATTTGTATTCTGTGTACCAGCTACATACTCGGCATTGCATAAGTAGTGTAGGATCTGATCTGTTCAGAACAAGTATAACTACAACTCTAGCATAAAACTGCTCCACATTCCTTTAGCTCGAGGATAAGAAAGAATTTTTATATCCCACGCAGGCTACCCAGAAGACTACGACAAGGGCTACAGCAGCAGTGTGAAGCCAGATCGCTACCCAGATCGTCATCCAGACCGCTACCCAGACCGTTACCCCGATCGTTATCCAGATCGCTACCCCGACAGATACCCAGACCGATACCCGGACAAATTTCCCGAGAAATACCCAGACAAGTATCCAGACAGATATCCGGATAAATATCCAGATCGCTACCCCGATCGTTATCCAGGTGACAGGTACCCAGACAGATACCCCCAGAGTGGGCAATATCCAGTTGGAGCAGGGGGGGAAGCTTCTTTCCCGGAAGCAGTAGATCGATACCCCATTAACGATCGATATCCTGCTGGGGATCGTTTCCCTGTTGGCGATCGTTATCCAACCGGCGATAGATATCCATCTCCCGACAGGTATCCAACTGCCGACAGATATCCAACTGCCGATAGATATCCATCTTCCGACAGATATCCATCTGCCGACAGATATCCAAATGCCGACAGATATCCAATCTCTGATCGGTTCCCAGTCAGAGGTGGCGATCGTCGTCCTGTTCCTGCTGACCGTTATCCCATACCTGATCCTGCCATAGACAGATACCCGACGAGTAATCGATACCCCAGTGGCGGTGGTAATCGATATCCAATAGCCCCCGGCCGTTACCCTAGCGATAGCGATCGATATCCTAATACCATCGACCGATACCCCGTCCCAGAGGATCCCCTGGATCGTTACCCGTCGGGCTTGGGTGGACCCAGACCCTCCGGTGATCGATATCCCGTCAGCGAGAGGTACCCAGATAAGGACCTTTATCCTAACCGGTGAGATACGAAAGACGAGAGGCTATTGTTGACCTTTTCTCATCAGATTATGGGGAATTTGATGTGCTTTGAATAGAGGGAGGATAGATTTTGTGGGAATTTTTGTTTTGTCGTGGGTGGAGGATGTATTATTAGGTTGTAAAAGCAGTAGGAGGTGAAGACGGTAAGATACGAGTCGAGAGCCTGAGGAACTACCCTGTACAGTTTTTGGATACTCCTTTACGTATAGTAAAATAAGTTAAACAAGCGTAGTCTCTAGAAGATACATAATTTCACCGTCGAAAGAATTTTCCCAACTTCAAAGCCTCAGCGTTCACCCCCACAATTGACTCTCAGGTATCCACCGCCATCCTCGAGTGGCTACTCTCCAAGCTACCCTCTGGACGACGTCTACGGGCCCCAGCCTCATCCGGATCGGACCCACTACAACGTGGGGGGACTCGCGCGACCCATAGGCTTCGGTGGTTACAGCAACGATGGCGGGATCATCGGCGGCGGTTACGTAGGGGAGGGTGGCATCTACAACTCCAGGCCTTTCGGGACGAGCGGGGGGCCCATCATCGGTCGACCACCACTCGTGTCAAGGTGCGAGGAGCAGGACAATTTCAGGCAGGTCGGGCCCCACACGAGAGTCCGGAAGCCGTTCGTCAGGCGGTACACGACAGCTTCCTCTCTGGCCCAGTGCGAGAGGGAGTGCGCGGACGCCAGGGACTTCGTCTGCAGATCCTTCAATTATCGCCCGTACGCGGCGCCCTACGGGGCGGAAAGGGACAACTGCGAGCTGAGCGACCGCGACTCCAGGGACATGGACATGGGGAACCCGGTTTACTACGACACCGGCTCGGACTACGACTTTTACGAGAGGAACAACGGCAGACAGGGGGCGGACGCTGAGTGTCTGGACGGTAAGGGTCGTAGGAGACCTTGGACGCCAGCCACGTGGACGATGAGGGGATATTTTTGACGCGGAGGAACGTTTGCGGTCCATCTACGTGGATACCGCCCCTTTCCCCTTAATTATTGTACAGATAATCTTGATCATTGTCATTTCGATTCAGCTTGGAGAAATAAACCGTCTGTTCTTTCCACGCTATACACTTTTTTTTTACTTTTTCGGATGTCTTTTATCTGTTCGTTGCGCTGTCGTTGGTCTCTTTTGAATTGGGTTTGAAGTAGGGTGTGATTAAAGGGGCTCCTTGGTTTCGTTAAAGTGGAGGGTGATTTGATTGTCGACGGGGGTGGTTTAGATTGGGGTGTATTGATTGAGTTCTAGTAAATTGTCTGTCTGGTGGTTTTAGTGAGTCAAGTCTGTAGCGAAGACGGGATGGAATTTACGTTGAGGACACCAGAAGGATTCATTGGCAGAATTTACACGTATGGCTATTACGATCGATGCTTCTTCCGTGGCAACGGAGGGACCGTCAACGTGCTTCGTATCAGCGGTCCTCAGGGTTATCCTGAATGCGGCACTCAGAGGGTAAGGAGCCCTGTTATCCTTGTATATCGGCAAATACCTCAACGTCTTCCCATATTTTTTCCTACGTTCTATGAACCTCTTGATCAGGGAGGTCAATAAATTGGATTTTCCCCCGTTTGCCAATGCAATACACTCGGTATAGGATTTCTATAGACGGTAGACGTAATGTTACTTTAAAAAGATATAAAGTGTAAATATCTCTGAAATACCTGTTGTCAACCATAGAAGCCCTATTCTGACAAATTATAACCCCTCGAACTGCTGCGTCTGGGTTTATTTTCACCCATATTCCCAACATTTTTAACTCGTATTCAAAAACTATCTCTAGAATTCGAAATATCAATTGGTTTACGAAAAGAATCACATTGCCAAGTGATAAAAAAAAAGAAAGCAAGGTGCATATGTGTCTAATTGCCAGAAGTATCAGCATTCCGAGGGTCAAATAGACTCAGAGTTTAGTGCAACATTTAACACGTTGAATGCCATAGGGGGTAGGAACTGTAAATCTCTTAACCGATTTCGATGAAATTTTCAGCACGTATAGAACTTACTTACTTTTTAAATTTTTTTTCAAAACGACGAGACACGCGTTGAACGAACTAATCCTTCTAGCTTCTCAAAAAAACTCAAGTCGTTTGGAGCAATTTTAAAAACGTTATTCCATTTGTAAAGTGATGAAAACTACTGTTATTAGATATGCAAATCTATGAAATATTCCTATTTCTTACAATCTACAATAAAATAAATGCAACTGTTTGGGAGACGCGGGACAATCGTGTGGCAATCAACGCGTTAATTTAGCAGAACTTTAACGAATGTGTCGTCGAGTTCGTTACATCCGGAAAACGATTGCAGTACGGAGACACAATGACGAACATCGTGGTGGTGCAGTTCTCCGACTACGTGCAAACAGGGAGGGACAAACGTTTCAATCTCACGTGCCTGTTTCGAGGCCCTGGCGAAGCTGTCGTCACATCCGGCTACATCGGTGCCGGGTATGCCAGGTCATATCGATTGAGAAACCGTGCCTTGCACCTGGCACCCTTAACGATAAATAATTAACCAACCACATGGAATGCTGCATGCGTTCCAATTGTTTGCATAGAACCCTGGTGCAAGCACTCTCGATTTCACTACTTAAAAATCGAAGAAATACTTTGAAGTCGAGTTGGCTAGATTATTCCAAAGTTAATATTTCACTTGCAAATGTGATACAAAGGATGCGTCTGTGCCTTGTTTCACTCGAGAAATAATGTTTCTGGTTGTAAGAAAATTTAGAATGACTGAATGACTTTTGCCAGATTAACGGTATTCAGTAATTCTTGGAAGTGAGAACTCCTGAAAATACAACAGGAAGTTGACTTTTAATTTGGTTATTATTAACTTTAGACGAAGAAAGATCAGCGTGTTTCGAGTTTAGATCGTGAAGCAAGGCATTAGGGTGCAATTTTCTGGAAATTTTCAAAGTAGAATCAAACGGAGGCAGATGAGCCCATAAAACTCAAGTATCAATTTTAATTTCGCTAATGGAGTCGACGTTTGTACTGTGTAGATCAGGGTCCCCGATCCCCATTGAGTACCTCCCAGCAGAAAATACCCTGAGTTCTCGAGTGCGTTTAATGATCCTCTATCAAGGTAGACCTACAACGACCATCGCTGTTGGCGATCCGCTCACGTTCAGGCTGGAAGCGCAGGAAGGGTGCGTATAGCCGCGTTACTACATGTTCAATGCTTCGAACTCAAGTACCAGAACTCAGGCAGAAGTCTGTTCAGCAGCCTTTTTCGGAAATATAAAACCCTTGACTTAAAGAAAAGAGTTGTCTTTTGGTTACGAAAATTCGCAAAAAAAAAAATAATATAAATATTTAATTTGCTTTGAAGCTGCAGCAGATATTGTAATGTTATGTCAAAGATTTCTGCCTTTAATGTACAAGTAATTTATAAAATGAGTAAAAGGAATTATTTCTTGCAGAAAAAGAGATATTTCTTATCTCATTCTATATAAAATTTGAAAAAATTACAGTGTTTTGTGAATATTTTTCATAGATACAATTACGTGACCGACATTTTTGCGACCAACGTCATAGCGAGAGACCCTTATTCTGGAAGAAGCGTTCAACTCATAGACAGATACGGGTGAATATTATGCAAGATTATAATTTTGTTTGGTGAACCAGGTGAACTACACAAGTCGATTATCTCGATCACCTTTTTTAAATTCTAAATATATATGACTTTAAATATTCGAGATTGAAGATTGTACAAACTTTGCACGACTTTTTTTTTAAACTACAAATTGGAAAGAGAAACGAGTGATAACGGAAAAGGGCCAAAGGGTGAATGTTTAACAAGGTGCAATAGTTAAATTCCAAAGTTCATGGTGTTCAAGTGTTTCAGATTATCCTAGTCAGAACAAGAACCATTCAGATAATGGAGTTCTGTAGTTCACTGTGGGGTGCATACAGATTTAATGGGCAGACCTAATAAAATCAGCCAAAATAAAGAAACAATATTGCATACACGTAAATTCACGATACTTGAACCCCAAATGTTCTAAAAATTCAGAGTAATCACAACATATAGATTAAATAAAGAAACAAGGAAAAAATTATTGGGTGCTCCAAAGTAAAAATATATTAAAATTTCACATTTATCGTAATTATTACATAATTCTATACTGCAACCTTTTGTTCACTTGAGAAACCCTTACAACCATAATTCATTTACAGCGAAATTCGTCATAATAATTTTTCACCATTTTCATTGATAATAACCAGAAAACAATGATCTAGCTTAGGCTCAAATTCAATTATCTTTATCTCTACTAGAACTGCTTCAGAATCCATATATGTACGTACACGTGAACCTTATCCTAATTTTCTGTGTCTCTAACGACGCCTGCTCGTTAAACCTGGAATCACCCTCGCACAGCAAAGGGGGCAAGATGATTTTTACGATAACGATACAATTTCCACGCGCAGCTGTCCAGTAGACAATTACGTTTTCCCCGGATTAGACCGTTTAAGAGAGGGTGACAGTCTCGAGGCGCGTTTCAACGCATTCAAAATCCCCGAGTCGAATTTCTTGGTATTCGAGGCGACAGTGAGAACCTGTCGAGACGGTTGCCAGCCTGCTTACTGTTCGGGCGGAACTGGAAGAAGCGAGCCCTCGTTTGGAAGGAGGCGAAGGGACGTGTCCCAGAATGACACAATCGTTGAAGAAAATGAAATAATTGCGATAACTGACACTAATGAAAACGACACATCCACCATATCGAACTCCACGGTGGTTGAAGCTGAAGACGCGGAGGATGAAGAGGAAGAGGAGGAACATGTCAGAGAAATGATCGAGGTATTTTTAGAAACCCAAAGAAATTATTTGGAATATCGTATTTTTAATAAGACCCTAAGATATAGAGTATAAATAATATTTGGAAAATTTAATAGTCCACAAATTCGATAAAAATAACAATTCCATAAGACACAGCCCACTTTCTTCCAAGCAGTAGATATTGTGACTCAGTTCATTTCATCGCAGGTGCTCGACTCAAGGATGGACATCGACGATGAAACGATGGTCGAGAGGCAGACGACCATTCTGGAGAACGTTTGCATTACACCAAATGAATACTATGGGCTTGTGACTGCAGTGGCAGTGCTCGTGGTGCTTCTGGCTTCAGTAGTTCTACTATCCATGCTGATTTACAGGTAGAGATTGTCGACGAACTTTAAACTTATTCGCAAAGCTACATGGAATTTTTGTAAACTGTTGCAGAAAATATGCTTATTCGGTGATCACCAAGAACCGTAGAGTCGATAAAGCCTGCAACCGCAGCAGTCATTCGGATGACGCTTACAGCAGTCGAGCGAACAATTTCTCTTTCCTCAGAGCTGGTCTTCAGAAACCATTTCAGTCTACGTATGTAATTTCTTTATTTTATGTGCATTGGTTTGCTAATTAATAGGCTCCATTTAGATCGCTCTGTGATTAAAGTGATAGGACTGGAATGAATATTTCATCACAGGATATGAATCAATTTAATACAGAATCAAGCGTCGAAGTAAGTGATGAAAAGCGATGAAATATATCCTGCCCCACGATTTCTTATAAAACGACACATCACGGTCGTAATTTTAGTACCCTACAATAGAAGAATTCTTTTTTTAGTTTTTAGTGTATTTTGGATCAAATTAAATAAAATCGTTTAACTTGGAAATTCTTTCCATAAAACTGTTCATTCACAGATCGATCTCCAGATCGATGAGCAACGTGATCAGTCACCGCGTCAGCTCATCAACAGCTTTAGAAGGTGCTGTAGGATTATCGTCCAGCAGAAGAACTGGCTTCGACCCAAGCGAGCCGATTTACACCGATCCATCTCTGTTCGAGGTTGCTCGCTGCTCATCCCCGAAACCAGCACTCAACGACAATTTCCATCTGATATAAAAGATACCGACCAAGCTACGTATCTTTCAAAATGAAATGCTTAGCCGTTCGAACCCCGTTCCGAGCTTAGGAACGTTTCGACATAGAAGCATCGGCGAATGTTCAAATATATATATATATATATCTCTGAACATATGTGTGCAGATTTTAATGGTATTTTACATTTGGCTATCGTTGGATCTCAATGGTATTATTCCTTACAGAGCCTCGTTGTACTTAAACAACTCACTGGATTTTTTCAAGAAATCGTTAGCTTTAGCGTTCCCTTCTTTTTCGTTGGAAGATTGCGAGTAAGACAGTTAATTCACTGCTAGTCAAGTCCACTCACCACTGCCTGCCACGACTGCCATGTCGATAAAAATGAAACTGCTCTTTGTAATTGCCTCGACTTTTGATGCATTCGATAGTTACTCATAATTCGATACTGATTACATTTACTGAATAAAATTTCATATGTTACGAAAAAGAAAGCGTTTCAAGAAGAGAGCAGTCGAGCTCCTTTCAGAAGAGGGTGTGCATTTAAAAGGGAAACGTAATCCAACGAAGACGTTTTTAACGTAGCTCCTATAAACATTCCTTACGAAACAAATCACTAGGTGTCTATACTCAGAAACGTAGAATTAAATTTTCTTTTCTCTTTCAATATGCGATTCAATGTAAACTTTCGAGATTTCTCTTACCAATAAGTCTACATTCTCGAAATCTTTTTACTATCTTCGACTCAAGCCTCCAATTTTCATTAATTGAAGAGTCCTTGTAGAAAACACTGCAAAAGCCAAAAATCAAATGCCATGCTATATAGTATTACCATTGGCACGTAGTACATTTTCCGATAATTTTTTTTTAATTTTGCCACTTACAGTCTTTTCTACAAAGGCTCTCCCAACTAATACTATTAGTAGAGAATCGTGAGCAATTAGTGTTACGAACTTTTATTTATTACGATCACTACGTTTCAATTGTAGTTAGAAAATAAATAAACAGATACAACAGAAGAGCATTTCTGTTTCGCTCTCGATCCCTCATCTCTCGGGAAGATCAGCCAGTACGACGCGCATCACTCTCTCTCCGCTCAATCTTCTTTTATCCTCTCGAGCTTGTACGTAAAAAGAAGCATCCTCAGCCTGGCTTCCTCTTTACGATAGTGAGCCTCCTCTAATTTAATCCTGGCCTCCTCTTTCAACATGGCGGCGATATCGACCTTCATCTGCGCCTCCGATAGAGCCAGTATGTGCAGTTCCTCCTCCCTGTGAAGGGACCTCTTCGTTTTACGAGGCTGCTCGTGAAGGGCCGAAGGGGACACGAACGTTTGCGTTGCGTTCGATTTGAAGATCAGGCGACTCTTCTCTGGCGTGCTCTCTTTGTCCAGGCGCTCGACGATCGGCGAATTCAAACCGTTCGAAGATTTATCGCAGAAATCGCCCACCGGGACGTGTGGCGGTAAACTTGAATCGATCTTCGAACCACCCATCGAATCTGAGGCGACGGAGAAAGATGCATTGATGATTGTGTTCTTATGTGTTGGTGTTCACGTTGGCAACCTCATTAATTTAATTAAGAGGGCATTCCACTGTGACACGCGATTTGTTTAACTTTTTTTCAGGAATTTTTTCATGGACTTAATGACAGATTCTTATTACGGACCAGGCGCGGAAGATTAGTTTTGTAAGTTGAGTTTTCTTCACGAAGTGTTTGCACCGAAAAAACTTGAAAAATGTGACAGCAGGATACCCCCTTCAGGGGAGGTTCCGGGCTAAAAATCGATTTTTTTTATTTCATTTTTCGAATGTTTAACGTTTTAAGTCTAATCTCGCGATTGGAACTTTATGTGTTCACTGTTTCTACTAGTTTGCTGCTGCATAGTTGTTAGGAATCAGCGGATGTATGATTTTACTAGTGCGAGCACTTTCACGATTCTTTTCTCGGAAGTAAGATGACCCACGCGAATTAAGTTGATAATAAAGATGGTGTTTCCCTCGCGACGCACACCTCGATGCGAATACTCACCGCGATAACGCGAGTACAGCACGTACGTGACTTACGCGCCATTCGGAGAGGAGATATCGTCTCCTCGAGATTGATAATTTTGGACAAAAGTGCGATGGTGATGTGACTACAATAAAGGAAAAAGTTGTCAACTTTCTTGTATCTTAATTAACAGGGAAACACTGAGGTGTGACTTTTGGGATTCATCCCCACCCAGCACTGCTCCGCTCAATTCCTCAGACGAGGTCTTGAGTAATGTTAAAAAGAAATAGGTTTCGCGAAGGTAAGAAAAGGCATTAGATTCACGCAAATAGTTTAAGTCCTTGCATCGAATAATAAATTAAATATCCTATTTATCAAAGTTTATACACTTGAAGTATCGTAATATCGTTATTGCGAATAATAATATTTCCCCATAACATTCTTCTTCAAAATAACTCAATGTTATTTTAAGCTTTGAATTTGAAATTTTATTAAACAGCTAAGAAATTCGACTCGATAGCTCGTTAACCCAGCTATTCTTTTGTATTGAAACCTAGCTCACCGTGAGCTGTGCGAAGTTCACTATTGAACGACTTTAATCAGATAGAACTTAAAAAAATCGATAAACTTCTTTGTGTACAAGAAGTAGGTAATAACAGAGATTCTCGACTTATACTCCGCTCTTGCAATAAATCGTGATGCGTGTGGTTAATAATTGCACGAGAAGAGAAGAATGAAGAAGGAGAAACGAAGAAGAATGAGGGAAAGGATAACCTGAATCTTTACAGTGATTCTCCTCTTTCGAGGTGTCTTTCAAGGGCTTCAGCGAGCAAACGCTTTGCAACGTAAATGGTTCCGACTCCTTCGGCTCGAATACGACGTTCGGTGGCAAGCCGACAGTGCCGGTAGACAATGGAGCATCCGACACGGAGTTCCTGTTCTCCCAGATTTTCGACCGTGCATGATCCTTGGACAACTGGCAGAAACTCTTTGAAATACTTCTGAAGGGAAACGAAAGATTGAATACACTTTGAGATGATAATCTCATTTATATTTTATTAGTAATGGAAGACGAATTAAAAATTCCTATCAGATTGGATGACGAATGGTGGAAGATCGTGTTGTACGAAATGAAGAGTATCTGATATTATCATTCAGAGTGTCTGTTTTTATGGGGAGTGATAAAAAAAATATTCCTAGCGTAGTTAAAACTGAAAACATAAGTTTTTAGGCAATTTGATGAGTTTCGTGAATTTTTATATATATCTAGAATGAATGATATTTAAGGAGCATGCAATAATTGAAATATTCATTGTCAATGATATAGTATAAATATATGAACGTGTATATACGCATGTCTGCGTAAGTATAGCTTTAAAAACTCGAGCGCGTGATATTCAAATTGCGCGCGCCGAAGGTTGATCTCACAAATTCAAATTCCCTCGGCTTAAAAGGGTATTCTACTTTAAAAATCGATTTTTTTTTACATTTTCTTAAAGAATATTATTTAAAAAATGTGTGCGCAAAGCCCTATATCTGAACTCTTCAAATTAAAAAAGTTATAGGTGTTTGAATCGAAAACTTTAAACGCGTTTTTCTCAAAGCCATGTTTTCTAAATGGTTGCCACAATTTCTTAAGATCTACGTAACGGATTGATTCCAGATTTTTTGTACATCTTCACGGCACGTGTCTTTATCGTCCATGCTAAAATTAATTCATAAAAATGTTTTTCCTCAATTTTTTAGTCCGCAAAAGGTATGAAAAATATGAAAAAATCGATAGTCAAACATCAGATTTTTTCTTTTGGTTTTGTACAGATTATAGCCAAACTCATTCTAATTAAGAATCACTTCAGTTCTTTATTTCCAATGAACAGAAAAAAAATTAACGAATGTGTGCAATCGCTTGCACTGCCAAAAATTTGAATTGTTTCTGTTTACAAAAATTTGTAAACATTGCTGAAACATGGATTAATATATGAACCAAAGTTTGACGAAAATAATTGTATGGATACTCCATAAAAAAATATCCAATATTGTATAAAGAAAGCACGTTTGAAAGTAGAATACCCCTTTAAAAACGAAACATTGTCAGTATGCAACACATTCACCATGAAATACCTCTGTATTAAAAAAAAAAACTCTCTCTACAAGAAACAAAAGAAATGTTTAAAATCAGCAACCACACTAATGACTTTCCCTTGCTACTTGATAAAAGGTTAATACTTCTCATTCGAAGGACATCGTCGTAAAACCACGACTGCGACGTTTCATCGCCATGCAATCTCATTTAGGAACACAAATAACCCCGAATGATTAATACATTTTGGAAACACTGACCGTAAAAATATTATTTTGTGCTTCTTTTAAGACGAAAGAATTTTTCCTCTGACGTGACAGTTTTCATGATTGACGGCAATATATATAGCGATACAGGTTATAATTCTACAGTTCATTGCATAAAACAACCTTCTTTGTGATAGTTACGAGTACTCACCTAAGTTTCTTCTCCTCCCGATTTCGCTTGCAAGCTTTCATGTTCTCCCAGCATCTCCGCAGTTGCACGGCGGACCGCATCCCTTGAGCACCGACCATCGAATTATATTCATTAGCCAGCTGTGACCACGCTGACTTCCGTTTGCACATGGATATGGGGTCAGACTTCTTGTCCTCGATGTCCTCGTACTTGTTTATCAGGTTTATCAAAATCTCCCGCTCCTCGAAGCTGTAGGTTTTCCGCGTACTTTTCAACGACGAAGAAGCCATGTTTTAGCGGGGAAAGAAATGCCAGTCTATTGTCACTATCTTCGCCTGTTTCCCCTTCTCCACGCGCGTGCAACTTAGCTACGAGCTTACTACATAAACTTAACAGCAAGATCCACTGTGCATCGACTATTGTTTCAATATAAATAAATCCATTAATATTTTTATCACGACTGCCCAGCCGAATTGCACATTACTGCAGGGGTCGTTGAGTAACTGCATAAAGACGGCCAAAATTGCGCGCTTTTCTTGTGAACTTAAATTATTACTTCTCACCATCGTATCTTTCCTATCTTACTTCCATATATGCTGAAATTAAACCGCTGTGCATATAAAAACTATACACGATGTGTATATAAAAAGTCACGTATTGACTGAAAAATTCATTGCATCCGTCGTGCATAATGTCGCCTGTAAAGGGCTGTTTGACGTTGCCAAAATTGGCGGCAGGAAAAACAAAATGTAGTTCGCCTGTTTGATTCGTAGCTGGCGCCAGAGAGGGACAGCTTTAATGGCAGTGCGTTCAAAATACAACAAAACATGCACACGATATCGCGAAGAAAGTACGGGAAACGGTGAATCGGGTGGCAGTGCGGCATTCGGAGTAATTGTAAAATGAAACGGCATGTTTCATCTGATGCGAATCCTTAGCGGACTTCTTTTCATGGTTCTCACGATACCGCTGAGCAATGGTGCGGACAACACGTACGAGATCGACTGTGGTAACCTACGAATGGGACAATACATCTGCCCTCATCCCGATTATGATTTCATAGACCTGAAAACGCAGCAGCCGAAGGGGTGTACGAAGGAGAACAAAGCCAAGGGTGAGTAGCGTTTCTTTTCCCATTTACCACCTGCCGTAAATTGGACACACTTGTGACATAACCTATATCGGAGAACCACTTTCATGCTCGAGAGCTCTATAGCACAGTCGTTGGCCGTTCTACGATTTCTTTCGGACCCTTCTTTTCGATCAATTTCCTCCTCGCCTCTTAATAAGCGTCGTTTTGCGAAGTATGGAAATGTAAGTGTTATAATCGTTGTGTTCTTGTCAGTGTTGTGTCTAGCTGCGGATGGCCTCATTTGTACAGAAACGAAGAATAATACGTTCAAGAAGGACATTCCTTGTAAATGGACGTAAGTATATATATTAATGCTAGGGGAACTTAAGGTCGTGTTCAGAGAAATCAGAATACCCCTCACGAAACTTATCGGCTGAACACGACCTTAGCGACTACGACTATCTTAACTTTTGGTTTTTTATTACGTCTCTGTGTTTATAAGTAGGGATGGGTCTCTCGAACCATCGAAACCCCTCAAAATCCAAAAAAAGGTTCGAGTTTTCAACGTTTCCGAGCTTTACAAAATTTCCGATCTGAGTTCCGAGAATTTATAAACTAGATTCGAACCCACCCCCGCTTTATAAGAATATATAAAGAAAAAGTTGACTCTCGTTCTTCTTTAATCTTTATTGAATAGTGTCTCCAATTTTCTGTACTTTATATTTTCAAGATACAACCGTACGCAGAAGTATAAGAAATTCAGTATTTTTTATTTAAAAGTTAACATATCTTGGACCAATTCTGAGATACCTTGCCTTCGTCTCTTCTGTGCAAGTTGCTTTATATTTATATGCGTACATCGTTTGGGAAAAGGAAATTGTTGCAAAAAGATGAAATTAGAAATGTTTGGTACACGATGTGTTAAATGTATAAGACGATGGTTAAATAAAATTTCTACTTATATTGTTTCTCCACAGAAATGGATATTCCTTTGAAACGTCGTTGTTACTCTCCATATTTCTCGGCATGTTTGGAGCGGATAGGTTTTACCTAGGGTATCCAGCGTTGGGCGTACTTAAGCTGAGTACTTTGGGATTTCTCTTTCTTGGCCAGTTTGCCGATATTATACTTATAGCTACACAAATTGTAGGACCTGCGGATGGTTCGCACTATGTGATGTCATATTATGGTGCAGGGATTCATATCATAACGAGTAATAACTTTACGTTCCAAGTGCCATAATATGATTGTTGAAAGAGTTCTAAATGCAAGATATGTAATGATTATTCAAAAAATTGTACAGCCCCCGCTTCTATCACAAGCAACGATATGCAATCCTAAAATCGAATCCTATTTCAGTATACCTGGAAGCAAGTTACTGTATACGCTATTTTAATGAGCAAACAAAGAACATCTTGTAGATATGTAATTCAACGAAGCATTGTATATATAAAGAAGATTTGTTACTGACTTACCTATTGCCACTATAGTCCTGTAATAAATACTTGTTTTTATTTCCAAGTATTTCTTTCATCCCCGTCCTGCTCTCCAACAAATCTCATACTGAATGCTACACTCGCATTCATTCCACGTGGAACTGCTCTGTTTTCTTTCTCGTTATTGTGTACTATCATTCGTAGCGTCAGATCTCGATCCCCGTTGAATACGAATATTTCGAATTGTATTGTGAAACGTGCTGGCCGACGCGTATTCTCACAGTCGACTATATACAACTCTTAATTGAAGTAACAACATATAAATTTTATTTACTGGTTGGTATTGCGAACTTCTACGGAGACGTTATTGGACGTTCGCGAACTGTCGAAAGACACGAAATGACGTTAATCGACCCGTGTTTGCAATCCAATCTTCATTACTTATCATGCATAATTATTATCAAGCACGGATTCGATATAAAAGTGGCGGTACGCATCGCCATGAGAGCCATTCAACTTTCGAAATCCACGAAAATAAGTGCGCTCGATTAATCCTTAATAATCAGTTAATATAAATATCAAATATGAAGATTTCTGTTCTATTTCTATTACTTCAATTTTTAATTCTAATCGTCGTTAGCCAACCAGTGAAGAAACTAATTGTGAGTGTCGCGTCACTTTACTCTTCTTTTCATAATATATTGTATCTAAATTATTATTAACTTTATGACAGAGTCGGAAAGCTCAAGTCCCTCATCATTGTTTGTCTTAGAGTGAACTTTGGACACACACAGTGCTATCACTCAACTTCACTAAAATCATATAAACTAAAATCAATAATCTCAGATCTATATAAGATTATATTTCTTTACCACCTCTATATTGTATTCTTTGATTATCAAAACAGAGGTTCTCGGATTATTTTGAGCAGTGTATTTACCTTGTTCGACATACATGTTTGTAAACTCAAGCTTGCTTACAGGATATTGACAATACAGGTGGAAATATTGTTAACAACCAAGTGCATAGGTGTAAAAGGACTTTGAGGCCTCCAAGTCCACCCTGCAGGATCAACCAGTACTTTGATGAAGAGGAGGGGCGCTGTTTGGGTATAGCAGGCGGTGGTAAAGCACTCTTTATAGATAATACAAGGTCGTGTGGCACAAATGTGTTGAAGCCACATTGCACCAATCCCAAGTATTATTATGTTTGCAAACGGAAGAAGATGATTCTAGTCCAGTGCACCCAGGGCCATCAATTTGAGAACCGTTTACAGAAATGTGTTCACGTTGGCGATCGAGCTCTAATCCCCAACACTGTACAACCGACTGTAGAAATACCCGAATCTATCGAAGTACCTGCTTGCCAGGTACCTGGATCGTTTCCAGTGCCAGGCGATTGTGCCCTATTCTACACTTGCGAGTCTACCGGCCATCGGTTGTTGCAAAACATTTTCAAGTGCCCAAAGGGCATGGTATTTGATGAAGAAGTAGAAATGTGCATCCCTTCGGCTACTTGTATCCAGCCGACATCGAATTTATTTTTACCACCATGTACGCCTGATGCAGGACGAAATGTAACTGTGCTACCGGATAGGGATGAAACAGGAAAAATTCAGGACTCTATGAGTAGGGAAGATTACTCGGAACCAGTCAACTCAGAGGGAAAGACAAAACCAACGATTTGTGAAACAATTTTCACAGATGGATATACAGAGGATATGGCTACAACGACGAATAATTATGAGGGCACTGAGACAATGTATGATGAGGAGAAATTCTCGACCACGACTCTTTCCTACACGGAAGCTCTTATACAGCAGACACCTCAGGAATTTATGGTATTTACTGATAACTCTGATATTACAACATCCACGGAGGGTCCGACGGAAACGTCACGTTCTTCACCTGCTATCGCTGCTACTACAACCGTTACATATTCAACAATGATTAAAGACGACGTCGAGGGTTTGAAAGAGATAAGCTCGGCTACAGAAATGGCAACAAGTGAATCGTCAGTCGAAACATCTACCATAGAGGAGGTAACTTCAAGTGAACAAACTGGTCCAATTTTAGAGGATATAGAAATATCAGATACGACTGAAGGAACTTCACCTACGCAAATGGGAAGCAGTGAACCATCATTTGAAACATCCACTGGGGAGGAGATTACTTCGAGTGAACAAAATGATCCAATTGTAGGGGACATCCAAATATCAAGTACAACTGAAACAACTTCATCTACACAAATGGCAACAAGTGAACAATCATTTGAAACATCCAATCTGGAGGAGATTACTTCGAGTGAACAAAATGATCCAATTGTAGGGGACATCCAAATATCAAGTACAAGTGAAGGAACTTCATCTACACAAATGGGAAGCGGTGAATCATCAGTTGAAACATCCACTCTGGAGCAGTTCACTTCCAGCGAACAAAATGATCCGATTGTGGGAGAAATAGAAGTGTCAAGCACGACTGAAGGAACTTCATCTACACAAGCGGGAACCAGTGAATCGTCGTTGGAAACATCCACTTTAAACGAATTTATCTCAAATAAAGAATATAAACCAACTGGAGCAGATGAAGCAGTAGTCAATAATATTGAAGAAGAAACTACACAACACTTAACTACAGAAACTGAAATCACCGAATTTACTTCAACTTCTACACATTCCAATTCGAGCAACGAAGGTACGACAACCGAATCAACGGTATTGCTGAATGACGCATTTCTGTTTGCGGAAGACCTGCCTGATACTAATGAAGAGATAACAAATCCCGACGTTGAAAGTACGACTCACACATTCGCATCTACTGAAAATACATTTACCTTAAATGGTGTGATGACTACAGATGCAACTATCCCCACCAGCATAGCTGACGAGCTTCCCCTAGGGAATGATAATATTACGACAGAAAATAATACCGAAACTACAGGTGAAACGTTTGTTCCCACAGAAAATACACCTACTTCAAAAAAAAATAGCAACTATTGACGCGAGTGTCTTCAGCACCAAGAACAATAATGTAACAACAGAAACAAGCGCTGAAGGTACGAGCCAGACGTCTACCCCACAAGCATATAACATATTGGGCACTGTGGGAGAAGCAACTACTACATCAGTAGAGAGTTCCACGGAATCAGCCGTAACGGATGAATTGCTAGAATCAGGATACCCCGAGAATACTTCTCCCGACTTTGCGTTCTCGACAAGTACTGAAGCAGCAACTTCTTCTAGTACAGTACCTGTAGAAAGTTTGGACAACAAGATCAACGAACTTGTGGGTAACATGGAGGAATTTAGGTATAATTCTACAGCAACGCCAGATATTGCATCGTCGTCAGAATCAGAATTGTTAATGAACGATATTTCTTCCGATACTCCTTCAGACATAGAAGCATATAATAAAACCGTAGGCCAAATCGTGAGATTTATGAACGACATCACGTTAGCATTAAATGCCGCATTGTCGTCCGACAGAACGAACCTATCTTCTAGTACTGCTATGCCAGATATAGGAGCACTTAATGAAACCGTGGGCGCAATCCAGCAACTTATGAATAATTTCTCCTCGACATTAAACAGTATATCATTACTAGGGCCAGAAGCTCGAGCAAAATATAACGAAGAAAATAAGGCGCTACCAATTTACATACCAATTTACGATTACACAAAGAAAGGGGGTAATATCGACGACGACGATAAAACTATCTTAGCTAATGTATGTGCTTTGTTAACAAGTCCAGTTGAAAATGCAACAGGAACTGATGCAGCAGCTACAAGAGAATTAAGTAATAAGACTGAAACCCAAGATTTGTTAAACACTGACACAATGTCGAAGCCTGAAAGTAATGAGAGTGCAGAAACGGCGAAACCGTTTCAGATGGCACTGTTAAGGCAAAATGAGAGTGCTGCAGAAGTGAGGGACCCGAGGAGAACGATATCAAAGCATATTGTATTACCCCTAACGTCTTCAGTATTAAATATCACGGATAAATTCGAGCGCCGTTTGCGAGACATTTTCCGCAATCTTTCTAAACTTAGAAATCGCTCATAAAATCCGCAAATGGATATTATGAAATTTCTCTGAATTAACGACGTGAGGAATTCTATAAATGATACGAGGATAGAAATAAGTAAATTATATATATATATATATATATATATATATATATATATATATATATATATATATCTAAAAATATCATAAATATATGTATATATTTGTTCATGTACAGATTGTTTAGTCTGAGGTAGTCTAACACGCGTTCCCGAAAATTTTATCTAACTATTATGCAATAAATATCTCAGATATTGGTTCCAGCAATTGTGCCATGTCCTAGAATTCACTAACATTATGTACCTTCTTTATCCTGTTCATTTACTAAAGTATAATATACACCCCCCTTCTTTATTAATTCTGCGTGGGTACCCATCTGAAAAAATGAGTTATAAAAGTAAATGTTTAACTGCGAAACATTGTTAAAAAAAACGAATACTTACCTCGACGATAACTCCACGCTGCAAAACGACAATTATGTCAGCAGCTTTGACCGTGCTAAGCCTGTGAGCAATTACCAACACCGTCCTCCCCCGTGTAGCACCCTCGAGTGCTTTTTGAACAATTCTTTCACTCTCATAATCTAACGCGCTAAAGACGGTTGCACAAAATTATGGAAACTGCTTTGGATACATTAAAAAAAAAAACAGGCTATGAAGTATGTTACTTTACCTCGTAGCTTCATCCAAAATTAAAATCGACGGTCTCTTGAGCAGTGCTCTCGCGATGGCGATGCGTTGTTTTTGCCCCCCAGAAAGCTGCGTACCCCTTTCGCCAACCTGCGTTTCGTACTTATTTGGAAACTTCATGATAAATTCATGGGCATTTGCTTCTTTCGCAGCTTCAATGACCTAATGATATCAAACGTTACCGCAAAATGTATATTATAAGACACATAAGCTCTTTCGGTTACAAAATAGCGCTCACATCTTCGTCCGTAGCATCTTGTTTCCCGTATCGTATGTTTTCCGTAATGTTTGTAGCAAATAAAATAGGTTCTTGGTCTATATACCCTAAAACGTTACCTCGGAGGTAACCAGCATTGAGCGACTTGAGATCCTTTCCATCAATCGTAATTGATCCTGCGTCAACATCATAAAATCTGCAATATGTATTTTGTCACAGTCGGTGAAAACAATCCTTTGTTCGGATAAAACGTGAAATAGTTACCTTTCTAACAATACAGCTATTGTAGATTTACCATTGCCACTAGATCCAACAATAGCTACCGTCTTCCCAGCTGGAATGTGCAAGTTAAAATTTTTTAAAACGACGTGGTTCGGTCTGGTAGGGTAGCCAAACTTTACGTTCTTGAAAGTTATATTTCCTGCGAGGGATTGGTCCCTGATAATTTCACCGCTGGTCATCATAGGGGAAGGTGGCATTTCCAAATACTGTTATAATAAATAATACAATATTAAATTTCTAACAGTCGGAAACACTTTGCGGTAGTTATTATAAAGTTTGTATAGTCGAATGCATACCTCAAACACTCGAGCCCCAGCACTCATACCTTTGACATAGGTTCCAAATAATAATGACAACTGTGACAAAGACTTTTGTATAGTCTGTGTGGCCATTAAAAAGGCCATTAGGTTTCCTGGAGACAGTTGTCCAGTACAGAGTAGATGTCCACCACAGTATAATGTACCGAGTAAAATACTATTGAGGAACAGGTTCGTTCCTCCTTGGAACAAACCAATTCCAAAACCCAATTTCGCATATAACGCAGACCCCAATTCAACCTCTTTAGCAAACATTTCTATTTCTTTATCTTCCGCTGCAAACGCCTTCACCTAAAGAAACAATGTATTATAAATCGTCGAAAGAGAAATTTAGTAGTGCAGAGAAACAATTCGCGATAGAAAAAATCTTATAATCTACTGCAGTACCGTTCTGATATTCTGTATAGCTTCCTCACAAACCGCCGTAGATTTGGCGATCTGATTCTGTGCCGCCAATGACATTTGCCGCAAACTTCTCCCAAGTAACGAACCAACGCAAACTACAGTCGGTATACATAATATCATTGCAACGGTCAGTTGCGGTGAAATCAGTATTACAGAAACTGTGCACCCAGCAATTTGTGTGATGCTTCTTAAGCCTTGCGATATGCACGTTTTGAAGGTGCTTTTGAAATCTTGAATATCGCTGGTCAACCGACTTATTATTTCACCGCTTCGATTTTTGTCGAAGAATTCAATATCTTGCATGATAATCGATTTAAATAAATCTTGCCGCAAATTCATTGCTATCATTTCACCCACATGAGAGAGCATATATATGTACACAAATGTGAAAAATGCCTGGGAACAAAGCTTGCTTTAATGAAATATTTCACAAAAAATTGAAAAATGTTGATCATTTATCACGCCAGTAACTACGTACTTGTGCAATATACATACGTGCCAATGCAAACGCAGGCTTCGTAAGTTGCAGGAGCACATGCTTCGCAGTATCGTCTCCTCTATTTTGGCAGACCGTTGTTAATATGTTTATAACATCACCCACGCATTGCGGTATCCAAATATTTAATACAGCAACTGCCATTGCACTCTGAATATGATAAATAAAGGTACATAAAGTACCGCACAAAGTGCAGAGTCATAAGTATATACGTGTCTCATATATATATACTTACCGATAGAGCCAGTAATAATTGCCATAGATATTGGTACAAATATTCTAAAAACTTTGTCCACTTAAACTCTAATTCTTTCTGATCGCTTTTAATATCGTTTGACGCCTTAAGCGCTTTGCATTCTACAACAGAGCTACGTGATTTTAGTATGCAAGCTGTTACTATGCCTAAACTTCCGAAACCAAATTTTAAAACAGACGGGAGGATTTTCAGTTTGGTAGTCCCATTGGGTAAGCATTCTTTGGCGTTAGAATTAAACTGCCTCTTCGGTGTGTTAAATGGTTTGCCCCGTTGTCTTAACACGAGTGTTAATAAAGAATTCCTACAATGGAAAGGTTTATTATTATCATATTAATTATGCATGACGATTGTTGTCAAACTACTGTCACTACTGTTCACTACTGTCAACTGTGGACAGTACCTTGGATTGATATGGGGCTTAAATAACACTGTTCTTAGTATAGACATTTCTGCAAAACAGTAGTTAATGTTTGGATTGTTATTTTCCTCTATGCACCTACTTGGGAATACACGTTACTGTCTACGACGGGTTAGTTGCGTTTTAAACATTCTACTTGAATAAATTACGCTTTACTACTTCTGCCAATTATTAAGAACATTGTTATTATATAGTATATACGTCTATGAGACGAATAGTGGATTGAGATTAAACGAAGGTTAGCTAATAATACTGAACCAAGGGCGGCGCCATATCTAATGCCCACGGTAATCTTATTTCTGCGATTGATCGCTAGATAGCACCCACTGTGCCGGGCCGGTTAACGTTCTTTTCTCTTTTTAATTTGTTCATTAGTAACGCGGGTAGAAACAAGGGTGTTTCGAGTGGTGGAAAGTGCTGATTGCCAGTCTCAAATTGAAAGGGAGAAATTGATTATATTAGAAGGACCTTCATCCCTGCGAGTTTAGGTTCGATTACTTCCTATTAATGCTTTGAACGAATACATTCTTTTAACGAATAAGCAACTACGGATACGTGCTAATTTGTAAGAAATTCATGGTTAGTAATTGAGTATTTACCTATGATGCAAATGCATTGCTGGATGTAGTTAGAGGAATGTTGCTTACAGAATTAATATTGAATGAATTCCATATCAGTAACCAGAGAAATAGTACATACATACATATATATATTTGTTCTACTTTCGTACTGTTTTCCAATTAATTTCAACTACGAACGTATTTCGAATCTGTTCTTTCTTTTATTATTTTGTTCTACCGACCTTTATATTGTGTCATTGGTATGTGTATGTTTATTATGAGTTGTTCGTATTTTATTTGCATTCAAGAAAAAAATGGCGGCAATATTTGAATCTTATAAGCGCGACCAGATTAAAAACTATAATGAATGACTATGATTTAAATATGATGCATATTTTGCACAAATAACTGTGACAAATATAAAATCTAATGTTAAGAAAAAACACACGATTCTATTAAAAAATAACATTATCGAATAACTGTTGTGATCACCGTCTTAAAAAAAAATTATCTTTACGCTTTCTCCTCCTCGTGGTACGTTTTCTAATTTTTTCAATATCAAGATGCTTTATTACGGACTTACCACCTTGTATGCGAATCGAACCTGAGAAACCATTTAACCACTTGCGTAAAAAATTAATTGGCATTCATCGAGTTTAACCGATGTCACACACCACACACATAGTAATAGTAATACACACATAGTAATTTTCTAAAAATTACTATTTTACTTTACACATAGAATTATACAGCCAGTCTACTTTGGTACGCTAAAGGGCAGCTGTAACAAACAAAATACTGTAGGTATACCTAGTTGAAAATATATAACATAGAGTGACATAGACAAATCGTAACGTATGCACATATCACAATTTTTACCAACTATAGCACCAAAGAATCTCGTACGTGATACCGACTAGTCATTCCAACTCAATTGGTTAACGAACAGATAATCGTAATTGCAAATTGCTCGAGGTTCGATAGACGACAATAGATAGGGAATAGCTGTATAGTGGGTGTACAACATCAAGGTCTCGTGTCATTGCCAGACTCGCGGAGCACTTGAGCAAGTGCTTAATACTACCCTCCCCTCGGGTGTATTCAAGGCGGGGGCGAGTATTTCAGGGCTCGAACGTAATAGCCGCACAGGCAATTAAACGTGGCAAATACATAAATACACGTTATTAACTTTGCGTACAAAGAGGCTCGCCTGGACGATTAGGTCTTTCAACGCTCAACTGTTCACCCTAAATCTCCTCCTTCGCCGCGACGAGCCGCAATCTCGGTGCTTTTTTCATATAGGCCGGTGCATTACCATCCTGATCAAAGCACCCGTGGTCCTAAGTAACGCAGGAGAACAACAGCCCGCCCGTTATTATCCGCAAGAAAAATCTTGCGCTTCAGCTGGGACGAGGCTGAAAAGTGGCTCGTTACGGGGCTAAGATCCGAGGAGGCTTTTGATTTCAGTGGCGAGTAGTGTCCTCGGTGGATGAAACCGACGCGCCTGGCTCGCGAGTACATACGTATCTTTTTCGCTATTCAACGTTCTTCCTACGTGGCGAATGCTCGAATTTGGAATGCAATTTTTTGTTGGTAGGTACTCAATGTCGATCCTCTTCTAGGGTTGTAATTTAGGGGAAGATAAATTGTTTTCGCGGTGCAGAAATTCAAAGAAATCTAAAACTTTGCAGAAATGTATCTGAAGTGAAAGCACCCCAGAATTTCCGATATTTTAGAATTTTCGTGTTAGGTAGTGAACTACCTTCATAATTATTAATCCAGATAATGCAATAGAATTGTTAGCAAATTTCAAAGATGAAATTCTCTCAACCCTCCACTGCAGAAACATTGCAAGTATTGGATAGTTGCCCCTTGGAGCCGAACGGAACGTTCCGAATATCGAATCAACAAGTCCCCCCGTAATGATCGGCACAGATAGCGTGGTAAAGTAGCGCGCGAGATCCCATTCGTTTATCCTCGATCTTTAACGAACCGCGGTTGGAACAGCGGCGGCCTTAGCGGCAGCGTTAAAACTGTTTCCTCGAAAAGCCATCGAGGCCCGAGGTCAGCCTCTTAACCCAGATTCCCAGCTATGCAAGAAGACACTCGCCCGCCCGTGTACGTGTGCACGCGGGATCCCGGAACCAGCCCCCTAAACTGCAAAGCACACGGAGATTTCGGGAAAGAAGAAGCGCCCGTTCCAAAAGCGTGTACGTTTGCGGGAGGTGGGGAGAGGGTGTAGAAGGGAAACAGAGGTTGGACGTTATAAGCGCGATAACTACGACCACGGTCTGGCCGTGATACGGTGGCAAAAGAATGGTCCAAATGAAGCCTCCTAAATTTCAACACCCTCTTCGCCGTCAGCCAGCTCCATTCTCTCTCCAACCTCAACTTCCCTTTGTCTCCTTCCTCCTTTTTTCCTCCCTCGCCCCCTTCTCCCCCTCTCTCCATAGAGGCAACAGAGGTTCCTCTCGATCGGTCGGTCCCCCTCCCCCGATGCCGCCGCTGCTCTCTGTCTCTGTCTCTGTCGCGGCGCCCTCATGCCCCCGCAATCAGCCGACAGAGTCGAGTCGCGGCGGGCACGTACCCTCATCCGTGAAACACGCGGTGCAAGTGCCGGGGTGGCGATGACGCAAAGTCAGCGCGGGCCAATGGACTGGCCTGGCGGCGGGAAGGTGTTCGACGGGCCACGATTGGGCGTGGCCGGCGACGAAAAGGGGGTGCCGCCGACGCTACCGACGCCACCGACGCCGCCGACGTAGACGCCGCGTGGGGGTATGCCGAAGTGTGCCCCGGGGTGTAATATCATACCGCTAGGTGGATAAATAGACGCACGAAACTAGTAGGGACGAGTGGGCGACGGGCGGACTGCGCGGCGCGGCGCGGCGGAAGGGAGGACGTAACGAACGGAACAGCGGAGAAAGAGGCCCGAGGAGGGTGGCGCGGTGGGGTTGGTAGAGGGGGTGAGTTGACTGGGTGGCAGCGGTTGCCGGAGATGCCTGGCTAAAAGAGTAAGCGGAGGACGACGGACATCGTCGCGCCGCGGGCACGGGCAACCGAGAGGGATGAAGATAGTGGGGCGAGGGAGCGCAGGATGAGAGAGGAGATGCGGAGGAGGAAATGAGGAAAGGGTCGTGCACCGAGCGGGCGAGGGTTACTGAAGGGGGTTAGAAGGGAAGACGGCGACGCTCCGAGGGGAAATTGGGTGGCTACGCGATGCGAGGGAGACTAGACTAGAACAAATAGTGGTTGTAGCCATCCTCAGCTTCTGAGGTATTTTCCACTCGTGCGAGTTGTACGCATCCAGGCAGCCCAGGCGGCCCAGGCGGCCCAGGTTCGCCTCACGGCGAACGATGGAACGTTTGTATGCACAGGCCGTGTTGTGGCTTTTGTCGGGGATCATAGTGGTGGTGTCACGTCGCTGGCAAACGTCGGAACCCCCTCCCCTCCACCCGTTGCAACTCTCCCAGCAGATATCTGTACCGGGGCGTCGGGGGTATCGAGATTTGGGGGGCGGAAGTCAGGTCCGTTTACCTTTCTTTAATATTAGTTTCGCGAGTCATGGATCGCGGTGGGTTTTCATCTGTGGCTGACTTATCGCGTCTGGATCCACTTGCATGCTGGGGAAACTATATCGCGCTGCCGATGAATCTTCGGACTTGGTTAACAAACTTTTGTAACTGAATCAGGACGTGGCCAAACGGGTCGTCTATGTGTAAAAATTCTTCTTTCTATTAGCTCTGAGGGCGTTTTACTTTACTTTTGCCACTGAAGTAGTTGTTTTAAATAGCAGTACCTATATCCTACGTGCAATGGCCTGCAATGTGTTACCTAGCTTGCTCTACTGATTTCTCAGCAGTCAGAAGTCAGAACTCGCCAGTCTTTTCTGCTCCATCATCTTCATTCTACCTATTCTCTTTTCAAATTCCTAGTGTTTCATCTTGACATCCAATCAAAATTCACTTCATTAGCAATCAATATCGGGGATTAATATTCATAATGAATCATACCGATACTCCCTTCATCCTTCTCAACCATCCAGAAATTTCCCTAATTGCCCTGAGCAATAGATCAACTTACGTCATCAACAAAATCGTATGAGCAAAATCTCTCTTGTTCCAAAAAGTGGAATCGAACTGCACGATGGGAATCGATCGGAAAAAGTTTCAGCCAACCTGTAGTCATCATCGATAGACAGTATCGTGCTTACGGCGAGCCGATGCCGTCTCGCATGCGATTTTGCAGAATGCTGAGCACAGTGTGTAGCGAAACAGGATGTTGTCAGCTGAAATTAAATTTTCCTGCTGGAGCGGCGGGTCGCTCGGCAACCTGATATTGTGGGCGTTAAGCTGCGTACACAGCAACGACGACAGACGCGGGCGACGCCACACTACCGCGAAACGCTCCACGACATTCACTTTGCGCGCTCGCAAATTGTCTCGTCATCCTATCACGGATCGAAAGAAAGATATCCGTGAGCCTTCTCGATATCGAGGTGCCCTTCTTAAAAACGCGCTATCTTGGTGAAAATGTACTTAAGTACAATTAGATGTTCACGTGAATTTTTATAGAAATTCTAAAATTATTTCCTCGCTAAACGAAATTCCTTCTGCTACGGGGATCCTTGAAACTGTGCGGAACGATAACAAAATGGAAGCCTCTGTTTCCCCGCGACTACATCTTAATTATAAGTTACTTGTTTAGGATGAATTGTTTTACTTGGAACTTGCGCTAGAGTCCGTTGCAATTAACTCTAATATCCACCAAGACTACATACGCAATTAACTATCGATTGAGCAGGGCTGATCGTAAAGTAACATAATTAAGAAGTTTCTACTAGCCTGTGTACATGCGCCTGCTTATCTATATCATCGTTCCCAGCAAGATAGGACGTTATCTTCCTCCTTCGCCTGTCGCTTTTCACATCCTTTGGTCGCTCCTTTGTCCCTTCTTTCAACAGTCCTTCCGTCCCTCCCCACTGATACAATCAACTTCAAGGGTGTACAAGAAACGAGGTAGCCATTTATCCGCTACCCCCAAGTGTAACCAACCAGGGAAAGTCCAAGACAACTGAGTGCTTCACCATTGTCCTGACTTTTTACGAAAACGAGCTCTACGAAGAACTCTGGCGTAGTAGAAATTGGATACTATATATAAATCTTTCTTGCATTTGCAAAATTCTTGGGTCCCTTAATTTATTAATTCATTCGATGACAGAAGCAGTAACAATTTGTATCATTTATTTAAAAAAATATCGATTCGAATGAAACGAATGTTTTCGTTTTGTGTTTTTATGCTTCACCCCATTTGGTTTTTGGGAGCAAGTGATCCTCCGTAGGTGCAGTAGCTTTGAAGTGAGCGTGGCTCGACGTGGTGACAGTAGACAGACAGAATTTGCGCGGCGTTGGTCCGATTTAAAGTTCATAACCGGGGTGGAGTTTATCGGTCGCCCCCGAAAATCCGATTACAAGAACAGATTTATTTTGACTGGAGAGCACGTGACCCAACAAAAACGTGCCGACCCTTAATCTGTCTCTCTTTTATTCGAATCGCAATGCAACACCTGCCCTGCGTTGAACAGATGCGTTTACCGCAACAGATTATAGTGCTCGCTCATAAAAGGACCTGTCACGTCGCTCGATATATAGAGTCAGTTTATTACTTTTCTTAATGTATTCAGAGGCACGAGCCCGTTTAATTCTTGATCGCATCAGCCATTGATTAAACTTCACTTATAATTAGCGCACTGTATCAAGTATTTATTTCCATCTGACGAGTGGATCATTCTGGTCCTCATCGTGTTCTAATGAACTGTAAATGTGAGAATTCGCGATGAGATTTTACATGAGACTTTTCCATCATGAGACAAAAATCTCAGCAACAACTGAATGTACATTAGTGGAAAATCTCGTGAGAGTCTAATTTGTGAATCTAATGACAAAATAATCTTTATTCATCAAAGAAAGATGGGCCTACCTGACCCTGTATTCATTTATTTTGCGCATTTTAACCTCTGATAAAAAATGAGAGAAAAATGGAAAAGTTCAGACCATTTTTAATAATAAAAGACGGGATATTTTTCCTTCAACGGGACCTAAATGCCGGCGCTAAAGGGTCAAGACGAAAATACTGCACCTCAAACTTCATAGAGGATGTATTCCAAAATAATTATACACTTCCGTTACATAATAATTCAATTAAATCGAATATCATCTCACCTTACCTCAGCTTCAATATTCTGAATTTGAATTAAACCATTTCTAATCTCAACTACCATATTCAGCAGATCTGAATTTTCGATTGCTGGGATTGCTCCATTCCAGCATTTCCATGGTTCTCCGTATTCGTCTTTTAGTGACCCCCGTAATGATTATTGCTTTTGCCGCCCCAAAATATTTGGTAAACAGGGTAGGTGTGCCACGTAAATACCGTGCATTGTGCCCCTGAATACGCGTATCATTTGGCTCGTATGGGCGGTGCGTTGTCATTCGTTTGTGACGGCTTAACGGTTGACTTATGACGCTGACGGTGCCGTTCGAAATCGGCGATTTTTGCGGCTCTATCCGGTAAACGACACCCTTAACGACCCTCCCGCCGGACAAATACGCGGAGACAGGGTTACGGTGATAAATCATAGGCAATATTAGACCGTGAAACAGGGTGCCCCGACCACCCCATTCGATGCGGTAGTCCACTGTATCGGCTGGGATTTAGTTAATACCACGACGATTTAGCGATACGGCGTGCAGTTAGAATTCTGTTTGTTGCCCACGAAACTAGAGTATCCCGAATATTTGGCAGCACCAATAACGGATTTATTGATCGAGCGTACTGTTGATAAATGTCCACCATTAAAGTGCATTTGCAATTTTAGTTTCGTGCGAATAGTGGTGCTTTTCTCTTTCCCTTCTTCTTCCTGTATTTATTTAATTGCTTTTCTTTTCTTCAGTTTCTTTGACTGGACTTAATAATAGTGGGTACTAGGTACCAGTGAGGTTTTTCGAAATATTACTTTGTCACGTGTTTTAAACATTATGCAGCAAAACTATTACGCCGGGGAGCATCTTTTATCTCATTTTCCAAATGTGACGAATTTTCGTGAATTTTTGGGGAGCCCGATTTTCTCCGGGCACCAGACACTCGAATCTAAACTCCCAGGTCCTTTTGTTTACAGATATCCACGTGCGCCGAGCACCGTGAAAAACCGACAGAATTATATGCGAGTTCTCCACGCTAATGAACCGATTTCTATTTCGTGTCCTCGCTCGTAATTAAACAGGGAACGGTGAAAAAGTACGGGACACGAATTTGTCCTTTTATTCTCGGCTAAAGAGCATTGTGCACGCGAATCTCTGCACGGCAAAAATATGCTACGCGTGTCTGCGCGATATTTTCGTCATCCTTTTTCGTAAATTCTGCCGAAACCTCGATTTCTCGAATTGGGTAACGAGGCTCCTGAACCTCACAGGGTCCTGCAAAAATGAAAAATTATAATTTATAACAATATCCTTACGCTCCCAAAACAGACAACCTTCACATTTAAACAATCTTCTCGCAACATCATCCCCGCCAACTTAATTTAACGTCGACCAATACTCGAGGTTCGACACCCGCCATTCTGCATACCGTTAATGACACCGTTTCAACCTATCGAGTGAAGCCCATCGAATTTATTAATACTGAAATGGAAAGAGCAAACGAAACGCGTTCCCTCCTTCCGTTATGTACCAGCGAATCGCGGATATTATATATTGTTTGTGACTCAAGGAGCAGTGGGGACGGATGGCGTTTTAATCGTCGATTATTCAGGTGAACGGAACTTTATAAAAATGTTATGAGGAGTTTAATTAGCCGACGTTTAATTACTCCATCTACCCACCGACAAAGACGAAGAGATGGCGAATGAGGGGGAGAGGAGGGGGGGGGGGGGCGGTAGGCTGGAGGAGGAAGTCGAGGGGGACGGCGGAGGACTAATTGCGAAGTTTTCCACTTCGATTTTCCGAGAGGCTGCATGCTGTGCCGCGCCATTTCTCGCTGTTGTTCGAATTAAACGCGATGCAGTTTTAAACTGAAAAGAGTGCCCCGAGCGCACCAAGTATTTTCTACCGAATTAAATTGCGACAAGCGAGGAGCGAAAAGAAGCCAAACGGATCGATAAACGCATCGGTAACTTCCGCTTTCCATCGCACCGCTGCGATTCCTTTTTATCCCTCCCTTCTCTCTGGCCCCTCTTTTTTCTATTTTTCTATTACTGAAACGGTCCCCGTCTTTACCGTTGCTCGCCTGTCAGGGCATAGACTCTCGAGTACTTAGCTGCGGATAGGTACTGTCCTCTGTGAGGGCTACGGGGCCACCATTTTACCTCCCCACTTGCACTGGTTTCGTTTCTCTGATGTTCGAAGGAATTTATGTAAGTGGCGTGGAAAATTCTTTCTTTTGCATTTCTCTTATCATTGCTATTCGCTGTTTGGCAGTTGGATGTGGAAGAAAGCTTGTTGGGAGAGCCGTAATTAGCAACAGTGTTTGCAATTAGCAATTTGTTTCGCGTATTTTCAACCCTGAAGAATCATCTTAAGAATGATCAGGTCAAATTTTATAACGAAATTCCCGAGGGTGCAGAGCTTATAGGCAGTTCAGGGGGATCAACAGTGTGACGGCCTTAAAAATAGGTGTACCTTCTGACGCGGGTATAACAGATAGAAATGTGATTTTTCTTTTAACTAATAATAATACATTTATTCATTTAAGAAAGAAAGAAATTTCAATTTTTGTTTTAATTGCCGCTCACGGGCAAGACCGCGTCATTAAAAAACTGTACCTAAATACGTTTTTCTCGAAACAATTTTTCACGCAAAAAATGCAATTCTTGACCGAATCTAAAAATTTAAACGGGATTCATACACTTAATTGTTTTTTACTCTACATTTTTAGCGGAACAAAGTGCAAAAAGGTTTGGACCCTTACATTGTATACTACTTATTTTCTAGAAAAAATCATAAAAGTCACCTATGTTTTCGCGCGATTAGACCGGCGGGTGCCGTTAATAAATTATTATTATTATTGCACGGGTATATTACCCTTGGTTTACAATGATAAGAAATAAATAAAGCAGACTTGCTCCGCTGCCGATACAAATTATCAAGTTCTGGCATGAGCGCAGTCAAAAGTGACTAAAAATCATAAACCACCCCACAAACTTGTCTCTCATTACTAAAATTCCAACCTCAAAACGGGCAGCAAATTCTCCCACAATACTCATACACGTGCTCACCAAACATTTAAACAAGCTTCCAAAACGTCGCCCAAAAAGGTACAACAAAAATCAACCGATAACACCTTTCGATCTCCACGGGGCGCAATATTTCTGCAGAATTGAAATTCCTACCTCGGCTCCAAACACTATTGCAGGAAAATGATCCATGGTGTAACATCGATGATGCGAACCGATGGTTTTCGAAAATTTCCGAAACCTCGGCCGGCCAATTTTCGACGGTCAGAGGGCGCGGGCTGGGGTGTCAGGAAGTAGTAATTTTTGCGAGAGTCAGAGCGAACCCAGGGCGCAGATATTGGGGCGTATAGCGAGGTAGAAAGCACGAGAGCGTCGGCAAAGGCCGAAGGACGCCCCTAATGCGGGGGCTGCTGAGCACGATGAGGGGTGCTCGGTCGAGTGTACGTCGACGCAGCCCTAATTGTTTTACTCCCGTAGCCCCGACCGTACCGCTCTCCCTCTCCCCTCACCCCCTCGCTCTCATCTCTCTCAATCTATTTCATCCGTATCCCCGCAGCCACTCTCATTTCATTGTGACGCCACCCGCAGCGCCTATCATGCGCCACTAATGCTCTAACAGGTTAACGTCTCGCATGATTATTCTATTGCTTCTCACCCTCTTCGCGCTAATTCGAACGGTTTCGAGCGTGATACTTTCGTGCCACGTCTCCTCCCACCCCCTTTTTTCGTCCGTTCCTCAGCCTCTGCTCTCTTTAAACACCCTGTGGAAGATGGCGACTGTAGCGCCGACGGGCTAACAGCAGGTGTTTTCGACTTTCGAGCGACGCGTTACTGATTTTAGGGGTAGGTGGACAGGGGTCTGTGTTCGTTAGAATTAGAAAGTATTTTTCTTCGTTTGTGGTCGAGGTGTACAGTGTACACCCCTCACGGTGGTAGGAAGACTCGCAGTGTGTGTTCCATCCGATTGAAGTTTGCTGAGTTATAGTTAGAAAGTGTTATCCAACTGGGAAGAGCTATGAGGAAAATGAAGAAATTATTTTTCCTATGTTAGACTTGAACCCTTAATGAGATAGTGACGTTTAATCGCCTCTGGCGTCACTAAAACGCGATAACTTCCGCGACGAGAAGGGGCAGCAGTGCGATCGAAGCGAAGGATTATTATTAATCACTGCTAAATATTTGACGCATGATTGGCTCGCAAATTTGTCAAGCGGAATGCGATCGGGCACGCGTATTACAAACACCACGGCTGTATCAACCTTTTAGGAAAAGCGTGATCCGCTCCACACGCGCTAAGCTCGTAATGCAGACTTTATCAGTCGTGCAATAATAATTATAATGTTTTACACCACCCCTATTACATTGCGGTGGCGGCGTTAAACGAGGGCCCTCGTGCGCGCGCGCGCGCTCGGAAATCCAGACCGTATTACTGCACGCCACGATAAATTCGTTCCCGGATTGAACGAAAATATTATTTACCAGACGGTTAATCGCTACGCGAAATTTTGCAGTAGTCTTGCTGTTACTCGAACGTGGAACACTCGTGTGGATAGTTTATAAAACACTGCGACATGTTATGGGACAAGAGATTTAATTAAAGTTACTGACACTACGCGTCGTCGTTAATTAAACCGTCGCTGTTATATATTGATGAGAAATAAAATGTTGGATATTGCTGCTTTTGATAGCAACTATTAATAGCCAATAGTGTAGTGAAGGGATCAATCGGGAAATATGAATAAATATGTTTTTATGCTTGTTTTTCGGAGGACTGATATAATACTTTTGTAAAAATTTTCGTTTCACGATAATTCTAAGGATGATTGCGATATTTGGGTAAAACAGTAATACCTAAGTGTAGTTTCAAAATGTGCAGATTCAAACGATGTAGTTTTTTTTTGCACATACATTACACGTGGTAACTCAAACACTGTCAGGAATGGAGCTGCAACCCTTGCTGCAAGCTCCTCAATTCCCAACTTCCTAAAAAACCCTTCCTTGCATCGCAAATCGTCACATTTTCTACAGTCTTCCAGTTTTCCATAACAATTTCCCAATGAAACTACATCTCGACATTAATAATTTTACATGAATCACACGCAAACCTAAGAAACTCCACAAACCAACCATTAAAATTCCACGGGTCAATATGGAAGAACCTGTACAAGCAATAATAAGCAGCGTGGAAAAATTGTTCCGATTTACCTCTCGACGTCAAAGAGAGAGAGAGAGGAGGGCAAGGAGAGGGAGATGAGGACCGAGGTAAACGGCGAAACTTGCCGAGGATTCTTCCAGTTTCCGTCGGTGTTAATGTACCTATTAAAATTCCACGGGTCCGCGGAACTAAGACGCCGTGCCCGCGACCACGAAGAGCAACGCGACCGGAGCAGAGGGGGGGGGGGGCAGTGGACAGGGGAGGCAGAAGATGGAATTAAACGCGAGCGAAATAGCCTCGTGGCCGCGGGGCTGTGGAACTTGGGCCGAATTATTGCCAAGGCCGAAGTTTAAATCGTCTTTGGGGGGAGACAGGGTTGTGGACGTCCCTGCGGGCGTTGCCCACGAACCGTCAAATTTAAATCTCGCTAAGCCCGGCCATTAGTACGAAGTGCAAACAGCAAACAGTGCATTAAACTGAGCCCCGGCCATGGTGTACGCGGCCGCGTGCACCCCGGCGAGGACATTCATGGGGCGCCCCGGTTGTCCGCGTAAACGGGAAGCCAAGTGTCTATTCCCACGGGGATTTTTGCGAGGTAATGTTACGCTTTTATTTAGATTCGTTTTGTCCTCTGTTTACGTGTTACTGCTTTAATGCACCCGGCCGACGCACTCGTGCAGGAAAGGCGTCCCATGGATCCTCATGGATTCACGCAATGGTGGCCGACCTAGAGGTAGCTTTTCCTACACACTAGTGGACGCAGCGCCAAGAATTTCAAAGTTGATTTTCTCGAAAATGAAGCGCAATGTCGTGGGGTGGAATATAAGATCTTAGGAAATCGCCGAAACACACTTATTTAATTTAAGAACAGCTCCTTGTTCACATTGCATTCAGTTTTTGCGGATGTGTCGTCTAGCCTCTACATTTCTATTATTGAAAATTATGATTTTAATTTGAATTTTCCATTCTTCAAGGATCAAGTAAAAGGATTCACATCTTCCAATATTCTCCAGTATATTCCAGTATTTAGTCGAGAAGGTTTAATTTGAATTTCAAGGTGGGTCTATAATTTTATTCAGATCCCTTTGCTACTTATTAATTTTGCTCGGTGCCACATTATCATCTTAATTTGATTCATTTTGTTTTGGAGCAAAGTTACTAATTATTATCCAAATAATCGGCTTGAGTGAGACGAAAATGGCACTCTGCGTGTCTCGAAATATTATTGCCTAGCGATTCGAGTAAGTGGTGAGGAAAGAATTGAAAGCCATCCCCTAATGCATCGCGTTTTACCTATATTCCGCGCGGATACACACGTACACGTTCTTATACACTTATTTCTTTGCTTCGAAACCACTCCGGTGCCGACGCAAAAGCGGACAAAAGTTTCAAGGCACATGCCTGAACCTTCCCAAGAAACCTATACATTATAAATGTCGTACTTTCTTATCCACCACGTCGTCCCCCATTTTTCCTCGCCGACAGAAGAAATATATTCTTTTCTTCGCTCCTCTGTAATCCAGTGGCTCCTTTCAAAAATATATATCAGGCTCAGTTAAACAATGTAGATAAATCAATGAATCCCACTATATCTCTCTAATATCACATCATCAGTGTATAAAAAAAAAGAGGTGTTCCTCATTTTACATTTTTATTCAAAATCAGTACCTATATAAAAGAATCGTTCCTCATTTTCATTTTTATTAAAAATTCCAAATTTTCTGTGCCCCAAAATTCTAGATTTCTCAAAATTTAATATATTCATTTCAAAACGATACAATTATCGATTATTCTACAACGATTTGGATTAGAATACTTTAACTTCTCTCGCACAAACTTGCACCGACAATTTACGCTGCAATAATATCGTCTTATTTACTAGGCAACCCGAAGAACTTGAGCGCACGTTATCTTGTCAGCTTACAGTAGGTTCAGGGTAACGAAATGAGCCACGATTATAATTATCTTTCGAGACTAGCGTTGTTTGCTTAGAAAATGCCTGTATACGGCGATGTTAGAATTCGTTATCGTTCGAATAATTGCGAACAGCGCGGTGCATTCTGAAAATCGAGCTCTGTAAAAACAGAAACGACGACGGGCCAAAGTCTCCACAATTACTGCGAACTATTATGCACAACTGATTTTATATCCCCTGCTGCAACTGCAATTAGGAACGAACCCGTTGAAACGCGGCTCTGCACTCCTTTGGCGTGTGTTCGGATGTTAAAATGGCGGGGTCGTCGATCGTGTAAAGGTGGCAGTGAAATTCGAGGGTAGAATAAATGGACGATAATGTCGTGGTGAATACGTGGAGCGTCGGGAGATGAGAGGTTTAATTTAACGGGCACACGGGCGTCCTATCGCCGAGAACGAAGACAAAAGCACCAAGAAGAAATCAATGCCGAAGGCTAGCTAACACGCGTTCTCTTCCTCACGGACGAGCTGGCTTCGGAACAGCACTCGAGACCTCGACCATGCGAAAACTTTGTCCAAGAATCTAATATCATCCTTGGTTCGCACACATTCTCAAAATTCCTTGGTACGCTACGACACGGAGACGGCTCCTCCGTGCTTATACGTTTGAGGTCGTGTGTAGGTCTGTGTGCGCGATGCGGGGGAGTGGATTCCCGTTTTGTCTTAATAATTGTCCGACTGCTTCGATGATCGGTTCCGATAACTTTTTTATACTCCGCACGTGTTTCGTGGAATTCTATTTTTTGGGCAAAAGGAAATAGTAGTGTTAATGAAAATGATTGTTTCCCGCGATATTAATTTAGTTTATACCTACTGGGTTGGTGCATATGGAAATTCCTTTGTTTAACTATGGCGGGGAGGCAATAAGAATTGTTTAATGCTGGCTTTTGGCGCTAGAAATGTCACAGAAAGTCAAAGCAATGAAATATTTTCATTCAAACATTTTTATGTGAAACAGCAATTTCAAAGGACCAACCTAATATTATTGTATTCGGTAGCAAGACGAGTTAAGAATTCCTTTCAGAGTGCATAAGGTGAAACGGTTCTGCATAAATCAAATGCATCGCTCTGGTAGAGGTATGTTATCGTGCAAACACATTCCAAGGTAAGACTGGGGAAAATACCGACTATTTTCTACGCGATCGTAAAATGCAGGAGTGTGGAATAAAATAACAATGATCTTTTAAGTGCACGTGCTGGTACAATAAAATCTAACCGAAGTTTTTATGTAATCTCCGTACAGTTCATAAAATTCCTTTCTGAAATGTCTGTTCGAGCTCCAATAGCTGAGGAATGAGTACTCGCCGTGTACACCACGCGCTACGCCCACCATCTTTAAGCCTCACCCTGCTACCCTTAACACCTCAGTCCACCGAGAGTCTCCAGAATCTCGATTGTATAAACTGGCAACGAAGCTTCTACAAACTAAACTAAAGTTTTTCAGAAATACAATATACAAACATACTAAGTAGCTCGTAAAAATTAAATTCCAAACTCCCTCCAGCACTGGAATATCTGACCTGCGCCAGCCATGGCTCGCAGCAGAAACCCTCCCCGTGGCCACGTGGAAGGCCAGGGAGCGCGAAAGAAGCATGGTCGACGACGTTAACGAAGAGGGAACCGCGATCCGTCCGCGGGTGCTGGCCGTTATTACCAGAAAAGATGTGCCCCGTGCCAGCGCGAGGAACAGCGGTGGGTGGGCCAGGTGAAGAGGGTAGGTGATGAGGATCCGCGGAGGGACGAAGAAGGGTTAGAGGGAAAGTGGGTTGCTATCTTAGCCACCACAAAGCAGTGATAACATTTTCCCTCCCGGACAGAAGCCTAGCCACCCTTCTCGTTGCTCCCAGGTCGATATCGGGATAACGCAGCCGCCGGTTACCCGGGGCAACCGGAAAGCCACGCCCGCGCCCTCAAATATGGCTGCCCGTGGCCCGCGACTCGTGCACCTTCACGTTGCCCAGGAGCACGAACGGGGTGGGGGAGAATGGGTTTTAGGGGCGAACCGGGGGTAGGGGGATGCCACGGCGCGGCGGCGAGATAAAACGCGGCGACGTGGCTGGTATGGTTGCGCGGAGGGCTGAGGATAGGGGGTGGTCGGAATTATCATAATATTGGTCATTGCTTGTTCCGCTGGATGAGGCGAAGTAGCTGCTTCAACTGGAACCTTTCACACGCGAGACATCCCACCCCCACCCCCCTTCGGAGCCATTCCTCTGGCTCGTATCGGCGACGTTACGCGAGATATCCCGCATATCCGCTCTTCGTTCGCGCGATCCAGTTTTCCTTTCCCCCTAGCCGGCGTGGAACGATCCTTCGGGGGTGGCGATCCTCTGGACGAGGGTCACGTTCGCGGAGGGGTGTGTAAGAATTGGGATGTTTATGGAAATTTCTGGGACGCGTGAACAGCTTTCGCGGGTTTTATTGGCAATGTTAGAGAAGGGGATTATTTGTGGGGGTGGAGTGGGTGGTTAACCCTTTCCGTGGTATCCGGTATGAAATTCTGAGACTGAAGGTGTTGTGATAGAACCGATGCATTGCGATGGCGAATTAGCAGTCTGTGGAGCGACTCTTCCGGATGGGGGTATTGGGAAGTTTCAGATGCGTTGGAACTGTACCTACTTACTTGTTGTGCTTATGTCGGTATTATAGAGAGATTCCTTGGGAAGTCAGATTGATAGGGAAGGGGGTTTAATATTTCGTACCCCGAAGTGTATACTATCGCCGTGGGCGTATTTCCTTCAATTACACTGCGGAGAACGCAATCGTCTTCCGCGTTACATTTATCCCAAACTTCTTCCATATTCCGTGCATTCGTAATTATGATATCTAAATGTAAGTTGGATGTAGCAATGCTTGTAGTAAATGCTAACAATTCTCCGGGAAATTAAAAATCTAATAAATCGAGGAACAAAATAACCCCCCACGGTGGAGAAGCCCCCCTTCTTAACTCACCTCTACGAAAAACAAATGTAGTTTTTAAGTATTTTTACAAACAGGAGCGTCAACATCTGCGTACAACATACTATAATTCCAAGTCCCCCTGAAATTCAGAGCTAAGAATGCAACAGCCCCAGGAATATTTCCTCGTGCCCCAGCATTAGATTCCCTCCTCACGTCTGTATTCTAGTTTCACTCTAAAATATTCGCGCCGCGAATATTAATACCGACTTCTCCCCCCCAGCGCAACTCATTGTCAAACGAAAAAGGCGATCAGTGGGGAAAGGACGGGAGAGACACCGGCAGGTATGGAGGTAATAACTTGTTTACTCGCCCCGATGCAAGCGTGTCTGCGCGAAGAGGAACGTGGAGGAGAGAACGAAGGGGTGGAAAATGAGTGGATTTTCATTGCAGTTTAATCCAGATCCCCGCGTGCCCCTCCCTCCACCCTCGCGGTGGTATTCTAAACGGCGATACTCTCGAAGGCAACTCTTGTCGCTTGGGGTGACGATATTACATTCCTCGATCGTGACGAAAACAGCTAGAGCGATGCAGCTCCTCGAGCAGCTGCCAGCCACCCCATTGCCCCTGCACGTGTTTTTAATTCCTCTCCACTTTAACCCCTGGCCTCCTTTTCCACGATATCTCCATTTTTTCCGACAGTTTCCTCACGTCCATCCACCTTCATCCTCATTCCGCAATACCTTTATTCCTCTTATCCCTCGTTTAGCCTTCTTCGTGCGATGGCTACTTAACCGAGGATGTAGAATTTTAGAACACGGCACACCATAGCATCGATTTAGTTTCTTTTCTCTGTATCTCTGAGTTGTTGGATTTTTTTTTATAATCTCCTAAATTATTAGAATTCTAGCACGTTACTACTATTATGTCCTCCACTCTGATCTCCAATATTCACCCAAGGACTATAGAAATCTCAGCAGAATACCTTGTTATTTCGTAGCAATCGTACTCGGTAGGTGTACTGTTTGCTCCACGGCGACTGAGCCGTGGACGCGAAAACATCCCCGTGTCTCCCAGGAAGCGGCAGGTATAGCCTGCCACCCGATCGATTCGCTATTAGTCCGCTGCACATAATGAATCTCTTTCCCATCGTTCTAATTGTCAACTGCTGGCACGTTATTTACTCGAACGAGCGTGGAATCGTGAAAGGGACCCGCTGCCGATGCCAGCCCCTTAGCCAGAGGGTCCAGCCGCACCTCCGACGGTAGCATCCGTGCATGGTGACAATACAAACCGAAACAAACACTTGGCGGCACGTGAACGCCACGTGCCGGCCAGGATATATTACATTCCGAATGCACACACACTTGACGAACGATTAAAGGGGTGTGCACTGTGCACGGCCCAAGTGCCGCGATCGTGACAACGATGAACACTGCGGGAGACCTTTCCTTCACCATGATACACTTGGCCACTTTCGATCAGAAACGCTTCGAGTGCCGGCTAGTCGAGATAAGTATCCCTGTATAACGGTAACCCGAAAAGAAATTATCACGATATCTAATGCGTGTGTTTGCGATCGTTAAGTGCAATTATCTATTTTCTGACAAAAAAATAGATTAACTTTGTTCAGTAACTTTTTCGATTTATCAAGTTTTCTTTGGTAGTATTACACTCGGTAAGGTTACGCGCGAGTTAAGGTTAAAGGCTTACTGTCCGATAAGGTAGTCTTCGGTAGAGCCCAAGTTGAGTAAGTTCGTGGTTCGAGTGCGATATAGGCGCTACTGTGAGCTGCGGTTCATTATAGAGGTCGCGAAGTAGGTATAGAGGTTTAGGGTAATATTAGGTGCAGATTTTCTGGGACTTTCTCCGTGAAAGGTATGTTGAAGTAATCTGACGAACAGGGTGAAAGTTCTAGTGTACCTGTATTTTCTTTAATTCTGCTGCGTGGTATAGTTTTCCCTTAGTTTCTTACCTTCCTTGATTTCTTGCGCAATTACCGTAGGTATAAGAAATAAATAATTTGGATAAGTAAAATTAGTATAAGTACTAGTCATTTTGGTAAGATGAAAAGTTACGAGTCACCCTGTATATTTCATTCCATTTTAATTAGTGAACTTGGATGTAGTATCCCATCCTAAGCATACTGACTTATATTATTGCTCAGTTTGATATGCCTCTGTTATCATATATCAGCATTACGCAATACAGTTAGCTGTTCCTGTAATCACGATGCAATGAAACATTCCCCCGATACATCGAGCCGCATAATTTTTCAGCCGTGGGTATCCGTAGCTTTACACGTATGTCTGTTCACCGCATCGGGCAGAAACAAATGCAACGGCGTATACTTAACAGTACTTTATTGTTGACATTATTACACGTTATTATAAATCTATCATCTTGACACGTATAATACCTACTAAATCTACAGCGACAAGTTTAACGGTAACCTATAACTAAACGTACAATCATGGCGTCGTTACTTATTTAGTAAAGGAACAAACAGACGTATCGCTTAATTTTCGTCACAGTACCCTCAACACGACAGCCGAGAATGACCGTTAGTAAAATATACATCGCTCAAACGATAATCGTCGGTTACTCCGCGTGTCGGGTTGCCTGCTTCCTCCTATCTCTTGCCCTTTTTTTACACGAAAAAATTCAACCACATTTTTACTCGCGACTGTATAGTACACTCGACTTAACGTTACGATATCTACCAAATCGTTCAGGCGTGAATTCTTCTCGAGTATAAAAGACTATCCCAGGTGGATTGTTTTGTACCTGACCGCCAGTGACGCGACTCCGCTGTCTCCCCGTCGTCTTCCCGACAGTGCGGATCCAACTAAATTTAAGCAATCACAAAGTCTATTGGGTGCTCGCGAAATTGGTGGAACAAACTTTGCGGGGGATACTTTCCGTCGCGTGTGGGCCAGTTGCATGTAAAACTAGCTCCAACGATTCTTGCTCGCGCGTGTACACTCGACTGTTGGGCCACGATCCCACGTGCGAAACGTGTTACAGACAATTCAGCTTAAAGCTACATTTCCACGTGCACAACGTCGCAGAGCAAATTCGAGGTATGTTACATGTTAGAAGCTACCTTTCTTTGAATACTTGGAGCACATTTCACGTCGAATATTGCACACGCACATTTCCTCTTAGAAGTGATCATTTTCGTCCCTTTTAAATGTATTCCACGCTACAAGTTGCACACGTGGGAGCGCGGTTGAAGGTCCACATTTATCTCCGAACGAGGTGCGCTCTATTATTAGGACAACGATTTTCGTTATCGTGTCGAACGTCATTCGGGCCTGGAGCACGCTGGCTCGCGATTTAATCAGTTTTGCATAAAATACGATAACGAAAGTAACTCGGGACGCTGCTCGGCCTTGAAGAGCCTTGACAAAAAAAAAAAAGAAGAAGAAGAAATACCGACCTTCTAGTTTAATAATATTTAACGTTGTGTCGTTGCTGAGAGCGCAACGAATCTGGCCTCGTCTGATAACGCACTGTTCGCTACTCCTACGAAATTACTCGGTGACTAATTGGTTCGATCGCATGTTCATCGCGATTATTACAAAATAAATATGCCGTATGCCCGTGAAAAGTGGTGAAAGAATCACCGAATTCGATCTACTCTTCGACTCGGTGCAGCGTTGCATTCCTCGTGCAGTACCTTATCTCGCAATCGTCATCCTATATCGAGGAAAACTCGCTAACAGCTTCGGTGCATGTGTGTGTACAGATTAATACCCACGTACTCGTCATGGATGCGTATCGCCGAGGGGATTAATTGCAAATTATTCCATTCTCTTTTCTCGTGGATCGCTGCGCGCGTTTCAAAGCGCTCCCAGCGAATTCGAACGCCGTGTCGGTATTGTAAAATCGTATCGTTCTTTCGCGTCTCCTTCCATTTTCCCACCTCTTTTACCCTCCAAATATCTTTTGAAAATCAGAGACCTGCTTTTGTGGACCGTGTTCACGATTGATGATCGATTGGGTGGGAAATGAGAAGAAAAGGTAGTATCTGGCGTTGACGTGGATGAAATGGTGCCATTGCAGTGAGAATTTTCTTGATTATTGTTTCTCGATAATTTTTTATGTTCTGGCCCACTGTGCAATTTGTTTAACAAGAAAACTAGAGAGAACTTTTGGCGCCAGGTTGATGTTAAATTTTAAATTTACGATCAATTTAATTTTGAAATTTTAACAGATAATATCGTATATTTGAAGCGTGCTAAGTTTCACTAGAAACTTTCGTAGTTACCCAGTGATTTTGAACTCGGAAAGATTATTCATGGCTTCATTTGCATTTCGGAGTAACAAATCAATCCAATTTTATCAAGCTTCTCGACTCTTCCTTAAACTCTTGTGCACATTCACTTTTGCATACAAACGGCTCTTTTCCCACGACAAAATAAGCAATTCCGTCGTTTTATGGCATCTTAAGTAGGTACCCAGTTCGTCGATAAAGTGGATCATTTGCTAAACGAAAGGCCTTAACAAATACATCAATCTAAATGCGTTGGTGTTTCGTACGGAGGTCGGAAAAATTCAACAATCGCTTGCCGGTTTCTAGGTCACTCAGGCGAACGAAAGAAATACCAGAGATAAAAATAAAGCGCTCTAAACGCTATATGACAACACTTTTTACCGTGTCTCTGACTTGGCGCGTTGGAGTTGTCGAACGATCGAATAATCGATAAAGCCGTCAGCTGATCTTCCAATTAATTCAATCGATACACCACGAGCCACTTCTTAATCGAATTCAAATTAAATCGTGTCACGTGGTCGTCCCTAACAACAACGGCAGCAACAACAAAAAAGACGCAGGTACTTCCTCCGCCAATGAAACGCAGAAACTGAGATCCATCCGTCGTAATTCCAAACACCTTGCATCCTTACATTCATTTTTGAAATAGTAATCGCAGTTCAGAAGGGAACGAGCAATCAATAAAGACCGTCCAGGTTGGCCAGGATTTTTCCAGACCGTTTCGACTGAATCTCGCGGATCGAAGCAACGAGTGCACGCCATACAACACGCTTCCTCTAATATTTCGTACAGTACTATGTACACTAAACGTCTACTTGACCGGGAACGCGGCCAATCGAGCTTTACATTAAAATCCGATGAAGAACTGGACCTTCCATTCTTCCCTCTCATACAATCGTTCTGTACCCATCCTCTCCCTCACTCACACTCTGGCAAACAATAGAATGCTGAGCAAAGATTTGTTCGGGGGGTGTGCGTATTTACAGTGCCGATATTAATCGATCGATCGCAAATCGAGACGAAACACGGGGAGGCCGTTCCTCGCTCGGTACGCGAATGACAAAAGGGCTCGGTGTCGCTGGACGAACCGTCTTCGTGGGGTACAGTCACTAGTTACATGGATAGTTCTGTATCAGCGAGCTGGGTGGCGGGGGAGGGGGACATTAAACAAAGCACTACACTATTGCACTACACTTCTCTTTTTACAATTACTCGATTCACCGTTTCGTTCGTGTCCATTCGTCCCTTTTCCCTTCCTTTTTACACAAATCGTACGGCTTCGATCAGTCCCTTGACATCATTGGTACCGTCACGCTGGGACCGTGTTCACTTGCCGTCGCGTCACTGACGGCTGAATTCTCAATCTGGTGCCGTCGACGGTTCCGCTGTTAACAACGCTCGTTCTGAACGTGCAGAAACGGGGAGAGGTAGGTGCGAGCCAGAAGAAGCGACATATCCAGCTGGACGATTGAATCTTAAGCCATCTTTGTTGGAAGCACACGGTGCCTCCTTACCATCGTTGTACTTGTTACAAGCATCGAACGTTTCTTCGTTACTCAAGGAAAGCTAAAGAAGAATCCTCGGATTGTCCAAGTGCTTCCCATAGTGTTATGTATCTTGCAGAATAATCTGGCCCGATACCTAACGACCATCTAAATACTCATTCACCACTGCGGTCCTTGAGACCGTCTCGAAAACACCCAGTGTGATCTTCCGTACTGGGGGTGGTTTAGACCAGAGGCGAGAAGGCCGACGCCTGACTTCTGATCTCCCTGTGCTCCGACGGGCTGAGGTCCAGCAGGCCGCCGCAGTTCTGGTCACTGGCCGCCTGTTTGCCGATGAGGGCGTCGATGCTGAAGTTCCTCTTCTTGTCGACAGGCGGATGGCTGACGGGTATCGTCGTGCTCCTCGTCGGGGCGGGATCGAGCTGTCTGATCGGCGGCGCGGTGATCGGCACGGGTTTGTAGAGCGGCGGGGGCGGTTCGAGGAAGCCGCCTAGCTTGAGTGCCTCCAAGGTCGAAGGTGAGAAGTCGAGCAGAGGCAGGCCAGGCGGCGGGGACAGGTACGCGGCGCTGGGATAGCTGAGAGCGCCTGGATGACCGCCGCCGCCGCCTGGACACGGCCCTCGGTCGCCGCAAATGGCGAACGTTGCCATGATCGCCCTGTCGCGGAGCACGTAGTGCGGCGGGGGCCTCTTGTACCTCTTGCGGCGACGGAGGAAGCTGCCGTTGTCGAACATGTCCTCGGCCAGGGGGTCCAGCGTCCAGTAGTTCCCCTTGCCGGGGTTCCCCGGCTCGCGCGGTATCTTGATGAAGCAGTCGTTGAGGGAGAGGTTGTGTCTGATCGAGTTCTGCCAGGCGGGGAACTTGTCGTGGTAGTAGGGGAACCGGGACATGATGAACTCGCAGATCCCGCTGAGCGTCAGCTTCTTCTGCGGTGACTGGAGTATCGCCATCGTTATTAAAGCGATGTACGAGTACGGCGGCTTGATCAGGGACGAGGACATCTTGTCGTTGCCGTAGGCGGGCGGTTGGCTAGTGGCGCCCGTCGTCTTCTGCTGCCCGTTCGACGACATCATGCTGTAGCTCTTCTTGCTGCGACTGCCGCCGCGGTTACGCGACGCGGCCGCCGCCGGCACCGGGGAGCTCGGTATTATCGGGCTGGACGACGATTGGGACGGTGACAGGTCGTTCTTGTCGAGACTCACCGGGTCCACGATCATGCTGCTGCTGTCGGAGTCACGGTCGCTGTCCGCGCAGCCGTCGCACGACAGATTCGACATCATCATCCCGCGCGGCTCCATCGTGATCGCTTCATGGGCACATGCACGCGTCGAGCTGACGGAAACTAGTGTGCCGGGCTAGCCAGGACCCCGTCGAACTCACCGCTTCCCATCGTAGCCGCGTCTCCTCTACTGCTCTCGCCTTCGCGCCGACGTGTGCATACAGTCGTCCAAACAACCGCGCGTGGCCACCTTATCTCCGACTCTCCGTCGGGGTCCAAGTGTGCCTGCCTTTCCTGGGTATCCGTCTCCGGCGAGCGGCGACTACGCGCGCGTCCTTTCCAGGGAAGACTCTGCAGCGATCAGTCACAGAACGCTGGCAAAGTTGCGCGAACGATCCTCTTCCCACATATTTGGCCGGAGCAACTGTCACGAGCACGGCCTCCCGAGCAAATGCTATCTTACGCTAATAGTTTGTTTCCACAACGATAACGAGGGTTTTTCCTTCTTCTCTTCTCCAAGCCGGTACCCACTCGCGAGCAACGACGCTGCGTCTCAAGGATGTCGGCCGCGCGATCACTGGCAATGACGCACTCAGGTGCCGTTGCTAGTCGTCTCTCGGAACCATCAGCGACCATCGCCGCTTCCGCTCATGCCGCGCTTATCTCTCGCGAAACTTAACTGCCAGCAATCACACGAGCGGCCGAGACTCTCCTCCCCCGCCACTGACGGCTGCACCGAAACTCTGACTTCCGCGGCCCGGTCACTCTGCCACCCCCCGCGATAACACAGTCCACCGCCAAGAACGACGCTCGGCTGATAAATGAATCTCGACCGTCACCCCCCAAAAAACATCCCCTTTATCCCCCGAGAGTGGAACCGATCGCGCGCTGCCTGCCGGTCCGATGCCGCCGCGTCAACGTTGATCTCCGCGGCGACGGGGTTAGGTGTACGAAATGCGGTCGAAGCTTATGAGGCGCGATTGCGAGTGTGCCAGCACAGTGGAGTACCGTCTACGAGGCGAAATCGTGGGTCGAATTGATTCGAAGTGACTGCTTTGGCCCTACATGGGCGGACCGATGGGCGGGCGTTTCATCCCCCTGCAGAAGGGGTGGCGGGGTAGCTGCCCCCACCACTCCGGCCCCGCGGCATCCACGGCTCCCTCCATCCTCCTGAAGGAGAAGAGGGATCGTTGTCGTCACCACCGGCGAGCAGAGAAACCCCCGGAGGGGACGTCGGAGTTAGGAAAATAGCGGGATAGATAAAGGGACTGTCGAGGCGGACTCGAAACGGGGCGCGCGGAGAGGGGGCGGGGGCGAAATTGTAACACTCTGGGAGGGGAGCTGCTTTGCTTTGAGCGGCGCGGGTAAAGGGACCAGGCGTTACGTACTAATAGAACGCACGAACCGAGGCCGTATCGATAGTCGTTTCTCGCGTGCTCGTTCCCTTCGCGGTCCCCGCGTTACTATTCCCGGAGTAGGGAGTCCCGCTTGGTCAACGAGTGATCGGTTTTCAATATTTTCTTTATGCCTATCGATCCCGTTTCGCGACTCCGCGGGGGATTCTAACGGGTCACTTCTGAGGGGACGATTTAATTGTTAGCCGAATCTGCTCTTCTCGGTATCTCGGTGCCCCCAGAAGGGTGTAAAGGTTTCATGGAATTATTGCATCCTAGCTGTTTATAGAAATTTAATAATTCTGTTTTAATTATAGTTTCTATTGGTTGCGCTGGAAACTACGAATGTAACAAACAAGAATCACACCTTGAAATTCGATTACGCCACTCTTTAACACCCATATCACAGCAAAACCACAGAAGAACGTTAAAATGTTTACCAGTCAGTTTTTTCACAATCTCTATGATAATAAAGATTGGGTAAAAGGATACATCTGGATTTGCTTTCATCTTTTTACGACTGCCAAGTCCCCTTAAGAAGAGTGTATCGAGTCGATGGAATTATTGGGTCCAAGGTTCTGTGGTTCATGAGGGTACGAATTAGGCGTAACTATTTTTGTAAAATTGTTGCCTTGCTCTTAATACATGACGAATGAAAATTCGGGCAAGATGGGCAATCCGGGCCCCCGTGCACTGGCCGACGTGTGTGCCCAGTATGAGACATACGCTGCCGCGACCCGAGTCCTTGGATTTTCAGCTTCGAAATGGAGAACGATGGGATCCGCGGTATCGCCAACAGAGCGAGCCGAGCTGCACGCATCACGAGTTAACTTCCCTCAGGCAGCTCAAATAGAATCTGTATTACGCCGCGGTGGTACATAGAGCGAGAGGGAGAAGAGATGGAGCGACAACGAGAGAGAGAGGAGGAGGGAGACAGAGTGATCGAAATGAGAGGAAGGGAGAGAGGGAGGAAGCAAGAGATATAATGACAGACGGAGCACGGATGAGAAGGGGGGAGAAAGAGAGGGAAAGAGAGAAGAGTGGAGTGGTATAGACGGATGCGTATCTACCTGAGCGCACTATCGGTTCACAGAGCCGAGCAGAGAGCGAATATTGTGTTTACCCATACGCACGGCTTTGCGATGCAAATAATCTGGTATTATTGCACTTACTCCGCGTACCAGCGAGCCTCTTCCCTGACTACCAGCTAGCTTTGCTCTTCTTTCTCCTCCCCCCAGCCCTCCGCGCGTCATATTTATTTACAAGATATATCGTTGCGCATCGGAACATCCTGTTATTGCTGCGTTCCCCGTTCCCCTGTCGTGCACATTCGATGAAGGAAATAGGACGTACTCCTTCTGGCATTATTATTATAGCGACTTCTCGTGCATTGCCGACGTGTCGATTTAGATTATCTTTTGATAAAAGTACAGCAGCAAGGGCAAGGGAGGTGCATTTTTCCTGAATTTAATTCACCCTTCGTAAAACCAGCTGCTCTTGAGACGTGATTGTTTTGTTGAGGTGCTCGTAAATAGGAATATTTTTAAAGCGATGAATGCAAAAAGGATTATAGAGACGTATGGCTTCAGGAGGGATGGTTCCTCGAGGTGTCTGACTATAGACGATCCACTTCCACTTGCGTTCGTACATCTTGCTATCACGACGTCGTTGTCGCCTGCCTTGCAGCATTCTTCTGCACGATTCTTACCTGGATAACTAATTGAGATAAACACTCCTCGAAATAATAAAAGGTTCGCGAAGGGCTGCAAATTTATCAAGAATTTCGATTAGGATCTTCTATATGAAATAAAATCCTTTTATCGAGTATCTCGTTTGCTCGTTGACAATATCGAGTTTTTTCATCATTTTGCAATTTGTATTGCGGTCTCTATTTTGTACTCGGATTAGATTTCCTCCAATACTCTCTAAGTACCAAAATTAATGAAGTTTCCATAGTACAGTATTTGATTTTTGGAACTTGGAGTATTTTCTACAATGACTCTCCAATTATCAAACAGATTTAAATAAAAGTAAAATTAGGATACGTTGATATACGTGAAACAGGCTTCGTTTATCACGGATATCCTTCAGCCTTGATGGACCGGCTTGGCTGTTTCTTCGGGGTGTGGAGCCGCGAAGAACGTCTAAAGGACCGTAGCCCTCCTGTTTTCCGCCTTGGTCGCCGGTGTCTTTTGCCGATTCAGCGATTACCGCCTTAATCTCAAGTTCCGGCTAGGTTAGGTTAGGTCGTCGAAGGGAGAAATAGACGGCGGTGCTCCGCTATTGAACCCTTAGGCGTTCGCCATTCACTTGGCGACGGATTGCGGATTCCACGAGTTCCACTATTCGATTCGATTGCTTCTTATCCTGGTCTCTCACGACACGTATTTACCTCTACTGATTTCTTCCCTCCCCACCTCCCCCACCGCCTCTTATCCCCCTCGAATAAATCTCGAGGATGTCCCCTTGGAGGTCTCCGACTTATTGCACGCTTGCTTTGGACGTTTCCACGGGGTTGCACGCTGGTCAGAATGATCACAAGATCATCTGCTCCAACGATTTTATTGGTCAATCGGGTTTTCGAATCTGGCGGGGGTGTTGATCGATCAGCGTTTAAATTACAACCCTGCGATCTATGTTATTAAAATAATACAACTGCTTGTCAGAGTGTCTGTGCTATAATCAGGTATCAGATATTTTAAAAACCCAATTTTTTTCTAACATAATACAATTAAATCTAATTCTCCTAAAAGGAAGTCCCCAAACTGAAGCCTTTCCTATACTCCGAACCATCAAATACTCAAACCCGTGATGAAAAAATATCAAAATATCCCTCCCCAACCCCCCAAGCAGCCTTACCTTAAAGCACCCCCCTCGCGACAAGGAGCCTGCCTCGGTAGAAAATGGCACACGTCACAGAGAAACGTCCGCGGCGCGGACGGTTTGTTTCGCCCAAAGGAAGCCTCGGCTTGCCGTCTGTGAGTCTCGTAGGTAAATGGCTGTTCTCTTTAACCGCGTACGCGTCGAGTTCGCGCGCGCGGAAGAAGGGCTGGCAAAAAGACGTCGAAGAAAGGGGGTGGAGGCCGGGGGAGTGGGTGGCTGGGGAGGGCGTTAGGGAAGAAAGAACGAAGGAGGCTTGTCGCGGAAAAAAGAGAGGATCAGAGGCTCGTAGGAGAGAGTTCTCAAGTAGGTGAGCACGGCGTGGTAAAAAGAACGGTGATGGGGTGGTGGAGGGGGGTTGGCAGAGAGTTACCGGCGGGAAAAACGGTGTCTTGGAAAAGGTGCAAAGCCGACAGTATTCTTTGTAGCGGGGATATTCGCCTTGTGCGCCCAAGACCTCTCGCACTTCTTTACCTTTTCGCCCTACCCCCGTCCTCTCTTTCTCTTCCTTCCTCTCCTTCGTCTCCATCCCGCGGCCACTCTGTCACCCTCCCTCACCCACTTCCTTGCCCGCCGTCTCCTTCGTCTTCGCCCGAGCAACGATTACCGAGCCCGACTACGGCCGTGCAGCGGAAGAGACGGGGCTAGTAGTAGTGGCGGCTTACTTCTCCGCCCCATGCTGGATCCCTTACTCGACAGGCTCTTCTGCCACGAGATATTTACCAACATCCAAGATGGCGGCATAATCCTGCCGGCTTTGCGTCGAAAGTCGACGAGTCATCCACGCAGCCCGGGTCCCTTTTTCGCCCGTAAACACTTTCATCGTTCTCGTTTCACCGACTCCGCCCTTTCTTCTGCCGACTTTCTTCGCCAACGCCATTCCCCCCTCTCCTCCAGCCACCAGCCCCAACTGTTCCTTACCCTTCGTTCCTACGGCGGATCTGTCGCCAACTCCTTCGAGCTTTCGGCCACTTCCGCCTGGACCACGGCGAAGCCCTGCGACGAAATTCGGTTCCTTGGGATCGATCAGACGACTCTTCGCGCCTCTCTGCGGTTCCCTTCAGCCGTCCTCGGCGTGTAATTTGGTCGCAACGTTGTCCTGGGATCTTACGGCGCTGTGAGCTTTTGTGGTTCGGTTGGACCATCTGGAGGTTCGGATGTTACAGAAAGTATATCACGATAAGTTAGTTTCGTTTCAGTGAAACTCTATTAAAATTACAAGCCAGTGGACCTTTTCGTTGAGCTTTCAATCAGGTGACGTTGAATCTGACGTACAGTCAGAATAAGGCATTATTCGACTAAATGATCTTCGAATAAAAATTTCGAATGAATAACGAATGCCCAACTCTGCGTGCAGTTTTACTGGACGTACGTGGTAGGTAACTGTGGACATAGTCAGACTTCATGTTATAGGCACTTACATAATTATGGCATAATGCGTGTAATGTAGTAACGCTCACAGGATTTAATCTTACGGGGAGTCAAGTTGAACGGATAAAAATATTTTTTGCAAATTCAATAAAATTCGTTAGGTGATTATAAAAATGTATTTAAACAATAGAATTCTCTGTTGAATTAGTAGGCACAGTCGTGGTTATATTAATCTTGATTTTCCTTTTTCTTTTGCGGGTGCCAGGCCCCCTTGGCCCCACTCTGGATTCGCCACTGATGTAATGCATGATAAATTAATATCGCGATTCTACTGTGACAGTAAAAATATGAATCTTCCAAGTATCTCGACCACGCAGGGGTTTGGCTTTCACTATTAAAGCTTTTATCGTCGATCTGAAATTCAATCCCTGTAAAATGGATATAAAAATAGAAAATGTACAATTATACAAAAATACAGATTAATATGTCTGGAATGTTCCTTTTTATAGTATTAACAGCGGGGTTTGATTTTAACCAGACATGCATGTTTTAAGGCCAGATAGGGGGAATATCGCGCGAGCGTGCGGCTATATTAATAATAATTTCATTTGGCGCGGATCGAAAGGAAGAGTGGGCCCGGGGATGCTCGAGACTCGGGGCACAAGAGCCACCGACGAATTTGAAATTCAATTCGATGCAAATCGCCCGACGGGGAAGACACTTACGGCTAACCGGCGAACAAGATCGAGGATTCGTCGCTTAGCGTGCTGTAAACACTCGTCCCTTTTTACCAGGCTTATGAAATATTGATGGACTCCTCCACAGTGGCGTGCAAAGAAGTTTTACGGCGATGACGTTAACGACACGTCCACCGTCGACGAATAAAAACGACCGCGTTGAATTTCGAAGCAGATTGCTTATTGGGAATTCCCCATTTTGCGTGCGCATACTTGGGTACTTGAACGGTGACGATGGAGACGAAAATAATTTGGTAACTCAACGTTCTAAATAATATAAATAACAATCAAGCATATGATCTATAGAGAATGTTTACGGAAAATAGTGTATCTCTACAAAATTCGATGCTATCCTAAATGTTATAGAATAATTGCAGTGCTGATCAAAAGCTGGTTTGAAACTCATATTTTTAAGTATTATTTATAAAATTTAAATTTTAAAATATTGTGTTTTCTAAAGGATCTATTCTATTTTGATTACCTTTGAAAATGATACTTTCCTCGGATCGCTACTCTTTCATATTCTCCATAATTTCAATTTGTTTTTATCAGTTTTTCTTACCGTTCCGAGTTGAAACTTTCTATTGGTCGCTACTGTGGATCGAAGAGTAGCGGAGCCACTGGTGTAAAATTTACGATTCAGTATCGTTGGGATAATCGCGAGCGATAGAGTACACGTCCAGCCAAAGGGATATATGTAGAATGGTCCCTCTTTTTCTCCCTCCCCCTGTTTGAGCGCGTATTCACACAGATTCGGCCGCGTACATGCGCGTATCAAGAAAGAGCGCAACGGGCCAACGATCCCAATTATAAACATTTCTCGTGGCTTTTCAGAGGTACATTCGTCGGAAGAGGGTGGGCCGGGTGGTGTAGCCTGTGCATTTCATAGTTCACGCACCCTCGGTACACTCTCACTTCACGTTCTCCGACGTGCACCGCCTCCATATCGCTCTCCCGTGGCCCGAAAGTACTTTTCGTTTTCAAGTGCGTCCGAGCACATGCGGGTTGATTTTCTTCTTTCTCCCCCTTTTTTCTCGCCCTCGGGCGGCGTCACCTCCGGCCGCGGTTCTCTGCGCAGCACTGGGTCAACGATCACCACGCAACAATGCTCGTGGTATCCTTATTTCGCCACAAACCTTCCACGTAACAAAGTCTCTAAACTAGAAAGTGGAGATCTCTAAAGCGGACATTCCTAAACTAGAAATCTTTCAGGCGGAGTTCTCTAATGAGTCTAAGGTAGAAATCTCTAAGCTGGAAATTTGGAAACTAGAAATCTCTAAACTGCAGACTTCTAAACTAGAAATCACGAAACTAGCAATCCCCCTGCTTCATTCCCAAAGAAACGCTTCTCTGCCACTTGAATAGATCAGATCAAGGCCCCAACCAATTTACACCCCCTCCCTCAACGATCATTTTCGAGCAACACCAAGCATCCTTCCACATCCACGGCGGCGGCGTGGATTATCATTTTTATAGCTCGCGGAGCGAGGTTTCAAAGATAGGATGCTAGGTGGTTCGAGAGGCGGTGAGGGGGTGGGGGGCGGTCATTAAACCTGCCCGACACGGGGTTGCTGCGTAATCGCGAAAGCAGGGAAAGTATTTAGCTGGTTTGCAGGCACGAACAGAGGAGAGGCAGGCGGAATGAGAAAACGGGAGAAAAGTGACAGACTTTGCGAAGGGAGGATGTATATGTGTGTGTGCGAGAGTGGGTGGTCGGCGGGAGGGGGCGGGGGGTGATAATTTGTTAGCATGCGCGCACCCCAAATGCGCGAAATCCCGTCCAAGTGCGGCTCGTGCGCATTGTTTCCTTGTTTGCCAGGTGTTTCGAGTACTTGGGCCGAATGGGGGCCACGCCATTGTTACGAGAAGTCGTGCAACCGCTCGACAAAGCCGACGATCTAATGCTCTTTTATTGTGCATTGTGCTCGAGCCAAATCAAGGAACAGGGAGAGCACGCTAACCGAGGGATCTAACCGCTTCCGATGCGATAGGGTGAGAGATGATCGCAGCAAAGACTTTTATGGCAAGGCCCATCTATCCTATATACGCAAGCTTTTCTAAGTAGTGTTTACACTGATCCATCGATGGGCGAACCATTGAGAAATAAAAACCTGATCTCTTCTGCCTTTTTACCTCACTCCAACGTCCGTGAATAAAAATGGCGATGAAATGAAAAGAATCTTAATCATTACAAAATATGAAAATATCTTATACTTACGTAGAATCTCTAAAATCTTCCCGAGGAGGGCCATTATGAGCAGTTTAAGTATCGCGGTGCAAGAAAAGAGTCGTCTCTTCCAAAAGAAGTTTATTCTGTTCCAACATTCTTAAAGTGAAAATTCAATTCGAGCGGTTCCGTTTCAATGTACTGCGACCGATCTTCGCCAGGAGAGATTGACAATATGCACGGGACTCGTGTCACAGTAAAAATTACATATTCCACAATCATAGGACACTTAAATCGCTACGCTGAGGGGACATCTTATCGATAACAGGGAGGCGAATTGTCGTAGACATTGTAAACATTCCAGCACTCTCCATGCATTTACCCATTATCTGCACGTCTTCCGTCCCCATTTCTTCTCCTTCGTATTACTGGACTTTGCGGAGTTAAAGGACGTAGTCGAAGTAATTACCAGAGACCCTTGCTTACAGTGGAATCAATCTGAAATTTATTAAGTCGTATCTGTGTGACCTACGTCACGCGTTTCTGTGAAATTTTATTGTTTTTATCACCCACCCCCTTCAAAACGCAGGATATCTTTCTTCCATGGTGACGATCACGATGCTTCGTTAATAATGATTCCTGAAAGCGTCTTCAGTGGTCACAAATATTTATCGCAGTCTGAACAAAGATAATTTGTTTCCATAAAATCGTCACTTTTAGTAAGATATTGTGTATATAATATTAAAATGAAATTCGTCTCTTCGTAGTTGGTAATTGTATTTGTATTGGGTCGGTGTATTATTGTCAGTGCAATTCTGACTAATTTACAACGCAATTGGAGATACATGTATAAATAATAATAAGTAACTTGTCGCAAAAGCGTTAAGTACATCCGCCGCGAGATATCAAAGCGCGTACTCTATACACGAATAACTTAAGCTAGGAATAAACGCAACTTACGATTAGTGGCAAAGGAACGAAAAGCCAAAATAAATGGGGTAATATGGTAACTTGATTGGATTTCGTTCTCTTTATGGATACAAGCTTTCATAGACTAGTTGGACTGGCCTTCATCCTCGAAGGGGAAAAATAATAGAATCTGCGTCCTCCGCGATACGATACAGTGCAACGTAAACGAAGATTCTTCCAGTCAGAAACGTATAAAAGTCGACTTTTCATTCCTCAACGTCTCCAACAGTAACTATCAAATGAGATCCTCAATGACTAGAGTTATCAGGGGTGAAATTTGTCCAAGACTTTTGGGTGTAAATCGTGTCCTGTTAATCTCGACGAACCGTGTTAATAAGTGGCATTAAATACCATGCACTTTTAATCATTTTTAAATAATCAGATGACCTGTTGACGTGACTATAGTGAGAACTTTAAAAGGTGACTCGAAACTACTTATGGGATAAAATGGAAACTGCTATAGTCAGGCTAGCGAATACTGGCCACTCGAGGCCACTGGGCATTTACCCCCACCTGTTCCCATCGCCTCACCTTTGTTTGTCAGGCAGAGAAATGACAGTGACTTAAAACAGACTACTTAAATCCTTTGTCTTGACTGTGGCAGATCATGTATTAAGTGGATTTAACATAGGGAAACTTTATATTGAAACAAGGGCAAGGAGGAATAGTTGAATATCCACAGACAACAGAAACAACTTCTATAATTTATACAGATGGCACCGAAGCACATAAAAGCACACGACTTGCATCCAAAAATTAGCAACAATTTCGATTCCGATAACCATCGGTAATCGTACACGTTCTTACATAAATATCCTAACCCCCACCCCAAATATGACTAGCATCGTCGTATCAAACGAATGAAGCAGAAACGCGACGGCTATACTCGCTGGTACCGTGATTACGAATCGATAGTATGCGCCAGAGGTTATGGTAAACGAGTGTCATATAAACTGCCCGCCTCTGAATTAATTTCACGCTAACACCAATAACATTATGTACAAATTTATTAAAACAATGATCGATCGATGATCGTATCCCTCGCGCGACATACTTTGATCAACGACCTCTCGATGCTGAACGAAGACAGGGGGTCGCGACACGTTCGACGAAAATGTTGGATGATGCAACCGTTGGTGGTCTTGAACCGAGGAAAACTGGCGATGTGTAAATTGCCCGTCGTATGCACGGCGACCATCGACGGATCCAGATGTTTAGGACTGGCTGGCAGGGATACAGTGAAGTCGTAAAAATCAGCAAAGATTAAACGTATTTAAAGACATTTGCACGAAGTGTAAGAAGATGTGGCCTCGATCAGAGCGCCACCCAAAGTGCCAAACCCATTACCATCTTTCTTCTGAAATTACAAGTCCACCGCGTCCCTAGCCCTACCACCAGCTACGCCGGATCAAAAACAGAAAAACGAAGCTACAGATCCCCATCGAGCGCCGAAAACTCTGGAAAATCTGCTCGCCCCGTGTCGTCCGATATCGCAATGTCCAAGACCGCGCGCGCCCCCTGATGCTCGACGGCTGATCAATTGAAGAAGTCGTCGTCGTCGAAGGGGTCGCTCTCCCTGACGAATATGTTGACCGACTCTGACTTCCTGATGTACTGGTCGTTCCTCGACTTGTTGTTGTTGTTGTTATTGTTGCTACCGCCATACTTCCCCTGTCGACTATGGTTCTTGAGGGGCAACGTGGTGGAGCAGTGCTCCGGCACGTTGTCTTCTAGCTCGGATTTAAACGCAAACGCGTCGTCGTCGTATCTGAGGTCGCCGTTGAAGAACGAGTCGCGGTCATTATCTTCGGAAACGAAGCTGTCCCCGGTCGGATGGGCGTCCTTGCCATCGCAGGGCAGCTCCTCTGGCGTCGCCTTCAGATCGGAGGGTGGCCTCTGACGGTCAGACGCGTCGCTGGACGCGCTTGCCGTGGGCGTTAGATCGTCCTCGAAGTAGCTGGACCTTTTGCTGTACTCCCTCTGGATCTCTTTCCTGGGCAGATCCTTGGCGTACTTCTTGCTGGACGACGGGCTGGAAGATGGTGGCTTCTGATCGCTAGCGTCCGAGCGGACACGCGGCTCTCCCGCAGCCAACGATTCCGCGGCGGAGAGTTCCACGTGCTCGACGCTCTGGGCAAAATCGTCCTCGAAGGGGCTCAAGGTCTTCGCGTGGGGCTGCCTCGGTTTGTGCCTAGGTATTCTCTTACGATGAAGGCTCTCGCTCTTAGTCTCAGGCCCTTCTGACCAGTAGGGCCTCTCCACCCAGCTGTCGTACTCCTGGTCGCTACCCCAGTAACTTTCGCGACTCTTTGAGCGCTGGGTAGGACGTAGGTAGGGATCAGAGTCGTTGTCGCTGTATTCAGACCTGGACGTGCCGAACTTGCCGCGCGTTTCCGCATACATGTCAACATTCCGGCCCTCGTTGGCGCTGTTCGGCCTCTTGGGCCAGTGCCTCTTCCTGCCGGAGGGATTGTACCTAGGGGAGTCGTCGCCGGGTCGGTCGGAGCCGTAGTCCTCGTCCCAAGCGGGTGGATAGTCGTGCGGCCTCTCCCTGCCCTCTCTATAGTAATAATAATCCCGAGGGATGCAGTCAGAGTCGGGTGGGCCTGCCGTCCGCCTGCACAACATTCTCAGGTCCTCCTCCCACCGTCTCCTCTCGTACTTCCTCCTGGCCCACATGTCCTCTTCGCCGTAGCTCATGCTCTCCTGACTTCCAAAACGATCCTCCTCGGACCAAAGCGTCAGCTTCCTCTTCCTATCGTCGTCGTAGAATGGTTCGTGGGGCCAGTTCCAGCGTTGCGGCTGCGGCTGCGGCTGCGGCCTGCACTTCCAATGCCCCTCGTACTGCTCCCCGTCATCCTTGTACGGCATCTTTCGATGGGGATAACGCCTGGTCTCCTCCTCCCACTGGCTTTCGTCGTGCCAGGAGGACGGGTCACGCGGTCTGTGGCCAGGGTTCTTCAGCCAAGCCGCTTCGCGAGACTTCTTCATCATCCTGTCACGAAAGCTCCTGTCCCTCTTGCTGACAGGTCCAGGTCCTGTCTCGTCGTAAAACGACCTTTCACCGAAGTTTGGCGCATCGAAGCGAGGATGGCGGCTGCACCAGAACCTACTATCCCCCCGCACCCGCCCGTTACTCTCTTCGCTCTCCTCTTCGTCCTTCCACTCGTTGTCGCTGTCGCCGGACGGTCGGTAACCGCTTCCCTTGAACGACGGCTCCTTGTGAAACTCCTTGCCGTCCGGGGACCAAGGCGAAGTACCGCTGATCGAAGGCGGACCTTCGCAAGGTGGCCTGTCAGGAACGAACAAGCCAGTGTCGAACTTCGCCCAGTTCGCGTCGTCCTTGCTGTCGTCCCTCTCCTGCTTCAGCTCCGTGAACGGGCAGAAGATGTCCTCCGGGACCGCTGGTTTAGCACCCTTCGATTCGTGCGCGCCAGTGCTCAGCATCTTAATCTCCTCGAAGATGTCCATCGTCTTCCTTTCCTCCTCCGTGTTCGCTTGCTTCTTCGGACTGGAGCCAGAGGGTGCGTCGGAGAACAGATTCAGCAGCTCCACCTCCGCGAAACCCTTGGGTTGCCCGGATGGTTGCATCCCAGGGGAGGCCTCAGGGGGGCTGGGTACCTCCTCCTCGGTCTGCTCGGCTAGCGGCTCCGGCTCGCCTATGATCTCCCGCAGGGCGGCGTACTTGTCGCTAGATGTCGATACCGAGGACTTCACCTCTGTCGCCTCCACTGCTAAAGTATCGCTCATCTCCTCGGTACCCTCCGCGGTCGGTTTATCGTATTCCTCGCTGGTATCGTTGCTCCTTTCAGGTGCTTCGCTATCCTCCAGCTTCTCATCCAGATCCGCCGATTTCCTCTTCTCTGACTCATCGTCATCTTCGAAGGTAGCTTGGTTGGGCAAGAAATCCGCCTCAGCTTCATCTTCCCTTGTCATGCTCTCCGAGTCAGTGAACTGGAATTGCTCTGCTGCCAAGCTTGCTGAAGGCTCGTTGGTCTCTTCAGCGTTCAAATTCGAGGATGATTCGTCTTTCGATAAATCCTCGTTGCTTGGGGGAAGCTTCACCGTCAGGTGCACCAAGGCAGCCAACGTCTCCGGCTTGCTTTCCTCGGACGACTCTTGTTCCGGCCCAGGTGTATCGGATTTCTCATCCATCGAAAAGCACGCATCGTCCTCGATAGTGTCCGCCATCATCCCCTCCTCGTTCCTCTCCATCTGCTCCAACTCCAGTAATTCCCGAAACACGGCGTACTTGTCGTAGGTAGCTTCATGCTTCACCTCCTGCTCGCTGTTCGCCTTAACAAAGGCCTGAGCCTCTGCATACACACTCGATTGCCCTGTATTCGACGCAGTCTGTTGCGTCGCGGTTGTAACCTGCTCCCGCGCACCTAGGACTGGTTCCTCCGTGTCACTGACCGCAGCCAGTTCCTTGGTAGACAGCGTGGCCAGGCAGTCCGTCAGTTGCTGTAGCGTCAGGCTCGTCAGCTGCTGCACCGTCATCCCAAGGCTGTTAGCCAGCTCGTCCAGGTTCGAGGATGTTAGCTGGCTCAGAGTAATGTCCAGCGACGGTTTCGCCTTCTTCGTCGTGCTGGATGTACTAGTGGAGGTGAAGAACGTGGACAAGTTGGTGGTGGGCACCATCGAGCTGAAGGAATCCTCGAAGGTCGACGTGGTCATGGAACCAATCAAATCCGACTTGCTGGACAGGTGAATAGGCGGGGTGAAGTTGTCGTCGAAATGGACCTTGGCATCCTTCGATGGACTCTTGCTCCTGTCTTTGGGTATGACAGGCAGAGCGTGCTCCCGTTCAGGGAAGTCGTAGTGGAAGTAACCCTCCGTATGCGGCGGCCTTGGCGGGGGTTTCATGGCGCCCCTGGCCCCTTGCTTCTTCGGCGGTAGAGGAGGTGGGTTGATCAGGATGCTGGCAACCCCTCGCGGAGGGGGCTCGGGCACGAGCTCCAGCTCCGCGGAGGAAGTTGACAGTCGCGAGTTGGCGTCCGAGGAGCAGGACTTTAGTGGAGACGCGGGTGATTCTGAGCTCGTGGAGAAATCTACAGGGAACGGCTTCTCCAGTGGCAGTCCTTTGTTGTTTGCCACGTCGATCTCGAAGTCCTTGCAGCGCGTGGACATGATAGGACTCGAGATAAGCACCAACCCGTGTACGGCCTCCGCGGTATCTTTCACTCCAGGAGCAGGGACAGTTGGGACAGTTGGGACAGTGGGACCTTTCGGAGCTGAAGAGTCCTCTGGCGGCAGGGATACCGACAATGGCTGATGGTGAGCTGATTTCCCCGCAATGTTTGCCGCTCGCGTCGAATCCGAGTGGGGGGTGGCCGGCAGGGCCGATTCGTTCTCGTCGAAACGATCGAAGTTCGCGAAGTTGCTGTCCTCGAAGTGATTTTCGCTCGACATCAAGTCGTTTCGGGCGTGGCTAGCCGACTCCAGGGAATCAGAGACGGTGGTGAAGTTGGTTGGGAACGTGTCCGCCGAGCTGGTGGACACCAGATCCTTCAGCACCTTCTTCGGGGGCTTCTTCAGGTGCTGGAAGAAATCTTTCTTGTCCACGTATGGTTTTATCAAGCCTGTCCCCAGGGGGTCCAACTCCGTGAAGACGTCTATCTGGGGGCTCATGGCTTGCATCTGCAACGAATCAGAGGAAACAGGACAGCCTATTCAGCTTCTCTGTCTATCGAACCTATACGCGTGTATTTGTCAATCTATAGAAATAGTTTGGTTTAAATTTTATCTGTATTAATGACCCGGGGATCAAAAAATTTCCTTATGCATACATACTTCCTTGGCTGCGACTGGGTTAGGTCTAGGCACGTCAATTAACTAACTATGTATACTTTAAATACTTTAAAGACTAAGAAAACGTTATTTAGCTTTCAAAATCACTCGTTCTAAGGCTACAAGGCCCTAAGTCACTTATAGTCTTGACAAAATCAAGTGGCCATTCAAGGTTGAGCCTATCCCCGCCATACAGTTCATCTACCCCCTCCCTTCACTCTACCAATATCTCCCAAAGACACAAATTGTCACATCTTTTGTGATATTTGTGATATTTGTGATATACAACAGCCACAGTTGATTTTAATCCGTCTATAGCAATGAATATCGAAGTACTACGATACTAACCTCTTCCAGTTCCTTCTTGACTGGTGTATTTTTGGGCGAACTCGCAGCTTCGCTTTCGCTGAAGAGATTATCCGCGTCTTTATCGAACCACTGTATGGAGCTTTGAAGTGGGGGTGTTTTGCTCGTCAAATTCGCCGCTGGGCTCGATGTGACCGACGACTGAGGGCCTGGTATCGTTTGCTGCCGCTCCAAATGGCCCCTTTTGGACCCTGATGGCGGTGGCGGTAGAATAGGTCGAACAGTGTCCTTCAGCTGTAATTTTAATTGTAATTAGAGACTGTAAAGTGCCTTCGGAAGAAGCTTAGATATTTATGGTTTGTTCAATTCCACGTACTTTCATGTTCGCAAACGAATCACCGAATGGATCGGTTTCGACGAGCTCGTCGGTGGATGGCGCCTGACTTTCAGGGGTGATCTTGTCCATGTGGTGAATTCCCTGCTGCAGAGAATTTAGTTCGAATTGTAGGTCTAGTAAATCGGCTATTACGCCACTTTGAGACTCGTTTCGTTTGTCAGCTGGTTTGTCTACCTCCGAGTTTGTGGTTTTTCCTCGATGGAGCGACGAGTCGGTTCCTCCTGCACCCTGTTAGGAAACATGTCTGGCCGTTCATTTGTGCTTCGTGATAAACGAACTGAAGAATAAGTTATTCGATTTCTGGAGGTATCGTTAGTGTATATTGCAGTAATTTACTTTCGTATCGGGGCTAGGCTCGACGAAGCCTAGGTGAAACTTAATCACGCTTATCGCATTCTGCTCCAAGTGCTGCTTCGTCAGCTCGATCTCCTTCTTTTTCAATTCGAACACCACTTGAAACAGGTCTCTCATCGCGATCACCACCTGCAGAACAGCGAAAAACAGGCATGCAATAGTAAAATAACTTTAACCTATGACATTAAATGGGATATTTCATATTATTGGCCTATTCTTTGGTGAAAATTTGAAATGCGTATGTGAATTTGAAGTTTCGACAAAAATTTCATTCCTAGCAATTTTTAACACAATGCACGTGTTAACGATAATAGAGGAATATGTGCTCAGTTGCAGCTGTGTCTGACCATAGGCTGGCCATAATCACTTGCACCCACATTCTACTATCCCTGTCTTTTACCCAAGTCGCGTATTCTAGTCGTATTCTACTTACTTCCCCGTAACATTCACCTGCACACTACCTCGACAATAATTATTTCAAAAGAGTCATACTGCAACGAATACAATCGCGAAACTCTACAGATTAATTCCTTTAAAACTCTTATTTTTCACTTTCGCACGAGAGGTACAAATTTTTGTATCGGCAAAAATTCTGCAATTTTCAATGTCTTTTTCAAAAACTTAAATTCCCCAAAATATCTATACATATTTCCAAATCTATAAAAATAATTCGATCCATAATCTATAAAAATAATTTCCCACAAATTTTATGTGTCCTATAATCTTGTTCGTATTTAAAGAAACAAATGATGGGGGTGCAGTATATAAAAAAAAGTGGGAACGAAAGGGAGGTGAACTCGAAGAAATTGCGACCCCTTTGAACGAGCACGAAGGGAACTGCGGGTAATCGAACAACAATCTCCCGCGGTGTATCGTTGGGAGCAGTAGGCCGAATCGTATAATGCAATTATTTACATGCCCCCTCCCGCCGCACCCGGAATTACCGAGTGCTACCGAGGTCGATATTGCTTCTCCGCATTGGGCAAATATCATTTTAGACCCCCCTCGCTTCGCTAAAGCGAATCGTTCCCGGCGAATGACACGCTTCGTCCGCGTTTACGAAAGTTTATTCTCGCACAAGTGGACCTCCTATCGGATTAAAGGACGGAGATGCGATTAAAAAACCTTTTTTCCCTTTTGTATATTAAATCGTTGCGCAGTAGCGTTGGTTGCGCTCATTGGCAAATTTGCGATTAGTAAAATTTTCAATATTCCTGTTCCAAGTTCCAAGTTTTTGAATCGCAAGAATTTTGAGTTCCAGTGAGTTCTGGGTCGCCCAAAAGTCACTTCTTCTTCGGGGAAGTGAACAGATTTTAGGAATCATTGCAAACGGAGTTTGTAAAAAATAATTATCGCAAATATAAATCTTACTTGGCTCGCTGCTTTATCCGTTTTGATGCCAAAGAAACGGTGCCCAGTGTCTGGAGATCCAAAAATATATCCAAACGCTCTCGAATCGCTCATGTCCTGAGCGATGAACGATATCTTATGTACAGGATGGTGATACAGGCAGTCCTAGAAAAGGTGTCCCAACCCTTTCATCAGAATTTTCTTCAACGATATATCGTGTTGGATCAACAATAAACAGAGGTATACTTCCAATACGACGTTCTCTCCGACCAAACAGCATGCAAAAGAAAGGAAGATTGTAAAGGTGTGTTGAGAACTTTTACCCCAGACTTTTCGTCCCGTAACCGTAGTCCATCGATGCTGACCTGGACGGAGATTCGTTGTTTGTGTTCACCAGCAGCCCGAATCGCCATCTTCAGATCCGCCAAAGCTGCTTGGCACATCCTGTCCCCCCGTGCTTCCGATACTTCCAATATGCCAATCAGCTTCGCCTTGAACGACACACCCTCCCCAAGAAATCGGGACGGTTCGTTCTTGACTGCAGAAACGCAATTCAAACGAGCCCCGTTAAAATCACCGATTCCCAAAAACCACACAAACGTTTCATCCCAAAGTGACGATCACCCATTACGATGATGTTTGTGTAAAAAGTAATTCGCAGAAATGATACTTGACACTCATTTTCTTTTATCAGTTTTTACACAATTTTCATCGTTTGTTATAAAAATTTGCAACACCCAAATTTGGGGGGCAGGTTCGCCCCTTCGATGTGGACGTTGGATAAATGAAAAAGTTCGTGTCAAATACTTTTGTTAGAACTATTTTTAAGATAGGCTTCGTCACAATGGGCCACTGGTACTTTAGGACATTTCCGTCGCATTGATTGCTTCGAAAGTAGTAACAGCAGTGTTAATAATAGAAACGATAGTGGTACTAGTGTTACAATTGGAATGAAATTAACTGGGTATTGAGGGCCATTGTGAGGCCCCTTCCATTTCGTCGCTTGTGTTTGCATAGGGGTAGTTCGCAATCGAAGGTGTGACACTAAGATACTAGGGTATAATAAGAATTCTAAACTAGTGGTAATAAACGTGTCACTGTCATTAACAATAATTGTGGAGGTGGTTCATTCTAATATTCACCCCTAATCACCGACTGGGTCTCACGTTTCTCAAACGACGCGGACTGCAGACTTGAGAAGAATGGCTCTGAAGAGCCACCATGCAGATCGAATCGCGCCGGCGTGCAATAAAGAAACGCGAAAATCTGTCGCGGTAGATGTTCGTTTTAATGTCCCCGCGTGCGGTCTTATTCAATCCCAGCACGAGGTAGAATCGCTGAAACGCGATGCTATTGAATTATCGAATAACCGAAGCAGCAGGGGGCTTAAAGTGATCCGACGCCGATAGCCTCGAAACCTTTTCAGCTGATATCGATCGGCTGTACGATCAATTTGCCTGGTGAAAACGTGAAATGAGAATCCCGTCGAGCGTCCTCGAGATAAGCAATTTATCCCACTTGCTCGTGGCCGCCCCCGTAACACAATTCCTTGCCGGTTAAGAGATTCGAGGATCAAAACGAAGGAAATCAATCCGCCGGCATTATTCCGTGAAAGATCTACTCCGACCGGCATAATTGTGTAATTCCTCGCGCTCGCCACGGCTATCTTTCCACGTCGGGAACCTCTCCCCGTCTGGAGCTGTTTCTTTCTGCACTCTTCCCCCGCCGGCGGCCCCTCGGCGACTTTAATAGTCACGACCGCCGTCGGCACATTTGTTTGAACGTACTCGTGCGCCTCGAGTGGAGAACGCCAACTGTCGATACTTGAGACTCTATCCGGATAACCAATTCGTGCCCTTCCATTTTTCTCTCTCTCTCTCTCTCTCTCTCTCTCTCTCTCTCTCTCTCTCTCTCTCTCTCTCTCTCTCTCTCTCTCTCTCTCTCTCTCTCTCGTCCTCCACTCCGCCGTGCACAGTCACCTTTGAACAGCCAGCTTTCTCCATCCGCACAATCATCCCTGATTTCAGCAACCCGGGGGCACACGCGGCTTCGGGTTGCCCCCGCGCTGTCACAACAGTCGCTTCTACGTCGAGGATCTCTACGTAAGACAATGGGTCAATAAAATACGGCAGGGCCCGTGCCACGGGGAGGATTACAGGCATAACTCCTTCGAGTAGCCCAACGAACGTACGGGGTGCCTAGTCTTAATCTGTAAATGGAGGTGCATGGACGGTGGAAAGTTTGAAACGTAAACGGCAGCGGGGTGCCTCTGTGGATGACTGTCGCGCGGTGAGAGGGGATTGCTCGAGCTAGAGTAGCGACACTAATACGATAACAGATGGAGTATCGGAGTTACATATACACATCGCTGCATTCCCAAAACTGTAAAATCGAAACGAGAGTATGAAATTCAAAAGAAGAGTGCCTATAATTAAATTTCAGAAGGAAAAATCACGATGTTGGAACAAAAACATCTTCCGTTTGTCCATCGCGTGGATCGTAATTTGAATTGCGCGGCGGAGCGCGCAGAAGAATTTGAATCGAGAAAGTCCGTTACATCAACCGGTTCAAATTCCACGAAGTGGCTGGTGCGCCCCTCTAGCGGCGCAGCGGCGCAACTACCGTGCACGCGCGGCGCATTGCCGCGGCCGGTCACGTCGCAATGCACCGAGAGCTCGCGCGCAAAACGGAAATGACAGTGGCGTCCCCGATTAAGACCCCAGTTTCCCAGTTCCCACAATACTCTTTAAATTGTACAGCCCTTAGGTCCGTGCCTTACATTGTATCGTATCGGATTATCCCGTTGGATTCGAATCGAGCGACCGACGTCTTTCCTCCCTCTCGCGGGAAGGGAAGCCATATCCCGGAGCTGCCCCCTTTCACCGTTCCGCGAGGGTGATGTCACAGCGTCGCACCCCCGTGAAATCGCTGGGGATCGCGGGCCCCGCATCCGTCTCAGAAAAGAAACCCGTACGAGCCGCACACCTCGATTCGAATCCCAACGTTATCACCAAAGTCACCAGGGCGACGCCGGCCAATGGGCACGTCTTATTCTCGTCCCCCTTGCCGCCTCTGTTTCCTTGCGCTCCACGGGAATCGTAACGGGGGTGGTTTTTTCTTACTCACACTTGCACGGACTGTTTTTCTTCCGTAAGGTCTGCATCGATAGTCCCGTGTAGGCGACGAGAGAGTATCGGACAGAGGAGAGGAGAAAGTTACCGATCTTCTCTCTCGGCGCACCCTCGGCCACCGCACTATCGTGGACAGAATTCCCTCAACACAGACACATGTCGCTCGCGCTCGCCTCTTCCTCTCCCTTTTCCACCTTCTTCGTCGGCCTACCCTACGCCACTATCTCACTCTTCCCCCTATGCCTCTCACTTCTCTGCCACCCTTCTCCCCGTCTCTCTCTCTCTCTCTCTCTCTCTCTCTCCCACTCCCGCAGCCCCGTCTCCCTCCGCGCGCAAGCCAACGCGTGCCGAACGGTGTCCAGCCCGTCGGTGTTACCCCGCTACTCCCTCTGCGTCCCTCGATTCGCGTATTTCCACGGATACACGAGATCGCGGGGGTTTCACGCACGGCTGCTGCTCGTCGTCTCGCGGACACGGCTCTCGTGGACGAGCAGGAGGGCAAGGTGATCGCGGTCGCACGCTACCGAGCTCGGCTTATCGCGACACAGCCGCGTGGCGTGAAAATACGAAGGAAGCGACGGCCGCCACTGCCGGCACGGGTCACCCATGTTAGCCTCTCTTATTGATCAATAATATACCATCTAGTACGTGGCGTCGTCGCTCCGTGGGGCCGCGGAGGCCATTTCCCGCCTTCGCGCCTGCTTCCCTCGCCAGGCGATCTTCCCTCTCGTACCTGCCGGGCAAACCAGCTGTCTTTCGTCGACCTAGAGCTCTGCATTGGGATCGCCCGCCTCGCTGCGAGACGGGCACGCTCGAATACGGGCGAAATAATTCTGCAATTTCCTTATCGACTGAGGCCAAATAAAGCCGAACCACTGCCTTCCAGTTGTTTGTAAGTGGCGGACTGTTGCGTGGGGGCGCGATTGCCAGCGGTTCCGTGGCGTTACTGTTGCCTACGCTGAAACCCATTCCCATCCCTCACAGATATGGAAGAGGTTGACAGCTTCTCGAAAGTTCAAGTATCCCGTGGGGCATCGGGGATGTTCGTTTTTGGCTTCACTTTTTAAGGGCCGCTTTCTTGGGAATGTTACTTTTGTTATCCTATAAGCTCGGTGGTGTTGAACTGGACGTATGATGTCGAGCGTAAGAATTAATTGTTCGATTAAAACTTCGTCAGTACTTAATTGTTTGCTTTTGTTTGTAGAAACAGTAAAATTGATTGATTAGAATTGCGGAATATAAGATTATTTATTCGGGGATAGGGGTAAATCATAGATTAGATCAGATAAGGGTGACTTTCTATACAGCTCTAGTTACACTTCTATGCCGGGAGATGGAGCTTCTGCAGTTTGCGCGCGAGAAATGAATATCCCCGAAATATTTTTTTATGCCCCTACTAATTACCTACTATCTTTAAAAATGCGATCTGTAATTTCTACTTAATTACAGTATCACGCTGGATGAATTCTATTGGAATCCCGTTTCAATATTCGCGACAGTTTCGAATGGCATAGATTATTACTTAACGATCTTAGCGCCACATAACGATTTTTACTACGACTTATTCACATTCCTCAAGCACGAGATTAAGTAAGCGTAAGTGCAATATCTTGTGTATACGATACACATATACATGCGGATAAGATATGATATCTAACATCTGACTTTGCAGAATTATCAAACTAAAACTCTGGTATCCTCCACAAATATAAAGCCTACAGACCAAGTATGTAACAGTGCGTATCAGTTTCTATCATTTGTTTAACTTTGTCCCCTATCTACCTGCAAAATGAACACGCTGAAACACACATAATTAATAGTTTCTCGCCATGGCAAGGGATTTACGAAAGGGAATCGCCAGCTACTTGAAGAATTTATTTACATTTACCAAAGCGAGCCATGTCCGTGGCGCGTCGAGTCCGAGGAAAAGAGATGCCGCATACCACAGATTGCTGGAAAAATCAATAAAATAGACCCGAGTGCCGATCGTGATAAAGTGGTACAAGAAATAAATAACTTAAGAGCAAATCACAGAAAGGAAAAGAAATAAATTCAAGACTCTCAGCGCTCAGGGTTGCGTGTGGAACAAATTTAGGAATCGACTCTATGGTGTATAAGTAAGTACCTACTACCACTTATATGATTTTTTAGGAGACCAAGATACTCCTAGAATGTTTTGTCGTCCGTGCACGCATGGTTCATGCGTACACTGACGACACTGTTCAAGTACATGCACTTGTTCCGTGTGAGAGGCTATAAAGGCCGTCATGTGTACTTGCTCAATAAATCTGTACAAGTACCAACACAATTTCAAGTATTATTCTACCCGGAATTCTACAACCCGTTCACCCTCCAGAAAACAATAGTTTAATTCTTTTGGTTTTTGTCTATTTTGGAAAATATAAGAGTTGTTAGTAAGGGCTGTACTTCCGAATAGCCCCAGTGACCGATCGACCCGAGGTTTCAGGGCAGGGGTAGGGAGGTAAATCAAACATTGTTGCTTCAGCAATTTATTAGTTTCCGAGATATTAATAAAAAAAGAGGTGAGGGAAACAGGTCCAGCAGTCCGTAGAACAGATTGAGTGGAGGGGGGGGGGGGGGAGGCAAGATGGACCTCCGTTAGGCCTACGTGTATGCAGTTCAAAAAAATAATTTGTAAAAAAATTAATAATTTTTCATTAATATTTCAGAAACTAATAAATACCTGAAGCTAAAATTCCCCCCCCTCCAACCTCGTGTCGATCGGCCACTGGGGCCATTCGGAAGAATATCCTTAGTAAGCCCTATAAAATGATTTTTTACGTATTACCATTGTACGACACAATAGAAATCTTTTTTAAGCGTAAGTAGACTTTTTCTGCACTCTCTTCAATTAAATTCATGCAGCATATCTATTAATCGTGAAAAATATTTACGTTTTGAAAAAATTGGCTGCGCATATTCAGGCGATTTGGAGAAAAACAATGTAACAAGTATGATGTAACATGTATGCAGTCCGGGGCGAAAACGCGCGCTCCGTTCACAGGTTCAAGAAAGCGGCGATGCATACCCGTATCACGTGTTCTGAGGGATGTAAACAAACTCCTCAGTCTCACGTTCTAAAAGGCGATAAGCATTTTTTAAAACAAATCTCGTGCTTTATGGTCAGCTCACGTTAGCTTCTCATTAGGTCCGATGCAGTCTTTTGTTGCAACACATCGGTCTCCTTGTTTTTCGTTTTGTGATATTCCTTAAAAAGTCAAGTTTGGTTCAGTTACTTCATTCCGATATGAATGGAAAAATAACCCCAAAAAATTACTTTATGACATAAAAAATAATTATTTTCAGGAACAACTTGTATTCGAATAAGCTAAAGCTAGATTACCAAAATCGCCCACCGTGCGTTTTTAAATGGTGAAAACACGGTCGGGGTGCGTGGTGGGGATGGCCGTACGCGATTGGTCGGTGCATCGTGGCTGGCTTGGAAGTCACGCACGAGCCTCGTAGTCCGCGGAGAGCCGCCGCAACACGAGGTTGTGAGGTAGTTCCTCGTAGCGTACGCCAGTGTAACAGAGATAGACGAGGAGGACTCAAATCAATCCACCGGATCGCTTCATATTCGTTTCTACCGACCGTGCCTTCAACTTGTCAGCCAGACTTATCTATTACGCAACATATGCACGCACACCATGACATCCCGTGAATACCTGGTCGCAACGTTAACGATGATCCTAGGAATCCTGGCGATTAACACCGACGCCAGATCGTGGGGTAAGTGAATTGCAAAACCCTTCTAACGTGCGCGACAAAATCAGCTGCGTATCAAAGCACCGGTGAAAACAGTGAAAACTCGAGAAGCGAGCGGCGCGGCCACGAGGTCGTGTCGATACTACCGCTTTGCGGGTCGCGCTTAAGCCTCGCTCTCCATTCACGCGACTCCGGCCGTCACGTACGCCACTTTTCCTCTGCCTTCTCCGTCCGGCAGAGAAAGACGAAACACGGCCGAAAGGTGAATGAAACCGACTTTTCAGCCGTGCCTAGACCCATCGTCTAACTATCACGGTGCCGTGGATCCGATAACCAGACGAAACGGCACTTGTCCTTATACCTGTTTACGTAATGAATGTCAAGCTGTCGGCGCGACGTGCCCTGTGCAATACGCGTGCCGCATAAATCCCGAATTCGAAGGCAATGGTAAATAGAGATCGAAGATGTATATATGTAGTTGATCGGTCGAAAGGGGTCCGGGTCGCTTCCCTCTTCCGCCACTTAGCAGGCATGGAAACATTAGAAACCGTTGACAGCCGATGACTTTTTAAGTCATGAATGTCGCGATCTGCCGCGCGTAACGCGATTATAAGTGGCGCGGGTGATACCTACCTGGATATCGTTTTCTTCATTTTTTGCTTTTTCCTAAGTATGAGGATAAACGTTCTTGTCATTTGTTTTAAGTGGCCTTTCCGTATCGTCGAATTATGTCACACGTTTCTTGACGAACTTGAGTTGTTTCTTGACTTTTTGCTCGACACGTAGCCTGCTAGGCATGTGCTCGGTTAAAGAGAGCGCCATGCTGTGCCCCGATTGTGCGATTATGCACTGGGTAATTAGTAGCTCGAGGAGGTGCGAAAAATAGCTTACGCAACGTACAAAGAATGGGCGGGGAGGAGGTGAGTTTTATTGCAACGCGTGACATTTGCGAGTTTTTGATAGTGTAGGGTGGAGCTTTGTAATTTTTTATGATTTTGAATATTGTTATTCGTAGAGCGCTGAATTCTAAATGGAGAGATAGTGGAAATTTGAATATTATGTATAATAATATTGAAATCTACGTATTTGTTGTGAAACGCTAATATAATATATTAATCCAAATTTTGTTTGTTTAATTTGTTTAATACAAATTCGGTGTATTATGTTACGTTGCTAGGAAAGTTCGTAGCGTTTCTGACAGCTCTTCAACAGACGCAACTCATCAAGTTTTGATCTAACTTTCAGCCATTCAGCGGCGTTTGAAAAATATTAGTAATGGGTGATACACAGTTTACCGCTTCGACTATTAAAAAAAATAGTTACAATTTTCAACACTACGCGGTGATAAGAGTTTGTTAATGGCTGTTTCTGGTTCACTCGAACGCTAGAAAAATTTAAATTGACTCGGGCCCTGACTGTGGCACCCGTGAAATTCGCGCGCTTTGTAATTGGACGTATTTTTCGCGTTATTGACAAATTCCCGTCGAGTGACCTTTTGAACGGAACTATCTGCATGTCAATGAAACCATGATTTATTAAAACGATAAATTTAATAGTATATACTTATTGACACTTTGCATTACCATAATCAGACAAGATTGGAGAATTTAAATACGCGACGAGGAAAAATTCGTTGTTTTTCAAATTTTAATGTTCAAATGATCCTACCTTTATGGCCCGTTTATCGCAAAGAAGGGTGACAAGAACATTTTGCGCACATTCTGTAATTAGCCCCTTATCTTGTAGTGTACAATACGAAATGGAAATCATTAAGCAAATCGCGAAAAGTATTGCCACACATTCGGCCAGAAAACGGTGGAAATTGGAATAATAAGGTGGAAGATGAGTCGGCTTTTGCATATCATGGTTCGTTTTCTTCGTTAATCTTTCTTTAGCCTTTGTCACGCATTCTATTGTCACTCAATGGAATTTAATGTGAAAAAATTTAAATATTTACTAGCATTCTACTATAGGCATTATAAACTGCTTAGTATGAATCATAATAATAATAGCATTGAGACCATTAAACGTTGTTACAAAAATATATTTAAATTCTTCTCGAGCTTCTTCAAACTTTACCAACTTTACCAACTTATTTAAATTCTTGTTAATATTCTTCAGTTTGTTTTTGTACTTTTTCGAAAATTTTAAACTCAAATTATTAAATTTTATTAAGGCATCCAATACTGATCAATGAAGATCTATTCACCAGTTTTCCATTTCTTTTGAAATTATTTAAACGTTCTCGCGCTATCGAAATCATTCCGAATCACACGAAACGCACCAGTTCTCTAGCGCGAGTTGAGTCGGCACTTGGCTCGTTGCGAAAACAATAACAATTTATTCCGTACCAACTCGTTGCGCATTTACGCCAGTCCTCCTGGCCAGGTCAACCTGTGGGAAAGAAAAATTCGATGATCTTCGACTTTCGATCCGATTTATTGACAAACCGATAGTGATAACTTTCAATCCTTCGGCAGTTTTTTCCCAAATTCCTATTCGTATTTTCCTTGTTTACGATTCGCATTGTAGGCAGCGTAGTAACTCGCCTTACGTAATTGCGATTTTCTTTCATAATTCCAACGCTGCCTTGCTATCAACGCACTTTTTCATATCCTTCGCCTGTGTTCGTAAATAGTGTCATGTAAACTAGGCTTGGGAATTAACTGCTCTTTTCGGCAGAGTTGGGCATTAGTCGAATACATTTTTATTTGGCTAAATTTGTATTCGAATGATCTGGAATAAAGTGAAGCTATTCGAGAATAACGAATAAATTTTTATCTGGAATATTCGACTAATCTTCGAATAAAAATGTAGTCGAATAATGCCGAACTCCGCTTTTCGGCCGATGTCCGGAAGTTATTTTCCTAAGGCTGATGTAAACAAAGCGTATGAAAACCCATTCAATTATGAACCGTTCGAAAATTCATGGCAGGCTGTATTTAGAAATAATGTTTTTCATATTAACGTACATATCTCTAAAAACAATGCACTTATATTGAATTCCACTTAAGAGTAGACCCGTTTCTCCGAAGGATGACTCCGAGGACGCTGTTGATTCGTAGGAAATCGGCAGAGAAAGCGCTACAAGAAATCGCGCGCGCAGGCAGCAGTGGGAGCTGCGCGGATCGCTCGCAAATCGGTCTATTCGTAGGTCTACTCTTATATGGAATGGTATATACGTAATTTTTTTCACACTTCAATTTGAACATTGATTCCGTTCCGCGAAAGTTGAAGTAACTTTGCTTTCGGCACATTTCTACAGGCGTTGATAAAATGATCGTCTTTTTGCACACGCTGCAGTAACATTATATCGCAGTCTATCAGCTTTCACTGACGAATCTTAACAGCCAGCTGTATTGTATTTCTCCCGAGCTAATCTAAGAATGCAGCACAATATTTTAAGTGGGCGGTTTGGAATGGTTTGTTCATTCTTCGCCGAAAAAATTAATTCTTTCACCGTTCATACTGTAAGTAGGCAAAGTATGGGCGAATATATGCAATACGTGTCCTTTTTTTTCAACTTGCGAAGTGAACGAAGGAAATTCAGACTGTTGATGAAAGAGACACACCTTTTTTATTACACTTTCTTAATTTTTTATGTTTAGAAAGGATTTTAGGAGTTGAACTGTAATTATTAGGTGAAGAATTTTGTGACGAGAGTTTCTGTGGTCTTTTATCGCTATATTTCGAAATATACTGGATATACTAGGATTTTCTCAATTGGTTTTAATATGTTCGGTAAATAGAAAACTGTGTATGAAATATTAGATAATACTGTAAAAGCCTCATTATTGCCTAGCTCATGGTACGATCATATAATACAAGATAAGAATAGATGGGCGATATTTATTTAATCAGTTCATCCAAGTTGTATTTACTCTTCGAGATTGCTAATGGTGACTAGGTATCGTAGTTTCGGTTTATCACTTATTACCGCTAATCGACATCCCCACCAGTTCGTGGAGTGATGCAAATTTTGATTTCGAAAAACGAGTAACGATTTTATTCGACGATAGCTTTTTCGTTATTCTCGATAAAAATACTCAGAAAAAATAAATGAGATGAATAAGTGGCGTGAAGGTGAGGGGACCTCTTCTCGAGATACACAGTGGACTGCCATTGACAACAAAACTGTTTATGACCGGTGCGATAGTCATGAGGCGTGCTGCAATTAATTTATATTCGACAACGAGAACGATAACTCCAATTATTTTTTAATTAATATTTTGCAGATTAAAATGTCTTATCAGTAGATATCTATCGTAATGTCAAACGTCATTATATATAGTAGCAAATTAAAAGTTAAATTGAAAAATAGTTAAGCTTGCGCGTACCGGACAAAATTCGAATTTCCATTTCCGTTACATCTACATTTGTCGGAAGTGATAAATTCTGTAATGGGAAAAGTCAGAGACTAACAATCCTCGACACCTCGTCCCGTGATGAACGCTAAAATCATCGTTTAACACAAGACATGGTGTAGCAGAACGCATTGCTCGTTTAGAGTTCTATTTTTATTAAAAAAAAATTGATTCGATATTTTATTCGCCGCAAGTTATCAACTCTGCCCCTCAGACTGCAACTCTGTCGAGCTCGTCGCTCCATTTTTCTTTTTTTCTTTTTTTTGATGCGCGCGGTTAGCAACCAAGTGCGATAAGAAACTCGTCTACCTCGCGAATCGAAGAAATTAATGATAATTAACTAATTATCGCTGCGATTCGGCCATCAATTGTTTACAAACTATTCTCTTTGTATCGCTTCGCCGAAATGCGCGACGACTTTAATATGGTCTGCGACAACGCGTTATGTACCGAAATTAAAAGTAATCCAAATGAATTCTTTTTCATATTTTCATCGGAAAAATGTCACCAGTACGTGAATAGTATTTTCATAAATAGAAAGATTTTAATTTTCATCGGTCTCGCTTGCAAGCCGATCGAACAAGTTGCAATCTGACGGTCGTGGCTCGAGATTCAAATGAAAGCAGCCGCTCCTCGATTAAAAACGCATATCTACCAGTCCACACCCGATCCGTTTACATTTTGGCGCGAGGATTAATTATACTGTATTAATCCTCCACTTGCGAATGTCGGCCAGCCTTGTCAATGCGGTACTGACGTCGTTCAAATATTGTTTTTATTACCATACGACCTTTGTATGCATTTTGCTTCGTCAATATTAATTCTTCGCATTAGTCCATATGCAGGAACTAGCGTTAAGCATGATAATAATAGTTATAATGATACTCGACTCACTTTTACATAATTAAAAGCAGGTCGTCCATGGTTTCCTTCAAATTCTTTTAATACATTTTTGGTCATAGGTACATCTAGTAACATCTAGTCACATAGTAACATCTAGAACTTAATAGTAGAACTGCGCTGCAAAATTTTTCGAACATCCTGCATAGACGTAGTACTAAGTAATGATCTCGATCAGTTCGCAATTGAATAAGTACATACTATGATCGATTTACAAACTGTATGCAGATAAATTGGAGGGAAAAAATTCATTACATAGTACAAATTGTAGGTGTAAATGATATGTATCCTTGGTCTTGCAATAAGGAAAACAGAAGTGACGCGTTATAAATCCATGCTAAGGTATGCATGCTCGCGGGAAATGTTCATGCCTGAGGTCATTTGGATCACGCTATACATCGCAAAGTTCATCTTGATGTCAACTGCATCATCGTGTTCATGAAATATCAGCGCGCGATCCTGTTAGAGCAATAATTAAATGAAATCGAAAAGAAAATATCGATGTATTCTTGACAGGCAATGATTTCCGGCTCGGAGAAATCGTGCTCACCGCGCAGCGCCTTTATAAAAACAGCTTCCGGGAGAGTGGCTGATATTCGTTCATTTTTTAATATTTTTCTATAACAAAATCAGCGAGAGAATAAGCAAATAGTTGCAAAAAATATACGTTAGATTTTCCACAAAAAATTCCCGATAATCACGTTCTTTTTCGCCTGCTAAGTAGACATGACCTCTTAAATTTCCAATACACCAGGGTGCTAAGGGCCCAACGCCATATTTTCAATCTCTGATCTAATTAATGCAAGCTAATTTGAAACAGGCATGCATTCTTCATACGACTCGTATCCTCTTCGCCCACCCACCACTCGCGATAAGAAGAATAAACCATTACAAAAGAAAGTAAACATTCACTTTACAGCTCCAATAGATAAGCTCGATAAGTCCCAACTCATTCCAAGAAGTCCCCAGAGACAAATCTCATTATCTATTCAACAATAACAGACAGTCCACTATAACAGGGTCCTTATTAGGGCCACTTTGATATGCCGCTTGACTCTTTCAGATACATATATTAACGCGGCATGTACGAAATACCAATCGCAACCCACAAAAGTCCCCAACTTATAAGGCCCATAATCTCAATTAAAGATGGCCAAAAGTAATGGTGAACAGTTGGTGTTTCCACTTTGTTGCAGATTTAGCCGTGGTGATTGGTCGGGAAATCGAGTTCTTCTCGCGGAACCGAATGCTCACAGGGCAAGCAAAGATTGCGGAAGCTGTGGCCCTAGCGGGGATGGCCTACGATGACGCTACGCACACCATGTACTTCAGCGACACGCGCAGCGCCACTTCTGTGTTCAGTAACGATTTGACGAATAAGAATTTCACGTCAAAGCCACTTTTCAGAAGTGAGTATGCCGACGAACAAGCCCCCTTGTTCGTTAACGATAAATCTGAAGCTGAAGCAATAATGCTCGATAAACGCAATATTTGTGATTTGGTCACGAGGAGGAGTAGAAATAAGAAGAACATTATTTAATTACGTAATACTTTGCAATTGACATGCGGTAGAATTCTATAGATTCACAGAGCTTGGGACAACAGAATCACTGTTTGGCTACTATCGCTAAATTAGGGTATGGTGTTTCTATACCTGGTTCTTTTCAAGAATCTATCTTCAAAAACAAAATTATGATTTTAACCAAACGCTACATTTGTTTTCTGTATCGGTACTACTACGCGTATCCCGTTTTTAGTAAACTACCTGTTTATTTTCCTTCCTCCCTTGAAAATGGCCCCATCAGAACGTTTGCCACTTGGGCCTTTTTTCTTAAATTCGCCGCTATGCGAATAGCTTTGACTTCGAGTGTAATATAGTTCCACTTCATCGACTCACAAGAGAAATCGTTGTGTCGTTCAGAACAGAATAAAAGTTACATCATGGGGATTGGTTACGACGCGAGGACCCGAACCTTGTTCTGGAGCGACGTTATGCGTCAAGCGATCATGAGGATGCATGTGCCAGTGGACGGCAAACCGGAAGCGCCCGTCCTCCTTCACGATCTGACCGCCAGGGATCCGCGTGGCATTGCTCTGGACACATGTAACAGGTGTGCCACTTATATCTAGGTAGAAACACCGATCTCGTAGATCCCGTCTCGGCTGCAAGACTCTCGGCACCTCCTCCCTCCCCCCCCCCCCCGGACTCGATTATCCCGCGGACCCATTTCGAAATACAGAAAAGAAACGCGCGAACGCACGGGTACATGCACCATTGCCGGATGTGTCTGATAATTGTACGTTGTTTCCAGTCACATATACTGGGTAAATAGTAATAGCACGAATCCGAGCGTAGAGCGCTCGAATCTAGACGGAACCGAGCGAACCACCGTTATTAAAGAAAATTTGTACGAGCCGCTAGCGGTGGCAATAGATTACGCGCAGGGGAAGCTCTACTGGATCGACGACGTGGAGGGTATACAAGTGAAGATCGAGCGGAGCAATCTCGATGGTAGCGATCGCGAGGTGTTGGTACACCTCAGGCGACAGCTGCCGGTTTATCTGGCGGTGGACGATCGGTCGATCTATTGGACCGATCTCGTGTCAAAGACGGTGTGGACGGCACCGAAATATGCTGGCACCGTGCCGACGCAGTTCAAGTCCTATTACTCGTCGCACCGAGACGATGATCCCGCGGGTATCGTGGCCCGCGACAACGCGGGCAGAGTCGATTGCCCGGCGATGATCAGTCAAAGGGTGAACATCGCGAATGCGTCGTCCCCGCGGGCCACCGTCCAGTCGTTTAACAATTTAATAACGAGCACGGAAGAATCGGATCTGACCACCGAGACCACCGAGAGACTGAAGTCGGCGCGCAGAGAGAGCTACTGCCTCAATGACGGCCAAGTGGACGAGACGAATGGACACTGCCGCTGCAGGCTGGGGTCAGTTTTTCCACAATCTTCCATGCTTACGCGACAGCGTCGCTTTCAGTGACTTCTATCATCGGATGTTCAGTTACTAATCAAAATTGTAATTTCTATAGTCTCTCTCTCTCTCTCTCTCTCTCTCTCTCTCTCTCTCTCTCTGATCGTCGCGAAAGTATCGCCGATAGATTGGCGAGATTCTTCTGAAGAAAATGAGTACAAACTCGTGTTTGGACTGTTTTTTGAATTGATCTCTGCGGAAATCGGACCGGAATAAAGTTACCCCGAATGTGGCCGTGTTTGGACTCATTTATATCGGGGAAACCCCGCCGATCTATTGGCGGTAGTGAAAACTATAGAAACTTTAATTTTCATTACGCGGTATATATGCAAATTGTATTGCGTCACTCAGAGCGATACTCACGTGGCCACGATACTATTGACGCACTGGAGTAAACGTACCTGTACACCTGCCCACGCTAATTTAAATAAAAATTCAAATCCTTTAGTTTCGGTGGCGCGCATTGCGAGACGAATCTGTGCCACAATTACTGCGTACACGGTGGCTGCAGCATAAATAGCGATGGGTCACCCACGTGTAAATGCACTGGTACGTTTGCGGGGCTAAGATGCGAAACGGACCAGTGCAAAGGATATTGTTTGCACGGCGGTCAATGCTCCGTCCAAAACGAAAGGCCGATTTGTACATGTAAATACACGGAGGGACCTCGCTGCGAGAAATTAAGGAATATCACTCAACTTTGCGAGATCTTTTGTGCCCGTACCGAGCCAGTTCCTGCCAGCATCAGCACGACTAATTGCAGGTACATACATTTTTATTGAACAGGTACATGTAATTCACGTTGAAACTTTCATGATTTCACGAAACTCTGACTGATACAAAAGTATTGTTAGGTACCATCAATCTGCGGAGTGCAATTAACTAGTTGGAGCTTAACAGGCATATAATTCATAATGGATGATTGTATTATCTCCTAAAAACAGGTGTGACAAAGCGAACGAAACGGTGGCGCAAATGATCATGATCGGAGAAGACTATGAGTACAAAACGTTGTTGCTAAGTTTTTGCTCGTCTACTGCCCTACTTGTACTAGTGATAATTGTACTTAGCTACTGCGTGATTAAATTACGAAGACGACCACGCATCAGGAAGCGATTCGTTGTCAGCAAGGGTGGTATAACTCCACTGACGTCTAGACCACAACTACCCGACACTCAGTGCGAAATAACCATAGAGAATTGCTGCAACATGAATATCTGTGAAACTGTGAGTGAAATACCACCTAAAGTATAAAGAAATCATTCGCGTGCATGAACATGTGCATAACATGTGCTTCTGATGTGCAACTAGTTCAGTATTTACGTATAACGCAACTATTCGGGCTTTAAACGTAACGAGAAAGAGTCTTCCGTGAAATATAATAGGTACAGGTTTGAATCTCAATCCAGGCAGCCGTAAGGCTCGTTCTTTTTCTAGTTGCACAGAATTTCATCCGATTATTTTTTTCGTTTTTATTTGTTTAACTACAAGTATTAGTAGGTACGAGTGGTACTTAATTTTTTAACCCTTTGATATTTTTTTCAACTGCGTCGAAAGTATTCCGCCGTGATAAATTTACATTTTTATATTTTCTATTATCAATGGATTCGCGAGATTTTCATAACGAAAATCGAAACTCGGTGTCGCTCGAATGATTCATATTTAATTACACTTAAGATCATTACATGATATTCGTTCATTACTTACTAACGATCAAATTAGCCCTTTAAGAAGAATCCATGGCTTAGTTGTGATACCCGCCGCGCCGCTCACGTCCTAATCACCAGTTTAATATGCATGAATTCGCATGAATTCACATAGGCTATGCGACAGATTTTACTAACGCGGTTTTTCTTGAAAGAAAAAAAAACATAATTCTTTGGCAAATCAGTTGACAGTGGCATAGACATAATCTTGGATTTCTCGTAAGTACTTGCTGCGATAACTCTAATACCTTCTCAGTACACAATAGACTCTCGATAATGGAAACCAAACACACTACCGATAGAAACTAGGGGGTTAGCGTGTGTTATCAAGAATTCTGTTGAAACGAATAAAAGAATTTTCAAGTATGGTAGACTTATTTGAAATCAATATATCCTTTCTATTGAGCCACTCTCTAGAAATCGAAGTAAATATTTTCTTTTTGTACGTCACATTCCATGGAGAACATTACACCAGGCATGAAGAGTTAATTGGGATTCGTTTGATCATGCTTCGCGCTCGCTAGAACATTAAAGGATAATTCATTCAATTTCCATTCTGCTCGACATGTTATTTTTCTTACAGCCATGTTTTGAACCAAAATTACGTACAGCGGGCCCGGGAACTGGCGTTACTAAGAAAGAAGAGAAGAACTCTTTGCTCGATAATATGGAGGGGCATTCGTGGTAGCATAAACTAATATTTCGACGTGAAATCTGGCGAATGTACTGTGAACTTGACGCGGAGCTCGTAAGAAGTTTACATAGCGCAGGACGTTGTAGTATTATTGTTAAATTCGGTAACCATGCCTGCAAGAGATGCGGAAACGTCGTAACAATGATACAGTCAGACAATGAAAGCCAAAGGACCTCTTGAGGACTCTTATATTACGTCATATGATATGTAGGGCTGTGTTCATATAAAGATTACTTGAAGTAACTATGGAAAAGTAATCGACCTCTTCTCCGTTTTTTTTGTTTTCTTTTTTAAAGGTGTACAATTATACATATATATATATATTTCATGAGAGAACAGGAAATGTTAAGTACCATGGCATTTCTCGAATGCCTCGAGGGTGTAACAGATACATGTACCAAACATAGAGAACTTTTATAATATTCTATTGATATTTCCTAGTTCTCTGTATGTTTTCCTAGCTCAGTTTCGCTTACTTCTTGTGACCGTTTCGACATTAACCAAATTCTGGAACGAATTTCACGAGAAATTAATCAGACCGCAATTGGAGGGTACATAAAGTTGCCTTAACTGCTAGACTTGTAACATATTGCTCAACGTACCATTTGAGTACATTCCTAAAAGCGTTTAGATTACAAAAATCATTAAGATCTGTGCCGAGCATTGTTTCATTTGCAAAGTACAATCGGATGTTTCCGATCGGGATCTTCATCGAGCTTAACTAATCGCGCGGCAATTGTCCAAATTTCTACGTTCTCTTTCATTATTCATTTTAAATAAGCCATTCGACGGGTATGCATTTGTTCTCACGCGTACTTAATACATCGACGAGAAAAGTCTACATTAAAATAAATTTTATGTACCTGTACAACGTTTCATGAAAAAGGAGCACAGTGTTTGAACGAGAAATCATCTTAAATGATTTTACAAAGCATTTTATTTCAGACACAGTACTAAACACGTTTTGTGCAGATTCGAAATGTCTCCACCTCATTTACATGAATCACATCGTTTAGTAAGTAAATGCATCTGTTTTTATAAATATTGTACAGCGTTACTTTACACAACACCTGTGCAGAGTAAAAGAACAATCCAGCACATGAACACAGAGGACATTCATTGTCGTTCATGAAATGTAAAGCACTGCAAAGCCAGACATGTACAGTTACAAATGATAATGGAATCATTGGCGTGAATTGTGGACGTTCATACTTATAGAAAGTACAATAAAACCACGACGAAATTTCGCTCCAACTAGTGGATCTTTCGTACTCTCTTGATTTTCGAGATGTAGTACACATAGTACAAATAATAATACATTTAAGTGAGAGTAACGTGTACAGAACACGGTAGTACGATCGAAAGGGACTCTGCTTTAAAATAATCATATTACATTTTGTTTCTTCTTTTTTTCCGCCCCACCACTTCTAGTTGTTGTATCTCGAACTGTACTTTCTATTGCTCTCTTTATGCTTAAACTAGATAATTGTTCATTACCGAGGGGTGGCTGATCGGTGGCGCATAGCTGTGCGAACCGTGAACCTAAATTTCTACCAAAGTCGTGTGTAACATTATTAACATTAACTATAGTACGATCATTGATTTCTGAGAGAATTTATATCAGAATGAATCTACAGTTTAAGTTTATAGGATTTGATACGCCCTTATTGCACCAAATAAGATACAGATGAAATAAATAGGCCGAGGATGTTGCGTGTAGCATCGGCGGTAGCTATCGATGCGAAGGTGTGATGCAGCTACAACATGCTACTTAGTATAATCTTAATACCGATTTGGATATAAGAATTTATTATTTGTTTCGCGGAACAAATGAATTCATTATCGGACGGTGAAGACAGAAATGAACTAATGATCGAAGTAATATTCGTTGCCTTTTATTTTCAATATGTACATTTAGTCTTTACATTGCGGAATAACGTTCCTGTTGTCTTAAGGGAAAAGCAAGCTAAGGTCATGACGATTTCTTTTGTTCCTCGTACACGATGAAAATTATTGAAAACTTATCGATCCCTGCGACATGTCGCGATCATTGCTTTTTAGGATTTAGTAGACAGTTTTATATATACAAATATATATATATACACACAAGATGTTTGTATCATTTGTTAAATTGCGAAATATGTTAAAATAGAATGATACAAGTGATACGTATCGAATAATGGTACTTTCGGAATGTAAGCGTTTCGCGAACACTCATCCCCAGAGACGGGATAGTGGCTTTATAGCAAAAGGTTTACATTCCTTGACGAGTGTTGGTAGATAGTTCCCAGATAGCGAAATATCAATTTTTATTTCAATCTTTCCTTATTTTCCTTGTGTTTGTACTTAATGTAATTAACAATCGTAATTACGTGAAACTTCAATTATTTCCTTCCGATTTTATAGAAGGTACTTAATCGACGTACCGGAGATACCAAAACACTTTGTTTTGTATTATAATGATACAATACTTGAACTTGTTTTCGTTTGGAAATTAAAATGTACTATTATCGGTAGTACTGGACATTATCAATATTTTGTGTCATTCTATTCCGGTTAACACGATGATCGCTATTGTATACAGACGAAACCGAAATAAAATTACTTAACCACTAGTATTTATTCTCCATGTGTAATATACATATTTATTGAAGGACATATACATTAATTATAGCGCGATTAAAATAATTACATAGAAAATGGATGAACGCCAGAAACAATAAATATCTTACAAACGAGGTTTCTCTACTCCGCGTGTAACTGAGTTTCAGGTAAAACCACTTTATCGCCGGGCTTAAATGCAGGCATGCCGAGGTAAGGACAGCTGGCGCATCTAAACGCATCGCCAAGGTAGCACTGCGAAATGTGTACAATTTTACATTATTTTCCCTTCGACTCTTACGTCCCGTAAGAAGCATAAATCGCAGGTTACTTACATTTCCACACGAGGATTTTGGAGTTCCCTCTTCTACAGTTTTGCCGCTCAACTCCTCCGCTAACCCACAAGTGCAATCTTTGCACGCTTTCCGTTTACCAGTCGTGCCGCACACTGAAGCAGAATTTATAAACGGTAACACCTCGATTTCCTACGCATATTTCATATATCGAAATCAGATATTTAATATACCTTTTAAACTAGAAGCATTGGGTTTCACGATATCACTTTCGTCTAAAAGATCATCCTCGTCAATTAATTCCTCATCGTCGACGCTGTCTAGTTTCCAAACATTGGGCTTTGCTTTTCCAAAGTTAAGCGTCACGCTGGAGCCAATCTACAAATTTGAAATACATAAGTTGCAGCTGATCGCAACGATTCGTTTAAAAAAGGAAAGGCGTAACTTACCTCGAACGATGGTTTCTCCGCTACTACTTCGGAAATGTTGTCTATCTCGTTGTACACTCTAAGCAGTAGGTTCTTTAAGTGTTTCGTATCTACATCGTCGTGAGCCTTTACTTTGAAACCAGCTAATTTGAAGTTCGATAATTTCGTATCATACGCCGACTTTATATTTGCATCTTTCTCGTGTTGCAATGACTCGTACATGATTAGCACGCCTGTTGGTTTCAAAGCTTTCAGGCATCTCTCCAAAAAGATGTTGTGATTCGGGCACGATTGCTTGAAGATCGAAATAATCGTGTCGTAGGAGGAGACATTCTTAAAACCTAGAAATACATTAAGTACAAGAGCAAGAGTAATATACTTCCTTTAAGTAAAATAGATAGAAAAGACTATTCTAGAAACGAAGAAGCAAAGTACAATCACGGGATACAATCACGTGCCTAGCCACAAGTACTTACACGGTTCCAAATCCTTGGTTGACGCAATTACCAATTGCTCTGCGTTTTTAAGAGGTTTCTTTGTTGCGACCACAAAATCCGTAATGTCATCGTTCGCAATTTCTCTGTCCACAACTACTAGGACACTGTTACTTTCCTTGAGGAATGTCATTTTAAACTGAAACTAATATTTCAAAATGGAAACAAAAAACGCTGTCAAACGTCGCCGTGCACATACCACTGGCAATAGCAGGCAATATCAGGTAATATGTTCTATATATTTTGCCGAATGCATATACATATGTATGAAAGCCGCTGGTAGGGGCATGTAGGGGCACCCGCTACCGATATCTCGAGAGGATCGAAACAGGGGCGGATTTGGGATTCTCGGAACGGGGGCGAATCCAATATTTTCTTGAGGAAGGGGCGCACATTTCATCTGAGCTTTTTGTAGTACACAGTGCACAAAATCGCGTAATAATTCTTTAGTTACCTATGCTAGTTTATTAATTAGTAATGTTTTAAAAAAAAAATTCGTCTGTGGTTTTATTTTTATGAAGTGTTTGAAGGCGGGTACTTGAGTTCCAATCTTTACCGTTAGATGGCGAATGCTATTCCATAAATTGAATAAGAGGAACTTGATACATCGGCCACGATAAAGAGGGAATTCTGTATATCATGTATTATGTAACGTAATTTACGTTCTTTATTAAATAGTAATTGCAATATACTGTACGGTCTTTCTCATATGCCAGCTTCTTCTTCGTAACAGAACACCCGCAACAGTTGACGGATCCACAACGCTGAGCGCGGGAAAGTTACTGATTTTCTTTAAACGGTGCTTCGAATTATAGAGTAGATACAGAATACGGATTACAAGGGTGAATTAAGTGAGATTCCGTATCTGGTAAATTAATACTAATACTGACCAGTGTATCGAGCTGTTTAAATGTATGTAAAATTAGAAATTGTTAAAGTACCGCGTGAAAATTTCACGTTACGTAGTATGAACGCTTTATCATTATCATTACGAGTTTTGCAAGTGTATGTACTTATATTTTATCAAAAACATCGATTAATAAGTAGTTTGTATAATTTCGTATCGCTGTTTAGATCAACTTCTATTGTAACGTCAGTTACGAATGAAACAGGTCAAGGGAGACAACATTACGTTTTTACGATTTCCAAGAAACTACATTGATTGAAAAAACAACTAGAATTTATAGAATAATAAAAAAAATAGAATTTCAATCGCGCGTTCCGAAAATTACATACAAAATTTGAATTATTTTCAAATGGAAAGTGAAAGATTGGACTGAAAAATCACGAAGATCTTTCAAATTTTTTTTATCATAAGGAATTTACGCGGTTTCATTCATATTTACACAAAGTGCAGACCATTAAAAGCTATATATTGGTAGTAACTGTAATAAATGGGAAATACTACAGTTTTTTGTATTAATTTCAATCAATTTATATTATTAGTTATCCACTAACAGTGTACGAATTAACAGTGTACCATACTATTAATATTGAAAATGATGTATCTACCATTATAAATCTTCGCTAACATTATGCACAAATTTTCTCAAATTTGTGAACTTGTTTCGCAAACTTGTTTCATTGGCAAAGATGTTAGAAGCAATAATGATATCAGACAGATGGACGGACAGCATGTGTCCGACCACATGAACTTACTACCTTAATTAACATTAATATAATTCGCACATTGTACTAATCCTTCGGTATAATACACACATTTACCGTCTGTACGTACACTGCACTCTAAATGGACCTACAGATTTCTTAAACCGAATCTTGTTTTTTTTTTAGAATTATAGTCAAACCTTGTTTGTGGCTGACCTCCTACAAACAGAAAAGAAAATAAACACACTCCTGATACAGTTATCTGGTCTGATATACTTGATTATATCTCTGTATCAAGATTGCGTTGTACTGGGTATCAAAAATTTTCAGTTAACTCGCTGCACGTAGATTGCTATCGATTTACCTGCATTCACAAATCTCCTGCGGAAGAAAATGAATCAAGCCTACGCTCGCTCTCGAATTTAGTCCCACAGACAAATACAAATATTTGCATGTTGCAAAGTGAAAGGTGCTTGCCATCACCTTCACTTCTGCAACATAAGCAGCAAATAAACGTCTAACCGATAATTTGATCAGTTTATCAATCATTTGTAACGGATTACACTTCTCTTGGAACGGATTACAGCGTATAAATGGTTTCGCGCGTGTAGGCCAGCAATTAAGACACGTCTGAGGACTAAACAGTGGTAGGGACGAATGTCTTCACTCGCGTAAGCATGCCTTCTGAATAAAACGTCACACATGAGACGCGTGCATATCTTATTCGATAACCTAATGGTCTGAATGGTCAGTCGTCTGTTGTTGGTCAATCCGGTTTCACGCGAGTGCTTCCTAGCGAATTAACAGTTCGGATTGCAAGGAGGTGAGTGTTTAAATAATCATTTTCACGTCGCTTTTCGTCTATATCTACCTTAAATGCAATGTCGTAGCGAGAGTGCGACCAAAGCACTCCATCTACAATCGTGTGCGTACTGCGTATATTGCGTAATGGCGTTGCTGCGCACAGAGCCACGATATATGTACATATGCACATATTCCTGGGGAAATATGTTTTGGAATTCTCTTAATTTTTCTGAAAGCCTAACAACAATCTGACCAAGCAGATATTTACGTTCGAATGTTTATTTGATAATATAGATCATCATTTGACTAGTAAAAAAGATTGTAGATTAGGTGTGACATAGTACTGCTTCAAAACAGGGGATACAGTAAAAGTTTTCTTCTTCAGTATTGAATTGTTTATTGCACGATAGCCGTGTGTTTGGCGATTGTTCGCTTGCAAGAAACTGTGTAGATGGAGAATACTCGCACAGAATGATTGTACGATGTGCGCAGTTTAATGTTTACAGGCAAAGTAGCACCCTGTAATTTTCTTCTTTTCTAAGGTTTCTTTGGACAGGCACAATTATTCGTGCCGACCAGGGCAATATTAATTGCTTAATTTCTGCTTTCTCTCTATAGCTGTTTGTTGCAGTTCTTGTAAGTGGCATAGGTCATTCTTATCACCCCTCACTTAAGCAATACACATTGCAAAAGAATTGTGTTAGATAGCTCTTGATAGGATTGCAAGTATCTCTCTCTGCGTATGTACATGTGTGTGTACCTCCAGTAGAGAATATCGTAGATAAAACTGCTTCAGCTCTTCTCGATAAGTCTGAAGTTTTGATGGCGCTTCTTTGATTTAAACATATTTAACACAGAAATACAATCTTCCTTCAGGGATTCTGTAACCAACTTGAGATTTCCCTTGCAACTATGCTTCAGATAAGGAACAGTGTATGGAATTTGAGATAGATCAAATATATATGTTAAAAAATTAACCCAGCATTTTTATTAATGTGCAATCCAGTAATAACAAAATACATAAAATGGTTCTACTTTAATTACAATATAGTTGGTCTGAATTTGATGTCACTCTAACGTTGTACGTACGTAATACATACGAGGAATGCAGCTGAAACAGATAAATACAGATTTAAAATTATTTTATTACCAAATGCATCTATTTCAAAATTCCATGAGCATTCAGAGCATTTTGGTACATTGGATATACAGGGTGTTCCATTATACGTATTTGATGATTACTTCAGTGTGCTGGAAATATTGTATACTTTATGAAAAGTATTCTGAAACCCAAATTATATTTATACTATTATATAAAAATGTTCGTGGCATGTACATATGTATGTTTGAAAGCGTAAAACTTAAAACTATGTACTACAATTTTTTTTTTTTTTTTTAATGGGACTGCTATAGGCTATAGACTAGTTCCAAAATCCACGTGCAGAGGGCGCTGCACTTTTAAATTTAAATGTTGGAGCGGAAAGTCAAATTTATAAAATCTTTTATTCTAACTGCACACAGAAATAGATCTTGGTACTGTTATCTCTATACGTTTATTTAACGGGATAGGTGGAGGAGGCCGCGTCGAAGGAAGAAATTGTTATTCGATCTAAACCCACGATGTCTAATAACGCGACTCACGCGAGAATATCGCGCACATTGGTATTTTACGTAAATGGAAAGGAGGTACGTGTATTATAAAATATATATTATAAACCGGACGTGCGCATTTATCAGAAATGCATTCATTACATTCATTAAATAAAATAGAAAGAAGGAATTATAAAAATAAAACGATAGTTCTATAAAAGTTTGTACTCTTATGATGCTCTTAATTTCTAAACTTTCTTGATTTGTATTATTGACAATAAATCTTTCCCTCAACTTAATGCTAAATGATTTCGAATCGTGAAAGATTTCCCAGGTCTTCATTTCACTTTACAAATACTTAGGGTTACTATTACAGGTAATAGACGACAATATAGATCCAGAATGGACTTTACTATGGTACTTAAGAAACAAACGTATCCTTTTCTAATAGAACTTTATCAACAATTGTTAATCAGAAATTTCAACAATTTTACGAATTGATACAATTAGTAGAAACCGAGATATGAAATTGTATGTAAGTAACGTTTAAACTTTCTAGTAAATCGTGTTTTGTTTAAAAATTCTAAAACGGTAACAGAATAGTCTATTGAAAGTAGGAGATGGAGACAGAGTCGGGGGGAACTTTTGCGAGGCCGGGTACCAAAATTGTGCGGGAGCGAAAGAAACTTGTAAATTTTATAATGATAAACATCTGAATTCTCGCATTTACGATCAGGGTTTCGTATTTGTATATGAATATTAATTACAATGATCCTTAACTACAAAAATTCAGTGCACCTAACCGGTACGAAGCTAGGTTGTGCGGAAGGTGGTTGTGGGGCGTGCACCGTAATGATCTCAAAATTGGATCGCGCGACTGGACATATTACGTATCCTTTTAATCGCTAATCTAATCTAATCTTAATATTCCATTATCTCTGATCATAGGCAGAGCGAAAGGAATATTGATTTACGAATCTGTTTGAAGAGGGCACGGATTGTCCAAGTAGGGATGAAATCGAACTTGTAAACCCTTTGAAAATAATTTTTTTTTAACCATTTATTTTATTACTTTGCTATAAATATTATCGTTCTAGTAATTTTAATAAAACCGAAACTCGAAACCACAGATAAGGCAAAATTTTTATTCAGATATAATATTTCAAATATCGAATTCCGAAAATATGAAGAAAGTCTTCTCTCGTTATTTTTTTAAATAACAGCAGTTATAGTAGAGCTTCGATAATATAGGGCACGTGGGATTTAAACTTTTTCGAATTATCTCAAGTTAAATTAGCTAATTGTAAGATAAAGCAAATAATATTTTTGGATAATGGTATGAATATACCTACAGAGGACTCCTACAGTTCCTTGAAAACCGATTATCACTCGTTGAAGAGATTATTCTCCTTGACTGTTCCCTCCGATTACGTTGGTAGACATTTGGCCGTGAACGCTTGTTTAACACCAGTCTGTGCTGTACACGGTTTAGCCGTGACTACGGTGGAGGGTATCGGAAGTGTGAAAACGAAACTTCACCCTGTACAGGAACGTATAGCTAAAGCACACGGGTCGCAATGCGGCTTTTGCACACCAGGAATCGTGATGTCCATGTACGCGTTGCTGAGGAGCACCCCGAAGCCCAGCATGAAGGACCTTGAAATCGCGTTTCAAGGTACAAACGCGTATATTCTACAGGCTACCGACAACCCCAAAACAATTTTAAGAATATAATCGGCACAGTATTCCTTTCTGAGAAATTCTACAGGGTGCTTGAGAATCACACGATTTAGCCTCTTCTTAATAAGAAAAAGAACGGAACCAAAATGACTTACAAGCTTTATAAAATTATGGATTAACTAATAACAGAAAGTCAGCCTCTATTATATCGAAAATTTACTACGATAGTATTCATTATCATTTATTAACCGACGACGCCATATCAGTGGCGGATTTAACAGGAAGGGAGGCTGATGAGCAGTTGCCACCCCCAGGGCCCCATCTCCAAAAAAATTATGATTAGGTGTACGTATCCGAATACTACATTTTTTTTCTACTCGTTTTCAGTAAACTACGTCTTCATTGTCTTGAAAAAAATTGACCCCTCGGAACGTTTGCCACCTGGGCCTTTTTCTTAAATCCGCCACTGGAAGCGATTATGACCTTTAAAAGAATTGTACCGTAAAATTCAAACTCTAATTGCGAATGTAGGGAACTTGTGCAGATGCACTGGGTACCGTCCGATTATAGAAGCTTACAAAACATTCACGGAAGAATGGGAGCAGATGCAACTGGCGTCACAGCATCGGGAAAAATCCTTGCCAAATGGAGATTGCCCGATGGGGGAGAATTGTTGCAAAAAAATACTTATTTCAGAGCCCACCCAGGTTTTCAACTCGAAAGAATTCCGTCCGTACGACCCCTCCCAAGAAATTATATTTCCACCCAAGTTACAAGTAAGTTAATACTTTTCATTTAATTGAAACTTACTATTATTACTATTATTATTATTATTATTATTCATATACGGGTTTAAACCCATTACATACCTAACACTTTGTTATTTGTAAAAAATACGCCTATAAAAGAAAAATGAAAACTGAAAAATGACAAATTTTAATACCTACATTATTATTTTTTAATACATTATTAATAACGAAAAAACAGACAATTCTTTTGTAATAAATTTGAATCTTCAGCTTTCCTCGAATTTAGATGAAGAGTATTTAGTAATTAAAGGGAAAAATGTTGCTTGGTACAGACCGAACACGTTTACCGAGCTGCTTAGTTTAAAGGAAAAATATCCGCATGCAAAGATTATTTGCGGAAATACAGAGATAGGTGCGTTTCCGTTTTTGAAATATACTTTTAATGTACCTACTATGAAACTCACCTATTTCAGAAAGATACATTCATTTTATTATACCCGTTTTAGGAGTTGAAGTGAAGTTTAAGTATCAATGTTATCCAATTCTTATTCAACCTACTTCGATCAAAGAAATGCGAAGTATTGAAGAGTATTCAGAAGCGATGAACGTGGGATCTAGTGTAACGCTCGTGGAGTTGGAAAAAGCTTTGAAATGCCAAATTGATAAGAAACCTGGTAATTGATTAATTTCGAGGACTGTCCGTAAACATTATTGTACATTTTGCTAATTTTACAGAACACAAAACGAGAATCTTTAGTGAAATAATCAACATGCTGCATTGGTTTGCTGGTAAACAAATTAGAAACGTGGCTGTGAGTCTTTTGTGTTCCTACAAATCCATTTTGATTATTCTGCCGTAACAGAACTTTTTAAGTTATGAAAACTGATAGTGTACTCGATTTCTTAACAGGCTGTGGGTGGGAATGTAATGACTGGAAGTCCCATATCAGACCTGAATCCAATTTTCATGGCAGCTGGAGTAAAATTGAATCTATCCAGCTTAAAAAATGGGAATCGAATCGTCCCAATGGATCACAATTTCTTCAAAGGCTACAGGCAAAACATCGTTTCACCAGAGGAGATTTTACATTCAATTCAAATACCTTTCTCAAAGGAGGTGAAAAAAAAACAACATCTATTTTAAAATAACTTAATTATTCTCCTGTTTACGAGTCTTAAAAAAAGAGGTGGAAGAAAATTTTTTTCTGCAATTGTTTATCTCCCGTCGTCTTCTTGTTAGGATCAATATATGATTGCGTATAAGCAAGCAAGGAGGCGAGACGACGACATCGCTATTGTTAACATGGCATTAAATATATTTTTCGAGCCTGGAACTGATACCGTGCATAAAGCATTTTTGGCGTTCGGTGGAATGGCCCCGACGACAGTCTTAGCTAGGAAAACTTGTGAAAGTATGGTTGGAAGGTATTTTATTTATTTACGCAACTGCGTCAATGGAAATTATAGAAAATTCTACACTTTTTGATATGATAAAACTGTTTCAGGAAATGGAACAAAACCCTTTTAGAAACAGTCTACTCCTCTTTGCTGGATGAACTTCCTCTTCCAGATGGTGTTCCTGGTGGGATGGTCAAGTATCGTAAATCTCTTACTTTGAGGTACATATAATTCTATTCGCAATAATTAAATTAACCAACTTTACTACTAACAATAAGTAGATACTCGAAGACTTGCCCAGAAATACGAGCTTCAGATTCAGAACTAATGTTTCCCTTCAATTTCGCAGTTTGTTTTTTAAAGGCTTTCTGCACGTAGCTAAGAAACTTCAAGCTCTGACAGATTGCCGGTTGTCGTTGGCTGAAGAAATTGAAAGCGCGGCGGATGGATTCCATTACAGGGAACCAAAGAGTTCGCAATATTTCCAAGAGGTATATGATTTTCTATTCAAATTATCAACTGAACGATTGAAATGCCATTGCGTATAATATCTCTGAACAAATTGCCTGTACACCCTCTGCCTCGCTAAAACAAGTTCTCTCTTATTTTCAACAATTTCTCGAATTTTTAACAGCCTACTGTTTTTTTTTTGTTTTTTTTTCTTCTTAAATTACCACTCAAACATCTCACTCATCTGAATTCCGATTATTTCTCTCCCTCGAATCTGGGTTGTGCAAAAATTTAAGTATGTTAATCGTCAGGTTCCAAAGGACCAGGACACAACCGATTTAGTAGGGAGGCCCATGGTCCATCTCAGCGCCCTTAAACAGGCGACAGGGGAAGCGATTTACTGCGACGACATCCACAGGTATTCCGAGGAGCTTTATTTAGCATTAGTTTTGTCCACCAGAGCCCACGCGAGGATTTTGAGCATCGACGAGAGCAAGGCGTTATCGTTGGAGGGCGTAGTCGCATTCTTCAGCGCGAAAGACATACCAGAGAAGCAACGTTATCACGGCCCTGTATTCCACGATGAAGAGATCTTCGCGTCAGAGAAGGTAGATCACACTTCTCGCGCCATATTTAACGAAATTTCAACATGTTGTATTGAAAGTCTTAAAGGTCGCAGTGCTCACAATCTTTGTAAACGATAAGCAAGAATCTATTAATCGGAGAGGTGATTTTTTTCAAATTGCATAAATTAAGGGTGTTGCTTTTGAAGGTGACCTGCTATGGGCAAATAATCGGGGCGGTGGTCGCAGTGAATCAGTCCATCGCTCAGAAAGCAGCCAGGATGGTTGAGGTGCAGTATGAGGACCTACAGCCACTGATCATATCCATAGAGGCGAGAGAAATTGATTTTTCAATAACTGTTTCGTAAAGTCTCGGTTCTTATATTCAAGGTCTGCGTTTCGTAATTCCAGGACGCCATTGAGCACGGTTCCTTCTTCAACGAAACACCGAAACATATTCAGAACGGGGACCCTGAAGAAGCGTTCGCCAAGTCGCGTCACATTCTTCAAGGAGAAGTTCGAACTGGCGGACAGGAGCATTTTTACTTTGAAACACAGGCGACACTAGCGGTTCCCAAGGAAGAGGACGAGCTAGAAGTATACTGTTCCACTCAGCATCCCAGCGAAATTCAAAAGCATATAGCGAGTATGCTGAACGCCTGCGCCAATAAGATAGCCGTGAGGGTGAAGAGACTGGGCGGTGGTTTCGGTGGTAAAGAGTCACGTTCCACGTTACTCGCACTTCCGGTTGCTTTTGCCGCGCACAGGTATCGTCTTATATATTTATTTTATTTATTTAGTACGAAGCAAAGTTCCAGGAGAGTTTGCGGAGAGTAATAGATTGAAATCTGCTTTAAAGTGTTAAAAAGGAGAAAAGGGAAATAGTGGTGTTTAGCAGTTTCGTTTTACAGATTGAGGAAACCAGTGCGCTGCATGTTAGATAGGGACGAAGACATAATGGTAACTGGCACGAGGCATCCGTTTTTATCTAAATACAAAGTTGGATTTGACGACGATGGCAGGATTAAAGTTGTGCAGGTTCACATTTACAGCAACGCTGGTTGCTCGTACGATCTTTCTTATGCGGTGAGTTATAATTCAGTGATTGGCATCTTTACGCTTGATTTCAGGGGTGTCAGAAATGTATTAATTTTATTGATTGATTGATTGATTTATTTATTTATTTCCTAGGTTCTAGAACGCTGCATGTTCCATTTTGAAAATGCTTATAAAATACCAGTTAGTGACGTTTATGGTTTCGCGTGCAAAACGAATTTAACATCGAACACGGCATTTCGCGGATTCGGAGGACCGCAAGGGATGTTTGTGGGTGAGAGTATAGTGAGGCACATTGCGGAGTATTTAAGTATATCCCCTACTAAGGTATGGTAATTTACGATGTTATTACACAGGGTGGTCCACGTAATTTCCACATCTCCAATAACTTCTAAAGAATGCGTTGCATGATTTTTATGTACAAAGGTTGCATGGTTTGGAGGGGCACAATACGTTTTGTAGAATTTTTTTTCTATACAACGCATACTTTAGAAGTTGTTCAAGGGTTGCAAGTTCCATGGACCACACTGTAAAGATTAAATACTATGAAATATTTTGAAAGAGCTGAAATACATGTAATTTCCTCAGGTTTCGGAATTGAATTTGTACAAAGAAGGAGACACGACACATTACAATCAGGAACTCATTAATTGCACGATAAGTCGGTGCTGGAAAGAATGTATGCTATCTTCTAATTATAGTGAGCGGCTGGCTAAAGTCCAAAAGTACAACAGGTATATTAAAATATTTTTGCTTTTATACACCTTTACACCTTCTTTTATGCCTTTGGCATCAACTTAAATTACGTTTCTTTATTTCCTTTTTTGCTAAATGATCTATTGTTCTCGTATTCATATCAACGAAATATCTACGTAAAAATATAGAATTTTCAGTAGAAACAGATCATCTGAAAATGAACGTCTGCACATCGGTAGGCTTCTTGGTTGCCAGCTTTATCATTAAAGTTTTAGATTTCCCAAATCCAGATTTCTAGTACTAATAAACGATGTTACAATAGAGAAAACAGGTACAAGAAGAGAGGACTGGCAATAGTCCCGACGAAATTTGGCATCGCCTACACTCTGCTCTTTTTGAATCAGTCAGGAGCACTTGTTCATATCTACACAGACGGGTCCGTACTCATTAGTCATGGTGGTGTTGAAATGGGCCAGGGTTTACACACCAAAATGATACAGGTAGCATTTCCTTATCCTTTTTCAACGTCCCTTTTCATCCAGCCCTAATGATACCTGTTAATGTATTTCTTCAACATCGGATACCTTCTTTTCTTTACATTTAGGTAGCCAGTAAATCATTAAAAATAGGAGTAGACAAAATACACATAATGGAAACTGCCACAGACAAAGTGCCAAATACATCTGCTACTGCAGCTAGCGCTGGTTCGGATCTGAATGGAATGGCTGTCATGGTGAGTAATCCTATCCTCGCAAAATATAGTTTTGCTCTAATTGTAAGCTAAATGTTAGCTAAATCTTCCTTATTACGTTGATATCACTGGTGGATTCCTTGGAATCCCGCGATTCAATACGATATAAAGCTACTGTTAACTATGAAAATGGATCGAAAATGTTAATTCGTCACTAACTGGTCGCTACTTCGTTCCACGTTTATGCAAAGATTCGTTGAAGAACAAATATCTTCGGTCTTTACGGAAAGCCCCAACAAAATTTCAGCACGCTTGCGAGCAGATCCTGAAACGACTGCAGCCAGTAGTGGATAAAAATCCAACTGGGACTTGGGAAGAGTGGGTGGCAACAGCTTACACCGAAAGGATCAGCCTCTCTGCTGCAGGCTTCTATAAAACGCCTGACATAGGATACTCCTATGAAACGAACTCTGGAAAGCTGTTTAATTACTTCACATACGGGGTTGGATGTTCAGAGGTTGAAATCGACTGTCTAACTGGCGACCACCAAGTATGAATTTTATTCTATACATTATATATATGCCTCGAGATTGAAGCATGCAAGATAGAATGGACTCACTCAATGCTCGAAAATATTATATCGATATTTCGCAAACCAGGTACTGCAGACTGACATAGTAATGGATTTAGGGCAAAGTATTAATCCTGCAATTGACATAGGGCAAATCGAGGGAGGTTTTATTCAGGGCTACGGTCTATTCACGCTGGAAGAAATGGTGTATTTAAGAAATGGAGTTGTGTGCAGCAGAGGACCAGGCGCATATAAGTTGCCTGGTTTCACGGACATCCCTCAAGTGTTCAATGTGTCTTTATTGAAGGGGGCTTCAAATCCTAGGGCCGTTTACTCGTCCAAGGTAATGGATCTCGATTAGTGTGGCTGTATTAAGAGACTAATGTGAACAGTGGCGCACTCAGGATTTAATCTTGGTGGAAGACGAGTTGAATGGATGAAAATATTTTCAGTTTTCTTTTCTTGTTACAAAGCCCCTTCTTTGGGAGGGTGCTATGGCCTCTTGAGTGTCAAGTATTATCAATGAGCAATAAATTTAACTGAATATAACACTTTGGTAGAATATTATGAGTTATCATGAAAATATTATTCAGGCTGTTGGAGAACCACCACTGTTCCTTGCATCTTCTGTATTCTTTGCGATAAAGGAAGCCATTAAATCAGCACGTAAAGATTTTGGCGTGAATGGCTACTTCAGATTCGATGCACCTGCAACTGCAGCTTGTATTCGCGTGGCGTGTGTTGATGATCTGACAACAAAGGTCGGTTAAAAGTTTCAAATTGTCGGATCCTTTTTACCCTTGAAACCAGAATTTCTATAATTGTTTTTTAATATGATTTATGTTACAGATTCAGGATCCAGATTTAAGTCGCCAGTGGAACATTGTTCCCTAGAAGCATCTTATTTTAATCAACTAGAAAACAAATATCTTTATAGGTTTATTACTGTATATTTAAATATTGTAAATACTTGGTGCCAATTATGTTTATACTGCTGTTCGTAAAAAATTTATTTTTTTAAGTTAAAGTTTCATTTAATACTAGGCAGTAGCGCTCTACTCAACATTTTTACATCAATATATTATTTCTATCGAAGATGGTGCATTTTTATGGTATTTGCTACATAGCTCCACGTATTGTAAATGAAAATATACATGAGTTACGATAAAAATGATTTTCTCTCTTCCTCTACCGTCACCCTTTCTTAATGACTTTGTACGATGAGATATCATAATTGTAAAAACGTTGCAAGAATTCAGAGTTTTACCTTTATCGTTGTTGTGGTCGTCCCATTTAATTTCTTCAATACACTTGATTTAATTAGTTTAAACCATGTTACAGTGCTACACAGCGTCCTGGTAGTGTAATAAGCAACATTTCGTAGTGGAATAAACAACAATTTTATAACGGCATAACCTAATCGAAGTCGTCCGTCCACTCTATCATCCACTTTCTCAACTTTTTGCAAGGGATATTTAATAATACGCGGTACTAAAACTTATCGTAGCAGTTATCCTTGCACGGACTAAATACACTTATTAGGTAGAAGAGAAAGATAATTGTATCGTATTTGCAGCCCAACATGCATCAGTGACACAGAAAACTTGTGGAAGTCAAATGAACGATACAGTACTTATACACCATAAGTAATCAATATTCTCAATTCTGTCTTCCACTTGCTTCCACTGAGGGAAAATTATTTTGATGATTGGGGTAGAGATATGTAGAAGGATAATTCGAAATAGGGAAAGTAGAGCAGAAAAGGTGAAAGTAAGCCGAAAGAAGAAAAAGAAAAGATTTTGCCTGCTCAAATATAGTTATACACAAATATAGTTATAGTGATTAAACTAAATAATAATTTTTTCTCCTGCCCCGGAATCTGAGACTTGTATCATGGTTGTTATCGAATTATTTTCCCTGAAACATTCTAGGGTACCTGAGCAATTTCACCTTAACATCTGGTTATTAAAACTTTCTATGTAAAAGCAACTAATTATTTTAAACGATAATATGTTTTTATAAATATTTACATTTACAGTTCATTTCTTATCAGTAGAATGACTCTACACAAAGAAAGAAACTGATCGAAATATAAGTACGAAGCATTCACTATTTTCTTGCAAAAATGATGTACTAAATTTGAAAAATAATACATTTCCAATGTTACGTTACAGCTACAGCTGGGTTTCACCTCTTCACCACCCTGTGTAATTAAAATTGGCGTAACAAAGACGGGAAAAAATAAGCCATTTATTAGTGGCATATTTCTAAGTCCATTTCATGCGTAACGTTAGACGCGAGAACGTGTTGCTCTACGCCTGACCATATACTGGGCGGTTCTACTTGCGCGTCTTGCATCGTGAGACAGAGGGCCTACAAAGAAATTCTTTCCCATATCCTATTCACAATTTCTCCATTATAATATTTGTACGATTTCCACTGTGTTTAACTACATCACTGGTTAAGGAATCACTTAATGATACAAAGCACCGATAATCAAAAGCATGTGTTACGATTTAAGAAATAATTGCCAACTCAAGGTCATGCTTTAAATAGTTTTTTGCCAGTAGTATATTAAGAACTTGGATACACTAAAATGTTGGGCCTCCGGAGTCCCATAATACATGAGAAACTCATTTGATGACTTGGACACACAAGGCCACCGCTTGAGATAGCGTTTAAGAGGACCTCAAGAAGCTCGTTGTTTTTCTTCCACGAAATCTACTCTATTCAACTTACGAAAGACTCTCGTATACATCGAATTTTCTATCAGCTGACAAATCAGCCAAGAACTTTCAAGAATTTTCAAACGGTCACCGCTCACTTTATACTTTTTCCTGTCTTTTATTTCGTACTTGCAATTAGCTTTCGACAGACTACTGTGCTACAACAAATAACACAGCTGCTCTCTTTGATCGAACTTTAAATGTCTCCCCTACAGTTGTAGTCTCTAATTACAAGTCACAGTGGTTGTACCATTTTGTTTCCGTTAGTGCGATATATGAATGCTAGCGATGCTGATATTTCCGTGTTTTAAGTACCTATATAAAATCTGTTTTCATCGGTGATACGTAACAGATTTTCACCCCCAACAGGTGTGTTTTAGATCACGTATGAGACGAAGTAGCCGTTAAATAAAATACAACAAAATGTTTACGTGTACTGCGTGGACTTTTTCCAATGTACCATTTTATGGAATTTGAGGATAATAATAATTCTTCTTCAGAACCACTCATGATTAAATGGTTCATCTTTGCGAAACCTTAAACGACTGAAACTGTTCTATTATTACAGCTCCACGGTGAACACCTCAAAGAAATATATTTTTCAGCAGCTTTTATCGCCGTCTGATCGACGCTCTTATAGTTTCTATCGCGGCTTCGATATAAACGGGGAAGAATCGGCTACAATATTAATTACTCAAGTTGTATCGAATTGATCGTGGAAGGGGAGTCAAGTTCTGAATATCTTACCTGTAACTAGGGATGGCGATTGGCGAGCCACAACCTTCGAATTATATCCAACAGGTGGTAAAAGAATTCACATTAGTAATAATTAGGGGTTGGTTCGAAACTGATTTTTAAATTCCCGAAACTTTAATTCGAAACTCTATAAGGCTTTGAAATTCTCAAAACTTTCGAGACTTGACGTGCTGATTCTGTTTTGTAAGTGGAATTTTTTTCTTTAAGAACTGAAATGAAAAAAAAACTGTTGTTTAAATCTTAATTATTGACCATAGTTAAAAAAAATACAAACAAGAATGTAATAATATACACAAATTCTTTATTCACTGATTTTATACTTTTCTTATTTGAATTTTCGAAACTCTAAACTTTCTTTCGAGGTTTCGCAGAGGTTTCAAGAAACCCATCCCCACTACTAATAAAACTTAAAACTACAGAGTCTTGAAATCTCGACAAAATAGTAAAATTGAAATTGACACAAAATTATTCTCAATTATCATCCACTGAAACCTCACATCTCTTACTCCCATCTCACACTAATTGTAAACCCCATAGCACCAGCCACAGGACATCCTCACTACGCACCTGTTGCAAGATAAAACTCTCTAAAAAAAAGCAGGAAATCTCCCTGCACTTATCACGTAAAGAACAAGAGTTTCATTCACTTTACATTCACATTCTGATGCCAGGAAGCCCAGAAGGCTGTAAGAAACAGCTGTAAGTACTCAACAGTACCTTGCATTATCTACCAATCCAAACATTTCGAGCATCACCAAATTAGGAAACTCCCAAGATTCTCCCGGTTCCCAGTCAAGTTCGCGCGAAGTGGACAAAATTTCAAAATTGAAAAAACTCCCTGAGAAAGCAAACCCCAAATTAAAAAAAAAATCTATCCCTTTTTACATTGATCGATCACAGGATCTCGCAAGTCTCGTTGCAAACAGTGACTTAGACTCCAGCTACCAGATAAAAATTCATCTCTACACGGCCAATTCTGTTGGCCGTCGGGCGCGTGGTGGGGGTAGCGGTGTTAGGGGAGTTCGGTGGCCGTGGTCGATACCAGAGATCCATTCGCGTTCGCGTTCGCGTTCGCGTTCAGTCGGTGCGCGCTAGCGGCACGGTTCGGTCATTCCGTTTGTGTCCTTATCCCTGCGGTTGTTGTCCTCGGTACACGGCCGAGCCGCTACGCTTTTCTCCTCGTTCTTCAACCGCGTTTTCGTCCACGGTCACCAAGTCCCCTGACCAACGACACCGGCGTGGCCAAGTGACACGGAAGAGAGAGAGAGAGAGAGAGAGGAAGACAGGGGCTCGGTGGTTCCGCGGCGCGATGCACCGATCTCTGGCCCACTGATCGGAGCTCGAGCGAGGTACGTTGGGGATCAGGTGCCACGCTAAGAAACACGTGGACCATTCCATGCGAATTCGAACTTCGAGTGACGTTCCACTCTTTCCAGCATTAGTCGATGGTGCTTAAGAAATCGCCAGACACGCGTACAGAGTGTCTTCGGTTTTTAAGTCGACGAGGATCTTATCTCTGCGATCGCTGTGACTGAGGAGTTCGAGACACTCGCGGGTGTATCTCTTATACGGGGCTGGGATCTTTTTGTTTTACGTCTACGTGGGTGATATTATACATCTTGACGCGAGATTAAATACGGAGACTCGCCAGTGAAAATAGACTCTCTGAGAGTCGAGGGCCGAATTTGAAAAAGGCGGTCCTGACTTTGGCGCGCATTTTTTTTTAAATATTAAAGGTTACGGCGGATTGGTTTAAAAGTGGCACCCGAAAATTCGGGTTTCTCTGAATTTTAGGGATGTTAAGTTAAATGTTTTTATTGAGTTCCGGTTGAAATGGAAGAAAAAGATATGCAAAGTTTTTCTTGAAATGTTCTTTGAACAAAAGGACTGATACTAGATTTTAGCTACTAGTGTAATATCATTCTAATATATTTTTATCCCCTCTTGATTGATCCCTTCTTGTTTTTATATTTCTTAAGTTTTAGACATTGATTAGTTAGAATTAACAATAGAAGTATTCATAGTTTGGTGTCTACGATTCGAAAGGAGCTAAGTAGTACGAATGTCAAGCTAGATTCGGAGCGTTGTTATCGCGCACGGTGCTTGCGTAATATTTATATATTTTTTAGTTTTAGCGTAAGACGCCGCGGAGAGGATCGTAAATCTTCTTTCTATCATTGACATTGACAATCGCACGTGCTGTGCGAGAGATAGCAGTTTTAAATTTAACCGCGTTCTGGTTCATGTTGCTTCGCGCGGACTTTATTGCCCGCACTATACTTTCTTTATTATGTAACGACTAGAAAAATTGGGAAATCTCGTCTTTGAGGAATGATATATATAGCTAGGTAAATTTTTAGATTTGGAGAATTTCATGGATTCAAAATTGAAAAGATGTTTAGCATTGCACAGTGGAACTTTTATTCCAGTTTATAAAATCTTCTGAATTTCTAATAAACGATTAAAAAATATTAATATCATTAAAGTACACGTTTGTTACATGTAATTGAATAATTAAGTATCAATTGAGTGATAACTGTTAATGCTTAAGGTTTACTCGATTGACTACACGAAACGAAGTCGATCGGAACGGATTCGCGTGCGGTGTTATTTATAGCGTCCGTTTTCCAAATTATCATCTCGAATATCTTTCGACCAGCTGTTTTAAAATCCCAGCATATCCAGTAGTTTCGCGCGCGAGGCTAGTTTCGCAAAAATCATTATTCTCTTCCACGTTGCGTCCCGTTCGTCAGCTTTTTTTCCTGACTTTTTGGCCTGTAAATTATTCGCGTTCCCGTGCACGACCGCCGAAGGCCGTAAATAAAGGTTAATCGAGGCTCTCGGTTTCTTATTAGTCGATCCAGAAGTCGATCAAAAACCGACGACAACATGACAGAGGCTGAACGATGCGATTTCGAAAGTGAATCTGTGTTGCACTCCATTTTCTTTTTTTTAACTAAACAAGTTGTCAGCATGTGTTGTTCATGCGCCCCTGGGCAACTTTGATTGAATTGTATGAATTACCAAATATTTTTCTAACACCACAGTAGCTTCTTTTTTCACTTCTCTTTGTATAACATTTATGGGTTGTACCTATCTACGATCTCAGCAGAATTTTTTAACGAATCAAATTAAATTGTTGGAACACCCATCGAGAGAATTTATTTAGTGTGATGAAAACCATTTTTTTATGGCTTCTTTTATGGTTAATTTAAAAAGAAAAGAATTTAGAATATTAGTAGTATGTTTCAGATTTTTCCCAAAAAAGTCTCATCGTACTCTTGCTGCGTTACAAAAAGTCACCAGAGGTTTCATTTATGAAAATGCAAGTGGCCTTGGAGTATCCTCGACACGCCTCCGTTTACTGATATTTCCTCATGAAATTCTAATGACACCCTCCATGTCTCCTTTCGATCCCCAATACAAAATTTACAAACACGTCTCTCGACACAACGAAATACTATATACAGTTGCATTATAATTAACTAATAACCATTCACTCTACTCTCCAAAATTTTCGATCACTTGAGTCATCGACCTCATCGCGTCACTTCGAATACAAGTTCACAGTCTCTTCGGACAATTTATTCGAATTTGAAAAATGCCACAGAAGTCTCGAGTACTCTTGAAATTTTTTTCCCATTGCCAACTTGTGTCATATGTCGATTAACTATTAAGAAACAAAATGGCCTTTGGGGATATTTTTAAAAATTCAGGACTTGTGGAGGCATTTAAAATTTTTTAAATTTCCAATATTGCTGGAAGTGAATGGAACTTTTTGCCACGCGTCGTGACTGTATTGCAGTCGTTTCGAATTGATCGAGGAGGAAGGAAGACAGTGGATGGTCGCTAGGCGATATTAACGAATTCAAAACGGACACGTTCGGATCTAAGATCGGCGACGAGTGTCACGTTACTTCGCAATGCTTCGGAATGCAAAATTAACGCGCGCTCGCGCACGCTAGGTCCCCGTTGCTTACGAAGGCCTCTCCGAGCTCGTGTAATGTCGAAAGAGGAGATGCGAGGGGAAAAATCGGAGGAACTTGGCTGTACACGAGCTAGAAATTTGCGGGTCTATGCGTTTCACGATTTCAATCGAGGGTATTTAATGATGTTTGTTATGTGGTAGGACTTGATCGGCCAAAGTGATTTTTTAGAAGGAGGCTTGTATAGTTAAATCGTTTTTAAACAGTTTTATCTTAGAAATGAAAAATTGAATAGCATAGTATCAGAATTTGACAAGCAGGTAACAATAAAAAACAGTTCCGCTATATCTACCTTAAAAAGACACATCAGAATCTTTTTAGAACTCATCCTATTACCGATTCCCATTAGAAATCCCTCGTTCAATTTCACGCAATTTACGAAAATCACAAATCAGATATACATCGTCTCCACTAATGAACCATATGTCCACTGAACCATAAATTTGCATACATAACTTCAACGACCGAAGAATGAACATAGAAATCACATGTAGTTGGATGTTTGCGATAGAAGTTATTCCTGAAACATCGATGCGCGGTGATTGATCTGCGTTAACGAAACTCCGCGGCGGTATGTTAGGGGCTGGCGGAAATCTGTAGATAGAGATTGATCGATCGATGGATCAACCTAGGAAAGGTACGCGACAAGAATAGTTTGACCCAGACCTTAAGCGACTCCGAGGTCAGCAGCCCGACGTCGAACGCCGCTTTTATATTTCACTCGGCATCGTCGACGTTAGCCGCAGACTTACACTGCGCCTCTATAATGTTCCCCTCTAGCTTTCATTACGGCTACGCTCATATAGGCCCGCGATAGCGCCGCGGAGAATAGTAGCCGCTATGTTGCGTGCGAACCGCAAAACTACAAGGTCTGGCGCTTTTATTCGCATATTCGGGTCGTTAAAACCCTCCACTATGTGTTTCGATAAGTTACGAGCACGGTTGAATTCTGTCCACCCGCTAGAAACCTGTAGAATCGGGCTCCACGTTGGTCTGGGATAGCAGGGTGTTGGAATTTCGAATTACTAATTGTTCAATTTGATTATAGTGAAGCTTTCTATGCCTACAGCTAATTTGAAAGTGCAGGGGAATCTTTAACATTGACTAATTTTTACGTATTTTTAATATTGACTATTAATTCATTTTTAATGAAATTACACTTTAAATTAGTTTACTGAATCCTAACTTCCATATAAGTTTTGCGATTATTCTACAATCACGTGTCCTCAACCCCGAGAAACCTCCTTTTTATATAAAAATGACTCAACAGGCATATCAAAATTGAATAGATACTGATGTCGTTCACAAGGCACTCATTTCGATCATCATTCCTTTCTTTCGGTCGGCTTCCAATGTTCCAAAACCACCCAGACTAATTCGAGCTTATTAAATAACTCTTAACGATCCATAAAGAAGCAGCGCATCGACCAATCCACGGTTTCGATGCGTACGTTTTTTCTCTTTGCCCAAGACGATTCGTGGCTCGTTGTCGTAAATCAGAACTAAAGGGTTACCATACGTTCGACCGTAGTCACAAACCGAGATACGGTGGGAACTATTTCGACGGTGGTGAAATAATTTCCACCGTTATTTTTGTCGAACACTCGATTTCTTCGTGGATCCAGTGACTGCGTCGCAACGCAGACGGTCTTACTGCAAAACAGCCCAAAAGAATGTTCCATTCGGAGATCCTAAACTCAGCAGGGTCTCGTCTAGATGAATTTGTGAAATAATATCGGTAATCAAGCCGCCAGGATCGAAGATCGATCAACACATTAATTCATTAGGATAATAGTCGAAGATGTCCAGATGATGTGCTGTTTTAAATAATTAGAGGCGAATGGGTATACTCTGTGGCCATTGTAAGACCTTCACTTTCACTTTGATGAACGAGGCAATCGAGATGCGAAGAGCAAAAGAGGAAATGCTCAAGACAAAGATGATGAATAAATGGGATGGGTATTATAGGAGAGAATTTCTAAACACCTTCCTTGTCTTTGGACGTATGAAGATTCTCGTTAGAGAAAGATCAGACGTCTCAAAGAGCACATCTTCTTCAAGATCGTCGGTATCATCAGTCTTCTATAATCGAGGACAATCTATCATTCCCATCATCTGATCTCGATGCAACGATTCTTCATCATCCTTCTCATTACGACAAAATAAAAGAATTCCAACAAAAAGAAGCATCACCAATAGCAACATTCCATACAGAAATCGCCCAAGGAACTTTGTCTACTAAATAAATTCTTCCCCAGACTTCCTTCAATTTCTTCAAACTCCTCTCATCAGTTTTCATGCCGCATAAAAATACTTGGATTCAGCTGCGACCAGCATGAAATTTGATTCTACATTTGACGACCTTGCAGCCAGAGAAGTGTAACTCCATTAATATTAGAAATATTATATAGAGGTGAACGATAGCAATATATTAGTATTTCTATTTTTATTATAAAATACTAGTTCGCCAAAAATAGATATAAAAACTTATAAACTCAATAACTACTACTTATCGCGTGAAAAAATATATATATATATGTCAATTAGTATTCTCTTTTCAAAGTTAAGTCAAAGCAAAAAAAATTTATAAACAGTTTTTTCCAACTTATTCGAAATTAGTAAAGTGGAGGTGCACCCCTCGTGCTGCAAGGTCCTTATTTCATTTGCACAAAGTCTCTGCGTTCTGACTTGAGATTTCGCCTCTAGCGTCCTGTAAAAGACCAGGCCATTTTCAACTCAATTACGGCGAAACGCGAGTCGATTATTTGCGAATTAACGCGGCTGCTCGATCCAATCAGCGAAAGCGTCGATTGATCGCCACCCTCCTCTTCTCTGGCCCCGTCTCGTCCGGCCGCATCTCGTCTCGTCCCGAAGATACGATCGGGAATTTCTTTGCGCGGTAGGTCCACCGTGTCGCGCGAGCCTGCGAGATAAGAGAACGACGCGGCGCGTCGTAAATGTTTTAACGCGGCGCGAATCGGTTTCACGGTAATTCGCACGGCTAAATTGCACGGCACGGCGGGAAGAAATCATCCTCAGCCGATGACCTCATCACCGGGGAAGCATTAACAGCGCGGCTGCTGGAACACGCGCCTCGTCTTTGTCCTTCGACATTGTCTCCTCCCTTTTCTCATTATTCCCTCGTTATGTGCCTTTGTGCCACAAGAGATGCCGGGGAAGTATGTACTTTCACGGTTAGGTTTAATTACTGCTGAATCATCGACACGCGATTGCGGACCTTCGCAGTGTTCGTGTTTGGAGGGTCGTTGATTTTTTGGGGATTCTCGTGTAATTTGTCGGGTGCAGCCTTTGACTGCCCATATTTTTTCAACAAATGCGGAAACAGCGAAGTGATGATCACTTTAATTAGAAACTGAATTTCTTCATACTTCCTACAACTTTCAAATCCACCCGACCTATCCTCACGATCATCTTTCTGCTTTCAGTGACGAGCTAAAGGGGTTCCCCAAACCGGCCAACTACTAAAACTGAAGCCCATCTATCCACAGACTATCACCACTACCAGAATACACCATCGATGGATGAAACTTGTCACAAAGAACCTCTTGAAACTGACAATGTTCCGTGAAGCTTCGCTATGACCCTTTCCTGAGGAAACAAAGGAAAGAAACCCTAACATACTCTCCCAATCAAATGGTCGACGCAAGGACCATTTCTATCGAATAGTCCCAAAGCATCGCCATCGACAACACACGATAAAGGGAGCTTGCTGCAATAGTCTCTTAATGGGCATTCCACAAATCTCAACTGGATTTCATTGGGCAGTTGACTGGAATAGGGAAGCAGGATCCGAGGGGAGCCAGAGGAGCCGCTAGATCTCAGCTCGAGGACTCTACGGACACTCGAGGGTGGTGCACATCCTCTGCTCCCAGTCGCCAGGAAGATGATCGAATGACCGCTTGAATGGCCGGCACCGTGTAACAGAACGAGCCAGGGTCGTTCTTCTAACGTGGACACTGAACGATAATAGCGTGTAAATGTGCCTGGTGATCAGGGGTGACACAGACATGTCGCGGATCTCGAATCGCGCCTCTACCGTCGCGGCGATACTCAGCATCGTGCTACTAGTGATATTCCTAGTGATACTATGGACCGGCGTGCACACCGCGACGCGGGGGAACGATGATGCTAACGGGAGCCTCGATTCTGCCTTCGAGACTTTGGAGGGATTCCTGGGGGAACGCTCCAACGAGTCCACCACCATGCACGTGACCGTCGATCAGGGGAGCTTCACGAACGAAGGTGAGTCCAGTTGAATTTTCCATGTGATTTTTCGGAGTATCAGATTTCCATTAGAGTAATAACGACGATTAATAATAATAATAATAATAATATTTCAAGTGCCTGAAATTTACACCCCCTGCGTAAAATATGGGATAGACAATCCCTCGTAGCTTCCCTAAGTCTTGTCCACTATTGTCAATATCCAGATATAAGAATGAACAACTTCAAGTCCCATCTTCACATACTAATTAAATCAACAATAACTATAATTCATCCCTTTCCTTCTTCCACTAAATCCCTTCCCTTCCCTTTTTTCTTCCCACATCCCCTTATTATCATTTTATTATTACTATTAAACGTCTTTATTGCACAACACAAGCAGATCAGCAAGAACGAAAGACAACAAAGATAAAAGCGAAGGCGAAGCTCAATCAGAGACTGCTTCTCAACTTCACCTAAGTTGAGACTCAAAATCCCTTATTCAATTGAATGCCTACGCGCGCCACCCTATGAAACACACATGCCGTGAGTAGCGTGTGAAGTAATTCGGGCATCGTCGGACGTCGTGAAAGATCCGTTAACGCGTTTAGTCTCAGTCAAGGTGTGCAACGAGCTCTCAGGGAAAGCTAGAACGTCCAGACGTCCTTGTAAGGCCGCTGCACCAAAGCGTCCACACCTACACCCACACCCACAGCCATTGCTGCGAGAGCATGAACCTTTATCCCACAGTCGGCTCCGTCTCCGTACTCATATTCCTACCCAACCTGTACGCCCCTACGTCCTAAGTACGCGAGGCTACGCTGCCTGGCGAGCCTTTGCTCTGCACCTGACGATGCTTCGGGGAATCGTGGTCAGCATTCCTTTCACAACTGAAAAATCCCCTCCCGTATTAGTCACTCCACTGAAACTTTCGTTTCACGAGGGAGGACCCCTGTAAGAGAGGTAGGATACTTTGCAAGTCAATTACGTAAGTGTAATTTATAATTTCTAAGTAGATTATATCTTGCCCAACTCTGCTCTCCATTAATTCAAAATTCCACTCCCATCTTCTACCTCGGATCAACGCTCTCAATCCTTAACAACCACATCCTACCTTCCATCATTCTGCATCCCCAAAGTTTCCACAGTAAACACATTCCCTTCGCCAGCTACATCCCCGTCGCGGTTCCCAGCAGATACCAAGAACCCTCAGCGAAATTTACAACGCCGTTCCAGTCGTAGCTACTCTCCCCCGGCGCGGCGGATCACTCTCCATTAATCAACATTTCGTCGTAATAAAATTCCCAGGCAGATCCCTATCCGCTCGATACGCGCGCACGCGCGCACGCGGGCCCAGCAAGGCCCCGTATAATAAACGCGCGTGCGCGGCCCTCGCGACGACTCTATCCGCGGCTATAGACGCATAATTATTCCCACGGGTTCGCGGATAGCTGTACACTCCATAACGTTCCCTTACACCTTCATTTTCAATCGCGTTCCCGAGCAGACCCGCGCTCACCACCGCCACTAATTTCAAGCGGTTTATTAGTTTCTCTGTAGCCCGTTATCGCGCCGCATCTTTCCACGCTGGCGCACCACCGCGAGGCCCGATCCGGGGCCCCGGTGATCATTAACGATCGCGACCGCTAATTGCACGGGGTTATTCCGCGAGCTTTCCCTCGATCTCGATTCGTCCGCGACTGGTCGTCTCCATTTTACCTGTTCGAACCGCTCCTCTTCGATCACCAGAGATAATTGGAATCGTAACTTCGTCGTGGAGGTTGGCACAGCAGTTGGGACGATTCGAGCATTAATTAGAACATGAAATTGCTGATAAAGTGTGGAGTAATTGTTAGGGGAGCGTCCAAAGGGTTCTTCTTTGAAATTGAGATGTCTTTGGAAAGGGATGTGGAAAAAATTGAGAAAAGAAAATTATTCAAACCATTAGTCTGAGTGTGTAATTTTATTGAATAAAATTTGTTTCTGTACAGAATTCAGGATAGGTATCTATATTTTTTTAGATGGTTGTGGTGGGTTGGCAGGAGTTTTGTATGTGTTTGGGCTGGCTGCTTTTTCCTATGTATCTTCGTATTGACAATGTCGCATCGCAGGAAGATAGTCTTCGGGTTATTCAACTTTCTTCTTTATCAATTTTATCTTCCTTCGATTGGGTAAAAAGGCTTGTACTTGTCAGTTCCACGGTGATGCAGTTGAGGCAATTCTTTGCTGCGGAATAGGAAGAGTACTGAAACACGAAATAGAGAAATGCGTGAGAGTGTAATAAGATTGGTTGATTAAGTTGTTTAATGTTTGGAGGATCTCTGTCATACGAGAGACTTTTCTGATTTTTCTTTCTGTTATGCGATACTTGTGGTCAAAATAAGGGATTTTTACGACATTGTCTCAACCCAGTTAAACTTTCTTTTCTGATCAACCCACAAGACTTGGAATTCTAAAACCGATTTGCCTGCCTCCCAGTTCTACGAGAAACACCTCGTTCGAAGTGTAGCGTGGAATCGTCGAACGACAGGTAAATTCGACACTATGGATCGTGTGTTGTAACTCGACGTCACAGAATAGCCGAACTTACAATCGCGCTGATAAGTCGTGGAGATAAGAGCGCATGTATGTTTGAATATTTACTATGTACGTCGGTTCCTACCTTCGTTGCCTGATGACGATTATATCATGACGACTCTGTAATCACAGAGTTACGTTGGAAAGGCAGCCTCTTCGTGCCCCGTTGTACAAAGAAAGGAGAAAGAAGAGCGTGCGCACACAAGGAAGTGAAATGATCTCGACTCGGTCACAAGCTGCAGAGGAAGCATAAGAGTTTTTACCCGGGACACGCGTTCCGGATCTTTTATGTTTCACTTTCAATTCGTCAGATAAGAGTTTAATGACTGCTGATAGCGAGACTCCCGTGTGTCTTTCCGGCACGGTCTCCAAGTGGAGCGTTCACTCGTCGACGGTCAACATTTGCATATTCGCCGCGCCTTTTCGCACCTGAATTCATTTTTCCAACGGGGGAATATAATTCTTGGCGGGCACTCTCGGCGGCGCGGCCTTAAATGAAGCGGAATTTAAAGGAGGAACAGGTTGCACTTGCGTAACGCGCAGTCAGATGGGCGTATGATTTGAACTTGTAGATGATGTAGCGTGATGCGATGGTAATTAGTGTGTTTTATTAACCTTCCTCTATTTTTCATCGAATCGGTGTTTGCTTAGCGAGAAGCAATTGTAGTTGAAGTGCCTGTAGCGCTGAAGTGGTCTTATTCTTTATGTATCATTCATGCCCCCAAACACATTCTAGATCGTACTCTACACACGTTACATCTATCCATCATGCCCTACATCTCTCATTTATTCCATCTTCCTATGCATATACCTTACGTATCCCAGATACCATATATTTTCCACACATTCAACATTACTACATAACAGGATCTACATAAGTGTTCGAGACATCACAGCATCTCATGGTTCTTTTAAGTTTTATATATTCCATATGAATTTTTCGTGTGTGTAATCATACCACAAATGTCCATCCTACTCGTTCATATAATGTAGAATAATTGTGTAGAACAAATCTTCCAACTTTGTGAAGAAGGAAGCCTCCACCTTTCACACTGTTCGAATACCCAACCTTGTCGGTTTCATTCTCGAAAGCTATATTTCCGCGGGTTCTAGGCTACCGCGACGAGTGCTGGTCTACGAAAAATGGCTTCGAGAGAGCTCACGGATGTTCCCCGCGAGTGCTGCGTCTTCTATAGAATTACCTCGGTAGTTTCGTGCGGGCTTTCGTGTATTCGTTATGCGGCGTGTATAATGCGCCGATCCGTGCACATCGGCACGTGTAACCACGTCTGCACGAAGGCTTGTAACATCGTGCATACGCTCCACGCTACACCTACAGGATGTAAAGGAAAAAGTGGTCGGGCTTTTCACTGATACATCCATGCATCTCATTCGAGAGGCATTTATTGAAAATGCAGCTGCTGTACAATTTAATTGAAGCAAACTCTAGAATAAAGAACACAACGTTTTGGCGTCCCGACGCGAGGCGTAGAGCTCGCTCAGGGGCCTGTGGGACGTTTACTTTTGGAGGGCATTGGTTTATTCAATTAAATTGTAATGGAAAGAATCGCTGTTGAAAACTGCGACCTTCATATTTCTGTCACCCTGTATACATAGGCACGCGTGCATATTCAATGTGTTTGAGTGGCTTCGTTGAGTGAGGAAGTAGTAACGTGATATAGACGCTAAATCGATGGATTTACAATGAAAAATAGCGAGATTAATGCGAATGCAAAACGACGAGGATGGGGCTGAGAGAGCAGGCGAGTTACAATAGGCGGGGCTTTTAAAGGGGAAGAATTAATTTTGGTGAATTAAATAGCTTAAACCTTCGAAAAAGGTTTAACCACAACTTAAGTATACAAAAAAAGTTACCACTTTTTCGATTTGATTTATTTCTGTTATTTCTTTAATATCAACTTGGAATTGTGGTATGTGTTTAAAATACATATACTGATGGAGAATTCAAAGCTGAATGAAACCCAGTTAATGATGAATTTCTTTAAATAATAAAACACAATAAGTACATTAATTAACACAAATAATTAAACACATACTACAGTTCCACGTTGATGCTAAAAAACAACAGAATTAAAACAAATCGAAAAAATGGTAACCTTTACTACTGTACATTATCATAAAGCAATTAACAATAACTGTTAATTTGTAAAGTTATAAGAAGACCAAATGGTAGTCTTCACCGTCTGTCTCAGTAAGTAGAAAATGCCTGACACGAACAGACCACGCATCCTCAAAAAATTACATAACTCTGTGGCACAAAAATATTCCAGCATCTATGGAAATGGGATCAGTATACTTAAAAAATACAAAAAAAATAGAATTCCCAATTTCGAATGTCATGTGGAGTCATTTAAATACTAAACAGTTCCCACGCTACTCGTATTTCTGCTTACACTTTCATATCGCCACAATTATTCCGATCCGAAGTGAAGAATTTTAATTTAGAATATTCTCCTTCGCTATCTTGTTGGGTTTAAATGATTTTTTTTTAGAAATTCAACCTGCCTCTCGATTAGAGAGCCACTAAACTGCAGCACAGCTGGAGGTTAACACAGCGAATCGAGATTGGAATTAATTGCGCTAATCGGATACAAAAGAAGCGATACCTGTTTCGGTCGGCCGTTTCAGCGAGACGATAACTACGAGGCCTGGATTTCGCTATTATGCAGCGAAGCGGCTCGTTTAAGTGTTTCGTAATCGGTGTTCCGTTTAAATTTCCTTACGCTCTATCTCATTTGCATATCGAGCACAGCTGTGATTCCGAAATAGCCCGATAATGGTAGAAAATCTTTCAGAACTTTCGGAATATTTTCTCTCGCGCCGGTTCTATTATTAGATTATCCCATAAGCGACACGACACATTTTTATTTTCCTCTTTTTTTTTTGGTCAGTACACAAGATCAGGTATGTAAATTCCCCTTTCCTTCGTTCTGGGATCCGTTCTCATCCTCCCATCAGCCTTTCCACTGCTTCTTGGAATAATATCGATTTCATAAGAAGAATTCGATATCCTTTCATAAGGAACCCCTAATTTCCAGGACATCGGGAGAGGTATAAATCTGAGAAATCTGAATAAATAAAAATTTGCGCAATGACGTCTCTGTCGCAAAGTGTCCGAAGTGACATCATTTCGCACAATTCGCGTGACGCGTGGTTTAGTCGGTCCGTTCCGAAAAATGCGATTAAACTCTGCAGAACACGTTGTCCACGGTGGCTTTGGATATAATCTATTCAAAGGTTTTCTTTCGGATTGTATTTGAATAAAATACGAGCGAAATTTGCATATAAAATTCAAGTGGCTGAGAATTTCGTTGTATCGAACAACGAAATGAATTTTGGAAGGACATTTTGCCATATTTAGAATTAAGTGGTGGTTACTGAAAATTTGAAATAAATGTTAGTATCGGTAATAGAAATTAAAAATGAGGAATTTAGAAGACGGTTGCGTCTTGAGGGGCAGATTTGGATATGTGACAAATGTCATGAAATATTTTAATTTAAAAGAATTGTAAAATTAATTCAAACTGACAACTCACGTGAGTTATCTCTGATTTTCTACCTACATGAAAAAAGAGTTAGTTGTTTCTAAAATTGTGTGAAGCCTCTGCGTTTAAAGACCATTCGATCAAAATGGCCAAAAGAAAAGTGATTCTTTTCCACCCTTTCTATTAAATTATGTTCAATATTTTATTCGCATATCAAGCAAACAGGCATGTAGGTTGCCGCCCTCCAAAATTCGCCGCCTACTTAACCTACATCCTCCATTTTTGCACATGTCTATTGCAAAATGAATGGGACGAACGAGCCCAGAACACAGTGTAGATGCTTGATTCGCGTTTCTTGGATGTCGGCGAGAGGGGAGATGGCGCGAAAAGTGCGTACGTCGTGAAGGTTCGTATTTCTGCGATGCCTAGCAGATACAGATATCACGTGTTTAACAAAACACCACCTCGTACGACCACGGAATCTCGTCTTCCAATTTCTTTTTCGACGCGTTTGCGTTTCCCTTCGTATATACTTTTCCATCTGACTACAACATGCAAATATGGCTACCTTCGATTCCTCGGCGACGCAAAATAACAAGAAACTAATTATTACACTATGTGCCCCTCTTGATGCCATACACTTTCTCTTTTTTGAACGATTTTTTTTTATATGACGGAAAATTTATAAATAATGTAGGAGGCACCCTTAGATGAATCACCCTGTATATTTAATAGAGTGTGATTAGTGTATCTAATAGTGTTATAAAGTCCATAAATAATATTCAAAGTATACTTAACTTCGTAAAGCCATCTGGCTGAATTTGTACAGCGATTTCGTTTCATGTATTGGTCGGGGTTATTAGTTCCCCATCGAATGATACTTGGTTAAACGCGTGGAAAAGGAATATATTTGAGACAAGAGTGGTGAGAAAATCGTCCGAGATACCGAAACGATGGTGTATTTGCACGGGCAGACTGCACGGCGACGACCTCCAAGCAAACCGGCCGATCTGCTTGGGATACACATTCAAGCAACGCATTTTTAAAAACGAAACCCCGGTACGCTTCTACTCGATCCGTTTCCTCGAACCAACCGCTCGAAGGTATTTTAAAAGGGCCTTGAAATTTGAGGTAAAAGCAATTTTGTTTGGCACAAAGGTGACCAACAAACATCTCGTTGAAATCTACACCCAATCAGGAGCAAGTAATAAATTAAGTAAATGAAAAGTCCATTGGAAATGTGGAGGCTGCAATGGAGAAATTAATTTTATAGCAAATGTGCTGATAATTTTGTATGCCAACCTGTTGGTGTAAAACAGATAGGAAAATATAAAAAATGTGTTCATAGTCCTTTAGAAGATTCATGAAGAGCAATCGTGAAATTATACCAGATTTGTGAAGTCAACGAGTTTCACAAGGGTCCCTAGTATTTTAGTCTAGTTGGAGCCGGATGGGGACGCGGCCAAGGCAAACTATGAAATTCTAATGCATTCATGATGATCACTGTTCCATGAGAAAGGAAAAGCAATGATCGTTTCGATGGAAGTTGCTACATCGCCACGGTTAAACACGAGTTTGCAATCAACGAGACAATTATCCATGTCCACTTGGGCAGTCCTGTCGGTCGAGTTCCATTTGTGGCTGGTGTTGGACTATGGTCTTGCAATTAGACGCAGCGAGCTACCCGTTCCAGGGACCTTGATTGTCATAGTGTACATTGACTCATGCGAAACGACTGTACACGACACACAGTCTCCTTATCTGCGAGCTAGAATTAATAAGTAATTGTCGGGTTGAACCTTATTGGAACCTTTCCATGGGCCTTTGGTTACTCTCGAAGGGGTGCATAATTTGCTGTATGCATAATTGGATCGTAGTTGCAGGACTTGGGAGACCCAACAGTATAGCCACTTCTGAAATTCTACTGCTCTACGATTCTGGAATTCCAATATATCCAAATGCTCAAGTGCTACTTTCCTCAAACCTTTTACTGGTGGCTTGATTGTTGCAGGACTTGGAAGATCCAAAACTATAGCTGCACGTAAATTATCTAGTACAACATATTGTTAGCAAAAGTCTGGTGCTCCAAAATTCAACAAAAAACCGAACACAGGATACCAAACCTTCTCAAACTTAATTACAACACTCCTACATAATCACAGCATTTAAAAAAAAAAAAAAAACACAGCATAATCCACGCAACAGCACACAACCCTCGACTCTTCCCACCGAAACTCGGTGGTCCGAAATTGATGAGCCACTCGGGGTATCGCAGTCGGTGGTCCCAGAGGTTCCCTCGAGTCCTGTGACTCTGTTAGCCCATAGTTCTCCAGATTTCACTTTCCTCGAGTTAAAATAGCTCGCTCGAGCAATGTGCATCTAACGAGGACCCTAGATATTAGAGGGCAAGCGAGCGTGGTGCATTAGGTTGCATTAAGAGGCCTCACGCGATTCGCGGCGGATTTACGTCCCACGTCACACGTGTTACGGATAGCTAGGAATAATGACTGGGATTAGATGACGGTGAAGGAGAGAGTGTCGAGCAACGAGGACGACTCGTCTCCCAAAGAAGGCACCATTAAATTCAATGGTCGACATTTATCGTCGCGGCGACTTGCTCGCGAACTGGGGATCCTATTTACATGGCCACGACAGGTGTGTCTGGATTAAAAAATAAAAACGGGACGGAAGAAAAACGAAGCAATTTCAGATAAAACACTTCTTTCTAAATTAAATCGCGACTATTTACCTGCTTCCACGTATGCCTCTGAAGAACACCTACCCTCAAATTAACAAACCGGTTTCACTGAACTTGATGAGAAATTCAAAATCATATGCAGTAGGTAGCTACTAGGTTCTGAAATTACTCTGCTATAAGTATTACTCCCTAGGTATTACTAATTTTGTGGCATGGCAAAAAAATTGGGATACTTTCTCAAAGTATTATATAATACTTTTTCACTTCTTGATTAAAAATACCACCGCCTTGTTGGTAAAACTGACCAAGTCTATTTTTTCTCCAAAATGAAATATTGATGTTTAGCAAATGCCAAGTGCATTTGAGTAAAGACCAAAATCTCATTGTTGAATAAAGTGGACTCGGTCAGTTTTAGCAACGAGCCATAGGTACTTAGACATATAGCTATTACACTGATGATGGATAGTTTCGAATTTTTTAGCAAACTGTATAGAACACACATTTCAATAAATGGAGCATCGCGTAAGTGTCTGTGGCCGAGGAACTTTGGAGTGCAGGGGGTTGAAACTGGATCGTGTCGTTCCAGTTAGACGCAGCCTGCGATGGGCAAATATTATGGCGCGAACGAGGCTCGTCTTTGAATGGGAATATAAGTCAAGTGCTCGTTTGCAGGCGTACGTGTGCATGTTACCTTCATGTTCGTACACGGGTGCGCAAACAGACGGTGCCGGCGTACGAGGTACGCGTAAAAGGTTCTCCACGTGGATATCGGGTGTCGTCGCGGCGAAAAAGATGAAAGATCCACGGAAGTGGAGAGGATCGTTTTACGCCGCTTTCTGGATCCGCGAGAATCAGTTTTCCCATATCGAATCGCTGATTAATTTTAGCCGCGCGAGGCGGGGTCAAGTTCGGCTAACGTGCTGGAAGTCGCGGATTGGGCGATTCGATAGCGTTAGAGGACACAATTCCTTGCTGAGTAGAAGCTTTCTGCTGGAGAGTGTGGCGTTGTAAGTCTGAAACTGATGTCCCACATGTCTCTTGGTGAATTGGAGGACCTGGCACATTTTCAACGGAATAGGCGGCGATGCAATGCAAGACGGGGAAGAATACTGGAGACTATTGAAATGGGAAATTAAAGTTACAGCGTTTCTATAATTGGGGAGGAAAATTTTCACGTCACTCAAGATCGCTGTGTTCTGATAAATCTGATAGAAAAATACATATTTCGAAGAATAATTGCTTCTTGAAAGCACCTATTCCAATATCCAAGAAGCCACCGTCCGTCTCCTCCGCGGAGAGTCACTTGAGAGAAGGGACATCCCCCAGAATAGACAGAAATCGCGATCTCCAGGAGAATCTCCCTCGCGAACAGGCTTCACTGTTCATTGATAATGCAAATGTGGATTGCGAAAGCGGCGCGGTTGACACGTTCCGCGGTAATTTCGCATTAGGTGCAATTGTCAGCGGCAGAGGAAATACGATGTCGACGGGGGTCAAGTATAATTGGCGTGCCAGTGACATCGGCGAAACGATTGCACCACGGCGCAATTCACCGCGAAGAAGCGCGTTAATTTTGAAATCTCGCGCGCTCCTCTGTGAATTGGAAAAGAAAGGAAAAGGTCAACAGCAACCTTGCGCGCGCGAGCGTCGTGGTCTTTTACGCTTTCTTTCTGCTACATGCCCACGTGCGTGTGGATCTCACCTACGACTATGGATGCTTCCATTGGAATGTCCTTTGCGTGAGCGTCGCTTCGGCTCTGTTCATACGGTCGTTAATATCGCCGGCGACACAGACGGTTCCCTGTCGCAGCTTTTAATCGCGTGCGCGGTTCCCACGAGCTACTATTAATTAAAATACTCGGAGAAGGTAGACACGGTTGTTCGAATCACTTTTTCACTATTTTCTGTGTAACTATCCGGCGAGGACACTTGTAAAGAGGATGTAGCCAAGAAAACTGGTTGGTCTCGTTGAGAATAGAATCAATGGCCGAATCAATTGTACGTTCACTTTATTCGAACTACTTAGGGAATAGTGTTGCTTGTGAAAAGCACTTTGAATGAAATGTATGGAAAAAAGAGGGAAGAGGTTGTGTAGTGGACGAGATAGGGTAAATATTAAAGATCGATAGGTGAGAAACAAATTGATTTCATCAGAGAAATGAATAAAACTTTAAATCATCCTAGGTAACAATATTTTCTGTATATGTATAAGTTTTCCTTACCATCTTGTAAGTATATTATTTCTGGTATAAGATGTCCGAACTGAATCCTACACAGATCAAATACGATACACCTAGTGATCAAGATGTTAAATGATAAGCTTCGTATGAACAGAAAAATGACTCTGCGAGGCGAAACAGACTTTATCGTACAAAACTATATGATATATTATCCACTGACTTTCTGTTCGTGCATTCCTAAGATCGTATCCTACCCGTGGAGAGTGTTGGTAAGGTTCCACGTCTTCATCAATGATGGCTAGATTATCAAGGATGAATTGCTCAAAATCTTCAACTAATAGTTGGGAAATTTCTAATATCTTTCTCGAGTGAAATATTTAGTTGAAATATCATTATATTGATTCTGAATTGGAGCTACGAAAATGTTATTATTTTTAAAAGCAAATGATTGATGCCCTGTTTCAGCAAAACGAATTCTCGAATGTATAAATTCTGATCTACTAATAGACCACACACGGCTCGTGCACGCGACTTATGATCTATGATATATTACGCGTATCGCCCGTCATACCGATACACGCATCAGCGCGAATCATTTATCAATCGTTATCGATTGCATCCATCGAAATTCTTATTCGACCACTGTACTATCTATATCCCTCTGGAATGAAGAACCGAATCCTTTGTGGCGATCGAATTTACCCTGATAGAATGCAATGCAACTGGATGGTGGTGTGTGTCTAGGTGTCTTTATCAGTTTGATGCTTTTATACGTAAGTATCGAGTACGAGTAGAACCACTTTTGAACGCTGTTGTTCACAGTTGAGTTGCTTGGGAATCTGGACACACATTCATGCGGTGTAGTACTAAAATTCTACTGCTTCGAATGGTTTAAATTTCTCCGCCTCGGAATTTTAAAATTTCACTAGCTCCAACTTTTGGAATACTACTCTATCAAAATTTAAAAATTCCTTTATTTCAAAAGTCCACTGCCCAAAAATATGAAAAAACCTTTACTCCAAAAGCTCAAGAGGCGCAAGATGCAGGTTCAAAGGCCCATCTCCACTAACGACTGTTCCATCTGATTCATTTTGCAAGACACCCCCAAGAGTGCTCCCTGACAGTGGCGATTCGCCTGTGGCGCAACGCGTAACCAGAGCTGTTACATGTTTCTAGACAAATTCCGCGGCGCGACGTTCAAGCAGAAATACGCGCTGATCCGAAGAGGCAAGAGAGCACGCATGTAATTTCACCGCGGTCGCACGTGCGTGCATGTCATTCCCTCCTCCGTTGGAACGCATAAAGAGATCCTATTAATAGGTCGCATGCTCAATCGACAGAGCTCCCGTGTAATTTATGCGCTGCGCCGTGACAGTTATTAGGAACCGGCCGATGCAATAAGGAAGCTGATCGACCGATAACTGTCGTTGGATATTTCAGAGTTTTCCAAATTAAATATGCACAATCTGTTTGGATATTGTTGGAACTATGTATAAAATCGAAAAATATTTCAGACAAGGGGTGAATGGTTTCGGGGGTTGCGTAGTCTGATATCATTAGTCTTTTGTCAGCTTCGTGCTTTCAATTAAAGTAGCAGTTTTTCATTTACCTACTATAAAAGTGTGTTAAACCACTCGTGGCAAATTGTTATTACTTTAGCAGATATTTTAATTTTAATTCCACTTTTGCTTCTCTGTGCAATCGTTCGTGTATCGTTTTCAGGTATCGCAATAACCGAGCAGGAATGTAATTTATATCCCAGCGTGTCCAAATTAGTTATATAGCGTCGATCCCACCTTTACGTAAGCTACCGAACCGCGCTCAAAGTAAATGTGTCTGGCCCTAAGGCTACTGGAAGAACTAGCTCCTTAACCTCGCCGAACCTTTGACTTTTTCCATTCACTTGGCAGCTTTCGAATCAACGAAAGGAAAAAGTCAGCGAGGAAAACAACGTATTTTGAAAGAAACGTGGCCGTGGCTTTGATTACGACCCTCGCTAATTAATTGAACGATCAGGCTTGTATGAGAAATAAACTCGAGCTACTAATGGAAGGGAGACTTATCGTTTTCCTGGTGCCGACGAATCGCTCTTTTAGACGGTGTATTAACTCCAATTGAGTGTTTATTAAGACCTTATTTTTTGTCCAATTCCTCAAAAGCCGTGGCTGATGAAGCGAACAAATAGATCGCTAATTACGTTTCGTCGATGGTGATACTACTGTTTGAGAAACATGTTACTAAAAATAACTATGGTCTGCAAGAAAACTGAGTCTTAGTAGGAGGCTCTTCAATTTTTATGTTAGTAATTATGTATGTAATTGCTGTGAAAATAGTGTCTGCTTGGAATGCGATGTGATTGAGAATGGTTTGTTAATGTTAATTTAAATAATATTATCTGTTATGGCACACCCGATGACACCGAAAAGTTTCGCAAAGGTTTTCGGCGCCACCTTTCCTATCAGTGGCAATGTTTTCAACGACACTTTCCTGTTGCCATCGCACGTGATAACGAGGCGAAGCAGTTAAATATATCTTGTTTTATAAATATTGCTTTTTAGATTCTGCCATTGTATCTGTGGCTCACACTTTGGTAATTTCACTTTCAAATTGTATTTCACAGAAATATGGATGTAACTGTACGACCATAAAAAATGGAACGAACTCTATTGAAAAACCAATTTTAAATTCATCGAAATTAATTAGTGTTAAGTGTCTAAACATAAAGAATTGATGAAATTCTGCATATTACTAGAATAAAATGGCACTTTATCATCCCCATTTCGATTCTTAATACCTTCACCACTATCTTTCAAGATAATTATTATAAATAAATCCTTACGTAACCACGTATCGAACTCTGTTCTCTCATTTCCTCGAGTCAGGGGTACACTCAAACCACCGCTAACATTCACCGAAGAAAAATAATATTGATGACCCTATTCCAACACCTATTCAGTAAAAAGAGATATCTATAGAATTGCTCCGTGGAAAATGTTACTAATTCAACTACAGTACATTAATCAGGAATTATCATAGTCCGTTCCCTGATACTTGACACGTTCCAACTTGGAAGAATATACACGTCACCATACGTGACACTTGGTGTCGAACGTGTTGAATAAAATTTTCATTAATCAATTCTTCTCGAGGGGAAATAGAAAATGCCAGTTGCTCGTGATGTTTCATTTAGAAATAAATGGTAAATAGGGTCGTATGCGCGTGATTTATCGATATAAGATGCGCGGAAATCGCCGCCGATCCCCTTTCATTATCTGCGCGGTATCACGGCACGGTTTGTCATTTCTCCGGCTAAGTATGTCAAAACAATTATTCCGAAGTTTATCGTGTCCGACTGGAGGCAGTCCAGCTTGAAGGTAAAGAGACGACACGAGTTCATCTGCGCGAGATACCATTAAGTGGAGCATCGTGGTCACGGGGATCATTCGTCACTGTCAGGCGGAGGGTGGACAGAGAGAAAATGAAATCTGCTTCTTAACGAGCGCTCAACGTGTATCCCCTAATTAGATGATGCTCTGACCATTAGAAGACAGTTTGTCACTATCCGTGCATTTACTACGCATTTAACAATTACCATTGTGCGCCTAAACTCTCGCATTCAACCGAGTAATTAAGGAAGTGGATAGAAGTAATTTCGAAGTGCAAGATATGTAGAATTGAAATTCTACTTAATACTTTGAGTGGAGAAAGAGTTTCAAAAATGGTACTTTAAGCCCAGGAACAATTTGTGAGTGTAAAAAGTAAACTCCGAATTTAGTTTCTATTCAAAGTAAATTCGAAGACGAATTAAATTAAAGTTTAGGAGTCCCATTAATCGACGCTTCAGAGAGACCTTAATTAATATTAACTAAAATAATTACTAGATAATAATTAATATACTTCATACTAATTAATACGAATTACTCGGTAAATTTCAAACATTAAGCTCTATTTACTGATTACATGAAATCGCTAATTACCATACCTATCTCCATTTCCATAGTTAAACTAGAAAGCGAAAGTTCATTCCGCGGTAAATCCAGTTTACGTCTATATAAACATAAATCCAGCATAATTTCAGTTTTTCCCGGTATCCCTATTGCATTTATCCTAAACGCATGCACTGCCCGAAAAATGCCAGACACGGTCGCATAGCTAGGATTATCAGTCACAATCACGGCGTTATAGAAGCTTAATTCGTGATTACCAGCGGCGAAGGGACAGGCCGACCGGTTAGGGCGATAAATCAGGGCCCCCCTAGCTATTGTAAATTATAACATTCATTAACGACGATCGATCGCTCACCAGTCGCGGTCGATCAATTCGTTTCGTCGCGGTCGAAAGATCTCGCCGCACTCGCGCTCGCAAACTTTTGCGCGCGTATCCTTGGGACGATTAGATACATCGGAACGTTGCAAAACATTTCGCTCGCCGGACATTACGAACACTGCGGCCTACTGCTCTTGTTGCAGGGCTTATTAAATAAAAGGCCACGGCGTAAAAAGCATCGAGCTGCCTCGACGATGTCCACTCGTTGCGGACTGAACACACTTGAACATAAAGCCGGGCTGCCACTTACAGGAAGCCTGATGCACTTGAAAAGAATACTTTCTCGGAAGTAGCACGCGTTGCAGGCGTGGGGACGCGGCTTTATAAAGTAAAGTATAGTTTATTTCGTAGATGAAAGAATTTTTAAAAATTTCGACGTCAGAATTTTTTTTTGAAATTCTAATCTGTAGCCCTTTTATATTATATTTGATTTTGTAATTATTTGTGTTTATATTCTCTTTCTATTATTATTGTTTCTTGTAGCAAATTGCTCAATCTCGCAAATTACATATCTTCGTGTTTTTAGGGAATGTAACAGTCATATTATTATTATTATCATTTTTACTATTACTATTACTATTATTATTTGTGGTATACATTGACGATCGAAAGAGTGTTTAAAACTATAATTTAAGTATTCTGTTGATACCACTGCTCTACCCGATATAAAATTAAACAAAAATCTTTGTGTACGAACTTTCCTTGTACTACCACTGTAGTAGTTTCAGGAAATACAAGAAGAACGATATTATGCAATGATATTCTGGCGATTTAGTGCATTGCATACTAAAAAAGTTGTTTTTGAAATACCTCGATCACTTTTTACTACTTATAAAAAAATAAAACCTATCTAAGTAGTTTGGTGATGGATGAACGAACATGCATTCCTTGACTAAATAGTTCTGAATTCAATCACTGAAACTGGTCGACGAAAGATTACTAGATACGAAATACGCTGGACGTCTATGAAGACCTTGGAGAAATTCGGTGTTGGAAGATGTCGAAGCCGTAAAATCCGCGCAGCTCGGACGTTACAGCCGCCAGACGCTTGACTTCTCGCCCGTAAACACGATCGTCAGGCCGCGAAACCCGAATCGCCACCTCGCAGCAGGATATATTCGTCGTTCGCTTGTAATTTATTTCTAAGCCGGTTCGAGCTAAAATAGCCGATACCTATGGCCAGCTGCCTATCGGAACGGGCCGCGGTATCGTTCGATGCTCTTGAAACTTACGCTAATGCGTTCCACCTACGAATTATTATACGGACTCCGCGCGGCCCGATTAACGGTCGAAATAAATGGACGTTTCGCTCGAGGCGCCATAATTATTGCTAACAAAATTATATCGATACAATATATCCTCGAAACTTGCTAAGATTAAGGATGATAAAGTTGGGGGATGGGAGCTGATGGAAGATGAGTTGTAAAATTATAAAATTGTAACAGTGAAATTTTAATTGGGACACACGGTTATGTAGCACTCTGATTGGCGAAATTAAGGGCGAGATATTGCGAAATATGGCGTGCGAGGGCTTCCTTTGCTACGGGGGCCACAAGCGAGACCGCAGGGGCCGCGCGAACGTAAAGCTGGGTAACTAGTGGCGATGGCCGTGTCCCAAACGGACGGTGACCCCACTCGTTTCTTCCACCGTTCCCAGCCCCCTTCAATGTTGCTCGCAATACCAATATTTCTTCACGTTAAATTCCTCCCGAGTTTAATATTCATGAAACGAAACAAACGCTATTTATAAAGGATAGGGTAAGTCGGGGTAATATGCCACAGTTAACTTTGAAACGCGATATCTCGCAAGTATATATAGATACCGGGAAAAAGAAAGAAGTATATGAAAGTGTAACTAATTCTGTGCATTGACTAAAAAGTAGAGATATGTAACTTTTATAATTCAATGAGAAACGTACAAATACAAAAGTCCTCGAAAGTGGCATATTACCCAGGTGGTGGGTGAATATGCCACAAATCACTCAAATTTTGGAGAATCAACAATATTTTAAACTATTTAAGCTATTAATAACTAATAACAAATATTTGAGCTCAATGAAACGTAAAATATATTTGAAAAATAGCTATTTCTTACAAACTAAACAGTCTCCAATCTCTACGCAGTCTTCATGAATTACTATTTTTAATTATTTATTTATAATTATAATTTTTTTATATAAAAATATATATATACTTTTATATAAAAAAATTTATATAAAAAAATATTTTTATATAAAATATAATTTTTAATTATCAAAAAAATAAAAAATAATAATAATAATAATTAGTAATAAAATATAAATAATAATAAAAAAATTAAGTCTGATTCATGATCTTTTATACAAGGCCTACGTCCAAGAGGAATCTTCTCGATTGTTATCGATAGCTATTCTTCGTCTGAGTGTTCGATATGGTATGCCGTAATCTTTCGAAGCCTGCCATATTGTAGTACGAGCCTCCTTCACCATTCGAATGGCTTCCTTTAAACTTTCTTCTGACCAAGCAGCACGATTTGAAGTTCGTACATACCTACTTCTTAGGCATGGTTCTAATACGAAAAAACAACTCGATGGCATTAAATAGAAAGAGTTATAAAGATAAGAGTTTGTCGGTATAATATGCCACAAGTGGCATATTACACCGATGAACATGTGGCATATTACTCCAAACGACCATAAAAAGAAGGATGGAAAATCTCTCCACAAAGAACATAGTTTTAACGGTTGTTTGAGAGGTTATAAAATTCGTTTGTTTGTATACTTTAACATAATCTATTGCTTTTTGGTATAACTGTTCACACAAATGTATAATCTGCATTCTAGTTCCAGTATGAAATTAGATCAAGCCGATAATTTTATAACTTACCAGGATTTATTAAAAATAAAAGAAGATAAAATCCAAAATCTGTTGTCGTCTTAACAGTTACACTAAATTGAACGGAATTAGTGCAAATATTACGCTATCTGTGCATTATTTAAAAAAATATTGAGAAGTGGCATATTACCCGCGGTGGCATATTACCCCGACTTACCCTATTTTCAGCGTGTTTCTCGAACGAACAGCTTGTGTATTCACTCGAGCCACGAATAATTCCCTTGCAAACAGGAAAAAGGTTGCTCGCGATAGCGGCCGCTCCAATTCCGCGTGCGCGGCTTCTATTTCGCGAGCGCGCGTATTTCAATCGTCTGGAAGTGGGCTGCATTATTCGGTCGCCGGCAAATGCCAGCGAGATGCGGAATAAACACGGGATCCATTTTGACCCACAGCAGCAGAATTTCGTTCCTATAATCCTCAGAATAAAGTAGCGATATCTACTGATAAGTATCGAGTAACAAAGTACTGATAAAAAAAGGTTAACCCTTGAACGCCGGATAGTTTGACCATACCTTCGATATAGAATCGATTTTGCACCGTAATTTCGTTCACATTTTTTGTATATAATATGAAAATAACAGTGCCTAAAATTTTTGTCCTCGCGGCAAATTTTCACGGAACGCTAAAAACCTTCGCATCGACGGTTGCGCGGTGCACCAATTGGGAGACGCTGGTCCAGACAATTCATAGACACCGAAATGAATTCCAAAACGACGACGACGACGACGACGACCAACGTCTGCCCGCGTCTATTTCGCCGCCGTGTAATTTGGACGACAGTGTCTGGTGGTATCATCCTGACCTGGGACAAAAGCGAGGTGACTTTGGTGTGCCGGAAGCCGGCTAAGTCGGTAGTGTCTGGCGTGTCACCACTTTTGGCGGCACAGTGGGAATGCTCCAACTGCTTAGGGCCAGAAATAGTGGACCAAAATCACGTTCAACTAGCATCAGCAAGAAAAGCATGAGAACCACCAAATATACCACTTTCGCCGTGGTTAAAAATAATTTGAAAATCGACGGTAATCCTAATTGGGCTCGCGATACTTTTGGTTGGCGTTGTTAGAAGCCACGTTGGATCTGCTCTAAGGGGAAGATCGGGCTCGGTTCTTTGTTTAATAGCGGCTGGCGCAGCAGACGCTCGTCGGACCAACGTGCCGCGGGACTTTTATTCCCTCGAATAACATCCGTTCCCTTAACGCCAGAGGAAATTCGACGAAAGCCCGTCTGCCAGCGGCTGCACAAGACGAAAATGTTTACGCAAGAGAGGCGAAAGGAGCAGGAGAGTTCGATGCAACCTAGGGCCAGGCCAGGCCGTTTAACTCGTCAAACAATGTCGTCCAGTTCAACGACACGTGGTGCGCGCCTGGCGCCGCTCGGCGCAACAGACGACACACTCCACAAAAGCCCTTTCTAACGAGCCCGTTCTTCACCTCCTTTCGAACGTTCTGTTAACGTTGGGTCCACATGGGACCATTAGCGGGCGTCGTAAAACGATAGAGCACGGCGAAAGAAACGAGCAATTAATTCCTAGTAACACGAGTGTTTTAAGCTGCGAACGGCTGCGAACGGGTTCACATAGAGTTGCTGTTTCAAAAAAGGATTGAGTAGATAGCTGCAGAGAAAATAATTCGGGATTGTTATGTCTCAGGATACGTTGTTTGGTTAACCCCGTTTCTTTCCTAAATTGATAAAACCTCACGACCACTTAGCAGAAGCTATTGGGAACAGGGCTCGATCTAGCCACCCTCTACTATATTTAATCATAAATAATTACTTTAAAATATCATTTTCGACAGTGAGTGAATTTTTCTCTAAAGATCTTTAGTATAGGTATGCGCCTTTACCTAGTATAATAATAATTATGTGGGTGATTTAAAAACAATTTATAAGTTTGATGCTTGCAGTTTCAAACATGTATTACCCACTTTTTATCACTGTTTCAAAAAGTTTCCCTTTTTTATTGATTTTAATTTTCTCTTTCTACCCATTGTACCGTCTCCAAATTGTTTGCCATTACTGGAGAGACTTTGGAACCTCCTCGATCCCTACACGTGGCTGTCAGGTTGAGTTTTCGGTGTCCTCGGGGTCAGCAGAACCTGCATGGCGAAAGAATGCGCTCTGGTTGGTTGCGTTCCGAGAAATTTGTCTCCCGTTTATCGTATTTGTCGGACAAGGCATCTATCAGTGTCCAGCAGTGGTGAGAATCGCTTAACCTTCCTATATTCACGTGATCGACAACGCGTGTCTTTGGCTGGTAAGGCTACCACTATACACCGCGTCTATCATCCACCCCATATCCTGTATACTGTGTCGGGATATCGGGTTATCACGTGGTAAGCATTTTTCTGCGCCTGCACGTTGCCGCCTCCGAGTCCTTTTCAGAATCATCTTCTCACCGTGTATCATTTCGCCTCCACTTCCTCTCGGGGAGGATAGCCTGAATGGCCTCGTTCCTCGTCACTTTTCCTTCTTCATCATTCGCGGACTTGTTCTTTTGATTACTTTGAAATTATGGGAAGGTTAATATTGATAATTTTCTAACAATTGGAAGCTCGGGGGCTTGTGAATTCACCTCCACAGTGGTACCTAGTGGTACCGGTTTCTTTACCTTATTAAATTTTGCACACCTTATATGAAGGAGGGGGTCGCAGGTTATTGGAATATTATAAAAGGGGTCGCGACTCATAAAAGTTTTGATAAACACTGCACTAACAAGAAAATATTCTCGGGTGTTAGATTTTTGGAGGTGCCTTTTTATTCTTGCCTGTCTGAAAGGGTCCATTTCGACATCCACCAATAATGTTTGCTAAATTGAAAATAGATTAAATTGCTCCAAGTTGATCAGCCGTTCAGGAAACAGAAACGCCCATTTCACTGTTAATGAAATATCACAAACTTCTCGCGTAAACATGTAAGTAAAAATAATCGATATCCCGTCCCTGTTCGTACGGTGGGAGCGTTCTTCATCTGCGCGCGATTGACGTCCAATAAATCTCCAGTCGCCTGAACTCGCGGGAGTCAAGGATTGCCGTTTCTGGTTGCAAACGGGAATTCCAGAAACGAAAGTGTCCAATGAGAAGGGCTGATTTTTATGGCTGGTTAAACGAAGCGCGGTTCCACGGGGTGGTCGTCAAGGTCGAGCGCGACGAAAGGTCGAGTGTCTTTAAGAAAAGTATACGATTTCTTGGTTGATCGCATATTTCTCCCGGCTCGCCCATCCTTTCGCGCGATAAGTTTCTCGAAGGGGAAGCTGCTTCCGGATAGGCTTCGCCGAACGATTACTGATATTAGTTGCCACTTCGCCGAAGCATTAATGCAATTTCAATTAATCTTCAATTAATCAGTCTCAACGTTTCGACGACTTTTATAAATGGCGCCTTTGAATGCGCGCGCAGGAGATCCCTAACGCGTGTTTGGGTTCTATTTCTGACTTGATAAGATCTATATAAATTGGCTTTTCTAAATAGTTCCCTTGAAATCTAATGACATGAAATGGAAATATATTTCAAGGAATGTGAGATGCTTCAAAGTTCTCCAAGTAAGAGAATCGGACAATGGTACTCCATCTGTTAGAAAATGGAGTTCTAATACATCCCGAAGTATCAAAAATAAGATTATTGTGATTTAATATTTTTTTTTTAAAAATCGTGTTTCGATAAATCACTGCAGACAAGTGTCCATTACGTATATGGACCATTCTATACAGTATCGTTCAAATTTTAAAGAGATATAGAAGATAAAATAGCGCTGCATCAGTCAAAGGTGATTATGCGAGTAGTGCAAGTCAAAAATCTAAAAATATTGAACTTATCACTTACTTTGCGTTACCTTACACTAAAAAACAAGTGATAATTTAATTTTTTAAAATGTCTGATTTGTTTAATATCTCGGAAATCGTTTGAGCAGAGTGTTGAAATTTTTACACAAGTATCGCCCCAGTCGTTTCCGAGAAAGCAGTTTGAAACAGTTCGTGGAGCCCACTCTAGTACGTATAAGAGCAGCGTTTCCATTCCTATTAAATTGTCTGTCGATGCATACAGCTCTATCGATCCGGATCGAGGAAGGAATAATAGAGACATTGTATGGAGCAGAGCCAATTTCATCGGGCAGTTTAGCTGTTTTATGGCACGGTACAAAGCAAATAACACGACTAAATCGACGACAATATTGTGGTTTAATAGTTCCAAGGTGCTCGACCTCAATCCCAGTCTCAGCACGCGGACATTTTGCAATTTTATTCTAATGCTGTGTTAAGTGTTGCTCAATCTGTAATACTTATAGTAGGCGAGAACAAGTCCTGCCACCGAAAGCACAGTAGAAACTCTATATTTTAAATCAATGGGCTCATTTTCAGGATATTCAAGTGGTTCCTTCTCCAAATATTATACAAAGAGTCTGCGAGGAAAAATTAGAGGATAAATTTGACTCTGAAATCTACAAGTTCCTCACCTTCAACTCCATACGAAATATAAAAGCTTCCGCATAAAGGGATGCTATAAATGCTGATTAAAGTACTAATTACAGACTAAGTGTATAATGTCCTGTGATCTCTATGAGAATACTCTACCCCCAGTAGACACATTCTGCTTTGCAAACTGAAGCTACCTTTGTCTTTTTAAAAGACTGATCTTTCTACTTACAGCTACTTATAACTCGCGGGTACCGAGCTACATAATCGGTAACGACGTTGTCCCGGGATCGCCGAATCCCTTTTTCCCCCGTCCGCGCGTGCCGTGCATTGTTATGCAATTGTACAATGCACGTACGGAGCCGCGGCTGCTGCCCACGCGTCGACATTTAGTAAGCGCGTTTAATCTCCTCGGACATGACGTAAAGTCCCTTTGTTCCGCTGCGACACGGTCCACGGATACTGGCGGCTGCGAGTGGGACGTCAAAATTTCACCTCCCATTGTTCCGTTTCAGCCAAGTTCTCGCTCAAAGTACAGCTTTGCGAGTCCCTCGCGACCCATTGCTAGAACGCGTGGAGTCTAGGAAACGGGGTACATACTAAACTTTAAAAGCACCACGTGCAGGCGTAAAATTAAAATTCCCTACCCGGAGTCCCCAAATAAGCCAAATTTTTACTGCATCATTCTGAATACACAATGATGCAGTCAAATCTAAAACGGAGTCTCTGCTCCCTTGCCGTGCCCTCGCGCTTTCCCCATTTCCCCCCGCCGCGCACCTTTCCCTTTTCTACTTGTTTCCTGCGAGTTATATGGGTCAGCGAGCCGCAAACAAGCGGAGCGAACTCGAAGAGGCAAAGCGTGTAATCTCCCATTGTCGTGCTTGGTTTGCTGGGACAGGGCTCCCTTATCTGCGCGTGTGTTGTTCCACGGAGCCGAAAGAGTTGACGAAACAATGCGCGGGAATCGCAGGCGCGACAAGAACGCGAGAACACGGGGCCTGGGTCATCGGCTGACCCGTGGGAATCTTCTACCCTCTGGTAATTAATTAAGCGAATGCGCGGGTTAAACGATCGAGTATCGCGCAGCGGACGCGATTAACGGCGTCGGACGCGCGGATTATCGGTCAAACGATGAGTTCGGATCCTCGGGACGTCCCTCTGCCATTGTTTAAAAAAATAACGTCGGCTCGTTGGAATTTTATCGATGTTGCCACGGAGAAGGTTTTCCTTTAAATAATATCTGGGGAGGTTTGGAGACGTTACAGGCCTAGTTGCTTGAGATTTGAAAAGCGGGTGGTTTTTTGGTTTTGAATCGGGGGAGGGGTATCGATTTTTCGGCTTACACTCCTGTCACTAAATTATTGGTGAAGGTACGAGAGAAAGTTTGAGGTACTACGGGGAGGTTTCACTCAAATATCCTTATGGATATTTAAATATTTATAACAAAATATATGATAGTTGTAGCTACTCAGCTGTGCTTCACAGTGTTGTGGTATTTCAGTAGTACAGTTCGCGATAAGATCGTACGACCATCGCACAATACGATTTATTGCACCATGCAGTGCCTCCTTCGATAATCTGTTTCATTTAATGTAACTACATCGTGATTTACTGTACATTGTGGCCCAGTGGAGGATTATTATGCAAATGGTGTCTGCAATTGTCATTTTTCATGACCGTCACATTCTCAGCCCCAAAAGAAACATAAATATAAAACACTAAATAGATTGAAACATTCCGTGAGTTTCGAAAGCAAAATGGTGTCTGTCGACTACCCCTAGTTCTTCAAAACTAAAAGGAGACTTAATCCCTTAAAATTCATTTTATCTGGCGGCACGAAATCTTACACAATTGGGCATATTTATTGGTACAAGTGCAAATTTGCCAATGAAGTTCGAAAGAACTTTAATTGACTGTAGGAATCCGATCTTCCCCTCAGTGTTCAAGAAAAATTCCACGCTTCGTGAGTTTCCGCTGACAAGGGTACACAGGAAATCAGCGGCGGTGCTTTTCCTTGCTTAAACACCATCGATAATTGCACCTTCCCATTGTACACGATCACCTGTTGCGTGTAATTAACGCAGAGCAAAGAAGAGGAGGGCGGATTATGGCTTCCGTGCAGAATTCCTGTCAATCGTTAGACGGTCTCAATCGACCGGCGTCTAATTAACGTCACGCTACGAACTCCGAGGAATGATTTCGCGTCCCTGTCCATTGAATTCCTGCGAGGTCATTAATCAGGAAATCGATTTTTGTTCGCCGCTGTGTGCGATACTCACAAGCGAACATTTCCAACCCGAAACTTCTGATTTTAATAAAACTTCTAATGAAATTTACGCGAAGTGTCATTGAAATCAGAATACTCGGGTTCGACCGTTTCCTGGTCAGATCGCCTCAGTGGAATAGGTGGACCGATTAATGGACCGACCCAGCGAATTCGGCGAAGGTGAACGTGTAGCCTCGCCCCTACACTTATTAACAAAACGAGTCATCCGTTAATAAATCCCTGGCTTTGTTCGTGATAACTTTGTCGGAGAACATTATTAGGGCGAGGCACTTTAGGTGTGGGTCTAGGTGCGTTGGCTATAGTCTAGGCAGAAGATTTTGGGTGTTCGATGTTATTAGTACACAGTAGACTATCCCTTCCACATCCTTTTTGAAAAGATACTAGTCCCCATCTGCTATAATTCAAACTTGCATCGTTCCATGTTTCTTAGAAACGTTAAATTGATACTCTTATCCGTTATAAAATAAAATAAATAGGGAACCACAAAGAAATACAGAAAATTTTACACGTGATTCGTAATAGACAGGGGAGGGGGTTAACACTGAGCAGTCAATTTTTCTCGATAAGACTATAGCCACCGTTAGCAGATGTCCAGGCACACTGACGTGGATCTGGATCTCGTCAGGAGGTAAAGTTCAAAGTCGCTGACGTAGCTACAAGTTTCTTCACGCGCAAAAGTTGACGTAGGGCTAGATTCATTGCGACTTGGTGTGTTCGTTGACGCAGAGCTGTCTTATCGCGTGGCAAAGATCACAGTTTTTGTGCAAAAGCTTGGAGAACAGTTGGAGGAAGAATAAGAGATTTAGAATCTTTGACCTAGGAATGAAATTTTCAAGCTAAAAGAAATTTCGCGCAGAGGTAAATTATTACATCGAAGGCCTCTATCGATATACAATCGTGCTCTAAATCGCAGTTTCCCCGAACTCGCTTCGAAATGAGAACGTCGATCAGGATAAATTCGACGATTCAGCATGGAGGTACAAAAGGATAGCGAATCGATCAGCCTGTTCCTCCACCGTTTATTTATAGTATTTCGTTTATACCATCGGCCACTCGAGTCTTTCGAGTGTCGACGAAACGAAATCTAAAAGCGGGCGCCCAGGATTGTGCTCGATAATTTCCGCGGTTGATTACATTCGTACGGCTCAGTGTTCGTGGTCAGTTTAATTTTTAGTATTTCAATCTGAGAGGAAAAAGAAATACTATTTTTATAATCGCATTATTCTTCTATTGAATTGAGAGATAGGAAGAATAAAGTATCTAGAAGCTCTCGAAATGGGTGGCAATTAAAGGAACTTAATTTTCACAGCAGAAATAAATAATAAAATAAATTAGTACTGGCGTAATAATCTAATAATGGCGTAATAAACTAATAAAATTCCAGAAAATTGCTATATAAAAAACTGAGAGGGAAATAAAAATTTAGAATAAAATGAGAATACTGAAAATATGGAATTAAAATAATTTCAACTAATTCGTGGCAGATTTTCTCTTCAGTTATAAAGCTAAAAAGAAATAAAAATAATTGTACAAATAAAGGAATTTCTATTTCCCTCTGTTTCTATATAACTCACAGTGTGCAATAAAACACTTATTGTTATTGATTAGTCGTTACCACTATACTCATCGTTCCAACATTGTTCCTCGGCTGCAAGCGTGACAAACCGAAGCGGATGAATCGTCAAAGCATCGCGATGCACACTTGCAGCCTCCCCGGTCAAGGTCGTTGAGATTTCTGAGAAGAATCCCGATTTTTGCACGCGACGAACGCCTGCTGATCGATTCTAAGCAGCCACGTTGCGCAACCGTCAGCACTGTTCGCACGGTTCACCCCATCGACCGTCTTTCTTTCCTTCGGCATCTTATCTGGCAAGGTTAAAGAGTAAAAAGTGCTCGAACGATTAATTCAATTCAACGCAGCATGGCGAGGTTATCGCGCGTAAATTCCCGTTTAAATTTGTACTAGAATATTTTAATGCCGGATCGGCTCGATAAGACAACGAGCGTACTATCCACGATCGGGCGCAGGGATGCTCGACACGACACGTCGGGCTTATCTCGAGAACGATGAGCGCTGTATCGAAATTAAAGTGCCGATAAATACTCTATAAACAACCCAGCTGAGAGATTTTCAGTGTTAGCCATCACACGGAGTGACACTTTTATTTTTCGTAACTGAGAATTAATTGGAAATTGGAGTTAGGGGATCTCATAGCGCTTTTGTTAGTAAATAATTTCTATTACGTCGACGTAATGTGATACAATTGCAAATGAATAATTTCAATGCGTTAAGAGATAATTACAATGTTCCTTTATTCTGTTACAGTGATGGAAAAGGAGCCAAAGGATCGAGAAAAATCGACGAGCAACGTGAAGTCTGATTTGGAGTACGTCACTCTGATGAAGATCAGCGAAAATCAGTACGAAGATCCACGTAAGTCGGTGCTTAGATCGATAACATTAGTTTTGGCGGCCGATTTGATGGATAATTGATCGCGTTGAGTCTGTCAGCTCAAAATTTGTTATTTAGAATTCTTCAATAAATTTCCTACGTTCTTTTATAAACGACAATGCAACTGTGGAGTGAATGTTAAAAAGACATAAATTGGGACCTTACCAACGAGTACCTAGTCAAACGTCGGAGTGAATTTTCTCAGAGACCCGGTTTACACCCGGAAGTTACAAGCGATGAAATTATATAACGCTTTCCACGGATAACGTGCAGAACACCGCTGTAATAATCGTTAATAGGCGAGTGGTGTTGCAGCGGAATCTTTACCACTCGTGGGACTACTTAGGTTTAAGTGATTGCGAGGGTCCGCTGGATTTCTTCGAGGATGGTTCGTGGATCGACGTTATTAGGGAGTAGTAGCGCGTTCGTAGTTAATGTAACATGACAATGAAGTTAGTGCTACAATATTAATTAATCTAATCAATCTCGCTACTTTCCTAGTAAGTATCTATGTGAACTCAAAAAACTACCCCTAGATCTCGCGAGATTATCGCGCCCGTCGGTGTCGTGGCGTGCGGCGGGAGTCGTGCGAAAACGGCGGCAATTTAAATTAGCGCAATTAGAACGCGATGCGCGCGGATGCATACGCATTCCGATGACGGGACGTGTACGGGCGATCCCCGAAGCGTATCGGCCTGGCACAGGCGCACTACCTTTATCAGGATCACGTTCGCCTCGTTAAGCTCTCGATTGTGTGAGACGAGGCGGCGCGTGCACGCTCTACGAGACGTCGAGCAGATAAAAAGCAGACGACGCAAGCGGGACCAGATATTTATAAAGGGCGCGATCGAGCTTCGATCTGCCATCTCGATTCTCGGAAGCGTAAATCGCCGGTACCCCACCAGCCGCGCCACTTCGTGCTGGCAATTTTGACCCTTTCCTAACGAACGACCGCTAAGCCGCGTTCAAAAGTCGCGATGTTATTGGTGAGAACGTTATTTCATGTCAGCATTATGCAATTTATTATTTCGAATTTAAGGGGGGATTCTCGTCTAACAGGCTCAAAAGTAACTGGTATTAAAGATTTTTTTTATGTATCACTTTTTTATCACTTAAAATTACGTAATTTTTAAACGGCGGAACATTTTCTAATAAGATTTACAGTGCCATGAATTGAATTTTTGGCCACAGGACCATAATGCTGACACCATCGAATTTAGCCGACGATTAAGTGGCAGTAGACTCGCGGCAGTAGAGGATGCATTCAGAGGGCATGCGAAACTCTAGAGTCTAGACGACGAACTGGAGTAATGCCAATGATTTATCGGCGCCGTGCAGGGAAAGAATGATCGACGAATATTAATAGTCACGCGAGCGAAGGAACAGTTAACGAAACAGTAGCGTACACTGCGAAACACGCTACCAGCGGCCTGAGAAGCTAGACAGGCGGCCGTGGCCGAAGAAAAAGGATCGGTTGAACGGTAAAAGCCGCGCTCGCTAATAAACCGTCGCGTTTTAACGCAACGCCTCGCCACGGGCATTTTGTCACGCACCGGCCACTCGCCGCTTGCCAACTTTGCCACTGTCACCGATTACGGACAACAAATGAACCAGTTGCTAACTAGCACGAACCCCTTGCTTTAAGTATGCGAGACGGACTCGACACGTGTACTTACAGCAGCTTTCAACAGCATAGCTGCAAACTGCTGCGCTGGCTGCAACTCTTCGTTCCCTGGTGGTAGTAAGTGGGTATAGGTATCGATTCTGGACAAAAAGGAGGCGGACTCTTAGGTACACTAGGAAGGACTGCACCTTCTTGGGTAAAATTTTGCGAATTTTGAAGAGGGTGAGAGGCTTTTCGACTGTTATAGGAGTAAACGTGTTTTAACTACTTAGGAATTAGTAAATTAGTAAATTAGTTGTTAAAACGGTGTATTTTATCTGCTTACAGCCGAGAAGTACTCGACAGCCAAGAGGCACCACAGCGGCCACTTTCGCCACGCCACGGCGGAAGTGTGGGACCCGCATCCCCAATACGAATTCACCGCGTTCGGTAGACGATTTCGTTTACGTCTCGCGCACGACTCCAGCTTCGTATCGCCGAATGTCAAGGTAAGCCAGCTCCCCAAATCGATTTTTAAACGGCGCGTTTCGCCAGCCCATTCGTTGAACCCAGCCGGGTGATAATTTAATGTTTCCTGTTGGTCCAATCCCTCGGGACACGCATTTATTGCCGCTAATTCCATTACGGCCATCAGACGAGTCATCTCGCGTTATTACTATGCTAATAGAAGATATCATCTTTGATGCATCGACGCTGAACAGCATTAGAGCTTGCATAACGCTACTTTCGTGCATCGCTGATCACGGTAGCCGAGGTGTTAAAACGCAGCATCGCGTGCAATGTTACCACTTTTCAATTATTTTCTCATCATTTGCTGCGAGTGTTAAGTGACTTGGCGTCGGACTCGATTGCTTTTTTTTCATGTTCAGGGAAGATAATCGATTGGCGGCCTGGAAACTAATTTGCGGATGCTGACACTCCTGCTTTTCCTGCGCATACTTCATTTTCCTGCACATGCTTCAATTTTATTTTAGCCAGGACAGTGAGCTACACATTTTGGCAATAAATATTTTACAATAATATTTACTAATAATAATAGTTTTGAAAAATGCTAGTGTATAGTGATGTTTAAAAGTTTAAATGGTGGAGATAATGAAGATCGCCAAGGTCGAAGCAGGAGCAACTTGTATAAGCGTATCTGTATTTGCTAAAATTAGGGGATTCTCGTGTACTCAAAGCATTAGTTGAATAAAAAGAAACTCGTATTACCATTGAATTTGTTTTTGGATTAAATATACTGTAATTGTTTCGTCGATTTTTGCGCAGATAACTCACATGAGTGAGAATACAACTAGGAGGGAACGCCCAGGCCACGAACTTGGCTGCTTTTACAGTGGGACTGTGGATGATGATCCACATTCTGCAGTCAGTGTCAGTCTCTGCCATGGAATGGTGAGTTGAACTTTGCACTTTATACGTTATTCGAAAACAGCTGAAATATGTATACTATTTGACGAAAGTGGGGACTGGATTTTTAATATAGAAGAGCTCTCATAATTTCTACTCCTTTGTAACACTAAACTGTAAATAACAGCATACCTAGTACCGACAAATTAAAATTGAAAATTAAGAAAGAAAAAATTAGTTTTGAGGCCACCTCTGCGTTAAGTAATCTTAAAAATCGAAAACATCCGTTAGTATTTTGGAATGTATATGCTGTAAATACCTAATTTTCCTAAAATTATCGTACACATCTCTAATTCTTAGAAAAGGTAGTGTCTCTTAGACGTGGCAGAATATTTCTCTGAGTAGTTGCAGTATTTTATTAATGGAAGCCATTAGTTTTCCCTCGTAAATCTGGAAATTTCTAAAAATGGCGGAAGTGGTCAAACTGCGAGCGATGGATGAAAATATTATCCCAGGCTTGTCGACTAAAAATACACCTCTGCCCGTTGCATCCTCCTTAGAAGTCATCGTCCAAGTAACCTCTCTAGGGAGGCGTTTCTACGCGCAAGCGGATTCCTTTTAAAACTCGTGTTACCAGAAAGAAACACTTGTGAAAATGCCGCGCGTGTTTCTGTCGACCCGTATACAGAGGTGTATTTCAAACGCCGTACATGGAATAGGCATTTTTGCCTTTTTCTATGGCGTGTTTCTTCAGTTCCCATCAGTGCGGCCAATGCTTCAAGCACGCTCGAACTTTGCATGTCAGATTAGAAACGATAGTCGCTTCAAGTGCTGTTCCTAGTCAACGAAACGATGGCTAAACACTGGCTGGTTTGAAATTTATGAATCGAAGTGGACTGGGTTATCTGGGTTATCTGGGTATTGATCGGATGATGGTGGAGTGGTGATCACAGAAATGTTGTCTCCCTGGTTCTTGCTTATCCAGACATGTAATCAGGTGCTCTTCTACTCGAGACGTGGAAAGGACTCTGCTTATCGAAGCTGTTTCATCGCAATCTGTAGTCAATCAGATGTTTCTCGAGTAGCCAAACTCCCAAGATATGGACATACTAGCTTTCGAGTTGAGGACATTCAGCTGTCAACGCCTGGATGGCTAGTGTTCCAAGTTGTGGGTACTTACCTCTCAAATTCTGGGCGTTGAACCCTCAAGTTCTGAATCTTCAATCTCCCAAGTTTGGGATATTGAATCCCCAAGTGCAGAACACATGGCCCACTTCCTCCAAGTTATTGACTTTCAAGTTTCAGCATTCAATCCCTAAATTCTGAATTCTCAGACCTCAAGTTATGGACCCTCAACTTTCAAGTTCTCAAGTCCTTGTGGATATCCAGCTTCCAAATTGTAAAAACCCAATCTCTAGAGTCTGAATCCTAAACCCTTCAAGTTATGAATACTTAGCCTCCACGTTTAGAACACTTAGCCCCTACATTTCAAGTACTTACACTTCAACTTCTGAAGATTCCTTAGAGTCTAATTTGAAAATTACAAGGATAATGCAAAATAACACATAAATACAATTCATAAGCACTTAACGTGTTTTTACAACCGCATTCTCAGTGCATTTCGCAGTGGACATTATTTGAGTGCATAGCACACGGTCCAGGTTGGACATTTGCCATGGTAACGCTAGAACGTGTTTCCGGATTATCTTGGCAAACAAGCGTCTTAGTGGCGCCCGACATCGTGACCGATTTCGGTATCGAATAGTGATACACTTTTTCCTATTAATTCATTTCTATAATTATCAAATTGACAAGGTATTATAGGAATATGGTTCCTACCATCGAACACTGTGGTACAGATGATTGCCCACAATTTATCTACTATCGTCCACTAAGTATCTACGATCCCCCTAGTATTTTCCATGGAAGCTCAAATAGAACTTTCATAAATGAGTCCTTGGAATTTGAAAAAAAAAAAAATTGTTACCTCAATCTCAGTTTTCCAGATTCTCCTATATTTTTCTCAAAGTACTGAAGCTGAGGTGTGCTCCTTTTTAAAATTTACACATCAGACCGCCGCCGCTACAACCTTCAGTAGTATATTCTTTCAGATGTTTCACAGAACTAAATTACTTACACTACGCTTACAGAAACAAGCCAAGAGCTCCCGAGTAACTATCAGCTTCTCCTCCCTTTTTACCAGAAGAAGATCGGCAGAACTCGTAAATCTCGAGTCCTAGAAACCGCGACGAGATCGCGCAAACATCGTCGACCTTCGATTATTATTTTCTTTCCGTGGAAATTCATTTCCCCAGCTAAATCGGTGATAAACTTTCGTCGTTGCGAGCACGATTCGAGGAACTGCATCTGCATCGGTCGCAGCTTGTGCAAGCAATAACAATTTCATGAAATCGCGCGTACATCGCGATGGAACGCGCTCGCCCAGCTGTTATATTCTGTACTTATCTGGACGGGCTCGAAGTTGAGCGATCGTACGCGGCACCTTCGATTAATTATCCACGTTCGTGTTCGCGGAACCGGCGGAAAATCCGCCTTGTCAAAACATAAACTCTCGGCGGACTCCTGCTCGTAACTAACGGGAGGCAAATTTACCAAGCTGCCGCCTCGGTCGGCTCGTTTAATCTTGCGGCTTCGATAGATTGATTCACGAGGAGACTGGGCGACTCGCGCTATCGTACGTTGCGCCTCTACTGGCTGCAGAAACACAGAGTGCCTCGTTTGAATACTTCAAATGGCATTATCAATCGCCTCGCTCGTCGAGGAATCACTCCGATAGATAGGAAGCTCCTTGAAGCTGTACTAGAAAATGATTAATGCACAGAGTATCGCACGGAATGATCTGTGATCACTTGTCGATACTCGGTGGGTTCAATCAATGGGACAAGACAATGAAAAGTTATTGTATAAAAATAGAAGAAACAAAATTTGTTTCACTGAAAAATATTCAATTGTCCGCCTTATCCCTTCTTAAAATTGATATTGGTAGTAGAAAACAGGTAGTAGAAATCTCTACTCGAATTTTGTACTATAATTTTAATTTCCATATATTTGTTCTCCCTTTTTTCTATGAAAACCAATTTGATAACTTTAAGGGCTGATTCCACCCCTCGGAGCCAACTTCCGCAGAAAATTTTAGCGCAGCCGCTCTAAATTCAGAAGATGTTTCATTAAAGTGGGGATTTTCGAGTTAGGAACGTTTCCTTGTTAGTTGCGGGGCAACGAGGGAAAAGTGTCGCCTCGAGTTAACAGAAACTACTGTCACCTCGTTAGAGAACGTTACGGATGACCGTCGACTATCACGAGAGGGGCCATCCGGCAAATAGGGGAAGGCCAGCGAAATCGCGTCACAGGATGTACCTTTAATTGGCGGTAGGTTGTAACGGAGACGCGGGGTACGCAGGCTCCTCGCCCTTGCCGACGTGCCAGCTGATTTATCGGCGCCGGACGTTTCCCTCGGTTTTTGCACGGTCGTGGAAAGTGGATGCGCGACGGGAATCGAGAAGGTCGCGGCTGCGCGTCACGGGACGCGCAAAAACCGCGTATATTTCGAGGAACGTGTGTTCCTTCGTGTTTTTAAACCGTTTCCTGGACACGCTGCGCTCGTTGGCGTCTCATTCAGTCGTTATTTTCTGCCCGCCCGTTTTTTCTAAAATTTAGTGTGTTGTTTAGAGGCTAATTTAAAATACCAAATAAATTAAAATTTGATATTTAGAATTCTTCAATGAATTTGCAACGTTTTTCACAATTATTCCACATAGAGTACATGTCCTAATTAATACCTACTTGTGAACAGCAGTGTACACCATTTAACGAGATCTCTGCTTTCTACCCATACAACAAAAACAGCAAAAAAAATCCCCACGGTGTCCAGCAGGTTCAGTCACAGAGGTAATCCCCATCCCTCCCGAATCCGTCAGGTCGTAACTTTTTAAATTCCCCATAAAATGTCGCCGTAAGTAAACTGTCCGACGACGCACAGTTATCTTCACGTTTTAATTGCCGGCGATCGCCAGTAAACTCGATAATGGGGCGTAAATCAGTTCGAGAAGGGGTCTCCTCAGCTCTCGAGGGGGGAGCCTCACGAGCTCGTATCGGGACTCTCTGGCAGAAGGTGGCGCGGAGTCTTGCCCGTCGGCGGGACTTAGGCGCGTTCACGTTCCCAAAGTGCGCGCTGAAAAAGCTTTACGAGCGTGTTTTTACACGAGCATCTCGTATTCATTCGCACGGCTATTTTCAACGAGACGTCGCTTCCCCCCCGAGGATTTAATGAATGAAATTTGAACTTCCTCGCGGGCTCGAGTTCAACGACACCGTCCAGGCGTTTTCGTTCGAACCCTCCACTTGGAATGGGGCCTTGTGGCCACGCGATTTTCAGTTTTATTGCGGAAAAGGCGAAGGCATATTCATAAAGTCGTTAAACGAGAGAATAATTAAAAAGTACCATATATACACTTTGTTGTTGCTGATACGATATTCTGCTGTGTGAATCATTTCGAGTAGTATACTTGATGATAATTAACGTATAGAAATAAACGAAAATTCAATTTAAAATCGTCCTGAGTGGGAATAAAATTCCTCCACGAAGTCTCCATCGATTTCAATGCATAGGTTGATCTGTAACAGCCACGGCCATTCCTCTGTCATCCAGTAGAGCAGGAAGTCGATCTTCTCCCCGAGGAAGCGCAATGTCAAACGTCCACTTTTGCTTACACGGTGTCCAACAGTCGAATAAAAGTCTCGAGGGAACTGTCACTCTCGCCGAAGCCAGGCAAGTTGTGCAACCGTGAAACTCTGTTTCTACGCGTCCCATCTTGTCGAGGTGTCCTCTGGGACGCGAGCAGACGGACGATCAGCCAGACAGATTTACGTCTGGTCATCGTTTAATCGGCAGAATGGAATCGCTCGCGACCATGACCGTGCCGGGGAAGCTGCGGCCACGTGGAACTGGGTCATACGCAGTCATGGTTATTTCAAGCGTTAGGCGTCTTCTTTCCTACCATCTCTCCCGTGCCTCGCTGCTTTGCATTTCTTCTGCACTTTGCGCTGCTTGTCTAACGCCTCCTGTCCCCGTGCAAGGCACTTGCTAATCGAAAAATTCCTGACTCGATCGAGAATTCTTCTGGGGAACCCACCTCATCTTCCTTTAGGAGTGCTCTCAGCAGTGAGTTGTTTCACGATGGTGAACGCAGTAGGAAGTATGGATGGCATTTTCAATTTACAGTTTTATTTCGATATTCGTTCTGCACGTCTTCATCCCTAACTAAAGAAACTAAGGGAAGTCCCTGAGGATTTTATATCAATAGGTACTCTTGAACTCTTAAACGTAGGTACCGAAAATTTTCTAAAATCGACTTCAAGGGAATAATTAGAATCTATATGTATTAGGTGAGTGCAAAGTTCGTTCGTAGCATACGGAATTTTTTTTCAGTACACTTACTTCTACTTTTACCAGAGAACTGTCAAACGGTACCTAAGGCATTATATATCGACTAAAAAGCTTGTAATATATTTTTCCTTTCAACAAGGACTTTGGTTCCATCGAGTGAACGGAGTTTTCGCACAGAAATGCAACAGTGGAGCTTAAAATTAGAATTACTTCAACAACCAAACTCTGAAGCAATCACACTCGATAGCTACAACCCCCTCTGCTCGCGTGTTACAGTGGCGTCTGCATAATGCCACTACAAGCTCAAGCTACACTTAGAATTAGACACGATTTTTTGAAAAATTTGATACGACCGACCCCCTCCACGATCCCCGGAGCAAACATCCCGCGAGTCTCGCCAAGAAGGGACTGAAATAAACGAGTACAAAGAGGCTGGTGATGGATCGCGTCGTGGAAGGAATATTCCCCATTGCTGAGCGGAATATTTTTCGGCGTGCCAAGGTTTCGCGACGGAACCGCGGACATTCGGAAATTAGCATCCACGATCATCGTCCACGGCCGGACTTTCATAGGGAAGAAGTTTTGGAGGCGATCTAAAAATAATCGCGGTTCAAGGCACTGCTAGGTCCGCAGGACGGATCGTGCAACAAGCGCCGTGCGGCGGCCGCTTGTTTTACGAGACTTTTACACCCCTAACCTGCTGACGCGGTTGACTGGGAGTCATCAAGCGCCTTTGCGCATCACCCGGAAGCGCCTTGGGCCCCGCGCCAGCTCGTTCTCCAGAGAAACAGGATCCTGAAAAACCCTCGAGGACTCGATCGTATATCAACAGCTCCCAGATTTACTGGCGAACCGCGCAGATACTTCGAATCGTTGCCAGTGCGCGACGAAAGGCTGCAACTGTTTCCAATCCTCTGGAGATTTCTTGAACCACGAATGTTGGAGGCGTTTTAACGAGCTTAGAGTGTCTTCTTGAGAGTCTCGGGGAGCGAGTGGAACGGAAGCTAGGCTCGTCGGGGGGAGTTTAGGAAATGGCGGGAGATTTAAATATCTGGAGAGGTCTGAAGAGTCAGAGCACATGAAAATCATCAAAGACTTGGTCCTGAAAGTCTTGAAGGGATCCAAAGCTCAAAACGTCTTCGAGCTTTCGGTAATCTAAACAATCTTGAAAACTCCCCAAGAATTTTAAAAACTATGGAAATTTAGATAAACTTGAAATGTCCCAAAAGTCTCGAGACTCCTCGAGCGATGTTAAATCTCCCGAAGCCTGAAAAATTCTTCAAATCCTCTAAACACCTTAGAACTCTGAAACCTCTCACAAACTTCCAAACGCCCCTAATAATGGAAAACTGAATCGTCCCACTAGACGATCTGTGAACTCGAAATCTGTTAAGTGCGCGAGTCACGAAAGCCTGGGAGTGCACAGGAGCCTTCTCAGAAGTCTGAATGATCTCGAAACTCTATGGTCCAGCGGTCGTAAAATCCTCGCAGCCTGCCGAGCCTCTATTACGACGAAGATTGCTCGACGACCGGGAACGCAGAAGGATCGTGTACACGTCGCTGCTTGGCGCGTTCGCGGCCCTCGATCGCCGCGATGGAGGTACGAAGACGCAACGGGCACGAGCCCCATGGAAATGGCGGCGTGATTGCTATTGGATTTTAAATTGCGGCCCTCGCGCACCCTTCGGGCTGCCGGCAGAGAGTGAGAATTATTTGTGACCGTTCCCTCGGAATTTATCGCTGGCCTGACTCGTACGTCATAGCGTGTCTCTGCGCATCCAGCCGATGATGAGACTTCCTCGGTGCATTATCCCTGCGATGGGCACCCGCGAAATACCGAGGAAACTAGGATCGCGATATTTTCTACCGGCGACGACACTTCGCAGAGTGATAAAATCTAATAACGCCCGAGGAATGCCCGTGTGGAAAATTCTTAGAGGCTTATTATACGAGACACTTCTTTGCTTTTTAATTGTATGCTCTTTTTTCAAGTCACAATTGTCTTTGGTAAGTGAATGCACAGGGTGTATTGAAAATCGTAGGACAATCAAAGACGATGTGATTCCTCGTGCAAAGTTAAGTCAAATATGTAGAATACTTTTTTATGCGAGCCCTCGTTTTCGAGAAAATCGATTTTAAAAAATTTGTTTGGTGTCTGTATATTTGGCTAAGCATTGGGAAAAATGGGAACATTGCGGGTGAAGTGAGTTCTTTAAAAATGTGTCGAAATTGTGGAGTAACTTTTGTTTTATATAGGTAGCTTTGTTTTTTTTTTTGGTTGAGTAAATTTTCATAATCGATTTTTTTGAAAACAAAGCTTCGTAACAAAAATTTCGTTCTACATTTTCGACTTACTTTTGCATGAGGAATCACCTCCATTTCAGTTGCACAATGATTTTAGATTAAAAAAGTAGAGCATGGCTCATTATATTCAATGCACTGAATCTCCAGTCTGTTGTCAAAGTTTCTATTCCACAGAGATATCGAAGTCGTAAAGCAACGAAAGCACATTAACCTACGCGTTAGGAAACTATGATCGATAGTTTCATCATTTATATTTATAGAGCAGAAGTGATTACTGCTTGCCTTTGCCTGAGCGATAAACGTGTCACTTTAGATTTATATTGCAAAAATTTCGTGGCCTACATATTGTGTACGAGCATACGCTTCGCGCGAAGAAACTTAAATATTTTACCAAAACTCTTAAAAATTGACCCCTATACCTTTGAAAACTCCCCGTACACGCCACAAAGAACTTGATCTATTAACCGAGAAAAACGAGTTAACACGTAATTTAAAGATAAATTAACTTGTAGCAAAAATTAAAAAATTTCTCTCAAAAAATTGCAAATAATTTATCATGCATCCTTTTCTGTGAAAACGCATAATTTTCTCTATCCATATTATAATATCCACCGGGCACTTAAATTTCTTAAAAAATAAAAAGCAGCCTCTACTTTCTGAGCCCGTGCAAGATGCACAAGTCCTTAGCGCCCCATTCGTACTTAAGCCAGCGCGATCTTCCTGAAGACCTCCCAAATAGCGCTCAAGGTCCACGGAAAAGGGGGCCTGAGATTTCCTGGTAGCGAAAATCCAGCCGTGACTGACAAGAAACAAAGGAACAAAGCTGGTTCAGACGACGGCGAGCAAGGCTACGTCGCGAGCGCGTAACCCACTTTCGCAAAATTAGATTTCGCAGGCGCGCACCAGAGACGCCGGAGATCTAGGCGTCGGGCTCCCCGCTGATCGTTGCTTACAGCTCGCGATCGACTAACGGCCCCGCGAACGTTCTGCAGACGCCGCCGAAGGTTTACTGTGCCCGCACGTGCCGAATAATCGGTCGTTTCACGCGCTTTTCGCACGTGGGATCCTCGCGGAACCACCGATCTAACACCCCCGGAGGCGGGTTAGTCTGACGCCGGCCGGACAGGTGTATCTCAACAGTCTAAAAGGAAAACATTCGACATCGGGAGATTGAAACGCGTTGAACTGTTGTGGTGAACGTGATATTGTTAGGAGGGTAGTTCCGCTGTTAGTTACAGTGCTGATCAAGTTAATCGGAGTTGGTTAAATTGGCTCTTAAGTGAATTTGAAAAAATATCAATATTGTTAAGAATCAATGTGACTTAGTATCAATGTTTTCGCATCCCTAGGTACTTCTGACAGCTGACTATCCCTTCATTGAAGATACGATGACTGTATAGACAAATAAAAATTACAATAATGAAAATATGAAACAGTCCTCACACCCAATTTGTGCCTTCGACTCTTCGACTCGACCCTCCCTATGTTCACATCGTCAAATGCATCTCGAACATCTTTCAAGTGGGAGCGCGGCTTAAGGGCCCAACTATCGCCTTGTGGCCCATAAATCCGCGGTCTCGTTAAAAATACATCCGGGGATAACGATAATCGGAACACGAGTCGAGATTCTCCGTAGAGGAGCGAGCCAAAGGGCTCGATAAAAGCTTAATCGTTCGATTAAGCCTGATCCTTTGATCCACGCGAGCCACGTGCAGCAAAAGCCGAGGCACCCGATGCTCCTAAGCGACGCGTGGCCGTCTAAATAGAACGAGCACCGTGGATACGGATCGATCTAACGTCAATTACGAGCGAGCATCCTGCCAGAAGCTATTTTCAACGCGCTGCCAGCTCGTCAGGACACAAGGTCCATTTCATCCATTTGCTCCATTACGTTTGGACAGGTGGAGGGCCGCGGTGTTAGGCGCGGACATGAATACTAGGCATTCTGCTCTAATGCGCCCGTCCGAAGCCGATCGAATCGCGATCTGTTCGAGCCTCGAGGTCGCACGGTGTATTCTGGAAGCTCGTGTGCTTCCAACGGGACTACAATGAGTTTTCTGTCAGCTAAGAATACCTCCACTCGAACTGTTGGCTGCGAGACGTCGGCTTTGCAAAATATTGCATTTAGTGCACACCGCTATTGAGGTTATTAACACCCCTTTACCTCGATCGCGGATGTTTAGAAGGTGAAGAGGGTGGATGCGCGAGCTTTCAAGAATTCTTTCGGATTCCGAGCGCGAAGGGGCAGATACGTGAATATGTAAGAAATGCTAGTACACAACGCGCTTTCAAACAACTCCTCGCGAAATGAACGTTTCTATTCCCTCCACACAGATACGCGCGCGCGTGCTCCCATTAGACTAAACAGATTCTCTTAAAACTAACTAAGCGTGCGTATGCTTAGTCTAAAGGAGGCTGTAAACTAAATTTGCTAGTACACGATGCCAACGAGCAGAGCTTTCGAATTCTTGAGGAAAGGGTGGTGCGAACTTTGGAAAAATGACCATTTAGAATTCTATGCAAAGCGGGAAAATTGAACTCCTTGCTTGGTTCAGTTTCAAACTAAACAAGACAATACTTTGACGTGACAGCACGCACTGTAGGTTTTTAGTAAACTACCCTACATACACATTATAAACAACAATTTTTCTGATTTCTCAAGACTTCCTTTCTATAATAATAATAATAATTCTTTATTGCACCAGTAGATATTACGAAAATAACAAGAAGATAAAAACCAAATACATATAAAAAAACAAGAAAGAGAAGAATAGTAGAGTTAGAAATTATCTCGGTCTAATTATCTCACCCGGTAACGTCACACTTGAGTCCAAAAAGGCCCAACCCCTCCGTCCGAGTGTTCAATTCTAAATCCAACAACTCATACACTCGCATCTGAATAATTCCCTAAGCGAGAATATAAAACATTTCGTAAATGTACCTACGTACACTTTTCCCCGATACCTTCGGCGACCCATAAAACCAATATTCCCCGAGGATTTGCAGAAAAATACAGATATGCAGGTTGCCGAGGCGTAGTCGGAGCGCCGTTGCTCTAAAATATGGTGTCTGGTCTGCCAGGTTAGAGGCCTCACTTCTTTTATTGCCTCCTAGAAGCTTGTTACACATACGGTTTTCGATAATCGAGGCCATCAAAGTCGCGTCTAGATTTCAGACGAGCCGCGATAAGTTAGCCGTTCTGCACGGGAATCGGGACGCCCCTGTGGAAAAACGCCGGGCATCCGGATGTGCATCTTTTACTACCGGCCCACGTACGATTTTTGCGCGGCAGTCGGGGGACAAGCCTTTCGAATCGCGATTCTCCGAGGCGGGACAGTTGGGACGGGGAGGATATCCTTATCGGGAACGTTGCCAGTAGAAAGAAGCCTCACCCACGTGAATCCGTTTTTCTTCGCGACACCGCTACGACTTATCGCGGTGATAAGGGTCGGGGGCTATCATCAGGACAACGGTTTCTAGCCACGAGTGCTGGGTTTTTTCGATATCTGCAAACCGTCAGATAGCTGGCGTATATCTTCGCTAGACTGATCCTGTTTATTCCTATCGTAAGCTGGTTGACCGTTGCGGCTGCAGTTATCATTTCGCAGTATTTCTACTATCGTTTTCGAGCTTCGGGATGATTTCAGGTGTTTGGGGAGGTGTCGGGAGGTATTGTAGTACCTAGTAGAAGCTGTGGAAATTGTTTAGAGGGATTTTGGAACGGGAGATAGTTGGTTTTTGGAAGGTTTTATGTAGGAAATGGAGGTAGAGGAATTCTGTTTTAATTACGCCAAGTTGCCAAAAATGGCACAAAATTATTTAAACACTAACGGAGCGCATAATTTTGTGATGTTTATTTTGCAAAAAATTACCGACTCATAGAGCTTGACTAGCTAACATTATACAATTATTAAAACTACCTAGCCATACTTCGATTTTAGGCTTAAATAATAAAAACTGCAGAAAATTTAAAATAATATTACTTACACTGCTTACTAATAAACGAGTGATAAAGAAGAAATGGTGGAGGAATATTGTGTCTATCAGGCATCGTCAAAATAAACGAGAATATGTGTGTTCTTTTATCTCTGTTGAAAGAAATAAACAGGTTTGAAAGACATGAATATGAACACTGGATGAAAGCAGTTTTCTTTTTGAAATTTCTGCTTTGAATCACCGAATAATTTTCGGGATATATTTCACGCAAATTAAATGCCTCGCACCTCTCAGGCCAGCTTGAAGAAGAACTAAAGTGGAATTGTAATGTCCATCGCATCCATATTCGGCCAAGTATCGCGGAACTCGTCTCGGATCACAGTCACGACCCGTATTAGCGTTCTTATCACGCTTGCGATCCGCAGATCTTGCGCAGATCGCGTCTCCTTCCTTTTTCTCGCTGGGCAGAGTGCAGCGAGGGAAACGCGTCGTCAGGGTATTTTTAATGGAGCTCTTTCAATTCAGTTAACTACTAGAATACACGATTCATTAGTTTAAAATTTTACCAGCAAGTAAATTTGTTCGTTTTTAATCGATTTAATGATTGATAAAATTTGTAGTGTATTTTTCATAATTTTTAAGCGTAAATGTTACTAGTGATTATTTTATTTTGTTTCTTTAAAGAAAATCGTAATGATCGTGTGGTATAATAATTCTGGTAGTTAGTGGATGGAATGTTGACTTCAGGGGGCACTGACACCGTTATTTTGAGCGCCAGAATATAATTGGAGACGAGTCTAGTTTGGGAAGTGGAGCCACCCTTAAAGGTCTAGTTCAATTACCACGTGGTGTAGTGAAATTTGGCAGTTGAATGGATGGAACGTTGACTCTATAGGGTACTGACATCATCATCTCGAACGCCAAGATATAATTGGCAGTGATCCCAATTTAAAATATAAGCGCACCCCAAAGATTGAATTTTTTAAACGTGGCTAACCTAATCGAAAGAATGTTGACTCTATTATCATCACTTTAAACTGTAACGGGTAATTAATAGTGTCGTATAACAACTGAAACCACCCCCTAAAGCTCAGAAAGCTTCAGAAAATAATCGCGTCGCCCAGTAAACTTTGGTATCCCAAATGCCAGGGATGTTGACTGTCCAGGGGGCAGTGACATCACCGTGTTGAACGGCTGGCTGGCGATACGATCTCGTTGCTGGTGTCTCGTAAAGTAACGCGACGATTTATAGGCGCGCGTGGGAGACTTTTATAAAGCCTGATTATCTCCGTCCCCGCGTACCCTTGTACTCGTTCATTAACGCGATTCCAAGTTTCGACGGGTGAAATCTGCGGGCCAGCGTTAATTTCAGCGGGCTGCTCGTAAAATTTCGCGAGCCGCCGTAACGAGCGACGGGCGGGGATCGTAAACCAGATTCGAGTAACCCGCGACGATGATTTGTTGCGCGACTCGGCCCGATTGAAATATTAAACTGTCAGCGGGCGAGCCGGCCGGAACGATGAACTCCCGATCGATGACAACTACGCTGGTAGAAACCTCGAACGCAGCGACATCATTCATTCCTTCAATTACAGAGTACCGAGTGAAAATGGCCCCGTCTGTTTATACGCTCGAGGTACAGACTCGAATTATCTTCGATGCATTAAGTTTCATCGGTCTGCTGGGTGGTGTAAATCTTTGGCGATACTCAGCTTTGGAGTTTTGGAGCTTTGGAATAATTCGAAAGAGCAGTACCGTATATTTTTGAGGGTTCCATGACATTTCGTGGAGAAAGTTCTAAGTGGAAAACATTTAGGCAAAAAGCTTCTAAGCAGTTGTGTCAATTTATTCAAGTCGCATTGTTTTTTAGAATTGTAAAATATATGAAATGATTTCATTGGAGACTGAGTATTTGACTACGAATATAGCCGAGGAAAGTGTGGTTCTTGATACGTTCCGTGAGAAAAGTAAGTCGACCCATTTTTTAGTCGACGTTTAGTGACGTTAAAGAAGCGTTTCCGGGCACATGTTTTCGACGCTTGACGCATGGCCGTAAAGCTTGTAAGAGGTGGAGAGTAATAAAGACGCTGGGATCGAGAAGTAGGAGGGAAACAATTGCAATTAGAACTTTCAACGAAACTGAAATACTCTCTAGAGCATTCGACTGGCTCCAATGCTTGTACTGGTTCGCATTCCTATTCGAAACACTGACACCTCTATTAGCTCACCTTGCACCAGTACTTATTTTAAGCCCTGCTCTCACACCTCCATTTTCTATCACCTGAATGCACACCAAACTCATTAACTCGAATTCTAATCCTCTAAGAACCCAATTAAGCTACAAGAACAAACCACTACCAGCACCTAGCTTCCACTGCCATCTGAAGCTTAATCAACTATTCATCCCACAAGCCTCAATCACGTTTATAATTACTGCCAGAGCACAAAGAACACATCTACATGGCAAACGACTGTCACCGAAAGTAGAAAGTTTGACTCGTTAGAGGGGAACCGGTTGACACATCGATCGCACCGAGTGCCATAAATCAGCTGGATGTATCCAACGCTTAATCCTCGGTTGTCACACTTCGTCCAAAATCACGAACAATTTAACTTTGAGATAAAATATCTTTAAGGTATCATTGAAAATGATACTACTGTTTCAACCTGATGATACTTTTAGTGTTATTTTTCAACGATGAACATGTATTCTACAATTTTTAAACTGTATCTCAGAATTTTCATGGCTTAATTTATTATTATAAATGTAAAGTAAAGTGTAAAGTAAAATGTAAGCTAAAAGGTAAAAGTACATGGTCTAAGACAAAACAGAAAGAATTTAACAGATAGTTTTTAAAAAGCCTCCGATAGCAAATTGGTTTGTGTCGAATCGACCCAGTGTGTCTACTACGTTCGAAAAAATAGATGTGACAACCGAGGATTAATAGCACAGCGAGAATCCAATTACTTTATCCCTATACATCGGACAATCGATTTGGCGAGGCTAGAGCTCACCAGGGTCTGATCCTTATTAGCGCAATTACTCGTGCGTTGTATTTGCACCTGGTCGTGGCATTTAATTAACAAGGACACGGTCTTCGAGATTACCGGGACACCTGGTTGCGCGGGGTCTTTACGTTTTCATAATCCCATCGAGGAGGCAATAAACACCCTGATGCTCAACGATCGAGGATCCCAGATACCGCGGATCGTCTCGGAGATGGTTGGTCGAGCGTTATTTTCGTCGTGAGACAGGTTTTTCTATCCGTCTCTGTGCTGTTTCCAGTGTTTCCACGGACCGCGCGATTTACGATTACAGATTTGCCGCGCGAATGTCATTGCGCGCACGAGCGACGCGATGGAGCACCCTTTATTGGGGTATTCCAAACGTCAAACGTTTCTCCGTGCACGGAGAGTGAAATAGACAAACTCAGCAGTCATACGTTATACTGTTCTTAAAATGCGACACAATCGCTGGCACGCGTATGTGGCGACAGTCTCTGTGGTAGAACCTGTGCGTCACACATACGTGACACTCGGTAGTGAATCTTTTAAGCTAAACAGCAGCTAATTTTTCACGATATTACTTGTAAGTCTGAACGTGGTGCTCGCGATCCTATTAATAGTACCGTCTCGTGTGCTGCCTTAGATTCTTAATTTTTACGAGGATTAACAATTTTCATAGTATCTCGTATTTTTTTGGAAATGAAGCTTGGAAATATGCGATATATCATAATGGATTTTTTGTCCAAGCCTAAATTAGGCCGCTAACAATCAATCGATATGTAAGAATTAAAGTCTTACTCGACGATGAGTCAGGTTCCCAAATGACTTGAGATGAATTTGGGCCCATTAGACCCAACTTCTAACATAAATGTCGATCCTAGTTACGTCAGGTTATTTCAATTCGTTTCCATTAACTTTATGAGAGTTGGTTGCGTCATTGCTTGATTAACGTCTCGGATAGTCTCCTATTTCTTTCTCTAGGTGCCCAGCCAAATAAATTTCCCTTTTATATTTTTATTGGGGAAATAAAAGTATTCGGTGGTTAACATGTTGATACTTTAATTACTCACTTTCTCCGTGTCAATATTTTATTGCACGCTTGAAATCGAACAGGGAGGATGTTATTCTTTGAAAATTACCGTGCAATAAACAACGTGAAAATCGTGCTCCCTTTACGACTCACAATCAGGCTGTCGTCATCGAAACCACGTACGATGTACAGTGTCCAGCTCGAAGGTGAAGACGGAGATAATTGTAATACGATTTGACTTAACGACTCGTGACTGAAATTCAAACAGACGCGGAGTCTTGTCATATTTAAAATAACAATCGTGAGTCACGAGCTACTCAAACTGTCCTTTTGTAAACACATTGCCCTATGTGTTTGGCGGTATCGATTGCCTTTGAATAATCGTTACGCCAAATGGAGCCAAACGAAATTTATAATCATATTAATATTCCGACATTATAACAACAATTTATTACACTGCTGTGAGAAAGGTAGCACAAGCTGCTCTCAACTATTTCCTTGATTGTGAAAAATTCTTGTCGTGAGATCTAATGAAAATTTGTTTCGACCACAACTCTAAGTGCCTCTCCTCCGCCCGTTTTCACTGATTGCTGACTCATTCAATAGACACAAAACTATTCGCGAATCCACGACCACACTTTAATTACACGTCCCAAGGTGTTTCGTCTGATTACAGTTTCTTTCTTCTAGCATACGCCGCCGAATGTTTATTCGCCCGACGGTGAATAGAAAGTGAAAACGTTATAGCTACATAATCGAACCGGTTGATTGATAGTTATAGTAGCCAGTCAGCCTACAGTTTATTTACTTATCGAATCGTTAAAGTACCAGCCCACGAGCAACAAAGATTTTTCGTACATTTGTCGCTGAATCAGGAAGAGAAACGTCCTGTTCGGGTTACAGAAATCGAGTTCGTAACGCTGGACAGTGTCGAAACACCAATTTCCCTGTATTCACTCGCCTTAGTCCCATTCCAATATAATTTCAATGCAAGTCCATTTAGACGTCAAAGATTTCTCAATTTGATCACCCATCTGGGGGTGTTCATTTTCCTGTGTGGTCTATTTTTATTTACCTACTTCACAAACTCGTTTAGCTTGTAGGATTTTTGGTAAGAGATTCGGAGTCAATGACAACCAATAACTGACAACTCTGAGCTCCTTATACTAATAAAGTACTACTTCTAGATCGATAGTCAAACGTATGTAAACTGTTTCTATGAATATCAATAAGATTATTGATATATTATTCGGAACAAGACAGGTTCACTGATTGCACATCCGTCTGACAAGTTAATATCCAATCCTTCCTCCTTCAAAAAACTGCTTAAGCATGCAGAAATTCTTCTCTTATGGAACAATGTTCTAAACTGGCGTTCTAAAATTTTGGGGAGCGGCAAATTTTAGGAAACGACATTGGGGGAGAGGCAAATTTTGGGGAGTACTAAATTTTGAGCATAAGAAATTAAACACAGAGACCTGAGACAACTTTACAAACAATTCACCTTTCTTTCATATAGAAAATTAGTAATAACTCATATGCGAGTTACCATATAGAATTAATTTTAAAATTGTCACAACTCTTTTGAATTAAAATATTTCATGATATTTGAAGGAAAGGGCAGCAGACGTTTGTTATCCTAGTTTTTTTTGTGGTCTGTATGAATCATTATTTTCTTCATATTTGGACCGCAGCAAATAGACGTTTCTCATGTAAAGTAGGTATCGCTCTGCGGGAAGTCCGAGCCGTTTTCTGCCTCTATCATCCTCAATTTCTTTCACGGTTCCGTGAATCCAAGCTTGCCTGGCCCATCGGGCGAAAGAAAAGGTGTTCTTTTGTCGACTAGAAGCCTCCGTGACCGCTAAAAAGAAACGATAGGTACCCGATGGGCTTCAGTGGCCGTTTTTTAAATGAACCTCCATTTTCACGGTCATCTTGTCTAATCAGTCAATCGTATATCACTCTCAGCTTCTGCAAGCCTGAAATCTGAACACGGAGCGATATCCCTCGTGTTCGGCCTCGCGTGCAGCAAAGCGGAATGACAACTAAAATTAGACGTTTCATATTTCGAGTATATTTCCCGTTCTCTTTTCTTCTGGAGCCGCGGGACGTTTTAGTGTTGTATTTTAAGGACGATCAAAAATACCTTCGCTCGCGAAATATCTTTGATGACAGTTTGCACATGTTGCCCGTGGAGACAACGAGCAACCGAAAACTTTATTTTATGAAAAAGATTAACATTGCTGCTACAGTTTTGGAAGCTCCAACTAATTATAGAAAGTGAACGAGATTTTTTAAATTTCCTCTAAGTGGTCACTATTTTTATTAAGTTTCTAAGTACCATACTTTTTGGTAAATAAGAAAATTCAGTAAATTTAGTTGGAAGTCTTTAATTGTTAAAGAAAAGTAGCTTTATTCCTATCGGGTATATTTTATTTCTTACTATTGTTTCACATTTTTTAATGAGTTATTATAATAATAATATCTGTTAAATGTTCTGTGGTTTTTGTTTTTAAGCCTAAAATGTCGTTATGGCTTAGATCCGTACTGTGTTTAACTACATCTTTGTCATTTTACGAGTTGGTAGCTTTCTTCATAATTTGGCTAAATTAGAAGACTCGAAAAAAGGATGCAACATCAAACTTACGATTAAACATTAAGAAGTCAATTTTTATAAAGTGTTACATACAATGATTGCACGACTATATAGGTGTCCTATCGAGGGCATAAAGACAGCTTCCATGGGCTTGCAGATGATCCGATAACGTTGACAATAAATCGCTGTATTTGACACGTTAATCATATTTGATACGTCGGGCGAAAGTCAGCCCGTGCACTGTGCGCCATAAATAATTCACCGTAGAATCATGTTCCTAAGCTTCATGAATTACCTGCGATGCATCATCCGCGAGTAAATGCGTACACTAGAGTACAGTGTGCCATGAACTGACTCCATGATCCATATTTCTTGCGCTCTTGTGTGGTCTTGGACGTTGTGTCCCACTGGGAGTCACAAGGCACTTCGCTTTTTCACTTGAAACCTCTATTCGAGCAATTATTATCGAGCCACGAAATCACGCTGCAGACGTTGCAAACGATAAAACAGAATAGAAATATTATACAGAAATAATCGAATTATAATGAATAACGGAGCTTCCCTTATATCTACAGAAAATTAGACAAAAGCGGACAGAAGTCACTGAGAATGGGAAAACTGCTTTCACTGAATTTGCAATATTTTTTACTTCAAAGTCAACAAACTAATTTTTCAAATTACCAATTTACCCCTTTTTTCCTCCCCCATTTCCCTGTCATTTGCACCACAATACTTTCCCACCTCCATTCATAAAAGTCTCACAAGAGTCCCAAAAAACTGGACGTTTCAATGAACACAACGACCCCCGTGAATCGAGGCGGTGGTAAGGGAATCGTGCGAGGAAACCAAAAAGACGAGGCGATCTCGGGGGAAGACGAACGAGCCCGAGGAAGAAAGGATAGGAAGGAAATAGGCGAGATCCTTGGCCGTGATTCTTCAGACGTTCTCGAGGGCGAGGTCGTGTTGAGTCGGGTCTGCTCTCGGTGCAGGGTCCGCGGCGGAGCTTTTTCCCCTTTGTCCACCGGTTCCTCTCCGTCGCTTGACCGAGCTTCCGACGAAAAAATCCGCCGTCGACCGTTTTGGCGCGAGCGCGACCAGTTCCCTGCGAACCTGGCGGCCTTGGCAGAAATGCGTAATATAATAGGCGGAAATTAATTGGCAATTTTTTTCGGATCTAAGATGACGTTTTGCTGACCCAAGCAGCGACATTCGGTTTGGAAAAATGTCCCTTCGAGTCGGTCAGAACCTTCCAAACGAGCGCTTCTGAAGGGAAAGTTTTGTACAAACTGTGGGAACTCGTTGCTTGGTTTATTTGAATGTAATTTAAATGTGTAAAAACATATCCGATTCCAGTTCAGTTCCCTTTCGCAGATTACAGGAATACGTGTAGAGAAGAAGTAGGTATCTAACCGCCAACAAACGCTCTTTGATCAATTGCAGAAACTAGGTTATCAAAACGATCCAATGTGATCAATGCAACGCATGCAAACCTCTCGATGCGATCTATCGCGATCTCTATCGATGGAGGGACGTTGGCAGATCGTTGTGCTGCTGAAAGAAAGTGTAAAACGCTGACAATCGGGTCAGTCGTAGGCACGAACCGCTTCGTTTAGTCGTCATTAATCAATTATGCGGTTGCGCAACATTTGCACGTCGTTGGCCGATTAACGCAGGCACCTTTGTATCGATAGTGGAACGATCTTGGATTGTGCAAACGCGTAGTCCTGTCTCTGTCTCTCTCTCTCTCTCTCTTTCTCTCTCTCGCGTGGAACAGTACAATGACTATTACATTCAGTAGAATCTCCTCAAAGTATCCATCCATTGTTAGATCTGTACATGGGGGAGGAAGTAGCTCAACTTCACATTTTTTTTATTATTGACACACTTTTAATTTCCGCGAGGAGAATATTCTGCAAAATATTCTACACTCATTACAAACTTGTTATTTATAAATACAGTACTTTCTTAAATGATTGAGTTGCATTCGTTTAGATACGAATAACTGAATTGCATATTGCTACTGTGGGCTTGCAAAGTATCATATTAAAGAGCCTCAAACCCTGGGGGATTCGTCACAAAACAATTCGTAGTTTGTGAATGAAGGCACATCGCTACTCTTTACATTTTAATATTGAATTAATAGGCGTCGAAAGGATCGACTGGAGAACAGAGTTTCGTGGTGTCCAGAGGATCATCACACAGTGGATATAATGATTTCATTTCGCACTTAAGTACTTACGTATTCGACCGCGGTTCTCAAGCGACAAATTACCGCGCGACTCATCTCTGTCCCTTTTAATACGAGCTGCGTAAACGCACGGTACACGCCCAGCCTCCCTTTATTATGATGTATTGCGCTCTGCATATTAAGTCGAGACTAAATAAAGATCACGTGTGCCCATGGGACCACGACTGCCTTTAATTCAGCGCGATGTTTTCGCGCCTGCGGTCACTCTGTCCACGGTTGCTTTTTTTCGCCTGGAAAAGAGTGATACGTTAGGTGTCTACTTAAGCATGGCCTTAAGCCACGTTACCACGTGAGCAACACGTTATCCTTGATAACAGAGGTGCAGAACATAGTTGAGGCCTATGATGCAGTCTGTTGCTGGAAACGTATCCTTTCTGCGAGATAACTGTGGAATAGCTGGCCTGAAGTCGCGTTCCCACTTGTGGGGATTTGTAATCATTCTTGGAGTTTTTTTTAATTTACTTTGATACAGGATACGAGTTCGAATGGACATTTTAGTAATAATTTGTAAAGAAATTCATCTGGATTGAGTACAAGCTAGTTGGGCACAAGTTAAGTTAAAAAGGTAATTAAAGAAATTGAAGACGATAGAGTAGAAGGAGTAGAACGATTAAGATAGTCAGCTAAGCGTATTCTTGAAATTAATTAATGAAATTGTTGCGATGATTAGTACTTTCGAATATTTTTCCGTGAAGGCGATCGACCGTGCCCGAGAGCCGCACACATCGATATCGATTCCTTTTGAAGTATCCTGCGTGCACAGGATGCAGAGACCTGCTCTCTGGCTTGCATTGGAAACTTTAAGGCCGGTAGCCCACCCAGAAGCCGCCATTGTATCCTCGTTACCCATCGAACGCATAAAACATATCGCATAAAGTCGTGTTTCAAAAAGGGACACGATGAAAAGTCCTCTACCCCTGCTGTCTTGCCTTTTTCAATCGGGCTATAGCCTACTGTATTATAATCGTGCAACCACTTCGACACATAAATTCACAGATTACACAGAATCTTTGAAACATAAAAGATTTTTGCTAATTTTTAAAGCTAGCGAATTGCAGAGTTAACTTTTAGGAAAAAGTGGGTTCTATAGAGTTCATTTAGATTAAGAAGCTCTCCCAACGAGAAGATTCAAAAGTGAATTTCGAGTGAAAGGGAAATTATACAGCGAATGTCACTTGGAAAGTAGATTCTGTGGCTAATATTCAGCAATTGGAAATTTCCTGATCCGACGAAGCTCAAGTTTCACGTATTCGCACAACCGACTTGGAGAAACGTAGTACGTGATTCTCGGTGGATTGGCGGTCGCCATCTTTGCCAATGGGTGTCGAGGGTGGCGAAAGTGAGACTGTAATTCGAGCGGAGAGAGTGAAACTACGTTATAAGGTAATGAAAGTGGGACTCAGTCCTGAGGGTGGCGATCCCAAGACTGGTTCCCCTTAATTTCCTTCGAATTTCGACGAAATACATCTGACGTGGCACGGTGCTGGTTTGGTCGTTGATTGCAGTATCAATCATACACTTAATTGCACGTTTGGGTGCAGGAAATGAAATGTGCGCTGAGGAACAACGAGTGTCAACATTAGCTGGTGCTTCATGAATATTCAAACAAGATCCACAGGATATCCTCGTAACTTCTCAGTGGATATTTACAAAGTACTATAAACTACAATGCAGCGCACAATCTTAAGAGAATCTTGTCGAAGTTGGCGCTACCATATAGGTACTCAAATGATTTACGTTCTTTTCATCTACCGGTAGTTGACGCTTTATACCTCCTTGTCTTTTTCTTTTATGTTCACCACGTGCTCTTGCTGATATACCTTTTCAATTTCTTATTTTTCTTATTAAAATTCACGTGTGTTTTGCATTTAATAAATACAAGCTTTCTATATGTTATTCCATCAAATCTACTGGAAATGCCTACCTTCCTAGTACAACAAATTTCATCTGTGGAATCTGAAAAGTTTCCACGCTATGGCAGTACGTTAGTGAGATCCAATGAGAGACGATTTTGTCATTTTTCATCACCTACATCCTTCGTTGCTCGATCAGAAGGCGCCGATCAGAAAGAGGCCCAAAGAAGGACTCCCACAGGCAACGTAGCCGCAGCTCCAAAGCAAAGTGGAAAATGCTCGCTGGATGGGTGCTCTTGTTAAGGAAAAGCATGCACCGAAATGGACGAAAGGAAAAGCGGATTGGAATCAGCTGTAGCCGTCGAAAGGTCGATGAGTCGCTCCAGCGGTGTGGATATCGAGGTCGTTGCCAGCGTGCGCTGGTCGAAAAGGCAAAAGGAGAGAGACAGGGGGCGTATGGAGGGAAGAGAGCCGAAGGGGGACGGAGAGGAAGAGAAAAACGGCGTTCTTGCCAAGAGTTCTCGGTAACCCTGAAGTCAGTCTTTGTGCCATCGGATAGCCACGGACGAGGAGGTGCACGCCTGCAGGAATGCAAATTGCAAATGCACCGGGCGTATGATACCACCGATGGCCATTCAATCCCTTTCTTCCTCCCTCTGCTCTTTCTATTACAAGCTTTCGAGCGATTAAACGGCGCGGATCATTGGGTCGCCTCGAATAACGTTCGAGAGCCGTAACTTGGGAGGATGTCGAGTGTCTGGGCTAACTGGTGCACATGATCATTGGAGGATCGATGTGTTCACGTGCAACTACGGAGAATAGTAGCGGAATTAGGAAGACAAGTGGAATAGGTCAAACTAGACAGACGTCTGTTTGAAGGAAGATCTTGCATCAAGCCGAATGTGCAATTTACCTACTCGTAGTGATGGGATCCGAAGCACTTCGAAGCGCTCCAGGGACCGAAGAGTGAAAATTTCTTGGAATACAGCGATTAAAAGGAAAGAAGGGTGAAAGAAGCACGAAAAAGCGACGGAGCAGGTACGGTTCTGATGTAAGTACCACTGCCGTGTCGCCGCGAGGAGCAAAGACAACGTGGGCTTTCAACTGTCATTGCCGTGAGTAGATTACGACAGCCGTAAACGGCCCTCCTCGCCGCGTGGTATAAACCACGCTGGAAAAAGAAGTTCACCTTTCGAATGTCGGCTCGTTCATTCAGAAACCGGCGAAGACTAGCGGCAACGAAAGACGATGGAATTCGCGAGACGCGACGACAAAGGAGGGGGGTTGAAATTTATCGACCAGCTGGAAATCCGTCTTATTGTCGATTCTCGTTTCCTTTTTCGATTGTTACACGGCAATGTTTCATACCTTTTTCGTGCGCGCTCTCGCGCCGCGCGGTGTTCGTTTTTTAGGGGAAAAAAATATTGATCAAGATAACACGATCTTTATGCCTCCGGCGGCACGCTTGAACGGTGGGAAAGCGAGGTAATGTGTTTCCTTAGGAAGATATAGTGACACTTGGAATCGCACGACATGCTTTCAAAAAGAATCGGATAAAATAAACAGAAGATACTGAGTTATGGAACTGAACGAGATGCTTATCGAATTTTACTATCTTTTATAGCTGGTTATCACTGTAGGAGACTCTTTCGATTTGTTTGACTTTGCTCCTCCGACGCTGCTCGATTCAACACGTTTAACTCCGCGTCTATGTGAGCTGACGCTTATTTCCACAGTGGCTCCGTTTGAGTACGATTTTCGGAAGAACAAACGTATCCTCGTTGTGTCAATAAATCGGCTGCTCGAGACTACGCGATGCGTGCACTCTCATAGAGATGGCGTGCAAAATCACTAACAGAGATTTATTACAATGATCGCAGAGTCACGACCAAGGTCGTGATTTTACTTCATTCACGACCGTGATCGTGGCTTTTTTTATCTTGAGTGATATTGCTTGCTATGATCGTAATTATTTATCTTGATTGAATTATTTTTTATACAATACTGAATTTAAACGATGTTACGAATTTGAAATAAATAAGGACATTCGCCTCAAGGAGGGAAGGGCATTGTTGGCAACCCTAGACGAAACCGTGAATGTCCAAAGAAACCTGACAACAAGTAGCTTTATAATTGATTTACAAAGGACAACAAACGGCCGTGTGGATGCTGTGTGAGTAGCCTTGCGAAGCACCGGCATTTGTTGACACTTATGGCGTCAGCGGAGCAGGCTGCACCATTGCTGCACAAATTAAACTCGGTCCACGTAGAATTAAGCGCTCTTAACCCAGATTTTCTAAATGGAATTCGTCGTGTCCGAGATGACGATTAAGGGGCTCGGTGAATTTAATGATGGCCGGCAGTGTGTCACGGTGGTATCTCAACAAATGTCTAGTCTTTTTTTATCAAGCTCCTTGAAAAGACTGCTCGACGCACCTTTAAGGAATCCTCTTAATTTTCATGAAAATGCCCGTTTTGTTCCGCTAACAAGATAAATATAGTGTCTGTGGTTTACGTCAGTGCTTTCCACTTTCGATTAATTTCAAGTTCAGGAGAGTAATAAAACTTCTTTCTAATTTCCCCGCTCAAATAAACCAGCTATTTACGAATGTATTACGTAAATTTCACTTGCGCACGGAATTCTTCAGCCTGAAATCACTATCAAAACTCTAACCCAGATGACCGAGCTGACTGTCATTAATCTCCTACCATTTCGCTCGAATATCGTGGATAAATTTTTTTTTATAATATTCTTAGGAGCAGGATGGCTACCTAAGGTAGCGAGGTCTTTTGATTAATGACTTATTAAATAAGAAATTATACTACGCACCAACCTCATGTAATCTATCTTCAACAGTTGTCTACTTTCATTCAAAGTCATATAAATATAAAGCGCCAGAAACCATTATTATAATTTTCTAAATTTGGTTTCCATAAAATATACACAACATAGACCACGTATTGATGTATCACTATACTACCATGAATCTCTATATACCTCACTGATAACATTAACCTGTTAACTGGATAAGTTGCATGAAAGATCGACTGTGAGTTACTCTAAAAGCGTCATTGAGTCTAAAAACATGAAACATTAAACGATAGAGAGAAACTTCTCCCACTTGTTCAGCTCTATCCAGCGTTCCCCGTATCACTGATCTACATACGTGAAACTAGGGTAGAAGCAGTAGAATTACAGGCACATGTACGTTAAGCAGGCGTTGATAATCGATAAGCAACCGTTGCTTGCCCGTCGGCCAGTTGTCAGCAGCGTATCATTACGTCGCTGCTTCGTTCTGAGTTTACCTCGTCGACGGCCAATCGAGATTCCTGTAATTAGGGGCAATAATTAATTAGGCCGACTTTTTCCTGGTCTCGTTGAACCAGTTCACCCCATTACTTTCGAGAAGCTGGACCATCGACGTGGATAATTATAAGCTGCTTAATTAAACCTGCTTCTGATTGTCCTGCCTCTGCGTTGAGAAAGGGAACTGGCGTTAATGTGGGTCCTCTGGCTGCAACGAAACGTTATGTTTCTCGCAGCTCCTCTCTCGAATGATGCAGTTGTGATATTGAATTTAATGAGCCCCTTCATGGAATCTCGAGTGAGAGATTTCATTTCTGTGTGGTCTTGTGGAGGGTGGTTCAAATTAGGCAAGGAAAGGGTTTCTGAGGGAAATGAAGAACGTTTACTGATGATAGAAGTCTGTGGAAAATTTTATGTTAGATAGAGTAATAGAATTAAAATATCAAAATAGCAATATTTGACAACTGCAATCATTTCCTTATAGGTGATTATTGTAGAATTATTTTAGAATGATTTGAATATCTAGTAAAGCTTATACTACTTAGTGTTTATAAGAGATTTAGAAGACTATGCCAGAGATTTGTATAAAACTATTTCGCATGGAAAGGATAATACACTCACTCCTAATAGCCAGCCAGAAGAACTACTGTAAATGATAAAATCTCGCTTCTCTTATGACCCAAAAAGCGCCAACACTAAGCAGCTGCAAAGGAACCTGGTGATCTCAATATTTAGGCAAATCGCGTCTGCTATCGAAACGTATATTTTCGGACAAATATATCCATGGTACGAAAATAAACCACGACTGCAATATTCATCGAACAGCACGCACATAATAGTAACCCACCCACGCGTTCTAATTGCCAATCTCCAAATAAGCTTGAACAAATATCGTTTCATGCTCAATGCGTGGGTTTCAATTATTGACTCCAAGAGCGATTCTCCAAATTATCAACACAGTATCACTGTGCAAAATTATTAATAACATGGTATCTGCCTGATTTTGGCGCCCACTGATTACAGTCCCCCTTTGGTATATACTTCCACTCCACAATTATGATCAATATGCACAGGATTCGCGTAGATTCAAGAGATCGCTTTCAATCGATTATTTTCACCTGGGTCTGCTCGCGTTCGTCTGTTCCGCGGCTTTGCCCTCACACGGAATTTACGTGGGTGGTATATATTTAGCGGGGGCGTCCCATGTAGACTGGTGTGTTTCACATTCAAATGGAGGAAGTTATGTCAGGGCAGCGCTGCATGTATAAATAAATCGTAACGAATGCGGTAACTAATCCGCGGAATGTTTCGCTATCTGCGACTTTCGATCGCATTTCGATATCCGACTGACCGCGAACCACTCCAACGACTCGAAAATCTAACAATTCTTATGAAACCATTTCTTTGTATTAATTACAATTTGCTTTTACTATTCAACCGTTTGATCGAATCCAAAATTTCTCGAGTTCTTTAGAAACACAAGTTCCAGGTCAGAAAATTGATTATACAGTAAAATCTATAGCAACTTTACAAAAGTATTTGTCGCAAAAAAAAGTCCGCCCCTAGCTCCTCACCAATTTAAGAGCAGCAATTAATCGCTTTCATGTAGACTTTGTAAGGCAGTCGGGAAGAAACGGTGCGGACAATCGAAAGGAATTTCACGGTTCGGTAGTCGGGAGCCGAGGAGTTGGCCAGTAGGCAGCGCTCCGTCCGGGGATATAAAGGTCAATCATGGTGGAGTGACTCACGAAATTTTTCGCATACTTCTTTTTTCCAGACGGGCCACGTGAGAACGTCGACGGGAAGCTACATAATTAAACCCGCCGAGCCGTGGCGGGAGAGCGACAAGGATTCTCTGGAATACTCGCTGCAGCATGCCATCCAAAGGGTGAGGACACCGTCCGCGGACTCGAACCACTTGCACGCCATCGACGACCAACCGAAAAGCCAAAACTGCGGCGTAATTGGTGAGTCCAATTTATTCCAACGTTAAAATGAGGCATTGAGGACAAAAACGGAGTGACCCACACTGAATGAAATTAATCTTTCCTATTTCATACGATTAAATAGTACAGCTTACTGGAATAAATTACTGCTACTAACTGAATTTTGCAAAAAATGTGGGTTAGTTGGTTTTGTGCTCCATGCCTCAAATAACAGAGGCCCTGTCGTGTCACTTCATTTATACGTGGCACGCGTGCCAAACTTGACAGAAGTTACTTTCGGCAGGGCGCCAAAAATATTAGAAAGCCTATAAACTCTTTTTCTCTGTACTGAATCAAGTTCATTCAGAGGATAGAAATAGGTTGACAGAGGAAGATTCGATGCAGGGAAGACCTCTAACACGAAAATTCCAAACCTTGGGGATACCTATGTAGAGAATTACCAGATTGGGGATCTTCCCTTGTTAGTCAACATTTAAAAGCATATACTGATCGAAAAATCCAAAGAAATTCCTACAGTCTTTTCAAAATCATTGACCCCCAAAATACATAGCTATCCACCGCCAGCAAAGAAGCCCCTATAAAGACACCACCACAAAAGGGAGACTAAGTTACCCGAGCCATCAATAATGGAAGCTTCACTGGGCTTGAAGAGTCGTCTGCAGGCCGTCGCCACGAGCGAACGCTGCTAGAGCCGAGTTGCAGGGCGTAGCGGGGTTCCGAGCCCCGAAAACGTATTAATAATGCATGCAGTCCCCGGCGTACACATTAGGACACGAACGCGCACGTGCATCGGGGCGCAGCGTGTAGTACTACAAATGCACGCTTCCATTCGATACGTATCGTTTTATTCATGACCGTTCCTTAAACCGCCACCGTGTCGCATGGCGAAAGTTCGCCGTGCCTAACGCAGGGATCCGCGAATAATAAATCCGCACCGGCTCGCGTCGGGCCCCGCGTCTCTGCGGAGTTTGGGCCCACGACCGGTTCCGCCGAGCCCCCATTAACATTCCGTTATTGAAGTATCGCCTGGTCGTATTAATTATTTCGTCAGCTCGACCAATCTAACGCTGGTCCTCGCTAAGTGTTTAATTGTCGTTCCCTTACCCCCCCCCCCCCCCCCTCTCGGTATCTTGTAAACGACGATTTCTCTTTCATGTGCGCAGGTGGTCGTCGGGATAAATAGACCACCCTGTATGCAGGGTGCTTCAGATTTGAGGGAAATTGTAGCTTCGGGTGGTGCGGTTGGATGTGGAATTGACGTTTTTATTTTTAGTGACGGGATGTTTGGGTGGTTGGTTTATATGGAAGATGTACATGCTGGTACAAGTGTGGTGGGCCGTTTAGGCGAGGGATAGGTCTGAAGGAGGGGAGAAGGTGTTGGATTTGAAGAGCGAAAATTTTGATGATAGTGATGTAATGTTTTTGGGAAAGTTTAGAGTTGTGCTTTTTTAAAATGAAGTGTGCTTTGTGTAGGTATTTGGAGTTTCAGCTGACTTGTTTAACAGAACATGTAGAATTATTTGGAGAGGTCACTTCAAGCATACCAACCTTTATAGAATTCTTAGTAATTAATTGATTAATAGTTCCTGAGGAAGGAATTAATTGTTTAGTTTCATTTTTGTTTACACCTGCCCCAAGAATTTATGAAGATAACTAATACAGGGACTGGTTCCAATTCATTTAATCATTTCTATAAGATTTCTCGCTGACGTACGCTTTCGTCTGCTTAGGGAACCACCACCGTGCTTAATCGGCGGCCACGAGATGATTTTTTTTAATTTCATCCTCGCCTCGGCTTCCCCCATACGCCTTTATGCCCCAAGGCAAGCTCGTGTGTACGAATTTAAAGAACGTTAACCCTTGGCGGTCGAAGACCGGGATATTAGTAGCGCCTTTGGCGTAACATCCGATCCTCGCCATCTTTCCAGGGAAAATAAATGAACCTTGTTGCATTCCAAATGAAATTCAAGGCTCAGGCCCTTCGTTAACTGCAGCTGTGCACTTTTCGTGTCGTAAATAGACACAGACAGAGTTACTTTCAGGATATAATATTCTACGCAAGAGATTCATAAGGTAGACGGTAATAAAAATAGAACTGACTGAATCAATAACTAAACTGATAGAAGGAACCGTAATCGCATGATCCATAAGTGGTTCTATATTTAAAATGGTGGAACACAGGTTTCTTTCTTGATCAGCTAGACGAAGCATAAAATTTAATGAAGACTAATGAAAGCGGACGCTTAACTCGACCATTCATAATCGTCAAAAGAAATGTCAGATCAATCACTAAACTGTGCACCCTCACGGTCTCCATATTGAGATATGTATGCTTATTTAAGCTGAGCGAAACATGCGATGGAGTTACTCGTACGACGCAATATTCTGAAGAACTGAGTTCTAGTATATGCAAAAAGAGTTGAATAGGTAGTTATATAAGTAAAACGATCCACCATCCAAGGGCAAAAGAACCCAAAACTGAAGCTCACTTCCGTTTAGAAACTATAAACTTCCCACAACACGCAGCTAAATAATCCCACTTACGGATCCTTCACTTCGAAATACAATCGAGTGTCAAACAACGCTTCTTCACAATCTTCCTCCGCAATGAAGAAGAAGAAAAAGAAGAAGGAGGAGGAGGAGGAGGAAGAAAAAGCCACCACGAATCTCCACAGCTAGCTCCATTGAACGTTCAACAGTCCATCGGCAGGAGGTGTATTGCCCAACAAAAGAAACCATCGTCATCGTTGAAAGTCACAACAGAGTGCTCGTACGTTCGCATGAACTCGCGGCGATCGTGACCTAATCTCGTTTGAAACTGAAGGGCGTAACCGCGCGCGCGATTCCGAAACGAGGGGGCCGAGGTGAGGCCGAGGCGAGGCATTAAGAGCTCTCGTAGCGTACCGTCGACCACCTGTACCGAAACAGGTTCAGCCATTTACGGATCCCCTCGGGCGAATTCTGACGTTCCATCGAGACAGCTTGGCGACGCTCGGCTCGCACGACGACGAGGAACGCGCGAGCGGATAACGCTGTCCAAATTCGTGTCCCCGGCTCGCACGACGCCCTGGGCCACCTGAGCTCGCGCGCACAATGTTTTCAGCCCGAGTCGAACCAATCGACCATCAATCGCGGCCTGCGGGTGGGACGTTCAACCGAGACACGCCGGATGAAAGTGTTTATGGACCGCAAGATAAAGGAATAGGGATCGAATGAAACTGTTCACTTTTATAAATAAAAGTGATTTGCTGAACTTTTAACTTTGAGATCATTTTTTTTCTGTTCCAAGTTAACTTTGAACATTAATAGTTTAATAGAAAATATAAAAGTTAGTATTGTGTGTTAAATTCTTTTTTGTTAACTTTAAGAAAAGCATTATGTTTCAACCCCTTTTGAATAATATGGTAGAAATGTTTGAAGTATACGAAAATGTATTAATTGTAAGTAGTAACATTGCTTTCTTGCTTTAGAATTCTACCTTCCCATCAATAGAGGGGGGAACCAAGATCAGAGGTTACAGAGTCTTTATTTACATAAAGAAGTCCAGTAAAAAACAGGAAGTGGTTCATTCTTTATTCTTTGAACGAAGATAATTAGGATTACTTGAACCTTTTGACATCATTTATCCTAACTCCTACATTTTCGAAAGTTTATATGGTTGTGCGCGTGGCTGTCGCCTGAAAGCTGTCGAATGAGACTATTTCCACAAACAAATGTAAAACAATTTTTTTTTATAAAGTCAAAATCTAAATTCCGGGCGAAGCCGAGTAGTAAAGTTAGTATGATACAAGAATGAAGGTCGTGTAGGTATTATTCGGAAAGTGGGCAGTGGGTTCAGCGGCCACTAGATGTTGTCCAGCCTATAAGGAGCTGTCCATGCACGTTTGACAGTAAGTACGAGGGGGCATACGCGTTTCGTAGACGGACGTAGGCGGGAGATCGCAATCGATCGAGGATTCACTGTCGGAAATCAGGCCCGAGGCACGGCAAACCTGTTAAGCGGATGAACCTGTAATCACGCGCGAATTTCGAACCGGCGATGCCAGCCCCTCTGCACCTTCGAGCAACAAACCGAAATCGCCTGATTAACTGGGGGGAAAAAAGGCTTTTCAGCGTTCAAACATGAAAACCTACGCGCTGAACGGCAGGCTGATGACAGGAGCTCTGCCTTTTGAGAAAAAGAATGCGATGAAACCTACAGCGATTATCTCCTTGCCGAAGCGAACTGCTCGTTTCGCAGGTACTTTCGAGAGGGTTCTGGGCGAGTTGACTCCAGATTCCACGAAATTCTGTATCCCCTACTGCCCTCTATTTACCTGACATTCTCCTCAGAAAGAATTCTTCGAGAAAACAAATATGATGGAGCAGAGAATGCATTAGCCAAAAAAAAAAATACACTTTACTTATCAATGTTTCACCGTCACCAAACAACTGGTCTACTGAAAATTCATACGATTCAGTAGCGCACTGAGAATTTAATTTTGGGGGTGTCGAGTTGAACAGATAAAAATATTTGTAATGCAAAAATTTATTTGAAGAATAAAATCTAGTTTTCTTTTCTCCTTTTTCTTCGGGTGGTGCCCCCTCTGGGTGCGCTACGGCACACATGAGCAATAAATATTCCCTGCGGATAAAGCAACGCAGTTTCATTCGATAAAGAAGTAAATCTGAGGAGTGAGTGCAAAGATCTGAAGGCGAAGCTAAGTCGGGGGCGTAGGTCTGAGCCACGCCGGGGCACAGAGGTTTAGCGAGAAAAGAAGGCGAGCGGAGTTGTAAAAAGCACCCTGGGCAAGAAGCGCCTGGTTAAATGGAGGGCGTGGTGAGATGCAGAGATTTCTTTGCGCACGGAGGGGCGTGTGCCCTTCGAGGGTGGCCTGTCGAAGGCAGGCCACCACGTGAAACAGATCGTAGATCGAGGCGAACGAGGGGTTAATAACGATTGAAAAGCGGAGTGAGAGGGTGCGGCCACGTAATCGCGCGATGACCCACGGCTATCTATGTAATTACTAATAATCGCGCGCGGGCTGCGCTTAGGCTGCATCGCCAGGGTCCCCCGACGAGAGGCAATGACCGTGACTACCTTGGCTGATATACGATACCGAGTGTCGTTGCGCAATACCACCGCCGAGGAATGGTACCGTTCGTTAAGCATCATTGCTTTGCATCTTATCGGAGCGCGATATGTTCGAACTGATAACCCTGCAGGTTCCTACGGCACGATTTGAAAGAACCTGTACCGGATCACCTGGAACGCCTTTTTTGCTGATGATATGAATTAAATTATGGGGAAATGGGACCTAAATCCAAGTAGTAGAACTCTGTCCCAGTAGTTCCTTCGAATAATAGAACACTACCTACTTACAGCGAGTTCAATTTAATGTCAAATATATTAAACAAATATCTACCTTAAATATCTCATAATCAACTATTTAATCTTCTACATCTGAAACCCTCGTTAACTTGAATTAGGGAGAGGGACTAGGGAGATCCTTAGAAGCCTCCCGCAACCAGCGTCAGAATGCGCACCCCTCCAAAGTGGAGGACTCGGCTCCGATGGAACGCGAGAATTTCACAGACGTTGAGTAATGCGAGAGCCCGCTGAGGTCGATCGGCACCGTTGAATGGAGTCGTTCGCCAAATTCGCCGGAACAATTCGGTAGACTGCTCGGCGCCGACCACGTGGATACCGATCGAAGTTATGTGCGCCTTTATGCCGCGCGAGAAGATCGATCCCCCGATATGCAAAAGTCATTGACTCGCCACGATCGTCCCGGAATAACGGATACGGCGATCAAGATCGAACTCACGCCGCGCCCTTCCCCGCCGTGCTGCCCTCCTCCTCCCCTCTTTCGTGCGGCGCGCTGGCTCGATCTCGATCCCGAGATCGCGACACGATCCGATGATCGAAGGTAGAAGTCGTGTTATTACAGGCGTACGGGCGAAATGACAGGCATTATGTGACCTTTCTCGATCACCGCTGCGACCTTAAACCGCTTATCGACTCTTACGTTGAGAATAATTCGAGGTCGACGTTGCTCTGGCAATTTTTTCCAATGCACGGTAAAAAGCGGAAGAAATGTGGCTTCCCGGGGAATCGAATGATGGGCATTTTGAAGTTATCAGATTTTAAGTGGGTAGATCTCCATTGCGATAGGCATTATTTGTGACTGGAGGGTGTAGTTGTTAATTAAGGTGTTCGGAGGAAAATATGAATTTGAGTACGGTTTTATTAGGAGACTTGTTGAGGTAGAGTGTGAATTTAATATGTGTAGAGTTTGAAGCAAATTGGAGGCTTGAACTGTGTGCAATCTATTAGGCTGACTTATATTAGTCTAAACTACTAGATTAGAGAAAAGCGGAAGATGATATAAGTGGACTTATCACCTTCTTGAACTTTAGACTGAATTTAAGCCATACTCTGAATTTAAAATGATAGAATTTTTTTATAGAAAAGTCAGCCACTTAATCAGATTCGTAATACGTTGATTTGTTTAAACAATATAACATCTCAAGTAATTACGAAAATAAACTTTAAAAAACGATTTGTCAGCATTCTCCATAAGAATCGTGTTCAATTTGCTGTTCCATACTATGGAAAGTTCCAGCAAACTAAATACAGAATAAATTCTGCAAGTATAGATTGAGTCACTGCTTGCGGTAACAGGATCATTAGAAACTTACGTTATCGCGATAATTGCAGCCCTCGACTGCCACGTTAAGCACAACTACTGACGCTAATAGAACGATTTAGAAATTCATCGGTGCGTTCACGCCGCGATTGCAATACGAAATAGTGGCGTGAAGGGTGTTATTAGAATCACCGTTTCCGTATTATTAACGACAGCGCGCAAAATAGGTGATAAAATATCGCTGAGTCGAGTTCCCTGTACACCTACTTGCAATACGCCGCGAGATTAACCAACAAACGAATCGGTAATTCACAAAGACACCGAGGGCCCCGACAGGCGTTTCGTAATACCGCGTCCTTAACTTTTATCGTCGCGTTTAATACGGAAATCGCGCAACTTTTGATCGTACAAATTGCAGGTGAGCGTGTGTTACTCTCGTATTCGGGGGAACAAAATGCTCGATAATTGCTGGAAAGCTACATTGCACGCTGTAATTTCGGGTGAAAGTTCGTATCATCCGTAATTTTTAGGTGTTCGCCGCGCGGAGAACGAAGTGGAGAGGCGTAAGGAGCTTATGAAATTCCTCGTTTCCTCAAAACAACGTGCAATTTCATTGCATGTGAGATTAAGTCCGTGTAACATACTTTAACTCTTGATATATATTTTCAATTATAACGATCTTGTATGTAATTAACAAAGTATGCTTAAGACTCTCCTTGTGAGTACAAAATAGCCTCCACAAAGTAACTATTAGTATAAATCATTAAACACTTTATTTTAACTCCAATACTTAGTCGTGCTTACTTTTGCCTTAAACGGATCATACATTTGCATATAGTATTTCCTTGCATAATGTTCAACTAGGGTTGCCTGCACGAGTTGCGAACTAAACACTTAAAGGCTTAAAAAGCGTGGAATAATGGTTGGAATAATTTAAATACTCAACAGTTTCAAAAAGAAGGGCTAGACAATTCCAAAAAGCCCATTTATACCATATTAGTCATTCATAAAGAACACAACGTTGTGGGGGTTAAAAAGTGTAGTCTAGCTGTGTTTAGAAGGGTCACGCATGTAGGGTAGTTTCCATGCACGAAAATCAAATTATCCTTGGGAGTAAAAGATTTTAATTTTGCACGAGAGGTTAAGATAGGTTATGACAGAAGTCGTTTCGAATACGTTCTGCATTGTAGCGTCGAATGGTGGAAGCCAGGGGACGGAGGAAGCTTAATAAATTTGACGGCGAGGCAGGTTTATTTTCGAGGAACCCCTATAGCGATTGGTTAAAATCTACGAATAAATCAGCGTGCCCGTATGAAACGAGCCGCTTGCCTCTGAACTCGTCTTCTCGCCATGGGATTCCACCAGCTTTCGGTCAATTCTAAACGTGGGCGTGTTAAAAGAAGCCGTAGCTTCAGTTCTCCAAGTTCAATCACTTGGTACATATTTACTGTAGTAGTAGAGAGAAGGTTTAAAAGATGAATGACGACGAAATAGTAAACTCAAAAGAGAGTGTTTAGACTATTCAAGGTTGTAATTTTTTAACGTTTTTCTAAAATTTAGTGTGTAGTTAAGGGGTTAACAGAATGCGATATTACTGTTGCATTTACACTCCCACCGACGATACATCAAGAGGTTCTAACGCCCAAACGCCAATCACCCTGAAAACAACCCCATAACTCAGCCCACATCAAAGGTATCTGACAAAACTGTCCGATCAGACCCTACAACTTTCTCCCGCCGCAATCGCAGCATGAGCAACGTCTAAACACAGCTTCGTGCATGATGTACGATCCATGACGAAAGCCTCGGCCCTTTTTCCCGTCCTTTGGGCAAGAAACCACCGTCATTCACTCCGACCGCGACGTTCCACGGTACGTCTCTACTCTCCCTTTAATTAATCACTCGTCCCTTTGCACGTGCCAACACTCTCGACTCGCAGGGACAGTCATATTCAAACAAACACGCAAAAATAAAGAGTCTCGCGCGGAAACTATCTCTCCCCTCGTCATAACTCATTCCCGTGCCTCCTCGCGCAGCGCCGCGCCGCGTTCCCCGCCGCCCCTGCCAATCCGGCAACCAGAAATCCTTCCACCCGTCCAGCGATCATAGATCGTGAATCGAAACCAAGGTGATCTGGAAGTTTCCTACGAGGAGCGATTAACATCGCGATCCGCGGCGTTAAGTCAATTCGATTCGCGGTACCGCGCTCAAGAATCCGGAAAACGCTCGATACCTGGTATTCGAAAAGAGGATGGCAGTCGACTGAGGCGGTGCGGCAGAAAATTATTCGACGTCGAATAAAGTTAAAATTCAAATTACAGTTCAAATTCAGAAGTTGAGAAGTTGAAAAGTTGAAAAGTTGAATGTCAGAGTAACTTTTATTTGATCCGTTATTTAAATATCTTTTTATTTAGTTAGCGCCCAACTCTGCCGCCAGGAGTCACGGACGTCCACTGACTTTTTTCCAGGGGCAGAGGGCCACTTGGAAAAACAGTGACGGTAAAGAAAAAATATAGGTAGTAATGAAAAATCAAAATTGAAATTTAAAAATATTCACTTTTTTAGTATAAACTCGATGAAGATTAGTTTTTACAAATAAGCAATTATTCCTCGATGGGAGGAACTGTTCCCTGCTGCGGACGCCCATGCCAGGAGCACCGCGTCCGCTCATTGTCGGCGTTTTTCCGCCGCTGGACGCCGACTAGACGCGGAATTCCGCGCCCAGCGTCAATTAAATCCTCCCGCCGCGCCGGTTCCTTGAACCGGAATACCGTGGACGATCGCGATTACGTCGGGCCGCGATTTATTCCCCGGTTTCCACGAATGCGTAGTGGCTGAGCAACGCTAGAGCCGCCTGTAGAACGCGTGACAATAAACGCGGATAAAAGGCAGCGCGCGGTGGCAGCGGGGGCTCCTCGATCTGCAAAAGGGAAGCAACGAGCGGGCAACTGATTGTGAGTCACGCACGGGCGACAAATAAGCTGAACGCAACCCGCGACCGCTATTATCTCCTCTGCCCGACGTACGCTTTCTGTTCCGGGGGTAGTCTAACGGTGGGACACGTGGGCGTCGCTGACATAGATAATCGTCGGTTGGACCCCGATTTTTCTTCCCCGTCCCATCTGACTCGGGTCAGTTACGACTTAGGACTGCGCGGTGGAGGGGAATGATGTAGGCAAAGCTGGGATGAAGTGTACTGTCTGCTTGACAAGCAAACCTTCCTAATCTGGAAATTCTAATTTTAATGAAGCTTTGTGTGACTGCACATCGAGCCATTGACCAACTTGAAGATAAAGAGCAAGTAAAAAATGATTTAAGTAATTCCATTCATGATGTATTATCGATACTTTAAGGCCCTAAATCCTTTCACAAAATTCCTGCACCAATGAAACCCTCTAGAGTGAAGACTTCTAGATCACCGAACTCGTTAAAAGCATTGCTACAATCTACTTTACTCGAAACTGCCCCGTGATTTTATGGCTTCTCTGTATGCACCGCGTAACGGGCGCGCCCAGCACAAGAAGAATAACTCAGCCATACGAAAAAGCAGTGGGTACCCACTGAAGGAATGCACACCTGAAATTAGAATGACAAAAGCCGCGCCCTAATGGGCCAGACGGGAAGGATCGTTAAAAGGCGCGACGTCGGCGTCGGAAGAGGCTGGGACACGAGTAGATCACAGAAACACGGCTACCGAGATTTCGACACGGTCTGTCTTGTCAAAATGTATCCGATGCTCGCCCCTTTCATGCGCCCCTCTTATCCGGACACATCTGAAATGAGCATAATTTCGTCTTATGCGCCGGGTTGCCGGTGGAATGCAAGTGCTCTCGGTCGATCGCGTTAGATCCTTTTTATGCCTTTTCCGATAGCTCGCGCGGGCACGCGGGAGATCGATCTCGCTCCTTTGTATCGAGTCCTCGAAATAGTAAGGAATTTTTATCGCTAATGGAGCTGAGTAATCTCCATACCTCCGTCGACGGGAAGAGAATTATTGTACTACGTAGAACTTCTTCCGAGAAAAGCTTGCAAATTATTCGTATACATTATACAGGATAGTTCATGGAAAGTAGAATACTTAAATAAAAATTGAGTAATACTTGTGTACTACCGTTATCTTATTATTCCTCATTATCATTGTCAGTTGCTTATTTTTCTTATTCTCCTTATTGCTGATTCTGATTCCCCAATTACAACTTTCCGCATCACCACTTTTTATGCCCCAGATATGTACTTACGTAGGTATGGCTATAATAAAAGCTAATGCGATCGGCGCGACAAAAATGACACCATTAGCAAATCAGCTAATTCTTCCAATCAACGAGCTATTCGAAGCCTTAGGAACATTTCAATAGCAATGCAATCACGAGCAATGCGTCTGAGCGACGTTGACAATTAGTCAGACCCATCAAGTGATTAAAGCATCATTCCCACAAGACCGTAAGGCATAGAAACTTCTAATGACAACACGGATGGCACTCGAATTATTCCCCAGCCGCGTACCAGAAATCGCGGGACTCGCCAAACCGTGGCCGTGAAACAATATCCCGGCAATCCCTGCGAGCGTAATAATGGCAATTACAGCGAGTAATAAAGCTATCATTACGATTGCATGAAGCTGCATTCCATCGGGGACCTACCGCAATGCGCGCAGGACGCAGCCGTGCTTTTTTGTTCATCTAGAAGCGCCATTCTTGGGGTCGAGGTACGCGTAACAGTTCGCGGACAACTAGTTGTCTCTCGATATTATTATTGCATTGTAATTCCGTTCGCGTTCCTCCATACCGTGCCGTGTTCCGCCCTCTGCAAATTATAGGCTCGGCTTCTTTATTCGCTGGGGTATCGGTTTCGTTGAAACGATAACGAGTCTAATTTTATATAATACTTGGGGAATTCATTACGCGCGACTGTCTTCACCTGCACTTATCGCGCGATTCATCTCCGTTTAGTGGAGGTTGCTCGATAATGTTGCTACTAGCATCGCCAGCGACGCGTGGGTATTTTTCATTTTGTTGCCCCCGCCTCGTGGGATCCGAGCGCAAAGGGGCTCCGTTTGCAAATAAAACGTATGAAGCTGTCAGGCATTGAACGGTTCGCGTTTCATGGTTACTAGTTGCAGACACTACCGTTTATCGGCATCGAAATCTCACCGCGGAGATCCATCAAGCGTGCACGCACACGTGCACCGATCGGGACGATGCTTAATCGATGCAGGCTAATCGATTTAACGAAATCATTAAGCAACCGTTCAGCCGTGATTCATTGGCACGCGTGAGATCACCGACTGCCATTCCACGCTCTGCCTTTGCGAAATTTTCGAGCGAATCGTAATATTGGAACTATCAAGATCTTCAAGATTACTAGCAGCATCAAAGTTATCTAAAACTGTCCAAAACTATCGAAACCAGAAATGAGTTTCTTAAACCGCCGAAACCTCGAAACCTCTCGAAACCCAAAAAAGTTTCGAGTTTCGAGATTTCAGGGTTGAAAGTTTTCGAGCCCTACAATTTTTCGGATACAAATTTCGAGAATTTGAAAATTAGCTCCGAACACGCCCCTAATCAAAACCATCACACTCCTATGCCTTCATTCATCTCACTATTTATGGCAAAAGCACCAAGTACCATATATTAAAATTTTCATAACGTCCAAAGTGTTCAAACTCCAAAGACAACCAGAACTCTTGCTGCCCTTTTTCTCCGTCCGTTTCTCTCGCGCGTCATTTATTTACAGGATAGACGCCGGATAGCAACAACGTCAACACTGTGCGCACCAAGCGATTGGAAGCGCGTTGAGGCCAGCACTGCGCGAGACACGGGAGGAAAATCGATCGCACGTCCCGAAGATCGGATAGCCGCGGCATGAAAGGCGCGAAGGACATCAAGATGAATCGCGGGCGCCGTCAGGACGTATCGATTTCTCTCAAAGTGTCAACTGCGCATTCAATTAGACGCGAATGATCATTGCCTCGATTCCGCGGCGATACTCGTGGCTATATCGGGAACAGTTGCGCGTTGTTTTCCCTCGTTCCCAACTGGTCCCTGTCCGAGCCCCCTGACACAAAGGCATTTTTGTCCTCCGCCATTCTTGTTTCGAGTCAACCAAAGCGGAAAAATCCCGGCTCGCTGGAATCCCAGCTATGGGTGCGCGCGCGCAACAAGGTGGAAGTTATACGCAGGTTGACACATTGTAAATGGCAAAAAAGACCGTGTCTTGTAAAAAGGGTAACGCGTAGCTATCGATGAAACGAGGTAACAGGCTGAAATCAGTGTCGAGCGCACCAAGGCTTGAGACACATCAAGGCTTTCAATGCATCCGGACTTTCTAGCCTTACTTGGTGCATGTACATCGCACTGTATACCTACTTTTTGGAAATTTAGAATATTAAATCGTGTTACTTAAATGAACTGAATTTTATTTTTCAGCGCTCGTTTCTCGTAAATATATGCTATTAGATCAATTTCACCGAAATTTACTTATCCGTGTAACATTACAAATTCCGGATAAGGATTAAAACGAATTCAGTGCTTCAATTATCCTGCAAGTGACATTCGGACCACTCAACCTGGTAAATTAGAATCATCCTCTATATTCCATAATAAAAGTGCAGGCGGTCTGCGCTACACAGTGAGCATTGTCAGACACTCTTCGATTTATCGCATCGAGCCTGAAAAAAGTAGATCCCTGACTCCGTGGTTTTCACTCGATCAGCTCGAACGAGAATTTCTACTCGCTTGGAAATGATTAATGATTTACGCCCGCGAGACGACGGAAGTCACTTTTCAGACAGATCGAGCAGAACGTCTGTTCGTATAGACGACTTCATTGCAGCTCCTCGGCGATCCCTCGTTGAAATTCATCGAAAGATCGGGCAAATAATTCAAGCTATTAGGTTTCCAGACCTATCTCTATCGATTTTCAAAACATGCGAGTAAACGTGTACTACAACTGAAGAATTTGAACAATGAAAATCACAGGATTGAGCATTCACTGTATAGTCACCTGAAGTTGCATTATTTCTGGTACAAAATTCTTTTGAAGATGTACAGCCTGCAATCAGGGGACAACTATGCAGTATCGTTAACTCAAAGGTGCCACGATAAATTGCAAAGTGTCGAGGCTATTCCAAGAATATTCTTATACCACCATTGGATAACGTTTAATCGAGCCACGTTTTTTTCTACCTTCTTTTTTTTGCAGATGACGACACGCCAACTCCCATTTCAGACGACACGTCCGGCATTAAAATTTACGTCGGTGGCCGGTCCCGCGAGCGCAGATCTCTGACGGAGAAATCGTTCCTGGACAGCTCGCAGAGCGACGAGGAGGAGTACCAGCAGTTCGTGGGGCAGGGGGAGAGGCATCGAAATTTTTTACGAAACGAGGAAAGATACGAGAGGTGATACATATCTTCCTACTTAATTCGCGTTAAAAATCGCAGCAAGTTTCATTCTGCGTAAAAGTTGGATTCTTGGGATTGGAGTTGAAACGTAATTCGTTTATTCTAAATCTTGATCTGATTCACCCTCATCCGTCCCTCAGTTTCGCAACTTAATTTGTGCCTTAGTGTCAAATTGACAAAATGGTAAAAAAAAAACAATAGAATGAAAGGATAAATAGTTGACGTTAAAAATTCTTTTATTGAAAATAAAAAATGAAATCTCTGTATATTCAGGCATGGTTTCTTTTCTGTTTGTCTGCAAGTCACTTTAGTGATTATTTGATAACCCATTTTACATTTAGTAACCAGTTTCCTGATAAGTCATGCGCCACCTCGCTCAATTTCCATTTTAATGTACAAATTCATAGTCACTGATCTAGCAACTGGAAGCTAACATGATTGTAAGATCTCCCCTAAGTAAATGTCTTCTAGCTCATATATCACTGAAAGTTACACGCCCCGAGATCTGTGGTTAAGATCGAGTTAAGATTTAATCAAGATTCGTTTGCAACCTCCAATCATAGCACCATCAGGCTTACAATTAGCCTATTGCCATGCGTTAGACTTTAGACCAGGGCGCAAGTCATCGTAAATAGTTCCACATCGAAAACGTAACAACTATCTCCAAACTAATTGCATTAATTTAAAACAGAGTTAATTTTAGAAGAGTGCCATTTAGAAAGTCTAGTTTCAACCTAGAATAGAATACGTCCAGTTTGTTGCCCTTTTTAAAAAAGTGTTATACTCGTAAAGAAACAGCAATTTAGACCCCCAGTGAAGTAGCCCTACCTCTAGATTCAATGGCTAAAAAAATAACACATTGCTTGAAAATTACAGGTACTACTCTGTAGAGAGGAGACGAAATGAGCCAAGCGAGGAGTACAACCAGGACTCGGAAATGGAATCGGATCCCTTCGTGACTTGGAGACCACGCCGAGCCCTGCCACGTGAATATTTCATCGAGATCATGGTGGTGGCCGATGCCAAGATGGTGAAGTACCATGGCAAGGGTTTGTTCGGCTACATTTTGGTCCTGATGAGCACGGTAAGCATTTTACCTCCGGCATCTCTTCTATACAGGGTGAACTGGACGAACCAACTGCACTGATCGTACCTTCAAATTTTAACTAGCTTCCATCCTATTTTCTCCACTTACTAAATTACATTCCTTTTTTAAAAATATTCTTCCATTAAAACCATCCCTTAAATTAAGCATAAATTCACACAGAGTGATTCTAGAAAACGAATCATGATAAACGCAAGGGGGACCTAAATATGTAATGAAGATTTTCTGGATTTTCTTTAAAGAACAATCTTTAATTATGAAGACATTTTGGGGGAAGAAGAATGACACAGGACTCGCGATACACCCTGTATAAGGGGCTGGTATTTATTACACAGCATAGGTCTGACATTCGTTTGAAAAAAGGGCAGAAAAAAGGGACAAAGGTCGACAGCCTGCGTGGGTGTATCACTTTGTTCGAGCATGGTTTCGGTGAAGAAAAAGAGAGGAGCGAGGTTAGGTACGACGCGAGCAGGATTAAAAGGAGGTAAGGATCCTCGAAACAGCGGCGGCTGTGTTCCGTGGGATGATCGATCTTGTAAGTCAGCGGGATCTGTCGCGAGCATTAAATATTATGCAAATGGGTCCGATGCGTTCCTAGTTAATTTCGACCGTCGAAAAGGTAGCGCTGGGTACCTTCGATCATCAGTCATCCTCTGTGGCAACTGACTGCGGTACTAATTCAATTGTGGCTCGAGAATCTTCGATCGGTGGAGGCTTTGACCATCCTCTAATTTAAGCAGTGGGTGGCAGTTCGAACGAAACCTATATTGTATTTTTTTTATTAGTACTCGATAAATGAAACAGATTTCTTATTTTTGGTGTAACTTCAAAACTACTGAACCGATTTTAATAATTTTGCTCCGTGACTTAAGTTGATTGAAGCTGAACTAAACGCAATAAGTTTCATAAAAATCGGTCCAGCACTTACGGAGAAACTCGCGGACAAACATAATACATATTAACATCAATATATACACATCTTTTTTTGCGAAGTCGGTTAAAAATGTTTGACTCACTAGAAGGTGCAAGTGAGGGAAGCAAATTCTACCTCAGCAACGGGCCAAAGCAAACTGTCCGCTTGGAAGACTAGAAATTGGAGATGTTATGCATTGCACCGCACAGTTTCCTGCGCGGAGTCGGTTGAAATTAATGAATAGGAGAGTTTCGTTTCCACGGCGCGAAACGCGTGGGTTGTCTTTCTCAACGGACCGAAACGGCCGCAGGGGTCGTTAGTCATCTTTAATTAGCCAGGCGGATATTCGAGTTTTATGGGCGAAATTTTCAGCGGGAGCGCGGGATCGGCGTGACAGCCACCGGCTCGGCATAATGGACGTCCCTTGTTGAAGGGGAATATAATCTGTCGACAAAGGTGGATCGCGTTTTCGCGGCGTGGCCCGAGATAACCACTGTGCCGGGGCTCACACCGTGGACACTTAGAAGCTGTGTATCCAACGGGCATAAATTTTCACCGCGGCACCGCTGCAGCACGGTTCAGATGGCGGTCGCGATTCATCATCGAAAGAATAGAAAGTACAACTTGCACCTTGAGGATTATAAATCGTGCTACCGAGATACGATCGCCGGACTACCTTTTAACCACCTTTAACGCCACGTTGACATTTCGAGCTGGCCACTTGGGAGCTCCAATTCAATACGATCCGTGCCGCTTCCAAGCGACGTAAATCACCGATTGGTGTGTGTTTGTATCTACAAGCCAAGTCGTTTGCTCGAGTTGCGTCACTGGACACTGTTTGGGAGCTGAGGTGTCAGCAGAGCTGCCCTACTGGAGGAGCGAAACACACCCAGAGGATTTTGTAGTTTCAGAATTTTTTCGAGGGTCATAAATAATAGCAGTACTTGAACTGGACGTGCAACTTACACCGCACTGGACCGTTTCCAGTATCGACGAGTACCTGGTATGAATAATTACGCACCACCTAAGTAATTACGTGCCAAGGAGGCGGTCACTGGAAGGATGAATAAACAATGGACAGTATTGTTGGCAGGAAGTAGAAAAGGGAGTAGTGAGCTATTTGAATTCCTGGCAGCGTGTCCACGTGAAAATCGCGGCCTAACCCAGCTCGTTTGCATTCAATCAGTCCGATGCAGAAAATGGAATTTGCATTCGAATCGAACTGCCTCGCGGGGAGAAGGATCGATCCGGTTGTGCGTGCACTGTAGGATGAGCAATTATATAATCGATAGTCCAGGATCTTTAAATAGCGCGTAACGTTTACGATCGCGGGGCACGTGGGATGTGTCCCAGTGTTAAGTGGACTCGTGCACCACTTTTCCCACTTGCGAGCCGCGCTTTAATTTATGCCTGTCGGGCTGGTTTCGCAGGCGGCGCCTAGTAGACCCAGGAAATTAGACGACGGAAAGGTGATCCGTCTCGCTGCAAAGCTTCCTTCCACGAGATTTGTGTAATTGAAAGCGATGAGACCGAAAATATCACGAATTGCCTGCGATTATTCACTCGAGGTACTAAATTCGTTTTCAAAGGAAATGGGTTCAACTCGTGGGTTGATTTACTCGGATGACCTTTTTGCAAATTCTGCAATCCTATATTTCTCGAGATATATTTCTCTATAGCGCTCGAGAAGAATCAATAAGCAGGAGCAGAAGCTTTATTCTGTTCCTTGCCTTTGTTTTTTAAACGGAGGATACAAGAGAAAAGATCCTCTGAACCTACAGCATTGCTTACAGGAGTTATTAGGCAAGTAAGGACAAATGTAGCAAGTTCCTTAAATCCTTGATGCTGAAATATACCAATGGAAAAATTCCTGCGTTTCAAATTATTTAAAAGAAAAAAAGTTTTAGGGAAAGAATTTAAAAAAAAATAGATAAAAAAGAAAACAGACTTCTGGAATTTAGCGTCAGACAAGCCAAATTGGCAACCCCGCTGGGGGTTGGTAGAAAGTCGGAGGAGGGAAGAACGGAGAAGGAAACTCGATCGTTGCTTGATAAATGAATGATTCATGTAATTTGACGGTTAGGCTCGTCATTGTCAACCAGGTCATTACCATCCAGTCGGTCGAGCGTCCCACGCGAATCGGACCACACCTCAGAGGAGAGGGCAACATCCCACGAAGCGTCCGGGGCTCACTTTCACGTGCCCACGCCCGTCATTCATCCGACGATTCAATCAGCTTTCCTGGCTGTCGATCGTCCGTTGATATTCATGACTTCTTTCTTTTGCCAATCGATGAAATCTAATTTGACGTTGCGTCGAGGGGCCGTCCCGATAAGCCGAGTGGCTGTCGTACGTCTTTCGAGACGTCTCGTTACGGGACGGATGACGTACAGCTGGCCCATCCTGTCGTTATTATTTACAGCTTCGAATGCTTTTGTTTTCCCTTCGCTGATCAATGCTAACGTCGACCAACGTCCAGCAACTCTTATTTCTGTAATTTCGTATTACGAAGCGCAGCGAAGGCTGGCTGACTTCCGTTGAGGTTGGGCTATTAGGACCATTGCGAGAGATTCGTGTGATTTATCAAGCTACGTATTTGTGGAAGAATTGCTTGTATGAAGAGTGTGTGTATTAGAGTAATGTAGTCTGTGTATTAAATCATGTTCTTCGAAAATTATTTCCTTAAACAGCTTCGGGATGAATGACTGCTTTTATATTTCATATCCACATGAATATTTGATACTGCAAGGAAGAAGAATGATCGAATTACATTTTCAAATGGTTGGTCTCAATATAAAATAGGAGACCCCGAAGAAACAGCAGTGCATGCCAATAACAGAATATTTATATAATGAAGTGACATAAATGATGAAAACGATACAAGCGTAACGAAGTGTTAATGATATTATAGTAGTAAACTGCCAATGATACCGACGCCAACAGTAATAAAGTGCAAACAAATCTGGGGCACGAAAGATATTGCTTCTTAAGCGTGGGATGCAGCGTCCCGGAGTTATAGTGGACATTTAAACATTCAAGTAGACAATTCAACATCACGTCAAAAGACACTGCCACCATTCTGGCAGTACTTATGGACATTTTCCCAAGAAATTCTATTTCCTGATCACGAATGAAAAATATGAGGGACATAGAATTAGTCGCTATAAAAAATTTCCCACTGGATTATTGCAAATATGATCTTACATACATGAAATGAAATAAGGGAATCGTGCTACTAACGGTAAGTAGCTTAGAAAATCGATCACGAAACTGTCAGAAGGAGGACCATTAATCTGTTGTTCATTACAAAAAGTCGGAATAAGAATTATAATGCGCTAAGAAACATTTCACCGCGTTTCCAGGACGATTTCCCACGCAAGAGTTTCCCGTGGCGGAGTTTGCAAAGCGCATTATGCAACCGACACTTTCGTGGCTATAGCTCGTGCTCCTATTAGCTTTTCTCCGCACGGGACTATCGAAATGTGCCACGATTCTTCTGTCCCCGGATAATCGGAGAGAGTCGACAGTGCATCGAGCATAAATTCACCTCAAAACTCGGTCAATCGCGGAAACGACGCTGAGTGTGCGCGGAGTAGCTTGTTGCGCGTAACGAAGATGCAGTTGGGTAGCTATGTAATCTTATCACTCGGATGTAACGAGGCTGAAAGCTGTAACATTTAATGGCCCACCAGATTAAACGCTTAAGTGATTCTTCGGAGCGAAATGTATAGGAAGTAACTCGAAATAAATGAATTCTTTGCGTCGTGCAATCCTCCTCCTCACTGCGCGTATCTACTATCCACTACTGTTGCCTTTAAGCCGCGCTCCCACTTGCGCAACTCGAGTGAAACAGAAAAGAATTGCTCTTGGAATTAGTGCAACACGAACGACGAAACCGCGAGACAGATAAATCTGAGAGACTTACTGATAATTACTGCCGGGGAAGAATAAAATTGTAAAATTGTAAAATTTGAATCTCTAAAAAAAGAACCTAATTTACGAATTGTGATTATGACACTTTGCGTCATTTAAATCGCACTAATAATTAATCAGTCACTATTTATATATGTTACATTTGATTTCGTCATAAGAAAATTGCCTATAGCGAAGTGGTTGGAAATTCGAGGCGTTGCACTGGAGCACCAGCTCGTGGGACGAATGGGAAGCGGGCAACGGGGAAGAACCGTCGCCAGCGACGTCGATAAACATGAATTTTTGTCGCCGCTATAACCCATTTAACCATACCTGTACCAGTGTAGGACAGGCTCGCGGTAGATATGGACGGTGCTTAAGCATCACGAAGCCGCTCACGGATGACCACCTCCATGGAAATGAAAAACTTGTCTCTTTGCGCGCGTCTGACATTGCGATCTCCTGGTGACACGATTGAATCGCCGTGTTTCTCGGTCGGCCCCTCTAACCGGTCCAGTGAGATTTCTTTCCGAGCCTTTCTTTACATTTTTACGCTCCTCCGATGCCCAGTTGATCAACCCCCTTCACCTTTCGGAACGACCACCAGCGCGCGTAAACGACAATCGGTTAATAATCACCTCTCAACAATTTGTGATATTTTTTTCATCTAAGTGGAAATTAAGCTATGCTAGGTTAAGTTTTCAAAAATGTTATAACTGTAGCCCTTGTCACATTATACTAAAAAATGCTTGAAATTCTGTATGCCAGCGCAAACTTCTCACAGTTTTCAAAATTTCAACACGTGCAATGTTTACACGGTCGATTCTTCATTGTGTAACCAAAGTGATCAGACAAAGCTTTGTCGACGGACTCAACGCATGCTCCAAGCTGAAACACGTGGTGAGGAACAATAGCATGTTTGTAGGCAGCCATAAATGCGAGGGAACCTTCATGGAAGCGATTAGCCGCGAAGAACAAGTCGCGAGGCATCGCGAAGCAGCTTCATTAGATGAAACGAATCGGCCCTGATGCATTCAATTGGAGCACCGCCTCGGACACGTCGGCCTGACGTGTCGCTCCGACACGTCGCGCTCTCGGATGGAGTGGTTACAACAGATTCACGCATACAGAACGGCCGCTTGCCCGTAATTGATTGATTAAGCGCCGGCTCGCGCCTCGGACCCTCGCCTAGCGCAACTCCCTTCGCGACGCTATGTACAGATTTATCTCGAAAGAAGAAAACATTCGATCCTGAACGTCCCGGAGTTCTTCTCCTTTATTGCCTTGTCGCGTGGAATGAGAGAGACTGGGAATCAGCGGCATGTTCCCCATAATTAACCCTCTGAACAACAGAAGTTGAGGGGATAGCGATCGCCTTATTTAGAGTCAGAGACCCCTTTCCTTCTTTCGAAGCGCTACTGTAGCAGCGTGCGTTTTTGCTCTCTGCGTTTCGAAATGCTCCCCTTCGACAGGCCACGGACGCCGGTGAACGGCTGGTCGGAAGTCACGATGATATGCGAACTTTGGAACACGCTGCTCGCCTGTAATCGTTAGCAAAGAGGTATCTCCCAGCCAGCGTTTGCTACTGAATGCAGACGCTGAGACGAAGGCGAGGTAACGTGGGATTACGGCTTGGAAGAACGGCTGTTGCATAGTAGGTAATACACGAAGAAAAAGAGTGAATTCTAAATAAGAAACGTCGATGCCAATGATGACGAAATCCGATTGTGCTACATCGGTAGAAAATTAATACTTTCAGTGGCGCGAGTATTTGAAAAAAATCTCCCTCATGTCCAGGAATGTTTTGTGGAAAGCTTCGAGGGCTTCGTAATCAGGGCAGATCTTCTTTATAAAAGGTCTCGGATGCAAGAAATATTTTAGGGGCCTGAAGAATTTCCCAAGGCTAAAAAAAGTATTACATTTTTTGACGAAATGAAGTATAATAACAACAATAAAGAAGAAAATAAAATAAACACATAAAACAAAGTGAAAACATACCAAAACCGTTTTCATGCCGTCGTTGCCACAAAAAGTGTTAAGCAATATAGTGGAACAGAGGCCTCCGAAGGTGTAGACAAATTAAAGAAACTGCTCGCGGATAAAAATACACTGTCCACGACAACGCTGGACCACGTGCAGCAATCGCGACTGAAAAAGAGCAGCATGCTTTGGTCTGGCGAGTAATTAACCATCCGCCATATTCCAGCGACTCGGCGCCGTATCATCTGTTCCGCCCGTTGCAACGTTTTTTAAACAGCAAGAGGTTCCCGACGTTACCGAAATCGAGGATACAGTCTCCTAATTACACATTCGATTCAGAACCACCAAACCCTAAATAAATTCCATTACTCTTCAGGAAACTTCAAGAACGACGTAACCATCCCACGTGGCTAATAATTTCGTGCAAAAATCACGAAGCACCTATGCCAGTTAATAAGGCCCTCGTAACAATTTTTACAAACCCCCGCTCGATCGCATCTCGAAGCGTTAAGGGGGCATGCGTGCACGCGAAGAAGGGGGCGAGGGCAGAGAGAGGCTGAGGAAGAAAAGTACACGCACCGGAGGAGAAAGGAAAAAGGGGACGACCATGCATAAACAATGCAAGACACAGTTGACTCTTAATTAGCGGCGTGCCTCGCATCCCAAAAGGCAGCGTCCAATCTCCGTGGAACGAATCCGTGGGTACCGCCGGACGAGGCGCGGAGGCCGTGCGGCTACTTTTCGATTACATCGCTTAATCTCGCCTTCCCTTCCGTCACTTTTTTAATTACACGCCAGTTATTGTCATTTTCCCCCGCGAGCAAACAGCCAGAGACAACTGCTCGAAAAACGCGCTGCGATTGGCCACGCTTCTTGATCCCTTTCTCGCACCCTGTCTTCTTCCATTTGCACTTCTGTTCTCGTGAGGTGTCCGCGTTGGATACCGTAGAATCTCGTCATATCATTATCCAACCGAGGATAATGATTATTGGGTAACCAGAAAATTGGCGCTCCCGCTTGGTTATTTACAAGCTGCCGCGGCGTTTAGAAAGTTAAAGAAAGAATGGACTGCGCAGTTTTGCACTCGATAGATTCCTAACGGCGGTGATTAGCTGCTGGGCGTTATCGCGCGTTTCGCGGCGAATGTATAAATTAGAAACTTGAATGGGAACGCGGGCGTAACCGGGAAATTGCTTTTTCACTCGCCAGAGATGTAGTTCCGGAGCGTTTCCACAAGTTTCTCCTTTATAGTTATACGCACTCGTGCGAGGGCGGAGTTTTGCAAGCGTGGATGATTATTAGCGTTAGGCCATTACTGTGATTATTGTATTAGATTTGATTACATGGTAACAATTTCAATTTTGTAGGGGCACGCGATGAAATATGTCAAGGGGGGGCATTGAGGCTTGAGTTTTAGAGGGTTTTTTTTTTTATTTCGAAGAGAAAGATATGAAATTGAATTTTGTAGAGAAAAATTGATAGGTATAACTGTTCAATTTGTTTCAATGATTTTGTTTCGTGTTAAATTATAATAAGATCTTGAAGTTTAAGTTTGTGGGATTTTGAAACTACTCACTTTCGAGAATCACTCTGAATATGTTGGTATTCGTACCTGATATTTATTTTCAGTGAATTAATCATTAAGCAAACTATATATTAAATATGAAAATTAAATTTTTATCTTCGGTAGTAGAAATAATGTGTCTTTCTTTTCCAGGTCTCACGAATCTATAAAGATCAGTCTATCGGAAATCCCGTAAGTATTTCGGTGATGAAAATCGTGCAGACCGACGAGCTATTCGCGACTAGGCGCAATGGAAGAGATGGAATAGCCGCGTCTGACATGTTGAAGAGGTTTTGTCACTGGCAGAAAAACAACAACCCAGATGAGCCATCGCCAGAGCACCACGACGCTGCTCTCCTTTTAACGAGGTGAGTAGCATGGATAATTCCGATGCTATGAAGGTATTCATTCTTTTAGTATTACTGATGTTCAATTATTTTAATAGTGAAACATCTTGCATTTCATATTTCATCAATAAAAGATAGTACCTGTCTTTTATTAGTGAGAGCAATAAATAATCAAAATTCAAATAACAATTTACGATAATAACGATTACATTATGAAATGAATTTGTTAGTATAGAAAAAACTAGAGTCTCCTAATAATAATATTAGTCAAATAAAGTTTAAAATTTTTTTTTCGAAAAAATGAATAAACGATATTCATACAAAGATTGAAATAATTATTGAAATGGTTCAAGTACCTTCATAACAGCGTATTGTAACTAAAAATTAAATTTTAATGCTAACTTTAAATGAAATGAAACGATTTCAGGGAAAATCTCTGTCACAATCCCGACGAAATGCGATGCGACACATTGGGATTAGCTGAATTGGGCCGAATGTGTTCACCAGGATCTTCGTGCGCGATAGTCCAAGACAACGGTTTGGCAGCTGCGTTTACGATTGCTCACGAAATCGGTCACGTGTGAGTAAAACAAATGGCCACTTGAAGCTATCAAGATTCTCGTAAATAAGTACTTATTTATCTAAATCTAAACAAGAGTTAGTGCACAAGGTGATCCAAGCAACTGGCGCCAGCTGGATCACTCTATAAAGATTATGGGGTGCGCGAAATATTCTAATACCATATTCCTATATCATGCGAATTGTTGGTCGACTTTAATTTTAGTGGTGAAAGAGTACCTATCTGAAACTCTGACTACTCTGCCCTCAACCACAACTGATCCACAATAAAGAACCACGAATTAACAAATCTCTCCTCCAATAAATTAAATTCCCTCATTCCCCTTTTCACTCAACTCAGCAATGGCCCCTACAAACAGTTTTTCCTGTGAAGTAAGTGAATAAAGGAATATCAATAACTCTTATCAATTCCAGGCTGAACATGCCCCACGACGACGACACCAAGTGCGCAGGGTACAGAAACAGCTCAGGCGTGCACAACATCATGTCCAGGATGCTGGACGACAACACCTTCCCCTGGGAATGGTCAAAATGCTCCAGGCACTACGTCACCGAATTCCTAGAGTGAGTCAGCTACTACCTCGGCAGGCCAATAATAATCGACGGGATCGCGTGCCCGGCCCATTTTTAAAAGCGTCATACTGACAAATTGACCCCTGTCTTCGCGTTCAGCATCGGACATATCTCGTCTGTCTCGTTAGGATTTACTTTTTCTTCGTTAAGCCCTTTACACGTGCCCCGACTCAGCGTTTCCATTGGGTCTAAACGCTGACTGACACGCGAGTCGAACCTCTGTTAACTCGGGCCAAGTTTGTTTGAATCAATTCCTCTCTTCTATCAACGAGGGAAGCCTGCTTTATGTTTCCCCGAGTAGTGTTTCCAGTACTTAAGATTTGCGACAAATTTTGAGCGAAAGAAAGTGGGAAAGGTTTAAAGACAGACACTTGAGCAATAATTCACATGTGAGTTGTCATTCTGAATTCATTTAAAAATTGCCCCAACCGTTTTAAATTAAAATATTTGATAATATTTCACAGAGAGGTGGGTAGAAGCTTGTTAGCCTAGGGGCGCCAAATCTCCAAATCCTATGTTTAATATTAAAGAAAAAGATTCTTAATACACTCCGTTAGGTTCTCTGCAAAGTCCCAAAATTTTCAAACCACCCTCGTAGAATGCAAACAGTCGAAAAGGAGAAATGGCAGTTCTTAAACAAATCATCCTCAGCAAATCATACTCTTCCTTTTGCTCCAACGATATCCCCCGAATTAGCCAATTGAGCATCGACAACCGGCCCCCCTGATTTATCATTTGGAGCTCGATCGCGTATATACCGCAAGGTAAAAAGACTTTTCAAAGGGACCACTCGTCCCCAGGAAACTCAGTCGTCACTCCCTCGATTCAGTACGATTGGAAGAGGCGGTGCAACGAGTTTTTCTGCGATACCAGAGGAACTCGTGGACGGCTCCTCGCTTAGGAATCCGGTTCCGCTGGATTCTAAATGGCCTGCACGCCCCGGGTCCCATTTGTTTCTGACAAAAGTTTGGTCGCCGATGATACGTGGCCGTCCCTTCCCGGCCAAAACGATCCTCAAGCCTGTCGAAATTTGTTCCAGGGCCGGCTACGGCAACTGCTTGCTCGACGAGCCCGCTAAAATAATGGAGAGGGAGGACGTGAGCAGACTTCCTGGCGAGGACTACTCGGAGAACAGACAATGCGAGCTCGTGTTCGGACGGGGGTCCAGGATCTGCTCCCACATGATCAGTGATGGTAAGTCACGCATTTTTCATACAAATATACGCGGGCTTCCCTAACCGAGAAATAAAAACTTTATAAGCAAGATATAGGTATCCTTTTACTTATCGGAAAATATGAACTGAAGGGCCACCTGCAATAATTTCAAGCGGTATAAATTTGCTTTCAAGGCAAGGATGATTTATGAGGATCACTTATTTCAAGAAGCTCTGAGTTTCTCTATTACACTTTTCCAGAAACTGAACACAGAAGTGTGATATTTATGTAACATGTAGCAGAGTGTCTGAGCTCAAACACAAGTGTATTAGATCTTCCTAAAAGTTTCCCTATGTTTTAGTGCACTAACATCTCCACGATTGACTGAAAAAGTTGTCTACTTTCGTGCCACAGACCAAGCCTAGCGGTTGTTAAGTCTTGAAATTGCAAGTTCCGGACGAGAAGTTAATTAACCCTTTGGATGCTGCAATCGTGTAGACGCATTCGTTCGTGCGGAGAACGCTCCGCAGGCGTTCAGCGGCTATGCTTAAGACATTCTAATTGAGGATTCCGATTGAGCGTTCCGATTGCCAGCACCCAAAGGGTCAAGGCTCTTAATAACCCTTAGGTTACTTAATTTCATTAATTAACTTAAGGGGCATGAAAGTATCTACGTGAACGATTGAGACGAAAAGTGCATACCGAATGATACTGCTTAAGAATTGAGATAAACTGAGCGGTTGGTTGGTTATCGGCCAGGCAGTGTGCAGGAGATTGTGGTGCACCGCACCGAAGTGGGATCATCATGATCAGTGTCATACCCAGCACATGCCGTGGGCCGACGGAACCGCTTGCGGTGTGAACAAATGGTGCCATCGCGGCGAGTGCGTCTCCCGCAGGAATCTTGAGCCGGTCGACGGCCAATGGGGCGAATGGGGACGTTATGGCGAGTGCACGCGAACCTGCGGCGGTGGTATTAAGAAGAAGTACCGCGAGTGCGACAGCCCTCCCCCACAGAACGGGGGCCATTACTGCGTCGGCGATCGAGTGAAATACCGCAGCTGTGGGACCAAGGAGTGCCCACCGGGAAGTACAGATTTCAGGTACTCGCAAAACCCAAATGCACCACCCTCGATTCTTCCATCCACGAAATTGTGTAGCCGAATAGAAGCAGTGGCGGATTTAACGGACGGACGATGGGCAGCCACGTGGGCCTCTCTAAGCCCCATGTTCCAAAAACAATTATGCTCCTATCCCTTGTTTTCCTTTTTCCTTAAATCCGCCACTGAATAGAAGACAGTCTAGTGGCTCTTATTTCCTCTTTAAGGAAAGAAAAGATAACATTATTGTATTGATCAATAGATTAGCTTTCACTCGCCAGAGGCTTTTTGGCTAAGCTGTCGATCGACAAGCAGTCGATAGTATACGCTAGGTCTTATACACCTGATTTCGTGTCTTACCGACATTTGTCTAACTATGTAACATTTTAATGGTTCTAATGATCCACTACAACCTGTGACGTGTTCTGCAGGGAACAACAGTGCGCCCACTTCGATAACAACAACCGAAACATCCAGAATCTGACCAACGACGTCAAGTGGCACGCTAAGTATACCAAAAGTGAGTAGTCCCTTTGGGAACCAGTGTTCCATGAGTGGTTCCTTGAAGTGTTGCGATCGTCATGACAAAAACTTGGACGATTTTGTTACAGTACTGCCGGAGGACCGTTGCAAGCTGTTCTGCCAAGTGGAAAGCAATCAGTATTACATGCTGGAGGACAAGGTGGTCGATGGAACGGCATGTGGACCGGACACCTTTCACATATGCGTCAACGGCCAGTGCAAGCCAGCGGGATGCGACCACGTTTTGAAGTCGACGGCGGAACTCGACACTTGCGGCGTCTGCAGGGGCGATAATTCTACCTGCCAGAGGATCAGGGGTTCCTACAACTCGACCCGGCATGGCTACACGAGAGTGACCAAGATCCCCGCTGGAAGCAGCTATATCGATATCAGGCAACACGGCTGGATGGAGTCCCATAACGACAGCAACTACCTTGGTACGGTTCTTTCTTCGAGCAGATGAAATGGTAAACGATGTAAGTGCCTAAATTCCGTGGTGAATACAGTGGTAGAGGTCATAAGTACCAAAATGGCAAAGTTTTCACTTTGAGCACTTACATCATTTAACATTTCGACTCCTCAATTTAGCAAATAGAAGATGTAGTCAAGGTTGGCACATCGCTAACAATAAGATAAGTGTTGAGACAGATGAATCGAGACTTAATATGGAAGACCTACGATTCTGTAAACCGTCTTTAAAAAATTTGCTAAATTTGTAACTGAATTGAAGCCTTTAAAATAATTAAGACAGTAGCGTTTAACATTTAATAGCAATTGAAACTAACAAATGCAGAACTGCCAGATAGTATCCAGCTCCTACTAATCAGCTACATTTAATGACTGAAAGCTACAGCGATGATTTTATACAGCTCTGAGACTCGGAGAGGACGGAGACTACATAGTGAATGGCAACTATATGGTGATGCACCACAAGGTGATAGTGCGGTCTGGTGTCACAATCGAGTACAGTGGGTCTGAGTTAGTCGTGGAGCGCCTGAACAGCTCCAGACCAATCGGCACTGACTTGATTTTAGAGGTAGGTACCGGCTGATCCAATTAATTATGTCATCGGAGTTACACCATGCGAAATATTCCTCAGCAAGAGTTGAAACGATCTAACCAAAATGGGGCCCGATATTTCAGGTACTGTCGGTAAACGTGTACCCTACCCAAATAACTTACGAGTACACGGTGCCGAAGAAGATTCTGAACAGTTACACGTGGATTCTAAGCAACTGGTCCGAGTGCAGCCACACGTGCCAAGGCATGAAGTACCGTAAAGCTGAGTGCAGAAGTACGGAGCACAAGGACGTCGTATCCGACGACTATTGCATCGAAGAGGAGAAGCCACGGGAAGAAAGTCAAATTTGCAACAGCCACTGCACGCTCAAGTAAGTATGCATATCATCGAAACACTGATGTGGAGTCAGGAACCGACGTCGGTAGAGTTGTTTAGGCGCTTGACTGGCAAGCGGAGGATTCGTAAGATCGCGGGTTTGAGTCCCATTTTTCCGTCACTCACGAAATAAAGAATTACAAAACCTATTCCTAAGCGGGGTTTTCCTCAACCATTGGAGTAACTATGGGGTTCTATTCATCCCTTTGGTGTCCTGGAAGCCTTAGCCTTATCGTCTGAACTCCTAAAGTCTCTAACAAGTGGAAGAATCCTCTCATTAATCAGCCAACTACTGTTCCAGATGGCAAATCACGTCTGTATCCGAGTGCTCCAGCCACTGCGGCCCGGGAACTAGCACAGTGACTTCGAGGTGCCTGCAAATCCTCTTCAACTCGGACTACCCGTCACGTCCAATTTCCTCGCGATCCTGCGCGCACCTCCAGCGACCCAGCGAGGAGAAAGCCTGCATGGGGCCCTGCGAGAATGCCCACTGGAGTTACGGGGACTGGGGCAGCTGCAGTGTCACGTGTGGAGGCGGGGTTCAACATAGAACGGCCATGTGCGTCAACTCGAACGGGAGACCTGTTCCTGAGGACAGTTGCGCTAGACAGGAGAAGCACTTGAAGAGGTTGTGTAGCCTGGACGCGTGCCCCAAATGGGATTTCGGAAAATGGACTGCTGTAAGTGGTCACCAGATGCCTCTTGCTTGTCTCAATTGTTCAATTAGTACATTCACCGAAACTGATTAATAATTAGCAGGCATCTTGCCCCTGCTGTGCCCTTCTTCTGATTGGTATAATTCTCTGCGATTGTAGTGTTCAGTAACGTGTGGCGTGGGCAAAAGACGGCAACAGTATCTATGCCACGTGGACAATCGCATTGTGCCAGACAGCGATTGCGGTGAAACTCCTCACGGAGTTATCGAGGTCTGCAGCGCTGGACCCTGTGAGCAATGGCAGGCGGCTGACTGGAGTCCGGTATGTAACAGAACTATCCTCTTAATGTAATGCAACTTTGTAAGAGACAGAAATGTTGGAACAAAATCTTGTTCTGTTTACAGTGTTCGACCACTTGTGGCGAAGGAACAAAGAGAAGGAAAGTGGTCTGCCACAGTTCTGATGGAACGATCAGCAATAAATGTCCTCTATCTGACAAACCAGAAGACGTCGCCGCTTGCACGCTGAAGCCTTGTCCCACAGTGGTATGTTAATTATTTATTCTTCAATTTATTTTCGTATTTTCAATTGAAAATCGTATTGACTACATAGGAAATGAAATTACAGGTCAACGTAACACCAATTAAGTATTCCTCTGACCCACCCCAAGAGGATCCTTCTCAGCAGGATAACGAAGTCGGTGACATCACCTTCCGTTCTGGATATCAATGGCAAGTGGGATCTTACAAAGAGGTTGGTAATTTTGTCCCCATGCAATTTGAGATAAAGGTTATTGCATAAGCAATTATTTTAAATTACCGAATTACACAAGTATGTATTTTCCCTCCAGTGTTCTAAGCCATGCATCGAAGGCTACATGTACACCGTAGTAAAGTGCGTGTCCATCGAGACAGGCACCATTGCTCCCGACGACTATTGCGACAGAAAGAAGCAGCCATCTAATATGATAGCCTGCAATCGCCATCAATGCCCAATGTGGAATACTGGTGATTGGAGTCAGGTGAAATATCAAATGCTTTACAAACAGGAATACGTTCATTTCTTGGCACCTGGCACTAGTGAAGCTATCACTAGGTGCCATAATAAATTAACAATAACCCCAGTGAGTTACTTTAAAATGCAAATTGCTGAAAGACATCACTATTAATAGTATTAAATATTTTTGAAATTCAAGGGAACAAATGTTAATTGCTTTGAAGAAACTGGTATTCTGTGACGTCACTTCTGACGACCAAAAATCTCCACCAGTTTCCAATGACTTAATATTAATTCATAAATTTGTTAATTTAGTGCGACGTAGAATGTGACACGGGATTCCAACATCGACAAGTGCGCTGTCAGAGTCCACAGGGCGACATTTTACTTGACGACCATTGCCACGACAGTGAGAAACCGGAAGTGGTGAAGATGTGCCGCAAGGGAGCCTGTCGCACTGGCACCACGGCTGGGAAGAATCGATTACAAACGAACATTTTCCGAAAATGGAAAGTCTCTAACTGGACTGCCGTAAGTATTGTTACTCTTTGAAATCTCTTTATTGTCGCTTCGGCTTTGTATCCCACTGTAAGTCAATTGCAATTGACCACCTTGTATTTTCAAAATTGCCAAACCGTGATTGAAGACGTGGATTAAAATAGAATATCAAATGAAATTATAAGAACCACGATTTTTATCCAGGGTAAAATTATTAGTAACACCGTAACGTGGCAATAAAAAATGTGACTTTCTTATTGCACCTACATAGTATAACTGATAAAAGTATGATAAAAAAATGAAATTCTTTACTGTACTCCTCAAAGGTAATGTAATTATGGTTTCCTTCACTTCATATTAATTCTATTGATGTTGTGAGTCTAATCTCATCGTTGTTTGAAGTTGTTTTATATGGTGCGTAAAATAGCATGCAAACAACTCACTCCGGAAAGTATTACACCCTTGTTATCGTTCTGCGTGACGATTCAGGCATTAATACCAACTTAATGCTAATTCGATATAATATAACAGTAAAAATTAAACAGCAAAAAAACAGCAAGCATAAACCCCAATAAGCTATAAATATAATAATGGTAGAAGAAAAAATTGACAAATAATCCCATAAGAAGCTAGATCATTAGATACCAAATTTGAGCCTGTTCTTCGTCGAACAGTAAATATAATATTCATATTTGATACGTAAAACGTGATCAGATGAAGTATGACGAGGTAAATCGAGGGGAGTTCGGAAGTTGCCATCTGTCGCAGTCTGGATCGAACGAAAATATTTTACAGTGCTCAAAATCGTGCGGTAGTGGACTGCAGAGGCGAAGGGTGGAATGCACTATGAGGAGAGGAAACCACGGACCGGAAATGACTGTTAAGGATGAGCAATGCTCAAGGCTTGGCTTGGCCAAGCCAAGATCGCAGAGACCCTGTCGACGCATTGCCTGTGACTATATTTGGCAGGAAGACGCTTGGTCTGAGGTACCTTCATTAGAGTGAATGAAGGCCATTAGGACCTATCGATCATGTTTTATTTCATCGCCTGCCTCTTCTTCATTTCAACGCAGATTCCCTGAATTGTCTTGGTTTCACCCCGTTATCGGGCTTATCGATGGATTCACTTTGCATTCTGATTTAGAAATATTCAGTATAGGTTCCGGATTAGAGTAGAAAGAGTAGTAACGTGGGGTTCGATAAATAGGGCATAAAACTTTTGGTGCAAAAGTGCTTTTTGAATGATTAATTGAAACAATAGTACCATTTGAATTGAAAATTAGCACAAAAGTACTTTTTGAGTTAAATGGGCATACGCAGAAAACGAATTCTTAGAAAGTTAATAATAATTCTATTACTCCCTGAACTTTTGGAGGAATTGTAGAATTTTCAATAATCTCACATATTTTTTTACGAAAATATAAAAACTGTTCTTTCTTCAAGTATTTTTATCGAACAGTATTACGTGTTTTGTGGAATTCATCCATAAGCTTGATTTTTGTATGCTCTACTTGGGAATTAGTTGGAAGAAAATTCATTGGGAAGTCGTGTTTCAGTGTGTGGTTTGAGGGTGCAGTATACAAAACGATCAAAGTTTGTTCGAATCACTAGTCACAGAAGCATTTCTAATTATCATTATACGTGTAAAACACTGTGATTATCTGCGAGTGAACTCGGAAGAGTAAGTTCCACATAGGTGCTCGTTTTTACTCGCATTATTAGGCCAACTTTGATCGTCAAAGGATCTTTGTATGTTTCTCATATCGTAGAATTTTAATATTAATGCGTAGAACATAGTGACCCAAATTTTACTTCCCTTAACATGTGTTTAATAATATCAGTGTTCTTCGGATATTCCTTCTCATCACGAACATGTTTTAATTCTGAACACTCCTCAATATTCGATGTACAGAAATTCTGTGAGACACTGGATTATACATAGAGAATTTTCCATCAAATTACGTGTGGCGAATACATCTCAATAATTCATCCTATTAACATTAATAACTTTGTGTCACTCTACTCAATTCGCCTGCACACTTTCAAATGTGCAAATGAGTTGCATAATCCTCTTCTTGCAATAATCCCTGTCATGCAGCACGTGGAAGTTATCAACATGCATGACACAAAAGAAATTGCAATCAAATAATTCGATCGCTCATCGCAGTGCTAATTATTCCCGTTTTCCAAACACCTCGATTTTACGATGCAATTGCATCCTGAATGTTGTATGTTACTGCAACTTCCATAGAAGCATATTTTCACATTTTTAAATTATATGTTATGTATTTATGAATGGTGCATGAGCATGGATTTATTATGTTCATTTTTGTTTTTTTTTATTTATTGTTATGCTTCCTGCATATGAAGAATAATGCGTATCAATCAATACATTATATAAACTTTCATACATAATGTATAAATATTATAATAATTTCATCACTATTATGTACTTACTGCCTATCACATGTTTAAATTATCATGTCATAAATTATGTATTACTAGAGTTTTACAATATTTTTTGTGCATAATTTTTTTATCCTCCCATGATCTATTAAGAATTGCAATGAAGAAGAGGTATCTTTGTTTCAAGTGTTCGGCAGAATGTGGCGAAGGAATTCAACGTCGAACAGTGACCTGCCATCGCACTAATCGTTACGGATTGATAGATCCAACACCTAGTGACAACTGCCCGATGGACCAGAAACCAGCCACTCAACAATTTTGTAAATTGCGAGAATGCGACGACAAGTATTATTGGACCGCCGGCCCGTGGAAGAAAGTAAGTTTCATCGAATTAAAAAAACGAAAATATGCGATCGAATGTTCCTCGAAATTTGAACTGCTCTCAGATGCAAGATTTTATTGTGCTTTGCAACTGAAACAGTATCATAGAAAATTCAAAATCTCCATCCCCGTGGTCGTCACTAACGAGGAAAAAATCGGAATTTCAGTGCAGTCACACTTGTGGTCAAAAGGGTCGTCAGACACGAAGACTGTTCTGCCACGACAGGTCTGGTAAGAAAGTGGCCCGTGTCAATTGCCCCATCGAATTTAAGCCGCAGCGAAAGCGAAAATGCAACCAAAGAAAATGCTACCCAATGTCTTGCCTTGAAGCTAAGAAATACTTCAAAACCACTAAAGATAGCGAGTACGTGTTAGTCGTGGGTGGGAGGAGCATGTCCATTTACTGTCATGGGATGTCCAGCTCTGAGCCAAAGGAGTATCTCACCCTGCCAGCTGGGTCTCGAGAGAATTATGCAGAAATCTATGACAAGAGGTCAGTGTTTTAAGATGCTCAGCTCAAGTGATCAGAAATTAACTTAGGACTTCTTCTACTCTACTATTACTATACTTATTTAACCCTCGCTGTATATCAAATATCACCCACCATACATACACAGGGTGTTCGGCTACACGTGCCAATCTCCTCTGAGATGAGTCTGTTTATTTCAGATTAATAAACCCTCAAACTTGTCCTTACAACGGACAGAGAAACGACAGTTGCAGTTGCGCTACCGATTATGGAACCATATCTGGTAAAACAATGTTCAGAAGGATACGAATGGATCCAGTTAAACTGTATATCCTAGGTAAGATGCTGTTTGATTTGCTGCCGGTGTATTTTAAAATAGAAGTTCCTTTACGACATTTATTGTACCTTTCAGAGAATGATTACACGTTCTCGTGGACGAAGGGTGCAAAGCGCGTCAAGTATGGCATGGCTGGCGACTGCTACAGCCGCGAACACTGCCCTCAAGGGCGTTTTAGTATTAACTTAAGCGGAACTCAGCTAAAATTGTCACCAGATGTCACTTGGACAGGAACACCTGGAGTCTCAATGGAAATTGACAATATTGTAAGATTCTCATTACACACTCTATTAAAAAGTGTATTGCAAATATTAATTTCCTTATTCAAATACAACCTTAGAACAACCAGCACGTTACTGGGAAATGCGGAGGCTACTGTGGCTTTTGTAATCCAAAGATTGGATTGAAACTAGATGTTCTACCACCCTAGTCTACACTGTATAGAACTTAATAATCTCTAGCTGCCTGTGGAATTCAGGTACGTGAAAGGAACCTCTTAATCTGCCTCTTCGCATTGAATCTTCTGCTAGCTGGAGAGCTCTGACTTACATCCAAGTGAAAACGTGAAATTTGTGGCTTCCAGCAGGTAGAAATTTCACTTGCGGAGTTTAGCATAACGCAAAAAGACTGTTTCAACGGACACAAGATGAAATCGACGGCCTGCTAACGAACCTTGGCTTCAACGTTACTCCGAATCATTCACTTCAGTTGATACCAGCCTGAGTGACTTTTAACGATCGTTATAACCCGAAATCGAATGACAGCGATGCATAATCAATGGGAGAGCTTCAAAGGGAAGTTACAGCGAAGGCAAACAAGTACTGAACAACAGTCCACTTCGGACACACCAAATTTGGAACGATTGAACGATTGGTAGCCATTCACTATCTCACGATTCACATTTAAAATTCAATTTTTATCACAAAATAGGAATGGTAGAATTTAAATTCTTTTTACTAATTCGTCAAAGTGGTCCATTAAAATAGGCCCTTGGGCCCTGATACGTTAAAAACTTAAAGGAACATTACTTGTTTAGAGTACCTGCGCATCTGCAGGCGCATATTAGGTTTCAAGTGGCCAGTTTCAATTTGTTCAAGGGGACAAATAATTAGATGTTAGTGAGGAAGGGAATCTTCTGTGAAAAAATTGAGTGGAACTGGATAAGAGTTATGTATTCGATATTAAAAAAAAAATGATTAGTTTCGGGAAGGCCGGAACAGATCTGGTTTTCCTGAGCTACTCGCTGTATTATTACACCTGATCAGCTAAAGAGTTCCATTAGGCGTATAAGTAACTTAATATCCAGTAAGAATTGCAGTATTCATTTTGTTTATACTCGTTGGAACATCATGACTGCCTGAAGTATCGATATCAGGAGGCAACTATAAAGTCGAAATTGAGAGACCAAGGGGCGAAGTCCATGAACCTATTTTTTCATGCCCTCTCGTTTCACATCGGAAGCTTCACGGTTTGAAGCGTTGACATTTTATACGAACTCAGAATTCCGCCCTAGTTAAACGGTGCATAGTTAGAAGCACCGGTTGCATTGATAAAAAAAAGATTCGCAAGGGTCCGCTGATGGGGAATCAGTTAGCACCACCGCAGAATAATTAAAAGCCGCGATTTTAGTATTTCTCCCGGCATGTAGTGATAGAAAATTAGACGACGTATAATTTTAGCGTGGTAGATTTATAATAGTGTATTCGGGGAGCTGGCAAATGTATATCGTGCCCTTTAGCGCCCCTGATGTAGCGAATGAATTAACTTATTAACTTGAGTCCATGGTAACTCAATGGTAACGATCGTTATCGACCATTTTATACGCATCAATATTCTTCTTCTTCTAGGAAAGTTAAAGAATATCATAACGCCACGGCAAAGATATTATCGAGGGAATATCGATCCGTTCGCCATTTTTCAGGCTCTGTATTTGTAATTTCGAAATCGACGAGAGAAATGTAAGACAATCTCCTACTGACACCGAAATACCAAAAGAATTGTGGAGTACAAATTTTTGTTGGCAGAGGTTCAATGAGCCTGTTCTCGTAGGGTATTTTATGAGAATTGAAAACGAACGTTAACTACGCATATAAGTTTTAACAGACTGCCATAGTTAATGTTAATGCGGAATACATGTATGAATAATTGTTTATTAGACAGTGAATAATAAATTTGGCTATTATAGAAGTTGAGTAATTAGACTACTGTCTTCTCGAATGGACAATTATGTTAAGAAGCTGCTCTGAAGTAGTTTTGCTAGTGTAAGGGAGGACAGTGGTGCAAAAGGATGTTTTGTAAACAGTTCTGTACAGCTTTATGATCAAAACTTCTATATCTGTTATATCAATGAAGATTGTTGTAATAGGTAAGCTGCATTGCAAATTGAATTCCTCTTTACTATATTAGAACGTTAAGCAGGATTATCATCGACCAAACGAATCATATGATACGCTTCATCGTATTTGTAAATGTATAAAGCAGAAAAGTGAATCATGCAACTTGCCCGTGTATTTGCAGACACGTAAACAGTGCCGAGCATTTTGGAACTATTATCATTCGCAATAACACATGAATAATGTTTGTCAGTGTATACAGAACAATGACTGTTTTATAATAAATATGAAATACGTTGCATGATAGAATGTATCTGTACATGTATATTATTTGTAATCAAACAGTAGTTTCCAAACTAACACGTGACAATCTCTTCCCCCTATCGTTAGGTACTTTTCTTTTTTAATTATCTTTGGTACACGCCTAAATGTATTCTACTCCCCAGAACTCTTTAAACATCTCCGACAGTTCTTTGAAATAATTGCGAAATGTTTACTGCCAATATCGAGTATTTTTACAAATTTAAGTGTAATAATAAGCGTAACTATAAGCATTGTAAATTCGATGTGGTAATCGAATACTAGGATCTCGAATTCTGAGGTTGAGTTGACTTTTCCTTTCTTTTTGCATGTTCTCGAAGAGGCAAACAATTGTTCAACGCACAGCAAAATATAACACTGTACAGTTTCGATTAGTAATTTATTAATACGTATCATTTGATATCATTAATATGTAGCTTAATGTAGAAACAATCATTAGTACCAATGTACACCAATTATTTAAATATATTGAATCCACAAATATATTCAGTATTCATTTAAAAATCCCTTCGATTGTTAACTTTCTTTTTATTTCCCACGCGTGTACACAGGGCCGGCGTGAATTATATGGAATGTGTGGAGGATTTCAGAGTAGGGATTTTGCTGCGTGTGGAATTTCTTATTCTGTTTTTAGGCTGTTGAAATTTAATCTTTTAATTTGTACTCACCCTAACTCCACGCTCGGAGAAAATTTGCTCCGCCAACCCTGAGTATACAGGTTAATTCACCACTTCAACTTAAATCAACTATTACAGAATATGCGCTAGCATTGATTCAATTACAGTACCTGTAAGAAGATACAAAAAATGTTGAGTCTAATGAAATATTCACTCAATTCGTGTACAAAGCAAATTTATATCATGCGCACATTTAGAACAAAAATTAAAAAAAAGAAAACTGTTCGGAGCTTGAATACTCCCTATTACTGTGGCATAATACATAAATGACAAAGACATATACCCAGGCATTCTTTTAAAGTTATTCAACGCTACATTCTAAAAGATGAAACGAAAGTGACATCCCTTTTAAGATCTGCTGACAGCAATTACACTTCTTATATACGGAAAATACTGAATCTATACTAAAAATAAAATACTTGCATGTCTTTAACAATGAGAGACATGGATACACGAAGGGAAATATTTACGAAGTCAGCATTTTAATGAAATTGTTATTTGAATTAACTCAATACTTTGGACACAACTATCCGCATTTCTTCAATTTACAAGTTTTAAAAAAATCAACATACCTACTAGTGAATTTTTATGAGCCTATTTCGTTTACACTCACCACTTCCTCTGTCATTTACTATTGCTAACATTATGATACTTACTCTAAATACACGAACCCAAACATTTTCTTCCATCATGACTTTTATAACACTCTCTCTCACAACAAAACATACTTTTTTTCAATTCTTAAACTATATTAAGGCACGGTTAAACATGTGCAATGCGCGTTGTAGAACACCATTACAAGGGTCGATTTTTATGGTTCGGCGCGCAACGTAGGACCTCGTACCGTAGGAAATTTTAAGTGTTCGGCGCGCACATGCGCGCTGCTGCACATGTTTAACTCTGCCTTTAGCTAAACTGAATCTTACGCGATAACTCGTAAGTGCCGCCATCTATACGGGAATCGATGTTCAATGCTCTGTTAGGCGATTACACGAATATCCCGAAAATTTCTGACTTAGTTATTAATCGCTTGTAATAACATCGAGGAAATTATTCTTACGTAATTAATAGAATTCTCTAACGATTGTAAAATAGTACCTTCGTGCTTAACTAATTCGCTTAAGTAGAGTCCTCCCCGTTGGAAAACACGTTTGACTTAGAATTTCGATCTACTTTCTGGCTCTCTTCTAAAACAGATTTCGGTATTTTAATATGCCAGTTCGGTGTAGCCTCCGTTGATTGTCTATCACCGACGGGTTTCGGGGATTCTCGAGATATTTTCTTCTTCTTCTTCTTCTTGTACTTGACTTGCTGCTTTTTAAGTTCCTGCTGACCCAACCGATTCCGGTCGATATATCGCCTAGTTTGCTCTTCTGTCAACCTCTCCAGGGTAACCCTACACTCTCGAGTGTTCAGCGTTTTGGGTCGCTCCTTGCTCGTTACTAATCCGGTAACTGTTTGTTGAGTATTTTCATCGTTAATAAACAGCATCTCGCGCCTGCCCAGTTTCTTGTTCTTTTTTATCTTAATTTTAATTTTCCCTTTAATCGACCCGCTTTTGAGTTTCAGCTTTTTTTTGTACACCCCGCCTTGTTTCATAATTCCTAGCGAGTTTTCTACTTTTCTCAAATTCCGTTTAGCCCTCCTCATGGTAAGCGATTGGATGGTCATGTTTGAGTCCAAGTTGCTATATTTTAGTCGCAATACGTCCAGCTTCAGTGTATCCTCTTGAATCTGCACCTTCATGTGCTTTACTTTTTTCTTTAACGCTTTCTCGTACTTCTTCTCATAGCGGCGTATTTCCTTCTTGATCTGCTCAAACTGGGCCGATAAACGCCTCGCTTCCACCGTTAGCTTCTCGATCCTTCGGTTTCTCATCGAATTCTCCATCGATTTCATGTTCTCCTCATTAAAGGCGTATTCGTCTATCTGCTTCTTCAGCACGTTCAGTATTATCTGAATTTTGTTCACATTCTCCTCTTTTGTGACTATAGACATGTTCACTCTCTGAACATGCAACCAGTCCCAATGATAGTCATGTGGCTACTAACTGTTACTAAATCACCTAGCACAACCTAAAACCCGTAGACTGCCGCGCCACCTGAAGAGACAGCGTTAAAGCTTCGCATCTACCGAAACGTTCTACTCTTGCCTACAATATATACTTTTTGTGGGCCATTTACGTATTTCTACGCCTTGTCCTCGTTATATATGTTATCCTCACACTTAATTGAGTCAATGGGTCTGAATACGCGCCAATTAGAGATCAGTCACTTTGGAAAATTGCCTCTTCGATTGTGACGGAGCACTTGCATGCTATTGCTTGTGGATAACACCCCAGAATTGGCGCTACTAACTGTTCAGGAAACATAGGTGTATGTACTTATATTTGGGCATAAGGGTATCCATGAAATGTGTCATAAAATTGAGATAGTATTGTCGATTCCTTGGTCAATAAGGTTCTGAAATCTTCAAATGGATGTGAACTTATGTTACCTGATATCCCGAAGCAAGGGTACTGCATCACTGCCCTTGCAGCAGGGATTCTAATTGCTGCCTAAACCAAATCGGAATCTGGGTTACGCAGGGGAGATTCCTGTAACCCATAGTAACCAATAATATATAATGTATAATAATAAAAATAGCTCCCAAATAGTACAGAGAGCGGGTTAATCTGCTCAGAGCAAGTTGCAAGTGACATACGATATTCTACGTCTAAAATCAGACTATGGCTTTCCGTCCACTGCCGCGATGCAACTGCAATTTGACCAAGAAACGACTTGCATGCAATGGCCTCAATCACTTGCAGGGTTTTGTTTCTCGGTCTAATTTTTTATCTCTCAAAAAAATATCTAACGAATTTCCTCGGGTTACTATACCCACGACGTCACATGCAAATCGTTTCTTGGTCAGATTTGAGAAGTTGGAAAGGTAATTTATTTATTTGTTTATAATTAAATAAATAACAATATAGTCGTATTTTATTCAATTTTAAAAACACTCAACCTACCAGGAGAAATTGGTAAAATAAAAATTTGTTTATAATTTTCCATGTCAAAAATATGATTTTCCAATTTGGAAAAATATTATTCAAATGAGTAAAACCTTCTAAATTAAAATAAAAAAAAAGAAAGAATTTTAATACGATATATAGTTTCTGAGATAAAAAGTCGTAAGTAAGTACTTACAGCTCAGTGTACAAAATAGACAAAAATTGCGTCCCCTACCGCAGTGATGCCAAAATCGAGGGACGTGTAACAATGCTTACCCCCACCGTGATCTACCTTCAGCTCTCACTTTGCCCCCATCGCACTGCATCCAAGCAGATCCCTCCACCTGTCCGAGCGCGTTGCCTGTTCGGCTTTTTTCACGGACATTTCAAAGTGCCGACACCTGCTTGAACCCGAGCGTAAAGTTGCAATCAGGAGGTTGGGTGTTCAAATCCCAGAATGGCAACATTACCTTTTATTTTTTAAAGTATTCTCTAATTCACTTTCTAACTTCTCAGAAAAATGAAAACTTGAAAATTATCAATTTTTAAAGCATTTCCAAATTTTGATTTTTGTAAATGATGCAATTCGCATTATCGAAAACCGCTGCTCTGGCTGACGGCACCTCTAATTTTTATTGGATAGAATCAAGCTTTGGCGGGCTTAATCCGAATCACTGAAGGCAAGTTTTCTTTTCACTATTAGAAAACAGTCACACAATTTTGATTGTGTCGTTCCACCCTAATATTTAACTGAAAATTGTAGAATCTGATCATTCCTAACATGTAATATGATTTGAAGTTGAGGAAGTAAAAACATCTTACGGAAAAGGTATAAACACAAAAATCCAGCATGTTATACCGCAAATCAGAAAGTATTTCGATGAACCCGCGATGTAATAAACAAATGAATAATAGCTTTTAATCAGATGTACATACTGGTTAAGTGTGTACCGTACGATTCATTGATAACTGGTACGATATCAATTGAGTCATTTGATAAGTATCCCTAATTTAATAGGAAGTAAGTACTTGAAAGTACGGAGAAAGGTATTCTGAGAAATGGATTAACGAGTAAAGCAGACGATTTCTTAACCCTCGTCAATGTATTATTATAGCTATATGAATGGAGTGTTGAAAATAATTCTACAAGTGAAACCAGAATTCAAAAGAAATGTGTCACCCTGTATGTTAAGAAATTAATAAATATTCTGCAGAGAGTGATAAGACCATACTCAGCTTCTTGGGAGAGACTGACAAAAAGATTTATTGGTGATTAGCAGACGCGTAGTTTCTGGAATATGCTTCACTTTTAGAAAAACAAGGATGTTTATCTACTATCATCGTAAAAATAAAGACGATAGCAGTAATTATTCCTGAGTGGATTTAATGTCATAGTTGTTTAAATTATTTTCAACGCGTGAATTCCCAATTTGCAAAGCCGCAGGGGAATCACCGAAGGCTACATGTGCGCGGTTAAAACACGATCATGTGGATGTGCAGGCGTTATCATACGTATCCCTTCGCCCCGATGATCCAATTCGATCCACGATAGCACGTCGCTCTTTCCTATAAAAACCGGGAGACCGTGTTTGCCATTATCAGTTCTCGAAGCCGCTCTAAACAAAACCAGCCGTCAGTTTTCCTGGAGTAACATGAAGTCATTCGTCGCCCTTTGTTTCCTCGCGGCCGTTTGCGCCTTGCAGGTAAATACACTGAATTAAATATACGAGTACACTTCATAAAGTCCACCCAAATTAGAATTCACTTTTTAATCAATGATGCGAATACTTTTCAAATAATTCGACTAGTTATTTAATGTTGCTTTAAAAATATGTTATTTGAATTTGTAATGAATGAACTACCGTTAAGGAACTAGTTTTTGATCAGTTTAGAGGGCTTCCCGCTTTAATATTTATTTTTAACCTAATAAAACTTTCAACCATAGACTTTTTTTATACTAAAAGATGAATTAATGTTTACACTTTAAGGAAAAATTTTAAAAAATTGAAAATAAGTATAATTTAATTATTTATAAGGTACGGAATAATAAGGTGACTAGGAACTAGTTTTTGATCATCTGAAAATACATGGGAACTAATTTTTGATCATCTAAAATACATGGGAATTAATTTTTTATCAGGTAAGGAACTAATATTTGATCAGATACTAATACTAATTAAAATGAAAGTACCAAATAAACTTATTTTTAGTATTAAACCCTCTAATTTTTTTTTTTTATAATTTTATAATGTCCTGACCTAATTTTTATTCAGGTGATCAAAAATTGGTTCCATAAGAAAAAAGTGGAACTAAATACTGATCACTGACTTTTAACGCAAAATGATACATATAATAGTAAAACTCTTTCGCTACATTGTAAAGTAAACTATTGTAAGCAAAATGTATGAAAATATTCTTTAATACCGCAATAACCAGTAAAGAAATCGATTATGGCGTCGATGGTGATCTCTTAGTTCGAACGTTAAGAGATGGCGTTCAACAGAGACTTCCTTCAAGTGAGCTACCTTACACATTTATTTTCACAAAAACTAATAATACTAACTGCTTTCACAGACAACACGTATATTTTTTAATTATCCTTCTTTATGTTAGTAATTATTTCAACGAATTATTTAAGGACATAAACTGAAAAGAACCATTTATTTCATGAACTGATCAAAAATTAGTGCCTGATCAAGAACTAGTTCCTTAACGGTACTGCGTTTCGTTTCTATGATAAAGATCTTAGTAGGAAGAAGCTCAATGCTTTTGTTTTATTGAAATTTCATTGACTTCCTAACAAACTGAGCTTCATTAGCATTCCAACGACTGGAATCTGTTTTATCTCATATAAATACTTAATATCTCTCTAAACAATTAGCACCTCGAATATTCAAGCTCAAGCATTGCTGATTTGTTAAATGTGATAAACGTTCGCAAGGCAAGACAGATTAGATAGCCAATGAGTTTCTTAATCAACTACTAGCTTAATCTAGTGATAAAGATTCCCCTGATGAATAAAAAACGTTAGGAATTTTAGAACAGTTGTTGCAATTCTCAGAATTTAAGAAGATATCACAACCAAGCCAATTTCAACCCCCGCAAACTCCATCAAACATATTTTCCCTTTTCAGGTATCAGCCTATAATCCATTGGACCAATTGAAAGCTGCAGTGGACACCAGCAAGAGAAACGTCGATTCAATCGTCTCAGATCTTAGGCGTACCAAAACTAATCTGGCCATGACCACAAATAACAAATTGTCCACCCTTAGGAGCCAAAGCATGTCGAACATAAATAATATCGTTAACCCGGCCCTCACCGAAATTCGTGTAAGTACCTATCTTTGACGGAACGTCCCCTAGTAGCATTTTTATTGTTGGCATTTCGATGAACCACTAATTCTCTACTTGTGGATACTGTGGGTCAACCGGAAATACTACTGAGATCATATCGCACTAACGTAAATATCGCGATACATATTCGTAAGATTTTATAACGTCATCAGGCCAGCGTGGATGCAGCTAAGGCAGAAGGAAAAGACGTCGAGCACTGCTACACCACTGCCCAAGACAGCCTGCGCAGCATCTCAAGAACAGCGTTCTCGGGACTCCAGACATGTGAAACGACTGGGAACAATCAGCTTCAGCAGAAATTGGCTCCACTCGACACAGCAATGGCAGTACGTATATCGATGCCAAGCTATGCAAAGTGAAACTAGCGGACCTACGATATAATAATTAATTCTTCTTCGCTTATACTTTCAGACTGGACAGGCATATCTGACTCAATTGAACAGCGTTTTCCTCGACTGCTACCAGTCCAACATCCTCCAAATGCAAACCTGCATCGCTGTCAAACTGGGACAAATCAACCAGTCCATTAGATCTTATCAATCGGAAGTGAATACACTGAAACTTAACGCACAACGCGGTGTGAACGACGTGACCAATGCGGCATTCTCCTGCAATATGGAACCCGTTTCGACAGCCCGCTCTGCGACCACTGACGTGAGGATCGCTACCAACAAATGCATTAAGAATTAAGGCGCATCTATAGAAAATGTTACTTGCCTGATGCAAATGTAAATATTGTATTTTTCAACAAGGTACCGTGTTCAGCAAACTTGTACTTAATTCCTATCGCCTTTGGCTGCTGAAGGCTATGGCCGCTGTCGACTGAACCCATACTTTCAATAAAAATTATGGTATTCGATGCATCGGCAATTCGAAAGTGGAGTGTTTAACCTGATATATTCCTTTCACCGTTCTTGTTCCATTCTCATGATACTCTTCCCTGAAATCTTGACCAGGTCCCCAGGAATAAATGGGTCGATAAATGATCGTGAAAGTATTATCAATGGATTTTTTTATGATTTACTGATGAAAATGAGTTCAAACATGGACAAATTTGGTCTATTTTTAGTGAACGTAGTGTGCGACGCAGGCCAGGCACCAGAAACGTATTTTTCGCTTAATGTAGGGAACACTGAAATTCTAAACTCGACACTGGAATCCTTCGCGTATTCAACGATCCACCGATTTAACGAAATCGTTAAGAATTAATAAATAAAACAGTCCTAAGAATCATTCATAAAATTTCATGAGACAGGAATGGACGTAAGGTACATTCTGGAGAGTGGTGGCCAGGCAGCGCGCACGGCATACGGACGGACGGACAGGTATGCTTGTGTAGTGCGGTACAAGGCGCCAAGAGGGGTTTCGCTTGGTCATGGAGTGGTGGTAGCGCCCGTGGGCGAAAACCCACCGTTCTGGCATCACTGGTTGGAGTAGACTGTGGACAAAGTCCGCGACAAAGGGAACGGTCAGTTGCTCGGGTACACGAAATCGGACCGCGTAGGAAGCCAGTGCATGTCACTTGCACCAGTGACCAGTGACCCACGCGAAAGGGACGGGAACAAGTGTCGAGGAAACATGGCGACGCATTGTAACGTGCCAGAGTGATGCAGCGTACGCGCGACCAAACTCGCGACACCGACTGACCAAAGAGGCCTCGCTCTTGCCAAACATCCACCTGGCCAAATGACATGGGAATTTGTAATCGAAGGCATTTCCTATTGACAATATGCGTCCTGCAACTCGTGAGTCCCGTCGACGAACGCACTTCTACGATTCTCCTATCTCCATCGTCATCATCATCTTAATACGTGACTCCTAGGCGCGCGTCCACCGTTTCTCTGCCACTCCACTGAGTCATGCTCTTGTCTTTTCTCTGTACGTTTTTTTCCCGGAATCTGTTGGCCGATTCCGCCAGCCGCTTTCCTCTTTCGTCACTCGAGCGTCAAACCTTCGCCGCGATGTTTTGCGGAAACGGCGGAACCAGTTTCCAACAGTTTTATCCACGGTATTAATGACTCGAAGAAGCGACGTGCACACGTTGGATTATCGTATCGTTTTATCGATCCGCGGGTCGCCAGGTTTATCTCTGTCCTGCGGTCCGCGGATATCTCCGTGGCAATTGGACGGCCTGTTTTATTAACATCGCTTTTCCTACTTTCTATTACTTTCTTGCGCTTACTCGTCCAGTTGTCCAGCAATGTTTTTTCTTACAATAAAAGCAAGAAACCATTGCAGGCGACCTAGGTCCTTGGATTAGAAATCGTAAAGCTTGTTTAAACGCAGAGAATGTATAGAGCAAAGCAGGCTACGGACACGGGTTCTGACTCAGAGCGAGCAATTAATTGAGTATTTAGAACATACATCAATTGGTGCAGATTAAGAATGCGTGCAAATAGGAGTTAGTGGAGATGAAAGGAATTACCTTTTCGATGCTAATGTATTTACATAGGGTCTACATGTATAAAGAGGAATAAAGGAGTTTTGATAGACAGAGCTACGCGAATTAATTATTCTTGTACGCTCTCCATTTAAATACAACAGTATTTTCCGCTTCACGCTTACAGATCACTACCGTAGAGCGCCAGGTGTTCGACTTTCTGGGCTTCATGTGGGCCCCGATACTGGTCAACTTCTTCAATATCATATTCGTGATCCTAGGATTTTTTGGGGCCTTTCAATACAGACCTAAATATATTATATCTGTAAGTAGGGATACCTTTGTACTTGTTATATTATTATCATTGAAAAATTGGAGAGTCTAATCGAATGTAATTAATTTGTTTCAGTATTGCGTATGGAATGCACTGTGGCTGGGGTGGAATATATTCATGATATGCTTCTACCTCGATGTGGGTGTACTAGATAAGGTAAGCTTTAATATCGGGCATGGTTCTGCGACTCAATTTTAACAAGTCCTGTAAATTACCGTACGTTTCGAATGTTTTTCAGAGTAGCGATATTTTAAATCTTGGTACCGGTAGCTTTTCATGGTGGCACGTGAATGGACCCGGTTGCAAAGCTATCTACGACGTCACTGAGCCTGAATTGTTCAGGCCTGCTAGGCCTACGAACGTAACAGACTGTGTATTAGATTACGAAGTAGTTGAAATTCTACATGCATCTACGCAATGTATCTTAGGTGTAAGTATACTCTTCGTACCTATCGTCTAATAAAATTCCTCTGTTTAGTAATGACTTAAGGTGATCGTTCGTATGTTCCAGTTTATCGCAATCGTGGGTGGTATTTGTCTAAGTAAGGTTTTCCTGGAAGAAGATGATAGCTGTAAGTATGAAACTCGAAAACTTTTGTTTCGATTTCTGCCAGCGACAAATTAGCGTAAGATCTACTTAGTTTGATGCGTGGTTTTGAGTTTTACTTTGGGGTACAGTTTGGTGATAGGATCGGGTGATACTTGCATTGGTATTGGTAAATATGATACAAGGTAAAGTCATTCGTAGGTTACATGCTACCCTCCGAGCAGTTTTGAAAAGAGTAACGGGAGAAACTGTAATAAGCAGTTTTAGGTCTGATTGAGATTTATTATTGCTTGAATAGAGGGTTGTCGGTTACAGTTGATTTCATTGGTGGATTTGATCCCCCATTTTGGTAAGTGCTTTGCCTGATTCATCATTTGCACGCATTAGATCTGCCCTTCGAGCACGAGTAAAATAGTTTTTTACATTTCGTAATACGCACACTGGTTCCTTGTCGTTCCTTAATATTGTTGAGCGCGTGTATTCACCGGCGAGAATGTCGATGTACTGTGAATTAACATATTGCATCTTGAGTATCGCGGATCTCTCTTTGTACTGGATTTTAGTTCTGTGTAATCGTTAATATAGCATGCATTCTTTGCAAACGAATTCGGGATTCATTACTTTTTTTGTTTGAAAAGTTATGTGTCTAGATCACTCGATACCATTGGCCAGGGTAAACTGAAATTAATCATACCCTCTAAGTTACATAAAACGAGAGGAATCGTCCTCCCGACGATAGCCGCAGCAAAATTGATCTAACGCATTGGATTCTACGTGATATTTCAGTTGACTTTGTGGGAGGCGATGACTTTGGGTTGGCAGGCCACACACCGTTGCATCCTATGTACGTTAGCTACTCGGCTCTTCCATCACCCGCCCACCCTCACAAAACCCCCAATCAAAATTACCCCGCAGGCACAGCTAGCTCTAATCAGTCCGTTTGCCACGATACCAGCTTCCCAAAGCAGGTCGATAAACCATTTAACAGCTCGGGACGGAGTAAAAGTAGCTTTCGAAACGACACGATTAGGACCAATAGAAGCAATATCTCTAATCGCGACGTGAAGTACGTGGATTACTCCAACGATTACTCGAACCCCCTGGATCATTTGCAAAGGCCTGTCTCTCCGTACGACGAATACGATTCTTTAGACAGCGCTGCTAAATTAAGGTATCAAAGGAACAAACTTTGCTATCCACATTCGTCCAAGTTCAGCCCCGTGGCATCGCCGCGTGTAAAATCTCGCCCAGCCGTAGCGAAGCAACCTAAAGCCACCGGCAAGCCTAGAGTCTTTACGGATCATGTCCGCGAGCAACCGTTGAGATCGTATTACTCCGATCCCAGATTGGCGATCGAGAATCAGCAACCCGCCCACGAACAAGAGAACCCGAATAGGTCTCAGAGAGATAGCAGGCCCCTATCCTTGTACGCCAGTAACTTCTAGACTTACAATTAGCATTAAGGGTAGAACGTTCTCTTTCTTTCGTACCGGGGCGGGGGGTTTATATTTCGTTCTACGACAGTTCGACTGAAGTTACGCGTACTTTCGGGCTCTTGTTCCGTAGAAATTTCGATTAAGGGTAACGTAAAATTCCTATACTTGCCAAATAGATAGAACGATTAGGGTGGTAGCCAGGGTCCGCCCTCGATTTAGTCTAAATATATAATAATTCACATCGTTTCTCTGCAACATCACGCAACATCGACTGATAACGGATCAAATTCTGTGTTCACTAGCACTGCTCGCTTTCGTGTTCGTGTGGATAATGGATATCTCTTTTCTTTGTTTTCGACATTTATTTACAATTTACGTTCGTAGGTAGGTAGTTGGACTGCGAAGCGTATGCGATCGTGTTGAATTAGAGCGACACGAGTCTTGATACATGCACTGTGATACGTATAGAAGTATGAATCATGTTCGAGGATATTCGGGGTTCTATCAATTGTAAATTTGTAACTTGTGCCTGCTAGGAAAATGTTTCGCGTGCGAGAGAAAACGTTGCATCTTAAAAGCACAGCATGAAGAAAGTTTTACAGTAAAAGTTCGCAAGTGTCGTGGGGCCTGCTCGATACTTTGCCTATGGTCCACTTAGTTGTCGTACAATTCTTGTAACGATTATTCTTTTATACGAATAATATGTGTTAAGGATCCCTTCCCCAACACGCGTGGACTGGCTTGATTAGTGGCACTGGATAGAGCATTAGACTGCATTTCATTTAGCTTATTGTATCATGACGGTGAACAAACCTTTGTTTACACGGTGCTGCGGAAACGTTGATTTTAAGGCCACGGTAGTGCATGCTAGTTCTTGTTTTTACAGTTTTACGTTCGATAGAATGTTTATTTTTTGTACTCCCTTTTCGAACAACGATCGAGCTATATTGTCTATGGCCGTAGAATAAAGCTACACGTGCAATAAGACAGATTTCTCTAGAACTTTATTTTTTAATTATACACAGTCAAACTTCACTTTTCTTCACATTCCATAGGGCATAGATTATCTTTATTATTTACGAAATATCTAGTTACGTCGCAATGGAAAGTGAAATCTGAAGTGACGCTAACTTTTCGAAAGACTTGCTCGTTCTCTGATCGATCGAGGGGTTGCTCGTTTTTAATAGACTGCATATGTTAATTGTGCAGGATGTTCTATGAGTTGTAGATCGAGAGCTAACGAAACAATGGCCAGTAAAGTGTGATGAACAAAGAACGATCGTGGATACGTATTTTTTCAAGGATCGCTGCAGTGCAATTAGACATCTTAATTAGTATCGCGAAAAGTCAGAATATTTCACTTGTCCTCTTTCGAGAATATTGCACAATTAAACTGCTCTGAATGAAATAGTTGGTGCTAATATTATTGCATTACGTGCAGAAATTGATCGATCAAACATTACTCTACGTTAAAAAATTCTTTTTCATCGCACTTTGTCGAAGCCGTCGTCAGCTTTGCACAAGACTTGTGGGGCACTACCTGCGTATGACTTAAGTTGCCTTACCTTAAGTAGTCTTAATCGAAATATCGCGTTACTTATCGATTACACACCTCGTACATGTTGCAATACTTAGGCTGTCGGCGAGTCGTTACTTAATTTTTAACACTTTTTGTTCGGGCATACTTGACGAGATCGCTGTTTCAGCTGTTGCTCAGTGAACACCCGACGTGTGCGCATGCTGCGTAACTTATTTATAAAACGGACTTTATCGTTATACCTACGTTTAAAAAAGAAGTCACTTCAGATTGGCCGTCGAAGCTAGTACAATCCCTTTCTCGTTCGGAGCTTGTACAGTAGTCGTGTTTGTATTCTGTTATTAAGGGCGTAGATCTTAGTTTTATATTTATTTACTGTATCATATTATTTACCTTGGTGCAGTTCATTGGCGACAATAAACGTGCAATGCTACTATTTTGCTTGCTTTTTTTTATTTATTAACCCCGTTCTTTTCTTTCTCTCTCCTTCTCTAACAAAATCTCCTACTCTACGGTTTCTCGGGCAACTGTTCCGTTTCTCATTAGTCCTTCTCTTGGTGATCGTTCGTTTCAAGTCTCTAAACTAATGGGATCTGGGTGATTGTTCCTAAAGAAGTTCCTTGCCGACGATCAACTTCATACAGACACGCGAGAACGGCGAAAGAGCACGAGCGGAGAGCTTGCGCAGTGCTCGGGTCCCGGTCGAACAACGCGTTGCCAGATGTTTGTCTCTTAACTTTGCTCGGGCGTGTGTGTTTAACCATAAAGTTTGCGCCTGGCATACGAGAGAATGGGCCACGAAAGAAAGCCAGAGAAAAATAACAGGAAACGCTCCTTGAGGTGGGTGAACGGAATAGAGTAAGGCCATCGAGTAGTACAGATCGGTGACTAGTCAGACGTTGGTCCACGGCGGACTGGCGCTTTCAGCCTGCAACTAATCCCGACGAACAAAGTCCTTGCATACACACCAATCTAATGTCTAACTGTACTCCTTCCACCCACGGATTCAAGGTGACCGTCGTATCCAGGCACAAATAGATCAACGAGCAAAGCATTCGCGCCTGTGACCGAGAGTCTCGCTCTGTTTCCGCCACAGTACAAACTAAACGGAAGAAGAAGCAGCCACGGCCCCTGTACAGCATCGAGTACTCTCAGCCGGAGCCTCCTGTGCACGACGACAGCGTGTCCCCGAAGCCGATGACTCCTCGCCGCGTGAAGCGGAGATCGGTGATCTCCCGCGACGGCACGCGACGCTCCAGTCGCAGAAGCTCGGTGAGACAGTCGCGGAGGAAGAACCCGGTGAACCGGATCATGGATCACCAAGAGAACCTGTACGCCAACACGATGCCGAGCAACCTGACCAACCAGAACGTCAACTCGCTGTCCCAGGGCACGCTCAACTACGACCGGATCTCGGTGAGCTGGGACAGGGACAGGAACTCCAACTGGCAGCCGGAGGCCGTCAACATGGCCGTGTCCTCGCCGACACTCTGGAATCAGGAGCCCGCCAGCAATTACTCCAACACTGGCAACTATACTAATCAGAGCTACCCGAATTGGGACGCGACCAGCTCCACCAGGAATCTCACCGATAACTGGCAAACGAACGAGCTGAATCCAATGCAGTGGCAGGGCCAGAGCAACCCGACCTTCCAGCAGACCAGCACCCAGAGCTTGAACGGAGAGGACCTGGAAGATCTGTATAATAATCGACCAGCCAGCGCCAGGTCGAGCTACAGCAACTACCACGGGGTCAGGGCTACCCCTCAAGTGCCCAACAGGACTGACATCGTCAGGCAGAGTCAGAGGCAGTTCGTTCTCAGTGGACCACCTGCTTATCAGGACACGGTAATCTGAGCTACCGATGCTGGGCTTGCGTACGTCGCATGTTCAATGGCAACTGGTAAACTGAATTTAACTTTATGCGATGTGCAATTATTGGAGGGTGGGCGCTGTTCTTGTAATCCTGCCTGCTACCGTATTACGGTTGGTTAATTCTTCGCGTCTTTTCAGTTCGCTCAGGATATTTACCCGCGGAATGTCTAATGCGAACGCGGGCCTTTCGTGTCTGGTTATAGTGTATTGTTATGTTCTTACGTCGTAACTGTTACGTTTAAGTTGCAGTAAGGGCGGGGGAGCTCGACTTCCCCGCTACTTCACTGATTTTCAAGCTTTACTTAAGAACACTGGATGCAATCCCTGCTCGCGTTGCATCCCGTTATATTCGTGCATGATTGAGACCCTGCGCGAGGGACACCCTTGCGAAATATTCAGTAAGGTTTTGAGGGTCTTCGAGATTCGCGATGTTCAATCGATCTCGTAGCGACGTTCTACTTCTTAAACTTTTGCCTTTTGTCTCAGGACCTAACGACTCCAGGATTGTCCTTCTTTTTTAAGAAATATTTCGGAGCTGTTTATGTCTCGCACAGAATATATAGGCGTGGAAATTAATCGCTCGAAGCTACGCGGCTAATTTATACTTTCATCCAAACTCTCGTCGTCTAAAAAATCATCTGTAAATATCGATTTGCTGTCATTGCTTTCAATCATTGCGACTGTACAAAAAGAGACAATCATCCTTATTTATAATCTCCCTTCGAGCCTTAAGAGCGACGTGTTCTGTACTTCTATGGCGTGTAAAATTTAAGAAACTAAACGCTCCTCTAGTTTTCTACGTTCTATTTTCTACGGAGGCGTCTCGAAATTTATATCAAACGCCATTATATTCCTGCGATCGTGTCATAGTCTTCCAGATTGCGAGAGAGAAGTGATATAAAGAAGCGCAAGCCGCTCGGTGCCTGGGAGGTTCGCGCGCACGTTCCCGCGCGTCAATCGCGCGCGCGAGGCGTTCTGATCAGATCGTTTTCTATGCACTGGGCGCGAAAAGTGCAATAAGAGTTTCTTTCCATGCGGACTATTTTTTCACACGGAGAATCAAAATAGATTACGTCGATGGTATCGTTGGATCGCGCGGATTACGTGGTAGGACGTGAAATGGAAACCAAAGTGTTAAGCATCGATGTAAGTTACTAATGTAACTGATACTTGTAATATTCTACAATAACGTAACGATAAACTGCCTCAAACTATCTCCGACTGTCGTACAACCTAGGATTAAATATCAGCGTACAGTCTTTCGCACACATGCACACACACAGGACCCGATCTGGGAGGCGCAAGTAATTCATGAATATTACATTTTGTATAAAACAGAAGGCTTTTGTTATTTAACAAGTAGCTACGAAAAATTTCACTCGCTGCCAACAATCGTATGTTAAAATAATTATTTATAATTAAATATAAAGAGCGACAAAATTCATTTCTGTCCAGAGTGGCGGAACAGCTAGATCGGGCTCACACACACACACTAATATACACGATCTACCGATCGATTTAAGTACTTAATTCTCGTTGGCGAAGAATCTCGTTCGACGCTTTCGACGGATATTCAAAGATCTATGTACACACGGTGATACAATAGACACGTACGGTTACTCGTTAACGAGAGCAAGATCTTTAATGTTTACTATTACTGTTCACCATTATCGTACAATGTATTTACGAAGCAATAGCTGCAGGACAATAAACGATAAATGTTGGAAAATTTCTGCGCACTTTCGGTAAAAGTCCCCTAAACCACTTAACCGTCCTTTTTAAGATACTTACAGAATACTTGGAGGAATCGCAAAGTATGTGCGAGAGGACTCAAAAGATTCCTGTATGAAAAGATACGACGACGTTCCAAAAACACCCAAGTACCTCTAACTAGGGTGTTCGTGTTCGCCAGCCTTTGGGTTCTGCGCTTCAAGGGCAAGGAGCTCCAGCAAAATGTTGAATTAAGGGCAGACAGGTATATCGGATCCGGTGGAGTGAATAAAAACAGCAAGAAAAAGAATGAAAGCCCCTTCTGGGAGGGTCCCTTCTTCCTTCCCCGCGTCATCGTCGACTACCCTCGCTCGGCGTTGCATACGTCCCCACGACTCTGTATCGTTTTCGCCGAGTGTTTCCCATCGATCCCCAGAACGAGTCCCTTGTCCCATTCATCCGCGACGAAACACGGCGGCTCGCCTACGAATCTTGCGAGCGGCGCGTCGAATTCGCGCGCGCATGTGCCCTATCGCCAGCTGCCGGTTTCCCTGCTGACGGTCGTGTTCCCGCGACCCTTATAAACCAGCACACGGCGCAGTACCTCCTGGTTGTCGGGACGTCGAGGGTCGCTCTCTCGCGTCACCGTTTCTGATCGTACGCGCGACGTTGTCGGTGAGAGCTCGAGGGGAATCGAGAGTGGGTTCCCTGCGTGGTGCACCCACGCCAGCACCTTGCCGTGCCGTCGCCGTCGCCGCCACCGTCACTGTCGCGAACCAGTCGCCCATGAACAGAGAAGCGATCGTCAAGGGCGCTAGGATGCTGAAGATCCTGAAAGCCGGCGCCAACGGACTCAGAAGGCTGCACACCAGCAACAAGGTGCGAACTTGCTTCGCGTTAGGATTATTGATCGAAGAGTTTCGCGCGGATTTCGCTGGGCGTTTATCGATTCTTACGCTCCTTTTTGAGGAGTTCTATTTAAGGAACTGGGCACGGAGACGCGTAATTGAGGACAAGGGAAGCGGTGTTTTCCCCAGGTGCGCGGTGTTTGAATGACGATGGAGGTGTCTCGGTGCAAATAGAGGTGGCGTCGAGTTAGCGAGGAGGGAGCGCCTTTGGTTGCTAAGGATTGGGTGCTGTGATAATTGGAACGTTCGGTTCATCGATAGAAAAAAACTTTGATAAAATGATTGTAGGAGCTAGTAGTGGAATCTTTGACGATCAGCTGCAACAGTGCAGTGTAATGAGTGGTCTTGGTATAAGTTAAATTGGTTCTTCTCCCCTTTCCTCAGGCGAAATTTGATCGAAACGTCTCCGAGACTCTATTAAACGGCGTGGAGAGGCGGTACGAGTAATATTCGCGTGCACTTGATATTTGCAAGTGAGAGAACAGTATCGATCATACACGAGGAGGCACAGTAATACTACTAATCCTATTCATACTCTCCGTGTCCACGTGGGCGGCGGCAGTGGCCTATTTTCGCGACAAAAATACTTGGACGAGATACTAGCCTGTGGTACGAGCGTGGACGCGAGCAGCGCGCCTCAATTGCACTGTCAGACCGTTTCTGCGCGACAAATTGCTGTCAACAATCGATAGCGCTTACACGACCTACGTGACGTTCATTGGGTGTACTTTGAATCGAAGAGACTGTTCAATTCTAATACTATACTCCTGTTCTAGAAACACGTCATACAAGGGGGTTTAAAGGGGAGAAGATCGTCAGAGGGGATCGTAGAATCGTAGGGAGAAATCGAATATTTACGTAGAGGGGTGGATAAACTTGGCAAATGGTATTGGACAGACTTTCAGAGGGAAACACTTTTGTTGGAGTCTAGAATCTAGAAATCTAGACTATCGAGTAAACTATATAGGGTCCCACTGGAAGTATCGCATCGATAACTTGTAGCACTAATGGAAACCAAAGGCACTACCGAGCCAACGATATGTGGAGCGAGGTACTTCCCCTTTCGTCAGAACTGTTTCTGAAATGCTATTGTCTGACTACTGAATCGCGCTCTGCGTAAAGTAGTCTCCTGGCTGTCATACACAGCCATTATCCAAAGAGGGCCGACGAGAGCGCTGAATGCCGTCGAGGAAGTGGGTCACCGAGGCGATCCAAGGAAGATGGTGGAGTCTCTGTTTTCCTACGTGCATCCTACTGATCCGAATTAGGGGTACACGTGCAGGTTTCGGCTTAGGGATGTAGGGGTTGAATTCATCGAAGGATCAATACAGAAGTGCCTGGCAACCGTGCCGAGCCTGCACCCTTCGCACACCATGCCCGTCACGAAATTTCTCATTCATCGAGGACACGAGGGTCGGTACCAAGAAACCGGAACACGCTTTGCTCTTGTCCTGTACTTCGCCCTGCACTCACTGGCAGGCCCTTTAAACCCGCGATCGAATTATTATTTTCACGTGGCTCGCGAGCGACCCTCGGACCCTCCTCGTGGGAAACATCGCTCGAGGAACGAGTCCCCTTGAAATCGATGCGATCTGACTATCATAGCCATTTCCCTGTAGCAATGGTACGATCCTCTCTAAACTCTAAGAAGTTCGCGAAAATACGGTTCTCTTTAAGGGGGCATGTGATTTTGTTTGCTGAAAATGATATCCGACTTGGAGTAAAAAACATTATAGCCTTTATCTATTTGTTATTTTTTCAAAAATATTCTTATATGTTATAACAATCGCTGCCTATCGTTTCAACGTTTAAGAAGTCAACGAAAGCAAAATGGCAATGTTTGCTCTTTTACCTTGGAGAGAAACCTTAATTGCGACGGTGAAATTGATTAATTGCAGAGACGGGCTGCAGTACCAGCCTCGAAGAAGCTCGGAGCCGTGAAATACTTGGACGCTGCTTACGGAAGTGCCTTAGAATTAGAACGAGCGCAGACACGGTAATCAATACCTTCCCTTCATCTACAACTATTTCGTCTTCGCTATGACCAGCCAACAAAATTACTACTTAGATCATATCAATCCTATCAGAACGCGAGATCTACAACCTTGGCGATATTAATATCTTTCACGGATTCCCCTGTATTTTGGACATTCAACAAACTGTCTCTTAGAATTGATTTTAGCTTCGTTGCGAACAATCAGCGTTACCATTGTTTGCTATGCACTGCACACCACGGAGCAATTAAACGATACGGCCCGAGCGGTGTTACATTCAATGCGTAAGGCGATACGCACTGTGCGTGGCTTCTCGAATCTCGCATACCTTCCACTGTGAGAAGAGCAGTGTAATATGGGACTGTGCGAGGCATAACGATCGCAGCGTGCGAATATATGGAAGAAGAGGGAAAGGGCGCGATTCCTTTCCGTAATTAGAACGAATATCGTTTACCGTAGCGCAGATAGTGAAAAAGGATGCGACTGCATGCTGAAATGCGTGCTGGAAGATGGAAACGCGTTTTAAATCGGATTGCGCAACGATAAGACAATAAACGGAGACGATCGCGACGGACCGGGCCGCGATAGTTGAACTTCAGCAATGGGGCACAATCGTCCAATTGTTCTGCAAGCAGCGGCGCCTGTTGAAGAAAAAAAGGCTAATCGTTTATCGTGTTCTCCTTAGCCGGGTAACATCGTAACAATGGAGAAATAGATCTATACATTAGGTAGAACACAATGGAGGATCAATAGATCTGAAGTAATCGATGCTGACGGTTCTCAATCTGGTCCACTCCAAAGTTTTTATCAGAGTCGGACAAAAGATTCTAAGATGTATACGAGTGCTTTCGATCTTTCCAAGCCCTTATCATGAAAATTACAACCATTTATGGCTGCGGTTTTCCCTTCGCCTCTTCGCCTGCCTTTTCACGCTTTCATTTAATGTACCCTCCACTTTCCGCGAATCTCTGCGCTCCGCGTTTGGATGACTGCCAGCACGAAGAGGGTCTCGTAGATTGTTAATTGAGAATCGTTGATCTTCATAAATCCGACTCCTCGCATCGGGATTTATTGTCTTAACGACGCTGCTTCGCGTTTAAATACGCTCCAGGAAACGATGTCCCTTTGTTCTCCGCGACATTTCTCCGTCGGTCGGTCTCGCGAACAGCAGGGACTTTGGAGAATCTCCGGTGTCCAGGAGGAGTATTGCGCGCGGGAGCAGGAGTGGAGATCGAACTTGGTTAGTTTCGTAAGAAATGGACGATTAGTGCTCGAGCGTGTGCCCGTTACGTCGCGTCAGATAGAGAACGATGGACGATTTTAACTTCAGTGAACACCACATGGGGGACTTTGCTGATTTTTATATGTACTCACCACGGTAAGATATGCACTTCGATTTTTCAATCTGCACGCCTATTTGCCGATTTTAAGGCGATGAGAAGTTTGAAGGGGAACGTTACACTGAAATTCCATTACTGGCGCGACAAAGTTTAGAGGGGTTGCTTGCCACCTCCCACGGTTTATAGCTAACTGGTACCCAGTAAAGTCTGCGGGGGTTGGAGGTGGGGGGGGGGGGGGGAACAAATATGTAATCTCCTGCTTTCATTTTCTGCGAATTGTTAGTGCACTTCCCCGACGTACACTCGCGAGAGAATGTGAAACATTCTGCGTGTCGTTCACGTGCAAACATAAAATATCTCCATGGTTCTAATTGGAACTGATCGAGTGTTTACCTTAAACAACATATGCCATTCGGAACGTTCGATGTTTCCTACGTAAATCGCACGTTCTGCTTTCAATTTGCGTTGCACGTAGCGATCGAGTCGATACCACACGCAGGTGTCCTTTTACTTCATTAGAGAAGTGAAGTGAGAATTGGTAGGCCTCTGATATTTCAAGCATTTTAGCTGAAACAATCGCGTTCGAACTTCTGATTTACTTCGAGATCAATCGAACGCTCGAGGTAAAAGAAGCCACGAACGATTGAAAGAAGAAATGTGAACTGTACGTTGCGCAACGCGATTGTGCAAAGCAGGCACTGATGATGTCCCCCGAGGTTCCAGTTTACAGAAGCTGTGTTTGCTTGCGAAAATATACGTACACATGCACCCGACATCGCTACGGGCAATAGTTTTCGCTGCAATGGCTACCTGTTGTTGTCTCCGCTATTCTTGGATATTTCTTCTCCGAGTGGGGTCGTAGCTCGTTTTTCCAGCTGATATAAGGTCGCATCTTACGTTGGTTTTATGCACACGGAAAAGGAATCGCGAAGGAACACCTTGTCAATCGTGTAAAGATCTTCAAAGGTCCTCGATTATCGGACAAGTACGGAATAGTTACATAGTGTCCTCGACGGTGCTTGAACAAACTTTCGATCGAGTTCTAGTCGCGATAGTTGAAAATGAGGGACAATAATCAAAGCGTCGTTATACCTCGCACCGAGATAAACGAGAAACATGAGACAGAGAGTTCGGAAATAGTACCAGCGAACAGTACCGACGATTATTCTATCAGATCGAAGATTGCGTGCTCTATTTGGCTAGAAAAGAAAGACTACAGGTCGAAAAGGATGCTGGCGCGATTTCTTAGGTAACGATTCTGAATTCCACACAAAATATTGATCTTTGCTTTCGTTGTGTTTTTCCAGCGAGTACAGCTTCATCCATGACAGCCATTACATGTAGTGAGTACTATAGGACGTCGTTACCGATTATACTGCATGATGCTGATACAAATCGTACTGTTGTACTAGAATTGTATCGAGTGGGTTCGAAGTAGAAATCGAATCTGTAGTTTGTTTGGAAAACTTTTAAACTAATAGGTGTCTCTGAAACTCGCATCGCGTTTGCAATAGATAAATAAAAGCGCGCAGATCGTGTCAGTGGTCTCATCAGCGTACCAAGCGAACCGAAACTTGCTAATTAATGACGTCAGTGACTGGCGTCATTAAATTAACACTGCGTAAATTATGGGCTGTTCGATGCATCGGCACATGATTCACGTATATCTGTAGTCTGAAATTAGCTCTCCGTGGTAAATTTGTCGTGGCAATTCGCAGGTGTGTATGCGAAGTCTATGATTTTGTTCTAGATCTGTAGGTAAGAAACTTTGGCACGTTTGCTTGCATGAATTCGTAACTTTATCGTGATGTGTATTAACTAAAGAAGAACCCTTGAACCTCTCAATAATTGAGTAGTTTCGTGTCTCGATTCAGTATATAATTGCACGCACGTAGGAAGAATGTAGAGAACCATGAACTTGGGGCTGCTAATAGGCCTCTTCAAAGGAAGAACGCCCCTTGTTGCGTACTTCCATCCTTACTTTGCAGCAGAGCTACAGCCACTCTGAATTACAAGAAACTCTCTATATTCCTGCACTTCTGAGTAGTTTGCTGTGCGATGTTTCATGAACAATTGACAAAGAATGACTAATTAATCTGATTTCTCGTGGTTCCAGTACCAGAGACCAGGATCAAGCGACGAACGCCGAGGATGTGCTGTTTGATATGTTCAAAAATGAAGAAACCGGCCTTCTACCAGTGGGCAAGTTCTTAGCCGTGAGTGTCGCACTCTTTTAGCCTGAGCAGCTGTACGAGGTCGATCGAATTTACAGATGTAACCAGATCACCATTAAACAGAGCTCTCGTTGCTCTGCGCTCCAGATTATCTTATTTTCGCGTGGTTGCAGGCTCTGAGGACGACCGGTTTGCGAAACGACGACCCCAGGCTTCAAGAATTCTCGGATAATCTACGGAAAGAGCAATTGAAGATTGGAGGACACGAAGGGGTCTCGCCCGAGACTCAGAAGTTGAGTAGGGAACAATTTAGGAGGTAAAGAGAAGACTGAAAATATTAACCTGTTATGAAAATTGTTATGATAATTTATATCATTCTGATTGCAGGATCATAAGCCCCAATATCGTATTGATCTCGAGGGCGTTCAGGCACCAGTTCATCATCCCAGATTGGTCTGGTTTCACGAAGCACATAGAGGACTTCTACTGGAAATGCAAGTCGAACTCGGAGGGCAAGGTCGCCTCCTACATACCCCAGCTGGCCAGAATGAATCCGGATTACTGGGGTGTCTCTGTGTGCACGATCGATGGACAGAGGTTCAGCATCGGCGACACGTCCATCCCCTTCACCTTGCAGAGCTGCAGCAAGCCCTTGACCTACGCTATCGCTCTGGACAGATTGGGACAGGAGGTTGTCCACCAGTACGTCGGCCAGGAGCCGTCTGGGAGGAACTTTAACGAGCTGGTGCTCGACTACAACAGTGAGTACCGTTGCTGCACCTATTCTCAGGTGTTCCTAGAGGAAGATTAACGATAATGGAACGCGTCGCGCAGAGAAACCTCACAATCCCATGATCAACGCCGGGGCAATACTGGTCTGTTCCCTGCTCAAGTCGCTCATCAAGACTGACATGACTCTGGCAGAGAAGTTCGACTTCACGATGAACTACTTCAAGAGGCTGGCCGGTGGCGAGAACCTCGGCTTCAACAATGCTGTCTTCTTGTCCGAACGCGAGGCCGCTGACAGGAACTACGCACTCGGCTTCTACATGAGGGAGCACAATTGCTATCCTGACAAGACGAATTTGAGGGAGATAATGGACTTCTACTTCCAGGTAAGCATGCTTAGCATAGTGCTTAGCTTAGTGGAGTGACGAATAGTTCTACAATCTATCTCTGCCCCAAGTGTTGTTCCATGGAGGCGAATTGCGACACGATGGCAGTGATGGCAGCCACGTTAGCGAACGGCGGCATATGCCCCATCACCGAGGAGAAGGTCTTGAAGCCTGACAGCGTCCGAGACGTGTTGAGCTTGATGCACAGCTGCGGCATGTACGACTATAGCGGCCAGTTTGCGTTCAAGGTAAGCTTTTATATTTTCGGAGTAAGCTCGGGGACCTGGATAGTTAAGGCTGTCGTGTCATTTTCGTGTCGTTCGAAGTAGTCCGATTTAAATTATTTTTTTAAAATAAAGAAATTCAAATGAATCTCAAGAATTAAGGACTTTGATTAAAAAAATTATTTTTTTTTGAAGAACGACCCCGCGGTTTACTACCTTGGGTGAGCGTACGCACGCATTCAAGGGCCAGTGAGACGGCAGCCTTGAATAAATAGGGAGCTATTTCTGGGTGAAAAGAGTGGCTTCTGTTTTCACAGGGTGAATACTGAATAGGAGATTAAGATTGTTACGCGTTCGCAGGTTGGCATACCAGCCAAGTCTGGCGTGTCGGGAAGCCTCCTCGTGGTAATACCGAACGTAATGGGAATCTGCACGTGGTCGCCGCCGTTGGACCCCCTTGGGAACTCGTGCCGAGGGGTGCAGTTCTGCGAGGAGCTCGTCTCCGAGTTCAATTTCCACAGGTACGTCCATATCTAGGTCAGCTCTGTTCAACGCAAAATGTGTCAATTCTTTAGTGTGCTTGCATAGATACACGTCACTTGTTCGTCACACCTACACGACAATGCAGTATCGCGGTACATTTCTTGGTAGCGGGAAGAAATCGAACACAACGGTTCTCGAGTGCCGATCACACGGACCACACGACTAATCTGTTATTGACACAATTTGGAAGTTTTGCCATGAGAATTTTTTCCACCGAGAGACAACACATTAATTAATTGTTTGTTTCCCCTCCTTTGCTTTTCTCACAACCCCCTGCCACACGCTAACCCGCACGAACAATTACCTAACCCGCCAAATGTCTTTGAATATCTCTGAACGCGGTGAACCTTCGACGACACTCATTACCTCCCGTCGTTTTCCATCCCCGTCCCGGTTAGTGTAGCACCTACTATGATCACAGGTACGACAACCTGAAGCACGCGACCAACAAGAAGGACCCAAGGAGGCACAAGTACGAGACCAAAGGACTGTCCATCGTGAATCTGTTATTCAGCGCGGCCAGCGGCGATGTCACCGCGATGAGAAGGCGAGTGGCCATTCGTTAAATATTTTCGACAATTAAAACCGTGAACCGTTAGACGACGATAATGATTGCAGGCATCGGCTGAGCGGAATGGACATGACACTGTCGGATTACGACGGCAGGACAGCTCTGCACTTGGCTGCCAGCGAAGGACACCTGGACTGCGTCGAGTTTCTGATCGAGCAATGCGCGGTCCCCGACGACCCCAAAGACAGGTACGTCTCTTTCAGGCGTTTTTCTTCCCTTGAAATGGTAAACGACGTAAGTGGCAACAGAACGTTTTTCGTGTCTACTGAAAACTTGCATCGTTTACCATTTCGACTCCTCAATCGCGAAAGGCCCGAGGAGATAAAGCGTCTGACGATGAGGGAACGGTTGATTGTGTTCAGGTGGGGGAAACGGCCCATAGACGAGGCCGAGACGTTCGGGCACATGCAAGTGGTGGAGTACCTGAACAATTACGCGATCAGCCGCAAGGCGGAAGTGGAGAACGGGGAGAAGCAGGATAAGACGGACGACGGGAAAGCGGACCCGAGGAAAGTCGTGGAGACAGCGGCTCAGACACCGCTACCTTAAGTAGATACCCTATGGTATTTTCCATGAAGAATTTTGGTGTGCGTGCGAGACTCAGAGGGAGAACGGGGTCGCCGTGAATCCGTGAATCGATTATCTCAATGTTTACAGTTAACGTTAAGCGATTAGTCTGCAGTCGAGTCTCTGTTACTGTAACTCACTGTTACGGGTATTTATATTTTTTTATACCTTGGTCTGTTTCTTTCCTTCAGGCTTCAGCGTTCTCGAGGCATTTTTAGCGTTAGGACAACGACACGTCTGGGTTACGGGTGGGTAGCGTGTAAGTGTAGATTTACCTACTTAAGGGTAACGATAATTTCCAGTATTATTTGTCTGCGAAGGCACACTCAACGGATGCAGAGACGCGGTGACAGTAATTTCCTTCGTATGCATTGCGTTTTTTATGCGCTACTTTGCAAACATTTGTTTGACTAAGAATCTGACAGATTGTGCGAGTAACAAAAGTGTAGAATGGAGAATATTTTCGTCTAGATAGCGTTCTATTCGTTGATGCGATACTCGTTCCTACGTATCTATCGATTAAGGGTACATATATCGTCGACTGATTTCGAAAAAGACATCTTTCTTTCTGCATCGGGTATCGCAGCCGAGTCGGGGTACAAAACGATAGACAGCGATCCGTCGGAAAGCATTCTTTGCGAGAGGAATGGATGTGTACCAACGATCGAATATCGGTTAATCGAATTTCTAATCGAGCTCGACAAGCGAACACACCGTAGCCTATTGTTTGCAAGCGAACTTGTGTAACGCTTCGCCCGACTCGGTTGCAGATGCCGTATAAGTGACTCGGTATATTCGCGACCTCGTTCCATTTAAACGCGATTTCGTCTGAAAGTGAAGCGGCATATTCAGGCTAACAGGAACTGTGATTCTCCGTGTCCTAAACTTTGGTCGAAAATAATTCTACGATCGCGAAGAAACCAGCCTTGCTCTGTTTTCTTTACAAGCATTATCTTTCCAATTCCATTGTCCATTTGTTCGGTAGAACGGTTAACCGTCTATTCAGAAGCTACGATAAGAAAACGTGACTACTAATCCGTTCAGTTTGATTTGAAACGTTATTGGAGCAAACAGGCTTCGCGAAGTCATTTCCCTGCGAAAAGAGACTGACTAGTTGCCGAACTTCACTTTGTCGAATCAGGGGTTAACGATCAGAGTCACCTTCCGTCAATTACTTCGAAGCCTGCCTTAATAATCGACGAGAAATGGGGGTAGCTGCGCGTACCAAGCGATTCACGAATGTCTGGCGAGCAACAACACCTAAGAATAAGTTAATTGGATGATTCCTCTCTGAACATAGTATTTTCAGTAGTTAGAAAAGATTTCACGAGCGTGTGTCGAACATATCGTTCCGAAGTGTGTTATTCGATCGCGTTACGTAACTTTCGTCAGATGAATGTCGAAAGCGCGTCGAGCAGGATATCTCCCGATGGACAGAGGACAATAATAATATATTTATCGCGACGGCCAACGAATTTTCGCTTGCCTCCGAGCCTTCGCGACACTCCGCCTGGCTTTTAAGCTCAGACACGAGGGGACAATAACTTTCATTAAACGAATCACCGTTTCAATCCTAGTGCAAACTATTTTCCACCAGTACGCGGTGCTTCCCAATCGAAGATCGGTTACGGATTTCGATGGAGAAGAGCTCGCGATCGATTTAAGTATTAGTGGACTCCTCAAGCTGTTACTAGTTTACAGGCCACCGTTTCATTCAGGGAAAATCGACTTGGAGAGAACTTGTGCATCTCCATATTTGTGCTTAAGTTGCTTCAGCGAAATAAATGTATAAACTAAACACTTTCGTTGTCGCATGTATCAGTCAAGAAAATAGAAAACGTCCCCTGTATTTTCCACGTCCTGACTCAGCAAATTCTACTCAATTCCATTGACGATTATTCCGAAATACTAGTATCAAGACTAATCACCGGTATCTTTCCTACTGGTCACGCGATTCGAGTAGAAAACGCGCGGAAATTCGCGAACGTGATCCGGCGACCGTCACGTAAGTCGGACATTGGGTTTTCCTCGACTGCCCATCGAATCACGCCACGCACTGTGTTCCGAGTGGACGAAGTGAGTCATTGTAGAGAACCGTGTCAATGAAAGGTTCTCGCCATTTCATTTCGTAACGCGCCAGTTCCGTAACAAGCTCGTTTTCGCTTCTAGCGAGGCGCTTGACCTTAGATCTGCAACTCTTCACCCAGGCAATCGGTGGCTTTTAATCTCCCAAGCTAATCAGTGACCCTCCGAACGCTTGGTACTTATCGATCCTTCGCGAATTACCCGTCACAGCGATCGAACGAAGATGGAGTTCTACCGAGTTGGTTTTATTTCACGAAATAATTTTGAAAATAATTATCTCGTATCTAAGATAACACTCTAATACGATAATCTGATAATACTCTTCCATCTTCCGTACCAGTAGTACGATTATTTCCTTTCGCAACTGTGTTAGATGGTCCCAAACGGCAAACAAAAATCTCTCAGTGGTGAATTTTTTGAGCAGAGAGTTTTGCTCAAAGCAAATTGTTGTAAAACTTTATAGAAATAAATTCATTCAGTCTTTGTTATCTTGACAAAAAATATAACTATAATTTCAAATAAATCGATATTCTCTATATTTTCAAATAGCAGTATTGAAAACAACGGACCGAAATATTGTTTAAAAAATTGGGCTCATAGAAGCAACGTCTAATGAATGCTGCACTTGATCTATGATTGTACTCCATAGAGTCCATAGACGAATAGATTGTGTTGATTATGAAATAACGGGATCCCAAGGCTGCATTCACGCCTTGGACTGATGATAATTGATTGTGAACATTAATAAAATTAAAATATTTTCATTACACTTGCCTAGGATGAGTCATAGAGCGGGATTCCCAGGTTCGATTTGATTGGAAGTCCCGTCACGAGATTCCGGAATTTTAACTACCTAGTAGTCCATGGTGTATGATTGGACGGGCGTTTGCAGGCGATTGTTTGCTACGCCGAACAATCTCCGTTTTGCGAGTCGTCATTACAGTGACGTGGGTGGAAATGCTCTATGAAAATCAACAGCTGGACCTTCGGTAGTTATTTCTCGCGATTAATCATAAGATCGTTCTTCTCCTCGGGAAATCTGAATTAATCTAGGATACGGTGTTTCTCCCACGAAAATTGGATTGTCCCGCGGGAGATATTGTTCACCGATGATAGTGGGAGCGTTGTACAACTTCCCGCAATTAACTGCAATTTCCAGCGTATCGTTGCTCTAAAGGTTACGCGACTTATCGCTTAATTTGATTTTTCTACGCCTGTCTCGATGGTAAACAACGTTATCGCTCTTCAGTCGCATAAACGCATCGGGGATTATCGAATTTAGGTGGTCACTGGATTCGAATCACTCGACAGACTTTGCCTCATATTTCCCTCGTTAAAGCGTCGATTACAGGTAATTGCACCGTAGCTGCGAATCTTTACTATTAAAACGGAATAACTCATCGCAAGAGGATAATCTTTTACACGCTATCTCTGTGCTTAATTATCTCCTTCGGCCACGCGGTGGGGCCATTAATTACGACAAAAGTTATTAGCTGTACGCTCTGTCATTAACTTTTATTACCCAGATACGATGTGGGGATTGCCGATTTAAACGCGAAACTTTAGGAGAAAGGCTTAAGATTGTACGAGGAAGATGTGTCCGGAGTAATCGAGTAACGTTGCGAAGATATCGCCAGTCAGATTTATTCTCTGCCCTCCGTTTAAAAATATCAACCGGTTCCTGCTCCCTATTTGCATAATCATGAATACAGGCTCGCTTATAAGCGAAGAAAGACCCACGTGCATCGTACCCCTCTTTTGTGATTGTCAGTTTTATGGGCACCGGGGATCGGTAGCACAGTAATTAATATCAGAGGTTCGTTTGACTATCGATTCTGCGGAAAGACAGGGCCGATGTTCGACCACCTGATCGATCGTTTACGAAACGGAGGAGACGAGTGGTCCATTGCTTTCGAATGCATTGTAACAACGATAGGTTTCAGCTTCACCCATGAATATTCTTACACCAGTAGGTTGGCAGTCGTTAAACCTGGCCTTGGAGATACTGGTTTTCAGAGACTCGGATGGTAGCAACGAGATTGCTCCCATCTTGCAAAAGTTACATTAAAGGAGGTGCATACGGATCCACCGTGCGGTATCGACGATAAGATAGTCGAGGATTTCGAAGGAAATGATGCAGTTATCTCCTCTTATAGTATTACACCGAGGCATGCATCGGGCCAATAGTAATTGTCTGTGATCGACAGTGGCAATCTTCAGCGAGGGGACCGAGTGATGTAACACGGACATCCTTCCACGAAAGGATTTCGTTGCACGAGCTGTCGCTGGCTTGTACCTTAGTATTTAACACCAGTGCTTACGTCAAACGATATCTTGGCTTTCGAAAGAGACGCGATTAATTAAAAAGTCCAATCGCCCTAAGGGAAGGGATTCTTCAAAGGGGAGATCCCCGAAATTTATCTCTCAACCTGAAGAGAACTTAGACGTCGCATATTTCGATCGAAATCTTCGAAACAGGTTTCACTTCACCCTTTCCCTTCCCTTCGTCATTTCCCGTTAATGATTCATTGACCCCAGGTAGATAGTAGAGACAAATTATGTACCTATCTGGACAAAGAAAGCTTCCTGTTCCATCGTTACTCCCACCGGCAAGTATTCCAAAGCAATGAAATTCTCAAAACGATGCTTCTAAGATGTCGCAGGTAATGCGACAAGGAGTTTCTTCCGCCTTCTCCATGCTTGTACTGTACTTCTCCTACGCGCTTATTACTCATCGATATTAAAAGTCGCGTTAATCCGCTGCCGCGACTAGTTCCCTTCTCGTGGATCGCTAAAATCGCGAATTATTAAAGCTCGTTTTGACCAACGTCTACTTTTTTTTGTACCGTTAATCACATATTACGCAAGAGGCGATGCTACAGCGTCCGAGAGTCTCCATTTTCCTTCCTGATTTGGCAGCAAATCCACTGCACAGACACTCGCAATAAATACTATTCGCCTCTCTCGTGCATTTTCCAGCAATATCACTAAGTGGTTTATAATTATAATTGCTCTCAAATATCTTTATAATTAGCTCGTAACGATCTGTCAACGTATCCTAAAAGGTACGTACCTAATCTGTTTTCCATCGCTATTCGTCGTAATTATCTAAAATCGCGATCGACGAAATTCCCAATGCTGAAATGAGCACAAGACAAAAGCTGTAAACAAGGCAGTCAGGAATATCCCACGATGGAAAAATGTGAAGCGGTTCGCCGAAGCGATCAGACCTTGACAGTGTCGGTGCGATCGTGGCCAGGGAAAGTTTTGTCGGTTCTCTGAGAAATTCGACTGGATCCGCGACCAGGCAGCGGTGGTACGCGGAAAAATCGCTGATTCTTCATAGGACCGAGCGGTCCTGCCGAACACTCGTTCGTAGAAGACGCTGTTTCGATTCCAAACGGGGGATATCGAGGCCTGTAATCGGCGAGCAGCGTGGAGTGACGGGTAATTACTGACCGACGTAAAATCCGCCGGTGTCTCGTATATAAGTTGTTGTCTCGTTCAAGAGCTTCAGTCGTTCTTGACTCTTCGACCACGGAGTTTCGATAATCCATTTGCAGCGTCGGCGATTAACAGCAACAGATCAAGAGAAGAAGTTAGTGTGTGTCTTCTGTTGACTGGACGTCAGTGCAAGGAAACATGAGGGTGTTCAAGTGTCTCGTGCCAGTGATGGTACTCTTGCTTGCGGAGGGCTCATCCGCCAGGCCTGGTGAGTTTCCATTTCCTTTTCGAGTGAGATTGAAAAGAAAATTTCTGCCGAAGAAATGGAGAAATTGTCCTGGCAATCTGAAATTTGTTCCTTTGCTCCTGGTTGAAAAATACCTAAATGTCTGGTTTTGCGTAGGTTTGATAGGCGATTTGCTACACGGAAACGGAGGTAGTCTGCTGGATCCTCTGGGTCTCTTCCACAAGGGGAAAGAGACTCGTGCCACGAGCAACGCGCAATCCCTTGGATCCAACCTGAACCTTGGACCACTTTCCTTTTCAAGCAGCGTGGCCTCTTCCTCAGCATCGGCAACTGCCAATGGCAACGGAGCCGCCTCCGCCAATGCCAAGGCGAATTCGCAAGCTTTTGGTGGGTCCGGCGCCAACGCCAACGCCAACGCTGACGCCTCTGCCACAGCCAATGCTCAAGGTATTTACCACAGAATACGTAAACCCCCTCTGCAATCGAAGCCGCAGACAGAAGCAGCTGTTGAAATTCCCCAGCCTCGCATTGGCGAGCTTACGTCCATAAAAATCGATTACATTCAAATGGAAGCGAACCCTGCATTTGAAAAAATTCGAGGCCGTTCACACCGCACGTGACCTAGCACCCAAGTATAAAAGATCTGAACACGCGTTCAGCAAGGTGATCCTGATCGTGAAAAGTGAAAACGAACCCCAAAGGCTTCTCCGACTTCTCCCGGTTCCGTAACAAGCGTTGAATTTTCTTTGAACATAGGTTACAATGGTCCGTCGTTATACAATGATCATTCTAACCCCGGTGGCGTCTATGGTGGCGCCTATAACGGTTACATTCCAAGAGACGCCCAGCGTGACGGTAGTTACGGAGGTTCTCAATCCCATGGCGCTAACGCGGCTGCGAACGCTGCTGCGGCTGCTGCTGCAAATGCAAACACGAATGCGAACGCGGGCGCGAACAGTGGTGGAAGATCGCCAACTGGATACTATAATAATGCCGACTACGGTCAAGCGAACGCTGCTGCGAATGCGATCGCTAGCAGTGCAGGGAACGTTTACGCTCAAAGGCAACCCTACACCGGCGGCCAAGGATCTTCGTATTACAACGGAATGGACCACGAAATAACTGTGAAGCCCGATGTAATCCATGCGATGGGCCCTCGCCCGCGACCCGAGGTGATCGTCCATCCACTTCCGCCGTATCAACCGATACCGTCCAGGCCGCAGCCACCCCAGTACAACGGAGGATCGGTGATACCAGTGGTGGTCGTGGATGGACCACCTCCATACGGCAGGCCCATGCCTCGACCTCGGCCGCATTATCGTCCGAAGCCGAAGTACGAGCCACTGCAGATCATCGTGATCGAAGGCACGGAATCGCAAGGCCAAGGTGAGCCGCTTCGAGTATCGATCACGTCGCGGCGAACGATGCACTTGGGCTTGGTCGGATGCACGCAACCAAAGAAGGAGAGAGCATGGGAATCTCCAGTGTCCTTCCTCCGTCTGCACAGTCTCCTTGCAACTTCACTGCGAATTACCGATCTACCGTACAGTGTATACACTGTACACCATACTCGTATAGAGACGCGTCCTCTGTGTGTACACCTCGAGGAACATTTCTTCTTCATATTTTAAGAGACTAATTGTGCATTCACTGAGTGTTACTAATACTTTCAGGACACTCGTAGGCGTCCTCCTCGAAGATCAATCTTGTTTCCCCTTTCACCCCATGTTTCTTACCGACTAATGTCTAACACGGCTGGAATGTCTGCAATTACTTCTTTCGTTCTGTGTTGGTGGCGCGTTTAGCAAACTGTTGTCCGATTAATACAAGGCGTGTATTAATACCAAGTGTTCCAAACTCTGACCATCCAAACTGACCATCGATTCATTCTTCTAGCAGGTGGATATGGAAAAAACCAATACTACGTGCCAACTGGACAGCAGCCGATCAGAGGTGGCAATCCGTTCCTGACAGGCCCTGGAGGATCCAACGCTAACGCCAATGCAAACGCCAATGCCAATTCCAATGCCAACGGAAATGGTTATTCCGTTGCACCAGGCTACGCGCAGCAACCACAACGATATCCCTCGAGTGGCCCATCAACTCCGATCGGTGCACAGAATCCTTTCTTCAATGGTGCCTCCCAAGCAAACGCTAACGCAGCCAGTAACGCCAACGGAAACTCGTACCCTGGTTCTTCAGGCCAGGTGCAAGGTCCAGGATATCCTACCAGTGGTTCCTCTGCCCCCATCGCTGCAAACAATCCTTTCCTCGGTGGATCTTCTTCGGGAAGTGCAAATGCAGGTGCAAATGCAGGTGCAAATGCTGGAGCAAGCAGTGGTTCCACAGGACAAACCGGAGCGCAGAATCCGTTCCTTAGTGGAGGCTCCCAAGCAAACGCTAACGCAGTCAGTAACGCCAACGGAAACTCGTACCCTGGTTCTGCAGGCCAGGTGCAAGGTCCAGGATATCCTACCAGTGGTTCCTCTGCCCCCATCGCTGCAAACAATCCTTTCCTCGGTGGATCTTCTTCGGGAAGCGCAAATGCAGGTGCAAATGCTGGAGCAAGCAGTGGTTCCACAGGACAAATCGGAGCGCATAATCCGTTCCTTAGTGGAGGCTCCCAAGCTCCCGGAGCTTTCGGAAATGTTGGGGGAAGTGGGTATCCCGGTGGGCTTGGGCACTACGTGACCCAAGGAGGAAGCGCGGCTAATGCAAACGCTGCAGCGATCGCTGGTAGCCAGAACAAAGGGAATCATATCCCCACGACATATCCAGGTGAAGGAACTGCGCCAGGACAGTACGTTGCACCGCAAGGAGGAATCTACGGCCCGTCTTCTGGATCAGCAGGCTCTTTGTCCAACGCTAATGCGGCCGCCAATGCTGGGGGTACAGCTGGAGGGTATTATCAACAACCGATCAAAGGAAGTCCCGTGGTGATCAGCGCAATGCCCGCGTACACAACTGGTCCAAGTGCGTTTGGAAGCTCCGGATCGGGTACCAGTGGTGCTGCGTACGCTCCAGTCAAGCAAGCTCCGATCTACGGAACCTCTGGACCAGCTTATGGCAGTGGAGTCTCGGGAGCAAACTCTGCGAGCAAAGCTAACGCCAATGCTGGAAGCACCGGGAACATTTTCGGTGGTAGCTCTCCCTCTGGATCAGGCGTGGCCGGCTACGGAGGACAGAGTGGAGGTTCCTCTGCGTCTAACGCCAAGGCTGACGCTGCAGCCAATGCAGGAAGCGGTGGATTCGATAGTTATGGAGGAAACTCTGGCAATGTTGGAAGTGCCTTCGGCAGTGGTCCTTCTGGATCAAGTCTAGGAGGATATGGCGGAGCTTCTTCTGGGTCTAATGCCAAGGCTGGCGCTGCAGCCATCGCAACAGCCAATGCAGCAGCCAACGCAGCAAACAGTGGATTCGGTGGCTATGGAGGAAACTCTGGCAATACTGCTCCTTCTGGATCAGGTCTAGGAGGATTCGGCGGAGGTTCTTCCGGGGCTAATGCCAAAGCTGATGCTGCAGCCAATGCAGGAAGCAGCGGATTCGGTGATTACGGAGGAAATTCAGGCAACGCTGGGAGCGCGTTCGGCGGTAATGGCGGTGCATCGGGTCTGGGAGGATATGGAGGATTGAACGGAGGTTCCTCTGGTGCTAATGCCAAGGCTGATGCGGTAGCTACCGCTGGGGCGTCCAGTGGCAGTTTGGGTGGCTTTGGCGGTCAGAATGTGAAAGGATCTGGCGCCGGTGGATCAGGGGCTTACGGACAGGGTACTTATCATTATTAAATCTGCCCTATTCCCTCATTATCCGTCATGTTTCAGGGGTAAACTGCGTGAGACGTTCCCACTTCTTGAAATCATCTAATTTCGCACAAGTTAACTGTAGCTTACACCTAGGGAAAGTGTTACACACGCATTCACCAACAGCAACGAGCCTTCGAACGACTCGCTATCATCTATTGGCCAGCGCCACTCACCAAATCATAACGAAGCTTTTCCATTTCATTTCGTAGACATCGCCAGTGCTGAAACGTCGGGCTCAGCGATCGTCGAGGCAATCAAATCAGGCCTGATCCTAATTAAATGATCCCTCTCCCTTCTTCAGGCTCGTCCGGTGGTCTGTCCAGTGCCAGTTCCAGTGCCAGTTCCAGTGCGCAATCAAACGCTTTCGGAGGATCGGCGAGCAGCTCCAGCAAGTCCGCCGCTAACAGTTTCGGAAACGGTTCGGGAAACGCGAAGGCGCAGGCATCCAGCAGCGCGATATCCACGGCTAACAAGAGTTCAGCGTCCAGCTACGCTTCAGCCAGCGCAAACACCAAGGACATGCTCATCTTCACCGACTAATCGTTAAGACGTCGAGGTCTATTCGTCGACAAGACCCTCGTATATACGACTCCGCCATGGGGTAAACGGACCCCGTGTACGTGCCATTATCTCATTTTAAAGATCTTAGATACTCGCCTGACTCACGAGAATGCGATTCGTGATGGCTTCGTAGACTCTGAATGCTGCCAGTTATTGATTACTTTGTTATTCACACATCGATTAATGGCGAGGATTAGCGTGTCGAATGCCGTAGGAAGCCGATTAGAATTCTACGATTGCGTGCATCATTCACGGCTCAGATAATGGTCGAATGAGATGAGCGCAATAAATGCAATTCTTGTGGTTTCAGCCAGTTGCGTAATATTTTATCGCGCTGCGCGTTTCACGACGATAACAATATTTTATCCCAGCGAAACACAAGATACTTGCACGGCGTTTAATTATTGTCAATTCATTGGCAGTTTAAATTTTTGGTATCGATTGCCTTTTAATCTCTACCAAGGAGTATCGATCTAAAAACTGATTCGAAACTTGTGATATATGTAGTTCTTGCCAATGTACTTATTCAGACTTATTTAGTCGTGGGTTGTTTAAATAATCTTGGGGCGATTCAGCTGATCGAATTGATAATACTCTGACTATTTATCTGACTATATGCAATTAGCATACGGTTAGATCATAAAACGCTAAGGTCGTTTTATGCGTATTTATAATGCAAGCGTGCAGATTGTTTCTACGACGAAGGCAACTATCCCGATTGTAAATAAAGATTGCTTGGACACTGAAGTAACTTCATATTTATCTATGTTCAAAATAAGATTTACAATATAAATAGTCTCTCGTACCGCGTCACCGATAGCAACTCTTTACATTTAGTAACGAAGCGAGATTTCAATGCCAATTTCAACGTCTTGATGAGCGCCGTGTCTAAATAGTAAGAAAAATTGTGATGAGTTTGGTGAAACGTGTTGCGGAGCGTAGCCTTCAAGTTGGTTATTTACTGTAAGAAGCAAAGCTACTCTGGTGACGCATACAGGACTCTTTTCCAATTAATAGATAGAAGTAAATAAATAAATAAATAAATAATCAAGTGGCATTATCGAGTTTACAAGAAATTTCCATCCGTTTCTCTTGTGGTGATCGTCGAATTCGTAAGAAAGCCTGCTTAAAATTCGTGCGAGCAGATTTCACGAGCTGGAATTCCCTAGCTCCGTGCCATTGGCCAGTAATTAAAATACGAAAATACTTATCATTGAATCCCTTATCGTAAAATTTCAATTCCTTGAAATTCTCGATGTTTAGATATCGAGAGATGAGAAATCAGATATTGGAGTTTCACGACATAAAATTCAACCGATATTGGCCAAGGAAACAGACGTCGAAGGAAAGAGAAACAGAGTTTCGACATGTTAATATTTTAATAACCGTTTACGCGATTCACGTAATCTGTGCGTAATTATCGATAATCACGTTTGCATCGAGCAGCATTTATTTCGCGGCTTCGTGGAACTCCTGGCTATTATCGTGGCTTATCATACAGCCGCGAACAACGCGAACGGCGTGAACACCAAGTTGCGAAAACGAGATATAATATGACTATAAGCTGTAAGAACACGAATAAACTCGACGATTTTTTATCTACACGAGGCGAGACTTGTTCACAGACCCCTGCACACAGTTCCCACTCCTTTCTTCCACCCCGGGTTGCAAATAGAAGCTTCGAAACAAATACATCTGAGAAACGGGGACTCTGAATTTCTGATCGCTTTAAATATTGCTAAGAGGTGTTGGGTTCGTGAGAGGATACGTGACAGGACGAAGATCGTGAGCACCTACATACCTACATATTATTTATTAGGAGACCATGTAATTTAATTATTTCCCATTATATCGCCCCATTCGAATATGCATGTACATGTACTATGTATAATTCACGTATATGCTCGTAAATGTCCAGATAATTAAAAATAATCTTCTATAATGTTTTAAGTTTCCATGCGTCTCACAATCGGGGGATGCTTAAGCGAGAGAACGAGGCAATATTTCTCCCCTATTCTTTCCGAACTCAGGGTTACATTGAAATTTGAGGAATAACCATTCCATTACAGCTGTCGTGGTGCATACCTGGAGCTTTCTAATGGATTCAAATCCAAGCAGGATTTGTGAAAAAAGGGACATTCTAGGTAACCACCTCTGTTCCCCCCGGGGACTCTCCCAACACTCTAATGACGGTAACGGGACTTTCCCACGCAGGTCATCTGGCCCGAACCGCCCGTTTCCTGAAAACGCCCAATAACGGGGAAGAAACCCTCGAGAGGAATGCATGGATGGAAGAAGGGCATTCAGTTTTGCAATAGACGTCCTGCAAGAATGAAGTCCCTCGTCTTAGTGGTCGTTCTCTTTGGTGCAGCCAGCCTGATTGCTTCGCGGCCTTCTTCGAGCGAAATCTCGTCGCCAAAGGGTAAGAATATTCGCTTATGGATTTGGAAATCTACAGAAAGTGATCTACACCGAAGAAAATCATTTTCTCTAAAGAATAGAGTGCGCTTTTGCGTGTTTTAGCAGTGTGCACAGTATCGAAGAAAGTTTCTTTGCAGATAGAGAACTGAAGGAGGAGATAAAGGCTGACGTGATCCAGAGGAGCCAGTTCGATTGCGAAAGCGGGGCAGATAGCCTCGGGTGAGTTATCAAAAAGTTTCAAGTCCACCAAACTGGCAAGGATAAGTTGTCAATATTCTGACCTCCCTGAATATATTTCTTCAGTGTCACCATAAAAACGCCTCTGGCCGGCATTGCCCTCGCTGGATCCTCGGCTGATTCTGAACTTTCTTATTTGTATTGTATACTCCTACGTCGATATGGAAATCAGTCAGGGGCGCATACAGCTCACAGCGGAGCTCACGTGTACATAGATCTACCGCGGCGTTAGTGAGCTTACTCGAATAGATCTGGACGAATTGTTAGCATCGATTCGTAGATAATGTACAAAGACTGTTCAGTTTGCTGCTGTAACAATTTGGAGAGATGTAAGACTGAGATTAGATGTAAGAGGAACCTCTGCGACGTGATCGCTCCATATGAACTGTTCGTCAAGTTCCTTCTCTAGTTATTAAGCGCGCATCTACTAAGACAGGTATATGAAACAATATGATTTCTGTACAACTTTCTATGTCATATACTCATTCAAACTTCTGTATTCCAATAAATTGCAAGCTTCTTGTTAAGTATTAAAATAAATTTCGTTTTTAACTACAAACTCCCAGCGAATATCACGCTATCGCATCGTTAAATAAGCAGTAAGCAACGGGAACCTTGACACAAGAATTGCGGCCCGCTTTAATACCGAAAATCCCGGAATAAAATGAATAAAACATGAGCACGCGTACCGTCTGCCATTTCGTTCGTCGATGTCACAAATCTCTCCCGTACATACGTATATCTTCGTTGTGTTTTTTTTGCTACCTCGGAGAGAGGTGATTCCCCGAAGCCGTGTCTAAATCATATCTCGATTAGCGCGGTTAGAGGCTGCCGGTATTCCCATGCGGTCCACTTTCGATCGTCCCTGGACTTCGTTAAGGTCATCCACTCGTTAGGAGCCAATGACAAATAGTATTGTCGATCACCGTCGAATGTTCGGAAGCTGCGGCATTGCCGAGCGTCTTTCTTGGCTTTCGACGGTGAAGGGAACTCGTATAAAAGCACCGCGGTCCGTGGGCCTTCTTCGATTTGCGATTTCGTCTCTCGCGCGTCGTGTACTTCCAACAGAATCTCACCTGAAAAATGTCGCGATTCCTGCCGATTGTCGCGCTCTGCGCGTTCTTCTTCGCGGCGTGCACCGCGAAACCGGCGCAAGTGCTCTCCAATCCGGAGTTGTTGAGCCCACTTGAACAACAAGGAGTCGTAGCTGCGGAGACTGGTCAGTTATCTTTGTACTTTATATCCCCAAACGATTTGTTCTTAAATTGACACCTGATGTATCTGCAGAAAACGTGATATTTGGTATAGATTCAACACTTTGCATCGCTTTTAAATTAAAATACTAAATCAAGTGTAGTAATTGAAACTCTCCGTACTAAGGGAATTCGATATTTTTATTTCACATTTCACTTGTCTACGTTGCGTTTCGCACAGAGATTATTTAGAGTTCTTGAATTTTGCCACGATTTTCACAAATATTGCACGCAGAGAAGGTGTATGTAGCCGTTTGTATTGGGAGCCTTTTTTCGAAATACCTAATGTGCATCGGTTCACTGGACGAATTCTACCTTGTTTCAGAGAACAATAGAGGCCAACGATCACCGCAATTTGGATTTCCCAGCGAGGATTTAGGCCCACTCGAGGGCAGGCACCGTAAACACAACCGTGGTCCAAAGCAATGTGACGAATTTGGCTGCGTAGGAGGGTACGCTCCCCAAATTTCTTCCACTATTACAAATCTAAAATCTAAATACTCCATGACGGTGCCGAAAGCAATTCTATGCTCCTTTCGACTACATTAGATTCGGATCTGACCCTGGATTCTACCCACCGCCACCCCTACCGTTCGGTGGTGCAGGAGAGGCATCCGCCTCGGCTTCCGCAGGATCTATCGGTTTCAACGGCGGTCCAGGCGCCGAAGCGTCTTTCGCCTCTGCTAATGCAGGATCGAGCGAAGGAAACGCAGGGTCCTTCGGTCCTAGACCGTTCGGCGCACCGTTCGGGGGTGGAGAGAGCCAGGCGAACGCGCAGAGCGCCAACTTCAACTTCGGCCCCTTCGGGTCCGCCTCGTTCAGCGTTGCCGAGGCATCGTCAGCTGGACAACAGTTTTGAGACCTCACACGTGAGTTTTATATAGGTACTACTTATGCGAACAACCCGATTACACCCATTTCGAGTGGAACTCGAGTGGTTTCGTGTAGAGCACGTCAGCTTCGCGACAGAGTCGTCTGGCTTCCGTGCCGCGTGACGAGGCGCGGCCAATTTCAGCGACACGCTCCGAGCGGGGCCCCATCACCGGGAATATTAATTGACTTTGCAGGCGCGTGTACCGCGTGTAGTCGCGGCACGCGCCACGCAACCTAACCACCGCACACCAGCCGCGACGAATCGGTTTCACGTGAATCAGTTTCTTCCTGTAATTCCTCTCCGCTGTAAAATGCCTGCGCGTACGTGGCGTTTCTCTATAGTCTATACGAGCCGAGAATCCAGCCAGCCCCGGCTAATCGTCCGCCTCGGCCTCGGCCTCTGCCTCCTCTCCCTCGCTCGGCGTACCTATACACTTTATTGGCAAGCCAAGCCGTGCGATCCAGTGAAACGTGATTCTGTTTCGTCACAATCCTGTATCCTTTAAAGATTTTAGAAGAGTATGTGCTCGAACGAGCTGAGATCAGAGGGTTCTGGACATAGGATTTTAGGAAACGCGAGAGTGAGAGATGGAAGGAAGTTGAAAACCGTTCAGAGGCTGTCGAGCGCGCGTTCCATTGGTTGGAAGGATCTCAAGGACGGGCCGTAAATTCACGCGTGTCGGGTTAACGAACTTCGCGCATTACAGATTCACGTTATTACGAGATGTTTTTCTCTGGGAACGATCGCGCATAAAAGCGAACATCTGTCTATCGAACTGATTAAACCGTACATCGACCTTCGGTATACGGATGCGCCCTGCCTGCTCCCCGTGGACCGTCCAAGAATAACTTGTAGGTATAAACTTTCCCAGCTCGGAAGCTCCACGGAGCGAACAAATCCCATCGAAATCTCCAAACTGCCGATCTGAAAATTCGTTTGCCAAAGTTAAAGTGTCTCGACCACCCTCCAATCGACAAACGTTGATTAAAGTTGCCTACGAGTTCCTCGATTATCCTCCATGCCATCGCTGAAGGCGGTCTGCAGGACGAGGAAGTTTCCAAGGAGCAGCGAAATATCCTTCGAAAACAAACAAGTTGACGACTGGAAGGTGAACGAACTCCGTGGAATCAAGGGAGGAGAGGACGAGGGGGGCCGACGCGACGTAATCGCGACGTCTTTTCACCTCTCGATCGCAAGAAGAGCGAGCCAAGAACATCTGTCCAGCGGGGTCCAGTTCGAGGCATGCAACAGTCTTGGCGTAATGTCACTTCTGTCGAGTGTCTTTCACGTCTTTTTCCCTCTTTCCCTCTTTCCCTCTTTCCCTCCGCCCTGCCGTGGCCCCCTGCTCCGTGGCACTAAGCAGCAAGCGGTCCCGCACAAAGACAAGCTTTGCCTACGCGTTGATTATTCAAATGTGTGTGGGACCTGTGCGAAAGGAACGTCGTAAACGCGCTGCTGCTGCTGGCCATTGTCCCATTCAGTCGCGTTCCTTTTCGTACGGTGTGAAAAAGAATGGACAAAGGGAAAATGAATCTTCTTGGTTCTCAGGCGATCGGCAGACGGCCAGACAGACGGATTAACTCGTTTTAAAGGGATCCAGGACGCCATATTGTCGGTACTTGTATCGCAGGGTCGGGCCAGAGCGAGCCAGACGGGGCCCTATGCTCGGGGCCGACCGGTCTGCTTTCATCCCGAAATGCGCCTACACGCGACCCGCCAGCTTCGTTCCAACTCTGTTTGCTGAGGTTAGCTGTTGGTCGGGGGGAATTAATCGCTTTCGCTTCAAGTAGTACGAAACGTGATAAGCGAGTCACGTGGCAAAGAATTCCACGAGGATTCTCTGGGATTCGCTGTAGCTTTGCCAAATTTTAAGACACTACACATCGCACACGCAGACGCGCGCATTTAAATCATTAATGTGCCGGGGACTGGGGAACCCCGGTATGTAAATCGCCTCGAGTCTCCCTTTCAGGGGTCATCGTGGAAGGGTTAAAGGTCACAAGTGGTTCCAGAGTGTACACTTATTTATGCGGAGAGGCAACAGGCGGTAGAATGCAGATTTCAGATTACGCCCCGTGAAAGCACGAAGTCTTGTTGCACCGCGTGTAGGAAACAAACCCTGGCTGCGTTTAAAGCCGGACTCGAACGGGCATTACACGTAACAGCTACCCCATTGCCGTGCAATTCCGAATGATCGCAGAAGTGGAAATGAAATTTCCTTTGATCGGGGATTAAACTGCTATTAGCAGTTTAAGCCTCGCCCATGCCCAAGGAAACCGTGCAAACGTCTGACCGGGGCTGTTTATTTTCCGCAGGTCACCGGCTCGCCCCAGCATCGACTGATCAACCCTAATTTATTCCACGGCCGGCGTGCTCCGTCCACATCCATGCTCAGCCATTGTTTACAAACATTCTACGTCACTAGGTATAAGTAAATAAAGCAGCCAGCCGGTGGAGACGAGGCACCACCGCCCTCTTTCATCCTCGAGGTTTCCTGGGAGCGAGGTTCCCTTTGTCCGTAGGTACGGCCAACCACCAGATGCTCAGGCAAATAAAACCGACAAAATATCGGCCACTCGCATCCGAGAGCGCAGGAGGGAGAAGCACTCGGAGGAGAGAAAAAGAGAGAGAGAGAGAGAGCCTGAGGGACGGGGATTAACAGCACAAAGGGAGGCCAAAAAGAGAGGAGGGCTCGTAAAAAGCGAACATCGAAAATCGAGGATCCGAAGAGAGGCGTGCAATGACCGGCCGATCTGCACACGCGATCTCTCTCCGTGCGAGCAACATCCTCCTTGGCTCCTTCCACCTGCGACTTTCGCCAGCGAAGAAAGTCTGTTACTTTTGCCGCCGCAACGACGTGCCTTTCGATAGTTTCAATTCACTCTGCAGGGTGGAGGGAAACGCTCGGATAAAAAATACGAAACGATTGAAATTTCTGTGCTCCATTCATGTTCCTCTGCCATGAAATTAGATTGAAAAATAAATATACTTGTAGTACAACCAATGCCAAGTGTTGTTGCGTTCTTATCGTTGCCTGCTCCACAAACAATTTCAGGCAATGCCAACGAAAGCCCCGCGTTCCTTCTTGTCCCGGTTAAGAAAGGGAGCTCGGAATCGTAATAATATCCCCTGGTAGGAAAGAAGGACAGCGAGGCAGCGAATTTTAGGCTGAAGCAGACGGAGGAGTGCAGCTTTCGCTGGAGCTACGACCCGAACGAGATTCCCTGAACCAGCCAGCCCCGTTGCAAAGGAAATGTTCCGGAAATTGGCCTGGACGGCGGCCAGCGGACATAGTCGATCATAATCGCGACGGAGCGGAGGCCGCGGACGCGTGTAGGGTGCACGGTAGCCGAAAGAAGTGACGTTCGTGACACGGGTGATGCATTAAAGGGGCTCGTTAAAGGTCCGCGTCTGGTCGTTAACCATTGTTTAGCCGCTCCTGGACACGTACAGCCCTGTCGACCGGGTAAACCAGTCCTCCCAGCGCGAGCAGACCACGGCGAGAGAGACGATCGCTTGAAAACCCGATGGAAAAAAATGAAATAGAAAGTAGTCTGTCCGGTGCAACGATCTACAGTACGTGGAGCGAACAGAGGCGCCTCCAACTGGACCCTTACCCCCGACGTGTTCCTGTTCACCACGCACTATAGCGAACCCGCGATGCTCTCTTCAAGGCTTCCGCGGCATTGTGCTCGCATTTCTCGTGCGGTTGTCGACTCGGAAAGTATCTTCTGGTCAAGTCGTCGGTAAGTCCAAGTGCCGCTCCTGCCGATCCTGCCGATCCTCGATTCTTCGCTGATGCATCCGAATACCCGAACCAGCAAGTTAGACGTTCCGAAAACGGCTTTCACGGCTTTCACGGCTTTTCGACTCTCGCGCGGTGTAAACGTGGTAATTTCACCCCTGGCTCCAATGGACCATTGGCAAGGTAGCTTCTGAAACAGTTCGCGATCGGTATTCTCGATGACCTGAGGTTCTATCAGCGAGATTCGAGGCTCTGGCGGTTGCGGAAGAGGCTGCATCGGTGGGTGAGCAGAGAAAAGGGAACTTTCGCCGACGTTTCGCTGGGTTCGAAAACGAGTCTACTTCGGAAGACTTGTTCGAAGGGAACAGTCTGTTTTTTTTTTTGCGATTGGGTTTGATTTTCTCTGGGTGGTGAGCGTTTCTACGAACTGCGGGGTTCTTCGTTATAATTCTGCGTCGCAAGCATCGGTGAAAGGAGATATCTTATTGTCGATAAAAGATCGTTCACTATCCATAATCGTTTCTTCGTTTCTACTTTATCGTTTCACAGGATTAAGCAAAATTTCGGACCCCCATGAAAAACTGAAGCTAAAGTAAAGGAGAAATCGTGTTTCGCGAAATGGCGAACCTCTTGGCCCTTCTGGTGATCACCCTGGCTTGCGTAATTGTCCACGCCCAGCAAACATCCAATCAGAAACGTAAGTAAAGTCTGCCCGGACGATAGTGTTTGCGTAGAATGAATAATCAATCGGTGACTGAGTGTTTGGGCGCAAAGATTGCGCCACGAGGAACTCCTTGTTTGCCATTACTGACTGACATCGAGCCTGTTTCGTTCTTTTGCTCGTGCAATGCCGGGTAAGCCGACACTGCAGCTGCACACGCAACCGCAACCTTGATTCGGTTTACGCCCGCGCCGCTTCGCTCCCCTTTGTTCGCTGAATAAAACACGTTCCCTTTCGAAGACGTGTACTTTGTTGGAACTTGAACGAGAGGTTTGTCATGTTTCAGCCATTTTCGGTCAGACATTTGATGAAATTGTGGTCTCGTCGGATTTAAACGTCAGAAGGAAATCGAAGGAAAACCGCCAAGGCAAAAGACTATCGAACATACCCTCTGGCACCACCGGCCCACCTGAAAAATCAACCGTAGTCGCGTCCAGGTTCGTTTCCAACGATGGCAGTCGAATCACCTCGGAAAAAACGCAAAACAAACGTGAAATTGCGCCTCAACAAAAAAGGTTAGTGTATGCGGAAAGAGATTCCCTTTCGCAAGAGTTTTATGAACATTTTTGGAGGCGTATTCGGCGGACAGGGGATGAATTCCAACGAAACTGAACTGATTTCAGGTACCTGGACACGGACATCGCGGAATATCTGTTGAAAGCTCGGAAACGATGAAAATCCCGCTCCGAGGACAACCGCACGATCCTCACACACCCATTCCGATCATAATTTTCGGCCCACTTTCGAACCATGGCCATTGTAACAAAACAAAATAATAAAATTCTTCTGTGTCACAGCTATCATGAGTGTAAAACGTTATTCAACCCGATTTTACGCAACTCTAAATCCTATCCAACGTATCATTTTAACGCTATCGCGACTGCTCAGCCTAGTTCAAAGATATGGAAGTGAAAATTTCAGAATCCAATGTTATAGCGAATATAATAGTTGCGCTAGAGAATCTGCAAGCTACCTGGACAGTAGGCACGCGATACAAGGGAATACTGCGGAGATCGGAGGTGGCGTAAGCTGTCGCGAAGTATATTGAAAATCATTCTAAGCTCGTTTCGAATGCACCCTTAGAGACAGCGCGTCACGATTCCACGATGCGTCTGCCGCGAGCGTGACAGCGACGGTGGCAGGCATTGTCAGGCATTCCGTGTCCGCGTGTGGCGAGCTGAGAAAATCGGTTGAGGCTGAAATATGGCAGGCCATCCTCAAAAGGTAGCCGCCATCGCGATCTTTATGCGATGATGCGCCGCGCAGATCTACCGCGCCGCGACTCTCACGTGACCGTGCCCGCGGCACGTGAGACGCACCTCCAAAACCTTTAGGAACCTTCGTTCCTTCTTCAAGCCAAATCATCCCACGGCTCTTTCCTTTAACCCCCTTAACCCTTTCCACAGTGTCCGCGATCATTTCGATGCCAGTAACGTTCGATCCTCGCGACCAAGCTTTTTTATCAGCGAGTTCGACCCGCTTCGGGAAATCGCGGAATGGTTCTGTTGTTAGACAAAGGAGACTACTATATCGAGTTTTGATTTACGTGGCCCCGCTTGCTGATTCGCAAAACAAGCGCCGCGCCGCGCCGCGCCGTCGTTGAACAAGAGAATTTATGCATGCAAACGGGAGGAATCTCGTATTCAGCGCGTCATCCACCGCTAGCACTATATATTTTATGGTGAATCCGTGGCCAGACTTATAGCCGTGCTGACGTAACTAAGCGTTCGTCATACTTCTGATTTGACGTCGTCGCTGTTATCAATGTCCGGGCTTGACGGTGATTTAAGGCAGCGGGTTCAAACGATCGACTGACCGGCGCCTCCGGGGCGCCCGTAAACAACGCGTCCGCCCTAGAACTTTAATTCAGCTTCGTCGTCAGCATTGTTCCTCCACCGTCCTGTGTACATACGCCAACCGTACGAAACAGCGTCTGGATTAGGCCTTTGTACTTTGTAGCGCGATGTGGAATCTCATCGAAAATGTATTATGGACTGCATTGGGTTGCATTAGGAATCACGATTACAATCGTTCCATTTCCAATCCCCGGACGAATTACCATATTATGCGGCGAGGAAGCTTCGAGTAAGTATCCCCTGGAGGTCGATAGCAAGCTACGAACGTATCGCAAAGGTACTTTGGAGGGCTGCGAACTGCCCTAACGGCTGTACAGTCTATAATCATCGGACCCCGGAAGTTCCGCCAGGTCCCGTGGGGCACAGACATCCGTCTGGTCGATTATCGGCGAAGCAGGCCGATAATGGTTGACGGAGCGGGTGGGCAGGTGGGACGGACAGATCTGATTTTGCATCGGGATGCAGAATCCGTAGGCCACCGTTGCGAATACTTGGGGGCGTTTATGTCGGCCGACGATACACCTGCGACTATTTTATGTCTTCCCTGGAAAGACTGGACGGTAAATTCCAGCCGGCTGGCCGGCGTCGATCCTCTGACTGCTGATCAGAGGTTTCAGTGGCGTAGAACGGACGTTGGAGGGTAGGGGGAGGAGGATTCTTTGTCTCTGTCTCGCGAACCTTCCATTTCGAGCCATCGGCCGACAATGCTCGATATGTATTTGCTCGAGGAAGGCTAGAAAGGATTGAATTGCATCGATCCTTGATCCCTGATTCCGTTAAAGGACACGCGACGCGAGAAATCTCCCGAGCTCGAGTGCGCGCGAGTTACCTAAACCGATCAATCCTCGTTGCTGATTCAGCAGAGGATCCTATCTACGCCGCTGAACGCCACTTGGATACGCGGCTAGCACGACACGCGTTACACTAATATACGATATAAACTACCTCGAAATCCGCAAAACCAAGGCGATCCACGGGCGAGATGTAACGCGGTCTTTCAACCCGCTGTTCCGAACTTGCCCATTCCTGATGCGAGTTCGAATAGGAGGAGTCTGCTACAGGTGTAGCAGACGGACGGATCTATCGGGTGTGATCGTCCTTTTGAGGAAAGTGCTGCTTGCGAAGGCATGAAAAAGGAAGGACGGCGGGCGATGTCGGCCCACCGGAAACCGCTGGGTTAGGCGTCCAAGGTATTTCCATCGCGTTGCGATTTCTTGCGCGAGCTGTATATTTTTTACGAGGGAAACTGCATCCGTCGCGGAGGTCGTGAGGTGTCGGAATTATTCCGAGAAACGATCTTGAATTAAACATCAACGTCCACGCGCCTCCCGCGGGCTTTCTATTGAATCGTAGATCATCCCGCCGCGCCGGATCCGGGCGTGAATTAGAAAATCCGCGAGCAAAAGGAAAAACGGTTAAAGCGATACGTGCTTCCCTTGGCAAGCGAGCGTCTAATTTCTTCGCGGAAAGTGGACGCGTGCTTGGGAGTGCCCTTTCTGCGAACAGGAATCGGATTCAACCTCGGATCGGTTCTGTTTCTTTCCATCTTTCACCAGTCGACCCTTCGGCCCTCGTAGCACTTGTACAATCGTTTCTAATACTCTAGCAAGGGGCGAGTTGGTTCGTTTTGTTGGAGAAAGTGGTTGTGATCCGTTGCAATAACAAAATCAGTCTCATTTCTCCCGATTCCTTGCATCGCGTACGATCCTACAGTGTTTTACATGTCGTTTGCATCGTCTGTTCGTCCGAAGGGATGCCCGAGGAGCGCGTCTGGCCGCGATAATCGAACGGAGCGCACGTGAGCAGACGTGTTCGATTCGGTATGCCGCAGCGCAGCACGTGTAAGTCGACATCGGTTGATTCTCGATTCAGCGCGCGCTGCTGTTCACGAAAACAGGAGCCGCGACGACGGCGCGGCGCGGTGCCTCGTCTCCTGAGAACCGAATCATCGTCGTCTGGTCTCACTTTTCTAACAAATAAGTGAACGATGGTGGATGCGCATGTCTCGCTCGATCGTCAGGCTTCGTCTAAAATCTGAAAACTAAAAGAGCTGCGCTCAGCAGACCGCGGTTCGAGCGCAACGAAACAGTTTTATATTCAGTTTCCATCATCTTCTCGAATGCTTCATACAAATGCTGTCAGGGTACTCTTTATAAACGATTCGCTTCCGAGAACCCGTTAGCGTTGCATTTATGGGCGGAAAGGGATTAGGTATGTCGAATGAGTTTTGGAGGAAGGATTCATGAGATTCGGATTCCCCCGCTGCCTTGCTGGCTTGAAAACGACACCGCGTATGAAATGCTGAAGGAAACACGACGGCTGTTCATCGTGGTCGAAGGTTCTAACGACAACCGTTATTCCCATCGATTTTAATATTTCCGAGCTTCCTGCCATTGCCGCTTTTCCGCTTCGTCACCGTTGATACCGATAACCGCATATTCATAGCTGGTGCTTCCGCGGGGCCCATCCGCTGCACCCGCCGCCTTTCTGACCCAAATCGAGGCCCATGATGAAATTCTTAATTAGCGGCACGAAACGGTATCGTCCGGTTCCGCTGCTGAAGCCCGAGGACGGAGGTCAATGGTTTAGAATTATTGTAAGGACGAGGCGTGATTCGATCGGTAGATGCGAAGCTGGGGACGCGTTACCGGTCACAGAGAAACCGTGAATTGCGGAAAAACAACGGGAAGCAATGGAAAAGAATGGAAAACGGCCAAACAAAGGGATACCCCGACGACGAATGGCTCGGACGACAGGTGAATTCCATTATTATGGGACTTGCATCATCGGTTTACATGCGCTCGGACTCCGCGGAGATTCACCCCGGATGACGCATGGCGATTCGCCAATTCTTTACGAGCCCTCGCTGATACCGAATCCATCGATAACTCTAGCCCCGAATTTACGAGCTGCATCAAGTGGTCGGACGTTTATTGTTGCGCCGTGCGTCAAATCACTTGCTAAATCATCATGGGGGAAAGTGCAGTATACCAGTGGTAGAGTCCTTTGTATGACTGATTAAACAGCGAACACTCTGAGAATTGTTTCGACAAGTTCCGTCACCGAGAAATAGAGGCGATATTAATGCTTCCTCGAAGCGATGGATCATGTTTATGCTAACGGTCGTCGATGTAATTGCTTGTTAGGATTCAGAAGAAGCTTTTCGGCTCTATTGCTACCCAGAAACGTCTCCGCAGACACGCGTGTCGATTTTTGCGGTCACGTTCGTATCTAGGCAACTACACGTCTAGTAAAGGAGCGCGTGCGGTGAATTCCAATCCAACGCGGAATAATGGACTGATTTCTGTCTCCGCTTCGGTGTAGACGAATCGTCAAATGGGACCGCTCGCGGGGTCGTCGAACCGGGCATCGTATCCTCGAATCTTCGAATATTCGAATCTTCCATTTAGCATCTTTCGCGAAAGCTGAACGCAGGGATCGATATGTCATTTGGCTTTACTGCTCGCGGAGGAATCTCGGGCTGCATTTCCTTCCGTCGCGGAAAGTTAGTATGGTAATCGGGCCGTGAGAAACGATCTGGCGGGTCCTAGAGTTACCGATGTAATTTAAATTTTTGCAAAACATCGCACAACCCAGCTGCATCCGAGTGGAACGGCCGTTCCGGGCCGTTCGGTCTATCGGAGCTGGACGTGCTGCTTTTCGTCGGCTGGTCACGCTCGAAATTACGATACGCGTGACTTGGAAAACGGGTGCGTTTCGGAGGTTGATTCATAAAATAGTACGAATTCATCGAGCATTCAGGGGCTGGTAGCGGTACCTACAGTGCTCGGACACGATCGGCGGAGATGAATTAATCCCGAGGCGGAAACTGGCGCGGGTGTTTGGAGAGTTTGATGCCTGGCGTGTCCCGAGTGATCGCGTTCGTTGACTCATTAATCGATATCTTCGTAATTAATCGCGCGGTGCTGTTGCGTTCAATCCTGATCGATCGCAGATGAGTCAGACGCACTTATGCACTCTGGACACCGGATTATTTATAATCGACACCACCAGTGCTGGCTATTTTTGTTGATGGAAGGTCGCCAACGGGGTTGGAAACGAATTCGTCGTCACCTAATACGGTTAATGACGTCTCTTTGACGTAACCTCTTAATATTAATATTATGTCAGTCGTACTCGCTCGCACGTCCACCAGGTATGACTGGTCAGAGGCGACGATAACTCTTGGGGGGATGATCAAAAGTCCGTAAGAGTCCAATGGCGGTGGCCGCGGTGCTCGTGCTCTGAATTTCAAGCGAATTCAGACAGATCCGCCTTGACGTGTCAGTGTCCCTTCCTCCGGTCTGTCCTCTTCAGCGTCGAAACCAACGGAATTACGATCGGTCGGCTGGTCTTCGACTCTGACGCAGAAAGTCCTTTAAGAGGAGTACCCAAACATGTCCCATGCGTGTCCCTTGGTTCCAAGACACGAAGACAATTGACATAGATCAAGATCGATAGGACTGGAATACTTGGAGAAGAAACGAAACGTTGACATGCAGAAAGGACCTTTCGAGTATAGGTTTTAGGGAGAGCAGATTCTGGGCCTGAAGGATTCGAATCGAATCGAAGATCGTGGATTAGGAAACGGGAAAGCTGAATTCCCATTGGAAACAGCTTTTGTTGGTGATCGAAGAAATCGGCGAGTACAAGCGAAAATGTATGAACCTTTCTCGTTCCGCCGTTAGATCCCTACTCGTTTACTCCTCTCGTCGCGGAAAGCCTGACGGAGTAGATCCAAGGGCCACGAAGCTCCAGCACCTTCTCGATGGCACGACGTTGTGTAACCTGATCAGCCGAATTCAGCCGTGGATCGGCAGGGATCGCAATTAATGCGTTCGATTCAACGGTCGTCTGATCAGGGATGACGATCACGTCTCGTTGAACGATGCGCACGTTTGCGTTACGACGATCCTGTTGGGTACGAGGCAACCACCTGACGCGGCCATGGTGGGGGATCCAGAGGATCCCGTATCCCCCGTTCCGTGCATGGATCCAACCGATATCCGTCCCCGTGCCCTGTGCCGTCTTTCGCCCATCCCACCCCATCCCATCCCCCGCGTGATCCTAGCTTCTACGGTATAAAAGCAATTGGCGATTCGAGAATAGCAGCATCGTGCAAAAAGCCTGCGGACCAGGTAGATCCCCAAGGTGGTAGTGCTTGGATTCACACGATTATCCGTCTTCTTCCGGGACCAACGATCCGGGGCTTAAACAGTGCACACGGAAGAATCTCGACGATCGACGAGCATCAGCCGCCTGAGACCGTACTCTTCGGCTTCTAATCGTGCCTATCGCGGTCTCTGAGGATGTCGCAGTGGATCGGTTTAGTCCTTCTGGTCGTTGCGACGACGATCGCGGTCACGGAGTCCAGGGCCATTCCAGCGGAGCCCAGTAAGTATATTAGATATTAATTGATTAGGAATTTCTAAGTGACAGTTGTAGAGGAATAGGTGATAGGGGATCGGACCCTCGAGGGAGCAGGCTAATTCTTAAAGTAAATAGCATCATTCAAACAGCATCCTGAAATCTCCTTGGACAGTTTCAGTGATGCTGGATCCGTACGGCAACCCCATAGTCTTCCTACGGGAGAAGAGGACACCCGTGCAGCCCTACCCCCAGAGAGCCATGATGTTCACCAGCTACTACAGGCCAGTGCGTCGCTCGAGTCAGGGTGGCCAGGCGACCGGTGTATTCGCGCAGGGTAACGCCGTGAGCGGAGAGGCCTTCTTCGGTGGCATGCAGCCGCCACACTTGAACAAGGGCCCGGAACCTATCGAGGAACCGGAAGTCTCGAGCGCCGAGGCCCAGGCAGCGCCAGTGCCCGAGGACTCCTACAAGGAGGAAGGGCAAACTCAGGTGCACCAGGGGGACGGCTACCAGCCCGAAGGGCATCACCGTCCGGAGGGTCATTACCCTCAGGAAGAGGCAGAATATCCGCAGGAAGGAGAACAGAATCATCACAAACAGGGCGTTATACCATCCGAGGTATTGCAGCAGAAAAATTCATTTTCTATGCTCATAGATTTTTTATTCGATCAAGAATAAAAATCTTCTCGTGTTCGCTGCAGGAGCAACCAGAAGTCCAGCCAGCTGCCGCGTTCACCACCGAGCCAACTCCGGTCGACGAACCCGTCCACCCCAGCACAGAAGCCCCCGTAAACCGTCCCAAAGTCCACCAGGGGAAGAAGACCAAGAAACCCCCCGTGGTGGTCGACGACGACGACGACGACGAGGAAGAAGACGAAGAGGACGACGAGGAGCTCTCCGTCCCCTTCGTCCCCTTCAAGGGTAACCGTCGCCGACAGAACTACCCGAACCTCAACAATTTCTTCCCGATGGTGTTCAGCTACCCCGGCGGCTCCACGCGAGCTGGATCTTCGGGGTCCCCTCCGGGATCTATCACCGCGATCGCTAATAGTTACTCCACTGGAAAGGGGGGTGTAGCCAGCTCGGTGGCCACTGCTTACGGGGGATCTCCCAATGGGTAAGTCGTCAGATCTCCTATTTAGGAGAAACACTTCGTTTATCCAACAATCTTTGTCCAGGAAAAAGCGACGCACACCGACGTCCGAAGACTAGACCCGCAGCTGGTTGCACCAGATTGCACCGTCCACTTCTCGATACCGTTAAGAGATCAATACTCCACTCAAATTTAGCACGCAGACCGGATAGACGACATCCAGCGGTGGCCCGTTTTTCGATTCACCATCGACACTGGCCTCTGATCACAGTGGACGCCCTTAGAATTTAGCTCTCGTGCCACGAATCGATTCGCGTTGCTACCAGTACTAGAGACTCCACGGAACGGTACGTCAAGACAGAAATTATGCTAGCCCTTTACCATCGAATTGAGAAAAGCAATTGGTGTCCTCGCTTAGATGAGTAGCTGTATGTTTAGTTCCCCGACATGCATACTAATTAGATGCTTATTACGCTTAAGATGTTTCAACGGAGAAGTGCAATATTAAATTGTATTGTATATTTAGATTGTAAAGGGCTCGCATGATCGAGCGCTACTGCCATAAACGGCAGACGACCGAGACAGAAATCGATCAAAGATAATCACACCTGTAGTATAGCTTCTAGATATAGTTTGCGAATTTTGCGAGGTAGAGCCGAGGAGGCACGATGCATAACATCCGGTATTCGAATTACAAAATTGCCAACAATAGTCGAGCATCGTATACGAACTGCTGAATGTTACTTTTAGGGAATAAAATTGTTTAAAAATACATGCAAGATTCAGTTCTTCGCAACGAATCGACCGCAGACCTTTTGCCACCAATTTTCCTCCTCGTTTACTTTTTCCTCCTATAAACTCTATCCCCTATTCAACCTTCGGCTATGTCTTCGGGTACAGGTAAGACTCACTATAATCCGAAGGTGATTAAACATTGACCTGCGCGCTCGTTCCACGAACGAACGACGCGACGGTTATTAAGCGACAGCACTTTTCAATAGCCCCTTTAATTGCTTCCAAGGGGAATTCTATTGAAATTAAACCGTTATATACGCTGCCTCATCATTCGCGTAGATATCGTCTCAATGTTCACGGTCAATTTTCAATTTGCTGCGTGATATTCAAAGGGGTTTCAGGAAATTGTTAGGCAATAGATCGAGGAATCACTGAATCACTGCTGCGTTTCGTTCGAGAGTAAAGTATGCTTCCAAATTGCTGCAAGCACGGTACGCGTACCTAACAGTGGCTCACCCAAAGAAGAGCCAAGGAGCCCTGGGGCACTTCTCAAACAAGGGGCTTTGTAATAAGAAAAGAAAACTGAATTTTATTCTTTAAATAAATTGTTATAATCATCCAATGAATTCTATTCACACCTAACGACTTTGCATTAAATATATTAAATATATTTTTATCCTTTCAACTCGGCTCGAATCCCTCGAGAATCCCTCTCCTCTCCTCGAACAACCTTTTCGAAGCGAAGAATATTGACACGGTCGCAAATATGTACATACTTTGAATCCAGCAATGAGATGATGAAGCGTTCAAACAAACGACGAACGCCTCGTAGTTTCCCAGTGACGTAATTTCATTAGATACTCTCCATTCTTCAAAAACAGACAACGTACTTTTGGCGAAACAAGACAGACTCGAATTGGTACGATAAACGGTCGAATTAGAAGCTGCACGGTCTGCCCAGAACCTTGGAATTATGTATTAAAAATAATCAGCCGGCGCATAGTTCCTCGATAAAATTATCGCGTGCGAAACCTTTCTATACTCTATCATTTAAAAATTTCCATGTCGCGGATAGTTATTTACCTGTTAGCATTGAGTTCCGCGATAAATGCTCAAGGAAGCCACGGACACGGGGAACGGTCTGCCCGCCTACGCGGAGAATGCTCGTTTAGACAAATTTTTATGGCCACTACCGAGGAACACGGTTCTTCCGTGTTATTGTCTCGAAAGATGACGTTTCCTCTGTCCCTCGAACAATTAATTATCCATTTGCTGCTACTAAGGCGGAGTAACGCTATTTGTTTCCCACTGTGGACGCTGAATTGCGTGTCACATATTTTACAAACTGCTTACGACACTTCTCGGATTAAGTGTCCAGAGAAGCGACTATTTCTGCCACGAAAATGCTTCCTCGACAAAGGATCCCGTTTTGATAAAGGAACGGTAGTTTTTGCCTTAAATTTCAGCACGTGCTTGACATTTAACAATGTCCTCGCATAGGTGGCCATAAGGCAGATGAAGAATAACAGGATGCCTTGAATTTTCGAATATTTTAACCAATGCTTGCGATAAAATGAGAGGAATGGCGAATTGCATATGCGACATTAACTGTTTCATGTATCTGTTGCACAACTACCGAGGTAATTTTCAGAATATTTTAGACTATATTTCAGATGGATGAAACTCGATAATTCGAACATGACTCCTTTCTGTTTTACAAATTCTGATCAGGGACACTTACCCGGCATAAAATTTATATCGACATTGGGTCTGCACTGCATTTGGCCTGCCCACGACAGCACGAAACGAGCCGGCGCGGCGCAGCAGTTGCATTTATGACCCATTAAGCCCAAGGAAATGGAAGAACGACGAAGAAGCGTCCCGCACCGGGAATCCCAACAGTCCTTAACACCGATTAACACATCCTAGACGAGAAACTCTGTGACTAAACCCGTGTCACGGCGAACCTTGATGGATTTGGTCGTTAAAAGGACCCTAATATCTCTGCTCGGTGTCGACGGCACCCCAAGGCCACGGCTAACAGCCAGTGGCCTGAATTTCGCCCTTGAAACTGATTTATTGCCTCTTCCGATGCGATGGATGGACTCAGGGTCACTGAAATTGCTCAATTTCCAATACCCGCCACAAATCAATCACCGTATCATTGTAATCTTCAAAAGGTTGCCTCCGACACTCACATCATTTAAATAAAAATTCGAGTAAAATGTAGAGCATATCGTGGTATACGTAGACACAAGAAGCAATTTTTCTTTTCTGAGAAAATTCACTCTGAAGGGGTGAATTTCGTTTTCCTAATTTAACTTTGTAACGATGCGAGATACATGAAAATTTTAAATATGAGAATCGTTCAGTTTTGTTGCATTACTAGAATTAAAAGATTTCACCCTTGTATGGGGAAATCAGAATTTTCAGAAATTAAATTAAGTAAACAGATTGTCGAGCGTAATCGTCTAGTCAAGGCGTCCAAGGCGACGTGACTCGCAGAGAGCAGGAAATTCGACTAAAAGGCTGACAAACTACAGGAAATACCTAGACTCTAGAGGGTGGGCAAAAAACTGCAGGGTCATCGCGTCTGTTGTCGCTGTTAGGTCGAACCGCGTCCATCACCTCCACAAAGCGGAGGCTCGTCCGTGCTAATGAGATGCGGCGATTCCTCGCCAGAAGTACCTGTTTCGTACCTACGTAAATGCGTCGGGGTATCCCAGGACGTTCGGAACGCTAGCGGTTAGTATATAAAGACCGCCCTCCTGATTTCCTCATCGTCACTTCAGACTCGATCCTCGAAGGAACACCTCTTGCTTGCAGTGCCACTCGTCTGAGCAAACCGGAAGCATGTCCAGCAAGATCGTCCTGGTGATCCTGGCTGCGGTGCTGGCCACCGCTCTGGGCTTCCCTGCCGTTGCAGAACAAGGTATGTACATATTCATCGCTTGAGTAGTATAATTATTGCGGGCAAGCTTCGAGGGTACTCGAGAAATAGTGTCATTGAAGAGCTCGTCTTCGGAACTCAGAAGTTGAGGCATTTAGATGGGGACGTGAGGGTCTTGGGAGAAATAGTGTTTCTCCTTGTTCCGATCGATTACAGTTCGAGGAGGACGTCTGTGTCGAGGGTCCTCAAGAAGTTGGCTAATAAGTGGATTCTTGAATCGTGAATTTTATAATCCTCGTGGTTACTGATTACTCCGTTAGCAGACAGCTGGTGTTATTCCATTCTTGTCTCTCCAGTGATTCCTCGCGTCGCAAGCACGCTGATTTCAATACGTACTAATTGGATAGTGTTTGAGACATTGCGCATCAGACCGAATATTCTTGGTACCGTGACTCACCGTTTAGTGAACGTCCGAGCAATCTTTTAACGGGCCACTACAAATTACCACCTCTCGACCTTACTTCTTTCGAAGGTCCGTGCCACTTCCATATACCTGCCGGATGTTTCACGAAACCTTCGTTCGCCTCTTACTCCACCTATCTCCTATTTTTTTAATTTCCTTCCTCAGTTTCGTAATCCTACTCGCACGCTCCCTGAAATTAAGAGGAAACAGTTGCACACACGTCCAAAGATCACAGAGCTGCATCATCCACTGAAACATTCTTCGTTGTTAATTATTTCAGAAACACCTCTGTCGAGGATGGTAAGAGCAGCCTCGCCGGATCCACACCACCATGGGCACGGTGGCTATGGTGGATATGGTATCGGCGGTTACGGCGGCTATGGACATGGAGGCTACGGACACGGTGGCTACGGTGGCCACGGCGGCTACGGCGGCTACGGCGGGGGCTATCCCCATGGTGGCCTAGGGGGTGGTTTCTCTCAAAGTTCCGCGCACGCTGGTTCCATCAGCTCGCCGTTCGGAAGCGCATCTTTCGCGAGTGCCAAGGCTGGGTAAATATTCATCTCATTCTTTAAACAGCTCAACGGAAGATAACGTTGCTAAGTAGTTTCTAATTCTTCGTTTTTCTTTTGTCCTATTGCAGAAGCAGTGGATACGGACGATGACGAACTGGTTCAACCGAAGATTCGCACTCGTGACGACCAAATAACTTATTGTTAGTCGTGTTGCACACTTTTGTATGATACTTCCAAGCTCTAGTTATTTCTTTTTTGTATAATAAACTTTTCTACTACACCATTCGTGACGATACTTTCTCCTGGATCGTTTCCTCCCCTGAATCCATCCACGTGTATTATCGCGCGATTCTAGATCATCGATCGTCAATTAGGCAGCGATGTTAGGTCGAGGAATATTCGATCAGCGCAGCGGCTGGACGCACGCATGTGCCAGACCTACAATAAGTTTATAAGTGCGAACGTTATCTGCGTATGTAGTCGTACCCGATTATATCCGGATGTTTGCTAATGGATGTTTTGAAAAATACGGCGCGCCACTGCAATTTCAACCACGCACATCGCTGGTATAAAAGCGATTGCTCTATCACAGCGCGATCGTTGGTGCGATAGCTTCGCTGAGGGTCGACTCTTTCGCGGAAGCTTTAGGAAACTGATGAAAAATGAGGGTTCTGGTGTTCCTGCTGCTGTGGCTCTTAGTGACCGTGAGTAGAGGAGAAATTCGTCTCTATTATTGGGGAGAGGGATCGAGCAAAGTTTAAAAAAGCCTCACAGTCGTATCGCTTCTAGGTTCGTTGCAGTTCCATCGTTAGATCAGATCAGACAGGTAAACGAACATTACTCCTCTGCAGACGCTGGATCGTAGGCAAGCGTATTTAAGAAATCTTCATCCTGCATCTTGCTTCTTTATCTGATAGAGATCCAAACGGAACTGGACCAACAGCGAAGCGCTCGAGTTCATAGGGTCGCTGACAACGGATTCCCCGTGAACGAGGAATCAACTGATCAGAGGCCTTCGTCAGGAAGCCAGAAGCTCGAGAAACTTTTCACGGATCTGCCCGATTTGAACGATCTGCTCGAACGCGAGGCAAGCCGACCGCTCTCCGAGATGCCTACCTTCGAACGTTACATCGGTGTACTCGTACAGCGGCCAACTATGTGTTTTTAGGCGGAATTGTTTGAGGAGTTGAAAGTGATCCTGAAACAGCTGTCACGTGAAGGAACCGTAGCGCTGAAAAATCTTGGCCTCGCGATTAATGGGATAACGAACACAACCACGCCAGTGAAATCCATTAAATCGGCGCCGAAGAACGCTAATGGACTGAGGAATCTTCTTAATTCACCGGAACAGCTGGATATTTATTACCCGGATGGTCGGAATGGCGTGAACCTGTCAAACTCAAGTAACCAATACCTGTTTTAATCTTATTCTTCGTTATTCTTCGTTATTCTCCGTTATTTTTAGGATCTTTCACTGGCATCGAACCGACAAACAATCCTGAGTTAAAGACGATGAAGACTATCGTGCGATATCTGGACAACGCGATGCTCGAGGTCCAGAATCACATACTCTACATTCGAAACATCTTCGACAAGCTCTGCAGGTAAGGTGAGAAGCAAAAGCACGACAAAGCCTGAGATCAGAATAATGTATCGCGACTATTTTACAGAAAGCATCGGTCCAAGCCGCTGCCTCTATCAGATGCGGATAATTCTGGGAGAGCTGCATCCACGAATCAACCCAAGAAAGTATCTATTCTATGAGGCAACGTTTATGTTTTAACGTTAAACGAAGCTTTAAACAGTACTTGTAATCTTTATAAGAAATTCCAAGCATGACAGTATACGTCATGCAATAAAGAAGAATTATCGACTCTTAAAGTGCACAACATGAAAAGACCAGTGACGTTAATTTATTAAACCTTAGACATCCTTTGAATAACCAAGAGTTCTTAGAAATATGCAGGGATCTTACCCTGATTGCTTAGGAAGTTTGATCGATCGCATTCGGTAACCACTGGCGACAGGGAAGCTATTGCGACGCGAGCGTTTGTTTCTCGTTAAACGGTAAGTTTGTTGTTAATGTAATTGACGCGTAGTTGCAACAATGAAACGCCATAGAAACAGGCGGATCGAGGTGAGCTGTGTACGAGAGAAAAGCTTAGATTTCCTTCGAATTAAACATCGCTGGCGATGCGAGCTATTTAGATATAGACACCACACCAGCGCTACATCGTTGCACCACGGGCGATACTAGTTAGCAGTTGCTCGATAGAATTCCTTTGCAATTAGGTACTTGCAGATCTTGTTCGGTAGATGCTTCGACTAAATTTTTTTTCTCAAATATTGCCAACTAATACCTACGTGGCAGCTGGCAGATACTTTGTCCGTACGAATAAATGTTTCGATATATCCCTGATACGTGCAGTTCGTACCTGCGAGTTATAGATAGTTTCTTAACCGAAATACCAGCAACACTCGCATGACTCGTGAATCGCGTGTACGCCAACTCGGAGAAACTAAATCGAGAACTCGAAGGCGTCGGTGTTTCTTATCGTGGCGTGATCTAATCCCGGTGTGAAATTGCATCCTTAATAACGCATCCGTAACCATACCTGTTAAACCGATTCATCAACGCGTTTATTCAGCTTACTTACCTACCATCGATGCAATGCAACGCTGCACGTCGATTCGTGATTATGCATTTATAACATACCTAACATAAATACATTTCACAAATTAGTAATTAGTAATTATTAAACGTTCGATAGATGTAGCCACTCGACATATCATGGAGCCTTATTGCAAGTTGCAGAGTCTCTCAGCGCCTGTGGGGATGCAACTGCATTCACGCGTTGCAGTTCCATCGGGCGAAGTGCATTCGTCCAGGTGCACTGCTCGAGAGTATCAGCACTTTATACGAAAGTTATTTCAAATTGCATTTAATAAATGGTATATAAAAAAGCACCGTTTTACTCCCCCTAGAGTGGAAAAGAAATGATATGCACAAAAGTGCAACGTATCGCATGATGAAGGCTAATTGAGTGGCCTCGAACGCGATTGCTCTTCTGGAAACGATTTCTCGCTTGCAGTGGCAGTGAACGTACAGCTGCTGCTTCGAGAACGACTTCGTACTTCGCGAAGAACTTTTCGTATATTATTTTTAGTACAACGAGTGCCTGACATGCATCAGATTGCAACTACCGAGCGAATGCATTATGCACAGGGAACTTTGCTCTCTCCCTCCTCTTCCCATGCGTTTCCTCGTGCATGCAAAGGCATCGAATACTGGATGATGCACCTCGTACCGCAAATCATTGGCAACTTTGCATAACGAGCAATATCTAGGGCCCAGAGGGAAACAGCAATTCCCTAAATCGTCTGCGCATTCCGGTGCACGTCGCGCGATTCGTGTATGTGTATTTTCCAGCCAAATCATGTAAATGCAAGTAGATTCGGAGCATGAGGCGCGGAGGATTCGCTCCCTAATCGAAAACAATGAATCGTTGCACGTTATATTGATCAATCGATCCGTAACCATAGCTTCTATCGTCTTAACGCGATCAATCTGCTTTTATGTACTGCCTGCTATAATTAGAACAGATAGAGCTCGTCTTCTAACGAGTTTTCCCATTAGCTGGCCTACTTTCACCCCACCCCCAAAAAATATTGCAAAAGGATACTTGGCGAAACGGAAAATCTACCGTTTTACAGATTTCAGGCGAATTTTTACCAATGGTCGTATGTTCTTTTAATTGCCGAGTTGCGCGCAGACATTAACGAAAGGGGAAGTAAAAGGTTTCACTGTTAGACCTGAACTGAGATCACTTGTTGACTTACGTTTGCTGGGAAGGGAAAGTTCGCAGGGATGTCCGACGAGCGCAGCCTCTCGTTGAGCGCGAAGCCTCGAATGGAGCATGGAAACGTCGACGGCGTCGGCGCCGATGGGACAGGCGCCGCGAACCTTCGGGCCGGCGCCACCCTCATGAAAAGCGTCTCAATCTTCCTGATGAACGGACGCAAAGCCTCCGTCAACTCCAAGAGGCTGACTTCCGGCAGCCCGAAGCACGAGCCGCAAAAAAGGCACCGCCGAAGAATGCTGGACTCTGGAAACGCCCGGAATTCCGTGCACATCGTCAAGCTTACCGAGTCGCTCAAGAAGAAAACCAGATTCTCATGGCAAGTGCGCGATTTGTTTTAATGCTTTCGAGTCTTCTGCGTCCTACCTGTGCTATAAGTAGGCAGGTACATCCGAAGAAATTACAAAGTTCTCGGGGATGGGCGGCTCCGAGGCAAGGACATTTGCAAGTTCGCGAATTCTTCAGAAATTAAACGCACGTTAGCTTGAAACGGGAACCTTGTAAATTCTTCCGCTAATTGTAAATGAGACGTTGGCGTTTCACGAGGCGAACCGCTGTCTAATTGCTACAGGTTGGAGTTGGATAATCTGTGCAAGCTGTACAAGAGGCTAACCAATTCGGGCCAGCAACAAGTACGGCAATCGTTCGTTATCGGTCGGAGGCAGCAATCGAATCCGGCTGTAGAGGTAGCGACACTTTCAATGAACCACCTCACCGCTTCAAATCATAGAAGTTTTAAGTCGCGTGCGTGAACCTGTCACTAAGTCCGCGAAGAAACATGCGATGCACGTTGCACGGCTCCTCCGACAATCACAAACATCGAACGATATATCTAGCCGCCTCCAAGTGAATTATAATTTTCGAAGGAAACCTATTCCAGGGCATCGATAGGAGCATTTTCCGAGACCTGCTGCACAACAAGTTCAAAGTGATCACCGAGGACGCGTTGGTGGAGCGAATATTTTGCTGCTGGGATAGGGAGAACGAAGGAATCATCAGGCTGGAACCGTGGGTCATGGGATTGGACCTGTATCTCCGCGGTAGCCTGCGGGAGAAGATCGAATTTTGCTTCAAAGTGTACGACTTGAACAACGACGGTTTCATTACGAAGGACGAAATATTTGCACTGTTCAAGTAAGTACTTGTACTGTTTTTATTACGGTACTTCCTTCATTTCTTAGGGGACTTCCGATAATTAGTTTGACTAACAAGTGTTTCTAACAAGTGTTTCTTACTGGTTAATCCAGCACTGATTGTTCCCTGCTCGCAGGAATTGCTTGATGAAACAACCTGGGGAAGAGGACCCCGACGAAGCTGTCAGAGATCTATCAGAAATGGCGCTGAAGAAGCTCGACATGGATCGAGACGGGAAGATTTCCTTCCAGGATTATAAACTGGCTGTCCTGGAGGAGCCTCTGCTTCTGGAAGCTTTTGGGCAATGCTTGGCTACGGAGGATAACTGTTCTTCCATTCTATCTACGTTACAATAACGTTCTCTCAAAAAAGGATTATATTTAAAAACTTGTAAGAATTATCCGCGGACCGGCTGGATTTATAAAGCCCATTAAGATTATAAAGCACAAGTACCTGCTAATTACACATGCACCCTAGAATTCTATGCAGTCATGCGTACAATAATGTAGTAGCGGAGAACACCAATTTCTCGATGAATCATACAGACTTCCATCCACTGTGCAATTTCTCACTCCATGACTGTATACGGTGAATAATGTACGCACAGTTACACCTGCTGCATCATTAGAAGTTACGATGATACAAAGAAATAAATGTCCTTAGAACTTGCACGCATTTATAAATTAGATATGTACCTACTGTTACAAGTATCGTGATGGAAAGTACTTGCATAAATGATTAAAGAGGAAGCGTAGAATTATTATGCCAACGTCGAAGGGTTGGTAAATTCACTTGAGAGGTTCGTAATCATGGCACCTGCCGTTTATTAAAAACAAATTCAATAGTAATCGTAATTACAAACAATAATAATATTAATAATAATATAATATAATATACTATAATATAATAATAATAATAATAATAATAGCATAATTACAAAATACGCTCGATCTGGCTTTCTTACAGCGTGGTTGCTGAATCAGTCTTAACCCTCGGATTACCAAGCTTCGAAATCGCCTCGTTGAGCGCGAATTATTTGCTTTCCCTCTCTACTCCTTTCTCCACACGCTCCGTCGATCTTGCCGTTTGAAAAATATCGATCGATCGCCGATCCTCGTTCGATAACCCGAAGGCTAATTAAACTATGAAACGTTCTAGAGGTATGTTACAGTGATGCGGGGGTTTTTCTTCTTCGCGTAAATCGAAAAAATTGACTTCTTCTTTTCGTCTGCGTGCGCGCGCAACAAAATATCGGCTTGCTCGCGTCGCGGTGCTTCCGGTTCCGGGGATCCGTGCCCGCGACCTCAAGGTTCCTTCCTCACGGGCACACACGCGTGTGTATCTTTCTCTGTGTATATATATTCATTTTATTTCTTCATTTATATATATATATATTTTTTCATTTATGTATTCATATATTTATATATATATATAGATCTGTAATAATTAATATACACGCACGCGCTCCGGTACTTGCAGGATGTAACGCGAACCGATCGCGGTTTCTTGGTACGGGGATGAAGAGTCGCTACGGTTGTACTATGGCAATCGGACTTTTCCTGGATAATAATTGCGTCTAACGGAACTGCGATCGGTAATGAGGACTCGTGTGAGCCCTCCTTGGAATTTTGTACACGGCAGGACTCGCGAAACTATAGCCGTATAGCGGATAAGAGAGTATTCGGACGAAAAGTCATAGCCGTGAATACCGGCTCCCGGTACACCCTGGCAAGTAATTGTAATATTCGTAAACGCGCTCCACGGAAACGAGCGGGATTTTTATGTCGCGAATAAAAAATAAAGGATCCACGTTCGTTTCGTCAGAGTGCTGAGATCTGCTGAGGCTGTGTCCAACGACTTTCGTCCATTTGCGATCGTGAAACTAGCAGTCAGATAAAATACTATTTCGTCTTTTTACATGTACATATGCATAGGGTGTATACGTATATCGTTAATTCATCAAAGTGGGAATGAGGATGCTCTGCCTACGTTCTTTCTTCGTCGTCACCTTTAACATTCTATCTCGTAACTTGAACGCCGATGCGACGGTCACGATGACGTCCTGTCCTCTCGTCAATATATGGATATACTCTTTTTCTATTCACATCTTTTTTTTTGTCCTGTTTTCTTTTTCGATTCTTCTCCACTACGGTTAGCATCGACTATTCGACTTTACGTTTAATCCGAGAATCTACGACGAGAAGGGAAAGCGCGCCGTAGCGCTTATGAAACGGTAGAGTGCCTGTTTCGCGTTGCTGCCAGCCGTCAAAATAGTATCTTACCCACTTCTAGAAACTAGACAACGAAGGTTCGAGAAGGATAGACGCGTTTTCATCCGGTTTTTTTAGGCACTTAAACGTCGGGAGTAGTGTGGGAACCTTAAGGTGGAGGTCTATAGAACGCCTGCTATTTCCTATTTACAGTCTTGATTGAGACGCGTGTTACAATCTTCCGGGAGGAGTCGTATATGTATTTCGAAATTCCACCAATACAACACCGCGCACCGTTTGCCAGGAAAACTTGTCGCTCCTTCGATCTGCTTGCAGTTCCTTTTTTAGTCAGCTCCACGCTTCTTTGAAGAGAAAAATGGAAAGGGGTGAAATTCGGCGCGAGTCATAGACGCGAAGCGCGGCGACAGAGTTTAGCCAATTAATAGATTGCTGAGCGAAATTTTCGCAGGGAAACGATATGGATACGGTTTCCGTCGTGACGACGGAAAGGCATCCAATTGTAAGCTAAAAATGAGCACGAGAGAAGAACAGACATTCGCGAAATGTAAAATTCGCTCCGAATGTGCCCGACGCGACGATTCAGCCTAGCACAGACATATACAGGATACAGAGTTATTCGTAGCACACATGCACATGCACGACGCCGACGCGACGGCGTACACCATATACCAAAATACGCTTACGTCTCCTACAGAGTAATAGATTCGTTATATACGTATAATACACATAGTATGTATAAAAATCAAAGCGCATATTACAACGGCGATTCGCGACCGCGAATATCGATTAGTATATATCGTAGTAGCGATATTCGACAACCAAGACCACAGTCGATGATGGTGAGTAGTACTAAACCATAGTAGCGATATTAATATTAACGAAAGGGAAATTTATAATAATCATTAAAATGGCATTATATTCGCTCCTTCTTTCGTCTTCTTTTCTTTTTCCACCGCACATTACTCTTATTCATCGATCTCGCCCTTCCTTACGCTCGGTACACACTACACACTCATATATGTACGTTAGGTGCGTAATTATAACGTTGGAATAACTTTAACGATTTGCAATTTGTAATTTGCAATTTGCAATCTCTACCACTATTCGAGGGTAGTTGCTGTACATTGTACAGTCCGCCGGCGACGGCGAGACGCATCCACTGTATTTCGTTTGTTGAGGAAAGATCGGGGTTACCCCGCTAGTTTCTACCATTCTTCATCGTGCCCTGCGCCAAGCTGGTGCACACGAATCCAATCAGTTTCAACGCTTCCGCGTGTTCGTCCCAATGAGATTCATTGAATTTATCGCGAGAGATGCAATTACGAAATGGAAATGGGACGAACGGGATTGGAGGTTGCAGGCTGGACTCGTGTGCAGCCAAGTCGCGCCGCGTGTGAAAAAGTCCTCCTTTCATTCGTCAACGACTACTTCTACGAAGGTCTCTGCAAAGTGGTGAAGTTACTCCAACAAGGGGATTCATAAAACATCCAATATATGTATATCTGCGCCGAGAGGTCGCAATGTTAAAGACTAGCAATTATGGTTCTCTTAGAATACTACGTCGTAATTGGGTAAAATCGTGGTGGCTGCCGACGCGGCTGATTATCCTACAATTACGTTATCGATAAATTCTTTTTATTAAAATATAATTATCATGGTACATATTCTGTGTTTCGCCAGTGATCGCTTTATTTTCACCTGTTTTTCTCCATTTTTCCTCTCACTCTCTCTCTCTCTCTCTCTCTCTCTCTCTCTCTCTCTCTTGGGTGTAAAGGAAAACGAATGAACGCCCGTTCGACCGAACCGCGAGGATCGTGACGACAGCCCCGGCTATCAATGAATGAACATTGGACGCAGTGAACGTTAAATGCTGAACGAACGTGAATGTCGGGGCAGTAGAGACAGCCGCGAAATTATCTGAGATTGTCGAAATCATCTTTTCGTGAAATGCAAATGAAGGAGTCGCTGCTTTAGTCTTATCGGCGCTTGGCGCATCCGAGAACAAGTTGGCCACGCGAGCGACGCGTTAAAGGGTTAATGGATATCGATACATCTAGCTTTCAGTCACAAACTTTGTGTAAACGGACACGTGTAAAAACATCGGTAAAAAAAGGACAGTAGGAACCGAGTAGAGATGGGCAGTCGTTTAATTGGCTGGTCAGTTTGCGGGTTGAACGAGTCTTTTGATCGATTGGCAGTAACAGGCAGTGTTTTAATATTATCCCGCTGTCGTCACGTCGATCCTCGCAGTGATGAGCACGCTCGAACCCATGTTCGGCCCCCAGGCAGACCGATTAATTCGATCGAGTTGAAATTGCAAGCTCGCCCCTCGTCTACTTCCTCTACTCCTCCAGAATTTTTTTGCCACCTAACAACGAGGATTCGAGGGGCAAAGCAAGAGTGCCGCGGATCGTTCGCCACCGTTCGAACACCGACTGGCACAACATCCAGAATAAAGATCGAGACTATTGCTTCGCGCCACGATCATTTTGGCAATTATTGTACTCTGCTATATTTACAGGTCTATCGTACACGTAATATACAACAACGTGGCGAGGACGCTGAAACAACCAGCACCCCAATCCACTGCTCTACCTCGTTGCTTATCCTCCGAAAATTAAGGGGGCCTCGTTAAAAAATTCGTCTCCTCCTATCGTGGTCGAAATTTACGGGCAAACCAGACAGCGTTCGTTCAATTCCACCCGCTTCTCGTATGAAAACGAGATAGAGCCACGGATTCGCGAGTCGCCATGCTTTCCTATGCCATAAGAAATCGAAAAGTTATATACTATTCTGTGATCTGAGTCTTCTTGAAGTTTAGGTATTGCGGCTTTATTACACTCGCCTGAAGTAGGACGACTCTTTGCGAATCCTGCGGTAGTCCTGTGGATCGAGACATGGAGAAAGGAACCGCCGCGCCGATAGGAAGAGAAGAACGCTTCGAATATACCTATGCACACGGGTTAATCGTGTACGAATCTTGAGTGAACGGTTTAAAAAATAGTCTTGCCCGACTGTGTGACAAGCTGGAGAGACTACCTCGAGAACGAAAGCTTATTACTCTGTAATTCTACCCATGCTCGACTCTTCCCGAGAGACACTCGCGCGTAGCACTGGGGAAATGCTAGGGAATAAAGGGAAACTGCTAACCCGTCGTTAGGGACTTGCTTTTCGATGATCGCGACGATTTGATGATGAATTTTAACCTCTCCCTTGGCAAAGAGACTCCGAGCAATTTACATGTACGCTTGGCGCGTTACTAATCGCGACAGGCTCGGTAAAATCCCATGCGAATTGTATCCTAAAATCTATTTAACGTCTAAGTGTGTAACCGTGTTATTGGAAATCGTTGAAACCCTCGTCTATGTCCTCGTCGTCGTCGTCGTCGTCGTCGTCGTCGCAAGAGACCCTTCGAAGAAGTCTCAAGAGTTTGCCAAACAGAAGGGTTAACGGGCAAGTCCTGCCGTCGCTCGAGTCATCTCTAAGCACGAAATCGAGACTGCAACTATATAGATAGTAGGTACTTGATGATTTTCATTGAAAATACTCTGAGAAACTCTTTCTCGATGTTACCACGCGCAGCGACCGTCGCGTCCGACCGAACTGTCGATAAAAAATCCCCACACGCTGATGAGCAAAACGCGAGTGGCGGCATTTAGGTGATAAATACGTTACTACTATTCGAGATTACAATATTTTCTGCCAAATATATTGTCATCGGTCGTTTTATTCTACCGCCTCGGGGCAAGATTCCTCGGGTGAGGGCTTGGAATCGACGTCAGCCGCAATGATCGATCCATCGCGCTATAAGATGGTAACACGAAGAAAGACGGAAAGAACGGAACACGTCTTTGGGAACAGAGGGAACGTTGCGTGCTCGACCAATCGTTGACGTTGCTTGAAGGGTGAATCGGCTCAAGTTTTACGTGCTGCGCTTGTACGACGTGCTGATCGATTAAAATATAGATTATGCTCGCTTCGATTACAAAAATACAATTCTCGGTAGAGATCAACGGGCGCACGGAGGGCCGTATCCCGCCCCTGTGCGATTCTTCTCGATTGTATCGCCAACGATTTACCAGTAAAACGTACACCCACCCATGCATACACACGAACACCTATAATATACGCGTGACGCGTGACGCGTTCAGCTAACATTCTAGAAATCAAACTAGATTGTGTTTCTCCATTCACTGCTCGGCCTGACCAAGAGGTACGATAGTAAAAAAAAATAGCTGTCCTCTTTGTAGATCGCCTGGCAATCTGATTGCGAGCTTCAGAGCTGATGCAGCGTTATATATTATGTACCTTTATTTTTCTTCACCGTTTCGAGAAAGTAATTGGCTGTGGATTACGTATTATGCCCTGCGACTGTACGAGAAAGGTGATAGAGTAGGGAATTAATTTCTGCTTATGTAAAAGAAAATGTTTAGCGAGTCAGCCAAGTACTTTCCGAAACAAACACGAACGGTATAATTTCTTAGCAATGCCCCTGAAACATCGAATGATCCGCGAACTTTATGGCAATTAATGCGTACCCTAGATGCACGTTCCTAATCCCCCTCTTTCTCCACAGTTTCTCTTTTTGAAACAATTTGCTGCAAATACGCTCCTTCGTTTCAATTAAAACTTTAAAAGAAAAGCCAGCCTTGCCGCGTGTCTCGCTAGCAAGATGGAACGGGTGGTTTCCAGAAGTCTCGATGCGACGATCGCGTTAGAGATTCATGGGGGTAACTTGGCTGGAGGGAGCGGAGCACTGCAAGAATATTCCGTCCCAGAGGGTTAATAAACGAACGAGCCAGCCACCCCACGCGACGCGAAAACGGTGAACGCTCACAGCACTAAAAGCACAGGCGAGCATATATCGATGCGAGGGTGTATCGTATTAAAATACAGCTCTTCTGGCCTCGTCGCCTCGTCATTCTATCCCACCCTTTCTGCCTGCGTGCCGGTCACCTGCCCACCTTTTAATATTAATAATTAACGTTACCCTTCGTTCTCTTCCCCCGTTTCGTCGTCAAATCGTCTAAAAATATGTCCTATGTATATTGTTCGCTCCGCGATTATCCACACGATACCCCACCACTCGAGCATCCACACGCGTTTCACGCATCGTAAATCGCTTGTACGTACAGTTCGCCTACACGTCTATGTGTATTTGCGGAGTGAAACACGGACGGTAGTGCCTAAGAGAAGCTCAACCGAGACCCGAGAATCTCGAATGCCGAGGGAACCGTTTTTCCATGCGGTTTCAGAGACGTGGAAGGATCGACGACTGACTACCCTCGTCCCCTCGAAACTCCGTTCGCTCGACTGATCGCGATCGTTTGCCCTCCCGAGTGTAATCTTTGGCTCGAGAATCCATATCTCTCTGACTTAATCATCAATTTGTCGAGTAAACTGGTATTTGCTGAGCAGCGATAAAGTGGAGAACAAAGTCATGCGGTACCTATTGGTCCGGAAAGTTAACGGTTCGGTGCCTCGCTAAAGATTACACTCGCCCAGGAATGGTCGTTCAGACCGAGTCTCGAGGAACGCGAGTTCCGAGCGGACAGTTAAACCAACTACAAGATACAATTTGAAGCTATATACACACACATACCTAGACAGTATACACCTTCTTCTGCACGCACACAACACGTATGTACCTCTTCTCTGTGTCCGTCTGCGAGGAAATCGGGTGAATCGCAATGACTGGCCGAATGGAATGATCGACAGTTTCGAGCTCGTATACTATCTAACGCCGCCACTTTCGCGTCTCATTCTGTTTGATCGTTGCCCTTCGACACCAGCCACTCGAGAGTCTCTCCCCCAGGAAGCTTCCTTTCCCTTGCGTTCCCCTTCGGCTACTTTCGTCCTCTCGCGATGCACTTGCTTTTAAGTTAACTTCGACACAGCCTCCTCGGAAACTACGGGCATTTCCGTGGCCCAGCACCGTCCTCCTTCGACAGTTGGCTCCTAACTCCGTCGTTCTGGTCTCCCTTCGGACTGCGTAAGACGAGCGGTAAGGCGCGTCGGCACCGATTTCGTCCCTTCTAGAATCGAGCCGACGGTTCTTCGTGCCCAGCCTCTCGCCGTCGAACGCCTCGTGACGCTACGCCCTGGCTTACGACGCTAGATTCAGCCCTGGTTCCATGGGATACCATTAAAGTGGCACGGAACACTTTCACAAATAGTCGTTGTCGACCGCCTGCGCGTCCTGCGACTTGAGGGTGGCCATCTCCTCCACGGTGCCCTCCTCCACCTCCTGCTCCTCCACGAAATTTATGCTCCCAGCCTTGTACCAGACCACTATGTCTACCACGAACGCCAGGACCAGGATACCGCCGGTCGTACCTGGTGGGCCAATGCAAGCAATTCGTTATACGGCAACGGAGCAATTATCCTATCTTGTCGCGGGCTTCTTTCCAGCCGTGTACGTACCGTGATAGAACATTCTGAAGACATTCGAGTCGTAGAGCCAGCAGGCACCTCGCTGCCCGCAGGCGAACTCCCATACAAGACAAGCGGAGTCCACCACAGCACCATAAACGATAGGACACGGAACGTTACCTGCAACCAGGTAACCAACTTCACAACACCGTCACTCGACAAATTCGCGACAAGAGAAACTTTTCGAACCGAGTCCAACTCGGAGGACAGCAGATAAATAATTACCAAAGAGGCCGATGGCGAACTGTATGAGGCCCAATGCCATCGCCTTGTCCCTCGGATCGACGCACCGCAGGATCAGCAGCATCGAGCCCACCTCGCTAGTCGAGTGGATGAAAACGAACACCGAGAACAGCACCATATACACCCAGAAGTTACTGCACTCCAGCTTGCAGTAACCGATCGTCGCTTTGCTCGGCGGTGCCGGTATCGTTTGGTTCGCTCCGATGCACTGGCAGTTGTAAAACTGTAATCCGCCAAACCAGCATTATTATTATTTGGAAACTTGAGTCGGTTAGCTGATCCAGGACGCGGAAAATGCAAACAACTGGAAATGAAGTGCTCCCGGCGGGCAGATTTTCGCAATCAATCACTACCACTCTTTCGTCCAGGCGGCTAATGCAATTTCGCTCATAAATGGGAGGAACGGCGAAACATTTCTGGCCCAGTTGCATGCCGCTGTCACCGACAATTACGGCTGCAGAGCTGTGCCAATGCGCCACATATCGATACCGTTCCCTCCCCCCGCGATGACGTCATTCAGTGTGCACACTGCACAATCGGGGAATGCAATCAACCAGCGGAATAGCGAAGAAGTTAGTCGATCAGAATTAGATGCTGCGCAGTTCTTTTGCCTTCTCACATTGCAGGCATCAGTGCTTGATAAAATAATACCGATCGATCCGTATACATGTATGTATTTCGCTGCAGAGATTACAACCACGGTGAGTTAAGTATCGAGTCGGAGGTTATTAGCGACTCGAGGATCTCGATACTCGGGATGTGGAGCAGAAGCTTATGGATTCAATGGATGAACAAGGTTGACGAGGGTTTCCGGGACAATGATCATTTGCAATTGTACTCACCGAAGATACCTTGCCGTCGTCCACCGTGAAATTCGAGCAGCCCGCGTGACACGCCGAAAAGTAGGTCTTACCATCAGCACCGCAGATTGGACTGAACTTGTTTAAGTCGCAGTCGCAGGTGGCCTCGCAGGTTGGCTCGAATCTGGACGATCTACGGAGATGTGGTTGGTTTATCCTGTACTTACTACAACGAACGGCGGGGATAGGGGATTTGATTAGTTTTCAGAACTCGAGCCCCCTTCGACGCCGATAGTCATTTCTCGATCAACGTCTACCAGTTATCTTGAAAGGCTCCGAGTGACGAGTCCTTGAAATCTCCGCGGAATAATGCTACAATCCCAGAATCCCCAACGGTCTGACCCGTCCTCGTGCCCAAGGAAATCAATTACGGACAATAGTAATTTATGCAAACGACGCGAGAACGGGTAGCCGTAATTAGTATACGCGCAGAGCTGAGACGCGGGGGAAGATAATTCGAAGGGATCGCTGCTGAACCGTGGCACAATCGTATAACAACAAAGAAAAGAGAGTGAACGGAAGGTACGATCTTCTGCAAAGGGAAGGAGAGAGAGAGGTAGGAGGAGCGAAGACTTACCCATTGGAATGCGAAACGAGACCAGCGAAATCGTCCATCGGGCAGCCGATGAACATCAGCACACCCATGCCGATCGCGTAAATAACCGCTGTGAAGGCAATCCAGGCTGCGACGAACCTGGCGTTCGGCTTCGCCCTCAGGATAAACACCCCGCTAATTATAATACCCAGGCCCATCACTAAAATACCGCCGACACCTGCGAAAGAAACACACGGACGCGTTGAAAACGGACATCTGTCTTGGCAGGAAGAAACGCGAGGGATCCTAGAGACAGGACGAAGGTGGATCGAGAGGTGGGGCCAGGAGAGGTCCCCTCGCGTGTCTATACGCGAAAATTACCTGAGATCATGTTCGCATGATGAGCCGGCAAGCGAAATTGGCTCTCGAGGTACTTGGGCAGGAAGGTGTAGAGGCCAGCGATCGGTAGGATGTGCAGCACGCTGCTTGCCGTCCGGAACATAAGAATGTCGTTCTTCAACAGCCTCTTCACCGCTTTAGGGAAGTCTGCAACAGGTATAGGAGCTGAGGTGTAGCGAACGCCCGTACACCATTCGCGACCTCCGAGTCCGTAGTCCGTAGTCCGTAGCATTTACATGAAAACTCATCCACCGTTCCTATGTTTCCTAGCTGGCTGGTGAAATTCGGGGACGCGAACCGTTCGAGTCGCGTCTATTTTCAGGGTTCATCCGGGAGTGAACGATGCAAGAGTTTATTACACGTCTCCGAACCGCTCGATTTGCTCGTCCACCGTCGAATAAACCAGTCAGATTCTCTCGGCCGTTCCGTCGATTCCCCGGTATTTACGAACTGAATTACGTACGACCAGCTAATTAGTCGGCGATCGGGTTTCCCTTCGTTCTATTTTCGAAGGGGGAGCCAGGGGACGCGCGTGTGCACGCCCGGGGGAAAGACGCTGGCTGGTCGCCTGGAGCTCGAAAAACAAGTAAAACGGACGGGCGAAAAGGAAAATCGAAAGGACGACACACGCCACGGCACAAGAGAAAACGAGTATCGATCTCGAAACGGGACGCGATAACAGTCCCCCCGATACGCGCAGGACATTTCCAAGGATCCGGATAAGGACGCGTCTATTTAATCCTCGCGGGAGTGGGTTCGTTTGCGCTGCGCTGTCGACCCGGCGTGGCAGGGCGAGCTAACTCGTTCCCCACGTCGGGACGGCTCTTGCAGCTTTATTAGAATTACACGCATTACCCTATCGGATCGCAGTTTCCTTGAACGTTATCGATAGGCGTGTCGTGCGTTTCGTTATGAGCTATCGATCCCTAACGACCCTATTTATTCAGCTGACAATCCGCGGCGCTCCCGCGGTTCCCTTCGGACCAACGCATTATCGTTAAGCTGGTGTTTTCAACGAATGGGAGCTGGTGTGGTACAATTAAAGATCTCGTTAGCGTAATTCGAACCGCGACCGGGCGGAATGTCGAACGAACGAAATGATTGATGCTGCTGCATTTGAAATAAGTATGGTTTGAAAAGGACGATGGAGTCGTGCGCGAAAGCCTCGGTGGAAGCGGCATTAAGAATGACTAGGACTGCTCTAGGCTTCCTGGAAGGCCAGGCTAGAGTCGCGGCAACCCTGCATAGAAACGTCCTGCAGACCATGAGTAGACAAACGTGACTAACATTGCACTCCGTGTATTATCGCGACAAGCCTGCAACAGGCACATACAGGGTGGCCTCTCGCGAAAAGCCTCTCAACGGCTCTGGACCATCGGACGCTTCTCGCCGTAACACGGCGCTTTCACCGCGAAAAGCTTCACGTGCAGCTGTACCACTTGGCAAGCCCCGGCCCCGTTCATGGAAGCTGCAAGTAATACGCGAATGGCGTGCGCCTATTTGGCTGCGACTCGATTCGACTGCAACGTACTCACGGGCAATTCACCCGGCATTCCGTGCACCGTTTCCTGATGGCCCTGCACGCGGAAGTTTCCATTGAATTGATCGCGCCAATAATTTCACCACGTTCCAGCGTTACCGTGTGATGGGGCGTGCAATCTCGCGCCGGCTACGCTGCCTCGTCAGATTGAAATTTCCAGGAATAATAGACAGCTAGAGGTTCGCCTGCGTTTCAAGGACGAGAAAAGGGAAGAAAGCGTTGACGCAAAAATCGCCACGGAAGATGCCGAGGAGCCGCGAGGGTCCCGAAACGCATCCGGATTTCTCGTCTTTCCGGTGCGCCGTGCCGTGCCGCGCCGCGTGCACGTGGGTGTAAGGATCGGCGGCTGTGTGGACGCTGGCCTGCCCGTGTGTGCGTTAATAATGATAACTGACCGCGTGGTGCACTAGGTGGGGCAAGTTCACGGTCACGCGTCGTGCATAGCGCTCTGTGGGCACGCGCGCGTGCATTTCTGCGCGCATATACGGCCCCGTGTTCTTCTCTGTCGCGAATCCGCTCCTCCTGCCTCGCGGGGAGGGACTTATCTCAGCTGTCCCGCGTGCACCACGGCCGACATAACACGCGCGACGTAACACACCGCACCGCCGATCCTTTCGTCCGTGGACAACGGGGACGAAAAGACGACCAATCGAGATGAAAGGCTTTTTCGTGGCACGATTATCCACGCTGAATGGTAACCGAACGACGCGACGCGACGCGACGGCGAAGCTGGATTTGCCACGCACAGTTGCACGCGCGGCGAACAATGTTGTTTTTAAGGAACGTGCACCGCGCGATGCAACAGAGGCGTGCACGTGCTGCACTGAAACGTACGAGTTTCATTATCGACGCGACCCGTGCTGCATTTTGAGCAGACGCCCCTTTCAAGAGCGACGTTCTCCGGCGTTGTCGGTCAAGGATAAAGCGTTTTCAGAGGCTGAGCATCGCGTCGCCGTCGTTAGAATTCCTGATCGCCAACACCTAGGAGAGTTCCCAGGGGATGCTACGTTATTATGCAAATTTCCTTTGGATTAGGCTTGTTGGAAGATTCGAGATTCTAGAAGAAGCACAGAAGGCCTGGACCGCTTCTTGGAAGCATTGATCGGACTTTGGAACAGTCCGAGAGTCCCTAGAGATTTTACGCTCTTCCGTCAACCTTTGCTCCGAGCTGCACATGTTGCACGACCTTCGATCGAAACTTCCAACGAACCGGACCAAGAATAAACGCGGGTAGGGTCGCCCTTCTGCCTCGTCCCGTCGCCAAGGGTTCCCAGAAAAAGGCTCCGCGGCGTATCCAGAAAGCGTTAGCCCCTGTGCTCACGATCGAGCGAGCAACGCACGCACACACACACACCACTAGGGGAACCTAAATTCTCCGTTGACCTTGACTGCTCGAGGTTCACGCTTCAAAGATCATATTATTGGCCCGTCTTTTCGTCCCGGTAAACATCCGCCGAATGCATAATGCCCGCACTGTTTCCGATGGAAAACGCGACCGCGACCGTATAAATATTCTTATTGCCCGCCAATGAATGGTTCGTTAACTCGCCAACCACGAATTCTTTCCAACTGTCCGACTCTGACTGATTGCGGGACGTAGAAATTGACGAATGGGAGCAGTTTCACGGCTGTATATGTAGTGTATATGCCTCTCTCTCTCTCTCTTCTGCTTCGCGGCGAGACGTAAGTAGATTGAGAATTTGCTAGACAGCCGCGTTTACGCAACGCTCGCGCCGATGGCAGAGACAAGCGGATACGCAGCATCGCGGACGCGAGACGCGAGCAAATCGGCCGGAGAGCGCGAGATAACGCGAGGGTTCGATTAATAGACGGGCTCCTGGAACGATCGATGGATGATACTTTTATCTTGCCCGTTGGATCTTGCAGCGGGCAATTTTACGGGCCAGCTACGAAACACGGGGACGCGTGGAATGGCTTACGGGGAGCCATAAAATCAAATTAAACCGCTCGGATCGGAGGGCCGAGCTTAAACACCGGCCTCTCTCTATCCTGACGAACAATTCGCGTCGCTACGATAAATCAGGGCTTACCTCGGAGACTAGGCTTCTTGGAGTCCGGCCGTTTCGGCGGCGTCCTGCTCGCGGGCAGCCGCGTCGGGAACGCGAACATTCCTATGCTGACCAGCATCAGCATGGCGGATATTAGCACCAAACCTGAAACACCGAATTCCACCCATTTTTTTTTCTCCTTTCCAGACTGGCGAACCGCGTTGCTGACAAGTTGACCGGTTGGTGTCCACGGTTCCACCAACATCGCGGGGCACGCTTTCCAAGCGTACGTGCGCACAAGCACGGAGAATCTTTCGGGAGGGTTAAACAGTTTGTATTTACCAAGCCACCACGCTCCCACCCATCTCGGATCCGTCGGCGTGATTTGCGGATTCGCCGACAAATCGGCGTAAATCATCGTGCACAATGAACCCAGGATGAAGCCTAGGGCCGGCCCGAGGATCCTCACTCCGATGGTGATTGCTGCAACCAAACGCATGAACGATGTTGTGCTGCGATTAAGTATGCCTCGGATCTCGATTCGCGTCTAATTGTAAGCGGGAATGGCGAGTGGGAAAGTTTTAATCGATGACTTACCAAAATACAGCGGGCTCTCTCTGCTAGCCACGTTGTCGTCGATGTAAGGGATGCCAAGGGTGTAGACCGCTGTCTGGCCCATGCCAACCCCCAGCAGCGAGACGAAAAATATCGCCAGCACCACCGTCGTGATCTTGCTCTGTATCATCTGCTCCGTTTTGTATTCACCCTCGCAGTAATTCAACTTGTTAATCTGCGCCGTGGTCGACGACGACATCCACCTTTAAACGAAACATTCCACGCACCCGTTACGGCGTTACACCACCATGCACGTGAAACGAGTCTGAATGTCTGAAACTATTCGACCATGATTATCGTGGCTTGGCGTGTAAATGAAAAGCTGGGCAAAGCGGGTATCGAATGCTGGCAGAGAGTGGTCCTATTTAAAGTGGTCCGATCGAGGCGCGATCGATAGAGAAATGGGTCGGAGAGAAATTGCATAATTTCGCGAGCGCGGTGCAGCTGGAAACGGTGTCGAGTGCTTGCTGCTTTCGAGGCGTGTCATTATATTTGTGGGATTACGTTCGAGATGGAATGGATAGGTTATCACTGACCCGTCCAGCGTGCTGTTCTCCGCTCGTTCCTGCAACTTGCAGAGGTTCGCGGGTATCGGGTTGGTGTTGTTCGAACCTCTGCCCTCGTCCCTCGGCCCGACACCGCTGAACAGCATCTCGTTCTGATGGATCAGCTGTTCGCCGAAGATGAAATGGGGCATCGAGCAGGTGAACGAGCTCACCGCGAACAGGATCATGCCCCAAGCGATCCACTTGGGCCGGTGGCCTTGGCCCCCGTAGTACGTGAGCAGCAGAGAGGAACCGATCTGCCCGATCTCCGTCGCCGACATTATGATGCCGGTGGTCTTGGACTGGATCTGGAAGAGCTTCTCGATCGTCGTGATCACCGAGACGAAGTATGTGTAGTACATGCCCTGGAGGACCTGCAATCGCGGCGCATTGCCAACGGTTACCTACTACCTACTTGAAACAGCGGGTAAGTACCCAACGAACCGCCGCCGAACCACTCACCCAGGTGATGCAGAAGGTGACCAAGAAGGCCTGTTTCGTGGCGAAATACTGGAGCCAGTGCGGCCTGCACGGGCCCCAGCCGCAGGACACATCGCCCTCGTCGAATTCTGTGTGAAGGCTGCTCGATTTCTCGTCGGACATGATCAGCTTCCCATTCTCCGTGGCGCCGATCTCGTGCAGCTTCCCGTTCGGTATCGAGCCGTTGTTGTTGTGCTGCTTCCCGCAGATCAGCCCGTTTCCGTTCGCCATCTTCGACGGGATTATCGTCAGCGCCTCGACGTTCCCGTTCGCCAGGATCTGCGTGTCCTCGCCCGCCATTCTTCCTCGACGATCAACCGACACGCTACCCTTTCGCTTCTCTCGCTTCGTTTCCACCCCGTCCTACCCTTACCAGTGATTCTTCCCCTTCAGAGGATTCTCGTCGCTGCTCAAGCTGCTTGCATTCCAACGGTCAACCTGCAATCAGAGGAAAACAGATTCTGGTCAGTTTCCCTGTCGACTATTTCTAGTTAATGTCTGTCTTTCGCGCGCCAGATGATGAATTTTTCTACGCCAACACTTGTCCTACTTTTTTTCAGAGTCTGTACAAATACTTTGAAGGAAGCTTCACGGTAAATTCACTTCACCCAGATCGGCCGTTTTCAAGAATTCATTCCACCTGTGCGCGGACGTCATCGATATTTCCATTCACCTGACGGCGCGGCGCGGCGCGGCGTTCTGCATTATCCTGCCTCGAGTTCGATGAAAAAAAGGAGGAACGGCTGAAAGGTGTACGAGAATAAATCGTGGAAAGCGCGGCCCCGATTCATCATCCGTTCGGGACACCTTCGAGTTGCACTTTGTATTTTTAAATGTCTAACTTATGTGCGTCACGGCATTATTTATAACGGTCCCTCCCGAGTCACCCTACCGCGTTTCCTCGGAATCGCGATTGGCTTTGTTCCACGGCAAATGAAATTCCCCGACGGCATTTGGCGCCTCGGAAAGTCCATGGGGATCCAACGAATGCGGTAGACCAACAATTCCATAGCCCCCCGAATTCGCTGGCACTTTCTATGCAGCTCTACAGAAACTAATTAGCGTCCGTGGGACGGTGGAAGCCATTTCTTCGCCGTACGGCTCCTTTCTCCGTGTGCTTGACAGAGAGGAAGCGGCCGAATTGAAACACCCTGTAGCCTCTATCCTCTCACTTTCGTCGGTGCCCGACTTTCCTCATTTCCCTCGCGTTCCATTACACCGACTATCCTACCGATGCGGTTTTCACTGACAGTGAGTAGAAGTCTGCGGGCTAGAGCTCGCCTGCTCCCATACAACGGGTGATCGAAAGCAACGCCACGCCGAACACCTTTTCCTTTGAAATGTCACCAGCAAGTTGGCCCACCGAAGTGTGCGCTAGGACCGCGACCGATTTCCTGTCGAGTGGATCCCCGCATAATAATAAAACTGGAGAAGCCCTACGCGAGGGCGTTTCACTCGGACGTTAATTGGCCGTGCACGGTGACCGACCTCCGAAACACTGTCTAAGAATACGAATGTGTTTACGGTGCAGTGTCGTTTCAGGGCGCCATTGACCCGTTAATGTTTAACGTGGTGCTCCACCGCGTGCACGCTCCCGTGTATTCAGCGCGCGTAGGGGAAGCAGCCTTCGGCGAATCGATTTATTCGACCAGAACTCCCGTGCATTCAAGGCGATTAATGGATTCCTGTTGGCCATAAGATTTCCACCGAACGTCCCGATTCTAACTGAATTTGCTAGTCAATTTCGGGACACAGATCTGGCTCCGTTGAACGCTGCTCCTACAGCTCTTTTCGCCGTGGAGAAAATTGAAAAGTCGCGGGCCAGGAATAACGAAATCGCCGAGGAAGGGGATCCCCGTCGTGAACAGGCGACGGATAAAGAAATTCAATTAGCTGGGAAGTTGGGTCGGTTAAGGAGGGCAATGTCGACACGCGTATCGAGGCCTGCTATCGGAACGAAATCGAAAGGCGAAATGGCGAAACTCGCTTTTTCACCGATCGTAAATCTTTTTCGGACAAGCCGGGCTCGCGAAGAGAAAATCCTCGCGGCGCGCAGCCTTGATCCGCGATTCTGTCGTCCCGCCCCGCCCGGCCACGGATGCCGCGTCGATGAATCACCCCCCCTCCCCCGAAAATCATCCTTTTTAATCGCCCGCTCGAATATTCCGCGGCAGCGAGGCTCATGAATATTCACGTCGAGTTTCCGGCGCGGCGATTCGGCTGCGGAATCTAATGCCGGATCTCTTTGGCCGGGCGTATTCCGCTGTTAAGATTCTCCTAGCCGAAGAATCCGGCAACCGGCCCTGTCCGTCGCTGAATCTTAAGCGCCTGATTATCGAAAGGAGAAGCAAAACGAAGGAAACAAGTCCCTTGATTTCGGTATCTCGTACGCAGCGTTCTCATATTTTTCCCGCGTCTGCGCCTAACAGGATGCCAGCCGTAAAACTCGTAAAAGTGAATTTCATTCGTGAAAATTACACAGCTCGGTGATTTGCAGCGGGCACGGTAACGAAGTTACTGCGTTAAGAAATGGGCGTTTCACTGGCGCCGAGCTGAAAGAAATTCCGCGCGCTCGATCGCCGCTGATCTCTCGCAGGGCCAATTAGGAATTCCACGCGCATTGTGATTTCGTTGGTTCGCGGGATTTCATAGGCTCTCCGGTGGGACCGGGTATGACGCAACCAGAAAACAGATTTCCGGTAATAAATCGCCGAGGTATGCCGCCGTAGGCTTGAATGGGGACTCAAATATCTCGTAATAGTTCTCGCCGATTGCCCACGTGCGCGCTTCCCGAGCGCGCCGGCTCTCTGCGGCAGCTGGCCACCGTCTTTTCATTATTAAGCCGTATTTCTCGCCGCTGATGGAAATTATACCGCTGCCAGACGCTGAAACGCGTTCCATTATCGAGATTAATCTGCGATGCGAGGCGCAGCTGGATGTTGACACGCGCGCTCGGCTTTCAAGCTGTTTCTCGCCGCGCGGATTAAACGAAACTTAATTCAACTGGAGTTTTTCGAGGCGAGGCAACCGCCGTTTACACGACTAATTTTCTAACCAACGATCGAGCAAGTATTCTAGGTAGTGGAGACTTATCCTGCACAGGATGCCCTCCCACCTGCTTCATTCATCGGGGCCTGGTTCTATTCGCACTCGAGGATTACAATAAAGTTGTACAGGTTGTATGTATCGACCGGGGTTGAGCAACGGTTCTGCTCGAAACATTCGTCGAGTTACCGATCTTACGCAACGCGTAGCAGCGACGTCTGGTTAGTAAAGTTCGATTCTAGTGGGAAGCGACGCTGGTATTAGGTACTCTGAGCTCTGAATTAAAAAGTACACCGTCGGGTCTCGATACATACCAGTTGAAACACACCTCTTACGTATCGCGCTACCAGAGAGGGTCTCGATCGTCGGAATTGCTACCGATTTCGTTGGTATCGGCGGAGAACGCACGAAACACCTGGGGAGGAACACAGACAAGCCGCGCGCACGTACACGAAAACAGCGGCGTTTGTCAAGTTCCAGCAACATTGCGCCGGAGAGACTTGGTCTAGGTCGCCTTTCACTGTCCTACTGACGTCTCGTGGTTAGTTGGTTAGTTGCTCTATTCTACTACGACTACAACTCAATGCCAGCGTGTAGCACGTCGTCGTACAGAGCGGCCCAAAAGTAACCGCCCGCACCGGAAGGTCGAGTGGCTAATCCAGCGTGGAAATGTTCAATCCATCAACCGTTCTCCAGTAGGTAGGTACTTGACTACTCGTTCATCTCCCATTCACCATTATTCGATCTGTTCCATTCGCTCGATTTATCCGGTCTGCCGCAGCGAAAAAGCCAATTTCCTCGCAGTGGGTGATGCAAAAAGGGCTCGCCTAGGGGAAGGATATGTACTTTGAATGGGGCACGATCTTCGGTGAGCTCTGACGGTAATCGCCTGGCCGCGGGTGGCTTGGAATCAATGGAGGAAGGGAAAGAACAAGGATCCTTCCGCGTCGAATCGTCGCCACGGCCTTGGTCGAGACAATGTTACGCGTCCTGCATTCGTGGCACACTTTTTGCCACCCTTTCACGGTCCATTGCCCTCTGAAAGCAGCTTTTTGCTCCGCGGCGCTTGTGTACCGAGCTGCCGTCCGAGATAAGAGAAGGGCCCGACCCGATCCAAGCGTCTCTCGCAAACGTCCGCCGACGGAAAAATCCTGCCGATTGCCACGCTTTTTTGCGCGGTCGGATTTTTCCAGGCGGGAACAAGAAACGAGGGTATTTCGAGCGATAGCGATCGCGGTCGCGTGTAAAATCACCACCGCCTCGTGATGCAATGGACGAAAGGGGAACGGTACGAAACGGCTACCCGCCAACTCGCCACTCGGATGATCGTAATACTCGGAGATCGATAAACGCGCAATAAAGCGAAACAAGCGGAGTTCGCGTGTCCCGCTGCGAGCCACTTGTTCGGGGCGCGGTCCGAGCCTTCGCCGCCCCCCTGATTTCGATCGAGGATCGATCGTGACATTTCAGTTCCGTCAGCTGAGCTCGGTTCTGCAAGAAAAATCGCCTAGGCAGCCGAGCGTTGCGCGGAGGATAGAAAAATGAAAGGAATCGTTGGCCGCGCCGCGCCGTGCCGGTTGGATCGATTCACTTTCGATCGACCGGCTCTTGACGCCGGTGAACGCGTGTCGCAAATCCTTTGCAAATGCCCCCAAGAAAGCAAAGTGGAAAGTAGCAAGATTTATATTCCACTTTGATGTTCCCAGCAAACTCGTTGAACCTGATCTTGAATCTGGTTTACGGTGATACGCTTACATGCACGTGGCGCGGCCTCCGGTCGACGTTGAAGAATAATTCCAGCCACTTTTGCGGAACAATAAATAATAAACGGCGTTAAGAAGCAGCTAGAAGAGGCGAGAAATGATTTCGTCCGCTCTTCGCTCCTTTCTATTCACTCTTCCAATTCTTATCGATCGCCAGTCGAGTATAAGCGGATCGCAGGATGATCCGAACAGATCCTTTGCTGGAAATTTCTGAATCTCACCTCCTCGATTCTTGCCCGTGACTTTGGAACGATCGTCGGTAGAGTGGATTTCCCTTGCTAGGCGACCGCCCACGAGGCTCCGATTCCGATTCGAGCAGAAATTACAGCGCGTCGCGATGGAAGACAACCGGCAATCAACCGAGGATGAAAGTCGTGTGCCAGTCGGGTTGTCTCTATTAAATCACGGTTCTCGTGAAAAACGAAAGCAGCGAAAGTAATTCCCCGTGCTGCGAACAATGGGGAATCTCGATCTCGACCACGTTCTGGAAAGCAACGAACGCGCGGCAAAAATAGAGGCCACGGTAATAGGAGTCGAGCGACCGTCGCAACCAATTTTCCAAGTGAAAACCTACGTCCTCGATGCCCCTTTCTCCGCAACATTTACTCATCTATCCATCTACGTCTCCATTCCCCTTTCCCGTAACCTTCGCACAGGAAGCTCCCAAAGAGTAAAACTCCGTCTATTAATCGCTGAAAGCGATGCTGGAGGAACGATCGGGTTTCAATCCCGTGGACTCGTAAAGACCGATAGGCGGACGGTGGACACGTCTCTCGTTGTTAGTGCAAACACGACTGACGCAATATGGGTTAATCGTAATTGGAGTAGACTCTAACGAGGTACACGGGTGGAAAAACGATCCTCGGGTTAACTCGATTTCCTTCTCCTGGGGCACACGCGGAGCAACAAGAGTTTAATGAAAACCGTCGGCGTCGGGAAGAGTCGAACGAAAACAAGAGTGAAAGATGAGCTACCGCGATACCTCGTCCGCTAACCGCTCCCAAAAGAAAGCAAGAGCTTCATACTTTAATGGAAAGTGGAGCATGAAAATCATGTCATTAGAGCAGCGGGGAGACGCCGCGCCGAGAGAGGATTAGCCCGATTCTGAGCGACGAAAGTCGAAATCCCCTCTACCTTCGCCAGCCAGTTACTTCGCCGTGACCGTTCGCGTAATTCCACGCCAACGATAAATACCGTTTGCCCGGCCACTTTCCATTTTTCCATTCGGTTCATCGATCAGCATCGGACACCGGTTACACGCGCCCCTTATATTTCCCGTCGATCTTTCAAATTTATATTATCGCGCGGCCGTTAATAGGCCGCCGCGGCCGGAGCGATACAGCTCGTAATGATAGATAAACGTCGCGATATTAATAACGGCCGTTATATTCATACGGAGCAATAAAGCTGACTGGGAATTATGGGTTATAAAGGCTGAAATGTCCGCTTTTTGCGCGCTACCTTCGTATCAGCTGCTCCCCGAGATCTCGTTAACATTGTAGCGGTCTAGCTGTCTAGTGTCTAGCTGCCCGGCCGATACGCGCGAACCAAAAAGACCGTGTCGGAAAGGCGAAGGGAGCTCGTCTAATCTCCGCTCACCGGTGAGAATTACAATCTTGCGAGGGGATATCGCTGCTACCCAACATTCCCGAACATGATCTCGCGCGCGCGCGAAATGTTGACGAATAGTCTGGGCCCTGGGGACTCGCGCCTCGCGGGTAGGAGCTGCGGAGCGATTTCGATACGATCTGGCTTCCCTGCGCAATAGCGATTCGCGTTGCAGGTATGTAGATGGTATAGAATGACTTGCGCGTGCATCTTCTGCGCAGCTGTGTTTAGTGGTTCCTTTTGCGGCTACGCGTTCTGGAATGATTTATGCTGCGTGTACGAGACACGAAGTAATCTATGCTGCGCGCGGGTATTAGTGCGTTTCCAGGCTGTAAAAGTTGATTGAGCGATTATCGATGCGCGTACCCGTAGATTGTACGGTGACCGATCCTGTATACCAGTCCAAGTTCCAGCTTACTTTAGCTACGCGACATGGAAATTACACGGAATCACCGAAAACAGCCTAGTGCTGTGTCGGAAAATCTTATTCTTGAAATCACATCAAGCTGAATCGAGGAGTTAATCGCTGTAACGAGGCATAATCGTTGATCCACACCTCCTGCGACACTCGTCGAAAGAACTTACGATTACGCACGGCGAACCGGAATACGCGGCTGCGAGTTTCGTGTAACTGGATCTACAAAGTTCGCGACACAGAGGATAAGGGACGACGCGCGGTTGCTAGCGACGATAAAATATACCGGTACGTACGGCACGGCGCGGGGCATCGCTGGCAGCAAAGTGCAGCGTATTATGGTGGGCATAGTTACTAGCGTGGAACCGCAGCGCATTATGGTGGACACCAGCGGGATGTAATAATAGATCGTATTCACGACCGTGGTGGCCCCTCGGCCACAAATTGCCGACAATCATACCCATCGCCATAGGTACCGTCTTTTTTGGCAAATAACACGCTAGCCACAGTTGCGCCGCGATTCAGCTGCGAGCACAGCGACTTAGGATCCCCCGAGGATTGGACGGACGAACGGAAAAGAATTTTCCCCGTTCACTTACTTTGGAATGGAGGTTTCGCGAGACTCTAGATAGCCCAGGTCCTCTAGGTGAAGCGCGATCGAAGAAAGCTCGCGAGCACTCCACCGCCACCTAGGGAATATCCAAGTCCCCCAAGACCTGACCACACGCAATCCTCCCCTGCACCACAATTGATTGCGAACCCGTTGCGAGCTTACATGCATCCCCGTGAATATAATGAATGCAGGCCAGCGTGAAGCCAGGAGAGGCTCGACGTCCGCAGTATCGTTTGTTCGGCGCGATTTCTTTGAATAATCGATAAACTGGCTAACCCGGAGCCCCTGTTATCCCTGGGAACTGGTTCTCCGCGCAAACACGGGTCTGCAACTATGTAAACCACGTGCCCCCCTCAGCGGTGTCACCATATAATACCAAAGATCGGTGAAAGAAGACGCTGCTAGAGGTGGAGGCATCGTAGACTCGTTTCAGCGAGCAATGAAGATGACGGTGGATGACGAAACGACAGGTACCTACGCCGCGACTCGCGTGCAACGAAAGGACAGCGCGGGGAAAAGATCAGCCAGCGAGTCCGGATTCCCACTTCTGGTGTCTACTGTCTGCAGCTCGCGTGGCCGGCCACGTGTGTCTGACTTACGGGCTTCTCCTCTGCCATTCAACCACGCAACAAGCATCGACCGGCCTCTGCTCGTTACACGAGGATTCCAGGTGCTAAACGACACAAGTGGAGTCGAAAGTTCGGCTAACTGCCACTATGCTCGCTTTAATCCAGCTCGCTTTCAACTGTTCGCGTCTAATGGCTGATTACGCTTTAAAAGTGGCCCAATTAGGTATGTATCGAGTGACAGAAGCGACATTGCCAAGGTTTACGCGTTGCCTCGTGGACTTTGAATGCTAAGAGATTCAAGTTCGGAGTTTAGATTCTAGGGGGTCCGCTCGCGTGGATAAATCCTTTCCTCGCTGGGATTGAGAATCTACGCCTACTCTGGTCTACTCGGGCTTCCCTGCCGACATGTCTCTTCGCCATTAGCTACCTAGCCCTTCGTAGCTCTCCTGCTGGCCGAGCAGGCCGCGCTGATTGCTACATGTGAACGCATTACAGCCAGCTGATTATGCGAGTCAAGTGAACACGGTGCACAGGTGTGCCGACGCTAGAGATGGGATCAAGCCCGTGATTGGCTCGCGAACAATGCAACTGGCAATGTTCCTCCATGACCCCGAGTCACGATACGAGTTATAGAGCGTATGGAAGGATAGATTAAACGGTTCGCTCTGTTCGCCTTTGTTGAAACTGTTCCAGCATGTTCAAGCACTTCCAAATCTTCTAGATCCTTTGCAGCACAGATCCCGTTTAATCCGTTTAATCATCTTATCCAAGATGAATCGGGATCCCCTGCGACCTAACGGATTAACGAGTCCCCTGAATCCGAATCGAAGCAATCGAGATGGACGTGAGCGCGACTCAATCCCATCTCTACCCAGCCGACGACAACACAGTACACAGCGGCGCTCACACGCAGCTGTTGCTCGCGCGCAAACTTTTATGCACGCATTTATTTCAAGCGTTCAGCGACTATGTAGTCAGCTCCCGCGAGGCCTACCCGCGCGGCGCGGTACCCTTAACGAATTCGCGGAAATCTCATTCCCCGCGAATTCTTCGCCGCGCATACCCGCGTTATACCCTATAACGCCAAATGAATCGCGCGCGATCGTCCAGGAAATATTCCTGGAATCCGTGGAAAGTGGACGGCCTAGGGTAGGCTCGGGACGCTCCTCCAACCTCGGCTCCTTTCTCAGGATAGGTATCCTTCGAGGACGCCGGATTGCGCAACGTCGCGGCTCCAACGCGGCGTGACACGGTGTATCGAACCTATTCCAGCTCGATCCAATCGCGTCCACGGTGGATTAGAGGCCTTGAAATCTTCAGGAATGCTCGACGCTTCGGAAATGGGAGGTTCATGGGAGGCGGTTGCTCCCTGGCATTCCCAACGCGTCGATGCATTCGGCGCGAGGTTTAAGAAATCGATTACATCGCGTCGATATCTGCAAAAGCGTCGCGCAAATGTACCCGAGTGCGCCAAGTAGCGCTGTCGAGAATAAATCTGCCACCGCCACCTGCAACTCAATTTCCTCGGCAATCCTGCCAATGAAACTTGGATCGTTTAATCAACTGCTCCCCGCTCAGCTCAGGCTCTGCTCGATCGAAACGACCGAAATTCAATTTACATCACACCGTCTCGATGAAAAACCTACACGTTAGGGGAGCGAAGGGAACGATACTTGGCTCGAGGAGGGCGAGACAAAGGAAGTAACATGTTTATGGGAGAGACGGAGTTACACGTAGGCTGTGCATGAAATTGAGAATCGTCTTCGCGAGGGAACGCGAGGAACAGAGGCGGTGGGTGGGTGGTTATCGGCGGAGGAGAGTGACAGAAAGTGAAAAAGCCGGAACGAGAGCTATGCGCGGGGAAGAAAGGGAGAAGGAGAGAGAGAGAGAGGGAGACGAAACTGGCCGGATGACCTCGGTCGTGGAGGTGCAGTTGCAGCGCGACAGGTTCGCAGCTGCAGCCTGTCCCAGATGTCGAGGCTGACGTAGGCGTAGGTGTGAGAGATCTCTGTACATATAAGCGGCGTTTCGTTCGAATCGACCGATCTGTGTCACGGCGCGCGACGTCTTTCAGACGTTTAAAAGTAAAAGTAATCGATAGACTGTCGCGGATCATAGTTCCTCCTCTCGAGTGCTATAAAAATATTCATCGTCCGAAAAATGTTACTCACGCGAGGGAAGGTTGGAGAAACGGTCACTCGTGTCCCGACTCACCTGCAACAGAGAGGAGAAGACGATTATTCAAAATTGTCTTATGTATTCGCAAAGTGGAATGGAAAAGTGGGAGGCAGACGGCGCGAGCCACGAAATTCCAGGCGCAGCAGGTGCGCATCTGTGACCTACTCTCTAAATCGATGGTAAGCACCGGTGACGTAGGCGCAAAACTGCATCAGATCGCCAACATATGAGAGCGCGGTCGTGTGCGAGGCGCCCGATACAATGCCGCCATCGAGGCGTGTTCTTTCGCGAATGAAAAATCCCGCTGACGACCGCGGACGCGTCGGATTGCGCTGAGAAGAATGGTGAACGCAGCTCGAGGCAGAAAGATGGACAAGAAAGGGAGGCCTCGTAATTTTTATCGGCGACGAACCGAGAATATTCTGGCGCAGCCGGATTCGTGACACGAACTCTGCGAGTGGCTCGTCAATTGAGCAACGTTTGCCGCTGCGTCTCCTTAATTCTAGTATCGAAACGACTGTCACCTACATTATTAATTGGAAAATAGCCTCGAGCGTACTTCCACGGGCTATTTGGCCAATTCCGTCGGTCCCTGAATAGTTTGTAGCACAAAAGCGCAGCGCGGTAATAGGGCACCGCATAGAGACTTCAGAAGGGAGCGTTACTTCGCGCTTCAGAACGCTGGTCAACGTAATCAGGGACTGGAGCAGAGCAATTCAGACACAAAACTGACGTCGCCAGCGGAAGAAGGCTTGAATTCGAGCAGCGATAAAAGAATCGCGTTGGAAGACAGCGGAACGCGAGACTTGCCGGCTGATGTATGGGTAGCCGGCAAAGGTGACACGATTGTTCAACGCGGGGGCGTAAATTGTTAAGGGGAAAGAGGGCAGGCGAAAGGAGGGGAGGGGAGCGGGAGATGCAGTATCGCCCGGATGACCTCAGTCTGAAAGCTACAGCGCAGCAGGTACGCAGCTGCGGAATGTCCCCTATTCCCATGGTGCACTCGGACGCTCGATAATCGAGATATCGAGCACGTAGGTGCAAGCCTCGTAGCGCAAACGGCGCGGCGCGGCGCGGTCCCGGCTTCCACGCTTGCATCATACGCGTTGTACAGACGCGGACGCAGCTCAGCCGCGCGTGCGCGCGCGCGCGCACACACACACACGTTGCTTGATGAAACAAATTGGTATGACCTGGTCTAGCGCTACTTCTCATCGACACCCTCCAGCTAGTTTCTTCCTCCTTCGCCGCTCCCCGCGCCTTTCTTTCTTCGTTTCATTGAAGGAAGTCGTTTAGAGAGGAGCAATTCTTCAGCTGGAGGTCAATTCCCATGTAGCAACCGCCTCGGCACTTCTCTAGGCCTTTATTCTGCCTATCGTAGGTAATTCCAGTGGATCTGGATGCCGTTCTTCGAGACACAATCCTCGTGGAATTTACTGACAATGAGATTGGGTAGTTTAGGTGATTGGTTACCCTGTGGAGGCTTAAACCAAAGATTACTTAGGCACCTGTACTACTCCCCTCGTCCAGTGTAAAAGTAATGGAAAACGAGCAAGTCGAAGGGAACAGCCAGCTAACCTCCACCGATTCCTCGCTCGCGTTCACCCAGCTTCCCAACGAGCGGTAGTGCCCTCTGACATATTTCGGGACTTCTCGTCGAGTCTTTAAACACTCGTACGCTAGATTGCCCACTGTCACAGGCCATCCTCCCGTGGAATTCCCGCGCCTCGACGAGTCGGGAGCATCTAAATCCAGCTCGATTAGGTCGAGCAAACGTTTCTTGGAACAGTGGAGGGCGAGGGGGCTGGAAAGCCTCGGCAACGCGACGGGGTAAAAATCACGGGAAATCGAGTGGCCTGGAAAGGGGAAGGAAACACGTGAGCGCGAGGAGCGGGGGGGGGGGGGGAGTAGAGGGGTGTTGGAGGCGGAGGAAGCTCGGCGCGCATAGTTCAAAGATAGAAGAGCGCAGCGGCACGTTGCACCGGCGGCAACTGCATGTGCATCGGCCGGGTGTGCGCGCATGCACGTAGACGTAGACACTGGCCGTTCTGCGGCACCACCATTGAGACCTGACCTACTTTGGGGCACACAGTCCGCCGACATCGCGCTTCGCCCGAGTAAAAGCACCGAGAGCAAAGCACACTCTTCGCTCTCGCTCATCGTGGGCAGAGCTCTCTCCCCTCCTCCCCCGTCTCTCTCGTTTTTTTTCGGCTCTCCCTTCCCCACCCGCCTCTCGCATATTTTTTTTTTTCGTCACCGTATCTGTGCCTTTTTGTCCCGTCTGTTTTCTGCTCCCCATTGTACAGTCGGTGGTTTCTTGTCACTCCCTCGCTCACCCCTCCCCCTCCCCTTCACCCTTTCCCCCGCACACCGACGACTGTCCTCTATCCTCTACTCCCCTTCCTTTCCGTTTTCTTCTGCTATCTCTTCTGGGTCCCTTTTTTGTTTTCAGCTCCGACTGTGCCCCTTTTTTCTTCCCTTCTCTTCCTTTCCCCTTTCGCCCCTCCCTTTGACCTCCACGTCTCACTTTTGCTCTATCCACGACCTTTCTACCCTCTCCCCTCTTCTCGCACCGTCCTATCCCCGCTTCTAAACCTCACCCCTCGCTCCCACCCCTCCTGCGGGATATAACGAAGCCGTTTTCGGTGCAACGTTGGCCGTGTGTATCGAGAGGTTTCGAGTGCGCTGGCCTAGATACACCCCGGTAGCGGGGTTCGTATCAATTTTCCGCCGGATAGTCCTGGATTTGCCTCTGGAACATCGATGCCCGATACGAGGTTCAAAAGGAGGACAGAGGACAATCGATAAAGAACCGACAAAGTTCAACTATACGCCTCGGTTCGGGCTGCATTTCTCTTTGAGATTCAGAAACGGGAAAATGGAGCCACCGACGCGCAGACGTCGCCAAAATCTGATCTTTGAGACGATGACTCACGCGTAAAATTGTTCGCTTTAATCGATGCGGGGATCCTTGAGAATGCAGTCCCCGCTAGCCAGACAAAAACACGTATTTCTAGACGATAACGGTGGTCGGCGACGAGCGAAGGTTAATTGAGGAAAACTCGGAGCGACGGTCGCGGAAACACGTAAAAAATTCCACGCGAGCAGGAGCCTCGTTAGCTTCGGATGCGCGTCGTTTGGGAGCTCTCTAGAAAACTTAGCGTCGCGTGGACCGCTCGATTAGCCCAGGACGGTCGTCCGAAGATGGAAAGAGGGGTCGTTACAACGAACAATCCGCTTTAAGCTGCGCAGATCTGTTTCCGATCGCGAAAACAAACCCCCATAGAGATTTGGAGCGCGTGCAGGTGTCGCATACACGCGACCGGGAAGCCTAGTTTTGACCACGGTAACTTTGCCAACGAAAGAGCAGTGAAATGTGAATGGTGGTGCGCGGGATGGAAGTAACTGTTTAAGTAACGTTTCTCAACTCCCTTTACACGGAAAGACGGTCGCGCGGAATATGCAAAAATACATTTGGATGGCCGAAATCGCGCTCGTCCCACGAGGAGCGTTGCGCAAATCGGAGACGAAAGCGAGCCGTTATCTCGGCACGGAGCGAGAGAGCTGCGAAAAAGAAAAGAGGAGAAGCACAAGGATATTCGGCTGATTATCTTAACGGCACGCCGCATACCTACGCATCCTTTCACCAATAATATGTTTAACACATCGTCGCTTGATGCTTTAAAAAGTAAAAAGAGAAATCGAGAGGGAAAGCAGCCGCGAGAACACGAGCGATCGAATCGCATTAACCAAGGATTCGTCTCCAGAAATTCAGCTACGCCCGCTCGCTTTCTCGCTCGCTTCCGAGCGCTGGATTCTCGTTGAGGAAAGCCCTGCGCGCACGTGGACGCCAGTGTGGAAAATGGCGAGGCACGGAGGTTGCCTTGTCGACCTAAACAAACCCGCGGATGCCTCGTGCGTTCCGCCACAAGCGGATCCACAAATAATCCGGCTGCTCTTCTATAAATTCACCTTGAAACGGTTATCCACCCGCCCTCGCGATTCAGATGCACACGAGCGGTGCATCGCGTGCACGCGAGCCTGCGTTCCGCGATCAATCGAGCGTAACTTGCTACTTCGAGGCGAGCTTGTCGTCCCCGATGGCGAATAAATCACATTTCGTTCGTACAGTGCTTTACCATAAACGGTTCAGTCATGGATGCTGCATGATCGGAGGTGTCTCGCACATGCCCCCTTTCAATTTCAACGCGCTTCGTTTATCCGTGGCCCAAGGGCATGTTGCGCGAAAGCTGCTTCGTCCGAAAGCGATTCCCCTTCGTGTCCCATTGAATTCCCCGTCAATGGTAATCGACGATCGATCGCGGCTGGATCAGCGCGTCGCGGCGAGCGATTCAATGAAAAACCGGCACGCGAGGATATTTTCAGGCCAAGATTGCGCCAGGCGGTGGAGTGTTGATCGCAGGCGCTGAGTTTTACGAGGCTGATGCACGTGCATCGGGTGGCAAGCACGAAGAGAATCGTTGCACCGGAGGAGAGAGAGCTTGCAGCTTCGTCAACTGGGTCAACTGGGTCAACGTGTCATCGCCGTTTTTGACGCACGTGCAAACATCTCAAACCCGACACGCATGTGCAGCACCCCTCGCTGCCGCGGATGGCTGGAGGGCTTGCTTCCCCTGGATTTCGCTGTCGTCAATCAATCACGAGTCCCGAGAACGTTCCTCTTTTCGAATCCTTCGCGGGTCTGTCGCGCGTGGAACGCGACAGGAATTTCATGCGACTCGAACAACCTTGTAGGTACTTTATCTGAAAACCCTCCAACGCTACTAGCGAGGGGAAACAGTAACTTGACCACGCTACGACCTTACCCCCCGAGAGTTGGCATTTTGAGAGAGAAAACGTTACATTACCTCTTGCCACAGTCACCACACGATTACAGACAGTTGCACGGCAGACATCAGGAGAGGAGCACTCGATATTCCGCGGCGCGCCCGCGAATTCCCAAATCGAACGTGTCGCGTCGGTCCGCGGGGGCCTCAGAAAAAGGAAAAGCAGAGGGGCCAGAAGCGAGGAACGGCCCAACGAATCAGCGAGCCGAGTGAAAGTGCGAGTCGTCTCGAATTCGCGATTAGAGGGGCCCTCTGGGCAGAGGGGCGAGGGCCAAGGGACGAAGAGACGAAGGCACACGCGCGCGCGCGCCGACGGGCCCCGAAAAAGGCGAATCACCTCTCGAACCGAGTGTTGCGAGTCACGAGCTGACGGGAGGCGAACAGCAGCGCGCGGGGAACAACAGCCCCGTTCCAGCTCCGCGCGCGAATGTTTGCGAAATGACGTAAAAACCCACTTGGCCTCTGGTGAACCGAGTCAAACTCGGAAACAAAAGGGATACCCCCTCGGCGCACTGCGCATTTTCTCTTCTTTCGACGGACGAGCGAACGAGGAGCTAATTTTTCCACCGACGTACGAAGAAAATAGAAATCGGTTACATGCCGCGTTCGAAGGCGCTTGTAAAGAAGAAGAAACTGGTGGCGAGGACGTGATTGAACGCGGTCGGAAATAATGGCACAGCCTAGCCGTAAGGAAGAATACGCGGAGAGATTCTCGTTCTACCTGGGCCGCGATGCACACCGATGCATTTTTCATCCCCCTATTCATTCGCGTGCAGTGGCTGCTCTGACCCACTTCCATCTCGAGGAATAAATGGCACACCACCCACGCACGAAATCCTCCTCTAGTCTGATTCGAGCGGGGCCGTTCATTGACGTCGCCGCGTCGCGTCGTTGTTCCAACCAGGCCACCCCGCGACGGCGACGTTTCTCTCCATTTTCCAGAACGCCCGGCTCTTCAGAATCCCGAGCCGGGGAATTGAATTCCCCGTGCCCATTTCAGACAGTATCCCCTTCCGAAATTCCTAAGTATTCCAGTGTACGGCGGGACGTGGCCTGACTCGATTCGAAAAACGTTATCGATAACGGCAACATTCCGTGGAGTTTAAAGCGACCATCGTAAACGCCAGGCATGGCACGGCGCGGTGGCGAAGAAAGCGACGCGACGAGACGGTCGAAAAGCACGGTAAAAGCAGAAAGTGGAACACAGCGGTCGGATTGAAAGCCTCGTTCGGAAACTAACAGACATTTATGAGACACTGGAATTCGAGGAACGGCCAGCCGGTATCTCGTATTTCGTCGCCGAGGCTCGGTGTATCGAGCAACCGCGCGCCGCCCACGCAACCCGATGCGATCGCCGACAAATTGAACGAATTAATGGGGAAAACTGTTGCATCCACCGCGAACAAACGGGGAAAGAAACGTCCCCCCTTCGCTGCACTTTGAATTCTCAGTTATCCACTCGGAATCTTCGGAAACGGGGTCCGCTGTTGCGCGATATATTTTCTTGTGCGTCATCGAGGACTATTCTACGCTGCTGCTCCAGACAATTAAAAGCTTGGCCTAGTCTAGAAGCGTATAGATTCTAGATAGTCGGAGCGGTGAAAGGAGAGCTGAAAGTTCGATGATGGAAAAATTGTAGAATGGTCTCGGTACGAGCCTTGGGACGTACCTACCTACCCTGTTCGGATGCCCGAACCTGTCTCCTCCAGCGGGCACCGGCGCGGCACGCACGGCGCTTCATCGAGGCTCTGCCACGCGCGGAAGTCGTTTACCCCTCCGAGTTATTTGGCCCCTTCGTAGCGAGCAACGCTCCGGCCAACACGCTCCAACCAGACGACGAGGAGTGACACAACACGGGACGAGGACGGGGACGGGGAATCGAGTGCGTTTATTGCCTGGCAGAGGAGCCGAAGGAAGTCGCCAGATGGAGGAAGAAATTTGTCGATCGGCGATAAGAGCGCCGCTCCTCGTCCAGCCATCCAATCACTATTTCTCAAGTAGGTGACAACGAAAAGTCCTCGAGGCGGCAGGAAGGGAGCAGCGCGGCCACCGCGTTCCCGTAGCAGCTGATGGCTAGCAGCAGGATGCAGAAGGAGCGCGGGACGTGAGGTGGATAAATCGCTGGATAGTCCGAAGCAGGGAAGCGGAGGTCGAAAAACGAGGCGGAGTGGCCACGAAAAAGCCAGAAGGGTTCGCGGCCAAGAGCGACGGAGATGGAAAGCGACCGCGACCGCGACCACGATGGGAGGAGGGAGACGGAAAGGTGCGACACACGTGCCGAGGACACGCGTGAATACGTAGGTGGAGGAAGAGGAACGGACAGAGAAGAGATGCTGGGAGAGTGGCGGGGCGTGGAAAAGAACGTGGAAAGTGGAATAAAAAGGAAAGGTAGGAGGGAAACGGGAGGAAAGAGGCATCGGAGGTTTCTCTTTCTGTGGAGGGCGTGAGCGGTGCGAGCAGTGTGAGCACACAGCCTCGTGATTTTAGGCCTTCCACTCTCCCTGCTATGGCTGCCTCGCAATGGCCCCCCTTTCGGCGCGGCGGCCGAAAACGACGTCGAGGAGACCTTCGTATGGCAACTCGCCCGCCGACGCCGACGCGACGACGTATTCCGCATACGTAAACCCCTCAGCCCTGTCTCTACCGGCGTCTCACGAATTTTCCAGCAACCCACCGTCCTTCCAGTCCTTCCACGAAGCCAACCAAAATCGCTAGGAAAATGTTTTCCAACGGAACGTTTCGGTCGGTGTATTTTCAGCCGGGCGCGGCTGTTTTCCTCGGAGCAACTTTTTTCAAGCGCGTGGGACGGAGTTAAAAAAAAAGGAGCGCTCCCTAAACAGATTTCCCAGCGATCTAGCGAATACTTTCTCGATAATATCCCCGTCACTTGTCGCGCTCACCGCCAACGTTTATCGGCGAGCTGGTTCCTTCGCGGCTTTTTCATGCACGTGATGAATGTGCAACGCTGTACGCAAATAAACGACCTACAAGGTGGAAGGAGAAAAATCCTCTGTTGGATCGTAAAAATATTCCCTGATATTTTCCGTGAACGCGCGCGTTAAATCGTTTTTCTGAGAAAACTCGAGCGACCGCGGTGGAGAAAGAATTTTCCTCGACTCGTTCGGAGCAAATACGAGACTGCGGAGATATTAACAAACTATCCTCGATAAAATCTTTTGAAACGCTTCGGCATTACTAAGCTCGGAGCACTCGAGAGTTACTCGAACGATGCTCCTCGCCGATCGCTCAAGTGTTTCCCAAGTCACTTCGATAAGTGGCTAGATCAGAAGCAAGTATTTAACTTGTCCGCGTTTATAAGCGTGCCGCCAGCCTCTTATGACGTTATGACCATGGCCTTAATCGCAATGTCTACTGATATGCACACGTTGCACATCACCTTACACTGCACCTCCAACACCCATCAACTACTTTTACCTTCGGCTCGCGGCAAAGTCAATCGTTTTCGAGAAGAAATTTCAGGAATCCACTGCCACCGTGTCAATTTCAATAGCGCATTTATACCTCGTCCGCCGCGCCGCGCCAGTTCGGCAGACAGCGAGCAATTTGTTCGAGATAACCTATGGCCAAGACTCAAGAGTGTTAAAGGTCTCCGTAAAAGGGAAATCGCGAGTGCAAAATACGCGCTTGACCTTAGCTAATCGTCGGTTCCCCGAGGTCGGCGAATCAACGCGTCCAAGAGAAAAACAAGAACCACTTTGCATCGCAGAACAGCGCCTTATCTTGGCGCGTGCAACCACAGGGAAAGTTTCCGTTCGGGTTCAAAATCCGTCTGCTCGTTCCCGATTTCCAGGGGAATCAACCCGTCCTCGGTCGAATCGGGGCGACTAATGACTCCTAGTGAAGCTACTAGGCAAGTAGATAACTGAACCGCTTGGTTATTCAAGCACCTAACTTCTGAAAACTTGACTCGCTTCCTGTGTCATGGGACGAACCCGCCAGTCCTTGCCAGTTCCATTGGAATCCACGGGGTGACAGACGATCCATAACAACGCGAGAGAGCGATGGTATTGGAACGCGATACCGAAAAATATTGACCCAAATCGCGGGCAACGATTCGCCAGACACTGGCGTATCGTACGATGCACTTTCGCGGTGCTATTCTCGGGGCGATATAATCGCCGAGATAACGAGCACTTCAAACACATTCGTTGTTACACCTTCGAGTTGATTGGCCCGATAAGATAAAGAGATTCTGCGACATTGATCGCGTCGATTCGGGTGCCGCGCCGCGCCGCGCCGTCGCGACATTCGATTAGGCGTAAAAATCATTCCTCCTTGGATTTGACGCGACAGAGGCGAGTCATATTTCGCGAAGCGTGGGAATCGAGCGCAGGGCGCCTTCGAGATGCAGATGCACCCGATCGCATCGACGACAAAGACACGCGCCTCCAAGCCGCAGAACAGCCTGACCGCAGTATCGAAAAAACGCGAAAGCGAAACCGATAGGTACCGACTCTCTTCGATTGTTCATAAAAATGCTCATGGACGGCGGGCGAGCTTTCCTTGCCCCGCCCCGCCCCGCCCCGCCGTGCCGGCCAAGTTTTCACTTTTGCACGCTCGCTGACACCGTTCGCGTGAAACGGGCTCTTAGACTTTGGAGGAAGCGGTAGAGGGTGAGCCATGGGTGGCACGGAAGCGGCATGTGCCAGCGTCACAATGCACTCTCGTTTAGATACGACTGTAGCAAGATCGCGAGCGACCACGCTACCGCCTAGAACGACCACTATCAAGGTGGTTAGCGTGGACAGAGACGTGACGTTGCTCGTTGCCTGTCGGAGTACTTTCATTGCTGTTATACAACCGCGGATCGAGCGACCGACCGCTGAAAGGAGAAATGGGAACACGCAGTGGCTCTCACGCAAACCAGCCAGCCGATCGATGATCGCTCGCCTCCACGCGGAGAACCGCCGTCCAATGCTTCTCTGGACGCCCCAAATTGCGATCACATTCCGATCGAGTGGCCCGGAAACAGACTCCGAGGCGCACCCATTCTTTCCAACAAACATACGTTGTTTCTGTCCTGGAGGCTGAATCGTCCGAATCGTCGAGCAGTGAGAGTGGCAATCGAATCGAGCTCCAGCTGTCTATGGAATCTCGTCACGGGATAATCGCAGCACTGCTCGTCAGGTAGGTGGTACTCGGAGTTTAATTCCGCCGACTGATAACGGAGCGCGGCAAGTGCGGGTCAATAAAACGACACCCAAGAGGCTTTTCCTCGCGGTTTTTATCGCGGCGCGAAATCTCGACAAACAGATAAACGTGCATCGACGAGTTCGAGCTGCGACAGAACGTGGCGTTACGAAAGAGCGGATCGGTAGTTGCGTGGCCTGGGTGGCGTCCACGACGACGCACGGCGGCGCGCGGTGACGAGGCTCGCGCAAACGTTTCGCACGTGGAAACGTCGTCATCGTCAGGTCGACGACTTGATCCGTCTCGATGCAACCGCGTGTATCTGTTTTGCCGTTCGCGTATTATCAGCAACGCGAGTATGCCTCGAGCGCTCCAACTCCCCTCCGTTCTAGATATTCGCAGGCATTCGAGCACCAGCGATGTTCCCGTTCTAGATTAAAAAGCGAAAGAGATCGTGCACAGCCGCGCCGTCGCCGCGCCGCCACCGATTGAGCACCGTGTGCAACGGCAGAGCGAAGGTGAGTTTTATCTCGCGGTGTTCTACCCAAGGCTTCGTGTAATCTCGGCCGCGGGCCGCGGAGAAAGTGGAAAAGTGTATCACTGACTTCATTCCCTATATACTCGGTGACTTGATATATCGACGCCCATGCGTTTCACTGGCTTCGTGGCTGGCAACCGGTCCCGCCACTCTTTCAAAAACTACACAAATTCGTTGCCCATCGTTCTCAGAGCAACAACAGCACAGTAGGTATCTTAAGACTCGCAATCAGGGGATCAGAAACGTTGAAACGTCAACCCTGTCTGTTGTTACTTCCGGTAATCTTACGATAGAACTGCGAATCCACCTTTACAATTAAGACGAGCAAGAATGTGAGAAAACGTGAGTTCTCGAGCCAAGATGCTCCCCGTATCGATATTCTGACCCCGACGGTGCTCGATAACGAATGCAGCGTGCACGTTCAGCTATTTTCAGAACGCGGTCTAATATTAATCTCGACGATATCCGCCACTAAAATCGATATTCCCCAGGCTGAACTGGGTCAAACAGTTGCGCGCATTCTGTCGTTATTTTTAATATCGTGAAATCCACCCCCGTTTCCCCCGCAAATGCATTCTGCAGGATCCGAGGGCGCTCGGCGGCCACGTGATTCGCGGGAGCCGTCGCCGCCTCGTCCGATAACTTCGTCATGGTTCATGAACTTGGGGAAAGGCGAGTAAAGAGGAACGATGTGTCGTTAAAATGAACAAGAGCCCCGCGTTGGTTTGGTTTACGAGGGGCGTTAAGTTAAGGAACTCGAAGATAAGAGCAGGAATATTCGTGGCTAGTCGGTATTTCTTACTAACGACGGCCTGTCTTTCCACGCAGCATGTGGGGCGTTTAATTCCCATTCATCAGCGCGAACAAAGTTACGCCGTGGGGGCTGGTGATCCGTCATGGCGGTTTCGCGAGGCAGATGTCGGGGATTTGTATGTTTTCCGTGGTAACGATCGCCATTAGGAAGGAGGTAGTTAGGCAACGGAATCTCGAGCGGCCAGCTTGATGGGTGCTAAGCTGGACTTGTTAGTTAGGCCGAGGCTTCAACGCCCCAAAATCAGGACTAGCGGAACCAGTGAAAACAAGTGTGCAACTTTCGTAGCTCCCTTTAACAGCAACCGTGCCCATCATGAAAAAGGGTGCACACAACGCTGTTCGCATAATGCTACGGAGCATACAATGCAATTTCAACCAATTGCACAGTAGCAATTACGCTGAAGAGACCGAAGAGGTGGTCGACTGCGGCGCTTTCTGCATTTCCACGTGCAACCGCCGAGTGTACGATTTGAAAATTCGCACAGATTGCAGTGCCTCCCTTCCTTAAATAAACACTTGCTAATACTACGCTAAATTTCAGGATAATTTCTGTGCTCTATCGAATTTTTACGAAATCGTAGATGATGGAATATTATTATCGCCTGTTCCACCGTTAATGTTGCTGCGCTAATATAACAGCTTTAAGCGCGATCGTATTTATTAAATATGAATGGCCGTTGAATGGCCATTTACGCGCATTAAGTACAGAGCAAATGCTCGAGCCTTTCCGATGCTCTTAAAGGACCGACGCAGGACCCTCGCAGCCTTGGAGCAATCGATTTTTCAGTTTCTACGCGCCGCGCCCTTACACAAGCGTCTTCTCCGATTCGGTAATTCCCTCCCTACGTTTCCACAATTTTACTCCGTCTTTCCCTAAACGTGTTTCGTTGTACGCATAAGAGTCGACTGTTCTTTGTTAACGAAGAGGAAAGGGCAGAGTAGTAGTAATAATAATGACTGTTTCGACGAAGCCCAACCAGGACCAAAAGCTCACTCATTCGAGACACGTCCGATGCAGAAGCTTCGACAAGTCGCATATCGTTCGCGATGCAACGTCGTTCAGAGTTGCTGCACGTTTTCAATCACGTTTAAACGATGTCATCAAGCTTTCGAGCATAATTACAGAAACATCGAGCCGTTCGTACAGTCCCGATGCGAGGCGATGCGAGGCGTTCAAATTGATATGGTCGTTTCATTATGTTGCAGTGTCCATCGTAACGCTCTGTTTCTTTTTGCGGTGCGATCGTTCGGTGTAGGTACAGGGAAATTATGATTTCCAGGGCTATTTTGTATGATGCCATTACGGGTCCTTAATGCCCCGTCCTCGAGGGGCCAGCGGCAGCTAGGGCTTCGTCCTTGCAGAAATTATTTTTACAGCCGCTTTTATGCGCTCGTCGAAAACGACGCTTCGCGCAGCTATAACATGGTGCATAAGTGGGGAAATGGAGCACGGACAACGCCACTTTCCCTTGACCAAGTAATTAAACATACAAAAGGCTGAAACGACGACAGAAAATGACGGTGCATCGATCAGGCCAAGGTTGTAAAATTATTCTCGAGTACCTCCGTGCTGGACGGTTGCAAGAGTGCAAGAGTGCACCGGTGCATCTCGTGCCAGGAGTCTGCGGCCAAGTGCATCCACGCATATCCTGCAGCTTCATCCCCGCGAACCGTCGCGTCGGTTACATATTTTTCTTCGTAGGCCGTGGCAGGCAAACGCATCGCGTTCTCGAGGCCACGGGTCGAGCCAGATAAGATATAATTATTCTTGTCGCAAAAATGGCTGAATCCAGTCCACCTCCCCTCGCCTCTGCACTTTCTTTTTTACATACTCCCTTCTTTCTACGTGTCTACTCCCTGTCCTCTGCCCCCCCCCCCCCCCCCCCCCCCCCGGTCCGTCGATCTACGCACTCTGTTATCGCTTCCGCGCTTCTCTTTCGTAAAAGCAGCTGCAAAAACTCGCCGAGGCCCGGATGCTTGTCTGTCGAAAATCGGCCGATTTCACGGTCCGCGTATCGCCGCTGATTACGTTATTTAAAAACCGCGATACACGCTCCCTCCGCTCGCAGCGTAGCTCGCATAATTCGCCACGATTAACATACATACGGGATATTTAAAAGCGTGACGTCCGAGGGAGCGCACGTTGCCGGTGAAGAGCGAAACGGAGGGAGAAACGGGGTCCAGATTGAACCTCGATCGAGGTAGGTACCTATCTGTTGTTTCCCCCGTCACCATCAATTTCACTTTCACCAAAGTGCCTGGAAATCCTGCGTGCTCGAACGCCTCGATAGAGACGAGCTAGCTGGTCTTATATTTTGCTTAAACGCTCGCACGACGAATTTAACCGCGTGCAACCTGTCGGTCGACGAGCACTCGATGCAAATTCGCGGATAATCGAGCTCGACGATCCTCTCGGTACTCGTTGCGCGAGACTTTCTCGGGGTACCCACTGATTACGTGGAAGGAAGATTCGAGGATTCTAAGGTAGGATGGAGCGAGGAGAAGCAGACAGCGTTTCCACGGGGGAGAAGCCCGTTTCCAAGAGCAACGGCGCGAGGAGACCGACAATCGACATCCTCGAGGAATGCTTGCCGACCGCGTGGATTCCCGTGGGCAAACTATGCCACGGCCGCGGCGTGGCGTGGCGCAGCGCCCCGACTTATCGCATCGCAAATAAAACAGGCCAGATATCGCGATATCGTTCTGCGACGCACCGATTAAAAGCGGAAGATCCGGGCGAATGGTGCTGCGACTAGATAATTCACGGCTTTCGGGCAAGGTCCGAGAATTCCGAGAACCGTGAAATTCCTGTCTTTCGAGCGGCCCACGTGGGTAGATTTGGAATTTCAGATAAAATTCGATGGTTAGGTTGGATAAGCCGGGGTGCTTCGTAGGCAGCTCCGTTCGTGACCCAGTTGCAGAAGAAAAGGCATGGTTTGCAAGGATTGGAAGCGGATTCGCATGGCGTCACTCGCCAGCGGACCGCTTGAGCGCGAGACGGTCGCAGTTAACAGTGGCCATCGAAGGTGGCAGTCGTTGACGACTATTTATTCATTACGGAGCTAGGGTAGCTGCTCTCCCGGCACGATTGCCGCGTGCTCGACTGCTCGGCCACGTTCCGCTTCAAAGGCGTTATAAATAACCACTCAGCCCCGCGTGTATCCGTGATTACGATCACGGAAGATAGCAGAGTGCATGGCAGTCACGTTGCGCTTGGTCCACGCACCTCCGACAATACGCTCTGTTCCTCCGTCAAGGAATTTCCATCCCCTCGCGCAGATTCCGGATGGTCCGTTTGGCTCGCCGAAGAAGGGAGTGCTTTCGAAGCGGAGCTGAGGTACACGGTCGATCATTAACTCGTCCGCGACGAAATCCCGGCTGCACGCGAAATCTGTGTCCGGCAGGATTATCAGCTGATTAAGAGAGACCGCGCTGAAAGCACCGCGCCGCGCCGCGCCGCGCTGAAACCGCCGCGCTGCGGCATCCTTTTGCCCGTTCCCGTCCGAAGACCGGTTTCGCGAAAGCGTGCACCTCGACAGGGAACACGCATAAAACAAGAGGAAACGCCCCTCCCTCGGAAAGAAAAACAATGTATAATTTCGAGATTTACGGACGACCATGTCTGCTGGCCGACGCGCGGCGGAGAAGGAGGAACAGGGAGAGAACGACCAGCCACGGTGACTGACTCCTTTGCAATTTATAATCCGAACATTACGGCCGATTACATCGAGGCCCGTGGCGATTGAATCTTAATAATTGCATTCTGAGCTTACCACGGCCGCGCAACAATATGCTCCGACGCATAAAAAGCTCCCGGCCTTCTTCCTGGGAGAAGCACTAATTTTCTCGCGATCCTTTTTTTCCCCTCCCTCTGGTTCGCCTCTACCTTTTTCTCTCGGTACCTACCGTCTTTCTTTCTCACCGGGGGAGTAATAATAAAAGCAAACGTATGCAGGCCGACGCAGTTATTTAGCTAATGACGTCGAGCGTCCCAGGGCCGAGGCTCTAACAGTCCGCTACAACGGGGCCCCGAAATTTCGCCTCGCCTGATTGTAAGTGGAATCGTGGGAATGAGCCGCCACGGTCCTGGCGTCGGCCGAGTTTCGCGTGCGCCGAAGCTGCGTGATTTTTCGGCCAGTTTCGACTTTCGAGCGAGACACGAAACTCCGAGTCCCCGACCCCCGTGCCAACCGTCTGAAAATCGTTTCTCGGAGGTGTTTATGGCGTTGTGCTAACGTTGCACACCTCTCTGGTCAGATTCGCTGGCGTTTTCGATGGTACGAATAGGAGCTGAATTCGAATCAACCGGCTCGCGATTACATCGGCGGTGTGTCATTAGAATTTCCGGTTTCCATCGTGTGAAAGAGGCTTAACGGGCGAGCAGGAAAGGGGGCCTCGAAAAGAAGCGGGTCGATTTTATGGGGGCTCATTATCAGCTTTACTCTGGTTCCCCTGCTAAAATTCGTATTATTGTCGACCGCTGAAAATGGAGCCATCGTAATTGGGGGCTGAATCGTCACACGAATATTCACGTGTCGAAGGGATCTAGCTGCTTTTTTCGATGCGCTACAGGTACGCAAGGACGATGAAACTGGAAAGCTACTTGGGAGGCAAGGTTACGCGGATCTTTCGAAAACGGGCAGCGGCAAGCAAAGGTAAATGAAATGTATCGAAAAGAAACGATCGACCGAGTGACGGGTATCGCGTGTGCTGTTCATCGGCCAGCCACGTGTTACTTACCTAACTGTCTAATTAGCGTCTGTCCGAGTGGAGAGGGGAGGGCGAGCGCAGCTGCGTTCGATAGAAAAGGAAAGAAGCTAGACAGCCCTGAAGAAGAGTAGAAGAATACGAGGATGTGTAGAGACTTAGAGACACGCGGCGCGGTCGAAGGGTCACGAATGCCACGCACGACAGTGGGAAACGGAACTGGTGCCGCTTAATTCCTTTGTTTCGTCGACTTAGAAGTACTGCTTTAGCTGGTATGTGCACCTTGTACTTTGCCACTGAACAAACATACATTGCCTCGCTCGGCAATCCAACACAGCGACGATGAAAGCTACTAATATCTAAGCCAGCCGACGCCAAAACCTGTTACATTCCTCGATATCGTGAAAGGTGGGTGGACCCTTCGTAACCCCGTGGCGATAGAAAAGAGACAGCAGTGCATCGAGAATCGAAGGGATCGATAAGTGCGAGTAAAAGTTGACAGCGATCGGGTCTCGCGTTCAATGATCGAAATTCCCGTGTTCCAGGTCGCGTGACTATGCAAATTGGTGGCGGCGGCGACCGGCAGTGACAGTGTAATAATGACTGTTAGCACTTTACTACACGATGATGTTTACGCGCGTCGTTGGGGATCATCGATCACGCGCGCGGTCTTGAAATTCAATAAAAGAACTGCCTTGTCCACCGCGCGGCCCCGATTGATGATCCGCTCGCGGAAAAAGCTCAGCAGCCTACGTGACCTACGGTTACCTGTGGCCGCGTGATTAATGCCGGCTTTCGCGTTTATTATTACGCACGCCAGTTTTCTCGTATCGTGGCTACGCGGCTGTCCTACAGAGCAGCTCACAGCAGACGTTCCGACTCGTTGAACGGGACACCGCTACGAATCCAGCACAAAGTGGATATTCTTAATCGCGCGACTGCTAAGAACCGTGAAGCAGAGTCGAAATCAATTAGAAACCCTCTCAAGGTTGCTAGAAACTTCAAGTGGGACAGGGTGGATCAGTTTTTTTTCGAGCTTCTTGCCGCGAAAAGTGCACGCTCGTCGAGAGATAAATTCGGCGCGCCGCTTTTTGCGCGGATTGTTGCAATTTAAAGTCGATTTACGCGCGGCCACCTTTGATCATCGACAGCCAAAAAAGTTAACGATCGATGATCGGCTGGAGCACAGCCGGAACGGACTTCGGTGTATCTGATTTTTGCAACATGGTGGGCGACACGCGTGGACGATAAATGGGAAAGAGGGAATTGGGTAGATCTCTGGTGGATGAAAAAGAGCTACGAGCTATTCGAGGGGCCTGGGTTTAAGCAGACAACTTTGGACAGTCGGCGAGCCTTCGTATCGAGTTTCGACTGTTTGAAGGAAAAAGAAAAACAGAAAGTCTGTGAAAGGGAAAGAAGCCGGGGCGCGGGGGAAACGTTGAAAAGTTGAAGAAGCAACAAACGGAGATGAGAAAGGAAAACGGAAAAACCACAAAAACAAGCTTTTCTTTTGCCAGTTGTGCTGGGGATCGAGGCTGGCCTGGTTTCAGCTGGAAAGCCTCTGAAAATCGTATTGAAGGAGGGTGGTTTGCAGGAGGAATATGCATTGGTAGATAGATTTCAGATTTCACGTTCGCAGGATGGATCTATGGCGAGGTGGCTAACGGTATCTGGACTCCTCCTGGCAGGCAGCGAGCATCGCGTCGTGGCAACCTGCCGTGAACCTCGTCGAAGCTGGAACTTGGTGCAAACGTGACTCGTGTCAGATGCATCGGTGCGCGAAAGTGGATGCTGGCAAATTTCAGGCGTGTACAGGTATCTTCTCACCGGTTGCACCAGATCGATTATTGACAGGCAGGCAAAAAGTTTGAACCGCTGGCAAGCACCGAGGTGCAAGCAAGCGCTTCTTCCGATTGTCAGTGGAACGCTCCTAAGCAACGATCGTCACGCTGCAAGTTCAGGTACTCGCTCATTATTTTAATCAACGAATTATCTAGCCCGCTGTAACGAACGTGCACGAAATTTCTATCTTTTCCTCGGTTCGTACGACTTGTTTACAAGAAATCCCGGTATCTTATCCAGCGTAACGTAGGTACTTGTTCGCTAATAAAAGCGCTGCGGGAATAGTACAAAACATCGCTTTGTATCTTATCAGCGACAAGCGGGCAAATAATGCTTGTCCATTTGCATGTCGCTTATTACATAAATATCTGGGCGGCGCGGCGTATTATGGCGGACAAACATCGAGCCCGAAATACATAAAAACTGATCTCCGTGCGTCGCTGCCTTCTATCGCCAAGTGGATCCAGCTTTTTCCCTTCATAAAGAACGCCGTTCCTGTGTATACGTCGTCGCGTCGGTTCTTCCCTTTGGGCACGTTCTCAAAGCTTTTTGCGTCGCGTAATTTCCCGTCCCGGCCTCGTTCGTCCCACCCACGACAAGCGCGAGCTCATTTAATCGACGCACCATCGAAAGCCCGGGGGAAAGGAAAGGAAGTAAACGGGCGAAATTTCGTTGTCGCCCGATCGATAAGCCTGCCCGGTGCAACAGAGCTGTAAATACACTCAGCGACCAACAAGTAAACGTTACTTATTGCCAACGGTGCGCTAATCCCATTTACCAGCGGCGTCAATAAAACGTTATCGAATGGCCGAGTTTCGAAACGAATTTCGAGCTCCTGCTTTTTAGAGCAGTGGAAAGTAATTCCGCGGGGACTTGAGCGTCACTATCGGACGCACGAGTGTTTCGCTCCAAAAGAAATCGAAAGGGAATTGCAACGAGGGTCGTATTCGAGATAATACATGTCGAGGTGTCGTAATATGATTTCCCTCATTGGAAATCTTGATGCTTCGCCTACATCGAGCATAACGAACGGGGAACACCGAATGTCGTGGCTCGTGTTGAGCAAACAGTATCGCGGAATAAAGGGCAAAACGCATTGCGATGCGTTGCGTTTCGCGTTACTTGTTTGTCCAACGCAAGCGTGATGCAAGGGTTTCGGGGGACTATGCGATTGGAACACAAGCTGCTGATACATATTTCAGACACTGCTCCTTCGTCCGAAACCCTTGAGATTAGAGATGAAACGAAGTGGGACAGGGAAGGATTAGCCACGAGACAACATACTCTTATCCTACTCCTATTCACCTATTCACCATTCAGAGTCACTTTCTCCCCTATGAATCTGTGTGAAGCACAATGTACTATATATCTCGTATGGATCGAAACTAAGTGAGAACGTGTGGGATGTATGTACCTACAACCTACGGTGATATTCACAATCATAGTACGCGTAGCGAAGATCGACGATCGACGGATCATGAGCCAAGAGGAATCGAATTCGTCCCTCGGGGGTGAAACGTCAGCGTGCACGTCCACGAAGCAATCGAGCGAGCGTGTGCCCACAGTCACGGCGTCGTCGGTCAACAGATCGGGGGGAGGGGGGCTTTTGCAAAAATGCAACAAGTCGAAAACGTACCTGTCACACACCGTTTCCTTGTCCCTTGTCCCTGATCCCTTGTTGCTTGTCCTGCTGTGTGCTTTCCCGTTCCCTCTTTCTCTCTCGTTTCTCCGTGTTTGGTCAGGGCCATGCGTCATCGGCGCAGAATCGCTGCGCTTCGGGTGGAACGTGGACTCGCGCGGTAGCCGAAGAAAGAGCGAGCGCAGACAGCAGCGAGCACAGCGCGCACCGTGCAGCTCCGAGATATTTGGCGGGCTCGAAAATAGCAGCAGCGAGTTGTCCTCTATGGTGTGCGCTGCTCCCTCTTCTCCTACGTCTACGTCGTCGTCGTCGTCGTCGTCTTCTTCTTCTTCTTCTTACTCCACTTGTTCTTGTTGGTCCCGCGCGCCACTGGCAGCTTCACGCCGCCCGCCCGGTAACTCGCTCGGCCGCTCGGCCACTCCGCCAGTTCGCACTTTTATATACCACGCTCTGGCCGGCCGCTTGCTCCTTGTCACTTGACCGCTTTCCGCTCTTCTCTCACTCGGTCACCGGCTGCTGCATGTATCTCCGGATGCAGCGAGGCACCACTCGCGACGCGATTACGACTTCGATATACCCCGCGGCAACTCCACCGACAGATAACCCCGAAAACTAGTCTTCTTCCAACCCTTTCTTACCAGGCACACCAGAGCAGCGTTCTCCAAGTGCTCACCTATCGCCGCCTATCGCCGACCCATCCTCGATCTTTGCCCGTGCTTCCCGTGCAAGTAGACCCCTCGCGTGCGCCGACAGTGCGCTCAGCTCGTCGAACCCGCACCGATCCAGTCTCTCATGCTTGGTCTGTTTCCTAGCTGCGATACCTGGCGAACGCTACCATGTTCCAGCGATAGAGGCACGCGTGAATCGCGGACACGAAGCAAAGGGGTTGCTCCAATCTCGACTGGATTCGACTCGCCTCGACTCGACCCGACTCGATTCGATTCGGCTGGGCTCGGCCGAACGTCGCCGCCGCCGTCGTCGTCGTCGTCGTGATTCCTCCGATTGCCTCCGCTCTAGCTGGCGCGGGATACTCCTCCTCGGTGGCGTTCTCCAGCGGCTGCTCTTGACCCCCGTTCGCACGTGCACGCGGCTTCGGGAGGCCTTCTGGCCGGAATCCCGACGAGCAGAGCGAGTTAGAAACGGAGAGATGCTCGCGGCTCCGCGGTTCGCGCGCGACTGACCGAGGGCGAGAGTCGTTATTGGGAGCAGAGCGCCGGTGAAGTCTGTTCTGGCCGCTTCCTCTCTCTCGAACCCCGGGGCTGTCGCGTTCCGTCTCTGCCGCGCTCGTTGCACTCGCCTTTTCCACCCTCTCCTCACGCTATAAGCCGCCACCGCCGCCAGGCCTTTTTCCTTCTCGCTTCCCCCGATGGTTTTCCCGTCTCCTGGCTTACTCCTCCTCCACGTTCTACCGTCTGTCTCGTTCCGTTCCACCGCGACACGGACCTGCCCCTCTTCGTCCGTTCGGTTTCACTCTCTCGCTTGCTCCCCGACGCTCACTCTCGGCTCCCGTTCGACGCGGAGCAGGCGCGAAACGAACGAAACCGAAACTTAAGCTCGGCTGTCGCCTCCTCCGTCTCTTCTCGCGATGCCCTCCCTTGCCGTCTCCTCCTCTCTTCTCCTCTCCTCGCCCCCTCTGGCCCGCTCTGTTGGTCTCACGGGTTAGCGTCTCCGCGATGGCTACGTAGAGTGTAGACCCCGTTCGAGCCGAAGCGAAGATGCTGTCCGAAACTGGTTGGAAACGATGGCCCGGCACTCGTTTCGGCATCGTAATCAACTGGCCAGACTGCTGCTCTCCACACGGCCGGCCATCCCCTCTGCGATCATCGTTCGTTCTCACCCTACTTTTGCCCACCCCTTCTTCTTACTGCGTTCCAGGCGAGCCTCGACGAGGGAATAACTCCCTGATGCGCGTTCACGCGGCCCTACGAGTCGGAGATCGGGATCCGAGTCCTAGGCCGCAGCTGCTGCCCGAATCCCGATCCTTGCCAGTGCGCTGCTTTTTACGCGAGATCGCCGTTTCCACCAGAGACCCTATCCGAAAGCTGTTCACCGAACCACGGGACTACATAGTTGACGTACCGATACTCGACGCAAAAAACCGTAGAATTCCAGTGAAAGCGGCGCGTTGTCGTAATAGTGATCGTGGGCATCGGCTCCAAGTACCGCCCATCGCAACGGGAAATCATGCTAGGCTTTTTCTTTAAATCTACCCCTATCGCGCGAGCATACCTACCACCACTCGATAGCAGAGTGCATTTCTTCTCTTTTACGGCGGCGCTCCGACGAAACAGGTGGCGAACACAAAGGTTGCACGGCGATGAAAGTTGTAGAAAGCGTAGGAAAGCGAGTGACTTCCTAGCTACGATCAAATTACTTCCGATAGCACGACGATGGAATTCAATTTCGTTCTGCGTTCCCAATCGACCGCCCCGTTGTAATCACTGATATTGTCCTCCGCGGTGTTTTTCGAACCGCAACAACCACACTCGCCGCGTCGGTCGCCTTCGGTGGCCGGAAGTTTCGCGTAAATTCGAGTACGGATTCCTCGCGGCGGTCCTTATGTAACTCCTGCCGTATAACGAGTTACTCTTTCCTGTATCCACCAAACAAGGAGAATCTCCTGAAAATAATGTAGATCGTGGAGCGAGTTTATGCAGTGGAACACCCTTGCTTGAATGTCTAAACACTTGACTACTCGCGATCAGATAGGTACGCGTGGAATTAACCAGAATTTTTAGGGACCTTTAATACCAGTTGCATTGTTACAGAAACGTTTCTCTAACACTTTCCACCAAGGTGCATCGCTGAGTTTTGCCCCAGCAGCGTGAATGATCCGTTATCCACAAGTGCGCGAGCTCCTCGCGCTGTGAATATTATGCGTTCCAAGTTGCCAAGCCGAGAGAGCATGAATGGAGTCATTATAGAGTTTTCGGTGTGCGGGACTCTTTCGCGCGAGTTTCGATGCAAGCGAACATTGTTCACCTACGAGACCACTCAACGGCGACGTAACTCGCACTCGTCGGACCATTCTAAACGGTTTCGCGGGCGGACACGCGAATCGAAATATTAGTAACGAGCCTGGCACAAGTTTATGACGCCCTGTTCTGTAGCGGACAGGACGGTTCGCGTGCCGATTGGCATTCAGCTCGTCTCTCCGCAGCGGCAAAATCCGCTCGTACACGCATATACGTGCATCCTGGTGCACGTAACGCCGACAACACGCTGTGTGTCAGTCGGATTGAGCGGTAGGTACGCGTCGCGACGCGACACGTCGCGCAACAAGTCGACGGTACCGTTACGCGAACACCGTCGTCAGAATCTCCTATAGACCGAGGAACGGAACACGATGGATCCTAGTCGAGCGACCAAACGACCAAACGATCGTAGGTACGAAAATTTCGACGCCAGTGCTGGCTCACGAGTCACCCGACCGGACACGTGCAATTGCGGCCGATTATAACGCGCCGTTGAAAAATTCCAAATATTTAGGTCTTGGAGGAAGGCGGACCGGCACGTTTTTAATGGTAGCCTGCACGTGAATCCTATTAACATAAATGAAAGGGCAGCGCCGCATTCCCCGGCGAATGGGAGATTGACCTTCGTCGGAATAACGTGACCTTCATACCTTCTATAAGAATCGATATATTTGTGGTAAGGGTAGCCACGTTCTCCGACGAGTGAAAGGGCTGCGGGTAGGTGTGTGCGGGCGGCAATCCTTGCAGCCGCCACGAGGCTTCGATCTATGGGAAAGTTGGTAGCCCGATATACTTTATCTGTGATAAGTAGAAGAGGCTTCTCGTGAAAATGTATCGAAAGGGGCCCGAGACGCGGCCCGGGCTCCACGCTAAAGATAGCACGGAGACAGCAGGAGAATTAATGGCGGCTCCTCTGTATCAATTACACGCGGTATAATATACCAGGAAACGTCGAACAATTATTGTTGTCTGGCCCACATATTGCACCGAGCGGCCTGCAACATCGTTCTCCGTCTCGTTGGCCACTTGCCTTCATTGCGCTCGTCGAAGGTTCGCAATTTTTCTCGCGTCCCCCTCTATCTCCATCGCAGGCATCGCAGAATATAACCAGGAAACATGGTCACGAGACCGTGCCATCGTCCGCGTCGAAAGAAAAATGGAATTTTCAAGACAGATGTCGGCAGCTTGCAGCTTATACTGACTTGTAAGAAGGGACTAACGATAAGAGAGCAAGGACCATGCCGGGCGAAAACACCGTGGCCTCTATTTAGATCGCTGGAGCTGGCATCCCGAGCAATTAATCTGTTTATCGATAGGAACGATATCGTAGACCTAGACGAGCGTTGATTGGGCCAAGCATGGAAAGCATTAAGCACACGCGACAGAGGCAATTATGTCTGCGCATCAAACGACCCATCACCCGTCGGTCATCGAAGCGAGCCTGCATCACGCATTCACTATTTTTACGCCGGCGAAAATACTTTGGACTCCGTAACGCTCGCTCGCGTATCGCCCCCCGCCTATCTCCCTCGCGAATGATTTCTGTTGTTTTGCAACATGTCGCGCCCGTGTTTCACAACGTAACGCGCGCGCTTATCGCCGCTGCAATACTCCAATTTAGACGATCGCCGATAATTTAGTCGGTCACCGAAACAACGCTCCTCCTTCTGTCACTTGGAAAAACGAACGCGATAAGGCGGTGAGCGTCCGTGGCGTTTCATTAACCGATTTCGTTCCACCCAACTACCCACGTACCTATCTCTGAAACAGAAGAGGGAACCAGACCGCGGGAATAGTAATCGCGAGTACCGGAAGCGTCTCGCGATTAAAGATATTCAAGACAAGCGTGCCGCCTTTTTCTTGCTATCGGGTCGCAGCTTGTAACACATGCACGCGAGCGCACCGATAACAGGGCTCAGATTCTTATCTGCGATAGCCACAGCAGCAGTCGCGAGTCGTTTGGCGCACTTACGTCATCTTATCAAGAATTTAAACCAATTCATTTATCGCTCGCGCCGCGCCGTGCGATTCGAGTTTCATACGGCCTCGGCGATGGATTTTAGGGTATCTATGCTACACCCTGAATAATTGGTGAATATAGATTCCGCTATGGAGCGGAAAGATGTTATTAACGAAGCACGTAACTGGGAACAATGAATCAGTATATCGTGATAAAAAAAAAGTGCCTATCGAGCCACAGAAGCTGTCCCGTCACGAGGTGTTTCCCCGTGTCATTAGCGCATCATCCCTCTATCCGGCCTGTCGATTGTTCTGCCCGCGTTGTTCGCGCGGGCAAGTGCGTTGAACCAAAGAGCGATGACGATGAATCGTCATCAGCCAGATCGGACAGGCCCAACGACTTCATTGGGAAACGAGACACTGTGGCCCAGATATCAATGCGCATGCATTTCACGCCTCTAGCCTCTAGTGGAACGCGTCGATGTTCTCTGCCATTCAGCTACGGGAGAGCGGAGCCAAGTTTTCAAAATTTCCAGATCTTCAGCCGCGATCCTGGTCGCGCGTTTGCAGCGAGGATGAGGAGAAGCGTGGAGTGATGGCTTAAAAGCTTCAGGGCAACTTGAATATGGTGGATTCAACGAAGGAGCAAGTGTGCAATTAGCTGGCTAATCTACTTTCTTAGTCCGATGTGTTGATGCACACGCCAAGCAAAGGGTCCACTGTCCACTGAACGGATCCAGAAAACGTGCTCGCGGTATCGTCTGCAATGGTCGTTTCGGAGGCTGGCCGATAACAGGGGGTTCCAGCGGCGAGTGACGTGAACACGACACGGCGTGTTACTCTATTGGAAAATTAGATCCAATCTAACGAGCGGAGCGCGGTCTCACGCTCGCGCGCAAACAGAATTTATGAAACGTATTTCATCCGTGTAATCTCGCGAGCGCTACAATAGAACGGTTAGCCCGAACCGTGGAACGAGGAAGAGCACTGACCCCTCTACGCGGAAGTGATTAAGCGGTGCGTAACGTTTAATGGCACATATGGATTAACCCGATTAACTTATTCATCAGAGAGCAAACGAAGCTGATCGGGAGCGTCGGCTAGAGAGCCTAGTCAGAGATCACGATCCGATTCGTTCGAAGGGCATCACGTGAGTCCCTGTGAACTCTTTGATCAGCATCAATTCGCCTAAGAGTCTCGTTCGTGCGCCCCAGCGCGGCGGCCACTGTGCTAGAAGAACTTTCAATCTCCTAGAGCAGTTTCGTAGTTAGGGGACAGTGGGACCACGCTCCAACCACTAAGCTGTCTATAGATCGATTCAATTACTGCGATTTTCACGCGCGACGCGGGCCAAATTATGCCTCAACTAGTGGCACAGAACGGTGTTTCTGTCGACGCTCCATTAGAATCTCCACCAGAAGCTGGAGAACGTGGAAACGTCCTCCCCTCGTTCTCCAGTCAGCGCTGCGTCAATGCAGATTCAATGGACGAATTGCGATGCGCCTCCCTGATATTCGGAGTAGGTAATCTTTTCAGAAACCTACTCGAGAAATGTATGTAGCGTGCGAGCCGTTCGCGCCGCTTAGAATTTAACCTTAATTCAACATTGAAATGCGCATCCTGTCCCCTGCCCGGCTGCATTTAAATGTATGAAAGTTTCGCGCCGCGCGATCAGACATCTCGCCGCGCCGTTTCGCAGACACCGAGAAGACAGATTGAATAGGCAAATTCGGTCGACCCCGTTTCGAAAGTCAGCCCCCAGTCGCCTCTCTTCTTCTCGCCCGCGTCCCGCTGCGGCGATATCTGTTGGTGAAATCGTGGTGTGCGGGTCGCGTGGAAAAATCGAGATTCAATCGTACATATATCGATAGGCCGACGATCAGGTAACCCAGGGCCCAGCTGGGTGAGCTGGGTTAGGTCTACAGGTCGACCTAAATCGACCATCAACGATCAAGAACGTTGCGCGACGTTTTTGCACTGCGAGAACTAAAAGTTGATGGACTTTGACGACGAGGATCAAAGTGGAGGCGGCGTGGCGCGGCAGGAGATGATAGCTAAGATTTGGATATTTCCATGAGGAAATCATTACCATCTTTCACGTTGACGGATGAAAGAAACAGGCGGTTTGATGACTAGATTATCGTCCGAAGCGCGGAACGGTGCTGGACTGTGTCGTGTTAGGCGAAATTGTTAGAAACCGATCCGTGGCGCACCCTGTAGAAAGACACGTTGGCCAGCTGTTTTCGCCTTGTTTTCGAATTTCTCGGTCGGCCGAACCCGCTGAATTATTGATGAGCCTGATTGGCTATGCCTGAACGCAAGGAATTCAGATATTATTCGCCTCGAGCTGGCCAGAGCCGCGATCTTAACGTCAACGTGGGGCGTCCATCTTGACCGCGACCGCGACGCGGAGCTCACGATTTCCGAACCAGATAAAGACGCCCTTGTCTGGTGACAGAAAGCGCGTGCAAACGAATGCGTTTCACCCAGAGAATTTCGGAATGGAATCTTAATCGGCCCGCCGAGTATTTTTAAGTCGGACGAAACTGCTAACCTTAACCTCTGACACGACGCAAGGAAGGGCGGCGGAATATTTCACAGAGTGGATAGCGTCTGGAAAAGAAAGGAAGAAACGCAGAACGAGGTGGAATTTTCAATAAGTGGTGTAAGAAACTACTCTTCTTCTGTGTCTGCGATCACCTGCTGGAATTGCACCTGAGTACTTAGTTGACACTGAGTCGGAACGAGCAACGTGTCCTGAATCCCGTGGATTTTCGAGGTGCTTCGGTGTGTCTGGAGTGTCTGGAGTGAGCACGGTCCCCAAGAGAACGCATCGATCAGCAGGCTTTCGGAGGAACAGGATCTAGAGGATTTCTAGTCGAACTGGTCCAGCCATTGCCGTGGAAGGGGATCCTGTGGAAGGATGTACGTGGCTGCACCACCCTTCTGGCTCGGCTCCGTAGGAAGAGCAGCAAGGGAGCAAACAAGACGAAAAGAAAGAACGTAAAGAAGCCGGGGCTGGGGGGCGAGGTAGACCTAGACGGAGAAACGCGAGGAGTAGGGAGTAGGACGTAGGACGTAGGACGTAGGACGTAGGACGTGGGTATACAGGCGTGTGTGTATACACTGAAAAGCTGTGCTGTGTCATGGATAGAGCGACAGTCGACCTTGTCTCGTGACGTCACCGACCGTCTAGACGAGATCCACCGCTTTCAATGTCCCCCATTCTCCCCTATTCTTGGATTAAATTCGAGAAGTAAAAAAACTCGAAAACGAGCCACGACGGGCAACCCGATCCATCCCGTTCAGTGGATTCCCCGCATTAATTTCGACGACCTCGCCGCCGCTTGCGCTGCTCTCGCACTCGTCTGCACTCTGCGTCGTCACTCGTCGCCCCTGCTGCAACCATCGTCGTCGTCTCGTTTGCACGCTTTGCACGCCTCCTTCGCAGCGCTGCTCCACTGCCACGCTAAACGCTACTACGCCCTTGTCCTACCACCTGCGGACCCAGACCGCTCGCTCCTGATCGCCGCGCCGCGCCGCGTTTCCTGGCCTCCCCGGCCACGGACCAGTCCTTTCAGGCTCACCCTTCCCTGTCCTGCGTCTACTTTCGCTCTCGGAGCTGGATATCTGGCCCCGATGCCGTGTTTATGTGTTTATCCTTGTTCGTTTCAAGTCCGAGTTTCCGTTGACTCGTCTGCTCCGTCCGCCTCCACCAACCTCCGACTCTGATCAATAGTAGGTACATATACTGTATATACCTATTATATAGTAACGTTGGGGGCTCAAGACGATCGTGCCGCTCCGGCAACTTTATATCTCGGCGGAGAGGTGTCCCTGTAAAATTGCCATCGCAGATCCCGCGGAACAAGACAGATTTCAATCTTACGGTAAAAAATTCGGACGAACCGGAGATTGACGAACGAAATGGCTCACGGGCCAGTAAAAAATAATTATCATAGGTGTAAACCTCTCGGCCGATCTCGCCGATTAGTGTAAATTATAAGCCCGGGAATGGAGGCGTGAGGAGTTAGCGATGATAGATTTTACGCTGGCAGAAATGTCTTCATCTTCCGGGGAATCAAGATTCCTGGTGATCGTCGGCGAAACTAAATTGGGGATCGAACCGAAAGTCGAGCGGACGGTTCTAAGAAAAACTGAAAACCCGCAGAGGCAAAACTGTCGAGCGACACGCGATCCTAAGCTTGGGGTGGATGTAACGAGAGCAGGTGTGTGGCAAGGTGAGAAAAGGGTAGTACTCGAAGACCCTCTTGCAAAAGGAAGGAGCTCCGGAGATCCTGTTGCGAACGGTTGCACCGTAGCAAGCAAAAGGATCCCTCCTTCGCCGCGTAGAAACGCGTGCTTTCCTCGAGGTTAAAGTGCCGATCGATGTACGCACTCCTGGGCCACACCCGTAGATGTTCCTCCTTTGGCTGGCTTGTCGAACTAGGAGGAATCGATACTTGTATCGCGTCATTGAACATCGAATAGACAGACTCTTATACGCAGGGAATATTATCACACATTTGAGTGACGAGGAGCATCGGAGTGAAGATTATCAACGAGCACGATTCGCTTGTCAAAGAAAATCTTTGAAAATTTCCCTCGAGGAATCAGTGTGCTTCGAGTACCTGAGATGTAGTATACAAGAACTTAAGAAAAGGTTTCCGATACTTTACGAGTAGGTAGTACTCGTTACAATACCCTGACGGAGTTTCTATTAAATCTAATAGCCTCGAGAATGTTAGAAATAATTTTAGGATCGAGGAATCAAACGACAGGCGTTGAATGTCTGCCTTGAGCGTGTCGCCTAGGTGCCCTGATAGGCGTGGTATACTTGTTCTGAATACAGAATTTTTCGATATTAATACTCACTTTCATGCCGCCAATTAATGGCTTACGCAATCGCCGTTATGATTGCGGGATCGACTATTAACATAAAAGTGCATTGAACTAGGAAAAGCGAAGAAAAACGATGTCCTCGTTTGTATAATACCTACGTTTGAGCCACGGCCTGCCGCAATTCAGCCGGCGCGGCGCGGCGGGGAAACGTTGGAGCCGCAGCTTCCGAGGAGAGAAGGTAGCCGACTGTTTAAAACAATGTAGCCCGAAATGTACACGCACACATGACGCGATTGAGCACAATTAGGCGTCGGGTATGCACGTACGAAATGGCTGGTTGCGCGGCCGATGCTGCTGGTCAATTGGTTTTAAATCTCACGACGGGGTTTGCCCTTCGAGCTGCTCCAGCAGGGGTCACGGTTAAGGTCTGGCCTGCAGTGTCAGATCATTTTGGACGCCCGTGTAGGTCACTGCTTTTTAAGCGGCCCGATCACGCGCCGTCAACGCTGTTAATTTCATGCACCGAGTCCCGTCCTTCGGACGCTATTAAATCTTCCCTCCCGCCTGTCCTTCGTCCGAGTCCCAGGATTCAGGAACAGGAAACACGCGACACTGACTGTGCGACTGGCGCTAGCATAGAAGACACTTTCATCTCTGAAGCGTGACTGCGTGGCCTTCGGGGCCGAAAATCTTTCGCTGGGAGTATAGGTAGGTGGTAATAGGCGCGTGCTACAGCAGCAAGCAACGTTGGTGGACCGGCGAGTGTTTGGAAGAAGTGGGATCGCGGCAGAAGAGTCGGCGGACGGTTTTAACAGGACACCAGAGTCCAGACACAAAGGAGCTCGCCGGTGCCATTGCAAGCGCATCGAGGGTCGCGCAGCGAGGCTGATTCTTCGATCTGGCTCCAGCAAGGGTCGCGGTTAAGGTCTTGCCGGCAGTGTCAGATTATTTTGGACGGGCATGTAGGTCAGCTTGAGCAGCCGCAGCCGCAGCCGAACGACACGGTGCAGTGCCGTGGCACGTCTGGCCCGGGTCTGGCATATTAGCGGGCCAGATTGAAACACAATCGATTTAATGAAGCGATTCGTCCGCCAGGACGAGGGCCAAGGGCGAATCTCTTGCCAGGCTGATTCACCTGTTTGCTCTGACCTCTCCCTCGCGAGCGTAGCATCAACGGCCCGCCACGCTCCTGACCCGGGAATGGGAAAAAAAGTTGAGAGACGAGAGAAAGCCAATCGGCGACGATTGATATAAACGATTTAATGGCTCGCCCTCGACATGGCCTGCCACGCTGCAGCTTCCAGCCCTGACGCGACGCGACGCCACACGCGCTCGGTTTGTACTCGTATTCCGAGGAAAGTGCAGCGCGAGTGTCCTGCGCCAGCTGCAATCTCCGACTCCATTGTCTCCTCCGAGCTTCTTCGATTCCATTGCCTTTCCAGATGAACGATTCGATGTGCCGTGCTGTGATGAAACGACAGCTGAGACCCTGCCAGAGATACCTGGCGAACCCTGATAGAAGCGTGCAAGGTGATTTCTGTACGTGCACCTTTGAATTACGTTATCGTTAACCCGATTCGCGCGAAGAAACTTAATGCCCGATCGTAAACGACGTTCCCCGCGTGTCTTCGCATTATCATCGACTTAGCCTCGATAGAAAGCGAAGAACAGAGACGATATTCAGCAAATGTTCCAACGCGATTGCGTAAAGCGCTTTGTATCGGCCACGACAGATACTACAACGCAATATCGCCAGCATTTTCCTCTTTCCTGTCGACCCTATTTCACGCGCCCATAAAAATCCAATCGCCCACAGACGTGCCCGAAAATTCATTACCGATATCAGGAACGTTATTTGCATTTGCATTGGACCTGCAACCTGACCGATTCGCTTAGGAACGAAACTGCTCTCTTCCATGGATCTCTTACAGCATTTAAAGCCAGCGTTTACAAAGCGTTTAGTATTTTATCATTTTTATATTTCGTTACTTTTTAGCTTTAGTTTTGTTCTCTTTGTTGTACAGCTGCACCTCTACTTTACGTTCTTTACACCTTCTTCTGTCGAAAATGGGTGTTGCCCGGTCATATGCAAATAAATAAATAAGTTTCGAGATTGTCGAATTTTCCGCATTTCACCGGGAACCGTGCGCAGAGATGGAAAGATGCTGTGCAGAATTTAGTTGGAGCAGAGTTTCATCGCGAGCAAGTGATACTCGCGAGGTCGTTTCATCATCCTTAAGGATGGATCTCGGAGTGGCAGAAAAAATCGCTGCAAAGCTACAATGAATGCTGATTTAACAATGCCGAGATCCTCCCCCGAGGTTCCTGAAGATCCTCTCGCGAACTCATCGGAAATAGCGGATCCTTTTCCGCGGCTGAAAAGTATGCATTATCGTCGCTGCTTGCGTTGTTATGCTAAACGATTTATACACCGGTGATTTATGATCCGCGATATATAACGCACCAACGTGCCATTACTTGCCAGATTAACGGGATACTTGGCGCGGATTTACTCGCAACCTGCAACTTGCTCTTTTTCGCTGGGCCAACGAGTAGGAACGATCTGCTAACTATGTAAGTGGTAAAAAAACAGAGAGGGTCTCTGATTGGTCGGTTGTCTTTGAACAGTTTGGAGCAGCGAGAGTCGATAGAAGCAGAATTTCGAGAAACAGAAGAAAAGAGAAGATTGCTTTACGAGGCTCGGACGAACGAGACCGAGCAGTCAGAGGTGAAGTCTCGCGGAGGATTTACTGCTTGTTGCGAGACAAATTGCAGAAAAAGCAGCCGTGTTATGCTACCCACATGCCCGCCACTTGAAAAAGAAACGAGGAGAAACCGTTTTGGTCTCTCGGTCTTCCAATTTCCAACGATTCCGAGCCACACCTGCGCGCTGCACCTCGGCAAACGAGTACGAGCCGAGAGATTCACGAATTTACAAATTTGTTAGAGGAGGACAGGAAACGAGTCGTAAAATGAAACTCGGCTAATTCTTGACCCAGTCCCAAGTCCCCCCAGTCCATTCCCAGAAGCGAATCGCAAATCACCAGCCGCGACGCGCGACGGGTCAGAGACGAGCACCAAATAAGACAGCTAAGAACCCTTTTGCTGCGTGGCAACACGGACAAATGGCGCCGATACAAAGTCACCCGGCGCACAAATACGGATCCCTAGAGGAGCTCCACAGTCCACCTCGAGAGAGCTTATGAGGCTGGAATACGCGTCGTGTAACCAACTATTAGTAACCCAGACTTTAGTATTCCCGCGGTGTCGTCCCGCGCGAGACTTCCTCATTCCAGAGTTGAGCTATTGTGAACCTCTCCTCCGCCCCCGCCACTTCTCTTTCCTCTTCATTCCCCTTCCCCCACCCTTTTCCTTTACCAACACCCCATCTGCCTCCTCTGCTTCTTCTTCTTCTTCTTCTTCTTCTTCTCCTCCTGGTGACTCTGCTTCATCGCGAGTCCAATCGCGTTATTCGACCCTCGGTTACGTACTTCGTGATCCCTCGCCTCCTCTTCTTCGCGATTTTCTACCTCCGGCCTGCACACATTTTCCCGTTTTAACGACCCCCTACCTATCCGTGTGACTACCTTCCTCTCTTCTACTTCCTTGTTTTCTGCGATCGGATTCGATACGGAGGGAATAACTGCAACCTTGTTGGCAATGATACCTAGACCTTCTGCTTCGAATCCACGAGCGTCCCGAGTGGATGTTCGCAGGGAAGTCGCGATAGTTTTAATTGATATTTAACAGGTAAACGATTTGGCCGCCCAGTGCCTTCATCCCCTGCCATGAATCACTCGTGTCTCCGCTGTAATCGCTCTAAATTCCAAAAGACGATTCTACAAACAGTACTTTCCGATGAACAGGCACTTCACCATTCCTACCGTCGACCAGCCTTCGTTCTGGCTCCTCAGCTAAGCAAATACCAATTAACAGGGCTAGCTTCTTTAGAGCAGTCCCGTTAATCTTAAAAACAGGAGACAGAGGAAGCCTTCCTACGTTAGTTCTCGGCTAAAAACATCTCCGAAGCCCCAAGCCACGCATGCAGTTCTTGGCAAATTATTCTAGAATCCCAAATCGTTTCGTCTTTCCTGTTTCCTCTCCACAGAAAATTAGTGGGGGAAGGCCCGTAATTTTTTAGTCCCATGGCGAACCTACTAAATATATAGGTAGCCTATAGAACATTCTCTTTCCTCTTGCCAACACTATATGTATAAGTAAGAGAACATAAATTTTGAAGAAGGAAAAATTCCTCGTTCCTAGTGTTGTTTTTATCGCGAAGCTTAATAAGTTTCCTTTCGACCAGACACGAAAACAGACAACAGGACTTTCCTGCATTCCTTGCTGCATTCAAAGAGTTTGCTCGTGTAACCCCGCTCGTTTACACTAAACGACTAAACGAAGACGATACCAGCGAACAGAAACACGTGCACGCTATCGTTACGTAACTGCATTAAGAAAATTGACAAAGTGGGGATACGAGTGATACTTGTTCAACGTTGCATGGCTGACATCGGCGCACGCGACGTTCAAGCGACGATGAAAAATATCAGGCTACTTTCTGGACCTTCCTCTCTCACCTCTCCGAAATGTGTATTCCTTCCAGCTGGTAGAATTTCGATACACCGATCAGAAGGAGGTCAAGCTTTACTTTTTCTCGCGTGGTCTCCAGATGGAACCATCTTTCTAAACCACAGGTTTCGTAGAGAAAGGATCGAGGGGCAGGCTGACGTATCGTTCTATTCGTCAAAAATACGTGACGTCATGCGAGACGATGTCGGCGGCATCCTCTTGAAATTCTAATCTCGGGTTTCACAGAGTGGAATAAAATTCGCCGGTGACTTTACCATCTTTCGCCTTTCCTTTTTTTTCCTTCATCACGGATGATGAAAGTCGACCTACTTAACATTGAAATAAATCACCGATCGTTCGTCGAGTGATTCAACAGGACACGTTCACGAATCGTGCGATGGGATCGCAGAGGAAAAGTTCGCGAGGACAGAGGACGGTTGCGTGGCGTCGTGACGCTCGGAACCGGGAACGTTTCCATGCAAATTTCATGGAGAATAAATGTGCAACTTTAAAATATTAATTAAGTACCGCAACTGCTGCACCCGAGGGACTTTAATTAAATGCCTGTCGTTATACTTTGGCGATCGCGATCTTTCGTCTTCGAAGCAGCCTGAATGGAGTCCGCCGTCGTATTCGCGCTCCTCGAGGAAGATTTCATCGACGTACACGATATTCCCGTAATTTAACGATCGATATCCACGGCGAATGGTCGTGTCGATCGCGACGAGAGAAAGGCGGCGTGATCGGAGTGAAAATTACCCTAGATGGAAAGCTAAAGCCAAAGGCAGAAAGTGGATGAAAGTATTGCGGGTTGAAAGAGGCCCCGTGCTGTGGAATAAATGGACAGTGATTTACGATCTCGCGCACCCCTAGCAGCGCCGACCGTCTCCTAAACAACGCAAACACTCGGAAATTTCATTGGCTCTACAACTCCAAAGTGGGCGATTTGCACTCAGGCTTGCGATCTAACCGTTCATCCTCTATCCTTTAGAGTCTAGAGTCTAGGCTCTAGGACTTGATCTTCCTCCCGCGGAGGAGCTCGCGGTGCTCCGTTGCCTCGGTGCGATTCTCGGCGTGTGACCGTGAATTCGTGAACGGAACCAGGTTATCGAAGCCGGGGCAGAATTTTTCCCCGGTGAAAAGCCACGGCTCGGTCGTATCGCTCGTACTTGATGGCGTGCATCGCGTGTGGGAAGATGACAATGCACCGGTGGCCTCGCGCCCGATACGCCTTACGTGCTTGCACTCTCGCTAGGCCCTGGGGAATTCTGTTTCGCGATCGACGAGCCTGTGACTCGCTCGCCACCATCTCTTTCAACGATTCGCGATTGATATTCCAACCCCGACGACGCGCCGTGCCACGTTCGCCCCTGGCAAATGCCCAATTAAGTACTACGCTGTCTTCCTTCTCTAGGACAATACGTCCCATCGATCACCGTCTATTTCTGCGCGGGGAACTGATCGATCGTCGCGGAAAAATCGGCCTCCAGCGAAACCGGCTAGGCTGCCGCACCCCGCGACTTTAGGCCTCGGGCCAACGACAGCGGGCAAATTGCTGGAAAGGAAGATTGATATTGCGGGCAACGCGGCGGCCACTCGCAGATATTAGGTCGGGGCAGCTCTGTTGCTTCCAGAAGTTTCAACAGCCGGCAGATGATCCCGGCTTTATTGCCCCAGTTCCTGGCATAAATTGCTACGCGAGGGATCTTTGTGACGACCTTTTATAACGGTTTTCGATAGCCGGCGGGGGAGCCGGAATCGTAACCGGAATCGTTTTCACTCGTCGCCAGTCGGAATATTCAACTTAGGGAAATGGAATCCGCCCACGACCCAGATAGCTCAATTGGTCGGACCGATCTATCCAATCAATCTAAGGATTCCAGCTGAAATCCCGCGCCAGCGATCCCTGACCAGCTGATCCTTTTCCTCCCGACCGTTTCCAACCGGCCAAATCTCCCTTCCGTCCGAAACGAGGGGCCACTGGCCACGCGCTCGCAGGCTCGAATCCTGATTCCGTCGGCTGCCATTTCCTGTGACCCGTGACGCCTCGATCGACGCGGTGGGGGAATTTAATTAACGTTTCAAGGATGTCGAGCAATATTTCTGATTGAACACGCTGTCTCGCCCAGAAAAATTGGGCGGTGCTTATTTGCCAGCTACTGCGTCGCGATTTCCGCGAAATTGGATTGCTCGCCGAGTGTTTGCCAGCCAAAACGACGTGCCTGAAATTTGTTAAGGTCTGGGTTAGGATGGCTGGACAGAGGCTCGAGTAAAAGTTTCACGTCTCGAAGCGCGCGGCTAATCCGTGAAGCAGCGAGCAGAGCTTCTACGAACGGAGGTCGTCGATTAGAGCGAAAGAAGGCGAAAAAGAATGGCTAGAAGCTCGTCGTCGACACGCGTGTTCGCGTTTGTCGTATTGTTATTCCCGCGACGACGGCTGCTACGCCCCTGGCAGATGCCCAGTTTTTCTATTAGAGTCCAGCGTCAAACCTTAGGAATGTGTTGCGCCGCGCCGCGCCGGGATGGGCCCCGTTGGCTGAGCATGGCCCACGGCTACGGGTCTCCATTCACACATCCTGTAATCTCCAGACAAACCATTGTGCCACTACCTTGCTACTCGAACCACCCGAAAATCTGTCTCCTTTCTGGAGATAAATCGGCGACGCGGCGGTGAGCGTTGACCCGCGCCGGCTACTGGGCCCGAAATACGCCTGGCTAGCAATTAGCGCCTTCTTCGTCTCCTGGCCCTGACAAATAGAAAGCCGATCGTCGAGAAAGAAATTTTGAAAAGGGGACACGAGGATTTCGGCGGAACCAAGCTCTGCGACTCTACGAAATAGGGAAAGCAGATTTTCTAGTGGATGGGAACGCAGATGCTTGGGTAAAACAGTGGGGGATAGGTGGCTGCGATGCCAATGACCGGTATCCAGAAGTCGAAAATCGGCGTGGGACAATAACTGGGTCACACCACTCACACCACTCACACCACGATTCATTCCCGTCCCAACGAGCAACGCAAGACGCTCTAAGTGGAAAATGAGCGAGCACTCGCTCGCGTTCATAAGGTTAAACGAGTGTGCAGCAAGCAGTTCTCGGTGTGTAACATTGTTAACGATCGCGGAGGAAAGGGTACACGCTCGCCAGTCGCTGGAGTGAAAACGCGTTTATCATCCGGCGAGGAATGACTATCCCTCGATAATTGGAGGTAATTGATGTCGGATACGCGGAACAATACCTACATATACGAACACCACCGTGCACCGGGGGATTATATCGGAGGAATTCTACGAGATCATTGATAAATATTCCATGAAAATCTCTCCCACAGTCAAATAACTACTTTACTACCGCAGCAACTGAAGTTGGCCGTTGGGGGACGCGTTACGTAAACCCATTCATTCCCTCGGAAGACACCCGCGAATGAATATTTACAATCGCGATATCCACGTTTCGTTATCTAAAGAACCATTCATTCCGTTCGACAACTCTATAACTCATAACTGACACGACAATAAACCACACAATGTTTGCGGCAATAAGCGCTATCGCGTCCCAAGGAATCGGAGGCTCATTAAGGAATCGCGTTGCTTCATTAATTGTCTATTTGTCACGTTAAGGCTCGGCGCTGACGCGCGGACAACTTTCAGCTAGCAATCACCGCCGTCTTCGCCTAATCCTAATACAACGTAGCATTACCAAAATTAATCGCGTTCGGTATACCTCTGCACGCATCGATCGGAGGCCTATTCTCCTGTCGATTTTACAAGCGATAACACGAAAGCGCGGAGATTCGCCGAAGTGAAATCGAGAATACGATCCTCTGCATGTGTTAAGCGTCTAAGTAATATCTAATATCTAATCCGAGTTACTGCATATTCCTGGCGTTTATAGAGCAAGGGAAACGAGCTGGTCGTAAAACTTGGCGGACGTGCTACGGGAACGGGCGGCTTAAATCGCGGGATAATCGCGCTACTGTCAATCGCGCGGTACAACACACGTCTCTCGGGCCTAGTCGGCTTTCGTTAATCACGATAATTGAAGATGCGGGTAGACTGCCCGTGGGGCTTTCTCGCAGGTGTGGCGAGCAGGTGAACCTGCCGCCAAGCTGAGACCAACTCGATCCAACGAGTCGCCGCCTTTCGACACGTTTCGTCTCTCTGTCGATCGTGAAACGGGTCGCAGCGAGTCGCGAGTCCGGGTATCCAGTCATCCACGATGGACGTGAACCGCGGGGAAAGGTCAACTGAAGATTGGCTTTTGAAAAAGTAATCTTGTCATTCGTATTCTTATCAGGGATCTAACTATGCCATCGTTTTCAAATAGCCCTGGATCGTGTTCAGTGACAATCCTTATCGAAACCTTGTTCAAACCTCCGCGGTTTCGTATCGTGTCCTCTGTAAATGAATCAAGCGAAGCGCTCCAGTTGAGTTCTGGAGTGTATCGAAGGAGACCAGTGTTTGGTGAATGAAATTTTGTATCTGCGAAGTGGAAATTTGAAACGTCCTGGCTGCCAAACAATCTCGATCCTGTTTTGTTTCGTTAAGCATCTCTGGCTGCCAAGAGCTATCCGAATAATCTCTCTTTGCGTCTACTACTAGGAGCTGTTCATTCAAGGGACCGTAATTTTCACACTGTCAGCCTATCGCTGATTTCGCTGGGCGATTTCTGTGTCCACAACGATTCGTACGCATAAGTAGTTGGGACTTTTCGCTCCAGCCACACTCTACCGCGCAAGGGTTGAATAGTTAAAGGCTGTTCGGCCCTGACCGCTCGATTGTCGATTGAAATGTCTCCGTTCTCCGACAATGACCTTTCCTCCGTAGTCCGTTTCTGCCCCCCTTTTAAACTGCCATGCCGCGCCGGGTAGAAGAGAAGAGCGAGTGGAAATGAAAGGGGGGCGATGTCTTTCGCAAACTCTGGTCCTTCCCTATCCTCGAGATCCTCAACTGGGTCATAAGTGAACCTATCCCGGATTCAGGTCAGCCTTTAATTCATTAACGGAGCCACTGCCCTGTGAAATCTCTCGGATCTTCAAACCGTATTCCGCTTCCCTTGAAAACTTTCTGCGTTCAAAGAACTCCGCGCCTCGACGAGAGTTGAACTGAGCATCACCCCCACCCCCTTCTAAATAATAACAGCGAGTCGAGCGATTCCGCGGGCGTTGAGCAAGAATCGACATTATCGCCGGAGCATCGGGGCCTCGACGACAATGGGGGACCGTGGGAGCATTAATTAACACGATTAGCAACCACGGAAGATATCGATTCCCGCGGACTAGGCGTGTTTCTTGGCTGAAGCGCGTTAATGGAAGTGTATTTGCCGTTCGCCCCGCGGCACTAGCCGTCGCGAAATACAACGCTGATCAATAGGAGGACATTCGCGCCGCGCGATTTGCATATGTGTATATGCAAATTCATAGTAATACCGTCAATAGCACGCGATGTACGCGCTCGTGGCACTACGCGTCGCGTCGGTATAAATCTCGCCATTGGCCGATATTCTTGTGCTGGACGTCGAGCCGCGGCGCGCATAACCGCGCATGCAAATTCCCCGCGGCGATTATTTTCGGGCTGCGCGAGGAATACGCGGGGGACGCGGGCAACACGGGGAACGAGTCGACGGATGTAGACCGCTATCTCGCGTTGTTCGATGACACGATCAATTACCGATCCAAGTCCATTCTCGCGAGATCTCTCTCCGACTACTTAGACACCACCTCCTACTTTATTGCTCGAGTCTAGAAGCTGCAGGAGTTGTCACGACTGAGACTGACGTTAGTCACGCTCGTAATTGACAGAGGCGTCGGCCGAAAGATCGCTGCCCTTTCGATCGGCACTATTCCCGCACCTAGCATCGACAGATGTTCCTACCACAAAAAACCCATGTAACGCGAAGAATTTCGCGGGATCGCCGTCGGAACGAGCGGTTATCCGAGTTCGCGAGGAGACGGACAGCAGGTGGGCACCGTTGCCTACGCCGCGCACCCGACGAAGATGGAGTGGCGCCAAATGTCGTGGATGCAATTCTCGAAGAGTCCCGGCTGAATGACAAGTAAATCAAGCGTATAATTGCAATTCAATTCGCACAGTGGCACAGATACACGACATTAGAATTCCGCTTGCGCGGGCCCGGCGTTGTACGCTAGCTGCTTGTGCACACGCGCACAAAGGCACGCGTGCAGGCACATGCAGTGATTGGCAGTCATGCACCTACGAGGCAGGCGTGAATTGGAGAGCCGAGAGCCGAGGCGCAGGCGATCCGTCTTCAAAGGGTCCGAGGGCCGAGGACAGTCGCGCGATACGCGCGAATCGGGCCTCCCTTTTCGAAACGGAAAGCCCAGGAATGCGCTAATGAACGCGCTGAATAAATCTGCGAGTAGGCGTAAGAATGCAGCCGGTGATCATAAATTATGGCAGGGGTACGCGCCGTTACGAAGTCTCTGAGATATTGGCTGGTGCTGAAAGTGCGGCGAATACCAGTGCTCGAGCATACCTGCAAGTGCGTGCGTGGATCGAGGAGACAGACTTGCTGAAATTTCAAAGGCGGCCGAGAGGAATGGGATATTCCACTGACGCGGTAGTGTACGGTCGGTTTCCTTCCATCAAACTTGCTGTAATTGGGGAGAGGTCCGAGAGCACCCTGAAATAGGTGCTTTCGAGGACTGCCGCCTACTGAATCTCGGTTCGGCTCAGGGACGTCCATTCGCGGCGCGGCTCGTATCGCTTCGAAACACCCTGCGCAGTGACCGCAACAAACCTGTAACCTGATTAGAGCGAGGAAGAAAACTCGCGGATGCGACGCCTTTACAATTCCAAACGAAAAAGACCGCCGATCTCCCGCTCCCTCGAAGAGCGCGCAGACACGTGAGAAACTCAAGGGAAATAAGTTGGATACACCTAAGCAATCGAGTGACCCATGCGCGTAGACGCTCCGCGCGACACCATTAACGATTTGAAGTAACCCTCTGAAATTCGAGTTCTACTACAGGGGAAACTACAGGCGACAAAGGCTAGAACAGCACGCTAGCAAGATGTCATTGGCGGAGGGGGCGGCGTTCGAGGCAACGGCAGTGGCAGCAGAGGGTGCACGGGGGCTAGAACCTAGAAGGTTAACAAAATCAATACCGGTGGGTGGCGGAGAGCTGGTGGTCGGCCCGCTGGGGGGCTAGGTCGGCCACTGACCTTTATCCAGGCCAACTGCATCATCCCCGTTTTCTACGCGCGCACGCACGCACACAGGGGAAGTCGTCTATTTTCACGGCGAGCCATTTTCGTCGGATGAAAACAATCCGACCGTGCGCCGTGCGCCGTGCGCCGCTACTGCCGAATGTCTGACAAGAGAGAGGCCGGGTCTCGACCTTTCGCGCTCGATGGAATCGCGAATCATCGATCCGACGACCAAACGATACCACGGTCCCCGTCAGAGCTTCTGGCACCCTCGCCCCCAGCGTGTCGCTCTTTTTCCGACTACTTTTTCCCCAATCGTACGCGAAACAGCCCCTACGAGTCTACGAACACTCTGCTCCACTTAGGAATTCGTCGGGATATACCTTGTCGAGTACCTAACCCAGCTAACGAGTTAATGGCGCTTTCCTCGATCGAGAAATTACGACTTACGCGATAGTGATTAGCAATTGCGAGCGGACGTGTCGAGCAGAGTAAAGCCAAAGGGCATGTTTCGCTCCGGCCAGATAGAGCTGGAATGGTCAGCGCTCTGCTCCCAGCAGCAATTAAGAGAGAGCCACGGGGGGAGAAAATGGGGAGAGAAGCGAAAGGCGGGAAGCTTATTTCACTGAAAATTCATGGCACCTTCTCACGACCTGGCCGAATGAAATGCTGCTCTTTAACACGAATCGTCGTTAAGCAACGCCGACGAGCGGCGCGTTTAATTATCGTCCAACGTGTTACGGTCGACCTGAAAAAAGCAGCTGGAGAAACGGACGTTTATTAGCCGGCGATCTTTCTGCCATCTTCTCGTTATCAATTAGCGTGGTCGATCGCATCGCGAGTTCTGAGGATTGGCCTACATATCTGCGGGGGGCAAGAGAAGTGGCGAGTGGATCTGATAGCGAAAAAAGTACGAAGGGTTCCGTCGGGTTTTACGAGTACTTAGCTCGCGAATTCCCGATCGACCCAGCTCACTTGTTTCTCGTCGCAGAACGGAGGCTGTGCAGCTCCTTGGGCTCTGGATTCGACTCTACGACCTCGAAACGTGCAAAATCGTCGCCAGGTGCATCCGCGGAGAACATTTACCATTACCCTCTATCATTGCCCGAAACAGCGAGTGCGCCCAGCAACAGTTCGCGATATACGCACCTGTCGCGTACATATAACATATATTCGCGCTTAAGCCGAATCATTAGGCCTGTCCGTTCCGCGGAACCAAGTTGGCGCGACACTCGAGCGAGTTCCGCTGAACGTCACCTTTAACCGTGAAGGAACGCTGGACGGAACCGAATTTCCGTGAACCGAATTGGAGCGTGGCCTGCAGATTGCAGAAGCCCTCCGTTTATATATAGTCCTCGCGAATCCCTTAATCCTACTTGAAATTCAAGAAACTTGATACCCAAGATTAGGATTATTAATTCTTCTGGCGGCCCTGCAAACCCCTTGGCTCTCTTATTCTTAGAGTCCCAGAGACGCGCATTAAGCTGAAACGCAACGGAACCTCGTTTCGGAACCCTCGAGCTGCTAATCGGGATGTGAGAAAAGTACACAGCATCGCACGTTGGACGGGCAGAGGTTAAACACCGGGAATAATGTTAACGCGGCAGAAGCCATTGATACGAATTCGTGGCAAGTTGGACGGGGCGCGGCGCGGTAGCGAGCGTTGAGCAAACTTTGTTGCAACAAGTCATGAATTACGATCGCGGATCAAGTGAAAAGTCAAGTATTACCGACTTGGTAGAATCGAATGTTTGCGTGGCGGTGGCTCGATCAGCCGAATAGACAGCGACAGATCGGCAACGAAGACGAGAGCGTCGTTGGGGAGGGAGGGGGCACGAAATATGAAAGTCAAGCCGGGGCTTGACTTGGCGATACAACGAGACAGAGCGAAATGAACGGCGCGGCGGACTGAGAGGAGAGACGAGGCATTAGCATTTTTCAGCGGCGGGAATTAGAATGCTACACGTTGGCGGAGACGGTGATTTAGGCCAACGAACGAGAACCACGACGACGTCCTTGCCGAGCAATGCTGTCCTGTTGCCGGCTCCGTCGCGCTGCTGAGTCCACGTGACCCGCTTTTTTCTAGGATGTAGGACGAACTACTAGCGCGCGCTCCTATCCACTGGCTCTCTCTTTCATTTAGAAATCCACGCATGCGAGCGACGCGAATGGAAGCCGTTGGCGTGGCGACGCGTCGGTTTCATTGACCACGGATCTATCGCGGCGCGAGGGATCCGACGGACGCGTCGTGGATCATGGGATTCGCGCAACCGCAAATGCTAACAATGATGTAAGCGAGTACGATACGCGCATACGAAATAGCCGCGGCAGCGATAGATGAAGTAACATGAATTTACCGAGCGTACATATATTTATGAAGGATTAACTGCGAAACGTTCCCCGAGAGGCTATCGATTTAGTCTAGAGATCAGAGTTCCGTTGCACGCCTGTGACGAAGCAAGTGTGCCGCGATCGTGAATTGCTATTGCTAGGGCTGGGACCCGGAGCCAGACAGCTCACAGCGGTACGTGGAAACGGAGAGCACGAGTAAAACGACGCGCGAGCGCGCTGAGATTTGAAGCGCGATTGCCGGGGAGGTTCAGTGAACGGGACGTCGCGTCACGTCGCGTCGTTCTACAATAACGATAAGGGCGATGCATGTGCAACATCCACGGCATCATCGCGCCCGCTAATAGAGCAGAGCGACCGCGACGGAGCTGGAGGGGCTTGTTCCGCGACGCATGAGCTGGCAAATGAAAAGAAATGACGAGCGAGATGAAGACAAATGGTTCGCGGTACTAGACCTGATCTCCTAAAAGTAACGAGAGGCAAATCAGCGGAACGAATCGAACGAATCGAACGAATCGAACGTCTCGGGGCGCACCAGTTCACCAGCGTGTAAAAGTTCATGTAACGCGCACGAGCGACGACCTCGTTCCCCTTCGTGCAACCACGTTCTTTCGAATAACGCTCCTCCGCGAGAGATCGCCCGCCATTTCTCTCCTTCCCTGCCCCGTCGCGTCGCGTCGCACGCGCTGAATAACCGCTCGATAATTAATATTAATTTCGAGCGAGCGATCGCACGATGTCGCGACCAGCAACGTTTCTAGCGAGAGATCGCCAACGCTGACGTCAACGTCCGCTCCAAGGATGATGGACCACGTCCATTCACGCACAGGGGTGTTTATAAAGAGGGGATTACACAAGGAACACCCACGATCTGCTAACAACTCACCCCGCGATACGGCTTTTGTAAATTCTAATCGCCAGTGGTTTAAACTTTAAAGCGTGCGAAATGCAAGGTTGGAGGATCGACGAGAAACGTTCACACGGAAGATCGAGTGGTATTCCGCGCGGGCAGCCCACGCGGAATTGCCGATTAGCCAATTCTCTTAGTCGATGCAAATGAGGCGCGATCGTATGACCGCCACTTCCGACGCGTATTACGTAGAAATTTCGGCGTAGAAAGCTAGCTCACTGAACCTCGCTGCCGCCCGAAACTTCCTGGGATTCTTGCGACGCGGACTTCCGTCAACCGATAGATCGATCGAAACGTGGACGACATTCTGCAGAAGCTGGCCTCAACGAGTGTACTTGCGAAGTTCTATGCCTGAGAAGTGGAAACTACGATAACGTACCTACAGGTTGGTTCTTGCACCGAACCAGACAACAAATTCCCCACCGAAAATAATTATAATTTAATTTCCATCCACAACTCTATTCGATAAAACTGTAAAACGCTGACTGTCCCCTCCCAACCCTAGGAAAGCTCGGGGCGTATAGGTAGCGACCGGAGCGTTAACGACGGCATTAAAATCTCGTGGTGGCGAAGGCGTTAATGGCAGAGCGGACGGAGGATTGCGCGCGATCGTCTTTTCCCTGGTTTCCACAAAGGCAGCCGCGCCAACACTTTCATCTTCGGAGGGTAGATTCAGCCCGAGTGACTTGCACTACGTGGCCGACAATGAGCGCGGGCCTCGCCTCGCCTCGAGTCCTGCACGCATCGCGGGGATAAGTGCTTCGACCCCGACCACCACCGACCACTGTCGAGACCCGAGAGCCGAGAGCGATGCGTGAGACTCGGCATCGCATACTGCCAACGAGATTGCGTCGATTCTGCCGCGAGATAAGAATGCCGTGATAGATGGAACCGCGAGTCCGGAATTGGACGGGTTCAACCGACAATTAGACCGGACAATCGCCCGCGGTTCACGACGCTAACGGGTTTAACTCAACGGCCAACGCGTTCACACCGCATCTCTTTTTAATCGGTCCAGGTGTCCCAGGACGTCCAGTATGTCAACTACGCCCAGTCCAATTAACGAAACGTTATCTTATAATAAAAGAGATTCGACCCCGAAAATATATTCGGTGGACAAATCGATGGGACAATTCGAAGCGCCGCGGACGCGTTTAACGCGCGTTCGTTAGCTAATTGCGCGAAGACATAATTAAGTTATTTTCCGCATGCAACCGGGCGAGCCACTAATTAGGCATAACAGCACGCAATGCAAACACGGCCAGCTACCTAATACCTATGCGCGCTGCGCCGACAGGCGACACACTCGTTTTCCACGTACCGTTCTTTTGCCCGGCGCGCGGTTTCAACGCTGGCGCTGCTGGTTGAAGGTATTCAAGCGCCTTTGCGCTCCTCGAAACTGCACGCGTTTAAATTCGATCCGCGTTATTTCATAGGAAATGCGCGGATATCGCGGTAGGTGGACGGGACTGTCCCATCATTCAAACGGTCTTGCTTCCCTGTTGACTCGGACAATGGTCCGAGCACTTCTATACATGCACTACTTTACGCGAATCAATCTGGTGCCAATATGGTTACACTCTGTGCATATTGTACGTTACTGGTGCGAAATGGCTGTAGAATGGTTCAGAAGATACTCAAATTACTAAACCTCGCTTAATTTATCATTCTATATTTATCTTACAGATTTAAGTGCATTAGTTGAGAAGAGGCATATGCATCGGCAAACTTCTGAATCTAGTCTCCTCAAGCTTTTAAAACACGGCCAACATTTTATTGGCGCATCAAGATACAAACAATGGGACCACAGAATGATACTTTATGTATAGACAGGGATACGATAGCGTGAAACCGCAAGGCAGCCTCAGCAAACAATCTAATGTTACAAAAAAGCTTGAAAGGAAAGTCAAGTGTTCGAGACTCACCGCACTGCTCTTCTTCAACGAGGGAGGGACGCACCGCTCTTCTCCAACGAGGAAGGGACGCACCACCTGTAATTAAAAAAATTAGGTGTTCTTTTGAAACGTGCACGGTTTCTGCACGGTTGATTCTCATTGCTACGGGGGGGGGGGGGGGGCGGAATTTATGTAAGGTGACGTTTAACCCGTAAAATTCATTGCCACTGCCTAAACGCAGGAAACATGTATTTAACGGATGCATCTTATGTCTTATGCGACGCGGCGTTCCATAAATCGGTCTTAAAGTTCAAAATTTTCCTTTAGTTTAGCAGAAATATACAAGCAATTTTACCTTGATTAATCCGATTCGACTAGTGAAGTTAATTCTCAACTAATTACGATTTCTATTACTCATGCCCACTATGGGCTATACCCGAAATTCGCGCCATCTACACTGCATCATCGAATAGCAAATTAAACAATCACGCGTTGCGAAAGAATTCTCGGCATGTAACGTGACAAGACAGATTGCGAACAACACCGTTCGTATTTTTGTACCGTTAGGTCGCCATGCGAGGAACCCCAAGACGTTTCAATTAACATTTTCATTTACCACACGTGTACACTAGACCACCAATGTAGAATTTAAACGGAATGGAAGATTTAAAAGATGGAGCATTCGATGCTCTGGATATGAAATCGAAAGAATTCAATGGAATTCTAGTGATCAGTACCTATTTAAGACGTCTGCGACAATTGCCGCCAAAATGAACGAACCTTTGCATCCCACACGGAATAATGTTCAGGTTATACGTTACCTAAAGACGTAGATATGCCTGTTATCGCACAGTCCTGCATCACTTTATCAAACACTTTGTACACAACGATAATTTGTAAAGAAATCTGCGCGTCTTATGAACACCGTTCGAATTCAATCGCGACCACGAAACAACCACTGACTGCGTATAGTTCGGGTTACGCAATGCGCATCTAAGATGCACGAAAGACGCGACATCTATGATCTATGGCACCCAGGCTCGACCCCCCCCCCCCTCCCCCCAATTTGAAGATTTTAAAACCCCAGGCAACTCTACGTGCGGTCTTGAGAAATGCTCGCGGTTATCGTTAAACGTGAGTGGAAAAATGGCCTGTCAGTGCGTGCTACGATGAAATATCAGTATATTCGTGAATTTGTGTACATGTGGCCAAGGGCCAGGACCATAGCAGCCTCTTCCCCGTTGCTTTCAGAACGAAGTTGCAAGGAGTAGCTGAAAACCCGGTAGCACGGCGACGTACATATTTATCCAGACAGTGGACAAACATACTTGCTGGAGTACCTGGCACCTGTTCACTTTCTTCTACGTACAGAGAACTAAAGAATCGTCACCGAGCGGAATTGCATGGGAAGCCAGGCAGGAGGGTGAGTGGTTAATACGATTGTTAAACTATTCTGTACGAATTCGCGGGGATTGCACTTTAGCACATCGATAAGAATTTACATGCATTTCGCGGTAAGGAGGGCCGTTGTTTGTTAAAATCTATCGTTTTGATACAGAACGTGAAAATATCATTGTTCAGAGTTTTTAGAATTGCATTAGAATGTTTGAAAGCAAGCGATCGTGGACAATGGCTCACGTGTGCCAGTAAAACGAATTACGTTCGTTACGAATTGCGTGAAGGCGACGATACATAAATAACGTCACTGTGTGTACGCGAAGTGCACGGGGCGACAGTGACGACGGCAATGGACACAGTTGATCGCGTGCATAAACATGCACACGCACACAAGCCACGTACACTCACCTCGATACAAATCGGCAAGCAGGCAGCAGGCCGTCACAACACAACGCCGCGCCGTCGCATCTCCTTCCACCGCGCCGCGCCGCGCTTCGTTCCTCCTCTTCTCGTTCATTCATTCCTCCTCCACGCGATGCTGTTGTTTTTCTCGGCTGACATTCGGTGTGCCGGCGACATTAGCAGATGTTAGCAGATGTTAGCAGACGACACACACCCCACTGCGTAGTGGCCAGGATAAAGAACGATCTTTGGCAATTCGAGCGGAATTTATCGAATCACACCGACCAATACCAGATATCGTTTCGAGCTACCGTCCGATACGGATGCCCCATCAAACCGACGCCATTATTTCTCCCAGGGTTGTTTACATCGCGCGGGGGGTCATGATGCGACCAATATGTAATTCCACATGAAACTCCCTGTGGCTCGTGGTGCACTTGCCGTTTATATTGTCATCGACGACTCGGTGCGACTGTGGCCCGCAGAGTTTTCGATAGGGGCTCTAAATATCCTAGATCAGTTCTATCCAAAAACTGCTCCCGGGAGCAAAGCAGCTCTCCTCCCACTCCGCGTGTCTGTTACCATAATACACGAGCGCTCTACATAGTTGACGCGTCATGCATATGTGCACTGGATATAAAGCCGATACACGCTGTCCAAAGGGGAATAAACCGCGCGGGGGTTGCACTAGATGGTCATCCATCTAAGCAGAGCCGTGTAGAAGCGAAGCTCACGGTTCGTCGATCGTATGAGAACCGGTGGTTGCCCGGTGTGATAAACTGATAACGCCGTGATATCGAAAACAAAAATAGTCTCCCGTATGCGCCGAAAGATCGCGCTACTCTTCAAGCCGGTTGCGCCGGGGCGACCGCGTCGCGGCGTGACGTAAAACGGCGGCCCACGACGAACAGGGTCGTTAGCAGGAAAGCGGCGACAACGAGGAACAAGCACCAGCACTCGGCCACCAAATGACTGACGTCCTGATGAAAACTGCGGTAGACTGAGCGCGGCGTGCGCGACACCACCTCAAGGACGTCCGCGAACGTCTGGCCGGCGACTCGGCCGCTACCACAACAATCGAGCGACATTTGACTGCTCGAGGGCCTCCTCGTGGTGCCTCCGATGCTCCTCTTGCTGGATATACGCGTGGTTGCCGATGAACATGCGGGAAGCGCCCATGTACGAATGCCGTGCGCGTTTCATATGTATACATAAAACGGTCGCGCCGCGACAAGCCGACTAAACGGGCTGGCTAAGCGGGTTTTCGCTTTCGACTGAAATCGAATGTTCCTGCCGGCTAGCCGGTGGCGGTGCATCTGTGTGTACGTGAGCGCTCGCGTGCGTGCGCGCACGCGTGCATCGTTGTGCAAGTACGTAAACGTACGTAAGCGCTATGCACACCATGCTCGCGCCGCGGGTTTCCACCAGCATCCATCCAGTATCGGATGTCTTTACAAGTAAACCTGTACTGTAGCCTGTCCGACTCGCGTTACAAAACGCCAGCGCGACGGGAGATGAGTGAACCGATTGAATTACCCGGGTGACACGCGCGTACCCTACCAGACCACGACAGGTACATGATTTCGGTTTACCTTGACGGAGGTCGCGCATGGGCTTCCCGTGCCTCTGCCTGGTCTTTCAACGAGACTTGGTAGTTTCCTCTCGACGATTAAAGGTGAATTGATTAAAGATTAGGTTAATGATGCGTAGGGCGTGAATCGAGATAAGGGAAGGTAGGACGAATGTTGCTCCGAGGCTCGATCGGAGCTGCCAGGTATCATTCCGGGCGCATGGAAGCAGTGGAATGCCACTTCACGACCGACTGTGAAAGTTGTATTAATTACACCGCCTTTTAATGCGTCAGCATTTTTTCACTCCGGTTTTTATGTCTTTTCGGGAGGAGAACGGAATCGACCGCGTTCTACTCGAAAATACTCTCCGCGTTGCTTAACGTGGGCCATTGAACTTTCGTGACGTTGATATGTTGCTTTCATATCTTATAAAAAATGTAGTTTATTCGAACTTAGTCATACTCTATATGTATATGTATATGTACAGCCGGTAATGCTGCTATACCTTATTTGTAGGTATAGACAGTAAGTTGTGTGGGAAATATTCATACGCTTTAATTACTTGGGAAAAGTGTACTTAAAGTTAACCTTAGCTTAAGAAAAATAGTTTCTTTTAGATGATAGAACAAAGTGTTTGAAAGAATTAGACATCTATTTCTTCTCCTCGTTTAGATTATACTTTGTCTTCAGTTTATCTATTTCTTCCATCTTCTTGTCCACGTCAACCCGTTTAAATGCCTTATTGCTCTGATAGTACAGGACCACTAGGTACCTGTTACAAACATTAAAACCACTCAGATGATCGCAAGCGTTCTTCGCATCGAATATGTCTTCGTAGACAACGAAAGCGGTTCCTCTGGTCTCGGCAGTGTTGCCTCTAAAATAACAAAGTCTATTAGTCTAAGAGCTTACAGTAGCTGTTACGTTCCTGGTAGTCGTTGATCAAAAGTACTTACACTCTGATTTGCCTGATAGCTCCATATTTGCCAAAAATATCGTACATTTCTTCGGCCGTGATTTTGTACGGCAAATTTCTGATGTACAGCACTCTGTTCACTTCTGGAGGCAACCTCACCTGCAAAGGTAAAACATTTTGGAAAAAAACAAACGGGATAGGTTAGGTTCACAGAGATTCGCGCACTGAAACCGTCGCGGATCGATTTGTATACTTACGTTAGCCCTTCGTTGCAACATAGCCATAGTCATTTTTGCAAATCTGTTTTCTTCTACCTACCGCAGGGAGACAATATTTCTTTCACTGCGAGTTAACACAGCTAAAGCTTGTTCGAGTTCACCAACAATCACTAACAATGTATCTTCTCACTTCTACTACCAGAGAGCAGCACTGTGACAGTGAGTCCATCTTAATATACAGGTTGTCTCAAAATATTTGTCGAAAGAACTTTAAATATACTTGTACATATGTATTTCCAACGTCAAAGTGTCAGCACAAATCGCTTAAATTCGTAGATTCGATAGCTATTTGGAGATGGAGCGTTAAAACCGTCCGAAAGAACGATCCGTAGCGCTCTGCCTTAACGTTTCGTGCATATTTCGATCGAATGAATGGGAAGTGAGCGAGAGATGGCAGGACATACATGAGTAAGACTGATATTTATTTTCCTACGTTTTTTTTCGACGTTCTTGTCTCGGCGCTCGGACGTGTTTACTTTAACGCGCGGTTGATTTCGTCGACTTCTCGTATTCCGCTGACCATGCACGTAGAGCGCGTGAAAGAGAAATAAGGAAGTAGGTAAAACTGTCCAGGCGTTAAAGTAAACATGCCTCGAGCGTCGGAACAAGGGGCAGGAAAAATCGCGCCAGGTAGCCTTTGAAGCGATTCAAAGGGAACATTTATTACACTCACAGCTATGTATGTTCGTAATTTTTATTCGTAGCAACGGTACTCGAAAACAAACAATTAAAAATGGTACTAGTAATTGGCATTATTTACTTGCAATATCGTTATTTCCTTGAATCTTCTTCCCACTGATACTACTACAGTCGAATGAAATGTACAGCTATACGATTTCAGTTACGTTTAGAAGATTTACAGTTCACGATATCTTTCAGTATAGAATGTATATAGATTATAGATGTCACGACCACATAGTTTAAAAATGTACTTGATGAGAATTCTTAGGTATTGTTTAATAAATTGACACATTAAATAGTAAAATCGATATACGACGCCGACGGCTAATTGTAAGTATCTGATGTTTCGACACTCCTGTTTTGAATACGCAAGAGATACGTGACGTATTCATCGAAGTAGATATTGCTAGTGGAATGAAGAGATGGCACAACAGACCAATGCCTGGTTGCAATTAGAACCGTCAGATATTTTCTATGAAGAGAGCTTCGCTAATAATTTATATCTTGTTAAAAGCTGCGATGTCCACGCTCTGCACGAAATCCTCGAGTTCATGAATCTTATCTGTAAGCCAGTCCACGGAGACTTTGTCGTCCTCGACGACACACGAGATCTGGAGTTTGTGAATTCCAAAGGCAAGGGGGACGAGTTTCGCTGCGAAAGAATAATTGCTTTCATTCGTCTCTGAAATTCAACGTTGAACCATTGTATATCATAATGTAGTCTGGCGTTGATAACTCACATGCTCCCCATAGGAGACCATCGGTCTCGATCTTTCGTACTTCTACTTCGATAGCCTTCATGTCGGTTTCATCGTCCCACGGTTTCACATCCAATATTATGTTGGACTTGGCAATCAGGGCTGGTTCTAAAAATCATTCCATACTTTGCAGGGCTGATCTAATTAATCACGGTTCGAAGCATCGATTCAATGGACAACTTACTCTTAGACTTCTTCGCGGCATATGCTGCCAATCTTTCTTCCCTAATTTTTGCAGCTTCTGCATCTTCCCCCTAGCAAGTCAAGTATTTGAAGAGTTTACAGTATGAGCCGCAAGCAACGACATTTCAGCTTGGTTAGTTGTACAGTTGTGTTTTGTGTTGAATTCATGTGATAAATAGAAAAATATAATCGAATACACGGTATTCTGGGAATATCTGGTGTACTATGTCTCGTAAATATCGTACGATTTAATGTTTAAACACTTTTACGCCCTACTTGGAAAACGCGAGTGATGTGTACTAAATTGTATTAGTATCGTGCAGAAATGACTTGAAATATTATGTACGGATGGGGGAGATTATTTGCTTAGTGTTGATTTCGCGCAATTTCTGCCCACTTGCCTCTGAGTCGGAACCAAAGAGATCTACGTCGTCCTCCTCCTCCGCCTTTTCACGTGATTGCTTTGGAGCCGGATCAGATTTCACAGGCGCGGGTCGATCGATCTTCTCTTCGAGAACTTTAACGCGTTTCTCCAATTTGTCGATAGTACTCCTCAATTCTTCGATGACTAACGACAAACATTCGCGAGACGGTGAATGTTATATCGGCGAACAACTTGGAATAACTTGGAACAACTTGGAACAACGTGGTCTCACTCAAACAATACAATACTCACTATGTTCCAGAGTATCTTTCTTGTTATCAGTCGGAGTGGTAAGACCGGCAACGGCTGCAATATCGTCCATCTGTAATTTAATTGTAACGACGTGACAGAGATAAACAAGTTCGTAAAAAGTCCAACTAATAATTTCATGTAGACTGTGGAGACTGACATTATACCCACAGATTCGATTAATATTAGATGTTATATTAGTAAGCAGGTTCGAAAGTTTGTTATATAAGGATGTGCAAAAGGGTGCAGTACTCACACACTGTAAAGATTGTTTAATATGTTGACGAGCCTTGGCGACCTCATTGGCTAAACTTCCACCAGCAGATAAAATTGGAGTAGTGGTTTGTTGATTTCCCTGTATCCACCAATATTAAAAATCAGCTCAAACTAAACTGACTGTTATAAACAATTCAATATCATATCTCTATCGGGATTTGTAAATGAACTTTTATTATGCTAACATCTCGTACTAAAACCAACTATGTACTATGTATTTACCTACTTAATGAATATAAAATTTCGGGTAAAAAATTGGGTACGTTGCGAAGGGAGGTGTTTACTTATTATTTTAAACATCTTAATCTAACCAAGTAGAGATAGATATTTCGAATGTTCGAAAGTACGAAAGGTGGACGAATAAAAAGCACAACAGACGATTTCACGACACACTACCTAAGTACTCGCTTATGCTTACTACGAAACAAAAACGTATTTATTAATAAACACAAGACCACGAAAAAGTATTAAAGTATCCCTTGTGATAAGCAAGCATGCATTACAATCACTGTTTTTTGCATGCAGGGTGTTAAATTAAACAAGGGTAAATCGTGTACATTTTTCTGTAGGTACACCTGCTTCTTAGTAACTGTCAGATCTGAGAATCAAAGAGCAATGTAAATATCAGTGTTCAGTGGCATAGTGGTGGTTGCTTTTTGACGATATAAAACAATATAACGATATATCGTGTATAAATATTTTGAAGACAGTAAGCAGATTTCTCTAATACTCTGGGCAATAAAAATAACTAAATAAAATTCTATATCGCATCAATACACACAAAACATTAACATTGCATTACGATATGTACCTGATTAGGTAATTGCTGTTTATTCCGTATTAGCGGTGTATGAGCATTTTCTTTTACTTCTTTAACATCATTTTTCCCTTGTCCCCTATTTCTATGCCTCGTATCTGCTTTATTCTTTTTCTCTTTTACTTCTTTAGTATTATATTTCTTGGACTGCGCGTCGTTCGGAGTAGTCTCTCTCTCCTTCTGCTTCTCCTTCTCTTTCACGTTAGTTTTAATACTGTCTTTAATACTGATACTATCGTATTTCTGCTTCTCGTCCGTGCAGTCTTTCTTCCCCTTATTATACTCGTTCTCATCTTTGTCCGCCTTCGAAACTTTCGTTTGGCATTTCGGCTCCTTCGCGATGTCGCTCGAAACGTTCTCGGAACTGTGTAGCTTGTTATCTTTCGACTTCTCAGATTTCGCTTTAGGCAAAGGGTTACTATTCAAAATGTCTTGGCAGTTGTTAGTTACAGAAACTTCAGACTTAATAACTGGGCAGCTTTCCATAATCTTATGGGACACCACCTTGAAACATGTTTTAAGCTATGCAAGTAGACATTCACGTGTTGCACTTAATGTTAAGAAGACAAAAACTAAACGAAGCATGTTCCTGCTACATGTCGGATTGGCGATTGCAGTCTTGTATTGTCACTACAGAAAACAATTTCACAGAAAGATTTCATGCAACTCCTCGGATTCGTTGAATACGTGACCAGGGTGTGGCGTGATGGAAACACAAATAATAAAACGAACAAACGGACCAACTCATTGTAAATTACACTTTACTGTTATCAATGATATACGAAGGTCTTGCCACATGAATTATTTCAGTAGGGAGAGGGGAATCGGGGTCTTTATGAGAAAAATAAAATTGCCAACACCTCATGAATTAACAAGCTGATGAAGTGTTCCCTATCACCAGATATTCCCTGAAGTGTGTGTTAGAAATGTTAGTCTTTTTCCTCCTTTTTGTTAATACGAAAAAAAGAAACACAAGGCACAACCAAAAGGCATACATTAGCCACAAGCCACGGATGTTGGGGTTCGGGTTGAAAATTCTCTGTTTGTAAACATACTGTTGGAAAAATTAAATGTTCTTTGTGCCTGTTGTTTTGTATGTTTAGAAACATTTATCCTACCCCCTCGGCAATCACCTCCACGAGTCCAATAACATAACATATAGGTAATCCAGTGGTAGAGAAAAGATACTTACCTTAGCCATTCTTTCAAAATATAGCCGTTCTGCTTTGTCATAGGATGGCTTGTCGAACCATACCTTCTCTTGCGCTAATCCTGATTTTTCCATGTTTTAGATGATTTGGTTAACAATTAAAGATGCAAGTAAATTTCTGCAAAACCAAATTTGATTCATCTTAAATCTTAAACGTCAAATGTTTGAACACGGAAAATAAAGATATTGAAAAATTTCCAATTATTAGCATTTATTAAAAGTACAATTCTTTCGTCAATATGTATAAAATATATGTAAAAATGCTATACAATACTGAATAAGAATACCGATGGAATCATCTGTTACACAACAATATAACAGATAGATATTAATTAACATCAAGAGCTATCGTCGTCACTGCTAAAATATTTAGACGTAACCGGAGATTTCTTTGGTCTTTTACTAGATAAATCAAATGTATACGCTCGTTTGACAGTTTCTTTTTTATCTAGTGTGTTTGTTATTTCATTCAGTAAAGAATAAATTTCTTTTTCTTGGGCCGGGTTAGCTACACAAGGGTGTACTTTCAATGGATTAAAGTATCGCACAAACGCTTTGAGCTCCTCGCAAGAAGCATGCATAGAATAGCATATATTAAAAGTTCTTTGTTTAACTCTATCCCACTCTCCTACGATACTGGTATCTTTATTCTTCCATCTCATCGCAGATGGAACAATATATAAAATATTCGCACCGGTTAAACCTGGTCTGCAATATAAACCTTCGTAATTTTTCGCCGTGCAAGCATGAATCTGGGTACTGTTCGCTTCGTTTGTCACATGACGAGATAATTCACCGATGCGGCAGTAGTTTCTATAGAGTTCATCTCTTACGTGAACTTTCATTTTTAACTCTTTGGAGAGCTCTATGAAAAGATATTCGGAACTATATTTGCCTGAACACTTCAGAATAACAACATTCCTTGGATTTTCGTTTAACCATTCTCTGATAACGCTGTTCAGTTTATTTATACCTTCTTTTCTAGTAGGGAAACGGGGATACTCGTTACTTAAAAATGTTGTGTCTAAGTAGATTTTGGTAAATTGTCTCGGTAATAATTTCTTATTCTGACAGTAATGAAGACATTTCATCTTTGGAAAATCTATCGGATTAACACGAAAGTCACCAGTGTACAATATCGACGTGGCGTTTCTTTCGAAAAGAAACATCACAGAACCAAGGCAATGGCCCGCTGAAATGCAGGTGACAGAAATCAAGATTTCACCTTCGCTTTCTACTTTGTATTCTATAACAATTGGCGTATCAATATCTATTCCCTTTATGCAAGAACTTTTAATGTTATGCGCGCTTTCTAAGAATACTTTTGTAATAGGACTGCAATAGAGATGCTTGTTACATTCTTCTAAATGAGCAAAAAATGTTTTTGATAAACCCCCCATATGATCTGTGTGAAAATGGCTAAGAAAAAATACAGAAGATGTTAAATTGTCTCCGTCAAAACGATCCACAGAAATGCCAGGTATCTCCTCGATAAGCCCAAGGAAAGTTGACATTCTGGAGTGCGTTGCGTTCCTGTAATTTATAAACTGGGCATCAACCCAATCTTATATCTTAACATTAACGATATCTTAAATCGGACATGTTTAGGCAAAGCAGTTTATCCCAAGTCCCAGAGCCAACTAATCTATTCAAATTCAAGTAATTCTTCACTCTTATCGAAAGCATATGCTCGTCAGACGGGGACGGTAATAGTACAAAATTTATATTCAGGGTGAAAAGTGAATTATCGCAGGCACTAAAACAGATGTTCGCGAAATCGAAAAACAATGTTTCCACTTCTATAGGTAATTAAATAGTAACTTGAAATTAATCGTGTATCGTATTAATGAGTGAAGGAGATTAAAAGGGGTTGTCTACGAACCGATGGGCCACAAATCTGTACAATTCTGTACGAACAGTCAGTAAATTTTGCACTGGAACTTCAACAACACGAATCCGCCATGTGCCGTATTGATCGATTAAAATTCGATAGTTATATAGCGATTTAGCGAAGTACGATTAATCCGACGTTCGGCGATATTGCAAAACGATCCGGTATTAGCGTCGATTATATATACCGCTTGAATATTATTAAATATACCTTGACTCGTCACAGATTGTCAGATTGATGCAACAATTGTCTGCTCGCCAAAATCTCTCGGTGCCTCTCTGCCGGATATAACGTGCCAAGGTGCCAATTCAAGAGAAATAGAAAGAAGTGAAAGAACGATGTACGGAGAGCGATAGAAGATGTCACTAGAGTACTCGTATCACTACTGGCGGACTCAATATGCCTCTGTTTTTCACAACTTTTAAAAAAAAATCATTTATTTTATATTCAGGGAGGTGTCGGATTAAATGATTAATAAATTTTTGCCGAGTGCAACTGTGATTATCACAGAGAAACATCCAAAAGTATATTGAAAGCAGTAGTAGTAGCACAGGCCAGGTATAGGATAGACCACTGATCTGTATATACATATCAGTGGTGGTAGTAGTATCGATCCATATCAAATCTTCTACTTACAGCATGTCCCAAATAAAGTTTTACAAATTGTTTTCTCATGCAACTATAATTTCGCACGGCTAGAAGATTCGTCTCTTATGTTTTGGGATTCACTAGGTTCATTTACGGTGAATACATATTATTATTTCTCCTCCTAAACTCTGAAATTTAGATCGTGGCAAAACTTTAGATTTGGCATGAAAATTTTGCGTTCTCCTATTACGTCGTGTATTATGGAGCATCCTATATAAAAACATAAACAAAGTCAGTATCGTGCTTTGACAATCTGTCTGATTCTGTCGATTGTTTTTAATGTATTCTGGAACATTATTATGTTACATCGATGCATAATATACAAAGTTCGAAAATTGGCGGCAATTGATCTGCACATGTAAATAGGTTATAGTGACAGGTCGCCGTGTCGTGTAATTAGAGAAGGCGGTTTGCCTGCGTTTCGTCCAAGTAGAAACGAATTTTCAGTAAAAATGACCGCACAAGGATCGCCAGCAAAAATGAAAGAATTACGTTTGCCCATGTCAAGAGTGAAAACAATTATGAAAAGCTCTCCTTATGTCGACACGATTGGTCAGGATGGATTGTATCTAGTCACCAAAGCGACGGTAAGGTTAGGTTAACTCGAGGGTATACCCAATTCACGCTTAAATCTTGTTATTTTTTACATTTACTCACTTTCCATTGTCGCTATTTCACGGGTTAATTAAAAATTGCCGCTTTCCTCGCTCGTTTCATCTAATTAATTTTACGAACCACGCGTATTCGTTGTAATGAGTTGTTCAACGGTTCTTCACCGGATGCAAGGCAGCAAACGGAATTGTTATAATGTTTGTAGGAATTGTTTATACATTATCTAACCGAAGAAGCACATCTTAAAAGCAATAAGGGAAACTCGTTGGACTACAAACATCTGGCGGAGGTGGTACAGACTAAAGAGACGCTTGAATTCCTCAGAGAAATAATGCCCAGGAAGATAACTGTCAGGCAATTCAAAGAAATGATGGCCGCCAAAAATTCGCACAGCAGCTCCTCGGAGACTAGCTCAGATTCGGACAGTGATAGTGAGTCAGAAACAGATCCTTATACCGACAGCGACGATAGAAAAGACAGTGACGCAAAGGAGAATGGTAAATGCGACTCGGTCAGTGACAAAAGCGAGGCCAACGATAAAAGTGATAGCGAAGACGAGACTAAGAGATAGAGACGCAGATGTTCATTTCCCTTGGTATCTGTATAAGGCAGACTGAGCTGGCTCGCGAGAATCACAATTTCACAAACATGTGATTATCAGTCCATGTTTTGGATGGAATATAGACAATAATTTTAAAAATCCGAACACTATTTTTATATGTATTCATTAGAAATGGAGTGTATAGTAAATACATCTTTATTCACAATAGAACTTATTTGTATTACTGCATACTTTGTAGGTACATTACTAAACAATGGTGAAAATTTATACAAAGGGAAGGATTTATTTATTTTTCACAGCTTATCCTTCGATAGATTAGCAAAGCAAAATAAGCGCATCGATTTTTCTACGCTGCCTGTTTCTTTCAGCTGTATCGCCGCGATAATTTTTGTAAAATATTACTCTTGGTGTAATTTCTTAGGCGTTGGTGTCGAACCTGGATCATACTCGTTCAATTTAATGGCTAGGAAGTAGATCTCAGCCAAGGCTATGATTAACGCACAAATTATACCTAGCAGCAATCTAAATCCAAAATCTAAGTTCCCCACAATCAATTCCACACCTAGGAATCCGAAGGCGAAACCAGCCAGCACGGAAAATATAAATTGCGCAACAGCAATGAGTTGCTTGTTTATTTGCTTCACTGAAAAAAAAAAATGAAAGCATACATACGTATAAGTCTATTTAATAGAGTAGTCACTGCTTAATTTGGAAATCTTACTTTGATAAGCCATGGTATCTTCCGGTAGGTATCTTTTACTCGAGTCGACACCTTTGGTCATAGCTTCGTATTCCCTGGTGTTCTGCTGTGCTCTTAGCTTCTGTATTCTAGCTTCCAACTCTGGGTTTCTTGGCGTAACTTTTGGTGTTGGTAATTTTATATCAGCCTCTGTTATAAAATCATGTAAATAAATTCTCTCCATTTTTGTCTTTCTGTGCTCTTTCAAGTATTTGTTTAGCCATTTTATGTCATCCAATTCCAGGATAATATCTTTCTGCTTGTCTCTTCCTGACTTCTTTAAGGCAATGACATTAGATGGAACGGTATCCGCTTTTTTAACATTTCGGCATATGAATTCTATTAATTTTTTACTTGGCTTTATTCGTATAGAAGGATCTTGAATCGCTTCAACTGGCATTCTCGTATATTTTAATATAGAAACGTTCTATCGATAACGAAACAACATAATCGTCAGATTCTTATATATTAAATGCAGGGTTGGTACTAGTTTGTATTGTATTGATTATTAGAAACTACAGAATACAACTTTGTACGATTAATCAGCAATTTATGATGTAATATGCAACTTTCTTTCCAGATCCATGTAAAATTCTTTTATTTCTTCCTCCTTTTCTTCAAAAGTCTGATTTACTTTTGCACACTTCTCGCTCATATCATTAACAAACTTCTCCCATTCTAGTTTCCGTGTTTCCCTATTATTTTGTAATGTTCTGTCCTAGAAAATATAGAATTACTAGAAAGCATCGTTCCTTAGCTTGGAAAAATAATGAAAAGTGTCCCATACATGATCAAAATCTTGTTCCCTTTGAAGGACTCTTTCGCACATGCTCAGCGCGACATCGACGTTCGCTTTCAAGCTAGGCAAATGGCAGTCCCCGAGTTGTTCCGTTCGATCCAGTTGGTTCTCCTTTAGTTCCGTGGAATATTCTAGTATTTTGAAAAGGTGCTCCACTTCTCGGTCGCCCCTCTTCTCCTACAAGCATAGAATTTTTAATCCCGCCGCTGAACTTTCATTCAGTTGTACGATAGGTTATACACGATAAGGGGCAGTTATCAGGCACGAGTGCGCAATAACCAGCTGAAACATTGACAGACTCATCGTTCTCGCTAGCTTCTGAATACGGAGCTACTATCCTTTGCCAAAGGTTGTTCCTAGATGTAAGGAGCAGTACGAGGGTCCTTTACCTGGAACTCCCGCAGGAAGAAGGTGATTTCACCTTGGATGAACGGTCGATGATCGAATAGCCGGCTCCAAATCTCACCCGTGTCTACGAAAAGGCGATATCGCGAGTAACATTATAAGCAGTTGTGATAACGGATCTTGTACTTGAAATCCTTATAATGAATCCGTATATGCCGCACCTTTGATAACGGACGCCATGATCCGCCGTGAAATCGAGGTCCTATTACAGTTCAGTTCAGAGAGAGAGAGATACGGGTTACGGACATTGCGTCCGCGCATGCATCGCGCTCGATACAAAATTTTCTTCGCTAAGGTAAATGTCCCCATTAGCGACCGTTTAAGAGTATGACTGGTTCGAAATAGTATATTTTTTACTAATATACGACAATATTTGAGTAAAGTATGGATCATTGTATTTTTTGAAGTCTCTAGTTTCTTAATCAAATTAGTTTTACAGCGATATTTGACTATTTACACAAAAATTATGGCGAAAATTATATTGGACCTGATGTCCCCTTTAGTGACCATCTATTTTATACCAAGATTTTCTGCTACAATAATGTAAAAAAATGGATATTTTCTTTTTATTTTATAATTCTGTATATATTTCTCGTTAATTTGAGTAAGTTATTGCATGGATCCATGTATTTTTATTGTAAAATTTGCGAGTTTAATGATATCTGGAGTATAACCTCACGGTATTAGAATCTGTCAACTTTCATGTCAATGACCAAGTCTTAATTTACATGTGAATTTACTTAAAGATGAATGTACGGCTACATAAATAACGCATGAAACAATAACTGAAATATTTCGCTTATATTTCGCTTTCTGTGTTGCAATGAACAATAACAAAATGAAGTGGTCACTAATGGGGACGTGGTCAGTAATGGGGACATTTACCTTACTATTCAGCTGAACAGTGTAGATTTTCTACAGTAGGCTATACAGAGGTTTCGGTACAACGAGGCGAGCTTCGATATACTGCATGCTATTTCTGTACCCGTAGGGAAAGTCTCGAGTCGAAATATTGAAAAATAATAGAGGCTGGATCTCAGTATCCGTCGAAATAAGTACAGAACAAGCGGATGATGGGCTATAACATATCCCGAGTAAAATAAACAAGTAGCGAAGGTGGAGTAAGCGAAAATTTGAATCGTATTTTGGTTCTCTGTCCTAGACTGCATTTGCAATTGGAAAATCGCCGCGGGGTTCTCGTTCTGTTCGCCCATCGATCGTTCTGTTTTAAATTACAGTAATCCGTATCTTCCATTAGAATATATCCTCCCTTTCTACTGGATACTGGTCACTCGGATACTATTTCGACGGCCATTGCATACCTATACCTATATTTCACTCAATCAGCCTTTCGGGAACTTTGCTTTTAAGCGTTGCTTGTGCAATTAAACGACGCCGCTGCTTTTTCCTCGATATAAGTTAAGCGATATAAGTTATCGAACAATTGGATTTTTTCACTTTTAAGCGAACAACTCTCAACTCTCATCTCTGGATTGCTGGGCTCTGTTCAGTTTATAATTTCGGCCTCTACAGTTGCAGAGATTGTTCCCTCTTTTCGTTCATTTTTCCCCGGCAAGTTCGAGGGCCTTTGTCCCTCGCCACTCTTGCCAGTCGCGCGCAAGGGCAAGGAAAGTAATTACAGATAGGAAATTGCTCGAGGAAAATGGACTTTCCATTGGGTTCCATGATGGATCGACGTTTAAATTGGAAACAATTATTTTGCGCTCAAAATCCGCCGGTTTCCAAACTTTTAACTTACGAGGCTGATCAATTAGGGTGAAATCGGATTTTCTTTTTAATTCCCTCGGCGAATAGTATTCGGAGTCGCGTATTCGACACCGTTTAAATCCATTCTCGCCTTACAACACGATGCGTCAGTTATCGATCGAAAATTTGAGACATCGAGCAAGCAGGCATCGCACGCATATTGCGGCTTGCCATCGAACATGCACTCCGTGCGGCGTGCACCGGTGGTAGGGATTTCTGCAGTCTATAAATGAAGAGTTCTGCTCGAGCGCTCGTCCATTTCGCTAAACCCGACGGAGCCCTTATCGATCTCGAGGCATAATGGATCGTTATCTGCGCTTCGTCCTGTTATTCGCCGTTCTGCCGTTTGCAATGTAACGAATATCTACGTAAATTCCTTTATTAATTAGAGTTTTTCGAGGGAAACCGTATCCAATTCATATTACGCTCGCACATTTCGCAATTCCTCGTTATTCATTCGAATACTTGTTCTTCGCGAGCTTCGATATTTCCAATCGACAAGCAATAGCATTTAAATATCGGATAATTTTTTCGTGGTAATCGCGCTACTTGATTATTATTATTATTATTATTAACGTATCGTCAATTTTCTATTCTTGCAGGCAGAAGGCCGTGGAAAATGGTGGATGCGAGTGCGCCGTGTTTCCGATGCAAATATCGGAAGCAATCATTGAGCGCGCACTTCAATATAATGTCACGTGCAGCGGCGAAGGGGAGGAGAAGTGTCAACAATTGTGCATTGCTCTCGTAAGTAAATAACACGGATAGATCGCACGGTTGAGCAGCGGGATGAATAGCGAACGTACACGTGGAATTTTCTGCAGGCGGAAAGCGCGAAAGACAAGGCACCGCAGATGATATGCGAGAAGCTGAAGGTGCACGTGGAAAATCTACAGGTCAGTTTATGTATCCGCTTCTGATCGATCACTAGCCCAGGATGGAGCATCGTTTTCTAATTATTCTCCTCGAAACAAAATATTTTACAGGTCGCGGTGTACGCGAAAATATGCAAGGCGACCACTTGGAAGTTCACTGGCTTACAGAGCGCGGATCCGATTTGCTGCCATCAAGGAAATCCAACGCCTTGCAGAGAACCGACAGCGATAATCGAGAACTAAACAAAGCGGCTTATGATCGTCGAGTCGGTTCGTTCCCTTTCAAATTTTTCATTACCGTTATTGTTCGTTACGCAATGGCTTGAAAACATTTATTACTCCGTTGATAATTGATGAATTTATTTGCGGCCCGCCGCGCCGTTGCACGAGTAATCACGCGCGACTGGCGTAAATAATGATCGATCGAATCGCGAAAACAAGCTCAGATTAATCCAGTTACCATCTTCGCATTGGCGCGAGCCAGCGTGAGTTATTAATATCGTTTATAGGCAGAAAAGTAGAGAAGTAGAGTAGACAAGGCAATGCATTGTTTAGAATGGCTTTAAGGTAGTTACTGAATCCGGGAGACTCGAACTAGGTAGACACGTTACGGTGTAGGCGGTAGATTCGTGGCTCTCTCCATTTAGTGCCAACAACACTTTAACACGTGCACGAGTGCTAACTGTCATGTTTATACTTTTACATGGGAATAGAATTAAGGATCTTGAACGAGCATCGGTGCCAAATGGTACTTCGCTACTTGTACCCTCGTTCAAGTCTTATTATAAGAATAAAGTTTACTCTTAGCGCTTAGAAACTCTACACCAAGGGCAATACTTCAGATTCCATTCCTTTCGAAGTGAATCTTCTATTCCTGCATCGACCTGCATCGACCAGCATCCCCCGACTAGCTCGAAACCACTTTTTTCCATTCAAAATCCTGTTCACTTGGGAGATTTAATCTGACCAGGCATCAAAGGCTCCTCTGGGCAAAATCGTCGGTTTAAAAGCATTAAACGCTGCTGCATCTCGTCTCTCTCTCTCTCTCGCTTACCACGAAACGATTATACGTACGTAGATCGTCTCTGGGGGGTAGCATCGGAATACAGAGTACGCTTCACGGATTCCCAGATATATCTTCTATTTCGCCAGTGGTGTTCGGAGAGCCCCGTGCCAGAAGCGGCGCTATTCAATAGAGGGTTTGTTATCGCTTCCCCCGACTTCCTGCCGATGAATCCTTCGTCGTGGCTCTCTCTATCGACCTTGCCAGCCTAGGAGGCCATTGTGTACCCACGGTTTTGTCGTCTTTTCTTCTCCTGATTTAATGACTCCGCCATTTTCGCGCCACCTCCTGCATCCCCTATCGAGAAATTCACTAGATTTCCCGCCTCGCGGGTGTCTGACACAATTCTTCCGAAGGTTGGTCGGGGGGCGAGGGCCTGCCGCTGATGATACTGCGTTTAATCGACGCGGAATGAAAGTAGGTATGTAGGTATATTGATTCGGCGCGGCGGCTGTGTGCTGATCAGTTGTATGTCCGATCTGAACGAGGCTTTGTGAGAGAATGGGGTGAATGTTTCGGGTGCTACGTGTCCCGTGGCGCGTCATGCATTGATTTGAACTACTGAAAGGCCACTACGGGAAACAGGATACGCGGGGAATGAGGTCACTGGCAGCTACATTTCCGAGCTGTCCCTAAAATTCGCTCCCCAAGTTTCTCCTCGCGAGGTGGTGCTGGTTATACCATGATCACCCTGTGACGAGCAATCAACGTCCTCCCTCGAATTCAACTGCCACCTTTAACGAACTTGCGAGCCGTGGCTCTGATTAGCTAACATCCCGCGCACGTCCGCGGGCCCGCATGGAATCTCGGTTTAAACGGCAGAACCGGGAAAGCCGTTAAATACGCGCCTGAAAAATAGAGTGAAAAGGAGGTCTGTCCGCGAGATAAATCTCAATCAAGCGAGGACACGGAATCGCGTAGTTTATCCAATAATGCGCGGTGCAATCGAATCTCCTGGGGAAACAGCGGCGTAGTCCCGACGGGCGGCAGCTACATTTGCGTAAATAATTCTGTACCGATAGGATAATCAATGCGCGGGGATTACGATGCATATACATCGTTAGTTTGTTAACCGGGGGATATTAGCTTCCGGCGCGGCCGTTCCCGCGCGTGCAAATGGGCGTAGAGGGAGTGAGATTGTCGGGGCTCGATCGCTCGCCAGAGCACACCTTTTCTTTCTTTCAATAATCAAGAGGGAAATTCTTCGTTGCTCTGCGACGCGAACCAAGGAAAGTATTTCTATCTCGCAATAATTATCCCTGCAGAACTACGTGTCCTTTCGAAGACAAAGTTCCCGGGAGCATCGATTTGTCCAACAACCGAAGCAACACGTAGCCTCGATTCACTAATTCAAAGTCACCGGCAGAGACCCACATAATGAATGCCTTCGAATGGAAAAAGAGATGGAAATAGATCGGCGGGAGGGGAGGGAAATAGAAATAGAACGTCCAAGGATCCGAGGGTGTGCACTGTGCGGGATAGACGCTGCTCGAAATTAAGCTCGTCGGTGAAGGTGCACCGCGACGTGGAATCCGTAATTAGATGATATAAATTATCAGCCAGTGGCGGACAATGGAAGTTGAAGGAAAGTGTTATCGGAAAGTAATCAAAGCGGGGACCCGTGTGTGGTATTAATACGCATATTAGTGCAGCTAATATCTGGGGCGAGAGCCTATGAATCGGTTAAATATGGCGTGTAAGATCCATGGGATCTTAAGCGCGACCTGACTTGCCGCTAATAGAGATAGATTACTTGTTTCGCTGATGCCACCGGCAACGCGACTTCGCCAGAGGTAAATGGCTGCTGAAGGGATATCGCGGCGTAGATGGATTTTCGTGCGTGGCCCGTGAGGAGTTCTTTCCGCTGTACTTGTCACTGACAACTTCTTAATTACGATAGCACCGGTGCATGTGTCCACGCGACGCGACGCGACGTGCAAACATGTTCCCGGAGCCCATAAGTCGGTTTAATCCTCTGCATGCCTTTCACGCCTCCTTAATGTCAGTTCGGCTCGTGTGTCCTGGCTGCTGAGTGGTGGCCCATGCGCGGACCCTACCCTCCTTCGAGCTGGATGGTCGATTAAGCTGCACTCACCGGAAATCGTAGGGTGTCTGTATTAAAATAGACGCGTGGAATCTGCTGGTCCAGGTGCCCAATTCGGGGCAACGCAAACATCGACAGCGACGAAATTTTTCGAATAAGCAGGCTACAGTGTTAGCAGGTCTGAAAGTGCTAGCAGAGATACAGCTCTCAGCAGACACCGTTAAAATATTTCTCCCGGGAGGGGTAAAAATGAAGGGGACTGTAATTATCCACGACTGAAGCATCCCTGATTATAGTTAAGCCATGCGTTCACTGCCGCATCACGATACGCAACATTCGTGTAACCGGTAACGTGACGTGCAAACACTACGTTAGCCGCCTTAAGCCGGCTCGAGCCTCTGTATAAGCTTGCCGTGTCTCCTCGATGCCATTACAGATCGTACGTTACATGTTACTTCGGCCGGAAACCAGCTTCGGAACTGCATGCATGGTTAGCTGACAATCGCCCGCGCAAACGCGTATTTATGCACGTGTGTTTATCTATCAGCGACACGTCGCGTCGCGTCGTCGTGCTTGCTTTGCCGGTCAAAGCTCTGTCCCGTTCGGCTTGCTCAATTTCTATAGATCTGCAATTCGATCGCTGAAAGACCGATTGTCTTTCGAGCGTTAAATCTGGTCGAATCGATCCCTCGCCTCGTCCCCATCCAAGTTCCGTTAAGCCTCAAACGAAACACTCGGGCGCGTCGCAGCGGTGCTCAGGGAAGAGACACAGCTGAATCTGCCAACAGGCGAAAAAGGAAGCTCGGTCGGGTTTGATAAGACTCGGTAGATTAATGGGCCGCTAGGGTGGATCCGCAGGACCCGGAAGGCTGCGGATCGAATAGCGAAACTTTGTGGTCCTGCTTATTAACTTATAGCGTTCAAGTTGCCGCTAAACTGATATTAATTATTGCGCTCTCTGCTGCTCTAACTTCGCTTGGCTTGTTGTCGCCGTTCTCCTCGACACACTTTAAAATTTCTATCCCTTTTATTCGTTGCCCCTGTTAAGTTCCCAGCGTCATTCAATATTCTCATCTACCGCGAGCACAACGGACACACTTTCCTAATTCTTTTGGCGTTGCGTCAAAGCTTTCGAAGTAGTAGCCACATGTCGGGATAAAGTAAAGCAGGACGCCACCCTGAAAGCAATAGTAGCACGCGAGCATCTTTCACCGAGAAAGTATTTCCCACTAGACGCCCCTCCAGGAGTCTTGTATACGATGGAGGAACCGGAGCACGGTAAACATGATTCTCGTTCCTCGGCCAACACGTCCCTAGAGGTGTGCTCGGAAATACGACTGATCTGTAATGCCATCGATAAGCTCCAGAAACTGGCTGCGAAAGATTCATTCTTGCCTGATACACACGGACATTTTTTCAATCGCATCATTTCCAAGGCCATCGGAATTGTTCCGTTCGAGGAGATTTCTGTCCAGGGAAGATTCAGTTTGGAAACAGCGAAACGGAAATTCGTGTACCTATTCGCCAGCTCTGTTTCGGTTACCATATTCGTCACTCGCTGAACCTTTTAGCTTCTTGATTGTTTAGCGTGAAATGCAACGGATCTGCCTAGCGTGATTGTAGGTATGTGTAGATATCGCGACACCCTGACGCGACAGAATTTCAACGTTAATTTTAGCGTATTGAAGGGTGTAATAAATACGTTTTCCGGCTTCGATCGATACGATTTTCATTCTGCATTTGAAACGCAACCTGCGCCGAACAAACGCGCGGCAAAACACAGCCACCCATCCGATTTTCGTTGCGAGATTGATCAGCGATTCCATTGATTCCACTAAATCCAGCGCATTGATAAAGCTATTGTTGGTCCTCTCGCTGCGAACGAGAAAAAGCATTGTAATCCCTCTGGTTCCAACTCTGTTACCTATTTCTCGTTGAAAGAATGGTTATTATTGCGAAATGCGCCGAGAGCAAGGAAATAAAAGCATCGTTTCGGGATGAGGAGTGGGAGAAAGGTACTGCACAGTGCTCAGTGGGCAGCCGATATCAGACTTGCTGGGAGTTTACAAAAATTATCAAAAGCAGAGGTATTTTTCCTTTTTTCTTTTATTTCACGAAACATTTTACAGATTGTTCCGTGGCGATTCATCTCGCGCGGGTAAACATTTTACACCAGGCCCCAGCCGAAACCACTTTTCCCTGAATTTTATATCGCGATGAGAGCGTTTTATCGCGCTCTCCTGTAAATTCGGTGTTTCACGCGGATTTTAATGGTCCTTTAGAAAATACAAATTACACTTCCACCGCGGCATAAATTCGACGCTCTATCGCGGATCATTTGTCACGGCCACACCCACCGCGATAAGCCGTCGATAGTATTAAATATAATTAATTAAATAATTAGCTCGTTAATTACTTAATGTCAGATGTTAATAACGCGAGAAATTGTACCGCGTGATTTAGTTCCGTTAATGACGCTCGCTGAATTGTGTGGTTGGGGATGAATTGGCAAGAAATTTGTTCGCGCCGCGCCGCGTGAATACAGATCCTGTTATCTAAAGCATATAACGCTATCGAGTAGGTGCTTATGTCGTTGCAGACTAGCCAAATAAAAGCCTCCTGTCGTCCCAGTTTCATTTAAAGAAAGTGGAAACAGACTGCCCGGTTCTCGTTCTATCTCGGTTTTTTGAAGGGACGGCTGACTTGCTACCGACTCGTATTACTTGCGAGTCTGAAGGCGCGGCACGTTTCGACGACTACCCGAGACGTCTTTCTGCCCTGCTATTTTAGGGGAGAATAATTATTGTTCCCTCGCGTGGCCCACCTCCTTTCAACCTGCACCAGGCTCTATCTTCTAACGAAATTCGCGACGGAACGTCGAAGGAATGGCCCTAACAGCCACCCTTCCCGCGAGATACCCAGGGTTCTGCTCCAGTCGCTAATTACGAGAAAATTGTTTTTGTCTTTTCCACCCGAGACTCGAGATCCAAGAAACGTTAATTCTGTCGCAAGGTTTAACTTTAATCTGCCGTTCTATCGAAGGATAAATATTCGTTGCCCGCTCTAACCCAGCGCACCTATCTGGACACTTTTATTTACATTATTATCTAGATTGAATTCCTCCTAGACCCTTGATACTTGAACGTTACAATTACCCACCTTGCCCCGGTTTCATTAAAGAGGATTGCGAGATGGTGATCGTTAAATATCACTAGAAGAGGTAGGAAGAAGAAGGAAAGGGGGAATAGATGGTGCAAGAGGGGGAGGATGGAATGGCAAAACCTCCGACTTGCGAGCCAAACGCAAAGCTGGCGGAAAGAAGAGGTGCATAAATAATACCTAGCGGGCTGAGAGGCGCGGCCTCAGCAACGTTCAGCGAACAACGTCAGGGTATTTTTGTAAAAATCGGCCGTTTTCAGCATGCCACTGTCGACCCGACCCGTTCCTTCCTCCTGTGCCGAGGATCGTAATAACGATCGACGCGTCAACCGTCACGGAAACAACGTGAACGGTTACAGGAAAAAGCGTATATCCGGAGCGGCGGCCGGTCCGGGCCGTGACGATTCGCCCACGTGCCAGACAGAATTAATCAGTTTTTCCGCGGCCGGTCGAACAGTCACGTTTTATGAAATTCCGACCGAATCGAGTGCCGCGTCGTCGTCTCCCCTGTAAATAGCGTAAATAACCGGCTCGGCGGATTAAGGGAAATAAATTCATATCGAAAGGACAGTGACGTTGTTTTCGTCGATAAAATAATCCAGATCTTAATCGTTCACCGCTAAGCGGGGCCGTGCATTTAAATCCGCTGGTAGAATGTTACCAGGCCAAGTGGGGTAGGTCGGGCATTTTTCAGCCGGGGCTGGCTTTAAGACCGAATTGCAACGCGCGCCTCGCGTCATGTAAATCTCTTGGAAACGTTTTCGACGTCCACTCGTTCCGTTCTCTCCTTCTCGTTCTCTTTATGTGTATATTCTTTTCCCTCTCCAACTTTAAACTACCGTAATGGCGCTGAGCTCAGCCGCTCATATCTCCATCATATCGCAATTACTTGGTTATTTAACGGCAGAGGCATCCTCGGATTAACACGGTGTTCTTCCATTCTTTTCGTAGTTGAATAATTCTCCAGGATCGATAGAGAGCGCACGTTACTGCGGTATACTCGGACAATCAGGTCTCTTCTTTGGCCAGCTCGGTATCGCGCAAGAAATTTCTCTGTGCATCGTTCGCGCGAGCCCTAGAATTTGCGGGCACAAATTCGCCGGAATTTATCGAACCTCTGCTCGCCCACAATGATTATGCAATCCCGCCCGATCAAAGGAAAAAACGAAAACGGTGGGAAATGAAATTCCCGGCCCTCCTCTTTCAATTATTCCACATTTTCGGCCAATTCGCGCTTAATTGCACGACTTTCCTCCACTTTCGGCCTACCTTGCTGCTACAATTCAATTAACATTTATGTGGTCGTCCAGTTTGCCCGCCTCCGACTGCAAGTTAATTAGCATGAAGATAAGAGTAACGTTATTACAGCATCGATACAGCCGCTGCGAAGTTTACTGGGCGTAAAGTACCTAACTTCGGTGGCCGGTTTATTGTTCCTCCACGGCGCGGTGAAAATTCCGACGCTTTTCCAGAAATGAAGCCGTCAAATGAGGGCCGCGTTTAATTCCTTCCGAACCGATTAATCATCCCGTCGATTCTTCTTCCCCATCGAGCTGTATCTCTCCGCGGGATACCTACAGCCTGGATAAAATGTCTGTGCAGTAGGCACCGACGCTGCCGGACTTTTATCAGCCCGCAGGCCGAATCATCCGGCAGATTGAATGAACGAATTAAGTTTTCATTGGGACTATGCGCCGTCGCCGGTGCTACGTTTCCTTTTGTCTCTCTCCCCATTCAGGCCAACGATTCTCTGTTATTCGCTTTCCATCTCGTGCTCCATTCTCCAGCGTTTGTTTCCCTTGCAATCTGCTTATCTTTCGCGTGCAACTCAACGGTTACTCGACGCCAGCCGGACAATTTTGGAAAGTGAATCCGGTCGCCTGGTTTAGTGGATAGAAAACTGGAATCACCGCGTTAACCGAGATATCGCGATCTGGAGGATTTTCAATGTTTCTAACCACGGCGAAACTTGGTTGATTAGGAGCTATCGAGGGTAGAAGCGGTTCCAATGAAAAAGGAATTCGGAACCGTATCAACGGAGTTGCCGTGTACAATTACTACATCTGAATTTAAATGGAAAAATTTTACTCGAGACTTCCATTAGTTGTCGGAAGGAGACGCGAAATCCCCTGCAATGACTACATGACCGACAACCTCGAGAAATATGAATGAACGGCGAGAACGTGATATATGTAGCAATATCATTACCCATTCGAGTTAAGCAGTACCGTTGAGCCTCGATCGGCGAGCGCACATCCGCTCCGCGAGAATTGAAAACTCATTCGCCGCGACAATCGTTTTCCCCGCGTGTTTTCTCCGCTCTTCGATTCCTTCCGTAATCCTCAATTTTGTACCGCGCGAAACTTCCCCTTTCTCCCTCTTCCACCGTGGGTGCTTTCTTCCTGTCCCTCGCGGAAACGTACGATAAACGAACGTACCTACGTACCGTGACAGGGACCACCGTTAAACTAAAGTCCTTCCCGACAACTTACGGTTTTACTTAGCGCGAAGGTACGTAGGAAAACCGTAACACACGGCCACTGATATATTTTTCATACCATTACAAACTTCTCAGTTGACATTGCCGTTCATAAGTACTAGGACATCTGCTGTATTTGCAGAAAATGTGATATTTGGTACAGATCGAATATTTTCACTGCTTTTATTCCTCGATAAACTTGCAACGTTTTTCACAATTTTATACCACGCAACAGTAGGTGCTCTAATACTTACGAACGGCAGGGTATATTCCGAGATGCCATCCCACCACCGGTCGATTCACCATTCTTGAATGGAAAATTCGACCAGAGCCAGCGACCCCCTCCACCTCCCTCGCGAAATTTCATTCCTCGGCCACTAATCGTCGATCGGGGGGGAGGGGGGGCTGCACGGTCCATTCTTACATATCTACTCCCCTCTCCGTTCGTGGAGGCGTCGCGACGGACGCGGCGAGGACCAGCGAGCAGACTGGGAACGTCAGAGTACCCTACGACTGCGCCGCGCGCGCATCCCTGCCTGCTTGCTGGATCACCCGACCCATAGATCGTCGTTCTGCAGTTCTGCTCCAGTCGTCACGCATTCTCGAGCAGTGTGTGCATCGATCGCGCGATCCATCGGCGACTCGTCGGCGATCCATCGGCGAGCTGGTGAGTGGTGTGCTGTCTCCGACTGTGATCCCGAGTGATCCTTGGCTCCCGGTCCAGCCTCCTCCAGCAGAGCGGAGGGATCCAGAGCCTGGATCAAAGGCGTCGCGGCGCAGCGTCGCCCAGCTACGATCCTCGCACGTCTCCTCGCTGTTTCACCGTCTCCGCTTAACCGTCGCGTAAAATGTGTGCGCCCTGAAGAGCCAGCACGAGTGAGACACTGTTTATCGAGGCTACCCGCGAGTATCGATTGCTCCTCCTTCATCGCTTAGAATGCCCGCACGGCGGAAGGGTTGCTCGTAGAGAATCGTCGTCGGGAGTTTGCTGCGCTGCCGTGAACACGAGATCCAGCTGGGACCGGTGAATACCAGAGATCTAGATAGATAGACAGGGAGAGAGAGAGAGAAAGAGGGACAGAGAGACAGGGAGAGAGAGAGAAGTGAGCGATGTGCTGAAGCATCGATCACAGTGGAGCGCGGGGATGTGCGGGGCGTTCAATTAAAGCGTTCCAGAAGCACGACAGAGAGCGAAGGAACTGGGGGAGCCGCGTGACTCGCTTGGAAAACATTAGTGTGTCGAGGAGGACGCGGCTTGCGATGTTGCCTCTTATCGTAGTCCCTGGGAATCATCAGTCGCGCTGAACAAACGCTCGCGCCCTCCCCCCCTCCCTCGAAAACCGCGATATTTGGCGAGTATCTGTGAAACGTTAGTTCCCTGGAACGTGCTGGATCTGCGGGCCAGCGGCGAACGCGTACCCTTGGAGCGGTTGGTTGGAAAAATTGGGTCAAAGTCTGGAGCAAGGTCGAAGACACGTCCCCCGGGCCGGGCGCTGCTGATGGTCACGATCCACGCGTCGATGATTGCCGACCGAGTCTGATTGATTTCTGACGCGTGACACCGTCGGCCACGGCATTTTCCAGGCATTCCCCACCGAGATCTCTCCCTATCGTCATCGTCGAACGATGAAGTGGTGCTTAGTGGTGCTGATCCTGGCCGGTGTCACACGGGCCGACAACTCTGTCGAGTCGGACTATTCGATCTTCAAATGTCCGGACCTCAACTCCCAGGAGGAGATCGACCTCGACAAGGTAGGTGCCAAAACTTCTCCGTCTTCCCCTCTTGGACGCTCTCGCGATTACGTAACCGTGGCGCGGACTCGCGGCTTTAAATATCGCCAAAACAATCGAGAACGACCCAGTGCTGCTACGTGGGCTACTCTGTTTTTCTTTGTAAAGTGGCTTTCAGATGACTTGAGAATCGAAGGAATCGAGGTGCAACGTAGAATTTGTAGAATTTGTAGAGCTTGTAGAACTTGTAGGACTGTTGGATTCTGAGTTTTATGTCTCTTCCAAATGGATGGGGGACATCGTGTCCCCGGGAATTTCTTAATTCTGTCGTTAAATCGCGTTCGGCGAAGGAGGGCGGCCAAGGTTCCACCACGATTACCGCGCGCTAATTATTCCGGCCACTGATGAGAATTTTATTTCTCTTACTTGTGTTTCTAACGAGGGACGGAGGGACTTTGAAGTATGTGCGCGAACTGCTTAGTTTTAATGTCAACAATTTAATCGATATCCCAGTAAAATGAGAAGTAGGTATATGTGCGAAAAGCCTGTAAAACGATTGTTCTTGTTTTATTCGTATGGTCGTGGAACGCGGTCTTGATCGTTTTTGAAAAACACACGGCTCGCGTCGCCGAGACTGATCGTTGCAATGAAAATGCAAATACTCTCCACAGCAGAATGATTTGTATCTTTTTCCGCCGCTAGTCTCTCGCGCAAGGATACAGATTCAGCGTGACTTGGCCCACCCCAGATTAATGCGATTCCGATAACTGCGCTGGTTTGTTGCGAGTTTGAAAAGCACGACAGCCGGCGCCGTGCCGGTGTCTCTCTTGCTCATTAATTTTTTCCCTCTATCGCTGCAAAGAAATATTGTGCAGGAAGAATGGCTCGATTGTTATCAGGCACGAAATCAAAAGAGAAAAAAGGAAGGGCGGACAGCTCCCGATGCAACCCCGCTGATAAATGTAATATCGATTACACCGGGCTCCATGTCCGCTGTCTCTCTATTTTTCCAAATTTTTATTTCACCGGCGATTAATAAAAAAATCATTTGACGCGAGGCGAGAGAGATTTTTGTTCGCTTTAATTTCGGTCAGCTGGCCGCTCACTATGTTCAACTTTCGATGGATAAAAATCTGTCCTGTAGTGTGTCTCTCGGCGGCAGTGCAGGATAAACTGTTTTCAATAGCGAGGCGCGCCGGCAGGTTTTTAAACATCGAATGAGTTTTGATATTTTTTTAGCGAAGCCTGCGCCCATACGTTCGCTTCGAGCAGCGGTTACCCTGGGGTAATCGATATCTAACGTTGATATCCTGATCCTCGAGTTGCAGCAAGGCTCTCTTGTCTTTCCTTAGGTATGTGTCCAATGTGCATCGGGGCTCCGCTGCCCCCCCAACCACTTTCCAGATATCTGGAGTCTCATTATCGGGTTTTCTCCGTAAAGGAGTTGTTCGGGGGTTACGCCACGGGAACGTTACTAGCGATCAAGGCTGTTAAGTGTAACGCCGTCGGCGCGGCAGTCGTAAACGTCGGAATAAATTGAAAAGAATTAAACACGCCGCGCCGAGACAACGTCCAGCCGAATAACGCTGGGCGAAGCGAAATCTCGCGTCGGAAGTTTGCCGGGAGGAGGGAAACTACGCCACAGAAACTGTTGTTCCTGACTCGCTGGGCGTGCGGGGGCCGAGCGTAGAGCGGGCTTGGCTGAGTCGAAGCTTAAAGTATCGTTAATTCAAAACAATTACGAGTTCCTGGCACACGCGGTCTCGACGAAGTTGTCGAGTCGTTCGGGCTTCTGGTTATGGTACGGAGTACATTAAGTGGCAGCTATAATTTAAATGGCTGCGTCCAGGAGCTCGTAATTCCTATCTGCCTCCGTTATCGACACGACTGCGTTCGCATTCTCCTATCCCCTTGCCTTTTCCAGCCTCTCTTCTCCCCTTCTGGCGACGATTACAGAGAGGACAGTACAAGGACGGATGAAATACCACTAAGTAGCATCGTGGCAGATTGCGCGCAAGTACATTTATCGAAAAAGTCGCAGCCCGTAAGATACTATGCGGGACCATTCTGCCACGAACTTGGTGTAAAATTCGCGGGGGCGTAGGTTCAAAGCTGTGTTAATAAGAAATCTGCGCAATCGTTACTAATTGCACGTGTGCGTGTGTGTGCGCTGTGTGTAATATTGAGGGAAAGATAACTTGCTGTAGGTCGTAGGGGTTGCTTGTTGTTTAAGAAACTTGCACCACTGTCGCCAGTGGGCTGTTCTTTGCGGAGGTCTCTTGTGGTAGCTTCATTGTTTTTACGATATCGCGGCGGCAGGCATCCTTCCTTCTCGCTGCAGATCTTTTGACAATTTATGCATTGGATGCAAAATGATGGAACGCTGCGCCAGTTTGAATTACGGCCGAGTCGCCGACGACCGCGATGCCGCGCCGCAGAAAATTCAATGCAACTTTGTCAGCGTGATGCATCACGCCTTCGGCATAGAATCTCTCTGTAACCGCGACTCGCATTTTTTCACGCGAAACTTCGGCACGCACTTAATTAGGCACGAGCCTCGAATGGATTTCCTTCCCCTGCCTCGAGGCCGCTCGTGTGCGCGCAGTGGTTACAGCTGTTTTTCAAGTTGCCGAGCTCGCGCGTAATCCGGATCCTACGAACTTTTGCTGGGACGTACATATGTACATACATAGAGCGAGAGTACGAACGACGGAAATGCTCCATTACGTATTCTGTTCTGTCGGTTACTGTTATCGCGACAACATATTGTTCGCGTGCAGTTCCTTCGACTTTAAGAACGAAAAAGACTTTTGCTGTAAGTTCGCGGTACATACCTTGAAAACTTTACGTCGTAAAAAGGTCAGAAACGTTATTGATTTTCACTAAGGGCTGAGATAGCAAAGCAGCGATTAGCGATTAGCGATTAGGAAGTCTCCCCTCGGATAAATGCACGTGTGGCGGGCATAAAGAAGCGAAATAAGGGTAGTTACTCGAATCGTAGGCGTGCTGTCGTGACGTGAGATTGGATGCAACCCTCTGGTGATATACTAGCATACTTGCCAATGCAGCAGGGGTAGCGTATTTGCAGCTGCAAGCAGGCTTAACCGTGTACCTTTCCTCCACGTCTCCTTTTTTCTCCTCGTGCTTCTTCCTTCGGCTTGAATGAGCTCGCAGCCGCAGCGATGTATACAGCGATTTTTGAAAAATGTTCTTCCGCCGAAGCTGCCTCGGAACCGCGCGACGGACAGTAAAAAGGGGATGAAGTAGCGCGCAGTTGATTATGCACTTCCTCGTCCGTACGTGATTCTAGTTCGGCTCTAGCAAACTTGGAGATTAACTACAGATAGAGGATAAATACGGGCCAATCCTAAATGAATTCGCAGAAAATGCAATTACCGAAACGCGTAACGGTATAATCTGCGGAAAATTTCGAGCTTGCATGCCACCTGCCAAAAATTCCTTCGTTGAACCCATAATACGCTGGAAGCTGGCATCGAATCTCCGAGGTTTCCACGAAATTTTTCACAGATTCGCACAGCCCGACGAGCAATGGAATTTGCATAAAATAAAATTTTAGATAAGAGATATAAAGAATCATGCATCAGGGACTTAAATAACAAGCTGTCGGGGGAACGCAGCTTTATGGAAATGATTCCTGAAGGTTTTCGAACCCAATCGCATGGAAATTTTAGAGCTCGCCGAGCGTACGATGATTATTTATGGCAAAAGCGAGAAACCGGGGGAGGAACTTCTTTACCAAACAGTGAAGGGGTAAAAATATCCCATAGGACTCTAACAGATTACCTACTGTAACGTTAGGTGGTTTTACCAACGAAATTTGCAAGGAGAACCGTAATGCGACAGAGGGGAGGGCAGTGGTATATAAATTGCATGTCATTAGTTGTATGCAAACTGGCTGGCCACGAACTTCCTTAACCGCAGGCAATTTCGCCGTTGACATTGCCAGGCACGGTAAACTTTTCAATCCACCAGCCTTACATCAACATCGATCAGAGGATTCACAGGGCACACCAGTTGGGGCCCACATTGTGCGTGTAAACCAGACAGCCGCCATCGTTTAACTAATATTATGTGTACGTTGACGGCGTGTTCCATTGACTTCAATCATAACAACGAACTTGGGATTGTAATGGGAGTAGCATTGACGACTGGCCCTGACGAAACACGGCGATATATTTCGTCCGGCTCCATTGGCAAACGCGGTCGCCTGGCAAACTTTGCAGCCCTAAAACCGTCGGATGGATTAATATTCGGGATCGAATTAGAATAACCTAGGGTAAGGTTCGGGTTTATTTGTAAATTCATGAAAATCAAAGGCACCCCTTCGAAGAACTTGATCCCAATTCAAACTTCAAAGCTGGCACTTTGCCCTTAATATCGTCCCGAGTGGTAATCGTTTAAACGACCCACGAAAAATCCCATTTCCCAGCAATTACTGTTTCGAGAGTAACGACATAGAGGTACCTATACAACACTGGAACGCGACAGTCGAATTCACCACGATTAAATTCATCGCGGCACGTTTTCAAAGATTTTTTAATTATGGCAATCGCCAGATCCCGATACGGTCGAGTGACATAATTAGCGAAAATGTTATTTCCCCAACAAACTGAATGATGAATCAAAGCTGCGGAAATTGGCAGTTGAACTTACCTACTCTTCGACTACCCTACTACTTATCTCCGGGCTTGCATTATCTCCGGGCGGCCAGGCTCTTCCTTTCTTTCCGCCCTTTCAAATCGAGTGGAAAGTGCCGCGACTGTTCCGACCGGCCACGTTAAAATGCCGCCCCGCGTTTTTCCGCGATTTCGGCGTTTCTGTTTACCTATTTAGAGGGGCACGCTATAGCCCCGTCGATTAGCATAAATTCCATTTTAGGTTCATGTACTGAATATATTACGAGAGAGCGCGCTCTCTGTGAACGGAGTTATGGGCAAGCTGTTGCGGGATTGGTTGCAACGCGCTCTGGCGCGCGTGCAAAAGGCAATCAGCCTGTCCTGGGAAATTTTCCGAGCCAGCAACAACTCGTCTTTCCTTTTTTCCCCTCTCGAACCGGCTCCGAGAACTTTTCACCGGCCTGCGTTTTAATTACGCCGATGATTTACGAGATAATTTATGTACCACGGTTCTTCCTTAACAGCGGCTTGTAGCTACCGCCGCGAAACGAAATTTTTTTCGCTCGCTTAACGGATAAATTCTATCTATACAGCAGCGTAAAAATACGCTTTACGTAGAATCGCCGGAGTGTTGCCCGAGAAATATGGTGGCAAAAGTGATGGAAATCACTGACGATTCGTTGGCCGAACTTGGCAGCCCGTTTTTCACGAGCTCTCCACGAACTAAGTGCTCGTGAGCATTCCTGTAGCTACGGTTGAAAAGCATCGTTAAAGGTAGCCTCCGAGGCTCTTGTACTTTTAAAGGGATTAATAACCGTCTGGTCACGTTGGCGCGGCGTTGCACACAGACCCTGTACGCGTGCAAATTAATTTAAGTGCAAATTTTCAGCCACGGCGGAGGAACCGCTGCCCCTGTGCTTCTCCTGCAACCCGAAGGCAAGTAATTAACAGATGTTAAAAACCTGAGCCTTAAAAAATAAAGCAGCCCCACGGGTCCATGAAAGGTGCAAATTGTCGCGCGGGCAGATTGATTAATCGCGGAAGTTGCCTATGGAGGCAGCCGAGAAAAGGTCCGTTGCTCCAACTTCCGAGTCCCCCTGAAAATCCTTGCGCTGTGTAAGGCCGGGGAAAAGTCGCGGCTCCCTATTATGGGCAAGCTGTTGCGAGTCGTGTAACGCGACGGCGATGGACTTGCACACGCCGTTGTCGTGGCTGTAGCCGCTTTTCACTGGCGGCGAAAGAATTCAATGTTTCCGCGCCGCTGCATGGAAACGCGCGCTTTCTTTGCAAGCACGATCGATCGGGATTACGGGGAGATTTATTGGAGTCCTTGGGCCAATCTCTGGTCCCCTTTCGAGGCGTGTGTCGAGCAGTCGCCTAGGAAGCTCCTTAGTCCGAACAGGATTGTTTACCACGATGTTTCGCGGGAATAACTTTTCAATCAAACGCCTGGCAACATGGATGGATCGTAAAAAAGTCGTTGGTACCCGCAGCTTTTATCGCATTCCTTTAAAGAAATAAACACGAGTGGTTTTACGATTGCACGCGGCCGCATTTTCTACAGTAAATGGAATCAGAGGGTGGCGACCCTCGACTACTTTAGGTGGGTGATTCCGTGGAGACCAATAGACTCGCTACAAACACAGCGGATTTGATTTTACGAAGAAACGCTCCGGCTGATCAGGGGTGAGGTTTAATATCGTCGGAATCTGATCGGACGGCGGCGCGGCGTTCAGTTTCTCTCCGTCTGTTTTCGTTGTTGCATCTATCACTGCCGAGCGAGGTATAACGTTCGAACAATTACTTCGGGATCTGTTTTAAATTCCGCTTCCGAGCCCGGCAAATCCAGAAAAGCGCTTTCCCCCAGAGATATATGGCTGACCGAGATTGCGGAAGATTTACGGTGTTAGGGGCGCCTTCATCGACGAGAGATTTGTGTTTTAAAGGCTTTCTATTATTCCGTACACGCGCGCCGACCCGAATCATCCCTCTACTTTCACCAGTGTTTATGGGTGCAAGAAATTCTGCTTGGGGTTTGAAAATGGCAAGTCTATCTCCCATGTTCCGGTTGTTCGTCGGTTCTGTTCGAGCAGTGTATTTGTTAAAATCAGCATTATCGAGGTCTCCATTGAATCGTCACTCGGATAATTGACACCGATCCCATTGCTTCGCCCGCTATTCACACAAATACTGGGTGTGTCGTAGTCACTGATCCCTGAACCAGTGTTTACGCAACGACTGCTGGCTGAACTCGCTCGTAGCGAGACACCGCAACCGGCGAGAAATTTTAATAAGGCCTCGCGCGGAACGTTTATGAGATGCCAATGAGATTCTTCCTGGCAGTTTTTAAGATCGGGGCGCGGGGATGTGGATACGCGTGGAATTCGATTGGAAGGCCGGGCTCGTCGACGAAGATTCGAGGATTCCTTTCGATACTCGAATTTCCAGGGAAAAAATTTCATCTCTCTGTGTTTTCCGCGCGGTTAGAGACCACGAGACGTTCGATCCGCCGGGGAAGGAAGCGGAAGTCGTCGCGCGATGGCTTTAGAAACGGGAAGCTTTTCCCGTATTTCAGAGATAGCGGCTAACTTACTGCGGGGGAGTGGAGCAAGAAACGTTCATTTTTTCGCCGCGCACGACCTGTCTTTTCCGCGAGACAGGGCGAAGTGAGGCTCGCGATTTTTCCTCCATCGATTACCGACCACTCTCTCACCCCTCCTGGCATCTTTTAATTACTGCGGAAGCTGTGCTGTTCTATTAAACCCTGGATTTATCTGCTTTCCCGGTTTATTCCTCATTTATTCCGCAGTTATTTTTTCTCAGTTTATGGCTCCGTCTTGAAATTCAAATCGCTTGGTAAAATGATTTAGCATAATTTATATAATAACGTGGAGGCGAATTTCGTGGCTTCTATAAACGAGGACAAGTGAAACAGAACAGTTAAGAGAAAAGCTAACTGATTTTTTTAGGCGACCAAGAGCCTCTCCCCACGTTTTAAAAATAGTCACTAACTGCTACTATAAAAGTAAGTCCCACCGCTTCACGAGTTGGCCGAAAAATTCTTCACCAGACTTCTCCATTCAGACTTGGAGGGCTCTAATAACGATCCCCGGAACGGTGACGATTTTAATTAAAGCATAGAATATTCGTGAAACCGTCCAAGGGGATCGCGAGAAAGTGGCGGGCGGCGCGGAATTTAAATATGGAAATTTTATATTGTCGTTCGCTTGCGTTACCCTTCTTTCCCCACTCGTTTTTCCTTCTCACGTAATAAGTTCTCAGCTTCTCAGCACGTACATGTCCCGACAGACTATAACTTGAGCATGAGCGTTGGGTACAATGCAGCAGATAAGGTTCAGCTTTATTTCTGCCGCTGATAAGGGCACCGAGTCCGCGAAGATAAATGTAAATGTTGGAAAATTCCGAGACACCCCGTGGCTGCAACGGTATCTCCTCGAGACGAATTTCAGCTTCCCGATATGCACATTCCGAGCAGCGATCAAGCAACGAACGACAGGTAGTTGTTACTCGGAGGAACTTTATTCTTAAACAAGAGATGGTAGCCGAGTGGTGTTCTTTATCGCTGGTCTTCTGTTATCGAGTTTTAACGTCCACAGGGGTGGCAAGAAGCGGGAATAGTGACGGACAGCAAATCAGTCGCGTACCTACTCAGTTACGAAGCAACGAAATAAAATTCCAAAGTTTCGGAGAGGGTGAGTTCCGAATTGCTTCCTCGTTGAACGCGAAGGGGCGTTTATTCCGGAATCTCATTTCTGGAAAGTTCCATCGCGGGTCCTGGTCCGTATGGGTGTCCTCCAAAAAAGTGCGGAAACCAGTTCGAAAGTTGTTAAATCGAAAGAAGGAACAGGGTTAATCCACTGCAGGGATCGTTGAATTTCAAGAATTTGTACCGAACGAGTGTAACGAGATTGTTGTTTGTCGAATTTTTCGATTGATCACGGGGCAGCGAAGTGGTAAGAGAATAGGAAACTTTGCTTCTCCAGCTTGTCTGATAAACAACTTTACGATTGCACTCTGTGAATAATACGGGACATCTACACCTTCATCTTATTCTCGAAACTTCCCCGGATATTATCGACGTCACGATCTAGAGACGCGGTAGCGTCTCGACGCCAAGTACATGAAAAACACCCTATATATATATATGTCGAACTGTCGCTGCCGTGTACCTTTACTCGTCGCGGAGGCATTCCAACCTAATTCTGACATTTATTACATTATATCTCATCACGCCTGCAATATTTTCTAAATTTAAAGGCATTTTTCTCATGTAAACCGCATATCGGCTTTCGAATAAGACCAATTTCAATAAAATCGGTCCACGCATGACAGAGATATCGTAATATCGTCTCATGGATTAGTCGGAAATGGTAAGATTCTTCTTCTTCTTCGTCAAGGAATTTTTCGTCAAGGAATTTTTCGTCAACATAATACGTATACGCGTTATTATACGCACACCTTCAGCCAAAACGAACTAATACATGTTTCGTTCATCAATTCCTATCTTCACTAGGCAAATTTCGTTCATCAATTCCTATCTTCAATATGTGCAATCTATTCCAAATTTTGACAGCTTACAGTCAGGTTATATACAAAATTTGAGATGCCACGTGTTTTTACAAATATATATTATCGTTGTACCATTGAATTGGAATCAAAATGCAGTCTCACATACAATTCCATGAACCTGGAAACACGTACAATTCCATGAATCTGAAAACACGAAAATTCGTGCTAAATCTGGCGATAACCCCTTTAAGCACAGAAATCTGTAAACATGAAAATGAAAATTGATACTAAAATCAATTAGAGTCTAATAAAACGCATGAATTTAGCAAACATAAACAAATTAATTTAAAAAATACTATTCCATGAAATATACTCAGAAAATGACGTTATGAATGGAAATTTTAATTTTTTAACCACGAAAAACATTTCTCGATTTGATAAAACAATTCATGAAATTGTGCGTGCTTTCAGTTTCATGGAATTGTACGTGCTTTCAGATTCAAGGAATTGTACGTGCTTTCAGATTCATCGAATTGTAAATTTCAACAGCTGATAATTATTATGCTGTAATTGTATAAAAAAAGTAAACAAATTACGTCAAGTACATGATACAAATAAATCACAAAATATAGAAAGTAATAATAATCACAAAAAATAGAAGATAATAATATCTTTGTAAAAAGAAGTGAGATCCCCATAAAAAACTTCAAAAAAGTAAAAAATACGCCAAGCACATGAAAACATGAAAATCACAAAAAATAGAAGATAATAATCATTACAAAATTAAAAAAAGATGTGAAATCAAAATGAGCTGCTAGTACATAAAGATGCTTTCCAACTGCGCTTTAGATGACACAACTACATATGCACAGCTAAAATTCCATTACTCATAATGGCTATTTATACAAAGAAAAAAATGTATTAAATAATAATATGCAGATATATTTTTATACAAATAAATATTTTAATACGAATAAATATTTGATTCAAAATACTTGGCGCTGCGCAACCGAAAAAATGTTATTTGCCTTAGTATTAATAATTTACAACTCCATTACAATATAAAAAACATATACATACACATACTAGAAACACAGTCAGATTTATTCTACATATATTTAATTCTAATGCCATACGTAGCATATGCACACGCATGCACGCACGCATGCACGTACAAGAAAGAAAGAAGAGGATTAATGCAATTTATACATATTTATTGAGGTTAGCAACACCAATTCGGGGCGCAGCGCCAAGTATTTTGAATCAAATATTTATTCGTATTAAAATATTTATTTGTATAAAAATATATCTGCATATTATTATTTAATACATTTTTTTCTTTGTATAAATAGCCATTATGAGTAATGGAATTTTAGCTGTGCATATGTAGTTGTGTCATCTAAAGCGCAGTTGGAAAGCATCTTTATGTACTAGCAGCTCATTTTGATTTCACATCTTTTTTTAATTTTGTAATGATTATTATCTTCTATTTTTTGTGATTTTCATGTTTTCATGTGCTTGGCGTATTTTTTACTTTTTTGAAGTTTTTTATGGGGATCTTTTTCTACCGAAGCTTGAGAGCTGCGATAAGTACAAAACAATAACCACACGGTGTTTACTCTTTGCTTAACCCTTGCACCGGGCGGAACCAGCAAACTTTTATTACCAAATATTTGTCAAGGGAAGTTTGTGCTTCTGCTGCAGCGATCTTTGGTCGACAGTTCCCCGGTAATTTTCTTTCCCGTTTCTGTTTACCGATTACAAGCTCGAGTTCCTCGCAAGCAAAATATTTTCCCGAGCAATTATCCCGTGCGAGGCGCGTTAGAACCCAATTCCCCTCCCTCGATCGGGGAGAAGCAGATGTAGCTTTCCTCGTTGTCGCGGCGCGGGACGACGCGGCGTTTCGTTTAAAGGAACATCGAACGTCGGTGCTCGATTCTGTAAATTCCCAAGTTTCACGCTACTTTCCCCGAGAAATTCGGTATTTGTCGTTGTTACGCCGCCAAACTTTTTGCCGCTTTTCCATTTTCCACGGTACACCGGTTCCCATGGATTCTGTTACTCGAGCCGAGCTAGCGTACGCTTCTATTCCGTGGCACTCGGGGGACTGCGATCGTGATATCGTTGGATTATGATCGTGTGCGCCAACATGATGCCGCGTACGTGCATCCTCGATTTCGAGCTTGCACAGGGACCGATGTGATTCATTTGTATTCTCGCCTCGCGATCGGCGCTCGCTGCAACGAAAAATCCCAGCGAAAAGGCTCGTAGTTTTTGACTTCTCCGAGCGAGAGAGGAAAAAGCTGAGAGTGCTTAAACTACCAAAGGAAGAAATTTCAAAGTAGCGCCGGATCGATACGCGATAGGTACATTAACAGATTGTTCTACACGCCCATTGTCCTCGGTCCTAATATTCCGATTCCCCCGCAACGCACAGCGTGCGCAACCTCGCAATCTATCAGAGCGCGTTGCAGTCGCACGCATGCCGCATTGTTATATTTATATTCCCGCCCATCAGGGTAAATGTTTCACCGTACGCCCATCGGGAGCTTTTTTGGCGATGAAATTCGCGCGTCACTGTCAGAGCTTGTCTAGCGTTAAGCTCCGCAATTCCCTGGGCGGGTGTAGCGCTCGCCGGTCGATGGATTTTTCCAACTGCTCTTCAAACTATCCATGAACCGTGCATCCACTGGCACTTGGACGTCGCGGTAGGGAATTATTCGAAGCGATGTCGGTCCAGCGCCAAACCATCCAATGCCATCCTCCCTGTTCTTTCTTCCTCCCCCGTACAATGCGTCGGAAATGAGAATCGGAAGAAAGAGGCGCAGAAGCGTGGTGGGGGGGACGAGAGACAGATTTTCCTGACACGGGTAACTCTATAGGAGTCGAAAGTTGCCGCTGAAAGCCTCTCGTTGGGCTGTGAAACATTTTCCAGACGAGCTGGAAAGCACCCGGAGCTTTTAGCTTCTGGTTTCCCGTGGTTTTCAGGCTAAACTTTTCGACGCTCTCGTCCGCGCGGAAAGGAGCAACGTCAGTGGCGCGGCTTTGCAGTTTCGACGTTACGTGAAAAATATTGTCCCCGTGTTTGGATAAGTGAATGGGGGGGCCCGGCATTTTTCGGCCGAGCGCAAACAATGATTCATGAAAGCAAAGTCACCGAAGGGAGCAAGGGAGAACTTGGTCGGAGCGGGGACTGACTCGAACCAAACCGAACCGAATCGCAGGCACGCGAACTTGCCAGTGTACACACGCTGAATGTATTCATCAGTTTCCTAAGCAAGCGAACGTACGGCGCCGCGATGTAAATTAATTTATACTTGCCGCGGCTGTCTAAGACCGCTAAAACTTAAGCAAACACGCGCGGAACTCTCGCCGCCGTTGCCGCGTCTAAAAACTCGACGTCGGAGCTCCCGTAGCTTTTCCACGCGTCATGATACACCGTACGCTTCATTAAACATCGTTTCATAATATTGAATCTGAGCCGCGCTCGATTATCACGAGGCAGCCACCGCGAAAAGCGTTTCGTTTGCATCCACGGACCCACCATGAAATTCCGCTATTACGGGGAGAGCGGGCCATAAATATTCACCAGCAGAAAAATCTATTTCCATATGTAAAATCCGCCGGACTCAAGGAAACTGTCGCCGTAAAAAGCGTTTCCATTTGCATTTACCCGGCCGCGCGACCATTAATAAAACATAACGCGCTCCGCTAACGGAAGACAAGCCAACAATCCAGGTTTATGAAACTCGCTGGAAGGAGGATAGCCAACTGTGTGTCGGCGCGGTGGTGGCCGACGGGCGAAGGAAGGCATCCGCCAAGTCGCGTTTCTTGCACGTTCAGAGGGGGTGGATGGATCGTGAAACATCTGCCGGCTGATGCGCGTAGATTGGATCGAAGTCGTAAAAGAAAAGTGTTACAGGGTCGGTGGGAAGTAAGTGATATTACGGACAAAGTTGCGGTTAAGCCCGGAATCATAAGGCAATTCGGGGCGAATATTTTCGGCAGGACATAACCTTTCGGGGATGGTTATGAAATTTCCAGCTTTTACGATCAGCTCGTCGCGCGGTGGATGAAACGGGCTGGAGTGCATCGTAAATGCAAATTTACTCCACTTATCCGACACGCTTACCGTCTGCAACTATTAAACACTATTTACGGTCGGGGGCTGTTGGGATTTTCATGGTCCTCGCTTCTCGACGTTCGATGCGTCAATGATACACCCTACGCTCGATTGCGTTTACTTGCCGCCAAGCGGACTACTGTTCGTTAGGTCCTAGATGCAACGGCATTCCGGTACCGGTCGATCCAACCGTTTCCCTCCTTTCCGAAGGCAAACGACCGCCACGTCGAAGTAAGAGAATGTGCGAGGAGAAGGAACGTGTCTCTGGCTGGATAAAATGGAAGAGTGGATGCGGACGGGTCTCGAATTTCGAGGAGGGCAACGGAGGGTCCCGGGTCCCGAGTCCCGGGGATCCTATCGTACCTGGGTAATGCCCGACGTATTGTGCCGATGTAGCGCAGCAAAGTGGGTCGACGGAAATGCATTTTCGTTGCGATGTCACGTGTCGTAGACGTCGTTGTCGCGTTTCGACGTTTAACGCTCGCCGAGCGGAAACACGCGTCTCACCGTGGATTACTTCCGCGGACGGCTCGTAGAGCAGAGAGAAATTACTACCCGAGCTTCCTTTAATTATGCCTGTTCCCTTAATTAATGGATAATTGGACGCTGCTCGCCGATAGCCAGATCTGTTCCCTTTAAAGAAGATCTTCATGAATAATTGAGCCCTCCGGACGCAGACTTCACTCGTTCTGGGGAAACTCCCGATTAATCACGGAGAGAATCGTTTGGACTTGATTTTTCGACGTTGGCAAACAAATGACACGCTATTAAGTAGTTTTCTCGTGTCAGGTGGGAAATGACAAACGATGCTTGTGATTTTTATCAGGCGCAATCAAAGCAACGACTGCTTAATCACGAGACAATTAATCGGCTTCGGCAGCTATCCGGGCCAGGGACTCAATACCGGTATTACGGCAGGGACTTGATATCGGTACGGTTTGGATACCGGTATTAAGGCCCAGGTACTTCATACCGGTATAATTTGGATACCGGTATTACGCTGTACCGAAACCTGATCCAGGCATAGTTTGGGAACCTGCAACGTTTGTACCGATGCACGCGAAGGGTTTAATTGCCAGGTAGTCCGATTTCACGTGGGTAATTGGATAATGAGCCAGAGATGTTTGCTTCGTTATGGCTTCGGGATTCAAACTCACAGAAATTTCCGCACACAGCGAAAGTATGGAAATACATACCCACGTATCCTCGCACGGATTAATTTAGTAGGTCCGTGTAATCGACTTGCATAAACAGTTGCATGGAAAAAACGTGGAAACAATCCAAGTTGACGTCAATATCGTTTATATTCAATTCACCTGCGATTAACGCTCCCCATATTCTCATCGTCCACTTGGATAATTAACGCAGACAGTTTGCTTAATTATTACCCATCGGCAAAATCCCCAGCTGTTTGCCGGCCAGGATGGTTATTTGCTTTCGACAAAGGCGGAATACGAGATCTCTATTAAGAGATTAAGAGTCGGATGGGGGCGATCAAAAGATTCGCAAAGCCCCGTTGCGGCTCCGCCGATCACGAAGACGATCCAATTTAATTATCTAATTAGACACGGTTCTGAGTCGCGAATTAAATGATTCACGAGGATAGGGAGGAGCGGTTAATCCAGGGATTAAGCCTCGCCGATTACACCGTCCTATGTAAAATCTACCTGTCCACGTTCTCTACAGGATTCTACCAGGATTTTTTGCATTTCCCCTTCCAAAAAACTCTCCTCTCCTAAATTACCATTATGCTTCGAAAATGGAGAAAATAGTTCATTAACGAATTAGTGCCCGTCGAGGGTGGCCGCGAGCTGGTTTACAGTTTTATTAAAAGCCTCGAGGAGGAGGCTGGATTCTGCAACGAACTGCATCGGTATTATGTTTGCCCAACCGATATTTAATAGGAACTTTACGCGGCAACGATATATGGATCCCGCAGGACGTTAAAACTGGATATACACACCGGTTATTGCGCAGCATCGCGCACATACCTATATGCCGTCCTCAAACAGTGAAATTTATTTCGAGAGATTCGGAAACGAACCGCTGTTTCACTTAACCCAGCGAGTCCACGGGAAAGCTGGCAAGTCTGTCGGCCTGGCGAAAATGTTGGCAAGTGGAGCTACTTTTCCCTCACACACCACAAACACCCTGTAACCGATCGACCCTCCAAGTTCAGCTTATCTCGCCGCGGCTGCCTCTTCAAGCTCGACGTATTCCCGGGGATTAAATATCGATTTATTTAGCCGGCTGACGGGCGAGGCACCGTAAAGGAGCAACCGAATTTTCAGAGACGAGGGCCACGTCGGGGTAGGATTAAAAGCTGTTGAGGGATTGCGTTTCCTGACCAACCACCGTGCCAGCACTTGCTCCCTCCTGCAAATCGCGTGCACGGTGGATCCGTGCGTCCGTGCAATCGGTCGCGTGTCAGGCCAGCAGTCGGCTTCCAATGAAAGAACAGCGAGCAGCTACGGCGCTGGGTGCAACTGGTTGCCTGCGTGCAGATTAAACGCATTCTGCACGCGAATCTGGATCGTCGCAGGGGATCCACTGATCGTGACCTGAATTCTCCACGAATGTTCCATTCCTCCGCCAGCCGTCTTTGCTGGACCAAGGTTCCCACGTTTCTCGAAACGCCAGCCCGAAGAAATCTATAGACGGGGAACTCGTTGACACCGGCTGATCGATGTCAAACGAGATACACTCTCCGCCGCGTCGCGCCGTGGCCCGCGTGATGGCTATCGCGTGTCCGAGACGTGGATTATCGCGTTCGATGCAGCCTGAAAGGTAGACAGACAGTTGCTAGGTCTCTGTCTCGAGCACGGGGAATAAACGCGCGCAACTGGTTGCCAGTAAGGCGTGTACGATGCATTTATGCGAGTGGGTGCAGCGAGAGCAGTCCAGGATGCGTCGAGATTGAGCAAGCTCTCCGGAGCTTGTTGCGTTTTCATGAGCTGCATAAGACGGCGTGAAAATCGATGCTTCTTTTCCTCTATCATCGCTATCGCTTTCTCTCTCTCTCTCTCTCTCGACGGACAGTTTTCAGCTCGTCGGATGCGGGCTTCATTTCACTCGAAAATTTCATTCATGCACATCTCGGAATAAGCTCTCGCCACAGATTCGGATCTTGCTCTGATTTCAAATTATCATCCTCGAAATATCCGATGCGTTCGGACACCGGGAGTAATTCCGGAAATACATACGTGAATCGTGATGAAGCTATTGAAAAATATATTTGCCTCTTAATAAAATCGAATTCATGAATAACTGGGTGTAACGATCGGTGCCGATGTACAAATACAATTTTCGCTCATGAATATCGCATGAGCCCGGCAGGAGAGCACTCGTTTTCGATAAAGGAGAAAATCAGAGTTTATCAGAGCGTTGATGGACCGGTGAATACCGTAACGGTTATATAATTCCGCGGGACAAGATACCTACTGTTGAATCAGTGACGCGCCCGCCCTACGAAAGAATACAGACGACGCCGACGACGGGAGATTAGGGGCGAGATGGGACGAGCCGGCTGAAATGCGTTTCCGATAACAATGCGACGGGCACGGCGAGTCGTCGTAACGTGGACTTTAATAATCGGATGCTACTTAATTCGTAGAATCAGGTCATGGGTGCCGGGGCAATTGCATCGGTGCATGCTAGTCTGCGACCTTATTAATGTATTACGAGCGTGCAGCGAACAAGGGGCCAAGTATAAGGTTCAGTAAAATCAATGGAAAAATTGTTACGCGCTTGTTAATGACGTTCGTTGCCATTGAACGTAATTCTGGCTTTACTAATTGAACGGTGCTGAAAAAGTTGACTCGTTATTGACAAAGCGAAAAGTTATTTAACCACGGAATTGCTGGTTAAAATATTTTTAACAAATTCTGCACGCGCTCCACGTCTCGTCCCTTCGTTAATTTCGCGGTCCGTTCGTTGCGTCCACTGGAGATGCGATAATAGAAACTGCCATCTGTCAAAACTCCCCGCACAGTTTACTCTCCGATACAATTGCGCGCCTCTATGTGCCTTGGATGTGGAATTGCGTGAAATGGTTTACCCGCGTCAGAGATGAAAAGCAACGGATACACTTGACGCGGACTTGCCGCTATCAGATTCTCGAATCCCTCCAGTGGGAGCGGGTTTTAATGGCTAGAAGCGGGCGGAAGTTGAATCGTAAATTCGGCCGGAAGAGAAGCGCACAGGATCCGAAGTTTGGCCACCCTAATGTAGGTCTGACGCGTATCATGCGCCAGAGAGAAAGAGAGAGAGCAAGGACCCGCGCTCCATGGCCTACATACAGCCCATTTCCCTTGGCAAATACGATCGGCCGCGAGCCACGGCCCAGCGTTACCAGCCACGCGTACGGTTATCGTGTTGTGCACGCTGACTCGCTCGGTCCGAAGCTTTTCAAACCACACGAACCTAGCAGTCCAGATTCCGTCGCAGAACGCACCGATTGGGTGGAAGAAAAAGGGAAGAAACATGACTCCATGGATTCTGGATACTAACAAGTAGATGCCTTTTTATCTCCCGGCGATTGGCTGATGTTGAAGTTTGGCGGCTGAACGCTTTCATGGGGAAAGTGATAGAGGTCTATGCGTAGTCAGGCTCTATCCTCGACTTTCTACTACATATGTAGGTATGCCGGTATGTACACGCACTCACGTCACTGGACAATCTCCACCCTTTCAGAGAATGAGGCAAACTTCCTTCCTGCCCACGATTTCAAAGAGCCCTTCGTACAGAATATTCAGAGGACACGTAGCGCAGAACTTGGCGCGTTATAGATTCTCAAAGAGAGCGAAGGATTAATGCGTTTCTCGCATATCCGCGTCCAAAGTCGTGGTTGACGCGCGTTAATTTATAATTTTAATCAGCACGGCCGGTTAGGAGCGCGGCGTTGTTTCCACCAGCGAAGTATCCCCGAGTTTTCTGCTCCTCCCTTTTTGTTCCTCGCCGTTGCTGCAACTCGACGCCTTTGTTGCTGCTTGGAACCGTCCGCGCGGTGGAGTTTCGAATAATTCTTAGCCGGATTCTCGGAGGAGCGGCGAGACTCGACGCCTGGGCGGAAAGTTGGAAAATTCTGCGCACGAAACAGAAGGCTATCGAAATGGAAATTGTAGAAGGGAAGCTCTGCCGGGGCGCCCTGTGCCCCCAGGCAACGAGGATCGCATTGTTCGATCGCGAGGCGAGATTAGAATGCGAAGTTCACGCAGAAGGGAGAAGGGAGCCGAGTTTTTCTGTCGGACAGATCTTAAGCTGGTCAATTTACATTTTCCTCTTCGCGGAATGGGCATGGACGCGAGGACGCGATGAAATGGAAACAGAAAAGACGGAAACTCTTGTACCGCCGTGGATGAAAAGGGGAGTGGAAAGGGAGACCCGCGAAACAAAACATTTCGCAATCTTCTACAGGAGGATTTTTAATCTCGGAAAATTGCAATTACATAACGGGAGCCCCGCGTATGAGAGCTTTCTGGATGGCAACTGCGATTTGTTCCAGAAAGTTGAGTCGCTTCGACGCGACGTGCCAGGAACGTAGTTTCCTCGACTAATATTTCGATTTCGATATTTCCACGCGGACCGACGTATTCAAAGTTTTCTGCAAACGCGCGAATTGGGGGCGAAGCTCCGCAGAGCCGGTCGCTTATTGGTCTCCCAGGGAGCAATTACGCCGCAGTAATTTTCGCGCAAATCGTCCCCCACGATGAACAGCGGCGGCCGCGGCGGGTTGCCTTCAAACTTTTTAGCATGCACGGGGATCGAGGACAATCGCATTACGTGGACGTTTTCGCGACAGGTGCCGGCGTTTCGCTTGCACGCAGAGTCTGGTTGCTTTATGTCGACGTGAAAGGCACCGCGGAGACCATCGCGACCTATCATGGTAGAAAAGCAAACAGAAGGGCGAATGTTTGACGTACGCCGCAGACACGTTGGGAACGGTGTTGCAATTTATTTAGAAGGACGTGCAGCAGCTGGATTACGTTGCCGGGGGCCGGCCCACGCGTCATAGGGATTTATCGAGTTGCTGCAGAAATTTTGCGGATTTTTAGCGTCCATAAATCCATGGAACGTAGTTGCTTCTGTCTAATCGGCGATAGCCCGTAATGGACGGTGGAGAAGTTGCTAGCTGTGTAATTCTTAATAAAGCAATCGGGCAGGTTTTTTTACGCGCTCGTTGGTCGAATATATAACAAATTCTCGAGATCCCGACACTTAAGAGCAAAGTACGGAAGCAAAAGGAGAAGAGGGAGGATTGGAGGGTAATTGAAGCAGCAGCCAGGTCGCTGACAAGATTTGCATTGAAACTCGGCCCGCGAACCAGGGAAGAGAGCAAGTTTTCCAAGGGCTGAGGCGATGGCGGGAAACACGCTAGACTATCCCATTAGTCTACGCCGCGCCACGCCAGGGCGTTATTATATTTTCTATTTAACCGAACTTGGATGGTTGCGCAACTTTGCGTCAAGTTACCATAACGATCGCGAAAGAAGTTGAGAGCGACAGAAGTTCGTCTTCTCCTCGCCTCGATAATTATATATTAACGAAAATCTACAACGTCGCGTATAGGTAACCGAACCACTTTGCCCTATCAGATCGGCCTTTGATCTACACACCTCCTCTCGCTCAGTCACGTATACGAACCTTCAGAAAATTTCCAAGCAGAATGCTGGGGAATTACTGGTTGCGCGCGTCCAACGAATCGAATCACTCCTGTCCGGCACGGATGCTGCTCGCTGCTCGATATCCTTTGACGAATCAAAATCTTGGCGAAACAAATTTGCGCGAAGCGACTTCAAACGGCCGAAGCCTACGAAACCTGTTTGTCCTGCCAGGAATAAAGAAACTGCACGCGTCCATTGTGGATGTCCCTGGCAACGGATTTCACGATCCAATCCGAACGTGACTGACAATCACCTACAGAGATCCTCTTTCCACTGGTGCGGACAAAAACTGGAGAATAAAACGATACGCATATACCGAGTAGAGGCGCCACTCGGATTTCAAACGATTTTGCCATCGAGGCCGGATCTCGCGCAGATAAACGGAAAATACGCTCCGATAACGCGATAGTCGAGAGGGAGATCGACGCACCGCGGTGTATGCATAAGATTCAAATCTGGGAAACGTCTTCCTGCTTCCCTTCCCCCTTGCTGTCGTGTTCAGTCTCGAATAAAGGGACTGAATCTAGATCGAGCTCCTAGTACAATCTCGGGCAGACTGTTAATTAATATTGGAGTAGGTGGTAAGGAGGGAGGCAAGATGAACGTAGCAGCGTGATGCCACGATAGGTCGGTACACCATTCGGGATGATATTCAATTGGAAGATAAATTTCTTTGTAACACGATACAAGGAAAGTGTTTCAAAACAGACACCGTGATATCTTAAGGCAAATTACATATTTCTTCACATTTTTATTTTATTTTATTTTATCCGACCCGACCTGACCTGATCTGACTTGAGAAATAATACCTGTAGCTATTTATATTTCCAGTTTTGAGTGAGCTTTATAACTGTATAAATTAAAAACATGTTTCATTTTACTTTGCTTTTATTATTTTTTTTAAATAAAAAGTTCAAATTAACAAGTTTAAATGAAAAATTAAACGATTTTCAATATTCGGCACCACTTCCGCATGTACGGCGCCTCTCCTAAAAAGAGAATGTTTTTAGTTTCAATTTTTTAACGGCGACAAGTATTAAAATTTTGATTTTCTTTAATGTTAGTAGTAGTACAAGATGTTCAATTAATAATATGTATCCTTGAAAAAAAATATTTATTGCAAAATGTAACGACGGTGACAATTTTGCGTAAGGTGTGGCAACTCACCCATAATTACCCTATATACATACGTATAAGGTAGCACCAGGAGGGGTTTTCGTGCGCTTAAGTAGAATACCACCCCGTATTTAGCCAGACAACGGGCATCGTCTCATTCAACGTGTAATCCTTGGAATTGAACACGTTCCCGCGTAATATTTGGTTTCGCGTTCGCAAACACGCGAGCCGAGGGGCTTGCGATATATGCTGGGCCGTTGTTCACGTTAAACACTCGGCGTTTATTCCGACAACGGTGGAAGATGCACCGTAATCTTGTCCAAAGGAGATTCGGGACTCGGTGGACCGTTGAAAAGGGGCTACTTCATTTCCCGTCCGTTCGAAAGCTCCGGGAAGCTCCGAGAATCCACGCGTTCCCATTTAATCTTCGCGTCCTTCCGAAGCTTTTCCGCGTCCAGCTTCGGCTATAAATTCCCGGCCTCGTCCCCCATCGCTTGAGCAGCTACGCTCGAAGATTACAAACTGCCGTTTCATCTGGCCGTCGCCGTCGTTGAGGAGCCTCGCCGCAAAAATAACTTTCCACTCGAAAGTTGCCTTCCCTCGGTACAGTTGACCGCAACCGCGGAAACTTCGATTTAATTGTGCGCGGGCAGATCCCGACATGAAACTTCACGCCAAGGGGCAGCATCGTCGTTTGTCTTGGAAGTGGTTCAGCCGCACTTCTGTTCCATTAATCGTTACTTAGCCACGCTGGCCAATTCAATCGGGGCAAGCTTCCGGGCCGCCCCCGTTTTCGTCTTTCTTTTCGCGCTTTCCTTACGACACGGAGCCCCGCTGGTTGCCAGGGCTAAATGGAACGCAAGAAATACGAGCGCCGCACCTCTGCACGGAATTCCCCGCAACCGGCCCCGAACGCCCGTTTAATTTCATTTTATTTCGCTCGCCACTCGCGATGTAGAGCTGTAACAGGCTTCGACCGTCGTTCCTCGGCGAGGACGAGCCTCGAGCTACTCCAAGAGAAGAGAGAAATTATCGATCTCGATTAAACGAACCCCTTCGTTGGAAACGTTGAAGGGATCTATGGAGAATTTGTTTATGCCGTCGAGAGAATGCGAGAGGCGAAATTTTCGGGCTTATGTAACGGTTACCAAAGCGACAACTGCGAACGGTTGTTTACAGGAAGCAGCGTAACATGTCACCACGGTTCGCTGGATGCTCGTTCGTGTGGCGGACCCCGCGTTTTCAGTAAATTTCGCATTGTGCAAGGGTCCTCCCAACCGGAGTGTATTTTAGAGATAGAGAAGATCGCGAGCGATCTCTCCCCTAGTTCTCTCGTGGCGGGTAAAATTTTGAGAAATTTTTGGTACCGTCAAATGGGGCAAGTTTCACCGCAAAGAGATTTCTCCAACATCTATTGTACAACAGGTAGGTATTATTCTCAAAGTGCCTTGGACAGCTTTAATTGCCTACTTCAACATACACTTACTCCGAGAATAGTACCTGTTACATAACAGATGCTAGAGAAATTTCGGTTACAATCTACTTTTCAGTTGTGTTGCTGAACGACATAGATCCCTCTGTTCAGATTTCGCAGAATCCTAAGTAGTACGAGTGAATAATTCCATACTTTAGCATGCGCCAAGTAGTAGAGGTCAACGCTTTCCGTCTCTATTCAGGCCCTGCAGTGGTACCTGCAGATGTTCTCGATCCAACGGACGCTAAACACCACAAAAGTCCGTGTCCTTAATGTCTGGGAAAGTTGAAGGGGTGTGCAGGTCGATATATTCGAGCTGTCAAAAGTTGGGAAACAGGGAATTTGTTAAAAGTGTACTCGAAAGATCGGAATCGAGAGCGGACGGAATTCCTGGAGGAAGTGGGCGATTTGAACAATTAACGGTGTCGCTTGCTTGCAGCGGAATACGTTTGGGAAGTGCGTCACTAATTGTATAAGTTCTCGCGATGCGAGAAAGTACTTAGCTCCATCGGCTCCGTGGCTGGAATACTCTTTCACCCAGCTGCATTCGGAAACGCCGCGCCGCGCCGCCGTTCGGGGAAGTTTCGCAATATCTAGTGCCGCTTAATTCTAGCCGTCGATTCGACGAGTATCTTGCTCGCTTCTCGTCCTTGAGTTAAGAAGATTAGGCGCCCCCGCTCGAGGGATGTTTCCCTTTAGCGCGGGAAAACCATGCAACGGAAGCTTCTCTGAATGTTCAACTCTTCTGGAGAATTCTCATCGACCCTTCTGCTCCCCAATATTTACGCTGAAACAACGCGAGCATTTCCCCAATGTTGGAGAGAATCGCGGGGGAATACTTTCTGTCTGCCGGTTATCGCTCGGACAATGCGTTGGACTCGAAAGCGGGCAGTTACCTCGAACGTCGCTCTATTTTTATCGCGCAACGATCAGGTAGCGGATATCGGGCGTGAAATCGCGACAGAACCGCCGGCCGATATTTATTCCAACGCGATCCTAATGATTAGCTTAGCTGATAACTCTGGCCATTAGTTTTGTTATAATTTCTGAGAATCACATGGACTCGATTGAAAATAGATGGAGGCGAGGTTTTATGGGGGAAAGATAAGCAGCCGTGGAGTTCATCGAGACGAAACGGCGATGAAGTCTAACGCATTTATGGCTTCTGCGCTTAGAGCTCGCTCGAGGGGGTGGTACAGTGGCCATGGGGGTTTACGCTCGTCCTCTCTGTGTCTGTGACCAGCTATAAGATTTCGTGAAGTTGTACGATCGCAATCCGTCGGCTGTGTGCTCTTCCTTCGAGCGTGCTCTTCGCACCAGGCTGTGCACACTGATTGGATTGTCCGACGAAGCCCAGTCTTTTCCTCTCTTCCTCCCTGAAATGCTGGTTCATCCGTGAAAAAGCTTGTCGAGCGCAGCTTCAAAGTGTCCACTGACGTTCACCAGAGATGAAAAACACTGTGATGTAGAATTATATCAACTGCAGCGAGCTTTCGCTTTATTGCAAGTTCGGCCCTCACAGATCGCCATTTGAAATAAACCTGTCGCGTTATTATATGTATAATACCCGTCGATCTATCCGCGCTTTCCTAAGGGCTCGATTTATTCGGCGACTGCAAGCAGACAGCGAACCGTACCAAAATTATACGGAAGTTTACAAGTACCGCTTCGAAGCGCCTTAAGTAGACTAGATGTAAAGCGTGAAGAAGCAGCGCGGAGATCTTAATAAGCCCCTCGCGAGCAACTTCGGACACTGCGCGAGCCTGTAATTCATGTTACAAACAGATGGAAGTTGGACGAGTGAATTTTGCAGCCGAGAAGAGGGTAGAAATTTAATCTCGTTTATCTGACATCGTCGACTGATAGCGGACTCGTGATACTTGATGCTCGAAGCAAAGTTTGCCAGTTAGGGCGCAGTCGGTATTTTATTCCGCGTACCGGATAGAGCCGGGAACATTTCGCAGTCTGCTAATACTGGCGAGTGGCTAACGCGAGGTGTAACAGCGTCTGCTCGCGTGGCGCGAAATTTCACTGCTATTGCCTCAATATGTTGCCGGGCGGAGTGCATTTAATGGGCGTGCGGGGGTCAGCGCTTAAAAACAGGGAACTGAAAGAAACGGTGCTCGTTTTGGAACCCTCGATTTCTTTTCGAGCTCGATTTCCTTTTTAGTGCCACGAGCCTGTCCGCCCTTTTTGCTCCCGCGGCCATGTGCAAAACAAGAGGGGCTTAAGAACCGGCGTCCCTCGTAAATAGAGCACCGATACACGACAAACTGGAGCTAATAACCAGCGCGATCTTTTAATAACCAGCGAGCGAATAACGGGGCCAGTTCTGGAATTGTTTTGCCTTCTATCCGCTATCCCGACAGATTTTCCAGCCAGCCGGGCAGCCAGCCATAATTTATTCCAGCCCCGAACGATAACACTAGCAAAACAATAGCTCGGGGAGCGGAAAATCTCCTTGTATCTGCGTTCGGCGGTGATTTTAATATCAGATCCCCTGAACAGAGGGAAGGGAATCCGTAGGCGTTCCACTCGAGAGCCGTGCGAGATCTCCGGTAGACCGTGCATGCAAATCCACTCGCATAAGTTAGCATAAACAGAGGGCGCGGCGGTTCGTGTGTAGTTCAGACTTCAGACAACTGATTTCGCGTTGAATAGGAGAAACTTTGAAGCGGGACGGGTGGAACTCGTCCGCCAGTTCATACACGCACTTGTCGCGCCAAACTTGTCTAAACAATCACGCGTCTCGCTGGAAGCTGCCTCCCAATCCCAAACACTCGTCAACTTCTATTTACAATTAGTCGCCTGCGATCTTCGACGCTACTCGAAACAGATACATATACCCAACTTACCTAACTCGCATAGAACCGTAACTGCGACCTCGAACCATCGGTAGAAGAAGTGGGAAACGTTGGCGGCGAATACGCTGAGGAGATAGGGGAAGGTGTGCTTTTGAAAGTGCACTTCGTTTCACGTCGATATCTCGATCGCTTCCGAAGATACAGGGCTGGAAAGTGGGGCGCGGGCTGCGAGCGACGACCGAAATGCCGCGTGACCCACTCTGGATGTGGGTCATATAATTCAATGGGGAAATGCACGCGTCACTACTATATAGCGAAAAAAACGCTAACTCAGCGTCCTTCGCTCGCTAGCGTCCTTCACTGACCAGCGCACAAGTGGCGCGCTTGGGGTAGGTCAGTGCTGCGGCGCGGCGCCATGCTCCGCTTTAGACGACCCTATCTCAGGATCGGAAAGTCGTATCGCGGTGAAACAACAAGCACGTTCGAGAGAAAGCTTCCCTGCTCCCATTGTTCGCAAAAGCAGCGCTTTGCGACGCTTTAGAGTCACGTAACAGCGTGTCGAATATGATATACATTATATGCCGATTAACTCGCTCTCGGTTGGGTTCGAAGCTGATTCTTTTTCGATCGGAGCTACCTTGAGCTGCATATTTTAGATAAAAGTGAGGTAGATGCGTTTACATTCGTGTACCCGTGCGATTTAACGTGGTTTCCTACATCTTAGCACAGTGGATTTCCCTGCAAAGTAGCGAGCCCTGTAACTGGGATTTTAGACGAGTTAACTCAGTGATTTGATTTCGCTAGGAGCGTGCTGCTGTTTGTGTGCTTTGTTGTACGAGTGGGACGCTCAGGTTATAGTAATATTAGTAACAATTATCTAGCTAGAACCCCATGCTCCGTTAAGCGGATATAAAATTTCTAGCCGAATGGACGGCAGCGCGCGGCCACTCGTCGATGACCAGATCTCTGTGGCGGACTCGTTAATTCGTAGACATTATATACCCCGGCAGCAGTTCCGCGAGAAAGGACCAATTGATCTCGCCTAATCGGTCGGAAAGTATCGAATCGCGGCGGCAGGGCAGATTTGATTAATCGGCCGATTCGAACGTATCATTTTGGCGGACGCGTGCAATTACACGTGCTCCACAACCGATCTGCCCGTGGTCGATCGAAACAAAAGCGTTCGCCCAGGATTCCATCGAATCGGCACTGTGGATCCAATTAGCCCCGATTAATTTGGCGCCAGGTGCTATCGAGCGATCTGCCAGTGGCGTGGATCCAGATCGAGACATCCATCGTGGCGCGATCTACTCGCGAACGAGCCTGGGATTTATCGATCGCCTTGAGATACTGTTTTCCGCGAAATTTCAACTCGTTAGGCTGATTAATTCTCGAGATGGAGAGCATTAACGGGTCGTACGCGTGAATTCCGATGCGAGCTCGGGGAAGCCGTGATCCTGATTAAACGCGTCGGCTGCTTGCAAGTCGAACGAATTCTACCGAACGGGAACTCTGTCGAATTTCTCGAAGTTTACGTCGACGGGCGGCTCTGGTGTCTGTGGCTGCTTTTGACGGAGCTCCCGCGACGGAATTTACAGCCCGGGTGGGCCGGGCTCGAGAACTTTCGAAAATTATTCAATTTTGACGGCAGGTCGTCTCGTCGCTCGAGCAACGACCGCATTAAGATGACGCGAGCTCCGTCAGAGGTTAATGCGATTTTTAAACCAGTTTGGACTTTTAGCGCCTCCTCTATCAGCCAAGTCTCCGAAACTCCGAAAGATCTCGGGATCCCCATATCGCGAGCAGGGTCGGGGATCGTTTCAAGTCAGCGGGAAGTTTTGACGATTAGTTCCACCAAAATCCCCCGGGGAAGAATCTGATGGGCCGGTAAGCGCTACTTCTACTCAGCACGTAGGCTTTGCTTTCGGTCACCTACTTTTCACGCAAACCAACGGGCGAGTCATTATTCTAAAGCCCTGCAAGTCATCTCGATTTCATAAAGGAAAGCTTCCGGAAATGCAGCGTCCTCGTCATTGCAAGGGACAACGGAGAACGGGATGGGTAACCGCTTCGAAAGCATTCGAAGAAGCTGCAATCCTCGGCGAATCACGGCTAAATATAATTTCCAAGTTATTCGAGCGTTTAATCTAAGGCGCAGCAGAAATTGCACGCAGCGATGGGGAAACTTACAATGCATACCGTATACATCCACATTCTGCGGCGATGAGCGCGTAATTTCTCGAGGCATGTCGGGACGATGTTCAAGCCCGCTACGGTCGCGATTAAATTAATCCTATCGATTAGGAAGATGCGTATTTTTAAGCTGCTTTCCGCTCGAACGCGCGCGCGCGCCTTGCCTTCGGGGTTCATAAAAATTCATGAATCGTTATTAATGCGTCCGTCAGGGTGCTGACAAACACCTTCCATCAGGCCCGCGGAAACCTTTCGAACCGTTAAAAATCGCAGCCTGTAATGCAGGATTCCGAAAGCAGAAATTTCTTCGCGGCGCGTTTATTAATTAAAGGGCACGCCGCGCGTTACCGGGAAATTACGATCGCGCGGCGGCAAAATATCACACGAGCACGGCCGTTCCTCGTTCGATTATGTCACGGGCACCGACAGCGGTTAAGTGACGCTGGTTTACACGACGCATAATTAGGCGGCTCGTAAAACAATGGGTTTCAGTTTAACCGTGCACGCGGTCCAACAAATATAACCGTGGCGTGGCTGAAGCCATTTGTCTCTGGCCCACTAACACGCCACATTCGCCGCCAACAAATTCTATATCAAATTGTCAGCTGACCATACTGGCGTGGACTAACCCCCCCTTTGGCTGGAATTCCCTGTCCTCCCTGCGCCGAACGGAAATTAGGGAATATAACGTAATAGAACGTTAATAGAGAGAAGATTCCTTCTTTATTCCTTCATCATTCCTCTCCCGTACAATTTTCAACCGTGACGTTATATCTACGCGGTGGATGGATCGCCACTTTCTTCCACGGGCAAAGAAGCGGGCGGAAGAAGCGAGAGAAACGAGATTCAACGACCCAGTAGTCACAGTACACATTCTTTCCATGAACACTGAATAGTCCGATACTGCAGTAGTATAAGGCGTGTTTAAGCGGACGAGAGGCGGGATAACCATCGTTCCGCAGCCTCCCGCCGTTCATTTTTCATTTCCCGAGGCAGGCAATGCAATTTCGAGCGGGAGTTCATCCGCAGTCCCATCCCGTTCCATTTAAACAGCGACACGCGACAAATCGAGAATAGGTACTGGGCTAGGTATTCCCTGTTGAAGCAACACCGCTGCCGCTTCGCTCTGCTCCGCTCGTCTTCCACCAAATCGCGGCAAGGTATTCGAGATATGTATTTGGGAAATGGAATACGTCGAGTAGCGACAGGCGGAGGGACAGGAATAAGAAAGCGGCTGCGAGGGGCCGTGAATTCGGATTCGGAGCGATCAGACCACGCTGGAGTAGTGAGATTTCCTCGTCATCCACCGCGTCTGGCTCGGAACTCCGGCATGGAAAACTGTCGGATTCGTTACCGCCGATGGAATTCCCGGGAATGAAGAGGCAGTGGCACGATCGTCTTATTCCGAACAGTGTATCCCGCCACTAACTGTAAACGAAACTTCGGGGTCGCGGGTACCATTAACCCCCGGGGATTTTCCTCTTGCTCCACTGAACCACACGAAGGAAACCGACTTCCCTCGGATCGTAATTGGGACTGACCACTGGTTCACCCTGTTTCCTCGCTGCTCCCCCAGGAACACTAATTCCACTGGTCTTCGAATATCCAAGGATCGACCACTGACCAAGATTCTGTCGCGTAGAATACAGATACCGGTATAATTCGACGCGCTCCTCTGCATACCGAGTCGTTGCTTCGAGTTCCAGCGGTGGGACAGTTGATAAAACCAAAACTTTGATTTATCATCGCGGTGAGACACCTCCGCCAATGTTAATGCCTCGCGTGCTGCAGAAGAATCGAGTTGCTCTCCCCTGGAGCAGCCAAACGAAGAGGCTTGGATGAGTTTCGTTGTCCCTCGACAAGCACTTGGTCGCAGAGCTCGCCCCCTGTTTATAAACCGCCTTAAACTCGCTCCCGTCTCCTTAAACACAGACACAGAGGGAAGATTCGGTCTCTCGCAGCGAGGGTTTCCTACGGAGTGTTTACTTTAGCCGGTTGTCCGTGAAGGTACAGGACAGAATTCGAGTTCGCAGCCATTTTCCCGGGGAGCTAGCTTCAAGGCCCGTCGATAAGCTCCGGGAAAAAGACGAGTGACGACGGACAAGAACGGTAAATTTCCATCGTTGCCTGTGCAAAAAAGATCGTGCCTCCCCTCAGTCAAGTATCGATTTAAATGTAAAAAGGACCTTTCGCGTGGAGATGGGTAGAGCGAGGGACTCGGCGTATATCAACGTTACTTGAACCGTTTTCAGTTTTAAAGCCCGATAACTGGTAATTCTGAAACGTCAATGGAGAGGCTTCCGGTGCTTACATTTTGAAACAATTACTGCTAACACAGCTAAAGTTGAGCGTTTGAATTTCGAGAAGCCATCGCGGTAGCCATCGCGAACAGGACACAGAGGGGGACAACGATATCGAAGCCCCGAGTCCTGGTGCGTTCAGCAACGAAAGAGGACCTGCGCGGAAAAAAGGAGCGGCGCGAAATCAATTTCCCCCGCAGTAAGGGCGGAAACGTTTCTCGCGATGGAGGATCGCGAGGCGATCTGTTGCGTCGCGTCGCCTTGTAGCTCTCGATCGATGTTCCCTTAATGGAAAACACCGCTACGGACGCTGCCGAGAGGAGAAATAAACCCGAATGGTTGCGATAAGTCGACGGGTGTACGCCGTACGGCCCGATCGAACACGCTTGCAGAAAGCACCTGCAAATCGTCTATTTATGCGAACGTCGCCCTCCGCGCGATTTAATTCTCCTGGAGGAGAAGCCTGCCTCGTCGGGCGAAGGAATTCGAGGAGTTTCGAGGGCCCTCTCCGTTTCAATCCGGTCGGATGCAGCTCTAATGAAACAATCGCATCGCGTTTTCCAGTGAAAAATGTGCAGATCGGGATTCGGGGTGGAAATGTTTGCTGGATACTGCTCCCACTCGGTAAACGTCGAAAGCTGTTGACTCGGGCAAGACGCTACGATAAAATCGCTTTCTTCCCCGATACCCTCTCGGGGAATGCTAGAATTCATCGTGCCTCGCGGATTTAGCCAACAATTTCCCTTTAAACTTTCGTCCGGGCGCGGAGATTGCCGCGAAATGCAGGCGCAGTTTAAATCTCCTAAAGCCCGACGATACTTTTTTAAATCTGTAAAAAATCTGCCAGCCAGACTTGAAATTGAATCCTTACAGACAGAGTCGAGCCGATGCACGTTATATTCGACGAAAATAAGCGATGCCGAATCGAGGCTACCCGTGCTAGTCGAGTGCTTTGTATCAGCGCGAGCGCGATAAAAGCGATCGCATAATCACGGGTGTATTATCGGTATTGGAACAGCGGGCGAAAGTCGAGCTTCAGGGGGAGGGGAAGGGAAGTATCAATCGCCGAGCAGCGGGTTCGATCGGATAAAATATGAGCCGCGGGATGGTTTTTAAAATAAATCACCCGCCAAAGGAATTTAATTAAAACGCGCTCGGATCTGCTTGCCTTCGATCGCGCGTTGACTTCGCGCTCGTTCTCGCTCGAATATGCATGGTCCCCGTCGCGAGCCTTTCTAACGATAATTTTCCCGAAAGACGGCCGACGGATTTGATCGCGGCGTTTTCGCCTCGAAAAAAGCTGCTGACGGAACGCACCACTTTCGTCGCGGGGAACATCTGAATCCCAGTGACCCCTTCCACGGGAACAACCCCGTGAACGATCTTCCTGTTCCGCCGCCCTTTCATCCTGGATTTAATGACCAGGGTCGTCAGGTTTTGGGAAGGGGAACGGGAACGGGGGCGCGATAAACCCAGTGCTCGGCCAGAGGGATGATATACGGTCGGCCATCATCCAGCCAGGGCCGTTACCGTCGTACCGTCGAACAAGGGCCGGAAAGCGGCAAAGCGGCAAAGTAAGAGAGCCTGGCGTGCGCCGAGTTCCATCGACTTCGAAAGCCCTTTCGACCCTGACGGCCGGCAATTTTTCCGCGAAACGAGCATTTGCATCTTTACGACCCTGTAACCGTGATACGCGGGGTTACCGGTGGGACGGTGGAGGTACCGTATGGCCAGCTCAGGACGGTGGTCCAGGGCCGCCGATCGAATGATTGAACGCAGGAGTAGAGTAGAGTACGACAGTTTATTTAGTCTTACGGCTACGTACAAAAGATCCCGGCCAGGTCTATGCTGGCACACAGTGTGAGGACGGCTTAATGTATATCGCGGGTCCCGGTGTGTATCGCAGCGCACGAGTCGGCGTGGGTTCCGGCGCGGATCGCGGCGCGTATCACGGCGTGTGTCGCGGCGCGTGTCGCGGCGCGTGTTCGGTCGGTAACGATGCGGCGCGTGTTCGGTCGGTAACGAGGCGGCGATTGGGGGGGGGGGAAGATGGTTTTGACCGTTCGGTGTCCTGGCGGGCCAACCCTGCCGATGGACCCTAGTCGAAGAGTCTTTAGTCCGGTCACCCAGTGGGCACAACCCGTGGGTGGATCGGAGACTGTGGAGACGCTCTCGAGAATGGAGATAGCTCCGTTCGGGAGATCGATGGCGGTTGACGGCCTGCTTCCAAAGGATGGCTCACGCTGTCCTATTGGGAACCGTGGAGGTTGCAAAAATGGTACGCAGAGATGCAGTCTGTCGACACACGAAAACTGGTGCTTACACTAGCGCTTGTCTTTCGCAACCACGAGTGTCTGCACAAGAATGTGGAATCGAACAGGATGCCTCTGGGAGAGTTGTACTATGTACGGTCGCTTCTAGGCGGTCTCTGTCAAATAGGCCTATGCCCTCGGCTTATATATCCTCGTCCGCGGAGTTTCGGCAGCGAGAGAGTTAATTGCTGTGTACCCTCTCGCGCCTATTCTCGGAACCGCGGACGAGTGGTGGGGGGCAAGACCGTTCGCCACGCGTGGTACGCGTCGTTACGGTGAGGCGCGTGGTAGGGGGGGGGCAAGATCGTCGTCCTACCGACAATAACTCGTTACATCACCTTCTCCTTTCGGAGGACGCGATCTTGCCCCGTTCTCCCATTGACCTTATTTGTTTTATTCTACGGCCTTAATGCTACCGGTCTTAATTCTATCTTAAACCTATTTGATTTAACCTAGTATTCTTAAACATTTATTCACAAAACAACTTAACCTACTGGGGTTTAGGGAGGGGAGCTGAAGCGTGCCCGGAGCTGCTGGTTTCGCAGCAGTTTCATCTCCATGAATCCTCCTGGAATGGGGACTCGGTATCTCCGGCCGACCTGAAATGCCTTCAAGTCGAACCGGAGCTCCGTCGGGTGAGATGGCTGGCGCCTCCACGGTTGTCCGGCGTTCGTCGGGGGGAGGGAACTGTATGGCTCCGGCGGTGGTGGGGTCGGTGTCGGCGGTGGCGGTGGCGGTGGCGGCGCCATCCACTCCTTCGGCATCGGTGGCGGAGTCGGGGTCGGCATCGGTGGCGGTGGCGGAGTCGGGGTCGGTATCGGCGGTATAGCAGGGGGAAGTGGGATGTCGAGATCCATTAGGGCCGGGGGGCTGTGGGGTCGGAGCGATGGCTGGCTGTGGCGGGCTGTCGGCTTCTTCGCCGTCGGCCGGGCCGTTGGCGCCTTCGGCGGTGCTGGTGGCGGCGCCTGTGGCTGTCGCTGCATTGGCTCCGGCGGTGGTGGCGGCGCTCCTGGGCGCTGCGGCGGTCGCCCTTGTGGCTGCTGTGGAGGCGTCTCCATCGCCTTCCACGGTGGTGGCGGCGCTTGGAGCAGTGCCTCCAACAGGGAGGTGGCTGGGCCTGTCTCCTTCGGCTGGCAGGAGTTCCTGGCTGGCTGGCGTTGCGGCGCGGGCTGGAGTGGCGATGCCGGCTGCAGCGGCGGTGCTGGCTGGAGTGGCGGCGCTGGCTGGAGTGGCGGTGCCGGCTGGAGTGGCGGCGCCGGCTGCAGTGGCGGCGCTGGCTGGAGTGGCGGCGCCGGCTGCAGTGGCGGCGCTGGCTGGAGTGGCGGCGCTGGCTGGAGTGGCGGTGGCAGGCGGCTCCTCTCGACTGCCTCGACGACCTGGATCCCCATTGCGGTTGATGGTTTCCGTGGCGGCGGCTTCGTCTTTGCCGGCGGTCCGCGGGCTGGAGGGGGAGGTCCGCCAAAGTCCAGTCGTCTCCTGACTGGAGGAGGAGCTGCTTGAGGTGGCCCCTCTGGCCGCTTCCGGATCCGGCACTCCATTGGGCGGCGTGCTTCGGAGGCCCGGAGCGGTACTGCTTCCTTCGCTACGGCTTTGTGTGCTATCCGTGCTTTTGGCGGCATTGTGGATAACCTCCTCTGCGCCGCCGTGGGGTTTATAGATTATTTCGGGTTGGTTTCTCCAGCGCGAAAGTGTTCCCGTGGAGTTTGTGGTCGTGGCCACCTGGTGTTCGTCCTTTTGACTGGCGTTTCCCATACTCCGGACGGTGTTGTCGTTGGCCCTGGTGTTTATTTGCCGCGCGGTGACTGGGGTCGGTTTGGGGACGTCTGCACTCCGTGCTTCGTCAGAGGTGTTTCCCCCCTCCTCTGCACGCGGCTTGAGGTCCCGTGTGTAGGCTTGGCTCGGTTGGTGGGCGACGCTGGTGACTGCCTGGTTGCCTTCTTGCGGGGGCTGAGCGGCGGTTGGATCGAGAGGGTCGGCGTCTTGCGTCCCGATAGGGAGGCCTTCCTCCTCTCCTCCACAGGGCTTTAGGTCCTGTAGGTGGGCCCTTCGCGGTGATTTTCGCCCATTCTGTAGCAGGACTAGGTTTGGCCCTACGTATTCTTTGACTACGTGGGGCCCTGAGAACTTTGGTGCCAGTTTCGCGTTAAAATTTTTGGCCGCGGATGATAACGGGTGTTCCCTGAGCATGACCTTTTCCCCGATTTGTGGACGCCAGTCCCGCCGTCGGAGGTTATAGGCTTTTTTCTGGGTTTCGGTGGCTTGTGCTTGTGCGTGGCGGGCGAGGCGGATGGCCTCGTGCAGGCGTTCTAATTCTTCGGTGCGGTTTGTGTGCTGGTCTTCAGTGTCGTCGGTGATCCCGGTGGTTGATTGGCGAATCGCCCCAGGGGCGGCTGGTTCGCGGCCATAGTTTAAATAGGCCGGGGTGTATCCTGTGGAGTCATGGCGTGCAGTATTGAATGCGAACATGATCTCCGGCAGCCAGTGGTCCCAGTGGCGGTGGTCTCCGTTGGTCAGTTGGGCAATCATTGTCTTGATCACTCGATTGACCCTCTCTACTGGGTTACACTGTGGGGTGTACGGGGGTGTTCGCCGGTGTTCAATCCCGTACGTGCGGAGCATCGACGTGAATTCCTTGCTCTCGTACTGACGGCCGTTGTCGGTTATTACCCGCCGTGGGCATCCGAAGCGTAGGACTATTCGTTCCTTGAAGGCCTTAGTAACGGCGGGGGCTGTGGCCTGTCGCAGTGGCTGTATTTCGACCCACTTACTGAATTTGTCCTGCATCACGGCCAGCATGGTGAACCCTTTTGCTGACCGTGGCAGTGGGCCGACTAAATCCGCGGCGACTACGTCCCAGGGGTTGGCGGCTGGTGTCGTTTGCATTCCACCTGCGGGTGCTTGTTGTAGTGCCTTGTATTCGAGGCACTTCTGGCAGCGGCTTACGTACCTCTTCGCGTCGCGGACCATCCCTGGCCAGAAATAGCGTTGGGCCAGCCGTGCGGCCGTTTTGCTGCCTCCTAGATGTCCAGCGGTGGGTGCGTCATGGTTTTCCCGTAGTACCGCCTCCCTGAGTGGCTGGGGCACGCACAATTTCCATTCTAGTTCGGATCGCGGGCCGTGGGTATCGGAAATGTGTCGGTAGAGGCGCCCGTCCACCACGTGGTATTCTGGGTAACGGTGTGGTTCGCTTTCGGCGGCCGCTTTTATTCGATCGTACCACGGGCAGTCGGTGGGTGCCTCCATGCTGTTGACCTCGTCTTGGGGGCTTCCCTCGGGGCGTCGTGACAGGGCGTCGGCGACCAGGTTATTAGCCCCCTTGCGGTACTGGATGTCGAAATCGTATTCCTGTAGTTCCAAGCCCCAGCGTGCCAACCGACCGGAGGGGTTGTCCATTGTACGCAGCCATTTTAGTGATTGGTGGTCTGTTAGGACCGTAAAACGATACCCCTCGAGGTACGGTCGCATCTTCCGGATGCCCCATACCACCGCAAGGCACTCTTTCTCCGTGACCGAGTAGTTTTTCTCGGCGGAGTTCAAGGTGCGGCTTGCGTATGCGATAACCCGTTCCTGGCGATTTATGTCCTGCGTTAGGACCGCGCCGAGCCCCTCGTTGCTTGCATCGGTCTGGAGAGTGAAGGGCAGGGTGAAGTCGGGGCAGGCAAGTACGGGAGCGGTGGCTAGCTGTTGCCGGAGTGTTTCGAAAGCTATTTCCTCCTTCTCGCTCCATGTCCATCGTACCTTCTTCTGTAGTAGGTGGTTGAGGGGGGCGGCGATGTCGGTGAAACGCGGTATGAATCTTCGGTACCACGAAACCATGCCTAGGAATCGTCGGAGTTCCCGTAGGTTAGTGGGCGCGGGTATTCTGGCGATGGCTTGTACTTTCTCGGGGTCGGTTGCGACCCCCCGCTCGGTGACGGTATGTCCTAAATACTGTAACTCGGTTCGACCGAACTGGCATTTCTCTTTATTTAGCTTGAGTCCGGCCGCCCGTAGTCGTTGCAGTACTTCGCGAAGGTTGTCGAGGTGTTCCTCGAAGGTGCTCCCCAGTACGATGATATCGTCGAGGTAGGCAAATGCCCGTGGTTCCAGCTGCGGACCGATGATTTGGTCGAGCAGACGCTGGAAGGTGGCTGGCGCGGAGTGTAGTCCAAACGGCATCCTTCGAAACTGAAACAGTCCCCTTCCTGGTACGGTAAACGCTGTTATCGGACGGCTCTCGTGGTCGAGTGGTATCTGCCAATAGCCATTGGTTAGGTCTATCGTGGATATGTACTTCGCGCCCCGTAACTTCTCTAGGGTGGCCTGGACCTGAGGTAGCGGGTATGCGTCCTTCTCGGTTACCTCATTGACCCTACGAAAATCGATGCAGAATCTCCGTTTTCCATTTTTCTTTTTGACCACCACGACTGGGGAGCTCCACGGGCTGTTGGAGGGTTCTATGATTCCCTCCGCGAGCATTCGACTTACCTCCTCGTCGATGATGGCCTGCGTGACGGGATTCTTGGGAGTGTACCTATGTTTGATTGGCTCTGCGCCTGTTTTAAGGCGGATGCGGTGCTTGGCCATGTGGGTGAGGCCGGTTAGTAAATCGAAACGTCCCAGTTCCTCTACGAGGAATGCTTCTAACTTCTTTCGTTGTTCCTCGGTACAGCTTCGAAGTCCGGGAGGCGAATCGACCGTGACGGCGTCTAATCGTGGGTCCCATTCCTGTTGCCCTAAACGTAAGGTCATCCCCATCGTCCGTTGTGCGTCGATGCCGAGGAGTACGTCGCAGGTTAGGTCCGGGAGCACCGCGCATCGGAAGAATACAAGGCTGTCGGTCACCTGCGCGAAGAATGCGATTTCTTCGCGGATGTGCACCTTCTCGCCGTTGGCTACTTTGATGACCTTGTGCGTTTTGTACGTCGGACTCCCGTTCTCCCGACACCATTTGGCCATTTCGGAGCTTACATAGGATTTTTGTGCCCCTGTATCGATGAGCGCCCGGAACCATCTATCATGAATCCTTAGCGGAACGTGTGGTCGGTCGTCTGTGTCGGATTTTGCTGAGGCTGATTTGGTGGAACGTTCCGGTCGGTGCCCCTGCCGCCGGTTCCGTTGGCGTTTCCCGAAGGCCCTGGGCATTGGCAGTCTCGGGAAGAAACGCCCGTGGTTCCGCAGCGGCTGCAAAATAGTTTAGCTGGCCGGCGGCAGTCCTGGCGGTAATGTCCTCGCTGACCGCACCTCCAGCAACACTCTTCTCGGCGGTACCCTTCACCGACAGCGGCGAGTTTCTGACCCCCTCGAGTTTTATCGTCGGCGGGTTTGGCGGGGGCCCTGGCGGCCTCCTCCTTCCGTGCTCGTTCGTGGTCGGTCGCTAGATCGATGAGGTCGGGCAAAGTCGTGAAATCGCGACGGTGAATGAAAAGGCGGTATTCTGGCCGTAGGTTCGAGTAGACCCATTCCAACTGATTATCTTCCGAAATATTACCGTGGCGGTACATTAGTAATCGGAGCTGATCGGAAAAATCTGCGGCGGTTTCGGCCGGTCCCTGGAGACGCTGGTGGATTTCCTTTTCCAGGTCGTGCTGCCTTCGCCGCGGAAGGAACCTCCGTTTGAACGCGGTGAGGAACAGGTCCCATGTCGGGAGGTTTTTCTTCTCGACACGGAACCATTGCAACGCCGTGCCTTTCAATATGCCCGGGAGGCAGCGTAAAATTTGCTCCGGTGTGACTTCGTAGCCTTCCTGTAGATCGTCCAATTGCTCTAGGAAGTCTTCCGCTCCCTTTCCTCCATCGAAATGTCCGCCCCATCTTTTCACTCTGTCCATTATATATTGGACAGCCGGTGTGCCGTTATCGGTTGCAGGGATCGGTATTCCCGTTTTTCCGGGGGAGAATGATACTAGTGGCGGGTCTTTTGTACCTTGATCGTCTTCTAGGGTGGCTACTACGGTGGGTGGAGGGGTTATCGTGCTGGTCTCGGAGTCCTCCATTGTATTACCCGTCCGTAGATGCGCCACTATTCGCGCTCGTAAGGCGTCGATGGTTCCGGTGGCGTCGAGTTGATAGCGCTCCGCGAGTGCTATAAGATCGGCTTTTGTCCTGTCGTACACCCAACCTACCCGAACCATCCGATCGTCCTCCGTACTTCCTAAGGTCCCTGTTCGGGCGCCAAATGTAACCGTGATACGCGGGGTTACCGGTGGGACGGTGGAGGTACCGTATGGCCAGCTCAGGACGGTGGTCCAGGGCCGCCGATCGAATGATTGAACGCAGGAGTAGAGTAGAGTACGACAGTTTATTTAGTCTTACGGCTACGTACAAAAGATCCCGGCCAGGTCTATGCTGGCACACAGTGTGAGGACGGCTTAATGTATATCGCGGGTCCCGGTGTGTATCGCAGCGCACGAGTCGGCGTGGGTTCCGGCGCGGATCGCGGCGCGTATCACGGCGTGTGTCGCGGCGCGTGTCGCGGCGCGTGTTCGGTCGGTAACGATGCGGCGCGTGTTCGGTCGGTAACGAGGCGGCGATTGGGGGGGGGGGGGAAGATGGTTTTGACCGTTCGGTGTCCTGGCGGGCCAACCCTGCCGATGGACCCTAGTCGAAGAGTCTTTAGTCCGGTCACCCAGTGGGCACAACCCGTGGGTGGATCGGAGACTGTGGAGACGCTCTCGAGAATGGAGATAGCTCCGTTCGGGAGATCGATGGCGGTTGACGGCCTGCTTCCAAAGGATGGCTCACGCTGTCCTATTGGGAACCGTGGAGGTTGCAAAAATGGTACGCAGAGATGCAGTCTGTCGACACACGAAAACTGGTGCTTACACTAGCGCTTGTCTTTCGCAACCACGAGTGTCTGCACAAGAATGTGGAATCGAACAGGATGCCTCTGGGAGAGTTGTACTATGTACGGTCGCTTCTAGGCGGTCTCTGTCAAATAGGCCTATGCCCTCGGCTTATATATCCTCGTCCGCGGAGTTTCGGCAGCGAGAGAGTTAATTGCTGTGTACCCTCTCGCGCCTATTCTCGGAACCGCGGACGAGTGGTGGGGGGCAAGACCGTTCGCCACGCGTGGTACGCGTCGTTACGGTGAGGCGCGTGGTAGGGGGGGGGGCAAGATCGTCGTCCTACCGACAATAACTCGTTACAACCCTTCCCGTCGTTTTTCGGCTCCGCTGGGCCAACGTGTCATGGATACGACGACAAATCCTGCCCCGACGACGTTCCACGGATGTTGGACGAACCACAGCCAGGACTGTCTCTTTTTTTTCAATATCGTTGCTACTTATCGATTGGTAGCCAGCCGGATGTAATCCACGTGAAATCGCGGCATTGTGACTCGAATAGCTCTTGGGATATCGAGCGCTGAAGTTTGAAAACGCTAAGAGGAGTGTCAAACGTGTTTCGATATTGAATACTCCAGATCCGGCGTGGAGTTGGAAATGTTTGAAATACGAGGTCCGGGAACGCACTCTCCTCAAAAGCTTCGGCTCGAGTAGCCTTGGAGACTTGGAGAGCTGAAGATTGCACTCGTAATCGGTGGTAAAGTCGCGAGTGTTGCAGCTGCAACGAAAAGTGTCGCACGGCCGAGAGACCCTTAAATTCCGACCCCCCGATGCACGCGAAGAGCAGCTTTTCCTGTCTTCCCGTCCGTTTCTTTGCCCTTTTTCAGGAGGGTTGCACGTGAACTGCATACGTTTGCGTACATTTACTGCAGCCGCCAGAAGCAACGCGAAAATGCATCGCAACGGTTTCGCCGAGCTGCGATATTATTCCCGCGGAAAGGATGCTGCATCGCGCCCGTTCACACGGGTCTCCTCGCGCGTACACGCGCCTATAAATTCTTAACAGCGATTACGCAGACAGGGGTGGGTATGGACAATAAACGAAAATTTATCTGCAACTCGTTCCCAGGAGCCAGCACCGATTGTTTATTCTCCTTTCATTTCGCCAAACCCGCCATAGACAAAGGGAATATTTATTTCTGGCCCTTATAACTGTAATTACACGGCATTGTTCGAACAGTTTGACGAGAAAAATATGATTTTCAATAGATCCACTCGCGATTCCATTTTTTCCAACGATATTCGACAGCAGAGATCCCCGTGCTGCCAGTTAATCGGAACCATTTCATCTTTTTTAATTAATCGGTTCGCCTCCGCACGTGGAGGGAGGTTTTATACGTATATCTACACCTAGCGCCCCTAGCAACCCCGGCGATTCTGCATTCACGCAGCCGCGTGGCTGATAGAATTTCAGCGCTCGTGTGCGCAACTTAATAAACGAAAACTTATTTTTCGCGCGCCACGCGCATACCATACCGTGGGTCGCGGTAGTTTTCAACCTGCATACAACGAGCCCCGGTGCTTGCCATTCCGTTTACTCTACCCTTCTCCACCTCCCCATTTCATCGTCGTAGTTAAATTTGCCCGAGGGTAATTGCAAATTGTCTTGTTCGTTTCCCGCTGTCAAACCTCCAACCGTTCCTTCAATTTTCGTCGCGATTTTAAATGCACGGACTGCTCTGCTTTCGCAAACGCGCACCCATTACGTGGCAGTCGTGATGCAGCTGAATTTATTCTCCCCTGGCACGTGACGGTCCTACGCCGCGTCTAATCTAAATACAAAATATAATTGTCAGCAACAAGTTGCCAGACCTGTCCACCGAAGGCAGGCAGCGCCAGGAGCAGCGATCGCTTTGTTTTCGCTAACAATCAATTAACGAGCATCGACGCATCGACTTGGCGGTGATTCCCCGGCAATTCCGCGGCAAGCTGATAAAACAGAACAGATGGAAATTGGAACTTTCTGATTACTTTCGCGTTGGTTATTCGATCGAGCGTTATCGATGCTGTTACGGCGATAACACGCCGGAAGCCTATTTAATTTCCACGTGGCTTATCGGTTCGATAGTTGCCGGAGTTTCGGCCTGTTCGACGCGAAACTTGGGCTGTTTCGATATCGCCGCTTGTTCTATCGCAATTAATATTTGCGCTCGAGCTACGGAACACCCCGTGTCCGACTTGAAGTTTTGCGTGGCGAGAAATAGCGCGGAATAATGTGAAATCGGTGGGGCGCGGACGGCAAGGAAGCTTGCCCCCGTTGCGGCAGATTCTTTGCACGTGCATCCAGCCTGGTGACATTATTAAATTTCTCCACAGATTTCCGCTCTGTGCACCGCGACGTGTCGAAAAGCCTCGCAGCCTGGTGCATTCTGCACGCTTACTAAATCCACATTTGGGACACTACTTTCTCCCTCTCCAAATGGGTTTTTTGCATTTCGGTGTATCGTACACCGGTACGATACACCGCGCGTGGGCATTATTAATGCAATAATTCGAATAATTGCTCCCTCTACATATTGGTACAAACTATCCCGTCTGTTTCCACGGCGGCATCTGTCGAGGATGAACTGTGCATTGGGTAAACATCAGGATTAGCAAACAGTTCCCTGGGAACACTACCAAGCACGATTAATTACCGCAGTAAACTAAAATTTATACCAAGTACCTTGCACTGTGCAGACAATCACTGTAAACGTCTCTATTACAAACTTTGTACTATTGCGCTTTCTCCTTAATTGTATAAAAGTCGCACTGACATTTATTAACCGCGCAAGTAGCGCAGCCCAATATATACATAGTTTCCGCCCGGTCTGACCGCGAACGATCCATACCACTCGCTCCGAACTCTTCGCTTCTTAATCGACAAAGAAGAGCTAATCTTCTTGTTGGTGGCTCGTTATCCCGAAGGTCGGGCTCGTGCAACGTCATCTGCTTATACATCTGCGTATAATTAATATACACCGAGGGGCAACGTTCAGAAGCTTCCATTTGTCGTTATTGATCTCCCGCGGCCCAGCCGTAAATCGCTAATTTTTTGGCCCTCTTAATTCGAGATCCGGCGAAGTCGGCCTCTGTAAAATCACTGGGACCCTTCCGCGCCATTTCCATACAAATCGGGCAACTCCGAAACTGCCCGTTCGAACAGACTGAAACTTTTAATTTTCCAGCACGTTCGCCGCGCCGCCCCGCGCCGGCCTCTCTCCACTCTAATTGCTCTTTAAAATCATCGCGTTCGATTATGAAACACAGCGGCTTCGACCCAGTTGCGAAATCTTCCGCGCCCGGAACGTCTGTGTCGAATTCGAGCAGCTACCCGACAATAATTAACCGATATCCGCGTAGAATGCAGTTTGCTTGCAGTTGGGAGGAGGCAAGTAATGAAAAGGTGAATGGCTTTATTCATCGGCTGGTTAATTCTCTTAAACCGTAACGATGCCGATGATACGTGCTAGCAGAGCTTGCGGCCCGTGGTCCTCTCGGGAGCCACGTTGATGCACGTCGATTTTTCGCTCGCAATAAAGGGGAATTTCGGTGAATTCGCCAACGTCAGTGAATTCTGCCACGAAGCGGTGTCGCGCGGGCTAGCTCATAAAAGAACATTGTTCGCGCCGAGTGGCTGCGCGGTAAATGAAGCAATATCGGTGACAAATGGCGTGCAGCCCCAACCGATGGAAAAGAAGGCAAATGGCGTGTCTGGGTTCGACCGTGCATAAGATATAAATCGACTGCTCGAGGAGCCAGAATTATGATGATAGCGGTGCAGCCCTCGAATCACCAAAACGAATCACTGCTACATCACCTGTTATACTCGTTTAAAATTTTATTCCCTAATATCTCTGAGAAAATATCTTGGAACAATTTCGTTTTGCAACCTTATACTTCTGTTCCCAAGAGAAATACAAAGCCACCGATTGCGGTTTCTTGCGATGCAACGGCATTCAGAGCGCGATGAGATTTATTATTGGCGCAGCAAGTGCTGGCGATAATATTTCCCTGGCTTCCCACGGTCCGCCGCGCGTTTCATAAACAACCAGCAAACGTCCCGATGAATGTATAGGTTCCCCTGCAAAAGCTGTCCCTTGGGATTCCTCGATTTTTCCACCAGTAATCTCCGCGTAACGAGTCAATTACGAGGCGCTCCGTATATTAAAAGCAATATTTAAATGGCGGGGCTGAGCGTTTGCAGTCGGTGCGCCGTTGCATTAAGTGGTCTACTCGCGCGTGTAATATCAGAGCTCGTCGTCAACTAATTAAAGTAATGAACAGGCGAATTCGCCGCCCGTCAAACAGAATATTTAAACGTGGCGTCACACACGAATCTAGAGTAAAGTTTACCAATTACGCACGCCCCCTCGACGTCGTTACCGTTTAACACAAGCATCCGCTGCAAATCAGGTATAATTCTAATTTCAAAGCCGTTTACGAAGGCTGCGTTTAAGCAAGTGGAAAGAGGCGGTGGCCCTCCAAGGTTAAACGATTTCCGCGTAGTTCGCCTTCGGTATCAACTAATTTCGGGTACGCGGGACGTACGCCGGCAATTATATTCTAATATCCTCTAACAAACGGCTGGCAGGCAGCGCGGGTGGGGCGCGCAATTATCCCTGAAAAATGAATACGCCCGTGGCGCGGGGTATTGCGAAACATCCGCGAGAAACGAAGGGCCCGCTCGAAAGTATGCCCTTCATAAAATCGCGTAACGTAATTACGCGGGTGTATGGAGCCCAGTAAAAGTCCCTTTCCCATGCAATTCCGCCGGAACGAATGAACTGGCTTGTATCAACGGCGCGCGTCCCGTTAATACTCGTAAATCGCTTCTATGCGTTTCCTCGGTATGTATTCCGGCCGCGCCGCGCGCGGACAATGGCGGAGCGAGGCTGTTTTCACGCTCGGATCTTCCAGCCGCGACATTTGTTATTTTAATTATGTCTGGACCGCTGTGCCGGCGGTTTTGTCGTTACCGAATCGCCCGGGCGGATTAAATTGCTTTGCGGCAGAGGAATGACGGAAATCGGCTCGACGACGTTCGGTTCTTCCGGTTTTCATACGTACCTAGACCTCCATATTGATTCGAGGCCTATTGATTGAACAGCTTAGGAAGCTGGGCAAGCCTACCACTATATATGCACAGAATCCTCACTGGTATTACTCCAAAAAGGGTTGAAACCCCTCATTTGTTTCCTCTTGGACTAAGTGTGTAGGTTTATCTGCTGATCAACGTAGGAGAATTAGAAAAATATTAAGGATAAACAATTCTAGAGCCATTAAATTCAAGATTTCTAGGAAACTCCTGTGAACGTAATAAATATTCCGATTTTCTCTTCCAGAGTGTAAAAGCGGGTCTCATATTTATAATAATTTACGTTATACTCGTGCATTCTTCCATCGTGAGACTATTCCGTTGATTAAAAAGAGCAAGGTGGATGCGCGTATCGAGCCTCGTCCATCCGCAGACAATTATCGCCCGCTGATTACGCGTGTCGTCGTGCGTTAAACTGGCGAACGCGTCTCTGTAGTCGGTGCTCGATACGGGGGCGTTCGTCGACCGTGATTACACACCAAAATTACCAGCTCGCGAGTCAAAACGAGGGGCGTATTACCCCGGCGCGGCGGTGCGTATGGCTGCGATCCTTTGTAAAGTGATCACCGATACTGCGCTGGAAATCGGATCGCTTCTTTGCCCTGGCCAACGGAAGGTATTCGAATAACGATACTACGCGAGTTTACCGGCCGCTCCTTCTCAGCGTCCCATCGAATGTTCTCGCCCCGCGAAACCGAATCTTGAGTCGGCACGGCCCTCGGCCCGATATTATTTCTCCGGGCTTAATCACCAGCGACTAACCGGCCAATAAATCGCCCTCTAATTTGGTTTAAGCGCCACCCGGAATTATCCGTAGCCAACACCGAAGTCGCCGGATTATCTCGCCGACTGCGTCTCTCTTGCGGCTCCGACGATATTGCGCGTTCCACTGTGCAGCCCGGCTGTAAATTAACTTTAATGCACCCTGGCCGTCTGAACGCCTCCCCCCTACAACTTTCGATTACGATATCCAGAGGATTGATTGATAGGACGCGCCCGTTCTTTTCCGCGGTATTTCAGTAGGTACTGTTAAGAGGTCTCGTGAGCCTGCCGCGATAAATGCCCCCCCGACAGCTTTATGGCCCTTCGATTTACCAGTTTAATGTGTTTTTAAATCGCCCACGATATATCCGGCCGATTAGAAGCCAGGATCCTCGATAAATCGACTGCTTTAATTTGAATTTACGATCGCTTAGAGGAGTATTTCGCAAGGCGGCTGTGTCTATTGCAGGATTTGGTTAAAGCATCCCCCTGATAGCCTTGCGAATAGGAGAACGAGGTGCGAGAGTTCTAGGTCTCGTTTCGTAGGGTAGGTATAGTTTTGCGTTTAAGTGTCGCGTGCTGGGCGGTTGTACGTAGACGGTCGCATAGTTTTGTGCTCGGTGTGCTCGAAGCGTAACGCAACGCGTTTGGAGATGGTGGGTGTAATAATTCGACCGGTATGTGTATTGATTTCAGATAATGGGCAAGTGGTACGTGGTGGAAGTGTTGGAGCACAAAGTCGATCCACTGAAACCTGTAGGCGGATCGTACGTGCTCAATTCCTGTCCGATTGTGAAGCTGAGGGCGCTGGAATACTCGTCGCTGAGGCTTTTGTGGACCGAGGAGGCTGGCAATCTCGAATACACTTTCCGGATACCGGACATATCGAGGAAGCCGGGCTTCTGGATCTCCACCTCTCTGCAAAATGGTAACGCGGCTGTTTCGAATACGACGCCACGCGACGCGACGGGGAGGATCCAGAAATATTTCCAAGTCGCCAGCATAGCTCCCCGGCGCGGCGCGGCGTTCGATAACGGTCGGACACGACCGACCAGGGAATTCATGCAGATTTCACGCGCGGCTTGGGAAATTTCGGCAATCGCAAACGCAATCAGTTAAGCCCCAGCAATTTTGGTTGAAGCAAAGCTTAAATCATGCGGAAACGCTTAGGGAAGCGGGTCTCCTCTCCGAGGAATGTCTTCTTCCGTCGATAAATTCGCTGAACGGACGGCTTTTAAATTCGCGGGAATATGCGCGCAGCCATTTCCGACGCATAAAACCGAGGAATAATTTCCTCGTGAAATTTCCAAGCGGCGGCGTAAAAAACAGGACTCACGGTATCCCTGGCTTCTCCTCCCGTTTCCTTCCTCGCGGGATGTAGCGAACGGTTCGATAGGTTCGAGTGTCGGTCTACGAAGTTCCTTCAAAGACGATTACAATAAGCCGCCGAAGTGGAGCAAAGTTCTCCTCGAATAAATGAGACGAAAGGTTCGGTCGAGCGTGGCGGCGTTCAAGTTCGCGACGAAATCTGGAAGGCGTCTTTAAATGTTCGTTTCCCGCTTGCTTTCACACGTCAAAGGCCTTTGGCGAGCAAGAATGTCAAAGATTTCGGGAATTCTTTTGCAAGAATCTCAATTCTTCGCCCCTGCAGGCCGTGTAGAACTGTAAAGTGTAGACGTATAGATGGCCTCTTCAGCGCGAATCCATCCGAAATTCTTCGTATTTCATCGGAAGACAAAGTGTATAGGCTTTCAGATCGTCAGGGAATTTCACCTGCCCTCTCTTCTCACTTTTAATGAAAGCCCAGATCCGTCGTTCCCTCGGCGTTTCATCCCCCGCTCGGTTGGACAGCTTCCAAGTAGAATTGTCGGTAGAAAAATTGCGTTTACCAGCTGCCAGTTATGTAACTCCGGGCAGGCTCTCGATTCATTGACCCTGATACAGTTTCGTTAGCCAGAGCGGAACAGAAGTTAAGAGGTCCATCGAACTGGCGCTTAAAGCCATCGCGGGCGAGACTGAATAAGCGACTCGAAGCGAAACTTTCAAAGACCGCCGGCCGGGCCGCGGCGTAACTAGTTTTACGTACGAGTGTGTACGATCTACTCTATCGTGGAACTGATAGGATACGAATTAGGTCTAGATTAGCTCCGCGCGTCGGACGGGACTTGAGTCTGTGTCGGCTAATTAAAGGAACGTCTTCCGTTTTACCCTGCACCTACATATAACAATTACGCTGGCTCCCTCGGTCCGAGTTGGTGCAACTTGGTCTCCCAGAAAACCACTCGAACTCGGGGGGGACGATCGAAGAGGTTGCCACGAACCTCACCACAAACGACCCCGTTACAAATGGTTAATTAACCGACTCCCCGGAGCATAGAGTAAAGTAGCGGCAACTCCCCTCGTAACCGAAGACGTAAGATGGCCCGATAACGGTCTTAATGAATCCCCGGATATGCAGCCGTGATTATCGGCTAACTGTCAGTGAGATGGGCGCCGCGCGCGTGGCCGCATCGCCGCGTCGTCGAACCCGGGTTATGCAATTACAGCGCGGAGAATAATTTTTCAAAAGCCCCTTACCGTGCCCTTTTTTTAATTCCCTGCTCCCATTCTTCTGGGCGATAGCAGCGGACGGATGGCAGGAACGCTCGCACAATGCGGCCGCGGATCGAGATCTCTCGCTCCTCTCGAAGCTCCTTTCAAGCCCCGCTCCCCCCGCCCCCCGGTCTGAACGTGAAATTTGTCCTTTCGAATTATGATCGTTCGCGTGGCTTTCAAGCCTTCTCGGGGCTGGAGTCTCTGACGGTTCGGTGGATGGAACATAAAGGAGCATTCGTTGGGCTATGGGAATAAATTGGATCGATCGGTTGAAAGTAAGAGGCGGTAAGGGAAGGGGGTGGGCTATGACGTTGGAGGTGCGCAGAGATAGACAGCCACAGGGTGACGGGGAAATAGTATTAGTGGCAGTTTATTTCTTAACAATTGCTCGTCTCTCGTCGGAATGTTATTTGTGTAACTGTAACATCTGCCGCTTGTTGGTGGACGCGTGCATGGAAAAGAAGTCGATCGAATTCGGGGGAATGTAATAAAGGACGGTTGATCGCTCAAAGCGACGTGAAATTCGAATGCACATCGTCTCACGCCCTCGACCAGAATTTCAAATGGACGAACCGTGGATACAATTAATTTCGTGCGATTAAACGTCAATATCTCCGAGCTAGCGAGCATTTACACAGCGAAACGGTTTTCGACGGGGCTATACGCCACGCCATCAACATTATTGCCACTGGCACGTTCCGCACGCGTGACAATCATTTTCCAAACTAATAATCATTTTAACAGCGATGCGCGGCTGCAGGGCCATCCCTAAACTAGCACAAAAGATCCAATTACAACGATTCTGTGCGTTCGAAAGAGGAAAGGAATCGATGATCGTAATCGCGTCGCGTCGCAGTAGCTACGCGTAAACCATCCGTGACGACCCATAATATTCTGTCTCCGCGTATTCCTAATCAGCAGCGTAAGTGCATCGTCAACGACATAATGGCGCGTAATGCGACAGATTTCCAACGGGACCATGCTGGCATTCCCAGTCGTCGTAGAGAATAATCAGGCCGATTCGCTGATTTCCGCTGGTGATTTGCTCTGAATCGCGAACAGCTCGACGAGCCCCGCGATTCCACGCTATTTCAGCGTAGGTACGCCAGCGTTTAAGGGCACGTAACCGAGAATATAACTGTAGGAGCAAGTTGTAAATCGAAATCGACCTACGTACATAGCGCATAGTATCGTGGGATCAGGAACCCCCATAAGAGGGAGCCCGGAACAAGAGACTTCGGAGGGTCGGTGGTGGTGCGCAGCGGATCCGACGATCATGAGTTCGAGTCCCGTCGCTCGAGGCTCTCTTTTCCCGTGGCTCCCGAGGAATTACATAGGAATTACAAAACCAAAGTGATAGCCAAAAAGAAATACGTATCCAGCCTTCCTCGCCTCCCTGACTAATTCGCATGGTGTTGATGATGCCAACAGGTACGCTGACGGAGAGGCAGTACAACCAGTTCTCTGGCAACGTGCACGTGATGAAAGCCGTGTCCTCGGACATGGTGCTGACCTTCTGCTCCCGCAGCCCGGGCAATCAGCTCTACTCTCTTCTGCTCTCGCGGGAGCACATCCTGCAGAAGAGCGACAAGCGCGGCGTGCACAATCTGCTCGGACGCCGCGGCCTCAAGATCGTCAGTATCCAAGAGACCTGCATGAACAGCGCTGCCTGGAGAAGAGGATCCTTCGGTTTGATCGGCTGGCTGACCCTGATGGGCGTGCTGTCCTTCAGCGTCCTCTTCGGCTCCTGGCAATGGTAGTCGCGGAACGGGGGGCATAATCGAGTTCACGAGGGAAATCGTTAGCTAATCCGCGGCCGTTTGCGATGACTCTATCTTCCGTTGCAGAACAAACTCTTGGTCTACGGAGCGACAGAATCCAAACATACTCTCCTCTTCCACGTTCCATATCTACCTTCCAGGTCACCACCCACCGCAGCAAAATCTCCGAACCTCCCTTTCGCGTAGAGTAAGCGATGCTTGTCCGCTGGTTCGTGGAACAGAGTACCAACAGATCGATCGTCACCGAGAGAGCGCTGTGTTCTACGAGTTAGCCACGCAGTCGATACGGGGACCCCCTTACCGCGGGTCCCCCTTTTCATCGCGGAAGAATACCCTTAATTGGCAACGCATTTAACGATTTCGCGTATCGTGCCTGTTCGGCGTAATCGTAATAAGAATCTCGTCGACTGTCCGGAGAACGGACGGAAAACTCGGACGGAGTCACAGAATCCGTTGGTGCGCCCCGTTGGACCCAGGGCGAGGGAGCCGCGTACCATCGCTCCGACAATTATCGCGAATTCCTGCCCCTCGCGATAATGTCGTTCTCCACGGGGACGGAATCCAGCCGTTGGCACGGTGCATCCTTTCATTTAGTCTCGAGTCACGTAGATCTCGCGTCCTTCCAATTCTTCCTGTTGCCGTTGCCACGATACCGCCGTTAACCGTTTCCGCTCCTTCAAGGAATTGCCTGCCCCTCGAGTCCTCTCGGGCCTCGACTGGAAGCAGCTTTCCCGGTCCGCGTGTTCAAATCCGTGACGATTAACTCTTTCGGATCATCAGCAGCTGATTGTCGCCTCCACGTATCTTGCTTTACCTTCTGGCTTACACGGAGAACGAAACAAAATCACCTTGCATTCCGATTCTGTTCTGCCTCTTGGAAGAGATTAATCGAGCCTCGTTTTCGCACCTTTTCGCGCCTTTCGCACGACGAAACATATCAGCGCGATGGTTACAGTTATTAGTAAGAAGGGGACTGTGACGAGGGATGGACTTGAATGGAACATCCACGGCGTGTCGGATACCGCCGCTAGGGGCTGAAAGAGTTAATCGCGGCACGCGGAAGATAATCCTCGCGCGGAAGCGATGAAAGGAGTATCTCGCGAACATTAGTCACGTTAGATTAGTCACGTGCATGTTGTATATGTATCCTCGGTTCGTGGATTTAAGAAGACAATAGTAACGTTTGTGGCGATTCGCGTCGATTCCGCGACGACAACGATCCCAGTAGCCGATCGTAGTAAGGTTCGTCCGCTCTAACTCGTCCAAGAACAACAGTCGAACGAGCGTGTCGCCGCGAGCACCTGAAAGTTAAACGGTCCCGTGTGTCGACGTTTACCGGAGACCCAAGGAGTTTACCCTCTCCCACGTGTGTGTTCGTCGGCAAAAGTATTCCAAACGCGCAACGATTATATCACGATCTATCCAGTACACCCTTCTTCTGTCTCGAGCCTCGTTTAGGATAAAGGGGTTTCGACTTTGAATAAGCTACGTTAGCGGGAGTTCTATTTCGAAGGAGGGGGGAGCAGCGTTGTACGATTGTAAAATAGTTGAAAGTTATCGTTGGACATGGTTCAGCTCGCTCGAAGCCGATCGAATCGAGTGGCCGTGTCGTGGACTCAATCGCACTCGCTTCCTCGTTTTCAGTGAAATTCGCGCACGCTCAACGTATCCTTTTATACTTATCGAGATTCGTTGAGGCGATCTTTTTATATAAAAGCAGAGGGAGCTTTGAATTCTGCCAGTTTTGCGTCTTCTCGTATGCCTTTTTATACGAACCCTTCAACGTACAAATTTCTATTTTAAAAATCTCGCTCTTATCCATTTTTCTACATGTATAGTTGAATTTTTGTATACGAGCCGGCACATTATCCGTGGGGGATCGCCGGAAGACTAGCCGGATGGGATTGGAGAGGAAGACGATTTTGGTTTGCGTGCGAATCGATTCTGGACGAGATGGTGCCGACGGGTGAGTGAAATTTAGGTCCAAAACGGATGATGTGGTGCAGCTTTATCTGGCGTTACGTGTTTCCTCGGTATTTACGAAAGCAAACGAATGCGTTTGAGTGTAGGGCGAATTGTTCGATGCACCGAAAAGCCGCAGCTTCTCGCGCCGGCGCGCGGCGCGGCGCGATTACACGGTAGAAACGGCAAACGGGGGACTGTTACGATTCATTTGACAAATTAAAGAAATAAACTCGTGTCCTGTATATATATCCTCGTATCGAAGCACTCGACGATCACGGTATACATACGGGGAACTCGTTGAATTATTGTACACTTGGATGGGAATCGTGAAGTAATTACGCCATGTTATGTTTAAAATGCTCTAGAGTCTTTATTTATTGTACAGAATTGCTCGATATTATAAATAAATCTATATATAATACAACCTATTAGTACCTAATACGATATAATCGTATGCTTATTATGTGTATAAATATGGAACAATAAAGAATGAATTGGACGGTTTTCAGGCTCTGTTATTTCCCGACTGTTTCGCGGCCGACTCGCAGCGCTGGAGGAATCCTAAAAATTGCAGGAGAATCTCGTTAGAGGAGCAGCGGAATCGTAGCTTTTGGGGGTATTCTACTCCGTCACTCGGAGCATCTCGAAAAAAAGCCGCACAAAGCTGCCGGTGAAAGCAGGAGGAGAGGGGAATAACGAGATCGCGCGTCGGTGTATGCGTTCTGAATGCTAAAATGCTCGCGAGGCATCAAGGGGTAGAAAGCTTTCGGCGTTACGTAAAGCTGCGCGGCAGAGAGCCAAGAGAAACTATTACCCCCGGTGAGAGATGTGATCGAAGGTGCCGGTAACTATCCGTCAACGGCTCTGCCACGCAGAATGCAGAAAGCAGAAAGTGCTCGGATGCACTGTCCGTCTAACAACCAGCTGCACCTACGACTGTACCTCCCGCACCCTCGCCTCCTTGGAGACCGTAAATCTAACGCTCTGCATTCTCCAAGCTCCACGACAGTCAAGTCCCTTATCGGTTATCTCAGCAGCTTGATCTCGGGAATAACGAGCTCGCGTCGTAGATTAAATCTTGTTGGTCAAACAGTTGATTCGCCCTAAGGTCCAAGGGATAGGGTGAATGAAGAGAACGCATCGCAGGAAGAGATTCGTGATGGGAGGGAATTGAAAGAACGCTGCGCCGTGGCCGTAGCAGCGCTCCATCTGTGATCGTGCTCTTTCATTTCCATCCCCAGCCTCCCCGTCTTCCTTCCGTCGCTTTTCCACGGATATATCTGACCGTTTCATGCTCCGTTCGTCTTGGGCCGCGGCGCTTCGTCGTCAACTCGATCTCCCTTAACGATTCTTCGCTCCACCCCACCCCCTGAGTCAAAGCTATCCAGCACAAAGGGTTCCGTCGCGTCGGTAGGAGCTGAAAAACTTTTAGTTGAATTTCACGCGGCCGAACGGAAACGCCATCCGCGGCTCACCGTCGCGCTTCTGTTATTCGATCCGATTGTCATTTAACAGTGGGAAAGAAATTTACAAACCACCTAGCGGCAGTATACGCTCATGCAGAGATGCTTGCAGTTCAGCTTCGAGTCTGATAGCATTGTTACCGCATCGCTCGGCAAATCGATTACCTAACGAATGGAGCCGCCGCGCAACACAAATCATAAAACGCGCAGCAATAGTAAAACAAACATCCCGGGGAGAAATATTGCCACGGGGGCCAGCATTATTGGGCCGTGTTACCGCGAAAACGCGCGGTGCGGTTCCCCTCGAGCACGAAACCTCGTCATTTCGACAATGACGAACGATCCCGGATGCCTCGTGGATGCACCGGTCTATCCGAAACAGCACGGGGCGGCGATCAGCCCATTAATGGGAATTAGCATTTTAATTGTGGAACGTGGGTGTCCACCGTGGATTACGTTTGTCAGACGGTTTTCCGCAATGGCCGAGGATCACGACCTTTCGGCCGAGCGGAACAAATAAGCGAATCAACGAATTAGCTAATGGCCCTGCTGATGAATCGACCTATTCCGGTCAGGAAGCGGCAAGAATAAGACAACGTTGCTGCACGCTAGCAGGCGAAACTTTCCACTCCAGAACCATGGAATCAGACGGTGGAGAGAAAAGTTTGATTAATTCCAGATATTCTTCCCTCGATTTGAATTTTCCAAAACTGCAACTCAATAGTCGTCGTCGCCTCGCTGCTTGCTCGATATTCTCGCAAACTCCCAAAAGAGAAACAAGGAGTCACGGAGCAGTGAAAAGAATCAGAGGAAACGTAACGACGGAGTACGGCGAGACGAAAGTTGGAGTGGGCGAGCTTGGGAACGAGGGAACGGGAGCAACAGCAAGAGGGAGAGGGAGAGGAAGAGGAAGAAGTAAGTATGCCCGAGTTTGCTGTTCCACGAGGCTTACGGTCTTTACGTGACACACGTTCGAGGAATAAGAATTAGATTCAATTACCGGAGGCATTCAGGGCGCGTTCACTTGCATAAACTTTGTCTCCGTGAGTCCGTCGCGTTGCGCGTCGGCTAGCGAGCTGCTCCTTCGGTGCTTGATGCTGGCTGGGTGGACTGAAAGGCGTCAGTAGCAGTGGTCGTGCGTTGGTCAGACGTCAGCCGCCAACACCACTCACGGTTTACACCTTCCGTAAACCGGGAGAACTGTCACGCGTCGACTCCTTTTCGGTATGTGAGCTAAAATAGAATTAAAGGGGCCTTGGATAAACGAACGAACCACTGGGGATGCCCCTTGGAAGCTTACTAAATTTCGGAATCGAGGTCGGAGATACTTTTCAAAGGGGTTCTCGTTTCCCATCGACCAACAGATGTAATAATACACGGGAAATGGGCACTCTTAACAAGGAATCTAAAGTTACCGATCGAATTTAAAGTTCCCCGGCCAGCAACTCGGGAACTCGGGAACTTACGAGCAAGCTCGCGTTCAGCATACGTTGCCCTGTACACCAGGGGCTGCTTTACATGCACATTGCGCCATTGCGAATTCGTGGACGAGTTTTATTCTTTGCACGGCTCCCCTAGATCCTCGCCCAGCTACAGGCATCCGCGCGCAATTAACGAACAGCCCATTCAAATGCCAAACGGCGAGAATTTTCAAATTTTCCTGCCGCTCCAGCGAGGAAACAGACATTTCCAAAGTTTCGATCAACGGTGGTGCTTTGAACGACACCCCCGCGCGCGGAGACCGCTTAATCAAAGTTGCTTTGCCCGCTGGAGCAGTTGCCTCTCTCGAAAGATTCGGTCCCGTCGTTAACAGCGGGGACAATTAGCGGGAGGTCGAGGGCGTTTCAAAGGAATTTAGCTTGAGCTGCGTCGAAGGTGGATGAAAGCTGGACAATCGGCGGGCAGAATCGCGACAAAATAACGCTCGGTAAGTCGTCCGCAGGAAATAATATAAACCTTCTGCGCGTGTGCAATTTGGCGACAGTAAATTTTTGGCGAAAGAAATTCGCCGTATCTCCGGCATGTCTGGAAATCTGCCCCTGCGCGAGGATCGTTTTCGAGAATCGATCCTCGAGTACGCTTCGAGTGATTCGAATTTCATGCTCCGCCCGCCCTTTTAGTTTCGCCGCGTTGCAGAGGAAAGGGGATCGATGTGCAGGGTGGCTCTAGTATCGGTTACCGCTTTGGTCGCCACAGTGGACCACGATCGATCGCCGCGCCGAGGTCGCACGGCGCGAAGGTGCAAGGACCGTAAGGGTATCTTTGAATCATCCTACACCCCTTGGAGGGTGCGAACAGTTGGTTCGTTAAAGAATTTCGTGTTCGATTACATTCTCGGCTGCGCGAAACGTAAACCAGCGAGCAATTAGAGGGCGCGCGGCGTTGAAGGACGACGATAATGCCTCGCGCACAATGCCGCCCTCGCGGGGGTAGGATTCTATGCGAGTACAGCGAGCATTATCGCAAAGTTCGCCCATAGGCGCGTCGCGGAACGGGCTGACTCTTGTTACTTACGTTTGTATGCGCGCGAATAATGAAACGTTGACAAAGATCAGCGCACAGCGGCGTACGCTTGTCGCGGAGGGTTGGGATTTTTGTTAAATACAGTAGCTGTGCAGGAGCGTTGGTGGCGCGGATGAAAAAGAGAGAAAATCGCGCCCAACGGTCGATTCTTCCCGTTGCCTGTGCCTGGACGGTGTTTACGCGTTTATCCAGAACGGCTGGAAATATCGGGAGCTGGTGGACAGGGTGGAACAGGAATAATGCTACTGCACGACAAAGTGGATGGAATTACCGGTAATTCGGTAATGAGCGCGGCGAAACGGCAAGAATCGCTATAACCCACGTCACGTACTCGCGGTCATATGCGTAATGCAATGCGCGTAATGCACGTATTACGGCTACAGGATCCACTGATGCATTATACGTGGACTCGCGTACACGGTGCAAACGCATTATTGGCTGGTGCCTCGCTCGCTCGACTCCACCACCCGCCGGTCGGGTGACTTTGCGCGGTAAAACTAGCGGTACTGCTGTTATTCTACTATCTGGACTTGCAGCACCTACTCAAAGATCGTGGCTTCGAGTCCGCTACATATCCGCCCGTATAAAATCGCTCAAGATCGTTTGTCCGCTGGATCACGTCTGGCCAACGCGTACCCCTGTCAGGCCTGCCACACAGGCGACCGTTGCCCGGTCAGCCGTGGAAAATTCGTGGAGGCACACGATGCTCGCTTGATCGTGAGCGATTCTCTTACGCGCCGGTGCTGCCGCGACCCTTTCCACAGGGATCGCTGAGTCGCCTCGTGTGCCGTTCAAGCGCCAATCGATTCCAGGGGAAAGAGATGACGGTAGATCAGTGCCCCTGCTTCTGTTATCGGTGCGAGCAGGTAGACCCTTCTGAGTGCTCATCAAGTATAGCTACTATGCAGAATAAAATTCTGTGTTGTATAGGCTATTTTTTCTTTTCTTTGACAGTATTCCTGTAAATTTTTAGAGTTTAATATTAAAACTTAAAAATTTGGTGACTTTTTTACAATAATTTACATTTGAAGAAAGCTAGTGGGTACCACTACGACTGTTATTAACGCCACGATTAGAGAAAATAACGTTACCCATTGTGTAATCGATGCTCCCTCGAAGCCAGCGAATAGACAAAGCAGGTGAATCGACCCTCCCCCAATATCGAGCCGTCGTATTTTTTGCTCGTGGGCGGCCAGCTTCCTTCCTGCTTAGAGTAATGGGTATTCCAGTCACGAACGAGACGGGAGCTAACCGTGTAATGATGGCAAAAGGTCCGCGGCATTACTTGCCTCGACTTGCGAAACGCGGGGGCGTGTTTTTGTTAGTGCTTTTTAGCGGATGCCTCTCAATTTCCACAGTCGAGTGAAACGTCATGCCGGCCTGTTCTTACCAAAATTTCCAAAAGAGGTACAGCGTACTCGTGATTAGAGATTACTCTTGGGCAGATTTGCGGAGTCAGGGACCAGTTGCCATAAACAGGGGAGGGTTACACGTTCGTAGAGAGCAGTAACAATAGGTGAACCAGCTTGCGCACAGATTGCTCGCCTCGTTCAGGCCCAATCTACTGGCTGCACAGCGGCCCGGCGTTCCGCCTCCACTGGACCCACGCTCGTATTCAGCCTTCCCTGCCAATTATTAAAAAGCTCGCGCATCCGCGAACGAGGCTACGCTCCGAGCCCTTCCATTTCCCATCAAGAGATCGTCGAATATGCATTCGCCGGCCGATTCTCGCGAGACACTCGGTGCATCGTCCAATTCAAATCCAACCCCCGCCGTCAATATGTGAGTGGCGTACGCGCGAGTGACGCGCATGAACGTAACGACGCGGGTGTATATTGACGTTGCCCGTGCTGCTGTTCCCTCCGCCAACGAAAAAGAGCAGACCGCCGCTATATATATATATATAGGAACGCGCCCGTAAGCCGGCGCGGCAGAATGCGAACTGCCGATCGGAAGGGCCTCGTCGGGGAGTGGGGTTTGATTTTATTTCCCCGCGCTCATCGCCACCCGTCCTGTTTCCAGGATCACGCGGACCAAATTCCGCCCCCGCGACAATCCACGCTCCGCCACGCTTTCCCCGGTATTCCTGCGCTTTATATTTATCTAGTTACCCACGCCTCCGGCCCCATATTTTTCCTTCCCCTCCCCGTTCCCCTTGCTTGCCTGTTTCCAGCCTCGTTAGCAGCGGCGACGACTCGCGCGCGACGAATAATAATGAATTTTCCACCCTGGTCACTCGAATTCCGCGGGAAACGGGGAGGAATTTGGTTGAGGATAATCGATGGGGATTAGCGTTGATGGAGGGTCGAAGGAGGATGGAGAATCGTCTAGGAGGTATGCATGTAAGCTCGCGTTACCTTATGCTTCCCTGAGGAATTGAACGCGGCCTTGGCGAGAATGGAAGAAGGGCAGCGCGGTGACATAATCGACTGAGTCACCGATTAAGGTTAATTATCTTTGGTCAACGCCTGCTCCTCCTCGCGGCGGCACGTATCGTTTCGTTTCGTCGGTTTAAGAGGCTGAATTAGGCGTAACGTCGGTGCAGGTGATTACAGAGGATCTGGTTACTTGTCTCGTTAAGCGAGCGGAGAAAACTAGAACGAGCGCAAAAATTAAGACTCGCTTGAGAAAAAACGGTGGCCTGGATTTCGAGACTCGGTTGAACTTGAGGGAACGGTCGCGAAGCAGAACTCCTCGGGCAGAAACTCTAATGCCCACGGTTATCTGGGGAACCGGGTAGCCATTCTTCAAGTCGAGGGATTTAAGAAGACCCCCTTGACACATTCTAGTTAGAAGCATCGAGCATTTACAGGATCGAGTTTCGAGCAACACCGTAAATGTTTAAAGCTCTTTCCTTGTAACAGATGGATCGAGCCTCGTCTCGCCGCGAAACGCTATCAAACGATCCAACAAGGTTGCCATCCAACAAGGGGCAATATTTCAAAGCATCCATCGCGAACCGAGGGAATTATTTATCAGCGAATTGCAAGCGCGCACAGCCGCTTGATAAATTGACGGCTGAGCGATTACTCTGATAAGATCCAGTGGATCCTCGATCTACCTCCAACGCATCCCACCAATTTTCCCCGCGCCACTAATCGCCGTCGTCTCGTTCTCAACCTATTCTTTCCCCATTATCAATCATTCCTCTGCGTGGCCCGAAGCTTCGCTGAAAAATCCACAGGAACCGCGAAACGATTTCCTACTTGCCCACCTCTACGTTCGCCCACGACGATTAAATTATCCAAACCATTACCAATCCATTACCTTCTGGCAAAGGGGCAAGTGGCGACCAGCTTCGCCTATCGAACTTTCGTTTCAAACGACTCTCGCGGAGGAGCTGCTACTAAAGGGCCAATAAACAGCGAGATAAAGTGTCAGTGACCATTAAACTATTAGCAGACATATCGAGCCTCCCTATATCTAAACTTTGCCTCGCCACTGGCACGCAATCACCGCCTCGATACTGAATATAATTATTTACTCGTCGATGGTCGCGAGAAAGGGCTTTGAAAAGCTTGGATGCAGACCGCGATCTTTGGCTGTTGGAAGAGAAGCTCCGATCCCAGCAGCTATCGATCATGCGTGCGCCGCGCCGTGCCGCGCCGCGCCGAGGGGAACAAGGAACTCGAGTGGAGACGAAAATCAGCCGCAGGACCGAGGGAAATTATTTATCCGCCGGTGGCCAGCACGGTGGACGTTGATAAATAGGCCGCTGCTAGGGAAGCGCTTGAGGGAGATGCCTGGGAACGGGGAACGGGCGATTAAGCAAGATCCGCGCGACGGCCAGCGGAAAAAATTGTCTCCCCCGTCAAGCAGCGGAGAAGAAAGATAGGAGAATCCCTCTTTCTTCTTCCTTCTTCCCTTCTTTCTGTCTCCTTTCTTCCCTTTTCCCAGGGAATGAAAATACTTAATCCACTGCAGCCTCGCGTCTCTCCAAATATACATCCACCCTGCACCGTTGCCTCGGGGACGAGAATAGTTTAATCCGGTGGAAGGCTGATGTCGCCTGGAACGGACCCTCGCCTGTTCGCTCCCAGAAATTTCGGGGGAACGTGTCTAAAAGATTACGTGCTCGCCCCGACTCGCGACAGTAAAGGAAACGAGACGGTCGCGATGCTGGCCGATCGCTGACCAGCCCGGCGAAGTTGATCCACAAATTCGTTTCGCTCCCGGGAACTTTGCCGCTGTTGCTGGTTGGCCTGTGCGCACCGCTGGCCAGTGACACTCGCGGGACGCGCGCGATCCTCCCCTTAATCTAGTTAGATGTAATTAACTGATGCAACTTCTACAACAAGCAGCTCCACGATGCGACGCGGCGCGGCCCTCCGAAAATGTAGAAATCAAATTAATTAACGTTTTGCCGGGCAACACGGCGCTGCCGTTCATTAATTACTCGGTTTATCGAAAGCAGGATAAGAGTAATACGCATTAGCCGCCATTAATTCTCGCCGGCGCGTCCGTTGCCACGAGTCTCGCGAATCATTCCGCTGAACTATTAGGGAATTTGGTTTAATCGAAGATACTCAAGGTTTGAAATAAAACTAAGTAGAATAAGGAATTCCGTGATCATCGATGGACAACTGAGGTACACATGTAAGCTTCGCAGAGGAGCGCGGTTGGCGAAGGTATAATAAAAGCTGGTTGGTCAGGTAGCTGGATCGCAGAATATCCTGAATATCATCGTGGTTTCGAGGCAAGCGTGCTTGTCAGTGGCTGGAAAGGGAGCAGGGGGCGCGAAAAACATGGGGTAGAAGTGGCATCAACAGGTTCCAGGGGGAAGTTTCCAGAAGCGCGCAGCAATTGTGGTCGGGCAGTGCTCCCCGCGAAATGTTTTGCAGATCTCCCGAGGCGTTTGCCCTGGCTCCCTCTCCGGATTCCCCCGTGTCGATGGCAACCTCTCGGCCGCTTTTAATTAACCCGCCACGCCGACGACGTTTCGCCAGGGAGCACCGCAATTGTTGCGAAACCATGGGCTCTTTAACCACGAGCCTATGCGCAAAAGCGCCTAAGCCATGGATCGTCTTCCCCGTCAGTTTCCCCTCGAGCTTTCGCTTTCTCAAGCATACCAGCAATAGAAACTGCCGCAACACCGTATAAACCGCAAGGCACAGCGCGTCGTAATAAACAGTCCCATTTCCAGCGAAATTAAAAGCGAGCTACCCTCGTAAAACACGCTCTTTCATAAGGACAAACGCTCGCGGACCACGGCGGGGGAACGTTAAAAACGAGCGTCCCGAGACCGAAGATTAGAAGAAAAAAAAACAGGGAATTCCTTGTACGCAGCTAAAATTCATGCTTTATTTACGGATCACTTTCGATGAAATACAAATGAAAAGAATCTTTACACCTTTCGCTGTGGATAAATCATCCGCGATGCAAATGGTGCTTTGAGCCGGCAGAGAAACGGGCGTCAAGTTGCCAGATCGATTCTATTTGCCTCTAAAGAGCCTAAACTCTAAACTTTAAACTTTAGAGTCTTCTTCCTCGGCTGCCATTGGAAAAAGTTAGCGTGAAAGGGGTGCGACGATAACGGGTGCCCTTTGAATCCTCTCTCCCGCCCATTATATCGCAGCCCGCGCGGCGCGGCGCGAGGTTGCGGATGCAACTCGTAACGCCACGATAATCCGCGCAGGCTGCAGCGGAAAGCTGACGCGAGATGCATTCAGCGTACGCTCTCCAGGCAAAGTTGCATGCAGAGGGATAGGTGGTGTCCGTGCGGAGGAACGCGAGGTAAATCGCACCGTTGAAAAATTCCCCAACTATCAACGTCAGCTATCATCCTGTGGAACTCTGATTTTCGTTCGCAGGCTCGCCTTTCAGAACCTCGCCTCGTATCAGACTTGGAAATTACAGGCACGGTTTGGAGCTTTGGAGTCCTATCGAGCGCCGTTGGAGCTCGATAGGACTTAGGGGTGATGGGTGATTTTCTTGGTGAAGGATGCACGCAGCCTTCTTCGGCTTTGTCGCCCTGCGGAAGGAGATTCAGGGTTTCGAACGTGTCTGAGAGATGGTTCGTCCCTTTTTTTTGGCTCTGTGAAATCCTATCGAGGGAAATTCGAGGCTTATTCGAGTAAACAGTTTGCAGACGGATGAGATGGGATCGGCGCGTGGCACTTTCTCCTGATAAACTTGGCCAAGAGATACTTCTGATATTTATATACCTACTTTAATTATAAAGGGGTGGAGTTGCTCAAGCCTCCGAAGTCGAAGGGGAAAAACCACGCCGGATCCAATTCCATCGTTCATCCCTAAGCTCTGGCGAAGGTGCGGCGCAGTTAACTGCAATCTGCAATCGCGAAAGACTCCCCGGGAAGGAATTAAAGCTGACGCGAAGAGCTCTGAAAATATGTAGATTTGCGGTCGCATCCACGCGGCCGCAAATAACCGCACACGTGCACCCTCGCCCGTAATCTGCATGAAATTACGGAATGTGCGCGTAATTAGAGCGCGGGCATTAAGGCCGTAGGGCGAGGATTCGGAGGCAAAGGTCCTGGCGCTCGGCATCCCCTCGTCCTCGACAAGGGGGGTAACGAATCTCTGATTTTTACAAAATTTCGTCAAGACCTTTGCGAGCGTTTCAGGCTTCTCGGAACTGATGCGGATTGGTGTGATTGTCGTCATTAATTATATTCCCCTATCGGCCTATCGTCTGCCTGTTAGAGCAAAGTCAATATTGCGAGTCCGTTATTTCCTCTGAACCGCCGCGCCGATTTCTAAGCTCAATGGATATTATTTAATGCTATAATTCCCTGTACCGTTATTATTCATACCGACATTTCTATTAATTGAGAATTTGTTACATTTCCGTCCTCGATTTAAGCACTCTTTCAGTTGCATTAGAAAATAGAGATCCTCGAGAAGCCTTAATTACGCCTTTTATACGTATATAAGGTAACAATGAAATAAGTAAGTAGTTATTAAGCATTTTTCAAAGCGATAATTATTGCATAGCATTCCATATGGCATATATCGCATAACGCGCCGGTAATTTCGTTCCCAACACGTCGATAATTTGGTAGGTTTGGACCAGGAAATTCTACAACGTTAATAGGAATACATGATATTAGAAGAGGTGGCACGGCGAAGCAGTGAGAGAGAGAGAGAGCTCGCCACTGTGTGCAACAAGGATGGAGATTATCGGGATAAGAGTGTAGACCTGCATTACCAGCGACTGTAACTTTCAGTTCCTTTACCATTTCAAGTTCGCATGCAATGTTATCGATGCGAAATAGAATATGATTATAGCGCGACTAGCGGATGAAATTAAAATTAAGTAGAGAAAATTCTTCTCGAAACTAGCTCGAGTGAAATAGAGATTTCTTTCTACACCTACTGGGAGTCCAGGGGGGTGACACTCATAGAGGCTTGGGATGTAACCACCGTTTAGTTCCCCTCCATCTCTGTAGACAGCGCTGTATGCAATTCAATTGAAAGATTATCCACTAGATGGTGCTGACCACGGGCTGCATTTGGCGCACATTTGGCGGCCATTATTGACTATATTCAATTGAATTTGATTGAATTCAAGCGGCAAGCCTGATCAAACCAAGCAAAGCCAAGTCTCGGATAAAGAACAATAATACGTTTTATCTGTAGCGTATTTGACGACTCTTATTCCGTAGCTTTTAATCTGCCTTTTTGAGGAGTTAGCATTATCAATCTGCATCACACTTGGGAGAAACTGTTACTGGCAGCCCGTGCCATCGTCGCTATCGAACACCCCAACGAAGTGTTCGTCATCAGTTGTCGTCAAACTGGCCAGAGAGCTGTTCTGAAATTCGCGCAGCACACCGATGCCACGCCTATTGCAGGATGTTTCACTCCTGGTGCCTTCACTAATCAGATCCAGGTAATTTTGGGTTGTAATAAAAGAAGAAGCTGTACACAGTGGCGGACGAAAGAACTCGTATAGTTTGGACCAGCGTGGCGTGGAAATCTACTACCGCGGTGTCGGACGAGAGTGGGCCGACTACGCATGTCTGATTGGTTCAGCGCCAAGAGGAAAATTCACCGATGCCAGCGCCAAGGCAAGCCAAGTGGAGCGTAGCCAAGTGAGGCCGCAGCCAACCAGCGTCGACAACGAGTCCCCGGCGACGCTGATTGGCTGCGCCCTCACTTGGCTTGGCGCTGGCGTCGGTGAATTTTCCTCTTGGCGTTGACCAATCAGACATGCGTAGTCGGCCCCACTCTCGTCCGAACAGCGTGGCGTGGAAATCTACTACGGCGGTGTCGGACGAGTGTCGATTCCGACTTTAACGAATAGCACGATATCATCTCGCAGTTCACAGCGGATGTGATTGCTGAGCATCTTGGGGAGAGGGGTATTCAGCTAGTTACGATGTATGAGAAATTCATAGATTCATGTGTTTTACAGTTTGATTTTATAATTTTATATTTCGCAGAGGAGAGGAATCGGCGATCTTCTGGAGATGGCACTTGCTTCTCTCCTGCACCGATGGAACTTCCAACAACTCCTTCAAGTAATCCTCCATCGGTGGCAGTGGTTGATTCGGGTGAAGGGCGCGATGCGATAGCATGTGCCACCTGTGTTGCACTGCAGGGTTTGGCACGCATCCTGGTAGCAGCAAGACCAATTAATCTTTTCTGATATTATTGCACAGTTGAGTAGATACTGCTGTGTTATAAGGGTACCAAATGGTAATTTATGTAACTGTTTTCAGGCCGCCTTCCGTGAGCCACGTCTCCTGATCGTCACCGACCCAGCCACTGACCACCAGCCAATCACAGAGGCCAGTTACGTGAACATTCCAGTAATTGCACGCTGAGAAAGAAGAACAGGCTGCCAAGGAGATCGCACCAGCCAAAGAGTTCACTGGACCGGTTGAGGTTCCAGCGGCTCCAGAACCTGGCTGGGTCAATGAAGTCGAGGTGGGTCCAGTCACTACTGAAAATTGGGCTGACGACGTTGCTGCACCAGCTGCCGCAGCTATTCCACCTGCAGCTGGTCCTCTCGCATTCCAGGCTAGCGGAGACTGGGTTGCTCAGGTGAATAAAAACGCCTTTGGTTTTTAATACTCGTTTGTTGTGCACGTTTATTTATTTCGATTTTTTACATAGACTTCGGAGGAATGGTCCACACCCGCGCCAACTGCTACTCCGGCTGCCCAGAGCTGGGGAGGTGCCACGACAGAAAAGTGCTGATTTCAACCCCTTTGAGAATTATGAAATATATGTATAAACACTGACACGCTTCGTACAGTCAATGTAATATAAATGTAATAAAATGATGGAAAATTCAGATGATTTTGACAATTATTTATGATGCGAAGACCCTCCTTCATCCTTAAGGCCTTTTATAGAGGCGTTGCTAAAGAATCTAAGGCAGAGAACTATTCAACGTAGAGGCGCAGAGTATTCGAAAGTCCTTCGACGCTGAAATTTAGGATACCTCCTTTCGCATCATGTTATCCTGATACATCGCTCCAAAATCTGGTCAAAATTTTCTGAACGCTCTAAATTGAGCTTCGTAACAGGAGAACATGATGTCGAAAGAGGTGGCACCAAATATCTTGTTCGGAGAAAGAATCTAAGGCGGAGAACCATTCAACGTAGAGGCGCAGAGTTTTCGAAAGTCCTTCGACGCTGAAATTTAGGATACCTCCTTTCGCATCATGTTATCCTGATACATCGCTCCAAAATCTGGTCAAAATTTTCTGAACGCTCTAAATTGAGCTTCGTAACAGGAGAACATGATGTCGAAAGAGGTGGCACCAAATATCTTGTTCGGAGAAAGAATCTAAGGCGGAGAACCATTCAACGTAGAGGCGCAGAGTTTTCGAAAGTCCTTCGACACTGAAATTTAGAATACCTCCTTTCGCATCATGTTCTCCTGATACATCGCTCCAAAATCTGGTCAAAATTTTCTGAACGCTCTAAATTGAGCTTCGTAACAGGAGAACATGATGTCGAAAGAGGTGGCACCAAATATCTTGTTCGGAGGAAGAATCTAAGGCGGAGAACCATTCAACGTAGAGGCGCAGAGTTTTCATAAGTCCCTCGACGCTGAAATTTAGGATACCTCCTTTCGCATCATGTTATCCTGATACATCGCTCCAAAATCTGGTCAAAATTTTCTGAACGCTCTAAATTGAGCTTCGTAACAGGAGAACATGATGTCGAAAGAGGTGGCACCAAATATCTTGTTCGGAGAAAGAATCTAAGGCGGAGAATCATTCAACGTAGAGGCGCAGAGTTTTCGAAAGTCCCTCGACGCTGAAATTTAGGATACCTCCTTTCGCATCATGTTCTCCTGATACATCGCTCCAAAATCTGGTCAAAATTTTCTGAACGCTCTAAATTCAGCTTCATAACAGGAGAACATGATGTCGAAAGAGGTGGCACTAAGTATCGTCTTCGGAGAGTGAATCGAAGATGGAACTAATCAACGCAGAGGCAGATATTTGGGATTTAATTAGGAAATGGAAGTTATAGGGTAGAGTTCTAAATTAAATGATGCGGTTTTTCTTTACATGTCGTTTATTAAAACACTCTGAATAATGTACAGTTATAATTGGTACAGATGTACTTTTAATAATTCCATTGTTTAATTACTTAAGCTGAACCTCCACTTAAAAATCACATATTGTAAATGCTGCACTCGTCCAGTGTGTTCACGTTGCACCAGTTGACACGAAGCCACGCATCCAATGAATTGCTTACCTATATAACAGACAAAAGCCCCAAGTTAATTAATATGTAATATAATTGCTACTTGAATACTAAATACACTAGATAGACAGTTCTTCTGAATGAAACTTATGCGAAAATATGAAAATACTCTACAAAGAACTTGGTTTGTGTATTTAATTCTTATAATAATTAAATTCTTGTATATATTATATCTAAATATAATGTATTATATATATCTTATTTTTTCCTATAATAAACATGAGACTTCTTGAGTCACTCTATTTTCCAATGCATAATAAATTAACGATTAATGCGACACAGGGTATTAGAATATTCATGATTTATTGCTAACTGTAGACTTACGTATAAATCTATACAGCAGTTATTGCTGGACGCTGTTGCAGGATTACGTGTTGAACTGTAAAACTAAAAGACTTATAATTTTAATTTAATATGCCGATCATATAATGGCCAGATATGGAATAACTCGTATGTAAAGTTATTCATTTGCAACCTGAAGGCCTAGGTCGCTTTGTGCTGTTGCTGTCATGCATCCGTAATTAGCGATAAAACTATTTATTTGCTGCTAAACACCGACATAAATAATTCGAAGGGGCGTCGAAACGCGTCCACGCCAGTCTACACTGAATTACTTAAGTGTATCCTCCAGACTGGCAACCCTAGGCGTCTTTTAACGCCCATTTTAGTTCACTTCATTCGCCGCTATTGAATAAATGTTTGATAAAACATTTTTTTACGCAATAACTACGCAACTTTGTTGTTATAAATAGTTAAAGTTGCAAGATTAGTCAGACTTAATACCTCAGGAATGAAACAAATTTGTACTTGCCTGCATGTATATTTATTGCTCTGTAAGTAGTATATAGGTGTGCTATAAGTGTTCTCCAATAAATAAACAAATAGCATTCTCTACCTTTAATCGTGGAATATTGGAATAGCGAGATTCCGAGTGTGCACCACTCGGTGTCAACAACAATTCATTCTAAACAGTACATTTACCACAATTTCCAGCTGAAAAAATACGCGAGAGCGTGTAATTAAAGCTGAGTATACAAAGGTAAAACTGTTTGAAATGGCATCTGCCAACGAAGATGCAGACGATGATTATTACTTGGAATTGTCCACAAATCCGATCAAATTTGAGTCGGTCAGTTGCCTCACAAATGTCTTCTTCGACAACTCGAAGCAACAGGTTAGTACTTACTAATTTACTCAATTTTTATACACACTCGTGTCTCGATAGTTAATCCCTGTACATTTTAATTATTTATATAAATGTTGCTTCTATCTAGGTATTTGCTGTTCGATCGGGGGGTGTCGCGGGTGTGCTAGTTAAAGGTCCCAATGAAAGTATAAGCTTTCAAATGGAGGACAAGGGTCCTGTGATTTCCATCAAATTCTCTCCCGACATGAATATATTAGCGATACAACGTACCAACACGTCTGTCGAATTTGTCAACTATTCTCCTGACACTGGATTGGATAGTATCGAATATTCGCAACCATGCAAAGGAAAAAATGCCACTATATTACAATTTGTTTGGACACATGGAAATGATATATTACTTGTTACTGATTACGGCGTCGAGCTATTTCAAGTGCGAGTTTGAATCATTACTTTCTTAAAGGCATAGCTTGCTTGAAATCTCCTCGTTACCTAGTATCATTGTTTTAGGTAAATCCGGAGAAGAGAAGCGTCAGAGTTCTGAAATGTTTAACCTTGGGTATACATTGGTTCGTGTATTGCCCTCAAAGTCATTTGGTATTACTGTCGTCAGGAACGCTAGGGAATCAAATGCAGGCATTGCAAGTGACGCCAGGGAATCTTCACAAACTAACAAAGTTTGAAAGTAAGCCTGAAAGTTTAGCATTTATCGCTTGACTCGTTATTGTATAGATCAGTTTACGATGAAATTGCTTCAGTGGAACCTGGTCCAACAAAATCTGGCAAACTCGCAGTTTCCGAGGGAGATGTAGCTTTAGCAGTTCTGTATGGAACTCCGTGTATCATCTTGCTACGCCATCAATCAGGCGCCAGTCGTTCGACGGGAACTGCTTCTATACATGTGTATACCGTCCATAAGTATGCCTCTAGCTGTACTAGTCAATGCAATGCTTCTACAGCTGCCTGTACACGTATACGTGTCTTTTAAATAGGATGACAACGATCAAGAAAAGCCATATTCTGAAGCTAAATGTCAGTGGTAGATTTGCCATTAACGTGGTGGATAATCTGATTATCGTTCATCACCAAGCATCGAAAGTACGTAAAGAAATAAGTTTGCACTCTGCAACCTACTACTTACTTTCCTTTCCACCGTTATATTTCAGACCTCGATGATCTTTGACATCATGTTACCGGGCGTGAGTGACGGGACGGTAATGCATCATACCAATGTGACAACGGCAAAACCGATCAAACCGTACAGTCTAAAGGTTCCAGGTGCAAGTTTGTCGGAGCACACGTATCAACCTTGCCAACTATGTATCCTTTATGTTTATGGTTTATGGAAAGACCGATTAATTTTTCTCTTGTCCTTATACACATATCTTAACTCAATATTCCATAGATTCGCCAAATTGGGTTGTTTTTCAGCCAAACATAGTGATAGATGTAAAGTTGGGTTGCCTATGGTAGGTAGGTCCATGAAAAACATAGAAATCGTACACATGGAAATTCGGGAGGGCAGAAAAAAGTTGACCAAATAAAATTTGTGGATTAGGTACGTTGAACTAAAGTTGGAAGCTTTGGTGAGACTGATCGCGGATAAAGTGCTGTTGGTCGAGTTTCTAATGCAACGCTCGAACGCGAAACACGTTCTAATAGAGGTGTTGCAAAGCTTTATGATGCAGTTGCCTGTTAGTTTAATGACCATGCCAACCATATTCGACAGACTGAATTCGGTGTACAGAAATCACCTGGAGAACGAAATACAAAGTCAGGTGATTAATCGAGCGTACCTTTGTTCCTTTCTTATATTTCTCAGTTGACTTGGACAAATGTTCTTTCCGTCGTTCAGATGGGGACCCCTTCACAGAACAACGTAAAGAACGTCGGCGCGACAACGGAGAACAATTACAAATACAAGTTGCTGCTTGACCAAAGCGAGATGTACAATTACGTATTATCAAAATTCTCCGAGCACACCATCGAACCGAAGATGATCGTATGGGTTCTCCTGGAATATATCAGGTACATATCTCTCGACTGCGGCTGACAATCGGATCGATTCGTGGAAGATTATTGTTGAGGAAGGTATTAATTATCTTAGGTCATTAGCGGAGCATGAAATACCGGTGCAGCATTACTTGTACGAATTAATCATCACGACATTGGTACAGCGTAAAGCGTATTATCAGCTTCATCAATTGCTACAGTACCACGTGGTGACGGATTCGAAACCTTTGGCGTGTCTGTTACTTTCTTTGGAGAACCTCTATCCAGCTGGCCATCAGCTCGCCTTGGATATGTTGAAACGATTGGGAAACGCTCACGAGGAGATCATCGAGGTCCTCCTGTCGAAGGGGCATATTCTGCCAGCCTTACGGTAAATGATTACAAACAGATATGTACGCGTAGATGGTGCTGATCCATCCGCATATATCGTACGTTTACGTTTTCAGATACGTCCGTTCCGTCGGGATGATGGATCAAGTATCCGCCAGGAAATTCCTAGAAGCTGCAAAAGCAGCCGAGGATTCAACGTTGTTCCATTCGGTGTTCAGGTTCTTCGAACAACGTAATCTACGGCTGCACAACACAACGGCGTTCACGAAAGGGGAACACTGTCAGCTCTACGTTCAACATTTCAAATCTTTATTCCACGGAACAGACAATGGATGCAATTCGGATACAAATTCCAACGTAACTACGATATCGACCTGAGGCTTTTCGTCGTCTCTCGTTTACCACGCGAGAGTGCAACTGGATTTTATCGTAACGCGAGACAGCAACAAACAATTGTAAATGTCGATAATATGCTTAGAATTTATAATACAGAAGAAGCATAACGAGCACCAAACGCCTTTAAATGCATTCCCTCTTTTCCCTGGTGGAGTAGCTTCTCGAGTGCCCTCGAGAAGTATCTTATCCGATCTTATTCAACCTTATCCATCTATTTACATTGAATTTTGCGCATGGTGAATACAATTCACGGAGCTCGGCGGAATTCGAGACGCATCGTCTCCTTTCACTCAAACGACTCGCTAATTCCAAACGCGATATTCTACTTACAGACAATTAACTACTGGCTTAAAACAGGAAGAAAAAAGATGTAAATTTTCAGTAATAAAAATATCTTTTTTCTTTGTTTCCGTGTTCGGTGTCGAGCAGCGAAAATATGTCCCTGGAATCGCTGAAAGAACCGTACGCTATTCTTATAGGTATAGGGTATAGACGATTACTTGGTGCTTATAGTTTAGACAAACAGTCACAAAATAGTCGATAAAATTGGTCTGGTAAATATAATATGTATATGTACATATATGTTATTTGCTAGCGACGCATGTCGCCGAATCTCCAGCAACATGGAATCAATTTAAAGAATTAAGCTCGGCACGAGGGGATTTCTTTGATTGAAAAATTGTTCGGAACCCACAGAAACTGCGCGGTGGGTGGGTGTGGAGGTTGTTGCGCGATACGTAACAGCCCGGCTATACCAATACTCGCTTGCCCTACTATTCGTTCGTGTTGCAATTTACTTTTTGTTTAAATTACAGGACGCTTTGTTTCTCGCTTTCTACGCAATTCCATCGATCTCGGTGCCAGTAACGGTCGGTAACCGTGACGCGAGACGTCGCGTCCATTGCCGAAACGAAACTTTCATTCGCTCGATGGGACAGTGCTATGCGTAGAAGAGGACGGACAGACTGCTTGTCGAGACGTTCGTTCTACCTTGCATCTTTATCAACAAGACTGAATGGACTTTGACAGACCCCTTGAAGATGTTCGCATGTTCAAGGAGCAGTACCATTCGCGAAAGCTCAAGTTCGGTGTACGGGTAGAAAAGAGGAAGCTTCAAGAATCCATGGTGTACCTACGTTGGGAAGCAACGCGACTATGCAACGACAAACGCGGGAAGCTTCAGGAAGCTTGTTGATCCCGTCGCGTCGCGTCGACGAGGACGTGAAGGGGAAGACTGAAGAGGCAGGGATTATCAAAATTACCTATTCCTTCCCTACGAATAAATAGTGGATAGCAGACACATAAATATACATCGATAGATCCAAGTCGGTTTCGTTAAAGTTTCGCCTACTGCACAGTTGCGATTATGTGTGAAACATAACCCTCCTCCTTTCGATTGCTGGGAATGTATACACTATACAGGGAATATTCTGAATATTCGATACGCCTAAGTAGGTGTAGGTGATGGCTGATGATCGTTGTGCGCGCGCGTTCTCGCACGTTTCGGACGCTTGCTATGGAAACGCGTGACACCTTCAAAGCAGCGTTACACGCACGAAATTGCACAGCAGCGCAGTATCGACAGCGGTGTAGTACAAAGGGCTTTGGCCCACCTGTGATGCCGAACGAATCGAAAGGTGTGACGTGCTATTGAGTCGGTGCTTGTGAATACCGCTAAATCGGTTTATTAATAGATCGATCTGCTTGGTCGTATAATAAGGTGATAAAAGGATAGAACGCACTGGATTCGATCGAAAAATCGTGGTCGTGTACTGGAGGGAAGGGAAACTAAACGATTGCCTTTTTGCATTCGCAGTTAATTAACTAACTAACTCGCTGTTACACTTTTTTTTTAGAGAATTTCAATTGCGACAAATACAGTCAGTAAAAAAAAGTATTTGGACACTTTTTAAAATTGCATAACTTCTTTAGAATTGGTCCGAACGACATGAGTTTTTTTTTGTTGAGAAGCTAGAAGGATTAGTTTGCTAAGTGTCGTGTTTCGTCGTTTTGAAAAAAATTGCAATTCGTCTGAATAGTGAAGAAAATTGCGGATTTGTGATAAAAAAAAACTCATATCGTTTGGACCAATTCTAAACAAATTATGCGCATTCTAAAAAGTGTCCAAATACTTTTTTTACAAACTGCGAGTACCTATCTTTCCATCGATCATCAAATTCTTTCCTCCAAAGCGTTCCTCGCGCTTCACGTTGCAGCGATTCCACGCTTTCGTTTTCGTTCTCGACTTGGTACACGCCATCAGCAGGCTTCCCGTTGTCCTCGCTCGAAAAGCCGCGCGCATGCAAAATACGAGTCGAAAAATAGTTTCAATTGGGTGTACGGAAATATAAAAAGTGATATGCGGTTCACCTTGACTCATTGTCAGTCCTACAATCCTTACGGTTTCTAGAGCCTCCTCGACTTCGCCGCGCCGTGCGCTAGATAAATCTCGCGGCTCTCCGACTACCCCTGTCTAGCTCCCGGTGAGATCCAGCCAAGCCCTGGTCCCTGTTCCCCAAGAAGCAGAAAAAAAAAAGAAGAAAAGCCAATCACTCGCTCCGATTATGATTTGTATCGGACCCTTTCGCACCCTCCGCAAGTAATCCCTACCGAGGGAATTGGAAAATATACATGACCCCCGTTTCGATTCGATAACCAAGCACCTCGTCGATTCTTTGCCACGCCACTTACCACAGTTCTCCAGCAGTGGCGCGGCAGCAGAATTACGGCGCCCTTGGAACCGAAACGAAAAGTTCGCACGAACGAAATTTCCAGGAGAAGCTTCGGAATGGAAAGATTATTGGAATGGAAAGGGTATTGGAAGGGGCCTGGATTATGGAATTACGATATGTTGCAATCGTCCGTGCGAGCGTCCCTGATCTGTTGCTTGGTCTTCCGCGATGCTCGTCTGATGAGACTGCGGCTTCGAGGCTTGCTCTTGGTCTCCTCGGGGGCGACGTTCGAGCCTTGCGCGGCCACCGTCTGCTGGGAGTTCCCCCCAGGCCCGGTCGCGCTTCCCGTCCTGCCGTGCGGGCTGCCAGACCTGTCGACACGATTCTTTACCCTGTAGACGCGGGAGTAAACTTCGGCGAGCCTCGCGCCGCACCGAGTCGTTGGCGCGCGTGGCAAAGCAATTTAATTCGTCGGAGAGCGCGGGCAAGTTATCGAGCGGCGGAATTGCGTTCGCGTTGTTACCCGCCAATAGCTTTTCGATGTGAAAAGGGATCGGGAGGTGCAAAGTAGCGGGTCGTGTTATCGGAAATTTCTGGTTTTCAATCAGGCCGAGCCGGTGACAATAGATTGCAATTAACGTTTCTCGCGGCGAGTAAGAGCGACGTAGGTGTATACCTGCGGGATCCGTAAGCGGAGCATCTTCGCCTGAGGCCTGACTCCTCCGTGTCTCCGGTGGTGTTCTTCGGCACGATCTTCGATAGGGTAACGAAGCAGCGGAACACGTCCCTGATATTGTAATCGTCCTTGGCGGAGCACTCCATCACTTTGGCGCGGAGCTTAGGCAGCTCGCAGTACAGCCATTCGCTGACGTCCTCGATCGGCACCTCCCTTCGAGTGGGAGCCAGGTCCAGCTTGTTCCCAGCGACCACTATCGGCACTTCCTGCCCGGCCGCGGCCGTGTCGAGAAAGCGCGAAGAAAGAACGATCCCATTAAAGCCCGCTCTGGATTATCCCCGTTCCACAAATAGAAACTACATTTCCTCCCACGAGCCACGACGCATACATACCTGATAGTCTGGCCGTTGTTCCCGGACTTCCTCGAAGCACCGTTTCACGCATTCGAAGCTCGGCAACGAGGTCGTGGCGTATACCAACAGGAACGCGTGGGCCGTGGCTATGCTCAGCCTCCTCATAGCTGGGAACTGCAGGTCCCCTGGAATCGTAGATCAAACTTGTTACGAACACGCTGTCGGGCCAACAAGTTGCCGCTGCGCTTACTCACCAGCGGTGTCCAGAAGGTCGACCTTGAGCGTCAGAGTGCCAAGGACCACCTCCCTCGTGTAGAGGTCCTCGACGGTAGGCCTGTACCTCTCGCTGAACCCCTGGCCGAGCAGCCTGCGTATGATCGCGCTCTTGCCGACCCCTGCGCCGCCCAGCACCACCAGTCGGATCCTCTCGAGGTCGGCCATGTCGCGACGCTCGTGACTCGATCTCCGACCGGGACTCGCGAACGGGAGCGAGCGCGAACGCGAACCAACGGGCTCTCGCTTCAGGAAGGCATTAGCCAGCTGCAGCCTGCTGGTTTTCTGCCCGCCAGCCACTCCGACCACCCCGGCCACCCGCCTCTTCGCTAAACCTAATATCCTCTTCCTTTTCTTTCCTCTCCCTGCCCGCCCCACCAGATCCTTCTGCTTCCGGCTCTGCTTCCGGTTCTGCGGCTACCCCCTCGCTACTCGGCTAGCTGTAAAATCGCTGCGTAAGAAATTTATCGGTCAGTTTATCGGGCTGGATAATAGAGACTGAAATAAGGTTGCCGGGTGTCTTCTGCACCCACCTGGGTAATATTGCGTTCAATTATTCCTGTAACCGCTACGCTGCCACGAGGCTGAAGAGCAAACAATAGAGGACTCGGTTGAAAGCGTGGCGAGAGGTATAATCGATCGAAAGCCCGTTTCACCTAACCCCGAGGCCCGGGGGAGTTAAAACGAACTAAGTAGGCGAAGGCGGGAATCTTGGTGCGGAAATGCAAAGTTCGGCGCGCTGCGGCCGCTATCGTTTCGCTTTGCAATTCTGATTAATCGTGGGTATATATTCCACTCGATTATGGCCGTAACGAAATCAATTGGCCCGAGGCCTCCGGCCAGCTACCCCCCAAGACTACCCCCAACACCTCCCAACAGATATCTGGTATACAATTCTCATTACGACGGCTTTGCTCGCGGAACGAGCGGCGGCACCAAGAAACTCGATCCCGAAACACGAATATTTTCCAAGAAGTAATTCGCGGGTAATCCCATACCGGCTCCCGAGCCGTTTATCACAGCAAGCTCGCATTCCATTCTTTCTCTCCAAGCAACGCCCTAGATCGATTCCCTAGCGTCTCCTTCGCAGACGCTGGCTTGTCATTTCGTATCGAGCCGGTGTTGCCTACGGAGTGGAACGAAACACGTAACGGACGGCCAGTCGTCCCGAGGAGTCTGTTTTCCCGATTACGTAAAACTGCGCCTCGAAAGGTGATTCAGGGGGAATCGCGTTCGAACCCCGGCGCACCTGATCAACATCGTTACCCGCGACAAATGTTTCCGCGGTCGGTGGCTGGCGGTTCGCGGTTGTAGTAGCTAATGGCTCCATTATTCTACGCGTAAGCCCTCATAATACATAATACATATACGTATGCGCGACTCGCCAGTTGCTCTCTTTCGGGATACGCGGGCCACGATAATTCCCCTCCCACTTCGATTTCGATTCGTTCCGGGGCACAGGCTCTGCTCTCCATTCGATTTCCGACGCAACTGAGGGAACATTGGCAGTAGTAACTTATTAAGTATAACAATTTTAAGCATTTTCACATTTGTAACACAATCATAAAGAAAGCAACTGAAAAAATCTTAATTTTTATATTAAAACATGCCACTGTTCCCCCAGTTTGTGTTAATAGACTCTGTCCTCGTTTGTTTCGGTTAAACATAGTTGGTTCGTTTCATCCTCTCGAGGTTTCCTCGGTCTTCCCATCCTCTCTTCTGTATCCCACCTTCCCGCCTTCTTTGTACCAGAGCAGCAGTTCACCATTGTACAATCGTTTCTAATTGAAATGGTGTAACAAAGGATATACCTATATAATTATTCCCACCCCGAATTCGATCGTGGTTACTGTCTCTGAACCGAAAAACCAGCACACGCTCCTATTATCCGGCGACGCGGCCGCGTACGAAATTAATTAGCGCTTGCAGCATGGGTTGTCGTAATTGCGTCGGTTCTCGCCACTCGCGTATTCTCGCGGCCGCGACTGCGAAAACCAGACGATTCGGAGCGCCCTATAACTTTCGGCTCGGTTCGCGCCGCTTAATCGCAGTCCAATTAAACGACAACCGCCGAAAATCAGAAGCTCGCGGGACGCTGCTAATTAGTAAGTAACCGGATTTCCAAACTCTTCCCACGTACTCATTTGTCCGTCGATCGCCAATTAATCCGTCACGCTGACCACTGGTGGGTACATATACTCGTCCCAATCTAGCCGCCCCCGAGCAGATTCCTATTCCAAAAGAGACGCACGATCGATGAAAATTCCCTTCCCGAAGCATCCCCTTTCGCAAATCGGGGCGAGCGATGGTTCTTGCTCCACCTTTTCCATTCTTTCCGGGGCAGAAGGGATCGCAATTATTTGCCATTTCCATCAGAGCGGCTTCTACCTCGGACGCGCCGCTGCGTCGTGGAAAACCAACAGAGATTTTTCGACTGATAGCGTTCCGCCGCTCCGAAACAAACCGGACAAACACACCGTGGATATTGCTTTTCTAGGCTGCCCGTTGAAAAATACGCGCCGACCCAGCCGCGTTATGAGAGCTCGTAAACCCGCCGAACGGGAAATCTAAGTCGCGAAAAAGGATCGCGTTTATCGCTCTATCTGCTCTATCCTTCGCGCAAGCACCCATTCAGTTCCATCTCGCTATAACTCATTGTCAAGCTCCTCCGTTCCACTTCGCATCTTTCTGCGCGACGGAAATCTCCAATCCGGGGATCGAAAGTGGCAGCGAGGTGTGGGAGATCGAGGATCGAGTCGGTACGTACCCACGCGCCGCCCCGTTCTCCGAGGATTTGTGAAAAGCAACCGATAGGGGCCGGATTTCCTTGAACGAGGACGCCCGGTACCCTACTTCGTATCGATGCAGTCCCTGTTTACGAGTCATTCACGCGAGACGAGCAAGTTCGCGATGCCAGATCCGCCCCACTTGCGCATAACGCACGGCTCGCGAGCAACTCTCGCGGAATCTCAATGATAAGCCGCGCCACTGAAACTAATAGCTCCTCCGACCTGGAACGATCGATCGCGTTTCCGTCAGTTCAAACGGATCTTGGCCAACTCCCGATCCAACTGGTGTGTGCGCTGTGCAGCCAGGCCTCGTGTCCTTCGGCCTCCCTTTTCTGTCTATCGCCGTCTAAATTCTGTCTATCGCCGTCTGTTACACAGGATGCTCGAAAGCTCGCGTGTCTCGATAGAACTGAAAGCCGGCACAGCGGTGCGAACGATGCTTCTGTGTATCCTTTAGCTTCGAGTCTATTGTTCCGTGCAGGGTAGATGTATGATTGTATGCTATTGTCACAAACAGTTCGCTAAAGAACGTAGTGCAACAACTCAACATCCATAAAAAAGAAGCAAAGAATGTAAATCTACACTGTGGTCGCGAATGAGAGGCGCTTTTTCCCCGCTACGATAAGATAAAAAAAAACTTGCCCCCGTAATCCACCGCACTTTCCATAAAGCTCTGTACATATAAAGGGCGACGATACGTTGGCTGGCTCCCACTTAATTCTCACGCAGATGCAGTTCATTCCCCAACAACCGTATCAACGCTGTCTATCATATGTTGCTGCTCGAAGGCGATCTGGAATACGTCTCTAAATAACGTGGAGCAGCCGAGGAAACGCCACCCCCGACAAGGATGATCCTCGGTTTGAGCGGCGTTCAAAGTCTCCGGGAGCGGTGGAAATTCGATTTAATAAGATTCCTATTTCCTATTCCCTGCTGCCTGTTTGTCAGAGAGCATCGGGGCGCAAGTTTCAGTCGACACTCTGAAGCCCCCGCGTCGACTAATGGGCTTGAACCACTTGTTGAAAACGGATCTCTCCGAAAGAGACGGTCGTTTGGGTGGAATTGTCAATCCCGCTGCTCCCTGCGGAGGCCCGCGTCACAAGCGCCAACCGGAGAACCGAAGGGCCGCTCGCCATGGGATAAAAATACCCCACCCCGTTCCTTTATTTTCCGCGTTATCGGATTCCCCTTTCGCCTTCTATTTGCCGGAACGACGCGACTATCCGGAACACGCTGCGCGCTCGTAGATCGACCGATCGACCGGCATCCCTCGGACCCCCTCTGTTCTCCGGCGCGCGTGAAAATTCACGAACGCAATAAACTCTAAACGAGACGCCCCGGAGGCAGGATCGTTAACTGAAGGATACGACGCTCCTTTCGGCCACCCGATCGCGGCTCCCGACGCTTTGCTCGCGTCTGTCGGCCGTTGTTCGCCGGACATGGGTACTCCAGTCTGAAACTGGACCTGTCGCCAGAAAAACAGAAGAAATAGAGCGTACTGCGGGGGAGGGAAGTTAAATTTTAAGCGACGTAACGTGGGAATTATTTGCAACTGACCGAAACGATCTTGGACCGATGGGAGAAGAGTGGGGCATATTTCATGCGAGATCAAACACCCGACTCTACTATAATTACTACACCCTGTTATAGTGGCGCACGAGACAAAAGAGAAAGAAACTGAATTTTATTGAATTTCCTTGAAAATATTCTTAACCGTAACAGCATTATGTGACTCGATGCTATACTAACTGAAACCCCCTCGAAAGATTCGCTGAACAAGTAGCGATCCCTACGTATTCCCAGACGTCCACGAGGAATCCAGGCGTGCGCCAGCATCACCTGTGGAATCTTCATTCCTCGCGATTCAGCGGCGTCTGTTAATCAAGCGGTTCTCGTTCCCGTCGCTTGTCGTTCGGCGTTCCCAGAACGAAGGATTATCGCCGACAGTGGGACCATTTGAAAATAAACTCACGTGCATTCCCGACGCGAGTCGACGCCCGTAGCTCCCCTATCACGCGACCGGCAGGTATTTCGCCCGCTGTGGACTGTGGATAGAGAGAGCTTTTATTCGCACGCAACGTTAGGGAAACTGAAATGCCGTGCCGGCAGCGCCGATAACGCAATCTCCCTCGAACCAGCCGCCCTCGCCACGCCGACAAAGTAATACATATATGTATCGGTAACACCCAGCGGAGGGACGCGTCGCGTTGCGTCGACCGATCATATTTCGCAATATGTACAATACATTTAATTCCATCCGTCCCAAAACATTCAGCGCGGCTCGTGGATAGAGTTGCCACGACGCGTTCATGCGAACTGATTGTGAGTCAGCTCACCCCTTGGCGGTCACTGGTCAGTTCACTATTAATCAGGCTTTCCGCGTATTTAAACGTTGCAATGTAACAGAAAGTGGCTCCAAGCTGGTCTTTATCAGATAGACGGTTTAGTGACTCGGGGTTAATAGAAAACTTGTCGCCGGACGACATCTGCGCGTGTGGGTGGTCGGTTAGAGTCGGAACAAAACCAAATGGCCCATGCTTTAGCCCAGCTATTCACCCCCCGAGCAGAGTGCTTGAAATCCCAGATTAAATGGAACTCGCTAGCCCCGCGCATCACGATCGAATTTACCTTTCGAGGAGGCCCGAAGATGCTCACGAGTCACGGCTCGTCCATCGACCAGAAGGGTCGTTCCAAGGGCACTGAAATTTAAACGAAGCACACAAACGGGGAGGGTTGATTCGTCGACGAGCCAGCTTTCTATAATTAAAGTTCGGAAGGGTCGGCGTTGGGTGTACGTGTCCTCATACAGAATTTATCGGCAGTTGTGATTTCACGGATGGCGGGGTGACATGGGAACAGCTCGAAATTCGGATGGGAATGCGATCTTATTATTTGCATTGAAGCACCGACACTGGCGCGACACCGCGGTTAATTATCCTTCTTAATCCACGCCAACGGACCTTTGAGCGAATGTATTTTCTGTTAAGGCGCGCTCGCGCGAGTCCTGAGTGTTGCACCGTACCCGGATGGCCGATCTACCGTGAAACGATCAAAGGCTGGACACGTGCTGCCGACTGATCTATTTCTACGCGAATCAGGTCGACCTCCCCTCCGACCCCTGGCCAAAGCCTGCTAGCTCTCTTTTTTTTCACCACCTTCCCTTCCCTTCCCTTCCCTTTGCGGCAGCCGGGAAAGATCCCAAAGCTCGTTTATCGGGAAAAGTTGTCGCCGCGTCTCGACCTTTTTGCTCGATGGATCCGATCGAGCCGCGCCGGGGCTCGACGATTCAGGTAGCGGCGGGAGAAATGGGAAACGAGCGCGATCCACCGCGGCCGCTTAAGCGATGAATTCACGGCCGAGAATTCAATTGGAGCTTCTTAGCGAGCACTCCCTTCGGAGCTGGTTAAAAATTGCGGAACTGGGCGGGCGATCGCGCGAACAAGCTCGAGTCTCGGCTGGGTCCAGCGGCAGAGGAAATGGACTCCTCTCCCCCGTGGCTTCAATATCGAGCGCGACCATCCTTCCAGGATAAAATTCTACGTAATAATGTTACAACTGCATCTTGGGTAAACAGGATCGAATTGCTGGCTTTGCGCGTGGTAATGGATCGATCCCACGAACTCCCGGACACGAGGCAATGGTGAATAAAAGGCGAAGAGTATGTAATACATACTGTCTCATGGTCCAAGGAAGTGAAACGTCCCGGCGTTGGCCAGGCAAAGGCCTCGCGCGGCAGTAGAATAGTCGCGCGATGGTCAGGCAATACAAGTTGTACGCGCATACATGCGAAGACCAGCGCTGGCTGATCCGGGAATTGCACGATTTTCGGAATTAAAATTCGTTTCGATCGTTCTTTTGACGATCCTCGGCGAGGGGTAAAGCGTGACGTTTTGGTTAGTTTCTGGTGCGCTTGGATGTCCGAGGAAACGATTGGAGGATCAGAGTCCCGTGTATTCTAGATACCTTCTGTCTTATTCTCAGTCGCGAAACCGTCTGGGTGGGCAACCAATTAGCCGACAGGTTAATTAACTTCTCCTGCTTGACGGGGAAGGGAGACGCGGAGATTGCCGTGAGCGATGCGAGAAAATTGCTAATTTAAGCGGCGACGTTTTTAGAAAGCACGTGCGTGCGTGCTGGATTAATTTGCAGCCGTGGCACGCCCGGGGGGACGGGGGGAGGAATTACTAACGCTCGGTGCGTTCTAAATTCTCATTATACAGGAGCAAGCGCCGCCGCTGACACCCGACATCATTATCGAGGGGAACGAGTAATTTATTCAGTGGCTCTGATTTAAAGTCGAGCAAAGAAATCCTACAGACCCACCGCGGGCGCTTCGCGTCTCGTCTGCGGCAGTGGTGAAGGGACAGTGTTTCAATTTTTTAACAGTGACAAGTGGTAGCGCGACATGTCCAACTAATAGTATCTATCGTTGGAAGAATTTTCAAGCCTGGTGCATTAATTTAATTTCCACTTATAAACGAACATATCGGGCCAAGACAAAGTTATCGGCGATGACGCGGGGATGTATACCTATCGAATAAAGATGCAAATGCGTGCGATCGTACGGGCGATTCGCGAGAAAAAGTTCCGTGACCCGGAAGGGACGGGCGCAAATGAAGCATGAATGGAGGAGAAAGATGCTGGGGCATCGCGGGCGAATGCTTGATCAACGCGAGAGGACGGATCAGAGGGAAAGTCGTGGGCAACTGGGATCCAAGAAGAGGAAGGAGAGAAAGAAGAAGAGGGTGGCGACGATGATGATGAGGAGGAGGGAGTGATTTCGTTCGAGTTGGTACTCGGGGAGGGATGGAAGGTGCAATATCTCGGTTCTCTAGCTCTACCAAGGAAAAGGAGCGTCTCCTTGGGAGAACGTTTTCGACCTTCTGCGAGAACCCTCAAGGCACCGACCGCGATAAACCTCCGAGATTAAGGTCGACCATTCCAAACGAACCCGTCCTGGAGGATGTTTTGTCTCCAAGGACCACGTCAACGCGGAGAGAAAAAAATGATGACTACACCTTCCACTACCTTCGCCCCTCGAATAGAAACGACTTTTAAGAGGCGCGGGTCCCTCGTCTAGGCTCGTCATCGCTGCTTTTCTATTTTTATGGGAGCATTCCTCTAACCTTTCGTCCTGCTAAATGTGTCGACCTTGAAGGGCTCTAGGTTCAGCTCATCCGACCGTGGCCCGCGGGGTGTCGTCGATAGAATTATGGGGAATAAATTTAGTGTTGTAGGTATCATCGATTCGGCTCCAATCCAGACTGTTTGTTAGAAGCCAGCGGCGGGACGACATTATTTTCGCGTCGCGTCGCGCTGGCAAGATCGGAGGATCCTGGTGTTCGATATCGTTGGTAAATTCATGGGAGTTTCATTTTGATATTCCGATTCCGAGGAAGCCGCACGAGACCGGCACTGTTTCCCGAGAGAAAGAGGGTGCCCGATTGAACCATTTAGGAGCGAGGTTTCGAGGAGTGCTTCAATAGCGTTTATAACTGTGCAAGGGTGAGATCTTAGAGGTGAAATAACGTCGTACCGTATCGGCTTCTACAGAGCTCTGATTCAAACTAAACTTCCTATAAACGCTATATGTAGTTAATTTAGAGAGAATCTATTCACCGGGAAAACAGACTATCGATTCTCAGCCAAGGATCAACAACAGTTAAATGGGTATCGAAGCGTATTATAAGCCCCCGTGGCCGACGCAGTTACAACTTCGGTCACAGAAACCGGTGCTTCCTGTGCATTAACAGCCGCAGGCGATTTCACTGGAACACGCATTTCCTCGCGCTTTCAGGTGAATTAGAACGTTGCTTGCCAACAGAGAGCAAACTTCGTGATTGAGATGGGGACCATGTGCGAGTGGAATTGGATTCGAAGTGAAGACAAAGTCTGCGGAGGGGTAGTGCGCCGAGAAATGAAGATAAACTAATTCTCAATTGATCAAAGAGGTAGGACGAAGGAGAAGCATATTTTTGCAAGGACCATCGCGGCACGAGTTCGCGGTAATAAATTGGGGAGACCGATAATTATAGGAATTTTGAGTAGAATCGTAACGTGACGGTGGAGTACGACTTACCAAGCGCGACTGCTGACAGATATCAGGCAGCGCAGAGTAACAGGGGCGATTGTTTTGACAGCATGTAACGCCAGTACACGAGGAGAACAGGCACAGCTCTTATCACGTTGGCCGCTGATACGCTACTGAACCACCTACGCGACCCGTGGCTCGGCTAGCCGCGTTACCCACCACCGACTACTACGATGATCAACCTACCCTCGAGGGGCGCGCGCAACGTTGTTTATTTCCCGATAACACGGTCGATCGCGGCGCGGCGCGGTGCGGCGCGGCACGGAACGGACATTAACTTCCTTCCCTACGCCCTCGTCGGGCTTCTCGGCTGGTCCGCGAAAAGACCGAGCACTGTCTGGATCCCATCGATCTGGGGATCGAGGTTCAGCCCGCCGATAATGCCGACAATACAAACAAACTTCCGGGAAACGTAGCTTAAGCGAGAAATCAGCTTCGCTTTCGAGAAACTTCCTACGCAGACTCTGTGACTTCTCGATCAAATAAAAAAATGTGGCGGGGGAAGTTTCAATTACCTTTTCGAGACGCAGCCTTCGATCCATCGAGCTTCCCTCTGATTTCCAGTCAGCTACATTCTCGAGATGAATCTCGGGAACTTGATTGCTAGCTTGAAAGCTGTTAAGAGAATGTTTGGCGCTCGGCAGAAGGGTTGAAAGTTGCTTGGCAGCTGTCTCGGGGGCTTGGCGTGCCTATACGACGACAAATAATTATATCCTTCGGCAATTATTAGCACTTCTCGGCGAGCTTCCGCTATCCTGGACCCTCCAGGAAATTCGAAACTTATTCAACGTCGAACTTCCTCGTAGACGCAAGTTCGTAAAGGTACACTGACGAGGGGCAATCGAGTTAGCTTCTATCTCCCGATGTATCCAGTATTAACCGTTGAAACCCAATCCCTCTCGGGGGGAGAAAAGCCGAAGAAAAGGCTATCGATTATTTACACACGCTGCAGCGAATTTCATTCGACTCGATCCTGGAAAGATCAGACGGGGAAGTGAATTACTTGGGCGCAGATATTGAAGCAACTTCGCACGACCATTTTTTTTGTAAACTATCGTTTATTGTATAAATATATCACCAAATAATGTTGTGAAAAGGATCGTATCTGCGCAACAAGGGGAAAGTGGGCGAAAGAGATCGAACGGAAAAGCGTGACGGGAAGAAAGAAGAGGGAACGGAACGAAAAGTGGAGGAGGCGAACTTAATTCTTTGCCGATCATTCGAATAGATTTACACTATCGAGAGGCGAACAATTTAAAGATACCCAACAAGAACGTACAGTAGAACCTTCGTTATCTAAACTAATAAGGAGACTTGACTTTTCGAATCACAGACCGTTCCGATAGTAGAGTACTCGGATAACGAGAGATGCTATTGTCTTATAGATCTTACAGACCTTCTACATCGGGCGACTTCGATTCGATCGATCGGCAAACCGTGGATGATTTAAAGTAGATCTATTAAATAGCATCGCCACTGGAATCTTGACGACGTAAGCAAAAGCAGCGAACCTGTCGGTAGAAATATTACAGAAAGTGACGATCGGTCGTTACGATTCTCCTCTTCGAGCTTGACGAAGCTCCCTCCATCTCGTCAACGTTGACGACAATTAACGACAGTATAGTATCGTTAACGCTGCGCATCACTGTCATCGCGATCGTCGCGAACGCTTCTCGCTATTTCCATAACATATAGTAAAAATATATATATATATATATCTCTTCGATTTCTAGGAAATACAGTTAACGTTAAAACCTCGGTTAGTTAGCTCGTACCGTCGCTAGAACAACAATTGAAATAATGGTGATAACGTCTCCCTTCGTGTAAAAATTGACCGCGCCCCTTGGTCTTTTTGCTCGCGCGCGAACGTCGGCGAATATGAAATATCGTGATTCTCGATCGTTCGCTTGTTTTCTTGGACGTTTCTCCGCGCACGCACAGTGGAGCATCGACACCTCGAGTCTTTCGTGCCTCGCATTATCGAGGCCCCATTGTACTTCTGTTGGAACGTATCACTTACAACGTACAACTTACAACAGAATCACGGAGAGGCCGTAGGAAGCTCGGGCGTACTCGTGTCTGAGCTTTAACGAGAGATTCGGAAACAACGACTCATCAATTTTCTACAAAGAGCTTCCCTCCCTCGCCGCGAAGCTGTCGCTGCAACGTGGACAGAAAGAAATTATTTACACCGTCCCTTTCTTTTATGGCAAGAACCGGAATGTTCGTTGCGCGAACTTTCCCTGATCCATCGAGGAAAAACGAACGAAGCAGATGGATGCAGTCTGACCGGAGAAGAAATGCACTTGGAGAAACTGGAACATTCCTGGACACTATTCGGTGAAAGTAGCGATGGGTTTGAGTGCCTCGCGAGTCTCTTTTACTCGAACGAGAACCGATCGACTTTGACGCAATGAAATTTTGGCATACAATTCGTCGATGTTCGTGGAATGAAAGGGGCTTCTGTAGAATGTCTACCATCGCTCAAGTTCATTGCTTCTTCGTTCCTTCTTCAGCCAGACTGTCGCGCGTCATACTGTTACGAACGCCATTTTTTATCTCGACGGGATCGCATCGAGGATCAATAACGATTCACATCTAACATAATAAAGATAATTCTACATTAATTCATTCACTCAATTTCCCTTCTTTTCTATTATTCTTGCAAGCTGCTCAATGCTGCACTACCTCGAGATAATTGAACGCTCGGAAAAGTGGTAATATAAATTCTAATAAATCTGCAAGCCTCCGTCTTCGACCCGCCATTTCACGAACTCGAAGAATGGAATACGACGGAACTTCAGATTTCAACGACTTCCCTACGTCCGCGTGCGTTGGCATGTATCAGTTTTATTACGAGCGATCTCCCCGGTGCTGTAACCGCGCGAAAGTGGCAGCGCTATTGTCAACTCAATCAACGAACACCACAGCAATCATCTTGAACCATAGAAAGAAACTGTATCGCAGCTCGTGCACGTATCGGCACGGATATGTATCCTGAAAATGGGATGGAGAATAAGGTGGAGGAGGAAACAGAACGAATCTCAACAACCGCCGATTACTAGCCCTTAAAACTACCGCTCCTAATGACGATCGTACGAAATTATCATAACTACCCTAAGACGATGATCGCTCGGACGCCGTTCCTCTCGTCCCCTCTACGTAGCGAATCGCGAATCGACAAAGCCGTACCATAAACCTCTCTCTCTCTCTCTCTTTCTTTCTCTCACTGTATATACACATTACATCGAACGTAACTGAAAAACGAAACAAACAGCTGGATCGAAGCACCAACCTTTTCCGTATCGACGAAACAGCCGTGGAGATTGTCGGGTACATAATTGCTCGCAACAAGTGAACCGCGTGCGCGCGAGCGATATCCATCCGTTATCCAAGCACGCTTCTCGGCAATAATAAATACATCCGAAAACGACGTCTCGCGAGAGAAAGGATCGCATGGAAAGATCGAAGAAAAAGGCAAGAGAAGCGGCGCGGTCGCGTCGAAGAGGCGCGTCCACCGATCGGGGTACGTCCGATTGTTCGAGTGTTCGTCGGCTCGCGATTTCTATTTTTGGATTTGATATCACCCACGGGCAAGTTCTGTCTCGCAACGCTGCCCCGGCCTTGTTCCGCGGATGTCGGGAACGACAGGGCCTGACAGATAGGCGGACGCGTTTTATTAGTATCTTATGGGGTGCCAAACGCCGGTGGTCTCGTCCCGACGATAGTAATGAGGTCTGTTGTCCCGGAAGACAGTGACGGCCGGAAATTGATTGTCCTGTATGTACTTGAGCGTCGCTCGTATCTGAAACAGGCGAATCGTTCCGTCTTGCTCGATCGATCTAGCTAGGGTTATGCATGGGGGGAGAGGGCGTACCTGCGACACGAAATGCGGAAGCTCCACTTCTGGCGCGGTGGAGAGATGCTGGAGGATAAACTGATCGGACTGGGCTAGCCAGAGGTCGACCCCTCGGAGGGGTTCGTAGTTGAAGGGGCCGATTCGGAGCAGTCCGAGGGTGCAGTCGTAAACGTCCAGGACCTGCGCAACCACCAACAAACACGATCGGTTCTGTGCTGACTGCCGAGTGATCGCGAAGCAAATATTAGAAGGCTGCTCAAGGCCACTGAGAATAACACACCGCTCCAGGTTATTCGAAAATCGAAACGGTATCCCTACTCTCTCGATGGTATTGAGCGATCTTCCATTTCTGCATTGTTATGAAATTTATATAGTCTGAAAGGCTTGATTGCACCCGGAATATTCACCTGTTGACCTCCAGTTAAGTATCTGGCGTGCCTGAGCGCCTGATCAGGCCCCTTATCGGGGAAGGTCGCGGGGAAGATCTCCCCCGTCTTCACGTTCAAACCGATACCGTAGATCACCGGCCAATGAATGCCGCCTCTCACGGTGGTGTTCAACTCGCCCACGCAACAGAGGGTCAGATCGATCTCCACCGGTTGCTTGTGGAACGCGGCTGGAAACAAAAGAGCCCGGTGTGTCCCCATTTCCTCCGGCTAGCGGCTCGACATTTCGATCCCATTCGAGAATAAAGAGCTGGCCTTACAGAGAATATTGCAGAACACCTCTTCCGAGTAGTTCCTCGGGTCGGAGTAGCCGCCGACCAGTTGCAGCTCCAGGCGACCCTCCGGGAAGCCGATCGCCAGCTCCGTTACCCTCTGCACCATCGCGGCCGCCGCGTCCTCGGTACCGACCCCGTCCAAGTGCGCCAAGGCTGCAGCCCCCGAACCTACGTCAACACCAACCGTTCACGTACCCCGTCTGCCGTGTCTCATCCCTCCTCTCCTCCTTCGTTCAAATGCTTACCAGAATGCCTCACGACGACGATCATGCACGTGGTCATGTCGTCCGAGCCGATGATGCTCACGTTTTCTGCAGAGAACAGAGAACAGAGAAGCGACGGGGAGCTTAGTGAACCTCAACTCGAAAGACTTGGGGGATCGGAATCGGACATGCCGGGAGCATGCAAGGAGGAAGATCGAGGAGAGCTTTTCGTGCACACTGCACACTGGTGACGCGTCGCGATTAGTCGTAAACATATGCTAATACCGTTCGATACTTCTCCCAACAATGAAACAAGATCCGAGGATGCGCGCGACACAGTTACAACCGACACTATCTTGGGCGTTTACATGACAAAGCCGGTAATATGTAGAGTACGTGCTTCATTCATTGCGTTGCAAGCCATTTTCCAAGAAGCCATTCAAGATACGGGTAGAGCCAGTCTATTCTGAACTTTCAATGCTATCGCCTAAAGAACATCTCCATTTCCAACGACACGTTGCAACGGAATCTGCACCGAAATTCCAGTAATGGCAACATCCAGAATTCTTGCGACGAATCGTGTTTAAGATGCTGTACCCGGTCCCCGAACGGTTGCACGTAGCCTAGATAGGTGCGATACAGGCGCGCAACGAGTCTGTACTTACTGTCGTGGGGCAATGTCGCGGCCATCTCTCGCTGCCTGATGTAAAGGAGGCCCATGGGACCGACCAGCTTCGCCGGCATCGAGTGAAGCTGGGCCGCCGTCTCCCGGTACATCGGGTAGGCAGCGTACAAGGACCTGCTGTCCGTCGGGATGTCCTCCTGCAGGACCCCGTTCACCACCAGCACCATCCTGGCTGCAAAAGTGCAAAGCAACGAGCCGAGCGTCGATCAGCCGTTCGAATTTCTCGTCGGGATTCGATCCGTTTCGAGGCCGCAATAACACGAGGCGCTCTATCGCGGAAAGCAAAAAACCGCGATAAACCGGCTTCGCGATAAAGCCGATATTACGCCAGCTCATCATCCAGGCGACGCTGCTGCGAGCTTTCGCGAAACGGGACGTAACGATCCACACGGTGTGCCGAAAGTAACGATCGTGGTCAAGCTGCACCCTCGATTAAACGAAAAGAAACTGCGCAGCTTTCGTTTGTTTTGCACGGGGTCGGCGAATTCCCCAGAATCAACAATTAATGCTAATGGGACCACCCTTCTTGGTCGGTCTGTATATTTTAAAGGAATCTTGACACTCAGGGTCGACGTTGTCCTCTATCTCCGAGGATCGCTAGCGAACGAGTGGAGGATTAGGGGTGTATTCTCGCCTGGAGGGACGAGATCCTCTATTCCCTTTGGGGACGACCCACAACAAAATTACGCAATTGTTACCGATAAGCAGAATCAAGGCGAAATAGTTTTTTTTATCACAAGCTTCCAGAAAACACGGAGAAGATGAGTTTAAATTCAAAGTCCCGCCGTTTTGTGAATTATTTTTTTTCATAAATCTGCTACCGGCTATAGCCACACTCGCAAGGATTAAGGGTCCTTTTACCATAAGGCAACTTTTTTTTGCACGCGCTTTATGAGACGAGCCATACCTCCATTAATTATTATTATATGTAGCTGAAATTTTTTTACAATTAAGTGAAATGTTAATAGATGCGTGTGGCAAAAAATTGGCCTTCTAGACGAGAATACCGCCTTGAGTGTAGTTTGAGTTAGAGGAAGCTCGCCGGAACCGGAGCCGTGTTCTGAATAGGTGTAATCGTTTCCTTCGCGAAAGAAGGGAGACCAGCGCGCGTTTCTGCGTTCGCAGAAGGCAGACGGGTACATCTGGTTCCAGCTAAGTAGAAGGATCTATTTTAAACCTCGCGATCAGCCGCGGCGCGAAACGCCCGAGAGAGCGAGACTTTTTCCTCGTCTCGTTCCTCCGCTACTTAAGTAGTCGGTTGCATATGCATTCAGTCGCGGAAAGTCGGCGCGAAGAATGACGGCTATATCTGTCGCTTGAAAGGAATCTCGATCGGAGGAAGAAGCGGGCGAGGCGAGGCAGCGGAATTAAACTATCTGTTACGAAGACCGGCGGCGATACAGAGAAGGAAGCACGTCCCAGTTTCTTTCCTCCGTTTGCCGGCAATCTCGTTAAACAAACGAAAGGTTAAACGCGACGCGGACTGTCGTTGGAGGCGAATGACCTTAACCTTTGAGGGGTAGGCCGGAGGAGAGAGGCCTAGCTCGGCTGGCACGGTTGTCCCGAGGTTTTATTGTTAACGCGATTAACGCAACGCGAGGCGGCCGCAGCCCGAGTGCCAACAATGCCCCGTGTCGCTGATCTTCGATCTCTCGCTCCTGTAACAGGCTTTGTCATAACGCCTGTCTGAGATCGTGCGCCCAGATAAATCGGCCAGCACTTTACCGCCAAGGTGTGGGATCCTCCTTTTTAACCTTCGACGATCCAAAAACTGATCCCTTGGTACCGTGTTTTTCTGTCGAAATCGATCCCTTCCGAGGAGCACGTAATCGTTCGATAACTGGAGGACACGCGACGGTAAGTGCGTTCGAAGCGAACGTTGGTCGATCCGTCATCGACCACGACTAAGCGAGGGTCACGCGTCGCCGCGCCGTTCCATTCAAACGTCGTCGTGGCCGACCAGATTCATTAACGAATCGCGCTAATTATGACTTCTGTTATCGGTGAAAATGCCGATTGGTCGATCGGCGGGATCCGCGGCTGGCCGGTGGGACGGGTCGGAACCCGGCCGGGACCAATCGAAGCGGGTGCTGCCGATCAGATCGCCACCACCGCCGCCATGCACGAGAAAATAACATGTTTGCCTCGCGGCGGACGCTCCCCGCGGCCAGTCTTTTCGAATCCAAATCTCTGCTCGGTCTGGCGATCTTGGACCGTTTATCGGCAAAGATCGTCTAATACTCGGCTACTTCTACCTCTCCAATTCGCGGCACTCGACTCGGCGGTGTTCGTACATAAATGCGACGGCTGGATTTCTGGCTTCTTCCAAGCCTCGGAGCCGTAATTAATTATCTGGGTCTTGAAATTGGAGAGAGTGGAGGGGTGGAAGGGACGCGAAGGTCGGCGATAATATCTTCCCCAGAAGATCTCGAAAATCCCGTGAGATTAAGCGCGCCCTTGCTACACAGAATCCCTCGTAAACGATCTACAATCTACGCTAAGGATCCTCCGTGAAAAACGAAAGCAACGATCCACCACCCGTCCCCCCATAGATATTATCCTGAAAATTCTTGCTCGAAATTCCGGGCTGGGAAGCCGGGTCGCCGTGTTTCGAGCCTCGATCCTGGCGCGGGCGTCTTCGCTAGAAATTCCCATGACGCGCGGAAAATTAGAACCACGCCGACGCGACGGTAAGATTATACGTCAGGGGTTCGTGTGGCCATTGTTGCCAACGAAAATTACACTCTTCAAAATCCATTGTAGCAGATTGCCGGTCGCGGTACATTTTCTTCATCCCAACCCGCCCCCCTTCTCCCTCCACCTTTTTCTCGTCCTTCGTTACCCAACAGGTAGGTACCTACGGGTCTTCGCAAGTACTCGTCCGCTTGAAAAACTATTTCTGTTGGTGCTCCGCGAGCGTTCAACTCGAAAGGCATCAAGGGACATCGAGGTGCTTGAGGGCTCGTAAAATCCAAGGTGCTCCCCTCGTCGCGCGATTCGTGCGCGAAGTCGCGCCGGTATCGGGAAGGGAAATTTATAAGCCGTCGCGATTGCGCGAATCGCATCGCGGCCGAAGCGAGGATGGTATTTTTAGCGTTCCACGCGATTTCAACGTCCGCGTTTCGCGAGGCGCGAGGCGACCGATAAACGTACGTATCGTTTACATGCGTGCAGCGCGAAGAGGATTGATACCGGATCGAAAAAGCGGCCGTCGAGATAGCGGCAGAGCATAAACATATCGTCGTAAGAGCCGACGGTGGTATCTGGAGCAGCGATAACGGGCGACCCGCGATGCTGAAATCGGGAAATTGTCGGGGATTTCGAAAGTCCACCGGTGGGGGAGGCTGCATTTCCTCGAAAGAATTTCCTCGCGCGTCGACCGGGGCCCGAGGGTCTCGGGAGATAAGAAGGGAGCGTTCGATTGATGGATCGACGCGACGGGCAAGAATCGATCATATCGACGGGAAGAAAAAGGGCGCGTGCTAGCGACTCTTCGCCGTTGGAATTATCCAGATAGCGATCGACGGGTCGACTTGAGCTATATACAATTATCGAGGCGGGGGCACGGGAAGAGGCGGAGGTTGAATCGAAACGGAAGAGAGAGAGGGGGGGCACAACCGGAGAGTAAAAGGGCCAGCAGGAACGAGCAAAACGACGAGGGCCCTTCGTGACCATAATCGGCGGAGAAGGCTGGCTGGATCGAGCCACACGGAAATCCACTTGAAAAGTAGCCATTACCTTAATTATCGGCCTTTCTAAGAGGCTATGTGCACGCTGCCCGAGACTTGCAACTCCGTGTGTCCGTCAGACCGCCTGTCCGTTACGATCCACGGAGGATTTCTTTCAGTGACATTTTCCTCGCAGCGGACCACGAAACACACGGGCACTGCTGAACGCGGGTAAGTATAGCCGTGGTTAAGGGAACTTTTATTCCGTCGGTGCGTCGAGATCGCCAGATACGACTGGACTCGGCACTGGCTTGGAGCTTGCCTTGGATTCCAATGGATACTGAATTTAATTCAAGAGTAATACTGCGCCGAATTACCTGCAACACGGTGCAGAGCTTTCTATAGGAGTTTCAAGTAGTAACGAGGTTGATAGCTCGGGCGAAGGTGCCACGAAATTTCCCCAGTAGTATATCCGAATCGTTTAAGAGACGGGCGATCACAGCACACGAGCCGAACGTTTCTATCCAACGATCGAGGCGAATTCGTGGTAGAAAAGAAGGCGGGGAAGTGACTTTGGAGTTGGAATGGACTGTCAGAGGCTTGGCTAGATCGAACGGCGCGCCGCGACCGATCGAAGCCTTTCTTATCCGTGATCCTCGGTCTTTTTGAGGCTGTAATTTAGAAACGGCATACCGAAGACCTCTTATCCGCTCCTCCTCCGCCTCCCTGCTGCCCCTTTCTGTACCGATTACTCGCAGAATGCACGCCAGCCACGCATACACGGGCCCCGTGCACGTACGTCCGCCCGTACACGCGTGTGCGCGCGTAATTACACAGGCCGGGACGCGGCGCGGCGCGGTTATTTATTTAAGCGTGCAAAAGGGCCGTAGCCATTAACGGGTGCCTTTCCTCGAATCACCCTCTTCCTCGCGGACGGTATTCTAATGGCTGGCGATCCTCCCAGAGTATCGAAGGCCAACCGAGCCTCGAACGTCCAGGCGTCCACCGACCAAAAGAAATTTCATCGCAACATTTTTCCTCTCCGCCTCGCGTCACGCCTACAATTATCAATCGATGGGACGATTCGCGGAGGGCGATTAAACGCTCGGGATCGTATGGGACGTAATAAAGGGAGAATTATGAACAGGTTGCGAGGATCAGAAGACAGAAGTGAGGAAAGTGGGTAGCTGTTTCAGCGCGATAGGGTAATTTTCAGATGAAGCGATGAAGCTTCGTGCAGAGGGACGACGTCGACCTCTTTCTCTGCGCGTTTCTTATCAGGAAACGACTCGATTCCGTTCGACGATTCCTCGTTTTGCTTCCTCTTTGGTCCGTGTAAACATCCCGCCCCGCTCTCCTAATGACGATTTATCTCATTTCCCTCGTAATAGCCGCGATCGGACGGCCGCCGTGAAATTTTCCACTGCGCTCGGCTCGGACACACGCGTTCTCTCGCGTCTCATCATTCGTTCCGTTTTTTATCATCCTCAGACTCTCCTTTCGAATCGGCGAGCCGCGAGGGAGAGTGGAGACGAAGTCGATGATCGTTTCGCTGGACTTTCCGCTGTCTTCGACAGAAGATTGTGTGTTAGGTAGTTCTCCTATCGGTGTGAGCGCCTTGGAGATGGCAACTCGCCCGTTCAGGCATCAAGGGCCGCGTACGGATCGTCGTGTTGGTCCTCGAGGACCGATTATCCGCTGCAGATCCGTATCCCGTGACGTGGATGGTGATTAGGCATTTAATTAAGACGGTTGATTAATCGCTGTACGTGCGTACGAATCTCGACATGTAGAGAGTTATTATACGGAGAACGACCATCGAGACTTGGAGGCTCCTCTTCTTATTCGACTCTGGAGAGACGGCAAAACGATTGTACGCCGATAAGTTGTAGATAATTGCGGTGAATTAATGAAACTGGTCCTCCAAGATCAGACGGAGCTTTCCGTTCCGCGGGCTGTTCGAGGTGATCGAAGGGTTCAGTGCTCGCGAATGCCTCGATCACGGGAATCATCGATATGAAAGGACAATCGACAATAATGCCTTTATCCGTTCGACCTGCCTTCGCCCAGACACTTTTTTCTCTCTCCTGCACGCATATTCTGGGACCTTCAATGGGCCCCTGTCTCCCTTATGTACTTCATTCCTCATTCGTCGACCTTCCGCGCGATCAACGCAGTGACGGTGCAAAGATTATCCGATGTCCAACATTATTTCTTAGTACGAACTTGTTGTTAGTCCAGCCGAATCGCAGACGATAAGATGTACCCGCTCTGCACGAATAACAATGCAAAGTGACCACGTAGGTATTCGTGGATCCTCAGCCACGGCAATGGCACGAGTGGACGCGTTTTATTATCCCATCGATGCGTCCCAAATGGGTTTAAATTCTCGTTCAGCGTCTAAGCCCAGATAGAGAGGATTTATCGTAGAGGTTATCGGCGGAAAGCCAAGCAATGGAACGTCCCATCGTAACGATCTGTGGCCGTTTTTTATCAGGCCCAAGCGCGACGCGCGTGAATAATTATTTACGATCCGGAGAGATTCCACGACCCGCTCTTTTTTTCCCTTTTTCTTTCTGGTTCATTCGAGACCGTAACGATCCGCCACGGATAAGCCTTCGCCGCGCACCAGGGGCAGAGAATCTCTTTCCCTAAAAATTCGCCTCGCGAAGATGCAAGAGCATCGAGTTGCGGGAATGCAACTCCGGAGATATCGGTGATCGATCGCCTCGTTATCAGCGAAGAAAATTTCGCCACGATCGGTGGAAACGCGATCGACGAAAGTGGACTCGCGGCAGCAAACAGAGGCGGCTGACGCAAACGTTGTTTGCCATGGGAAAGTTTCGCGACAGTCGAGACGTGTGCATCGCGCGTAATCAACGCGTGAACCGACTAATCCGCGAGCGCGGCGATCCAACCGATCGCTGTATGTAGAGTATAGAGTATAGGTGAACGGAAAAGAATAGGAGTAGGAGAAAACCTCGCACCTAAATCTGTCCGCTATTCCATTAATCGGAATGGAAGATTCTAAGAAAAGGAAGAGGCTCGCGTGGAAAAGTCTACGCTCGGTGACGTTACCGGGTGTTGTTCAAAGGGAACGCGTTATTGCCGCTGAAATTAACATTTACCAATTACAATTTCAAATCACACGGTCGACCATTAGGGGAGGGGGGAAAAATGCGGAGAGCGGGCGTTTAAGAAGCGACGCGGCGGGACGAATTCTATCTGGCCGGAGGATCGATTTGGATTTTCATGCCCAAGGAGACCCAGCATCCTCCTCTGCTCTCCACGAGGCCGGGACTATTAAATTTATGGCTTTCCCTCGTCCAAGCGAGAGACGATAACGCGCATAATAAGCGCGGTCAGATAACGGGTGACGCGTAAGTTACTGCGGCCTGATAATCGCTCCTCGTGCGCGCACAGCTAAGGGCTCGGCGAAGGGCGCGCACACAGTGCAAGTGGACTGTGCTCCGGTCACCGATTTTCTTCAAATAAGTTGGCGCGCGTTAACTCTCGCGTGGCGGATTCGGGTTGCCCGTTACTGTATTATTATATTAAATCCTAACATATTCATGTTCCTTCATGTTCCTCCACAGATTCATGTATCTGCTTATAAAAATTTGAAATTCGAGGGAGCTTTCAGGGACGTGGGGATTGAAAAATGTTTCGTGAACGACGAACGCGATCCGCGCGTTGCTATTCTGCTTATTTCTTAGGTAGGAAAATATGGTAAGGGATGGAACTCACGTTACGTCGTTTCGAAAGTCTCTTCAGGCCAATTGACACGTCCCCGCCGCCATTTTGGAAGAATTCCTCCTCTCGAGGCTCTGGATTATCCTCCCTCGCTCAACTTTCCGTTCTGCAACAAGAAATCAGTTGATACGTGTTAGAGGAGCGGCCGAGTCCATTAAACGCGTCCTGTATGGAAAGAAGGACCCGAGCTATGGTAGAGGAATCCCGCGTTGGAAATGTGAAAGCGCGACACGGGACGTAATAAATTTGCAAAATTCAGTTGGCCGCGGGAAAGACGCGCAGCTGCCGTTTACGAGGGCAGGTGTACGAAAATCTCCATTCGCGATCGATCCTTTACCGGGTTTATTTCAATGTAATTCAATATTCAAACGGTGGAGTTGAAGCGAGCTTCTTTCTATTTGCCTCGTCCTGGCTGCTACGCTAGCTACCTTCCGAACAATGCTCCTAGCTGTTGGGATGATTCGGATCGCGGGTAACGGTAAATCGCAGCGCGTTTGTTCGTCCTAACGTTATTACCACCGACCGCCTCAAAAGCGATTTCGCGGATGCCAATTCCAGCGGGTCCAACTAAGTTTATACACAAGTTAAAAAGAATTCCAGCAACGTTATCAGTGGGAGAGCTTGCATCTATCAGGATTCAAACACACCATCCCGGAATTCCGATCCTCGGTTCCTCCTTGACTCTTCATCCTTGCTCCTACGGGACAGCGGAAAAAGAGGAAGAAAAGCGACGAAAAAAATGCAGCGCGCACAGGCTCATGTAAAGTAACTACACAATCGGTAAACTGGATTTGCATACAGTGGTCCTACGAGCCTGCAACCGACCGGCTCTCTACATATTTATGCGCTACCTACAACTTCCTTCGATTGTTTATAAACGTACTCGAACGGCACGTTCGCCGCGTCCGCGCCCGCGCCGTGCTGACTTTTTAACGACTCCGTCGTACACTGTCGCCCGTGGACTTTGATGCAACCGTTAATTACCGATACGCTTCAATCGCTCGTAGAACTGGCGGAGGAAAGTTTTTTTGATAAGAATTCAAGAGGCAGAAAAAAGGAACAGGTAGTCTGGGTGATTTGCACCCCGCGCATCGGGAGTAGCATCTTCTAAATGTCCCCGAGCAGAAGCGATCCGTACCCCAGATACAGCTAACTGTAAACGCCACGCGGCGTTTCCGTAGAAGACAAGGTAAAGTTGACCGTGGTGCGGGGGTGCGCACTGCGCGAAGAAGAAAGGGGGCCGGTGCTCGGCGAACGGTTTCGATTCTCCCGAGGGGTAGCGCGATTTCGCGATTTCGCGATTTCGCGACTAGCCGCCGCGCACACGTACAAGGGAGCAAAGGAACGGGCGTATGGGTGGAAGGAATACGGGCAGGACGAGGTACACGTACACACAAGAGGAGCTAGTCCGCATTCCACGAGTGGAACAACCGGTACACGGGTCCAGTGGCTCTCAAGCGGCGTGCCACGAGGATGCACCCGATCGAGATGGAATCGTTATGCAACGGGAGACGAGTCAGTGGCCCGCTCGATTCGCGGAAGATGAGCTGCCCTTCCGGGTCCCCTTTCCTTGCCCCTCTTTTTCTTCTTTCCCCGCGTTGCACGCTGTCTCTTTCGCCTGGCTACTTTCGCGGGCGCGCGCGCGCGCGAGCGGTGACGCGCCGCGATCGAAATCGAAAGTGGTTGGCCAAGGCTGAGGAAAAAAAGCGAGCAAGTTTTTGGCCGAGAGTGTTGGCTCCTAAAATGAACCGGAAAGCAAAGTGAGATTTAGCTGAATCGGGCGTGAATCGAAGCGGAACTCATTGTTCTCGTTAGCCTAATTCGTAATCTGCAAGGTTTATTCGACAGGCGAAACGGGGCAGGGTTTCAGGTAACTTTGCCCCAATTCCTCACTCCATAAACATCGAGGGGAAACTACTTTGGTGGAACACCGAGCGCATCTAAATTTCTGGCATGGTGGCTCGAGCTAAGCTTGAACCCGAGTTTCTGATTTATGTGGGCCCGGAGGGGAGTCCAGTTGCCAGTTGCCAGTTGCCTCCGCGCACCTTCTTCGGCCAATGCAACACTGCCCATCTACATACATACACGCAGCGCGCGTCTATCCACGTTTATATCCAGTTGGACGCACTAAATGCAACGCTGCACGCGGCATGCAGGATGCATCGCTATCATTAGGTGTCCGGGGTACATTGTACTACGAGAATTATAATCAAAGTTTCATTCTGCATTGGCCTGGCCAGGGAAGCTGGGGAAATGTGTGATACGCAGCGAACTCCACCGGCAAAGGTGGATGCACAAAGCTGCATTTAATCTCCACCTCGATCTTCCTAATCTCGATGAAAGCCGCGATGGGTTTGTAATTCCCCAAACACTTTAACATCCATAAAAGCTGCAATTGCTCGATCGAGGTTTGCGAAACAGAGGGAATCGAGGGAATCGAGGGAACCCTTTACAGTTCGTTTACAACGCTGAATGTCACCGGTACGATAATATTTCTCTCGATAATCGCAAAGCCGCGGCCCAGCGTCGCAGTCCCAACATCCGCGACGTTCTCCGCGCAGCGAATAAATAATATTCATCCCGACGTTTAATGGGTCGTTAAGGCGTCATCGCCGAGTCTATCATTGCACAATAAAATAATAATCGCCAGGTTGCAGGCTTGCGAACCTGTTAAACGCGAGGCTCACAATTCAATCTCTAAATCAATGAAGAAGCGCGCGAGTTTCCGGGATTTCGATTTCCGGAAATATCGAAAATAATTCACGACGCAGTTTTCAAGGTTTCTTCGGAAAGCTCAGTGTTTGCCCGTAGGCTGCTGGGAAGAAGAGGAGGAAGAGACTGCGGAGACAGAAACCGAGGGAGCCAGCTCGGGTATAAAATTGAAACGTTACGGAAAATAATGGCGTATCGCTGACTGGCAAGTAGCTATCGCAGGTGAGCTAGCGGGAGTGCAAAAGGTTAACACCCTCTACTAGCCTTAAGAGCGTCTTAACTCAGTCAAGTCCGTGACTTGAGAGAGTTCCAAGCGCCAAGAGAACCATACGTCGACCCTCCTTTGCCTCCACCTTCCCTCCGACCGGGACCGTTCGTTAAGGAACCCTTTCCAGCAATCCAGGGCCCCCGATCGAATCGCCACGTAAGAATGGAAATTCATCCACTCGCAATATCGGAATGCGAAATCGAGGTGAAAGCCAGCTAATTACGAGATCCAGGAACGCTAAAGACCCTCCAATTTATTTCCAATGCCTGTAGTCATTTGTTCCGATAGTAATGGACAGAACAAGCTGCCTTGCAAGCTGCTCAAGTGTCTGCGGATCCACGTAACGTCGAAACCGAACGGTACAAGAAAACCAAAAAAAAGTACCACGAATTCTTGCATTCGCCTTACGAGCGCCTGGAAGGATTTGCTGAAAATCGATGCACCGACACGCCGATTTCTGCGCCGTCGTGACTCGCGGGATTCAGTTGTTGGCCAGCTCGAGGCGCAATTACTGCTTACGGGGCGAGCGACTTTACCGTCGATTAACTGTAACGATAGTGGCCCGTGCAATGATTCACGATGCAACGCGGCTACAATTTCCAGCCCGTTTCCGCGAAATCGTAGCCGCGGAACCGTAGCCGCGGACGGTACCAACGCGTCTCGATATCTCGAGTGTTACGCAGCGACAGGTAGCAGGTCGAAGGAACAGGGGCGAATTTAGGGATTTGGCGCCCCTTCCACGATGTATCGTCAAATATTTTTATTAAAAGTTATTGCTGATTTGTTACATGAAAAGAAAGTGAATTGTTTTTAAACCAGTCTCGAGCCTTTGTGTTTAAAGAGTTTTCAAATTCTTTGGGCGAAAATTTTCTGCCTTAAGCTGCAGCCTACTTAGCCCACCGCCACTAATCGGGAGTATGAATCGGTTGAGGGTAACGGAAGAGCGGAGGGAGGAAGCTCGACTCGTGACGGGAAAAACGTAGGAAGAGGATCGAAGGATCGAGCGCGTGGGAAATACAAGGTCGATACACGGTCCATGGCTTGCAGGCATGGGAATATTGGGAATACTAGCTATCGGATATAATTCCATAGCGCGGGTCGCTTAAGTTAGCTTCTGTTTGGAGTAAAGGCCAGTGGCCACGTGAAAGTGTGCGCTCGCGGTATCACTGGTTCCTTCGCGTTCGTGCTGATAATTAGGATGACCCAGTGATGGATTGCAGGTACTATGCAGAGTAAAATTTAATCCACTGCGTTCTCGGGGAAACGGAGTGCAAGCGGAACAGAATAAAAGGCTGAAGAATCGTTTGTGCGTGTGCTGTGTAGACACTAGAGAGAGGACAAGAGAGGGAAACGAGAGAAAATAAAAGGCGCGAGCGGAGGAAAAGATTTTGCGCGCGAAACAGCAGGCGAGGATCCAAATACACGTACCTACACGTGGTGTCACGGTGTGGCAACAAAACGCGCGATACCGTGCGCACATAGAGACGAGATACAAGACGAGGCTTCAGGCGCGGTCAGATTAATGAAAGTCATGCGAACAGTGGTTCTCAGATGCGAGGGGGCATCCCGGAAAGTCGGCGCGCATCGTGCGTGCGAACATCGGTCGCCGCGGCCGGGACAAGAGATTTTTTTCTTACTCTTCGACTTGCCACGCTTTTCCCAGATTGATACAAGTGGCAAGGGTAAAGCGCGCGCGGATAAGCTCGAAGGAGAAAGAACTGCATCACCCGGAGAAATACACACCCTCTTCTAACGGAGATTCAATTGCTCGTGAGTACGCGACGATGGCCGGCAATTAGCAAGGTAAACGGATACGGTCGTCAAGTTTCCGCGAGTAAGAGAGAATAAAAAAGCCAAGCAATTACGCAAGTGCCTGGGAGAGAGGAATAGAATCGATCCGATGGGCCGCTAATGAACTGTCAAATTAACACGAGTTATCGCCCTCCAGCCGAGAGCTGTGTAACGGCTGAAAGAAGCCAAAGGTTCCGTTAACTTCCCTTCGTACCTGTATAAAGCGTCATCGAGTCGCGGACACTCTGGCTTCTTTCCATACTCTGTTTCTCTGCACGTAATACGGACACGCTTTCATTGATATCCCACCTGAAAGCCCTAAGTGGGAGAACCAAGTTACTTCAAACTGTACACTACGAGTCAATCCCATTTCATATTTAACGATAGCAGCAGATGTTGGAAACGGAGAGAAGGGGATTAAGGAGCATTCCTTTAATAACTCTTCCTTTCGAAGGTTAAGCGATGCCCTTGCTTCCGGTCTCGAGGGATATGCAGATATCGACGAGAGGTGAAGCTTAAGATCGAGCCGATTTTCAGCGGTATTATGAACGATGCGACGAGATAAGGTGGTCGAAAATCGAAAACGACAGGACGCGACGGAGAAATGAAGAGACGAGAAAAAGAAGGACGGCTGACCGGTCGATGAATAATTTCGTGTCGATGAAGGAACACGTTGCATATTCAAGAAGCGTTACAGTCACGATGCGCGCCGCACGCCGCGGGACGAGACGGGCACATGATAAAGAAGAGGAGGAAGTGGGGATCGACTGTCAAGGGAGGGGCGGGAGGAGCCGCGACGCAACACGACGCGACGGTTCTCTTTACTACTCTGCATTGAATCGTACACGTTTGCCTGTCCACTAAATTATGCAAGTTCGATTACGATGCACCTTTGCCCTTCTTCCATGCGTACGTGTCTACGTACACAGGCGATTTTTTCCTTAGCGTCCGTCACGTGTCATCCGCTTTGCATACTTGTCATAAATATGGAATGGAATCGCGCGAGGCGAAACGAGAGCGCAGCCTTCGCGCGCGCGCGCGCGCGCCTCTCTTCATTTCAAATTCCTCAGTCCACGTTAATTCCCGTGTACACGCTACACGCGTACGTCCGATCTTAATGCAACTTCTAAGCTTTCTAACCTATAAACGCACAACGTTGTGTACCGAGATCGCGATCCGGTCCGCGGGAACGCGCCTCGCTTCAATTCCCAACCGTCAACGAACCCGGAGATTCTCAAGTAAACATGATCGACCGTAGGCGTAAGGCACGGTGTATCAACGAAATCTAACACTGTCGTCGAGTCGACTGATTGCAAAATATCTTCGACTCTCATAAATAAACACTATGTGCTATGTAATCTGTATATATAATTGTACGGAATGACACTCGGGGGTCGCGGTATCGTTTGCACCGAAACCGGAGTGCCCTTGTAAACTGTAAAAGCGAAATAGACAAACTCACCGAACTCGAGTGGATCGGCAGAGTCGGCGAAGGGATGCTGCGCGGTGTGTTGAACTCGACTACCGAGTACCGGCGCTCAGTGGAGGTGGCTGTCGTAAAATCGTTGTTACGCAACACGCAACTGGTGGCACACACGGCGACGTACTCTGTCGATCGGAAACAAAACGTCAGCGGTCACCGTCGGTCGTCAGCGTTGTTGTCAACGTAAGAGAGCACACGGTATTATTGAGCGCGCGATCCAATGAAAACGGACGAATCCGAGGGAGCGAGACGACGAAAGAGAGAGGAGAAGACGGATACGGGCAGAAAAATAGCATAGAGACGGAGGAGACGTGATCCTGGTAGGCGCGTCACTCACGAACCACGAACCACGCTTTCACAGTCTCTCGGGCAGAATGGGAGCGAGTGAGAGAGGGAGATAGAGGGGGGAGAGAGGGAGAGAGAAAGAAAGAGAGAGGGAAGGAGCAGGGCGCTCCGAATGACAGCTGAGCAAAAATTCAGCAAGATCGGATACGTCGCGGTGGTCACGCTCCCTCGTTACACACGTTCGCACTGTCCGTACCGTTCGCACTGCCGCTCGCGTCTGCACTCAACCTCCGCCGTGCCTCGGATCCGCCTTCGTGCGTTTCCGTCGCCGCTCGACTCGCCTCGACTCGCCTCGATAAAACGGTGCTGCACGGTGCCGCCTCGCGTTCGATCCGTTCTCGAAGGAAACCTGTTTACGGCTAAAGGCCCGATTAGATTAATACCGTCGATAGATTCGCCAATGGGGCGCTGGAATTTTTTGTTTCGCCGGTCTCGTTAACAAGAATAATAAAACCAGAATCCGAATAGATAGTGATTATCGATGCTTTTTCTTTGGAAGCGTCGCGATCGTTGGGTTTTATCGCGAACAGCAACTGTTGTTTTCGATTCTGCTGGTACATATGTATGTACGTTTGGCCGGGTGGGAAAAAAGACTTGAACGTTCGTTTATGAATTCTGCGAGATTGATTGCAATACTGTTCTTGGTGGAAAAATGTGGGGAATTCTAAAGGCGACGGGATTTTTAAATTTTCAAGGGGGAACGGTATAGTGGTACCATCTTGAGAGGATCGGCGAAAGTTTTAACTTACGAAAATGACTTTGTATGAAGGTGATGTCTTGTATTTGAAATATTAAATTGTCGTATTTTTATAAGAAGATAAATAAATGTATACGTGCGAAAGCAGAGGATACCTTTTTCTTATTTTATGTAATGTCCCTCCCGAGGTTACCCCTTAATAAGGTATCGGCGTTTCAACACATTTTATTTTGTTCGTTCTTCATCCATTTATGAGGAGCCATCATCATTGCCACAGCATTGAAATCACTGACCATTCAATAGGGAATGGCATGTATTCGCGATTTATTTTTTCGGCATTAAAATCTCTTTGTTGGCTATTACCACAGACGAGGAATAGAATCCTCTCATGTGCTATTAAGAACCGATAACACAAGAAGTACAAGCATACTTTTCGAACAGAAATATTCTTAACAAACAGCTTCCAATCTTATAAATATGTACCTAAATTTATAATCTTGTTTCATCGCATGATACCATGCGTCGCAAAATTAGGACGGCAAGAGCTGCCAGCAAGACCTACCATATCGACTGTGGACTCTGAAAACTTGTTTTAAAAATTCAAATATCAACCCATAAAAATTTACATGAAACAATCTAAGTAGTATAAAGTGTTCCAAAAAACACATAAACTGCTACAGAATTTCCAGAGAGCAAATCGCGTGGACTTGCGAACGAAAGGGTCAAGGTTCTACCGCCTCGAGTCTATTTAACACACCGATTACCATTGCAAAGACTAGTCAAATTTTCTGAACCAACAGAAAACAACATTCAAGTTAAATTTTCAAAAGAATTACATTACATCCGCGTGTCCCTGCCTGCCCTGTCGCCTGCCATCTGTCGGTAAAATGCAGTACGACATTTCATTTTGCCCCTCTACTCGGTCCCATCAATTTCATCGACGGAGCTGAACGTGGGTTCGAAGATGGCGATAGGAGGGTAGGGTTGAGCGGACGCCTCGCAGGGAAGCCTCTTCCTCGTCGTGACAGCCGAAATTCCGTGCCGTCTCCAGCTCGGTGAGTAAAAATCCCATTGTCGCGACACGTCGCGCGAAGCTACCGGGCACGTACGGTCAGCCGGTCGCCCTAGAGGCCTCGGAATGGCGGGAAATTCAGAATGGGTCAGGCCGACGGTAATCTCGCGACACGTACCGAGCCGTCTCTACTCTCTTTCGAGACTGGGAAGTTCAATGCGCACAAACGTGTGTCACGTCGCGACGTGAAACGGGAGCACGAGGTCTAGGTATAGCGAGCGTGTGCGCGCGTGTATGGGTGACGCGCGGGGGAACACTCGCGTGCGAACGAGCAGACGACCAGCCGTGCGTCGGTGTACGTGGGAGACGTTTTAATTTCGTAATGATAAAATAGACGAGCAGGGAATTTGTTAAGATTTTTACTGAATAATATGAAAAATATATTTGAAGAAACGAAAAATGAAACTTGTGTAGAGTAGGCTTTACAGGCGGTGCTGTTATTCCGACGAATATTGGAACGACTTTGCTCAGCACGAGGCGAGAGTCCTCGAGACAAACAAAAACAACCTCCCCACTCTCATTAGCTCAACACCATTATACTAGAATGTCGAGATTTGGATAGAAGCAAAACGGTTATCTTCAACAGAATTCGACGTATTTGAGAAGTGGATATTCTTAAAACACGAAGACTCGTGCAGAGGGACGTCAGATTAACGTTTTCTTTTGTAAAGCGACGTTCAGCAACATCGACGTTCAGCTCTCCCGTGCCCCGGTACGACCGAAATTGATCGAGGCGGTTAAAGATCGGGTCACGTAATGCGTACGAGCTTTCAATCGCGCGCGATGCAAATGCTCAGGGAACGATCAATGCCTGCGCTGACTCGTAAAATACGAGCGCCTGGAAACGGGCCGGCTCACGTTCCTAAACAAGTTACCTATTACCGCGCGCCGATTCCGCGGGGTTAATAGCGACTACGAGGATCGGTTAATTAATCTCTCATGCTCTTTCAATTTCCCTCGATTAATTGCTATCCAGCATTGTCTATCGCTTAACCGCTTCAACTGTACATCGCGTATCCCAGAGTGTACAGTTCCAGGGTTAAAAATCCCCGATTTGCTAGTCCAATCTAAGTAGTTGTAAGTAACAGAAGAGGTCGAAGAGGGTAGATTAAAAACAGCAAAGAAATGCCTTCGGTACTTCTCTCGTTTCTTTCCAGATGGTGGTGGGTTCTTCGCTTTTGACTAATCAAGAGAGCGATACGCGGATGGGCGAAGGCTACTAACACGGCTTAATTTAATCGAAGGGCAAGATTATATGTATAAATTACAGCGAGTCCACCGTGCAAGTGCGTAAAACGTGTGCCTCTCGCACAGAAGTGGTTCCACGGGGCCACACGCACTCTAGTCAGGAAGGAAAGAGGCTCCTTGAAGAGGAAATTATGACGTGGCTGAGATAAGGGAGCCGGAGAGAGAAAGATTATACGATGAACTGGAAACGTCGAAGCGTGTAAATATAGAAGCGGCGCGATAACGTCGGTGAAATTGAATCACAAATCACGCGGCGCGCGCTCGGGGCCATTGTGACCTCCAAGTCCGCCGTGACGATCGTAGCTGGGCGACGATTAAAAGCGTCGAAGTCACCAAAGCAATTGCCCGACCAAAGAGTTACCTTAAGTTAACTGGAATCATAGCTTTAAACAAATCCCATCGTACTACATGCGTAACCAAAGGTTCGAGAGATATTTATCCGGCGACTGACTACGCTAATTCCGAAGCCTCGGAGAAGACGGAAATTGAGAGTAGCTGAACGGAAACGGAACGCGCAACTGGAACACTGCGGATTTCAAGGTGAACGCGAGGAACGCGAGGCAGCGCGTTATCAACTCGTCGGTAACATCGATGCGTTGCGGGGCCGCGTCAGCGTCTCCATATCGCTCCAGTTGGACGAACGTCACGCGTATTCTTCGTCAGGTAGGTCCCGAGGTCCTCTTATTTCGTCTACGAGGGCGAACGCGTGTCGTACGTAATTATCGGCGCAACGTTGCTAGCGATGAGCGACAACTGACCTCCCGTTCCCACGCGACGGGAGCGGGCGAGTCTACGCGCGACGGAGGCGAGTCTTGCGGCTGAAAAATTTCCGAGGAAACAGGGTAACTGTAAATTCTTTTTGGTTCGCGAGTTATATCGAGTTATATCGAGGGGCTATTAGGAAAGCTGGGGGGAGGGCGGTGATGAGGATCGGTAGATAGAGTCGCAGGGGAAGAAGGTGAGAGAGGTCGCAGACACGGGGACGTGTCACGCAGGAGGGTTGGAAGAACGAAAGGGGTATAGAAGGAGCGCGAGGGACGGCAGGGGCGCGGGTAGGTAGAATCAGACCGATATCGACCGCGAATTGCGCTTGCGTGGAAAAGGGCGCGCAATCGCCGTCGACGGACGCAGCCCGTCGTCGCTGGCAAGAGAAAGAGGAAGCTTCTCGCAGTCAGCAGTCGATCGTCGACGGAACACCGGCTGACATTAAAACTGTCGTGCCCCCTAATCGTATCGACGTCCGTCGTCCCGTCGACGACCCCTCTCCAGCTCGTTACACGCGTGGCTCGATCGTATCGTCGCGACTCCACGGGCCTCGAGTTCCCCCCTCGGCCCCGCGTCCGTGAATTGGCCGAGTCGACGCTTCTCCTCAACTTCCGGTATCCTTATAACCTGTCGCGGTGATTCCAATGCGCGCACCGACCGGCCGCGCATTTCCGTGAAGCCTGCACGCGAAACGGGGACTCGTCGTTGGTCGTTGGTGAACGGTGGTGAGACAGAAGGGTGCAGAAGCTTACGGAAAGCGGTCACGCTTGGGAAGGGAGGAGAAAGTGGAATGAACGCGTGGTGCTCGCGTCCTTGGACCTTTCGCGGCGGCTCGTTTGACCATTCGTCGAGTTTTCTACTGGCGAGACTCGGCGCCTCGGCTGGGGAGGGTTGCCTCGGGAACACACGGCCAATGTGGAGGAACGAGGCGGGTGGAAAGCTGTAATGAATACTGATTGCGGATTACAGTCCTTCCAGTCGAAATGAAGCAAGAAATTCCTACGGTCTCCTTTTGTCAAAGGATAAACGTGACGACCGGGAGAAGCGTGCAATAGGAGCGTGAAGGGGGCTAGATCGTCCGACGTTCGTCGACTCTTCTACCCTCGATCCCACCCTCGATGAAGAGTAAAATCAGATCCCGCGGAGGGGCCTGCAAGAAGACTGAAATATAGAATCGATAGTGAATTAGGATCCTCCAAGTTCAAGCAGAAATCAAGGAACGAGTTCCAGCGATTTCTTCCGCTTGAAAAATAAACGTAACGATTCGGAGCAAGAGCAGTCGTGTCGTGGAACCGTAGAATCGTGTGCTGGAATCGTATCGAAGGAGAGGAAGAGATGGCTGAGTGAGAAGAAGAGAGGGAGAGAGACTATCGGAAAGATAAGAGCCCGATAACCGACTGCAGTCGCTCTACAAACTCTCGCGTACGCGTCCTCGCGGTTCATTCTCTTCCTCGTCGCAGTTACCGCTCTGGAATATCTACAGTTTCCGCGTGATACGCATCCGAAATAGTCAAAAGTACCAAATCGATTCAGCGAGCTGAGGCGTTTCATCGTTCGATGAACGGGCAATCCAACTTTCCGCCGCGTTATCGATCCAACGATCACAAACAACTCACGATTAATGGCGCTGGGCGTCGAAATCTCTCGAGGCTGAGTGTGTTCCCACGGAGGTCTCGTGGCTGAAGTAGGAATCGAAGGCAAATGGCCACGCTCGACATGCAGCAGACCGTTTTGAATCAGCCGCCCGGAAGCGAGCAGCCGCAGGAGGAGGTGCAGCTGACGGAGCTGTTGCCCGTCAAGCAGTCGCGAATGAGGGAGAACGGGATCTTGAAGAACGTGGACGTGGACGTGGACGTCGACGACGCCGGCGGCACGGACGCACTCAAGGTCCTTAGAAGCTTCACCACCGAGGAGGAACAGTTCCAGCTACGAAATTTTGCCTTCTGCGGGAAGATCGAGCGCCAGGCGCGTCAGGAGAGGCAGGGCAGAAAACAGTCGCGAGTAGCAAAGCCGCAGAAGAAGAGCGACGAGTGTAGAAGCGTCGTGAGCAATGTCGCGGATGAGACACTCGATGGTGGTAGGTTGTTCGAAGGCGGGGCGATTAAAAGGAAATTGAAATGCGTCGTTAGGAAGAGCGTGGCTCGCGCGAAATCGTTGCTGAAGAAGAAGTCGATGGGCGTGAAGGAAGCTGGGAAAAGGGCAGACGCCAAAGTCGATGACGTGGAGGATGAGGAGGAGCCCGGCAAACGGCGAACGATCGAAGGAAGCGTTTTTGGGAAAGGCCTGAAGGATGTGTTCTCGGGGTACAACGAGGAGGACTCGTACCTGGACCTTGACAAGAGCAAGGATTTGAACGACGAGATCTACGTGTTTCGTCGGGAGCCTCTGGATCCCAGTACGACGACATTGGACGCAGCGCAGGGACAGAACGTCAGCTCGAGGAGCTTGGACGGGTCGTACGATGACGATTGCTCGAGCGCCGATGACGCGATGTTTGACCCGGCGATCTCTTCCCAAGGAACTAGCGAGAACGGATCGATGGACGGCGACGAGTCCGATCCAGGGGAGAAGTCGAAGCTCGAGGATCCAGTGAACGAGGCGAGCTTGAACATCGGCGCGATCATCGAGGCCAACTACCTCTTGGAGAGCGAAAACAACAACGTGCTGCTGCGATCCGGGTCCAAGGTTCAAGGGGTTCGATCCGGCTCGCCGAGGAGCGACGACGCCTCGAAGAAGGACGAGACCGTGGACAGGGAGGACAGCTGTGATCTCGAAGGGCTGTCGGCGAACAGCAACGACAGCCAGCAGAAGAAGTACTGCTGCGTGGTGTGCGAGGCGCGGTTCAAAGGCAGCGGCGGCCTACGAAACCACTATAAGATCGTGCACGGAGCGGGGCCGGTGTTCAAGTGCGACGAGTGCGGCAAGGAGTTCCCGCTGAAGGAGAGGCTGAAGCTGCACGTGAGGACGCACACGGGCTTCAAGCCGTACAAGTGCCCGGAGTGCGACAAGAGCTTCGCCAGGGGTGGGCAGCTGGTGCAGCATCGGCGCACTCACAGCCAAGTGAAGCCCTACCGTTGCGCTCTGTGCTCGGGCACGTTCACCTGCGCGGCGAACCTAGCGCTGCACGTGAAACGTCACAACGGCCAGAAGGATCACAAGTGCGAGATCTGCGGGCGCGCGTTCGTGCGCCGGGACGCGCTCAAGAAGCACCTCGAATGCCTCCACCGGGACGTCAAGTCCTTCCTCTGTGTGATCTGCAATAAAACGTTCAAGGGTCACCTGCCGCAGCACATGAGGACGCACGCGCGCGATCGACCACACGGATGCGCCACGTGCGGCCAGAGGTTCGCGCAGAAGTCACAGCTGACCGTGCACCAGCGCACGCACTCCGGCCAAAGGCCTTTCAGGTGTCTGGTCTGCTGGCAGGCGTTCGCCCACTCCACGGCACTCAAGCTCCACACCAGAAGGCACACCGGCGAGAGACCGTTCAAATGCGCGGAATGCAACGCCGGCTTCACTCAGCTGCCCCACTGGAAGAAACACATGAAGTGCATCCACGGCAGGAACGAGCCGTACGATTGCAAGAAGTGCAAGAGCTTCTTCAGGATCAAGAACGACCTCGAGTGCCACGAGAAGACTTGCCATCCGGAGCTCAGACCGAGCAGCGCCGATGGCTCCAGTAATTCGGATAGCGCCGCCAACGAAGTCGCTGTCTCGGAGAAGCCTTTACCGTCTCCCTCCAAGTATAAAGTGATGACCGTGGAGAGGATGAGGCTGTTGCTCGCCGTGTTGTTAAAGAGGATCAGCAAGCAGGAGCGGCTGGACGAGCTCGGCTTTGGGAAACGACTGATCGACGATGTCCTCCACGATTCACTGATATCCGCGGGCAAGGATCCTGTCCCCAGCGACGGTCTCACCGAGCTGGAAAGCTTGACCAAGAATCTCGAGGTGTTCCTCAAGTGGACCGTGCCCAAGGAACACTGGCAGAACTTCCGTAAGCTGAACAAGAGCCCGGAGGATATCCTGGAAACGCTCACCGCCACTTAAAACCAAAGCACACACCTAGATGGTCGCGCAAGTTAATTTACCAAAGATTAGAGCCAGCGTATTCACTGGAGAGTCCTACTGAAACGATAACCACCAGAGGCTACTCGAAACCGAGATTGTCATCAAGCAGGGATGGTTTGTATGAGTCTGTATAATTATTTTTAACAAGGAAATCGAGTTTTCACAGCCACATGTTGGATGGGCGAAGAAAATCGGTAACGCTGTAAGGGGAGTCCCCACGCGTATACGTAATTTCGTTCAACGTTGCAAACGCGACATCCGCAACGGGATCCGATCAGATACTTTCCCCCCTGCGACTCTTCCGTTCGTTTAAGATATACTATATTAATTTAAGGGATCGACTGATTGACCGTTTAACGGGGATTCGGATTGTAGGTATGTAGTAAAATTCTCGTAGATTTCGGGGATCTCCTCCAGCTGGAAAATCGCGCGAATTTTCCATGTGATAGGCAGCTAACGCGTTGACTGTCGTAATTCTACACGCCGCAGAAATATGTAGGCAATTAAGAAAAGTGGCTCTGGTTTTTCAACAGTCCAACCTTTATCCAACCATCCGTATATTCGTTTGAACGTGCAGAAATTTCAACAGTCAACGCGTTAGCGATGCCAAGCTGTTTTTCCTTCGCGGTGCCATGTGCCACGTGCCATGTGTCGTTCTACTTGCCCCATTGCAATATCAAAAAAAAAAAGGAAAGCGTTCGTTGCATGCATTGTTATTTAGAGTACAATTTGCCCGCAATACGCGAGAAAGATGCCACCGATACTATTTTCTAACGGCGAACTCGTCGTCGTTAATGGACCGCAAGTCGAAACGATTCGCGGTAGATGGAAAGAGAAAGGAGTGCCTCGACTCGATCAAACCGAATCGTCACGCGCTCCTCGACTTCTTGCCCATTACAGACTAAGAAAGAGATATATTTTCAACGAGGAAGCTTCAACTTCTTGCCATATTCGTTAACGTATATATGTAGTTGGCGTGCGCCGCATTGCCGTCGAGGCATTAGTTGCATTCGTGTGTATATTTTTATTATGATTCTTAGGCAATCTTTCACTCGTAATCGAAGAGGCTAAACGATCGTTCGCTGATCGTGTATCGTTTTGTCGCGTTGGCCGTTATCGTTTCATATTTATGTGTGTGCAGGTATACCAAGCAATAGCGAAATTTGTAGACGAAAGAGTATCGGGTATACTTCGGGATAAACTAGATTCTATTGAACGATACGCCTGCACGCTTCAGCCTCCTATACATACAGCGTACGTGCAGAGTGTATACTAACGAATAAGATCCGCTTCCTGGCTGGATGCAATGGTCAAGAGCAAATAGAAACCAGCAAACTTTCGCCTTGTTTTTTCCGAATTGCAGCGATTTCCGTGTTACCTCCGTATCGAGCGTCGATTCTTAAAGCAGCTACACGTGCATCTGATGCGAGTTCGCGAGCGTCTGGGTATGTGCTCCGAGTAAGCTGACTACGTTGACAAAGTACAGGTCGTTTATCGAGATCCGCTATAAACGTTACTACATTTCAGAGATTAGAGAATTCTTGGAATAATATCGCTGTAAAGCTGTAATACGAGTTTCAAGGCTTACAGAACTTGAGCTCTATAATTTTCCAATTATCCATATCCATCGTCGAAGTGGATACTATACCCCAGGTTAGAAGACACTCTGCACATACAGAGCACGCTGAGCTTCTTGGAAGTTTAACTGCGTCAAGTGTATCGGTTCCCTCAAGTTTCCCTTTCTCGTTGGAGAACGAAACTTGAGCGCGACGTCCACGTTCTCGTTATCGCCAATCACCGCCAAGTTCAAAGTTCGTTAAACGGCCGAGCTTCTAGTGCGCTAAATGTAAAGCACAGTTTTGCGAGGGGCTTCGACGAGCGAGGGGCGCTGCGTCGCGTTCACGAGCATCTCAAGAGCGGAGAGTTCGATGCCTCGATCGTCTTACCGCCTCCTCTATTATAATTCGCATTCTTTCGATCCAGCAGCACGTTAGTTTGATTGCTCGTAAGCGCGACATCCTTTAGATAGGCGTAAGTAAATGTGAGCAGACAATAATGAGCAAGATTGCAAGATTAATATATATATAAATATATATGTATACACACATATTGTACGTGTATATCCATATTCACACGTGATGATTATACTATATGTTATGATTACTTATGCAATACCGTCGTAGAAAGAAGAGAAATGATTACGACGACGATTATAATATGTTATTGCGTTTCCTATTGTACGTTAGAGCATTGTAGCGCGTGAAATAATTTTAATTCGTTGATAGAAGAAGAACAGAAACGCGCTTTTATTCTGCGAAATGTTCAGCAGGGTGCTAATTCTTTGTTCTTGGATAAGTTTCTCTATATTTTATTCGATGCGATCACGTGTCTTTGTTAAGGAAATACAAATTTGCCCGGTGCTCGGGTCCAGGGAATACGTCGACGCGAGCACCGACGTATTGTCTCGAAATTTATTCGAAAGATCGAAATCTGCTCTCCGATCTGCCTGTCTGCGGGAATGCAAAGCAGGGGTGGCCGGGACCGTGGAATACAGATCGAGGTCAAAGGAGACCATCATATTTCAAGCCAGAGGAGTTGGAGATTTCGATGTTCCGACGATTTCGGTGTTCAAACACACTCTCGAGAGTTTGCTTCAACATTCACGGTGCCAAAGTAGAAGAAAATTCGCGGCCAAACGGCTCCCATCGCGGAACTAGCGGCCGAATATGTTTGTTGTTACCTTTTATTAACGCGCGACCACGAACAAGCGTTATTTGGACGTTTCCTTCATGCGTTTTTCCCTCGTGTCTTTCCGTTTGCCGAAGGATCTATCGTCGAACTTTTATTTATTGTTTCCCATTAGTGCCATAAATATTACGCGAGTCACGGTGTACTGTACTGTACGATGAGTCGAATAAAATGTTTTTTTTTTCTTTCTGTAGGTATGGAAAACGTTTATTTTTGAAACATAGGAACGTATGTATGTATGTATACACGTGAATAGTACTCGAAATAGGATTATAGTCTATATACCATGCTGATGAAAAACAGTCGTCTCTCCCATGCGTATGCGTAAAAAAATATCAGAGGAGAGCGAGTAGCGGCAAGGTTAATGTTCGCTGTGGATCGGTTTAATTCGATCGGACGTAGTTCCAATGGAGGGTGAACCGTTTCCTTAGATCCGTTTGCAAACCGTTCACAATCAAACACTGAAAAATATCGTGTGACAGCTAATAGTTTGAAAGCTTCGACTGACGACGAACGTTCATCACTTACGTGCTCCTCATCGGCGTACTCGAACTTTATCTCGCGATCGTTTAAGGAAACCTGCGAGACTTTCGACGCCATTCCCCATATTTGGATTCTATCGAGAGTAACTTCCTCGTCGAAAGACCCTTCCTCGGCTTCGATATTCGACAAAGTATCATTCACAACGACGAACAACGACCGCAAATACTGTTTCTTTTCAATCGAATCTGAAAATGTTTACGTAGCAACGAGATCAAGATGGTGGCTTGTTGCTTGTGGTGACGTCCCACAGCAACCAGTATTGAAAAAATGCGATGCCGATACCTAAACTGTCGCCGTCGTCCCAGTACAATTCTCCTTTCGCTTCCTTCTTATCATCCAACGTGATTAATAATTCGAAGGGGTTTTTCCTACTAGCCGTTGTAGTGTCTGCTGGCTTCTGCGCTGGCAGAACAGATCCTCCGCGAATCATTAGTGGTATCGTATCGATCGGTGCGTTGAGCGTATGACGTTCACCAATCCCGAACAGAGCTTCCTTCGTATAATAATCGTACCACAGTCCGCGTGGCAAATAAGCCGACACATTTACATCGTTCTAAGAAACCAGACAAAAATGTGAGTCATTGTTACCGAGTAGGGGGGTGGGTTCGAAGCTAATTTTTAAATTCTGGAAACTTGAATTCGAAAGTTTCTGGGGTTTCGAGGTTTAAGAGTATTTATTCAAGTCCCACCATGGCTCATGATATTATATGTTAACGACTTACTTCATTCAAGACTGGCACGATCATCAGAGACCTCCCCCATAGAAACTGTGTATCGATATCGTACGTCGCTGAATCATTGGGGAATCTGAAAGAGAGCTATATTTTTAAGGACACTCCTGACCACTAGATCTGGTTATAACACTTACTCAAAGAATAGTGGGCGCACCACGGTTTCACCAAACGTATGCGCTCGGTAGAAGAGGGTGTATAAATAGGGTAGAAGCCAGTAACGTATAGTAAGAGCGCTTTTCGATGATTTCACGACTAGATCCCCCATGGCGACAGGATCTTGTTCCTGCACATATACATAGATGTCGATAAAAGTGCCTGTATCGATTAAAATTGTTCAGTAGGTTTCCGTGCAATATACGAACGATCGTGTCATCTGAATTATGATTACGCGAGAACGGATAGAAAGCGCCAAGCTGCATCCAACGATTGCATAACGCAACTGTTGTGTTTCCGTTGAATCCACAAATGTCTGCACCGACCATTGGTATTTGATAAAAATTCAACGATAGAATTGCGGGGATACTCATTCTTAAATCGTCCCTAGTGAATCAGAAACGATTAATAGAACGTCCTAACGAGTGTCCACGTACTATAGATGTATTAATTACCATGTGGAATAGACATCTCCCGTCCAATGACCAGCATAATGCCCATGACCCACCCACGTTGATCGTGATATTATAAACGGTCTCTTCTTTCGGATTGTAGTGAGAGCACTGTATCGATTAAAATTACACATTTTATTCGAATTCGTACGCTCGCGATGCAGTATACTCACTAATTCGTAACTATCGCCTGACTCGTGCCATAGGTGTTGTGAAGATCGTAGTGAATTCCCAGATAGTGTTTGGCATCCATGCACAAAGTTTTCGTGGCAAGTAAACCTCCCATCACATTGGGTACATACTTCGGGTAATCCAAATTGTTATGCGAGCATCCATTTTTAAGGCCATCGTAAAAATTGGACGGCTCGTTCATATCCTGGTAAACGCAACACGGGATTGAGATGATAATTTAAATGTCACCCTTGGCTGAGAACGGGTACATACGATCCAAGCACCATCGAATGCTAAGCTGTCGTGCATGTTGCTCATCATACGAAGATAATAGTTCGCCGTCTTGGGATTCGTGAAGTCGGGCCACGCTGTAGAGACGTAATTCCAAACTTTCCCGATAAATGGCTGATTGGTAGCCGCGTCTCTAACGAATATATCTTCCTTCACACCTTCGTCGTATGGCAAATAAGTTCCATTAACCTCGGACGCGGATACCCCAGCGTCGATCAATGGAATATAATGCATTCCAGTCTATAACGAATAGGTACATGCTACATTATTCGATGCATCGGCCAAGTTTCGAGGAGAACAGCTTTAAACATGCAATAACAGAAGATGATAATGTGATTTTTTTATACAGCATAAAGAAGCAGTCAATAACTACTATTCATAATGGTCAGATAATCCTTACCGCATGGATTTCGTTTATAAATTTTGGTAGGTCCCGGAACTTGACCACATCGTACGTGAAATCGTTGTTCTTGTCCATGTAATCTAAATCGTTCCATTGGGTGTCCTGAAAGTAATAGAAACGGATTAGTACAATCGAATCTGTTGCGTTTACTTTCTGTAATCATACAGATGTAGCATTACAAATGGTATTCCCACTGCTCTGGTCCTGTTCCATACTTGTTTCGTGTTTTCCAAGGTCTCGTATCCGTACCTGTAATGTAGGATACATTGAAGAATATAACTCTCCGTGCGCCCGGGCTAATGTCGTATTCGTACCTGCATAAATGAAAGCCAAGGGACCAATAGGGAGGGAGGAAAGGCTTTCCCACTATTTCGGAATATTGCTTTATAACGTCCGCAGGAGTTGGACCCAGGAAGAAGTATACGTCAAAGATACCTCCGATGGTTCGAAATGTTATCGCAGGCGTCGGTTGTAATATTATATCTGAAAGTACCAGGGCATTATGAAATATGTTTATGGATACATAAACTAACTACGGGAAAAATCTTACCCATAGCGTTACTGTTAAGGAACAAAACCCCATGAGATTTCCCAGAATCTTCCATTACTAAATAGAAAGGATGAGATCCGTAGAGATTCATCTAAATTCAAAGAAGCGATTGTTATACAAAGAAAAGGGACTCGAAATGACTACATTAATTTTCGTGTCACGTACATTATCGGTCGGTGGTTGGTCTTTGTTGAAGACAGAGAAAGATTGCCACTTGGTGTTCAATTTTAAATTCGTTCTATGCTCACCAATGCCATAAATATTGTGGCTAGGTAAAAGACTGCTCAATTGCAGAAATTGATCGGCATATATAAAACCTCCGACGTCGATGGAATCAAATCTGGTTGTGAAAGGGGGAAACATTATTGTAATTGACGTACTTGAAAATGTAAATATAATCGAAATGTTACTTGCAGCGATACACCATCCGACGCCCTGGACACTTTGAAACCAGCTTTCGTATTATCCACTGCCAAGTTGTATTTTGCATTGGAGTTTCTTCGCGAAAATGGTTTAGTATCGGATCTAACAGGCCATGGTGGCTCGTATCTTTTCTTAAGGGGATCGTACATTTTTAGGCGCAATATCGAATCGTCTATGCCGCTAGCTTCTACTTTAATAAACGGTAGATCGTTCCCGTAAAAAGAATCTCCTGTTTGTTTAAGAAATCCAGAGAAGTTATTTTCCACTTGGGTAAAATTATCGTACTTGTACAAGGTCCAATTTTTGGGATAATAACAATATGGAACGTTCAGAGGAGCTAGCCGTTTATCTGGAATTTCTTTGCCAAGTGGATCCCAGCAACAGCCTCTACTTATACAGGACAATTCCGACATCTCGTTTTCGGGATGGCAATCGAAACGTAAATCTTTGGGAGTTTTGTAGCACTGTAATAGACAAAGGTTTTTATAAATAATAAATGCCCACCACGCAAGTTAAATTAATTCTACATTCTTAAAATTACATCTTTCAGAACTCACTTGCAAAATTTCGGACCTTTTGAGTATGGTGTAATTAAACAATAGTTCGTACAGATATCTTTGATTGTTGATCGATTCGTTGAGACTACCGATCAATTGGTATCTCAGATTCTGTTTTTCGCTGTAGCTACTAGGAACATTGTATCGATCGAAGATCATATACTTGGCCTGTATCGTGAACAGGAGTATGACACAGAACAAGATAGCGTGCCAGACAAATCTTAACGTATACTTCAGATACATGCTTAAAGGTGTACTTCTTGCTGGACACTGTTCCGCATACTGCTCATCAATTTTCACTGACGCAGTTATGTCCAAGAATTCTGTCTGGCACTCGTTCTGCAACAGATCCGACTTGCTCGGAGACTTTTCGGCAGCCGGCCGATTTAATCCTTTGATTATCATTTTGATAAGTTAATTTCCTAAGTGTAAACAAAGTATTCGGTATGTTAGCCAAATATTCCGGGCAAATTCATTGCTGCTTAAACGTTAAGGATACAGAAATAATGAAAACAATGCAATTATAATGGCACTTTTTAATAAAACACTTGTGTCAAACACAGAAACGTAACAAAATTTCTTATTCCTTTCTTTGTGGTAACATAGTATAACCTTAAAGTTGCGCATAGGATGGAAACAAAGGATTCACAGATCGAGCAAACGAATTATTTTAATTCAGTACCTTAAGAGTGTTCGCTTAATGATAACCGCATCCCGCAGAATGTCACGTCCTACTCTCTTCACAACACACACTGGAATGCTTTGTTAAAGAGCAAAGCACTTGGACTTATCAACGCATTTTATTTTTAGTACAATGATCAGCATGCAGGAGCGGCGCTTCAAAACAGCAGAGAGTGCGATTACATTAACAATGCCGCTCGTATCAGTTTCCTTCCTACAATCTTTCCAACATACAACGCGCTTCTGAATCAGACATTTTAATTACTTTAAAGCCACATTATTATATAGAATTCAATTAGAATGAAACCTGATTTATTAAATCTACAAAATACATACATATTTATACTCCTCCAAAGTAAAGAAAAATAAACTCCTGCGCGCTTTCTTCCATACAGAATCTCAACTTAAACAAACTAATCACACGTATCTAAAGACTATTGTCGTGTTTCCCCTCACATTTCTCCGCGATTTCTGCGAACAAATATTGAATGCCAACCATGCGTTACGCGAAACAAAAATAAAGGAATAAAACTTGTGTGCGAGAAGGGGGACTCACTTTGAACGATCTTCTGCAGTGCAAGGACGGTCGGCGAATCTGGAACTTGCGTTAAAAAATTTCTACCCTCGTCGCAGCATCTGGCCAAACGCGGGTCTAATGGTAGGGAGCCTAGAAAGTCTACATCCAAGTCTTGAGCCATTCCGCGGCCTCCGCCGCCTTTTGACGCGGGGAATATCTCAACGGAGTCCTGCTTGAAAGTATTTCTGCGTGATCAGCTGTTCGGAACGCCACGTGACACGCGACAGATACTTGCCTTGCAGTTGGGGCAAACAAATATACTCATATTTTCAATAACACCTAGAATCGGGACGTTGACTTTCCTACAGAAATCTATCTCCTTCCTCACATCCAGCAGAGCAACTTGTTGCGGCGTTGTCACTATAATTGCCCCTGTAATTACAGCATCTTTAAGATAAGACGTTGCTGATAAGTGCTCGTCGGATGTGCCGGGGGGTGTGTCCATTATAAGATAATCCAGATTGCCCCAATCGACATCGGAGAGGAATTGTCTTATCATTCCTGTGCATAGTCAAGCATGTAATGGACTGTATAGAAAATTTAAATATACCCATAAGCGAGAAGTGTGAGCAAAGATATGTACCATTCTTCTTGGGTCCCCTCCATATCACCGCGTCGCTCGGGCTACCAAGTAAGAAGCCAATAGACATCAGCGACAAGTTGTCCTCTATGTACTAAAGGAATCATTTTCTATTTACTTTGATAATCGCAACGAATTATATAAAAACGGCTTATATTTACAAAATAAGACGCTTACCACTGGAGACCATCCGGATCCACTCTGATGGACTTGTTCTCCTAATGCACCTAACACTCTTGGCTGAGATGGCCCGCAGATATCAATGTCCAGTACAGCAACCTGTAAAATTAATGACAAAGTTCAATTTGTTAATTCAAATTAGCAAAACACAACAATAACATTCGCTATATCAGACGAATATTCTCTCCCTTTGTGTCTAAGATTGTGTATAGTAGAGCACCAGAGATAATCAATAATGAGAACTGGTACAGGCTGATACGATATACACGGGGTTGTAAGCGTACAAGTATTTCCATCTAGAAGCTACGCTCTCAGCCACAGGCAGGTATCAACAGTGACTGGACTGTTATGTACATAGAAAACAATATGGATGTTCTGGGCATGGGCAAGAGGGTAAGTCTTTTTAATGTCGATTAGCCCAATTGGTAACATATAATTAAGTTTCATGCGAATGCGCAGAAGACATTGAAGTATTACGAGGGGAAAAACTATATTATACTTGTTATAAATTAAGTTTAAAGAACTTTTCAAGAATAATACGTACATTTATATCGGGATCCTTTGCCGCTAAACATCGTGACACCAAAGCTGTCACGGTACTCTTTCCAACTCCTCCTTTACCGGATAACACCAATATTTTATTCTTGACTGTAGAAAGCCTTTCTTTAACAAGAGCTATACCAGGGTCCGGCTCTTTCGTAGCACCGGACGCACATAGCGTTTGATTCGGACATCCGGCGCACATGGATGCTTTACCCGCATCTTCGCTCTTAGTACCAGGACAATCTAAAAACATTGAAATTACTTTACTTTCGAAGCAGAGATTTTCTGACGCTTCACGCTTGTATCAAGCATGACCAGTGTGCGGAAGCTTGGAAACATGAAACATAAAATAAACAAAGCTGACAACCCACGATTGAATAATTGTAGTCTCTATTTTGTTCTTTAAATTCGTGATGCTTAGTTCCTGCAACAATAGCTGACAATGAGTAGGAAAGTGTTGCACCGTGTATGACAGTATAACCTTATACTCGACAAGTAAATGTTGAATATATTCACGAGTTGGAAATGATTCTCTGCGGATTTGATTTTCCAAGTACGTATAATTCTTGGAGTAAGAAACCCGCGAATGCTTGATGCAATATATCGTAAAATGACATGGGCACTTGCTTGCACGTGTACTTACGTTCTGGCGCATCATTGGGTATATCTGCCATGTTGGAATATGACCGATAAGTGATAACACGATAACTCACAAGGGAAGATCCCGAACCCGAAAATTCAAAAAATTCTGAAACTTTGTGAATATGTAGGGGATTTCCTCCTGATTATAAAGCAGTTTTTGTTTGCTGCCCAAATTCACTCGAATGGGTTGAAATTAGCCCCTGAAAAATGGGCTATTTTTCGATTTTGTGTCGTAACTCGCGAACTGTAAGAGATCAAAAAAAAGTTTCAAGACAAAAGTTACTTCTTTTAATTAGATCTATGATTTGGTGAAAAAATTATATTACAATTCACGAGTTATATCACAAAATCGGAAAATAATCGGATTTTCGGGGGTCAATTACACCCCCTTAGAGTGAATTTGGGCAGAAAAAAAATTGCGTTGTAGTCAGGAAAAAATTCTTTATTATTTCCAAAAATTTTCGAATTTCCGGATTCGGGATGTTTCCTTGTCAGTACTAAATAGAAAAATAATTGAAAAGAATGCTTCTTGTCCTTTTATCAGTACCGAAGTAACGGCAAACGAAAGCGAAACATTTTTATTATAATGATTAATAAATTATAATGATTATGAGCATTGCATCATTTCACGTTATGTATGTAGGGGTTCTTTCAAGTGCCAGTAAACACGTTTTAAAAAAATAATTATTATAATGCAAGCCGCACAAAACGCACCGTTTCTCTTGTCCCAAATGTTACTACTCCTCACGTATATATATGAAATCTGTAGCAATTACAACCATGGAGTACAAGTAACATGTCTTGTATCGAACCGATAACAAGGTATCATACGAGCGACCATAATCGCACACATGACTTATTACCTTGGCGTCCTAATGCAGGCTACGAAAACACTAAAGTTATTCCTCTGTGAGTTCCAATCAGCTCTGTACCATTACATTCAGTTAGCCTTCTAACGCTCGCTCAATTGTGAATCATCGTTCCAGAGCTACAAAGTCAACGTCCAACTATGCGTTAAATACTGCAAATGCTGTAAATTCATTGAAGTTCCCGAATCTCATAACTGGATATCAACGCAATCCCGCGCATGCTTCGAAAGCTGCTCTTTACACGCGATATACTCCCAACGAATGGTTTCAGAAGCAAGTAAAATATTATAACGAAGCTGATTCGTGTAGACACTTTTCAGAGAGAACGAGAAACGATGCCTTACGAATTATTAGGTAAGTGGCATGTATTGAAAAGCGAACCGTGCTCATTCGTAAGGTAAAAATATTTAACAATAATTCTATTAGAGATGCGGAGGAGAAAGTACAGCATGGGCAATACGATACTGGCAGAAGACTTGGCGAACGGATAAACGATGTCAGTTTCTGGCGAAACGAAGTGGTGTCCGAATTGGACAGATTGTTTCAAGAGATTGAAAGACTCCAGGACTGTCGTTCCGTTGTAGAGAAAGCCATCAGAGATATCGAAGGACCACTGCATATCGCGGAAGAGTGTCTTTATCACAGAGAAGCTAGAAAAGGTGATACTTTTAATTTAGAACAGAATATAAACTGTCAGCATCGCGTTACATGGTCTGTCGCGCAGGTACAGAACTTGTGCACGACGATTCAGAGAAATGTCTACTCAAGGAGATAGAGAACCTGTGTCAGAACAGAAAGAAACTAGAAGTCTGCCTGGACAGATGCAAAGATCAGGTAAGACGATTTAACTAGAAAGGACTGAGATTTCGCTATTAGAATTTACTGCATTTTACTTGCAGCTACGAGATTGCAGAGCCTCTCAAAATCAGCTGGAATTAGATTTAAAGAATAAGGAAAATGCACTAGGAATCGACGCAATGTGCCACCAGCTAAATAATTACAGTCACGGGTTGCAGTATTATTCTGGAATTGAAAAATACGATCCATGGTACACGAGAACCACTCCGATGTACACTGTGCTCTAGGGTAGCTCTTATTTTCGACGTTTGAATTTTCGTGTTTCCGACTTTTTTCGGAAACCTTGGAGGATATTACATAAAATCAACTTCGCAAGCTGTTAAATAATTATTTAAACGCTCAAGGGCCCCGAGGCCCCTTTTCCCGTTATTCGATCTGGCTCAAGCTGGAGGGAAAACAAATTTTACCAAGAGTAAATAAGAGCCACCCTACACTGTGCACGCTAATTATTCGAACAGATAAAAGTTATTCGTTATTTCAGTGTTTCCGAGCAAGAGACATGGATGGAAGCGGCGAACAGAATAGTTCAGAAATCTCAGTCAGAACGGAACAGATCCTGCCAGCTGAGAACAGACGCAGAAGTTCTTGTGAGCAAAGTCGCGCAAGAACTGTGGGATGCATGGAGCAACACGAACAACGCCTTGGCGTACAGATCTTCGGAATTACTCGAGGCCAAGAATAAGCTTCAACAGCATTTGCAAAAGGTAGAAACATTTGTATCCTACGTTTTCGACATTGTTAAAACGACTATCATCTAAATATATATATACTTCAGGTACAGCAGGAAATATTCGATGTCGAGAAGAACTTGGAGTTGATGCGTAAAGCAATCGCAGATAAGAGTCACGTGCTCCGAGTGGCGCATACTAGACTAGAAGCTAGAATGCATCGTCCAGACTTAGAGCTATGCCGTGATTATGCTCACATAAGGTTCGCTCCGAAAATTTGTAAAACCTTTAATTTTAATTGAAGACAACGACATGGATTATGTTTAACTCATCCTATTTTTACAGTCTCCAAATGGAGATCGACGAAATAAATCACCAGGTGGAGAGAATGCACAGAGCATTAAAAGAGTTAGAGAACCAGCACCAGAAATTGTTACGGACGCGAACAGCATTGGAACACGATTTCGCGCTCAAGATCGACGCGATGTATATCGATCGGGAGAAAGTCTCTGGTCTGAGACGCGCGTACCCAATTAATGCTCTCTTCAGGTTTTAATGCTTACTTGTAGATAAGTATTCTATACTGCCGAAATCCACTCCTAAGGACGCTTGGGCAAAACTAAAGCGATAGTTCGAGGTATCCATCGATTAAACGCTAACATTCTTTATTGTTACAATCATTGATTTTTCATGAAATTTGGTATAGGAAGCTTTAGCCCTGGTTTGGCCTCGAAAAACGTGTAGGAAAGTATAATTTCGTCCACATTTTCCATTTTGGGATCCTCTGTAAATTGCGGATCAATGTAGAAGAACACTGGCATGTCAACCTTTAAAAAACATTAAACGGTATTATATTATTCCGCGTAATCATTTTTGTATAGATGCCTTTCCACTTTCGTTCCCAAATAAAGCTTTACAATAATTATACATATTTATTTATTACTAAACTTACTTCTTCGAGTGGATTCAGTTGTTGTTCTTCGAAACAGAAGCATTGAATTTTATTAAAATACTGTCCTGCCTCGTAAGGTACCACGTTGTAAGTCGACACGCCAATAACCGGCACGTCCAATGGATTCTTTGCAGTGTAAAACGCCAACGCCGTTTCCCCAGGCATAAGTTTTATGTAACTTTGTTGAGGCTTAAAGTTCCAGCGCATGGCCGCTGCGGTATCAGCATTGAACGATACTTTTATTATTTTATTTTTATTTGGTTGCATCGTCTTCACTTTCTCGCTGTCGTGGCCCACAGACACTGTTCCGCCATAACTGTACGACTGTTGAATAAGTACTTGGTTAGAATTAATCGCACAAGGCTGGATGCTTTATAAAACAGGAACCACCTTACTTTCAAGAAGATTTTATTACCTGACAAAATATTCTGTACAACGGCACCGCAGCATAGCTCAATCCGACGATTAGTACGCCAAATCCAGTCCAATATAAACGCGACGAGCGCAGATTCTTGTTATGAGCAGAATCATAATATCGGTTGAATAGAATTCGAGACACGTCAGCGTGTCTCCGTTTCGCGTGGTTGTTAAACAACTTTTGATAGACTTTAAAATACATTTCGCCCTACTTTTTCTGTCAATCTAACCTAACGGTGATCGACATACAATTTCAATGAGTCTTAACAGTTTTAGCGTAAACAGATTAGTTGAAGGTAAAGCCTATCGATTAAAACTAGTTTAACGATGCATCATATTAATTGTTATTTAAGAAAATTGACCGATGAATGCCACAGACGGCACCAAGGAGGCGGCCATTTTTATTTCTCGTGATTTCTCGCGAGTACTCGATTCTTCTAGAATCGATCGATTTTCTTTCTGAAGAATCGATTATTTTACCGATTATTCTAGGAATCGATTCTCGGTAACTCGATTATTTTCTAACTAAGAATCGCGAAAAAATCAACATTTTTCCACGAGGGAACGGACGTGCAACGGTTAATAAATTAATATTACTATTATTATTAAGTAAACGGGGGAACCCTTTAGTGTACATATTATAACATACGAATACAAACGATAAATAACAAATAATAAATAAATATTCGCGCAAGTAAAAACAGAGTGGACGCCAAATGGTATTTTAAATTCGAATCAATTTCGGCTTCTCGACACCGCGGGAGACGGTAGCACTCGCGAGTAGGGAAGGGCAATCTATGCTTTAGAATCGATTATTTCCAAAAAGAATCGAAGAATCGATGAAAGGAATGATTAGGAATGCAATAGGCGAAAATGTAGACAGTCGTTGTGGACACTCCCCATAGCATTGTTGAGCATTGTCCACCATTGTCCTAACTGCTTCCCTCGTGGCTCGTTTGTTTGCCTTTCGGTGTTTAATAATAATATTTACTAGGTGAGTATTATTTATCTATCTGTTTTCGGCGCACAGATTCGGTCAATTTTAAAACAATAAAAAACAAGCTATTTAGCAATAAAAATTATAAAAGCTTTCGACGTTTCGATCTTAATTCAGATCTTCCTCAGGAAAGTTACGAAAAATTATAAAATACTGCTTATGCTGTTAGAATTTAGTCACTGTGTTCTCGTAACACTTGTGACACGCGAGTCGGTTGGAATAAGACTAAACAGTCTTATAAATAATTTGAAATTTTTTAGTAAATTTCATATCTTTGGTGTGCAACAAAATTTCAAGATTACAAAAAATCAATAATCAGTGTGGAATCCAAAGATACAGTTCTGCTTTTAGATAGGTGAAAAAATTCATCCATCATCCAGTAAACATCGATTGTTTTCGATACATCGCAGTATATCGAATAACCCTAATCTAGAAATTGTCGAGATTCTTTTAAAATTTGGTGCTGAAATCGACTCTCAAGATGAAGATGCTAGAACAGCGTTTCACATTGCTTGTACTGAGAATGCTATAAAAGTTGTTAAAGCTCTCCTAGCTCACGGTTCTGATATGACTATCATGAGTGACAGGAATTATCCTAAAAGCCTTGTTCAAATCTTTAAACGTTAGGCGGTTAAGGTGAAAAATGCAAATTTATATGTAAAAAACAGAAATTTATTAATTAGTAGCGATGATGAAGAATTAAGTGATTTTCGGAATGAATGCGAGAAAGAAATAGCAAACATGAAGAGTAAGAAGATTGGTAATGTCTCGCTTTATGATATCTTGACAAAAGGCATAAGCGAATTAGCAATATATGCCGGAAATGAAAGTATAGTACAGGTCTTCAGATCAGATGAGTACAAAATAAAATTTCCGATATACGCTACTCTGATAAATATGAATTTTAGAAAGGGGGAAAGGAGGAGAAGCTTGATGGAAGAAGGTAATCAAAATTTCCATTTTGTCTTTACCAACTTCCTTGGTATACCACATGACTGTACGGAAAAAATATTTAATTATCTAAGTGACGAAAATTTACGAACTATAATGGATGCTTGCAAGCCTATTAGTGTCTGCAGTTCGAATACTGACAATAAGTAACGCGATAATTAGTACTTCAAACATCTAAAATATCATACGTTTAAATAAGTTAAGCCGGAATGTTTGGAAAAGCGAGGACAGATATAGTTTATGTTAATTCTGAAATGTGTTTATTTTAATATTGTGCAATAATATATTTTATTTAGTTTAAATAAAGTGCCAGTATGCAACCAATGGTAAAGCCTGCATCACCTTCTTCATCATTTCCGCGACCCTCAAAAAGCATCCGAATTAATTGGAAAGCTGATTCTCCCAGCAGCCTTGAATGGCTGCATTCGATACCCACACAGCACAACGTCCGGCAACATCTCAAAGACGTCTACAGACGTCTACAGACGTCTTTGGGATGTTGCCGGACGTTGTGCTGTGTGGGTACTAGAGCTCTTACTTTTTGACCCGTCGGGTACCCGTCTACCCGAAACAACTTCAAGTCATTGAATGTTGTATTGTCTGTGGCATAGTTTGATGTTAGCCAAAAATGATCGAACAATATCACATTCAATGACATGAAGTTGTTTCGGGTAGACGGGTACCCGACGGGTCAAAAAGTAAGAGCTCTAGTGGGTACACGTGGAATTAAACAGTGTTGCGTAGGGAAGGGCGATTCCGTTCAAAATAATCGATACTTAAGAATCGATTCTAATCAAACATCGATGCTTTAGGATCGATTATTTCCAAAAAGAATCGAAGAATCGATGAAAGGAATGATTAGGAATGCAATAGACGAAAATGTAGACAGCGATAGAAAGAGAAAGATATACACTAGGCGGCAAAATCGGCTTCACTTCGGAAATTTGGCAACTTTGCATGTCGGGTCCCCCTGTGTCTAAGAACCACTGAGTTACATCTAGTGACAATGGTGATAATTCTACAAGTTATTATTTAGTTTGCTAAAATGAATTTTGCTTGATAAAACATTACACGTAAGAGGATGATGGGCTCGATTCCTCATATATTTGGCAAAGAAGTAGCATGTATCGTAGGTAGAAAGTTTTCAGACTGCGAGGCCGAAGTCTAGGTAGACGCACGAAATCCCCATATGCCCGCCGCGACCCCAAGGTAGCCGCCGCCCGCATAAGACCCTCTCACTTGCCCATAAAGCCACTCAATCTAAAATAAGATTCCAATGCTGGCGGGAAAATCAGTACACGTCCCACATGCGCCCGATGACTAACCAACCAATCAACACGAAGATAGGTGTTTGCTCCAAACCAATCGGCGCCAAGCTTGGTTCCCCCTCCACTACGAATAGACTACGGTAACAGATTTCCCGGCGACTCTGAATACGGTCGTATGTATAATACGTAATACGAATCCTCGACTGCTACCAGTCCAACATCCTCCAAATGCAAATCTGCATCGCTGACAAACTGGGACAAATCAACCAGTTTCATCCTACCATGCGGAGAGTATTCCGTTAGCCGCAATACTAAATATTTATTTATGTATAGAGACAAAATTCCCCATAACAATCGCACAGGGTCCTTCATCATTCACAACAGTTCTTCGTCAAATAGGTGTAGGAGCCGGAAAAAAGTGAAGTCGCCTCAACGGGACTCGAACCCGCGATTTCTCGAACCGTAGCGCACTGGCCAGCCGTCTTAGCCACCTCGGCTAACGCCGACTCCCCCCGGTCTCAGTCCCAAACTCCTTACTTAAACGACGCCACCTTATGGGCCATACTTGCACCATAGGCCGTCTCCCATATCCGAGCGCTTTAGCGCCTACATAGGAAATGAAATGAACTTTCACAAGAAGCCCCATGGGGCTCGTTATTCTCCGCAACGCTTTTTTATCAAAAAGCAAATGCAAAGAAAAAGATACACAGACCTCGGTATTTTTAGCAACGCTAATAAAATTCTTGTGCATCCATGTTTCAATATACGCAACACTGTTTAATTCCACGTGTATCGAATGCAGCCATTCAAGGCTGCTGGGAGAATCAGCTTTCCAATTAATTCGGATGCTTTTTGTGGGTCGCGGAAATGATGAAGAAGGTGATGCAGGCTTTAAATTTAAAGTAAATAAAATATGTTATTTCACAATATTAAAATAACTATATCTGTCCTCGCTTTTCCAAACATTCCGGCTTAACTTATTTAATCGTATGATATTTTAGATGTTTGAAGTACTAATTATCGCGTTACTTATTGTCAGTATTCGAACTGCAGACACTAATAGGCTTGCAAGCATCCATTATAGTTCGTAAATTTTCGTCACTTAGATAATTAAATATTTTTTCCGTACAGTCATGTGGTATACCAAGGAAGTTGGTAAAGACAAAATGGAAATTTTGATTACCTTCTTCCATCAAGCTTCTCCTCCTTTCCCCCTTTCTAAAATTCATATTTATCAGAGTAGCGTATATCGGAAATTTTATTTTGTACTCATCTGATCTGAAGACCTGTACTATACTTTCATTTCCGGCATATATTGCTAATTCGCTTATGCCTTTTGTCAAGATATCATAAAGCGAGACATTACCAATCTTCTTACTCTTCATGTTTGCTATTTCTTTCTCGCATTCATTCCGAAAATCACTTAATTCTTCATCATCGCTACTAATTAATAAATTTCTGTTTTTTACATATAAATTTGCATTTTTCACCTTAACCGCCTAACGTTTAAAGATTTGAACAAGGCTTTTAGGATAATTCCTGTCACTCATGATAGTCATATCAGAACCGTGAGCTAGGAGAGCTTTAACAACTTTTATAGCATTCTCAGTACAAGCAATGTGAAACGCTGTTCTAGCATCTTCATCTTGAGAGTCGATTTCAGCACCAAATTTTAAAAGAATCTCGACAATTTCTAGATTAGGGTTATTCGATATACTGCGATGTATCGAAAACAATCGATGTTTACTGGATGATGGATGAATTTTTTCACCTATCTAAAAGCAGAACTGTATCTTTGGATTCCACACTGATTATTGATTTTTTGTAATCTTGAAATTTTGTTGCACACCAAAGATATGAAATTTACTAAAAAATTTCAAATTATTTATAAGACTGTTTAGTCTTATTCCAACCGACTCGCGTGTCACAAGTGTTACGAGAACACAGTGACTAAATTCTAACAGCATAAGCAGTATTTTATAATTTTTCGTAACTTTCCTGAGGAAGATCTGAATTAAGATCGAAACGTCGAAAGCTTTTATAATTTTTATTGCCAAATAGCTTGTTTTTTATTGTTTTAAAATTGACCGAATCTGTGCGCTGAAAACAGATAGATAAATAATACTCACCTAGTAAATATTATTATTAAACACCGAAAGGCAAACAAACGAGCCACGAGGGAAGCAGTTAGGACAATGGTGGACAATGCTCAACAATGCTATGGGGAGTGTCCGCAAGCTGCGCGGAGGAGGTCCGTTCCCTCGTGGAAAAATGTTGATTTTTTCACGATTCTTAGTTAGAAAATTATCGATTCTTCAGAAAGAGAATCGATCGATTCTAGAAGAATCGAGTAGAATCGCCCTTCCCTAGTGTTGCGTATTTTGAAACATGGATGCACAAGAATTTTATTAGCGTTGCTAAAAATACCGAGGTCTGTGTAACTTTTTTCGCGAATTCTTTGCATTTGCTTTTTGATAAAAAAGCGTTGCGGAGAATAACGAGCCCCATGCGGCTACCTTGGGGTCGCGGCGGGCAAAACGCCTTCCCTTGCCTTCCCGTGCTGGAACACCGATATGGGGATTTCGTGTGTCTACCTAGACTTCGGCCTCGCAGTCTGAAAACTTTCTACCTACGATACATGCTACTTCTTTGCCAAATAGATGAGGAATCGAGCCCATCATCCTCTTACGTGTAATGTATATCTTTCTCTTTTTATCGCTGTCTACATTTTCGCCTATTGAATCGAAATAATCGATTCTAAAGCATCGATTGCCCTTCCCTACTCGCGAGTGCTGCCGTCTCCCGCGGTGTCGAGAAGCCGAAATTGATTCGAATTTAAAATACCATTTGGCGTCCACTCTGTTTTTACTTGCGCGAATATTTATTAACCGTTGCACGTACATGCATAACTTGCACGCCTTATCGCTTTAATTAAACTTTCATATTTAACAGACTACGTAAACGTACCGCTCGATACGTAATCATCATTAGTGAGCTCCGCTAAGCAAAGCAGAAACGATACAAACACTTAATCGGAGATTATCTGAAAGCATCGTTCATTGCTAAATTGCTCGCGCCCCAGTAATCTATTTTCGCGCCCCGCGATGAGGTTCCGAACGGGTTTGGTTCTGCGTCTGATTAATAATACGATACACGCGAGATTTCTTAAAGACCGACCGGTCGTGGTGCATTCACCCCCTCCTCCATTTATCCCTCCCCCGACCGATATCGATTTTCCCAAAGGTAACGGAGTCGAGTTACTCCTAGGAGACCGCTGCCTCCAAGTACATCGTATCCAGTTACCGATGCAACGCGAAACAAGCAGCAAGGTGCAGCACGCTTCGGCTGTAAAATACAAAAAGAAAGAAAGCAGGAATGAGAGGAGTCTAAAGTGAGACCGGACAGACGGACGATATGCATCGATGCTTTCGGCTGCTATTACCAAGTGATTCGTATAAAACGTGAAATCGATTACTTTTAACTGTACCTATACACGTTTCGCCAAGAGTTTCTCATGTGTAATCGTGAAATCCGGCTTCGATCGACTTGACGGCAATTTGCGAGAATGATTATAGATTCTGTTCGGAAATAGATCGCCGGCGACGCGTTCGACCAGTGACTTCCGGTTCAGAGCATCGAATTTGTATCCCCTTCCTTTAGCCGTTGGGTAACGGTTCCTCGACACTCGCTCGGTTGTGAAAGCGATTTTTCTTTTTTCGAAAACGTCTATTCGTATTTGATGAAATAATGCACTTTGCGCAGTGGTTTCGGTGTGAAGTACTGTCATCCACATATTTCCACGGTTAACGGCTCGGACAGCCATTACATGTATGTAGTTTAGCGTTATGTGGCGAAAGTAGTGATGGGATCGAGCGTGTTTCTCTAAAGTAATCAGCGATGCCCCGAGTACTCGATGAACGCTATAGACTCGCACGTGCCCTTAGCCCGTCCTCCCCAATTAACAAGTTAAAGGAGGAGAGGCAGGTTCGATAGGACGCAACACTCGCGTTACGTGCCTCTGGTCCGACTATATACGGTTTTGTTCCACTGGCACGCTGGCTGGCCGCGCGTAACGCTTCCTTCGACAGCCTCGCTCGCGCTCCGAGTCGCTCTTATTCTTCCTCCTGGCGAACGAAAGTCTTTTCGTAACAGTCTGATTCGAAAACGCGCGCGATCGCGACTCGCTCGCCGTACCAGACTCGTCGGAGGGGCCCTCGAAAAGCCGCGCGAGAATGAAGGGGCCGTCTAAAAGCGAACTTGTGCAATAAGATGGTGTTCGATCCAGTTTGCGAGGAGCAGAGAAAATGCTTCTTCCGAGAGAGCTATGGGGCGCACTTGCCTGGGTAAGCATTCGATTCCTTGGAGTTATTCAATTTAATTTACCCACATAGTCACGCGGTCAGATCGAGAGGATCCGCCTGATCGAGTTAGGTAGCAAGTAAAGGGCATGGCGTAAGCGCGCGCGCGCGTTCGATTTAATTCGCGCGGCAAAAATGTCCTGCGCCATTGGATTCTCTTAAACGGGTTAATTAGATTCGCGACGTTTGTATAGTTGCTGCTAAACAGTCTTAAAGGTGTGCTTCTTAGCGGGCTGGACGTTGGAACACTCTTTTAAAAGAGCACGCGATACCCGATCCATGAAAGTCTCGAATATTTCTAGCCAGACCAACGCTCTCTATCTATCTCTATCTATCTCTCTCTCTCTCTCTCTCTCTCTCTCTCTCTCTCTCTCTCTCTCTCTCTCTCTCTCTCTCTCTCTCTCTCTGTTCGTCGAATTAAACGACGAACAGTGGTACCGGACCTGGTACCGAAACACTTTACCCACCGTGTGATTCCATCACGCGAGGAGATCACGCAGAAAAGCCAGCAATTGCGTTTAAACGCTTATCGCGCCGGTAAATTCATCCTTAAGCCCGCGTGTCGATCGATTCCAACGAGGCGAAACTTTCCTGTACCTACACATAGTAGTATAAACACTTTCAGATAACCCTCTCGAGGTGCAGTTTAAATGATCGACCCTGAGTAAGGGTTCGCACATGTCCTTGGCTACTTTTACAAGATATGCTATTAATTCCTTGCCACTTGGCAGAGTGCAATCTTATGTATACCGATCTATCGCGTCCACGGAGAGCGATCGATCCCGGCACCTTGACACTGATCTTGTAATCCCGCTTGAACAGGACTCGTAACGCGACGATATTCCGTCGTCGTAGGTATACGTGCCGCACACGGTTGATAGGAGGCGACGCGCGGCGATCGAACGGGTTCAACGACGCGTGTTAGTCAGTAGGTCAGCACCCATTCGCGGCGGCGTGACCGTCACAGGACAATGTTCCGATTCACTGGCTCACCGCTACCTAGCCTGTCGTTGTTACGGCTCCACGGTTGCATTGTTTTAGAAAGCGGCTGCTGCTCCTTTCGATCGGCTTCCACCGTTCCGACCATCCGCGACCAGGCCGGAAATCCGCGAAGCGCTCGCGTATGAAAAACGATCGCGCGATTACGCAACAGTATAGAGAAAAATAAGATAGCAGTAATAAGAGCGACGCGTAGCCACCGGTATAGAATAATAACACAAAGCGCGACAATTAACTTCCAAGACAGGATCACTTTGTCTACTCGTTTGCATGTAATAATATACAACGTCCTTCGTGTACTAGAGTTTTTACGCCCGCAATGGGATCAGTCCTGGGATTTAATTGTCGACCATTGTGTGGAGGTGATGGTAAAATATCCCGTTCGTGTTTAGCTACACCGGACACTGTCCTACCCTCAAGTTCCGTGTCGGAAAACGGTTCGGAGCTAGTACCGAGGAGATTATGAAGGTAAGAGCGAGAGCGTTTTGCAACTAATCGTGTGGGACACGATGGGAAAGAGAGAAAGGGGGGAAAACAGAGACTTCCTTTGGTTGGAAAGTCGATGCTCCATCGAGTTCTCGTTTCCCGCAGGAGCTGTTGGAGAAGAAGATCCTGAAGACGGGGCCCTACAGGCCCAGCTCTGGGCGTGATACGCACGAGAGCGCGTCGATCCCTTACGAGAAGGACATCAGGAGGGACTGGAAGAACGAAGCACACTTGTTCAAAGCCCCTCCGTATATCTTGGGGTACACTGGTAAGGAGATTTAATTGGATTGTTCTTACGCGAGCAGCGAAGGCAGGTCGGCCGGCGTAAACCGAAGTGAAGATCGATAAAACGCATTCACGCAATCGTTCAATTATAGGATATATTCCTGGATTTAATAGCAGGTACGGTCTATCGTTCATGCGAGCCGTGGAAGAGGGTGCCAGGGAATGGCGCGAGAATCAGAGCAAACTCAGAGCACGTAGAGAAGCTATGAGAGCTCAGGCCGAGAGAACCGATCCTAGAAATCTATTGCCCCGATCGAGGACGGATCATTTGGCCGCTGAAATCGATCATGGCCAGAATCAGCGTCGAACCACATACCGTACGTGTTCCTATTTATCTCGCCCACGTTTGTAGGTCTATCTTGAGAAGCGGTAAGGCACGCGTTAACCGCGGAAAATCATTTTCCAGATTACGAACTATCCCCTGAAAGGCCGCCGATCGTCGGTTACACGGGTCACATTCCAGGGGCGAAAGGGGAAGTGGCTCTTTCAAAGGGGTACGCCCAGGCCGCGAGGAAGGGGCTCGAGCTGATACGAAAAGAACGCGAGGATAGGCACGGGAGATTGAAAGACGTGAGCGAGAGAATTTTGGACGTCGAACGAATGCACGATTCAAGTTAACGAGAGTGCATCTCTTTAACCAAACGTGAAGAGCGTTAAAAACTTGGATCCAATCGTTCGTGATTCGGATACCAGCAACCTTTGATTGTTTTGCACAATATGATCAACGTTGTTCTCAATCTCGTTTTCATTCCATATACCTCGAGATTAGATGAAAAAGAATGAAAAGGGCAGATTCTAATTCTTTGTACAGCAAAGGATTTTAGAATTTTTATACCAATGTACGAGATTCGCTTTTCTTTCAACTCGAACGGTTTCATGAAACCGCGCGTAATTGCAATTAGAAGCTGATTCATGTACCTCCGTTCCACGTGTAATTAATTAGTGTATTATACTTAAGTGGACGATTTCTTGAGAATGTTTCTGACTGGAAATGTTTGCCAAGAACGAGCGAGCGAGAGAGCGAGAGCGAGAGCCAGAGAGAGAAAGAGAGAATGGTCTGCTATTTCCATTTCTAAACCGTTAATAACTTTAACCGAGCATTGCTGCGAACTTGTGAAATGGAACTTAGCGAATTTGTACATTAATGTATGTATTTTAATAGAAATGGTAATTAATACTCTCTTGTAACGAGTTAGTTCGACATAGCAACGCTTTTTGATAGTTTTAGCCTGTTCACACTTTCATAAATTGACAAATTAGACTTTACGCGTCTCCCTTTTGACTTGGGATCTATTTATAGAGATGTACAAACGAACAGCAAACTTCCATGCAAATGTATAAAAATATAATAAAATAAAAATACCATATAAATTTACTTGTTCCGCGGCAATCTTCCTAATCTTTCCATCTCCATTTGAACAGCTCTTTTCCAATACTCCGTGGTTAACGTGTTTGATCCATGCGATAGAGACAGCAACCTGGCGAATATCATCAACGAGTGTAGATGATCAGCATTTATATTCTGATTCGTTTGCCTCATCTTTACGAAATCATCTTGAATTTCCTTAAAAGGTAAAAATAATGTAGATGCGGTGGTACTCTACTACTACAAACAGGTCACCAAGTCACTAAATCGATATTCCTTTTCATTTACCTGGACGATATCGTCATTGAACTCGAACTTCATCTTCCTCATAACTTGTATGTACTGCCGAATATTTGTTAGCCGAATTTCATCTTTCAAAAACTGTTCTGTAATTTCAATTACTTGTGGATAATGATTTTCCGACTCCGGATCGATCTTCAGAGCAATGTGGATCTGACACTGAAATAAACGCGCGTTACTCAAATTTCTCACTCGATTTCATTAGATTCTTTCAAAAAAATTTCACGTACGGGGATAAATGATTTAGCTTCCGACAGAATGAGAACCGGAATATCTGTGTCGTATTCCATTTTGTAATATTTAAAGTCGTACGTTACTTTCTGGAAATTAATTAGGTCGCAGATCGCGTTGTAATTCTCTCGCCCGGCTGGTGTTAATTGACCAGTTGTCAATCCTGTCTCGTCTATGACGAGGTGAGTATTATCGCCAAGTTGGAGAATGCCACTAGTCAGCCTATTGCAATCGTAATCCTTCCTGCGGCAAATGTAAACAGACATTGTTATACCCTCGCAATACCTTAAGGGGGCCGTCTCACCGGGCCGTGAATGTGTGCGGACGCTCACACAAGCTAAGTTAAGCGTGTACGTATACGCGTGTAGTAAACAAACAGTTTCAACCGTCTTTCGTCCTGGAATCGACTAGAAGAAAGTTTTTGCGGGTACAGTTGCCTTCAGTAAACATCTGTGCAGGGTGGCTGGTGCGTTTGAACGCTAATAACCACTGTATATTGAAATAATAATGAATTTATACGTCACGCTGGTGCTACGTAGCTACAGTGCACCATTAGCGCCAGCAACAGAGAAGCCTTGAAGCATCATTCTGTCAGTTTTCGATTCAAAAATTCATTATTATTTCAATGTACAGTGCTTATTAGCGTTCAAACACACCGGACCATCCTGCACAGATGTTTACTGAAGGTAACTGTACCCGCAAAAACTTCCTTCTGGCCGATTCTAGGACGAAAGACGGTTGAACCGGTTTGTTTACTACACGCGTATACGTACACGCTTAACTTAGCTTGTGTGACCTGTCCGCACACATTCAAGGCCCGGTGAGACGGACAATAACAAAACTGAGACGGCCCCCTTATAGAGCTGCGTGTAGTGTACTTACTTTGGCGATAACATGAAATCATTCAAATTCTCCAAAGTGACTTCCAATAAATGACTCTTTTCAACGAAAAGTGTTAAAAAGTTATAGAAATCCTTTGTGAATGTTTTATACTTGGCGGCAGGGAAATGCGTTATATTTAGTGGAAACGCGCCGAGGCAAAGGAAATCTTTTCTTGTGTAACTGAAACAATGCAATATCTCTGTGAATCTATTTCTTACTTTCCTTGAGGTAGATAGACGGTAAGTTGTATGCTTACATCGATGAGAGTAAATGACAAATGAGATAATCAGCAGCCAGGCAATCTCCAAAGAGAAGTTGACTCAACACCAAGCGAAGATCGCTTCTTATCAATTCAGTCTTCGACATTATTTCAGGAGCATTCGGTATATTCTGTTTAGACAAATGAATTATCTTAACAGCATGTATCCGAGGAACGAGAGACGCAGGCGGATGGTGAACGCTCATCTCAGCTTCGGTCATGATCTCGTCTGTATCGTGAATGGCACTTAAAAGGGGATCCAAAGATATGAAACCAATTATCTCAATAATCTGATTCAACTTTAAAGCCGCATCTTCGTATATCTGCAAATAAACGCGAAAGATATGCCAACCAACTTCCAATATATCGTTCACGAATCTTTGAAAATAAAAGTAAAAAATTACTTAATAACCTTCACGATACAAGCTTGACCATCGTCCATAGGAAGTGGAAAATTCAATATGTGTTCCTTCGAGAATACGTTTGATCGCTCCATACTTTGTTCGGTAGTATCCATCCGCTGGCAACCTTCGCTCGATGAAATCTTTTCTTTCTTGTGAATGGGCTTGGAACAGTCCATGACTTCGACTTCACATTCATTTAGATTTCTTTTACAATTGCTGGTGGAGGACGCTGTACCTGTACAAAGCGATTGTTCATATTTCTCCTTCGCCCAGTTATTTAAACCAGGAATTGATATAACTATGCAAGTCTGTCGTTCCGAACTCTGATTCTTCTCAGAGTCTAGTGCTATCTCCTCGTGTGGCTAAAATAACAATACAAAAAATATTAAAAATGGAGACAAATGGAAGGAAAGAAATGAAGACAAATGAGGATTAATTAAAAGATATTGTAGGCAGTTTCATACATGAGATAAGCTGTTCTTCTAGCATCTCACACCTGTAACTACCAAAACTATTTGCTATAGGCCCACACATCAGTCAGGAATGCTCATAAAAGTCAAGCATAGACAAAGGGATGTACCAAAAGGCCATAGGACTGATAAATAAAGATTCAATCCTATAATTACCAAGCATCTAGCAGCATCCTTATACATTCCGCATCTGACTTCGGACGTTTCTGTTTGAATATTCTTCACTTCGTACTGCTGGAAGTAGTATTCAGGATCGTGCATGTCTTGAACCATCCCTCTGAATCTGACCAACTGTCTGTCTGTAAAATTATACAGAGGGGCATTGTTCAGCAGCGGGATTTCCCTTAGAGAGTCTGAATCTTCCAAAATCGTGGTAGAATTCGAGAGGTTTGCGATAAAGTGTTCAGGAGTCCAATCCTTTATTTTCAGTGATGCTGAAAGAAAGGAAGTGTTATTCTCTCCGTTCGCTTTTATACATCTTTCGAATAAAATGCTTTGTACTTACAAATCATTGTGTCTAAATACGATAACACTTTAAAAGACAATTACTGCAGTCGGTTCATGTCCAAAGACCACAAAGGTCTCCACAGAGAAATATGTACTTACGAATGCACGTGAACGAGACGAGTGGAGATGCGTTCCCATGCGTAGCCATCGATGCGTATACAGAACAGGTGTGAAAACGCGGGAAAAGCATGATCCGATTATTTATTTCTTCATTTACGTTTAGAAATACTGCGTCTTTTATAGAGACTCTGCCAATTAATCCGAAACCATTTTTAGCAACAAGATTGTTTATTTATTTATCTTAAAAAAGCCTTTTGAAAATTTGTTCGAGTCACGCGCACAGTAGTGATACGTAATTGTGCCCACCATTTTGGTCTAAAGCGGAAGTCACAAATTGGCGGGCACATTTTCAAATAACCGAGAAAACTGAAGTTGTACTATTTCCTTCTGCCGTTCTTCATACAAATTAAAACATGTTATGTTAAATACATTAGACTGAAACAGAGTTATTTAATAGGTATGTATATCGAAATTAACTGTAAAAGTTCATAAACGATACACGGAAAATGAAAGACGGTATCGCGTCTGTTTGATCTGTGCTGAAGTAAATTATAATTATCGGGGATATGGAATAATTCGTAGGAAGCTACTGGAAAAGTCAACGGAATCGTATTCCTTGTACCAAAAGCAATTAATTAAAATCCCACGTATACCGAAGAGAAAGCAAATTATTCTCCTAAACATGCCCCAAGCAAAAAAAACGCACAAAAGCTCTTGGATTCTGAAATTGAATCTGCTGCGCGTTCTCAAAGGTGTTCGATAGATTTCCCGATTGTCAGTCGAATTTTGCGGCAAAACGAGCCAAGTGGGGGACGCGGGTGTGCGCGCAGAAATCAATGTGGCAATTTTCAAAGCATGCGCGCAGCCGCGTTAGAATCATGTTCGTGTTAGGTAGGCGAGAGGAAATAAATAAGGCAGTGCGATCGGTTGCGATTAATTGATCGGTTAAAAAGTGCGCGGTGCGTTGCTCGACCGTGTCCGTCTTGTCGTCCAGAGGCTGGCACTCCGATACTCTCCGTAAGCAATGGAGTAGTCATAGAGCGCAAGCGGGCGGCTTCTTGCATTCTCTACGCGTTCCATCGAAACGTCGCGGCAAACATGGATGAGAACCTGAGCCGGGGCTACGTGCAATTAGGCAAAGCGAGGGGCATGAATGAATTCAAATTCTCCAATGGCTTCACTCATCTGTCGCCGCCGGTGGACAAGTGCAACTTCATCTACTTCGCCCTGATCCTCGGCGGCATAGGATTCCTCTTGCCGTACAACAGGTCACGCCGCAATCAATTGCCGCACTATATCTCACCGTGCCTCTCCAGACCTCGCGATGAAATTTCGAAATATCCTACGATTCCTATACGTAACCGTCCTGAAAAGCAAACAAGCGAAAGAATCACGCTGCAAATACCCGCGTAGTTTTTTTTTCTCTTCAATTATGTCCACTCTATTGTCCTTGACTCGCACCGATTAGCTACCCGCAATTATCCCGCGATTGGAATCCTATAAGCAATTCTCTACAAGGAAAATAATTTTGCAGCTTCATGATAGCGGTGGATTATTTCCAAGCGAGATACCCCGGAACAACGGTGATATTCGACATGTCGCTTGTTTACATCATCATGGCCTTTTTCGCGGTGATAGTCAACAACATTTTGGTGGAGATTCTGTCGTTGAACACGCGGATAACATTCGGTAAGGCTAAATAACGAAAAGACCGACTGACCGACCTCACGTCGATGGAATTTCCTGTTCCCAGGATACCTCGTGTCCTTCGTCACCTTGAACTTCGTTGTGATCTGCGAGATTTGGTGGACGTTTTTCGGGGTGACCACTTCGTACACGATTAATCTGGTGGCCGTCGCGACGGTGTCACTTGGATGCACAGGTAAGATCGAATCGCGGGAATTAATCGGTGCCGAGAGATACGCGCCTACCTATTAAACATAAACGGTTGGAAATTGCAGTTCAGCAGTCGAGCTTCTACGGATACACCTCCATGCTCCCCAGCCGGTACACGCAGGCGGTGATGACCGGAGAAAGTGAGTTTTCCAGAAGCTTTTCCAAGCGACTTTGCCTGGATTATTCAAGGAATATTTACTCATAAAGACACTGTGGCCATTGCACCAGGTATTGCTGGCCTTTGGGTGTCCACCAATCGGATATTAACAAAGTCGTTGCTGGACGACGAGCGCGGCAACACGTCGATATTCTTCTTCCTGTCAATCACCACGATCCTGCTGTGCTTCGTGCTGCACCAAGTGGTCCGCAAGACCGACTTTGTGCAGTTCTACATAACGCTGTGCCAGGAAAGGAATCGAATTACATTGGAGCCCACGGAGGACGTCGGCCTGGTACGCTTAGAACAATTAGAGCGGCGCGGCATCTATTAAACACCCATCCTTTCTTAAACAGATGGATCCTCTGGATCAAGTCGGGGACCCGTCCAAGGTCCAGTACGGAGTTCTAAAGATCCAGACCAGCCCTTTGGGAACCGACACCGCCAGTGGGAACGCCGAGTTGAACGGTGAATCATAGCTCTTCCATCTTTAATTACAAATGCTTGGGCAAGTCTTATTTATTTCTCGAATTTCCGTGCTCGTTGTTCTTTTTTCCAGGAACGAATCAGTACTCGGCATTCTCGTTCAGTAACCCGGTGTACGAGCCCAGCGCGCCTTCGGGAAATCCGCCCGGAAGTGCTGGCCCTACGTACAAGGTCGAGGACGTGGTTGTGATTAGAGGAACGTACGGGACGCAGACGAGTAAACCATGGCCCGAAATTAAGAGTTAGCGTCCCCTTGCTATTTGAGCTTCTTTACGCGTAGCTTGCAGCGCGTGCAATCTTTAGCGGAAGAATTTATTCCTCAGGGGGTTTGTTCGCGAGGATCGAGGTGGCCAAGATAATATTCCCATACATGGCCAGTATCGGAATAGCGTATTTCGTGACGCTCTGCCTGTATCCCGGTATCATGTCGGAAGTGATCTCTTGCAAGGTTGGATCCTGGATGCCAGTGATATTGATGGCTGCGTTCAATGCGTCCGACGTGCTGGGCAAGGTACGCACTGCAGCCCCTCATTAACAATTAACATCTCCGAAGATTCCATCTATGGTATTGGATGTTTCAGCTGCTCGCCTTGATACCGTACGACTGGAAACGGTCGCAGTTATTATATTTCTCGAGCGCTCGAGTCATACTGATCCCCTTGTTCTTGCTCTGCGCCCTGCCGAGGGGTGCTCCGATCCTCTCCGGCGAAGGATACCCGTTGCTATTCTCCTGCTTACTTGGCGTCACGAATGGCATCGTCGGTTCAGTGCCGATGATGCAGGCACCCACCAAAGTTCCAGAAGGGCAACGCGAGTTGGCAGGTAGATTATTTATACCTACATACCGCGGTCAACCCTTGCGCGGAAATTGGGCCATTTTACAAACGAGGGAAAGAGTCTGAAATATTTTTTTTTTATTTCTTTTCGTAGGTTCTAAATTCGAAACATCGTAATACCAATTAAATGAATTGAGTTTTATAATTAATTTTATTCATTCTAGAAATTTATTCAGCTCTTAAAATATTAAGTGTTTTAGTTTTGTATGCTCGTTTCCTGTAAATACCATGTATGTAGCTTTCGCGACACTTGTTAATGATATTAATATGCTTTCAGGTAATATTATGACTCTATCGTATACCACTGGTCTGACAGTCGGCTCGTTGTTGGCCTACATGACGGATACTTGCTTCGGGCTACCGGTCCAAGCCAAAGACGTGTGTTTCAAGGCATTGAAACCGTCAGTGGCACCGTTTAATAATACCACCACGAGTGTACTGATAAACGCCGTGTCTTCCACTTTGCCCACGTTAGAACACGTCACACCCAAGGTAAAAACCACTGTCGCTGTTTTGTCCACCTTACTGGCGTCCACTTTAATCCCGAATACCACCGTTAGTACATTAACTACCGGCATCATGGAGGCATCCACGACTATATCTTCCAAAGCGTTAGTTAACGTTACTGCCTCGGTCAACAACGCAATCTTGCAACACTAGGACACGCACGTTTGTGTGTTGTGCTGAATCTGGCCCTTCACACCCATAAACCTACCGCATACTGTAAAACTTTCTTTCGAAAAGCACCCCCGCCCTGAACGCTCCGTTCAGTTCGTATTAGAAGCTTTGGAAACGATTAAAAACCATCAGGGGGAATTAACAAAGTGTCGCCAGATTTAACAGACACACAAAGGCCGATGTTCTCCGTCATTATGATCAATTATTATGATTCCATAGATCGTAGCGATTGTTTTGCTTAAACTGTTAGTAAGGGGTGGTCCTTAAATTACGTAAGGCCTTTTTTGTAATATTTTTACGTCAAACTTTTTTACAGCCTAAGAAACCATGTTTCATCGCACCGAGTTAAAGGGATTTTAATAAACTGAATAAATGCAATTTAAATTGCGATATTACGTTAGGAATATAAAATCTTACGAATACGTAATTTAAGGATAGCCCCTAACATAGTATGTAGGTATATATATGTACATGTAATCGTCGGGCGAGCGATGTTTAAAATGATTGACGAATGGGAGTAAATGAGCGATGAGAATGGGGCGATATTGTGCCAGATTGAAGCGGGATGTTAGTTACCTTTTGAACAGCACTTCTTTACATCGTATATAACACTATTAATCCATCAATGAGACGCGCTTCGAAATTCTGACTCATCATAGAGACGCGATTGCGTACTAGACACACATTGAATCTCTGTCATTATATACATATACGTATATGTATTGTACTTTGTTCCCTTAAAAGATATTGTGCCTTCCATACTGTTGCGAATCGTTTGAAAGCCCGTTGCTTCGTGAAATTTCATTGTTAAAAGCGAGCCAGTCTCAAAGTGTATAGCTGATGAATACTTTGTTGCACGTGGACGAAGGAATGAATGTGTTTAGATAATATCGTGGCGGAGTTTTTTCGGAGGCTGGTGGGTACTTTATCTGTTAATTAAAAATTATGTGCGTTGCTTTGAGTTTCTCTGCAACTACCTGGAACGACCGATGTACATACATATGTACATATATCCTTCCTGGTAGTTGCGATGCGCGCTGCACTTGTTAGGATCAGTGTTGGGTTGATAATTAATAAGTTTACTCGACGAAGTTATTGTGCAAGTATATTCTGTACTTGACAACTTGTACGTTGTTATATTTCTGCGCGGATAGTTAACGTGTAAATGTAAGATTACGTATGCGTAATACCCCGTGTATAGCGTACCTTGCGTACACAAGAAACGGGAGCGCCTTGTTTCTTCCGAGCGCGTTTATCTATGCCCGAACATATCCACGGTTGTGCGGGAGATTATAATCAAACTTCTCGATCTTTATAGCATTGAAATTTACGAGATATAGGTATGTGTAAGGTATGCGTCAGTCTTAAGGGATCATACATCCATACATCACGGTAGAATTATTTACATGCGCAACTAAAACGGGGCAGGCTGTTCGAAGCCTCTCGTTTCTCACGCTCTTTCCTTCCCTTTTAAATCGACTCGTATAATGAAGCTCATCCAAGCTCGTGAATTAAATGAACTTAAACGGACTTAACTGATCGATCCAGCGTGCGTTCCGATGGATTACTTAAATTATAAAAATCCTGTTACATTAACGGATAAATGTATATGCGTAATATTCACCAATGTACCACCCATCCAAACAGCTTGCAGATATATTTCGTGTGTTTAAACTGTTTAAAGTAAAGCTAGAGATCATTTAGATGAAAGCGCGCGAGGGCTGCGTAGAGAAGTCTCTCCTTGCCTACGCATATACATATCGTACAATTGTATACATGTTGTATGCAATTATACATATTGTACGCACTTGCGTAGATGCGAGTTTCAGGTAGCAATTCGCGATTCTCCCATCAGCTGTATCGCAGTCTCCCTAGAGATCTAGGTACACAATATCTTGGTTTTATTTCACAGAGAAATCCCTCGTATACACAGCGATGTTGATATCTTTTTAAGAGCAGTACGGGCTACGACGTAGGCTCGGCTATACTGGGATACGATCGAGTATCTTGGTTTCAGAAATTTCCGAGCAAATCTAAGGGAGTGGCGGCGAGTGGCGTCGATGTTTACTATTTAGTGTTTATAGCGATGTGTACAAATTCCTACGAGTAAAAATAATTTTTTATCCAATTTTTTATGACATTCAAACCACTCTTAATAAAAGATATATTTTAATCGCCATTCGTCGCGCGAACAGTGACATATTTTTTAATGCCTTTGAGTTACGTCACAAGTTCCGAAATGCACCTATCGTAAACTACTTATATGGAATAAAATAAAAGCGATATTTTAATGACGAGCGCTGCTGTGCGAGAGGGAACGCGAAGGGACGTATTGAGAATATTGATTTCTAAGGTAGCTGACGCAATGGTGAGTGAGCTGCGTGATCCACGACGTGTACACAGTACGGGAATGCTTCTCGAAGATTGCGTGTAGAGAACGTGGAGAATCGTTTTCTTTTATATCGTATTTTTCATTCGTAATGTCCTGTCCTCGAATACTCTACCAGACATGACACGGAGTAATCACTCGAACGAAACTTTGATACGCGCTCGATAATTAAAGATACACTGTTCGTTACAAAAGGGAAGGTGAATGTAATGGATTTTTACATTAATCGTGCCGCGTATCAGATGTTACTCCATATCGCAATTAATATGTACAAATAATAAATATATGTATATATATATATATATAACATGTAATATTCTTTAATATGTATACCTTACCCGATTATTATACTCGTTACGAAACAGACATTGCATTCTTAACCACTATCATTTACACACTACTCTGCCTCTCACACGAAAAAAGAAAGGAGATGAAAATCGACTGAATCGCATTGAACAAATATCCGTTAACAGAGTTAAAAGATACAATTCTCCCCTAGCTTCCCTTATGTAAGGATAAATTAAGTCTGTGACCATTTTAAGAGTGCGATCACTTGGAACTCGGACGGTTGGAGAAAATAGATGATAACCGAAGTGATTACATTCTTAAATGCTCCGTGTCTGTTGATTGTAAATTGGTTCTTTCAGCAGATCTTTCGTTCGTTTGGATCTTACTCCGGGATGCAATGAAATGATAATTATCATTCAATCACAGTCAAAGTTGCCTTAATGAAAGAGACGTACTAATATCAGATTGCGAGCGACGATTTCGAGAAGCAGTCACTTCAGATACTTGGCAGCCCAATCGGTTCGACCGTGGAGACTTCCACTGCCTTTCGCGTTCAATCCGTTTCCATAGACGCTTGGCTGAAGGGCTCCTTTGCTCGTGCTCTCTGTCAATTCCAAGAACAAAGCTGTTGCTAAAGCTGTTTTATCTAAATTACCTCTAAATGCCATACTCACTGATAGTCTGTGTACCATAAACGCTAGGGTAAGGCAACCTCAGTGTCTGATCCGTGATATAACGATTTCGCGGAAGGTAATACTGTTTCGTTTGATTCTCGATCGAGTTCCTGGGCACCCAGAAGGAGTCCGTGAATTCCTCGTACTTCTCCAACGGCTGACCAACCAGATTCCGCATTAATCTCGGTCGATTCAGATCCGAGTCGCCATTTCTCCAAGAACAAAAGAAAGAAAAAAAATGTATTAGACACGTAGAGTCACAGAAAGAATAGAGATACATAATTGGGTCCAGGAGCATAACAATTATTTTATTAAACATTCTGAATTTACAATAGGCGTCACAGATACATTAGAGAGAGAGAGGGGGGGGGGGGCGAGTTAACGATAATACTGCTCGCATTTGTACTTTAATAGATGAGGTAACGCGACGCAAGAGAAAATTTCTGCGCATCCAACGAAACGAAGAATTTGTTTTGCGCAAAGCGTATTAAACTTAGTATACTCCAAAGAGTTTACTCAAGCACCTCCAACACTCCATTGGAAGACTCGCTCGAAATTGAGACGGACATACGGCGGCACAGAGACACTGTCGTACAAGCTCTGCAAGCCAGACACAAGCTGCCGAAGAACGAGCGAACGAGCGATCGCTAATTGGACTCCCAATTGCAACGTGTAAGTGTGTGCGGCATGAACGCGACTTCTCAACTGCTCCAGGAGCAACGCTCCGCAGGATCCATTCGCGGGGACGTTAATCAGGCACGCGGAGTGCTCGCACAGTTCCCCCTGCCAAATGAGATAGCAGACCAGCGCGTATCCCAGTATTAACAGCGAATAGGCCAAGTAGGGGTTGTTCAGGATTCGTTTTAGGTTGCAGAACTTTCGATACCTGGACGATAAGCTCGTGCTCGGCCCGGCGACGTAGCGTGTCACGTTAAGATAGTGCTGCTTCGCCGAGACTTTGCGGCCGTTCTTCAAGCCCGATTGCGGCTGGTTCCAGTTCAACGGAGCCGGCTCGTTCCAGGCCGGCAGCAGCCAACTCCCGTTGCTCTGCTTCGGGTTCTCTGGCAAATAATTGCCGTTCCAATTGGCACGGTTCTCTTTGTACACGCGCTCTGGGGCAAGCTTTGCATTCACGTTCTCGGGAACGATCTTGCTTCTGACGTGGATAATCAAGGGATTAGATCATACTGATTACAAGTTCGCAGGGATCGGAGCTGCACGTAACGGGCTCTGATTAGGAAATTCGGCCAACGCACCCCAGCAGCTCGGCAAAATCGTCCTCCTCCCACTTCACGGGATTACTTTCGCGCGCGTAATTCTGATGGCTAAGCAACGGTAGCATGGGCTGCTGTTGCTGTTCCCGCTGCGATTGCGCCATTTTCTCTTGCGCCCTGCAACAGCGACGATTTCGTTAATCCTAAGACAGTGACGATTACGCGGCAGGGCGATATATATATATGTAGTTTACCTAGATTCCAGAGAGTTCTCAAAGGCCTCGGGCTGGGAATAGTTGTACTGCTTAAGGGCGGGCGGTGGCAGATTCACTTTGTTCAGGATCAGATCTCGCTGGGACGCGACGCCGATCTTTTTACTGTTAATTACACGTGGAACGTTCACTTGAAAGTATGGGTACCTACTCGGGAGATAGGTTTCTTTAGTAAATCCTGATGCTTTGCTAGCGGTACGGTCGATGGTTCGCTGTCGATCTTTAATTACATACCTCAGAGACTGTTGTGCCGTTGGTCGCTTTATTGGGTTCCACTGCAGCATGTCCTCCATGAGTATCACTGCTTCCTGGCTGGCGTTCGGTATCAGAACGCTCAGCGAGGTGCGAGTGAAATTCGGAAACTTGAAGTTCATGGCTGTGGCCAGTTGATATCCCTCCGGCCAGTCGTCCTTCTCCGGGGTTCCGATCACCGAGCATATCTTAAAGATCTCGTCGATCTCGCTTTTGCCGGGGAACAACGGTCGAAAGGTGTACAACTCGGCCATGATGCAGCCCACCGCCCAAATGTCGATCGGGCTGTTATAAGTTATAGAGTGGAGGAGTACTTCGGGTGCCCTGTACCTGCAACAAGTTCCATAGGGTTCTATTGGCGGATCTATTAAAAGGATCTATCGACTGGTGATTACCATCTGGTGGAGACGTAGTCCGTGTAGGGCGGCCTCGACCGTATTTCCCTGGCTAATCCAAAATCGGCGATCTTCACCAGTTCCGGTCCCATGCATAATAAATTCTCGGGCTTCATGTCGCGATGGAAGAATCCATGTTTATGCATGAATGCCAGCCCCTGCAGTACTTGGTACACTATATTTCGGATCACCGGCTCGGGGAACAGCTTGTCCCTATCGCATGAGAAACTTCGATACATAATCCATATACCACTGGCAACCTGACCCACTGTGCGTTCCAAAAGAAAACAGGCCGTACCTGTCTTTCATCAATTGATACAGATTCTCCTTCATGTACTCGAAGACAAAGTACAGCACGTCGTTCTCCCTGATCACTTCCTTCAGCTTCACCACGTTCGCGTGGCTGAGCTTCTTCAGGGACTAAAACGGAGCGAGTTACAACTTTTCGATTGTACCTGCAGGTACATATGTCTAGGGACTGCGACTCGAAAGTCGGAAAAAGCCGAAGATGGATCCTTACCTTCACCTCGCGCAGATTCATCGCTTCCTCCCAGGAATAGTATTTCCTCTTCATCCTTTTTATCGCGACCTTCTCCCCGGTGTCGATGCGTTCGCCAAGAACGACGGAGCCAAACGTCCCGTCGCCCAACTGATTCAGCGTTATGTATCGATTCATCTTCATCGGGGCTTGGCTTTAACAACAACGTCGGAGGACCCTTCGGCTCGCGAGCGGGCTCGTTATATCAGGATGCCGCTTCTGCATCGTATTAAACCCTGAAACACGCGTCGTTTATTGCCCCCTTTGCTTCGCAGGCATTACGATTTTGCTCCAGTCAGCTCCAGTCATCCGGGGCTCGCCCACGTGTTGCCATTAACGGGAGACGATCGATGACCTTCCGCGGTCATCGCCGACTTACGTTAGAAGTTGTCTGATATCGATTCTTCGCGACTCGTGACGAACAGCGTACCTTTTCTTTTCCAAATAAGTGGACACCGCAACTGCGGATCGCTGTATTTATATTTATTTAATTCTGAGTGTTTGCAAACACTATCATTTCGGGTATCATCTCCGAAGTAAGTAGTGTCGCGTATGTTTCACGCGTCTAAAAATAGAATCCAGGACAAAGTAGACAAGTGCCCGCATACGAGCCCTTGGAAAACCTTGGTTCGTGGGTCGTTGACATTACCAAAAGAGAGAATTTAAGACTTAAGCTATCTTTGCAGCGTGACCTTGACGCCCCCTTGCTATTCTCACACTTCTACTGTACTTGGAAAAGTCACGCGAAGGAACGAAACGCGCGCTATTATCCCATTTCAATCTAAACTCCGAGGTCCCTGCGAGTAGTCGAGTGTCTTGTTTCCAAGTTTGAACCGCGTTCGTCAAAGACGGCCGGGGTAAAAAGTATAATTTCGCCGCTAACGGGCAAGCTGTTGCTGGAAAACGTTGACGTACCGTTCGTGAATTATAAAGCATCGTAGAGGCGCCCATATGCCCTGGCTGCTTCGATATGCGCGCTGATAACGAATTTTCAGTTACTTTCAAACAACGACCGCTAGATACATATGTAGGTATTGGTGGATCGATGTACGGATTTCGCTAAAGACACGTGTGCCGTACGTCGTTTCGTTTCTATGAATGAGTAAAGAGTGAGGAGCTCGATACGCTCCTGTCCTTCTGCTGCACGAAAATCTAATAGCAATTTAGCAAATGTACGATAAGTAATTCACCAGCGATGCCTTCACGACCGTTCACCGAATTCCCTTAACGTCCCATACTACTTGAGTTCATATAGTTGCTGCGCGAGCTGCAGCTACATCTAACCTAGTTGTGTCCTGAAGGGGTTGACGAATGACTGGGCGTTGTAAGGACACTCCTCTATAGGTATTACACCTAGGAGTAATCTAGGGCGCAGCGAACACCTTGGTCAAGATTAGCATTTTCTTACGATCGCATGCGAACAATCTCCCGCTGGTCGGTCAGTCGGACATGCGAGGGTATAGATTTTCTTGAGTCGCAGTGCTTAAGAAAATACATTTATTCATGGGGGAAGGGCGTAAGTGTTCGTGTTCGGGCGGTGGAAATATTTCGAAATAACTTGCAACGCTTTGAGCTCGTGTGAGGTGCAACTATTTGGAGTGTGTTTGTATAAAATAACCGCTGTACCTCCCAAGGAAAAATATAGCTTCGATTCTACTGGTCTATCTTCTCTTCCCCCACTTTGTTCTATTATTCTCTGTTGAATTCTCGAAAGGGAAAGATTTAGAAACTCGCCGTACTGGCAAAAGATCGATGGGCTTTTTCCGTCGCGGATCGATCGTAATCAATTGCAGGATTCGCGCTAAATTACCGTAAGGTCGATGATCCGGAAGCACCGAGGAATAGGTGACAATGATCGCTTGCAGCTCGAGTACAGTACCGTGCGGAATATAAAAACATAAATGTTAACTGTCCACTCACCGGAAAGCTCGCACCGTGAATCATCGGAGCATTCGACGCACTCAATCGAGGTAATCACCTTCCTGCGCCACGGTCGCTCGCAAACTGTTAATCGAGCGGCCATGCTTCGCCGTGTAACCATAGTTACCAATGCTACCTGAAACCTATGAAACCACAAGAGGTTGCTCCCTAAACCAACCTGCCCTGGTAGCTCTCAACTTTCAACATATGTAATGCGACCTTTAATACAAAACCCAGTGCCTTGATCGAGGCACCCGGTTTTTAGTACCCAGGTACTACACACTCGATACTTTCAGAAAATGTGAAGAAAGGGATTCGATCTTTCTGAGCATGGTAAAGTAGAGCGGCCCCTTTAGTCATATCTCTCCGGTCTACTTACGGGGTGGTGGTGAAAGCGGTGGTCTCAAAGGGTCACGTGATCGGTCATCGGTTCTTAAGAAGAATTACTAATGAATTGAATTAATGAAACGTTTACGACTTTACGTTGATTAAATTAATACAAATCTCTTTCGATTTGCTTGCTGAATAACTTTCTGTGGGTGTTGCCTGTAGAGTGACATTCACTGTATTTCGATGACAAGTGGGAGTATGTATCAACTTCGTCTGCAAGTGTTAAGAGCTTTTTCAAATTGTTGAAATTCCGCGGGAATGTAATATAGATATTTGAAACAGTATGTATCAGAGTTCCTCTGCTTCAATATTACTAAATTATTATAACGCGAATGGTTAATATTTTAGAATAACAGTTTGATATCGGCGCGTGTGCGAGCAATAAGTGACATGGGTGACATTACGCGGCTGCTAATGCAAAGCGTAGGGAACGCTTTTGCTGATTTTTGCACTTGCATTTTGCCTACGCGGATGTTAAGCTCGATGCCGTTAACCTGTGGCAATTGAAAGCAGGTCTCGTCGTTTCGAACAGTTGTAGAAAATGTCGCAAGAGCTTAAAAAAGGCAAAAGGAAACAAATGAAAAAAGAGAAGCCGAGCCAGAAGGAAGAGAAGCTCGAAGAGAAGGCGAAAGAGAGTTCGAAGGAGAGTGCGAAACTGTATGTAACATGAAAATAGATGTTTCTGGATTTAGCCTGTAGCAGATTATTCTTTCGTTTAATACTAAGCACTGTAAAGATTCATTAACGTTTCACGCTCTGTCCCTTTCACGAATTTTAATATAAATTTACAGTTCATTTTATAGGTTAATTTGTACATCTACTTTACGCGACTTTGAATTTTAGCTTAACGTTGTATCCAATTCCTTTAAATCGCTTGTAGATTTTCAGATAATACGTCGTATCAGTGTAATTAATGTAATATCGTGTTTCACTGTATCGCAAACGAAATATAAAAGAAGAATATGGTTTTCCAGAAAGTATGGCCCCTCTGTGACATTCCCCTATCAAAGGGTATGGTCGCGTTGTGCCCTAATACTTGCGGTATTGTTCATAGTTTGGTATAATAGCAGGCAGGGTAAAGAGGTCTATTTGGCGAAGCAGAAAGAGATTCTGCTGAGCCGTACGCAGCACGTAGAGTGCTCGGACGATTATAAAGCTGAGACCAGCGAATATCCTGAATGCGTACCCGAGAAATGTGGAAGAATCGTTACAGACAAGCTAGTGTCGTCGACAGAAACAGATATTTTGCTAAAGATCGCGGTCAGTGGTTTGAATTTAGGAGGTTCCGACGGAGGCGCAAGTATTTTGGATCTTCATTCTGGCGCGTTGAGCAAAGGCCAGAGCTTCATCGATATCTACGCATTGCCAGAGGCTAGGAAGATATTTAACAGCGCCGACTTTGCAATTTATAAGTACGCAGATTTGCCATATTTACATGTACACACTTAGCATTTGTACACCGAGATCTACAGCAAAGTTGTACCTTCACAGAGTAGTTAAAACTAAGATACACCATGCCGTTGCTCATAATTTTGGGGTGCCCTCTGATAAAATATATCTAACGAAGCCAACGTTCTTCTCTCGAATGACCAACGCGTCTGCGAAAACGATACACGATGAATATTGGCATCCCCATGTTGATAAGGTACACATACGTATGAATTGTGATTAATTGTGCTTAGAATTCTATTGCGATTAATCCTAATCAATTATACGTCAATTATAAATATGATTTCTCCTATAGGAAACATACGAATCATTTCATTATACATCCTTGCTTTACCTGAATGACTTTGGGAGGGATTTCGAGGCAGGTCGATTTCTATTCATTGACAAAGATAACGTTAATACAACGGTAGAGCCTCGAAAAGGTAAAGAGTAGTAGTTGCATGTATGTAATATGGAATAATACGTAAAAGAAGAGAAGAAGTAATTGTGATTTTCAACTTATTTTGTAGGCAGAGTATCTATGTTCACTTCGGGTAGAGAGAATTTACATGCAGTCGAGAAGGTACAGTCTGGAGTTCGTTACGCATTGACTGTATCTTTCACGTGCGATCCAAACGCTGCCATTTCCGATCCAAATTACCGTGCACGACAAGGGCAATAGATGCATCTTACGAACGGAACGGTCGAAAAGGTCGAAAAGTACACATTCCATTGAACTTTTTACAAAGATTATCATTATTACTGTTTACCGATGTTGCTTTGAATAAAAATAAAATGTCTTATTTCGAAACCGCCAATTCTTTCAACACAACCAACGTTACGTTAATCTCTGTTACGATTATATTAATAAGATTTATTAGAGCAGAATTCCGAATGGATAGAATTTATTGTAATGTTCTTTATTTGTTTACTGGTATAACAGAAGAAAATATGTAACAGATAACAAGTGCACATTGCGTATGCTTAATGGCAATCAAAGTAGCTATAAACATATACATATCTTCGCTATCTAAAAAACTTATTCTTTATTGCTAATGAACAAATAGTACAAATATTTGCTTTTAACAAAGCATTAAGTATGTTTAGTACGATAGAGTGTGAATTGTCTACGAATATATGTACCTACATAAATTATATACTACTGTTTACCACTGGAATGTTTGCATTCGATTGTTTTAATATTTGCACAGAACGGGGTACGACAGCTGACTGATTGAGCTGACGAGATTCTTGAAATAGTACCTCAAGTACTATTTCAGAGATTGTTTAAGCTTTTGCGCTTCTGCGCATAGCATATCTTTTTTGCAAAAAGAAATCTAAATGCGAGTTGCCATTAAAGAACGTGAAATGGGAAAGAGAATAAATATGCGTACCCTATATGTTTAAGTAATGGTAACTTGTCCACCAGAGACCATTACGAACACCTATAGCGGAAGCTTTCATTTTCAAAATGGAATGTACCATAAGCATTTGTTTACTTAAGATCCATTAAATATTTATAGTAATACCCATTTGTTGCAGACGAAACTATCAATAAAATGGAGAAGCTAAAACTACGCGGCGGATATCTTGACGTACATGCTTCATTTCATAAAATTTAAAATATTTACGATCTGAATATACATATATATGAGTCCGTTATGTAAGTTAATGTGAATGATATGAACAGTGCGAATGAAAACCTCAGAAGCAAGAAATATTTGTACAAAAGGAACTTTGCAGAGAATATTAAACCGTAGAAATCGTATTAAATATTAAATATTAAGTTTTCACGGTCTCCATCGATAATATTGTACATTGGTATCTTATAGAACGTATCTATGCCACATTTATGTACATTTAAATAATGATACGAATATCGAGGATCAGTTTCTGGAATTTTCAGTTAACTTTATATGTCGAGAAAGATTTACGTTCGTATCAATTTCGCGACCGTAGACGCCGCTGGTCCCTTTAGCAGGCTCCTGTGATTCTCCGGCAGCTCTTCGATTCGTATTTGCTTCTTGCAGATCTGTGAACAATCAAGAATGCCATTTGTTTAAAAACGGAGAGGAAGAGAGTGTTTAAATTTGTGTAATAATTACCTCTGCCAGGCCGTAATCTTTCTTCAAATCGACGAAACTATCTTTCACTTTGATCAGCATCACTTCTCCGCTATACAAAGCGCTCGGTTTGTAGTAATAGCCCGCGTGGAGCTTCTTGGAGAATAACGTGGCAGCAGTTTTCAAATCCTCTGGTTTCAATTGCGGAAGATTTATAAGTTCTACCATTTTATTTAATGTCTCCTCGTCGTCTTTCGTCGTTTCTTTTAAGGTTTTATACACCTGCGGGAATCGTTACGAGATTATCAGTACGGCGTGCATACGAGAATAGAAATATGTATATGTATGTATGTAATTACCTGGACGAAATTGAGCTTCGTGTTGAATTGGATAGTAAAGTACGATACAGACTTGCGGAATGAATCTGAAATGACACCTTGGTCCGCCTGGCCGGTTTGCATCGAGATCATGGTGGCGTGCAGGTGCACGAATTCTGGCGAGCCATCGAGAAGAGTTAAAACTGCCTGCTCTCCACTTTTCTCCAGCTGAAGAGCCATTTCGAAGCCGACGCATGCGCCGAACGAGTAGCCGACTATATGGTACGGTCCTTTCTTTTGGATCTGTCGCATCTCTTGTATGTAGAACTTGGCTAAATCTGCAATGCTGCTTAACGGAGCATTCGGGACGCACTGCAAGCCCCAGACGGGTCGATCCAATTCTTTAGCGATGGTTTTCAAGGGAGAGACCATTCCTTCGATGGCGTGAATAAAGAACACAGGCGTTCCGTTCGAGCCTTTCGTCTTCAACTGCACGATAGGCGTCGTGGGCACGATCTCAGTGCCCTCGAATTGATAGAGAAAATCTGCCCCAGTGTCCTGGTTCCCATGGGCAGTAGGAGCGGCGGGGGCATCGGGTTTAGCAGCTGCTGCTGCGGTCGGTTTCGAGTCGTTGCCGAACGCGGATAATTTCTCGAACGTTAGATTACGAATATCTTGCGCCGACAATACAACGTCGTAATTCCTTTCGAGGGTCTGTTTGATCTCTGTTCCCATTAACGAGTCCATTCCGAGATCGGCCAACGTAAGATTCGGATTAATGCTTTCCAGTTTCTTAATGCCCAGGATATTAGCAACCGTCTGAGGGAGGCTAACTTGATTCGCGCTCTCCGCGTTTGCGCACTTGTCATGCACAACAAAAGAAGTCAAGACGGGATGCGGCTGCTGCAGCAACACGTCTATCGTGTTCAGGCAACTTTGAATGCGTTGTGGCACAGAACCGCCGACTACGGTCTCGTTACTTCCCTTCATCATATCTGAAACAGACACGGACAGATCGAAAAGATGCCAGAGAAGCTTTAAGGGAAGATGAAAATAATTTACCTATAATTAAGCCGACGTCGCCGATGGCTCCCCATTGAATAGCGAGACCGGGCAGTCCGTTCGTTTGCCTTTGTTCCACTATCCTCTCCATCGCAGAATTCGCGAAACCATAGTTGGTTTGACCAATGTTGCCCCTTCCACTGGTGATGGATGAGAAGACGACAAAGTAGTCCAGCGTGGAGCATAATTCGCGGGACACTGCGTCCAGGTGCTTAGTTGCATCGACCTTGGGCATTGTTGCTATTTTGTAATCCTCCTCTGTGAGTTCAGCCAAGGTATTGTCTCGCAGTACGGCGGCCAGATTGAATATACCGCCGACGGGAGCAATCTTGTTGGTGTCCGTAATGAGCTTCCTCGCTCCAGCCAGCGTTACCACGTCCGTAGTGCTGACCACAACGTTCACGCCCATCTCGCGCCAACGGCGAATGCACATTGCCTGGAAGCCGTCGCGTATTCCACTTCGCGACGTTAGGACTATATGCTTCGCGCCACGATTTATCATCCAATCGGCCAGCTCCAAAGCGAACCCGCCGAGACCACCGATCAGCACGTACGACTTGTTCGGATTCATATACGTACGCGGGATAGCTGTGACGGTCTTAACCGATGGCTGCGCGACCTTCTGTTTCTCCTCGTTTCGTATCTTCAGCACCACTTTGCCGATATGCTTGCCCGTGGCCATGAACCTGAACGACTGCTCGAGCTGCTGTTCCGAGAACACTGTCGCGGGGAGGGGGCGAACAGCACCGTTGTTTATTCCCTCTTGAACGAGCCTCACTACCTCCCGCCTGTCGGGGCTGTCGCCCTCGGTAATGGCGTCCAACAGTATTCCGTGGAAGGTGGTGTTCTTCAGGAACACCGACATTCCCAGGGCCGCGTCGTTGGACAAATCGAACTTTCCTATTTCAAGGAAACGCCCGCCCACCGCCAGACACCTTATGCTGGCCTGCAGCTTCTCTTCGGACAACGAGTTCAGCACTACGTCAACGCCACGGCCGTTGGTCTCGTTAAGTATCAATTGCTCGAAGCTGGTGTCTCGGGAGTTACCGATGTCCCTGTCCTTCAACTGAGGGAACATCTTCTTCAGGAAGTTTCGTTTCTCTTGGGTTCCTACGGTGGTGAACACCTTGCAGCCCGCGTGCAAGGCTATGGCTATACTGGCTTGTCCGACACCTCCACTACCAGCATGGATCAGGACACTTTCGCCAGGTCGTAGACCACCTCGAACGAACAGGGCGTAGTAACTGGTCGAGTAGGCTACCGGGATCGTTGACGCTTCCTCCAACGTCCATTTATCCGGCACTTTCCACATGAATCCGGAATCAGCTGCGACAGTAGTTGCTAAACCTCGCGCCGGTACCATGGCCATCACGCGCTGTCCCTTGGAATTGCGACCAGAAAATTCCAGACCCATTATACAGTCTTGGGAGGCCAAGTTTCCTGGGAGAGCATCCGGTGGCAGCTTTCCAGTTGACAGCATCACATCCCTGAAGTTCAGTGGCGCATAGTACACGTAACAAAATTCTAGGTTGCTTGATTTCTCCTGCTCGTAGTAACTCAATGGACTTTCGATCCATCTTAAGCTGCTCAAGTCACCTCTGTACAACGCGTTAATATACGCGTGTTCCACCTGAAGGGACGATATCTCCCCGTTTTGCTGGTCCAGAACGTAATGTCGGTAGGTTCCCCACACTCCACCCTTCAACACATTAGCCATCAGCTGTTTATCCAACTGTTCGGCATAAATCTTTTCTTTAAGACTGAATTTCGGCGCGTTTTTGTCTTGAACGAACACGAAACTCGCGTTTCCACCACCATCCTCCCGACGTATGCAATTCATAAATCCAATTATACCTGCGAAAGACGCATCGAATCAAATATAAGAAAATCAGTTATCGTGCAAGAACGCGTTTAATATATATCCAGCGCATATTAATATAGAATATCACTCACCGGACGATTCATCGCCTTGGCACACAAACAGCACATCTTGATTATCGGTTATAGATTTCTTTAGGGCCGCTTTGGCGGTTTCCAGCCAATGGAATTTCTTTTCAGTTATCTCGACGACGATCGGATCATTTGGTTTCTCTTCTCTCTGCTTGAGGAGGAAATAAGCCTTGCCGAAGATAACTTGTTTCGCGACCAACATCAGATCAAACTCTTTCAGCGTGTTCTCATCGACTTGGCCACTCGTCTCTTCCAGCAGTATAAACCCTCCAGTCTTCAAGCTGTCAACCAGATTCTTCAATATGGCGTTGGATTTTGCGGTCAACACGTTAGCTGCTATAACGACATTCGCGTTCTTAGCAATAGGCTCGATGGTACAGTCACGCTGCACGATGGAAGTCTGACTGCCTGCCATGCCGGTATACGTCTCGGGCTTAGTTGTGGCCAGAATTTGTTCACTCTATAAACAAAGAAAAAACAAAATTCATGAGACCAGTCGTCCCCACATTGATACTCTGCGACATATAAGTATAAAGAAGAGAATGAAATAATTGCGACACTTACGCTGTACATGCACTCCCTGTAAAGAATACTTTGTACCAAGGGAATGAGAAGCTCGTCCGCGAAACGGTCCCCAGATGCCTCGACCACTTTCAGCTTTAACCCCTTGAGATTCTCTTTAGCGGTTTGTATTAAGGCAGAGAGAGCGTACAGCTTGGCTGTATCAGGATTCTGCGCCAATGGCTGAGTGCTAATGTACGGAGTAAATACAAACTTCTCTATCGTGGGGGTCTGGTTGTGCTGCTTCTTAGGTGCCAATGTGGGCTTCATCTTCCTGATCTCAATTCCGCCCGACTTGATCACATCTATGTTGGAATAAGAGTACACCGGGATACCCTCGTCCTTCATTTTCTGGACGCATTGCATGTGAAGCTCCGGATTGATAGCGGCGAATTGCATTCGAACAGGCACGTACAACGCTCTGGGCTTCTCAAATATAGTGAACTGAAGCATGGTGTCCATAAACGAGATCCAGTCGTTCCAAGCGAGTTTGCCAATGCCGCCGCGGTTCATGGTGGACTTGATCCCCTGGAAGCAACCCTCGTAATCGTATCCCCGCAATCGAAGATCCTTGTAAACGTCGTTCTTGTTCAATTCCTTGAACTCCGGATGATTTGGAATGCTCGGCTCGGGCAGCTTCAGCATCATCTTGTCGATGTTCTCTGGCACGTATATCTTGCCGGTCACAGCTACAGACCCGTTCTCGCTGATCTCAAAATCTCCCGTGCCCGTGAACATATTGATCATGAATTTGACCGGCGCATCTTTCGGCATAATGGTGGCGCGCAAGAATTTAACATTCTCAAACACCACTGGCATCTGCTCGAAATCTGTGTTCCGCAGCTTGGCCAGGATCTTCCAAGCCATCACCAGGTAGCCAGTGGCTGGGAAAAGGATTCTTCCGTCGATCACGTGACCGGCCAGATACGCGTCGTCCTTGGAGAGATCGACGGTGACGGCGGTCTCTCCGGTTGAACCGGAGGCGCTCTTGAAATCCGCTACCTCGTACTCGGTGCTATGGTCCCATTTCACCAAAGAGCTGAGCATAGGGGTGCCGTTGCCGACGGGATAGCTGATCGGCGGATACAATTTGGATATCTTCACCTGCGCCCCGGCATTGTACAGTTTCCCCAGGCCGTCCAACAGGAAGCCGACGTTATTCGTATGATCGCGCTTGTGCAAGCCGATGTTGACCGCATTTGGTCCCAGCGATCTACGCAGGATCGATTGTAGCAGGCAGTGGGGGGCGATCTCGATGGCAATGGCGTTCTCTGGTATGTGAGCAAGACCATGTTGGAAGAGCACCGGCGACAGCAGGTTGTTGACGTGGTAGGCCGCGGAGCTGAGTTGCGCCAACGGGGAGTTCCAGGCCTCTTCCGGTATCGACGTGGATATCCATCTGTGGGATCGTTGCTTGGGATTCGGTATGATCCTCTCGAGGGCGATGCGCAGGTTCTGACCTGCCGCGGCTATGTACTTGCTGTGGAACGCGACGCCGGAGCTGTTGACCCGTTTCGCGAAGATGCCCTCGTTCTTCATATTCTCGATGAACTTGACGATGGCACTGACCGGGCCAGAGACGGTGACCGAGTCGCTGGAGTTGTTACAAGCTGGGAAAACATCGGGCGGGCATTTGGTTTTAACGTCCTCCCAGCTCAAACCCACCGCGGCCATGGCTCCCTCTGGTAGTTTGGAATCCTGGAGGGATCTGCCTCTCCAGTAAGCAGCCAGCACCGTCTGCTCCGGCGTGAACGTGCCATCGGCGTAAGCGCATCCCACTTCCCCGACCGAGTGGCCGATGATACCGTCGGGATGGATACCCAGGTAACTGAGCAGGTCGACAAGCGCCACCTGAATAGCTGCGATCGATACAAACGAGCTAACAGTGTTCTCAAACGTCTCCGCCGTTCCGTTCAGGATCAGGTTCATCAGATCGACCCCTTCCGCCTTCAACACCTCCGCGGACCGCTGCAAGCTGCGCCGGAACGGTTCGACGGATAGCAATTCTTTGCCCATGCCCGGCCACTGGGACCCCATACCGGAGAACACGAACCAAATGGGGCGTTTCTCCGTGCTGTTCAATTCGCTGATCTCGGTGGTGTCAACGTTACCCATCACCGCGTAGCCACGATAACTGTGGCCCATTATGTTGTTGGCGTAGGTGTCGTGTAGTATGGCGACGAATTCGTCGTCCTTCTCGTGCTCCTTGGCCTTGTCCAACAGCACCTGCACAGCCTCCTCTGTCCGGCCAGACACGGCCACAAGCTTGGGGAGTTTGGTCTCCAACACCGGCGACAGCTTCGGTTTCGGGTTGCTGCGGAGAAGGACGTGGGCATTTGCTCCGCCGAAACCGAACGAGTTGACCGCCGCGTAGCCGCCCTTCCATGGTGTCGGCTTGTCCACGACCTTGACGCTTCCGTCGAACAGGCAGGGTATGTCGGTGTTCGGATTTTTGAAATGCAGATTGGCAGGGATCACGCCGGTGTTCATGGCGATCAGCACCTTTGCAAGGGCGCAGAGGCCGCTGGCAGGCTCTGGATGGCCCATGTTGGACTTGATGGAACCGAGAAGGAGCGGCGTCTTTCTGCCTTTGCAGAACAGATTCGCGATCGAGTTTACCTCTTGGGGATCCCCGACCTTGGTCCCGGTGCCGTGCGCCTCTACGTACGAGACATCGGCCGGGTTGACGCCCGCCTCCGCGTAGATTTCCCTCATCAGTTTGTTCTGCATATCGCCGCTGGGATACGTGATACCCAGCACCTTGTTGCCATCGGTGTTGGTTTTCGAATGGACCACGGTCGCGTAAACTCTGCGCGCGTCCTTGGACTTTTGCAAGAACATCGACACGGCTGCTTCCGACCTCACGTAACCCTTCCCGTCGGCATCGAACGCCCTGCAGGCGCCGTCCTGCGACAGCATGCTCAGCCTGTGGAACTGAAGCGAGCTCGTAGGCTTCAGGAGGATGTTGCAACCGGCGACGATGGCCGAGTCGCATTCCCCGTTTCGTATCGCGGTGGCCGCTTGGTGGAAGGCGAACAAAGACGACGAGCAGGCGGTATCTATCGCGTAACTTGGCCCGCTGAAATCGAACACGAACGAGATCCTGTTTGGGAACATGGCTCTGCAGCAACCGGTCAACGAATATCCTGCACAGACAAAAAACGTCTTAGTCCTGCGACTCCTGCGAACTAGTCGCCACGTAAAAATATATTATATTCTTTTCGTTGTGTCCCAACTATAAATACCGTTGATCTGATCCGGGGTCTTGGAAAAATAATCGTCCGATTCCGAGGACGACACCCCGACGAACACGCCGGTCCGCGATCCTCTCAGATCATTTGGATTCATACCAGCGTCCACGATAGCTTCGTACGTTGTCTCCAGAAGCATACGGAGCTGCGGGTCCATTACGTGGGCTTGTTTCCCATGGACCCCGAAGAATGTGGCGTCGAACGACTTGAGATCTTTGATTTTCCCAGATCTTTCCGGTAAACCAAAAATACCGGGGGTCCATCGGCGGTCGTCGTCCGTCACCATGTCCAGACCCTCGAATAAATTCTTCTTAAACTCTTCGACATTTTGGGACTCGGGGAAACGGCCTAAGGAAAAGATACGCACGCGCTCGATGATATACTTAGACAATTATGTAGGTACCGTGCGAATTCCATCCGGGTAAGTTGCATATTTTACCTGAAAAACCGGTGATCACGACGTCATCGTCCAGAACGTATGGATTGCCCCCGCCGTTCATCGTTGGTTCCCCACCAATGGGACTGTTTCCGCTTTCGAACTGAGCAGGCATCGTTGGCAATATTCTGGTATTTAGGATCCCTGGCGGATCTGTTTTATGCTCGCAGAATTTATCAGACGTGAGTCGCCTAGTGGACAGTAAGCTGAAAATTCATAATTATCTTGTTAATTGCAGGGTGAAAATTTTACAGACGCTGCCGTCGATACTCGATAGTGGTCGCTGCACTTTTAGACGCCTTAGACGTCTCTAAGCAATTGTATCAGATTAGCGCAATAAACTGTCCCTTCTCGGCGCGGCGTACCGGTGATTGAGTGATTTCAATTGAGCCCGCTCCCGCTTGGGCCGAGACTAATTCAATTCAGTTACGACTTTATTTATTCAGCTAATATGCGCACACGCTCCCCGCTCTCTAATACCGTAAAACGATAATGTACGCGACTCACCTTCGCGACCCCTCTTTTTTTCTTCTCTGTCTCTCTCTCTCTCTCTCGCTCTCTTACATTTAATCGCTACGAAAACCGCGAACGCATAAATTTCGGGGATCGTAAAAGCGGAATAGGTTGGCGCGAAAAGTATTCTAATAAATTTGCCGTATTGTTCGCCGGGTGATTAAATGTGTTCCGTCGGTGAGTAACGAGCATTAGGAATCTATTACGTTATTGATCGAATTCAGGTGTTATGTAATGGCACGTGAACTTGCCACCACGACCGCATCACCGCGCCATGAAATTCAAATACATACATATGTAGATGTATTCGAGTGATCTTCCAGCACTTGTAGATTGGCGTTTCTTTTCACGAGGTCAGATCCGCTTAATGATGCCATCGGGGCGCAATAGCGATCATATCTTAACATAAGACTGACCTGACCCCCGATGACCTTAGGTATTCACTTTATCAGCGAATATTGTAGGACTCTCCACTACCGTCAGCCGTTCTATGTAACTAAAGTTGTGTCGCAAACGCCACATTTTTTTTCCGTACATATCGTTTCGCTTCGAACTGATATATTACAGATACCCTCGCGATTACACGACCAAAGGCGCGCGGTGGTATCGCCGATCGCGTGACACACGTGGTACGCGCAGGCGGCTCCTCCGAGTCCGTTTAATTATTAGCGAATTAGAAAAAATTAAAATCCGAGGATATCGTTTAACACTTATAATTGGATCACTTGATTGGAAGTTAGGTATGTTGGTGGATACGGGTTTCGCGGCATTCTATGTACATATGTATGCTTGGAGGCAGGAAATGTGAAAAGTTGATTTGAAAGGAAAAATGAAAAATTAAAAACGATAGCAGGCCCGATTATACCGAAACGATCTTAATTTGTTTACGTAAATGGAGATGTGCTGACGTAATATGCCCGTGCGTCCGTCGCGGCAGACGCGAAGAATTCAAACAAAATAATATTCCTCGTCTGGTTCGAAAAATACATCAATGGTTGTAACCGAAACCGCATTAATGCACTCCCGCTTCCCAGTCATTATTGACATATTGCAGCATTCGCGTGCAAACATTTACGATTCTAGCGAACATAGTAAAGTGTTGGACCATGCACGTAAGACTATGTATTCTTTGACATTGTATGAATGTATTTACATTCCAACATGGCCATGCCCGTTCGGGTTTCTTTTATGTGCTCGTCCATCGCGTGCGAGTACATTTTTTTGCCAGCCACGTGCACCAGCGCAGCGACCAGTGAGGGCCGTTACGACGTTTCGTGGCTATCAAGTTTCACGTGTTGTTGTTTGTCTAATCTCCACCGAGAAATCTCGACCGGGAATCTCGGAAACTTTTCGGTACATTTTGCACCTCGTATTGCTGAAAACCTCGTGCTTTACTGTACTGCTGTACGAGCGTATCGTGCGTATTATGTACGTATGTATGTATACACTTTCAATGTTAAGGGACACGAGTGTTCTACGAACCCAACAGGCGAGTCGGCGCGATACCGAGGTAAACATGGCTAGCCTTGAAATGCGCGTGAACAAGTTTATCTGAAACGACAGTTCCGTTAAATCAGCCGATTCCACGTTCTTGACACGCGAATGGAAGGGACAGGCGATAAAGGGATCTGCTGGCATGCGTAGATACATTCTCGAATAATCTACAAGATAATAAGATTGCCGCACAAAGTTGTTGACCTTGTACTTATGTTCGGTATACGGAATTTTTTTCCTCCGCTAACTTTACCCGCCGCGTCCCCTAGATCTCATTCGATGGCGATCTCAGGTATTTAAAAATTTCCTCGCCATTTACGACAAGTTCGTGTTACAGATTTGCCGCAACCATTTCACTACCGGATACGCCCAGCTCAATTACGCGTGTTTAATTATCGCGCGCTTGCACCGATTGCGTTAAAATCAGATGTATCATTAATTTGTTACTTCCGGATGAACATGTATCGCGCATTAATAGGCAAATTAATTGAACCCCGTCCCCGTTTTAATTATTCATTAATTGGTTTTTGATTTGCTCCGTCTATTTGTAACGCACGTGCTTAACCTTCGTATCGGAGATATCGAATTTATCGCGGCAACTCATCGTTCATTTCGTACCCCAAGAAGCGTGGCCCGATTCGAATCATTCCATAGTTGAATAAAATCAGAGACTATAAGAAAAAACTGGCCACTCAGCGCATAGCCCAGGTTCATGGCTGGATCACGTGTTGCGCGACGTAAATGCGTGCAGAATCAAAATCGCGATGATCGTTCGATGTAACGGACGATCGAAACCGGCAATATCATTGGTCCATATTGTGGAAAAAACCCTAAGGCACCCGGCTCCTGAAATAATTTATATAACTTATGCATTCAATGTTTTTACCAGCCTCCACGTGTTGGCTTGTACGATTTTATTTCCAGAAGTTAAAAGCTCGATCAATCAATCACTTTTTGCTTTACTTGATTCAACGTCGAAAAGTCTGCGGAAGATTTGAGAAATCGAATCGAATTTTATTCAACTTTGTCTACACATAACTCAGTCTATATAACTACAGAGTATATAAAAATCTTGTGTAATGAATCTAGTATAAGTCTAGCTGGAGGATTCGATACCGTTCGAGCTAGTAGCTATCGGTAAGAAATCATTAGATGTCTAACCAACAAATATGATGAGTCACAGAATCGTCCCAACGTCGTTGAATCGATAGCGCGTATCTAGGGGGCACGATTATGTAGGTATGACTTACGTTTAATTGACCCATATAATTACCCAGCCCGTCAATAGTATCAGATGTAATAAGCAATGGCATCGCTCGCAGCAATGATAGCTTTTCACTTAGAAAGATTGTCGGGCAATTATACTTTATCATAACACATAAGGCTTATTATTATGTATCGATTACATTTTTACCTTCCACGTTATGTGGAGAAGGTCTGTACATAGCTCGGTTGACGTTTTACTGCAGATGTATAAGAAACATTGCGACGATATTTATATGTAGGTAGCAGGTTATATGTACACAGGAAAACATGTGTGGTCTAACCACGGTGGCGATACAAATAACACAAATAGGTATTCAATCTGACTAATATGTATCCGTAAATTTCTTAATATTCATATGGTACTTTAGCAATCGCGGTTAGCATTCATCGTTTAAATACTTTCCCCGACGGTGATAAATTCCTGTATGCGCGATACAATTATTCTTGTTCATTGAATATTCTAAATATGTATGTATGTAGTTATTCTACGATCACCAGGTCTGAAATGACGCACATGAACCACTGCAACCTGTTCAGCCAACATGCCGCATGCACGGCGCAGTAGTAAAAGTTTACACAAGTCAGACTTACGCTTCCGAGACTGCACAGTGCACATGCACCGTTCCTCCGGCAGCTATATTTCCCGATATTTCATAATCTACGTGCCGTGTGACAACTGTTCCTTGATCGTGAGAAAAACGTACGGTTATTGCACACGGAGGGAGGTGGCGTGTGACCGCTATTGTCAACGAAGGATAAATTTGCCCGTTTGCTTTCCAGAGGAACTTTCACGTTGCCAATTCCATCGGAAACAATAAAATCCGTTCAACGGTATTAGTAATTCGCCAAATAGAATTGGCCACCATTAGATTTATTATGGCGTCACATCCTGATGGCACGGGGCGGGGAGGAGGGGAGGGAGGACGAAGTTACGTGTGGTGTGAAATATTTATACTTCTCATTCCGAGCATCGATCGTTGCCCGAGAAACGTGAGAATCGGAAACCGTCTTCCACAGAGCAATTCGACCCCGATAAACGCTATTGTTTATAATGCATGATACATGAAACTCGGTTACGATCGGAGCGTGGTCATTTAACTTAACGTTTCAACCACTTGGCTGCAAATTCGTGCGTGCGTCCTAATACGGCAGAATAGCGCGGTAAGCGAAATGCTTGATTATATAGACTACATAAGTACGTACGTACATACATATATAGAGAGTTGGAGCACGATAATTCAAGGGAATCCGTTTACCGTTGTCGATAAACATATGCTCGCGTGTCCATGGAGACCGGACAAATCCACTCCACATAGGTATTGATATACCTATTTGATTTATAAAATCACGAATCGTTACGGAAGGGGCCACTGAAACGCGTGGTCTTGTGTCTTTCTATGTACATATGACGACATTGAATCACCTTCGTGTTTACACGACTAATGGCGTGATGGGATGTACATATGTAACAGTTACACAGAGAATTGGATTGGCTAACGGCTTTTTGGATATGGGCAGCACAGACAGAGCGAGGTCGCGCAAGGAACACTTTCGATCACTTCCACCATTCAACGAGAATATTTCTAACGGATCTCCGATCCTAATAATTTCACTTAAATTGCTGATAGGTACTTGTGTACTCTTAACCGTCGAGGGTGAATCCGTAAATTTTCATTTAATAACGAAATACCGTGAAATAACTCACCTCACACGTGGATATAATCCTGACTAGCGTTACGGATGATATCTGTCGCCCCCTTTCCAGCGGCGAATCCAGCAGGCCCCGGATAAATTGTACACAATGAAATTCGCTTGCCAATGAATAAAGGAGACCCTGCCAACCGGCCTGTGCTCCCGGTACTGAGGAGACGACGGGGTATATATGTTATTATAAACTATCAAATAGCCCTCCTGTTCAGTGACTTGAGACGCGACGCGCGGTTTCTTATAGTTAACAACCGCCAGAAACGTCGCGAGCACGTCGCAGAGAACTGGCTAGCGTCTAGCTCGTGAGCATCTCGTTATTATTGAATTGGACAGACTCTGTGGTCTGACATCAGACCATGTGGTGTCGACCAATGGGAGTACAAGTTTCCGGTACGCAGGCGCACTGAAGGCAAGCCGGCGCGGCGTTCCTCATCTTCTGTCACGATTATTTCACTGTTCCGTCCAAACGCACCTACTCTTTTAGCTGTCAGGCTGTGGTCGGGCTGCCCCAACATCCGTGCAATCCGTCGTCCAGATCGATTCATGTGCATGCACTTGTCACATGCCCACCTTCCGCGTTTTTGTTTTACATAATTATAATATTATCGCCATCGGCACCGATAACCGGCGTGGCGCGGCGCGGCGTGGCATGTGGAATAGTTCGCGGCTATTTATCGCCTAACCGCCGTGACGGATCTGTACCCCTGGTAGTCGTGATCAACGAATTCTCGTGGAATTTTCGGATTCTTTACGGTCCGTCCACTTTCACTGTTCTTCTATTCAATTATCTGTGACAGTTAATAAAAATCCTCGATTTTACTAACAACGTTCGAAACATATCTATCTGTCGAATTTAAGATAATAATGTATTCGCGAAGGAAATGATTCAAATATGTATTGTATATAGGTATAGGATGATTATAACCTATGAACCTTTCTAACTCGTGTTATTCGCGAACAAGTTGTTCGTTACAAAGTTATCTCCCTTTTCTTCTTTAGGGCGATGCTCGTCGCGTTTTATCGGTACATATCTGAAATTTTCTGTGACCTCATTGCGCGCAGAATTCTCATCAATTTTATTTAAACTATCTGCGTAATTTTGATGGCGATTTCCGAAAAGAGAGAACAGAGAAATACCTACCCACCATTCCCTAGCTTTTAGCGGTCGGTTCCTGCAGATTCTCAGTTTAATTAGATCCGAAACTGATGAAACGATAATCTCGATGCAAGGGCCAATATTTTAGAGAGGTCTTTGCCTCTGTGCTTACTATGGACCAGTTATCCGCGCGCTGCATCATGTGAACCAAAGAAAGAAACATAATCTGTGTAACTTTAGACTTAACAAGACTTTTGTGCCCCGATGCAAAGCTAACGAAGGCATCCTACTTATCTCTCTTACACACAGGGAGTTTCATGAATAAAAATGGACCGAATTGCAATTGTACCGGCCCTAGCTCGGGCCTCGGAATCACGTTGTCGAAGATATCCGTCGGTGTTCTGCATTTTCTTTCGATCAAAGAAATCGATCATTTAAATGCCAGGAAACAATTTATACAAGCGTACGTAGAATAATTGTCATGCGCTTAATATGGAGTTATCGATAGAATGGAAATTTCTTAATACATACCATCAGGTACATACGCCAGTTTGAACGTCAGAACAATGCATTGGTACATTGTAGGCATTCATAGGGGAGCATTAATAATTAATCGGATGATCAAATATTCACGAAATGCATGTATATTTTTTCGATTCTAAATTGCAATAGTGGGGTGGAAGGTGGGATAGTTTTATTAATATTTTCTATCGTTGACGAGAGCGCGGTGGTACAGATAACAGGAGGATGCGAGTTTTGTGATTTGACCCGTTTTATGTAACTTGTGAACTCATTTTTCTGGCAGGATACTAAATCCCAACACTTGGAACTTTGATCTCGAATACTAAATAAGAGAGGTAGCGGTATGTTTACTTTTACTTACGTAAATCGATTTAGCATGCAGTTTTACGAGAACTCGCGTGCATAGCACCATGTGATAATCGGTGACAGAGTTTGTGCAAATAAAATAAAATTCGAGGATAGACGTGATGCTCATTGTTAGTCCTTGCTGCTTATTTAAGCGATGCATCTGCCGCGCCGCAGTGAAAGTTATATTTCAAATGAAATTAAAATTAAGGGCTCAGTGATTTATCTTGAAAATTAGCAAAATAGCGGGCAAAATGCAAGAAAAATATTTTTTCGGCTTTTTTCTTTTGCTATTTTCGACTTTAAAAGTAGGGTAGACTCAATGAAAATACTCGGCGGTAGTCCCTGCGAGAGTTACAGGTGTGCAGAATAAGCAGTAAAATTTATAAAGATTTTATCTTCACGATATGGACAAATGACGTTCCGAGAAAAACGCGTTCAAAGTTTTCATCTACAGAGGCCGAGCCTCTGCGCTCCCTACAAAATACCTCTGTAGAAGCTAAGGTAATCGGAATTTTTCCATGAAAACTTAACAGTATGTACCTTGAGTATGTACTTTCGAAAAATGTTTAAAAAAGAAATCGATCTTTTTCAACCCGTCTAACCGGAATGACCTCTTAAAGAAATTCGGAACCTAGTCTCAATTATACTTACTCGGGGCATAATCATTTACACGTGACAGGCAATCACCGCGTTTAATAATTAATTCCGCCCTCTTTACTAAAACAAAGGATGATCGTGTAACTTTCCAGGTAATTTGTCAGGTTTATTATAATTTTTTAGCTTACTCTTTATAATGCAAGACGTTGATCTTTTTTTAAAAAGCAGGCGACTGAAATCGTAAATTTTAAGCATGCATATTTATTACTGTTCTACGACAAAATATTCCGAGAAAAAAAACCGCAAATCTCATGTCTTAAATTATTAGTTCTAATGATATTTTCCACCTTTATATACCCTATACATACTAAAAATATTCGCTGCGGTCGTTGAATTGAAATGAGTGTAAAATAATTTTTTTAGCCTATTACGCAAGTGAATACATTTAAAACAACTTATGTATTCTTCCCTTTTCGTTTTTGCTTTTCATTAGCTTCCTCAAGCTTTTGGAGCTCCAGCTCAAGCGCTCGTTGTTTTTTGCGATATATTGGGGTCTTGGCGAGCCATGCTAGGTATGATAACACATTAGTTAAAAATTACTGCTCATTGCCGTTATCGTTACCTATACCTCGCGTAAAAACATAATTGCACCTATAAATGCATCTTCCTCCTCGCGATAAACTGGATCCTTCGTGCTCAGCGCGTTTATTAATTCACCGTGTGTTAAAGGGTGAATCCTTAATTGCACCATTCGCTTCGTGGTCATCACCTGTATTTCAACGGGCGCAATTAGAAAGTGTCGCTATGTTATTACGGTCGTTTTTTTTTTCTTTGTAGAGGGAATACATACCTCGTTAATTGACTCTATTACAGTCCCGATAGTAAAGCCGTCGCAAACTTTAACCATAGCGGACGTGTCAAATTGCCTGTTAATACCGGAATACTGTAAAGATAAAATCGACTTCAAAAAAAAAAATAAATGCGCTACAAAGTAAAAAAGAATTTTCTTCTTTATATAATGTGCAACTCATCGTTGGCGCTGTGTAAATACTTAAGGGACAAAATTATTTTTTCTCATATTTCTTTTCTTTGGTGTAACTTCAAAAGTATTTGACTGATTTTGAGAATTCTTTCTCCTTCACCCAAGTTGATCACAGCTAAACTAAATGTGAATAAGTTTCACGAAAATCATGAAAAAAGTAGGTTCAGATAAGTAAATAAATAAAGATTAGCTGATAAATAAAGAACCACCAAACCTTGTGTAGTAAATCTCTCCATACAAGTGACATAGTCCCATAGTCCGGCCTGGGAATATATATAACTTTATCATAAGTTTGGTATAAAAGCTTTTGGTCCCCGTCCCAAGGAAAGCTGGAGGTTCCGACAAGGATCACTCTGTCTTCGCTTGTAATACTTTTTACCAATTTTGGGAGGTCTTTTTTTAAACGTTTGGGATCAGTCTTGTCCGTCTTTGACACTTTTTTGGCAAATGGTTTCTCAGCTCCGTCCATGAATATTACAGCTGGTTGCAATAAACGTGACACCTTGGTGCATATAGACAAAGTGTGTAGCGAATTCTTGAACTTTCAATATTAATGTAGCGAAATAATTTCAAGTACATATGCAGATATGTATGACTTATTTAATTTCCTTTATAATTGTTCAAGCACCTTCGATATTAGGTGCATAAGCATGATTAGTCCCGATTTCCCAGGATATTTTCCCGCGATGTTAGCTGGTGTAATGTCGAATAAAGTGGCACCAAGCTCTGTGCAAATTGCATTCACTAGCATCTTCTTCCCACTGCCGTGTGGGCCAGCTATTAATATCGATCTTGTCAGAGGTGCAAGTTCTCTGATAGTGCTGTTCCCCAGAGGAAGAATACAGTATTCGGCTATTAACTGCCTTATGTCTCCTATTAACGTCATCACGTTCCAACAGTTATTTACCAAATTAAAAATACAAGAAAATGCATTTGTTTAATTTGACAAGAAATACTGAACCAAGAGCCGGTAGAGGCTCATTCCCCTTTTCTCTCAAGTCGAAATTGGCAAAAGATCTTTCCCCTTTGAAGTCGCTCAGTGGAATTTCTCGATGGAGCTTAATAATGCCCTGCACCAGTAATTCCTCGACCAAGGATTCCGTTGTTCTGTCAGGGGTCAAATCCTTCTCTTTTCTTCTCTTATTCTTCTTCCCACTACGACGAATTCGTCTTTGCGTTTTTTTCGCCCGCTTCCCTTTAAACCCTTTGTCCCTGTCCAGTGCACTCTGGAGAGCCTCTATGTCGCCTAATTACATTTTTTAGAACACCATTCAGTTGTCGATATCACCATCTCAAATTACCTCGAGTCTAAAAAGGCATTTACCCCTAAGTGCTTGATCAACAACGACTCTGACCTCGTGCTCAACTTCTCTAGTCTTCTCGCTTTCTATCATATCTATATATGGCAGTTGTGCCACATTCATGGATTCGTCTTTGTTCTTCCATACTTGCTGGTACTCTTGATTGGCGTGTACCAAGTCCGATATAAAGTTAGAAGGAATCGGTCTGATGCCTAGCTCCGTTTCCTCTTCCGACTGTTCAGTTTCGCTGTCTTTCTTCGATTTTGGCTTTCTTGATTTCTTGGACTCCTTGGACGACATCGCCGTGGACTTGCTTATGGTGCTTTCAGTACCCTAAATGAACAACCAAATAGTCTTGTTTCATACAAATGCGTTATGAATACAAATACTAATCTCACCTGCCTACTGAATATAATCCTGGATCCCCCGCTCTCAGCAGATGGTAAATCGGGGATCTTGCCAGTTTGTTGGAAGCAAGTATTCACCCAATTTCGTACTTCGCGCCGTATATTCTCCTCTATTATGGCACTGTTCTCTCTATGGATTCTTTCCTTAGCTCCAACCATCCAGTTATCGTGCAACTGTTGGTAGCTCGCTTGCTTTTTATACCTCTCCTGTCTAACCCTTTCAGCCTGCCTGGCATTTTCCGAGACCTTTTGAATCGGCTGAAGCATACCTTTGAGAATCCAAGATACAACGTTAAATGGCAACAGAGAATGGAACAGAAATAAAAAAGATAAGAGTTACCGATCAACAGCATCTCGTCGAGACGCCTTTTCTGAATTTTCTGCCTAGTAAGATATCCCCTCCAAACTTTCTGAATGATCGTCGCGGCTGCCCTTTTGTTCGACTCGTCCTGCGCCTCTGTTTCCACTCCCTTGATCGTCGACTTCTCTTTCAACTGATGAATTTCTTTCATAAATTGAAATCTCAGTCGTCCCTGCCTCGTGCGCTCGTGAGCCTAGAAACATTTCAACACACTTGAATTCGAAACGCTCGAAAGAATCGGCACGCCACACCCTTTACTCCGCCCGCCCACGAATTCGCTCACCTGAATCAGCCTGATAGCTTCTGATTCCGTCATTGCTGGTAATATCACGTCGTCTAGAGCACCCACATTCCTAAGAGTATCTTCTATGAACTTTCGTCTGTCTTCGATCTCGTTCAAACGTTCCCGCCTAAAATATCTCGGCAGCTGAACCTCCGCTTCTTGCGGAACGATGCTCAACTTGATTAGAACATCGTCCAAGTAGTTGTACTCCGATAGATCTATTTCGACCAGTTCATGCTTCAGCTCTAATATCCTGCCGAGGCACGCGTCCAACGATCTCTTTATTAACGCCCGCTTTTGCGGCTGTATCACTTGATCGTGACATAGTTCTAGTTTGTTACAGACAATTATGTACTTTATGTATAACTCGGATATCAGGTGGCGGACCTTCTTGCTGTCCCTTTGCGGTTTAGAGTTTTGCAACGTCGTGTCCGTCTGAAGAAGTTGGTCCAAAGCAGATTGCGCGCTCCCCCATAATTCGTCGTATGTCGCGCTCGACATGTTCGAGGCACAAAAGTATTTCTATAATCTATAAGCAGAGTACCTACCCTTTTGCTTTTCTTTTAACAATGTCTCGCGCGACGCGCCGCAGGGGAGGAACGGTTGATTTTATTTTGTCAGGATCGTTAATATCCTAGCAACGGTCAGTTAGTTAGTAAGTTACCCTGTACTATTCATGACTAAGCCTATATTCCTCATGACAATGGCCTGATAAATTTCTTTATTGTTTTACAACTATCGACGGGGTTTATAATAAACGAAAGTACTGATACCTATACGGAAATAATTTAAAATTCAAGTCTCATTATGCAATGTTCATTGTAATGCTTGCGGGCAAAGTATCGAAGTCAAGTAATGCACATAGCGTGTGAAATATGTAAAGCGAATAAGTATTGGAAATATCTACAATAATGCTATTATTTACCTAGCTAGGTAAAAATCTCTAGGTAAAGTGTGCACACTCGTTCTGATTCTGATACAATTCAAATCCAAGTGTATCGATTACTACAGATCGTCTTTTGTCACAATAATTTACAAAGTTCACTTTGTAATCGGCAAAGTTCGCTGATATTTTATTTGCAAGTTTTATCTAGATAAAAGCTTTGCCCATCTTCGACTAGTCTGAGTCGGAGGAAACGAGAGGGAGTTGGATGCAGCCGGCTATTCTTGTGATATGCTTCGGAGCGTTCGCGTTCCGGTTGCCTGTTTCAAAACCAAAACGTCATCTTGGGTGATCGTTTGTTCGGGAAAATAATTCCTCTGAACACAGTTCACCACCGTGTTCGAAGGTGGTGATGAGAAAAAGCACTCGCAGTAATGGCGTCGGCATTGGAGCAATTTGTAAATAATGTGCGGACGCTTTCGAAGCAAGGTACGACAAATGCTCGGACCTTTCCCTTACATTTCCATGGACATAACCTCAAGGGGAGAATCTTAAATGATTCTTAAATTAGAACATTTTATATCCAATTAAAGTAACCTCCGTTTAAGAGAATTGAAATCGGTTTGCAATTTCTCTGTTTCATACCGATCTCATTCAAGTCACACACACAAAAATCTTATTTCTATATCGGACGTGTCGATAGCTGGATCCTAAATATGTATATCAACATCTTGTTTATAGGTAACTTTCGAGAGCTATGCGAAATAATAAACAAAAGCACAGAGGTTTTAGTGAAGAATGGACAGCACCTGGATAACGTTCTGGAAACGTTAGATCTGCAACAGCATTCATTAGGTATATTGGTAGTGTTATGTGTAAAATTCTCACTGCCTAATCCTAATGGCCCGAGTAACGCAGATGCTTATAAACCGTTATTTAGTCAGGTTCAAGAATTTATCATTGGTTGTAACGGAGAGCAAGTTAGATTTGCACCCAATACATGTAAGTTCTGGTTCGCCTCGCCTCGCCATTATTCCTGGTCTCAATGTCATTATTCCTGGTAATCTTATCTTGCTTATTCATTATATTATAGATGCAGAATTATGTCATCTATTTACTCAGACATTAGTTGAATTACAAATACCTCTGCGCGGTATCGAATTGTTGCGCCGTGCAATACGTAAAATACAACTTTTCGATAGCCAGCTAACTTCGATACACGCCGACCTATGCCAACTATGTCTTCTATCTAAATGTTTTAAGCCAGCACTTGAATTTCTCGATACAGATGTTACGGGGATTAGTCAGGAAGGAGGACAATTTGATTCTAAATACTTTTTACTTTATTATTATTACGGTGGTATGATATACACGGCGCTGAAGAATTACGACAGAGCGTTGTACTTTTTCGAAGTGTGTGTAACAACACCTGCCATGGCAGTTAGTTATATTATGTTGGAGGCCTATAAGAAGTACATTCTGGTTTCTCTGATATTGCATGGGAAAATGCTGAATTTACCCAGGTTCATGAGCCAAGTGGTGAATAGGTACATGAAACCGTTGAGCCAACAATATCAGGAACTGGCCACGGCTTACCAAATGAACAGCTGCGAGGATGTGCAGAATATAATCACCAAATGCCAACAGATCTTTACCAGGGATCACAATATGGGGCTCGTGAAGCAAGTGCTGGGCTATTTGTACAAAAAGAATATACAGAGGTTGACAAAGACTTTTCTGACGCTTAGCTTAAGCGACGTGGCGAGCAGGGTTCAGTTATTAGGACCCGGTGATGCAGAGAAATACATATTAAACATGGCGAGTATATTTATTTATTTATTTATTCTTTAAACATAACACGATAGCATGGATTGTTAATTAATGATGTTATACGCTTTCAGATCGAAGATGGAGAGATTTTTGCAACGATCAATCAAAAGGATGGTATGGTAGTGTTCCACGACGATCCGGAAAAGTATAATTCCCCAGAAATGTTGGCGAAACTAGAGAAGGAGATGGCAGCGTGTATGGAATTAGACAAACGGGTACTTGAGATGGAAGAGGAAGTTGTTCTTACGCCGCAATACGTTCGGAAAGCTTGCGGGCAAAACGAGCAAGACGATCAGACAGCTGGACCCGCCCCGACAAATGTAACAAATGTGCAAGGTCAACCTAAGCGTCAGAACTATTCCATGTAACATATACACGTCGTTGTGCGTTATCTTTATTAAAAAAGCAGAAAATGTATGAAAAAAATCTTGTTGAAAGCCAAACATTTAGAAGCCTGCTTCGGATGGGGATGAAAGTTGGAGAAATTTCGCTGGACATAATCTATTTTGTACAAAATGAAAAATAAAACTACGCAACGTAAGATGCAATTGTTTTCGGAATCTCAGAGGCCTGAACAATAAGTTACCATCTCGAACATACTTTATTTTCTAGGTCTTATACAATTAATTTTTGTACAAAATATACTATGCACGTGGAATGAGACTTTACAGTTATTTCTCATTAATCAGCATTCTACAACCGAAGCAGGCTTTGAAATTCTATAGGTGGTAGGTACAGCGAGAATATTGTGATACTCGGTTACGAAATCATCACGTTTCCAATGCAAAATGTAAACGTACTGCATCAATTTTTATCAGGTTCATTACTAATAATGCAGACATCACGTTTGCCACAAAAACAACAGCTATGAGAATACGGATTATAATTTATAAAAAAAAGAAAAAGAAAGAACGCTCAATGCACAATAATAAAATTGTGCCAGGTAAGTGTAGTTGTAGTAGTAGTAGTAATAATAATAGTATGTATGATTTTTCCAATAGAACCAAAAGTGATTCGTTCATACACAAAATTTAATAGCAATTCTTTTTATTCTAAACTTAACAAACACCCGAAGTGAATGATTTACATTGAAATGAATATATTTCACAAGTTTAATTATATTTCGTACCGGGCGATCTAGAATGTACAGCAAATACTGCAACAGTTTCCCTTTTCCATAATCGATGTTCGTAACGTTGCTTCGTCTTTAAACGGTCGATAAATATCCGGAAACAATTCGTAATGTGTATATTTATTTTTAGTTTTAAGTGTTTTTGTTTACGCATAATAATGACATGACTTAAATTTTAAGATAACAGTTTTTTTATTTCTGCAAGGACCATTTGCGATACTTGTTTACTTTTCGACCCATCAACGAATGTCACCGCCCTGCATAAATCTTTGTCTTTCGTTAGCTCCTCTTTATGCTTGGAATACTCTGGCCATACTACTTTGTCAAAGTACCCAGGAACGTCCGGTGGATCGTAGGTTCTTCCCTTCCTTCTCTCCCAACATTCTTCTTTGGTCAGAGTTATGAAATATTTCTTGTCGCATAAATTTGAAATAACCTTACATTCAAAAAGTCGGAAACCCTCTATCAGCAGGACATTCTTCTCATTTGTTTCTGCTTCGGTCGGCGAAGGTTTAATTAGGTTTAAAATATCCGATCGCATTTTATCCATGTCCATACTGGTACCGAGTTCCCAATTCAAATGATCTAATTCTGGTATATATACATGCCGTACATCATCTGCTGGCAAAAAGTAATCATCTTGATGTATTACCACTGAATTCCTCAATTCATTATGCAGTTGGTTAGCCACGGTAGTTTTACCGCTACACGTTGCTCCCGAAATACCGACTATTAACCATTGCTTCAAAGACATTTCGAGCGACTTGTGCAATGTTAAATATTACCTGTAGCACACCACAGATAAAGACAAATTAACCTACAGCTCTGGAGTAAACTAAGTTGACTACTTTAAAAGATACCGCCGCTATTCTTTCTTGTAGTTGTATTTATTATATTTCACACATGATCTAGGATTCGTGAAGTTTATTTAATTTATCGTACGAAAAGTATGGTCCGACGTGATAAATTGTAAATAACACTAGACCACCAATGAAACATAAACCCAAAACAGCAGGTACCATCAAAGCAAGGTCACCAGACCCAAACAGCGATCTTATTTTGTTATCATCGATAAATGGTAAACCGATTACCCATATGGTATAGTAGAGAAATAAAACGAGCGTCGCAATTAATATTACTTTGCCCTTTTCACGGTCAGTATTAAACATTTTAACATTTCAAGCAACAATGTGTAAAAGTTAAAAGGTCTTCTGTATACTTATCAGCACCTGTTTTCCATTGAGTACAAAATTTTATGATCAAATTTAGTAATTTCAGAAATATAGAAACAATGTATCACAAGTTGTTATTGATCCACATATTCCTGTTCGAACTTCTTGAAATCTTGTTCGGTGAATGCAGTGGCTTCAGATTCTTTAGGCTTTGCTCTTTTTGGGATGTAACGTTTCTTCACGGCCCGCTCGAATAACTGCGGTAAAATTATCGGTTGGTACGATCTTTCCTACCAACTATCCAGAATATAATTTAAAAGTAATACCTTGTTCGCGATGTCTGGATCGATACGATTCTTACCGAGCTTCAACAACCTTTGTACATTTTCATCGACAGGATCTTCCCGTGCCGCTAACCGTTTCTTAGTTTCGTAAACGGTAAGTTTGCTCGATCGTCCGATAACTTTGGCCAGATCTATGAAAACGACTTGGTGTTTGATCGATACACTATAAATCGTTTTAGCTTGAGTAACATGAATACCTGTTTTGTCGTTTTTCGACAGTATTCTGTGCTTCGCGGGAATCAGATCCAAAGTACCCTTGTATCTCACGTGCTTTCGTTTCTTTTTCTCTACAAAGTCAGAAATGTTGTTGCACGACAGAGCTCAGCCGAGTTAATCATCTCTCAATTAAATACGCACCCTGTTTTACACTCTTTTCGTAACCCAATAATTCCAGCCCTTTACGTACAAGTGAGTTTGACATTTTGACAAGATATTAATTTAATCCTTGCGCATTTAGCATAGAAGCAACAAACACGATGCAACATGGTTGAACATGGCAGTACGATTCTTTGAATGCATAGATCGCAGCGCAGTCGCTAACTCGCTACGCGCATTTCAATTAAAATGGATGCCACCATAGATAAAGAAACGTTGTTTACATAAAGTCCTAAGTAATTAGGTATTCTGAAACTTTTGTAAAGGAATTGCTTTTTTAAACATCAAAATGCACGACGCTTACGAAGAGACATCGATATTAAATATTTCCGTTCAAATAGAGTCTATGGCAGCTTATGGTAAGTGAAATTTTTCATCCAAGGGATTCCACCTGTCAGTTTAATGTCAAATCTTTTATTGTAATTACACGAAATAACAACTTAATTTCATTTACGTACATATACTACATGAAACTAATACAATTAAATTTTAGTGGATAATAAGAAAATCTTTCAGATGATAATTTGCTAATTGGTACACGAGAGGGTCATCTTCTCATGTACAATGTTCCTTCGGTGACCGACGAAAGTCACAAACTGGAGTTACTGCGTCACAGTAAGAATTTCAATAAGAAGCGCATCACGCAGATAGATGTTGTGCCAGAATATAATTTACTGATAATATTAACAGGTATCTTTGTCTTTGTAGCGTTATTTGTATAAAGGATGATGTTCTAACCATTCCATTTCGTAGATAACATAGTATACGTTCACGATTTGAATTCTCCAAACTTTCAACAAATTTGCCAATTGCAAAAGACCCGCGGTGCCACGTTATTCACTTTGGATGCACAGTCGACTCATAGTTTAACTGGAAAAAAAAATACAGTGGTGCGATTATGTGTTACCGTTAAACGTAAGCTGCAGTTATATTATTGGAAAGGAAAGAAGTTTGAGGAATTTAAGGACTTTGAATTAACTGTACCAGACATACCACGCGAATTATCTTGGTACCTATCGTCTGCAAAATATATAATGACTTGTCTAATTTCATAGAATAATACGATATGTATCGATTACAGGTGCGGGGAAACGCTGATTTTGGGCTTTCGTGGTCTGTCTTACACTATTCTAGACTTGAATGGGAAGACCAAAGAGTTGTTTCCAACAGGAAAATCTCCCGAACCAAGCATTACGAAGTTATCCGACAATTCATTCGCCTTAGGGAAAGATTCTCAGTCCTTTATCATGGATACAAAAGGAGAATTGGTTCAACATAATCCATTAAAATGGTCCGATACGCCAAGCGCGATTGGTATACAGTTTTATATAATTTTTAAATATTTTCAACTACAAAATGTAAAATATTCTCTCTCTCTCTTCTGATACAAATTGAATTATTTCAGCCTGGGACGATCCTTACCTCCTTGGAATTGTACACGACAGGTTGGAGGTGTACACGATAGAGGGCTGCATACACATCCAAACGTTGAAAGACTTGAACAAGGCTAGACTGATATATAGATGCAAGCAAGGCAAGGTTTTCGTAGCATCAATCAGTCATGTCTGGTGTGTGAGGGCAGTTGACGTGACGCTCCAAATTCGAACTTTACTTGAGCAGAATCAGTTTCAGCTGGCACTGAAGCTAACTGTACGTAAACAGCGTCAGTAGTTGTTTAATAGAATCAATGCTGATTCGAAATGTGTATTCTCTGTACTCTTTTTAGAGTTTATCGGATATAACTGAAGAAGAAAAAGTTAAACAAACATACAAAATACAGACCTTATACGCGCATCACCTTTTCCGTAGCAAAAGGTTTCAAGAGGCGATGGATCTGTTTTTAAAGTCGGGAACAGATCCGTACGAAGTGATCAGGCTGTTTCCCGATTTAGTCACACCGTCGAGTAACAATCCGGAGCTTAACGATCCAGCACCAAGTTTGCCGAAACTACAAGATCACGATTTAGAAAAAGGCCTGCGCGCATTGATAGTTTTTCTCACCGAGGTCAGGCACAAGCTGATGGCTGACACGAGCACAAAGGAGAAGGACAACGGTAAAGAGAAGACATTGGTCGAGGGAGAGAAGAATATGACAGCGGTAGCCACTGAACAGCTTCTAAAGATTATAGACACCACTTTGTTAAAATGCTATTTACAGGTAGGCTGGTACTGCCAATTATCTCTTAAATTAAGCAATTAAAATAAATGTATGAAATGTATGAATTCCCTATGCAGACTACGGATGCATTAGTGGCGCCGTTACTTCGATTAAATCATTGTCACTTGGCAGAAGCTGAGAAAACCCTACTGATGCATCAGAAATATCCCGAGCTTATCATATTGTACCAAACCAAAGGGCAGCATAGGAAAGCATTGGAACTTCTCGAGAAGCATGCGAAAGAAAATGATTCTAGTTTGAAGGGTATTAGAAGAACGATACAGTACTTGCAGCATCTTGGCAAAGATCACATGGATTTGATTCTGAAATTCGCCGGCTGGGTCTTGAACGAAGATCCGGAACAAGGACTCCGAATATTTATGGAAGACGTGCAGGTAACGGTGAAGGCAATAGGTGAAGTGGTATGATTTCTTTTATATGTATTTACATATTTACATTGCAGGAAGTTGAACAGCTACCGAGACCAAAGGTATTGGACTATCTTCTCTGTCACCATAAAGATTTAGTTATAACATATTTGGAGCACGTAGTGCACATCTGGGGAGATACCAATCCACTCTATCACGATGTCTTGATACATCAGTACAAAGAGAAATGTTTAGCGTCTATGAGTAATAACGCCACGCCCGCCGAGCAAGAGGCCGCGCAACATATTAGACAGAAGTTGCAGCAATTTCTTGGCAAGTCTACAGTTTACACTCCGGAAACGATATTGGTACACTTTCCTTTTGACAATCTGCTCGAGGAACGCGCAATTATTCTCCAGCGACTCGAATGCCACCAACAAGTTATCTCTATATACGTCAGCCTCCTTAACGATATTCCAAAAGCAATCGAGTATTGTAACAATGTGTACACCAGGTATCACAGTAGGTATTAATTCGTGCATTCCAAGGTATCGCTTACGGAATCTTTTACAACCGTTGTCCCACGACTGTTAGGTCAGGAGAATGCGGATAAACAGAAACAGTCCGATGGTGCGGGCGAGGTTTACATAATGCTTATTCAGCAGCTATTGAAACCTGACAAAGAGGGTGCTTCGATTACAGGTAAACCTTATCAGCTTTAATTCCTTTGGGAGCAGGGGGATAGAAGGTTTAACAGCACTGTTGTTCCAGGTTGCACCTCGGACACTCAACGAACAGCACGACCGGATTTGGAAATGGCGCTGGAGTTACTTGAAACCCATGCGTCCAAGATGAATCCATTGAAGGCATTAGAAATTCTGCCAGATACAGTTCCCATAGGTAGGATAAAGCATTTTCTAGAAGTCAGTTTGCAGGAGAAATTGAACGCGAGGAGGAAGACGCAGGTGTTGAAAGGTCTACTATACGCCGAACATTTACAAGTGCAGGAGCAACGTATGCATTACGAATCGCAAAGCGTTCTTATGACAGAATTCAATATATGCCCGGTGTGTAAGAAGAGATTCGGCAACCAAAGGTTTGTATTTACATATTCGTAATAGAAATTTCCATCTCTGCTGTACGGTAAACGATTAAATCATAACAGATATGATCTTGCAGCGCATTTGCTAGGTACCCGAACGGCGACATTGTTCATTACTCGTGCCAAGATCGTAAGAAATAAAGGAGAAATAATTCAAATGCATTTAATATTAAGTTCTGCAACATGTATACTGCGATTTATTAAATGTACACATTTTCCATTCACCTTCCTCTTCAAACTGGCCATCATCTAGATTTAATCTTACGATATAACCGCTAGAACATTTAATTTACAATTTCATTCTTTTCAAAGGGAAACAGAAAAAGATGCGCACTTTTCGTTTATACGTTACTCTATTTAAGGAAGTAGAAAAAGGCAAACGATAAAAGTACATATGTGTCTGCAAATAAGAAGCGGTATCGCGTAATACCATGCCATTATACGTATTCATTCATAGTCAATTTATATTCTATACACACTTTCAAACGATTTCGGGGCGGATGATAACAAGTCAGAATTGGTTTTTCGTTCTATATGTACATCTAAAAGTTCATTGACGTTCCCTTGGTTTAACAGAGTTTCTTATCATTTCTCGTAATAATGCGTAACGGAGAGGATGGGGCGTGCCCGGTCCAGAATATAGGTAAAGGGGACTAGTAGTGATGTCATGAGCGATCTTGTATTCCTACGCCGGCTGTTATAAGGCAAGGTACATAAGTACAGTAATCGCGCAAACGTAACCATAAAAACTGACTATTCAAATTTCTCGAATCCACCGGCAGAAAAAAACAAATATACCATTTTCGTTGGATTTATTAGCCGATTCGCAGAGTAGAATGGTATCTGTACGTAAGAATGAAATCATAATGTACGCAGATGTATTGTAGAAAAAAATCTCACGCCCTGAATGTTTGCTATTACGCACGAAAGGATATTTCGTTAGGATTTACATATTTTTGTGGAATTTTGTGGAACTTTTTGTCGGTGGATCGTTTAACGTTTCAAATCTGATCGGGATTCGGGATTCAGGTCTGTGCAGGTATTGGTAAGAGGTAACGTGACGCGCTGTTCCTATTGGCTGACCAGGGACTGGGACTAGCTACGCTGGCGTAGGGCGACCGCCGACTCGACGCCGTATGCGCTCAGTCAGTTGCGCGCCGGTCGGCTGTGTAGATGGGTTCGTGAGGATCGTTATCAGTGGTTTTTGGTGTACTTGGAGAGGTTTTTATGCGAGTCCTGGGATAGAACGGTGTTGCGGGGTACTCTCACGAAAAGGTAAGTGGAGCATTTCCATTGGTTTCATTTGGAAAACGAGAGAGCGATCGCGTTTTGTCATCGGCCGTCCCGTGACGGGTAAGACTTCACGGATAAAAATGGCGTGTGCCGCCTTCAGCTTCGTCCGATCTCTCCCTTGGCTTTAAATCGCCGTGCGATCTTAATTCCTGCTCCCTGTTCTCACGTCGTTCGATTATGCACCGGTGCTTGAAATAGCTGGTCGTTTATCGGATACACTTACGCCTCGCCGATAAGAAGCTGGCTAAACGCGGCATCGATTCTAGAGATGAACAGTGGCCGCTGGCCTCTGCTCGCGCGATCGAATAAAAACTAAGTAGTAGCTTTTTTTGTTTCACCTCGCCGATACGATTAGGTACTCGCGATTATTCGCACGACGCGGCGGCTCGCCGGGCATGTAAGTAATTCACCCGGTTCGATCATCGCCGGTTTAATACCGGAATAAGATCCGCGGACGTCTACGCTGGAATACGTTCATTTATAGCGCTTTAATTTCCGCTACGCGGTGTCCCCTGCAACGGTTTGCTTCACCTGTCAGAACGCCCTATCTGTCGGTGACCTAATTCCACCTCCCACTGGAAAATCTGTCAGGCCATTGTGCTAACGTTGGAACATCGGCACAACTGCCCTGCGAAACACAAACCTTCTCCTCTACTTTATCGTTGACCTAAAAAATTTCTCGCCCAGCGTGTTCCAGCGCGAATACGAATACAAAGTGCCTCTGACCAAGTGCCTTAGCTTCTTAAATCTCATTACCTCCGAGTTCCCTGGTTGAAAATGTTGAAATGGAATTAGTATCTAATCGGTATCGAGTACACGCTATCGTTTATTTCGATAACTATAAAACGGATCTTTTATGACACTCCCCTCTGAGGTTTGTGTAACTAATTGTAAGTAGTAACTGTGAAACGCCAACTGTGCATGAAGTAAATAGGTTTCCAACGTAGGGCACGGTACACTGGCACCGGTGAATAATTCTTATTTCTATGTATCCGGTGTTTGGGCTCGTTAATAATCATGATCTAATGGCGAAGAATAGTTGTTTAATTGATGACGCTGTTATAAATTCTCGGCTAGTTCGGTGCAAAAGATTTCGTCACGGTACCGAAGTCGCGACTGAGTCATTCTCAGAAATGTGTCTCCGCGACGTTCGTGAAATGTCACAAATGGCTGTACAGCATTTAAGCAAAGAGCCACTGGGGTATTCGATCACTTCTCGATGAAAACTCTCAACACTAGAATTCTTAACGTTAGGCGCCATCGATTCGACGAATGTCAGTCTCGAGATCTCGTTAAAGCAATCGAATTCAACGAAAGAGAGGCATGTTACATATACCTATGTACATATGTCGTTGGGCGTGAAAGAAAAATCAGGACGACGACCGTTTAATATAAACCTTTCTTCGATCTAGCAATTTCCTTCGGTGATGTTGTGTTTACAGTTACGTCACCGTTGCCGGAGCCTTGGGCGTGTGCGCGTCTCTTTGGCATAAATTAATAAATTAGTGTCGTCCCGATCGCGTCTTCCGGATCGGATATTCGGGCGACATTTGCCTTCTCAATCTTACCGCTATCAAATAAGCAAAAATATTATTCATATCGTAGCTGAATCGAAAAGAGAGCGAATCAAGAAAATGGATTTTCTCGATTTTTTCGATTTTGGAACTCCATTTCATTCAACATATCTGACTCGTTCTCGGTGGTACCGCGATTGTAGATGCACCCTGTACATGTATCGTGCGTGGTATCAGCGAAGAAATATATACATACATAGTGCACTTTTGACCGAGCACCATAAGTAAATCTCGGAAACCATCGTGACCGTTGGTGCTTACTCAGCCATGCCTTAATGCGTTCAGTGGCCAGCAGCGGGATTTAGGGTTTCTTGCTGGAAGCACGTAGAAAGGCTTAAAATGTTGCATTGTGATACAAAATACCGCTGTTTTGGTCCTCAACCGGTTAACTTCAACCGTATCCTTCGCGTATGGAAATTTGTACTGCCGAAGGTATGCAGTTACTTGGAATTAGTGGGTTATTCTGAACTTGAATCTTCTTTTAGCTCTTATGCATTTAGTTAACGTACAGTTGCGTTTTGACGGGGATTTTATTTACATTCTCTATTTTCATTTCAATTGACGGACAGTTGCAGCACACAGGATAAGTAGTAAACATTCTTATTCGCCGCATTCTCATATTCACAGGGAACACAACAATGCTCTGTTCTAAAAATATCTGTGGAGCGTTTTTAACTTTTCTGCTCTGGTTAGCCGTACAGGGGAAACGGTATCGCACTATGTTTAATAGCTAGTGGAACAGGCGTGGATATTCAACTGTCCACGTCGGTTCTTCAGCATTCATTAAGCTCGTGCACCTCGCTGCTATCTCGAATCTGAAGGGCCTCCCATTAGCTTCATCCTTTGCAAACGTTTCCGATATGATTAGATTTAATGAACAGCACGAAAGGGTCGAATCTGTGAGATTTAATATTACATTTCTGTTAAACGTTTTCTAAGAAGCTCGTAAAATAATAACATGCACGAAATTGATCGCGATCCACTAGTGATCCACTGATGCATACCGGCAACGAAGGAAACCGAAACGTTATTCATGCATGATGTGGCCTCGTAGAATCTTGATTGGCACGGAATCTATGGGCTATAATAAAATTTTATTATACCTTCCTTCTCATTCAGCTTCGTTACATCAAGTTCGTAAAACTGTAACTGGTACGAAATTAATTATATCGTGCGCATAATCGAGTCGAGTAACATCCGCATCGGTGGCTTTCCTTTTTCGCCAGAGAAACTGGTTTTCGAGTCACCTCCAAGTTTCTGGACGTCCTTATCTATGCATCTGTCTAATTAATTAACGTAAAATTCCTCCATTCAAACCAGTGCGAAGGTAACATTGCGGTTTTAATTTTAATTCGAATAGAAGATAAATCAACTTAACAGAGGTAGGTATGTACCTATACAAAAGAGAGCTGTAAGATTAATCGAAGCAGATTTTAATCTCCAGCAAATCGTCTCTACTATCTCTCGTGTGTTCGGGTCTGGGTACCGCCTGGACCTAGTCTTTTCTAATTTTCTTTTCCCTATGGCACACTTTCCATTTTCTGCTTATTATGTCTGATCTCTAGTTCCCTCTTGCATTCTCAGGTCTTGATGGGCCTGTTCCATAAAAGAAATGATTATTCCAGACTTTTGGAGAAGCCTATTATGTTATCACGTGGACAGAGGCGGTAATTAGGCTTTCTATTCTTAGTCCACGTTGTGCGTTGATTGTCAGTGTCGAAACGGCATTTCTATCGGAGGGAAATGCATAGAAGTTGAACAAACTTGATTTCCCAGATGATCTTGAAGCAGCGGCTCAAATGATAGGCCCACCGAGCCTCGAGTGGCGAACGATACGTTAAGACTCGAGCGGTTAAACGAACACGATGTCCAAGTAGGTAAATGACGGAGGTAACCAAGCCGGGCCGGGCCGGGTCGACACAGCAGATTAACGTAAATGCGGACGTGACGTAGTTTCGTGTACGGCGCGCGGCAACTAGCCGTGCTCTATGCGCCAAGTACCACTTCCACAGCCTTAATCGACGCTTTTTTGGAACACTCGGCCTTGGAACGCTACACCCATTACCTCCGACTGTATTATCGTCCTGTCCGCGAAAACAAAGTCACTTAGGGATTTCCTCGTTTCCAACCCTCGCGACAAACGTTCGGTGGCGCAAGCTCTCCAAAAGCACTCGTTCGGGTCTCTCCAAGCGGCGCGGCGGTCACCTCTCTCTGTTTGCAAAAATATTTTAAGTATGCACCTACTTAGGACGGAAATCCCTCGGCGCGGGGCGGCACCAGCGCAAATGCCAGCGACTGAATTTCATTCAGCTTGTGCGCAGATGGTGATTCACGAAATCAGGACGAGTCATGCTTTGATATCTGGGGTCCTTGGGATTAAAGAAACTTCTTCCAGGTTCTTCAGTTTTTTCCGCTTGGACAATGGGAAAGGGGCTGTTTATCGTTGCTTTCTGTGGTAAAGCGATGTAATCGTTAATGGAAGTCATCGGGCTCGGAGCTTTATCGAAAGGCAAACGTCGTCGGAGATATAATCGACGTCCAGCTTTTTCTCTTTCGTTTTTCTTTGATAATGCCTTAATGATAATGTTTATTTTGTCGATACGCGCGATGGGCGTACCTATTATGCAAGCGATCGACACGCCGCTATCGATTCGGACGCGTGTTGGCGTATTTCTTTATTGCCCGCGGGACTCGGTCCGCTTTTCTGAATCCCTGCAAGTTCCAAGGGTTTTTGACCTTTCCGCGGCTGCACGCCGAGTCATCCTCGATAAATAGAAGACCGCGACCGACGTGCCAAGGAATCTCGGATGCGGGCAATAATAATCCCGCCGCGTGCTTTTAGATGTTACACGCTTGTCAAATATAAACGTGCTCCTACCTACCGTCAACGACTGCTGCCACGATTTTCATTCAATTTCACTCCGAGCGATCTTCCTTTTCAAACGATTTTTAATCATTTAATCATCCGGGAAAAAATTGTTATTTCAATTTTAATCCATCGTGCACATTTTTTCAAGTATTTTGTTAATTAAGTGTTCAGACACATATTTACGGCTGTTGGAAAAATAAAGAAAAATAAAAAAATAAATAACGTTCAGTTGATCAGCTTCCAATTTGGAGGAAAGACGATGCAGCTGGCGATTCTATATTTCCTGGGCAAATATAATTTCCAAGTGGACCGAGAAAAAGCCTTCGAACATGGACAGATTGGGAGGATACATACTCTAGACTGGTGTTTCGAACACATTACCTTAATTGCCATAACACCTACTCCTCCAACACCCCCCGAAGAAAAAAGAAAACTGAGATTAACGTAACCATGACTGAAGTAATTCAAGAGCTTTGTAAAAAGGACGGGAGACCGTTGGAAGATTTTTATCCGTTCAACTCGGCTCCCCCAAGATTAAATCCCGAGTGCGCCACTGAGGATAATAAGTACTCGAGGGCGCCAAAGTAATTTTGAAAATGCAACGACCACGACTGCGCGACCCGCGGAACACCGGAACCGCTCCTCGTGGTTCGCGTTAGGGCGAAACGTAGCGACGTGTGTTTTGAGCGCGAAGGTGGCCCGTTCCCAGCCAGCCACCCTGTACGTAGGTACTACACATCGCGAGCATTGGCGCCACGGAGACTCCCGTGGAAAATCAATAGCCTGCCGCTGTGTTCGTGGCGAGTTCATCTTACCTTCGGCTTTGCGTTGCGGCGCGGCGCGACTTAATACCCACGGGCAACCGATTAAACGGCAAAAACACCCGGTCCGCGTTTTCTCGGCTTCGCCCTCTTTGGTTCCCGCCTGTTTCGCGTCCACCTCGCCAGGACCTCTTCTCGCGGTCCGACTGGACCAACGAGGTCCTCGGTTAGCCAGCGAGGAGTCGATGGAAGGATCTACTCTATCTTCAGAACGTACAGAGGATTTCTTTCGGAAGGTTGGAAAGCAGCTACCACGAATTCTACTGAAGAATTTAGACAGAGAGCTTCTGTTGTTGTACAGAGGGACAAAGAGCTTGTTGTCTCGCGTTGCGTTCCTCTCAGTGCAACTGGAATAATCGGTGCTCTGTTTTGTTGGATACTGTTGGGACTTTGGTATCCAGACTATTGTTGAATAATTCGGAAAAGGGGGCAGGGACTCGCAGTAGGGTTGATATAGCGGAGAGTCCTACAGTTTTTGTACTATAACTTGGGCTATTATTGGTAAAAATCAAATTTCAAAAAGGCAATTTGCGGTACAAATTGTGCTTAATAAAAGGGGATGATAATTCGCTGGAAGAAAAAAGTTGTAATTCGCAGCGGACGAAAAATTGTCGTCCAGTATCGACCAACTAGTTATACTAGTTAGTAGATTTTAGCGAGATCTAGCTTTGGCCGTTAGCGTAGATCCCTGGCCCTGCACTTTTCAATATCGCGAAGTAGCGTCGATGAAGAGCTGGAAGAAGCTATCAGGCTGCATTGTACTGCAAAAGTAGACTACACCGAGCGCAGGCAAAAAGTGGACGCCCCACATTACTCGCCCCCCACAAGCGCAGCGTCAAGCACGACGAGGGCAAAGCGAACCTTCCCCCCGATTATCATGTCGTTCACTTTGTGATTCATTTTGCTCTGCCCACACGGTGCAAAGGCACTAATCTTCCTCCTCTGCGGGGCCGGCGCGCGGCGGTTTCTCTCGGGCGAATCTCATTAAGTACCGTCGCTGCCCGTGTGTAATTGCTCTTAATTTACCGTAAACGCCCGAACAGACACTCGAGAATTTCATTCATCACCGCGTTCTCGCTTTCTTTCAATCTCCTCGAGCTGCCATCAGGCCTCATCCACCTTTAAACATTTTCCACATTTTTCGAAGCAGGAAGCTCCACTTCCTCAGGGGCGATTTGGCGCCTCTAGTCTAACAAGCGTTTGCCGCCCGCACTTGCCGCGAAATTTCACCAAATATTTTCATTTAAAAGGGTCTAGACAATTTCAGAATGAATTTAATATAACAATTCACACGATTCGTCGCTAATTTGCGATATGAAAAAATAGCGAATTGGTTTTAAAGTTGTTCGGCGAAACGGTTGTCCCTTGCCAAAGCAGTGCGGGCTTGAAAGCTAGCCAGAGTCCAATGTGGTTCGCGGAAAGGGGAAAAATTGGACGTGGACGAAAAATGATCGCTATTAGATCGGAGCGAGTTACGGAGACGGATGGAATTGGAAAGTACAGGTACCGGATACCTTGCGGCATCCATGACCCCGTTGAGTCCGTCCCACTCTTCGAGCAAAGGTTAAATAACGCGCCGAGGAGCACGAGACACCGAGAAGCGATTTTTCTTGCCGACGCTGGGCGCGACTGTTTGCAATGATTTCGCGAAACACGGGCTACCTATCGGTGTCTCGCCCCGCGGCCTGGCGCTCGTGGATCTATCGCCTTTTTGTTACCTGTGCAGCTGCACAGTGAAATGTCACCGTCAAGCAACGACGCCCGTATCCACTTACTGCGGTTTTCCTCGAGTGTTCGCCCGGGCACATCGCGGACGTGCAGAGTTACCTGTCGGCGCACTTGGTCGAGACGTCGCGTCGCGTCGGCGAGGTCGTTAAAGGGCTTTTCGCGAACAATACTGCGTTCACTTGGCCGTGGGGATCGTCGATCGGAGAAGGGTGTACGTGCATTGTGCAGTAGCATTTTATTACATTGTTTTTAATCGTCGATGTTGGAAGAGATTGAACTTTTGTTTAGCTCGAGTGTCGACTTTTGATGTTGTCGACTAAACATAAATACGACTTAAAATGAAGCACAAGCTTTTTGATTTAGTTATCCGGTGATTTCCGAGGCACTGAATTTTTGATAATGGTGAGCACCTTCTTCAAAGTAGATCGGTATGCCACTCAGTCTTTCTCTGCTTGCACAGCTCTAAGCTGTAAGAATTATTTCTCGTAGTACCTGTAACTCGCGGTGTTAGGAAAGAACCATATGCAGCGTACGATCCCCGTTGCGACGCCGCTGGTACATATTTCGCACGTGTGACATCATTCGCGTGATGTAACCACGCGGCGAGGAACTCCTACACGCTCCGCGGACGTAACGCTGGCCGTTGTTAAACGTACGCCCTGAACATAAGCGGTACGTGCACTTGACAATAGTAACCGGTCCAATGCAGTCCTCGCATCCCAACAATCGCTCTCCTTCCTTTCGTTATAAAATCCTATTCAGTCCCAGGCATGTACTTACGACTGCACACTGCATACTTAGCTACTCTTGGTGAAATTTTTTTTGCGAAACGCTGCCTCCTAAAATTCTTCCATTTGGGAAAAAATGAATCTTGTAAAAGATGATGTTGATCGGATAAGAGAAATGACGAGGCACGTCGAACTTGAAAGTTTAAAGAAAAAATGTACAGAACATATATTTGCTTCGCAAGCTATTTCGAGATTCAGCACGCAAAAGTTATCGAACGGCTTGAAATTGCTCTACCTACCTCCCGATCAACGCGACCCTCGCGACTTTCTTTTAGTAATTAATACTTTGCTCCCTGCTACTACTTAGCAATGTTTCTTTCCCCGCGCAGAACCACAGAGATATTTTGAATGATCGCGATAAGATAGCATCCTGCACGATAAATAACATTGTTGCTCTATTTTGCCTCGCTTCCGTCGCTTGGGAGTTTGAAAGAGAAAAAATAAAAGGCAATAATGACGTGGCTACGCCACTGCGCGAAGATCAAGCCGCATCTTTATTTACAGTTCCGCGAATAGAACGCGTGTAGTACCTATTCTGAAAGGATGCCTGCGATGGACGAATTGGTGACGGCGCGGCGCGCCGCGACCACGTTGTGCCATTGAGGAGTTGCGCTTAATTATAGGACGCCAGTTCGATCGAGACTCTTATCTTTGCTAACGTAAGAGATACGTAGAGCACATAACAGATAAGATTACTCTGCAGTTCTTATCTCCGGTACGCGACGCGACGGTTGTGCGAGTCGACTGTGGCGGATACTTAATTGTCTCTGTCCTGTTAATAAAAGAAAGCCAACTGTTTCAATAAAGATCTATATATTGAAATGTCCTGTCCCATATAGGCATTACTCGCGTATTGCACGACACTTGATTCGAACCGAATTTTCTATTCAACTGTCCCTTGTGACACAGAGTACCTTGGTTACTGTACGTTGGTCGAGGAAGAGGTGTCTTTGACCTAGTTCCAAGAAAATATGAAAATCACTAAAGGACCATCGGGTTTGTAACAGTGAAGGGAGCGTAACGGAACTGAAAGTGTGCAACTTATCTTGCTCTGTCAAGGACACCTATTTCTCAGGGAAACGGTTGCACCTGTTACTCTTCTGGGTATTTAGGTTTAGGGGGATGGAGGTTGCAAGAGGAAGGAGTGTGCTGATGCGCGACTAATGTGCGTCTGCTATGTTTCAGGGGCGCCCTTTCGAAGGGTAAGACAGAAGTGAGTTGTTGGTCCGATTGGCAAGATGACGACCGACATCTCGGTGGTGCGCGGGGGTTGGGACCCCACGTTACAACAAGAGATCGTCGATGAGTACGAATACGACGGGGGAAACTCGAGTTCGAGGCTTTTCGAACGATCACGAATCAAGGCGCTAGCTGGTACGCGCCCTTTGCCCCCTCCTCTCCAACCCTATCGCGGTCTAATGACCTTGTAATGCTAAAGTAATAATACTTAATAGTCCGTTCTCAACTAATCGGAATCGAAATGTGAAATGCTGCCTAGGAAATTAAGCGAAGCGGTGCAGCTATTATTGCCACATCCTTTGATATACCTATGTAGATATGACTCTGATAAATTTGCTACTTTAAAGTCTCTCTGCTCTTGAAAGGAAATCCTTGGTGACGCTTTTGTGTGATAAGATGCGACGTTGTATACTGTGCAACTGTACAGCTATGCGACAACGCACACGAATAAAACTGCCGTGTTTAATTTGAGAGGTAGAATAAAACTAGAGGGACCAAGTAATAAGAAGCAGATTTAAAGAGTACCTATTCACCCGACCCTTCGTTGGGTATTTATTAATTTATCGTTCATTATTTCTCTGGGAACCAGGTGAACGTGAATTGGTACAAAAGAAGACCTTCCAGAAATGGGTAAACTCCCACTTGGTTCGGTGTTCCTGCCGAATCGGCGACCTGTACGTCGACCTCCGGGACGGAAAGATGCTGATAAAGCTGCTCGAGATCCTCTCCGGGGAGCGGTTGCCGCGACCGACGAAGGGAAAGATGCGAATCCACTGTTTGGAGAACGTGGACAAAGCCCTGCAGTTCCTGCGCGAGCAGAGGGTGCACTTGGAGAACATGGGGTCCCACGACATCGTCGACGGGAATCCCCGCCTGAGCCTGGGGCTGATCTGGACCATAATCCTGCGGTTCCAGATCCAGGATATCACGATCGAGGAGACGGACAATCAGGAGACCAAGTCCGCCAAGGACGCTCTGCTGCTGTGGTGCCAGATGAAGACCGCCGGCTACCATAATGTGAACGTGCGGAACTTTAGCACGTCCTGGCGCGACGGGCTGGCCTTCAACGCGATCATACACAAGCACCGGCCCGACCTGATACAGTTCGAGAAGCTGTCCAAGTCGAACGCCATTTACAATCTGAGCAACGCTTTCAACGTGGCCGAGGACAAGCTCGGTCTGCTCAAGCTCCTCGACGCCGAGGATATATTCGTCGACCATCCCGACGAGAAGTCGATCATCACGTACGTGGTCACGTACTATCACTACTTCTCGAAAATGAAACAGGAAACTGTCCAGGGTAAGAGGATAGGGAAGGTGGTCGGGATCGCGATGGAGAACGACCGCATGATACACGAGTACGAGAGCCTGACCAGCGATCTGTTGCGCTGGATCGAGAGCACCATCGAGGCCCTGGGCGACCGTAGGTTCGCCAATTCGTTGGTAGGCGTGCAGTCCCAGCTCTCCCAGTTCTCCAATTACCGGACCGTCGAGAAGCCGCCCAAGTTCGTGGAGAAAGGGAACCTGGAGGTGCTGCTGTTCACGCTGCAGTCCAAGATGCGAGCCAACAATCAAAAGCCGTACACACCCAAGGAGGGCAAGATGATATCCGACATCAACAAGGCGTGGGAGAGGCTGGAGAAGGCCGAGCACGAGCGGGAGCTGGCTCTGCGGGAGGAGCTGATCCGCCAGGAGAAGTTGGAACAGCTGGCAGCCAGGTTCAATCGGAAGGCAAGCATGCGAGAGACCTGGTTGTCCGAGAACCAGCGACTGGTCTCCCAGGACAACTTCGGCTTCGACCTTGCCGCCGTGGAGGCAGCGGCTAAGAAGCACGAAGCTATCGAGACTGATATATTCGCGTACGAGGAACGAGTTCAAGCGGTGATGGCGGTCTCGCAGGAGCTCGAGGCTGAGAAGTATCACGATATCGAGCGGATCAACGCTCGCAAGGACAATGTCCTCAGACTTTGGACTTACCTGCTGGAATTGTTGCGCGCCAGGAGAGTCAGGCTGGAGCTGTCCCTTCAGCTGCAGCAGAACTTCCAGGAGATGCTCTATATTCTTGACAGTATGGAGGAGATCAAGATGCGCTTGCTGACCGACGATTACGGGAAACACTTGATGGGCGTGGAGGATCTTTTACAGAAGCACTCCCTCGTGGAAGCCGACATCAACGTCCTGGGAGAAAGGGTGAAAGCTGTGGTCCAGCAGAGCCAGAGATTCTTGGAGCACGGCGAGGGATACCGACCCTGCGATCCAACCATCATAGTGGAACGCGTGCAGCAATTGGAGGACGCGTACGCCGAGTTGGTCCGCTTGGCTGTGGAGCGCAGAGCCAGGCTGGAAGAGTCTCGCAAACTCTGGCAGTTCTACTGGGACATGGCCGACGAGGAGAACTGGATAAAGGAGAAGGAGCAGATCGTGTCGACGGGAGACATTGGTCACGACTTAACCACTATAAACTTGCTGCTTTCCAAGCACAAGGCCTTGGAGAGCGAGATCCAGTCTCACGAGCCTCAGCTGATGGCAGTGGCAGCCGTAGGAGACGAGCTGGTTCGCCAGCAGCACTTTGGCTCTGACCGTATCCAAGAGAGACTTCAGGAGATCCTGGGCATGTGGAATCATCTGCTGGATCTAGCTGCCTTCAGGAGGAAGCGTCTGGAGGAAGCCGTCGACTACCATCAGCTGTTCGCGGACGCGGACGACATCGACATCTGGATGCTGGACACTGTGCGGCTCGTGTCGTCGGAGGACGTCGGCAGGGACGAAGCCAACGTGCAGTCGTTGTTGAAGAAGCACAAGGACGTGACGGACGAGCTGAAGAACTACGCTGCGATCATCGATCAGCTACATCAGCAAGCCTCGGGTCTTGGCGAGCAAGACGCCAAGTCGCCGGAGGTGCTCGAGAGACTCTCGTCCATTGATTCGAGGTACAAGGAACTGATGGAGCTGGCCAAGCTGCGCAAGCAACGGCTGCTCGACGCTTTGTCGCTGTACAAACTGCTGAGCGAATCGGACGGCGTGGAGCAATGGATCGGCGAGAAGAATCGAATGCTGGAGACGATGGTGCCAGCCAAGGATATCGAGGACGTGGAGATCATGAAGCACCGGTACAACGGCTTCGAGAAGGAGATGTACGCGAACGCCTCGAGGGTGGCTGTGGTGAATCAGCTGGCCAGGCAGCTGTTGCACGTCGAGCATCCGAATTCCGAGCAGATCGTCGCCCGGCAGAACGAACTCAACCAGAAGTGGGCCGAGCTGAGGGAGAAGGCGGAGAACAAGCGGGACGAGCTCAACTCCGCGCACGGGGTCCAGACGTTCCACATCGAGTGCCGCGAGACGGTGTCCTGGATCGAGGACAAGAAGCGGATCCTCCAGCAAACCGATAGCTTGGAGATGGATCTGACCGGCGTCATGACTCTCCAGCGTCGTCTCAGCGGGATGGAGCGCGACCTGGCGGCCATACAAGCTAAACTGGACGCCCTGGAAATGGAAGCGCAGAATATCCAGCAGCAGAATTTGGAGGACCCGGAGATGATCGGCGAGAGGATCACGCAGATCCACACAATCTGGGAGCAGCTGACCCAGATGCTGAAGGAACGCGACGCCAAGTTGGAAGAGGCCGGTGACCTGCACAGGTTCCTCAGAGATCTCGATCACTTCCAAGCCTGGCTGACCAAGACGCAAACAGACGTCGCCAGCGAGGACACGCCGACCACCTTGGCCGACGCGGAGAAACTGCTGACGCAGCATCAGAACATCAAGGAGGAGATCGACAATTACACTGACGACTACCAGAAGATGATGGACTACGGCGAGAGGCTGACTACCGAGGCCGGCGACGGAGACACTCAGTACATGTTCCTCAGGGAGCGATTGAACGCGCTCAAGATGGGCTGGGAGGAGCTGCATCAGATGTGGGTCAACAGGCAGTTGCTGCTGTCCAACTCGCTGAACCTACAGGTGTTCGATCGGGACGCTCGTCAGGCAGAGGTGCTGTTGTCTCAGCAAGAGCACATTCTGGCCAAGGACGAGACGCCGGTGAGCTTGGAGCAGGCGGAGCACATGATTAAGCGACACGAGGCGTTCATGACCACCATGGACGCCAACGACGAGAAGATCAACAACGTGGTGCAGTTCGCCGGGCGACTTGTCGACGAGGGGCACTTCGCGGCGGACAAAGTCAAGAAGAAGGCGGAGAGCATCAACGAGCGTCGTCGAGTGAACCGCGAGAAGGCTAACCAGTGCATGGAGAAGCTCAAGGACCAGCTGCAGCTGCAGATGTTCCTGCAGGACTGCGAGGAGTTAGGCGAGTGGGTGCAGGAGAAGCACATCACCGCCCAGGACGAGACCTACAGGAGCGCGAAGACGGTGCACAGCAAGTGGACGAGACACCAGGCATTTGAAGCGGAGATCGCCAGTAATAAGGACCGCCTGCAGCAGCTGCAGCAGGCCGCCGAGGAGTTGATACAGCAGAAGCCAGATCTGGCCGAGATCATAAAGCCGAAAGTGGCCGAGCTAGCCGACCAGTTTGAGGAGCTCGAGACCACCACCCACGACAAGGGCGAGCGGCTGTTTGACGCGAATCGCGAGGTACTCATACACCAGACCTGCGACGACATCGACTCCTGGATGAACGAGCTGGAGAAGCAGATCGAGAGCACCGACACCGGCTCCGACCTGGCTTCCGTCAATATTCTCATGCAGAAACAACAGATGATCGAGACCCAGATGGCGGTCAAGGCCCGCCAGGTGACGGAGCTGGACAAACAGGCGGATCATCTGCAGCGCACCGTGCCGGACGACAAGATGGAGGAGATCAAGTGCAAGAAGGAGAAGGTGGCACAGAGGTTCGCCCAGCTGAAGGCTCCTCTGATCGAGCGGCAGCGTCACCTGGAGAAGAAGAAGGAGGCGTTCCAGTTCAGGCGGGACGTGGAGGACGAGAAGCTCTGGATCGCCGAGAAGATGCCGCAGGCCACCAGCAACGAGTACGGCACCTCGCTCTTCAACGTTCACATGCTGAAGAAGAAGAACCAATCGCTACGCACGGAGATCGAGAACCACGAGCCCAGGATCAACCTGGTCTGCAACAACGGGCAGAAACTGATCGAGGAGGGGCACGAGGACAGCCCCGAGTTTAACAAGCTGATATCCGAGCTGACCGAGAAGTGGAGGGAGCTGAAGGACGCTGTGGTCGACAGGAACAAGCATCTGCTGCAGAACGAGAAGGCGCAGCAGTACTTCTTCGACGCTACCGAGGCCGAGTCCTGGATGAGCGAGCAGGAGCTGTACATGATGGTGGAGGATCGCGGCAAGGACGAGATCTCCGCGCAGAATCTGATGAAGAAGCACGAGTCCCTGGAGCACGCAGTCGAGGACTACGCGGAGACCATTCGCCAACTGGGTGAGACCGCCAGGCAGCTTATCAACGATCAGCATCCTCTGGCAGATCAGATCGCGGTGAAACAGTCGCAGGTGGACAAGCTTTACGCGGGATTGAAGGATCTGGCTGGCGAGCGGCGAGCTAAGCTCGATGAGGCTCTTCAGCTGTTTATGCTGAACAGGGAGGTGGACGATCTGGAGCAATGGATCTCCGAGAGGGAGCTGGTAGCTGGTAGTCACGAACTTGGCCAGGACTACGACCACGTCACCCTCCTGTGGGAGAGATTCAAGGAGTTCGCCCGCGACACCGAGGCGATAGGCTCGGAGAGGGTGGCCGCTGTGAACGGTATCGCGGATTCGTTGATCGCTACCGGCCACTCCGACGCGGCTACCATTGCCGAATGGAAGGACGGCCTGAACGAGGTGTGGCAGGATCTGCTCGAGCTAATCGAGACCCGCACGCAGATGCTGCAAGCCAGCCGCGAGTTGCACAAGTTCTTCCACGATTGCAAGGACGTGCTCGGCAGAATACTGGAGAAGCAGAACGCAATGTCGGACGAGCTCGGCCGCGACGCTGGATCGGTGTCCGCCCTCCAACGGAAGCACGCCAATTTCATGCAGGATCTATCCACGCTGCAGACCCAAGTGGCTCAGATCCAGGAGGAATCAGCCAAGCTGCAGGCTAGTTACGCCGGCGACAAGGCCAGAGAGATAACGAACCGCGAGGGTGAAGTGGTGGCTTCTTGGAACAACCTTCAGTCCCTCTGCGAGGAGAGAAGAACCAAGCTGGAGGACACCGGCGACCTGTTCCGCTTCTTCAACATGGTTAGGACTCTGATGATCTGGATGGACGATGTGGTGCGTCAGATGAACACCTCCGAGAAGCCCCGCGACGTGGCCGGCGTCGAGCTTCTCATGAACAACCACCAGAGCCTCAAGGCCGAGATCGACGCCAGAGAAGACAACCTGATGGCGTGCATCAACCTCGGCAAAGACTTGCTGGCAAGGAGCCACTACGCCAGCAGCCAAATCAAGGAGAAACTGGCGGCGCTGACCGACCACAGAAACGCCTTGCTCCACAGATGGGAAGAACGCTGGGAGAACCTGCAGCTCATCTTGGAGGTATATCAATTCGCCAGGGACGCGGCGGTCGCCGAGGCATGGTTAATCGCCCAGGAGCCGTATCTAATGAGCCAGGAGCTCGGCCACACCATCGACGAGGTCGAGAACTTGATCAAGAAACACGAGGCTTTCGAGAAGTCGGCAGCTGCGCAGGAGGAAAGGTTCAGTGCCTTGCACCGGCTCACCACGGTTAGTAGGACCGGCATTGCCGCGCCTTTAATCCGAACCGAAACTCTGTTAAACGGAGGCGTGCACTCTTCTTGCAGTTCGAGTTGAAAGAATTGAAGAGGAGGGAGCAGGAACGGGAGGAAGAAGAGAGACGCAAGAAGGAGGAAGCAGCAGCAGCCGAGGCAGCACGATTAGCTAAAGCAACTCCAGTAACTAGTCCGGACGAACCAACCAGTGAAAGGTATGTGTATTCTTATCCAACTGTTGGAGTAGACTATAAACTGTAGAGAATACTTGGCCAGTAACGAATAATTTATGGTGCACTGGATTTCTTTACTTAAACTGTAGAACGTAAACGGTAGACTGAGTTGTAAAAAAACGGACTTTGTTTAGTTATAGAGGTACATACTTGTACGATACAAGAGTAAAATTCTATTTCCTCTGTGCAACAGAGCCGAGGCCGAAGGTGTGACTGCTGGAGAACGTGCCGCCGGCGAAGACGACTCGCATGGTAAGCCAATCGAGCCAGTACCTCGCGATATATCATACATAGTATATATTCAAACGCAGTTCGATACGTTCGATCGAAAGATACATGTACGTAGATGATTAACGAAATCAGCGCCAACGTTGGCAGCTCTGGTTGCTTTTTCTGACAAGTCCAACTTGTCGTCTTCCAATGGTAGTAAACGATACAGGAACGATCATCATTGAGTGCTCCGTTCAACTACAAAAATCGACAAGAATTATGTCTCTTTTGTTACATCTTTTTTTTTCTTTTTTTTTTGTTTCAATGTACTACTAATACAATATGTACCGTACGGTTTCGCTTGCCACGTATCTTGTACACTTAACTCTTAGGCGACTGGTTTTACAAACTGGTTTGTTCGGATAAGCATGAAATCGCTAACAGCACGTTTATTTTTGCCTCCTTCCCCCCAACCTGTGCCGAAACGGACATACCCCGCTCCCTTATAATCCTTCTCGCCCAACTGCGAATCCCTCCTAAATGCACCCTAAAAATGCGGCACGGAATGCACAAACCACCACAGTGGCACATCGCAAGGCTTCTACACGTACACCACAGCCTCAAGACAAACCCAAGGAAGGTGAGTGTCCGGATGGTATAAGAAGTAATGATCTTATTTCCCAAACTACTTGGTACTTGATCACGAACCTACCTTTCGACATGTGCCTTAAGAAGATTCAAGCGTTGCGTTACTTTGCTCGTACGTCGTTCAGGGTATGCAGCATATTTCCTGCCTCGCCATACGTTCATCTTTGCTCCCTTTCATTCATTCACGATTAACGAGTGCGAGGGGTTGAGATCAATCATTTTCAGGGCGTAGAGAGATCGCAATAAGCGAGCTGGTGTATCGTGTGTACTAATCTCACTGTTTTTAATTACCATTACGCTATCAACTACCAATGTCTCGTGTTAAATACATATAAACCGATCGTATCGTTCCGCTGCGTTTCAGCTGGCGAATCTGTATTCCTGTCACGTAGCCGAGATTCCGGTATTTGATGGTTCATTTGAATTTTATATATAGATATATATAGATTCCGCTATTGATCCTTTAAGCTGGTGATGGAGCATAAGATTAAATCATCCGCCCATGGCAGGGTTCTACGGCAGATCTTCTTTCTTCCATCACGCATTAAAATTAACCCGTACTGTACAGTTGTAGCTATACATAGCAACGAATGCTTTATCATTCTCTAGTTAGGTGCCCATTCAAGATTCATCGAACAAACTGGTTACGTACGCAATATGGGTTGGCCATGGATCTCACAGAAACCTCGAGTCTTTCAGCATATTCGTTGAGCAACTACTCACGCCTATCGCTGTCATCATAATTCTTATGCGCACTCGCTTATGTTTCTCTTTTTTTAATCAATTCTTTCTAGCAGGTGACGGAGTCGTTCTACCCGAGACACGAACCCATTCATTAAAATAGTGTTTTCGATCGCCGAGCCGACGGCGCAGTTTTAATCGCACGTTGCATGATTGATGTGTGCGTCATTAAAATCCCTCAAGTTGGTGTAAGCAGCACAAGTGCAACTTGGTAAAATCTCAGCTTTTCTAAAACTCTTCTCTCGCTTATCTGCACGTGCAATCTTCCCTTGCTTCCCTTGTACCAGCATCTTCTCGATGTATGCATTCGTTGGATGGAATTGATTCGTTGCAAAGTTCATAACAACACTCACCACTTACGTAAACTTTCATTTCTCCTCCCATTATTGACTAATCGATTTTGCCGATAACTTTTGTTCGAATAACTACCTATATTGCGCAGCGTTGACAATAGTATTACATAAATTGCCCCAGTATTTAATGTCGAAAGTAAAGCATGTTGTATTTGGTGTGTGGTGTAGTGCATGTTCAGAAACCTGCACGTCTATCCATGCGAGGAGAAGCAACACCACCTGCCACCCCCTCGTCCACAAAACCTCCGCAAGGTCTATCCAGTCCAACAAGTAAGTTCACTTAAAGGATCACTATTTGCTTTATTCATATATATATCCCCCTCCCCTCGGGTCGAGACAAAACGTGAAATCGTACGAGAAATAGTTGAAGGTATCTGAAATCTTCGAGGTTTCTGCAAGCGTGCGGATGGGAGAATTTACAGTTCATGTAGCGCTGAAGAAATTCGGCTCGCCGTGTAAACTGGGCAGAGTCTCTTTCGGGCCAGCTGGACAGGTATCGCCGAACTTGTCGACGAACTGACAAGTCTCCAGGACTCTTAGCGTCTCGTCGACGGAACGCGACAGAGATATCTCGCTGATGGCGACGTGTCGAATCAATTGATTCGTATCTATCACGAAGAGCGCCTTCAGCGATATCCCCAGCTCCTCGTCGAGTACTCCGTACGCCTTGGATATCCTGTGATTCTTGTCGGATAGGACGGGGATGTTCATGTCGCCCAGGCCACCCTGCTTCCGCGGCATCAGGATCCACGCTAGGTGGGAATACTGGGAGTCCGTGGAGATCGCCACTACCTCGCAACCTTTCACGTGGGAGAAAATTAGAATTAGAAATTAGATTGCCAATGTTTATTAGAGAGACTCGGTTTAGAATCGCTCGTCTATCGTGTACCTAGCTTCTCGAATTCTTCAACACGGTCGCTGAACTGTATGATTTCGGTGGGGCAAATGAAAGTGAAGTCGTACGGGTAGAAAAGCAGTATCAGATACATCCCCTTGTAATCGTCCAGCGATATGTCTTTGAGCTTTAACTCGATCACCGCGACGCCTGACCAAGCAGGCGCGGGACTCGACAACGCAGGCAGTACACGCACCTCCGGCTCGTGGGGCTCGCGGGGCTGCTCGCCGCAGCACAGATCCTTGTGCTTCAATGCTCCGTGCCCTAGATGATACCTCGCGTTTGCCATCATTATCGATACACGCGTTTCCCCGCACAGGCGTGAACGTTGCTGACAACAGTTTCTATCGTTAAAAACAAAAGTTGAATAGAAGATGTAAGAAATTCCACAGTGTAAGAAATTCTACAGAGTGGAACGGAATTTTAGCGAATGCCCGATTCACCTGACTCCCGTTATCTGTAGTTGGAACAGTTTTGTCTTGGAATTTTACTGTAAAAGTTCCCTCGGGTACATACCTTACACGCTGCCTTTCCGTAGGAGTATTTTACAAGGGTGTTTCCAGAGTCTACTCTAGAGATCTCTCGCATGAGCATGCTGCATGAGCATTTAAACTATTTAAGGGATCAACTTAAGATTGTCTCGCTGTAACGAAACCTTACCCGTCATGAAATTCCGCAAGCTATAGGCTCTCGATGTTGAAGAGTAAGTAGCTAATAATGTCGTCCTGTGTGTTGCGTGTATCGTTGAAAGCTCCGAAAGGTGGAAGCGGTTCCGAGTCTGGTACTTTAAGACGTAAGGAACGTAGTCGCAGCAAGTCGCCGTTCAGGAGCTTCCGCTGGAGGAAATCGGCCAAGTCACCGAGTTTAGATCGCAGTGGCGTGAGTGATGATGAGCGCAGTATATCTGGTAAGCAAACACACATTTAGACGAGGAGACGTAATATGATGGAATTAACATTAGCCGTAAGAGACTTTTAACTTTCACCTTGAAAGCGCGTCGATTAAGAACCAAGTAGATATAAATAAGCTAATGAGAATTCTGCATTGTCCAGGTGCGAGGGCTTTCCGAAGAACCGAGCCTCGTCGCGATCGTCAATCAACTACTAATCCTCTTACTTTCAGCCTCGCCCGACATGGAACAACTCGTGGGACCACAGATCATACCTGTACCTCTTATGCTTAGAATGGGGTTTTTCAATAATGATGTTGATGAAATGTTAGAAAGCTGGGATAAGTTTGTGTTGCATCCTACTAATCGTATGCGATCCAAGTCGATCGGTATCGTGAATGCGTGTACGTTTTGGGTGATATTTGGTAAACCGTTTTAGGCCTGTGGGGTCTCCCCAGACATACCTGATGTACCTACCTACATACCTTGTAATCGTTAAATTGCATTAAGTTGTTCGCAGCTCCGCCGTGCACGGCAAACAATCGGGGCATTGTTTGACTGTAGCGTAGATGATCCTGCCTGTTTATAGTGTTTAATACCGTTATACCGTTCGTTCGCTCGGTGGCTCATAAGTAACCTTTCGCTTTCCAGAACAACGAAGCCCCACCGACGACGAGTTCGAAGGCGTGCTGCAACGAAAACACGAATGGGAGAGCACAACGAAGAAAGCATCAAACCGATCCTGGCAGAAGGTGTACATGGTTGTTCGCGGACAAAGCTTGTACGTGTACACGGACCAAAAGTCATACAAAGCCGCGCCTGATCAGCTCTACAAAGGGGAAGTTCCTCTTGACCTCAGAGGCGCGACCATCACCGTAGCGAATGATTACACTAAGAAGAAACATGTCTTCCGAGTCAAGTAGGTCTCCTGTAATTAAACGCCAACGGTACAGCAGCTCTTCTCGCGAAGCCTCTTCTACAGTGAAACTTGGTTGGCGGTGCGATGTGTTGCAGGTCGCAAAGCGGATCAGACTTCCTGTTCCAGGCCAAAGACGACACCGAGATGAACGAGTGGGTCTCTGTACTGAATCAAGCGGCGCAGGGCGCGTCGGGTGCCAGCACGTCCAGGGCGCACACTTTGCCCGCGCCTACGCAAGCCGAAACAAAGCGGCGTAGCTTCTTCACTCTCAAGAAAAAGTGAGTGTAGAGTATAGAAGGGGAATGAGACGCGTATCTACATATCACGTGAACTTGACGAGACGTCTTGGAATCCAATCGGGATTTGGAGAGGGAGCACATTCTTCGCTTTGCCCGCTTTATCAAAATCATTCGTGCCTGCCATCCGTTCAGATCCGTGCTTAATATCAGAGCGAGCCGTTTAAAGTCGTGGATTTGGTAGTTAAATGAAGGCAGTGGCGCTCGTGGTGCTTCCACTTTAAGTGGAGATGCGTATTTTAATCTAGTCTGTTTTACTCTCCCACGTTCTTTTTCTTGTATCTCGTTTTAAACTTAAACACACCTCGAGCTTCGGAATTTGGAACAACGACCTTGAAGAAGAACGTGTGAATTGAGTTTTATTTTTAGTTATTGTTAAATAAGTAGTCCAATTGGCACCAGTGGAGATAAAACTCGGTCCTGCCTCGATCACTTGGCTGTTGAATTTATGATTTCAGTATATGTCTACCGGCAAGCCTTACTTAAACGAGTGTTGCGCGAAGAAATCGGCACCGTAATTAGCGTTAATCGATGAATATGGTAATTGCCGGCTGTAAAGGCCGCGTAAAGCTACATTTACACGGGTAACTTGATACAAGCTCCATTGAACGTCGAAAGCGTGGGTACTGTAACGGACACATTGCTTCATCCTTTATTTAATGTCATTGATCATTATTAGAAGTGTGGTGGCAGGTGATCACCTCGGAGCATGAATCGGTCGAAACCATTTCGAGGTCTTCTCCCAGTCCATTCCATCGCATACGATTTAGCGCTGGCAGACCATCCATTCACATTCGATCATATCTTGCATTTATCATATTTTAGAAAAGCCAAAAAGTAGAAAGCGAAACCAATGAACGTAAGAAAACGGTACACAATTGGAACAACATTTAGTGATTGCGGTGAGTCGCACAACAATCCTAGATCATCATCTTACCGTCGTACTTACTGCACGATTAATTAATTGATCATCGTTACCAGTTGTTTTTCTGTCCTTCTGCTCCTTACGTTTCGTTCCTTTCTTTCATTACCTATGATTAGCATCTCGAGAAGTACGAGAGGGGAATGTTCTTCCAATTGTGAATGCGGAATGATCATATCGAGGTTCTCTAAATGGGAGAATGCATTGTATGTTGCAGTGCTTACTGTGTTTCATATGCGCGCTAGAGAGTCCCTTTCAGTTTCCGTGAAACTTTGGAGTCGCTAATTACAGTCACTTTTCGTTATCCATTCGCTATAATTTATTCAAACGATCCCTGCGCGGTTACGTTTGTAGACTGATCAAGTAATGCGAGTACTTTGTACACACACACAAACACACACACAAAGCTTCCAGCTGAAGTAAAGCGAAAAGATTATCAACCTTTTGCTTCAACTTTTATAAACCACTTGGCTCTAGAGAACTACTCTATCGAAAGCAGAGGATCGGTGAGAGCTATAATATCTAATTAAATGTTAAATGTTCCAGCATTATAAATTCTAAGATTACGCGTTCGAGAGTTCTAGAGCTTAGAGAATATACATTTCCACAAGTGTCGCGAGCTCATAAATGTCACGAATAAGCGCGAAAGCCGAAAGACTAAAGGCGCTTTCGGTGTCGGCTGATCAACGAATAATGATGGCTGACTGTAGTGCACGATAAACTCTTGTAATTCAGCGACAAAACATTTCCAAACGTTTCTACGATCTCGAAAGTTCATATCGACTCGAATATATGAAACACAATGGTCTTTAACGCGTCACATTATTCGAACAGCTCAATTCACAGGCGCTTCTTATTCGCATTTCTTCGTTGCTTTCACGAAACGTTTTCTTTCCGTTCGCCTAGTATGCGTAGATCACATATTACGATATTGTGTACCTATCATTGTTGAATTATATTTTGTGGCGCTATCGTTTTATCATTGCTTACTCATTACATCATCATTTCATCACGCTTCTTTGCTGTCCAAGGGCTGTCAAACATTTTTTTATATATATATATATATATATACATATATATATATATATACATATACATATATATATATACATATATATATATATATATACATATATATATATATATACATATACATATATATATATATACATATATATATATATATATTGAAATTATATATAGAAATGTATAAAATAGAAAAGAAATTGAACTTTGTTACCTTCCTTATTGGAGGTAACTTGTACCACGCTACATCCAAAAGTGCGCAGCTCCCGAAGACGGGGCTGCGTCGATGCATATTGGTAATATTACTTTAATTGTACGAGATTTGTGTGTAGCGTTCGTATGCCCGTGAAACCTTGAGCGATAGTTTAGTATTCATTTAGCAGCATTAAAAGATATCTTGAGATGTAGTAATGTTATACCCATACATACCTACATACATACAGTCTGGTCCATTTGAATCTGTCCACTTTTGTTTCATAGATTGTTTGTCATTGATAAGAAGATATTGCAGACAGAGATTAAAGTGTATCGAAGAGGAAAATACCTTGCAGATGATAAAAATTACGGATCTTATTCGACTGACTTTAATGCCCGTTCGAGATACTTTCTGTGACAAACAGACATCCAGATATCAGAGTGGGAGAGATGAAAGTAGACTACATACTGTGTTCCCTTGTGGAAACTCTGTTGCTCGATACACGAGTGACAAGTTTCAAAGAGGCTAGAGCAGAAATAAGTAATAGGCTAGAGAGTAATTAATAGGTGTAAAGTCAGAGATGATTATTCTTTTAAAGGATGAATGTTTAGGCTCTGACTGCATCGATAAGCAATATCGTTGCTAATGGTCAAGATCCCTATATGAGAGATGAGAAAGAGAGGGGGTGAGAGTGAGAGAGAGAGAACTTTAGTTGCAATCTTTTCCATTATGCCTTGTCAGTAAAGTACTTAATGTCGATTTGCTCTATGCCTCGCTGTTGAACACTTTTCCTGCGATGTTGGGTAAAAGATCTGCAAGCCCTAGCATCCAAAACACACGGTGTCGAGGACCCATGTATCCTCCCCCCACACCTGTATCAATAGTGCATTGAATGTTTTGATTTAACGTTCGGTTTGTTTTGCCAATTTTCAGCTAAACCGGAGCAGTGAAGTTCGGTATAAGCCGCTCCAGCACAACACACACGTTTAAAAGAGAAATGTTTCGTCGCTCTGCGTGATTAAAAGCAACGCTAACATTTAATAATAAGGAGAGACATACACACAACACGCGGCCATGGGTGTTTACCAAATTACTGTTGAAGGAGGACCTTTCGCTAAACGAGTCATTTAACGATGATACGCCTACATCTCGACTACTATCAGCCACCGAATAAACATAGAATATTTAAACAGCTGTCTGTACGTGTTAAAACACTTGACGCGCGCGTAGGCCATTCGAAGTCTAATTGCGTTTTAGTTATCGAAGGAATTTTTCGGACACTTTGCAATATATCGCTAGTTGAGGAAGTGAAACACAAACACACACACACATTCGGTATGTCCCACGTTAGCGTGGCCGAGGTTTACTCACTTGGATCTATCGATCACGAAAACAATTATATCTTTGCACGCTATCTCAGTTACGTTGTCATTTAAATGCCGTTCATGTTGTCTTTTCAACGTGATGCTCCATCGGAATTATATATCATGGCGTATATGTATATCATATCGCGCTTCATATCTATTTACAACAATGTAATCTTTCATTTCTATTAAACCAAAACGATCGTTCAAGCCAGTATCAGGTTGCTGCGAATCGTTTAACAACCGCGAGGCCAGTAATTCAATCTTTAAAGAAGCACTTTGTACCGAGAACCGAACCACACGCGTTGCTCAAAGTAATCGAAACAACTGAATATCGGAGGACGCTGCGCTACTTGGGCCTCGTTATTTCAGCATACGATCTTCCATTTTGAGCAATGCGTTCGCCGGTGACAGGTGCAAAGATTTTTCCATCTTTTTACACGCTACATGTTGCCTTCTATGCACGATTCTTTGGATACATCATTATTAAAGAGGATCTCGCGACGCAAACAGTGCCTTAAGAGGACTGTACTTTCTGTCACTCTGAATATTTGCAAGAACGCTTGATAAACGCTGGGCCAAAGATAAATATCCTCGGCCGCGAACTCTTTTTATACTCTGTAGGCGAAACTTTGGCAAGTGATCATTGTTACACACTTTGCGTTCGGGAAGAGATTGTCGAGACAACTTGCGCAGCAATCTGATACGTTGCCGGTTACCTGTATCGCTCATCTCGAGGCGCGAAGAGTGTTATCTTCCCCGATTCGCAAACTCTTCATTTCTACGCACGTATGTACGCACGCGCATTGTACTTTTTTTGATTTCGCGTATTTTCCGCAAACGATCCGTTTGCGTTTCGATGACTGCCATATATTTTTAAGAAGCACACTAACTTGGGACATGAATATATAAATATATAAATAAATATATAAATATATATATATATAAATATAAATTAGCTTTTAACAAATTGTTAAATATGCTCCGCGCCCTAAGGGAAAAACGCATTGGAGAATTATAAAGAATGGAGAACACTGTGTAATAATTCAAAGAGTTTCCTCCTAATATACGATCCCAAATGATATCATGATTCTACGGAATTAAAAAGAGAGAGAGAGTGGGGGGAGAGAGAGAGAGAGATAAAGAAGAGAAATATTTAATTGTTCTTTAGACTTCTCCGCGTACGATTACAGTTTTTATCAAGCGAGTAACCATGGACAAGAATCATATTGACGGATCGTCGTCATTCTTTGGTTCTGCTTGAAATGTCTCGCTCGATTGATCCAAACTGCAATTGTTCGCCACCTGCGAATTCGCGCGATTGTTAACTTTCTATTTTTTCTTTTTTTTTTTAAATATTTATCACGTTTGCCGCTCTGTTACGTAGACTTTAAGAATGACCCAGGCAAAGTTTTTAAGAAGAGTACCGTGCTTGAAACCCATTTCCAAGGGAATATCGACTTTTTAAGGAAAGCACGTTTCTGTTCTATCGTCCCGATCCAATGCGACTCGACCAGGCTGATGTCGACTTGTTCCACGTTGTCGTATGCAACTCTATTATCGCTCTTTTCGATGTTTATTTAAAAATCGATAACGACATTCAAATCTCCGTGGATCCTCTGATAAGCACATGTTTGGAATACATAATATGTTGGTGGAATATCTCATGTTTTTTTTTTACTATTGTACCGCGTACGCTTCACTGATTTGTACATACAATCACTGGTAACGCAGTAATGCCTAGAGGACGGATGGAAAAAGTACATAGCAAGAAGGAACGGAAAACTAATCAAAAAATCGACGAACGCGTTCGCTTATTCTAATTTCATGCATGCGCATGTAGTGGATATTTTTTATTGAATATTCGGAGTCGCATTGCTACACTACACACATACACACACACACAACTTGATATTTCATAGCTATGTGTTTTATATATAAATATATATAAATATAAATACAAAATAAAGAAGGACAGTAAATTATAAGGAATAAAAAATTATTATAATATAGATAATATATGGTAATTGTAAAACTATCCCTCGGTACTTGGTGTACAGAAGAACTCCCCTCCCCGATAAACTCTTCCTATCCTACCTTTCCCGGTAAGACGTCCTATGGGGAAATATTATCGTGGAAATTTCTTGAAAGGATAATATTGCGAAAGATCTTTACTCGGAAATAAATTGCCGCGAATAGCCGTAGCTTGCCGCTGATTTAGTATGATATACAGGACCAGAAGGCGAACATATTTCCTTAATAAGTCCCTATATTTGTTAATTTATTTACAATCCGAGGTCCTAGGACCCTTCTAGAGGTTCTGCTACATACTTTTGCAGTTATACTTGAAAATGTAATCCTGTAACAGCTTTCACCAGTGATTTCTGTATAGATTCTGTTCATAAGCCCGCAGTTATTAATAAATCTTCGATACTCTAATTCCCTGTGTCGTTATTCATATACAATTATATTTTTCAGTTTTGAAACGTTTACGTATTTTTTAAAGTGAATAAAAAGGAAAAATATCAGTAATTCATTCTCTATTACGTGTTCCTGTCAACTTAGTCAAATTTTCAAATTCAAATGTATCTAGCGCCACTAAAGTACATACATTTGACCGCTAGGTGGTTATTGTTGCAACAACATTCCACGGTCGGTAAATGAATCAACTGTTTAAACCCTTTTCAGGAGCAACAAACAATGTTATTGTTACATATGGTTGCACAGTATATTATAATGGCTCTCTAAGAAGACTAGATTAATGTATTAATGTAAAGGAATATTACAATTAAATTACGTTGCGCACGCAGTGAGTCGTGACTTTCGAGTTCGTAATTGTATCCGACTATATACGTAGTTCAACAATTTCGATAGTTTCAATTGTATAATTGTGGAGAAAAGCGATATTTTTGTGGACAGTAAATTACATACTTTCGTACTGTTGAGTGTTGACCGTAGTTTCCCCGCGTACGGGGATTGGTGGGGAATGTCCGCTAGGTTTGAGACGTTATTTCGAGTCTCAAGCGGTTTTCAAAACGTAAGAAGAGTGATACGCATTCGCGCTTTGTCGTTACATTGTTAATTATTTTCGAGAACAGACTTTGCCATATTAAGTAGGTACTTGATGATTGGCGGTAGTCGCTCTCAACATAGTATGTACGTGACATTACATATAGTATTAAGTATATTGCATGTAAGTACATACTATATGTAATCGAGATAAGTATGCGCTTGCGTACTGCGTCACACTTATCACTTATGAATCAGCTGATGAAGACGGAGGATTGTTGCTGCCAATTTTAACGCCAGTGGAAGAAAAGTTGATAAATATGTCGTTGAACACGGCCCACGCGAACGGCGGTGTTCTCATCCACGCCGGGGAATGGTAAGATCTGCCGATAAAACCTTCTCCGATCGTTCTTCCGATTATGATCGTTGGCTCGCATGTTGCTGATTATGACGTTTATGGAACGTAGTAGTAACTACGTTGCGGCTTATCAAAGACAGCTTTCTTATCATCTCGATACTCCTCCCTGCGTTTATAATAACAACTGCTCCGACACAGAAATATATTTCTCCTTCTAGCATACTATTATTCTGCGACAATGTTACCATGGAATTCCATGGCCAAGAGCAGCCAGAGTTCCTCGGAAGCAAGCGTGGCCGTTTGTACCTAACGACTCACAGGATGATCTTCAACGCTAAAGATCCGAAGGAGAAGATGCAGTCGTTTAGCTTTCCGTTCATAACGCTGAGCGAAGTCGAAGTGGAGCAGCCGATGTTCGGGGCTAATTACATCAAAGGCAAATGTCGCGCCCAACCGAACGGCAACTGGATAGGGGAGTGTAAATTCAAGTTGCACTTTAAAAGCGGCGGAGCGATAGAGTTTGGGCAGGCTATGTTGAGAGCGGCGGTAATGGGTAAGCACTTTGCCGCCTCGGTTTGCTTTATTTGTTCTAAAGGATAGTTAGCGATGTTTGTATTAATATATGTGTTCTACTTGCAGCTCAGCGTAATGGACCTGCGTCCGACGCACCGCCGCCCTACCAGCCACCGACGTCGAACTGGTACGCAGCACCGCCGCCTGCTTATCAGGCTGCTCCAACCGGATATTATGGCTGGGTGCCGCCGACCAATGCATTTCCAGATATGCCACCAGGTTAAGCGTTTATTTATTTCTAAGATTTCTTTAGCGTTATGTCAATAGCTTTTAGTAACTGACTGCATTTTTAATCGCTACAATGTCATCGTTTTATTTTTTCCTTTTATACGGCCACATATATACAGCAAACAGCGTATATATGACGGACATGCCACCTCCATACCCTGGTATAAACGTACCTTATCAAGGATACGCAAGCGGCGCCCCGCCTCAAGGTGCATGGGGCGGTTCTGGTCAGCAGCCTGCCTGGACACCACCGCAGCAAAACGGCGCGCCTGGATGGGCTAATCCAAATTATAATAATCAGCCAATGTCCCAAGCAGGTGCGTACCCGAACTACGGGCAACCGACTTATAGTAGTTATCCGCAAAATCCACCGCCATACACTCAGTATCCTCAAAGTAATACTGCTTACCAGCAAGCCGGATATTATCCGCAACAGAATCCTTACAATCCTTATTGATTCTAATTATCGAACATTACGATACGATAATACACGTGTATCTTATGCATGTTTATATTACATATTTCACGTACGCGATGCGTTTCTCGTGGACCTTAATACCTTTGGGATTAATCAAATTTTCGAAAGTGGACCGAATTTTAAAGTAGATCGCGATATCGTGGTAGCTGAAATGCAACACACTCCATATTCGCTCGAGACGTTAATAACGCAAGAGAATTATAGAATTGGCAGAGAAATATAGGAACATTTATATTCCCATAGTTGCAATAATACGCGAACAAATCGTGCGACAATGCCTATACCTATACAGAATAAGAGATATAAAACTACTTTCAAACGCTTCTTTCTAATCAACTGTATTTATAAATGACGAAAGAAGAATACTACCTACTATTGTTAACTAATATATCAAAGTATTATGATTTTGTTGTCTCAGTGATATTACAGCTTTGTGATAATCATTATAATACGCTAAACATGCCATGTTATTAAAATTTAGTCCAGTATAACTCGCTGTTGTTTATTTAAATACCCACCAATTGAAAATCTCGCTTTATTATATAACGACGATAAAAAGATCCTCGGAAAAGTGCTTCGATAATGCTGCTATTATATATTTTCCATATCGTCCGGCAAACTCGAAGGTTCCGAATGTGATGCAATATTGTTGCATAACTGGTTTGGTCGACTCGAAGTAAGGCTGACTTTCACTATGCTCAGTTATTATCTCACACTTGTCAGAGATAGTTCAGAAATACTTTAAGTCTCATATCATAGGCCCTTGGATTCGCTCGCATAAATCAGACGAAAGTGCACACGACAATAACTTAACTTCACAGCTTTCCTCTGCAAAAAGCATTAAAAACGTTTTATTTCGAGTTCGCTCACAATCGATCGAAGTATATCCCGTGACAAAGTAACATCTCTGCTAATAGCAATAAAATAGAGACATTCGTTACTTCATTGGATTTTCGGAGTAAATATTTAAAAATTCATTGGCCTTATGATATGCTAGATTATCGGATAGATTATTTCGGGCCGCTACTGTAACATGAATTGAGTACTAATCAAATTAATTTACATAAAAAGTCAAGCCATAAACTATTGAAATAATTTGCCGAAACATCTTCCGTTAATAACGAAAATGCCAAACAATTTTAAATTCACTACATCAAAAATATACACGTGTATGTAACTCAACTTGACGTACTTACTTACCAATAAGCATTTCTATCGTCGAAATCGTTCGTATTTATTCGTATTAATGTTATATACCTTCTCTCCCTTGCAGATGCAAAGGCAGCGGAAGCTGCTCAAAGTGCATATTATGATCCGAGCAGACCACAGTGTGCCTATGTCCCACCTCCTGCGTACTATGTGAGTAAACACAGAGAAAATCATTTTAAAGAACTCGTGATCGTTACGTGAATTGTGCGCTACTGTATTTTCTTTAGGAAAGCCCGCCAAGCTTCCAGCAAGTAACAGAGAAAAAGGATCAGTGAAACACATCCGCGAGATCTAGGAATAGTGATTAACATCGGCACTATTGTTGTCTGAATAGTATTATATGTGTATTATACTGCATATTAACAGGTATATGCATTCCACTTTTCCACTTTCGGTTTTGCTATAATGTTGTCTCGATGTACGCATTTAAATGAAACGGTGTTTCTATTTTCTAATTATTATTCTATTATTCACAATTTCGAATATATACACTATATTGTACCGTTATGCTTCAGAGAACGCAAGTATTTATACTTATTGTGTAGATTGTATAAATATTCTATAAAAAATTCTACTGTTCTATTTTATGCAATTAAATGAATATATCAAATAAAAGTTACCGCATATGAATACGGGAGAGAGAGAGAGAGATGGGGAGAGATCGCATGCACTGAAAGTGTGTTGTTTATATTTATACATTTTATTAAGAATTATACAAAATACACAATATTTGTACATATACGATACATAAATACATGTATATGTATATATATATATATATATACATATATATATATAAACACAATCAAGTATAAAATAAACAACGTTGACAGTAATCAGTAGAAAGTTATACAAAATTTCGATTCTCAAGGTTTAGGTATTTAAAAATAAATAACGTTAACGTAGTCTTCTCTTGAATCGGAAGCAAAACCTCTTGCAACGTGTATATGAAAAATAATTCTCAACTTTATACAATTAATCGAGTTCGGCAAAGCGCACAAGTCGTTTAGTTCCTGCTAATAGCTCTTTTAAAATTCGTAATTATTTCGACTAGCCTTTTATTATGGCGACAACGGTACTATACAATAATTCGTATATATATATTCAAAAGTTTATAACAATTTCAACAGATGGACAGTCTAAAATATTACAAAACATTATTTGATATAATTCATTAAAGATGGCACCTATAAATAAATATATTAGACAAAAATCCCTTACACATAAAAATAATGCAACGCTCGAGTGCTGCTCTCCAACAGCATTCGCATCGATCTTGAATCGCAAGATTTGCAATATCGAATCTGTCGGGCGCGTAATACTTTGTAGTGTTTCATTGAACACTGATATATAGATTCACTGAAACGTATCTCCGAATTCTACGATCCGCAAATTTTGGAGTAAATACATGGAATGTTATCTACTAGAATTGTACAAGTACAACTGTACAAACTATAAAAGTGTTATCCGTATTCCGAGGTGACTGTCAAGCTGATGTTACCATCTATAACGCAAGTGCCATGATACCATATCCTTGTGTCTAGAAGAACGATATCTCCGGCATGAACGGTAAAATTGAAGCGTTTACAAATTTTATCGCATTCCGGAGTCGGAGCAATGGTCCACGTTTTGTTCCCTCTAATTTGCCCCTGCCACATCAGACGAGAGATGTAATCCAGCTGCGGGGGGAAGAATGGAACCAATGAAATTGCAAGTTGAATCGGCGTTACTGTAACTATATGCGACACCCGTCGCCGATACGGTACGTACATGCATAACGGCGCCTTCCTCGTATCCCAAAAATACATAATTGGTATAAGGAGCCTCCGCGTCCTCTGGCAAAAAATGAGGTAGATTGTAAAACCTTTTCATAGTATCCAAAATTTGAAGGTCACAGTTTTTCCAACCAACGTACCATGGGTCCTTTCCACTACGTTGCGTGGCTCTCTCTTCGCTCATCGCGAAAACATCCCGCAGATTAGTAAAGTTACTTTTAAAATGTAAGAACTGGCATTCGTCTACCGAGTCGTAAGCGCCGTCGATATGTTCGTACAGATTTCGGAAGAACTGCCAGCTAAATACCTCCGAGGCTGGCCAGTGACTCGCGGCGTTCTTTATCACCATTGGCCGGGAAGAATAAGCGTATCGTTTAAATTCTTCTCTGGTTAAGTTTGGCAGGATTAAAGCTGTAGTAACATCGCGACAGTAATCGCAATTCGATACGGGCCGCGTAAATTCCCATATGAAGTAATTGTTTGGTATCAAACACCTTGTTCCGCGAATGCTTTTAATTACATCCACATTAAAGTATTCGAAAAGTATGCTACAGAATATTGGCAAGAATAAGACCAGGAAGACTCTTCTGGTATACATGTACTGTGAAACAAAGCTTCTATCGTGTTTCACGTTATTCTTTACGCTAGCAGATTTAAGATCCGATAGTGACACGCCTTGTTCCAGAAATCTCTCGGTCAAGGCTAAAAACGCTTCTTGTACGGTTTGCAGGGCGTTATCCCTTTCTTCCATTACTAGAGGTACTGGCAAGTGTCGAAGAGTTCTCTATCGATACAAGTTGAAGTATGATCATCGATGCTAGATTTATTCTCCTACGTGTCTCTTGGCTAACATAACACCATCGCTGCTCTACGACACCAGTAGCCTGATCCTTGACAGTAAACGTGTAATCTCTCCTTTTTGCACTTTACTCGATCCAATGATTGCATGGCTGCTCCGATTCGTCAGGTGCAGATTTTGTGGAATGAAGAAAAAACCTACGTAGCGGGTAGCCCTGTAATAACTTTGAATTAACGTTTGTGTCGGTATCGATAACTGAATGCAATGTTTCTTTGTTATGTTTACACGATGATTCAAGAATGATAAGTGGAAGGAGTATAAGTGGTAATTAATAATTGCATTTATAGAATCAAAATAGTTCAACGTAAAATAGGAATGAAAATCATTGCAGGATATTATGGGATTTATAACTATTTTAGGTATTTAAAATTGATGATATGAAAAGATTAATTTTAAAAGACTACTTTAAAAATTGTATAAATTACGTATTAAAAACAGAAACATAATTATTTTGGGGACTAAAAAACATCTTACGCACCATCAGGAATTGAATCCATGCCTTCAAATTATTTTCGGAACTTTGGATAACACAATATAAGTGTTTGAAGCAACTTGAAAATCTGGATTAATTCTTTGCGATCGGTCTAACCTCACGTGAATATAAAAATTTGTGAGTCTAATTATAGGAGCTTTGTATTAAAACATTTAACAGTGAAATTGGAGGCATTTGACGCGCATATTAGTTCTTCAATTGACATTTGCATTTAATTTGTCGAATTTAAATGGTCATAAAATCGCAAAATTTCTCCACTGTGCGGTGGCAACCGCGTTTAGCCTTGAACCACTTACTTACTTATATTTCATCGAAATATGAAGGTCCGCATCGATTGTGAAACAGATACCATAATCGTGTAAAATTCTGCTCCTTTCTTTGACAATCTTCACATCTGCGTCTTGGGCGAAGTTGGGCGAGAAAGCCCGAGCTCCGAAGGCTGTTCGCCGCTCGGCTTCAAGTTTCAAGTAATTTAATACCCCTAATAGGAAGTTTCCTGTAATTGCCTATTCGTGTGAAACACATGTGGGCCAATGCAGGCGTGTTTCACAATTCACAATTTATGCGCGGGCAGCAGGCAGAGCCGAATGAAACTTGAAATTCGAAACAACGGATGGAACAGTATTTCAAGCACGTAATTGAAACTCGAATACGAAGTTCTGTTATCGAGGGTTTAGAAACAAGAAAGATACTTGGACGGCAAAGTAAAGAAATCGTAGTATTGTTTATTTTATCAAATCACGCAACATGATGTACAAGTCTCATTTAAACCGGCGTTCAAATAGATTTTTTAATGTGTAAATTGTGGTTTTCTAATTTGGTATAGGCGTTACATACGGCGATCGAGCTTGATTCCTTGTTATAGCTAATCCCATTTCAGTTGTACACGTTACACAGTATAAAATCTAATTTACAGCAGTTACAACGCCAAGTTATGCAACATTGATTTGACAGTCCACTCGAGTTTCAATGTGCTTACATATAGAGGGGATATGGACTCTGGAGAGATGATTCTTTTTTTATATGTATCATGTAGGCCAGTAATAAATGTGTAGAGTGTAGAGACAACTTGACAATTCGTTGTTTTTCTAATCAAACATTATAGGTCGAATTCCACTTACACCCAAATCCCCCGCGATCGTACGAATTTTCCGTTTTTGTAATAAAATGAATATCATAAATTATATGTTCCTGTTTTCGAGTTGTAATTTATATTTAAAAACCTTTATTTTCCGATAATGGGCCTTTCATAGATTTCTCATCCATATGTCAGATTTTCATAAATTTTGAAACGAAAACCGCGGGCATTGGGGGCGATTTGGGCGTAAGTGGAATTCGCCCATACTGTTACGTGTTAGTTGAAATTTGTACGGTTTCAGTTTTCGTTTATACGAGACGCAATTCGAAATAATTTGTTTAATAGACTCGCTTCGATATTGAAGAGAAAGAGAAATCGGAATTATCGCAATAAATTTTGAAACGTTGCTGGAGTACCAGAGCTATTATAATTTATTTACATATACCGTTTTAATATCGTTAAATGTGGCAAAAAGAGTTGAATTATTTCTCGACCAACTTCAAAAGATTGTAAATGCAACATCGTAACTTCTTTCTTCGTATTCCTCCTACAAATGTAATTTCACAAAAAATTCACACATCTATAAAGGTTTAGGCGTTCCTATTTAAAGAAACAGAAAAGGTAAAGTTCTTTAATCTGTACATTTGAACATATAATAACTTCATTTACGTAACGATGCAATGAAATGTTTCCGATGTAAATGTATATTTTTACGAGTTAAAAAACTTATTATATTTACAAATCTTATATTTATATATATATGATATAGTTGGTAGAAATTAATATTACAATTACAATGTTACCCGAATGTATAAAAAAATTTCCAACGAACGAGTAAAGTAGCATGCTTTTAATGTTGAATTCTATAAAACAACTTGTTATCGTTTCCAGCAAAATTGCCAATTATTCATCGAAAGATTTATCTCAACAGAATACTTTCGCCGGGACACACATCAGTTATAATGCAACGCAAAATAAGTTATTACTTACTGTTAAAAAAAGTGTGACTAGCACAGTCGTGTTTGTATCAATGCTTACACCTGATTACACTTTGCTTTCAAAGAAATAGAAATTTTCGTTAACAATCGATCAGAAATAGCACCATTTGCCAAGAATCGCGTCTTTTATAGCCGATATGTATTGCGCGGGGACCCAATATATCCAATATCTCGACGCCTCTGTTGTGCCTAGTTGTATAGCCTGCGATTATGAAAAAGAATTAAAACCTGAACACGTACGATAATTATTGCGCAACTACCGATAGAACAGACGATAGTACAAACCATAATGTGATATTCCGGATGGTCGTGTATAGCTTCGCTGTGTACACTTTTTATAGAATTCATAGGTATTTTATCCGTCCTCTCTTTTGTACCGATCCAAAGTTGATCTTGCTCCAATTTAAATGTTAATCTAACTTTGCCACCCGATTTATTTAACATGCCAGCCAATGGAAATTCTGGCAGGGGCTCCTAATTTTCATTTAATCAATACAACGATAAAATACACTAGCAATTACTTTACTTCATGGGCCCATTATTTTAATTATAAGATTATACCTTGCTGTCTAATATGCCAGGCATCACATCCTCCGGCACGCCTTTATCTAAAACTTTCCTATGCATTTTCTGCTGCGACAAGGGTTCTTTACTCGTAGTAGAAGCAGCTTCGTCCAGCAGATCCTGTTTGGTCGGAATCGACATAGCTAAGACATCGTTTAACTTTGATCCAACTACCATCACTTTGGCACCTTAAAGATACAGGATAGCATTTAGTTTCCATTAAGTTTCTAATTTCCATCGTTTACAAAACATTTCGATACCTTTTGTAACGCCCAGACTTTTCAGCGTCTGATCATCTTTGGCTAGACCTTTGATCATAACTTTCTGCATGGCTTGCGGCACCGATATAATATTTTGAAGATGCGCCTTCAATTCCGCCACCGTGCCGTCGACTGGGAAATTTACATTAATCCGTTGTTTGTTATAAATCACTTTAAAGTCTATATTCTCTCTGGGTGGATCTTGCGAGGTAGTCGGAACATTTTCATCTTGCAACTCTGGCTTATGAATTTCATGCTTCGCTGCAGAATCATTCGTTTCTATGGATGAGTTGTCATTAGAATTTGCATTTGTTACTAATTCAGTGCAGGGCGTGGAATTACAGCAGTTGTCGTTGCTTTCACCCTTTGCAGTGCCTGGAAAATGCGAAAAAGTGATGTAAGGCGATGCTGGCACAAAGACGCCGTATCTTGGGAAAGAAAATAAGCGTCAGCTGCTTCGTAGTGTTTTTACAAAAGCCCGATAGGTATGTAAAGAGGCCTGTCAAAGCTTAACAATCGAAATGGGATAACGGAAGGAAATATTCCTGAGATAGAGTGGCCAAGGTTATGTTCAAAATGACATGTATTTATGAAAAGAAACTATAATCCACTGAGAAAACTTGTGGAAAGCACTGCGCCACAATATTCAATGTAACGCGGCAATTAAACGTGCAAGAGAATTTTAACGGAAGCAACGGTTGTATTTACGGAATTAAATCGACACAGACAATAGCTGTTCCGTAACAGTTTTCAACAGCATTATTTCAGGCAGCATAAGTATACTCATTGTACTCGAAATAATCATGGAAGCAATCGTCAGGAATGATAATGAGAAATATTTATCGATTGACAAATCTTATTTAAATGCATGAAAAATCGTCAAAATTTCGTGTACGTACCGACGTACTCCATGATGGACTGTATATTTCATTGACCAATCAAAACTATTGCAGGACGCGTTGCAATTCCTGCCATTCGTGGTAGGTATTTGCAGCGATCTTCGGAATGACTTTCAAATTTTCAAAAACATTCTAGTAAGTGGGTAACATTAAGCACGGACTTCTCTTTACATGAAAATTCAATGAAATTAAAAACTTTCAAATATTTAGTCCGGCGACTTCAACTTGACAAAAAAACGAACTGTGTATAAAATTCTATATGCTGTAAGTAATTTTATTACTGTATATAATATATGATATATATTCCATGAAAAGATTAAGAAAATCGTCTTTTAACTACGATATTCTACGTTTAATTAATTTAATTACATTAATTTACATTAATTCCCTCTTTTGCAACAATCAATATAAATGAGAAATTATTTTGTAAGATAATCTTTGTAAAGATTCGTTATGTAGGTAGGTAGCGGAAGCTTTTTCTAGTCAGAGATTTCGCTACGTTAATCATTTTTATTGTATTACATGTTTAGTAATTTTGTGTCGCACGCTCGGGGTGCTCGCGAACCCAATTGTCATTTTAGTGTCACACCCAACGTTATCGACTCAGTCCATACGGAAAAAGCTCTGGCGGTGCTCGAAAACTGTCGCCGACGGTGCCAAAACTGGCCAAAACCGTAAATATCATTGCTGGGCCTATTTACAACGCTGTCCAGCACCGAAAACACCGTTGTGAATGGGCGAAAATATCGGTACTGAGAATACCTCTTTCTGCTTCATCTTCTCCTGATATATTGGTCCAAAAATTGGCCAAAATTTTCAGAACGCTCTAAAGTCGAGCTGCGTAACAGGGTAGCATGACGTCGAAAGAGGTGGCGCAAAGCAACGCCTCTGGAGAGCGACTTAGAGACCGAAAACTGTTTAACGCAGAGAAGTAGAAGCCTCAAACGAGTCGATAGAGTTTGAGAATAGTGAATGGCTTGTTTAAAATAATGCATTAATATGTAAATTTTTAAAAACAACTCAGCGTGGATGGATCATTTTAAGCGTTCTTTTTAGCATATCTTTTATATATGATTTTGAATAGGAAGATGTAGTGAATGAAAGGATCATTAAATAATAACACTCTTTTATCGCTTAGCTGTACTTTATTGAAGTAAGTGAAATGCAATATGTACAATAGTTACATCGCAATTGGCAATTCGCATCGGCAAGTCACACATCTACAAGCACGCACGCCCTTCAGCAATTCAACACATCTCAGAGTAGTTGCTGAGTTGGACGCTGTTGATGATTAGAGGCCGCTGAATTCAGTCCTGAAATTAAGGGTTGGTAACGCAGTTTGGGTGGCGACACTTCGTCGATGCTACCAGCCCTACCAGCGGCGCGGTCAAAATCGTGCATACGAATGATACAGAGGTGGCGCTCGAGTCAGGCATCGCCATCTTGTGCACCACATGACCTCGTTGCCGTGTCCCGTGACCAGCTCACGTGAATTTTGACAAATTCAAACATTTTTGGTAGAGAGAAATGGATATATTGGAGCAGCATCTCGAACAGCAGGATGTCAGGTAGTGTTTATGTTAAATATCGACTGGCTGATAATGCGAACACCTATCCCTCCTGTTTCGCTCGAGGTCTCCTCAAGGTCATCACGTAGTGCACAGTGCGCACTTACAAGACTTGGGACAACGGTCGTGGAAGTAATAGGCATAGACGTAACTCTATAGACGCGTTGCATATCCATTCCTCAACGTATCTGCGCTTATTTTACAGCACTGTTAACACCAAGGATGAAAGCGGCACGGGAATCGTCATCGAAGAGGCGGAAATTGTCGACTGCGAAGGTAAAAAACAGCTACTCCAAAAGCTGCGCGCCACTCGTTCCGTATTAACGATTAAGAAATTATCCTGCAATTATCAATCCTTTGTAGGAGAGACTGTGGGGGATGATGGAATGCGCTATCAGGAGGCGCTTGCGTACAGAGTTGTCCAAGTGAATGGCACTACCGGTGGCAACGAAATAGAGTTGCCGGTTACTCAACCAGGGAATAACACTGTACAGGTCCTAACGTCCCCGTTGAATGGCCAGTTTTATGTTATCGGGAATGCTAACGATGTTTTCACAACTGCGCAAACTTCGAGATCACTGGTACCTAGAACTACCACCTTACAAATAGAAACACCGAGGAATTGTACTACAGGCTTGAAGAAGGTACGTTGGAACTTCTTTGTAGTTCATCTTTCCTGGTTTAAGCTTTTCTTTAATTAGCTTAAAATGTATTTTAGAGAGACGATAGAAGGAGAGCAACGCATAACGAGGTCGAACGACGCAGAAGAGACAAAATAAATAATTGGATCGCAAAGTTGGGGAAGATTATTCCAGAATGCAATTCCAACGTGAACGCTAATGGGAGCAGTAGCAGCGGTGAGAGCAAAACCATCTACGAAACTCAGGTACCGGTCTGAAATTACCATTAAAACTTTATAGACACGAGAATGTATCTGTAAGTGTGGGAGATTATCTATTAATTTCCTACGCAGAGCAAAGGAGGAATTTTGGCCAAAGCTTGTGAATATATAGGTGAGTTGCGAGCAGCTAATCAGGGTCTGGGTCAGTGTTTACGAGATAACGAAAAGCTGCGACAAGAGATAACTGCCTTGAAGCAACTCGTTGCGCAGTTGAAGCGCGAGAATCTTCAACTTAGGTCACAGATCACCACGGGAGGCAGTGTCGATGTTGTACGTTTGAGTCCTTAAAGAACCACTAGTCCATATACAGTGCTTCTTTTTGTAAATATTAGGATATGTAAGCTGACTGCGGTCAGAGGAAGTATTTACTCTTATAAGTTTCTTTTCACCGGGAACCACATCAAGTTCGGTCGTGTTTGGAATTTATATACTTTTGAAGTAGGCGGTAGCACGGTCCTAATGGTATGGTCGTAACTGCATTTCCAGTTATCATGCCTGTACATAGTTTTATGTCTCTCTCTCACTCTCTCTCTCTCAATATTTTAACGACGCAAAGGAAAAGCATAGCATAATCCGTTTTATGCCTAAAAGGATTACACTCTGCCTTTGGCGCAAAGTCCAAGTTATTATTTTATGCGCGCGAACCGCGCATTATGTTGCAATAATGTCTAAATTTCGTTCCTGCGGTCGCACTTCGTACGATCGATCGCCGGTCAGTCTCAAGTGCAATTTCATGCCATTGGAAATTCAGTTTCGCGCGATTTCCTAGCGGTCGATAAAATTGTAAAATCGTTGGAGTTGGGGCTATTCCTCGTAGGACCTATTGAAAACAAAAAAATCTATCTTATTTCTGTACATGCGTGTGCATTGGATCGGATTACCTCGTGTGTACGCGAACGAGCCAAGGCTGTGAATATCGAGCATGGGTTTTGGGATCTTCGGATGTATCTACGTTTTAGACTATGCGGACGGAGTTTATTTAAAAGCTGCGGGGATGAGGGGGAAGGATATGTTTCGTTGTAACGCGGACGATAAAAATTTCTAGACGTGAAACACGACGACTGAATCTTTACAGAGCTCGTTGAATATTTTTTATTTTTAATACTGTTTTCACAAGCGTAGTAGAGTAGGTACTTGGTGAAATCGACTAGGGACTGAGAATGTAAAATAGAATTTAATCGTACACGCGCGGATGTGTACACACATATATATGTATATACACGTATGCGTGCATATGCATATATGTACGCATATAGCAATAAACAATATTTTTTTCAAATCAATTTTCCGAGTGCCGTACAAAAATGCGTCAGAATCATTGAAAATTAAATAATGGTTTGTAATATATCGTTGATGTACATACCGCGAGGTTATTGTTATATAATAATATTATTATTAAAATGAAATTTAACGAAGCCCGATGTTTATTGTCCTTTGAATCTGAGTAAAAGTCTTCGGATTCTCTTCCTCTATTTATGCATAGCCTTTATTCGTTTTTACATATGATACAATTATGGAAATGTCGAAGTTACTGGAACACTGTTTGCAATGCATTTCAATTCGCACCCGCTTCCCTTTTTTTCTCTCTCTCAACGATAAAAGACCCTGCATCTCAACAGCTTTAATATTTTGACTTTTTTTTTTAAACTTTCGTACCATTTTCCAACGTTTTAACGTTTAAAATAACATCTATATTTCATGTAACGTTTGCGTTCAACACGTTTACATAATACACTATAATACAATGTTTATAATACTCTGTAATTGATGAAGTTACATACGTTGTAAAGAGCCACCAAATCATCCAATGACGCAACAAAATATCAAGCACATTCGTCATTACAATTTACGGATGAATGGAGAGCCTTTTACGACGCCGCCTCTGCCCCTCATTTTACACCATACATACAAAATCTCTGTCCAAATGTTGCGACTCGCGCCGAGTAAAGTAAAGCAGGAAGCTTGATTTTTCAGGCCCCATCTTGTCGATTCGAGCTAACGTACACATCAATTTTTATTCAAAGATTTATAAGTAACTCGTTATAGCGCTTAATAGGTATGTATTCTTTTTATAAGCTGGAAATGCATTTAAGGACGTCCTACTTTATTGTTCCTGACATCACGCACGACTCCTTTCATTACATATACATATACAGTTAGTTAATACACGTATAGTTATATGTCGATTTTATATTTGTAACTTTTTATGTACATGTTTTTGTTTCTTTCTTTTTTGCATACTTTCTTAAGTATCGGAACTCGTATAACTATTCAGTGTGCGATACGCGATCACGAATGCCTGTTACGCGTCTCTCCGGTAGATCCAGGACATCCTTAAATGCCCAGCATAAGGTTCTGAGAACGTTCGCGTAGAGAAATTATATGTGTATGCTGCCTGACAATTAATCCTCTAGATTTCTATATGCCTGCTGCATGTCTTCGTGCAACTGATCGAAATCGGCCCTGATCTTCGCTTCGCCGTCTTTCACCGGGTCCTGGAAAATACAGAGGAATAAATTTACGTGAAAGTATAGCACGCTTGGACACTATTTACATACCTTGAACTTCATGGAGCTCAGTTGGTACAGGATATTCCCCATGCTGTCCCTTATAACGTTCCACGTTATTTTATTGTCGGATTGCGCGGTAGACTCGACGGCGTGTCTCGCCATGTCGTAAAAGGCAATCATGTTTCGCAGCATTCCCACAGTTTTGTAGAACGGGCAGAAACGATCGTACGGCGAGTAGCTGTGTAAAAGCAGTAGTGAGAGGATGCGAGCGCGTTGCTGTTTCAGGAGCAACCCTCTTATGTACATACCTGTTCTGTTGTAGGAAGTCGTCTTTGAGAAGTTTCGCAACTTCCAATGTAATCTTGTCAGTTTCAGCGAGCGAAGCTTTACCAACTAGCTGCACGATCTCCGACAAGTCTTCCTCCTCTTGCAGAATTTCTTTCACTTTCGTTCTCAGGGGGACGAACTCGGCAAAGTTCTTGTCATAGAAATCGTCCAGGGCCCGCAGATATTTACTGTACGATATAAGCCAGTTGATGGACGGGAAGTGTTTGCGCTGCGCCAGCTTCTTGTCGAGACCCCAGAACACCTAAAGAATTGGATAAAATGAACGTGAGTCCTTTTCAAAGGAGGATATGCGCGTATAGACTGTACCTGCACGATACCAAGGGTGGCACTGGTAACGGGATCAGAGAAATCACCTCCCGGTGGTGATACGGCACCTACTATACTAACGGAACCTTCGCGATCGGGATTGCCCAAGCATTTCACTCTGAAATGTAACATGTTTCGCGTTAGCACGTTAATTACTTAAACTTGGAGGAGGACGCACAGCGAAGATAGCGAATCACCTTCCTGCGCGTTCGTAGAAGCTAGCCAAACGTGCTCCAAGATAGGCCGGGTAGCCAGAATCAGCAGGCATTTCAGCCAATCGACCGGAGATCTCACGTAGCGCCTCGGCCCAACGAGACGTCGAGTCAGCCATCATGGAAACGTTGTAACCCATATCTCTGAAGTACTCTGATAGAGTAATGCCTGAAATCCAATAGAAAAGCGTATAATAAAAAAGTCTCTGAAGAAATTATCAATTACGCGAGTACTTGATCGTGGAGACCGTTATTTTCGCGTACCAGTGTAAATGGACGCTTCGCGAGCAGCCACGGGCATGTTGGATGTATTAGCGACCAAAGCTGTACGTTTCATGATAGACTCGGTAACACCGTCGATTTCCACAGTTAGCTCAGGGAAGTCGCGCAATACTTCGGACATCTCGTTACCACGCTCTCCACAGCCGACGTAAACGATTACATCAGAGTTGGAGTACTTGGACAAAGCTTGCGAAATTACAGTTTTACCGCAACCGAAGGCACCCGGAATCGCCGTCGTTCCACCTTGGACGCATCTACAATTTAACACATACTCCAGATACACTGCTCGTCAATATCACTAGAGCCCTCTAATAAAGGAATGGAAAATTCTTACGGGAAAAGCGAGTCCAGGACTCTTTGACCCGTGAGCAAAGGATGATTAGCCGGTAATTTTTCGGTGACCGGGCGAGGTTGACGCACTGGCCATACCTACATGCGTACATATCGTAACGAATCACTGTTAGTAAAATCATACGAACACACGAATTTACGCATTTATTGAGAAATACGAGGACCAAGTTTACCTGAAGCATGCTATACTTGTGTGTGTCGCCATCGAACTCCGTTTCCAACACGATGTCCTATAAAACAAATAATTTGACTACTTAATCATGGTCTTACTACATTTTCAAGTACTACTTATGCAAAGGTGTACTTAAACCGCTTACATTAACTGTATAATTGCCAGTAGGAGCTACGTATGTTACAGTTCCTTTACTTTTCGGAGGCAAAATCATTTTATGCTTCACTAATGTGTTCTCATAAACAACGCCAAACAGATCTCCACCGGTGATGTGACTGCCATTCTTTATGTTCAACGGATTGAATTCCCACACCGCGGTTCTCGATAGAGCCGGCACATTGATACCCTTCGGGATGTAAATGGAGTTGGTAAGTTCGTTGATATCCTTCAGTGGTCTCTGAATACCATCGAAAATACTGCCAAGGATACCAGGTCCAAGCTCTACGGATAATGGTTTCCCAGTACGTAGGACAGGGTCTCCTACAGTCACGCCGCTAGTTTCCTCGTAAACCTATGCGATGAATACATATTAATTCTTAAAACTTTTGTAATCGCTGTAACTGTCTATGAAAAATTTTAAATACCTGAATAGTGGCCATGTCGCCCTCCAAACGAATAATTTCTCCTACCAGTTCGTAATATCCCACTCTGACCAGCTCGTACATAGCCGAGCCAGACATCTTCTCGGCAGTGACAACTGCAAACAGATAAATTAGTAACGCTGCAAAGGAGAAAATTATAAAGTAAATGATGGTAGATATACCGACCGGGACCAGATACGGCGTACACATATCCGAATTTGCTCTCCCTCTCCTCGTGGCTAATTTTTGATAACCCTTGGCTCGTCATTGTGAATTTTTATTCGCTTGAATCGATCAACAGCTGAAAGTATTTTCCATCATTTAGGATGTAGGAGGCAAAAAATTGTGAATGTTGGAGAAACATTGAGGAGTTAATGCGAAATTTAATCATGGGATCAAGTTAGTGCAACTTCAATGCTTCAAACTGACATTCAAGAGGATCGTGCATTTTACTAAATAGCTATTGCTACATATATTGAAAAATATAACGAAACGAGGATCGAAAAAAGTAAGGATCGCGTGCAATGCGGTTGAATCGAGGATTCTTACGAGCTCTTTACGGAAATTCTGAGGTGGATATCAAGCAGCGCATCCATTCAGTGAGCTAAAATTCACGTGAGCAGCTCATTTAAAAAGTAGGCGTAGCCCTCTTTAAGCCCGCGAGACGTCTGCTCGGTGAAGAGCAGATCGATTCCGGAACGAGATATTCTCATTCCATCGATCGTACTCGCGGGGCAAGATTAATTCGTTCGCCGCGAGTTCTGCTCGAAAACGACGGTCCCGCGTGACCGTGGAGGGCGAGTTAAAACGCCCGAATTCTGCTGCCGATCGGAAAACGATGGCGCGTTCAAACTGGCACGATCGATACTACAGGCGCCAGCCTTTTCGCCAAAATCTCGCGCTGCCTCTATATAGGACGGGATCGTTATAATCGTGGCGGATGTATAGCGATTCGAAGGGCGCGCCGCTAATCTACGATCGACAAAATAAGTGACAGTGAAAAAACTTACGAGACGTACAACGTATCGAAGTAAGCCCACCCTACAACAAGCGAGTCAAGCTTCAGAGTCGAGCCTGGCTGCTATCACAAGACAGGTCAGCTGACTGGGCGACGTGCTCGTTTTCAATTCTCATTTCTCGGTCTTTTACGCGGCTAAAGAACGATTTACAAGTAAGCGACACAGCGACCAAGCTTCTCGGTCTTGGCCGCCAGAGCACGGCGAGCGACGATTCGTTATATTACTGCGTCTTGCGATCTTGCTCTGGGATTGAATTCTTTTAGATACTGATATTATATTTCGCGCTTCTAATTAAAAGGCCAATAAAAGTGACCTTCCAACATATTTGCCGCCAAGTTTGGTCGAAGAAGATGGAGGTCTAAAGCTTCGTAAAATGCATGTGAAGGATATATTTGTTCGTATGACGCGCGCGACTGTCAACTGTAGTATACCGATGGCAGCTACAAGTTAAAATTAGAACTTTGTTATGCTATAATTACTGTAAACTATATATATACGTTTTTGCCTTGCCGAGCATTTTTCCTGTCACAAAAATTGGTAAAAATAGAACGAACTCTGCAAGCGAAAGTATTTTGGGAATGCTTCCTGCTTGACGAAACCGCGCGTATATTTCTACCGTTTTCATATACTAGAAGAAAATGTGGGATAAATGTATCGCAACGAACGCGTGATGATTAGTAGGACATATTTGTCAAGCTTGCAGTTTTCAAGAACATTTAAAGATAAAAAGAACTCTTCTATTGACTAAGTAGGTATTCTACCGTTGTCGCTATTCTCGACGTGGGCGCGACAAAAACGGCACCCCCACAGACTTGCGATGAACTTGGAACGAGCCATCTATGTATTCTTAGATCTATGGATTTGCTAAACGCATTCACTTACGCAGAACAGTTATGTAATCTACTTATGTGTTAGTGATCATTCGTCCTGCGTTGGTGGTGAACGGACGGAACGGAGGGACAGCAGACCTATGCATATATTTATTGACTTGTATCTTGTATCTTTACTTCCGAACAGTGATGAGATCTCGGGCGGGTTTTCTCGCGCATGCGCGGCTTTTGCAGTACCGTATCTATGTTGGGGCACAACTAATAGGTGTAGTGTTATTGGTGGGAAAGCAGCAGGGTGTTCAAGGTGCCCCATTTTATCGAAACTTGTACTATACTGATGCTAAGATCGCTGCGCATGCGCGAGAAAACCCGCCCGAGATCTCATCACTGCTTCCGAAGCTCGAGGCTCGAGGATACCTACCATTCGAGCTATTTCCGCGTTGGAAGTTGGTTGAGTGTGCTCGCTAGTGCTTGAGAAGGCATCGTTCGGGAATCAGTTCAGTTTGGTTTTTAGTTGTGTCCGGTGTTTAACTGCGTTTAACTGCGTTTAACTGCGTTTTACGAATACTTTTGCAATATGGACATAAAGAGCCTGCATGAATTTATGGAGTTAATAGGGCGATTAAAGGTGAGTGGATGTGATTGCAAATGCATAAGTACTGCGAGGACAACACTGTGTGACAAATATAAATCTACGATTTCTGTGGGCGCGTGCGGACATCCTATGTATACATATGCCGAACGTACACTTGGCATTCCTAATCAGATGCAATGAGCATGATTTCGTGCAGTTGTTAATGTACTCGTCACTGCATCGTATATAGTGCATTTGTTATGTAATGATTTATGAAAATTTCTTAACATTCCCGCGAAAAATATGTGCGATACATTGCTTGCATCGGTGACTTTCTCTTGATGGACTGCGAGCGCGACACCATGCGCCTCTGAAATCGCGCGTTAATCGTACAGCGAAGGATTGACAGAAAATGCGGAAATGTGATTAAGAGCGTGAACGCAGTTTTTTTTTCTCAATACTAGCGATAGTGCGCAATAAAATAAATAGAGATTAGAATTAATTACTTGAGACACATGACAATAACTATTGTTTCGTCAGATCGAACGTGAATCATTTTAGGTATATGTATATTAGTGCTTTGAACATTTTTTCTACATTGTCATGGTGAAGGACATTTGTCTTCTTTGTTATACAGGCTGTTCCGTAGTATGGTAGTTGATGATTCTACTTAAAATTCCAAGTGAAAAGTCTACTACTTAGTATAATTTTATCAATGTTTGATTTTTAGCACATGAAAAGGACAGGATGGGTGATTAGAAACATTGAAGACCCAGAAACAATCGCTGGACACATGTACAGGATGGCTATGCTCTCTTTCCTTGTGGACAACAAAGAAAATTTAGACCAAGTCAAGTATGAAATGGTATCATTAATAGTTTGTTTCAGATTTGCGACCATTGGACTTCTATTGATAAAATTTATTCCATGTTTCTACCACAGAATTATGCAGATGGCGTTAATTCATGATCTTGCGGAATGCATTGTGGGAGATATTACGCCACATTGCGGAGTTCCAGTGGATGAGAAGCATAGAATGGAGGATGCAGCTATGGAGGACATATGTAAACTTTTAGGCGAAAAAGGTCCTATGATACTAGATATGTTTCGGGTATGTGTTACTATTGTGGAATTATTGTATCGATATCTAAGACTTGTGCATTAAAATATACTTTTGACTGTTTCCCCACAGGAATACGAGAAACAAGAGAGTGCTGAGGCTAAATACGTAAAGGATCTGGACCGATTGGACTTGATGATGCAGGCATACGAGTATGAAAAGAGGGACAATGTTCCTGGCGTGTTGGAGGAATTTTTTGTTGCAACAAATGGAAAAATCAGGCATCCCTTCATAAACCAGCTGGCGTCTGAGATTACGGCGACACGAGAAGAATTGTGCCGTAACTCCTCTAGTTCTAAGTAAAACAAGTTATCTAATGTAAGAGCGTAATTGTTATTTAACTCAATTTTTTTATATTTCGTTCGCTAAAGTTTAACATACCTAACATAAGTTGTAGCGATAAGTACTGTTGCGTAGAAATACGACGAAATAGGCGATGGCAATGATGATAATTGTATCATCGACGGATTGGCTGATTACTTGGGAAAGTCGATCGAAATGGGTCGATTGCCTGCGTGTCATTCTTAAAAGGTGATAGATGTAACGCGTAGATTACATGTTTATGGAGGTCCTCAGGATAAATCTACCTCTTTCCAAACTGTACCACCATTATCATCGCCATCGCCATCGCGTTCTGTGTAGGCAACTCTGTTTTAAAATTGCGACGTGCCTACATTTTTACGAGAATAGAGATAACAACTGTCCTTCCGAATATTTTTAAAACTGTACTATTTTTTTTTGTTAAAGTGCGGCGACACTTTCCCGTCATCGCGGATTTTATTACAATTGCAATGCTAATTAAACTTTTTTTTGGACTTATCCGTAAGAATTTATGGAAGGATTTTAATACTCTGTCTACGCTCTACAGTCTTTATGTCATTGTGATATACGCAAATTTCCAAAAAGTTATTTTTTTAGTTTGTCTGTAATACATTTGAATTTTACGATAAATAAGATATTTTTAAAAGTAGCTATTAAGATTATTTCTCATCGAACGATCGCACCAAATTCTTATTGTTTTGTTAAGTATTTATGAATACACTAATAAAGTATTACAAAGTACGATTGATAATAAACCCAATGGAAATTATATGCAATGGAACCTCTACTCTAAACATTTACCTTTTTCTGAAATATACCTATATATACGCGAGAATGAGAAAAAATTAAATTGTCTTTTCGACTGCCTCTCACGACTGTCTTTTTTTATAAACCGTGAATCGCCTCGGTAAATGTATATTTATACACGACATAGGTATAAGTATATGAATGTCATTGGCATATATATACACGCACACACTCCCTAATTTAAAGGCTTCCTTATACGCCTCCTATTTATAAAGAGGAAGTACACGGTGGAATCAGTCGCAGTTACACAACCGGCAAAGGTGAATAGAGGTGTTTTCCCAATATACTTGAATCGGTCCGTAATTTTGTTGGTGGGGCAAAGGTAAGCCTCGTGTGGTAATCTTTGATACATATGTGTACAGAGACATGGTATAGATATCCACATACGTAATACAAATATATGCCCTATCACGTGTATTCCCAAATAGCGTGGAAATAATAGTGACATCATCAGGAAACGGATGACAAGAGGGAACGGAAACCTGTAGTCGTACAAAAGAAGTGAGGTCGGGCCGTAAAATCGTCTGATAAAAAAAGAGTGCGAGCTCGTTGCGATCGATCCGATCCGCGGTGTTGAGCAGCGACGCGTCACGCACGCTTCGTCAGTCGCCCAAAATCAATCTCGCAAAACACGCTCTCGCCGATTGTTTCGAGGACAAGTGCCGCAAACAGTAAAATAGCGTATCGATCGCAGATAAATCCGAGTACTCGTTGGAGATTTGAAATCGTGAGGCGAAATAGGTAGCAAGCCGGCCGGTTTCGAAATATATCCCCTACGACACGATCCACGTGCGTCGTGCAGCATGGATACAGGAGGCTCGTCGACTGATTCTTGTGGTATGAATGGACGGCAGTCCATCGACAAGTTCCTGGATAAATTCCAGCTGCCTGGGGAGGAAAATAGGTTAAATCATGCGAACTTTCGCGTGATTTGTGCTACACTTTTTCCACCGGACGAGATCGAACGAAACGAGTGGAGGATCGAGGAGGTTTTTAGTTTGTTCGATCGGGATCGCGATGGCATCTTGAAGGGAGATGAGTGGAAAGCGTGAGTACGCATGTCTGTCAAGTTGGGAGAAGTGTTTACTTTGATCAACGTTAATTTCCAACTAACGCGTTATGAAGCGTAATTTTAAATGATTCCTCTTATTAATTTTGCTCGTAACATTGCTGCACGCTATCTTTATGATTAAACGCCGCGATTGATTGGCAGATTTTGTAATTGGTTGCGAGCAATCATCGGACCTGTAAACATTCTGTTAGTCGTGGACGTTCAAAACGATTTTATCGACGGATCTTTAGCGCTTCGTAATTGTAAATGCAAACAGGACGGATCGGAAGTGGTGGAGCCGATCAATCGTCTGATAAAGGAAGCGCTCTTTGATAAAATCATTTACTCGCAGGATTGGCATCCCGAGGATCACATTAGCTTTTACGAAAATCTGCATTTACGAGAACTGCACCCGGACTCGGAGGTAGGAACATTTAAAATAGCTTTCTTAAAATTTAAAAGGAAGAGGAAAGAAATTGTTTCATTTCAAACTCGCACGTTCGGAGAACAGAATATTCAACTAAAGCGAATTATATAATTCCTTTGTGCTTGAAAATCTAACAAAGATTATCAGAAGGGATAAAGCGGGATTCCGGAAAACATCAACATACTTTTAAACGATCGGCGCGGGGCTTCTAACGTAAACAGAAAACAACAGAGGTCATTCTTTGGAGGGTTCGAAGCTAAAGAGAAGGGGCTGAAAAATAAAGTCCTCGCCGCTTTCTCCACCACGTGTTTAGCTTCAACACGTGTCCGATTTTTCCTGCCCTTGTACATACTTCGCAACAGCGACGAAAGTATTAGGAGAGAGATTTATGGGGGGCCTGTTACTTTTCAAACTACTCCTCGCCCTCGGCGCGGCACGCGGTCCTCAGCCGGGGGACTTCAAGCGGCAATGACTCATTCTTCCACGAATCCATAAATTGCTTGTTTCTTTTATATGTTGTACCTGGACAATTTCGGGAAGTTCTTTACCTCTTGCACGTGCGTAACAGCCTTTCGGGATGTTTCGTTTTGTCCCGTTCCTTTCCTTTCCTTTCCCTTATCCTCGCAACGGATTTTTTACGGATGTTACTTTACAATTTCTCAGCTCCCTTCGATTATTAAAACTCGAAAGCCAAGAAACATTCGAGTTTGATGAATTCGAAACTTTGCATTTGCTCTCTTTCTCTCTCCTTGCAAGATCCGAAAATCGCAATCGAAAATTGCAAGACAAGAAAAAGTATAAAATCAATGAATAAGAGAATAAAAATAGAAAGATATAGGTAGTTACTAACGAGCATCGGATGTTAAATGGGAAGGGTTTGGAATGCTCGCAGGTAAGAAAGGAGAATGCGAAGCCCTTCGACAATGTGATATTCGCCAAGCCCTATTTAAAGCAAACTCTGTGGCCGAAACACTGCCTTATGAACACATGGGGAAGTCAGTTGCACCAAGACCTCGTGATCGCACCGGGTTCGGAACAGGTAAATACAATCTTTCATTCGCGAGACACGGTGTTGGTTGAAACGTTTGATTATTATTTTTCAGGTACGGAAGGGCCAGAACCCGGAGGTGGAGGCCTACTCCGTGTTCACGGGCTATTCAAACGGTACCACGGAGCTGGAAAAGTTGCTTGGTAAACCTGGTCCCATACATCTGTACGTTTGCGGTATTGCTTACGACATTTGCGTGGTGGCCACTTGTTTGGATGGGCTTCGATTGGGGTATGCGGTGGCTGTGATAGACGATTGTTGCCGCGGCACCGACGCAGCTGACATCGAGACCAATAAAAAGTTAATCTCAGAAAACGGGGGGCTGATCGTTAGCAGCGACCACGTTCTGTCGCTGGTGAACGAGAAAAAACGGAGCCTTATCATGAGCCATCAGTCCGCAAAGGCGATCGCCTCGACCTCCTTCCCCGAGAGTTTATCAAACATCTCCGAGTGATCACCGATGACAAAGAGTTAATGAACGATGGGAGTGATTGGGTTTGCACCTTGCACTTTGCACGCATTTTACGTAATAGGTATACATAGTGGGTACATATCTGGTCCGTATTGACTGTCAGGTCTTTGGAGACTTTGCGGGGATCACATAGTGTGTAGGAAAATTGAGCACGGTCTATTATTATGTTCTCCGATACATCATTGATCAGAATAATTCGAGGATCTCGTTTCCGGATAATTCAGGAGAATCAACTAAATACATATCTTCGTGAAATACTTGTGTACATACTTCTATTTCCTCCAATCATTCCGAGCATTGTATTATAATTATATCAAAGTATTACTGTAAAAATGATGGTTCCTAAAATGTGTATTCCATAAATATGTCGAACTAGCAAGATACAATAAATACAATTATATTAAACTATATTATTATTATTATTATTATTGTTGCCCACTGATTAACATACGCGCTGTCTTATCAATCTGATTCCCTGACTCGTCCACCGTTAATTTACACGCGTATCTGTGCCTCGCCCCGCAATCGTCGCTTTGATAAGAGTACAACCTGGACGTTGAATTGTAGGACAACTTTAAGCACCTGGAATGCAATGCAAGGAATTACATGGATCATGAACGTTAGGCATAAATCTATTAGCCGATTTAAAGAACAGAAAATCTACTCGGATATCTTTAAGAGAGGAAACATATATAAGAATATCCACCTGCCGTCGCCAGGGACAGTTTGCTTGGTGTTCTGATAAACTGGCTTCGCGCTGCTGGCCCAAATCCACAACAGACCCGGATTCAATCCTCCCGTCCAAAAGATTTTACCCCTCAGCTTGGAATTCGTCTGCAAACTGGCCAATACGTCCCGTTTCTCGTCGTCAGTCTCGAATTCGACCAAATGGCCGCCCATTCCGCGACAGAGACTGGCGGAAGACTTCCAGTTGAAGTCGCGATTGCTGAAGTGATAGCAATTTTGCCCGATCTTTGTGTAATTCTCGGGACAAGACTCTGAAAGTGGCGAAAATTTGTTACTTTACGTCACGAAACAGCATTGCAAATTAGGGAAGGTACCTTTGGCTTCACCTTTTTTGCTAATGTTCCCGGAAATCACGTAATACAAGAGCTCCTCTGCCCTTCGAAGGCGATTCTCTAGAAAGTCTACTCGGTAGACGAGCTTTTCTATCGCGCCTAGAAAAATGCATGACGATTGGTAAATTAGTGGAACGCAATCAACATTCAATAGCGGTTTATTAGGGGTACGTTTATGTTGAAGCTAAGAGGGGCGATCGAACTGTTAGAAAATCTGACATTGTTTCACGAACAAGAACTGCGTAGCGGCGGTACCCTTTGAAGTCAGGTGTGCCCGGCGCTGCGTCGCGACGGTGCTTTTGGTGGCCCGCCGGAGCCCCGCGGAGGCTCCTCGGTTAGCCGGCAAATTCACGTCGGGCAGTTCCAAAAAGTCAGTCGCTCTCTGGCAGTCCGATTGTACGAACTTCCAATAAAGTTATTTCCTTTTCAACTTATACTGTGATCACCACGCTTTCAATTTCTAACAGAACCATTAATAAAACAATGTACCCACATTGTATTCGGACGCTTCGCTCTTATCGCAGCTCCAACACAAACAGTACCCCAAATATGTAATTCTTAGAAATTGCTGTAGGTATTATAATAGGAAAGAGATTTACCAAGTAAATAGAGATCAGTCTCAGTGACCTCCCTCTTGTTCGGCGTGGAGATTTTGCTCGAAACGGTCAACATTTTGTCCCCCAGTTTCATTACCTTGGAGGTCCTCGATGATTTCGAATCGGAAACTATCCAATTCTCGAAAATCTCGCTCCAGGGCCCCTGCGGCTCTATCGTGGACAGGGACACATTGGAAAATGCCGCATCGCCTGATAACGTTTCAACCATCTCGTTAGCTCTCGTGCCAACGATTCGTCGGTAGAGATTACTTTGTTGCCGCTTACCAGAGACCACGCATTCCATGCACATGTATAGTGAAGCCAACAGAAGGCAGGAGCAAATCGACGCTTTATTTTTATACATAGTAGACCTGAAAGCGGAGAAGAAATATTCCGTATTAAGCAAAAACTGAGTGACGCTTTTATTTTCTTCCAAGCGCGTTGCCTCCAACTTTCTTTAAGAAAGTTTAAAGGTATGGCGCGGCGCTCTATGCAAATCGCTTGCTCAGCGGGAATTCCGTATGAATTCTCAACTACTAAGTAGTAGCTACTATTCGTAGAATAATCTTTTTTAATAGAGAAACTTAAAAATCCTTAACTTCTTCAATAGCATTTAGCATTATGAACTTGAATGCCCTTGCTTCCGAACGAATCACAGTGTCATAAAGCAAGGCCGTCGCTCGAGTTACTATATCATTTCATTACCGTTTCCTCGTTCCGTCGTCTCCTCGTTTCCTCGTTTCCACGCTGCTCACCTGGCCGATCCGTTTCCGTTCATGAACGACACAAGACTATTCGACGACTGGAGATTCGATCGCACAGGCTTCCACGGGACACTTTCTCTCCTCCTCGGGGAAAAATGAGTCACTTTCATCGACGGACTCGACTGACTCTTCGCCGTCCTTCTTCGCGATTACTTACCTACCGCGCTTATCGGAACAAGTTCGATTCCTTGGGACATGATACTGTTCAAAGGAGACCCGAGATCGAACAACAAGCGAATCACTCTTCTCCTCCTCTCCTCTTTTTGGAAAAGGAAAGTGTGCAACTGTTTTCTACTTATTACTCTACTAAGCCCAAAATCTGCGCTAAATACCCGACAAGTGCTAGGCGTTTTGGTTTGCTTAAAAATGTGGAATCGCAGGTGACGCGAGAATTCTTCAAGATCGTCCCACTGACACGGTTCTCTCCGCGCGCGGGATCCAACTTTGTCTTCTTTACCGGAGGTGCCGTTATTTAAGCCGAATTCGTTGCCGGGATCGCGAGGATTAAAAGGATCGACCACTGGTTTCTCTCCTTTGCACGTCTTTAATGGAACAGCTATCGCAAATCGTCCGCGGCTGATACAATCAACTATACATCTCGTATATACATCGTGTTTAAATTTATGTAGAATCTGGCAATGTGATGAATTGCTTGCTGGATCGGCGTGCCGTCGCTCGTCGCGTCGGCTCCGTGGAACAATCTTGCCCTTCAGTCTTTAAGTAGTTCTCAGCGATGATTAAAAGTACACCGTGAGATTGAGTCGCTCAGGGCCTGTTTGGCTGTTCCTGGACCTCGTTTCGGCAGCCACCTCGACACTGTCCACCGTCTGAAAGATAAGAGGCTCCAAGTTTTAGGGATTCACCTTTCACATAGCTCGGAGAATAGTACCTATTATTTTTCTGATTTTTTTTCATCAAGCTGTATTCTCTTGAAAAAGAAATTTGATACCTTAAGTCAAGAAATGCTACCGTAGCAGCCCTGTCTCCCTTTCATCTTAAACAAGTGTGTTAATAAAAAAAAGAGACAAATCTATAGACAAACATTTTTTTCATATGACACAGCTGATTGATTTGGTATCGCGATTACCCTGTCGTCGTCGTCGTCCCAGGACAGCTTCTTAACTCTCTGCGACACGGAGCAAACTGGCCAGGCAGGCATCAGGGAATCCGGAGGACCCGCCGAGTAATTGGAAGAGTGGCGGGAGCCGGCCGCGGCGTTCAAATTAGTCGTCGCGCTGAGGTCGTTCATATTTTGAACCAGCCCTCCGATATTGGGGATGTTCGCCGTTGCCGATAAGCCTGGCGGATTCGGGGCTGCTGGAGCTACCTTGTGCCTCGCGTAAACGGGCACCTGTCTGGCCGATGATAGACCTGACGTTAGATAAACGATGAGTGATTATCCATCACAAGACCACGGCATGCTACACTATACCAACGAGAATTACTTTTAATCGTGCCGCTGTAGGGGTTGCTCGCCCCAAAAACAGGATTCTCCACGTCTTCGGCTTCGTTACTGCTCTGCGGAATTTCGCCGTCATTGCTGTCGTCGACGATCTCTTCTTGATCCACTCGATCGTCCTCGTCGTTCTCGTCGTTCTCGTCGATGCTGTGCGCGCGTTCGTGGCGAGGCCCTCTGCGCGGTGCATCCAGAGCATCTTGAAGCATGTTCGCGCCGAGTACTTGAGGAGTCGGGCTCAGGGCGGAGGGGACCGGTGACTTTTCGCGGTAACCTGTCCCCACGGAGCTCACGGAACCGCTGGTCTTTGGCCTCTTACTGTAACAGGACACGAAACCTTCGAATGCGATATGAACCTAATTTTTAATACAAGATTCGAGAATCGAAGTGGAAGGTTGCAAGTTTTAGAAGACCGCAAACCGTTTCGGATCACCGGTTTTACTTACTGTTTATATATGTACAAAATTAAAGCAAGTATAATAACTCCAAGGAGACCCAATACCGCGCCGAACACCGCAACCAGGAGTACACTGCTGCCCAACCAAGCTGGCGCAGCTCTCGCGGCGATTGGTAGAGAGCCGCTATTCGGTATGTGCACGATCACCGGTATCATGCTAGACCTTTGAAACCGAGGATTTACATGATTCGACGTGGTGCATCGAGCAATATTTGAGCTACCTATTTATGTTGACGAGCGCGTACCTGGGGGGACGACCCGAGTCGGAAGCTACAGCCACTAATCGAGCCAAGGACCCATTGATGGTCGATAGCGATCCGAGTATCAACTCCCCGCTCTCGCGTATCTCGAACGACCTGTCAGAGTTATTGAAACTTGAAACTACTAAAACTACCGAAACACCATGATGCGCCATACCTTGCATCTGGTCCCCTGAGCGACAAGCTTACTTTGTCGTCCCTGTCTCCATCGGCTGCCTCCAATTTCCCTAAAAGTTCAACTCGTTCAAACTGCGTTTCTACTTTGTAGCGATGCCGATGCGCGCGTCAATGGATTCGCCGAAGAATGCGCGGGAGAAAGTTGCTTACCGACGACGGATCCCTCCTTCAATGTTGCAGCGTGGAATTCGTATCTGGGATGTCGAAACCGGGGTTCCCATTCGTTCACGTCCTCAACAGTCACGTTGACTCGCGAGGTGTCGTTCTGAAATATCACATCCGTTCCTGAACCTGAACCTAAACTTCAATTCCAAACCAAACTCCACTTCCACCTTCCGCTGCTCTCGTCGAATCGCAGTTTATTCGCTTTTAGTTGAGTAAACGTAGTAACGTACGTGATGGCCGTCAGTGACGCGGACGAAGAAGCTGTGCTGGGTCCTCCTCTCGTAATCCAAAGTTCCTTTCAGGATCAGCTCGCCAGCATTGGTGATGGAGAATCTCTCTAGATCTTCGACCGCTCCAACCAGCCAGAACCTTAAATTCTAAAAGCAACGATCCATTTACATGGGAAATTTCTCTCGACAAAAACATTCGATTCTACTTGGTACTCACAGAATCAATTTTATTCACTGCAGCCGTTAACAAAACGCTTCCCGGCGGGGTGTTCTCTGGAATGCTCGTTTGGTGGTCCCTTCTTATGAATTTCACGGGCAGTCTTCCGCCTAAAGAATTCATTTAGATTAGAGTATGATTGATAATTGATAGAACCAAGCAAAAAGCAAACGATGCTTGCTTACCAGCGGTGGGCTCCATGTTCCAGTCGCTCTCTCGAGAAACGACTATCGTCGATAGCGCATATTTGTCTGGATTGTCCACTTGCGTAGCCTGTGTATCAATGCCAATATTCATTCACATAAAATAATAATAATAAAACGTCTTTAGCACACCAGGAAAAAATAAACAGGCTTTGGTGGCATGTTTGGAAGAAGTTAGACTAGCAAGTGAGCAGATAACATGGGAAAAATAAGAGCCGGGGAATTTTTCCTCCTTTATAATTAGGTAGAAGCAATCCGTCACTACTCGCCTTGACGACAATCGTGGCTGGAGATTGGAGTTCGTGTTCGTAAAGGGGTCGCGCGATGGCCACCTCGGCAGTTTCGGGATTCAGAACTAAGAACGGCAGGATTCCACCTTGAATGGTGTATTTAACCGGAGCATTGATCCCCAGGTCTTGATCCACTGCCTTTATCGGCGCTGGATCCACTTTCAATACCCTTCTCTAAGAAAACAAACACACCCGTCCAATCGGTCCTTCTACTCTAAAATCTAAATTAAGTAGGTAATCACTCCCACCGTGTTTATCTGTCGAGGGATGACGACTTTGTACTCGTCGCTCTGGAAGGCAGGATTCTGATCGTCCGCGTCGATGACGTTCACGCGGAGGCTGGTGGTCGATGACTTTGGCGGGTTACCTTGGTCCTGAGAATTAGAAAGAATTTTATGAAAATTCTCGGGGACGCAATGGGGCAACGATCATGATTCACCAATCACCTGTGCGCGGATGTCGACCGAAAAGTTGGACAGAGCTTCGTAGTCGAGTGGCTTCCTTAGCACCAGAGTGCCCTCCAAAGCGTTCACGAACACGAAATAGTCCTGCGTTTAAACAGAGCATTCTACGTAACGTGGAGGTTCGCAGAAATGCATGGTAACAGAATATATTGCAATACTACCGAATGCGGTCCTGGTAGGACGGCGTACTGTACAGTGGAGAAAGGTCCTGGCTGATCAGCATCCACAGCTCGTACCCCTTGAAGCACCCTGGTGCCAACCACTGTCACCTGCTCGCAAAAAGACACGCCGTAATCGTTAAAAAATTAATACCAAGTATACATCATCATACTTGACCAGCGCGACATCTTACCTCCGAGATGTTGAGCACGTAAGGTGCATTCACAAATTGCGGCACGTTGTCGTTGGCGTCGGTCACGCGTATGTTGACCGGTATCACGAATCCCTTGAACGAAAGACGTTGGAAATTCCTTTACTCTTACATATTATTCATATTTCGTGTTTATCGCCCAATTAAATAATGCAGTACAAGTGACGGGGATAAGGGAAATTTCTCTTTGGAAATGGCATTGTTAACTCACGGGGTCCAAGGTGTGCTTCCTCTCGCAAATAACGTTCACGTAGACGCTCGCGGGCCCGTCGACGCCCTCTTTGTCCAGGGGTCGGATCAGAGTCAAGTTGTTGGAGTAGGCCGAGAACGTGACGGGGCTGTCGAGTTCCTGCAACCTGAGCTCGATGTCCCCTTGCGGTCCAGGGTCCCCGAGCACCCCCAGAACACCCACGGTATCACCGACCGGCAGATCTTCGCTGACGAAGAGGTGCGCGGCGGTGGCACCGTTCTCCAGGAAACATCGCGCGTCACGGATCACTGGGCGGTAAATTGGAAAATACAACAAATCTATAGGCTATGCATAATCTCTCGGTCCTTGGAAATGGTGAACGGAAGTGATGAAAGAAATAACGACAAATTCGTACGTTCCATTCTATACAGGAGGCCCGCATTTCCTTAGCTTTCTCGCGTCACGAGCGATCGTGTTCCTTTGATTCGGATCAAGATACCGCGTTCACGCGAGCCATGTGGTTTTCGGGTTTCCGGGGACTTTAAGAACCGGTTCGCTGCTCCTCTTCCTGTCTAGTGGGGCTCCTCGAAACGGGCTCGAGCTCAATTTGTTCCGCGTACGGTGTAGATTTTTAACGTTTTATTAGATAATTAGACGTTTACGGGCGGAATGGATGATACAGATACCCAAGAATATATATATATATATCAGTCCTTTCGAATAATGCAGATTTTCGGTTCGATCTTTATGAGTCTCTCTTTAAAATTAAATGCTTTATTATTTAAAATTCGTTAAGTCTAGCAATCTGCATCCGCACCCTACATTTTAATGGCCGACGCGACGCGGAGTAAAAGTGTTTGCGCACAATTCGTTGATGCGTCCTATATGTAGATAAAAGCAAATGTATTTCCACGTAGTGTTATAGCGTGCACAGTGTACAGTGTACACGAATCTACCTGTCCACTAGAACGTGCACACGTACAAGTGATTTAACAGGAGCGCCTGCACGAGAGCTAGACGTGCGCGCTCCCTTGGAGCGGAGTTCCGCCCGTTGCCAACCTACGGCGCATATCGACGATGCAATGTTCCGCCGCGCCGTTGCCTTTCGTAATCGTAATCTTCCCCTCTGGCAGCCCAACACTTTTCCGCAACAGACGTTCGAAATGCACGAAATTATTTCAAAATCGCGGTATAAAAGGAATGCGCGAATTGCAATTGTGCAATCGCTCGTTCAACCGTTTAATTAAATTGTAAGAACGGGTAAGGGAAATTCGCACGGTTCTACTCGAACAAGTAAATGCCCGTTTAAGCGTTATCTCGACCCCGACGGCAGACGTTTCCTGCGTATCGAGATAACGCCCAAACGAACATTCTCCCACGAGGTCAGAGAGAGAGTAGCTAATTAGGAATTCGTGTGGCCAACTGGACACCTAACACAGACCTAACAAAGTAACGAGTAGTTATCTAGGAAACAGGCAATTGGCCGAGTTTGTTTAATTGACAACCCGGTCCCCTCGAAGGGGGAACCGTTGTTCGTCGCGTTGTCCTTTGGGCGTTGAGAAATGAAAAGGTGTCGCTGACTGTTGCGCGAGTGGATTTTCGCAATAGGCAAGTCGTCGACTTTCCAAGTTATTCGATCGCGAGTGTCGCCAGGAGCATCGAAGGGAAACAGAGTGTTGGTCTGCTCTTCCTTTTGCAATCGCGAGTCTTGCGCGTAGCCGTTCGCACGCGATCAACCGTGTGATGAAGAGGAAGAAGGGGGTGATTAAGGTCGCGAAGCAGAGCCGGTAGCAGGAGGGACGAAAAGTGGCGGTAGGGGTTAGAGGGAGCGTGAGAAAACTGGAAAGACTTACGTTGGCCGGTGTGCAGGTGCACCGTGCAGCACAGGATGGGCAGGATCCTCAGAATGTTGCGTCTCATGGCGACCCAAGGACATCCTTCACCGGTCCGAGCGACGGCCGATCCATCTGCAAATTGGGCGGGAGACTCATGAAAGAGATCCGTCAGCGAAGGGTTGCTGGGCTGGTATGGCGTGACAGCGAGCCTTCAGCGGCAAAAGCAAGAGCAAACATTTGCTCGAGCCAGTGTTGGGGATTCGCGGAGTGACGGGTCGAAAAACGGGCGAACATAACGCGTGGTTAGAAAGCATGCGAAGAAACTACTTTATTACGTGAAACCTAGATACGTGGAACGACATCGGGATCATGGGCGGGGGGTGGCGAGAGCGATAGATAGTTTGTCTACTGTGAGCGTCCGTAACTGAGGAAGGGTGATACAATTCTCAGTACGTAAACGCAAGTAGCTAGCTCTTCCTGCGGTAGAGGTATACTTATACCTGCTATATTTCAAATGCGAGAGTGTAGTTTAATTGAAAAGGTATGCGACAGCCCTTGGTCAGCCAAATTTCCAGGACCCTCTGGAGAATCTTCCTATGGAGTAGCTACATACTTATAGGCAAACGTTGCTCTGGAAATATCGAATTGGCTGACCCGAGTGTTGAGAGTCCTCATGACGGTTACCCACTACCCACTATCCTCGCCGTTCTAGACTCCGCGGTTAATCACCGTATCCTCGTTAAACTTGCCAATTACGTTTTCTATCGGCTGGAACAAAGCGGTAAAAGCAATTGCCGCGAGAGTAAGCGGAAATAATCCGAGGAAAAAGGATCGCTGGCAGGGCCCAGAGCCCCGGCGGTGATTTATGCGGGATGCACGAGCCGGATACGGCGGTTATGTGGGGCACGATACTCCTCAAGTCCACGGGACCGTAAACTGAAACGCACTGCCATGGGCAAACCGGCGTAAAGTCCGTAGCCTCCCACCGATTCAATGGCGGATCAAGAAGCGGCTCGATCACTCACTTTGTTCGCCGATGCAACTGCGATGGAACGAAAGTAAAGGACCTTTCACTTGACCAGTGATTGGAGAAATAATTGTCAGCGTAGGTAATAGCCACTAGGTTTTGAAAGGGCAGTGCTACAAGGCCTCTAGTACACACCCGTGGCTCTTTCAGGCCACCCCAATTGAGGGCATGCCCGAGTACGCTAGATTCGCTAGAAACCCACACTTACCACAAGGAGAGTTCGATGCCTATTGCTCCAACACTCGAAGCAACGCCGTGCCCTCTTCTTTACACACAAGTTACTCCAGCAATTCTACATATACACGTGTATACCAATTCCCACCACTCCAGTCAGCATCCCTCGGTAACGGCCAAACTTTTCCAACACACACTTTCCGCCTCCCTTTTCACCATCACCCTTCCCATCACGCGAACTCAACTTTTTCCAACAACCGAACGATACGTAATAGGTAAAACTGCGTAGGTATCCTTATTTATTACGCGATTGCTCGACCATCGATCCCGCTTTTCCGACACCTTGCACCCCAGCGATGGAAGAGCACTGGAAACGCACCTGCCCGCTTTCGACCGGCAGGCAAGCAAAGAGCTCGCCGGAGCGGCACTCGGCAAGAATCGGTGGTTCCCCATTGTCAGGATGGGGGGGAATCGACGGCCAACCGAGCGCCTTCCTGGCCCTGCTTCGCGAACAGGTGTTTACTTTCGTTGGGAGGAAATTTGCACGGGCACGGTGCCCCGCACAATGCACACTCAACTGTTCCCCCGTGCCGCGCGAAAGCCCGAAATTTCAGGAAATTCTGCCGCTGGAAAGGAGCTAACTAGGTATCCTCGAGCGTGCGAAACTGTTTGCCAAGTTTGGGGGGCAACGATAGAGGCAGCGAAGCGACACGATCCACGTGAATTTTCCTTTTAAATCGCTAGGTATCGCTTTGTTTCCTGTTTTAGATCGATAGACAGTACCTATCTAGATGAGTAGACTTGGCTTTCTAGCGGCGCAAAGCCTTGTAAGAGTTGTAAGTGTGAAATGAGATTCTCAGTGGATTCGCGAGGTTTGTATGCCACTGTTTGGGCAGGGATCAGCTATCTAGAGCTCAGACGCGTCACGCTCCACGCGATCGCGTGTCGAGAGGCCTTTGTCGAACGCTATCGATCCGCTTTTATCGAATTTTTTCGAATCCCGTTCCAAGGAGACCTCTCACCTTGCCCGGAATCATTCAATGGGGTGGATTTCACGCTGGGGTCGATCGAGACGCTTTTAATTTTCACATAAAGTTTTACAAAGTTACGTATGGCGCTACGGGATCATTGCACGGTACAATACAAAGGTACGTCGAGAATCTCCTGAATTTTTGGAGACAGATAGAAGTAGATATCGCGTTCACATCAAGGGAGTTCCGTTCCACTGTATGCAAGCGTCTTGCCACCTGAAAGTCAGAAGGGGACCTGATCAAGCAATTTTTCAGCGATATTTATTTATTAACGAAGTAGTCGTTCCTTCGTTTGTTATAAAGTAAAGCCTGTGCAGGGTGTTAAATAATTAATTGTCGGCAGGTCGGTGGAGCTTTATAAAAAAACTTGTTGCAAATTTTTCATAACATTGAAAATTAATGCTTCTGCTCGCTGTATTCTGTATTCTTCTCCTTGAAGGAGAAAAAGCGTAAAAGAAACAATTTTCCGACCCATGCCTACATATTTGACGAAACCAGTTTTTACGTTTTTGAGAAAACGGTTCCTTTTACATTTTTTCTCCTTGAACATCTCCACCGATCAATCGCGAAAGCAGTGAGCATGTTTTTTAACACCCTATACAATAATACTTACTTGGAACGAATAAGCTTCTCCAATGGAGTGGCAGCGATGTCTGTGTAGTCCTTGCCAGTGCCTTCGAATCCCGAATTAATTCCTGAATTCGACCTGGTGTCCACGGTTAAAACAGCGTGGCTCCCGCCGCAGGTGAAATACTGCACCTCGAAACTAATGGAACAAATAGAGTAGTATCGAAGTATCGAATTTAATCGCTGAACGTACTTACCGTCGTTCAGCATGGTAATTTCGAAGCAATTCTCTGTTCGTGTTGAAGAGGACACCGTGGTGGCCATGGCACAGAGTGACCCAAATTGGCAGACTGGGTGTTTTCAGCCGAGAGCCTGGTTGTTTGCCCGTTTCTCCGTCGCCCTCGTGCACCAGGAATCCAATCTCGCTTCGGACGAGGACGCCCCATTGTGCCACAGCCTTGAATTTTGTAATAACCCTGGTTGAGGCTGGAGGCAAGGCTCTCTTCCAAGGGAAGGAACACGAGGGAATCACTCGAATCACTCACGTAGGTCTCTTCATCCCCCACGTGCTGCACCCCATTGTGAAGGTGAGGCGAGGCACGACCAGTCAACGATAGCATCAGAACGCTGATGGGTCCTTCTTCGGGACAGCCGCTTAATATCGATGCTTTTGGATCCTCCAGATCAGCTTGCACTCTAGATTCAAGGGAGCAGAAAAGAATTTTCCTTGGACTTGGGACAATATTTATTCAAAGGAGTACGTAGCTTGAAAGTACTTTGTTCGAAACTTGAAAGGGTCAGAATTGAAGGAATGTCGAAAGCTGTGTAGATTGGTAGGTAAACCGATTTGAATGGTGAAACCGAGTTCCTGGCTTCCTTTTTACATTTCTGTGTAATTTTCATTCACGATCTTTGCAAGGTCTTCCTGTTCTATTCCCAGGGAAATTGCGTCGATTTATTAGATACTTAGGTACTTACTTCGAAAGGCCCCTCGAGAGCATAGCGCTGTACAGCAGCAGATTAGCACCAGGGCCACCCTCGTCTTGAAACTAAGTCGTCATTGAAATAAATTCTTATTAGATACAGGACATTCGCTTCCTCTATTCCAGTCTTTCCCAAGCTTTTTTCAGTCACGACCCCCTTTTATAATACTCAAATTACAACGATTCAATAAAGTAAAAGTCTCCTCCGTTTTTTATTTATAAAAAATCAGCGTCACATCATTAGGCAATAGAATAATATAGCAATGCAACTGCAGGTTGGCAATTGTATCACTGCTCTACTCCAGACTCACCAGATATAAGTATCTTTTCACAAATATTTCAAGGTCCTCCAGAGAATCGAACTCGAACAAGTGCAGCTGCAAACAAATTACCCTTTACGGTTTACATTCACCACATCTTTTTTTTTTTCTTTTTGGTAATCTTCGCACTCATTGTCGGTGGAGTCTCGATAATTAATCAGAGTTCCGAGCGATACATTGACATTCTCTAGAGGTCCCGTTTATCTTTCATCATCGAGCCTCCACAGACTCCACTCCCGCGCCGCACTGTTCAGTAGTAATTCTCGACAAGTTTGATAATTCCCGATTAATACATCAGACACGAAATGCTCCAATTAGGTATTCGTAGCAGTGCGCGCACGTACGGTCTCCGTTAATCCGTCTTGGAAATACTGCACGCTATGCTGCAAGTAGGGTGCCTCCTGTGGCAAAGCCACCACGGCCGTCGGCATGTTCGCATTTCCGGCGACACTTTGATTTGGCGAGCAACCAGTACTCTGCACGACAAATCCGCCGGCACATCGCCAAATGATTTCGGCTATCGCGGCTGTCAGGACATGGATTTGTCTGTCGTAGGACGGCTTCAGTAGGCTACAGAAGGCAGAAGCAGGAAAGTTAAAAGATGCCATCGGTGCTGCGTTCACGAGGAAGTAGCACAAGGACATGTACCTTTCTGGGCTAGTATGCACCTCTTGTCTATTACACTTGAACAAGAAATGCTTCAGCATGATGGCCTGCACAGCGGTGACGAGTCCTCTGGTCGTGTTTCTCGGTGCCCTCAGCCCAAACGCCAGATTCTGGCCATAGGGTCTCAGGGTCAGTCCCGTTCGAGCCCACTCCGGCCTCGGTGGACTAGCGCAGCTCCCGAACAACAAGGTCCTCAGAGCCTAGAGGAAGAGTAATTACAGTCACATCACTCTGCGCCGGAAGTGCAGGCTTACGATTACTTGGTGTTAACTTGTTCGATTCTGCCGTCAGTAATAATCCCGATTAAGAGAATTACCATGCACGTCGCCTCCTCGATCGGTTTACCCCCAATCACCGCCGTCTTCGTCAAGGTCCTCGTGTTCCTCGGGTATATAATTTTCTCTGAAACAAAGACACGCCGACGGGTTAACGCCAAACTCCAGCAATCAGATTCCGCGACGACCGACGACGTCCTCCACCTGGGTGCAGCTGATCGGGCTCTCCCATCAGGGCAGCGCACCAGGCCGCTCTGGCGGACAGCAGCATCTTTCCAGCTTCGACTGTCTACGATAATTCTCCTAATAGGGGCATGGGTGTATCGTTAGGCTCTCGAGCGTTGGACGAAAACGGACACGGTCGCGACTGCCGCGAGTGGACTGGAGAAACGTGACAGCGCGATTTGTGCCGATTGCCAGTTTGTCACTCTGTTTCTTGCACGGTGGCACACTCACTCGGTCGCACCAGGCTATCGACTATCAATTGGGATCCGTGCCTGGGTGCCCAGTCCCTTTATACCCGGACCGCCTTATCCGCGCTGATATCTCGAGAGACGTCCGTGAAAGTCGACGGTGCACGAAACGCGTCAATTCGTGTGCCCAAAGACACTCCGCCAGGAGGATAGACACCAGACATGCCCCAATAACGTCGGTCTGTCACACCGTACATGTCTCAGGCCACGCGAGCGAATCCGCGAAGAGAGCTCGCAGGTATACCTACATATGTACTTATACCGGACGTGCATTGTGCAGCTTCTTGGAGGACAGCTCCGCAAGCAACAGCAACATTCATTTGCTCGGGATAGGTAGTTCTTTTTGCACTTGACGTTTAGAAACGGCTACAGGCGATAATGTACCGGTGAGCACTGGATCGCATTCCTCGTACGCACGGATCGTCTAAATTGCAATTTTCTTTCAGAGGAGGCAACAATGAATAAAAGATCGAGGCGATGTTTGCAGTGCGTTCGATACAAAGTCCACGAGCAAAGGCTTCGCGCGATCTTGATAATAAAAATATTTTCAATCCAGAGCGGAGGAGAATTGAAAATGCCGTTCCACCGAAATACATATTGTGATTTAAACGCGCATCCCCGAGCGTTCCCTTCGTCTCGTTTACCGTTTTACTGTCTCTCCACACGTGAACGATTACTTGCTCTGCGCGGAGCAGCTTCGCGTGACACGGGCGTTGGAAAAATAGGCACGTGTAAATCTTTACGGTTCTTTTTTACCGCCCGACGAAATTGTTTCGGTACCTGTTCACGTCGGGATCTAAGCCGTTCGGAGGGAATAGAAAATCGACTTGGTTAAATAATCTTCTAGCTCAAAAGATGCTTTAGACATTGCAATTGAAAATATCAATCCCCTCCCACTACAATCGACAATAAAATGTACTTGTATACCAGTAGTATCACATCACATATCAATTAGGAAAAAGTCGAACCGAAAAAATAACTGTTATGGAGCCGACATGGAGAGGGAAATATAGATAATAGCTGGAAATTTCGGTTCTTCGTAACAGTTATTATGAATAAAGGTTCTTTATAACCGTTTGAAGAATCTAAATCGATATTATAACAGTTTTCAAGCCCTGGGGAGTACGCAGCTACATTTCTCAACCCTGCAGAGTGTACATACAATGTAGAGTGTAGGCTCTACCGTATTTAATAAGAAAAAACAAGACACAGACGCGTGCTAATGGGGTGAGTAACACGTGGTTATTCGTTTCGCTGACTCCCTGACGGTGGCAGGATAACGGTCGCGGTGGAAGGTGTTTTCTCTGGCACACGTCTCGAGCTCGATGCTTCAGGAATCGCGTGCTCGCGTGCAATCGAGTCTATCGAATTACGAATTCGCGTCGGAACAGGCATCTGCATTCCGTCGATTATGTCCGCCGATATAAGGCGGTTTAATTCACGAATTCACCTTCCCCGCCGCGATGGAAATCGATCTGATCCGTGCTCTCGGAGATTCTACGCGCGCTTGCCCACCCGCGATTCCCGGCGGATCGGTTGGAAATTTTAAATCGAGGGCACTTGGTGGAACATCGGAAGAGAATGAAACGCGTGCTTGCGTGTCTACGTGTCCTACATACACATACTTACCTTTCTGTCGAAGATACACAGGCTTCTCCGCCTTCATTTCCACGCAGTGTCTCTTGCCGCGCGCGGTCCCCGAAGACGGCGACTTGGAGCGCGAATCTACGCTGCTGCCCTCCTCGATTTCCTCCACTTCCTCCATGTCTGTCGAAACTTTCGATTCCCTATAGACTGTAGACGCTCGAGCACGATTTGCAAAGCAGTGTCCACGGCGGGGAGGTCTGTTTAAAAACGAGTCTCGCTCGTGGATGCCTGTCCTCCTCGGAAATGGAGCACGATTGGTCCGACGACTGATCGGAACCCGCGAAACACAAGTTTTCAGTGGCCTCTGTTGCCGCGGTGCGCGATCTTGGACGAGGCAGATCGATGCTTCTTAGCGGGTGCGTTTTAATGAGAAGAAGAGGCAATCAAGTGCTCGTTGCCGCATCGAGCCGCCCAGACTGACAGGAGTTAATAATTCCGGCAGCTTTCGGCCGAGTCGGTTCATCGCGCCGCGCACGAGCTACCCGTCCCACCTGCCTGTGGATATATACACGTATGTAGGTGCATATACAGTAGGTATACACGTAGGTGCAAGACTCGAGCAACCGGAGCTGAGGCCACTTCGATCCCGACGCCGCGCCGTGCCTCTGCGAATCCGCGATCGAGACGTTGGAAAATTTATTCTCTCGCTCGTCGGGTATATAATAGCTGTTTAACTGTTTGCACTTGGAATATCTCCCAAGTACCATTGGGTGAGCAGCCCCTTCACTATCACCACTCTGTGCCACGCCTGGGCGCATATGAAAATTCGAACTCGAATGCTCTTTTAAGATTATTTCAAGAAAACTTCGAAAGGCTTTAAACTTTAGAAGTTGATCGATTGCAATGAACTTTTTCAGGGAATGCTTACTACATATCTATGTGTTTTCTTATGAAATGAAAACATTCTAGGGGGTGAGAGCAAATAAATAGGGGAAAAAATTTGCCCCTTTGATGTATGAATTGTAAAGGGTGTAAGCGTGAATTCTAAAGCTATGTGGAAATAATTCAAGTACCTATCGTATGTAAGGGTAGTCACTTGGCGAGATTGTAACAAGCTCACTGCTATTCTCCAAGTCGGATAACGCTTTTATCCTTGCACACACACACGTGCATCCTCGTCTGCATAGGGCAACATTTACATGGTGCACGTGTGCTATCTCAAGACTTTATCGCGAATGCCGATCTTTGCACGCGTTTCGTGCCATTTTCGTTCGATCGAAATAGATGATCGGGAATGATGCCGTGGGTCATGTACGGTTGCACCTGTTAGCAGAAATATCAACCACTTGATCGTGGGTCTTTGAAATATCCTACGAATCGGTGCAAGTAACAACACATGGTTCTTTAAACTATTCTATTACATTATTAAATTTTACTATAGCTCGACAGAATACGTATCCACATCTTACGTATCGAGGTCGGTTTATACCGGATCCGAGCTTTAAGGGGCATAGTACTTTTCTGGGTTGAGAAATTCAATTTTTCTTTTTTGCATTCTTTAATTATTCATGTGTCTAGAATATTATTCTAAAGCGATTTTGAGAAATTTGGATATCTACAAAAGTTACGACGACTTATACTGTGCGGCGCACAGGTAGACAGAAGCCCTAATCCGAGGCCGCGAGTTGGCCTTGCGTGCGAGAGAGTCCGACTGTTTCGCGAATGTGTCAAAGCGGGTCAGATGCGAATAAACGCGGGGTGCAAACAACACGCGGCGTTAAACGCCCGTGTATTTCAGTCGAACTCTGTCGAACGAATAAGTATCACCATGACTAAAAAAAGAGTTCTCGAGAAGCTCGTGGTACATATCGCAAAGACTGGACCCCGAAACGACCAAAACCACCCTATAAGTGGAATTTAGAGAATTTTAGACTATTTGCAAGTATCCTAAATTTAAAAAAAAAAACATTCTAGCCACGCGGCAACAGCCATTGTAGAGTATGCTTCATATTTCTCGGCAACTGTTAATCGTTAATAAACTTAATATTTCAAGTATTTGCACAAATGCCTAAGTAGGTAATGAGTTGAAATGATTAGGGAAGATCCTTCGCGAGGAAACCTTGGTAGCAGGGACAGATATCATCGACTCGCAATCTGTGTATCAAATATGTTATCCCAGCTAGGTGAGTCATTACGAACTTGCAGCGGGGAGTGTAGGTATCTTATCGCTCTCGACCATAATTACCAATTTCCCGACCAGCATGCCGCCGCTATCAAGATTACGTCGGTTGGTTAAGTTCAAGTTCGCGCCCGAACCTGGTCGAAATAGATGCTCCATATTCGGCCTTCGAAAGTACTATCTACCTGCGGCCTCAAGTTCCGAATGCGAACATATGCGTGCTTGCTTGCATGCATGCCCAAGTACGTGCATCAACACTTGAGATCCTCCGAATGCACCGATGTATCGTGGCATCCATGTATATTTACCTCGGCAGTGCAGTTTGCACGCGTCCACGTGGGCTGCTCATGGACCCCCAGTAAAAGATACTGTCTGTTTACGCTGCCCTCCTCAGTTAAAATGTTCTCTACCTGTCTAGCTGTGGATCACGGGAAAGTGAATGTCTCTCAGGTTAGTCGCTATTTATTTTATTCAGATCTCTGACATCGAACAAGCAGCGGTGTCTGATAACGTAAGTGATTCTCCGCCTCAGGCTTATCCGAAACAAAACATTCCAAAAAATTCTTAATCTGTATGAACGTCTGTTAGCGTCACCGAATTTAAGCGTGAAGTCGAGGGCTAATGGTCCCACGCTATCCTACCCTTAATACTTTATGACTGGGACTTGGAGTCCTGGAGTGAGGCGATGTCTGGCGACCACTTTGGGTCCTTCAATTATCGGGCGTCGAAGGATTGCTTGTTTGAATGTAGAGAGCGAGAGAGTTTTGTTATGGCAAAGGGGCTGACGCCGTATTGCCAAAGAATAGAGACTCTGTTCCTGGAGGATCTGGCCACAGAGTGGGGAAGGCTCCCTACGAACCAACGTCGTTTTTCTGGCCAAATAAACAAGCACTTGCCATTTGAACAGTTATCCTTTGTACAGTTTGTAACTAACAATCAATAATCAATTAAGATAGTGTGGGGGCGTGAAAAAATTTATTTTTAGCTTAGGGATTGATCAATACCGAACTTTCTTCTGGCGACCTTATGAAATATCCCATTGTTGGGTGCGTGCAGTCTTGGAGATGCTTGCATGTTCGTGTGCACGTCGTACGTAGTAGGTACGTACCACGTAGGTATGTACGTGTGTACATAGCGCCTGGTGTATGTATTGCCCGAGTGCAATATGAAATTGAACTTGAAGCCGGGATGGCGTAGTACCAGGAACGCGAAGTTACACGAGATTACGTGCAACTACGAGTGTTTGGTTACCTACTTAATGATCGATCAGATTTACACGTTTATATACGAGCATGTTAGAAATTGGCGGGCTTGCCGGATCGATTAACGGGTGGAAAAGTTTGAATCTATCCGTTGCGTGGCATTAGCGAGGGTGTTTACAAATTTTACTATTAATTAAGTATCATTTCTTCGTTAATACGGGGTCACAGATAGCAGTTGTAATTCTCTTAGCAACAACTTTTCTATATATTCTGTTCATAAATCATTAGCTGTTAATGTAACTATTCGATACTCCACTTCTATGTGTTGAAAATTATCTGAAAATAAAGATAATTGAATCACCAACCAATATACCCGACCAAATTTTCAAATCAGTTCAGTGTTCGGGTGAAATCGATGGAAATATGTGAAAAACAGAATTTTCTCGATCGAAATTGAAATCGAAAATTCGTTTAATCGTCTGGGAAAAATCGAAATCGCAACAATGGGCTCAGTTTCTCATTTATTACGTTGAGTCTGCACTTTTACGAAGAAAACACGGTGTTACTGAAGAAAATCTATGGATAAATACCACCGCTAGAGACAATTGTGTGAAAACACTAAAATTGTTTTCTCGGTTTTTTTATTTTATTGTGTTATCTCAATTTTAATTCATTCTGTACATTTTTTCAAGTATTTTGTTAATATATGTGTGTTTTAGAAATATGTGTGTAATTCGGGTGAAGCATCACACGTATACAAGCACGCACACCCTTCAGCAGTTCAACACATTGCAGAGTAGTTGCTGTGTTGGACGCTGTTGATGAACAGAGGCCACTAAATTCAGTTTTCAAATTATCGGTCGGTAACACAGTTTTGGTGGCTTCGTCGATGCCTCGAGTCTCTTTACCATTCGGTTTAAAATGTTTTTTTACACCCAAAATACTCAATTTTGTTGCTAAAAATGGTCGCATGATTAGTCGGTTGAGGTGTCGGATCTACAACAGACCAACTTGAAATCTCAGATTGCATATGAATAAAGGAACGAATGTAATTTATACCTGCCCGCAAATACCCGAGTATCCTTTATTGCTCTGTAAGTATATAGGTGTACTAATAAGTGTTCACCAATAAATAAACAAACAGATGTTCGATATGATTATGTAGCATTTCCTACCTGTAATTGTTGAATATTGGAATAGCGAGATTCCGAGTGTGTACATTTACTACAATTTGCAGCTGTAAAAGTACTCGAGGGTGTCTAATCAAAGCTGAGCGTACAAAGGTAAAACTGTTTGAAATGGCATCTGTCAACGAAGATGCAAACGATGATTATTACTTGGAATTGTCCGCAAATCCGATCAAATTTGAGTCTGTCAGTTGTCTCACAAATGTCTTCTTTGATGTCTCGAAGCAACAGGTTAGTAAATTGATACACACTGGTATCTGAAAGTTGATTATTTTACATTTTAATTATTTATGCGAATGTTGCTTCTGTCTAGGTATTTGCTGTTCGATCGGGAGGTGTCGCGGGTGTGCTAGTTAAAGGTCCCAATCGAGACATAAGCTTTCAAATGGAGGACAAGGGTCCTGTGATTTCCATCAAATTCTCTCCCGACATGAATATACTAGCGATACAACGTACCAACACGTCTGTCGAATTTGTCAACTATTCTCCTGTTACTGGATTAGATAATATCGAATACTCGCAACCATGTAAAGGCAAAAATTCTACTATATTGGAATTTGTTTGGACACACGGAAATGATGTATTACTTGTCACTGATTACGGAGTCGAGTTACTTCAAGTGCGAGTTTGAATCATTACCTTCTTAAAGCCTCGGCTTGCTTGAAATCTACTCGATACCTGGTTTCATTGTTTCAGGTAAATCCGGAGAAAAGAAGCGTCAGATCTCTGAAATGTTTAAGCTTGGGTGTACATTGGTTCGTGTATTGCCCTCAAAGTCATTTGGTATTACTGTCGTCAGGGACGCTAGGGAATCAAATGCAGGCATTGCAAGTGACCCCAGGGAATCTTCACAAACTAACAAAGTTTGAAAGTACGCCTGAAAGTTTAGCAGTTATCGCTTGGCTTGTTATTACACAGATTAGTTAACAATGAAATTGCTTCAGTGGAACCTGGTTCAACGAAATCTGGCAAACTTGCAGTTTCCGAAAGAGATGTAGCTTTAGCAGTTCTCTATGGAACACCCTGTATTATTTTGCTACGCCATCAACCAGGCGCCAGCCGTTCGACGGGAACCGCTTCCGTATACGTCTACACCGTCCATAAGTATGCCTCTAACTGTACTAGTCAATGCAATGCTTCTGCAGCTGCTTGTACACGTTCACGTATCTTTTCAATAGGATGACAACGATCAAGAGAACCCACATTCTGAAGCTCGACGTCAGTGGTAGATTTGCCATTAATGTGGTGGATAATCTGATTATCGTTCATCATCAAGCTTCGAAAGTAGGTAAAGAAAAGAGCTTGCACGATGCAACTTGCTGCTCACTTTCCTTTCCACCGTCATATTTCAGACCTCGATGATCTTTGACATCATGTTACCGGGCGTGAGTGACGGAACGGTAATTCATCATACCGTTGTGACAACGGCGAAACCGATCAAACCGTACAGTCTAAAGGTTCCAGGTGCAAGTTTGTCGGAACACACGACGTATCAACCTTGCCAACTATGTATCCTTTATGTTTATGGTTTATGGAAAGAACGATTATTTTTACTCTTTTCCTTATACACATATCTTGACTCGACATTCCATAGATTCGCCAAATTGGGTTGTTTTTCAGCCAAACATAGTGATAGATGTAAAGTTGGGTTGCCTATGGTAGGTAGGTCCATGAATACCTTGGAAATCGTACGCATGAGGTATATTAATTTAAAGAATGGAAATTCGGGAAGGCGAAAAAAAGCTGATCAAATAAAATTTGTGGATTAGGTATGTCGAACTAAAGTTGGAAGCTTTGGTGAAACTGATCACGGATAAAGTGTTGTTGGTCGAGTTTCTACTGCAACGCTCGAACGCCAAGCACGTTCTAATAGAGGTGTTGCGAGGCTTCATGATGCAGTTGCCTGTTAGTTTAATGAACATGCCAACCATATTCGACAAACTCAATTCGGTGTACAGAAATCACCTGGAGGGCGAAATACAAAGTCAGGTGATTAATCGAATGTACCTCTGTTGCATTCTTATTATATTTGCCAGTTAACTTGGACAAATGTTCTTTCCGTCATTCAGATGGGGACCCCTTCACAGAACAACGTAAAGAACGTCGGCGCGACAACGGAGAACAATTACAAATACAAGTTGCTACTTGACCAAAGCGAGATGTACAATTATATATTATCCAAATTCCCCGAGCACACCATCGAACCGAAGATGATCGTATGGGTTCTCCTGGAATATATCAGGTACATATCTTTCGACTACGGCTGACAATCAGATCGATTCGTGGAACATTATTGTTGAGGAAGGTATTAATTATCTTAGGTCATTAGCGGAGCATGAAATACCGGTGCAGCATTACTTGTACGAATTAATCATCACGACATTGGTACAGCGTAAAGCGTATTATCAGCTTCATCAATTGCTACAGTACCACGTGGTGACGGATTCGAAACCTCTGGCGTGTCTGTTACTTTCTTTGGAGAACCTCTATCCAGCTGCGCATCAGCTCGCCTTGGATATGCTGAAACGATTGGGAAACGCTCACGAGGAGATCATCGAGGTCCTCCTGTCGAAGGGGCATATTTTGCCAGCCTTACGGTAAATGATTACAAACAGATATGTACGCGTAGATGGTGTTGATCCATCTGCATATATCGTACGTTTACGTTTTCAGATACGTCCGTTCCGTCGGGATGATGGATCAAGTATCCGCCAGGAAATTCCTAGAAGCTGCAAAAGCAGCCGAGGATTCAACGTTGTTCCATTCGGTGTTCAGGTTCTTCGAACAACGTAATCTACGACTGCACAACACAACGGCGTTCACGAAAGGGGAGCACTGTCAGCTCTACGTTCAACATTTCAAATCTTTATTTCACGGAACAGACAATGGATGCAACTCGGATACAAATTCCAACGTAACTACGATCTCGACCTGAGGCTTTTCGTCGTCTCTGGTTTACCACGCGAGAGTACAACTGGATTTTATCTTAACGCGGGACAGCGACAAATAATTGTAAGTGTCGATTATACGCTTAAAATTTATAATACAGAACAAGCTTAACGAGCACAAAACGCCTTGGAATTTATTCCCTCTTTCCTGGTGGAGTAAAGTAGGTAGCGGCTGTACTTCCGAAATCCCCCATCCTCCGAATTGACTGAAATTTTGGAAACAGTTTCATTTTGCATAGAAATAATGTTCGCGAGGATTTTTGGCGACTCAAATTTTTTTTTATCATTTAAGTGTTACTTCCTATATTGCCGACACGTTGAAGGCGGCTCTAAACCCACCTGCTGTTTTTAATTATTTTTAAAAGGTACAACGCATTCCATTTTTTTAAACTTGTTCAAAGTTTTGATAATTATAAATTATGTTATATTGCATCGCTAATGTAGGGAATGGCATCAAAATGCTAAAAAAAATTGGAAGATTTTCGGAAGTTTAGCCGCTCATAGAATAGTTTTAAGAAACGCTGCAAGATGGTGGTAGCGCTTCGAATTTTTCTCGGTCGCGACATAATTTGTGTCATACATTCCAGTTTGTGCTGTCCGATGCAACAGGTGTTGTGGTGCGTCAAGTATCAAGTATTCACGTTGATTTTTAAATACGTCATTGTTCCTGTCTTTCGTGCGTGTTCATGTCCGTCGAAAGCATCCTGCAATTTTGGCGCGCTACATCGTTCGTTTCGATACAGCGTGCCCACCTTCAAAATCATTCTTACTGAAGAAGTCATTTACGAAGCGTGATAGCTACAGTCAGGGAACCAAAACGGAGCGAAATGATCAATGTAAGTGTCACTTATTATTCCCCTGCGGTAGCTGAACCCAGCCACGTCTATCAATTCATTCGAATCTAGGTATCATTCGTTTATCAAACAATACCCAAACAATGATTTAGGTTATTCGCCCTTTAACGTCATCCACGACACGTGCGCAAACCAGAACTGTCTGTCGCGCAGCTACCGCCATTGAAAATTCCGCCGTTTGACAGTCGACAGATCAGACCGGCGAGATTTCTTTGTGCCACGCGTGCAGTTTAATAAGAACCGTTTAAACCTTCAACGAATCGTTGCAAGCCCGACGCGTGCGTTTATTTCAGGCTGTCGCGCGTGGTAAATGTCTAATGGCGCGTGCAGTGGATGTTCCACGGGGCCGAGAGGGAAAAAGGTAGCCTATAGAAGTTTTGAGTTATGGCTAGATGGCGCCATAAAGCTGTGTCACGTGATCGTGACGACGTTAGTGGTTAGTTGAAATCGTGAAAGATGCGTGGTGCGTGTTGTGCTCCGTTTTTCAGAGAAAATGATATTGAAAGCGCGTTCCAACTGGGGATACTTCACATTCAATCATATCCGAGTAAGCGACTACCTATTACAGTTTATTTATTGACCACTGTCACTCGAGTTACACGTGGGAATTAATCAGCAATGAGTCAGGCTCGTTAGGGGTTCGTCGATCACATTTCACGCCTCGATTCTCCTATTTCGTGTCAGATGACGAGACCAGGATTAATTGTGACGATTATATTACGTGTTTATCTTAAGATTATAATCACCCTTCGCCTTCGAAGAATGCTTCTATCGTATGGAACTTTTAGGCTATCAGGAGGGGGAGGGGGTTAGGTAAATCGGAAATGAAAATGCGCGGTAAAACGCGCCATCTTGGCGTTGTTATCCATTAAGCGCCATTATTTAAATTGTTTAGTAGGACTCGGTACGAGAGTGGATACACTTAATTATTTATAATTCCAATGGATAGAATTGAACGAATGTGTATTAGTCGGAGTATTGTGTTATGCTGGAAGTATTTAAATGCTAGTTCCCTGTATTGTGTTTTAGAGCTTTATAATTAGATGTGCATTTATTCAGTGCTTAGTTATTCCACGCAGCGTTATAGTTTCTCGATAATAGAGGCACGACCTTCGGTAAATATCGCCAGTTGCAATTAACAATGTCGATAATCTCTCGTTCTATCGTCGGAAAAGTGAACGGCCTGGCGTACGTTCACGTTCAAAGGAAACCCGTTTCTACACGTGGGTGGCGCGAAAAAAGATCGTAACCCACGCGAGTTTCACGCATTTGGCGCGTTTCAACGATCGCACGTCTCGGGGCCTCTATGTCGTTCCACTATGAAGGAAAACGTAGGCATTGGTGCTATGTCCATCCATTGAGAACAGCTTTGCGCAATAAATAGCAAGCAGATTTTCATTTCAGCGCATAGTTTCGATGCTCCTTAGAATTTTAATGAAAGACCCTTTCTTATCGAAAGTGTTCCTTTAACGGCTTTTCAGTTTATTATTAGCTGCGAGGTTACATTAAAGAACAGTAGTCGCAGCTCGTTTATAGAGGTTAATGGCTACAGCACGATATAGAGCATTGAGGCGACAGTAATGCAATTGTTCGCACGAATGCGCTATCAGGGAATATATACGTTGCAAGCGTGATAAGAAAGATAGCTGGGAATGGGTGTCAACGACTCAGGTAGGTCTGGATAACATTTATCTTATCCAGATGTGTGCCTACCGGCGTTGACCTCCTCCATTCAATAATTTATCTTACCTTTCTTCCAAAGATATTCTGCCTGGCAATCGTCTCCCTTTTTATTACAAACAATATTAAAAAATATTCATGCCTTTACCCAATAATATACTATTCAAACTTCAACTGGTCCAGGGGAACTGGAATTAAGGGGGAATAGGATGCCCCCTTTAATGGACCAGTTGAAGTTTTTAAAAAAAAACTAAAAAAAGTCCTAAATTTAACGTCTTTCATTGTAGGCGTTCTAACACAAACAGAAGTGCTACTAGTAAATCCCCTGTAAAGCAAGCAAAAGCACAATATACCACCAATTTCCCGCGACAAGATTGTGAAATATGCTAAAACAATGCCCACCCTCCACCCCCACGCTGCGTGTTCACTCCCAATTTTTTCTATTCACCCTTTCCACCGTGGTCCGAGCGAATGATTCGCAACGCCGCTCGCATGAATTTCCATTTCCTCCATTTGGCTTTAAAGCAACCAGGAGGCTCGCGGCCGCGAGAGCGTTTTCGCTAACGAACCGCGGAGAGTGGCCAGGGCGGGCCATTGGGGTGGGTCTCATAATGGCGAGGTATCGTAAAACGATAAAACGTGGTTATAAAAGTAAGTGGCCTGGTGGTCGTATAGCTAGGCTCGAACCACCGTTATCCAGCCATAGTTGTTCACTTTTCCTAGTGCTCGTCTCTCGCAGTCGATGCATAGTTACATGTAAAATCTTTCTACACGTCTGACTGAGTAGTTTTTTTTACTCACAAACATATATCCTAAAGAAACGGATTTAATTTTTAATTTCGAGAGAGTGTGTCTAAACAGGAAATACCATAGGGAACCTGTTGTTATCATTCCGTTATCAATGTCCGTACCGTAGCGTTATCTGTTTCCCTGTTTCCGGCTTTTCCCTCGAGGAAACTGCCTCGGACTTCTTGGCAATTGCTTTTGACTGTGAATAATCGCTGTGTTTGAAGGAACTGGAACTTTATTTAGCGATGCCACTCTTTGGGCATTTTCTTTTTAAGTATCTCAGTGGAGACTTGGCATAGATCGTTGTCTCGTTATCGAGTGCTAAATAAATCCCCGGAAGATAGAGATAGGTTCGTTAGCAGTGGTTCTAGGATTGGTATTGTTCGTAGGCGACTCGCTCGCAGGCGACGGTTTTCCTGCCATCGTTTTGTGCATGGGGTGTACGCCTATGGTGGTCCACGCGCCTAAAATCGATTCAGAGAGACACAGACAGGGCATAGACCTCCATCCGTAGAGTAGATTCATCGTAACTTCCTCAATACTACGTGCTATTGCGCCTCATTTGTAACCTCTCCCTCCTAGTTAACAAAGAAACTTCTTCCCACTCGAGGAAGTCTTTACACCTTCGACGACGCGTCTGATCACGTCTGATCACTATCAACGACCTCTGCTTTGTCTCTCAACTCTTTGAACATTCGTGCTGGTGTATAGCTGTGCCCAAGTGGAAGTGGGAGAGGCGTGAATTCTGCATTATTCTATTGCAGGGGTAGTTCCTTCAACCCTTTAAATCTTTCACAGTCAAAGAATCTGAATAAAAGTTTAATTGAAATTTATTATAAATTGTAGATGTGTTTATACGATCGCGATTAACTAAAGTAATCCACAATTTGAACCAGCTGGAAATTCATTTCCGAGAATAAACGAGATTTATAATAATATTCTCAGACTTAAGTTTCACCCAAAACACTGCAATTTCTCGAGAAATAAGAATTTCTCTAAAATAAACACAAAATAGAACTATCGCGCAAATTAATTCCCGAATCGTTCTCTCGTGATTCGCGGCCCCGTGCATCCACTCGGGATTGCCTGCGAACTTGCCTCGACCCCAGCTTCCTTCGCCCTCTCGACCCTCGCAAAACGTTCCGCGGGTCGTTCCCGAAAACCAACGTTCAACGATCGTCGTCGTGGAGGGCGCGCGGGGGTCGAAATTTCGTCGTCCCTCTCGCGCTTAATTTTACGATCGGTGATCGTCACGCGGCCAAATTATTATGGGGGAAATTTCGCGTCGTCACGACGTTCACCGAACGATCCCCAGCCACTGCCAGGGTACCGTGTCTTTATGGCAGTTAGGTTTATTAGCCGACGTTCTCGCGAAGAACTCGAGCCATCTCCGACGCGATTAAAACACCCCCTGCGCTCGCGTTCGCCGTGCTTCTATTCACGGGACTGTAACAGCGAAGCTGTATCCACGCGTGTGCGTCGCCGTGACCTACAGGGTGATCGAGGACTCGCGGCGATTTCGAGGCGACACGCGTCCGGGCTTCGTAATTAGAGTCCTCGCGACAGGACGGGTCACGTTGCCGGGCGAATAGCCGCGGCGGGGGATGAAGGAGGGCGAAAGGAGACCGGCCACCGTATGTAGTCGCTCTTATTTCCAGTTCATTACTGCAGCGGGGCTTGTATCGCGGTTCCCTCGCATAGTAAATAATGCATCGCGACACCTGGTACACCCTGTGCATCATCGCTGCGTATGCACGGGAGCGTCGTGTACACACGTACCAGGGCCGAGCGTAATATATGCATAATGTATAGAGGCTGGTGTGTGCGGGCGAAATACCTCCGTCGTGCACAATTCTACTATATCACCTAAGCTTCTACCACTGCACTCGGTGCATCAGACGTCCCCCCCGCGCGGTGTACACGCACTGCGCTCTGTCGCGATGGCGGGTACGAATCCCAGTAATGAAAAGAATTCTGGCAGGCACAAAGACCATTCCTTGCAAGGAAATATGGGATACCTCGCGGCCTGGCATTGAAACTTTGCGGCTGCACGCCCAGATGTACTAGACACTGTACATCGTGCCGCTTGATTTTATTCCAGCTCGATTTTAATGGGGGAACTTGTCAGAGACCCGTGTGAGAGAAATATGGTAACACATTGGCAGTGGCTAAGTTTTTTAAGCCGTATAAAAAATCCAAGCCCTGTATTTTTATTTATACGAACAGAAAAATCGTTAACTTTGTCTTTTGTTAGTGGCTTCAGGGTGGGGTCCCTCCCCCTTTAAATGAAGTGTGGAAGGGGGTCTATTTGTTTGCTCCTCAGCTTTGAGAGGAAAAGCTTGTTGACCTAGCTTCTCAGCTGAAATCTTATCGCCCCTTCTTACGTTCTGTTAGACCGTAGAACTCTCTGTGTTAACGATTCACTGTCTGATTTCAGGATTCCGGTGTTCACGATTGAGCCTCGGGATTAAGGTGGGTCCGCAGTAAACTGACGAGGCTTGGACTCGGGACTCGTGGGATCTTCAGCTTCAACCCCTTCGCAGGCCACAGTAGAAGACACTTATGGGGTACCGTATTATTTCTCTCTGACGGACTTTTGCATGGCTTCATCCTTTCGTAGAAATAGCGGATAGATTGTCTACTGTTTTAACGCGTTGATCTTTAATCGATGATAGCTTTGTGTTCTGATAATAGATACACACTGTAATGGGAGAATTATTTGATCTTGGTGCTTATCGTGCACGTTCATCGAGCACCTTAATAGAAAGGCGTTTCGTTCCCGGCCCTGTAACTTATCAGCTCCGCGCTGGAATTCTAGCGATGCTAATTTCATCGCAGAATTCTGGGATTCCAGCGGGGTTCGCTCAGACACGGTTATTGTCTGGGGCTGCTCCAACTAGATACGCGCACCGCAGAGTTATATTAACCGCATTTCCCGAAAGATTCGATCGGTCCCGTGGAAGTGGAACAATTTAAACAATAGCTTATGCAAAGCTCGTCGACATTGAAAATCAAATAAAGAGCTGTCGTTTAAAATTTAATATTTCCATGAGTGTGTGACATTCATTTTAATATATACCTAAAGCAGAAAGTTTGTGTGTTTGTGTTTGTCTGTCGCCTAAAAACTTTCGAACGGTGAACTCTTGGATCACGAAAGCTGCTTCTGCTCATTACGCGTAGCTAATCGAGATAAATGTAACTATTTTCACCAAAAAAAGAATATTTCTGTATAAAATTGGAATCTAAGTTCCGAGCAATGCCAAGTAGTAAAGCTAGTTTCATATACAGGGTGTCTCAGCTAAGACTGGACAGCGGGATATCTCCTAAAGTATTGGAGATAAAAAAAATGAAAAAAATATGCCATGGCACGGTTCGAGGGGCCAATTTATTAGCGCGAACGAATTTTTTTTCGATTATTATTTTAAAAGATACGATGGTCAAGTTCGGTTTTTCAAATGGAACTAAACTTTTCAATGGAACTTCATTTTTTTATCTCCAATACGTTAGGAGATATCCCGCTGTCCAGTCTTAGCTGGAACACCCTGTAGATCATAGTACAATTTATTTCAACAATAAAGGGAGACAAAGGCAAAGTTATGGAGCAATTACAGTGGAATGAACACGTGCATGGTGCACCATTACCCAATTGTGCGTGTCGGTGACGTGGTGGAGTGTAAACCTGCAAACTCGATTATAAAACAAGCTATCGTTCCCAGCCTTATTCCGCTTCCATGCGACCGATCTCTGTGTGTATGTACCTCGCGGTACGCATTTGCCCCAAAGTATGTGTTCGAAGTAGTACATGCACCTATGTGTATGGTTGGAAGCCTTTATAGAGCCAGACAACTCGATTGAATTATAGTAACAGAGTTATCCGTCACTTCGCGCGACGCGGGCTAAGGTCTAAACACTAAGTCTCAACGGGATCTAAACTGATTTTCGGCTCGCTCGAGTGAAAGGGGGACGCGTCTTAAGTAACATTGATTGAAACGGAGAAACTTCTTCCAGGCAAGCGTTATTAACCACCCCCGTATTTATCAAACTTCTTACTCGACTCCAGTCGATTGATTTCCTCTGCCCTCGATCCCCGTTCAACGCTGTGCACTGTCTCTGATCACTTTCGATAGTCGAGGGTGTGTAGCTAGTTAGCTACTGTATCTTTCAGTGGACATTGGATCGATCAAGCGTTAGCAGTAGAAAACAAGTGATTTCTCTGGCGATAATACGATTTTTTAAGCTCCGAAGCATTCTCGCTGGCTGCGAGCTTAATTTACGCGACAAGGTGAATGATTAATCGCGTCGTTGCCCGAGTTGCACGCTCTTCAACGGTGCCAGTTTAATTCGAGCCATGTCCAACAAAAGGTTTAGCCGTTTCGACGACGCTCGTTTGCATTAAGTGGCTTTATCCTACGCGCCTTCCCCAATCTGCATTTGACTTTGTAATTTCATTTATGCGCCGTGTCTCGTACCCTGACTCCGATTTCGGTGTCCTGTTGCACGATATTCGAGCTCTGTATCCCCAAATCCCTTTTTCGGTCAACGAACTTCGCGTCTGAAATTATTCTTCCGACTGTGATGCTCTGTTTAGAGTTCGGATCTAATATTACGAGTACGATGCTCGCGATTAATAATGAATCATTACAGCGAATCATTTCATACGTTAATCGTCGCAGCCTTCGCGAGCGTAAAAAGTGGTAGCGTGCATATCCGTACGACCGTCAAGTACGTTTACGCAACATCGTCTTATCTTTCCGCGTGCGTTTGCAAAATAATGCGGCTGCTGGTGGCAATAAAAGCCGATCGAGGAATTGGGCAAAATTTTTGTTTAAATAACATTTCTAATAACGAATGAAAGTTAATAAAATTATTCTTATTATTAATCAATTTTGAAAGCAGTGCTAACCGGCTTTGAAATTCAGACGAATCTCCTATTTATTCGAACTTTAAACCCAACTTAGCTGGTAGTTAACACACTTGAAATTCATTTTGCAGGAAAGCAATCGTGCACTGTCTTTATTGAATTTCATGAATTGCAAGGGTCACATTTATTTAATCGCATTGAAAGAAAGTAGTGTCGCCGTGTTTACAAGCTCCAATCTTTGAACATGTTTCGAACACCAAGTCGCAGCTGTTCGAATCCGCATGCGGCGAACTTTTGGGCTACCATGCACTCGTCGTCGTCAGCAGCTGAATGAGAAGGAAAATAAGAGTGAGATTATGGTGACCGAGGCATGCTCGTTGGATCGTGGTAATTTGTTTATTAATTCGTTTCACTCACCATTGGCTGCGCACTCGTGCACATCTGCACGCACCTTCTCCTTGTTCTCGCTGTCTCCCATGATTTTGTCTATCTGGGCGTCGATGTTCTCCATGTTTATGTTGTTACCGGCCATCTGAAATCAAACAGGCAGTTTTTCATAATCAAAGTAGAACAGAAAGAAGTACTCTGTCATTCTTTGATAATTGAGGCATCAAATCCTTTCATAGAAGATCAATTCAGCAGCTTAGATTTTTACGTACGATGTGTATCTTCTCCAAGTAACAATGCTCTACGCAGCCGCGTCTTCTTATTCCTTCTGCAGACTGGTCTTGCATCAAATTCGGGATGTCACCTAACAAAATAATAGTTTACTCAATCAGAAGGCAAATGAAAGCTGAATGAAGAGCGTTATTCCACAAATTCTTCTTTACTCGGTAGGTTTACAATTTCTACACTCACCTAGGGAAACACCCATTTTCTGAAGACACCTGACCGGTGGTTCTTCTTCGTCGTCAGCACGAACCAACTGCAAGAAGTCTTGATTAATCGACAATTTTATAAAAATTTCACGCCTGGCATTGGCAGATAAAATTGGTGAGAAATGTTTCATTATAAAAATAATAAAGAACGTGGGAACTAGGATACGAAAATTATCGTCGAAACTTAATCAGTCTATCCTGGAGATGAGTCTCAGAGATAATTTTATTGTGACCAATGGAGAAAGAAATTAGCAAAACTGTACCCCATAGGACACAAGACACAAGGAGCAGAGAAAGATCGCGATGGTCTTCATGATGCTTCTCGAAATGACTTCGCGATTGAATGCAATAAAATCACGCTGGATGCGCAGGACACTTCAACGGTGGTTTTCGTCGACTGGCTAGGTAGCGTGTCAACTCTATATTTATAGCCAACGTGTGGACGGCAGTGAATTAAATAGGTTCATCGACGATGTTAGCGGATTTATGTAATTTCATATCCCGGGACTATCGTAAACATTTGTCAAGGTACGCGGTATGAGCATCTATGCACAAACTGCGCATCTGCACTAGGTCTAAGTGTATCATTATCGGTAAATCATTAGATCGTCTTAATCGTGGCGATCTGTTTCTCGATTTCAGAACTTGCACATTCCAAAACAGAATCTCGCACCTCTGATTACTTGTTCTTTTTAATATTATTAAGTTAGAATTATATTCTGAAATACTTATTTTTAATGTGTTTTTTTTACTTTATTAAATTTACCTTATCTTATATGGGGGAGTGGGGTCGTAGGTTATTTTAATATTCTAAAACGATTGGGAAAAAATGGAATAGGGAATGCATGGCACCTAATTCTGACTTTGTTAACTTTCTGGTATTTCGCCGTCACTTTTCACGGCTATGACAAATTACAGATTTAACGAGTCTCTCTGAATCAGATACTGAATGTTTCCACGAAAAACGCGGCTATTAGCCATGTAATTTCGCTATTCGCAGAGAAGATAGACTGGAGATAGGTGGTCACAATACGTGCAGTGTCACGAAATCTGCGGTATATCGCAAAAGTAATTGAACGGCGAATGATCCACCGGAAATGTTTATCTACGTGGATAGTCAGTTGATTATTAAGCTAGATAATTGAACATGTGGCACAATTGTAAATTGTAGAAAGATTAGAGAACATTGTGGTATATAACAGGAGGCGCGAGAAATTATTAACTATCTTTTTCCCGATCGCGGTAACAAATTTTTATTTATTCACTACAATTTCTGACACATATGGTCAAGGGTGTGATCTTGAGCTATCTGGGGAGAACGTTGCATCATCGATCTTACGTAAACGAAGAGTTTGTAATTGTTGCAGCGATTTTATTCAAACAAGACATATTTACATAGAAATTCGTTCGTGGCTAATCATTATCAAAGCAAAAAAGCCTTTATCTCGAATATAAATTTCCAATTTTTCTTGGAGAACAGTGGTGTGAAGGAAAGTAAGATATTTCTGCTAAACGGAAGTCAGACGTTCATTTAGTTAATTGTCGAACTTGTCACTTTGGAGGGCCAAGCACCTAAAGAATGCGAAGCTCACGTCACACTCGTCAATGATGGATTTTACTGAAACAAAAGGAACATCGTTTCAGTGGATGGCAAGGAGTTTAATCTCTCATTCCTTCGCTGCACTGCTGTTCTTCATCTTGGATGCTTTCAATCAGTTTCTTTATAGTGGCCACAGAAATTCTAATCTCTAATCAAGATTTGGTGAGCTCTCAATTTCTCTGTGCAAAGTGTTCGACTTTAGACAAAAAGTTTAGAGTCAGCTTGAAGGATCAAAGGTTTAGAAGCATTTCCAATGGAAGTATTCGATCTTTGAAATGTAACATTTCTCTTGAAATCATGAATATAATATCTTTTTGCAAATTGTGAACCAAAATCATGTGAATTCTCCCCCTCAGAGAACACACAGGGCAGTGAAAGGGTGAAATGTGAATCATCTAGAAAGAGTAGCTTGAAAAATACGTGTTTCACACTCGGGAAAACTTCCTCACCTTCGTCGTTGCATAGAATCAGAGCCGCGTTGGCTGTCGCTTTTATATCCTCCGGTATGCTCGATTCTTGAATCATCATCTGAATCGCTGCCAGTTCGATTTTATTGCCTGTCATCTGAAGGCAGTTGGAGAATTAGTAAATCAATTGAAAGTTAGTAAAGAAGAAAGTATTTCCAGACCAGAGTAGCTTCAGTGAATTTGCAAAGGAATTCAAAGCTCCTAACCCAAGTGCGCGTGCGAACTTACAGTGCCTTGTGCTTGAGCGCAACAAGTCAAAGTGCAGCTTGCTCTCCTTACGCCTTTCTGATCAACCGGGGGCTTATCATGCATGGTTGCTACATCCTCAAGTGTCTCTAAATCGTCTGTAGAACGAGCAAAAATGTTCTAATTCATTAAGAAGCAACGCGGGAGCTAACTCTTTGAAGCAGCTTGACTAGAAAACCGATTTACCATCGGTGAATTTCTTAACGACAAATCAAACGTCTTACCCATCGTCACTGCCGTTTTGTGGACGCACATTTCCGCCTGTCTCAAGTCGATACGAAACGTTTTCGACAATCTGAAGGCCAAAGTGTCGGGTTCAGGTTTCGCGTGGACAGCCATCTGAAGCGTTCCCCAAATGTTTAGAACAACGAAAAGAACGGAGTAACGACGAATTAATTCCCTCGTTGCATAACAGAATGTCCCATCGCTGCAGTTCGTTTGCCGCGATGGAGTTCCGCAAGAAATTCTTTACTTACGAAGGCAAGGCCAGCGAGCATTAAAAACAGTGTACACTTCATTTCCTCGGGATTCGTATGTCACGATGTTTTATCACCGACTACTGCACGGTTGTCTCACTAATTCTGTCTTGAACGGTTCGATTTGTTCGACTAACGATTGGTGCGCGGGCTGCTTTGTTTATATCGGCGCGAGTGGAGGTTAAAGATGAGAGATTATATCATATCCCGTGTTTAAGTTCGCGGAACGTAATCGTTCGCCATATGCGTCACGAAAAGAGTTTATCGATCGCGTAGACAAATTTGTTTCGCTTCCGTGGAACATCTGCTCGCGCAGATTCCGACGGGTTATTCCTGCTTTTCGCGCTTTCGGGCGGAAGCTAACGTGTAAACAATCGCGCGTAAGTTGCAAAAATCAGATTCGATTTGTTGGTACTCTGGCTTGTTTGTGTTCCGAATCGCTTCGTGGACGCGATGGACATTTCGCTGAGATTTGCGTGAATTTGCTTTTCGTCGCCCCGTAAAAACTGCTTGGGAGTTTTACAATGTTTTTTTTTTACGAAATTTCTGGCAAATTTTGCCTCATTTAAAACGCTTCCAATCTATCCACTTACTATTTCATGGATAATTATTTGTTATCAGTGACATTATTTGTAGGAAAGGAGAGGATTAAATGATTCGTTGTGCTTTTATTGAGACGCGAGATTATTCAAAGTGGTTTTTATTTTAATTCAATGTTTATTCATCGTCGCGTGACGACGTGCCATATTCCTGCGGAAACTTTTCCACAGAACATGACGTTACTCATTTAATGACGTCCCATCTGTTGCAAAAAGCAGAATGAAAAAGTGAGGGCTGCTCCGCATTTGTTGGCTTCGTCTTTCACTGAAACATTGGAGATGTTAATGATGGCAAGAACAGTTATCAACGCAGCGAATTGTAAAAACCGAATCATAAAAATGGAAACGATATGATTCCAATAACGTTGGATATTTGCTTTCTCGTTTCGCAGATGATCAAGGAATAAACGCGTTTATTTGTTTGTTACTTGTGGGGAAGTTTGTTGTTTACCAGACAAAAATACTGGGAACTGTTTTCTGAATTTTAGAGCAAAGCAATAACATCTTTAAAACACTAAAGACTTCGTTAAAATGATAAACAAAGAGCGACCCAAAAATGAATTTTATCGTTTCGCATAAAATTCGTAAAAAGCTCAAAAATCGTGGGACCAAAAAGAGGCAATTTCTTGTGTCACTCTTTCCTAGCATCCACCCGAGACAGTTACCTTTATCGATGCAGTCTTTCAATTTCTCGGTTCTCTCAGCGTTCATAGCAAAGTTATTACGCTCTGCTACTCGGAGCACACCATCCATTTGTATTTCGCCGTTCATCGTCTGAAATAATCGCAGAATTTTTCGCCATTCCCAACGTCATTCACGTAACATGCGTCTCACATCGCGGAACACTCACGATGTTCGATTTCTCGAAAGTGCAGGAAACGAAGCATCCAAAGTTCTTCATAGCTTCCTCAGCTTTCTCTGGGGACAATGCGCTGTCGCGAAGCAAACCCTCGATGTCCGTAACATCTCCTGCGAACCAGATCAAAGCGTATCACTATCCAGAATATGAATATTCCATACGCCCTTCGCAAGCAAAAGAAATTCTATGCCATATCCCTGTACCATTGCTCAAGTGGTTCTCGTTTAGACAGTCGTTAAGCTGATCCACTGGCACGTCCAGTACCCCGGAGATCTGTTTCAGATTAATTGCTTGAATCGTCACCTAGAACACACAGTAGCTCGAGATGTACTCCCAGTTAATTTTCCATCACTCTATCCTGCTCGCTTCAGACTCGAGAGACGATATTAGTATACTCACGCTGCAAGCAATAACGCAAACGAGAATCGCGATCTTACAATTCATCGTAACGAATCGATCGTTCAACAATCTTCGGCACCACTATCGCGATTTCGATCTTCAAAACGAAGAGACGGACTGTGAGGAATCGTCCCGAGACGGAGTTTATATTTATCGTCCGTGCAGAAAAACGCGACACGGTTGACAAACGTGTTCGAACGAAGCAAATGCTTGTGTGATTGCGCGACGATATCGCCTGGGGCATCAGTTGTATGCAAAAACTAAATTAGTCAGCGAAAAGGTTACGAGAGGCAGACGGTGGAAAAACAGAACGTGTCTTGATACGATGGTTTAATGATCCGCATAGCGATATTGTTTCTCATATTACACCTTGATGATCGCTCGCTGAATAGCCTCGCGAATTTTCCTCAATTTCCTCTGGCCTTGCTGCGCATCTGCTACGAGGAAAAGAGATTACATACTTGCAGCACGTAGGAGGAAGCTGTTTTATTATTTAGACACACGAATGGTGTTATCCCTGCCACGGTATGAAATTTACAGTTGCGGATTTCAAAGGAAGAGTAAGGAAGAATTTTCGGCGGGAAATTCAGTCTTCTGCGAATTTTCAAAGACTCTTCATTAATTGGTGTCTACGTCATAAAAACAATGTACGTACCTTTTTAAATTTCACTTTCCTAGGTTAAACGGTTTGAGCTAGGCGTTGATGAACCAGTCAGTCAGTCAGGACTTCTTCTTTTCTATATACCTATAGATTAAAATACACATCTGCTAATTAGATACACAATACTCTTCGTAGTTATTTTAACATGCAAATCCCATTTCTTTGGCTCGTTCCATCTACAGAAAGAACATTACCGCACACGTTCCCCTGCTATTTCGCGTGCTTACCCCGGACGTCGTCGACGAACATCCACGTAGCTCCAGTTAGAACAGCGCCCGTTGCGATTTTCCCCGGAGCTCGAGGATCGCTTAGCATTCCGCGGGTAGTTCGTCCGCAGTTCCATCGGAAATGTAGCCGGCGTCTGTAATCGCTCGCAAAGCCGACCATTTGCAAAAGTGTCTCCTCTTTTCCTGCGCTCCTCTCCACGGCTGTCTAAGGTCGGCCGTAACTTTATTCCGCGGTGTGTATGCGAGGCAACTTCGACCATTACGGGGGTACATTATACCGCCTCACAACGTGAGCCGCTTACGTTAACGCGCGATCTCTGCTCGTCTTCGTCGCGTCTAGCGCAACTACCTCCTATATCTAACGTTTCCGGGAGCATGTCACAATCGACCAGCACCTCGAATATTTATTAACACCGATCGCGAGCTCCGGCGAACCTCTGGTCAAGCCAAAGCAAGGATTTCGGGACATTAAATACTCTGTTTATAAATGCACTTTGGTTTTTGGGAATGGTATTCTCGAAGCTGCCTCGTCGTTTGGAAATTCTGCAGAGGGAGTGAACATACCGGGTGCTCGTGAGAGCTTTCGATCGTTGCGCGTTGAAATGCACGCAGCGTCCGCGTCCCGAGTGCAGCTTAATTATTCATAACGCGTTAACGTCGCTTTGTTTATTCATAAGCCGACTCCAGCGGCCGCCTAAGTGCCCCGAATTGTCTGTCCCCTTAATCTCATTCTTATTAATGAAATGTAAGGGCTGCTCTTAGAGGGGCTGGCGATATTTCATAGGCGATTTGCCTCGCAAGCGGCGACGGTGAAAAACTTGGTGGCTACGTGGCGTCGGAATACACTTTTATATAGGTTCGTTAGATTCATGGACAGTTGTGGGAGGAGAAGAGAAGGAGGGTGGCGAGTAATTCTGTTACATTTTTATTGACCGTAGTATACACGGCGAGGTTGATTGATACAAGCTGCTGGCCTTCGAGAAGCGATGGTTATTATATTAGTGCACGGTTATACGGAGAAGAGTTTTTCTATATAACAGTCGGTGTACTTGTTGCCTATGTTGCACTCGTCAGACTCGCCTTTGACTGAAACAAGGCGAACAATGGTTATTGTAATTAGTTTCGAGTATTAGACTCGGGGTGAAAGAATCTTTTCATGAAAATCGACAGGTTGATTCTATCACTCCCCGAAGCTGTTACTTACTGTTTTCGGTGCAAGACAACGCGATTTCCCTGACGCTCTTGATGTCGTCAGCGTTGCCCTCGTGAACCTTGTCTATCATCGTGTAAATCGGCTCCAAATGGAAGTCATTGGCGCCAGTCAACTGGTGGACAGAAAGGCATGGATGCATTGTTGAAGCGTCCGATTCTGATCACGCGACGAATCACGTAAACACGATTTCTCTGTCTTATTTTAAAGACAAGCTACCCCGTTTCGGTCGGAGCGAAAAATCTACTTACAATGCTCATTCGTTTCATCACGCACGCTTTCAGGCAACCCATGTTCCTCAAGTCCACGCCGCTACTCGCCTGTTGTATGTTCGTAGCTTGCTCTGCAACACAGTAATTCGTGAAATAGTGTTCAGGTAGGCTGTTGCAAGTGTAGATTAAGAGACCGGGGCTAGTTTATACGTTATCTAGTATTAAAATATACTTTGGTCCTTTCTCTTTAATATCTAGCAAACGAAAGCTTGAGAAAATATATGCAGAATGAAAGTGAAAATGTTATTTGGACGAAGGCAAAATGTATCAATTTAATTATGAATAATTAATAAGTATGAAAAATATAATTTTAATCCAGATTTCTCAACAAACATAGAAAAACATTTTTATTTTTATTCTGCTTTTATATCTGGAATATCCCACTTCAACGTGAGGTGTCATCCTCTTTTTTTAATATATCTTAATAAACTGATTTTGTCAATATTGTAAATTTTCGCGCTTTGCCTCAATGATATTGAATGTTTTTCAATATCAACCCCGTGTCAACTAGTCCCGGTTTCCCTAGCTTTCAACTGCACAGTGCGAAATCGACAGGTTTTCACCTTGCGTCATGTGGAACTGCTCGGCGCAAGGAGTCAAGTCCGGCGTCAAGTACTCCATGTACTTCTGTATGAGAATTTCTTGGTCCATACCGCGAACGATTGTCTGATAATCAAATATTCGTACGATTATTACGGGGCACGATCGGTCCCCGCGCTCTCAGGCGACAACTAGTCCCTTCATTCCGCATCCATCGACCACTAATTGACACCACTAAAAGAATCCGAGTGGAGACTGAACGAAGGGACCGTAACGTTAGAGCATCTGCCGAAGAAAGCTTTCGTGACTCTTCCTTGGGCGCGCCGTATCTTCGCGGAGGGAATAAATCCCAAAGTTGGGGACACTCACCACGGCGGCCAGCAGGCAAGTAACAGCAAGGAGGATCTTCATTCTTCTAGTTCAGGCTTCTGAAATCGAACCACGAGCTCGATGAACGATCTGTTGGAGCAAACAAGTGGTACGTAGAATTTCGCTGAATGGTTTCACTGACTGGTGACCGTGGTTTCCCCGGGGCGACATTTATATCGAACGTGGGCCAAGGAATAGCGGGTGTTAGGTCCTGACATTGGTGCAGCAGGAAACGAGATAATTCCCCGATTTAGCGGATTTACGTAAGGCCCTTCCAGTACAGCCGAAACGTCCTCATTACAACAAGCTCGTGTCAGATTTGTCACGAGAAATGATTGCTGGCTGTCGCTGGATTGGGGCTGTTCATCGGGAATTACGGGGTCGAGGAGGCGTCGTTAATAACGGCGCTGTTGTGGCGATCGCCGCCTTGTGTGTTGTAATTCCTCGGGGCGGCTAGCGGCGTGTGGAAAATGACATTGACGATCGCTTGTTTGTCCTTTAAAATGATCGATCTCAGGGAAATTACGGACATTTGCAAACTCTGTACGCAGGCTTCTTGGAATCTTTGAAGACCATGAGTAGGTGTAAAGTGACGCGAGCAGTCTGAGGAGGATGTTCGTCGAAGATCATTGGACATTGCAGGGGCTAGAGGAACTCAGTGGGGAATGAAAATCCAAAGAACTTTGCATTCTATGTTATATTTCGAGTTAGGGACATGTCGTTAATTATTCTGTTATTCTACATATCGTTTCGAAGATCCGCCTCGAATCTTCTCAATGTTCGGCCAGGAAACAGTCGATGAAGGAGTACGCCAGTTTGCACTCGTCTGATGTCGTTTTCACTGGAAGAAACGGAGCGATTATTAACGTGGAGTTAATCGTTGCGTTCGCTTGAAATTTCTTTGTGTGTCTCACCTTTTTCGGCGCATACCGCCGCTGCCTTCTGCCCGACTGAAACCATCTCTGGATGCTCAGAATGCGCGCTCTTCAGGAAGTCATTTATCTTCTCCATGTTCAGCTTCGAATCTTTCATCTGAAATGCACGATAAGGGAAGTATTATCACAGCTTCGTGAAATTAAATAAACTAATTGGCCGTCTTCTTCACTCTTATTTTCGTGCAAATTACTCACCAAGTTCATTGATTTCATACTGCATGCGCGAAGGCAGGAAGCTCCGTCCAAGCCACCTTTTGCATCTTTGTCGAATATCTCTCGCGCATTCTCTGAAATGTTTAGACAAACATCCAGCGAATTTCATTAACAATCAGATAGTATTTTAATTCGAATGCTGCGCGTTACTTTGATCGATTAAGTAGGTAGCAGTAATACAGTTGGGAGGCTTAAAGTGTTACACAAAGCTCTGAGTATAGCATGATAAAATCTGCCACATCCAAGCATCAAGTTATATGTACAAGTGCCACTAGGATCATAAGTGATACCTACGTTCAGTGAAACCGTTTTCTTTCGCGCACTTTAGAAATGGGTCCTTCGAATTCTCCAAGTAGATATCGACAACATCTGCGTGAACGATCATCTGCGAGTTATGAAAAAGAAATTAATCGTTCGAAAGCGTATGAAGTAAAATGTGAGCTTAACATGTGCAGTCATTGAAAACAGGATCCTTAGAAGCTGCTTATGAAGTCTGTTTCTTAGATCTTTCCGTTTCGTTAAAGATACTAGTATCTCTTAGTCACTATGATAATTTCCCATTATAACTTTCAATCAGAATTCCAGTTCATAATTGAAGAGCCCTTGTAGAAAACATTGTAAGTGCGAAAATTAAGTAAAAAATTATTCGGAAAATGTTCTACGTGCCAATAGTAATACCTACTATAGTATAAAAATAAATTTTTGACACTGACAGTGTTTTCCACAAGAACTCTTCAATTAATCAATCGACCATGCACTTACCACGGCGAGGAACATGCAGATAGCGATGAAAAGGTTCTTCATTTCGAAAATCAAACTCGTAACAGTGCGTCTCACAACTTATCGATACGGTGACTGATGCTTCTCACCAATCGATCGCAATATTTATACTTCAATATGTTGACAAAAAAGATCTCACGCGACCTGACATTAATCTCCCGTAGTTTGCTAAAAAAAAAAACCTCTAGCATACGTGGTAATTGCTAAGTAAAACCTTTTATATTCCTCCTTTACTGTGTTTTCTGTCGTCAGCCTTGACTCGTATGGTAGACGGTGTCGGTAGGTGTACAGAACTAGCAAGGTAACTGTTCACTGAAGTATCCTAAATCCACCAAAGAGTCAGTGGAATTCGGTGGTCCACGAAGTATTCAGTAATGTATCATTAAATATATAGAGAAATTGCAATTCGCTACGATAAACAATTTAGCCGAACGCAGTGGGAAAGGAAGGTCATGAATGTTCTTTCTTAAAGCAATAGTCACGATGTTTCATTTTCATTTTTATTCAGGTAGAAGCAGTGTTTGTTGCACGCGATGTTTCTTATTGGCTAAGTTATATGTGTGAGCACTGTAGGAAAACATATTACATTTACATAATATAATTGGCACTTCAGATGTACATTATTTCTATGAAAACAACAGTTTCTACAAATTTCAAGGTATCCATCGGTTTTACATATAAGTACTTTTAGAACTATATACGTCTATTGGATTCTAAACGTGTCTATTGGGTCCTAAACGTGTCTCTGGTATTTACTTGCAGGGAAAAGTTTGCTGAAGATCTTGCCGTTGCACGATCTTAATTCGTTCTCATTTGCCTTCTCTTATTCTGGGTGGTGCTTCATGTTGTAGCATTTCGATAATTCCAGTGCAACTTCGCATGCTTCGGTCTTGCCGGCGACTAAGAACGGTTATGAAATCATTAGTGAAAATGGCCATATTTTGATACTTGTATTATCAGGGGCGGATTTGTGTTTAGGCTAAGTAGGTTTCAGCCTAGGGCGACAAATTTTGTATATTAGTAGTAATTTTTGCGATGAAAAATAAAAATAAATAAAAGAAATATCAGCGATCTCCCGGCAACGATTTTTTTTCAGTAGTAGGGGCGATCACTTTAATTTCTGATGAACCAGGTCAAAATTAGAGTGGTCACTGCAAACTATTGAGAAGAAACAATCGCTGCCGATATTTCTTTTATTTTTTTATATTTTCCATCGCACAAATTACTTCCAGTAGTTTAAAAAAAGTCTTCAAGTTTTTAAAAAATATCGAAAGTACTTGTGTCTTCAGATCTAACAGGTAGGCATGACCACTTAACTTAAAATATTTGGCAAACCTCCTTGCTGGCTTAGGGGTGCCAGATATGCAAATGCGCCCCTGTATATTTGTTGATGTTTACCGGTCTCAATACACTCCTTTGTTATTTTCATTTGATGTTCTGCTGCGTCAGAGTTGGGCGATATTTTATCCACTACTTCCTTTATCTTGTCTAGGTTAAAAGCGACTCCCTCCGTCGACTCCATCTGAATAATGCAGATAATTTTTTTATTTTAAAACACTGAACGACCTTTCGAGCAGCAATTGTTCAGAGTGACCTGAGATTATTTCAAACATCTTTCCCAACTCTTCGAAAACTGATTTTTAGAAATATCTTAAGTGATTATAGAGAGTTCTTCTTTTGTAATAACTATGTTACTGTCGTCTCTTAATGTTATAACATAAAAATTCACGCACCATGCCTAGCTGTTTCATTATGCACGCGTGCATGCATCCAGTTGTCTTTATATCCTCGCTTTCTGGTTTAGCCCAGTCATCTAAAACGTGCAGAAATGTGTAACGCTAGTAAAAAATTAAGAAAAAGAACTTACCCCCGGAAACGCCGAGTTCCTTGGCACAACTTTCCGCGTGCTCCTTTGCAAGCTCCATAAATTTCTCCATTTCCTCCGGTTCGGCGCGCACCGTTGCCTAAAATTTATAATCGTTAACCTCCACGTTTCTTAATTTCTATCAGTCTTCAAGGAACACTGGCCGGCAAATATTACTCTACATTGCAGAATAGTATACTGAAATCCTCTATCTCTCCTCTTCAAGTGTTCACGAATTCTGAACCACCTAACAATAGGTACGTCCTTTTACTCACCGCAACGAGGCAGAGGCAACCGACCACTAACAGAGACTTCATCCTTCAGAAATTCGCTGCACCACAAAGGAAATGAAAAACTGACTGACGCCTCTCGACACCTGGACACGATATTTATATAGAAGCTGTGAAAATAGGTGTCGAACAGGATAAGGTGCTAAATCTCATTGCGAAATAGCAGGAAGAGATATAATTGCTCCCCGACCTATCTGATCTACGTAACGCGGTTTAATTGCGCGTTGGAAAAATATGACCAATTCGAGCCGTTCGTGCCTCTGTTTTCGCGAGAAATGATCGCTCATAATCGCCAGGTTATGCAGAAACAAAGTGTCTTCCTTCCATCGTTCCATCGGCAAAAAGGACAACGCTGTTTACGCTTGCGGACAATTGAGGCAGATATTTCCTAACGCTTCCTTAAGGATAATTAGCGCATCCTCCTGAGAATATTTTTCTGTACAGACTTTTTATTACTCAGGAAAAAATAAAACTTCAACCGAGACCACGTAGGCATCGTTCTTTCGATCTCCGATATTTTTATTCCATGATTTAGGGGCGCTGTAACAGCTGAAACTTAAATTGTAGGGATGGTTCTATAATTAGAGTTTTATCTTCAAAATTAGACAAATGGCGGGCAAAGAGCAAGAAGAATGTTTTTCGGCTTTTTTCTTTTGCTATTTTCCATGGTAAAAGTAGGTTAGACTCAATGCAAATATTTGGTTGTAAAATTGATAGTGTAATTGGTTCGATAGATTTTGAGATTTTATCTTCACGATGTGAAAAAATGACGTTTCGAGAAAAACGCGCTCAAAGTTTTAATCTATAATAAAATGCCTCTGTAGAAGCCAAAACAATAGGAATTTTTCCAAAAGCCAAAATAATAGGAATGAAAATAATTAAAGAGACTGAGAACCTGTTCAGAGTATCACAGAATGCACAGTGACGTGTAAAACTGGACCTCAACTTCTCGATTTGGCTTCCGTTTGAATTAATCTCGGTATCGTCCAAGTTACGGTGGGATTAAAAATTCTACCTCATGGGAACCGGTTCCAGAATGATTGGACGATAAAAATATTTAACCGATTCGACCCTAGTTGACTATAAATTTCTCGCGAATCAAGAATATCAAGCTTGCTGCCTCTGCGAAGACAACGATATAGTTGTTTACCCTTCTTCGGGCGAGATGGATTTATTTTAACTGAAAGAATTATGAATAGGAAGGGGATGCAGAAGTTATTGCATAATTATAACCGACAGTTTTATAAAGATAAGGATATCGAGTGCATTAGTAAAGTGAATAAATTGCATGAACTCAGGCTAGCATTTAAAAGAAACTGTAGTCTTCGAACAGATGGAATTGTGAGCGTTCTGTTTTCTTGAGCTACTATCGTTACGTAGATCTACATCTTCGTACCCGTACAAGTATTTTCAATAGTCACGCAGATAAGTTTGTTCTACAAATGGGGCACGACACTTTAATGAATTAAAATTAGCTATCTTTCTTCTGTAATTATGAACTATTTAGTATCTGATGTGTATAAATCGATTATAAGAACATAGTCAACTCGTTTTATTATTCCATACGAAAAAATGGATTGATCATTAATCGTACAAATTAAAGTTCGTCGTATTTACAGCCGATGGTACTGTTGTTAACATTAAAACATTCCTTTCGTTGGAATCGCTTTCGAGATTTCTCCAGCTCTTAGCAGTTGACTCTCGCAATTACACCATAGACTGATCAATTTTATTCATCGATCTACTAAGTATCTTGCAACCGTGCTTTGCTCAGTTCACTTGTCATTGCATTCTTAAAACCGTCGATACAGTCATGCCGAACGTTCTCGAAGCCTCTATTGATTTTTAAATAAATAAGGATGCGACGCACTCGAAAGGTCTCTATTATAATTGCTAATGGTCGTAGACAGTTTATTAGACTCTTCTACATTGTGGTTTCTGCCTCGAATTTCTGCAGACGGCTGTAACCGCTCTCCGTCGGCCACGACGATGAAGATGAGAATGATGACTTGCCGATGAGTGAAAATTCACCTTTCCTCTTTGAACGATAGGTGAAATCGTCACCGATGAATCGTTCATGGAGCCAAGTAGAGCTGTAACAGAATAAAGATTCATTCGTTATCATGGTGAAATTAACTTTTCCATGAAAATGATATACTAATTATTTTCGATAGTTCGGAACACTTGAGTACTGCAAAGTATTTAAAATATACTGCTACGAATCGGAATCCCAGCGATTAGACATTTTAATATAATAATAATTTTATAATTGTATCTAGGTGGCCCTATTCGCATTGCGAAGGAAATTCGCTGCCCTACGATAATTGCACAGCCGATTCTATGCAGTCTTGTCACTGTGTACACGCTGTACTCTCTCGTTCACGATTAATAGCTTAAACCGATTTCTTTTCCTCTCGCGGTATTCACTTTTGTATTTAAGAATCACCTCGCTGTCCGTTTCATACGCGCATTTGCCAAACTCCCAGGCGACCTCGCATCCCTCCGTGGCCGTCACTGCAAATTAACAGAAATATTTTACCAGCCAGGAACGATAACAGAGTATCAAACGTACGAAGATTGAATGGTAACAGAATTTGCCAGCTGCTAATCTTCTCCAATGCTTGTTCCCTTCGGATGTTCGGGTGGAACGTTGAAAGGTTTGCATCGATTAGGCAAGTGCTACCTACCTCGCGTTCTGCAAGTCTCAACCAGATGTTCCACTCGTGGAATATATTGCTCCTCCAACATCAGACGGGCATTGTTAATGAACCAGTCGAACATTATCACGTCGTTCTTCATCTAGAAAAAGCAAATCGTATTGAGGCTTTTCGTCAGTGAAGTACGAAGAGTTCGGATCACTTGTTAATTCAAGCGAAAAGGAAAATAAAATATTCGCGAGCTTGAAAATAATTGGCACTTACAGTTTTAGTGGTAGTCAGTATGCATCTCATGTAGCACATCAGGCTCCTTTCTTTTGGAAACTCGCCTCTGTGTTGGCCGTCTAAGAGTTCTACGGGAAAATACGTGATAAAATTGTTATCAGGATGAGTGGCGAAGTAGAAGCTAATTATGCAAGTGCCTCAGCTGTTTCTTCGATGTCACCTCGAAACGATTCAGTAAACATCTCCTTTTGGGTCGATTAAGATTCTCGCGGGGGTCCGTGCAAGTATACATTTTTAAGTGCGATAAAATATTTGAATAAGATATTAAAGAAATTTTAAACAATACACCATTGCTTCTAACAACTTTACAAGCAAAATTCTCAAGATCAGATCATGCTCTCCAAGCTCAATTAAAAATCTCGAAACAAAGATTCATTAAAATATCTACACATTTTCCATGGATTAACATAATTCTCATATTTGGCAAGGTAACAAACACTTCTATGCACGCGACTGCTATGGCGCAGCTACAGAAATATCTCACGAGAACGAATAATATGATAGAAAACATGTTGCATCATAGAACTGTAATGAATGCTTATTAAAGTGTATTAAGATATTTTTGTAATCTCATCGTACTAAATGAACTACAGAAGATCGTACTTTTAGTGTGGAATTTAAAATTCATTATTTGATTTTGGGATATAGCAAAGCGAACGATACCTTTCGGGGTGTCGTTCTTCTTCGCGCAGACCTTCCTCAGGTTCTTTATCGTCTTCTTCGCGTCCTCTATGGTGAGCTTTTTCTGCGTGCCGAAAAACAGTCCGCGTGTACACTTGATTGGTCGATCGGGATTCGGTAATAGTGAATGGACGATCAACTCACGCTCTCGGCGTTCCTGACCGCCAGAAAGATGAGTGTCAAAGCGACCAGCAGGATAACGCTGAACCGCTTCATCTTTCCTATCTGTTACACCACGTTTTCCTTCGTTTTTCTCACTGTCCCACTGGATTCTTCTTATGGAGGTGGAAATCTAGACCACGATCACACGGTCCGTACACGATCACCGACAATCGCGCGAGCCAAACTCTTTTATAATGGTCCAGTAGGCGAATTGGTAGGAGAACGAACAATTTTCGCGTCTCGGGTGACACCGCCGGTGATTACTGTATCGGTGTACAATTAAGCCGCACCCGCAACCTCCAATTTCGAGAACAATTCCGGAGGTTAACCAGGTGTGCTGGAACCGACCCGGCAATATAATAAATTACTATTATGCAATGACGAAACCGCGACTAATACCTCGGATGTATTTAGAGTTCTGTATAATTAGTGGATACCCTGTGTTTGATCTAATGAACTGAAATTCAGTACGGGAAGTTGGGAAGGCCGCGTCGGGCCGCGTAAACTTGAGCACGAGGCGAATGAGGCAAGCCGAGGCCGAATGAGGCATGCGAAGTGCCTCGGGTCATTCGCCGCTTGCCAACAAGCTGTACGAAACAATGAAATTTGTACAGGACGCACAGAACGAAAGATCTCAATTTTTTCCACCCCGAGACACAGTGGCGGCTTTAAGGGGGAGGCTTATCCAGAACGGTAAAAAAATATGCTTCTTTGGGAATTTTTTCTAGCAGAGCCGATAAACTTATATTATTAAGAAAGATTCTGACGGATATTTAAGTATTTTTTTGTGGTAAAAAGTATTGAAAGATTCCGGACCTGAAGCGCGCGGAAATTGTTGCAAGGTCAACTTTGAAGTGATCAATGTAAAATAAATATAATACTCATGATCCCAGAGAAAAAAGGGATAATTACAGTGCGAGCGATGTTGAATAAAACTCCCTGAAGCATTTGTGGTTATTCATAGGCGAGCTTTAGGAGCAAGAATTATGATCAAAGCATCGCGTAACAGGTTGAGTAAATCCCTTGTTCCTCTAGGATTCGCGAGCATCTCGTTTCGACTTTCATACTATCGTGATGTTTATTGCGTAACATAAATAATATGACTCTAGAATGTTCGCTGTTTTCTTTCATCTTCCTGCGCTGTCTCGGCTCGCACCGTGCAATTTCGCTGGCAGTGTGCAATGCGAGTGGCGTAAGTGGGTAACTTCACTTTGGAACCTTCTATTCGCGTGTACCGCGGGTTTCTCTTAGGGGAAGAAAAATATGTCCGGATCCGCTTTGTAGCAGCACTGCACGTATTTGTAGCACATTTCGCACCCGTCGCCAGTGTACTCTGTATACATTGGTGGAGAATTTAGTGGTCTTTGCGCAATTGTTCGATAAGATATTGCTTAAGAATGAAACTATTGCAGGCGAAATGAGAATTACGCTTCAAACAACTGTTCCCGATATTATTAAACATTTACTGGAAAAGGCTACTCTATCGATGAGCTTTGATAACGTATGGAGCTTTCTCTCACCTTCCTGTGCACATCTCCTTATGCCAGCCTTCAGTCGAGGTGCCACCTCATCCGGCATAAACGCATCTACTTGTTTAAGCAGCATCTTGAAATCGATGGCATCGTTTTTGAACTAAACAGAAAACAGTAACAGTGGGCTAGGAAACACTCATTTAATTTTAATTCGGATTGTAGTAATAATACACAGCGTTTCGTCTTACAGTTCTCAACGCTCTCATGACGCAATTCGTGTAGCAGGCAAGATTGTAGTCGTCTGGGAATTCCCCTGTTCTTAGCCCCAACGCCCGTTCTGCAATCATTCGCACAATTGCTGCTTTTTCGCACAACTTTTCTTTATCGAATCAATGTCAGCGCCGTAAATTGCGCGGCCGCATTAGCGGCGCAAGCAGAGAGGGGCCCAAGAGGCCCCGGACCCCGAAAGAAAAAGGAAAAAGGAGCCTTGTAAAAAGAACAAAGTCTGGACTTTATTCTTTAAATGATTTTTTATAATCACCTAATGAATTCTATTGAATTTGCACTAAAAATATTTTCATCCGTTCAACTCGGCTCCCCCAATATTGAATTCCGAGTGCGCTACTGGCAGCATATTTTATTTCCAATGGACTTTGGACTTAGAGAATAGGAAACGCGATAAAATAGCTAAAAAACAAAGGCAATGCAAATGTTTTATGCTTGTGAACGTTACCTTCGGTAGTGTCAATTTTCTGCAAGCAAGAGTTCCGCACACTCTTGGCTACTTTCTCCAGTTGATCGCGGCTCGGCTCCTACGGTTCGTTAACAAAAACCCTTATCACGATAATCGAATAAAATACCTTAGATTAGAGCGGTTAATCGATCGATCAATCTTTTGCCCGCTATGTTCTAACAAAGAAGAACTTACACCTTTCACCAGTCCGTACTCTACAGACACGAACAAACTCGCGCAAAGCAGCCATTTAACGTACATATTTCGACACTTCGCCGAAATAGGCAAACCGAAAACACTGACAGGAACAAATTAAGCAAATGCCTTCTTTATATATATCAAGGAAGTGGAGGCTTCTTCGACCAGGCATCTCTTTATAAACGTTTCGTACGATCTTAAATGTTGATGGCCAGCACTCGCAATCTCGATAATTTGGCATTTGCGACGGAATTACGATGGGAAGGCGGTGTTTTTCAACTCGATGACAAGGTTGGTGATTTTATATAACGCGATAACAGCCAGGCTCCATCCCGAATTACCCTCTGATCATACATGGCTGCTGGTTAATCTTGAGTGCTGATTTATTGTATTGCACGCAAACGGGGCAGAAGCAGATTACACTCTTTAACTTTCATTCGCAATTATGTGCTCTCGGTTGAATTCTCCAAAGTTCAATGAATGGTTTCACGAAGAATCATCTTCTTCACGGTTGCACCAGCTTTTATAACAAATACAGTATTTATTCGCTAAGAGCTCGGTTTGGTCTACACGTTCAGAGCTCAGCGCTATCCCCACCACTTCGATTTTCGGCTGAGACTGTAGAATATCCTGTTAAATGCTCACCGCCGGTCCCGAGCTGTGAGCTTTTAGCGAATAAATACTGTACGCAGACGTCATTTCGGGCTTGGAATTAGGTGTTAAATTATGAATCGCCAACGAAGTACCGTTCTACCATAGTTTATATTACCTCCAGCATGGTCATGCGATCCAGTGGGTGTCTCGAATCCCTTTGCTCCGCGGTTTACGGGGGTATAACTACCAACTCGCTCCACGAGTTGTAGATGTTTGTTCGCTTTGTCCAGGTCCTCTTGGACCCTTCTGCGCCAGAAGACTCGCGTTAATGTCGAACCCTTGTATCTCGAGAGATACCCTTAAAACAGGACCATCTGCCCAGAAACCACCCCCGCCGTCGTCGTCGTCGCCGTCCTGCGGCCATTAGTCCGAGGGCCACTCTCCGCCTGCTCGATAATTGCATTTTTTTCCTTTCTCTACCCGCCTCGATTTCGTCTCTCCGCGATTAATTTCCACCTGATCGTCTCGTGCTCTCAACGAGGTCTTCCCTTCCTCCCGCTTTCCCCCGTTCGAGAAGGCTTTTGTTACGGATCGCTCGCATTCCTCATTCACTCTTGGGAGCAGGAATGCGAAGCTCCTTCCACTTTCATTACACAAAATCGTGGACACGTTGCTTTTCAGTCGGGGAACTCGACTACAAATCAGCGGCGACGATAGTGGGTTCCATCGCGATTTTTTGCACTCCCAAACACTCTGGACTGCCGAAAGTGTCCCTGAGCTCGGGATGCGTGCTCGATAACAGAGAAAGTCGGCGTTATGATTTCGCGGATGGTTGCGTGGAAACGAGCACGCATCGCCCAGATGTGGGTGAAGGAAGGCCAGTGTTGCGCGATCGAATTCTTCGGGTTCGATTTAACGTCATCGTGTGACGAAATCTTTTTATTACACGCGCGAGCATCTCTGGCCATCCTCGAGCCGCGACAATGTTTCCCAAGACCCGAGGTCCCCCCCAAAAAAGCACATTCTTCGCGCGATATTCTTCAGCCCAAAAGGGACCAATCCTCTTTCTCCGCGCGTTAACGAGCCGACGGCCTCGAATCGCGTGCGGCGAAACCAGCTTCATCCTGCGAGGGAACGCGGAAGAAAAGCCAGAGGGGTAAACACGCGAAAAGAAAACGAACGGTGCGGAGGGAACGGGGGGGTTACGAGAATCGTGGAAAAGGGAACGAGCTCTTGCAGAAGGGAATCGCGGCGAAGGATCCCTGGCATGAGAATAACGTGACCCTCGCGACGCCGCCAGTCGCCCTAATTAAACGCCTTTAATTAGCGGTAATAATCCTGGCCCGAGACCTGCGGTGCGAGCTTGCGTAACGAACGTCTTGTCGATAAGCATGCCGCGTCTCGTCCAGAATTATAGCAATGTAGAATGAAAGGAGCTGATAGGCAATGATAGAGTCAGTCTCATTTCCCTTGGCTTCATTCTTTCAAACTCTTTCTCCCTCTCTCTTTCTCTCTCTGCGGCGATGGTGCGCGAGCTGAAACGAGGATGATTTCTCTTGATAAAGTAAATCGAGGCTGCGTCGTAACCCTTCCACGAGGAGCCAGCTTTTTGTAAACGTATCGCAGGCAGTGTCAGTTGCAGAAAAGTCGCGTGAAATCTTGGAACACGGACGCGTTACGGTGTTCCCCGTGCCCGATGCGCACGATATCGCGAGAGTCGGTTGTCACTGAATTAAGAGGCTTATAAATCTCTGTGTAGCGGCGGGAAAGAAAGATTAATAAATGAACCGCGGACGTTAACGGGTTTTTCGGGGACGCGCGATTACGAGCGAAAGCTCGGGCGACCGGCTAATAAATTAATCGCGTGCCCCGCCGCGTTTAAAGGCTGCCCTTTGTGATGCTAATTACCATTCAATTAAACTCGCAGCCTCCGGACCCGCCGGCTGAATTAGCTTTCAGTCAGCGCCGATTCGGGTAGCCTACTTTCTGCGGCAAATTTAAAGCAAATTGCGGACTCGTGCTTCTACCTCGCCCCTCCTTCCGACGCGCCTTACGACCCCTCTCGAGAGGAAAAAAAATACAATCTCACCCTCCCGCTCCTAATCAGAGTGGCCTCTCGAAACTTGCTTCTCGCGTCTTTTGTCGGCTCGTTCCCAATCACGGCCTTTGACGTTCATTTTTTCCACTGCCAGCGGGGAAAGAGAGCCGGCGAACTTTCTTCGAGTCGCAAAAGTTGGGTGGAGTGTATACTGTTGCTACGTATTTCGAGAGCTTTCTTTTCGAGGGGCTAGCAGCCTCCATTTAGACCAGTACCTTCTATTATCGCTGATCGTGTATCGTACTCAGTCGGTCCTCGGTTTGTAGATTCTTTCTTTTTTTAAATCCCCCAACTTCTCCGTTCTATCCGCCCCGGGGGGCGTCCTTTTCCATAAACCAATTTGCGTAACACGAAAGTACTTCTCTTCCTCGCGATTTGCTGGGCGACTCGCGAACCTCCGGGCACGGAGGACGAAAAAGGTCGGGCCTTGTGTGCTTCACACTCTCTTCCGGCACGATGTGACTCACAAACTCGTTTTCTCTCTATCGCCAGCTGAACCGTTTAATCTGCCGATATTCTCGTTTGCGCCGATAGCCGACGAAGGGAAGAAACGAGTCGCGTTACCGGTTCGCGCGCGATCGCCGATCTGTTTCAGGCCTTCCGACTTGCGAGGCCTCATTTCGATTGTCAATTATTATTCTACTTTCACGGTAAAATCCATCGGGCACTTAGGAGCCCGGTTAGTCGATGGCTCTCTATATTCTGTATAATTGCAAGTGGCAAGGTATTTGATTAGCGTACCGATCGTCTCAAACGTGGGTGACAAGTGGCAACTGCTCTTAGGTAGGAGAATGTGTTAGGCGAGGATGAATGACGTGAGAGAGGCCGGAAAGTATTCGAGACGGTTCGAGAACATGGTCTAATAGCGAATAGCGTGGGAGATTTCTTGGATCTTGGATTTCTCAAACGAAGGCTCTGCAAATGGAGCTGTGCTGGTCACGGCGAGTGCTGAGGCGGAGCTGAATGTTTCACGGATGGCACAGGAAACGGGTAAAAGAATGATTTCGACTCGTATCGCTGATGTTTTTACGGTCCCGACGTTTAGCGTACACAGCCGCACACAGGCTCACGCATAATCGTATCCGTTTCCTGAGTTACCGAACGAGCCGCGTCCATTTCACGATAAACAAACTAAAATCGTAGCGCTTCTCAAAATAATCTTCACCGGCCCTCCAACTTTTCATGGCGGTCCACTCATCCCTCGTGTATATTTTTCCATTAAAACGGGTCACACCTTAAAAATTACCGGCGTTTCAAGCGTGAGTCGCGCTTCGTTGATTGATAGGGGATAGCTAAAAAAATGTCACGTCGATATTAATTCATCCTTTTCTATCGGAAACGGTCAGTTTATTGAAAGTCTGTTCAGTGAGGTACATAAGTGGTTACAAAACAAATCGCAAGAAGCCTCCGTCTCGGTTTCACCGCCTAGAAATTGACTATTTTTTTTTATTCACGTCGTATCGCAGTCACAGAGGCACTTTGATTGCATTAGCCAGCATTACGGAATCCTTGCATATTACGATCGAATCAATGACGCTTGACTCGAATAGAGGGGATTGAACCGGGGAGAACAAAGCTGGATCGTAATGAAGCCTGACACTCGGCAATTAGAGCCGGGCGGATCGTTTTTTGATTTAATTGCTGCCGAATGTCGGCGTATAACGACATTACGAGTGCTCAAGGGGAGGGAGTGGCTTTTATCCCTTGCGCACGGTGAAAATATTCGTTTTGTACACTGAGCTTCAATTTTTTTTTCTGTTTTAATGGAGCCACACGGTGTAGGTGATGGTCCGATGCGGAAGTATTTGTGGGATCAGCAGGGATAATACCTTTTGCGTATGACGGAGTATAAACGAAAGTTGATGCGACGTTTTACGATATTGGAGTACAAATACAGGTTTGATATTCGCTTCGCCTTTGTACGCGAATCTTCTTCAATTACGCGACAGTGATCATCACCGATTACGCAATAATAATAATACAATCTTTCGCCATTATGTCGAGGAGTGTTTGGACATTTTTAGAGAATTTTGATGACGTTACACGACGAGAGTACGTGCCCCGATTCTGTAATTTCCTTAATTATAAACACTCTTGCGAATGACTGAACAAAGACGTCCTAAGGGAAGTAGCGAATGTAATTATTTAGCTTGTTGTAGTTAATTGGCGATACCATAGGAAATTAGCGCAACATCTTTCGAGTGTTCTCACAATCTCACAAGCACCAAATTATAGAGAACCATTTGCTTTGAGAGGAACCAGCAACTTGTCGTTATCGTCTCAAAAGGATCCAGTTTTCTTGGAAGGGAATCATGGTTCGACTCACACTGAGTTTCATAACGTACAAGGTGTCAACCTAGAAGCGACTATAATTCAAGTAGCTTTTAAACAAGCAACTCTCATTTTTTCAGAGGCTTGTTTCGCTGTTACAGCTTGACCATTTCGTCCAATGCACTAGTAAAAGCTTTCCTCGGCTCTCTCGGTGCAAACGCTTCCACCGTGGTCTCGTTTATTAATAAACAGCTGGAACACCGCCCCTCGGTTCCTTTTCTTTTAATGAAGACGTACCCGAGGCAACGTACCAAACGTACACTCGGTATATTTTAGTTGCATGATTCAGCGACAGCCTCAACACGCGCCTCCGCGTCTTTTCCCCTCTCTCTTCTGTATTTTTTTTATGTCCGCGCGATGCGTTATCCGCATTGCATCTCGCCCGCGGTGACGGGGCAAAAATTACCCTCTGGTCGAATGAAATTTTGGCGACGTCGCCCTTTCTGGATGCCACTTAAAACTGACGATAAAAAGCGAATACACTGCTCCAGTCTTTTCTTTTATTACTCGAATTTTCTGTTCTTTTATAGAAGCAGACGAGTGAAATATGTTTAAATGCTAATTCCTAATTTTTCAGTATTGAAAGAATATTATATTCCATGTAAATTTCCTCGAAATGCAAACGTTTTGCTCGGCAAAGTGTTTTCATATTAGATCGCAGCAGGCGCGGAGCAATTAAAAAATCCGATCCCCTACTTTTTTACTCTATTCTGAGTTTCGTGTGGTACGTGTACGCGCATCTATTATCTCTCTCTATGCGCGCGCGTGTGCATCTCATTTGCACCAGTGAGAGTTAACAGCCACGGAGCGACGAATTATTACTGTTTGCGCTCCAGTAGGCCGCGGTACGCGCGAGCTCCGTGAAAGTCGACAGGCTTTAAGGGCACCGTTGTCAGTGCTGGTGGTAATGGTTGGCGGATGGCGGCGGTGGTGGTGGTGCTGACGAAGAGGAGGTTGATGGTGATGATGATGTTAATGCCGCAACCAGTGGTGCTGGAGTCTTTCTCCTGGTCGTCGCCCTCTTCCGCGGCGTCTTGCTAAATTTCTCGAGATCGACTTCGATTCTCGAGATTCGTGGCTGATCTCGATCTCCCGCCTGGCTTTAACGGTTCCTCGATTTGTCGTCCACTTAGCCGCGCATAGTGTGGAGCATAGGCAAGCAGTCGTCGCTTTACTGGCTATCATCGAAAGGAGATCGTCTCTTCCTCCGTTAATTGACTCGTCGTTGGAGCAATGAGACTAATGGGAACGTATAATTGAAGAATAGGGACAAGAAACCGAGCTGCCCGGGCGTTTCACTCGTTATCTTCTCGTTCCTCAAGTGGCACAGCGTAGTTAAGAAATAGTGGCAACTTTGTCTAGCCTCAGCTCTTCACTTTCTATCATCCAAGAATCAGCTGATCATCCACCAACTGGCACACGATCGGCGCAACGCTTGTGATTGAACGACAAAGCCGAGAGAGGCAGGTTTTATTGAAAGGATATCATCTGTTCGTCCAGCAACTGGCAGACCGTCGAGGATACCTACAGTGGAAAGTTGTTTGAATATCAAAAGGGGTTATTCCTTCGTCGACCAACTGGTACGTCGTCAGTGCACTGACGTCTATTCACGACTAATGGCGTCGTGAAACTCTTCTTTCCATGAAGAAGAATTTTACTTGTAACTGAAAAACACTTTATTCCTCCATTAACAAATCATATATCATCGAAACAATTCAACCCATAGTCAAAAATCAGAATCGTCAAATTCACCAAGAAGGTACATTTCAAATTCTCCATGGAAAATTGGCCATTCCTCCGTCCACCAGCGAAAACAATATCGAAGCAATAATACCTACAGCCCGGAGGGTAGAAAAAAAATCTGGGGACCCAGCGAGCTACCTGGAATTCGTGTGTACCGAGGCGGGCAACAACGACGATCGCAAACGAGCCTCTTTTGTTTACGTTTTAGCTGGGCCAGCAAAGGTACCGGAATAGTACCGAGGGCAAGGGCGGCGGTTCAGTGTCTTGTTGACCGTGGTCGAGTGAAGTCGTAGACAGTCGAGAGATTGTTGTTGCCCGTCATTTGTCGAGTGGGTGCGTCCACGTGTGAAGAAACGCGAAGACGGGTCTGAAGGACCCCTCTCACCCCTTGGGTTCTTGGCTCTTTGTGCCGCTGTTGGGGCTGACACGTGGCTGCTTCAAAGGATTACAATTTCGGTCGTGGAGAATTTCTATAATTCATCGAACCACTTGGTGCTTCGTGACGCCATCCGCTTGTGGACGTGCTCATGTTTATGCAAGACACGTGTTAGGTACGTTGCTGCTCTATTTTAATAATCGTTCCTGCCCCTCGCCTATAGAAACATATTTAATCGTTCTTATAAGATTCTACCATGTTTATCCTTCTATTTTGGTTGAAATACTGCCGCGTGCTTTTGGGAAGCTCTATTTTGAGAAAATTGGTTGGGAAATGAATTTCAGATTAGTTAGATGATGAATATAATTTTATGTTCCGTCTTTATTTCGCCTATTTTAATACATAATGAATTTTAATACATAGAACAGTCGGATGATTCGCGTTACATTGAGTTTCCACGCGTAAACCAGAGAAATATGTTAATTGAAGCCAGCAGAGTTCGCAGGAGCTACCAAAACGCGTAGTCTCACGGTACTTTCGGTTCTGTCTTCGTAATTTAAGGCGCGTTACACTTGCCGTCTTTTTCACCTTCCGGCACGGCGACGAAGGGAACGATTCATTCGGCTCGTGCAGGAACTACGCTCGATGCCTTTACGGAATGCTCTCGCCTTGGAAACGAAACAGTCGGCTACGAAACCGTGCAAAGTGCGCGGCAGGTCCTCTCGAAAATTCTTTCACGAATCCGCAGGCTCGCAGCATGATCTGGTATCGCGTTATTTATCGTGGCTCGTGTACAGTTAGCTGTGCTTCCCGTTTCGCGCTCCCACCGCCAATTACGCTGATTGCTCGCCCTCCACGAAATAATAAATCGTTCGCAACGATTCTCTGATAATAGAACGCCCGTTGCGAGCATCGACCGTGCGTGAAGTACGATCAAGGTGCACACGAGAAGACTCTGAAAGCCCGACAGCGCCTTTCTGCAATTTCATTATTTTCGCCAGCTCATAGATTATTTATCGAATCCCTTTTTTGAACCAGCCTGTACACGCGTGAAACAGGAAGAGAGCGTGCATGTCTTTTTTAAACTCTGTTTAAGCTTGTTGCTCGCTAACTTATCGTTCCACCCACCAACAGTCCGACTACTTAGCCTCATCTGTCTCTCAAGTCATTCGACCCGTTCCCCCTTGCCCTTCGCGCGATAAAGAAACCGTATCGCCTCAATTTAGATGCTGCACCGTTACGTTCCGTTTCATTAATAGTAATTTACATCGACGCTCGCCGCGCACCAAACGGAGCAATCTCTTGCAATCGACTGTGCGGTTGGTGTCCATTGGGTTTTATGCCGTTGAGTTATCGTCTTAACTACACAGTGTTTGGAATTTCTATTAAGCACCGTGGAGGAAGAATTCTGCTCGCGGGGAGGCTGCGAGGCAACTTGTTTTTAAACTTTCGTATACGAAAATGAAATGTTGGTGCTTCAAACTTGTGTCAGTTTGAAAGTCGTCAGGAAAAAAAGTTTTCTAACAGAGGCACTTTCACATCTCGTCAAAGCGTCGCCCAAAGATTTTCTCAAGGCAGAGGAGAAGAAGAAGAAGGCACGCGTATCAGAGTTCGTTTCCATTGAGAGGCATACGGGTATGCGGGCCAAACAGTTGAGCCAATTCAAGCTAATTTCATATCGTGACCGTCCATCGTGAATCTGTCGTACCCTTTTCTCGTGTTGCTGATCAGAGATGTGTCGCACGGTGGGACCGGCATTCAAGAGCTGCTAAAAACTTACGCCTCTGTTTAATTAAAACTTTCCCCGAAAGCAGCTCCCACCCCCTGCTGAAGCATCCCTCCCTTCACCTGTGCCTGGAAATCCCGTTAAACGCGCGTTTACGCGCACAATGGACCACGGTCTGAGTTTCTTTCGAAAGCACGCCTCCCCAGTCGCCTCGAGTTCTCATTCATCCCCTGTCGAGCCGCCCCTCCGCGGAATACCACCCCACTCGCGAGCTCCACGGACGTCTAACGAGGCGAAAATGTGGAGATTACGTCTACGAGCGGCGGATTGATCGACAGTTCTATCGTCTGCAGCTTTGTTCGAGGAATGAAACCGAACTAGAGAATGGGGCGGAGGGGCTTTTCAGAGAAAGCTCCCAGAGGCTTATTACTTTTGACGTTTTTGCGTTTCGCTCATGACACCTGCTCCCCGACTTTATTAAATCCCTCGGCGAGATCTCTGGGGGGATTCCTGGAGGAAGGTTGTCGGTTTGCGTCTCGTTTTGAATGAAAACAGCGGACCTCTGGATCGGATGATTTTGACTTTGAATGGGCGAAGGGGATGACGAAGAGATTTTGAGATTCTGAGTAACTAGAGTTCAGCCTCGCCTAGCGAATTCTTCCTCGAGAATATTTTGAGGAAGAGGCGAGGCATAGTGAGAGCCTGCTTTAATACTAAAGAAGTTGAAAACTCGTAGCTGCTACGAGGAAACAGTTTTTCCGATATCACACAGAATTTACCGTATTCTATCGCGCAGAGTACATCGAGAAATGCGTATTCCTTTTAGGGGGTGAATCAAGACGCATCTTACCGATTGGGAGACGCGGTATCCCGCTCCCTGCTCAAGGAAGAAGCACGATAAAACTAAACAGGGGCGTGCACGTCAGCGTGCAATTTCCCTGTCAAGCCGTACGATGGTGGCACGACTTTGTCCCCCAATAACGAAAAATATGAACCCCAGTTTCGACGTCGCGTCCCGAAGTGGTCTCACGACGGGAACTTCCACGTCGAGACCCATTCTTAATAGCGACTCCTCGGCTAAAAGGGCCGAAATTCAATCCTAGCCCGACTTGTTCGCCGAGGGGTCGACGTGGAAACGCAGCAAGTTTCGCCAAGTTATTAGAATCGCTGGGTTGTCACCCTCCTCTGGAGGGAGATCCTCGAATTTTCGCGAGTCTCGGGTCGTTTGCATAAAAAATTATAAGGAAAGTGTTCGTATCTCTGTTCAGGTGTCGCCTTCAATCTGGAAACACCCTTACGAGTTTGAAAATTCCTTACTTTAAACTTCTTCGTTCCTGTGCTCGAGTTGTATTTCGAATTAAACTACATATTGCGTCGGCGAATTTTGTATACTCCCTTTGAGGGTTCCTCCGAAGAAGGAGAGAGCACCAGGTTATGTAGTTCACCCTGTATAGCGAGGCAGATTTAATAGCAGCAGTATTATATTACGGCGAAGACTCCGGCCATGGGAGATCGATCAAAGTAGCTCCCATGAATTTAATAATTCCTTAATTATATTTCATCCACGGGGCCCCTTCCTCGCTCCACACGCATGTGCAGCTATAACACGAGGCACAATTTGCCGCATTGTTGGCTAGATTTTCGCGGCGGGAACTTCCCCTCGCACCGTAGAAGCTGAATCGAATTTAGAGACTGGAAAGCTCAGTCAAGGAGCATCGAGTGGCTGTGGATCAATGTAAACCACGGCTAAATATGAATTTACCGGTAAATTCGACCCACGCTAGGGGAGGTTTACAAGTGCGTGAAATCGAATTTCGAGGAAGCTCCGTTCAGAGGCGCTTAAACTTCGTTAAAGAACAAACCTTTTATGCCTACGCAAATGTCATTTCTTGCTGACGATTCTCTAACAGTAACATTTTAAAATGCCACTAATAAGGGAAAATTGTTGCTTTTATTTACTGGTTATTCCAGAGAACAAAGAATTCAGAGTAGGACTGCACTAGTAGCAAAACCATTTTAGCAGAGATCGTTAAAACACGTAGATAATCGGTAAAATTATCCAGCAGATTAATTCCTACACTAGGTACGGCTCGATTCAGAGGGAATGTTTACGATCAATCCTCGGAATCGAATGGGACCGTGATGGTGTCCCCAGGGATCTGTCGCGGCTCGTAATATCAATCCACTGCGCGCAGTTTTTCGTCCCCAATCGTTACACCCCCCGGGGGAGTTTAACTCGACGCGAATTTACGAGCGGCGTCACGTGGAAAATTCATAATGCTCGGTCGAAATTCGCGACGGACAATCCAAGTTCCGCGGCTTTAATCAAGCCATCGACATTCACGACTCGCCTTGACCCCCATGGGGCCCCGTTTCGGGCCTGTTGTGCCACCGTCGGAACGTAAACCACCGCGCCCCGCCGTCGTTAAAGTCAACCGCGATTTTTGCCGGGTTTCTCGCGACGCCGTTTTTATCGCGGCCACGGATCGACGATTTTCGAGCCGTCCAGTCACGATTCCCATGAAACGCTCCAACGTCACCGTTTGGTGGCTGACAGTCATTGGGCTGATTGGTCTCGATTAAAATCGACTTGCGAAATCGCCCGAACGATCTTCGTTGGTGACGCCATGGACGGTTATAGGAAGGCCTGCGACGAGCACGGTCCGCTTCGGGATGATGTTTCACGCGAGGAATGAATGAAAGATTTCGCTTGGTGTTCCGCGTGGGAAGAGGGGAGGAGATACGGAATCTTGTAGATTGATTTGTGATCGAGTAGTTAGTTTGTTTACGGGTTTCTGTCATTTGAATACGCGGAAAAGGAGTGGAGGCTGTGTATGTATCGCCAATTAATGTATTCCCATTCCATTGAGTGAAGTATTCAACAGCTGTTGCACGGTGATTAAATAATATTACCGGTGAATGATCGGCGCGAGTCTCTGAACGAGAGCAGCAAACAAAGTCGTAACAGTTATTATTCGATCGAGCAGCCAACGCAGCTGATCGAGTGCTCGTTATTTATGCGTACGCGGTGAATATGCATCGCCTTAAAATGCCATAACATCCGTCCTGTAAATCTGTGTCTCGTAAATAAACGACGGGATCGTATGGAGCCGCGATGAAAGTAGCGCTCCAGCGATATTATAATAGAGTAATATTTACTGGTTGACCAGGGAAGTGATATCTACGACTTGAAAACACGTGGCCGGTATTTCTGCTCGTATATTTTACAATAACACTCCGAATTGTGCATCGATTTTCGAAATTGTCCCCTGAACGGGTCGTTAAGATAAGGGGAATTTATTACGCCCCACTTTGACACTTTCTATCCGCGAAGGAGATAAAGGGAAAATTATGGTAGATAATGCGAAACTGCTGGATAGTCTGTTCCTTAGTTCTCTTCGCGAAAACTCACCATAGGGAAGTGAAATTCCACGTGGGTTGACAATATGCAAACGCTGATTATTGTCGCCATTATCGCAGTCGTATTTCAACTCGAGGAAAACACCGAGCTTAGGCGAAGGTAGAACTCGCTAAGCAGCGCAACATATTTCTAGAATCGTCCTGCGCGGTCATACGAAGAGAAGCGATCGAACAATATGTTGTATCCGGCGCGTGCAATTCGTGCCCACCCATTCCCGCTCGATTTCTTCCCGGAGCACGCATCCCGCGAGAAATTGTTGTCTCAACGCGAGTAGGAGTCCCGTCGCTAAATAACGTTCGCGCAATTTCTCGCGGTGTCTTTCACACTGTATTCACCGGTTTAATCCGCGCTCGTAAATCCGAAGATCCAGGAACAAGCTTCGAGGTCCGCGCAGTTTAACGACGACGCCGTAAGCCGACGCTTTAGCGGAGCTTACGATTTAAACCCCTCTGCCCTGCCCCTCGGGCCTGCACGTGGAACCGATGAAATATCGCTGCAAATTACTGCCAAATTCGACGGGAGAAAAGGTGCCACGGCACCGCCGCGATGAAAAGGGTCCCGAACGGGCAGTCGTAACACCTCCAACACATTGTGCGAATATGTACACCACGAGTATCGCCCGTGACAAATAGGTGAAAGCTCGAACGATGCGCTCGGAACGGTGCAGTAATGATTTGAGAATTGAGACGGGCACTTTTTGTGCAAACTCGCTCGACAGATTTATCTATCCGCGTCATTTGCGAATGAGTTAATTCGGTGGCACGGTAAACGTGATTTTACGAGCATAACTGAATTTATTTTGGTTTTATTCTATTAGGATTGGTCAGTTATTTCCCTAAGTGGGTTTGTGCATGAAAGGAGGCTAGGTCGCGTGTTGTTTAAATATTATAAAAGGTGAACGTGACTCAAAAAAGATTGATAAAACACTGCGATAGGTAATATAGGTGATGAAATGTTAGCAACAGATGACTAATAAATGGTTTTCTCGTTCTTTGTTACAGATACGAGTTTCGTGATGCGCGAGAGTTTCGAGTGAATTCATATTCCGTGTTTATCGTCAGTGCGGGTTCGTGTTCGTTAAGCCGAAGTTGATCAGTGTCGCGTCGGTTCTGATTAGTTACCTCGGTCCCGCGAGACACGGTGTTAAAATTCGATGAGTAATATGAGAGGAAGATGACGTCACTGGTACAGAGGGACTTTGGGTCTCCGAGGAAGAGGGAATCCATCAGCAGCAATGCATCCAGCTACTTGATGGTGAGTGAAAGCCGTGTTAAATAATCAACAGATGTGAAACAGAAGCTTCGCAGTGAAATATCACAAAGGCCTCCTCGAGACATCGCTAACCATTCGAAACAGTCCTCAAAGGAAAACTACCTATCTCAGCATTTTTCCCCGTAATCCCATCGTTAGTTCTCAATCATCCGCAAACATCGTTCCAGCGGTTTCAATTCCGGAGGGACATCCGCCCCGGGTTGCTCCTCCCCGAGATACAAAGCGTAAAACGTGATCTTGAGGAGATTCGTGTCGCTTTCATGGCTCGCCTTATCGCTGTCCAAATAACTTCTGATAGGGGGATCCAGCGTAACCCCTTATCCTTATCACGGCTAGATGTCCACTGGTCGGAATCGCGGCGCGGCGAGACAGTAAGCTGCTATGTATTTAGAAGCGACAATCCGGGAAACGGGAACGAACCGACGCCGATGTGTATTCAAAGACTGTCGGCGGGAACGACGCTCATAACCGCGAGGATTGCCGCGTGTTGGGCGCGAAAGGATGCGACGTCGTTTGTCAGGAGGAACCGCCGAGGGGATGGCGGAAAATCCGAAGGGGGAACACGCTTTCACCCTCCGCGCGATTCCATCATCCTCCGGCTCGGTGTTATCATCGTCTACCCTTTGATTATCCGCGCGTGTGTCGCGTGTTTCTTCCTATCGTCTCCCTTCTTCTCGTCTTTCCTTCCGCCCTGCAAGCTTTCTTCGTATTCGCTGACGTACACGGGGGTGGAATTTAAATCTTCCCCGCGACAGGTCACGGTACGCTGATTTTTCCGAGTATTCCTTTTTTATCGGGGGTGAGCCGACGGGGGAACGGTTTCGATACATTTCCATTCGTTTCGATTCGTGCTGTCATTCACTGGACGTTCTACTTTGCAAGCGGTGCTGACGGTCTTTCAGTCCTTTTATCCTTGAACCGCTGCTGTTCTTCTCACACTTGTACCACTGTCTAATTAATCAGCTCCTCTAGAAATTCCACTGCCAAGGGGTCATCACCTCCGGAGGAACCACTCTCATTATCAAAGAGTGCAATTCTCTGGCCTCCGTCTGGTTAACGAAAACGCGTCTTCCCCCATTTCCAGGGCATTCCCCTCGCCTCTGCGCGCTCCTTGGACTTCGTTTTTCGCGCGACTTCCTCGCGCGGTATTGAACGAGCTGCGTGGCCGGAATTTTATAAACGACGGGGAAATATAACCGAAGGCTAAGGGAAGCTCGGGAGGTATGCAAAGGGGCAAAAAGTGAAGTATCGTCGCCAGGCTTGCCTGCCGAGGGGTCGGGAGAGGAGAGAAACGCAAAGTCGACGGCCCAGGGTCCCGTTTAATGCAAATTTTGTCATGCACCAGAGCGATATCTCGCCCGTTGCGGAATTAATGTTCGCGATGTTTCCTTTTCATTTCCGGCCACGTCGCGCGCCACGATTTTCAAAACGTGATGGATAACCGAAATTCCCACTCCCCCCGAGGGCTGCCTTCGGGAAGCCCTTTGTTTCGAGATGAACGTGTCCTTCGACTGGCTTCCAATATTTCTGATGGAAAAGTTGCTTGCGTCATACAGACGGGGGACGTTATTTCATTCTCAAAGGGAAATTAAAAAAAGAAAATAGCAATGTCTCTTGTTTTTAATGATTGCAAAGATTGTGGGCTCGATGAGGGACGCTTAAAATTGCATCCAGAGTGTTCCCTTTCTAAGCTTCCGTCGAATCTAATCGTTTTCGAGTCGCAACGGTAATTACGAGGTACAAGTGGTAAGTAAAGGACAATGACCGCGGCGACCGCGTCCACGAGCGGCGCAATTAACTGAAATTTGAGTGGGCCTAGTTGTCTGAACGATTATGCGAGAGCACGAGGTCCATCCCCGCGTCTTTCACCCTTATGGGCACCATTACGTCCCCGGCGGCTTAAAAACGCTTTAACTTCGCGGATAGGAACAGATGGTCCTCGTTCCCCATGGAGGCACGTAAGCCATGCGAGTTAATGCTCGCTGGAATATTCAGAAGTACTCACGGAAAGACTATTTCTCAAGCAGGCGACTTTTCCCGGTCCTTCGATTCCAGATTATCGTCTACTTCCACCGAGGAAGCAACGTGGCCAACTGTTTGTCTCGAAGCCCGGCTTCCATCTGGGAATGTGTTCGGCTTTACCAAAGCCTGCGAGGGTTCGACTAATTACAGCTAGATGTGCCCTGCGACAAAGTAAACCCGGAGGATCGAAAGTGTATCGACAGTGGCACGGTGGCAAACTTTCTAGACAGTGGAACGGTGTCCACGAAGACGTCCTTCGGTGGGAGTCGATCGATGCCCACTGAGTGTCGAGTGCATTGTACCTAGGCTTTTCTTCTTCGAGCTGTTAATCAGCAAATAATGATGAAGTGAAATCAGTCATCTTCTGCGCACCGTTTCCTTGAATATTTCGTTTCTCTGAACATTTTGCCTCGTCCTGCGAGCTTTCTCTCCTCTCAGGTCCTCCCTCACCAACTTCCCGCATTTAACTTCATTTATAAACGTTTCTTAGCCTCGAGTTCCTTGTGTTTCTCATTCTTAACCCGTCAACCAGGGGCGACGAGTTAACTCGCCGCGAAAGTTTAATTATACTCGCGCAGAACGAGTTAACTAGGCCTTCAGTCGTTCTTAAATCCACAAAGGGCGCAGCTCGTTGAGAAGCGAGTCAGTCAGTAGATCACGTCGTAATTGTTTCGAGACACCGTATAGGCAGGCACGACGAAAGCATACGTTTTCCGAGCGAAACCGCCGCTTCTGCCGAGGATCGACCGGTATGCAAATTGAGATTAAAGTCCTATCTATCGATCTCCTAAAGTGTAAAAGCTGATCGATCGCCGGCGCTGTTAATTGAATTAATCATCGGATCGAGCGTCTTCCTTTATATATCGCGAGGGAATCGTCCCCAGTATCTTTGGCCGATCCAATTTCCACTGGATAAATATAGCGGGGCTGGTTAATTCGATTATTTATCGAGCCGCGGAACCCATACGTCGCCAGCATTACAATAGTATTGGACGTTCGATTCTCGGAACATGGGAATGATTAGGCCGGTGGCACGTCGCCGTCGTTCGTCCAGAAGACACCGGGGATAGTAAAGCGCGTATTTTTACCCCCGTGTCAACGAACCTCCAAAGGTTAATCCCTCGACGATCGATTCACCGGAACTCGCAGTCGAGCAAGTCGCATCACGATCGCCCTGCTCGGCGAGAAAAAGAGAAACAAAAAGGAAGCCAGCGTTAAAACTTTCAGTCGAACGGACGCCTCTATCGGTCCAGTCCATCCATGTGGAAGGAAGTCGGACTTACTAGTGGCTGCGGGGAGTGGCGGTGGAACCGGAGAAACCGCGGTGATAAATCCTCCGTTCAATCAAGTTAAAACGATGCTAAATTATTTCGAAGGGTACGGTAAAAGTGGAAAGCACCAGGCCTCGCAACCCTTACCTTATTTCCTCGGATTATATTTTTCGAGGGCACGAACTGGTGCGCGGCGGCGTCGCTTTAACTCGTCGACTTAAAGGAGACCCTCTGCTCAAGGGGCTGGTCAACCGCAAAGAGATTATCGCGAATTTTTGGCGAATAAATTGGGGAAGCTGCATCTGTGCTCGTAATCTAGGTGCATCTTTTGCTTTAAGATGGTATGATTCTCTGAAGTTTCTTTGAGGTGTAGAGGGTGTTTCGGTGGAAGACGAATAGTATTTTCTTCCTTCGAAAAGACTGTAGAGAAATTGTGGTGCAGCAAGCTCCTTAGAATGTTTGAAAGTAGCACCAAGAAATTTCTGTTTTTAATTAAATGGAGATACTGAGATTCTTGCTTCTTGTGCGCAGAAATTATCCATGGTTGAAACACGAATAGAGATCTTTTTGAATACTCTCACAAGATTCGACAGATTGAACAACAGAGCGAATGATGTACATACATCTGTTCCCGTCAAGATAATCGAAACTATTATTCTACGCATTTTTGATAACTGCTCGTCAAAGTACATGCTTACTGAATCATTTTTGTTTGGATCAGATGTTGCTATGGAAATTGAACGGTGGGTCGGTGGCACGTTCCCGTATCGATTCCCAGCTACAAGTACACGCGACCCGTAAACGTGGCTGCACATTCGCGTTAAAGTTCAGTTCACTCACCTGCGCCGCTCGTAAGAAGGTGTTACGCTCCTGCTTTATATTCCACGTGACGAAATCGAGCATGGAGCGAAGTGTCGATGGTAACGATTAAGGAATAGATTGATATGTGCCAGTAATTTAAAGAGACAATTAAAATTCGAACTCCGTATCTCCCATTTATCGCTCGAAAGCCATTACACAAGTTCCAGTACCTTTGGAAAAAATACACCAAATTCTAAGTAGAACTTGGATATTGCAGAGTTCCTTTCTAACGATTCTACGATCCAATCAGTGTAATTTCACAAACTGATTGCTGTGCTTGAACTCTCTCACCTCGTGCTTCTGTGAATTGACATCAGAGTGTTTTGGAGCCACAGTGAAACTCCCTCCACATCCGTCGCCTTTTTCTGCGAGGAGATATGACAGTGGTGTCCATCGGTGAGTAGAGAATGAAATTCGGAAGAAGCGTATAGATCACATTATCGATATTCGCGTGGCGTTCACATCAGCCCGCGGATTTCAATGCTGGAACGTTGCTGAGGTCAAGCTTCCTCAGCCTTTCATATTCCCACATCTGCGTCTTCTCCCGAGGCCGTGCTGCTGACGTGGTGCATAAAGATACGCGTGCACGGCCTCTCCCGTTGTCTTATCATCCCCGGTGTCGTGTGCTCGTGGGTACACAGAGGCTGGTAAATAAATGGCGAGCTACGGGAACCACGCAACCACTCCCGATCGAGTGCAGCTGTCGCTGCACACCGCGTGTCACGATAGTTTCGGACCGCAGGTGAACGTAAAAATTATGTTCAGGGCCAACTGACGTTCCTTTGTTGGCCGACGATGCGGCCCCGCGACAGGAAGGGGCCAGAAATGTTGCTTTTTGTTTCGAGACTTTATTGTACATGTCGAGCGCACTCGATGCCGGGCCCTCGGGGACCAAAAGCCTGCTAGTCTTTGGATGGAGCCTCTATTCTTCGATCAGAGCTGAAGTTTCTTTATTTCTACGAAATTGACAGGATATGTGTGTAGTAGTTTACCTACTTAGAAAACGGAGAAAATTAGTATTGATTACTGGTAATGAAGATGAAACTGAGAGACGGATCTTGATCAATTAAAACACTTCAACTTCCACCTAATCCTCCTATTCCGATCGAAATCCATCACGATTCATCAGTGATTGGTGGATCAAGGTGGCTAGCCCGAAGACAGACCAAGGGATTTTCTCATGACTTTAGGGACCCACGAGTTAATCCAGATGAAACTCCGAATGACCATTATTCTAGCTCCATTTTAACCAAGTACCTACCCCAAATCGAACTCGCACTTATCCCTGTATTACCCCCTTCCTTATACGCCTCTCCCTTCTCCGTCCACGAGTAAGCACCGTTCGCAATCAACTGGGCCCAAAAGGAGTACCATGGTGGCTCGTTTCGGGACACAGGGTATGAATCGTGCTTCCGTTGAGCGTGTCCCTATTAAACGAATTCTTACAACGGACAGTGGACATTCGACTTTTGCGGGAGACGCACGTCGCCGACCGGACGCGTGTTGGAGGTTTATTTGTCGTGGCCCGGCTGCATTATGTGCGTGCATCGTCCATTACGATAACGAGCTGCCGGCACTGGGAGCCCGTTTAATTGTCGTTCGCGGTGCCTAATCGTTGTCGCGCCCCCTCTGCCCCCGCCTGCTCTCTGCACCTCTGGCTTCCACTGGTATAAACATCGCTCGGTGAAAACAACCATGCCGAGCCGGGCGTGCATGCACGCGCGGTGCATATAAATGGACGCTGATAGAGCCGCGGTGTCCACGTTGTCTGCGTGTCGATATTGGAACGGCGATAAAGACGCTCGATTCCCCAGAAAGGTAGTCGTCCTTTAGATGAGTGGTTGTCTCATAGATTGCGATCGGCTGCGACCGACTGGACGCTTGTACCGACCAGAGGATACGGTGTAAAAGCTTTCGTTCAAGTTTCGTGTGGTCTTCGTCCGGAATCAACGCTACGCGATACTTTAGTGCGGTGTAGCGGGGGTACGAGATGTGCTGTGTCCAGGGATTCGTGATCTAACGCAGATATAACTCGCGAGGAAAGATCCCCAATCCGGAAATTCAAAAATATATTTGAGTTAATGTATAGGTATGAATTACGCATTTTTTATGCTCAAACGCACTCTAAGGAGGTGAATTCCACCCCTAAAAATCCGGCTATTTCCGGATTTAGTGTTATAACTCGCGATCTGTGAAAACTGTAAGTTAGTTCGCGAGCAATTTCACCCCCTCAGAGTGAATTTCAGTAGCAAAAAAATTGCGTAATACATAGGTATCTATACATCTTCTACACATCTCCAAAGTTTCATAATTTTCTGAACTTCTGGGTTGGGAATCTTCCCTTGTCAGCTTCTAAAACAGTCTTTGGCCTAGATTTCAATCAGATCTATCTTACTTCCGTCTGAAGTGAGCACAGATGATGTTGATTCTAAATTGCGATCAGGTGGTAGTACTTTGGGATCGGCGCTCCGAGTCAGATTTAGTCGAGTTCAACTAGTATAAATTAGGTGCAATTAGTGCGAGCTAAGTCCAAGCCTGTAGCGAGCTCTGATCAGTTGGACGAGTGATACAGTTACTTGTTAATAATCGCACAGATTATACTTTTGCAGCGTCGGTGGATGGATGTTTCAGTGTCTCGTGAATTTCTGTCGCCCCCGAAACGAGTTTCCATATTCCTCTGGGACTGATATCGCGAGGGGTTCCTCACTTCTTTGCCCCATGTGTTCGTCATAGCGTGCAACGTATGCTGGCTTAAAATATGGGGTGGTCTGCGCGTATGGGTGGGTTATGCAAGCCAACAGACCATTTGAAGGGACGTAAGACATACATTATCGGCTATCTGGAGCAGTGATCTGAATGACTCTGTTCTCCTCGCCCGCTTCCACTGGATAGACACGCACTGCTCGCTAGCGATGGAGCCAAGCTTAATACACGCGTCACGAGTTTCAGTCAATTCAATAATTAGAAGCACGAAAGTACAGCAGTGCGTGATTAATCGCACGGCCTGCCATTTTCGGTGCACGGTCGCGATTTTTATCGCGCTCAAGCCTACCTCGTGTATACTTCTACACCCTCGAGCCCACACCCTCCTCCCAGCATCCCCAAAAACTCCTCCAAGAGCGAGTCGAGGAAATGGCGCGGAAGGGAAGCGAACATCCGCGAAAAATGTAATTCATCCGCGGCGGTGAGATCTCTGTCCACGCGACGCGTTCTTCCCGTCGGCGGATTTAATTAAACAAAGGACAGAATTGAATTAAACGCGGCGACAACGGTGGCAACGTGTTGCGCGGCAGCAACGCGACAGCGACCCGCCGCTGATTGGATCTAATCCGTTTAATTCGGGGAATGAGTTTCAGCGGGCCATTTTAATTCGAGCACGCCGCCGTCCTGTCGCGTTTGCTCTTCGAGTGCTCTTCTTACAGCCGCGCTAGTCTTCCTCGGGCTCGCTCCTTCCCTCGCGAGGCGGGCCCGTCGCGCTCGTAAGCTTAACGATCGGAGAGAGATCCTCGAGTAGCTTCGTTACGATACACAGTTATTAGGAATTCTGCCCGCTGTTCGAAACCCGCGCAACGTCTCTCGAGGCTGCGAGGCGCGAGGGTACACAGACAACGGGAGGAGAGCGGAAGGAAAGCAGTTCGTCGAAAGTGAACCGCGGTAGAGATGGGTCGGGAAGCAGGCAGCTGCGGTGCGGGGATAGCGATGGGATGAGGAGTATCTCGAACACCGTAGGAATATCGCGATGGGGCGCATTCGAATATGAGGAGCGTTGCGGAGAGCAGTGTAACTCCTTCGCGTTCCAAAAATAAAAAATATAATCTTAGATACTGGAAAGGAAATTTCTCCGGCGTGGTCAACGTTGGAAGGCAGACGTTTACGCGAGACGAAGCAGGGGACACGATAAAATGACAAAGGCTTGAAAAAGGGGGAATACATAAATAAGTAACGCCACCCTGGTAGTACATTGTCATTCAGAGGGGCGGCCGTCGGGGTATCTTAAATGAAGATCGCGGTGCTCCGGATGCAAAAAGCTGGACCTGACACCCCTGAATCGGGATGTTGGTCAGGGACGGTGTGGGCTCGAAAATCGTTGCTGCATTTTTCATGGAAAGCCGCGGTTGAAAAACTCTGGCTAACTCGGCCATGGTCGACCACGCAATGAAAAAGCTCTTGTTCATCCCTGCTTTGGAAATGGCTGACACCGTTCCGCTGCTCTTTTATGCGAATGCTTTCGAGCTTTTGCATAGGTGCTGTCGCGTTGGATAAAAATTTCAGACGTGTCATGGCCAGCGTCCCATTTGTACGCGGCTTTTTATGTATTCTTGCGTAGGTACGTTTTTGGTCTCTGGTTCCCTTTTCAGTGATGGAGGTAAATACGCTTTAGCTGTTTTGCTTCGAGCCTCTTGGAGACTTTAAACACCCACGGTCTACTCATTTCACTAGCAATTATTTATTCACAAGCTTTAGTTGACCTGTTAGCTCGAACTTGAACGTTTCTACGGATTCCATCGGGTTTTCGGCGAAGATCAGCGAAGGGTTTCCCAGTCGCAAGACTATATCCTCCCTTTCCGTTCGCCCGGCGAAACCATCGATTTCCATCGGCTTTGTGAGCGAAGTTTCGACAGCAGGAATATGTAACCGACGTCCTATGGGGCTCCATGCTTCGTTGCTCGTGTGACTCACAGTGCGTATACGCCAGGGTCCGTTTGCAAACCAAATAGTATTCGCGAATCGAGAACGTAGAGCTTTTCATTGCACGTCGATAATCTCAGTTTCTTTCAAATATTATTCCTCTATTTGTTTTAACAAATAGAATTTCTAGACCCCCAAAAATGCCAAGCAATTCATTACCCAGAAGCAATCACCTTAAAATCGAGTCGAGGGTTCCCTCCCCCATTCCCAAATAAATTATTAATCCCAAGCAACTTGGCTATAACCGTACAGGAACCCTCTATCCGCAAATGATGCGCGACGCAGTGATAGAAGCGGACAGGAGTCGGGAAAAATGCAGCCAGTTCCGCAGACACAATGACACATCCTGTTACCTGTCAATCGAGCCACCCTCTGGGCGACGGTGGTCGGGTATGAAAATTTCAGAAACAGACCGAGATTCCGTGGAATGGGTGACGTACCCGTGTCACAACGCGGGCTCGATACTCGTATCGACAGATTGCGGTCCGCGGCGGGGAGGTTGGCACGAGGGCCTGGAATCGAGGGGGGGTTGAATTGCAATTACATTCTCACGATGGCCCTTTAAGGTCGATCCCAGCCCTGCGAGCCCACCGCGAGGGTTCCGCTGGTATTTAAATTGCGCTCGAGAATGCGCGTTACGCCGCGCTGTATCGCATTATTGCTATGCGTAGTATGCGCCACTCCGAGTCAAGCCTCGGAAAGTACGACCCCCGGTTAACGATTTTTCTAAAATTCAGGGGTACACCGCTGCCGCTCTCGAATATTAATTTTCTCGAGGGCACGGCGAAATCCGCCCCGAGTGGACGAAAGACCTGCTTCCAATTCGGGCGGAGTTGTTTAAACCCCGCTGCAACTCGCGCTCCAATCTGCTTCAACCCCTCCGGAGCTGCCACGTACCTGCTCCGAACTTGTCACGGCTTTGGGGTTTATACTTCATAGCAATTCACGAGTATTCTCCGCATTCCTGTTACACAGCTCGCTCCGAGCTTCGTTCTGAAAGCTCGAAATCGCTGCCGTATCGATCCCCATGGTCTACATACGCGGAGCGACCACCGCGAACGGAATCAGACGGTTCATTATGCCGCTATCGCAACGTATGCCACGGGGAAAGGAAAAAGGCGAGCTATATAAACGGGCGGCTGGCTACTTCACCGCCCTTTTTACCGCTTGTAACTCCCATTCACGGCACGACACAGCGGCTTTAATTACGCACGGTTATTGTGTAATCCTGCATTAATGCCGACAGAACGGCTCGAGTGGAATTACATAAATAATGAACGGAAGTTCGCTTTCATTCGCGAATCGTGCGCCGTGCTGCGGACATGACGGACGGCGGAGGACCTCGGCGAACGAGTATTCGCGAGATGAGAGGCGAAGGAGGCCGTAAATAATTCCGTTTAAATTGCCGGGTCGGGGCGAAAGGGTGGTTCGACGCGGAGTGAGATAAAGTAGGAAATTATTGCCCCCACCCCCTCGGCGGGCCGTTTTTAACCCGAGAAGAGATCGCCAACGGGCTCTTTTTATTCAGCAATTTTTCGAGTGGAAAACTGTCCCTCCAGTGTTAACAGAGAGAACACCCTCGGCGTTTCGTTTATGTTTTTACTTTGCGCTCGATCTAGCGGAAATTATTCGTACGCAGGGAGGTCGCGGTGAAAAAAAACAAGGTCCAGTTTTCAATGAATTATATTCTGCTTGCCCGGAAAACGTGACTCGGGGAAACTTGTGCCATGCGGCGCGACGTTCCAAGCGCAGCTGACTCATGTCACCTTCGAAGATCACAGCTCGCGGCTATTGCATAAGCCAGTATTAACGTCAAGACGTTACGTGATAAGAAGCGAGCTCAATGAGCTTACAGATTCACTGACAACACCCACGCAGGAGCGCTCGCGAAGGATGTGTATATGTACAAAGGATGGAAGGGCTTGGAAACGAAGAGGGGAGGTCACTTTATTACAAAAATCCCCTTCCGACCGGGGATCATCGTCAAAAATAACATCCCCCGCGAATAAAGTGCGCCTTTCTTTCATAAATGAAATTTGTGGTAACCATAAATTGTTACAATTACGGTGGCTGGGGTTGGAGACACTTGACGAGTTCGAAAGAGTTTCAGCGAGAGTCATCTTTGTCTAATTACGCCTGTAAGAAACGTCGTCGACTTCTGTAGGGAAAAAAGTATTCGATGCTTTGAATTCGGGGTGTTTAAACTTCCCTTTTGTTCTTCTCTAACAAATGGCTGCGAAATTGAATCGTTCCAGTGCAAATGAATACTCGATACTTTAGGGGAGAAAGTGGTAAATGAAGAAACATATCTAGTGGCACGTAAAATTGTATAAATTTTTCATGAGTTGTACTGTGCACGTGGGAAATGTGCGTTTCCCTCTCCACTCCTCTCGATATATCGTCATCCCCGTGTTGCGCGACGAAACTTTATCGGACGTCTTCTCCACGTTCAATATTGACTTTGCGAAAGTGCCTCCGGATGGAAACCTTCTAATTTTCCGGGCTCCGATTCCATGATGCAATGCAAATACGCCAGGCATTCGCTGTACAAGGGCTGTGCTCATGCAAACTTCATTTCCTCCCCACCAATATTGCCGAAATCTTTTCGGTTCTCTTCTACTCTGTCGTTTTCTAGCAAAGGAGCATAGGATTCGCTCGTATAATTTTTCTCGTGGAACACAGAATGCGTTGGTGAACATTTAAGAACTTGTTGGTGGAAAGAACTCGAAATATTTAAGAATATAATCTGAAGGAGGCTTTCGGAAGCTGAGAACCAGGACTTTGTTAGACTCTCAAGGATTCAGCGGAACTTTTTCCAAGAACTCCAACTTTCTTAAACTTTAAGGGGTTACATCCAGCTAGCAAAATAAATTAAACCCTTAAGTGGAATCTCTGATATCTTCTATAAGTATATTAAAGTTTTTATATTATCTATTCCAGATTAGACATTTTTTTTAATTCAGTAATTAGAGTTCTTTTGAAGTTCCTGTTCGAAGTGTCTCGAAGTGTCTCGAAGTGTATCTGAAGACTGACAGTGAATGAATTCTTTAAGAATTTTCATATTCCCAAAGTTGATTAAAACGTCACTGCCGTCAATGTATTAATCATCGCTGAACACTGTACCAAGCCTTCGATCACGGGGTTCCAGGGGTACAACCCTGAGGAATTGCGTTATCGGAGGGCAACAGCGGGGTTTTGCGCAGCTTCGGGGGCGATTTTACGACGCGGTTTCGCCGTAACACGTTCAATTAAGGATTAACGTGATTGCAGGCGGTCTACTCGGCCAGCATCGGGATATACCTACTAATTCCGTGACTTGATTATGACAGTGTTCCGCTAATGGCACTGGTGTCTCATACTAGCGGGCAATTGAATTTAATTTTCGTCGTTCGACGTTTAATAGCCGCGCAACGATTACATAATTCTACCTCGCAGCGGATGATGAAACGCTGCTATTTAACGCGTTCCATTACTTCGGCCGAGCGAAAGATAGTTGATACTTATAATTATAAGCCTTGGCAAAAAATCTGGAATCATCTGATATCGATTGAACTTGGCTACCTCTGAATCTCGATGCTGGATACACACGAGGCCATTCATGTATATTATGACCATTCAAGACACGCTGGGCACCTCGAAATTAAATAAATTTTGTTCTTTAGAAGCTCAATGTAACTCCCTTGCCATAAGAGCTATATTAAATACCATCTTGTTCGAACGGAGGCACTTCAATGGCTATTTACAACAGTTTTTGTTTGAAACACTCGAGGCGGAGCGTCGACAGCGCGTTCATTAAACAGTAAAATGCGATTGATGTGCCACTTCGAAAGGAAGAGGTGTGCCACGACTACCCTAACCCCTTTTGCTTCTCTTTCAGCTGCTTAATTCCCTGGCGACCGATTTGGACTGCATGCTGAGCGAGCTCTGCACGACCCCGAATTCCTACGAGCGGTGAGTACTTGTTCTCTTCTTTGTCTTCTTCGAGGTCAAGAGCGGGGCTATTCGAGTCGATCGACTCGATGGACCCCGAACACACTCCGTGCTCCCTCGATATCTTTCCGAAAACCGCGAAAAAATTCACAGAGGGGAAGAAAAAAGCGTGCGAAGGGTCAAAGTTTGATCGAGGTAGCAAGGTGTTCAAACTCATCAGAGTTTTCGAGCATCTTGTGACGGATGATGGCAAAGAATCCATTGCGTTATATTTTATATTCGCTATGGCAGAGATTTGCTCGAGCTTGGCTACGATCTTTCGCTCATAAACTTGCCGAATGGATTAAATACCTACTCCTGGCGGTAAAGTATTCGGGGGCGGTGGGTCGTAGATTCTCGAACGGGGTGACGCCGTTGAACAAGCATCGTTAGCCACCCCTTTCGCGTGACCACGGTTAAATCACGAATTCCCGTGGTAATTTATGATGGAAATGTTCCCCGACGCCTCGTGGCCGCGTGCACGCGGAATAATTTCCATATCGTAAGGACCTTCCTGGTGATCTATGGGAGACTTTGCCTACAATATCCGCGATGGTATATGGGACACCGTATAATGGCCGCCCCGTTAGATTAAACGCGCGCCCAACTTTCCACGATATTGCGACACGCTATTCTCGCAATTTATACAATCTTCTTTGCTCCGGTTTCCACGTAGCCTCGCTGTCATCGAATCGTTATTAAAGCCCTGCTCGATTGTACGCTACAAATCGATGGGCGAACGCGGGACGTTTCTTCTACCTCGATTGTTGCCGTCGTCGATAAACCTGCCATCGAAAGGGAGAATTGGAGGGTGACATTAATTAAAGGGGTGTCCCTGGCGCTTAATTCTCGCTCTTAATCACGCGCCAGGGTAGTCTCGGCCTCTGTTTTTGACGTGAATCTTCGTGCAGTTGATGGTGCCCTTGAAAATCATCCCCCGAGCTCAGGGTTCTTATCAAAAATTCCCTTTAACGTTTCTTTAAATCTTATTCTTATGGAAGCCTTGGTCTGTCGGTAGAAAATTGCCGGGACGATTACAGTAGCCTATAAAATCTCGCGATGTAGGTATTTATAGTCCCTGATGTTGAACGGTGAACAGTTGGGGCATTTTCAATTTCGCTGCCGGCAAGAAATTCGGTATCTTTAAAGGGCGCTGGCTGTTAGAGACAAAAAGAGCGTGCTCATTATGCTCAGAGGATATTAGGAGAGCTTGCAAGTTGCGACGATGGTCTAGCAGCAAGAAAACGACAGGCAGCCGGCAGCCGAAAGCGATTACGCATAATATTATGGCGCTGATCCCAGGCACATGCCGCGAATTGGATCATTTGTTCGCCGAAATGCTAATTTCGCACGTAGGTATTTATTGTTTGCCTGCTCGTCGTTCAACTTTATGTTCCTCTGCCCCCCTCTCTCTCTCTCTCTCTCTGTCGCTTCTCGCAGATCCACAGAAACGAGATTGAGATGAAGATTGATGCTTCCGCCTCTCCTTCGTGGAAATTCTGCGCCATGAAACTATTCGAATTAGGCACAGTGCGTACTGTTGATTCGCTGAAACTTGCGCGAAAGTTTGTCGTTAAAGGCGGGTCGTTTATTAATTCCTAGGTTGCGCGAGCGAAGCTTTAGCGAGAAACACAGCGGTGTTCTTAATAGCTTTTCCTCGTTAATGGCAGATGGGATCCGCGATGAAGATGGATTTCTCTGATTTTTTTAAGAAGCTTGAATTCGGGACGTCCGCAATTAGCGAAACGACGGGAACGTGGCTTGGGGCACATGCTGCCCGTGCTATCCTAAATCAGGCCGAAAGTGCTGCCTCATAGTTTGTTCTTAATTCCGTCCCAGCTTCAGAAGTCGGTAGCTATCCATAAGGAACTTGTACAATCTATCAAGATGCCCATCTGGCCGTTTCGGTGAAAGTTCCGGCGCTTCCCCAAATGGTAGATGCTCAGCGATAAATTCTCTGCAACAACGGTTTCTTCGTGTTGTCCCTAACAAGAGTTTGGTAACCGGTGAACGAACCACGAACCACGTCGTGCGTAGGTTTCCTTGTGGAAAGATACGATAAGATTTTTGAGGGTAGATACTCCAAATTTTTGAGACCTTCAATTTTTTTAAAATCCTCTTCTCCAACTTGCTCAGATCTGTTCGAGTCCCAGGAAGCAATTTTCGCTTCTCCCAGCATTGCCAAAATCTTTCTATTCTTCTAAGACCCATCCGCCTTCATGGAAGTTCTTGCGAAGTGGAAGCTGCGCATCATCTAATCTAATGGATGCAAGGGGGTGTTTGAAGTAACGCGTCACGCGACCAGAGGACAGAAACCGTTCAGCCAGAGACAAAAAGTACGAGGAGAGGGCGAAAGGTGGAAGCAAGCAGACGGGGAGAACATTTCCGGGCCCGCTTGGATGCTCGTGCGGGGGAGAGAATGGGGGGCAGCGCAAAAAATGGAAATTTCATTCGCGTCAACGGCGAGCGATACACGCACGCGAGCTTTTCAGAGCGTAACCCGACTCCCACATATCGTTATCGGGCCTCGAGCTCTCCCGTATCGAGCTGATCCTCTTTTTCTCCCGTCGTTTTTCACCTACCCTCGTCGCTGTAGCGGCGCCCATCGCGGAATTCCCTCCCAGGCTTGAATGAAAAATAATTGAAGCGTGTTCAGGCATTCCACGGTAAGCTTGGAATTATGCCTGCGCAAACTTCGCGATGCTGAATAATCAGACACTCACCAACCCTTCGAAGCACGATTTTTCAACAAATACATAGGTTTGCATTCCGAATCGCGTCCACCTAAATTCCAAGTCAGCTGTTTAGAAAAATAAGCTCTTCGCAGAAAAATTGTATTCTATGATACATTTTTTTACTCGTGTTTGCATCAGGAGCCACCGCATTTCGAACGAATCGCCAAGCATTTGTTGCGATGCGAGGGACGTTTAAATATTCTTTCCAATTGTTTCGAGTAAAAAGCAGCATTTCGAGCAGTGATTTTCCACGTCCCGGCCAGATTTCAGATTTTCGGTCCCGCGCCACTGTCACTTACAGCCCCCTGGAACACGAACCGCAGGGGTGGGAGCGCGGAATTGAAATGAAATTCCGTCCCCAGGCCGCAGCCCCGCGGTTGAATTATTATCGGCCGGTAATCTCGCTAAAAAGTTCGCCCCCACCTCTCGGTGGAAAATATCGCCATTCTTCTGGTGCCTCCTAAGGGCGAGGGGCGCTTCCTTGTTTTCACTTTCGCTCTGACCGTGCTGGAGCAACCGGCTCCGCGTATAATTGACGCGGCGCGCACCAATTTCCACGGCCGCGCAGTTAATCGAGCCGTATAAGTCATCGTAGATAATTGATTGTACGGATTGCCGGCGCTTCGCTGCCTCGTTGAACGCGAATTAAACGGTGCACGTCTGCCCGCTCGTATCGAGCGCGATAAGTTGCATTTTTCACCGGCGATATTGCTCGTTAGCCGTTTAGATAAATGGATCAAGTGTTTCCACGTTGAATTACTTCTGCTCCGCGGGGAAAAATCGACGAAGTATCTTTTCCGAACTGGCAGATATCGAAATGTAGACGCGCATCGTCGTTCCCTGCTCCTCGGGATTATATCGACGTCAGGTAGTCACGAGGCATATCTTGGAACCCCGAGAGCTACCCTTACGACGCGATTCGATTACACTTTACGTGGCTCAGGGTAGCGACGTTTCTTTTTACGACGCATCAAACTGAATCCTTCGCTAGTAAACGCGGTTTTTACAACGCCGCCGAGACTCCAGCCACTGTCGAATCCCCTTTAACGATCTCGTCCGGTCTAACGCGAATCTAATGGGAAGCAGGGGTTGTCCAGGGTGTATAGAAAGGAGAGAGCAGTCTCTTCCTCCTGTGCACCCTCTGCGCAAGCTTCCTGTGTCTGGTCAGCCGCGTTAAAACTCTATTTACTCTGGATTTTGAGAAGCCTCCGCGGGCAGAGCGGCGTTTAATGGGCAAGAGCTCGTGAGATATTCGCGGATCACGTACGGGGGAGGAATATGCGTGTTTAATAATACACGTGGAAAGAGATTTGACCTGCGAGGGGGAAGCTCCGACTGGCAAAAATCTCGTCGGTCGCTCGTATCGAGGCTGTCTGTGACGCAGGGTTCGATGTCCCCGCGTGTAATTATGCTTCTTGAAAAATCGCCAACTGGAAGTACGCGCGATGATCACTCCGCGCGGAGTTAACGAGTTCTTCGGGTTTGAATTACGATCTCTGCATCGACACTCGCGCGCTGATTATACTGCCCGATAAAATGCTTTAATTTCCATTTACGAGGGATAAAGAGCGAGTGTCTGTGCGAGCTTGAAGCGAGCGTAATAGATTGTGATTGAGCGCATGAAAGATGTTCGAGTGTTTTAACTAGCTTTAGCTGCTTCCCTTGGTCATTGGGATAATTTAGTATTCTTCCACTTGCACGAGATATTAGCAGTCATCTTTAGCATAATTTTTTTTTAAACGTTTTATAATATTTTATAATTTTCTCCTTTTGTCCTCATTTTAATTTTGAAGTCAACAGTCAGCAAGGGTACACGCGCTAGTGGCGCCCTCTGCGCTGAGCTTTTGCGTCAGCCTTCCCATTCTTCATCGTGGATCAAGCTCCACTCACGCCTAGACTTCTATAGCTTGCGAGTTATTACCGCGAACCCTTTCTTCCCCCGTCGATCTCGTTAATGCAGCGTCGCTGGACGCGCGCGTTGTCTACATAATCATTAAGATAATCATCCGTGTCGGCCACCACGGTTGAGGGTATCGTAATCGATGTAGACCATAAATTGGATACACAGGGGGGGTTCCCTCGGGCTACTACGTGTTCTACTCCGACCCCCCTGTCTCCCTTTCTCCTCTGGTGTCCTTCAGTCTCACTTACGATCGATAACGATCGCGTTCGATCCTGATAATTGCCTGCTTGGCCGTTAATCATCGCGCGCGGTGCAGGTGAGTGTCAGGTGGCCATCGAGGGCAACGTGTTTAGGACACGTTCTCGAGCACTGTTGTGTAAGTGATTTATCGGAATCGTGACCATTGTGCTCGATTACCTGATTGAGGAAACTGTGTTATTAATCAAGCCTTGGATATTTCATTCGCGATTATAGCGATGTTTTTATTCTTCCACTGGTATCGACAAGAACTACCCCCAAGTAGCGATGGGATCCGAAGCACTTCGAAGTGCTGTGCTACAGATCACATCACTACCCCCAAGGCACCCAATTTTCATAAAAAGCATCGCACTAAACAATTATTCCGAGCCTCGTGTTACCAAATAAAGTTTATGTACCATTTCCAACTTCCCTAAAAAAAAAAACAGGGAATCAGACACCCTCGAGGAAGCGGCAAGCCAGGGCCGAAGAAAAATCTCGCGACTGGCAGGGTGAAATCTATTATCGGCGGAATTAGCGGCGCCCTGGGGCACGTATTTCGGCGACGCACCCTTTGTCTATGGCTAACGATACGGGGGCGGTTGGGTAAGGGTCGCGTAGACCCGTGCACCCTACGCTCTCCCCCTCGCCAAACATCAGACTCGCGTTAGTCGTCAGAAATCAGGGGGATATCCGGTGGCAGCCGGAGAAACCAACCCGGGGGAATCCCCCGCGGTGCTCCTCTGCTCCGTTGTATCGAGTTTCCAGATAATTCGATCGGGCGTTCGTTCCGCGTCCGACTTCCACGATCTCGCACGCTTCGATCGTCGGGGGTTCTCCGCGTTCCCTCTCGCGAGAGGAGGAGAGTGCCTCCAGCTGGACCATCGAATTCCACGTGACTTTCACCAAAGACACCGAGACGTCTAGCTTTACAGAGACATCGAGGAGTATCGTCTCGCGTTAGCTATCGCTTCGCGTTTGCACTGCGAAGTTTCTCGCAGATTCGAGAGTAGGGTCTTCGATGCCACTGATACTGGATTCGAGTAAGATTATGGAGATTGTAATCCTCTTCGCTTTTCCATTCCTCCTTCCATCTTTGCGCGTGCTTTTTCCATTCGAATCATTCGTATGCGCAAGTGTCCGAGGGCGAAACAGTGCTCGATATCTGGCGTGCCTTTGTTCACGGCCGGAAGCAGATAACGTTTATTACGAGAAAGCACGAACGCCTTATCATTGTTGGTGGCTTTAGAAGCACTTGCCCAATCGGAGGAAGTTTACAGTGGTTCGTTAGAAAGTCGTGGAAAGGTTTAATAATTGGGCAGACAATTGAGTACAGCAGTTTACGATGCGTCCCATAATAGTGTCCATGTTTCGTTAACAATTTTCTGGGGAAGACACATTTCAGATGACTGTTATTAATTTTCTAATAGCACGTGTTTAGACGATATTGGGTCAGCTGACGTGTCTGGACCTCGCGCCGCCAGAAATCGGGCAATCTGTTAATTTCCAGCGCGTGTCAACGCCAGGTGTTGCATCGCCTCGCGCATCGACCGTGCAAAGATGTCAGGTGCTGCGAATACGCTGCTGCGAACCGTGAATAAGCATGGAAATATCGTATAATGCAGTGTTTCCCAACCTTTATTGAGTCGCGAGTCCTCGAGGATGAGATTCCGTTGTTTTTATTTAAAACATTCAAGCCAAATTACTGTTTTAATAGATTACAGTAAGAATAGTGTCTACTTTTCACATCCAGCATCACAGTCGTAAACCATATCGATTTCAAGGAGCAACGCACTGTCTCGATGGTGTCTGAGGTCTTCTTTAGTAGGCTTCTAAAACTGTCAGCCGCAGACCCCCATGGCTCCCCCATAAATCCCACGGGCAGGATCCCAGACCCGAAGATTTCGCAAGATGAATACTCGTAGGCGTGGCTAGGTATGCGAATAGACAGTCTGCGCACAGAAAGAGGCTGCTGCTCCTTGTTTCCTACGGTTCATGGTCTGCACACGCTTCGCGGACTCCTCAGCTTGATGGAGCGCAGACATAAGCGGGTGAATCTGCCGGGCGAGGTGCTGTATTACAGCGGATTAACATCGCTCAGGTCGTAATAGTGGTGAATGTGTCGGTCTTCGCGATGAACTCCGTTTGCTGAATGAAGTCTGCCAGCTGGGAATATTTCTGGTGACTTTGAGAGAATAGAGGCAGTTATTTTGGAACTCTGAAATGTTGGGTGGCATAAGGAGGTGGTGGAATCACGCTGCATTACATTTTCCATTGAGCCCCTCACTTATAAATACGAACCACGAGTACTTCCTCTTGAATCATCTCGTACAAGCGAATTAGCAGCATTCACCAAGCGTGTCTCAATAAATTTCGTCGTCTCAATCAATCCGAAAAAGTAAATAGAAGCAATCAGCGGTACTAACATAGAAAATAGAAGTGAATTTGCATGTTCATCGATCATCCGCCGGGGTCAATGTAGTATTAACATCGAAGCGATCCTCGGCGAACTCCTGCGCGCCCTGGGGCGGAGGTAACGAACCGCGAAGATTAATGGACCGCGTCCTTGCCAGATAAATGACAAAAGAGCATCGCGGCGAATATTAGCGAGATCCTCGTGGGCGACGGGGCGCAAATTGTCGCGGCCCGATACGAGCGGCAATTCTACCAAGATTCACTTTCGACTGGCTGCATTAATCGCCGCAGGATGGCTGGTCCATCGCCATCAATCCAAGTTCCCCTCGTTGCTTCTCGGCTGTTACCTGCTGCCGGTGGTGTGTGCTCGACGAGGGGGAACAGAGTTCCGCGCCAGATTCCAGCACGGATTGCGATCCGAATAAATTCGAGTGGTCCACGAAATTTCTCAGCGATCGGGCGCGGTGGAGGTGGCTGGTTTAAAGTTACGTTCAACTTAGACGCGGTGGAATTGCACGGTTTCCTTGGATCGATACAGGGGAAACAAACGGAAAGAGAGAAGGCGCGATGATCGGTGGATCAAAGTAACCACGGCCAGCGTGGACAAAAGCCGGAGCCACGAGAGCCTTGGCTCGCCATGGGAAACGTAATTGGGATGATTACACTTTGTCGGTCCGACAGCCAGTTCCTGTGTAAGTTCGAACGCGATTAGCGGAATGCCCAGCCGAGCTAATCCAGAGGGTCGATCTCGTCCTGCTGGCTCTTTTACTCCGCCACCTCGGATCCCCGGCCACCTCGGCAATTTTCTTCTCCCTTTCCCGTCCGCCCCGGCGATTTCTGCCTCTCCAATCTAACCCCGACACCTTTATGGCGCGGGGACACGCGTCGCCGCGTGAAATCTCTCGCGTGCGCGAAAATTCCACGGGACCCTGCTTTTCTTCGTTGCTAACGGCACGGAAAGGGACGGGGGGAACTGATAGAAATAGCGGAGCGAGGCACGTCGCCGAAAAACATGAGTTATCGGCGTTATCGTTCCGCTCCGGTTCACGCGCGACCCTTTCCCAGGCCGGGGGAGCCATCCCGATTAAATATAATCAGCTGGACGCTCTAGTCGTACACATTTCACGACGGTTGGCCCTTGGATCGTATCGCGTCCCTTGGACGATGTTGCGTGGTTTTCCAAGTGCTGTAGGCCTTCAACAGGGTTCAACACATCGATTCACTTTGGGTTTCTATATTTTTTATCTTCGACATTTATCGACATTGGTGTTAGAAACGGTAATAGAAATAGGGTGGTTGTTCCTTTTTGTCTGTTCAAGAAACGATTATACAGTCGACTACAATGATTGAATATTTAAGGACAAACTCTCCCACTCGCGTAAATCGACTGGAGGAGCGAGGTTCCCGCTATTTTCCCCGTTGTTTCGCTAATTTCCCAGCTTTCGCAAGAGGAGTACTCGAGGTACTCGCTTGCTCGTGCAGGACACTCGTGAATATTTCAAGGGTTTCCTCCTTTTTTTACTTTTTCTTTCTGTCTCCGCCTCCTCTGCCTTCCCTTCGAGTTTTCCCTCACTCCCTGTCCCGTGGAAAACTGAAACGGAAGTGTTCAGTGGGGAAAGAGAGAGGCGGCTCAATCGATACCGGTCCACCCTTGAATTATGCACGCAGACTTGGCCAACGGGAAACGAACCGTTTTCCTTTAAGGTCCCTTCACACGGCGCCGCCTCTTGTACACCCGTTACCTTGCTGTTTTACGATCGGGACGCGGAGTTCGGGCACGGCTGTTAAATAAAAAAGCAAGATTTGCAGACAGCCGAGTGTTTCTTACACTTTTATTCGCGTCCTGGTACACGCGGACACGAATACGCGAAACGGGATTGCGCTCTTAAAGTGCTTGCTTTCTTATTGCAATTTTATTCTCTTATATTCAGTGACATTCCATTGTGGCAAGAAAAAGAACTTCCTTTGAAATGTTTCCACGTCTCTCCCCTTGCGAAACATTTCCTCTGGAAGGATATCTCCGAGCGACTCTCCGCGCCCAAGTTTGACAGTACCGAGGACTTCGTAGTCAAGTGCTCCACTAGCATGAACTGCACAATTCTATTATCCACTGACACGCGAACTGATGGCTTCTCTGATGACTTGGAAAAGTCTTAACAGTGTTTGCTCAGATAAAACAATGAAATTCTGTCCAACTTTCCTTGCTCAAGATCTCCTACTGCAAGCCACCGCAATCGAACGCTATGACTGATCAGTAATTGTAGAAAATACTCTTAAAATTATTGGAACAAAATTTCAATAGTGCTTACCATTTTTTAGAAATTCTTTAAATCCAAAGCGTCGATGAATTCTAAACTTTAAGGCCCGGTCGGCACCCTTTCCTGTTTCCCTAATGCAATAAACTTTTTCGGGGATTATTTTTTTTACGAAATTGAATGTTGAAAAATAAGGGCCACCCTAATCTGGCATTCTCAAGTTTCTAAGACTTCTTTCCTAACCAGTCACCTTCACCAAACTCAACAATATATTCTTTCGACTCCAACCTGCAGGAAAGGCTGTCTAGATAACAATTAACGAACGTCCAGGGAACATGACCACGGTGCAGCCGGGAACGTCGCGACGGCGAATATCGTTTATCTGTTTTGAAGCGTGGACTGTGAAGTGGCTTCCATGTGCACGATTATTCGCATTCCGACGTGACATGCCGGGGCACGGCCATTATTTCGGAGTCCGTCTCTCTCGCAACAGGTGCACGGCTGCAGACGACACCGAATAGAATCGAATCGAATGGAATCGCGGGTGTGTGCAGGCCGTTCTCCGTTTCGCGGATGTCAAAGCTTGACACGGACGCTGGTATCGGAATTATTGGGTCGTTCTGCTGCACGCTTCGCCCCGTTGATGGATTCGAAACGTCGGGGTGTCTGCGCCAGGAAGGAATTGAATCAGTGTTTTCGAGTAATTTTCCCCTTCTGGCAGCGGATGATGGAGTTGGCAACTCGTATCTATGCCTGGCTGCTAGCATCTGCGGCAGCAGCGGTGGGAATTTAAAGAATTCGGTATTCTTCCTTTCTCGCGGAGTCGCTTCGTTGGTTTACGAGTGCATGCAAGTGTATTTGTAAGATTGCGTTTTACGAGTGGAGTAGGAAGCTTCCCGCACTTTCCTTGCGCGGTTACCGTTTGAAGCTGCAAAGATTACCAGCGCGTCCCGGATACACTGAGGCAGAGGGCCTCGTAGCAGGCGAGAAATTAAATTCAGCGAAAGTAAATCGAGTTTACCCGCACCCCGGGACCAAAGGGTCTAACGAACCAAAAAATCACGTTGCCGCTCGCCCGCCAAGAAGAAGGGCTCATCGACTGGCTGAGGAGAGATTCGCGGTGCCTCGGTACACGGGCATTTAAATGGAGATTTTAATTTGAATGGCTAACCGAAGGAGAGCCTTCGCTTCGATAGTCACAAGCTTTACATTCAGTCTGCGATATTAAAAACTTCCGCCGTCAACCTCCTCGGATCTGGAAATTCTGCTGCTATTGTTTGCAGATTCGAGTGAATCGTGGATGAAACTGGAAGCTCCGTAAAAAATGGTTAGATCGCATCGCGCCTTCGATTATTCATGCCTCCCCTCTCCAACGAGTGGCAATATCGATAACGCTCTCGCAAACGCTGACAAATTAGCCAATTTATTTCCACCTTTGAAATGGCGTGGAATTTCGACCCTTGCCCGCCGGAAAAAGGGACCATTTTTTCCTCCAGCTTGCCGTCTGGCACAAGGGGGCAGAGGAAATTTGGGGGATGGCATCAGGTGCTTGCGCTACAGCCGAGGCGATTTCGGTGCAAATTACAGAATTACAAATTAGGATCGAATTCGTTGCGTCCGCGTGCTGATCGACGCCTGCGAGATAGCGAAACAATGTGATGGAACGAGCTTCCAGGATGATATTGCGTCACGGGTGAAGAAGCGGTTGCGAGAAGGTCCGGATAAAAATATTTTTAATGCAAATTTAACAAATATTTATTTACAGAATAAAATTCATGTTTCTTTTCTTTTTGCAAAGTCCCTTCTTTGGGGGGTGTCGAAGCCAGTGGCATTATTTTATGCAACACCACACAATTAGACCAGCTTTAAATAAATAATCCTACGAAATAGAGTACTGAAATAACAAAATAAAAATTGAAACGGTCAGGTTTTGTTTAATTAGTCGAATGAAATAACTTATTGCTTAGTTGCTTATTCGTATTCCCTGCACGCTAGCCAGCGTCGAATTACGAGCAGAATTTATTTCGCACATTAAGCGGGGAAAATGAACGAAGTGGTCTGCGCGGCGGGCAGTGATGCTGCAATCGATAACAAAACCACGTTTAATGATAAGAGGGATGCAATGCTCGATCAATAATATTGAGGCTGATGGGTATAAAGAGTGATCGATACTTATATCTAGACAAAGCAAAAATTTCAATTCGTAATCGCAATACTATTTTGAAACGATCGAATTATTATAGTATCATTAATAAATATTGTATCACCCCACTAACTATGGTCTGGTGAGAACCAATCGGTTGAAACACGCTGTTTCAAATGAAATTCCCGTCTCCGTCAGTCTAATTACGTAACACGGCTTCGTCGATTGCACGCGCGGCCAATCGACGATGACAGATTTGATGTGACGTTCGATTAAGCTTTCGATTAACACGGAAACGTGGCTCGCGTAGGGAAATGCGGAATATGGTTTTTTCACGAGGGTGCCAGCATTGTCTGGGTACAGTTTTATGGTATCGCGTGGAAACAAAGTAGAGCTGTCGCAACAAGAGATAAAGGGACCATTTTTTATTTAAATTATACGCGTGTATCTACACAGGCACACTCGCTTCACTTATGAACGCATCTGCGTCAATTCGCAACAGCTGCAACTTGATTGCGCTATATTGATTGCGTCATTACCATTAGTCGTCGCATTTGGGAGGCAGTCGACGCTACGACCCAGCCCCTATGAATTTATAAAATTTAGGAAAATCAAATTTATAAAATTGACTAAATTTAAAAAATTTACCAGCCCCAAACTTAGACCCTTCAAAAATGGAACTAAACGCCCGTGGTTACTCGTCGAAGAATAATAGTTTCAAATCATCGCCTCGATCGTTCTTAAGAAATAAAAAACCGCACTTTCTCGCTCAATTACGCGCGCAATTACGCCGCAAAACTGTTGATGGGTCCTCGAAACTCGGCCAGGTTCACGCTTCTCTGCCCCGCGAACGCAAAGCTATTCGCCATAGTCCATTCATTCCGGTTAATTATCGCGAGAGCCCGACTTCGTCTAATTACGAACTCGTTAACACGCGTTTGCATTAATTACCCCGACTTTTTCACGGGGAAAGCCTCGCGTCTCGAGTTCTCGACTAGCTGGACGGAACGTTTTATCGGCGATGATGGAGGGACGAAAGAGGCGGGTAAACAATGGCTAGGGGTTCGACTTTCGCATTGTTCCTGGCAATTTTCCGAACTTTCGGGTGTGTTTCGGGGAAAAAATGGGGGATGGGAATTTCGACAGAGGATACACTGTGGGCGCCCGTTTGAGGCGAGATCGTCAGAGCAGACCCGCTCGTGCGTTCATGCGGCACAGTATGCAAACGAATACTAATTTACACCCGATGGACAGGATAACGGGACACGGCGACGTGTCCATCGGATCCTGGGCTTTTGAATCGGGAAATGATTTTGGCCCGGGCGCTGGTCGATTCGGGGAAGTAACGATAGACTGACGATCACAAAGACTATAAATTTTTGTAAGGGGAAGAATAAAGAGATAATTCGTTTAATGTTGTTCCAAGTTTCAAGCGTAATACTTCTAAAGAGGTTAGATCTGATAGAAGCTTCAGTTCGGCTTCACCTTTTCACCATCCTATGTATTAAAATTGGTGAAATAAAGGCAGAAAATAAAATAAAAATAATATAATGAAAGCTAATTAGTCTTCTGTAAATTTAGAATAAGTCTCCTTCTGGATGAAATATATTATTCGACTTTTAACAGACAGCTCGTCAGAAGGCCACGCAATTGGTTTCCTCTCTGAAAAGAATGAGAAAGTTTTCCAGCGATATGGATTGAAATAAATTTCTCGTAGAGTCGCCGGCTTATACAAACTCTCCTTCAGAGGAAACTTCCTCCCGGCGAACAATAAACGGCGAGGTAAGAAAAAGGGAACGTCAGATAAGAACTTCAGCGGCGTATCCGAATGGAATATTAAGTTAAATGGGAAACTCAGTGGTTACGGCCATTCCACGTCGACTTACACATTCAGGGGTGCTGTACACTCCACTTCTCAAGCTCGAAGCATTCATTGAGATTCAAGAGTCCAGAAGTAATTTCTATAAATCTTCTACTTTATAAGAGAAACAATTTCCAGGTGAATTTCCACATGATTCTGCTCGTTGTATTCATCCGAAATAAAAGAACATGGATTTTTCGAACGAATACCCTCTTAACAGGCGTGTTGCTCTCAAATTAATTCTGTATCCCAACACAACCATCGTTTTTCTCTTCTTCATCCACGAAAACGATGAAAAATTATTGATTACCTGGCCCCACCAATCGCTGGGCTAATTTCACGAGCGTTTGTCTTCCTCCAATCTCGCTTAATTTTATTCAACGCGAGTGCTCCACTCTGTTATTCGATCATTGTTTCCGAGTGCCTGGAAATCCGGCACTCAAATGGCTAAATAGGCCCCACCCCGGCATTCAATTCACCCTTCGTGAATAATTGAATGAGCCATTGCTTCTGGTAGGAGAGCGATAAATCCCGTTACGAGTCGCTTTTCATTCGCGCCGCTTTTTACGAGGCGGGCTACAAAAATTTACGACACGGCAGACCTCCGGCACGATTTTACAAGCCGCGATACAACCCACAGAACTGAAGGGAGGGGAGTTCGTTTGATGTAGAACTCTTCAATCGGGCAGCACGAAATGACAGTAGCTCGAGTGTTTCGATGTAATTTAATTAAGAGACACTCGAGCGACGATCGATCGCGAAGTACGTGGAATTTCACGGGACCTTTCTTTCACATCTCTCATTCATTTCTTCTCTACTCGCACCCTTCGTTATTTGGCTGTTATGTTGCCAATTATTAATCTTTGCTGAGTTACAATAAATTCAATCACCAAACTTCAACTTAACAATATTTAATAATAAATATCTTATTTATTAAATAAAAAACTGACATTCCCCGAATTTCCAAGCATCCCTGCACTTTTCTTCCCAGGAAGTTCCGAGACTCGCCGAATCATCGTCGTTTCCCGAAATCGCGTGCGCAGCTTCCCTCAAAACCCTGCAGCCGTTCTTCTGGCCCAGTTCCAGCGGGCCGCTCGTTTCCCGTCTCTCCAACTCTCATCCTCCTCCCCCGAGCAGCCCGTATCCTCCCCCCGATTTGCAAATTATCGTCTATTTCTGTTTTTGTCTCTAATGTTAGACCGCGAGTGGCCGAGTGCAGTGTACCCGCGGAGCATTGTCCAGTCGCGTGTCGTTCGTCGATCGCGCGAGAAACGATCGTCCCTCGGTCACGATCGGTGCGCGCCGCGTGCCCGGAATCGTGCACCGTCCCTCGAAGCTCCTTGGTTCCTTTCAAACAGTCACGAACAGTTGCTGTGGAAGTTGCGACGCGATATCATCGGGGACTACGATGCTGGTCCTCTGCAACGCGATCATCGGTCTCCTCGGTCCTAGGAGAAAAAGGTGATTCACCGATCCTTAATATTTGCCCGACCAACTGTGCCGCATCGTTCGAATGACTAGATTCATAGGCTGTCAAGGTGAGCACAGTGACAGTGTGAAGAATTCTTCATCGAACCTCTCGATCCTAAAGCCGCAGCTTGATGTGCCCTTGAACTGGGGTTTCTATAAAAGCGTTTCAAGCTCCAGTTTTCTGCGCACACGCTGCGGATATACCTTTTGATTCTTTAACGGCTTTGGATTAGCTTTACCAGTGTCCTCGACCTACTGAGGCGCTTTGCTGGGAGCTCTTTTCACTAATGGAGGTCTCCTCGCGCTTTCAGAGTCCCTTCTCAAGGGAATGTCTCTATCTCGCGTCATCGTATTAAAGCATCGCGATCATCTGCAGCTGAAAATCCGCATAAGTATCAAACGTAATACCGTAGAAGCTCCCTGAAAATAAGACACAACATTCAATCGCTGATTTCAATCTTCCCAAGTGTTGATCGTTGTAGAGTTTGAAACTCAGCCGCGCCTTTCGGTGTGCGTCATGAAAATCACTCGGGATGTTCCGTTACGTCGCCGACACGCACGCATGCACTGGTTCAACGGTGCATAAAGCGTCTTTAAACGTACAATTTATAATTATTAGCGAGAGGGCGGCGTGCGCGACGCGGAAAGGGTACACCCTGAGGAACTGATTTATAAAACGCCTGGAATAACTCCGGGCCCGTGGTAAGGCCGACATTATCGCGAGGCTCGCTCGAAATCGCCGACTGGCTGATCGCCGTTATCTGGTATCGCGTGTACGCGCGAATCGCCGATAACTTTTCTTTGCGCGTCTCCGTTCGGATCGACGAGTCACGGATTATTAAAGCAACGCGCAGCATGCGGTAGATTCATCGATTATGTCGCGTGCAGTTGTGTTCTTTCCATGCTGACGAGTGGAAAAAAATGGAAGAGGCGGACGAGAGTTATCTGTGGTTAGGGATCTTTAACGGGGATCGACGCTGGGTACCTTGCTGACAGCGTTAGGCATTATTCGAATAAGTTTCGGTTTCGTTATTTCGTTCTTTATTGTACGGTATACGTCATTGTTAAAAAAATCATCGGTTTGGAAATTGAAGACCTGAACACCTGTACGGGTAACGGGATACTGCGTTTCGCAGTTTTATTAAACAGCGAAAGTGTTAATGCCATGCAAATTGTATGGTGTAATAAGGTCTGTAATATTTTACGCAACGCCGACGGACAGGCGCAGCGCGGGATGCTGTACGTGTGCCTTCATTACCTTATATTCGAGACGCAATGAGGTCCCAAGAAGTCGTAAAAAATCAAGCTTCATAAACGTCGAGATATTTCTTCCGAATTGCTGCGTGGATCTCTTAATCGTTCATTAACAACGCGGTTGCGTAATTGCAGTGTAAATTTGAAGTTAAAGAACTTTGGTCGTCGCATGATCTGAATCCATTTCGTCGACTGGCGATACTTCTTCCTCGATTCCAACGATACGCTGGATATGACCGAAGGAAGCAAATGTCGCAGAGGTAAACAGCAATGAAACGCAGTTTGCAAAATGGTTTTGAGCAAGCGTGTCCCACGAAAGTGTGCAAAACGGCACTGTATTTGCATGGGTGCGAAACTGCGCGCATAAATAATGATCTAGACGCGCGGATGATCTACGGCCGCGCTCGATCTTGATCACGCGTAACACAGCGCCACGTAATCGCGGACACTCTCACCTGCAGGTGTGAAAGTTATTTTCACCGGCAGAGTCAGAGAGGCGTTAGAAATCTACTCGCGAAATTCGATTTCGATTCGTTTCATAGAAGCTGAACGATCAAGCTTTATTTTCCATCTTAGGAGCTGAGTTGGGCATTGTTCGACTAAATTTGTTTATTCGACTAATGCCCAACTCTGCTTAGGAACTACTATCCTAAGAAAGCTCTCTAAAGTACAAATGCTAAAAATTGCAATACAGTGACTCCTAAATAATTCCACGCTCATCTCATCTGCACCTATCGCACGTTTACCCCACAAATCCCTTTAGAAAATGCTATGTACAATTATCTCGAATAAGAAACTACGTCACCCGCCAAACCCCCAACCCAACCACTTCTCCCGACAACACAGGATCCAGGATCTCCAGGCGTGTTCCAGCGTTCACCCTCCGAAAAGCGTCGGCTGCCAGCGACCAAGGAACTCCACTATTCCGTCGTACTAATGCACTTTCTCGGACCGCCGGAGGGCCCCGTTTTCCGTCCGTCTTTCCCGCTCAATTTACACCATTTACAAAAGCGCTCGCCTGAGCGTCGCGCTCTCGCTTTCGCCGGGGAAATCGATTTCGCGTTTTACAATGCGAGAGGGTTGCTCCCGGCTGCCGCCCCGCACGAGGGCTGCCTCCTTCTTCATCCTTCTCCGTTCCCTGTCTTCTGCAACCCGTTTTTATTCAACCCTTCTCTCTCCCACTCTGTCCCCTCAGTTGGCCCCACAGCTCTGCCACCTCGCCGTAACTCGAGGTGTATGAAGTGCGTGTCTTTGTCACCGTTCACAATAGCTCCATCGGGGCTGCGTCGGTGGCGTTGCACCCCCTGCAGACCCCCCTGGGCTCGTGCTGGGGCACGGTCCACGCTGGCACGGGGTTGCTGATATTGTATCGCGCCGGCCGATAGCAATGCGAGACTGATAGGCTGGCGGGGATCGATCGGGTCCCCTGTCCGATAAGCGGAACGGTGCGCGCGATAGATAATGCGAGGCATAATCGAAAACGACGAGGAACTGTTGCCGCGTCGGAGTCGGACCGTGTTCTTGGATGACGGGCAGGGATGGGAGGCGCTATTGAAACGTTCAGGTGTTTGGCGCGCTGGAATCTGGCCAGGGGACGTGAACGTCAGCGATGGGATCGAGCGTGTCGCGAGTGGCTCCTAAAATTCTGATATATCCTTGGGTTTTTTTAAAGTAACTGGGTGAATTGTGGTGCTGCTTGAGGGGGTGGGAAAATTGTGAAGTACATATCACCCAGAAATCGTAAGTGGTGAAAAATTCTGCCAACCTCACCTAAGTCAAAGCACTGCACCCTCCAACCCTCAGCAGGGGTAATTACCACTCTAGAACTTCGATGATACGTTATATCGATCCCAACTCGCGTTACTCCAACTCGACCGCCCAAAAGCTCGGTACATTTCGAACACGCGAGTTGTCACACTGCACTGGATGTATTAAAAAAAAAACAGCACCCCCGGAGGGAACAAACTCGAAACTTATTCAAACGTTCATCACGCGCGGAGAGATTTTAATCAGACTGCAGGCATCCACAGCAGCAAACGGAGCAGCGTTTCGTTTTCCAAAAGGGGTGAATCTTCATTTCTTCTCGGTCTCCTTCCTTTTTTCTCTCCCTTGCAAAGAGGACATCGCCAGGCCTGCCTTCGCGACGACAATGCTCGAGGCCGTCGCCATTGTCCCGGCGTTATGAAGTGAAAAATGAAAGATAACGATTTCACGGTGTCTTCCTGACGATAACGTTTTCGGTCGTCGCGCGTTCCCTCTATACTCTCGCCCCTAATCCCGGCTGCACCCCTCACCTTGGCGGAATCCGCGGGGCGGCAACCCCGTCGTAAATTCGAGGGGTGACATTTTTTTCTATATTAAGGCGGACCCGCTGCTTCGAGGGCGAAAAATCTTCAGGCGAGAGGAGAAGCTGCGATACGTGGTGGAAAAAACCTCGAAGGGTTGAAACGGCTGCGTGGGACTGCGGGGTTTCTACTTGAAAATCACTTGGGCGCTTGAAAGGAAAATTTGCTAATGTACCATTAATCGAAAGGATACCTGCAGAGTCGAGCTTAGTGGCAAATCTATCTTCTTCCAATTATTTGCGATTCTTTCCTCGACAAATTTCATCGATTTCTCCAAGAACCTCTTTCACGCGAGGGGGTTGAAGACCCACGGCGGATTCTGAAACGCGAAGACTGCCGGGCCAAAGTTGCATGAATCTTGCAAAACGTTGAAGAGGGTGGGAACGGGTGAAAAACTGGTGGCGCTTACGCGTCGATTTATGGAGATTGTATATCATGGCCCGAGGTGGATAATCCGTTGTGTTCCAAGACGAGAGGCACGCGGTGCCTGCGCCAGAACCTTTCCCAGGAGGATTCTGATGAGAAAGACCGCGGATCCTCGCGCCACATTGTAACGCCGCGTTGCTCGCCAGTCCCGGCTTGTAAATAATTCAGTCCGCATTAAAGGTCGGTTTATACCGGATCCGAGCTTTGCCGTCCCTGCCTCGGCCGAGCTTCTGTGTTAAGCTTATGGGGGACGAGGAGCCTCCGAGCTCGGTGGGACCTCGGCGGGTCCTGGGTGCCCGCTGGGCCCGGGCTTGGTGTCCGCTCGTTGAGACGACGGGCCGGACGCACAGTTGTTATTATTATCATTATTATTATTATTATTATTATTATTTTCAACGGGAATACCCTTTAGTGTACAAAAACGAATATGATAACTATTACAATAAGTAGCGAGTCTGGTAACCTATTCTAATTAAATTAAGTATAGTGAGCATTACCAGGAAGCCACCGTCACCGCCATCCCCACCTCCAGAGTGGCCGGAGGGGATTCTGACACCACCACCGCCACCGCCCCAACACTCACACTAATTTTTTCATTTATTATTTTATTTTGGTTAGAGTTAGGATTGGTTAGAGTTAGGATTGGTTAAGGTTAGGATTGGTTAAGGTTAGGATTGGTTAAGGTTAGGTCCTAACTCTAACCAATCCTAACCTTAACCAATCCAAACCCTAACCAATCCTAACTCTAACCAAAATAAAATAAAAAATGATGTTACGAGCCGAGGCTGAGGGCAATGAGAATGGCCCAGACCCCGGTTCGTCCGTGAAACCTACCTTCCTAGTGGCTCCCGGGAATACCAGACCCCGGTTCGTCCACGACATCCAACCTCCTTATAGCGGCTCCCGGGAATACCAGACCCTGGTTCGTCCGCTACTAACAAACTCAAACAACCAAAAATCAATCCTCGGCCTCGCAGCCGCCATTCTCATTGCCCTCAGCCTCGGCTCGTAACATCATTTTTTATTTTATTTTGGTTAGAGTTAGGATTGGTTAGGGTTTGGATTGGTTAAGGTTAGGATTGGTTAGGGTTAGGATTGGTTAAGGTTAGGATTGGTTAAGGTTAGGATTGGTTAAGGTTAGGTCCTAACTCTAACCAATCCTAACCTTAACCAATCCAAACCCTAACCAATCCTAACTCTAACCAAAATAAAATAAAAAATGATGTTACGAGCCGAGGCTGAGGGCAATGAGAATGGCCCAGACCCCGGTTCGTCCGTGAAACCTACCTTCCTAGTGGCTCCCGGGAATACCAGACCCCGGTTCGTCCACGACATCCAACCTCCTTATAGCGGCTCCCGGGAATACCAGACCCTGGTTCGTCCGCTACTAACAAACTCAAACAACCAAAAATCAATCCTCGGCCTCGCAGCCGCCATTCTCATTGCCCTCAGCCTCGGCTCGTAACATCATTTTTTATTTTATTTTGGTTAGAGTTAGGATTGGTTAGGGTTTGGATTGGTTAAGGTTAGGATTGGTTAGGGTTAGGATTGGTTAAGGTTAGGATTGGTTAAGGTTAGGATTGGTTAAGGTTAGGATTGGTTAAGGTTAGGTCCTAACTCTAACCAATCCTAACCTTAACCAATCCAAACCCTAACCAATCCTAACTCTAACCAAAATAAAATAAAAAATGATGTTACGAGCCGAGGCTGAGGGCAATGAGATTGGCCCAGACCCCGGTTCGTCCGTGAAACCTACCTTCCTAGTGGCTCCCGGGAATACCAGACCCCGGTTCGTCCACGACATCCAACCTCCTTATAGCGGCTCCCGGGAATACCAGACCCTGGTTCGTCCGCTACTAACAAACTCAAACAACCAAAAATCAATCCTCGGCCTCGCAGCCGCCATTCTCATTGCCCTCAGCCTCGGCTCGTAACATCATTTTTTATTTTATTTTGGTTAGAGTTAGGATTGGTTAGGGTTAGGATTGGTTAAGGTTAGGATTGGTTAAGGTTAGGATTGGTTAAGGTTAGGATTGGTTAAGGTTAGGTCCTAACTCTAACCAATCCTAACCCTAACCAATCCTAACTCTAACCAATCCTAACTCTAACCAAAATAAAATAAAAAATGATGTTACGAGCCGAGGCTGAGGGCAATGAGAATGGCCCAGACCCCGGTTCGTCCGTGAAACCTACCTTCCTAGTGGCTCCCGGGAATACCAGACCCCGGTTCGTCCACGACATCCAACCTCCTTATAGCGGCTCCCGGGAATACCAGACCCTGGTTCGTCCGCTACTAACAAACTCAAACAACCAAAAATCAATCCTCGGCCTCGCAGCCGCCATTCTCATTGCCCTCAGCCTCGGCTCGTAACATCATTTTTTATTTTATTTTGGTTAGAGTTAGGATTGGTTAAGGTTAGGATTGGTTAAGGTTAGGTCCTAACTCTAACCAATCCTAACCCTAACCAATCCTAACTCTAACCAATCCTAACTCTAACCAAAATAAAATAAAAAATGATGTTACGAGCCGAGGCTGAGGGCAATGAGAATGGCCCAGACCCCGGTTCGTCCGTGAAACCTACCTTCCTAGTGGCTCCCGGGAATACCAGACCCCGGTTCGTCCACGACATCCAACCTCCTTATAGCGGCTCCCGGGAATACCAGACCCTGGTTCGTCCGCTACTAACAAACTCAAACAACCAAAAATCAATCCTCGGCCTCGCAGCCGCCATTCTCATTGCCCTCAGCCTCGGCTCGTAACATCATTTTTTATTTTATTTTGGTTAGAGTTAGGATTGGTTAGGGTTAGGATTGGTTAGGGTTAGGATTGGTTAAGGTTAGGATTGGTTAAGGTTAGGATTGGTTAAGGTTAGGATTGGTTAAGGTTAGGTCCTAACTCTAACCAATCCTAACCCTAACCAATCCTAACCCTAACCAATCCTAACTCTAACCAATTCTAACTCTAACCAAAATAAAATAAAAAATGATGTTACGAGCCGAGGCTGAGGGCAATGAGAATGTCGTATAAATCGGACTACTTTTACATAAGGAACACAAATAGCTTGTGTCAAAGTAGTCCAATTTGCATGATGTTTGGTATGATTTTAATCGACGGAACGCCAGGAAGCCACCGTCACCGCCATCCCCACCTCCAGAGTGGCCGGAGGGGATTCTGACACCACCACCGCCACCGCCCCAACACTCACACTAATTTTTTCATTTATTATTTTATTTTGGTTACAGTTAGGACCTAACTCTTTAGGGTTTTAGGGTTTAGGGTTTAGGGTTTAGGGTTTAGGGTTTAGGGTTTAGGGTTTAGGGTTTAGGGTTTAGGGTTTAGGGTTTAGGGTTTAGGGTTTAGGGTTTAGGGTTTAGGGTTTAGGGTTAGGGTTTAGGGTTTAGGGTTTAGGGTTTAGGGTTTAGGGTTTAGGGTTAGGTTTAGGGTTAGGTTTAGGGTTAGGTTTAGGTTTAGGGTTAGGGTTTAGGGTTTAGGGTTTAGGGTTTAGGGTTTAGGGTTTAGGGTTTAGGGTTTAGGGTTTAGGGTTTAGGGTTTAGGGTTTAGGGTTTAGGGTTTAGGGTTAGGGTTAGGGTTAGGGTTAGGTTTAGGGTTAGGTTTAGGTTTTAAACCTAACCCTAACCCTAACCCTAACCCTAAACCCTAAACCCTAAACCCTAAACCCTAAACCCTAAACCCTAAACCCTAAAACCCTAAAGAGTTAGGTCCTAACTCTAACCAAAATAAAATAATAAATGAAAAAATTAGTGTGAGTGTTGGGGCGGTGGCGGTGGTGGTGTCAGAATCCCCTCCGGCCACTCTGGAGGTGGGGATGGCGGTGACGGTGGCTTCCTGGTAATGCTCACTATACTTAATTTAATTAGAATAGGTTACCAGACTCGCTACTTATTGTAATAGTTATCATATTCGTTTTTGTATACTAAAGGGTATTCCCGTTGAAAATAATAATAATAATAATAATAATAATAATAATAATGATAATAATAACAACTGTGCGTCCGGCCCGTCGTCTCAACGAGCGGACACCAAGCCCGGGCCCAGCGGGCACCCAGGACCCGCCGAGGTCCCACCGAGCTCGGAGTCTCCTCGTCCCCCATAAGCTTAACACAGAAGCTCGGCCGAGGCAGGGACGGCAAAGCTCGGATCCGGTATAAACCGACCTTAAAGCGTTCGTGCGAACGTGCGCTCGAACTCGTCTTACATTGATTCTCTCCTCGAAAACTTCCACTAAAACGCACCCTCCTCCTCGTCTCGCCACCGTAGTAACCGAATATGAACGACGAAAGAGCTTGAGACATAATGCGAGATTGACAGTGTCCTCGCGTAGACTGTGCCTCAAAGCCGTCCGGGGTATCAAAGAAAATAGAGCAGCACGTTAATTGCGCCACTTTGAAAGGAAGAACCCGCGACCTTTTGCTTCTTTTCGGTAATAAAAGCCTCGCTAATGTAGTCCCCCGCTTTCGCCGTTTCCACCCACCATATTTCAGCGAGGGAACGAAAACGACCAGGCCGAGCAATCTCTCCGGTTGAATTCGAGTCCCTATTAGCCCCTATCTGATCCGCGGAATCGTAGCGCAGGGTTTCTTCGGCGGGTTTAAACGCTCGGCTAATGAAAGCCCTGCTTCTCTCCGGAATGGGGCGGAGGAGGACAGAGATCGGCGAGAACGGACAATTAATTTTACGAGCGGCGCAAATGGAACCCATCGAACTCCGGCAAACCGCGATGAGACGTCATTGGCCGCGATATTTATCGCCTTTTATCGCCCGCGGAGAACCGACAACTACCGTTACGCCCTTTTAACCTATCACGACCGCGTGTAATAGAATCACTGGCCCGTTCGAACGCGTTTCGTCTCGTCGGAGGACTTGCAGCTTGATAGAACGAAGTTAACAGGTGAATCACGGAGGCTGTGAAACATTTTGGCGACGTCCATTGACCCGGGAAGTTAAAAGGCTGTGTATACGAATCATTCAGAGTAAAAACGGGCTAACCCACATTGGAAAAAAAATTAATTTCTCTTATTTTATATGATACTGGATACTTTCGCAACAAATGTGGCTTAGTCCGTTTTTGCTTTCAATGCCTCATATGTTCTAAATAAAATCAAAGGACTGTTGTTAAAATTCTCTACGGGGTTTGTACTATTTTTATACACAGTGGTCTCACCTGTTGAAACAATTTCCTTACGATCGTTCACGTTGAATTTTAATAGATCTACATAATTCCCCGTAATAAACTGGCTATACGGATCACCTAACATCAGCCAGCCACCGTTAACTCGCTTTTCCTTAACGACGAGCTGTGCCGCTTTGATTCGAATCTTCTAATCCGCACTCGTCAAAGAGCTCACTCATATTAACTCATTAAGGGCTAATGAGCCTGAAGCGATTCCTTTGGGTCTACACAGCCTCTGTGCACCTCAGCGGAACAACGGAGGTTTTGCTGCTTCCCGTTGCAACGTGGAAAACTCGAGCTTATAAGAAGACACTCGAGGGTTGCGAATTTTCCTATCTTCCCGCAATACCTAGTAGCTAAAGTCAAGCCACTTTTAAATGCAGAGGAAAGAGAAGTGCGATCACAATTGCGTTGTACATGATTGTGCTTAATTTCAAGCCTTCGCACATTCTTTACCTCGCACCATTGCGACGAAACAATTCGGTCTCTCCTGAAAGAGTGGAGGCTGCTTCTCGTATGACCGCACGGCTCTCGAGAAAGAAGCTCGTCGACGTAAGCGGCTATTTATATACCACCGCGGAATAATTAGCTGGCCAGAGTCGAGTGTACGGTCAACGATCATTTGCTTCGGTCTAATTAATTGGTGTACATTCCCATTCAGCGGGTCTTCGCCATTGTTATCGCGTCGGGCGAATCTCTAGGAAAAGAACCGCAACAAGTGGACGCACGGGTGCATCGTAAGGCACCGCTGGCAATAAAGTACAATTAGATAGTATCGAAATACCTGTCGCTAGGGAGATTACAACATTCCATCGTGATAAATACAGCCAGCACCGCGCCCGCCGCTCTCTCAGCAAATTCTCCACCCCCCTTTTGTCCCCGCGCGCTCAATTTCCACTCGTGATTCGCATTTCCATTGCAATCGTGCCCAGCGCGGCGGTATCATCGAAATCGCCGCGTGTATACCCTAATAAGAGGTCGCGCGATTAATCTCTCTCCTCTTTCGCGCATCGAAAGCCCCGTGATTACGCGACCCAACGATATTATACAACGCTCCATCCACCCTCCATAAATTCGACGGGTCCGACTGCGCTATCCCGCGTCTCCGTCATTACGAGCGGGAACGCTTTTACTCTTTTTTTTCCTCTCTCGCCGTAGCGTCGCTGCAGGATCGAGGGAAGGGTTCGTTGCGCGAACTGGCCCTCGAACGGCATTAAACCACTCGGCAACGGAATTCCCGTATAAACAATGGAAAAAACGTGTACGCACGAAGAAGTGGAGCGACGGAAATACATATAGGAGAACGATCCGCGAACGTAATGGCGCTCGCGGAAAAGAGGAATTCACACTGGGGGGTGGGTTCGAGAGGGGATGCGAGCGAATGAAAATCGAGGAATTTGATGAACGAGCGAAGAAATGTCGCCGGCGATGAATGAGGGGTTTGAAAGGGTTGAATTAACTGTCTGCGGAACAGTGGAACTCTGGAGAGGCGCGTTTTAATCGTTGATGTGTGCTGTAGAGTGGCAGAGGGTTGCTGAAAGTAGACTCTACAATTTGAAATACTTCTGAATTTTCTGCGGGGGAAATAGTAGAAATTGTGGGCTGCACTTTGAGGTGGTCAATCTCAAGGCTATGATCCATTCGTTCAAACTCGAATAGTTTTCTTTCATTCCTGAGATTCACTTTAGTCCAATTTCCTTCAGTTTGGGCCCTGGCTATTTCCCACAGACTCCATCAAATGCAAGATCAAATTAATCTTCCCAAAAGAACTTCATCAGTTCTTCCAATTTAAACAAGGACTAATATTTATGAATTTTTGTAAAGAACCTGTGGTTAATATTCTCTTTAAACTTGCAGAAATTTTATTTTCTGTCGCTTTTTCTTATTGTTTATTAATTATTGTGGAATCCTGTTAACCTGTTCGACCAAGTGGCCGTTGCAGTCGCCACGAGCGACTGAAGCTATCCTCGGCAATTGTTTTCTCCTCGAACGGTCGGGTGGAACAGGATCCTGCAGAAAAATGAGCCTGAAGAGGAGCGACGCGAGGACGAGGCGGCCGGGAGATGGAAGGCGCGCAACCTTCGCGAGAAACCGGGAGCCGTTCTCCGAGTTTCGCCGCCCTGGAGAGTGAAGGTCGAGCGTAACTGCACGGCCAGTTGGCTGGTTTCCACAAATAGCCGTCCCACTGTGCCTTCTTTGTTCGCTAATCGTCCCGAGAAAGCAATTAGAGGCTCTCCGCGGTCGTACGATGCCACCCTAGACCCTAGACTCCACTTCCTCGTCGTTCGTCTCTTATTTCTCTCTGTCCAAGTGCCCACCATCCTTTTCTGTTTAACGTAACACCAGGCCCGGTTGGCTCTAAGTGATTTATTCTCGCAAGCGTTCGATGGATCGTACTCGATTCAAACGAGATCGAAGCCGTGCTTCAGGTGCTCCTGTCTTGTTACCGGACCGACAGCGACACTTGTAAGAATGTTAGGCCCGAGAACTAGAGCTCTCTGGACCCTAATGAGTTCGTCTTACGCTGTCGATAATCGAGAGAAATGGTACAGGTGAAAGAATTAGCAGGATCGACTTTGAGTTTGCTTTTTCGAGAGAAGGGAAGTTTGTTAGTGTATGAGGAGTTAGAAGGATCTCCAAGGACTATCGTCATTGTGTGATCCCAATAATCCGTCCCCCGTGAAATTTCCCCTCGCTGCTTTTTTCCCGCAGCCAGACCAGCCGTCCTTCGTTTTTCAGCTTCCTGTCCCCGAGACGTCGATAGAGCAACCGAGCCTCTCTCGACGTCTCTGAACCGTGGCCGTCGCTTTTGAATCGGTCCTCGCATCCTGTCCGGGCATCTTCCTTCGCCGATAAGTGAATTCCCATCGCCGAAGGGGAAATCCAATTAGGAGGGAAACCTTCGTCTTGAATAAACGTCCGGCACTCCGTTTATGAACCGTTCGATGCCTCTGAGCGGTGGTCGATGAGGAGACCCCACGAACCAGGCGAGTCTTTGTCGCTGGCTGCTGAAAGTAACTCCGCGCCGAAGCTGCATCTTACCGAAGTTCTACTCGTGACGGGAAATCTTGCGCTGAAGAATGCACAGGTCGGTTTAATCCAATTGCCTCCGAAGGATCATGCTTGAAACACCTCGCGCAGGCACGTACCTGCGTAGGTACGCGGCCGATTGCCCACACGAAACACGTATCACGCGCGAAAATAGCCCGGAGATTAATACGTTTATGCAAACGGCCCTCTTTCCACCGGCAGTTATCTCGCCGCGTTTCCACGCCGAGCTCTGTCACGCCTCCGCGCGGCTCTCTTTCTCTGGGCACGCTCGAACAGTCGCGCGAAAAACGGCCGTGATGCTGTTGGTCCCTGAAAAACATTCGAGGCTCCATAAACGTAGCTACCTCGAGCGGGGATGATTCACCGGCTCGTGATTGGCATTCGATAATCAATATTCCAACAGCGAAGATAATAGAGGCGTCCGTAGCGTTAAATCATACCGCACATCTACTTTTGGCGCGCGCAGATATTTAAATAAGGTGGGAGAAGGTGGTTATAAAGACTAAGGCAGGATGTGAACACATACTGTTTAAGTAATCTACGGAGGATTATTCCAAGCCCTCCTCTTCTTTAGTTCCATCTCCTGTGCTTATGGGGAGATAAAAGCTGCAACCACCCGGCGATGAGACAATACAGTAATGAGGCCATGAATTTCGCCCAGGAAAAAGAGAAGTCGAAACGCGTCGCGTCGAGGGAAGCTGAAGGCACCTCGGAGCTTCGCTAACCTCGCTGTTCATATTAAAAACACGTTCGTTGGACGTGTTCCCTCATTGTATGCTAACGACCCGCGACGCACGACGCAATTTGCGCCGCCGTGTTGTCTCGCGTTTAATTCACCTCTCCTCTTACGCAATTACGTTTTGTCTCCCATTCATTGTCGCTAATATGATAGACGAGCCGTTGGACAGATATTTCGGCCACTTGCAAGTCCGGCAGCCGCGTAATTCCATTCTTACGTTCTCGGAGTGAATCTATTTAAAGATAACGTAGTCGTAAACTCGAGTCACACTTGCGCCATGGTCAAGGGAATTTCCGAAATATTAATTTAAAACAAAATAGCGGCTATTTAAAGTTGGAATCCTGATTTTTTTCGCGTGATTTTTGCAAAAATATACTAGCTGCAATCCATCACTACTTAATCAACCATATTCCCATTTCTCACAAATACCTATTCAGCCACTGTTGCCCCGCGTCCCAGAAATGACGAATTCGCCCGAATTAGATTCATTTTCGAGTAATCCACCTCCGACTACCGGCTGTTTACCGGTATCCACGCGTTTCCCGGGATTACCAGCGCCGAATGGCGTTCATAGTCCACGCAGCTCTGAAAATCCAGAGGCGTGAAACGTTCGCGAGGCACGCGACCCATTCGACCGGAAGCGCGTAGCTGCAATAATCTCTCTGGCCCGCGTTGCATCGCATTTCGTCGCCGCCGAGGGCGACTAACGGCCTCGCTTGCAGCGAGCAGATAGGCGTATTAGCGAGGACGTGAACGACCAAATTTCGCTTTGCTCTTGTTGGCTCGATTGTCTCCCCTTTTTCCATCCCCCTCGTGGCGGCCCGATCGTCTATTAAATAACCGAGCGTCCATTCTCTTTTTCGAGGCTCCCGCGCATGGGACGCATGGTGGCTGCATGATGGAGTGATCATGGTGCTCGGAGTTTTCAATTGAAGAAATAGAGTGCGTTAGAACGTACGTCTTTTCTTTGGAAATAGAAGACTATATAGATATCAGTCTTTCTTTCATTCTTTTTGGTCCCAAAGACTTGAAGTTCGCGCGGTGATTATAGAAAGTGACTGCAACTCGTGTTAAAGCTAGTCCCGACAAAATTGCTCGGGGAAACGTGAATCCACGTGGCTCGCACCGGCAATCGTTCTCCGTTATCTCGCGATTATTCAAATTACACGTCGAGCAGACGGCTCTGCCAGAGAGGAAACGTCCGATACCTGACAAATTGCGGCAACCTTTCGCTGTGGTCCCGATTAATCTAATTTCACGCTACTACCGATGCAGGCGGGAGGGACGTGGCCGAAGAGAAGAAAAAGAAACACGAGCGCAACTCGATTACGGGGAGCCACCTCGCGCCGACGCAATTACACGCGTGCGTGTCTAATAATTAAGAATAATTCCCTCGGTTTCCGCGAGTTATAGGGATCAGGGGAATCTGTCGGAGAAGCTGGCGCGTCGATGGTCGCTAAGAGATCGCCTCTGCTCGTTAAAATTCCGGGTGCACCGGTGACCGGTGCATCGTAATACGCGCGATTTATCGTAAGCCTCTTAGGCGAGTCGGTTTCAATTTCGCGGTGTTAAAGCGTGCACGATAGACAACACGGCGGGAGAAAATCCTGCGATTAATAGCTGGTCTTTTGGTGCTTTTAATCTCGCGTTAAATATTTCCAGTCTGCCATTATTCTCTTTCAGTTACGTAGAATTGGAGTAGATACAAATGGAGTGATAGTCGAATTTTATAAATATGAATAGAAGATGATTTCAAATGTTATGTAGTATCGAACTCAAATGGTCCCTCGAGGTCACTGAGATCCCATCTCACGCCACCCCACCCCTGTTCTTCATCACTTGCACCTAGAAGCTAACAAAGTTCAGCTTAGGTAGTCAATCTTCGTCTCCAAAATTTCACTAGTCCACACTGATCCAGAAAATATCTTACATCCTCCATCAACCATGACTTCAAATTATCCTCAATGATTCCCAGCCAAAATCCTTCCCTCCTGCACCCAGAGCTGTGCGAATTCCTCCAAGACACTGGCCGTCTCGAGTGGTCCCTGCACATCGCTGGAAGCTTCCCCAAAAAGCTTCGGTCGTGTTCCCTGTTCCCTCTCGACCTCGGGCAAGAGCTGCGTCTCCCACGAAATTATCACCCCCACCTTGGAGCCGCTGAAGTAGGCGTCCTACGGTTTCCTCCCGTTGCCTACGTGCCCGCCAGTGTGACTCCGGTGTGCGCACTCGCGAGTGCAGTCCCAGCGCGCACACAGACACACGGGGTGTGCACCGAGCCGGCGAGGAACCGACGCACACGTGGCCCCCTCAGAACCAAGGAACCTCGGTGCTCCGTCACTCTCGAAACTCTCCTCGAGCCAGGATCCAGCCCGGCGATATACACGTATTCCGTGGACTATAGGCGGCGCATAACCAGCTAAAGTCCGCGCGTTGCAGCCGCGGGTATAGTGTTTAAGCCGGCGTGCTGGAGCCAGTCCATTCGCGGCCGGCAGCCAGGCAACACATTCGAGTCCCTTTGTCTGGATTGTCTATAAATAATCCTCGCCGCGGCACCACCACTTCCTGGGGGGCCGATCGAAGGAGGATTTTGGTAGCTGACCGTTGCTCGAGGACCCTCCACCCTGGCCGAAGGTCAACGGTGCCGCCCCAGGTCTCCAGGATCTAGAACGCGGCTACGTTCGAGCTGACTCTTTCCGGGGCCTATCGAAGGAGCAGCAATCTTCGCTTGGCTTCCCCCAACTTCGCTTCCTAGTGATGTAGACAACGACGGATCCTCCGAAGACACAGTGTTAGTGGACGTTGAGGTTAGGAGGTTCCTGCACCAAGGCCTTCGAAGTGCAGTGCACGCACGGTTGGGAATATCCTCGCGATGCTCGGCGGAAAGGTGGCCACGATCCGTCAGAGCTCGTGGGCCCCGATTCCTCGCGATCCGTAGCGATGGTCGGCACGAATGGCGTCGCGATTGCTCCCCGAGCAGTCCAGAACCTGTTAGAATGCCCACGTCGTCGGTCCTGCGTGTTTCCGGGGCTGGATCGCGTTCGAAAGTTACCGCGGATGACCCAGACTCGGGCGCGATCGAGCATGAAATCAATTCGTGGCGGAGAGACGCGAAGGAGAGACGGTGGAGCCGTTGCCCGGCTGTAATGGTGGCTGCCTCTCGCGAAAAACTCGTGCCGCTCCGTTCGAGCCAGGTACCGAGCGAGGGGGTCTAGCCGCTCCGGAGCTCCGAAACGCGGAGATCGAGTTGCACGCCGCGATCCCCGCGGGATCGATAACGCGAATTGCTTCGTGATCCCGTCGAGAGAGTCGTTGCTCGTTCGAGGCGGCTAGGAGATAGAGGCGGTCGATACTCGGGGGTCATCTCGGGGTCCGGCAAGAGCCGCGGTCATTATAAATATATCGTCCATGGGCGACAGTTTCCGACCGGGGGGACCGTTCCCTTGGATGCTGGCTCGGTAAAGGGGCGCTGGTCGTCTTCCCAGTCGCTGTTTCTAGGAGGCCGCGTCATCGATAAACCGGCGTCGAGCAGCCAGCCTGTTTATCGCTCGCGCCGAGGCCTGTCCTTCGTTGACACCGATTAAGCACGCAACCGAGGAATGCTTATTGAACAGATCACTTCCGAGCGAGCTGGCAGACGCGACTACGGCCACGCTCCTGTCGATGCCACTTAGACCGTAGTTAGTGGCCGCTGCCACCTGCCAGTGTCACTGACACTCAAGTGCCTCGAAGCGAGGAGATCGTTTGTCCTGGTGAACGTTTCAGTTAACCGTTCTCTCGTCGCCCGTACCTCTGGACACCGTTCCGCTTGCTGTTCGACAAAGGGATGCCGTCGTTGGTGACTCGCCCGGGCTAGAAGATGTTCCCCGGTTTCCGAAACCGCTTGATTCGCATCGCTTCGAATCTTTAGGCGACGAAGAACGCGCTGAAAACCGCTTATCTGGGAATATCGGTAGGTTCGTGTCGCTGGTTCCTTGAACAGGCTCATCAAAGTGGAATCCTCGGAATGAAAATAACAGTATCTTATCCAGCTGCATTCTGCGAAGCGATGTGTCATCACTGGTTCAGACCGATGCCTCTTGACTTGTGATCTTTGGAGCAGTCGATCCAGGTGGTTTCCTTTAGGTAGTCCATAACTGGCAGCGGAGGCACTGCAGTTCCTCGATTCTTTGATTACTCGAAGCTGGTTGACTGGTGATGAAGATCCTAGAGCCGGAGCGAGAAGATTAGAAGCTCCGCGATACTCCCCGCACAAGCTGATCAAAGTGGAATTCTGTAATATCAATGGGAACATTACTTGCTTTGTAATCCCGTGGCTCGCGGAGTGGAGTTGATCGAAGTGATCAAAGTGACTCGCTGCTTTTTGAAGAAGCATTAACGCGCTCGGGACGGAGAGGGATTGTATGCAGTGACCCTGTAGGAGATTTACCAGCTCCGTAGGGGGAAGACAAGGTGAATCGTGATAAAGAATAATCGACAAATCCCGCCTTCGCGCGATTCCGCGTCGGGGCGTGCAACAAGGTCGTCGGGGCCTTCGCTCAATCCTCTTTCAAGATTACTGCCATTCAGACAGCGCGGGAAGATTTACTCGAGGCTGATCAAAGATAAACGGAAATAAATCGCCGCGTGGAGAAGAGGGAGCTCCCCGAGGTCTGACGACCGTTAAATTGCTAAATTCAACCGGCATCCCTGACCATCGTCAAGATTCGACCGAGTAAACATCATCAACGGTAAACGAAGCGACGTTGACGCCCATCGCGTAATAATAGAATCATCCGCGGCGCCACGGCGACGGTTCTCGAGACATCGAACCGTCTGACAGCGATCGTTGCACCTGCCGCTATCAGTCAGCAAAACCTTGAGGCTCGTCCTTAACGTTCCAAGCTGAATCGCGAAGAAAGCGTCCAGCACCTGACTCGAGTGCATCAATGCTCGTTTCTCGGGAACAGCTGCGTCTCTCCTCGCAAGATCAACAGAGAGACACGCGGTAACAGAGCCAGACAGCCTGCGAGCTTGATAAGAGCCGTTTGTTCGGAAGAAAAGGGGACTCGGCGAGCCGACTGCAAGCGGGACCATTGACCAGCACCTATGATCGTCGAATTGCTGTTCTAAACGCAGCGAACCTGTCCAAAGAGCGGAAGCAGGTCGAGTCAGGGGATTCGAGATTGACAAGGGTCATCGATTAAGAAAAAAGGCGAGTCGGCTACCTGACCACAGCCAAGAGCGTCGGGCAACGTCGATGACGTGGAGATTTCGGTGGTAAACAGCAGCGTGAAGCGTTCGCAAAGAAGGAACGAAGGCGGGCGGATCGCTTTGTGCACGGTTGGAAATATGAGCGCTAAATATAGCCGGAAGAATTTCCGCGGGATCCACGCGGTCGACCGCTTCGCGGACGGTTTTGCTCGATTTTCGTAGGCGCGATTTATGCGAAACGAGTGCACCGCGGGCCTGTTCACCGAGACGTCGCCGGAGTTTCGTGTTACCCGGCTGTCTGTGAATCAGCCGCGTCCGTTGAGCGCTAGTCGCTGCGTCGATTCGCGGGTCAAGATGCTGATCACCAAGTACACCACCATCCTGCTGCAGTCCACCAATCAGCACATCATTCGGTGAGTTGTTAGGGAGAAGAAGTTTCCAGGAAATGGGATAAACTTGCGTTTTCCTCCGTGGGTCTTTCAGAGGCTAGAGGAATTTTAGTCACTTCTTCTGCAATATTTAGAACGTTGTATCTTCCACGGCGTTTCAGATCTCCCGAATCTTCCAGTGCTATCAGATTCTATCTAAAGACTGCCTTCTTGGTCCCACGATATTTCAGTGATAATCACTCGCAGCGACACTTCCTTCTGCCTTTGCTATCATTCATCCCCCATCATCAAACTACAATAAAACCACCCCCACCAGGACGGAAGCGTGATATATAGCACGAATTCGTAGAAATTTATGAAGCTCCATTCTCCCCGGGACAAGTTCACTCCGTCTTGTCACCGTAAACCCAAAGTTCGTCTCAACCCTTTCTTCTCGCGGAACCACCCCGGCTCCCTCAGAGATACGACACGGCGTCAATTGACAATTATCGTTCATAATTAATACGGACTCGCAGCGGGCGCCGGCCACCCTGTAATTGGTCGGTGGATTTAATTTTCGCCGATTAATTTCAAGGGATAATCGAGTTCGGTCAGATGACGGCGGGGGAGGAGTCTTAGGGCGTCGATTCTTCTCCCGGTGGCAGCTTTCTTCGGGGAGTTTGGCATTCAGAAATCGTTCCGGTGCATATTTAAGCCACAGAATTGAAGTTGGCGCCGTACTTCTGGGGGGGATTATTAAATTCGTCGCGGCACAATCTCGAGCGGAAAGGGCGAGGATCCTGGGAGAGTCGAACTAGACGTCTCGAGGCACCGCGTGCTGCTCGTGACCACGAATAAATTCGGTCCCGGTTTTATCCTCGCGGCTGCCGTTGTTTCGTCGGCTATTTCCTACGGCCACCGGTCTCTGCCCATCGGGAGAAAAACACGGTCGATCCGCTCCGAAAAGAATAGAACGATATATCAGCTACAGTCAGACGCAAAGGGCAGAGCCCAAGGGAGAGGGGAGAGGGGATTTAGTTGGTCACGAAAATAGACGAAAAGTGGGGTGTTCAGAACGTGCGCTCACGATGCAACCATTATTTCAATTATTTGAAGTAAATGGAAGATTAGCCAATCGCAAAAATCGACACGCGAGTGTCGCGACTTTCCGCGGGGTTCTAAACATTTCTTCCTGCGAAGAAGCTTCGCCAATTGTCAACAGAAACCTGTACACCGGCTTCCTCTTCTTGAAGGATTCCTTTGTCCACCTCGAGTCCCTTTCACAGCAGCAATCCAAAGCACCATTGTCGCGTGAAGTTATTAAAGGGCCACCCTTGCTCCCCGTATCGTAAAAGCGAGCGTGCCAGTACGGCGTGGTGGCCTACTTTCTTTGTCTTTTTATGACTTTCTCCTAAGAATACGCCTCGCGGATCTCTTAACGCCGGCTCGCGTACTCGATATGAAACTCGTTTCGGTGCTTCACTGTCGCCGTTTCAGAGATGCCACGGGGAGATAGCGATAATATATTCCTCTGCTTATACGCACGCATCAATATCGGCCGCCTTGAATTTAAATTGAATTTCGAAACCGCTGCAACGCGATATCGAGGGAAGTTCACGGTTATGGAGGGCGATCGAAGTTTAATTCAACGGAGATAAATCGAGGTGGACGCCCGAAATGGAGAGGCGCTGCAGCGGCCAGTCTTATGGGGCGGGACAAAAATAATTTTCTGTAGAGCGCCGTGCATCGGAACCTTGCGGAAATTGCAGCTGCATATATCGCGTATTTCCCTGCAACTCCCCGCGTCGGTTTACGGCGCTTTTATGGTATCACATGCCAGAGGAATTCAATTTTTCCTTTCTCGCAACGGGAAAGGAATTCTGATCGTCCACCTTCCCTCGGTGTTCCACGAGGCGTTTCAAAGGTGATAGGTAATATAATTATCCCTTTTCCTTAAAAAGTAATATAACAGGGTGGCTGGTAACGTGGAGAGAATGAAATGAGGGTATAAGATGAAGAGGGCAACGGGGAGAAATATGTCGTAGTCGAGGAAGAAAGAGGAAGTGTCCCTGAATGAGGGGATGATTTCGGAGTGGAAGGGACCTCGCAGAATAAAGAGGAAATTGAAGTATACGGGGAGGAATGCGAAGTAGAATGTACGCAGGGGAATGGAGAGGAGAGCAAGAAGTGGGGAAAGAGTGGGAAGAGAGGAAAGAGCTATAAGTGACTTTTGCCTCTACCCTGTATCCTCAGTTTCTCCAGCAGTTCTCAACATTTCCCAGCAATCAATTCCACTGGCGTTACACAGCCTCTTTCCGCTTGCGCGAATCAACCCGTGCACACGCCGAACGCCGCGTTAGAGGCGCCCATAAATCTCTCCTCTTCCGTGCGCTCGCGCGCGGGCGCCAGGACGAGGCCACTAATGAAAGAGAAAAGGAATTTATCGGCGATATAAATTGTCCCCGGATGTCGGACATACGGCGGCGTATTCGCGATCGATCGGGTTCCCCTGCGGTGGCCCCGCGAGAGGGCAACGGAGGTCGGTAAAAATGGATCGTGCCCTTTATTGGTTTTCCCTCGAAGCTCGTGGGCGGCAGTGGCCCCGGCGAATCCTTTTAATTAGGCGATAACGGATCGGAAGCGTTGGCCGCGGCGGCCGAAAGATCGACTCGCGCGAGTGGCTGCGCTAGTAGGTACGGCTGCTGGCGCCATAACGAGCTCCTCGTTAAAGCCACGATGAGATCAACTGTTCTATTTGGTACTGACAAACGAGCATTCTCGCGGCTGTTCCTGGCTGTTTGCGGTTTCGTGAACACGATCACGGCACGGTAACTGTTTGGATTGCGTCTACGAGACGCTGAAGAGGCGTCGGTTCGATGTGGACTGGGTATCCTCGGGGCAGGAGTGGCTGGCTGTTGCTTCGTCTTCGGATAAAGTGTTCGGTGCTGTGGAAATTCAGAACAGTTGAAGCAGTAAAGAAGAAAGAATAGAAAACAACTGCGCGATTCCTTTGGTTCCACTGTGTAAACAGAATCCGGTGCTCGACCTCACTGTCGACTGATGTATGCTACCATCAGGGAAAGGGGTAGAATAAGAGCACCACGAGGAAAGTTACATCGCCACGCGGATGACTGAGAAGTCTCATAACTCGATGCAATCTCCCCGACTCGGAGGCACGAAACGAATCCGTACTTCCAGAACGGTCCGCGGTGGAACGATTCGGATACCGAGTCGAGGGCAAAAAGGAGGCATCTTTCGCGAGAGTGCACGGGAACGCGAAGGTACACAAAGAACGTCGGGATCTGCTGGGCGAAATAAAATCGCGAGAACAGCGGCCGGGGACGTGGCTTCCTTCCCCGTTTGTACGTGGGTATACGCGGTGAAAAGAAGTCGGTCGAAAATGAAGAATATGCTAATGATCCGCGTGTCGTTGAATGTACGAGCGGTCGTAAAAGGAAGACGAGCCCCGTCTTGCTGGCCGATGGGAGAAAAGTATCTCCCTGGCCGTCGGTACTCCGTTTTTTTCTCTCCCTCTCGTTGGGAACAGGTTGTGGACGCGGTCCTTTAAAAAGAATCCACCGCGAGAGTTGCCTCGCCGAGTTCCTCTTCAACGATCCTTTCCGTTGATTTAACTCTCCGAGGGTTATGTCATCGGAGGACAGCCCCGCCTGCATCGGCCGTTGATGAACAGTCGAACAGAAGGCTCTTTGTTCCTGGCGGAATCTGGATCCTGATGCTGGCACAGAATGGATTAGATCGTATAGCACGAGAGTGATTAGTGGTTTGGTAAACAGAATGGGGAGAGACTGTCAAGCGTCAGCAGGACCAGATAGTTGTTAGGTGGGCCCTGATCTGAAGAAAATTAATTGCACTTGCTGTGTCAACAACAACTTAAAAGGGGTCATTTTTACGAATTCTTTTTCATATAAAGAAACGTCACATTGATAAATCAAGATATACACCTTGTTGTGTATAAATTAAGCGGGATTGTCTTCAAAAGAAATTTGATATCTTAAGAAATGATGCCGCAGCAGCCCTTTATCCCAAGGCCTCTTGATAGTTGTCAGGCTGGGTTGGAGCTTAAACTGCGATTACTAGGGAGAGATAAAGAGATGAAGGAATGTGATGAATGGGTGTAATGGTATACTGGGTGTATCGTGACACGTGGACAACACTTCGTCTGAAGATGCAAGAACAATAGTGCCCGGTCTCCACCTACTCGAATTTACTTCTGAGTCGTAGCCATCCTTGTGTTTCATTCAATAAACTGTACGAGTACAGTGGACTCTGTTCAGATAGTCATCCGTGCACAATTTTACTAAGAATATTGTACACATTGCACCGTACTATCAAGCCTTCCCATTCAATATAGGTAAATGAATGCTCCATAGAAATAGCTACAGTTCAAAGACACTGAAGTTTCCATCATTCATCCTCACACCTACAATCCACTTTCACATAACGTCTACATGATACACCCAATATACATGATTAATATGCACTCTTCATCAGCAGCGCACTTAGGATTTAATCTTGGGGGAGTCGAGTTTAATAAAAATTCATTAGATGATTATAAAAATTTAGAATATATTCCATTTTTCTTTTTACAAAACTCTTGAATTGGTTCAGTCGTGGTTACATTAATTTCCCTCCCTCCCCTGGGTGGGTCACTGCTCTTCATAATTCTCTCGAAGCTTGATGCCTTCCTCTGGGCACCAAATAGTAGCAGCCACGTCTGTCTATCCGAAGACATTTAATTAAGGAGATAGTCATCATAGAATCCACTTCTTAAATCACCCAATTTTCGTCCACCTGATGAATATAGTAGCTATCGAGTAGCTTTCTGCAGATCAAAGCAGAGCTCCCATTTTAATACAACCCACACAGCGAGGCCCACGAAAATCGTAAAAGGCATCGCGTGCCTGATAAATCCTTTCCCCCAGCAAGCTCCGAATCTCTGCATAAATTCTTTCCCGATGTCGTCAACTTGGCTCGCTGACCCGTGTTCCTCCGAACGACGTCCGAGGGTGGCGCTGAGGCAGAATAGTAGGAGGCCACCCCGTCGTCGGTGCCGATTCTGAAACGACCGGCGGGAACTTTTATATCGCCGCAAATTGCTTGAGGGCAGTCGCGCGTCGCGTTTCTCCCGCGCGTCCCCGTCGATGGTTACTTTTTAATTAAAAGTTTCGCCTTTGGAGCGGCCATGGTCGGGCGTCCCCGTGCGGGCTTCGCGTGGCCGTGGCTTGCAAAAGAACGAGCTGCATCGCCGCGCACGTATTCCTCTCTGGCCGCGCGTTTGCGAAACGGACACGGGACAATTGAATGGAAAACAACCGTTGGAACGACGTTCCCTCGCCGCATGGAACGCTGTTGATGAAACCTTTTCCTCGCTCGAGCTGCGTGGCCACGAAGCAAACTCCGTGCACGCGAATTCAGGCTTTGCCACTGTGCTTGGAATTCGAGTGCAATTCTACCGCTGTCCAGGAGAGTGACAGACAACCAGCGGGGTACGTAATAATTGCCAACGCTACGTCCCCAAATTCTCCAAGCACCTTGCACTTACAAATCAGTCACGCGAGGGGCTCACGATCATTCCCCATAATCACACCGATTAATAGAACGACTCGGTGTACGGTCCCCGTGGATAGTAAAAATTTTCGCAGCACCAAGATACTCGCCCAAGCGCAAAGGATAAAGTTAAAGGCGGCACTGAAGCAGTCGTAAAGCCAGCGGCAATTCGACAACGAGAGAGACAAACTGGCAGCGAGGGGGCTCCGACAGTTAAGCAAAATAATACTTAATTAATTCATTAAACGGCGTCCTCGGCGGTGGCCGAGATGCGCCCTCGTTCTCCATGATCTTCGCTGAGGACTCTCCGTTGGTATTTCGAGCGTGGCTCGCAGACACAACTCCCGGGGAAAGATACGTCCCACGGGGACCGGAGTCAGACACGGGGAACAGCTCGCTATTAAGCCCACGGGATAAGACCTGGCACTTCGCTTCGTACGCTTACTAATTAAATTATTCGAGGAACGCGGCACGCCGCTAATAAAGGGCCACGCACACGTCCCTGCCAAACCCATACGCACAGTCGGGATAGTTTAAACGAGAATTTTCAAGCACACTGGAAATTATTCACTTTTCGGAGTATTTAGCCCGATGATCATTCACCCAGAATAATTCAGAGAATCGATTACCTGGGAAATGGTAGATGATTCCCTCGAAAGCAGTGCCATTAGTTGCACCTCGCGGATGTATGTTCGATTAATTTATCACCCTTTCTTGTTGTCAGTCCTCAAAAAACCGCAATTCGATCAAATTACAAGACTTACAAACAGCTGGAAGATGTTGAACGCACATCTCCAGCGACGAATCCCCGGAATCGACGGAACACAGTAACGAAGACATTCACGAGGACAAAAATTCAGCCTCCCCACAATGATTTTCAATGCCTGAGGGCTTTCTGATTCAAAAAGCAATCAGAAAAGACCAAAGGCGGGGCGCGACTACGTACGTGACGTGATTTCCGGAAGCGGGATTCTTTCCCCTGTCCCTCTCCTTCGCGTTCGTGGCCCCAGTCGTCGCGCCGGGAACGTCTACAGCCGCTGGAATTTGACAGAGACGGAGCTCCAGCGTATGACGGATAACGATGGGTGGGTGGGATGGAAAATGACCGTGGCTGGCAGACAACAAATTGTTCGGCAGATACGAGACGATGTAACGCAGCTAGGCGGAGTCGTTCGGCGGAACTGCCACGACCAATTGTCACGAATGTGACGCTGAGGAATCGAGACGGTATTTATCAAGGAAACCTGGTCCGGGTTAGGTGATTGACTTCCTATTGCTGAGAGGCGACGAACTCTCCTTCGTCTTGGTTAACTTGTCTTCTCTGGGATCCTCTTCCTGTGTGAAAATCGTTCTGTTTGCGTCGTCTGGGTGAAATCTCTGGTAGAACAAAGAGCAAATGATCCTGAGAAAAAAAAGATTACGATAGTAGTAGATTTTTGATCCACTTAACTTTCGGTCGACTCTTTGCGTAACAGGTTCTTTCTCTTTTTCGTTATGTTGGCAAGGTATTTTTAACGGAATTGATAGTCGTCGAAGGATGGATAGCGCGGAGGATATTCGTAATTGTTACATGCAGGCGGTCGGACATCGCCGTTTCACGTTGCAGCGGTGGTATGTTTCCTCCGGTGCATAAGAAGGCACGTTAATTACTTGCACCGTTATTACGATTACAAGGTGCAAATTGTTTCGTGCTTCTTTTTACAGCGCGGCCGAGTTCGTGTTCAGCTGGCTCTCGCACGGGATGCCGCGTCATTCATATTATTTTTCACTACTGTTTTAATTCCCCCGATAAAAAGTAAAGCAGTAGTTGCGAGCTAAATGAGACGGGACGAGCATATATCCGCTAAGATAATAATGATACGTAACAAGTGTCAAATGACATAGCGAATGGAACGCGAAGTGACTGAATAGGGTACGTGACTTCAAAGGTACGAAAAACAATCTAACATAAATATCGAGCAAGATGCTAATGAATCGTAATGAATTGATAGGAAATGAAAGGAACAAGCCGACAAGCGGGTGCTATCGGGTATCGAAGTAAACACAGGGATTAACATTGACACTCCCATCGAATTGATCCTCCAATTCATTCATCCCTTCCCCCAGAAATTAATTCCAGTTCACACTTCCAGCATTCACGCACCTAGAAACAACACACTGGTGCCGCCCCATTCTCTCCAACTTCACCCCCATTATACCCCCCAGAAGGCATAATTCATTACGAGACTCCAACTGCGACCAGGGTGTCCAGACTCTTTACGCCCGCGCATTTTCCAAATTGTTTAGAAAACTACCGTCGACGGAGTATTTTGCATATCCGAGCGTCTCGGAAGGGGAGGACACTGCAGGGGTGATTACTCAACAGCAACCGGCCCGCGCTGCGTTATAATTCTCCCTCGAACCCTTTCCTCTGCCCCCGAGGGGACAATAGTGCGCCGCCAAGCGGAAAAAGGGGAAAAGTCGCGACTGGAAAAACCTACGCTGGGAAATCGACCGTCCAGCTCGTCCTCGACCTCTCGAATACGGCTTTTGAACCCCAGCCGCTGAATTTTTAGCAGTGGAACAGCGGGTTTTGGGATCAGAGCTGGGCATTAATCGAAGAAATTTTTTTATTCGAGTAATCTTCGAATAAGAAGTTATTCGAGAATAACGAATAATTTTTTATTCAAGTCACCCTTCATTCCTGGAGCGTAACATTTTGTCTGTTGAAAGTGAAATTCTTAAGACTGGAGTTGCAAGATCCTCCTCACTTCCACGTTCAAATCCCCGCGAATAAGAGAAGCTGTATAAAACTAAGCAGCTAGCTCCTCGTCGTCTTGAAGCTTCTCTCAGCGACGCTGCGCGTCTCTGGATTTTTATCTCGACACGCCAGAAAGTAGCCAACTTGGCCAGACTTGGACGCTCATAATCCCCAGAATATACGCGCTATCGCGCGATGAACCAGCCAGCCAGTTATTCCTCCGTTCCACCCCTGACGAAACTCCATAGAAAGTTGCTGGAAAAAAGTTCCATCGAAATTTCGCTCGCAGCACCTGAGCTCGCGAACTTGTCTACAATTTCTCGCGACAGGGTTTACAGCCGTGGAAGTCTGCGCCTCGTCCCTCGGCCTGTGCTCGACAACGAAGGGTGAAGGATGCGCTGTTTGCACGACCGCCTCTCGAAACCTCCTCGTTCCTCATCTTTACGATTATAATCTCGACGTTATGTGTTTGGTCGTTAAACGAGGGCCACGTCGATCCAACGGTTTTCCATGGAACCAGGCCGGACCGTGTGTTTGACGGGCTCTTTATTGCTCGGTTTTCTTACCGCGAGGGTGGACGGAGGGTCGAAGAAGGCGAACGGTACTTGAGACTCGGATTGGGGAAGGAAGATTCGCTTTTTATGGCGTCTCAGGTGAAATCCTGGACTTTGAATGGTATACAACTCGGTGTTATTTCAATGCAATTGTTTCGAATTATTTCGCTCCGTGGAGTTCTAGTTTTAAGAGTATGCATGTATCTAATAATTATAATAATAATAATAATAATATCCAGAGGTCCTGCAGTTCGAGTCACCCTACCAAGCAACTCCCCTCAAACAGTACTTTTATTTAAATAAAGCAACATACGATTTAATCCAAGGAAAATCTAAAAACAGTCATTCGAATTTCAACACAAAGTGTTCTTCCTTAGAGAATCTGAACCCCACGCGGTTCTTTCGAGCCTCCTTCAATCGCCCTGCAACGGAGACCACACAAATCTCCAGACCTCGGCTGAGAAAGTGCAGAGAGAGAGAAAAGAACACGGTGGAACATTGATTCCGCGTGGATTCGAGCGGCCTCCAAGGACCCACATAGATTTCTGGCCGGAAAGGGGCGCAGTGGATTAGGAGAGTGGCTGTAAAAGGGCACCGTCTCGCGGCGGAAAAAGCAAGGAAAGGTGGCGGAAGAGATTTGTGGCGGCCGGCGAGGAGTTTACTGCCGCGATAGAGCGCCACTTTTCGTCTCGAAGAAGCCCTAGCCTTCCCCTGTAGCGGGAACTGTTTGGGGAAAAAAGGATCGCGAGCAGGAGGGGCTTGGTTTGGGCAGAGAGTTCGCGACTGGACAAAAACGGCGCGCTAGAACCTGGAAGAAACTTTCTGGATCGTTCTAGAGGAGAAAAAGTTTATTGCCTGTTGGCCCCGCGAGTCCGCCTGGCTGTTTCGATCCTCTTCGAGCGAATATCGCGACGCTTCGTCCTGCGTTCAAACCTTGAATGTCACGTCCACCTGCAGAACTTTCCCAGGCGCCGAAATAATTAGCGGTTCGACACACTTACCAGGGGAACCTGTTCATCGATCGCAGAATGCGTCCCCGCGTGAACCGCGATCCTGCGTTACAATCCGTGGAAGCTTTAGATCTGTTTACTCGTGCCGAGGTGTGGCTCGAGAAACCACGGTGTCTCGGGTTATGTAACAGGTTTTATGCAGGTATACACGTTCGGCGAGCGTTGTAAGCGCGAGCTTAGCCTCTCTCGTCGGATCTTTCCTTTTTCGCTGAACGCCTGTCCGGCGATGCAGCGCGGTGCGCAGCGTTCTTTGCTTTCGCGAGAGTGGGTCTAGGAATGAAGGATAATAGCCGAGGAAATGGCAAGCATTGTCTCCATTTTTCCCGCCTCTCTCTTGTATCTTTTCCAAAAGAGTGGATTGCCGCGGCTGCGATTGGCTCGATAACGGCCTTTGCTGCACGCGTTCGCATTCCGATGCAGCAGCACATATAGTCCTTTGAGCACTTTAGCGAACAGCCACATTGCATAGTACGTTAAACGATTAAAAATTGAAACTTAGTTCACCGTAATCAGCGCGACCATTGATGCACACGCAGTCGTTCGCTCGAGTTGCACGAGTATTAAGTAGCGCCGCGTCTGATATCCTCTACACCCCTGCACAGACACACGCCAGTTTTATTTTACACCGCGGCCTGATCGCGACTCGCTCGCCGTTCCCATGCCGAGGGCGCTTCCCTCCGTGAGGACGTTTAAGCCCGTGCTTCCCCGACTTGAACGCGCCATTAAAGTGAAAATACACCGGCGCCGCGAGATAATCAGCGCGTGTCGACACGGCCGCTAGATAAATAATGTATCGACGGGCTGAGCGCGATTTTTCACCGCTTCCGACACGGAAAATTGCGCCACAAGGAGTTTCCGGCGAGCAAGACTTTCCTTCGCGATGTGCGATCCTCGCTGATTTTACATCAAATGTTCACCATGAAGCGTTTTAAGCGTTCAGCTTTAAATTAGTATTGCAACCAAATACTGATCAATACTGATTCTTGAGATTGTACTTAGTAGCGGTGATATCAACTTAAAAAATTGCTCATGGCGGTAGATCTTCGGGGAAGCGCTTAGAAATAGTGTCGAATTGTATCCGCGTAATATTCTTTAATTCAGAATACATAATACCTACTAGACACGCTTCCGCGTGGACACGCCCTGCGCAGCCATTAGAATTCCACGGCAGCCGTTCCAAAACTCGGTCGGGAAAAGTCGCGCGTGGAAATTCATTAACGCGGAATAGCGCGCGCTCCGCGTTATCTCGGCAAGTAAGTGGCTAAGCATCGGCCGGCCGTTGCATACTTATCAAAAGTGTGCAGGATGCTCGGCTTCCCGGCGAGAAGCCACAGTTCCTTTCGAGCCGGCTAAATTGAAGGTCTCGCGACTTTTTTGCCCCGCTCACGGTATCAGCGTCGATGTCAATTACGGCCGATTCTCACCGGCTAACCATCGATCGAAGGCACCGTGCTCTTTTTGCAATCATTCGGAGCTGCGTCGCGCTGGAATACTGATCACGATCGTGACCAACGTTCCCATTCACTGGCCGATATAACCGAGCGATGCGCTGCGCGCCGCTCTGGTCGCCGGGAAACCGGGGTGCAACGAAGAAGGCGAACAATCATCGTGACAGACGGTTAACCTTCAGGAATGCCTGAGCGTTTTCAAATAAAAACATCTCTCGCGTTGGAAATAGCCTGGGAGTCAAGGCTGCCCCTGCTCGAACGGATCTGTTGGCGAAACTACAGTTTTTTTTAAGAAAATTGCTCGCAGGGGGATGAAGGTTCGATATTAAACACTGCAAAATGCACCGAATTTTATTTAACCCTTTATATACCACATGCGACGAGTAGGTGCCTATAACTATCGTATACGTAAATGTGAAAATTCTGGGACACCATGGAATTTGATGAAAAAAGGGGTTTCCTATCGCGAAGCTAGTAGAATGAAAGCGGCGCGGCCAGACGCAAGGGCAATCGCGCGTGCGCCTAGCTCCCCTATCCCACCCCCCACCATATCTCGAGCACCAAGCCGCCTGGATAGAGGAGACTGGCTTGCGCGGCCGGCAGTTGCGTCCCTGTACTTGTCGTCGCGACGCCGGCTGCTCGAGCGTCGCCGATTGGCGTCACGGCGCCTCTCGCCGTCGGGTGTGCGTGTTCTGCCGTGCGATACTCGCACGTGTCCGCCTGTGCCTGTGTGTGCGTTCGACTCCTCCGGTCCGCGAGGAGGCATAAGTGCCCGCTCCGTTTGGTGAATCTGTCTGTTGCCGGCTGGTGTCGTGGACACCGGAAGTGAAAGTTTCACGCTCGTTATCGATCGACGAGCATCTACCCGGAGTATCCTTCCGCGGAGGAAGAGAGAACAGCCGGGGTCTGGGCAAAAGTGATCGCGCGATCGGTTCGCGTGCGGCCTTTGCCCCGAGGAACCCCGACGATGGTCTCGCGACAGCGTCTAGCTGATCGCAGCCAACGAGTCCGGAAGTCGAGTTATTGGTAAGGATTCAGTTAACGCCTGGTGTCTGGCAAGTAGTCGATCGTCTCGCGACGAGCGCGGGGGAACGCGGAGAGAACTGTTGCTAGAAATCGTCGATCGCCAGCGAGACTTCGCGGTCCGATGGATCGGGGGATAGGTTCGTGGATCTATTCTTGGGGTCGGGAGAAAATAGATTTTTTAGGGGACAGTTTTTGAAAGTAGATTGCGTAAGTGCTTGCGACCTGGGGAAGGTGTGCTCGGGGACGGGTAGCGTTTAGATTTTATCTGATTCCGTTGTCGATGAGTCGATAATCTGTGTCTCGGTGCCACTATCAGCCGGCGCTGATAAGCGGCCGCTTGTTAACCGCGTGCTGCGAGGGCTTTTGGAATGCTTCGATGTGCAAGGAGAAACTATGAGATAGGAATCAGGATTTTTCATCAAACGGGGGGCACGGTGGTCCCTGGCTTCTACAGAGGTGTCAGTGGATTGTTATTCCTGGGTTCTTTTTTGTGACATGTTTGTTTGATGAATTGAAGATTGATTGGAATATGGAACCTAGACAATTGTAACAGATGGGTTGGCAAATTCACTGGGATTCTATACTTACTACGTTCCATTTATCATAATCAGTCTCATTAAAATTGTGTGTATTGTATTTTCACCATGAATTCAGTTCGAGTATTATATATTTCATATTTCGATCAGAATTGATCTATTATGAGACGCCTTCAAACGTGTGTATCCATTTCGGTTGCTATCCAGTGTCCCTTGAAAGCTTCCCAGTCTTCAAATGTCAACAACGGTCCCACGATACTTCCCTCTGATGTATTCGTTTACATAGAGAGCTACGCATTTCCCAAGCTGGCCTTCAATAAAACTGTTCATAGGATTAATCTGAGAACAAGGTCTCGTTGCAAGCGCGACATTGACGTTGCTCCAATAAAAAAAATGCGAGACAGAAAAAAAACCTACCTAATCAATACCACTAAAGCTTAACCACTATATTATTAGCAAACGCTTTTCATAGTAGAGCCTACCATCCGTGAAACCAAAGAATCGTTATCTAAGGAAGCATTTATAATGTACTTAGTCTACTGCACCTAATCGATAAGGTACTTAGTTCCTCTATCCTCGGAAATATCTTCTTCTCGCGGATGGATCTTCTTGTTGCCCTTTGGAGAGCAGGAGGAAAAGTTCCAGGAAGGGCTCCAAGCCCGGGCATGCCACATCTTCCGAATTTTCCCCAATTTCCGGCCGGTTAAGCGATTTTATCAGTGACGCCACTTGCACCGCGCGTCACTTATCACCGCGGTAGATAACGATAAGTCGGCTGTTCGACGTCGTCGTGGGTGGTGCGAGCAAGTTCCCCGGCATCGAGAGGGTCCGGGATCAATGCTCGTCAGCCATCGTCCCGTTCGCTGTTGATTGGGCGATCTCTCCGTTTTGTCTTCAACAATTCGCCACGATTATTTCGCGGTCTTTCCGCGCGATATGCCATGTATTTGTTCGCGGTTTATCACTGCACTCGAACGCCTCTCAGCTGTCCAATACTGTTGCACTGACGAGGGGAATCTGTGTTTCACGGATTCTTGTGCTCCACGCTCGATGCTCGCACGTTGACAATGAGTGATTTTTATTTGGATAGGCATACGAAGTGAGATAGCGCGAGAAACTGATCAATGGGGGTTTGGGATCATTTGGAGTTTGTTTAACGCGATAGTTATGCCAAAGGATTGTGTATTCTGTGATGAATTATGGTAACAAATTTTTTAGAGCAATAAGGTGAGTGATGTCCAATTCTCGAGTATTTGGCAACGTTAAAATAATTGTGGAGGATGATAACAGGCAGGAAGTTGCGATACTGTGATAGTATTCTGCTTTTTTCCGTTCAGCATGCTTTCTCATTCGTCGTAAAAAGGAATGAAAGGTTCGTGTTGCTTTGCGTCTCTTTCGCAGTATCTGGCTGTTCACTGAATCGACGATGAAATGAATCAGTTCTGGTGAAAAGGAGTGTAATCATTTGACTCGCTGGCATTGAATCGGATAAAAATGGAAGAAAGATACGAGAGAGCGCGGATGACTCTTCTTCGCAGCGTTTCATTCGAAATGACGCTTTTGAGAGTAAAATCTAGGCGCTCCATTGTCGAGTGGAAGATACTTTTTATTACAATCGCGATTGTTAGCAGATTTCTCACGGCTTTCGTAACCATTGAACGGAATTTCTTTGTTTCTCCTGGAAAATTGCAGTTACAGCGCACCGATGAGAACTCTATTCATTCTGGGAAAAAGAAACTTTAGAATGTAGCTATAGAATATTTCTGCGCATCTCGGGGTTTATATATTTTCGAGAAAAGAAGCACAAGCGGCGAATCCCGCGAGATCTCCGCGCAAATCGTCGATCGCCCGTAGTTCCAGCAGAATCGTATGAACTTTTCCGCGTCGCACTTTATTAGAATCGCGGACAGTAATGGATCCTCGAGAGAAGATTCTCCGAAACTTGCAAATTACATTTCGGTGTCGGGAATCTCGACACGATCAAGGTAGATCACAAACGTGACGAGAAACTGTTCGTGGAATCTCATCAAGAGTTTAAAAAAGTGGGAACTGCGAGAGAGGGTTTGTCGAAGATGCTCTAGATTACTTTCTGCGGACAGATCGTTCGTTCTTCCTGTAATAATTGTAAGAACACCACCAATCTTCTTAGAAGGGGAAATATTATTATTTCACACAAATTGTGTCCATTGTTTGCTCACCAAACGAACTGAAATGACAAACAGAGTGGGAAGATTTATTATTATTAACGGGCAGAAAAAGAAAACAGAAAAGCAAGGAGAAAGGTACTTGTGAAACATGTTTTTTAAACTTTTTAACATAAAAAAATACACTTTTCAAACCGGGATTTGAAATATTATTAGTTTCTCAAAGAGTTAAGTATGATGTATATTTTTAAAAGAAATCGTAAATTTGCGATTAACAGAATATAAAACAGACTTACTTATAATGAACGATAGATTGCAAAATATCACATTATGTGTCCGCAATTCTATTTCTCTGAAACCTCACAGCATAATCCGACGAACTTTCGAAATTCTATTAGCAAGTTCTTCTTACTTTCCAAATAGCTAGATCGTTCTCTTAATTACAGAGAAGGTACTCCGAGGAAAATCAAATTACGGTCACGGTCAGAGGTACTTAATTTGCCGTGAGTCCCATAAAGTCTCGCCAAAAGTAGCACTACCGTATAGGCTCGCCCTGAAAACACTATGAAGATCGACGAGTCCTCCTTACCAACTCTCGAGACTAACCCAAACAATTCTATGAACCCTTTTCGGAGACCCAGACATTTACCTGCCCCAGCTACGCTAATAACAGCCACGCAGTAGCAAAACATTCCACTGAGCGTATTAAAATACAGAGTTCCCTGAATTATCAACGATCCCTCGGTATTCTATCATCGTGCACAAAAGAACCAGGGAAAATACACTGGAAAACATTTGGCGCGGCTTCAAACGAGGAATATTTAAAGAAGTTCGTTTCACATTGATCGAATGTTTATTCGCGAACACGCAGAAGGGTCTGGTGAGATTCTAGGACGATCGAGAGAGCGTTTCTTTTATCACGTGCCGTGACGTGGGAAGATTTTTCCTTGAAAAGAGGCGCTCGCGTTCTAAAAACGCGCCGCTTGAGAAATTTCCCCGTTGCACGATGGAATTTATCTAGACGATGATAAATCGTTTCGTTATTCCATATTTCAAATATTTAATGAAGTGATCGAAGACTCTAACAAATGTGAATCAAGCGGAAATCGCAAGAACTTGCTCGTACTTCGTCAAATTCTTCCTCAAATTCTTCCTCAATCTATTTCACAATTATATTCTTTCCCATAGACCGATGAATAATGCATTCCTCGATATTCCCCCATGAAATTTTCCACACTGCAGAATTCGATTTCAGGGCTGGCTGCTTTGGCTCGCTGCTCCAGTTTCCAACGCTGCATTTTGACGCCCGTTACGTGTCACGCGTTGCATAACTTCACGGGCAAAAGCTGGGCATAAAGATCAACTCGTAAATTCCCTCTCTGTCTTAGCTCGAGAAGAGAAAGGGAGAGAGAGGAAGAAGCCGAGAAACAGAACGATCACTGGAGCCGTACCATTTTATAGCCGGTTTATTGTACGAGGGATCTAGCGTTCGTTTCGTTTAATGCGCGTAGATCGGGCTCCCTAATGCGGCGCTTGGATCACGGAAATGATCCTCGTTTTCCTCGATTTCTCCACATCATTTTCGAGATTAAAGCCAGCCCAGGCACTGGCCTCGAAACCAGCGCCCTAATACCTTCCCCCTCTCACCTAGAAAATTATATCTCTAATACAGAAATATTGATATTCATGGAGTATCAGAGGCTTCTAAGCTTTCACGTCGCAGCTCTCTTTTCAGGCTTCCGATCTATTGAGATCGAATGAAAGTTTCTTGAATCCGCGCGCGCTGCTGCACGGCCCAGCCTCGTTCCAACGAATTTCAAAAGCCTCCGACGTGGCGGAAATTTTTCCTTCGAACCGCGAGACGGATTTTCACGCTCGTCTGTCTTTCGTCAATTAGTGGCGAGCTTCGACGGCGTGCTTCTCTCGTGACTCTATCCACTAGCAGCCGTTCCGCGTGGCAATCGCGGATTCCTGGTTCTCGAACCGACGACTTCTCAAGCACTACCGTTTTATTTCGATCTCCTCGCGATTCGAGCTCGTCGAAGCGATGCTGACTCGTCGAGGGTGGACTCGACGTTTCGTTGAATCCGGAGGTCGAATGAACGTCCGCGATACGCGACGATTTGTCTTGGACGGCGATAAGAGGCGAGAGTTCTCTTCGTTGAAAAAAAAGAAAAATGTCCCCATAAATTATCTAAAAGAAAGTAGTGCACAAGTGAAACATACTGAAAGTTAGTAATTCTTTAGAAACCATTGGATCCGAGGTTTCCGATCAGCTCGCGAGATTCATTTGCATGTCGAACACCCTTTCCGGAGTCGATGGTTTATCGACAGTTTACAGTAGCAAGGTTCCACCTCTGCCCCCGAATCTAGTTTCCTCCCGATACACACGGGCCATCGGCATCACGGATCACGTCGAGTGTCGTATTTAATATTAATGCCCATTGGCGAGCGCCGTTTGTGTTCGCGCGCGGCCGAGTAATTCGACCGATCGATCGCAATTAAGCCGTGTACGTGACAAGTTGTTTCGCGACCGATCCAGCAGCGTAAACCGCAGCTGTTAAAAGGCTGAAACGGCTCCCCTTTGCGAGCTTTATTTATCACGCGATCGTGCCGGCACAATTTTCAATCAACGTCCCGCGTTCCCTTCGAAACTCTGTAAAGGGAATCGATTGCTAAGTCACTTCACAGTAATTCGATCGGCCGAATGATTTTTCAATCTTCGAGCTCAGTGTCCTCAAATTATCTCTACCAGTGTGCTAATGCGACCATTCAATATTTTTTTTTATCCCTGATGATCCATTTGTTAGAAAACAATTCCAGCGTCCCAAATGGCACCTCCCCTTGAATGGTCCTTTAATAACGGTTGCGTTGATACTGGAGGATGGTATGCAGAAAAAAAGTGTGATAGCCAGACAGAAATCACGGCGTTTGGAGGAAATAGAGGATCGATGGGCTGAGAGAACGTTGGCCGGTTTCTCTCGCCTCATCACATCCAGGCCATTTTTCGTCGGTCCAATATCGAGGGCCTTTCTCAAATCGCGTGCACCTCGGTTCGCTCTTTTTTCCTCTTCTTTTTCTCTCCTCGAGCGACGGTATCGGTAATAACGCGCCATTCCTCGGCCGTTGGTCCCTTCTTTTATGTCCAACCGTTCTCAGAAGTTCGATCATAGAGCTCTGGATATCCCCCGTTAAATTTCGAGACCACAAAACCGTCCTTTTCTCCTGCCTCGTACCTGTGGTAATAGAGACCGCGATGGGCATTCCTGTTTTTTTCGGCTTCGAACGCGATTAGGATCCGTTTGATTAGGGCTTTATGGAAGCGGCTTCGAGTGTTCCTCGAATTTATTCCACTTATTTCTCTCTGCTCCTTGCACAGCTGCTAATTGCTAGGGGGAGCAGCGAGTAATTGCTGTAAGGTTCTTGGGGAACGTCTCGTTTTAGCAAATTTTTTTTTCGCCGCTGCTTCGATGCAATATTTCACGCCGATTTCTATTGCACCCCGTATATGAGTCGTTTCGTCGATAAAGTTGCTAGGGTGCGAAGGAGAAACGTTGGCAATAAATTACCAGGCCGTTAAGTCATTTATGACGCGGCGATAATTCTCGTTGGCGTCAGCACACCTTCCGTCTCGCTTCTCAAACGATTTACCATTTTATTGCAACCGAAAATGGTCTTTATTAGGGGTCACGTTCACTTGGAATATCTTTCATCCACGTTTTACCGTCCTCGAGTATTTTTATTGTACACGTAGGTGCACCGTAGCTCGGAAGATCGTAGTAAAACCATAAATTGACGAAGCAACAGAATCACTGAATGATATTCTCTAATTACTTCTTCGTTTAACATTTCACTGTAGACTGGTTCGAAGCTTCGTTAGAAGGAGATGAATGAGACATACAATTTCCTTCGGTAGAAATAGAAATAGAGTAGAATAGACGTAGATAAAATGAAATAAAAGTAGACTTAGTAATATAGTAGACATGCGGTAGAATTTTATAGAGTAGAAATTTAATTGCAGCAGCTTGAGAGACAGGTCTAATTGGTAGGTGCATCATTAATCTTAAAGCCTATTACGCGATATACCAGCAATCTCTATCCCTGCACTAAAAAGGCACATCGAAGTTAATTCCAAAAGGGAAAGTTAGCACTTGATCGCATTGAAGAAAACACACGGAAAATTCAGAGGAAACTTGGATCCACGAAATACAAAAATTGCTCGCAGAATGAAAATGACGACGGAATTCCTTCGCAATCGAATCAGGTACAAATCGAACTCCCCCGCAACCGTATGAGAATCGAAAGCGAAATAGTTCTCGACCGAATCGAAAGCGAAGTCTCGGAGTTGCTCCTGCAGAAGGCCGCGCGAGATCGCGTCTCCAACAAAGGCATGTTCTTCCCAGATATCGTTCGACTGCGATCGAAACGGAAAGCGAGCGAAGGGAGGGGCTGAAGGCATCGCACCCCGGCACGATCCGTGAAATGCGTTGCTGGAGCCGTCGCAGCAGCCACCGTCGACGAATCAGCGTGTGAGGATCGCAATAATGCTGCCGCCGATTCTGAACAACATTAACAGTGACATACTGACGCTGTACACGAATCCAGGGAGCGGGAGGAGCGTGGCAAGCCGCGCGACCAGGGGCCGTTACGCGGAGATCGGCGTCAAAAGGTAAACTTATCGCATGAAGGCAATTGTTAAGGAGGGCCTTTGCCCCACTGCGCGTCGCGCTTCCAGCCGCGAAACCGGGTGTTAATTATTAATCGATGTGCCCGTCGTTACACGCTCCCGTTGCAGTTGCCGTTCCCGGCAGCTGCGTTTATTGATCCCGCCGCCATCGCCACACCATGGACCCTATGGTGAACCGGCGGAAATGGAAATTCTCCGCTACGTCCAGCTCCAACGACTACGTGCCCTGCTTTCGTACATATCGCACTTTTCTTTCCTTTCTTTTTATAGACCTCGTAAATAACTTGAGTCCGTTTCACGTGGGAGAACTTGTATTGGGAGAATGTAGCGAGAACTTGGAGCGTAGAGGATTTGCAGTAGATGTTACCGTTTTTGTATTGACATTTTCTGTCACCTGTTTTAATTGTGAAGAGAGAGAGGGTGCCTGTTACGCTTTGTAATCCGTTAAAAAGAATTTCGTTCCTTTAGATTCTCAGTGAATTATCGATCATGCAGATGAATCATCGCGTGACGACAAGACACCGCGGCGAAATGGGCTGTCTCGCGTGTCACCGCGGGAAATCGATTTTAATCAGCGGTTAATATGAAATATGATAGCAAAGTGGCCGCCGGCGCGGGAAGCCCTTCGGTTTATTCTTACGTAAGCCTCTTAACCGTAATCCGCTTTGGGCCCCCGCGAATAGACCCTGCACGAGATTCATTTCTTTTTCCTTCTTTTTTCGGTGGAGACTCGGTTTCGAGGATCATGGCCTCGTTGTAATAGGGTTCCTCGCGTGGAACCCAATTAGTTGGATTTCTTCCTGGAGCTTTTGCATTAGAATGGTACTCGAAGTGTATACGCCAGTCATAAACAATTTAATGAAGTACTCGATGTCCCATTTATCCTATTTCGAGGAATATTCTTTAGGCTACATATACCTTATCAATTTCTTCGGTTTACTCTTTATAAAGCTCCAAAGATCGATGCCATTGCGCAGGGCGCTTCGAGACGAGTGTCCTTTAAAATCCCAACTGAATTATTACTCTTTAATGATAGCAGGAGCAGGGTGGGACGGTAATAATCTCGCGAGGAAGTGGATAGCGAAAGATGAACACGGACCTCGTCGCAATGCAATTTCCGCGCAACGCACGCCGTTTCATAGATATATCGCGGTATGATTCATTGAGCAACGATGAGACACTAAACGTTTCATGTTTGCGCTTCTGACTATACGTATTACCCAGAATCTCTGTCAGTTTTCATCATTTCGCGGGAATCCGCCTCACACTCGTCTCCTTCTGAAAAATTTGATACGCCCTCTGCTTGGCGAGTGCCAGCAAATCTGTCGTTTCTCTTTGAAACCGAATCCATGGAATGCCATGTAGAACCCTAGAGTCCATTGAATGACGAGTAGCTTTAAAACTGAAACGTCCACGTTCAGCACTCTCGAGGAAAATAATTCAGTTCAGACTAATTGAGCGCTCAGGTACAAATAAAATACTACACCAAATATAATACTATCTTGATAAGCAGCGTTGCTATCTAACTTAGAAAATCACTCGAGCCACCGAAAGAACGTCTTTTAACTTGGAGCAAGTGATTCTAGTGTGCTGAATTCACCTCCAAAGCGATGGCCACCAATAAACACCCTGTTCGGTCGGTTAGAATTATTCTAAAAGACAGTCGTTGGACTGGATGCACTGCTGGTACCAAACTATTCAAATTTGTTTCCGACGAATGCAAGAATCGTCGCGGAGCACGGTTATGATGAACAATGCTCGATGAAATCAAGGGGGGGTCTCGACGAGGGGTCGTGTTAATGCCACTTACGACCCCATCGAGTTGACAGGGGCCAGTCGACGCGCGTACTCGCCCCTAATGCGGCTCTCGAGGCGTGTGCTCGCGTGCACGGCGCGTGAATCGCGCGGATGCACTCTTTTTCGGGCTGAAACAGAGTGGTCGCTTGAAAAATCGTGCGGGGAGGCTTGAGCCTCGAAAGGGAAACTTGAGACTTGGATGAGGAATGCTTGTAAAGACCAATCTGTTTATTCGTATCATGTACCTATTATTTATTCTTCCGCCTGTCGCAATACCTCGGGCCAGACAACTCGTCCCAGGCCTGCACGCCTGTTGAACCATGATCAATCACGATGCACGTGCCCGTACATGTGCCATTTCCGCTTGGGGATATCGATCCCGCCTGCGTAATGGAGCTTTTGAAAAGGAACGATTGAAAAAAAGCCGGGGAAACGTGCAGGGGTAGCGAATACAAAAAGCCCTCTTTTTCCCAGCGATTTTACAATCCTCTCGCTTATAAACACCGCTGTTAATCAGTGACTCTGAATCACGGATCACTCCATTATCCTCGGAACCCTTTGCATCCTGTGATCGCTCGTAAGCGTCTATCTGAATCGATCGGGTCCTGAAATTTTATCAAGTCGACCCGTTATTTTGCTAAGTATTGAAATCGTAAAGGTGCAAATCCACGACGAGATAAAAATATCGTGGCTCGCGTGAGACTTTAATCGTATGGAACAATTCTTTTATTATATTTTAATTATTTTGCCATTAGTTTCGTGAAACTAGACTCCAACGAGACAAGTTTCCATTATTTAGTTCTTGCTGAGATTTTTGTCTTCTGATAAAAAAGTCTCGTGTAAAATCTCATCGTGGATTCGCACCTTTAGGGTGAAATTAAGTACAGAGGGAATGATTAGGTCTCTATTCTACGAAAGAAGATCGATCGAACTTTCGGCTGCTGCGAGGAGGAACGAAGGAACGACAGGGTTTGCTCGTTTCAGCGGAGCGTGTCAGGCCAGAAAGCTACTCGGTCTCATCGTGCGAGTAAATCGAGGAAACCGCGCGAAACACGATACGCCACTTTCGTTCTAATGTTACGGGACACGAGGCCAGGACGACCGTTTAATCCTGCGGTGGCGATCGCCGCAGACTTTCCCTTTCATTTTCCGCGCTCCGATAATCGCTGGGAAATTGTCACGCCCTGGCAAATCGATGGAAAAGCTCGAGAAAAAAGAAGAGGCTTATTGTCTTCGTCTAGCGTCAACTTTAATCGCGTGTCGGAGGGTGAACCTAGAATCTGGAGCACGAAACAGAGAACGATCGGCGTCGATCGATTTGACTAAGTTAATTAAGAAATATCGGGCCAACGCCCCAGCGTTATCAAAGCACAGGAAACTCGTTCATCATGGGAAGCGAGTTATTAAGTTATTCAACGGGAAATAATAATTATCGGGTGGAAATGGGATTTACCGCTGGAAACTGGTTACGGACCGAGGAACTGCAAGGTTTCTTTCTCACGGTGGGATAGCGAAATATTGTCCTTTCTCGCTTCGAAGCCAGTTTTCCATGACTTAAGCAATTAATTTCAAACACAATCGCTGCAGTACACGATGGAAGAGCGAGGTTGTAAGCTATTGTATAATTATAATTATAATTCTAATATGTTAGGGAAGTCAATCAGATTATTTAATATTTTGAAGGCAAACAATTTTGCAACATTGCAATATTTATTTAGCCACTATACCGAACCGACTGTACAATTACATATAGGAAATTTGTAGCTGTATTCCCTCAAAATTCCAAGCTTCTTTTCCCCAGTTTTCACTTCGACATCGGCGCCTCGATATTTTCGCAGCCGAAAGGATAATAATATCAATGCGACCCCCCTCCAGGTTGGAAGGATTCCCGGAGTCGAACCGTGGATGAGGGAAGCCCCATTTCCACGGTGGAAATCGAGACGTCTAGAAATCCTCCAGGGAGGGCAAGATTTCCTCCTTTGCCGAATATATCGGCCGACTGTCGTGGTCCTTTGAAACGTCGCGAAATCCATCGAATCCTGGGGACAAAGTCCTGGTCTCTCGTCAAAGACGGACAGCCCCGGCATTATGGCTCGCTTTGATAACGTTTTCGTCGGGGGGTCAGGTACAAAGCGACGTTTGTACGCTGGTTGGAACAAGCCCGGTGAATCGGTTAATTTCGACGCGGTTCCAATCGCGATCCTGTCTTTGCTTGGGACAAAGAGGCGGCTGGGATGACCCAGCTGGGTCAATTAAGGGGAATTGTTTGCATCTGTACTGCGGATTTCGTCGAGACTCGAACAGCTTGTAGCTTGGACGCTGCGGTGGGCGGAAATGTCGAGTCAGACCTTAGGAGGAACATCCCAATAATCTCCCTTTCGTTTTTATTCAGATCTGTACAGATACACCCCTTCGAAGTTCGCTTGATAGGAACGGTTTCTAGGCTACAATCTTCTATACCTTCTCAGCGGAATAATATAAAGAACCGAATAAGGTGAACGGGCTGAGTGAATAAATTTACCGATGATCTTCATGATTCCCGAGTAATGAAATTCTACAGTTTCCTCGAGCCCCAAGACTCGTGCTGTCCAAAACGATGCCCTCCATCTCGCACGGGGGGAAAGGCGAATTCCTCGGGGGAGGATAAAGCTGACGAGCCCCAGTTCGGTGACAAATAGACAACAAACGGGAATCAGCCACTATCTAGACGAGGCTCATCTCCAATCGATCACGAGCGTAATCCTGCCCCGCCATTAAATTCTGTTTCTCGAGGAAAGAGGGATAATGACGTGGATGCAACCACCCTTGTCGCCCCTGCTGTCACCGAGCAGGAAACTGTTTCTGGACAGAAATCGGATTCTCGATCTCGCCGCGCTGGATGGGAGAAGCCATTCCATCGGGGGAAATCGAGTTTACTTGGAGTAGAATCGATCCGATGTTTGAAACTCTTAGAACTCGGGCGTTCCAGCGATGAAATTTTGTTCCAGGCATAGGTACCTACGTAGAATTCGATCAGCCTCTCTCTTCAGCGACAGATCTGAGAGAGGCTTCAGAAAAATATGCTTTCGCGACGGGGAGCATTTTTATTTTGTAAAACGAGTCTCGGGTGGATCGAAGTTGGGAGATGCGATTCTACAGGGTGTAGATACTTATTTGGAAATTAGACTCGCGAGATTTAAAGGGTGGCGATTTAGGGTCATGTTTCTGTGATTTCGTACGTCCGTTTAGAGTTTTGGGAAATGAAGTTTCACCTTTGGAAGTCGATGCTTCTTCCCGGTCAGCTGCTTGGTAGACAGAAATTAGATTCGTAGCGATGAAATTTGTGCACCCGTGGAGTCGGGCTGTAATAACAATTTCCGCGAACCCTCGTGTATGCTCGCTGCGGAACGTTTTACGCGGAAGCCCAATATGCACGGTGACGTGAGATGGACAGAAAAGGGCAAACGATTCACCTTTGATCAACGACCGTTCCGCGGGCTCCGCAATTATGTACCCTTTAATTACTATATTTGGCCAGCCCGTTTGAACCGAGCAATTTCCAGACAGAAATATCTCTTTCGTCATGGCTCTGCTGGCTTTCCCTGAGTTTATCAAACCGACAGAAAATACAATTTCCTGTAGCGTCTTTCATTAAAAACCCTTTTTTAAAATCCACCTGAACTCTCCGATCAAAGAATTACTTAACTAGATGAACTCTTCTGTTTGCATAGAGTCGAAGTATGATTAAAAATATTCCCTCCACTTGTAACTGTAAGATGGACGAGGATTAAGCTCGACGGTCCTCGCGAGCGATTATACGCGAAGTAAGAGTCATGAATTTTGGAAAAGATTAAATTCCGAGCCTCTTAATTCCCTATCAACGTCCAGGGAACTCGCTGGAGAGAGGACGGGCTCGACCTAACTGCTTTACGTCCTCCAGTTGAGTCTGGAGTTTTTCATAAAACTTGCAGCGTAGGTAATGGAAGATATGACGAGGGGAGGTCGTGGCAGGATGAATCCAGTATATCTCGGTACTCCAGTATTTCCCAACGTTCTCAGTACTCCTCAGTCTTCCTTCATATTCTTTAATATTCCTCCGCAGTCTTCACTCCTCCTCGGTATATCCGAGTATCCTTTAGTGCACTGTAACTTTCCAATTACAAGACCTCGTGGGCCGTTTTAAACGCGTATTTACTCTGTGGAAAAAGTGAGCCATATAACGGGCGACGTCAGTGACACAGGTAGAAGAGCCGAAACAGAGCGTGGAGGTACTTAGCGGGCAAAGTGTCGCGTGTTACATCGAGTAACTTAAGCTCACTTTGCTGCTCCCAGCGAGTAACCCAAGAGCCGCTCTTTGGCTTCGGTTTCGCGCCGCGAGAAACCAGATAGGCTGGTGGCCAGGGAGTCGCACTTTGGCTGCCTTGGACGCAACCCTTTTCTTCCTCCCTGCTTCCTTCCTTCGAACATTCTCTCTCACGTTTCCTGCTCTTCTTCCTCGTCGTGCCGTTCGCCCCTTGCATTCATGCGTCTGACCGTTGTTGTCAAAGAAAATCAGTCTATGCTCCTTGAAAGCTGTACTTGCGTACGAAGCCATCGTCCAATGCAAAGAGGACTCGCAGTGACAAGGATCGCAAATGATTCTCACGAGACGATCAAGTAGCCTTTCTTCCCTTCCGCTAGACGTTAATTCGAGCAATTTCCTTCGAGGAACAACGTCCCTTCTGCCCCACCTCGCGTCGTAGCCACTGTCCCTGGCGGCGTCCTATGAAAAAGCGAAGAGGAAGCATCCTATTAGTCTTAATGCAAGATAGTGCTTTCCTCAGAGAGCGCTTTGTTTCTCCCTGGCGTGATGGATCTTGACAGGCTCGTTGCTCCACGGCAAAAAGTCGAGCTCCCTTGCTGCAGGAAACGTTGGACAGAGTATTTTCGACCGTTGCATCACCGTTTCCGGTATATCCAACGCGACGTCGGTCCTTCTTCTCGAATCTCTTAAATTATTCGGCCACCGCTGTTCCGGGTCTCCTGTTGCGCGCCAAACGTCGCCGTTGTCTTTAAGACGGCTTGGAAACGGAGCGAATTGTCCACGCGGGTGGGCCGCATCCCGCAAACGAACAACAGAATTCGAGAGTCTCAGCCCTTGCGACTCGTCCCCATCTTTCTTCACCTTCTGCTCCGCGAAATTACATTCCGAGGGAACTGATTTCCCTGAAGTAGAATTCTCCGCGCAGAGCCTGGCGAATTCCACGCACTGAAAACTTTCGTATGTATATCTCGCAAAAAGGAAAGTACCGTGGTACTCGAGCCGCGAGAGAAACGAGCGCGCAGACGTCGTTCTACGCCGCGACGTTGAAGAAAACGATGAACGAGATGCAGACAACAGCATCCCGGGGTGACATGACGGAAAACGACATTTGTTCCGCTCGTTTCCGTGCCTCCTGGTAGTCTTTCGTGGCGAAGAATCGCTTCTAAGGGACATTGCCGTGGAACTGACGCTTCGCCGTTAAATTAGAACAGGATGTACAGTGATACTTGAAAGAAAGTTTGAAATTCATACTCCGAAATGTCCAGGTGTACTTACAAACGACTATTGTACTAAAATTTATGCATTTTTATTGATAAGTTGTAGGTATATTTGATTATTACCCAGGATTAAGAGGGACTAAGCAAACATATTTTTTTAACGCTTATGAACTTAATAATTTTTGTGTCAAAGAAACAAGTCTCAGCTACAATTTATTTCTCTGTAATTAATTGAAAAAAAATGCTTCATTCTCGACAAAAACGACTGCCTTAGTACGCTTAAACAATACAATTTTTCTTACCCTTCACATCGTACAGTTTCCACAACCCCTTTTTATTATCAATGGCACATTCGAAGCATTCTTAGTTAGCATCAACACATCTCGTTAGTAGATTTCCTTTAAATAATTAGTGTCTTCCAGAGAGTTAATCTTCCTTCGTCCACCTATCTTGTACCCTTTTTTAAAACCATTTTCCAAGAAGATTGTCGAAGCTTTTCCCCTCGTACATTGGATTTTAGTCGAGACTTTCTCACCTCTTTTCCTACATCGAATCAGTATTCTCGTGGAGGACACGCGATCTCGTTCTGCCTCCTTACGAGAGGGAAATTAATTGTCTTGGCGAGAACAAGGGGGAGAGAACGGCTTCCGCCAATATCCGTTTCTGCTCGTCGGAAGGAGGACGCCGCTTCCGGTCGATTTAATCTCCACCCGTGGAGCCGCGCGATTTCCAGAGTGCTGATAACTCGGTTAGGAAGTTCGACTAATAGAAACTTTCTCGTCCGCGGTGCTCCTTCATCGCAAATACGAGCAAGCCAATGTAGTTAGCGACCGTGCCACGGATTACGGGCGATTCCCCTTTTTTTCCCGGAGACGGCCATTTTATCGCGTCGTCGTTCGCTGGTAATATTGTGTCGACTGTAATCCGCGTGATGGACCAAAGCTGAACTGATGGCAACGTTTACGAGGGTGGAATTTGCTTAAGGAGGCGACGAGGAAGCGACGATGTCGTTTCTGTCGGTGCTTCCTCTACGAAATTCCTTGTTTTCGTGCTCTGCAATAGTACCGATGGCTATATAGGTAACGTTTCACTGGAAAATATCCCCGAGAAAAAGTAATCAAGGCTTTCAGTTTACATGTTGGAAGATGGGAGAAACAGATGCTTGAGATACGTGTAATTAGAAAGTACTTTTGGCAGTGGCGCACTCGGGATTTAATCTTAGGGGGAGCCGAGCTGAACAGATAAAAATATTTTTAATACAAATTCAATAAAATTCATAAGTAATTAAAAAAATTGATTTAAAGAATAATATCCAGTTTTCGCCTCTGACTTTTGGTGATAGTTATCCATCAATACTTTGATATTACCACCTGTTTCGCGCGAAACAACTAACCACGACGTTGCGCAGACTTTCCAATGACAAATGAATAATAGAAAATGCGCGAAACCTTCGGCTAACAACGCTGAGTCACGAGAAACGGTTTCATGCTCGATGTGAGAGGAAAAGAGGATTAGAAAAGTTAACGATTATGATGATCGCTGACCGGAAAAATATGTACACTCTGTCGCTTGTGTCTGCATTTTCTCTTGCAAAAAAGACTTTTACGCTTCGCAGCAGAAAGATACGCTCGAAGTCGCTGGGGCGAGTAATTTTATTCATCTTTTGTCTCCTCCTCGTCCCGAGGAAAATTGTGCCACAGGAGAACACTGATACGGAGGATGTTTATACTCAACTATCGTGTTTGCTCGAAGATAGTCTAACACGTCCTTAGAGCACCTTCGCGAAGGAGTTTCGAAAGGGCAGCAATTAAAAGGTTAAGGATCGCTGTAACACAAGAAACTGAGGGGCACGAAGGTGCAAAAACTTTGTTTCCCTCGGCTAGACTCATATTCGCCGAAATATGATTGCGAGGAAACAGCTGGGAAACGCCTTCATTGAATGGCGTTTCCTTTTACGAGCGTCTGGCGTTATTCCGCTCGCTCGTCGGTCGTTTACGCTCGATCGCTTTGATCGTTTGCTCGGAATGGGCCTAGCCTTGATTCTCGTCGAGCCTGCTTGGATTTTACTCCGGCTCCAGAGGGTGTAAAGGAATCATTAGAGCAAAGAACGCGAGGCTCCGGCCGAAGTAGTGAAACGGTAGAGGTAGAGCTTTTAGAGAAGTAGAAATTTTGATGGAAAAGAGTTTAGAGATGTGAAAGTTTTTCGAATCGTGCTCTTTAGTGTAGGAATAAACAAACGCGCTAATTTCTTACGCAGCGCTCGCGAAACATCCCTCGTTTGCACGCCGGAGGGGTGAAAGACCGAGGGGGTGTAAGAGGGTTCTTTTTGATCCTGAGAATTTCTTTGAACCTTCCCGCGCAGAAGGTACAGCTATACCTTCTGGGACTTCAGAGGAGGAGACGCGTTTGTTGGCTGGATGCTCGCGCGAGAACGTATCCCTCATGCATTTTTAACCTCCCTCTATTTAATTAAATTATTCCCCTTGAGAGCAGAAATTAATCTCTCGTCCCGCTGCAGTTTGTCTCTTCGAAATACAAAACCTCGGGGTCTGTACATTCACGGATTTGCAAGGGAAGTTTTTTCTCATAACGTCATATTTGATCCTCGATTGACGTCGCTCGAAAGGAAGAAGGTTTCTTCCGAAAACTGTGATGCCATCGCACGCCCTCGTTGGCCGCGTTTCAAGTTCTAGCAAGAATACGAGTCCCTATTGGCTACAGTTCAATATCAGCGTCAAGAGGAAACGAATCACTGAGCAGAATTGAAATGATAATAATATTCAATTTGTCCGAATCCGAAGCGCTTTTCAAACTTCTCCGTAACACATTTCCATAATCGTTGTTTGCACGATGAAGCCCCCTTCCAGTCTAACGCTTACCTCACTTTCCCATTACTTTTCACATTGATCGTCGCGCAGAAACACGCCAGTCATTCGCTGGCAATTCTACAATGTACACGAAAGGGAATTATCGAACGAACAATTTGCCGCGACGCCAGACTCGCGACAATTAGCCTCTTTCGTCCCTCCCCCGTGGACTGCGAGGAATTAACATCTCCAGACAACGAGGCTCGCGGAGGAGGCAGCTCTAAGGGCGCCCAAAGGAGACGGGAGTTCCTTCTGACGGGTGCTCCTTTGAGACCTTGTCGAGCTAGAGTGCTAGAGAGCCCGCTCCTTTGAGACGCGTATGCCTCGAGAAGAAAGCTCCTCGGCCCTGGTACGAGCCACGCGTATCATCCCCCGGTGCAAGCCCCGATGCAAGGCCGCTCGTTAATACGTAAAAATCCCTTTTACCCTTACGAGCCAGCCGCTGGACCACGTGTCGAGAACCGAGAGTCGTCATGGCAACCCCCGTCCGATCTCGCAGACGACGAGCACCGTCCTCGTCGCCCGAAATCAGGAACGTAACTTCCGCCTCGGCGGCCCTTTGTTATTTTCGCCTGGCCGCTGGCGATTTGACGCGTGCACGCGTATTGCATCTCGCTCCGGTGGGACGAGGGACGGGGGTGGTTCCACGGGGTGCGGCCGAAATTTCCCTGATGCTCCGTTACGATTCGCAGACTCACAAAGTGGAAGGGTCGTTCGAACTTTCTGAACGCTGTTACTTTGTGCCGCGATATAGTAGCTATGCTTGAAGCATTTATTGCAGTAATGTATGATGAATTTAGAGGGTAGTTGGGGCCTCAGGGATTATATTTTTAGAGGCTAAGAACGTAGGAAAATTTGGATTTTTTTTAAGAAACTAGCGATTCGATTCATCTGAAATTTCGACGATGTTTTTATCCCGTGAAGAAGATGCAGTTTTTATTTGATTAATTTTTAATAATAAATTAATTCCTTCCTTTAATTAATTCCTATACACCTATTTTTATGGGCTCTAGACCAGAACGTCCCCTTAAGTACATGCATTCTTCAGACTGTATCAACGAAACAACTCGACTCCCGACTACATTCTGACTCTAACAAGCTCGAAAAATAACGCAGCCGTCATCGAGATCTTCGAGGACCGTCGAGTATCATTTAACGAGTTGGTATCCACGGGCGAGACGCTGTTGCGTCACGGGATCGACGTGGACTTAACGACACCCCGTCGCCTGTCTACTAATTATACCGATAATCCGTTACTCCTGTAAAGCGATTCCCGATGCCCGGGCCTGTACGACGCTACTCTTAATTAACGATCTCATTAGAGGCTCGAACCGTTCACCCAAAAAGCCTCCCTAATCACCTGTTTCGCCCTGGGAACATTGCCTACTCGAGTAGCGGCCCAATTTTTCTCCTCTCCATCGTTTCGGCAATTTGTTTGTCACCTGGTACCTCGGCGTGCCCTGCCGCCCAGAACAACGGCCGCGGGCCTTCGACGCGTCGCTGCTAAACGGGGACAGAGCGCGGCGCGTCGCAGGCTGATTGCGCCACTCGCGTAGATGCATCAGAACCCAGAGAATAATTGGCGCGGTTCTGCGTTCCATTTAGCAACGAGCACGGCAGTTTCAAACAGTATTATGCATTTCGCGCAAACTTTGTCGCAATCCCGCCGCTTGGAATATCGGATGGAGGGTTGTGTTGACGTATGCAAAGTCGGTGGCTGCCACCCCCTACACGTCCTGCTCTCCATTGTCCTCTGCGTTTGACAGTTGGACGGGCCTGTCTCGGACCTCGTCCGCAGGATGCCGTCGCGCTTGTGCCCTCGACACACCTCCCCGGGCTTGCCGTGGAGTTTCGGTTGATTTAGAAATTGGAGGGAAGCTTGGGCGACTGGGATAGGTACATTTGTAATTAAAATTAATTTATGAGAGGATTCTGCGGGGATGGCGACGACGGGAGTTTAAACAGCTTTCCATGGAGTTTCTTCCACCTGATCTAGGAATTGAAGATAAGTTTCTACTCGGGGATAAGTATATTTATAGCTACAATTAATCTGTGAGTGGACATTAAGAGTTACACTAGAGTACCCACTTAAGTTTCATTTAACTTTTCAATCGAAGCTCATTCAGCAGACTTGCTTTGCATTCTCATGTGACAATAGTCACCGCTTGCGCGAGTCACCAAATATTCTTGATCAACTGTGTTAAACGTGTTTTCGCCTGGGCTGCTCGAGTGGAACCAAAGCAAACGCGAGACTTTTCCATCTCATTTACCCCGAAAGACTTCGAGAAAGCGAGCGACTAAAGGAATTGCTTCGACTGTCGTCCAAAGGGGAAGGTCGCGAAGGAAAGCGAGATACAAGTGCCTCCGACCGTCCAATTCGATATTCTGCGACGCTACCGGGCACGCGAACCGCAAACTCGGCTGCAAAAGCGTTCTCGCTTAGGTAGCCGCTTCGCAACTCAGACATAAATGCTTCTTGTCGCTGGTCGGAGCACCTTCTCTCTAAGGGGACAATGGCTGCTCTGCAATCGGACCTTTGTGCCGGCGTAACTTCCATCAAGTTTCTCGAGAGCAACCGCGAGTCTGATAACCGCAAACTTTCCTAATTGATTCCCGTGAATCTGCCCCGAAGATTATGCTTGGAAGACCAACAGCGCTGTTCCAGAGGTCTAGATGCACGTGGGCCGCACTCGACGCGCTTCCAACTGCAAACTCCGTGTGACGTTTCAAGGGTGTTTGAATTTTCGAAGCTTCTGGGCAGCCTCTCGACGCTTTTCAAGCGCGCGTTTCCCGTCTAATTAAATCGATACAGGCGGAAGCGGAAACGGTGCGCCGCGTGCGGCCGAAAACTTCGGCCGGTCAATTAATTCGCGGGGGCTGAATTAGTGAATGACGTCCGGCCGGTGGTGTTGGCTGGTGGGTATCGCGCGCCTCGGGGAAAATCGATACGTCGCGACGTAACAAATCGTCCGTTGATGCGCGGGGCTGCATTTGGATGGGAAAAGGAGGAGCGGACTCGGTGCACGGGTGTCAACGCTGTTTTCCGCGACGATGATTTATGCCGCGCTGGCTCGAGACGAGGGCTTTTTAATTGCGCCCCCGTTCGCGCGCAGCTGGTGACACGCGGCGAACTGATTTCCATTCGAGAATGAAGAGCGAAGTTTCCCTGTGAATTTTCAGGCAGACGCCACTGCTCGGGGATTCTTTGCTTTTTTGGGGATCGGGGGACTTGGTGATTTGCTAATAGCCTGCTCAGTCGTTTAGTTATTTAGTTGTCTAAGTGTCTGGGTATCCAGCTACCTGGATATCCCAGCTACCCAGCTCACCGAAGCATCACGTTACTCGTGGGAGACACGAACGGGAAAGTGATGGTTCGTGGCGCGATCAGCTGACAGGACGCTCGGTTGTAAACTGGGTCGCGAGATTGCGATGGAAAAGAATAATGCGACTGTCCACGGTACAGGAAATTACGCTCTTCCTAGCATTATTCGCGACCAGATTACTATCCTCACCAGAGCGGATAATGAGTTTCCTAGAAGCTCCTTGGACCTTGTGCTATACATGCTTAGGAATGCCCGAGCGGTAACGTGAACTCTTGACAATGATCGGGGACTGACACCGCGTTACTCAATCGTACACCTAATTTTGAAAAAGTGGATGGCCACGATTGATCTCTTAAAAAGGAGAAACTAACGTAGTGGATGATTTTTCTGTTACAGGAGCGATGTCTTCCTGGAGCCATATCTGCAGCAGCATGGGACCGTTCAGGTTGTCAGCTCGCCAAGCACGCCGCCGCCAAATCCGCTTCAACATCATCAGCTTACGCAGCTACATCATGTACAGGTGAGTTAAATGCCTTTTCGACTTCATTGAGGACTTTGCAGCAAGAGGGTGCAATAGGGTGGAGCTTAAGAATTAAAAAAAAATATTTTTTATGATTTTTTATGAGATTTTGCCATTAATATGTTAATTCAAAGCAATAATTTTATAAACAGTTTTTTCTAATTTTCTCGAAGTTGGTAAAGCTGGAGCTGTACCCCTCTCGCTGCAAGGTCCTCAATTTCGAACGGAGGAATCGCCCCCATCCTCCGCGCGGAGGGATCAAGCCATCGAACCAATTGAAAAATCGCGGCCGTCGCGGAATACCTTCCGCGGCGAGCAATTAAGGGATTCGCAATTAGCTGCAAGGGTGTTCAGCACGCGTCGCACGTCCTCGTTTAATCCGTTTAACCCGAAACGCCGTTGCGTGTCAGTCTGCATTTCAAATTAAATTACACTCGAAACTCCGGCACGCGGCGAACCCCTTCGCGAAATCCTCTTCAACCCCCTGCGATACGTCCCCGTTCGTCCCTGCGAAAAAAATGGGGGAGCACGAAAAATTGAAAATTTCATCCCGCCGTGACGATACTTAATCTCATCTTCGTTTCAAACGAGCGTTCATGAATATCCAAATATCTCTCTCTTCTTGAATATTTCGCTTAAAACAATAGCCTAGAATAATTAGGAAGCGGAGGAATTAAAATGGACTCGATATTCACTATAAGTAACAGAATTTTCTCAGTCCTTTTTAAGAGAAGGGGTTGCGATCCTTTTTAATCTCTACAGGCGCAGGATAATCGATAAACGATACACGATATCGGCAAGTGTGCCAGTGCGTGTCGAGATAAATCAAATTGAGCGTCGACGAAGTTCCCCGCGCTCCTTTCGCCCCGCCGGCTCGAGGTAATCCAACGACATCCCTCTAAATACCACGGGTAAAAAGTGTAGAAGGGTCGCGGGCAACGACAGGTCTCGTTTCCATTGGCAGCGAAGCGGACGCTGACGAATCGCGGCGAAAAAAAAACGTTGAAAAGGAACGCTGACGATTGGGGAGAGTCGGACCCCGATCGGTCAGCATCGATCAGGTCGTCACGTCGGAGGAAAAACGGAACGTGAAACGCTCGATCGAGCTGTTTTGCAGCTAATCGCGCACGATTATCTCTGACGAGGCTCGCAGGATTTCGTCGGCGGGGGAGAGGCTGGTGGAAACTAGCATGGGGGTGGTAAAAACGAGGACTGTATCAAGAAACCGTTCGGAGTGACATTGGCGCGCTTTCTCGTTCATGTAAATTAGTGGAATATTCCAGGGAATTTAGAACAAACAGATTCGAGGAAGATCCCCTTTGTGCAGACGCGCCGGGCGCCGTAATCCCCGCTCCGTATTCCTTTTCGTCGCCATAAAACCGCGCGGACGGCCAATTTCAGTATGCAATCGCCAGCAAGTGGACAAAGTCGCAGGTACGCGGGTCGCGCCTACGAATATGGAAATCACGGTGGTCCTTAAGCCGCAATTCCGAGGGTGTAAATCCTCCCCTGGTCCTCGCACAATACACTCTAATACCGCATTATAGTGTCGCGCGGGAACCAGGCGAACGGTTATCTCAATTTGCAGATGCTCCACTCGTTCGTTTATTTAGTAGTCTTTTCTAATCGTGCCTCCGACTTTTTCCATTCAGTCCAATGCTCCCTCATTTAACCTACCCCTCTGTATCTTCCGATTACCCCCTGTGTCTGCGACGCTGTTAATATCGCTGGCGATGCTTGTTCCAAGTGAATTTCCACGTGCTCTGTGTTTGAAACTCGAAGGGAAAGCAGAACGGAATATACGAGTCTGTTGAAAAGCGATTAGAGAAATTTCTTTTCACCAGAACGAACTCCTTAATTCGTACACCTCAAGGTAGAGAGTAGTTGCACGGTATAAAATTCGTTTCGTTGATAAGGGGCCGTTCTTAAATTACGTGAGGGTAATTTTAGCGATTTCTTACCCTCTCCTTACGTAAGTTTTTCAGTTATTAAAATTCTTTTAATGGTTTATATAATTTATTTAACTCCTTTTCGCGCGACGGATGAAAGATCGCTTTTTACGTTAAAAAAATATTACGTATGACATAAGAAATTCGCGACCCCCTCCCCCAAAAAAAATTCTCAAGTAATTTAAGGACGATTCCTAAACAAACGCTTTATTTAATCGATCCACATTGTTCCAGAGCGAGGAGTCGCTGTCCTCGGATGGCTCCGCGACCTCGGGTGGATCTTCCAGCTCCACGGAAGATTCTGGCAGCGAGGTCGCCTGCGACATCACTCTGATCGAGAGGCTTATACGCTCCCATCCGATCTGGTTCCTTCCTGGCATCCAAAGGGCAGGCGCCTTCCACTTGTTGCAAGGCAAAGAGGAAGGGGTGAGTGCACTTGAGCGAATCGATTAGGCGTAAGAATATTCCCGCTCGACTTTCGCCGACCGTCCAGGAAGCTCGCCGTGAAGGCGCAAGGGCTTGCGAACGGTAAAACGGCCAAGGGTAAAAGCGCAGCCTTCCGGAAAGCTTCCTCTAGCATCGCCATAGTCTTTGCAGCGAGAGGATTTCCAGCTTCGACACAAAGGAAATCGGTTTTCGCATCGGAGGGATGTTGCTTTATTGGAAATCACGACGGTATATATTTGTTCAGCATCCCTCCTCGTCATTAGCAATCACGAATATTGTCGCGAGAGGCACAAAGCGTTTTGTCGAAGCAGCAGTCAAGAAGCCTCCATAGTTTTATACACATTAGTCTCCGACACCCTCCGAAGGCTCAATGCCACTTCCCATTGACCGACCCTTGGAGCAATTTCCAGGCATTCGAAAATTTACAACCAGCAACCGCTACCCTCGCGGGGTGCAACGACGAAGACGGCGGACAATTGCACCCCGCGTAATAAATAACGTCTGAAGGAGCTGTTGAAGTGAACGGGCGGAGGGAAAGCCTCAGCGAAACAAAGAGTATGAAATATTGCACGAGCGATTGTGTGAGCCGGGGTGTCGCATGGAAAAACCGCCGGGCACAGCGCTGCACCTCGGGCATTTCCGGCCCTTTGATCAGCAGCTTGATTTCTTGAATATTTTCATTCACAACAATCGCGTATTGTTCTTCTCCCGAGGACAAATGGCGGGTGGGGGTGTGCCCGTTTCGCGTTGTCAAGGGGAATTAGCAATTGAAATATTTCGTCACTTTATTAGACGGTTTTTATGGTAATATTGGCTTAGTGTGCTCTGCAGCGTAGTATTGTCCGAAAGTTCATAATCGAGCGGACGTCTTCGACATTGATTTATTAAAAACCGAGGGCTTACAGTGTCGGACAAAGGTATTGAGACACCCTTTAAAATAGAATACCTTTTTTAAAATTGCTACGACTTGTTTCATCTCTCCCGGAGGAATCAGATCCGCTTTATGTCACGCATGGTTTAAACCACGCTGCACAGTACAATGCCCATATTTCCAGCTGTTCCCGTGTTCGTATAACAATTTTATAGTTATTCGTTAGACTATGTGTCTGCGGTATGGCACCCACGGGGGCAATTAGCGGTCTAGTTCTGCCGTTAAAACGATACGATCGTTCCCGTCGCCAGATCGACCATGGCCCAAGGTATCTCTCGATGCATCAGCCATTTGGCAACTCGCGCAGGGAGCATCGGCTTAATATGCAGTAAATGCAGCCGGCAGACGTTGCCCCGACGAAATACGGCGGGCTTTAAGCTTCTGGCGGCATTCCAGACCGCGATCTCCCCGAAAATACGCATAACAAGTGGCATTGTTAGCATACTGTCTCGTAAAGGTGTCCACCCTCCGCTGCTCTCGCTCCATTTAAATATTTCTCCGCCCCCGACACGCGCGGCATGTACACATTTGTCGGTGTTCGTGCGACAAAGTAGTCGGTCGCTCTTTTCTACAGGTGAAAAGAGAGGCTTCGATCGGAGCCGGACACCGGGGGGTGTACGAGGCTCTGGGTTGTACAAGAAAAAAAAGAAAGAAGGAGAAAAGGAAAAAAAACAGAATAAAAAAATTAGAACGAAAATTTTTTATTGGAATTTCTAATATAATAATATAATAACCTAATATTATTAATGATGTGATGATAAAAAAGTCATAGAGTTCTTTGTTTCATTCATTTCTCATTTGATATTCTTCATTATCGTTATTATTATCCTTCTTTGGGGCCCCAAAATATTTCTTGCATCCAGGCGCCTTTATTGAGGAGCCTTAGATCAAAGGAGTTGAAAAATTTGTTGACTCTCTGTTAGCTAGTTATAGCAGACGTATCGATTTCAATTCACCAAGCGAGTCTAGTCTCCCTCGTCCCTAATTTCGATATTGCGACGAGAACAGTCTGCAGTCAGACCAGCTTGACAAACGCAGTCTTCCTATGTCGCAGCCAGAGCTTAAAGCTCGTAGAAGTAAGTAAATGAAACGTGGAGATAAAAACGGGAATCCTACTTGGGGGACCTGATGGGAGAAGCAGGATTGCTTCCAGTTCTTCCGCTCCGATCGATTGAACTATCCAAGCCATTGACAAATTTCTTCTCCCTGAAGCTAATATCCAAATGGCTGCCCCTTACGAGCCATCGCCGCACGATTTATAACCGGGAATAGGGCGCCTCCTCGTCCGAAAACAGGCTGATGGTTATCCTCGTTTCGCGATGAAGTCGTCTCTCTAGAAACAACCGAGCACCTTCCCTATTAAACCTGAAAACCCGTGCTCAAGACCGTGTCAAGACGACTCGAGGTTCGAGACCACTTCGGAACGAGATCGAGACTAGGCGAAGCCTCGTAAAGACTCGCACCAAAGCGAGGTCAAGATCCTCTTGAAGCTGTATCAAGATGAAATCGTGGCTTCTTCGGGGCGACGCGACGCCCGCGCGGAAGCAGGGTCAAGTCTCGCCGAGGCTCTATCAGCGCCGGGCGTGGAGCGCTTGCAAATGTGATCGAGGATAGATAAAGACTCGAGAAAATTTAAAAGACCGGGTCAAGATGCACTGAAGACCGCATAACGATACCATCTCGTCGAGGAGAGTGGGTCAAGTATTTTCTCTAACGAGCAGGCGATTGATTCGAGTCTACTTCACTAGGTAAAGATTCTCAAGTGCAGCTTGCAATTAATTTAGAAAAAAAATCAAACTAATCCAAGACTCACCTAAAAAAGAAACCCGAATCAGGATCCTGATCTGGCGATTACTCTTGAAAGGAGCAGTGGGATCAAAAGTAACGAGGAATCCGGGCGAGTTCTCGCCAGGAAAGGGCCTCGACTAGTGGCCGGAGCAAAAAGTGTCCCGCGCCAAGGATACTCTCGCGGCAAACAGTTTCTTTTTCCCCGCAACGAATAAGGGAAAAGCTGTGGCGCGGGGGTGGAAGGGGCGGCTGTAATCAGCGGGGGAGAAGGACTGCGAACGAGCCGTGCCATTGTGGTGGCATTGTTTTCCCGGTGGCTCATTGTTTTCCAGCTTTGTTAATCGTCCCATCCCTCGTCGCATCGGCTGCCACCGACGAATTGCACCGGCCGAAAAACAATGCCGCTCGCAATTACTCCTCCGCGGGCGAGACACACCCCCTTCCCCTCGTCGCCGAGCCTGGTGATTGCACGAACTCGTGCGTCGACTAGGAATGGAGCCGAGAGTATCGCGAGCGGCGTCGATTCCTGATGGATCGCGCTACGAAGCGCGCTGCACGAGTACACTTCGAAAGAGGGGGTTGTAAACGGGGTATAAAAGGAAACGGTACTTCGTCGCGTGCGGATACTTAGGGGAGGGATGAATCTGGAGCATGAAAGAGGAAAAGTGTGTACCTCGTAACATTGCATCGTCTGTTACATCAGGTACGTAGGTATGTAATAGGGTGGAGAAATGAGTAATCATTGTTCAAGCATCAGCCATCGAAAGTCACCCTGGAAACTTTCAACCCCGAGCGAGTCTACGCCCCAGGACGTGGACAAAGAAGACAGAGTTCATTCTAGCGATTGAAGTGAACTCGCTTGGACGGGCCAGAGGGTTTCGTCTCGAAAAAAAAAGGAGATACGCGTCCGGGGGATGGTTGCGAGAAGAACGAGCTGGGAGGGAATGAACTCGCGGCCACAAAGTGCGGCACAAAGAGCCATAGCCTTTTCCTGCCTTTCTTTTCTTCAGCTTTGTTTCTTCTGTCCTTTGCTCCCCTCTCACTTTCAAATGTCCGCCGCCGGTGGAAAAACGCGCGTTGTATCGGCGGAGATGGCCGTGATACGGATTTCCGAGGGCGGAGCCGAGGAATTATGCAGCGTGTTTCGCGCAGTGTCCCAGGAAGACTTCTGTATTTTTTATTTTTTTTATTTTGTACACGGGGGACTCTGTTGCGAGGAATTGCTCTTTTTCCGGACATGGGAATTTATGTTTGCTGAAATTTATGACGCGGAAGGCCCTTCATCCGCACTGTAAATAGATAATCAACAGTCGAGCTAATGATACTGTACTTGTAATTACTTCTTTGTAGGTTTCAAAACATCACAAGTTTCGATTTTACTGAAAAGTACATATAGTTCTTTTGCTCTAATTTCCACTTTGGCTAATGTTAATACGACGTCTGACTAGGGCAAGATTAATTCACCTATATATCGACAGTGATAGTTCAAAAATGGTGAAGGACTCTTTAATTCCCCTTGACACCTAGAATATTCCCGCTTCGAGTTACGAGCAACCTGATTCCTCGATGAAAACTGTGCCTGTACCCTTGCTGTCGTTTGGTTGCAGAACTTCGTGGTTCGACAGTCGAGTCAAAGCGACACGATGGCCCTCTCCGTGAGGCTGCCGCCAGGAAAGGGGCCCTACATCGAGCACTACCTGATCCAAGCCAACAAGGGGAAGCTGAGCTTGGAGACCAGCGAGAACAGGTTCGACAACATCCCCTCGCTGATCGCCCACTATTCTCAATGCTGGTGAGTGGCCTTTACCTCCTCCTCGCGCTCCCTCCTCTGCGTGGCCAGATAATCATCGTCTACTTGCCTCTTGGATCGCAGCTTCTTTCTTTTCCGCGAGATTTATTAACGCAGGCCCTCCCCTCTCAACCCTCCCCCGCCGACAAATTGATTCGCTCGCCGCTGGGATATTTCCGTTCGCTTTTCCTCGGTGCCTGAATTACGTCTAGATGAAAAACGTCTCCTGAAAGGATTAGAGCAGTCTGTCACCATTTCGTTGCGTAATTTAGGGATTTTTTAAGGCAGCGGGCATAACGGAAGTCGCGAACTCAACCTGCCTCTTGAGTGAAAGTCGAGTCGATCGTGTTCTGGAGATAATTCAGGCGGTTAAACGGGAGCCCACTTTGAAAGTTACTAAGTTGGATAAAGAGTGGTGTCGGTAAAATTAAAGGTACCCTTTTGAATTGTTCCGAAAAATTATTGTGTCTTTCGGGAAAATTGCCACTTCTGTCTATCAAGTTTCATATGCCTTGTTATTGTAATTTCTCCCAGGAGTTACACTCTAATCTGGTAATTACGCTCGTCCAAGTAGAAGTAACCGTCGATCGTGATCCGTGTCTCGTAGCAATGCTTCTATCAAACGATCGGGCGGAGAAGCTCCATCAGCCATTAATTCGTCTCGATTTGTTTGCTTCCATCTGGCAAGCAGTGACGAATTGCCAGTCCAATTGACACTGCCAAGGGCGATGCGCGACGCCAAGAATAGGCAGCAACTCTCCTCTCTGGCGCTTCTGGGTCAGGAATTCTGGAGATACCCGATGGCGAACCCGAAACCGCCGGAGAGCAGCAGCAGCAACACGTCCAGTCTGAGCAGTTTCCGTGGCGGTAAGCTCGATGGAACTAAAAGCTTTCGTTTAATCATCTGTGCGATAATAGTCGAGGAAGCAAGCCTTTGACGTCTCCATTCAGTCACATTCAGCACTTCGTTCATTGCTGACGCAGTGTACTATACTACTATGCTTCTCGAGGAGAAGGATCAAATTACATACCGATGATTTTCAGGTAACAACAATCACAACAACAACAATAACAACAATAACAATAACGTTCACACGCCGACCGCGGAGAATATAGTGCTGAACCTGGCGCCGATATCGCCGCACGATATACGTAAGTGTATAACTATCATTGGAGCTATATCTCGGAGGACAACCGTCAGTTTCCCTACCACCCTGAGTCCCAAGATCGCTGCGATAGTGTTTGACTTGGACGAAAAGATTTCCCCTCCAAGCGAAGCTCAATGAATCTGCCAAGCCGTCAGAGACCAGGCCACTGTAGCTCCGAGACGAAAATAATTTCTCATAGCCACTTTATTTTCGCTCGCAGGATGCTCGTCGCCGACGCCCGCCGTCACGACGTCCACGTTCGTCTCGTCGCTGCCCCGACAGCCTCGGCCCACGCCACCTAACACTCTGAACCTGACGACCTTCAACGAGCCTCTGGACCTGAAGAAGGACAAGCTGTCACCCAGCGAGAAGCTCTCGCAGAAGCTGATCTCGCCGAACCTGGTGCAGAGCGTGCGCTGCCCGTCCCCCGTGGTCCACAACGTGGAGAACAACGTGCTCAGCCCCGTGCAGGACACCAAGGTTACCTTCGAGGCCAAGACCATCGCGGAGACGTCCAAGTCGACGATAGTCGAGCTGTCCAGGACCAGATTCTCCTCTATCAACACGACCAACTTCCACCAGAACGTCTCCACCTTCAATAACCTGTCGTGCACGAACTCGCCGGTGCTGCCCGAGATCAGGAACATCATCGGGGAGAACCATACGATCGGGCAGAACGTGAAGACACCGCCGCCGCCGCCCCCTAGGTGGGCCAAGCCGGGCATGGGACATACGCAGAACAACTTCACGGTCACTGCCACGGTGACGTTCAACGTGAACCAGGCGAACGACGTCAGCAGTTCACAGGTGAAGTTCACAATTTGAATTCTCGGGTTCTGGATCTTCCCTTACGAGTAGACTGCTTTATATTAGATTCTACGCCTATTCAAAATCTTATAGAAGCTCGAATAAACGTCCTCCTTATACACAGTGGTATCTCGGAAACCACAGCGTCTACTGTCGCTAACTCTATCTTTCCTTTTGTTACAGCAGAACACTCCATCTGACCCGAACACGTCCCTGCTCAGCCCCCAGAGCGCGACGTCCAATAAGTCTCTGACGTCGAACTTCTCCGTGAAGTCCCCCCTGTCGCCGACGACGCCGGTCCTCTCGCCGATGTCGAAGCTGGTGCCGAACACCGGCTCCAAGACGCCGAACGTTCTCTCGCCGACCACGCCGTCTAGCACGAGCAAGTCGAAACGGAGACGCGACCGCGAGGCTCGCAAGAACTCCCAGCACTACCAGGAGTCCGACATACTGGAGTCCTACTACCGTAGCTCGCCGGGCGACAAGATCTCCGATTACGAGGACATCTGGAACACTACCGACCAATCGAACCCCTCTACCTGGTCGCCGAACGACAAGCTCGCGAGAAACGACGCCACTCCGAATCCTCAGGAACGGCTGAGGAACTCCAACGACCGGCTGATGGTCCCGGACAGGGTGGTGAACCCGGCCGAGAGGAACTACAACGACCGATTGTTACCGGCCAACGAGCAGCTGATCGTGAGGAACGACAGGATGATCGTGAGGAACGACAAGTCGATCGGCAACGAGAAGCTCAGCTACAAGGAGATAACCAGCCCGGAGTTCAGCAGCTTCAAGCCGGTGCAGGAGGCGAAATCTGTGGAGCATGGGAACGGCTCGCCGGAGGAGACGGGGATGGGGAGGAGGCCTGATCTTCTGTCGCGAGTTTGTGAGTATTTGGCGGCTGTCAGAGTCTCTGTGAACTGTTGTGTGCCCGGAGACTGTTAGCGACTTGTACTGATCGCCCCGAAATGCTCCTTTCTGACGCAGGCAGCGCGAATTCCCTGAACAGCCCCAGCACGGTGACGCCTCCCAGGAACAAGCTAGGATTGATGCTAGCGAAATCGGAGAGCAACAGCCCCCTGACACCAGAGTCCAAGCAAGGTAGCCCCTTTTACGCGGAGCCAGCTGATGCTATCGCCCAGGGCGCGGCGATAATACCCAGAAGGCGACCTAGGAATAATCCAGCAACGAATAAATATCGGCACAGCGAGCCAGGTTGGCTGCAGACGCCGATTGGCTGTAATCCTAACCAGCTTCATCCTATCGACTGGGAGGAGACAGAGGAAACGGAGGACAAGACGCCCCTGATATCCTCCTCCGTCGACAACCTGGCTAAGCGATTGGGCACCAAAGAGGTGAAGAAGATCCCACGCGCCAAGCCTGTGCAACCACCAAAGATCAGGACAAAGGTGTTCAACGACACGTCCTGGGCTGTGGACTCCAGCTGGGAGTTTATCGGTGAGCTCTCCCTTTCGCTATTGAATTCGGCAGATTTATAGCGATAAGCCAGAGGAAACCGTGGTGCTTTTATCCTACATAGGACATCCGTGACTTCGATCAGGGATTGTGTTCCTAAATCTTCATTAGTAGTTCAACCTGTCTATTTCTTTCGCTAAGTGTCCATTTCTCGACGAACAGTCGATGTATCTATTATCTGAAAGTACTCCAACACCCACTCCCCTCTAACTTATTATTCCCCAACCCAATTATGTCAAGTATTTACACCGATGGCTAGTCGAGCAGTGGCTCGAAAACAGCGATAAGGATAAGCTCTTTTCATTTCATCCAACTTCTCTGTCATCCGAATAGCTCATCAATCTCAACCGAATTGATTACAAAGTTGCAATAGACTCGTCCTCGTTAGTGTGCCACGGGCAACCAGTTATCGTTCATTCGCGAGCAAGTAGAGGCGCGAGCCAAGTTGCGTGTGCCGCGCGAAAATCTTCGACTCGCTTTCGAACGAGGGATCGATATCATCGATAAGCAGCTGATAAGTTTGGATTCCCCTCAGGAAACGAAGGAGAGGATTGCGAGCCAGACTATGACTGTGATGCGGATTACGAGGGCGACAACGTGACCAGGAAGTTCCCGGACGAGGAGTGCGACAGGGACGTTGTTGGGAACACATTGACCGTTCAGAGTATCATTCGCCAACGGTGAGATAATCAAAGCACGATCCTGCGTCCTGCCCGCGGATGAGCAATCGTCGAGGCCCGTTGGCTAGACGACGATCGGATTCCCGGCTGCTTTTTCATCGGCCTTTCTCGTGGTTCCGACAGGTACCCAGAGCTGTTGAAACCGCCGGACACGTCGGAGTCGCTGTACAGTGACAGGAACTCCTCGTATGACAACGTCGAGAAGAGGAACGAGAGGGAGGACACTGGGGACTCGAGGAAGGACCAAACGTACGACTCCTCCGAGTGGGAGACGCCATTGGAGACGGACGAGAGCGACGTGGAGAGGATGAAGAGGAACAAGAGCTTCAAGGAGAGACTCGACCCCCTACTCTGTAAGTTTTTTCAAATCTCTCGACCATCTTTGCTCGCACGTGTTTGTAGAACGCTTTGTTACTGAACAATGATCGCGAGGTGACTCAATCGCGGCTTCCTCTTTTTTTTAACTAAGAGACAGCACCGCGTCAGACTTTCCCAGCCTCTTTAGAATTAATATTATTATTTCTTTATCTCAAGATGGTTCTGCTAGTTTTATTTCCGCGATCGTTGGCTTCCTCGGCTCGTCAGTCGCTCCCATCATCTTGGGCATTATTCGCATCGTTATTATCGCTAACTTAACGTGCCAGCCAGCTGTGTAAGAGGACAAGGGTAGACGAACGTCGCGAGTCGTAACAATTCCAACGTCGAGGCGAAACTCGCAGGAGGGGACGGTTAAATTAACATATTGCACAACAGCTGGCTTATCTAATAAAGTTCACGGCCGATAAGTAATGCAAATGCTGAACTGGAAGTTGTATTCGCTCCACGTGACGACGGGCTTTCGAGAAAAACAAGTTTACAAGTTTTTCACGTCGGGAGATCTTCTCGATCGATAAACTTCTCGTTGATTTCGATAGATTAGTGGCAAGTAGGTGGTGGGGGAGCGAGGGATCGAAGCTCGAAGGAAAGAGAAGCGCGAATCGCGTCCGTCGCTCGTGTCTGGCCCGTGAACTGCACTTCAACGCTTTAGATGTAAACAGTTGTAGGCCTCGACGGACCGATTCTCAAGCGCACGCGATTTAAAATGCCGCATACTCCATTCGACTGCTTATCGGTATGTCCGTTTATGGAATGAGTCACTGTTGCTCGCAACGGCAGAAGTGCGTTGCCACATGCACCGAGTGTATCGGCAACTGCATGTCGGAGAAGGTCAGGCGGGACGATGTACGCGTGGTCGTTGGAATCGCGTGTCGCATAGGAAGATAGGAAGAAAGAAATTGAGCGGTGGCATGCGTCAGGCGGAGAATACACGCAACGATCCCGGACAAAAAGCGACTGGAATCGATCGCGCGACGGCGATCGACCTCGTTCGCGGAGAGAGATGCGTGACGATGAACCGATGATCGGTGGACGAGGCAAATACGGTCATGGTTTCTGTGCTCCGATTTCGTTGGTTCTCTAATGTCGGCGTATTATCCTAATCTTTGATTACCCTCGTTTCTTGTCTGCGCCAATTGATCGATGAAAGATGATGCAGAAGCAACTGCACATCGCGCTCAAGCCTTTAAGCGGAGTCCAGAACGCAATTGCAATTCTCTCACCAGAGATTTCAAGCCAGCTCGTTCGTAGGAAATGTGGCTTGCATTTAATATTTGGGGAAAGTGTTTCTTGCAGTGGTGGATTTAAGGAAAAAGGCACATTTGGCAAACGTTCTGGAACACCCTGCATATATAACAGAATTGCAAATAAATTTACGCGCGTGTGGTATAAAAATTATTATTATTATTATTATTATTATTAAATTAAAGGAAACAAAAACGATATAGTATTTTGACCTGTGAATGGGGCCGTCGATCGTATCGCGACAGTGCAGGCGCCTCTGAACATTCGTCACTTGTTTAAGTAAGATTTTCTCCTCTATCTCGTGGCATAAGGAATTCGCTGTGCTCGCAGGAAATAGTGTGATAATCCCACGCGACGCAAGTATCCCGATGTTGCAGTAGAAAACTCAACGGACTTGTGTAACCAGAGCGGCACGCGTTGACGATTACAAACAGTGCTGTTTTGTCTCGTTGAAAGTGACGTAGCCGCGTAAGTTGCGTCGTAGAAATGATTGTATTATCATACGACGCGTTTGTCAGAGCCTCGGAGCAACTTCCCCAAAGAATCGATAGCGTATTACGCATCAATAGACTCTGATATTGCATCCTGGTTACGGCACTTTTCCGCACGAAATTATCTTCCGAATGTAGTGCAATGGTTTTATTAAATCATCGTCTATTTTACGCGCTCGCGTGCACTGACATTCCCGACAGCGAGCAATTTCGTAATTAGTCCAAAGCGTCTCTAGTAGCTCGCTGATAAGCCGAGGGCGCATTTTTCAAGCTCTCGGACTTTCAATTATCAAGCTCGCGAAGCATCGATCCCTCAAGCTCTTAAACTCTTCAAGTGTCCCAACCCCTAAGCCCCTTAAGCTCCCAACCCCCCGATTCCCCAAGCACTCAAGCCCGCGTATCTCAGCTCCCGAGCCCCTTACTACCGCAGCACCCAAGTTCCCAACTTGCCAACCCTCGTGACACACTCTTAAGAAGATTCACTCGCGCAGATCCAAGCTGCCACGACACGCGTCTCTCGAATCCACATTTTTAAGCCAGCAATCAGATCCTTTCTCTCCTCCCTGGAGGAGGACTTCTACGATCGAACAAGCTTGAAATTCTCCCCGACGCGAACTTCTACCCAGCCTCGTCAAATAACGCAAAACGCGTTCGAAGTTCGGGGACGGCGATGAACCCCGCGGGCAGCGCCAGCGAACGAGTTTGGTATTCAAACAGCGAACGCCTCGTAAACTATTTGAATTTGTTGGGCAAAGCTGGCCATTACGGTTCAGTTTACAAGCTGCCCCGTCGTATTCGCAGGGAGGACCGACGATCCTTTCCATCAGCAGGGAACTTGGCGTAATTGCACTTGCCAGGGGCTCGTAACGAGCCGGCCAAATAGTTTCTTACTTACGATGCATGCAAATTCAACCTACCCCTGGGGCAGGCTCAGATTCCCATAGTGGATAGTCAAGTTTGCCTAAATTGGCGGAATATCGTCACAAAAGGTGCAGAGGCGAACGTTGGAGCTAATCGGCGATCAAGGACAGATACACTAAGTAGCTGTGTAACGCCACGAAGCATTTTCTCCGCGGCAAGCAGATCAGAATCTTAACTCAACTAAGCGCATCGTCTTTAATAATGAGCGTCGGCGTTCACGTTTCACAGACTGTTCACGTGCACAGTCTGGCATCGATACTACGAGATATCTGGCACAATACACGGTAGCAATCAGTTCCCCGACTTTGTAAACATGACCGCTTCTCAGGGGACTCCTTTCAGCCGCTTAAAGTCTGCCGGGCCTTCGTTCGTCGCGCTTCCACTCTTTCAGGTCTCTTGGAAGAAGAGAGTCTCTACGCTGCGAAGCGCTTCGAGTCTGTATTGTACATCAGGCAATAGGGGTGGGTGGTTTCACCCTGAAGAACCGTAAATGGACCTGGCCAAAAAATTTCCCGACACTTCTAAGTCCGCCACAAACCTAACCAGTTTCGAAAAAAAAGGTAGGGTGTTCAGGTAACCCAACTACCCTTCTTAGACTTGTTTGAGGGAATAGGCTACATCCGGCTTGTCTCCGGCTTCCACTTCCTTATCTTCATGTTCGGCGGCACCGATAATCTCCGGCGCTTCGTGTAGGCATAATGTAGGCATACAGCTGCTTTACAACGTCTCGGGCCACACACCTCGGGTCACAAAATTCGCTGGAACTGCAGACATTTGCCTGTGTCGGCGCGAACAATCAGCCTCCCCTCTCCAGGTCAGAACTGCAAAGTGCAACAGCGATATGGTTTTCCCCGGCTACCTTTCTCGATAGCGCTGTGGATTCTTCAGTGCCTGCCAGTCCATCGTCGGTGTAGCCTCGTGCAGGCTCGCGTTGAGCCTAGCTAGCTCGATGATCGCGAGTCTTCTGACAGTTCGAGTGTGACTGCGAGAAAGCATTTCGCTCTGACAGGGCAGAGCACCTTGTAACAACACCCTGAAAAAAAGTATTGGTGCTTTGGATCTGTGGCTTCTTAAAGGTCGTCGACATTTATAGACTTTACTAAAGAAATTCACGAGCTCGTGAAGAAATTTGAAAGGAAAGGAAGTGCGTGCAGTGCAAATATCTGGCGGGTAGAACTGGAAGGAGGAAACTGAATGTGTTCCCGGGTTATCGGTACTTCGACGAACGTGGATACTGATAGGAGGAAAGCATCAATGAACCTTGTGGTCTGAACGAAGTAGATTTGAAGAGGTCGCGGGTGGGGAAGCAAGCAGGGTATTATCTAGCAATTCGGGGTTTCCGTGAGTGTTTGAAGAAAGTGTCCGTTCGACTGGCGATAGCACCGAATACCGGAAGAGTCCTTTGTTGATCATCCAAACTGATTTTCAGTTGAATCTCATCAGCGGCACGAAAAGCTCAGCTTTAATCTCACAAGCTTCCACTTGCATTGTATTAAAATCCATAGAAGCTCCTCAACCATCTCCATATCAAAGAAAGAGGCTTCTCTACTTAACGTCGATCATCTTCGAGCAGTCGAACTGAGTGACAGAAGCTTGCCAACGCCAGCCTCAGGTGCAGATCAATAATAATCAAACAGCATCGCGCGAGAATTGCCCCGGACGAGGAACTTTGTCGGTTGGAAACTCGAGGGCATCGCCGATCTACTCGCACAGTGCGAAGGTCCATCTGCAATTAATTTCTAACGATAGGAGACTGCTCGCCGGCCGATTAATCTCTCCGCGAGGTCTCCCCGGTATTTGCGAAGATAGCTTACGAAGAAGCGTGGATCCGACGACAATCGAGAGAGCTGAAGGGTACTCCTAGAAAGAAAGTTTGCTCGTGGAGAGACAGTATATCTGCCCGCAAGATTCCACGGTTGCCAAGATAACCGCTCGTCGAGCCTCAAAGACGCCTGGAGTCCTGGCGCGGGTCACCGTCGTCGATAATTTTATGCGGAATTCTCGGGACGATAAGGTCGCTGGCACGAGGGCTGCTCGGGGAGGAGCAGATAAGCCGGGGGTGATCTTCTCGCGATAAGGAACTGCACTTCCATTCCGTGAATGGAAGAGAGTAGACGGAGACTCGATTCCGGTGGCCATGCTCCTCGAGAAGCAAAATCCACAAGTTAACGAACTTGAGCCTTAACGCTGACGATCTCCATATTGCGAGCAGTGTTGAGCTTGAAGAAGATTTATCTGAGAGACTGATCTTTCGGACCCTCGGGTCGAGAAATCGCCAGCGACATGATAAATTGTTCGGTGAAGGTCCCCGACGAGCGGAAGACTCTCTCTGCTATAACCAGAGACGTGTTCCGAAAGTTAGGCAGGTGGTTCCGGTGCGTTTGCAGGAGGCTTCAGAACAGCGTGGAAGTCTTTAAACGTGAGCCAATTGAAATTACCGATAGACTCTGATAAAGGACGCGGATTGCATCCTCATCTTCATAAGCACGTGTACAGATAAAGTGTAGTTGCAGCGTTTTTAACGTAGTTGAGCTATTCTTGAAGGCGGCGTACTATTAGTAGTTGACCGTTGATTAGATAAGGCGATTGTATTTGCGGAGATACTGCGTAAGGAAGACCTTGAATGGTTTCTTTCAACGCTAGTATCGAGCACTTCCAATACGTCCCATAGTAATCAATCTTATCGTTCGAAATTCTCATTCTTCAAACTCTATTCTTCCCTTGACCTTTCCATAGAAGACGGTGAAGCATCTATCGTACTATCAGTATGAAACCAAACCCCTTTAACCAGGGTTGTCACTTTGGTTTCCAGCTCCACCACGGTTACAGGCCCTCAGGAACCGCGAGAATGGTGGCAGTGGGACCACGATTAGGTCGTACGCCCTTCAGCTGGCGGCTGACAAGACGACCACTTTCTCCCAGAACATCGAGAACTTCATCCAGTGCACGAAGGAGGGCAAGGAAGCCAGCCCCCACGTGGTGATGAGGAACATGCGGCAGTTCATGTCTGGCATGAAGAACTACCTGGTGAAACACGGCGAGAGGGAGTTCGAGAAGGAGGTGGAGAAGGAGAGACTGAAACTGAAGCCGAATGAGTTTCTCAACCTGGACGCCATTCTGGAGGGAGTGATGATGGGCCTCGTGGTGAGGCCTCTCAGGGAACACGTCTACAGACTCTTCGTCGAGCATTACGCGACCACTGGCTCCTTGCAGACCCTCGTCGAGAGCATACAGCACGCCCAGGGGAAGCACATCCAGGATCTCGGCGTTCGAGTTAGTAGATTCTTTAGTTGAAGAGGTCTTTGGTGTATTTTGTATCAAAATTATGGTTTAGAATCGCCCTACAGACACTGCCCTCCCTGTCTCCCTAAAACTTGAGCAAGTGCTGCCGCTGAGGATTGAATGTAGATGTTGTATTGTATTAAATAACCACGATTGTTCGTCCTAATTTACAGCCAAAGATCATACCCCCTTCGGAGCCGAGTCTGGAGCGAATCCTCAAGTACATAGAACGCCTCCAGAAAGCGGACTCGCCGTTGGACAAGCTGGAGAACCTGCTGGCCGCTATTTCGGCGATCTTCAACTCCGTAAGCGTGGTTGCAGTATTTGTAACACCCTCTGACTAGGAAGACCAAGCATTCGCTACGATCCCTTCTTTAGGTGAAACACGCAAACTCCGGCAGGCACGTGACGCTGGGCGCCGACGACCTCCTACCTCTTCTAGTTTGGGTGCTGGTCCGCGGCAAAGTCGTGGACGCCGAAGTGGAGGCAGAGTACATGTGGGGCCTGCTTCATCCCTCCCTTCTCACTGGCGAAGGGGGATACTACCTGACGACGCTGTCCAGCGCCGTTCACGTTTTGAAGACGTTCAAGTCTAGCACGGGAACCATGTCCACGTTGAACGTAAGCGGATCACCTTCAGGGGTGGATTTGTGTGTGGACTAAGTTGGCTGCAGCGGAGGGTGGCAAACATTTCGGAGCGGAAAATTTGGGAGGGAGGGAATTTTGGGAATCGACAATTTTGAGGGGTAGTAAATTTAGTGGATCGACAAATTTTGAGCAAAAGAAATTAGAATTTTTTTTATTTTGTACCTAAAATCAATTCACTTTTTTCAATGTAACTAATTGTACTAAGCCATATTGAATTAATTTTGAAATTGTCTCGACTCTTTCCAATTAAAATATTTCATAATATTTCACGGAAAGGGCGGCAGCCGCTTGTTAGCCTAGGGATGCCAAGTTTCAAAATCCGCCCCTGATGACCTTTGTACAGTGGGTATGTTTAGTATTCTGTGCACAAGTCGAAGAGCCTGTATGTATCTCTTACTCCCTTCAGGGATGTGGAACACCGGACTGTTCATCCGTACTACGAATCTTAGTGCCAGATGAACTACACGGATCCTTGAATACCAGGACACTACCTGTGCGACCCAACATGAACACCAGAGAAATTTGTCGCATCCTCGCGCATAAGATAAGGTGCACCAATCCTCAGGACTATGGTCTGTTCAAACTAGTCCAAGGCGAAGGTAACTATTCATTCTGGTACTATCGTAGTGGAGGTAGAAAATTGACAAGTTAATGAACTAGGAGAATTTGGCAATTAGAAAACTATAAATTATATTCGAGAATTTCTTTTTTTTTTTACAGAAACCTTACTTGGTGACCATGAATGCCCACAGGAGCTCTCTCACTGCCTTTTCGCTTACAAGCGGATCGATGCCAAGATAGCCTGGCCGAAACCAAGCTCTTAATAGGTTTCGATTATCGTAGTGGCGAAACTAGCAAGTTTGAAGCAGCTTGTGTCTTTGCTCTCACTGCTAGCATCGCCGCCGTGCCAGTTACCTTTAAATCTCATTCTTTTCGGTGGCTATGGATGTACGATTACGAGCAGACTCGAAGGAACGATTTAGGAAAGACTCTGATACAAATCTCGAGCACAAACACTCTGTAATTAACTCTTAGAACTTGAACACTGCCAGAAGTATCGATGATAAATGATAAATTTAATCGGAGACGAAGCGGGGAGTTAAAAGCGACCTTCATCGAAAAAAAGAAACAAACACGCGTACGTTATCACACATCGAATCTTTAAAATCGTGGCAGTCACTCACCGATTGGTCGCTTTTTATCTCAATACCTTTCCCATTAAATGTATCAAGAGGTCCGGTAAATTCTTTCACTGGTGTGTACAGCCAGGTAGCAGCAACAGGAAAAGATTTACCGTGACACGGTTTAAGGATCGATTATCGAACTGAAATAGCAGACTGCAATCAGGCCGTTATCATTCAGTCGGATCTAATTTTACTTCCCGAGCCAGGTGCTCTAGAACGCCGGGTCGGCTGAACGGACTTCGCTCCATGCAATTAGATTCTCCATTGGTACTAAAACAGTTTTAAAAAAATGCCTGCCGACCGTTAGCTGTTCGTGATCGGCACGTGCAACGTAATTAAACGAGGAAACAGATTGCGCATTATTCAGTATTTGATATTTCGCGAAGCTTTACGAGAATAAAGATACTAATCGAGTCTTGTTGGCGGAGCAAAGTGGGCTTCGATGAATAATCCTCTCGAACCTTTTCTCAATAAAAACGACTAGAATCATGCTCAGAAGAATCGTGAATTTTCGTCGGGCTCGAGTGCCCACTTTGCTGGAAATCGCAGCACGTTTTCTACAGGATGAAGTACCAAAACGGGAATAGCCGAGCGTGCTTTCTGTCTTTGATGACACGGGGAGCTTGTAACAAGGAGACAAAGCTATTATTTTCTCTGGCCTCCAACGTGAAATGCTCGTTCTAAAGCTTCGATCACATTTGTTCTTTCAAAGATATTTTACGCTCCCGCATCTCTCCTTAAGAACCTAAATCACCTCGTCCTTGAATAAACGTGCCCGTGGCTTCAAAGACAGCGGGGACGGCTGCGCGTTCTTCGAGGCGCCTCATGCCTAAAGTATAATCGAGTAAAACCGTAAGAGACTCCTTGATACAGATTAATTAGACTTAGAGCACGAAAGACTAGTTTAGACTCTATTTTAAGTACTTTGTACGAGACGTGGCGGATTACTGGATAAACAGTCTGTACTTTTAGACAGGCGTCGCAATATTTATTGGAAGTTGTACACATATTTTAATATCTGTCGGATGTCGCTTCTACCCTTTTCACGGATATATTTGCCAGGCTGATTTGATCACCTATTTTAAAGGCTGTGGAATAATCTCAGAAACGCATGAAAAACTGATTAACGAACGGCGGGTTCACTTGGTTTCTTTTTGGATGCTGGGGAGGGGGTTAGAGAAAGGTAGGGAGAAAAGAGAACGAGATGACGAATGGAAGAGGTGCAAATATTTTACTACTGAAACTCGTACAAATCAGCCTTGCACGTTATTGTCTGAACGGATGTGTAGCCCCTCGATACGTGTAATAATGATATTAGCGATTTATAAATGTACATTTCTTCTGTCGTACCTAATTTATTACAAACGCGTTTTTTAATAATACCTGTAATATCGTAATTGCCCGCTGCATTAAACGTGCTTTCGATCCTCCCCTCTAATTGATTACGATTAACTTGTAACGTTAATGCTTCTAATATGCTAGTCAAGCCCGATACAGATCAGGAGTTTGTAAAAGTACCGTTTTTACGTGTAACTTCGTGATAGTTTTTATTTGTTGAAAGGTATATCTCATTGATTATCATTACTCTCACCACGATTATTATTATTATTACTATTGTAACGTGTAACAACTATGCTCAATAAAAAAACTTTTCTATAATACGAGGAAGCAGATGGAACGGTGAAAAATAGTTCATAAATAGTTCACGAATGAATTATTGAATTGTGGACAGACTTTCGAACGTTGCTAATTCTTCTCCGTTCGCTGCGTCTTGTTCATTTTGATTTCGAACGTAGAAGTAACAGAGCAGACTCGGAGAGATGAAAACACTCTAAGCGCTGTATCTGTATTCTTCTCTTTTCGTTTTATAAGAGCGCGAATTTTTCGCGTCTGGCAAGTCACGTATTGTCGGGGAACATGCTGCTGCTATTTATAGCAACATTTTTAACTTTATAAGCAGCTATAACTATAAATAGACCCAGGACTTCGGATCGCGAATGAATAAATTAACAAATGCGTCGATTATTATGTCGTTATTCATACCTAATCACTCTCCCGTTTATTCGATAATGCGAAAATGCAACAAAGTTGTCTGTGATTGTATAATCACGTCGGTAATTCCGTTTCCATCGTGGCGGTAGTTTGGTCCATTTGGACCAGGAAATTCTGTGAAGTTAATAGGAGTACATGATACTAGAAGAGGTGGCACGGCGAGAACTGTGCGAGAAAGAGAGCGCTAGTGTGCGCGACAAGGAGGGAGATAGAAAAATTACACAGCCACTGGAAATTAACGAATTTCTCATTTCTCGCGAATAATCTATGAACTTTTAGATTCGCTTTCCAAAGAATAGACCTTTGGCTACTGTCCTACGTAATTGTTGTAATGAATCCGATTACAATTAAGCAGCTATAAAGTGTTTTAGGACAGAGTTACAAGTCTCCCGCCATGTTTAGTGAATGCACACTTTCTTCAAGGGTTCTCGATCTTTTCAAAATGATTTATATATTTCTACAGGCAAATTTGAGAATATAGTCTTGTGATAATGTTCAGCAATCACTCGTATACGTTTTATTTACGAATCGCTATATAGTTACTAATAAAAAAGCCTTTTATACAGGTTAGATTACCAACCGCGGTCCCTACGTGATCCCCGAGTCGGCTATTCCGACCAGGAAATTCGCCGAGTTAATAGGAGTACATGATACTAGAAGAGGTGGCACGGCCGAGCCGTGCGAGGGAGAGAGAGCGCTAGTGTGCGCGACAAAGAGGGAGATAGAAAAATTACCCATCCACTGGAAATTAACGAATTTCTCATTTTCTCCGAATATTCTATGAACTTTCAGAGTCGCGTCTCAAATAATAGACCCTTGGCTACTTTCCTATGTGGTCGTTGCGCAGATTTTAGTTATAATTAATTAGTTATTAACAGTTCTTTGACACATTGACGATTATTTCAAGGTTTATCATTCTTTTCAAAATGATTTATATATTTCTACAGGCAGATTTGCGAATATAGTCTTGTGATAATGTTCAGCAATCACTCGTATACGTTTTATTTACGAATCGCTACATAGTTACTAATAAAAAACTTTTTATATAGGTTAAATTACCGACCGCGATCCCTACGTTATCCCCGAGTTGGCTATTCCGACCAGGAAATTCGCCGAGTTAATAGGAGTACATGATACTTAAAGAGGTGGCACGGCCGAACCGTGCGAGAGAGAGAGAGCGCTAGTGTGTGCGACAAGGAGGGAGATAGAAAAATTACACAGCCACTGGAAATTAACGAATTTCTCATTTTCTCTGAATATTCTATGAACTTTTAGAGTCGCGTCTCAAATAATAGACCCTTGGCTACTTTCCTATGTGGTCGTTGCGCAGATTTTAGTTATAATTAATTAGTTATTAACAGTTCTTTGACACATTGACGATTATTTCAAGGTTTATCATTCTTTTCAAAATGATTTATATATTTCTACAGGCAGATTTGCGAATATAGTCTTGTGATAATGTTCAGCAATCACTCGTATACGTTTTATTTACGAATCGCTACATAGTTACTAATAAAAAACTTTTTATATAGGTTAAATTACCGACCGCGATCCCTACGTTATCCCCGAGTTGGCTATTCCGACCAGGAAATTCGCCGAGTTAATAGGAGTACATGATACTTAAAGAGGTGGCACGGCCGAACCGTGCGAGAGAGAGAGAGCGCTAGTGTGTGCGACAAGGAGGGAGATAGAAAAATTACACAGCCACTGGAAATTAACGAATTTCTCATTTTCTCTGAATATTCTATGAACTTTTAGAGTCGCGTCTCAAATAATAGACCCTTGGCTACTTTCCTATGTGGTCGTTGCGCAGATTTTAGTTATAATTAATTAGTTATTAACAGTTCTTTGACACATTGACGATTATTTCAAGGTTTATCATTCTTTTCAAAATGATTTATATATTTCTACAGGCAGATTTGCGAATATAGTCTTGTGATAATGTTCAGCAATCACTCGTATACGTTTTATTTACGAATCGCTACATAGTTACTAATAAAAAACTTTTTATATAGGTTAAATTACCGACCGCGATCCCTACGTTATCCCCGAGTTGGCTATTCCGACCAGGAAATTCGCCGAGTTAATAGGAATACATGATACTAAAAGAGGTGGCACGGCCGAACCGTGCGAGAGAGAGAGAGCGCTAGTGTGTGCGACAAGGAGGGAGATAGAAAAATTACACAGCCACTGGAAATTAACGAATTTCTCATTTTCTCTGAATATTCTATGAACTTTTAGATTCACTTCTCAAATAATAGACCCTTGGCTACTTTCCTATGTGATCATTGCGCAGATTTTAGTTATATTTAATTAGTTATTAACGGTTCTCTGACATCGTGACGATTATTTCAAGGATTATCATTCTTTTCTAAATGATTTATATATTTCTACAGTTGGATTTGAGAATATAGTCTTCTGGCAATGTTTAACAATCACTCGTATGCGTTTTAATTACGAATCGCTACATACATAATTACATACTAATAAAATAAGCCTTTTATATAGGTTAAATTACCGACCGCGATCCCTACGTTATCCCCGTCTTGGCTATTCCGACCAGGAAATTCGCCCGAGTTAATAGGAGTACATGATACCTAAAGAGGTGGCACGAAAAGCCAGGCGAGAGAGAAAGGAATAGTGTGCGACAAGGATGGAGATAGATGGCGTGCTTGCCATTAAACTCTGTTTCTGGATTTCAGCTCCTGTATCAGGATCACATATAACCAAAGTTGGTGGCACAAAATATATCTCCCTCCTTGTCACACACACTAGCGCTCTCTCTCGCACTTCTCTTCCGTGCCACCTCTTCTAGTATCATGTACTCCTATTAACTCGGGCGAATTTCCTGGCCGAAACGGACCAAATTACCGACGCGTTGCATTCATACATACCATCGTGCGTATGTGTGTAATGCAGCAATTATCGCTTCGAAGAACGCTGAATAATTAAGTACATACTTACCTTTACGTAATAGGTACGTGCATAAAAGACGTAACTGAAGCTTCTCAAGCATCTTTATTTTCGAATGCAACTGAAAAAGTGGATAAATTCGCGACGGAAAATTACAGAAATGATGAATTATGAAGGAGAGTAAATATTTTACGAAGTTTCTTAGATACAGAAACAAGTAAACGCATATTACAAGTGGAAATATTTATTATAAATCAAAACTTACATATTATTTAATAACAGTACTTGCACCTGAGAGCTACAATACCTCAAAAGTTCTGTTGTTATGTAGTAAAGGGACTACTTCCGACAGAGAATGGACATTAATCTTATCCTAATACTGTATCACATCATCTACTCCTCAAGTATAAAGTAGTAGTAGACCAATGACAATTCGCATTGATTTACAACTCATTTAAAAATATATTATTACCAATGACAGAGAGAAATGTTCTAGAAAAGGAAGCTACGCTAGACCCTACCACAACAAAGTAGTAAAGTAATAAATAATAAAAACTTCACTAAGAAAAAGAAGTTAAAAATTACATAGCGGATATTTCGCTGCTTCCTTGAAGCTTCACGTATAGGATCGAGGAATCTTCGTTGAGATTCTTGCAATTAAAATTAAAACAAAGAAACAATTAATTATACATATATATATTTCTTTACTTTTCAGATAGATGTTTTTACTTCATTCACCTGAAACAGACTTAAATGAATACGTGGTGCAATTATATATAGAAAAAAAAGAATTAGTAATTCGATTGCACGCGATATCCACTTCAATATATTTTAAAATCTAGCTGCCGGATCATCACAAATCATTTCATACAATGCGCCGCTTTGTTTAGTTAAAAGTAACGAATTAAAATAAAATAAATAATTCGAATCCGAGGGAAATAAAAGTACTAATCCTAGGCCACCAAGCTCTCAGGCGCAAAATATACATGTATCAATAAATGCATGGGTTTTTCAGGGTAATGAGAGCACACATGAAAGTAAAATGAAAACACGTAACCATATAATAAAAAGGACCGATAAAGAAGATCAAAAAAAGTTATTGATGAACGCAGAATAGAATTCGTCAAGTGACAAAGAAATTCTGCGTCGCATTTAAAGATTGCACAGAAACGAAAATGAATGATCGATCATCACGGCGACTGTAAATGATATTATACCACTGCTCAAGCTGCAATATCGAATCTTTTGAACTAGGCCAGTCCAAAGTATTTTAAGTACCTGTGGCGACTTTCTGGAAAAAGTCTTTTAAGATTAAACGATCTGGTTCTCATTCTGAAAAGCCTCTTAACTCTTTCTTTGCGACCGAGTATGCAAAATATACTACTTATGCCTACTAAAATGTTGAGACAACTCGTGGAGATAGAAGTAGTAAAGCAAACTCTCGCTATGCTCGCACGCTGTCGCTGGCGGCGAACGCTTAACGCATAGCGTCGACGATTCCGATACAAAGTATCATGCTTCCTCTTCCGTAGCTGACGATAACGTCGTGCCAACTGTTTCGTTCCCTTTCGCTCGCTCTCGAAGGATTCCTAGAAGTGGTGGAGATAGCGGCGCGCGTTCAACGCATAGTTGAAATGCGGCCACAGCGAGAGTTGACTGTATTACAAAAAGATTGGTGATTCTTCACTCATGAATTCATAATAACTTGCAGTAATAACGTTAACACTTGTTCAGATAGCAATCTCCAAGTACTATAGTAACTCTTCGTACATAAAAGAAAACAGCGAAGAGCCATTATAGATGTGCTCGCGGGGAAAGAGTCAAAACGATGCATTTCACACAAAAGTTACAGAAACGTATCATTTAGGGCCTTAAAATGAACGAATTAATCGATTAATCTATACGAGGACTCGACTAATTCAAACGATCATCATTCCGCCTCGTCGTAGCTACATAACGATTAAACAATTTCAGGCTCGATAAATATTTTGCATTCACAGCCGGTTACAATGATCCTTGGTTTCAAAGCAAGCGAATCACCTTTATACGAATGTGAAAAGAATAGAAATCTGCGATTCGAAACGACCAGTTCCGCGCGAAATAATTTAGATTTAACTAAACGCGTTTAAAAAATCTCCCACTCCGACGAATATCACGAAATTCTATAATACATACATCCGTTTTGCTTGCGCTATAGTGTACATCTTCGTTTAAACAAATCGAACGGAGAAATAAATTAAGTATTGCGAATACATAAGTGTAATATACGTACTTAAGTTTACGATTATAAATAGGATTGAATGAAATCAACGTTGCTGGCAGATTGGGTCTTTCCACTACTGTAACGCGTGTTTGTCTCGGGAGTTAGCAAAAATCCAGGGATATATGAACAAGGACAACAGAAAAGGGGAAAGATCGCTTCTCCCCTGGAGCGTGTTACATTCGTTAGTCTCGTATATGATGACGATGATATACTCGCGTAATTCTAACGTGCACTGTGTGTGATCGTGTAAGAGTACATTTAATGCGAAGCGACATACAAACATTCCCTATGATAAATGTAAATCGTTCCCTTCTCCCGGAGCCTCGATCCAAAAGCTAGCTTTCATGGAATGATTATACGTTGTCGCGTCATCCTGGGGGCATGTATGAGCAACGAGGGGATATGTACGCGCGTGTTCGAGGCTGATTGAATACATCACGGTTTTAGGTCAATTACACGCAGCTTTCTCGCTTTGGATTTTGATTCAAATGTGTATAATTACGTGGATACGTTCGAAGCAGGGGTAGACCAATTCGCCAACGCAACCATCTCCTATTCCAATAAATTGTCAGTCGCTAGCACGAAGCCGGTAGGTTGTTGTTCCGAGTTAAGTCGAGCAACGTGGGTACTTCATTACGGTGCGTCTGAATTGAAAAGCAGCTGGAATGTGCTGTATATACGTTAAACGATCCCAGTCGGACGTCAGACAATGTTTCCAAAGTAAACAATGCAGAGCCCTTTTATCATCCAAACATATCGTTCCGCGTATATTTCTCTCTTACACATAGGGTATCCTTTATTGCGCACGAGCGAAATACGTCCGGTCCTGAAACAAAAGGAGAAGCTTTTCTAGAAACACCATTCATACAGTGATGACGATCTTGTGCCCTCATTGTGACTTGTAGACTTTTCTAAGCCTCGCACTACATATATGCGTATAGAACTCTGAATATGTCGAAACTGGGAATCTCTTTCAACGTTACTATCAATTTAGAAGATACTTAGTGTCCATTGGAGACACAAGATCTGTGAGCAACTTGGATGGATATTACAGAAGCTGAAAAAAGACGTAACACATTAGTTTCTATGCATCACAAGCAAAAGTCTGATTCAATATCAACGTGACATTTACAATAATCAACATTTACTGCTCACAGAAATAAAATTGTATATATATGTACAAGGCAACTGTTAAATATTCCATGCTAACTACACTTTGGTATCCAGAGACCAGTAATCAATTATCGTAACAGGGAATCGTCAACTTCGATCAGATTATGCATTACAATTTTAAAAAATGGTCTGCACTCTAGCAATGTCAATACAAAAATGGGAGCGGGTAAAAGGAGTGGGTGGGACAATGTACACGATGGGATGGTGATGATAAAAATAAAAGGGGCTGCTCCCTGTCTCTCTACCCTGTGCATCGACACAAAACATTGGAGAGTAATTACAATAATCTACAGATCTACAAATACGCACCTGCTACAGAAATCAGTTTACTTTTGTCCCGTTTGCCGTCCAGACCAATTTGTACTCCGATGGCATCCTTACTTTATAAGTCCCGGCCCGCAGAGTACTCAAATCAAAGCGAAACAAAACGACAACGCAGATATTGGAAAAAAACGACGGGTAACAATGGTGGTTAAAAAAAATGACACAAATGCGTGCGAGGAAAATTAATAATGCAAACCTGTTATACACATTCTCTGCTCTGTGCAAAAGGAAACGTGTGTTCTCCTACATACGATCGGTAATGGCCAACGAGAAAGAAGAACGTAGAGATTGTAAAGGTCCTACACGGAACGTCCTCTAAATTGTGATTCGAATAACAACCATAAACTCGTTCAGTTAGAAAATAATTTATTCGCTCTCTCGTTAAAGTCTCAAGGCACTACTTATATTAAATTATGCAGCGTTCGTAGTTACTGATTGCAAGTTCAAAAACATTTATACCATATTGCGGGTAACGTAACAATTTATTCTTCCATGTAGTTAGGAGTTCGACGTCGTCTATAATGCATAAAGACGAGATAAACTCGGATATAAGGTGCCTCGAAGGATAAAAGTACCCTTCGTACGTTCTTGAGATCTTCCTAAAATAGATCTACACAGTAGCTTTTTCTACTCATTTGTCGCGCAAACGAGGGATCATTTAAAAATATACAATATAATATACATATATAAATAGCATGAATTGCACGAGTCGCATCCGTTTCTTAGAAGTACGTAATACTTTGAAGGGGGAATTGCAACATGTTACATCAGTTTCGAGACACCTCACATCGCATTAAAAATAGGACACAATCAATGTAACCCTAAGCCAGATTAAAAGATACTTTCGTTCGAAAGTGTAAATTAAACATACCGTTACACAACAGACAGGGCTAATAAATGTAAACCGATGACGCGAATCATCGCAAACTCGAAGAAGACTGTATACGTGTTAAAAATCAGAGTAGACTATACGAGAATATCGTAAAAGGCATCCGTTACAGAGAATAAATGCATTATCTTCATTTATTGGCTCTTTGAAACAACGATCATCATAGCGTTATTAATCCTCTCTGCACATCAATTATTTTCAAGTGCCACCTTTGCAGATCTATACCGAACTATATAGTTAAGCAAAGCTGTCGCTACAATTGACTATTTGTAAATCGTGTGCGTAGCTTCATAGCGTCCTGGCTCGAGAGATATAACTCGTACATAAAAATAATGCATTCGCTCGAACAATTGTTCCGTCTTATACCGTCGCATCATTCTGCCAGCCAAGAGTAACGCGTGAAACGGTAGACTGCGACTTCATTACGAAGGTAATCGTCTCTGGAAGCTTCGTTTATTCTAATCGCTCTCTATATGACTGTGTATAATACAAGCGTAAAAAGTTTCAATGTAGTAATTACAGATAAATGATGCGAAGTAAAGAACAAAATGTTTCGTAGAAAGCACCTCTGTCAAATCCTGGTTAACGTTTTGAAGAGAGAAAAAATGGGAAATTCAAATATCCTCGATCGTTTAATAAAAAAAAACACACAAAGGAGGAACAAAAAAGAAAGGGTGATTATAGAACGTTATTATCACAGTTTACGAGTGGAAGTAATTTGTAAAGACTGTACTTTTCTATGCAAATACGTTCCCGAAGCGATCATGGAAATAGAAACGAACGTCGTCCAAGTACTTGTAAATGTAGTAAAAGAATGTGCATTTACGGTGTGCTGTCGTCGCAATAATCGGGAGACGGCTGACTGCGGAAAATAGTTTATCAAATGCCCAAAATTGCCAAAGGCCCATTCCTACGTTCAACTACACGTATTCCTATAAATGCTCGCATTTAAGAGGAACCGTTTAAAGGCATGTCGACGCGGTCGTAACGTTCCTCGGCATTTGGGTTACACCGTCATTGAATGTAAAACAGATACCTAAGCGTAAATGCTCTTTTCGGGCATCGTACCTTTAAATGTCCTCTCTCTCTCTCTCTCCCTCCCTCACTCTCTATCTCTCTCTCTCACTCTCTCCCTCGCACTCGTCCTAAGAGTACAGACCTTGAGTGACCGTACTAAGAATCAGTGTGTAACCGAGCATAAATCGAACGACAGGCAATACTACAGACGAAGGATATTCCTACGTGGAAGAGTGAATCCCGAAAGCTTGAAAGATCTTGTTTTTAAACCCGGGTTTGTTAGGACTAGCGTCGTGGTGGCCAGACTGTCCTTCGTGTAGCGCCCTCTTTACCAACGGCAGCGAGCCCTGTGATTGTGTGTTGTATCGCCAATTCATCAGAACGGGCCGGATAACGAAAAAAGAACAAAAAGAAAGAAGAAAAAGGATAGTAGACGACTAATCGTGTGCTACGACATGCAGTGCGGCTAATATTTATTCAGATCATCTGACACAACTTACCTCGTCGTGTTGCTCGTGCTCGCTGTTGGCTAGGCTCGACCGCGAGTCGCGTCTCGCCGATCCTTTTTCGTCTCCTAAAATCTGCGCGACCTTCCCTTGCTTCACGAACTCTAATGTCTGCTTCAAAAAGAGACGGGCAACGTGAGTATCAAATAGTCGCGGGCTCCTCGATTTAGGTGTGAGAAACGTTAGCCTGATCGATAGATACTTTTTTTACTGACGGTTTGCAAGTTCTTGTTGGATATCGATTAAAAAAAGGAATGGTCTTGTAACTCTTATGCTACAGACGCCACGACTGCTTCAACTTTCATCGAACTACTTTGATTTGATGTTATATAGAGTAAAAGCAAGAACGCTCCTTAGATTTCGAGATATTTACATGAATTTGTTGCAGAATATTACTCAGTTGTTAAACTTACCTCTCTTCGTGACCTCAAAGCGCAATCTTCCAGAGTATCCGCGGCTTCGTACTTCCCTTGCCTTCGGTACAATGCACCAAGGTTTTTCAAGGTTGTGGTGACTGTAGGGGAATCGACCTTCGCGGCTTTGTGCCAACCTCCGTATTCGCCGTATGGAGCATTTTCTTTATTCCTATGCTTGTTCTCTTCCCTTTCCTCTGCAACCTAAAAATCATGGAATTCTTTACCGTGACATCGTAACTATACCATCGTCGTTACAATCAGACGGTATAAAAATATCTCCACCTGCCAAATTGGTTTATTATCGCCAGCAATAGCACCAAATTCTTTCTCATGCGCTCTAGTCAGTACTTGCTTGTACAGAACTTCCGCGTCCTTGTACTTCCCCTGTTTCAGGAAGCACGACGCGAGATTGTTTTTCGTCTTCGCGACGTTCGGATCGTCCGGTCCAAGTTTGGCTTCGTAAATTTCAAGCGCTCGTTGATAATAGAGTTCAACCTCCACGTATTTAGCCTGATTCTGACAGAGCAACGCGAGGTTGTTCAATTGTTTCGCAACGTCCGGATGATCGCGTCCGAGGACCTTCTCTCGAATATAAAGAGCTCGCTTACATAGGGGCTCCGCTTCCTTGTATTTGCCTCGCTTCCCATATAAAACGGCCAGGTTGTTTAACGTCGCGGCAACTGCGGGATGATTCTCGCCCAGTGTCTTTTCACGTATGGCTAAGGCGTCGTTCAGCAGATTGGCTGCCTCTTTATATTTATTCTGATCTCTATATACTAAAGCAAGGATGTTCAACATCGTGGCAACGTCGGGATGGTTATGCCCGGAGGTCTTCTCCAAATCCTCCAACGCTTGCTTGCAAAGAGGTACCGCTACCTCGTAGCGACCTTGACCCGCGTATTGGATAACCAAATTGTGCAGCGTACGTAAGCGTGCAGGTATTTCATATCCGGCGTTCACTTGTTGCGCAAATTGCGAGGGCGGTGTCGGCGATATCGCTGCAATAAAAGTAACGGTCATTGCGAAGTGATCTTTAACAGTGGCTTAAGTCTGTGCCAGCACAGAAACTTACTCTGCGCGGTCACTGAATTGTATTTCTACGGGGCAAAGGTTCTAGAGAGGACATTATTACAACTCCTCTATACCACTTGTACAGACTTAACAGGGAATCGAGGAAATCTCCAAGATTTGCTCAGCGACAGGAAGGAGACATCAACATACACTTACTATTTCGGTCATCCGCATCATCATCGGGGAACAAATCGACCACAGGGTCGTCCTTCGGTCTGTCCTTAGTGCTCTCATCGTCTGCGGAGGGATCAGGATCGTATTGTCTCATGCTTGCCATGAATTCCAACTGTCGCTTCTCCTCTTCCAATTGAGCTACCTGGAGTTAAAGAATAGTTTCATTTCAATCGAACGTCACAAATCCATCGTAATTCGGTACAACGATACTCACTGCTTGCTCGCTGGCTTGTAGTTTCTGCTGCGTTCCGGCCAGCTCGTCCCTTAGCCAAGCATTCTCTTGACAGAGCCTTCTGACTTGTGTTCTAAGCTTCTGCTTCTCGGCCTCTATCATCTGCAGGTGGCTAGCTAGAGCCATCATGACTTGAGCCTCTCCAAGGCCCAATTCTATCATTTCGATGTTCTTCGATATCAGGCTTGCCTTGTCCCTTGCGGCTGGCGCATCCTGAGTCTGCAACCCCTGCAGAAGCCCACCGTGTTCCACACGGAGAGCTTCTAGCCCTTGGATGACAGTCCTCGCGCCAGTCACAATTTCTTCCTGTGTCATGGCCGTCATTCTACCAATGTTTTCTATCTTTTTGCTGTGGAACAGAAAGCAGTAACGTAATTGAGATCCGAGTAAGACGCGCATACAGGTTTGGAGGAAAGAAACAGGATAGTTCCATTAAACACAGGTGTAGAGACTAATTACAGGCCTGACGCCCTACGTAACGTAGACAATGATAAGCGGAAAGCTCTGCTTTAACCTGACTCAATGGGAATTGACAATATTTGCAATTGTAACAAGGGCGAAAGGAAAGTTGGGCAACATAAGTCTCTCAAAGAGTAAATGAGAAACAATTAAAGCTTAGCGTTTAGGCGTAGTAACCTGACTGCTGCCGTTTCGTATAATCCGAGGAGAAGACGCACAGAAAAAGGTAAAACGAAGGTAAGCGGTATTTGGAACAGCTTGCTTTACGCGCCAATAATTAACCGCAATCAAAAATAGGCATCGCGAGGAATTTCAATCGGGGCAAGCAGAACGTATCCGGCATTCGTAACGCCGTAGAGAAGAGCATTTTCTCCCGCCCGATAGCGTCTAAAATAATTCCATTTCTAACAGCGAGCATGTAATCGGCATAATTTAATTCGTACACACGATCGTTCAAGTCGCCTTTGCAAACAGTTGGGGCCGATTCTAACGAAATTAATACCGATAGAAACTTACCCCATGTCAGGGCCGCGTAAAACCCACAGAAATCAATGGTTCGATGCGTACGCGCACGCGCACCCTTCGACGCGCTCGCCTGTTACGCGATGCAGGTAGCGAAATGGGATTTCCGTGATGAAAAAGCAATGGAACCGGTAACAACGCTTGAACGATCGATCGGCTCGATCGAGAGCAGAAATCGAAGGCACAGAGATGCACAGAAATCGGTCGCAGCGATGCCGGCTTCGATGAGAAACTTATCCCATGTCGGTGCCGCGTTAAACCCAAGGAAATCAATGGCTCGATACTTCGGCGCATGTGCAAGCGCCATGGCGTGTTCTTTTATGCGACAGAATGTATATAGGTATAGAGAACCGAGCGGTGAAATTTCGAGAGAGAAAAAAGGAAAATCCATGGACGCGGCCGCGCGATCGATAGGCACGCCTGCCTGCGGGTGGTATGGGGTTCGTTTGGCCATGGGAAAGAATTACTGACAGCGACGAGCGAGGTCATGATTTCAGGGTTCCGCACCTGCAAACCTTGACCTCGTACAATCGTCCTTCCGAGCCAGCCTTGACCTCGCGATTTCCACCGAAACGGTATGCCGTTTAACGAGTCGCTCTCGAGCGAAACCATTTCCGCGTTCGACCGTCAATTCGACTTGCTAGGGAAGCTTAACCTTGGAAAGCTGAGGTAACAAACACGATGTAACATTCGTAAACCGACGTTCCGCCGTAAATGATGAGAGAGGGCGTGCACGAGCCAGACGGAAGTCTGTCTGGCGCATCGATTTCTCATAAAAAGCTGCATCGAAGGAAAGCAGCGAGCGAAAGTATTCGCAGCTGATGGAACCACATGCAACGAAACTTCGCGGCGGTTTTTCCGGGCCAAATTGCCCAGGCATTTAGGTACTTCCTCTGTTTGCGTGCATGCTATGAAAATGCTTCTCTAATCGAGTGCACCGTGCGCGTACGGCGATCGCTTTGCTGGTCAAAGGAGCGTTGGTAAATCGAGCCGTGCGAAGTTTCTAATGAAAGTGCGCGGCAATTAGAGCTTGCTACGTTTACGTAAAAAGTCAGCGGTATGAGGAATGCCTGGGCGGACGGTGCTCGTACGAAAAAAGGAAGAAAGAGAGCGGGTAGGTGACGATGAGAATGGATTTCGTGTTAGGACTCGTAAGTAGGGGGGAACTACTCACATTCTATAAGCGTTCAGCGTTTTTGACATATCTGTTCTACCCATCGGTAACGTTGGACTCTGTTGGGCCTACCTAACAGCGTACAAAAAAAAAAATCTCTCAACTTTCTACTATATCGATCTGTCTACGGTTCCCTCGGGGATAATCGCGGACGTATTGTCACATTCAGTCAGTCGAATTTGTTGTAGAAAAATCATCTATGCACCGTTGCTTCGACCGTACAAAAATATAGTATCTCTGTATGTACACTACAGTGTGCCGTAATGTGATCTCTAAATAGGGGGGCACCTCGCGGGATCGCGTTTAATTCTTTACTGAGGGGTTACGTTTGGCTTCGCACCCTGCCTGCACGGAAGGGGGTGGTGGCGGACGGCGGGGGCGGAGGATCGCGCATGCGCCTCGATTTCACGAGTGCCCCTTTACGGCAGGAAATGCGTGCATACGGATACACTGGCCCGTCCAGCAGATATAATGGAGTGAGTGATGCGTTTCTGCATAAGAAAGCGAGCTGCGGTGCGGCACGTCGGTGTCGCACGCAAATTGCCGTCAGTCGGTCACTAGGAATAACCCGAGGGTGCGATGAATGAAGCTCCTAAGAGGGTGACACGCGTGCATAGCACTTAACGCATCGCGAACCGGGGACGCAATCTCCGTCCGCCCCTCGTCGTTCCCCTTCGATGTCTGCCAAGGGGATACCTAATCCTTCTCGAGCTCGAAATTTAATAATCGATCATACATCGAATGCAATTCCACGCGAATGCTGTGTCACTAGTTTTGAATAATTTCTCAAGCCACATTTCCATACGTGTCAGCCGCATGCGCAGAATGCCCTCTTAAATTTTACTTTCAAATGCGCGCTGCTTTTGAAAAGGGAACTTTATTAGGGGATTGAAATGTGAGCTACTTAGGGGCTACCGAATTTAGCGAACTCGGCAACACATGGAAGTGTATCTCGTAAATAATCATCACTTTTCCCCACTGATCTCTCGGCTTTCTTTCGCAATTAAAAGGGGATCAAAGGAGCCACAGAATGTCGAACTTTAAGAGCGTATCGCATTAACGCGAATGCCGACGCAGATACATATCGTCTAGACGAATGCGAATTTCAAACGGCAGCTACTTTTCCGACTAATTAATTCGCACGGAACTGGCGAGTTTATGGAACGTTTTAGGAGTACCCGGACGGCAAAAAACAGAGACGTGCATAGAACGTTTTCGCAATCGTTCAGCTTCAAGGGGAATAGAGACTGGCTAGCCGATGACTCACGGCATGACGACAGAGAACATTGCAAGTATGTACAGTAACATGTGCACGCGTGCTCCAAAGAGACGCGTGCATACAGCGTGCACGCGCCGTAAAATTGCTTTCTCGAATTTCATTCGGTACATCTCCCGATAAAAAAATGCACCGTGAAGAGTTTACTAGGAATGGATAAGAGAAACGTTTCGAAGCTCTTTTCTTACAGACAAAAATCTCCTTTTTTGGGTATCAACGTTTTCCCCTGTATGAAGAATAACGAATGAGAGCAAGAGAAATAAAGAAATTTTGTCGAAACACTAACGATACATCGAACAATCCAGCAGCAATTGTTTCATTCCATTTTTCAAAAATTATTTAGTGCACGCTCTGTACAAGGCGCTAAGGCTACGCGAACGATATTTTTCATGAAATTTTCGAAAGTGGAAAGGGGTTAACGAACGACAGATAGAGCAAGTACAACGAATCCTTTGGTCGCGTATGGTGTGACAGCGTGAAACAATTGAAACTCCATATTCGTAAACTATATTATAACGGCTGAAATGCTGATTAAGATTCGCAACACGTAATGATCGCATATTCGTCTCAAGTTTCGGCCGTATATGTATAGCGAATTGCGGTAAGAGTTTACAGCACTACTTAGAAACTTAACAAAGGAACCGAATATCGAATCGTATCGTACTTTTTCCACTTGAGGTTAGAAAGCACAAGCCCTCACATACGATGATATACTTATACGTGGGTTACTCGTTTCGAATATTTAAATAGGAAATCGGAGACCGATAGAGCTCAGGTCAGTTCCAATGTAGCAAAAGAGAATACCATGCCACCATATTGTTAACTCATTTCGTCGGATGCGATATCACTATGCCCAAGATCTATTATTCTCTTATCTCATATTCCGTGATTAATTGTCGGTTATCTATGTGCATTTATATAATAACACACGACTGGACACCTGAACAGGATCGTGACATAGTGAGAAATTCCTCCTTCGAGCAGGCTTTCGATCGCTATCGTGGAATTAGCGAAAATTCACTGAATCGACTTCCTTTCTAACTGCACCAGAATCGGGATAATTATCATTACAATCGTCGTCATGGTTGCTGATTTTCTGTCATGGCTCTACAGAAATCTTACGGAAATGAATCGGGACGGTTTACCGCCGATTGCAACCGCCCACTGAAGGCGTGGCAATTTGATGCCCCGATGAACGATATCTTTTTCCATTTGCGCGTATTCGAGGGAAGAAGAGAAAAAAAAAACAAAAGGAGCATTTGGAATGAAACAAAGATTGAACTTACTCTTGAGAACGGTCCATGCAGGGATCCTTCCTCTATTCAGTGTATCATCCCACTATCCTATAAAAGGACACGATTCCTCGACGCACACGTCAAAGACGAGTCTCCAGGGTAATCTTCTGAACGCGGACGACGATGTTTCACAAATTCGGCTCGTACGATACTCTTATCCGGCGACGACGTACAACGAGCACTGGCAGCGATAATATCGAAAAAAAAATACGGAGCCCACTCACGGTCCACGGTCGCGAATTCGCCGGCGAGACGTAGTTCAAGGCTCGAGGGGATGGTCGCGAGATTCGCGTTTGAAAAATCGCCTGAGAAATAGTAGGCAACGCGGTTAAAGAGGCACGAAAGTTCGTCCCCGCACGTTTGATGACAGAGACTAAGATGGCGAGAACCGTCGGAAGTTAATAAGAGTACAACAACCACATATTTCACGAAGCAGATTTAAAGTATATGAGCGATAACGTGATCTCCACAACCCACGGTATCGTGGATTTTCGTTGAATCGTGTGCAGCTCGAAAATCCGTTATTAGGCGTCTTGTAAAACGAAATAAAACCTTCCAGTATGCAGGGGCGACCATCAGCCGATCGTAAAAAACGCGACTGAAGCGCCTCCACTCGGTCGCAGCGACAACCAGCGTAATATAATGAAGGTTAAGGCGGTTTCGATGAAACTTCTTGTCCAGACGCGATAAGCATGCAGTTTCTTTTCTAAATACTGCATCGTCGTGTGCGATTATACGGTTAATTATATATTAGTAAATTATTCGTCGTATTACCACGCACAATCGTATACGTATCGTATACATTTAATAATAATAATACTACAATATGATAAACTTAGTTTAGTTTAAGCAAATGGAAAGTTAGTTATAAGAGATAAGGAATTGTAGTGAGATTGAGAAACACTGTAAATTGCGGTAAACCATATTTATTTGAATAATTATTTGAATAGTAAATAGATACAATAGAGAACGCTTTTAGCAGGCCAACTTCCCAATAACGATGAACTATTAATATCGTTTTTCTTCTTCTAAAAAGAAACGCGTATCAAGATATAGAAGCATCGATGATACCGTTTATTTTTAAAAATCTCAGTAATAATTAGGAATAATGATTATAGATAATTCATGATCATCTTATTAAAAAACAATTAAAAGTATTATCGTACAGATAAATATTGCTAAACTTGGGAACAGTTAAAAAATTTTATACGTGTAATGGCATAATCACTCCTTGGCCTAAAATAACCAAATGCTATTTATATTATGATAAGACATTGCATCGCGACTCTTTGTATCGTGGGAGAAATGATCAGTTAGTCGTCGTTTTTGCCGGACATACTCTTTTCGTAAATCATCTTCAATGTCCGACTACTGAGCATCCTTTCACCTTTTAAATGGCATCGATATCAAAATCATCCTCGTCATCAGAGTCTTGGTTGACTGCAGAAGGCTTCTGCGCAGGCGGTGGCTGTTGCGGTTTCAGCGATTGTTTGGCTCTATCATCGTATTCAATCTGCAAAGGGACGAAGAAAAGATATAGTCAGAATTCTCGAAAATGTAGACCGCAGTCCATTTCAACTCACCTCTAAATCGTCGTCTTCTTCCTCCGATTCAGAGTCTTCCTCCTCTGCTTCTTTCAGCCAAGTTAAAAACGGCGCGGCCTTGTCATGAATTTCTTGACACAAATCTTTCGACACGTATCTTCTACTGACTTTGCTCGACCACTCGAATAAAGCTTTCTCTTCCAAAATATCAGCATCGTAAAACAGCTGAAAAATCAAAGTAACCTTAATTGCTGATGGATGTTCTTACGAACCATTTTACTCTTAATTAATATACCTTACCTTTAAAATGCCAGGTACTTTTGGCATCAAAGCATCCTTATGCAGAGCTATTATTTGCTCGATTCCTCTGATTAGATACTTTTGCGCCCTGATGTCGTCGTGAGTGAAACGCAGCAGAAGCACGCGGTACTTTTTAGTTTGAACAGCGATGTTTTGATCGAAAAGTAACTCGGCCAAAATCAGCGGGGCCTTCGACTTGATCTCCAGGCGCTCGGCCTCCGCAACCAGCTCTTTATGGTTGTCCAGTTGGCCGGCGTCGCGGCGGCATTTCACTAGTTTGTAAAACATATCCATCCTCTCTTTCTCAGTCTTATCGAGATCGTCGCTGATGGTCATCCCCTTCGCTCCATCCGTCAGGTCTTGCAGGCGAGCTCTGACCGCCTCCTCTGACACGTCGACTGCCCAATTGTCGTCGTCCCCGTCCTCGGCCGCTTTCTTTACGGGAGTCTCGACCACGATGTCGGTGGTGCTGGTGTCGTTCTCCGGAGACACAGCTCGGTCACCATTGGCGGTAGCGGTGGTTGTTGTTGTCGTCGTTGTGATGGTGGGCGTGATGGTTGGGGTGATTGTGGAAGTGATGATGGGCGTGATGGTGGCGGTAGGGGCGATGTTGTTGGTGGTGGTGGTGGTAGTAGTATCGCCGTTGGCGCGTTTCGAACGTTTGCCGCGTTTCCCTTCCGTCAGAGAGCTGCCTTGGACCGCAGGATTCGCACTTGGTGGATTCTTCAGGATGTAGGTGTTCAGCTTATGATTGCTCTCCAGTAGACCATGATAACCGCAGGCCTTGCAACCCTGCGAGATCTGCAACTTCTTCGCGTTGACCATCAGCTCTGTCTCGGGATTATCGCAGGCAGGGCAGAGAACGTACTTTCGAATGAACCCGTCAAGGAGATCTTGCAATTTGGTGGCGTCGTGAGAACCGTTCACAATGAATCTTTCGTTTTTGAAATCGAATTGGGTTTGTGCGCCGAGCTCGCAGCCAAAGTACTTGGTCGGGTAGGTGGCCGGTCGGCCGATGGCTTTGGCCACGTCCACCATGTTCACGATGACGGTCTTGATGCCGTTACCCTTGCCCTCGACTTTGGCTTGGATCCGCGGCATTTTGTAACGGTAAAACGCATCGCTGACGGTGCGGTTAACGTTGACGCTCCCCATGGTGACTGATGTTTCCGTCTCTTGCTTCTCGCTACCTTGATGTCCCTTCCAAGCGACAGCAACTTCCGGCGAGGCGTCGTTGTGAACGCGTTAGCGGATCCGCGACGGTGAGCGAGTGTTGCGCGTCCCCGATTCTTTCTTTTTGGTCGCTCGCTGATCTGATCCCCTCGCCTTTACCTTAGGTCTCTCGTTCAAGTAGGTAGCGTCTTTGTCCTCGTCCTTCTGCTTCTACCTTCCACGTTTCCCAGCGGCAGTTTGATTGCTGTGCAGCGACGTTGCCAGGCAATGGCTACCCGATGGTAGCTCGTAACGTGTCGAGTCAGGGTGATTTTCGTTGTCTGCGGTTAGGTGTGCCGCACTACCCGCTGGCGTCAGTCACGTTTCTCTGAACGGCTGTAGCTTCCGATGCCTATTACTATCGGAGCGAATAAAGAACAAGCCAAACGTTAATCCACTGGCCTCTATCCTCCACAGATCACTGGCGAACACCCACCTGGAAAATTTTGAGGTCCTGTGCTTAGGCAGGACCAGGTGGTTCAGAAATCGTTGGGTGGTATCTTGATGCAGATATTGCCTCGGTTTGATGGGCAGAGGGGGGTAGTCTTCAATGATCATACACGCTGCCTGTCCGTTGCTTGTGCCCCTAAGAAAGCCTGGGTACCAGGTTGGTGTAGTTAACCCGCAAGTCGCTCGCAACCAACGATTATACCGTGCGAAGGAGATGATGTTGCCGTTTGTAAATCGCTTGGACAGTGTCCTACTACCACCGCCTTTGCTGTACACCGATCCTTTCCCTCTGGATGATATCCTGGATGTTTCTGAAACCAAACGAACCACGATTAACACCTTGCTCTCTTACAAGCGGCTAGTGAATGTTTTCCGCGCAAGTTCTATCGAAGAGTCTAGTTAACCAAGATTAAACACCTGTCCTAAATAGTGCCTTTGCGTAAAAGAAATCGGCAAGCACAAACCTACGTTCAGTGACCCAAATCATCTCAGCCTAAAGAACGCAATGCGCTTTCGCAGGCATCGGGATGAGTCTCGTGCTCCCCGAGGAGAGAAATGAATTTTTCTGACCAGCTGTTTTGTCCATTCGCAATAAAAACACCGGAGGAATCGTGAGTTTCGGTGGCAGGCCTGCTAAAAACGTTCAGGGAACAGGACCATCGGAGATGATGATTTTCACCAGGATATACGGGCTGCGGTCATTTGTGCGTGGTCGGTTGCCTCTCTTCTCGTGGAAATTTTGCCCAGTCTCGTTTACTTCGACTATTAACGATCATCTGGCCGGTCTTTGGACGGGATCGACCATGCCAAAATCATGATAGCGAAAGTCACACGCGGGCGTGTCCGGCGAAGGAGCGTTTCGTGGTATCGCCGCGGAAAACGAAGCAACGGAGGTCCTGGCTGACCGTCATTATCTCGGAGCAGAACAAATGAACTTGGGAACAAAAGATGGACGAGGCTTGGGGTGATCGGATCGTCCATGAGCTACTCGAATCGATCTTGTAATCTAGAACTCTAGAAGGGCGAGGGTGTGGGGAGCCAGGATTTAGCAAGGGGATTCCCTCTGTCTGCCTAGCGGGGGTGTGTAAGGGTCGGGAATTCCCTTTCACCTTCCAAACTAAGCGGACGTCTAGTGAACGTGGCTGAAGAGTCGATGGTTTCAGGACACCCTGTGTATCAAGCGATACAGCAGAAACAGAACCGACTAATTGGTGGGGATTTAATGATACGGCAGAGGGAACAGGATCGAAAGAAAGAATTTCATTCTTTCCTCATCGTGTTATCAGTGCTCCAAATTTTCTTATCGATATACAAAGTGGCCTCGCCTCATCTCGCACGTATAAACCAGCCTGTGTATTAACGGGAACACATTAATACTCGTGCTACTAAAATTAACTGCCCGCGCTATTTTAAGTATGCAAGCCGATACACGCTAATACTTCGCTGTACTTAATTTGCATTATCGACGGGTATCGAACGAATACCCACATCACGCGAGTAACATTGAGATTTCTAGATATAAAGATTAACATTATCCGCGCACATAACAGGCATTAAAGTTACCGCGATCAAATTGCACGTATTAGATTCGTGTGATTGCCATGGCCCTTACGTAAGTTTGCGCGCTACTAAATCCTTCCTTGGATTTTTATTGTGCTCGAATTGGGCTCGGGCTTTGGCAGTGTTTCAATGTGAAGACTGGTCATGGGGTCTAAGACCGTTGAATTTTTATTTCCTCGTTTAATCTAATGCTCCAGAATTGAAAAATTTACCAAAAATAGGAAAAAACTTTTGTTATAATATATATTCTTCAATTAATATTCTCGTTTATAACGTTAAGTCAAAGTAATAATTTTATAATCAGTGTTTCCTAATTTACTTGAAGTTGGTAAATATGGATCGCACCCCCGTTGCTGCAAGGTTCTCGATCTTTCTTATTCTTCAATTCCCCTCGCCCTATTTTTTACCGTTTCATGGAAATCTCTGCCCGGCGCAGTTTCGATCATGAATATATTCCACCGTGCACCGCGTTTACTAATCCATTCCGACGCAAGAGCCCGCGATCGGGAAACAAGAAACCGATGGAAAACAATTGCGGTTGCGTATTAGCCGTAATACAAGCACGGCAATTCCTGACACGAAGCCAGACGGGGCTCGCGGCGCCGTGAAACACACTTCCGGCTGCATACGTCGAATGCAAGAGCGAAAGGAGAAGCTACGCCTCTATCTCCGAGGCTTCCGACACCGTTCTACGATTGCACGATGTAATTCACACTGTGCATCTCGAAAAAAAAAACAAGAACAATTGCGCGCGAGTGTTTAACGAGCCCCGCGTGGCTGGGAATCAATTTCAAATGCACGCAATAGATTACAGCGTGCGATCGACTTCGGTGCAGGTATCGGAGCCGGGGAGGGGAGATGGAGGAATCAATTCATCTGGATGACACAGTGAATTCGCCGAGATCGTTACTTTTTAGAGCAACTATCACGACCGAGGGCATATCGAAGCATTTTATGGATTTTATCGACCTGGGCGGGGTTTGCTGTGCCTTCGAGAGGTAGAGGAAATTTTATGTAAACACACAACGTGATTCGCTTTCAAGCGACACGGCAACGCAACGGTCGCAGCTCGAGCTGCGATCACGAGAGCTCGCTGAATCACTTAAATTATAAATCGTTCGAGTAAGAGGCGATTATTAACTGTTCGAACAACTAAGAAGCTAAGTGCTGCCACCCTAGCTCGAAAGATTCTAATTATTTTAATAGCAATACGCGCGGGAGCTTTTTTCCTTTAATCCTATAGCATTGTAGCAAAGTAAACGTAAAGTACACGCATTGCGGGAAAAAGAACTGCCCGAGTACTTTATCAGCCCCGTCTCTTAAAATATTCATGATCCTCAAGTGTACGGTGCAAAATAACAGTGAGGAATTGCAGTCGCGGTGGTTCCGCATCGATAGCCGTTTATCAATGCACCGACGAGCAGTGAAGGATGCACCCTCCCCCCTCTTCTCCCCCATGTATCGATCCATTTCTAATGGAAACGGAATTTCATATCGCGATACGGAGTAGCTGGAATTCCAAGCCGCCTCGGACGATATTCCACGGTAACATAATTTCACTGGAACGCTAATAGACGTTCGGTTAGACGACGGTTAAACGGTGGACGTGAAAAGTGGATGCAGTTAACAGTCCGTTATCGAACCGACCGTGGTTCTAATTAAATCTTCCTCGCGACTCGGGCGGTTTCGCTAACGAAACAACGAATGGACACACATTCTCCTTACTGTGGTTTTTTAACAGCCTATGCGAGTGGAAAAGTCGCGGAAAATCGCCATCGTAACGGAGCGCCCGTACCGTGAAACTGTTATTTATTTTACGAGCGATCGATCGCGCGGTGCAACGGCCGGCAAATATGCGTTTATCGCGACCAAACAATCGTGCCGTTTGCTGTAGGCGCCGCGGTAACCTTATTAACGTTTGCAATAGGCAATCTGGATCGCGCGACCGGTTGGGAGGAGCAAGAACCGAGGAAATTGAAAATCGCGAGAAGTACGATGATCTCGAGGGGACGTCGCGTTCGTCCGCTTCCTTCGTGCTCCCACCCCTGTGGCAATTCCCCAGGCTTATCAATCAGCGGGCCGGGAGGCTTGGATTCGTAGCCGGTCGACGGGAATACCCCTCGATCCCTGCGTGTTGGTGAGCGACCGCCGATGGAAGTCTCGAGAGGCGGTTCGCTCGGTAGCGTTGGAGAGTGCTGGGAGTGTTCCGTGAGAATTGGGATGATCCGGTGAACTGGGGTAGAAACGAGCGAATGAACCGGTATGGATGAGCTAGTACAGCTTTCCTCCAGCTCCAAAATACGTCTACTAATCCAGGAATCGTTGGAGGAGTAACAGTCCGTGATCCTCGGCGTAGATTCGCGAAAGGAAAATGGAAAGTCGAGGCGAACGATAGCCATGAAACCCGAAGCAGGGTAATACACGCGAGATCGTGGCGCACAGATTTCGATAGATGTCCGCGTGATCACATTGGACGGGTAATCTCGTGAAACGTGCGAAACCACTCCCACCGCGACACGATAGAAGCAAAGCCGTGGTCACCCCGACGTCACCAGGGAGATACCAGCCGGAAGGTTGTCAGTAGCGATAACTCACTGTCACCGCGGAGCAGGCCCCGCTGCATGGCAGGGCGCATTTCGATTCGCAAGAAAGGCCAGGGGAGCCGGTGCTGCAGACGGTCACGTTGCGCCGTGTCGGCCGATAGGCAAAGAGGCCACGTCAATGCACGTTACGCTGCCCGCGAGGAGGCGAAACCGGCAGAGGGAGGGACGCCTGGGAAGAAGCTAGGCCCACGCAGGCTTCTGGATCCCTTAGCGGGCACCTGGCAGCACGATCTAGCAGCGGAGGCTGCCGATAGATCCCTAACTGGCGCACTTCTGTCCCCCGATAAACTCGAACGGAATGAACTGGTGGTGTCCGATCATCGGGGACAATCCCCCGCGGTGCCACGTCGCAAGATCCCGAAGGAGTCGATCCACTGGCTAGCCCGAATGGCTGTTCCCTAGAGCTAGCTCGGCCCGAGGGGAGAGATTCCTTCTATCGAGCGGCGAAACGGCGACGAAGGTGGAGCACGAGCGAGGATCTTTACCTGCTCGGTACAGACGCATAAGTCGTGATTTGCGACCGTGGCTGGAGCTGCTGTGTAGTGTCGGTGGTCTCTACGTCTTCCTCGAGAGCCTCGCCAGGCAGGGAGAGCTAGATCGAGGAAGAGAATCGCCCGGTTTTCCCGATGGAGGATTGTCGTCGGAACGGAGTAACTCTCGCGGCGCTGGCTACGTGGACACCACACGGTACGACGGATTGCGGACGATGCCTGGTGGACGGGTGCTCTCTCTGCCGGCTAATGGAACTGGAATCCTCGTCGTGTACGCTCGCGACTCCGCTCGGCTCCCTGGATCGGCCTACTACACGGCCACCGTGCTCGCGCAAGCGTCCTCGCCGCCGGGGTACGCCGTATATTGATCGGAACGTGGCCCGATCCGGACGTAACGAGCGACGCGGAATTTCTAGTACGGCGGTGGCGCGCGCCTGGACGTCAGGCAAGGTCAGATTTCAGCGATCTCTCGCCCACGAGGACCTGGTGCCATGCTGCACTCCATTTCCTCCGCCGGGCTGCCGTGGGGGCTCGGCCGGGTCAACATGACTGAAGCGCTGACGGCGCGACGAAGCGGGCGGGCGGGATCGGGGCAGATTTCGGTTATCTTTGGGCACGAGGAGTAGGTGCTGCACGGCGTGGCCTCTGTGGCCGGGAATACAGTTGCTGTCTGCTGCTACTGATAAGGTCGAGCTGAGTATAGTCGCATCAGGAGGAATGAGACATTGGCTGCGCTACGAGTTGATCAGGCAAGAAATCGATCGGCGCTTAATAAAGGGCAATGGGCAATCCCAGTTTCTGCAACCCTTGGCTGCGAAGACACGGTGTAGCCTCTGTTGCGCAGAACGGAATACATTAACTGTTCCTGGGTATTGATCCGAGTAGCCTGATCAAGGCGCCGACAATAATGGGAATTTAGGAAGTGCGTAGCAGCGGAAATGTAATTCAGAGGTTGCCGTTTGCAGTAGCCAAGTTGTGGAATCTTTATGAACCTCGACGATAACAGCGGTTCTCTTATCATCCCACGGAACGCACGCACGCTAGCCTCGGATCACAGTGCGGCTATCTCCCGATAGGAAAACGCAAGTGTGCAGCAAACTATGCACTGGGAAACGAGCGACATATTCCTCGATTCGGACTTATGGGGTACAACACCCTCGGACTGTCAGAACAGCACCAAATTAGACGAATTTTTTTTGAGACTGAGGTGGAAAGTATTTCTATACTTCTTATTTTTAAGGCGTGTATTAATGAATGTATTGTATAAATATTGTACAGAAATATTAAAGAAACGCCATTTTGCTTAAAAAAAATAGTCACAATCTTTTTTACCTTACTATATAAAACTGAAAGTGTTTGTGTTTGTCGAATATGTCTTCCAGCTCATTATTCTCAGCTAATCCCGACGAATGTGATTATTTTCAGAAAAAAAAACTTCTTTTATAAAATTAAAATCTAAATTTCGGACGTAGCCGAGTAACAAAGCTAGTATAGGTACCATGAGGCATGTAAAATAAATCCCAGAAAAAAGTTTGAAACCCAAAAAAATCTGAAACTTACAATTAGATATAATTCTCAGGCCACCAAGGTGACCCAACCCCTTAATCGACCCCCCTAAATGAAACCCCAAGAGACACCATAAATAAACCGGACGATTCTCCCCAAGAATGGCACCCTATCCCATGAATATAAACGAAGCCACGACGTCCCGAAATTTCTGGACAAACGAAACGACGAAGCATCCCGAACTTTGCCTCGCCTCTGATAAGGAACGTTCGCGCTATCGGTGTGCACGAGGTAACGGGTGCGGCGGGCACAGTAACGCCCGCCTTATCCTCCGCGGCGCCCATTACCCGAGCCGAGCTGGACGTCGGTATCGCGCGAACGAAAGTGTCGCGGCGCGCAACAGATCGCGGTTATGCATTTCAGAACATCTATTATCTATCCCGCGGCTCTCGCGCAACCATGCATTATGCATTTTCTGGTCGCGATCAATCTTGCCCGACGCGCGGAAACGATTCGGGCAAGGCCAAATCTCCGCCGTGGGGGGAAAGATATATTGTGCCCGGGACAGATTCGTCGCGACGATACGGCATGCGACTTCTTATGCAAATGCGAGTGCGGCTCGTTCCCAGCCCCCACCTGCGAGGGTGAAGGTTCCGCTGGGTGTTGCCGAAGGAGCACTGCGGGCGCTTAACTGCCTTCGCGAACCCTTTGCGCGACGTGGACGCTCGCGATACGCGCGCTCCCTCCGCGAAACGATACCTGGGGACGATCCTGCGCCGATTAAACGCCACGCACGTAGGAGTATTAAATAACGGAATCGATCGGGCGGTTAGTGTAATTGTTTACCACAGCCACTTTAATATTCAACGCTCTCAACCGACTTTCACTTCGCGGAGAAGTTACGTAAGCCCGGGTTTAAAAGAAGCAGTCTTTCGAGAAAGCAGGTTGCGAATAATTTCGCGATATATCGTCGGTGGTTGTTAGTATTCGTCAGGGTGTAGGACGTAGCGAGAGGAATTTTTGAAGCTAGTTCCGCTTGAGAATGCCAACTGAACGTATCATGGATCGACTTTGTTTGAATTTATGAATGAACGCCACCACGTGATTGGATGCAAGCTAGATAGCACGTGGCGATAGGGGACGGCGTTTGCAAGCGTGATGGAAGAATTCCACGCGATCTGGTTTCGTGGACTATCATATTGAGTTACCAAGTATATATGTGGTTGAATTAGAAGAAAATTTAGTTCCCCTAGGTCAATAATTCTAACTGTAGCTTCGCTTGTATGAACAAATTTCTGTATATTTCTGCGGAGTGACTAATCACTGAGTTACTGTTTGATATTGTATTGTTGAAATTGTTCCGAGTTATTTTCCAATGCGTCATAATCACACTAAGTTACACGCGCAGAGGAGGAAGACAGTATCGATCGGTTAGGAAATCGTTAATCAACGTCGTTGCTACGTTATCAGGATTTCTCATTGTCCAGTGTTTTCGTTCGTCTGAAAGGATGTAGTACTAGGAAATCGATTTCGGGTTAAAGGCGTCGTTTGAGAGCCCCTGGGAACTGATTAAGAGGTATTATTTTGCATCGTTATCGGACGGCTATGCATGCTGAAGGGTCAAAGCAGGCCATCTTAAGCCGCAGATAAATGAAAAAAATACTACGAGCGTTAACGAAGGGAGCGAAAAGGTCTGATTGGTCGGAGACTGTTCGAGGAATCTGTTTCGAAAGCATACTTTTCTTTACAACGATCGGGGATCACGCGATTCCAACACGCGCTTACGACACTGGAGTACCTAAACCCATGGATCATTTGTAAAATCTCATTCCACGCATTTAGTCCCTGTTTACCATTTTAATTACCATAAACCACTTAATCACTGATCGATTTATTTTTCCCAAACTCTTATTGAATAATTAAACGGTTTTTATGATTTAGGTCCATTTCTATTTCATTCAGAATGGTCGTGACATCGATGAAACTTTCACGTCGTCGTTAATTAAACAGTTTAAATTCAACTGAGAGGCAACGAATCAAAACATAAATACCGCGCGAACAGATGGAACCTATACATCGAATTAAGTGTTAACCTTTCGTGATCCCGCTCCGAATCGATTTCTCCGCGTTCGATTTGATTTCGAAACAGAGATATTTCTCAGGATAATACTGATTGTTTATTGGATACGTAAACAAACATGTAAAAGCGAACGATATATTTTTTAATTAATCGTATCAGCGACGGTCTTATTGATCGTTAATCACTGCTTTACTTGACTTCAGATTCTAAGATCATTTTCTTTTGAAGATGTTTCCTACATTCCTCGATTCAATTATACAAATTCTTCCACGAGAGTTATCTAAATTTTAAAATAGAAGCTGTTATCTGTTATTCAAATATCTATTTCAGGCATCTTCGATCTAGAAGACTCGGCGAGAAAAACAGAAATAGCGACAGACCAGATTTCCGTCGCAGCTTTCGAATTTCGCAATTTATTAAAGTAGCGAACACGTAGGTAATCATGTTCCATCGTGTAACTCATAAAAAATGAAAAGAAAAATTTATAATGATCGCGATTGCAATAGATAAAGATGAAGAGCAATTTTAAAAAGAAATCGATCGTGATAACCGACCCGCAAACAATTCAGTCATCCTAGACTCCATAGCATCATCGTCCAAACGAATAAATAAATTTGTAATTACATTTCGAATATATATAGGGTTTAAATAGTGTCAAATAATACCGTAGAAACATTCCTTCGAGATAATACACATATTTAATTAATCGATATACACAGATTGAGTGTAAACTGCATTCATACCCGAGTGCAAATCAGCGCGAAGAGAAATTTCCCTTCTAACATACTTTATCGATTCAATTGGTAAACACTCAACGTAAACGATACAAAAAAAAAAAACACGCCTTTATGTCGAGGGAACAGGTTCGATCACGATGAACGTACAAAGTGCGGATGCTCGTCTCGACGTAATAAGTCGAAGGCGCTGCGTACGGTACGATATTTCGTTGCAATAGAAACGTAGCGATACAAATTTTTACGTTCTACCAATAGTGTCAACATGGAAACCTACACTTCGTCCATACCGGTTGCGCCAAAGAAACTTTCCTCCTCGATAAAGTTGATACTTACACTTGCTAATCGCTAGATGACGTCGCAATTTACACTCAACCCGGAAATGAGTATTACAATTACACGCGATAAATTTGGACGAGATAGAGCAATGTAGCGGCTCCAATCCTCGTGTACCACGTACACGCATGCAATAATTGTATAGAACTAACGTTAACTTCATTCAATCGTTACGACACGATAAATATGTAGCTTCGGCGAACATGCGACTCGGTTTCGTTTGTTTTTCCGCGGAACCATCGAAAAAGGACGAAAAACGTGATCCATTGGGTCACGTCGATCGCATGCACGTTATCACGTCTCGCTCGAACGGGCGGACCAGCCGTTTCGGTTCGCTCAATAATTCGGTTCGCAATATCGATCCATCGTTGCGTCGCGGATGTAGAAAGGAGGGAACAAATCCGATGGGACAAAGGGAGACAGGTTGCTATAGAGTAAGAACGTACATATGGGAAAGGAAGGCGGATAGGAATGTTCGGATTTCCATAGAAATGAGCCGCTGCTCCGCGGATCACGCACGTTCTCGTGTCCAAAATGGCTGGTCGCTAAAATTAGCGTCGGGAAGGAACGAAACGATACCGGATAGGACGTTGCCGTCGCTACCTATGCCCTGCTTCCACTCACCTTGACGTCGAAGAAAAGTCATATAAAATGGTATCGCCCTGCTGGACGGCCGCCTTCTAGCGTGAAAATTGAACGGTGGTTCGTGGGTGTATCGAGACAGATGGATCGCTCTGTCGGGTGCACCCCAGTGTCTCGTTTTACGTCTTTCTACGATGTGTCGCCACACGAAAGTCGGTCGGGGGAACGGTTCAAGTCGCGGCGACGTGACACCGTCTGTCCAATGCCTTCAGCTTTTCCTCGCTGCCCTTTTCCCCACTCGGTGGCAAACTATGCTTACTGCCGTCGGATTCTTACGTCCGCTCGAGCTTTTCTGCGGCTTTACGTTGCTCTTGTGCTCTTCGTGACTTCCTCGCTTGCGACGTGCACACGAAACGTTCCGGCTTCTGAGACGGCTACTGTCTGAATACAACTGCAAGTGCTTCGAGAAAACAGGGCCGTAAGCATGGCTCCGCGACTCCCCGAAATTGATAGCGGCGCCCCTACCTTCCAGGCCACTCGCTTTATCCCGTACAATGTCACGTGACCTACTGATATTACATCCACTGACGCAATAAAGGCTTCTCGGCTCCAATTCGGTCGGATCTTTTAGAACGATTCCGATAACAGTTTCAGATAGACTTGTAGAGAGATGACTTTGACTATGTTTTCTGTCTCGTTGGGTCCACTTTACTGTTTTCCTAAGCCATACATGTCCTCTTGAGTCTTGACGAGTATCTCCAAGTACACGCACCACCCCTCCCACTTTCATCTCTATTTTTTTCAATAAAGCTTTGAGGTTAGGTCTGATAGGAGCATTATGTAGCTGTTTTTGTATTTGTTGCGCAATAGAGATATCATTATTGTTGAACAGTATCATGTGAATGTAAAAACATGAGAATGTAAAAATTGACATGAGATAACGAGAGCTCGCTGCGATTCGAAGGATTTAAAAAAATGGCGGCACTGTGATCGCGTTCAAGTATAGATTACGACCTATACTTGCAAAATTGGAACGTTTTGAAAATTGTCTTTATTGGGAACGGTTGAGAGGTTATCATTTCGATATTCGATAGGTTTGCAGCGGTTTTATAAAATCGTAGCAAAATCAAGGACACAACTTTTTACTAATGTTCTATTAAAAAGTCCCCTCTAAAAATACAAAATTAAATATCGATTATTTATTCGCATTCTGATGCAATATTAAACGGCATTGTGATGCGTCAAAGGAAACTGTAAATACTTGTGGACCGAGTAACATAACCTCTCGGTCAGTGCGAAACGTAACTGCGCACGTGACGTGCATCGCGGTTTTCTTCGCGTGTAAATGCATTGATTTATATTAAATACAGTTATCAGTGTTACAGATATCGTTCATATTTATTCATACTATGTTAATCAAATCGTGGTAAATATTACCACAACATAGTTTATACACAACGTCGAGTTTTTACCGATCGAAGGCAGCACACTTCGAGCGCCGTTAATTACTGTTGATTATTAATTCGTATGCGTAATATATCCGAAGATATCGCAAAGAAATGACTACGCCATTCACTTGCATCACGTGCCATGTGGGATTCCGAGATCTGGAAGTGCAAAGGCAGCACTACAAGTCGGACTGGCACAGATATAATTTGAAGAGGAAAGTAGCCGAACTACCTCCGATTACCGTGGAAGAATTCCAGAAGAGAGTGATTGCGCAGAGGAACAAAGACGATAAGCAAAGGGAAGGTGAAACACTGAGCTGCAAGATATGCAAAAAGAATTTCAACACTCAGAATCAATATGAGAATCATTTATCCTCCAAGAAGCATAAGGAAAAGTCTGCAAGGCACGACAGTATTTCAGAAGCCATGGACGAGGAAGCGAACGACGATTCTACGATGTGTAAGGACGTCGGAAACGAAGAGAGTTCTACTAGCAGTGGCAAACGATCCACCGATGACATGGAAGCGGATTCCGACGTAGAGTCGATAGATTCGGAAGAATGGATCGAAGACACCGAGAACCCCGTGAAAAATAATGATTGCCTATTTTGCAGTCACCATAGCAGATCTTTGGGACGCAACTTAAAACACATGACCATGGCGCATTCGTTCTTTATACCGGATCCTGAATATTGCGTGGATATTAAAGGGCTGCTTACTTACCTCGGGGAAAAGATATTCGCAGGATTCTTATGTATTTGGTGCAACGACTCTGGTAAGAGAATTCAGATTTCTATTCGCAAGGTTTTGTAACAACAAGCAGTCGATTAATTATTTGTATATAACAGGGAGAAGTTTCCAAAGCGCGGATGCTGCCAGGGCGCACATGATCGATAAAGGACATTGCAAAATGTTGCACGAAGGAGACGCGCTCGCGGAGTACGCAGAATTTTATGATTACTCGTCCAGCTATCCTGACGCAGAGACTAACGATCTAAATGCGGAGGTCGAAATACCGGAGCTAGACGATAGCGACTATCAACTAGTGTTACCGTCAGGCGCCGTTGTTGGTCATCGATCCCTGATGAGATACTATAAACAGAACTTAAATCCAAACAGGGCATTCGCGGTTCCGAAAAGCGAGAAACTACACAAACTGTTGCTACAGTATAGAGCGCTTGGGTGGACGGAAACGCAAAAGGAATCTGCTATTAAGAAGGCCAGGGATATTAAGTATATGCAAAGAATACAGGCGAAATACTCTATGCAATTGCAACTGAAGGCGAATAAACTGCAAAGATACTTTAGACCTCAGGTAAACTTCTAGATCTCACTGTTGTATGTATAAATATTATTGCGAGACTGCATTCCCATTTAAATTATATAATTTTTATGAAGATTAAATTGTTAGGCATGCTTGTTGCATTGTATATTTATACATTTATTGCTGCAAATAAAGTTGTACTTATTTAATTGAAATCCGCATTTAATGGAGAGTATTGTTGGAGAAGAGAAGCCACGGGTCATTATAAACTTTAATATTTATTTGGCGGATATCTTTACAAAATAACTTGTAATATATTTTCGTAACACGCGACACCAACAAAAATATTCCTTGTAACTTTCACTTTATACTCATGTGGACCCATTTATCCAGTAATTCCTGTAACCATGAGTTAAATCACTGTTTTCGATATATCGTTATACACGGATCTAGAAAATAGTCCGTGTCCTCTGCGCTCACGCGACGGCTGTAAAAAAATGCGCACACAATCGAAAGCGACGAAACACTGTGTACCATATACGATATACTTTCAATTTACCACCATCGAACTGTAAAATGTACAGAAGAGTTAACAAATGTCAAATTGCAACACTTGACACGCGTTGGTATTCTTTTACAATGTTCGCCGTTGTGAATTTTCCTCGGACATGCTCCGCCACGTAAACCGGAGCAGCGAGCGTCACGATTCCATTTCGAATTAGCAGAATGTAGAACAAAAGTCCAACGAACGAAACGCTAAGTGGATCTTTATTCTAGCATTTGTCAACTCTATTGTTCTTACTGATTCTTTTTGGATTTTGTTCTTTTTTTTCTTCCATAACAATACATCGTTCGGAACACAGGCGAGGGTCAGCGACCGATGCTTCGAAATTTTGAATACGTTCTACGTGAAACAAGCGGCCCGCCCTTCTTAGATAACGATTAGTTTTGTAAATTCGTCTTCGAGACAAACACACATTACAACGAGAGCTGTTATTGTCATACAACGATACACATAGTTTACTCTACTGCTGTTTCGTAAGATTTTGCGGCTGATTGAAGATTTCTCGGGTAACTTTAAAGAATCTCGTCCATTCGCTTCCATTTTAATTCAGTATCTTTACCATCAGCTTCAGAGCTTGATGAGGAGGAGCGGGTCTGATCGATTCGTCCAGATCCTTGTACGGGATTTCCGCCTCCACCTGAAAACCGTGTTTCAAGCATACTTTCTGGGAGAACATGCCCGTGGCGTCGGCTTTGAACACCTGCAAACGCGTGATGAATTAAACCAGCTGCCAGGGAACAATTTAATTCTCACACAGAACATTTACATACACTTCGTAGGAAGTAACACCGCGTGCAACGGTACCTCTCGAGGAGGTAACGGGTGCATTGCAATTACATCTTGGTAAACGAAAAATCATCCCATGCATATTAATCGAAGAACATGCTGAAACATAATCGAAATGTGAAACACCGTTGGACGAACACGTTTTCTACGACACCGTCGTGCTAGACACACAGAGGCAGATGCATGAGAGTCCGCTTCGCAAAAGGTTTATATCCCCGAAGTACTAGAAGTCGGCTCGAACGTCGAAGCATGAGTACCGTCGAATCGTTCTGGCGATTGTGTGTACGAAACGAATACGCTATTAAATTAAGGAGGTAAATGAATAGTCATGTTTTGGAATTGTATATTATTTATTGGTATATTTATCAGAAGATTGCTGGGTGTTAAATAAGCGAGGCGAGATAACTGCAAATTATAATCGAAATTTCAGGATGTGCTGTAAAATTAGAACACGCCTTACGCTAGGGACAATGATAAAGGTCATGGGGCGACGATTTCTAAACGAGCGAGATCATTTTCGTTGAACTTAAACGCATGCATCAGACATTTACGATACATCACGATAGTTAAGCTCGCTGAACTACCTTGAAGCCGGCATTTCTCGCTGTTTCTATACTGTCCGCCATCAGGATGTTTGCCAAGCCCCTGCCGCGGAAGTTAGCACCCACGCTGAGGATCCGACACTCGAACAACTCGTCGACATTGTACTTGGAAAAGAGATCGATTTTCTCATTAACTTTATAGAGCAGCCCGAAAATTATTTTGAACTTCTCGTCGCTTAGTTCTGCCAGTCGGCGTTCAGCTTCTTCGCGTTCCCCCTTCTTCAGGATCCCGTTCAAAGCCACACCTGCTATCTGATAGGACAGGTCTTATGATCGACAATGAACTTAATCTTCAAGGTCCATGGAGCGCGGAGGGAACGTTCGGTAGTCAGCAGAAAAGTTACAAGTAGCGTACGAAATGAATCATCGGGAGGGGAGAGAAACATGTCGTCATCGTATTACAATGATGGAGATTCTACGGGCCTTTCTTCGATTCCACTTACCGTCCCATTTTTATCCACCAGCATCCGCGAGTATCCCTGGTTTAAAGTGAGCTGGCAGTGTCTCTCCAACTCGAACTGGCTTTCACCTTTCTCACAAAGCCCGACTGCATGGTTCAGCGGCTCGTCGGCAAAGAAATTCCATTTCAAGTGGTGGATTGCGTCCTCGAAACGATTTTCCGGGACTTGCACGACCGTTAAATGATCGGACATCTTTGGGGGTGGTCACGGCACGAATTTTCCGCGCACTGAAAGGATTTTCCACGCGCGCACCGCCTTTCAGTAGGGAGAGCTGGTTCATATGGGAAAAGGTCCATATATTGATTGACCCAGTTCGGGAAATTCACCAGCTAAAGTGATCATGCATCCGTCTTAATTATTCCCCAAAGCGAAACGCCCGTTCCGTGTACTAACGCTGTATCTATAAAAATCCATAACGTTTCGCATCACCTTTGAATGCTAATAGAATCCATAATTAAAAAGAAACGCGCGTTTACGCTTTGGAGCAGATTAAATGGCGTACAAACATTAGCAACGCGCAAGATGCGCGCTGTAATTGTGGGATATAGCGATTGCAGGATAATGGGGAAGAATATAAGCATAGACGTAAATGTATACGTATATGTACATTTTTATTAAGTCATAGTTTCTTACCGAATACTTGATTCTGTAACCTTCCGTAATGTATCCTTATCAATATAGTAACAATAAGAATACTTTGAATTGCGTTTATACATAATAGCTGGTTGAACAAAGCCTGCGTTATCGCGATCAACGGGAGATCTATCACGCCACTTAGCCGTACTTTGAAATTAGTATTGTCTAAGGATTTTTGTGAGAGGATTAAACTGTCTTATTTCGTCATACTTCATTGGACTCGCTCTTTAACACATTCGCTCAGAATCGGAACATACTTTGTTTAATACTTCAGTGTGTGAAAACAAGCTATTTACAATGTTTAGAATAAAATATCGTCGTCTCCTTCGTCAAGCATGTTTGGAGTTTCTGTTTCTCTGTCAGCAGCTTTCATTGCTTTTCTAATTACTTCCATCTGAAAGAATAATTTCAATATTTGTGCATGTTCTCCATTGGAGAGCGAGGCGCTCTAATTTTCGGCAGTTAAACGTTACCTTAGCCTTGGCCAGCTTCTTCTTATCCTGTATCTTCTTTAACCGGTAGAACTCCTCTCTCTCCAGTTCGTCCAGCTCAGAAATTATATAGGCGAGGGTTCGTTCGATTCTCGGAATGATAACATGCTCGATAGCGTTTACACGACGGTTTGTGATTTTAATAACCTCGTCCAAGGTCACGAAACTCGTCTGCAACGACGCTAACTCTACTAATAGCTTCACTGCTCTTTGATAATTCTTCTTCAATTTGGCCAGCTGTTGGCCACCACGGGCCAAACCTGCTAGTTCATACGTGTCCGTGCCATCTTGGTAGGATTCGAACACTGGGAGATTAACACCAGCGACGTTATCCTTCTTTGAACGGATTTTGATCTGTGCTTTTGTCACGTTCTGTAGAACTACTTGATTGAAGTCTCCAGTCGCAAACTTTGCTTCGGCTAGGGAGAAAGCTGCTTCTTTCATCACTTCTCCCATCAGCGTTTTGGTCTAAACGAAAGAGAAAGAGAAGCATTATAATGGACAAGACAAATACGATCGTTAACCGATGTACGCGCAAAAGATTTTATACCTCAATGATTTTACCCAGAATCATTCGGAAGCGCATTTGCAACGCATCTGCCTTCTTCTTCAACAAACCATGACCTTTTTGTGCTCCCTGTAAACGGGATTTCATTAACATTTGGGCGCTGAAAAAGAGAATGCACGCATTAATATCCAGTGTTAGATTACTCGTAGTTATAGAATGTTTGACTGAAATCATGTGACAAAACAGACAAAATATGCAAATGAACCTGGAAACCTTCGCGTCAGAATTATGAAATATATCCGCGATACCTGATCGAATAACAACGTGTCGATGATACTGCGGTACATTCGAAGACGCGATTTAAACGTTTAAAAGTCAATGCGAGATGGGGTTACACCCATTTAATGACTGATGTTGGGGGGTCGATATAATTCGGTCGAAAGTGATAATGGATACGAAATAAATGAAAAGTTGAATCGACGGGCAAGCGAAGAGTGTTTAAGCAATCTGTGCAGGAAATACTTACCCCCGAGAGGGGAAAATTGCGAGTTTATCTTTTCCAGACATAGCTGCGAGAACTATCAAGCAGACAGGAATGAGATTGATCAGCTGACTCGCGGGACCGGAAACTTCAGAGGCAAGTGGAGTTGCGCTTGGTAAGCCGCGAAACTTTGAAACTGACAAGATCGGGCGCTGTTTTATTAAACATCACTTTCGCGGGCATTATCAATGTTTCAGTAACGGTATCAGCCATATTTAGACTTTCTTTGTTTCTTTTGATATCGAAGTATCACGTTTTTATTCGTCGAGTATGTCAAACAATTGAACATTGAAGTTTCCCCATATATTCAACATTACTCATTTCATAAACTACTCAAATTCAGTAACTCCATTCGAAATTCATCAAATTAAAGTAAATATTTCACGTGCCATGATTAATTTAATAAGAAACTGAAATTAAATCGAAATCGAATGATTCTCAATGGCGCGGGACCATGAAACTCGCTACTCGTTCGAAGAAATGAAAGCTTCTTTTATACAGCGATTAATAAAAGAGGATCGTTGTTTTTCCATTAAAGATAACGATTCGAAGGATAAGGTAAATGTCCCCATTACTGACCACGTCCCCATTAGTGACCACTTCATTTTGTTATTGTTTATTGCAACACAGAAAGCGAAATATAAGCGAAATATTTCAGTTATTGTTTCATACGTTATTTATGTAGCCGTACATTCATCTTTAAGTAAATTCATATGTAAATTAAGACTTGGTCATTGACATGAAAGTTGACAGATTCTGATACCGTGAGGTTATACTCCAGATATCATTAAACTCGCAAATTTTACAATAAAAATACATGGATCCAAGCAGTAACTTACTCAAATTAACGAGAAATATATACAGAATTATAAAATAAAAAGAAAATATCTATTTTCTTTCATTATTGTAGCAGAAAATCGTGGTATAAAATAGATGGTCACTAAAGGGGACATCAGGTCCAATATAATTTTTGCCATAATTTTTGTGTAAATAGTCAAATATCACTGTAAAACTAATTTGATTGAGAAACTAGAGACTTCAAAAAATACAATGATCCATACTTTACTCAAATATTGTCGTGCATTAGTAAAAAATATACTATTTCGAACCAGTCACACTCTTAAACGGTCGCTAATGGGGACATTTACCTTACGTTCAGAATAGACGTGTGCGCTGTCAATCCGCATAACGCGCATAAAAGTTGCTGGCAGCCGGGAATAATAAGAAGAGCTTGCGAGGAAATACTCATGAGAATGAATATTAATCGTCTTTAAATACGTAGGTTTGTACGTGGTTAATTAATATGGAGCGAAGCAGAGCCATTCTGTTAGATCCAGTGTAGAATTATTTTCTCGCAGTGGACTGCTGACTGTCTCAAGAAAAGGCAACATGATTCACGTGCCAGATATTTCTAAGGATTTTATTTTAAATAAGGCGGTTCGGGAGGCGACGAATATTTTACTCAAGCCATACATGCCGGCAATGCTATCGGAGTCCCGGCAAACTCCGAACATTTTCGAAAGCCAATACGAAATGGTGCACCACATCACGCAGAGTTGTATATCAAATTCCCAAGATTTTTTACTCAAAATGGCGACGATCGCATGGGACTTTCTAAACGTTTTAAACGCGTTTCAAAATAATGTCGCGAGCCAAGTTGCGAAAGAAAGCGGTCTGGGTCCTCTGGACTGATATTAATAAGGGAGCATTCAACGGGATGAATTTCGGTAATTTCGCTGCAGCTTCTATCGCGGATAGTGTGAATTGACGGCCTTACAGCAGAGGAATAAGTATTTAGCTCCGAGATAATTGATATAAGTATTTTTAATAACACTGTACAAACAAATTTCGTACAAGAACTTATAATAAAGCTAGCTGTCCAGGTTTTAGCACTTGCCTCACGTTCATATTTATTCTAGCATCTAATATATAAGCTCTTGCTTTGTTCCAGTCATCACGGTCCCACGTACAATCTTCCTTATTATTATGCGAATCATCGTCCCAGGGTGCGCTATCAGCCGGCAAAATTTTTGGCACCCCATGATACCTCAAACGAGATTTCTCAGACATCACTACTATATCGCCGCTTCGTAGAAACAAAGCCGTAGCCGCATCGTCTTGCGTGAGTCCGCCGATCAGAAATATCGCTGTTTGACCAAAGCTTATAGAAAATAAGGGTGCGCTGACATTGACTTCAGAATGGTCGGTGTGGCCAGCCAAAGTCGAATTCATTCTGTAGAAATTTATAATCGCCGCTTCAGCTCTAAAATCTGCCAGATGCAAAGATTCCGCCACGAACGAAGTCAGCACTGACAACTCCTCAGGCATTTCTGTCTTATTCTTTTCAGAGTAAAATTTGGTATCCCAGTTGTGATGATACCCCAGTGTCGCCCACCGTAGTTTTGGAAGCACAGCTCTAGCTTTGCTGGAGTTTCTGAAATCAATATTATACATCCATGTATCACAAACACTTTTCCTCAGGTCCTTATAGCGCGTCATACCCAAAACATTTATCCCACCAAGGCCCATCGTCGCTCAAACTGTTGTGGGTATCTAGATTTAGTTTGTAGGGCTTCCTCGAGTAATCCTTCAAACATTTTATGATCCAATATCGTTGTCCATCAGTGGTGAACGGATTTTTTATAAAGATGAGTCCTGGTTGTAAATGCATAGTTAAGCAACAAAGCGTTTGTTAAAGACTCAACTGTGTTACCTGGGATGTCCAAAAGCTCGTATATTTTCCAGTCTCTCACTGGTTTCAGCCCCAATGCACGTTCAGATTGTTCTTTCGATGTTTTCCCTTCGAGATTAATAACCTAAAAAGCACTCGACTTGTAGCATTCGAACCGTACAAGAAGAACAATTTGGTACGTACTTTATTGGAATTAGGATCGTTTAAATCAATTACACCTTTCAAATCCGGCGGCGGATCTCGACTTTTATAATATTTAAAGCATTCTTTAAACGTCATTTTGAATCATGGATGTCGCCATGTTTGTTAATTCGCGCGCAGGACGTTAGACGTCGCTAGTGTTCCACGTCAATCCGAGATTCATGTAATTTGAAAGTAGATTTTAACGCAGATTCCTATGCGAGATACGGTTAAATGCTTTAGATGTTTGAATACGAATGTCATTTTGACCCGGTTGCCGCCTCTGACAATCGAAAGTATCGATGATCGAGCCGCGAGCTATTCAAGCGTGGCGTTTCCTCGAAGCCTCACGTGGAAATCGATTTCGCAGCGATATGTATCGACTGATGTACGGACAAGTAATCGAAGATGAATCTACGACGTGACATGTGACTGCTTATGTAGTAAGAAACAGGCGAAGCATCCGTGAAGCGGGGAGCGCGTGAACGGCAGATCGCGCGTTACGATCGTTCGATTCACATTTAGCATAATATCATCATCGTGATCGCGAGCGCTAATGGGCAGATACGTATCGGAAAAGTGTGAGTGTCAAGCAATTCCTATTTTTTCTCTCCTTTCGACCAAGCTGTACGCGCACGGTAATGGGCCGTGACTAATTTTAGAGCGTAATTTTCGCATAATAACACTGCCGGGAAATCTATGATTTCATAGAGCCGAAGAGAGGCACGCCGGCCGACTTCAAGGCTTTTCGAAAGCTCCGGGCAAATTAATAGCGCGCGCCGCGTCAAATGATCGTCCATTACCCGTCGCTTCCATTCTCCATAAATTCCACCCACCCACCTCGGTCACGACTGTTCACCTGCGCCTGTAACAATGCGAACGGCTTTTGCTCTAGTTATTAGGTTTGTGCGCGGGAAATAATTAATTTCTTTTAAAATAAGCTTCAAAGAGACATCGCTCATTTCAGACATCAAATTAATTTATTATACAGCGAGACAGTACACAGCGCGCCAGATTTGGAACCCAAAATTCGCGACTTAATGCGAATTTTTAAAAAAATTATTTTTGCAATTATAGATACCATTAATTGAATGCAAAACTGTTACTTTATTCAAACTCCATTCGCGGCGGTGAGAAACAATTTTTCTAAGCTTCTGCTAGCGCACATTTGGCAGTGCTCATCAGCGCTGCAATATTGAATTGTTTTCACGAGAATGGCTCGATCGATAGATCATCTCGTGAGAGTACTATCGCGATACATATGCCGTTACGAGCGTGCATTACTGTAAGCGAGGGAAAGGGATGAAAAGTTATTGTCATAGGTAGGAGAGCGCGTCGTGAATGCCGGCGCATTAAGGGAGTGCGTATTCTGACAGTTTCATGTCAACAAATGTCGTGCCCGCGGAGTCGCGCCCAGCCGTGGAGCCAGGCCTGCACCCGTGCTCGCGGCGTACTCGCGCGGCTCGGCCAATCGCGCGGCCTGGCAACGCCATCGGCGGCCAATGGGAGGCGTTGCCGGTGACGACGCGCGCTAAGAATAGCCTGCATGTATCGAGGCCGGTCGCGACCGCGAATTATCCACAGTCGTGCGCCGGCAGCCGACGGAGGAAGACGGTGTGGGGCGTACCGGGACACTGTGTTATCGTTCGCACCGAAAAGGTAGGACCCCCAGTAGACAGAGCGAAAGAAAAACACCAACCGTCTTCTCTGCGGCGCGTGATAAAGCTCCTCTTTTTGTAGGTCGACTCTAGTACGTGGCTATTCTTGTAATGCGGTTCGAGGGTGCAATAATATATTAAGGTGTATCGAGGCTGCGGGCAGAGGATCTCGTCGGGATTCACGCGGGCGATTAGACTGTCAAGTATTCTCAACGCTTACCAAGTTAGTGGCATTACAGTTTTTTAGCTACTCCTCTTACTAGCATCGGCTTCGAATACAGCGTACGCATTTAGATCAGTTTTTTATCTCGGTGACACGACTTCTCGCGTGTGCCGTTTTCACGAGGTCCAGTGAAATTCGTGAGATCGAGGAACAGGTGTGAGAATTATCGTAAATAACCTCGAAGGTAGAGTTCGTAGCTATATTCAAGGCCGTGCGACTACCGAGCGGAGCTTTATTACGAACATGCTGCATTATTGCGGCAAGAATCGAGAGAAGAATATGTTAAACGCGACGTTTGCTTCGCGAGAGAAGTACACTGTCGTTTGCGAAAGAAACGGTTGCTCTTGGATCCTCGCGTGCTTTATTTCCCTCCACTTCGTCAACACGAAAACAGTTTCGGAGAACATAACTCGAACCTCCCTACGAACTTCCATTCGTCCGGAATTCAATCTAAAGCTCGATATAGAGAAATCGTAGTAACTCGTGTGTGCAGTGTTTTCACGAATATGAAGTTGGCTGTCCCACGGTCGATCATCGGTTCACGCGATAGGATTTGAAATAGGTGCATTCTGTTCGAGCAAAAACTCACGTCCGTCCTCGCAGCGTGGAGTAAACAATAAAGCTGGGATATTTCTCTCGGCGGTTTTAACTCCATGACACCTGAGGATGCGCTCGCAATAACCCGCGCGATTAGTGTTACGGATTACTAAATATAGCGAAACAGAGCATTGGCAACATTGTCACGAATCTGCTAAGGACTGTATCTATAGCGTCCTCGCACGGTACCAATGCTCCCGATTGCACAATACTTTTCTTAGCCTAAACATTTGAAAGTTAAACTATATATTCGCCCCGCGGTCGCGTCTTATGCGCGGCGAGGTTTCCTTTTCTATTTTAAATGTTTGGAGTATAGGGGACATACGTGTCGGCGAGAGAATATCCACTGGTTGCCGGGCATCTCCTTTGTGCGTCTACGCAAATGAAAGTGTATAATGTTTATATTGGCATGTAAAGTGGAGTTAAGTAGAATCACAAATAACCGTAATCATAAAACCTCATATTACGGCGGTTTAAGCGTGGGGCACGTTTATTATGAACGGCTCGGGTGTTTACTGGAAATGCATGCTCGCCGGAGTGAACATATTTGTACGAAGAAAAACAAACGCTGCAATCGAGATATTTTTCGATCGATCTCGTTCTTATTCGAATTCCTCGAAGGTATTTTTATTCTCCTACTTCTATTGAATTTTTATTCTCGGTTATATCATTCGTTGTTTCATATCTCTCCATCGAGTAGTCTCTTCGAGTAGAATCTTCGTCTTCATCCTCCGTTCTATATCCGTGAGCCAGTAAATAGCTGGAAGATACTTTACCGTCTTCATAAAGCCGCGGCCGGTTAATGAAAATAATACAGAGAGTCTTCGTCGCTACAATGAAGTAGAACGCGAAGATCTAAACCAGCTCGTATGGATCTTCTCGGAGACTCGGCTTCGCGAAGCCATGAACCTTAAATGTTTACATTCGTTTGTAAACTTCCTCGGCGGCTGATAACCATTATACAACAATAATCTTATCTTTGCATTCGCTTGCAAACGAGTCGATCGCCCTGAGGTGCAACTCGCTCGGCGCTATCGCCGGGAATTATCATTAGTCGCAAGGTTGTACCCCTTTTCGTACATCGCAGTCCTTTATTCCCCACCGAAGAATGCAGAATTTCTCTGATAATCCTTGCAACTCACGCGATCGCCGCATCAAAACAGATCGAAGCGGGAAAACAAATTCGCTACTCGCGTGCAGCATATATCTTTTCGAAATCAGCTCGCGCAACGAGGAGTGCCAGACAGTGCCTCCCACCAAAAATTTCTTTCGACGCGAAGACAATGTTTGAGCAGAGGAGGCAAACATTGGGATCGGCGCAGCTTGATTCTTCCTTTTTTAGATAGGGACAGACGGTTTTTTGTATGAACGAGGTTGTGCCGGTGCTCATTATCGGTCGAATCCAATGACCTGCCACAACTTCACCTTCAAGTGGCCTTAAGTATCGAGATTTATGGCAACGGGATGATTTAGAATGAGTTTTAACCCTTCTTGACACTCTGAACGTGAGTTACTCATAAGCTATATGCAAAATAAATATCTTTTCTCCGAAGCAGACTTACAGACTATTTTTTTTCTCGAACTATTATTACTCGACAAGAACTCTGTAGATGTATAGCTTCTAATATTTAAATTTGTAAGAGTTACCATTTTTTAAAGATCTCCTTCGTTCTTTCTCGACGCATGGTAATCTAGAATTTTTTCACAAAAAACTTTGGTAACATTTCAATCGAAATATAATTGGAATACATTCTAGGGACCTCGAAATTGACCCACGATTTTTTTCACAACGATTGGATTCTTTAGTTGAGAATGGCAGTCGTTGAAAAATTGTAAAGAGTTGTGTCAACGAAGGGTTAATAGACATTGCTGGATCTCGAGCGGAGGCATATCGCCAGCGTGTTCGAAATCGTGTGCCTCGAGGTTTCTACGCCGATCCGTAGTCGCCCACGTTTCCAGGCCCCGTCGGACAAGGCGAATTTCTGAAGAGATCCCGCGCGCATTATCGCGATGCTTTTCAAGTAATTATCGCTGGAGTAGGTCGGACCTCATCGAGAGATTCCTCGCTCCTCCGCGACCATGACCTTACTGACATTTAATTCTTAGATCGTCGACGGCTTCGAAACTCGCCCATACAGGATCTGCACGTGTGCTGGATAACGTGCGCATTTCCATAACTCCGAAGGCCGGCGAATATTGCAACTAGACCAATAGCCTTGCTTCTCCGTCTTCTCCCTTTTATCTCGCTTTCATCGAGCCTTTCTTCTCTCCCCTCGTTCTGCTTCAGACTCGGCGCTATTTCCCCATGCAAATCGCGCCTAATTCTCGTCTTCGTCCAGCTTCCCTTTTAATTATCATCGTCTCAGTAAACGAAGCCTCCTGCTCAGGAAAAATCTTTACTTCAGAATCAGTTCCCTTGCAGTCTCATAAAAAATACTCGAATAGAATTGCAGTAGGTACGAACTTACAAAGGTTAACAGCAGTTTAGGAGTGAAAAGGTAGAAGGCACGGGTGCCTCTTTTGCAAAACTCCTGTACGGCTCCCTAAGAAAAGATCGCATCTCAATTAAGGTTTACCGCGGTCAAGGGAAAACGGTGGATGCGTATAAAAGCTCCGCGGCTGATTTATTGGCGAGGGGCGAGCGAACGTGTGAGCTGGCTGGCTCCTCGAGTCACCTTCTTACACACAGCTGATTACAAAGTCGGGAGATGATATAACTGGATTTGCAAGTTGTCACGGTGAAAGAGTGAGAGGCTGGCCGGGGGATAAAGGGGGCCCCCGGTGGGGGAGGCCATTATTGTTCAAGGGCGTCAATGTACCGATTGAATTTAAAATGCTAATATGCATTCGCAGAGAAATGGCGATAGAGGAAGGATTTGCGTTGGGCGCGAACAGAATAGACCCCGTGATCCTTATTAATATAAACGAGGTTGTCGATCGGAATTAATGCGATACGTCGCGACGCATGCCTGCGACTCTTAATTTCCCGCTGTAACGTTGATCCTGCCTCGCGTGGGCGGCAGATCGTTCGCATTTTTAATATCCGCCATCTTCGACAGGCATTCGGCTGGCGAGCCTCTGTGGCCATTAATGAAATTTCGAGGTCCATTCAATGCGCGCCGCTATCTCTAGCTTGAATATTTTTCTCCCGCGCTAGCCTATCGCGAACAAGCCAGGAGAATTACGAGTAAATCAGGGTAATTTACAATTCATAATGAACATTTATTCAGGCATTTAAATATCCGCTGACGTTTCAGGACGGCACTTTGTTGCAATCTTTAAGACGAGACAGAATTCTGCAGAATTTATGTGGCAGCGGTGGTATCTTTAGAAATGCAAAAATCGTGTTTCCTCGCGGCGAACGATACAGTTCCGTAAGTTTTTGCATGCCGCGCGGAAATTTGCATCGCTTGCCTGCGAGCGTGAATGGCGGATTAGTATACTACGGGCCCGAGCAATTAGCGTAATTAGGGTGGTTTTAATTCTTAATACACCTGATCGAGGCTCATTACCAACAGCATGTTGCAATTAAGATTCCGAAGCCAAACGGTGGCTTCTTGGAAAGTCTTGTTTATTTATTTCCCTCGTTTACAAATAGAATCAGCCCTGGCCGCGTGTCCGATCGCTTTTTCACCGATACTTACCACGCGGTCGTATAAAATATAAATATATTCAACGCAGCGATGTCGTCTTATAATAATTACACTTGAGCCCGAGCGATCTGCACTTCTGTCACTGTCCCATCGCGCGTATTTACAAGCTGCCGGAGTTAGGTATCGCTCGTCGGCTCGCGCCGTTCTTTAACGGCACGGATTCTACTAGGAATCGCGTTGCATCGGGATAAGGCCAACGACAGGCACGATATGATGCTCGTAATTTATCGCCGACAACTAGCAACAAATCTGTGTCACTTCGTAGCGGAGATCAAAGCGACGGTCGAAGTGTTCCACCGTAAGCGAGAGCGCGAGCCGTGCGCTAAGCGCGTGCGGATCGTTTCTTTAAATTGCTCTTGTAACGCTGGCGGAACGACGACACGCCGGGGCGATAGTAAATAACGCCCGGCGTAGTTGTAATACCGCTAATAATAATTCCAGCCCGGTCCGAACTACCGGGCTGCTTGCGAAACGAGATTTCGTGGATCGTAGAGCAGGCGATAACAATCCAACTGTCTCGCTAGCAACGTCTTTATTCCCAGGGTAGCCTATCCCCTCTCGCCGTTTACGATCTCCCTCGTGCACTCGGGACGCGTGCCTTGAAGTCTCACGACGCACCGACAGCTTTATCGCGGTGTATCAACTTCAAACTCCCCCCCCCCCCCGTTAGATCGCCAAAAATTGACCTCGATCGTTGCATTAAATTTGCATCCAACTTTAGACAGCTCGCAGTATCCCGCGGAGCACGTTCCACTTGTTGCTCGTGCCGCAGCATTTTTCCTCGGTGTTTCCAGTTATTTCCGTCCCCGACGTCTATTTTCACGCGTCACCCTCCGTTGTTTATCGCTCTGCCCGCGGAATATCGATGGTGAACATCGACGTTGCACAGAGGTAGGATTCCTGCCAGCGCAGCCGTTACGTAACCCCCGCCGGGTCGGCCGCGCGAGGAAGAGGAGGATTTCGATGCGTCGCCGATCGCACGTGCCTCGCGATCCCGAGCTCTCTCGCGTTTGGCTCGTTCGTGAGCCGCGTCGATGGTTCCGCGAAATCTCCCCGCGATTTGGGTCCCCGGCCGAACGGGGAGAGACACTCGAGACGAGACAGCAGTCCTCCTTCTGCCCGCTGCCGAGAAATCGCGTGCAAACGCGAACACGGCGTTGCCGACACCGTCCACGATTCGCGGGCCGGCCAATTTACGAGCCCTGAACGCGTTTTCGATTCGCAAGTGGTTAATCGCTTCTGGGCGAAAACGCCGCACGCTAGAAGATCGCGCTGTCCTCGGAAATAATTCGTGTTTAAACCTCAAACTCTATTTAGTGACTAGAGTCTAGTGACTGGATCTTTAGACGCCGACTTTATCGAGTTTATTTACAACACTCTGTCTTCGAGTGGGCGATCGGAGTGTTCGAATTGTCGTTGCCTGTCGCTTCTGGACTGCCTCAAACATCCGCAGCCTTTCGAAGAAACAGTTAGGGAAAGGAAGAATTAATGGGAATTGATGCCTCCCGAACCCGCATCGTGTCTCCTTCCCCCTCCTTGGAAATCGTTCTCGAATTCCCGACATACGGGCGCGAATTCGTGCCTGGAGAAATGGGACAGACAGTTGGTAGTTAGGGGTGTGTACGAGTTTCTAACCGCCTGACGCTCCTCGGAGCTGCAGAGTTTCTTGGAAAGATTTCTAATTTTCCTAGCCACGGAACAGTTACCTGGCGAACTAGTGGGCCGGCAATTGAGATTCAAGAGGCACTGTAATGACTGGAGAAGTGTTCCCAAAGTACATATCTACGCTGGTTAAAAGCGACTTCTCTGACCGAGCGATCCTCCGTCCGTGGAAACATTCTTTTCGAGCACTTCATTCGGTGTCACAACGAATCCCTAGCGAGTCTCTCACGTGTGTCACCGTAGTTAACAACCGTCAGTGCTGTTTCGCAATAATTGAACAATGTGTATCGAGGGAATTCTACAGAAACCGAGGGGATCTCCAAAAGCAGATGCGCGCGCAATCTCTCGGAATATCCTTCGGCCCGTAAACGACTTATAATTCCCCGCGACTATTCAAATTTATAGCGGAAATGGTCCTCGGTGATCGTTCGGGAGGGGCGGGATTCCAGGTCATAGTTTAACTCTCGTTTCAACGAGCCAACCTCGAAGAGCGCGCGAGAAGATCCAGAGCGGCGATCGACTTTACGATAAAGCTAATTGCCAGGAAAGTTACCGGCGATGGCGGAGCGGCGGATAGAGTAAAGGTTCACGGAATAAAGATTAATAACTCTCGCTTCCGAGGAACACCGAGGCGTCCACTGTTGATTCAGAGATATCAGAGCCCGCTGGTATCCGCGGTTTTACCAGAGACGTAATACCGGCGTGCACCGCATTGATGGATCTTTTCAATGGGAATCTCAGATACTGGAGAAAATTTCAAGAATAACTCAGGAGGATAACCGAAGGTGTTAGCCTCGGGCGTCCACTCGATTTTTATCACACTCGTATAAACTTAGGGAACTTAAATACAAATCTCTCGCGGTCCTACGTTCGTTTAGCCATTTTCGAGATTCAGCGTGGTTTATAAAAAGACGAAGGAGCTTGTGGGTGAATCGGTTGCATCTACCAAGATCCATAGATCTCGGCGAACGTCAGCGATCGACCAACTCTTTTACTGGAAACACGAAACGAACGGTCCTGGCGGTTTCCTACGCACACTCTTCCCGCACTATGTTTGGCGGTCGTAACGAAATTTATGCTTCCTGTCCTGTAACGCGACCAACACGCTCGCCGGCCGGCCATGTAATTTACATACGCCGCTGGGCCGTGTGCGTTTTGTCTATGGCCGTTCTGTGTCGCGAAAGAGGAAATCGGCGCGCGCGTTGCATTTCCCTGGGTCGTCGGAGAGTCTGAAATTATGAAATAGAAAAACTTTTTTTACGCCTGGTTAAACATTTAGCCGAGTCGCAGCCTCCGGCCTGAGTTGCTTGTAAAAGGAAACCGGTTGCGGGGCGGTTCCACTGGATTTTGAAAATTGCTTCTTTATTCACTTCTACTCTGAACACTGTTGGATAAATTTTTAGCAATCTCTTGTCAGTTTTCATTGTCGAGATCTGCAGGTTGATTCCAAATCTTCCCTTTCAAAGAAATCCTCACGCGGACGATTAAGAATTCGTAAAAGGAAAACATGGTGATCCGTGGGCAAGCCGTAGCCGTCATGCTCCAGGGGCCCGGTAAAGTAATTCGCTGTAATTAAAGCGGCATAATTGGGTCAGATAGCGCCGTAATATTCTCCTGTTCCATCGTGGCCTCTTTGTGTTTCGGCTTCCCTCCAGTTCCCGCTGTGTGAAAAGGATTTTGCGCTCCTTTTCAACAGGCTCGTTTCAGTCTAATTTATTTTCCTCATTTAGAATGCATTGCCCAGCGACTTTCAAATTACAATCCCAAACACGAAACAGCTTCGTGTTTCCCCGTACCTTCGCGTGGATTTTTACTTTTTAGAGCGCCTTTCGGCGAAAAATCGTGCTTCTCGAGTATGGAATTCGCGTTTTTAGAAAGTGATCGAAAGCAACAGTTTAAGAAGCGTGTACCTCGGGGCATCGACGCCTCGAACTCTTTCCACGCTCGTGCCTCGACCTCTCACCTTCTTCGCGCCTTCTGTTAGTCGAAATCTCTCTCCTCCGGCAACCTGGCCAACGCATATCGTTCTCCAGCGGCTGCGTGCTTTATCGCCGTTTCCCCTCGTGCAATTTTTACGACGGCCTTGCCTCTCCGCCATCGTAGCTTTCACGATTTTTCGTCCAGCCAGTCCGACTGCCAACACACGGTGCCGCTGGTATGTTTATAAAAAAGGCGTCGTAACTTGGCGAAATTGGCGGTTAAACGGCGCTCCGTGAAACTTATTGTGACCTTCTCGCGGGAATACGCATCGGGAATCATTTTTCTGACCGATCTCGCGAGCAGCAGGATCGCAGAATTGTCGAGCCTCGAGTTTTCCTTGATAAGCTGTTGAAATATTATTGCAGAAACGATAGGCAAATTCGAGTTCCCCATTTTCCTCGGTTACTCGTATTTAAAATCGTCTGAAAGTGAGTTAAACACTTGTTAGTAGTGGCGATAAGGGGAATAGTAAATATTAGAGTAGAGGAGCAGTTATCTGGTTTATTAATTGTCCGTGGCAGCGTTTCATTCATTACCTCGTGTCCTTACGTTATTTCCATGCTTGTGAAACGTGCGTGGAGTCACGGCTTTCAGGCAGATCAATCATGCTGCCTGCTTTATCAATTTTCGGCCAGCTTATCAGCTCGAAGACATTGCTATCGGAGACGTTAGTCCTTCGGACATATATGCTCGTTGTATCGTGAATATTATTGTACGATAAGTTCAGTGATGCAACGTGCAGTTACACATAGCCAGTCGTGTGTGGATACTAATATTCTCTTTGCAAGTCACTCAAGACCCCCTTAGGAGCGAATAAATTTCGGAAATATCGGTATCACCTTGTTCTCCGCCATTAATTCACAAGCATTATTTTATTTATTTAAAAATAATCGTTGTATAGTGACCGAATCAGTGCGCCGATACCACTTTATTTAATATTTCCGGTCGAAATTTTAATTTGAAAATTATTAATTCACAAGCATTATTGCCATCCGCGATAAAAGTCAAAATTAAAAGACTCCTGCCCAGAGATGTTCATTGATCATTGCTACCTGAGCATCCTCAGCACCACGACCGACCCATATTTCTTTTCACACGAGGGTATAGAACTCCCACGAGAAACACGTGTCTTTCCCATCGCTCTCGTAGACGTCCCATCGCCCCAGAAGAACCTACTTCCCTGTAACCCTCGAATTCCTCGCGGAGCAACCGAACCTCTCACGTATGTAATACCACTAAGTCCATTATTGTAACAAATACCTCGTTCATAGTCCCAGCAAACACCGACTCGGACTCTGTACTCCAACCGTTGCACTGGACAATGTATCTCACTGTCCCGTGTTGATCAAACTTCCAAACAGTTCGATTTCCCTTCCTTCTGCTCCTTCTCCTTTTTCTCTTCCCTCCTCTGGCCTCTGTTTCTCGGCTCCTTCGGAACCGAGCCTCGTAAAGTAGGGTATTGATCGCAGGGAGTTTCGTAGGAGTTTCATGGGCCCTCGATACACGAGAAATCGTTTTCTGTTGCCTGTTGGCGATCGGGCGCGTTCGTTGCAGAAACGACAGCCGTAGGAATTAGGCCGCCCACGCTTATGTCGACGACCGTACCGAAAAAGCACGATAAAAGCTTTCTGGCCAGATGGGCACCGGTTGCGCAAGCTCCTTTGCTCTCTCGGTACCACGTCCTCCTTCTCTCTCCTCCAATCGCGGTACCATGTTCTCCCGGTTTCTCTCTTGGTACCAAGTACATACCGGCCTCCTTCCCTCCGGCCCCCTTTCAGTTTCGATATCACACGACATGCTTTCTCCGTCTTTGTCTCCCTCCCTCTGTATTTTAATATCGAAGGGTGGCATTCACCCCACCCTCGTTTATATCTTTCCACTCTCGGTTTCTTTGGAATTTTTCTCTATCGTATTTCCACGGCCTCCTTCTCACTCCCTTCTCCAATCTCTTTCTACCTTCTCTTTCAACGCTTACTGTTTAACACTTTCATCTTTTCCAACTTCTCTCGCCTCCATCGACTCGCACCCCGATTTCACCTGCAATATCTCAATCTCCCTTTCTGCTGTCGCTTTCGGAGCAGTTTATCACTCTCGGTGCGGCTTGGAGCAACGCTCGGTGCGTGCCTTCAACCGAGAGGCGCGATTTTCCACGGGCGCGCAGCTTTAATTACCGCTTCGTGCATTGGAAATCAGCTCGGTTGAGGCCGTCATGCGCGAGTCATAAATACGCGTCAGCAACGATATATCGACGGACCCCTTTACGAAATGCCGACGCGAGATGCTCCGAAAATCCCGGCAACGCGATATCTCGCCTTTCGCGCGCACGGACCATCTGGCAATTAATCTTCCTCCGTGTCCTCTGCCCAAGCCCCTCTCCCACCCCGCAACATGTGCCGCGAATCTCGTCAACGATGGGATCAAGTTCAACGTGTAGTCGAGAATATCAGTCGATTCGTAGTATAATGAGCTTTAACTTTGCATACAGCTCGTGCATACCGCGTATAATGGCGCGTAGGTGAAACGCACGGTGCTCCAAATTGCGCCGGCAAATTCAGGTCAAAGGTTTACCTTTTCCCTGCAGATTTGCAAAACTCTGAGCTCAATTTTCCCATCCGATTTTCAAACAGCTCTCTCCGCTAAATCTATTCTGCGTAAAATTGAGGAGAATCGAGTTTCCGCTTCAGGCTTCTTATTAAATTAAATTACCAAATTATTAAAAATAATAACCAGCAGGTCTCTCATTTTTAGCAACTGTTTCAGTTAAGAATACTACTCTTTGTGGCTTCTCAGTTATTATTTACTTCTTCCAAGATTATTCCACTCTAACTTTTTCCACAAAAACTGTTCGACTTAGGCTTGATTTAAACCTAGAACGTTCCACGCGCGCGAGCCGTGAGAAGTGTACATAAATCACAACGGAGGATAAGTCGCGTTCGGATTACAGGCGATTTATGTGGCTGGAATTCTGTGCTCCTCTGAAAACTCTTTTACACCGAGTGGCTCGACGGTTCGTATTAACTTCAGGATGGACTAACAATAATATCGAATTATTCGACAGACTATTTATAAACCGATCGAATTATTTCCACCGCGTTCGCGTGGATAAGCTACTCAGTTCTCTGGCGACTATGCTCGAAGCTAGTTAGCACAGAAGTGGAAGGCAAGATCAATAGTTCCGTGAAGTCCGATTAACTCCAGAGCGCATATCGAGAGGCCAATCGCCATAAACACTCCCGTCGATCAAACACTTCCCTAATCTCCTCCATCGATGAGCAGCCAGAAACTCGCAGTCCCCTTTGTCGGTGTAAAATTACTTGGAGACCGTGAGCGGCCCGCCGAAAAGCCAACAAGGGTTCCTCTGTGCCCGAGTTCCAGGCTGCACAACATGGAGCGTTGTGGTTTGGTATTATCAGGCGATAAACTCGATAAAGTTTCCGGCCGCAGGCGCGAGTCCGTCGGGCGCCGGGGAAGAACCGAGCTGATTGCGCGACAATTCTAATAATTAGCAGCTAGTGTTCTAGGAACGAGGTTCCCGAATCGTTTTCCCTGCACGTAGAACCGCGTGGCGGTACAGGCACCGCCGGTGCCGCTCTGCCTCGCCGTTACTTATTGTGGCAACTGAATTCGGTCTATCAGATAAACCGTAGATAACGCTGTGTTTTGACATGACAAGAGTCCATGGACGATAAGGATTATCGTTCGCGATGATGTTGTTGGAGGAAAATTGCAAGTTGTCCGTGACGTGGATGTGCGTTAATCTTTAGTCGAAAAAGCACTCCGGCGCAGTGGCGAGGCTTAAAGTAGTGGTGGATGTATAATCGTGGCGTGGATGTCAGTGGCGGATTTAAGGAAAAAGGCCCAGGTGGCAAACGTTCTGGGGGCCCATTTTTTTCGGGAAAAGGGAAGAGTAGTTTACTAAAAATGGGATAAATGTTTTCCTGAAAAATATAGTGTTTGGATGAAATAATAATTTTTGAGCGGGCCTTAGGGGCCTTCTGGGTAGGGGCCCAGGCGCCAACTGTTAATCGGTCGCACGTTAAATCCGCCACTGATGGAAGTTCAGACGACTCGGGATACATATCTTGGATTTAGTCCGGCGCCGAGGGCTTTGTTTCGAGAATCTTTCGGCGCGGAATCGAAGCGAATACCGAAGCGTCCGCAGCACACATCAAAATCAAACGGTTTCTATTTATACGTTTAACAGCGTGCAGCGGCGACGGCTTCGATCGGACACCTGTTCCCATTCAAACAAACTCGATCCTCCGATTATTATTTCAATCTGTTGCATCGCCCTACGCGTTACACAACCGAGCGATTATGTTATTCCTACCCCCTGTGTTGCACCCTCTCTATTATTCCCCGCAGTGTTTGGTCCCAATTCCGTGCAGCATTATACAATGGCGAGTGCAGGCATCGATGTTCCTCGATCACGAAATTTTCAGCTGAAATCCACCTTCGTTTCACGATCTCCGTCGATGAGGAAACTCGTGGGGGGGACTTGGAATGTATTCTTTCTGGGTAATTAACGATTGGAGAATGTGGGTGTGTGTGGGTTAAGAACGTGAGGTTTCTGCTGGAGATTATTTTCAATTCGTTTTCGAGCATTGTAGTGGATTTTAAGGGGTCATTCCACTGTGTCAATATTTTTTTTCTCATTTTTGAAAGTACATATATTTAAAAATGTATTGGTAAAGTTTCGTGGTCTGATTCGCTTTAATTTGCCTGCTATAGCTGAAAGTTGCAGAGAAGACGGTGCACTAATTGTAAGCGGAGCGCGCTGACGACTTCAAAAGCGATTATCTCAAAACGACATTTTTTTCAACTGGTGCGGCTGATTGCAAAAAACTATTTGACCAATCAGTCTGAAATTTTCACACGTTATTCAGCACGTCAGTAGGTATAGCAGGATATTGTATACGTTAAGAATTGGTGTCGACAGGGTAGGAGAGGAATCTTGAAAATTGCGAATTTTAGCGCCGAGGATTTATCGCTTTGTTTCGCGACTATTTTCGTAGCACAATTTCAAAATCTAAACGTTCTTCCTCCTTCCGCTTCGTGGCCTCAATTCGCTAGATTCATCGTCGCTATCCTCTCTACCATCTTTCCGTTTAATCAGTGAGAATAAATACGCGAGGGACAGTGGCGAGAGGAAACGATGGGACAAGAATTCGTTTACTCTTTGCTTTACTAGACGAAATTCGTGCTCTTTCGTTATTCCCATTTCCAAACTTCGCCGCGGTATTTTCACGTCTCCGTCTGTTCACTCCGTTCATTCAGTAAAGTCGCTACTTCCTGCCTGTAAAGTATGAATGTAGGAGAATAATTGCAAAAAGGAGAAAACTACCAGCTTGAAGTTCCTTGCACCATTTGCTTATTAAAATTTCAGTACAATATCTTTAGCAGAAAAATAATTTCGTACCATTAATATTCCTTGCCTTATCTCTATTTACATTTTCCCGAATTCAATAATAAACCTAACTCGCGAGCGCGCGGTTATTGCGCCTTAAAAGATTATTCGTATCCGTTATCAGCGATAAGCAATAAATCTCTGTGGATTAAGAAAATTACAAAGGAACCGAAATTATCATATTTCGATCATAGCAGACACAATAATAAATTCCTTTTTAGCCCTACCGTCCTCGTAAATCACGGCACCGGAGAGATTAGAAACGTTGAAGGTTAATGTCCCTGAAAAGACGAGACACAGCAATGCTAACTCATTCATTAATGATTATCGATCCGTATGAAAAAGAGTCTGCCTCGAATTACCGAATCAATCCATTCATTCCCGACACACGATAAATCTGTCGAATTATAATCGCGACGGGTGGGGATGGAATTCAAAATTTAAATAGAAATAGCCGATATGGTGTCTGCGTTCAGATGCCTTGCGTCAAACATAATAATTCTTCCCGATCATCTGTTCGACGTGTCCCGTTCGATAAAGAATACCCATTTGTGAAAACGAATGAAAGCCTCGAAGTCTCAGCCCCACGGCTCACAGTTCTCCAGCTCTAAAACCAGAGACCCACAGCTCCAGAACTGAAGATCCTGATCACGAAGACTGGGGGCCTCGAAAGACCCGCGATCCTTAACTCAAAATCTCGAGGCCCACGTAGTTTCGGCCGTCTCACTCCTTTTGTAGTGCCACGGGAGGCATCCTCTTCCGCGGCATATAGGTCAGTGGGTACGCCCGGGGCGGGGAGGCCCTTGTCGTTGCCTCTGACTCCGAGCGCGCTTGCCCCACGGTTGATCCGGTCCGAGGGAAGTGGATTTTTTCGCCGCTGGAAAGTGTAACCGGCCCACGGGACCGCGAGCACCGGCGGCGGCGGGGCCCGCGGTGGAAGTGGCGGCGGAGGAGGAACAGCGGAGGAGGAACCATAGAAGGCTACGAAGGAGGAGGTTGCAAGGGCATTAGGCTCCGAATACGGAACGATAAAATTCTTACGAAACGCGACTCTCGCTGCGCGCACACACGCCGATCCCCCCCGTGCACGCACGGGGACTTCGCACACTCGCGCCTGCGGCCAGGCAGTCTCGCCGAAAGAGAAGGAGAAAGAAGGAGAGAGGAGGTCCTCCGAGAGAGGACGGTTGGGCAACTTCGACGAAGGCGCAGCCGAAGAATTCGATGCCCGAAAACAAGCCCGGCGGAGCTCTAGCCCGCTGGAGGACGCACAGTTTCTTTTTAGAGGACGCCAGACAACCGCTCGCACGTCAAAATATATTTTTGACGGGCATTGACAAGCTTTTAGCGCCCCTCCTCCCCCTGCCCCGGCCCGATGGGTGGATTCTTTTTCGCGTCCAGTGGATCACGCTTCTTTATTTTCACGATCTTTGTTCCGTCGATTCACCATTACGTAACGCTTCGGGCACACGGAAAAGGTTGCCGGAAAGCGACGGTTCTTTCTCGATCACCGGCCATGTTTCGTTAAGTATTCCGCGATCCATTTCGAGCTTGCATTGGGTCCAAGATATGGAAGGGAATTTCCCGTCGAATTCTCTCGTCGATTCGAATCTATCGAAGTAGCTTCGCATGGAATATTTCAATAATTCTTCAACGATTATTTCTGCCCGTTATCGCGGTGCGTTTTTGGCAGCGGCGATGCCGTTGAACCACGTGCACGTCGCACGTAACTCGCCGCAAGCCTTGATAATCGGCGAAGGTCGGTTACACTCGGCGGCGTCGATACCGATCTCTGGCTTCCTGTTTCGTTATCAGGCCACAACGATTCCGAGCCTGAATTCCTCTTTGTTCTCGCATTGATCCCGGCTCAATAGCCGGCGTATCAAGGCCGTATCAATAAACTCCTCGTTCCCCGGAAAGAAGAATGCACAATAAGAGGAACGAAGCGTTCGCTGCGACGCGACGAGACAGAAAGACTCCGTTTACTTAATCTCGCGCTAGCAAACTTACACAGACAGACAACCTTCCCTCTGCATCTTCGCGGGGGTGATGGAAAATCACCCAATTCCTCCACCCTGGCCGTGGAATCTTAACACTCGTGTCTCCGGAAAATAAATAAACAGTTCGACGAAGGAAATGAAAATTGGCCCACCGTGCCGAGGAAAGGGTCCAAGCAGACTTCCTAATTACCGTAGCAGAAACGCTACCCATCAAGTTCCAACGAACCCCCGCTTCCTCCGTCGCCGTTAATCTCTCTGATCTCTCTATCTCTCTGTCTGTTCTTGTTCCAGGTTAAATGGTGATATAAACGACCATGTACAACCTGAATGTGAACGTGAATCCTAGTCCGGCGGCTGCCGCGGGTCTTCTCGGTGTCGCGGCGGCCGAGGTCACGCCAAGGACACCGGAAATCGTAAACTCCCTAATCGCCATGACCAATCCCTTCGAGGGTTACACGACAGAGAGGAGCAGGGACCGTACGGATTCGACTAGCAGCGGTGAGCCGAGCCCACCGAGCGTTCAGCACACCTGTAGTCAGCTCATTAAAGAAGGTACCCATCCGGTGGTGTGCTGGCCTTGATATCCTACCGGGATCTCGCGTCTCCTGCCTCTCATTTTCTTTTGTTTCCTGTTTCACGGGGCCCCGCGATGCTCCAAGGCTACCAAACCTAGCCCGGCCCCGTCAGCCTCTTAACCGCCGAATATTCTGGCCCCTAAGGCCCGCAACAACGGTCGCAAAGACTGCGGAGGGGCTGTCGCCGTTCAACCCCCTCCGTTCGTAATTTCTCGCGGAGCCGCTTTCGAATCGAGAGACATTTATGAATATCCGGGATTAGTCAGCTTGAATGGGGCTCGCGGGATGGAGCCGCGCCGGGGGAAAAGGTTGAGCGTAACGGTGCCTGATTTGAATAGCGAATTGGCTCAGGGAGATACGTTTGTGGAGTATACGCGTACCTACGTACGAGTATGTACCGGAGTGCTGAGCATTTGTTTCTGAAATAGCTCGCTGTAAGGCTCGCTTACGTAAACGAACACACAGAAAGTTGGGCATCGAAGCCGCTCGACCTTCCCTTCCGCCGTGCTCTCCTCTATTTGTCAATTGCAAAAGTGGTATATATCCGGATTGAATCGCGAGATCCCACCCCGTAGAAGGGCCCGCGCGGAAGGGTCGTCCGCTCGGAGGAATAATGTTCCACGACCTGATTTGATTATCCTGCTCCGACGATCCCCGCCGAACTCCAAGGACTCTCTTCGACTAGAAATCTTCGTTTTAGAAAGGGATTTCGCTTGCCTCGGTATCTCTCGACTTGGCCAAACATATTCGATTCTTCAAACAGCCAAGACACTTTCATGAGCAAACAGTATGTCCTAATTTTGTTTACTGTACGGTGTGCGGTTAAGATTGACGGTTTCACGCCCGAAAATTGCAGGGTTGAAGTTGACGCTGCAGACGAAGAGGCGGGCGAACGGCAGCGGGGACGAGGCCAAGAAGAAGTCGAAGAGGGAGGACGGCAGCGCGGACGACGAGGAGGACGACGAGTCGGGGAACAGCAACGGCCGCGGTGGAGTAAGAAATCCTCACATACTGTTCTCGTTAAAACCGTTAAAACGGTAGGGACGTCGGGCGATTGCGCTGTAAGTCGACGGTCCTGATCGATTTCAAGGGTCCTCGGTGCCACCCCCGAAGTAACCCTTCGTTTCTTCGGCTGGATTATCCCCCACTGGCCTTGATCGTCTCTGGCCAACTGGAATGTTCAATGACACCTACTGTACTAATCGATTCGCGACGCTCAGACGAATGTAAATCGCGAAGGGTGGGGGTGTGTTTCGCGAACGAATTAAGTCGATTCGAGTCTCTCCGACACATTAATATTCCTGGTAACTGAACGTTTCTTCCTTGCAGTTGACGCCGGAGGACGAGGAGAGGCGTCGAAGGCGGCGAGAGCGGAACAAGATCGCGGCGACCAAGTGTCGGCTGAAGAAGCGGGAGAAGACGGTGATCCTGGTGCAGGAGTCCGAGATCCTCGAGACGCAGAACCACGACCTGAAGTCGCAGATCCAGGAGCTGGAGACGCAGAGGCGCAGGCTGGTGGACATGCTGAGCCTGCACGGGCCTACCTGCCTGAAGCAGGGCGGCCCCGACAACTCTTATCAGCAGTACGCCGAGCCCGTGCACCTGCCCAGTTACCAGGAGAACTTTGTGCAACCGCCGCCGGCGTTGAACCAGCCCCAGAACTGCGTGACAGAGTATCCGGTGAAGGTGGAGGAGTACGAGGGTGACTTCTACAGGCAGGAGAGCCCCTACGTGCCGACCTCGGACGCCGGTTGCGCGGTCTAGTAGCTTTATTCGATAAGAGTAATCCCTGCCACGCCATGTTACGGAGTGATCGTCGAGGAAGTTCCGGTTTGACGGCTGAGGAGGATCGCGAGGTTTCTCGGGGGCAGCACGCGGCCTAATTAGGGGATGTGTCGTGATCTGGACGAGTGCTCTTTGGATGGAATCGGGCGTAGAATGTAGGAGTCGACGGGTATCGATAATTCTTGGAACCTAGGTCGCTGATGATGCAACAGTCTTTGAAGAAATTAGTACAAAATAAAGTAAGGGGAGTAGCACACGTGGAAGACAGTGGCCCCTTGCAGGACTGGAATATTACTTAAATTTCAACCGCCCAGAAGCCTAATGGTTGTAACTGTTCTTGCCTGTAAAACCGGGCAATCGTTAGCAGCTGATATTCTGGCAATTACTGATATTCAAGTGGCTACTACATTTCGACGGGCCTACCCTCGCGAGGGTAAAGAAACGGTCGTATGCATTCCAAAAAGACACTAGTGGACGGGAACAGCGACGACAGCCAGCGAGGACATTGTCCAGAAGGCATTTAGATATAGTCCCATTGCGAAATGCCTACTTGTCTCCCTTATCGGTCCCGATAAGCCGTACCTTCCTGGATTTCCTCTCTTCTCCGTTTAATCGCAAGTCTATAGCTCGTAAGTTTGATTATCATACCAGCGCCTTCCCCTCGTTTCACCTTCTTCCCCCCACCTTCTTATTTTATTGTGTTTCTCTTTTTTTTAACACGCCCCTTTATACTCAAAACGTTCTTCGTAGAACGCTTGAAGACATTCCTTGAAAGTAATCCTTTCTCGTGCGTAAGTAATCAATTCCTTGAACATAAGTACTGCGACATTCTAAGGTGTAATTAATGTAATCGATATATGTAAGATAAAGACGGACGATGTTCGCGGTGCTCGAGAAGAGTAGTTCGTAATTATTACGAAACTCGCGAGCGCGTTAAAGAGCGATAAACACTGTGCACTCTGAAATTTGTTTTAACCGAGTTTTACTTACGGTGCAGAACGTGGGTCAACGATGACTCGCGGAGTCAAGCGTTGTTTGAATCAATTTTATTGAAATTTACAAACGAAGTGGGCATTAATCATGAATAGGAAATAATTTACTTTGTCGTTCAAATGCCTTCTGATACAATCGAAAGTATTCGTGTAGCCATTATTTCTGACGAAATTAAAATTTGTCGACTGATAGGTATCGAGCACCGCCAAGACGTTTCGTTACTTTAAGAGCGAGAATCGAGAGCCTCTTATAAAACGCATCGCGTTAGTGCCGTTATTTTTTACGTGACTGTTTCTCGATTCACCGGTGAGGCAGATTATAACTCGTGTAATTGAGCATGTAAGTCGTCCGATGACCGCGACTGTCGCGCGTGTTGGGACGCGATCGCGAGACGCGCTCAAAGGATACTTATAATTATACGAATAATCGGATGATATTTAATATTATGTACATGTGCATATTTTATATACAGATTACATGTTATATATTTACACTCGCAGAGACACGCACATATATATATACATATATAGATATATAGAAAAAGTATATATATATATAGACGCGCGCGTCGTTAATGAACACTTAATTACACGACGATTAAATGTTCCATTAATACGAGAAGAGCCGAACGACATACCTCAATTTCGTGGGTAGTTACCCTCCCTCTGTGCGTTTGCGGTGAAAATTGACGTTCTGATACCTAATTCTGCCAGTATATATCGTGACTCTGATCGTGTAATCGTTGAAATTTTCATTGTTTAATCACGCAGTGCGTATATTGAGTGACAGTGATACAAGGGAATGCCAAAGAACCATCGGAGACATTGGTCAGAGGAAAGAATAAGGGATTATATTTTTGTTACACGTGAATATCGATGGAGAGAGAGAGAGAGAAAGAGAGAGAGAGCGAGAGAGCATGGCAAATGCACTTTGGGCTACGCTTAAGCGTTCTTGCAATTTATAAAAGGTAGTTTAATAGTGAGATGCTTCGAGTCCACGGGCTAAAATGCTTTTCATTCACGGAGTGTTACCGCCAGTTGATCTAACGTAGGAGAAGATTTTTCTTCCACTTCCGTCGGACGGAAGCGAGACAAAGTCTTCCTCTAGATAGTTGTTCTTCGCAGTATGTGATTTAAAACGATTAACTCATTTATGCCTGCATACACTGTACAAACTACGAAATTCTCTTCGACAAATTCGATGCACTTCGAATGCGGATTTATTTTCTGTGAAAGTAAATTTTCTACGACTATATTCTTGTGGGCGGATTATAATATAGGATACAAGGTGTAAATGGGTTAAACATCTATGAACGTTTAGTATGTTTGTAATTGTGCAGGACGATCGTCAACACGTAACAGTCACACACGTGTGGTGCTATATATACATACATATATATATATATATATTCGCTTTTTATATAAATTTTATTAAGTTGCCCGAAGAGAGTATTTAATAGTTTAATACACATGTTAAGCATGTATTATCAACGTTTATTTACTAATGCATAATTCCGGAAGTAATAGTATCAGACATATTGAAACGGAGTTTATATTTATATAGTATATATATTATATATGAATCTTTTTTTTCATTGTTGACAGTTCGAGAGAGAAAAAAAGGAAATCTGGAGACGGTAGAGTTTTTATTAATGTTATCGACGTACTGAAAGGATTTGAACATTGGATCTGGTGACAGACTTATTTTAAGCATTAATTAATTATTCAATCGTTTAGTCACGTGTAATACGCCGACTGTTTCAAAGTATTGCATTTCTCTTTTCCAATCGTCAAAATTTCTGCTGTTTCGAAAGCGTAGAATGTATTTTTAATGTTTACGTTTGCTATCCAATACATGACTGCCATTATTAAAAATTCCGGATACTGTGCGGCCCACGGTATCAGGCTCATAGGTTCGTCGTTTTATTAGTAACGTGTATTGAACAGTCTTTCTAGAGGATAAGTACCGAGTAACTTTGGAAATAACTACACAGCGAACAGTATATAAGATTCTACTTATTGTAACAAGATCGTACTATTGCCTTTTGTTACCGAGTACCTGGCCATGGATTTCCATGCGACAGCTATTTTTCCTTGGGAGAAATACAACCTGAATTTTAAGTAGAAAAATGGCTGACAAAATTCTATCATTCTTCAACCTAGGGGAGAATCATGATTCTTCGAATAAAAGTGCCTTCGATACTAACACCTAACTTATTATTTTACTTGTAAATAAAATAAATAACAAGGATAGATTTTACATTCTCGTTTTATTATAAAATTCACTATAATATAATACACACACTTTCTCATACTTCAATCATGATCGATTCAGAAATGGAATACATAACTTTATTTCATAAATAAAGACGCGCGAAAAGAGGAAACAAAGGGGAGGGGAAAATAGTCTCGTGGAACCTTAATTGTACCTATTTAACTCGAGCTTACGAACCCCTGAAACATAAAAGCCAGGATATAAATACAATTGCCAGAACGAAGAAAAACTAGGGCTACGCTGTGTGGTCTACTTACACGATGATGTTATTAATTGGAATATGGATTAATTTAACAAAGAATCCTATGAAGCCCATTATACAGAAACCGATCGCTGTGGCAATAGCGATCTTCTGGAACTCTGAAAGTAAATGTACGTGTAAGTCTGAGTTCTCGCGACTGGCTATCGTCGGAACCTTACCTTTTCGATCGGGCTTCGTGCACCGTTTGACCAGACGGATACTGTCCTTTGCGAACTGCCGTCCCGGCTCTGTGAGTTTCTTCACCTGATCCATTATGTTTGTGGAACTAAAAATATATATTTCTGACGCTATGAAATTTGCAATGATCTAAATGCAGCTGTACCCTAGACTACTATAATTAGAACTTTCGAAGACGAAGGCAGAAATATACGCGTCGCGTGTGTTTTTTACAGTGATACAGTGGAACATACGAATCGGAGTTCGTACTGTTTCACTTACAGTTGATCGGGCACAAATACCTAATTTCTAACTCGTTAATTGCTTGGAAATAATCTACAGGTTATAACGGAACGAGAGCCATTTCATTGGCGAGGCTAGTCTGAATCTTTTTTAATTAAATCGAAGAACAATCGATGAAAACACGGTACTCACGTTGCGCACAACTGGAGAACGATTTACAGAGTGTTGTTTGACGTACGAAAAGCTGCGGTCGTCAATGTTTGAGGCGCTACGTGGACACTACGCTGTTGGAACGTCACTTCCTGACCAGTGACGCTGGCATCGAAGCATCGCGGCGCAAATCCGAACTGTATTTCGAATTGTTGGAAGAGTTTACTGCTTGGGGAATTGTAATATTCGTGAAATGGAGGCGCGTGTAAGAGAGTATCTCTTGACGGAGAATGTTATATAAGAGAATATAATAGAAATATAATAGGGATTCTAATATAGAAGCCTAAATTCATTATGACATAGAAATAGAAATAAAAATTGCGTTACGTTTCATTTTTACGCATATCGACCCTCTCTTCCCAAAGTAAATAGAATTCTCCTGAAGAATTCAGGAATTGCGTATTTTCGAGCAATAATTTACGCGCTATTACACTTTCATCTTATAATAAACTCCAGTAACAACCTTCAGCAGCAAATTATATATAGATTCGACTAACAATTAATCATTTATTCAAAATTCTTTAACAATTCAAATTCAATGTGACGTCGTAAAAAAATGTTGACGGTAATCAACGCTTTATTCATATTCTATCGACAGCTAATAAGAAACTTTTAAAACAGTTTTTTAATTTATCGATAGCGCGACGCTATAGCCATATCGTGGCGAAACAACGAACTAAAGGGCCAGGTCCATTTTGGTCTGGAGATTCTGAAGAGTTAGCCGGGTCGCAGGATACCCGAGGAGGTATTAGAGAGAGAGAGAGGAATGGCGTGCGACAAGGAGAGCGATAGAAATATTACATGCCCACTAAAAGTAAACGAATTTGTCGTTACTGCGAATATTCTATGAACTTTTAGAGTCGCATCTCAAAGAATACACCGTTGGCTACTTTGCCATGTGGTACTTTCGCAGATTTTGCTTATAATTAATTAGTTATTAATATTAACAGTTCTTCGCAGTATGCCGCGTTTAATGAGTGCTCCCTTCAACCAGGCGATTATTAATATTTAAATTCTACTATTATTTCATGCACTCTTCAGTTGCATAATTACGATATTGCTGTTTAGGAATCATTAGGATAAAGTTCTGTGCATATTTTCTGTAACAAAAAGTAAATTATTCAAGTATTTCGAGGCAGTCAGTTGTCTATTGCACTTTAAACTACTGAATTCCGTTCCGAATAGGAACAGAAATTCAGCTGAATTAAAGGGAACACATGATACCAGTGGAGGTAGCGCGGCCGAGCTGTGCGAAAGAGAAAGCTAGCGTGCGAGACGAGGATAGAGAAAGACTACGTGCCACTACCTCTGGCTATGCGCCCCTGATACTTTTCAACTCTTGGTAGCAGGAGCGCACGACGCGAAGAAGTAACGATAGTATTCGAACGAGAGGGCATGCTGTTTAGAATGAGAGAGGGAGAGAGACGCGAGGAACGAAAGGGTTATTAAAGTTGTCAGACGCCGCGAATAAAGAACACTTTTTCTGGCTTCATAAGTATTTAATATAAAACAAAACGTACGTAACACTTGTTACGGAAAACAGCCAAGCGTCCATATTTTCAATTGTAAGTGCCAATACTCCGTAAAATCACTGGCAGAAGATTGATAACTCCACATAACTCATTGACTAATTCCAATAGACGGCGTCGAATGACCGAGAAATGTTAATAACTACTTAATTGTAGTCGGGATAGTTGTAATTATCGAATAGATCAATAACGAAAGAAACTTTGTCTTAATTTATTTAATAATGAAACTCAAAGGGTTTCGTGTTATGTGATCGAAAAGGAATATAATTGCACGCGATCATTGATTCTCAAACGAATCTTGTTTAGCACGCGTACTGACAGTCTTACAATTAGAAACAGTGATTCTATTTTCGTCCGACAATGAGCCATGGTATCAGTGTGTTTTTACTCGTAGTCCGCAGTTACGGGTATTGTCAGCCTTTACGTTGAAATGGAGTGAGAGCAAAATTGGATGTGGAAAATGAACAAAAGGGCGACAGCCGTATTTTGGTAGAAAAGGGGCTCCGACGGGCACGAAATTCTGTTCGGCTGGCAAAGGTCAAAGTTGTTGGGGAAGCATGACTCGCCTGTGAAAATCATTTATTGCAACGTACGGCGGAGCCACGAATTTCGAGGTTACTCATTAGACACAAATGGTGAGTGGCGATTTTGTTAATCGGGAGCGTTTGTAATGTCCATTGGTCGTTTGAATAATACGGCACTTATTCTCGCGAATCCTATTTGCGACAATCATCGCGAAGTGGAAGGGGTACCGATATCTATATAAGGATATGGCTCGCACCATCACCCACATATCAATTGTCAACAATTTATTTCGCGATGAACTTCGCACTTTCGTAACAAACACTGATCTTCCTCTAGCCGATCCTAGACTTACTCCTTCCAACCAATCTCTACAAATGCCATTTGACAATTAATATAAGTAAGATTTCCAGTGAATTTCAGTGTTTAGTGATAGTAGTTTAAGTGTTTGGGTCTGGTACGTTATCTTTTGCACTGGTTTTTTTGTAATTAACTCAGGTGTGACTTAACATCGGCGAGTTAAACAGCAAAGCTTATCGTGTCTCGTTGCTATTTCAGTCGGATTCTGTGATAAGTGGAAATTTGTTTGCTGCTGCTAAACAATTAGCAGATAGCGAGATCCAGCTCATAAAGGCTATAGAAAATTCAAAGGCAAATAAGAAAGGTATTGCAAACGCTATGTCTATGACAACCAAGAAGAGTGCCAAAAAATCTGCTAAAGCTTTCAATGTAAATATGAGTCGTAATGTAATTTACAGAGATTCGTAATCGATACAATTGTAAACGATACAAATTTACCTATTGGTTTGTTAATCAGGTTCGTCCATCCGCCGCTCTGGTAGCAGCTAAGCGGGACGCAGCGCAGCGACAAATGGTTCAGGGAAAGAAGTCTAACAATGTGTTCGTGCGCGATATATATCAAAAAGCTTTAGACGCGTACAATCTAAAAAGAAAGGACACCGGCCTCGTGTTCGAACGATCTATGGCGGAGCACGAGTGTCTTTGGGATGCAGATTATCCGGAATGCCCAGCTAGATTGACAAGAGTTCTGCAGAGATGTGAAGAATTAGGTTTAATAAGTAGGTGCAAGCTTATCGCACCAAAATTAGCTACGGAGAGCGAAGTACTCATGAAGCACAGTCAAAAGCAAATTGATATTTTGAAGACCACTGACAGATGTACAGATGTGGATAATTTAGAGTTACTTTCGTCCAAATATGATGCAATTTATGTACATCCTGTATGTGAATATTTATAGAATATTGTTGATTTAAGTTATTAAATTCTGATGCTCAATTATTTAAAATTGTTCCAGTCTACCTACAAGCTGTCCCTGTTAGCTGTTGGCTCAACAATAAGTTTAGTGGAAAGCATTTGTAAAGGAGACGTCCAAAACGGAATGGCTATTATAAGGTAATTAAATTTTGCAATTCATGTGTATATACGAAATTCTCGATTATATCGGACAGATCAGATAATTGAAAAAATTTATTTAGACCACCTGGACATCATGCAATGAAGTCAGAATACTGTGGCTACTGTTTCTTTAATAATGTCGCGATTGCCGCTGAAAGCGCTTTGAGAAATAATTTGGCTAACAAGATTTTAATCGTCGATTGGGATGTGCATCACGGACAAGCAACTCAGCAAATGTTTTATAACGATCCACGGTACCAACACTATTTTTTCTAATTCCCTCTGTATATTTCTGAGTGAACATATCTTATGCTTTTTTTCAGAGTAATATACTTTTCTATTCATCGCTACGAGAACGGTGAATTCTGGCCGAATCTTCGAGAGTCGAATTTTCATTTCGTCGGAGATGATTTAGGACAAGGATATAACTTTAACGTACCACTTAATAAAGTCGGCATGACGAATGCTGACTATTTGGCCATATTTCAGCAAATTTTGTTACCAATGGCGTATGAGGTAATAATTCAACTTACTAAATTAGTGGTAGATTTAATCGAATTATTTATAAATTTTGTATACAATCATAATCGTAAAATGGATCAATTTTAATTGTAGTTTCAACCAGATCTCATAATAGTGTCAGCTGGTTATGACGCAGCCTTGGGCTGTCCAGAGGTAAAATAGTAAATGCTAATTAATATTTCTTTTCATCCTAGTTTAATCCCGATTTTGTGATTGTTTCGGCTGGATTTGATTCCGCGTTTGGGGACAATAAGGTTAAAGATGCTTCTTTATCTATCCATATATATAACTAAAAGTTTTACTAAATTCCTCTCGATCTGTATGTACATATATATTGTTTTTACACTGTATTTCTAAGTTTTAATCGCTTCATTCTCCTACGATGTTAAGGGCGAGATGTTGGTGACTCCCGCATGTTATGCTCACTTACTATCGTCATTACTGAGCCTGGCATCTGGAAAAGTTGCTGTTGTACTAGAGGTATAACAAATAATAATACTTCAAACGTGGCAATTATTTGGCTTTTACTATCGCAAATCTGTAATTCTTTGAACATATTTTTCTAGGGTGGTTATTGTTTAAAATCATTAGCCGAGAGTGCGGCGCTGACACTGCGTGCTTTGCTGGGCGACCCATGTCCTATGTTGCAAACTCTCGAATTGCCTTCCTTAAGGTGAGATCGAGAATCTAATATGAATTTATAAAAACTCCTTTATAAGTATCGATTACTGTTTCAGTATACGCGACACGATTCTCAATGCGATCTATGCTCATAAACCATATTGGAAATGTTATCAGTATCAGGATATGTACAGTATTAATAGCACAGTAAATAATAAGGAAGACAGTAGTAACGAGCATTTGCCCGGAGTTGTATTTAAGTAAGCAATGCAATCGTGCTTAGTAAAAATACTAACGCTAGTTCCAAGCACGTAAACATATAAATTTTCTCTATTATAGAGGAAGCGATATTAGGCAAGAAGTGTATGAAACCCGAAATTGTTATCCAGTTCAAAGTAAAGACGTTATCGAGTCGATAGAAAATCAATTAAACGCGCTGATACAGCGTAAGTTTTGTAATTCAATATTTCCCTTGACGCGCAATGAAAAGCCACGTAACAAATAATTGCGTTTCAGTTACTACTTTATCTAAGGCACCGAACAAGGTGTGCGTTGTTTATGACGATAGAATGTTAAATCATTGTGATATATCCGACGATAGTCATCCGGAGAAGCCAAATCGGATTAGCGGGATCTTCAAGAAGTATCAAGAGTACAATATACTCGATCGATGCTACGTGCAGCAGGTATACGCTATAAAAACTCGTTAATTTCTACATTTTCGTCTGAATTGTCGTCTGTTTCTCACTGGCTGTGTTGTAAAGGGGCGATGCGCAACAATGGAAGAATTGTTACTGGCTCACACGAAGGATTATATAGATACAATAAAGGACACCGAGCAGTCGAAGCCCAAGGAGCTGCAAAAGCTAGCGACAAGCTTCAACTCAGTGTACATACATCCTGAAACTTGGGCAAGTGCCTGCGTATCTACTGGTTCGCTGTTACGAGTAGTCGACAGCGTGTTAAATGGAGAAAGTCAGTCCGGTGTTGCTATCGTAAGGCCTCCGGGGCATCACGCCGAAGAGGATACAGCATGTGGCTTTTGCATTTTTAATAATATTGCCATAGCAGCTAGATACGCCATAGAATTCTACCACGTAAAAAAGTAATTACCACTTGCTTGCTCTCGAGTATACGCGTGTGCAACGAAAGTAACAACGCCTCGTTTTTAGGATATTAATAGTAGATTGGGATGTACACCATGGTAATGGAACTCAATCTATCTTCGAAGAAGATCCAAGGGTTCTCTACGTGTCTGTTCATCGTTACGACAATGGCAGCTTCTTTCCGAATTCGAAGCGAGCTAACTATAATTATGTTGGCTCTGGATCAGGAGAAGGTTTCAACGTGAATATACCATGGAACAAAGTCAGTCTTTTCGAATATCGCGCAAAGCAGATCGATGCGAATAGAATGAAGTGTATTAATATATGTATTTGATTTATACACGCTGTATATAGAAAGGGATGGGCGATGCCGAGTATATAGCAGCATTTCAACAAGTAGTAATGCCAATTGCTTATCAGTTCAATCCAGAACTGATCTTAGTTTCAGCAGGCTTCGATGCATGTATCGGCGATCCGCTCGGAGGTGCGTTACGCGACTTTGTTAACATTTTCTATCGTCCCATAATAAAAAGGGTCTCTCTCATTTTCTAGGCTGTCTGGTAACGCCAGAGATGTATGGACATTTAACGCACTGGCTATCTTCTTTGGCTAATGGCCGCGTCATTCTCAGCCTCGAAGGAGGCTACAATATCAATTCCATTTCTCACGCGATGGCTATCTGCACGAAAACGTTGCTCGGCGACCCCTTGCCGATGCTAGAAAGCAATCAAGTTCCATGCAAAAGTGCCATCCAGAGTATAAATAACGCTCTAAAAACGCAGAAGCAATATTGGCCGAATCTGCTATTCAACCTCTCTTTGCCGAAGGAGAGCGTGCTTCCCAAGGCTAAAGTGCCCCAGAGGAAAACAAACGAGCCAGCGAAAATCGCCGAGGATCTTTCTAATCGTTCCGAATCTAAGATAGCGCTGGAGGAAATCGAGAGCGAGAAGTTGGAGCTGAAACTTTCAATTGACAAGCGTTGTTTAAATTCGGTATCCGACGAGGAAATATTGAAGCTACAGAACGAGATGGAGAATATAAAGATAAAGAATTCGTCGAACGACGATACTTCGAAGACGAACGAAATGGTGTGTAAAAAGTCAGCGAGCATGGAGGATACTGACACTGTTGCGTCTGTCGACCAAGGTACGATACGTTAGAAACGCATACGCGAATGTAGATGATTGTCACTGATCCATATTGCAGTTTCGAAATGTGCGAGAGAATGTGTGAATCAGCATAGGAAAGAAGGATTTTCCACAAATAATTTCAACAACTCTGACGCTGGTAGCAGCGAGGAACAGAATGGAGCGGTTGGTCAAGCAAGTGGCAATGCGAACTTGTACGACTATCTTTCGCAAAATTTGCAGGTGAATTGTACATTCGCGAACGTTAACTCGGCGCATCGAGTGATCGTAAATTGAACGCTTCTGTTGGTCAATTTCATAGGCACTGATAGATGGAGAGATGTTTGCCGTGGTACCTTTGCGGGAGTGCCCGCACCTAGACAGTGTCAGGGACGTGCCTGCCTCTGGGATTAATGTACACTTACCGTGCATGGAATGCCACAGCACCGTTGAAAATTGGATTTGCTTGCAGTGCTATACTATCCACTGTGCGCGCAGCATTAATCAGCATGGTATGCGGCACGCCGAAGAAATAGAACACCCTCTGGCTCTAAGCTTCAGCGATTTGTCAGTTTGGTGCTACAGCTGCGAGGCGTACATCGATAATCCGGTGAGTCGTGATTTCAGTACACACGCTATCGAGCTTAAAAGCTTGGAGTACCCTCGTAAAAGTATCTGCTTTTATACACCTCCGATACAATTTGCTTCTTGAGCCTCGAGCTGGAATTTAACAAATTTTTAGCGACTGTATGCTGCACGCAATGCCGCGCATCTGAGTAAATTTAACGAAGAATTGCCGTGGACGTACAGCGGCAACTGAAGTGCAAGTATGTATTAATAAATATCCTCATTAGTGCTACAAATATTTTCTGATACTTGTAAATGATTTACAAATTGAAAGTTTTATTTCCATATTTGTTGGCTATTCTCTTTGCATTTAGATAAATTAAAAGTTGCATGATTTCATTGCCGATAATTTACTTATCAGTACAAGAACCATTGTATGAAAATTTTTTATCACTATAAGTAAATAGCGAGTAGCAATGTATAGATCTTTTAATTCTCAGATAATCAAACGTGTAAATTAATTTTAAATGTATACAGTATTTCCGTTTATCAATGTCTTATTCTACTAAACTGAAAGTAACGAATTTAAATAACGTTCTATTTTTCTATATAGAATAATGATTATTAGGTTGCACAGCTATATTAGAAATGAAAATGTAGATTAAAATACAGTGCCCATAAATGGATTCGATTCTACAAAACTATTTATACTGTAGTCATATTCTTGTAGATACCGTACAGTTTTATTACAAAGTTTCTTTAATCGTACTATGCCCCACACATGTAACATCTGTATGTACCAATGGATTTTAATTTGGTGATCTCAAGACTTTCATATTTTTTATGGATAAGTGTGTTTGCTTTATTTCGAGGAATCACAGATATAGAATTTTATATAATTTTTTATTCTTCCGGTGTAACAAATATAACAGTTATAGTGATGTACTGATAATAAACGTATGTTACTTAACTTTATTTTGTACAAACGACTAACCAAATAAAAAAAATTATATATCTTTCACAATGCGTGTACAGTTTTCCGTTTATTAGGCACTAAGTACTCAATTCGTATTAACGATAATTCGAACTCCTGAAAAGCATCGACTACGCTATCCACGATATCGACGAGCGATCTTACCGAGAGATCGTTTATATTTGTTAAATGCAGGAACTTATTAGTAATCTTTACGAATGGTAATTTCTCAACCGTAAGATGCGGATGAAATCTATTTACAATATGGTAGCTAAATAGCTTTGTATTATTCTGAATGGACACGAACTCTCCCAAGCCCGTAGCCGGGAGGGCATAATACAATCTATACGGTATACTTTTAGCAACATACTTGTGTTCACATTCGCGAAGTTTTAAGGCAATGATGTTGCACACATCCTTTATAGGTTTCGAGCCATGTTCGTAAAGGTGGAAATCTTTGACTAGCTTGTATTTGTGATTTCCACTGCTCATGTACGTTCTCCTGGTGTTCCTTAACTGCAAGAGTGCCGTTGGTATGGAATAAGTGTGGGACGTGAATAAATGTACGTGCGTAAGATCTGGTTTCGCTTTCAGCTCAGTGGCTATGTGAGATGTCAGAGGTAGAACTCCGCCTTGATGAGCATACCCGTAAAAGAGGGTCAACGTGATATTCAATATAAACCAAATGATCTGCATTTTACTGAGCTTATTTCTTGCGGACGAGGCATCAGGGTGAACGTTATTCTCAGCGATTCGCGAAACAGTATCGACCCCCGATGTCTGGCTCATATTCGGCGCGTATAAGAAAACTAACGGTAGCAACGTTGGTATTATAAATCGAGGCTCTTGATGAGGAAATATTGATAGCAGCGCGATAGGCGTAATGAAAGATGCTGTCATTAGACCAACGACGCTCTGTATACGTGGCAAATCCAACCATTGCGCTTTTACACCGCTGCAAATAATTATCCTTCATTATCGATCTTATAGATTTAAGTTCTTAGAACGGTCTAAATAGTATCGGTAAATTATTCACCTATGCAACATTTTCCCAAATGTAACGAGGCCAATGATTCCAAGAACGTTATACAAAAGAGGTACATTCACTAGGAAATGCACGTAATAAGGATGCAAACCGTGATCTTGTAGGTTTTTACTGTTCACGTTGTATTTAAGAAAATTGAGCGGCGTCACCACGAAATTATTCATGGTAATGTCTAGATTGCCTATCTCCGCCATTGTTAAATAACCGAAATAAAAGCTGTCGACTAGAATGAAAAATACAGCCATAGGTACTCCGCACACGATCAAAGTTAGTATTCGAACGTGAAAGTCTCCGAAACCTACAGTCTTCGAACCTAAGCCTCTTTGCAGCCAGAAAAAAATCGGGGCGAAAGCGAAGGCAATAAACGTCGGTCTATTAAATATACCGATTACGGTAACTGTGGCAATTTTGAAACAGTGATTCAAAGAATGCGGAGGCAACGAAGCTTTGAGCTTGTAATATTTAACTCTCTCTACTCCATTCTTCGCTGTATTATATTTATCCGAAAGATAGTCACTTTGGACAACTACCTGAAACGATAAGAATCTTTTGCAATATCCTTTACTGTAATTTCATTTGTATTAAAGTAGCATTACCCTGCGATATTTATACCTTTTCTGAATACGCCATACAGTACGACGCATAATATAATAACAAAGCTGTTAGCATCAATTCGATGGTGTTCGAAAACGTGCGCGTTCCGTAAACGAGCATAACGTAAGAGCTGGCGTAAGCGATCAATCTCATTTTGTAATTCTGTCCGTACATGTAACATATCTTGTACAGGCAATAGTCCGATACGAAGGATAGGCCACACATTAACAGACGCGGAAATAATACGAGAAAGTATGGAGACTTCAATGATGTACCGAAGTAAAATAGGATATACTGTGAGAGTCTCTTTAAAATTGCATATGGTATGCCAACGGTGATTTGTGGTATCAAAACGGTTCTAATAGGGAACGTAGAATTATATTCCCATGGTTTGTTAACGTCGATATCGAAATGATCTCCTGTAAGATTAAAAGTTTTTATGGTGCGTCATTGATCTTCTTAAATTGTAAAATGTTAGGACAAAAGGAAGATGATAATCGTAACTGCGTTTTAAACTCACCTGATACAACTTCGATGGATTGAAAATATTCATCGGGATGAATGTATCCCGTTTGCGGGATTAGTGTCAAAATGATTCTTAAGCTAGCCAGGAACCAGTAAAGGCCTAATTTTCTTTTTACTGGTACAGCAGGTTTGTATTCGTCTATTGACCTGCGGTACTCATTTTTGGAGTGCATTTTCTTGAACGAGTAACTTTCAGTTTAAACTGAGTTTAGCATGTTAGATCGGTTTAATGAGATTATGAAAATTCACGGAACTTCTGCTCGTTAATACCATCGTTTCTTTGGGTTCTTACGAGGTAATGTAACGTGAACTTAAACCACGCGATAGAAATCGGGTGATTCATTTGATGAAAAATATAGCGCTGACGAGAAATAGAAACTATCACATCGCGTCTACTGACAACTGACAAATACTGTTTTATGAACTCGATCCACAGACGAGGTATAGGGGAAGACAGAACATCCAATGTATTTTCCTGTCCCGGTACTCGGTGATGCCAGAATCGTGGGACGTGGGTCACGTGGGACAAGTGCTTACCCCCAGCAAGACCTACCGTCGTCCCCTACTTTGCTCTCACTGCACTGCACGAGAATGCATTCTTATTCTTTCCCTTATTATCGACTGTCAATTGCAGACGAAAGAAAGTTTACACCCTTTAAAATCGCATAACTTTTTTAGAATTGATTCAAACGATTTGGGTTTTCTTGAGAAGCTGGAAGAATTAGTTTGCTAAGTGAGGTATTTCGTCGACTTGAAAAAATTGCAATTGGTCGGAATGGCGAAGGAAATAGTAAAGATAGTTTTCTTAACTTTTTTTTCTAAAGTTTGTAATGAAAATTCAAAAATCATGTTTGTAGATTTTATACCTGGTCTGTGGTATTCTTATTCCAGCCTGATCGATAAGTTAGAGTACAACTGTAAATTTATCGACGAGCGAAGGTTCACGAACGAGTGACGTCACACGTCGAGTAGCTGTGTGTTTGTCACTGTGGCGACGTGAAACAGTGCTTTCAAATTTCGAATAGAAAACAAAAGCGAATCAATTGCAAACATGAGTAATTCAACTATTTCCGATCAGTCGCTCATGGACAAGTCTATGCGCAGTGTGTTCGGTACGATTCATTACTTATTACCGAATTTATGTTTCATTTAATAATGCCGCATAACCTAGTCAAACATCTAATTCTTGTTTACAGTCGGGAATATCCCGTACGAAGCCACAGAAGAAAATTTGAAGGATATATTCAGCGAAGTGGGACCTGTGCTCTCCTTTAAGTAAGTTCATTCCAAATTTCTTATTCGTTGATATTATTTTACCCTCCCATCGAGTAAATCCGGAAGACGCGATCGGGCCAGAGTTGGTCGAGTCGCTATATTTCACACTTTATACGGAAAAATGGGTTAAAGTGCAGACCTATTACTTCTCTGGAAGCCAAACAGTTGAATGAATAGCGTCATTTCGTTTCCTTCTGTATTTTTCTGCATTTATACGCTTTAAAGGTAAATTGAGGTTACACTTAACCTCTTTTGTCAAACAGCGATGTATAGAATCTTATTTAAAATATACTTCTAAGTTTATTTTTGTTTAATGTTTGGGATAATAAGATAGTAGAGATATCGAGGGACAATGCAGCCAAAGTATTTTGCCATATTAACTCTTTCTCTTAAAGCTAACGAGAAGACCATCTCTCGCTGCGGAAAGGAGAGATGGCCGAGTTATGATTTTCTTATTATTTTGGTTTATTTAGTGTATTTATTTATTTTTGTATTCATTTGCCATGCTAATCACCAGTAAGTAGCACACTTTTCCTTTGATGTGTTTTTTATTTGTTTAGTGTAAACTAGAGCTCTTACTTTTTGACCCGTCGGGTACCCGTCTACTCGAAAAAACTTCAAGCCATTGAATGTGGTATTGTTCGAACATTTTTGGCACACATCAAACAATACCACAGGCAATAAACAATACAACATTCAATTGCTTGAAGTTATTCCAGGTAGCATGGTACCCGACGGGTCAAAAATTAAGAGCTCTAGCGTAAACAAATTAAATATCGATGTATCTGTAGTCGTATTCACTCATAAATAATTTTGCTTTATCTTTTGTTAATTTTCCATGATTAATTATGTGAATGGTGTCTGCCAACAACGAAAACCATTTCTCCCGGCATCTCGGGAGAGGTGGTCAGATATCGTGATTTCAGTTTTCAACCTGATTTACAGTAAATATTGTCTTAAAGCAAATATCGACCGGTTTTTGTGAATCTGCATAAAATTCTGAACATGTAGGTTTGTTCTGATAAAATAAGTAATTTCTATATTAGTTTTAATAGCCATTTTACTGCGTCTCCCGGATTTACTCTAGCTATAAACCACATTTCTAATGGTACATGTAAAAACATTTTTATAAATTTCATATACTAATTTCCCTTTATAAATAATAGAGGGGAGTTTGCATGATCTTTTACTCATGTTAAATATGTATATTTGAAGAACGAAACGCCAATATTAAATCTTGCATTTCACTCCTTATTGTTTATTTGTCTCTTTATACAGTGTGCTCGTACACTCCATTGTACAATCCAGGACTTACAATTTCTAGGTTGATTTTATAAAAATTTATAGTAGTTGTGTATCGTCGCAGTGGAATTTTTATAACGATACGTGCTGCTCTTTAAATACGTTAAATTTGTCGATAGAATTAAATATGAAAAAAATTGTGTATGGAAAAATAGTGGCAGCGTCTAAAACAGACATCAATTTCTTCAAAAATTCGGTGGTTTCTTAAGTTGCAAAAGTTTAATTTTGCAAAACCGGAATTAGTTTTAGTGACAACGAGAATGGGACATCTACTGAAGATATATACCAAGTTTGAAGTAAATCGTGTGATTGGTTTTTTGAGATATGCTAACTAATTCGAAAAACATCGTTTTGAGAAAGACGCGTTTAAAGTTTTAGGTACAGTTTATTTAAATGTTGCCTGAATATATACAAATATAAGTATAAAGTTTTGAATTAATATAATTTGATGGTTTCTCTTAAAAAAAATTCCAAATATCGCGCTCCTTTTCAGGCCGTCAAAGTAGGGAGCCCCCTTAATACATTTTAAACGGTTTTACATAGATTAGTATTCGATCGAGAAACGGGCAAGCCTAAAGGATATGGCTTCTGCGAATACAAAGACCAAGAGACTGCCCTCAGTGCTATGAGAAACCTGAATGGCTATGAAATCGGTGGAAGGACATTGCGGGTCGACAATGCTTGCACAGAGAAAAGTCGTATGGAAATGCAAAGTCTTTTGCAAGGTCAGAATACCGAAAATCCATACGGCGAGGCAGTGCAAGCCGACAAAGCTCCCGAAGCGATAAGCAAAGCCGTGGCGTCTCTGCCACCCGAGCAAATGTTCGAGCTGATGAAGCAAATGAAGCTCTGCGTGCAGAACAACCCGAACGAGGCGCGTCAAATGTTGCTCCAGAATCCTCAACTGGCGTATGCGCTGCTGCAGGCGCAGGTAGTGATGAGAATAGTGGATCCTCACACGGCAGTTAACATGTTACATAAAGCGAATCCAATACCAAGCGTAATAGCATCCGCGGATAAACCAGTCGTACATCCAATTGTACCACGGATCGAGGAGCCGTGGGCTCCTGCGCGTCCAGCGCCAGTTACGAATCCCCCGGCAGCAATCTTTGCTGGTAAGACGAAACGAATTCTAGGAATAATGTTGGATAATACTTGAACATTATTCCTAGTACCCGAACGCAACGATTTAAAAAATGAAATGCACCTTCACCGCTCGTATCTACATAGTGTAATTTCATACCAGGGCAAGACGTTGATCTACGTACATTAGACAGACAAATGGATCCACGCTTAGCTAGAATGGATCAAGATCTGAGGGGGCCTCAGCAAGTACAACCGACGCCTGTCAGCGCACCTACGCCTGTGTCCACCACCACCGATCCCAGGGGATTGAGTACATTCAGTATAGCAGAGAAGTTAGTATTACTTTCGGATGAGAAAGTATTCGCAACTTAATATTATCATTGAAAGGTTTACTCTTTTTTACAGCGCTCTTCCTGTCGAAGGAGTGGAGAGGTTTCATAATTATTTTAGATAATTTAGAACAGTTATATTCGAGATTTCTTAAAAGCATTATATCTTTTGCAGCTTTTGTCGTGACCCGAGAACAGATAGATTCGGTAGAGATCCAAGGGACCCTAGAGATCCAAGGATGACTATCGATCCCAGAATTACGAAAATTAATCGTACGTTTCCCGAACTTCGAACTCGTTTTAAAATATGCTATTCGTCTTAAGTCTAGTTTTCGCATTCTGATGGTTTTCTGTTTAGCACCAGCGCCAGTTGCACCACCAGCAGTACCGAGACCCGTGGCTGCACCCACCGTTCCGCCTGCAAGTGTCGCTGCACCCAGTGTTGTACCTCCTGTTACTTCGATCACAGCATCTACAACGTCGTCTGCAACTTCGAGGCTTATGGCAGGCATGTCCACGTCCGGGAATATACCCAGCGGAGCGTCGGATCAGGAAAAGGTAGACATTAAATTAATATGTATATATATATGTATGTATTAATCATATTTATATAAAAATATATAAAATATTATATAACGATACAATGAATGTGATATGCAAAAGAACATGAAACTAAACACTGGTTTTGTTACAGGCCGCGTTGATAATGCAAGTATTACAGTTATCGGACGAACAAATTGCGATGCTACCGCCTGAACAAAGACAAAGTATTTTAGTACTTAAAGAACAGATCGCAAAAAGTACGCAACGTTAATATATAGTTTTTCTAATCTACAGGATTACTATCCTTTACTTGGTTTACTTGACTAATTATTAATAATATGTAACCTCAACAAGGGACGGTCAATAAATTTAAAATAAAGAAAAGTTGCTTCATAGCGCGAATGCCACTTACGCTAAAATCGCCCATGGTTTCGTTTCCAAATTTATGAAAGTCCTGAAATATGGAAAAGAAAGCTGCGAAAGCGCCATTATCGGAAAACACGGGTTTTAAAATATAAATTACATATAATTCATAATATTACTTTTTATTACAAAAACGGGAAATTCCTGCGCGGGCGATTTGGACGTAAGTGGGATTTGACCTTAGTAATAGTAATAAAGAACGAATGAAAAACTTAGTAATATCACAATAATGAACAGAAAGATTCATACGATCTGTATCTTCGAATCTAATCACTTCAAACTAATTTACTATTATAAATAGCGTAAAAATAAAGGTTCACAGTCTATTAATCGTTATTCGTTTTGAATTTGAATAAACCTTCCTCGATGAGCGCGCTGTACATAAGCTCCTTCCGAGTTTCGTCCACGTACAATTCAACGTACATGAAGTTTTCATCGACGTCCTGCAATAACTCAATATTAATAATCAGCGCGCGCACGAGACACGAAAGATTACGATAATACAATGCGGGTTCACTTACTTTGACTGTGGCTATGACACGTTTATTGTACATACTCTCTAATTTGGATACTAGAGTATTGCGATCTGCTAAAGAAACAACTTCTACGTTCCACAATTTGCACTTGATTGCCATAGCTGGCAATTCCATCCACTCTTTCTTCAGGCTATGCAACTCGTGCCTTTATGTAAATAAAAAAGACAAGTATGATAAAATGATGCTTGAATTCTCATATCTCTACTTTCTTATATACTTAATTAACTATTGCAGTGGATTAGGGAACAATGTTTTTCTGGTAGCTAGATTTCCAGTACCAGTTTTCAGAGGAGAAGGTATATGAATGTTGACTTACATTTCTGGATCCACTGATCTGTATTCGTCATTGCCATAGTCGACGAATAGCAATTTGATTTCAATGTTATCTGTGCCATCAATCGGCTCGGTTTCTATTACAAGGCATCTGTACCAAAGACCGTCAGTAAATTGAGCGCAACACGGTGTGTCTGTGAACAGAGTTAGATTTACCATAATGTTGCCGGAGATTATTATTACTAGAAATAATTTCCAGCACGCGTCACGAAGTAGTACTTACGGGGGGTGATGCTTTTGATTACTGGCTGCTTGCACGCTTCTGTTTGTAACTCATTCATTAGAAGTTGATACTGCTTGTAATAGGATTGCAATACCTAAAATAAGAAGATTATTGAATATACTGTCATATATTTGAAAGTACCATAAGACGAAAGATATCCTGTTAAATTTGATCTATGTACCGTGGAGTGGACGTTTTCCTTTAGCTGGGCGTAAAATTCGAAGGCACTGATGCTGCAGCACAGTTCTATCTCGATGAATTCTATTTCGTCCGGGATATCGACCATTTTGTAATTCATCAAAAGATTCTCTGTAGAAATCGCGTACGGCGTTGAAGAGCTCATTCCAAATTTTGCTTTGCTCCACGATAAGTTATCCACGTCGGTCGTGGTGCAGCTCTCGTTCTCATTCTCTCGGGAGTTCGAGTGTTGGAACACTACGGGAGATCCACTGATAACCGCATCCTTTACTCTCTCGTCGTCTGAGTAAAATAATTCCGAGTTCTCTATAACTATATCTGCATTCTCTGTGAAAGACGAGGTTTCTGAAGCGATACTATCATTCAAGGTGCAATTAATATTCATTCCCCAATCGTTGACGAGGAATGTGATTAAGTCTGTCTTCTTCTGGCTGTGCTTGTTTGTTTCCAACAGGGTTACAGAAATCTGAAAGGATATTCTCGTATACTGGCGCTGCTTTCTAGATTGTCAACGATAGATTCTGTGTTTTAGAAAATTACTCACAACAAGGTACTCTTTGGTCCTCTCTAAGACCGTTACAACGCATTCCTGTTCAATGAGAAGACTGTGTATTTTGTCTAAATCATCTATCCCCCACTGTCCATTGTTGCATCCCTGTCGGAGAAATGAATTGAAATAGATTGATTAATCAAGCAGAAATATTTTAGCAGCGAGGGTGTTGGATCGTTTAAAGCTATTTACCGGGATTAAGCTATAGATTATACATTTTGTACACTGGATTGGAATGTTCTCCAACACAATCTCCTTCTTTAGATTTCCAATCGTACAATCCTCCACATTTCCGTAATCTACAAACTCGACCTATGGCACGGAAATTCTCGGTTATTAGCAAGTGTTACGAGAAGGTAAATCTACGTAGTACAACAGATAACAGAATCTTTACATTGAATAATTCATTTTCTTGAACTTTAATCACCGTGCCCCGATACCATTTCCTATTCGCGTGGTATTGTGCGATGCAGAGGTCTCCAACTGCCCACACCGTGTCGCAATATTCTATCGTACAATTCTTATACAGTTTCTCCAGTTTCGATTCTATCTTTCGCAGCTGCGCTGCATCTGGAAAAGCGCAAAGTTAGAGGATTAAAGAGCTACGTGAAAACTTAGTAATTGAGTCGCGAGAAGTGTGCAGACTTTGCTCTTTGGAGTGAAGATACAGGTAGCCATTGTGGTCCAAGTAAGTAGGTATAGCAACAAATGAATCTTTCGCTATCGGCTCTGCCGGCAGCCAAGCGGGTAACTTCGGAAGCGACGGGATGTTGTCCAATATATCTTCTGAACTATAATCCGCGCTGTCCGACTCAGAGTCCGAATAACGCAAGAATGTTTTCGATGCCTCCTTGTCAATGTTGTCGATAGATTGGTAGATCTCGTTATCAATTTTTTGCCATTTCACGTTTACATCGGATTTCGACAATCTCTCCACTTTCTTTCTCATTTGCCGCTTCAATTCGATCGCCAGTATTTTGTCCCGTTTCTGCGCGTATCTGCGAAAAGGATATGAGAATGTAATCGGGGAACAGGGGGGCAAGCATAGAAACGAATTATTAGTTTGAAACACTTTGAAAAGTGTTACGTACTCCTTTATAGGCAAGGCTAGTCCCTTCTCAACCAGCATTCTGCTGACAGAATTAATTTCAATCCTTGTGGGCGTTAAAGGACCGTCCATTTTCGACTGTCTAATCCACAGTTCCACTGGTATCGCAGCGTCTTCCACATTTTCGTCTTCCTGTGCAACAACGAAGAGCAAACAATTATAGACAAACCTGCCAAACTTTCGGATTCGAGTTTCGAGGATTTAAGAATCAGCTTCGAACCCACCCCTAATTATAATATACGGTATAAAACACTTACAAGTTTCGATATATAGAACTTGCAGTAGTGGTTGCTGTTGATAATTCCGCGCAGCTCCTCGCAAGATATCGACGGCCAGCTCATCGATCCGCCGCACGGTAATATACCAGTCAACTTTATTTTAAAAACGTATGTGGGCACTTTGAAGAACGTCGGATACAACGATTGTATATCGTTTAGCGTGACGGTCTCTTCGAGCCCCACGTCGTACAGAAACACGCGCACCTTGTCTGGAGACTTTACATCGATAATTCGGCCGCGATAGTACCTGCAGGTCGTCGGGGAGAAAACAGCGCAGACCGTATCCTTGGTCCAAATTTCTTGTGTCGGGGAGCGATACTTGCTGTAGAACTCTTGTAGTTGCGCGGTCATTTGTTGGATGTCGTGTTGCTCGCACGTGGCATCAGAGACGTAAATGCAATCCGGAGATTCCGCGTGGTGTATCATGACGCTCACTTTGAAAGGATCTTCGTCCAATGCCCTTTTCTTCTTCACGCTCTTCTCAATTATGGCACTAATGTCTGGCTGGTTGTACGTCGCCTGAGGTGACATTGAAGCGACGGCGGTCTTCTTTGGTGGTTTGTTCTTCTTCTGGCGTTTAAGACTGCCGTCTTTATTGTAGGAGCTATTGCAGAGTAGGAAAAATGCGATTACGTGCGTGGACTTTGTGATTTTGGGCACATCGTAAACAGACGAAGGCGAAAATAATCGCAAGGCTTGTTTAGAGTATTTACCTCGATCCTGCATTCACTGCTAGGTTGTTTTTCAGTAATAAGTGGACGACGTTGCTTCTATCGTAAGTGTACATAGCAACGTTGTACGTGTCAAGGAATTTTTCGAAAGCAACGATCCTAAAATTCTTCGTGCTCATAAGGAATTTCTTCAGGAACCCGTTCGTTTCGTCGCTCCATTGTTTCTTAGAGTTGTTTGGCTTGATATTTTTTAACGAGATTTTGATTGCCTAATGAGAGGAATTAACACAATTGCTTGAAGAATTCGACTTATCTCTGTAGGATACCGTGCTTCAAATCTCCTTTAAGGAGGGATCCTCAACAGAGTTTGATCTACTGTTGTGGCTGTTAGACGAGAATCCCCCCTTAAGTTTACGTATTAATTGACAATAGCGTATGCTAATCCAGCGTGAGGAAGCTCACCTGAGTTCTGCAGCCCATGTACTTTCTGGAAAGTGTTCTTATACTATCACAACTTAACGTTAAGCTGTATCCCAAGTCAACATAAAAAACCTTTACAGTGTTTTCTGTAACTTCTGACACAAGACCTCTGTGCCACATCCCATCAGCCCCTAGCGCTGCGCATGGTAAATCTGCGCGGATAATTAATGCACATAATAACAGAAAATTCATTTCCAAATTGCTCACCAACAACCCTTAGAAAACAAGAAATATACTTATGTCTGAAACGTTACCTTTACATGGTACAGGGATCAAATCGGTGGCAGATGTGTTGTGCTCATAGTGTTCAGTCATTTCGCCCACCATTGTGCAAAAGAAAGACCTGTTCGCGTGTTTCTACGTAACAGAAATACAGAAATATATAAAAGTAAGGAAAGAAGTTTGAAAGCTGAATGATTACGAAAATCTTGGACAAAGACAGAGAAAAGATATCCGAAGTTATCAGAAAAAAACGATACTGAATAAATGGCCACAAGAACGACAAGAAAACTATATTACTTTCTGAACGTAGATAACATTCGGCGATTCCACGGACAGAACTTGCACTTCTGTGTAACATTCTAAATCCAGCATTTCCTTATAGTACTGCCTCGTGGAGTCTGGGTTCGTCCTCTGCGAAACAGAGAATCGAATATGAATTTTTTGAACCCCGATCAACGCAGAAACTATCGCAAACAGCGTGGCAATTACCAATAATTTATTCGGGCACACATAGGTCGCGTATTTCATGTACGTTAACGAGTCTTTCACGGATATCAGGCCCGAGTCTTGGGCGGAAATCACGCACAGCTCGACGCAATAAGTGTCCCCAGTTATCATCATGATGGACATCGAAACCATGGAATTTCTGAAACAGCGAACACAATTATTGTTAGTCGTCTAGAAGTGCTCGATGGATTACGAACGATCATCGACGTTACTTACGTGCAGACGAGTTTCTTGAAGGCCAGAGTAGCATCTGGATGCCACTTCCCATCGCTTGGAACAATATCGAACAACGAACATCTCATGGCCAGGACGGGCATCATGGCGAATTGGGGAATAATGTTCTTCATCCTCGATACAGGCACGTTTGTTTCCTCCGTTCCATAATCGACGAGCAGAACGCAGTACTTCACGTCACCTTTGACGTCTTCTCTCTTCTCTGTAATGCGCCCGCGATACCAAAGTCTGTCCTTTGAAGATTGCACCACGTACATTCCATCTACAGAGGGGAATCAGTAGCTTCGTGGTACAAGGAAGAACGATTATAAGGGACGGTTGTCTTTATCCCGCGATTATCTCTAATTTCATACTCAATGTAACGTCTATCGGCGTGATTCCCCAATTGTTGGCCATCGTCGACAGCCCTTTGCTCAGCTCTGCGATCTTATTCTGATTCTGCATCAATTGGACGTAGAACCACGATGGATCAACGACGTGTGTGATGCGGACCATCTCGGAGCATCCTTGAAATTCGATGAAATAGACAGTGGTGTGTTTAATTATAAATATGTGAAGTGAATATGAGTAAAGTGATCGAACAACGAAGTGATCGCTTACCAACAGCAGGCAGAAGATTGTCATTCTTCCGGGAGTGCAGGGAGTCAGTCGACACGGATTTCATTCTCATAGACGAATTGGGGCAGAACCCTGTGGAAAATTAAATTCGTCAACGTGAGGGCCATGGAGCAATTGACTAGGTGCCTTCCGGGGCAACTGGTTCTAGAAAGAAGACATTAATGTTACTTGGAATGTAGATCTCCTCTGTAAGTGGCTCCATTTCGTAATCGGCCGGCAACAATTCCGTTCGTTGCAAACTGAAGCTCGATACAGCGGGCATCTGCACACTGCAGTGGTTCTGCAGGGCTTCCACGATGCTGTCGTCAACATTGAATCTGCAAGAAAAATAGTTCCTATAAAGGCTTTATGTTTATACGTCAAAATTATGTTTGAATGTGTTTGTTACATTATAAAAGGGACACTTTAGTTTTCAGCCCTCAGCGTCCCTTACAGAATTTAGTGTACTATCGACCAACAAGAGCTTTATTATGCCTGCTCTGGTTTAGTGAAACACAAGCGAAACGGAGCTTTGCTGTTCGCGGTTAAAAGAGGAATGATAAAAAAAATATATTTCCAAGCCGCTTTATAACGCAACCGTAGGCACACTTCGCTTTAATTAATTACTCTTATGCCGCTCTCCCTCGCGCTCATTCACTTTTCGTTTGGACATCTGTAAGCTGCTTACGGATATAAACGACAGGGGATTTGTCCGACTCTGCACCATCGTCGGTGCCGAGGAAAATAAATTGTTCAATACGTACTGCAGATTTTGATTTAACAAAAGCTTTGGATTTTCACTGTGCCGAGGAGCCTGTGCTCCATGTGTTCCAAGACCGTTCAGGGAATTTTAGTCATATTCTTATTCATTTTCAAAACAATTTACCGAAATAATATTTGGGGAGTAGTTATTAAGTTCAGTTATAATAGCAATCTGCCTTAAGGTAGAAATTGTAGAGACAACATTTAGAAATATACACTTTAGAGTTGGTAAAACCAGAGAATGAAATTAATTCCAATTTTCTGCATCTTGCACGTTGCACACCGTTTCTGCATTTTCCGACTCTCATTAATAACATCAGTTCTGCTTATAAAAGGCACTTCCACTGTCTTGCTGTAGTAACAATTTCGGGAGACGTTATTTTTAGTTTAAAATCTAAACGCAATCTCCCTCTTCCTTAAGCAACTCTCGGAATGAATTCAAGAAGGACTTAAAACATTGAAATTACTCTTAAGCATTGTTATAAATATTACTTTAGAGAATGACTATAAATTATTACACAGTGCTGCCTAACAGCAAAGTATCGACACTTTGTTTTACAAATTTGCTTGCATGATTTGCCATAAATATTGAACTCTATGTACGAATCAAAATGTAATGATAGTTTCTCTGTTGAAAGGAAGTATAGTTTACCTGATTTCCTGGTCGTTTCGCACGGAATTCACAACCAGATGACAGGGAATATTTGCCAATTCCTCCAATTTCCGTACCACATGTTGTAAATCCACTTTGTCCAGATTTTCTTCGACCGAGGCAGTCACCTGCAAAATGTGATGCGTTTGCAAAATACGATATTGTAATATTCAAAGCACCGTGGACGGTTGCTTTGATAAGGAATTCCTCTTCCCTTATCATTAAAGCAGAAAAAAGAATGGACGGAAAATTAATCGTCAAGCGTGGATAACGTTTTCTCGACGTGTCAGCTCATTTCAATGATCGCTGCCCGTTCCTAATAATTTCATTATGAAAATTCGCGTCTCCCCTGTCACGTGCACACGCTGTAGCTAGCAGGGGAAGATTTTTAAATTTCCAAATGTCCCGTGACACGCGGAAAATTCGCAGTATCATCTGCGATTTCATCTCGAATTACTTTTGGCAGCGGCACGTCGCTGCGTCCTTGCGGGAAAAATTTGCGCGTGTCCACGTCCAAAATAATAACCATGTACCCGGCGAGGAAATTAAAGAAGTTAAAATAAAACAGCTGAAACCAGCTGAAGGTATAAAAACCTTTGCAGAATTGCTACTTTCTGTGATTAGAAATAGTACCTATAGTTTACTTTTTTCATCGCCCCACTTACACTTAGCCTCTTTTACCACGAAACCATGGAATTTTTAAATTTCCCTGTGACGTATCAATGATTAGGGACAAGGCTTATCAGCATGATTAATCGCAATGATTTGCAAGGAAATCCTTACGTAAAGCGCAGAGAGAAGTCGTTCCTCCAGTTCCTTGATTTGTTCCGAAATCTCGTCGATATTCTTGTTCCGTGAATTGCGTTGCCGGTGCAACTTCTCGATGATTTTTTTCTCAACAGTTTGCAGAACACCGTGCAAGTAAGCGAAGTGCTGTGTGATGGCAGTTTCCACCGTGTCAGCATTTTGAGTTTCCATCGGGTAGAGCACAGTTGCTTTCAATTTCTGAAATGCAGAGGCGTTGACGTGTCTTTGATCATATATATTAATTGTATTTAAATAATTACCGATAAATTTATAAAATATATTGAACTAAATTAATTAACAGTTTGACCAACCCATAAATTTTATACATATTATCGAATTCGCAGGACGAATACTTTGGTATTTAAAAGCGTCAAATCTCAGCAGTCTATTGTGGCGTGAACGTGTCATCGCGCAGCGCAGGGTACCTACACACGCGTTATGCAATATTCTGATTAGCATTCGACTAGTGGCCCGAGCTGCCTATTAAGAAATCGAAGCATCTTTAATCGTGTCACGGAGTGAAACGACTTTTGAGAAGCAGTTCGGTGAGTACACCTCTGTGTCTACATTTAAAAGTTCGTGTATTTCTTTTATGTATCTATGAATTAGCGTGAGAAGAATCTGGAAAACAGGGATTCTTGACTAGGAATATGAGGCGAGACGATTAGAGTAAAATTCGAGAACTTATTTTCATTCATATGAGAAAAAAACAGAATACAGTTTTGTGCAAGTGAATGTTGAAATTGCGCGATTCGTAATAATTGTTCCAAATGGTATTTAATTTCAAACGTAAAAAGCTATTTGAGTTTCGTTGCCTATTTTTCGGTTAAAGTTCCTCGGAAAACGTCTATGTTACTTATTGACATTTCCTCGCGACTCCCGACGATCTAACCGCGGGACTCGCGAAGGAATCGAGTTGTTGATTTAATCCCGAATCGGGGGTATTCAGTTTAATAATTTGGAGTATAACTTGACGGAGGATAACAAGGAATTCGTGCTCGTCCTCCTTATTACGTTAGTCGTTATGTAATCAGACGTTATACGATCGCTGTTAATATAATTTTATACAGCTTCTATTAACTTTGCAACAAAAAGCCGCCGCGGACTCGTCAAACCAAACAGTTTAAATAAAACTCTAGATCGCGCAGTTCACGCTCGTCATAATATTACCACAATTATCCCAACCTCCGCTTTCTGTTTGCGCGCTACAGACGGTAAAGAGCATTACACATAATACGCTCTGAAAAACTGCATATGAATAAAGAACAGAAGCTCTCCAACATACATGCGCGTTCACCAACTCTTTTCATTACTCGGATGTGTAACATGGACCCTGAACAAATGCTCCACGTCTCATTTTGAACCATCGTTCATAAAGTATTACTACACCTGCTGTGTTTGCAGAAAATGCGATATTTTTGTACAGTGGCGCACAGAGAGGGGGTGGGAGCCAAGGGGCTCTAGCACCCCCCAAAGAAAGGGCTTTGTAAGAAGAAAAGAAAACTGGATTTTACTCTTTAAATAAATTTTTACAAAACAGATTTATGTAACCACGGAGTAATTTAAGAGTTTTGTAAAATGAAAAGAGAACTGTTAAACTTAAGTTAAACTGAACTGTTAAACTGAAAACTTAAAAATATTTTCATTCATTCAACTCGGCTCCCCCAAAGATTAAATCGCTAAGTGCGCCACCGATTTGGTCCAGCTCGAATACTTTTCCTGCTCCGAATTTAAAATACCAAATAAACTAAAATCTTACTCGGAGTTTATCAATAAATTTGCAACTCTTTTCACATTTATTCCACCAAGAGTAGGTGTCCCAAATCCTAATACTTCTGAACGCTAGTGGCCCTAGAAGAATAATACCAAGAGAGAATACCATCGGCGAGAAGTTGTTCCTCGAGCAGCAGTTTACTCATCGATTCAAGGATCATTGGATTACGAGTGGCCGGGGCGTGTATCCTTCGAAGTCGAAGGGGAACACGTTAGCGAGCGGTCCCAGAATATCAACGACCGGCACATCGATACACATCGACGTGTCATCGTTTCGCCGTGAACTAGAAGGTCGGCCTCGCGGCTTTCTATCAGCGACGAGGGTCCTCCGTGAAGGGAGAGACCCATAGCTCTCTGCCGCGAAGGGAGAGTGGCAGAGATTGGAATGGCTGGCAGGGAGAGCGAAGTAACAGAGGTGGGCAGAAGCTTAACATCGCCGAGCGGACCAACGACCGAACAAACGCGCCTTTCCTCAGTCTTTCACGTCCTGAGGACCGCTTACCATCGCCGGCGCGCGTTCCCCGTCCGCTCGTTGCCACGCTCCCCTCTCGCCTGTGCTCATCCGTAACGTAACGCCGTTGTCACTTCGGAACGCGACTTCGTTAGTGCCGAGGATGAGGCTGGTTCGCCGTACGCCGAGGACATAGCCTTCGCTTAGCGCGGAGGGGCCATTTGCTGCGGAGGGACGCGTGGATAAAGGGACAGGAAGAGGAGGACCATGCGGCTGCACGAACACCTCTGCGTGCTGGCCTCTGTTGCGTTCGTTCTGTCGCTCGTCGGTGAGTCCTCTCATCGTTCTTACCCTGTTTAACTGGGACAGACGACTCGGCTCGTCGCATCAAAATGCCCACGCGCGGAGCAACACGAGCGAGCCACGCTCGCGGAAGAATCGTCGCCGTATGTGACCCTTCGGTATGGAGAAAATCGGTTCCTTCGGCTGCGATTCTTTCTAAACTGATAGGGGATGTTCCGTATCGAGATCTCATCGACGTAACGATGCCACAGGGACAGTAGTGCCTCTGTCGCTGGCGTGTCACGCTATGTAATCGACGTCTTTCACTTTTACGATGAAAGGCAACGGTTGTGAGTGACGGTGTCTTGGGATCTAATCACCATACGCTTGAATCCGGGCTAGCTTGGAATTTGGATCCACAGGGTTGGGGGTGAGAATGAGGACGTCGAAAAAGAGGGGGCCTATGATTTTTAAATTTGAAAGATAATGCGCAACGGTCTTCTCGATAATTTCTATCCCGAGCAAGTGAGGAAATTCGAGAAGCCATTGTTTAGAATATTTAGATAATAATGATGCTCGTTCGGATCGTACAACGTCGAGAGATAATGAGTGACGAAGTACCCCATCGCGCGGCGGATAATAATGCGAAGTACAGAGGAAGGGACGGGCACGTGACGCCTGTAACCGTTGGAGGAAGTTTTATATTCGCTGGCTGGTTGGATGGGCTGAAATCGCGCGCGTCCCGGAGTTGCGCTTCAAGAAAGGAAAGTACCGCGAAATATTAGTGATGCAAGCCATTGTCTCTCGCCCCGGCATTCTGATTACCTTTTCCTTCGCGAGTCAAGAGTACATAGGCCTATTTCCAGGACCGAGCGATACATATAACAAAATTCTCACGGGCGTAAATAGTTGTGCCGCGCCGCGGAGACCTAATATGGACACCTAATGCCATACTTTCTCCGTCGAAGACCGGCGCTCCGGCTGGCGAAGCCCCGATTAATTCCACGCTAACAATTATTACGATCGTGTTACCGTTTCCCAGACACGTGAACCGCGAGAAATCAATTATGACCGCCCCCACTCTCAGCTACGGAAACCAGTCATCGATCTGTACAGGGTGAGAAAGAAGCAATGGCCACGGATTTCGTAGACGAATCCACTCCGCTCTATAAACATACACTGACGTTCCTAAGGACACCTACTCTGTGTAGAATAATTATAAAAACTGTTAGAAATTTATTGAAGAACTCTCCCAAATTTTACTTTATTTACTTTTTAAAATTAAAACCAGTGAGAAGCATTCAACCTATACCAAATATATCTGTACTGCAGTATAAACACATGAACAGAGATGTCATAAAAATGAACTCCTCGTCATGTAAGAACCACAATCATCCGACCTAACTATGCTACCTGTGCAAACTCTACAAATTTTCTACAAACTCCGACGCGTTCTCTCGAAGTTGAACACACTAAAGCTCGGACCACGGAATTCACAAAAGTGGAGGGAGCCGGAAAGATGGTCGTTCGCGAGGGATAGGAGGAAGCTGGGTGCACCGTCACCGTCGTTACAGCGACGATGGTACGTCTCCGCCCGGCTGGAACGTCTCTCGCAGAGGGCCGCTGCAATCTTGTTTACCCTGTTAAATCAGCCGCAGAGAATTCACTTTAACGTCTTCGCGGTGCGCAGCGTTAATTATACTGCGTAAACAGTCAAAGGGAGGCCCCGAAGGAGGGCGAAACGAGTGGAAGTCGCGGCGAGACCCTGCCACGCCAGCGAAATTAAGTTCATCCCTCGGCTGACGGAGGGTGGTGTGGAGGAGGGCGGGAGTCGTTGAAACAAGTCTTAGCGGGGGATCGGGGATCGATACTCGCGGATTATCCTCTCTTACCGTCAGGGCGCGGCGGTACGTCGAGATTTAATTAGCGGGATCGACCGAGATCCACGGGGCAAACTCGGATTAACTCGCGGACGTTGAATTTATTCCTCGCACTTATCGCCCGTCGCGATCCAACCCCCATCGTAATCGACACCCCGGACGCGACTCGGCAGTCTGTTCCGTTTACACCGGATCACGCACTTCCCGTCGCGTTAATTCCGCGTATGTGAACGCAGGCTCGATCGTGGAAACGCGTGTCATCCGCAACGCGAAATGTGCGCGGGCGGTGTCGCGAGTCCATTCGTATAACGTGCGGTGAATAGCGATCAGGCGACTGGATCGCTTGACGCGGGTGCGAAGAGGTGATATTGTTCGGAAGCTTCTTTTCGGTTGTAGCTGTAACAGACAGGGGAAGCTCGTGGGGCCCCTCCGATGCTTCAAAGCAAATTAAGTAACTCGGAGCAGGGTGTCTGACTTTAAAAGTATCTTCTACTGAATCGAGAATCACTCGGGACAACGTTCCTCTACACCTTAAGAAGCATTTCACCGATTTACCTAATATTTATTATAAAAGTTTGCTGTCGCAGAAAGAAAATGCCAAGTCCTCTTCGTTCACTAATCGTGGATTCGCGTTCGTGGTAGCTCAAAATGTCCGCGCGCTCGAGCCGGCGATTTATAAGAGCATCCGAGGTGAAACGATGATGACATCCGGTGCGCGATGGTTTTGCAGAGGTTCAACCGGTCGGATCGTTGCGCGTAAAGAGAGCGAGGCTGAGAGAGCGATCCTTGAATGAAAATTATTTCTTCGATCTAGACCGAGCAAACCGCTCGAAGTGGAGCGCCTTTCGAATCGCCGATCGAGCGGCAGAGGCAGAGTAGGTGGGAGAGAAAATATCTCGTTTGTTCTCGGCTCCTGTGCGCGCGCGAGGAGGGAGCAACGCGTGACTCTGAAAACTCGATAAAGCCTAAGACGCGCCACTTTCGCGGGGACCCTCGCTCAAGCAACGCTGTCCAATTTGCATTTCGAATGCCGCCCGATCGGTAGATAAATACTTAGTAGTATCCACAGTTTGCTCGCTTAGAGAGCCGCTCCTCCGGATCATTTTATGCCGCGTAACTCGCTCGCCACGATTTCCATTCACGTCTCCTTTTCGCTCCGATCGGGGGAGGGGGCCCCTTGAAACGCTCCGCGTCCGTCGATTTCGATCAAAATTGTAATCAGAAATATTCCCGTCAAATGCCGTTCCAATCTCCCTTCTGCTTGTAACGCTTCGTACCATTACCATTACACTGAGAAGTGTACGTGCGAGGCTATTTATACATGAACGATTACCGATCGTTGCCTTTGCCTTTTAATATCGCGAACCTCGTGCGGCATAAAATATTGAGATTATAGTATTGCAATACGTAGAGTAGAGCATCGTTTTCTTGGGAAATGTCAAGCTAGGTAGATAAAAAGAGGAAGATTTTAAAATTAATGCGCGTGTGGAAAGTTACACAAAGCTAGGCCCTATCATATTTGTTTTTAAAAAGTGTCTGACCACAAAAGGACCATTTTCCCTTCCTCTCTTGTGCCTCTTGTTCCTCCACGTTTATTTCGAGCTTCAGCGGTACCTACGAATCAATTATTTCTGTATTTCACGATATCGTTCGAGATACACGCTACCCAATTTTTTAAATCAATTTCAATTTGTCAAATGCCCACGTCCCCTTTTTATACTTTGTAATCGATCGCTTACAAGCCTTCAAAGACAGCCGCGACGCGGGCGTGTAATGATTTCTTCATTAAATTTAATGATCTCGCAAAGCTGAGACACTCGCGCGGCTAGAGTTTAAGCGAATTTAGTACGCCGCCTGGTAAAATCATGCTCATTTAATACGCCTCATTATGAATCGTCTAAATGTCGTCGAGTACGTGCGCGAGGTTCGAGATATAATTAAAAGTTATTATACGCGTATGTAAAGGCGTGGATATGTAACACTGGAGGAAGACAAGTCTACCTGCTAATGATGTCGCAGAAACGTCGACGGAGCTAAATCCCGAATTGTAAAAAACAGCGTTTTCACGCGGTCTGCCTGATGTTTAAAAAAGACCTCGCCCATAAAACTAATGTTCACACTGGAAGACACTTCAACCGAGGCCTTGCAGCGAGAGAGGTGCAGTTTCATTTTTACCAACGTTGAATGAAGTAGAAAAAACGGTTTATAAAATTATTGCTTTGACGTAACATTAAAAAGAGAACACTAATTGAATAATATATATTTTCACACATTAATAGTAGTTACGGAGTTGATAAATTTTTACGTATATATTTCTATTTTTGGCGAAAAAATATTCTACAGTAAAAACATTAATATTAATAATGTCAGATTCGATGGTCGGGCTTCTGCTTTCATCGGTGTCCACAGTTTCGGAGATAGTGAATTACTAATGGTTACTGAACCACCCTGTATATTACTTATCGTTAGGGAGACTTCGATAAGGCGCATTATCGGGACGCTACAACCCGAGCACGATTTCATCGATTTTCCTAAACGGCGTCTCTCCACCGTGATAACAACCAACAGTAACAATTAGGCGAGCTCTAATACTATTTGCGTGATTCAGCTCTAACAGGCTCAGTTCCGCGAACTGTTTAGATTATGTGGCAAGTGGAGGAGCGGTAGGAAAGTATTATACAGGATGTTATTATAAAACAACTGCAAACTCGCTAGTTCTAGAACAACTCTGTATACAGGAACGAGTTCAAAGCGAGCTTGGATTTGAATGGCAACTGTTTAAAGTTCGAACCCTCAAGTAACTCCTTAAAAACGCAGAAACTTTCGTTACGTCTTTCGCGACTTCATCGACAAATTTAAATGTATTCTAATTCCAATGTTGATGCGAATCCTCGCGTTACAACTTTCCGGTTCGTTCAGCTGTTGTTTCCAGTTGACGATATCTTTTTACCAAGATGCCGTTGAACGAGAGAATAACCAAAAGGAAGGAAAGTCGAAAGAAAACGCGTTCCGCGGATATTTCCGTCGCCGGCAGGGAAACAAAAGCGACCAACCGAAGCTTCGAACTTCTTCTACGCGGAATAGATCAGCCGCGTCACGGCTAATACTTTTGTTATGCGTGAACGGCGATTTCTTTCGCTGAGAAACCGACGAGGTTTCGTGTTTTCATTGAGAACGGCCGCGCGGGGCCAAACGCCGACCGTGTGGATGGAATTGGAAAAAATCTGACGGACCGGAAACAGGCTTACCTCGACGCGGATGTCTACTTCGACGTTTCATATCCTCGCCATTGCAACATTCTCCGCGAGCGAATGCGTGCAAGGACGTGAGAGATTCAAGGGAATTCCTGTGCGTTGATATCACGCATGCAGATTAATTAATAGCGATTATAACAACATCCAGTTGAGTGGGGTACGATTGGAGGTGGAAGTTGTTTTGTTAGCTCTGGGGCGAAGAATTTCTCGGGAGTTTAGTAGCGAAAGCGAGCACTGCGATACGCAGAGCTGTTTCGTGTTAGAGAAAATGGAAGAACGAGGGGAGGTTTGAAGAGAATTTATGGAAAATTTGTGCACCTTGTGTGGCGTGAATCACTGAAGCCTGAGAGGAGAGAAATGTGTAGCAAGTAGAAGCGGATCGTCCGTGGCCAGACACGCGGTGCATTACATACTGCATTACTCCTCACAAGTACATATATTTTCTACTTGTGAAACATCGTGCGTCATTGGGAGAAGTCGTAGCAAAGTTTCAAGACTAATCCAGTCCTCAGTTTCCTCTCTATTTCTAACAGAGAAGAGCAAGCCTATCAAACTGAAGATTAAAGAATGCGATACTAGGATTTTTTTTTAAGAGAAACCCTCCAATAAAATTCGCATCATTCTTCGTCCGTCAAGGTAGGGAGGCCCCTTAACTTTCCCCAGCTTGCTTTCTACTTCTCCCGATATTCTATACACAAGAACAATGCATAATCCATCAACTGAACATAAATAAAACCTCCAGTATTTCTTAACAAAAAGCACCTATCAAATCAACAATTTACAATCTCCCCCGTGTTAACATCTCTCTCTCTCTCTCTATCTCTATCTCTGATATTCCCTAAAGAACTCACCTCGCGTCGTATATTTATCGGCTAATTTTCGCTGAGCTGCGGAGGGGTATTTTCTCGAAACTCGTCGCACCCTTGGGCGTGAACGAGACACTTGGGTGGGCAAATACTTACGAGCAGCGGCGTATATCTTGCAAAGCTCTGCGGACCGAAATGAAATCCGATTGGACCGCGTAGTACGGCGGCCGGGGCGTCGATTTATTTTTATACCGCGGAATTTATTTAGTTACCTGGCCCCGCGCAGTCCGCACAAATAAATCTGCCGGGCGAGAGCGACGCGTGACTCGCCGTCGTTCGAGGCCTGCCACGATAAATTCCATTTCGACGTCGCGCGGGCAAACCAACGCTGACAATAATGCATAGGTGCATAATCCGCGACTCGCGCGAGCCGCGTGAATGCACCGATCCGCCGATACTCTTGTACCTCGTGTGAACGGGCCAGTGCTACGTGCACGGCCACGCGGGCAACCGTTCCACCCTATGCACAGGGTGTTCCTTTCATCGCGGCCATCGGGCGCGCGCGTCTTCTCCATGGCGGAGGGAATTGTTTGTGCAATATAAACGGCATGTGAGCGTTGCGGGAATATTTGTAGGAATATTTCAGATTTAAGCGTTCTTTCGCGTCAGATTACTCCTGTATAGTTTCAGCACTGGTGAATTATTATTATTAACTCGGGCATCTCGGGATCGCTAATCTCCTCGTGAAGGCAAGCCACAGGCCCGAAGATTAATAAATATTCTATGGTGTGTTGCAATTTCTATTAGTTCTATGAATTATGAAAAATAGAAACAGGAAGCCTATTGAATACTTTTTACTACTTAGGCATTATTTTTCATTTTGTATTTGTTACTAGTGACTTGTAGTTAAAGAACACATATCCCATTAGAATAGTTTAGAAACTGAGTTTTGCTCCGGAATGGGTTAAAAATGGAAGGTTTAAATCGTTGCGCGAGAAAAATGATACAGCAGTTGAACAGTTAAATGCATGGGTATATTTGTTTTATCTGAAGCTGTGCAGGCTTTTCGAATTGTATCTGCGCCTGTGACGCAGAAACTGTAAATTTATTAGCCCGTTAATGTGTTGTGCATTAACAATTCATTTTTCGCGAAAATAATGCGATCCGAAATGACCAGAAACAAGGGGTATTAATTAACCAAACGTAACGGACTGCGCGCAGCAGTTTCAGAGGAAAATTATGTATTCAGCGTGTCAATATTATAGAAAATCGAAACCGGACGTGCGTTAATATTTGAGATATTTCATAGGTTTTGGATTTTTCGAATAACTTTCGATCCACGTGTCCAGGGGCTGGTATGTTAGCAAAGTGCGGTATAATAATCAGACTGGAGATCAACGACAATTCGTTCTTGCAATAAACATATTTCAGGCGACTGGCACGCATCGAAACGGATACGAAATCGATCGAGGGCAGAGAATATTCATGACAATTACCACCAATAATTAATCTTTAATTATAACAGGCAACGCTCCTTTTAATTATTGCCGCCAATAATTCATTCGGAATTCATAATTATCATTTTTTAATTTACAGATGGGTTCGCCAGCCTCTGTCGTTGCGTGACAGAGGATCGATCAGGCAAATCGAGTGTAATCCTAATATTATTCGCTAACGTTTCAGCGATGCTATCTGCCTGAAATATCATTTCATATTTCCTCGCCCGAATGCAACTAATTGTTAAGAATATTACTCGCAATTTAAATGAATGTGTTAATGAAATTTAGTCAAAAGTTACGTGAATTAGTTAATTCCACGATTTTCCTTTGCATTAGTCAACAAGTATTTTTAATCTATGATAACGAAATAATAATCATAACGCTCTCCCTAGAAAATCTGTAAAATATCATTTCCCCGCTCCACGAGAGTTTATAAGAGTAAAACCGAATGAAACAGGAGAGCTGAAGACGAAAGCAGTGAAAATGCGGGAGTAGCTTTCCCGTTGCGTGTATTTTCCCTCCGGTACAGTGGATCCGACGGATTTCCAGCGTGGATGGGAAGTGTCTCGACGAGAACAGAAGCTGGATCAGCCGAATGGCCGGAATTACCTTCGAAACGGCATTAATCGGCCGCGATAAAAGGCAAATTCGCACGCGGGGGTATTAATTCTTCCCCCCAGCCCCTCTTCCGCTGTTCCGCCACCCCCACCAATAGCGGCGCATAAATTATTTTAATAAATCGCGCGTTATAACGTGCACCGTAGGATCCCCGTCGAATCCAATTAATCGTATCGCATATTCAGAGAGCTGGGTTCCGATTAAAATTTCGCAAAAAAATACTTTGCAACGTTAATGCTCGCGCGAAGAGCGCTTGACTCGTCGCTTATGCAATTGTCGCGCAGAGAACGTGCGTGTCCCTCTTCCACAATTTTCCCTCCCTTCGTTTCATATTTCTCTGATAATTCCTCTACCAGAAACACCGGGGAATTACACGTCTCGATTTCTATTAACCTAGATAATCAAAGCCCCACCCTTTACCATCTTCTTCTATCTTCTTCTAAAGAAGCGTTGGTTCTCCCATTTACTTTTTTTAAATCAACAACGTTAGAAATAATTCATCAGAAATAATTATTCCTTTCCGAGACGCGTGTGTGAGCAAGAATTTCGACTGCTGTCGTGATTTCTGACGACGCTTAGAAGCGTTCATCCGTGGCGAGTAGGCGAGAGACCTGAAAAGCGGACGCACAGGAGGGCTGTGTTTGTTTCTGCTATCTAGGCTAGCCGCGCGGCGAGGAATGTTAACGTTCGACTTTGTTAGTCGATCGAGCCTCTCCCTCTCGCACCGATACCACGAAGCAGCTGATCTTCCCGCAGAGATCACGTTGCGATAGTTTCGGTATGCGTTTCTTAATATGGCTCGCGAGGTAGCCGGCTGCAGTTGCTGAAATTCCACCGGCAGCTGTTCGTAAAAGCTTGCAGCCTCGCGTGTCTATACCCCGAGACCCTAGAAACACTTCAACGCGGCATTTCCCCGCAGCCCTTCCTAGGCGAGTCGTCCCTTCGATCCTCCCTCCCTCCAGCGAGCTAGAATTCGCCGGGAAACGAAGAGCGCCGAAGGAGGTCTCATCCTTGACACCATTTCTACCCCTCCAGCAGATTACACTTTTGTTTCCACTCGCTCGGAGTCTCCTCAAGGCTGCGGGACGAACGGTCAGCTCGAAAACCGGGATCCAGGAAGTTAAGGCGAGTGTTCCCAGCCCCGTGGCCAGATCCACTTTCAGAAACTGGAAATCCTTGTTGGGTGCCCGTCGGTCCGCAAGTACGACCGTGTAACCTTGACTCGGTCGAGGAAGCGGTTTCCCAGGTGGCCTTGTTCAGTCAGCTTTCCGCCGAGCGTATCGGAGATTTGCATTCGAGAACACTTAGTTTCCCACCCGCCCCTCGAAAATCTGCTTCGCGTCTTGTTTGCGATATCGAACGCGCTCTCGCTGTGGCGTCGATTTCGCGCAGTTAAATTCCATCATTCTGTAAATCTTATCGAAGTGAATATAATTGAAGCGATTCAGGTCATCCTTGGTTTCTGGAAATTATTCCTGAACAGTGGAAACGGAGAATAGAAGTATTTTAATTGAACACTCGTGAAACACCTGCAACTTCTGTTTAAGCAGAAGACTTTCATTGCACCGCTAGACGCTAGCCCGAAGTCTAGCTTGTTAATCCCTAGGCCTCAAGCTAGACCTCATTAATGCCGCTATTAAGTTGTGTCAGGAGCAGGGCTGTCCTTGATTAAACATCTGAAGCTGCACCGTCGAAGCTTTAACGGCATTCTTCAGGGCCTGGGCGCCCAGGACGCGATTAAAATCGAGCCTTCGTCCGCGCATTCCTGCTTCGTTTAAAGCCAGCTTCCCCTAATGAATTCTTCAGATTCTTGCTACGGACAGAAACAGCCTTTTGTCTGCTCCGCTCGTTGCGCGGCTCGCCGACGTATCGGCTTGCTCCGGGGCGCGTTCGCGGGCATCTTCGTCCCCCGTCACGTCTGAATTCGAGAACTGACGTTCCCTCGACGGTTCATCGGCGTCGTTAAACCAGACACCAGCGGACGTCCCCGTGCAAATAATAATTACGTCCGAAATCACATTACGCGCGCACTGTGTGTTATACGTCAAAACTCGCGCAGTTTCCGTCTTGGATGGGGCGGAAGAGCTTGCGTGCCCGAGTGAACCTAGATATTCACCCCCGACGTAACGAAGTTGCTAAGACGGCAAACGACCCGTGCCTTGCCCCGCGAGAGATCGACTTTAAATTACGTTCGTCCGAGGGAAGCTCCTTCGACGGCCATTAAATCGAGGAATCCTCGCAGGAACAGTGGAAACGCACCGGTGATCGATAATAGAGTATCAAAAATGACGGAATCCCTAGCCTGGTGTCGCGAAACTTCGAGTAACTAGGTCTCTTAGAATACCATCGCGTTACGGAATAGTTCTGGAGCGTTGATCGGCAAATATTTATAGCAGGATGGCAGCTTTCTTGTCGGCGGAGCTTTAGAAATCGTCGTGCCTCTCGAGGCACGTTCGCGACGACGAGTCAGCCCTTTGGCAGGATCGAGATAATTTAAAACGTGACCCTTTGATCACGATGTCGTGCTTTTTCTATCAATCCAGACTATTCCCGTCTCGTTCGCTATCTTGTTCTGGAAAGGCCACGCGAGCGCCGAGGATTAAAACGATTTCTGGGGCGTTACTTGGCCGTCAGTTTTGCCACCCTGCTGAATTATTCGACAGGGCGTTACGCGGAGCAGTGGCAAGGCTCGGCGAAGACGAGGAACGAACCGAGGGACGCAGAGATCGATGGTATCTCCTCGGTAATCGAGTTTCGGGGACACCCTGTAGAAGGAGGTTGCGGCTAGGCGTTTTCTCTCGTTGAAAGTTTATCTCGGGCCAGCGGTCTAACAGGCGAAAGGCAGATTGCGAATTACCAGGTCTCCTGGACTAAATGGATCCACGACGATTGTATTTCAATCCTCGCCCGTGGCTGCTTCGGCTAACTGAATTTCTTTCAGGCTATTACCTCTCAATTTATCCTTTACCGAAAAAACACGCGACACGGGATTGATGGAACGGTTACGTGGCGCCTCCAGCAGCGAGGAACAGTTCATGAATGGGAGTGACAGCATATCATCTCAAACAATTCTGTTCCTCTGCAACGATCGCTGCGATCTGATGCCTCGCACTGCCTGCGTTCTTCAGGAATTTTCTTACACGAAATTAGACGAAAAAGAAAATTTTGCATTTCTTTTAAGGGGTGATTTCGACCCCTAAAATTGCACTATGGGGCCAATAAAAAATAGGTTTGCCTTACGCACGAACCACTCTACTTGCACAAAAATTTGCACAGTTTTGCTCAACTTCCCTGGTCAGTTGTCAAATAGAAGCCTACCTTTCAAGCAGAGAATCAGTTTCCCTACACTTTACCTTCGCATCGTCGTTGGAATATCAAGGGAACGTAACATTGCGATCTTCGCGACTCAGGTTTGCGCAAGCATAGTAATGAAACGGAACCCTGAAGCCACGGTGACACAATAATTACGGCTGACGCATTAGCAAGTTCGCTGTTTAATGAACGAGAAGAGAACAGCTTTCGTCGCCTGCGACTGAAAAGAGCCGACAAGGTGAAGAAAGAGGAGAACGAAACCTGAAAGGGAAGTTGCGCAGATTATCGCAACGTGCATCGTCGAACAATGAACAATGACTACTGAGAGCGAGTCATTAGCTGACTCGTGGGGTCGCCTGGAAAAAAGAATGTAACGCTGTCGTTTCGCGCGCGCGTTTCCGGCTAGGGAAAACGTACGTACGAGGGGGGCGTGTATAAGCGCGGCTGTTTCCTCTTATCTGGTCCCGTTCCAATAGTAACTTCATCTTGAACTGTTCTTTAATAAAAGCACGGAGCACGCATCGTCCCGGGATGATACTTTCTAAACGTGCAACGTACCTTTCTAATGATACTCGTGGAGAATTTATTTGCTTTGCATCGTGGAGCGAAGACGAGAAACAGTTCAATCTTGGAGAGTTAATTTTATCAAGGCACCCTATTCTACCAATTGAGTCTACTTATGCAGAAAGTTAATCCTCAAAATTACAAAAAATTAGTTAAATTACCCGATAGAAATAAATAATCTTCCATTTCTTTCACGCAATATGTCTGTTAAAATTTAAAGATTTAATACAAGATTTCCTCGTTACTGAATATTTGACAGAAATTCCCGTCGTTCAGAGTATTCCTCCTCGTCTACCCCGCAAAGTGATGAAATTCGAGCAGGAATAAATGGTTTGCTGGCACAGGCGCGTCCGTATGAACGACGAGGATTTTCCGTGTACACGAATTTTACCCCGGACGATGTTCCACGTGCACGTTCTACGCGATAGATAATTTCGTTGATCCCCGGGTCCCTGTTTCTTCTGATATTTGTCAGACGTTTCAACGACGATTGAATTGTCGGCGAAAGAGTCGGGGAAAGAAAAGCTGCGAGGAAACACGAGAGAATGGCAGCTTAGGCGCTCGTTCTGCCTTTATAATGCTAGATGGAATGAGGCTCGAGCGAGGAAAGTTGATTTCGCGCAGCAAGTAACTAGTAGTCGATTTGGTCGCCAATTCCAGTATAGTTGGCGGACATGGATCCGCTCCCACTATTGCTTTCGCAGCCTTTGACACTATTTTCTGTGCAAATATTGTCTTTCAATAATTACAAAATTTAAAAAAAAATCTAAGCTTCCCCCAATTAAACTCTACCTCTTTGCGAGATGCGAAGATAATTTCTATTAGTACTATAGCCAATTCTAACTTACTCTACACGGGCTGCAAAGTGTCTCACTGCTTGACATCTTACCTGAAAAAAGAGAAAATAACTGTCAGTATAATTCACAGTAAACAGCAAGAGTTTTTACTAACACGGTTACATTTTTTTCATTATTAACGACATAACCCAATGGGTTGATTAAACAGTGTGAAACTTGGAGAGTCCAGGAATCCTCGCAGCCCAGACATCACAATCGAGCTGCGTCGGAACATAAAATAACTAAAGTAGCTCGTAGCATGGAAGGTAGATAAGCTCGCGACGATGGAAAGGAAATGGGGAAGTGATTTCGAAGCAGGGATCGGAGGGGATGTTTGCACGATCCCGTCGTGTCGTGGGTGGCGGAGAAACGTCGAATTTAAAAGGCTTCCACGGTGCACGTGACTGGTCAGACGGTGTCGGGGTTAACGTTATTTCGAGGAACGCATGGTCCACTCTGCTCTGCTTGCCCCCAGCTCTTTGTTTCTATCGTGCGGAAGCATCGTCCTTTATATTGCACCTGGCGCGGACCTAGGAAACCTTGCTTACGAGCAAAGTCACGTGCTGGCGATACAGGCGGTCGTGTATCGCGCCGGATAACAACCGAAACTGATGATCGACGAGTGAGCGTTCCTATCCTCCGCAGGATCTCTAACTTCGTCCCGAATACAGTGGCAAATATGGAACGCCAGAGGTCCACCTTTCTTCTAATAAAATTCCCCGAATCGAATTGTCTGGGATGTGTCACGGTGTTACTACTCGATAGAGGAGAAATAAGTTCGTTCCCAAGAATATTCCATCTTCTCAGAGTGGCCTTCCAAAAAAGAAATATGGGAACTGGGGAATGGGACGAAGGGAATGATTCAATTTGTAATTTCTGGGTTGGGAATGTAATTTTGTGTGACAAATGAAAAAATAACAGAGGGAGTTATTACCTATTATATACCTATTATTGCTGTTAATATTTTATTAATGTCAATGGTTTGATCATTTTTTTTTTCTTTTTAGTATTAATGCCTTTCATTTAATATATATTGATGTTCTGATAGTAAACGATTTTTTCGTATTTTCATATTCGTGAGTAATCTCAACACGCATGGGAAAACTTGTGACACCGAATATCTATCATTCGTTGGTGTTTTCACCTCTCTTCGGGAATACGAAAATGTCCCCTCGTAAATCGTGTGGCAATATCAGATCTGTATAGAAGACGTTAATGCTGTTTGATAACTTTTGTCGGGGCGTGGATGTTATCGTAAACTACGTTTAGCGATGTTTGAAAATTATTTTCATATGGATTTCGTAGTAAATTGCAGTAAATGAAATGCGCGCGGCATGAAAGGTGCTTTTAGGGAATCTCGGCTGGCAACTATTTAACTCGTTTTATTCAAAATGGGTAGTTAATGACATTCGACAGCGCCGCGACAAATTCGCCCCGTAAATACTCGAAAATGAAACGGGGTTACCGTTGTGTAAAAATGTTGCGTGGAGCTTTCGTCTCTGCTCCAAATTCGAAATCATTACGGGCGTATTACACAATCGTTCATTTTCCATTGAAACATAAGAGAGAACAGAGGAAAGATATTTTACACGGCGTAATGTAATATACGTTTAATTGGGAAAGAAGTTATAACTGAACACATATAATTCTTTTTTTAAAATTCCATATAAGTGAGATTTTTATGCAATCCTCACAGTGCAACAAGTATTATACTTTCAGCATCGCACAAATAAGTAATAATAAATAAGTGGAACAGAAATCTGGAGATACCAATCTTCGTTTGGACTGAAATCATCGAGGTACTTTTCAAGCAACTTGCCTGCGCGATATTCAACTCAAAGGGGAGTTCTGCAGGATAATTAAAAAGACCGAAAGGTGAATTGGGTCCAATTATCATTATTAGGCGGCGGGAAAGCTTTGATTTACAGCTGGCAGTTATAAGAACTTCTTTCAGACGGTTCATTCCGACAGGTGTTATTTAATTGATCAATTTAGAGCAGACTAATTAAAACGTTCTACGTTAATCGATCACAGTTTCCTTTGATTAAACCTTAAGACTGCTTCTCTCATTTCCGACTCGACTTCCAACGAATTAATAAAATGCATTCTTAGAAATATCATTCCGCAAGTGTCCGAATCTGGTTAAATAATTATTATCGGCAGAGAATTCTGATGCTGGGTCGCAGATGAGATAAGGGTTCTTAATTTATTTGTCAATTGTTCGAGCCGAAAATAATCTCCACAAATGTTCACCCCCGTGGCCTGCGAGATTATAACGAGTTGCTTTTGCATAAACGCGACGAAACGTCACCGAAATTGAGCAACAAAATTCGTTGAACCGAAAGGCACGACCTTTAGTCACTACGGGAATTGTAATTCGCGTCAGTAACTTCGACGGTCCCTACTTACAAGTTAGAGTGCGTTATAGAGTGTTCTGCACAATACACGCTCCCTTGTGCACAGAGTTGGCGATACGAAGGGTATTATCGTGCGACACCCCCGAACTCGATAATTGGCTCCTAACAACGCGATGTATTAGTTTCTGTCTTTAGGCGCTTATACGTACAAATTCTGATAACGAACGTTAATTCAATTCCCAGTTATAGTTTGTGTACAGAGCCGGCCAACGACGAAGATACCCGACGAGATGAAAAGTGGAAACTTAGACGGGAGGGGATAAGGATCAGGCGGGGTTGGAACGATACCGTGATGAGCAAATAGATCGATAATTAAACAAACAATCTAATTCGATTACCCTTTCGCTAGAAGTAAAATGTACAGACGTGCTTTTCATCCAACTTTTCCTGTTTGCTGATGGCAAGATCGTTTCGAGGTATTCCCTCGAGTTGTTCCCAAAGAAATATCGAGAAATCGATACGCTCGAATTTCACTTTAATTTAGAAAACTTTTAATTTTCTATTTTACTAAGCTTCAATTTAATAATCTACAAAATTCTCCAAACAATTTTCCTAAGTTTCAACAGAGGATGAAGCACAGTACTTTGCATCCTGTATCATAAAACGTTAGGAGGAGTATTCGTTTAAAGAAGAAGCGCACAAAAACTCCTTTCGCCGTTGAAGGCTCAAAAACAAAACGATAATAACGTCATGCTGATTTCTTCGAGCAAAAAACACACAGTTACGACATCACAGTGGCTGAAAATATGACGAGAACCAGGATCTTAACAATTATTACCGAATCATTTTTCGCGATGCGAACACAGAGGTTTTATAATCGATGCATAACCCTTCTTCGCGAGCAAAAAGTTGGCCACTACAAAATTTTGCCTGTAGGCAGTCCAGGAATATCTAGACGTTTGCAACGATCACGTAATCGCGCGGAATAATATTCGGCGATATTCTTTTTTTTACTGCGACAAGAATCTACGCTCAGACAATTAGCAAGCTAGTGTTAATTTGTCGCGACAGGGTGACATTTTTCCCCTCATCGACAGATTAAACGTTCGAGCAACCAGAGCTAAATATCGCATATTAAATGAAGCACGTTAAAAAGCAAATGCCACGAGATATCAAATATCTCAGATATTTTTCACTTGAATATCCACTTAATATCTTAACAGCACATCCACTTAAATATCTTAAAAGCAAATACGACAACTGTTCCAAGACTTTTGAACCGAGGTGTACATATATATTTCACGTAAAATATGATCGACATAAATGACGCGAGACACGTCTGGAGGACCTGGATTCCTTTGACATCCACCCGCTCGGCTGGAAAGCTCTCGAACGAAAGAAATGTAACGGAACAGCGGTGGAACAACGTCCCACTGCCATTGTACACGCGTTCCCTCGCCTGGTAGCTGCGATTATTCGCCATAATCGTATTATTCGAGATAACACGGCTTTCCGCAAGCCGCGCGCGATCTGTGACTCCGGATTCGAGTGGGCGGATAGGCGCATAGCCCGAGGACGCTTGCCGTCACTTACCTCCTCAAGGGAACGTAAACATGCGACAGCAGCTGAACCCCGAGCAACTGTACCGCACCGAAAACACCGCGAGATCAGAAGATTCGAGGCTCGAAAAGATATTCCGCACGATGCGGCTCAGTTCTCTGCGAGACGAAGGGCATTTCAGATGTACTAGCTTGGCAAAAATAGTGGACGCTTGAAAAGGATGGAAAATACCTATTGCGAGTCATTCTAGTGATGCCTTTTGAGTTAGTCTGGCCTCCTTTTCATGGACCGAAGAGGATAAAAAATGGAAACTACCCTTGTCGCCCACTAATAAGAATGTAACATGTATGGCAAGCCTCGCAGGGTCGCGTGGGGATTCGATTGGATCCCATCGACTGGCTCGGTGACAAGGAAACGGAGGCAGAATCGAGAGGCGCACAGAGAGGTCGTGCAAGTTTTAATTTAAAGTTCCGCCTCGACGTTTATTTGAGTTCCGTCGTAAAAGTTGATTTATCGCGGCCCGTCGTCAGTAATATTAATTCCGCGGAGTTGGCGCGAGCGCTCGTTACACGTGCTTCAGTTTTATAGGATTAATAAGAACATCATCCCCGCGGCAACTAGCTGCGAGAGCTTAATTGGATCACCGGCCAAACAGAGTACGAGCGGAAGGTGAACGACTCAAGGTGGGAACAATTTCGACGAAAGGACCCCCGCGAATGATCGCGAAAAGAGCGGGTGGGAAAAAAAATTCTCAATTCCAACGAGACGATCGTTCTTCAGTTTCGCCGCCCGATGTCGTAAACGGGGAGCGTCGTCGAGCATCGACAATATCGTGGCAGCGCGGCGAACGCAACACCTCTATAAAACGGAATATTTCCCGTCGAGCATAGTTCATTCTCCGGTGCTCTCGCTCGACACCGGCGCAAAGTTCGTTTCGCGGTCTGTGAAATACGCTGGAAATTTGTTTGCGTGCACGCGTTTCCAGCCAATTGGACCCTCTTGCGATACCTCCGCGAGATCCGGCGGCGCTAGTGCCACTAGCAGAACGTCTGTCGCGCAAGTGCCAGCTCCACCGAAATTGTTAAATATTTCAGAGTTTGGGAAAATTTGGGAAAGTTTCAGAACTCGCGCCGGGTTTTCGTGCAAGCGCTACTTACATATGTAGTTCATGTAGATATGAAAAAGGAAGTGTGGACTTTTTTTTAAAAATTACACCGCACATGTAAATTAAAATTACACCAAATGCATGGATATTTTGAGAAAAAATTTTATTAACAAAAATATTTAATAATAACGAAGTACTGAGAAAATATCTCTCTAACACTACGAGTCATCGTTATCTGAAATCTTTTTCAATATCTAAACTTTTTTAAACAACGTCGCATCGATGCACAAAATCACCATTAAAATTAATCCGTTGGAAATAGTGCAAGAATCCAATGCACTGGGATAGGATTTATAAAATCCTCTCGTCGAAGAGTTACAATACCGTTGAACGGCGCAGTGTCGCCGACAAAGAGGTGAAAGCGACGAGAAGGGGAGCCAGAATTTTTAATATAATCGCGTCCCGACACATTATTAGAGGCGTCGGTTAGCGTATCGTCGACTGTCGCCCAGCGTGGCGCGCGGAAAATCGCGTCCCAATGAATAAACCCGTCCGATTTCGACTAGTAAACGCGAAGTGTCATTGTGCACCGCGTCGATGCAGGATCGGACTGTAAAAAGACGAATAATGAACGCTGGCTGGAACGCCGGATTACGTTTCCCAGCGACGCAAATAGACGGATTTTTAGCTGTCGCTGATCGGAATGGTATCAATTTGATTGGAACTTTCGCGATATCCGATGCTCGTTCAGTTTCCATCGAGTCTTATATCGGTACTTTCCATTTCACCGACTCTTTCCCCCGGTCGTGCTCGACGGGTAAACGGATTTCTTGGTGCTTCACGTCCGTCCGAAATGTAGGGGCACTTCGATGCCGGTGGAAAAATGAAGATCCCTCTATTTCAGATTAGAATGTGAAAGCGAACGAGTCGCGATTATATCCCGATTACATTTACCAGAGAAGAAAGAGATATACGCATTCCAATATCTCCGGCTGCAAGTGCGTCGCGACGCCGGCTTCGGGGTACAACGCGCGGATACAAAGTCGCATTCATTCGTGCGTCTTTTCTCGTTTATATCTCCTTTTTCACTTGCTTTCTTTCCTTTATACGGCTTCAACCTCCTCGCCCTTCTCGATTCTTTATTTCGTTTCTGCTCCGCACGTGGAGTGCACAAAGAGACACCGAATGCCAGAGAATTCCTGGGAAATACTGCCGAGGGCTTGGCGACTGCAGTGGTGTAAATCGAAGAAGATGAAACCCTCGGGTATTTAGGTACCTTTAGTATGATAAAAAGTTAATTTATTAAATAGTGAAACAGAGGTAATAATCTCGCAATCCCCTAAAAATCCACCCATATCAATTTCAACATCCATTGCTGCCTAGCTTGCAGCGACTAAACTACCCTTAGCAGTTCACCCCTCGAACACAGCCAGTTAATTTTCCTAGACTCGTGGTGGGAGCAAATCCTCTGCCGTTGCAGGGCGAAAACGATTTCTAGAGAATACAAAAACGATTCCTCTCTCCCCACCTCTCTCTCCCCCGATGGCAGTAGTGGCTGGCCCTGTCGCTATGAACGAAAGGCCATAAAAGCGAAGCTTTCCATCGACAAGTTCGGACTCGTCCAGGGGCGTGCAGCTCGCGCAAACACGGCGCTCTGCACCTAACTCCGCTCGTTCACAGACGACGGAGGCGTCGTACGTGTACCGAAGGTTTTATAGTATTAACTGAAATTGCAAGAATCCCCGTAAACTACAGAGCTTTAGTAGGTACACTCGCCGATGTACGTACAGGGTGGCGCGGCAGAAAACTGCCCCCTTTTTCCGGGCTCTTCCGCGGAGACTGGCTAACTTTATGACTTTATCTCGCCCCTCTGACGTCTGTAATCGCGTTAGCTCGGTATTCCTGGATCCAGCCGGGTAGCGTCTCGCCGTCCACCATTTCTAGATCGTGGATTACACCGTCCCCGCGATCTTCGGGGTGGCCCGCGCAATTAAGGGCAACTTCGGCTGTAATCTTTCCTATGGAAATGGACAACTGTTACGGTGATCAACAGAATGGGCGAGAATCCTTAAGCGCGTTCGTTAACGAACTATTCTAGATTGCGGATAAAATGGAGGAGCTAACGTTCTCTGCCCTTCTGAAAATGGAATAATAATTTACTTCGCTCGGGGTCCATTAGTAGCTAAGGTATGGATTTATTCTGACTCCGCGGAGCGTTAGAGGGCGATAAGACGCGGCGATTGAGTGGAATGCACAGCGCCAGGGGTGAGGGTCAGTGCATAGGTAGGCGCGTTCGTAACGCACGCATCTATTATTATTCCTTTCGTCGGGCTTCACTGGCACTGCAAACGAGGGACTGTAAGTGCACCATCGGTACGGAGAAAAATACCGGAGGAAACACGTTTGTCCCGAGGGAGGCGGGGAAATGGTGACAAGAGGGTGGCTGGTGTGCTAACAAATGGGTGGGAAGGAGAAGGGTAGTATTAGCCGAGCGGTGCATCTGCAGAAGCTGCTCCCTAGTTATGGTGGATCGCGCCAGTTTGCCGAATCACCCTGTACATTTAGTTGTATCTGGGCGAGCGATTGAATGCGAATGGGCCAGCCAGAACGTGAGTATCCCTGACGTCGGCGAGCAGCCGGGCTTTTTCCAGTGACGAGAGGGATCAGGGGGATGCGCGACAGTAAAATCGAAATTGTCAGAGCTGCCGCTTTAGTTTTAGAGCCCTGGGTTACTGCCGTCGGCTCGCCCCCTCGCCAGCCACCCCCACTTCGCCCTCCGTGTATCCTATCGTCAACCGGTCTCGCCCCTCCCTGCCCCCTTCAACCCTCCGGCGGCCGCCCTTTCCTTCTGCCCGGCGAGTAATAAGTGCCATCCGACGTGGACTTATAGAATTCAATCAGGGAGTCCCGATGAAAGAAGGGAGGGATCGATCCACGTTCACTTAATTTTTACAACTTCCGATGGCACTGCGCGATACGTTCCACCCCTTTATGGCCCCGGGCTTTATCGTCCGCCGAGGAATGTCTATGCGCCCCGGAGAATCTTAAAACCACCCGCCGAGGTTAATCTATTCTCGATGGAGCACGCGTAATACGAGAAAGAGTAACGAGCGGTGTCTCGAGGCCGCGTCGGTATCGCCGCGATAGAAATCGATCCTCCGCGAGATCTTTGGCCGGACGACGACGTTTCCTCGAGGACGATGGATCTCCCAGGTCTCGTGAACTCGGGGAGGTTCGAAGGGAATCGCGGGGGCTCTCTTTGGCACTGCTGCGAATAATTGCGATGCAAGTGCCGGGGAAATTGCAACGTCTTGCGTGATATCGATTGGTACGGAGTCTTATAAAACACTATTAAGATTTCCTTCTGCTGATTTAGAAAGCTGAGACAATATTTGCAAAGTCTATGTTGGTAGCTCTCGTCAATTCAAGGGTCAATCAATCGAATCAATTTTAATTTTTTTTTTAAGTCACTTTAATGCACCAAATGTGTCTTCTGTCACTTCTGACGAGAACCCAATATTGTCGAGTATATTTAGCCTTCAAGGATATCGGTGACAGACCCCCTTGAGTGCACTTCAATGTCCTTCTGCCCTGGTGTAAAATTCCCTTTTTAAGAAAACACTGTAAATACCAAGAAGCAAATTTTATATTCTAAATTCTAAATTAATACTGACAGTGTATTTTTACAAGGGTTCTTCAAGTAACGATATTCAAGTACATTTTGTAAGGAGTTCCCATCTGATTTTGCACCCAGAGGCGTTCAACCGCCCATTGACATTCTCCGCACGATGTTCGGGCCCGAAATCACTGTGCGGCTTAATACTTTATCTATGGAAAGCATCGCGGATCTATCACTCGGGCGAAGCAGCGAGCCAAGCCGAGCCGTAGCCCCTCGTGAATCGAATGATCAAATACCGCGTGTTGCGATAGCGTGTCGATCTCGAATACGAAGTATTCGGCAACGGGGTCAATGTCGTGCGAGTGTTTTCTCGTTCTTTCAGCCCGAGACAGCGGGGGGCCCCATTATGCAACAGCCATCGCTGTGCCGTATAATGCGCTCGTATAATACAAGCCAGCTGGCCAGAGACGAACTCGAGCCGGGAGCCAGTGACCCATACTAGTCGGCTCCGAGTCGATGGAGCTCGGTAAATCCGTGTTTTTCACGCTTTTCCGCTTCCCACTGTCAGCTCTTTGCGGACTTCTGTTTTTATTTAACAGCTCGATGATCTTACGTGTTTAATTAAACCACCGACCGACGGATACGAAACGATGAAACAACCCAACACCGAGCCAAGTAATCGCTGTAATACCGTACAAAATTCCCTCTCGGTTCGCGAGTGGACAGAAGTTTTAATTGAAATAGAAGTGTTGATTCGAAATACGACCAGCAATAATGAATTTAGAAGTCCTGGAAATACTTCGAATGGAGGGACTTTCCAAAGTTTTTTTTAATGCTCCATTTCTTTCCACTTTGATTTTCAAACCGGGCGACTTTTCGAGGCAATTGTGTGTTTTGATGAAGGCTGTTTACGGTGGAAATGTCGGTTTTAAAAAGGAAAGTCGATGCACGGAGTTTGTCACCGTGGTTACGTGATAGCGCGGCAAATGGATAAACGTAGTCGACCTCGTGGTCGATCAATTAAACAGATACACACCTAGGAGTGGGTGTACCCGCCACAGAAAACACTCGGCTCGGTATTATGGCTCGCTCGACGCTCTCGTCGATGTATGGGAACGATAGAATGAATATCGTACGTCAGCCTCGAACTTTCACTTTCGCATGTGCGACTGACAACGCGACATGTCTACGCGTGCAGCCCATTCACGCACACCTACGTATTCTACTCTCCAGTCACGGGTCAAACATCACGCGAGCTTTCGTTTCATCTGTACCCGGACGTTCGAGAAGAATTTCGGGTCTGCTTCAGCCACGGTTAAGTACGAGCTTGCCCAACGTTGACGTTCGGAAGACCTAGCAAAAAAGATTCAGGGAGGTGCACGAAATCTCCGGCAGCGAGCCGGGAGGCGGCCTAGCGGAGAATAAGAGAGGATTCAGTCGCAAAAAGCGCGGGTAGGGTGGAAGAAAGAGGGAGGTGTTTGCAACCGTGTCGCTAATCGGATTTCCCTAGGCCGTGATTGCCGAATACGCGGGAATGAATTAGTAACGAACTTATACGTCGGTCGGCGCCGTTGGGACGGCAAAGAGGCTTAACCTAGACAAATTCAAGAATGGAGCAACAGGTTACAGAGCCGCTTCCTCTGGAGAGGAACGCCCGTCCTACACGTACTCCTACTACTCCTGTCCGTGGCCGTAGTTGTTTTCGTCGTCGTCGGCGGCGACGACGACGGGCGACGTCGTCCCAGCATATTTGTTTTGTATACTGTGCCACGGCTCGACCTTCGTTCCTGGGAGGCGGACATAATGGAGACAGAGAGAGAAAGGATCCAGCGACATCGCCTGCTTTCTCATTCATGCACCAGGAGACATATGAACGACTCGGAGCCGACGCCATTCAGCCTCTCTCTTTCTGTGAATTCTCGAGACATCTATTGTTGCGTATTGAACGTTTATTCGTTTGTATCGATTGTTCAGATTCACGGCGCTCTCGTGCCGGACAACGCCTGCAGAGATTCCTGTCTGCAGGGCATTTTCAGCGCTGCCTCGTGTCTTGGCGAGACGGGAGTGGACTTGGAATAAAAATGTTCTATGCGTTGCGAGGGTTAAATTTGAGAAATGTGTTTGTGTTATTTAGTACAGAGAGTTTTGAGACAATGCCAAAATTATTTTAGTATGGTAACTATAATTTGCCGTGATATAAAATTTATTTTTTTATACTGCGATTGCCTCATCAATATGTAGAATTCGTCCTGCTATTTAAATCGTGAATAATGATGATAGAACGGTAATGCAAATTTGACTTTCTTTCGTTTAAATAGAGATGCTTTTTCGGTCTGGATGTTACTTTATGACGATCAAATATTTACAGACCCGCATAACAGTCTCGCTTGGCAAGGAGGTATTTTGTATTATTTATGAAAATGCGCGCCATGCATCATCGTTTAATCGCGAATGAATTCGGGCACGTGCAAAATTTATGTAATCCAATATGATCGCTTATAAACGATTTGATACGGCCGGTCCTTCATTATTTCCAACGTTTGTTGTACATATTATTTCAGACAATTATTTCATTGAAACTCGTTCAAATAATTACTCCGCCCGAGAGCAAATTCCATCCGCACCCAACCAATCCGCATTCAAGTGGGCAGAGCGCAATATCGTGGCAAGTTTGCTTCTTTTTTCTGGACAAAAAAAGAGCAATTCTGTACCTTTAAACAGAGAGGTCTCTTTTAAAGAGAGCAATTTTATTATGCATTCAGAATAATTCCACGCGAGCCCCCACGAAAATTCCGATTCACTGGCTCTCGGCTACAAATGGAAAATACACACGGGGTGTAAAATAAGTAACGGTCACGATATTCGACGAGGAATTTATGCACACGGATGAGTACGAAGAAAGTAGTGCTTGAAAAGAAATTTACGTCCACGGGAACGAAGATGCCTCTTGCATTTTATTTCTCGCTATTGTGTACAGTATCAGAAAATTATGGGGGAAATCAAAACACAAAGATTTCTTATAGCCACGGAAGCTGAAAATTTCTCCAACAGTTTCGTTTCTAAGTAGCAAGTAATAAAACTATAGAAGAGATTATTAGGTTTAGAATATGCTAAATCCTCACGTCTCAAAGACAAGTATATACTCAGATTGCAAAACGATGACACACTTGTCGATTCCTGCCATAAAACATCGACCAGCTTCGACTTTCACAATTTTGGGACACCTTTCGTAATTCCATAAACGCTTAGAAACTTTAATGGTCTGTGGACGTTGTTACTTCCCCGCAGTTGCTAAGCTTCTTTAGTCACGAACAATTAAACGCTCAGCTACTTACTATTACTTAGTCGCTTAATTTCAGATTTTGTGACTCTTAACTTGTGGCGAACTTTGAGAAACTGTACATTAAAGTCGTATAATTATTATTAAACCAACTATTAAATTGACTTGAAAAAATGCAGAATTTCTTGTGGAATATCTCTAGAACGGTGAGAGATATCGAAAACAATTATAAACAAAAGTTGCCTCTTTTTTTATATCTACAAAACTGCGTAAAAGTAATTATCGAATTAAGGATTGGTGGTGGAGGTGACTTGGAAAAGTATGGAAGTTTCGATAATTATTTTAAAAAAGAAAATTCTATATTTTTAAGGGTGATTTCACTCACTAAACCAAACTATAGCGCCAACAAAAAATAGGTCTGTCTTACGTAATTTCCGGGTTGCCCAACTTCCCTCGTCAGTTGCCAAAATTATATCCTATTCTTTCGAATTATTCTTCCACTGTAGCCACAAATTCCCTTAATCGTTCCCTACAAAGCAGCCTCTCTTCATCCTTCGGGTTCTGTAACATGGAACCGATGTCTCGCCTGTTCGACGCGGAAGCTCGCCGAAAATTCGCGCGCGCTAACGAAACGAGAGCATCCAGCTCGAATTGCCTGGAAAGACGATCGTCTTCGGGTTGTTCGCGAACTGCGAAAGGCTGCAATCTCCGTTGGGAACGTTTTCTCCTCGGCGGCGCGCCATTATTCATCGAGAATTAAGGTGCGCGAGATTGCTGGAATTGCAGGAAGCGGCGGAAAAGTAATACCTAATGCACGCTGTAAAATTGCTCGCGTCGAAAGCGTTCCTCATTGTTTCGAGATGCGACTTAAATTGCGAACGCATCTAATTTGCGGCCTGTTAGTATGCAACGTCGCGGCGCTAACTTTAACAACCTCCTCGGTGGTTCTCTGCGCGAAAACGTGCAGCCCTCTACCCCTCTTCCATCGTCCGTTGCCCTCCGCGCCTTCCTTTTTCTTGATCGCGAGGGATTACGAAACAATCGCGCGTGGCTGTAAGCGAAATTGATTAAGCAACGTGGAATAACGGAGATTCTTACCGACAAAGGGCTGACACGCGGCCGTCGCGGAATTTCGCAACAGTAAAACGACGGCGCTGTTATAACACCGCCTCTCTTTCTCTTCCTCCGTGTACTTTCCGTTTATTCCACGCTGCTCGCTCTCTCGCGAATGGAAGGAGGGTGTAGAGGAGTCGAAGAATTATGGGATGAACGTTCGAACTGATAAGGGTGTTTACCCTGAGGGCTAGGTGTCTGGGGACTAATAAGTTGGTAAAGAGATTCCAGGGAAATTCCAAGTCGTCGCTAATCCCTAAATGAAATCTATTATTTCCTTTGATTATTCCTCTTCGTCATTAATATCCCTTGGCCCAGCAAATATATTCGACAGCCCCTTTGATTACTCTGGCGATAGCTTTGGTGCGAAGACTTTAAAAATTATTCAGAAGTATTATAATTTCACAAGAATTCGCGAAAACCTCTGCTGACACTTGTGAGGCATTGGGAGCAGAAGGCAAGTATCGAGAACCAACGATGCGATGCGCGGGAAACCTTAAAATCCTCGATGTTTCCCAGCGGGCAACGAGAGACACAACAGCGAGCGAAGGTGTATGAAATGTATAGAAAACACGTCAGAACAATTTTCGTTCGGAAACCGACTCCGGCAGAGAGATATCACCGAGCACCATAATAACTCACGTCCAGCGAAATCGATAAAGACAAATAAGCTCTCGGATTGCCCGGCGCCCGTATTACCAATAGAACTCTTTACTTGTTCGCGTTTGACGTTCCTTAATGGACGCAGGATGTTACAATGAGGTTAATAATCGGCCGAGTAATCGACTACCCTTCTCCAGGCTTTACATCACGCCACCCGCCGCTTCTCAGTCTTTTATAAATCGCTCGATTATTTCCGAGGAACAGCTCGTGAAGCATTAATGGAATGTCTCTATTAGGACGTATCGAATTAATCATCTGGGTAAATTGGTAAGCGAGTACGCGATGTTTCTTGCTATTATAATTTAAAGTTACTTCTATGGCTGGAGGAAGATATGTATTTTACATTTAATGTAGAGAGGTTTAATTCTCATGCTTCTGAATTAATTAATTCTCTAAGATTCACAGAAGCTTTAATATTATTCTTCTATTAAATGAGGCAATGAGAGCAAAAACGGACTAACTCGTATCTTTTGCGAAATTCAGTTAGTAGCAATAATATATTCCAACAGACTCTACTAATTATATAAAATAGGAAAAATTAATTTTTTCAATGTGGTTTATTCCGTTCCTGCTCTCTTAGTAAATGCAGTCAAGGAAGACGCAATTCTACGACGTACACGTCCCGTGATTTTAGTTATTACAGTTTGGTCGTACAGAAATGTTAAAAGTATCCCATAAATCCTGTATTCCTCAATCCTTTAATGGATTGTAAGCTTCCATTTACCAATGCACGTTGTAAATGCACCCTCATATCCATCAAAGTATCAATTTTCCAAGTGATCCAGACGGGTGAGATTCGCAGTGACGCGTTGAGCGTGATCGATTGCATAATGGGTGTCCCAAAAGTGCGGGAACTCGACGAAGCTGCAGGGAGCGGAGTCAAGAACGTTTCAGTTCCGGCACTTCTATCGCTAGATAGACACTCTGGATAAGAGTGGAATTTAATTGAGAGCCATTGTTTCCGCGCTGGCTCTTCCTCGTTTTACTGGAAAGCCGCGTATTAACAACCAGCCATAGTTAACTATTATTACGTCACCGACGGGGTTCGAGGACCGAGTGCGAGAAGCACGCGCGACCAAGTGTTTAAAATTCTTCCCCCGAGATGTTTGGTTCAGCAATGAGCTCCGACGCGCTCTAGACTCAATTCCCATCGCTTTCACATTACTCCGAATCCGTCGCACACTGCCTTAAAAATCGAGACACCGTGTACAAAGCGGTCAGTGTGCAAACAGTTGCAATGTCATTTACGGTAGTGGTGAAAAGAAAGTTTCCAGTCTGAGCGGTAAGAAAATTATAAATATTAATATTTTTAAATTAATACCATTGAGTATTAATTATTTTAAATTAATTCCATTAGACATAATTACATGTTGAAACTTACACTCCATAAATTGAAGGGTCACTAGAAGAGGCCAGAGGTACCAGTTTCAAGCTTTCTTCTCTCCAGTACTGTACTCGCCCACCGATAACGCAGAGGGGTCGACAGCTCGCCCCGTTCAAGGAGCTAATAGTATCGATTAATTTCCCTCAGCCTTCCATGCCCGTAAACCGCCGTGCAAGTGGAACAAGCGAAAGAAAACTGCTCCCGCGGCTCGCCGGGTCGCGAGGCGATGGGGTTAATCGCAGCAGTTACCTGTAATCGTCGGCGACAGGGGAAAAAGAAGCGGCGACAGTCGTAAACCATCCCGTGAAAGACGTGACGAGGCTTGCGAGACGCGCGCTCAACCGAGACACGAGGAGAGAAACCGCTTGGCTTATCGCGCGCCAGGCCTCGGCGTGGCGTTTCCACCTTCAGCCCCGGGTTCCCGTGCAGCTTCCCATGAGGAATCTTTTCCCTCGCTGGGAAAGTGTATAAATATGGCCTTACCGCGAGAAACCAGTCGATGCTGGCCGGCCAAGCCGCCGGGTTGCACGCGATACGTGTTATGCCAACGTGCCGGCCGCAATCCACTGTTCTACGAGGCTGGTGCATCGCCGCTGAATCCGTTCCTCCCAACTGGTTTACTGCCTCCGACGGAGGCTGCAATTTTATGGAAACGCGCTTTCAGCGACCTCCAAGTAAGGGGGCCTCGTAACGGCTCGGTGTCCCGACAGTGTTTGCTAGAGGTCTTTTTTTTAGAGAAGAGGAAGTGCCGAGTATTAAAGGCAGGGTGCTTGATCCGGAGAATGTCCACGTATGTTCAAAGTAACTGGAAATGTGATAAAACATGTATCGATGTTGGCAGACCGGCGAGCACGTCGCCGTCGGGTGCAGCGAAACCCTTATATGCACTGGAATTGCAAGGAAGCGCTAACAAATCCTGAATAAACAAGCCTGCACGATGCGTTTCCGAGTAATATGCCCGTTATTAAATGTCTACGTGCCCCAACGTGGACATACATGGTCGTCTCTCTAGGAATGAATGGCAATAAGCACGATGGTCTTGAGAATTTCTGCTGGCTAGCTTTGTTTCGGTAATTAATTCTTATTTTAATTAAGTTCTCTTTGGTTAGTTTGCTGATGGCATGTTTACTTGCTGTCAAGCTTTGGATATATAAGGAATGTATTTTTTGTTTATTAAAATTGAGATAGTAGTATGGCTGCTTTGCACCATATTATTATTTTTAAGTTAGGTCCTTGATATGATTTTAATCTATGGAAAATTGATAAGCGAAAGGTAACTGTCTTTTAAGGATGCAGATTTTTAATGTACAACTCGAAGCTTCCTTCGTCGGATGAATTTATCGTCCTTGGTACCCGTTCAGTTTGCAAGATATTACAGTAATTACGCTTAATATCGTTTTTCAGTGAGGATCTAACGATGAAAGATGGCCTGTAAAATTACGATAAATAATGAGCCCGAGAAAAGGGGAGAATAAATTTCTGTAGGAACGATGATCTACGTCTTTGGAATGAAAATAGACTGAAATGAAAGTGTATTTTCCATTGGTTAGGGGATTAATACAGGCTTTAATCTTTAAGGCACGGAAGGAACGAATGTGAAAGTGAATGTAATTATGATTTAAGAAGCTTGAGTGGAAACGTTGCAAAATTTTTACACGTTTTCAATGTTTTGATAAACTCGAAGAACTATCATTCGAAGCTGCTTCTACTGGAACCTAAGTACACCTCTAGTAGTATTAGTTCGTGGAGTGTCCGACCATATACGATCTTATTCCCCTTGCTGCTTTACACTTTGCTATGGCCCTTTATGTAATTGAATTTGAGAACAAGACCGTCTAACGTTGCGGATATATTCGTAAAAAGCTTTATAAGGAAGACAGAGAAATACCCTGCAGATGTTTAAAAAGAAGTCCAAGTCAAGATCTGTTAATTAATCTTTCCATCGCAACCAGTAGAAATAGACGTTTCACAGAGAAAGCACTATGCGGCTTTTCTGGCGAATTTTCAGTGGATTAATCAATAATCACGCCCACGTCTAAACAATTTAATCCGTAGTACGACGAGGCGTGAGCCGACGAGCACCTATCAGCAAGTTATACTAGCGATAATTATGGGGCAGCCTTTAATCACTCGCTCCATTACTGCGGTTAATAATCTTTTTGTCCAGCCGTGACATTTTAATTGACTCGATGCATCGATCATCCCTGAAACTCTGTAAGAGTATACCTGGCATAGATGACCCTCGTCAAAGCACTGTCTACGCGCAAATTACTAAATGGAATTGCTGACCGAAAGAGTTTTCTTGTACCCACTGCTAAACTGTCAATAAACTTCAAACCGAAATCTAAAATAGTACTATACGTAAAGGGAAACTACTAACGACTGATTCCTACAAGTTTCAGTTTAATTTCAATTCGAACAAGTAGAATAAAGATTGAGGTATAAACCTTAAATATGAAATTCAATGAAAATGAATTTTGAAATTCATTACAATTACACGTAGCTGAATTTGGCGTAGCTTCACTTTTCGGGAAAGCATTTGATTACTTGCCGGTTCAGTTTTCCGGCATCCGAAAATATCTTTGGACGTTTAAAATTGAAGCGTATAGCGTAAATGATTGAAATATAGCAGACGGCTCTCAGTGTCAACATTAATTATACTTTCATCGGCATATTTTCACGTTGACGAGGGGACACTGTGGCGCATTACGAACGCATTATCAGTCAATATAGGCGAGGCGGAAATAGATCCGCTGGCAATTGGAGAACAACCATCGACCCCGACGTACTTCCGCTAGATAATTGCATACTCTTTCACTTAACTCGGTCTCGTTAATAATCAGACGGCTCCTGTGCCTCGATGTACAGCTTCTAACTTCATTAACTATTACATCAGACCCATATACGCGATTCAATCTCGTAATTTCTGCTCCGCACATTCTGACTACTAGAGTTCGTATTTTCTAATCAAGTTAAGGATACAGAGTCTCGTTGAGTGGTGTCTTCATTAACGAATTTGGAAGTTCAGTAAAAAAAGAACACTATCTAAGCAATATTCTCCCAGGCGAATCGGTCGGAAGCAAAACAGTCCTGAGAGCAAATGCTACTCAAATCAACAATTATTTTATTTGAAACAGTTCTCTAAAATAAAAAATCTGTTAACTGTGAAAGCAGAACTTCCTCGTAACAATCGAGCTATCACGTGTTTCCCTCGGTTGTAATTCCATGGCGTTCCACGAGCGTACCGTCGCATTTATATTCCACGGCGACCCGTAAAAATCCCAGCTCGCATAATCGTGCACAGCTTTGATCCCAGAATAAAATTCCTTCCCGTCTCAGGCCTGTTCGAGTCCCCGAGAAAAAGAGTCTCGCCCGCGCGCGCCCTCGACGTAGGTAACCGAGAGAAAACGGTCACGTTGGAAACGCACAAGTGCCTTGCCTGCGTCTACGGGCAACACACAGGGAAAATTCCGCAAGTCTACGTGGGCGCGACAATTACGAGGGCCACGAGTGGAAAAGGGCAGCACTCTCCGTGACTTCGTTTACTCGCCGAGGATCCCCTCTTTTTTCAAAAAGCTCCAGACGCGCCCAACACCTCGCGCACCAAACTGTCTCCACCGATAGCGCGTCTTTCTCTATCCTTTCGTCTTTTTTCGGGTCTCGTTACGTCGGATCTGCATACACAGGCGACTCGGCACGAGGAAAATGAATAAAAAACACGGGATAAAGTTTCCCCGCACGAGACTTCGTTTGCGAGGAAATCGATTCCGAAGGTTCGTTTCGTATGCGAACACTCGATTAGGTTTCGATGGCTAAGTTGGGCATTTACTGTCAGAGGATCCGGGTAATTCCGCGCGAGGAAAATGAATGGAAAGCGTATAGTGATATCGCGCGATGCTTTCTGTTCGAGGAGATCGATTTTGAATATTCGATACGGCAGTACACGAAGTTTCTGTTTGACGAACTATACTGTACCCAGACACTTTCGAGGGTGATTTGGAAAGTTGTAGGGAAGCTTCGATATGAAGCACAAAAAGGAATATCCAACTTTTCATAGCGACTTTTCATGAGACAGCTACATTATGCATTTTTCTTAAGGCACCTTCGTATTATACCTCACGCAGCATTTATGTGGCATCCAAGCGCGTAAACATGGAAGCAACTAACTGTTTAAATGGAATTCCGTTACGATGCCCGTTTGTCCTTATACGGTGTTTTTACGAGGCGAAAGAAAAGCCAGCGACGGTGCAAAAATTTCACGACGTTTCCACGTTTCATTCCGATGTCGCGTTTCCCCATTTTCTTACCCCCTACGTGGTTGCAGAGAATTTATTTCGGCTCGCTGTCATCGCCAACCCTTTCTCCTGCGATCTGGTTTCACAGTGTTCGCTGTGCACCGGGAAATATCTGTGGCTGGATGCACGCGCCGGGAATGCATAATGTGGTGGTGTTACTCAATGCTTAGGACTTGGCAATCCTGAAAATTTTATACGAGCGTGTGTTCGGAATCTTTCGAGAACACTTTTCACGGGATGGAGGCTCTTGTATCTTGCGGAAACCCTCGCGAGCTGAATTAGGAATATCACGAACCGCAGGAACGCGAAACGTAAGGGACCAAGAGGGATTGTTTCTGGTCAGACACACTTTACGAAGAAATGTGAGTGGAACTCTCTGTGTAGCATTATTCTGTACTTCGCGCGTGCATTATTCAATGATAGAAACTTTTCGAGGAGAAGCATAGATAGGTGTACGAACTTTTTCTAGTTGATAATGTAATTAACAGGGGAGGAAAAAAGACTGAGGCCTCGAAATTCTTCATTGCATCCACGAACCAGCTTCGAGTAATATTAGATGCGAATCCAAACCTTCCCGCAACCCCGTGGCATAGAAAACAGAACTCTGTGCAAGGCGCGGTGCTCTAAACAGCATCCGCGATTAAAGAAACCAGGGGCGAACTAGTTTCGCGCGGAAAGTCGGAGGCGTGTCGAGAGACCGTGGAAATTCAGCGTTTAGCGGCGTCGGTGGCAAAAAAAGGAGCCGTGAAATCTTTTACAGCGATTCGTTGGGGCCCCTATTATCCGGACGGAGCCGAAACGCCTTGCCACCCCCCGTCAGAAAATTGAACTGGCCGTCTTAGCATCGGGGGAGGGTGTGCCTCGACCCCGCGTATCCTTTGTCCAGATGCCCGTTCTCGTTTAGCGTATACGTGGCCCAGGATCGTTCCGTATCCCCGCGCACCGCGGCTTCACGTGAGCAACCGTCGACAGAAGAAATTCGACGGTTTCGATTTCGCGGTAACGGCGAGCTCGATTACTCTCGAGAGCCGTGCAGCGAGGAGGCGGCGGGCAAGGGGGAGGAAGGACGGTTTGTGGCAGAGAGGGAGGCGTGTTGCGCCAAGAGACTGCTATCGTGTACGGAAGGAGCTGCATAATTCGGTAGACGATATTAGATCTCATTGTTAGCGGATTCGATAGACACGTACAGAGGCGCGATGTCGCTTGCTCTCGCACACGCGGACCGAATCAAAGGAGAGCAGAGAGAGGTGTACAGGGTGGCCTGAGCGGAGCCGTTGCTTGGACGTCTCGATGGATTGTCCTGTGTTCGGTCGAACTTATTTCTGTTCGTGGGGAGCCGAAGCTTCTGGTGAGGAAGTTTTTCAAGAGAGACGGGGGATTTTGTTTTCCGAGAGTATATAGGATCGCTGGTGTTTCGTTGGTGGATTATGAATTAGTAATTATGGCAATGATAACGATTCGAACACCGGATCTTTCTCCCGACTACTCAGAACCTTGTGCTAATCCTTCAAACGTTCAAACGCAATCAGATTACAGAGATAATGTCGGGGAGTGGCGACAAGACACTCTAAACGATTGGAAACACGACTGTCCACGTACGTACGGAGCCAGCATCCCGAATAAAATGGACGAAACCCACAGGCAGGGCGGAAAACCCTGCCTCACAACCCGCCTCGTATTTAGAGAGCTGCAGAGAATTCGGCGGGAAGCAAAGTGAATTCCTCCGCCAGTGTGACGTTAATAAATCCTGTTTATCAGCGGCATAATATTTTACGAGTCCCGCTGCAGCCAGTTAGAAATAGTCGGGGCAGATAAGACAGCCAACGTGTTCGCAGGATATCATGAATACATTTGCCAACTTCGTTCGGCAAGTTCTTCTAATGAAGTTACCGAAACACCCTGTATGCATGTAGGCCAGGTGGCTACGAAACATCCGGCTCACGGACGGAACGCAGGAAGGAAGGAAGGAAGGAAGGACGGAAGGAGGAGGTGAGAAAAGGAAGAGAGTCCTCGAGAGGTGGAAATGACATTTGTATGCATTGCGGCCCGTATTACAGTAGAACCAACTCGATCCAACACCTTCCTCCCGTGTCCCTCCCTGCCTCCAGCGAGTTACTCCGTGATTACTGTTTTCCTATGCCACGGCGTGTTGCCTCGGTGACTCCCAAAGGGAGCTGCGACGACGTCCGCGTCGTCGACGTCCTCGTCATCCTCGCAAGACACCGAGAACACGGCGCTGACCTAACGCCAAAGAGGATCGACCGTGACGTTGCTCTCCCGCAACAACCCAAGACTCGATGTGTCACTCGTTCTCTCCTCGTCGTCGCCGCGCTCGTAGCGAATTGCGGGAACGCATTTCCTCGCGGCGGGGCCGATGTCGCGCAGCAGTCGGTAAACCCTAATCGCGCGTAAGGGCTCCGTTGTTGAAAATCTCAGATTTCAAATGCAGAGAACGAGTTACTTTTTTCTTATAGTAGTCTTTTAAATCTCTCTGTTTAATTTCACACGACTTCTTCCATCCGCAGTGAAGCACCCCTTGAAACCCCATAATTAATATTTACCCCGATACAATTTGTATCACACAAATCTCCACCAATAAGGATTACCAGGACTGATAGCGCGTTAACCGCCAGAAATTCATGGAGAGACTCGGCTCCAAGCATCTCTGACAGCCCCCGGCGCGAAGCGAGCAACGCTCTCGACGGCCCCGCATCTCGGGGGAAAGAATCGAGCCGTCCAAAGCGGCCGCGGAAATCTTCGCGACGCTCCGGCAAGTTACAAAGCGACGAGGAGATCGCCGGCCGTGTGTGCACGATCTTCTAACTCCATCCTGGACACTGATTACGTAACGCGGAGACGTTTACGTAAGCTTTGGCCGAGGCACGATCCCGTCTATAAACCGGCTCATCCATCTTTCGCGCGTCTACCGACCTGTAAATCGGCCGAGAGAGCGGCCTTAACGGTCGACTAGACGGGACACGATGCTTTTCCCAGAGGTTTTCGGAGAAATTGCGATGATAGTTAGCAATCGAGGGGGGGACGTCGGCGAGGTGGGAATTGCTCGGATACCGAGTCGTTTCCAGCGGCTGCGTCGACCAGGCGGCAAGAATTCCTACGTGCAACGGGGGAGGATATTTCCCTCTTTATCGTTGACGCGCTATTTCTTGCGAAATCGTTCCTACCCAGATGCCTCAACGACTGCCTCGAATGCTTCATCTGACTGTTACACTTTTCGGGCTGGATCTCTCCCAGCGCCTTTGGTTGCTTTACATATTGAAATAGAAGGGTGGGTAAATGTTGTTTACGAATGTATGAGCCTCGTATCGAGGGGATGCTGGTGGTAGCTTGCTGTGTGGTATAAACGGACTTCTCGTATCGGATGGAAAAGAGGATTTGAGGAGAAATGGTGGTGCAGCTTGCAAACCTTAAATAGTTGCTTTAACGCGTTACTTACCGGGGGATGATTGATAGGCCAGCGTTTATTAGCTCGGAACTCGACGTTTTGTTGATTTCAATTATCGACCGGTCGACTAAAAATCGTTAAACACACCCACACTTCTACAAGTTTAATTTGAAACAATTTTTCCCACAAAAAGCTTGTGCTAAAAATTACAAACGGATGCACTAATAGTATTTTTCTGCCCTTTGATTCTACAAACCGATCCCACGTATTCGTATACCTCGACAAAAAATTCGAAACGTCAAAATCCTTGGAAGGAAATTGTTTAATTGTTAAACCAGCCTGGGCGAGCACGATTTATGTGTTTGATCGCCGAGTGGCGTTAAAAAAAGGCAGGAATAAAAAGGCCTGCTGGCAGAAGATCCATTCTGCCCCGCTTGCATTTCGTTTACAGTTTTTATTTTCATCGACGTTTCGTTTCCAAACGCTCCTCCGATTTCTATATATCACGCGGGGACATTGTTTAACACTATTGTTTGTTTCGATATCGTATTTCGTGCCGCACGCACCCATAAAAGCGAGCGCCGCCGCGTCGGGCGTAATTCGCGAAAAAACATTACAAAATGCCCGTGCAAATATCGCGCAAACGCGCAAATGTCGTCGCAAAGCTCTTTTACGGGCGCGGGCGGTGTCGACGGGCGAAAAATATGATTAGCAGAAACGAGTGGACGCGACACGCGCGGCGAAGACGCGATACGATAACTCGCGGATCAAATAAAATGGTCCCGAAACGGTCAGGCGTGCTGGATATTCGAAACCAGGCATCCGCTATACATATCCTGCTTGTTGAATTATATCCGAAACCCTCGTTTACAATATCGAATACCGCAGTAAACATTATACCAACGGAAACTTTAATAAACGCATAAACGCAGCCGGAACCCATGAACATATCGAACCAATATTGCCCGATCCACTTCATCATTCCAGCAGGGAAAAGGAATGAAAAAAAAAAGGTACGGGACCTGGCTGATCGGATGAACATGAAATTTTGTATCTATTGTATCGGCACGAGGGTACGATTTTCCATTTAACGGTCTCCCCCGTTGTGCAACGATTAACCAGAGCGCGCGATTCCCAGCGAAACAAAAATTCAATCCAACTTCCGTTTAAATCCGACAGCGTGAATGCGCAACGTTGCCCGCCTACTCGCCGCCCCTGTAACTTCCAAGCGCGAAAATGGCATCGCTCGTTCTTCGTCTTTGTTGTGCCGGGTACAATTTGACAAGCAATTTCGCCGTTTTAATACAGATCCGCGTAAATTTAAAACCCATTGGCGGAGAGGGAGGGTGTAGATATCGTACGGCGGCGCGTGGCTTTTGTCGGCGGTTTCAATGAAACCGAATACTACCGGTGGATTCTCACAATGCAGAAATAAATTTGCACTCGCAAATGGGGAGGCGCCCGCTACTTATGGCCGCTCGTGTCAAGCTGCACGACCCGTAAAGCAAATTCCCGAATTATTTTCTTTTGTTCCGACGCCCCGGCCGGGCTTTCATCGGCACTCGTCGGCCGACTTTTATGACTTTTGTTTAAATCCGGCATTAATTTCGCGAGATATATAAAATAACCTTATAATCGTTAATATCCGCGTCTTTGTACTCGTCAGCAGGCCTGGCCAATTCGGCGACTCGGGCAAATGTATTTTGTTCATTTCGTTCCTTTGTTTTCTTTTCTCTTGTCTGATTCAATGAGTTCTTTAGTAATTTATTACTGTTTACTGGAGTGTCGAGCCTGCAGGACGAGGCACGCGGAATTACCACTTCATTTACATATGCAGAATACTGCCACGAGATCCATGGTTTCAGAGGAGGCATAAGTCGAGTTAAATGTCAAGTCAAAGCAATAATTTTATAAACAGTTTATTCTAATTTACTCGAAGTTGGTAAATATGGAGCTGCACCTCTCTGGCTGCAAGGCCCTCAATTACGTTTTGCAAGTGCATCGTTGCAATTCTGAGAAAGGTGAGATTGTAGGGAGACATGAATTGTTATACCATTCTATTTTTCCCTCGCAATTATTTTCTATCCCGTACGAGACGCTAGCTACAACTCACCCCAATTCCGTGACGCAACCTGCACGCATAAATAACTTTAATCCCACATTTTACGTACTACGTTAGTAACGCTGGCTCATTCCGGCTCGTTCCCTCATTCGCCACGACAAACTGCAGAATATAACTCTTCCTCTTTACACAAGCCTATTTTTATCCCCGGTCACACTTCAAACTTTCCTTTGACGTCGGCCCCACACTTACGCTTTTATTTCATGTTTCACCACCCCCTCCTTTTGTTTGATAGCCTGCGTAAACATTCGCCAGGCTTGCGTCTCTCGCTGCTCCTTTGTGCCTCCCACGCAGCCGCGCGCGACTCGTCATTCCGAAATAAATCAGTTATCGTCCCTCAAACGCAACGAGACCGAATAAGGCAAGAAGGAAACAGAGGTCCCGGGCAAAGGGGAGCGGTTTTCCTCGTATCCACGCGGAATCAGCCCCACGGAAATGATCGCGTGCGGCGAACAGAGCAGCGCTGCTTCGAAATAACGCATCCCCCGTGATCTCTCTTTCAACTGGAGACAGATTGAAATATCGAGGAGCCCCGCTGAAAAACTGCACGCCGCCCGATCGAAGACCTCCGAGAGTTCCGAGCCGTGCCGCGTATAAACTCGCATGAATTCCGAGCATTTATTCGCTCCAGCGGCGAGGTATGCCTCCGTGGATTAGGGGGAAGGAAAGGGATGGCTTTGGGTCCGACCGCTTCCCTGGCGCAACTCGCGAGCTTCTTTGTGGCGATTTATATGTAGCAAACGTGCGACTGTAATTGTAGAATTACGCGGGAGAGAGATTATAATATCTAGAAATCAGAAACCAGATAGGTAATAGAGATAGAAAAATAAATTAAAATCCTTGTGTTTAATACGAGGAGCCTATCAATCTATAAATACCGTCCTAAGATTGCTAAGGAGAGAGTAAAGAATCAAATAAAGAAATTACTGACTCTTGATCGAAATCTAAAAACTCGCGTTACGTTGGAAAATCAATTCTCTTCGAGTCAAGAGCTTCTAAACTTCAGCTTCTAAGCTTCTACAACCCCCATACTCGGACACCCCATCGAATATACATACTCTGTAAGTGGAAAAAAATACCCTCGATTCGCCGGTGGGCGCGGCAAATTTCGCGGTCGATTATCGCCGTGAATTCCATAAATTCCACGCGAACGTCTCTATCCCCGATAATAAACCGGCCGGCAAAGCGGTTGGGCGGGATAAAGGACACCGCGAAATTAGACTGCACAGCGGGGCTCAATGGAATCCTTTGCATGCATTAATGCACTCCTGTGCAAGCAGAATGCGGGAATACGCTGGAAATGAGAATACACATCGCAATCATTGCGGGTGCATTTGATTCCACGGCTGTGTACACACGGCCCGCGCCCTCCTCCGCGCCGGGTCGGGCAAGACCCCGACCGAATGTGTGGGGAAGGTGCACGCGCGTGCATTTTGCGGCCTCGCGCACTCCGAGCGTATCCTGATCCTGCGACTACGTGTCGAACCGAACAGTCAATAATCCGCCGTTTACCTGTTGCGTGAACCCTGTCAACCTAATGTCCTCCCCACCCTCCGCCCCCCGAGGACCCTTTCCAGGCTACACGGGCATTCATCCATTCCTAAAGGCCCTCGGTCTTCCCCTTTTATCAGCTCGGATCGACGTGCTTGCGAGCAGCGTGTCCGTGACGCCACGGTCCCGAGCCGTGTCCATTAAATTGCAAATTCGGGTGGAGTACAAGGAGCGGAGGATTTATCGACGAGCGTCGTCGACACTGCTCCAGGCACAGCGGACAGCTCGATGTATCTCAGAGGTTCTAAAAAGGGATCGCGGTTAAATATGCCGGGAGCAAAGAATTAAGGGGTCTTCTTTGTGGGACAGCTGGGAAAATCTAAATGTAAAAAAAAGGGAAAATATCCATTTGTACTGGAATAAGAGCAACGGGGTTTTTGAGTAGGTAGAATCAGACGGTTGTTAAGCGCAAGTTTTTCAAGGGAATGGTCGTTGGAGCAAGTTCTCTATCGTCATGGTAATTCAGGATCGTTCCAAGAATCGAAAGCCGCGCGTGCTCGCGAGATCGGTGAAGAGGGTTGCGCGCAGTCATTGCTGAGGGAAACCGGAAGGGGAAAGATGAAAGGCGGAGTGGCCTAAGATTAAAAGGTCCGCGAATCGACGAGAGGCTGCACAGTCAAACGGATACCAGCCCCGTGTATTTGCAACGGGCAAACAGAATCAGTTCACGTGGAAAGCTTTTCTCGCTCTTTTTCAGCGAAATTTCATTCGTCGACTGACTCGGCGGCGGAGCAAGAAACGTTGTCACGGGAAATTCGACGCTGCTCCCTTGCCACCCTTGCGCGTTGTTCTTTGTAAAAGATCCGCAACAGCTTGCCGACCTGACACCTTGTCGCTTTTCCGTGGAAATCGGTCGCTTGTTATTACCAGTCAATAGTCATACGCCTATCGCCAATATTTATGTGCCAGGGCTGTGGAATTTATCGGGCGTGGTATCGGGAAATAAGAAGCTACAATTTTGTGTATTATTCAAAGAAATTTTATTCAAAGGGAATTTGAAAGCGAAAGAGGGTGTAGGGAATCTATTTTTAACGAAGAATAGCGAGGAGCTATTCTCAGTGATGGTTCACACATCTCCACAGATACTTTATCTTCCAGTGGCATTTTCGGAAGCGAAGCTGTTAGATATACGACCACATCGGAAATCACAGCCACGAGTCGCAGAAGCATCTCGCGCGAGAAGACCCTAAAAGAAAGAACACCGCCAAGGCTTTCCTCGGCGCCGTGCAAGGAAACTCGACCGATAATCGTTGAGTCGTGCTGCAAGGAGCACTGAGGCCGTCTCGACTCCGAGGATGGTCGATTGGCACACCTACCGCGCATTCTAAAGGCACCCTACGCTTTTACATCACCTTTCTAAACCGTGTCTGGCATGCGAAGACGCCTATCGAGGTGCAGCGAGAGTGGAAACGCTCCAACCGTGATGTGGCTAAGCGAAAATCGCTGGACAACGAGAACGCGTGGAAAGTGTGTCCGCCGTGATTAACACGTCCCTGTCAAACATGGCAGAAAGTGTGAGGCAACGATCGTACCGTGCTTTCACGATTGCTGGATTCTTTGCCTTTAAGGCATTTGAACACTGTCGAGTGAATTAAAATACACATGAAACGAGCTAATTATGAATTAGGTTTGAAAGAAGGAAATTATTGTGGACTTTCTATCGTCAGAATCCAAGCTAGAATTATTGTAGAATCGAGCTACTCCCTCGCATCGTGCATAAGAAATCTTGCAAAAACAATCGCACCACTCCCTTCGCTGGATATTATATTAAACAGCGCAGCAGGCTCTGAATGATCAGAGAACGGAATGGTCGGGAGAGAAAGATCCCATGCTGGAGGCGAACGAAGGGTTTGCGCGATCCGTTGGCGATACGATTCGTCGCTGTCAATGTAAATCAGCCCCAACGCTGGGACACTTCGTTTCGTTTATTTTTCAGCCTGGTGTTTTCGCCAGACGTGAATCGCGATGCAGCTTTTTTTATTCAAACTCTGCCTTATTGATTTCTACGTCAAATGGCTTATTCCTCCCTTCCCCGTCCCACCCTCAACCAGCACAGCAACCCTCTCGGTCTTTCTCTCCCTCTCTCTTGCTCTCGCCCTCTGGCTCTCTTTCTCACTTTTCGCGCGTATACTCGTCCCATTTCCATGGAAACCACAAATGAAGTGCTCGCAGTATAACTGCGCACGGTATTCTCATTTTCATCAAAATTCGCACAGGCTGCTCGTCTTCCAGACGTCACGATCGCCCAACCTCCCCAGCCATCCCTCAACTTATCTCCATGCACGCCATAGTTCGCTCGAGGCCGAATTCTTGCAGGGGGAAATGCAATCGGGGTTATTTCGACCTCCGACAAAGTCTGCTGACATTTAGAGGATCGCAAAGGGCGACGCTGAGTCTGCGGAGGGATGTGTGAAAGTACCTAAGGATTATCCATGGATGATCAAGGCCAGCTCATTTTGTCGCGAACATAGTATTGAGATGATGATAACTATTATACTTAGCTACTTAATGAGATAACCAAAATTAATTGATAGCTATCTATCTAATATCTATAATCACATTTTAATTTACGCGTATCTCAATTACCACCTAACGTCCTTCATTTACATTCCTTTGCTCGCGAGAAACGACGACGTTCTACGAGATAAATCCTCTAATTCATTTGCGTGGTCTCGGATATTACATGTATTACAAAACTGTTAGATCTTCCCGATGAGCTCTAATCGCACATCTAGTCGCAAAGCATCACTTTCAATGCTCGCACTTTCGTCTAATCGTTTCTCAGCATCGCCTCTGTTCCATTTACGTCCACATTCATTTCAACAAATTTACTTCACGCTCTTGCTGTGACTCATCTTCGTGATCGCATCTCGAAATTGTTGCGTCAGAAAACGGAAATCTAAATTAAATCGAGACCAGATTAAATCCAGGGTGGATCGAACCAGATTCAAGCTTCTGATACGCCAACGGAGTCGACGGCGTGATCGAAGATCGACGAATTATACAAGTGTCCAGAAACCGTCAGCTGTTCTCCACTTGACAAATTCTGGACGTGCGCGCTCGCGAAATTCCATTTCCAACGTTACCACTCCCTTTTCTCCACGTTATTCCGGAATATCCTGTGTCCGATCCGTGCACGATCGTGAAATTTTTACACGCCAACGGGCACAATGGCCGGGACGAATGTGTTTGATTAAAAACCGGTAGAATTTCACTCGCGCTCTTTTTGCTCTGTTAGATAATGAAATCTTCTCGAGCGCTGGAAATCGGCAAGTTTATTAAAAAACGGCAACGAGCAAACGGTACACGTATCGCTCGTGGTCCACATTCCCAAAACTATTTAACTCGTAAACGTTAATGAACGTGTTACTACACGAAGTTTTTAATTCGATGTATGGTAAGCTAAGCTAAACGACAAGTTGATTTTCAATTTAATAACATGGAAGGAAGAAGAGCTTGCTAATTAAAAAAAAGACTCCCAGTTTGTTACTTAAACATTTCGTATCTTATATACTGTAGGTATCTTACGTTAATAATTATTTCTGCAGCGGTTTAGAATTTCATTTTGCTATTTTCGCCATCCGTGCCCTCGCTCCATAGCAGAAATTGCTTTGCAGACAGTCTATTTACGAGGGGTTGGCGACCACATCGACTGAAGTTTGTCTAAAGACGATTTTTTCTCGAGGAACGTTCTTAGATGACAGGTCTGATGGCTGGTCAACGCGAAACTCGAGGTAGAGGCAGAAGTCGCGATTGAACCGCGGTTTCGTGTGGCAAACTTGCGGAAAGGGAACCGCAGGAACGGAGACAGAGCTTGGAAACCTGAAAAGAATCTAACTTCGTGCAACTTCCAGTCGAATCAAACGTCAACATGTTTGTTAGGCATCCCGCAAATCATAGAAAAGTATTTCAACCGTGTTTTTTAAATTCGTGGACAACGGAGTCCTTACTAGTTTTAAAATTAATGACAAAACAGTTTGTTTCGAGAAGAAAGTATTAAAATCATCTTGATCCAACATCTTGAATGACACTTGGCAAGCGGCTTCTCAAGTAAAACTTTGACAAGCTGCAAGAAATATCGACAGAATGCAGAGTCTTTAAAGCTGCATATTCGAATTGCCAGCGTTGCCTGGGAAGATAGAATCTCTACAGTTCTGTTGCCGTGCCTTGCATGTCCTACAGCATCTCCTTCCATCCCACCCGATTGAACTCACACCCCCTCGCTCCACTCCCGAAAAATTCGTTCGCCATCCATACGGCACTGTTTACCTTCAATGGCTCGCCATCCACCGTGTTCCCCATTTAAATTTTAAATTGCTCGAATGGAATCGACGATTCGTCCCTCTACTTGCCGTCGATCCGTCGCGCAAACTTTTTCCACGGCACAATAAACATTTTCCAATGTGCCCGCGCTGAAAGAAACACACCCCCGCTCCTTGGCACGCCGTCGTGTCTTGGTCGCGTGCATATGCGCATGAAGGGACGCGCATAATCGTCCTCCACCTCGAATAAACAGGAATTAGCAAACTCATATGCATAGAGGATGGTTCATACAGAGTGCGCGCAACTGTAGGACAGAATTCGGCGGGAATATAAATGCCAAGAAATATGTTAAACACCTCACTATACAAGTTCCCTAATTATTTACAAATCTCCTTCCATTAAAATTTCTCACAAGCACCAATTTTCTGCTGAGGAGCTTGGTTTCCCATTTACAAGCTTCCCAGTCACACACCTACTTAACTTTTCAGCTAACAAGACTTGTAAGACTAGAATATCCACGAATACGTTCCCTCGTTTTCGTCCGCCGAACTGCCCCCCGGAAGCGGTGACCAGATATTATGAAACAGCCTGTCGATCGACGCGATCCAAAGCGTTCGCGAGCCACGCTGGCGAGTTTCCCACGGAACACTCGTCGCCACGGGGACACGCACCAAGTTTTCCCATTTTTTTGTTCTATTTCCCTACGTTTTCCCTGGCCTCTAGCTACCCGGGAGCGTCGTCTACCGCCGCGTCGCCGCCTCCTCCAACCCCTTCGCCGCGGTCCTTTTCCCACCGCGCCCCGCGACCGTCGCCCCCCTCCAGCCGTACGGCGAATTTTCATGCGGTGCCGCGCGATATTAAAGTGCCGTTTCCCTGGGATATTTGCGCGTCGCGAAACGCAGGAAATAGCTGCGCGACTCTCCTTTTCCTTGGTCCGTCTTTTTGCTCGTTCCGCGATGCCATCGGGCCGGCAAGAAGAGCGAAAGGTGAAGGCGAGGGGCGAGGGTGTTAGTAGACAGACACGTTGCTTTATGATGTTTTACAAAATATATGCGACGATCCGAGCGTTCGCGCGTCGCGTAACCGTCGGCTGTCGTTTAGCCACGACGGCTCGCAGCTTAATTTCGCCCGGGGAATTATGGGGACGCGTGTGTAAATAGACAGGCGGCAAAGAAGCGTCATTTCGCGAGGCAATTGAGGGGATGGCTCTGAGAGCCGTAAAAAAAAATCGACGACCCGGTGCGTTGTCTGGATGCGTACGAGTTTCATTCTCGTTGCATCTGGGGGCGTAGAGGAAGGAACAATTGCGACAACAATTTATGACGGAGCAATTGCGCGAAGCGCGTTAAGATGCATTAACAACCGTGTAGCATCTTCTTTCGTGAATCGCGTGGTAAGCTCGGCAGCCAGTAAAAGTATCCCTACGTCGATCGAGAAGCCAAGGATCTAGGTTCATGACCGTGACCATTCGCAAAATACGCCCAGGAAGAACGAACTGAAGAAGTGACGCGAACTCGTTGGGTCGCGAGGGTCCACTTTAAAATAGGATGATTAATCAGGGTGGCGTAACATAGCGCGGTTACGAAGAATGAAAGCATTGTAATAGCCGGCCGCGTATAATGAGCGGAAACCGCGGAACGTGCCTACTGCGTTATTCACGATACATTCGTAGGGGGGCGGGTTAATATCGCATCGGCCTGGTCGCGTATTCCGCCGAAATTAATGGGCCCAAATTTGGAATTCATTAACGTCAGATTCCCGAACTGTCGTTATGACGAACTGTGAATTAAGTGGTTATAAGCTTAATCGAAGGTTACGCGGCGATACGTCCATAATTCCTGCGTCCGCTGCCCGCTCAGTTTCGAGCTTGTCGAGCACGCGACGCGCGGCGGTGTCGCCGTTGCGAAAACGGCGCCTCGGCTGATCTTTACGGACGAGTCGAACAGACAGGAGAATAATTCCACGCCTGTACAGACGGGGCTCGCTCGATTTTAATTATGATTTTCTTACCACCGCGGAGAATTTCATTGTAGAAATAGAAAGAGCTGGGCGAAACGAGATTGCCCTCGTTGCGAAGTACGTTCTCCTTCCACTTATTCCCCTGCATTCGTCGTTATCGCTCATCGTTTCCCTCGACGTTTCGCTTATTTTCCACGGCAGTTCGGTTTACGTACAACCCGGAGCTCGAAAAATGCTCGAATTCTCGATTATGACCGCGCGCTCGAAACATTTGGCATCCTTCTGGAGAGGAATGGCTATTCGTCGTTATCGCTCATCGCGGTTAGAGCTTTCCTTTTGCTAATAGACGGAGGAAAGAGTGGAGCGGTGTCTGCGATTGCGTAGCACGTGAAGGGTGCACGAAGAAGCGTGGTGGAAGTCAGAAAGCCTGGGAACATCTGCAGACTAAGTAGACTTTTCTACATACTCGGATCAGGTTGAAAAGAATTCGAACGGATCACCGGAGGCGAGGGCAGAAACTAAAGCAATTCGCTGAGCTACATGATCGCGGGGTAAGGTGGAGGCAGGAGGCGGAACTTTAATCGAGGAATTCAACCCTTCTTAACCATTCCACTTGCTGAATTCGACCGTTCCGCCTCGCAAAAGAACAGACTAACGTCAGTCTTCAGACCAGAAGGATCGTCGAGCCGTCCTTCCCCCTGGCAGCCTCCCGCGATTTCACCTTTGAGCTGGCCCGCTCATCCTACCGAACGGCGCGCCACCGCGAGAAACCTCAGAAAACGCAACGTTTGTACGAGAGGCGAGAGAATAGAAAGGAATCCCCGACAGTCGGCTAGTGCGGATCGATTAATTATTTAACGAAGCTCTCGGCACCCTGTGCTGTTGCTGGTTACCCATGCCCACCCCTCTCTTCCCTATCCTAACCCCCCTCGGTTTCTCATCCTCGCCGCGGCGCACTGTTTAGCCCCGAAGCAACGTCCGTTCCGTTCCGTCTGTATTTCCATTCGTTGAACATCCTTCCACTGCCAACGGCCTCCTCCGTTAACCATCCTCTGCCAACCCCCTCCTTCCTCGTTCGACCCTGCCCGTTCGGCCTGAAATTTCATCGTGAACGGAGAAATCCGTAACTGCGATCGCGAGAGAGGGGGCGTCGCTACGGACCAGGATACCTGCGTAATTACTTTGCCTTTGATGAGAAAACTCCCGATCTACGCGCGCTACGCAACCATCGCTATCTCCCGAATGGTCCGGGGTTGTGTCAGCGATCGCTAGTCGATTCCCTCTGTTGCCAGCTCCGAGATAAGCCGCGCACATCAGGCTCTGCATTTTTAAGCGGCGATGTACGGGCTTAAACACCCGCACTTGCGGCTCGTTTAGCGAGCGGTGCAAAGATTGCGCGTGGTTCGGGCTGCAGCGATGATAGTAATGATCGCAGAAGCGATGTGACGAAGTTCCGGGGGAAACGGGACACGGGCCCACCGCGTGGGCTGCCGAACCTCGTCTGACCATACGCTGACCGTTTCTACTTGCTCGCTTCATTAGACACGAAGACTGTTCAAGGGAGACGACGAGGAAATTGAACAGGCGTTTTACTCATTTGTTTTTCAACAAGCAAATGTATAATGTGTGAATGAATTGCAAAGATAGCTATTTAAAAATACGTGTACCCATTTCGAAAGGGTAAGAAGATTCTTGAAAAACTTAATTTGTTCACGTGATGTCGATCCTCAGAATTTACCCTGATCTCTTCAAACATAAAGATATATATTTGGTTTAGAATTAGTTGAAGGACTATTAGCCTGGAATACTTTCGTCTACATCCCACTGAAATGTATTCATATCCAGAAATCACGTTCATCGTTACGATTAATTAATGATTAAAGTGTTTTGTATTATTTTCAACGACGCTGGCCCGCCATCTCTTAAAGACACGTTCTTCCCCAACTTCGTTTTCATTCTCAGCCGCTCGTGCTCGGGTTAAAACACTTATTGTACGCGTCTGCACCGAAGTTCCGTCGGAGCTAAAATTCGAAGCTGACTCCGCTGAAAGTCGTCTCCTCGGAAACGAGACCCGAAAGATCGTGGTGGAGAGCCGTTCGCGAAGAAATTCCTCGAGCGTCCGGGAGGGGGTGAGTTCGCCGCTTTCGAGGAGGGATGGTATAAACACGCCGGACAACCGAGAGGAGACGCTGGAGGATCGAGAGAAAATAATGACGCCGGTGAAATAAAGGAGAATGGACGAATGACGATAATCTGTCGGATAGTTTGAAAAAGGAGAAGCCAGCTTTCTAGAAGAGGCTCTTCAATAGGGAACGAAGTGGGTGTTACAGTTTCGCGTCTAAGTACCACTTGGAACATCAGAAATCTTCGTTCGTAGAAAGCAAGCGATGGGGTTGAAACGACAAGGACGGATTTCAAACTGCTTTACACAAGAATTCTGCAATAATATAAACAGCGGTTTAACATCGCGATAAAATAGTCAGAGGATTTTCCCGCTGGTATCTCGTCCGAGAGTTCGATTCGTCCCCGCGGAATTCTCTGCGTCAGGATGGGCAATTTCGCCGCGCATGGCCTCCCAAATTTCATAAAACACGCGCGAATAAGTAGGGAAGCGAAATCAAATAACACCTGCTGTATTAAATGCCACGAACAAACAGGTGTAATTATTCGTTAGCCAAGCGAATATCAAATAATTATCAATGATTCGTTGCGTTTCCACGGGCGAAAGTATCCAGCTAGCCTGGCCGGAACTAAATTAACGCGGTTGCGTGTAATAACAAACGAGTTGCCGCCGGATCGATCGCTTGTTGCCCGAGGACTGAGCTCTGAAATTTGGAGGAACGGAAAAAAAAGGTGGGAGTCCATTTTAGAGGAACGATCGTGCTCGACGAACCGGCGTGCATCGCTGGGGCCCTGATACTGGATATACCCTGGTTAATTAACTATCGGCGATTTACGAATTCGCGAGCCGCGGTATTTTCATCGCGGCCTAATTATTATGATATTTGTTGGAGAAACATAGCGCGCCCTGGCCCCGCGGAGCGGCGCGCACGCTCGAAAAATTGGGCAATTTACGAATCATCGTTCTCCCTGCCTGGGAACATCCAATTTCGGTCGGGTAATTAAACGGTCGTTAATTAACAAAGGATCGCGCAACGCGCTCCGGGTTACTTTGGGAATGCTTCGGGATGGAAATGGAACGAGTATTTTTTCTGTTGGCTTTGAGACGAGTGAAATGAGATCTCCACCGATCGATTGTCACTCATCAATAGTCGTACAGCACTGGGAATATTTAATGCAATACCCCGGAATTGGCAAGGTAGTCGCGATCCAATTTATTTCAACCAGCTTATACCAAAAATACTTATACTAATACTAAACAAGGTGGAAGCGAATATACACGCTAAATATTCGAGTGTTGCAATAAATATTTCCAGTACTGTAAATGAGAATCGATGGAGGAAGAAATTAAAAACTTAAATTCGTAATGGACAAATGATTTCAAAGAACAAGCAAATGCACAGTGATTTCGCGACAAGTATTATTGGCTTTAACATGGAAACACGCGACTGCAATGGGTAAAGTTTCCAGAATGTTTTAGGTTTCGGTGGCAGGGCAAGCCGAGGGTTCGCTATGCTTCTAGCCGGCGAGGAATACTGGCTGCAGTGTACTGTTTGCGCGCATTGTCGTGTACGTGTTACTTTGGCAGGAAAGGTGGATACGATCCCGCGTTCATCCCATTTGATACCGGTGCGTTCGTGACGGGGAAACTAATTAACGGCTCATCGACCAGCCGAACTTTATGCGCCTAAACGCAGTGGATTAATTCGTGTATGGACAACGAGACCGTACGCGGCGCTTACAAATTAGAAACTACGTACCCTCCACCTGCGAGGTGTTCGCATTTCGAGAAAAGAGCATGTATAACTATTTGCCAATGGCACCAAAGTTGCAACACTGCAGTTCAAGTACCATTAATACTGGGGGAGACATTTTCTAAAGTTAATTAATTTTCTCTTCCACACTTGGACTTTCTTAACCCTTAAGAGTGCCTCTTTCAAGATCGCCAATGAACAACCCTCTGAATAATACGAGTCGCCTCGTATCCAGAACGAATTACCGTTCGCTCGCGAAAGTATCCCCTTAATTCGTTTCCGTACACGCGGGGGTAATTGTAGGGATGATCGAGGCACCGTGCACTTCATTTGCCCAGGAATAACTCGATTTTCCCGCAGCGCCGACGCGATGGATCGATCCGAGTGCGTTCGCCTACGCGATTATAGGTTCGCAATGTACACGGTAACCCTAACGATTTCTGAATTTTGAATATTTCAGGCCAGCGGGCCGGGCGAGGGCGAGAACGCAACCGGCGGTCTGTCCGACAGAGGAAATGTTTAACGACAACGGGTATACAAAGCTGAAATTAATTAGCTTCAGACTTCCGAACCTGTTAGCTCCGATAAAGTGGACGAATTGGCGGTCGTGTATACGGACCTGCCCGTGAATAACGCAACAGCTACGACCGCGCGGTCCGCGTAATCGCGGCGACGTGGCCGCAGAACTTTATTCCCTCCGTTTCCCTCTTTCGCCTGACCGTGTCCGGGAGCCTGTGTCCCGTGAAACTTTGCCCCACCGCCGTCGCCGTCTGAACGGGAGCCAACTTCCCCCCGTCGGGTCGATGGTGAGTGGGTCAAGTCTGCAGGGCCCGCAGCTTCGCCAGCGGAAACGTCGAGGCGGTGGCAAGCCGAAAACATTACGACTCCACCCTTCGTTTCGCGCTCTGGCCTCTGGTAGTTTGTTTGGAAACTGTGCCAGCACTTTTCGCTTCTTCCTCTGGGATTCGACGGATGAAATCGAGGGCCTAGTTCGTGATTCTTGTCGATGGTCGATCTACTTTCCTCGTCTCACCTGAGAAGGGGAATATTTGTGGATTTTTTGCGGGCCTGATTAGTGAAGTTGGGGATGAAAAGAACTAATAGTTGAACTATGTTCGTTACACCCTGTAGACTCCATATACTAGAATAACACAGTCCCTGTTTCACAGTGTCAATCAGAAGACAGTAACGTAAATGCGTCCGTGGTTTCAGCACTGTTAAGGCTGTGCCTTGATGGCAGGTGAAACTCGGAGAATCAGGCGGACGGTATAAAAGAGGACACTCGGAGTGTCGCGTGCCCAGTCGCCAGGGGGTTGAAGTAGATTCGCCTTTTAAATAGCATCGATCGTGTTTCAGCGGGGGCGCGGGACACCGAGGGAGAGAGGCATGGAGGCGGGAAGGTGTCGAAGAGAGCGAAACCCCTGGACCCGGAGGAGGAGAGCCACGACAACGACGACTACTACTACGAGGACGTGGATGAAAGAAACAATCCGACCAACGAGGCACCGGCCGTGCCGCCCGGATTCCTCAGTCCCTCTGTGAGGGAGTACCTCGATCTCGGTAAATCGATACCCGGTACGTAAACAAGATCATCTCGCGGAAAGTTGCCCCTTTGGCGAGCTGTTGCTTCCCTCTACAGCGCCCCTTTGCCTTCCTGCCACCCTCCACGGCTTCAGGAATTTCCTCTGTTCCCTCTGCTCTCTTTGCACCTCCCACCCCTCCGCTCACCTTCCAACCCATCCTGCTCCTCTACGCTTTCATCCTCCGTCGGGCTCCTAGTTGCCCGCGTCTTCCGAGTCTTCATAGTTCTCTCCCCCAAGTGTCCGTTTGAAATCGCGAGAGGACACGTGAACGCGAGCTGATCGGCTTCGCTGAGAAAGCGACGAGACTAACGGGGGTGGTAAGAGGGGCGGTAACTCTTACCGAAAGTGTAAATAAGCATCGAAGAGAATGCGTCAAAGTGTAATCGACGCGCGAGAGGCAGCAGTCTTCTTGGGCGTTGAGTAGTCGAGGTAGCGTCGATTGATGCCGTCCAGAAAAAAGGAGGAAGATAAAGTAAGAAAGGGATGATCGATCGCGTTATTAATATTTAACCATGTCCCGTTAAGTAGAAGTCACGCTAGTCTGCCTTCCATTAGCTTCTTTGAAGGTTTTTCACTGACCTAACGTAACGCAGGGCACCTGGACTTTTCTTCCCGCCCTTTGTGCACGAGGCAGCCGTACACAGGGAAGGCGGCCTTCCCTCGTCCCTCGATAATCGATCGATCGTAAAATATTCGCACAGCCAGCACGTACCGGCGGAAAATTCCTATAATGTAGTCTACGAAGGGTTGCCTCGAACCCCTGGCAACCGCTTTATACGAACTACGGGGAAGAGAGCGCCCGCCTGGTCGGGGATTTATGCGAATACGCGTGTAACGGCCGATTATAAAATTTACGCGTTAAATTAAATGTTATTAAGCGGAAGAGGTCCCGGCTTTCTTCTGGCGCGGAGCTGATACCGACGAGTCTGAAGCATGGCCCGGGAGATAGCGGGAAACGAGGTTAACACGTACGCCATCATAGACATTTTGCAAGGACGTAGTCTCGCCGTCGTCCACCGTGGTCCCGGTACAACTGTGCACCAGGAATTCGCCGGGAAAAAGCGAATTCAATATGGGGAAGTGAAATATTACCGCGCGAGCTGTCGCTCGGGAGGAAGTCAATTAGAAAATTGATGAGACACGATTGCATTTAACTGTCCCCTGGCTTCAGTTCACTTATCTACTGTACAATTAATTGTACTCTGTGGTTCTTTTTGTAGGCGAGGTTTTGATTTTGATACACATGCTTCGGGAAATAAGATACCTTGTTTCCCGGGATATATACTTGGTTTGAAGTAACGAGATCTTTCGTGGTATTATTCACCCTATTAGTAGCAACAAAGGCCTGCGCAGGCGAGTGGGTTGCTTCGCGAAGGAAGAGGAGCTGATGTAGGAGTCTGAAAGAAATGTAAGGAATTGGTGGAAGTTTGTTGATCACAATTTTGAAGTTCAGATTAGCAGCAGGGAGTGACTACCTTCTGTTTATAGAGGGTGAATAGCGAATTATCCCTCTTAATCCCTCCTTCGAAACTACTACAGACTCTGCATATTGCAGTGGTTGCTTGAACGATAAAATTTCGGAGGAAATAATGCGTCGAGTGTGCACGCTTGGGCGTTATAAATATCTTAATTGAAACTAGCAGCGTCTCACGCATCTATCGCCTCTTGCTCCTTCCCCCGTTCACCCTCCACCTTCCCTCTCACGAGCGGCAACAATTTAATAGTACGATATCCGATTACGTCCTCTCGAGCATCGAAGACGACTTAATCCGTCGTAACTATTTTTCCCCTTGGTGATCCGATTAACGTCGTTCCAAGACGGATTTAACCGTTTCGACGATTCGGTTGACCGCACCGCAGCGAGTCTCGCGTTACTTCGATTATATCGATCAACAATTCTGGGACAATGAAGGTGTCTACTATGGTATTGGGCCAGAATCGTGCATCTATTCGCGTTGAGATGTTACCGGAAGAAATACAGGACTTTTCAGTGCTGAAACCCTCGTTAATCACAAATTTCTGGAATATAATCAAGAGTTCTATAATTAGCAAAACTAGTTAATAAATAAAACCCCACTGAAGCACCCTTGAAATTCAAAAGAATCGAGACTGAGCATAGAAGGAACTATAAAGATCCATGAATAACCAGACACGTGTCTCGGTTTCAGCCACCGAATATTTAAATTAACCTCGAATCTCGAGTTCTCCGAGGCGATAGTCTTCGGTACACCTATTTATGTCAGAAGCAGCTGCACCGATCTTGAACGACAGGCGACTGGAAATGAAGGAGCAAGGAAGTTTAAAGCAGACGACCTTAAAAACGACAGGGTAACGAGGAAGAAGAGTTCGCGGCGAATCAATACGGCGCAGGGTAAGTTTATCCCATTGACTTGACGGATCCTCGGATTCCATGGAAGGGTCGCGACAGAACCCAGACCTATCCCCACGTTCAGCCGGCTCTGACCCCGTTGCTCCCCTTTCGGCACCGCGGCCCTCTCGGACAGGATAATGAAATACTCGAGCCCGGGACGCGACCAGTGCACCACAAAAGGTTGCAGATCCTGCAGAAGCATTCCTGGGGCTGCAGGGCCAGTGCGAAAGGCCACGGACGAAATGGGAGGTGGCTGAGGAAGAGGCTTCACTCTCCTTTTCCGCCAGTATCCTTCCCTACCTCCATTCATTCCTTCCCTCCACTGATCACGCTCTTCTTCCGTTTTCTGGCCGACCCGTAAACCCGTGGGTCTCGCTTTCTGCGTTCCGCGATGCAAGAGCGTGCCGGGGGTAGCGCGCCCGCGCGCTTTCCACAGGGCCAGACAGAGAGACGGGCGAAACGCGTGAGAGAGGGTGGCGTTGAAGGCGGGGGAGAGAGAAACGGTCGGGAAAAAGAGGCGAGATGATGCGAGGCGAAAGAGGGGAAGCAGCAAACCTCGTCCCATTCGCCTGGCTGACTTTATGACGATGGCTGCCACGGGGAAACATAAAAGAGAGACAAAGAGGGCGAAACAGAGAGGGTAGGGGAACGGGGTTCCAGAGAGAGGAGAGACAGTCCTGGCTGATGCATTTCCCGGGCGTTCGTCCTTCATTTGCCAAACAGTGGGTAGAGCCTTCCACCAGCGGAGCGAGACGATCGCGGATCGGCGCGGCGGCTTGGCGAACCGCGCTCCCACCCTACGCTCGATCGTCCTTGGAGCCATCCGCGTCCCTTCCTGCTCTTTTACGCCCCGACTCTGGCGCGGTTCCAGGGGACGGAAGGCTCCCGTCTCACAAACAAGATATTCCAAGGGAGAGGATCGATACGATGTTCCCGATGATTGTTGAAATTACAGAGAGGTTTTCTGTAAGCCCGTTGCCGCGCAATCTGATACCAGGTCGTGAGAGGCGACGGGACTCCTTAGGCGGAGATATACCGGGGGATTTTCTACGTAAGCCAAGGGTATCGCGCTGTTTTACGTTACAAAGTGAGCCTCCGGTTTCATTATACCGCGGAAACGCAGAATTTCCTATGCAAATGGCGGCAGTGTATTCGCGGTAGCCGGTTCTTAATAAATTGCGACGCCCTTTGTGCGCGCTGCGGCAATTTTGCAAAGGGACCTATGCTTCCTTCCACTCGGCTACAGCGATTTTTTTACCCCTCCCTTTTCAATTCACTCTGGGGGCGAGTCGAAACTCCTTGGCAACGTTACGAAATTTACCATTCCTATTTCCTTGGCCGAGCTTCGATTTTCCAGGCCATTTTCCGAATCCACGTTTCCCTTCTCCAGAGGAGACAGCTTTTGAAAGGGAGCACGTCAGTACGACGTAGCGAACTAATGCTTCTAGCTTCTAAAAAAAAACTCGAGTCGTTTGGACCATTTTAAAAATGTTATGCGATTTTAAAGATTATTGGTGCGAGCCACTGTAGAAACCCTCGTAATAACAATCCAAGGGAATGCTGATGCAGTAGGGTTGTCCAGATTCTTTATCCCCCAATTATAGAATCACCTCCCACACGCAATTTCCATCCCCCTAATCCAACAAACTCTCCAGCACGTAAACGGGATCCAGCGCGTCGAGGACACAGCAAACAGAGTGTCCTTAAACCGAATCCATCGTTAGAAGCTCGGCAAGTTGGAGTCACGCGTTTCGCGCGGCAGCGCGAGAGTCCAAAAGAACGAAATAATTAGAAGGATCGTCGACAGCGCCGACAAGGGATGAGAGGGTAGGTAAAGAGGACCGGGGAATGCGTATCGCGGTGCCGACGCGGAATCCGGCAAAGTTATAATTACCTGGAGTACGACACCGCGATGGCGCGCTGGCTACAACGGGTCGAGGAGGACAAAGGTGGTGGAAGCGATTGAAAATGGAGGGCGTCGTCGCGCGTGGCGAGCGGGCGGGGTGGGTGGCGCGGATGGAAGGACAGAGGACGTTTATTCCGTGCGGGTACACGGAGAATCTCTTCCTGTGACAAAACAGGTCGGACAAGCGGTGGAAGGTGCGAATTTCGTATGGATGTCACTGCGATACGGACGAGTTTGTGCGACCACGGCGCGGAAAGTGCACGTCCCGTCTCTATAGACCTGCAGAGCCGCCCGACCCTGTCTCTGTCCCGACGCCTGGGGGACACGTCTCTGTCGGTCTCTGTCGCCGCAGCATCGCACAACGAGCGTGTCCCTGCTTCGACGAGATCCACGCGATGCGCCACGTGAAACTATGCTGGCTCGTCGAATGAGATTCGAATAGCTATGGGGTAGAAGCAGCGAGAGCAGTGAGAGGCGGGAGGTTGGAGGCAAGGATCGAGGCAAGCCAGGGGCCCCATACTGATGCAAAGTTGTTTAGACGGACGACAGAGGGGGAGAGAAAAGCTCGCATGGTTGGTTATAATTCGCTAAGAAGCTTTGCCATCGGGAAGCGAGGCAGGCTCTCCCTTGCACGTGGACTGATCGTCGTTGCTTTTACGCAATACCCTGGGCGCGTTTGTCGGCCTCTTTTCGCGCCACGCCGCTCAGGGGTGGCGTTTCGATATCGGGGTGGACGTAACGAATGATGCAGGTAGATACATTCCGGGGGTACAGTGTTCAGGGAAACGTTAGCGCTTACGAGCGCTAGCTGGGAGCCAACTTTTATATTCCACAAAGCGTGATTTCAGAGGAACCCGCCCCTTAAAGTAAAGCATATTTCGCGGGGAGATATGCCCCTGTAATCAGATAACGTTCCAGAATCGCAGCGATAAGCTACCGTGCGGGCATCCTGGCAAGAGTCATAAGAATGGAAATTTCATTTGTAAAGACACCGTTCGCGCGGTAAAACGCCAGGAAGGGGAGGGAGGAAACGGATCCAGCCCGGCGTCAGCAAATATCCGGGAAGCACAATGGAGTAGTTCGCATAAAGAAACAAATTGCTCTAAGAGTTTTCAGTCTCGAATTGCTGGGCTGGAATAAATAAGCAAAACTCGTGCACGCGAATCAAAGCACGTTTTCCTACCGATCTCCCTTCCGCCCCTATTCCCTCCTTTGTCCGGCATTCCCTCGCCGTTCCAGCAACCAGTGCCAGCGATAATAAACACCTTTCGCTTCCTTGGTTGTTTCTCCTAGCCCTCGTCGCCATCGTTGTACACAATTATCATGAACTCGCGTGGAAACACGTGAGCCTCTTCTTCTTTTTCTTTTGGTATTTTTTCTTCCTTCCGCGCTCGTACGGCAGGGAAACCTCTTTGCCCCAGCCTTCTTCTTTTTTTTCGAGATTACGCGATGCGTTCGCCTGTAATGCGCCTACCAACGATGTCTCTCGTTACCAGCGGCATCCATTAACGTGTATACGCCAAGGGATTTCATCGATTCGCGACGCGCATAATGGGACATCAATCGTTCGAGACCGGATGTAGCCGACTGAGGGGAGCTCGAGGCTCCTTCCGTTCAGTTGCTAATGTCTTTAAACTGTCTGACGTGGTCCTCCTTTTCTGACGAACCACGTTAACGAGGATACTTTTCGCGAGCGTTCGTTTGTTTGGAGCTGTGAGAGAGATCGAGCTCGCGAGACGCTGCGATTCAGAGGTTCTGAGACAGCGCTGGCTGAAGAACCTAATTTAAAGAAGCTATTTTTACGGGCGATGTTCTGCCAACCTGCTTCTGATTGGTCCTGGAATTTTAATTAGCGGGTTAAATAGTGCGCGGCGGGCGTAAGGGTTGATACCTCTGTATTATCATCCAATTAAAGTTCATTTTCTAACTCGGCATTAAAAGAGCAAACAATTGCCCCAGGTCACAGTCGACATTCCTCGAAACTTGTCGCAGGCGAGCGTCTCAAAAAGATGGCAAAGAAGTCATAGTTTCTTAGAGAGGGTTGCAGCGAGCCGGAGCGCGGCGCTCGGGCCATAAAAGCGCGGAGAGGAATGTCTTCGTCGGGAACAGGAAGGCGTTCGTCTAATTTCGTTGCATGGTTGGACGGTTCGAAATGAAATCTCGCACGCAACCGAACCGTACGACGAGCAGCCTTGCAAAATACGGGAAACATTTTTACGACGGAACAAAGTTCCGCGCTGGATCTGGGCAGGGGTGGTTGAAGTCTTTACGCTCGTATTTACGGGGCAGGTCGTCGTAAATCCGCGCCACCGACACGCTGCTCCCCTGATTAACCCTTTGGAAAATGAGAGACATGCAATTACCCGGCGACTTATCTGAGATAACACGATAGTCGACTCGAAGTTGAAACTTGCCACTCTTGACCATCCCGCTGGCTTCCCATCACACACGTATCCACCTCTCACGCGACAGCATCCCTTTTCAGTGCTCGTCGACGAGCTGACAGAGGGAATCCATGTGTTTTCGAAACGCTCCACTCCGTGGGAGTCTATTGTACTAAACACAGCGAGGTGGAATAATATCGTCGAGGATCTTCCCTAGAATTAGGGCTTTGCGAAGTTGCGACTCAAGGGAGGCTGCTCAGGCTGAGTTAGGTCACTCTCGAGGGGATGATCGGAGCCTGGAGATTAGCCTTCGATCGTTAGACAGTTCGAGATAACCTCAGATGGAAGAGACAGGGATGAAACGATGAAAATGTTGAATTAGCCGTTCACCGTATTCCCAATGAGCATACGACACTATTCTCCATTGGCAATCCTTGAATAGCCATTGTACAACAGAAGCATTTACAAGTTCCCTTTAACCATTGTAATAATCGGACAGCTCCAAGAACGCCCACTATATACGTAATCGGTCAAATACGAGACACGGCTGTACAGTTGCCAGTCGACGACGACGAACGTCGATACCTGGCGGAGCGCCTGCTTTGTGCAGGTAATACAGGTGTCAGGTGAGCCGAACACGTACGGTGCATCTCGCCCCTTGGCATTTCCAGCGATTAATCGAGGATACATCTAACCGGAGTAGTCTGCGGGCGGGGGCTTTGCTCACGTTCCAGTCTATCCGCTCACGGAAATCATGCAGCTAGAAGCGGATCGGTTCTGGGGAAGGGACGATGATCGTGAGGCTCCTTGTCTTCGCCAGCTATCGTCGGAATCGTCCTGTATCCTGTTAGGTCGGTTAATGAGATTTCCACGCTGAAACCTCGCCGCCTTCGGAAGCGCCTCCTCGTTTAAATAATCATTTCACCTGGCGGAGACTGGCGACTCGATTGGAACGTTGAAATCACTAGCCGAGTGATCATCGTTGGAAACGATAGATGGCTCTTCTTGGGTCTGAGAAATTTTGTCACGCTCCTGATAACTTGATTGACAAGCTTTAATTGAAGAACAGGGAATTGAGCATTGATATTGCTTTCACTGGTGTGAGATTACTTGATGTATTAGGTATAGTAACGAGTGTCATTTGCGATAAGAATTTTATGGTATACCATTTGCAAAAATTCGGAGGTTTGTGGTTGCTTACAGGAGAGTACTGTTATTTAATAGAAATATCTGCTTCATCATCTACTCTTCTTTGAGTAGATGTGCACGAAGAAAATGAATGGTAGTGTATTGAAAAAAAATACTTAGGTTAACTAAATAAGACTGTACAAAATACTCCCAACCCCCATTTTAACTTCCGAATGAAACTCTCGCGTACCCTCAACTTTCCTACAGACTTCTCAATTCCAATACCCAAACATACGGTCCCTGCTTAAAGTACCGATCTTCAGCACCTCTTATTTCATACAGTTAATCAACTCAGCCTCTGAAAGCCACAAACCACCCCCCGCAACAAACTACCAATTAACTCTCCCTAAACTTGCAGGTCGCCCAGGTACGGACTACCCAGTGCTAGGCAAGGTGCCCTACACAAACTTCTACTGCGACGACCAGCCATACCCAGGTTTCTTCGCGGACGTGGAGACGCGATGCCAGGCCTGGCACTACTGCGACATAGACGGTCGACAGGCAACATTCTTGTGCCCGAACGGCACTCAATTCAGCCAAGCAGTATTCGTCTGCGACTGGTGGTTCAACGTGAGGTGCGAACTCAGCCCGAAACTGTACGCCATCAACAGCCGTCTCTACGGCAGGCCCACGGAGAACCCGACCAGGCCGCACCGTCTGATCACCAAGGAGCTGCTCGAGAACATCTTCGTCAGACGGAAATGATCGGGTATTCCTCGTGAGCTTCCCTTCGCGGACACTCAACGACCGCTCGACGAACTTGGAAGAACCAGGGGCCTCCTGTGCCTTCGTACGCCGATCAGCAGGGACAAGGAGAAGACGGTCCAGGACGTTGAATGTGGAAGAGAAACGCGGAGCTCGACGGAAGGGAGAAATCTACGCGGTCAAGCATGAGACAAGTAGGAGGAGGAAACGGTGGTTCCTGGCCTTGCGATAGGTGATCGATAGAAAGGTAACAGCGACCGTTTCCCAGACAATATTAGCGTCCCCCGGGGAGGGAATTAATCACGCGAGACTGGTACGCGAGAAGGGTCGTTGGAGCGCCGGTGAATAATATTCGAAGCGGAGGAGTAAACGTTGGTTCGTCGGAATGGAGGAGAAAGAAAGGACCGATGAGCACCGCTGCGCGCGCTAGTAAAAGAAGGAACCGGAGGTGGAGGAGGACATCCGTCTGCGATCTTCTTTCCCTTCGGGTGGTTTGACGTGACGGAAGGCGTGCTGCACCCTCGGTGTGGTTCTTAATCGTTGATGAGATCGCATTCGGGACGGGTGAAGTAGCTGGAGCTCCTCTTCCCGTCTCTCGTCGACCTCGTCATCATTCCCGCGGCTCTGTTTCCCTCTATCCTTCGCGTGCAAATAAAGAGCGCCGCTGGAGCCGATCTTTACGGGCGGAAGTAGCCCTGCTGCTTCCCAGGTAGCCACCCAGCTCGCCGAGAGCGCACCTGTGCGGGCATCGGCCATCCGTTCCAATCGATCGGCGAATCGAGACGCTAGCGAGATTCCCCCGCACCGTAAACAGACGGGGATTGTCATTATACACGTGCCGTGGTGCGCGCTGGAGAATTTTTCTGCTGGCTAAAAAGGCTTCGCGAACGATGCACCAGATTCTGGGTGGTAAGAATTGTGGATTGTGAGGAACTTGAGTCAGTGCTGTTTTATTTTTGGGGATGCTGCGCGTGTTGCGAATAAGTTGGGAGCGTTCCCGTGGAATTGTTGGTATAAATGATAGTATGGATGGCAATGGGGTTTAACGAACTTAACTTGGTGTTGAATTTCCTGTTGTTTCGAAACTGATTATTCTCCGGTGTAACAAGTTTATCAGTAATTCGTTAGTCTAACACCGATAACCAGGTCGAAAGCAAACACAGCGAGTTCTATTTTAACCTTACTAAACGTTAACATGATCGAACACATTAATTCATTTGCCTGGACAATGAATCCAGAAGAATTAATTACAAAGAGCTCCGAGTCACATAGAACAGAGAGCACTTGCTCTCCGTTATTGAAATCCTCGCCGATTTACCTAGCCACCGGTCTACAAAATTTAAAAAATAATCTCCATATTTCCCAATCCGATCACACCAAAAAGAATGAACAAACAACTAAAGGTACAATCGACAGGAGCTTACCGAGCGCGATCCATTAGGCTGAGCCCCTTCTTGGACGCTCCTGCCGCTCGACCGGCCAGTCCACACGGTTTTATTCCGTTATTGTTCGATTTAACAAGGAATACAATCCGCGACGCATCATGCATGCAGCCGTTTGATCAGCTTATGTCTTACAATCGCGCGGGCACTGCGTAATTGCTTCGCGTTCGCCCGAAGGCCTGACGCTTCGGTTACCAACGAACCAATTGACGATCGGTCATACGTGCAGCAATCGCGATTACACGTGCAACGATCGCGATTATACGCGCAATAATAGGACCGGGAAATTGTTGTGCCATGGCAAACAATTCGACGCGGTGTGCGCCAACCCGAAAAGTGCATTATAAACGGGGGGGGGGGGGCATCAGAGAAACAGCATCCCCCCCAATCGTAGCTGGGGCATTCTATCGCTGGATCCTCTGATCGAGCGATTCACGACGATTCTTTTACTAAAACGTCGATCGCAGTGTCTAAGGATGGTGATCACTGTTTGCGTTAGAGAATCTGTTAGATACAGTGGGACAATTTTTCACGAACCTGTTATCTGAGTGGACACTGTAAAGTATGGATGAAGATGAAGTACCTTATGAATGCTCTGGTGAGTGATACATTTTTTGTAAGGGAAATTCTTTCGTAGCTACTGAAAGTAAGCTTGTAGTACTGGCTGCAGAAGTAAAACGTCAGATAATTAAAGGATCGAGCATGTCTCATTATTAATGCACCAGCCCCTGCTTTGGGTTGTCGAAGTTTCTATGTACAGAGTGCTAATTGTTTTTCGCGGAAGATGTACTATCTGCTGTATTATAATTTTGTGTTATTCGTATTTTAAGGAAATTCCTAACAAAGTACCAATTAATTTGTGTCTTTGAGGCGCGTGTGTCTAACAAGAGGCAAGAGAAGAAGGATCTTCAACTAATCCTCGATCGAGCGATTTACGACAGTCCGAAAAATCATTCTGACGCGTTTTATCGCGGAATTGAAAATAGGGAAATTTGGGACGGGGCAATTTCGTCGAACACGGCGCTTCGAAAGATCAGAATGAAGAAGTGAAACTAGATTTACAGAAGGCGTGGTAATCTGGAAGCAGGTATTTCGTTTAAAAGATTCCTTTATTTAGTTAAACCTCGTCTAGTGTAATTTAAGAAAAAAAAATCAGGGTTCTGTATTTCTGAATTGAAATTAAATATAACGTGGACCGTAAAAAGGACGATTTCATTTGGCATGCTACTGAGTTACAGTGGGGGCAATTTTTCATGTAAAAATTACCGAATACCATTATATAATCACAAGGGAGGACTTTGTGCATCTTTAATTCAGCCAGCAAACTTCCTCAGGTAATTCTACAGAAGCATCTCTAATTAGACGAACCTAAGTATCTTAAATTCCTTTTTAGATACGTCGACTTATAGAAAAATGATGAAAATAGGATAAGCTAAATATATACTCAACACAGACCATTTTATACGTAACACCTATACCTTATCTTCCCCAAAATACGCCACCACAAATTTTTCTCAGCACTGACAAGACGAGGCCAAGAAGATGACTCATCTATAAAGCTAGAATTAACTTACCTGAACCCAGTCTAACCAAACAGTCATCCGTTTAAAAATCGAGGCGAACCAATGGAACGGAAGGGAGTAGTTTCCACTGGTATGAGTCGATCAGTGTTTGGTGGCCCGATTTCGACTGCGCCCCAAGTGCACTCGAATTACATGGAGACAGAACGAAAGGGGTGGCGAGAGGGAGCGAGAGAGCGGAGCCAGCCAGCTCGCGGCTAAAAGTCAATGCTTTCAAGAATCGATACTCGCTAATACAATTGTGCACGCACAACGAACCGAACGAAATACGACAACGGCAGGTTTGCTGGCAATTAGTAATGGCGTGTCGTTCGATCGAGATATATTGTGTGCACGGGCTGTCGCTTGAAAGCGATCGTCGCGTGACCAATTTCTCTTTTCATCGACTCATCCGCCGCCGACACTGTTACTTCCTACACCCACGACCCCGCCGCGGCATTCGCATTCTAAATGCTGAATCTACGAGGCAATGCTGTCGCGGAAATCACATGGCTACCGTGAAAGCGTAGATTTTACTTTCAGATAGGTCTGGGTTAAGTTGAAGTGCTTAAGAAGGGATTTTACTTTGGAGCGACGAAGAAAATGGAAACTTTTTACGTTTTCTCACGTGGTCTGCGAAATAGTATTGTGAATTTTTAAATAGAAATTTTGCAGGGTTGATAATGTTATGGTAGTTTGACGAAGATTGAAGTGCTTAACATTACATTGCTATGTATAAGAGGATCACAGAGAATTGGCAGGACAGAATTGTTTTTAAAATTATTGGCACAGATTGCAGGGTCAGCGAAATGAATTGCAAGGTGCACGAGTATGTGAAAGTGTGTTATTGTTGAGAAGAGATTTTTTAATAGCTTACATAAGATTGAAGAGTTACTAGCAAAGCCATCGTTACAAGTTTAATAATTCTTCAGAGGAGTGGTTGGCGCAGAAACAAGGGAATATAAGCGATATTAATATGGTGCTCCATCCTGCTTTAGAATTCCCTTTGTACGTAATATAAATGCAACGTAGTCGAAATAATATATAACTATGCGTCAGAGACTGCATATTGTACAGTGGTTAAATTATTCTTTCAAAAATGGAAGAATTAAATAATAAAAATTTCGGGAAAGAACATTACGTTTGAATCAAAGTTCCACATAAATAATTTACTACAAATTAATTGGAAAATTCTTTTTCGCGGATTCGATGAAACAGAATTCCCCAGATTAACACTCATCGAATTGTTAATAAAACTCATAAGAATCTTCTATTTTCTGCAGAATTCTGTGGACTAGTTTCGCGAATCGTGCTGCACACGACAGGCTCGCCGACGAAATGCGAGTTTAATACAACGAACGGTGGACCTTACGCGGAATCAAAGTAAATTAGTTTGGAAAAGTTTCCGATGGAATGTATCTTTAATGAGAGACGCCGCCCTTTAGTAGCCATCCGCTAATGAGGAACGGTTAACGAAGAAAATTGCTGAATAATTAAAAGTTGCTTTTGTCGAAAATTGCGCGATTCCAGTCGGCAATGCGTTCGCCTGAAAAACGTCGTCCCATTAAGCTCGTGAAATCTGTCTCCTTCGAAGCGACGGGATTTATTTCTGCCCCGTCCTTCGAGGCACAAAGAAATGCACGCCTAACGAGCGAATTGATCCAAAAAATAATAACACGAGAAAAAGTGCAGCGAGGAGGGAGGGAGAGAGGAAAAAACGGAAGAAGTTAACGAACGAATAAATAAAGTTCCAGCTTACGCTTTAATTGTCCTTAATTCAAAGGACGCGCTAACTAGAGGCCGCAAAATTAATAATAAAATATTCCGCCGGGTATATAATTCAGTCATGCGCGTGATGCAATTAGTTCTAAAACTCTTTCGGAGCTGAGTGCTGTAATTATCCGCCGGCGTGCATAAAATTCTGATTAACTTCGGGACCGGTTGTATCAAAAAATAGTATCGAAGTAACTTTCGCCATAGGTATAAAGGCTCGTTGTTGAACGTGAAGCAAACAAAAAAAAAGGTAAAAATATATCTTGAAATATACATGTCTGATTTGAGCGGGCGCGAGCGCAATGACTTCTCACTGAAAAGACCAAATCTTCTGCCAAAGAAGTTCTATTTAAATATCTTCGCGGCACGTTCGCGATTTATTTTTGCGCGAATAATTGCATTTTCATGTTATATTGCCCGTTACGCGATATCCTGTGCATTTCAACCCCGACGGGTTTGAAAGTTACCGTTCGGAATGTTTATAAATTTAAACGAACACATTGCACGCGCGAATTGCGAATTATTCCACGAGGAGCAGCTTCCAGCTCATTTGACAATCTGAATTGCAGAAAATCCAGGGGAAACCGCGCGATCGCGCATAGTTTCGCTGTTTTCTTCAACTATTTCCCCTGTTACTTTGACGCCGTTCATCGATCCGCCGCTTTTTGTTGCTAATTAAACGCACGTACGCGCCCGGCGCGTTCGAAATAATGCTCATTTTAATCGCGAGCGTTGAAACGGGCCGAGCTACTGTTTGCCATTAGGGAAACCTCCGTGCGTTTATTGGCCAGACGCATGGAGGGAATATTCTTTGCTTTTCAATTTCGGCAAATTTCGTATCGACGAGCTTTTTATAAAAACACACTGTCAACGAAATGGTGATATTTCGCAAAGAATGCACTTTAAATTCCTCCTACTCTTAAGAGCTCAATCAAGGAGTCTCAAACTCAAATCTCAGGGATTAAGACAACGTTCACTCTTCGTTATCACTGTTGAATTCTCCGAACCTCCACCGGACCAGACGAACACAGCAGAAATCGGTGTGCTGCCCCAGGTGCGTGAATCGGGTGGATCGGTTCGCGAAAGTAGTTTTACCTCCTCTCTACGGACATTATATATCCAGATACATGGATCCAAAACGGTGATAAATCCAGGCCAGGAAGGATTGTCGCGTGCTGGTGGACGTGGATTGGCGAAACGATCGTGCGAGGAGGGCAAGAGATGCGGAAGAATGCTGGGAGGAACGGTTGCCTAAGAGAGGGTTGGTCTAAGAATCCATCAACGAAACTGGTAATCAGGTGGAGCTCGCACGAACCACTTTCAGGGATCCAATCTCGTCTGGCATTTTTACCCTCGCCCCTTATACCCCCCTTTTATTCCGTTTCTTTCCTGCGCCACGCGTTCCATTTCCTCTCCCCCGCGGGCGTTCCTCTTACGGCCGCCGAATCGTTCCTCCTCTTTGTTGTCCCTCTCGCGAAGATCGCGATCGAAACGTGCGTATATCCCCTCTGATACCTCGCCAAACGACGGATAAGTACGTCCGCCACCGGCGATGAGGAAGGAAGAGTTTGCTTGCAAGTTTAACTGGATGATTAAAAGTTCTCGGTGTTGCGTTAGACCTGGAGCAGCTGCGAATCGAGCTATAATCCATCGACGTACATAGAGTGGAATCTCCGTTATCCGAAATAGTCTAAGATGTCAAGGTACCTTATTCATTTTCATGGGAGACGACTCAATTGTTAAGACCATTCATTCAAGCCTAAGTGAGGCAGAACTTCACAAAACATATTCAATGGAATCTTTTACAGGGTCTAAACACTGGTTCGTTGGTTCCCTGCTTCATGGGAACGAACTCCCAATGAAACAAGTCTGAAACCAATGTTGGAATATCCAAGAACACCAATCTAAAAACACTATTCCGAGCAATCTAATTTTAGAGACCAATTCCTCGGACGAGTCTTATCGAAATTCGTCGCGGAGTGTGGTCGAGCGTCGAGGGTGCGTTTCCCCGGGGTGAGGCTGAGGTAGTGAAGTCTGAAATTGTGGAAAGTGGGACCGTGAAAAAACAGCGGAGGGTCGAGGACGGAGGATGGCAGGATGCAGCGGGCGCCTTTAATTGCAGGACTCGCGGCACTTTTGAAGCCGGATGCAAATGGCCCATAAAACTCGCCGGCTCGGTGGGGCTGGCTCATTTACGAGCACGGAAAGTTTTTAGGTTCTGGCGGGGCTGCGCACGGCGAACGAGAGGGCCTGCTTTATCGGTCTACGAGTTCGAAAGTAATTCTCTTAGTTGGCGGTGAGACCAGCAGGCAGCGATGCCTGGTTAACTCTCGCGAGTAGAGCGCGCGCGATGCCTCGGCTTTCTTACCGATCGTACCTGTCCCCGCGGACGAGCGGCTCGCCCCCACCGTCGCGTAAATCACGGATTTCCCCTGTCGGAACGCGCGACCGCTTACGGTCCCGCGATGAAACCAATTCCTCCGGCCGAACGACCGAGCTGATTGCTTCCCCTTTTCGAGCGGGAAGACTCGCGCGGGCGACGACGGGGGTGGCTTCTGGGGGAACGTTTGTCTTTCAGCTGAACGATACCTGCAAGTGGGACCACATCCCGCTATAGGGCGCAGGGTATTGGCGTATCCGGAAAAATTGCTGTGGAAGCGCGGGATGATTCTTTTTATGAGATTTTTTCTCTAGTTTTACGGTTCCTAGGCTTTCGGTCTTAGAATTCTGTTGAATTGGCTGTGTCACGTGCAGCCGCAGGGATATTTGAATATTTTATCACAGAGGGTGAGAATAACGATTAGAATGATTGACAGAATGGAGGTAAGGTGAAAGAGTTACACCAAGTCTCACATCAAGGGGTCGTCCTTGACCACTGATCTTTTATTTATACGGAAATCATAGTTTGTACTTTGAGACATGTAACGTATTCCCATCTTTTCCACCCCCCGGATCCAACTGACGTACGAGTCAATCATTACAATCTCTCCTCCCCATCTGTTCGTTACCCACGGGTCTTTCAAGGACCTCTCTCCGCCAACCAGCCCAGACAGACGCATCAAACAGCCCAGCGTGCTGGGTCAGAACAGTTACGGACGTTTCATTAACAACAACAGACGATCAAACACACAGTGCCGCTGGTGAAATCGACCAGGAAGCTCGCGGCTTGACGTTGCTTATCGCGCTCCTCGATGAAAGACAACCACCGCGGGTAGCTCGCGGGGGTGGCTAAGTGGTGGTCGTGGATGAACGAAAAATGTCGATAATTCGGTGAACGGGGCCTGGTCGCGTCGCATTCGCGGAAGGATGGCGGGAAGAAAGCTGCGGGGGCGGGGGGCGAGGGGTAGGAGTGCTTGAAATAATCCGCGGCGTTATTTTATTCGCGGTACCGCGGTGCAGTCGATGCAGAAAGTTTTCATAAACGTTGCTCGTGGCCACCAGTTTCCTCCCTCGCCCCTCCCTCCGCGTTCCTCCCACGCGTGCCACCCCCGTCTCTCCCTCTTCCGCTCTCACTCACTCTCTTTCTCTCTCCTTCTGTCCATCGAGTTCGCTGCTCTCCGTCACTCGCTACCGGGGTACTCGCAACATGCAGCAGACAACGGTTAATCAATGGGCTTCAAGCGCAGGCTCGCATCCCGGGATCTTTCCTGATGGACAGCGGCAACAGTACCAGCAACAATGCCGGGATGCTGGTCGCCGCGGGTGCGACGAGGACGGACGCTCTGGAAGAGGGTTGTCGGGGGGGTTGGAGGGAGGGGTCGAAACAGCCGGAAGAGAGAGAAACGGGGGAGGGCTGGACGAGGGGAGAGGGGCCAGAGAGCCGCGGGCACGTAAAACTAGCGAACAATTTAAACTCCCCTTTCAAGTCGTGACTTTGTTTATGCGAACGAAAATAATTCGCTGGCAAGCATCCCCTCTCCCTCTGCCCGGTCAACGCGGGGGAATAAATGGTGGCTGAGGATCCATGACAGGGTTCGAAGCCCCCTGCGCGTGGACAGCGTGAAGTTGAACAAGATTTTTGGGGAACGAAGGGGACGAAGGCACTTTATGATTACTCCAGTAATATATCGATGTGGTTTTTAAATTTCATTAGAATGAATAAAAGAATCATCGCTAGAATCAATCAAAACTTGAAACCCTGAGGACAGGACTCTCACAGATTCATTCTCGACTCCGTCTTCCTACTCCATCTCATCCCGAAGAAACAAGCAATGCCTGTTGCGTCGCTCCACAATGGGCGAGAGAAGGGGGTTGAGAGGACACCAGTGTTTCGATTCTAAATACGAATTTCACACTGTCCTCGGTGGAAATCCCTCGCGGAGGTTCGTGCAACCAGTTGTTGCGCGCGTAGAGGCCGAAGGGCGCAGATAATCGACGCGATTCCGCGTAGGAGGAGGGTGGACGCAGGGATGAAGCAGGCCGAGGGAGGAAAACACGAGACGAACGACGGGGGGGAGATAGGAGAGAAACGCCCCGAGCCCCGCTGGATATTTTTCCCCGTGTTTTTTTTTTATCCCGAGCCCCGCCGCTCTCCCTTCCAGCCACCCTCACCCCTCTATCTCTACCCGCTTTTTTCACCCATTCCGTTCGGTTTTTTAATTCGTCCGATATTTCCTGGTCGTTCGCATGTTAATTTTCGGCGACCAATGACGCGGCAGGCCCGCGGGCCACAGACGTCGATGATATTTCGCGGCCGTCGACGCACAGAGTGCCCGGTAAAATTCTCGATCGGTCGAACACGCGTTTTCCCCTCCAACCCCCGTTGCCCATTTCGTTTCTCCCGCCCTCCCTCCGACGCCCCGCGTCCTGTCCCTCTGCGCGGCTGTTTACCACCCCATTTCCACAGCCAGCGTTATAACTTATCAGCGGCCACGTTACCGAACCGCGCGCCACGGTGCAACCCTCCGCGTGCAACTGAACAACGGCATCCTGGGAAAAGGGAGATTCGCTGTTGGGCTTTCGATGCTGCGACAGTCGAGCATATTCGACGGCTTTTCTTGACCGTCACACTTCGGAGTTATTCATTTTCTGGATTCTGTCCGGAGGGTAGTGGAGACAGAATTTTTTGAAATTTTCTAGTTATTTTTTTTCTAATTTCCATCCCATTTTTAGATGCTCTTTTACTTTAGTCGACGAGATTCAGCGATACTGTGGTGATAATGCTGGAGTGAGTAATGGTACGTGAAATTTAATACGACACAGGAACTCCAAAGCCCTGGACGATGCTGTAAATGAATGGGGTGATCCATTAAAAGGTCGTGGATCACCATCACTCCACGTCCTGTAGCTATTGGATCGATCAAACAGTAGCAAGGTGATCTCGTTGTCTCAGGTAAGCTCGGAGATCTCCTTCCCGCGATCACGGTCGATTCGACTTTTGCGAACCATGTGAAAGTTGCAGCGGGACCAGCGGGAAGAGAGTGGCGTCCGAGAGAAAATAAAAATGACCCCCATACCGGGGACCAGTTTAAGCGTTTTCTCGAGCATTCGGGACAACATCTTCGGCTCTGTGGAACGGGAGAAACCGCGGCTGGCCTCTAGCTGGAGACACGTGCCTTTGGATAGATCGTAACTACTTGGTCTTTTTGATGGTACTTCCTGTTCATTTCTCAGTGTATCGAACGGGGCAGCTTTTCATATCATGCGAGGGAGTATTGATTGAAGTGTGCTCACAGGGACTTCGTATGAATTTGGCAAGGTTCGTTTTTTGTCAGAGGAACTCTAGCAAGTGGAAGATTTTATTAGGCCTGGGCTTGATAATTCCCAACAGGAGTTTACGTGCTTTGTAATAACGAAGTGTATGCAAAAGAGCTTTGAAAATAAAGCGAAGGAAAGATCCTGGACATGGAGATTTCGACGCCCGAGCGTACGCCGGAAGTGGATCCCTATCACCAGGCGTTGCAGTCCCCTTTCTCCCTTCCAGCGACTTAAAGCCTAAAGCCTTGAAACGCGCTCGATCAAGATCATTTCAATAAACACGAACAGGAATATTCATCGAAAAACACCAGATTCCCGAAAATTACAGAGTCGAAGAAAACGTGTCATTATTAAAATTCAGGGATTCAACCTGTGTGTTCGAAATGTCAGACTATATTTGCATGCTCTGCCAACCATATGTTTTTCACGCTTTTAATTAAAATGCCCGCACGATGAATATATAATAAACCTGTTCTCCATTCAAGTTTCATCTTCTGGACCAGAAGAATAAATAAATCGATGACTGAATGACGTCAGAGAATCTGAATGTTTTTCAACGAACAAGCTACTGTGTGTTTTTATAATTTTCATCTCATTAGTTCCACATTCTTTCTTCCAATTCCAGCGTCTGTTCTCTTTCCATTGTCGAAGGCGTACGTCACCCAGCTCGAGCAAATAGAAAATAAAGCTGCAGGTAGAAACGAGCATCGGGCTCGTAGAAGAGTCGTGGTCCAGTCGAGTAACCGGTAGCGCAGTCAGCGACCAGGAGGAAAGATTCATAGGTGAAAAGCAGAGGAACCGACCTTGATAGGAGAGGAGAATCTGCCGACAGCTCGGAGAGAAAGCCTGTTGCTTGAGCTTGACATTGGCCGACATAGGCGTTCAGCCTGTTCTTTTCTGGCACGAATTCGTCGTCCGTGTCCCCGAATCTCGCGGCACGAATCGATACAGCCTCTGCCTTTATATGGAGAAAGTACGTAAAAACTTAACACGCCGAGAGATCAATCTTTAATTTATGCTAACGAACGTTTATTAACTCATTTAGGTAAATGTCCCCGTTTTCACGACCTCGCTCCCTTTTTTGTCGAACCATCTTAAACATGACGTAGAAACAAGTATATTAAGCAGAACGATAACGTCAAAGGTATGGAGTTTTTTAGTTGGAGAAAATATCAGTGAAACGATTTAACAAAATTTCCAAGAGATTTTCTAGAATATTTCAGCTTAGATAAATGCTTGTTTAATTTTAAATCGGAGCTTCAATTTGAAAACAATAGCCGCTGGATTTTGTCGCTGCGGACGACGGTGTGGAAATAAAAAAAAATTGCGAGGTGGTGCGAAATACGTGGGTTTTTGCTGAACTGGATTAACGTCACGAAGGAAGTTCAGCAAAAGGGATTGGAATTGTCAGTCGTCTAATTTAGGAAACACGGCCGTGTCGAATGAGAGACAAACGACCCACGATGCAGTGCAATTTTTCAGCGGGAACGCAATTCTGCGCGGCATCGTGTAATGTCACACAGTTCTGCTGGACAATGCGGATAACAAGCTCGAAACGTAATTTTCTCGACACGTTTCTATGCATGAGTCGGATGAACCGGCGACCCAAACGAATTCCCGAATTGCCAATGGAAGAAAATGATGTAAAAAGGTGGCAGAGGCGTAACGACGCTCCTTCAAGTCCAATCATTAACGCGGTAATTTTCAATTCTATACACTTTTTCACTGACTTCGGTAATAATAATCAGACAGCTCAAATTATGCCCTGCGCTGGAAAATAATCTAAAATCAAATTTCAGTTAAAAAAGAAATACTCTAAAACAAATATTCTTTATCAAACTGAAAAAATCTCCATCCTCATCCTCCTCATCATCGCCAAGTAATAACTTCATACTCAAAGAATCATAAAAAATTGATATCCTCCCACAAAGGCAGCGAACTTCACCAGAAACGAGCTTTATCAATCTTTAAAACCAGCTTCCGGAACACGTATCGTTATCAAACAAGCGCCCTCAGTTTTTCAGCTCCTTTGCCTCGTTCGTTAGAGGCTATCGATACGCCGGATAGCTCCGGAACGTGATTAAAATCGAAAAATGCGGCAAGTTAATGGAGAAAGAGGGGGCGGTGCAGCGAGGGAAATGATATCTGGCAATGTCCCGGATACGTAAACGAGAGGCGCGTGTAATTTGGCTGAAAATGGATTTGCTTTTCATCGACACGCGCGCGTCGCGAGCGAGCGAGGCGCAGACGGTCGTTGGCGAGTATCGAGTGTCATATGAAGTGTAGAAAAAATCGTCGGAATTACAATGGTATTTGTTTTCTAGCGTTTCGCGTGGCGGCCGCCGCGTTCGTCGATAATACGAAGCTCGTGTTTCTCGACAAAAGCCAGCGCGTCGAAACTTTTCTGGCCCCTTTTTCCATCGGCCGGGCCGCGCGACAAACATAGCCAGCAAACGTGTTTAGCGCGCGTCCGCCGATTCTGATGCGATATCGGATACTATTCAGCGAACAGCCTTCGATACCCTGCGCGCCATCATTTCTCTTTGCGCTATAACCAAAGGAACTCTGCGAAGACTCGAGGGCTTCCCGAGGAGACAAGAAGTAGCGGAAGGATTGTGCTTTTAATTGCTCGCCAAGAACTTTGGAGACTGAGTACTTCTGATATACGAAGTGATCTCGCTTTGAATTCAATATCTGATCAGACTTTGAACGCGCGGTGGAGCTGGAGGATTTCGGGTTTTGACGAAACAGTGGACGCACGAGCTGGGAATACGATTACCGCGTTCGAGAACGCGCGCTTTCTACGAGAATTGCCGTGGATGTGGCTTTGACAGCCGCGTATAACGCGTTTTCCTCGAAAACTCCGGTAATTCCCGCGTTTTTCTCTAATCGGCAAAACCGCCATAGAGAGGCGCGCGTCCCCGCGTCCGCGTTTTTTGTCGTTCGTTTTCCCTTTACCTTTTTGATTCTATTTTTCTCCCCCTCTGCCGGTATTCCGCGCGCACACGCGGGCACAATCGAAACGCGCGGAGAATTAATATTTCGCGTCGCAGCCGGATGTATCCGTTATCGTTTACAGGCTGGCTCAGCGGCGCGGAAAATCGCGACAAAACGATCCTTTTGGCCGGCCCCCGCGCATTACGCGCCCAATGTAACGAAATAATAGCTGCCTGGTCAACCTGCCCCCGCTGCAGCGCAACGCGAGCTCCCCTTGAATATTAAGTGGACTAGGAATCGCGGCACGCGAGCAGGACCGCCACGCCGAGTAGATTGTTATGGAGAAGATAGATGGCGAATGTGTGGACATTTCCCAGGAAATTATCTGTGGGAACAGATTTAATATTAGTAGATGAGCTTCAACGGACTCCCATTGTGTTCCTAAATCATTCAAAGCTCGCGGTTCCACTGGCAAAAACATTCTACGAGAACGATAAAAGGGCGTAGAGTCTGACTTCGCTGGAGCAAGTTATAAAGGCAAGACGGTATAGTAGACAATGGGAGCCGGGGTAGAAAGCCGTGAATGGAGGTGCACGGGAAGGAAGGCGGAAAGAAGGAAATCGACGGAAGGCGAGCGGGGTAAAATGGGCTGAAAAGAGGAGGGAGAGATAAAAGTAAAAGCAGCGCGTGGAACGTGGAAATTAAAGGATAGAAGGGGAGAAGAGAGGCGAAAGAACCCGTAATCGCCGGTTGGTGGTTACTGGTGCTGCTCCACTGGCTTAATCGCATTCAAACGGCTGCGAACACATCGAGCTCTTCCCCTGGAACACGTGTTCCTCTGATTTCATCCGATGTTACCCCGCTCCGGCCCCTCCCCGCCGGTTCGACACCGCGCGTGCACACACGAGCACCCACACAGAGGGCAACGGGCCGCGTTTAGTAACTCTCCTACGCGTGTTCAAACGTGCCAGCTTCATGGAAACGGATCGTCGGACACAGGCTGCGTTTGTATCCCGCACCGCGGACCAAAGGCAGGGCGGACAGAGGCTGCCCTGTTCTGGATCGGTGCATGCCTGTTCCTCTGCTTGCCAAAGGATACTCAATCGCATTGCTGTCTCTTCGCCCGAGCACCCCGAGCCCCACCTCCTTTTCTATACGCTCCTTCCTGCTCGCTGCAAACCCCCCTGGCCCACCCCCTTTCTTCGCCAGCCGTGCATCAAAACAAGCGCTGCACGCGCCGGTGCAGCGATTGCTGCTTGCCCGATGCACCAGGTGCCAACCCACAGCGCGCACTTTCGGCTCCGCTGAGCCTGTTCTTCGGAAACGGACACAAAGACGGGCAGATCGAGCGACCAGTGGCAGCACGAATGTACCTTTTTTCGAGTTTGAGCATTGCCTGGTGTTAGGAGCACGTAAAGGAAAAGAAGACTGATACTTGTGCCCTTTATAGATTGATCGATATTTATTGAGATTTTGTGTGGTACAAGGGTTTGAGAAATGCTAGAGATTTGCAGAACACGTCGACGCTACTTAAAGCGTTAACCCGACTCGATTTCAGCTACCACAGTTATCTATTTCTCCAAGTTGCGGCGATTAGAATTCTTTCCCTCGAGCCAATGTTTTACGTCGATTGAATCGAAGCCGCGATGCTGCAACATTGTTTATTGGTCAACGAGCGTGCAGCGTGCATAGGGAAGCAGCCACAATTGCGCCGGTTTGACACACCACATCGTTCCCACCATATTTTCTTTTTTTTTCGTCGTTCGGGCGTCGTTTCATTCGGCACGCGATTCGTGCAATTGGAAACCGACTAGGTATAGCCTCTATCAGCCGCAACACCGAGGGAAATGGAACGCGCGGGCGTGCACTCGCAAAAAAAAGGTTCCCTGATGTTCCCGGCTCGACACACTGTAATTTTCAATCGCATATTCCGTCATAAATTATGGCCCTGCTGGTGGCTACGCCTGACACGCGACTGTCGGCTGCGAACGTGTCCACCTTTGACCAGAAGGAAGGGAACATTGACTCCGATGGTAACGCACATGTGCATTTACTCTTTGTAGACGATACTTGCTCAATTTTAAGACTTCTGGTGACTGGAAACATTAAAGACTCCGATGCGACTTTGATTAGGTATCAATTTAATATCTACTACCCTTCGTTGCTAGCAAATCCTCTCGATGACCAAAGAAAAGGGACGCAAGGTTCTCAAACGACGCCTTCAGAAAGGAAGACAGAGTTATGTGGAAGTGGTTTAATTCTCTTTGTCGCCGGCTCGAGTACAGCGTGTTTTCGCAATCTCGTTCGCTAGGATTTACGAAGCTACCTGAGGAAAGTGTAAGCCGATGGTCGGCGACCAGCAGCACGTACACCACGGGGAAAGATTCCTGGCACAATACACGGTGATCTTTCCTGTCGGATCGTCTACACGTTCCGCTGGTGTACACGGCGACTGGGCTGTACGTGCTCGACCGAGAGCCCAATGAGATCCTATTATCATGAAAGAGACGCAAGGGATCTCTGCCACTGGCGATTAAACCGGTATTAAGCTGCGAGAGCAAAGAGAATAATAACATTTACCCCTGAAGTCACGTTTCTTTTCCTTTTTAGCGTTCATAATTAGAAGAGTCACTCTTCCTGCCGTTAATGGCTGGGATAGTTTGAGCCTGGCTGAACCTTGATTGTTTAACACTCTCCCTGCGAGAATAAATTACCCTGCTCCACAGTGGATGCAATTCGAGCTTCCCCACACGATTTTTAATGCGCTCAGGAAGCCATGCATCTGCTTCTGTGAAACCAACTGTGAACACGACGAATGTAGCTTTAATTTTGCCTCAATTCTGTTATATCTACATCGAGAGCATTTATTTCTGCATCAAAAACAAACTGCACAAGATTCAAAGACACCAACACCTCCTCCTTCGTTTCTAATTTCTCATAGTTAAAAGCTGTCAAAGTGTTGCTTGCTTTCGCATCTCTCGCGACGGCTTAAAGCTTAAGGCGACAAAGAATTTTAGTGAAAACATCGCCCTCGGTAATGCTTTAACTCGTATTAATTATGCAGGCTCGCTTCAATGGATAATTACACCAAGAACTCGACGCACAAGTTCTATTCTTCTATGCACGCGCGACCGCGTCATCTTTCAGGCTCTTCGATGGAAATTGAACAAAGGGGGCGTGGGTGTGCAGGCAGTGTACGTGTGTGAGGTTAAGCCGTGTCTGAAGTTTAAGCCTTTCCGATAAAATATCCAGGCGGAATTATCGTGGCTGGAGCTTTCAGTTTATCGAAGCAACTAGTTTCGCCGAAGTCTGTTAATATACACTGTAAGGCAAAAATAGGATGAACACTTGTGTCTTCCAGATGGAGTCCTCATACGTTCGTCACTTTTATTTAGGGGGAGCAAAAGGAACTAAAAATGTCAGATAAAATTCGACGGTGTTGTTAGAAATACCGAAGTAGACCAAATTCAATTTGATGCTCTTAATAGCATATACACACTGCCAATAATTTGGCAGAATTCACGTGTACGCAGTCTTTAAAATTGACGGCTAGTCGGCGAAGCTGCAGCGTTAGAGTTTTGAGGTATAAGTTGGGTGCAACCCTTCACCACGAGGATGAAGTGATGGACAGTTAATTAGAGACTTTACCATCGAGTCAGGGCTGGAATTCCTACGGGACTTTACCGCCGGAAGCAACCGACTCACCATTATCGTTGAGTAAACTGTGTACGAGTCGCACAGTTTCTAAACATCCGATGCTCTTTTCTTCTTCCTCCCCTCTTTTTTCCACTGAAACAGAGTTTGATGTCTGTTCTGATAACCTGCCATCCTCAAAGTACACTAAGGCCGCAAAGAAGCAGCAAGACCGTTCGCGTAAATAAACTTTTTCTTCAAGAATTTCGTCCTGATTTAATATCCTCTTATCAGATGCTCAGCTAAGTTGCTCGCGTTGTTCCGCCGACACGCTAAAATTCGAGGAAATGTTTCAAAGCTAGAGTAGTTCCAAAGTAAAATTCCTTGACTAAAATAGTAACGTTATCTACATTCAAAATGTCGAGTTTATAGGAATTTATAAAGCTGCTTTCTCTGTTTGAACAGACCTTGGAATTTTTCAAGCACCTCCTGGGAAGATTAAACCAGACTCTGCTCGATGAAAGGGCTACCTGGAACAGGGACTCTTTGGGATTTACCGGAGAGCAACTTTACCAACGAACTAATCAGCTGAGAGAGCTGTTCCTATCGAAATTCGCATAACAAAGGTCCGCCAAGAATACACTCCGTGTCCAGGCTCCGCAATCTGCGCGGATTAAACGCGAGGCCTTAGGGCGAGCCGTTTTAGCCTGAACTCACGCTCACTGACGAGTCGAAGGGAATTGGAAAACTACTAAAGTGTCGGTGCAACGTGGAAGTAGACTACTTGGGGATAAATGGGAGGACGGGCGCAACAAGTATATCTGTGGGCTTGTCGCAACTCTTCTCAGATGTGTTTGTGTTTTACCCCCGCACGGTGGACCTGCCTAACCCTCTGACGAAAGATTTCTTTCGTGAATGCGTGCACCGTATACACTTAACTATCGACTCACGAGAATAAATAAAAATCTTCATCGTGTGGATGTTTTACACGTTTACAGAATCTTGGGAGATAAGCTCTGGTTTATACGATGTAAAATCGTGCGCGTTTACCTGCAGAAAACCATGCGGAGAGAATCGCGTTTCACCAAAGGGAGGGGGACAATTTTTTCCTCCCCCGTTTCTCCCTCAGACGAAACGATACGCGCCCGCCGCGTTTCAGTGGACATGTTTTCCGAAGCTGGCTCGCGATACGCTCGTTTTCGCGTAGCGAATATAAAATAAAACGCTAAAACGGCCAACTGTCAGCGCGAGAGAGGGAGGGGTGGAAAAAATTTAGGAGGAACTGCGATGAAATAGAGCGTCGAGTCGAGGGTGTGGCGACACCTCTTGCACTCGCCGCCAGAGGGATTTCCATCTGATCCTATTCTCTCGAGTTCTCCAGCCGTCGATCCCGACGTGCGAAGTGTTTCGAAAAACCTGGCAAACACAGCAAGAAATGCAGCCAGGATAAAGGGGTCTGGAGACGTTATCTAAATAATCGAGCTTCCGTCACGAGAATGGATTTCCAATAAGTGTTCCAAGTATCTTTTGCGAGTGAAATTTAGGAGGGTTTTTATTGGGAAGATTTTTGTGGTTCGAGGTAATTTTTGCCATTTAGAAACGCATTCCCCTTGTGTCTTGCGTTAGTTAAAATTTTGATGCGAGTAGATAAAGAATATAAGACTCTTTCATTTCGTAACATGCTGGATTGTGTTATGAATAAAGAATTTCCGACAAAATTGATTGCTGTGGCGACAAATTCATCAAAGTTTCTACCGTCCCCGCCACGCCGGATAAGAACCTCGAATTTCCACAGAGGAGAACCGCCATAAAACCCCAAGCTTTTCATCGAAATTGAGGGGAATTTGTCTTCGGTTTCTTTTTTATTCGGTTTCTGCCTCATTTTTCGATTAAATGGTGCAGATATCGACAGGAAACACCGCGTTTTCGAAAGCGGGGCTCGACATAGCGCGAGCGTTTTCGCCACCGCAAAAACGAGAAATGTTGAAACAGAGAGAGAGGGTAAATACAGGCCTAGAGGGCAAACGAGGTGAATGGTTCGGTGGATGTACTAATTAAAAATGGAAATTAAAAGACTCGGGGCTCAGAGCTCGGTTGAAACAAAATGCTGGCAAAGTGGTTTACGAAAATCATGGAGGCGAACTGCTACATCGAAGACGAAAGAGTCTCTCTACAATTTATTCTACCAACAATACCATTCTGAACATATGAATATTTTAAAGCAATAAATACCCCTTTCAATCGATACTAAACGTGACACTAACTACCAGTTCCATCAAACTTTCCCCTCCTCTACAAGCAACACCAATCCCTGAACCCAAAGCACCTTTCAATCGATCTTCAAATTAATCGACACCTGACCGATCAAGGCCGAACAAAAAGAGCGATAGAGATCCAAAAGTGCCTCAGCCTAGCATCACCCCTTCGAAGTCAGCGCTTCGAAAATACGGGATCTCTGGTCGAAAATATCAAAAGCAGATCGACAATCGACTGGTGGATCCTAAATCACGTTTTTACCATGACGTAAAGGCTGTCGAAAGGCTAATTACGCCGACAACGATAGCATCAGATTAATCGCCCGTAAAACCCAGCATGTTGAGGATTTTATCCCCTTTTTTTGTATATATATGTATATATCAACACCACTATTTACCAGCCGTCGTTATTTAACAACGGATCCCCATAACTGCACACGGTTTTTCGTTGGCGAACGCGCAACCCCCGTCGACGGTGACGAATAAAAATCGTCAGAGGGGGTGGAGCGGTGGGACGATCGCATAGCAACGGATGATCCGTTAAAATTGGTACATGACGAGCCATAATTCTGACTGATTAAACATGCATGGCATTTACTATACACCGCGATTTCGTGACGTGGCAATACCCGCGGTGCGCGCCTCCACTCTCATCCCTGCGCCGTCCTCATCCCCAGTACGTATTTGCTTCAATTCGCTGTTTATCCGTTAAATGCACGATAAACAATGGATCTGCAGCTGCACGACCAATAATGGCGGCCTTACCGTGGGCACGACCCATCGATTCGCACGTTTTGTGATACGAAAACAGAACCCTTGCCCCCCCTCCCCGCTCTCCCCCGGGCTCTGTGGCCTTTGGCGAACGTGGCAGTAATTGACCACGTAAAAATAATCCACTCGCGGGTAATTGGACTTGTTCCTTTGCATCCGTGTAACGAGCTCGTTATCGGTAACTTCCCGGTGGCTCCCGTGGCCTACGCGATAAACAGGGCTTATAAAAAAGGGTGGCTAAAGCTTCAAGTGCGGCGGCTGTGGATATCGAGAGGAGAAGGGACGTTTGTGTTAACTGGCCTCCAGAAACGTTTGATAATAGAGGTGTAATCTGGGGAATGAGTGTATGGTCGCTGAAATGAATTCTGCGAGGTTTTAGCGATGAAAAGATCGATTTCATTATTTAGTTTCTTAAATGTTCGATTTTTGAGGATATTTGGAAAATCTAGTTCGAACTCCTTCATTTTAATTGTAGCTGAAAAAGAAGACACTTCGGGACACGTGAAAGAATCTAGGAGATCGTAGACGTAATGAGAACCCCTATGTTATACTTGTAAATGATAAACACGATACATTAAAAATTATGATTAACACGCCAAGAACTACGCAGGAGGCCGTCATTTGCCGTCGAAATAATAAGCGAGTTGTTAAATTACTTTCTTCCGGCCGCCGGTACGGTGCGTTTGTTTTTCGAGTCTTTAATTAGGGGGTCCGATTCATAATTAATGGGGTGAAGATTAAAAGCCCAAGCTGCCGGCAAACTGCGGCCGAATTCGCGAATTAATAAGTATGAGGGAAAACACAGCCACGAAATATCCCGTTCGAACCGATCCGAAACTGCACCGCGCACGAACCTACCCCTCGAATACTGTTATTCGTGGCATTAAGATTTTAACCCCCGTCTGGTTGAGGCTGGTCCATTTCGACTCATTTGAAACTCGCTATACTACCAAATATTACCATTATAGCATAAAAAAATAAATATTGTAGACCAGCAATCAGATGAGAATTTAATATAAAAGTTTATTCCGAACATTGTATGGCAGAAATTAAATTGCGGGTCGAAATGCACCCCGTTAAGGGTTAAGGGTAATTTCTAAAAGGGTAACTATAATTCCGCGTTTCTTAGACGAACAGTGTCTCTTGAAACTTAGACAAGAAGCTCAGATTCTGTTCGAGTTAACTTCGCGAGCTAGTTTCATGCACGATACTGGGACTAATTAGTGGTCAGAAGTCCACGATCTTCCCCGTGGGTTCTCAACACAAGTGACGCGATTGCGAGGAAATCCACTAAGGGGCTAAATTGGCGCAACAATTTGTCCCTCGGGAGATATTTCTTTTTTTCTGAGCAGATGTTCTCCCCAGTTCATTGAGAAATATAGTGTCTCAGATTTTTTAGCTTTCAAGACAATAATAATTTCGCATTTTATTTGGGTAAACAAACTAGGCGTATACTTTTCTTAAATATCGAAAGCATATAGCTTAGGGGCAGTCGGAACATGAAATTGAAACATTCAGTACATTCTCGGTCCCCGGAATTAAAAATGTAAACCGTACCGAATAAGATTATTCGGAATATAGCTCGTTCTACGAGCAGTTCTCCGAACGCACGTTGCCAGTGGCCGTGTCGACACGTTGCAAGAACAAGAAAATCGATTCCCGACACCCGACCGATGCACCTTTTCAGCGTGGCAGCGTGGAAAGTCGGGGCAGGCACGCGGAAAGCGCGTTAAAACGACGACGGGAAAGCGCTTTTCCCGAATTATGCAACGAGGAACGGGGGGCGATCGCCACGTGCGCCTCCGGTCCCGGACGATTTTTTTCTCCTGGCGAGGCAATGGGATAACACCTAATGGAGAACATTAATAATTGCCGCGAGTTTCTAAAGCGGATTTGCTTTGCCAGTAATTCGACGCGGCCGCGGACGATCGGCCGCCCGAAATATTCGCCAGCAGCCAATTCGTCTATCTCCCCCCGATCCCGGCTGAATCTGTCTCGCTCGAAAAATACGCTGGAAATAATTCGGCAGCCACTCGCCATCGAACAATCCGAGTTTAAATAATACATCCGCCGTGTACCGCATCGCCCATTTCCGCTTACGGGGATCCGGAAAACATTGGGAAACACTAGCTGCGGGACAGTTGCCATAGCGTTCTTACCGAAACGAATTGAAACGTGTATGCCGAAGATAAACAGAGGGATATTCTGACGCAAAAGGATTGCGCAGATTAAGAACGCAATGGCGCTTTTGTTTTTCATTATTGTAACGTTATCGAAATATAAAGAAATCGGTATTGAATACGGTAGATATTTTTTGATGTGTTGAATGAAAAGCTCGAGGTGGAAGGGAGAGAAGAATTTGAGAATAAAGTAGCTTTGCGTGGGCGTTCGGGTATGAAATATTACTGAAGGCATCTAGGTAATGTCGCGGGCAATAACGAAACGTGGAACACCGCAAAATCTTAGTATTTTAGCGAAGGGAGGCAGGAGAGAATGGGTGGTCTTAAGGAACACGGTGTCTTTCCTGCAAACAATGTTCAATATCGGTGAACAGGGAGAATATGTTTTACGAATACGAGGCGAACTCCGAGGAAACTCGGAAATATTGGAATCGAAGAGGAGAAGAATCGCAATCTTCTTTCGGGGCGTTTTAGCCTCGACACGTCTAGCGGAGGAAGCAGTTCGACGAAGAAACGGCAAAAGCGAGGAAAAAAGCACGAAACTTTTCCGAAGCTCGACGAATTTTACAACCGACTTCGTTAATCCGGTCCAGAACTTCAACCCATAGACGATTTACTGAAAGAAATATCCCTTGGACTGGAAAAGCTCAAAGACCCATTCGAGTCGATAAAGTTAAACAGTCGGGACGAATTTTTAAGTGATATAATCGAGTTGCGATAGGAATTTTCAACGGTGATATTAATATGGCTGCATAACTGATATTAATTTCAAATGTCTCAAGCAACAAATATTCCTCCAAATTAAGAAACCGTTTAATAAAGTTTCACGTTGAGGGATAAATATTAAAAAAATAATGTAGAGCTTCTATTTCTCCAAGTATAATGGATTTCAGAAGTACAATTGGATTCTGAAATACAAGGAGCAGTGCAAATGCGCGTGACTGGAAAAAAGTGAGACGAGCGGAGTGACTCGAGAGCGTAGAAATGAACAAAGTAGAAGCAGAAGAGTGGGTGGAAAATGTAGACAGAATAGAACGAGTAAAATGAGTACAGCCAGTAGACCGTGAGTAATGCGTAGGATTCGGTAGAAAGAGCGGAAAGTCTAAAACGATTAAAAATAATAAAATCAAAGAGTTTGTGACTTTCATTCTGCTTTTAACCTCACTTGCCACATGAAAGAGCCTCCGCACGGTCGTTTCACCTGTCCCTGCAATCTGGTATCACGAACGATCCCTATTTTTATGCCGCAGCGAAAATCTACCATTGTGACCAGCGGTATCAAATGATTGTTCACGTATTTGCCATTTGCGGCTGGCTATGACCATTACTCGAGAATCGCCAGGAGGCGAACGGATTCTAGGGTGGACTCGCATTGGAAATTCGCGCGGATTTTCCCTCACCTCCTCAGAGTCGCGCAGAATGCTGAACGTAAAATATTTCCACGCTGTCTAAATGACTTGAGCCCGCGCGAATTCCTTAGCGAGCCGGGACAGCGGAGGAGAATGCTCCATTGAACTGAAGAGACCTCGCTCGGCTGGAAGTGCTGCGAAAAGGAAGAGGGAGAAGTGCCTCTGTCTCCTGCGCAATTACCCCTTGCAATTACGCAAACTTGTCCTAAAAAGGCACACACCTGGAATACAATAAAATAGTCTGATGTCCTCGCGATGCCTTTCGACATCGGCTGTTTCGAACAGCTCCTTGCGAGTTCACTTATCGAATCCCCGACGCCTCATAGCAGCGATCTTGTTTTGCAGAAAAAAGGGAAAAAAGGGATTGATTAGCATTAGCGTGACGTAGGAACGTTGCGAATGTTCAGTCTTGCATCGAGTGATTTGGTAATTTTGTTGCGAGGAGGGTTTCAGTGTATTCAGAGTATCGATAAATAGATTTTGTTGAAATGTCACTGCGGTGGAAGAGGTGCACAGAGGACGAGATTTCGAAACCTTTTACAGGGAAGAAAACCGTGTAGGTAGATCGCGAGAACGGTGAAGCAAGTGGAAGTAGAAGTGCACCGTGCGTAGTCAGACATACGCTCGAATCAATATAGGTGTATGCAAGTGGAATAGTTTTTCCTCTGTAACTTTCAACACTGGATTCTTTTTGAATTATGTTCATAGCTTCATCGTTCAGACTGATCGAAGCTTGGAACACATACATACGATGGGAACGTTCGACGGCACGAGATGCATATTTCGCCGCGTTGCGCGACGTTACGCAATCGCGAAGCATTTAAATAGGAATACCGCACCGTTCACTCCTCGCAACGGGAAATAAATGAGGCGAGAATAGCAACGTTCCCTAGAGAAATATTCATGCTTTTCCTATCTCATCAGCAGGAAGAAGTAAAATTTCATGATCGTCCATAAAGGGAAAGCCGAAAAGTTGAAACGTTCGGTGTTAAATGTGCATGAATAATGCAAGAGCAACAATATAGCTTCTGTTCCTTCTTGTAAGGAACGACTTTAATTAAAACGTCGGAAATTTTGCTCGGTCGGACCTTGAGACGCTACGAACTTCCTTCGCTCGCGCCATTTCGATCTTGGAATAATCCAGGAGCTTTTAAATCGATTTCGTTGCGGTGCAGAGTTGCTGTCGGATACTGAATGATCCTTTGACGCGATACGTCGCTGCTCTTGCGATAAATTAATAGTGTAAGAGCTGGTTTGAATGGAGCGTGTTGGTAATGACGAAGAGACACGGAGAAAGCTGTAGAGAGTGACACGTAGATCGGAACAAAGGCTCAGCACGCTTAAATGATACATTTCGGTCTATTAAACTTTCAGCAGTGGCTTCCAGCCGTCTTTTCTCAAGGGCAGAGAATTGTTCAATTTCCGAGCCAGATAAATTGCTTCAGAATTTCCAAGTACTAATTTATTACGACTTGCCAGCCGACTTTCAAACTGTTTTCTACGATTTCTATCTATTTCTTCGCGAGGAAACAATCCCTTCGCCGTTCCTCCGAGCTTATTCCGTGCCAAAACATTAATTTCGCTCTTTAAAGAGTTCCAAGCGTCGGATTACTTCCATTCTCGCTCTGAGCCCGCGCTCCAAGCATCGAGCCCTATTCTCCGGTGACAAGGAAAAACTTCCCCGTCTTGTCATCGGATCATTCCAGCGCGAGTAGTTAAAGTTAAAGGCGAAACGTACTTCGATCGACTCGAGGACGGAACTTTTAATTGGTTGGCGTGCTACAAGGAGACGATCGGTGCGTGCATAACGAGCGTCTTCGCGTTTTCGCACGAGCCCAGCCGTGTACGAACGCATTCCGCGCGACTGGCTAAATACGAGTAGCATTTCCAAGCTCCAGCATGGGCGAGGAATCCTCGGCTCCAGCCAGCAGACAGCCGTTACGTGGCCAGGCCGCGTGCGTGCACCTTCGCTTTCGCGATCGCTCGACTTTCGAATCGAGCAGACTTTCGGAGAACGACGCAACTTTATGGGATAATAATTTATCAGCTCCTAACTGTTTAGCACTTTGCTAACGATAGGAGGGTGCCTGACACCTGGCTGCTCCGAGGAATCCAGGCGAAGCTATCGAGAACATTGAGAATCGAACGGCAGAAAGTCGTTCGGGGAAGGAAGCGTAGTGGTCCGTGAAGCGTGTTGCTATTTATTTATTTGTGGGAGAAAATTCCCAGTAGGATGTTCATTCTAAGTTTATTATAGTACCCTGTATTTTTCTTCCAGGAGAAACAGTCCCCTTTTTTAGTGTGGGGCCATTATTGATAGATGATATTTCTGATAACTTTAGATTCTAATTTGTACATCGCGGTGTTGTAGTTCCAGCGATACTTGGTGCATTAAATTTGTCAAGATGCTTATAATGAAACCTGAAATCCAAAGTCCGAGCATGGAAATTAAAGCAACTCGCAATGAATAGTTACAATTGTGTCTCATTGGACTTTACGTTGATTTTCTTATTCATCCGAGTCGACGTGCGTGTTTTCAAGCAAGTTCCGCGTGGAGCACGCGGAAGAAGTAATTTGCGTTCATCAGGGAAGCGAAATTACGCGAGCTCGCGATGAAATTTCTCCAACTTTTGATTTGACATTCCCTTGAAACGCCAAGTGAATGATCTAATAGCATTCGAAACACATCGTCCCGACGTAAACGTAATTACCGTGAAAGTCCAAGTAATTACTGTAAATCAGAGCTGCAAAGGCCGAAGTTGATACACCGACGCCGTTACACCCAGGGAACTTTTAATGCCCGCGCTGAAATATGTAATTCCGGGTAACTAATTTTAAATAACTTCAAGGATCAGCCGTGGAAATGTTTTTTAAATTATTCAGCGCCTCGCGGTGTAAATCACTGCTAGCGGAATGTCAGTGCAAATATCCCGAATTATGCAACGCGCGCGATTAAAATGCCAGCGGAGCGCGTTATACCGCTTCGAAACAAAAACTCCAACAATTTCCACTTGCAGATCAGTCATTTAGATATCCGATTCCAATTAAGTCCTCGGGGCTGTAACGTGTAATAGAAGCTTTTACATTCCCGGCGGCTTTCAGCTTTACTGCCCTCGATAAACGCTCCAACTTTTACAGCATTATTTACCCCCGCGGCGGTAAAGCGTGTACACAATAAATAAAGCTGACGCGCAAGTTGTTTTCCAATTTACGCGATGATGCGATAGATTTTGTAAGCGGTTTTTGCAAATGGGCAAAATGGAACGACGGAGGCCACTGCAAAATAAATCGCTTGTAAATAATGTACGTTCGAATGGAGCTTAAATAAGGCTTCCACCAAAGGAATATCAGATCGTGATGCAATGGAAAAGGGAAGAATCCTCGTGCAAAACGAAATCGAAAATGTAGACTAAACTGTTTTTCGCTGAACTAGATTCAAAGACGAACCCGATTCTTCCTCCACTTTCAGGGCCAATTTCCTCGACAATGAAGCGACGTATAAAAGAGTTTCATTCCCACATTATCGGCTTACTTTTACAAGAGGAATCAGCTCTCCAGTTGCGCTACGATTTCAGACACGTTTTGTAAATACAGGAGGAAAAGTTATCCATTCTACATGCTCGATATATTCCAGCGCGCACCAGCTCGCATCCGCTGGCGCTACCCCTTACCGAGTGCCCGGCGTAACGCCACTGCCAACGAGCTGCAACTGACAGGATCGAGGAACGCGCGCCGACCAAAAAGAAACTACATACGAACGCAACGTTAACGGACAAGATTCAGGTTGAATCGCTGTTATAAACCCCGAAAGCTGCACCCTCTGCTCCGAGATTCATGTAAACTAATTTCCCCGGGTAGGAAAATTCGTGGAACGTTTATCAGCGGTTGGGGCAGGTAAATATGAAGCGGCGTGGCCGTTGGAGGGAGGTCTCGGTGCCAGGGTCTGGGAATCGACTGGATTTGTTGGAGAGTCGGCTCTCGCGGCGGCGAGTGGATGCAAAGAACGAACGCTCGGTGTTACAGACAGCCCGCCGGCAATTTAGTCGATCAAACTGCTCACCGCAGGGCCGTCGAAGGTGGAGAAGGTGAGGCTGCTTAGTTGAATCGGCTTCCACCAAGTTGGCCTGCCTACCGAACCGGGGCTAGTTCCTTTCCCACGAGCCAGCACGCGCGTTCCCGCGTCATCGTGCGCTCGCCAGAGCGGGGCTGCCGCAATGACAGGTTAATTAATCCTCCCGCAACGGGAGCCCGGCCATTTTTCACCCGCGGGCAACTCGTCGATTATCCGCGTTTATGATGAATTGCGAAGTGTGCAGGAAATAACGTTGCATCGCGAGGCTGGAGGGGCAGGTCGCGACGAGGAGGATGGAGAACGCGGAGTTCGAGGGGTGTTTGGGGTTGGATCCAAGACGAACTTGCCGAGAGGAACGCGGTAGCTACTGATTTCTGCTTGAAGAAGTACTTGAATTGTTACATCGAGCGAACGTCGAGGAGGGAAATTTGTTGGGGGTGAATCAGCTAATAAGAGGCGGACCTAATATCGGACGAAGGAGAGTGATTTAGTATTATTCCTTTTTTTTAATTGAGAAAAACCTCAAGTGTCCGGCACTACATGAACCCTCACTACTGAATTAGGTGTCGAGGTTGTTTCTTTACGTTCGTGTCGCGTTTAATCTCTTCAGAATTCTCGGCTCCATTTTTCCCTGCCTCGTTTGAGAAAGCAATCCAATTGTTCCTCGGTTTATCGAGTCAGAGCTGAAAGATCGGGTCTTCCCGCGGAGGAGGAAGGAATAAACCCGAAGGAGGATGCTCTCATCGTATCATCGCGGTATACTGATGCAATTTTCGACGCAGCGGCTAGTTAAGGGTGGAACCGTGGAACAGTCGACGTTGCCAATTATTTGCTGCCTCGATGGTTGAAAGAGTTAAGACGGGGAAAGGATACCAATACACCGTGCCGCTGCAAATTTACTTATATGTATACGCTGTGCGATACGGCGGACGCGTCTAATCAACGGTACTTCATCCCTGCGGTGAACGAAGTTTGTCTACGGAGCAAGATGCCAGACAACAGCCTTAAGGAACACGCCATTCGCAGCTGCGAGCCAGTCGGGACCTAATTTAATCGGCGCGATGCGGACTGGCCGATCTCCGCCAACTACGCTACGTACGTAGAGCCTGGTTAGAGCTGTAACCGAAGGAAACTAACGCCGATCGATCTTACTCCTTTTACTCCGATTATATATCCGAGCAAGGAAGTCACGTACCACTAAACAAATATATTTCATAGAGCAAGTACGAGCTGCACGTGCTGCCCAACAGAAGATCTCCTAATACAAAACCAGAGATCACAGATTCGGATGAAAGTTGTAGTAAAAACTTACTGAATGACACGATAATTCTGTTCTGTTATTGAAAATCAACTGTGTACGGTGGGCTAGAGGATTAGAATAGGAAAACTCAGTGCAGATAGAGTCTTTGGTAAGTACTATTAATAATAAAGTTTATTAATACTATCTCCTTTCACGTTTATGAGTAAGTAACACTGATCTGACTTCTAGAAAAGTATCCACCAGGAAGTCGAGGGAGCGAAGTAGCCTTGCAGCCTCGTAGTGTCCCTCAGCCCAATCTTGCGAGGCCACAGAAATAAGAAATGCTCGCGAGTCGTGGGCAGCGATCGCGGTGAAGCGTGACGCGAGGTTTGATCCTGTTCCTGTTCCATCGACCAGGATCCCGTATGACAGGTGAGATTACGTGGCGTTCCCATTCACCATGGGTCCATGCGCAATACCCAGCGCCAGGCGACAGAGTTCAACCGATGGATGCGAAAGCGATCGCGGAGGTGATCGATTTACAGGGAAGCGTGCAACACCGACGAATGATTAAGCTGGTTTGAGCGAGCGGATGACGTCGGTGTGGCCGCGAACGAGAGGCAGGAGAAAGGACCGAGCTGGACGGGAAGGGTTACCGTGTCTTGGTCAAGAGGTAACGAAATAACCGTTCCTTTTGTTCAGGGAATAAAGGGCGTCGGTAGGCGAGAAGTTGACCGGAGAAAGGTAATCGTTTTGTACGCGACTCTCGGCGAGTGTAATAGAGCAGAGGCGTGGATACTGTCAGGGACCAAGCCCGCTTCGTTGCCGCTGAAACATTTCGAATGGCTGTGATGGAAGTTTGCGTGGAGAGTTAAAAGGCCCCGGAAAGCCCCGACCTCTTCCTGCTCTGGAGGGTTCACGTGAATTAAAAATACGAAAGAAGTAATTGTATAGGTACCGAAGAACGAGGTGCACATACAGCTGATATGGAATGCTTCCTAGGCAGAGTTTTTATATTCTTTTCACTGAATCGGTGTTCTGTAAATAACGCGGCGTGGAAATGCAGCGACAAATGAATAGAAGGGATCGAAAGCCGACAATGCGCGTCGAAAAGGGAAAGCGAAACCGCCGGCCGGACATCGGGGTTGAAACAGCGCGGAAGTAATTTGCACGAGGGAAAGGTGGTCTCGCGGTGGCGGGGTTTCAAAAACAATTAGCAAAAAAAATTAATTAACAGCCGTTTTAAAGCCACCCGACTAATTATAGCGGCCGTTGGTCCGGGTGGCGCATTTTAAACGACCACTGGACAGATTATTTTCCTATATTTTTCCATAATTCGCTGCCCCGTCGCTTGGCCGACAGGGGGGTTGTTGGCCAGGTCGAGGCGGGGCCCCGCGAAAATAAACACACGTGGGACTTTTATATAGCCGGCCAGGGACGCCGCCATTTCCGCCGGACAATTTCACGGGCTGATATCTTTGAAGGACCAGCGCGCTGGCAAATGCATTACACGCGTGCGCGTGCCCCCCGCGCACGCCATTCGAATTTTAATACACTTTTCGCCGGTAAAACGACTCCATCGCTTCAATTACGCCGCGGCTCAAGGGAGAGATCGTGTCATTTTTGCCAGCCCCCGTAATATTTCCCCGCTAATGCAAAGGCATCGGGGGTGCAGTAATATTTGCATAAATCGCGGCCTTTCGTCGCCGTCGCCGCTCTCGACCGCGATTAATCGAGGGGGAAAGAAAAAATAGAGAACGAACGGAATCCGGTCGAGCACGCCAGCTCCTGCCTCGCGTTTGTCAGCCCCGCGATTATGAGCGGCGATTTAATAAGCGAATTCATCTACCAGAAGGGGAGTAGTGGGGAGCACAACATTAACGTAATTGCGTGAACAATGGTGGCTGTTCGGACGGTAGTGGTTAAAAATTCGTCGTACAGCGAAGTTGGAAAATAATGCTGGGGTGAAAAACAGATCTCGGAGGGAATATAACGATAGGAGTGATCTATGCGATGATTGGTAGGCGATCGAACTACGCGACCCAATTTTCTTGGCCGCGAGTCAATTACGAAAGCAGCGAGCGCGATGGCAGAGCCAGCAGCGCAGACGCAAATGGGCCAAGGGATGTGCAATCGAGAAAAGTGGAAAAGGCACGTTGGCGCGGGAGGTAGGGAAAAAATGAATGACTGAGGGAAAGAGAAAAATAATGCGGAGCTCGAATCTCTGGGGGATGAGGCACCAAATTTCGGTGACTCAGGCAAAATGCGGAAAAGTGACTTGATCTTGGGACGAAAAGTTATTTTCTTTTAAGTGATTCAGGGGTATTCTGCTCTTGTGCAACAAGGTGGAACGGTGAGAACCACCAACCAAATCATATACAACGAGTTTTTGGAGGAACTTCGCAGATAGGGTAAACTGCTCGGGAAAGTTTCGGAGCTGGAATACTTCTTGTTAACCGCGAGGGTTGTAAGAGAAAGTTTTTCTGATGGGCATATTATGGTTTGTGACGTAAAATTTGATATCTTGTAGCTGAAACGAATACGTGACTCTTAGTTTTTGGCTTCTCTGTGAGGCCGCAGAGTTGTGTGGAAATTTTAGAGAGCATGCGCCTCCGAATTTGCGGTTTCTGCCTTTCAAATATTATAGTGGGGCGAAGCGAGGAGGTGGGAGAGTAGCCTTTCAAAGGCTTAGAACAGCTAATTATGCTAAGTTCCCACAATAAATTTTAGGATATGGTTTCAACTACTCACGATCGCTATCGGACAACATTGCTCACTTTCTGGAAACAGCACATACCTGGAAAACAAACAAAAGCTGCATGTTACAAACCCGGAGACACATTTCCATACGTTCGGTTTACACAGTACACGCGGCGAGATGAATAAAGAAAAAAATGCAGAGTAAAAACAGCCTATAGTAATAAAAATCGTGTATCATCAGCAATATTCCAGTTCAAATAATTACCCACCCACATAATCCCCAAAAAGCCAATCTTACTACAACTACCATTGAAGGGAATACTGCTTCGGCATGCTGTGCAATGCCTTCTACTGCCACGATTACAGCACAAAACGCGACAGAACGAAAACATGGAACAATGGGTATCGGAAAAAGGTATACAGGACGAAGGGAAGTCAGAAGCACTCTCTAAACTCTAAATAGAACAATGGGAATCGAAAAAGGGAACGGAAATGCGGTGTCCTCGCAGGGCTGTTTACTATCACGCGCTTATCTAGGGTGGGTTGCATACACGCGGGCAAATTTAACCTCGTGTGTGCGTCAGGTAATCGCCCACATTCGAGAGACCGAGAGAGAGTGGGAGACACGACACGGCGGTGCCGATCAAAAAGCAAAATCAAATAGAAGGTTGCTCTATTAAAAGTCGAATGAAACGCCGAGAGGGGTTATGATCGCGCGTTTTAATCGGCGCACAAATGACGCTGGTATGCGCAACCCGACCCCAAATTCTACATACGCCTGCTTCTGTAAACTTATCGACCCCCTCGGCTCGGTGCATCGCGCGTTTGCCAGGAGACAGCTGCATTTTTCCGTCCCCCTTCAATCCCCCCCTCGACACTGACACGGATGAAATACAGTTGCGCGGAAAATCGCGGATAAACTTTGCTGCCGGATACTCGCGATTTTATAGGGAGGGAAATATAAAGCCCCCAGTATTTTCCCCGCCGTTCTTTTTTTTTATTATTATTACAACGCGTGGCTGGCAGCAAGCGTACCCAGGCGATACCCTTGTCGCGATGGGTAATACCGTTTCCGATGAAAATACTGAACGTCCGGTGACTCGCTGCTCTGTGGCGTGCAAGAGAAGTTGGTTCGCGGGGAGGCAGATGAAAAGTGTGGCTAAGGGTTTCCTCGAGTGAAGCTTCGGGTCGGAGGTAATTGGTTTTTGAAATTTGAAGGGTGGCTGGTTAACCGAATGCGAGGTATTTTGTAAAGCTTGTGGGGAATGCTGAGCATCTTGGGAACTCTTAGGTAAGTAACTTAATAGCTTGGGGAAACGAATGGGCTTGCATGAATGTGAGTTTCGCGTTATGTTCTAGATGAATTTGTGTGGCGTTAACACGGAGATCAAAAGGATGATTATACACGGAGATGTAGATGGAAACAGCAACAGTGAATCACTTGAAATTTTCCCCCGAAAAGTGACAATTTCCACGGGTCCAAGTTCGACTGAAAACCATCCGCACAATGAGACAATCCTTCTCCAAACGCGACGCGCGTTACGTCACTTTCGGGTATAAAGGGTTACAGTGAAAAAATGACAAATCATTAGGGAAACAGTAGATAAACGGCAGCGAACAACAAAGCCGCAGTCCCTTTGGAGCTGAATTTCTGGCTGCACCGGGTCCAACAGGGTTTCGGTGGTAATGCGCGCAGCGGGGCCGAACACTTTGAGCGTGCAAAACAAACTCGAAACGATGATTACTTAGTAACCCAGATGGGCAAATAAATGAGTTTACCTAGTGGCTATGCCAGATAATAGGACCAGCCGTTTATAAGCAGCCGTACCTTTGAAAAGGACGCTAATTCCGTTTGATAGCGCGAATTTCAGCAGCGTGAATTTCAGCCAGCGTGGAGTACACACACTGAGGAATCAGCCAGACACCCGCAGTGGGACCTTTTCACAATTTCCACCTCTGTAGACACTCGCGATACCTTTTTTTAATCTAACCGACATAATTTTCTAGCCCATTGTCAATTTGAAGAGGCGCTGTTTGAATTATTACACAATTACTTTCACAAAAATCACAGCCAGGGCGAACTCATTTTGTAATCCAGACATCTGTGTCCGATGCCCAAAGTCTCCTCCGTAGAGGAGAGAATTTCATACCGCGCTACGAATTGAAATCTTTACGGAGGATTCGCATGGATCAATCCCAGTCGGCTGGTTTTAATTTAAACACATCGCGATAACTTTATCAAAAATTTCATCCCCCGTGTCCTTCGTTTCCTCCCTTTTTTCTATGGACTTACTCCACTCCCCCGCGAAGATATTACATCCCGAATTTCAACTGTCAATTCCACCAGACATCGTTCCATTCGGGAAGAGCAGCTGCGTGCTCTTTACCGTGCGATCGATTTATCGAACCGTCCGGCGCTACTCTGCCGCTTGTAAATTCTATAACGAATCACGCCGCTGTTCGGGACAGAAGCCCGACGCGCGGGCATGCAACGTTATGCTATCTGGCGTTATAAAAGTCGATTAATAAGCCGGCAGAGTCCCATAATCATCGGGTTTCTTCCATCACTCATGGTATTTTTGCGCGAGACACGACTGTCAGCGACATTACCATTCGATATGCGCTCCCTGTCGTACACGTCGAGTTAAGGACGTTACTTCGATCGGTCCGATCAATAATAAGCCATCGTCTGCACTCGCGGCTAAAAATATTATCGGACATCCATGGAATTCAGACGATCTTGTCCTGCCAACGGGAAATTCCAATAATCTGCCGACGAAGGATTTTTCGGCGGCGTAAATTATGCGCAGGGGTTGCGTAATATGGAGATTTCTGACGTAATAATAATTTCTATGTTAAATGGCTCGATATCAAGTTACAACTCGCAGGTTTTACATAAATATGTCTATTTGCCGCGATTTTTGTCTTAAGCTGAATCTAAGCGTGTATTGCTTTACGTGGCCCCATGGGAAGAGAAGCTTGAATCTTAAATCCAACTTAAATATCACCATATCAATGATTAAGCACGCCAAGTACATAATTTCCCCAGATCCAGAGTAGCACCACCATCGTTCCAGCGCCGGGAGTGTCAGGAACAATTTGAAAGCGGTAAGGTTACCGAAGACACGTTCCCTAATTGCTTCGGAAGAGCCAGCAGGCTGGCAGTTACCAATTAGCATCGGTGTAAAGCCATGCGAATCAAGCATTCACACGCGCAGGATATTGGATAGCGTAACACGAGCTATCGCGCAAAGTTAACCGCAATAATCGCGGCGCATTATATCCAAGCTAACGTGTAACAGCCACGAACACAATACCGAGCGCTGAACGGAGGCTGATCGTTTCCTCCCTGCGAGCAGCGAAATATCGCTGGACCGGGCAGCCGCCCAATCGATCCTCCGCCCTTCAAGGACAGGACTGCTCCAAAGGGACGCGCCTAACTTCTGGCTAATGCCCCCGGAATACCGTGGCCCCCCGGATCCGCCAGCGGGTATCGATCAAACCGCGCGATAACACGCGAAAGGGGGTGTCCACTTTTCCACCGTAACGACCGCCCCGACCGAGCAAACCGCGCGCATCACTTTTTAATCAACCCTTCGCCGCACTTCACAGAAATATAAACGCGTATAAAATATGTAAAGTGCAAGCGTAACGCGCCGCGTGTTGCCCCGGCAATCTCGCGCACCCCAATTATGCAGCTCATTTACAGGCAGCGGGGGGTGCTCAATATTTACGCAATTGTAGACGGGGATTGCGCCATCAAGTCGTTGAATATGAATACCGGCCTCGTCTAGCGGGCCAATAATTAATAATCTTCACCTTCGCGCCGAATGATATTTCGCCTGAACCGTCGACGCTGCTCGACAAGCCGATGCGCCCGCGAGCATCGGGGGCCGACGAGAACCAGATTCTTACGCAACCGCCGGCATGTCGCTGCAAAGATTGCCAGGAATGTTCGCTGCGATGCGGCGGAGGGGATCATTCGCAGTCGTGACGCAGGCAGTTTCGATGGTCGCCGATGGTTTCGCGGCTGGAGGATGGAGAAAGTGGTATCGGGGGAGCAAGGGTGGCATTTCGAATGCAAAGGGGGATGCGTGCAGGGTAACCGAGCGGCAAGTTTTAATGCAATCGTCCCTTTTTCTAGACGGGAGCTGCAGTAAAGTTGACTCGACTGGAACCAGCTAAATTACACCGATCTTTTATTGCGGCGCGTTTATGCGTCGGGCGCGGGCGAGAAAGTGCGGCGTGCGGGGTATCGTTATACTGGGAAACTCTTGGGGCGGGACCGGGGCCATATTCCAGCTCGTTCCAAGTACAGATTCGACGGGGATTGTAAACAAAAATACGACCCTGCCCACCTGCATCCAGCCGCCGTGTACACGGCGCTTCGTAGTCGCGTGTCGATGCTACCGGCCGGTAGGGGAAGTAGGGGCATGATGGGGAAGCTAAGGAAAAATGCAAATAAAGTGATGATTGTACCTATTAATTAAGTCTTTATTACTCCAAATACAACTATAAGTTAATGATTTAACATTTGTTACACACTTTGGACTATCTGAGGTCAGGCGTCTAAGTTATTAAACTTTATAAAACAGATGGAAAAAAACCGTCTTGCCCCTACCGCGGGGTAAAATGGGGTACCGAAAATGGAGTAAAATGGGGTACCGAAAATGAGGTAAAATGGGGTATCGAAATGATTTACCTAAGTATTTTCGCACTCGATACAAATGTGAAATTCTTCGCAATTATTTTCATCAAACCCTGCGCAGGAATAATTGTGGGACCACCGTCGACAGAGTTGACAGGCAACCCAACCCTCTGTGGATTGCAAGTATGAATCCTGACAATATAAACATTCGCAGTCTCCTCTTCTGCGTTTTTTGTATATGTTCTAACCATTTTATAAATTCGAACTAAAAATAATGAGATTTATTTGAATTAAATTATAATAGAGAAGGATGACGTTGCTTAATCTCACATGAACAACCACCATGCGGGGAATGACGTTAGGGGTTATGTCGAGGTACCCCATCATTCCCCGTATCAAGGACCCCATCTTGCCTCAAAGCATCGTTTTCCAAAGATTAATATATTTGTACAACAAATAATGAAATATTGAAATTTCGAATATGTCACATTAAAATACATGAAATAGAGATTATCATAGAAGAAAAATAATAGACTAACCGTTCTTAAATATATATTTATTTCAAATCTTTTTATCACGCGAAATAACATCGTCGCTGCACGCGAACGTTTCACAACTATAAATAAAAAACGCGTGCTCCCCCACTCGCTTTTGCCAGCGACCACACTATTATAACACAGTGGCTTCCTAATGATATATTTGTCACGTGCCTAGCATCTTTTAATTACGGTTTAGGGAGATACCCCATCTTACCTCGCTACCCCGTCATGCCCCTACTTCCCCTAATTCCGAGGCACAAGGCGTGAGAAAAGTGTTGCTAGGGGAGCTCGAGGAAGTTTAAATGACTAACGATGGGGAACGTATGGGAACTTTACGGGAAAGGATATGGTGAATAGGCTGGGGGTATTTCTTAGGGGGACTGTAACGAGTGAAGGGTAGAATTATATCGTTGCAGCTTAGGGTGTTCAGATTTTCAGATTTTGTAGTGATGATTCTTCGTATTATTTTCTGTTTTAAAATCGATGGTCATGGGTACTAGGTATTTTGTAATTGAATAAATATAAAGAACCACTGCTTATTTTAGTGAAACGTAATATATTAAAAGACTTAATTTGTATGAATATATACAGCAGATACAATCGAAATTATTGTCAGTCAGAAGAAATCGAAAAATTCTTTAGTTTATTGCAAAACTGAGGCCCCATTTTCGAGATGCACTCCCACTTGAGAAACAGAGGTAGATGCACTTTCATACGCGCTGCAATGTTAACAGTTACTACTCTAATACGTTCTGAAGGCTTGTAACAATTTTGCGAGGTAGGTGTTGCTGCTCTCGCGGCCAAAACTGCGCTGGGTTACTCAAGCCTGCGGTCGACCTTAGAAGGATACCAGTGTTCATCTCGAAATTCGAAGTACGTACACGCAAACAGTGGGCTGTAGTTAACGAAAGTCGGAGAATCGGTGGCTGGGAAGTATTCGGGCACGAGGCTGGATTCTTGAGTACAACATTCATGATCTGATAAAGCCAAATAAATAACGTTCGCTCTACTACGGAACACATCGCGTTTCTTAAGTCTCCCTCTTTTCGCTGCCTGCATTAGTAATCAGTTCTGAATACAAATTCAACTGCATATAACATTCTGAGCATGCAGAAATGGCACTTGAATCTGTACATAAAACTCTGAAATTCGCGGTTTTAAGTAAACAGATTTACATTTATTTTATTCACACCTGTGCACTCCACTGCCCTGCATAATATAAAATCCCTATCAAAAACTCGTTAATCTCTATCGTAAGACTTGTTCCCTTACAACAAGTGCTTTAAACGAATTCCTGCAGGTTCAAAGCACAGATCGCTAGGGATTAATAATAACCAGAAGCATATTGGAAGCGTTGCAAGGTCACGATTTAAGGGGGTGTTTACCCAAGCCTCGCTCGTGGCGTTGTGCTGGTGGAGGGTCATCTTCGTGGCAGTTGGCGCATATTAAAAGCCACCCTGTACACGTGACGTCGCGGGGCCCGGTGTTTTCCCGGGGTTGGCAGGGACAAACCGAGAACAGGGGATGCGCTTTAGACGGAACTGCGGGGTGCGCCTCCGCCATTAACTTTGATGCGCTTATAAAACGCAGCGGGTTTGAGCTGGCAGCGTCGACACTGGCGTTGCATGCGCGTATCATGCGGACGTGTATGCATGCAACGGGGGAGTATAGAGTTTCCAAATTTAATAGCCCTGTGTGTCGAGCAGGACGCAGGAATGAGGAATGGGTACACACCAAGTATAGAGAGGGAGAGGGGTGGCTCTCGACCATAAATACGGCAGCTGGTTGATTATATGGAGCCCCATGTCAAATCGACCGCCCGCCCCGCACATTTCCACCACCTTCGCGCCTCCCACGCATCACCAACACTCCCCCCACCCGCCCTCGTTTCACCCTCGAACGTGGCCACGTTTTATCCTCGTTTCCATCTCGTCCTAGCTGCGACACGATCCTCTCCCGCTTTTTCTCCTTCCCACACACCCCACCACCCTTGCCTTCGCGTTCGCTTGCTCTCTTCCGGGATTCCGAGATCGCGGAGAGGGTAACGCGGACCTGGCGCGAATTCGACGGGGCTCGCCTGGACAAAGGAGGGTGGAGATACTTTTACTACGAGGGTTGTTTTGATAGTTGTGAAGTATTGCTGCGATGGCAGGAAGGGTGCTTTTGTGGGGGTAGGGATTGGTCAGATAATGGTGTTCGCATATCTGGATATGGTACTAGGTAGTGTTAATGTTGATTGGAAGGAGGAGCAGAAAAGAATCTTTCATGAAATACGTGATTAGGGGCAGTGGCGGACTGACGAAAGTGTCGGCTTGGTAGGTGGGCTCTGTTAAACATCAGAAAATATGTTAAAAATGTTAATGACCTTTTAGTAGCTTGAAAATGTAACTAAAACTTACTTTGTATTATAAATTATAAAATAAGTCTGACTAGGAGATCCTACTCGCCAGACAAGCTTGGCCGTTTTGTTTTTATTCAACGCTAGATACAGCTGATTCATATCAACCTTGAAATAATTTAGTCGTTGCAATTATGCACCCTGAACTGTGATTAACTCCCGACTCGAAAGGGCTATTTTTCCAAGCCCGGAGCAAGGATATTGCGTCAAGAGCTGCAGGTTAAATGCCTGCCATTGCAGTTAACCTGGACAATGACGACAGCGTCTCATCGCATCGCTCGCGGCATTCATAATCGAGCGAGGCGGCTGGTTTTTGGAGCGCGTTTGTATGTCCGAGCGCACCGTTAATCGACTATGTGCAATTATTTACAATATCCAGCAAATTCAATATTAATCAAAGGGCTAACGACTGTCATTTCGTATTCCCGTTAATCGTAAATTCACCGATCCCCCGTAGTTCTACATTATCATCCGCTGAAAATTGCATAGCTCTCCCAATGATGGGATTACTTTGGCGTATTTCCCATGATGACGTGACGCACGTATGAACGAAAATAACGACATTCAGCGGGGAAACTGTCTACGTTTTTATGCAATATTTTCGTCCCAGCAACGAGGTATCACTGTCAGAAAAACAGATACCACCAATCGACATAAATCCCACGCCTCTAAGAAGAAGACAACATGCAATGGAACAACCTACAAACCCAAAGCTGCTTTCACCTCTCTTGAAAAAAGTACTCGCACGCTCCAGCCAGAAGATAACGCAGGCCTCCATTAACAAAACGACCTACGAATACACTTCCCTCGTCACTTATTAGTATCATTTCTCGAAAAGCGAGGATTATAGACGACACCAAGAAGAGAAGCTAATTTAAAAGCTCACCCCGAGGTGCGCATGAATGAAATTATGGGCCGAAATGGATCCTACGTCCGAACTATCCGTCGTTCAAAGGCTAATCAAGGACCCACCGCCAGAAACTCGAAACCCCATCAAGCAAACTTCAGCCAGGACCAATCCTACGAAGTAAACGGGTCCATCCGTGCACCGACCCAAACGACACTTTCCCCATTCAGCCTTTTAACGACGCTGGATCGAGCAGAGCGGCGCGTAACCAGCGGCGCAGGTATAATTATTTAAACAAGCGAAACAACGGCCAGGGGCAGAAGGGGGCGAGTGGTTACAACGAACGAAAGCCGAAGTGACAGGGTACGTGACTGGTAAACGATGTGCTTGCGGCCACTTGTAGCGCACTGAACAGGCACGTGTGCGGGTGCAGGAGTCGCGTGTTGCATTCTATAGTGAGGAATGGGGCGAAGAGCGCGATTACACGAATCGCGGGCTATGCAGAGGCCGAATGCGCTCCGGCTTGCCAAGCAACAGTGTGCTTCCTCTCCCTCTCCGCTGGCCCCCGCCTCTGTCTGTATCTCTGCACGGTCGTTTCCATTCGCGCGCCTCTCCGGCGTTCCATTTTTTTCTTCCTCGACCAGCGGGGACCGTCGGTACGCGAGCCAGGGGAGGGAGGGAGACAATTTATCGTCATCGAGGCTGACGATAAAATATCACGCGGATACCAATCGAGCGGGTAATCCGTGCGTATCTGTTAACCGAATAACGCGGGCGACAGCACCGCGCAGGCTTTCATTCCGCCGAATGGCTGGAAAACTCGCTACGGTCTTGGCAGGCTGTACGCACCGGCTCTAAATTATGCATACCGCAGGGCCGGCACCCTCTGTGAGCCAGCGAAACGAAGATCGTCTGAAATCCATGGCGTGAACTTCCGCGGTATGCCCATCCATTAGGGTAACTTTTGTGGGATCCATCACTTTGTCATGGAAAATCACCCTCCCGTTGCACGCTTCGTTACTGGTTACTCTACGCGCTGCATAGTTTATTAGGGCCTGTAAGAAGAGCTTGCGCGGTGATGGACTCTTTTCCGGGAAATATATGCTGGAAAATCGTGCGGCGTGGAGTCGTCTATTGCTATTATTCAGGAAGCTCTGTTTTACGAATACAGGTCCGATTCTTTTGGCCTGTAGCAGCCGAATGCTCCGGGAAAATCGTTGAGCCTGACGCTGAGGCGAGGAACTTGGGAAGCTCGCTGGGCTGGCGGAGGGCGTTGATCATAGAAAATGAATCAGCCGCGTTGTTTCTCGCGCGACCCCTTGAGCGGGGCGCGGCAGCTTTTCATCCCCCTTGCTCGTCGCGACGGTATCTCGCGGAAGCGTGTAAACGGCGTTCAACGTGATGCAATAAGCGTCATGTTACCGTCTGATAGAGCCAGCTATCGGGTGGCTGGCTCGATGCATTCAAAATATGCGCCCCGGTGAATAGTTCCTCGGAGTCGACGGAACTTTAATTAGAAGAGCGCGGGGGCAAGGAGGCTGAGAGGAATCGCAACGAGTCCGACAAGAATCGCGAGTTGAAAATACGGGATCCTTCTCTGGGGACCTGGCAGCTCCTTCGATTCGCTGAAATGTCGACGGATCTTCGCTGTTTCTGTGTGGAAATATTTCGTTATTGTGTATTCGTCTGGATTTCTAATTCGTCGGCCAGAGAAATTGTTGTTAAGACATTCGGAATACCTGACTAGGGCGTTGCACTTGTCTGCGGAATAATTATAATCCATGGGGCACGATTACACAAATTAACGCGAGGCGCAGAAAACGCAAACTGTAATCTGTTAAGTTCGTTAGTTTAATTAGAGCGCGTCTGCTCTAGAGCCACGCGTCACCGCTCTCTGGATAGGTAGACAAACCTTCTCAGGTGATTAGGACTCGATTTAATCCCACGTAAGTCCCTTTCAGCGATAGCATCTCGTGAGAAAGGTGGAGCTCGTAATGCCAGGAGAAGGTCACACACCGCAGCGACGGATACGTCGCGGCTATAAATCGATGGATAAGCTGCGGACAGAACCGGCCGGCGTGGATCATACTTACACGTGAGAGCGACTTTCCGCGGAATGCGAGACATCCAGATTATCAGATAGCCAGATAGCGACCGCGTGTAGGCAAGAACGGGCACGAGGAGATTTAGAAAGTACGAGTACACGGGTGATCCTGGCAAATACATTATTATTCCGATGAAAGTCGACGGACGTCGCTCCAGAAATGGATCACCGTTTAAGATTGTAGCTACGAGTATCTTTTCTTTTGGTTTCGCTTTCGTCTCGGCTGGCATTACGCGGCGAGCAACAGTGGGAAAGCTGGGAATGTCTGAGAGGTTTTTGGGACGTACAAGGTACCGTGATTGGATTTAAAAGGTTTGGGACTCGTCTGAATTTGTGTGGTGGTATCTATTAATATTCTGCGGAATTGATAAATTCTGTGAAGGAAACTGTATTAAAGACTCTTTCGTCGAAGGCTTGTAATTAGAAACTTTAGAAAATTGAAATATGTTAAAGTTGATTTCCACGTTTCTGAAGAAGCAATCAAACCCCTACCGTTTTCAATGAAACCCAGACGTGTAATTAGTCGTTCAAGCCAGTCACGTAACGTATTATTTTCCAAGTATCTAGCGAATGGCGCGTTGGGTGTAAGACGAAACTCGAATTAACCAATGTGCACGGCGTTTAAACCATCAGCGTGTACGACAGGCTATAATTCCATTCGACAGAACGTGCTGCTAACGGTGTATAGCAGGACTTCTAGAACTCTCTTAACAGCGCGCGCAAGAAGCCAAACAGTGTGAAGTCACTGAACGCAAACTTTGTAATGCAACGATATGATAGTGCAGAGAGCGAGGTGAACTGAGCAGTAACGGGACACGCGAGTTCACTTTAAAAAGCTAATTATTATAAGACTACTCTCACTGACGATGCGACGAACAAAATTGAGACAGTCCCGGAGAAAAGTATTGGGACCCTTTAAATGAGAATAATTTTTTAAAATTGGTCCAAACGATTTGAGTTTCTTTGAGAAGCTAGAAGGATTAGTTTACTAAAAAAAATGCAATTGGTCGGAATAACGAAGAGAATAGCGAAGGTCACTTCCTCAACTTTTTTATCTGAGCTTGAAATGAAAATTTCATCGAAATCGGTCAGTGAAAGGTTTATAATGCCAGAAAGAACTGTGTATTTTATTTAGAAGGAAACAGGCTTGGAAGAGTTTCGAATGAAATCCAACGAGCTGACGAATCAATTAATCCGCAGAGATTATTCCTTTTCACTTCTGTAAGGAGCTTTAATAAAATATAATTCGTTATAACTGGAGCCGATGAAGTGAGCAGCAGATTGTGGCAGCGATGCAGCGAGCGTTATCGGAATATTTTTCACCGCTGCTGGTGGAATCATCGACGAGCATAATACACCGCGGAAAAGAACGATCAAATATAATATAAAATCACTCGAATAATTGATTCCGATTTAATACGCTGCATTAACGGAATTGTAAATTTCAGCTTTGTGAGAGGCGTGCGTCGGCCGCGGCGCGATCAGAGCCAAAGGGTTAAATTGTAATTAGCGGATGGCGGAGCGGGACAGATACACGAATAGAATTCTAACGACTCGCAATCCCATAAAAGCGGGGCTCAGCCCCTCCTCTCTGTAGCCCTCGATTTCCCCGGGTGTAAAAGAGTTTCCGTGGTTTTTATTTAAATTATTGCCCCGAGAGTTTTTAATATCGGACACCTCGAAAAAGCCCTCGTGCTGCTTCCATTTCGTCGAAATCACGCGCGGTTTCATCCCAATCCTGACAATTTTCTATAGCCGCGTGGAACAGAAAGCTACAATGACACGTACCCTTCGTTACCAAGTACCATTACTTTATGCTTAACCCTTTGACAGTTTATTCCGTTTATCTGAGATTTTATTGGACTGTCACTGGATTAATCGCATAAAGAAATCCTACATTCCAATATCCCACTACACGCAGCCACAAACTCAGAAACACTAAATATATCTTCCAAGGAGTCAAAGGACAAATCCAAACTTGCCAAGACACTTTCCCCCTCCAAAATACCAAGAGCTATACCTACTAAATCCTCCAATGTTTCCCCGTGCAAAGCCAACTGCACATCGCCAACGACAATCACCCCATGAAATCATCAATTTCGCCTCACCTAGCGTCTCGAGGGAATAAAAAATTTCAAGACGGCATGCTGTATGGGGGACGAGGGGAGGCTCTATCGAGGCTCGTGCTCGGTGGAGTGATCCACGGGGGTGAAGTAAGTTGAGCGCGGGAAAGAGAACGGCGGAATCAGCGAGCGAGCTGGATGGGAGCGAGAGGGCCAATCAAACCGTCATTTGTAATCAATTAAAAGCCAATAAACCCGGTGCTGATTGGACTGTCAGGCAGGAGAGTACGCCGCGAAAACCGGGACAATAATAGCAGGTCATTAACAGCGGCATAGGGTTTATTTCTATGGGAACGCGTCGCCTGGCTGCTCTGGTTGTCGTCGAACGCTCGCGATTCCGCAAATGCAATCGTTCACTCCCCGGATCCGGCGGTCCTGAGCCCCGGAAAAAGGGATCAGCCGCGCGTTTTCCGCCGTTTTATGCGTGTAATAGCGCTGTTGCTTTGTGCCCGGTATCGAGTGCCGTTGGCCTCGTCTCGATCGCTCGAGGAGCCGAGCGAGTGCACTCGTGGATCGACCGAGAAATTACGCCGCTCGCTTAAAAGCTGGAGGGCGCGTTCCAGCGCCCGCGAGAAAGTGGCGGGAGACGAGGAGGAGGAAAGGGAAGAAAAAAAGAGGAAGAGAGCGGAAAGAAAAGAGCGAAAGAAGTACAGGCGGCAAGGGTGTTCGGTTTTCAATTACGTAGGCCGGAAAACTGGCGAGGTTCTCGTTAAAGCAACGAGCTTGCACACTCGATGGATTTCTTCTTTTTCCTTCGCCCTCTGCGCGCGGATTCGAGATCTCCGGCCGAAAATAAATCCGCGCGCTCTTCGCGCCGGTAATTGCGGGGAAGTAATGCGATCGAGCTACTTTTTTTCTCTGCCTCCACCTTTCTCTAGCTTAACATGCAGCCCGCCCTCCCGATCTCGAGGGCGATTAATTCCTGTTCTTGCGATTAGGATCCAACCTCGGAATATTCCAGGTCTCTCGAATATTTCCACCGGTTTTCACTGCAGAGACGTCGGGCGAAATTCAACAAGCGAAACTCGAGTGCTACGTTTTCTATAATATCGCTAAATGTGAGAATCAAACGATTGCGGATAATGAATACGAAAGCGGGAAGGTACCGGTGTAGCTACTACAGCTACGCGCGTAATTTATAGGGGGAAAAAACAATGCAGAACTGTGCATAAACAGATAAGCCAAAAAGAGTTCAATTTGTTGCGGCAGCTAGCAAATTCAACGATAAATATTTGGAAAAAAAATCATAACCATAGATTATTCAGGGGCACTGTAAATCAACGTATCTCTGCGGAACAATTCGTATAAGTATGAATTGAAAAAAAAAAATGAATTGAAAGTTAAACCATTCGGAAATGCGCGTGGATGAGAACGCGCTGGTCAAGTTACTAATTCTTCGCGACGAAATTAAAAATAAATAACGATAACGGTCTAATATATCGTGCGGGCTGAAACAAATAGTTGTTTCTACAAATATTTCCTGTCCCATCGAACCCACAAGAAATACTTTGCGTTCTCAAGCGACTCAACCCTGATGCTACACCATAAACCAATAAACCTCGAACCATCCCGGTCCACGAAGGACCTGAACCAATCCCCAATCGTAGCTGAAGCCTCTGCAAAGGTGGCCAGAAACTGGGGTGATCCTTCGCGCTCCACTGGCAGCTTTAAGCGCAGGCCGCATCGATAACACCGGCGGCGTCATTGGTTATCGATTTCAAAATTTCAATAACGCGGATCTTCACCGTCCCCCCACGCCCCCGTCGATCGCCACCCTCTGTCTTCATCCCGCGTCGCGTTCTCGTCCTTCGCGTATCTGTTTGCCGGTGCGGCGCGGAGAGCTATTTCCGCCGCGGGCGAGAATGAACGGCCGCCATTTCGCGGCACCGCCGCGGGGGTTGGAGCGTGTGCGTGCGCGGGGGACCGAACCGAGTGCAACGGAGACGCGGGCGCGGGGGGTTGAAGCGTACGGAGGGCGGCCGAGCAGGGGGGAGGGGTTGAGATACCGGGGATTTAAACGCCAAATTCAGAACTCCACCACCCTTCTCGCTTCCTTCCTGCTCCTTCTTTATCGCCACCTTTATCTGTTCCACCGCCACCCCCACCGCCGTTCCCATCCCCCTCCTTCTATCATCCTCCCTCTTCCCCATCGCCTCTGTCTCGCCCTCCCTTCCCCGCCGCCCTCGTAGCTCGAGTTTTACGTCACTCGATATATGCACGCGAGTTTATGCCGGAGAGCCGGTAATTCCGGCAGTTTCGCGTGAACCAAGCAACACCGAAGGGAGAAAGGGTGACGCTGGAACAGAGAAAGAGGCAGCGAGAGAGGGGGTGGGGGTGCGACGGAGGTGGATGAAAGAGAACGAGGAGGAAGAGAGAGATATATCTGCCTTAGGAATTTCAGAAGCGTCACTCGCGAGAGCGTAACTCCGTGGCCGTTTCGAAGGAAATTTAAGTTTCATGGGATCCAGGCAGCGACTGTGCCGCGTCTATGTAAACGGTCGTTCGTATGCACGTGAAACGAGCAGACGGATGGCGCGATACAGGTGCACGCGCGCGATAGGTACAGAGGAGACCCCGTTTCTCCGGCTGCACCGGTTATTAAAAATGAGTATCGTCTGCGCCCGAGCCCCGCAAAAATTGCGTCTGTTCCTATTTGAATAATGTCTCTGCGAGCGCTGTCTGCCCGGGACTCAAGGAAATAACCGAACAAACGGAGCGCCGCCCGGAAAAATCGCCCACCAGGCTCCGGGAACTGTTGCTCTGTTTTAGGGCGCGCGACGCTTTTGCGTTTGGAACGAGAACGGTAGACAATCAAAGGGGGAAACGTTTCTTACGTATCAAGTAGCCTTGCTAAGTTTGTTTACATACTTTTGTGAAAAATGATTCTGTCACAGAACTCGGCGAAACGAATTAAAGAGAACGAAGCACAGTCTCTGATTTGAGACATTTGTACAAATGATCCTTAGATCTCGTGCAAGTGTATTAATGAATGAATCAAAGTGGGCTGCGCGTGAGTAAAAGTGCAACGCTTCCTGCGGACGCAGAAGGTTCTACGAAAAAAATTGGATAGCGTTCGGAGGGGTTATCTGGGGAAGTGATTACATGCACGGGCTACTCGCGAGCGCGCACAATCGAAACGAACGGAAGAAAAGGAGTAAAAAACGAGGGACCGGCACGTACGGTTGTACAAACCACACGGTAATAAAACTTTCAATTGCATTTCTCCCGCGGAACACGATAATTTCCATATAGGCTACGCTCGACACCGCGTTACCCTCGGGCGACTGGATGCTTGTTACACGCAAGCAAACAGAGACGGGAGGGACGTAGGCGAGAAGGAAAAACGGGGCGAAAGAAAAGCACGGTGAGCACGCTGAAAGGTCTGTCGCAGCACGGCGGAACGTAACTGGAACTTTTAATTACATTTATCTGATGGAGATGACGCGTCCCCCACGCGCCTCTTTCTTCCCTTTCCGCCTTTCTCTTTTTCTCTATCTCGCCCCTGTGAGGCCACTCGTCGCGTCCCGTCTCCCGAGTGCTCGATTCTCAATTACACGGACGTACGCGTGCCATTTAGGCGTCTCTCAGACGTGTACGACAGCTAACGAGGGTGGAACCGAGAGCCTAGATGCCTCCACCTTAATGAAATTGCCCTCGCAACAACCCTTCTTTTCTCACCCAGTCCTTACGCGCCGCGACTCTGAATCAGAAACGATCAATTCGTTGCATTGAGCTATATGCGAAAGTGAAGTCATGGAATCGCAATGGTAGAATAATTATTGCGCCTCTCTGTTTCTGAAAATCCCGGACCTTTTGAACTGTAAATGGTATCGAACCGTTCGTTTTTCAAGTCCCACCGAAACCATCAGCGGATCCACTGTTTGGGCACACCGTTTTATTGGATGCCCTATAAAAGGTGGATAAGCATCAGCGAGCTGGACAATGGCGGAAGGTAAAGCCTGCCGCAAAGGGACGCAGGTTCGCCCGTGGTCTCGTTATTACGTTTCGCGGTTGTCCGCGTCGATTCGCTATGGATACCGTTGACGAAACATCCAGGCGGTGTCCCCCGGTGCGATGCGCCTATTGTCGGGGCAAAATTTGCTGGTCGACCGTGGTCCACTTGGAAGCTACCCCCACCGTTTCCTCCAACTTCCAACCGCACGTGGATGCTGAATTATAGGCTACTTAAATACTTAAATATGAAACTGAGCGAAGCACCGCGAAGCTTTTATCAAATAATTCGTTAAAATCGGGTGTATTCAAATCCAGAATCAACATTTCACGAGTCCACCCAATAACCGAGGGAAAGCCAAGCAGCGAAACGCAAATCGTCGCGAGAGCTGTGGGAGCGTTCCCGAGGCAGTCTTCCGAAAAGAATCCCAGGGGAGGTTGGCGTCGTGGAAACGATCTTTCAGGAGTTTTACAGCCCATCCATCGCTCGTATCGCGTCGAAGCACCTAAATAGCGCAACCACCATCCAGCAGGGAGACACAAAACGGACCACACACCACGCCATCCACTTTCCTCCCCCCTCAGTGTCAAGCTGTCAAGCAGCCATCCACTTCCGTGCGCCGTCCATCAATTATGCACCATCCCCTTAATTCCCGACGAGCAAAAGATGCCCCCTGTCACGCCTCTAAAAACAAAGCGGCCATTTTTCCGCGCAAGGTCCCTGGCAGATTACAACGACGTGGCTCAAGGGAGTAACGGCTGGCGGGATGCAAAACAGCCGGGCTTCCAACGGTGCGCACCTGTAATTTAGACTTTACGACCGCCATAACCGAGACTGTCTCTGCTTTCGGCAATGTGTCCCGCCACCGACCAGCCCCCGTCGCTTTAGTTATCGTCCCCCGTTATACGTTTCTATTTGCGCGCAGCTGATTTTATTGATCAACGGAGGGATGGCTGTCTGCACGCTAGACATTGCTCGCCGTTAAGGATCGCGTTTCGCGCGGGAAACACCGTCGCCGAGCGAGGAACACAGCCCCAGACGCGCTTCTGGATGGAAGATGGGCGAAAACCGACGCGAGAAGAGGGAGAGAAATGAGGGGACAACGCCGAAAGGAACGCGCGTTTCGTCCAGCGCTTATCCAATAACGTCTGCGCGGCCGGGAGACGTGCCGCGCGAAAAATAAATTGCAAATTAATGCGCGCCGCGACGTGTTATTAAATGAACGCGCGGGAAAGGCGACGACTGCTAAAATTTTCATCGAACCAGACGCGCTGGCCCTCCCTTCCCTCTGCTGTCGATGCGACCCCCAAGAGGATTTCGCTAATCCTAAGACGCGTCATAAACGGATTTCCCAGGTGCTAAGCGGAATCGGAAAACGAAATCTTGGTCTACGAACGGCTAGGGAAATCCCCGTCCACTGTGCTGGGTGTTTTTGTAAGTGGTTGAATTGTGAATTCAGTGGACAAGGGATGTTAGTCTCTACCGAGGGTACTTTGTTGAACACGATACAAAAGAAAATTATTATTCCCTCTGTGTATTGTTCCATCATTTTTCTTATTTCTTATTTGAACTGCTATTAAAAACGCGACTTACTTCTTCCCAGTGGCGTGGAAATTATAATGAGTAAAGTGTATTTTTATATATGACGAAGGTAACCAGGCGCAAATGTCAAACAGAAGAATCCACGTAGGCTCCCCTATCTGGGTAACCGAGTCGCTTTTCGCACGGTTTTTCGCTACCGTTTGAGAGGGAAGACCGGTTATTCGGCAAGTTGGCTGGCTCTTTCGGTCGCGCCAGCCTTCCAGAAGCGGCTCGGCATGATCGCTTTCTCGTCGGCCGCGCCAATATTCCAGGTACACCGAATTAAATTCACGTTGCACGTGCACCGCTTCGGTTGGATGGCCATTAGCCATCAGCGAATTATCCGGCAGGGACGAGCGGATTTTCTCGCGTTCCCAGCGCGTCATACGCCGCGCACGAAATATTCGGCAGGAGATCTTGCTGAAATTTACATGAATCCCGCTGAAAGCGCATCCTACTGCCACGATAATCGGGCCACGCTTCGAATTTCCACAATTTTGATCTGCCGCTGGAATCAAGATCCTCTTTATTGAGACTTCATTATTCCATAAACAACCGTTCGGCACTCGAACGATGACCGAGAACTGTAGGAAACGAGGGAGAGAATTTTGACGCGCATCGCCGGAAGACGAGTGCCATGCGAATCTGTATTTCGTTTGACTCGCCGGTGAGGCAATTTCCTGCATTTCTGCGCGCTAAGAATTCGCTTACTTCATTAACCGACAAATTGTTCTAAATAATGTGCCCTCGTTGGCGCGTACAACGTAATGTGCATTCCAACGAAATACAGAAGCGGTTGTCACTCGCCGGGGCAAGCTTGCTGCGTATCTTCGTACCCAGTAAATTCTCCATTTCCTTGAAAACGAAGCAATTGCTCGCAACAACTTTTACTTATATTTGAACGTGTTACGAGTTACCTAACACCTCGTATACATATTACGGCAAAACATCGCGGCGCTGATTACTTGCAGCATAACGAGGAACTGTTTCAAAGAAAGTGTGATATGACGAAACGAGAATTCTCTATAACGAATACTTCGTTTCAAGTAGACAGTGATGTGTTTATAACAAGTGTCTGATATTAGGGGGCCGAAGGAAAGCGTTGTCCGTCGTCCGTGATAATTCCGAACAACTTAATCCTTCCATCGGCATTATCATATCCGTGCTCCCCGAGCAGGAGCGAAGCATTTGTTTGAATGAATGAAATTAGCGGTGGTGTCGCGAGAGAGTCGACAACGATATCACGCTAGTTGATGGGGGAATCAGCTGGAATCGGTCGCGGGGAACAATATTCGTGCGCGAATAGGCGCGTGCAACCAAAAATCGCACTCGCATAAACGCGACGGTTATTAACGAGTAAAATATGCGATCGATCGCGCAGACGGATAATCTGATTATACCGACATCGGTGTGTAACATTCGAACGTACCGGAGTAATGAACGATAAACGAGAGGCGAAGGGAGGAAGATACGTGAACAGGTGGAAAACGAATTCTCGATCAACTTTCAGCCTTCCATTAAACAGTATCTATCCGACGTTATTAACCATCAATATTTGCGAATAGTTGACGTGAATTTCGTGCTCCATGCAACGCGCGTTGCCCGGCGAGATTGATTTTCTTCGCTCGTCATTAATTTCGACGTTATCGAATCGACCGGCGCGAAAAAATAACGCTCGACCCGGCCGATGCGTGTTTCGCAACTGTTTTGCTGCAACCTGGGGATCGTGGTTCTCGACTAACAGGGTTGTTCCAGTATTCCCAAGTAACGAGATCTTAAGCTACACTCGGAACATACGAGCTGGATCGTGCAAATGAATATTCTGAATGGCTTCGGTATATAAAAACTTCTCTGGATATATGCAGAATTTATAATATTCGGATGAATTGCTCGTATCTGATTCAGTTGAGTAAGAATATGGAAGAATTCGAAGAACTTTGATTGAATTGTTTTAGTTGAAGAGGTTGAAGTATCGCGAGTATTTTTGAACAGTTTGGACACTCCGAGTTTCCTTTGGAGCTCGAGTATTTGAACTGTTTCAAGTGGTACTTGATTAATGGAGCATTACTCGATTAGATTCGAGGACTCGGACAGCCCGAGGTGAGTTAAGAGTTACGTGCGAGATACGACTGAGGAATCCAATAATTCTAGGGCATTAAACGCACGCGACTTTGGAATTTTACTCGGCCCCTGCGTTTCTGTTGCTTGCTTTCACGAAGAGATACGACGAATTGGTGTCTCGGCATCCTTTCACTTTCTTGAAGGAAGAACCGGCCGATCGGACACAGGAACAGAGGCACCGTATCCGCGTACTCGGCGAATACCGATGATATCTGCGGTAGGTATCTAAATTGTACAAGACGATGATCGTCGAAGGTAAACACCAGAATACTTGGGATCATAATTGGTGAAGGCTAAACTGTTCTTGGTAGACTTTCCTATATCCAAGGGTCGTTAACCTATAGCACGTGGCACTGTAACTTCCTTGATACGTAAATCAAGGTAAATACAATCTTAAAATTCACAATCAAGGTGAGTAGAATCTTAGAATCCACGATCAAAGTGGTATCACTTGGGAAGAAATCTTCAAAAATAGTGAACTAATCAACCCAAAGCTGGGAGACACTAAATTCTTCAAGGTTTAATACCAGCAGTGCTGAGACTCCCTTGCAAAGTATGTTAAACATCACTTTTAACTTTTAAGGCCCAGTTGAATTCTGTGAAACCGTTTTAGCGAATCTCCGCCCGTCCAAACGTACATCGACGCTGGCAGAGAAACTTGTCTGATGCATCGGATAACAAGATCGTTACTGTTCCAGTTCTACCCGCGAATCGTTTTACGAGTGTTGGTCAGAAGAGATCCAGAGAAGCCACGCAGCGCGGATGATATTACTTTCCAACGAATCGGGACAATGAAGCTAATTTATTCGCACGCACACGCAGCCGCTTGTGCAGGTAGCGAGGCAACGGTGCACGTGCAGCTGCAACTAAATGGCCCCTGGTTCCTGTCTCGAATAAGATCTCCTCCGTATAAAGCATATTCGAACGAGGAAGGTATAATTCGCGACGTCGCGCTGCGGGCGTCGAACGAGTTCATTCGCCTAACGAACAGTTGCCCCTTGTCTCTCTTGGCCTTCCTTTTTCGCCGAGTAACGAAGCCTTTTGAGTAGCGAAAAATACGGGCAAACAGAAGGTTTCTTAAAAAGGGAAAAGGTAGTCCTATTTTTTTTAGACATGTGCGAAAGCCAGTTTCCACTTAGTCCGAGACCCTTTCAGGGATCGTGTTTCTGATAAAACATTTTGGCAAATCTACAAAATCTGATAAATACAGTCGTGGACACGGTGCCAAATCGTGGACACTGTGAAATTCCACAGAACGAGGTCTGTGAAATAGGACCTTCCAAGGCAGCACTTCTAAAACCCTCGATACATCATAGCATGACAAATAAACGTGATTCAGTTTGTTAACTGAGACTGTATTCGTGTGGTGGCTCCAGGTTGCTCTAAATCAGTTATCTAGGTCAGCGGTCGATCCTTTCTCCCTAAACCTAATATTCGAAAAGGCTGCTGCTCACAGCTTGGCCAGCCAGACAAATGTAGTCGTCCTTGGCTAAAACCCAAAACCTCAAGTGGCGTAAAAACGAAAGGCAAGGCCCGCTTCTGAAAATTGCAGGGCGAAAAGAATTGATTCTAGTTTAGCGACTGTGCGAATTCTGTCGGAGCAGACTGCGAAAACACGAGTCTAAGTGGGTGACGAAACGAATTAAACAGATTGCAAATAGTGATTTTTTGGGGAAAAAAGGCCGTTCCGTGGGCGAGGCACTGTATCCTTGAGCCACTTCTCCGTGACTCACACTGTAACGTTACATATAAAATATGAAAGAACTTTAGTAAGGTGCCACTAAAGTCTCTTCACCGTGGAAAGTAGTAAAACACTTCAATCAAGCGATTAAAACTGATAGAAATTAAAAACTGCGAAGATGAGACTGAAAAACTCTGACCCTAATCTCCCATTTTCTAAACGATTACTGCAAGTAACTTACAATGATCCATACACCTAATTGAATGCTCCCCATATTCCCCACACAACTGCCTGGATTTAAAAGAGATTGCAAGGCCATCTGACAGGTGCATCGTTACACTCTCACAGAGGAGCTACAGTAAGAAAGCATCCATCCTATTTATACAATCTCAATACAGATCCACAGAATAAAACCATTTGACCAATTATCATTTCAAAAGGAAAATCCAAAAAATATGTTGAAACTCAGCCAGCGACGTGAAACTCCTTCGATTTCGTATCGTATCGAAGAAATACCACGATGAATAGGAAATACCAGTGTTCTGGCTTCCCTGGTGGCAGAAACGTCACGATACGATTTCTCGGTTAGAAGTACACGAGCTGGTGATATTCCATAACTGTGGGGGTTCCCCGCGGAGAAAGAAACCTTAATAGACTGCGTTCACTCTGGTAAAATTGGGAAAATCGTTGCACCCTCGTAAACGTTCAGCCACCCACACCTTTGCGGGACTTCGGCGACGGTTTTCCGCGCGGAGGTTGCTTTTCCATTTTCCAGTGTAAATGGTGAATACGTTATTGCACGGAAAGAATTGAAACTGTTGCGTGCGCCGCGGAACTGGTGGAACAGCGAAATCATTTCGCACTCTTTTATTCGATTCGAGTAAGGGTACTTTTCTACTGGTATATTAAATTGAATGGTACTGCGTTTAATGGTGTCTCGTATTGTTAGTGCATTTGATGCGTTGCAGGTTTATTATTTTTCTACCAAGCGTAGTTGCAGTCTTCGAGATTCATATAGTTGCGATTTTTTTTATATAAATTAAGAGGTTTAGAAAGTCATATTTGCAGTTTATTGTGGTTATTTCTAATCATACCTTTTACCTTTTCCAAGAAGACACAATTTGCACGTGGAAAACTCAAGTAGAATCAAATGTAAAAATTCGTACTGGCACGCGATAACTTCTCTCATTCCTTTCGCAGCGTTCGATAAAAGTTAAGAAACTCTTTGAGCGATTAAAAAGCTTTGAATCCTCAATTAACGAAATTCCGGTACACATTTTTGCAGCAGCAAGAATGAGACCAGACAGTGAATGGACCCGAGCAACGTTATTGAATCACCTGGTGGTGTAATTATTTGTAACGGCATATAGATGAAAGTTTAACAAGAAGCTGATCCAATTGCTATTGAGATATCCACTTCGGCAGAAATCTAGTGCACTTAAACTTGCTCACAGGCACGTTCGCCGCTAACCTTTTTCGCGACAAACGTTTCCGGCTGGCGTAATTCCTAGTACGCAGCAAGGTCTGCTGAAGTTTCTTTCATCAAATTACACGAAGCACTTTTTGCAGCTCGTGCTAACGACGGACAGAGGTTTAGCCAGGTTTGCAGCAATACTTGCTAATAAGTGAATAAAGTAACACATAATATCCAGATGAATCAACGAGCCACCGCTTTAATATGCAATTCAAAATTAACAACCGAGGATATTCTGACCAATATCGAATCAACCTGCTCATCTTTCAAAAATAACTTCTCAAGGTTTACGACCCTCGCCACCACTACATTCCAGTTTACCTTCGCCATAAATTATACTTCAAAACGCCCAACATCCTCCCAAACCTCTACCCACACAGTTACAAGATCTAGAATCTAGAAGAACGTAAAACCAATTTATCAACACGTTCTGAATGCCCATAATATCAGGAAGAATCCATTTGAATATTCTTTACTACATTTCACAGTGCATCAGCAATTGATTGAAACGTATTTAAAATTAATTAACGTAGCATTCTAATTACATCCACGGCTCCACTCGAGGGTCCCGGCCCTAAGGATTATGGGACAGCCACTAATTTGCACGCACCTGTTGGTAACCGGTGCCGCGGACGCGTATTTTCCACGGCAGACGAGATTGGGCTACTTTCACCGTTCTTGAAATTCCAATTATATCGTTTTCAAGGCCAGGGTGGCATCGTTGCTCGCCACAGGAATCAACGACCGAATTCCGCGGCTTTCTATCCGCCGCAATATGCTCCGTACGAATCGTCCGAGCACTCTCACGATATCCGGCTACACCCGTGGCTCCCCGTATGCACCTTCGGGAACTTCTCGTCGAACCGAACAATGGACCCCCGCTTTCCAATGGAAAACATTCTCGCGCGCCCAATTCAATAGGGCCACAACGAGTGCGAACCGTTTGAAACGAGCAAAACTTGTTGCCGCCCCCGCGACCATATCGGGGGCCTTATTAAATTCTGTTACGTAAAATTCGCTACGGATACGCGAAAGAAATTCCAGCCTGACACGGTGCTTTCATATCTGCCACAAGTGGATGTGGCTATAGCATGGCACACTTGGAGTTCGTAGTGGGGAATTACAGAGCGTTGAATTTTCTACCAAGTCAGCGGAGAGGTGATTCACGAGGCTGGATGATTTTATGGGGATTATAGAAACGGTTGTAGAGATTCGGGGATTCGGTCGAGGTTGACAGATGGCAGGCGAGAAACTTAAATTTTACTAAACAGGGAATTTAGAAATTGATATCCGTTAAACGACGGGAAAAGGAAGACTCTGATGTCAGAAGAAGAATCATGCCGTGTTTTACTTCGTTCCGGAAAGATAGTATCAGTGAATATTCCATAAGAAATGTGGGAACCGAGAATCCATTGTGACACATGCATCGCCCACTACTCTACGACTGCTTATTCATATGTGTATTGTCTGCGATAAGTACTTTGACCCCCAATTATCTGCAATTTAGTGCAGTTTGAGTTTTCCTGATGGGGACATCGCGAAATTGTATTTGAGAGGAAAAGTGCACGGAGGTTCGTGGCTGTTTGGTTACAGGGTTTTAATGCTTCCTGTCGTGGGTCGTGGAAAAACAGGGAAAAATGTAACGCAAGAACCGAGATTAAGCTTTTGTGCAATCTCAGTAGAGGTCTGGATTACACGTGGGAAGTGGATGATTCAACAGAGTCTGCTTGATGTAAGAAACTGGGAGCGCGTGCTAAAATGGGCTCTTTGAAGAATCGAATGCTGCATGGCGTTGCAAGGGCTAGTGAAACGAAATGTAACTATTAGGGCCTTTTCACACGAGACACTTTTGTGACTGGTGACTGGTGCCTTTTATACACATTCGCACAGTTTCAGGAATATATTTGAAGAATTGCAATACGTGTATTTCTACTTAGATGTGTATGTGAGGGGTTGACAAAGCTGTTCAGTTTTCTGTCTAAAATTACAGCAGGTGTACGTGGCTATATTCACGCAAAATGGCAGAGACGCATTTAGATCCGCCAAGATTGATGACTGAGGTTTAACAAGCAAATTACTACGTCGAGGAAGATCGATTGTGACAGTGAGTGTGTTAATTATCACCTCGAAAGTGTATCCCGAATGTTGATGCAGAATTTTCTTGAAAATAAAACCTCGCGATAATAAAGCTTCATCCACCATTTTCCACTTATTTTCTCGTTGAAACTCGACCTCTTCAGGGTCCGATCATCCCGCTTTACGTACCACCCCGTAGATTAAGTGCTATAGGCTACGTTTCTTTCGAGGACGGAGGACTCGTTCGGTCAGGGGTAACACAGAAATGCACTGTTATAATATTGATAACGCGAAGAAAACGGTACCATTCCTGGGTATTTTTCCGCCTCGCCGAATAAAATTTTTATCCCTTCCACGAAATGGGGGCGGTCGCAAAAAACTGTATAATCGCTACATAATCGGATCAAAGCGCGGAATTCTGAAAGCCGATTACCGACTAATAGCATAATGAATTTTCATACGCGCAAAAAGAATCGGTGTAAAATAAATCACAGGTCGGCCAGCAGCGGTGTCGATGAATTCACGATCCATCCCCGAAAGTAAGAAAAATTATGTGATTGAATTTAGTAGCAGTGACCTGTTTAGATGATTTTCTTTCGATTCCATTTTTAAGACTTCGAATATTCTAATTATCAGGGTCTCAAAATTATTTCTATTTGATATGTAGTGCAGAAATCGTAATATGAAGATCGCATCTTCCTCCTTTTAATGGAGATACGCTTTCTATATCCAGTTTAAAGATATCCATCTACTAATGTCACCGAGCTGTCCTCGCCATGTGACTTGGGCAACCTTTCTTTTATTTTACCACGTGGAACGGTACTTCTTGTACCACGAGAATTTACCATCGAGATTGTGATCGCACCAGCATTGACAGTTAAAGGGAAGTTCATAACCAGCCTGTTAGAAAACATCAAAGCTCCTCCGAAGTCTGCGGAGGAATCCCCCGTCTCCCCGTTAAACGTCTCCCGCGAACTTGTATCATGAGAAAAGTTTCGAATTCTGCGCGGCAGCCTTCAGTAATTTGTCTCCACTCGCTGAATGCCTAATAATGTATCCGCGCCTGCAATTCGGGGGACTTTGATTTCGGAGATGTAGAGGAACTCTCGGGGAAAGAGTTGCGAAACAGAGAACAGCGGGGAACGTCGTGCCAACTTGTTCTCCTTCGGAGACAGATCAACGTCTGCGTCCGAATAACCTTGCTGGGAGGAGCATCGCGGGAAACTGGAAGGTGTGCCGTGATAAATGGATTTCCCGTGAAAAAATACCGCGAAAATACAGAATGAAACTTCATACGAGGAACTCCAGTTTCCAGGCGTTTGCAAATTTATATTCCCTTGGCATAATCAAGGATTCCTTTTTTCGTCAGAAAATAATGGAAACCTTCACAATTGAAGAGGAAGAAACTGCAATTCTTTCAATGCTAAAAAAGAAACTGCTTAATCCCTGCTTAATTCCTTTCCTCACTACGAGCAGATTCGAGGTCAATTTTCTCGAGAACGAAGCCTCGCGGGAAGAACACATTCTTTACACTCTCGATCGATTTCTTCGCGAGGAATCACCTCCAGCCGGTTGCACCCGGCTATTGTATACCGTAGCCTGGATGACGGTCCGCGAGCTCGGAACGAAAGTTCACCGCTAATGTAAGATCCCCGTGACACAATGAGCATTCGTCGCGGAGGCCCTTCAGCGGGACCAGGTCGGCCACGATATTTGCTGTTCCCTCTGCGCGCCGAACATTTCGAAACGGAAGAAGGACAAAGAGCTCGAACTCGAACAATAAGACCTGATATCGTTCGGTTCAACCGTGCTCCCACCGTTTCCTCGCGGTTTTTTATGCGAACGACGCTCCTCCCCGCATGGCTGCTCATCCTAGTTGCGCGTGCATGCCACTCTAGCAGACCGGCCGCGATTATTGTATAAAAATCGCAAACGCGGATGCCCCCGAACGCGTCGAACACCCAGCAGACCGGTTCGTCACTTGTGCAACGCGTGGCAACGTCAATTAGAAATTTTACTTAACCCAGCTGGCATTAACACGGTCTCGAACGGTCGACACCGACCTCGTGGCGAGGATTGTGTGGTGAAATTGCGCGAGTGGTTAACGAATCGACTTGAACGTGAACAGAGGTCGCGGGTTGAGATGTGGATGCTCTTTGAAATGCAAATCTGTGACATTTATCGATGAAATTAAGGAACATTCTGTTGCGAACACGGTATTTACAATTAGCGTAGATTCTTTCAGTAATGATAATTGATATTCTCGAAGAGAATCTCTGGGGAATATTTCGCGTTGCGAAGTCGGGGCTAAGAAAGAAGCGCAGGCTACGGGCTACACGCTAAAATTGGCGATTAGATCGTCGATTTAGAGCACTGCTCCCGAGAATGCTGTAAGCTGTAAGCTGTAAGACACTCCGGCAAGGGTGATTAATGGCGGGGAAAAGCGGCAGAGCCATGTTTCCCTATCGACTTACAATGGAAAATGGAAAATACTCGGCAAATGGGAATGCCTGGGCGAGGAAAAAAGCTTTTCGAACCGCTGCGAGAGCAACAGTTTTGCGGGGCGACAATTAGCCGTCGCAGCCGCTGATGTCCTCGTTATCGTCACTATTTTTTCACCGGGGATAACCCAGATTAAACTCGAACCTGAATTTCCATTCATAATGAAAGCGCGAAAAATTGCGAGAACGGCTATGGCGCGTACGCATCCGCGACTACGCGTATCAACACGGGAATTATTTATACGATGCCCATCGCGAATTATGGAAACGGCTGGTCACCCACGCTCGAGTATACACGATCAGCTGATCGATTAATCGAAACGAATCGTCACCAATCGGGATAAGATACTGAAACAATCGACACTTTATAGGTGATTGATTTGTTCGCTGGCGAAAGTGTACAGCGTCACTGGTGACTATCGATACTTGGGAAATTGCTTTCGATAGTCCTGTTACCGTTGGTGCGAACTTTTTTAATTGTTTAACACATTCGCTGCGAGCGTATTTAAAGACAGGGACCATTTGTATGACCAGAGGCGATGATTTAGATATATTTTTTTTCAAGAGTTCGAATCATGTGGCAAATATTCTCCGCCAATAATATTTTTAAGCAGTCATGGATGATGCCGAAGGGTAGAATTTGTCAGGATAAAAAATACTAACAAGCGTTCCCAATTAATTATTTCTTATAATCGCGAGGCAAGTGATATTGGCCCACCGTATAATTATTGTACCGAATACACAAATAAACTAATAATTTATACATTCCTGTTCATTGCATTTGTCGGGCATGTTAAATTTGCTCTGTTAATTAATTGGGACGGGGAAGAAATAAAATTTGCATATGAGGAGCTCGCGAATTCGGCCAGGGAGCAACTTGCATGATTCTCGAACTGTTTAAGTGTTCGAGATTAAATCAAAGATTACTCGCTATTACGTGCGTTTTGCAATAGTTGATTATCTGTAACGACGCGTAATCGCTCAAGGTGATCACTTGAAACTAATTAGGAATGCGCATCATTTTCACTCGATTCGTTATACATTCTCGTTCCATCGCGCAAAATTATCTACAACTCGTAACGACTTAGCACAGAAGTAATTACTTAACTCCATTTCACACGTGTTAGGTGAAATCCATTACCTGGCGGAAGTCAGTTCAGAATTACAGAGAGCTGTTTACAACCACAGCCCGGCTAAACACGAGGAGTAATTATTTACCCCTTAGCGCTGCCACGTTGTTGATGTAAAAAGCTGCGTGAGCAATGCGACGTGGGCGGAAAGTGTTCTTTGAAATGTGAAATAACAGATGTCACGAGTGATGTCAGAGGTAATTCAAGATTTTAGAAAGAATGAAAGAAATTATTCTTGAAATGTTCCATTTAAATAGCAAGTCTGTGTGATCATATCGGATCGAGATGGCAGAGAGAAACTGCATTTTTAAAGAAGATAGGCGTGTTTAACACCGAATACTTTCAATTGAAGTTAATTAAGACTGTTTGATGTAAATTATGACAAGTGTGCTACAGTGAAAAGAGTTTATAATCTGATGTAGAAGTTCTGATAAGATAAACAAGCTCATTCTAGGTAACTGCATTCATACGCGGCAGCAGCGGCATACAAAAATTTCTAATTAGCATCCCTACGTTACGCTGAATAACCACGTCCACTAACGTGTTTTTATCTGTACACAGAACTCGGCAAAAATGGCCAACAACAAATGCTTCTCTGATGGTTCGTTCGATAATCTCCAGAAAAGTAATTGCACGTATTACTTCCAATCGTTATCAATCGTTAATCGTTTATCTTCAGAGAGATAAAGAAACTTTTCTTAATAAAATTTTAAAGTAAGAATCAAAAATCTTCTAGAACTTTTTTCCATATTTCTGAGCATCAAAGAATGGAAATGGCAATTGTTAGAAAAATTTGTAACAAGTCACATCTGCGACTAATTTCCGTGCCAGATCCAATTACACAACAAATCCCCATAAAACCATCTGTAATTTCTTTCAAATGCAAGCTCAAAGGAGACTTTCATTGGAGATGTTGCGAGTGTGCTCGTTTCGCGGCTCTGTGAGCCCCGCTAATGCACGGATAAGTAAATAAATGAAAGAGAGAAAGGTATAAAAAAAAAAACAGGGAAACGGTTGAAGGGTACAACCGGTTTAATTAAAAGCGTGTAATTAATCGTAATTATGCTAGTATGTAGATCCCTCTTTTCGCCCAGCCGTGACGTTTCGCAAAGCGTGGCTCAATGGGTAAATAAATCAACGCCAACGACGAGAATAAAGATGATGAGTTGCCCACTAGGCACTCGAGTCCCATTTTGTCTGTACATTAAAACATTAACTTCGTGTTACGTGTGAAATTAACGAAGTTCTAAATTCCCCCCCGACTTTCCAGGCGACACGGAGAAAAGCCGCTCGTATATAATTCATTGCTGTATTGAAGCATGTTGGCAGAGCGACGAAATTTATATTTACATGGACCACAGCGTGGACGTGTCTCTCGAACCTGCGCGAATTAGTGTTAACACGAAAAATGGAACTATGCAAATTATGGAAAGTGGTCGGTTCACTTTCGAATCCATCCAGTTCGAAACACCAGGAAAACAGGATGTAATGTACAAATTTTATGTCGTTTGTGATCGCTCACTAGGAGACACTTACGCAATAAAATGGTACTTTGAAAGTAGAAATGTGTGAAAATAGACGGGTAATTAAAGAGCGTACTTCTGAAGTGGTTTGCAACACTTTGTTGCGTGAAGTGGAACAGAAATATACATTTGTATTCTATGGATTCTATGGTTGGAATGAAATTAACTGGCTGTTCAAGGAAACTTCTCCCCTCTGTGAGTCACGTGGGACAGGATTTCTATTTTTTATATTTTCTACTGTAACGGTATGCCTCTGTGTTTGAAAGATAAGAGATTGAATGATAGGATTAACAAAATGTGTTGACGAAAATAAATGTTCAGTGAATTTGATTTGATTATAGATTGTAGATTACGATGATATAGATATTAAGATTTCAAATTACTCACAGAATTTGCTCTCCCTTTTTCGTATTACTCATGTTTTCGAACTCAGTACGTACCTAGAACAGAAAGCATGTGTGTTAGAAAATCGTGGATCTATTTCAATACTAAATCGTGCTGTGAGTTGTGAAATGCTAGTCAAGCAATTAATACTCAAGTACACACCGAACAACTATGACTATTATGTAGAATTTTATAGTGCAAGGATAGAATCTTTCGACATGGCAGTGTTCGATTGCACATTGCAATGGGAATATAGAAAAAGTTGAGTAATCTCTGTGAATTTATGACTTTTAAAGACTCTGTGACCTTATGAATTCTGAAGGGGCAGAAAATTAACATAAGAGTCTTTTAATTTCCAAGAACTGACGGAAACATGATGCATTAGAGGCAATTCGAAACGACGATTTTTGCATTCATTCAATACCGAAACAGAAATTCGATCGCTTTATATAGAGGCACTCTTATGCAACGTTTGAAAGTCGTTACTGGTAGAAAAATTACGTCATAAAGGGGAACACTAAAGAAACTGCATTGGCAAAGCTTCAGTGGAGGTAGGGTACCAAGTAGTTGCTGGTGTTTCAAGGAATTTTCAAGGAAATCGCCTCGGAGCCTTGGAGAGTTGTAAAATTTTAGAAACCTTGATAAAGGAACTATCTTCAATGAATCTTAGTACTTCTGCTGACCCACTGTTCCAGATTTCAAGTAAAATAAAAGAAGCCCAGACTTCAACCCCAATTTCGGCTACTCCAACCCCATAAACCAACAAAGCAACTGGACTCGAACCGTTCAATCAATCTTACTCCCAAGCTCCACCTTCTAAAACTTACACAACAAACCACCCTACCAAATACAATCCTAACCTTTCTCCACCTAAGAGCAAATATGTACTCCGCTGTGTCACTTACAACGGAAATACCGTGACGGCTGACCCAGTCCAGAGTTTGTCACGAAGTGTGAATGCAAGGTTCTGGGGCCGTGTGAGAAACTCGGGCAGGTGGCCCTAGACTTCCAAGCTAAGAGAACGACAAGAAAGTACATGCAATTCCGTTTCATCATTCGTAATTCCTGGCGAGATTCCTGGCGCCAGTTTATTGCACAAAAATTCGTCAACATCTCAAGCCCCCCTTCTACCAATTTGCCAAAAGGACTCTGACGGTGGAACGCATAAAGAAACGCAGCGTTTCGACAGAATTGTACAGAATTGGAAAGTACGCGTCCCATGGAATATCGATGCCAGCGGAGACTCGCCACACGATCGATCGCATCAGGTGGGCCCCGAGTAAAAGGGGGTCCCCTTCTGTTTCCATTCGGCTGGAAGGCGGTCGCAGGTCTGAGCGTCGGATGTAAGCGCGCCTCCACCCGCCGCTTCCTTTCCTTCGTTCCCACCACGTCGAAGGGAACAGGTAACGCCGTTCACGGGGGAAGAGGGGAGGCCCGCCGTTGGCAAAAGCAAAAGTCGAGGAACGTACGATCCGTTCTGCTCCAAGTGCCGGGAATACTAGCGGCGGTGTGCCATCGGGAACCGCCAGTTTCCGCGTGGACTTTGTCGCGTCGAGTAACCACCGCCGTTCGACGCGTCTGCCTTCTTCCCCCCTCGTGCACCGATCCGCGCCGCGTGAAACGCTGCTCCGCCGCGACACGGCTCGCGGGTGCATGTGTGTCTCGAGGACTACGGGAAAATGCGGTCACCGAGTGTTCCCGCGTGCCTCGTTTACGTTCTGCTGAGTGTTCTGGGTGAGTAACAGAGTGGCTGCGGGAGGGCACGCGTAAACCTCCAGCGACGCGGAAGGATCGACCAGTGACGCGAGCGGAGCCTACACGTCCCGAAGCTTTCTGTCAATCGGTAGCCAAGATCGATCTGATCGCTGCCTGAGCCGCAGCTCGTTATCTTAATGGAGGCGCGAGCGTTCGCGGGTTCGTTGCTCGCTAAGTACTGGTGTAAAACGAGGGGGTGCGTTTCGAATGCGGAACGCACGGTGAAGCGGCGTTGAAAGAGCACCAGCACGGTGTAAACACGTATTCCGCGACACGTGCCGCCTCCGTGATCCCGCGGGAATCGATGCGAGCTGGATTAGGCGCCACCACTATATCCGGGAACAGGGGCTGCGGCGAAAATTCCGGCGTGAGGCTCCTCGTTCGGGGGTAGCCGAAAACACGCGCGGCTTTTCCTGTGCGAGGTCCCGTTTTCGGGGGAAAGGGTTCAGAGGTGGGCGCGGATTTAGGAGGAAGCATATGAAGCAGAATGAAAGCGTAAATCGTAGTATTAACTTGGACCTTGATCGATTAAGTGGTTAAAGGTAATTGCACTTGCGGGGATTTCCATCGTGCACTTTCAATTTCCATATTCTCTGGGAAGCAGCGAAAGTTACAAAATCGAGTATCTGCATGCGAGGATAGCATGCTATAATTAACCTGAATGGTAATGAGTACGATACAGCGATGATATCGATGAGGATGTGGAAACGAAAGTATTAATAAAGCAAAGCATGCCTGGATACACGCATGCACCTAGATTTCCCCACGCTGTGTTACCTTGAATAAGAAGCCTCGCCCGAGAAAAGCTCGTTGCACAATTCTCCATCACTTTTTTTTTTTGTTAACGAACAACAGCCCCGCGTATCTGTTCCCATTAAGTGGACACTCGGAACGCGAGGTGAACGCGGCTGTGTTCCCGGTCAGTGTCCGGCGTGCTGCAGCCACGACGGCGAGGACGTCGTCGTCGCCGAACACCAAGGGAAATCAAGCGTTCTCCGGTTTTATTTGCATAAAATGATGGGACTGGTCACGTCACGTTCGAAACGTCGCGTCGGCCTCTCGACTTGGTTCGCGCGGCCCGTTCACGCTGATTTTCCTCTCGAATTTCATTACGCGCTGGCCCCAACGGTGCCACGACTCCGCGTGTCTCCGATCATTAAGTCCGCAAGTAGATGCAAATTAAAGGCAGGGCTGGGAGACATTTTTCCCGCGAACTTTTTCAGCCGCGTGCGAATTTTGAAACGAGAGACCCGATTTTCGCGCGGATATCGGGGCGAGATTATTCGTGTCTTGCGGACACGAGGAATTCTCTATTCAAATATTCAAAAAACGTTTGTGGAACACTGAATTTACGAGGGAAAAACGGATGCACAGCCATTAAACGTGTATGGCGCATCGCGACGCGAGCGCAAAATTCTTACGGTCGTCGGAGTACCGAACGCTGACAAAGGTCTTCGAAAAGCTCTATTTGCCTCTTCCCCTTTCGACGGAGCCACGTACCCGCGCCCCTACGTTCCTCTAGAAACGATTTCCTCCCTCCTCGACGATCGTGAAATGCCGCGCGACGGTGTTTCGTCGTGTTACGTGCTGTCCTCGCTCGTTTTTCTCCTTACAACGAATCTGTTTCTGCCGACGAGGCGGGCCGTAAAACGTAACGACGTTAATTTCGTGCCCCGTACGCCTCACCTGAAGGAGAGCGCAAGGATTCTTCTATGTACGGCATGTTTCCACCTGGAGGAAGCTCGATGAAAGATTCCTTGGCAGAATCGTCACAGAGGCTGCTAGGCTTTCCAACACGTTCGTGTCTTTTGACTTTGGAAGTGGCTGGATTTATGACGCGGGCGTGACTGTCTTGACACTTTTAAGATTAACGAACTTCTACAGAGGCTTGCTGTGATATCAGGCCTTCATTCTATTTAGAACTTTGAAACTGTAGACGACTGAGTTCGACTGAAAAATCTTTAATCACTTTTCAACCAAGTGTTGAGACACTTAGCTATATCATTTATCGATCTTGGTCACTTGGAATCCAGTTTCGTAAAACACAAACGATGCATCTACCTTATTCCCAAAGTCCTAACGGAATCCAAACGGACAGACGAATAAATAAGCTACCAAGACCATCTCAAGAAATCTTCGCCTCGAACCCCACGCCCCCAAAATCCCAAAATTCACCAGCCCCCCCAGTAAAAACTCCAAACTACCCCCAGTTTCAACGGAAGACAACAAAGTAAACCAGCCGAAAACTTATCGATCCGAGGATGATCGATGCGATCGCACTCGGTCCCCGGCGCGAGTCCTCGACGAGCGGTCGAATAATGGCGCCCGAAGTGGCGCGTTTCAGCGTAAAAATCCCGGGGAGGAGAGCTCGCTCAGGCCAGCGAGAGAATACATTTCGCTGGAGTACAAATCGATTGATCGGCCACGCGTGGATACTCGTAGACACCGAGCGGAAACGTGACCAGGCGCGGCGGCAGGAAAAAAATGGGGGATGAAAGGGTGGCGTGAATAAGGGAAGTGGCGCGATACTCGGCGGGTAACGCGCTGGTATTTATGCAAAGCTCTTCAAAGGGTCGCCTACTCGTCGCGCGAGGCACAAACGATCATCGAGTGGACCATGCTTTCTTTCAACGGGCTCAGTTAAACAGGAAACTGCGAGCAAGAGACGCTGGAGATTCGGCGGGCAAACGCGAGCACGTTTCCCGATCAAGTAGGGTTGGCATTCTCTTTTGGTTTCCACGCGGCTGAAAAGCACCGAGAACAGACGAAGCACGTGTTTCAGATTCAGCGAGCGAGTGGCGGGATTGTTATCGGTGGAAATATAATTCGTCGGGATCAATACCGTTCCATCATCCTCTGTGTCTTTCCTATTACCGCGCTGCTTCAGTTTTGTCGCGTCCTGGCAACCGTGACGGACAATGAAGATGATTCATTTTCGCCGCGTTTTCAACGCCCGCCGCGTCGTACAATGATCGGCGCCTATAATAACGAGATTCAAGTAACGCCGCGCATTCGTCATTTGTTCGGGAAATATTTATTAGACCGGCGTAACGTACTCGTTAATTCCGTCCTCGCCGTGTCGCGCCCCAATGGGAATCTATTGATCTTTATCGCGCGTCGTTATCTCCTCGATGTCCATGGGAATTGACTACTATTGGCAATTAACCGGAGGGCTTGTTCTTGACGGACTTCGATTCTACTAATTCAATTCCACCGCGAACTTCTCAACAGCCTTTGGGCAAGAAACGACGGCTCGGGTGAACGTTTCTTTTATCCTAAAATGTTCGAAATCGAGTCTTAGAATATTTACTAATGATTGCTTTGAAGAGGGAGCTAGCTTCCAGTACCCATATACTCCACGGCACAGATTTCAAATTCGCCCGTGACCCGGGCGCAAGAATCCCCCGACGAGGGTGCAAGGAAAACTAAATCCACCGGCTTTCAGCCGTCACACCCGACCCGTGCATCGCTTTAATGCCCCTTGTCCCCCTCGCCAGCGGCCAGAGGCAGGGGACAGCGTGACTAGGTTTACAGAGACGCGAACAAGGATTGTTCGATTGAAGCGCGGAGGACATTGAGCATTGAGCAGCCATGTGTTCCGCGGCACCCTCGAGGGTGCAGCAGCCACCCACGTGCCCGTCGCATTCACGGTGCACGGGGTAGCGTGCAGCATGGACGCTGGCCATGGGTATATCAAGCAGTGTACTACCTGATCACCATAAAAATTTATACGCCATCGTTCGCGACCGTAAATTGTATTATCGAATGCATACCGCCGTCTCTTCAATCCTCCGTCCCTCTCGTCACCCCCACCGCCCCCTTTTTTTCTCTCCTCCGCCCTGATCCGCCCGCACCCACCCCTTCCCCCTGGGTGGCACAAGCGAGGTGGATACCCCTGGCACTTGAATTTCCCGAGCTTATGGTAGACTCTCATAAAAGGTTCCCCGCGAGATGCAAGAGATGCAGCCAGGGCGGGGTTGGAATCGTTGGCAATAAAGCGTCCTTTTTCGCATTGTGCCACAGTCTGGCGATAAATTACGGCTAAATCGACAGGATCGCGGCGCCCCTACCACGAGCACCGTTACCCCTCTCTGTAATGAACTTTGCTTTATGCGCCGCGGATTCTTATTTCGCGGGAGCTCAAGGGTCCAGGGAAGTGGTGCTCCTCGTCGTTTCGTCCCTGAGACAACAACACGCGATTAGAATTTTTCTCGACACCTCCGAGTGTCTCCTGCGTCGACAGAAAACAAAGATGGGGACAAAGATTGCCTTAAATGCAGATGAATTTACTTTCCCGAGCGCGTGATCTTGATAAAGCAGCAAAACGTCCGTCTAAACTGCTGGAACACCTTAAAATTAGCAGGACGTGCTAGTGGATGGACACGGTAGCGAGTGAAAGTTGAAAAAACGAGTGAATGAAAGGCGTTATAGATTTGCATCGCTGACACAGCCCCTGGAAGCTCGTTAGGCCCCGTAGAAAGAGAAATTGGAATAACAAGAGACTTGTCCTAGAAACTCGCGGTTAGTATGAAAATTCCTGTGGCGCGGTACTACTGAAGCGTCCAGCGTCGTTTTCCACCGACGGCCAATAACATTTATAACGTCATATCTGGATGAAAAGGCGCTTTTAAAACGTCCAAATAAATTAAAGCCAGAATTTATGGTATTATTTGCATTTATATATATTTTTTTTCCCGCGCGCGCGTCTACCTGCGGATAGTTAAACGTGGAATCAACATGCGTCGCGGCGCATCGTCGCTTTTTTACGCGCAAGGATAAAAAGTGACAGGTGACAGTAAAACACCGGCGTAAATTTGCGTTTTAGCTCTTTCCTCCAATCTCTTTTTTTTCCCCCTATTTTTTGGCGAGCCTCGCGCGGTAATTGTAACAAATGTTATGAGCAGCTCGTGTCGTCTCTGGCGCGCGCAATAAACGAACCGCTGGCGTTTAACGCGTAGATCGATACTGGAATGGGAAGGGCGTTAAAGGAGCCCAGAGGACCTGGTTAATTAAGCCGTCGAGCGGTGTCGCTCGCTGCTTAACGCTCGCGGGTCACTGGCAAAAGAAAGAGCAGAGTACCGAGCATGGGCACGCTGCTGGCAAGTGTGATTCTGACTGGCTGGAAAGTTGCGCGTCGATTGGAGGCGACGGTGTTAATCCTGTCGTCACTCGTTTACCATGAAGGGTTCGATCCAGTTCCGCTGCATGTACACCGGTATTAATCAAGCTGACACTGCAGGGACGCACGGCCAATTAGGAATTACGTGTTCATTACGCCGCGGAATGTTTACCCTCTTGCCAGCAAGTGCTTGGCAATCGAAATAAAAAGCACGGCGAGCGATTTACCGCGGAACTAATGCTGACTGGTGGAGGCTGCCTTCACACTTGAGAGGAGCTTTCAATCGAGCCTTCAATCAAGCAATTATAAACAACTTTCGATACCTATGCTGCGAGAGTCCCAAAGTATGCTTCGCGGTTTCGGAACAAGAGATCTGAAAACCTTACCTCAGAAAAAAACTACTAAACCCAAATAGTTACAAGGGCGGTTAGCCGAATACCTATCATCGCCTGCCATCAGAACTGATTAGTCTCATTCACCCTGTTTCAAATCCTCACGCAGCCCAAGTCCCTATCACAAAACCCTTCAAGGCAGAGGACGAGGCCAGCACGAAGCTATCCGCCCTCGACTCCACTGAACAACGCGTGATCCCTGTTACAATAACAATCACAGTATCAGAAAGGGACACGACCCGACGAGGGGATTTTTCTGTATCGCCGAACGCAGCTTGTAAAGCATGCCCGCGAGTGTGGCCCGGATGTGGGACGAACGGGGGCAGCAGCCATCGATCCCCGAAACGATTCCGTTGAAAATTCCCGCGCAGGACACCCGCCCCCTGGACGACAGGCCTGAGTGCGATTCGAGCGAGCGGGATTACACAGTCGACCGATAATTAATCGGCGTATGGATGAACGACAGAGCGATTAGTAGGACGTGCGCAGTAGCGATATTCGAATCTGGCTGTCGTATGCGCAACAATGCTTTGGAATTCCGACTATATTTGCCGGGATTAAGTACTGCTCGATTGGGATAGCAGCCAGATGATAGTACCGCCTCGATTTCGATCCATCGAGCCCTCCCCTATCCACCCCCCGATAATATTTGTACGAACAGAGAACACGAGCCGGCCCCACTGTTTGCCGTCGCATTTTCGACTCTTTCTTTCCATATTCATCAAAAAAATGATCAGTTTTTGCAGCGCCCGAAACGCTCGCCGGCCATCGAGCGCCGCGGCTGTTGGAGTTCCGCGAGAGCTTTGCAACGGTCGGTGAATACGGTCGTGGAAAGCGTATCATAGATGAAATAGATGGATTTCTAACGCGAAGGTGGTCACGTACTGACGAGTGCTTGGGTGGATGTAACCAAACGTCCAGTACCTTCGGCTGATCCTAACGAATTCATTAAATCGAGGGGGCCTTGCGTGACGAAGCAGTGGATGTTAGTATACCCTGCCCGAAAATTAATGCCCCGGCTGTACGACCGTGGGAAACGCACACCGCGCGACCAAACCGTGTTTGCTTGGAATTTCACGCTCCTCGAAAACTAAAAAGGCTAACGCTCCGGAGAATTTCGCGCGCATAGCCGAATCTCGCAATGGAGCTCGATAAAAAGTAATAAAAACTATCCCCCGGCGCGGCCAGTAATGGAAACATTCGCCTCGAGGACAAGAGACCGATCAAACGATCCGTAAACATCCTTTCACCGAAAACTTGCATCACGTTTCGCGAGACACCGCTGTTACGTGTCTGATTATCGGGTGGAAAACAGCCTGTCGCGGTGTGTTCGATGCCACCGCCTGAGCGTAAAAGATTGCCATTCCCACGGATTACAATGGAATACTTACGACTGGATAATAAAAAGCCGCGGCGGTTGCGATAAAACGGGGCTCGGAGCTGGCCATAAAAATTCCCTTTGAGCGACATATTGCGCCGCGGCGGAGGGGGTATTTGGCAAGCAGAGAGCGTAAAAACGACGGAGCTCAGGGGTCGGTTGTTTCCTTCTTCCGCGGGACATTGGCGACAGAGAGAAATCGATTAACTACTTACTTTAGCCCGAAGGTCGGCGGTCGGGGCGATCGATCGGATCGAGCGTTGATCGAAAACGTCGGCTCAAAGTGGTGTCGTTTATACCGTCGTTAATTTCGTCGGGGCTGGAAGAGATATCGATAGCAAAAAGGAAACAGCTCGCGGCAACGTTTGGCGATAAAATACTAAACGCGCGACGAGGGTGGACGGTTCGGTAGGAGGGGCGGGCTGGGTGGGCAGGTAAAAATAGAGGTAAAAGGTGAACGAAGCTGTGCAGCGAAAAAGCGTACCCCGTTGCCCGCACAAATATCCGCGCAAAATGTCTGTTTCTATCCGTTCCGCGGAGAATTTTTACCTTTCAGCGATACGCTCGCTATTAGTATGACGTCCGGTTGAAAAGCTACGGCAAAGTTATTTCCAGAAATAACTTTTGTCGAATGTGCCCGTTCCTTTGGAAGTCCCCGTGGCGGAGCGGTCTCGCTCGTGAAAAACGGATCGGGTCAGCGGAGTACCTTTTCTGCTTAACTTATCACAGAGCACTGCCTCGCTAAGCAGAGCGGCCTGGCTGCTGCAAACGCCAAACGCATCGAATAACCGTCTCGTCTCTGATCTTATTAGAATACACTACCTACGTATGGAAACAATAAATCAGCCCGCGCGGACACGCGTATGATTTCCTTTTAAAGAAGACCGATCTGAAAGACCCAGTCAGGTGAAGCGGGTGAAACTCTAATGTCACGGTGCCATTGGACGGTAACGATCCTGAAGTGAATATCGAGGCGAGTTAAGTGGAACGACATAATACAGCTTCATAGGGAGAATACTTAATAAACTGCCGCGTTTCGACTGTTTCGGTCGCCGGAGCGCACGCGAAACGTCGAGCAACAGTTCTTCATCAGACCCCCTCTGCGCTGCATCGTCCTTTGACATGCACACACTCTTTGTGCCGTAGCAAACCGTTTCTGCTTCTTAGATTCCCCTCGGGCCGGGGGTGGACAAAATTAAAGTTTACTACGGTTTCAATATAATCCGCCAGCGCTCCGCGTACGTGTCTACGTACGTAGATACGTGTGCGCGCGTGTGTGCGCGCCCCGTTTGCCGGCTGTCTGTGCGGGATGATCCCGGGCGAGCCTCTGTGCGTGAATCGGGCGAGCAGGCAGCGAGGGCCAACGAGGTTCAGCAAGGCATAATATTTCGGATGAAGGATATCGCGTGTCATAAAGCACGGTGCAGACGTCAAACGAGGAGGACGAGATGTCGAGCTGGCTGGCCCGTGGCAACGGACGCGAAACAAAGGATAGCCTGCAACGCTCGGGGGTTGGAGGCGGAAGACGGCGAACGCAGGAAAAGAATAAACGGGCGGAGGGCGGGAAAGGCGAAGGAGGAGGTCGGAGGAGGAAAGTAGGGATTCGGACGGAACGAATTCATAACTTTGTAGCGTAGAAAATTTTACCGCTGCTCGTAAAAGAGCCACGCTTATACGGTCTGGCCAATCGACGCCGAGCAAATACGCGAAAGACGGGGCCCGACGTCCGTTCACGATGCAGCCGCGTATTCGCACCGCTTATGGAAAACGCGGCCGATGGGTCTGAAAATCGATGATGATCGGGGGGGAAGGAGAGATGGAGATCAACGCCGTTTCGCTACGCTATCCGGCGTTACGACCGATCATTCGGCTACGTCGCGGTGATGAATTGTGGCGAAACAATTTTCATTGGTTCTCGTTCGTCACTGATGGATATATGTATGTATACACACGTGGTCCTTTGGCGCTGAGGATTTGTGGGCATTTCGTGGGTATGGGTGTACGATCTGCTGTAGTTTGTTTATTCCGGTAGATAAGGACGTCGACGCCTTTCGAAGCCCGAATGTAATTTGAAAATGCTAACGGTCCGATTGTCGTAGAGTTTGAACAGATCATCGATATGCGTAAGGAATGGTGAGGGGTGAGAACGAAGTGATGATGCGAGAGGCAGGGTCTGTCAGGACATTGCGCGGAGAGGTAGGGGTGATTGAGTGGAGGTCGAGCGCGATTTACTGTTTCATTCACTACTTAAAGTGTCTCCCTACCTTGACGGACGAAAAGTTTGATGAAATTTTTTAAAACAAAACCATAAAATACATTTATTTCCAACTTTGTGGCTTCATTCGTCAATCTTTAGAGAATATGAAAAAAAATATGAATGCAAAAATAGTTGTTGTATCCGGAGTTACAGTGCTTAAAAATCATATGTGCATTGTTAGCATAAAATTCAGCCGTAGGGAGACCCTATAAGTAATATTATATATTCTTCTTCTTCTTTATTAATAAACCCTATTTTATCACCATCCCACATCATTTTAATCCCACAATTAGCACAGTATCTGTACACCTGTTTAATTTGAAGTTGATGTGGTATGTAGGAATGCTAGTAAATTAGTAACGATAAGCTCGCAGGTACGATTTCCACGATGGCAATTTAGATAAATCAATGATATAGAACCAAGTCAACAAAACACGTTCTATCGGCATCTTCGCTGCGTCCGATACAAATAGCCACGGTTCTCCGTTCAGAGATCGTTACTGGGGCGCACCGTATATCACTGAATTACTATAATTCGCAACACAGAGATAGATTTTTACGGTCACTTGTCGGCCGAACGAAGCACACGTTCCCCACCTTTTACGAGCCCGGCGGATATGTTTTCCGTGCGTGAAACATTCCTGTCTACACGCTACGATTTTAGCAGTAACCAGCGAGGGAAAAAAACACGTGCGGGCTAAGGTGTGCCATAAATCTCGTTCGATTCGACGAAGAAAAGTCGAACGGCAAAAGCGCCGCAGGAAGTTAAACGTTTCCTGTCTATAAATCCTTGCTACACCGCGTCTAATAAATTCTCACGATGAATCGACTGCAATTACTTCTCATTCGCGATATAATACCGGACGCTGCTATCCGCAAAAAGCTCCTACACATCCGTCGAATTTCTATCGCAAGAAAAAAGCGTCCAAGAGCGATCTTATCGATCCTTAATCCACTAATCAGTTTCTTCCTTCAACTAAAACCCGCAAGAACAACTGTATATCCAGAAAAAACTGAGCGAGCGAATCACCATGGAGCAGAGTTAGCATCGCGTACGTGTACCTAAAAGTTCAAGCACCTCATTCGAACCTACCGTTTCCACCCCAGAATTCACTCGTCTGCCCAAGACTCTAAACCAATTACCCTGCCCTCCGAGCCGAAAGATAAAAATAAATTCCCCATCGACGGTATTAACGATTCATCCCGCGACCGTGGGCATCGGGCGATCGACGCCGGGCATCGGGGAGCCCCGCGAGAAAGGCGGGCAGGGCGAAGGGCTAAACGAAAATAATGAGAAACCGATCGAAATTACTTTACAAGGCTCGCGAGCGGGACGGGGTGGGCGGCGCGTGCTTACACATGTTAGCCCTAATCGGAAAGGGGGTTGCGAGGGGCGGGGGTGGCGATGGAGAACGAATTTCTCGGGCGACTCGATCCAACTTCAATTGGAATATCGAACGAAATGACAGCGCAAAGGATGCAGGCTGATGGCGCGGAGGTATGTGCAGCGCGGGCGGCGCGGCAGTGCGTAAGTGGACGCGGATAAACGGAAACCAAACGTTGAGTTCGGTTAATGTCCTGCGGACAGCCGGGCAGATGAGGTTGCCCTGACGTTGATAGGTTCCCAGGTGGGAGTAGAAGAGAGGACGGCCGCTAGGAGGGACGAGGGGGGCGGGTGGGGTGTGCAGTGGGGAAGGTTGAACGTGTGCGGGAGGGAGAGAGGGTGCAGAAGCGGGGGTGTGACGCGCACAGACACCAGCAAGGATGGCTTTACAGGCGAGGGACTGTAAAGTGGTAACCACAGAGCACGGTGAGGGAGCCATCGGGAACAGATTGCAGCACCCTTCGCCCCTCCCAACCCCTATATCCATCTCCCGTCTCTCTCTATTGTTTCTCTTTCTTCGCCTAGCTGCCCCCGTTATCTCGCTCCAGCGAACGGTTCGCCCAATCGGCGGACGTGTATGTGCCCTGACACCACCGCCTGTCGCATCCTCGTTCACCGTTTCACGTCCCTGCTTACCTCGCGGGCACAAAATACCTGACAGCCCTATTGCCAGTCCCATTAACAGGTGTTAGAGCGCGCAATTAACTCGAAATCCCGAAGCCGCTCTCCACGCGGGGGATTGATCGCCCCAGCTGCCCTCCTCTTCCTTCGAAAATAGCCGTCCGCTGGAATTTTCGCCCGGTCAGCTACGAGCACAAGCCTCCCCGTTCTCCAACGAGGTATTCAAAGCGACGCTAAGCGTCTCGAGGAACTCTGAACACGGTAGATGCCTGGGGATGGAATGCAACACGCGTATTGAGTGCTAATGGTAGATGTAGCAGTATCAGGAATCTTTTTAATAGTATTCCTACACTCGTCTACATTCAGCTAGAAACGTGCCAGACGAGGTGCGCCTATAATCCGACGATAGAGACACGAGAACCCCCGCGGACCCCGATCGAACCGAAAAATTGCTTCACCAGCAGCCCCGGGGCAAGTGCATTAAGTATCAAGCCGCCGATGGTCAGCGATCGTAAAACTCCGAGCGAAAGTTTCGACCGTCTTTGAGGGGAGGCAATATCGAATGCCGTGAATACTGACGAACAAATTTATACGTCTCCCTGGCCATTTCCGCGGGCAGTGTGCCGGGATACGTGTTCCCGGCCGTGAGGAAATTCGTTGCGCATAGTTGCGCATTATTTAATAGAAATTCTCAGTACGGTGTATTAGCATCGTACGCGGTCCATAATATGATCGCAAACACGGCTCGCGGGGCGGCGATATAAAACGCACCGTGAAAACTTCTAGCATCCGCGGGGGCCTGGGCGAATTCCGGGGATTCTGAAAGTAGTTTCTTTTCCGCGGCGCGATAACTGGCAACCGCAGAGGCCGAGGTCGAAGCACGCTAATGCAGTTTCACCGAGAAGATCGGAGGGGGGAGGGTGGGACGGGATACGGTGGAGGGGGATGGCGCGATTAATCGAGATGCTGCTGCAGCCACCGTTTGACTGGGCCAGCATCGACGCGACGGGGAACACAACGCGTATACGCGGACGGGCGTAGGTACCCCCTGGCCACGTTTAATCAAATTCACGGATTTCGGGTGGGAACGGGGATTCGAGGAGCCCGTAGAATCACGGCGTCCGGTGATGGTGGTCGGAACCAGCCGCGTTTACCTGGTAAAGTCCCGTTGTTGAGCGCGAGACAACGGGAGACTGGGGCGGCGACCAACACTTACGCCTGAACGCGGCCGGGATTGGAAGGAAACAGAGAGACAAAATCCTATTTCGCGACACTCGACTATGCTTTTTAAACGACTATCCAGCGCCGGGCTTGTCGCCCAGCCAACGGTCCACGCCCGTGGCCCGCGCGTACCGCTCTCCCACCAGTCTCCTCGATTCTTCGATCAGGCTAAGCCTGGGACCAGTGGATCTACGATGCATTGAGAGCCGTCGCACGTACACGGATCCCGATTTCGCTTGCAATTTGCGCGCTCCCAGCGAAACGAGTGCTCAAGGGGGAAATCAAAGGGAGGTCCCGAAAACAAGGGGGAGAGAGGTGGAGCAGGGAGGGGGATGAATATTCGAGGCACCGACAACCACGGTAATGGGGAGGGCATTTGATCGCGTGACGGTGGAATGCGAGTCATTAGGAGATGGGATTCTTCGGGAGTCCTTTAATTCGACGCGCCACCGAAGTAATCGGTTTCGTGGTTCAGATCGAGTGGAAGGGTGTTTGTGTTTACAGAAGAAATTTTATTCTGAATTGGTTTTAATGAGTTTCTCAGGATATTGGAAACATTGTAAATAGAGTATTCGCGTTATATCGGCGTCTGCGCGGAATTTTCAATGCACTGGAGAATATAATAGAACTGAGATGGTAATTCAAATTAGAAACTTCTAGCTGTTACGAAAGCCTGCATCCCTTGATCATCACCTGCGGAGCTTTTCTACGCACAAAGCTCTGCCTCCATCCCCTATACTGCAACACTGAACCTGAGACTGTAATCTTAATTAGAAAACCCTAAAGATAGCTGTCACAGAGACCTTCCAATAATTCTTTGATCACCGCCTCGAAGGATTCCCTGCGCGCAAAGCTTTGCCACCTATAAAAAGCATCCCTCAGACTGTTCGCCAACCCGATTTTATGTTCCAGCGTCAATTTTTGTGCACGAGCGAATTTCAGTTAAAAATTAATCTACAACCCGGTAGAAAATCACGAGCAAAACCTCGTGAATTCCCCTTTCGCGAATATAACACACATTAAACGCAACTGGAAGACCATCAGACTTCAGAAATTTCATAGAAAACGAGGGTCAGACGATCGATCACCCTTCTGTCCAAGAGATTATCGTCAGCCTACTATTTGATAGCCTCGTCGCAGAGACTTCCATCGATCTGAACATCGAAATAACGAAACGTAGGTGTCGCGGAGAAAGAAGGGAACGCAGGGGACAGGAAAGGAGCGGAGAATTTGCGCGAGGAAGCCTGGAAACTGCAACGGCGGAGGTTCAGCGACGGGGTGGAAAGACAGAAACGTGTATGACGAATATACACGATGTATGTGCCGGGGGCGATGGATCGGTGTACAGGGGTACATAAAGGCAGCGCGGCACATAGGACTAAAATACGTATACTACATACGTATGTACGGATTGCAACGGCAATTAAGTTTTACGGCCCTGCATCCAGGGAGAGACGCCTGTTTCGAACGCGCTGAGTGCCGCTCGTAAAACCAGCTAGGGATAACTGCACAGCGCACCCTGTTTATCCCTTTTCCACTGCGATGCAGGTAGACGAGAGACGCGCTTAGTATCGAGTACGAACGGGCGCGTACACGCGGGAAATCGCGGCAGCGGGAGATCGATTAAAATTCCAATGATCGTCAAACAATCGTGCGTTGAATTCGTTAGCGACGCGCTGAATTTACGATACGGGATCACGCGCTATCCTTGAGTGCAAGGACATTTGGATTGCGACGAGAATAGATGTTTGGGTTTATTATATTTAGAATTTTGAGATTTTTATTTGCACTGTAAATCGAGTCGGAGGTAACTGGAGTTGCAATTCTGGAGAAATATTAGAAGAGAATCCGCGAGTTTGATTTTGGAGCTTTCGACGAGGCGATATGTATTTGCAAATTAAATCGATAACAGGTAGATTTTGGTAGATTGCAGAAGGTGGAATTGAAGCTCGGGTGTAATATTGTCACCGTGGAAACGTTGGCACGAAATATTCGGACTTTTGGAACGGCGATCGAAGAGATTGAAACACGTTTACACGTTTCCCTTTCGATTAGTAATTCTAGCGTTAATTCTTCGCAATTGACAATCGAGCGGGACGCTCGCGTATATTCGATGGAAGTATACGTCATTTCACATCGCGCTGCCAGCGTGACACAGGGGATGGATCGACGGACGCATTATTATATTTCAAACGCACTAGAGCCCATCGATGGCGTTTGATTGACGACAGGGCATATTGAAGTACGCGTTATACCATCGAAATTCCTCTCGACGGCTTCGAAAAGCAAGGGAATAGGGGCGGCGAGGTGCGGAGGGGCCATTGGAAAAGCTGTTTATAATAACCAGGCAGACAATTAAACTTTCCTCGAAACTGAAGACCGTCAAGCATGGCGAGGAGATACTTTGGAGAATTTATTTAAAACCTGCACGAGATACCGCGAGCGGCACGCCGACGTTCGAGGGCAGTGGGAAATTAAAAAAGTTTTAATATGCTTCCCCATGCTCTCGACCGTGGAGCGCTTCTAACCTTTGATATGTTTCTTCTAAATTCATCGACTTCCTAAAACCGATTCTTCGAAGCGGACATCTGAGACGGTACCGATAACGATATCTAAATCTTGAATGGATTATGTCGGAGAAGAGGCTCGGGGCTGGATAACGGAGACGGGGGAGAAAAGAAAGGGGAAGAATGTGAGACAAAGTGTGGGAGAACGCGTGTTCGATTGCCATGAGAGAGTCTTCCACTGCTCCTCGTTCCCCCTCGAGCAATTATGCATAATAGGGGTAGCAGCTGGCCCGTAGCCACGTCTACCTGTTGCACGAGAGCCGAATCGCTCGTCGGCGCGAAACTACGGCGCCGTTCAAGAGGCCGTACCCGAGGGTGGAGGCAGGTCATTGTGAAAGAAAGAGGCCACGCGTCGGTTTAGGGTTGGATTTTCGGCGTCCCGCTCGGGGAAACGTGAAATCGTGTCAGGGGGTCAGCCTCCAGCGGCTTCAACAGCCCCTGTTGCGTGCTCAGCAGATCTGGCCTTTCGAGTATCAATGACGTGTTCAAGGTGTATCTGTTTGGCGACCCATTGGAAGATCAATTGGCGCGAGAGTGTGTTGCTGGTTCTAATCTTTGACAAATACAATTTTCCTCAAGTGCAAGGATTGGTTTCGGATTATTTGGGATTGAATTGTTTAAATATCTGGTTGCAGTGGGCGTTGGCGTTAGGAAGCACAGGAAATTTAATATCTACAGTTCTGGTGGGTTATGGAAAAATACGGAGGGAAACGAACGAAATATTGAAACGAAAAAATATAACCGTGCCAATAATTCTACGATACTTCCTGTAGCTATATGCACTGCTGTTAAAAAAAATATGGACATCATGTACTGCAGCCCCTCGAAACTACTCGACTTTCATATCAAACGTTTTTCCAATATTCGCGTGAATCGTATATGTACTTTATCTCATGACTAGAAACTGTTAGAAATACTGGCCAAATTATGAAAGTAATGGCCCTCGTTCTCAGACATGCCTGTTAGCATCAACAATTTTAATGGTCGAATCGAGGACGGATGGCCTCACGCTGTCCTGTCTTCGATGGTTTATGACTGGGACTTAGGCTGTGTGTGTTCCTGAATGGGGGTGCATGAGACTAAACAGTCCTGGCATCAGGCGATGGCTGGCGACCACTTTGGGTCTTCCAACTATCGGGTGTCGAAGGATTGGTTGTTTAGAGTAAGAGAAAGTTTGTGGGAATGGCAATCGGCGTGACGCCGTATTGCCAAAGAATAGCGACTCTGTTCCTGGAGGATCTGGCCATGGAGTGGGGAAGGCAGTGCCTTCTGGTATGTGAACTGTGATAGACCGCTCAGTCCTTACCCCAGAACTGTCCTGGATCGAGCTTCGAAACTACCTTTTAAACATCGTTTTCTAACATGCCTACTGCGAGATACTACCACTCAGAATTAAACAAAGCTAACTTCAACAGCGAACTAGATTCTCTATTTAAAACGAACGACGACGCGAACGTTGGCTAAAACATTCCAGCAGAATTTGCGATTTCACTTCGCTGGAAACCCTCCCTTCAAATTCCACTAAATACCCGCACAGTCCGCCTATGCAAACGCTATTGTCATTCTAACGCCGTTTTTACCACGCAAGGATTTCTCTGACCATCGCTGGAAGGCCGCCAATTTTTGTAGACAGAAGAAACCGCCGGCGAAAGTCTTCGGCCATAGTCTTTCGCGCTAGTATCTTCATCCACAACGTCGCCCAGCTCGCAACGGAGGAGTCCAAGAGCGTTTCTCGAACTTCCAACGAAAAAGGAAAAATGCGAACTGTCCCAACAACTTCGGGAAGCATTCGCCGTGCTCGTACAACCCGCGATTCAAGTTCCAGTTTAGCTGTCGTTAAAGTTTAATCCGCGAATGATTTGTTTCGCTATTATTGCGGTTAGGAATTGAATCGCTAACTATGACGGCATTGTAGCGCGTCCGCTGTCGTCACAGAAGGGAAAACAGAAATTTTGAGCGGGCACGCGGTAACGCGGCTAGTCTTTTGTGCGCCGCGCGATTCGCAGAGACGCGGGAGTTAACAGTTGTCGGCGCGAGTTCGCGTATAGGAAATTCCTAATACAATGCCGCCGGTATAATTAATTGTTACCGTGTACCGTTTTAATATAATTATACAAGGTAGCCAATGGTACTGCTAATTGCGAAAGTTTGCCCGGTCTGCGCGCTGAATTCCCGCGAACCCCGACGGTTCGCTGACGTCACCACCCAATGGCCGAGCTTTTTACATGTCCCGTGACCCACGGGAATTATTAATATCACTTCTAACCGCAATATACGAACCGCGGGGCGAACGCAAAAAAGTATTATTAAGGGCTGCTTCGCGGGAAATGGTCGTTGGCTGGGGACTAATGCTCCGGCCACTCTGCGGAGCTACACATCTTCCTTCTTACTGTTATCAGTCTGCCACTTCGTCGTGTTTTAGTTGTTAGTATAGGAAGAGTGACGTACGGAGACGTCAGTGACTTATGGTATTAAAGAATCTTCAAGTATTGCTGAATTTGGGTTGATTGGGAGGGAACTGAGCTTTTTGAGAAGAAGTATTGAAAAAGTTACAGTAATAACCACACAGAAGATATGGTTAAAAGCATGGGATAAGTTTAACAGTGTAGCAAGTGGATGAGAGTGTAAGAGAAGAATTGTTTTAATAATTTTCAAACGTTTTTAGAGGTTTTGGGAAACTTTTTAAATTCCCTTTTTCGCACCAAACAGAGAATCACATTCCAACTTAATTTCTTTCCCAGTTCGCACCCCCTTCGCGTAGATTCGTTTTAAAGAGAACCCAACTCGCCACATCGACGATAACAAATTAGCAGTGGCACGCACGCAGGCAGAATATTTTCCCTCGCGAAACGATATTCCCAACTCCCTTTGTCTCCGGTGGAATTCCACCAGGAGATAAATGAGAACGGAAAGGAACTGCTAACGAAAGATCATTGACGGTCGTTCGAATTAAAGGCGGGAGGAGGGGGGAGGGCAGAGGGTTGCGCAACGAGGAGTATCAAAATTAGCGAAACTTGAGCGAGTCGCGCGCGCTCTCCTTATAAACGAGCAGAAATGTATTTCAATGGAGGGTACAGCTGCCCGGGACAAACAGACAGGTATGAAAGGAGCGAAAGATGAAAAAAGGGAAAAGACATTGGCACGGAGCAAAGAGGGAAGTGCAGAGGACATAGAAGAAGGGGGGGGGGGCGGAGGGGAAGGAAGGAGATAGCAGTCGATGGAAAAGGAAAAGAAAGGTGGGAGGCGCAAAGTCAGAGATCAGACGATGCGAATAATTGAAATTTTCCAGAACGAGAACTTAACTTCTCGTTCGAAGGGGCGGGCAACGACGGTGCAGAATGTGTACGTATCTCCATCGACCTCTGTACCGCCTCCATCTATGCAAACATTCGTCGCACCTCGTCGTTCACGAGCTTCCCGATACGCCGACGTGCGAGAGGGAAATTCTCAAGAAGCCCGAGTCCTCGTATTCGACTCAACCGACTTCCACGTGCACCGAGGAAGAGCTGGAGTGATGAAAAAATTCGTGGCTTCTACGGGTACATCGTATGTACCTGGGAAATCGAGAGAATCTACGTGGTTACGAAGTTCGTGTTTGAGGAGACCCAGGAGAGCAGAAATATTGTACGTTCTCCGGGGAGAGAGACTGAAAGGCAACTATCTGGGATGCTCAGCTGAAGAGAAAATGTGTGAAGACTTTGCAGTAAATAACGGAGTGGTACGAAGAAATTTGTGAAAGTTCCGAGAAATCCAAAGGGTTCGAATAACGTGCAAGAGGACATTCCTCAATAATGGCAGTAATTTCTGCTTCTAAGTTGCTATGGAATTGTTCACTTAAAATTAGCCCTGGAATCCACTAGAGCAGGATCCGTATTTCCTTCTGGCTCGCCCCGCGCAGACACACGATCTCCTGTACACTCTTTGGAAACATCGTTTCAGTCGGGTACGTGACTTCCGTGTCTGCAGAGAACACGCAGCAATTCGATTCGTCTCAGACCGAATAGACACACCCTCGCGCTCTTAACCCCGAGAATGTTATAACAACTTTTCGTTATTCCGCTCGAGTTAACGGGAATATATATGAAACGGAATGGAATATTTTTTTTCCCCATTCCGAGCACCTGCCATCCATACTGAAATTACTTTGCTGGCAAGCGGGGCGCGCAGGGGGGTCCTTGGAACCATGTTAGCAGCGGAATACACTCGAGCGTGTACATGTTCCAAAGATGTAACGATCTATTTCACGAGCACCGACAGAGATGTACGAGCAGCTCGATGAAATTGAAACATTAATGGCGGCATCGTTAATTAGCGGCGGGAACTCGCCAATGTCAATCGAATCGATAGGTACATCGAAAGTGTGTCCCAAAGGAAATGAATCTCTCTGGATCGAAAGAACAATCTTGAACGATCCCATTTAATTCCGAACACTGTTTCTATCTTCCCAACTTGATATCCTCCACCTCTACCTACAAACTTCTCCGCAACGATTCGTTAGCCACCTCCCTGTCGCCCGTATCGAACGTTAAAAATGTCTATCGCGAGGAGCATAGACGGTGGACCTCTCTAAAGGACTCCAAGCGCCGTTTCGCCCCGAGTAATGCAATTACGGAGAGCGGGAGCCATCGAAATGGAAATTTCGCGACGAATTGCCACGGCACGCTGGACCAGAAACATTCAGGCGACACAAAGAGACCAGCCCCCGTGATTCCTGTCGTCCGCGGAGGCGTCGCGAAAATAATAACGATAGGTATACCCGCCTCGGGGGAGGAACAACGGCGGGCGGGTGAAAGAGTGAGGGGCGCCGGGCTGGCGGAGGAAAGAAAGCTTTTCGAGGAAGGTGTGTTAATTAGCGACTCCTCGCAGGAATGTGGATGCCATTAATTGGCAAGCCGAACGAAGTTGGGCATTTAGAAACCGCAGCCAAGCTAGTAACGCTCATCCCATCCGCTGTGGGAACCGCTTGACGGGATGGATGCCTGAAGAGTTCGCATCCACTGTGTCTACGTGTTTGCATAACGCGCTCGTGCCTCGCGCGCGCGGAAAAACGCTCGTTACCCAAAAAGTGCCCTTTAGTGCATAGTAGACATTGCGGAAGAAAACATATAAGAAGACAAGAATTTTAATCGAAGACTGGTGTGAGAATTTCTAGATAGTATGCGATAGTAAACGTCTATCGAGTCAACGTTAAAGTCGCAGGATCAGTGAACTGTCATCGCGAAAAATACTATTTCTAACGCGACGCTTAAGCGGTCGTTGAAGTCCGCTTTCCAATTATCCCAGCAGTTACGGAGCACCAAGTACGGGGAATGTAACATTACTCCGTTAACCACGAAGTGTCGTTACTAGCGTAGGTACCTACACGATCGGGACATCACTCTGGGAACATTGTACTTACTTCCCTTCCAACGATTCTGTAATAATTTCCCCTACAACGTTCATCCAAGTGCAAGTACATGCTGCATAGAAACTTGATGGAAGATATCTATCAATGTATCCCCAGCAACGCTCGAGTTGCGCGCCACGCGAATTTGACACGCGGCGAAAAGGAAATCACGAACAGATTGCATAACGCAGCCGCTCGGTAACGCGAAACATCGATCGGCAGACAGTATGAAAATCTAGCTCGCTGGAAAGTATAATAGAACAGCGTATCGCTGGACACCGGAAAGTCAACGGACCAAGGCACAGTTAGCCAGACATTCGCTTTCTCCGGCTCGCGCGTGTTACGTCTATAAATAATAAAGCCACGGCCATTTCGACTTTCTCGATCGGTCAAAATCGCTGTTTCCAATCTGGATGGACCGTGACGGAAGAAAGCACCCGGCGTCTGTTGCGTTACAGCTCGTTCAATGAACTGAAACGGCCCAGTAAACGCCCGCAAAACGGGCCGCTTTTAATTACCCCACCACTAATTGGAGAAAGAAACGAAAACATTTCGCTCGCGCACGAAATCCGTTTCTCGTTCCGCAGGCTGATGGAGAACGACTGAAACGACGTAATGCTCGGCGGGCACCTTTTCACCACCGGCGGGGGTCCGTTTTGTTCGGTGCATCAACTCAAAATTCACTTTGTCCCCGTCGTTTAAATTCTATTTGAGTCCCCGTCTTATTGTCAGTTAAGATTCGCGCTGCTTCCCGGGCGAGCCTCGTTCACGGCATTGTCCCGACCGTGCAGCAATTATGCGTTACGACTGCCGCTATAATAAGCTCCCGTGATCGCGCGCCAATCTCCCGGCGTTCAAATTCTTGCCGGATTACCTACTTTGTTTAATGCGATGTCGGGCAGGCGGAAGGTGTCCGTAATGCATAGCGCAGAACATGGAGTAATCTGGGTGTGCATCTCTCGGGACATAGTCGGAAGCGAAGAATCATGAGTCACGATGAAGCGAGTGATCTTGAATTGACGACTTGCAACGAGTGACGTCGTTGGTCATAATTTTGCGAGTGACAGTGGGATTACTTCGGTGGTGCAGAATGAAGCGAAAAGTAAATTTATGGGTGATGTAAAAACGATTAATGTTTTGGTAATAAATATTTTTTGGAACACTGCATTTATGAGGAAGAGAACTGACAAGGGAACATCCCGAATCTGGAAATTCAAAAAATTTTGAGACTTTGTGAATATATTGGGGATTTCCTCCTGATTGCAACGCGATATAACACGTGAACTGTAAAATAATGTTTTTTCAAATGATGGATCTAATTAAAAGAAGTAACTTTTGTCTTTAAACTTTTTTTCTATCTCTTATAATTGACGAGTTGTAACACAAAATCTAAAAATAGCCGAATTTTCAGTAATTAATTTAATTTTATCCGCTTCGAGTGAATTTGGGCAGCGAATTAAAATTTCGTTGTAATCCGGAGGAAATCTCCTACTATATTCACAAAGATTCAGAATTTTTTGAATTTTTTCCCTCGTGAGTGTAGGGGGATTTATATTTTACTCTGAGTACTAATTGGGTATTATAGTTGGAAGAACGTTGAAAGATGAAGCGACATGCTGAGAGCAGAAGAGCAAGGGAAAAGGGTTCGTCTTTGGTCAGACGCGCCGTGGGTACTGGAAATCATTCCAGCGATCCTCAATTAACGACGAAGCCGTATAATTTTTGCTCGACTGCGCCACCTATTAGGCATTTTCCCCATTCCATTTCCGTGATCTACGGTGTAGCCTTTGCGCGGGGTCGATTCAACGGGGCAGAAACAAGCTGCACAAATATAAGAGGAGAAGGTTTTCGATTTCTAAGAGTGCACGCGGGCCGATGCGATCATTAGCACAAAGCGCGCCGGGCAACGGCAGACATGCAAATTGCACGAACGGAAGCCAATTATGATGCTCGGCCTTTGACAGTTTATAATGCAATTAGAAAACGCTTCCTCCCTTAACGACAATGTCGTCTTCGTTGCCTTTCCTCGTGGTTGCCTTTTCTTCCGCTCGCTCGCAGCCGTTCCACGGCTGGGAAACAAATGTTCGCCCCCACCGCGATCCTCGGAAACCCCTTTGTGGCGGTACACAAAGCTCGACAAGCATTTTTGCGAAGCAGTTATTGTCCGCGTTACTCCGCGGCTTTCTTTCGGATAAGTAACACTGTCCTTTGGCGTTCTCTCCTCGTTTACGTTACCGTCGACGAGCACCAAACGACGGACAGACCTCCATTTGGATTCCTTAAGACTCTTCCTTGCGAATATCGATCGAAAATCAATTCCTAATCACAGAGTGAACATGCAAGAAAATATAACACCTAGAAAAAAAATATACAAACAACCAACTATGATCTCAAGTGATTCGGTACACGAAAAATCGTGGAATTTTGCAATTTTTCTTCTGAGAAAGTGCAACATCCGAGACACCAGGGGCTCGCATCCGTGACTCGAGGTGTCTGGAGACGGCCCCGAATCCCATCAGCAGCCCGAACCGAAACGTGACGGGCGAGAACAGCCAGTTACCAATCCGCAGTTCGTTATAGGGGGATGTTCGTGAAACAAGGCGGGCGCGAACCCCCGCGGAGAAGCCGGCCTCGCCGCAATACGGAATAACAAAAGCTCAGCCGGAGCTTCGGCGGGTCGAAACTCGATAGGGAAGTGACCATAGGGAATCGACTAACTTAGTTCACGGGATAAGCGCGTGCACCACAACGTTCGCGGCCGTACGCGTACACCCCCTACCCCATGATCATCCTCCCTTCGGCCACCGCCGCCGTGCTTGCCCTGCTGCTCGCTGCCAGAGAGCGCATCTCGTGCAGGTGTAGTCGCGCGCACCCATCGATTATTAATTCGAAGTAGCGAGCAGATTGCACCCTCCCAACACCCCTCGTGCCGCCCCTGCTCGCTGGTTCGTCGGTCTGAGGCCCTCGATCCTCTCTTACGCGCTCTTTCGACTCGCCTTGCCGCGGCCGTAACGCTTGCTCTCCTTTCCACGCTCGAAATCCCCTGTCGGGTATTACGCTAAGCACATTAGTCGTCGCCTCTCTGTTGCGATTACGCCAACGTCGTCCCACCGAGCCTCCCGCGTACCGTTTATGGCTGACGTGCAGCGAAGATAAAGGCCGCGTCGGTGAGCGAGATGCGCACGCTGAAAAGCTGAATTAGATCCGGGAGGGTTTCGTAATTTCGCGAAAACACAGCGATTCTTCGCCGCGGCGGCAGGTCGGGCGCGACTGTTGCGGGGGTGTGCGTGCACCTCGCTCGCTCGTTACTTATCGGGGATACCGACTGGCGTGATTAAACGCATCCTTGACAGTGTTCCACGGTGCCTCGAGTGCAATTACTGCCGCGTACTTGCTTTCGTTACGATGAATCGCGGCGAAGCCACAACGATTCGCACTCGAGCACCGGGGGCGCCTGTCGTTTCGCATTTTCGCAGCGAACGCGCGCACAGGCACCTCTGTCGCGTGTCTCCTGCTGGCTGCGCTTGCGGTTTCAGGTCTTTTACAGAGTTATTATAGTACCTGCTATTAAATTTCTGTGTATACTATTACATTTTTACGGTATTTGAATTTCAAGATGCGAGCGTATTGTCTTAAACGAGGAAAACGAAGATGGTGAAATTGCGGGAGATTATAGAGGTCTGTTGAGCAGCGAATGGGGAGACGGGAATTTCGAAGCAGACGACAAAATTTCGCCGCGAGTACTTTATCCGTTTTATTGCCAGCCGAAAGCAACGTCGAATGGGAAATGACGGGATATCTCGACCCGCGAAGCAAACGTGTTATTACTCAGAGCGATACTTCTGGTGAAACGAATCAGCATCTCCCTCTAAGTCCCTTTACGAGCGCCTGGAGTTTGCTTCGCTTCGTGTTCGCTCCTCCCGCTCCACCCCATTACCATGTAAAACTCGCTGGCAGACTCGCGCGGAGGGGCTGCTGGAATACTTTCGTTATTTGTAACTGGAGACGCGCACCCCTCGCGAAGTTCAACTTCCGGCGTGTCTAGGTGGCGCGAACTCTGGTCGCGAAGATCGTAACGAGAGAGGACAGACAAGCCGTCCTGGCGTTTGTAATTTCAACGCCCGAAGACAGTATTCGCAGGCTTCGAGCCGAGTGGAAACTGCTCGCTCGAGTGTAAGAAGTTTCGCGTGAAATGTTGCCAGCCACCGATACACAGCTCCCCTTCGCCGTCCGTGAATGCGTGCGGACGGGTGTGCACATGACACAACTCTCTCCTCTTTCTTTGCCCAGCTCGTTTCAACGGGTACACAGCATTTGGTCGAGTGAATGCAACTTGATTATCACCACCGAAATTTGGGAACAGCTTTGATGACTCGTGATGGAAATTCTCTTCACCCAAGCTTAGGAGCTTCCGTGAATCACGATTTTCTGGATTTGTGACAGATGGTGGAATAATAATTGTATGGGATTTAAATATTATCGAGAGATTATTTGTGGTAGATAGCAATTTTTCTAATAGAAGGCGATAATGATTTGTTTCTAAGCGCTATCGAAATAGGGAGACCATTTTACTTTATTAAACGGATATGTAGAATCACTGAACAAGAACGCGCGCAGAGGCGCGCATTAATAATGCCAGCGGTTGCAGGTACGATTGCTTATATAATAAATGGTACCTATTCAATTAACCTCATTAGCCCGTATAGGTTCACAAGGACCAAATTAAATTTACGAGCAAACTCATATAAATCGCATTAAACCATCGAGTGTCATTTTCCATCCCGTTGAATATTTCCCATTTGTTAAAGAGACGAGAATCTTAATTTACTTAATTACTCGCGTCACGCTTCATGAGCGATCATTTAGATGGTGAAAAATTCGTTTTAATTGCACTCTAAGCTTTGTTCTGCTACGTAGAGCCTTAACGACAGGTTCATACCGCAATTAAATGAAATCACCACGGTATCTCTATCGCCTGTAATTTTCGGAATCCCTTGGCAGAGATTTTAAACAACGTCGAGCAGCTCTGCCCACTCTGAACGAAGGTGTTCGTAATTCCACTTACCACCCTATACGCTCGATATTTTCATAATGCACCAACCGAATCGTAAACGCCCAAAGAAAATTGATGCCGTGCCTGCGCCGCTGTATTCTTTCTGCATAAATGCAATTTACAACGCGATAAAATGAATCGATTCGCTTCATGCGCGGCACGAAAATATACGTAGCACAGAGCTCGCCCGTATCGAATAATATCGCTGCAACAAATTCGCGGGACCATAAATATTTGCAAAGGGAAGGATACGCATTGTCGGCGCGGCGCACAAAGTGCAGTTATCGCAAGATTTTAATATCCAATTATCAAAGCGTTTCATCGCTAATTTTATATTACCTGTATTCGCGGCCGGGCCAATAAGATCGGGCGCGTAGAATCGATTTAAATTTGCGGAATACCTGAAGCGAATAGTTGAAATTATTCGGCCAAATGAACGAGTCGGCTGAAAATTCAAATAATAGCTGGGCATTTGCGCCGCAATTATGTGTGTTTCAATAGTTTCCGCCGAACGAGATCCTACGAGTCGCTAACTTTTCTAACAGACGGAACCGCAGGCCCGAAATAATTCCGAATTAACCGTGCGCAATGTAATTAAATATAAAACATAAATCCCCTCCGCCCGATTCTCTGCCGCCGCAGAGCAACCAGACAAAAGAGAGAGGAAAACACAACTTTTCTCCGATTTACAATCGAGGTCGCTATTAACGGCGGTTTCTAAATCCATCCTTGGCAGTGACCAGCAACTACCGGTCTGCCGTTACAGCGACATCGTCCCGATCTTGACTCTGCCCCGAGCACACAGCGCGTTACAATTCATCCAAAATCCAAACCGATCGATTGTCTGTTGACATCTCGCTGTTTGCGTATTTTCCGCGGAACTATTCAAGCGCGGGCGTTTATTGACCACGATCTCGGCGCGAGGCTCCGCTGGAACCTCTATTTAATCGGTATCCGCATGATCTGATTTCGCGTGGTTAATTGAGCAGCTAGGACCGCACGAAAATATCTGCGCGCGAGCTGAACGTACAGTCTGGAGCTTCGATTATCATGCGATTGTTCTGGTAAAAAAAAGGGAAACAAAACGGGGAAAATAAACGGAAACATCGGGTACGGGTTCGGAGCGGGCGGTTAAGAGTTCGAGCGATTTAAAAGTATTCTCCTGTCCGCGGCTCGCTGTGTACAACGTACAGATTAACGCGCGCAACAGAGGAGCGCATAATGCTGGGCAACGCCGTGGCAGCAGAGGAAGCGGGAATGCACGCGCTATTGAGCACACGCGTCCGCTATGTTGTATTAATTTTCGTTTGCCGGCCTTTCGTTGCTTAATCGAGACTGCATTGTCCGCCAGTACAATCGAGTGGAATCAATCGATCGAGCGAAATTCCGTATTCCCCTCGAGGATCGAGGGAGCGTTCAAAGAATGGCCGCCTAGCTGCGCGGTTACAAGTGCGGGGAATCTATGGGCCGAAATTCGTACGGCTCCATGCGTGCCATTAACGAACCTCGCGACTCGAGACTCCTTCCGTTTTGCGCGTCCTCCACCCGCGTGTTTTGTCGCATTATCGATTGAAAGTTTTAGAGATCGACGGGGAGAAGCAATGCTTCGTTATAAGGCTCGGCTAGGGAAAACGAGGCAGGGAAGGTGGATGGATTTAGGTGAAGAATTATTCCGCACTCTTCGAATTTGTCGATTTACTGGTTCGTGGTGGAAAGAACTTGGAAATTGTAATTATGAGTTTGAGAACTTGGAGATACTAGTTGGCTGTTAATGAGGATTCAATAGGGATATAGAAAAGATGACATTGATTGGGTGCGAAAGAACACTTTCTGAATTGTGAATCCTGTCATGTGTTACTGTAGTTACCTACCACTGTTTGAAACCAGATGCGCATGCTTGCATGTTAAGTGAGAAGATAAGAGATAATGCTTGTGAAGGTAGATATGCAAGTGTTGCTCAACACTTTTGCAGGAGTTGTCAGTTATCTACATTCGTAGGAAGAAAATTCGAGAAGTGATAGACACTGAATGAAGTTTACATTGACCACGAAGAGAATTGAAATTCGTACGAGTCAATGGTATTAACAAACCATCTCTCGAATTCGTTCAACTACTATGCCAGCATTTGCATTCATCCGGCGAATACAGTTTTGCAACGTGCATAGCCTGCAATTGGATAATTAGGTATTACGCCACTAGTAAGTGCAAACGACGAGCGTTTAGCGCTCCTAATGCGTGAACCAGTTTCAGAAACGCGGGCAATAAACAGATACATCTATATGAAAATGTGTAAAGAAGGTTGAGGATAGCTTTCTGAAATGCATGCACACCCAATAAATAATTGTGAATGAATTGAAAGATCAATAATACTGTCTCGAGTATCCCAGGATATCGAATAGGGAAGTTAAGCGCGGCGGAAGTGGAAACAGAAAATCAGGTATCTTGGATGCAGCCGGAGAATTAATCTGTCCCGAAGGTTTCAGTGAATGGCCATCGGTGAATTCGACTAAATCCCGTGAACATCTCGCGCTGGGTATTCCAATAGGAGGCGGTAATGTGCGGCAACTCCCGTCGAAACTTACACACGGACCGTTCTTGTTCCGTCTAATTTCACAGCTTTGTATCCCCTTAAGGTCCAGTTTCAGTTACAAGCTGCGCAACACCGCCCTGTACACAGGGGCTGCTAGCAGCCGCGTTATCCGTCGCCGTTGGATCCTCCACTGGAATCACCCCAAGGCACCCCCTGCGCTCTCACGAGCACCCACGAGACCCAAATACGGCGATGCCTCGGAACTCGCCAGTGGAACGAGTGTCGTTACGCGGCTCGTTTTCCGGCTCTAATTAAATGACGTGCAAAACGCAGCGGCACAGGCTCGCTTTTCTAGGTTTCCACAGCCCCGTACTGAGATGGGTCAACCGTAAATGCGTGCTACCCGCCCGCCCACGCATTAACACATTTATAGTTGTTTTTTCCTCACGACTTTATCCTTCCCGCCTATACAGTCTCTACGAAGGAAAAGTCAGGGAGATTCAGACTCAGTTCGCCTACTAACCAGGGGTCGGAAATGGCAGCCTTCGATTTCCACCCCTTGGCGTTATTTTTTATTCACGATCGAAGATCTTTTATCCACGTTCTATGATCTTACACTTCAACTTGATCGATCTCGTTAGTACATCGAACGTCGTTGAATATAATTGCAAGTTTGGCAGTGATCTGTTTTAATTAATGTTCTCGATGAGGGCGACAGGAGGCGACAGCCCTGGAAGTACCTATCGGCGAGGAAAAAGAGGAAAGAAATCGACACGCAACAACGATTAATTACCGATGATGCTCGACGGGCGCGCGTTTCTAAAACGATCATTATTAAAACCTCATTTATCGAGAGTTGATCGCATTACCTCGCCGCTCATTCCGCTCACCTTTTTCGATATCGAATCGGAAATTTTAAATGGGGGCTTTTATAACGTGTAATTATAACGCGTATTCTCTCATCTTGATGCTGATGCGTGGCAGCCAGGCGAAGGAAAAGCGAAAATATGCTCGCCGCTCCATGCCGGGCGTGTGTACACGTAACGAAGCTAATTACATGCACGCGATACGAAAGCGAAAGGGTCATTACACGTACACTCGACGCGGGGAAATACAGCTTACAATCCCGACCCCTTTCAATTCCTTTTTACCACGAAACAGAATACACTTGTAAACCGTACACAGAACCGCAACTCTGGAAACTCGCTCGTTTCGAATATGTATGTGGTTTCCTTTATCGCCAAATATAAATATATTCCTCGGTCTAAAAATAATATTATTCTATTCATCTTGGTGGGAGGTTTCAAACACTTTGCAACATCCTTTTGCTCACAATTCTGATCTAACAGTGTGTCCTCGACGGATATAGAAAAATTTGGATCAGGAAATATTCTGTATTTCGAAGTCTAGCTAATGGAAGTGATAATTGGAAACGAAGAAGGGGGATGAAAGTTACCGGGCTTGATTAGAAATATCTGGATCAGCAGTTTTAGTGAAACGGATCCGGGCGAAATGGTGGACACGAAGGCAGAGGAGCTTCTGAATTCCGTTTGCGTCTACTTCGTAGTTGTCTCGCAATGAAACTCCGCGCGTCCGTCACGCTTCCAAGTCACGTGCGCTCGAAATAACGTAATCCGGGAGACCAATAGCCGCCAATTAATATTCCGTATCGAGATACCGATGAATCGGCACGACATTCTGCCGGACACGTCGAGTTTTCGTGTCGCGCCGCAACAATATGTTGCGCAACGCTGAAATCCAGTTGCAATTTGCCGCTTGTACATATATCGTTATAGGAAGCGAAACAGACACAGATGGTAATCAATCCGCGGAGAGTCAAAGGTCCCATTAGAGGTAGAACATTGTTACCTCTCCCCCGAAGGGACAATTGATCGGAACATTACCTCACACTTCCCTCTGCTTTGTGTCTTTCTACGAATACTTTTAAGAAGCAGTAAGATTTCTGCGGGCGGAGAGTTATTCAAACTACTTTCACTGAAATAAAAAAGAAAAGGGTTATACCAACCTGGTATAAAAATCTACTCGAATGCAAATGACACATTTATGGGAAAATCATTCTGAGAAGATGAGGGGTTTCCTCTTAGCAAAGGATGTACCGATCGACTGTGACTTGAAAGGTAGGTGCTTAAAACAATCCATTCGATGGTTTGATATTTCTTTGACAAGGCTCTTTGTACGCAGTTGTCCATTCAGTCTCGTCCGCGACTCGATCAAACGAAAATGTACGTACGCGATGGTCGCATAATATAAAGCAATCGTTGCAATCGTAATTCAGAACGGCAGACACAAAAGGGGGCAACTGCAACGGACAATCGATATCGATGGTGGGCCAGGTCGATACTCAGAATCGACGGGAGGGTGAAATTACTGCGACCGCGGGCTTATTTATTGTTCACGGGGCACGGAACGAAGGGCCGGTCGCGCGGAAAAGCAATAGAGGGCCAGCGAAATAGAGCCGTTCCTCATTTCCAGCGCGCGAAAACGAAAGTTCTTAACGAGTGAAAAATTACCGTCCGCCTTTGTTGGGGAAATATTACGCGCGCCTCGGATCCAGGACGGAATTAGTACGCCTCAACACGGGTAGGATACGAGAGAAAAAAAAACACTCGTGGGAAGCAGAACGAAACTGCGACAACAAGGTAATCAAATAACAAAAAATTGCACGAGGTGGATGCAATCGAACGAGTAGTTCGAGGACGCGAGTACAGTAAATTCTCGTACGTGAATTTTCACTCTGTTGATCTACGATAGTGGTTTACATGTTACGTTAGCGATGAGGTATGGCAAGCGGCGTGGAAACGTGTGTTTCTGCGCGCCGCAAGTGTGCGATGCAAGAAGCTAATGGTCAAACAAAACGCAGCTGTCGTGGGACGCATTAAAATGCTCTTGCAATTATTGAGTCGCGAGAAGATCTCTGCATGTCCCTTGAATTCTACGAAAGCATTTGCATTTCCCCCGGAAGCAACGTTTATAAAACCAACTCCGAATTACGAATTTCCGCGTGTGTTGATCGACCATCTTGCAGCGCGAAGATGGCAAACGACGCAGAGGAAGGGAAATGGAAGGAATTACCGGCGACCACGAGTCGACCCTTGCTAAGTCGCGCTGGTCCCAGGGACGTTAAATATTTTTCAAGAAAAATGAAGGCGGAAAGGAGCATCTCGTGGTTCGAGTGCTTGATGTGGCGAGCCGTGTCTAAACACCGCCCGAACTCGCGGCGCGGAATCGAATTCGCCGAGGACGGAATGAGCAAAGAGGGCTTGAGGGAGAAAGGTCGAGCGGGTCCAGTTAGCCCCGAAGGATCGTGTACATCTTTATGCAGATACAGACGTTCCACGGGGCGCTTTGTAAATTTTCAGGGCGAGCACCTCTTAGGGACCGTGGCACACGCGCTTTGCGGATTTTTCAATCACGCTCCGTACTGACAGGATTAATAAAGCGGCGCGCGCGCGCCGCGCGAAGAGTTTCCAGACTCATTTCATGCAGAATCGAATTGGATTTCCAGGTCGGGGACGGTGTGTATATCTGTGTTAGGGAGAGAGATACCGCTGGCGCTCTGGTCCCTTTGATGTGCCACGCTCGGATACCGTCGAGCTTTCTCTCGGCGATGCAGCCCCGCACTTTGTTACATCGCCACTAAATAATCGGTTTATAAAAATTCATGGCGAGTCTGGCGAGGTGGCGGCGGGTTTATATCCGCCCACACGTTTCCCAGCGTCAACGTGCGACCAGCTTCGACGAATCGGAAGAGACCGGACGAAGACGTGCCCCCCTATGGAACGTTGGAAAATTTCCAACCACCGGCTACTGATTGGGCAGTCGCCACCCCCTTTTCCACCACAAAACACTGGGTTTTATTTCCTATCCCTGGTGTCTGGGTTAATAAAGTACATGTTAAAATTTAAACGAAATATGAAATTGAATTTCGGGGGTGTTATTGAATCCTCCGTCTTACGAATTGGTATACTTCGGATGATCAGAATCCTAGCAACTTCTGGCTTTTCAATTCTACCACAAATTATTCTACAAAAAGCAGCACCGTGTCCAAGAAGACAGACCGAATAGAAGCCAAAGAATTCCACTCAACGTTAAAGTATCGGCCGCTGAACGGAGTAATAATGACCGACAAGTCGATCGAGAGGCGTCTCGGTGAATTGGACGGAATCTGGTCTAGCAACGGGTGAAAGATTGAGCCGTCCTGTACGATCGAGGAAGACGAGAGTAACGGGAGGGGAAAAGGTGATCGCAGAGCGTACGCGTAGGGTTGAGGGTTGAAGCTAGAGGGTGGTAGAGCCGGAGGATTGGTACGTTTTTAGTGGTTGCAGCACTCGAACGTGCCAGAGCGAATATATCCTGCACGAGTGGATGCATGCATGCACACAGGGAGGGTGAGGAGCGTGTGTGTACGCATACGTATCCGCTGCCTTTATTCTTGCTATCTCGGTGTGCACGTGCAAAAGCGCCGGACGGCTCTCCGAATATTTTCCTTCTAATTTAATTTCCCTGGCCGGAGTGCAGCGCACGCATTACTTCGCACGTATCCGCGGCAAGAGGGAACAGATTGAGATCGAGAAGAGAGATGGGGGGAGGGGAGGGTTGGAAGATGCACGCTGCATCACATAACGATGCACGCCGGTGAGTTTTTTTAAAGGACGGCGATTAGGAAGGTACGTAATGCGGTATAAGGAAACGTGAACGCCGCGGGTTCATTTTCATCTCTATACCCGACGGAGCCGCGCCGTCGGACCGGTCGTAATATTTCGTATCCCCGCTGATTACGCGGCCCGCAACCCCTCCGACTACGCGCCGCACTCAGAAACGACACTTGAATTTAGAGGAACTCACGGTACATTTATCGGATGCTCCATCTCGTCCGCTGCCTCCACTTCTACCCGCTTCCGCCGCGTTAAACCATTCGACTGTATTTCATGCGAAGTGCTTCACAGGGTATCGGCGTCACCTCTGAATCGAGATTAACCCTAAAAGTGCGCCAACCGCCTCGATCGTAACGCGATCCCCGCCCCACGGTCATTTATGCCTCAAAAACTTTCTTTGGCTTTACAACACGCCTCGGAGCTTGAAGATAGTATGCCTATCTAATTTCTACGAGTCGCGGTGGTCGTTACAGAACTCGAAATCATTAGACTTTTAAAGCACCTCGATTGATTTTATTTTACCTCTGTTGCAGCGCTGTCCAGAAGCTGCGCCGCGTCATCGGACACAAACTCGACGCAGGTTGCAGTGGAAGAGGACGACGATGAGTCGCTGGCAGACATAACTCTGGAAGAGTTCAAGGAGAGGTACAGGAGACTGATACCGTACATGACTTTCTACGTGGCTAACAACTATGTCAGCGGACAGAGCCCCGCGAAAGAGGTGCAGATCAGCCCACTGGTGAGGAACAATCAGCAAACCTTTGTCAGAGTCAGTAACGTGCCGAGGAAAGGGAACGCTCATCGCGCGGGTATACAGAGTCAAGAGAAGAAATTCGTCCCCTCTGTGCAGTACGATCCTCAGAAGATGGGCAGCGACACCGACTACTTCATGCCAGTGAGGTACAGCTCGAAAGTCGGGTACGACGATTATTCTTCGCAGCAGCAGCTCTACCAGGATCAGCCAGCAACGTATCCGGAGCTAACGCCTGCATCTAACCCGATCGCACGCAAGGAGACCAGGTACTACGCAAACGTGAGACCATTACGACCTTACACGACAAATGGCAGGGATCACGTGCCAAGGAAACAACTGGCGAAGCCAGTCCACGCCAGCATTCGAGACAACTACCTGTTCGATTATAACGCTCGACCAACCTCTAACGCCGCTATTAATTATCCCGTTAAAGACTTTCAGGGACATCGCCACCTTCCACCACCCGCGTACGCTAACTTACAACCCCTAGAACCTATCCCCGGCAAGCAACTCTCAATGATTCCCCAGCCACCTCGAAACCCAAATGTAAACCTGGACCAACTAGTTGAGAGTTTCCATCTGAGCGAACGTCTGCCAGAGATGCTTAGCAAGGACAACATTGATAACAGTTTGAAGACGCTCGTGGAGATACTTAATATTCTGCACAACACGAAAAAGGAAGAGTACCCACAAGCCCAGGCGCCTGCGTTGACCACGTTAGTGTCACCACCGCCGTCTCAAAGATTCCCACAGAAAACGTCGCGTTACAAGGTTCGACCGCAGACGCGGCCAAAGGTGATCACGGAAACGCGATTCCAAGTGACACCCAATCCACTGTATTTGACTGATGATCCTGAACGTTATAAAGAATCGTCATACGAGGAGGAAATAGCTCCCCAGCCAGCAGCTCGGCCGAATTACAACGTGGATAGTTTGAGTAATAACAAGGTGGTGGAATATTACATCCCCGTGGTTCAAGATATCCCGGCGGCGAAGGAGAAAGAAGTGTTCCTGCCAACGATTAGGCCGAATGAGGACGACACCACCGGGCATTCCTATGAAATCACGGAGGACCTTAGCGACGACGTGCTGCAAGAAGAACGATTCACTCCGCCAGCGATCACCACCGAAACCCCAATTTACAGTTACACTGAACCGAATGAAGTTTCAACCACGAAACATGCTGGCCCACAGACCTCGCTGAAGTATGGTGCCACGCGGGGAGAACCGAACGTTGATTACCCAGCCTATTCCATCATACCACCGACCAGTTTCACTTGCAAGGAGCAACGTTACAAGGGATTCTTTGGAGATCCAGACACTGGATGCCAGGTACAATTTTTGGTATTGTACAGTGATGGTCGAAAGGCGGTGGATAATAAAATTAAAATAGCCTATACATCCTCTACATATCCACAAAGATTCATAATTTTTTTAATTTCCGGGTTGGGGAATTTCGCTTGTGAATAACTTATTCATTCCACTCTTTCGTAACTTTGAAAGTTAAAGAAATATTTAAGTATAAATTTTTAAGTGCCCTATCAAGGGATTCCTCGAAACAAATCAGTGATCGAGATATGCTGTGATATACGAGTACAGAGATATATGTTTCCAACTTTCTTTCACCATCACCCTTGCAGATCTGCGTCTATTGCAATGTTTTATGGTGATAATAATGTTATCTTACAGGTATGGCACTACTGCGATCTGAACGGCGGTAAAGCATCGTTTTTATGTCCGAATGGCACGATATTCAGTCAAGTGGCATTAACGTGCGACTGGTGGTTCAATGTTAAATGCGAGACAACAACGCAATTGTACGTGTTAAACGAACGACTCTATAAATACATATTGCCGGTAATGCCAAAGTTTCCCGAGGATTTCACGGGCCCCGAGGTAGATCGGTATTTGGAGCTCAAGTTTAAAGAGATGGAAGCGAAATTGAAGGAGAAGCTGAAGAAGCAGCAGCAAGAGGAGAAAGAGAAGCTCAAAGATAAGTCGCAAGCGGAAAAAGAGGAGAAATGATTAGTACATAAGCTTTAGTTAAATTATTATAATTCTGTAGATTTAAGCGTAGCTCGTATTGGGCATGCCTTGTTGCCATTATTTCTTACGGATAGCAACGAACAATAATAAGTTGTGCTTCCCACATCGTCGGATGTCAGACGAATTTTGTGAAACTCGAAAATGTGCAATATGTATATGATAGGTTTGCGTGTAACTGATAAGTAGTAAGTTAGAAAAATTTTCATAGGAAATCCTGTATCGTGGAAATGTTATACAACTGCAGCGTTTAATCGAATTATTGAATCACGTGACAAGCAGTTAGGAACACTCGAACGAGGACGAGTGTGCATAGAGTAACTTATAGCGTCAATAAGTATTTCGTTTCCCTCTAGTCATATTTGTACTGCGTAATTATTTATAACAGGATATGCTATACTGTTTTATAGAAAATTTCTACGTTTACACATGCATTACACGGACCAACGATGGTCCTAACTTCCTTAAGGATGTCACATATACAGCTTAACATATTCAACGACACTTGCGTAAGACAATGATTCTTTACTAATTAAAATCTCCCACTTTCGATGAGACAGTTTGTAATCGTTAAATCGTGGTGTATCAAATTTTTCACTTTAAACTTGTACTCAATACTTCGTCGCAAGTAGTAAATAAATTTATTTATTTATCGTTTTTTACTATATATGTTATCACTGTATATGCAACATAACAATGACCTGGGTAAATAAGATATAAGTCGAAGTGAAATAACTCACCTTTCCTGCTTGATGAACTCGCTGCAGGCTCTCGGTGACTCGCAGCAGCACATTGTGGAAGTTGGGCAGCAACTGTTGGTTCTGGAACAAAAAAGGAAAATAGTGTTATTCTCGTCGCTAAAGTCTCAAGTAATTTTTAGTACAATATCAATTAGTATACAAACCTTGCTCAACAATTGTAGATAATTATGTTTCTTATGCAGGCGTAACATGCAGTGAGAGCATCCCGCGATCTCGCAATGTTCGCAATAATATCCGAGGGGTTCCTTGCACCGTTCCGAGCAAGTGTTTTTCACAAAAAACGCACTATTGTTATTACCCTCGGATAATATGATCTTCGAATGGTTTTGCAACGCTCTTCCGTGAATCTGGCAAAAAATACAGGTAGGTTCTCGCTTATCAAAGGGTTCCAGTTTAATTTATTGTACATAAAAATATAAGACTGCATTGTAATAAAAAATATACCTTGGAATAGCAAACAAAGCAATAAAGAGCATTGCACTGGGGGCACTTTATTGTTGCTTGTATCCCACATTCGTGACAGAGGCCTGGAAATGAAAATACATCGTTTCATTTAAATTTTCGATGGGGGATCGGAAGCTCTCCGCCTCCCGACGTAATACAAACCTTGGATGCCCTGTTGCTTCAGTTTAGAGTTAATCGGCTTAGGGAAACAGATGTCTAGGTCGTCCGTACCGACTGGCCGATTATGCGACACGACCATTAATCCCAATACGTACATATTTAAGGGTAACGTAACATTTTGAATATCTTCGAAGTGTGAAGTTACATTGCAAAGGGGGCATGGTTTATTAAGGTATGTCTTAACACACCTTTCGCATATAACATGTCCGCATTCCAATAACAAGGGAACAATCCCACGTAAAGGTACAAATTCTGAAACAAACGTGTTAAGCGACTTTTTTTAAACGACCCTTATGCACACCAGGAAGAATGAATACCACGAAAAAAGAATATACACAACTCTCTGCCTCAACCTACACATCATTCTAACCTCTACGATACTTATATTCTCGATCTTTTACGTTTGGAAAGGAAATTAAACTAGCAATGATTCGTAAAACGACATCCATAGACCTCCATAAGCAATACAGATTTAACAAGGAAAATGCGAAAGAATATTCCCGAATCGATCGTTTAGACGAACCTACTTACGAATTGAAAAACAACTTGTCGTTTATTATCGGCATGTTTAATGCGTAAATACACTAAATACGGAAAAATACAAAGAAGCCGGTAAACGCGTGGTTGAAAGTATTCTGTAAATACCGTGAAGGAAAAACTGGTGTTTGCAGTGGCTGCAACAAACGTTTCGTAGTCTTGTTGGTGGTAAACTGTAATTATGCTGGGATTTATTATCGTTTCGCGTGCCGAATATCTTCTTCATCGTGAACTGACAATTAGTATGGCTACTAATTTTAGACGCGCACTATCACGGGCTAATGAACGATTTACAGACTGCACGTCGCGACACGACCATGTGACAAAGAGCGTCCAGTCTCGTACATTTGAATGTCAGCCCAGTGCCGACCCAAGATGTCGGCACAGTGATGCCAGATCGAAGACGGGTGCCCTCGAGAATTTCCCCCACCTCGCGCACACTACGCCGGAGCAGCGCGTCCATGAGTTGGACTCTGAAGCGCTGAGCTCACGGACACGCTGCTCCGGCGTAGTGTGCGCGAGGTGGGGGAAATTCTCGAGGGCACCCGTCCTCGATCTGGTATCACTGCTTTGAAAGGACAATGCGCGGGAATATGGCACCATCCTGTTCAATTGAGAGGACGAATGATTTTCTTTCCGCAAATGTATCAGTATATTTTGGACTAAAAGAGGTCGAAAAATTCTGTTTTATTTATTAAGGAACTGACGTGTATTATATTACAACAAATTCGTTGTATTTGAATTTCTTATTTTGTAAACGAACCTGACGTCAAGAGTGCAATATTAATTCGACCAGTTTTGGTGTTTCGTAGTCAAACTTGGCGAGTGTACTGTGTGCTTTAATTAAAGATTGAATAGATATTGTGCGCGTAATATGGTTGTACATAATTAATTCACACCGGCAGCTACATAATATTTTACGTTATGAATATGTATATTGGTAATATAATATCGGAAGTACAATGTTGCTTGCAACGTTGTGTTCATAGTAGTAGGTTGGTAAACATTGATACTTGAGCAAGTTTGACTGCAATGTCGATAATACATTGTGGTAAATGTTAATTATTACATAGAAAGTATCAAATTCTTTCTTCATACTGTGTAAAATACTTTGTAAAGGATTGTCTCCCTGATTGATATCTCATAGACAACTTGATGTACTGAAAGACATTAATAACGACGTTTACCCAATTTTTGGAACCGAAGTAATTCGTGCTTGCGATTCCACGCGAAATAATAATGTACTTTGCGGATAACGAGAATGAAATAATTTCTAAATCATTCGCTAGTTGCGAAGTAAATAACGTACGCCGGGGAGTCACGTGATCGGTAGTTGCTAGTAGAAAACCGGTGCAATTTTGGTCACGTGATTAGAAGCATCTCGCGATCCTCAAGACAGATGACGCCGCGATCACGAGAGCCGTACAATTTGGCAAATACAGAAAAAGGCAAGTGTGGATGTGGCGAAGTTATGTTGGATCCATTGGGATCTAGGCGCGGTCGCGACCAAAGGTCCGTTATGATCCCACCCAGCGCGATCGCTCCAGCGAGCAAGAGGATCGTAAACCTCGATCGCCATGTTCTGACTAGATATACTAGTCCTGCAACATTACAACCACCAACCTACCCGCGTATATAGGTGCCGGAGGATCGATACATTTCATGAATTTTAAATACACAAAAAGACAGCAGATCTACGATCTCCGTAAGTAACGTTTCTTCTAAACACGATACTGCCTTTGGTAAATGTAAATAAGATAATAGAACGCCAGTGAAACGGAAATGCGCAGCGTAACAGCGAGCGCTTGTAGGCATTTATTATCACAGAGCGTTTCATTTCGTACTTTGAAAATCGCGTCGTCGAGTTTGGCTCGAGCTAAAGGGCCGATTTGTTATGCTTGGCGATAAGCGTCAAGAGCTGCTTGCTTTTAAGAAAGCAGAGGTAAAAAGTCCGTTTGTAAATAACACGGAGTCTATTCATAAATCATTCTTCAGGTCTCGATAAGTAGTATGGAATCCGCGCCTACAGTGTCACTGGGATCCTCAGAATTCTGTATGTCAACAAATAAAAGGTGACTCCCCAGTGAGTACACTTTGTTATGATTTACTTTCTTTCGCACCGTTAGCCATACGTCGACTCGCCTCGAGTAGCCGCTGTTTCGTTCATCCATCCCGTGTGAATTCACCTTTCGCATCGTTTTTGTCGCCCATAATCATATCGTCTAAAATCTAAAATCTAAAGCTATATCGACACAGCTGCAACCCATCGATCGTTGAAACTCAAAATCCTCGCAACTACGCCTCGCATTCCCCCGGTGCGAAGCAACGCAACGTCGCGTTGCGGTATTCCAGAAATAATTGCAGCGGCCGGCCGACGCGCAGCTCTAAACAAAATTACCCAAGATCCAGCCGGCGATAATTCGACTTTTCATCTTTTACGTAATCCGCGGAGGGATCGCGCGCGCTGCTCGCAGGTTGCGGGATAGGTGAGGCAAGAAGAAGGAGGAAGTGAGATATCGGATTTAGGCCGCCGCTCGAAACAACAGTGTACGTAGGTACTGTACGCAGAGAGAAACAGTCTCTGGACTAGGCGAGCCGAGCGAAAGAGCTGTGGCAAGGTCTAGGCTGGCTGGCATTCAAGGTCGCGTGCACAGCGCAAAAGCCCCCGGATCTATCCCCGCCCCAGATTTCTAGCGCCCTTTGCCTCTCTACCTCTCCTAATCTCTCTCTCGCTCCTTCTGCCTCCGCCACCCACTCGTCCCTCTTTCTCTCTTGCATTCGCACATTTCACCCACTTCTCCCCTCCGCCGCAGCTCCTCGTCCCTCCCACGGCCGCTCAAACATTTTCTCGCTCTTTCCAGCAGCTACAGTCCCTGCGGCTCTCCTCTCTTCCCCCATCACTCCTTCCTCCCCACCGTCCCAGTCCCGCTCCGCGCGCTCTTCCCCTCGCTCTCCTTTGCCCTTTCCGCATGCAACATCGATTTACCCATAAAAATTCCCCGCGCTCAACTCTATCACTCGACTATTACTTCCTGCCCGGGCCTCGGCGCCTCTCGCCAGCGGATCCGCCGTTGTAACGCGCAACAAAAACTATGCATGATCGATCCGCCGCATAATTCAACATTCGCAGGCCCGGCGCTGCTCAAAATCGCTTATTTACATGCCTCGCGCACGTGTGCCGGCCAGATACGCGGGCTGTCGCGCGCGAGCAGACCAGGAGCTTGGGAACCGTGCCGGTCAGAGTGGGAGAACCAGCCCGTACGTGCGCGTCTTGACGAGAAACCGAATCCCGTGTTTATACCAACGGATCGCCCGACTATTGTCTGCTGTGGCTGACGGACGTGTGCTGTTGAAACAATTGCAGCTGATGGTAGACATATTTCTGATATGAATTTCGATAAGAGGCGCGAGGAGCAAGCCGAACGGAGGCTCGTAAGAAACGTCGGGGAGCATATCTGTCGATTTGACTTGCAAAGAGGTTGGCTCAACGTAGTCCACTATATCTTCCAATCCGCCGGATCGTTGGAAAGTAACATTCCAATCTTGCTGCAGCGCGAATTCCCCATTAGCTTCCGATACGACTTGGAATATGCTCGATCCGATCGCTAGTCACAATATCCTGGCTCGGTTCTGAATTCAATTCCGTTGACCTAGATTAGGCGGTACGCGACAGAACGGGGGATTCATAGGCTGTTTCCTTCCTCCCTCCTCGCCGTTTACACTGAATGGTACACAGATCGGTCGTCGTGTTCCAAAGCTGCGAAACGCGTCGCGTAAATGCGACGAACGCTCGTCAGTCGGGCAAGGCTGCGGGGTGGGGTTCTCTCTTCCTCGAGGTGAGAACTGCTCGTTCTTGCTGGACTTGGTCGGCGCTCCCGCGTGGAATGAGATAGAGAGAAATGGATGGACTAGTTTTAGAGAAAGAGATCACTGAATAATTTTAAGCCGGTGAACGAGCGAAGAGCCATCGATTGAAATTTTCATCAGGCTTTCGCACGCGCATGTACGCTCAATTATTTATTCACGGAAATAACGAACGGACAAGCAGACGCCTGGCTAGAGAGCGCGCGAATGAAAATGGCCCGGATCGACCGGAAAAATGTCACTGTATTTGAAACGGTTTTGTAGTTATTACGGAGCGATGGGCATCTCCTCGGTTCGCCGCTGGAACTTTCGGGGAATTCTGCGGCTCGCCTCCTTGGTGTCCCGTCGCGGAAATTCCTCTCGGATGTAACTGCTTTCGTATCGCCTGGTCACGTGTGAAATTCGTGCGTACGCTGGTGTCGCGGCACATTATTATTAGGTTCCCGTGGCCGTATAAACGCGGCGGCGGGTTTATAGTGAATTTCAACTGATATCCAGCCGCTTGTGTTTCAATATTACGGTATTCATGTTCCCGCGGCCGCACGCGCGCGCTTTAAATTCATTTCACGAAGTGCAGCGGCGCTGGGCTTGAAAAAGGGCGACGCGCGTATCGCTCTCAACGTTTTCACCAGCGGCTCGCGTAACACAAGCGCGTGGAATTACAATATCGGATTTCATTTTCCGTCATAGAGCGAGATTTCTCGCAGAAACAGCCGGGAGAATGCCCCAAGTGAAATTCGCTGAGCGGCGAACGGTTCCGCGCGATCACCGCTTCTCTTGTCCTCCTTTGGAGCAAGGCACGAACGTTTATCCGACACCAAGAATAGACGAGAGGCTAGGATGTGCTCGGTTCTAGCGGACGCAGCGAAATAAGCGGAAGATACTTTTAGGTACGAAAGCAATGATATAGGATAGATATAGAACGTTTGAAGAAGAGAAGATGAATCATTTGTTATCTCTGTCGAACTGTATGGACACTTGAAATTGCAACTCTGTAACGGTGGTCACGAATTTCATAGTCGTCGTTGCAACGCAAAAACGAACAAATTGTATATAAAAATCTTCCGCACTGTATGTTGTTCCCACGTCAACAGAAAAAACGTATACGTTTCTCCGAGAAAAAAGATTGCCACGCGCATATCGATCCTCCCTGTTCTGTTACTTTACGCTGCTCGAACATTGGGCCAGCCCATTCGTCACGGAGCCACGTGATTTATCAATTACTCGCGTCGTTCGTTATTTACGGGAAACTCCGTAGTTCAATGATAATCATTTAATTCAAGCTGGCGTTCCGTTCGTTTTCGCCCGGCCGCGCTGTAAAATCTTTTACTCTCGGCCGGGGGAGTCCCAGTAGCTCCATTATTTGGGTCGCGGGGCAGGCCGGAGCGGACTCGTAAACATGTGCAATTTCCGTGCACGGCGCTCCGCGAATCTGCATTCAGCGGAACGAAGAGCGATAATAAAAAGCAGGTGGGCAACTGTTGGCGGAGTCGGCTGAATTCCACAGGAATTTTCGAGCCTTCCCCAACGGGTAATAACGAGGATTCGGGCTCGTTTATCACCACTTGTAGCTCTACCCCCGGTCCTGACCATTCGAGCCTCTTTCTCTCGCTCGTTGCCCGCGAAAGGAAGAAAGCACGCCGACTATCTCGCTCCCGAGCCAGCCGCTTATAACTCGGCTCGCGACGCGTGGCCCCTTTCAGCCCCTTGTTTTGCAGACCGTTTCCAGTAGCATCGTTACTACCACCTTCACCCGCCGCGACGACACTTCATCCCCTTCCAGTAAGTCTGCATCCACTGGCAGGCCTGCAACCGAAATCCTTCTCTACAGCCACGTGTAACTTCCGCGCAGACAAAACGTGCGCTTCGCACGCGGCACAAAGAATCTTCGTGCACCCCCATTGTACCAAAGCGTCTCTCCTGTGTCGTTAACAAGTGTCTTTTCCCTCGAGGGGAGCGAGCAGGCTCCCTCGCAGCTGTTAATGAATTCTAGAGCACGTCCACTTGTCGTGCAACAATCATTCCGTCACGTTAGATGACTGGTGACACGAAGAATCTCGGTGGATCACCGATAAAGATTCAAGCTGATGCCACGAAACGCTACCCGCCCCCTCGGAGGATTTTCATTAGTCTTTGACATCGTAAGATACACCTACTTTGCGATGGGAGCAAAGTTTACGGAGGAATACCTGACGTATTAATTAACTGCTGCGTATTAATCTCCGTCGAGTAATCGGGACGAGTAACGGAATGTCGTCGCCGTCGTCGCGGCACGTAGCATGAAACTTTTAATATTCCCCGGCATCTCTTTTTAAAAGTAAAGCGCGTGCATAAGTTGACTGCAGCGGGCGAACGATGATAGATTAGCGACGGGATCGAAGGCGTGGTAATAAGGAGAGGAAATTAACAACTTTTCTTTCCTCCGATCGTCAATTTTATTGCCACCCCCCGCCCGCCCCCTCTCGTCTTAGGCAGAATTCGCCGTGGGCAGCTTGATTGCCAGGGAGTCTATCCCGAGGAACGAGATGCAGCGGGATACACTGCGACGAGGATGGCGAAACGAGAGTGGCTGTTAGTCAGAGGATCTTTCTCGTTTTCCTTTTGTTATAATATCTCGTTTTTCATCCTTCTTCAGTCAGCCATATTTTCCCGGCACCCAGCCCCCGCGAAGTCACCCTCGTGTTTTCATGCAAACGACGGCCTGTGCCTCGCTTTTCTTCGCAGTTTAAACGCAGCATCTATACGAATTCACAGCGATACCTGTTCCGATGCAAACGTATAGCCACATTGTCGACAGCAACAATGACGGCGACTTGTTTTTCTTCCTCTGCGTCTGCCTCCTCCGCGCGTTCTATTCAGTCGTTTTCCACCCCCGTTCCTCCTCGCTTCCGATGCGAAGAAATGGGGTGCATCCTTTGAGCAGAGGTGTGGCAGCCAACGAAATCTTCCAATTATGACGAGCCAGTTAAGCGACGGCGGGTGTCGGTTGTAACGCTGCTTGATTGTAAAGTCATTAGACGCTGGAGACGGTATGCAGCAGAAGAACTCGCCTTTTAACGGCAGCCCGTTCTGTTGGGATGTTGAAAACAGCCTCTTTCAATTATCCTTGCTTGCGAATAGAAGAGCTGAAGCATCCTACCTGCACTTATCACTCACTCCCCTTTTTTAAACGTTACATCTTACTTTCCTCCTCCGTGAGACCTAAGAGGGAACCAGTGAAACTCAAGAACTCAATTTTTCTTTCATCCATTATGATACTATTTTATCAAGATGAAGCGCAGGAAAGGAATTTTCAGAAATTTTTCTCTACTTCGAACGCATTCACCGGGCAAAAAATTTTTTTCCGGTAAATGCAACGAAGAGCTCTTATAGAGCAAACATTTCTCTTTAATTTCGCGTTTCTGGTTTTGTTGTATGATTTTTATTGACCGAGTTATTCGCGATCAAAGCAAAAAAACAACCTAACAACCTAAATAGCGTGTAGGATACGCGTGGGATTTATGCGCTGACCAGACAGGATAATTTCACACCTGTACTTGGCAAATATTTGTTAAACGTTCGACATGGATGTTTTTTTGCGGAAAACACGAGGGGGCGCAGTATTTACCGAGAAACAGGCGAAACATGTGGTTGGCATCGTTGTCGCGAAGTTTTTTTTCACGCTGGCGTTGTTTGCCGTTGAAATATTTTCCGGCGGCACCGTGCACGTGCGTTACAACGTGTCCCATGGGGCAGGCCAACCCAGTGGCGAGTCACTAGGCCACTGCCAGTGGAACTACGGTCGAACACTGAAATATCTGCGCGACTTGGCACACATACTGCAAGTCCACGTGCGATGTTGCTTTCGAAGCGACATTTAAAAGAGAGGCGTGCACGTAACTGGCCGCGGCTAATCGAAAAATCGAAAGTGAAGAGTAAGTGGCATGAGCGTAAGCGAGAGAGGACGGGCCTCTCGCGCCGCTGTATTTCTGGTGTGCCGCGAGAGCAATGTTTGTCTGCGCGAGGTACGAGTGGAGCAATCAGCGAATGTTTGCCGGCCCTTTCCAAATTCATTAGCGCGCGCTTTTCGTGCCGGGCCGGGTGAAAACATTTCGCATTTCGATAGCCCTGGCAGCGAACGGTTTGCGTCGATATCGGCCGCGAAGGAGCGTCAGCCGCGGCGCGCGGGACACGTTGTTGCAAATTGCTTCACTTTGCCTGGAAGCTTTAAGATAGAGGCGGGCCGAGACTGTCGCAGAACCCCCGACACGTAACTTTTACGCGGGCAAAAAACGTGACGCGAATGGCGGATTTCGCTCGCGGCGGTTTCGAAAAAAATCAGCTCCCTCTCCTCTCTAACAATGGTGCGCTCCATTTCCCTTCGCTGCTGATTGAATTTATAATTTCTCAGATGAAATTTGGCCCGGCGAACAGCGTATATCACGGCGGCGTCGATTTATCGTGGGATCGCAATTTAGTGCTGCGCGAGCTGTTAGCGAACCGTCGGCTACAAATTGATGCCCTCTGGGCCCGGTGTCGGTGAATTAATAGAGCCGGCGTTAGGTTGAATCGATGATACGCAATAAATTGATGAAATCGTTATTGCACAGTCTGGCATTATTTAATCAGCGATGCACACTTCATTCAAGCACAATTTTCTGAATAGCCGTGTATAACTAGATGCTCGAATAACACGGCCAGCCGTTTGGTCCATTGTTCATCGATGTCGATGATACACTGTAGGACGCTTCATGCCACTGCGCCCCTCGTTAATGACACCGACGAGACACCGGCCACCGCGCGACGCCCATAGACTGACAGACGTCTGCGTCTTCATTTTCTCGTTTTTTTCCCACCCTCCCCCGGAGCACATGCTGCACTTTTTTCCTTTCCTTGATCGACGCCGGGACTTTGTGGCCATTGGGATGCCAGCGAGGCATGAAGTTACCGGCAGGTTGCATCGCGGAGTCACGCGACAGCCTGCTAAAAAGAAAAAGGCTCGACGATCGGTGTGAAAAATATGGGAGCTGAGCGATGGACTGCGGGCACCGCGTTTAAAAGAGTCCACGTTCCATTTTGTGCCGTTGGCTCGATTTTCTTTTGACTTCCTCTTCCTGGACGATGGCCCCGTCGTTGCTTGGCCCTCTGGTCCCGCGTGACGCGCCATTACGGCTCGTCCAGCCCCTTAACCTGCATCTGACGGCTAATAGGTAGTAATTATTTGAACGGGGCCACGGAAGAGCCGGGGAGAGTTTATTAAGGCTGTACCTCGGCGAATCAAAGAACGAAAATTTCATCTGAATGGAGCGTCAGGTCTGCACGTAAGCCGCGTGTTCCCTCCCATCCCTTTCTTATTCCATCCCCCTTTGTCCGCGGCTCTTACTTTCCAAACGGCCCGGGAACGTTGTAATGCGGCCAGTTAGCGACTCCACTCCGAATGTACCTTGAATAAGACATCCAACGTCGCCGCTCCGTGGTCTTACTGAAGGATTTGGGAGGGGCACAATCCTCGCGGAACCGGAGTAAATACTTTATTTCAATCTTTAGAGACCCGTTGTCTCCCATTTTCAAGAGAATCCACAATACGATCTTTTCAATCGTATAAACTGCCGTGCCGTCGTCGACGGACGTTGGTTCAACATCCCAAGAGCTCGAAGAGCCGCGGATGTGAACGGCTGTTATTCGTTAATCCATTCTTCACGCGATTAATTAACCAGGCTGTTAGAAGTCGAGGGCGAAGTTGTCGGGTCCTCGAGAGCTTACCTCGGCCAGCGATGTAATCTGAAATTCATACACACTTGTGCATTATGTAGCAGAGGCATGCATAGGCATTACCTAGGGTGAAAAGAAATTTAAGATTCCCGCGAGCTAGCTTGAATACAAAGCGAAAACGGATGCCCGAGTACGTTCCCCAAAATGGAGGCAGATAATATGAAAATTCCCGTTTCCGCTCACGAAATCCCGTCTAGCTAATGCCCGCAGTTAAATACCATCCGCGTTACACTCTTCACCGAGTATCACGGCCCCGTTCCGCGAGCGGAGTGACCCGAAAAGATTACCCCCGTGACGTGCAGCGTTGTCCGCACGGTAATCGTGACGTCGCCGCGTCACCATCGCGATGTAACAACCATTTAACGCCGCCCCACCGACTTAGGGGCTGTAACCGTGGTGTTATCAGAGGCGGCACGTAAGATCGTGCGAGATACACGTTAAGCCGGCGCGATTTCGGATCGATACTCGAGAGCAGAGCGCATTGTTTAACAAGAGGAGAACGGGCGAATGGAACGTTAACTTGGACGTCCACGTCGCCCTACGTTGATATTAGAGTCACGTCAGACGAGCTGTCGGCTATTAGTAGTTAGTTACCCTTCGCGTGCCGCCGCTCGATGCTGAGGACCTTGATCTAGGACACGGTGCTCCCGCGACGTACACTCGCAACGGAGGATGATGACGTACAGCGAGGGGGTCGGCTGTAAGATGAATGGCGACGATCCAGCCGCGGTGACGGTCCGCGAGTCAGGGTGAACCGAGTCGACGGTGGTAGCCTGGTAGCAGATTTTTCGAGGAGCAACGGGCGACCGCTCGGCACAGATATAGTCGTACGGCCGCAGTGGACGCCGGATTACTCAAGTTTCAACGGCGGCGTGGATAATACCTAAACCAGGGTTGACTAACTGGCGACTCACCAGCCGCCGGGGGCCCCTCCGCCTTGCTGCTACGCTGAACGTCCCCCTTCCATACCGACCAAACTCTGACGATCGCAGTCGAAAAGAGAAGGAAAGAAGCAGGAATCGACTGCGATCGTCAGAGTTTAGTCGGTATGGAGGGGGGACGTTCAGCGTGGTAGCAAGGCGGAACTCGTGAGTCGCCAGTTAGTCAACCCTGACCTAAACTATGGACACTGCAAGTATATTTGAACGTGGATCGAGGCTCAGCTAGAAATACATGGATCCTCTCCCGTTGTAACGACCGCATCGGCGACCGTCCTGGAGCACCGGGGTTTATGAGCGAGGAGGAGGAGGAGGAGGAGGAGTTGGAGGGGGTGTTGGGGTGGACGAGGATCGAACGATAATATCGGCTGCGCTTCGTTCGGCCACGAGCGTGCGAGGAACTCGAGGACGAAAACCGCAGCCGAACCTCGGCGACGTTCTCAGTGGTCAACTTCGAACACAGATAGGACAGTGGTCCAGGGAGTAGCGAGGGCCTGTGGACGAAGATGAACGGAATACGCGCAGGCGGAATGGGGGTAAATAGACGGGCAGGGAGCGAGACGGATAGAGGGAGGCAGGGCGCTCGGATAGAGACGGCCGAAGGCCGGGAGCAGATAGACCGATAGAGAGGGCGAGACCGTGGCAGGTGCAGGAGAGGATTCGCGTACGGGCGGGTGAGTTGTGCGTACCAATCGCGGGTGCAGGGTACGTCCGCAGGCACGCAGGAGGAGGCGAAAACCGGGCACAGCCCCAGGAGCGGAGGGTTCTGGCAAACGGGGCAAAACCGCCCACGCTGTTTCCCGGGGAGCGGCGCGCGTCTGCCGGCGCTGCGGCGAGTGCAACACACCGAGTACCGCGCGCGAAAACGGGCTTGAACGCGACTCGGTTGGGTGGTGGCCCGCTGTTCACTCGTTGGAGAGAAAAAGCAGAGGCAAGAAGGCCCGCGGAAGCGAGAGGCAGGGGCCGGGGGAAAGAGAGGGCTGCGCGAGGCGGGAAGGGTGAAACGGAAGAGGAAGAGGAAGAGGAAGAGGACGTGGAGGAGAGAGAGAGGAGAAGGAAGAAGGAAGAAGGGTGGCTGGCCGGGGGTAGGGGGTCGGAGAGGACGGGTGAGGTGGCGGAGGTTGGTCGACGGGGGTGGCGGCCGATTCTCGGTTGGTGGTAGTGGTGGCGAAGGCTGTAGGGGCGAAAGGGGTGGCGGCGGCGGCGACGGCGGCGTCGGCGGTGGCGGCGGCGGCGAACATAAAATCCGTCGCACATGCCTGGTGCATTCATTAGGGGGGATGTGCCCGTGCAGCGTACACGTCGACCTGCATCCACGCCACCCTCTCTCTCTCTCGGTGCCACCCCTGGCCTCAGTCGCGCTCCGCGGCCAACTTGGTTCACACGCCACTTTGTTGTTCCTCCCTCGCGGAGTTTCGTTCGCGTTTGTACGCCATCGACGTCGCCTCGCGTCGCGAGACAATCGTGCCGCGACATTACGCTTCGATCCGTCATTGATCGCCGATTCAGAACGGGCCAACAGCCAGCACGCTAGCCGAGCCGTACCATCTGTGTGTCTCGGTTTCTCTCGCTGCTTCGCAACCCTCGCTCGGACGCGTTCGATCATGACAGAGGCGAGTTAACCACTGCCTGCCCGGTGAACATTTGCGAGTGCGTCCCGATTCTCGGTTTGCCGTGTGCGCGAATCCGCTGTCCATGAACGTGGCCGCAGAGACAGCAGTTACAACGTGAACGGAAGACAGAAGAGGATCGCGGGAAGAGGTGCTCGCCTCAACGGTGGATCGTCTTCGGAAGATCGCCATCGGAAGATCTTCCCAGGGAGGATCAACGGGGATCCTTCTCTGATCTGCGTCGCCGGCTACGGGTGGCCGACAGGATTTCATGTTCACGAATTTCAGTAAACCAGGTAACGACGCGCCAAGCCCGCCCCGCACGGAATCGGCGCGTCGGTTTTCAGATCCTACAAATTCCGAGAAACCTCGTCGCGTTGCACTCTCGTCGGTCTGCGTTCGATTTGCGCGCTCGGCCCTCCTAGCTGCACGCGGCTCGCTTCCAGGAGAGACGGCAGACACGCGCCTATTCTGCGGGCCCGCCGAACTGCCTACCCCGGAACGGGGCTCATCGATCGAGCGATCTAGAGGCATGCGTCGCGTGTTCCTCCCTCCGCCAATTTATGCCCCACAGGGCAAGACGCGAAGAGACGACGGACAAACGCTCGAACCACCCTCTGCGTCCAGATCTCATCAGCTCGTCACTGGGTTCCGTTTGTTTGGCCGAGCTTTGCCGATACGGCCGTGCTCGCGATTGCTTTCGTTGTTTATTTTTACGCCAGCCGATAATCGATCACAGGAAATATGTAGAATTTTTGGGCAGCAGGCGGATTTATTGGTAAATTCCGTAAACCGATACGCGAAATTGGATAGCTTAACGGATTTCAATAATGTGCTTTGTAAACTAGACTGCATTTATTGGATCCGTGCGCGATTGAAACATAAACTGACCCGCTTGGGGCAAAAACGCGCGGCAACGCGATTGACAATTTTCGAGAATCTGCGGGGAACGAGCGTCCCCGGTTTGCCACCGCTGTAATTTCCGCGACTTGCATCTGTTCTATGGTAGATAGTCACGAAGAATAAAATGTATACATATTCTCTTAAAAATATTTAGATTTAGAGAAATGTCGGCGGTACACGCGCGACTTGATAAGCTCAAAGACTGACGTTTGCTCAATTCCATGCAATAAGCTGGTTTGTACAGGACCAATAATATAGAGACTATTTTTGACACGAAAATATTGGAAATACCTATTGCGCATCGATGTACGATATTTGTGCAGTAACGGGAAGTATTTCGCATCGAAATGTATAGATAGATCGTGATATACGTATGCAACGAATAAACGCTACGACTGATTACGTAGGTACTGCAATTGCAGCTTTGGAATTAATCTGATTACATGATTACGAAGGCAATTGATTATTTAGTCCTCATTTAAAAACTATGCTCGTGTACTGTGTAATTAGTACTATACCTTTTGCGTTTTACTCATATGGAACTAAAGGTGTATCTTTGAGCAAAAGTTTTGCATGTTTCTGTTTGACTAAAAATTTGAAAAAAGTCCACGTGACCAGAACTCGTTTATCCGGATCCGGCGAAGTTACGTTCGATCCGGATAAACGGGAAACTAAATACTCGAAAGGTATATATTACACTCTAAAGTCCTGCGGGAACCAGTTTCTACAAATTCCAGCGCATAAATTCCCGAAATTCACTGCCGCATTTGCCATCGAGATGCAAATTAAAGAAATTTTTAGCACGCCAGTTTTTATCCGAATTTCTACGGAATCGTTTGCTGAATATTTTGTCTGGCGCTGTTCTACCGTATGCAAATAGAGCGCACCATAAGTTCTTACATGGTGCGGAGCAGCGGACAAATATTGCAATAACGGTATATCAAGATTAATTTTTAATCCACCGCGATGGAGGGGTAGGGAGACGATTCATAATTTATCGCGATGCACGTAGAGTCGTCCGGTATTTCGAGTTTCGCATAGATTAAAGTAAAAAGTTATCGCAGCGACAAAATTGTTCGCGTTACAAGCCACCGAGCCATTATCGTTCATTCTGCGTCGCAACGGGTGCCAGACGATGCTTTCTATTAAACGGGTTGGACGAAGGTTCTAGCATAAATCGACGCCAAACAACGCGTTCACGCTCGATCGTGTTCGGAAAAGACGAGGAGCAAGTCTGAAAGGGGGAAAGGAATATGGAAACAGAGACGGAAGAGAAAGCGAATCCCGTCGTCTCTTTCTTCGTACAGCAACGCAAGACGACGCACCAATCGAATCTTTCGATCGCAAGAGACGCGAGGGAGGAAAACTCGTTGCCCTATAACAACCTCCGTGATTTTCGTCCGTACGGAGCGCAACGCATACTCGAAGATGAAACGCGCGTTTGAAGATCAAACGTTGAATGCGTGCGCCTTCTTCTCCTAAGCTGCACCGCCGTATTGTCGCCGGGGGAAATGCATGGCCGAGCGCAGCAGCGCGCGTCTTTTATCGAGATCGTATTTCACGCGGGCTTCCCTACTTGCGCATTAAATTTGACTCGGTCGAACGAACCTGACCGCGATGCGCGCGCATAGTTTTCCAAAGATGCGTCTTTTGCCGGGAAAGAGACAAATGGACTGGCAGGTCGCTTAAAAATGTCGAATTGCTCGCGCCGCGCGAATTCACCGACGATCGGTAGCTGCGCGCGCAGAAGCGCGCGAGCATGCGCAGTGCGAAAAGATCGCGCGAGCTGCGTGGCACCGCTGCACTTCCGGCGTGCATCGCGCGAAGATTGTCCCTGAAGATCTGCCGCACGGAAGACAGAGAGACGATTCTTTTTCGCCGCGTTACGTCGCCTCGTCGCGCGACTACTCGCCGCCACCTATAGCCCGAGAAATGCTGGCGTATCGGGACACGATACGTCGCGGTGCCTGCTTCGACATGTTTTCCTCGTGGAACAGTCAAGGCCACCGCGAGATAATTATGCAGATAACGGTGATGCTCGCCTGTAACCCAGCTGCGTGGAGGATCTACAGGTCCGTTCCTTGGCAAAGATAAGCTTACTACTCTTCTTCTTCTCTGTGTCTGTCCTTACAGCGTTCACCTTTGATCCCCCACACCTAAACGTCGCGCTATTGACATTGTCATCTGCTCGACAATATCGACGGCCAAGCGTGCGCTTTTTACACGCTCGGCATTGTCAATCCTGCAGATGCTACGAAAAGGCTAAGCCATCCCGCGAAGTAGAGGCGACTCGTTCAAGGAACCGGTTCGCACAATTAATTGCGTAACCGTTTATTTGATCGGGAACGGTGTTGCTAGTATCAGCCAAGCGACCGTCCTTTTTATTGGCGATAGGTACATCATTCTTCGAGATTAAAGGGCGCCCGGACGTGCCGGTAATTAACTACTCTGCCCTTTCAGTAATTATTCCGCGTCGGGACAACTAAATCCAACCTGATACTCTGCCCGAATGCGATTACTCGCTTTCCTTTCCCGGTGTTACGCGCTCTCGGCTAATTCCGCCGCGGACGCGCGGATAGGGAGAGGAAAAAAGAGAGGCGTCGCGACAAATTTTCTGAAAATAGAGTTACGCGCTACGGAACGCGAGCAGATTTGAACCGGACCACTCTAAATTTCTCGCCGAGGGTATTTTGAGTCCATTGTAGTTCCTAATATACGTCATTCTCCTTCTCGCATAAATCACGGCTATATTAAACGAAACCTTTTCGTTGGAGCTGCGATGTCTGTTCGTAAATTACGGCATCGCTGGTCACAGGGATACGAAGGTGAAGCCTTCTTCACGGAACTACTATGTATCGCGTTTCAAACGTTTCCAGCTTAATTTGGCGTTACAAAAAATAGCACGGTCATACGCCTAATCACGAGGTTACAACGTTTAACCACTAACGTCTTCAGTTCTTAGAAACACGCTCGAGATAAATCCAATTATGCTTATCGCGTTATCCGCTTAATACACCGAATTCCTATTTACTAACACGCCTCACCCTTCCTCCGTTCACGTACCTTTCGCCGAGGACAAGCGCCGCGGATTGTAATTTTGCGCAGTGCCAATCAAAGCGTGGATTAAATCTGTTAATGGCCGGGCAAAGCTTGTAAATCCATATTCGAAAACCGATTAAGAAGATTTTCCAATTTCCCCGCTACCTATTGATTTCGTATGGCTAACGCGATTATCGTACGGCTCGCGGGCGGCCGAAATTAATATCAGAAGGCTGACGATTTGCGTGAATTGCCGTTTATCGTAGTCAAATGAAGCCGAATGAGCCCTTTCGCACTCGATGATTTTCCGCGAAATGTTATCCTCTCCCGAGCAACGTAAACGCGCCAGGCGCGTTTACCGCGGCGGAAGAGAGGCGAAAACTGTTCAGGCGCGAATCGCCGGAGCAGCCGAGATCAAAGCGTGCAGGCGATCTTTCGGTTAGAGCAGCTCTGTTGTTTCGCAAAGTCTATCGTATAACGGATTTTAAAGTTTCCTCGCCATCGCATCTTGTTAAAGGATCCATGAATTTTACATGGATCCCATACATTACAATGATGAAGCAGGCGATAGGCAAGTTTAAAACTTCTCGCGGTTACGTGTAGTAGTTTGTTGCATTTTACAAAGGTTCGTACTTCCGTGTAATACGTTTGAGAGTATTAGAACGCTTTTTGACACGGTCGTGAAAATGTTTCAGCGAAAGGAATTACTATTACTTTGCCTGGGGACCTTGGCGATCGGTTTCCAAATATCACATTTATAGATGTTTCAGAGGTATGGGTAAAAACTTGAGGAACTAATGGAAATCAGAAAAAGAATATCTTGATAAACTTGGATCTATCGATTAATCGTTTTTGAAGTACATGGTTATTTCGTAAAATGCTTTTTCAATAATAATGGAATCGAATTTTTAATTACTCGTTGCCATTTTCAAAAGCTGCAACTGTTATGAACAAATTATGCGCTAATGAATATATAAACCTGTTTAATTCCATAACGTAACATTAAATATTCATCCTCTGGGATCGACGATTATTTATCAATTATTCAATAGTATGTGTAATCGTACGAAAGAATTGTCTGTTTACGGTCTGAATATATAAAACATTATTAACTTACGTGCCTATACCTAAGTAGTAAAATTTGTCGATTTCTTTTCGCGATTGCTGTTAACCAGTTTGAACCAATAGTTCTGAAACGCACTGTATATTTGGCTTGCCGAGGTCATTGTGGAAATATTTAAAAATTTTGCCCCTGGACCTTGACGCTAATCAGCAATTGTACTTATTAGTATTTCCGATATAACGCTAAAAGAGTTTTATCAGCCAAAGAAGTACCCATTCTTTAAACAGGACACAATTTTCCTTAAATTATCTCGCTTTAGTCAGTGTTTAGTCAATTAGATAAGCACGCTTATCTTTACATTCGTGTAGGAGCTAATTAGTCTTCATATTTATTTACTCATTTCTGTATTCACCGTTCGTACTGGTAATTATTCTACATTACCGTCTACAATATTTTAAAAATTGATCACATGCAACCTAATTTCTATGGAAATATTTTTTTCGAATCGAAAAAAATAAATACACAACATAAGTTACTTATAGAATCTTCCGAGAGACGAATAAACGTCGAAATCCACGGTTCTATTAATTCGTCACTGTGTTCCATATCATAACCACGTTTATAACAGTGTTAATAGAAGATTACGTGAATTTGAAAGATTAAAATCGTTTAATTGAGTCGAAACTGTTGAGAGAAGTTCTGTCGCGTAGCTAGGAGCGTTTGAATTTGAGCGCCCTTCGCGCCATTCCCCACGGCAGATGCACGAAGGTCAAAAGTATTTTAAAAATAAGGCCGTAGGCATTGGCAGATTGGTATGGCAGTGGACGTTAAGGGTCGGGTGGCGTTGTAATGGCAAAAAGTTTGCGAAAGGTGAGTAATCGTCGAGACGATAAACAAACGGGGATCGTTGGTGTATACGGTACGTTAGTTAGCTGGCGCTGGGTTTAGGTAAATAAAGCCGCGTGTGAGCATGTTTGAATGGTTAGAAATCGAGCATCAACAAATCGAGTTTTCGCGACAAGGCTCGTGGCTAGACGAGCACGTCCGACAATGGCGCCCAAGCCTCGCGAATATTGACATTGCCGAAAACATTATCTTCGAATATTGGATATTATCATATCCGCGGCTGACACGTACTGCGTCGCAATTAATATTCTAACCTTCTTGTAATTTTCGTTACGCTAGTCGACCGTACAGCCGCGTTCGGAAGTGTTTCGTTGGTCGCCGAGGTTATGCGAAAAAATGTTTTCGGCACGTATAGTAGCGACGCGTGAACCCTGAAGGGTTTTACAGTTATACTGCAATGTGGCACATTTGCAGAAGCACGGAGGAAGTTGTGTGGGTCTAGAGTTGCGATATAATCTCCGAGGAGATATCGTCAAGCCGATATAGGAGAGTGTGCGTGAAGAAGGCGTGTGAGTTAACGTTTTAAGGGTTAGGGAGTCATTCTGTAGTCAGGGTGATCATAGTCTCTTAGTGTGGACAGCTCAGGGCAGCTAGTTTGGTTGTAGGGACGGGATTGGAGATAATAGACAAGATGGACCAACAGTATTGTCTACGGTGGAACAATCATCCAGCCAACCTCACAGACGTTCTCAGCTCGTTGCTCGCCAGAGAGGCACTCTGCGACGTTACCCTGGCGTGTGTCGGAGAGACATTCAAGGCCCACCAGACGATACTCTCCGCGTGCAGTCCATATTTCGAGAGCATTTTCCTACAGAATACCCATCCTCATCCGATTATATTCCTGAAGGATGTCAATGACACGGAAATGAAGGCGTTGCTGCACTTTATGTATAAGGGAGAAGTTAACGTTAGTCAGCATCTACTACCGATGTTCCTTAAAACAGCCGAGGCGTTACAGATTAGAGGCCTCACTGATAATAGTGTAAATAACAAGGCGGAAGAGAAAAGCCCATCGCCAGAACCAGAAACGCAAACCGGTGTTAGGCATACAGATTCGCCTAACCTTCAGCCTCTTCCCGAAAAGAGGAAAAGAAAGGCTTCGGGCAGCTACGACATTTCCCTTAGTGGTCCACCCAGTGAACGGTTCATGTCCGATTCTCAGGTATGTATTTACAAGTCCTCTCGTTTCTTGTACGCTTCGCTCCGTTTAAGTTTTTATTCTTAAGCAATTTACCTGCCATTTATTCTCATTCCGCTGTAATTTCTGTTCTTCTCTTGGAAGCTTAGATGAACAAACAATTCGAAAAGGGTAAAGTAAATTTTAATATAGTCCATCGACAATATTACAATTTTCTTTCCAAATACAGATTACATTAAATTCTTCCAATATTTTCTGTTTAAAAAACATATATAAGATGTCTGTTATAATACAGCGATTACTGTTTTCTATGGATTCCGAGTCCTCCGTCGACGATTCTTATGATTTCCATGCATTTTAGTATCCGAGTTATTAATCAACCCATTTCTGGTGTTTGCATAGTAATACGTAATAGAGAGTAGCAGAAAATTCGCGTTTCCCAATTTAGGTGGCTCTCGTGTATTCGAAAATATTTAAATCTATCAAATTTCGTAGCATAGTGAATAAGATAAATATATTCGTCTGTTTATTTAACGTTTTTATCGCTGTTTATGCGCGTAGAACGCTTTAAAAATTGCGTACACGTTGCGTTGTTTACAAATGCAGTTTCCGATACGAGATCGCCGCGATTTTATTATTTTCCGACAAACAATTTCAAAGCATATGTTCCCGCGCGGTTGCGCGCGTGCGTTCGTGCATGCGTGCACCGTAGCACATGTATAGACACATGCCTGTCCATGCGAACTTTTCTTACGTGTAGCGCTTAAAATTCGGAGATAATAATCGTACGTCGTTATCAATTAATTACATATGTATGTGATTGCACAGCTTTTCAAATGGATGTATTTATAACCTTGACATATACAATGAATATCTAATCTGCGGTAAAATATATGAATAATATAGTCCGGTATCGAAGATTTTCTCGCGGCATTTTTTTTAAATGTTTCGATATATCGAGATATTCGATCATAGTTTTTCCCCGTTTTACAAAGTGCGATATTAATAGAAATTCCACTGATGCTGTTGATAGCCAAAGGTAATTTTCGAATTTTATTTGGTAAGAAACAGTTTTCATTGGATTATTTACAAATCTGCATTAGAAATATCCAAGTCGCATAATGTATGACTTAATTGTGACGCATTCGTACGAATCGCAGCCCCAGATGGTCTCAGTATTTCTAAAGTGGGCACACTTTTGATTTACTGTTTCCAGGCATCTTCGCAATGTAGTTACAAATCAAGCCCTCCTGTGATTCCAAAGTTAAATAATGCCTTGGGAGGTGAAGTGGAAGATGGTGGTCGACCTATGTCTCCAGTGTCGCAACCGCAACCTTCTATCAAACAAGAGCTGGACCATCATTTGCCGGACTTCCATGACAACATCTCCCTACCGGTGAGTAATCTTGCGTATATATCTTTTCATATTTTAGTAAAAATATTGTTACGTCAATGCATGTTTGGTATATAATTCCTAGCACGTGCATAGCGTATACTGGAAAGTAATTTATAGTCGTGTTGCTGCTATCGGTGTGCCTGTTTCTCTTTAAAATATCAATTATTATTCTCATACATACATGCTTTATTTATCTATTTAATTTATGTGTTGGAAGTGATTTACAATATTCAAGCGGTTATCAAATAAGAGTCTGGTGATTTTGAAATATTTTCAAGCTTTTACTTTGTACATGTTTAAATATTGTTTTGCTGTGATTTTTTTTTATATTATTGAAACGATTATTTTGAGCATTAAATGCATATTTATTACATATATATAATGTCCTACTTTGACGTAGTTTGATGTAGCGAATAATTTAATAATGACATCCTTTGACTGACTTTATTTCTTGTATCATGTGTTGTTCTCATTTCAGCATGTTACTTTATCTTCTTTCATTATAATATTTTGTAATCCATGTATATCTTGCCGAGGAAAATTGTTCCTTCGACCATAGTTTCTGAGCTATTCGTGAACCATGAGACATGCCAAGCATATCATGCCACAAATATAGTTTCGTTGCTGTTCCCACGACTATAATTCTCTATTGTGTTCCTACAACTACTAAGTCCGAACAGACACGGGAAGGAAGGGATGTTGAAATAGACGATAAAAAGAGAAAAATTTGCTTCTTATATGCTGAAAGGCAAAACGAGAGATGTGTTGATTAAACACATATCCTTTCCTTCTCTGTTGACAGACTAGTGTGGAGTGGGAGGTTCGGGGAGATGGGAAGAGTGGCGAAACTATGGATGTACAGAATATGACCCAAAACCAACCAGATTCCATTCTGAGACAAGTTTCTCGTGAAAACACTATCATGGCTGGAGGTTCTCTGTCTATCAATATGTCAGGGACTACAGCCGACTGTTACGGGAGTTCCCAGAAATGTTCGCGAAATCAGTCTATGCCTCTGAAATCGTCCTCGTGCAAAAGCAATAGCGCCGTGTCGCAGCCAATGTTCGATTCGTTTCCCGACAGCGCGAGCGTTAAAAGATCCGCGTACAACGACGATGGGCATAGGTCGATAATAGTGAATCAACAGGGGATGCCAGTAATTCAATCAGCTCTGTGCAATGTTTCGCATCGGTCTATCCCGGCGAGTAGAAAAACGGGCAAATTCAAAGTTGGCTGGCTAGACATGTATTCCTGGCTTCGGTACGACGAAAGGTCGAATCTTATGTTTTGTAAATATTGTAGAAAGTGGAGCGATTCGATTCCTGAAATACGTACTTCATTCGCAGCAGGAAACGGTAATTTTAGACTCGAAATCGTGAATCATCATGATAAATGTAAGGCGCACAATTTGTGTGTTGCCAAAGAAAGTGAAGCAAAGGATAGTTACGCTTATATCGTGGATACCTGTTGATTTTACGTTAGTCGCAACTGGCTCGCGATCAGCTACGCTCGATTAAAATTCGCCGGGCTTTCAGTCGTCGCGAGATAGCGCTTCTGGCCGAAGAAAAATATTTTTTACACCCAATTATTACAAGGCTATGCGTGCATGTTTTACAGGTTCGTGATTATTTAAGACTGTGCGAGTGATTTAACACTCGTATCACATTCTTATGGAGCATGAGTGTGTATTATGTGCATCCTCTTCACAGTATGACTTTGCCATAGTAGTTGGACAATTCCGTTTAGCGTTGTCTTCTTTTTTCTATTACACTCAACGTTATTTTAACATCGAATCAGTACGTAAATATATAATTGCGAGTCGCGCGAAGTCTGCGCGCAATTCACGTGTGAACATAAACTCTGAAATGCGCATTTTTCTCGGTGGAATTCTTAAAGTATCCATTGTCGTAGATGAAGTAGCTTAATCGAATATGTTTTTCACAAGTATTTGTGTATATTCAAATTACGAAAACATCAACACACAGAGTAACGGACTTCATTTGTGTTCTGTAGGCTCGGTGCTTCTCGTAACTTCTGGTTTAATATGTACATATAGGAGCATTCTTTAATATTCTATCAATGGCCATAGAGGAATAATATATTTTGAGTAAAAATAAATATGTATGTAATAACGATTAAAGTAGACGAACTGTGCCTTAACGAGTCGATTAGATATGGATGAAAATCTTTGAACTCTGCATTTTTGCACGACGATATTTATATCGCGTTGCATATCGCCACTGTGCATTGTCAATCCTGAGATATTGTTAGAAAAGAAAAAACTGCCAAAGCATATGCATTTTAAAAGTGTCGCCCTTCTGTGATGGATATTCTCGCGTTGAATATAAACGAAAACAGAATACTTTTATCGCGACATGTCCTTTATGAACGCGATAAGTTAATCTTCCCCTTCACTTGTTATAATTAAGATTGCAGATGTAAATAGTAAATAAACGAGCGACTATTAATAATTTCCATACATTATTACCCGCATACTCGAGTTGTTCACCGAGTATTTTATTGATATATTCTTCAAACATTTTCAAACCCATTGAGTTGCCGCAATACTTTGCCCCGCGAAAAAGAGTCTCGTAGACACTATTCTCATTAATAAATATCGTTGAAATTCATAAATTCATCACTCCATCCACCAGCATGCGTTATTTTCAGTCTTATCTGTATTTGGCATTATAAATGATTCTCGCGTGGTTAAATCCTCCGTGTTCGAAAGTGATCGCACACTTCTGGCTCCGGATCATCCCTTCATTTCTTACAAAACACAAACGCGACGATAACCAAGCAGAGAAATGGTTGGTTAGGCGCGTTGCAGCATTCCTTTTTCAGTGGTATTTAAAATATGGATGGTGTGGTGTGCAGGGCCATCCAGGCGGGCTGCTAGGAGAGGAAGGAGGGCCGACAGCGGGCACGCTCGGCGATGGCGTGTCGGGGATCGAATCGTCCGAACCCCATAATCCCCCAGAAATGGTCGACGGACTCGATGGTAAGACCACCAAACATCTATCATTACGATCAAACTTTCATTTAGATATCACGCACTTCCCTTCGCGCGGTGGTACCGCGCCGCGCCAGCCCCAAGCCTCGCATCCGACGCGGCGCAACAAGTAACGCATACAGCCGTCGTTAATCGGTTTTTCTCGCGATTGTTCGCGGCTTGTCATCCGCGGATCAACAAGTGCCCGGGTGGCGGCTTTCGATGGCCGCTAAACCGGAGCAGCGGGGGAAATGCGTGATATCTAAGAAATCGAGGGAGATGTGCATGCACGTTTGCAAGGATTTTTGCGCGTCGAGTCGTACATAGGCGTACGAAGCGAGCATCCCTCTATTTCCGAGTCTGGCAAGCGTAGTGAGTGGTAACTACTCTTTAGAAAACACGAACAACTTTCTTGTTGGATGGATGTATGTCCTGTATATGTATATACATATATGCATACATGGGCAGTGCGTGCTTGTATATATATATGGGTATACGACACAATTCACAAATATATATATACACACATATATATATACATCCTTGGTGTTGTGGTGATGGTATCGTGCATTTGCTATGTTCACTGTGGTAGTTACAAAAACCCGTAAGTGTGTGTTTAATATACACGTATAGGAGTATCTAACAAATACGATGGTTTGGGCAAAATGGTATCGGCAAAGTGGAGGGCAGTAATGTTGTTAGTATCAGCAAATGGACAGTACTCCCCGTTTGGCTGAACTTGAGACGGTGTGTGACCGATGATTGCGAGTACGTGGTATCCCCGTATGTGTTGCGTTTCTGTTTTTTGCTACCCTATACATATACATACACATCGGTGGGTCGGTGTATGATGCGTGACAGAGTATACATATACCATATAACGGAATCGTTCGCGGCAGTGCGACACGCGTGTGTGTGAATGCGTTGCCCGCGCGGCGGAACATGTATATACGTGTGTCACATGTAGATTATAAATCACGGTGTAAACTCTGTAAACGGAACGTATATACATATGTATATGTATATGTATGTATATATACATCACTACAGCGGGATTCTCTGTGCATGTCCCCTTTCTTTTACACACTGTTTTTTCTCTCTGTCCTCTTACAAAGTACCTTTTATTTTATTCCACCAACATCTTTACATATATATCACCGCGCCAGAAGCGATCTTTAATATTACGTTCTCACCGTGTCTCTCTTGCGCCGTTTCTCTTTATTTTTTTCCCTCTCTCGACCCACGAGTACACCCATAGAGGCACGATCGCCCGTACGTAACAGAAGGACATAGGCATTAGACATACATGTACACGAGCAAACGGAAAGATACTATAGTAACAGAAATACAACGCCTCGCGTGCGTTACGTAAGCGATCGACGGATCGGTACGGACGTCACCGGATCCGATGGCAAGAAAAGTGACATAACGCGATCGTTTCTGCTGGTAGCAACGATTACTCTTGAGGCGGCTCTCGCCGAGAGTGTCTCAAGGGTATGCCTCGTCGTGGCGTCACTGGCGAGGATAAAGAAAAAAAAAAAGATAGGGTGGGGGATTCTGTTGCTAACGCGACGGTGTCCGTCTGAAGCTTTTCCGAACCTGTTGGCGCTCGATCTCGCTGAAAATCGTCGTTGTCGTCGTCGTCGTCGTCATCGTTCATGATCGTTGACTCGAGAGCCGTCGTTGCTCGTCACGGACAAAGAACCGAGTCCGCCTGCTGTAGGCAACGTTGCGCCAGATCCCGACGTTTCCGCGTGTAATCCGCGCGTATGGATCTCTTGTATGGAGCTACGTCGATGAAAGAGGAATAGCGGTAGGAAGAACTTTTCAGATAACTCGAATCGCTTTTTTCACCCCCGATCCTACGAATACGAGCGTTCGCTCGAGGAAAGTATTACACTGTCAGCAGTTCTCTTCACCAGTGGTTCTTCCGCTTGCGTTGATTCTTTTAACGATAACTATCTTTTCGTCTTCATCTTCTTTTCTTCTATTCTTTTTTTCTTTCTTTCTATTGTTGGTCTCTTCTTTCTCTCTCAATCTCCCGCTCCCCCGTCTTCATTCCTTTGCTTTTGTTCTATTCTATATCTTGTTGATTTGTTCCTTTCGGTTGTGTGACGACATGTTTTGTGCTAGCTTTTGCGTTTATTTGTACTGTTGAACAGTGATGAGACCAGTAGGTGTGCGCTTATTCTTTTCTTTACGTGATTTGACGTTTAAATTGATTTTGTTACGAGTAGGCATCTGACATAGATAGAGTACACATATATATATATTTCCACCGAGTGCCGGTGCTTCTGAGACTCTATTACCTTCGTAATTTTCTGATTGGAGAACGTAATTTGACTTGAGAGAATCCCCTCTTTTCTGCAACTCTTTGACTTGACGTAGAGTGTGACCTTTTTTTCTCTCTGAACGGTGTATTACACGTTTCCTTTATATTATTGCGTCTGTATCTTATGATGAGTCTGGTAGAGATTGTCGGTAATCAGAGTGGCATCCAAATAAAAATTATACATTGAAACGGGATGATCTTGTATATTCCAGGAACATCAGGAACTTGCAAAAAAGAGAAGGATATAAGTAAAGACAGTCAGAATAAGTTAGAGCCCCCGGGCCTCGCCACGGAGTGTTGTAAGCTCTGCGGCAAGAGCGTAGCGAACATAAAAAAGCACATGAAATCGCATTTCCCTGATAAATATCAGTGCCAGATCTGCATGATATCGTTAACGAGATCGGACAATCTGAAAAGGCATATTAAGTTGAAGCACGGGATACGAGAGGGATCGTTGATATCGCCGTTCATGCGTTTAGAGCACAAGCACTTTCTAGCGAAATCGGAGCCAGCTTACCTCACCTAGAACGTATCCTGCACGCACGCGAACGGCCGAGAGTAAAACCGCGGGCCAGGCCGCCTATAGTCTAACGTTTTAGCGGGACGTTTTCACGGAGGGGGAATGCATATGGATATGTATAGTGCGTGCGGGACATCGAAAGAGGATGCTGAACCGAGAAATTGCCGCGGTGTGTTCGTTGCTCTGGCGTACCGTGACGCAGGGAGGACGAGATTAGTGTTAATCTACTGTTCGCCGGGTCTGTTTTGTAACTCGGCATTCATCACTTCGCCGAGCTAGTCCGCTCGGCTTACTTTTAATCGTCGTGTTCTTCGCTTAAATTATTCTCATAACGAAATCATCAAGAAACTATTTATTATCGTACGTCTCTACATTCTAATTACTTTTAAGGGTTTTACTTTCCTTTGCTTGCGAGAATAAGTGTTCGGTTCCGCGCCTCGATTGAAGAATTAGAGGCTACCCCACCGCTAGCTGTCGTCTACGCTCGTAGAGTCGATCAGCTAGAGATCTCAAGTCGGAGTGGTTCGAGTACAAACGAAAAGAAACAGAAGAAAAATAGAATAAAAAAAGAAAATAAAGTCTGATAGTGTTCGTAGACTACCTCCAGCAGATGTTCGCCGCGGTGTCGCGTACGCGCGACGAAAAGCAGTACTTTTTTCTCTCGAGCATACGCGAAATCACGGTTACCAAGTGTTACTTACACGGCACCGCGCGGAAACTGAACGGAACGGAACGGGGAGCGGTTCCGCCCCGAAATTCCCGGGTCGCTGTTAAATATACGCGGCGCATGGAACTGAGTTTTACCGCGCCTCCGCAGCTCAGACATTCATTTCTGCCACGGAATTCCGCCCGGCAAGAAACCTCGAGATATTGCCTTTGATTAGATTTGCATAAGAGAGAGAGATACTTCGAACGGTTAAACGTGCACGGCGCGTTCTGTGCTTTTCGGGGGGATGATGATTTCCAACCGCGAGGAAATTCCCCTCGAAATTGCTCCTACAGTTTCGTTAGCAAGTAACGAGACGCCTGTGTGTGTGTGTGCGAGTGTGTGTGTACCGTTGGAGCATTTCGTCCAGTTCCATGCCCGGTGTACGATCAAAACCTGTATCTCGTAATCTATACATATAATACGCATAGGTATATGCCAGTCCTGTTCCGCAGGTGGAGGAGATCAGTATTAAGCGAAAACTATTTATATGCATATTTAATAGATCATATATTATATTATTATTAATATTTATACCGTAGGTTGTGAAAGACGTCGAAGACTGAGTATAAAACTGATTCTCTTGTGGGCCGGCGAGGCTCTAAAATAGTCATGATGAACTAGTCTCTGAAGCCCGAAGGCTGTTGCAAGAACAGATTTTTCATAGAAGGGGTTTTTTTATGGTGCCTTTCCTTTTTAAGTACAATACTCGACTATTCAATAATCAATAATCGATATATATATATGTATATTATATATACGTAAATATATATAATATAATAAATAACTACGAATATAATATACGCCCCGTGTAATGTGTAACGGGCGCGCGACACGGTTCCCTTCTTCCATCGACAGTGCATGACATCTAATAATCGAGCATCGATCTTTCTGGCGACGCCAGTGCGCGCACACTGCCGCTCCTGTCTGTGTCGGGTGGTAAAAACCCTTCCCTCGCAGTGAATCCGATCAAAGCGAATAGAAAAGAGAGAGAGCTCGGGGGAGAGCAGGCCGAGCGCCAATCGAATCAGCCCGTTGATGGCCGTTTTTCACACACGCCTTTTCTCTATTTGCAGATACGACATTTTTAACACCTCAGGGCACTGAGTGCGCGCCGCTTACGTACATTGAGAAAGTTAATCTGTCGGACTATTTCGAAAAGTTGCCGTACACGTACACTAGCAAATGCAAAATCTGCGGTCGGGTCGTGTCGAACGCAAAGAATCATTACTTGACCCACAACCCGGGCAATTACGTCTGCCCCCTGTGCGGTTGCCGTAGGACCCGGCTGGATAATTTGAAGGGTCACATAAAACAGAAACACCCCGAGATATAAATGCCCGCGCAAGTCCGCCGGCAGCTCTGCAAACTTGAACTTGCTTCTCTCCGCTTTTATCTTCTACTTTCGTCAGTTTACCCGCGGGGCGTAGGCAAGAAGCTGTCAAGAGTTTGCGGTGGTCGTTGGAACGCGTTAAGGGAGTCGCGCGATCGCCACCGTACACTTCGCCCTTACCTTCTTTAGCTTCATTCGAATAGGAAGGAAAGCGTTTTTCACAGCTTGCCTTTTAATATTGTAAGATCGAAGAAGACCGATTGGAGGGTTTATGGTACAGATGCAATAAAGTCACTCGCTCAACATTTCACCCTTCACTCGTAACGCTCTCGAATTCTTGAACGCTTCTTGTGTCTTTAGATCGCTCGCGCGAATACCGTCGCACGCGGTCAACGGTCCCTATTCTTTCGCAATTCGTTCGTGCCACGCGACAGACCTCGGACAATCATTTCGTTGGCACTTCCCTTAGTTCGACGGCAATTCACGGTGAAAACGTGGTCGTTGTAAGTTATAATCCACGGGAAACGTAGGGCGCGTAAAGCATGCGGGAACGGAGGCTTCTTTCGCTCGAACGGCGATGCTAGTCACGCAATACGGTCGCGAATTACGAAGCTTTTACGAGGCCGAGGAGCACGGTCCTACCGTGTTCGGCCCCGTGATTCTGTACTTATTAAATCGAGGGAAACGCGGTGAAAATTCGCGGTGTCTCGATACCCGCGTCGATCTCTTCTCGCGGCAGATAAGCCGATCTTGCGACCGACGAGCGTGCCGGAATTTATGCGAATATTTGGTAACGATATACCAACCACCGAGATAATCAAAAACCTAGGAATAGTCTGTAATTCGCCGCCTGTGTCCAATGAGTGGACTCTTAAGGAAAAGTCGTTCACCGTGTGAGAGGAAAAAGTGAATCGTAATGTCGGTTAATTGAAGTGGCACGTAGCCTATTTCTGCTCCGCTTTGATTGACCATTCGCCAGACACCTTGATTAATTTCATGAATTTCTCGCGACGCTCGGCGAGGGAGAATCTCTTCCCTACACCTGGGCGTCATCAGACGAGACACGTTGTCACATCTCGACTAGGACGAGCGACTACTTCGCGCCGCAACTCCTCCGTCGGCCTTTAACGGCGCAGGGAATCGGTGGGTTCGTGCATTAGTAGAGCAACGACGCCCGCTAGAAGCCAAATGGAAATTAGTCTTACGCGACTTTGCCACCGTTCTCCTCCCGGTCAAAGGGCGTTTCACGGTTAACGATAAAAAGCGTTCCGTCGTTTTCCGTTCGCCCGTGACGAAGACACGGTCCATCTGCTCCGCCCCCCCCCCCCCCCGTTGCATTTAATTACATCGGGCTTCCTTCATTAACGTAATTATTCTTTTTCCGCGCATCTTGCGTCCGTAGCCGATCGATCTCCTTCGGGAGCTGTCGTTCCTCCTTTCTATTTTCCTTACGTCTTCCTGGTTGGCAGCTTGTTAAGTATGCAGCCAGGGCCCCCCTAAACTATCACCTTAAACAGCTTCTTTATCCGTCATCGTGCGATAGAAATTGTTCGAGGGGAATGTGGTTCTTTTGATCTTCGCAAGTCTTACTTTTCCAATACGTCGAAATGATTGGGCTAGTTCTTTTTGCTGATACGATGTCGAGGTAGCCTCGGATCTGAATGTTTGTGTGAAAAAGAAGTTTATCGTTCATTCATTCCTTTATGCAGTACGGTAGATTTTGCTGCAGTGTAAACACCGTTTCCACTATACTTTGGTTGACTGTTTTATGATGTTTATGTATATTCAAGAGTTTATCACTTTTAGGGTCACGATGTCGTGGGTCATCCAAGCCTTTCCTTAGCGTCACGATATTGTGCACGACAGGAAATACCCAGATAAACATTGCAGAAGCTGCGCGAAATATTAATCTCATTTGTTCGATTTCTTTTTCAAGGTGCAACCATTCGAGCTCACGCACGAGGCAAATCCATTATTCTTTTAACGAGGCATAAAAGTCAAAGGCTTGGTACACTTTGCTTAGCATCGAATATTCGAGCGACGCCGCATCGAAATGGTAGATTCGTGTAGCCAGATTTACGCGACACAGTTTTCCATTTCCATTTCCATTTCCATTTAGCGTAACACGGTTCCAGAGTTTGGCTAAATACTTTGGCCAAACAGACCCGCAGTTCCATCCAAACATCTTTCTGTATTACCTTACACGACGAACTTATCCGAGCCGCTACCGCGTCCGAAATTCTTCAGCGCAGGATTCTAGTAACGCCAGATACGCCTCGCCCATTTCTAGCAATTCCGTTTAAAAGTAACGCATCCTACTTCCCCGGATCTAATAACAGACTTAGTTCGCAGTCCGCGAAACATCATCCCGAGTTTAGCGACAAATGGCGGTATCTAACCGCGAGGCGTTCTCCATTTTCAACGTCCACCCGATTCGCGCTGCACATTAGCGTAGCCACCAATAAAATTCCGTTGCACCGGGAGCCAGCGCGACAGGCTCGCCTGTCGGATTTCCGCGGCGAAGTGATAACGCTTCCGTGGCCCCAATTACGCAATTCATTCACCACCAACAAACGTTCTTAGCCGCGGTCGATTTTTTCCCTTCCGATCGACACCCATTTCCATCGTCTCGAGCGTTGTTCGCTCGACCGTTCATCCCCGATACTATTACTTCCGCCTCGAAAATCACTTCTTTGGTCTCCTCGTGCAAACCAGCAGCCGCGCGCGGGATAGCGTCTATCGATCTCGAACAAAGCGGCTTCGAGGACGAAACGGCGTATTATAGCTCTCGACGGTTCGCGGGGCTATCGGTTGTTTAATATTCTCGAGTAGGAGGTTGGGGGCGAAGGGGATCAGGGGGGGGGGGGAGGTAGAGAGATCCTCCTTCTCCGTCTGGAGGGCAAAAGGGGTAATGTACTAGAGTACTAGACCAAGAAACTCGTGGGCGGGAGGCGGAAGGTCCTTTCCGTGATAAGCTCCTTAAAGGCATATCTTCTCGCCCTTATTACAGGGCCGTGCTTCACGGATGAACGATCGGAGCACGAGTCGGCGGAGGTCCTCAATAAGAGGATCACCAAGCGGAGGCGTACCCCGCTGCAAAGAGTTTCGTTTTCTCGAGCACGCGACAAGAGGCTTTCGCCTTTCGTCCTCGAGCGTGCTCGCGCTTCCTTTAAACTCCGCTAGCTTAGCCAATGGAGGAGAGGAGCTCCTGCGGCTCGTTCTTCAACTCGCCTCGAAACTAAACGTCGCGTGTTCTGCGAGACAGCCAGCTCGTCAGAACTTCCGAGCAACTGGATCCTCGCGAAAGTAGCCTGTTCTTCGGTGTGATTCGTCGTAAGCACTTGCCACCTCAGCAAACAATTCCTAGCTTAGTTTCGCTGGATCTCCCCTTTTTTCCACGACTCTGTAACCTTTTCGTTTTTACCTGTAACGAGAGACAGGCGCGAGATATGTTCCCTGTACAGGCGCGACAGAGTTTGTTTCGTTCGCGTAGTTGTTTTCCCGGAACAGTCGCGACGGCATGGACATCCGAGTGACCGAGTTTCCCGAGCTCCCGAGATCCCTGCGCGGCAATTATTCCTGGCGGCTGCGGCCAGTATATCCTCTGGATTTTTCTGCCATTCAGAAACTTTTCCTAAAACTTCTTCGAGCTGGTGTGTATTTTTCCAGCAACATTCCTGAAGCCTGGCTCCTCTGAGTTAGGTGCCAGTAGCTTGCCGAGAGTGTCTGGACAGTTAGCAGTTCGATTTAGCGGGGCAGGATTCGGGCGTATCTAGATTAAATGCCGTAGGTAACGGACTCGCCCTCGGAACTGGATTGAAAAAGTTATCCTCGACACGCTGATTAAATTGCTGCATCCTTCCGCGTTCAGCGATTTAATGCGCGCACCTGTTTCATTCCAGCTTCGAGCCGTCCCCATGTTCTCGATAATAATTTCCCCAGGTTTGATACACTATTTAATAGCTGTTAATCCCTTTAGAATTCCGCGTCATTTCAATCTCGAATTATTCAAACGACGGGCATTATTCGAACTAAATGTTTGCACACTAAAATGTACGGAAAATATGAAATTCAGATTTAAACGCACAATTCAACTCCACTGAAGAACTAGGTTTGTCTCCTTTGGTCTCGCCTCTGCAGCCACGTGCTCGAGTTCTATCTAGGCTTGTGTTAGACTCTGCATAGGACATGCGAATCTTCTTGCAAAGAATGAACGTCTTGGGTCATAAGTTTATTAGGAACATCGACTTTGCTATTACTATTCAATTTTCCAATCTACAATTTATGGTCATACATTCGAAGAATACTGGAATAAAATAGAATCATGGAACCACGTCCTCGGGCTGCACACTATTCCTTCAGAATTAAAAATTGATTTTTCCAAAACGAAGCTTTGTTTCCTACAAATGTTATAACTCATTCCCCACGCAGTTCTTTTTCATGGAAAATCATAGTTGCCCGTTACGAGGCACATAGTATACAGTGTTGTATTCAAACTCCTCTGCCCCTTTTATTTGCTGATTCGCGTAAAGCCCCGAGCGTGTCGTTTTTCCCGCTCAGCCGGGCTGCGCGCGATCAATCAGCGTTAGTTATTGACTCCTGCCCGCTCGGATCCACTGACTTAGGCGAAATGATAGGTTATGCGGGGCCATGCCTTCGAAAGTATCGCGGAAAATTTATAGATTCCGTGCACGTGAGGAGGTGGGATTATTTTTAGCGTATCGCCGTCCATTTCGAGTCCCGCGCGCGTTGAGGCAGAGAACGGAACTGCAGCGGGATATTTTCAAGACCGTTAAATGCTAACGGGTTGCCCAGAAGCTGCTCGAATGAATATGTATCTCTTTAATTCACGTTCCCGAGTAGCTGGATCGATGAGCGTAACTTTACGTGGTTCACCAGCCGCGAGTTCTCTGTTCCTTTTCACCCAGGGGGCGAGGTGGCTGGTCTGTCAGCCTTCACCTTTATTTCCTCGCAACTGATAGTCGCGCGTCGACCTATTGTGCCTCGGATCGCCCTGGCGCGAGCGTGCCGCGTCACCTGGTTTTCCAACGAGGGGGAAGCATCCTTGGGGGTTTGCCCGCGCGATGCGGAGAGTCGGAGGGAATAGAGCCTCCCGAAACAGTTTCTCCGGCAGTTGCACGGCCGTTCCGTTGAATCCACACACGTACACGACGCTGGGGTTGGCCTCCCCTTGCGTACGCGTTAGGGGAAGCCGAATGCACCGGCGGAGTACAGTGACAGAGGGAAGAGGGAGAGAGGGGTCGCGACACATATAGCGTTAGTCTAACCGACCATCTTTATCCTAGTTTCACCATTTTTTTTCTGCTTCATACTCTCTCTTCCTCTGGTTCTCGCTCTCCTTTTAATTTCCGCGGCACAGTTGCGTGGAAACGCAAATGAGATGATCGATGTCGGTGTATGCAACTGTCGGGTCTCGCGTTGCGAAGATCGCCCCGTTGTTAAGCTCTGAAAGGGATCCCTCTGTCCTGTTCGTTTTCCCTCGCACGCTAATCAACCCTCCGCTATCTCTTTCCCTCTTTCTCGCTCTCTCTCTGTCTCTCTCTCTCGCTCTCTCTCTGTTACAGTGTTGGCCAGTGGTGTCTCACTGATGAGAGAGGGGGTTGACCCGCAAGGTCAGGCAGCAGGGGTTCCAGCTGCCCTGCTGGATGCCTCCGCCCTTTGCAACCTTCCGAGCCGCGGAATGCTCGTGCAGGGGAGAACGGGCGGTGGTGGTGTGGCGTACTGGTGGTGGTGGTGTGCGGGCCATCAGTACGATATGTTTGTCCGGATAACTGGGGACGGTTCTATGTCGTTCTCTCAACGGCACAGCTGCCCTCCATTGTGGCAAGTCGGTCAGCAACCGACGGCATCCCGTAAGATCACGCTCAGAAGGGTAGGTTACGACCTGGACCCGTCTCTTGGATGGAAGTCGGTATTCAGACGCAGCGGTCGATGCGTGTCAACCATTTCTCCATTGTTAGCCGCTAATGGTTCACCGTCGTCGAAGGGGGAACGGATTCTAATCACGCGTTTCCAAATCATTTGGCGGTGGTTCGAGTTAGAGCTTGTCGCGGGTGGAAGAAATGTACTTGGGGGATTGCGTCTGGCAAAGCTGTCGTGATTAGGCTGATGTTCACTCAAGTTAGGGCGCGAGATACTAATTGTAGTTTCCTTCAGCCGTTACAGGGTGGCGGAGGCTTAATATCCCTGGATCACATTGGTGTTCTTAATAGGTACACGTTAGAAATTATATCAGTGTATTTCTTCCATCCACTACATCCGCGAGTAAATTCTATCAAGCTTCACATCCTTGTGAAGGGCAGTGTCGTCTACGTTTCCCTTATTTCATTTTGTTTCATACTACTTATCGTGTTACGTTAAACCATACAGAGCAATTTTCAGAATACAGAACAACATAAAATTCAAAAGTATCCAATAGCAAACGTCGTTTTTTAAAGTCCCAAGTTTGAGAACCAGTTAAATTCTAAGAAAACTTAAAAAAATAGTTGACCATTAGCGACTAATATCCTAGTAGCTATTGACACCCATCAATTCCTACATGGCAAACTCATTTCCATAAAAAAATTGCTTGTCCAGGTCGTGATCAATCCTTATCACTCTAAAAATCACCAGTATCTCTACAGTTGCACGTGCAGCGATGTCTTAAAGACACTCTTTAGGAGCAAGCCCTCAACCTAATCCCCGCGAACATTCATCACCCAGCCATACAGCAATGTGCTACCTCTGTAATAGTTACTCCTGCCTAGTATCTTTCATCTAAACACGCGGTTAAAGCCTGCGTAGCACCCTTTACAAAAGCACACATACCACACTAGCCATCCCTCCAATTTGCAGAAAATTCAGCCCCAAAGCCTGTACCTCTGGATAGACACACGTTAGAGTCCCTCGCTTCTGTCTCGATTCCAAGAGCACCTCTTTCAAGGCACTCTTTCCATTTTCGCGTGTATGACTTCCACCGCTGGAACGTATAAATACGTTGGAAAGCGTTGCGAAAAACCTGCACCTCGGCCGATCAGCCTCTCTTTCTCGGGAGGTACAATTATAACCCTGCAAAGTAATCGAACTTTGGCGACACTGAGCTCCGCGAGTCGCGCAGCGTCGCCGGGTGAAAAGTATCTTCAAGACCTCTCGATATCTTCTCTCCCCGTAATGTCGACGAACGTTTCGATGCACACTCGAATTTTTACGTGCCTTGGGGATAGGTTCTGCGAGACAAAGGATGAAACGGAGATGGAGCTGGAATGATTTCATCTTCTCGCGCGGCGATCTCGCGGGGAACCGTTCAATCGAAACGGACCGCTTCGAAGTTGCAATCGGCTTGATTAGCTAATACAGCTGGCGATAGCCGCAACGCGAGCTCGGAAGCTATGGATCGTATCGGAGGGTGGCTCGGGTGGCCAGCCCTCGGGCGTGCCAGTTTTCCGTTTTCGGCTCGATTTGCCGCTCCATACTTCTTTCCCGTACCGATCGATCCGACGGAACGCGCCCCTGGAGGAGGCACGCGTGCACCTGCATCATCGGTAGCTTAGGGTGAAAGGGACTTTGGCCTGGTTTAGGAAGCACATTCGCTCTGATTCTCCGCGCGATTAAATCCTCGCATCGCCGTTTTGATCTCGTCTAGGCGGTGCGGAGAGTGCTCGCACCGCACTCCAGTCTTCTGTAGAGCGTTTCAATTTGAAATATCGGCGGAAGCGGTTCGCAGTACGAAGCTGGCCGCTGAAAGCATCGGTGTCGGAGATCCATTGGTTACGTACAAACAGCTGCGAAATTTTCTGAAAATTCCGCAACGCCACGGCGATTTTTCCCAAGTGAAATCGTTCCCGTTTCAATGGTACCGCCCCGACGTAACTACGAATTTCGTATCGCGCGAATGAAGCGTGTGCCAAGCCAGCCGTCGATTTACATACATTGTTCACTCCGACGCGTCGAATGTCTTCAGCTAGGAAACGCTTGGTATCGAATGGTAGCAGCGTCGCCAGTTCGGATGGAATCTCTATAACGAATCTTGGGAAGTTTACAGCCGCCGCGTGGACCGTGAACGCCGACGTCGTTTCACAGTCGATACGGCGATCGATCCCTCGTGAACGACTTTTCCTCACGACCGAAGTTACACCGTCCGTTGTTAAATCCGGCACGCCACCCATCGTCGACCGCCGCAAACCGCGCCTGTTCGCGTCGCGCAAGTGCTCCGTCTCTTTTCCTGACCTGTTCGACAAACTGGGGTTAAAAAAAAAAGGAATAAAAAAGAGAGAACAAAAACTGAACGTGCCATATACGCCTGACTGTCTGCACCAGCGTAGATTAATGCCAAGTATCGTAAGGTATTTAAATTAACCGCTTCTGGAGAACCTAACAATTACACTTAATGTACCTAGCAATTAGAATTCCTATATAGATATATATATATAATAACTAGGTATGGATAAGCGACGAGGAATCGAATGAAACAAACAAGAAAATTTTTTAAATATATTTATATATATATTTATATATATTGTAATATTTTTGTACTGATGACCAGATTTGTGAAATAAATACTTATGCTGCAATCCAATCCACCGTGGGGCCACGGGTGTGTCTGTATTTTATCGTTGACGGGAATTGTCGCTCGATAACCGTTGCAAAACGCCTCGAGTCGGGGCTATTTTTGGGAAAGGGGTGGAATAAAGAGACACGAAAAAAGAGGGGGATGTGTGCTTCGTGGTCGATGCGCTTCGACGCGCCGCGCTGCTGATACACGCGCGGAAGTTGTTCTTTCGGTGGACCGTGAGGCGAACGGTAGCGCAGTCACGTTTACGGGAAAAAGCCATGTTTTGTCTGGAAAAAGAGGAGATTCTCGTTTACTTTTGGAGAGTACGTCCTCCCCCGACATACAGTCTCTTCTTGAAACAGTTGCTTCTCCCCTCCGTTTTCAATATCTATTAATCTCATATTTATATATATATATTTCTCTCTCTCTCTCTCTGGCTCATTCTCTATTTCATTGTCTGTCGTTCTTCCTATTTGTGTATTTACGAGATGAACTGTGTATCTGCCTTTGTCGTTCATCCTGAGAGAGGCACACACGCAATGTAACCGTTAACAGCAACTCACGCTAACGCATTCCCATCGGTGAATCTAACATATCTAACCGAAGAATCCTTCACTAACCAATGGTATACTCTTTTGTACTTACCAGTTTTGTGTGCAAGATGTCCTGTGATGGGTGGTACATCCAGTAAGCAGGCGATTCTACGTGAAAGAGGTGCATCGAAATTGTGGAATGGAGTTTTTATTCGTATAGACGCTCGTTATGGAGAAAATTGATTTTGAAATCCGCCCTGTGCAAGACGAGTTCGTGAATGCTCGCGATAACTTCAATGTGCATAGTATGAACAGTTCCTTTTCGCAAAGATCCATAAGCTCATTCTTCTAGTAAATGAATTTTTAACAGTTGTATGAGTTAAAAAGAGCATTGAGAGCTCCCAAAATCGAGTCACTTATTTATGTCCAAGAACCTTGGTAAAACACCAAGAATTTCTTGCGTTCCTGAGAATTGTACAGTATAACAAGATAGTTTATTACCCAAAGTCAGCACCAGGCACGCAAGGACACGTTTATCCTTCTGCACGGATTCTCAGGGTCCATTTCCTCGAAACGGAGCGTCGCGCGAAAAGATTCTGCTCCACGTATCCTTTCGCCCTCTTTTTCTATGAAGAATCGCCTCCTCCCCGTGTTGCGGGGGTTGTTACGGGGCAGCCCGGTGTCTGTACAGTATATACATAAATGTAATGTAAAGGAGCGATGTACAAAGTTCTCTTGCAGCGAACGCGACGTCGTCGGCGGGTCGACGGTTAGACCCTGTAACTACGGGTGTGCAGGCTGCTCCCCCGCTACCTTTGAAGATCCCTCGAAATAAAAACGCACGGGACTCTGCCGGAAATCAGATTTTATTGAAAATCGAACCAGCTGCGAGACGTCAGAAGTTTTAACGTCTTTTGAGCCGGCGGCTGAGGCACCCCTTTTTGCCTAACGTTTCCCAACCACTCCCAGCCCTGCTGCCCCTCACGCCCTCACCCCCCCTTCTCGCTCCCTTCGCCCTGCCCTTCGAGGCTCATCGATCGGAACTCACTGAAATGACCTTTTACCTTCCGCCGTGAGGAGTCTAGTGCCTAGCATATCACGCAAATATTCTTCAAATTGTACGTTAATCGAGGAACAGAAGGTAGCGTGAGCGCAGATGTTGATCGATACGTCGACACGTTTTATCGAGAGTACAGATACTTGACACAACGTACACCTACATACCTACACATACACGCGCACACATACGTACGCCTGCGCTCGTAGAGAAACTCGAGGTACCTAGGCGCGCGCAAGCACGTTCGTGCATATATGCATACACATACTGAGACATGCTTTGGGGTACTTACTATTAAAATGGAGTCTCTACCACTGTTATATTGAGCGCTAGTCGAGGAAGCTTGATCCCCCTTGGAGTGATGAGAATAAAAAGATACCTCGCTCTCGTTATCGACACAGGTACACGCACCTTGAACTACATGCATCCACGCAGCGCGAACCATTTAAGTCTTTGAGAGAACATCGATCGGTCCCTCGGATGATTCCACCCTTTCTCTGTCTCTCTCTCCCTCTCTCTTTCTCTCTGTGTTTCTCTCTCTCTGTCTCTCTCTGTCTGTCTCTCTCGATCTTCTCGTCTCCTTTCGCAGGACTCCATTTTTACAGATCATAGAACACCTCGACTGAAGCTTTCGTTCCGCTAGTGGCTAGCGATGGGAGCAAATATACTCTGAGTACAAGTTAATTCAACAGTTCAGCATCATCGTTCCGCTCGAATCGAATCGCATTCGTGAAGATAATTACTCCGTCCGAACCATGGGCTGATTGCACAAGTCTGATACGTTTCGCGCAGATAGCGTCGCTTTTGTTCAGGGCCGCGATTATTACATGAATTGTGGCCGGGTCGCGTGGGGTTGCAATCGATTGTGCGGATTGTGTCGCAATCGAGAAATCAATTGTTCAGGGCAGAGAAAAGTTTCGGTATATTTATTTATTATCTAGGAATTGTGTAATTCAGCTGGGGAACGATTCTGTTTTACGGGACGATTGATCTTTGACGAAGAATTGTATCAAGATTTTTGCAATCAGTGCAAACATATTCCTGAGATCGATTTCTATTATGACGATACCAGAGTTCGAACGAGAGGCACCTCGGACGTAGCCAAATATCGAATCTTTCTGGAGTATTCGAACCTTATAATGTAGCGTAAATCGTTGGAAATAATACAGACAGGTATGTTACACTCGATGCCACTGAAATAGTATCTGCCATTAGAAACAGCTGCAATCATCAAACTCGTAAAAAAGAATTTAGGAACATTACTCACAAAAATAGACAGTAAATGTCCAATTAACACAGGTCCGCAAATCAGTCCTGTTATAAGAACTTTGTTCTATAATAGTAAAGTCAGTGCAAATTAACCAATACCATCGCAAAAAGAAATATAAAATGAATGAAAATCAAAGTCGCTTGTTTCGGCAGGGTTGATTCGCAGACCTACGTGAATTTAGACATTCGTTCATTTTTGCAAACAGTATATAATCCTGAAATTCTTCGAGCTCATTTTTAGACCGGCCTATATATTATCCAAGGCCTGTCCAAGTCTTCAGATATAGTTTGAACACGTTTGGCCAAGCTCCACTTCCGCTTGCAAGTAGTTTCATCATTTTTAGAGACGCTCGTATAAGGTTCGAGCATTATTCCATTATGGTTCGACCCCAACTACGCGCGCACTTATCATTCCCGTAAGCCTTAAACACTCGTGCAGTATTCAAAACTTGTTTCACGCGGTTTCCATATTACTCGCAGTGCCACTCGATTCCGTCACCACTCGCGCCTCGGCAGACCCAGTCGACGATTAATAATACGCTTTCTATCGTCGCGCGTCCAATAAGTAGTTGCCGGTTCGTTCGATGGTGCTCCCGAGGAAATATTTTATCGGTAGACTCTGTCGCAATGTCTCGCGGTGGCGGAGAGCAAAGGAATGCCAAGTTTGGAACGAAGGAACCAGCCTGATAGGAGCTCAGAGGTGTTCTGTGTATCGCCGGGTTGGAATATTCGCAATTACGTTAACCAGTTTGTTCTTAGGAGAGCCATTAGCGTGTACTCAGCTTAGAGAGTGCTCCGTTACGCGTTACTCTAATCCGGTTCTTATCCCATACTTCAAGGTCCCTGCGCGCACTTGTACATACTATTCGAGACATCCTCGAGGAACTTGGGAAGCTGAAAATCGCTGCTTGGCCGCACTAACGATCGACACGCGTTCTCACTTCTGGTTCTATTTGGACGATGGAGCGTAACCGTAACAACAGGTCCGAATTAATCTTTGGAGAGCTCGCTTTTGCCTATGCACAGAACTTGTAACTAAAACTTCTACACGTCACCCGCCACGCATTCACTTCTGTTCGTTGCACTGGTTTGAAGTTTGGACGGCCTTTTAACCGAAGCTCTGCGCCAAAGTAAACGTGTGCTGCACTTGATCCCAATTGTACAGAGTGTTCTGTTTAATCGTGTGATAATATATTATTGTCGTTGCTTAGTGGTTCGGAAGTGGGACGTCATCGGGACGATTATCACGTTCTATGTAAGATCGAACCTCGTCGACGCGCGGACAGGTTGAACGAATATAGCCTCCGTAATAAGAGCCGAGGTATCTGAATCAGATCAGCGCCGAAGTAGATTGCTCTCGTAATTTGTGAAACCGTAATGGAGTGCTCTCTGAGGAGCGCAACGATCGGACCGAGTAGAATTCCAAAGTAAATCGCGATAGATCGGCCGAGTACAAGAGAAATGGCGGTGCTGACCGAGGAGAGGGCTAGCTTCTCTATTCGAGGCTGAAACACCTTGCGCGTTCGATAAATGCAGAGGAAATACCTAGCAGAGCATTTTACAGCAGAATAATCAGCTCGAACGGTTAATCAATGTCCTGTGGTAGCGAAAGATAATAGAAATGATGACTCGAAGGGTTGTAACTGTGGCAGTCGGTAACACGTGGTTGGGATCAGTGGTGGGGTCAGGCATATCTCGGACAGTAATGGATCTAGATGATATCTCTTCGTATTCAGTGGTTTCAGATAAATTTATTGATTCTGCCCCTGCCGTAGATGTTCCTTTGCTACCATATTCCACAATATTTATGAATACTTTCACTTCGATTTCAGTCGAAATATCTAAACTTAGGTTTGCAAAGAAAGCCGGGATTTCCATTTTTTAAATATTAATTTTTATTAGCCTTCGTTAATCATTCGTCAAGGAAGTAATTAATATCCGCAACTAGATATGAAGCTTGAATCCACCACTGCAACATTTCCCCGCGTTAGCTCTCCTCTCGGTCACCGCACGCTTGCAATTCGCAGTCCCACGAGTCGGCTCTTCAGCACAGGGTGAACGTTTAGTTTCCCTTCTTCTTTCTTCGTGGCTGTTTCTCCCCTGTCGATCTCGTTACGTGCAGCCGCGATTTCGATCGATGCCCCTGGTCGCCGACGACCCTCGGGTCGGAGGGAGGTGGTTCTCTGTGGTGGCGGAGGAGAAGGTCTCTGGAGGCTGAGGAGAGGGAAGAGAAACACGTCTGTAACTTGTGACACGGTCGTCACGATCACGGCCGTGGCTCGTAAGTAGGATGGTAAAGGAAGGGGAATATTAGAGGGGAGGTAAAGAGGCTCTTCTTTGAGGAGGAGGAGGAGGAGGAGATGGTGGATATGTGGAGGTGGAGGTGGAGGAGACGGAGATGATGGAGGGAGGAGGCTAGAAAGACAAGCAAAGAGAGAGAGAGAAACTGAGACTGAGTCTGAGAGAACGAGAGAGAGCGAGAGAGGGAGAGAGAGAGAGAGCGAGAGCGAGAGAGAGTAGATGAGGGAAGCTAAAAGAGAGAGAGCGAGAGAGAGAGAGAGAAAGAAGCGATCGAGCCGCCGTCGACACAGAGTGGGCCGCGGGCGGCTCGTCGTCGTAGGTCGCGTTGGGAGGCCAACAGTTGAAAGTGACTTGTCTTGTGTTGATGTTGCAGGTTCAAAAGCCTGGCACATGCGGCTGACCTTTGACCGGGTGCCAGGCGGCTGCAACCTTCACAGGTGCAAGCTGTGCGGCAAGGTCGTGACGCACATCAGGAACCACTACCACGTCCACTTCCCCGGCAGGTTTGAGTGTCCTCTCTGTCGTGCCACGTACACACGTAGCGACAACCTGCGCACGCATTTTAAATTCAAACACTCCGAGGCAAGAAAGATCGATCTAAACGAGTTCATGACGGGCACCTTGGCGCTCTCCACGATGACTAACGATACCATGAACACGCTGTCCTAAAACGCGCGGGAACGGGATACACGCGCGTCTGTATATATCTTATATGCTATATATATATATATGTGTATACGAGCGCGATATCTACGCACGCGAAGCGATTGCGAGGAAAATCAGAAAAAAAAGAAGTAACAATGGATAATGTATATTATACATATATATGTGTATATGGTGAGATGATTCAGAGAGCGCGGGTGGCTGCGCCGGCAGGGGGGTATTGTCGCAATTTCTCGATCACACGATACGGCCCTGGTGTCACGGCCACGTTTGGAGGCCGGGTCTCTCTCGGCTTTTTTCTTTCTCGAACACCAAATCTTTTATAGGTTCTACGCTTAAGGGATCGCCGTATAGGGAATGCGTGGGGGGGAGGGTTGGGGGTGGGTGGGGGAGCAGTTTCTTTTTTTGTAAGATCGTACAGATGCGTACAGGTGTCAGTGCGCGACGTGTTGGAGTGGGGCTTGTCGTAGGTTCCGAGACAAATGGATTTGCAAAACGACAAATAGAAAAGAGAGAAGAGAACAAAGAAAGGGAAACGGGTGAATGAAGATTTGTCGGGGTATTAAATGGAAGCGAGCGAACCGAGTGCTTCGGGCGCGCGCGCGCGCGCGCGCGAAAGATCGGCCACGAGGGCGCGCGCGCATCGATCACGGGGAACACGTTTCTTTTTCACGAGCAGATCGAGTTCTCGTTTCGTCTCTGGCGCGACTCGAACCGGTTTCTTTTTACGATCGATGCGACGACGAAAGAGTTCCTTCTCGATTGCTGGCGGACTGGCCGTTTGTTGTTTGTTGTTGTTTTCTCACTGACGATCGGCGCATCCGAGGGCGCGCCTGGCCGAGGCGAATCGAATGTTGGAGCGCGGGTCGCTTTAAATCCTCGGCTCCGTACGTCCCCCGTGGCCGTTGAGCGCGCACCCTCCGCGCCGCCGGGGCCGATCCACGGCGCGACCGCGCGTCACAGATGTGCCGGCTGTCGTCAGCGCGTTACGCTGCTTTCGGAACATGTCCAAAGACCGGGCAGCTTTATTTTTTTCGCGGGTGAACGAGCGCTGCGCCGATCGACGATACTAAAGAGAGTTTAAGCTTGGGTGAGTTTAACGATTCGCGCATTAATATTACTATATTATTATTAATAATGGGAGATTTAATGGAATTACAATATTGTGTATATATATATGTATATATATATATATTATGCATATATATGTATACATATATACATATGTATATGTGTATATTGTGGGAGCAAACGTGGTGCCAATTCCTCCCGTAGTTGCTGTTGCCAAGCGGCCGGGCGTCACGAGCCTCCGTTCGGCAGCCGGAAACAACTATAAATAATCGATTAGTTAATTAAATATTAATTAAACGCGGTTCTACCGGAGGTAATTCATTCGATACGCAGGGTGAGTCGTATAGTTGTTGAAGAGTTTATAGTTGGACTTCATATTAGAGTGTAATCGTGTGTCTGATCGGCGTTCGGGGATCGCTGGGCTAGGTGGCAATATCAGGTGCCGCGCACGTGCACGGGCCAGTTCGCGGGCTTTCCGCTCGACGGGGGGTGGGTGGGCGGGGGATATATATGTTAGGGGGTGATACGGGGCGGATGATAATATCCGGCACACAAGGAAACACACAGACACACGACAGATAGAGGATCAGGTTTGAATGAGTGCGAGGGTTTGAACGTATGGTATGATATAGGAGTACGTATATGCAGATACACGCACACGCGGCGAGACAGATCACAGATACGTACACGAGTACCACACACACAGACGCATACACACGCGACACCCTCGCGTACTTTCGGAACGACGGGGGTACGGCCACACGCAATATTATATCAATCGACTAACAACGAAATCTTTTTAGTCCTATGCATCGTTTCTAAAGGTCTTTTTTCCCTTCTTTCGAATAGAGATACGAAGCGGCGCTTTGCAGCTCTAATATGAGCTCTACACTATAAATACGCGTTATTATATTTGTTACTCGAACACCTAAAGTCTATGATATTTTGCGATCCAGGCTGCAACAGCCGCGCGGTTTATACACGCAAGCGGGCGAATAAAATAGTGGAAATCAATGAGAGAGAGACATTCCACAGATTCGGGACTTAAGTGCATAGGCAGACACGAAATGATAAGGATTTATCTTGTATCGGATTGAGTTCTTTAGTACTATATATACATATACATACATATATACGTTATAACGTTATTATGATAATCTGCTGTTGTAGTAATCGACACTGGTTGGAGATAGTTACGTTTAAATATCGGTCAATTTTATTCAGGAGGGATGGTTACGCGATGTACAACCGCATCGTTACATGTTGATATTTAATTGGTTGGGGTGCAATCTGTTTGTTCTTCTTTCTTCTTTGTTTGTTTTTACGCGGAGAAATTTATATATATGTGTATATATATATAAATATATATATATACATATATACATATATTAATATTTACTTCATTACACGTATAACAGTAACTGGATATAGGTTTCGAACCTGTAAACACGCAGAGAATATACAATGCATATTACACATATACATGTGCATGCACGGGCACACGTACGCATGCGTACACGCGGAGATTCCACCGTCACGCGCATACAGATGTACTTGGCGGTGGAACGCGCGGAGGAAACGCCGCGTATGTACGTGTGTTTTCTAGCTAGGAAGCATGGATCGACATCCGAGTACTCCCACGGTACTCTTGCGTGTACTCGGCCTCCGTCTGAGAACACGTCGACACAGAAACACGAGTCGAGTCCGCTAGCTATTCAAAGAGCCAAACCGCTATATTGTGATCAAATGATATTACCGTCGATCTTCTCTCTTTTGCAAAAAGGGCACTTTGCATAGTTAAGGCTATTACCGAACACCCATACACCTATTATTTAAATAATATATATATATAAATACCTATAACCAGAATATTAATATATTATGCAGATGATTAAGTATATATTAATTAATATATTGGATAATTTATTCTATTTTGTTTTATCGTTTTAATGATTTTATATATGTGTTATTCACTGTTTATGTATTACCACGCAACACAAAAACACAAGGAACACATATTATTATTATTATTATTATTATTACTATTATTATTATTATTATATCACAGTAACACAGTATACGCAGAGTTTATTATTTATTAATCGACCGAGGGGCAGGGAGGATTGCGTCTAGGTGCACTTACACAGGCCTACCTTTCGACCTTTACGTTTCTCTCGTTGTCTCCTCGTTTGCTCTTTTTTCCACTTGTTTTCCCTTGCGACGCGATAACGAGAGCCAATCTCTACTCGCCGATCGCAGTTACATATTTTATTTTACTTTTGATTTCATCGTACACTGATTCACACTATATATATATACGCTAGCCGAGTGTTCCGAGTGCTGATCATGATGATTTTTCATAACGACTCGAGTTTCGAATCGTAGCTGTAGAATCCACGATCCAGAGAATCAAATTCTCCGACGCTTCCATGCTTTCCGTTCATCCGTTTCAGAGAGAAATCGAAATATCGAGACTCGTTTGTCTCGAGCATGGTTCCAGGGTGCTCCCGTTATGTCAGCCGCGGTTACTTTCGTGGAAACGGCGCTTTAATAATTGGAACTTGCGATTGTAGAGAAACGAACCGTAAACTTCAGTGGCAAAGACTAACCGATACATCTCAACATACAGAATATTTCGTACCAGTGGTACACGCTTGATGGATCAACAGAACTCAGAAAAGAAAACGATAAAAGTTCCCAGTCCGAACGTTAAATCATTAATCCAACCAACAATCTCAGCACACGGAATCGTACAGAGAACTACGGGTTTATAACTTAAAAAACATTGAATATTTCGCTATTGCTCCTTTCCGTGACTTCGTGTCGCCCACTCAAGCTTGCGCCTGCTAGTTCTGAAACGGCCTGTATGCATCAACCAAAGCTTATCGAAGGAGAAGTTTCCTCTGTATAGAACGAATTCTTTTTAAGCGTTTAAAGGGCCGCTTGTACGGCTTTTATGGGTTCTAGAGATCAAGGAGAGCTAGATCGGTGGTGGACAAGTTCTAAGTGGATGTACTCCGTGTGTGTTCGTACATGGAGGAGATCCGCGTGTCTGACCCCGCACGGTCCGTCTCTCCTGCCGTACTCCAAGTCGATACGCGAGCACCTCCGTTACTCCAACACCGGTTGTCGACTAACTTTCATAGCGGGTCGATGGTACGCGCACGAAATTACGCCCCACTGTAGTTAGGTTACGGTTACACGTAATTGTTGCTACACGTTTCACCGTGGAACTTCGATTTTTCCCTTCCGTTACAAGGCCCTGCAGCCCTGGCCGGCTCTATCTACGTGGAGATGATATCGCGGCCGCGAAATTGCGCTCGATTACAGGCGACGATCGCGTGGTAGATTTATTATCTGGCTAAAGACAGCCAGTCGATTCTGTTGGTTAGAAATTTGCCAGTAATTCTGCGGCGCAGAGCTTTCTCTGCCCTTTAAAATGCTAATGCAAACGAGAGGAGTTTAAAGATCCCCAGCAAGCCCAAGGTGGACCCGAAACCTGAGGACTCCTTGGATCTTCGAGTCCGTATGAATTCTTTCCGGCTTCACTCGCGGCTCCTTATCTCACGTCCATGGACAGTTTAAGTTCCTTTGTGGAGAACGTTCAGTCGTCTGAACACCATAATAAATCCTGCCACTCGCAGCGGAATTCTTCCGCTGGAGAATTTTCATATCGTGTTCTGAATAAAAGAGGGAGGCGCAAGGTGAAGCACCACGCCGAGCCAGCCCCCGAGGAAGGACCACGAGAGATTAAAATTATCTCCCATGCGAACAAAAGGTTACAGTTATATCAGTACGAAAGATTTGAACGTTTCAAGACCTTTTAAATGAACCCGGGGCAGTTACGCTCGTTGACGTTTCCTCGAGCTTTTTATCGTTGCTACTGACTTTGTAAATATAGGTGGACGCCAAAGCCGTTTAACAGGCCGTGGCAGTCGGACATGCTTTACATATACATATATTTGTACTTAATTACGAGTTAATTCTGTTTCACCAGCGAAATTTGATTTCTATCTTTTATCTCTGTAACACGGGATTCGATTAACGTCGCGGCCGAGTGGACCGAAGTTTCGCGCCGCGCGGAAAATTATATTCCACGGAGACAGTGACAGTTAGCCCACGGCAGAGTTCGTTAAAACAAAGTTTCCATGTTTCCCCGATGCTGTACGATTTTTATCGCCGATCCCGGACAGTCCCGTTCGTCCTCGCGCGTCAAGCCACGATTATTGTTGCACGCTCATCGTGCTGATATAGTACAATAGCGAGGGTGGCGATTCATCGTGAGAAAATGGATAAAAAATGTGCAATAAAACTCGTTTCATACTTCTCCGAATCAATCCCTACTAAAATCAATCCGCGAAGTCCAACTTTCGTTACCTGCTCATGCACCCCGTGAATATTAAAATTCAATCTCCCCAATAATGCGGTCTGACATACGAAACTCTCGTAACACACTTTTCATCTATTTCTTGCCCAGCGAAAGCCGTTTCATCTAAATTACGTCGGCCGCGAAGAAGCACCTCGTACATTCCCCTCGTTTTCGTAAATCTCCACGCGAAGTTGAGGCGTCGCGATCGAGAGCCGCCTCGAAATTTTACGAGCCGCCGTTCTTATCGTCACGCTTCTGATACGGTGTTCCAGGGAATTAGTCGCGCTGATTGACGCGTTCGTGACGATTCGTCACGGCAGGACGGTGTTTTATTACAAGACTCGCGCCGACGCTTTATATATATAATTAACCCCGTGGTCGGCGGTATCGATCGCGCGCTCTCGACGTCGCCCCCTTTTTGAATCGCGCTAATACGTCTGGACGTGTCCGTCGGTTTCGAGCACTGCCAATTTCCGGGATTGTCCACGCACAAGTCGTCGAACGGTCGATGGTTAATCGCGAATCACCGGACGTAGCGATGATCGTATATCGAGACCACGAAACGTCCGTCTGCTGGGCGGATAGACGCCAGTCCATCGCGTCGCGGTGCCTTTAAATCGAGCCAGCCCCCCACTCCCCCATCGATCGAAGCCCCCCCCCGACGCCCTCGGGGCGGCATTCAAATGAATCGTCCGTCGATCGACGATCAAGCCGCGTTCTGGAGCACGCACAAACCGATTCCACGGCTAGCTCTCGGGCTCGTGCCCTAGGTAGACGCGCGCGGCGTCTAGAATTCACGGGTGAAATCGCGCTGTAGCTACTCGCGGAGCAGCCAGGCTCGAGGAACCACGGGATCGTTACCAGCCATCTAGACAAGCACCGTCAGCCAGCCTTTTGTAGTTTACACCAGCGAGTCAGGCAATCGTTCTGCGCCAGTCGTCCTCGTTGTTACGTGCCCGCGATTCCACTTCTTCGCCGTGCGCTTTCAGAGAGACGTGGAGGGGTAAAAAAAGGCACACATGGTTGAGTTAGGAACGGTAAACGGGATCGCGAAAGGAAGCGACTCGACGTTCAGCGGGTACGAAAATGGGAGAGCAGAAGGGAGCGCTGATCGTGGGATTAATATTCGAATGGGGATCGACTGTCCGCAGTCCATATTCCTGTGTCCACGGACGATCGAAGTTGGGGGAGTAGCGTCGACGGATGGGGTAGGGGAAATTTTGAGTGGCTGAATATTCGGGTCGTATTATAGTTTCTTCTGGTATTCTAATATCTTATGTTACCGAGAATCGCTAGATCTAAAGTTACCGAGTACTTGGCGTTTCATGCTGGTTCTATGGAATCTCTCCACTTTTTGGCCGTAGTTCTTCAGTTTCGTAACAGAGTCACCGCTCCTCTGGGAGAGAGGAATTCTGTGTTAGTTGTATTGTTAATGCAGCATGATCTGTCGCTCACTTTCCGCAACGTCCCAGAAGGGTGTCACAAGTCGTAGACATTTTTCCTCTATTCTCCGGCCACTTCTCCCCTATTGCAGGCTATTCCCTCTTGCCCTTTCATCCCCATCCTACGTTTACCTTTCCTACTCCGCTCTTTCCGGTCTGCATGCATTTATCTCACCGGTGAACCTTGTTTCCCTCCCTGCCAGCCGCGAGAGTAGCGATCCCGACCCCGGGAGAAAATTGTCCGCAACTCGTGACAAACTTCCAGACCAGGCCGTGTATTGTGCTTGACTCTCGCGAACTTGTGGTAACTGTTCGCGTGAGGGGTGTCAGAAAAATGACGTCGAAATTGAGTTCCCTCTCGCGCCGAGTCGCGATTAATTCTTTTTTCGCTTGATAGTGCCTTGGCGGTACGGATAATACTTCGAAGCTGTTGGAATCAATCAGTCCGAGAGAATGACGAAACATTACGTAGAATCGATCGAATGAAATCGATTTCAGTTACCCTTGCACACAACGGAAAGAAAAATACCCCGCGTCGCTCCGTCTCCGATAAAACCGACCAGCCGACGGTCAATCGATATTTAGCCGCTCGTAGTTCGTTAATTAACCTATCAATCTGGTATTAGCTGGCAAAAAGTAGCAGCCCGCTTCCCGAGACAACCCCCGTGCATGGGGTGGCTTGTACCGAGGCACGCGCGCGCAGCTACGCAAATATTTCCGGTGGCATCCGCGCGAATCGACGTATAGGGTTCTCGTTTCGCCTTCAGTATTCGATCGGTATGCGAATCGCTCGAGGCGCGCCACGTATTTCGAGCCGACGGGGCGAAAAAGGAGGGAGGGGCGGGGAAAATGACGCGAGGAGTACCCTGCGAGCTTCGGTAAGAGGATCTCCTCCGATACCGATTCACGAGCAACTGGGAAGGGAATCGACCACGAAATCCGGATACAACTGGTCTTGGCTGCGCATCGATACCGAACGAGCGAACTTTCCCCCCGTTTCACCGACCAGACTTGTAACTTACACCCAGTCGCTTCCGTCTCCTCGCAGCTAGCCCTCCCAGGTCGTCCCCTCGATTGACTAAAAGTTAGCTCGACGATCGTTCCCCTGGTCCCGATGTCAGACCCGTTCACCCGTGAACAACCCGACGATCGTTTTCGTAAACGTTAATATCCTATCTGACCACGGTTTCTCCGAGTGTCTTCTCCCAGAGCGTTTCCCCCAGCCCGCGGCTGCGACGAAACTGCAGTTCTGCCAAGTTCCACGGCCGCGTTTAGATGCTTGGCGTCGAGTGCAGCCAGTTTTTTTGTCCCCCGCGTTCGAGCTTTAATTCTGTAATGGGCTCTCGCGTTAATAAATACCAGCTCGCTGAAAAACACGGATGCCGTCAGCGACGTCGACGCCGCGCTCTGACGGCTCCTGTTAAACGTTCTCCAAGATGGTGGACAGCCAGTGCGTTAGCGCGCAACCGTGTTTCCCTGACTCTTGTCATTTTGCGTCAGCTATCGGCGATAGAAAAGGCAGGATAGCCCCTCTAAGAAACTTGACAAGTTATGCATGGAAAGTTCGTTGGTTCGGTGGAAGTGGAGGAAAGGGGGTGAGAATTCTATGCTCACTGTTCATGTACCAAAAAAAGCCACGAAAATACGTTCTTTTCGACTCGCGAGTCGACTCCCTTTCTCGCCGTGATTCTCGACGTCCGTCGTCCAAAGTACCTCGCCTCGGTGATATTCCGAAACGGCGAACACAGAGGCGTGCACGCGTACAGACACGCGCGCGCAGGGCAGAACGTAAGATCTATAGAAGCGCGTGGAAGGCACACGGAAACACGGCGTGCATGCATCGAGTAGTCGAAAGAGAGAAGAACAGTGGCGAACCGTTAACGAAAGAGGGAAATACTCGGCACACAACTGCACACGACACGTACACTGGCACACACTACACAGAAGTTGAGGGAATATCGAAGTGACCTGCACCAAGCGTGCTTCGCACGTTCGGCTGACGGTCGCCTGGCTGTTATATCGAAACCTTGATTAATTAAACGGAAATCTCTACTATTGTACTACTATTACTATGAATACTATTATTGCTACTGCTACTATTACTACTACTATTACTATTACTACCACTACTACTACTATTGCTGCTGCTACTACTACTACTACTATTACGTATAGGTATTTATATATTTACAGTTGCGTGGTGTGGAGTGGAACATTGTGATATAATAGATTGGTGCTAACACCTTATTGAAATTGAAAATGAATTTAAAGAAATGAAAAAATCGTGCAATATTGCGATAGTAGGGTGGGGGGGAGGGAGGGGAGGGGGGCGCGGGGCGGTGTCGCTCGCCGAATAAAGTTAAGTTTCTCCGTGGCGAGACTGGGCGGGAATGGAGCGAGGCACAAAAAGAAACATAATGAAGAAGAAAAAAGAGAAGAGAAAGAAAACGAGGAAACAAACGAGTGAAAATCACGTTTCCGTTCACTTTCCCGAGTCGTCGCGCGACAATATCGGCCCCGAGACCGATCCCCGCGACGTCCGGCTATTTCTAATAAAGATCGCGACCGCGCGACGGGACCGGACGCGACGATCGCTCTTGTCCGTCTTTCAGATCGAAATTTCTTTGTCCCTTGACTTCCCTTCTCTCTTTTTCACCGCCCACCTCCCCCCAGGCGCTGCCGCCCGTTGCCCGAGTCTTTGTTACGCACTCGCGCGACAACGTTCTTGCTGCCCCATCGATTCGGTCGCGCCAACGCTCTCGAGTATCGTTTCAGTCGAAAGGGGCGTTTAAGAGTCTTGAGAGATTCGACGGAGCCCCTCGATGGATCTAATTGCCTCGGGAGGGCCGCCGGGACGCGGGGATTTTCTACGAGGTGTTTTAACCGTGATTAGATTAAATTGCAACGCGACGTTGAATTGCGAATTATCGTTTGCGCGAGCAGAGACGTCGTAGCGATCGTGATACTTTCTATTGCTTGTTTAATCGTTAAGAGGGGTCGTGATGTTTCGGCGCTTCCGAGGGTCCCGGGGGGTTCGTCGAGGCTGCCGGTTTTCTCGAGATCAAGCATGTGTTCAGAAAGATCGGAGCTGAAACGATATTCGAGGGGATTCGAGGCTCCGCAGTATGGTAGAATAGAGGACGATTCGGTCCGATTATTCGTTTCACACTTTCGTTTGATTTTCTCGACTCGAGTGATCCCCCACTTTCCCCCAAACTGATTGTACCACTTGGAAACCTGTATTCGCCTGTTTTTGGGGCAGTAGCTACACTTTGCGAGGATTGTTCGATCGGATTAGGGACCAATGCCGATGTACCCCAAGTGTTACCTCGCGAATCCCGAGAAATTTCGTTGGCCGTAGGGGGTCGGGCCGCGGACGATTATACGGGGCGTCGTCGGTGATCGTTCGTCTCGAAATTAGCACACGTCGACGGGACGGGGCGAGATACGGTATCGGGCCGGTTGATCGAGCCCGCCACGTCCAAGCGGCAGTGGAACACGAAGGCTGGGGCAAAAGGGCGAACGGGTGGAACGGGGGCGGCGAGGAAAGTGAGCCAGGGTGGCCGGGGGGTGGGGAAGGGAGGGAGGTTGTTCAGAGGAGAGGGACAGATTAGGCAAGAGTGCAAGAAAAGCGACGAGAAGGAAAGAAACTATGGCTGTGCAAGTGAACATTATGAGTGTAGTTACATAGGTGTAGGTGTTACCTAGGGACTAGGCTTAGCTGATCATAGGATAAGGGGCACGTTTACGCGTTTCGTTTTCAAACCTCGGCGAGCGACAGCGTCCCGTCCGCCATTGTACATTACCGAACTAAATGAAAAAAAAAGTACTATTATTAATATCTCTTTATATATTAATATATACAAAAGTACGGATATAATTATGGATATATATGTATATACACACACGGTATATGTATATATCTATCTTCGTATGAATATAAATATGAATATAAATATGAATATAAATATAAATATATATATATATACATATACATTTTGTTATTTTTCTCGGGGGATGATGATATAAAACTGTAATAATTGTAAATCGTGCACAGGGGGGTGCGGGGTGATCGGTGTTCCACCCCTCGTGCGACTACTGAGCGTGTTCTACTCATCATTTGAAAAAAAAATAAAAAAAGGGGAATAAATAAGAAGGGACACACGAGTAAATAAGTGATAAGGAGAATTAAAATCGGCGCGATTGTTAGACTGAAAGTTGTGATTCTGCACGGGACGTGTAAATAGGGAGAAAAAGAGCCTCTATAGATTGAACGTGTAGGTGAGAAAGGTGAGACGGATTAAATCGTTGACCGTTGCATTTTCGCGTGTGCAAGGAACAATGAGAGATAGAGAGAGAGAGAGAGAGGAAGAGCGAGAGAGAGAGAGCATGCGTGTTAGTGAAAGTGAGAGAAAGGGTGAGAAAGAGAATTAGAGGGAACGTGTCAGAGAAGAAGGAATCGAATCGACACGGGATATCCTTCTTACACCCCCAATCCTGAAACCCCAAAGCCTCCAAAGAGAATGATTTCGCTGACCTCTTGGTTCCATGTGACCACTTCGGTTGTCGTCCGTCAACATCCTGCTACCGTCTCGCTTCTTTCTCTCCCTTTTCTTCCGTTCCTTCGTTTACTTCGTTGCGACACACAGGAAACTTATGCACACGGGCCACTACACACACGCGCGGACACGTACACACAAGGAGACAGAGAAGGCAGCGTAATCGAGCGACGCTCGAGTGTAGGAAGTTTAGGCGCCACCGTTTTGAAAAGGGGCACGACATCTCACGTGACAGGGATGCTTTTTGGGTACGGCGAGGCTTTTGCTGTTGCATCGCGTCGACCAGACGACGTCGACGAGGATGTCGATGACGCGGGCGAGCTGTCCGTCAGCCGTTCGCGTGGACGACGCCATCCTCGTCCCCGTGACGTCGTCGCGGTGGTGGTCGTTGACGACGACGACGACGGCGACGACGACGGGAACGGTGACGCGACGGGCGCGCTAGTTTTCCATCGTTTTCCTATTACGAATGAATCATTGTATCAGTCTTTGGCTCCGATAAACGTACAATAGGGCGCGCTACCGATGAGAAGCAGAATAAAAGGGAAAAAGATTTATAGGAGAAGGAACAAAAGTAAGAAACGAATAGCGATAACCGCTGACCACGCAGAGATACAAGGACTAACGATCATAGGGCGTAATCGATTTTATTACGAGAAAATTATTCTTACTACTTCTTATTGTTACTACGATTATTATTCTTATTCTTATGGTTATTCTAACATGCAAGTGTTACGTTACGATTGCAATTATTATATACACCTTTAATTATAGTGTAGATAATATATGGATGATGAGGATAAAGAAACAAAACAAGGAAACAAACAAAAAAAAAATATGGAGAATTAATCACATGTGCATTTAATGTATTTCATACTAATTTTTTGATTAAACATAATTGTGTGTTAACCGAGCCGTCTATCTTTCTTTTTTTCTTCCAGATCATTGATCTCTCCCTGCCGTTAACTGCCGTACTGTGCTCGATCACTCGCTTGTCCGTCGATCATTTAACCAGAGACGGGAAACAGAACGGATCGCCGGGCTCGCAGATCCGCGAGTCTCGTAGAGCACCGTACGGAAGTTAACGCATCGCTGAGGGACATTTAAGCGTGCGAAATGCAACGACGCACGTGAGTGGACACGATATCATTGTCATTACACGCGTCACGCGGGGTTTCGAAATTTCTTCAGACAACGCTCCCAAGAGAAACTTTCACAGCGAGGGCCGTTTTATCGAGACGCCCTGATTTCAGATATCCTGCTCGATTGTCAGTTTCAGACCGCGTATCTCGCCGAACGATACTTCCGTTCGTCTGCCGACATTTCCGGCTGTTGTCGTCGGATCCGACGGTCAGACGTATCGGCGCCGGGAAAACTGAAATCGCTGCTCGATCAATGCTACCTAGAATTCCTTCATCTAAGATTCATCTCTCATTTCTCACGTGTCACCCAACGTCACTGTCACAGCAGTCGGTGTGTCTATATTAATCCTACACAGTATGTATGCTAGGATGCAAGAATGTTGCGAGATCTGAAGTGATGGTGTGTAGTAATTGATATACTCTGAAACAAAGCAGATAGAATAATTTTTTAGGCAATTTTCATCTCCGTTAATAACACCGCGGTTAAAAATGTGTTTATCCGGTGTACTAGCCACTCATCTTCCACTATATCTTCCTCTGTGTTTTTAAATAGCCTCGCACTGTTCTCCATACTCTATCCGCAGGTATTAAAATTGAATATTCAGGATCGTCCTTGGATTACGCACTCCTACACCTTCGAGAATTTCTAGCCACACACATGTTCCGATACTAGGTTCTAACAATCGTTAGAGTTAACTCTGATCCCTTCCGATCCTCGTTCACTGCAGCCACATCCCTCTATGAATTTTTCAATAGAACACTATGTCCCACATCTGCTCGTACACACACATAAAGGTACTCGCACCTATCCTCTGCGTCGCGTCTTATAAATAAGCTACGCTTGTATCTACTTGCCTTCCTTGTACCGTGTACATTCCTTCTGATGGAATAAAGATTACGGCCCCGATCGATCCATCGACGCATACCCGCGATCGACAGGGGCAGTCATCGTGGGACGTTCTCGCCGATCCGACAGGAAACCGAGGAAACGCCAGCCAGCGACTTCTTCTTTCGCCTCATCGAGCCGCATCGGTACGCAACAAGTTCCCAAGGATCGGATGCCGGTGCTGCTAGTAAGTCTGCTCGCGACTCGAATCACCGAGGATGCCGAAGTCATCCTAACCGGATTGTCTCCAGTCGTCGTTCAAGACTCTTGCGTACTATTCTTCGACCCAACATTCCGTCTACTGTAAGAGATCTTTATGTAAGAGAAGAGCCAGCTGCGCCCACCCCCGCGTCCATGTATGTATCGCGGTGTACACCTCGGAAAGGCTGCGTGCATTTCACGCTCTCTCGTCCGGCATTTCGACGCGTGGCAGGTGGCAGCGCGGCTTTACACGCGCACGTCGGAGCGCGAACCCGCGAATGCTCGGGGGCGAGACGGGGAGGAGGCGAATGAAACAACGGGAAGTTAAAAGGTTGAAAGGATTAAAGAGAAATAGAGCCAGAAATAGAGATGATGCGGCGCCTAGTCGACGCGCGGCGAATCCGTTGTCGGGTGCTTGCTGACCCTGTGGTTTCTGTTGTTGCAGAGCTGAAAAATTGGCGGATATCGCAAATATTTGAGAGACAGAGTAACACGGACGAGAGGAGGCGGTGCTCGTTGTGCGGCAAGGTCGTGACGAACGTGCGCAATCACTATTACGTGCATTTCCCGGGAAAGTACGCCTGCCGACTCTGCCCTGCGGTTTACACGCGCAGCGACACCCTCCTCACGCACACGCGTACCAAGCACGCGCACGCGCTGTAACGCACGCACGCGTGCCGATGGCTCGCGGATCTAGCGCGACGATCCCTTCGAATCGATCAGAGCGCACGCCCTTCCACGCGTCGAATTAGTCCTAAGGGCGATGCATCTGCGGCGACACCTCTGTTCTGGAGCGCGCCCTCGCGGAAATCGTAGCTAGCCCTCGTGCGCGAACCTTTCGAGAGATTCTTCCGTGCTCCTGTGTCTCACGATTCACTGCCAGCTCCATTCCCCCAGCTCCGTTTCCATCGAGGTGTCAGCTCCTAGGAGCTGAAACGAAGGTCGCGGGAAAAGGATGCTTCCGCTTCGAGTAAGCAATGAAATTCATAGGATCTGTAACGTCAGGATGAGGATCTCTTCGAAAGACACCATCTCGTCTTGGTATTGCGATAGAAGCAACGCCTTCGCTATGGCAACCCGGGTCAGGACTCATCTTCATGGATACGATGTTGTTCCTTGTTGGAAGAATTGATACCTTCCCTCGAGAACTTTTCAGAGCTCCCGTGTTCTCGAATTCCCGCGATGTCCCGCACCCAGCTCTCGTCCAGGATTAACACTGCGGTGGCATTCTCTGGTATACCCGTCGCTGAGGCTCCAGCAAATGGACTTCTCCTAATGTGTAGCACCGAAACGTACGCTAACACGTGATCAGAAGTTCTGATTCTTGATAATCGGTTTGGAGGCTTCTAAAAGCTTGTCCTCGTGGACGATAGACTTCCTGTCTTCTTCAATAATCACATCCACATATCATGTCCTTTCCACGGAAAAGGGATCCTCTGAGTTGCAATCACGTAGCAAGGAGCACGCAAGGAGCACGCTGGCGCGTGATAAACTGTTCAGAATCTTCTCAAACTATTACGTAGCACTCCCTACGTATGATACCTACACCAGCGTAAGATGAAGAACGAAGGTGAAGGGAGGTGCGACGAGGAGCCACGTTCGCAGCTCAGACATGGGGACAGTTCCCATCGAGACAGCCGATTTGCTCGAACAAATTAATAGCCAGCCGTGAAACTTGATGAAACCAAAGGTTTTATGATGAAAGTCCCCTGGTGGCGAGCACGCGAGCTACCGCCCACTTTATTTCATTGATTTTCCATACCGCGAACTTGAGCGTCCCTATTTGTTCCTATTAAGATATCATTAGTTGAATATTCAGAGGCTTCTTCTTGTTTCCAGTTAAAACTTCCCTCGTCAGCACCGTCCAAATCAACTGCCTTGTTTCTTCTTCTCGAGTTCGTCTAACAAGGGGCGCGAAAAATGGCGCCCGTCCTAGTTTCCGCAGCAGTCACCGTTGCATCTCCATTTCTGAACAGTCTAGCTGTTGATTTCTAGATAATTGAAGGAGCGTATGCGGTACGAAAAGCCCTCCGCCTTTTTGGTTGCCGCGAGTCTCGGCCTCGAGGTCCCCAATCTACTGCTCGACAGCGAGCTGCTGCTTTCCCGGGATATTAATCCTGAGTGGAGCGGTTCGATTCCGCTCGACTTCTCACTGCCCCGACGCGTTACTAACACCGTAAACGTGCCAGCGGAAAATTTCATGGCCACTGTTAAACGTTTTACGCCGCACTAAAGTTGGCGAATTCTACTGGCACCGGTGCGCGGATTTCCTGTTTTTGGTGCGGTGCACACGACGGAGCGATCGGCAGTCTTTCTACGCGGAAACCGTCACGGGAGAGGGGTGGAATTCGAGCAACATTTTCTTATGGTGGATCTAGACCAAAAACTAGGAGAAACAGGGTCAAGCGTTTTACCAAGCATCGCAGGAGTGTGTTCCCTTTACAGATATATCTAACGTTAAAGTTTCTTGGAGGGTTGATTTCGAGTTGCCAGTAGAATAGGTAGACAGTTGTATCTGGTCAGCCAACTATGAATTGGGTCAGCTATTATCAATGCCAGTAGAACATCCATAACTATCCGTCAATGTGGAGTCGAAATTCCTAAACACTTTCTGGCCAGAATTGACCATTCTTCGTAACATTAACCGCAATAACAACGTAGTATTTTGCACCCTGGGATTCCTCTTTATACCTCCAACCCACGGAGCGTACAGTACCGTAATAGAATGTCCCTGGTCGCAGAAAAATTCAGATTTCCCTCTATTTGTATTCACGCGGTTCGCCGACCTAATCCGAGCGACGGGACGAGTTAGCTCTCACGGTTACCGCGAATTCATAAGAATGAGGGGGGCGTTTATTAGTCGTTCAGCGGGCTATTTAAACAAATCCTCGCTCGTTTACGGGAATCGGCGTGAACAGAGGAGCTGCGGGAATAGGAGGTCGCGCGCGTTTTACGGGGCACGGCCCGGGGAAAGCTGGATTTAAAGGAGAACGTCGCGGGAGACGGTTTTCAGGTGTGCGGGATGATCGACGTTGAATCCTAATTCTCCGCGTCTTTCCCTCTTCTTCGGTCCTGCCCGCTATAGATTCCGCAGCGTGCCCCCGTTAATCGTAACGACCGTGTGATTCGGTTGGGCAAATATTGGCACCTCCGTTTTCCACCGTCTCGCCTTCTTCCGCCCGTTTCGCGAACAAGTCCCTCCAGTTTCTGGCGCGGGCTGTTGAATCTGTACAGGCTGCTTCAGAGGCGTGCGCCGATACTTTGGGAGAACGGCGAAGCCGAGTCACGAATGGGGATTGAGAAGTGTGTGGATGTAGTTGGCGCCGGGGAGTTTTGAAGGGGTGTTGAAATTATTTGTGAATGGTATGTGTATTTATGACGTTGAGGGGGTAGCTTTGTCTGGCTATCACCTCTAGGGGTTGGGCGAATGGTACATACATCTGTTTGAACGGAAATATGTATCGATACGTCTTACGTCACCCTGTATAAGCTTCGAATTAAATTGGAACAGATTCAACTGTGCAACAGCGGCTCTTATGATATGTGAGCTTGCTTTTGCTTTCGAAAGATTCCAAGCATTCGCCTGTTGATTTATGTTGCCTGTTTGTTTAGCAGCGGGCAGGACAAAGTGTTATCTACATGCATTATCTAATTACTGATTTAAGCTTGTAATTTTAAGTATCGACGCGTACTTTTGAAACAGCCTGTATCCGAGCATGTCTCCGACTTTATTTGAAGGGTAAGCAGCGACTAAACGAGAAGAGCCAATGCAAATACGGTCGGCTTGGTCCACTTGCGATTAAACGCCTCAATAAATTCGAAAGTGTCTGCATTCTGCAAACTTCTGATTCCAAACGATTAGTATTGCCAATGTGAAACCGTGGTGGAAACGTTACTAATAACGCGAGATACTTGCGTGGAAATTACATTCAACAAAGATCATTAGAAAGAAATAGCGCACCAGGAATCATTTCGATTGCTATAAATTATATGGAACGTTTAACTCATTGAAGATCTGAAATACATAAACGTAGAGTCGTGCTTCGGCGAGAACATTTTACAGACGATTCGACTGTACTTTTAACTGAATTTGCAATATATTCCCGGCTATATATCACGCGGGACTTCTGCAAGCTTCTGCTTTAATATTTCCCAACTCGTGATGCGATATTCTCTCCAATTCCGCTCGTAAATCTTCGCCCATTAACGGCGTTTCCAGTACGGTCGTTTAAAACTCGGCGTGACTCGTCCGAAATCCAAAGTTGCGAGCACACTCCGGTTATATTACTCTTGCAACCTGCTGGACGCGTGGCGCGGCGCGATCGATGGAAATTTCGATAAGATCGTCTCGTATCGCGCGATTTGCAGGAGGATTTCAGTGCAAAATAAATCCAGCGCAAACGCTGAGCGCGACACGCGAGCGATTTATTACGATTCCGGCGAAAGTCACGACGGCTGGACGGTAGGAAATAATCAGCGTCTAGCATTAAGACTCCAAAGAGTAGCATAGAAACTGTACTTTTCTACTACTTGTACCTTCGAGGGCCCTTGCACCCGCAGCAAGAGAAATCTGTTGGGGCCTGTGCGTTCTGTCACGAACTCGCACCCACAGTTTTATACTTAGCAATAGCTAGTTTTAAGCGATCACTTTAATCGTTCTTTGAAAGACATCGAGACTGCACTGTACATTTTGTATACAATCGCGAGGAAATATATGGAGATACGGTTGAGTAATAAACAGCTTCCATCAAAGGAATCAAGGGAAGCGAGCTGAGACTTGGGATTTGTCAGTAGAGGTTTCGTAATTGTATCCTAAATGCTTGGTGATATTAACTTCAGTTCAGAGGCCTGTTCTAAACGCGAACACATCGGTGTTTTATCGCCTGATCTAAATCTATTTATCATGTTACAAACGTGCTCGCGAAGGTAAAGGATTCTAAAGCTCGCAATCAGACCAGGCCTCTCTGAAGCTTGTCAGTATCGCACGTCCAATTCGTCTTAGCTGGCCCATCAGGACCGTTTACCTTTCGCCAGCAGACGATTTCGACGGAGCTGTGGAGCACGACAAACGATACTCCGGCGGGGGTGCCTGAGAATCTGGGAGGCCCCGCGTTCCACGGAGGGGAGCCTTTTCGACGAGAAAGTAATTTTACCAAGCGTGTATCGCGAGCGCGGCAAGCCCGGCTCTCAGCGATCAGACTCAAATAGGATTACTCGCGGCGTGCTGCTCGATAGATGGTGTGTAAACTTCTCCGTACACGTTGTCGATAACCAGCCGGCATAACCGTGACGGTGTAGTTGTGTTCTCCTGGCGCGGATTATCAGAAGCGGCGAGCGTTTGCCTCCTAGTAAACTCCCCGGCAGAGTGAAATATTCAACGGCGCGATACCGTGTGTACACCTCTAGTTCTTGTTAACAGGCGTTCGCGGTTTACGCGAGGCAAACTGCTGTTTTTCCGTCATCCACCTTTGCCCTTTCGAGATTAGCTGGAGACCGGGGGTCGGCAGCACGCGAAACTTGGATACCGGACTGGAAAAGGGGATATCAGAATGGCTCTTACGATTTCCTTCGTTTGCCAAACGAGCGATCTCGCTAATGGAGCTGTGCCGTACATGCGATTCGCGGAGACCAAGGATCCGCTGAATCAGGATTCGAATACAGATTTTTTATCGAAAAAAAGGATTGCATGTGGGATTCGTTGGAGCTTCGTTTATCAAACTGTGAACCGATTTCAGAGATGGGCAATGTTTTTATCTAGATCGACGTTTCGAATGAATTTTCATTTCGTATCGCTCGGAGCGACTTTTATTCCAAATTGTCACAAATCTATTTGAATGTTTTCGCGTATTTTCAGTGCTTCAATCCCAGGCAAGCTATTTAAAGCTTCCAGCAAAATTCGTATAATTCTTACCTTCCGCTGTTTGGTAAACTGGTTTCGGATAAATCCGTTTATCCGTGATTCGCGAGTAAAGATAATCCGGATGATTCAGTTCTCAGGAATGAAGGATTAAGGTCAATTATTCTCCCCTCGATTCTTCGTTATAATACCCAACTCGGTTTTTGCTTTCACCTAATCGTCCGAACAATCTGTGGATTCCTCTTCACCAGGTTCAAGTGCACGTATGGAAGTAAAGCTTAAGTCTCATTGCCCTTCTCAGAATGAAGTTCCCATCTCTGAAACTAGGTGGACAACAAGAAACTGGTTCGGACCTCTTATTCCCCTCAGAATTCAATCCGAATCCAGACCAGTTTCTTCCGTCCAGCTTTAGAATTGCGAGTGGCTGCCACGCGCGACGGTACATCCATCGCAAACAAGACCGATACACGTATCTTTAAGGATTACCACGCTCGAAAGTGGTATCGGTGCGATTTAACCAGCGTTGAACGATCAGGCGACCGATATGTAAGCGTCTTCCTGTATCGATCGCCGCCTAACGCAATCATAACTTCACCGGATCCTCTATAGAAGGATTAGAGGTAGCGGAGGCGGGGTTCGTTCTCCAGTAATCCCCGCGATAATATCGGCGAGCGTTCGAGTGTTTTTTTTTTCTCGCCCCAGGATCGGGGTCGACGCCACGAAACGTGAGTATCCCGGAACGTTTGTGAGGCTTCTGTGTCGTGAGAGATGTGAGAGGGATGAGACGCTCGTGCGCGTGAATGAAGTTTGAGAGTCTCTTTATTTGTTGCTTCCACGCACACCTGCTCCTTTTCCACACGCACACAGACACACGGTACACCAGCACACCGCTTCAACTCCTTACTGGATCGAGGGAGCGGAATAACCGCCCTGTCCACGAGGCTCGTCCGCGCTGATACACCGGGTGAAAGATCGACGGGTGAAAATTTTCGAAATCCCAGCCGCCGGAGCTGCCCCAGACTCGACTGCGTGCCGTGAACAAGAATAATCGATAATTACTCGGGTTTGGCCCCCGTCGGTGCGCGATCGGAGGTTGCTGGATGGGTCTCGTCAGTCTTCCTTAGCCCGGAAGACTGGCGGGGCTGGCCGCGCGCATCGATGGGTCGCGACACGCTCGTCCCCTTCGGCTACAGACCTGACACGTCCACCGCACAGTGCAAATCACGCAACCCCACACACGAACAGAGCAAGCTGAAAAATAAACAAACAAGTAAAACAAAGGAATGAATATAGGGGTTGGAGAGGGAAAGTGTCGCGCTGGAGGAGACGATATCGCATGAAAGGCCTGTTGGGTTTGCAGGTACGATGCCCAGCGTGCCAATCGGTCTCTCTTATCACGAGATGTTCGCCGTGTCGCACGGCTCGCCGGCGCTGTGGAGATGCCGGGCCTGCGGCAAACAGGTGACCAACCGTTGGCACCACTTCCACATACACACCGCCCAAAGGTCCCTGTGCCCCTATTGCCCGGCTACCTACAGCAGGATCGACACCCTACGCTCGCACATACGCACCAAGCACAGGGAGATAGTGTTCGCCAAAGGGTCCTTGTAGAGGACGCTGATTGCCTCGCGAAGGAAGCGGTCGCCACCACTTCCACTTCCACCCCGTTTCTTCGACGACAGGTTCATCGCGCCTTTCTTCGGATTCGGACTGCCCTGACCGAGCCTAGACGCTCGCCATCGACCATCCGCGCGATGATGCCCAACTGTCTCTGAGAGGAACGCATAGTCGGACCTTCAGCGAAGGTTCTCCGCCGTTTAAATGGGTTTTCTTTCTTTTTCTGTATCTTTCCTTTTCTTTTCTTTTCTTTTCTTTCTTCCACGCGAAATGTCTCGTCTATCGACAAAGAGTTTTAAGGTCTTGAAACGATGGGATTATTGGGAACTCGATGAATAAAATTCTTCACCGGGGATATTTTAGTGTAACAGGGTTTTGGTTTTAGTCTCGACGAATGAGATTAAAGATAGAGTCGTAGTGGTTCAGTGTCTCACTCCCAAAAGATTTCTTCAATAGTCTGTGCTCGCGTAAATGTTTTAATACGTCGATACTTCCAGCACTAGTTTTCGGTACACGTTTCAAGACCTCCAAAAGTGTTGAGTGATCGAGGACTCGATAAGCTTCAGTTATAATTGAAGTACCATTTCATTTCTTGAAACAGTCTTAGAAGTTATCAGAGTCTTAACCAATTGAAGAGGCCCGAGCTTCTTGAAACACAGGAGTTCTTGTGCCAGCAGCGACAGCCGCTTGGGTGACTTCGATGTTTCGAGATCTTTACGAACCCTCCGTAAAAATTTCTTTGCAACCCCCTAGTTTCGACTCACATCCGTGGCGTATACTTAAAGGACTTAAACCAGTCCCGGTGAAAGAGGATCTTCCAGGATGTGGGACACCAGTTGATACGTTTGATTCGCGCGGACACGGACGTTCTCTCGAGACACTTCGGTTCGGTTAGTGACAGTATGACTATAATAGTTCGCGGGGCAAATCCATGCAACGAACGGCCTCTGATAGGTATCGCGCGAATACGTTCGCCAGTATTTCTGCACGGCTCGCGATCTCTCTGATCGGTGTGGTCGCGAGTACCAGGTCTGCAAGAGGAGACAAGAAGACGAGGAGGAAGAAGAAGACGAAAAAGAAGAAAAAGCGTATAGTGGATGCACGAGTGCCGGTGCAACGCGGCTGGCACGGTGTCAGAGAATTTTGCGAGGACAATCGATCGATAGTAAAACGTTTCGAGTGGTCTCCTCGAGCTCGGTGCGGTGTTAACCTCCGTTTCTCCGCTGGTATCGATTGTACCTCTCCGCTTGCAAACGATCGTACAAATCGGTGGACACCGAAACTCGCTAGGATTCGTGTAAATAATATCGAAGTCTCGTAGATTGGCTCGTTTGGACTCGCGGACTCGTTTGAATCCCGATCACCGGCTGATCTGTTCCGTTTCCCCCCGCGCAATAGCTAAGGTTCTCGATCGCGTTCGATCCCCTGCAGCCTCTCTTCTCAGTTCCCCCTCGATCGCATGGCCCGGACGGTCGCGAGGCGACGAACGGGCACCGAGGGTCGAACGGGACCGAGCGAGAAGAGCGGGCAGGAAGGAGGAATTTACGTGCGGCTGGAACGCGAAACGGAAAGTCCAGCGAGCTTCGAACTTAACGGTCTAATTCTTAAACGCAATGGAAGGCTGAAACGCGCGCTGTGATCATCGAACACCGAAAACTCAAAGGGTACTACGAATTATAATCGCGGTCGTAATCGCTGTTACGTGTATCTTAAATGTTGTACGTTTCGTTAGGCCACTAAGCTCTGTTCCACGGTCACGTGGAGCGTGAGGGGTAGACGCGGGAAAGATATACGTTCTCGGGTGTTGATCGTCGACAGTATTTCGTACGCGTACGATGTCCAATAGCAAACAAAGTTGTACAGAACGGAGCGGGACCCGGGGCCTTGGAGCGGAGGATTCGTTCCCCCCGTCGGATCCTGTTTCGAGGAGCAGTCTTGAGTCCTGAGTACACGGGCATACCCGACGGGGATCGCGGCTCCCGAAGCTCGCCAGACACCCAGGCATCCCCTCCGTATATTACGTGTAATTACATTTCTCTTTGGACCAATATTCTTCGTCTACTAAACGGTAATAATCATTGTCGAGGCTCGTAAAGTACCTAACAAACCTCTCGTCGGTATAAGAATCTTCGAGCGTGTGGTTCCTAAGTTATTTCGTAGAGTGTCGAGCGAAGCTCGAGTCAAGTCAGCGTGGAACTTATGTGATACCGTAGGGCCGATAAATTAAGGTTAATTTACGTGTTGCGTGGTAACGGTGCCGGAGCAGACACTGTTTCTGCACGCCGATTGGAACGAGACGTCGTTGACGACGTTCGCGACATTCGAAGGGAAAGCCACGCGTCTTCCCCGTAGTTGGACAGCTTTTCAGATCCAGCCTCGGCGAATTAACTTCTCATCTCCTCCTTTCTTTAGCGCGGACGCCGCGTGGCTTTCCCTTTTCGAATTCCATGATTCGCGCTCGACTCAAAGTGAGTTCCCTGTCCAATGACGTGGCCGGGCTCCCAGCTGATCGAGATCGCCCTGTCCTAGGCGAGGAGCCGGGCTGCTGTAAATAGAAGACCGCCGATCGAAGTGGTGTGTCGTCCCGGTGACGATAATGGAACTCTGACGTTTGCTCGATCAGCGTGGACGGGTGTTGGCTCGTCATCGGACTTGTGCACACGACCAAAATGGAACCTAGATTATACATGCATATGATACACACATACAAATTACCTATACGCATAAATATAAACAAGTGTTTGTATATGTACGTGCACAGGGCGAGGCGCGCGATTGGAGCTAGCTTCGGCTCCTGTTTCGTTCGAGATTAAGGAAACTAGTGGAGGAAAGCATCGAGTGCTACATCAGAATCCGAGGGAATCTCTGTTTATTGCAAAGTAATATTAACAGGGCAGTTTATTGTCCCATTCATCTAATTTAGTTACAGAGGTAAGCCATTTCTTTAAGTTTGCGGAGTACTTAAACAAACTCATTCTGTAGCATAAAAAGACAGTTCGTAAAACCTAATACTTTGCGAAGTACTGATTACATAAGAGGAGTGCAGTTACACTTCTCATTTTGCTCTTCGATGCTTCCCCTACTATTTGTCCTCCACGTTGACTGAAACTGGAGCCACGACCTGCCCCAATTCCGTGACCCACCCTGTGTGTACGTACATATATTTATACACATCCACGTGCCGGTAGTCTGGTGCAGCAGAGGAATCGCGACTTCGCGCAAGGCTGTGTTTCACTTCCCGGCTGTATCGACTGCCCCTTCATCGATACCTTACAGCCACGATTTCAGATGTCGGGGATGAAAGTTTTCAGAGGCTCGCTCTTAAATCCATCAGAACAGTACGTGGCGGGCAAGCCTCCGCGATGCGCACGATGCATCGCCGCCATTCTGCCCGCGGAATTTATTAACTCACAATTTAACGGCTCCCAGGTGCTTTATACCAAAGGCGTTCTTGCGTTACAACCTAGCGCGGAATTAAGTGAACTTGGCCCGCTCCGGCGAGCGGGGCGAATTTATTGCGTTAGCCTCTATCTTTTCCGTTGATTTTGCGGGAACGTGTAACGAGTCAGTGGCTGCCGCGTTTTAATGGCGGCCTTTAATAGGGAATTTTTCACGGGGCCATTCTTGTGCCTTGGATATCTCTGTTGCATTCGACGAGTAAGGAAAATGTGTCGGGCGAAGAACTTTGGAACGAACAACATTCTTTTGACTCGTGAAATTTGAAGGAGGTAATGTAGTATTGTGGAAAATGAGAGGCAGACAGCAGTCGTGCAGGCCACGTGCTCTCTGTCTGGCAGACAGAGGTTTCTGTATCTCTGATTTTGAACGCGAGAACCAAAGGTACTCGAGGCTTTTAAAATAGCCTTTTCTTGTATCTTAGACAACAGAGATATTCAGGGCGGTCAGAGTAAATCGGAAACCTTGTAGACACGTTAGTTTTATAATTACTTTAGACATTCTTTATCTTTTTATGTATAAGCAGACTCCTTTATACGTGCTCCAAGAGAAACTTTTAATGGGTTTGTGGGGCTTTGATACCGGTGAATACTCTGACAGAAACAACTTTCTTTTTATATATTTTTACTTACTGTGTTTTGCATCCAAATTTTTAAAAATTGAGACAATACTCTCTTTCAGAGGGGAAGAGTTTTTTTTCAAGCTGTCTGTGTCGAATAGAATAAGCCTTGGCAAATTTTTTATACCGGTGCATCGACTGTTCGATGATTATCTGTAGAATTTTCTGAAATGTTGTCTATTTCCAGTGCAGAAATTTAATACTCGTGAAAACTTGACGAAAAGATAGCGGTTTGTGTTTTAGTGGTGCTCGATTTTTTTAGGAGACTTTACGAAGACGAAAATTTTGCGAAGCACATTTAAAAACTCACTCATATTTTAATATCAATGAATACTCTCAAAGTTACTCGATAATTCTTTTTTTAAACATTTATTTAGGTTAGTATTTTACAGTAGAATTTTATATAACGTTGTAGCGATTGAGATTCGGCTGTAGAAACGATTAGCAGAGTAGCGTCGATCGGACTTGTAATTTTTCGGGAGCCATCAGTTTCGAGTAGAGAGGCTTACCAGCGTCGACAGCCGAAATTTTTCGATTTTTGATTCCCCGTCAGTTTTCCATCAGCGCGAACATCCCTTGCACGTGACGGATGCTTTTAAAAATTCCACGAGCCAGTGTTTGTAACGCATTATGAACGTTTTCATCGATGTCGATGGCTCTTTCGTTTTGGCGCTCGCGAAATATTTTTACCGCTCGCATATAAAGCTTCCAGTCACATTTCTCCGAAAAAAACACGGATATTAATAATAAACCAACACCTATTTGATAAGCAAACCAAACTATTTTAATTTTCCATTCTTTTATCAAATCTGCGCAGAGTTAATCAAACGTAGCTACTTACTTCCACAGTCGAGGAACACTAATCGAGGAATATATAGTATTATTCACAATTCATTCTGCATCCTGCAAATATACTTTCGTTCGCGCCGTAGCTTTTACAATTCAGGAGTGTCCGCGGCCGGCTCCATCGTCCACTCGTACTACTTAAATCGTCGCCAGTGGCAGAGCCCCGACGACCAGGTGAAACGAAAACGGTTCCTACGCGGTCAGACCGGGGACAAGAAACTCGATTTCTCGCACCAGCCTATCGTCACCCGACCGAATTATTGCCCTCGATACCAAATGTTCCTTAAGTTGTTTCGCGAAATCGTTTCTATCGCATAGTAATCGTGAATGGGTGAGACGCGCGCGGATCCCCCTGGAGAGCGCTCCGCGGCGATGTGTGAGAGTGTGACTGCGGGATCGGGATAAAAGAGAGAGAAAGAATTACTGAACGAAAATATGTGATAAGGTGTTCGGAGAGCGCGAGTTGGCTCTGTGTCGGCAAAGATAAGATTTCTTCTGGGCCCGTCATTATCGTTGGCGATAACGCGGCAGGCTGCTCTGTTTGATCGGGTTCAGCTAGTTTTTGATACCCGACGCCGCGGGAACCGACGTGGTTCGCGCCGCGACGGCCGAGCGTCGGATCGCACACAATCTATGTAATTGTATAAAATAATCGGTATCAAAAAAGTGTCAATATCTCGTGTTTCTCGATGGTACTTAAGGTTAATCCGCGGCCCATTCGGGCCGCCCAGGTGTTTGTTAATAGTACTTCCGTAAGACCCAGGGATTGGGAGCTGGAACAACCACCCACTCTCTGAAACATTCTCGAAAGGATCCTCTTAGTTGAATATTACGAACAGCCGATATTAGAGGCTGCGTAAATGACGGCCGGCGTTCTAATGTCGGTTCCACGGAGATCGGAACTGTCGGCGATGTTACTACTCAGTAATTCTATAAAAGATTCAACGTGTGCGATACATGTAGCGAGCCTGCGCTGAACAATGAATCGAAAGTGTGCAGTGTAATTTTTCAGCACGAGGCTTCGTTTTAAAGCGAATCGACTTTGATATCTACTAGGAGCAAGCGCGCTTGTCGAGCTTCTAGCTTTCAGATTTTTAACAAGGGTATAAAAGTTTTGTGGATCAAAAGGGGTTAAAAATTCTGTAATTTATCCCTTCACGCCTTTTTCATTCTATTAAATAGGAATATAAATAACCAGGCACTGTATGTAGATAGCAAAATCCGTTCGATCGAATTCAACCCTTTAGCTGCAACGCGATCTAAATAAGAATTGATCACTGTGTTCCCTTCCACGTTGCTCACTGCGATAAGCAGCGGACAAAGGAAAATGCAAAGGATAGTTAAGACCCAGGACCAAATCTATACGGTGCTGAAAAACGGAAGTTTGTTGCAATTATTCACTGCATTCGCGGCTGAAGGGTTCATGGATGTCACGTGTACATTTTTCCTGCAATTACGATTCGCTACTTTTAGCACAGCGACTCTGCCCTGAGTTGTTCCGTAGCAATGCCAGCTTGTTAGCGAAGAGTAGAAGCGCGCATGCTCCAAGCATCTTCAAAATCGATTTTTCGAAAAGAACGTGTCGCGCGAAAGAATTTTCCTCGACATCATCGATTCGTTGATTCGTGCTGTCTCTGCTTGTACCAGCCGAGCCGTTATCTCGGCACTTCGAAGCGGTTTCAGGAGGGAGTTGTTTGCGAAACATTGCCGTCGACGGTGGTTTCCGGTGGCAGTTTCCATCCCTGGCAAGATCGTACATTTTCTCGTGGCACGTTCCTTCCTCTTCTGGCCCGACCTGCGACTCGAGCCGAAATCGCTTTTTTTTGTACATAATCCTGCGTTTCGGGGCCACGGGGTCCGAAGGAAAAGAAAGAATAGAGACGCTCTGTCCGGTCGCAAGTCCTGGGCCGACCTTGCGTATAAACTGAATTGCTCGTTTATATGCGATGTATTTTTGTGAACAGTATTGAAAGTGCTGCTAAGCTGTACAGTCGTCATAATGGTAAATGTATTACGATGTACCTATAATGTACATAGATATATTTAATTAAAGTGAATATGAATTTGTGTAGATCATTCGTTTCTCTCCCCCTGATCTGGTATGGAAAATAGCAACTTACACGTAGCCAACCTTTTTATTTTCAACTTTCAGCTGTATTGATTTACCGCGGTTGATGTGTTTTGGCGTTTTACTAGTTCTTTAAATTCGATCACATTTTAGGTCCCTTGCCACTTCTGAACAAAGGAAATTAGTTTAGGAAACCAACTCCCAACCAGTCATATGACTCACAGCAATCTCGTCGCCGATGCGCCATCGATGGCCACACGTAGAGTCGCTTGTTTATAGCGCGACCTGTAACCGTACCCCTATAACTAATTAATCACGCGAGACGGTAGGGCAACAATCGCCCGACTGCCTGGCTAATCTCTCTCCTCGGCCGACACTATCGTCGTAAAAATGCCTACATTAGCTACTTACCTAGTTCTTTTAATTTCGATTCTAGTATCAACTTTGCGACGATTTTCGAGTCTGAAGCAAGAAATCATCGACTTAGATAAGAGGCATTGAGGGCAAAAAGGGACTAACCCAAATTCAAAAACAAATTACTTTTCATTATTTTATACGATTAGTACAGCCTATTGGAATTCATTATTGCTGCTAACTCAATTTCGCGAAAAACTGTGGGGCAGTCCGTTTGTGCTCTCAGTGTCTCATATTATGGCTTCCTAAGTACATACACAGAGAATTCAGAGAGAGAGTTGATTCAGAGTGATTATTTCGTGAGGTGCACTTTAAAATTCGTGTCCGAATAAAGCGGTAGAAATATCGACTTATAAGCACGACGCCCGTGAATGCGCGGCGAAGTTGCTTTGCGGTGGCCATTTCCATTTACAAACGATTTAACGCGATACGCGAAGCGTGAGGCTATAAATATTTTTCGGTGAACTTTATTTCGCACTCCGAATGTTGTAAACACGCTTGTATTCAAATGTACATAGCTATTCCATTTCACACTTGCATTATGTAAAAAAAAATTCACATTTTAGTACGTTGCAGCGCTTTTTTTTTTAGGAAATATAATTTTACAATTGCTTGCGAGCCGGGGAATGTGCGCACCTTCTTTATGATTTGGAAAGCACCGCCTTGCAGGCTGTTACTATTCGTCATTATCTTATCAGCGATTCTATAATTGTCCAAAGACCAGAAGACGCAACGTGTGCGAACATCTCGGGGATACAATTGGAATTCGCTTCGGGGAACGTCTTAAGGTCCTCGATGTGTAATGCTCACTATACTTAATTTAATTGGCATAGGTTACCAGACTCGCTACTTAGTGTAATAGTTATCATATTCGTTTTTGTATACTAAAGGGTATTCCCGTGGGAAATAATAATAATAATAATAATAATAATAACAACTGTGTGTCCGGCCCGTCGTCTCAACGAGCGGACACCAAGCCCGGGCCCAGCGGGCAACGAGGACCCGCCGAGATCCCACCAAGCTCGGAGGCTCCTCGTCCCCCATAAGCTTAACATAGAAACACGGACGAGGCACGGACGGCAAAGCTCGGATCCGGTTTAAACCGACCTTTAAGTGAATGTACAAACAGAGATTTGTTGGCGATCAAGCGCTTCGTGACACAGCTCAAATATTATCTGTCAACAATACCGTGGCATCATTTTGGCGATTGAGGACGCGAAGTTATACGATTGAAGGCACGTGACTTTTATCTTGCGCGATGCTCCTTGCGTTCTACAGTTTTCAGTTACAAAAATAATTACGAGCATCAGGAAGATTGTGCTTTAACTTCTTTCGAACGAAACTTGCCCTTGTGTTTCACTTCTTCAATCTCTGTTCATATTTTATCTCTCTTTTATCAGTGGCCATTAACGACTCCCAATTTCGACCAATAAATATTCGTCGATAAATTTAAATGCACGCGAGAATAACGTAACTTTCCATTAGCAGAAAATGAAATTTAAATCGAACTCCGCGGCCCGTTCCTTCCGCGTAGAGTTTGAACAAAGAGTTGCTCGTAGAATGGAACTTTACAACAGAGATATCGCGATGGAAGCATTGAAATGGCATTTCATGCGTTACTAACTGCAACTCCAGAGTTCGGCGGACAAAGTTATTTGCTTTCCTTTAAGGAGACACGATGACAAGTTCGTTACAATTAGCCGTTGCTAGCGATGGCACGAAGCTCGACGCGAGATCACGAGCATCAATCAAATTAATGCCTCCCGACGAGAATCCAGTAATCTTCATTCTCTGATCGATCCCTCGTTGTAATGCTTTACAAGGCTGGAATAATTCGATGGCAGATATCTGAAACTTCCTCTTCCTTCATAGAACTTTACCGCTTATAGTCTAACAACGCTAGACTTCTAGCACCTTCTGGCGCTAACTTGGCCCTTTAAATAATTATTTGTTCTGCTAGAGATTCTTCCCCTTAGTTTCCCGCACATATTAAATTAATTTCGTTAGTTGAGCTCTCGGAACTATTTTTGCTTGAATTTGCAGAGCCCTAATCTCTGTACGCTGAATGCAGATATTTCTAATCACACTTGAAACTTTTCCTACGTCATCCTTTGTGCTATCGAATCTGACTCACACTCTCCCAAATCTGTGCTCCATTGTTATTTCAGGATTCTTTGAAAGCCTACACAGTTTCTCAGGCAGTGCAATTCATTACAACTGCAAGTCTCAGTTAAGACCATACCAGATCTCTGTTCCAGTTCAGGTCTGCCCCAGTTTAAGCCACTTGTATTCCGCGACTTCTGCGTGTAAACGAAATTGAGGCCGTGTTTGTAATCTACCTCGAATGTTAATTCTTACGGGATATTCAGCCGTTACAAGTTGATGCAGTCGCCACAGTGATTCTGCTAGCCTGCGACACGATATTTCACTAATCGTAAGTATGCAATCAGAGTGCAGTGCTCTTATCTCTGTTGTTCTTGTATACCAAAGAGTTTATCTCGTTTAATAAATAAAGGAATTAATTGATAAGTCACCTCGTTCTTATGCTGGAAGACATACTGTTAATCAAATTATTCAAATGATTTGAGCCACAGCAATTTTTGGTGGCTGGCTACTTGAGGCTTTAGATCCCATTTATATGGAAATCGGGACCCCGGCTAGTGGCTACTATGAATTCCGATATTCGGCAGTTTTTTCGTTGGAAACTATTCCCCAAATAGAAGAATCAGTTTCGTTGTTACAATAACAGCGCTGGATTATCTTCAGCATATTTGAACCAAAAGTTGTATACGTTACGCACACCCCCGCCCACGCATGCAAACAAAATTATCTTCGAACAAACAGTTGGTGACAAACTAACGTTTATTATACAAGTAGCCTTGCAAAATCTCAGCGTCTTTCGTTTAAGTTATAGTTTCAATCATGCGTCCCCAGCGTGGCGATTAATTTTCCAAAGTGCGTGATCGTTTCGCCGGCGAACGTCCATGCTTCAAACGCGATTGCTTCCGAGCAGCGTTCACGAGGAATGAAAGATGAAAAGCTCGCGGAAAACGATCGAAATTCACCCGACGGAATTACACTTGCAACGCGAGATGTGTTCCTCCGCGTGAACAGGTGAGGCCAGCTGAGAAGTACACTCTGTTTTCAAATGCAAAGGTTTTTTTTTAAAAGCGCAGCAAGTAAATGGGATAGTTTGCACTGGAAATATGCCGCGAGTATTCGGTCACCAGCTAGCACACGTACATAAAGGATCAAAGCGACGAATTGCATCGGGAATGAGAGCGATTCCTTTGCGGAGAAGCGCGTTTGATTTAAAATCCCGGTATGCAACCGCGCCTCCTCGATAATTGTTATCGGTATATTGCCCGCTTTATCGTTTTATAGAGCTAGATAAAAACGCGGGCTTGCTTAATGCCCACGAGCCAACCAAAATAGAATGAAAAAAGAAAAACATTGAATCTCTGCGCGTAGCTACTCGACGCTACGTTCAAAACAATTTACCTCCACTTAACGTCACTTTACTACTAATACTCGTCATAAAAGAAGCTCCCAAGTAAAGTATCCGCTTCACAGAGCACTCTGCGAAGACGCCGCGTGTACAAAGAAGCGCAGGTCTCTTTAAAAAAATCTGCCCGGTATTAATAAGAGAAGATTGCTTTATTTATCAAAAAAAAGATAGAAACTAGAGGAAGCTCGTTAAAAGCTCCTTAAACCGAGCGAAATAACTAAAACAGCACGGGCCCCGAGTTCCATCGCAGCGTCAAAGACTGTCCAAAAGAATACCGAAGGAACGTAGCTGAATTATCCCAGAAGTTAGTTTCGCGTTATTAGAAATTCCCCGAATGTTTTCCGATATTCCCAACCCGGCTGGAAGATCTCGTCGCGGTGTCGCGAAATAATTTGAATAATTTCGCCGAAGAGGACTTCCGGTTAGCAAAAGGCGTAGTTGTCTTGTAGTCGGACAGGTGTCGCTGACGCAGGCATTCATACGTATGCACACACGCGAGCTGCGTCGTGGTAGGTACACGTGATATCTTCGCGATACGATAGGCGTTTACGATAGGCTCGAGTCACGGCCGTCCGAAGTGCACGTGAGCTTCAAATGAACGGGCTCCCGTTTCATTCAGAAACTAAGTAGCCGCGGTTCGGTTAGTCGCGCCTCGAATCTGCCTCGAACCTTTCCACCTGGTGCCAAGACACGAGGTTCGCCTCCGGACGGATCGAAATGACGCTGCAGGCTATTAAATGGAAAAACGGCAAACTGGAGATACTCGATCAGATACTGTTGCCGGCGATCTCGCGGTACGTCCCCGTCAACGGCGTGGAGGATGGCTGGAAGGTCATCAATAAAATGCAGGTACACATTCCACATCGTAGTTGCACATCCGCGGTCAGTGCTCACCGCTCGTTCGGTTCTCACGGAAGCTTTAATCAATCACTGTTCCAGGTTCGAGGCGCACCAGCTATTGCCATTGTCGGTTGCCTGAGTTTAGCAGCGGAGCTTAAAAGGGAGGAGCCCACGGACAAAAAGAGCCTGCGACAGGACGTCGAGGGCAAATTAAATTACCTGGTCTCCGCCAGGCCCACCGCCGTCAACATGAAACTCGCGGCGGACAAATTAATTCACTTAGCTAATAAACTGAGCAAGGATGAGACCGTCAACGTAGTGGAAATGAAGGGCAGGTACGTAAGCCTAGCTCGCAGCGGATAGGTTCCCAGGATCTTTGTCAGTACCGTTGCTAATGGGATTCGCAGGTTTCTCGACGCTATAGAAGCTATGCTGGAGAAAGATATCGCCGATAACAAAGCTATCGGAGATTTTGGGGCTCGAGAGATCTTGAAGAACGTGAACGGCGACAATTCCGTCAGAGTTCTGACACACTGTAATACTGGCAGCCTTGCGACAGCAGGTTATGGCACAGCCTTAGGTGTTATTAGATCACTTCATAAGAGAAATAGTCTTGGTAACGTTTGCATGTCTTTAGTTTCTAAACATTTCAGGACTTTCAAGAAAATTGCAAGTACCAAATCAATTTACAGAACACGCCTACTGCTCGGAAACCAGGCCTTACAATCAGGGAGCACGACTAACGGCTTACGAATTAGTGTACGAGAAGATCCCGGCCACTCTGATCTGCGACGATATGGTGGCGGCGTTGATGAAGTCCAGAAATATATCTGCGGTGGTAGTGGGCGCCGATAGAGTCGCGGCGAACGGTGACACGGCCAATAAGATTGGAACGTATCAGGTAATTTGCGTGGCTTGTGGCTCTTACTAGCTTTCCAGAAGTTTACGACGCTGCTAACTTCTTCTGGAATCTTTCAGATCGCTATAGTAGCTAAGTACCACAATGTTCCTTTCTACGTGGCAGCCCCGAGGACCTCCATAGACTTTAGCATCCCCAGCGGCGATCACATCGTTATCGAGGAGAGGCCGGAGAGAGAGCTGACTCACATAAACGACCAACGAATCGCCGCGCCTGGGATACACTGCTGGAATCCTGCGTTCGACGTAACTCCGGCTAGTCTCATCAAAGGGATCATCACGGAAGTGGGAGTGTACAGGCCCGAGGATCTGATACAGTTGAAGAATTACGAGAACTCATAAAGTGTAGATCGACGCGAGCGACGAAAGCTTATCGGTGCATTTACGGAGAGTTAATTGGTGCTTCCAATGTTAAAAACAATTGTTGGCTGGTCTGTTTTTTATTTAAAAAGAAACTTCATGTTACAATTCAATTGTTGGCAGGTTACGCTTATTTGAAAGGTTATACCCTTGGAGAACGCAGGGGGAATGTATCGCGCCACGGACATGTACGCGCTTGCGTTTAGGAATGCCTTATTAACTTCACTGTGATTTTTATAAATATATTTTCCATGATAAATGTTTCGTAACCGAGCAGTTGTATTAGAGGAGGACGCCGATTCGGCGAGATCGAGAATGTAAAAATACAGGATAAATCGAAAGTCGATACCTCGAATGGATGTTGCGATTGCGTAATAGGGCCGCCGCTCGCCAGGTGGCAGTGCGGTAGTCGAAGCTCCACCGGACCGGTGTACCCGCTCGATCGTTTTAACATTTCCGGCGCGTAAACAATTTAATTTTAACACAAAACGGATTCTTTAACGCGAGTTCGGACGCATGTTCGCACGGCTATATTTAAATGCGCGTCGCTAACTTACGTTCGCGCGTTACAAAAGTGTAGATTCTAGCCTCGTCCAGCGTCATCGACTCCAACCGCGACGATCCGTCGATTCGCGAAGGGGTTAATAATCCTCGGGCATCTCGAACGTTTCCCAGAAATCGCCTGCAAACCGATCGTTGTAATCGTTCGGATTAAACGTAATAAACATCGGACTCCGGTGCGAAATAACAGCACCGAAGCCACGCCGCTGCCCGGGCATCGTAACGATCGATTATTCCCTGGATCGATAAGTCTGGATTGCCAGTCGTGCGGCTTCGCGGCTAGCTTCCCTCCCAGAGGTGCCCGAGCGTGCAAACTGTGCGCGTGATTTTGAGCGGGACGCGAGTGCAGGGGGCAGATTTATCGCGGCGGCGAACGACGAAATCGACACTCGTCGGCCACGAACGCGTGGAGTTCCATCAGGAAAACTTGAGAATCTATTTTCGCCGTTGAAAGGCGCGCGGGAACACGTTCGCCGCGGGTTTCTCGAACCGCGGTGCTTTAGTACGGCCAGTCCCTCCGTTTCGTGCGCAACTTCGCCAATCCCGGAATAGTCTCGGTGGTTGCTCGTACGTTCCTCGAGGTTTTTCGCGCGGCTGACACACGGGTCGACCCGCGGCCACCCGAATCGCGTCTTCTGCCCAAAGTTTGGTGGCCCCCCCTCGCCTCCTCCCTCCCCTGTTGCCAAGCCCGTGGTAGGAAGCCGTGCAAGGTACACCGGCGATCTCTGAAACGGTTCGCTGGTCGCTCGACCGATCGTTCACCCTGGAAGCCGATACGGAGAACGCGACGATGGACGCCACGGACGCCCTGGACAACGGCGCCCCGGGGGACGCCGAGGCGGTCGTAAACAATAACGATAGCGGCAACAACAACGAGGACGAAGGGGCGCCCACCGTCGAGGAGACGTACGAGGTGACCACGACGAAACGCAAGACCATCAGGACCAGCTATAAGATCCAAGAAGTAAGTGACGACATTCATAACTGACACGTGCGATTACAGAGGCTATAAGGCTCGTCGCTGGCGCCCCTACGTGGGCGTTTATTGCGAACGAGTAGCCCGTGCTTACCTAGCAGTACTTAAATCGCACGTACGACTACGAGGGCCGTTTGTCGCGCATTAGCCTCTCGCCCCTAACCCCTCAGCCTGCCGCCGCCACTGTCCCTGGGCTAACGGGATACGATTAGGGATTTAAAGCGCTCGTCGGCGGAGTTTCGGCACGCGATTCGCGCTCGCCAGAAATAAACGCAGAAACTCGTTCCTCCGCGCGAGCCGCCGCGGGAGTATTCTACACGGTTCATTCTGATGTTCGTCAAGGATAAACGGACTTATTTCGATCGCGGATTTCGGCGGGATTTACCAACTTTATTTGGCGCGTAACCGCGCTCGACGCGCCTCGGGCATTATGCCTGCTTTACGCCGACAGTGAATAAACTCGCGGGCAAACAGAATTCCGAGCTTTCCTTTGGCCAACGACGACCACCCGCCTCCGGGGGGATCTTAATTTGAATTTTCGCACGCGTATCTTATTTACGTATCTCTCTGGCTTCGAAATCTTCCACCGTCGATCTCGCGCTTTACTTGCCATTTTATTTGAATAGGGGTTTAGTTTGCGTTCGTTGGAAGTCTGTTTTTCTTTCAATAATTCAGTCGGCGGGTCGACAGCAGGGCGCTCGAATAACTGTACGCGCAATTAAGAAACTTGGATGTATCTCTTTATTAGTTACATAATGAACAGCCACCGAAAATATTGGCGAACGTGGGCGCCAGTGTTTAGCTCGCGTCGAAGCAAAAGTTCGAACAGTTGGTTCTCTAATTTCGATGGTTTACTTCTTCTCTTTGATGAATAGGTAGTCTCTTTCCGTGAATTTCAATTTTATATTCATGGAAATTCTAGCAGAGAAGTAGAACAGTCAGAATTATCGCTGGAAGTCGAGAATTCGTAAAACTGGGGCATTAATCGTGCAACCGGTTGCGATAAAGTCGTCGAGGCAAGCGGTGGTTAAATTAAACGAGATATCGTTATCGGGGAAACGAATTTCTTTGTTCGGGCTTCCGTCGGAAGCATGGATAATCTGCGCTGTGCCTTTCCTGGAAGTTCTACGATGTTCTCGGTTGTGCATTGATCGGAATTACGTCCAGGGCCATTTTCTTTTTGCCCTGGAAGAATTATTCTAGTCAGCCTTAGGTTCGCTTACCAAGCAACCTTCCCAATGGATTATATTTTTAATTACGCGCCCGTTCAAATAGAATTTACAAAGTTTCACTCCGAGTATCCACATTGAATTTACTTTACACAAGATTTAGAGAGACTTCTTTCTCTCAGGTTCTCTGGGTCCTCCAAAGTAACAATTCCCCGATGCAACGTTTCTCTCGTTCGCAAACTCTCTCGCCGAATTCTCGCACAGAATCTCGAAGACTTTGCCCCAGGAACGTGCGAACACTGGGGCATCTCCGGCGTTCGATTCTTCAGCGGCGAGCGCGCTGGATGTTTAATGACAAAGGTCCGCTGGAAAGACGAGATTAAGTGGACGCGACAAAGCGAGGCGCTGCAACGCGGAATAAGAAAGATTAGTCCGGCCGGCATTAATGCGAAATGAGGGACAACGGGCGCGATTTACTCAGATTCTACGTCATTGTCGGTTAGACGGTTTTAGATCTGGCAGCGAACTCGCTTCGAACGGAGAAACGAGCGGAACGTAAATCCGCCTGATGAATGCTCGCCGAGCACCGTTCGCGATTGGGACTTCCGATTAACAATAATCGCGTTATGTTTCGCGGTGATCTATATCCACGCCGAACTCGCGATCGTGGAATAGGCGTCTCTTCTATGAATACCCGCCAGGCTCGTTGTAAATTGATATATGCCTCGAGTGTTACCTCATTACTCCCTTTTATAATCATCATTCCGTACCGGCCACCTTTGCGCGACTATTACTCGTCACTGGTGGCACGATTTCTCCCTTCGTTCTTCTTGGCGAAAGTCGCTTATTCAGGCTTTCCATCAAGCGGCACACAATCCAAGTCCATTTCCTTCTTTCTCCATTAAAGGAGTCGAGGGGCAGAAATTTATGCGGCGTGATAATTCAACGCCTGCCCCCTTGCTTAGCGAGAATGATTATAACGATGGGGATGATTTACTCAGGCTTATCCGCGGCTTGGAGGCGGCCGCGTGCAGCATGGCCGCGCACGTGTTTCAGAATTAATGCTCCTGGACGGCCAAAACTATGTCTATCTTCGACACGTCTATATGGAACGTCCGCTCGACAACCGGCTGAAATTATCCTCTTGCCAGCCTACCGATCCGCCGAGTTATTATTGAAATCTTCGAGCGATCCCACCGGCCGCGCTGGCTTTAATTAAATAAATATTTATCTAACGCGGCAATGCTTCCTGAGACCGGCTACCCCCGAGTCGCGGGCCACGCGTTATTTTCGCACGAGTCCCGCGAATTTCGGTGGAAAGGTCGCCGAGGGAACAGGGCTGCTCGTTTTTTTCAGGGGTCTTTACAACGTGGACGAAGTTTGATTAATAAATCACTGGCGTCTGAGCAATGATTACATTCGATAAATTATTTGCAGTTAAGGATAGTAAAAGAGTGGAGGAAAAATCATCATATTTTTATGTTCTTTGAACGGGCACATTGTGTCTGTATTTTTCCAGCTGCCTTCTGCTCGGAACGCACTCCCCCAGCTCCTGACACTGTTTTAACAGATGTTCTAATATCCACGTCATCCGTTCTCCGTCTTTTTTCTATTCTCCCGACATCCGTCTTGTAGGTAGGTCTCAGTCGTTACCATTATGGATCAACAAGTGTGGAGCGATGCCCCGGTATTCGAGGAAGTATAACGTTTCGAAAATGCATCGGGTATATATGTACAAATTGGCGCTATGAATTTCCTGGTCGAGGAACATGGGACCAATTAAAGTTCTTATTGCAGCCAGAGCACCCCGCGAAATTCCAAAATCAATCTTCCCCTCCTTGAATCATCTTTTCACCTCTTGGTACAGTTGTTACGCTTCTATACTCGCTCGTTTCCTCGGTCCGCTACCAACGTTCGTCCCCTCCCTCTCCCTCCCAGCCTCGCTAAATCTATCAGACTAAAATAGCAAACAGGAAGCGGCTGAATGAATTCGCGCGGTTCCATTATAGGGTATAAAACGGACTCGATCGAGTGTTGGATTGACTTTTTCGCTCGGACAGCGACTCGAGGACAATTGTGAGGAACAAACGGAGGGGCATGGAGGGCGGGCCGCTTGGATCGAGTGGAGGCGCGCAATTTGCGACTTGAATCGGCGTGCCGGCGCAAACGAGAACAGATAATCGTCCTTTTGTCCTGCAGATGAGACCGCTTAAGTCGAGCAAACCCGGCTCGAGCCCTCCCCGCCGCGTCGGCGTCTAAACGGCCGACGATTGCTTCGCGCTCGCAAAAGAGCAACGAAGAGTCCGAGCCGGGCCCTCTCCCACCCGCGCGACTTAAAGTTAGCAGCTTCTCGATTCGAATCCGAGACGTTCCTTTGATAAATCGCTCCTGCAAGCGCCAGGGATTCGCGCGAGATCGACAGACAGGCCGCGCTGACGTGCTTTTAAAATAGAACACGAGGGCGGAACCAGAGCCTTCGATCGGCCCTCGTCTCGTGGATTTTTCTAACACCCATCAGCCGAATATCTGCTGGGAGCCGGGTCCTATGCTTGCTTCGACGTTGGGACCTGTTCGGTGAATTTTTGGATCGTCGAGTGTCCTTTCCATCTCTTCTGTCTATACCTTTTAGTATTCGCGATATTAATAACCGCGGCTTTGCCTCGTAGTCCCCATTCAATATCGTGAACTCATCGCAACGTTTCACCTCCGATAGGCTATTCTACCTCTCAGAGTTGAGACTGGAAAGAAATAGGAGTCGGCGTTCAGCGACGCAGGTCCCAGCTTAAAAGCTGTATCAATCGCCGGCACGCTTTTCACATCGATCTCGAGTAGATTTCGCTCGGAAGAGAATTCTCCTCGCGGCGACAAATCCGCGCACGGGTAGGAGCAGATTGTTGGGGGGATTTATACCGACACTGTGCTGCACGAGGACAAAATACTCCGCAATCTGGTTGACGCGCATTAGCCCCGCGTTTAAATGCAAATACGATGCTAGGTGGTTATTAATCTCGCCTTAAGGTAAAACACGGTGGATTTATGAGGTGATGCTAGCTCGAGGAGTTGCGTGATGCCCGGACAACCACCGCTGGGTATAATTTTTCCCCCTCCCTGCCCTCCGTCCGTCTTCTAAATCAACGGTTTGCAAATTTCAACGGCCATCGTGTTAGTCGCCGGCAAAAACGCTTTACACCGGTCGTTTTCGTGTTCGCGAACTTCCAGTGACGTGGCTTACAAATTGGAATACGTACCGGGGAGAGTTAAGATCGTTGGCGATGTTTGACTTGGAATCGCTTAGAACGTCTTTGTTATAATAGCAAGAAGATTGAATAAAGTAATATTGTATTCCAACCTTTTTCTTCTCTCTACAAAAGTTTGTTTATAAAATAGTAGAAAATATCGTGAACGTGTGAAAGTCAGATAGGATCTACGAGTGAATCAATTTATCCATTGATCGATCCATTGCTGTTGCTTGCCGAGACTGAAGTAGCTTAGTTCTATTATTATCTTTTAAACTCTTTCGTTTAAATATAATTTATTACATCCGTGACGTCAAATTATAATTCTCTTCCTTGCAATAAACCACAGATTGGTTATTTCCCCGAAGGAAACCCGAAACAAGTAACGCAAATGTATAGCGCAAACTCAGCAACGTAAGGTGGAGGAGGAGCCACCTAAATCGCATCTCCGTCGGGCTGCAGAATAATTCAACGGTTGTCAACCGGACGAGTAATTGAAAATTACGATGATTAATTGGACGTCAGGAGCACGGGGAGTAATTTGTGCGACGAATTTCGCGAACTACGAAAGAGCCATCGAATTTACGCGTGGACCTTCCCGTCCAGCTTCCTTATACATTTCTCCGATTAATCGTAAACGACGATCACTTTTAAACTTTCCACCGTTTCCGTCGCTGTTTAACACGATTTCGAAGTTTTTTCATCTGCTAATTAAACAGAACGAGCTGGACTAACACGTTTCTTACTAGTTAGAGAAGTATATGCTTGGATTTGTCTTGCTGCTTTTATACGACGAAACGAATTTTTTATACAACGGAAAACTCTTCTTAGACAATCTTACTGAGTAATGAAAATCATTGTGAATTGATGGTGGCCAGATATTTTATAAAAAACAAATCTCGCTTCCTGAGACTGCTCTGTCATTGTTCTATCAATATTTCAATTTACAGTTAAACTTATATTGTAATAAAAGTGGACAGAATTTCCTTTGGCAGTGTGACTCTGCCTATCCTAGAATAGTAAAATCATAGAGCCAACAGTTGTAGCCACTGTTTCCGTGTTTTGTTGACATTGGCCTCGCATAAACAACGAGCCTACAGAATTTATTTGCACCTCGACCTGAGGGCTGTCTTGTGATTCTCTGAATCGGAGGGGGCAGGGTATGAAGCGTCCAGGCTGTTGGTTCTGAAATGGCCATTTAGCCAATAAGGGAACGGCGACACCAGAGTTTCCAGCCGCGTGACATTATCCCCTCTATCCGTGGTTCCTGAATTTTCTGGATAAGGGTCAGTCTTGTTTATCACTTGGAGCGGTACGGATGCGTGTCCTTGTAGCTTGTAATTCCATTCAGTGGCCGTATCAATTTGCTACAGCAGATTCTATCCCGTTTAACTTAATTCAGAATATACGCGGCGTGTAGTGTAGTGGGCAATAAGATCTGGATATCGTTAATTATTTCGAGAGCTGAGCTTCTGGTTTGACTGACGTCCCCGGGGGTCTTGAGACACAGAGTCAACTGTGAGTAATGATTAGTTGACAACTAGCTTTAGTAACAAGTGCATTTTAAGCGGATGTCGTTTGCAGGATACAGGGTGGTTGGTGTATAGAATGATATTTGCATTGAAACAGAAACAGTTTGTCATGGTAATTAGAGCCGGGAACTTTCTGGAGAATATTAGCGTAGATTTATTAACCTGTCATGGTATTTAATGGCAGGTAGTATATATTGTGCCGTAGTTAACGATTTAGTATTGCATTCAATTTTATATACAACGTGAAAGCTTAATGATACTGCTCGGTTGGATCGTATCTTTAGAAGTTTATTAAAAAAGTTTTTCTATGACGTAATAGAATTTAGGTTTACTTGTCCTTCAACTACCTGTTGAATTCTTCTTTTAATTATATATTTTAAATGAAATTTAATCACAAATAAATAAATAAATAGAATTTATTCGTTTACCTAGCGATCATCGAAGTATCCCTCATTTTTCAAACATCCCGTAGACACGAGGGAGGCAAAAACACGCTTGTTGGTCTCACGTAGAAAGAACAGTGTGCAATTAGAATACGTATCCCGTGGATCGCGAAATTCTTGGCACGGCGACGGTGTCTTGACAAAAATCTCGACCCGCGTTTAGGCCGTCCGACCTTGCGCCTCGGAGATCGTAAGGTGACGACACCGCAGCCCCTGTAATTCACACCTTCGATAAAATTCTGAGCATTCGTAACATCCTCTGGTGCTCAACAGCCGCGATAAATAAATAGTCACCCATCTTGGTATTTTGTCGTTACGCCACCGCTTCGTAATTGCTAATTACTCTTCCTGTATAAAATTCTGAAGTTTACTTTAACTTTACTTTAGACTTTACTTAATCTTAATGGTTGCCCTAGTCTTCTTAGATTCTCTCAGCCGTTTCTGTATAAATATTACAGAACTAACCTTCATAATTACGACCCACTTAACAGAGCTTGTATGCGAGGTACCACCATTTCTTCTCGCGTTCATTTTTTCCGTTATGTACTTTAAAGTGGCACGTGTGTGGAAGGCATAAGTACTCGAAGAGAAAAGCGTTAAATTTCGAGAAGAAGTATAATGACAAAATGTAAACGAGATGGTTGCTTTATACAAAATAGATGGAACACATAAAATGAGATTCCTCCGCTTTTGAGAAAATGAACTGCGAAAATTCTCGGTATAGATCAGAGTGGTTTAATAGTGAATACAGATACTAATATCCTCATGGAAAATCATTGAAAGTCGAAAGTCGTTTTTAAAGTGTTGTAATCGGTTGCACACGGTGTAGATTTCTCTCGAATTACGCGTGACAGCATCGTTGACGCCGCGATGACCTTGCGTAGCTGCTATCCGCAATGACATCATCGCGCACGATTAATGTTTCCGCCAAAATCGCCGACCCAGACTTCATTGGCCTCGCTGCGTACACGAGCGTCCGCCGATCTTGTAATTGTCGCGATTCACAGCGTCACGCGCTCGAAACACTCTAAAATAACAGAGTAATCGTCGTTGATACTCATCAGAAAGTCTGCAAGATATGTAATTAAGAAGCCAATTACAACACGTTGCCATTAATCCCATGCAACTTTTGTTCAACAAATTTTCTCGCAAAACAAACACTTCGCAATTTAATTAACACGTCGATTGCCACAGAAGTCACCACTGCTAACCAAAGAATACTAAGCAACAAAATACATACTCCCATCTAATATAAAAAAAAGTATAGATATAACCGGGATTAGTACACCAAAAAACTTGCACCCAAAAGGCACAGACACCATCCACAACGCGGCAGCCCAGCAGCCTCAGCAGAAATACTCGCTCGATTTCTGAGCTCCGCCAATAATGCGTCATCAGGCGCCCGATGGAGCTGGTGCTCATAAGTCAAGAGTCGACAGGCGTTATTGACAGAAATGCATTTAGGTGAGTTGCGTTAGGTGCGAGCTGCCACCGGACAGTTGGAGCCGGCCGATCCGAAAGATATTTCGAGCCAGCGTTTATGGACCTATCCATAGATAATCGTGCGTCGCGAGTCTGACGTCGATAGCTGCGTCTGCTCCGCCGTAATCCCACGTCATTACTAGCAGCCAGACTTATTTATATTCGCCGGCGGAGTAGCGTGCCCGCCGCTACTATTTAGACCTGTTGCAGCCGGAATTGGAATTCCCTATGCACGGGTGAGCGGGTAGCCATCGCGGTCGCTCCGTTGGCAACGTCCTTTCCGATGTGAGTTACAGCGTCGGGACCCGGCGGGCCCTGAGACACTCGGACCCGTTCAGAAATATTTTCGGGGATCCTCTTACCGGGCTCGGCGCTCCCCTGCGCGCGGGAACAATCTACAGGAAATTAATGTGGACCCGCTAACGCTCGAGAGATGATCGTTTTATTCGAAAAGTGTAGGAGGAAGCGCAGTAAGTCGCGTTATTGATTGTCGCGATGAAAACGAGTGGGTCGGCCCTGCCACTTTGTGCAACTGCTTGTATATGGGCTGCTTCAATGCGCGGATCTGTTGCGTTTCCTTTTCAGAATGCAGGGAACTTGGGAATTGTTTTGGGAAACTTGATGGCGGGGTTTGAGTATCGAGGTATGCATTTCGTTTTCTGTGGTGGTTGTTTAGTTAGAGTTATTTGAAGAAGCTTGATTTTAAGGATGCATGGCAAAAACGAGAGGAGGAAGTTATATTAAGTTAGAATTTATCTGAGGATTTCAGGTCGATTGTCTATCTCTCTTCCTGAGTTACAAGGTAATCAGGAAATGTAGGACTTGCAGATGTTTTTCTTCAGTTTGAAGCGTAACGGAACCTACAAACTCCGTGTCATGCTCTTTCAATCCTCCTGCATATTCATTAAGTACAGAAATACTTACTGCATCACTCGAATTTACGCAGCACGCACAATTTTCCAAGCACGATGATTGACAAAATGAGTCGTACCTTGGCCAAGACTTGTTTTGGCGGAGATAGCCAGTTTCACATTTTTGCAATAAATAAATTTTGCAATAATATTTTCCTAGAGCTAATAATAACAGAGTGTTTTTTTTACCAGTGTATTCAAGTGATGCAATCAATATTTCCAGTACTGTATACACGTGTTCCAAGTTCGACTAGTCTTCTGAAAAAAAATCAACCCTGCGTCTTAATTATGCAAGTTTCCAGGGAACTTAAAGCGTGCTCAATTACTTCCAAGCCGAACCCATGATGCACCTTCCATCATCACAGAATCTATCCATTCTCCAGCAACTTCTCCGCATCAAATATTTCACCATACCTCCAATAAGAATATTCAAGCTGTTCATCCTAAATAACGCACCCCTCCGCACCTGAAGCCTTTCGGTATTCTATTTCGCATTAAACTCCACACCCATCGTTCAAAGCTATCCGCCCTGCAGGGTCCCGAATCGAATTTCCAACCCGAGCACCCCACGCGCCCCGAGCGCGCGGTTCGTGGAAGAAGAAACTTAATCAAGACGGTGGGGACAGGGGGATGCAGTGTTTTACGTACGTCTGCGACAGACGAGTGTCGAGGCTGGGATCCAGGGGCAATTTCGACGGTGGGTGATCGCGGGCTCGCGCGCGCGCGCGTCGCGGGCGTGTCCGTGACGAGGGCAGAGCGGGTGTGCGGCTTCCGTTTTGGTTTCTGGTCGATGCCTCTGGCGTCTCAATTAGCGAACGCTCTCTCGTTGGGTGCTCGGTCATGCTCGACGCACCGAGGCCGATCCGCGGCCGATTCTCGAAATAGATTCGCTTAGTTGTCTGTCCTCGCTTTACTGCCTGATCCTTTCCTCGATTTTATGTCCGCGGGTTCCCTCCCCCGGGAACATCGGTTGCTTCCCGAGCGATCGACTTCACGCTGCACCGCTCGGTCCAGCTCGATCTGCACCGTCGCCTTTGGAGATCCGACGAAATGGAGCGGAGTGTTCTGAAATCTACTGGCGGGAGGAGGAAAATCGGTATTGGGTTTGTTCAGTTTCTGGACAACGGGAGAATGAAAGGATGAAGTTGGGGAGTGGTTATTTCTTTAGTGGTTTAAATTGGAAATTGGGTGTTTAAGGGGTTGCAGTGTGGGGTGGTGTTGTCGAATTAGGAAGATTGTAGATTTAGAAACAGATAGGTTTCTTGTTCTTTGTGGAATGAAGGTGTGAGAGAAAGTTTGTGACTGGCGTTGATTGATTGGATAGAAAGAGGATTTCTTTTAAAAAATCATGCATTCTGTTTAAACGAAACCATTCATCGGTGTCGTATATTATAGTGTGTGTGTGTGTGTGTATAGAACTATGCAGATGAAGCCGTAAAGGAGATTTAAAGAGAGTAGCAGTTATTTTTAAAATAAGTTCGACGACCTGTGATATACTGTTACGTAAGATCACAAGACTCTTTCCCGCAGCTTTAACTCCAAAGGGAATAATTAAGCACACAGTTCCTAGTATTCTTTTATTCACTCAACAGGTGAGCGAATACTACGAAGAATCGTGAGTGGGAATTATTCTTTAAATCTTTACCCTTCAGCCAACCGTTCAAATCCTCTTTTCAACTCAAGTCAATTTATTCAGACACTTATCCCTGAATCTGAATTACCACAATACTCCACCTACGCTTAATAATTAAGTCGTCCAATTTCAGCCAAAGGAAATAAATTATTCTGCGTTTCATTCAATTTATTCTTCCCAACACGAACCAACGTTCCCGCGAACCTTAAGGTTCGTGCTTCAATTCATTTTATTTAGACACCTCTCTGAATTCAAATTCTTACGAAGAATATAATGAAAGATTATGAACCGAAGAAATCTAACTCTTCGTTTCTCTCGACCCGTCGATGAGCGCTGTAAACTGATCGTGTAACCCTAAACTTAGACGGAGCTTGTGCGATTCGCGTTTGAAATCGGGACGGAAATACGACGGCAAGTGGGAACGGCGATCGCGTACTCGTCAATTTTAATGGTGTTCGGCGAGCCAATATGTGGAGTAACGAATCGCCGTCAGCTGGTCGCGTCGGACCACTGCCATGTCCTCAGTGGGTCTGCAGTGTCATTGTCCTTGTGCGCTCTCAAGTGGATGCGCAGAGATTTGTTTCTTCTCAGAAGCTCTGATGATTCTTCATCCTTTTGTTTCTCTGCTTTTAACGAACCAACGAAAATAGGAGCGGGCTGGGAATTAATTGGGGACGGATCGGAAGTCTAAACCACAGAAGAACAAATGGTGTTTTATATAAATACCATTTCACGATGCATAACTTCAGATCGACGCACTATTTCGCTATTTTTCTCGTGTAAGTCGGAGAAATTAATTTCTAACACACTCTAAGAAATTCTGCTCGGCTTGCCGCGGTCTTCGTACTCGTTCACACGCTTTGTCTACTCGTTCCTAGAATCTTCTATGTTTCCACCATGATTTCGCCTCGGAAGAAAGGCCCTTTTCTGGCGAGGCCACTCGCGCATGCTCGCAAAACAACCAAACGAGCTTAAAGGATTGTACTTACATCTCGCAGATCTAGAGACGCGGTAGCGTCTCGACGCCAAGTACATGAAAAACACCCTATATATATATATGTCGAACTGTCGCTGCCGTGTACCTTTACTCGTCGCGGAGGCATTCCAACCTAATTCTGACATTTATTACATTATATCTCATCACGCCTGCAATATTTTCTAAATTTAAAGGCATTTTTCTCATGTAAACCGCATATCGGCTTTCGAATAAGACCAATTTCAATAAAATCGGTCCACGCATGACAGAGATATCGTAATATCGTCTCATGGATTAGTCGGAAATGGTAAGATTCTTCTTCTTCTTCGTCAAGGAATTTTTCGTCAAGGAATTTTTCGTCAACATAATACGTATACGCGTTATTATACGCACACCTTCAGCCAAAACGAACTAATACATGTTTCGTTCATCAATTCCTATCTTCACTAGGCAAATTTCGTTCATCAATTCCTATCTTCAATATGTGCAATCTATTCCAAATTTTGACAGCTTACAGTCAGGTTATATACAAAATTTGAGATGCCACGTGTTTTTACAAATATATATTATCGTTGTACCATTGAATTGGAATCAAAATGCAGTCTCACATACAATTCCATGAACCTGGAAACACGTACAATTCCATGAATCTGAAAACACGAAAATTCGTGCTAAATCTAGCGATAACCCCTTTAAGCACAGAAATCTGTAAACATGAAAATGAAAATTGATACTAAAATCAATTAGAGTCTAATAAAACGCATGAATTTAGCAAACATAAACAAATTAATTTAAAAAATACTATTCCATGAAATATACTCAGAAAATGACGTTATGAATGGAAATTTTAATTTTTTAACCACGAAAAACATTTCTCGATTTGATAAAACAATTCATGAAATTGTGCGTGCTTTCAGTTTCATGGAATTGTACGTGCTTTCAGATTCAAGGAATTGTACGTGCTTTCAGATTCATCGAATTGTAAATTTCAACAGCTGATAATTATTATGCTGTAATTGTATAAAAAAAGTAAACAAATTACGTCAAGTACATGATACAAATAAATCACAAAATATAGAAAGTAATAATAATCACAAAAAATAGAAGATAATAATATCTTTGTAAAAAGAAGTGAGATCCCCATAAAAAACTTCAAAAAAGTAAAAAATACGCCAAGTACATGAAAACATGAAAATCACAAAAAATAGAAGATAATAATCATTACAAAATTAAAAAAAGATGTGAAATCAAAATGAGCTGCTAGTACATAAAGATGCTTTCCAACTGCGCTTTAGATGACACAACTACATATGCACAGCTAAAATTCCATTACTCATAATGGCTATTTATACAGAGAAAAAATGTATTAAATAATAATATGCAGATATATTTTTATACAAATAAATATTTTAATACGAATAAATATTTGATTCAAAATACTTGGCGCTGCGCAACCGAAAAAATGTTATTTGCCTTAGTATTAATAATTTACAACTCCATTACAATATAAAAAACATATACATACACATACTAGAAACACAGTCAGATTTATTCTACATATATTTAATTCTAATGCCATACGTAGCATATGCACACGCATGCACGCACGCATGCACGTACAAGAAAGAAAGAAGAGGATTAATGCAATTTATACATATTTATTGAGGTTAGCAACACCAATTCGGGGCGCAGCGCCAAGTATTTTGAATCAAATATTTATTCGTATTAAAATATTTATTTGTATAAAAATATATCTGCATATTATTATTTAATACATTTTTTCTCTGTATAAATAGCCATTATGAGTAATGGAATTTTAGCTGTGCATATGTAGTTGTGTCATCTAAAGCGCAGTTGGAAAGCATCTTTATGTACTAGCAGCTCATTTTGATTTCACATCTTTTTTTAATTTTGTAATGATTATTATCTTCTATTTTTTGTGATTTTCATGTTTTCATGTACTTGGCGTATTTTTTACTTTTTTGAAGTTTTTTATGGGGTAAGATTTACGGCTCTCCTTTGAAGGTTTTCCCTCGTTCGCCGAGGAAAGCGTGCAGACACCTTGCCCGTCGCTTCTTTGGCTTGATTTACGACAGAAGAATTCGCCATCCATCGCGTCATCGGAAATGTCGGCGTCTCTATCAAGCATTTAATGCATAGTCTTCTATATTGTAGTATTTTATTTCTGATAGATAGACTGTTTGTTGCCTTTTATTCGAATGGACTCGTGCTGAACGACAGTCGATTGAGAAAATCAGTTCTTTGGTTGGTAATCATTCCACTTTCGAGGGTTTCATCTGGATAGAAAGCTAGATAGACGATCGAAACCTTTTCAAAGCACTGCGAAAGCTTTCACGAACGTGTTTATGTTTAACAGTTTCTATTAACACACCACCCCTGGAGAGTGTATGTGCCTAGAGAATTGAAAGATGCGCAGGAAGTTTGGGAAGATTATCCGTAGGGGGTGTCTAGACGCTGGCTAGAACTATGGAGCACATTAATTGTCTGAAAAAGTAGGAAGGATCTTACTTTTAGTAAATTCATTTATCTGTCACATCTGCACTTCTCCCCCATTTCATTAGATATCTCCAAACATTTCAAATCCCAGAATATTCCCAGGTCTCGAGAAATGTATGAACGTGGTCTCCAAACATTTTCAGTCAAAGAATAGAAAATTGTGTGCGTATACACCCGCAAATCTGAACTCCCCCGTAAAACAGAAGGCAATTTCGTAAATTTGACAGAACCCGTTTAACATTAACTTCGCGGAGTCAAAGAAGCATCTTCCAGCAGCAATTTACAGTCGACTGATCGAAGTTTCTGAAACAAGTGTCGCACGTGCCATAAACATTGGTGTCGGCTGCTCCCCGGGCTAGAAACGTGTCTACTATGAATAAAAATAAAGACACTTTTCGCTGAGGTCCTCGTATTTTTAATCAAAGCCTGAGAGTGGACACGGTGGCGCACACTTTCGCGTCGCTCGCCACGAATTTTTCCTCGATTTCGTCGAAAGTGCTTTCGCAAAATATAACCTCGCGACAGAAATAACGCGTTCTCAATAAAAAGGCTCCTTGTTATGCAATAACCTGCACGTGCCTGTGGCCCATGACAGACGACTCGGCTGTTTCTTTAAACAAACAATTACCACGCCCGAGAAATCGTGTCTCTCGACTACGGAGCTTTCGTAAAGAGAATGGTTCTAAGGTCCAGCGCTAATCTCTGCTCTTAATATTCCATTCTGCAATGTTGATTTTACTTCTTACCATCTTCATCTCGCAAGTCTTTGTCGCTTGCAGCTTTTATTTAATGGACTAGGAACTATAATAATTTGTGTGCATTCAACAGAAAGTAGTGGAAATCGATTGAGGAAGGTCCACGTCCCAAAATACTAAGCTCTTTTGATGTAACGTGGACGAAAACAATCATATTGACCGTGAGACCTCTGACGTAAGTGATACCAACATCGGGAGGGAGTCAGTGGAAGGGGACATAAAAATATCATCCTACTCGAAACCCTCTCGACCGTGGAAAGTTTCTTCGGTTACTCGCGGCGGTCTGCGAAGATGAGAACAACTCGAGACTCGTGAGAGATTTTGTTAAATCTCTCCAGTTCTTTGGAAAAGATTGTAGGAGTTTAAAATACGATTAGTGTTAAAATAATTGAGATACGAAGCTGCGTGGAAGAAGAGTGGTATGTTCCGATTAAAGGATGAAGTTGGAAGGGGCGGGTTGCTGGAATTGCGAATATCAAACCGCGTTTCAAACCAACAAATTTATACCGTGGAGTTTCTAAACCATTCCGAATCCGAGAAGCCAGAACAATCCACGGAACGCGAGGCTAATTAGGGAGTGGAATTAATTACTCGCAGAATGAACGTCAAAGAAACTGCGACCGAGAACGTGCATGCGTTTTCTCTATTTAACTAATTATGGCTGCGCTTGTTTAATAGAACAATTGCGAGGTTCGCCATTTTCTTTCCTATTAGGATGAAATGATTAGAATTCGACGTGACCCGGTTCGTTGTATTAAGCTCGCATATTTGCTGGACGTTTTCTTAGATATTTTCATATTTACGTGTCACATCACGCTGCCAAAAGTCGCTCGCCTGCAATTTGCCAAATCTGATGTATCGCAGTTCAAAGACTCGTGCTGTAAATAGTTATTTTGGCTGTTTATTACTGTCAGATCCGAAGGCAGCGTTCTTTCTGTCAGATTCGAGAAATCGGTTTCGAAGTTTAGTCTTTTATCGGGCAAATATTTATTGTAATCGTTACTCAGAAGTTATCTTGGAGTTATTTTATATTTAATTCCTTCATAGTAAAACTTACATTGGCACAAGAGTTATATTGATCATATATTACATAAGGGTGGGCTTCGAGCATCGTAACACATGGAATATGCGTCACTCGAGTTTAATAAGCCACTGATAGCACGTACAGGACTAGATTTCCAAAATGTTCATTTATCCTTGAAAAAAATTGAATCTGTGGGCGCCAGCCCACAGTTTAATAAAGCTGGTGTCGCCAGGATCCTCATATTGCCCATCGAGGATCTACGCGGATTTAATAAAGAAAGCGTACATTAAGCGAAACAAAAAAGCGGTCGAAACTCGAATCTCGAACCTTTCTGAAATCTCAAGCTTCATTTCCCTGCAAGCTCAGCAATTGGGACGATAATAAATTGTCAAAATTTCCTCAACCAAATCTTTATCGAAATGTTCCTTCCAATACAGATTTATTCGACGAACGCCCGAGACTCTGCTTCTCGGTAGCCACGACGTAAGCTCGCCTCCATCTGGCGGTTCTCCTCGCAAAGCTCTCCGCTGCGCGAGCTTTCAGGTTCTCGCGAAAGCTTTCAGCTGGTGTTGCCATCTATCTGACTGTCGACGAAACGGAATTACGTTTATAAATAATCCATTTTGCGGGTGGTTACTGGCCGTTCCCGTCGTTTAACATCGACCATCCATCGGCGCTATAAATCTGCCAGCAAGCGCGATCGCGGAACCAAACCTGGCCAGACGGTGTTTGGATCTTCGATATATTAACTTCGTCTTCGCGTACAGTCGCGTTCTCCGCTGGCTCGATTCCCTCTCCGTTCCCTCGACGTTCTGTGCGATTGCATAGCCTACTGAACATTGGCGGTTCCGTTTATTGGTTCGCTCGAATCAAGGGAACCCTGCCGGCGAACATTGTTATGAGATTTGTTTGCGTAACGCATAGGATATCCCATGAAGCATAGCAGCAGCGGATCCGCGGGATTTTCCACGAAAAAGTACATACAAAGTGGGCGCAATATTCCGCAAATAACTTCCTATTCACGTTTTATGAACTATTCCGGTGTACAATATTAGATGCGCGTAAAAGTCCGAAGTTCATATAAACATCGTAATTTGGCAAGGTTCGCGCGTTTAGGGCGGCGATACTACTGGTGCTGTGTTTGAGAGCGTTATAATGTGTCTACAATATTAAACATTGAGTGTACTTATAGTAGACACGCAAGGCATAAGTCGCTTAATGTTTGTACGGTGCGACTACCCTCATCAAAGAACTTTCAACCCACTTTACGATCCAGCGGACAGATTTTATATGGAGGCAGGGAAATCTGCAAATTACCTTCGTGGGATATGGTTAGAGGGATAAGCAAACAGGACGTTGAGAATATCGTTTAGGTCTTCCGCGAACCTGTTAATAATGCTTCACTCGACAAAGGCATTAATTAATGCCCAGACCGAGGCGATTCATCGCTCGCAGGGAATGCCGTCTTTCTCTCGCTTGTCTTCCTACCCAGCTGTTCTTCCGCGTTCGAATTGTTAGATTAACTATAGGGATCGCGGCTCGCACAACCACATCCGAGGCTGCTGCCAAAGAAATCTCGGATGGCTTACGATGAGGATTCACGTCGTCGGGCTGATGACTACCTGGCTTGCTGTCTCGGGGCTTAGCTTGCTCCTTTGGAAACTGACGCTTCCGGAATGTCGCGCTAGCGCTGCACACCGCCAAGCTGCTTAAAAGTGACTCCCGAGCGAAGAATTTGACGTTTCGCAATGCGTTTTGCGCAGCTGCATTCACGTGTCCCCCTGCACGCAGCCATATTTGGTGCTGTTTGCACAGTGGTAGAACGAGCTGTGCTCGTGAATATTCATGTCCGAGGTCCGCTTCTTTGGATCGAGTAGTAGTCTGGAGAAGTAGACGATTTGTTATCGTTCGGATGGGTTCAGGGTTCGTTAATCTTGCAATGTACAAGTAAAATGAAAAAGATTTATTTATAATCACTTCAAAATTATTGAGAAGCTTCTGAGTGTATTGAAATATATGTGCATAGGTGCTGTAGGGTGGGAAATAAAATAAATAATTAAATTGAGGCTGTTGCAATTTAATATATCTCGAATTAAGAGAAATATCAAGTATTTGGCAAGAACCATTTTGGTCACGAAAGTTCACCCTTTTATATCAACATTATCTCAATTTTTTTAAATAGCCACACCATTTTTCAACTACCTACGCTGGTAGCCCATTTCTTGACGAGTAAAATGATGTAACATAGTCGGGATTACAAGATTATATGCAGGAAATAATGTGTAAGTGGCGTGGAGTTTTCTTTTTCCGCGAACTGGTTGCTCGTAGGACGAGCAAGTGGAGCCGCTCAGTATGTGGTCAGACATAGATCAGTAGTGTAAACCGTGGGCGCGTCTAACGTTACAGCTGAGATTGGTTTATAAATACCGATTGCTATCAATAAATAGAACATTCTAATATTGAACATTGTATTTGCAATGTATTATTTCGAGAATTAGTTGCTCTCTTCCCGAAATAAGATCTGAACGGTTAACGACTTTTATCGACGGTTTTACTATTATCACGTTTATACGATGCTCACAGCGTATAGCCGTTTCACTCGTGAAAAAATGGTCTACAAACGTAGATATTAAAGAAGATACATTGTTGTTTTGAAGAATGAGGATGCAGTTTTTGTTGACTCGCTTATATCCAATTATCCACGTGGGAAGAAAGAAACTTCTCGAGTGGGTTGTCGTGAACTTTAGGTTTAAAATAAGTCTCTGAATACAAAGATGTTAGAGCATCGGATAAATTATCCCCCAAGATAGTGCCAAATTCAATTCCGAGGAAGAGGGACGCGTGTGTGGAGAGTTAAACGAGGTTGGCTCGTAGTACGAGGTTTGGTGTCGCGATGACACCGATGCATTAATACCTTATTAATCGCTGGTTTGTTAACCGAATAGCGACACCGATTCCAAAGAGTACTTGCCTCTAAATTAAGTTAAGATCTGATACACAAGTAACAAGTTACTTGTGTATCTTGACAATTAGTTGCTTTACTTTGATTACAATAATTATTCACATTGTGGCATATCATTTTTCCTAATTTGACAGTACCTATCTTTATTAGCGTGGAAATGATTTTGATGCATCATTTTTCGTACTCTAGAGTCAGTAATCGAAATAGAACGTCGTTGAACGTGAAGCTCAGCTCCACGACAACGGTTCTATCAACGTGTATAATATACAGTTTTTTTTAGAAGCAACCACAAATAAGAATCACCGAGGAAATACTATTTTTCTACGGGAATCGATAATATTTCATGGTAAGCCAAATACAATGCGGGTAGGTTTATATTTACTGTCGTCTCTCCTCGATTACAATATCGAAGTTGAACGTTGAAATTAAGTGTAGGAAAAATGGCGAAATAAATCAGTGTACACGACTCGTTGAAAAATAACAGATATATCTTTAGAGGATAAAGCTGAAGCTCTTCAACATAATTCTACTTTTATCAATGTTCCACAAAATATTATTAATCATTTTCCATGCACCAGCCGTGAAATTTAATTTCTACACTTTCCCAAGAACCCCACGAAGACATAGAATTATCAAGATTCAAATAATATTCCAAAGAAAAATTTCTCCAACTCTGCCCCGTCACCAATGTCCTCTTTTATACTTCTGTGGACTCTCGATCCTTTCCCGATCGTCCCTCCTTTTCCGCAAAAGATCCATTCTCGACAGTGACGCATAAAATCGACATAAATATAGCGGTTCGAGCGGCCCCGCTCGTAAACGTAGAAATGTCTTACGAGTTCATTCATACTGTCGCGGCTGTCAGCGTAGCCAGTTGCAGAGGAATTCGATTTACGGGGGCATAACGTCGATATTTGATTTATTTATCGGGCTGCGTGGCCGAAATAGAGACCACGGCTGCCATTATTCTTCGGCGGATGCGCGTCACGCTTCCCTCGCCTCTGGGTTGTTTCGTTTTTCCGGGTTTCGTCCGCCCCCCACCGCTCCGTCGACCCCTCTGCCCTCGCAATCAAGGCCCTTTGTTTCCCTTAAGCTCGGGCAGCGCTGGATATTTGACGAGTCGCGCTCGAGGAGAACCAATCGACGCTTCCAGTGATAAATTTCGATGGAAATTTATCTGGAGGACGGGGCCGCGGCAGCGCAATCCATCGCGGATAGAGGGAAAATTGAAAACTCGCCGCTACTATCGCGAACACTTTGCGCCAGAAATTTTGAAACTGGAAGACTGATGCCCCGCACCGCCGCGCCGCCTGTATCCTTGTCCCGCGTGCGCCGTGATTTATCACCGATTCTTCACGCAGAGAAGCGCGAAATACGTGGATGGCGTAGAGCGGGATGGAAGGAGCTATTGAACCTGTTACCCAAGTGTTTTGTAACATGGCGCATGTAAATGCAAAGCAGGAATTTTATGGATCGTTTTCGAAGTACATATTTGCTTGTGGTGGACGTCGTATAACTCATGCAGTTCTAAGGATCAAAGTTGAGGTACTAAAGTTCCTCAATTTGGTGGCAATCATTTCCACTTGAATATGAGCGAGAGTAGTGCAGCATCCTTACCTTTGATATCACTGGTCCGCGTAACGAGGACCACGTGAGTGGATGGATTTTTCAGGCGGAAAAATCTTCAGAAGCTTCCATAGATCCATCGACAGATGAAGCACTGAGTGGACGGTGCCCCGATAATCCCTTGACATTGCGCGCTCCATAGATCCATCCGCGACAGCTACGTAGGCTCGCGATCACGAGAGCTCTGATCGCGGTTCTTTTCGCGTAGCGTTGGGGCGACGTCGTGGTGGCCGTCGACGTCCTAATTATACATGTTTCTCCGTATTTCTGGAATTAGACTGCGGATGGGGCGCGGAGCGGTTGACTCGCGGTGAAGCTGAAGCGTGCTTCGTAAGCTCAGTCGCGCGTGATCCACCTCGTATCGCGCATTCGTCCACAACGAACAAGCAAACACCCGCGGAGTCGTATCGCCGATTGGTCGCGTCCTCGTAGGCAACCGGGTTCGTCCGATGGGGCGAGCACGTAGGTATCGATCGTGGGCGAAGAGTCAATCGATCCTCGAGCCCCGTAATCGAGGAACATTCTGGAAATTTGGTCGGAGGACGAAGGATCTTCTTTTGCTTATTCGTATTTGATCATTCAGAACTCTGAGGAACTTTTCTAGTGGTCTAAAGCAGGAGGAATGTGGGATTCTGGAGTTCCAGAATTTTGGGATCTTGGGACTTTAGAATTCTGGAATTTTGGGATTCTAGGATTCTAGGGTGCTGGGATTCCAGAGTGCTAAGATTCGAGAGTGCTAGGATTCGAGGGTGCTAGGATTCCTGAGTGCTAGGATTCCAGAGTGCTAGGACTCTAGTGTCCTAGAATTCCAGAGTGCTAGGATTCAAGAGTGCTACGATTCTAGGATTCTAGGATCCCAAGATTCCAAGATTCCAGAATTCTAGTTCCCAGATTTGAAATCCATAGAAATATCAACAAACATCCACCTTCGCATACCCACATCTCAGAGCCCAAACACACGAAACCCTTCCGATCAAAATATCTCAGACCTCCACCATCTTGTGCCCGAAGGATTCCTCGATTACGCTGTTAGTGCTTTCGCTTGTCGACGCTCGGAACGGCTGGATTACCGCTCAAGGATTATCGTTCAAGGTGCAAGACCTTTCGAGTGCGTATCGTAGCTCAGCGAAGGGATTAGGACTCTCTGGCGAGACCCAGTGAAATTTTGACAGCGAGCATTCAGTCTGAGGGACCGCGCGAGTCGTCATGGCGACCACGGAGGTTTTCCAGGACTGGGACTCGCCCCACGAGACCATCAGCTCCATGACCAGGAAAAGCACCACCCGTAAAACCACCACCACCACGACCAGGCGGGAGGTAAGATCGTTTACGAAGATGGTGGATAACGAAACAGGATTCGAATCAATCCTCTACTAACTTAGCGAGCGAATTTAGCTGTTTCCTTCTTCGTGGCAGCTTCTAGTAACCCCTGTGAGCTCTACCCAGTCTATTTGAGACGCGAAGTAAGCCCCAGAGCTAGCTACCCGATGGTTCACCGTCGTGCTACTTTATTTTAGCTAAGTAGGTAGTGTAGGCTGTTATTACTGACGTATTTTACAAACAGCGAGACATGGATGCCCTGAGAAACGAGGCTCTGGCTTCAGACTGCATTGTCGTGTAAACAGATTCTCGCGAGTAGCATTCGAAGGCTTAACAACTGTTTCTCGCGAGAGCTTCTGGCAGTAAAGTTCCAAGGAAATTGTTTACACGTCTCATCGATTACCATTCTGCAGGCCTGCGATTTTATCGACGTCAGAGCATTGAGGGTCAATTGAAATTTCCCATTGAACAGTTATCTTTGAATATCTGTTTAAAATAGAGTATTGAGAAACTTCGATCTTCCGCCACGGTTATCTCTCTAGCATCGTCGCGAAGATATCGATCTATTTAACTATTTCTGAAGCATCAAATTGCTCACAGATGCTCGAAATCCAACAGCACTTGCATCACGAGTACCCGCAGCATTTATCGATATTTATAGTGAACCAGTAATCCCGCTAGATCGTATCGCGTTTGTTTCATAGTCAACATCGTCAGTGCGCTATAGAACCTTTAATCTCCCTAAAATTAGACACTTCTAAACCGCAATTCTTCCGTCGCATAATGAAATTCTAACCGGTACTATACATTCCTCCAACCGCGGCTCGTCCCAATAACTTTTTACTGCGCGGGGAACGCCAAATAAATTTCCTGTACAGTGCGATAAATCAAACAAGGTGGAACTAAATGTGAAATAGGAAGATTGCCCAATCAAAATAGCGCATGCTTCAGCCCCCTCTTCGCCGCGTGAATATACCGAGGCATGCATCTTCCGGCTGCTTGTATCTCTGCGCGAGCACTTCGGAGAGGCTTCGAAGTCGCACCATGAACATCGCGATAAAAGCGATCGCTGGATTACCCAGGCATTCCTCCGCGATCTTTGATCAAAGATACAGCGGCTCGAACCTCGGAATGGCCGCTAAATAAAGGTGGACGAGGCGGGTGACGTTTGCGGCGCGAGCAGACGTCCAGCTCGAAGCCGCGAGTAATTTGCGTAACGCAGCCACGCTTTTGGAAGCAGCGTTCTCGGAGAAGTTCCTGCGTTTATAGGAGCGTTGCCAGGACCCAAGGCCGATCTGCCTCTCCAACTAAAACCGTGATAAACACCCGTGAAAATCGCGGGCGCACGCGATGAGTAATCGCGGCTGCTGGCTGCCCGTGTTCCTTTGTCCACTCTCCGCCCGCTTGTTTTCCAAGCTTCCTCGGCTGAAACCTTGGGCTAGCACCTTCAGATCTCCGATGGAACACGCTTGAATCTTCTTCGGCTACTTTAGGCGTCCGATAGTCGTGGGTGGAGTCGCAAGCTCCTTTAGAATTTTTAGAAGTAGGTTAACTCGTGTTTGGAACACACAATGTCGTTTTGCAACTTTCATTTCGCGCTCCATTAACTTGTAATTGTCTGACTTTTGCCAACGGAGAGGTTCCGCTTTTTAGGAGAAGCTTCCAAAGAGTAGCGCCAGGCTCACGGCAAAGTGCCATTAACTAATCGCGTGACGCGAGTAGGAGCTTTTGGAAGGAAGTTCGACAACGTTCGTTATTTACATTAGCGATGGGAGTATTGTGTCCCCGTTGCGGGTTGTACTCGCGGGGGAATAAGAAAGATCGCTACGCGGCTGTTCGGTGGTTGTCAGTTTTGGGGTTCCTTCGCGCGGGGTTATTGAATTTTTCATCGGCCGATTTCGGGGGGCACGTCGCGGCGATGAAAGACGCGCGAGGCCTCTGGAAATAGAAGAGTGACACAAGAGTGAAGGCCTGCACAGCGCGAGCCACGGATGCACCGTAAAGCTGCTTATTTTAAATAGGAGCAACGTCGGCGCGAAAAGCCTGCACGAAGGCTCTGCCGATGGAAATAGCGGAGGTCGTCTACGAGCTAACACGCTATATCGTACGTTTCGAAACCGCGAACGTCTATGGAGACCTTCGATGATCTTCCGTGTGCCGATCGATTGCCGCGTCTCTGGTCCAGATCACCAGTCTCGTTCCAAATCTCCGTTCTGGCCTTCGTTCAGTCGTCTTCAGAAATGGCAAGGTTTCCTCGAAGCATTCCACTCCTTCTCCCATCTGTGAGCTTTAACTAGTCTCGCAAATTCCCGAAATCACAAATCCATCGAATTTAGCAATCCTTATTTTACGCACCTTTTAAACCAGAATCCCCCAGCTCCATGGTTTACTAGCTACTGTAGATGAAACTTGCGGAGTAAGAAGAAGGCGTGCATTTGAAGATTGCCTCAGAAGAGCATACAGTACACGAACATCAACACCAATTCACCCATCTATGACACAAGCTAAACCAATAAAAGGAAGACCTAGTTACACTACTAAGTTATTACTAGCCACCCTGAAATCAGTCTTCCACCGCGCAGTTAAGCTCCGACGGCGAACACCGAGTCTCTTTCTGGCGCGCGGCAACGACGATCCGCGAAAGGAGTCGCCGTAAAAGAGCTCGTCGTGCGCCATTTAACTTTTCTCGGAAAGACTGTTCCCCCAAGATTCATAGTTATGGGAATAATTAAGGCGCGTTATGATGCATCGTTTCTGCCCAGCGATGCATCATCTGCGCGGATGATAAACGGACACGAGGCGGACCAGGCGACCCTAAAGGCTGTCTTCCGTAGGTCCTCCCCTCCCGGGCGAGATCTCTTGGCGTTCGCCTTAAAATCTGCTCGAGGAATCCGCCAGCGGGGGAGGCTTCGCTCGGCGTTTAAAAGATTTACGCCGGACGGTGGAGGTGGATCAAGGACCGGATTCGACGAGGCTTGCCGCGGAATCTGGTCGTGTAGTTGCTTCGCGAATTTATACGTCTTGGCAGTGTCCGACGGATGAAAAATGAAGACGCTGCCGCATCGTAATAGAAGTATGACTTAATAGACACGACCGACCGTGAGCTTGCGCGGCTCAACGAAATAAATGGTTTGAGGTGTACTCTAGCATTCACCTTCTGCGTTGGAATGGCATCTCGTGGGCTCGAAACCTGTGCACGTCTCGGGCCTGGGTATTATTAGGCTGGCGCATATTGTTAGCTGCCGCGAGCCTCGCGGAGCCAATTTTTTTAGCAAACAAAACTACTATTCGCGGCTACCATCGACTTTGTTTACCGTGATGGGTTGAACGTCAAGAGCGTGACGAATCTGTGCAGCATCGAGGCTCGAGGATTCGAGTATTTTAAGTCCCCGTTCTGTTTGTCCAGTTTAAATAGCTCGGAGGGTGTTAATTGTTCGGGATTGGGAGTAAGTTTCTATGTGGTTGATTAGGTTCAGTGTCTAAGTCGTTGGAGTTAAAAAATATCCTCGTGATTAAAGGATATTGGGATTAATAGGTGGTTAATGGTCGCTGTCAGGAGATGAAAGGCTGCTCGCCGAATGACAGCAGGTGAAGCGTTGTCGTGGAGCAAACTGTATTGATCTTTTAAATAGTGACGCGAGCTTGTTAGAGCTTCCTATATCGACAGCGACGGATGTTGCCTGTCATTCGTCTTTCGGTACTGAGAGGTTGACGCAAAGAGTTTTGGCACTCTGATCTACTGTGTATATACTTTTAGCATGGTGCACATATTTGCATCCGGAGCGTTCATTGCGATCAACCTTGAGTGCCGGCGGAATAAACAATGTCCTATGTGACTTTATAAAAGGAAAATGTTTAATCTGCCATTTCGTTGAGAAAACTCATAGAATTCATTTGCGAATTACCCTATCGCGATAAACCAAGAATTAGTTAACTACGATTCATTACCCCCAAATCATCCTCCTTCCACTTAGCGTCACAATTATTATAAGTATCAAGATTGGAACCGTGGAATTTTGCAGTAAAAATGCGCCTCGCGAAATACGAATAAGAAGCACGTGCGCATACTTTTCCCCGTGGTCGGTTGGACGTCGCCGAAATATGCGACATCTGGCACGAAACTCGACCCGAAATAGCGGATCGGTGAAATGATGGAGAATAGGGAATATTACGCAATTGAAGTTTTACGAACTGCGCACTGACGTTCCGGTGGAAGTCTGTCGAAGCAGCAGCAGCAGGAAACGCGCGTCTGAGGGTGCATCTATTGCTTAGAGACGAAACGCGACTGGCTCCTCTTACCGTGACAAATTGTCGCTGGGAACTCGTTAATTCGACACGAGTACAAAGTTTAGGCCTTTTGGCGTGCCTCGCCCCGACACCTGGCACGATTTCTTTGGCTCCCGCCAACGAGAGTTTGCTTTCCCCCACTGCAATCACGCGGATGATTAAAATCCCATTAACGCCGTGACTCCCAAGTACCGCGCTTGTCGTTTCGACGACGGTCCCGTGGCTGGTGGCACCGACACACCACCCTCCTAATCGAGATTTCCCTCGTTTACGTAGGACCCTAGTATCCTGCGCAAGAGTGTCGAGAAGAGTGCAGCTGCTTGATCAGGAGGAATAGTTTAGCTTCAAAATATTATTTGATTAATTAATTCTGAGATAGATGAGAGCGCATAACTTTGAAAAACTCGTGTCTCTGCAAATTATTCTTATTTTTGTTACAAAAGAATTCTTATTCTCGCGAGTACGATACTCCTCTGTTTATTTTAGTAAACGAACTGCTTCATTCTTTAGCAGGAAATTTGAATAGGAAACCTTCTACGCATGCATCCCCCCCGAGGCCACGTTTACCCCGCGAGTTTAAGTTCAGAACGGGTATAATTTAACCGCGTGGATTTTGGCGAAGCGCGAAACTCGCCTGCCTGAATTATTTACGAGACGTAAGGCACACCTATTAATCCTGCTTGCGACTGGCGCCATGATGCTCCATCGCAACTTCGAACCCGCTCGTCTTCTGGTGCCAATGGACTTTCTAAGTCGAAAATCGTTAAACGAGATTTAACCACTGCTTACAACAGATACTTTGGGTGTTAGTCACCTGGTGTGCTAATTTCTTCAACGATTCTCAATCTGAATACACGTGAAGGAGAAAATCTTTAACAGAATCTTGAGAGAATATAACGTCTGAATATAATTATTCAATTTCATCCCATTCGAAGAAATGTTTCGAATGCTACAACCTAGAATATAGAAGCACGATTTTTTAAGTTCCACGAAGGTAGCCCTGGCGAGAAGACTTGCGATCCACTCGTTAAGCGAGCAAACTGTGCCAGCCTGCATTTCCCGCTTGCAACGAGGAGCATACTGGCAGTGGAGGGTTAAAAATCTCAAGTAGCAGCGGATAAAAGAATTATAACCTGAAATTGCCTTTCCTAATAGGGGGCCGTGTCTGAAGAGCGTGTGATCCTCTTGGAACCCTCTCTCCGTCGAAGCAGCTGTAAGAGTTAAGAGGCGAGGGTAGTTAGACGCCATGGAGGAATCTCGCGAGCAGCACGCGTCAAGTAGAATCGGCCGTGGCTGGGCGCAGCGGAGATCGCGGAGGAGCGGGAATTTTTCTCGCGAGCTGGGATAATGGCTCGTATTTTTAACGCGCGAACGGTCGAAAACGTGGCTCCTTACGTTCAACAGTCCGCCAGCAGCTGGCTCGCTTTATTTTTTCATCGCAGCCAGCATCAATATTATTATTGGCGCCGTGGAACTCGCAGATCCGCGGGCTTTCGCGAGCGCTGTCGGAACTGGGTCGAAATATTCGCGTCCATCAATGAGAGCTTCTCGCTCGCTGATACTTCACTGCAGTGCTTATTCGCGCTTCGAGGAGCTGCATGCAGTCACTCTGCAAGAATCGATTCCCTGGATTTTCCTGTTTTTCTTGAAGTCTGGGGAACGTGCTCCCGAAACTTTGCATCCAAATCTGAGTTGTGGGATTTTTGGGAATTCATTTTAGAGAGTATTGCAACTACTTTCCTCGTGGGTTAATTTTGAACACTCTAAGTTTGAAGGATTTCAATTCTTCGAAATTCTGAGCAATCTATCTACGCAAATACGGATGTAAAATATTATTTCGTGGTTAAAAGGATGTAAACTGTGACGAAACACAGAGTACCTATCCATCCAAATTTTTTCTCTTGTCAGAGAGTTACTCAAAGCCTGAAATGCATCCTCCGCGACGTCGCGCAGGTGGGAGCGCGACTTAAAGCAACGCGTGCAGCTCTTCAAGTCCGTCGCGGTGGAAGTTCTCGTGGAAGACAGGGTCTTTGATCTTTGCTCTGTGAAAAGAGGCTGGACCAGCATCACCCCCGACTCGTTTATAAAAATACATCCGCGAACAGCGCTGCTATTTCGACCCATACGGTCGATTCACGGGTGTATTTTCAGATCTTGGGCGACCTTGGGCGATGAGAATACACTGTACTTCCCTACTCATGTCACTTGGTGTCTAGAAAAAAGCAAGGATTTGCAGTAGATCTCCCTCGTTAAATTCCCCATCTTCTTTTGCCCCGCCCTCCTCGCAATTTGTCGTAAATACTTTCGTCGTAAACGACGTGAATTGCAATTATGGTTGCAAAGGACGTTGCACCCATTCGCTGGTTGATAGAACGCACTGATGGAATTCTACGCGTGTACGTAGAGTTACTTTCACTACAATCTTCTGTAATTCGCATGCAAACTTTTCTGTAATGGGTAAGAAATCATCGCTACTCCACGGACTTATAGATTATGCGTCAATTAATGGCGCATGCATACTTTCGTTCGGCAAGTTCTATTTGTGAAAGTGGCCATAAAATTTCTCACGTCGTGGCGGTGATTTAATAGGGCCGAAGTATTCTGGTCCTGATGTGTCCGAATTTAGTGGATTTCACTGCGATTCAAGTTTAATAAGCGGTTGGAGTTTCGCTCTGCTTGGAATCACTGCTATTAGTTTTCTGTAATGAGATGCTTGTACAGAATTCGAAGAGATTTCACTGTTTTTCGATGCGGCTTGCCGTGTGGCCTGCCCTCTGTCATCAGCGATGATTGCTGGCCTATTTCCCAGTTGAAATAACGTTACGAGATGCAATTAGCAGAGAATAGGTCAGAGACAATGCAGCTGAATGCGCTGGGTGCAAGCGTTCCATCGTTGATCTGGGTTGACTGGCACGTAAATAATCCCTCGTGTCAATTCAACTTAAATTTAGCAGGGGCGACTTTCAGACCGCGCCTCGCGCACGGGAAAATCGATCACGGAAACGTCTCGAACGAGCTGCGATGGGTCGGTGGGCCCTGGCCATCGTTTAAAAATATTTCTGATCCACCTTCCTGTGCGTGTAGGTCAGAGAAGCTTTCGCCAGACGTCACATCGGAGAGTTTTAAATAAAAACACGGGAAGGGAGTCGCAATTTCCGCGCGAATTTTTTATCGCCAAACGAACATGCTCACCTCGCGGAATGAAGCACGTGCGAGACTAAACAAAATTGTGAATTTCGTTCGAATACCGATGCTTAAGCTTCACTTTGCGCGCGCAGTAAATTGTTGGAAACGTTTTCAAGGAAAATCTCTCCCCCGTGCTATTCGGAATTTTGATCTCGCGTGGGTCTACGTTGGCGTGCAAAATATGTTTTTGCATTTTATATTGTGCGGAGGGTACAGAATCGCGAATAAAGATTCAAGCGTGTAGCTTTTATTTTTCGACGCAACCATTTCGACGTTCTATCGCTACGTTTCTTTTTCTACAAATATTTCTTCGCGCGGAGGAGGCACCTTTTTACGAAAAATGATTGCACAAATTTTCGTACATGGAAAATTTGTAGTAAGTTGAGCGTAGACATTGATTCTTATCGCTCACGTTCTCCTACACCCATGGTGTCGAGAGCACTGATTAGTCAGCTAATTGCTCGTTCGTAAAGGCACCTTACAACGCTCGTAAATTTATATATTCGCACGTCTCGCGCGAAAAAGAACGTGACAAGCAAATCAATCAAAGCAGCAGCAAAGTGTTATGTAGTGCAGTGGGTTAGCTGTGCAGCATTGACATTCAGTTGCTCAATCATTTGCATAAATTTCTCGTTCCTCCCATACATCACTCGCATATTTATCTCTTTGGCATTTATAGTAAAAGCGGATAGTAGTGGTGGGATCTTGAACGACTGTGGTACAATCTACAGCTCGCAGAAGAATGTCTTCATTCTCTCTTCAGAAGATTTTTCAAAATACTATGCTTTCTAATCGCCATCGTTCCTCGCAACTAGTTTCACCCAACACCATCTGGTACACACAGTCAACTAACACACTCGCAACTTCCCAGCATCCTAACGAATTAAACTTCTACAAACGTAGTGGCAGAAAACAACTCTTAATCCATCTCCCACCCAATCTCAATAATCTCCACCACCTTTTACAGAAAATAGGTGCTCATAGAAGTATTCTGCCAGAAAACTCAGCACAAAGGCGCGTCCAAAATACGATCTCCCTCGCGAGTGTTTGTCATAATTGCCACGCAGTAGTCCAGCATGAAGGATGAAAGGAAGTACAAATCACGAGGCGAGAAGGGCATCTCGACCTCGCGAGTCCAGGGCCGAATCTTGACAAAGAGTCACGCGAGACGCGTTCCCGCGCGGCTGCTCGCAGGGAGTACAGTGACGCGCGTGGAATTTTATTTTTCCGCCTCTTTGTTGGCCGAATTCATCGCGGCGTGCAACGATACCTGGAAGCAGCTCCCCGTGGCTCGCGATATAATGGAGGCGAGCTTCCGGCCATGAATAAGCGATCGAGAAGAAAGGGCGAGCCATTGTCAGTGCACGCGACAGTCCAGCGATCAATGGCAACTTGTACTGCTCCTCGATCCAAGAAACATGCAGAGCGATGAGAATTCTGATGAGTCGTGACTCAGTCGATCGTTTACATCGATGCGCACTGTTCGAAAGCACCGATGATGAGACTGGTGACCATCGGGGGAGTGTTGTTGCCATTTTAGATGCGCGTTGAATCACTAATGCGTTAATAATACTAGTGTAGGCATTTTAATTGAGTGTTTCTGTGCATTTGAAACACATGCAGTGGAAGAAATATTGCATCTGTGTTTGCCCGTCTCCGCAATCTTTATTCAGGTGTTGCCTTCAGGTGTCTAGGACTTTTCACGATGGAGAAGCTTTCATGAATAATAAACACATCGGAGATAGAGGTTCACTGTCAGCAGTGCACTATCATTTAATGGAGAATAGTATAGGAGATGTGGGATCGTTGATTCGGCTGCATTCCTGTTTCCAGCAGACTTGTATTATAATTATTTCATGGCATTATAAATATTCGTAGCCGAAAATCGGTTGGCGGAATATTCGTTAGCCGGTGAAAATATAGAGAAATATGCGGAGAAATCGAGATGCCGAAGAATCTTTCGTGTAAATATCTAACAGAAGTTGCAGAGCTGAAAAATCCGTGGAATCCGCGCGATTCGGATCGTTCGTACCGCAACGAATGGAATTCCGCGATCCGTTCCCTCTTCAATTCCGCTCATTATTCCGCGACTGCCAATGTATTCGCGATATTTCATCGCATTAACCGTTAAACGAAACATTATTACGCAGGATTAAATACTTCCCTCGTGGAATGTCAATTACCGTGATATTATTAAGACAGCCGAGCACAGCTTTGCTAATTCCTATATATCTGATTATCACTCTAATGGGATTGGGTCAGTGAAGCACAGTGAAAAAGCACGGAGCTCTTCAAATGGATTTTCAAATTTCAAAAAGTTCCTTCGTAAAGCAACCGTCTAAAAATATTAATTGCAAGCAAAACAAAAAAACTCTTTTGAAGTAAATCCTTTTGAAATTGTGATCTTTGAAAATTTCTAACGCTTCATCTTTATTTCAAACGAACCATACCTACCCCATGGAACACGCAATTCTTTATTTCAATATTTCTTCCCTCTGAAATAAAAAATTGACGACCTAATAATCTGTCGTGGGTACTTTCCCACGAAAAAAGTCAGAGAAACGCAAACGTAGGATTAAGTGACGTGCCCAAGCAATCTCGCGTGCGCCTGTGTGCCAGATACTAACGAAGCCCAATTTTTGGATTAACGGCGTGTCACTGTCACAGTATCTTCACATTCCACGCTGCTTTAACATTGAACACGCCGCGTGCAACGCAGTCCCGCCGCGTATCGAACGTGAAAAGCCTTGCTCCGCATTCTGTCGGCGCCGAATCTATCTCGGAACGCATTTCAGTTGCATTCGATGCGGTCCTCTCTCCTTGTGGACAAAATTAATAGACCCTGAGGACGACGTGTCTAATATCGTCGACAGACCAAATGACAGTCGCATTCTCGTTACGCGGGGCATTCATTCGTTCATCCGTCACGCACCAGTGACTGTCGTAAGGCTACTGTGCTTCCTACCGTTCATCGAAACAATAGAATTTCCATAATACTCGGTAAGTCAGGCTGCACGTGTCAATTTTGGGGAACCGTGTGATATACTTGTAAGTTTAAATTCAACTTCACAGTTCCCTTCAGCGGTCTATAAATTTTTTTCCCTCTAACTAACAGTAGTAGATCGAAAAAAAGAACAAAAGCTTAGACATTCTTTTCTGATAATTCACAATTTTTTACTCTCCTCATGTGTCTATAAAAATATTTAATTTTAAGGGAGGCTACCCTTGCTTTCAGACTAATAAGACAACATGTGCTAATCACGGAGTTGTTACTCAATGCAGCCGAAGTTAAAGTGCCTACGATTGAACATGCGCGAATAGAAACATTAGTCGTGGTTTGATTGGTGATGCATTGCGTCGCCGGACCAGTTCGCCACCCACGCGTGGGAAACTAACTCGTGAAAAGGTCACTGTTGTGTACATTTCCCCTCTGCTTTCGGTACGACGTATTGTTGTTTGCGCTGAAACGAGGTGCTGGCAATTAATTAGCCAGCTACCTAGACTACCTTGCCATCCGAGGAATGCACGGTGGATAGCCATGAATGGTGATAAAAGCTTGATAAAAAGCGTGCTAAGAATAGCAGGGATACTAGGGAATTCCCTTCAGACGCCAGAGATAAGAAACTGACGATTCTCATCAGCCTCGATTCGCTTTATCCAGTAACTCTTGCGTCGCGTACAAGCTGGCCAACTTTGTGCGCCAGCGTCTGCTTGCGAAAGTAATATTATTAGTTATCGACGTAATGACGTAAATCTGCGTCCTTAATGACTGTCCCGTGGCATTTAAAGTGACATTTCAGCCAGATCTAGCGTTTACTTGGAGCAACGCGCTACCTGCCACTGATCATTATTTCTGCTAAAAATACGCTCGAGTATCTATAAACATTTAACTCAGGTTGCACATCTTGCTTCCGCGTTTCGCGAATTTTCGTCCTCCGAAAACTGGAGCACCCCCAGTGAAACCTTGACAGGAAACATTTTTCACCAATACTTTCCGTCTGTCGCATATGGTCGCTCCTCTTCCGTTTATTTGGATCTCGACTGGCAACCCAGTTCTCACCGTTTAAGCGGACTGTTTATCGCGCTACAACTTTCTAGTGCAGGGTGCGTTAAGACAGGAAACGCGTCGTTAACAATGGGCGAAGTGGTTAAAATGCTTCCTTCGGAGGGGTCTTGTTTTTCTTTGGGAAGGGTTGATGAACTGTATACACCGTGGGAGCATGTTTTATGTATGGAACTTTTTTCGAAGAAGGCTGTTTAATAACAGTGGCGTTCCGAGAAGGTTTTTCGAGCCAGTAAACAGCTCGTTGCTCCACAAAATCCGAGTGATGTCATCTCGAAGACTCGGGGAGTGAGCTCATCGCACCTACGTGCCCGCGGTTAGGTAGAAATACCGCGGAAATCTCAGGATCTTTTGCGAGCGCATCTCACCTTATCCCTCGACCATGCCACGTTTTCTACCGTTGCCCGAGCCACGACATTCTTTCCACCGATTATCGACCGTCACCGCGTTGTTTTTCTCACGTCGTTTGCGCACGGTGCAAATATGCCATCGCACTGTCCACAGCTGCGAATCGATTCAGGTTTCCTAGTGTTTTTACTTGCGAACATTAAATTGGTCTTTAGGAGACATTGGGAACATGCGTGTCGGCGTGAAAAACAAATTTCCGTGTCGTTATGTATTTTATCATGTTCACGCTTTTATAGGGTATTTAGGATATATTTCTTTTAAAAATGTTTGCTTACTAAAATTAAAAACTTGTCTACCTTTTACTGCTCGTAGGTCGAAACTTGTGTAATCTAATTGAAGCTTTATCTATCCTTGAAAAACATTTTCTCTGCTCGCTTTATCACTTTATCGTTACAGATACGAGACTTCTTTCATCTCGATTTCCATTTTACAGTTTCACACTGTCATATTTCCACTAGAAATTTTCCAATAAATTTGCAATATACATGTTCCAATCACAGAGATACTAAAGCACCCCTTTTCTCAGAATTAAACTCGGTAGCTCGAAAAACAGTTGTGCACTTGAAATCTAGTTCTAACCCCCTATTCCCTTCTTCCCTGATAATTAGAAACCGCGCGCGAATTTCCATGCGTGAATCTATTTAAAATTATCCCCAAGCCTCACTCCTGGCGTCATTCAAAGCCAGCATACAGGCGCGTCTGACGTTCGCGCTAATAGGCCAGCGTATATGAAAACGGCCGCGAATCGAGCTAATTCGACCTGAAAACCGGATGGCCCTTAATTGCCGCGTGCTCGGCGACGATCACGGGCTCTGTTTTTCCGAGTGAAAACGCTGAAAATAAAAAGCAGCCGTGCCCGTGTATGGGCCCGCCTCCAGGCTGCCAGTGAAAGTCGTTGAACGCAACCGTCGGTTGTTTGTAGACTTTGCTAGCTAGCGTGTCGCACGATACCACTACTACTCCTGTTGGCGTCCTCTCATCGGGCTTCCAGCATAAAAGTCAGTTGTTTAGTAGTGCTCCAGCTCCAGAGGCCTCGTGTTGGCTCGCGTGCCACTCCTACCTGCTGCGTCTTCTTCGAACCTCTAATCTCGCCGTCGTTCGGCCTAATCGTTTCATTCGATATCGATCGAAGGCTGCGTTAGCTGGCGACAGACGTTCCATAATTCCTCTCGAGTAAGTACTAATTGAATATACGCTGGGTGGGTGGTCGGGAGAAATGATTTAGGGACCGCGCGGTAGAAAGGAGTAAACAGTGTTTTGTTCGCGAAGATTCAGCTCGTATTTATTTAACAGTTCATTTCTGAGTGCTCCTTGGGTGTCTGAATTATGTTATGAGAATCAGAAAAGATTGTAACTAAAGTTTTCTAAAACTATGGCCATGCAGCGTCAATTATTACCAGATTATTGCCAGAAAATTGATCAGAGTCTTGCAATTTAAAATACATAGAGCAACAGCCAGTCAATAACAGCTGAACGTACCAATTTCCCCGAAACAAGCTTCGCCATAGAGCAACCACTCCATCAATAATCACCACTGTATCGACCGATTGAAAAACATCCACCTCATCCTCCATCCGCGAGACACCCACACGAGCGAGCGGTTCACGAAACCGATTGCACAATCGGCGTCTATGCAACCGTTCGCCATAGCGCGAAGCCTTGGTCCGGTCGCTCGCATGGCCATTCTTCTCAATTACCGTTCGGTCCACTCGATGCGCGGGGAATCATAATGCCGCGCAGTTCAATCCGTCGCGATAATTGGTGGACAGGTTTGCATTCGGCGGAGGGGCGTCGGGTGTTGTCATTAAAGAAAAGTGCCGTTAATTAACGACGTCCCAATATTTGTTCTGCCCACGGCCGCTCGTTTCGCGTGCCATTATCACGCCGGCCGACATGGCATAATACAGCGGCGAGCAGCGAAACGGCCGCATCAATTAATTGTACAAATGCCTCGATCGATCAAACAGCGCGGTACCCCGCCGCCCTGCCGGCGGGCCCGTTGTTTTCCTTGATTTAATTTCCGTGCTGTCGCGCATTGTTGCCGGCCGAAACGGGGCAGAAACGTTTGCCGCGTTCTACGGCGCGCCTCGATACGCGCAAAGTCGATCCCCTCGCCGGCCGATCGTTCGATGAAACGCACCGGAGATATTTATAAATCACGCACCGACACCGGAAGATCGTATCGGGGGATGCCTGACCTACGACAACGCGGCGTGCTCGCGGACAGGAAGTCGCCGCGACCAGGAATGCCGCCGCCTCATTCTTAGCCACTTATTTAGACGCGTGCAACTCGATAAGTTGATAGGAAAGTGGGAAGATGTTGGTAGAACGTAACGATGGATATTGATGTACTTTATGGATATGAAAAATATAGGAATTAATCTAGCTTGATAAGCCAGAAATCAGTAGTACACTACGGCTCTCATTATTATCAGAATCTCAGATACTCGAACGCCACGCTATTTGATCTCTTATCGGTGTAGATTATGTGGTTATGCTTGGCATCGTGGATTACATTTGCTATAAAAGTAATAAGTGCACCAAGGCGGAAACGCTTGGCGCTAATTGTATGATAAAACTGAAATAGATGATAATTGAGAAACCATAGAGTAATAGGAATCATTAGAAGCCTCTATTTCTTATCTTCTAACTCAAGAATTCTCGCGTCTTAATGGGAATTGGCGATAATAGTGGAGAAAGCCGAGTCTGTTTATGAATGGCGCATTCCCCTGAATTTTGGCGTTTCCGCGCGGTTTCGGTGTTCGAGTCACGTTTCGGAAGAGAAAGAAGGTTCAGGGCCCATTTCCTAGTAGGCGATCGCGGGGACTGAAAAGTCGACACGATGACCCACATCACGGAACTGGGGATCGATACACTTTCACGATTACGGGACCTTTTACGCTCGTTCGAGGCCAAATCGGGCTGAATTGCAGCACGACGGAGCAGCTGGCCGCTCGCCAATCAGGATCTCTGTTTATACACAAATCGACGGACAGAATGTATCGATCGCGCCGAGTCTCTCTTTTGCAAAAGATGCGTTCCGATGTAAAATCGGTGGAAGCCAAATAAACGTCGTTCGCCGCGCTTCAACTCGATACAAGAGGTTGTGTAACGCTTTTTGGCGGAAGTGCTTGCTACTGCCACGTTCAATAAATCTCTTTCGATGATTTATGCTGCCAGCTGACTCCTTTATCGACGAGGATCACAGGTGTATAGAAGGAAATCGGGACTGGTTAACGGAATTTCGTTACAATACTGCTCGTGTCTAGTCGAATGACAGTAAACTGTAATTTTATTACTCTTGTACAGGTGTAGCTTGAGCCAGCCGGTTTATTTTCAAAGGATAATATCTGGTGTTTTAATTCTCGAGTAGAACATAAACGAAGCAAAGTCTGTATGTGTATTGTCATCTATTAGGATGGATTCTGGAACATAAGTATCACTAATTAGAGATTGCAATCAAGCTTTATTTTGCAACACGATTATGATACTAAAGTGTGAACTATAATATTTCATACAGCGGCTATGGTTCAACTGCTCCATACACTTTGAATTTTTTTCACGGTAGCTTGATCCATTTCGCCATGTTCTTCGAACAGTATAGTCTGAAGCATCTCTTATATTCAGCGCTAAGGAACATATCTACAATCCTAGAATACCAAATGAAAATTCAGGCTCACCTTACGCGAAACTGGCTAAACGAGTCTCATATATTTCAGCGTATCAGAAAGTGTGCCTTACCCACACATAAATTTCGCGTCAACTTGACCATCTCGTTTCAGAAAAAGAATTCCGAAAAGAACTAGATCCGCCACTGAAACGGCTACTTTCACGTTTTACCCTCGGCTCGATTCGAGCTCGGTGCACCTCTGTCGTGCCTCTACTATAACATTATTACAAGTAATTACGTACATTACGATGTACCTACTCGACTCGCGACGAACATGGAGTAACGAACCAATTAATTTTCTAACTTAATCTAATTAGGGCGGGAACGAGCTCATTCGGCGCTCTCGAAAAATATGTTAGAGCCCCGATGCACCTCGAATCATTAACTCGAAGGAACCTCGGGCGCATTCGATGGCCCCTGAGGTTCGTTTGCAACGTAACGGTCGTTAAAAGTCCACGCGGCGTGACGACAACGGTTCCTGTTGCAGGATGAGCTGTTTTCAGACAGAAAACGGCTTACCTGGGGCCGCTACTTCATCAAATAACAGGTTGCACGCTGTCGATCACTGTTACGTTGCAAAATTTAGCTACACTAGGTATTCGGACTTGGGGCACCTAGTCTCAACAAGAAATGTAGTACCATTCAAAGTGTAGGTTTAATTGAAAGGAAGGAAACACAAATTCTACATTTTCTTCTGTGGTTCCTATTTTCCTGTACCTTACCAACTTCTCTCTTGAACTGAACACCGAGGCATTGTTTGCATTCGCGATTTATATCAATCGTGTACCTCGAGCAGGAACAGCTCCAACTATTTGCTCCGTTATGGGAGAAAGACACCGAAGGGAGTCGAGTTTCCAATTTCTGCGCTCGGAAACTCGAGTCGATCCAGTCGCCAACGGCACGATACCCAAAGAAACTATCACGATTGCACTCTGCGACATGCAAACGGCTATCCACAAAGTAACGGACTGTCATTACGGGAGCACGTTGTTGCGAACATTACCTACCGTTATCGTAACCAAACTTTACTTAAAAAAGCGACTAACCAAGTTTAGCAGAATCGATAGAAAATCTTCGTGTCTCCTACGATCCTTCAATATGTCTCCGTTACTCCGTGCATCGTCCAACTTCAAATTAAAGTTTCAAAGTAAACCTCCAAAACCGCGATCGAAACGTAAATCGCTACGCTTGAACGGAGATTAAGTTCTCCTGAATACTGGATCTGTCGTGTTCGTTTAAAAGTCGATTTTTCTTCAGTGAGGTAAGCAGATTACCTCGACCATAATCGCGCAGATCGACACGCAGATACCATTACGCGTGGGTGGGCGAATAATCGCGGCTGGCGATCGCTCCCAAGGATATCATTGATCCTCAATAACGCGTGCGAATAGCGCGCGAGAATGTCTCTCGGCGGTGCAGCAGGTAGAAATCCACTCTTACCTCATCTATGTTCACCTGAAAGTGCAAGAAGTGCTGCACCTTCTCGATTAGCTTCGGAATCCTCGGGAGTCCAAGTTTCGTAACTCCGTGCCCGGCCGTAGAAGGTCTTTCGCTCGACGCCTGTTGCTCCGTTTAGACTTTACCGGGACATGTCGATAAGTTCGGTTAATTAAGCGTTACGTTCGCGACGCGTCCCTCGTGTCTTGCACAACCGTGAACTTCCTGCTCCTCAGACACCGGGCTGTTGCAATTTTTCTGCAAACTGACTGCCTCCCGGAGCTTCGCCGGATAAACCGTCTGAAATCCTCAATTTACTTGGAAATAGTACTTCATGGATAAATACAATAAAATACTCGATGAAGCAATAAGACTGTACTCTTCCAGAACTCTTTAAATACAACTTTAGAATTCTCACTCAACTCCCTGTTATCGCACCATCAACTATCTAAACTGCACACTTCATCTGTTCTCTCGCAAGTCAAGTCACGTTTAAGACAATTAAGGCTAAACGAACCTAAACCGGACCTATTCCCACAGGTCGACAGATCGCTAAGTTCATGGTACTACATTTCATGTAGCTTCACGCTCTCACAGCGGAAAGGAATTTTCCTAAAGACGACAGTACAAGGAGGTGTAACTAAAGTTTGAAATTTTGAAAGCAAATTCTCGGCAGAATTAACGGGATACAGATGTGTGTTACTTTACGGTGCGCGTTCCTGCAACAAGCGTGAAGTCTCAATTCCCTAACGGCGTCTTTTCAATGTTAATTCTTAACACCGTCCGGTCAGACGGGATTTATTCCTCCTCGTCAAAGATAGGATCGTTTATTGGATGATTGACTGTCTTTCCAGGACGAGACAGCGCCGATCCATCCGCCTCGAGCGCGCTGCGTCCGAGGATTTTCTGTCAACGGGCAGACAAGAAAAACCTCGGCACTGTCAGAGGCAAAGTTCCGCCGGCGATATTTCATTCGCGATCGGCCCGTTCGAAATAAATAGCCGAGGCGGCTTAGAAATGAATGAGCACCAAAAATACGCAGCCTTTCGCAGCGGCCGTGTTTCCTCGTTTTTCTCCGCGTCTGCTAGCGAACAGGGCGTTGCCTGTCTGTTCCGACGACTGTCGTCCAAATCTCCTCCACAAACGCGTATGCAATTTTAGTATACCGTCGTGGACCGGTACGTGATATTTTATCAAATATATCCTGCGGGCTGGGAGCTAAATGTTTGGCCGAGGATATTTCTCATTCAAATGACTGGTGTTACTTTGCTGGGATTCGGCTTAAGCACTGTTTTCATACACTATTTCTGAGTGAAGTTTTCTTCGTTTCTCTGTTCTTGTTGCATGGTAGCTGGTCTTGCTATTATTATCGCGTGTGGGGTCCAAAGCGACTTGGATATAGGGATTAGGAGAGAATATAGGAGGGATTAAGGAGATGTTACTGTACAGCCATCATAAATCTGGTAGTGGCCGCTGCTGGCTACACTCAAGTGTCTAAGCTTGACCACTGCACCTTCCTTAATTGCTTGCACTTCTGCGTGCAAGCATTTCCGGTGGATACTTGGGGTTTTGCTATTTATATAATTGTTTAATGGTACGGATTTCTTTATTATTTTATGCAAATTGGTTATTAAAGGGAGATAGTGAGAAGTTTGATAGGTGGATTTAATAGATTTTTGTTTCAACCTACAAATATTTCATTTGTTAGAATTCTGTAGTGTTTTAGCGAAGTATTTTCCAAAATATGTTGAACACGTTTCCCAGGAATCGACCCTCTCTACTCTTCGATTTCCTTTATGCACGACGCGGTGGATCCCGATTCGTCTGACTGAAACGTCGGCTTTGTGGGCTCATTAGACGCGCTTTTGAAGAAACGCCGACCCCTAATTGCGTGCATGGCTCATTAGCGCACCGCTGACGCAGGATAGATCGTCTCCATTGAGGTGCTTCTCCTTTGCACATTTAATTACCGATACTTAAACCGACCTAATTTCGAGGCACGGCACTCGCGGGAAAAGTAGCTTTTGGGGGAACAACGTGAGTTTCGAGATCGATTCTGTAGGCGGGTTCAAAGGTGTTTGTCATTGCAGTGGCGAATCATTAACATAGTTTGAGGAACTATTAGGCCAGTGTTTCAGGTGATGTGAACAGAGCTTCTTCAGCACTTTCTCAACTTAAGTATACACCCTTAAGCTTCTTGTTAATTGTGATCTATCAAATTTTGGAAACTCTAGAAACTAATAGTACTTATCACCATCTACAACTCGATAATTTATCAGACCTGCGCGCGATGCCCTTTGCGGGCCGCGCAGGAATATTCTACCGAGCTTTCCCATTTCCAACCAAAGCCCATCAATCAAAGAATGCGTTTCTATTTGGCCCAATAATTTTACTAGGTCCAAAGTGGTAGGAAATTTCTGTCGCGTGGAATAAACTGTCCACGCGGATCGTTGCAATACAGGTTTCTGGACGGGCGTCAAGCGGCTCGCTTTGTTTCCGTTATTATTAGAAACAGTGACAGCAGTAGCATTCAAATTCCGCGCGGAGCAGATAAATTTTTGCTCCTAGGGGCGCGCGTTCGAAGAAGTCCCGGGTTGTTTCTTTTTTAAGAGCTTTCGCGCGAAAGCCCCCTCGCGAAGCTGTGGCCCGTTAAAGCGGCGGGGAATCATGCCCGCGTCTAGACGGAGAACGATGCTCGCCTTTTTTCCGCGGCCGTGAAAGTAAGCCGAGCGGTTTTCATTCGGTTACGCAGAAGTAAACCTGCCTGGAAGCTGTATCAACTAATTAGCAGGTAGATTTCTCGCAACCGGCGAGAGCACACCCGTTAATTGTAACGCTGAAGGTATCATCGCGGATTCGGAGATCTGTATCAAAGTTGTTAATCGGATTCTTGGCTTCATAGCCGTTTTGTTATCCTCGCGTGGGGCATAATGAACGCCGCTTGGGTTTAAAGCGAAGAATTTATTCGGTGGGAAGTCTCGCATTGCATCATACAGAGGAAATGAGTGATACAATGAGCTGTTTGTTCGAAGATTGCGTGATTTTACTGTGGAGAGGGTTTTGGGATGAAAATATTGTAAATAAAATAGCAAACCGTGGTTTTTGTACTATAACATCACAGTTTTAAACTCATTGGCCCCAAGTAGAGAAGATCTTCACTGCATCAAATTAAAATAATTTTGTGCAAGAGTGTTTTCGTTGGACAAGCTCTTTCTTGATAAAATTCCTGTGTCACATGAAAGAACTTTGACATGCTGAAAGAAGCATACCCGTAACTGTACACAGGAAGTATAATACATTAAGTACAGTAAACTCTTTGTGCAGCCAAATTAAATTATTCCCCTGTTACAACAAGACCTCTCGCCTTTTCAAAGAGCGAGTATTGAACAATCCTGTCCATATACGAAAGCAGGAAACCAGTAGCAGCACCTGAGTGGCTTGATCGCACCGGGGAGCCCAGCGCCGACACCTGAATCACCCCGCAACTCACTGGGAAGCCCTTATATGAGCCTCGCGAGCTTACAGATTCTAATATCCTTTCACCTAAAGCAGCAGCTCGGCTGAGCCCGACTTTCCCACCAAATCTGATCTTGAACGTTCAATCTAAACCTAGCGCTGGTGTCCATTTAAACGCCGCGAGAAGCGTTGCGTGGCCCAGGTGCACGCGAACCATTCATAAACGGGCGCGATCAAGCAAAAAGACGTGCGCACTCGTTGGGTGCAGCGGTGAGAGATTAAGCTGCTGGTATTAGCGAGCGCAGGGGTGTAATCGTTATTAATGCGGGCCTAGGTCACGGGCGACGGATCGTCTTTGGTGGCGGCTAGTTAGTTCACGAGAAGGCCAGTGGCCGCGCTCGCGCTCACTATAAATAATCATGGCGCGGGGATGTCCAAGTATAGACCGTTGGGAGTTTGCCAGCCTGCGAGGAGGCCTCAGCTATTTTTGAGCCTGTCGCCGCTACGAGCGCTACGACGCGCGCGATAGACACTCTCTAATCAAAACTGCACGGCCGAGGAACGACAGAGATGGCCGCTTCATGTCTTTCCCCGACAATGAAGCGGCAGGCCTGCGCAGTGCTCCCACCTGATGCACGCAAATTTTCCCCGCTACTCCGTGCATCGCCGATTGCCGGTCTTGCGCCTGACCTTGGGCGGGATTGATTTATCGTGTTAATTACCTGCTGAAGGTCTGCGCGCTCGACCCGTCCCTTTTAGAAAGCGGCTTCGACTGTTGACCCTCCTAACGTCACGGTTAATCAGAATTCTATAGGTAATATTCACGTGGTCAATTTATTTGGGCACATGGGTCCGTGCTGGGTGAGCTGCATCTTCATGCTCCCCGGAAAATCATTACAGTTTGGTATTATTGATACAAAGTACTCTTTGATGTGGTGTCATCTGGTGTCTATTTTTAGTTTTATGGGATCAAAGATTTGTATGACATAAGTACGTTTTTATGCCAGGTAAAGATTCCAAGAGTAGTGAAAATATTCGTAAAAATTGTTTAAGGCAATTACAAAGCAATGCTGAGCTTCAAATGATCAAACAGCCTTCAGAATTTCCCGATTAAAAAATAGCGAGATGAATTATATAGAACAGTGAGAAGTAAACATCGAACATCAGGAAAAGACCTTTGGATGCAAGTGCAATGCGTGTAGAAAGAATGGGGGCACAGTAAAAAAACTCGTTAGTAAATCTCCGCGAAAAGTCCAAGACTCATTTCCATGCAAAATGAACGTGTTGAAATTTTAATGCCATCTTTCATATACAATACAACTTAATTCTTCTACGACTTAAGGAACGTCAATAAACATCACTCTCCTTTAATATTTCCAGTAATTTAGTGACACGAAATCGCTATTGATCCAAATTTATTAAGCATCCACTAATCCACATCGCTGCCACGTATGGGCCTGTTTTGAACGAACCGCCGCAGGTTCGATAATTTCGATACCTGCGCGATGCTGGACGCGCAGAAACTTTCTCCATGAGCTAGCTTCTATACTCCATACAGTATAACATCCCACAAAGTTGATGTCAAAAGCTGCTAAAATGACAATTGAATGAAAGTTCTGTTCTCCCTGGGGACGATTATCGAGTCCGAATAAATCTCTCTCGCGAGCCACAAATTCCACCGTCCACGGCAAGCGGAAAGAAACTTATTTGCAAAACAACAAAGTGTACATCAGGCCCGTTCGACTGATTCTTTGCTCGAATATGGTATAAGCGTCAAAGGGCGCTGCCGCAATCAGCCGCAATCGGTGAACTGGTCAGTAAAGTGTGCGTCTGCCGTGAGAAGTGGGTGAGGTATTTGATTAATAGTGATCCACCCAATTCCGCATTTGACGGACCCACTGGCGGCTGAACGATCCTGTGGTGAACGATTCGCTAGAAGTAAGTCCGCTCCTCGTTTATGCATAACTATACCGCATAATCGGGCGCAGGTATCTCCGTTTTAGCGTGGGTTGTCGATTTGGCAGATGAGTTGTCAATGAAAATCGATCCCGAATTATCTGGGGCAAAGGGCATCAGCCGCGTTGGACAGTTGCCGAATTTAAATGCCTGTTGTCGATTTGCTGATCGTTCGATCAGGAACACTGTCCGCCTCTACTCTAGTGACGAGCGCGTACCGTGACGAAATATCTCGCCGCTGATATCATTGCCCTCGAAAGAATACAATTCGTTATTCCGGGACTAATTCCATTGGCGTACGCGCCGCTGCCCTCGCGTCTGCTCCTTTCAATTGCCCCAGTGTACTCCGAGTGCAGTCGTTCCCGTGAATTTTCGGGATAGTGAAATTAATAGTTTACACAGTATTTCACGAGTATCGAGAAGCAGTAGCACTGTTCCGTGTATATTTAATAAGAAAATAATAGACAGAATCACAGTAGGCAATGCATTAGCGTTAACACAGCGATTGGATGCTGTTCGTTTTGTAAAATTGATTAGTCACGCTAACGATACAACTCTAAGATGTCCCGGAGATACTCTGTAGTTGACCAAGAACCATGGGAAAATTTACAGACTTCCGCATCGACTAAGACAACCACTATGACGACTGCAGCTAAGCTTTACGGCAAGGATCTGAGCGAGTATGACGACGTCGATGTGGACGAATTGCTGGCACAACTTACACCGGAGGAAATCAATATACTAGCCAAGGAAGTGGATCCTGACGTAAGAATATTGTCGATGATAAGTTTCATTGGGAATTTTCTATAGCCTTTAATCGTTATTCGTTGTATTCTTATAGGACAGCTTCATGCCACCCTCGGAACGCTGTAGCTACGAATGTGACAAGAGCCCGACAGGCCCGCTTAATCGTAAGAAACTTATTGAACACATCAACAAACAGGCTTTAGAGACACCAGATATACCTGAATTGAAGCCCTATGTACCTGGTGTTATTAGAGGCAAAAAGGTGCATATCCTTTGCAAGCGATTATTCTGTGACGCGTGCGAAGTACACGTAATTTGTATACACGTTTCTGTTTATTATTTTCCAGTGGGTCCCTCCTCCCCAAGAAACTGTGAAAGAGAAAGAAGCGGACGAGCAAATCGCTATTGATCTTGGAGAAGAGTATGAACAAGCATTATCGAGTGCTACTCAGGAAGAAATTATTGATCTTGCTGGTGCGTTGTGACTGGAATTTTTAAAGCAATACGTAGTTATGTGTATTTAATACTGGCTTTCTTTTGCACAGCTATTCTCGGATTCCATTCCATGATGAATCAAGACCAGTATCATGCCTCTCTATTGAATTCTGGCCAGCCTGTTGGTTTAGGTTGGGATGGGATTACGAAAGCTAGTCAACCGAAACCTTATCCAATGGAGCCACCCAATGATACGGACATCGATGCCACTATCAAGCAAGTCCGAGAGGATAATGTTTCGTTGACTGAATTGAACTGGAATAACATTAAAGTAAGAATCGGAAATGTTAAGAATATTAATTGCACAGGCTGTATTTCTTACTAATGCTCGCTTGTCGTTTCGCAGAATATATCCGACGAAAAGTTCATGCAACTATTCGAAGGGCTGGAGATGAATACGCATCTCGAATCCTTAAGTTTAACAAACGTGGGGCTCACGGATAAGACTGCGCAAAGGTTGGCAGAGGCGTTGGAGAAGAATTCTACCCTCAGAGTACTCAAGTTAGTATATCAACTACTGATTTCACTAAGTTGCGTAGCGGATGAAATGGCATTGCATATCGAGATTTTTTATTTTCTAGCGTGGAAACAAACTTCATAAGTCCAGCTGTGATAGTGAGGCTCATGAGGGGGCTCCTTAAAACAAAATCGATCGAAGAATTTCGATGTTCCAACCAGGTAGATAATCGTTAAAAGTCAAGCTATATTACTCTGCGACTTCTTGCACTCTCTAATATACGTCTTTCCTGTTTTCCGCGCGTAGAGGTCACAGGTGTTGGGAAATAAAATTGAAATGGAGATTACACAGTTGGTAGAGCAAAACCCAACGTTGCTTCGACTCGGCCTCCATTTGGAGTTCAATGACGCTAGACATCGCGTGGCTGCGCATCTGCAACGCAACATTGATAGGAGTGAGTACAAATATAATATCTGTGAATATTTTCTCCGCGAAATTTTTGATTCCGATCACAAAATTGTGGATAAAATTGTGTAAGATTCCAATTAGACATTTATATTTCTGAAAAAGATAAGCGAAACGTTTCTTATCTTTTTTGGAGTTCTATTATTTAGCAATTGTATTGTTTGTGCAATTTATCGATCGTATCTTAAGTGTCGCCAGCTTATCTCTGGTACAACACCATTTATAATAATGATAACGATATTTATTAGACTAGTCGATTAATCTATTTCTTCCAGGTATATCGTATAAAAATATTTTTAATACTCATACTACAAGAATTCACGTTATACGCCCACGACATTGAAAACAGTATTTAACGGTTACTTATAATATTTATCCTGAGATATGTGCCACATTGGAAACTCTTTAACCGAAGCATTTGCTTCTACACTCTAAAGAGACTTGTTCGTACATTCATTCGCGCCAGAGCGATATTTAAACTGTTCATTTTTCGTTTAGATGGGAGCAATTGTATGGGGGACCATGGAGATCATACGACGAAATGCTTCTAACTCTTCTGAATCTGCTTCGTAGTCTTACATAGCGCTTTATTAGCACATCATCATTCATCCATTCATCCCGCTAAATTCGTTTATTATTTTTCTAGCTAGTGGCATAGAGGTAACTATGAGACCCTAGAGTGCACCCATTCGAATTCCAAATCTTCCGTACACTGATTCTAACACTGGTTCGTTCTAAAACTTAATCGATTCTCGTACTCCGAAGCACTCTTCCTGTTTCACGCTTTATTCCACCAAATCACTTCACACTTCTTGTCAAACTGAAGAACATTAAAGATATCGCAAGCTAGAGAATTCATTGGCCAATCTATTTTCAATTTTCAACCAGGTTCAGAACCACAGGTTAGAGTACTTGAGCGTTTGATTCGGTATGAATCTTTTTACATCGTCCTTGTTCCATTACTGCTTATCGCTTACGTAACATCGATAATCCAGACAGCAGATAGAAGCTGTGACTCATGCTTTTGTGTAGATTCGCTTAATTTTTTAGACAAAGACTGTGTTCGATTACCTGAAGTATTTCACGGGACAAACTACTCGGTATTGTGTTTGTTTCGCTTTGATACGACACACGCACAAATACTTTTCTACTCCCGCGTTCTCGGTGTGCATATTTAAAAGAGAAACCGTATTCTTTAAAATGATTCTAGGCCAGAATCTTACTTCCTACGTATTCACTTTACAGCATGTTTCACACGTCCCCCACCCGATCCAATGCAAGCTTTTTTATTTTCCCCCTTTGCTTTGTTATTCACACATCCGATAATCGAAAATACATAACAGGCACACGCGAAGCTCCTGCACTTTATCGTGAAAATATCACCAGAAACTCAGTCCCACCTTGATAAACATTTTTTCGAGAATCTCAATCGATTATTTGTTTTACTAGTCTGTCGTGTGGAACGCGCTAAGGCAGAGAGCGGTGCAGCTGCGAAAAATTTCATTATCCCCGTAGGCAGCGTAAAAGACAGAACGTAGCGCTGATTAGCGCAGTGAGTAGACTTAACTGTTGAAAAAATAAATATCTGTTACCCGAATTCTGTTTTGAGAATTTGTCTTTGATGCCTGTTTTACTTGGTCTACACAAAATGTCCGTGACAATGTCCAGAATGTCTATGAATGTCGAGTCGAAGTGATACCCGTCGAAGTAGTAGCATCTAATTAAAAACGTTAGAAAGAATTTCTCTGCCTGTTTGCGACTGTTCGTATGTGCATTTTGTACCGAAGAAACTCGTTCGTGTTTATTTATTATATTTCTATCTAACAGTGACGAACATTTTATTGTCTTGTCTTACGAAAGAATGTTCATACTACTAGTAATATCGAGACACGAGGTGACAAAGTACCAGCGCCAATTACCAATCTGCTCTAGACGTAATAATAACATTCATAACACTATCAGGAATGTAGAATTATTAGTAGCATAATTAACACTGGCAATAATACTAACTTTAGAAATGATCACAGGATTACTCATTATAGTAATATGGTATTAGTACGAACAGTAACGTAAATTAACATAAAAACTGGTATCACATTCTATCAGCAGTGAACATTGCCGTCATGTATTCATGTTCATGCATCTCTCGCACGATTTTATCTTGAGTTGCTCGCATCCTCCTCCTCTGCATGCCTTCTAACGCCACACAAAACTTTAATGCGAGGGATTTATGCGGGTAGAAGGGAAAAGGGCACTTCACACAAACGTACCACATTACCACAGTCGTTAATTTTATCAGTACGCATATCTCGGATTACATTTTCAAGCAGAATTCTTGCATCAATCATTACACTTTCTTTTGCAATGTATCATCTCATTGTTGTTGTATTCCACGTCTACGCTGACGACGATAAACTGAAACGACCATTATGACGTGCCACGTTTACATTCGGCCGTGCAAGGAGGTCTCGAAACGACAATTTCATGATATTACATAGAAGATTCTTTTTTTGGGGATGTGGAAATACTATTGGAGTAATAATTTGAGTTTGTTTCGACCTCTCCTTTGCTATGAAAGGCCAATTATACTCTAGTGTACACGACTTTACCACCCACCGATGAGAGACTCTACGAGTCAGAGCTGCGATCTATACTTACGACACCTCTATTCTTTCCCAACAGTACGGAAAGACCTAACGCTGCGGCTACAGTTCCGATTCTTTAACATGAACCACAGGAAACCTGCCTTGATTCAATGAAAGGTAGCTACACGTTGAGTGGTGCTCGATCGGCAGAGTGAACTGCGCGTTGTCGTTTTCTTTTTAAACCAGCTCTAATCATTATTCGCACTTTTGCAGCTTCACTAATTCCGCTTCTGAGTAGACAGCATACCCTTGCGTATCCGAAACAACGCCGACGGAGCAAAAGAAACGCAGTTTCAGGTGACAGACAGCGTATAGAACGTTCGATAGCTTATTGATCCCGAGTAAACGGAACAGTTCGTTGTTAAGTAGATTTTAATAAAACTTTCCAACCCTCGGTCACCGATCTTCGGAATATCAAAGTAAATTAGATAATTTTGCGGTAGATCTTTCGTGCTAGATGGCGATAACACGGTGGCTTGCTTATTTGCACGAGTCTTCCAATTGTTTAACCAAACTCTATTCTAAATATAGCAAGCAGTCTTCGATTCTACAGATCATTTTTGTCAGAACATATCGAATATCTTTACGGATACCTTATTCGAGATTAAAGCTGGGTAGAGTTATTCGATCAATCAGCTGTCCGGATTGGGAATATCGAAGACGAGGCTTTCTGCTAAGTGGTCACGACTTGATCAGCGTGGGAAGTCTGTTAAAAAGTAGACAGGAGCGTTCACCCATCGGTTTACGCTAAGTGTCCCGTTCGGAATGGATCGTAGCTATCGCGCGGCCGATAATGGGGCCGAAAAGAGAGTTTCGCGCTTGATCTGACACGTCGTTAACTGCGAATCTGTGTTCGTAGACAAGCTTTAACTCTGCTCGACGGCCCCGCTGCTAGGTTTAGGTACATCCTATCAAACCCGATGAAGTCGTGACGCGTTAATTTCCACGCAAGGCTCCAGCAGCTCTGTTCGCTTTGCGTGACGTCCTCTCGACGTTAAATGTCGAGCAGCTTAACACGTGCCGACGTAGGTGGTGATGGGATCAAGCGTATCGCGAGTAGTATCGAAATCGGGTGCAGGATAGGCTGACCGTAGAATCTGCAACCTGGGGATAGCTGTTTCGAGCAAAAGCATAGGGAAGATTAGCAGAGGAAACTTCCGATTCAGAAATATCTATTCCTCTTTGAGAATCTCTTTTCTGTAGATTACGATTTCCTAATAATGTTCCTATTTCATATTTTAGGTGAGAATGATAGTTTGTATTTAGATATTTAATGGCAATCAGTGGAATAGGAGATATTATTGATTGCAGTACTTATAAAGATTACATTTGTTCTATTTATGATAATAATACAGTAGGATATTAAGTAACCGTTCGATCCCATCACTAAACGTACACTACAAATCAAAAGTAAGAGACTAGGTTTTGTGATTGTCGTTTTTCGGTATGGTAAACAAGATTATTTCCTAGCATTCCTTTTTTTTATTGGTACACAGTACTTAAATTATGTAATAGGAATAGTTCATGGACTGTTACATTTCGTACAGACTTCCCCACAAAAATTTGAAGAACAAAGTTTAGTTTAGCTTCAAGTTTCTTTCAAGTAATTAGTTGCAGGGTTCAAAAAACACATTTACCTTTCCCCAGTTGAATTATCTTACACAGGCTGTTGAAGTACGTTTCTCAGAAATATTTCATTCCTGTTACGTTCTTTGGCTTGATACTTTTGATCGGAGTGTAGTTCAATTCACCCTCGCTCGCTGACACCTCGTGCAGGTTAAATCGCGTTGAAACTGTTCCGTTGGATCAACCGCGAGCTGCTCACGATAAACTTCTCCCCCCGTGCATGGGGGTGGTACAACTCAATTAGCCGGTCGTTTGGAGAAAAGTTGGTAGCCAGATTGCCGCTTTACAGTTCAGATTAGCTGCTTACGTATGTAGGAAAATGGGAGTAATTCCTTTCTGTCACGCGAATAACTTTCGATGCTGGTGCAAGACATTCGTTTCATTTAAAAGTATTCGGTCCCTTGCTTTCTTCTTTTCACTATTAACTCCTTGCGTTTCAACGAACTTAGGTATGCCGTGCAATTTACTCGTTGATTATTCTGGCTAAAGCAGGTCGAAAATATGGAGGAACATTTGTTCTTCTTGGCTCCTGTTTCCGAGTAAAATAACAAACAGAAGATACAGCCCCTATGTTTTTAAAAATTGATTAGACTTAGATTTTTAATCTCTATGTTCTTATACTGCAGCAACGTCTTACTTTAGTCGCTATATTTAGCAGAGAATTACACCAACTTGCAGTAAACACTATTCTATTATCACTTTTATCGAATGTGACGTGCATCGAAGTGTGTGCAGACTAATATAACCAGTGTCCACGACCAGTGTTTTATCAATTTTTATGAGAATAACAGCGTGATACTGTCCTTTTAATTAACACCGATTTTGTCTTGCAGTTCTTTCTGGATTTCTTATCACTAACAGAGCGACGATACGTCGCTGAAGTTTACCTCGAAGCTTCTTTCTTTTGCATGAAACCAACGAAGCCTCGTTTCCGTTTGCATTTGGGTCTACGAGGTTTCATTTTTCTAACAGAGACCACGCGAAAGAAGCTTCGATGGTAGGAAATATTGCTTCGAACCGAAAGACTTCGCATTTTCTGTGATTCCCATTTCCATCTCAAGTAATGTCACTGTAGAAAGCACTGACCTCTAATTTTTCAACTTTGAACAAGCGAAAGCTTTGAATCGGGATGTCGTCTGTGTCTGGCGCTCGATTACAGAGGGATCAATTTCACGCGAGTCGATCTCCAAGACACGAAGAACTTGACGATGAATAATTCAGTTTTCATACATTAAGACATCCAAGGGAATGCGAAAACCTTCGGTTCGAATTCTACGACCGCTCGACTGAATTATTGCAAGGAGGAAAATCACGGGGACAGGGATATTTCCCTTCCTCTATCGCGCGCTCGGCTAAACCTCGTACGAATGTTTGCACCCTCGAGACGGAAGTTGTTTAATTCGCGGACGAAGTCGATGATGGATGTATCAAGCTGGAAGTGGGGCGGAAAGGGCAGAGCAATGCTCGCGACGGGAAGCACGATTTCAAAGTGAATGGAAGACAATTAAAAAGGCAACGATCGCGCGCCGGCTCCCTCCTTCCCTCTCTTTACCGTGTATTTTATGTCGTCGCCGCTCGATTATTCCTGGCCAGCATGGAAAATTGCAATTTTCCCCGGGTCGAATTACGCTGCGAGCAAGGCCCGGAGGGTGCTTTGAAAATTTCACCCTTTTAATCGAGTCACGCGCTGTTCTTTGTCCCCTGGAAATGATGATAATTGATTCGAGAGTTCCGTTTTCACGTGAAAATAAAGTAGACACCGAACGGGATCGTTTCACCGTTCAAAAAGTTTGTTGAAATTTTTATCTCGTTCAAAGCAGACAAATCTAACAAACTACGTTATATTTCACGCGTTTACATTTCACGGATGTATTAGAGAAAAGTGAGCTCAATTTGTGAAATTTTCTTCACCAATATGAAGAATAACGAATGAAAAATAAATAGCTCTTTTCAATCTTCCATTCCATTGGCAATGTAACGGACACGTGAATAACGTAAAGCTTCCCGCACATACAGGCGCAATTGCTGAATAAAAATCACTCGCCGGACGGCTGCTCTTTTTAGAAATCTCCATCGACAGCAATGATCTGTTACATGGGAGAAAGCTTCTCTTTTAACTGAACGAAATTGCTGGAAGCCCTAAAACAAAATTGTAACTATATTCCCTGAGCGAATGAAACATTTATTTTCGTTCCACGTGATTCCGAATCGAAGGCAAACACGTAGCAGTAAGAGAATAACATTTTTTAATACGATTCATTTTTGCGTTCGTTGCTCGAGTTTTCTGTTCACCGAGGAAACATTCCCCCTGCAATATTCGCGGTCGAGCGCGCGAAGAATGTATATAAAGCAGGGGTTGAAAGCTGAAATAATAAAAATCCTGGGTTTTCAAATGGTTTCAGAAATCCGTCATGGCAAACGGTAAAGGTTGCAAAAAGAACGCACGCATTACCGTGTCGTTTTAGTTATTATTTTAATATCGTGGCCGATCCTCTACAGAAGAACAAATTGAAACTGTACGATGAATTCTTCGCGTGTTGTTTTGTTCCTGAGAAAATCCATGTTCCCAAAATGCAAGAGACACATGCTCCACTATAGTCCAGACGAGTTAACTGTTTTCTCGAGGTCGTCGAATACAACCATCCCTTCCACGTCGTTTATTCCCACCGCTCCACCAAATTTCGATTTTCTCTAAAACGAAGCCTCGCACGAAGGAATTGTGTAGGCCAATTTCGATAGACTTCTTCATAGAGATCTTCTTCGCTTCGTAATGGAATTATTTCGCTAACAATTTCAATCCCTGGCGTAAAAAGTGTGCCGTGTTGAATTGTGCGCGTCATGCATATTCTTCGCCGGCATGCAACCGATCGGTGAAGAATGTTTTTTAATTGTCTTGTCGAAGGCTGAGTGCATATGATGACAGTGTTTCGGGTGTCTGTTGCAGTACGGCAGTCCCGGCTCGGGGTGGCGACATCTTAACGCGAAGTGGCGTTCGCCTAGGTATTATTTGTACATATATTATATATTTATTTACCATATGTTATACGTCTATATATATATAAGATATGGAACACCACTTACTTTCATGCATCGCTCGCGGCACACTGTTCCCGCTATAATTTTACACGAGTTAATTCGGGATCGACAAACGTACCTATCGAGGAAGCTTTTTCCATTTTATGTATAATTATGCCTTTTGTCAATATGTGTCAGAATAAACATTGTCGTTCTCCGGCCTTTGTTTCAATCCCAACGAACTGTCACGGCGGGCTCGCGTCTTTGAAGATCTGCTTCCGGTAGACGCGGCGGCAGTACGGTCGAGTTCGGGGTTTAAGATTTAAGTTTCTTTTCTTTTTCTTTTTTTTTTAATTCCCCCTCCCCACACGCTTTCTTTGTATCGATTCTCTGCCTCGCTCGAGGACGAGCACATCCACGCTGTACATACTGTTCGTCTTGCATGAGTATCTGTACTTTAGCGCAAATTGAACCGCAAATAAACCGCTCTGGCACTTTACCCCACCTTGTTTACCTGGATCACGTATGGTTCTCTTTCTCTTTTATCAATGATTCTTTCAGACTGCGAGCGACGATCCGAATTTGACCCTTAAGCTAATTCTCCTCTTCTCTGTCCATTGTCGAGGCACTGTCAGTCTCTTTGTCTCAGATGGAATAACATCCTTAAAACCGTACCAAAACGTTCCATTATCTGCAATCTTAAAGAGGAAAGTTTCAGTTACGCAGAGGCAGCCTGTCAGGCGGACGCAACAATTCTATCAAGATAATGAAACGACCGCGTGTGCTTACACCGATTCGACATTCATTCGAGGCTAGCTACCGGTTTAAGGGTTGAATATGATCTGCCGGCTCTGAATTCTAATTGTTAGCCGGCGCTCGGGGAAAGTTCGCCGGCGATAACGGGGGAAAATATTTCCCGGGCGTAACGGCGCGTATATCGCGCCGCCCGGAAACCCTTTTTATCGGCGTGCGTGCTCCCAAGTTAAAGCTCCCGGTCGATTTCGAGATTGCAACGGGCAACGAGTAGTTAACTACATGCAGCTTGTATCGCGCCAGCCGGGCCACGTGTTACTTCATATAATAGCGCGTTTAAACCTATCCACCGTGACTTTTTTAAAGCCCCCCCTCCCCCGACACAGGCTCGCATCGTGGTAATCGTAGGACTTACACCCTGCCACGTACCTCCAGCGACGCGCGTTTCGATTCCCCCATTGTTCCAACTTTATCCTGCAATTTCCTTCCACGCGCACTCGAAACGCTCCGAGTTCCAATTAACCACATTTCAATGCCTTTTAATGCCTGAAAATTATAAGAATCTTGTGAGTTTCGGCGGTAGCTGTTTAGGATCTTGAATGTTCTGGGATCCTGAAGGTATAAAATCGAAGGAAGTATCGATTTTAATAGGGGGTAGTCACTGTTTGTAAAGTAACAAATTTAGATCACCAATCTGCAAGTCGATTTTTTAAGAGATCTAAAATTTTTCCTTTGAATTTGATCCAACTCGAAGCGTCTCGAGGCCATCGCTTCCCGCACACCGTGCAAACCTCTACTAAATTCCTCCGGCTGCACCCGCGTGCAGAAAATTCAATAAGCTTTCGGATTTACCGAGATCCGTGTACACGTTAATCTTTCTCGATCATAACTGGGGAGCACTGTGTTTTTCCAAACATGCAAATCGTATTGTTGGAGGGGAATTTGTATTTGGTTGGACACCGACGAGAATCTCGTTGCACGATCATTTTGTTTTCACCCTGGCACCGATACGTTCTTTCGCTGTATTTCCGCCCCCGATGCAGCGGAAAATCCACCTTTCTGGCGTTTTATTTTTTAAAAAGAAATATATTTTCTTGTTTTAACGTGCACGCATTTATTGCACTTGGAAGTATTTCACGCACAAGCATCGCGATTGCACATTAACGCAGATATTGTTAATTCTTTGTTTAGTGATCACGTTTCACGGTAGGATATTCTGGTTAACAAGTGCTAGTAGTATCCTAATCGTTATCTCTTTAACGTACACTGTAGTATTAACGAGTAAAGGAACGCACATTGATGTCAAAGTTGACTAATCTGTAGCGCTGAATGTGAATAAAACTCTGGAACATTGAACGAACGATCCGACGATAGTGAGAGCACCCCGGTGCAATTCCTTCCGCGTGGAAAGAAGAATGGGTGCGTACGGAGTTAATTGAATTTACGTCGATTTTATGCGAGTTTCCCTTCGGCCGTTTGTCAGCCGCTTGATTGTACGTAGATTTTGATAAGGAAACGAAAGTAAAAGAAACACGGGGTCGGAAGAATAATAATGGGGTTTCGACTAACTGTTTGTCCGTTGCTCGGACTCCCTGTTCGCTCCTTTGCAAATGAACCCATTTGTATTCAGTCGCACGGACAATTCGTCCCTCCTCGATACTGGAGTTGGCATTAAATTTTAGAATGCGAAACGACGCCGTCCACCTCGTAGGGAAATTATTTTCAGTATGGGAAGTCGATTACTGGCTGCCGCGTGTTTTTGAGTGGACAGTAATTGAAGGAATATTTTGTCGGGGGTAAATTAATTTCGAAAAGTTTAATTAAAAACCATTTATTTGCTAACAGGTAGTAGATGAGAAATTAACACATGGTCTCAACTACATTAAATAAATAATACTAAATACACTTTTGCTTAATGCAAACTTGCACTAAATGCTCAGAATATGATTTTCTGATGGCTCCCGTTTCTCGTTAAGTATGAGAATCTACCGGACCAACATTGGAGACACGTTTCATTGAAGTAGTTAAGGTAGTAGCGTATTTCGCGCTCACGTGCACAGGGGCATGTCATCATACATGGAGATTGGTTCCTGTATTCATATTTGGCGTACACCGCGTTACTTTGTCCTGTAAAATCAGTGGATAAACGCGAGGCCAACGGGAATGGGGAACAGGGAAGGACTTGCGATAGAAATTCGAGCCAATTTATTCGGCAATTGAGACTTCAATTACTTTTCCAACCGAGCCGCATACAACCGAGTTTTTTCTTCGTCGACCTGCTCTTTTTATCTTCGGTTTCTCCATTCCCTTTTTTGCTTCTGCCCTCCATCAGACATCGCCGACCATTTCTTCTCATCTATTTTGGATTTTACGCTATCATCGATACTCGGCCACCTTTCTCCGGCGTTTCTCTCCACCTCCCTGCTGGACGATTTTTTCACAGGATATTAGTCTGTTCCCCTATCACGGCGCTCGTTCATCTCGGGGAAATTCCATAGTTTTGGCAAATCCTCCCATCCCTCCTCGTTCGTTTGTACACCAATTTAAATATCCCCGCAGATAGTATCCTCCTGTCACAAAACTGCACTTTAATGTACTCGATAAAATGAAACGGTGATAGGGTCGTCATTGGTTCCATCTGTCACATAAAATAATGACAGAATAATTAAAAAATAATTGTTCCATCACATTAGTCTCATGCGAGACACGATATTTTCACCGCATCGTGGATTCTCACCTTCCCCGTTTCAAAAGCAAATCTCACGTGACAGACCTCAGGCAACTCTAAATGCAGGATGTCACAGACCGACGCAAATATGTAAAAAAAGTCCACAATTCACACTTTAACTTTAACCACCCAATTCATTTTCTTCACCCTGCAGCAAGCCCGCGACGTGATAAGTGCTGAAACTTCCCTTTTTTTCCTTCAGCACGTAGAAGAAACGCGGCGCAATGTAATTATACACGCGAGACAGTGGGAATTATTCAGCGCGGTGACAATCGTACGGGGAACCGCGATTCCATTGCACCTCGCAGTTTCATCCTGCAGCCGTGCAACAGCCGTCGCCTCCTGGCTGGCGCGCGCTAATAATTAATTCCCCGTAAAATAGGGAACGACGGCATCTCGCTAGTCGAGGGCACGCAGTTGTATATCGCGGTGAGAGCCGTAATGCGGGGGTTATTAACGGCCCTCCCCCCTGGCGTCCTGCAGCCCGCTGTTCGGCTTACGTGTTACGTAACGACGCTGCAATGCCTCGATCCGATAACGCGGCTCACATTCGTGTGACACCGATGCGTTTACGTAAACCAAGCGATCGATCCGCGTTTTTTTGGCACACTGGCACCCTCGCCTTGCATCGTGCGCCGTTTCTGCAGTAAATACAACCGAGTGCACCCCTTGCCGTGGCCTCAGATCGCTTAGGTGGAGGTGGGTTTTTTTACCTGGTCGAGGAATTTTATGTGGATGAATTTCGGGGAGTAGTTGGCCACTTTATTTACTTATTATTGTTAGAGCGAGAATTGGAGTGATGGGGGTGGAAGGGTCTAGCGTCAGAGAAAGATGTATTCTGGAATTATAGTTCGTGGTAGTGTAATAATTACTGAATTTTAGTGTGACGTTTTGTAGAGATATTATTATTTGTGGAAACTTGGACGCCACTCTGGATGACCTGATACATTAACGTTAACATCGATCGCACCCCTTTTTCTTTCGAAGCTGGGTTAAGTCTGATCATCGACACAGTGACCCCAATTATTTTGCTCAGCAAGTTTTCCATCAGTTAAGGAGATCTCTGCTCGGGGATGGAAGTCTTGAGATATCTTCTGTTTCAGATTGGATTATACCCAACTTGAATGCTCAGACAGAGGTCCAATTCTAATCAATAAGGGCACGTTTTAAATTGTCACAGATTTAGGTTGATAATTTTGTTTTGCAACTTGAAGTCTTTCCTTGAAATTGGAAGTTGTCCTGATTCTTAAAAAGCACACAGACCATTCTCGAAGCCAGACTTCTGCCTTCAAATTTCACTTACGTCGAACGTCACATCTAACCAACGGTTTTAGCGTCATCGAGCTTGCGCCATTGGTCAGCGAGAAAACAATTCGCAGGGGACGTTGGGTGACAGCGACTGGCGAAGTGAAATCGACAAGGCCGTCGACGGAGGAACGGCGCGGAGGATCTCGGGGAATGACGTTGCCCCTCTGACGCAATAGGAACGAGAAAAGGAAACTTCGGAATCACCGGGGTCGGGCGTTTCACACTCGATTGACGCGTCACTAGGTTTCATCTTCTGCAGCGAGAAGCTTCTAGCAGTTACCCCGCCATTTTCTCTTCATCCGTTTCCCTCGCTCGCGTCCTCGACGCAACAACCTTTTAAGAATATCCCTGCCTCCCCGGCCTCCGTCGGTTCGGTCCTCCCGCTGGAACTTAATGTGCCGTGAAACGAGGACTTTCCTCTTGTCTTCCTCGCTTCCGAACTCGCGGGACCCCGCCTCCTTTATCATTACACGCGTAGTTCTGCTCGCGCGAAACGACACCAGGGGTTTAGTGACAAACGTTGGTTAATAGAATGTCCTTTCGTCCGGCGAGTTGTGGCTTTTCCGGTAGGGGATCCTGTGAACTGTACCGCAAACTGCGGGTACTATTTCGTTGGTGTCTCGCTGTACCTCCTGTACAAAGAACCTTTTAATCGTTGCACAAAGTAGCGCGTGTAGGATGATACGTAAGTTGATATTTTGAACGAACAGTTTCCTAGAGCTTGCATTCTGCGGGGTTATTCGGTTGGCTGAAATGTGGGTTGTAATGGAAAGGAGTTGGTCCAGGAAAATCTAGTGTTGTATATATTGTGAATATATTTAAATGGTAAGGGAAAAAACGAGAAATGTTTATTTTTCGTGATTTATTTATTAATTTCCTCGATAAAACTGTTTTGTGATATTCCTTGTACCCCCCCCCCCCCCTTAAACTTCATTTAAACTGTGTTAATCGATTTTCATTGGAAATAAGTCTCAAAGTGTCATTCTACGTGATAGGGGAATATGGTTGACTCGTATCACTGAAACACGAGAAAGAATACGGTCAGAGGCATTTCTCTAAGTGATTGCGGTCCGTATATGGTCGGACGCGTCTTGCTCCTAGCTTAACAGGCGCTGTATTCACCTACTATGTTTCTTGAATCCAGAATTCCTCGAATCAGAATTTATCCAGATTAACAAAAACTTCAAAAATATAAAGAAAGAAGCCAAAGGCCATTAGCAAACTAAAATTAACCTTCAGACCTATAAAAAACACAGGGCTAAAAGAATTATAGTTAGACACAAATTTAGAGGAGTGCCTGAATACCCTACGAACACTTCTTTAAAAATTGATAGCACCTCGGCTGAATTAGTCTCCAACCCATCAGCGGCGATGGAAGTAACTCTTGTCGTTCGGCAACGAGTGACGTTGAAGCGTTGTAATAAATCTGACCTAGAGAGCTCGTCAGTCTCTCGTTCCGTTTAATACTCGATCAATATTCGAAATACTATTCGACTGTACTCACCGCGTCGTTTGGATAGCGAAACTTTTCGCGGCCGCGTTTCATTTATCTTCCGCTGGCAGACACAGCCGCTCCGTATTCTGCAAAAAATTACGGCGCGCCAATAAATCTGATTTCCACCGAAAGTTTTCCGTACGGCGGTCGTTTGCAATTTTTCGTGATTTGTGGGAGAGAAAAAAGCCTCCTTTTCATCGACGCTCGATCATCGGACTTTGATAAAAAAAAATGGACAGCCACGTGGCTAATCGCTAATTTTTCGACTATTCCTTTTCCCAAGGATGGAAAGAGTCTTATATAGGCGTCACAGGGTACAAACTTACTTTGAAATAAATTCAGTCGAATGAGAAAGGCAGCGTATCCTGTCGCGAATCGAACGTTTACGAATGCCAGAAACGGGAGCCAGCAAACACGATATTTCGCGATACGGGCTTCGACGCGAAACACTGGAGAATTAATGTATTTATAATCGTTGAATAACGAACAATTTATTCGTGAAATATGTCAGTTTCATTTGTCACCGTTGCGAAATCGGAGTAGCGTTTGTAGGAGCAATATGTGGACCACGGTTTGCCATTCAAATATCGACTATCGGTGTCATTTCTGTATTCAAGTTGAATTTATTTGTTAGCATGCAGACAGTTTTTGCAAACTTTACTGGGGCTCAGTATCTGCGGTTGGACGCTGTACTTTAATTCGTTCTCTCAAATTTGCATTCACAAATAGATGTGAGTATATTTTTGTTTAAAGATAATCCTCCCGCAAGTATTAACAAATTTATTGTTCAAAATATCGAGACAATCAACTGTGGAATTGCCAATAGCACCTTCTTTCGAAAGGGAAATGCAGTGTATTTAAATAAATAAACAATCTCTTCGTTATTTTTAGTTAAAGACATGGCTACTTAGTCCACAGTGATCTCATTTGTGACGCATTACGAGTGTAGTGAAATATCGAATTTTGGCCATAAAATTTCGCCAACTACGCCCTAAATTTTCTCGCGCCTCTCGGATGATAATACGCGCCGTTGCCACTACATAAAGGACCAACGACCGCCTGGTGTTTGTATTTTAAACAATATCCCGCGTAATAACGTCGCGCTTTTCAACAAAATCGATTCGCCGCGGGCCACGGAAACCTCTTTGCTTATCGAGATTGGCGAAAACGATGGTGACGCGTGAAAAATGCCCGCGCGTAACTGCGCGCTTTAGACAGTAATTTCCGACCGAGCCGTAGTTTAGTTGAAATTTCACAGCGACTGGAATTCGATGCAAAAAAAAAACTTGAAATTTTCACTCGATTGCAAGGAAATTCGGAAGTGGAACCAAAAGGTAGAGCAATAAACACTTTCCATAATTCTTTATTACACATAAATACTTTTTCAACTTTTTAGTACACCATGGAAGATTAACTTCATTTCTATAACATTAATTTACGTAGCTTCACTTTCTAACGAAACGATTTCAAGGTCCGGCATTGCCGCGTGCTCCGAGCATCCATCTTTAACTGCGCCCACAGCCGTTCCAGACTACACTCATTTCAATGAAGTAAAACACTCGAGATAGTTCCTCCTTTTTCGAAGAGTAAGCTCCGAGCCATCAAACGAGATATTTCATCGTAAAAATAAGCGTTTCGCGGCCGCCGCCGCGTTAATTACTTGAAGCTTTAGGAGTCGCGTCGAGACGGAATAAAAGAGACACGACGCGTCGCGCGTAGATCATCCCTTCGAAAGATGCTCGCGATGCAAACCGCCGACCATCTATTTTTTTACTCGTTTTCGTGCTCCCCCTCATCTCGCCCCCCTTTTTTATTCCTCTCGTTCCGCTTTAACGCCGTCGCGCCGCTTTGATCTCCCGCCTCCGCCTCGGATCCATTTATATCGTGGCAGTCGACGATCGCGGGTGAACGGCGTCGAGGTAACACTCAGCTCGGACGTAAATAATTCATTACACGCCGCATTCACTTCCATTTGTAATTCGGATCCCGTGTAATAAGGATTCCGCGACATTCTTGCGGGTGTCGCACGCGGATGCCTGTGGAGGGTGTCTTACCACTTGATCGAAGACGATTCGCGGTTCGTTGCTTATTTTGGGGGTTCCTCGATAAATCGAAGTAACGTTTGGCAATAATTAATTAAGGTTTATATAATTCATTTAACTAGGTTTCGTGCATACTATGTTACATCGTTTTTTAAATTACTCATATTGAAAATTGGGTTAAAAAATATTACCTAAGACACTGCTCGACTCCAGATTAGAAAACGTTAGAAATTCGCGACCCCTTTATTTAATTTAAGGACGATCCCTATGAGCCATAAACTTTTCGTAAGCAAAATGTTTCGTTATCAATTTCGTTAGCCAACGAGAGGTTTGACGTCTGAACAATGGTGACAGTAGTCGTTTCGTAATAAATATTATAGTATATATGATAGGTGAATTTAGTGGTTAGAAAAAGGGAATCTCGCATTCGTCACTAGTGAAGCACATGAATGGAAAAACATCGCGATAAAAATATAAGAGGGGTTGTTCAGTAATTTCTGTTCAGAGGACACGCAGGACTCGAAGTCGCCGGATCGTTCGATTCAGTTCACTGATTGCCGACCCTGCGATCTTTCGCGCGTGTTCTCACACGGGGCCATCGATGGGCGGATTCTTTTCCACAGATCGGCTGCACCGCACGGGAAGGACTTCCCGTAACTATACCATCGGCTGGGCCCTGCAGCGATGATCACCTGTGCCCACGACCACGGCTTCGACCCCGATAGCGACAACGATGACCAAGTTATTCTCTCGCTGAAAATATATCGTTTCTGACTCGAGGCGTATAAAAATACAGAAAACGTACCTCGTTTAGGGAATATCACTGGCGGAAGAGGCTTAAACAAATCTACAATTTTCAAAAGCTTCGTTCAAAAATTCCGAGTGCCTTGAAATTCTAAATTTCAATCTTTCTCAAGTTTCGTTAACATTTTTTAACACATTAGATGTTCCTCAGCTAAGAGGATTTTTTTTTAGAAAAATATGCGATGTTTAAAGAAACAAAAATTGCTTTCGTGTGAAACATAGGTGCGAAGGATGGACGACCATGTTCCCATGATCGAACACCATCGATTACTTTCCTGCGCGTTTTCGCGGTCGAGTTCCGCGGTTTCGGTTTCGAAAGCAGCCTAGCCGTTCCGCTGTCGCTTCCTGTTTCCCTTCCGAGCGCATTCAGACCACCAGGAAGTGTCTCGTTTTCCCAGCCGGAAGCCAGGGAACCCGCTGAATCGCACCTGACCACTTCCGCCAGTGGATCCAGTGCCCTTGCGCCCTCCCTTTTCGCAGGTCAGCGAGCTTGAACGCCATCCCAGGCCTGGATCCTTTCGTTTTCTTATTTTTAACCGCCACGTCTTCAGTCTCGATAAATACAAACCACACGAATCGAGTCGTTCATTTCTTTCCTTTCATTTTAAATAACTTCTCTCAAATCAATCACTGTTCGCCATTTCTCGTCGAGCAATAATTTCCTGTTTCCTATTTAAGCGAACAGGAACACGTTACTGTGTTTAGTAAGAAAAAAAACAGTCGAGCATTAATTTGATTTGTTCGCCGATGAAACTGTCGATCGACAGAAAATCTGTAATACGCGCCAGGTCTGGCACTCTATTCGCGACTAATTCCTGTTCAATCGTCAATTCTTTTTTCGGATGTTCATTTCATGAACGACGATGGAAATTAACTGCTCGATACGCCCAGCGTGGAATCAGCTTCGGAGATAGCATCCGGCGGCGCGAAAGCGCAACGGCGATCACGATTGATTCGCGTCATTCAAGCGCAAACGACTCGCGCTCGTTCACGGCGCGTGATTATTTTCCTCGTTAATCGCGTTTCTGCTGCTTTTACGCGACGCTGCAAAACACCAGCGAACTCTGCTCGCATTGTCGCTGCGAGGTGGAACTCCGTCAATGGAATATCGAGACATCACCGATGTATCGTGATATATATAACGTAACTATGTAATCGGAAGACATGCAGTGTATCCAGAAATTCGTTGACGGAAATCATAGTCGACGAGGCTCGAAATCGTACTCGTTTTAAACAGTTTGTCGAAGGATTGAAAATAGTATTCCGAGAACGTGAAACGACCTCGGTGGCGGTGGTGGCTTCCGGCTTTCGAAAAGTATTTTAAAACCGTCGACTTTTTAAATTTTAACCGTCGAGTTGAGGACTCGCTGAATATTAGACAAGGAACATTTAATGCGGAAGCAAATCTGAGGGGACTTAGGAATACAAAATGTCCCAGTATTTTCAAGTAATTTTAAACATACGAATTATTTATCTGGAATGGAGTCGAGAATCCCTTCACATTTATTTATTCACCAACAATCGGTGAATTAATGAAAGTAAATCTCTTTAGCGCAACTATATAAAAGTCGAAAGGCAACCGTTTTACTTCCTAAATTAATTAGATAAATAAAAGTAATTACTTTTTTAAAAATCCTTTCTATTTAAAGAAAGAACGTTTCATTTTTTCTCCTCGGCATCGAAGTGCGCGGCACTCCATTGCAGTGTCACGTGGCAGCCGGTTAAACGAATCTTTCGGCGACAATCACCGCCCCGAGGTCGCCGAGATTTTCCCTGAAATATTATTTTTACCCAGCATCGCCGTGGGCGGCCATTCGAGGAACGGCTGACCAGGACCCTTTCGTGCGGTCGCGTCGAATATCGTCTGTAATTGAGAGAGCGTTCCGAGAGGATGTGATCGCGCGAATGGATGGGAGAGAACGGTGGAGAGGATGTGATATACGAATCATTTCTGTCGCTTTTGCCGTTTGGAAGCGTGTACCTCCGCGCCCAGAGACACCGTGAAAACCAAGGGCGGCTCGTGGCGTCGCGAGATGTAAGAAATTTACGAGTAATATTAATATATTGCGACAATTGTCCTAATGTTAGGTAAGGAAACGCTCGGAGGGAGGTGTCATCGAGCTCGACGATGGACTTTCGCGTTAACTTCGCGGCATCTGCATGGTACATTAAATCAAGCACGTGATTGACACGGATTTTTCTTATCTATGGTGAATATTTCATGTATGTTCTGCAATGTATGCTGTGCTTAAAGTGTTATCTAGCGCTGGTGTGTCTTTGACACAGTGAGTGCTCAAATTTAAACTTAATATCTTAATTTAGAGATAGTCCATATCGTTTGTAAATTTAATTTCGGTTCATCCAAGTTAGACATAACTGAATTAGACCTAGCTTAAATCGGGGACGATTCGAATCAAGGGTCGTCGTACCTTCTTCTAGAAACTAGCAGCTTTTAACCACCAATCTCAAAATACATGAAAAATGCTTGTACCCATTTGCTTCACAAGTGGTGCAGGTCAATAATATCAGCCACGTTACTTTCTTCAGCACTTTCCCTACGTCAAAGTCCAATCGTCGAACATTCTTACCGGTGTAGCGTTTGCACGCTGTTTACCGCATAAGTCCAACGTCGTCGAATTCGATTCAATGGAACTCTCCATCCGAGCGCCAGTCGAACGATCGGGGGATGATTTTCCTTTTCAAAGAACCGACGAACCATTGATCCGTTCATCCCCCGGCCGCTCCACTGCAATATTCGCTAAGGTACTAACGAAACGTTCTTCTAATTAATTAGCATACGAGATCAGTCTGTAAATATTGTCTTCGCTGTCGTTTCTAATAGTTCGTGGAATTGTACATGTAGCGTAAGATGAATGTACGGGCGCGTGGCCGAACGTTCGCGGACATCGATCCGCGAGCGGTGGGTGGAAGAAGATGAGTGAAAGGAGGATCGAATGGTGTAGAATGAGTGACGAGCGTTTTGATCGGAGGGTCAGTAGACGGATAGAGTGACAAAACGGGTGATGCAGTCTAATTAGACAAAAAGGATAAAAAAAAAAGAAATGGCATATTGTAATCATTTGTCACGCTCGCGGCCTTTCGAATACGCGTTCTTCTTCTTGTAATCAACGTATTCGCATAAGCACTCCGGCACACCACAGGTAATCACGTATTCTATTGTATACGTACGAGACTCAACTGCACGCGCACGATCAAAGCCTTGCTGCTAGCCTTATATTGTAACACGAAGTTTAAATAAACTGTCGAAAAACGCAATACCCCAGCGTCTCTTTCTTCTTCATTCATTCCGATCCTGATTCTCCTTGCACTCGGCGCTTGCTGTTACTTATGCAACCAGAACCTCAGCGTCGCCTGCCACGTGAGGTAAAATCACGACTTCTCGTCACAATCGAGAGCGCGACGAGGCTGGTCGAATTTGTAGTTAGTTGGACGCCTTAGACAGTGGATGAATGGAGTCGTTTGCAGGTGCGCGTTCGCCCAGCCTGGGACCGTGGCCCATTGACAAGGGAGCCAGGGCGCGGGGCGGGCATGGGCGGACGTCTTATCGCGCTGCAGGGCGTCTAATCCGCATGCCGATTTCCAGGCTGGTGGTCGTGCGCGTTAGCCCCGGTATCCATGCTCCGGCGAGTATATTCGACTTAACGATCGCGGATTATTGAATGCAAATTGATTCCGGGAGTTGCCGCCGCCGGATTCAGCCGTCTCAGTCGAGTTTTCGGCTGCTCGGTATGCGATTCACAGCTGTGCTCCAAATTGCACAGGTGGTTCCCCCGTAAGTGTCGCCCCCCGCCTTTGGAATTTACATGAAAACGGTCGCTTCGCGCCCTCGACTTCGTTCCGCGCGTGCGACTCGGGACGGAAGTTCGGCTGCCGGGACTCGGCAAGCTCGTATCTTCGGTATCGGGATCGTGACTGTTTGCGCTGGTCGGAATTAGTGTTTCACCTTTGCGAATGATCGGGGGTCCGTTCGTGGCCGGAATTTCGAACGAAATTCTATTTGCGAAGCGGGGAATGACAGGATGGGCTATTGGGCGTTGTAAATCCGAGAGGGTTGCGTACAATTCAGCGCGAACTCCGAAGTCTCATTGCCTCGGGGGTCTACTTCCTTCGTGATCGCCGCTTGTGTTACTTTTGGGAGCGATCGCAGCGAACCGGGTAATCTGTTTAATGATCCTCGGCGTAGTTCTTCGGCAGCTTAATTCCGGGCGCATCTACTTAGCGATCCTCGTAATTACCCTGCTGGGCTTGTCACGTGAGATATCTTCCCGGGGATGTTTGTTGATCGAGTCGAGGCGGGAGTGTCGCAGCGGGGGCGTGAAACGCTTCCTCGGGCAATGTGCGCGTGCCACTTTTCAGGACTTCGCGTCAGTTGCCAGGAAAATTGCACGGCGATACGAACTGCTCTTAACGAGACGGACGTGAAATACGTAATTGCGTGACTGGCCCGTTGGGAAATTCTACAACCGGATGCACGAATTCAAGCCGCGTTTGGGGAATACCACCCTAGTTGCAGCACCATTCTGACAGTATCGCTGTGGAACAGGGCTGCACAAGGAGCCTTTTTCAGCGCCTAACGGCGAGCAACCAGTCGTACGTCGTTAGCAAGGGTAGAATCAGTGAGGAGAATTGCAGTAGCGTAGGTGCGGGCTCGTAGGCGCGTAGCTTAAGTATATATGGCTGGGTTTCTTGTGGGGCCCCAGTGCAGACCAGGTCCCGCAATATAATTTGCTGGGGTCACTGTATTATATCTAATATAACATAATATATCTTAGCTTTTCTATAATAAAAATGATTGTTAATGATATTCCTGTTATTATTATTTCTCAAAACCTTATCTTCTACATACTACTTCCCACAAGACACCTCCTACACACTTTCGGTAACACAGTTCCCACAATATACTTTCCACAACACACTCCCTGCAAGTAATACGTTATACTTACCATAATCCATAAGGTTGCAAATGAAAATTTACCTTCCCTTCGCATTGGATTGTTAATAAAGATAAATTAGATAAAAACGAGACTATTTGAAATAATGGGGCATGATGGGATTGAGGTTTTGCATTTGTTGTCGTGATGTGCAGCAACGAAGTATAGAATATTATGACTCACATAAGTGGGTCGTAATTTAAGGGAAAAAGGGAAGAGGAAGAAAGTGCTGTTGCCATATTTTCTGCCCTGTTGGACGTAGTTTATGCTCTCCTTGATATCCTTATAGACATGGAAATTTGTTCTGTGAAATGCAAACTAGGCACCGCGCCGCAGACCCTGAATAATAGTCGGCTAATTCGATTTTTTACCGCGTTAAGCTTGCACGAAACTTCCACTTGCTTTGCGAAACAGAATTATCGTCTCTCACGGATGCCACGTGAAAAGCATCGTGGGAAATATTTTCAACGTATGCGACGCATACGAGTATTCCTCGTAAGCAACGTATGCTCTATTATTATCTAATAGGACGTAGAGCATCGCGTGAATTTAAATTTCATATTCATCTATAAACGCTGATCCGTTCGCTATTTGGAAAAACAATTTATAACAACATTGCAAAAACATTGCAACATTTTTTAAAACAATGTGGCAATTGATTTCACTGAAAAATTTCAGTGTTCGAGAAATAAAGTCTGGGTTTGAAACTTTGTGGCGTTCCCGCGGCAGTCCGAATTTCGATCTGCACCTGTGACAAAGTTGCAAACAGAAATTTAACCTGTCACGGAAACGCCACAAAGTTGCAGATCCAAATTTTATTTCTCGAAGGCTGAAATTTCGCTCGCAACATTGTTGGAAATATTTGTCATTTGCAACTTTGTTGCGTTTTCGCGGGGCGGCTTAGACCGCGAGAACGTCGGCAATGAGTTTTAAAGTAAATAACGAACGGAAAGTAGACGGGCGAAGTGCTGGAATAAGATGTTGGAACCCAGAATATAAAATTGAGATACATAATGAACGCACGATAATTATTATGACACTTCCATCAAGGCACTGCTCTAGAAATAAAGAAGAAAAACTTCAAAGATACTTTCAATATTATAAGACACATTATTAACGAGTATCAAATATCGATGCAAATCTCTCGTGGATTTAATAACCGCCCCGCGAGTTGCTGAATTAGAATTACGAGGTAAAAATGGAATAGCCTTTTTGTTCGCAAGCGGGAGGGAAGGGCCCGTTGTAAAACGGGCGCCGATCGAAACTCGTTTGCATGGCGTATTGCTGAGAAAAGGAGCAAAAAGCTCGATGTCAGGAAGTCGCAAAACCGATTATCACCTTCAAGTAATTATCCAAGCAGCATACTCGGCGGCAAGTATCTGCCCTTCCTCTGACGCCCACGTAATTATTCTAACTTGAGCAGTGGGACAGGGAAAAAAAGCAGAGAATGACAAGGGAACCGGGGAATCGGATTAAAGGTGACGCGTCGTGAAAGCTAGTATCGACCCAGCGGGTCGTTCGAAACTTCTTCAACAACCGAGTCTTCGCAAACTTCCAACGCGGCGCGTACAATAACTCTTACAGCAGCATAGTATGTAAGCTTCTAAAACGCGAGCTTAAACCTCTCAAAAGCGGTGGCAATTACAAGAGCACCGAACCAACTGTCCTCGAAGCTGTTCCCGCGATAACAGATTAACTCAAAGCTATCCATCATTTTTCTCCGCAATTTACGGAAAGCCCCATATTTACGTTTCATCCCGCGCGATCGGGGAAGCGAGCTGGCGAGCGAAACGCGTCCCCGGTGTCGAAGGATTCGTGGGGTTTGGAATTTGTTAAGGAGGGAAGCGTGACCGTTGCAATAACAGTAAACGACAAAGCAACGAACGCGTCCGCGCTCGTTTCAAATGCAGATCAGCGGGAAGTGGTAGCGCGGCTTCATTTCCGGTTCCTACGAGCGATTCCGCGCGAACGCTAAAACCAACATGGGCCAGCGCCTGTCGCGTCCGCGTATATCGGCGCCATTTTAAATGGAAATGCGACCGAAAGCTGCCCCTGGAAAAGTCTCGCTCGGTCCGTTCGTGAAATGGATCGTAAACTGCGACGAAGCGGAAGCCACTTCTCGATGGCTGGTCGCTGTAGATCATTCTCGAGTCTACTCGGACCATTAATTAAAAAAAAACATTGTGCGTAGTGACGATCAGCTGGAGAATGAAGTACGTTCTGGCATTGGGTCAATGCAAAGTTGCGATAAATGTTTCTGTTGCTTAATAAATACAATATTCTTAGTTAACAAAGGTACTACTTAGTCGATGGGAGATTCTGAAGCGACTCCACAGTGTCAGCGCATAATGGTATCAAGGAAATCCATTTCGATCGCGAGCTGATAAACGTCTTTGAGTTAATTTAACGCTATAGGGTCGGAGCTTTCGCGCGTAGGCACGCGGGCATTGATTCGATTCGCCCCGTGGAAAACGCGATCCCCCTCAATTTGCTTCAATTCGAAGGAACGCCTCCCCGCTGCACTTCTTCCAACCCCCTCTCCGGCTGGATCGTTGCATTTATTCAATTATGCATTCTTTTATTTCGCCTCGTCCCGTCGCAGCACGCGTTCAAAGGGTGCACCGAACATTTCCATTTTCCCGTGTCGTTCCATCTCCGGCAAGAGCAGCGCCCTCCACCCAGACCACGGATCCCCCCCCCCCCGTGGAACTTTGTTTCAACTTTAAGCGACGTCGTGTTTCCAGCCCGCCCGCATCCATTCCAGTTACAAAGTGTCGCGCGACGAGGAAGTATGCTTCGCTATGCTTTAATCGCTCCTTTTTCATCCCGAAACCGTCCTCCATTATCGTCCACCGGGGGCTCCCCCTCTAATCTGCTCAGCTTTTCCTGCACAAGCTTAGAGACCGCCTCGTCCCTTTTTGCGCTTCGATTCAGAAACCTTACGTGTAATATCATTCAATGGATTTTCCATATTTCCAGCAAGCCCGCGAGGGAACGGCTGCGATCTTTTAAATGGCACTGTGATGATCAAAGAGAGCTTCGAAATGGGAAGAATAACTGTACTGCTGTAGTTTGGGGAGATTGGAAATGGGGATTCTGTGGAATAGAGCAGTGCTTCCAAAATGTCAAAGTCGAGGCCGGTAAATTTATATATTTCTACACAGACGTCAATTTTAAACTCCGATGATTAGTTCAATTTCTCTGTCATCCTTGCTACTAAGTCGATTGATAAAAGTGTCATAGGAGAAGGGTTGAATATTCGTTTTCTATCTACATAGAGGAGACCGTAGTAATCGATATGGCACACTATTATATTTTCCTGCCAATTTGCCCCCGATCAACCATCTAACCGCAAAGTATCAGCTTACTTTCCACGGAGCCAGATGATTCTGATAAAAAGACGCGAGATTTCCAAACGAATGCCGCTGCTCCCCAAGACATCGCGGAGGGATAGACCAGCCAATCGATAGTTTCCGGCTGAAGCGCAGTTCGGCTCGGTCAACTTGAAAATTCGATTAAGAGACCCAGCATGGAGATTCTCCAGGAATGTTCGTCGAATTTGAAACTGTTGGGCGCGGGAAGAAAAGTTCCCGGCCGCCTTTCCACGGCAGCCTGGGAAAACAGCCCTCCCGGGGCGGAAATTAGAGATCGTTCTCGCCAGGAGAATCGAAATCGATGGCCTGCGCCGGGCGAAAATCGAGCGAGCATAACGACCAGATGATTCTCGCCCCCAGGCTCTCGGGTAAGAGCACTAAAACTTGGGCAACCGAACAATTAGTCACTTTCAAGCTCGAATTTTCAATGAACAGTTTCAACGAAATGGAGAAACTGTTCGAAAAGAGCGCAGGAATTTGCTCGATCGATGCGAGCAGATCGATCCCTCGCATCGAATACCGTGGGCAATTATATCGCACAAATATTCCATTAATCCGAAGGAACTGGAAATTTTACAAACTGTCGTAATAAAAAGAACGATTACTTAGTCCCTTAAGCGCTTGCAATAGTTCGAAGAGAACTTTCCTCTCAGACGTTTTCCTTTTTCCGCGGAAACAAAAGAGCACTCTGGCCTCATTAATGTAATATCATTAAAGGGACGTCGCCTACTGTCCGTTTTATTAAAACTTGAGGGAATTACTGAAACCGTAAAAACATTATCTTTCACGCGTTATAACGCCATTCTTGCGCGGTAATAATAGAACGAGTAATTGAAAAGAAGGATCGCCGGGGGAGTTCAGTAAAATCTCTAAAAATTCAGTCAGCTCGCACCAAATCTTCTACCACAGCTTCCCTTCGCACCGTGGCAGAAGAAAATACGCTGCAACTATCGCAGGTCCTCGGGTTTGAATAATTTCGAATTTTCTCCTGGTTCTCTTTGCAAAACACAGCTTTCCACTCTTCTCTACTTATCTCGAACGTTGCAGATTAACAGTAGCAAACATAATTCCTGCAAAGAGTCCCTTCATAAACATTGAACCTCCTGTCATTTGCAATTCCTGCATTGTCCGCTCTTTATTCTTCGTCTACAAAGCAGCATCCCAAAGACAAGAGAGCATCTCCTAAATCCTAGTACGATTAAAAAACAAATTTCACGCTTTAAGGCACGGAAGATAAAGGTGATGAGGGAGTCCGATGAGGCGCGGAGTTAACGACAGCGGCGCGGTTGTGGCAATCGAAAACTCGCTTGTTTTCTGCTAGTTCGCCCGCTGGTGTACATGCAGCCTCAGGAGGACATAACAGTCATTATCCGTGGGCGGCGACAAAGCACGCGCTCCCGGCCAGGAGGAAACTTGTAATCCCGGCTCGGTGAAGTTGTCAGCACTGTGCGCTAATTATAAGTTCGTTAATTGGCAAGTGGACCCTACCGTGATGTCCTACGCGTCAGCACGAGGCGGGCAGGGAAATGACGATGACGGGTAGACGAAGATCGCGTCGTCCATCGTGATCGACTTATCAAGATACCAGGGGTGATACGGTTAACTTGGGCAAGGCTACTCCCAGAAAATTGGCCATGCTACTCGGCAGCTGTTCTTGAATTCGTTGCACCGCAAATATATTCGACAAGTTTGCTCTGCAAAACTGGACGTCACCGTCTTGCACCCTTCTTCTGTTACTCGAGAAGAACAGCACACTCGAGACGGACTGAAAAGAGTGTTTATGGCGTGGAATATTTCTCCAGCACCGGCTATTTCAACCCTATAATAATCAGGTATGAGGCATAAGGCAGGAAATGTCCTAAACAAAGTGCACCAAGCCATACGAGGCGAGAGTTATTTCAGGGGCAGTTAAGTTCTAACGACTGAGCTCGTTGCTGAAAGAACGTCGCAGCCGGGAGGGGCGCGAGACGTCACGATCGCAACGCTGCCTGGGAATTGCTGTGGCGCGAGGGGCGCCCGTTTCCGCTGGGGAACTTCGCGATTTTCAAGCCGGTCGCATCTCGAACTCGCAAAATACCCGATTCCCGTGGCGCGAGCACGCGGGCGGAAGCAAATTACGTGTCGGCCCGCCGAGGAACGCTCGGAAGAAACACCGCCATCCAAAACCCGGCCCTGGGGCGTCTGTCCTCGGGGCGCACGGGGTGTTTTCTGATCAACCGCGGTGAAATATCGATAATTCAACGGGGCTGGGGGAAGAATCGTGTTTGACAACCGAACGGTTCACTTTTCTCCGCGGATGAATCGTGGAAAGCGTTTCCACGCAGACGTGTTCGACGTAGAGACAGGCTCCGCGTGTCATTGAATCTTTGAGCAGTCCACGTACTGATTACCAAAGGAAAAAGGATCCTCGTGACGTCCAGCAGCGGCACAAAAGAATTTTTAACCAAACTACATTTGCATGCTCCGCAGACGATGCAATAATAACAAATTGCCCCAACTTTTTGATAAAAGATTAAGGTCACCCTCTGTGACATCGATGCCGCGTGTTAAATATTAAACTGCCCCTGTTTCCTCCGCGCTATCGTTTTGTATAATAGGTTCCTCGACGAGGCAAACTAAAACGAGGAAAAATTCAAATGTCGGAGCGCGGGAGGAACGAATGCACGAGCCGAGCTCTTTTGCATGGCTGAGGGTGGGCGTGGGATAGGGGGCGCAGTAATTATTTCCCCGCTACTGGAAAAACATATCGGAGGGACAGCTGAAGACGACGAGTTTAAGCGGCGGTCCGCGAGCCATCGCCTTTGTTGTTCGAGCGCGCATTAATACGCGGCCATTTTGCACAGTCCTGACAAAAGACAATATAATGAGACGCGCAGCCGCGATGAGCCGTGCAGTTGTCCGCGGCAGCTGCTGGATGCTAATTGCCGTCTGTCCTCGGAAATTATAATTAGACCGCGCAATCAACGTCGACGCGGAATTCCTTGCCGGGCCGTCTTAACGAACGTCAGCCCCGAACGAAAAAGGACGAACAGGTTGTCGCATTTTTCACCACACCCCACTGGCCCTTGCTGTCGCCGCTCCTTGGACGGCTCCCAGATGCCCTCGCGAGTGAAAAGTGTACAGTTCGTCGCAGAAATCGTTTCCCCCGCGTCAACTTTCCACCGCTAGAATTTGAAAAGTAGTAGCAAGTTTTGGTGGACATTGAAAGCCTTCGAGAGACTATTTCCTGTTACACGTGTGGCGAAGTGGTACAAAATAAATTATTCTGAAACCCTCAATCGTTTTTCTCGCCAGTGCGATCGTTAGGCTAGTGGTGGAGAGTAACGCGAGTTAGAGGTAGGTGTTCGATTTAATTTTTTGGAAATTTTGACGAGTGCAAAGTATTTCTGGTGTTTTCTGAGGACTAAATAATGTGTTCTGCTCTACGTGTGTGATGTTGTAGATTTTAGTGTCAGTAATGTTGGTTCCCTGTTTTCTTCGAGGAATTCATAGTCGAAGCGAAACTGTGCCACCGTTAATGGATTTGTTCGCTCACGGTTCCGCTCCTTTATTCAACACGGTTTTCCTTACTTTAGTGTCTTCTGCACTTCCCGCGAATAAGTTAACGCGAAATTCCTTTATCTTTACACGGAGCAACTTTACGAGCTCGAGCGAGACGGCGGATATTCCCGAACTTACCAAAAGTTAATCTACTTATCTGCCCAGTTTCCTCCTGCTTTTAGCATTTTCCTCGGAGCCAATGATTCTGCGTAATTGAATGCCTCCGTTGAAGCGAAACGGTCCAGCCGGCTAGCTAGCTAGCCAGTCGGATCGGAATACTTAGCGTCTCCCTGCGAGCGTTATTTATCAATTTACTCTCTCAATTCTTACCATTCCTCGACCGTGCCTTTTGGCGGCACTGCAGCTTTCGTTGAAGCGGAAGCACCGCGGACTCCCCAGGGCAGCGAGTTTCACAAACCCTGTGCAATTTTAAAAATATCAACTCTCGGACTCGGTATTTCCTACGGCCAAGTTCCTCCGAACATTTCCTGCTAACCATTCCGCGGGTAGGTTGAAGTATTAGGTGCTTGAATAAATAAATGCAGCGGAAATCGGTGGATCCTGTCGTTAGCTGGAAGTGAAGTTTTGGAGAAGTCGGTGGGGGATTCAACTTTAAATGGAGAAAAATTCGTCAGAGGAAAACTCATTGACGGCTGGTATATCGAGAACGTCGATTTCGGTCTGCGACAACGCGAAGAAACCTCCAGCACGTTTAAAGGGAAGTTTCCTAGCTGTTCAGTATCCTTTTGACTGCGAACAGTTCCCACGGAGAATCGACATTTCGTGCCGGCAGAAAGGTGGCGGTCTCCGCACGTTACCTTGGAAGTCGAAGTAGATTTACGGTGCTTAATGAAAAAGCAATGCTCGGCTGGCGATACGTGGTGCTTTTAATTAAAGATAGCTGCGGAAACGAGGGGGTAGTGTTTCCTTTTCATTTTCTTGCCGGTGCACGCGCGAGCGCAAGGTGTTCCGTGTTCTCGAGTCTTGGAGAAACGCGAGAAATTTGTGATAGCCAAGGTGGCGGCCGGTGGTCTTCTAAGTAGTTTAACGATCCGTTTGATTCTTGGCCGCGAAGACGGCCGCTGGCCAGCGAAAGGAAAAGCGAAGAGAAAGTGGGCCGATTATCAGTGACTTTTACGGGGCTTTTGTGACTCGAAATGCGATCGAAGGTGATCGTGTCGATCGGGTCGGACTATAAATAAAACCGAAATCAGATTGAATCCCATTTCGAAGTCGTACAATATTGGCGATCTTCCAATATCAGCGGCGCGGGTTCGTGAGTACAATTCGCTTGGCCAGCGGAAATCCAATCCATTTGGCCTGACCCAGAATTCCCTGCTCGTAGATACCCCCAAGTTCATCGTCTTTCAGGAGATTTCAAATATTTATGTAAAACAATGGCGCTATTCGTTGTGCTTGGCTCGATGGGGGCGCCTCTTCGTACCGAGGCTTCGCCGGAATTCACTTACTTCTATAATATTATTAATTCAGCACTCTGCACTTAATATCTGATTAATTAATTCTGTTTGCTTGGCGGGTGATGCACGATCTTAATGGTAGAAGGTTCTTAAGGGTTTCGCCGTAGTTTTTCTTATTTTTGTCACGAGAGAGAGTAGATTTTTTTAATTGTTATTTTCAATTTTTAACAGACAGAAGAGATTAAATGATTTTTGGAAGCTTGAAGGTATATTATTGTTTGTTAGTAAGAATTGTAAAAGAGGTAACAGTGGCAACAGTGATAAGAAAGTAACAGAATTCTGAGATCGTCGTTGAACATTTTTACCATTTATCTATTTATTAATTCTTCAGAAAAAAGGTACTTATGATATTATCGTCGAAACGCGTAATAAAATTATGAACCGAGAAGTTCCGAGATAGAGAAGAGCTTTCCCTTGATTAAAAGATGCTAAGGGGCGATTGCCTTAGCCAAGAAGAAAGTTTGCTGTAAAAAGATGCTTCCGGTTAGTGGTTGATACCACCTTGATTGGGGAAATAAAAAGCCTTAGTCCAATTAAGACAAATCAGCGAAAAAATCTCCGCAATTACGGGAATACCTTACCTCGGGAACTTGGATGGGTGGTGTTTTCATTTAACGACGAACCAGCCACCATTTCATCGCGAAATCTTGGTTATCGATTCGTTGAAGCCGAGATATTCTCAATTTTATTATCACATATAAATAAATTTCCTTCTGCCACTTCATCTCTAACGGGAAACGTAAACTGGATCATGTCAGTACCTTCATTAATTAAAAATACCTAAAGATCGAAAAGGAAGTCAGTTATTAGCTTCTTTAACGAACCTTTTCTATTTTTAAAAGTAAATTCTGATTTCCTTCGTCATCTAAGAATATGTCCTTTCTTTCTATTAATGTCTAACATCTCGATTATAATGTTTTACCTTGTAGAGTATTAAAAATTCAAGACTTTATCCAGAGGATTAAGAAAGTCTCACAAGTACGTTTGCTGTCCAGTTTTTGCCTACTCGAGCGTGGCGTTTAATTCTAGTGAAAATCAAACGAAACGAGCATTCCAAATGCTTTTGTACGTCTGCCAGCAAATCCATGATAGAGGGCCATGGTCCTGAATGTGAATAGAATCAATTATCTCGAAAGTGAATAGGTAATGACGTCATTGTCATGCGCGTCTACGGATAAAGCTCCGCCACGTGGTTCATTAACGTCTAACTCACAAACGTCGAGTGGTTCATTTAGAATATTTTAATCGTTTCACGGTGGACAAAGCGATGCGTCATAAAGTTTTTAACGAGAGGTACACGGATCCTCGAAATTTCATCGAGAGATCGTACAAGCGTCGAGTTATACAAGGGGTAGTAATTCGTAAAAAAATCTCGATTGTCTGTTCCACTGCACGTCATTTTATCTCCGATTTTTTACGGACTTTTCACTCTGTTGACTTTGACACAGTTTACAGACAATTTATTTGAAACCATCACTGTACGCGAATAATATAATATTTCGTACGATGATGTATTATCAGTCAACAATCTCCAGCTTCTAGCCACAGTTAAGTCTAGATCAAGTTAAGAGGTCTGCCTATGCATGGGAATACTGCTAATAATCACAGTGAAGTTCGTTCGTGTTGTGTTAATTAATAACTAAACGTCTACTAATTCACTCTGCAGAAACTTGGGGCTCGATGTGAGCGAGCGGCGAAGGTATATTATGAGAAACTAATTGAGTAAATTGGGAGTTTGAAATTCGCGCTGTTGCGGCGGCTAATTTTCGCCTGTGATATAATAAATTACCCACAATTAAACGCGATGTAATTGCAATGTCTATCGCGTCCCACGAAACGAATGTGGAATGTGCAAAGAAACGCAGAGAGCCACGCTAAACGTTTGCGTGTCCAACAGAAGGTATCCCTTTACTTTGTATGGAATAAAAAAGTATTAAGTGAACCTCATTCCATAAACATAAAACTACCGAATCTTTAATCAATTGATTCTATAATTCAAACCTACCACAATCAGTAGAATACACCCCCGAGTTCCCATATTTTCAAACTACCCTTTATCCACAAATTCTCCTATTCAGAAAATCAAGAAATGCCCCCATTAATCCACATAATAATTATTCAACGGTGTCCAAAGTGTAAACCAAACGATCATACTTAATAACGATCTGTCCATTCACCCCACTTTGATTTTATGGGGGTTTGAAACAACTTGTCCACGAATCAAATAGCTGTGACTTGCTTAAAAAGCGCGCTCCCACTGTCAGACTTTTTCTTATGAAAATTCTGTCGGCTGTCATCGGAGCCATTGGCGGGGACACGGTTCCCTAAGGACGAATTTTTCGAGCGACGTCCCCCAGCGACGCCTGGGTTTCGTGTGGCGCCGAGGACGTCACGGCCAGGACATTATCCCTGAATAAGGGTTGGCGAATGTGCGGCACCACAGATCCTTGCCGCGATTATCGGAAAAACGATCTCCGTCTGACGTGTGATGGCTTTATGAGCGGCTCTCTGCTTTCCTTTCGTCGCCCCTCTCGCCTCCATCGACGGGGTGGGCCGGGAACGCGATCTCCTCCGCCGCCCGAGGAGCATCGCGTAGATTACAAATAACGCCGGAACGTAAATACCATCTCTGGCGAGGGGATGATCGAAAGCCTCGGCGCGAAGGATTAATAGATCAGCCCTGTTCGTGGCTGGAGCAAACCCGTTTAAATCAACGCTGCGGAGGATCGCTGGCCGGGTCCTCGAAGAATTGAGTGGAATGATCGAAGGGGGGTGGAACTATTCTTATGAAAAGGTACAGGGGATGTTGGGGGCAAAGTAGGTCGAAGGTGCGGGGTAATTAATGCTCCGATGCTAAGCTTCCTTTTTCAGAATTCATTAAGATTGACAATTTATGGATTCCCTATTTGTGAATTGGTATATTTGATTTGGAAGTTACCGTGGACGTTTTGCCTCTCTGCTTCGCTTTGTTAATAAAGTTCGTGGGTAATTGTGCGGGGCAAAATCGCGGTTGACGAAGTAAGAAGTTATAATTTCATGTATTTGGGGCTTCACGCAGCGTAAGACTTTGCCGGAGTTGTTTAAAAGGGAATTAACCATTCCCAAATATTCATGCATATTCACGGCATTGGGAAGTTCGTTAACGCGGCAGTTTAATCATGTCGGTATTATGCTGGAAAATTTGATCTTGCAAATCCAAGCGGCGTAACGAATGTGCTTTCGAAATTTGCGAACCGTCGTCGGTTGGAGCAGCGCGTAACCGTTTGTTCTGAAGGGTGGCTCTAGATCGCTTTGGAGCCCTCTGTCAACCACGATTTAAATAACACAATTCTAAATAAAGGGTCTTATATTCACGAAATGTATCAATAATAACGATAACACTAATTGCGAATTTCTAAAGACAAATTGAAACCGAGTACACAAACTACAATATTAATTAAAACTGATTATTTACTTTATTTAAATATAATTTACTTCGTTATGCTTATATTTATATTTAAGTTTACTTTTTGCTTTGTATTCTTCTGTATTCTAAAGGGTTTACCCGTTAATAATAATAATAATAAAATCCTCATCCCTATAACTTTACAATCTGCAAACCTATGTTCGACTATCTTCACCAACCATCACTCAAGACTACTCACCGACAACGTTTCATCCCCATTTCTGACCAGGCAAAGTGAACGAACATCCCCAAGTTAAGGGGTTCATTATGGACTTCCCCTCAGTTACATTTCCCAACGAATTCACTGACTGACCCACGTTAAGGCGCGTTACATCTATCCGGAAGATCCTTTGCTTTCGTGCCAGGTCATCACTTGGCCACGGTGTATCAGTTAGTCTGGTTCACCTTCATTTATGTTGCATCAGGACCAGAGCAAGAGAAGACCCTTGTTCCCTCTGCACACCGAGACCCTCGTTTCCGCTCGCTCGGGGGCTTACCGATAATAGTCCGGCTCGCGAAATAACTACTATCGACGAGGTGGATCGTCTCGCGACTGAATAAACAAAACACGGCGGGCGAGATGGGCCCGGTATAATAATTAAGCGGGACGAAAGTGTCGGCGCGGATGGTTGAATTAATTCGCCCGCGATGAAGCGAGGCATCGGTAGACGGGGAGCGGGGCTGTTGACGCTGGTCCTGAAATAATAATTCCCCTCGACTGTTTGCTAACGAGGTTACAGAGGCTGAGATTATTCCTAGAGATGGGCAGGGTCGAAGGACAACGCGAAGATGAAGACACGGAGGCCAACGACAGGACGAGGGATGCTCACAGGGGGGAACCGTGCTCCAGTGCTTTTAAAAATGTATGAGCTGCGTTCGATACTCGGTCGATGGAAATAAAAATGTTTGCGGTGGGTTAGAGAATATATTCGAACTCGGTGGTTGACATGGGACGACTGTTTTAAGAAATTTATAATTTGCAGTCGTAATTGCGTAATTAACAGTCTTTATGAATGAATACAATTAATAATAATACTAATATTATAATAGTTGAGTTTCCAAAATTTCAGTTGTGATAAAATATAGAAATTACAAATGCATTTATGCATCCAGAAAATCTAAATTTGTTTAGTTAATGAAAGAAAATCCAGAGGAAGAGTTTGAAACTCGTTATCTGTGAATTCTGAGCCGAAGGAAAGCTGAACACTTTATTCACCAGTTATCGTGGCCGCAGAAGTAACAGTCTTCTTCGAGCCACGAAGATCGCGCTGCAAAAGTTAGAAGACCAAGAAATACGCGCTTTGATCCAGCGCACTGGTTCGTTAACTTCCGAAATTCACGATCCATTCGCCCGGCAGGCCATCGTTCCCCGGCAAGTGTGCTACGCGAACTTATCGCTTTCCATTCGCCGCGTTTGTTTGCCTCGTACGGAAAAGTGCAAGGCAACCGATTCACCATCGATCGCTCATAACTCGCCACTTCAGGGGTCGATGGCTTTTCGTGTTGAAGGTTTCGCGAAGCCCCACGGGCCCAATAAAACCGAAACTCCCCCGTTCTCGCGCTCTGCCTCTGTTATATACCGGCGTTATCCAGCGTACGGATTTTAAATGTCACGAGCACAAGATGCCGGGCGGATGTTGCAACGCGGATCCTCGTAAATCGCGTCCCTCCTCCTACCAAGTCTCTCTGCTCCCGTGCGTAATTTCGTTATAATCTTGACGCGGGATTCCGCGCGGTTTTACGACTCGTTCGCTGCATCGATTCTGAAGACGTTCCTTCGCCCTCGTTTCGCGCACGAGCTTCGATCCACCGAGTTGGCTCAAACTTTCCAAGCAGTTAATGCATATTTATGTAATTCTATGGTATTTCAAATTTGTGGAAAAAATCCAGGCGGAGATCATTCCTTTATCCTTAAATACGAACAGAAGAGACGAGGTGGCACTAAAAATTTTTAACACATGTTATTCCAACGGGCTCCTCCGTTATCCAACGCGCGCGGAGAATATTCTAAACAAAATCGAACGGCGTCGAAATTGAATTTCGCTCGATCCCGTATCGAAGTAATTCCAACGCGTGCGCGCTTTAAATTCGACAATATACACAGAGTGTCGCGTCGAATTTCAAACTATCTGGAAATATACGCGTTTGATACGCGGCCATTCAATTTCACCCGTGAATAACTCTCGCGGGATCGGTGTCGAGGGTGGACGTGAAAGCGCGAAAAATAATTTGATCGCTAATTTAACTACTTACGGTCTTATTCATGCACTCGCGTATGACGCGCGTAACGAGACACGCGGCGCCCCCGTGCATTGCAATTAGCCTTATTAATTATATTTCCCCCCTCCGCCGATGCAAATTACATTTGTCCCTTTGTTTTAATTACCTTCGGGCAAATGTGTCATTTAATATTCATGGTGCGCGAAACACCATGCGGTCTGCGCCTCCCGTAAAAATTAGAATCAGGAACAGTGACGTGGACTTTGCGATTCGCAGTACCTTAAAGGGGATTATTCAAATATAAATAGAGGTTTTTCTATTTGCGAAGATCGCATCGTTAACAGCGCGGCTATTTCAAAGTGTTTCAAGTTCAGAGGGAAAAGAAGTAGGTGAAAGGCAAAAGTACGCCACACGTAACCGAGGATCCTCATTCTACCGAAGTTTGACAGCAGTTGCGAATGGAAAGGATACCGAAACACGAGAACAAAGTTAAGTATCGCGGGCTGCGAGATTGGACAACTTTTATTTGAAACCGGAAGGAAGCCTATATACGTGACTTCTGTTGTCTTCCCTTCCAGAAGGGCAAAGTTTCAAGATGCCTCGAACATTTCGCCGCGCGAATGGCCGCGGCGTGAAATTTTGTAACGAGGCAGGTGTTAACGTCCCTTCCACGCTGAGAAGAAGAACGAAGGAATTAATTGCCTCGAACAATCGATCGCGTTTGCGACGTTTCGGACGTGTTTTTCTAGAAGACAAACTGGTAAGAGCCCCTTAACGAAGAGGCAAAGGGATCGAAGGCGCGCTTGCATAAAAGCTTCCATCAACCTTGTAAAAATCTTCGATTGGCGGCGACGCTGCGCGAGGCACTTTCGTCACGAGCGTCTCGCGAAATCATGCGCCTGCATAAAAGTAGACACACGCTTTTGTCATCCATCAAACGGTGCGATAAAATTTCACGCGCGCGCGTAAAAGCAGATTGCAACGAAGAGGTAAAGTGTGAAAATTTGGAGAGCGGCAGATCCATTTCTTCTTGAGTCTTATTGGAAGGAGACTGTTCCATCTGAATCGCCAGGCCTGTGTAAAATTTCTCCTGTAAAAGTCAAAAGAAATATTTATCAGAAACCATCAGAAATTGTCCTTTAAAATTTCCCACTGCTCAATTTGGGAAACCATCAGATATTTAAGCTTCATTTTAAAATACCAAGTGGACGTTCAAGCCTCCGCGAGGAATCGTCACACAAAAAGTTCAAGTGCTTCGTTAGACTTTATTCTTCAAATAAAACAACTTCCACGTGAGCAACTTTCCTGTATACTCGGTGAATAAAAAAGTAATTCGCTCAAGCTGAACTTACCACAGATAAAGAGGCAGTTCGTAATAATTAATACACACCGTAATCCTCTCGCCGACAATAATCTCGTTCATTTAGTATTCCCGATCGTTTCGCGAGACAGTCGTCAAGCTATTTTCAATTGCTGATAATCCTGGGGGCGAATGGTCGACACTTTTATCGCCGAGGCACTTCGGCCGTCGTTTTAACGGCGGCTTTCTGCCTCGAGTTACGGTCACAGAGACAGTCGGTGGTTTTATCGCCGACCTTTCCAGCGACTCTGCTAAACGATGACACTCTTTATTACCCGGCTGCGTTAGTATATACGTCTAACAGCAAGCAGGAGACAGCGGCGAGGCTCGGCCTGACTACTGCGCGAGCTACGCTACTGCGACCGTGGAGAGGGTCCAACGAAAGTCGGCCACGAATAAATCAGCCGCGCTGCCGCTTTGACACAGCGAAACGGGGCATTCGTCTGGGACAGGAAGCAACCGACAATATTTCCTGGCTGATTTACTGGACCCGCTCGTATCAAAGTTTTTATCTCGGCTATTTTTTCCCCGAGGCATTCCGCGGGATTGTCTGTGGAACAATGGGCCGCGAAAATGTAAAGGCCAGGGCGCAATTATGGCGGATTTTGTAAACACCTTCCTTCAGAGAAGGATGAACGTTCTGCTGTAAATGTGAAGAATTTTATTGCGAGGTGTTGGGAATTGTAATTGAAAGTGGATGATTAGTAATAGCAATTACATGCAGCGTGTTAATTTCCGTGGTGGCTCTTGGAGATTCCTCCGAAACAGAGATCGATCTTTGTAACGTGTTGAAGGCAGAAATCTGCCACGTACCCTCGCCGATAAGACAACTAGTTGGCCCAAGACCAAACGCGTTCCTCTGTTTTCTTTCATTCCTCCCCGCAACATCGTTACGTCCCATTATTTATTCTTCAAAAGTTTCCTCTTGTCGTCGAGGTTCCTCCTTTCTGTTTCTTTCTGGGCCATTGTCTTCCCCCTCAGATCTATTAAGCCAACGATGAATCCACTTTTTTCTTGGCAGACTTATAGCCTTTTAAAGTTCGTATCACCGTATGCCAGTTCAATCATTCGAAGCATTAGATTATTTAGTTACTTAGAAGAGATTCATTGGGAGAACAAAAGGTTTGGAACAATTATTATGTGTACTGAAAATTAGGAAACAGGAGTCCACTCGGGGTCCAATCAATTTCTCTTCTGATCGCGACCCATCGATAACCCAGCAATCTATTTGCTCCCACTTCCCTTTCTTTTTACTCCCAAAAACCGCCACATTTTCTTCCCCTCGGTACCTGGACACCTCGTTAATTGCCTCGGGCCGAGCAAAGGGTCCAAAGCACAGCAGAGACGAGTGTCCTTCCATTCCCATTCAAACATTTCGTCGTTCTCTCGCAAACAGGCAGAACAACGAGAACGAGGGATTTTTTTGCTCCGTGAAAAAAGGACATCCCACGAGCACCGAGGAACACGTCTACGGGGCTTGTGTAATATGTTCGCCGACAAATTGAACAAGCGCCCTGGCTGAAGATCGCGGAGAACCGGCCCTCCCCCCCGCCCCCTCGGCCAGACAATGCGATCTCTGTTAATTGAAATGCAGTTTGTGCGCAATCAACGCTTCATCTCTTGAATTCCATTTCCCATAGTGATTCCCCCTGTTTGAGCTACAGGGCTGTCGTGTCTGCGCGAAGCGTGGAGCGGTTAGTACAGATCGCGGGGCTAGGCGCTAAGATTAATTAAAAGCTTGCCTTGGGACTAGTCGGCCGATCCATAGTCAAGTGCGCGCGTGCTCGACGAATTTTCGAAATCGATGTTCTCGGAAACAAAGCCCCGCTGGAGAAAAAGGTATTCTACGGTTTCTACCCCCCGCGCCGCATCTCCCCCTGCCGCGTTCGCTGCTACATGCCAATTAGTCGAGTGCTCCACGGATTTTCCAAATCGGCTTCCGCGAAAACGGAGTCGCGTATGAATCAATCTTTTTCTGGAGCCTGTGCTCATTCTTTCCGCGCAGAACCACCACCCTTCTAATTGTACCAGTTCTCATGAAAGCTGCTTTGTCGTACAGGTTGAGGCCAGCAAGTTGCGATACAACCAACTCGATTCCGCTATTCACGAATTTACTGAATATTTAACGATTTATGGATCGCATTGCAGTGCCGGTTTCACTCGAGACACTCTTCTCAGAGAGAGACACACCCCTTCATATTGGGGTTTCCTAAAATTCACGGGCAACAGGAATGCTAGTTGTTCAATTTTTATTTGTTTTCCAACCTTCCGACTAAGTTGACGACTCTTAGCACTTATTTATTTTAATATGGTGCTATTAATCCGGTAACACTGATTTTTTATTTATGAAAAAAGAGAAGAAGCTGGATTCCTAGATGCAAGCACAACCATCCCACTAAATAGGATAATTAAATATATTAAATATCTTTGAAGATACCTATTTTTAATGTGTTTTCTTTACTTTATTAAATTTACCAAAGTTTGGGAAACACTTAAATAACGTATAAATCCTGCCACGCCTGAAACCGTGATTCCAGAAAGTTTTTTACGTCCTAGGGAACGAACGATTCGATCGAACGCCTATGGAAAGTTGCAGCGGCAGAAAGATTAACGCGCAGTGTACAGGGGAAGCTTGCTCTGCTCGCAGTAGAATTTCCACGAGACTTGGCTGGATTATTAAAGCCCGGGGTTAATTGTAAAATCGCGGTTGATCGCTGCACCTTGCTCACTTAGATGTCGGGATTAGCGGCGCATAAAGTTTTTACAATGGAAAGTTGCGACATAAAGCATCATGAGTGCGGCCGCGGCGTTCTCCTAACGCGCACTCGCGCTTATTTATGCCCCCAGCTAAATCATTCGGGCCATTATATCGGGTTATAAAGGCTCCGCAAACCTGGCTGCGAAACGCGAGCGCTCGAAAACCTCGGATTTTCAAAATCTCTTTGTGTCTAGCGGCGGTGATCACATACTGGGATCTCGTTTATTGCCGTTTTTCCCAAACCATTATCTGTTTTTTGTCACTCATCATCATCATTTTTGTCACTCATAAGCTTCTAAAAAGGATTTTTTTTAGAGATGATTCTGCATTTATTTTTCCCATAAATAAGTATTATACTACCGGATGCTGAGGTGAATAAATTTGTCCGTTAAATTTTACGCAACAGATAGGACACCTAAAATCAGATTCGCTTCAGGTACCGCGTAGCACGTACAGTCAAGAATGGAATCCTCTCCACTTGCCAGGCTCGTTTCATCGAATATTAACGGCACCGCACCTTCTGCGCGCTGTATTATGAATTAAATCGGTGCAAGGCGCTGACACAATTCGCTTTAATTCCATTATTGAGGAGAGTTTAACGGAAGCATCCCGATCGATCCAAGGTTCGTCCGCGGTTGAGTGCTGATCGATTATTAAACCGATCTTCAGGTTAGGCGAGCGTACTTTGACTTTGCGGGAGCACTGACAAGGGAAGTTCGGCAACCCGAAAATTCAGAAAATTATGAAACTCGGTGTGCAAGTAGAGTTGTTCATCCGTAACGCAACCCTATTTTTTGTTGGTGCCATAATTCAATTTTTAGGGGTGAAATCACCCCTTGAAAAAAATTCAGAATTTTATTTTCCGTGGAATATCTCGAGAACGGTGAGAGATATCGAAAAAAAGTTTAAACAAAAGTTGCATCCTACTTTTATATCTAGAAAACCGCGTAAAAATAATTTTCGAAAAATCCATATTTTTCAAGTTACCCCCACCACCGATCCTTAAAATTAAGTTTTTGTATTTTGTAAATATACGCTGAAATACCTCTGGATAATCTCTTTTCATACATATATATAGTTTATGTGTTATAATTTTTTTGCAAACAAACAAAACCTCTATTACCGAATTTGAAGTCCATTTTGGCAGTTTCCATTAATAACATGGTTTCTTAAAGCCATATTTAGGTTATTATTTATGTAAAGTTTAGACAGCTTTCAATTATTTAAGCAAGGCAGTACGTGCCTAAAATTGCATCAAAGGTAAAACTCATTAAAACTGATCAGTGACGTGCATGAATCATTATGATATCAGCACATTCGTACATGCATTACTTCAAGTGTAATCGTATTAGGCTATTTTGGAAACCACACGATAAATAAATAATGCGTGAAGATTTACAATGACTTCGCAAAATATATATTTTATCATTAAAATGACGCAGAATCGCATTGATGCCGATAACCTTGTCGAACCTTCCGATTTGCATAATGCATATGTATATGAATTTTAAATGATTGTAAATCAATTTTACTTTTACATCCCACTAATAACATATATATAATATTACAGTTAATATTAAATTTAATTATAACATTATAGCAGTTTTCATTAATGACGTGACCGCATAAAGTAATATTTAAACATTCGCAGTCTCTTTTTGTACATGTTATATTGTTTGATTATACATTGGAAGAATTATACTAATAGAAGACGATAGATGCATTGAAAATTACGCTTTGTAATTGGTACAATAATGATATTCTTCATAGAAATGATGGAAACAAAAATACTTGCCGCACCATGCACATCGCATAAAAGCCGGCTCCCCACAAATACTACATTTGGGTATAGTCTTTTCATTCCTGAAGTAACAGAAATCTACAGGATTTTGAAATTCGCTGGGATGCGTTTCTAGATATCCGCTTTTAAACCAAGCATATTGAAAAAGGTTTTTGAATCTAGGCGAAGAAAACTGGTTGTGGGTTAGGGACTGCAATTTAATTATTTCATTACGTAAGTGCAAATTGACATCTCTCTCTTGGAGAATCACATTATCCGAAAATGTCCGCACGAAATTTTTCCAAATCCGGAATCCAAACACATCTAAAGGCTGAACGATGGCCGTCGTTTTTTTTGGAATCATTGAAAAAGTTACTTCCTTGTCTTGTGGAATCAACTGCTGTAACTCATTTGGGCAGTGTCCCGTCCACGAGTCGAGTAGGAGCATGCTTCTACGGCCAGTATTCGGTAGATACACTTCGCTAAACCAAGTTTTAAAATGTTCAGACGTGAGTTTTCCTGACTTTGAAGCTCCGATATAAATATTAACCGGGCGGAATAGAGTTTTTTGCACTATCGGACCAAGTGTTCCTGTAGATTCCTTCAAAACTATGTATAGTGGTGAAAGAAGACGTCCGCTTGCTGATATAATAGGCATTATAGTGTAGCTATGTGTTGTAGAAGATACCGATTGAATCGTCGCTTCTACCGTTTTCACTCCTAATTTCGCCAATGTTCGCCCAGAATGTATTTCAAGGTTGAAGCCACTCTCGTCTGCATTATAAATTTCTTCAACTCCGACAGATGGGATGTTAGACTTTACGCGAGAAACAAACGATTCTGCGATATTTTTGATATTGTCAATATCTTCAAACGTAAATTGCGTCCTGAATGTTGTTATCTTGCGGGACACAATCCTATGCGCAGTCTTAAAGTTCCAAATCCACCATTTACTTGCCACGAATTGGGGTAGGTCCACCTGGTTTTTTGCCTCCAAGGCCCACAATCTTAAATTCATGTCATGAACAATAGATCTTCTGTCACAAGCTTGTTCAAAATTTTGCAGTACATATTCCGCAATAAATGCAAATTTATCTGCATTTGTTCCACCTCTCTCTATACTCGCCTCCCACCTGTATAGCTGCGGCAAAGATTTAACCATGCGATAATTTTTCTGTACACTGGTAAGCGATCGACGTGCCTTTTTTCCACTTTTCCAAAACGTTACTGCTTTTCTTTTATAACTTAAGTCGACTTTTCCACCTTCATCATCAACAGTACATTCTGCAGGGTCAAAACTGTCTTCTTCTTCTTCTGCAGGCATAATGTACTCTACAACTTGTGCACCATGTGGTTCGGATGGATCGGCAAAATCGAGCACATAATCATGTTCAATTAATGGTGGGGAATGTATGTTTTGAAACTTTTTTATAATGTCCCGAATTTCATTGTGCAGTTCCGTTTCTACCGAGTTTATAGGTGTCTGTATTATACTTGCAATTTGAAACGTAGTGGCTAACATGTTTATTACGTTAGCAACATTAATCGACTGCATTTTCAGGAAAAGCCTTTCAAACAATGATCACTCACTTTCTTCAATTGAATGGTAACTGACTGCTTGCAAAAATGTAACTGCCATTCGCTGCAACCTCGGGAATATTTATATCAATCAAAAGACGCGAATACGTAAATATGTTTACCGAAAAGTGAATGTGGCACAAGAATATTATCAGTTACAATTAAAATGATGCAAAGTCACTGTAAATATTTACGCATTATTTATTTATCGTGTGGTTTAACTGTAATGAGTTTTACCTTGGATGCAATTTTAGGAACCCCTAAAAGCGGATATCTAGAAACGCATCCAAGCGAATTTCAAAATCCTGTAGATTTCTGTTACTTCAGGAATGAAAAGCTTATACCCAAATGTAGTATTTGTGAGGAGCCGGCTTTTATGCGATGTGCATGGTGCGGCAAGTACTTTTGTTTCCATCATTTCTATGAAGAATATCATTATTGTACCAATTACAAACCGTAATTTTTAATGTATCTATCGTCTTCTATTAGTATAATTCTTCCAATGTATAATCAAACAATACAACATGTACAAAAAGAGACTGCGAATGTTTAAATATTACTTTATGCGGTCACGTCATTAATGAAAACTGCTATAATGTTATAATTAAATTTAATATTAACTGTAATATTATATATATGTTATTAGTGGGATGTAAAAGTAAAATTGATTTACAATCATTTAAAATTCATATACATATGCATTATGCAAATCGGAAGGTTCGACAAGGTTATCGGCATCAATGCGATTCTGCGTCATTTTAATGATAAAATATATATTTTGCGAAGTCATTGTAAATCTTCACGCATTATTTATTTATCGTGTGGTTTCCAAAATAGCCTAATACGATTACACTTGAAGTAATGCATGTACGAATGTGCTGATATCATAATGATTCATGCACGTCACTGATCAGTTTTAATGAGTTTTACCTTTGATGCAATTTTAGGCACGTACTGCCTTGCTTAAATAATTGAAAGCTGTCTAAACTTTACATAAATAATAACCTAAATATGGCTTTAAGAAACCATGTTATTAATGGAAACTGCCAAAATGGACTTCAAATTCGGTAATAGAGGTTTTGTTTGTTTGCAAAAAAATTATAACACATAAACTATATATATGTATGAAAAGAGATTATCCAGAGGTATTTCAGCGTATATTTACAAAATACAAAAACTTATTTTTAAGGATCGGTGGTGGGGGTAACTTGAAAAATATGGATTTTTCGAAAATTATTTTTACGCGGTTTTCTAGATATAAAAGTAGGATGCAACTTTTGTTTAAACTTTTTTTCGATATCTCTCACCGTTCTCGAGATATTCCACGGAAAATAAAATTCTGAATTTTTTTCAAGGGGTGATTTCACCCCTAAAAATTGAATTATGGCACCAACAAAAAATAGGGTTGCGTTACGGATGAACAACTCTACTTGCACACCGAGTTTCATAATTTTCTGAATTTTCGGGTTGCCGAACTTCCCTTGTGAGACAATCTCTGGTTTGCCGATACACTAAAGACGCTTCGAATCATCTGTAATATACGATGAATCTTGAATAATCTTAATCCGATTACCAATCTCGGACCGATTACTAAAATCGATATTGCTTGGAGCTAATACCTGATAAAGGTTTCACGATGTTAATCCCTAAGTACAAGTGGGGACATCAAATTTCAACGACTGGCTACATTGCCTCCAAATCTCGAGCTTTATGTTTCGCGGAATGCTTTGAAAGTTCGTAACAGGGTGAAGCACGGTACCTCTCCGAGTCTGCAGCGCCGACAGAGCATTTCTGGAAAGGTATTCACCGTCGAAATTTGTCAGTTTTTCTTGCACTGATGCACGCTTGGAGGCACAGGTCAAGGGGCGCGATGGCCGCGACAGGAAATGCTCGAGAGCTTCTCTCTAGCCGGGATAATACATGCAAATATAATCCGGCGGGCTTTCACGGTGCATTTAATGTTTCACGAGCGTGCGGAATGGATATTGCACGCACGTGCAATAGCGCATGCGTCCCGGCGAAACGCTGAGGGGGCGACGGGTCCGAAAAAGCTCCGTATTAGTGTCCCACCTGTCTAAATTATTGCGCAGGCTTTTGTTGGCGCACTATGCAGTTCTTCACTTTTAGCGTTATCGTCGGGCAGTTATTTTCGAGGCAGCCTACGGTGATGCCTCGTCTGGCGAGATTCCGTTGCTGACGAGAGAGCTAGGGGTGGATGCTCAGGAAAGGGAATTATTTATTCGTGTGTCGAATGTACTTTGCCTCAGACTTCATTGTCGAAGCCAAGGAGGAAGCGTCCTTTGTTAGTGTTCTGTACAGCTTTTGTGTCAGAGTTTACATGTTATACTGTTCGTTGCGAAATAAAGTAGTATAAAGTGCTGGGAAATAGATGATTGATACTGTGCAAGGAAAAAGTGAATTATTAAACGAAGCAAGATGTTAATTAAGTTTTTACGCTTTACCATCGTTAATGGGTTCTTTTTATCATCCGCACTGTGCTCACAAAAATTTGATGTTTGCGTTGTAACTGTAGAACGTTTATGAAATCTCGTGTTTTATCGTCAGAACGTACAAATCGATAAGCTTCTGTCAATATTTTATGTACAAAAGCTTCTGTCAGTTTAATCGAAGTTCGAATGTACGCTCTGCTTTGTTTTGTAGCGCGATTTCGACTGCAGCCGTAATGTACGTTGAAATATCTATGCAGAATTAAATGTATTTTCTGTGATGATTCAAAGCAAAGCTGAACGAATCGATTTACAGTAAATATTTGTGATAAACGTTTGAGGGGGTGGGTAACGTTGGTCGGACGCTGGTCAACGACTTTTCATCGAGATTCAGTTGTTCGGCGAGGTGATAAACAGAATCGGAATTATGCCCAGCAGAAAGACGCGGGCAAAGAGTTTGTCTCGTAAAATGCAAAAATATTGTTTCAGGAATGGATACTGTATCTCATTTCGTCTGTGCGCCACGATTTTTCTCGTCTGAAATCGTTGGGAAGTCACTGGAGGGGAGCCAACGGAGATAAAAATTTAAATGAAGTTTGTTAGTTCGATGGTTGTTCGAGCAAATAGTGTAATTTCGATGAATTATGCCATGCATTACGAGTACATAAACTTTTTCCACCAACAACGTCTCCAAGTTATGTAACAATCTGAAGCAGTTCACTCACTTATCACAGATCGTATCAAAATTGAATTAAAGTAGAAGCTCAAATTAATGTAAACACGGTATATGCTGGAATATAAAAAACTTATCCAGAGACTTATGCAGAAACAAAGTTTCGCCGAAAGAAAATGGCGAAAGCCTAAGTTGTCTGAAAAATTGATGCAGAAAAGTTTGAAGATCTGCAGGTCCACGCGTCGCGCACGTATTTCCGGCGTGTTCCTCCCCTGTCCAGAAGTGCAATCAATCGACGAATGGTTTACCGGTCCGTAAAAGCGTCCCGGTTGGCGACAGAAAAATTGAAAAGGAACAGTTGAAAATTGAACTAGTGACTCGGTCCGAGGTGGATCCATCAAAACGTCCTGCCAACGGGTCCGAAGTCACCGCCACGTGCACCGCGCCGCCTTTCTGCGAGACACCGCTGCGGAGAAATGTGCTTCACGGGGTCCTGCAGGAAAGTCGGAGCTTTGGGGACCGGATAAAAATTGTCAGGGAAACTTTACACCCTTCCGAAGGAAACAATCTCGCGGGAGAACAGAGTTCGGGAGTCGAGGGACGTCGTCTGTCAAACACATCCATGTATCCGGGCGTGCTCGGGGCTCACGTACGACGAAAGAATGAAAAGAGTAACGTACTTGTCCCATTTGTAATAAAGAATGTACCGCATCCCGATTGAAATGAGTGCACGTGGCCGTCGTACATCCCGATTCTGTACTACGTGCTGGTAGGTGGAAGATCGTGCTGCAACCAGGCGGCTTGCATTCATCCAGGGTGTCCAAGCTACGGGGCAAGATCAATGCAAATTCTTCTTGGAATAAGAAATGGACAACTTATGGTTTTACGATCTAAAGCTATGTTTACAAGGCACGAGTGATAATTTAGCTTTAGGTAGATTGGAGCTTAGAATACATGAGAGATGCAGAGTGAATTTGCGAGATTTTTCTGATACATATTTCATTCAAAGCAGAGATGGGCAAAAAATTATTTGAAATAGAAATTTCATACACAAATTTTTATTTCAAATAATTGTTTTGCCCATTTCTGATTCAAAGTTATCAGTGTACTATCCCCCGTGAGTTTACTTTTGATTGAACCTGTCGGCCGATAATGCTAAAGTAAGATTCGAAATAAGGCCGAGGAAATCGAGAAGCTACGGGGTGCCGTTATTCAATTGCTGCGAATTTTACGGTTCGGAATTTATCGTTGGATTCGGATATCCGGTAGCAGCTGATATACAGGCATACGCGGGCGGGGAAAATCGAATAGCCTTTACATACTTAAATCAACCGCAATAATGTATCGTCGTGCATTGAACTTCGGCTGGATATAATTCGCTGGCCTACGGAAATCCCGGTTATCCGGCGTGTGCGTGCGGCTGTTGGATATCGGTTATTAATTATCCAAGTAATAGCCGCGTAATTGGAGGTCCCTGGGGGGAGGGGGTGGTTGACCCAGAGGGTCCGGCACAGTGGACGCTGGTAGACCGATCAAAACTTTGGATACACCCCTATTTGCATCCCCTTCTATTATTCATTTCTATCAGCCTTGACGGAATACCCTTAGCTTTTATTTATTTATTTCTACGCAGAATCTGCCACTGACTTCGCTGTTCGCCCGCCACCTCGCGCTTCCATCCCGCGACCCTTTAATTTTTCACCCCGCCAGAAGGATAGAAAAGGCGCGGCGCACTCGTCGCGCCGACAATTTCCACGCACGCGTCCTCAATGTAAATAGAATTGATTAGCATACCGCGTTACAGCGAGTGATGCATTTAAATGGATTTCGAATAATTAAGTTCGAATAACCGTCGCATCGCTAATGACAATTTCCAATATGTTACCGTCCGCCGAGTGGGAAATGATTACACGCAAAAATTGATTGCACTTCGTTAATAAATCATTAACGCGGCTCGTTCTTATCGAGTGATCCGCAAATGCATGTTAAAACGCCGTACGGACGTGATTAATATCGAATGTGATATTAAATGGCCGAGGGACATTATATTGAAAGAGTTGCCACGGTTGATAACCCGCCGCGTGCAGGATAACGCGAACTGTGGAATCAGAGAAGCATCCGGCGCGAAGAGATCGAAAGACGCGAGGGAATGTAAACAGATCCGAGGTTCGTACTAATTCATGGAGTTAGTTTAAAAACGCGCCCTACGTGAAGAACATTCTCCGGCGAAGCAAGAGAAAAGTGGAAATTCGTTCAAGTCCGGGACAACGTGTACCGCAGGGATATTCCCCGCATCCTTTTTACCCCCTCCGCGACAGGGGAGTTTTTCCCCCATTGTCATGTCCCTGTTTATTCGTTTACGCGGCGCGTCGGTGGCCGGAAAAAGCCGAAGTGCCGCCATATTCCATTAATATGCTTCGCCGCTGTGGGCGAGGTGAGCCTCTCCCGTGGCCCCCGGCGCGGATAAGAATCTGCGGAAGAAAAAACGAAAGAGAAATCTCATTGGATACGAGTGGATATTGTCCTCGTGTCGTTCTCCAACGGCCACGCTTCCACGTTGTGTACCCGGATCACCGTGCACGCCGGGACAGAATGTCCATCCGCTTCGATATAGCGGAAGTCGTTGTCCTTTTACCGCGCTAAGCGGTTATTTTCCAATCTGCTCGCCGATATTGGCTTTATTACGTTTCTCCCTCCAACGTTCCTCTTCTCAGCCGCTTCTGTTTTCCTACCGGTGTTCTTGCGCTTTTCACTCATCTTCATTGTCGCTGTCCCCTTATTGCCGCGGAAAAACCACCACGGATGCTGTTTGTTGGCCCGCGTAATGGCGTGGAAACGGTTCCGCCGCTGGACCACCATTTTTAGACGACTCTCTGACGGTGCAAGCACGAGATCGCCGGGATATTGGGACTTTGCCCCTCTCAGCGAGTAAGTTATCCGCGGTTTTTGTTCGCCGCTCGTACAGTCGGCCACGGAAATGATAGCGTACCCCACGGCGCAATTAAATTCCGCGTGTACAAGGGCAACGCGCGAGCAGATGTTGGCTTTGTGCACGAGAGGAATTCAAGTTAAAGGGGACTATGGTCATGGTTTTTTTAAAAGGTGAGGGATTATTGGCTTGTTAATGAATTGGCGGAGGAAGGATCACGTTGCGATCATGTTGTTATGTTGAAACATGTATGGGTATTTTGATAGCGCAACTGAATCCACGTTTCCGTGTGTAAGCACGATCTCGATTGTGCGGATTGTAAATATATTTATTTTAAATACATTTCACGTGAACCGAGCCACTTTGTTTCGCCTCGTGTTTATTGGAAAATCAATTTTTTATCATGTTTATGATACCCGATTACATTGGTGGTAGGTATACGTAGCTGGTCCATTTGGATTATCGTGTACACGATATGTTGTTAACAGTATCAACTCCGGATTTATGTTGTTATGCAATACTGGTCAATATTTTGTATTTTCACAAGTGAACCGACCTATAAATACATATATTATAATAATAAGCAAGGACTGCTAGTGACATTAAATTGATTTGAAAGCGTGCGTTCGGTACAATTGGCGGCATATATTCCCCTAAATTGTACGTGTTATAAACGAGAGTTTACGTTAAATCACTGGCGTCAAATAAATTCAGTAAGCGATCCTTGTTATTTATCTCCATGCACTTTCATTTAAATGTTTAATCGGCTACTTTATAACATTTCTAAAGTAAACAGAATAAGCTCAGGGCAGTTTTCCCAAGCATGCGATTTTACACATTATTATTTATTTAGCCGCACAAGTGGAATGGATGTAAAACCGCGGAGCATTATATAATTCCAGAGAAAGAAGTCGAGCATGTAAAATGTTGCACAACTGAATTTCCATTGCTCACTTTTACTCTCAAGAACCAAAGAGATGTACCGCAGCATTGAAGCTGGCCGCTGTACAGTTTAATTGCGAAAGCGCGATATTTCAATCGGATCTGGGAAATAAATTCAAACGAAATCGTGGACAGCAATATTGAAAACGATAGGATTAATAAATTTCCTGAAAGTGTTTGTGCCCGTCCCGCATCGTTGCTGTACGCACGGAATTTCACCATCCGCAACATGCAAATGCAAAGAAGTACCGAGCATGCAATACGGAACATTCAAACAGAAAAACCTGCTTCAATGGATGGCGCGGAACTTTTTACGAGGCCGATTCCAAAGGTATCCGTAAATATTGATTTATTTCTTCATAAATGCAGTAGCGATGGTTACTGGTTAGTAATATTTCAGTTTAAAGCCGAGCTCCTGAAGAACCATCGAAACCAATGCCGTTTCACGTACCTGCTGCAATCGGCAAGTTAAATGAATGAGAAATATTTGCACGAATACATTCACAGGAATCGGAAATTCATAAAATATCAATCGAGATAATTATGTAGGTACATCAAAGTGGCTATTTGAATATGAAAACGTGTTTAAAAATGACTGAAAGATATAATGACGTCGCCATTTACCTTCGTCGAAGTTCGAACGTTTAATAGAATTTGTTATCAATGAAACTGCGTTAACGAAGTACGATATTTATTCGCTCGTCCGTTTCGCGCGTTAATGAAATTGCATTTCACTTGCAGACTAGGTTCTTCTGTTTAAAGGCTCTGTTTAGGTTCGTGCATCGTAGCTCCTGAATCTTCATCCGCGTCGCGTGTTCGTTTCGTATCGCGATTGCGAATTCGCAGCTCCCACTTTGACCGCCATTCCCTTTGATCCAAACGATGCAGCTACAAAGTGCGCTTCTGGCAATACGTACCTATCTCTTTCGAAATCCGCATGGCGAGGACAATCGCTGAAAGGAAGCTAGAAGACCGGATCTTCTTTCGGATTTCACGTGCAGCAATGAAAGCGGGTTTCCAATTTAAAGACACTGTATGTGTAATAAGCAGCTTCCGGTTTTTCCATTAAGAGAACCATTTTTTTAGAAAAGAAATCGCTGCGAAGATTCCTCTAATACCATTGAAGAATTGTAATTTATTTGGTGGGTGTCACGCAAAGGGTTGTTTGCAAAAACCACCCCCAAGAATTAATTTATATTCTTCGATACTGGACATCACTAAGAATATTACTCGTTAAGCGGGCCAAATTTCTGCCAAAAAAATTGCGAAATCTTTGGGTCGTTCACAAAAGAGGAGGGTGGTCGGTGGAGAGTGTGGGTTCCCGGGGAAAAGGACACGCTGGTGAGCAAACACGGGGAATTATGCGACAGGCCAGAGAATTCCTAGGGAACAATGCCCAGTGACGTAAGCGGTATTTCGTCGTTGAAGAACGAGCCACGGGCCAGAAACTAGCGGCGGTCTGACGTTAACCCGCGCGCTGCGGACGAGAGCTGGCCTGCTCCACGGGAACGTGCAAGTACTCTTACGAACTTGCTCTCGATTAATTACGGGAAACGACGCTTAGACCTGGGGAAAGATCTCGATTTATCTGACAGCGTTATTCCCTCGCGGGCCGATCAATAGTTAGATGTAATAGGTAGCGATAGGATCAAGCTCGATGAGTACCTGCGAGTACAGTGTCCGAGTAGCTAAGTACTTATCAGAGAGTCACAGAAGCCTAGGCAAATCAATCCTCCGTCAGAGCACAGCCATCGGAATAGTCGAAACTATCATAACCCCTTATGGTGTTACACATTTATGAAATGTAGGTAGGAGAGTTTTGTTATTGACTGTGTCGTGGTTGGTTATCAAGGCGAGAAACTTCGGAACAGATTACACTTCACAGTGTGACGTATTTTAAGCGAGTTGCTGAATACTCTAAGGGTTACGATCAGAGTTATTAGGCTACATCAAGTTGACGCGAGGTGAATTAAGCGCTTGTGCAAAGTGGGGTAAGTACCAGTGGAGTACGGAATATATGGCGATCCGAGTTTCAACTGAGTGTGGGGTGATTCTGTTCGCTGGCTTCAGAAGGTTCTTTGTGAACTTTCTCTGTGGTTTCTGTGGGAGATATGCAAGTTCTAGTGGAAGATGGAGGGTGGTCTTAAAATGGGAGAAAAGAATTTGGGGCATTTGGTACTCAGAAATATAGGAAATTTTCAATGTCTGATTAATTATTCATCGAAATTTAATTTAATATTGTCAAGTGTTTAAAGGTGTCTGAAGCTATTATTCTGATAGCATTACGTCTTTCAGGAAAACGAGAAATAGGTAGCTGAAAATTGTGAATGATAATGGTTCAGAATCGAATTCTTATTTTACATTCACTAGTACAGCATTGGAAGCGACGTGATATTTTTAAAGGCAGCGGTTCAGAACTCGCACGTATCCCGTTAGGTTTCCAATGCTGCCTGCGAAATGCTTGATCCCATCACTAGTAATGGATCTGTTGAACACGTCGAATGGCTCAACGGTATTGCATTCTCTGTTTCAAGAACTTGTGCAGCCGCGTTCGAGGCATTTTTCCAATGAAACACATCGACTACGTGCTCAGCCCTCATGGCCCGATACTTTCGTCGACCCTCCGGTTGATAACGAACGAGAAACTTGGGCGATTCTCCACAATGCATCAGACCTCTTACGCACCAAGACTCTCTAATAACAACATTTAAAACGTCGATTCTAATTTATGATTCGTTCTCCCACTATCATTTGATAATTTCCCAGAACAATTTAATAACTAGTTCGATAAAGAGCTGTTCCAAAATCGAAGTGAATTATGAGTACGACACTGTTTCAGAAATTTAAGCAGCATTTCGACCTGTTAAACGGAGAGTAAGCTCTGCAGCTTCGTGAATTTAATGTGCATTACACAAATATTCGCGTGCGAGGCTTTGGGGAGAATTTCAAACTCGGTGATCATCTTTAAAGCGGCGAAACTAACGCAGAGCTACGTCGGCGAGCGCGCGAAGTGGATGAGGGTAAACTAGAACCGCGAAATGAGTGGCATACACCTTAAAAAGGTGTCTGGACGGCGAAGAATCTCGAGACAGCCTGTGAATCGTATCTCGCTAGCACGAATGGATGAAATCCGCGGTCGCAGCCGTGTGCAGACACGCGTGTGCTCTTTCTATCGAGTCTGATCTCTGCGGCTCTAGACGAGCTTTGAGCATGTTTTTCAGCTGAAACGGTGGCGGCTGCGCGTCAAAAACGTGCGATTATTCCCGAGTTACAGGGAACCTGTCAACTATCCTGTTTTTCATCCCTCTTACGACCGAGATAATTCTAGTAATCCCAAAGTTGCAATCGAAAGCGAAGCGCATTAATTTCTCCTGTAACATACAGCGGTGGTTGAGAGTTTGAAACGTAAAAGACAATAAAAACTCCATGATTTGTGAAGAAGAATCAATTAATGGCAGTCTAGAGATGATTAAGAGTAGCAATTTAAATGTAATAAAGTCACTGTACATATGTTAAAAAATAGTATTTTTTAAACTCGCCAAATATTTGCAAAGCAGTATCAAACGATAAATAGCCTCCCTATTTTCCAATATACAATTTATCGATATTGCAGGGCAACTGCTAACTTTTCATACCCATGCAGGAATAAATATCGTTTTATCAAATGCAACGGTGAAGGGTTTAATGGATATTTATTAAGCAATATTTGAGCGACCGCTCATGAAATTCGGAAAATTCCCCACCAAATGACTTCAAACACTCTATTGCGTGTAACACAGATTCCGTACACGAATTTATGCATATCAAAATTACAGCTATGTGGTTGTGCTTCGGTATTGCACTGTCGCTTATTTAGCAAAAAGTATTTAACACTGCATTCGTGTAAGTGCGTACGTACTAACGCGCACACGCGAATCTTGATCCGTCATGTAATAAAGTATGCATGAAGCCAATAGCAATTTAAGCGCGCACACTAAATCTAGTTTGCAATTAGGTTAATCCAATTCGGTGTTGCTAAATTAAACGTTAACGACGGATCATGGTGTTTCATTTATATCATCATTGGTTAAGTGTTCTATGTGTGCGTTTTGATGTAATATAAGCGAGAATGTAACTGGATCATCGTAACTGGATCATAAAATTATTTCCGAAATTCTTGCATAATCGACTATAAAATATAGACATTCAGTTTTAACAGAATAAACACGGTGGGGACAAATAGAACTGAAGAAGATTTGCCTGCTTGAAATATTTCCACAATTCTATAAACATCCAATCCAACCAATTTCAGCCTCAACTTTATATCGGGGTCGCGCAAATTATTCCCTTAAAGATAGGATTGCTAAGAATGATATCGATTCTGCACAAATATTTTAAACTACTTTCAACCAACGTTCTCGTAATTTACACTGTCGATATCCTTCTCCCTCCGTGCCCCGGCTCCTCAATGAAATCCACGAAATCGATTTTCACCCTTTCCACCCGCAACGTCTGTTTTCGCCGCGGGAATAAAATATACCGAAAAACGTTTCACAAAGGTTTCAAACGGGATTCTATGTATACCCTTTAGCCGTGTCACAGGCAACAGTCAGCTTTGTCCTGGACAGGCTGCACGCGCCGTAAAACGAAGCGCAAGTTCCTGTTTCTCTGTTCCAGCAGCCGGTACCTGAAACTATTTGCCGCATTATGTGCCTAACAATCGTGGAACGCTGCCCAAGTAACAGGAGTTGAAGCGGAAGGTGCAAGAACCGACAATCGCGTTTCCTTATTACACTTTACCACGCATAGATCAGATCCGACCCCAATTACCTGACGGATATCGAGCTTCCGCTTTAAAAATCCCGGGTCGCTTCGACTGCTAAAAATTTAATTCTGCATCGACGAATAAATGTCTCGAGATGCTGCAAATTTAAGAGTTTGGAAATGGAAAGGTCAGATCTATTAAAAAATATTCTGTAACCTCTGCAATTTTAAGAAAATTCTTTAATTAAAATTCAAGTAGTCCCTCGATTTTCGTATGAAACCGAGCGATCGTGCGAGGCAGCTGCAGTAATCGCGAGGCGAGGCGTAAGAGTTTTGCAACTGATTCGTAGTCAAGGTCGCAAAGCTTCGCAAATCCGTCTGGAAATCCTGTAAGCTTGAAGCAGCTGTGCCGTGAGAGGGCTCGATCGCCATCCCGGAGGAAGTTTGAGGGTGCAACGCGGCCGCGGAATGCGCTTTTCATGCAATCGGGTTGTGTTGTCTTTTGGTCGGTTCCGGACTCCCTCACTTCCGGCTGATCGCCTGCAAATCCCCCAAAGAGAAGCCACTGCGCCTGGGCTATTGTCGGAGCGCGGTTTAAATTGGATGTAACGTCATCACTTCAGAGGATTCGGCGGCTTATTATTAGCTGCGTTATTGATTTTAGCCCGGTTTCGCAGCGCGCAACCTTCTCCTGCTGTGCCTCCGCAGGTGATAAAGGTTATCGCCGTTCTTCAATAACGCTGCCCTGCCCCGGCTGGGCTCGATTCTTATTTTCGCGTTTAATGTCGGTGCGCCTCCGTGTGCCCTTTATTACGGCTATAATATCCCATCAAAAAGCTGATTTCACGCAATTTCAGGGCCTGCAGTTTAACATTACAGAGGTACGATACCGTGCCGATGCTAAATCTTGATGTTACATTGAAATTTCGCTGATGGGGTGGAACGTCCAATGCGCGCTGGCAACATTAATCTGGGATCTACTATAAAGTAGAAGTTGGATCCAAGATCTAGTGCAAGCTTCCGAGGAAGAACACTACTATAAGTTACAGATGTGGTCGAGGAGCAATTAGAAGTTGGAAATTCCATTAAAGAACCACCGCGAGTCGCAAGGTCAACTATTAATTACCACAAGCTTTGGCCTCCGCTGAAAAGCTACAAGTAACAGGTGCGCCCGAAGCACCGCCATGAGTTTTCGATTTGATCGAAGAGCTGTTGAAGCTCACAAATTTAATTAAAGAACCATGGTCAGTTGCAAGGTCAACTGATAACGTCCTCCTTAGTTGCAGCTCGGATTCAACCTGTTACCTGTAACTCTTTTTCCACGCAACTTGCTAGTTTGCTGGAAGCTCTGTATTATAAGTTGCAAACTCAATTATTGAGCCAGCATCTATTCAAGGTCGACCAGCAGGCAGCGCAAGTTGCGGCCTCGATCGGAAAAGTGTTGTTGCGGGCAGCGGCTTCGGAATTAAGTCGAAGGGAAGTCCGAAGGGAAACTATCGCACAGAGGGCGGTCTTTTGATACGAGCAACGTCGCTGGAGTTACAATCAAAGTAAATCGGCGCCTTCTAATTGCCTTCATTAATCTGATTCGCTTTTACTTTAATTGCGTTAACGCCGGCTCTAACGGGATAACGAATTTGCATCGCTGAATCTACTCGCCGAAGAAAAATTATTCCAGGATTTTCGCGCTAACGAGGTAGATAAGCTTGTCGGAGGTTAGTCCCGGATTTTCCGATACTATGCTGGATTATCGTGGAGCCAACCCCTCCGCTACTTTTTCCCGCCTTCCCTCGCCTTTGTTGCGCGCCGCGCTTTATTACGTATTACACGTCCATTTTCGGGCCTCATTATGCGGGGAACGCGTTCCATTCTGCCGAGTGATAAGCACACGTGAACGCCGGTGATTCACGATCCCTTTTGTTCTGTACAGTGAGCCACGACCTCGAGGGATGCAAGAGGGGCAGTGAATAAAAGTGGAAGGCTAGAGAAAGAACGTTGCACTGGTGGAATGATATTAATCCATCTAATTCCAGCAGAAAACTGTTGGAACGATTTAAAAAGTTTCTTTGCCACGTCGAGAAGCATAATTCCTTTGGTTGATCCAGGCAATGCTGTGCCATGTTCGTATGTTGATTTTAGAATGAGTTACTGCTTTACTACACACGCAGATATTATTATTTAATACTATGTCGCCCACTCATCAAACTAGTCCAAACTTTCTTCCACCCGTCGGAATCGAAGTCACGCTAAAAATCCTTGAAACAGAGAACTTCTGAGGGTGAGAAATATGGTAAATCCCTCTCTACCCGTGTCCATTATCGTTTCTCGCGGCCGCCGAACGTTTCGTGTCGCCGTGTCGCAGCCTCGGTGCATGGAGGCTTCACAATTGGCGACAGAAAGTAATTCCAACGGGGAAAAGCAACGCGACGACGTTTAATCGCAACGGAGCAGCGGCCACCTCCGGGGGTGGCGCGCAGGAGTAGTCGCGTTACGTCCCCCCTCAACATTCGCACGCGAGCCTCGTGCCCCGCTGCTATTTGTTCAATTGCGAGTATCCAAACAAATGTCGAATTACTTGGCGCAACGGCGTAGAGTTTCGGCCCCGAGCATAATCGTAGCCACGAGAGACGAGGAGTTAATACAAACATATGCAGGCGGCGGAATTGCACGCGAGCTCCTGCACGCGTCCACCCAGTCGACACCCCGCGCTTTCACGATCCCACTTCGTGTCCACGGGAAAACCGATAAGGGAAAATCAACTTCGCCTGGCAACGCGCTAAACACGAGTCGCATTAATCGAAACACTTTTGCTAGATTCTTGGCGTGTTCTGACACTTTCTAACGACATTCTGGTGGTTGGTATTTTTTTAGATATTCAAGGGTCTTTTTTCACTTATTCTGCGTTCATAGACGATGATTAATATCATAAGTGGCAGAACTGTGAAAACGTAAATGTTTTAGAAATGAACTTTCGTTTGCAAGAGAAATGAATTTCGAATTTAATATGAATTATAATTTTAATGAAAGCTTTCAAATGGCCCTTTACGATTCTCCAGAAACAGAAACGCGGCTGATGTATTAATTACAGACGAGACACTGAATTAATCTACCTTTTAGAATTGTCTAAGTAGAGTCCTATTAATTTCTAAATATATTAATTTCATAATACGAAGAGTGACTTGAGAAAAGTAGAGCATAAAAAGAGAGACGCGCAAACAGAATCGTTGATACTGAAGATGACCGTACAGAAAATGACAACGAGGCATCGTATCCATCTGTAAAAAGGTTTATTCCAGGAGTATGGTTGGTTTCCTGGCTGAAATATAGCAAATGGCCTTACGGAGGCTGCGGTGGATGGATTGAAGAAGAATTACGCGAATTCGTATGTGCGCCACGTTTCAGAAATACGAAGTAATATCTTGCGGTTTCATTCTCGTCTATAGCTACTGTTGACCTATTTCCCTTACACGGAAGATACGTTCTACAAATTTTCAGCTGTTTTTCCAGCTGCTCCTTAAGGCAGATCATAAGGTTCTTTGGAGCATTGTTAACTTCTGCTTTAAAATAAGCTTTTACATCCCAGAGATGATGGTTTCAAAGGAATCTGATCCACGTTAGTCTAAGTGCTTCGTTTGTGGTATAAAATATGAATGTGCGATAACATTTTAAAGAAAACTCATTTCTGATCCTTTTATCCCTTTACTGCGCAAGAAACTACATCAATTTTCAGATAAATGGAGTAGCTACATCCTTTTCGACGATGAATAATATAAGATAGATTCTTGGTAGAAGAAATATTGTAGGTGCTTGGGAAAAATTTATTTTTTTATCGAACAAATTATTCTGTATGCTTCGAAATTCTTTCTGTAGAGGCAAAGAAGCCAGTAGATACGAATAACGAGAATACTAATTGCAAATGCAATTACAACCATTGCTCAAAAGGTGTGCAGCCGTTGAGTTGACTTAATCACCATACTTGAAAAGCGCGAACTATCTAGCAGGAATTATTAAATAACGCGTGCCGTTTCTCCAAATCCGTTGCCAAATTCGTCCAATTAAGAGATCCCATACGCGTAAATTTCGTATTACTCCCCTCAACATCCCGGAGTTTCGCCTCGGAATACAGTACCGAACCTTGCACCAGAATTAATACAAACAGACGCGAGCACACCTGTACTGCAGCCGGTATTTAACGACTAGGCTGATTCCCAAGCAATCAGCCACAATTTAAGTGTACATATATTCTACTCAAGGATGAAAAACTACGTTCAAAATTAACTTAGCATTCCTCACGTTACGTTTAAAAATATTCATATAAAAATAATTACAGAAAAGAAAAGAATAACCCTAATGCAAGAAGAAATACTTCAATAACACCCCCAAAAATTTCGTCCTCCAGACACAAAATCGGTACCAAAGCGAACCCCTTAAATTCAACAGAATCCCCCTAGCATTCTTCTTAATCAACGAGAAAATATCCCGAATTATACAGCGAAGCGGTAAAATAACAGTTGGATGTGTAAGATCCAGCAGACTAGAACACGTGGTCCCTGGCTCGGTCCGATAGAACCCACCCCCGAAGTTGGACCGTCCATTGCAGAATCAGCCTGTACAGATAGACCTGGCGAACATATCATCTGGAGGCCACGCGTGGCGCATAGGAACAACCCCCGAAGAGGCAGCCGTGCGAGAGAGATCTCCGTACGAAGATGTGTGGAGAGTTACCGTTGCCGAAGGTCGGAGCCGGGATTAGTACGTAGGTGGCTGGGGATAATGGATTATCAGCCGGCGAAATTAGTAAGTGGCTTTGTCGTAATTGCAGGGAAGCGGTCGCGTTCGTTTGTCAGCAGGGGGATGTCTTTAATATCGGCTCTGGGCCGCTCCCCTTTTCTCCCTCGAAACCCCCCTCGCGTCGAGCTCTGTCGCACGTAATACCGCGCATACCGGGACGTCGCCAGCAGCAATGAAAAATTACCTGGCCTTTGTCGAAAAGGAACGACACCAAAGCCACCGGATGATGAAAAGGAACGAGGATCATCCACCCCCGCCTCCAGTTTCTAACTCGCGCGCGCCCTTCGCCCTCGCGCGTCAGCATTCCCGCCACGACTTTCGAATCTTCGTCGTCAGACTTTCGCCGGGCCGATTAAAACTGTCAGAGTGCGGGGGAATTAATTATCAAATACGAGCATTTTTCAGGCAGTTTGTTTGGGAGCCTGGATTATCGGTGGAAGCTTTGGCTTTACACCTCGATAAGTCTCGTTTCAATGCTGCTTCGTGTGCTGAATTAAGTACTTTGATATGTGTAATTAGATACTAATTAGTGATTATGTAGATTTTAGGTAGCTTGTAAAGTAGAATTTAAAATGTTCAGGGATTAAGTAGTCTGTGTTGCTAATGTCATTCTTCTTCGTCGAAATTCTCTGCTTTTTAGGTCATCGTATTTTTAAGTGGTGGGCTGATAGATGGAAAACAGTTTTTCATTTCTCGTGGCAAATGTAGCTGTGTCCATTTTTGTTCAACGATATCGTCACTTCTGCATAATGCACGACGCTGTTTATCGCACCACGTCGGTGTATGATTTGACGCCGTAACGACGGAGTCGTTTACCCTGCACCCGTTCCTCGATATCGACGTTATGACGATGGGTAATATTCATTTTACAACCCGTTTGGGAAACTTTTAATGAGAAACGGAGGTTTAAAGCGACAACGGTGAACTGATTTCGAATCAACATTCAAATTGCATGTTAATGAACGAATAAACTTGAAAATAGGTAGGTTATATTGAATCTTTAAACGGCCTCTGTCACACTGTGAGGGAGAAGGAATAATTTCATTTAAAAACGTGATAATTTTATGCCCTTTTTACATACTAGTGGGTGAGGCATACAAGGCAAGAAGTCAAAGCCATGTAGCTCTATTCTCTTCAAGAAAATATTCTTCCTGCATGATATTTGCCCATTGAAATTCTATAAATTCTACCCTTAACTTTTCGATCGAACACACATCTTATCAGAGGTCGCAAAGGGCAGATATAAGGCTCCTCCCTTAGTCGAGTAACTTCTTCTAAGTAGAGTCGATCGTTTTCCAATATTTCTCCTAATAAGTAGGATTTTGTTGAGCAGGACTTAGACAATAACAAAATGAATGATGTACCGGGAATCTGGTAGACGATCGAAAGCACTCTTGACAACGTAAATATCGAGCAATCTTTAAAGGACTAATTGGCCAGTAGAGAGGTTCGATGAATCGCTATTCACGAGATTTCGTGACGGGGATAATGAATTTCGGCTAATGAACGCTATAAGTTCCATTTGGAGAGCAGGATAAACAATCAATTAGCGAATTGGCAGGGAGCAGATAGATTATGGACTTTGGGAGGACATGGCTCGGGTTAAAAACGAGATTTCAGATGGGAACTACGTTGAAATACAACGGCCATTTCGGACGGGCGATATTTCGTTATTAACGGATCAGGAGGCGCGTTTGCAAAATGCAAAATCGGTATGCTTGTTTGTGCGAGTTAAAATTGAAAAGTCAATCGATGATGAGCAGGGGTGGGGGCTGATAAAACCACTGCTGGATGGCAGGAATCAGCGAAATTTCCATAATTTTGCTAAGAATCCACTCGGTGCTCCTCGACAATGCATTATACATTAAACTATACAGTATCAACAGCCACTTGCGTTTGCGTCCATGTAGGTATGCATAATGTATTTAAAAATTAACAAGCTCCACGCACCGCCTTCTTTTCTAACCCAAACATATGAATAAAACATTGCATCCAATAACGAGAAAACAATCAAATTTCGTTAGAATAAAAGTGCATCGCCAAGATCGTCCTGTTATTCCGTGCACTAACAAAAATTGAAAAATGCTTTCTGAAACGTTGCTTCTATTCTCTGGGAAGGTTTCCTTCGGAAAATCGTGCTCCTGTGCGTTCATAATTTCAAGCAACCTTAATTCCGCCAGGAGAAAGATCCACCGCAGCTCGATCCCGACTCAAAGAGGGGAGAATTAGAGCCAGGCCTGTGTTAATGTTAGCACTTCCCTTCGCCGCCGATTCGTTCGCCGTTTGAGACTGGTTTCCCGAGCCGCGCGCGCGGGCAAATGAAACAGCGCGTGTCTGAATGCAGTTTGAATAAAGTAGGGAAAAGCATGATAAATCGTTTATGCGGCGGACTATCGCATCGCGTATCTAGTGTCCGCCTGCTCGAGGAGGATCGTACTTTTTCCCGTTATTTTTCAACCACTTTATCTCTATTTATTTCGCCCGCGTCTCGTAATCGCAACATTCCCTTATCGCTTGAAATTACACACGACGGGAACGCGCGCGGAATAATTGGTCGCATTTATTCGGCCAAGATAACGCGATTCGCGGATACTTTTCGCAACGGCGCCGCCTGACGCCATCGTCGCCGAAGGATTCTCGCGAATAATTTTGCGTACCTTTGTTAATAATAATTGCACAGCGTACATATTGCACGATCTATTCGGAGAGATGAACTGTGCCAAAATTCGACGATTTCGACTTCGAAGCTAAATTCAATTAAATAATCTGTTATGGCATTTCTGAGAATGGTTTTTGTATCAGATACAATTGCAATCTTCCAGCCGAAATCTCCCCTTTGCAGTTTCACGAGTGAAAGACCAACAGTGACGGAGGGACGAGATCCTTGGAGCAGATCGTTAGCTGTCTGCTGACACAATATCCCTCTCTTCCCTTTCGTTTCCATTCGATGTAACTCACAGGGGCCGTTTGCCGCCGTGCTTCGTGAATTTTGCAATCCTCTTTACAACGGAACGTCGCTTCGCCGGCCTTTTACATGTAAACATTACGAAAGCTTTCCCGGGGACTGGGAAAAGGCTCGAAGGACTGCGAGACTCGTTCATTTTCCTCGCCGTTATTTTTAGGAGCCTTTTACTCAAGAAAAGTCCAGGGGATTCAGTGGCGTTAGACGTTTCCAGTATCGCCATTCATGAGTAACGTTTCTCGCTACGAATGAGAGGAAAAGGATAAGGGACTTTGGTTTTCTTATCCATTTCCCCTATTAACCTTCTCAACATCTTGCCCACTTAAGAGAGAAAGGTCGAGGAATATTCAGTTATAGAGTCACGGGTCAATCGACGTCCTCTTCAGAACCGGATGTGGTCCAGGGGCCACTAATCGAATAACTCTGAAGCAGGGAAGTCGATTGTTTCGTAAGAAATACACAATCATCTCGCAGTTCCTATCGAGCAACATTAGTCTTTACACTCTTCCCTTTTATTTTCCTTAACTTCTTCATCATTCGTTAATATATACTCCTAAAAACCTTCCCATTTCCGTACGTGATCAATGTATGGCAACTGTGAATTCCAAAATTGGACCTTTGAACCAGATGTATAAGAAAGTTCAACGTTCACCGTTTCGTGACTAATCTCCTTTTAGCTCCAAACGAGTCCGCGATCGTGGTACTTTCCATTAGCCAGAGAATTGCGCCGACGTCTTAAATTCGATAATTAACCGATCGTGATCCCTTCACTTTGCTCAACCATCAATTGCTTGAATGTTATCGATCCTAATGAAAGTTGCCTTCTATCCATTAGACTTACGCATCTACCACGAGTGTTATCGACACTTATGGTTACCTCTATCGCGGGGGTCTTTGAGATGGGCTTTTAAATAAATATTTTGTTCTGTTCCGCTATTCCAGATGGAATTCTATATATCAGAAGGCAAGTCCTATTATTAAAATATATTGAATACATAATGGAGAAACAATTTATTTTTTCAAACTTCAAAGTAACAGGAAAGCAGTGAATAAATGAAAATTCCAATTATCTTCAGGAAACGTTGGGATTATTAGAAGACAATCTCGTTCAACAAATGGAGTGTTACACGCGTCGTTGTCCCAACACGTGTCCGGAAAAAAAGTTGCGGTGTGTCTCATTTCAGAGGCCAAAGTGAAATTGGAAAACTCTCCTCGCTTAATTCAGCCCTTCCACTGTCACGCGCAGAACAACCTGTTCCAATTGCATTAAAATTCCTGGCCTGTCCGTTGGCCTGACACCAACTAGGTTATCCTTTTAACTTAGGACGAGCCGAATAACTGGCTGGCGAAAGAAGGTCCGTAGGAGCCGCTTGTTTCGCCCATTTTTGCTCGACGTGTCTACTGGCCCGCATATAAATCAACGAGATCGATCATTCGCCACCAGGCCGCTCGGACGAAGGGAAAGAAAGGGGAGAAAAAGGAGGAGGGAAGTGGGGAGCAACGAAAATTTCCCCGGTCGAGTGGAACGAACGGTCGCGTATCATTCAACGGCGATCACTTAGCGTCAATCTCATCGTCTTCGTGATTTATCGTATCGCGGAATATTGTGTAAATCGCGCCCGAACCCCCGTACAACATAATACCCCATAAATTCTCGGCGGAGTTTGTGTTGCGTGATCACGGGTTATCAGAGTGCTGAGTAATCGACGGTTCGGCAGAAGCTCGGGCGAGAAAACGGAAATGAAAACGAATTACTTTTTTTTTACTGTCGCGTTCTTTTATTGCTCTGCTCGGGCACCGTGAACGACGAACGGGAACCTGTTTCGAATTTGCAATCGCTGCAACCGCTGTTTCTGACTCGATAAATTCGCGGGATTGTCTGTTTTCGTTTGGTTACTAATTGTGGCTAAATTGTATTTGCGTCTCTAACGCATTAAAATGTTTGTACTTAACTAGAGGACAGGTAATTTTGTGTGGTTCGTGGAGGACAGATAATAGAATCTGCCACGTGTTTCGGTCGAACTCGACGAAAGTGTGAAAGGAAATAGTTCTTCTCACCTCTGGGCGACGGTGAGGTAAAGGGAATTTTTTTTTAAACTCATCCAACCGACTATAAATCTTGGTTCTTGCGAGCATTTCGCAATGTAATTTGCAGCAAGTTTGCACTTGTTTTCCGTTGGAAAGTTTGCTGGCGAAACGAGTAGCCGGATAAAGCGATACGCTTCTGCTTCCTTCTTTCGAAATTCCACGAGTTCCACGGAAATTCTCCCCTCGAATTCCCGAATTTTAGCGCTAACAACTTACACGAGTTAAACACCGCAAGTTTCCCTCGCCTTTTCCTCTGTTGCCTTGCGAGCAGATTAATAAAACGGCGCAAGAATGCCTGGGAAAATTCTTCGAGATACGCTCCGCGCTTTCTTCTTCGTGCGAAGAGATTGTTGGTCGAAACAGATTTTGGCAAATCGCGCACCTTTCGCGCACGGTGCCAGGGATTTTGAAGACGTTCTAACGCTTCTTTTAAAAAAAAGAAACAATTCCGTAAATCAGTGCTTTGAAAATGCAGAATTCTATTTAAAAGAAACCTGCGCGTTCACTGCAATTTGTTGTGCGTGGAGTTGCTAGCAGCAACTTGTTACTATTATTTCCAGAAGCTTACATCCAGTGTCTTCTTTGATCTCGTTTAGACATGCTGCGCGGCGGCGTTTCCTCCAGAATTCTACAGCATCCTTCAACGGTACGATATCCGAAACGAAGATGAACTGCGCCATGTGAAACATGGTAATCCAGTTGGTAACACACTCCATCTTTCCGCTTATGTATTCACGTTTGCACGCACGGCATTGTTGCTTGGAACAATACGATTAAAGGATCATTGGAACTCATGGATGACGACGCTCCTGCATCCTGCATCCTTGCCGGTGCCTTTGTGACCCCGTTCATTCGTTTTGCATGTTTGATGCGAGGTTCTTTCCATTCTGTATGGAATTTCATATTAATTGCAGAATACCAGGGACACTCTTTGACACAAAGTTTGATTATACATTAATTAACACGGCATGCATCTCTCGTGGCATAATAATGGAGATTGGAGACAGAAGCTTGAAGGCAAGTCAAGAAATTGCCTTCCATATTTAACGGTGCAACGATTATTCGTTCTCTTATAGGACTTTGACGTTAATTACAAGAACTACATAACATCGTTTCCCTCGAAATCGAGCTCCTCTTCTGACAAACACTCCCATTTACCGTCTTAATTTCGAAAGAAGAAGAGGCAAGCTTTATGTGCCTCGAGAGCGAGGGAAATATCAAAGGGGACAGTTTAAAACCTGTCCAAACACTGATGCATTGTTCGCTTAAAGTAGTTGGGCTCTGCGTCAGTATTTGGACTCGTCGAGTTTGAATCGGCGGGTTAAAGTGCGACACCTGCGGTTTTCGTAAGTCAGCAATCAGGACAGAACGAGAAGGCATGGGACTGAGAAAGGGTGAGAGGAAGGGTGATGGGGGAAAGCGAGGGAGAGAGGAGCCCAAATGAATCCTACCTCTTTGGGCACTAACCTGTAGTACTAACTAACTAACGAACTTTCACGGTCCAACGCCCACTACCAGAGTAATTAGCCTGGCTAACGAGCGATCGTTATACAGAACCGCGGAAAAGTTAACGATCTACACCTTACAATGATCGACTGGGATCTATTGTTCCTAATATAATAGCGTTATTGTGAATCGAGATGCTCCAATTGGTTATATTGACCCTGCCAGCTGAAATCAACAAGCGAACACTTTGAGTCGCTTGAATATCTGAACTCGTGACCCTCGATACTATGCTCCTTCAATCTTATCGTTTGTGGGACACCGTTCCTTGGGATAAATTCAGCGGGGTGCAAGAAAGGTCTATTGGAGGATGTAAGAGGATGTCATAAATTAACAGTTCTTATCCAGAAGAAAAGGTCCCTAGTCGTGACTCCTCAAGGAAGGTTCAAGTCGAAGCTTCTACTCTTTGATGTAGCACAGAGGAACAAAGGAGAATGTTGGGACCACAGAGTAATTTGTGATCAAAGAGCGTGCTGCGATTTCTACGTGCCTTTGACATGGTTTCGGCAAGGGAAATCGAATGACACAACCGTCATGCTAAAAGTCAGATGGGAATACCTTTGAAACTGGACTTGAAAATAGGTATTTCGAGATTACTGGCAAGGGAAATGGAAATAAACTCTCGTAAAAGTGAAATTATTACTAAAAGGAGAGTGTATGCTAGTTAAATATTCATCATAGAAAGTTTGTATCCATCGTAACACTTAATTGAAGTATCCTAAGCTTCACCTCAACGAAACAGAATTTGGAACACATTACCTAATAAGATTACGAATTATTCAGTGTACCAGAAGTGGACTTTAAATCAGCTAAAAAAATTAAACATAAGATTCGATGAATGGCTGAGCTAATAAGTAGCTGTAATGAGTGTATTATGCAGCATAATAACGCACTTCAGTAATTATACTACCATAATCAAAGCCAGTCCTTTGAATAATTCATTCGCTCAATATTCTCGGTTTGAAACTAAGCGAAACCTTCAAATGGAAACTACAAACTGGCATTCACGAGTACTACAATAACTATTTCGGCGTTGTGTTCTCGCTCATACACGCCAAACCATTCGCAAAAGATATAATAAAGTATTGTGCTTCTGCGTACAACACCATTGTTCCTTTCGATTCCAGAAACGTATTATATTTTATAACGTGTTGTTGAACAGTGCTTTGTCTTTATTTATAGACGATTGTGGCAAAAGAACATGATTGTATTGAATTAATCACAGAACCATGCAATTCTATATATTGATAAACGACGAATTATTTAAATAAATGAAGATAAAAATTTAAAGGACCTGTAATTTTTTAAAATTTCCATGAATTGTTTATTCTCCTACTATCAAGGGGAACAATTTTTTGGTCAACGTGTAAAACTTCAATGACTGGAGAAGACTTACTATTTTACATTCATTTATCACCACGTGAATATCACCTATCAGCTTCGCATGTTTAACGAGAGAAATCGAGATTCCTGGTGAAGCAGGATATTTTATGTAACATTTCATCGATTAGAAGGTGTTATCCATACGACCTCCATCCGTTTACAGAGAAGAGATTCCACCAGAATCTTCGTAAAGGAAACACGCAAACGATTTAATTGTGCGGAGGGAACTGAGAAAACGAGAATGCAGTGAGGATCGAGGTGGTTGACCAAACCAGCGCGTTTGTCCGTGCGCTTGTGCCTTTCTTACACCGAGACTTCTTCGATTCTACACGGGCGCCACACGCGATTTCGACATTTGTCAAATGCTACCCCCCTTTTCTGGCGGCTAACTCTGTTTCCAATACCCGCGTGATCTTAATAAGAGAAACAATATTTCCGGGGGGAAGAAATCGTTGACAGTACTCAACAGTCGTGACTGTTATCCTTAGCTCCGGCTGATCTGGCTCATATTCGAATTAACTTGATGGGAGGACATGAATATGCTCTTAAATTATGCTCTTGCTAAAGATTTTTAATCGAGTAGACAGATGCGGTGTGTCTAATTGTCTTCTCATTCGAAAATTCCCCCTGCTATTACAATGATATTGCATTTAATAAATTTTGTTAAGTGACTTTGTGAAGATTATTCTTAAAAACAGCACTGTCATTTAAACTAAGAGACTGGTTATTTTAGACATTGCTATCACTCATTCGTCATCAAATATGACATGGTCTGGATGCTGGAGGTAAGATCTCAGACGTAGGTAATGTATTCCATCCCCAGCAAAGTGTTTTGAATTTTTGAAGTCTTCCAAGTGGACTGCTCTTATAAAATACATATATCTACATTCATACATATGATAATGGATCAGGTCGCAAAAATAAATCCCAAAATGTATACATTATAAAACAAACTATAGTACGTACGATAAAGCTTGTCACTTAAAAGTGAACGATGTAAGCGGAGTATTAAAATAAATATTTCTTGCAATGAAAATTCACACCTGATTCGCACACTGTGCTACTTAGCGAGATCTTATTAAACCTTTTGCTGAGTCCCCATTATATCACCTCAGATTTCATTTCCCCCGCTGCATAACCGTTCGCACGAGTCACGGCTAAATGATTAATAAGCTGATCTTTGCTGCGCGAACTTGTCGCGTTACCTTGCGTTCTTTAGCGACTCAGCAACTTTCTTCCACGGATATTGATTTACGAGGAAACTATAATCCCCGCGCACTCACGTCGAACCATCGATCTGTTTCCCGCAAAGTCTCCTCGTTATTTATTCAGTCCGTTTTCTGGGTTATCGCATATTGAACATAATCGGTGATCCCATCGATTGGTCAATTAATAATCGCTGGGAGTTAATTAGTGCTCGCCTAGCTTGACACTATTAGTCGATAATCACGCGAACTTGTACGAAAATTTCAGCGCAGCTTCGCGCCTCCTCCTGTTTCATTCTCGTCCGATCGAGCCGCTCCATTCGAAGCTGATCGACGTCTGAGAAACCCATTCCGAGATATTCGTGCGCCGAGATGGATCTGTCGCGATTCGAATCACGGTCGGGTATCGCGACGATATTAAGTGAAGAAACGACGGCGGGCTGATTCGAAAAACTACCTCGACCCAGATGTACTCGCTCCTCGAGAATGCATGCCTGCCGATGATATATGACTTTCGTATTCCGCGAAAAAGTTTCAAGCGGCTCTGATAAAACAAGCTCGCGCGGGCCACGATGTGCGCGCGGTTTATTAGACACAAAGTCCGTAAATCATCTTACGGGTTATTAATTACGATACCGGCCTCTGTTATTTTACAAGCGGAAAATTAGCTTGCAGTATTACCCGGTTGCAGCATCACTCTGCGCCAAGATTGCTAATACGATTAGTTGCTTGGGACCATAAAACCGAAGCCACGCGAAAATGATCGGATGTAGGGCAAAGCTGTTTTAATTGATACCATCTCTCTTCCCCCCATGTTGTTTCTATGTTGCTGGCAATTCTGCGGATTAAAGAGATACGCGTTGAATGATTGCAGAAACTGCAATGTCTTTCTGCTCTTTTATCAGTGGAAATAGTTGAAAATTGAATCTTTAATAATTTTCTTTCCTTTCGACCTATGGTTATTAATTTTGCCCGAATATTAGTGATTGAACGTGGAGCAATAAAGAATTTTACAATGATTTCGTAATAAATATCGAGAAATCAATGCATATGTATTCTTGTTTGAGGTCTCTCCACTTTTCGCGTCACAACTGACACCAATCTCGTGATTCTCAGATATAAAATCATGCATTCGCATGCTGCATGCCTGTCAACTTACCTGCGCGCAGGCACGATATACTTCCAAGCTTTGCTTATCACCCTGCACCATGACTGGTTATTTTTAAAATTGAATTTTTTCAGAGATCCATTCTAATTTCTCTGAATCACCCACGGAATGGGAACGTTACATTGTCACGCCAGTGGCAGGTGGGAAGGGGACATTTGAAAGTTTGAAAAGTTCCTCAGACAAGATAGAAATCTAGGTTTCAGAAGAACTAGTAGATTTCACGATGCGTACCTCTGTCTCCATTTACAATCAATATTAAAAGACCCAAATACAGGAACAATAAACGTCTCAAAGCGCACGGTAAATTCATGTGTTTCGGCATATTTTACAGCGTGGCACCGTTGCCTCCCGCGCTAAGAGAGCGCGCGCTAAGCTGGAGCAGAAGCTGTTACAAGCCGAGACGTTAATTTGACGAGACATTACGTCCGACGTATTAATTCTTGACACGGCACTGTACACGTGCTGGGTGCCGTTTCGTTCGCTGGCGCGGGACAAGGAGCGAGATGGCAGCTTGGTGAAAGAGGGAACATGGCTTAGCAGGGTCTAAACTAATCCAAACATTCCTTACACGACTAGCGACATTCAGGCTGCGCATGGTAGTCGAGCTCGCAATTGTGATAACGCCCTGTTGGCAGAGTCAAGTCGTCCCAGCCCGATGCTGGAATTCAGTTTCTACGTCGCAATTTGCTCGGCATAACGAGCCATCCTGAAGAAACCTCAGCCAGGGCGTCGAACATCGTGTCGTTACCCACATATGCCCTGTGCACCTGCAGGTGTATCTAGGCCGTGCATGCAGCTACCAGCTCCGGGGGCTGAGCGCGGGTTAGACCTCTTAATAACGTGCCACCTATATGTACACACGGACGTACACGCGTCGGAACGATGCTCCCTTATCCCGCCAACTGCACCACCGAGCACACATGGCAGCGCACGTGAACGCTGGATCCTGATGCAGTATCGATCGGCTGCGTGTATCACGGGGATCTTCACCGACGCGCCGGCAACTGGCTGGATTTTTCAAGTAGGCGATTATTGCGGTAGAGGAAACGCTGGAGCACCGGTGTCTCTGCTGCTATGTCTGTTGATTTAGCCCCGTGGACGTATGCTGCTAGCGAGTTCGGATTAAATACACACGTTTCCATGACTTACTGATGCAATTACGTGGGTTTTTCATTAGATTCCGTTGCAAGTGAATTCGTAAATTAGAATGCAGTGATCGATTGTTGTTTAGTAGAGACATTTAGAGAAGGGGTTGCTATTTTATAATTTTTTAAGATTCAAATTTATTTTTTAAGAGAATGTAGCTTAATTTGAACACGAAAAAGTGTATGTCTTGATTTTTAAATATAACGTTTTTTTATATGAGAAGAAATGATAAAGATAATTCTATTTTTCGATCTGTCAAAGGTATGTAACCATTTAAGCTTCCAAAGAGTGGTCACTCATTTTGGGGAGGGCAGATTTTCTGCCATTATATTAGATACATCTGCTTTGTGTATAATTTTCTTCCACTCTTCGTTTGCATTCCAAACTTTTCTGCGTTGCCAATCTGGCTGCCCGCTGCGTTTATTTCGTAGAAACATGTCACTGGGCGCGTGTAGAATCCACGGAGGATTACGGAGAAAAGACGAGACATAAAAATCTGAGGCATCACAATGGTTCACGGCGTGCACACGCCATCGGACGCGATCATTATTTTCCAGAGTCAAGGGAATCCCTGTCGGGGGCGACGCCGCGGAAGTCCATGCTCCATCGAGAATCGTGTTGGTAAGACAGGCAGAAAAATATCGCAGTTTTATGTGTCGAAAGATATGGTTATTTTATGTGACAGATTCGCGAGCCCTTCCGAAAGAGTTACAAACGTGCGCGCGTGCAGTTGTTATACACCAGAGTGTCTCTTAATGCGCTGGCAGCACGCAGGGATTCATGATCCGAAAGCGAGCTCTTCTTTTTAAATATCTATGTATATTGCAACGAGATTCAAAGCGAGGAGAGTCTTGAATGACTTTTTCAGAAGTCAAGGAAAATTGCGTACACAACAATTGTACCTGGTTAGTCAGAAAGCTACCAACCCTCGAAATGTCAAAGAATTAGTTAAACGCAACATGAATCCCAAAATATTATAATCTAAAAATAAATTTTGGCTTAAAAAATAAATGCCTCAGAAAATTTAAAATAATATTAATTATTCTACTAATTAAATAACTTAGTATAAAACAAAAATAAGAAATAAAATTACCCAATAGAATAAAGCTAGTTTTCTTTAATAATTAAACTCTTGAAACTAAATTTAATCAGTTTCGTATGATTGAGGGTTGGTAGCTTTCTGCATAACTAGGCTCAAATCTAATTCATTACAGAGTGGAAGCATTTGGTTACTATTCATCCTGAGGTTTCCCGTCGACATACAGAGAGGCTCGAAGGAGTTTTTGTGTCACTGGCTACGAGAAAACAGGAAATTCGTAACTGGAGGAATGGTATACGTTGGAGGGTGGAGGACCTTGAAAGCCAGAGTTTATGGGGGTGATCTGGCTGCCATAAATTACAGCAAGAGCGTCTAGAAACGGACTGTGACACAGACCCTTCTTTTGTAGGACCTACTAACCCAGGAAAAGTGAGGATTGATATTGGAACATCGATCCTTGCGCGGGCCCTGGACTGCGCCATGTCTTTCTCCGACAGGGAACGCGACAGTTTTTGAATTATACTCTGAGAATTCTAGTAAAGTTACATTTCTTGCAATATTGATATTGACAGTTTTCGAAAATTCAATTCTTTCTCCTACAGGAGTTACGACTCTGCGTGACTCATGGGTACTTACCCATGAATGCAAAACAGACTTTATTATCAACCTCTATAAGAACCCATCACGGAATATGATTATGATTAAAAAAAACTTCGACATATATTTTCGCAACAAAGCCCTGCGTACACACTTCCAGCAAACAAGACACTGCGTCTTCCAGCGCGATGCAAAGCGTCCCGCGACACTCGTAAATTGGTGAAAAAAGTACAGAGCGACCTGATCCGATTTTCACAGAACGGGGGATAAAGGACAGGCAGCGTGGGGGCGATACGGGAGCGCAGATTTTGTGAAGAGCCTCGGGTGAAGGTGGTGTGTGCTCAGGGCGCTGTAAACTGTGTTGAACTCTCGTGCTTTCTGCGATGTGGAGAACCAGCTGAGGATAGGGCACGAGTGCTGTACATGCCGAAGACGCATTAATATTAATGTACCGGGATTTACTGCGACACGGGCTGCTCGAGCCTCATGGGTAGGATGTATGTTTACAAATACGTTTCTCAATGTAGCCTCGCCAGCCCCTCCCGTCCGTACGGTTTGCCTTCCATCCCCGCAGCTCCACACTCTGGCCGCGCTCTTCCTTACCGGAAGTAGCAAGTAACGCTGGCAAACTTGGACTCCCTGCATCTTGCCGGGAGTCCCCTAAGGGGGCTTCCGGCCCGGTGTTCCCGCCGCAGAAATGGTTACGCTAAAGTGTGTCAAGGCATATCTTGCCTTTTCTCCTCGATGTACATTCCCCTCTGAGCATCCAGCCAGCCCGGGTTCCCGCTGTGAAGTGCACCAGCATGTCCTTGCATTCGCCGCATTCCTCGCTACGTGTACGGGGACTATCGTAAAGATGAGAAGGCTGCCGCGCGAGGAATAGCACGCCGCGAGACGCGCGAGAGTGACTGATGGGTAACGCGAGACGTATACGCGATATAATGTGTCGTCTTCGTAGGACAATTGCCCTGCTCGCGGCCGAGCCGAAGAATATGCCGCGCCGTGAGCTTCGGGATCTATTAGCACTTTCTCTCGGCTAATAGACTCCGCAAAAGGAGCCTCGACGTCGACGTAGCTTTCTCCGAGGTGTAAACATCTGTAGATCACGTGAAGGGGACAATGGCGCCGGCCAAGTTTGCACGTTGTCGTTCCTGCTATTGTTTAGGGCGTCTAGACCACCCCCGTAGCCTTGAGGCCAGACACTCGACGTGTTCCTCTCATTGACATACATATACCATTCCTCTCCATTGAAGTGTCTCGGGTTTTTATACTGGGGTGACGTGGCCTGCGTCTGTTCGGTGGGCAACGGCGACGCAGTGCTCGAATAGCATCAGCCGCGTCTTGAATATTAGGGCTCGCTTCGAAGCAGCTATTGATAATTTATTATGGTAATTTTGGAGCAGCTGGATGAAGTAGGTATTGTAAGATTAAAGAGATTTGTCCGTGAAAGGTTTTAATCTTTTAATGGAACTCTCTTTAATGGGAATATTTGTTTTATTAAAATGCTTCGAAATCGATATTTTACTAGCGACAGTCTATGTAATATCCTATTATGTGAACAGAAGTAGGTCGATAGTTACAAAATTATTAGATTTTTAACCGTCTGACAAATAGAGAGGTTGATAGGGGTAAGAAACGAAAATTATTCACACAAGAGGAACAGAAGAAATATTCACATATTATTATCAGATGTACGATGGATTGAAAAAGCAATTAGAAAAGTGGTTGTTCCTAGGTACTAAATTCAGTTTCAACATCGACGTTCGCCAACGTTCAGCGCGTGCATTTTATGAATATTTTTACACGAATTTTAAGCTGTGCTGTTTTTAGTACATTTCATTCCATCTTAATTACTGTCAATTCATAACGTATACCCGACAATATTCGATGCATAACTACGTCGCTCACACAGACACCAGTGCGATATTTAACATAGAATGAAAAAAAAAGAGAAAAATGATTCCCTCTCAATAAAGCGTTCCATTATTCCACATGCAATATATTTCATCCGTAAAACAGAGAGTCAAACTAATATTTAACTAAATACTTCTACCTTAATTGACTCAAGTTATTGCCTCACATATTTCCTGTTTGCTTATAGGATAAATCATTCACCCATCTCCCTATAATTGGTTACTCAAAGAAATCTAATTTAATTATTCTCTAAACAACCCCTCAAGACATTCCAAACAGTCGTTGCAAGCAATATTCACTAAACAGATTAAATAAATTTGAATCCTTCAGGCATATTCCCAGAACAAGCACATCAGGCCTATTTTTTTTACTCAGTTTAATCCAGAAATTCTATCCAAAGCTTAATTTTCATAAATGCATTTTATCGGAGGTAGCGCAGGTTTTAACTGTCAAGGGTTGATTGGACGGCAACATGGTATGTTCTATCAAAAGCACACAAAACCAGTTTTAGTGAAAAAAATTCAGGTTTCCTGATCCCATGATGAAACTGAACCTTGGCTCGCTTTAGCGAGCTAAAAGCAGGTAAAGTAATACGGCCCGATAAAGCCTTTAATTAAACCGCCCGCGTGTCACGATTATTCTCACGCGATATAAAATTTCTGCCTGTAATTCGCGTAGAATGGCGCGGGCTCGATAATCTCAACGCGGCCCCGGGTAAATGCTTTTTCCGCGATATTTTGATGCGTCAGATCAGGAGCCGGATCGGGATAAAATTCAGCGGATGACTCTGGCGTCGCGCCGGAACCGTGTGCATTCGGGAAATCGCGCTGGAATTAAATGTATAGACGCGAATTAACCGTACGCGCGAATGCTGCGCGACCAATACATGAAGAGCATCGGCGATCAGAAAAGACTGCAGAGTGTTGGCTGCTCAATCGAGTGTGGAACATCGCGTGATCGATGGCTGCCGCTCGTTCGCGCCCGCAGATTATCTGTTTCTGTTTTAGAACGTCCGCAGTGAGATATCAAGCCTATTCGTGGGAATCGTTCGGACGGAATTTTCGAATCGCGGGATTATAATTGCTTCGTACGATACGCAACTCACGGACTTTTGTCACAGAGGGTGCTAAACGCAGTCTGTCAGAGCGCTCCCTCGGCATCTCTGAGAAGATTAATCTTGCGTCGAAATAAATGCTAGCGAATGGTACCCGATGTTTATCGTTATTTATCAGAGCAGGTGAAACATGAAGCGGTAATGCGCTTTCATGGACAAATGCATTTTATTGGAGAACAATAGGGTAAGGCTGTAGTCGAGCTGAGATTGTCTCAGTAACACCAGATTAAATTATATTGATGGTAGATTGCAAATAAAATGATGTGGTGTACACACATTTCCGTATTATTAAATTCTGTATTCTGTTGTTCGTTAGTAATTGGTCTAATTTGTTCAATTGTTTATTTAAAGGAGTAGATCGTTTACGTTATGCGATTACACGATAAAAGGCTAGCTTTTCGTCCAACCAAGCAGTCGTAGAAACTCGCGAGTAGGTATACTTGCTTAAGTAACCCCAAATTGGATCGTCGGCGAGGTCAAACAGGCGTATCTGGACTACTAATTACCGAGGGGGATTGGGGCAAACTTAGCGAGACTCCCGGTGTACGATTGAAGCAGGCGAACAATAGGGAAGTTCCGCAAGCCCTTCGCGTTTATATTCGCGATCGGGATCTTTCCTTAATCCTCATTGCCCCGGGAGGTTTCGAGAATCGGTCCAAGTCCACTGGCACTTGGGGATCGCTCGTTGAACTCCCGATCGAGTTTAGTATTATATCGACTCTCGTCCACCCGAAGCGATACGACGAAAGGAAAGGTTAATGTCGAGCCTGCAGGGTTGTTCTGAACCAAAAAGCAAACCCCGATTGCCTTACATCGTTGGCAACTAGTCGTCAAAAGAAATTGTACATCTTGAATCACATGGAAAGCAATTTTTTTTCTCGTTACATGACAAAGGAAAGAATAAGAAATTCGTGTCTGGTTTCTCAAATGCTTTTCAATATCAAATTGCCAAACATGTTTCTCGCTAGTGTGTCCTATTTAACGAGTGGCGACGTGCTCCATCGAGCGCTTTAAGTCTCTCCCGAAATCTCCGCGGGAAACTTTCGCGAGTGTTTTGTATGAACGAGTAATCTCGAGACTGCCACGGTTCCGTTTGTTCGTCGAATTATTAACAACGGAGGTCACGAGTCTATGAGGGCGCGTGTTGAAGTCGCGCTAAGATGGGAGAAGTTGGGAAGCGGCAAAGGTGGATTTAATTGATGGGAGTCGATGAGTACTCCCATGCAGACTTGTCTGTCTGGGTCTTCTTTCGTCCATAATTCGCAGCTCCTCTCAGATACCAAGAAATCCGTCTTTGAGCCGTACTCGAGGTAATCTAGCTGATAGTTCGTGTACAGGCATTGTTCTAGTACAACACGCAGCACGCTGTCTATATAGCTAATAAGCCAACGGAGTAAGGTGGAAGAAGCAGTGCACGACCTTTTCCTATCGCTATTCCCTAGTCCCGGTTAGAAGCTGCATGTGGCACGAATTCAGGGAGCGAATCAAAGGGAAAGCAAAGGCGACGCGGCTTCTTGGCTCTCTCGTTGGACGAGAAAATCCTGGAGACGTGATGTCAACCTTTGTCGACGACGCAGTTAGGGATTTAGTTCTGGTCGGTCAAGGAGAACGGTGGATGAGCAGAACGACGTCACGAACGCGGTAATAGTCCTCACGAATAATATTGCATTCGAGAATCTTTACGCGAGACCTGCATTTAAACGAGCGCGAGATAAATAAGTGAACAACGATATCAAAATGGCCAGACTTGAGCGCCACTGCGTTTCGAATCGCAATGCAATCACTACCTCATCTCTCAGCAAATCGTTTCATGCCTCATTCTATCTCCGGCCCACGCGCTGCATTCGTTTCAATCAATTCGATCCGCTTGAAATACGCTATTTATCAAACATCCAGCCCCGTATTATTTCCAATATTTACAGCCAAAATATGACTTGAAATAAATCTTGGTCATACCGTTCGCAGAAGAGTGGAGAGAATCGAATGACCATCGGCCGTTCACGAGCCTCTGTAGGTTAGGTGTCCCCATCGTGGCGCGCGGCTCTGTGTTGAATGTGTGTCGCGGTGAACGACGCTGTATGGAGAACCGAGCGAGTGGGGGAAAGTCGGCCGCGGAAGAGGGGAGACGACGGTACGGTAGACCGAAGACTCGTTTCGGCGGTGTGGTGGGGGCCACGGGGGTCCAGGCATGGAGAGGGCGCAGTTCCGCGCTATCCTCCGTATCGTTGACACGTCCTACGAAAAGAGTGCGGAGTCAGTCGTTACGTTTCCATCTGTCGCGGCTCGTCTCACCTACCGGCCCACGAGTCACAGTTCTCTCGTCCCTGAGTCATTCTGCCTTCCCTCCCAGGTCCTCGAAGGCTCCTCGCAGTTTGCCAACCGTTCCTCGACGCGCAACGGGAAACGCGCCTCTCCCATTTCGAAGATCGCGCGTGCATTGGACAGTGCGCGTCAGCCCGAGCGACCGTTTGGGTCGCCAACTTTGAAAACAATCCAGATCGCGCGTTCCAAACCGTCGACAGACTGCGTTTGACAGCGCCATCGATCGGTCGTAGCCTCGATCCTGCCAGTTCACGTACCTCTTGTGCCGTGCACGCGTCGGACTGTCCGCGTAAAACAAGTGGATTTTGTGAGTTTCGTGCGAGCGTGACATTCCCCTTCGACCCGAGCAGCGGACATTTCAACGATGCTGTCTACCAGCTGCGTGTTCACCACGGTGCTCGTGATCGCCGCCGCGACAAGAAGCTTCGCCACCCAGACCATGGACGCCAAAATCCGCGACGACTCCGATTTGTCTCAGGTAAGAATGCTTTTTATCATTTCAGTCGCGTTCCAGCGAGATATTTCCGCTTCGAGCAGGGTGAATGACGCTCGAACGGGCATTGTATACTTGCGTACAGTGCCCGGACGGTTCGTCCTTCACCTTTGGTGAAAAAGAGAACGCTCGTCGACGAACGAGAGCCGTGTTATCGAGTCGCGGAATGTTTACATTGTATGCGTCCGCCAATGTTTTGACCGTGACCTGTTCCGGTGCTAGGCTCTTACGCAAGTTTTAATACAACTTCACGGAATATTTTGCGATGTATGGGAATTCGCGGGAATAGATGGAATTACGAAATCAAACATGGCGTCTGTTCAGCGGTGCTAACGGTCCGCAAAGGTTACTTTAAATTTACCGGGTTCAATCTAGTTAGAGGCCGTTGTAATCGAATCTTTATTGGTATCGGTTTTTCTTTAACGTTGTTCCGTGTAACGATGAAAGTAAAGGCGGAGTTTCTGACGCGAATACTACATCCGAGAGAGTAGAAAATTGATTTAGGCTTTTTTTAAAATATTTAATTTAGCTTTTAGTTACTTTACTACGTTTTTGGTTTGCTTGGAACTTTGGTGGTCTTTTCGATTTTCTTTATTCTTTCGGTTACGTGTAATATGTCACGAACACTCCCATCGAAATCGTATCACGTAGCATTCACGACTGATTTTGCACTTGAGCGCTCCGAAGTGTACATAATTAATTTCCTTTTATGTCGCCATCTAATTGCCAATAGAAACGATAACAGGGTTTTTTGTCGATGTGAGTGAATCACTTAATTTTAAGACCCCTCCAGTGCTAACCTTTATGGGCGAGGTTTACGCATCGCCTCGGATCATTCCGTTAATTAATGACGTAATAAAGGAGGGTCGGGCTAACATAAAATCGTGAGCCTCTGGACTCTTTGCGTTACCTTATTAAATGGACATCCTTTCTTGCCCGTCTCTGTCTTACAAATTCTCCTTTACAAAGAGTCTTTGAAATTTTATTTGCAATAGAAGACAGGCTTTATTACAAGATCTAGTACCTACTTTACAGTATTCTCTCCTTTCTCTTTTCATAACAAAAGGGATACTATAATCCAGTCACATCATGCAACTAAATTTTGAAACCACAGTCGAAGAAATTTAATTGGCAGTTCTTTTGTACTGCTAATTAACAAATCTTTCATTTTATTTGCAGAAAAGCCTACTAATATCAACTGTATTCTCGTGCAAATCAAATAATACACACGCTTCCAGTTAATATAAAAAAAGTATCGATCACAACGAAACTTGTGTGATCAAAGGTGATCCTGGACAGATTAAAGTGTTTCATCCGCTAGTTGATCCAATCAGTTTTTCACACGATAATTTCGCCAAACGCGATTTCTCGGGCGCGCTGATCGGATCTCGTCATTCCAATAAAAGCGTTTAGTTAATGGACTGATCTATAATAAATCCCCGGGATCCCGTCGGCGGCTTTGAATTCATCGCAGTGAATATTACAATAATGCGTATCCAGGTTCGAAGGCAGGGCGAAACGGGTCCCACCCACCAACTTGTTGCTGCGACAAAAATCGTCAGGACGTTTTCGCTCAAGGCTAGTTTCAGCTTCGATCGATCTGGCAAACTACTTGCCTAGCGAGCACGGCACTCGAAAACTCGATTTTCTCGGCTTTTATTTCGTTCCGCTCACGGCCCGAACTTCCGCGATTCTTTTTATCGGCGGAAATGTGATTTAACGCGTTTAATCTTTCCCTCTTTTGCGCGCGGCGCCCGCGAGCGCGAGGAACTTGTAATTTCGTTTCCTCCACTGTTATTAACACGTTTCGGCTCATTTGTATGGGGCGCGCGGGGGGAAACCGTTCTTTACTGCGGTTTTGCGACACGCATCCAACTCTATTTACAAATGGTGGGCGTCCCGCTTCATGTAACTAAGAAAACAGTGACTCCTGGTCCCAGAACATAGGATAGAATGTACATATTTCTAAAGGGCTTCGTTGTCGAGAAGTCATACCAGTGAATAGAAACTTTCGAATGGACCTTGTAGAGTATCATTTTTACACTACCTTGTAAGACCACAAAAGTGCAACTGGCAAGCGATGTGCTACATTCTGATAGACTTGAGAAATGCAGGACCGTGACAATTTTCATGTCATTTCAATTTTAAGTTTCACGAAACATTCATCATCTTCACGTATTCGCAATCCATGACTCATTAATACCGTTTACATTCGGAGATCGTTAAATATTTTGCACACGTACCTACAGTTCAAAATAATGTCAAATTTGACAAGTTGCAGAATCGATTGATTCTGAACGCCCATCGCGTTAATGCTTCGAATGCGTACGTTATTATGCAATGTTCGATTACATCAAGTTAACAGGCGCGCGAGTAACGGATGACGCAACGGAAGCACCATTTGTTTCCGATTCATCATTTTGGTATGAGGAAAAACGTGAATTTGCCGCGTCGTTCCACTTGACCCGTTCCTTGGGCGGAAAGTAGCAGCGTTACGCGGTCGCCGCGTAACTAAAACGGCCATTGCCAATGTCAAAGTCGTTCTCCGCTCCCTGTCCCTCTTTTCCTCACTGACTCTCAGCTTCTGCCAGCAAGTGGCGGCCTTGCCTTTCACTCTTTTTTTCGTACAGTGCCTACGTTAAGTCCCGCTAAGTTGTTCCATTCATGCCGAAGAGACTGCAGGTGCAGACAGGTGAACTGGTCTGTTGCGCACTACCACTCTCGCTACGATAACGACCCTGCCGACCTTCGAAGGTCCTCCTCGATATTAACCCTTTGCCTCGACAGCTACGTGTACGGCCCTCGCGCACACCGAACTTTAATGAAACCTTTGAACCGCGATTTTATTAAACTTGGTAAAAATGGCAGAACTCGGTGATATTCGTGGGATCAAATGAATTGCTGGCTGTGAAATTATAGGAATTTCGAATTTATGAAAATATGCATGTTCTGCTTTTCGGAGAATTCAAAGAATCTAGAAAATTGTTTGCTAAAATTCAAGTGTTATGTGAAAACTTAACACAAGTTTAGAATTTTTGCGTTTTCTACAAAATTTAAAAAAAGAATGGATTGTGGAAATTTCCCTAACGATACTCCATGCATAAAATTCGCAGTGTTTCGAAATATGAATTTTATATGCGATTGTGTGTTGCTGTTACTGCGTGGGAATCGTTTGATTGTTGAATTTTCTCGAATTTAAATTGTCCATCGGACGTAGTCGTGGAAAAATTCATGTGGTTTCGGGGCGCTGTTATTCTTGCTTTGTTGAAAATGGGGCACGTTGAAAATTTCTGTTCGCTAAAAATCGTTGCAGACTGTTGCGTATCTAGTAAGACTCAGAAATGCCTGCATTATTTTACTATTTTTGTTATAAATGCTTCATTTCACAAGAAGTGTCTTCAACAAGAATATTATTTTTCCCGCTCCATTCGTTACTGGCAACGCGACCCAAATAATTCGCAGCTCAAGTGCTGTTAGAAGTGGCAGAAGGAGGGAAAAGCTGAAAGAGGAATCATGGTACCGGATGTGATTTTTTCGTCGCGCGACAGATGGTCTTCAGAGTTCTGGAACGTAAGGAACTCTGTCGTATCTAGAAGTCGTTTCGTCCCGGAGGCGGACCGTATGTCGACCACGGGATTCTCGAGTTTTCTTTTCTCCCCTACCAACCAGATACCCTGCGTGTTATTATACCTCCATGGAAATTCGATTTCCACTGTTCCCTCTATTACACAAGTAGACTCCCGAAACAAGGCATAGAACAAGTACCACTTTACTCACAAATTCGTATTACCTTCGGCATCCACCTCACTACCACCATAATTTTTTCATGGAGCCTTGTTTCCCAGTTTTGAAACACCTCTGTGTACCATAGCGCGATTTCGTTGGTCCCGCACTGTTCTCCATTTACCTACAATGCACTGTGGAAGGTATTTTTTTGCGTCAGGTGTTCCTTCGCCCCTGGTCTTTTACCCGGCGACTTTGTACAACATTTGCGCACGCCCCGAGTCCTGTAACTAGCTTCGATTCGTTTCCACGGAGCGCGGCCCCCGATGCTCGAAATTAAGGCAAATATTTTCCCAGGGGAAGTAGCGGAATTTGCGCGAGCTGGCTGTGCGAGCGAGCCGAGCGGGAGGGCAAGGCTTCTTCGGCTGGTCGAACGGCGACTTGAGGTGAACGAACAGTGCAGGGCAACCGTTGCTCTCCCCAGCCTCTCTCCTCTCGACGATGCTCATTCGATCCTCCCGCGGCTCTACCGGATATTTTTAACAAGCGGTTCGTGCTGAGACGAAACAATGCCGCCTCAGTGGCCCCGCTGTGCACGGCGCGCTTTTATACACACTGGCCTGCCTGCACGCGATACATCGCCCGGCAAAAGGAGCAGCTTTTCCCACGAATCAGCGCTCGAAACGGGGAAACGCGCGTTTCCCTTCGTTCGGCCGTTCATTAAGTAGCCATTCTGCGCAGATAGGCCGATAGGAACGCAATAAGCACCCGCGCGCTTCGCTCTCCCGCTTGTTAAACGGAATTTGCGGTCGTTCCTTTATTACTAAAAGCGCGCGCAACTGTGCGCACTGCGACATCGATGCTTTGTTTAAATCAGGGGAATGACAGTTTGTTTAGCATTGAACGTTTCTGATAATGCTGCGCTCAATACGAGGAGAGACATGAATTTCTGCTTTCAACGGGAGGGGAGTCGTTTGCGGTGATGGACTTTAAAATTTTTCGTGTTTTGCCAGTTTGGGGATTGTACGAATTTTTCTAGGAATTATTAGGTTTTACTCGGACACTTTTATATTTGGATAGATCTGTCCCTTTCGCGAAGATTCTTCCCCAGACAACACCGGACTTTGAGCAAAAAATACCGCAGTACTTATTGTAACCATCAGGAGGAACTGAATTTTATTCCAAAATAAGCTATGAACTGTGATATTCGTAGTTCTTCTAGGCATCCTCCCGAGAATCCCCTGATTCCGAATTCATGATCATCGACGTTTATATCGTTCTTCGTGCTTCCCTATTACTCCCAATCAAATACACCAACGTAACACAAAGATTCCCCGGAAGTCCCCCACACTTCTAATCTCCACGAAGGAACGTTCCCCGAATCAAAAGAAGATTCCACCTTTTCGTTCACGTAAAGTGGTCGCGATACGTATGCCTCCGCCCTAGCGGAGGGAGGCTTTTCCGAGGGGATGGCCGAAGCTATGGATCCATCGATCCTTGGAGCCCACGTACCTACATCCGGGATTGAGCGGTTCGGGGCATCATAAACGCGCGCGCTTTCGCGATACAACCGTCGTTCGTATCGGGACGATAGCGGGGAGGACGTATCACGAAAACTGGAACAATACGTCGCGTAGGTGCCTCAGGGCAGCTGAAGAAGCTACCAGTCGTGTTACTCGTAAAATATGGAAACCCATAAAGATCAGCTCTAGCTGCCCCTCTCCTCCTTCGTCCCTCCTTTCGTGTGCCGTGTTAGCGAAAAGGCGTCCGGGAATTTTCCGAGTGTTTCTTCGTCCTTCTTTGTTCTCCCCCCTTTGCTCTGTCTCCGTTAGCCCTCCTTGGGGCTTTCCCCCTCCTCCTCCGTCTCCATAAGGCACACAACCCAACCGAATTCGTTTCTTTATTTCGCTCGGTCGAGCATTTTTCCTGGCGCCAACTTTTGCCGCGTCCTTTCCTCATGGTCGCCGCGTGTTTCTACAGCCCGAGGGGATTTCCCTTTCAGAGGGAAGAAAAGCCTCTGTGTGTATATACGTACGGGACGCACTGCTTTGCCGTGCAAAACGCGCCAACAGGGAGTCGGGGGCGAAGAAAAGCCGGCGGCCTCGCGTTTCCGAGTGTCGACTTGGGGGGGAAAAAAGGTGGGGAGGGCCAGGATTGCTCGAAGCTCGATCGGTAATCACATATCCCGAGGAGGTTCGCAGGAGTTGTTGGAACTGAACTATCAGCAGCGGAACTTTACCTCCTTCCGCTTCTTTGCTGTTGTCGTTTCGAGAGGGCTTTGGCGAAGTCTTGTAATTGCAGGGATGGCAGGGGGTCCTCGTGAAATCAGGGTTCAAGGGTGGTTTCTGGTGCAAACGCTCAACACACGGATAATTTATTTTGCAGTGTGCAAGATAAGTTTGCGATCGATTGGTGATAGAATTTATAGGGACAGTTCAGTTTTTGATGGAAGTTAATCTGTTCTCTGCTGGCCATTGTTACCCGTGTAATCGCGTCTGATGGGACGTGCACTGGGAATATCTATCGATCTTAGACGCATCGAAGGTTGTGGTAATAGGTTGGTTGGCCTGTGTTTGTCAAGATCAACAGCACTATGTGCCAAAGCAGCTCATGACGTTCAATTAGGTGTATGCAGAGTCTCTACGTGATCGAGCACTTGAGTTCGATTGGTATTAAATAACTTGGTTCGATGAATGGCATATCTCTGCTGGTGTGTTTATGTAAGAAAAGATTGTGCAGAACGAAGTAGGTATGTGTAATAAATAAAATTGCGAGTTTTCATAATTTGTGATTGGGTAAGGTCGGAACAAAAGTTTCTTTAATCGTCAGAACGTTCGTTTAACATTTTTCGGCTTTTATCTTTACTTCGAGCGAAGTTCAAGCGAACAGAATATTACTGACACACTCGAAAGCGTTTTCTGCTGCGCATTTACGTCTCGAAATAAAATCGGGTAATTGAGTCGGTTAATTATACGAGCAGCGCGCAAGAAGCTCACTCGGCAGGCGGGCTGGAATTGAAATGTGACTGTACGGATACAAAGGGCGACGAGCTTGGCGGGCTTTCGTAAGAAAACTCAATTTCGGAACGAGTCGCGTCGCCTCCGCCCCACGAATTTACGAATTCTGCTTCTGTGTCGCTAAACTTTACGGCCGTACGAACATTTAAGGAGTAACTCGCCCCTTAGTTTTAGGTTTTAATCTGGCGGAGCTCGTGAACGCCCGCCAGCCTGAATTCTTGACTTAATAAGCGGGGATCCGCGAGGTGGTAGAAGTAGAATGGAACTAACACCAGAAGAATTTCAACGGAGCGTTAGAATTTTTAATTCTGATTGGTTTCAACGCCTGCAATATTCTTGAATTATTCGCAATGTGCTCTGAGAGAACAGTGGAATTTCCATCGCGAAAGGAGATAATTAAAATCAGCTCCAAATAAAGAAGACGAAAGTTAAAAACTGAAGCTTCATTTTACAAAGTGGTCGAGGATATCTTGTTTTAAATTCATCCGATCCACGATGACGCTAAGTCTATTCTACGGTTCACCCGAACTCATCCACTGCTCACAGATCCAATTTTACCCAGTTCTACGTAAAAATATCATCTACCGCACATTTTGGAGCAAACTCACTTTCTTAAATCTTTTTCGTTCTTATTTAACCTCACAGTTCTATCTCTGATCGGTACGAAATTGGATCGAGCTCCTAGGTTCAACTGCAGCGAGTTATGATTTGTAACATGCGCAAAAAATTCTACATTTGATGCAAATCTGACAACAAACGAGTGATTTATTGCAAATTTTACCCATTACTGCTTTGTGCAACATTTTTATTTTAGGCAGCTCCGAAAATATATATTTTTTCAATTTGTGTTCTCTTTTTAATGTTAAGTCAGAGCAATAATTTTATAAACAGTTTGCTCCTAATTCATTCGAAGTGTTGTAAAGATGAAGCAGCACCCCTCTCGCTGCAAAGTCCTCAATTAAGAGCGACAGGTAGAGTGTTAACTGCCCCCTTTGACACGATTGCGCGGTGGAAAACAGGGGTACCGAGGAATTATGCATGAGAAACGAAGAAATCGAGCCGGTGGGACACAGTTACGAATTCCATTGAAAGGGTGCCGTAACCTACGTTCATCCGGTATGCGCTCGGTACACTTTGTTACGTGCCCGCCACCAAGCAGGTTATAATACGCGTCGATGTAAATTATATAAGTGATACGCGCTATACCTACGCCGAGCCCACCGTCTCCTGGAACACCGGCACAATGCGTCCCCGTGATATAATGGGCATACCGCCGCGACTTCTGGAACATTGGCTAAACTTTCCAGCCCGCTTTTTGGATAGGGAATTATTTATGGCCGCGGTGAATCTATGCCGGAGCTTTGTCAACGTTCCCTGGCCCGTGGGCTCTATCGACCACCGGGCAGCTGACTAAAATCCACGAATCTTCGAATTCTTACCGGCGAAACTCAATTAAGTAGACTCTTGGGCCCGAGGAATTTGCAAAAGCACGCTTCCCTCGGAGAGGAAACATCGAGGAAGTTTTTGCATTTGAATTAAACTTGTTTAATATTCATAGTCAATGCGGTATTGGTAGCCATCCTTATTTAATTTTCATTCGATGGAGCATTGAATTATTCAAACACTGTCGTGTAAAAATGGAGTTGAATTCGATTATGAGGGGTTCTGTGAAGTTGCAAGTGTTTCCTAAAGGAGAGTTGAATGTTAAGGCGTGGGAAATGAGTCGCTGTTGTGATTAGTTGGAAAATGAATTTGGAAAATCTGGTCGTTTATATCCATACGCTGTGCTGTTAAAATTGTACCTTTAGATTATATCGAATTGACGTTCACTTCGTATACCGTCGTTATGGAAGTCATTATAGGGCGAGATTATGGAGTATCTGGTGTTACGAGGTGTCTTATAGTAGGGTACTTCCAGAGGATGGAAACGAAAGCTATCGTCTTACGAGTAATGTCGCGGGATTAAAAAAGATTGAGCTGCAGGAGATCGAATAGCATGCTGTTTCGTCATTGTTAGCCTTGGTACCAGCTTCCTTTCCTGGTCCTTTGGATATATAAGAGATACTGACGTCAGCGTTACTGGCTACTATTATTTCGATACGTAGAAATTGATAATATTTAAGAATATTCAAAGATTTAGCAAATTTACTTTAGGAAACTTAAGCTTCTGCGTTAGATTCACTTTAGAATTAGTGTTAATCGTCTAAAAAATATTTGAGTCGAAGAATAGTAGAGGTTTCTTATAATCAAGTTTCTTTTTAACACTTCATCCATATAGTCACAAAATATTACATATTTTCAGTTTCGATAAACATATTTGCGCATCTGCAAATTCCGTAAAAAGTGATGGAATTCGAAAGAGGATCGTGGAAAAGGTTCTGGAGGGTAAGATAGGACAGCTCTGCAACTGAAGGTTTAATAAATCACAGACTGTCTCCGATGTGACTAACTTTCCTTCCCCTAGCACGCGCCTCTGCTACGTCTACACGAGCATTCATTGGCATGGCGTGGGAATTCATCGCGGTCACTAACTATTCCAAACTACCGATCCTTTCTGCATGCTACTCCAACTATCTTAAACTGTCAATACACTGCTTACCCTCACAGACCGTGGAGCCGACACGAAAGTGTCTCCGCTGTAACGCGAGGAAGTCCGAGGGGACCTAAAAATCCGATTGCATTTTGGGGAACTTTTGTTCGAGAAGTTCCAAGCGCGACAATAAAAGCACGTGGAATTTTTGCTCGTGTTGAACTAGCGCTAGATTCCAATTAATTCTTAGAATTCCGCGAACCCCTTGAAAAGCTTCTGTAACGAAAAAGCCACCCCTCGAGCTTTCAAAAACTGCCCCATTTTAACAGGGCATAGAATCTTGCGAGGTTTGTCCTTTGATAGCGAACTCGAGGTTTCAGTGGTCCCCCTACAGGTTTGTCAAGGAAATTCGTTTGATGCCTTGGGGGGTCGTTACGTTTAACGTAATCGGGGCCATTACGAATGCAGATGCAATCGCTGGTAACACTGCTACGATACGAATGAGGAGCAATTCCATATATCGATCAAACGTCTGAAGCCAGAAGGAAAGAAGGAAAATCATTCTCCTTCTAGCATGTTATTAGGAGTTTTTGCATGTTACGATCTGACCACCCGTAATAACATAATAATGCGTTTCAGACTTATCTTCATATAATAATGCGCCAGTTCCTAATCTGAGAAATTAAATCTTAATACATGCGCATGGCGAAGAGAGGTCGTCGCCGGCTAAAAAAGCGGGGTTCGGTCGTGACAAAAATATTTTCGCCCGAGGCTGTGTAAAAATTAACGTGGCTCGTTAATATTAATATCCACCTTCCTTCGCGTTCGGCGCATAAAGCCGCGCAGTGGTTCATTACTTATATTCTCAGGAAGATTCGTGTAACGTTTGAAGTAAGGTAATTTGTCCACAATAGCATCGTAATAGGCCGCTGCAAAAGTCTCTTTTAGTGTAGTCGAGTAAAAATAATATCTTATTCACAATATTATTATACACGTTTGAAGTGGCTGTATTTTGGAAGTACATCTTATTTCTTATTTCTTTCATGCTAAATAGGGTTTCGTCTCACTATATTTGTTCCATCGCCAGTGTCTTTATTTCTATACTTACTACTCTCATTAGAATCCACTATTCGCTAAATAAATTTCCCATCATCTACCTAACTTAATATATTCACATCTCTCCTGTCAGCTTCGCAATATATTAAGTCCGTATTTCACGAGCTTTGTACGGACATTCTATCTGCAGTTGTCAATATTTCATGTTCCTTTATATTTCTATTATTACCTCACGATCCAAATTCATTTCGGTGTATTTCCTTCGCGTAACTCGTCCGTAGAATTCCATTTCCTTGTTACCACGTAAAAGTCGATAACGAATATCCCAGCTAACTTCACCTGTAATATCTTCTCCATTTCAAAATCCGTACCAAACCCCTTCACCATCTGAAAAATAAATACAACGGGGCCATTAAGGCCATCTCGAAATATCTGGAATCAGAATCGTACTTCTCGTTATCGGTATCGAATACGGATAAAAAAGCTGTGACAGTTATCTAATGAAACCAAAGGTGACCTGGCTGTAACTTTAACCATTTCCTCCGCTCGAAAATGTGCGATTCCAAAGATAGCGGGAAGATGTGAGCCAACACTGTATAATTCAAAAGAGCGACGGACAAATCGCGTTTTCCCAGCAGGGTGTCGCGGGCAAATTATTTTCAAACACTCGTTTGCGGTAATAATTCTCCCGTGCTTTCGTACTTTTCTATGCATGAAGTACGACGGACAGGGTGGCTGGGCCCGTGTGACGAAGAGAGCGACGTACGCCGAGAAATTACGCTTTGTTCCCCGAATCTACACCCGCGGCGGCTCGCCCATTCGCAGGGACAAACTTCGCGTGCCTGCGCGATGAGTCAATCTCGCAGCATTCGCCGCTGCTGGATAGTTTAAGTGCTATAATTACTCGAAACCGAGAACGCTCAAGCTGCATCGAGGGTAGAATGAAAGGAGCTGGTTACGTTTCGCCGCTTCGTTCCGCCGATGATCCAGCTTCGTGGCTCCGCTGGGCCCTGCTAACGATGACGTTACTGATAAATACGAATAGTTAGCCGTAGTTTGGAGTTTTGACAGTTTAGGCAGTTCGGTCGTAGATCAGACCATTAACGCTCGGAGGTGTTGAGAAGATAGCTTGTTTTTAAGAGAAACTTTGAATGATTCGGGGCTTGGGATCCTGGATTTTCTGGGAATTATTTTGTCGGTGAGATGGGGGTAGCTATGTGGATAGTTTGTTACTTTACTTGCGAAAGAAAGGTGAGTAGTAATTAGTTAATAATTAATCGTGCGAATTTAGTTGCTTAAATCGGGTAATAATCCCTTGTCACTTTGTTAACTCTGAAAAATGCTCGAATATCTTCGTAGTACGGTACCCAGGTGATGGATTCGACCGAGATGTTCAGAATCTTTTAGAATATCTCGTAGTGTCTTCCTTTATATTCCAATAAATCTCAGTTAACAGTAGAAGCACGAGCTATGAAGAAACGACCCGTTAATTTTGACGATTCTATAGACTCATGGGTGGCATGATATAGACACCAATGTGCAGTTGAACCAGGCATACAGTGTACAGAATTTATTAAGTTCACTTTTGATGAAGCGCCTGGCGTCACGGTGAAATTTCGCGAAAGCTGCAGAAAATGTGTGAGGCGTGGGTGCCGGCTACTTCCCTGACCCCGGCTGCCTTCACGTCGGTCAAAATATCTTCCGCGAACGCTAATTGGCAGAAACGAAGTGTGAACTATGCATGGGGGGCATCGTTGTACGGTGTCAGAGCTCTGGCGAGGTGTGGGTGAGGATGGGGTATGATTACCTCCTCAATTACCGCTCAATGCTATCCTCTTCGCATAATTCATAACGTCATATATACCCTGAACGAGATTCATTCAATCCTCTTTCTGCAGTCCGCGAAAGTGAAATTTCACGATATTCTACTCCGTTCCCTCTTACGCGAAGAAATATTCTACAAGGAATTATCGACGCGGTAGTATATTTTTTGTTACACCTGATCAGATGAGTGTAAATTTTGCAAAATTACTGTTGCATGAAGGGAAACGCTGCTGGGGTTGTAACGCATCGAGCAAGTAGTGAATTATGCATGGACTTGTTTGCATTTAAAACATCTTGAGTTTCATTTTCCTTCACGGATAAGCTTCTGCGAATTGATTAGAGATTATAATTCGGCTTATCTGGTTTAGTATATTACTAAATTTTTCTACTTTAATTGGTTTACATCGTATTACATTAAGACTTTGATATGATGATCTTACGTGACTTGACGATGGAAATATGAAAGTACGAGACACCCGTTGTGTGGTTATCGCGAAAGCAAAGCGAGGCGGCGAGGATGGGATGCTCGCGCAATAGGAAGTGGTGGTGATTTCTAAATTATTTAGTCTAGACTAAAGTGTGTCATGATATGAGTCGCATCTACTAGCGTAGCCTGTCTTCAATTTACACGGCGAATATTATGCACGTCACTTTCGCAAACACGATGATCGCGAGGAAATTCTTGCTTTCGAGAATACTACTGGTAGATAATTCACAGAGTACAATTAATTTCTGTCATCATAAAGTTTCCTCGTCAGAAAGGATAAAACATAAATCCATCTGGAGTAGTTTCTACTTAGTTGGTACGTACAATAAATGTTTAGTCAGCTATCGTCTTTAATGCCCACGTCAAATATTCTATTACTAGTTGTCATGTTTCCAAAAAGAAGCATTCGTACGATATTATCTCGATCGATGCAAAGTATGGAGTCTAACATCCACCAATCCAAGAATAAGCGTCTCGTTTCGTTGAACGGAAAGCTCGTTTCCAGGTTTACTTTCAGCAGTATGGTCTCTATATAGTTTCCACTTACTTAGTTTTAAATATAGGTACTACAGTTTACCCCTATTTCCATCGTCACGTAATTCACTTCCTTCAACGTGGCCGTGTCGCATGAATTATTCTACACCTTCGTAATATAATAATTGTCATATTAGTATTTTTAGACTAAAAATTTCAGAAATACTGCGACGCCAGATTGGACGAATATCCTACGTTTCTCGGTTTCGGGTCGATCCTTCAATTTTCCTATAATTAATCTATCTCTCTCATCCATTTTTAACAAATTATAATATATCCCCCATTTCCTTTTTTCGCTTCCATCTTCTTTTGAAACCCCGATTCCTTCGTTATTGCAATTCTTTTCCCAGTTTCGCCCTTGCAGCAGGTCTCACCTGTATTCTCGTGTCCCTTGACTTACCTTACACGGAGTCCCTATCCTTTATACAAAAGCCAGTCGCCGTTTCGACGGCAATTTAGGTAGAATACCTACGCGAGGGCAAACCGACGCAAGGGGCCCATTTATGGTCAGACCTGTTTCAAGCAGATCCTTCTCCGATTTTGACCCTATTCCTGATGCTTATCCGCTCTCCTTTGTTGGCCGCCACGACACGTGCCAGTGTTAAGATGAAGCCTCCAAGTCTTTTCTTCTTCCTAGCCATACAATCTCACACTCTCCCTTCTCTACAATCGCTAAATATTCTCCACCAAGATACCTGCTTCATGCACATCTATCTTAACACCAAATTATTTCCTTTCCCTCTCGTTGAAGGTACGAAAAAATATATTCACACATCCATTGTAAGTGTTTGCCTCAGAACGAACGATTAATTCCCCGCACGACGCATTCACTTCTAAATTCCGTGTGTTTCCAGCAGCGCTGAAATAATTTTGCGATACCATCGATCGCGTTCGCCAAACGCAGCGCGGACGTGCAAGCACGCGCCCGTTTTTTTCCCCCTCGATGGGAGACAATTGACTCGAACGAAGTAAAGTTAATTAAAGAGCCCGTCTGGGATGGCCAAAGGAGACTGACACGGTTGGCAGCGAGGGATAGAGGGAAACGGGAAAAGGGAGCAGCGTATTTCTCGCCTGGCACGAATACATGCACGGGTAACAGGGCCCAGGGAAACAACTGCGATCAAACGAGACGTTTCGAACGCGCGTATTATCGTTTTTTCCTTTCGAGTTAACCCTTGATTATTGTCACGCGACACGTCATGCGAGACAGGGTACGGCGAGGGTGGAACACGAGGGTGATCGATACGCAACGGGTCTCGCGAGGAAAAACCAACATGAAATCGCGTGCGTAGGTACACGCGGCGCCGTATCGCTGTCGTCTGGTGCGGCCGAAAAAAAATGAGCCCGCGATTTATATGCTAATCGTAGAAGTTCCTTGGCGATCGCGTCACCAACGATGGCGATTCGTTCCGATTCACCTAACAAACAGCGCCCCAAACCCCCCGCGGACCGCAATTGTCCACGCTTCTACGAGGAAGTTTGATTGATTCTCGGCTACGGGGAGAGATTGAAAGCATCGCCTCGCACATCGACCGCCGCCCTCTTTGTGAATAAAAGAGGCGAGTAGAAGACGTTTCGTCCGCGGTGATCAGGGTCGCGTGATGATTTCGTTATGGGTGGCAGGGAATTCAGTTGTTGCTTGTAATAAGTGTAGTTAATGGGTGTAAAATCGAAGTTTCCTTTATTGATCTGTGAGAGGAAAATAATTGAAAGAAATACAAGGGTAGCTGGTCATGCATTTAGTCAACTCTGTGGTAATTTGTGAAATCACATATTTCATCTCTACTACTAATTTTTTATTCATAAATCTTTGTATTAGTTTATAGAGAATTCTGTCGTGATTTTTGTTTGACAGAAGTTTTTCCGTCCTATCGTACATCTGCTTTCAAATATATTTTTTCCTAACACACGAGGCGAATACTCGTAACTCCATCACCTACATTTTTATCCGTCGTCGTTAAATTAATGTGGTCGCCGGTAGCACGTTGCATCGAAGTCGAGACACGATCGAATCGGATCTACTCGTTCACGCGCCACCGTTATCGCGATTAAACTTGTTAGTTCAGTCGATATAAAAAGGACGGGGAAAAAAATATATAAAAAAAAGCACACGGCACGCACGCTGATTTCGTCGATATGCAAGGCAGTATAGAAACGAGATTGAATTTTACGTATGTTTTTTGACGTTCCGAGGTAAAATATAACGGCCGATCGATATCTGGGACGCCAAATGGATTTTCCTCGACAGATGTTTTTCACGTTATCGAACTGCGCGGAATACGTGGACGTTAATCCTGTTTGCAAAATTCTTTTGACTTCCGTTGGCCATTCTCCGCTTTGTCCCTGATAACTGTTGCATCGATTGTTTTGTGTATTCCTCCTGTAAACCTTGTAAAATATGAATATTGGCGTTGATCTTGAAACACAAATACAGTGTTATTCCTTCCTCTTGATTTATTTTGAGGATATAATGAATTTAATACAGCTGAGTAGACAAGATATGGATTTAAGCAAGATTAAGATTTAGGTATATGGAATTTTTTTTGAATGTTTCTGTGCAGCAAGCGATGCGCATCTAGTTTATGTTCACACGTGGTTAATTAAGAGAAATGTTGCATAACGTATCAATTTTGTCCAAGGGCAACGAAACAGCGCGCGCAATTCCACAGGCGATTACTTACATTAATCTCATTCGCCGACAGGACGCAACGATTAGTGGATTATTAAATAAAGAGCCACTATTTCGTACTGTAAGTCGCGTTAAGTCCTTAACCAACTTGCTTAGTCCGATTACAGGTTACTTGGGGCTACAACTTCGTGTAAACTTCCCCTACACTTCGGGGGGCGGGTAGTAGTACGGCATTATGGGCGCAGTAAACGAGAATGGAACGATAAATTTCGAGTAAAACGAGGTCTGACGTCTCTTGGTTGGAAAAATTCTTTTATTCAAACGTAATTGCCGACTCAATATTGTATCTGTAGAATGTCAAGGAATATGAAAGGTGTTCTTCTAGAAACCAACAATTTCTTCCCTCATCAGAGATCACATTTCTTCAACAAACACGAAACTCGAAACGACATTTAACAAACCTTCAGAAACCTCATTTTCCCCATTCACCTAACATTTAACAAATTTCCCACTTCGATGCCACCTAAAACAATATTTCCCCCTCAACCGTTGACGCTCCAATTACTGAATGGAGGATCGAACGTCCCGCTTAAAGAATTGAAGGCGACTTCTATCTTGATTGCGACTTCCGTTGGAGCAGTTTTTCACAGCAGCCGGTAAGAACAAACAGATTCCGCTCGGGGTGGAGTGGCGAGATCGATACAGGTCTCCACTCGCGATCCTTCAGCTGGAGCACGCTCGATTCATCTTCCGTCTGACACTCGAATTATAAGCGTGCAAATGGAATGCCCCCGCCTTGCGTTGTTACGAAAACAGCCGTGCAATCGTATCGCGAGCAATTCATTAGCATTAGACGAGAACTTCACGGACAGTGCGCATAAATTAAGCGTGTCCAACTGCCAGCTCGGGCGGAAACGCGCGTTCGGCAGTGTATTTCGTCGCGGGCTCGAACGAGGGGGGCTGGCCACCGCCGCGGTATATACGCAAGAAATAACTGAGAAGTTACGTGTTGTCTGTTGCCGCGGCTCTGCCAGATGAAAGAGCGTTTTATGCACTTTTTCGCCCACCCAGCTGCATCGCATTGTAGCCGGCGTTCGTGCAGCGGCTGGTAAATACCGTACTCGTTACACGAGAGTATGTACTTGCTAGGTACTTCCTGGATGTGCTCGTGTAGCCGACGATAGCTGGGCTGCACTTGGGCCCCGCGTACAGCATCGACGCATCGATCAGTCGCTGCTTTGCGATGGAAATGCGTGATATCCCCCTGCACAGGTCATCCCATCTAACTTTGTCGCCTCGTGTAATTCTATTTTCAATCCCCTTTCTCGGGGCAACTCGCGTTTTTAGGTCGCGCAAATTTTAGGAAGCCTGCCCCGGGCGTAGTGGAATTTTACAAATTTTCGATGTAGGTATTCTGAAAGTAGTTAACGAGAACTTAACAGCGGTGAGAGTTTGTATGCTCGGCAATGCTTTCTCGTTGCGCGGAGAAATTAAGAAAACTTGCCACTGAAAGAGCTCACGTTAAATCTGATTAGGAGCTCGTAAATTTCAATCCTTTAGAAAAATCCACCCAAGAGACTGGAAAAGCTTCTTTTAGTTTCTCAGAGGATTTTTATGTTTTTGCTGGGGATGTCGTGCGATGAATACACTTTTGTGTTATGTAGAAGCGTTCGAGGAGCGTTAATTATTACTGAACATCGGGCTGTTCGTTTCCCAGTTGAGTTTCAACGTTCTGTTTGTTCTTTCCAGATTCTGGAAGTGGAAGAATTATTCTGAATTGTTCCCAATGGTCTCGGTTTCCTCTAAAGAAATTTCTGCAGATTTTGGGGCTTAACGTACAAACGAAACAATATATCTCATTTAATCGCAGTGGAATTAAATCAGCGAGAGACGTTCTGCGCAGCGCATTGATGAAACGCTACGCCATTTTCGACAACATTTAATGGATGTTTTAATCAAATTTCTTTGCATTCGAGGCATGCTCGTACAATACGATAAAACATGCAAATTCCGTTGCATCAATTCTCGATATACCGGTGCGAATTTAACTTTAAACAGCGAAATTGCGTTTCTTTTTATTGATGCTCGTTACGTGCACTTTTGAAATTTAAATGAAAGCCTGTGTCCACCCGCGGCAATCCCAACAAACTAATAATAATCACTATTTTCATACGATATCTCGGATTGACGACAATCAGATTTCTTGTAACAGAACACACTCGGATTCCTCAGTTCCTCAGTTACGCATTATTACAGTCCATGCCATTCTGCTCGCCAGTTAATTCTCTGTGTAGCATTGATAGCAGCTTTAATCTATCCTTTGTACCCGTAATTACAGAACGAAACGTTAATTACGACTAGTGCATAATCCCGCGTTATTCGTTTGCAATTATTCCAACAGGTAATCCCAGCTGGACTCATCTTTCAGTCTCGCGAACCTGCACAAAGATTGTTAGCTAAGCTTCACCGTGAATTCCACAATGGCTGATTGCACTGGGCTATCAATGAAATTAGCGAGATGCAATCATAGCTTGAATTCCGCTTGTCACCGCGAGGGATTATAGCGTTTTATCTCTCTCGAATGTATCCGGATAAATTGCGAGTCCACCTTGTTTATCTTCCGTTTACGGGCCATGGCTCTTTCGTCTCGAATAAACGTTTTTATCGCGCAGGCCCCTGAAACAGGTCGGCTTTAATTACTCGAAAGTAATGAGATTGTTGGGATAGACGCGGCACTGTCTTTCCCGGGGAAGCATTCGGTTTGTCGTTGTCCAGTTCGTTGCTGGTCAGCCCTTTGCTTCTGGCGAAATGCTGGGGGACACGCCTAGACGGAATATCTACCTGGTGGAATCACCTGCAAATAGAAAAAAGATTCAAAAAGAATATTAGAAAATTCTACGTTTATTAAGAATTATGGATATATCCAGTTAAGAATAAAAACAGTAGTAAGCTATGAAGTCAAGAAACGAGAATCTTATTTGCAAAAGATCTCACGGTCATCGTTGCCAACTCTCAGCCTAGACTTCATAGTAAATAGCGACTAACCCACACTTGCAATACACGTAATAATAACGTGATTCATAGTCATAAGCAAGAGCGGAGTGAAGCAACCGTTTCTCCGAACCGCGATGAATCACACAGCTTCCAACATATTTCAAGTTTCAACACCTCGCAATACCATTCCGACCATTTAGATTAGTCCATCGCGAGAAGAATTGCCCCTCGGCCGTAGGAAAGCTCCATTTTTCATTTCCCCTCGGCGAGAGCCCCGAGACAAGCAAGTGCATCGTCAAAGATGCAACGCGCGAAATTGGCGAGATTACGATGTCAAACACGCTTCTGCCCGCGCGAACAGCCCGCCCATTTAAATTCCCCTTAAGTTCCCAGTCTTTGTGCAAGATAGATTATTTCCCTGCGCGGGCTGAAAAGCCCCCCGCGCCATAGCCGTCGCGTAGCGTGTTGCACCGCCGTTTCATAATCGATAGGTTCGAAGCGCCGCTTTATCCTGCCAACCGAGGAGCATAACTCGAGGCGTCGCGCATAAAGCCGCGCCGTGCTTTATGGAGCGCGGCCGGGTTGCCGCGAAAAATTTCTGTCATCCGGGGGTATGCATCTGGGTCGTGCGCAACGAATCGATGAACATTACAGCTGGCGTCGGCCGTTGTTCGCCCTGTCGGGCGGCCCAATTTTACGAGACCATCGGAACACGACGTGTCGATGGTCCGAGAAAAAGTAACACACCCTGCGTCGAAGCTGAAAAGTCCCGGCCGACGTCCAGCGCCTTTGTTTACGCCGGTTTTTTTACTGCCAGACGGATCGCTGGCGAAACCGAGGACGCTGGAAGGAATAAAAGGAACTCGGAGGCGGATCGTGACCGCAGAAATCGGCCTTCGGATACGTAGACTCGGCCTTTGCCCGTCCAGCTGCTTCGAAAGTATCGCGTTCTTCTCGAAAATCATCGCGAACAACCTACTTGTACCTCCCTGCCTGTGCTCCTTTGCCAGACGTTTGCCAAGTGATTTCGCGCGGAAGTAGGTCGATCGTTATAGCCGCTCTTTCGGAATAGGGTTCGAGGCAGGGATGTCTGTGAAATGGATTTAAGACGGTGTCTTCCTTTTCTTACATCCACCGTAGTTGCAGCCTTCGTACACGCGAACTCTGCTCGGCTCGTAGCTATTTGGATTCGATCGTTCTTTTTCGTCCCTCCGTTCTGTCATGTGTTTATCATATTTGTAGTCTCGTGCCTGACGGCGCGGCGCTGAGACGCGTGCGGACCTTTGACAAGCTCCCGAAGTCGCGGGTCACGTTAAACGGGGTTTACTGACGCGTGGCTGTCGCATGAAGAATAGGAAGAAATTGTGCATCGATCGAGCGCGTACGTAGCGAGCGCTGGGAAACGGAAGCAAGTTCAAAGCGTCCGCGTTGTTATATAGGCAGTCGGAGCGGGGCGTCGCTTCGACAATGCCGCGTATCCTTTCGATCTTTTGTTAGCCTGATTCGAGGAAACACGGAGCAATGAAGGGTTTCCCGTAACAGATGACTGTTTGCGTTGAAAGAGATCATAAACCCAAGTGAAATTCATTGGTGGCAACGCGCCTGGTTTGAAGAAAATCAATCCCTCAACAGCATGAGAAATAATGTTACATTAACATGCAGCTAATTTATTGTAGGAGAGATTAAAAGCGGCGACATTACACGGACCTTGATCCCCCGACTGTCGATCACTCGAACATGTAATCAGGAACTCTGGTACTCGAGGTTTGGAAACTGTTCTGCCTGGTTAATAGAACAGGTATATTAGTAGGGATTTGTCGAACTAAGTTGTCTCCCTCTCCCCTTGCCCCCTCTTTCAGAAATTCACCGTTCCACACTGTCCTAGAAATTCTAGCTCGCAGCGTGATTCGTGTTTCCAGGACCTGATCCCATGCACACGAACGTGGTGGACCCCTTAAATCGATTTCCTCTCGTGATCCCCTAGAGAATGACAATTCACCTCTGACAGCAATATTTCCTATTCAAGCTACGCGGGTGAAGTGTGCTTTCGCGTAAAAAAAGGCCCAGCGCGCAGCCAGGCGGCGTGACGTTTTGACAACGTGCTAGGGAGTTTGTCAAATCGTTCCCGAACCGCTCGCAGAGGTGGTGACAACAGTTTATTATTGTATACTCAGATAACGTTTACGCAGCCCGCGAAAATAAACCGTCGTCCCGTGTTAGCATTTTCTCCTCCACTCTGGCAGCCATGGCGCCCCGGTTTCGATAATATTTGCCGCGGATCTGTCGTCGATGGAAATCAATGTAAACACCATAAAGCACCGGCGGCGGTGTGTGCCCTGCAAACATATGTGCTCCTTACGCTTACCGAGGCAGCCAATTGCGAGGCTCCAGAGTATCGTCGAAAAACATTAATCCTGGCAGATCGTTTGGTCGATCGGAGTGGAGATCACAGAGCACGAGCAAACTTCACGTTCGTAAACTGTTTTTGAATTTCCTGAGCGGCCGATTGAAGATTGCATCGAGCTATATACATAACTTGTTTGATAGCTTTAGATATTGGAAGCTCGGTGTACAGAGAAATGCGCCGCAAATATTTGATACGTCTTTCGCGTTAATCGCCACTGGAGTTTAATCGACGATCGAGCTTGCGTTTGCAGCACGGCTTTGAAAAGCTTACATTTCAGTCCACGGTGACATTTGGTTTTTATGGAACCACTATATCGCTCCACGTCTCTGACGGTTTGGGGGTTGCTTCAAGGGTGATTATTCCCCGGAAGCGTGTCCTCAAGACTGGCGATCCCCGGGTACCTGAGCTCGCTCATCAGCTCCCAACCCGTGCGAGAGGCTCGACCTCGTAATGAACGACTTGCCCCCGCATTTTTGGCAGATTGTGCAGCTTAAAAGTTTAGAGAAACGAGGGCTCCCTATGCTCCTTGATATTCCCAGTAAAATTTAACGCCACGCAGTTGTCTTGCGTCTTCTCGTTAACCCGGAAAGTAAACCTGTAGCACGACGGCACCCCGGAACTTTGCATATTTCACGTTAACCCCAAAAAATGTGCGGTGCCGAGGCACCGGCGAACTTGTTCCCGGGAACATTTTCGGCAAAATGTTTTTCCTCTCGTGGGGGATCGTCTTGCAGCGAAACAAAGCACGGTCGGGTTGTTAGACGGACAGGTAACAAGCTAGTGCCAGGTAGCAAGGAAAATGCATCATGGAAAATTACAAGCGCACGGATTCAGAGGCTTTTCTCTTCCTGATTTTTTGTCCGCTGTGTTTTTAGCTCGATACAATATTCATTTGCGAATGAAACGTGTAGGTAGCGTGGCAAAAGTGCGCGATATAATTTGCTACGCGTCTTTGTAGCCGTCTATTGTGCTGTCGCGCGATTTGCACGCGTGGCTGCGAAAATCCGCGCACGCACCGTAGGGCTTTCCCCATTTTCGCGACGGTGGCGAGGATGTGCGTGGTATTTAGGGGATTTTTTTGCTCGGTACGTGTGATCCATCTAGTTGATGAGACGTTCCTTGGTACGTTTCAACTGGGATGTTATTGTCTTGCTGAAATTCAGATGCTTTCTTGGTAATTAGAATGTATTGGGCGTGCCGGAGGGGTTGTTAGCCTGTCTTCTCGATTTCCATTGTTAGAATCCTTTTCTCGGAGGAGTAGCTTTATTCTCATCCACTCGCAATTTCCAATGGAATTACACATTCACATTTCCTCCGATTTCGCTGGAAAGTTCGCGACTCCGAAACTGTGATTTCTAGACCGCGGCCACCAAAAAATTGTTTGCCGAAGCCACTTCCGCGGCGTGCATAATGAATAAATTTCGTTCGATGTAAATCTCTGGTGGAGCGTTCAGGAATATTATATCGCGTGCCTGATACACGATGGCTGTTCATCCTTTCTGCCTCGATTTATGATGACATTTTCGGAATAGGTATGCAAAACGATGGCCTCCGTCAGTTGACCCTAAAATGGCTCCAAAGGGCAACTTTTTACAAAATATCTTGCCTCTTAATCTCGCCAACGCTGGAGGTTAACTTCCTAAGTAGAGGAAGCAGCATCTAGCTTCCTCGTAAAATGGATAATAGACTGTACATGGTAGATTGCATAGTTCGATCATCTTCGTTGTTTCCATTCAATTTTAGACAATTTAGTTAAGAAAAGTTTACAAATTCATTATAAGTAATATAGCTATTACAAATCATTTTTTTGGACGCTTTAAAAAAATCGTCCTTCCTCCAATGGCACCTTACCTTTTTCCATTTTCAATAGTAAAACCATATCTCGTGGTACTTGCTGAATTAATATTTCCAGCTGATAAGTGATAAATGAATTAAATTACACTGTGTAAAGTTTTCTGGCATAGTTATTCAAACTAGAAGAAGCTCGAGTCTAGTCTGCTTCCCCTAAAAGAGTGTATACATCAGTGGTACACCGTGTGTATGGTTGAAACGTTAGATATACCTAACTCTCCAGCCAAGGAACTGCTCGCAAAAATTCTCTTCCTCGATTAAGGAGTTAAGATGGGAGGGAATAGGATCCTCTGGGCATCGCAGAGATGAGAAATCCTATTAAGCGATCCCACTTTCTGTCTTCATCGTGCGCGTATCGCGGCTGACGTTTCGAAACGGCCCGGAAATGGAACGGATGCACGGGGGAGGAACAGGAGGGGCGAAGACGGGGGAGAACGGCGCGAGGGAGGGAAACGAACGGAAAAAGGGCTCGAAGGGTGAAAGGGGGACAGGCGAGCGCGGTGTCGGGGTTTGAATCTCGGTGGGAATGGGGGATCATCGTTACCGAAAGCCTTCGACCGGAAATCTTGCCGACAACATGGCCGAGCGACGTCCTCGGCTCCCCATTCGCTCGTGCTTTCTGCCCTTTTCGCCGTTCAATTTGCACTTTTCCGCGTTTACGCGCTCCCCCGCGCCGTCCTGCTCGAGCGCCGCGAGGGGACGCTCGCCGATCGGCCTTTGTGTCGGGTGTTTTGAATTTCCACGGTCAAGCTAGACGTACAGAAAATTGCTAGCTGTGAATATTTTCAGCGGGGCGGGGGGAACTTACGACGTTACGTGTTTCTCCGTGCTGTCGCAACTGCACGGGGCGTGTGAATGTCCCTGTTCGATTTTACAGGGAATAGCGTGCAATGGAACTTGGGGGTTTCGAGGGACGAGCGTGATGAATATATTCTCTTTGTGAGATCGTTGTAGGTAGCGTGAAAAAGGTGCGACTAAAATTGTTTGATAATGTGAGATACTCTGGTGATGGGGTTGCTGTGGTCAAACTTGGGATACTTATATGATTTCGCTGTGTAAAGGGAAAGAGAAAGGGGAAATGGAAAATAGAAAATGGAAAAGGGAAGGAGAAAGGGGAAAAGGGAAAAAGGAAAATGGGAAAGGGAAAAATGTAGTTTAAATTAATCTTGAAGGTTAATATTGGTATCATTGAAAATAATATCTGAGCTTTTACTTTTACTTGTAGAGTACCTATTCAGTTCTTAATATCATTAATATGTATAATTCTAATGGAAGGGCTGCATAGGTCACTCTATTCCGGTGTTCGTTCACTATATCAAATAATGATATCCTTTGTTCATTACCTCGCGCGAATAAAGCAGTGTAATTAAGATTTATCGCCACCGTACACCCAGATACGGGTTTCTCGTTGCGCCTTTAAATAAATGTCGAGAATTAAGTTTCCACGGTCATGTTCGCGACGCGATAAAGTACGGGAGGGCATCGTCGAACACGGAGCAATGCTGGCTGGTGAGCTAATAAGTTTTACAGCTTTACAAGTTCGCGTTCACGAGGGTCCTTGAGTCGGGGAAACGAGGAAGGTGAACCGGAAGAAATTTCATTACGGTAGATCGCGCACTTAACCACCATCCCCCGCGGCACACGCAACCGCCCCACTTTCAGGTCTGTCAGAACGCGTAACGTTGTCCGCTGCTGCGCAATCTTAATTACCTTTATTCGCCCCTCATCCACGTGTCTCTCGTGTTAACTAGAAGTATTAAGAAACCGTGAAACACCCTCGGAACTTGCTTTAAAAAGTTTTAGATTAATTGTCGCCGGAGACAGTGTTTAGTCTTGAAATAAAAATTTCGTACACAAATTTTTATTTCAAATAATTTCTTGCCTATCTCTGCCTAAGAATACTTTAAAATTACAATCAGTAAAAGCTTAATGACGGTCTTAATACTTAACCCAAACTCCGAGACCACCTCCAATCTATTTTCTCAAGTTCAAAAGAGTCCATTCGAGATTGAGAATCTATATCTGCATAACAGCATACGCAAACTTCCCTCTGTGCCCCTATGATTTATTCCATTCACTTCCCAGTAAAATGTAAACCGCTTGGAAAAAGCTGTAGCTTACAGAGCAGAACAAAGGAGGAAATTTTCGACCCGTCGTGTGAAGGAACGAAATCCTTGACAGGAGAAACGACGTGTGCTCTGAGAGAAGAGCGCGCGATATTCTGCCCCGAAAATTCATCGTCCAAGCTTCTACGAGCTAATTTAAATCGCGTAGGTACTTACTTTAGAACCCCGCAATGTTAAACGTAAAATGTAACGGGATAGATGCATTAGTGCAGTCCGGATTAAATATAAATAATATCCAACTTAGCCTTTCCACGCTTTGTACGATTCCCTTTGAGCTAATGCCCGACCTAATGTGTCCGTGATACGAGGAATATTCGTTTAACGTAGGTACAAGATAAAAAGCGCGGCCCTCTGTTCGGGCAATCCACGAAGAATGCCGCAAGACGAATTTAACGGCAAAAGGAGAAAAATCGGATATAAGTACGAGGAGATCCGGAAGTTCTTATTGGATTCCCTCGTCTATCCTCGCGCTTGGGTTGCGGTAAGAACCCTCGAGTCACGTTTCTCGTCCAAGAACCAGAATCTTCGTGAGCATTAGGCACGTACAACATGTGTAACCTACATTCGGGGAACTCTGCTTCCAAGACCTCCGGAAGGAGAGCGGATCCCCCACGGAGGGATCTTGCATAAACGAACGTCGATCGTTCTTTTCCGAGTCGGCTGCGCCGAGCCGAAGCTTATTGCTGCCACATCGTTGAACCGAGCCAGCCAAGTCGATCAGCCCTTTTTTCGAATTCCACGGTGTTTCAGAGTTCTCTAAACTATTTACAACTCGCTGGTTTTTAGCATTCTCCTCCGACGTTTAATAATGAGCCTATAGAGCGAGGATCGTACCCTCCCTCAAGTATTTTAATAATCCGTCGTGAGTGGTTCGAAAGAATGTAGCGCTTTTATAAATTCCTCGCGGCTAAGGAATCTGTTATTTCTTCATTTAATATTATGAAGGCAGCTTTTCTCTCAGCTGTATGTACCTGTCTTTATGCATACAGAAGTGAGTAATTTTTAATTTGATTTCATTGCTCAGTTCGTGTTACTTTCATTTGCAGTTGGAACTGGCGGTTGCATTTCATTTCGTTTGCATTTCAAGGGCTCGAAATATGGCCCTGATGTTGAAACGCCCGATACTATGTCGCCTTCGGATTTCTCTGGGAACTGTTACACCGATAAACACGGGGGATGGAAGTATTTATCGCGGCTGTAATTCTGATTCAAAATCGCTGCCACAGGGGGGAACAGAATGATCGTTTATGCCCCTGATTTCTGCCTCGGTCTACCGGCGGGTTCGTGCTAAGTTCCCTCCTCTAATATCCTGGATATTAAATACTCCTGCCTGAACAGATAACGTATCGCCCTGAAATTCTCAAGGGGCGCAGAATTCCGTGCCTGCTAACCTGCCAGGGCAACGAAATGAGAAAGCACGGCCAACGGAGTAGGTACACACACTTTACATCCAAACCCGAAGAATTACACCTTGCTTTTCTGTCAAATGATAGGTGGGTGCATTGCTTAGCTTCACTTTCCTTCACATGATGATTCAGGAAAGTATTCTGTTTAATTCGGTGATTAAACAGCCTCGATTATAAACAAATCCTTCCAATGGTGTTCTCCAAATTTCTTAAAAAAAGAAAATGAAAAGTATCCTAAATTAAAAGCGTACACTACAATTCAGATTTCCACAGATGTGGAAGACACAATAAGGTATTCCTGGACTTGGTATCTCGCGTGAGACGAAAAGAACACGGATTTTCTTTTTGTATGATGTCAAAAGCAGCGATTAGAGAGTACCTAGATTTTCCTCCTCGGTATTGTGTGTCTTCCCTTCGGTCAACCGCAATATTCAGCAGTATCGATGGCTGGCAATGGTCGGTACAGTTCGATACGCGGATACTGCCGCCAACAACGATCCACTGGATATATCGGGGACACACAATACAGAGGCAGCTCATACGGGTAGTATCTGGGTTTCGGATGACCCTTTCAGCCTTTATGCGGTCCTGTTCATCTCGTCGTTCATCCCCTATGTCACTGAAACTCTTATGCTCTTCCTCCGCCTCGGCAAATAAAGCTGGGGTGTATCAAGTATTCAGGCCGCACGGAGATTGGAATATATAGTGTAGCAATTAAGCTTCTCGACTGTATAAATTTGAACAGAACCACATTTAAATTGGAACATATTTCTAAGGTGTACTTGGGATGTTACGTGCTTTGGTGCTGAAGAGGTTCTTAAGAACACTTTGATTCAAAGTAAGAATTGCATTTGTTTTGAGTTCTATGTATTCTTTAAGAGAATATAATTAGAATTAAAAAATTGTGTGAGGTCTTTCCCGAAAATTCAATTAAATCCCTTAAAATCCACAGTCGATATTCATTTTTCATTTAAAAAATTCTCTATATATTTTTTACAAAAAGTTTGGAAACATTGGAAGCTCGTATCGAACAGTGTCTCCTTGTTTATATTAGTAGCTGAACTATCTATCTTTCGTTTATAAAAAGGTCTTTGGTTAAATGAAATTCCAGGCTTTCTGCTGTGAATTCTCCATTTCACACACCGAAAGAATTTTGCTTGCGCTTCAACGACCGTAAATCGTACTAAAAACATTAATCGTGCACGATGTATCTCGCGTCTAATAAAATTTTACTCCGCTCAGAATTGAAATATATGGAATCCGTTTTATTATTTCAACGACGTAACGTTATACACGCTCGTATTAATAACATCGCTAATATTTTATGGGCAAAGTCCCATTTGCACGCGTGTTGAGTATAGGTACCTTGTCGTGGCAGCGTTTCGAATTTAAAAAAAAAATGTGAAACACCTTGTTTGCCCCTAGCAGTCGTTAATTCGCGCGCCGTTAGCTGGGACGCGGTATGAAACTTGAATGACCAAAGTGTGGCCGGTTTTTTCGTTTTCCGCACGTTTGATATGACATTATGCGCCGCCACGGTGCGTTTTAATTTTTTATACCGGCGCTGAAATTGAAACAAATTTCGATCCTGCGGTTTCTTGCCACGTCGGCTTTCTGCCTGCTTCTTTCCCGTCTCATTAATAATTGGTTTCTCTTGAAAACACGTTGCCAGATTGCTTTCTCGTTCCCAGCATTTGCTTTCTGATAAATTCATCGGCTTTTTCCAGGTGGGACAGAAAAACACTTCCGGCGCGACTTTTCCCTCGCCGTCCACTATTATCGTCGCTATTATTTTCGTGCGGTTAGCGACGCGAAATTGGTGCACGATGGGTATTTTATTTGACGGGGAACCAAATGGTGTAAATGCTGCATCGATCTGTGCAAAGTGGAATCACATTTGTAGCTTATTTTTCGCTTATTTTTAGCATATTCTGTGTGTGGAAATATTAGTGCACGATTGGGTATTTAAAATTGGTTTAATCCTAGTTCGTCATGTGGAGAATTTTTATTATAAATGATTCTTCTGAATTATACGATATTAAGCTAAAATTCTGAAACGATATCGAAGAAGTTCGAGTGTATAGCAGAGCAAATATTACCAATGTCATCGCACGATTTGATAGACTTTAAACATTGAACCCGTTGAACAATAAATTCAGCAGAGCACACGCGTAGCTGGGAATGCGGGGACTCTTATAAAACGTGAAGCATTCTCCGGCGGAAAAAGAGCAAAAACGTGATAATTGCGCCATAATTTATCTCGTCGTGGGGTAGGGAGCAAAATTTAAATACCAACGACTCGGAAACTCTTTCAGAGAGCAGAGCGCTTCAGCTCGTGTTTAAGTTTATCCTCTTCCCTAGCGAGACACTGGATTCTTCTTCGATAGCATGTGTTCTCGTGAACCGGGGATTTAGATCTCACGTTTGATACTGAAATTCTGTTCCGTGAGAAATAATAATAAAGAAACTGCTTGGATTTCTATTAGACTTTCCACGTTCCAATGATACAAACTCTCCATTCCCTTCTCATTTACAATCAGAGCACAATACCACAAATCAGAAGAAACAGAAAGTACTCTGCACAATAACTAAGACACCAATCGCAACCCAGCACACTTTGTAAGCCGGTGACTCAAAGTTTCCAATCTCCAAGAGACCCAAAGGAAGCTGCTCAGCAAGAACAATGTAGCTGGAAGCCTCGACTCAGACACGATTTCTTAATACTGTATCCCCTTTAATCCACTCCGCCCAGCAGAAACACAATACCCCTGGGCGCCACACCATATGACACCCACGAGGACGAAATATTGGGCGGTCGATTTGGCCTTCGTGGGGCATCAAACACTTTTCGCTCTATATCACATTAATGGGATATCGAGTTACGGGGAGGAAAGTTGAAGTGCTTCCACAGCCTCAAGGACCAGCGGCGCGCACGCGAGATCCCGCCGCCCACGTAAATGTTACGCTTTCTTTTCCTAATCTAGAGCTTTCACGAGCGGGGGCAGGCGTGCGCGCAATTCCGCGTAAGCTGCGACGAGGCGCCAACCGCGGCCGCATTTTCCAGGGAAATAATATTAAGTTTAATTTGCCGAGGGTACCGCGACTAACGCGGCGCCGTATTAATGCTCTCCCTTTTATCTCGTACTTAATAATGCCGCCCTGCCGGCTGAAAATATTCCGAGTCCCTTTTATCGAGTTTAAACGTTCGTGGTGGCCGTGGCACGTCTTTGTGCAAGGAAAAGGGCAGCTGATTCACTGCGCTGGACGTAATTATCGCGCTGAGACCTAAGTCTGCAAAATCCTTTAGGTGCTACTGAAGAAGCCCGCGGTTATGGTCCTCGTGGACGGATGTGCTGGAGAGTGAAGACTTGTGAATGAAATGGCACTGGAATTAGTGGCGCAAATCTTCTCATTTCTATACACACTCCACGGTTTTCTTTTCCTCAGCAGAACAGTGTTTCTAAGATAGACGAGCAAGTTGTTAAACTAGACACCACCCAAATTATTCCCCATTCCCCGAGTATTGCGGGACGTAAAATAGATCGCGATAGAATCATGGGAAGAGGAAACAGTGCCGCAGCGATCGAGAATTGCATTCATTTGTAATCGATGCAAAACGCTGGGTGGCAGCTCGCGAAATTCGGTCTGGAAGTTTCGGCTGGGGCCAGAATGCTGCAGTGGAATCCCCGTTTTCTCTGCAGAGGCTCGTCTATATAACGGGTGAGCTTAAAATAGTTCAAGGTCGTTCGGTATCGATTCGGAGGAGCCGAAGTTCACGAGGTCGGTACCAGCTTGCGTCAGAAGTGTCCTATAGCGGCGCTCAGCCTCGACACGGAAACGTTCCAAGTCCTTAAAGGATCGGGGGGCCGAGCACGACCTGGATACGAGATAATTCGATATCCTGGATGACGCGTGCAGTCCTCGGGCAGGTGTAACTAGGACGGGACCCACTTTTAAATTGGCACCCGCGATGGTAGGACACGCGAGGTAGGGGGCGGACATGGTCCAGGCTGTTTTCTACTTCACACCACCGCTCCATGAATTGGCGCAGGATTTGCAGATCCAGCGAGCCTGGGTCGACCGAGTTTCAGGCTCGCTCGACCTTGCGAGGCTTCCTCGAGCACGTAACAGCCTCTGCAGGGTTCCGTTGCAATTTAAAGTCTCCGTGTTCCCGTGCAATTCGGGACACGTTTGCGCTGCAATGATTATAGACCCGGGTGGACTCGGAACTGGGTCAAGGAGTATTCGTACGCCCGCGGTGGATGGACGGAGGAAAGAGGTCGTGGAAATTCGATGACACCGACCCGGCAGTCAGCTAATTATAGTCGCGTTTAAACACTCCTGTAAATACCTACCGTGTCCTGTGAGCTGGAGATCGCGCTGGTTCATCGCCACGATGAACTTGTCGACAAATGAAGTCGTTGCGTGTACCGCGACGTTAAGTGCGGGTAATAGCTCGAACATGGCTAGATGGAACTGGATAAAGATACCGTGCAATTCTGACGAAGAGGGAATAGGATACTCGTTAATATGGAAAACCCGTCTATTAGGTATCTTCCTCTGCGATCGGGTAGGTTTAAACAGGGACCTGGGGCAAAATACCACCTCTCGATATGTAACGTACAGACACCATAGAAGGTGAACTCATCGTGAAACTACCGTGGAACGTTTAGAGCGAGGGATTTGATCGTTAAGGCGTGCCATAATTTTGTGGGTCCGGCATGATGTCTCTGTGTAACTTAAAATTGCCCGTTCCGCTTTAAATTCGCCGCGAGAAAGGTAAATCGCGCGGCTCGGGCTTTCGCTCACGGAATTACACGCTTAAGCAGGCCCGCGCGAACTTCCGCAGGAACTTCCTGAAATAATGGCGCCGTTCCGTATTCAGACGGTGGTGCGCGGCTGCCCCCTTCGTCTTCGAATAATCCCGGATCGAGGGGGGCTCGGCAACGTCTTGGCCGTTGGCGGCCATTTGTTTTCGGGTCTCTTTCCCTGGATCATACGCAATATGTCGCCGCAGCCTGGAACATTTTGTCGGTGCCACGAGGGGTGGAGCTCGCCCCCCGTGAAGGGGGACGAGAAAAGGGGTGAAGCACGGATGAGGGACTGCGGCATTGGCATAACCGATGGACTGTCTCTCCGCCCAATGAATCATGGAGTCTCGATCGAGGTCCCTTCGGCTGCCATACTGCGTCATCCCGCGATCTATCCACGCGTCCCAACCCCTTGCGCGACACCCTCCGAGCCTTTCTTCCAACGGATTTCGGCTTGAACGATGCCCAGCTCGAGCTTCCTCGAGAAAGACCAAATGCACACTGGGTTACGTCTGTCCATTCGTCAGAAACGAGTCAATATTTGTCCGCGCTCCTCTCCGGGCTGCCTGCACACCGTTGGTCATAAGTTTCGAGCTACCCCGTCGCTGTTATTACTTCGGAATACAGCCGGTATTTACCCGCGAGTAATTGCTATTTAGCTGTGCGACGTGTAAGATTTTAACGCAGTCGAAATTAGGTAAGTGCTTTCTGGGGAATTCTAACGCTTGGGGATGATGGCTGATGATGGAGAGGAATTGGGGAGGTGGAGGCTCCATTTCCTCCTCGAATGCTCTGTTGCCTCCCCTTTCGTCGGGGGAAGTGTTTTTTTTTATACTAAGACAGTTGAGAATTTTATGTGAATGGCATGGTAATCTGCAATGAATTCTACGCCCTTCATTGAACTACCCCAAGCAAAGTGGTTCAATGTTTCACGTCACACTACTACAAAGTTTGTAGCTACTCGTAGGAGACTACTTGGTGTAAAATTTCAATCTAGGTTAAATGGCTGATACGATGGTTAAGGGTTGATGTCTCGAAAAATCGAGCAGGCTACCGTGAACTAGTTCTCTGCACGAACTACTGGCGAAATCGATAGACTGACGCAGTCGAATGCTAGGCGATTGTAGGCCACCATTGCGACGAAAGTAAAGGGTTATGTAACGTGTTACATATGAGTGCTGCTAAAAAGTATGGGGATGTTGGACTTTTTTTTGGAACTTTGTTTTTGCCTTAAGGGTGCTACTTAGGCAGTCGATCCTGTAGAAAATGAAGCATTTTTGTTTCAATTAATTACAAAGAAACAAATTTAAACTGAGACTTGTTCTTTGGCATGAAGTTTATTAACATCGTAAATTTTAAAAAACATGTTTGTTTAGTCAAAAATATACTTGAAAAACGTGTATTAATCCTCAAACAATCTGTAAATTCTGTACTCACATATTTCGTGAATTCGAATGGATAATTGGGAGCAAGTGAAATTACGTGTACCATACCTTTCACCGGAAAAACTTCAAAATTAATACAAGTTCCAATTAAACGAGTTTACTCGAAGTTGCCTGAAAGCAACCATTAAAATAATTCATTAATAATATTTGTCGGTCTTATTTACACGTTCAAAGTAAATGCATTGCAACTGAATTCGCAGATTTTAATAATTATTTACAAAAGTAACCGGTCGAGGGAATTGTTCTAAATTATCGGTACCTATGTTTGCCAAATTTGACGTTTTCCAGCGACATTATTAACCGCATTACGTCAGCTTGTTACGCAAAGGCGACCAGCAAAGGGGATGGAGGGTTACAGGGGCGACGAGAGGAGATTTCAAAGTGAGCTCTGAATAAATGAAACGTTACACGGTCGAGCGTCGCGCGTTTAATTAATGCAAAACTTCTGACATTGGTTTTTCCCGTTTAAACGTTTATCAAGCTGCATCATCGACATTGGTTAAACGAAACAATTCCACTCTACCTTCGACGTTCGATTAACAGCCCAGAGATAAGTGGCTACACATCGGATGGAAAATACTAACAGCTCTCGTTCTGATCAACTATTCCTTCTTTGGAAATTCTTTGGAAATAGGCTACTCATTCCTGCGACAGTTTACTTTCCCACACTTTATCTCCTACTTAGAGCAGTTTCAATGCATCAACGGCTAAATCATCCCCTATCGAACCCAACGAATTCTCGCAATTTTCGCGCAACTTGCAGGGAAACGTCGAAGACTCAGGGTGTTCCGCGTGTAACGGGTTTACAACGCGGAACCGAGGTTTTCGGTTTTGCAGGGATCGCGGCGCAGCTTGTCTCGGATAAATTAGCGGATTTGCGAGTCCGCGATGCGTTTTAAAGCCCAGGCTTATTCAGTCGCGACCAACTGAATGGACTGTTTCGATGGTATCGCGCGTATCCATTCTGGCCGTATCGGTCCCAATGGCCCTGGAAAATTGACATGGCGCATTATGCCAATGAATGCGTTTACTCTGGCGCCCCGTCGATGTTTGAATACTCCCCGAGGGAGGCTCCACGCGCGTACGCGCTCGAATCATTTTATCCCGCGCCTGCTTTTTTCCTCCTGCTTGTCAACGATCCGCATAATTACCACGGTTTTCGCGGCGGGCTTTCTCTCTGCTCGACACTCCGTTAACGCGTGCCCTTGTATCTTAATCGCGTTTCTAACACGCGTGACTAGTTTCGATTGACTACTGACGCTGGCGCACGAAGAGCGCGTTTCTGTTGCACGGCGCAGACTCTTAATCCTGCATCTTAATGATTAATCCACTGCGCGTCACACAAAGCTACACGGAAGTGTATAAAATGGAATGAATCAACTCCTCTGAATCACCAGTCACTCCACTGAAATATCAGATTCGTAGCGCGCTTCAATGCGCTCTATGTACTTCTCATATAAATATGTGAATCAAGTGCAACTATAATTAGCGTCACGGCTATCGCCCGAGGGAAATAGAAACTACGGAATGCACGTGATAAACATCGACTAACCAGATCAATGGGAATAGACAGTACCAGCGTTTCTGGTAGCACGGAACCGTTCGACCTGCAGCGATGACGCGGCTGGAAATTCGTCGAGACGCAATGCAGTTTTTGATGCTGACGCCGAAAGGCCGGCGTCAACCCCGACAATCGATACGTTTCGCTCTGTTTCGCCCTGTTCCGCCGGCGGGTCGAGATGCTGGCCGAAATTTCGTAATCGCGGCGGTTTGTCGCCGAATTGATTCGGTCGGTCGGGACGTTAGTAAATTTGTTGAATTATTGCGCGCGCAAACGTACGGGCGCGCGAGCCTGCCGCGTGCGCGCGTGATTAATGGCGGCGGAGGATTTGCGAGGCATTTTACAGCGATGAAATTGGGAGAAACGTTGACCTAACCGCGGAAATATTACACCGCGCTCGAGGGGCTGAAACGCGGCGTCGCTATTTGTTTAAAATACCGCGCCGCGCGTATTTAAATCGCCTTTCTTCGCGCTCCTTCGACAAATCCTCGGCCGTGAATGGTGGCAGACCGGCAGCTTTATCGTGCACGGGCAATCGAAGCGTTTTATGTTTTTTTTTAAGGTTCAAACGCGTTGAATTCAACAGTGTCGATTACAATTGCACGTTTCGCTTCGGGCTGTTGGCTCGAAACGCTTTCAGGCATACTGTTGTCAGTGTTTCTGGTTTAAAGCGAAAGCATGGAGTAAAATATTTACTCAGCTTGTTTGTCAATGGCGATGCCGGCGATGCGTATTTTATACTTTCCAGATAAACGACCCTCGTCGTTTTGAATTTTTATCGACTGGAACATTTTGCGGGGTATGTAAATACCTGTTCCATTAACGTTGATTTTTATCGTGGAAAAACGATGTTCCATTCGTCTTTGCACTGCTGGTGAGTTATTAGTGTTAGTGTACCTTTGCTGACGTCTTCGAAATATTCTCCTTTCCTCTGATTAGATACGTTTAATTAATTGCGATAGATGCAAAACTAGAATCCTTCCACCTCAAAGCGAAAGCCCTAGAAGTGCGCCCAAGAATTGAACTTCTCGAAGCACATTACTAAATTTGTTTCTGAGGAACTGTAGAGCTGCCAGTTTCGTAGGAGGAAGATGGTCGATAGCTCGACACGATGAATCACGGTATTTGTGCAGGCAATGAGGCACCGTGTCGCTATAAATACTTCTTTGCAGCCGTCTTTCAATTCAGGAGACGCGCGAAGTACCTGAGGGTGGGTCTGCGTTCCGCAGACGATCCTTGACTTTCGCCGGCGAATCCCTTGGCAGACGAGCACCAAGAGAAATACACAACGAGGCATAATCTGGGAACACTCGTACGTCTTCGTCTCGTTCGTTTGGAGCGTTCGACCGTGCTTCTACGCAGAAAACGACGGGTTTCCACTGTGCGCTCGGAAGAGTAATAGGAAACGACTATTCGTCGAAAGATTCTTCAATGAATTTTGCATGCCGGTATTCACACCGTTTCGTCGATTCGATCAGAGATCCCATTGAAGCGCGATTCGACAGACAGTTAATTCGCGCTTTAACTTGATCAGATAGCAGCAGCGATCTTGTATCGACATCACGTCCAGGAATAACCGACGGCTGAAGTGAGTTCATCGGCATCTCTTGCTGCAATTTGCAGAATTGTTGCGTTAATTGTGTTATCTTACGTCGGTTGTCTATCACGGCGGAGCCCCGTGCTGTGTCAAGAATTTCGATGGATGTCTGCGGCTGCCGCGATAGAGGGGCACTTCACGGGCTGGTTAAATTGACTGGCTGCATTCTAGCGGGCCTGGCGAATCCCCTTTAACTCGCTCGATTAATTCGATGGTATTTAAGGAACTCGTTGCTGGGACTTCGGAGGTAGTTCAAAGGACTTGAATTATGTATTCGCTAGGAACGCGGGGAACTGGTGTTTCGCGTTTAACTATTGTTGGTGGATGGTAGTGGTAGGGGTTGCACTGATTATCGGGCGATAAAGTTAGTGTTTTGTTAATAGATTCAATATTCTATAAAATTTAAAAATTGTATAAAATTTAAAAATTATATAAAATTTAAAAATTCTATAAAATTTAAAAATTCTATAAAATTTAAAAATTCTATAAAATTTAAAAATTCTATAAAATTTAAAAATTCTATAAAATTTAAAAATTCTACAAAGTTTATAAAAATTTTATAAAACTCTTTAAAATGTAATATACTGCTTCCCAATTAGGAAAAGACTTGGAATATTTTTCTAAGTATAGGGATAATTGTGTCAATCATAGTATTCACTTCTTGATTAGCTGGGTTCTGGGTCCTCACTGTCGCATCTGCGAAAAGTATGAGGTAATGCCATCAATAACCTAAGAGTACTTAAGATTAGAACAATTCCAGTGTTTGAGAACAGTTTCTTTTGCTCGGTAAAAGTTTCCCGGGGACAATAAAAGTAGAGTAACTGCATACCCTGATTTATGGTCTTCAGGAATTATGGTTATACAGTAATGTGAAGGCTTGCAGTGGTTTTCAGGGTCGCTCTCCCTCCATTTCGCTTTCCCTCGGCCTCCGGGAAAACTAGTTATTAATTAGTTCCAGTGTCAATGAATTTTAGAACTAAATACTGCGCTCGCGGCAGTAGGCTGGGCGTAAATGCAACCAGAAATCTCGACGAGGAAAATGTGCGGGTGAAATTGACGGTGAAACCCCGAGACGCGGGCAGAAACGCGAATTGCCTGAATTTTTCCACTGGCAGCCCACAAATTGAATTACCAAGTTCCGAAGGACGTACGGTGCCGCTTGTTTTAAATTCACCGTGCTAGCAAACTTTCCCGTTCCTTCGCTGGTGCTCCACTTTGCTTTTGAATGTCGGTGATTAACATTCGTTCCCTTCTATCCGGCGATTGCTTCTGTCACTGGGCTCCCATGTTTAAGAGCTTCGAGTCATTCGCAATGGAAAATAGGAAGAAATATGAATTAATAAATAGGATTGTAGAAAACACTGTATAACACCAAAATTAAAAAACAATAAATTTTACCGGAATATCTTCAACGCAACATTGGTAATATTATAGTACAGAATTTGATCTTTGGCACTTGAATTGCAAAACAAATAAAAGTTTAAAACCCGCCCAACTGGAGAAGGATTTTAAATTTTTATATAAAGTTTGCTGAGAATTTCGAAAATTAGACACAAGATGCTGCGCAGCATCCGCGAGGGGTCTATTTTCAATAAACAAGTGATAAAATATATTTGAGGGTTAGCGTATCTCCAACCACCCCAAAAATTTCCCATTTTCCTGAATTGAATTGCCACCACAATTCCGCAGGCCCCGAATAAAACTCAAGTAGCAGTGAATGGCTGGGCGCGAACATTGAAGCATCCGCGTCCCATTACGCGATTGAATTGCCCAGATACGCTCAATTCATTTACGATTTGTCCCAACGAACCACTTGGAAATCGCCGGCGTTGTCCGGTCCGCCCTCGAAGCGTCATTTTTCCGCGTTCCGGTACGTTCTCGTAAATTTCAGAAATGTTACGTCTCGATAGAACGGCATCGATTCACCGCAGGACAATGCATCAGGAGTGAGACCTAACGCCGGAAGCTCCAACGTTTCCGTCGACGTGCTGTCCGCGCTTCCCTTCGATCCGCCGACGGGCGAGCGAACAATCCCTTCGACGTAGGGAGTGGAAACGGGAAAAAGAATAGAAAAAAAAACAATAGGGCAGAAAAAATATTCGGCAATCTTCGCGGAAGACACCCAGCGCCGCGTCGTTTGTAACTTTATTGTCAACGTCCGCCAGTCGCCTCTTCCTGTCGCCCCCGTTCTCTTTGTCCGCGCTTCCGCCGTTTCATCTTCTCAGTGGATTTGTTGCAGAGCGTGTTATTATTGCAGCTGTTCTCGCCACGAGGTGAGATACATTTTGCCGGCGGTGCTAACGCGCCACGTAGCGCGAGTATCATTGTTTCCGCCGGTGAAGTTTTTTTCCTTTCACTCCCGTTCCTTCAATTTTCCATAGGGCGTCTCTCTGGAGAAAACACCGCGGGGTGAAAGGTACACGCTTATGTTTTGCTGGGACAGCCTCTGGGCGCAGGGAAGTGTTAATCCTGGCTAGCTCCGCGATGGCATTGTTTTTAAATGTAATGTTAGGGTATGGAGGTGGTAGAGTCTGCGGTGTACCTATCGATGTCAATGAAATTCGTATGAATGAAGTTACTGGTTTCACTGGTTCTCTGGGAAAAATACTAACGAAGGGGATATCTATATTTTAATAATCCGTGATGAAAATAGTTTCTATAGCTCTACGGCTTCATTAATTTTTACTAAAAATAAGACAGGAAAGCGATATTTAAGTTTGTTTATTTTAGAATTCTTTTAAAAGCACACTTCGTTAACAAGAATGGGTATTTTAATGCGATTGAACGTGATCTCTTTCACCGATGCCTCCGTCTTTGGTTCCACGGCGCTCGTCGACGAAGTAATTTCAATTATCACATTAGCCCAGTCCAAAGGCGACAGGGCTAGACGGAGACTGCTGAGAAGCGCGACATCGAAGGCGTCGATGGATTTTTATCATTAATGAACGTCCCTTGGTGAAAAATTTAATTAAACGGCTCGAGCACAAGAAAATGCATCATCTTGCCTCGATTCCCCAAGCCCTCCCCCTTCGTTCCGCTCCTCTCTGATCTCTGACGAGAGTTTCGATCAAAGTTAACTGTCCCGTGGACAAAGGAGGCGAAGATAATTGGAGTTACAACGGCCAGAGAGAGCTTACAATTACCAGACACGTTATAGGACACTGCTGGATCATTCCCCCACGGCTCAAACTCGCGGCCATCCCCGGGAGGAAAGTTCTGGCCAGATGGATTAAGAACCTCTGACTCCTTTATCGAGATAATCGCGCGGAACTTTTTTCAATTTCACTTGGCCGCTTGTTTCCAAAGTGAAAGAGCGCTGCTTCCACGGGGCCCCCTCCAGCCTCGAAGCTCATTACTCCGCGCGGAGGTATTCCTTCTTCGCCCCTTTGTGCCCTCGCGCAGAGATTAACCCGATGTCGCGTGGTAATTCGTTTGATCCTACGCGGAAGCGAGCTTAACGCAGAGTTTCGTAACGATCGCTGACCACGTTAACGACGGGCCCAAGTTCCCGCGCGGTGTTCGCGAATATGGAGTTTAAAGCGCGATGAAATTGACGAGCTCGTGACTTCTAATGAAAAAAGGAGTAAAAAATGTAGAATAGATTTCTGTTATTCATCGCCCAGTTTCTGAGAGAAATGATCTCTGAATATGAACTCGCTGGGAGATAAGGTAGAAAGAAACGTTATTGTGGCTCGTAGTGGATCACCTTTTCCGAGCCCTTTTATTCGACGGAATAACGAGAATGGATAGACTCGAAGGAGCACTCTACTGTTCGTTTTCACGGACACTGCGTGATTACTTTGATAGACGAGGAAAGCGTGTACAAGCTTATATTCGGTTCATTGGTCTAGGACACTGATTAATAAAGTTGGTATAGAGGGCATTGGATATTGAGAAGGTCGAGGTATTCGCGCGGATCGATGTCTAATTTGAAACTTGCAGGAAGCTGGGAATTCGTGATGGAAGTTTGATGAAGGTGCCATCGCGGCACCGTGCGTACTGTGTTACTCGTTAAAATTCTCCAAGCGTAAGAGAAGCCATCTTCTGCCTTGGCAATGTAACTGACTCATTTGTTCGCGCTCCCATTGCGGGATGGAACCATAATCAAACGACGATAACAAGGAAGAAGAACGTTCGAAGCATTTCTCTGTCAGCAGTCGTTTCTGCATTTTTCATTCTACAAAGAGCGACGCGAAGTGAGCGATAGCGCGCGTTCTTTCTATAGTTGTGAATAATTTCTCAGCACCCGTCCAACTCCCTGTAATTGTCCTTACCCCGAAGCGACTGAACGGCCTGGCTAATGACAGGCGTGCCCTGCTGCTTCGAGATTCTATCATCAACGTGCGCCGCACTCATTGCATTACCCCATGTGCGTGTTTGCATTTTACATTTTACATTCGCGGTTAGTCGATCCCGTGGCAGCGAAATACCAAGTCTAAAAGAGGTATAAAACGAAGTGGAGTTTTCAATTTTCATCTGGTTTGAATACGGAGTATGGCGTCTTATAAATATCGGACGATGGGTGAAAGGTTAATTTTAATTGATAATAGGGTAACCAATAGAAATAGAGATGAGTAAATATTTAATAGGGTTACTTTCTCAGAATCGAGGAAACAGTCGACTTGAATGTCCATCAGCCGACATAGCATTTGAAATATGGATGTCTTATTTCAGCGCCTCAAAGTCCTTCATCATTCACAAATGAATAAATTAAATATTTCCGAGTTTGGGATTTAAAAATATAGGGGCAGAGTAAAAGTTGGGAGCTTACATTTCTGGAGCTTTCTGTACCACCAGATCACTCTATCAATTCATTCATAATTCAAGGTACGATATGCTGTGTTACTGCGCGTCAACATGTGTCTAATTGATGAAGAGTGACTTTTATCTGAATCAGTTTCTCCCAGAATTTGGTTACCTCGAAGCCAAGAATATAATTCTATGATCCTTAACGACGTCTGCATGCATCATTCAGTGATGTATACAACTGATTCATACACTCAAAGAATGAATGAAATAAAATTGATGCTATTTTGAGTTCCCTGAAGCGAGATACAATTATAAATGAAATCGCGACGACAGTCACATTTGATTACAACACCTGAATCATCGAAGCTTGTTTAATTAATTAGAATCTATGCGATTGCTGTCGATCAGTGCTCGCCATGAATTTAATTTGGCGGACGCCATCAGCTTCAGCCAAGTAGAATCACATATGAGAGTCATGATTATTTTCCACCTCTCCTAGAATAAAAAGTAGTCGACGCTTCTCGAAACATAAGCCATTGAAGCGTCCATTATCCTAGCCCCGTCCTCCTTCCCCGAAGCTGACACGACCAAAAGCATGGCCACAAAAGGCGCACTCGAATCCCTCTTCCATCGACATTCAAATTTCGTGGCGGTAAAGTCGGTGACAGCGGCGTCGTCGGGGGCTTCATTTTTCAAAGCAACCTTGTGCCAAAGAGTACGATGTTCCTGATCACGGTCGGCTTCGCTTCTTCTCGCTTCACTGTCGCTTATCGTTTCCGCTCTTTTGCGCGGCAAATAGGTCGGTCGTGTCACGCCGTCGGCTTTTTCCCTGAGGAGAGGTTCGACCTCGATGGGTAATATCGCCGTCGACGACGCCCGTCTTCGTTATAAAGCGCCGCGTCTGCCACTGATTCTCTTGACGAGCTTCCAGGCTAATGGGATCAAGCGTGTTCGACCAGCAGCCTTGCATACAGAGGCCATGAAATCGCGGCTGTTGGTGTTTCTGGTCACCTTTATATTCGTTCCCACTGGTGAACTCGGAAACGCCTCAAAGGAGCATCTCCGAGGGCGGCTGTCAACTGGTATTTCATGCAGCTTGCAGCTTCTTTGAGACTGGTGTCTCTGAGAAGTCGCGCGATAATACGGTCGCTTTGTAGACCCAAGTGAAAGTATTTATTAGAACACTTGTTTGCGCTAGACGCTTCTTGAAGCATGCTTCTGTGAAGTGAATCCCAAGGGAGATAGGTTTTAGGTACTTAATTCTACGTTGACTTTGTTTTTAATTAATTTGCTTTAAAATGTTCTCTTTTACTCCTCTCAGAGAAACATTAGTTTTTTAATGATTAAAAACACACTGTGGCTTTTAAAAAAAATTGGTATGATAAAGACTAAGGAGATATTGATGTGAGGAACAATCGTGGCAAGTTGCGTTCAAATCGGTTTGTTAGTTTTTTGAATATAATTGGTACCGAGTTGAAAAACATAGTTCTGAGAAAACAGGGTTTAATGTTTAAGGTACAGGTTAAAATGAGATAATTTTTGTTTTTTGAACTTACAGAAAACCGTCGGTTCAGGGGCCATAGAATTGACCTCCCTTTAATGTTGTAGCTTCTGCAAATTCTTTATTTGAAAAATCTATTTTTTTCTAAGCTCTTAAACCCGCCACTGGCTTTTTGTATTCGCTTTGTTCCTATATCTCTTTCTTGAGTTTCTGTGGTTAATGTTAAAACGTAGTTAGGGGTTCGGGGTAAGTGATAATTTATATTGCTAGGTACTGGACATTCCGCTGAAATTGCTATTAGCTATCAATTATTCGAGATGCATAACTTGGCTAGACAGAATATTGTGTTGCTAGAATTCCTCGCGTATTTCAGAATCCCCTCTGCCAGGATAGCCTGTTGAATAAAACAAGCATCGGTAATCATGTTCAATTCAGACGTTCCGGCTGCTTCGATATAGGAAGCATCTGAGTTGAACTTGTCCTGCAGTTGACAGTTAACGGTTAGTGTTGCTGTAACTTGCGAAGGACGGAGTAATTTCCTACTGAATATTCATGTGTTATAAGGTCCGTCAGAAATTTGCTGCGTTTCGGGGTGTTCCGTCCAATTTCACACAGAAATAACTAATAATAGCCGACTCGTGGAGCGAACCAACATCTGGCGACCAATCGTTTCCACTGTCAAGGTTGCCGCTGGCCGATTTGGAAGAATGCCCTTCTGTTTCCTCGAATAAATGCGCGCTCCAGACGTCCTGAACGAAAATTTTGAAATATCAAACATTTAAAATTTACAACGAGCCTAATATCTCAATGTTTCGAATATTGAACAAATTAATGTCAAGTGAATACATTCTACTCTCCAGTAAAAATCTGCCGAGTGAATACCCAAGTAGTATTAATACCAGAAAACATTCACAAATATTTTCCAACAAATATAGGTCCATTAAACTCTGCGCCCCGCGTCAACTCGATATTCCACGATAGAAGCAAAAATAGCGACAAATTACTCGAAAAGCGAAAAAATGCAAGAGAAACCAAAGCATCATTTCAACCCAGAAATCCCGTCCACTCCAATTTCATATTTCACTATGTGTCGCTGTGTCTGGCGATAAAATGGGGAATCGCGTCGCTTAAATTATCATATATCACGAGGGGGTGATTGATCTACATGAAAATCTGAAAGTGACGCGGACAAGCAGCAAAATGAGTGACGAGATTCGATTGGGGAAATTAAGATGAATGTTTGCCGAGAGAGGCAGGGGAGAACGGCTGCAGTTCCCGATAGATTCCGAAACAGCTACGGGCGCCCCTCGACTATATATCGTTCTTAGGCGAATGAAAGGCGACACCACGGAAATCGTGATAAATGATAAGAAAAAAGGCTGCTGGCCCATCGGAACGGCGGCGAGAGAGGGAGAGAGAGAGAAAAAAAAAGGGAAACGACGGTGGAGAGCACGGCTCCGGAGGCTGGCAGAGATACGAACGTGTTGGTGAACAAGATCCAACGATCAGCCTCCATTTTTACGCTCATGAAAGCCTCGCGATGCAGGTATTACCCCCAGCCGTAATTTCAACCCTAACACCACGTAGCTCGGTCACACTGGCTGCAGAACGTGAATCACCCGGCAAACTTATATTAACGATACTTTACGATGCGGGCCTTGGGGCTGGCTGCTTCACGCTCTCCTTATTTGCGGACGGGGGAAAGCGAGCCGTGGCTAGGCGTGAACCACCCTAAACTGTACGGCGGTTGGCCATGGGGGGAATAGGGTTGTGCCCAAGATTGCTTTACGCTGGTATCACCTAACAGTGTTGCTTTCGTTACCAACCATTCTGCGAAGATTCTACATTTTTCTTTGTTTTATTAAATACATGCTCGAAGCGGTTTAAATTCTTTAAACCCTGCGTGCCCAGCTATTTATATAATAGTTCCTCAGCAACATCCCCGCGGAACCTTTAAACTTTAAACCCTCAAGGCACAGTTGTTCCAAGTGCAAGGAACAATCGACTTACACCCCCAGAAACACTATATTGACTCTCCTACTTACGTTTCCCTTATCCTCCGTTCACCACCGGAGCTGCAGCTCCAAAACACACCCCCGTTTAACGCTATCTTTTCCACGCGCAAGGTGTAATAAACTGCGGGCGCAACAGCCAAGTCCCCGCGGCCTTCCTTTCTGATTCTGGCCGCAGATTTTATCGCCGGGCTGTCGTCTTTTGAAAAAGTTCGTATTACTTACGGGATCACCGGATGGGAGCCCCACCAACGGATATGTATACCATTCGGCTTTTCGCGGTGCACGGGGAGGCGAAGCCAGACGAGGAAGCCCGTATCCAGGGCGTGGAAAAATAAGAAGCGGGGGTTACACGGTGGATGACAAATTACCAGGGATTACGTTACTTCTTTACTCTTTTCTGTCCTCCCTTCAGCGTGGCCCGCCGGCCCCAGCCCCTCGCGACGTTTTACCCTAGGCACGTCGCGGCCACTGAAAATATTACCCGGCGTATCCCGTTTCGTGGTCGACGCGGTGCCTAAGGGGGCGCGAGTCTCCGCGAGGAGCCCGAGTGGATCTTTGCCAGCGGCCTCCTACGTGCCGCTATGCTGAATTAGTTCGCCCGGAGCTCGCCTCCTTTTTTCACGCCGCTCTCGGATTAATTTTATTTTAATAACGAACGACGACGCGCCGCCAGCGTGGACCGCTTTACGCGCACGGGGGCGAGCTACATTTTCCGCCATCAGCCTCGCTTCTGTTTCCGAGAACTGAATTAAGAGGGATTCTTTTAAACTACACCGCCGTGTCCGTGCGATGATATTCTTCTTTGCTGAAATATTATTTTTGCTATTGAAGATCCTTCCGGAGATCTTGCTCTCTGCACTTGCTGGATTATTAATAGCACTTCGGAGTACAGAGTAGACAACGTAGCGCGGAAGATAACACTGCGGGACGTGTATTCTATTCAAGTTTAATTTCATTTCAATATCGGGAAACGAGTGAATGCCCCGTGGCTTTTGAAGTCTTCTACCTATACCAAATTTTCAATCCCAACTCCATGTTATCCTACGTACACACCAATCCTCGTAATCTCACGGCGATCGCATTAGCTCGATGGATGCACCGAAACGCATTGTACGCCGGGAGTGATTCCCTTCTGACGATGCCTGGGGCCCGTGCATTCGCTGGCGATAAGAAGTTTCTGAAAGGGTGCCACGGATTTGTTCAGCAGCCGCGGGATTACCCCGTTCCTCTTCTGCTTGCTCCTCCGTCGCGCGTGTTTTATAGAGGAAACAGCCATTCCCGAACCCGTCGGCACACGGAGTGCATAGAAATGCATCGGGTGTCTCGGGAGAGGTTCCTTCTGCTTGATTTCCTAGCGGGTACAGCGCGTATATATTCACTGAGCGATACTTTATGGGGGAAGTTCCTATCACTGGCTACGCAGCAACGTTTTATCAATTGCATAACGCGCGGTCAGAGCTCCTGGCACGGTAATGTTTTCGCCTGGCTTCCAACTCTTTCGCTTTTTATTTAGTGGCCGCTGGGGATTGCTGGTGGCCATTGGGGTTCCTCGAGTCAACGTTCCTTTGAATTCTGTGGGCTTGCGTAACGGAGTAGGTTGGTATACATAATCTGATGAATTATTAAGAATTCTGAACGGTGGGGTACAAAAGAAAGGTTGGTGGTGATGTGATTATTTGAATTGAGGGATTGTACTCGGAAGGGAGTTAAAAAGTAGCTCTGAATTTCGAGAATTTTATTAAAGGGTACTCTAAGTATTTTTTTGAAGAACTTGTGTTGCCGACTATACCTATGTACTTATATGTGCGATAAAAAAGTTCAAAAAAATTCTGAGTATTACTTCAAACATACTTTAATATGCAGGTAACACGCTTGATAGTATAAACTTATAGTTTTTGTTAAATAAATTCCCGAAGGTGGCGTTGAAAATGGGCAGTTACACTAGAGTACCCCTTTAAGAAAGATTCTTAGGAAGAGAAGAGTCTTGAGTTCATTTAGTTTATTTAATTAGGGTTTCATGTTTCACATCACACAGGATACACTTGTGATCTTTGACCTGTGTGATGGAGTTATCGTAACCCGAGGTCTGGCGTCTAAGAAGTGGAAGTAAAGTGAAGTGACGGATTTCAGTCAGCTCTGCAAGCGAATTCGGGGTGAAATTCTACGGAATCCCGATAACAACGGTCATCAAGGTCCTTTCCGATACGCCATTGCTTGCTCGACGCGTTGGAATTCCCTGTTCCCCTTGGGAACTTCCTTCGGCATCGACATACCTGTGTTTCCGCATAGATTCGCCCGTTGAATACGCCCGTTGTTACCTGCGAACCTAATTCCCCCTGGTATTCATCGGCTTCGGAACACGTTCCCGCGGATCCGCGACATGTTCTTCGCTCTTCGTAGACCGCAGGCTCCGTGGCAGGCGTTGATTATGTCGAGTTTCTGATTCAATCCCTTTAACGGAAGCTCGACAGGCATTTTTGGCTTCCCGAAAGGTTTCGGTTTGCTGAAATAGAACGTACTCGTCAGCTGAAACGTTTGATATCTTGTAAATGGAATTATGATGCTCTTTCTTTCGCCGGAGCGACACAATGTTAAATCGCCGGCGTTATTTAAGACGCTGCTTGCAAGGAAAATTCGTGAAACATCTAACCGTTAGGCAGAGTAAATCAAATGCCGATGAATGTCTTAAATATTATTTTAGGAAAAGCTAGAAAATTATGTTTACTACTGTCAAAGACGATGAAAGTGTTTTCTTTGTGGACATTCATTTTCTGACGCAGTATTTTATACGAATTAAATATTTTTTGCGATGAATACATTTATAGTATCGTAAGCTTTGAAGAATATGATACTTTCCTAAAAATTGCTTCCATCTGAGTACAAGAACAGGACAGCCGCCTTCCAGCTCCTGAAGCAGTAAAACAGTTTCGGAGAGTTCATTCTATTTTTGGGTCAGCAAACAAAGAAGCAGACTGTGGGAGGTGGCGCGAGTCGCCACAGTTTTCCTTCGCGATGATACTTCCATGCCTGGCTCCTCAACTTACGTTTTTACCCTCAAGTTGCACATTTGATCCTTAATTCCTTAATTAGAACCACTATCTAAAATTTTCTTCGTCCTTCTTTATAACCACACTCTCAACTCTCTACAGTTCCTGTATCTAATCGAACAAGTTTCTTTTCTGTTTCAGGTATGTGTCTGTGATCGATCATCACCCGCAAATTCCACCTAGAAATCATCAAAATGGTCTCCTTCTTCCTGTGAGTAATACCCACATTTTCAACAAATGGTTGAATCAACCAAAATCGATTTTAACGGTAAAAGAATTCCACCAATCGTGGCAAGAAAATGACAGCTACGCGACAGGTGTTTAAAGCGACGCACCATTAAATTGCTTCCCACGCACTTCCATCTTGTTATTTTTCATCGTCGAACTCGCTGGGCACAGTTTCACGACGTCGCGCGAGACAATAACTTTTCCCATTTGCCGGGCGTTATTACGAGCAGCGCTCTTGGTTACCTTTAATTACACGCCCCTTGTTCCTTTGTGCTTAAAGCATGCGACGAGCAACGGACGTTTTTCGCCTCTGCCGCAGTCGAGAAACTGTTTACGGTCGGCTGTCTGACATAAATGGTCCGAAGACGCGGAAGCGCTCTTTCAGTCGAGAAAATTGGAATACAGGAAATCGATCGATCAGGTAGATATACCGATCCGGGTCACCAGCCACAAGCTCTTTAATGAGCTCGAATTACTCATTCGCGAGCGGGTTGATGCGAGTATAAGCACAGCGCTCTCTGTCGAGATCCGTTGGAGTATTGGTGTATAAACCTGTAATCAATGCCATTTAATTGTCACTTTAAAATACTCGTCGTTTTAACATCGAATCAACGACCCGTTGGCATCGCTGTGAACGAACTCTGGTGTTCTGCTCGATATATTGAAAATAATTTGGAAACTTGATAGAGTTCTAGAATTTGTGTTTTAAGTTTCCTAACGAAGAGAACTTTTGCAGCAGCCTAATAAGAAATTCGAGCGGCAGTTTGACGAGCAAAATGAAAGTTGACTCGAGTCTAATAGAGCCAAGCAGGGTTTGCAGGGGAAGTTAGGTGCATCGACGAAGCAGCGAATAACGTTCTCTTGGCCGTAGAGCGGAGCTTCGTTCCGTTTGCAAACACCTACGATACAAATTCTTAAATTACGCCGACGAGCCCAGCGAAACGGGATCCCCGAGCAAATTTAAATAATGACAGGTGGCTGAGCAATTAGCGGCGGGCTGCGCCCAGGAAAACGCCCATCCCACGCGTGGAGCCCTAGTAGTACATTTCACTTCGGCTCAGTTTACCGATTGTTATTTCGTTATCTGTTCGTTCGAGATATTTGTATGTTTGCCTCCTGACACCGTCCAATTAAAAACGTTTTACAATCGAGCCCCGCGATGCTCGCTCGGTCATCTCGTTAAGAGCGTTGCGTAAAACAATGCAAATTGTTAAGTGTTGCGTCGAGTTCTGAGAAACTATATTCTCGGGTTATCAAGCTTTCATCATTCATCTGGTCAGAATAGAGAGAAAAATGAATTTTGAAATTCTGGAATGTCAGATTTATCACCAACAGATTTGAAATTTACCACACTTGACCAGCAGAATTGCCTTTCCTTTTTTACGCGCAAGAGTGAGTGGACACTCTTTAAGTGAGAAAAGCTAGATTTAAGCCAGTGCAGACAGCGAAACTCCGGGGCCTTTTTTGATTACGCAGTGCAGTTCATTAGTCATCGCGCAGAAGTTATCGGCGTAACTTTTGGCTCTCGACGACAAAGTCGAGTTACCATGGTCGTCCTGGTCAGTAGCCAGGGACATGGCTCGAAGGTGAATATATGCTAATGTTATAGTACGCTGGCCTGATGAACTCGATCCATGGCGAACGCATATTTCACGTGGGAACGCCAGAGTTGGCGTGTATCTGCTCCTGATAAAAGTTGGTCGGGCTCAGCGAAACGACATTTCCGAATGATTTGAATACCTCTGGCTGGCCATTGATGTGAACACTGGTTCGTTCACTTCACCCTTGACAATATATCAAAGTTCCACTACGGTGGAGTAATCGACTTTCGCCTGTTGCAGGTTTGGAAAATAATAATAATACGTTTCTGTCACACAATCAGATTGTGTTGGATTAATACATAATTAGTTGTCTTATTTTTGTGGTGTAAAGTCTTGTAAAATCTTGCCCTTGATCGGATAGGATAATTCTTTTACAACTCACGCAATAATTTGACAAGCTAAACATAATTGTATTAGAGAACCGAAAGATTTTGCTCCATCATAAAGACTGTCTCCACCGTCTCGGTGTCTGATCACGCACCGCCCATACTACTTAAACTATATAACTAGGAATAGAAGTCTAACTCGCCTTTCTTCCACCTTACCATCATCATATATCACGATACATCCCACCCCCTACGAATTCTTGGACTTCCATCCCACCCGAAACAGCCACATCAGCTTTTATCCTCGAACAACCAGCAATTGTTCCAGAATGAAATTCGAAGTGACCGCGAAGAGTCAGGCTTTCGAGGAAGAAAATACTCCATGCAAATCAACATTCCGCGTAAAGTCACGCGTGGCGCGGGTACCCTGACGAAGTACGCAAACGGGGGTGGCAGTTTCCCCCAGGTGTTAATTAATATTACCTCGCGACACCTCCTCCGTCGTCACTTGCCAATCCGTTTTATTGTCGGGCGGCTCCGCGAACGACAGCAGAATTTCCCCGGAAGTGTGCGCGGCGCTGGCGGAGTTCACAATGGAGAGCGGTGTTTACTGAGGACAAGACAGCTATATCGGAGCTGATTAAGAGGCATTCTCGTGGGCAACGAGGGGGAGAAGGGGGGAGCATGTCTCGTGGCGACGTCTCCAGAAGACGCGGGTCACACTGGGAGCGGTGATAAATTAAGGCAGCATCCTTGCTGCGCCCCACACGCGCGACTGCTCCTTTGCTTTAGAACGAGACACACCCTCCCTTGGCTTCCTCGCGCCCTCCCCCCGGGCTGTCTCACCGCTCTGCTTCGAGCAATTCCCTTCTGGGTATGGCGCCATGTGCTGCGGGGATGATATACGAGGAATCGAGCGGCACGTGAAATATCTATGGGCCAACCGAATGTTGGAGTCCCCGACAGGACCGGCGAAATCTTGATCCCGTGCAACTATACCGCGGACCCTCCTGCTACACCCGAGTTTATCGCCACTTCGTTTGCGCTGCTTTATTGCGCGATCGTAGTGAACCGGTGTGCTCGTCGCGTTGCAGGAATTGAAAGCAGGAGCGCTGATGAGGTGGACGGGTGACGGAGTTCTGGGTGCTTCGGGACAGGTTGTTTTAAATGAATTCCTTAGTCTGGTAACGTGGGTTGATCTGGAGCGCCAGGATTGTGTGAATTCTGGGGAATTTTAGAATAAAAAAAGAGATGGGCACTGCCCTCGTAGATGTTTGAAACACTTTGTAAATAAATAAATTCTGGAAGTGACGGTGTGGTATGATTTGCAACAAAGTATAGACAATGCAACAAATTCGAAGGACCTTTCAAACACAACTTACCAAGGCTCGAAAGAAGAATGCAGTTATCTCGACCCACGACATTAGCAGATTAACGTTAATCGCAACTTGTGTGGTTCACGAGGCGACCAGAGACAGACACCCCCGCGACAAACGCGCCTGTGCGATGCTAAGCAAAATTTCAACTTGCTGGACACAGCTGCGACTGACGACCCGCTTGTACTTCCTAGATGATCGCGGTTGATGCTGCTTTCGTGACTCGAATGCTGTTATAAAACGATGTAATTAGAGGAATATCGAGTGCAGCTGGCTACGTACGACGCGGACACAAGTTTCGTCCGATATTTCCACGTGTCGATTGCAGATTCAATATTTCAATCGTTTATACCCGCAAAGACAGTTCTAGACATCTGACATCGTTTCTCCGGTGTTTCAGAAGCTTGACAAAACCGTGCACGATTCTTAAACCCTGCAGTATTGGAGCTGCGCGAAATCCACAAGCATCGAGTGGAATCTCCGATAAAATCTCGCAGCGAAGAGAACGAAAACGTATACGTTGGCCAGCTGCTTTGTTCTTCGGAGGTGTTTGAAGCTGCTGCTGCAATATGTAACGACGTGTTGGAGCACAGCTTCGGGGCATTCGATAGGACGATAGGATAAGGCATTATATGGGATGTTAGCATGAAAAGGACTCGCTCGTATCCCAGTGGTACCGAGCAGAGTTTCGGTATCGGAAGCTACTTCGCCAGAAGCACGAAACAAGTTGAAGGCAGAGGGAGTCGTCAGTATTACTGTATCCCCAGTATCGCCGCGCACTGTGGAAACTTTAAAAAGTGGTAGTTTGAACGGGAATTATGTTTATTTCCTGTTGGACTCGCGTTTTACTAGCTTGAATTTCATAGGTACGCGAAACGAAAGGTTCTTTCGTCGATCTTAAAGCATGTGTCGTAATTTTTATAGCTGAAGATATTTCATGCAGCTTCTGGATGCTGTATTCACTATTTCTGGGCATCATTCTGTTATTTTGTAGTGAAATCTGCATGCAGATTTCAGAAATTGCAATCGTTCTCCTTGCAAGAAGCGTGGACAGTGGGTTTCCTCGCGTAATTCGATTAATTATCGCGAGATACGTTATATCAGGTGCCAATTAATTCAGCCCGACCACTTTATCATCCCAGTCGATTGGATCTCGAGTTCCCTTGCAACCCTAGACAATAATAATTTATAACAGCTCGGGCGATGGCATTGTACGTTTTCATCGACTGAAATTGAATGGTTTCTATCGCCAGTTTTCTTAGCTTCTCGATTCCCTGGCTCGCATCCCTTCTGCTTTCGAAATATTAGCATCTTCTACGTGTCAGCTGCTCGTGGCTGCTTGAGCATGCAGGCAAGCACCGTCGAGTCTCAAAAACACGTGCATTAGGTCGGCACGCTTGCATCGCATTTAATCCGGGGATCGAATTCTGTAGAAGGAACTTTGGTCAACTGCTCCTTCGCGAGATGCATATGAAAAGTGTTTTCATCGTGGAATCCCGAATGAATTTAAAATGCCGCGCGTCTTTGCAAATTTGCAAAACAACTTGGCCGCAGCAGCGAGGCACTGGGAGTCACTAGGGCTTAACGCTGTGTTCAGAGAGAAAAAGGATGCATATCATTAAATTAGAGGTAGACCTGCGCAGCTTTAATTCCAATGGCAGACGATTTCGAGGAGTTAATTTCTTCTTTCAGTGTGTTTTTTTTCCAAGTTGTTATATTTCATTCCTCGACGTGGTACTCGGTGGCTGGAGGATCAATAAAAGGGATGAGGGGCGAGAAAGATGGCAGAAACTTGACGCTAGCTAGGGAGCCTCCTTAACCGCGTACGGACTGTCGGCCTCGGTAATTATCGGCGCTCAAGTATTTTTTAATTAAACCCTAGCCTCCCGCGTCGGCATTCTGTGAAAATGATTGGTAGCCAGGACAGATGGGAGAAGGCTCCTGTCGATATTCTCGATATCGCAGAGGAATGGCCATCGACAGGACACGGCATTCCATGGCCTATTTTTGCCTCGTCTTTGTCCCCTTCGTTTTGACTCGGGGGCGTATTAAAACCTCCCTTCCCTACCAATTAGTAGATGCAAAGAACCGTGCCAACAATCGTCACGTTCAATCGCGAATTAGGAACGATAATTCGTGGCGCGTTTCCCATCCCAAAAAGTGTTATCAAATAAAAAAGAAACTTATTTGAATCGCGTGGATAGAAAATTTGTCTCGCGTGACAAAACTTTCCGTATTACTCGAGCTATTTCTATCGCACGGTGTTCGTGAAAATTGTGAGCAGGAATTAAGCAGAGAAACGCGGAAAATCGCGATAATGCTTTCACGCGCATTGCAAATCCGAAAGTGTACTCAACGAGGCGTTTGTCTACGAGTTATGCTCGCGTCTTTAGGAGCAGCCTGCATTTGTACCTCGAGCAACTTTTATGACGGTCACGTACCGAGGGGAGAGCAATTTCCATACTTTTAATACGCGAATACTGCCGCGAGAATATTAACGCTCCCGCTGCAATTACAGTTGCGCGGAATTTGAACGATGACCAGCGCTCTTGTTTGAATTTACATTAAATTATGTAGGCCAGAGAATCTCCTCGAACCCCTAGCAATTTCATCGTTACAAACTCAATAACTAGCGCTACGATGCTAAACCCCAAGATCGTTATCTAATTTAATTTCCACTTTTGATTACTCAATTCATTTCTTCTAGCAACCCTGACATTCTCTACTTCCTTTGCTGTATTTTTTAAACCTACCTCTGCCTACTGTCGATCTTAAAATTTCTTAAATTCCTAGCAAGCATCTACTCCTCTCGTAATATATAGAAATCCTTTAAATATGCATTTAAACACTAGGTAAAATCGATTTCTCGACCCCACGCGCCACGATAACTCGAAATCACGAGCGCAAGCACCCTCAAGATGAAGTCCAGCGGCTGCCATCGCTCCCATCGGTATCATACAGGGCTAAACCCGCTAGCCTCTCTCTAACACGCGTGCAGCTTGTCGTGCCCCGGTATTCGTTAGAGTTGAGCGCAGAATGTTTCCAAGCTCCCGAGGTAAATCCATTTCGGAGGTGAGCTGTAGCTCGAAGGCGAAGCATAGTAAATTGTCAGTAACAAGCGAACGATCCGGATTAACGTTCTCTATTGGCAACATTTCAATGGTCTTTGCAGGCTTCCGTGTAGATAGCCAGGTTCCAGGGAGTGTTCCTGATTCGCTCGTAAAATCCTGGACTGGCTCTGCATCCGAGCTTCGTTTTGCACGTCGCATGTGTCGCGGAACGTTGATTTCCCAAGCGCCAGCGTTGTGCACACGGTCGCTCCTCTTCGTCTGCGATCGGCCAATTATGAAGCTTCCCGATGCTCCCTTTTTCGCTAGCCGTTTCCCTGTCGCTGTTGTATTCCTCAACTGGCCCCTCCCCTGGGGCGATTCGTCGGTCGTTTGCGTGCAAAACATTCGATATCATTCCATCGCATTGTATTTCAATCACATTCGCCGGAGGAGTAATTCCTGCAATTCCATTCGAGTATTAATAAAAGTCGATACAAGTCTCCCGAGGACCACAGAAGGAAGATTAATGGAAGAATGATGTCGCGACGAAGAACAAATCCAGATCTCTAACCCCGGGTTTAGTGTCAAAGCTGCCGGTACAGGGGTGTCCCCGAGGCTTCTAGCAACCTTGGATATACCTTGCATCGCGATCAATATCTCCAGACAGGTACCACGTGCGACACAGTTGCGTCAGAGGAGAGTCCTTTGTGAACAGCTCTCCACACACCGATCGCCCAATAAGAACGAAGTAAACAGCATTCGCAATCTCCTGCGGCTGGTACCGGCACTCTCCGCACCGTTCCCTTCGGCCACCGAAGTCCGATCCAGGCCTCACCACGAACGATTATTATATTACATTACATATATCGTAAACCTAACCACCGATTCAGCCTGGTATGTAATTGGCACCCTGGAACCTCGGCCCAATGGTCCAGATTTCGTGGATTCCGATTGCTTCGGTCCTCCCGTGAAATGTAGAAATTAATATAATCGCGGTGACCGCGCAGGAATGACTGGCGCGAGGCACCCGGCGTTTCGACCAGCGGCAGCTGGCTGGCTGCCGGCGAAAAGTTTCCAATTTAGTCAAATTTTACGCCGTGCTGTCTATCTATTTACTTTTCCATGCGCCAGCTGGTGCGCCAGGTATAACGGGTTTACGTACCCGTTTCCTCCTGCCGCTGTCGTAATACTCCGGCCGAGTGTACCGAATTAGGACGGTACGATCGTCCACGCCGAAACGTTCGAAACTAACCCCTCATTTCCGTAAGCGGATTTTCTGTTGCTCGTGTGCTGCGCCCGGCCTGTGTGCACGGGGGTGCGGGGCCGGGGGCGTGTTGGTGCCCGAGCGGGGCGCGTATTTGGGGAGGACGCGTGTATGCAGAAGGACCGAGAACGATAGACTGCGCAGGAGATATTCGTTAGCGAGACTCCGGCTATAAAGTGCGGTATTAAACGCTCGGGTATCAGGTGATCCTAACGGGTCAAGCGATTTATCCGCCGATCGGGACGCGCGCTGAATTAGTGCGCCGTAAAACGGCGTCGATGGTAATCGCGTTCGACTATTATTTTGCCCGGGGTTTCGGGGTGGGCGGTGATAAGCAGCGGCGCGATGCTCTGTCGGGATTTATTATTCCTTGGGCGATGATACGCGGCATGAGTGAAGAGTGTGCTGCGTCTTTTTGTGAAGAAGATTGTTGTAGTAGTTTGGGATGTTTATATTAGGAAGGTACGTGGGGCGTGGAAGAAGGGGAAGTTTCTACCCCCTCAGATTTGCTGGTGAAAAGCATATTAGCGTTAATGTGTTTTTGAGTGGAGTCGAGGGCGGACAGCCTCGTGCTGTTCTGCGCTCGAGGATTTTATGTCGGGGACTTGGCCTGCGTGAGGTCTTGGAAGAGGGTGAATGAGACTGAACAGCTCTGACGGCGGGTGATGGCTGATGACCACGTTGGGTCGCTCAGGAATTGGGTGTCGAAGGATTGTTTGTTTGAATGGAGAGGGAGAATTTAGAGACGGCAAACGGACTGTCGCTGTGTTGCTGAAGAATAGGGACTGTGTTCTTTAAGGGTCTGGATACGGAGTGGGAAAGGCGAGGGCATTGCTTCTGGTGAGAGGAGTGTGATGAATGAGCCACGCATTTCAAAATATTTCTGAGATAGTTTGAAAACTCTAAATATTAATGCAGGATAAATTAAAACAGATGGTACTGTATCATGTATGGACGTAGTCACTGAGGGGGTTAATTTTAAATTTTGTGTTGAGTGTTTATATTATTACTGATTGGTGTACCTCGTGGGTGATTGGTTTATCTTTACGAGAGGAATTGAAGGGAACAATGTTTCACTCGACGTAAAACAACCCCTGAAATTTGCATCGGGATTCAGGTAGCCAGGGTGATTGTAAATTTATTTGATACGTGTGAAAGAGGATCCAGTTCCTCCATGCAATCACAGCACACAAATAGGGTAATGGTAATGAGCTGTAAACTAATTTCGACGGCAAGCATCGACTTACATATGCAACGTTTCGATACCGACACTGATATTAATTAACCCAGTAATTGAGTTAATTGGCGAATTTGGTGAAGCCGCAAAATCGATCAGCAACCATATTGGTGAACCCAACAAAATCAATTAATTCCAGTGCTACACAACTGTGATCCTGAATAGAGAATCAGAGAATCTAAATAAGATACGAGATGCTCGTTAATCCGTGCTTTGAATAATCAGAGCTATTTTCTTAAACGTTCTTGCAACTTCACAGAAAATTAACAATTTAATCTATAATCAGCTCATAATCTTCCCTAAAACATTCACTCCCACTCTTAAAACAGAGATTTCTCCCCAAATAAATCATCTTGATCAAAAGCTGAGCATAATATCTACAATATTAATTTCTTCACTTGTTCCCTGCTCTGCACACTAAATTGACTTACCCATTAATGTTTTTTTAAATTAATTCTAAGCCTCAAAAAACATTAATCACATTACAGAAACAAGAAACCCAACTTATCAACTAATTGGATCTATTAAATTCCGCCGAACGGAGGCGCACAGTTGGGAAAAGAATGAATTCGATTTGGCTCGGTTTGCGTAGGATTCTTTGTCGCTAACGCGGAAACGATTGAGACGTCCGTATCGAAATGGCCGCGACAATACGTCGATTAAACCGTGGGCTGGGGTCCCCCGGGGATAAAACATGAAACTCAGCACGGCTTTTTACTCCGGCCCGCGAGGAATCGACGTCTCGACAATTGCTTTCTATCGTTCGTGTTCACACGGGCCGTTCGTGACAAATGCTCGATCGAGAGCTTTCGCGGCGGGCCACACAAAGAGAGAGGAACGAGCACGGTCCCGTGCACCTGCCACGGCAAACTTGATTTCCATGGAGGAAATTTCGCGTCACCTTGGTCCCCGGCTCCGCGCAGCTTGTCCAAAGTGTCGAAGATATTTCAGTGGAAGACAGTGGGAAGCCTTCCACGCAACGGATCGATGGGAATTTTCAGTTTACGTGGATGCACACAGCTGTCCCTGCACTTGGTGTGTTTCAGCCACCATTTTTCATCGATAGAGAGATCGTTCGACGAAAGAACACTGGTGGTTAGTTTCTAATTCTCAGTGAATGCGAAATTTCAGTATTTTTTCTGGGTGAAGGCAGATTCATTTAAATTTGCATACATATGTGTGATAATGTCACGAAATCTAGTAAAGTCAGTGGAATGTTATAAAAGTATAAGTTGAGGCTTAAGAGAACTATATAATGAATAATATTATAAAGAAACTATCGCTATTCAAGTGCACTGGGGAATAAACACAGAGACGAGAAGATTAATTAGGGAGGAAGATACTGAGGCAATATGAAAAACGTGACTGGTGAGTGTATTGAAGCTGAATAGTACATTACATGGGATAATATCGCGGAATATCGACTGACGAGCGTTGGTAATCGAGCACTCTCCTCGACGCGCTTTCACAACGAGTTCTCTGCAATTTCTGTTTCCGATATCTCGGGCAAAAACAGACGGGGGGATATCGCGTTATCCCCAGCGCGAAAAAAGCTCGGCAGCGATGTCGAAGCGTTTACGGGAAGTGAAGAGGAGCAAAAACATGAATTACCCGCGCAGAAGAGCCCCCCTCTGGAGCTGGCTTATTGCAGGGACGGCGACGGCGATAAGTACGCTTCGATCCGAGTAAATAGAACGAAATGAATAACAGTCGAGCCGAGGAAATCGGCGACGGTGTCGGGAGTGAAGAGGACAGAGGGATTTCGACGAAGGGGGTGGGAAGCAAAAAGTAAAAGAGGGATACAAAGATATTTATGAACGGAACCGCGGCTGCTTTCGACAGCCATTGAATCTTGCGGTGCATGTACTTATACGGAGTTATCTCAATGTGCATACGAATACCGATGAAATATACGTAGTGTACTACTTCAATCTATTAACGGATTGCACATCTGTGGACCGTATATTGGAGAAAAAATTATTGCAGATAAAAGATTGCGAAAGAGCTCCTCTGTGACTCTGAGGATATTCGTGGAATATCCTAGAATATGGATCACTTCTAACTTTTCTCATCTCTTCAACTAATCAATTACCCCGTTATCTTAAATCCCTCAATTCTTATTTAAGGGTATAGGCTTGATAAATACGTGACTTTCATGAATTAAAAAAAATAAACTCAACGACATACAGTAAAAAAGTTTTTCAGGCTTTATTACTACATATTTGAAGAACAAACAATAAAATGATTGTTTGAATTTTATCAATTTTTGCATTAAATATACAGCATTCTTTGTACCACTGTAGAAATTAGAGCTCCTGACGGGCGCCATCAGAATTCGTGACAGGATCGTCTGAAATAAAAAAAGAAAATATTCTTAAAATATATGTGAATGATTATCAAAGACCCCGTCACCAATTAAACCCATATTTCGTCAACAAAACGAACGCAGCATCCCCACGAATTACGACGTAACTTGCCGCGTTCGCCCCAGGTGCCACAAGGTCGCTCGGAGCGACGCCATGTCGCGGCACCCTAAGCCTCCGAGCGGGGACTCATCGATTCGTCGAGCAGAAAAAGAGTGGTCAAGGGTTGCAGCTCGAAAAAAGCACGTTGCCCGACGCTGAAGAGGCCAGACCCGTCCAGCCGGCGATAGAGCACGAGCAGTAGGTCGGAAGGGACTCGTGATTCATGGGGGTTGGGCTGACGGTCGCAAGGGTGGCGCCGCGGGAAAACGGGGGTCGAATGCAAAGCAGAAGGCGGGCTTGAAAAGAGGTCCCGATTGCCGTTCAAAAGCATTTGTCGCCGCGCACTCCCGCCAAGAACTGACGCAGTTTCGACGCGTGCACTCGCTCCGCTGGCTTCCACCCCGGAGGAGTGCCTCGCCTCGAGTGGAAGAGGAGAAAGTGTCGAGGGGTGGCTGGCACTTCTAATCGGCCGTGAGCTCTCGCCGCGATACCCACCCGCCGTCGAACCTCCCGCAGAATATATTCGTAAACGTTATTCCCCCTCGGGTGATCGCTTCGAACTTTGATTGTCTGGAGTGCGGCGCTTGTATTCCCTCCACCGTGGAGGAGTTGCTCCGGCAGTTACCGTCTATCGCGTTTGTTTGATTTCATTTGACGGTTCAGCTGGCGCCGGCTCGCGTTCCCAGTTTATTTTCATATCCAGCCACTGGGGTGGTTTCGATTACTCCCGCGGCACTCTATAGCGAAATGGCGCCTCCTCGAGCTGATTTCTGCTCAAGAGGTTTCTTCTATAATAGCTGTTTCGATTTCTGCTCATTGTTCTGGAAGGTGGCTTGGCGTAACAGTTTTTACTAGCCACTCTCGCAACAGTCTGAATCCCCGTTTGCTAGTGGCAAGCATCCAAGAGGAATGTCGACGTCGTCCCTGCCTTTTCCCCCATGCCTGTCCTCGTCTCGATTGTTCCAGCCTCGCGAGGGCCACTTGAGCAGAATTCGGGGGCGTCCGCTGTACCGTCGACCTGCGGCGCGATTGTAAATCCCGAACGACGCCGGGGAGTGCACGGCTCCTCTGTAACATTCTTTGTACCGGGGGAAAGAATAATGACGGCTACTCGAGGAAGACACCTACAAGGGCACTCGTTAGCCGTGCCCCTTCTTGCGCTGGGGAATTGATATTATTTCTCCTTTTAGAAACTTGCCGATTACTCGCGATAACACTTCTGTCGCACTTTCCCTGAGGATCACTGCCGAGAAGCTAAGAATAATCGCGTCACCAAGAGACTTTCAAGCGACTCGGACAATCGGTGAGATTATATCATCATTAGGCGTCTCTTCACACGCGCTTTATCGTTTCTCTCGAGTTTCTGGCGTGGAAACCAGTCGCGGGAATTTTTTTTCCGACTTGTACGCGGATCGTTCTTATGCAGATTCGCAGATAAACACGAGGAATCGCTCGGCCATTTGGCGCAATGTACTAATGCGTGAGCCTGTTGCGAGAACAATGAGCTGGCGTTGCAAGCAGGATTCTTGCCAACGGAATGTTTTAATAGCGCTTATGGATCCTCGAGGAACACGCCTACCGGCGCGCACACGCCACGCGTACGCTCTAACGGCGCGAATTCATCTTCCCGCGCGAAAGGCGCTTAACTGGATGATGAATTATTCAGCCGAGTGTCGGTGCACGGGCTGCAACGTTTGCACGTGTCTTCGCGGTACTTTCAGCCCCGAAATCCGAATTTTCAGCTCGGCTCATCTTCATGCAATTGAATTATCCCAGGAATCGTGGCGCATCTTCCTCTGGCAAACAAAAGCGCTCTGCTTGATTGGGCGCCATGCGCGAGTCGCATTTCAGCGATAAATCTATGAATTCTTATTTAATTGTAAAAAGCTTTTGGTCTTCAAAGACAGCCTAATTAATTTCTTCAGATAGGTAATTGAAGTTTGTAGATTCTGAGCCACTATTTTTTTAGAACTCACGGCGGAGGAAGCCTTCTTTCCTCCTTTTCATCAACCCTGTTGCTTAGTTAAAGCACTTACTTCGCAAAGTAGAATATCACATCCAACGGAATATAATTCGTCGATATTTATTTAACGAGCACCCATAGTTTCATGTACAGAAACGTCACTCGTGTCCGCTCCAAAATTCTGCGCGATACGCGAAGCTGTTTCCGTCGCATTTGGATACCGTACAACTTATTCGCACGGTCTTCGTGGAACTAGCGATACGTGAACAGAGTCTAGTGCTCGGTTTGGCCCGATAGTTGTTCCGAAACTCTGAAACATCGATCCAACTTGGGGCTGGACCAACCGTGAGAACTGATCGTGCTCCCCTGCTGAAATCCACGTTTTGGAATTGATCGCGGAACAGTGGAGGTTCTAGCCTGGCTCCTTTTCCTCAAGCAGACGTTTATCATCGAATGGTGAAATTCGATGACAATTACACCACTGCAGAATGAAGTCTCCTCCCGTACCTTAAATTCCTGCTTCGTGCGCCGATAAAAAACATTCCTAAAAAAACTGACTAAAATACTCGAGACACTAGCCAGAGTTCATCATCGATTTTCTTTCCACTTTGAACAACCTCCCCAGTGATTATTTCTACCGCAGTTTGGCCACTAAACGAATTAAACACACGAACTAATGACAATTTGTGCCGCTACATACGCAGACCATAATTGCAGCAGAGCCTTGTTAATTCGGACTAATTGAAAGACAGGGTAGCTCAAATTAAACGGAAGTAACGGATTAAATCGAATTAGCGGCGTTCAGATTAACGTCGCTTTGATGCATTAGAAAGGTGGGCTACCGCGGCAAATATGCCATAAAATCTGCGAGCTTAGTTTAATTTTATCTTCTCTGTCCACTGAATTCTTCAACAATGTACATCGACTTGCGCAGCGAATTATTATCCTTTTGTATCCACCTCTATGTTCCTATAACAGTCACTGTAAAGCCACCCCCTTCGGACGTTTAAAGTTCAGAGGTTGAAGAGGTTGTTGCTTCATGCGTTTATGCATCTCGAACGGCGGTTTCCGTAGACGCTGGCGGCCACGCGTCCCCGAAGCTTTTCTAGTTACGTCGTAACTGTCTTTGCTGCTGACGCGGTCGACCCTCTTCTTCGCTGCCGTCTGCCACCCCCGTGGCGTCTTGGTCCGCCGTCCTCGTTGTCGTCGATTCCCTCAGTCCCCTTTACTTTTGTCCCCGGAGTGCACTCACGCCTACTTAGAGGAACGAGGTTGTCTGTCACGCGAAATCCCAGGGACCTGCCCCTCTGCACGCCGAGCAAAACACCCCATCCGCTGCGCTCTGCATCCTGATCGATCCTGTTGATCCCATCAAGCGCGCTCAGTTTCTATTCACACGGTAGGCGACCGCGTGTTTGAAAGATGGGTCCAAAACAGATAGCCAGACGCTGTTTCGCTTTAGCAGGGTTTATGGCTGGGTCGGGACCGCGATATAGCCTGGTAGTGATTTAAAGGGTAGTGATACAGGGCAGTGATTTAATGTCGCGTAGGTATCGGGTGTGACCTGGCGCTGTTTAGAATGTTTCGGCAGTGGTAAATCACTCGACGTAGCATTGCTGAAGTGTAAGGAGTTTGTTTCTAGAGGAGTTAGAGTGGGGAAGACTCTGGTAATAATTAAAGGGACTGATCGAAGTCTTAAGGGTATCGCGACTGGAAATGAATTCGTAGTTCCGTCAGACCTGATAGTTCGATAAGGGCGCGATAAAAATACGCGAGGGCTAGAGCGCTTTCATTAATCAACTACGATGCTTCGCGAACGATAAGGGAGAGAACTCCCCATCGCGAGACCGGTGGCTACGCCAACTTGGTCGACTTATCGAAACGAGATAATACCAGTTCGTGACACGAAGCTGTCTTAGAAGGAAGCCAACTTCGTAGTTACTTCCACAGCACTTACCTGAGAGGCATTTCACCTTCAGGTCACGTGGTTAGGTATTTAGCTAACGTGAAAATTACTCGAGGTTCTTCATTCTATGCTCTTTTCCTCTCTTTTCTGATGACTGAAGGGCGCTGATCGATATTTAAATATCCTATGTTGCTTTAAGTGACTTGGACAAGTGTTTAATAATTTCCAATTTTAAACTTTTAGTTCAGACTCTTGTATTCCTCTCGTAGAAAACCAGAAGATATCTGATATCTATTTCGCCAGTGCCACGATCTAAAGCATTCATCGCGACTTTAATCTTCCGGAATTCTCATATGGGTTTCCACTGCTTTTCCCTCGAAGATACCAGCGATCCATGTTCGCCGCAAAATACCTGCCGCCTGGAATGCGGATTCGCCATATCGATATGTCTCCTTGCTACAGGGAGTAATACTTTCCTCCGCGAGCGTCCAGAAACGCATCCCTTCTGAACTGTGAACAGGGGCCAACAGAGGGAAGCCCCGTTTCCTCTGGTCGATCATTACGTGACTCGTTTCCCTCCACCCAGCCGGTCGTTTTCGAAGCTTTATCGAAAGATCCGTCGAGAAACGGAAAGCCCCCTCGGCTGTCCAGCTCCTCTGGGACGTTCCCCGTGGTCGAAGACATTCCTTCGCAGAATCTCTGGCAAAATGGCGCTCGACGAAGGAAGATCCACCGAGCAGCGATTTCTTCCTCCACGTATTACGTACATTCGTTCCATCCCCTGGAGCACCACTGTGACTGCGTCCAAAGAGAGCACGATGGCAAACATTTCTTCCACGGTTTTTATCGTCATTACCCTCGCGGTTCCCGTGCTCGTCCAGCTACCTTCCCACGGACCACGGTATCAGTGGGTGGTTTCGTCTATGAATTGTTATCGACGATAACGAATTCGTCGAGCGAGCCGTGTCGCGTTTTATTCCGCACCGAACGGAACTCTGCTCGAGCTCGTTCCGACTCGACGTGCCGTGACGCCTCGCCAGGTCAAGATACGCCAGCCGAGATAAACCGAGACTCGTTGCTGACGATCATCGGCCGCCACTTTATGGAAGATTTTACGATGTAACGCGGCGATGGTGCCTCGTAACCGGCGACTATAAATTTGTCCAATTCGATAGCGATATCGCAGCGGCTAACGGGAATTTATTTTTGTTTGCCACGCTTTGGGACGCTGGAATGATGGGGAGTGGCTAAGGGGTGGAGAAATGGATCGCGGGATCTTAATAGGAGTTCAATTTTTTAGCGATATCTCTGCTCCCGGAGCCATGGATACGCGTGCACTGATAAACTCCAGCTGAAGCAAACATTGCTGGCGGATGTGCAGTGCAAATCTGCTTCCATGTGTATTTCTGTCAAATAACTGAAACGATAGCAAATATTGATAGACACCCCGTGTAATTAGGAACAAATATAGGCTGGCAGGTTAAGTTGGGAGTTACCATTTACCTCATACTGTGTATGAAGAGTGAGGAAAAAAGCTTTAGCGAAAAAATTAAGCGTTTTGTTAGTACACCAAAACTCTAACGTTACTTTACGAGGGTATTTGAAGTTTACAACGCTTTGCGATTCGACAGTTCTGTGTCCCAATTGCCACAAACAAAATATGCTATAAATCGCAAAATCACGAGAAGTCTTCTTTCTCCCCTTACCCTCCATATGCATTCGACACAATATTTTTGTAGAACATTCTTTGCTTCGTTTTTCCTCCCACACCGTCTTCTTTATATAAAATTTAAAATCCAGGGAAACACCCTGTATCGGAGACTCCCATTCCCATTCAACATTCATTGCATCTCCACTTCAGTTATTTAATAATCCCACACCACGAGCGACCGCGTTGAAACCAGACTAGCCACAAGCAATACAATTGACATTCTCTGCGAAAGATAAGTATCCCCTGCCCTCTGGCCGGTACCGTGGCGAGTAGAGTCCCCCGAACGAATTAGTGGCGTACCCTTATCGTAGAATGATACCCGTGCGCGTCCGGTGTTCCTCCATTTCATTGATACTCGCACGACAAATCCCCTTTTCGGGGATTTATGTTCTCCCCTAACGGCGAGCAGTGAACGGCGCGAGGGCCACGTGGACGGGGAAGACGGTAAACGAAAAGGAAGGCGTTACCAGTGTTTTGCCCCGGGGGTATTGACAACCCTTAGTCGGGCTTTAGGGCGGGGCCCCGCGTGCCTCGTGCGGTTGATATATGGGGTAACACGGCCACATCAAAAGAAACGAATATTCCAGCTGGTTTGACGCGCGCCGCCGCTTATTGACGGAATGCAAGGCAGCTGCATCTCTGATCTATTGAATGCCGGCCGAAAGCCGTGTAATGTATAGGCAATAGCGAGCCCGGAGTTTGCATGATGAGCGGTGCTCATTGATTGTTTCCTCCCGGCCGGTGTAGCTTGGGGTAAGTGCTTTGAAAATTCGGCGCATGAATAGATGGATCAAGTTGGCCGGTGTAACGCAATAATGGATCCTTTGAGTGGGTCCTATGATTGCGGCGAATGAACCGCGTTTAATTGCAGTGCCACGTTCTGGGAGGAAGGCAGTGGGAAATTATTGGGTGGTAAAAACGATCTTTGGAACGTAGGAGGGGAGAATCGCTTCTTGAATTTTATTGTATTGATACGTAGATTTTGGAAGAACCGGAGGTTAATCTGTTGGTAATGAGAAATGGAAGATTGAATTGGGGGGATGTTATTGGATGGTCTTGGGGTGGATAGAATATTCTACGTGATTAAAACGGAACAGGCAGATAGCAGATCGGCAGTCTGTGTTGACGAAAAAGAAACGATAGAGCGAATTTTCATTTTTCCAAATTAAGGCACGGTGGATTGGGAAATCTCTGGGGAAGCAGGCTCCCAGAGCCGGGCAGCGCGGCTGCCAATTCGCAGATTTGACGTTATTTCAATTGAAACGATCAAGCGTGGATCGGTGCACAATGGAATGGGACGAAACGATTGCGCGTAATTGAAAACGCATGGCCGCTGCCTCGATTCCCGCTGCAGTGAACGACGGCTGAGCTCCGCGTCACCGCGTAAATGTTTGTTAAAAATGGATCAGCCGTTCTTTCGGAAACCTTACGAGCGCTGGCAGTTGTAGTACGTCTTCGATCCATAACTGAAACCTTTCGAAACAATTATAACGGAACGGTGGGGAAGGAATGTACGACTATCTGTTACACAAGAGTTGTACACTATTTGTATTACTGATTGCATTGAGGAAAATGGAGATCTTCTCGAAGATTCTTGAAAAATTGTGGAGAAAATTATGGAAAAAGCTTGGTAAAGTCATTGAGAATTTCTGATAGTGACTCCTGCCTTCTATAAAAAATATAATTAGGTAAAATATTTTACTTGTTAAAATAGCGTTTCGTTTTAAATTTCGGAAGTACCCATCTCTTTAAATTCCACCCTGACACATCACACTAATATTTCCAAAACATTTCCCCAAGGAGTTTCCTCCAAGTTCAGCCAGTCCTCCACAATCAGTCCCAGCAATACTAAACCCCTGTGTCCACCTTCGCGCACCCAACAACCCTCGCAATCAATTAACCTGTAATTTAAAAGAAAAACCCAACCAGCATAGTACGCATTATACAGAAGACTCGCGTTTAGCGCGAGAGCAGGGGGAATCACGGGGACGGGCGTAATTATTTCGTCGGCTGACGAGGAAAACGGCGAGGGCGAGCGTTTCCATGATGGCGGCTCCCCCCTGTGCGTAAGCTACAAGGCGTCGCAGAATCGATCCCCCCCTGGTAATAGAATAATCTGGAAACCGTTGAAGCTCCCGGTGGCCAGTATCGAGCCCGCCGTTGTGTCGCGGCTCAGCTCCTGTAAACAGCGGGCTTCCTTCGTCGACGACACACGACACGGCCAACAGCCAACGGTGGCCCGCTTTACACGCGATCGTTGCTCCACAACCCCGCGATGACCGCGCGGAATACATACGTCCGGTGTACACAGGGGGCCCCCGCGGCTCGTTTCCTTGTACGCAAACGATCGGTACATTGTACCTGGCTGCGTTATCTCGCGATCGATCCCGCGGATCGGGCACGCCACACGCTTCTCAACCCCACGGCTGTGTCAGGAGTAGTGGGGCCACACCCACGACACGCGTTTAGCTTCTTTCTGTACGCGGAGCTCGTGCGCGGAAGCTTTGCACAGCGGCACGCGACGCGCGAGGAAATCGGACGCCTGTCGCGATCACCGCGGTCGCGACGTCGCGTGGAAATCCCTCGTTTCCTGGAAATTCATATGTACGGTTTGTTTTGCAGAGGGGGGTGTAGGTTTCGAGAGCAAGGTCGAGGGGGATGTGTAAGAGGGGATTAAGATTCGAGGCGGGTGGAGGGTCACTCGGGTGATGGTTAGTTAAGGGTAGTTTTGAGATTTTATAGTGTACCTTTTTTAGGTTTAATCGGGGGGAATTAATAAACAATTTTATTTTAAGAGGACAGTGGATTGTTTAATGGAACAATCGGTCTGTTTTTTGGTTTAAAATTATGTGAATATTGTAAAGGAACACGACTTGCAGCAAGTAGGCTCAAAGTTAACTGGCTACTTATAATCCCAGCATTTCTTATCAGTAAGCCGTGGAGAAACAGTGAAACACGTCAAGAAACATCAATCTTTGCATCAGTTTCGCAAACTTTAAGTATCAACTTCCTTCTCGCACGTAACCCCGTAACACCGCCATAGCTAGCAAGATCCACTCAAAGTTCAGTGCATTTCCCTGTAATCGATCCTTTAGGAAACAACAAATCCGAGGTTTAGAAGACGAAGAAGTTCCCTGGAGAGGGTGGGGGGGCAGGTTGAAAATTAATCGATGCCACGGTGGTTTCACGCTGGTAACCGAGCCATGACTGAATTTCATTAATGCGTCGAACGATTTCTAGTCTGCGGAGCTCGTCCCTCTCTCCCACGGTGAAAATAATCGTCCGTCCCGCTTCGCCGTTCGCTCCCTTCTTTCCCGACCTCTCTACGGGCTCTTCCCCGCCCCCTTGCTTCTAAGCACCCCGGCACAAGACGAACTTTCGTAAAATTAACTTCACTCAATTAAGCCCCCGCTCCTCGAATCGAACTTCCACGCCTGTGCTCGTTCTCGCGAGACGCGTCCGCCCAGGGAATGGCCGAGAAGACAGAAAACCAAGGGAAACGAGTCTCCTTCTCTAACCCTCCCCCCATTCCCTTCTGTGCCTGCGTCGACTCATTTTCCCCGAGCTTCCATTCCCGGGCAGCGCGCTTTCCCGTTTTTAGGCGAGGCGCGATCGCCGAACGTTTAATCCACTCAGCGCTAGCAACCGAGGAACTTTCGCGCGGATAATCGATCGTCTTCCCGCTTTTCTTCCGCGAGGGATATCTGGCCCCGGTTGATGGCCGAGGGAAAGAGTGGAGGGCGCGTGGACGTCTTCCGCTATTTCCATCGATCCCCCAACCGCACGAGGGAAAACGTTTGAATGACTTTGACGAATGCGGTCGTTCGTTATACAGCTTTATTGGCCCACGAGCTGTATTTCATCGGTGGGAAACGTGCCTGGACTTGGCGCGAAAATATCTGGGCAATGTGAAAAACAGCCCGTTAAGCTGTCGATCATTTTATGGTGCGGTTTTTCGAATGGGGGAGATGGGGGCGGCGTTAGAAGGCGATGAGTCTAAAATTTACACTGTAAATCAGTGATGGGGGGTTGCCATTTTTTTTTTAAGTAAACGCATATAGAATTGATCGTTTCTCACGATAAATCCATCACTTTTGAGTTTATATGAAATTAGAGGAGGTTTAAGTCATCAGTTTGCTGGTCTTGAATTTATTTAAAAAATTTTGCACACTTTTACGAAAGTGGAGACTTTTAAAAAGAATAGAATGGCCAAACGTAAAAGTTGCCGTGAGGAAAGCGGTACACTTTAGCCAATGGCAGAGTGTCTGGCATCGATAATGAGGATATCGAGGGCAGACGATTGATTAATTCTAGGCACGTCCGCGCCAGCTAACTCTTCTCCCTTGAATCGCTACCGATACTCGCCTAACCGAATAATTATTCGGTTAATCGCCATTGTCATCGGACCGTTTATCGGTTCACGCGATACGGTCCAGCGAGGAGGGTCCTGTCAAAGGTTATTCAGGAATAGAGATTGACAATTACCGTGCGAACGGCGCAATGAAACGTAAGGAAAGTGATCTACTACCTAGCAATAAATTCAATAGTTTCAAACGAAAAATGTATTCTACAATCAATAGTCAATTATCATTCTGCTTCTTCTTTCCTTCGTTTCTTCAGTACAATTTATTACAAATTAACTGTTGTCAGGCAAATTACTGCCAAGCTCTCAATTTTCTCAATTTTACAGAGATACAGAATTAACACGGAGTTCGGGATTATCTAAATAAAAAAATATTTAAATAACGTATCAATATACTTTATCTTTATTCGACGAGTAAGAAATAAAATTGTTATCTTTTATTCAACCTTAAAATTTCTATTTACATAAATTTGACTAATCGCTAATAAGCAGTGGCTCAGTTGATTTAAGAATGAAATAACAATACAGTAAATATATAAAAATATTCCAAATACAATTGTCCACTACGCAAATCTTGGCAGCTCTCGCCAACGATGCCCTCGAGCGTGTTAAATCGACTAAAATTCCAGCCGGATGACGCCGAAAACCGAAACGATACAACGTAAGAGGATCCAATTCGTTTCCCCTGTCACCATGTATGGCAAACAAAAGTGGGGGCCATAAATATCTAAAAAACATGGACTGTCGTCAGGATCGTTGCACGAGGAAGGGGCGGAGGGCGCGGTGAACCGTCGACTTTGACCGACCTGTTACGAGTCAAACGGCGACGGGAGCCGATAAATCACCGGTGATTCGAATAAATCACGTATTATTTCGAGCAGGCAGGAGCGGCGCGAGGGTTGAACGGGGCGAGGGGGTTGGACGGTGGCGCGAGACTCAGGACCGTGCGCTAACTCGCCGCAAAACCTGGCCTGTGTGTTACATGGTCAGCCACTGACGCGTGTTTCAATGCCGAGAGAGATGATCGGGTGGGGGCCAAAGCAAGCCCCGATCAGATATGGGCTCGCACACGCGTGCACAACCGCGGTTTACCGCGGCGGTGGTCGCGGCCAGCAACACAGAAAGAGAAGATACACCCTTTGCTGGGTCTGGATTTCCGCAAATCCCGCCCTCGAATTCCACGAATTGGTCCAACGGTCTATAGGGATTTCGCTATTAGCGATGGTTTGTCGGTAACGCGTTCCTGGCCACCTCGATGTTGACCTTAAGGCGACTTTGCACGGCCCACTTTGGCCCAGCAATGCCGCTGATTCGACAAAATTCAAACAATGAAATTCGCGCGCGAATGTTCACGCGTTTCAGAGAAATTGAGCACACTGGTTCGCTTAAAACTGGCGTCGATGCAAATTAAAATAAAGCTAAAGAAAAAACAGCGGGGAAAGCGAGAAATAATGGAGTTTATTCTTCTCCCCATTTATGGACCATTATAAAATCGACAGGTAGGACGAATTATTTATAATACTCTTATAGTATTTAGAAACAATTTTCTTTCGCAAAACAGCATTTTGTGCAGTAGATTTGTTTTTATTTGCGATTGATCGATTTTTATCTAAATAACGTGCAACATTGCAGGAGAAACGGAGAACGATATCCTCGCCCGTGCTTTGACTAATTTTGCATAAGCCCCACGCAGCAGCGACATTAACATAAATGTCTCATTCAGGACAGACGGAATCGCAGCAGGATTGTTTTACACCCGCGCATGCTTAGATCCCGCGTGTAATTCTGCCGAAAGTTTACGGGAAGTTAGCGCTCCGATTATGCGAGAGAATCAAAGTTTATTGTAGTTCGCGAAACGAAGCGTCAGCGACGCACTATCGGAGCATTAGACGCTGTTCAAACTATGACGCGTCTTAACTGGAATGGCACTGTTAAATGAAGAGCTTACTTCCAAGAGCCCTTAAGTCTGACGAGTACCAAACTGAAGTTATAGAAAGAAAATTATCCAACTTGGTTTCAAGGAAAATTCCACTCACCTCTCCTTCAAAATCTCCCTCGCAGTCCATACACTCCTTCACTCTACCAATTTCCAATCAAGTGCACGCGCGGCAAACTTGCCTGTAAAATCGATTGCCTAAAAAAAAACCTACCACCCTACTCGTGCCTCTTCGTGAGTCGCACGATCCATCACGAAACACCCTTGAACCCTTACAAGCTTCACTTCCCTCCCTTCGAGGCTGTTTGCAAAATAGGCTGCTCAAACGGTGAACGCGATAACGCGTTGGAAATTCAGAGAGTGATCCCCGTCCGTGCTGCATCGGATTCGAATCACGGCAGAGATCGAGGCTCGGGGCTCCGAGCTGGGCCTATCGCAGTGCACGTTCTCTCGTGGACAGCGGGAGGAATCCCTTCAGGAGCGACCTAATTTGTCGGGATCATTTGTATTCGGTGTAGACCACGGGCTGGCGAGCGTCCCGCCTCGTGACGGCCACGGCGGAAAGAGTGAAAATAGAGGAAAACCGTGGAAGACGGCCTGGCGCACCGCGGCAAGCGGGGTTGCCTGGGAGGAGGCGCTTCTGGTTACGAGGTCCCCCGTGTTACATTCTCTGGCATGGTCCTGGCTACTTTGTATGCCGGCAAGAAAATCCCTCTCGCCGACACTGACGTGTTCATTCCTCGGGAGTCTGTTTGGGCAATTGCACTCGACCCCGTCCCGTTTTAAGGGTTCGCCGACGTGCACTCCGAGCCCCTGCAAGAGTCGGGGTCCTGCGTGCCACTGGATCCCCGCGAATTGCCCCCGCGATTGTCGTCCTGCACGTTCAAGTGGCTGTTGGTTTGTTTCTGCAGGGAGATTTGAGGGGCTGGCGAGTGATTTTTTTTTATGCAACTGAGGCGGATATGGGGGGACGAGTTTGTAAGGGATTTGGAGACTGGTGGTTGGTAACTGTTAAGTTTGTGTTGCAGAATGTGGAGGGACATTTTATATTTCTAAGTTGCAGGTGAATTATTACCCGCGAAGCTCTAAAATAAACTTTCAGATTTTTAATTAGGAAGAACAGTAAATCATCCGCGATTTACTGTCTCTCAGTAATTGTAACGAACAGTTAATACTCCAGAAACGCTTTCCCATTCAAAAACGAGGAACCTTCGTGTGACAATATTTCTTCGGAATGTGTTTCCCCGTGACTTCTCCTTTTCTCCCCGCGTGGTTCCCTATCGCCGCCCGCACCGATCCATTCTCCGCCCCATCGGGCGATTCGTTTCAGAAATCCCAATTTGTCAGGTGAGAATGTTGCGGAACGAGCATCCCGCGCTATCTGCGCAACTTTTCAACGATGTTCCAGTTAAACGGCGCCTCTCTTTCTCCCTCCGAATGTAATTTACCCGGGACGTCGCGATAGCATTATCGAATTCTAGAGAGAGGGAAGGCCGCGTTCTCGCGTGCTCGTCCCGCGTCTGAGAAATGGACGGTGCCGAATATTTATAGTTTGCGTTCTGGGTACGAGGGACGTTGTATCAGATGCGTGGATACGCCTTATGCTGGGTTCTCACGTTATCGCGTGGCGAACGACCGAATCATCCCTTCGACCTTAATACAGCCCTCGTTGGAGTGCTCCTACGCGGTGCGCGCCGCGCGAATTGCCTTCTATTAACCGCTCCTCGAATTATCTATATCGAATCTAGTTCTGTGTTTGGCTATTGCGCCTTTGGTCGGGAGCCCACACTCTATGTTTTCTCTTCACCGACGAAATTACGTTGCTGCACTTCGGCTGCAACGGTTATAGCACCTCTCTACATGCTTGAACGACCTGCAGCAGGCTAATGTACACCAACTGAATGACTGTTTTGGAGTTTTGTGCAAAGTTATTGGACGCTTGGCGCGGACCCCTGGTGGTAATAATTCGATTAAGGCTTTGATTGCCTGGGACTTCGGTGGAAGCACCAATCGGAGTTACGTATTCGTAAATAATGCTGGATGAAGGTAATAGAAATATCAACTGGGAGCTTTCTTTTTCTTGTAGAAGAGGAAACGATAAGTTACTCAGAAGAATCACACATTTGAAGCAGTGGTATTTAAAAAATTGAGAAATAAAACCATTTTTCTTTTTGTTCTATTTTTTAGAGCTATCACGTAAAGTCACTTAGGGAAGTCATTAAGTAAAATAATTTTCTGCTCCAAAGAAAATTCTCTAAACAAAGAAAAATCGTCTACCTAAAATCTTCTAAAAACTTCTGCTCGACAGTTTATCCTATCATCAGAAACAACTCGTACTTTTCGCTTGGTCCCGTTAAATTGAACAATCTATACGCGCAGAGATTTGATCGGAGTGCACACGTCATTACGTATAGAGAATGGCATTCTGCAGCTGCACACAATTGTGCAGTAGAAAGACACACGGCATGGCACATGATACACGATTGGTACTGCAAAATGGACGGGGCATTTCGTTGGTCGAATAAATCGCGCGAACAATGTCCATTCGACAATTCCATAAGCTCTGACTCTTTCCCGGCAGGTTACTGTATCAAAACAAGGAACTACTGAATCTGCTTAAAACTAATAAAAATAGAGAAACGAATTTTCAGTTCAGACGAAAACGTCTTTACACAAACTTCGTCTACAGAATTCTGAAATAAAGCCACCGTTGAAAGCAGTATGAAAATAACGTAAATGCCTTTGATATATAATCAAAGGATCGACATTTGGTTGCGCAACAATCCATTACATTAACCTGCGTACACAGAAGACTAGAATCAAAGCGACCGTAGACAAGATAATTATAATTAGGGAAACGTGCAGAACAGTGGACTAACGAAGGAGAGTAAGGACAAACCGTATACAATGCAGGCCTGTACGTGTTCACAAGTTCAAGTGGACGTGCATTCTGCGAGCTTAGTTGGAAAAGTATGCAAGGTAATTAGAATTACACGTACGTTTGCACGTGCCTTTGTACCTGTCCCTTCTGCTTTCGCCGCGTACGTGCCCTTCAAGGGAAAGGAATTTCTTCTGAGAATTCTTCCTTAGAAAAGAGTCTCAATACACAAAGGTCTCCGTGTATCCTTTACACATACAGTTCCTCTAGAAATACACCTTATGGTATCACATTTAATTAATTTTCTAATTATATACCACGTCCACTTTCGCTATTTTAAATGCCGAGCGTGTTGAAAAAGTTGGACAGTTCAGTGGCACGTCAAATAACAGTCGGCGCAGGGGAATTCATTTAGCAGGTCCGCGGGCAAATGCGATTCCCTGAAATTTCCATTTGATTGTGTTATCGCGCGCCAAGATTAAGCGGCTACTCGTAAATCAGTATTTCACGGGTCGAGCCTGACAGATCAGGCACGTTCGCCGTTGGAGGGGAAGTTTTCGGTAATTCAATTCGCCGGCCCGTGGAATTTCGTCGTGCCTCGTCCTTTAAAGTGGCCCTGTTCCCTGCGCCTCGGTTCTTTCGCTCCTTAGTCCCCTCTCGCTGTCTGTCTGACTGCGCTACGTGATTGCGCCCGTAAAGCTCGTCCCCCGTCGAGCAAAAGAATTTACGGAGGAGTTTGCACGTGCGTGACATCACGTTCACCAGGCGCACACCAGTCGAACCAGGGGATCCGCAAGAGAAAAAAAAGAAGGCATTCCAGGGCCAATGATCCGTTTCTTTGGGAGCTTCTCGCGTTGGGAAGCTCGTCTGCTCTCGCCCTCTTCGAGGCACCGTCGGCGCGCTGTTTTATGGCGGCTGTAACTATTCTTCCAGTCCCAGCTTCCATCAAGCAGACACACGCTTGAAGGGGTTCGGATGGCGGCTTACAGTTACGACATTCCGTAATTCGGTGCGACGAGAATGGGTGTCATAGTCGATACAGTTTGTCGAATGAAAGTGCATTATTCTGGAGCATGCAATGCTACTTCGAGTGGCGGAATTAGAATTCTCTGTGGTTCTTAAACGAAATTTTCGAGAAATATCCCGAACGAGTATGAAAATTTTTTATCGATGAAAGTGTTTTTGTCACTTAAAAATAAATTCCCAAAGATGCGATATTTTTTTACCTAGCCAAGGTGGTGTAACCCTTTAAGGGGGGATCCTGGTGTAATCGGTAGAAGTCAAGATTCTTTTTGGGGAATTTTTTGTAAAGAAACTATACGTGCAATCTGTGTAAAACTCTCAGGCTATATTATTATGTATTTCAAGAAGTGAACAAATATTTTTTTATGTAAAAATTACGCGATAATTCCAAATGGCGTAAATATTTCTGAGCTAAAACTCAACCTCGAAAGCTCCAGGTTCGAATCCAGACATTGCCCAATTACGATGTCTCTAGCAAAGTACAATTATTCTTAAGTAGCCGGCGCATCGAAAACGAAAGCAATCCAGAGACCTCTGTGTGGCATAACATCTAGACTCGTTGCAGATGCCTGCGTTGCAAAGGAAGTTGCAATTGTCTCCGCCATCCATACGCCGCGCGGAGAACACCGTCTCGTCCCTCTTCCTCCTCCGTTCCTCTCTTTCCGCAGACCCCCGCCAGCCTCGTTCCATGCAGCAATCTCTCCTCTTTCTCTCGTTAACTAACGCCCTCGCTAACTCGCCCGACGACGAGCTCGTGAGCCAGTTACCGTTGCCAGAGGCTGCGCCAGCTAATTTCGGCAATCAGCACCATTGTGCGGTGCTCGATGTCACTTAAATCTAAGCGATTCGTGCCCCCCCACCCGTCCTCTCCCTCTCCCGGTTCCCTCTTTCCCCCGTTCCATTGTCATTCCATCCCTCCCTGCCACGGTTCTCCGTACTTTCACCCGTTTCACCGCGCGGCGGCTGCGTTTCTCCCCCATCGATTCTCAATTACGCGCGACTGTCCGTGGTTGCGCGCGGGGCATCCGCGAACGGTGAAACATGGCCGGAGCGAAACGCAATGTTTGCCCGGTGGCTTACTTGGAAAAGCCCGATGAAATTTCACCGTGACCTGCTTGCCCGCGCGCCGTGCGGCTCGTTAGCGCGGCCGAGTTTAATCGAGTTATTTCTCCAATTTCGTATCGTTTCGGGGGCGTATGTGTTTTCGTGCGCGAGTCTTTGGGGCGCAGGTAGGTACATTAAAGATCAGATTGCTCGATGTACGCGTCCCCTTATTATTAATGCCTTCTGCTATAACAAATGCTAATTTGTCCTAAAGTTTCTCTGTCCCCACTGAATCATATAGTTCCTCGACGTAGCGCTAACACTTGCCCAAGAAACGGTCAAGTTTCAGCTTGTTGTGGAAGGAGTACGTGCTTAACATGTCTGGCTGAACGACGCTGTCAAGTGACACGGACGCTGACACGGAGTGACCACTCTGCCCCGAGAATTTTCAGTGAATACCGTGATTAATTCCCGCGCGAGTGGGAACGGCAGCGCGAGAGACCTCTGGGTTCGTTCGCAGCGCGTTAATGTTCGCTGAAAATCCCCTAATCCGCGTTTCACCGGACCGAGCAGCGGAACAAACGCGGCCGCGTAATCGTCGCGACAGTTTGAAGCTTCTTCTGTCACGCGTCGGTCGGGAACGGCGGTCGAAATGCATAAACCGCAGTTGCTTGGTAATATGTTTAATCGGTCACGATTTTAATCGGTGGCGCACAGGTTAACCGCCGCTCGCGCGGTTATCGGCCGGCGCAGCCGTGCGGCGGCAAAACACGCGGAATAACCGTCATGTCTATATCCTAAACATTTTATCTGGTTTATCGAGAGTGTACGCCCCGTCCAGCTGGAATTTAATGATAAGATAAACGCGCGAAATTATCGTCACGAATAATAATGCGTTTGCAAATGTAGTGCCGTGCATCTACCGCCATTATAACGTACAATGTCTGCCAAAGGCTTCGGATCGGTAATATTCGCGGGAGCAGCGTTTAATGGCGTGCTGCCTGTGGGTTAATACCGCGATTCATGACAGCGATATATTTTAGTTGCACGGATATAACACTTTATGGGAGGAAAGGTGACTTGTATGGTAGTTACCTACTTCGTTACGGTTCAATTTGAATGAGCATAAAGAAATTTCGTTAAACTATAAAGACACTAATGAGAGATCAAGGAAGATAATTGTCTGTGAAAAATAAGAACCGTGCATTTTGGAGTACTTATAAAATGCTACAGAAGCCAATCAATCTTTTTTTATTCCACTTCACAATTAGGTATCATTTTTAGAACCTTCCATTCCCTTACAAATTATAATAGTTCTGAATTTACCACCAAGAGAAACTCAAAGGATACACATACTATTGAAGATATTTCCCATCGTCTAAAATTCCACTCTTCCTGCACCAATAAATCTACCCCGCTTCGCAAGAGAAGAGGAAGAATTCGGTTGTCACTTCGGTCTGTGAATATTCCGACGACTGTCCTTGGCAGACAGTTCCTCTCGGCCAGTGGAGCAGTTTCGCGTCATTGCCAGCACGTGTGTCTCAATTCGCAGCTGTCGCGCAGAAGAAGAGGCCCCCCACCCATAAGCGACAAAAATATTCTCAAGTCTTGACCGGACGCGACGCATTTATTCGTCGAGTTCTGCCGCGACGTGGACGCACACGAGCCCGTGGAATCCTCTCGAATACATTTCGGACGGCCCCAAGCTGCTCCGCGGGGACATAAGTCAGAAGTTTTCCAGGCCGTCTGCTTGGAAATGCTTCTAAGTTCGGCAACGGAAATTGCTTTAGTTCTGTACGCTCGAATGCAGCGAAACGCAACTTCAATTCGTTGGGGCGTCCTTCTTCCTGAAATCTCGATAATTCCTGCTCCACGCGCTTTTATTTCCATGATAAGAAACTCTACTCGATTAACATATTTATCTGAGAGGTGGAATGGCGCAGATGTCGTTGAGTTACACTACTGGGGAAGATACTTTTGGAAATCTACATTTACCGATCTTGGATTCAGGGTGGTTTATATTAATTGTGTAGTGATTGAATGGTGGTAATTGTTAAATATTATATTTGCAACTTGGTATCATAAAATCTACAAGTCTGAATAAATTCTACCACAATTCGGACGATGACTTTTGCGCCACTTTTATTACAACACCTCCCTACTTAGTTTCTACTTGAACTCTCGCAACGGACTAAACTACAAGACACTTTCACCCCTTGGGCTGCAAGAACCCTCAACCGCACAAACGTCGCATCAACACTAATTTTCCCAAAACATCCACTCCCACGCTATTAAAGCTCTCCGGCGGTTTCTACGCGCGTATCAAATAGCCTGAATGAAACCGAACAACCACAGTCAATCATTTGACTCTCCCATTCCGTTTTTCTGTCCCGTCGCCGTTGCAATACCAGCCCATAAATAGCAGCCGCGTAACCAGAGGACTTCGCGGCATCCAGTGGTGCCCGGGTCGCGCCAGCATTTCGTCCCGCTAAAATAAACGTCAGATTTTTTACGACGGCTCTACGGCTCCGCCTTTTATTCCCGCGAAGGAGGCAACGCGGCGAGTCTGTAACCAGCTAAAAAGACCGTAAATTCTTAATACGCGTTCAAATTGGCTCAGCTGCGAGTACATCCGCGTGAGTACAGCGCCAAGTACAGCGCAACAAGGTGCATAATATCTTCTCATTCTTTATCCCCGTCCCCGCGCGCCCCCGCTTTGTTCCCGGCGCGAATAAAACCACCCACGCACTCGTACCGCGTTTATTATTTAACTTTTCGACCATCGTACCGCGCGCGCGCGCTCTTTCGCTTGGCGCCAAGCGCGGCCGAACCTCTGCAGTCGAACGTTAGGCGAAATGGATTCGACCGGATGAAATGGAATCCGACGAACGCGCGACCCAATGAAATTCTCGTTTTCGCGGTCGGTTTTAATGAAATTCTGCAGGCCGAATGAAATTTGCCCCCGTAACTCGGTTACTGTCAAATGAAAATGACACTACCGGCGGCCAGCGACGTTAAAGCGGCACGAGGATCATCGTTCGCGATATCGCGCACCCTGAATTATCCTAAATGCTTAACAAGAGGACATAGCGGCAGCCAGCTTTGGCCTGTGTGCACTAGTTATTCGGTAAATCGTGGGAAAATGAAGCACCGCGGACTGCGCGCAACGCAAAGCTCGAGCCGCAGAGATGAAACGGCAGTTGCCAAAGACTTGAGGGTAATTTGCATTGATAATATACCGTGGCTCGCGTGGAAATACGGTATGATGTTTTGCAGGTACGAGATGAAACAGTTTGGTCGATGATTATTGATATTTTCAGCTGTATCGCTGTGATTTTATTCGTCGTGCTTTGCGCGCTGGGATTTGGGATGATAGAATCTTTATTACCTGTGTTATGATATTGGACGAAAATTATTTTGGAAATGCTACGAGTGTGTATACTTCCCGTGATAAGGCACTGGACAGTTTGGAAAGGTGGTAGGAACCTTCTAATCTTTTTCACAACTCCTTTAGTTGGGTTAACATCAGGTAACTATGGAGCAGAGATGGACAAAATTTATTTTAAATAAAAGATTTGAGTTAGAATCTTTTTTGTTTCTTTTATTTGATACGTTATTTAAATAATTGTTTATTTAGATAATGCCCAACTCTACTGCGGAGTTACTTCGTTACTTTTTTATTAATTCCTTTAAGTAAATGGTTCGAACAGGTGTTTAAAGTATATTTGAACGGGAGTATACTTGTAATTGAGTAAAGTATCCTTATGGACGTAAATGTGGGCGAAAGGCCACGTAAATCAAATTTAACCGTTATGTCAAACGATCCTCACGAAAACATGTCCAAGTGGCTACGTGAAATCTCGCCACGCGGGGTCAGCAGTTGAACCGGAAACAAGTGGAAACTAAGTTTGAACTTTCAAGCAAGCCTCGAAGGATCGCCATTAACGAGCCTGACCGTGAGGACAAAGTTCGACAGTTTGGTGTCTGGGATGGCCACGGAGCATTCCTCGACGTGCTCATCTACCTAAACGCCCCCTTAGCGCTTACGTTCTCACCTCTTTCTACGACACTAGCGTCGCAGTTTTACAGCAGCCACGGGTTCCGTAAAAGTCGACCAACTCTTGGGAACGTGTCGCGAAAACTACGCGAGTATAGTTCACGCCATCGTGACACGGGGCTGGGTGCCATTACCCTCGTGCAAGCCAGCCCCGTGACATAATAAAAAAGAGTGGCCATCATTCCTGCACCGAACCACTCTGTCGACTGCAAGCACCAGACCCCCGTCGTTCATATCTTTTTCCATTCGCTGACCGATCCTCGCTTCTGTCGGAAATATCAAGCGCCTTTTTCCTCGGGATTAGCTCACTTTTTGGGTGCCCTGTTTTTCGAAGGGTGGAGCAAAGAACGCTGGAGCCACGTGACTTCACGAACTGAGAATGAAATGTAAGGAGAAGCTTTGACGTAATCGCCGTGCTATAAGAAAAGCGCGGAGGCACAGAAGAAGTAGTTGAATAATTTTTAAAATATTCAAACCAGTCGAAAGAATAAATAACATTTATAAGAATCTGTAGTAATTAGAATATTTGAGTGGGAAAGGTTAACGAAGGCTCTATATTCTCTCAAATCACACATATTATACTCGAACAATTGATACTAATGAAGTTGTACAATTCTCAGTGATGGGGTGTAGAATGGAGACGATATCAGTGGAATACTCAACGTTTGTTCCGACCAAAGATTGGCTGTTCACCTTTCTGGGGGTTAAGAGGCACTTAAAGTGTGCCGGTGGTTCGGCCAGCGCTGCGTGCAAGGCAGGGGTGGAAGCAGAGGCCGTTTTATCGACGATTACAAAAATTGAGTGGTCGGTGGGCTTCCGGCGCGACGTACACCCCCCGAAGATTTATGGGCGCGAGGATGTCGGAAGTGGTGTGTGCGCGTTAGCCCCGTGTATACGGCTTAGAAACGACGCGATGGAGTATGTTTATTATCAATTCCCTTGACTCGAGTATCGTAAACGCCAAGGGCAGCTACGTTTCACTATCCGACGTACTGCGAATCGGCGATGGGGGATTGAAAATGGGGTAATAGAAAGTTTGGGGGGGTGTAGTAAAATTTGATGGTGAGCCCCGCGGAGAATCGAATCTGCTTTTTCATATGCAATTTCGCAGTTCCTGCGTTCAAAAGGATCTACGAATTGTTTCGGACAGCTGCTTAATACTTACGAGGGCACATTTCCAATCTGAAAATTCTGATTTCAATGAAACGTCGTGTAAAGCATAATAAGTACTATTTCTTCAACTAAAATTCACTTTGATGGGATGAAATCTGCCCTTAAAGCTTGTTTCCCAACCTTTTCTGAGGTCCGATCCCCTTTAATAAATATTTCCTTCCTTTCATTCATGAAAAATCAGAGTTCCATCATTAATGAAACTATATTAAAATAAATACATAAGTGCTAAAAATCGTTCGCTAAAAATAACCGTGGCCGATTTCCCAGAAATCACTTCGGGGCCCACAAATTGGGAATCACTGCCTTATAGTTATCGCTTTTTTCCTTTTGTAATATATCTTTGTAACGGTGAGAAGAAGATCGAAACTTAAAATACAAGAATTATTCGATTTATTGTGCTCTATCGCATTACCAAACGAAATATAAAGTTATACTGCACAGGAAATTGACATTTCTCAAAATATCACACATCGTGGAGCTATCAATTTTCAATTTTCCATTCGACCACCCTCGAATCTCGGCCCTGACACGTGCGGCGGTCGCGCCAATAAACGGTCTGGTGAAGGGGTATTCTGTGGAAACGTCGCATGATTCCGCCACGTGTTACTGGCGGGACACCTCGTTGAAGGAGTTAAGATCGCGACGCGAACCGGCGAGACGGAAGCGGGCATGCACGGATAGGCATCCGCGTTTTGCACTCGCTTGCACGTTCACGGCGAAGTGTATCACGGTAGAGGGAGCATTCGCGTGTAAATCTGTCAAGGAGGCCCCGACGGCTTGTATCAGACGCACACACGCACTCCATCGTAGCCTTAAACTTGCTCTCTATTCATAGTCACGTCAGCCGGGCCCCACCCACGCAGCAATAATGCATGCGATGAATGCACATCCGCAGCCGGTTGCAGCGTGTGCGCTGGACGTGAAACGGGCACGCCACGCGCTCCCAAACGCGTGCCCTGCCCGGGATGAAGTTACACGAGCGCCCGATTGACCTATTCACTCGTCGACGTACCCTGAGGCCTGAACAGAAGCCACATCACGAATATTACAGCGCAGCGATTACTTCAAGGTCGACTGACTGCAAGCTCGATTCAAGGAGCATGGGTGGCAGTATCTTTCTAGGCGGGTGTTTCAAATATTCTGGATTTGGAACCTTTTTATCTTTAATATAAAATCGAATTTTTTAGCGAGCGAAAGGTTACTTTTTAAAAAATTCTGTCGCCCCTCCATCGGCGGATATCCTCCCCGTGAAATAAGATTCTTCAATCATAATGCAAAACCGTCCAAACAGTCGCTGTTTATCTGTCTCCGCGTGCCGCGCCAGGGCAGAGGAATGTTTGCAGAAATAGCGTTCGCGGAAGGAAGATATTCTCGAAGTTGCACTGAAATGAAAGGCAGGAAAACGTGCAGCTCAATTCCGCTTTCATTACCCGAGACTCTTCTGTGCTCGAAAGCTAGCGCAAAAAAAAATATTAATTGTAAAACACTTTGTAGGCGGACGTGTGCATATTCATAGACACTGAGTGGACGCCACCCGAATCCCTCCAACGGTGTATTCAAATGTTACTGGGACCCCTTTTTCCTACGTCCGCTTGCAGCCGTCCTTTCCTTCTTCTAGCTTTTCCTCGAAATTGCAGCGCGGAACACAGCCGGTAAGCTCTGCAACGAGGGGGCGAGAGACACATTTGGCGTCTTCACCTGCAAGAGCATCGCTTAAGGCACTTTCACACGAAACGAATATGCAGACTCGTCGATTTCACACGAAAACACCATTCAAAGCTTCCCCAAGTTTTACTCGAACAACTTCCCACTGGATGCAACAAATTGAAATTCTGGGACTCGATTGAAACCAAAAACAATACCTATCACCCGATTGCTATTCATTTCCGATCTGACTGGCGTGAACTTCACGGTAGAACAGACAATCATTCAGACAATAGAATTTTCTCATTAAACGTCGCGTACACAGTGCTTTCTGTGTTTTCACGGTGCACCGGAGTCCATCGTCATCTCCGCTTGTATCCGAGGGCGTTTAATGGCGGCGCTACGTCGCCTCGCTCCTACGTGGTTAGCATGTGCACATACTGGCCTATTAATATGCTCGACATAACGCGAACGGCTCTGGTAAACTCCTGCCGAAGAAGGAAATTGAATGCGAGCCCACCGAGGAGAGAGATATTCCTCGGAGCGCATCCAGAGACCGAGGAAGACGCCCCACGAAATCCCGGCGGGGGATTTTCTAACCACCATCGACGATCGCATGGGGGTGGGATTTGTAAGCGAGCTGTAATTGCACGGTAAATCGAGCAGAACGATATGGTAAGTGAGCGCACTTTCGTGCGTCTTCTGACACCGGGCTCACGGCTGGAAAGTAACGTCGCGAGGCTGTCGCGGCATTACCCAGAGAATTATTATTATTACTCAGGGGGTATAACCCTTTGAGTGCAGCGCCAAAGCTGTACTAATTATAGAAACCGACTTGGAACTGCGGGTAATTAGTTTAACTGATTAATGCAACTGATTTGGTGCAGCAGAAGGGTTGCAAATAAATGCAGCTAATTCGTGGTTACTGAGGCGCGAGGTGTTTGAATTTGGAAAATGGTGGGTTGCTTGTAGCGCTATGGTTGGTGCGAGGGGGTGATGGTTTGTGAAGTTTGTGCTTTCAAGCGAGTATTGGAAGGCTCTTTGAATTGATATGTGAACTTGGAATGGAGTAAGGGGTTTGGGATATGTGAAAGGAGTGATTGGTGGTATGAATTCAGGATTGCGTGGAAAATCGTGGGTGCTTGAGGGGAGCCTCGATGCTATTGAGGATTTAAATAGAAGTAATTGTTGGGAAGGAAGCTATTTAGTGAGTGTATATTGCAGATGTTTGTAAGTTTGGAGAATTAAGTCACTTTAGAACTTGAGTAATTGTAGAAGATTTTATTGATTGCAAGCTGAAGTACTGAATACTTGGAGAGCGTGAGTTTACAAGGGCCGATTAAGGCTTTTGTGTTGTGTTTTATGTCTCATTAATTGTTTAATTGTCCTCATACATTTCTGAAACACATCATACAGTACTTATCGATTATTTTGAGAGGAATACAATTTTGAAAAGCGTAGGAATAATCCAGTATAAGCGCTGTCATTTAAAACACGAACCCATTAAATAATTACAGCAACGTATCGGAAATTATTGAAGTCTTTCTGCAACGTTGTTAAACAAATGCACAAAGCTTCGCCGATGTGTATGGAAAATTTGTATGCACTGCGGAATTGTGAAGCTTTCAATAAAGAAATTCTCGTGCCTTTGTACTTTTATGGCGCACTTCCCATGTCCACTGAATAATTTTATCGCAAAAGTATCCAATAAAAAAATCACAGAATTTTAATATTCATACGATGAAAATTCAATTTTACATCGGGGATAAATTCATGTAAACAGTTTATCGATATTTCAAAATTACACTTTCCAAGCGTAATTTTCGCATGGAACGTTTATTATATCTTTTAATAATCCTTCTGCAGGGCTTTTAATAAATTCCGCAAATAACTCGATTTTCTGAGGGTTCTACGGTTTCGTAATTATACAGAAATTCTGTCACTGGTAATAAAATTACTGGGATTCGGTAATACAAATACTTAGTTCCACTAATTTTCCATTACTCGAAGTTATATTTGCATTGAAACCAAAATTTTCTATCTCCGTGGTGAATTCTCGAAAAAGTCAGTGCACGTAATGCAGCACACATGGCTCAACATGGTATTACGTAGAATGTAAAAGCTTCTGAATAGAAAAGCGGATCGTGTTTTCTCTGCTGTATTCACTGCCCAAAATGCTGTTCAGATTTGAGCCGTGTACCATTTTTATCACAGCATCCGCGAATCTTTTGCCATGTAGTGCATCGAGAGTGCGTGGTAATACTCGTATTTTTTTAGTTCTATTTTTACAACCATATGTTGCACAAGCTAGTGAACTACCTACAATTTCAAACACTAAAAAATGTGTTAATACTATTCTTTGTTTGTTCCAGGTACAGTGTTGCTTGTCCCTAAGAATATCTTCCACTAATCAGTTTAATGCACATCAGTGATTATTTGTAAGTAAAAATTCATCTAAATTTTATATTCTGTTTCTGAGAAAAAAGCTTCCCATCTATCAACTTCATATACTTGCTCTTCTTTTCTCATTTCCTGAGATAAATCGTGTCACAAAATTCTTGGAAATTTTTCTTTAAATAGCTGTTAAAAATGTTATAATTTTAAAGTCGAATTAAAGTTAAAAGGTACTGTATTCATCGTTTCCATTTCCTAAAAGTTCCCGCGTGCTTTAAAAATCTGGATGCGCGTGACTTTTTATTAAATCATATACATGCCCGGCGCGTAATGTATTCCGAACGTTTCCGCTGTAAGTGTTACTCGTGGTTGGGCGTTCGAGCACAAGGCGCAAGGCATTTTCTGTTTCGAGAAATGTTCTGGTTCGAGTTGCTCACAATTCCAGTCGAACGTCCGCGCCGTTCGGTGGAATCTGCATTCCCCCCGGGGCACCTTTGCCAAAAGAATTCGAAATCAGCCGTATATCTGCGCCGCCTGCAGATTTCGAGGCTCTTCCATATGAGGTCGTAAATATTAACACACGTCCACAGGATTTCGTAGCAAGAAAATCGAGAACGAAACAGGGAAGTTGGTTGTAGAAATGAAGTTAAACGAAGTCATCGCGGCTTTGATCTTCCGTTCCGCGTCTACTGCTGTTGTTTGTAAAGCAATCTCGGTATGGGTCCATTCAATCTTCTGTTTTCCATTAACTACCTACCACTGTAAAATTCTGCAGCGTTAAAAATGCAATACTTTGCATGCCCCAATCATAAAAGCTTCTTGGAAAATTGAATTTCATTCAGGCAAATGTCACATCCACGTAAAATTTAGAAGGGGAGATTCTCCACCCAGAAAATCAAAAAATTATGAAACTTTCATCCCCTTAGAATGAATTTGAGCAGCAAAAATTGCTTAATACATACCTATATATCCTCTACATGTCCCCAAAGTTTCATAATTTTTTAATTTAACTAACATTGTTACCACTGCTTCCGCGAAGCGTTAAAAAATTCAGTTCCACATAGGCCTAATCCGCACATTAATAATACACAAAATCCCCTTCAATTTTGCTTGTAAATTCACGCGTAACAAACTCAGCCCGAAAGTTCAATTATTCAGCCTTCATTTCCTCAAGCAAAATCACCCCTCTACAATTACACCAGCAACATCAGATCATCCTCCCCTTCCAGCATTATCACAACCGCGTTACAGCCCCCTCGGTACATACGTTCCCGCTGAAATATTCATTCTCGAGATTCCACGGGACACGCGATCTTCGTTCTCCACTCCATCAATCGCACGACATTTGGCGACACCGCGAGGTGCCAGGGCAACCGGAGACCCGGGTCCCCAGCGGAGGAGGAGCCACGTAAGGAAACAGGCTCGTCCGCAATTCGCAATAAGTGCGGCGCTGGTACTTGTAGCGTAACGTTTGCAGGGTGCCTGCGCGAGTATCGGGATACCTGGCACGCCGAAAGCTGCACAACGCTGCTGCAAACGATCCGTGTAAACGTTGCCAGTAGATGGAACTGATTGCCCGTCCCCCCTGCTCAAGGCAAATACGTACGAACGGGGGGGCGTAACGTTATGCACGAGCTCGCACTACAGGCTGTCTCTGTTCCTAAAGAGATTCCCCCGCTCGCGAATTAGCCTGCTCCGATGCATCGCCGTGCATTCATTTGCCAGGCGAGCGACACTTGCACGGCCGCGCGCGCTCTTGGGGGCGCAAAAGCTCCGATACTGCTTGCCAGTGAAAGTGAGTGATCGTGTTAGGTGCTTCAATTGCAGCAAACGTGGATGCATGAATCGCGGGTAACCTGGTAGGCGGAACGGCAAGTCGATGCTTTGAATCGGTCCCTTAGTTACTGAGGTTATACAGTGGCGGTTGGAGGGAAGCTTAAGTTACGAACAGTGGGCAGGATTGAGGTAGTTTCGTTAGAAAGTATTGCGTTTAAAATTTGTGTAAATTAATTAATAGTCTTGTGAACCAGTTGAGTTTAATTAAACACTCTGTTGTGGTAAGAATTGCTGATTTTTATTGAAATTGTGTGGTTTGAGCAAGTTCCTTTTGATTCGGAGTTTATGGTTTCAGTAATGATTGCGATTATTTTTTATTGGTATAGATTTTTAAATGTTGTGTAAGTTTCTTGGTTTTGCTTGATTCGTGAGAGTATTCCCGCTTTCGTTTATTAATTGTAGAAGATTGAGGAATATTCATATAATTATTTCAGACAATGAGTACAGAGAACGGGAAGTGCCTCCTGAAGTTTCGTTTGTTGAGACGCGTAGTAAAAATAATGAAGAGTCTTAGAACTCCTGCAATACGTCTACAAGAGCCGCGCTGCGTAAAGATGCTTTTAATTAGAAACGTCGGAAGCCGTCTACTTAATTAAGAGATAAATCCTGAAGGGTTTCTCGAAGAAGCGACTCGGCGCGCTTGAACTCGCCTATTTGTTCGTCTTAAATTTGCACTCTGTTTAAATGGCAGCTGAAATCACAGCGACCGTTTGTCATCCTCTCGGTTACCATTAATGCTCTTCGGCTGGCTAGCACGCAACCTGGTATCGTGCCCCTTAAACGCACCGCTTAAATCCCTTTTTAATAATGTCGCGGCATGCGAGGGAAAGATTTGCCTGCTGGAGGATTCTTGGCTAATACATCATCGTGTAGACGTCAGTTGGCGAAACGGACTCGTGGTTCTTTTGTGTTGAACGAGCAGTTTGAATAGCTTGCCTCGCGCAGCCAACGCCGCCAGTGTACATACTTCTTTTGTCGCGAAAAGTTTAGTGTGTCGGGGCTGAGAATGCAGTCGCGCAAATTACTTGGAAACTGTTTCTGCGCTGCGCGGAAAAATATGGAAAGATACGCGCTCCAAAGTTACGCCTTGTGTATTCTCTAAATGGTAGATCACTCGCTTTCGACACTATATTTTCGTCTTTTTGATTGTCCGTGCGGTGAGAGGCAACGCGAAATTAATTGCATTTGAAGAAGTCTACTTGGTAGAATTGCTCTCGTTGGGCCACTCACTGTAGAGTGTAACGGCCACTAGCAAAAGCTCGGAATCTTCATTAATGCCGACCCACGTTTTGCTATCTGGGTGATATCTCAGGGAAGTGTTGTTCCTGGTCGGATTACCGACGATTGACCCGTCCTTCCTCGGGAAAAATTCGTAATGGCGACGTAATCCGCAAAGGTTGATCTCCTAAGAACGTAATGAACGAGCCGAGAGACTTTTCCATTGAATTCGCCCTTTAACGACCGCCATAAGTACCAAGGTTCAGGTAGAATGCTACTCCCAGAGGAAAAACGGATTCGGACCTTGCGAGCATCTGTGCTAGTGAAAGATTGAATCCAGAATCCGGTTCGTTTGATCCAAAAGTGCTACATTAAAATTGAGGAAAAGGAATTTCCATATTAAAATCCTTTTAATTTGATTCAATATTTTTGCGCCAGTGTAAGGGTTATGAATTGTAAGATTCACTGATAGGGTTATTAATTATTTTCAGAGTCACTATCGCCTCTTTTTCTTGGCAAGGCTCCTAGCATTTCACCAGAGAAAAGGCTTCGCCTGTAAACGCTCCTCAATTACTTTGCAATTCAATTAATTCCCCTCGTTTATGCGCGATGAATCGCCCAACGATGCTGAAGAATCGCTCGAGGAGCAATTAGCATTACCGACCACGCGTTAAGCGTGAAAATGAAAAACAGCGCCTGGAACTTATATTCCCCCGCGGCAGGATAAAATTTCCAACGATCATCGACCGGAGCACCGCGGCCTTTTCATTCATTTTCGTTCCCCTTTGAACATCGGGAACATTCCCAAAAAAAAAGAAGGGAAAAAAACGGGAAAACCACAGAGGAGAACTCCAAAGGGAATCCTTCGGTCGTTATTTTCGATCATCACGAGTTTTTCGAGCACGGTGAAAGCGCTTTTTGACTTTCCACCGATCACGGTATCGATCGTCAGACATCGGTCTGACAAAGGGGGGCAGAAATTACGGTTTGATGAATGCCCCGCTAGAATTTCCTGCCTTTTACCGGCGCGGTCCCTTTCACGGCGCCTAACTATCGACCACAATGGCCCCGTTCCGCCAAAAAATGACACGGTCATCTCGGTTTCACTTAATCCAACCGAATGCCGGGCTTACCCTCGCGACACCGTCAATTTCCTGTCGGCCACCCTTGAGCCGGCTCCACGGTAGCGATCACGAGCTTACAGTGTTTCATTATACGCTCGGCCTACCAGATGTCACGGGGGTTCCTAGAGGAGTGACACCGTGACCGAAGTCGTTAACGTGTGAAATGCATCTGCCAGCGAGCCTGCATCTTGGACCGTGTCGTTTCTTTCTCTGTCCCAGCGGCGTGCGGAATCCACGCCCCATTGTGGCCCATTATATTTCGCTTCTGGTTTATTTCTCATTATACCGCGCCAGGGACAATTAACTATCGAAGCACGCGTTGCCTCGTCATCGTTGCACGAGAGAATGTTCTTTTTGTACATTAAATTCGTTTGCTTTAGGACAGAGTCATTTATAGGTGCTATATTCCCAGATCCCATGTGAATATTCTTTCCCGTTGCGGATAATTTGACGTACCTAGCCACTAGGCGATGAGGACAGAATTTTAAACCCTAAAAATGTACACTTCACAACCTCCCCGAGTGTGTTTCAAGTAGCCCGCTCTATGCCCTCCATCCAGGGTGTACGTGACTTCGAATGCTCAACCTTCATCTAAAGTCTAAATCTCACAACCACGAGCCCACTATCGCGAATTCCGGTAAGAGCCCAGCAGCACCAAGCCCTACCTTGCCACCGACCACCCGCGAACTCCGGCAACCGCATCCACCCCTCGCCGAGATACCGTTCCCAAACACGGCGGGATCCTTCACCGAAAGAATCCCTGACTGGAGTAATTAAAGCACAAGAAGTATGCCAGGTGACCCGATGATATCTGGAAAGCCGTCCTCCCGTGGAACGTAATCTCGTGTCTGAGAAATCCTATTAATGCCGCATGAAACGGCTGCCGTCCACAGAGCGCGACGACAACGGGCGTCAGCGATCGGAATCGGATCGGGACGGGCCAGGAAGAAAGGAGCCAGACAGCGGCGGCGGCTTTTGTGCCCCCCCCCCTTTGAGTTAACAATTATCCGAGCATGAAGAGCTCCGTGCCAAAAACGGCTACTCCCCTCGGCTCTGTGCCCCCTTTCCACCACTCTCCTCGCGAGCGTCGCTCAGATGAATGGGGAAAGACAAGAAGATAGAGAGCAGTCTCTTTCATCAGATCCTCCCGACTCCTTTGCCTCTCCTTTCCGCCTGTCCAGCTAGGCCATTCCACAATAGGAATCACGAGGCTGGGAATACACGGTTCATTAGTTCCCAACGTTTGAGAGAACGTCCGCTCCACCCTTCGCAGCTCCACCTTCGCGATTCTTCCGCGGTCTTTATCTTTCAGAGCGGGAATCCTCCGTATTAAACGCGGTCAGACCTCTCCCTCTCCGCTCATTGGCTGATTAGATCCACCTGGCCAGCGTAATCCTGGTAACCGTGAATAGTTGCTCCTCGGAGCTAGTGGCCACTTATTCTCGTTTCCTAGCCGCAATTACGTGGCCTCTGGTGTCTTCTGACTATCTCTTCGCTGTTTCTTTTCTTCCCCCCACTTCGCTCCACCTTTTCTTGGATAACGCTCCTTTCTCCTGGCTTCCTCTTCAGTGCTTCTACTTTGGTATTCTTGTAAGGGGGTTGTGCGTACAGGTTGCTTGATATAAATGTAGATTCCCGTGCTTCGTGGAATCCTAATGGATTCACGGTGAGAATGGATACCTCGGAGTGATATGAGATCTATTATACTCTGCCTTGCTATGGGGAGGTAATTGATGGAGGAGGTTATTTCATTTCTATTTGTGGGGTCTCAAGGTGATTGATAAGCAGATTGGTTGGGAAGTTTGCTAAAGTTCTTTGTTAAATATTCGATGAATCCCTGTGCAGTGACAATTTGAAATTTATAAAGATTCAGTTTCTTTCGAACTTTGTAGCTACCCCTTGAGATTATGCTACATTCCTTTGACACAGTTTCATGTGGCGATAGTAAAATCGACGGTGTCGAAGGTGCTAATTTCAAGTGGCACACCGGGTATACGTGAAGTGACAATAGAAGCTCTCTCTCTCTCTCTATGTTAGGATATTTCCAGCCGACTACGCGGTACGTGATACGAATGATGCATTCCCCGTCCGGTGTGACTCACGATTGATAAGGATTAATAGCTCGGCATCCTTTGTACAACGGCGCATAGATCTTGTGCCTTTCTGTTTAAGTTCGAGCACGGCCCCGTAACTTTTCTGCAAGATAAATCAACGTTAACCAGATTTATAACCATAGTCGAATGTTTCGGGCCACCCTTCCGCTCGTATCGATCTCCATTGCTCTCATCGTTTCAGCGGGGCTGCTTCCCGCTTCTCTCCCCGGCCTAATGCATACACATCGCGGCCACGTACGCGGCGTAAAACCGTGGCGAATTTCAAAGCCACGACTTCTTCGGGGCTGGATGAAAAATTGACGACCGGCAGGAATCCCCTTGCACGCGCAGCGTTTCGGCCAAATAAAATCCCCTAAGTAGTATACCTACCCTCAACGACTTTGAACGTGAAACTAGGCCAGTGACCCAATGAGAGACCCAATCAAAAGGAAAGACACTATCAACTCTATGGAATTATTTTAAAATAATCCACCAGGGGATATGGAAGGATATTTAAAAACACTAAGGACACAGCGAGGATATAAAAATAAAATAGAGCGGGGGAGATGGATGGTCTAGAAGAGTTTGACGGTTGGTGGCGCGGTATCCAGCGCGATGTCTCGGCGATATTTCAGGCAAATAAATCCAGAGCCTCATATCCAGAGGTGGCGATGGCGGCGGTGGTTTCGTTGCCGTTGCTCGCCACCCTCCGCCTCCCCTCTAAATTTCCTTAACGCGACGCGCGTATATTATTCGATCCGGAGGGCGCGTCGGAGGGAAGTTTTGTGCCCGACGCCGTTGGAAATACCTCGCGACGAAGGGAGAGGATAAGGTATCCGTGGCTGGAGGAAGGCAGAGCTCTCTCCCACCGTCGTGCAAGAGCATAGACAGCACATACCGAATATCCTTTGCGGAATCGTGTCTGCCTTTGTAACGGCGTTTCCAGCGTTGCTGGCTGGCTTGCCAGGCCAATCGTAGGAAAGAGAGATATTGAATCGATAAAACCCTCCTCCGTCGAGTTTTACGGCACGATCCTTTTCCGGGACAATTTACGACTTCCGCTTTCTCCCCCAGCTATCCGTCGTTTGTGCCGATTTCGTCTGCAGCCATGTCTCCTTTATTAAATCCGAACACCGGCTGTCTTTCTCCTGCCGATTCGATTTCTGCCGGGGCCCCGAGCAGCCCCCGTGCGTGGCAAGTGAATCGTGCGAGATATTTGTATGCCGTGGAATTTTTCGCTGCACCGCCAATGAAAAGGGGGGCACTTTGGTCGCGAAGGGGGTCGAAAATACTTCTCTGCTATTGAAGATGCTCGATATAACTTTAAACTCTGAGCTTTGGTATGAGTCGAAAATCCAAAAGAGGTAGCTGGGATGATATAATGTATTTATGATTCCGATTTAGCGTTACTGGAGGAATTTGTACGTTCGAGTTAAGTTCTAAATCCATTCCCATCCTCGGTATTCCTCGGTGGAGATTGACGATGGGAGTTCAGGGAATGAAAGTGTCACGGTATTGGACCCAATTGGAATGTTCTTAAGAACGACGGCAGGCAAACGATGCGTCTTGAACGGGAAGCTCGCGTGGTTGCTCCTCGTATAGCCGAGCTATTATCGTCCACGCCCACTTCAATTAGGTTTCCACAGTGCTATCGTTGCCGCATCAACGTTGTCTTCTATTCTGGAAGCGCCAGGTCGGAGTGTAATCGACCTTACGGCCGGCCATTTCCGTCCCTAGTTAACATGAATACCGAGCAACGGCTCCGTCCACGGCGACTGATAATCTCGCTTAAGTAGTATTAGACGTCCCCAGGCGGAGTGAGATTGAAAAGCCCTCCCCGCCTCCCCGGGATTCGCGATTTCATCGAGATTTCCTCCGCGGCTCGCGGCCCTACATACCAGCGACGATTGTTTGCCCAGTTTTTCCGCTTTTCGCGGTCCAATTGCTGCGAGAATTGGACAGTTTTCTCGAAACTGCTGCTACTTGGTATGGAAATCTGAATTCAGCTGACGTTTCAGCTGGATTGCTGCGTTATCGGATGTGTAGAATGTGGTCGTTGGAATGTGAGTAGTAGTTTAGTGATGATTTAGAAGTTTGCAAGGAGGTATGGAATTGATATTCTATCCTGAGGACACTTTTCAGTTTTTAAAGCGTAATCTCTCAAACTTTTCCGTCTATGATCTGATCTTCATACTTAATTAATAAGCCTCGGATACATCCAAATTCTTGGCGTCGTTATTTCGAAGTGACTCAGGGGAACGTGCCTGCGAACGATTCAGCCCGTTGCATCGGGCGTCGTAATTGATAAAAGTCTGGAAGGCGGCTAAAGAACATTGTACACACAATTAACGAGCGCCTTCGGGAAGTTTACGCGCTCGCAGCTGGGAGCACGCTGTGTCTACGCGTTTTAACGGATTAATATTTCACTTAGTCACTCCGCGAAACTTGCGTCTCGTTAGTCTCGCTTTGAAACGTCTGTCCCGCTTGGAGGGATCGTTCATATTTTCCACGGGGTAATTTGTTGGCCGAATGGAAATTCCGGGACGCGCGGAAGGTTAATTGAGAAGAAGGAAAACTGCTCGCAACTGCCATAGTTTGCGAAACGGGAAGCCGCTCGTTAATCTCTCTCCGCGGAAGTATAAACGGCTGTAACTCGAAGAAACACAACTGGTTAGGAAACCGTGTAACGCCCGTAGTCGTCGCGACGGAGAAAGTGCGCGGAGCAGCTCCGCGCGGCGAATATTGTTCTTTTCCTCACCTGCGACACCGCCGGCCTGGATACACCCTGGTAACTCGGCGATGAACTTATCCGCCGAACTCGCCACTCGTAACGACGATGACGCACTTAACGGGGATGTAAATCTCGGTGGAACGTCGAGTACCCTGGTCCCCAGACGCTGGAATGATAAGTAACGCCCGGCGAAATTAATAACACGCAGAATCTCGTCGATCGTTAGCTTCGCGTATTTCTAGCAGAAATAACGACGATACAAAATAGGGCGGCTTAACGAGGGCTGGGAGAAAATTCGGAGGGAAGAAGATTAAAAGATTAAAAGAGATGCAACGTTTGTGAGTGCATTAGGGATTTCAGTCGCTGGGTGCAGAAGTCTTTTAGGTCTAATTGCCCTTTGCATATAATACTGTAATACTGACAATATCAATTTTCAGTATTATACCGAACAATTTAATATCGATCAAACAAACTCAACATCCACCTTTTTAAGATACTGTAATCAGATAGCTTAGGAGGCATGCGGACCAACAGCTTAACCTCGTTACACTCCTCGAGTCCCCAATTATTGAGTCATACTACTGAAAACGCAGTGTTCTTCGCAGTGTCTTCGAAATTCACAGTGGCAGCGGAGCTTTGGTAAGAAAATTAATTGCTTCCTTCCTTTTGCTCTCGCGACTCGAGTTGACACTATTTAGCAGCTAAGTAGTTCCTTTGCTGCTTCCGCTTTGCAATTGTGATAGCGGGTGAAAATTACGCGCGAGCGCAGCCCGGCAGCGTTCAAGCGCGTCTTTTGAATTCACGGCTCCGCTGGGGTGGTCGATGCCGCGGCTATGAATTCCAGTTTAAGCGTGCACGTCAGGCTGGCATGTGGGCAACCTGTAATGTAATTGGAAGTTCGTGGTCTCGACGACACGCTCGGCTGTCTCTATCGCGTCTGCCCTCTCCCGCCCGCGTGTAGCAATTTCGTTTAATGCCCGCATACGCGCGGCCTTCCCGCGCGGAAAGCCGATATTGCCCGGGCGTGAAAGAATCATGGTGAAATTTATGGCCCCCACTTACACGCGGCTGCATACAGATCGCCGCTTACGCGTGCATCAGCCGATGAGGAAAAACGCGATATTCGTCGCGGGACAGGGGCATTAAGCGGTCGGTTGACTCCCTGACGAAGTGGAGGACCTCTGCGGCGTGCGCTGCACAGGGACGTGGGGAAAGTAGCAGGTGGCGGAGGCAGCGGGATCATTGAGTGTAGGTGCTCTTAGAATTGGGAATGCTTTTTGGATTCGCGTTGCCATCAGTTATTTTTTTAAGTCTATGCTTCCAGAAATATTTTTAATAAATTATTTTATAAATAGTACCTTTTATTATTTCTATCGCTTTGCATTTTAACAAAATCTTGATCTCTTCTCCAAATCTAATAATATTATAATATCTCAAATCTGATATGAAATTAAATAATAATTCTTCAAAGAGCGATGGAGGGAAAAAACCCTGAGGTATATAGAAATACGAGGAAATGAGTGCATCCCTGTTATAAGTACCGAAGAACACATTAGTGGCTTCTACCTTCAAAAATATCAATGCACATAATACTTGCGTGGGTATCAGTGGAGGTACAGCTTGCTCTAAAGAAGTATTTACAAGGACTTGCATAAGCGAACCTCAAGAGTTAGCTGGAGCATGTCACTTCTCGTTCACTTCGTATTAACCTCGATGCAGGATGCAGAAGACCATGTAACGGAATTTGTTAGACACTCTTGACTCTTTCAGCTTCTATTAGTGGCAGCATTATGGGAGCCAGGCTCTCGGTATATTTCTAGATTCTGAAAAGTAACGAGCGCCCTAAGCATCTATTTCGAGGGACGCTAAGAATTAAAGAATGTAGCTTATTACTCCAGGAAATCAACGCGAAAATTGTAGAGGCTGATTCCATACGGGTGAACGCACTTACTCCTCTCGGCGGGCGTTCCTTTTCGTAGCGTAATGCACAGCCCAGTCCCGATAGAAATTAACAAGATTAATCGCAATGAAAGTCCGTCGCAGCGGGTTCGACGTGCAGTGGATGACACACTGGCTGGCCGATGACGGAGTGGAAGCACGGGGCGACCGATGATTCAACCTGGACGACAATTTAGTCGCTTATCGCGTGACTAACGTGATTGGACGAATTAAACGCGAGGCCATGACGAGCCCTGCCGTGTATAAGGTCGCCGATGCACAAATGACCGAACGTGCCTTCATTAACTTCGACGTATGCAACTCCGGTCGACGCCAAAGGGCATTAGCCTAGGACGTGATGCGATCGTCTACTAGGAGATGCACGTGCGAATATGTGTACCTGCCTGGCCACGTATCCACCCTGTGTATGCGCGTATACAGGGTGTTCCCTGAGGTAGCAAACTTTCTGCTACACTAGACAAGCGGTGGTGAACCGGAGTGGTCGTGTACACTGTTCCACCCCCTCGATTTCCTTTTTAATTATTACACACACGCTGCATCCTGCGCTGGAAATTTTAGCAGACAAGAAACAGTTTTGTTGTAGGTTGGTACAGAATTTTTATTATTCCCTCTAATTAGATTTGCTTCGTTTGCTAGATTTGTTCAGTGAAAGATAAAGGACCAGAGAAGGCTTCTATAGGGGAATGAAAGAATGCCAAGCTTATCCGGTATTAATCTTGACTACTTAGTTGTCAAATTTAGTGTTGTAGGTATACTTCTAAAGCTTCGAATTAATTTTCAATAATAATCGCAGTTTGCCATCGACCTCCATTAATTTCCTCTAAATGTTGCAAAGCGATAAGGATTGAGACGCAATCCTTTGTTTCGCGATGCGATCGATCTCTCGTTTCCCCGCGCGTCACAGGATAAATTAAACGTCGTTATTTAGGAAGTTTCGAAACGTTTCAATAATCAGACGTGTCATCGAGCCCGGTGTAATGGGATCACAATTAGCCCGACGCATTTACGGCTGGTAATTAAAATCCAAACGAACGCAGGCCGGCGATCTCATCGACACAGCTTATTACCGGAGACGCGTAGCGGGGGATCGATCGACATTCACTCTCGTCAGACACGTGTTAAACGTCATTAGCCCCGACAAGCGAGGACGTTAATTACACGGAGATCGAGTAAAGTAGGCAGAGGTACCGGTATATGTATATATATATATATATATCGGCTCCAGCGCGGAGGTGGCTGCCTGTTATCGACTCGTTTCGTGTCTAAAGGATGGCCCGTGAACTGATTGGCACATCGACACTCTTTGATATCGTGCGTGTCCTTTCAGGTACTCTGTGATGTTGGGGGAAAGGATAAAAAGAGGAATGAAACGCCACGGTTTGACAAAAAGGGGAATTGCCCGTAATGCGGGATATAAATGCCTAAAATTTAGCGACAAAGGTACTATTAGTGATGCTCCAGAGTTTGATAGTCGAAGGGGGTTAATTTGTCCTGTGAATGGGAATTTAAAAAGCTCAGTTGCAGAAATTGTGGACCTATGAATAAAGGAAGTGATAATGGATATAGTTTGTAGTTTTCTGTCATTGTTTTAATATCATTGTATCTGAAGAAAAGGTACGTAGAACTAGGTTTTTTCAGCTTCATTGTACCGAGGGACTGTCGTGTCAGTGTGCGACGAGATAAAAACTGGCGGAGCTTATTAGTAAAAATATTCGTTTAAACGAGGTGCCATAGAAAGTGTAATAAAACAGGCCGGAATTCGCCACGCCTCGACTCGTTATACATTAATTCCGCCCGAAAGGGGAGCTGGAGGTTGCTCGATTTTTAAAAGCTATTTTCGTATTCCACCCGCCTGCCCCACGAAAAATTATAATTATCGTAACGAGCTTCGTACGAAAACAATTTGCAGTAGTTAGGGAAGTTGAGAACCTATTATTCCTGAGGTAATAATGATTATGGTAATACAGCAGGGTCGGCATTAAGTGTATAATTTATTAAACCTCGCAAAAAATGCAGCTTCTTAATGAAAAACTATTGAAACAGAGTTCTCCAACTATCAAATCCTTTTAAAACACGAATCAGTACGTGGAAGGAAACTAAAATACACCCCGTAGCCACACCATTACTGCCTGAAACATTTCGTTATCAATACAAGTGGTTCATTACTCAGAGGCAATGCACATTTGCTTGCTGCTTCCACAGCAAACTGTTATCACAGTATGTAAATCCTATACAGGAACAAATAGTACGTAATTCCAAACAGTTCCACTCTTGAAAATCCTACTACAATTATAGAGTGAAAATACCGGAGAAACTAAATGCTAAAATTAAGCAGATCGCGATTCTTTCATAATTAAAAATTGTGTGCCATTGTTAATCCTACAATACCTCCTTAAATAAAATATTTATTTTCAATAATAAAGAACCTATTATTCGATACTTTTACTCCACGATAAACAATTATACGTAGCTCAACAATCCCCCGCCTCAACAATCTAAATACAGCTGTAGAAATAGACCTCCCCAGAGATGACAGGAAAAGAGGGTTGTTACCGTTTTCGCCCAACGATTTAATCTCGTCGATGCTTGTCTCATTTTTCCCGATCATGTTCGTAAACGTTAACACCCCATTCCGTAGAATTTCCGGCACATTGCCAGCCAGCCTTCCTGTAGACACGAGAGGCTGGCGTGGATAGAGAGCGCGGTACCGTTTCCATCGGTTCATCCATCAATCTATCGTGCCGGATCTCCAAGGTCGTCAGGCGTTCATGGTTATCGATCACACACCCTCGAACCTTGCTGTAATAGCTAATAAATTTTGCCGGTGTCTCGGACGTGGTCTCGCGGAGATCCAGACAAACGACGCGGTCGCCTCTTGGTCCGGTGCAAAATCATAATCGCCTTGTAAACGATGGTTACCTTGCCTCCACTGTGCTCTCGCCGTGACCAGAGGTGTCAAACCGTGGACCCGAGCTGGGCTTCTTCCTCGGCACGGAGCTGCAACGGTTGCAAGTTATACACTGCACTTTATTGCTGGGGTGCAACGCGAGCTTGACGTGTTTCTTATCGAAGCATAAGTATGCCCGTAGGCTGATCAATCTGGCAAGCGAAAAGAAATGCTTACAGTCTGTGATTTAAGTTTCTGATCTACTTAAGAATGCAAACCTGATTTCTAAGTTGACATCGTGGAATGTATAATTCAGTGCAGAGTTCAACTAAATTAAAAATGATTTAAATAACAGATCGAGTAAAATTTACTTTAACTTTAGCTTTTTTCACGAGCGTTTCAACTTTACTTCAATCAGAATAACTCTAGATCAGGGGCGTCCAAGTATTTACTCGCGCGAGCAGAAGTAAGGTGCTCTTTGCTTCTGGAGGGAGCGAGTCAGCAACTCGCAGCTCCAAGAGCAAAAGTATTATGGAGGGAGCAACCTTGCGAATGCAGAGACAGACGACCCCTTCTCGCTCTTCTACGGCTGCTGCTTGTGGCGTTTCTCTCACGGCTGCTCGCAAGGACCAAAGGCTCCTCCACGCAAGAGCAAAGTTTGGACGTGCCTGCTCTAAATGGATCTTTGAGGCATCCACATTTACTTCGTGCAACGATCTATAATCCCTCTTGGATTTCTGCTTGCGAACCATATTTTGAGTACTTGTTCCGAATTTACTGTATCTATTCATCATAGCTAGAACAGGTAACGTCCCCATACACATGTTGCTACCTCTTTTTCTCGTTTTGATACATGGCTCTTCTACCAAAAGCTTTGACCAAGCTTTTTAAAACATCCACCGTGGTAGATGGCCGAAGCAGCGCAGGTATCGAAAGTCTAGCAATGATTAATCGCGTGTGACGGAATATTTGGTGGTAAAAAAAAAACGGTCCGTGGCGAAGCATCTCCTGCGATTCGTCGTTTGTCACTGGGACGTTACAGGGACACGAATCGATCCTGACGCGACCGATTCGCCTGGTATCTCCATTCGACGCGTACATCATCCATCTGACGGAGAAGAATCGCGTAAGCGTGCACATCCTGGCGAATTTGGCCATTTTCCGCTTCGGTTTGCCGCATTTGAACGGCTCTCGACACGCAATACCGTGGAACTCGCCTCGCGTTAATGTAACTCGAATTAATTCCCGTTCCAATATTAACATCCTGCTCATTTTACGTCAGCGTCGAAACTAATCATTTCGAATGTCAATTGTGCTGCAACGTGAATCACGAGCTAAAGTGAATCTTGTAATATTCATTTGGATGGTAATTCCGCAAGAGATACCGTTGACTTTGACGAGTAACTGGGGTTCTGATCTCAGCCAACGATAGACGGAAAAAAGTTATGTTTCTGGAGTGCAGTTAGACTTAAAGTGGCTCGTTAGTCCCAGGACGTCGTTTTGCCGGCGTCGTAATGATAACGGCGCCCGCCACTGACGTCGTTTTCTCTTAATTCTCCTCCTTGGTCCAGCCAGCAGGGCTTTCCACGAGGGACAGGGTATCGTTGGATAAAGTCGTGCGTATAATTTCATTATTATCTTTCTTGGAATGTAAATGATGGCGAAATGCCTGCGGCTGTTCGCGGCTGAATTCTCGCTGGCCACTTTTCATATTCACGAGCCGGCAAATTTGCATGGCTGCGGTTCGATTGGCAGACATTTTCGAATTTCAGACAGACGATCCCGATATTCACGTGGATAAGTAATCTTATTAATAGGGCAAGGATTGGTCTGAATTGAAAGAATTGTGAATGGTAAAGTAGAATTGGAAATTCCCTTACCAGGCCTCAAGTGTCACGTCTTCTGGAGAATTCTGAAGTTCGCCTATCACGCGTGAACTTGTTGCACTCTCTTCCGACCACCGCGGTCAGATTAGATATCAAATAGAAGCCCTTTTCCTTGAGAATTCCTTATTGACGTTTCCCAAGAATAGCCGAATATGGAAACGTCGCTACGGGCGCAGCGGCTGCGAAACTTCTTCCACAAGACGTGGTAGCCTTATTACATTTTCATAACCAGTGGAGAACGTTCCTTTCGAGGAAGTAACAGGCCAACTTGGGGAATTGAGTTCCATTTTGTCGCTTTTTCGTTACCGCGAACGATCGTTGAAAACGTTACGCTATAGGAAAAACCGTCGTCAACAATGATGGCATTGCATGCATGCGAAAGAAGTTGCTAGAACTTGTGAAAAACAAGTCCGTAAACTATAGTCCCCGGTGAAACAATCGGTTCCCGCGTACCCTTTTTAAACTTCCTACATTTTAGGGTCTTCTTAAAATATAGAAACTTTCTGTTACCCGCGTTGTAAAAAATACAACGCTTTTAAACAAACTTCTTTGCTAGCTTGCACAGGAAATTGCGTTTGAAGGAGGACCTAGCCCGTTCCGTTCCACCTCTGCCCCCAATTGATCTCAGTTTATCGGTGTACAATTTATGTCCATCTGGTTTGTTGTCTCGCATCTCGATGACAGGACATTTTAGCTTTACGAGGTCGGCCGTTTCATCGAGGAGGGGCGACAGAGTCGTAACCCAGTGATCCAAGTCGTAAGGGGCCTGGACGGTGGACCAGTCGTCCTCGAAACCTTGGTTCTGCCGTCGGGGCTGGATTACGAGGCAGTGCCTCTTCGCGCTCTGTTTCGCCATCGAAACGTCCATAATCGACTGCTCGGTAATAAAACTAGCGCAGACGGCCACGGCACCACAGTTCTTCCCGTCGCTCCGAACAATGCCAAGATACGAATGGGGGGTTGGGCTCCGCCATCCGGAATAGAACAGTGGTTTCTTCTTTTTCCGCGGAAATTATCGGGGGACAACGAGCAGAACGGGGAAAAAAGCGGTTCTGACGATGAAGCAGTGGCTTCGATCCCGTTCTTGCTTCCTACTTCCGTTTCCCTTTCCTCCGCCGCGGACGTAGACGAATGGTAAGCTGAAATTTGTTGGCTGACGTGCCCTTTGATGAGGATGGCGCGTCGAGAGAGATCTATGGCGCCCGGTTTTGCATTCTGCTGACCCTATTTCGCCGAATTTCATCGAATTTTCCTGTCTCCAAAAATTACTGAATCTTCTCTGATCTGGAGCTCGATTTCTTGTTCAGTTCTTGCCTCGCAACAAGTCGCTTATATTTTTATATTGCCCAGAAACGAGTGAGAAGTAGGTGGATGTTTATTACATGCAATAATAAACGGTGGATACGGGTGGCAGTGTCAGAAGCTAAGGTGTCAGCGCGACACTAATGGAACATAATGCGCGAATAGCAAAGAGCTGGGTGACAAAGGGACACGAAAGCTTTGTCAGATGCGAATATAGCCTCGAATAGTGAAATAACACCAGGCGGAAATCCTGGATGGTGCTTTGTGATGGTTTAACCACTGACTCGTACATTTGCACCCTCGTTGTTGAATATTACACCGTGGACGTTTAAACCTGAGACTCTGCATAAACCAGCACAAGCCTTCCCCTTTATTCCTAACACTGTACAGTTTTTTAGACGTCTCTTTGCAAAGAAAACTCCTCAATACGCTATTCAGAAAATCAACCAGATTCGACTAATTAAAATATAAAAAATCTACATCACAAAAATCCCAAAGCTGAACTCTAAATCAGCTTCAATCAGTACCATCCAACTATCCGATACCTTCGTTCCAATTAGCCCGTTAATTCACACCACCCACCACTCTCAGCTACATAGACAGGTAACTATTTACTGCGGAAGAAACGCGTCCATTCTCCCATCGAGGTTCATGTAGCACTTAATTTGCCTTGGTGCTCTTGATCCAGTACCGCGGCGCACTGGAATCTCTGCTATTCTGTTGGCCCTCAACCCAGAAACACGGGCGTCGATGTTTCCATTGTTGGCCGTAGTTAATCTCGCCGATCTGCTCGGCAGTGGTTCGATGAAAGCGACACGGGATCCCCGCATATCGCGACAGAGCGGGACGGGAGGGTGAAAAAAGAAAACAAAAGGAAGGCGGAAAGAAACTGAACCGAACTCACCCTTTGAAATTCGTGGCCGTGGCAACGAGAGGCGACCGCGTCGTCGCCCCTCCCCGAAAAACCGCAACCCGGGACCGGATGTGCACGCAATGTTTAGATTCTTCATCGCGGTCCACCGCATACACGCGTTGCATGTGCACACCGGCCCGTGTACAAAGGCTTGCGGTAAGTATGCGGGGATCAAATTTAATCCCTGGTAACCACCTCCCCTCCCCCCCACCTTCCCCTATCTCTCTATCTTCTATTTCCCTCTTTCCACCCTTCTGCATGCGTGTAACCGTGGCCGTGTGCCTGCCATGTGTCTAGCTTCCTTCCTGCTCGCTCTTCCCTACGCTCTTCCTCTTAACCTTTTTGCATATTTACGTTACTGTTGGGAAGCCTGCGAAGGGGCATTAAACAGTTGCAAACATGTAAATCTTGAGGGTATTTATGCTCGCCTAGGGAGGGGTGCAAATCTGTTCTACTGGGTGGTTCGGCAGTTTCTGGAGATTTAGATATTTGATGAGGCGTCGTGTTTTCATTGGAGTTCGACTGCGCGGAAGGGATCATTTGTAATACATGGGAGCGACAACGTTTGCTTTTGTGGCCGATGCACAGATGTTTGCAAGGTTTAACTTAAAGTATCGATGTTGTTATGAGATAGAAGAGTATTAATGACTACTCGGGTTAATGCAAGTTTTAAAATAAAGGCGACAGTATTATTCTTACTCTGAGAATTTTAGGAGTTTTTTTAGAGGCATTGTGAAAAGATGGAATCCAAATATTTACGAAATTACACATATATCAGCAAAAGTACTCTGATATCGACAAACGTATCAAAATATCAGATATGAATGAGTATGGAAATATGCGTAAAAAATTTAAGGCAAAAAAATACAAACATTTACTTTGAACAAAAAATGCACTGAAAGCCCGACCAGAAAAATGCCCAACAGCTCGGTCTACACTGGTAATAATAATAACAATTTTCTACCACAACCCCCGAAGCTTAATCCTAAGTACAGAGACTTTAAGTCACACCGACTCACCCTTCCTACGAATACTTTCAACCTCCCTGGGGGAACCACCTCAGAAACCGCCAGTCCGTGTAACGCGCGTACCCCATTACTTTTCCAACCCCGTACACAATCACGTGAACGTATAATTCAGGAACCCCGCATCGATAGACACGCCTAGTGGCACCGAAAACGGAGCATCGAGAATATCAGAGGCTGTCAGCGAGGCTGGGGACCATCGACGACAAGTTTTTCACCCGTGTCACTTTAAAGGGGCCCCCCTGCCCTGTTCTCACCGTCGCCGCGTCCCTCGTCCGCGCGGGGTGGCGTCGGAGCACGATGTTTGGCCAACACCCTCCTAACCCTGGAACGACCGGAGTTGTCGCGCGTCAAGACTGCAACCCGCAAATCTCGTTACCCCTGTTTGCCCTTCTGTCATGCAAATAAGTGTAACAATCGCACTGTTCCCTTCCCCGCGGTTTCAAGGGCGGCAGAAAGACGGCGAGTTTTTACAAACGTCAGCCCCCCTCCCAGTGTCATACGACCGCTTTTACGGCCAGCGCTAGGGAGGGACTGGTCCCAGCTTGGCCTGGGATTACGCTGTTTTTTCACGACACTCGTCGGCACCGGGGTTATTTACACAGTGCGAGCGTGTTTGACACGTCGTTAAAAATGCCGCCGCGATGTTAGCGCCTCCGTGTGCTTAACAAACGCCCGCGTCACGCCGCTGGCTGCGCGATTCTGTTTATAATATCAGAGGCGGCCGGATTACGGGCAGAAAGAGTGGCTTTGTTTCCCCGGGAAAACACAGCGGCGCGGCCCGGTCGCGCGAGTTAATGTCGCATTCCGTTTGAGGGCTTTGTCACATTTAGCGGGGAACGCGTGGCGACGGATGGCAGGCAGGTGATTTCGCCCGGAGTCTCCTGTGATCACTCGTATGAAGGGGGCATGTGCATAATTTGTACTCTGACGAGAGGCCCTCTGTCGTGGATTTCAGCCAGCACTCTGAGAGATTCCGGGGTGTGAGGTTCACAGGGAATACTGCGGGCAAGTTAATGAATGTCTCGTGTGTTTAGAAAACTTCTTGTATTTCCAAGGTAACGCAGAGTTCTTCTTGCTCCACAATCTGGTGAAGACTTGAAGAGGAGGAAAAGTCTTTAATACACCTTCAGCTACACTAATCCTTCCACGCAAAAGAAATGAAAATATTGCAATGTACAATTTCCTAAAACACGCCTGCAATTCCACGAAGAGAGGCGACATGTAAGCCGCTAATTCACCGCGGCTTCCTTTACATATCCTCGCCACGATCCAACTTTTCCCATCGATTCGGTCATTGCCACGCAAGAAAACTCCGCCGTGCAACGGGTGCTCGTGCGCCATAAACTGTAACGAGATCCAACCGCGACGGGGGGGAGGCGAAGTCGAATTTGTCGGTCACCCGTGCCACGGAACAATGCTGGAAGTTGAGCGGTTTAGCAAGTCGGAGGAGCGAAACGAGCGTGTGCGGTGGCGAAACAGTACAGGAACCGAACAAAACAAGCAGCTGGAAACAAAACACCGACCAGCCAGCAGCCTGGTCGCCATAATTAATATTCAGGCATTAACCCGCTCTTTCTCTGCTTTTCTCGGCCTATTCCCTCCCTCCCCGCCTGTGTCTACTCCCTCCCCCCCTCCGGCCGCGTTTTCCCTCGGCGCGCCAACCGCCCCAGCCTCCGGCCGACCATTTTTTATTTTTCCCCGAGGCGATAAATTTACATTTCATCTCCTGGCCCCGGGGCTCTGGAACCGTTTTGTTAAACATTACCCGTGGCGCAGTGCGGCATATGGACACGGCTCGTGCTAAGAAGAAGATTATGGGTGCGCAGGGACCGGGCCGCCGCGTAATTTCGCGGTGACGAAATTATCCGCGGGGTTTTGCATTTTCCAGATTATGAATTTTAAATCCGAAAGCCACCCGGGAATTAATTTGCCCGCGGTTCAGTCGGGACACGTCGGTCGGGCTCATCTGTGTAACCATTTAGCAGGACCCTAGACTGCCACTCGCCATCGCGCTCTTACTAGGGGATGGTTTCCAGCTGAAAAGCCCGCGGTGGAATTGTGTTTCAGATGCCAGCGCCTCCGGATGTCGGAAGGGTGTCGTGGTAATTGGGAGCTGAACGTTGACTCCAGAAGGAACCGGAGCGACGTTGCTACGTACCCTGGTGCATTTTTTTCTGTTGACCCAATTTCGTTTACCTAACCATTTGTCGGAGGAGTGACGAGTACGTCGCCAGTTAGGCGGCAGCAGCCGTACTTGCGCTAAATCCCACGCAAACTTCGATAACGAATCGCCGTGACACGTACACGAACCTGGACGTGCACTTTCCTGATGGCAAGCAGCGTGTTTCCTTTGCCAGACGTGTGTGTGCCTCCGTCACCCTCCTCTGTTTGCGCGCGTTGCAAGCAAATAGAAGCTGCAACGTGTCCACAATGAAAATCAGCCGCTCGTCAAACTGAAATACCCCCGATCAGGGGATTTGTTTTAGCGCTGGACACGTCCACCGGCATCTGCCATGGGGGATTTTTCTTGGAGGCCCCCGCGTCCTCGGCGCTCGTCGCGCTCCCCCGTGGTTACCGCGAGCAAACACCGAGGGGGTGTAATTTTTACAGATTTAATGGACCCTGGCCGTGACGCGAATGCTCAACGCCCTCGGAAGCTCCTCGCTCTTGCACCTCCTCCGCGCTTAACTTCCTGGTGACGCGAGCGGCGAAAATGTAGCCTAACATAAATTATTCAAGGCGAACTAAAAACTCCACGATCTTGGGAACCATTTTCACTTTGTCGTGGAGCAGTTGTGCCGAAAGCAGAATTGCCAGAAGTCCCTCAGTGGTCCCAGTTCTATCGTACATATCTGTGATCTTCAGATCTTCTTTTGCTGATGCGACGTTGTAACGCATCCATGATTGAGGAATGAAACGTTGAAACGAGTTTACCCGATCGGGCAGTTTCGGTGACCGAGGGACACGGAGGGCATAGGCTGCCGGGGTTGCGATGGCTTCAGCCGCATCGAATTAAACCGCCAGCGGCATAGCGCAGAACGCGCGGGCTGAACAAACGCCGGTAGAGCAATTATGAATTCCCTCTTTTGGCGCGGTGCACGCCAGTGGACGCTGCTTCAGCAGCTAACCCCCTTTTCCTGCCCACTACTCAGTTAACTTGGCCCTTGGTCGCCGTTTCACTCGCGGCTCCCCTGTCCGAATAGTTAATTAGCACCGGGGAAATTTGCATTTGGGGGCAAGAAGTTATATCTGGCCGGCGTGAAATTGGCCAAAACCTCTTCTCTTCTTTACTTCCGCGGAGCTGCGCAACGGTACATCACGGCGCTTAGCCTCTTTTAACCTGGATCCCCATTTTCCTCCTTGTTCCGAGCAATCGCGACTACTGTCGCTCCTTGCCGATGCACGTTTTACATTTGGAAGGAAGCTGTTTTACCGTAGAATAACACTGGGACAGTTTTAAAGCGTACATACACCGCAATTTGTAAATTTTAGTATTTTAAAATGCACTTTTTTTAGAGGAGATATTTACAACATATTTATGGCGAATTTATCGTATGTTAGAAGTACAGAAAATTGATCGTTTCTCGGGAAAAGAAGCTCGTCGTAACAGCAAACCGATATCGATCGTAGAATTACCGGGTAGATTAGATTTCAAGTTTTAAGTAACCAGTCTGTGATTGGTTTCGGGCAACAATGATCCCCTGGCGAAGAAGCTGGGCGCGCAGCTCGTGCTCGTGACTGGATCGTTGATCAGCGGTGATTTATGAGCGCGGAGCGGCGCAATAAGTTGGTACGTCGATAAATCGGCACCGAGAGGGAAGCCGATAACTTGTTTTGATGCCTCTCCGCGCCGAGTTTCGCGATTCTTCGGAGGTGCAATTTCGCCCGGAACGTCGATTCCCGCGTGAAAAACGGAATAGGTTTCTTATCATGCCGGGAGACTGACGAGCTCCATCGCCACTGGGATTTCCCGCAAATTTGTTGCCGCTGGAAACTAATTATCGACAGGAAGCCGACGTTTCCGACGAAATAGATACGTTAAAGAATAGATAGTAAACCGAGCTCGATTTATACTTCAAATTTGTAACTCAACCGCGGAACTTTTCGCCGACCCCGTTCTACTTTAAGAAAGATGTCGCAACTTTGGTACCTAGAGTCCATTTAATTCTCGATAATGTTTTACAAGTAAACTTCAGTAGAAGATTATCCAGGATTCTAGGATGAGAAATAAATACCCTAGCCACAAAATACAAGCTTGGAAGTCTCTGTCGTGCTCAACATTCAATTAACTATTTCTTAACATAGCTGTCAGGAATCACCATCAAGTAGATAGCCAACAGTCGTGCCATCCGACACGAAAGGGGATGGAAAAAAGAGGCCCACGGGTATTATCGAGGGTAAGCAGCTATCTAGATGCAGACAACCCGCTGGAAGCAATTCTCATTTGTTTCCCGCTTTTTAATCCAGTGCCTTGGAAGCATCCTGCCCCTTTCCCAGCACTTGTACCAGCTTCCTACGCTGCTTTCCCTGGTCAACCATCCACCGTCCCGCGAAGCGTTGATATATTAAAATCTCGTCATTGCCCTAGTCCCTCGTAACAAATACATACATTCGCCATTTGCGGTGCTCTCGTGGTTTACGATATTAATTACCTACACTCCTGTGAAAAGAAAGTTTAAAACTAATAATTTATGCAGGAAGTATCAAGTTACTATCACTAACTATCCTAGCAACCCCTCAATACATACGTGGAATATAAATTTTAACAGAATTATCTCAGTTGACAATTTAAACTTTCCCTTCACAAGGTGCTATTGCACTTTGAAATTCCGTAAAAGTTCCCCAATCACCTTTATTAGAATTCTGATAATTACATCGACATAGTTGGAAGCACGTTACGATGCTTCGTTATCCCCCCGCATGAAGTAAAACAATGCGCCGATCAAATTACCAAAGGCCCGCGAAAATTTCGCCCCCGCGTTTCATCAATCTTTCCCCGTGTTCCATTAATTCAAGCTAAGAAACGTCCCGGGGGCATGGAGAGTACCATCCTCCCGGGCAGCGTTATCGAAGCTCGCTTTTAACGATATTCCAGCCGGAAAGAGGAGCCGCGCTGGGAGCTGTGCAAAGCGGTCCGATCTTTTGACCAGTCGTCGCCGTATCGACAGCCCGGGAACAGGAACTCGTCGGGTGAAACTACTCCGCATAAGATTTTCTGCTCGCCGAGCTCCGGCGGCCCGGTTCGTCGACGTCGTCAGCCTTTCGCCCCTCTCTCCTTCCCGTGGATATCTCCGCCGCCCTCGGGCTCCGCCAAAAAGTAACGTCGTAAAGATCGAGATAATCCGGGCCGCTACGTTTCTGGGTAGCCTCCCCCCGCGGCCACCCCTTACCGCTCTGGTATCTGACCCGTACAATCCTCAACGTCCGCAGCCGGTAAATATCTTCCAGCGTCGTTCGAAGCAGCCCACGGGGCGGCGGTCGGTTGGCTGGCCGGGTTAAGTCGGTCTTACGATTTTCCTACCCTCGCAGCGTCCTTTTCAGCCCCCGACCCGCTATCGCGCCAGCCACCCCGACGGGTGTCAGCCTCTTTCTCACCGCGTCAGATCCTCCGGTCACGCTGCTGAGAATTCCTCGCAGACTTCCGCGCGCCGCGAGAGAACTCCCCCACCGTTCCTCCCCTTTACGACGCGTGGGAAGCATTTTCTGCCTTTATGACGTAGAAACGGGGACATTTCGCGGATACCGCTGCGAGGGGTGGCGAGTGGGGAGTCTGACCGTCGCCGGGCACGCGACATAGTTGGACGAATTTTCGGGCGTTATCGCGGTCGGACGTTGCGACGGCGAAACGGCATGCGAGCTGGGGGATAGTGGGGCAAATGCTGGTAAATATAATTGAGGGAATTAAGTGGAATTTGGGTGAATTTGTGTGGGATGGTTTTAGTACACTCCGGTTGACAGACGAGGTTTATGTATTCGGATTCTTTGAAGTGTTTAGGGATTGTGGGAAACTTGGATCTCTTGGATAGAATAATTGTATTGTAATAATGTTTAGTAGTAATTCTTATTCTAATAATTCAACGTGACTAAAATTTATTTAATTTTAAAGTGCCATAAATTGTTTTTTTCTTTTAAATTATAAAATTTAATCCGTCAACCCATTATTTTACAAGCATATCATTTAATTTTTCCCACCCATCGATGTTTAAGTGGGAACCTGGTTTAGGACGCTGAAAACACGTTCATTTTTAATTCACTTCCTCTAAATTCAGTTCCTCAAAATCAACAAGCTACCTACACAAGTTAGCATACACAGAACACTTCTGAAAAGAGCACCGAGAAATAAATAAACTTCTGAGCCGCGTCCTAACTCCTCGACATTCCCCAAAATAATGAAACGGTGGACGTATGTACATTGTACACATTTTCGTCAGGTCAGGCCCGCATAAAGCGCCGTTGCCGAACTTTTAGTGTGCATTCCCTCCCGCGTCCCATTTACCAGCGAGCCGGAGAACAATGGGCTTCGATGGGAATGCAAACTCAGCGACGGGGGCGCGTGCAATATACAATGCAGGAGGAAATCGTGAAGGATAACCAAGTGGTCTAGCGTGGAGTAGAGAGAACCCTGGGAGCAGCGGCTGGAGGGAGAGGGCAAGAGATGAGTAAATCGTACAATCGCCGGACCCTAGCGGCATCCATCAACAAGATGTATGGACTTCCAAGAGGATCCAGCCCCACTTCAGATCGCCGATGCGCGAGAGACGTTGCCCCCGAAAGCGTCGTTTGCGTCAGCCTTGGAAACAGAGGATGGGGGCCAACAAGGGCCGAAGAAGCGAGAAGCCCCGAGGAAATTACTTGTCTTCGTGCCACTCGTTGCGAAGTATCGACGAAGAAACGCATTACAGCGGGGCTGGGGACGGGCTTGCTTCTTCCTGGCCGGCTAGCAATTAGTATTTACAGCCGACTCGATGTGGAACACCCCGTCGACCCGTGTCCCGTTCGATAATCTCTGACGCTGCGAGCGTGCCCTGGCGGAATTAGGCGGGGAAAAAGTCGGAATGGGAAGTGATTACAGCAGAAGTCGAATGAGCTTCTTAGTGGCAGGAATTGAAATAATTAATGACCGCGCAGTAATTAGCTGGTCACTGTTTTCCTGCCCGGAAGCATCATAAATCTACGACACTGAAAGTTATCTATGGCGGAAGGGGAGTCACGGATTGTATCTTTGCGCGGTGCGATATTAATGATGGCCTGTATCGGGCTGAAGGGCGGCGAAGATAACTCGGAAGGGCGATCCCCGGATACCTGCAGCCAGTCGCGCGACGCTGGATCGCCTTGAACCCCCAGTGTCGCGACCTTTTAATGGACAATTCAACCGAGTTAATTATTCCGTCCCGCGGAATGAGTCAGGCTTCCCGTGGACTCTTCTGCCCGGCGAGAGGCCGGCAATTCACGTCGCCCCGCTGTTGGGAAGAGACAAGACGGTGGCAGAGAACCGGGGGGCAGGGTCGACTTTCCATTCATTCGACTAATGGACCCACGGTCTAATCTCGTCTTCCGCGATTTAGCTCCGTATGACCAGCGTTGCTCGCCTCTTTAACGTCTGGACGGACCGAGACTCCTCGATTCGACTGTACAACACGGCCAGTCGTCAAACTGTCCTCGTTAATCCTCATTTAACGAGTCGTGTTTCCGTAATCTGGTAGGGAAATCTTACATTAATTCCGGGGGAGGAGAGGTCGCTTGGAAAAGGTTTCTGCTGTGGGCTTGAGGAATTAAAATATTTAATACTTCTAAATATTTATTCGCTGAAGAACCAAGGCTAAGTGCCTGCTGGATTTAAAAAACAAGCCAGCGGGGTTCGGACATCACGAAGGTATTCTGATTAACCCTGTTACAGAAGCTATAGCACGCTGCACAGAAGGATTCCGATTCGCAAGGACTCCCGAATTCCATCGTTCACTGGCTGTTAGACGGAGAAATAGATTGGGCTTGGAAGCAACAAAGTCCATTCATAATTTCGCGCCGCAACTGGGGACACTTGCTTGGAAACTTTCACCCCCTCGCTTTGACAGGGAGTTTATAAACGTAGCCGCCCGTTTATTATCCCGTCACCCCTGGGACACGGGCGTAAAAAATAGAAGTCCTCCGGGGACGCGGGGGACGGAGGGAGGAAAGGATTGGGCGTGGCTAATCGCGGGCAGAAGGCAAGGGAGAGCAAGGAAGACGACAATCTCTCGGCTATGAATAAATTTCATCGGAGGTCTTCCACAAGGGCTGCTCTTTCACTTTACTTGTTCGCTTACTTTCGCCTCCCCCCTTCGCTTCCGCAGCCCCACCCCGCTCGAAGATTATCGCATGTAAGAGGCTCTCGCATAATGTATTTGCCTCTGCGCCTCGTACTACTGTCTCTGCCTCGTCCGTGAGCAGTTCTCGTCGTCCCATCTCTGCTGTCTACTCTGAACTGTGCTCCGCTACGAATTTCTTTGGCAGGGGACGACGCGGGAGACGTGAAGTGTTGATTAATCGACTGGATGATAATTTGAGGGACTTTGAATGGGATTAAAGAAGACATCACAATGATAAAATTAACGAGGTTGAATGTCGAGTAGTGATAAAGTGTCGTAGCAAGTTAAGATTGTTTAATTTTTTTCCTGAAGAATTACGAGACTGCAGAGATCGTTGTTGTTCGGACTTTTTCCTGATTCCTATATTTCTCGAGGCACCACATAAAAGGGAGCCCGGATTCGATACCTTCGACACTTGCTATTTTTAGAACCTGAACAGATGACGTGAAATAATGGCCTTCGAAGCCCTGTGAGAGATGCTTCTCGTAAAAATCCACCGGCTAAGTTTATCCAGCCCCGAATCTGGACTTGGAATCTCCAATCAGAGATGAGGTAAACCAGAAACCCGATTAATTGCACGCCAGTGGATGAAGCCTCGCTGTGATGCACGAGTTGCGATAGACATACCTATTTTTACAAAATTATCCTTATTACACCGAGCTTCTCGACCGGCGCGGATATAAATGACGGTGTCGGATATAGGATGGCGAATGGGAGCACGGAATTTCAATCTGTTTCGAGATCCTTCGCCAGACGAACGGAAGTCGCGTAATAAATCATGATCAAGAGGATTAATAAGTAAATGGACCCGATATTTGGGAAACACTGCCGTAGGAGCGAGGGAGAGAATTGCAAAGAAAAAGAAAAATAAATGCTGAAACAATGGAAAGCGGGGAGAAGAGTGAATGGATGGTGCGAAGAAACTATAGCCGGACGGACGCCTCATTTAAGCCGACAACTTCGCCAACTGGTTACAACTTTTTCCATCGACTAACGCAGATAGCGTCCGCTACGAAATGGCTCTTCCATTCTTTGTCCTACTCGCTAGCAGTCTTTATGGACTGCTGACTCGAACTAGTATACGAAAGGGTATTATTCCTAGCGTGCACTGCCACCGATTGCTTCCTCTCTTCTTCGTTATTCACTTTTCCTCCAATCCACTCGACTCTCCCTTTCTGTCTATCCGATTCGTTACGAGAGCGAAGAGTCTACACACGCGTCCTAAGTGGTCGAAGGGTCAAGTAGTTTTCCCGCTTCATAAACCCTCCTCCATCCCTTGGAATTACTTTAATTTTGTATTTCATTTCGGGGGGTGAAGGGGAATTGTATCTTCCCCACGATCCCAGCGCTCGCACCCCAAGCAACTCTCGCTGGGAGATCATTAAGCATGATTTTTCCCCGTTTGCTTATCCTCCTCCCAGCAACAAAGCGCCTCGCGCGAAGATTTACGCGCCGCTTTGTTCGGGGAAGAACCGTGGTCGATGTTGTGAAAACTTTTTCGCCCTCGTCTAACGCGCGGCCTCGTAAAATTCGCTCCCTTCACCTGCTATTTCGCGTGCCCCGCGAAAAACTCCTCCGCCCTTCACGTGTCAGCTTCAGTTCCGCTGCTCGTCGCCCGCGGCCACTTAAAACATTCTGCAGAAATGCGAGACGCATCGCGAGCGTCCTCCCAAAGAATGCTTTCTCCGTGCCTCGCGGAACGAGCAGTCGATTTGCCTGAATTATTCCGACAAAGCCACTGGCTCCTCGCGTGTTAACCGAGTTACGTTCCGATGCTCATCTCCTGTTGGTTGAATTTCATTCGCGTTTCGCTCACGTAATCACGCTGGATTTATCAGCGTTTAAGGCTCCGCCAACTAATTTCCGGCACGTGCAATTTGATGCACCTCTGATGTTTTAACGCGCACCTGCGGCACAGCGAGCTCGCGTACACGGTTGGTGGTAATTTTCGGCGAGGAGCAGTGATCTATCAGTGTGGACGCTTCTATTTCAGGAAAGTTCGACTTTCGAGCTGTCTTTGGCATCGATTTCTTATCGGGAAGAAGATTTAGCTGTCGCGGAAAATGGTTGGATGAATTAAGCAGATGTATCTTAGCGTCTCACAGGAATCTAACAGTAATTATTTACTGGGACATGAAAAAGTTTGATATTTAGACTAGAAGCATTCTTTAACCCCTTCTGATGGGTATGGAAACCTTTGTTCCACTGCAAAGTGGGCATTACTCATTTTTAACCCAAAAAATATCCTATAAATCTCAAAATCACGAAAAATGGTTATTCCTCTTTTTTACCCTTTCCCTTAATATAAACTTGATATTGATCAAATAAAATGTGTCTATGCATTGGTCTTCGCAGCAAGAAAGTCCAAATATCCCATGGGGCGATGTACGTTCATACCTCGACGTACGTTCCGTATAATTTAATAACTACGACGCTCCCCGCTGCTACAACAACGTGCAAAAGCAACATCATTTCCCGCTGCTCCTTTTTACCATGCAACAGAAACGCCCGCGAGGACACAGCGTCTGATGTACCGCGAACAACTGCAAACTGCTCCAACATCTTCATCCTTTCTCGCTTTCTTTTCCTTTTCCCCCGTCGCCTCGCTTTACCTGTCCGCGTCTGCTTCAATTTTCTCAAGAGAGCGTCTATATATATACAGCGGCGAAACGACCGACGAGGATATTCCTTAAGCACGTCATCTACTTTGTACTCTAGTGCTTCTTTCTCCTGCCTCAGCGAGAAAAAACTTTCTACGAAATTGTAAGCCCGCGCTGACTCCATGGGACAGGGAGTTTGAACGAATTTCTTCGCCCGGCTTCCGGGAGAGTGGTCAATTTAAACGGAAACAAGCTCCCCGCGGCCGTGCGCGGATCTATTTTATCCCCATAGATCCACTTTTTCGGTATATTCGTGACACAGAGACGTTTTGGAGCATTACACCGCGCTATAGAATATTCGCGACGAGTTAGCGCAGCTGTTGCTTTCATTGCGCTTCGAGTTGCAGTTGCTTCCATTGTGTTTAGATATCGGGGGGGAAACAATTGCCTGCTCGCGCGCCGCGCTGGTTGACGGATGAAACAAAACGTGTTCGGGGATGGCGAGAGCAGTGCCACTTAAAGTATAAAATGCTGTTACAAGCTTTAAAGCGAACGCACCTGAATGCATCGCCGTGGAGTGTACGTTTCGCCTGAAGTGTACCACCTGTGCTACATTAGACCGCCGCTACTTGGCAGTGATGAATAGGAAGGGAGTGAAATAAAAAAAATTGCACGGATAACACGGCCCAGGAAATATGAAAGCATTCCGCAGCGTCTTCCAGCTTCCTGGCTTTCGGCTGTACAAGGGGAAAGTGGAACAGGGAACCTCCACAGACGTATAACTCTGACTTGTACTCTTCATGGGCGGGCAAATTAAAAATTCGCCCACTAACAGTCCACTTTATCTTTAGGTCGGTGTGAGATATTGTTACGGTATTCAAATTCTTCGTCTGTTATTTAATTGTATTATATAAAGAATGTTGTCGACACTTGGTAATCAAGAATGATTGACAGTGAAGAAGTGCTGTCAAGCTTCCATTTCGTGAATTTGTTACCCTTCTTGAAGGTGGCGAAATAATGTGATTAGTAAGGAGATATTTTAGACTGAGCTTATTGAATAACAGTGAAGTGTATTGATCGATGTAGAGTGAGTGGTGGACAAAGTTATCGTGAAGAGGGACCTTAATTCTTTTATGAGGACTAACGAGGGGAAGAGTGTGAGAGGGGGATGAAATTCTTAACACTTATTCTTTGTTGACTGTAGTGTGATCGAGTTGAGGGGAACTAGCATTTGATAGTTTCAAGAAGTGTCTTAGAAGTGACTTTTAGAGATAAAATGAATAAGGATAATTTGAGGAGGAACCTGATTGCATATATACTTTGATAATTATAAATAGAAAACGTGGATTTCATAAATGTACTTTCTCGAGAGGTTGCAATCGTGTATAAAGTGGATGAAAGAGTGTGAAGACCCAAGTGATTATCGCGTGACGGATGCAAACGAGCAAGTACCTATAAAACAGCTGCAGAACAGTGGTCGTGGATGCATATAATTGAGGGCTCGGCGATAGATTGCGACAGGGGTAAACTATGGCTGCACTAGCAGGCGTACATACACGGTTAATAGCACCGCAATGCCATCACATACGTTGTAGCCTCGTCACATAAATAATTGCACGCTCCGATCGGCTTCTTCGCATCATATTCCACCGCACCTGCATATTCTCGACAAATACAACTGTCAATGCTGTGAAATTTAACCACTACAGTCGGCTGAGCAAGAACCGCGTGTTCCAATTAGCGACAAAGAAGATAGCACGCCTAATTTGCAGGTGAAAATATGCAATGAGAATTAAAAGAAGCATTGTCAATTTTACAAACCAGAAGAAATTAAAATTTAAACTTGAGATTGATGATCTGGAAGTTTGAAATCATTACTGCTGTAATTTACAAAAATAAATCACAATTAAACAGTCGAGCAATTACAAAATAAATTCTATTGCAACAGGAAAATGCAGTAAGCAGACCACTAAGACACTTCTAACAATATTCGAACTTTATCACCAAGCACAAAAGTGCCTGACACCCCGAGGAGATTAATTATTCCAAAGCGTATTAAATTCTATTTTTTTTCCAATCCGTGGAACTTTGCAGCTTAATTGCCAAAGCCTCGCGATCCCATGCACGGTCAAAGGCTGAGCGTGAAATTAAAAACGATTCAGGGCCGTTCACGAGGAGCCCCGTTGAAACACAATGAACGTGGACAATGTGGCGCGCCGGAAATGATGATAGAACAGTGACGCAGGCGTGCACAATCGACTGCTGGAGGACGGATCGCAATGAAATTGGACGATGGACACGGTAGTGCGCGATGTGTGCCTCCAGGAGTATTCGACGAGGTTAATAACCACGTGCGGAACGCGCGCGCATCTGCAATTGTTTAACCAACGTCACGTCGGTGTTGCCTGATTAAATGACATACGCGTCGCCGCGGTGTCCCTTGTAATAACGAGGCGAACGACTACGTAACGGATGCCTTTAACGATGATCGGTGTCGTAATTACTCACGCCATTACTAATCACGATTAATGAACCGGCTGGCCTTACTGAGACGAAAAACACGGGAATCCCATCGCGTCCTCGATATCATTCCCCATTTCACGAATATTCCCCTCAAAACATGCGAGTAGAATCGTATTTCAGAAGAATGTCTGACTAATGCCCGACCTGCTCCACTGCGGAAACACTACTGCATTAGTATAATCATTAACTTTCGCGTTCCCCTTTCTCCAGATCTCGGGAATATAATATTCAGCGCATCATCCCTTATCTATTACGCTGTCTAACGTTTGGATAATCGGTGTAGGTGGTAGGGAATAGGGAATATTTAGAAATCGAGTGATGTAGTCGAAGCTGCGCGGGTGATCCAGAGGAAAGCGTGGAGCTCGCTGGAAGGTGGCGCGAAATAGCGGAAATAACAACGTGGCGCGACGGGGGTGGGCTCGATAATTGAGGGCTGGGCAATAGATCGCGACAGAATTGGACAATGGAGGGTTGCTAGCGCCGTTAGTCCTGTCTCTTCGAGTGGCCGGCCCGAGGTTAATAGCGTTGCAGTGGCACCATGGCCAGGGAACGCTGGCAACTGGTGCCCCTGTGTCGCTGTCCCTCCCAACCCCCTGTCGGCTATGGTCCTGTACAATTTCGTACAGGATATCTCGCATTAAGGCCGGTTCGGGCGACTATATTACGGCATAATAGCGGCCCACATACGTGTCGCCACGTGCACCATGCGCTGCACGGCGGCGTCGTTAGATGCACCAGCAAATTGACAGACTGTGCGTGACTTTGCTGCGCCCCCTGGCTTCTACGCGATGCACCTGACAGCGGTGTCACGCATAAGGTGCTTTGAATCTTAGGGCGTAGTCTGCGTGACCTATGGATCACGGCCGCGTGAATTTGGGAGTGGAGATCTGTGGAGGATTTTGTTGAGAAAGGTGTTTTCTTTGGGTGAAGAAAGTACTGCCAGTGTTCGTGGTTTTCGTGGTGGAAGGAATTATGTTTTGTATAATATGGATGATATTTGAAATGGTGTTACATTTTCATATTTAGTAACGTAAAATGTTTGGTGCTTAATTTATTTTCTACGAGTTTGTAACTGGATGTTCACGTGAAAAATGGAAGCTGCTATGGTCATTCTGACTCGTGCTATAAGTCTTCTACGAAGTACAAGGCTGGAGTAGTTGTAAACCTATTCGTACTCAGCTGCTGGTGCTGGCAGAGTCGTTAGGTGTCATTTCGTAATCGTTTCACCTCGAGGTAGACTCGTTCCCCTTTAATCCTTTCTACTAAAGCCAAGAAGGATAATGATTTTTTAGAGGCGATGAAATGAAGTAGCCGGGGGAAAGCAAAAGGTACTTCTAATGTAATAAGGAACTCACGGGGGATGAAAGTTTCCACCTACGGAGTGTAACTTTTGATATATATTAAACTAACGCTCTTACACTGCGCAGCGGGCAGCTTGCTTTCTAATTCACCCTTGATTACGCGCTACAGGCCAATTCTTAATTTCGTCTTAGTAATACTCGTAACAGTAACCGTAAGGCTTAATAAGCGCGAGCGTTACGCATGGTCGTAATAATAACGAAGAGGAACAGCTGCGCTGAAAGTAAAGCTGACTATTTACGGTAAGGAATGCTGGATGTTTGTGTAGGTTCTTTACGAAATAAACGAAAAATATCAATTTGGGCGATCGTGAAGAATCGTTAAACATAATCTAGCTAATTATTACTAAGATAATTGTAGTTTAAATAAAACCTCGTTCATCATTCCAAGTTTGAAATAATTCGATTGCATAACTATAGCATAAAAAGCTGTTAAGTTTTCATTGCAATAATTTTTTTATATCCACTACAGTTTTCAATATACACAGAAATATAGGAAATCACAGATTAACCTTTAAGGGATGTTTTTACCCTGAAAAACGGGCGCAAACGAATAATTTCTTAACGAACATCCCTTGTTAGTTCAATAAAACTTAAATTCAGTCAAACAGGGGTAGTTTTTACTAGATCCCGATGTCACTTGGACCGTTGCAACGATTTCATTTACTTCTTAGACCGAAAGCTACATTGAATGTTCGGTTCTATGGACCTCAGACTCCACCGGCAAATAGGAGTGGCTCTCAAGAGATTCCTAAGTAGTTGAATTCGCCATGGACAACTACGGTATGGGGCTCCTTCCAACGACTTCATTTGGTTTTTAGACTGGAAGCAACCTTGAATATTTAGTTCGATAGAACTGAGATCCCGACAGCGAGTGGGGGTGGATCTTGCCAGATCCCCAGCTGGATTAGCCGTAGACAACTATGGCTTTTGGAATCTTAGCTTCGGCCCGTAAAGCCGAGATTGAGCGGCGGGAAGGTGGCGAGATGGCAAGGAATCGAAGAGGGGAGAAATTGGCTGCGCTTTATCTGTAGTTTACTGACGTTCGAAGGGAAGCCATTGCCTGAAAGGGTGCAATGCCATGCGGGGGTTAGCATGAATGGAGGGAGGTGCGCTTCCAGGAGGGCTTGAAATATCGTGGGTGGTGCGCGAAGGCGAAGCGACGATTTAATAACGGTACTTAGTGTCGCGCGAACTTTATAAATTTTGCTTAATCCCCGCTGACAAATCCACCCGGTCCCTCGATTTTCCCGCGAGGTAGATTTTCCCTCTTCAGCTTAACGCACACTGACGTCTACACGCGTGACCAGATATCACGCTGCGTACGCAGAGAGACAGATCGATCGAAATTTTCACGCGTTCAGTATCAAAGAATTTTCAGTAAAACCGCTCAGATAATACTGAAAAAAAAATAGCTTCGTTCTATCGCTAAAAGTAGATCTCATCTCGATGACTTTGAATTATAAAATTATCGCTGAAAGTAGACCTCATCTCGATGACAATTATATAATTCAAGGATTCCTCAATTCCCAGAGATGGTGGCCGATGTGACAATAACAGTTACGATGCGACCGGATCTAAAATGAACCCGTTTTATACATATATCTCTCAGTGAAAATGATAAGGCCTCCCTTTTGCATAGCTTTCCGTCACGTCCCCCTAGCTCGATGACGGAGGCACGCGGTTCGTGGAGCGGCAGATAAGCGCGCATCCACAGAAATCGGCAAGAAGGGGATCGATCGGTGGGCGATTGACTTGGTAAGCCGGCGCTTTTGAGGATTAGCCGCGGCGCATTGCACATTATGCAATTGAATCAGCGAGCTAACCTCGATCAAACGTGTCCAGCGTCTGTGGCTGCATATACACAGCTGAATATTACAGTTGCGTCTCCCGGCTTGGCGGCGAGCACTCAGCTTCGCCAATATTCAGCTTGCCAGCTAATGTAAACCGATTTCTGTCCTAAGAACGCTCTCGCTCGCGGCAGAAACTTGAGGATGCATTCTACGCTGCACCGACAAACCCTGCATATCTCGCTTGGTGTTGGTGTTTTAGGTATTTGGTCTCGTAGAGGAACAATTACAAGGAGAACATCAGAATTCATTAGGTAAACGAGGGTGGTAAAATGTGTTGTGAATCAATGGGTAACTCAGGCAATTAAAATATTGATAACATCGTTCCAAAGTTCCCAAGAAATTTTATAAGTAATTATTTACTGGAAATATGAGGGGAAAGTTATGCAAAATTCAGAAACATATCGATGCGCAAATATTGTATTTCGAATTTTAGCGTTTTCGAGAAAAACAGGAATCTATATAAGATTCAGATGCATACAACGAACAAAAGTATTATTTTTGACAAATTTATAAAATAGCTATAAATTGAAAGTTCTTATAAAACTAAAATTTCACAAAAAATCGACATACAATGTTTGTGCCCTAAGCCATCGATATCCTGCTTATGTACCACCCTCCCTACTAAAAGCTTCCTAAATTTCCCTGAAACATGAAGGTTCTAAAGACCCCTGAGCTCGAACGTACTGACCCGACAAAGAAACCCGGACCCCCTTCTTACCTTCCAATTCCCACGCACACTTTCGAATATCTCCCAACTTGATCCACACTCCCAGGGATCCATTATCACGGTCACACCCTTTACAACCAGCCCGTAAATCCACCGTCTAATTACTTCGAATCAGCCGGTGATCTAGGGTTGACAATATCTTGCCCGCGTAATTGTCTCGAAACAATTCCGTTGGAGCAACGCGGATGACAGCGTTATATAGGGGCCACGAACTTGCCAGCCTACAATTCGTACGCGCAGGGCTGCGGCGGCCGGTGGAAATACAATTACCCGATAATACGCTGCGGAACGAGAAGACCGGGACGCGCGAGTGGCTCGCGAAGACGTATCGTTCTGGCTTACGTCGCGGAATATGGGTCAGTAAATCGCGTGCAGCGTTCCCCCCTGTTTTCTCGCGACCGATCAACCCTAATCCGATCGCGGCTCGCGTGGTCTTGATTCGTTAACTCGGCCGAGCGATCTTCCGCGGCGCGCCTAACCGGCCGTTTTCGTCGCGCAGCTTTAAATCCCGCGACAGGGATCTACGGAGGGCCGAGCCAGGAAACAGGAAAACTCGAATAAGACCGTCGCGATACAGCTGGCACGCGATCAAACAATCCCGTCGTTGGCCGTGCCGCGGGCTTAAGTTATTTTCCGTGTTACTCGGGTGTATCGTCATCGCGGCGGGACGCTCCGCCGTGTCCCACCCGCGCCGCGGAAATGGCCGCGTATAATCGGCCGCGTGCCTGTGAATACCAGCGGGGGCGCGAGGCAATGGGGCGGAACTCCATTCCGGCGACGGGCCGTTCCATTCGACCGTTTCAACGACTTTCTTGCGTACGAGTTAAACGTCCCCCGCGGAATGCTTCGGACACGGAGCTACGCAAATCTTTACAGAGCCGTGAGTAACTGCTGTTGCGCTGGGTTTTTGCGGGCCCGTTTTGGGCTCGCTGGCTCCAGCGCCAAGTAGTTTGATTAACGATTCCGTTTTTCGGCTGTCTTCGGAGCAGTTCGCTGCTGCGGTGTGCGGTGACGTCTGGGGAAGCTTCTCGAGGATTCTGTTGGCTATTTCGAATGCGATTGTGGTCGAGGGGGATGAAGCTTCTGCGGAAGGACCTTAGGTTTTTAGGTCATTGATTCTTCATGACAGCTAAATCGTTTGAATTAAAGAGTAGGATGAGAATTCTAAGAATACTAGGGATCTTCTTATTGCACAACCCTGGATGCAGGATGACGTAGTCTCGCGAGAGGTTCGAATCCCGCAGGCCAGGACCTAGAATCTAGGCCAGACGGAGGAAGAATTTGTACGTGCGGTAGGTTGGCTGGAAAATCGGTCATCGAGGTCGCGTAGGTCCAGCGAATTAGCATTCCGAGCTTGGCTTTTTAATTTCGCGTGTCCTGAATGGAAAAGCGAGCGGTGTCCCGATCCTTGGACGCGTAATTTTCGAGCAATATTTGCGGTGTACGGTGGAATAAGGGTGGCATGACCCCGCTGCAAAAGTGGGTTAGGTTAGGGCAATTGTGACGTCACTCTGCGGCAACCCAGTTACCCTCCGCCCCTTCCTCTTCCGCGCGGTATCACCGCCACTAGTTATAGACAACACTGCGGTAAAGTGGCGAAGGCTAGCCTGTCAACCGCTCTTTAAACGCCCAATTTCCTCCGTGAAATCTAGATTTGGTCAGTTTTCTGGTAACTTCCGCAGAAGCCTCGGGCTTCACCTGACAGCTTACTGTCTTCAGCTTCGACTTATCAATATAAATTATTAGGAAACTGACACTAGTTGTGGGGCAAAGTCATAAGTTCATTAGGGATGTTGGAACTTGATACAGAAAGGACACTATTATCAAAACTTGGGAAAGTGGTCGGAAATATTTTCCTTTAGAAATCGACAAAACAAATTTGTATCTTATAGTCCTGCAAACTGAGTTGTATCATCAAACTACCTATTACAATTTTATTAACACGGAGTTATGGAGTTCCTGTTGATTACTTCACTACCAAAGGAAAGGTGCTGAAAGCTTTTGCTCGTGACTGTACACGGAAGTCTTCGAGTGTGAGAAATGGTCACAAAGTGCATAGGCTTTGTCGCGTAGGAAAAATGGGATTGACTATCTCCGTGGGAGTTGATGGCGTGGAACTCGCACGCGATCGGACAGATCACGGTGTTGCGAACGTGTTTCGTGCCCCTAATGTTCCTCGAGCGCGGCGGTTACGAGAACGATGCTATTTTCACGGCGTTACGCCGATAGTGTATAATTGCTGGCAGCACGGGTTCGGATATTTAGGTTACCCCGTAAATCACTGGCCCCACCCACGCGCGCAAGCTGTCGGTGGGTCAGGTCAGCGAAGCAGGTTAACTACCACCGATCGCCCGTTCTTCCAGATAAATGAATGCGAGTAATGTCAGTCTTCTGGTTGATATTGGAGCGAATCGATTTGGCAATCGTTTGTTAATGGAAGGAGCCCTACTTCTTCGTTGAAGGCTTTGATTGCTAAGGTGCTATCAAGCTATTAAGAAATAAGCCACCAATATGTACTCGTGTTCTCAAAAGCTACAAATATATTCAAGTTTCGAACTATAAGCGTGTGACTAGCATCTTCTAGTTCCACCCATAAACTTCTGACGACGCAAACCAAGTGCCCCATAGCCAGATCAAACGTATCTAAGGAATATGAGACTTTGACCGTTCCCCAAAGTGTTTCCATAAGGTCGTTTAGCTGTCACGAACATAGGACTTGGAAAGAGAAAGCGATCGACACTTGGGGGTGTCATAAATTAGGCTCTTAGCGACTGGGGTATAGAAACACATTCGTGATTGTATCGTCGACGACTCATGCTTCCTCGTGGAAAATTCTACGTTTACCATCTCAACTTTATTTCCTACGTTTCGCCTTCTACAAGAACACTAAAATTATACAAGCATAGCTTGAAAATTCACTTGCAAGTAACCCTTCATATTCCTCTAGCGTCCTACCAGCGTCAGAGTGGAATGTATATCCATCCAAGTCTTTTAGCAATCCGAAGAAAGAGGTCATCAGACTTGCCTGCAACCTGCCCCCGCAATATACGACCCTGCAACACGGTTAACCCCCTCGCCTGAACCCTTAACGGCCCCAGACAACGCCAGCCAGAAATCTCGTTTGCCACGTACGCGGAACTGGGTCGACAGCGGCCTCCACGAACCGTGACCCGGTTTCCGATTACGTTTTCGAGCCATTACGTTTCCTGTTCCGTTCGCCGTCGACGTGCACCGTCTAATCACTGGTTTCATTGGCCGCGACGAGGAAGCAGCGCGAAACGATCCGTTCCAGCTCGTTTAGCGTTACTTCAATCTCGGTTCCCCTTACAGCGGATTAACGTGGCTTGGTCCGCGGCAGAAAATTATGTTGACAAACGCCGCCGGCTTAGCTCCGCGCCAGAATGCCTGCCGCGTCGGCACTGTTTAGAATCTAATTAGACTAACGCGTTTTAACCCGCTCCTGGGCCCAGCCTGCGTTCCCAGTCGCTCATCTTCCGACGAACTCGCTGGCCGCAGAGTTGACGATTGATAATTGTCTTTGATGATATTCTTTCGGGATTGAAAATGGCAAACGGCACTTCTGGGGCAGTATATCTGTGTCGTGACTTGGCAGTGTGTTTCTTGTGAATAGATTACCCAAGTGGTTACTTTCTTTGAGGATGCATTGAGATATTCGTGACGCGAAGAGAAACAGAAACTTTCGTACGACGTGATTATTAGTAACTTCGTGAAAAAGGAACGAGGGGTGGTCTAACTGGAGATGCTAGATAACCACTCAGCCTTGAATGCAAGTACAAAGTTCTTCCCCGGAATAGTTGTATCCAGGTACTTTTAAAATATCTTGAGAATGATGGAAATCGATTTTATCGTTCCCCTTAAGTCTCTTTTCGCGGGCGTGCCACTCCGCGTGCTTGCAGTTCAAGTAGATACTATTATGGTGAGCTGTGGCCAAGGCACAGCAATTTTCACGCCAATCTCGCGTCCTCGAGCGAAAAGAACAAGCCAAGTTTTGCCTTCGTGCTTTCCGCGGCGCATCGTATGAATTTCTATCGTGCATTATCCGTATGAGTTAAGCAATGCCCGAATCGGTGGTCGTAAAAAGTTTCCTGCACCAGAGAAAGTGGCTAGACTTTGGTCGTTGGAGAATGGCCAAGCCGTGGCATTGTTCTTCGTGCGGGGAATGGCAGCGATGAAGTTCGAGCAACATTATTGGCGATGTGGGCTTCGTACACGCAGCACTGTTTCTAATTATTTCAACGATACTGCGCTTTACGTTTATTCCTCTCGCGCCGTAACTTCTGTCATTAGTAACGTTGTTCTCGAAATGGGAGCGCGTTTTGTAATAATTCTTGTCAGAGGATTATATCGCAGGGCAGGATTTGGTACAAAGTAGAAATTACAAGAGTCAGTTAATTTCATAATAAGTAATAATAAGTAATAAATAGTAATAATAATTTACCATATTTTGCAATTATTTACACGATAGTATGTAAAGCAATGCGGTGAAGATATTTGTTTGCTTGTGGTAGTAGATTCAAACCACATTTACTGTAAATGAAAAAGGGTTTAAAAGTACCCACACGTTTTTTTTTTAATTTTGCCCTTATTCAAACGTTATGGTAACGCATGAGGATCTCGTAATATCGAGTGATCGCGTGCTGGGTTTTCCAACGCTGGAAGCAAGTTCCAGAATAGGAGTTGTAACTACTTGTAACTTCAGAATACCCATAGCTTTTATATTGAATGCCTTTTCCCTGGCCAGCGTAATAAAAAGTTACAATTCCGATCGAAATAAGATTACTTCCAATGTCGTGCACTATGGCGCTAGCACACCTGCTGCTTCCCTAATCTATAAAAGTCGCGGCTACCACAGTTAGCCGCGTCGATATCAGAGTGCACGATTGTCTGAAATAATTCAAGAATTTTTTAATATCCTCCAATTCGTTAACCACCCCTTTCCGTACCAGTAACGGTCTTTACATCCACGAGTATTTTTGCTGATTCACTGTCGATCTTTAATGGATTGCTCGGCGAATAACTTCGCTCCCATCCCGTGAAAGCTGCGCAATCGACATTCGCGGAGATCCCTCTTGTAATAGCTGGCGCAGTATTGGCGATATTACGAATCCATTATCGCGTTATACATATTCCCCGCGCTCATCGCGATCTTCCTTTTTCACTGTCGAGAACCGAGCCAGGGTAAACGATTTTTCGCTGAAACGAATTTAAAGGAAAATGCAAATCCCAGTGTTGATCCTCTCGTTTTATTGCTGATCCATTATTTTCTTCTAGGAGGTTACTGCGAGTGTTTGTTGCAGCTCCGCTAGTTCTGTTATTCCCTGTAATTTCGTGCAACCGTCTGTTTTCCAGGGAAATAGAAGCTTAAAGTTAAAGTACCCACGCTCTAAATTTTAGTATTCTATTTCTTAGTTCGTGGAATCTAATATACGGTACTGTACTGTATTTCCCTGTTTGCATTATGTGGATCGCCGGGCACGCAAAACTTTCGCGTTTACAGGAAATCGACGGGAAATTGGAATCCCCGAAAAGCGGATTCCGACTTCGAAACTTGAGGCGAGTGTCGCTGACAGAGGGGGTCTTATTACTGCGAAACGCGTCGATGCAGTTTTCGTGCGATCTCTTGGATACATAAATTCTGTCATTACTAAGGCGACGTATAACGATTCACTTTATTCCCGTGGATAAATCAGCGTTATATAACAACCGTGGCCATATCATCCTTCCTTGAAAATGGTTTTCGCGCTACGAAAGCTACGGAGTACCGTGTAGCATACACCCTTCAATCTTTCCATATTACGGTATTCAAATCGTCCTTTCTACGAGATAAAAGGAAAGCTAAGGCTTCAAATCTGAACAGCTCCGAGATACAAACGTCACGCTGAGAATTCTACGTTGTGATATTCAATTTCAGAAAAATAACTGTGGTATTATATTCTACATAATCCCAGCGTTATCCTATTATTTTCAACCCTGAATCGAGAAATACATATTCGCAAAGATGACAACCCCTACGTCGCACTAAGGTAAAACACGAAAATGACTCACAAACAAACCAACAGACAAATAAACGCAAGGTGCAGCCATAAGCTGCCATTAACCTAGGCCAAGGATCGCAGCCAGGAGCGTTACGTTCGTACAGAGCAGCGCAATTCCATTCAGCACAATATCACGGTCTGAAAGAATCGCGTCCCAAAGGGATTAAATTAGCAGGGGGGAACTCAATAAAAAGGTTGCGGGGTGGGAGGGCCACCGATCTTCCCATCGAGATAAGCCGGCGTCGCGGGTAATCTCGTGGGCGATTTTGAAGCTGGAATCCGGAGAATCGGTGGCTCTCCTTCTCCAGCGCACGCCGTTGGCTCCACGGAATTGCAGGAATTGCCCTGGCCGCTTAAGCCCGCCGAGATTGCTTCCTGTTTCCCGCGCGACACGTACTTATTTCGCGGGAAGAACGACCGCGCGATAACTGCGCCGATGGGCTCGGGCGGTTGATTCCGAGAGGAGCGAAGACGAAAATGGTACCTACGCCGAGGAGGGGTAGCGACGTCTCCGAGGAGGCAGGAATAGACGTCTCCTGGCGGCGCGAGAGAAAAGCGGCCGAGAGGCTCGCTGCAAATGGCGTGGATTAGATAGCTTCCCCGCGACGAATCCGCGTCCCCTTCGTTCCGCGGGGCTGGCGACGAATTCCTTTTCAGTATTACGCTCGTCAGGGAATGTGGAGACGCTCCTCCTGCGCACCCGAGCATTCCTCCTCGCTGGGTGCTGAGATGTGTTTGCTCTTGTTGTCTTTTATGCGACGTCTGCGCCACGCTGCTTCATGCACACCTGCCCCGTGCAGCCAGCGAGATGCCAACGTCTTCGATACACGCTCTCCGACCGCGCTATCTAGTAATGGAGGGCGGTGACGATCGTTCTGCGGTTCCTCCGAACCCTTTCATGCAGAAGGTCGTGTTGGGATTCAGGGTGGCGCGCAGGAACGTGAAATAAATGGTTTGACGTGTGATGAAGTTACGGGGCTTTGGTAGGTTGGTTTCTGAGTGCTTGGTGGCAGATAAATCATTGCTGCGATTGATACTTTTAGGTTGGGTTATTGTACGACTGATTCGATGTGAAAGTATATAGGGATGGTAGACTTTTAGCTTTGCAGTTTTAAGTAGGTACTGCAAACTGCAGACATAGTCGGAGACTGAGCGGTATTTTAAACGATTCCTGTCTGGTACTGTTTTATAAATATTTAAGTCGCTTATAATGCCGCCGCTGCTCGTCGTCTTTAGTATTGGAACGGGAAAATGGATAAATTGAAATGAAGGGATGAAAAAGTTTGAAAGATCCTTACAGTTTCAGGGCTAATACTCGTTTGTGAAAGGTATTCGAACGCTCGCTGCAGCTTCCCGGTAATTAACAAAGTTTTTCATCGGTAACTGGTACGAAACGAAGGGAAAGAACGAAGCAGAAGAATGGCAACGGGAGGAAGGATATCCTTGTCGCGGATGCGAGAGAGGTGCAGTAGCTTTTGGCAAATACCGTGGATTAGCCAGCTTCGTGCCAGAGATTCCGAAGAATTACTCCTTTACGTCGAGCAGGGAAAGTGATGAAGTGTCTCTGTACCTTCCCTAATCACGTGCACCGGGTGAAATATCGTGGTTCACCTGACCGAATGTGTTAGTTCTACGACAGAGTCTATTAAAAGATAAAACAGGGTAGAGAATGGTGTATCAGGAGCCTCTGATTCTAAAAGAATTACTCCGAGTAAAATTTTAAAAGAACATAGAACCTTCCAAGTACCTACATCTAAATACAAAACACATTCGCAATTATTTGAAAGCAGCTTTGGTCTCGGTGCACATATTGCCAAATACAAAGATGCCGATCCTCGAGCCAAGGACCATCCAGGATGCTTTCCGCAGTTTTTCAAGCCAAGTTGACCGGAAGGTGATCCGTTGATCTAAAAAAACAGCATCGCTTTTGCATAAACCTTGTCGCGGCACCGTGCTACCCAATTGGACTTGTCGGAATCGAGTTTCCGTTTCGATCAACGGTTATCGGTTCCCACCTCTGTTTCCTTCGACGGGCATTCCGGAGGCAGCCTCGAGAATCGCACCGTAAAATGTATTCGCGGCAGGCAATTTTCGAATGTCCGCCATTCAGCTGGACGTGGCTCCGAAGCTACGGTTATTCCGTTCGGCCGAGCTGTTGCTAGCAGCTCGATTTCCATTCGGGAGAAATCGGCCGGAAGGTCGCGAGGGTTAAATTAGCCGCGCGGAATGAAACACGACGGGTAGCCGGGAATTCGGCTACTCCGCCGCGTCGAGGCGGAGTATCAGGCTCTATTGACGACCTGAAAACGGGGGTCGAGGAGTTTCGGGATACATTGTGCCTGGGAAATGGTGGACGGTCTGCCAGTAGGTGAATCTCTAGGAGAGCAATTGAAAATTGTAGAACAGGCCTCGCAATTTCCGAGGAAATTGACAGTGACTTTGCTGATAAGTTCAGAGGAGTTCATAATACTCATGAAAAATACAGAAGTATCCAAATAGAATTTAGGAATATTTACTTTGCCTTCTCTATTTCATTCTGGGATGCCCGGAGATTCTCGATGGGGTTGCAAGGGGATCATAAACTGAGATGAAAGTACAACGTACATAACTGATCCATCGCCCACAGTCCTACGATTCCCCCACTTCTTCCCCAGATCACCCAGCAGATCTGGAACAGTACGGGGGTCGGAAGATGGCAAATCATCCTTGCTTATGTGCCGTGCTGGAGCACGATTGTCCTCGGTCGGCCCGGAAGGGAAGAAAGAAGCGGAGGAGCGAAAGTGGCAGGGGACAAAGCCAAGAGGACAGGCCCGTTGAGAAAGGCGAACAGGGAGAAACAGATGTGCAAGGGACCGTCGAGGATAGGTTGCTTAGGTAGCGGGGTTTCTCGTAATTTCCCGAGGGTAAAGGCAGAGAAACGTGCCGGTGTCCCGTCGTCCTTTTCGTCCTGGCGCCGCCTCCGTCGTCGTGGACGGAGCCGCTAATCTCTCGAGTTGCACCGCCACGAGTCCAGCTACAGAAACGTGGAAATGGAAAGTCCTCGCGATAGAGCCACGGCAATGGCAGTGGTCGACGTCATCGCCGGTCGCCGGGAAGGAAAGAGCCTCCCCTCTCGCTCGACCCTCGATAATCTTGTCCACACTGCCTCGCGGACCCGGTTTTTCGTTTTATATCCGCAGCCACGGCCGCAGAGCTCCTCAATGGCGCTCGAATCGATCGCCGAGTGTAAAATCGAGAACGCTCGGTGATAATGGAGCCGGCTCCAGGCTAGATGGGATCCTTTGTGTGCCTGCCGAGCTGTGGTCCTGATAGGATCGCTAATAACTTCTACCCTCTGTCACCACCCTTACAAACCACAACTAGCAACTGTTTAACGCCAATTTTATAAGCACGCCCCTCGTCGCTGGAATTAAATGTCTTTATAGCGACTCAAGATTAAACCGTTCTCAAAGCATCCTTTGAGCTTCGAGTCGAGGCTGCTCGGTGTCCGTTGCAACTGGGCATTCAGTGCCTTCAAACACCGCGCTCGGTAGGACGTTTCCTAGTTATACATCCTTGAGGCTTTGCAAACGGACAGCATCCGCGAACACTGAATACACTGGCCCTCACTTATGGAGTTCGTAAGGAGTTTTGTACGATGCGTGGTAAGTAAATAGCTTCGCAGACTTTGCGGCAGCCGTGGAAAGACCGTTTCAGAGGATCGCGTCGAGGGAATGTCTGAGTTTTCTATTTTCGCGGGTTTATCGGGGCCATGGATAAAGATACGTGTCGCGTTCGCCGCAGGATCCTCTCTACACGCGGGTCAGGACCGCTATAATCGTCCCTCTGACGTCCCCGTGGTATCAAATAACGGCCGCGCGATAAATAACCGCGCGATCCTCCTCGAGATCACGATACCGCTCGAAAACGTCAGCGGCACGTGAGCGGGTCCCCATCGAAATCCAGATGAAAGCACTTGGCCGCGACGCGATGCACGCCCGCCTTTATTTATGACAGATTTACAAAATTGGAAAAACCACCTCGACCCGCCCGGCGCCCCGGGCTCTCGGCCCTATTCCTGTAACGGCCCGATCGACCTCTGCTCCCACCGCCGCCCCCGCAGAATTCGAATTTATGTCTGTCCGATCTGTCAAGGGTGGCTCTTATTGCCTGCACGCGCTCCAGTTCTGCTGAATCGGGGCAAATTAAGATACGACCTGAAATCCACTGGGTGCTTTTCGCGTGGACGAAATTCTTGGCTGGGGGGATTTCGGAGGACAATGATAGTGAGGCTTGCTTATGGATTTGCAGGGTTTACCAAGGTGTAACTGGTCTTTTTATTGGAGGCTTGTATGAATGAGTTGATGAAATATTTACTGTCTCTAATATCAGTTTTAAGTAAAATTCCTTGAATTATATTATGAATTATATTTTTAAAAGTAACGAAAGGAGTAGGACATTACCGACAACTGTGAGATAAAGATTTTTATCCCAAGATGATTAATGAAGAAAAGAGTGAGATAGCTCTGACACAAAAATATTGAAAAATAATATAAGACCCCACTTTCAAGATCTACTTTGTATACTTTCCAACCCCTGCGTTCACCCCCCAGGTAAAGGGGGGTGAACGCAGCCCGTCGAGCCTCCGTCCGAGATTAAAAAGGGATGCACTAACGACATTAGCATGAAAAAAGCGGAATCGTCCGTCGAGGAGGAGATTGCCCGCGTAATATCGCGCTCTCGTGGCGATGGCGAGTTTCGAGTAGGTACATCATGCTCGCTGAAGGGGCATCGAGCGAGGAAAGCTAGAGCCTGGCCTGGCCGGCGGCAGAACGAGAAGTAACACGTAAAAGATCCTTCCTGGGTAGAAAGAAGCTCGGCGAAACGGGTGAGGAGGAAGGGGACAGGTGTTCCAAGCTCTTGGTAAATTACTCGTCGCGGCGAAGTCGGCTCCAGGCGAGCGGAGACAAGAACTTGTCGATCGTGGACGCCTCCTATTCCTGGATAAGTCGGTCGCTGTTACACCGTCTACCTACCAGACACTAATTTGCTTCCCCCCACCCTCGCCACCCGTTTGCATTAAAGCTCAATCGCTCGGCGAACGACGGCTAATAGCGACGGCGAGCGATTCGATTTCTCGCGGCCCGTTTCCCTTTTTGTCTTCCCACCACTTTCCATCCTCCCCCTTGGATTTATTACGCCAGCTTCGCGTCTCTCGGCGACGTCGCGTCGCGTCGGTAATGCCGCTGGTTTTCCCACGGAATCGAATCTCGAGTGGTTCCAAATGCTCCCCGGCGATGCTGGCATTCAACGGCTCGATGCAAGGAAAAGCTATTCAGAATCGTAATTGCGTTATTAACGTCCAATCCTTTTTTCGCTCGCCGCGAAGCGATTGAAAGTGTTCCCTGGGCTTGGAATTAGCTTACGAAATTGATTAGGATTGATTGGGACTCTCATGGGCCAGGGTTCAAAGCTACGCAAACTACTCCTCCTTCGAACCATATTCCTTACAGTTTCTCATCATTCCGCTATGTTACATTGAGTCTCCCATGAACCGCGTCCGTTTAAACACCCACTGTTCTACATGCTCCTGGTAAAGATAAATTCATCTCCGTAGATGAGCCATTCCAGCTTCGAACGGTACTTCGAGCTGGAGAGCACTCTCCCAGCGTGATCCCAAGCCTCCTCCTTTTCTTCCTCGATCCTCGGCGTCCTTTAATCTCTAGCTGCAGCGAACGGCCGTTACGCGTTATACCCGGTGTACTCCATTCCCCCGCAGTGGCTTATCCCTTCTGATAATTAACGCAACGCCCGATACTATTTATATGTGATAGGAAACTCGGGCGCCCGGCTTAGCCTGCAGCCCAGGCTGCTACAACGGCTCGGCACCGTGGCGTAATTTCGTCGGGGCGCACGCCAGTGCTTCCAATTACCGCGAAATCGTATTAATCCCCGCGAAAATCCCGTGTCGAGGTGATAAACGCGCCCCGACGCGGCCACCAACGGGATTAGACGGCCACGCCACCTGCGAGGAAGATACCCCGTTTACACGGGCCCCCGACACCTCCGAGGAAAAAGTTTTGCAAGCTACTGAACGGGGCCCGGCCGCTGATCCTTGTTGGCTGAGAACGTGTTCTTTTGCCTGGCAACCCTCGTTGCATACCCGCGCAGCCACCCTTTTTCCTCGTTCGCTGGATTACTTCCCGTATTTTGGGTGGTCGGTGGTGGCACGAGGTTTGGTAATTGAATTTCTTGGGGGTTGTTAAATGTGTATAAAAGTACGTGGAGTTTTGGTAGTGTTGGTTTGCTCCATCGTTGGACGTGTAGTGGATGGGGATCTTCGTAGTTAGCTGACTGAGGGTGCAGGAGACGTTGTGATAGATTGTAATGATGGAGGTTAGATCATGAATAAGGGATATTGGTCGCGAGTCAGTAGTCAGTAGCTGGAAATAGGAAAGTGGTATGTACAGGGTGTAAAAAAATTCTGATGTGAGTCTGTACATCTGGATCGGTGGAGATTTTTGCTTAAAAAATGACCTCGAAATTTAAAATTCCATATTTATATTTCAACGTGTTCTAATGTGTGATAATTTTTATCGTTCATTTGAAATATTTTTTGGGGCATAGTTCCTTTGACACTTTTTCTCGTTTTAGTGTATCAAACATGTTACATATAAATTTTTTACACCCTGCAAAATAAGGGATTCTAGAATCGTGACATTATTGACATAATTACTACTGACCCTAGATTTGCGTTTCCAGATTTGAATATATGGAGGGCATTCAATTAGTGATCCCGGGCGTGGAATGTAAATTAGTTTAAAAGGTGTTTACAAATTTATAAACGATCCCAGTAGTATAGCCTGTAAATTGATTAAAACGGACGTACTGATGGGAAGAGTAGAAGCGTGCGAGTAATTCAAAAAGCCCATTAAAAGCTTCCATACGCCTGAAATATTTCAACAAAAATTCAACGCACACGCGGTGAACCACCCTTTAAGCTGATTTTTCAATTTTCCCGTACCGGTGATGTAAAAGCGAACGTTTCGAGGCTGTCGTACCAGGCTGAGGAATTTTACAACCTACCCCAGGGTTGACATTTTAATTTTCGTTACAAGCTCCCCCCCCCCTGGTTTTCGGAGTCACCTGTACTCGAGAGGCGAAAAACGAAAAAATGTCCGAACCAGTCGTTTAATCTTGACGCACAGTGGACGTCTGCATGGCGTGCTGGTAACGGAATCAACTTGTATGGAGAACATGCTATTCGGCATCACAAAGTTTGAAAAAATTGCTGCTGGCATAAAAAGATGACACTTTTTGGCTGGTGACAGTTTTGAAAAGCCCATTGCGATGGGACAAAATTCTGGGCACTCGTAACGACTAGTGAAAGGGTAACCACGATTTTTGAAACGTGAAAACTCGGATGAAGACTCCCATGGAGATTAAATGATTCATCGAACCGCAACCCTTATTGATTCTATTGCACGCGGGATAGTGTTCCAAGTGCAAATGCGAGGTCCCCGATGGGAGGAACATAACGGGGAACACTTGGTACTTTACTGGGTCCGCTAGTCGAGCAGGTTAGCTTTGAAAATTATAGGGTTACGGTCGCTTGGAGAACGAGGAAGGGGTGGAACGTCCACTCTGTGGGACATCTGTTTCGTTTCGCCGCCCTTTTCTGTCGCACCCCCCGCGGAAATGATCGTGAAAACAAACGTCGTGGTCGCTGCAGGTGCCACAAGCTGGTTCTTGACGGCGGGAAAGAGTTATTGCCAGTCAACAGATCGTTTTTCATCATTATCTCTTCCCCATCTGCATGGCTCGGAGAATAAAGCGTCCGCGCGTTTCTCGAGCCTCTTGGTTGATAGATTGAGTGTACATCTGTGTGAAAATAGTTACGTCCACTGCTCTGCCTTTTTTAAATTGTTCCTCGTGCCAACTGTTGATTACGACGAAGGAAACTGACTTTACGTGGAAGAGGTTGCTTCTGTGGATTATTTTTTCGTACCTTGGAAAAGCTCCAAGTTCAGTCAGAGGTTTCGAAAATTTCTAGTCCCCTGCTCGATAAAAATCCTCCTCCTGATGTGGGTACGAGTATTTTATTCGAACGTTTAACTGCTTGGATTTCAAGTGACCTGGGCAGAATATTAATCGAACAGTCGATTTGTAATCGAAACGCGATCTCGTCCCCCGTCAATGTCAACAGTTTATTCGAATAACAGTTCATTCAGGAGCCAGAAGACAATCGTAGAGGCTGAACGGTCCTCGAATATTTGTTCGTGCTTGTGGCGCGTGCAGGAACGATTCCCTCATGGAAAATGTGGCCACTATTGCAGCATACGCGCGTGAATTTCCCTCAGTTTAGAGTAGTTGAAACGGGAATAACGAGCTTGATGTTTTACTAAGTGGTCTGGTCAATGTTTGCGCTTACACGTTCCACTGGGATCGGTTTCCAGCTTTTATTACTGCTCGCTCAGTTTCTTTCTCCAGCCGATTCGATCTCGCGAACTGATAAATTTGATTTGTATGCTTTGCTGGGTTCTTTGTAAATCAGCTGCGCGAACGTGGACTTATCGTTGGCGATAAAATGCTGTAAATGCGATTAATAGCGGGTTGGATAAAGGCTGCGGGGGTCGAATGAAATCGCGATTACGGTGGAATTTATTTTCGTTTCAGAGATTCGAATGTGTATAAGCTGAGTGGGGATTTTATTTCTGAAATATTTTTTAAAAAAGAGTATCAAGAGGCAACACTGTTTTTGAAAGAAACTATCAGCCTTAACAATAGACTGAAACAAGTATCTTCCACTTCCAAACTACCTGTACTATCAGTAGAATCAGATCTACAACCAAGAAAAGAACTATAGAACTAAGTTTCTTCTAACAAACACACAACCACCTATCGAGAGAGCGAAAGTAAAGAGCAAGGAAGCTCAGTTTTTTGTCTCTGCACGTAAAACGAAAAGCAAACACAATATAAACCAAGGATAAAAATAGTTGGAAGCTAGTTAATGGCGAAAGTTGAAAGCAAGTCAGTTGCCATGGAAAAGCGAAAGACAAACGTGAACGCAACTGCAACGAACAGTCGCGAAGAGAGCACAGGGGGAAGAAACATCGACGAGGTGTAACGTTGCATACGACGTACGGTAACGCGTTTTCGATATTCTCCTTAGGATCGGCTACGTGATCGCCAGTGATCGAAGATTGACGCGAAACGCCGCCATTACATCTTTCGTCCCGATATCTCTGGGGAACATCGCCCGATTTCCTTCAATCCTCCCCCGTAACGACTGCTTCGTACGTCGACGTCGGCATCTGTTCCCGTAGAACATTGCGATCGGGATCGAGGATAATGGGTCTGAATGTTATCTCGAGGAAAACACGTCGGGGAGCAGAGGATCTCCAAAATGGCTGGAGTCGTATCAAAGGGAAAAGCTCTGCGCGGTTGTTTTAGTTTTAGGACACATGTTTCTTTGGACTGCATACGAGTTAAGTTACAAAACATGTGGATGAAGATGGCGGAAAATAGAGAATGGAATAAACACTGTCAAAATCACCCACAGTTTCACTTTGAACTAAAATATATTTGGGGCATCATTTGAAAATAGTACTTCTGGCACCAAGTGGTAGTCATTTCATGTATTTTTTACAAGCAAAGACGCTTCCCGAGTGATGGCAATATTTTTTTATTAAATCCTTTATTGTTTTTATTAAAGTACCATATCTCGACAGTATGATCACAATTTTTTAGCTAAAAGTATTAAAAATTAAAAAAGTTACGATTTTCTAAGCACGAAAGCTTTTTCTGGAACCCTTCCTTTGAAATTTTTTTTCTTACATGATACTTTAAATATTAATTCTCAATGATATTCTCCAATGTTCAAACTTTATCTCAGAATTTTTGGGGCTTAATTTAACAGCTTTTAAACAGCAGCTGATGTGACAACCGAAGGCTAATAACAAATATATTCCTCCATAAACCAAACGCTTTCTAAATAATCTCCTATTCTTATTAAGATATCTATATTGATCTCCCAACAGTCCGCCGTCATCTCTACTCTTTAATCCTGCAAAAGTCAACAGGAGGGCCCGTGGGCTATCAGAAACAAACTTGCCTTGCCGAAAAAAGCCGTCGTTTCTCAAAAAGATTGATCACCGGCCGTGCAGGTTGTTCGGAAGAACGCTAGATAAGGGGGGCCAAGCTGGTGGGGGCTACGTTCGTTCGTGGAGCCGCGAAACCGCAAAAACGGACGTCGGCGTGCTTCACGGCAATATTGCAGCTGCACTTACGAGCAGCAGACGTTAGGCAGGCACCACCCCCGCGTAGACCAGCTTGGGGAATTCCTCGCGATAACGTTTGCCACGGGATAGAAGGGCCGAGCAATGGCGGGGAACGATGCCAAGGGGGAACAAATGGATCTTAGGAAGCCGCGTTACTTGCCACTGTAACCGTCCGATGGACTCCGAAGCGTTATCGCCGAGTGAGTTGCAAGTGCACTGAAACTTCATCGCAATCGTACGGTGCACGAACATGCCATGGTAAACGGGAGCATGCCTCTTCCTTTACATGCTTCTCGTTCATCGGTCATCGGCGCCAGCAACATACTGCCCTTGCAATTCGTGAGGCTCCCTGAACGGTTACACAAATTTGCGTAATCTCTAATAACCTCGATGGGCGATTTTTTTCTTGGAAAACCGTGACAATGCGAATGAGTTTTTCTGGGTTCGCGAATCTGGACACTCTAGAGTCTAGAGTCTAGCGCACTGTCGTGTCCACTCTTATATTTTTATATTTCTTCCGTGCAGAGTAAATTGAGAACTCAAGGAATACTTTGTTTACACGTCAAAGGATACCGCTGATTCTATCCATCGGTTATTCCTCGATCCATCTGCGAACCAGAGCGTGAAGAATTTATTTCCCAGAGCTCCGTGTCGTTTCTATTTTATTCACTGTGCCCCGGGAACCTCGACAATAGAGATCCGTATCGAGGCGTCGATGATACATTAACGATAAATCTAACGGGCACGGAGGACCGGCCTAATGCACCGTATCGTCGAAGATGGATGAAGCCGTCGAGATAAGATGTACGAAATCCTGAAACATGGTTGTCATAGCGGACGCGCTGCGTGGTCGATCGATTCACCGTGGAAACTCGAAGTACTCGAACAGGCCGCGACATAAAACCGGGGAAAAGGGGCGAGTAGAGCGAAGATTTCCTCGACGGTGTTCCAGAATCGAACTTTCGGTCGGCTCTCTTCGAGTTCCAATTAATGAGGACGCTAATTAAGGTGAATCACAGGGAACGGTGACCCCGCAGTCCCATTATTCCCAGCGAAGAGCAGTTAGTAGATGATCAAAGAGCAGTGGGACGAAAAATTCCCGAGTTTACCCTTCATCGAAATTAATCACGGGAAACGAGTGAACGGCTATCACAGATGTCTTCGTTGAACGATTTCGTTGCTTTCACGAGACCCTCCATGGAAACGCTTTACGAGGGACAGAGCCACGGTTCGTTAAAGCTCATTCAATGAGTCGATAGCTCCCTTTTTCCAGCTTTGCTACGCGGTTGGTTTATAGTCGGCACTCCGAGCGAGTGAGGCTGAACAATCATTGCCTTGAAACTTTATCCTTTATCCACCTGAGACGCCGCAAATTCGTGTGTCTGTCTACTTTAACCTGGGGAACTAGAGGCACAAGTGTATCTATGTCAGTGCAGGGAAACACAAGTACCATGTTAACACCATTCGAAATTAATCTACCAATAGCTGATGTCCGTATAGATCTTGCAAACACCTAGATGTGCTAAAAAGATTGATTTTCTTCTATTTACATATTTTTATATTTTTTGTTCGATATGTCAAGAATGTTTTCCCAAAATTTAATATTTTTACATACAAAAATTAAGAATTATAGCCAAAGATGTTACATAGTTAATAAAAGAAAATACAGCTGTAATAATATTAATGCTTTCTCAAATAAAAAATTTAAAAGCATCAGTTTTTAGGCCCCTCTAGGTTTACGTCCCCCTTAAAATTTCAAAGCCAGTGCACTCTGGGAAACCCTACCAGGCCAGGAATTCTCGCAATGCATCCGCTGCTATGTAACGTCAAGCCGCGTTCGCCGCCCCAATTGGGACTTAAGACCAGCTATAAAACAGCTCGACAACTTGATGCAACAGCCCCGCGCGGAGGTAGCGCGCATTCCCGCCGGTTAATGGGGCGGCGCGTTTGACACGGTCAAGCCCCGGGGTGAGACTTAATTGAGGCGGACAACGTATCCGTCGATTTTACGAAGCACGTTAATCCTCGAATAATTTCCAGCGGTAGGAAACAAGCAAGCCGCTGCAGGAGGACTATTATTCGTCTGGCCGTGGCACGGGCGCAGCGGAGATTTAATTATGCACCCGTCGCGAGACACAGAGGCTGCCGCGCGCGCTGGGACCAAATCCCGCTGCTACGAAGCTCCCAGCTTCCATTGTCATTATCCTTCCGTTTGATCGTCGGACGATTAAACATTTCGTTCGTCTAATCCGCTTACAACGCCAACCTGACAGTGTGTAATTGCATCGGCTCGTAAACGAGCCCCCTCCCCCCTCCCACGCCGCCCCGCTGCACGCTCACGTATGCGTGGCCCACGCTGCATGATTGCATCCCTCCGCGCGCGCGTCTTGATTTACGGTGACGTGTGCCAGCCCCGGCGCTTGCTTAAAAGTCTCCCGCGCTCGCGCAACCCGGCCAACCTTTTGGGGAAACTGACGCTCCACCAGTCCCCTTCTTTTTTTCCGGTTTCCATGCGGCAGACAGCGACGAGCTGGTTGCTTCACTATTCCCGCCTTTAATTCTCGAACGGAGGGCGGTGTGAAAGCCGCGGCTGGTATTTCTGATTGCGCGTGTCGCCTAGTGATGAATGTGTTTTAGGAGGAGAATTCGCAGGGGTCGCTGGTGGCATCTGTTACCTGAGAAAACAATCAGCGCGGAAGATTTTGGCGCGCCGCTTGCGGGATAGCGTAATCCCCGAATCCAATTTTGAGATCCGCCACGTGTTTTGGGGATCTTGGGCCGGGCCCTCGGCAAAGGGAACCTCTTGGAGCGTGGAAATTCTCGTAGGAAAGCGCTCGCACACCCCCATAACGTGCCCTAATTCGATATACGATCAGAGATGAGCCAACCAGTCAAGCACCTCCTAGACTTGCCAGCGATTAAGAGGGTACCTTCCGTAAATTCCAAAGGGTAGGATCTACCCTGGGTTCCACCCAGACACTTGGAAACTTCCAGACCCTTGTGTGTGATCTAACTTTTCCCGCCCACTCCACCTTTATCTATCCATCCATCTTCCTCTCTATCGCTCCCCCTCTCCCCCCGTGCATTTGTCTCCCCCCGTCGCGACCCCTGTCGGCCGACGCCTTCGAGATAATTGCGGGGAAATATTATTCTTTTCGAGTGCAAACGGGCACGCCGACGTTATTAATGTCCCCGATAACGGGATCGCTTGGAATTTGTAGAGGCGTCAGGGAAACGGGCGTCGCATTATCAAGCCTGGGAAATGGATGTCAGAAAATCCCGCCATTTAAATAAAGACGAGGGGCCCGCTGCGCCCTCCCTGGAGACAGCAACCACCGTTCGAGTGGAACGTCTGGAGTCATCACAAGTGTCGATTAGTGACGTGTGGGATGCCGAGTGCTTGATGTCTAGCTTACGAGAGCTCTTGAACTGTCGCCTGGGGCAAAGAGCGGTGTTGAATTGCTTCACACCGGAGGTGAATTAAAGAGTGGTGGCTACTTATTTGATAGATCGGAATTTAATTGAATTCTTCACTATGCTACTGCATCTACAATATTCTGCCGCCCACGAATATCGCTGTTTTTTTTGCATTAACTTTGAATGTTACGACGCGTGTTCAGTACTTCAGTCGGATATTAAACGCGGGGATATTTGAGGGACCCGCCGGGAACTTGGTCGAACATTGATTAAAGCGCTCGAAGTTTTAAGTGAAAAATCTTAAATTAATGAGATCTTCGGGGAGGGGAGCGCGGCAGTGCCGGCGTTGCAAGTGCTTTAATCGCTTCCTCATTCGGCTGAGTGCTGAAACTTTTACTTTGACTAACTTCAGAAATGATAGAATTCTGCCCGGTGTATACTTCTTTCTACTTGAACGCGCGAAGATTCGCGGGATTAACGCCTCCCAGCGACGGAGGATTTACATCCGAGTAATACACAATTCATGAAACACCGTTTCGCGAACGCCGTCCCTTTGTAACGGTCAAGTCCCAGCGAAGAAAGTTGCAGCGAAGTGTCGAGCAGAATTTCGTGGTGCTTTTAAATGATGCGTTATTCGTACACTTCGCACCCGTGTCGGATTAAACGAGTTTGAAATACTGCTTTTATTCGTGCAAAGGAGGCGGAATTAATGTCTTGGATAAATTTGCTTTTCTTTCGTGCGTCGGGCTAGCTCAATCTGGCGTTCAGCATTCATGCTGAATCAACGCGAAAGGGTTTCGTTCCCGAGCAATTTGTTACGGCGTACTTGAACGGAGTACCTGCACTTTGTTTGCTGAGCAAGTGTAAGGTCCTACTTTCGTTTCTTCGTTTATGGGATCGTATTGTGCAGCAGGTCATTCTGAATTAAAAATGAGAGACTTGAGTATAAGTAGACTCGAATTTTAATTTTTTTTACCCATTCAAACAGAAAGGAGCCCTCATCAGACAAAGTAAGAAATTATCCTTCTCACACACTACTTAGAGTGGCAAATGTGAAAATGTATATAGGGAAAATCCGGGAGACTTAACCCGGGTTCTTCATAACTGTTTCAATCGGAACCTTTATGAAACAGTTTGAAACAGTTATTTTCAGAACAGTGTTTTTATAAATTGTCACCGGAAATCGTGGAAAAATTCTCTATAAAGTGACAGGATCAGGACAGGAAGCAGTAAGAAAAGGGAGGAACGAGGATGTCGGAGCAGACACGAAGCTGCTGTCAAAAATATTTCGCGTTTCCGGCAGCGCTAGACGAACACCGACGGCTGATAATCTCATCGGGCGTTTCGTCATCCACGTAAACAAATGTCCCGTAAACCAGTGCCTAAATTTAATTTCGTCCCACCGACCGGGAAAATCAATTAAATGCTCGCGCGGATTCTAAATGCACATCGCCCTCTATGTAAATCCGCCAGCAGAACGTTTGTTCGTTTCGAGCAAATTGCGCACAGTTACCGCCTGTTAACCTTCCTCCTCCCTTTTTTTTCACCCTTTTCATCGTTGGATCCGCTGCCCTGAAAATTATTCGCCACCATCGTCAAGCATAGTTACGTCGATTCGATTTCGGTCGCCTGTAATTAACAGGGCATCTGATTTCCTATTCTATTCCAACCGTCGATGCTGTTCTCTATTAACAAATAGTCTGTGATTCACTTAAATTGCATATACAATTCGAAATCGGTATGCATTTATTTTAAGAATGCTTAGGAGAAATTATTATTAGAAATTATTATTTTTTTCTTAAAAAAGCCGAAGAGTTTCTGATTGATTGTGAGTGAGGAGCAGAAGAAGGGTGCATCGTTGCAAATTATATAGCCTGATGGGTGAACACCACACAATATCGAGTAAGTGGAGGTGATCTAGCTACATATGTGAGACGATTGGTTAGAGTAAGAGAGTTTGGAAGCAAAGAAGCAACCAGACGACGTGTTGCTAGCGAACAGAGACTTCCTTAAGTATCTAGCTACAAAGTAGAGGCAGCGAGGGTGCTTTCAGATAAGAGCACTGTGACGAACCACATGGCAGTTCCCTCAGAACCTCCGCACCGAAATCGTATTCCTTTAAAATCGTCCTCGCCGGTAATCGAATCTAACATACACGTGTTCGCGCGAGAGGCTTCCGCGAGAACGGCTTTACTTCCTCGGGATGGCGGAAGAACAGCTCGTGGCCCCAGTGGATTTGATTTTACACAGGACAAAGGAAAGTGTTGGTTAGGATACTGGATGAGAGAGGGAAAATGGTGCGAGGTGTAGAAACGTAATAAAGCCGATATGGTTCGGGGCAGCGTGGTGGAGGGTGGACAGATTGGAAAGTAACCGAAGGACCAAAAACGAATCGAACAACACCGAGGGAAAGATGAAAAGGAATAGTAGAAAGAAGCCCGCCACAGGGGAAGGGGAACACGCGGAACTGGCAAATTGAAGCTCGCGTAAGTGGAAAGCCAATTTGGAGTTTCTTGTTGCGAAAATAAGATCGCGGAAGAATTATCGGGTATCGTGATGGCCGCAGCACGCGCTTCCGCTGGAACCCGTTCCAACGGCGAGGAACGTATCAGGGAAATTAAATAAAACCTGTAGCCGTCAGCTCGCTATTGGGATCACACTCGAAAATTCGATTTACCTCAACGCTGTCGAAGCTAATCGTTACTTGAGCCCTTTTACTCTAACGCCCTCGATTCACTTGATGGGATTACAGAAAATTCAAATTGTATTCAGAAATGTGGAAGATCCTTCTCAATATTAAAAATCTATTATTTGATATCATTACTCTGCTGAGTACTAGAACAATATAGATATCATTGCTATTTGATAACAGTAAAATTTATTATTAAACCAGCAATCTTACCAACCACCCCGTTCGATAACCACCGGTTCCAAGCGAGTGAAAGATTCGCTAGCAAATACCCAAAGGAATGGGCGCGATGTAAACAGCTAAAGGGAAGGATTTAGCTGCCTTTTTTCCCATCGAGTTGCAGGCTCGTCGTTTGAATATGTGGCCTCTGGAAGAGGATGAGAGACCGTAGCCTGTTTATCTCGCGTTTCAAAGGATCGCCGAGACCAGGTGGATCGCGCGCGTCTTTCGTTTGCGAATCGGGCAACAGTGGAAAAATGTGTAATAGCCGGGCCGGGCTGGCCGCCTTTGAAATCCACTACTGGCAGAGTCGTGGGGCTGCAGACACAGTCAGCGCCGGTCCCAGAAGAGCCGGCGCAACTATGCTCTGCCTCCTTCTGGAAAAGAACAATCGCGGCTGAAGCACATCGCCAAAGGGCACTCTATTACGCGACAAAGCTCCACAATGGCGAGTAAATTCCGACTGGAACGGGGGCGCGGAGGCATCGCGTAGGGTTCCTGCTGCGGATACACGATGCATTCGACGATCTCCGCGCGTGTGTGTGTGTGAGAGATTCTTGCGCGTGTGGGGAGATTGGCCACGGATGGCCGTGGTCTTCGCGCGTCGTGATTTAGGGATTGTCCTCTGCTTTTCATGGGTGGATCTCGTGGATGTTGATATTGAACTGCCGGTTGATTATGGTGGAAAATATTGTGCTTAAAGAGAAGAGGATATTGTGAAATGGGAAAGGATATTCTTCCCTTCAACGTAGATAATTTTTATCGATATAAAAATCCTCAAAATTTGTAGAAAAAGTTCGATTTGTAGATGCTCCACGTTTTAATAAATCCTTTCATAGACTTCTCCACCTAAAACCGTTTCACTGGCCTACATTCGCCCATGCAGCACTATTCGCCAGCTATTTAGGTGAAGCGCGACGCAGCATACGCCTCTTGTACGTCGTTTTACACGCCGCAAACCGATTGTCGTTATCGTTGCCGCGCGCGGAACAATCCCGAGTGAAATATGTCGCCATCGGCTGTTTCGTTACGCGCCGGAGCACCGCCCAGACGAGTAAAAATCACTGTGCCGCGTCGTATCGCGTTAGAATTCCGCGAGTGACCTGAATCAACCCCCGAAATATGCAGATCCGCGCGGCGGGGATTCGAATGACGCGCGCCGCCGCCTGGTTACGGAAAAATACTTTAAACGCGTAATTATCGTGGCGCGAATTAATTATCTGCCCGCTGCCGCGAACCCGCGCATAATTAAATTATGACACACGCGGTCTCGAGACTCGTGCCGCGGGTAATTATTTAATTACCGTCGCCGGTGATGCACGGCCGATTGAGAGCACAGCCCGCGGAGTTATTATTGAATATTTCATGATTTAATATGGACAAGTGTTTCCCTCGTAACGGGAACAGGGATCTTCTCTCGGTCTATCATCGAATAAATTTGTACGGGGTGATTGAAGAGCCTAGAAACGAGCTACGTATAACTCTTTCGCAAATAGAATTGCGAGGAATTGGTAGAAGGTAACGACTAACCATTCCATAATTAATTTGGCAATTGCATTCTAGCTTTTCGCGTGAACCGAAGCTTCGGAAAATTGTTAGAAGGGATGATAGAGGAACGCTCAAAGTACGCGTTATCTTCGATGTAAAATATAAGCAGCGTGGAAACGTGATCGTAAATCGTGGGTACGACGTAGTAAATACGATGTCGATGGTTTCTGTTGAATGTTTGATGGTGCGGGCGCTGAATCTGTGGCATGAAATATGGAACATACCGCGTTCAATTTTCGATCTTCTGATTGAAACTTTAAACAGCTGCATGGTTCTGCTTGTAAACGAGATGTAAACGGGTGCGTTGTGTCTGTGGAGGAGATTCAGTTTTGGGAAACACACCACGCGACTTCGTCCCGCAGCAATTAGAAAAATGGGGGTAACACGTATTAATTAAAAAGAAGAGAGATGAAAACTAACGAGAAAAGTACCGTGGTCGTTCCGAACAAGGCAAGACTAGCGAAGCCTGCGGTAGGTCGCGTTGCGGGAACTTTCCTTTCAAAGTTTTGATCGCTGTGCTCGCTTGATATGGTTGCCCGTTGCTATTAGTTCTCCGCGTCGTTTTTCTTTCTCCCGATTCGGGGCAAAGTACACGGGCCACGAGAGAACCTCGAAGGGAATTCCGCGATATTAAGTGCTGAATTCTTCGGTTATAAAAGGGAAACTTAATAAGTGAGACTTCGTTACGTGCTTCGAGGAAATTGAAAAGCTACGGGGCAGGTGAGAAAAATGTGTTTAACTGACGGGCAGAATGGGGTGGCGACGAATGAAAGTGACTTTGAGGGAATTATGGGGTTGCTTGAAGGATTTCTATGAATAAACTATCACGCGTGAGGATTGAATTTGAGGTTCAAGCAAGGGTTGAAATTCGACACAGCGAGGGGAAGAATGTTCTATTATAATCCCCGATATTCAAATATTAAAAATAATCGAATTTCTTGGACAGAAAGCCTCTTAGGACAACACCACCCTCGCTTCGCTAGCAGCACGATCTACAGAACACCCCTAACGTCTTCTAAAAATAAAAAACACCCGAATAAATATCGATTGGATTTACTTTCCGCACTGATACGCCACATCTGCTCAGGCTTTTGCATCTGTTGCGTCCAGTTGCACGATCAATCAAACGGAATATGACTGAAGTCATGTTTACACGCCTTCAGGCATAATTCATTAGTTGCAGGATTAGTCGCGAGGCGGGAGGTCGATGCAGCCAGCGGCGATTTGCGATTTCGCGACAGCTGTGAAGGAGAAGAATTCTATCATCTGGACTCCGCGATGACTGATATATTTTTGAAACCACGCCCAAGAAACTTCCCCCCAGAAATAGTGGTTACAACAACGTCCAGTAATTGCAATCGTTTCTGCAATAATTAGAATTCTGAAATAGGAATTCCATGATTGGTTCTTTCATCACTTACCCAGTTTTTGCAACGCGCCCGGATGACACAGGTGCTCCCTTTTCTCGCCCGGGCTTCTAATCCAACCCCTCTCGCCCGTGTCACCTTTTTTCGGCCCGGCCATTCCTTTCGCCGATCCTTCGAGGCTTCGACGACGCGAAAAAGGACGAGCGGGTGAGCAGGGAGGACGGATTATGATCGGATAACCGAGACCAGGATTTTCTATGAGCGGGGATTTGCTGACCCCGTTTAAATCTCTCCAGTCCTATTATTTTATCCCCATAGACGTCAGCACTTCGCAAATTCCTTGTACACATAGTTCCCAGCAGGAAAGTGGGGCATTTGAAACCTGCCCCTTGCGACGATATCGCCATTTCCACCGATTAATTAAAAATCCAACAAATCCATTCGGTGTAACAAGACTTTCCAAAGAAAATGGCGAAGAAACCAGTGCCACGCGGACAAGCAGGGCTATTTGATTCACGAGCGCTGACAAGAAGGGATGGAAACGCGGCGTGTGCGTGGTTCCAGGAGGTTTATAAGTGCGTCTAAAGAGTGGAGTCTCTTTGTTGTTGCGCCATCGGCGACGGCGAGGAGTTCGTTAACCCACGGTTTCGGAAACAACGGCGGAAAAGAAAGAAGGGGGGCGGGTAAGGGGCAGAGGAGGGTGAGTGGAGGGAAGAAGAAAGCTGGATTTTGCTGGAGCGTGCACGGAATATCGTGGAGGAGTACGGCTGGCGCAAAAAGGAAAACAAATTAGCTCGCTCAAAGAAACGTGCTCCACGGTATATTAGAGTCGTGGGGAATTCCATACAGCCGGGGCCAGAGGGATGCTGGAATTTTCCTCAGCTGCAACCGGATGTTACGTTATATGGATGATATCGGATCCGAGAAATTAGATTGGCCAAGTCGGAAACAGAATAAATCTGCGGTCTCGGTTGCTGTTGTTCCCTGGCAGCGCGGTGGCAGCAGGGAAACCGTCCCCATTAATTCGCTGATTTTCTGTTATGTGAATTTCTGGTATGAGAGATCCTTTGACACCCTTGTTCGTAGTTCTCATTTAGGGTAAGTAATTGACTTCCTCGATTCTTCTTATTCATTTGTTCTTGAAAGCTGCGAGAGAAATGTGCGGGGGATGAAGGCTCGAAGTGCTATACTCAGTAATTCATTGAGTACAATTTTGATGGGGTATTTTGACGTCTGAGATTACTTATTAGTTGGAACTTTTTATCCCGCTGACATTAATTATTACCCTCCTGATATTAATTTACTACTGGAATTTAGGCATTCCATTTAATGGCTGGTATCCCAAAAATTAATCAGCGCGTCAAGTGGATATTGACGAAAGAGAGAGGTTCGACTCGTCCACAGTAGACAACAGCCATTGAAGCAGCACAGGTCGCCAGCAGAATGCATAATTACCGCTTGGTCGCTGATTAATTCTTCGCAACTGGGTCCGAGAGCGGCACAGGCTTGATTTATAGTCCCGTTTACTTCGAATGGAAATCTCGACCCGTCTAGCACCCTCCACGGCAAGACTTTAACGGCAAAAGGGCAACGGATCTTTCCGCTGAAAGGTTGCTCTACCCTTTTCAACCGGCAGAAGGGACGTTCAGCAACACAGAGACTTCGGGCAACAATACCCGCTCGCTTCTCGAGCCACAAATCCCCTTCCTCTATTTTTGAGCGTAAGAGCGATGGCTTTCACCCCTTTTCCGCGAAAGGCCTGGCGCGCGTACAAAGTGACGCATTTTCCTCTTCCTTTTGCCTTCTGCCATTGATTTTTTTCTTCGCCCGAGCTCTCCCGCTGCCGCGAGAATGTCTGTTTACTCCGTTCGTTATTCGAGCGAGCGCCTTTCAGCCGAGCGTCTTTGTAGAGTTCGAATCAACCGAGTCGCTGGTTTCGCAAGTTTCGGCCGCGGGTGTTGGGCTATTTAGAAATTCGGTCGTTCTCGCAAGCAGCGCCTCCCTTGTCGCGACGATCCAAAATATTCCTGTCGATGTTGACGATACAAAGGAGCGTTCGGAAAGAAAAGCATTGCTGCTGCATTCTGCTTCAACAGACTGCGATAGCTTTCCGATCGCGAGGAATTTCGTATCCATACCTAGTAACATGTGTACGTACATTCTCTTGAAAACAAAGCATCTTGAAATTTCTCTTCTTCAATTCGCAATCTTATACTCAGATTATATCTTGAAGAGACTCCTCTACCTTCTGCCTCGAATTTTATTATCCTAAACCCACTGTGGACAATAATTTTATATCAAAGCAAGAGACCAGAGCCACGAAGATCGCAGAGTCTGGCAAAGGGGGCTGAAAAAAGTAATCTTCTCCATAATCATCCTCCGACAGTGATTTCTGCGCGCACCTTCCGGTGCCTGGGCGGCGGGAAAGCTGGCCGGCGATTCGTTCTTCCGGTATAATTTATGACGCCACGATCGAATTGATTTAGTACCCTCGCGACAGGCCGACCAATACGCGGCCGGGCATCGGCGCGAGCCGCTTAAAAGCCGAGTAAATAAACGCATCCCTCGTGCCAATAACGTCGCCACGAATCCCGACCAAGCTTCGAGGGAGGGAAACGCGGCAGGGTGAAACCTCTTACGGGGATGAAACTCGATTTACTTCGGATCCCACCCTCGGTCTCGATGGGCGAAGGGGATACTTGGACGCGGTAAACAAGGGACCCCGGTACTCGCCGGAGAGATTCTTTTGAATCCTTACTCGACAACTTTTAAACGATATATTCTCGTTTGTCGCCGGACAAATCATCCCCGTCGCGCGATTCTAACTGCCTATGAATACGCCCTTTGCGCAAGAGGGCTCTGTTTAAGCAGCGACACGAACGACAGCTTTGAAAGGTTAAAAGGCACGGTTACAAGATGTCCGACGTGACATCCCCGTGAGCTTTGCTTCGTAAACTTTCATCTCCTTCGTAGCAATATCGTCGGCTGGTTCTTAGTTTCCGGTAACGTCGCCGTGGAAGTTTTTAACGTCCTCGTAGGATTTAATGTAGTGCGAAGCAACTTTCCTGCGAGGGCAATTCAGATGTTGTGGTTGCGTGGAGTGAGATTGCTAGTGTGGCGTGAAAGGGGGTTGTTTTCTTTCAAACAAATGATTTTGTGGAGGGTTGCGAGCTCTGAACTGTCTAGTGGATAGATTAATTTGAACGAGGAGTTTCGGTGCAGAATTTCGAGGACATAAAATAAAAATGACTCGGAGTTATGCTGCGGAGATCGAAGCACTCTGGTTGGACGTAGATTCTAACGTTAACCGGGGATTAATAGAGACACTTACTACCGTGCGCGCGTAATGAGCTATTCGAGAGTTTAGTAGATACTTAACCGAACTGGAGTATCGATCGACTCCGATAAACAGCCGAGAAATGCTGTATGCGAGGTTACGTCACCGTTCCGGTGGCCAAGAACCGCGGAATTGCTGGGCCCAGAGCGCCGCAGCACCTTCTTGCCCTCGTAAAACGCATCCAAATTTCGGCCAAGATAACCTAATGAACCGCCCATTGCTCTGCGCTCACTTGCAGCATATCGGGCTTTTCATAAACTAGCGCGATATCTGAACCCGACTAATCATTTTGTTGGTCGAGAACCGCGATATCGCGTAACAAACGGGGTCGACTGTATGAATACAGTGCGCGGCATCGATTCTGTGAAACGTTGCACTGTGATGCCTCGCGCGTTGCGAACTTCTTCCCATCACCTCGGGCGTGTCAGTTATTTCCTTTTAAAAACACTTGTAGGTGTACGTTTTTAGAAGAAACCAGTTTTGTATCTTTGCAAATTTCAGTTTTGTGTTTTTCCTCTAATTGAGGGTTTCAAAAAGTGGCTTTCCCTGTTTAGTCTTAATTAAAAAAGTGTCAAAGTTGCTGTCAATACACTAACCAACTATATCTTCCTAGAACTTAAAAAAATTCGAGCTGTTTTGTTTAAATTGCTTTCCTCTAAAAGAACTCCACACTCAACCACGATTTTTCCTTCTCAACTACCAAGAAACTAATGCGTTCCTCGTATCGCAGTGCTAGATTTCCACCAAAGACATCGTATGCAAATAAAATCAGTCATCCTTCCTGCACGTGCGTCTGTACACATGCGTCAGGACTCGAAATCAAATAACCTCGACGCTCCAATTCCGCAAAGGGGGTAATAATTCCCACGAACTTCGGGAGGTGGATTTAATGAGAGCTCCTTTTTCTCTGTTCCATCGAGTGGTTATAAAGTTAATCGAGGCAGCAACGGGGTAGCTTTGAAAACGCCGAAAGTCGTTGCGGCGGGCAGCTTGGATCGGGAGAGTTGCCAGTTACCCGTGAAGTTACTGTAACCCATCCACTTCGCCATCCAGCAGGCAGCCAGCACGAAAATTCAGGGGGAGGGGGCAGCGAGGGGTTCGGCAAGAAAGAGACAGCACCCAGCGTTCTCAAGTCGGTCGCGATCAATTAAAACTTCGGCCGGGGTTTGATTTATCGAACCATTTGAACTGATTGCGGCCCCGCTGAAAGGGACCAGTTTCCACCCTTTCGATTCTTTTCGCCGTCCTGAAAGCTGGTTACCGGCAAACTTGCAGGAATCTTTTACGCTCCGATTGCTTGCCGTCCACTCGGCACTACTTTCCCGCGCAGCTCTCGCGCACCCTATTTACACAGCTCTTGGTCCAGGACGTTTGCAGATCGGTTCCTCGTGACACGTCCCCGAGCATCCAGCATCGATCGCCAGCGCCGCTGGAACGTCTTTGTCCCGAGGACAATTCTCAAGGTAATTACGAGTGATATAGGAAGTAGTTGTCGCAGAAATCAGCACCGTTGATTGTTACACGATGGAGTTCTCCCTCAACTTCGCAGCGTTAGCTGCATACTCTACTTACCCAGCAGCAATTCAACTGCACGGGCAACATCCAGCAGGACACCCAACGCACAGAAACACGTCGCACGAATTTCGGGAAAGGAGTAATCGGAAAATTGCCTTCGACAGAGTTACTCGTCGCGCGGTCCTTCCTTTGATATTTTCTTCGAACACCGAACAGTAACAAAACTCCCATTTCCGCGACACCCCCTCGAATTCCATCCCCCACTCCGCCCCCCAAAGGAAAGCCGCGCAGCCCTAGAGTTGCTCCGAGTTATGGCGCAATCAATTGCATCCAGCGACGAGAGGCATTCCGTCGGAAACAGGATACAATTTGACGTGGAAACGCTGGCTTACGTTCGATTCAGCATGGCTGCACTCTATCAAGGACGATCTGTTGTTCCCACGAGGAGCTTCGCTCCTCGTTCATCTTCATTATCGCCGTGCCTGTCCTACGCCATTGGGAGCAACGGCGGCGCACCCTCTAAATACGCTCCCGCGGCTCGTATAAACATTTGAATATTTATGAAGGATGAATGCGTACAGACAACCGAACGCGCGCGTGCCCCTGCACCTGTGCATGCTTGTTTTTCGATCGTGCGATCCCTGTCAATTGGCAGATCGCTCGATTCCAGCCCAATCGAGATTCAGACTCACGACAATCCCTGCCTAGTCCCTCGTCACACTTTTTACCCCGTCTCGAACAATGTTTTTCCATTTACATTTGGCGCTTGCACGCCCCGGACGAGCCTCTGTTTGACCACCAGAATTTTTCTTCCTTACTCGTTTTTGTGCAGGGCATAGTTCTCTGACCCCTGTTGGCTTCTTTCCCTGTTCGTTCACCTCGTCAGCCGCTTCTCCTAGCTTCCCTGTCGAACGCGGCGTTAGGAGATCGGGATTAGATCCTTCGAGGTCCTGCTGGTGCCATTTCCCCAGCGCTTGTCGAAGTGACCGATGTATTTGCTGTTTGTCTGGGAATTTTACAAAGCCGAACTTCCTGCAGTGCCACAGGTTTAATAATGCCTCGGGAGGGAAAGGGCGCCAATAATTTGCAATGAAAATGGAGCGCGTTTTTTCCCCCTGTGCACAGCCCCGGGGTTTCTGCTATTTAATATACACGCGGGCGTCACTCGGTGGCTGAGCAATTCGCAGGCGAATTCGCGAAATTATTATCCGCTTGGAATGCATTGTTCAGTGGGTTTATTTGAAATTTTGACACTCTGCCGGGCACTACTCGGCAAACGGGAGAGATGAAATTTTGGTAATGCGTGCAAAGTAATTGTGATTTTTATAATTCGGGTCGAGTATCTGTCGGGGGATTATTTCAAGCTTTGTGGGAAATTGAAAGTTGTTTGATGTTAATTCTTTTAAAGAAATGGCTATGGAGATGTAGTATTTTTATTAGCAAAAGTATTTTATGAAATTTCATAGCAAACTTTACGTGAAAGCCTAGTAATATTATTGTTTATTTAATTATTACCATTATCCTGTACCGAAGTGTATTTTGAGTACGGATTGAATGAGGATCGAAACATGACGAGCCGCGTCCATAAACTCGATATCGCAGTGTTCCTTTTTTCCGCGCCGCCGCAAAAATACCTCGAGGCAGACGAAACTGTCCCCGTTTCGATTTGAACGCCGACAAAATACCGCGGCGCCACATTCAAGGTCCGCGTTGAACAAATTTTCGGTCCGGGGAAATTGCTGAACCGAAGTGCAACAGAAAACCTTTACCATGCTCGAATAAACCGTTTCGCTGCGTGCGCCTCGCAAAGAATTAAACGCTCGCGGAAATAGTGCACGCGTCGAAGAATGACCCCGTTTGTCAGGATAATTTCGAGGAACGGAATTATTTCGATTGGGGTGTCCGTGGACGTTTTAAGCGCCACTCCCCTCCCCTTTGTCTAAACGCGTATAAAATTTTACGGCCACGAATTTCCTTCGTAAAAGTAAAAGACCAGGTTCCGAGGCACCGGAGCGGAACGGCAGTGCTACTGATTCTGAAATTATTCTAACTACGATCATATCCATAACCGTAATAGCCGGAAATTATTGGTCGATTTCGGATAAAAGTTTGAAATGCGGAATTCCCTCGAAACCGGCTCGCCGCGTTTGAATATCAGCGTGAATTTCTGGGGGCCAATGCAGTTGTGGTGAAATGTGGACGTTTTGCTTTTTGAAGGAAGAGGAATAATTTCGGCAACCTATGAAATGATTGATCGCTGCATTTGTAAAATTCGGGCAGGTATTTGTTGCGTACTGCCGGAATGAAAGTAATCAGGGAAATGTTTGCTGGGGTGGTTAAAATATGTGTACTTTGACAAATCGTTGATAAATCGCGAGGTGGGTGGGATTATTTTCATTATGCTATAAATACCGCATTTAATGAGGTACTAATATTACTGGCGCAGATAGAAACTTGACAGAGAATTTTGGAATAAAAGATTAACGAAAACACCAAAGGAAAAGCATATCAAAATATGTCGAATAAAAGCAAACTAATCAGAACTACTTATATTCCTAACTTTCACTGCAACGTTACATCTCCTCAGTACAACTTTAATATTTGCAAATCAGCTGATAGAATATTAATGTCCAAGGAATCAGACGATATACGTATTCAGCCCCCAAACAGCTATCCGCTCCATTGATCTCGCCATTCACCATGTTCACATGAATACGATTCGCAAATACCATTGCATATTTAAAGCAGCATTGATGCCAGAGTTCGCTGAACAGTTATATCGTGCTCGCTTACCATACATATCTCCTCCGCGGACGGCTGTCGGAAAAAGCGCGTGGCACACCAAAGACATCTTCTTGCAGATAGCTACGGCGCCCGCGCATCCTTTCAGGGAGCATCTCGGCCACTCGACGCGGCTGCGTCAACACTAGAACAGAGTACCATTACCGTTAAAAGCTTTGAATCTAAATGCTTTATATTTCAAGCGCGGCGTGATTCGTGGGATTGGTTATTCACGGGCCGCTCATAAAGGGCGAATAAATATCTCGGCGAGCAGGGACCCCAGTGATTAAAACCAACCGTAAAATAGAGCCCGCGGCAGACAACTGAAAAAGAATTTACGTCGCGGGCGTCGTGTTCGTCAGCGGCAGGGAAAAAGCACGATTCCTCGCGGGCGAGATCGGTGCCAATAAAATTCTCGCGGACGTTCGTTGAATCGCCGAGTGTGTAAAAATCGGGTCAACGAGACACGCCCGGCGAAACTCAAAAGTTCCACTGTTCCCCGCCTCGCCTATCGACCGCGTCCGATTTTGATCGATAATGCCTCTTGGTTACTTCGCTTTTATTATCGCTTGTTTGCGAACCACCAGACCGAGACCTGGCCCAGTCTACAGTTATTCAGAGGAAACACAAAAGATTGGGGAAAAGGTTGGAGAAACTTGTTGAAAGATATTATTTAGGGTGTGTCGATGCTAGAATAGGTTCTCAGGCAATTAACATCTTTTTACCGTCTATATACCATCGATCTCTAGAAACGAACGAGCTGTCAGAAAACAGCCCGCTATTTTCTCAGCGTTTGGGTTCAAGTAGCCCAGACGAAGGCCGAGGAAACGATTGTTAATAACCGCGGAGGGTACCAGTTGAGTAATTCCAGAATAGGGCTACTTAACCCCGGTGCTCATTAACTATTTGGATCGCGCTGATTATGCCACTAATTGATAATCAATATTCAGCATGACCATTAAAGCCGCGGGGGGATATCGATGCCAGTAATGCTCCTCCGCTTCCGGAGCCTGCTAATGCGACCGTTAAGCGAAGGAAGCCTACCGAAATAATCGTAATAGCATTTCTGCATTCGGATTCACGACACGCGTTCGACACGGCCGACATTTAATGTTGTGGAGCCCGCACGCGTGTCGAATATCTACGCTCGGGGCTCCTGCGAATGGTCCCGTTCAGCTTAACTAATCGCAGATACTTTCCCTCCCGCGCAGGCTTGTTTGCGAAGGAAAACGAGCTACCCTTCAACCGCGTGATTTTGTAAAAATACCGTGTACAGAGCCTCGCTCCGCAGCCGTGAATCGCAGAGTAACGTGTACAGTGGACGCTCGATAATGAGCCGCAGTCGGGGCTCTAGAGGCGGGGTTTTCTCAGAAGCGGCATATTAACGAGAGCCAATGTAACGCGCACTCTCCCCATAAAGGTGGTCGCCCACTAGACCGAACGGAACCGAACCGAAGCGCGACAGCCACGCATCGCTCATATGATAGAACAGCAGCGACCATGCATCGCCCATATGATAGAAGAGCGCCGACGAACTTCGGTTCGGTTCCGTTCGGCCTAGTGGGCGATAGCCTTAACTCTCCTGTTTTCGTTTCCGTGATGGCTGCCCCCCGCCAGAATACTCTTAAGGTGCGTCACACTGATGTGAGAAAAAGAAAAAACACAATCACGTATATGTATTGCTTGCGAATTGCTTGCGAACTCCAGTGTGGAGGCACCATTAAGGGTTAGCATTCATTGGCTCGCTGAGCGTGAGAGAAAGGGAGGTGCACACACGCGTGCGAGTAATGCGTGTGAGCTGGGGCGTTCCTAACGGCACTTTAAACAGCGGCATATTATCCAGCGTCCACTGTACTTGGAAATGTGGTGGCAAGTAGTAGTCAGGATAACGAGGGGTAGGAATATCGGAGAGGCATGAATGTTAAGCGTTATTGGGTATCGGAGGAAGCACAGAGGAAATTCCTCTGGAATTTCTGAAAAGCTTGAGTGCTCGGTGTATGATTAGCGAAAGTTAAAATAGCTTCCTGATATTCCATGGAATCAGACGGTAAAGTTAAGTAGGTACAGATGTATTTTTATATGTCGTGTCGCGAGGTCGTATATCTTTCAGAGTAAGCAGGCTACCTAAATGAATTTTTATAGAAAAACCCTATTCGATCCGGCAGATTGTTTCGAAAGAATCCTGTTTATGCGTGTCGGCAACCAATCAAGCTGGATTCAGCCTCGACAGTATTAAGCATCCCGATAATCATTTTCGAATTATCCATGCGTCACAGGCGCGGCCTGAATCGGCAATCGATCATCCCCCTTTTAAGGGTGTTCCATCAAGAGGGGCCCAGGCGAAGGGAGAAGGATTCATGAGATGTCATGCGAGACCCGGAGGATCCAGGGGAACTCTGATCCACGCAAGAGGGGTGGAATTTAAGGGGTCGCCCGGTTGACGCCAGTCGAAGACCTTACTCCGCAACGAAAATTCATTTCTTCGAGTTGTTTAGTGGGGGATGCCCCAACGATGAGTCACGGATGCGCGGATTTCCCGACTGTATCTCGCGTTCGTCAGAAATTACGAGGCGGGGGATTACGAAACGCGCGCGTCCACCCCAGTGATATCTGGAATTTGGAAGATCGGCCACGCGATGCTTGATAGAAAAATACTCTACACCCCTCGGTGTTTCGAGGGTCGTCGAGCAAGGATTGATGCTTCTAATCAAAAACTAGGGTCGTCTATCTTTTCTCTACGTTTCACGCGATTGGATATTCAGTGGAACGTAAATCGTGTAGTTAGACTTGATTGTGCTTATGAATAATACGTTTCATATGCATAGAAATTTTTATCTCTGGTACACGAGGAGTACTATCTATTTTAACAGCTCAGTTTTATCAAAGTGGATAAGAAGATCGAATATGAATGTCAGGATCGAGGGCGTCTAATTTTCGATTTTGTGGAAATAAGGGCTGAAAAACACAACCCTGCGTTTGACCCTTCAGGGATCTACTTAGTGTCTTCTCTTCCTGAATTCACCCTTTTCTCTACAAGGGCGAGCTGCGTGGCGCTAAGGGGTGCGTGGAGTTTCCTTTTCGTTTCACTTTCACCGTTGCTCTCCGTTCGCGTTTACTTTAGCGATATTAACGTACGCAGAGAACGCTGGCTAATGAGCGGACGAGGGATAAGAAACACGCGAGGGAGAACTTTAATTGCGAGCGATACAGGGACGATAAAGCCAGAAGAGCCAGGAGTTGGATAAGAATTTGAATTAATTTGGTAATAACTTTATGCTACGACGGGGGAGCTTGCCACGTCTCTCCACTTTTTACCGGGACTTTTAACTAAAACCAAGATCAGACCCTCCTTCGAGGCAGATTTGAGAAAAAAAAATTGAATTCAGAGGGGGGAAATGGATTGAATCGCACAAATTTCATCCGAATCCGTTCAATTCAAGGCGAGCATACAAAAGCTGCTCACCGCCCCGTATCGTCTTTGTCGGTTTTCGTTGCGTCTGCGGTGGGATGCCGCGCGCATATCGAAAACGCATCGCGAATGCATTATTTGCCACGTTATTGCATGCTCCGCTGAGCCCTCTCCTCCATTGTAAATCGGCCAAGTGTGCTTTTGTTGGAAATATTGCCCGGCAGGCGTGGATTCAAGGAGCTGGAACGTGCACACTATTAATCTGCATATTATATTATTGCACGTTACATCACGCGCGGATGATCCTACCACCGCCATAAAGTCACCATCCTGCATTTCCTTCATACTTCTACGGTAGCCCACCGAATTCGCCTTCAGATAAATTAATTGCAGTTCGAGGTTCGAGTTCACGGCTGATGTCCTCCATTCTGCTTCTCGAAACTTATTTTATACCCATTCCTACCCATAAAATGAAGATTTAAAGCTCACTTCGATGGGACTTGAAACTGTAGCCGAATTCTAGTGGGCTTGCGTATGGATATCCTGAATTTCTTCAAGAAAATGTGACTAAAATTTGAGACTTTAAAACTCTTAGGTAGAATCGTAGAAGATCTTATTTATATATTTATAAATTAATATAGTAATAGTGAAGATTTTTATCAGGCAACTTACTTTCTTCTAAATTAATATATAATCAAATTAAATAATTGTATATTAGATTTAATTAATTATAAGTCCACGAATTTACACCCAGCCTTCCAAAATCCATCTCGCTTAGGCATAGTAAATGCTACATATTCTGTAACACTGTCGTTCTTGTACGAGTCCAATTCACCTATTCACCAAAACTTGGACGACGTGGTAACCAGTATGGCGACATTTTGACGGGGCGAGTTGACTCGACTTCTCCGATCGAGGGGTTGAAACCATATCTCGAATCGTCGGATTTACGACGCGAGACTTGACGATATCGGGCGGGCGATGGCATTCTCTTTGAATTTGTCGGGGACGGTGGGGCGTGTGTAGACCGTTTGCGGTTCGATGTCGTCCCTGTCGTTGCGACGCGATGCACGATGCACATCCCAAGCGTGGCGCGGATGCATTATTCGCCGCGTTATTGCACGCGCCGTTGAACCGGCTCCATTGTAAATTGGTCGGGTGCGCGTTTGTTGGAAATGTTGCCCGAGGGGTGGCGGCGTTGGGCGCTGAACGGCCAGGCGAGAGGGGTGAGCCTGCTTCAGGCGCGGTAAAAGCCCTTATATTGAATACGTGGCTTACATCTCAATATCTCGATGCACTTACTCGACGCGCCATCGATACGTCTTGCCCCTGGCTCGAGGAAAGGCTGACGGACACGTGGCTGCTTCTTCGAGCATAAATTTCACTGCTACTTATAGAGAGCAAAGGATCTCCGCGGTGAAAAGCTGGTAGGCAGAAATTATGCAAGCTTGGGAGAGATAATAAGGATGGGGGAATATTGAAAAGGGGTGTGAAGGAATTTAGTAGTAATTCGAAGGAGTCGAGAAAGTTTTTCCACGTGCTTGGTATAATGGATTGTATTTCCATTTGGGGATGGAGATTTAAGTGTTGTTTTGACTTGATTAAGTCCGATAGTTGCTGATGAAAATGTAGATTGGTATCCTCTGTCTGCTCGCATTTCTGGGTGGCCTAGTTCTATTCGTAGTGCATGATGCAGTGCGTGCTTTCAAATACGGGATGCACTAGCATTTCTATTTCTGTAGGAATTTTCAAATGGAGGCAATAGAGCTGCTGCGATTGAACGATTTACTATATCCAAATCCTATATTCCTACATTCCTCATCACTTTATGGTAGATACACGATGAATGCGGAATTTCGAGGGAGCAAATTTGTTTGTATCAAAGTGACATTAGCAGCAGGTACTACTTTCACTATTGCAGGGATGAAAATACAAAGGATAAACAGATCCAGAATGATATGTCAAACACGTTGAGGAAGTTACACTACTCACCGAAGTAGAGTAAGTTACGATACTCAATGTACAGATATAATTTTGCATATACGTGCTATCTTGTTATTGCTATTCGCAAAAATTTCGCTCGTCTGTATATTCTGCGGAGTAGAGTCCCTTCTTGTTAAACTTATTGTCTGTTTGTTACCATTCACATGGTAAACTTTCTTTTGACTCGCCCCCGCCGCCCATAAATCTCAACTAATACCACCGTCCGCATTGTAAAACGTACGTTCCGCACTTTGAATTGGGGCGCTTTGTAAACTAAATACTCGACGGAATTACAGCCCCGTCGGTGTTCTGTCCACTCGAATTTCCAACTAGCCCTTTTTAATCGTGCATCTCTGCTTCCTTCGGCCTCGGATTACCACAATTCCGCAAACAACCTCACGGCACAATTTCGGATCCTAAGCTCCGGCTGGATAACCGTCGAGTTTACGGAGGCTTCAAGCAGATCGCGAGGAGATTTTGGTAGTAATTTATCCTACTTGATGAGATCTGTTGGATCCCAACAGTCGGTGGCGTAAATGGCTAACCGTTACACGTGTATATTCATTTTCCAAGCGACCAGTGATTCTATCTCGCGGGAATCCGCAGTTTCTCCAGGAAATACTGTTCGCCTGAGTATTCCCTGCTGTTGGGCTTCAAAAATCTACTGTCGCGCACAAACGCGTCGGTGTTATTAGATCCTCTCGTTCCAAGCATATTTCTCACTGTCCTCGCATAATCCACGAGGGTGGAAAATTCAATTTTACGTGTCAAATGTTCTGTAATATCTTTTCACGGTCACGGCATTCCCGTCAGGCACCGTTCACTTTGAAATGTGGGACGAGCATTGCAAAAGGACACTTAACTAAATATTGTTAAGCCTTTTCGCCTATCCAGACTCTATCGGGAACGTTTTCGTTGGACCTCCTCCGTTTCCTCACCGTGGACCCTTATTTTTCTCCACTCGTGCTCGCCCCGATGAATGAACTCGCATTAATTGCCCCGAAGACACAACATGCCGCCGTTACTCAAGGGCTTCGTTACAGGATAAGTGGGCAGTGAGGTTGACAGGAGGGCGAGACAAAGGAGGGCGAAACGATGTTCGGTCGTTATTTTTCACAAATTGGTCTTGCAAAGCTGCGACCTCCAGCGAGGATTCAATTGGCCCGTGTATAGTGTTTGCAAAAGAAGGAAAAGCTCGACACGCTGTGCGTTGCTTGCTCGCTTTTTATTCATTCGATCTCTTCCCCCCATATTTCCTTATTTACCACGCAAAAGTTTGCAGGCAGTGAGACAGGTTTACGATACTGGCGTGGCTGCTACACTATGTATATGATTATTTAGCTCACAGCATCTTTAATTTATCCATCTATCATCAGGGAATATTTGTAAATTCTAATTAGTGATGGGATTTCTTATTGCTTTCGAATTGTAAGTGATATGTCCAAGGAAAAGAAAAATCTAAAGAATTATACTATACTGAAAATAATTATACTTGTGAGAGAACAAAAGGAATTGAATATAGGAAATTTTTTTTTTGAATTTTCACTTGAGGAGAATTAGAACTAATATCAATTTTTAAATATCATAACAGAATTACTTCAATTTTGGACCAAAATTACAAGCTCAGCAACTTGTAATTATCTAACAATGGAAATTCATGAATATACGCACTAACAGTCTATGTTCTGTAACATATTACATATCCAACGTTCACCAAATTTATTACACGCAACCGAGAAACTTTGTGCTTGGTCTCGTGCACGTGAACCAGTACGCCACGAGATAATTGGGAAATGAATTCGTACCGAGGTCTATTAGCTCTGCCAACCCGGTCAGATGAAGCTGACAGGAAATTTCAGATTAATTAGTGGAAGCTGTACTGGGATGCGGTCGAACGACGTAGCTCCATATTCCATAATGATCGGTCTGCCTTCGTATTGCGCAATAATATTAGCTTATCCCTATCCGTTTATAGGAAACGCCTTGCAGCCACGTCAAAGAAAATGACAATCCGATTCCATCTGTCCCGGAAACGATATAACTGCGCTCACGTAACACTGAATAAGAACGCAGACTAAAAAGTCTACACAGAATTAATTGCCTACGTCAATTTTCCTGAGTTTATTTAACTCCCAAGAATCGTGATGCTAAATGTAATAGCGAGAAAAACTATATCCTCTATGGCACACGCATGTACATACGTCGTTTATATCAGTGTTCCTTTTCCTTGTAAATGGTAGAGGACAACAAATTTCTTTCCACCTAAACCCTAGAAAAAAATTGGTGCCTAGGGGACATCTGGAGCTCAATGGCACTATCAGTTCTTGTTTGGCTTTCGAGCAGTGCAGGTATAAAGTTGTGTTCAGACACGAAAGGCCCAGAGCTGCCTAGTGGGATAACTACTTCAATAACTCGTGAGTTCTGTGATTCATTTCTTAATAGATACCACGAACTGTCTTTGCACGTTGATGATACTTTATTGAGGACCAGAAATTGCTAATTAGAAGTCAAAGTTCATTTAGCCACAAACGACTCGAGCATGTCAAGATTCTTGGCCCCAAAATGTATCGAAGTAGCCACGTTTATATTATAAAAAGAATGCATGTTGTTGTAAAAAAATGATCCTACAGTCTCCTGTTATCGTTGCACGAGAAATCACTCTGATTCCATTTGTACCTCGATTTTCGCCCCTCCCAGTTATCCGCTTCCAGCGTTGAAGGCATTACAAAGTTCCAGGGCTGAGATCTACTTAAGTTCTCGAAGGCATTTCCGCGTCTACCTGCTCCATCCTCTCTATCTCTCTATCGTAATGAGACTGGATCCCATTCTGAAGCTATCGAACTGTTTACAGAATTTCAGCCTAATTTCGTTTGCACTATTTGATACGATAATGCTGCTGCAGTAGAAGTACATTTTCCAACAGAGCAATTTCTTCATCCGCTATTGAATCATCGTGCCTCTTGACTTCTTCAACGATACAAGACAAATTTGTAAGGGAACCCTGGCGAATTTATACTTCTCAGATCAATTTTGATCTCAGGTCAAAGAGAAGTAAAGACTTTCATCAGTTTCAAAGCTTTCTGTTAAAAAGAGACAAAATTCCACTTTCTCAAAAAAGAGTTAATTTAGAAAATATTATATTATATTATATATCATAATATTATTATATTATATATTATATATCATATTATATATCAAAATATATATTATCATTGGAATGTAGAAAATTTTCCCATAATTTTTTTTTATAATTGAGGCACTTACATTGTTTTCCACAAGAATTCTTCAATTATTCAGAGGAAAATACATCCACGGCTCCTTTTCTTTCAACCGTCGCAGCTGATGTTTTAAAAAGTCTTTTCGAGCGGCTGCTCGAGTGCTTAAAGTAGCTGTGCACGTTCGAACGGCGAACAGTGCGATGACGTTGGTAAACGTCGTTACGGCTGCCCTATTTCCGGACCCTTGGGACATGTTAATTAAGCTGGCTAATAGGCAGGCCCAGCCTTGACTGGCCATCAATCGATTTAACTACAAATTCAATTGGACGTTGCTTGTTGGACGGGAAAAATAATTACTCGACCCAAAGGTCCGTCTCCTGTGACGCGATCAAAAAGCGCATGAAGCTCGTTAACTCGTTAGCTTCACTCAGACTTTTACATTGTTCCATAGTTGCCAACTTCGTTTAAGTAAAACATTCTCTTTCTTCTTTTCTCCTCTTTTTTTTTCACCGTCAGAGCAGATCTTATATTACCGGAAAGTTCAGGAATCTGTTCGCCGGCTCGTTACGTTCTGGAAATATTTGCGCACGAAACACCGGACTTTCTTAGCGTCTTCGATGCCAGCGTGCCTTCGAAGAGCGTTCGATTTGCAAAAAAAAATTTATAGAGGAAGTTTTATAAACAGGTTACCGTGAAACATAGAATAACGCTGGGTAAAGAGTCAGGATCCCCTTTGAAATCGCGCTAGAAGGCGCGAGGCTCAAAGCAAACTAAGTTGAATAAATCAAAGGCTATTCCGCCAGCAACAATTTGATGTAGCATCGTGAAAGCCAGGCATCTCTCGCTCTCCCGACCCATCCGGCGGGCGAGAGGCGGGTTTAAAAGAGGGAAACGTCGAACGCGACCCCGGTAGCCGAAAAAGAAACGGCTCAGCTCGTTGAAGCACGCACCGTTGGCGAAAATCCTATAGCGTCGTGCTGCAGCGTTTTTAACCGTGGAACGCGGAACTACCTTTATTTAGACGATGTGTGCACGTTCTCGCGCCATTCTGTTACGATATATTTCATTCAGTTTCTGGATTATTAAACATTCCGGCGCGCGGAAAGTGCGCGGGCCTGTGATAGAATTTTAATAGACACTCGGATACGTTCACGTGCGCAGTCACTTCTAATTTCCCAGCAACCCTTCTCTAAATTCTAATCAATCGAATACGGTGCTCCATGTGTTTAGAATTTCTAATTTAAACAAGGATCTGTCTTCAAAAATAATAGAAAGAATTTTAAACGAACCTTCAAATACAATCTTATAATCAATTTTACACCACATTCTTTAACATTAATCCAGAGCTGGACAAAATTTGTATTCAAATAAAAACCTCCAATAACGAATAAAAATAATCTAAAGTTATAGTAACTTTTATACGATCCGTTATTTAAATAATTTATTATTTACTTAATGCCCAGCTCCGCATTAATCCAAGTGCGCAAAATTGACCCTTAAAAACCATTATCCTTTTTCCATCCTGCGCGCGAGTAGCCAGTATTACGTCATATCCAACGAGAAACCAAGAGCCTGATGAAAGGTCGACCAGCGGTCTTTCTCCAGGAAATAACGTATTCGTTTGTCGTTTTACATGGCTCCACTCCCTACTCATGTGTTTTCATTTCTCGCGGCGAAGAAACGTGACCCGTGGCCTGTAATACGTCCCATGTGGATCGACTTCGCTCCGGGTTAATTACGCATTGATAACTAACGAGCTTCCTTTGTGCGAGTTTTCGCGGAGACGAAAGAGCCCGGCAAATTTCATCCGACGCGCTGGATTAAACGCCGTTGCCCGAGCGGAACGTGAATCACTAATTCGGCACGTACAGTCGTGGACTTAATCCGCCGTGACTTGAGTCACTTGATCCCCGTATTAGTCCCTGCGAAGACGCGTGGACTCGGTGGCGCGGAACCGATGGGCAGCTTCGCAATCGCCACGGACGCGACAGCGCGTTAAAATGCGCACACGAACGTACGTCCCCGAGCATCGGTTTACGAAACACTGAGACCTCTAACACGCACCTTCGTTTCTTCTCTGTTACAGTTTTATCAACTGCTGGAGGCTAGTCAAGTGGCAAACACCACCCTCACCTACCGTCACGTGACGGTGTTCGCGCCAACGAACCGAGCTTTCCAGAAGTATAACGGGACTACAAAGAACCTGGTGCTCTACCACATGTGTAAGTAAAAACTTTGTAGATTTGAATGGTTGTTTGAAGAATACTTTTAGTGACGGTAATGGATATCAATTTTGTGATTGGAAACGAGACAGTGAACCAGTGTTCTTGCATAGAATTTGGAAATTTGAATGTTCGCTTTCCTCTTTGGTTTTTTCAGCGAGTTTTCCATGGCAAAGGAAATGGAAAACTCTTGTAACGTGCCTCCCCTAAAAGCAAGCCAATATCTTTGACTTTAGATTCTTTAATGCTTGCCTAATATTGGTACACTCTGGTTTCGGTTTACAGAAGCTTCCGCCACGCACGCAAATGCACCGTCAAATGCAACTACTGTTTGTGTTGTTGCAGTTTACCTCCGCCCTCGCGTGTGCGTTAACTTTCATTAGGGCGGAAGTTGCAGAATGATATTAGTCTTTACGGGCCTCTGTTAACGCGGCTTTTAGCGCGCTCCATGGAAATCTATTTCGAACATTTATTACCAGATTCGAAGGTATTGGCTGCACGACTACGGGAATTAATTCGGTGCTTAACAACTGCGAACTGTGATGGATGTTGGTATAAACATATGTAATGTACTTCAGTGGCGCACCTAGAGGGGGTCAAGGGGAACTTTGTAAAAAAAAAAGAAGACTGGATTTTATTCTTCAAATAAATTTTTCTAATCCCCTAAAGAATTTTATTGAATTTGCATTAAAAATATTTTTATCCGCTCAACTTGGCTCCCCCAAGACTAAATTCTGAGTGCGCCACTGATTTATTTTTCATATCTATTCTTTGGAAACCTAAGAATAATGAAATAAGAATATCTACTCCCTCGTCACACAGAAAATAGAAGACACAGTATAACATGGTAGATTTAAAAGAAATACCCAGAGAAAAATTCTACAAATATTAACTCCATCACTTAGTAATTCATTCAAACAAAACACAATAATCGTCACAGAAAACCAATCCCTCCGCACAAATAAAAATCCCCCGGATTCACACCGAATCAGTCCTCCAAATATTTCCAAAAAATCTTCTACACATACATACATGCCTCGTAGATTACGGTGTATGTACGTATATTTCGTATGTTCGGTGATGTATTCGTGGCTCGTCGAACGTGTTTAGCCTGTTTCCTGCTCCCCCATACCCAGGTATTGGTCTAACTCAGTCCTGTCCACGGGCAAAGCCTCTTATGCGGTTTTGTCCTCCTGTGGCTGGCGTATTGGGTTTGTATTGGGTCTACGTATACAACCTGGACATGAACTGAGCGTGTTCGTGCTGCACGGTAACGGAGACAAAGTGGGGGACAGTGTTTTGCTCCCAGCGGCAGTTTTGCATAAAGCCGGCGGGTCTAACTGGCGTATTAATCTCCCGCGAACTTGGAAATTCGACGCGTCGCTCTTTGATCTTCGTGATCACGTGCACACATGCACGTACGTTCGCGGAGCCACCCCGCGCGTCGAACGGCGCAGTGCGGCCGCTGGCAAAGGGTGATTCGATTAAAGACGCATCGAACATGCACAGAGGTTCCAGCGGCTGCACCCATAATTCAAGGTTCCTCGGTGCCCCTGAAAATGCCACGTGAATAATCCGTGATATTTGCTACTGTGCGATACGGCTGCGTGCTCGAATTGACGAGCAATCGATGCTGTCTCCCTTGGAGCACTTGGTGTCTCCTGTATTATAATCGTGGTGCATGTACGGTGCGTGTACGCTCACAGATCCATTATCCCGAAACACTTAGTTGGACAGGGATTATTACATTTGATGCGACGACCACTATCCTACTTCTCGGTTCCCGTTAAACTGATTGATAATTCTACGGTGCGTCCACTTTACACGCGTCTGACTAAATACCTACTTGTTCCACTTGCGGCGCCAACCGCTGATCTGTTCCACTTGGATGTGGTTCGAGCAGAATTGAACCTCGCTAAGGATTATTGTTCCTATTTGTGGCTATCTCTGCTGTTGTGTGTTTCATGCCACAGAGTTTTTCTTTTAACATTCTCTAAACATCTCCATATTCATCGAGACAGTTTGGTTAGCGAGGACATTGGTATTTGAATTGCTTTGTAATTGGAAGTAATTACAGGCACGTCGACGTCGCCCTCGTCTTTTTAGCAATTCAAAGTGTTCCCGTGTGCATCGACGAGCGTATCAATCCTGTCTAATACCCAACGGGAGCCTCCGCAAGCTTCCCAGACACGCCCTTTCTTGGCTGACGCGATGCCACCTCCGCAATCACGCGTCGCTGCACCTTCGGCCGCGTTATTGCGATTGATTGCAATCGACTAATCCCCGGTAGTAACTCCCGGGCGCGTCAGAATTCGTGACGTTGCCCCGCCGCTTTGTCAATTACCGCGAATGTCTCGCTGCCGAATCCCGGCGACAGCTCCAACGATCACATCAAACACTCTTAATGCGCACAATTACGCAGGTTGTTTAATTATTACGCGACCGCGGTGATTGAGAGTTCCGAAACGCTCGAATGTTCCCCGGAGCGGGTGTCGATTAACCGCGGGAACGAGGGGATCGTGATTGGAACGCCGTGCACCCGCGCTTTTTATTTTTCATTTCACTGATGAGAATGCTCGACGTACACGCGAAATATAAATCGGTTGAAGTTTGGAGAATCAAAAATTGGACGGGTACGGTTGTGGTAGATGTTTTAGTTCTGGAATCGAATGGAAACAGATGCTAGGAAAATTGAATCCAAAATTCTGGTATAAGATGCAGAGAACATCTAAATTGTTTCTTTAGAGTCGTGAAAAGAAGAATGGAAGGAGAGAAATGGATAATTAAATTAGAAATAACTGTAGGAAATTAAATACAGCAATTTTAAAGCAAAATATTCAAGGCGATTCGAATTCTTCTGGCTAATTTCAATTAAGTCCGCTTGATCGTTCTGCACATCGCCGTCGATAGTCGTTCATAGTTGTCTACGCTGATGGAAGGGACGCTTCCCAACTGATACAGACCAAGACACAAGGACAGGCGGAACGATCTTCCCTTGGACGACAGAATAACGCGAGCAAGGGAGAACCTAATCGGGTGCGGTCTCGATTCCATTCGAGAGCCGAATTCGACTACTATAGCAGTCAACCACCGTGAAGGAGAGACTTCTCTAATTGTCAAGCATCGATCAGTGGGGCACTGAGATATCAGAATTGAATCGATTGCCTTTGGTAAACTTTTCGATGCTGTCGTGCGTGAACGAAGCACGTCCATTGTAGTAAACTTGAATTGAAATTATTAAATTTGAAAAATCAGTTAGAAATAACTTAAAAACGCATGGGGTGAGTGGAGACCCTGCGAGTCCATCTAAAATAAAAAAGAATATACAATTCTACAACTCCAAAAGCGTTAAACACTTGAAGAGGGTAAGAAAGATATCAAGAGTATCAGAAATTATCAAAATCTTCATATTTATAAAATTTCTGTTCACCTGAAAGTCCGAAAAATATTTCCAATTGCTGCACAACGAGATTAATAATTAATTCAATTTTGCCACCCACTTTAGGGGAGCTACTAATAGAAACAGATGGCTGTAATCCTAAACCGTCATGCTCCGTTAGATATTGATTGTTTCGCGTGCGAGCTCTTGTACATAACATACACTTGATGAACGAGGGAACGGCTGACACGTAGGCGTGACGAGGCCATGATTTTATAGTCGCAATCCTCTTTTGCACGATTTCCTATATCCGGCGGACCCCTTGTAGCCCGAGGCGTCTTCCCGATTACCACGAGGAAAATGCACACGCGAAGGAAACAAGGAATTAAGAAGGGCGTTGCCGCTTTATGAAGAAACTTCCTTTCCGCCGTTTAAGACGCCTCGAGCGAGAAGGGATGAGAGACTGTCTCTGGGAGCGTTCGAAGTTGCCCTACGAGCGACAAAAATTTCATTCCAAGTTCAATTTTGTCAGCGAGCGAGGAAAAAAGGAAAAAAATATTCGTCGCGACGGTTTACGACAGTTTTATTGAAATTCCTGCCCTTTTGACGTGGCGGCTTCTTAACGTCACTTGCACACACAGTAATTTACATTTTCAAGATAGTAGGTTTATATTTATTCGACCGTCACTTCCTTTAAAAACAACTCTCAAGTCTTTATTTCCTTACTCGCAAACGTATATTGTGCGTATTTCGCCCGGGGGACGTTCACTTTGTGCAAGTTTGATTGAAAGGGATGAAATTAAAAGAAAAATGCAGCCTTTACGGCTGCAGATTCTTTAGAAATATATTTCAGAGTAACCAAAAGTTTTAAAAATATTTCAAACTTTCTCTCGTTTCTTAGAAATTCTGTAAGAATGGAAGGAAAGTTTAAGCTGCGAAGGGTTACACAAATACGACAATTTAGCAAGAAGGAACGAGTCAATGGCAGAAATCTATCAAGATTTATGCAAAAATATATAAAATATGAATTTTAAACTTCCGTTTAAAACTACATACGCGTAGCAGAAATAAATATCTATCACGAAAAGTTAGTCTAGCAAAATAATAATTGCCCACGAAAATAGTCAGACGTAGTCTATTCAGACAAATGAAGTGGCATGTAGTCTAGCCAAACAATTACATATGCACATACACACATAAATAAATGCTTCGTCCAAAGCAGCAAGTGAAGTCGTACATATTCTAGTCAGACAAGTGAAAGAGACGCGCGAGTCAGCCAGCAAGTGGAACAGGTCAACCTATTCCGAAACTACAGCTTCAATCAATAATCCAGCGTTGCAAATATGCATTAATCAACCTGACAATGTCTTGGAACAAGCAATATTCATGATCCTCCAAGCGTCTGCACAGAAATAGCTCGAAGAACTCGAAGAAAAAGGGGAGGCATGGCACTTATCGCCAGACTCTCGCAGGTTTCACAAGAGGAAGAGGCGGCGACTTTCATTAGGTCTTCTTCGCGTTTAATTCGCGATGAATACCCGCGTCTAGGGGGGTGAAACAAGGGCCGCGTTGTTCGCGCGTAGAAGGGTGCCCGGGGGTATTTGTAACCTCCGTCGCCGGCAGCCAAGCCGAGTCACTGACGGATAATCGTCATTCACGAGGCGGATCTCTTTTTAGGCTCCCTCCCGGCTGCGTGCATGGATACCAACCCCTTCGACGCTCGGAATGCTCGAGGGTTCTCCCGTCGCGGGGGTAACGAGGAGCGCGGCTCGATTAAGCCGCGCAAAAACTTCCTTGCCCGATGAAAGCTTGTTCAGAAACGTCGGGCGGGTTTCTTCGCAGGAATGTTGGTCGAGGTACGCTGGCGAACGTGCTTCGTAAGTTTTCAGCGATTATTAAGAAACACCGTGCGAATAACGTAAGGAAAGTATCGCGAGCGGTGAATGCCAGCGATGCCGCGCGCAGACGTCGCCTGAAACCTTTCCAAACAATCCAGCGACACTCGTTCTTGAAAAACAGCCTCGCTGACTCGGTGTTTCAACTTCAAAGACACCCGGCAGACAGTGGGTGACGCGATCCACTCGGTAACCATCGCGAACTGCGACCGTCTGCCATGTCAAGTGCTTCGAGCGATGGCGAATTCACCTCGCTGAGGGTTAAAGACGTCGTCGTCGGTATTGGAAGGGCGGCTGAGGGGGGCGGTGAGAAGCAGGGTTGGGTTGGAATAAGAGAAACGAAAAGAGAGGCGGTGGTAAGTGTAAGCGACGAGGGGGAACGGGAAGTTTGGGCGGCGGAGGTAAGTTAACTGTTCGGCTGTTCGCGTGAAACTTAAGGACCGTATATAGCCAGGGGTAGACGGGACACGGAGGACTTTGAAGGAGCTCTAACCAAGAAGAAGAACCTGGTTACACGGTGCTCGACGTAGCGGAGAACAAGCCGGTTAGGGCTGCGACACATCTTGCGGCTCCTAGCCCACAGGCCAAGCCAACCTCTTGCCTCTGTTTGTCTTGTTACTGGATGGAGAATTTCGAACACACTCGACCGGCTGGGTCACATCGGCGTGGAAGCAGTCGATCACTGAGTTCGTCGTGGGGAACATGGCCACTTCGTTTGCGATTTCGAGAGTAGGATTCTGTAATCAATTTCTTAAGTGACGTAGAGAATGATAATAAAAATCGGTTGAAGAATTCTGCTGAATTTAAATTTGTTGCATTTCGGTGCACTGGATATTTAGAAGATATTAGCTATTTTGTGGTTTGTGGTACGTGTAGAGGGAGAAGAATGTGAACAATTGCAGTTGCATAATTTTGTTCGTAGGCTGTGCCCTTTTTCCTTTTATCGCTCAAGTGTCTTGAATTATTTCGCGATTGTCTATCGAGCCGCCTTCTTGAATTTCTCCAGAGACCACGCGGTCTGCCTTCGCGTAAATAATTGAAGACAGGTCCACGGAGTTCGATGAAATAAAACGACTGAACCAATATTATTCAGCCGGAGGCAATTTTTCAAAGGAACTTACTGCAAGAACGATTCGATAAAGGGGAGCGGGAGGAAATCCCATGCCACTTGTTGTCAAGAAATTCCGCCAAGTTCTCGCGGCTCGTGGGCGAGCCAATAAACAAAGAACTCGCGGAAAGTTTTCCGCCCGAAAGAAGAAACGGAGCTGCGCCAATGAACTTTGCAATCTCTGTTCCCGATTAAATAACAAACCGTTGCCAGTCGGGAAAACTGATTCTTTTTGAGTGATACTGCAATATTGAAGGAGGTCTTCAAAAGCTTTTATGATAGCTAGAACGTCTCTGGCGCGAGTCTGCATTCCATTTCGACCCTTACAATCGATTATCTTAGAAGCACTTTAATTAAATTCACCGTAGTGATTTTTAGAAGAAGGTACACGAGGTTTAACAAATATTGCTGTCCAAAGAAAATTCGTTTTGGATTTTTTAAATTTTATGCATAAGAATTGAATTTAGAGAAGAAATACTGTCCTGCTCTTTCATTATTAGTTGAAGAAACTTAAAACTTGAGGAACTAGCAGCAACAAGCTTTAATCAAAATTCCACCTTCTTTGGATCATCCTACTTAGAGAAAAGAAGTACCTGTTCCGCACATCCCTTCTGTGACACAACGTGTCAAAAAAATTCATTTAGATGGTAAAATAAAAAACCGTTCAATCCCATCCTTACTTGCACCCACGGTAAACAATTCCTCCACTCAAAGAACACCAACGATATTCATGTTCTGCGTTGAACATCTATTCGTCTGAGCGAAAGAGGCTGACCGACCCTTAACCGCTGCGGCGAGCTCGCAGAAATTTCGCACGTAGCGAAAAGTTTCGCAATTAGTCTTGGAACTTCCATAATTTTGCAGCTTGAGCCGTCTTGTTTTGCGGCGGAACATTATTGTGCTCGGTTTAATTTATCATTTCACCTCCGCCTGTGAAACTCGGCATTCTCTTGTCCGCTCACCTCACATCCCCCTCTCCCCTTTCCTTTTTTTTCACTGCCTTCTTCCCTTAGCAATTTCCTTCCTTTCCTTTTTTTCCTCCACCCCCACCTCACACTGTCTTCCCCCCTCGTTGCACGAGGCACAGACTACAAAAACAAATTAAATCTCAATTCTGAGGGAATTGCTTCTGAAAGATAACGCTAATTAAAGGACGTTATTCGTTAGATAAACGACGCGATTGCTAGCGGCGCAATTTCAAACGCTAAAAACGAGACACCTTAAACTGCTCCAATGGAAACTGTTATTATTCCCGTTGATTTGTTTAATTCCTCGGGCCCCGTGGCTTCTGAGGTTGAAAATGGTAAAAGCTTGAGTTGAGAGCTTTTAATGGCGCAGTTGATTCATTAATTCTTCGCACATGATTGAAATCATCAAAGTGCCAAGAACTGATTTTTGTAGCCTTAAAATTGTGTCTTATTCTTCTTGACGTTGACAGTCTTCGACGGAACACTCATTATTTATTTCGTTTGGAAAATCGAATCCGACAGAGGCTTTTACAAAATGCGATCAACGTGATTCTGTATACCAATTAAAGCTGACTTATTTAATTTGTTCTTCCTGCTGCGATATTTCGCACAGCATTGAGTTTGACGCGACGTTTATCAGGTGTTTCCTCATTACAATATCCTGGGAGGATAGATGTTTGCCCTGTCGGCGACACGTAATTTAGGCTTGTAATGTTTGTGTGCTCTTGCAAATAGCTTGACGTTTCGCGTGGCGCTTAAGCCGGGCTACACGACCATTATCGATCTCGACAGACGCTTGGACGTATCGATCTTGAGCGTCTACTTGCCCACGCTGGAAGGCAGGTCATTAGACTTCAACTGTATAATTTATTACTTATTATCAGCGGGAGGGGGGTGATAAAGTTCAACGTGCAGACAGAGTGCAGATAGGAAACTACGTTATACTGTATTTTTATTCAAGGTAGATACTAGTTTGTGGAATCAAATCGTGAAGCGAAATGTGTTATAGATTTGTAAAAGAAGATCCACACTTTTCGTAATGGATATATGTAGATAAATTAGATTTAATTTGAATTCTAATTCTTAAAGAAACTACTCCAAAGTTGTATTTCCTGAGGACTCGATTATTTCGAAGACTATCATAACACGCGAATAAACTAATCTCACCGTAAATTGGGAGAAATTGGAGCACGTTCGCTCGATGAACTTCCCTTGCGACTTCCGAGAAGATTTATAATTCACAGATGGCGAACTATTATTCCGCGAAAAAGCTGCAACGATGAGTGTCCTGATCCAATTACCTGTCCACGATCTTGTCCAAAGCGCTCTGCACGACAAGGTATCGTTATCGAAGTCGCCTGTCGTTTCATTTCCTGTCACGAGCATTTCGTAATAAATTCTATATTAGGCGGTTATCTTTGTGAGCCGCAGGCATCGCAGAAATGAAACTCTGATCCTCTTACATTACAATCATTCTCGAAAGATTCGTTCGACTTAGCGTGTCCATGTGCATGCAAGTAGTAATTAAAATGCGAAGAACATATACATGTGCCGAGTCTCCAAAATTCTGCGACGTGAAGAAATACAAATTACTAAAGAGAAATCTGAAAAACTGGCTTAAAGGAAATATCCAGAAATACCTCCCCGACTAAGAAACGATCGGCAATAAAATTCGCTCTGCAGTTAAAGGTTTAGCAGCCACCGAGAATCGTGATTCGTCTGCTCGGTTCCGTATTCCCCGAAACTATTCATTGTATTATGTAGAACGCCGCGGAGAAGTCCCGTCCCGGAGATTCATGAAACAGGGAACAAGAAGGTTACATTTCCCATGGGGGGCGGTATTCTCCTTTCATTTTCAGACTTATTTCCATCCAGGATGGAAAAGAACCGAGCGCAGTCCTCGCAGACGGCTCTGAGTAGGTAGGAAGGGTCCACGGGGATTGCAAGAGACTGCCATCATCCGTTCTGCGACGCGAAAATCAATCTCAACAGCTTCCGGTATCAATCTCGCATCACACCTGAAGCGCACCCGACCGCATCTTCCGAGCCACCCTTCCGGCTCTTTCTTGGCTTTATCCTTTCGCGGAGGGGCCGTCTTGGAAATCGTCGGCAGTCGGCTAAGAGAAAATATCGGGGAGGTGGAAGAAAAACGGAGTCTGTCGAAGCCTCTCTAACACGCCTCGTCTAGGAGAACGATGGGCGGCGTGTTGCCCGTTGTGACGGGGAATCTGCTGCTGGAACAATCTGCCCAGGAACATCTACTCTGCTAGTGCAAACTGAACCAAGGCTGCGTGGCTCTGTTCATTGGGAATATACTATACAAATGAAACGTATCCCTATTGGTTGGAGTGGTGCTTAAAATTCAACTTTTAAAATATTGCTGGGGCACCCTCACATTTTATCTGTCGTTTTAGATATTGCTACCTACTTATTAATATTTTAAATAAAATTGTATTTTTTACTTGAGAAGAATTCATACACCCTCTAAAAACTGTATAAAGTAAATGTGTTTTAAGAATATAATACGTCGAATAGAAAATTGAATTTTTATTCTTGAAAAGCACAAGATTCAATGCCTGGTAGTGACCACTAATGTGTAACTGAAAAAAATAAAATTAATACTGCATTACTTACTTAAAAAAAAATAATAATAATTTTTTGGAGTCAAATAGCACCACCCTCCCATTTGTGTTTTTTTCGCGCCCGTTTAGGTGATTTAGGGTTGCCTAATTGTGTGACTTTGAACGAAAGTAATGATAAAAATTGAGAAAAGGACAATTATATCTTGGGAGACGTGAATATTTGTTGACTTATAGCTTCGTGACGGTGTGAAACAGCAATGCAAGTGAAGAAAATAAAAGCAGCAGGGACAGGTAGGTGGTAGACACGGTACCACATCCCGTTTAGGAACCTTTCATCCATGAAATACCACTCGACTACGATTCGTTGAGCTGACAATTGTTACGATCGACACGGTTGGTTCCCTAGTCGCTGATCGATGGACGTCCCTTGTTATTACTACTGTTTACCAATTAGTCGTCGCGCAATTATAATTGGTAATTGCACGCACACGCGAATGTCGCTTGCCACCAAAGCCAGAATCACCAATGCCATTCATTTGCTCGCGGAACCAAACCGCAAGCGTACGCGCCGATAATTTTCAACTGCACTTGAGAAAAATGCTTCTCGAGCGCGCAGTGCGCAGTTAATTGAATTGCAGTCGACAGAGAGGAGCTGTGTTAGGTTTCAAGTATTTTTTCAACCCGTTGCAGTAATTATTGTTGTTGTAAAAATGGCATTGCGATCGATCATTTAAAAGTTGAACTCATCGTCGAAGGATACATGTAGAATCCTCTTCACTTCTCTTTTCGAATTTTGAGTTTTAATAAACAATAGCAAGTTGGATTATCACCAAAATAGTGTTACTAATTGATATCAAATAATGCAAGTGTTGCTTAATATTCCCAATATTAAAAAAGAACCGTTTAAACCGCCCTTACAGTGTAAAAATTAAAGGCGATCCTTAAATAAGGAATACTAAAAAACTATCTTCGTCAGACTTTAGTCCTTACATCCCTGTTTATATCATCAACACCCAGATAACCATTCCATCCTTCACTAATAACTCCACACACCCAAATCTACCAAAGCCAAACGGTACCACCACGGAAGATACCATTTGTAACACAGTTCAATATTTCCAAAGACGGCCGAGTACCCAACGACCTACGCAGTCTGGTACACATTCAATTGCTCCTTTGTCGATGAAAAATGAGCCGGCGGAAAGCTCGGACGTCCATGGCCGGCGATGGTTCGCGGCTCGAGCCCGCGCCATTAATAATTTACGACCCCCGTTTGATATTCGACCCGGCCACCGCGAAGATATTTGCCTTCCGCGGGAAAGATATATTCGCGCGGGGGTTCATCCGGCCTGACTAGAATAAAGGATCGGCATCGTTCGTCGCCGAGCAGATTCCGGCCGGCGATACGGACACGTTAAAGGATATGCCCGGAGGATATCGGGGGGGTCGCGGCGATTGAGCACGAATGCTCCAGAAGGTTAAGGCAGCCCCGAAGGGTGAAGAACCGATTCCCTTTCATCGCGACTGTTCGACCGAGCTCGGAGAGCGCACCTCTCATAGATTTTTCTCGCCAATGGATTCCAGCTCGGACAGAGCGACGTAAGGAGATCGATTGCCGCACGAGGGTCGACGGAGATTGAATCAGCGGCAAAAAAACGGGCAAATCATTTTGTACCACTTTCCGCATGGCTGCTCGGGACCTCTGACTTCCTCGCGTTTCGAATGCGAAATACGGCGATCGAGTTCTGGGTAAAGAGCTGTCGGGTGCACAAGATTCCTGCAGCCGTGCAGCTTTGAGGTTTGAAACAGTTTCGGTTACGGTAATTACTATCTGTATGCGACCAGGAACAAAGTGATCCGAGGGAAAGGAATTCTGCAAATGCACAGTAGGGGTGTCGGAGACCTTAAGCAGCTCAGTTACATAACTCTAGGAAGTGTCTCCTGTAGGAAGTTATGTCTGAAACGCAACACGACTTGATAATGTTTCAGTCAGGTTGCAAGCTGATAGCTAGCACTGATACCAGGGGAACAATGGCCAGCAGACGTCTCGTCATAGCCGTGGACGTTTTAATTACAAGGAAGAATAAGATACCCTGCTCCATCTTTCCTGCCCGAACGAACGTCAATCAAGGAACTTTTTAACACGTTCAAACAACTCCTTTCTTCAACTTCGTCGTCATAATAAACCCATCAGTGGCGACTCAGGTGCCACATAAAATCTACCTTTCATTCCCTCTACATTTGCTTCTTTCTACTCCGATCGAATGACTCGGGCACACGAATTCTTAATTACTAGCTAAAGAATTCTTAAGACTGCATTATCCAGATCCGCAGTATTCGCTGGAAGAAATGATCCTGCGAGTGACGCTATTGCAAACGAGGTTGTCATCGAAATTAATCGAACGCAAGTGTCGTCGCTGTTTCCTCCAACGATCGCTTCGATATTCTTTCACTGACAGGCAACGCTGAAACGTTTCATCAACTGCCTGCAAAGGACTCTTCCAGCCTCCCACAGACACACAGCCAACGACCTGACTCTTTTCTCTCTCTCCTTTTTTTTAATTCCAATCCCGTCGAAACCAGAATCCACAGAATGAAGAAAGAGTGTCAGTGGACGATTGGAAATACTGTATATCGTTGCTGCAGAGAAGCTAAAGTCTCCGTTGAAACGACTGGCCCGTGATTTGTCCGCGTCACGTCAGACGGAAAAATCCGCCGTGGGAATTCAATTAATTCTCCTCGATATTCACTCGCCCGGCCCGTCGACGTTAAAATGCACGAGCGATTGCGACTGCTTTTGCTGCTCTCGTTTCTTTCTACTCGCAGCCTTATTTCTTTCTCTCGCATTCGGAAACGAGGGTCCCGCTGGTTCTCCCCTGTTCAAGGGCGATTGATATTCGGGGCTTTCGAAACGGAGGAGGGAGCTGCTGCTCGCGAGGAGGACGACGGTCCAGGGAAAGAAGGGGAGCGAGGAAAACAGGGTGGACGGTGGAAATTCGTATCATGACTGGAGCCAGTCGTATGCAAATCAGCGACACGCGTCATCAATATGGATCTAGGACGGTAAATTATTCCGTGGATAAATGGTTCCCGCGGCGATCTCGAGCGACGCGTTCAATGGAATCATTGGTTTAGCAGCCTGGAAAGTTGGGGTCTTTTGTACCCTAGTTTAATGTTCCTGGACCCCCAGCTGGCCGAGTAAAATAGGTGCAGCCTTGATGACTTCGCCAAGGGTCTGGATTAAACCTGACGACGCACTGATACCAGTGGTTATCGTCTAGGGAAGCGGATAGAAAAAAGGGAGAGAGAAAAGTGAAGGGAAGAAATGGGATGCGGCGCGCGCAAGTGGAGCAGGTCAGTGACTGGTCAGACAGTGAGAAATACATGGGCAAACACAAATGGGAAGCAGCTTTACGCTGTTACGAAAATGAGATTTTGATCTTGTAAAATTATTGGCGGAGATTGTTAATACTGCTTAATATAATATATTACATATATTGAAGAAATAGAAGACACTCTAATTTTCTATTAGAGAGATGCTGAATCATACAGAAAAATAGGAAATAGTTAGAAATAATAGTCACGTGCAATTCAAATAGTTCCATTACAGAATAAACTCATTGACTATCAATCGACCAAATCATCGATGAATAAAGCAAGAGGCAGGATCGGATTGTAATTTCACGAATCAAGCTTCTATCAGTGGTGGTGACGAGGAAATGATTCGATCTCGGGATAAAACAGAATCATACATCCAGAAATTACATCAGCCACAGTCGCGCTGGAATCAGAACAATGCGTGCTGGCTACTGAATCGCAGTCTCGCGTCACACGGAAATCTTCAGTGTGGATCATACTGGTATTGCGAAACAAGCTTTCCAGCCCGTATGCGTTGGCTCAAAGGCACAGAGGAATTAGTAGGAGACTCGTCAAAAGCGGTTACACCCCTTCGCCTATGATAGATGAAACGTCCCATACCCGTGCATCGAACAGCGAATTAAATTATGCTTCGTTTAAAAAACCACCTTTCCGTTGTTCGCCTACATTGGACACTTAACCACAGACTTTATGCCCGGGTGCGTGCAGCGAAACATTTTTCACGTGAGCATTTTAGACAATGAAGTCGCCCAAAGACAGAATTTCAATGAACCTGGCAAAAATAAAAGGCGAATCTGGACACCACGAAGAGGCCCACGCGATGACGATGAAGAATGTATAAATTAAGCCTCAGATTTTTAGATGAATGACTTCAAATATCCTCACAATTAAATTGCAAACTTCAGGATATTGATTACACATATATTTTTGATATTTTTACTTATAAATAGTATTGAATGCCAGGCTGACATAAACCTGGGACAGTTCTATATGCATATGAACCTAGATCAGCATTTCCATTAACTCATCGAACCACATGCAATTGGTTCTGTATTTCAGATGGAAAGTTACCTACCTCCATCGATTATATTTCCTCGAGCAACAGCGGTTTCCCCGATTCACGTGAAACCACTATCAATTAATACCCATTGATTAACAAGATATCCGATCGTTGGAATAAGTTAGTGATGTGAGCCACAGGTTGCATGGAATAATCGTCGTTCCTCGACAGCAGAGATATTAAGTTTCTGTGCCATCCAATGTCGGGCACCGATACCACGGGCTCTATTAGGAAAGTTGCAATCAGGCCGCAACTGTTCTGTAAGGGGACGCGCGAAATTTGTATGCGCGATGGGCAAACGGGTCCGAAACCTCTGTAAGGGTGTCGAATGCAACGGGGTCAACGTCTGTTATTCGGAAACAATCGCCATTAGCTCTGCGCGGTGTAACAAAATTATCGCTTTGAATTGGCCGCGAAATGTGCATTACGTTGATGCACACGTTTGATACTCGAGTGCACGTGATAACACCGCTGGCGCTAAATATTGTCGGATTACTGCCTGCAATATTTCATCCGGCTGCACGTGCGCGAGATACTCGCGGAATAATCGTGCACCAAAAACCCCCAATATTCTTGTCACAACTTTTGTCACGAATTTATAGGATTTATTGGTAACCTTGCTAAATTGGCTTTCACTGAAACCTCAATTCGTTTCGAGCTAACTACAACGAAGCAATCGTGTTTTTATAGACAAAATCGATATAAATTAAATGAAAGGGGAATCCTCTATTCTCGGAAAGAATTGCACAGTTTAATCTTTCGTTACAAGCGCTGTTGTAAAAAATACAACAGTTGCGAATTATTTTCTTCCTGCCTGAAAGAGACCAATAGGGTTTGAAAGCCGCGCCTCTTTTTCTGTGAAGAGAAAAAATTGTTATTTCGTAGAAACTGCATCGCGCGTGTAAAAGTTCATTGGCAAAACACTATAAAAGTAATTAATAAAACATAAAACAACAAGGCATAAAAAATAGAATACCAAATAAAACAAAGAACAGGTAAAAATTTCCAATAACAAAAGCAATGTCAAATCGTGATGTAAAAAGTACAACTCGCGTGTGACCATGTTATAAAATGGGGCGCGTGTAACGAACGGTTAATAGACTTGCGTGGAAAAACGGCTGGTCCGCGATGAATCGTTCATTCTGAATTTTTCATCCCCCTGCCGAGTGGGGTACGTGAAACTGAATGGAAAGCTTGACCCTGAATTTCGAGCCGAGGATACACTTTACTGCGCGTATGTTTCGATTGTTCACCACCAATTCACACTCACTGATCATTCTTTCACACTCCAACCGTTACACGCGGTTTGGTAGGGGAAATAAACATCGAGTGACATCGTTCGCAATGGTTTTATTAGAAAAACATGGCAGGTTGGTAAAAAACTTGGCAGGTACAATGAACTCGCGAAGTTGCTCGCGGATGGAGTTTATGGTGGATCGATGGAAGCGATGATCCTTACATCAGCCGTTTCACGTGATCCGTTTTCCTTCGGGAACTCTTGATGAAACCGAGGAACTCCAGCTCGGCGACCGCTTGAGTAAAACGAGCTCTAAATCTCCGTTAAGGATACCTTTGGCCACGCGATAAAATTCACACCGGGAGCACGTGTGAATTATTCAAACAAGAGGTACACGCAGTTGGAGCGAGTTATCTCCGCCGGCCACGATTCCGCCATTACGAGCTACGATATGAATTCCAAACCGTCCCGGTGGTTAGACAAATCTCCGCCGCACTCCATTACCATCGAAGCGGGGAAGTGCGGCTGGAACCGCTAAATGAAAAAGGATACTGCAACTTTGGATCCACCTCCCGCTGTTCCTTTGCGTTGCTCCCGGGGTCCACGATGATCAAGAATGCCTGCAAACGTGCGTTTAATCCACGAAAGAGTGTCGGGCCACTACCACTAAACACTGAACTTTGGGACGGACGAGAGTAACGAGAGATTCGCTCTTGGAAGAGTTAGAGAGCACGGAGTAAGAAGATGGAGAGAAGACTAGATCTCCTGAGTGTGGATTTGCGAAGAGAATCGAAAGCAAAGTGGTGAATAAAATAAAGTGAGGAAAATATAGATGGGAGATAGATCGTTCAGTTGAAACTTATACAGATTAGGACAATTCCTGGTACAACTTGAGAGGGTGTGATTGTAAGAGTGATCTTAGGGTGCAAGGTGAAGTCTCACCAAAGAACCCACCCACGATATGAGTACATTTACCATAGTTCCCAGCTTCACGCAAATTATCAAGTAATAATACAGATATTTGTTTAACACGTGATGATGTTAGACTCTCGATTTTCCTTGACCAGCAGCCGGTTGCGTTTGGTCAGTGAGCTTTCGAGCTTCTAACGGCCACGGTCTATAGAACAGTTCCGCACCCGTTCCAAGGGGATGGAGGCCCCATTTACAATGTCGTGCTCGCGTGAATCGCTGGTAGGAGCGATTAAAATCACGAAACAGGGACGGGCGGGTGCGTGACCGTAAGTGTAACCTGAATTAACCTGTAAACATGAGCACGAACGGATTGTTACCTGCAGCCAGTCGTACATATTGATCAGCTTCCTGGATTCCAAGTGGAGCTTGTAAATTATACTGAGGTCGGGCAGCGTGGACGGAATGGCGTCGTCGTTCTCCAATTTGCAGCAGCCGCACTGAAATATGTATTTCCAATTAACTTTGGCCCTCGCCTCGACAGCGCCTCGATACAGTTTTCTATTAGAAGGCGGGCTCATAATCGATAGCCGTGGTCGGTGATTGCACAGATCGATAGCCCGTGACGAGTTAAAAATCACGGGAACTGGTGGGCTCGCGGAAGTAACAAATTATTCCGGCGGTAATTCGATCGAGAGGGGGAAAGAATAATGTACGAATCGAGATGGATTGCCATGGTAAATGGTGGAAGACGAAGTGAAACGTTTCGGGGACATTTGGCTACTCTTCTTTTGTGATGGAGGTGTTCTAAAATTATCGGACAAACCCGAACATTAAGATTATACAAGCCTTGTTTCATTTAACGTCACCTGGAGCTTGAATTTCCAAGGGAAATTCGGAACACACGAAAAATGTGGAGTAATTAGGAAACGCGAAGGAATGTCTGTAATACGAATAAACAAGATTTATGGTAGAAAAACTCCCGGTCATTTTCATTACTGAACGATACGAAACACTAACGAAAAAGAAAGATAACAAACCCCGCGAACATTTTCTGTCCTGAGCCCGTCGTAAATCATGCACGCGAATAACCGAACCACTACCACTCAGCAATTTCTTACACAATATACCTGGTGTATTATGAGTAAACGCACCGCCCAATACTTATCGCGTGGTTTCTATTACATCGAAACAACGATTCAAATTTGAGTGGCCTAACAGTGACTTACCATTCGTTTTAACTAAATTTTTTTAAATTGAATTAATCGTTATCGCGTCGCGTTCTAGTAAACATTAATTTTTCCAAGTATTAGTATCTCAAATTATCACTTAGATTCTAGACACTAAATTCTGAAGGACTTCTTGATTAGCTTGTCTTGTTTTTTAATCGATTAAAAAAGAATCTCTTTTCACTCACGCTGTAAACACCAATGCTCTTTTACTTACGTCCAAGTACACGTGTGGATCGTTTAAACCAGTGTGCACCGCAGCTCTCAATGACCCACGAATGTGTTGTTTGGCTAAATTGCCATCGTTGAAGCAGAATATCTCGTGGGCCGGCATGTGATTCGGATTGACCAGGTGGAGAGAAAACACCTCCTGGTCCAGGTAGTTGATCGCGTCTAGCTGCGCCTGTTTGTAAGGCGACCGTGACTGCGTTTTGGACATTCTCAACAGTTTCTAAACGAAAAGCCATATGATACAGTCGCTGATTTGCACGTTACTGCAAATAGTGAATTGCGTTCCGAACCTCTTTCAGCTGAAGTCGATTGAGTTTCTCACCAGTGGCGAGGATATCTGTGGGCGCTACAACCGCTTCTAAGCTAGCTTCCTCTATGATCGCTACATGACCCTGAAGATCCGTTTTAATCTTCTTCATAACCGGATCTTTCGATCTGTCCAGGATCCCAAGAACGGAGCTCAATTTCGCGAGAAACTCCCCCTTTGAGAGAAAGCCCAACAGCTGCAAGCACTCTTTGTACTCGGGAGACTCCCTCAGATCGTTCATGTAAACAGCTTTCGTGTAGAATTCGCGCAACTATCGTTTCGTAAATTATCGTCGTAAGTGGATTGTTTATACTGTTTTAAAGGTGTCTGTGTAATTGGTTCGTGGTCTCTGTACCTGTTTACCCATTGGCGAGTTCGGCAATGTCGCCATAAGATCGTGTAGACACTTCAGGATTATCAGAAAACGATGCATGTATCGATGAAATTGTTTCAACAAATAGATTAATATATCCTACAACAAGTTTAGTCTTCGTATCACTGAATCACTGCTTGAAAATTTCGTTCGCTATGTTACAAGTACCTCAAAATTCATGTTATCACTATTACTATCCTCTTTCTGTAGTTGCTTGATGTACTTTTCTATCGAAGGTAGCTTTCTGATCTCTTTGAAATCCTCGTCAGTTAAACTGGATATTCTGCTTCTCATCTCTTGCGGTGGGCAGCAGAGAGAATTCACATTGTTCGCGTAAAAATGTTGGATCGTGCATATCTAAATTGGGAGGAGAATTGCTCTCAAGACATTTAGGACTAACGCCTAAAATACCAGAATTTAAGAACTGAAAAGTAGCGAACCTTGTAACTCTGCAAGAAACTCTCCACTGAGAAATCATAAAACAGAAAGATGTCTGTTAATAGCTGAAACGCGCGTCCAGTCAATTTAAATGGTATTTGTGTGCAGAAGACAGTTTTTTCTAATACGTCTGACAAAATATTGATTTGTGTTTGTGTGTGAAAAACCTGATTAAAACAAAAATTGCAATTTCAAGTGCAATCTCCCCTGGTAAACTATCCAACAGTCAATGCTCGTTACTCACTTGAACATTTAATTTGGATGTAACATCGTACGATAATGATCTATGTATAGCGTGCAAGGTAGTAGCAACGCCAAATATAAGGATAAACTTCATTGTGTTTGAATATGAACTGAAAGAGATACAGAATCAATAACATTGCCACAGATTCATCGAGAGAATGACAGTACCTCAATATTAAAATAAAATCGTGCAATACTGCGGCGGGGGAACTTTCGAAGTCAGTTATAATTATAACGAGAGGATCATTTGGTTCGCAATGTTCCTGATACCATTCCTTTAAGGCTCGCATCGTACAGTGACATTTTCTAACATGCGCATCTTCGTTCTACAAATAATTGTGTTGTAAATAACATTCACGTTTCTTTCGCCTTTAAAATACTTATTTTAAAGAGGACCGACCGCATTCTCAACGTTCATCAGCTGAGATACTGATTCTTCTACGATATTTCTCACATTATTTGAATCTCTATTCCATATAACTGCCACGTGTTTTGTTATCGGTTCCAATTTAGAAATTATTCTCTCAAACATTATCGCATGATCCGGGACATTAACTCCTGTAATATATTTATCGTCAAAATACACGACTACAAAACACGGTAGTTTAAGCGATCGTCACCTGTTAGTAAAATAGCTGTCTGTATTTCATTCTCCAGACTCTCTAGTGGCTTTTCTTTGACTTTGGAAACAAAAGATTCTAAGTCGATCAGAATCTGTTGGAACATATTCGACCTTATGCCCTAAAATTTCAATAGAAATCGTCTTAGAAGGAATCGAACGCGAGTTGTTAACGCAGTAGCGTTTAACCAATCGACGATACCTCAGTGGCTTTTTCAATGCTAGTCCACGTCTCATTGTAAGCGATATACCATGGTTCTTCGAAATAATCTGGTGATCTCAATTTTGCCCTTTTATCACCAATTTTGTAACTACCCTTGTGCGCAAAAACACCCTAAAACGCATTTCAATTACATCGCAAGAGGCGACAAACATTTCATGACAGTAATTAGTTGTAAATAACAAAAAATAGTGGCAATAAACAAAATCACATTAAAACACATTTTTAGAAACTCTTCTCTACAAAAAAATAACTCCCGCCAAAAAATGGAGGAAAGAGTTCAGAACGAAGGAAAATAGATCGATAATTTTACGCGCGAATGGGGATCGGAATATTTAAGTTCATAGATAAGTTCGCTTAAGTTAAATGTATGTTAACAGACAACAAGTACCGAATATATGATTCGCGACAACGAGCTTTATAATCCAGTAAAAGTAGCGACAAGCCAGCGTTAAAACTGATTTAACGAGTAGCTCGTAAGAGGTTTGAAGTGTCGCTTTTACATTTCGAGGTTATATGAGTAGAAGCAACAAGTTGTACAGTACCTTTGACACCGAAACATTGTCCATTTTGATGGGTAAGCTCGCCAGAAAGCCTGGATGTCAATTAACTAACTGAAAACTGTAGAAGTACAACAAATCACTCAACTGATAAATAAGAAACACAATCGAACGCGACACGAGCCCGCGCCTTTTTCGCGACTGACGCTACTGTTAGTTCCGAAGACGCACCTAGGTGGCGCTACTCGTCAATGTGATCCGCTATTAGACGTTCAACTGTTCAGTTTCAAAAGCCCCGCTGGTCGTCGGTCCTTTCGAGTGGGTCTTCCTTGCCAATTTTACTGCTAAAAGTTCAAAGTGCTTGGTATTAGTTTCTTCAACGATTTCTGGAGGGTGGATTTGGTAAGCAATGTGTTTGTTACAATTTGTTACAAAGACAGTGTATTTGTTACAATTTTTCACAGTTTTAGTCATAGCATAACCTCTACTGCCCCGCGAATTCAACGACTTTGAGATTTAAAATTTATAATTTAAATTTATTTTTCTTGGGTAGAGAAACTCAACATTGTCTGATTCGAGTTTGTAGGAGTATAATTTCAGTCTTGTTTTCTAGTTAATGAACTGTACATTCGTGTTCTATTGATTAGAATTTTGAATATCAATTTCATTGTTGGTGGAAAATGCGCTACTGCATAACATTTCTTAGCGGCATGGCGGCATATTTGAAAAAGTTGTATTTGTATTCTTAGCTACGCACGAGGAATGGGAAAGTTTAATACTTTCTGGGGTTGCATTGTAATTAGCAAATTTTGTTATATCTTCCATATTTTTCATACATTGCAGAACAAACAAATTTTTATTTATTTCGTTTATTATAAAATTTCGTAATACCAAAATCTGCAGAAACATAAAATAAATTTATTGTCACCCAAAAGTTGTCCAAAATATGAAATTTTGATACTCATTCAGAAATATAAAAAAGAGCCACGGGCCTTCCACAATATTTCCACTCTACAAACTTTCATATTCATCAAGAAATTTTCACAAATTTCTCCACTCCAAAACTAGAATTTTATACCAAAGAAATTTTACAATTAGCTGACAACGAGACCTGGGATTCAGAACGAAATCCCCACTTTGCAAACCGACGGAATTTTGATGCTCACCGAACGGTATAAGGGACAACGAGCGAATTTTCAGCCAAGCGGTCGTGTCACCCGAATTTCGCGAGCGTAAGCCGTCGCGATCATCATCTGAATCGCAAATCGCGTCGATTGAATTCGTCCGAGGTCGAGCAAACAATCCGGAAACCGAGAGTTTGATGCCACGTTTCGATGGGGGATGGCGACGGGGATGGGGGAAAGGGTGGTCGTCGAACTTTCGTCGAACTGGTTCGTCTGGGGGCGAACCGTCCTACTTGCTGGCCGCAGAACTTGCCTGCCAGCAACTCGTAATTGATTTAAAGAAGTGTCCAAACAAGATGCTGCGCTTCGTGCCTCGAAATGTACCGGAATACATCCACGTCGGTGTGCGTGCCGTGTAAACGACTGTGCAACGGCCACCGAAACTCAGATTATTCCGAACTCGTGAACTACGCTTCAGCATTTCTATGAGTTCAATAGAAAGTCAGTTCGGTAGCTCTTCTTTCGAGGGAATTTCAAGTGTCGAAATTTCAGATCATTAACACGTCGAATCAGTTGACATCAGATTTCGACTTGTTGTAGTTGCAAAATTTAATTCAAAGCCATTTTCAATTCCTTTTAAAGTAATCTATAAATTTCAATAATTCTTCCGATATTACACTGCACCAGAGATGAGCAAAATTTTTATTTAAATAAAAATTCCACGCATAATCTTTTTTCAATTTTGATTTAAATAAAAATTTTGCACATCACTGCACTTTGAAAAATAGTGTAAATGGCAGTACTTTTTAAGCGAGAACAGTAACAATAGTCTTCCACGGAGAGTCGTTTCAGTTCTTGGTACTAAATTGTCGTGTTTTCTTGTTACACACCTACGCAGGTCTTAATTATCTGGATCTAAATTTAGCCAGTCTATCTTGGCGCCAATTAAGCTGGTTAATCGAGGTCTCTGTTCGGTTTTCCTTGAGAGCTTTGAGGATTATACCGAGTATTATTCTCGTAACATCAAAGGATGGTAGAAATATCGTTTTCTTTTGCAGAAACACAAGAAAATTACTTACTAGGCATTAAAGCAGCATTATGTCTCTACACGGAGTTGATCCTCCGTGATGTCGCTGGAGCAAACACTTTTCACGCTGCACCGTGCGATATCCAAACGATGATAACGTGTTTTCGTTTCATCGTTAATCCCCTGACACGTATTTTCTTTGTTAACCGACGCTTCGAAGTCAGCTCGAAAGTCCGCGCATTCAGCTGCGGGCTAAGCCAAGCGCACTCGAGAAAGGGGGGGCATTTTGGCAGGGGAATGGGGGTGGGATATAAATCGATTGCACAAGCAGCTTTGTACGAATGTTCTCGTTTTGTGGTCGGCCATCGCACCTGTGCCCCAAGGGGTATCCCGGTGAAAATAAATGGGATTCGATCGGGGACTTAATCATCCGCCTTCGTTGAAAGGGACGTCTGGGACAAAACGATGCAGAGATCATGGGAGCTATTGATCGTCCCGGGGAATATATTTGTCTAGTTTCCTTGGCCGTTGCGTGCGGCATTCGTCGCTCTAAATGAATTATTGCGCGTGTTTTTGGAACCTACACCCACATAATTCAAAATCACGATTCCCAAGTGTTTCGGAGCGGGTCAAGTGCTATGAATAATTCTGTGTTTAAGGTCTTACGCCACTTAAACTTCAAGAAGATCAATTCAGACTACTCACTTCCAAGACTTCTGCCATAGAACTCGTTTAGTAACTATCAATAAAATTGAAGATTAAGTTATTTCTACTAAATATTCTACCAATAACCCTAACTCTCTCTGTAGTCCTCCTTTCTAATATTTCCACATACCTGCCTACAATCTAAATGATTATTAAATGGGATATCCAAACCACTCCATTCCTCCTGAATCATTCGTTCCTTGCAGAATGAAAAATGAAGGAGCCTTTTAGAGTGTGGATTCAGGGCAACCCATCCCCACAAAGTCTCTTACCTCCCATCCACCTCAAGATGTCTCGTCAATCACAGAGTGTATTTGCATACGATCTAGGCAAGATCGATCCCCGCCGGTGAAGGAATCGTTCCCGGATAAGTTCCCAGCCGGAGCCTCGTAAAAAACGTTGATCCCCGTCGAAGGAACACCGACTCGATACTGAACGGAGAATCGGCCGCGTTTCCTGTTACTCAGTGAAAAGCGAGTAAGCGTTTTCACTGGAACGATGATGAAACGGTCGGTTCGCCGGCCGTCGGGCAGAGAGTAACAGCAGCGGGATCGTGTCAGGAGCTTGTCGAAGCTGTTGCGGGCTGTCCAACGGATGGCCGTTGCGGTGGACAGCCGCAGAAAATGATTTCCTCCGGAACGACAGGTCCCTTTAGTGGCGGGAAACAAGAGTCTCTTGTCCTCGCCAGGTTTCTTCGAGCCTGGGACGGGAAACTGTCGGCCGTTTACGAAACAGGACCCAATTCCTCGCGTTCGTAATGAGCGCTATTGTTGCCCTCGGCCCCTTCGCTCTTACGCCGAGATTGAACGTCCCTTCGCAGGATGCAGAGCGATATCTCGCAACGGCGTTCGGAGGCTGGAAAAACCTCAGGATTACGAGGACGTTCCAGTTGGTAACGAGATAATAAAGCGACCAGCTTTGTAGCTTCGCGGCAGACCCTTTTGCCTTGTGCTTTTCCTCTTTTGTTCGAGCTTCAACCCCTTTCCTTGGTTCTTTTTTTTTCCAGTCTTCTGAGTCCCTTTTCTCGTGGCCGGCTCTGTCGTGACGATTTCCAGGTGAAATTCGCTAGCATGATAGCGGGAGTCTGTGCTTGAATTTGGGCGACGAAAAATCCTTTTGTATTTCGGCTTTCCTAGTGATAAAAGAGGGAAATGGGAAATTGTACATTTGGTGGTATTTCGTTCTTCTCTTACTGAGTTCTGTATTTCTTTTAAAGGTAGCTTCTGTCCCGTGTAGATTCTGATCGGGGTGGAAGTATGTTCCTTTGCGATTTTACTCGCAACAGTCTCTTTCTCATTAATAGAGTTACTGGAGATTTCTATTTTTACCATTTCATTTAGTTAAATGTTTAATAAATGAAGCTTGCCTCCGACATTCTACAAAAGTGCAGCTCTGACTGCGTTATTTTGGGCTCGGCACGAATTTTTCTCGCCGCAGTTTCTCTACTCTCAATTAAAACCGCTGTATAGAACTCATTTTCCATTCTGCACGGACAATTCGATCGCGAAACTAGTCAATGTTTACCTATCTCGAAGCGAAACAGAAATGCTGGGATGCTGAACACAATTCGCCACCAGCAATTCGCGTGGGACCTATTTTTCAAAGCCTCGATACTATCGCTGCATAGTGCCTCTACTACAATTTAACCTTCCTCCCGTTCCTTGTGCTATGAAATTCGATTCTGCTTCGATCAAAACCATTTCATTCTTCGTCATCTGTATTAATTAATTCCATCTTCGTTCGCTGGGAATCCCTTAAGTACGCCTTCCAGCTCCGAGCACCCGGTACACCTGACTTTAACCCCTCAAAACTGTTATCCTTCCCCACCATCAATTTCCAGCAAACTTAACACGACAATCAAACTTCCCCCAGAACTTTCTTAATCTACACAAATCTCCATTTGGAAATTAATTTCTTTCGCACAGAAACGATTCACGTGGAAAATAGCGAACCGATTCTAACGGCGAATCAATCAGTGGACCAGCCAAATGAAATATTAATTAATCCCCAACGTTATCATGTAAAGTAGATTACGCGAGCGGCTCGAGCGGGGAGTGTAAAGTGTTTTTCATTTCGTTTCAGCCAACTTCCCAAAGACGATCGAGAACCTGGGGGCTTCGATCTCGTCGGAGCTCGAGGGTAATCCTCCGTTATGGGTGACCAGGAGGACCGGCACGCACGGCGAGGAGGTTTACATAAACAACGCGAAGATCCTCACGGAGCAGAGCAATTTCCAGTCGAAGGTGATGGTCGGCGGGGACACGAAGACGCAGGTGAGACATTAATCCGCAAGTTTGATTAAGACCGGCCGCGATTAAAGGGAGAAAAAGATCGCTCGCCGGGGCGTGCTCCCGGTCTCCCCCCGTCCCCGTTGGATTTTTCCTGCCGCGGTCGTCGCGGTTAATTTAATCGCAAATTACTTTTTTACGAGCGTAATCTCGCGAGTAATTAGGTTAGTTTACGTGCTGCTTTGCGTGAACACGACTTCCGGCGTTCAAACACGATTTCCTCGGGACTGCAACCACCCAAGAAGTTGGTCCAAGCCGCACTTTCCGAGCTTGCGGTCGCCTTCTAACGAGCTTTTAATGAGCTGCACTGGCTCGCCTTGGCCGCGAGTTTGTTGCGTTGATGGATATCGTTGGCTTCGATAAGCTCGTCGAATATTCTTTACCTCCACGGCGGTGGAATGTTTTCTAGAATCTAGAATAGAGCAAGGCTGCAGGGAAAAGAATGCTCCATGTAACCTAGTTTCTAGAATCTAGACCAACTTCTTTACCTCGAGAGTTACTCGAATTTTATCTTCGATTCTCCAGTGTCTTCAGTAAAATTCTTTTAAAGTAGCTTCAACATCGACTTACAAGTTAATTCCACGAAAGACACAGGAGTTATCTTTCGAATTCTCGTGAGCTATTGATCAAAAGCGCACGGGGCCCGACGACGCAGTCAAGGGAAACTGTTTCGAGAGCCGGTATCTTGTTCCCATCGTATATTCAATACTATCTACCACCGCCTATCTTCCAAATTTGCTCCAACGAGCATGGACCTCAATTTCGACTTATCAAACGATCCCTTTAATCTGTAGATCAAGTATCACCAGCCAATGAAAATCGCCCGGCTACGACTAATCCCCTCGACGAGCTTGTCCGTAGATCAATCCTTTTCCTCCCTCCCTCCCTCGCCCCTCTGATTCAGCCCCTCGGTGGTATTACAGAAACTTTTCTCATCCACTTAACGCAGAAGTTCTATCACGACCCGATACTTGTTACTCGTTAACAGAGCACGAAGGTATCGGATCATAATTAATGTAGACAAGAGTGGGCTAATCGAATAACTTTTTACATTCTGATTCGCCCAACTTCCGGCTGCCAAGGTTCCGCGATAAACCCGCGAAACTTCCTTTCGCGTTCCCCTGATTAACTCGTCGAGAGCCGCGATACTTTTCCAGCGAGCGCTAGATGACCCACATTCTTTCCTGCATCGTGTGATTCTTCTGAAATGATTGATGAGGCTGCTGTCGAGTGGGTGGTTGATGACCAGGTAATTCGACACGGTCGAAACACGAGCAACACTTTATTCAACAAATGGGAAATTCTCGAGAAATTTCTCCCCTGGCTTATCCATTTCTGAAGTCGAAGGGAGTGATCACAATTCTCTCGCTTTAAAATAATCCATCGAGCAATAGAATATCATGCATTATGTTATTTATTAACTCTGTTTAACGTCCCTTCGATTAATATCCGATCATCGACGCCAGCCGTTCGTCTTCCAATTACTATCTTCCCAGCAGAATCGCGGCTCGGACAAAAGCGTGTTGCCTCCCCTTCGGCTGAACGCACTCGATGAAATTTTCTCACGCGGCTCCTCTCTGCCCAGCTGAGAAACTATTCGCCAAGTATTCGACCGCGCCGCTGGCTGATTTTCAATTTACCCCCGGCCGCTTTGAGCCGCTCCATCCCCCGCGCTTTTTCAATCCGTTCTTCTTTCGCCGGGGCTCCTCTGCCCTGTCCCGCCCGCCATCTTTCCTCTCCATTAACCGTAACTCTTTAGGCGATCCTGGGCCAGCGGGGTCGGCGCAGTTATTCGGACTGGAATTCCTTCAAATTGTTAAGAAACAGGGACGAGCCTGGGCTGCTGGCTCGCCCCGGGCAACGCGTGGAGGAAACGCGTTCCAGCACCGTCTAATGAGATCAGAAACCCCGCGAGCCTTCTGAGATTAAAAACGACGCTGCCCCCTCTTCGCCTCGCGACTCCGCTTATCCACCGTCGCTTTAGACTCTTTCGCCGCGGCGTGTGTGGTATCGGGGAATCTCCCGTTTGATGATCTAAGTCTAGACGTAGCTTTCATCGCGGACAGATCCGAGGCGCATAGAAGATTTAAAGTGTCCTCGTGAGAAGAGAACTCTTTACCTTGGGAGAGACGCGTCAGTTGGTAGATACAAGCGTGTTAAATATAAAATTTTGGAGTACGAGATGACAGGGGATATTAAAATAAAATACTTTCAATTTCTTTCGGACGAAATTTCCCTTTCTTTCTTATACCCAAAATTACAGGAAAATCAAGCAAGAGATTTATTAATTTACATGCTTCAGTAGCTTAGCAAGTATCATATTATTCACTTCTATAATACCTGCTTTCAATCCCACCTCGTCGATAAATTTCTGCAAATATTTGAAAGCACTTGGGCTCGGCGAAATCAGCAAATACTCTATACAATCTATTAGCCAGCGCGCAGATTATGCATCGCGTATCAGACGAGCGTGGGAATTCTTTTATTTAATTACCACACGGTTGAATTAATCTGTGCTTTTTCATAAGTTTCTCGACTCGTGAATAATCCCGCCTCGCACCTCCCTCCCCGGTATTATCGTGCCTCCCCTCGCCTTCACCCACGCCGCCCACGCCCGTTTATCGTGGAATTCCGCGCGCGGCGCCGCTCTCCCAGCAGAATAACGAAGGCTGCGGGAATTTCCTCCGAGTATTTTTTCGCTGGATCCGCCGGCCGTGTGATGTAGCTCGGCGAGATCGTAAACGTTAACGGGTGCCGGGACTTTGTCAGTTATTACAGTGCTTCCGAGTTGATCTCGCGTTCCTCCGAGGATACACTTCCGCGGGAACGCGGCACCGGAACACACAGCCGGGGCGGTTTAAATAAGCCGGAAAATATTTTTATACGATTTCACGCTGTCTGCCCTCTCTCTCTCTTCGCCGTGCTCCCTTAGCAGCGCCGCTCCTACGGCGACATTAATTTCAACCGTTGTACTCTCGACGTAATCTATTTTCAGCCTTCTGCAGATGCCGGTAAGAAAGGTGGCGTAGTATTATGCTAGATAAATCGAGGGTGGTCTGGGCTATCGCCGCGAGCTCCTGCCGCGGTCATGGGGATGGTATTTTTTAGCGGACGAATTTTATTCCGGCGATCAGGGTGCACTTTGATGGAGGAGCGGGATGTTCTGATGGGGGAAGGCGGGTTTTATTGCTTAGGATCTGGGGTGCGGTTTATTCTGCCTTGTGATTTTATCGATAAGGATTGGAGGCGTCGTAAAGTCGGCAGTTTTCGGAGGCAAGGATGGAAATGAGTTGGGGGAATCTGGATCTGGAAATTCCTTGTCTCTGTCGAGGCTTCGGGCTAACATCGAGGGTGGGGTGGTTGCATTTTGTTTGGGAGTAGTAGCGTTGAAGTGGATTAGTGTCGATGAAGGGGAGGCTTGAATGTGAGTTTGCAGAGAATTATAATAAATGTAGGATCTATTTAAAAATTTCTGTATTTTTAAACTAGAATTGTATCCATATATCTGCTTAAAACGACGAGAGATAGAAAGTATAGTATAAGGTAAATAAATATTCAGTAGACTTCGATGGCCACTTGATTTTGTCGTAATTATGTTTGGACATCAGACTTCTTTTTACTTCAGGTTAGAATTAAAAGCATCTGCAGAATGTAAATATAGGGGAATAATATTTTCTCTGAGAACCAAGAAATCACAGATATTAGGGAAAAGTTTGATGTGAAATAATAATGGTGAAGGTGCAGTAAATTTGTGCTTCAATTATAATTCTTGTTTTCCTTCGTTGTTTCTCTTGCATGCGCACGAAAGTGAAACAGTGGTTTAACTAATTTTGATAGGCTAACGGGGTGGTACGTTCTAGTAGAATAAACAGGTCAGCCGATGCTAATTACTAATTCACAAACGTTAAGCGGACTTTGTCCTCAACAATGATTATACTGGGAATAGGATTATTATAAATTCATTTTACTTGGCACATATCGCAGCACATTGTTGGCTGCCAGTTGAAACTGAAGCATTACTTTCAATTGAGAAAATTAAATGATAACGTGCAACGACGTGAATTATGAATTTTATGAGGCTAATATTGTCGTTGTTGCTTGGAAAAAATTCTTCATCGAGTCCCGGGTTTATTTAAAGCTGTTGCCTCGTAATAATAAAAATATTTATTCTCCAGGAAACATTTTAATTATGTCATAGATTAATAACTGGAATTTATACTAAATGCAAATTAAATCTTCGTATCGCAATAATAAATTATCGCGCAAACAACGAGAGTCGTGGATGTTATTAATTGGATTACTAAATATTATATATAAATATTATAGAATGGCTTGGTACGTAAATGAAGACGTAATATACCTTTGAACAATATTTGATTAAAGGCAACAGAACGGGATGAAAGGAAGTAGGAAAACGTCCTTTGGCTCTCTTACATTGAAGTAAATTTGATTAAACCAATTCTCCGTCAGCGAGTCGTGATTATCAATTTCAGTTCTAAAATAAATTTATAAATACTTCAACGCGTATTTTCTCGGCTGCAGTTCTCTCGATTAAAAGTACGAATATAATAAAACGCAGACGAATTAGGGACAGAAAATTATGATACGTCAAGTACTGGAAACCCTCGAACGAATTTAACCGAAGTGAACGAACTGGTACTGTGAAATTAGCTCCAATCAACCGAATCAGTCGAGGTAAATTAAAGTGGATCTGAAGCGAAGTAGAGGCGAAGTGAAATCAAATGGACATTGAACTGAATCGAATGGGCATCGTACCGGAGTGAAATCACCATTAACCTGTTATCGGAGCCGAGTCGAATAAGAATCACACTGAAATCAAACTAAACTCTAGTAACAAACAAACCACAACCAAATGAAAAGCGAATAATAATTAAACCAGGCTCCAATCGCAGCCATTAAGACATAGAAAAGAATCGATGCAACATTAACTAAAAACTTCATTAAAATCAAACTAAAATCGTATAAAATTGAACGACAAATCAGAACTGTAATATAATACAAGAAAAATCAAATAAGATATGGATAAAGTAAATTCGATGTGGCCTCGGCTACAGGGTACACATCAGCAATGTTCCAATTTAAATTTATGATCAATTTGTATTCATTACGTCATTTGCATAGAACAAACACCATAAAGTCAGGAGACGGAGGAAACGTCGAAGACATAGTAGGTTTGTTTTCAAAAAGGTATCTCCGTTGGCAGTGAAATTCAACGTTCACCCCGATGCGATATAAACGAATATAGAATCCGCGGCTGTGCTTGAAATACGCCTATAGGAATAATGCGCGCATATCCGCTTTCAATTCGATAGATATGTAAAATATATGCCGTATTCGCGCAAACTGGATACGGAGCGGCGAAATATTTCATCGATAAATCGATAGGATATTATCGCGAGTTACGGCACGAGACAATTTAAAGCTTCCTTGTTATTGTTCGCGGAAAGTCGAAGCAATTGAACGATACTAGAATGCGGGATTGTTTAATGTTGCCATTCAATTGTTATGCAACTATGCAGGTGCGAATGGGGCGAGAACTATTTATATTCCGAGCTTCTGTTTACGATAGTACCAGGAAACATGAAAAAGATTTGCTGGTCGCGTTTTACGAGAGGAAAGTTTTAAGAAAAAGACAGAAACTTGGTGCAGAAATTTTAAGTAAATACTTTGAGTATTTTCGCTTTTGCATCAGGACTTGAAAATTGAATTGTAAGAGAAATCGCTGCGACACAATTACATAACAGCGGTAATCACTAAGAATTTCAATATGACAGCGAGTTAACGAGCGTGAAACTGCCACTAGGAAATAAGAGTTACTTCCACAAATTACGTTCAAAGTTCGAAGGCCCATAGATTGAAATTGACACTCCCCTATTGCCCAACTAATCTACTATCTATAAACGGAAGATTAACTCTCCAACCCTTAAAAGAGTGCCAATAACTTTATGACTCAGTTTCCATTCAAAAGATAACGCAGTACTCGCCTAAAGCTAGACAGCGATCTCTCCGGGCTCGTGAATTGAGCAACGACGGAATTAACATTACGAACAGGCTCGTCCCGCGGAGGTAAATTTCGCGTTTCAAGGCCGTTCCCGTGGTCGCACTTTGCGTTTTCTTCATGGCACAATTCCCTTTTACGAGACACTCCGGCAGCCCGTAGAGAAACTTGTCCCAGGAGCCCGTGGAATGCGACGGGACAAAAAGGGAAGAAGTATCTGGGAAGTTGGCTCCGCCGCGGTAACTTGATTTGGGACGAAATAAAGCTGAGATTTCGCCGGCGCGAATGTCGCCGGGCCGAATCTGTTTCGAGCCAAGGGACAAAGCAGGGGCCCCGTTACAGGCTTGTTAAAAAATGCACGCCACGAGGGAACGCGGCAAGATGGTTTCCAATGTCAGAGCGATGGGGACACGACCTGGGAAGGCTAGGACGAGGCCAATGGTAGAGGGTGGATTCGGACGGGGGAAGGAAATGAGCGTGATAGCCGAGCAGCTGAAATAAAAATCGCTTGGGTTCTTGAGGGATGAGGGATCGGACCTCCCCGCTGCAGTCTGCTTCGACGGATCTCCCGCGGACTTAAAGCGGATAATTTCGTTTGTATTCTTTGGCGCGAGCTGCGGCCTCGCACTCGAGAGCTCCAACTCGGAAACTCTTCTCGTTTTTGCCGCGAACGAAATGTTTTATTATCGCGATCGAAAGTTCCGCGAACTTGGCGAAGATTTAAAGTTCCACGGGGTGTTTTGATTCACTTAAACTGCTTCCAGCCAATTACAATCGCGTGGTCTACGTAGCAACGTAGCCTTAAGGGTAGTGGATGGGGGTGGAGTTTAAGATCCTTCGCAGTCTTTGTGCTCTGCGCTCTCTCGTTTCACGTCTTCGTATTACCGTTGGGGCAGGAGTCGCGGCTTAAAGGGTGGCTACGCGAAATTCTTTGTGTCGTTTCGTGCTGCCGAGCGATCACAGTTAGGATGAATAATTAACGTCGCCATGATCGGCTGAAGGGATTAGAGTACACGGTGTCCAAACTGTCGAATTATTCTGTCTTCGACTTGGGCTCTTATTGCAACAAATTTCATGGCATTTCATTAATCTTGAAGAAGCACGTCGAGTGGTTCGCATTTTGTCGGGCATCTCGATCGAGATTCATAGTATTAGATCGCTCCGAACGCCGAACAGTGGCTAGTTCATTAATGTCTGCCAAGTAACCGATGCCACGAGCATTCCAGAAGCGCGAACAGCAAGAAAACGTCATGAATTCCGTTCCCGATGGGGATTAGCAGGGGACGGTCGATCTGGTTTTAATCTGGCGTAACATCCTCGCGCATAGTAGAGGGAAGATAGCGATAGGAAATGGATCGGCGCCATGGTGTCTCGACGCCACACCCTATCGACCCCAGAACCGCTTACAGACTTACTGTACAGGGCGAACAAGAGCTTCGGTATACGCTTACATTGCTTGCAGTATTTTCTTGCAAAATGTGTTTACTTGCAACCCTTGAAAAGGGTCGATTCTGAAGGGAGCTAAAGGGACAGGGATGCTGTTACACGCCTTGCGCTTCAATTGAGGAAAGGAACTTGAAACACTGGTGTAGCTGTGTTTCAAAGCAAGGAAACGGGGGCTTTTATATTTGACATTCCATTTCAAGGGATAATGAGTGCAGAAATTATTCTTTCTCGGGGTTGTTAACAGCTGCTTGCTTTCATTAAAAATTTCAGAAAATTGATATTTAAAATTATTGAAAAGAGGCGAATATTTGTGAATTTTTTTTGAAGAAGTGGAGGCATATATTTTTACTGAACCTTTTTCACTTAAAAGAGCAACATTTAAAAGACATTTGGTATTTTTTTCGCAGAAAAATATTTACTTTTATAATAAAGTAACGAATGACATCCAAGAAGCCTTTTTAAAAATTTGGTTTTGCGGTGAGCACTGCCATTCGGAACTAGATTATCCAAAATCAAAACACAAAAAAGATTTCGTTAGTATATTAATGTATCCTCCGATTAATATTAATTTAAAACAAAATGGCGATTATTTAAAGTTGAAATCCTGATTTTTCCGCGTGATTTTTGCACGAAACGGTACTTTAAATTTAATTCTGAAAGCTTCAAACGTCGCGTTCACTATTTCTAAGGGTAAAATGAACGCGAAAGCCCCGTCGCCCGTTGCATCGGCGTAAACGCGCCCTTACAGCAACCCAGCGGAATTGAATCGCTACTTTATGCTCGCAATTCGCCAATCCACTGCTTATCGCGCGTCTTGCGCGTGTTTGTCGGCCCGATTGGCGGGGAATAACCGAGAGCTGGATGTGTTTTTACGTCTTCGTATCACTTACCGTCGCGCCGCCGTTCTTCCTGGAGTAATGGCCTTCGGAAGTGGGGCGAACCGAATGAATTGTTCGGCGTGACCCAGAAGGAGCTCCCGCGCTTGAACGACGCCATTGAAACCCTGTTGACTTTCTTCGGTGAATATTTTAACGCTGGCAAAATAACGGGAGATTATTCTTGTTTTGAAAAGGCTCCACCTTTGTTCCAATTGATTCGCCAGCAGACTAAAATAACAGTAATAATGAAAATTAAAAGGGGACGCGGCACTTAAAAGGGTGTATATTTATGCTTGGAATTGGGTGTCGACGAAATATTATTCTTACAATCATCAAGATTACATTTTCAAATTCAACATTCATCAAGATTTAGAATATATAGAAATATGGGAGGGTGCGATTCGAATTTCCGCGTCTCATTGTGTCCTATGTAAATTCTGTTTAATGCAGAACGTTCCGTATACGCAAGTTCGAAGCCGCGCGATGCAGACACTGGGAGTCGCCGTAAAATTCCGGCCCATTAACTTAGTATTCGTTAAATTACACGTCCCCGGGGAATGCCGCGAAGACACAATTAATTACGAATAGCCATAACGAACCATTCGCCTGTTTTTATTAATGGCCGCGCTCGAGGGTGTAAACGTGACTTCGGCCCCAAGACGGCGGCCAGGATGGGGTAAACTTCGGATTAACGACCTCTTGGCGGAACGTTCAGCCTCTCCCTCTTCTCGTGCTCTATCATCTGTAAAAACGGCGACGGAATGAGGCACATTTAAATCGGAACACCGAAATATCTCTGTCGGTCGGACAGCAGTCGACGGAATTTCGCGAGGCTCTTCGATAGTACATTCGAAGATCGAACGGTATTACTACAGGAATATTGTGCTTCCGAATTTTTAAAGTAATTTCGCTCTAAAAGGGATAGCTACTCCGTCGGGAAATTTTATTTTATCGCGAAGAATCAGTTTGTACATCGTTAGATCGTCAAGAGGTTATAATTATTATTAACTTAGTTCAGGAGAAATAACAATGCCAAATCTACGCGACCACAAAGCGCATTGACGTCGAATTAAATGATTCTGTTTCTCGGTATTGAATTACCATTCAGCTATTTATTAAGGTATCATTTTGTAACAAGATTGGTAATAAAATGTGTCTGGCTTCCATGGTTATTATATTATAACATTGAAGGATTGGTATTTTGTATTTCAGTCTCTAATTAAAATTGTAACTCATTGCTCGCATGATTCATTAGTTCTTTAATTCGCAGATTCTATCAGTGCAGGGTAAACATATCGATTTCGATTAATTTAATTTAACCATCACAGCGAATTCTGATAACATTTCCATTCATCAATTATTTCTACCAATTGGCAAACTCGGTGGCGTAATTAATTTAATTTAGTTCGCGATGCAAATGATCACAAAAACATATCTCTTATACTTCATTATTTTATACCAACAGCGTACAATAGGTATTATATCTACTTACCTATATTTCAAACCCCCATAATGAAACTAATTCGTAAACCATAAAATAATCCATAGTAAACACAAATATACCAATAAAGGGGAGAAAACACTGAATCTGCATTTCAACCGAATCAATAAAAAATACTCGTCCTTAAACGATTGTGTCCCAGCCTCTCCTACGATCAAGTCCCGATGAAATATTCGTTCATCCCCCAGCGTGGGGCGCCGCGTCCTCGAATCCGCGACGTTACCATAAAAGAATAAACAGCCCAGGAAAACGCTGGCTCTTTAATTTCACAGGCCAAGTTCCGCACGGAACCATTCCTCTAACCGCGGCAAGAGAAATAGCAGACCGTCTCCCCTGAAAGATGTACGTCCGTTGTCCCAGAAGTTCACCCTCAAGAAATGTCGTGTCTCGGGGATCCGAGGGGGGGCTTTGGCGCACGTAACAGTTTCCTGTAAAATTCATCCGTGAGGGGGTAGAAAATATATACGTCCTGGGTGAGCTGGCGGCCGAGAAGGATTGTCCGTCGCAGCCAATCGAATTTAAAAGTTGCCAGACTCCCCTGCTCGCCCCTGGAGCATATGTCTGTATATCTATAGGTGCACGTATCAATCGCGCGAGGAATTAAGGATTCGTCCCGGTGCCTCGAACCTCCCTCGCCAATGATTCGTGTCCAGCGAGGGAAGATAAATGGTCGTCAAAGGAGCGCGGCAAGTTTCCCCGCTCTCTCGCAGGAGAGAGAGAGGGCGAAACGATTCATTTCTAGGGACTCGGTCTAGCATACGAACGCGGGTCTCGTTGTTTTTTTCCACCCCCCGTTCTCTCGCGCGACGCGGCGTCCTCCGCAGCGTCCTCCTCGGATAAATGGAACACGACCCACCCCACCCCCCAGCGTTCCTATTTTCTTTGTTATCGTACAATCTCTGTAGCCCCTTTTCTTTATTGAACACCGACTGCGCAGCTTTTAGCGTGCTCCTCCGGGCAAGAAATGTTTCCATGAGGAGCGGTTTATAAGCTGGAATCGACAGCCATCCGCTTCCCCTCCACCCCTCGCGATTTACTGTGACCGCTCGACGGTGCACCCCTATGGACTCCGCAATCGTGAGTTTGCGTAAGCCTCGAAGTCGAGACGCGAACGCAGCTCGACGAAAGCGGGCGATTTATCGCGAGAGAAATCCTTGAGAAAATTTTAAGCTCCAGACGGTATTGTTTGACGTGAGATTGTTTATTAGAAGGAAACAGACTCGGGCACTTGAGATATTTTAAGCCGCAGACTCTACGGAACCCTTCGAATCGCTTCTACTCTATCATTCTGCACGGTCGCGTCCCTCAGTTTCCGAAAAAGAAGAGTGTTATCGGGTAGAAGAAGGATCCCGGAGATAAAAGAATCACGGCGATCGTGAGGAAAAGCGGATAAATAGCGGTAGGACGTTCCAGTCGCGAACTCTGGATAGTAAATGGCGGTGTACCTTTTCCAATGAGGGCGGAAGCTGGAGAGGAGGCACCGTCCTCCCCGGCTACGCCGGGGGGTATTCGACTCGACACCCATGAAATAGTTGCGCTCCTCCGCCGCAGAATAAATACCCCGCTGGGTTCCTTGGTGTACCCTTTTTCCTCTCGTTCCTCACTTTATCTTCTTCTTCCATCGTTTTCGCGTCCCCGTTTCCTTCAGTCGCTACCGCGATGTCGTTTGTCTTACTATATCTCCGCCGTGAACGCCACCGCCACGCTTGTATCGCTCGGCTCCTCGCAGCTTCACGAGATTAACTGTGTACCGTAGCGTTTACAACGCGGGCCCGGATCTCCGCCGGCAATTCACTCTCCTCGAGCTCGTTCGACTTGTCGATTTGAAACGGCACCTCGCCGGCCGCGGGATACGAGCCACCCCTTTCTTCTCAATACCCACAGTTGCAGTGTTTTTTCATTATTTCGAAGGATTAAGGGATCTTGGGTAGCGCTCTGAACGATTAGTCTCGAGTGGCCGGGATAGGATGGTAGGGTTGAGGTGTCTGATGAGTTCTTGACGGGCGGCTGAAGAGGGTTGAGTGGCTACATCATATCCAACACGCGTGGCATAATCGCTAACGCTCCTTTCACATGAACTTTATCTCGAACAAGATGTTTAATATCTGAACGATCACGCGTTGGATGTTGGATTCGTATCAGGGCTGTTGCGAATAGTCGAGTATCAGTAGAATTCGAATTTTGAGAGTCGAATATTCGGGGTGATCGAATTTCAAAATATACCGAATGGGAATCCGAACTTTATCTGAAATTATTCGCATTCGGAATTATTTGAATTGTTGGACTATTCAAATATTTTTTGATAGTCTACTTAATAAAACAGTGAAAGTCTCTAGAAAGAAGCGTTTATCACGAGGAATACCTGGGAGACTCATTTAAACAAACCGAGCTAGTGGAAAAGCTCGATATTAGCCCGCCACTGTGAGTTCACCAAATACGTTAGCACGAGCATGTATTTACCTATTTAATAGCCGAACTGACAATGGCGTTTATAGTTTCCACGTGATCCCAGGACAGCGTAGTGTTTCAAAGGTAATAAACAAAAAGCGGGCGCCAGGTGCTAGATCGAGTAAATTCGGTGCTAAATCGAAATTCGAACGCTGCGCGCAATTCACCGAAGAATTTCAGTGATGTGGACTTTGTATATCGAATTACCCGAAACTGTACGGCTGATTCACTGACAAACATCCTCGAATTGAATTTCAAAGAATCGATGTCCCTCTTCGATATGATTTCGTGTAAGCATTCAGAAAATTTATAACTACAAGTGTGCTTCTTTCGTTTTGTTTCAGGTTCTGCACATAATAAACGAAGTGCTGGAGCCAGTACGTTCAAATTCCGCGGAGATGCCGATTTACAGTCCTAATGCCTTCGAGTTCCTGAACCAAAGCGAGAATCTTGACTTGGGTGTTCACCGAGTTCGGTGAGTGTCTATTCAATTTATATCTGTATCCTACTTGAATAAATAAACACATTAGTTTCACTGTGGAAAAGCTAGATTTAATCCACAATAAATATTTTTGTAACACTTATTTCACTATTTTCTGGGAAAATTTTTCTTTCAAAGAGGTATAGAGTCTTCATTGTTTTATTTAACAAATGTATTTCCCCACATTGCTCGCCAGAATAAGCAAAACCCTTTCAGTTATAAATAGCGACATTTTTATCAATACTTTCCTCGTAACAGTGTCTTCTTTCGACCCTTTTTAACGAGCATGCTCTGCGAAACGAATGATTGTGTGTATTGTCCTTCGTGCTGCAGCCATTGAATCGCAATCACGTATCGAGGAAAAAGCACGCTTTGATTGCGTGTTGTAGCGAAAAAATTTAATGAAAAACGCGCGGTCCTTATGACAAATGCTGTTAAATGTGTGATCGTTTTTCGAATGAGGATGTTGGGCATACCTCGAGTTTCATAAATAATAGAGACACCTAATTTTACTAGATATATCAGTAATTATACTCGTGATGTGGAAAATGAATATACGTAAAAATTAAAATTGATGGAGCACGCTGTATTTTTACACAGAATTCTTTGCTGTCACGCTGCAAGGTATTTCTTATATCTTATCAGAAACGTCCTCCCTCTCGCGCAACTTCCAAATGAAACATACCCGCGAAGTCCGTTCACGTTCACCGGAAGATGAAGATAGAGCCAACTTCCGTAGTTGTTCTCGAGTAACTTCGATGCTCACTTTGTCAAGTCTTTATCGATATTTAAAGGCACGCCACCGTGGAGCCTGCCACCCGAGTAAGTAAAACTTGAGTGAATTAGCCTCGTCCTTCCAAAACTTCTTCAAGCTCGCCTGCATTTCATTTACCAGTACGTTCTGAGCAGCGTTTTCGCTTGTTCGTGCAACGTAAGGCATCCGGGGTTTAAAAACTTCCGCAATATACTTCCGCGGAAATTTTTTCATACAATATTTCACGGGGATTCGCCAGTTTCGTCGCGCAACCGCAAACTTTACTTTCCAAGCAGGGACTGGGTTCGTATAATTCTTGTACTTTCGTTTAATAATCAATGGATATTAAATCGAAAAAGAAAAAGAAAACTCAAACAAATAATCGCATATTTATTCGATTCGAAGAGCACAATTTCCCGAATGTTAAATTTTCGAACACTGTTGTCAATATTAAGTGAAAGGGTGTAAAATAATATTAGTAGCTTACGAAATGACGATTTCTTTGGGTTAAATAAAGAAACACGTTATTTACTGAATAACTATTATTTAAACTCTTCCAGAAATAAATCCACGCATTTAACGGGTACTAATAATTTTTTCCAGCACCTTCCGACAGCGAGTCGTCAAGGAGAAAAAGGAGGAGGTCTTCAAGGCAGACGGACGTTACACCTTCCTTATCCCCGTTGAGGAGGGTTTCAAGGTAAGCTGCTTAGCAACCTTCCCATATCGATCATCCCGAAAATACCTTAATATCCCCTGTTGCGAAGCCCTGAAAAGATTCGGGCAATGGCGGCGCGCCCCGCTCGTCACCGAGGGCGACAAATTCTGATCGATTAGGTTCAAGATGGATCCAGAATCCATAAAGCTAGCAGTGAGATTAAATTCGGTTATCAAAAGATTATTCTTGATCGATGCATCGCCTAGTAATCATCCATCAGCGACAAAAAATGAACGTAGCCACCTCTCCCCATGATAATATTTCAACAACACAAAATTGAAGCCCAGCAAACCAAATGAATAAAAAATATTTATCTACAAAAACGAGAAGAAGAGGTTAATAACAGCCCACGTAGTTCTCGATTCTCAAGTTTTCACATTAAGACATTAATCGCGGGATTAGTATCGCGCAGAAAATGATTAATAGCGACGTGATCAATTAAACTTCGTCGTCGAACGTTGATCTTATCCCGCTCGCCTTGCATCAGAAAGGCGAAACGCTAAATGGCAGCGCTCGAGATTACGCAAAGTAGCTGGTAGCGCCAACGACCCCATTAAATGATCATGTAGCCAGCAGGTTTAATAACAACAACAACCTGGCGACAGCGGCCCCAGATAGGATCTGCAATTTACCAGTGCCGGTTTCCCGTAATTCCGCGATTAAAGTCGCGTGCATTCGATCGGTCACGCAATCAAACTTTGGGGCGTGAAATCGACGTGCAACGCTTTCGCCCGAGCGACTTCCAGAAACTTCGCTACGCAACGGACAAGAATACGTGGGCGTGATGGGGTTTAGCGTGTCACGGGGAAAGAGACCCGTGCACTGTGAGAGACACGTAGGTGGAGGGATACCGTGCCGAAAAGTTCGCAATTTTGGAAAGTTCCTCGAAACGAGGCCATCGTATCCGGCGTACCGGTGCCGCGGTAGACTTCGTATCTCGATTTCCTTGCGCCCCGCTTCCCCGTGCCACGACTTCCGCGCAACTTGATCCTTTTAGCCGGGGATCTAAAATCCCCAAGCTCATAGAAATCGAGTCGCTCGAGATCTTTGTACCTTTCCTAGTCGCTCGAGTTCTTTGTTTCTTTCTGAGCGATATATACGGAGCACAGCGTAAATACCAAGTGTGTCAGAGTTGGGTATTATTCGAATAATCTTGAAATAAAATAAAGTTACTCGGGAATAACGAATAGATTTTTATCTCGAACAAAATAGTTACATACTCTCTCGTATGTATCTATTCGAGGGGTTGCCAAATGACCAATGGAGGACGTATGAAGGGAAGGGACAGTCGGCTAGAAAATGAAAACACGTTCTCAGCGGGGAAGCGGAAATTACTCAAGGGTCGCCCAGACTTTCGCCCCAGAGTTCCGTGGTACATGTCGGAGGGATATCGGATACGCATTCGTAGCTTGATCGTACAGCGGGCGCCGGTGTGTGCGCGGTCGCGGCGGTGTAAAGGAAAAAGGCAGAATCGAGTTTCGGGCCTGAAAAGCCTCGTTCCGTTCACGGGGAGAGCGATCGAACCGTATCGAAAAGCACTCGGCGCAGCTCGTCGTCGGGGCTTTTCCAACCGAACGACGGTCGATGCCTCAATGCTGGGACGTAAGGAGCCCCGGAGCTTTCTCCTCTCGAATGTGGGGTCGTCAACGCGGCCATTACCGCCTCGGAGCGGGAAGAAAGAAGAGTCGAATTAATAACGGCCGGCGAGAACGCTAGGGGCGAGAATGGCTTTTGTGTTTTCGGAAAACGAAGTTCTGCTGAGAAAGCTCGCCGGTGATAGTCGACGGAGAGAGCGCTCGGCACCGTTGGAAATTCTGCAGCTAGAAGAAATCGTTGCTGAACGATTCATACCGTCGGATTGCTGGGGAAATTGATAATGGGAGGAGGGGAAATGAATCGAACGAGGGGAGAGATTCTTTCTGTTTCCGATGGGGTAACAGCAGAAGCGATATCGGAGACAATGTGGTCTCGTAGACAGAACGTTCTTTTTTATAATAAAACGAGGGAGAAATGGTGGCTAATCTACTTTGCAAAGAAAATCCACGAGGCGTCTGACTTATCGTACCGCTAATCCCTTAAACCTGAACTACTGCAATTGAATGAAGCACGTTCTCCTCAGTTTTGGTGAATTTATCAAGTATGCAAGAGTTTCCCAAGACCATGTTCTTCGTCAGATCTCACACTAACACCCACCTTTCGCGGTGTAATTGACCGAAATGGTGGATAAATGAGACCCCCTCCCCTGGTTCTAAACTCCACGTTCATTCCTCTCTGTATTTAATATCCAACCACGAATCTACGCACAAAGGCAGAGAACGAAGAACGAATTAGCTTCTCTAGCCCAAAGTCGCGACAGAGAAGCTAGGTATTAACGTATAACTTACGAAACCTGTACCACGGGCAACGACAATACGCTCCAGATCCGCGATAATTAACTATTAGCCCGTGCGTTCCATTTCCCGGGCGTTTCCAAGCAAATGGACGGGAAAGGAAAGACGGGAGCTAGATAAGGGAACAAAAGAAGTTTATTTCTTCGGCTGGCGGGGCGAGCAATTTCCTCGCGGGTGGTGCAGCAGCGACGACGAGGGACGAGAAAAACAGGGGGAACGAAATCGTTTCGTCGGTAGCTGTGTTACGTGATTACATCTTACATGATACCGTGAATAATTCCGCGAAGCTGGGAGGCACGTACGGCTTGCAGCCTGCATCTGGAATTAGCTGAAAGAAAGACTCGAACCCCGTGCCATAGAAGCTGGGAGGGGGATGAAATTCTAGACGATCCCAGGAAATACCAGGTCACGCCAGCCGCTCGAGCAAGAAACAAAAAGTGGAAGAATGTCGGCCGCGTTCGGGCCCTGGAATAATATTACTGTTAAACCCGGAAATCTCTATAATGCGAGAAATGGAGCGGATGAGAGATGGAGAGGTGACTCTTGGTTTCGAAGATAGAGTCAGACGTGAAACGAAGGAGCGAGCAGCGGCTGAGGTTTTGCACGACGGAACCTCTGTATCGCTACTTGTTCGGGGAATTCCACCGCCTCGGGTGATCCGGAGAAGCTACGTACGAGAACCGCGGAGGCAGAGGGAGAAGGTAGAGAGCAGGGTACAGATAGAATTTGAGGATGGAACGACGAATGAACCGAGGACTGAATACCTCAGAGTCGTTGCCTTCGGCCTTGCTCTTTCCGCCCCAGCCTTTGTGATCTGATCGACTTTGCTTTGCTCTACGATTCTCATTAAACGCTTCCACGGAGGATCGTCTCGATCTCCATTAAGCCGACGAAATGATTATCGCGATATCACTGCGTTTCCGTTCTACTCGAAGCTCACCTTTAACATCAACACCTTTAACAGTAATTCGGAATAACCCGTCGAACGATCCAAAGAAGTTCCTCCATGGATAGAGCAACGCGAAAAAAGAACGCGGGTTAACGAGGTCCTCCCAGGCGTCCTGGAAGCCCTGTGTCGCTGTGAACGGCGGCCAACATGCTTTATCTGTGTCAGGCCGTAACGTTGTTGCGACGGAGGGTGGGCCGTTAATACGAATCGCGTGCAACAACGTGTCCCCGTGCCTTATCACGGATCGGAAATCAATCGCTCATGCCCGGGCTTCCTCATCCTTTACGGCGGAACGACCTTTACCCCCCGGGGTACGTAGGTAACGAGGAGCGTGTAATCATCAGTCCAGCGAGTCGGCTCGAGTATGTGAGTGGTAGGGGATGGTTATTTCGTGCCCTTAACCGGCTCGTTGCCTCCCCCGTGACCCTAGCACGCGTTACGCCCGAGCCTTCCACCCCCTTTGGCGGTGCGTCTTTCGCGTAACCGTCCGCCTACGCGGTTTTACGCGATTACACCGCATTAGGGGCCGTTTACACGGGGCCGCCAGCCTAGAATCCCCGCGAGAGAATCGGCGGCTGGCGAAAGGGGGATGGGGAGAGGGTGGCGGGTACAAGGGCTGAAACGTTGTTGCCGGAAACTGGGCGCGTAATTAATGGGGACGCGGTGTCTTATCGGGGGGTTAATTAAATATTTTCCACCGGTCTTGATGCACCGATGGGGCGTGGCCGATGTTTCCTCGGGTTTGCGTTAACACCCCCGAAGCGGGATCTGTCTGATGGGTAAAGTCACTTGCGAGGTCTGTACGCGTCGTGTATTCATCGTCGCTTGGTTCGGTGGTAGTATATTAACCCTTGGACGGCGGATAGCTCGAGAGGGTCCATCGCGACCCTTTAATTATATATTCATACGCAGCTAGGGATAAGTTTTCACGACAGCGCTTGATGTTGCTGGCATCTGGAATTTTATTCTTAAAAATAGTAACACTAAGGAGGGAATCGAAGAAGGGTTCATTTGAACCTCGACGTAGTAATCATAGACGAGTCTAAGCCTCTCTCCGATGAATTTTCTCTTATTCCGTTGCAGCCAACACCGAGGCCGGAGAAGGTGGACCGCGTGGTAATTGATGGCCACGTGATACCTAACCACGTCCTCTTCACAGCGGCCACGCCTGATAATCTGCCCTACGAGACCCTCGCCTTCAGTGACAACGTCAAAGTTACCGTCAGCTTCCTCAAGGCGCAGGATAAAGGTGAGAATTTACGTTACGTCGTGCGATAATGGTCCGGAGTAAGTTTAAACTCTGAACAGTGACAAAATCGTCGCACTTTAACAAGAAACCTCTGCGTGCCAGAATTAGTGATACAAATAGAATATAGTCTGACCTTGCTATAAATCTACAAGAATCGATGCGAATAGACTCACCGGAACAATATTTTTACTACGGATCAATGTGTCACTTTATTTATACGCGGACATTAAATACCACCTCGTCTATCAATCTTGCAAGCCCCGGCTACCAAGTTCGTTAATTGCCAATTAGCAAGACACCAAGTTTCGTCGATCATCGACGCCTAAGCTCGCCGCAATTTTCTCGCCCGTAAATCGTGTCGCGGCTGTATAAATTGCATCGCCGCGCTCCGCTCGATGCGCGAATTATTTTACCGTAGATTTAATCTTCGCTGTTCCATCTCGTAATCGATTCGCCGATGGCGCTTAGCATTCTTCCAGCCGGCGGCGTAATATATCGCTCGGCGGATAATTGGCAGCGTTATTTTCAGTTTACGTCAAGTCCAATACCCTGGTGGGCGACGCGGGTCATCCTACTGGAGTCGTGCTGGCCGAGATAGTTAAAGCGAACATCCCCGTGCGAAACGGCGTGGTGCATCTGATTCAGCGGCCGCTCATGGTCGTCGACGCCACTGTGAAGGACTTCCTCGAGGTCAGTGCTCCCTTCATCCCCCTGCCTCTTACGCGCTAGTTAGACATTGATGATCAATCTCATGGGAAATCGAATGACTGTGACAATCACGCGTCTTATACTACTGCGACGTCCCAATCGTGCCATACAGAATACATCAACGTCTGCGACGTGGGATGATATTCCCGATACTCGGTCGCGAACTTAATTCGTCACGAATGAATTTGATGCGGCGAACGTCGTGGAACCGACAGGTGCAAGCTCGAAAGGTGGATTTGTAATTTATTGCAAAGCAACGATCGAGGTAATGGATTCATAGCGTGTGGGAATCAGTGCGCTATCGTTTGAAAAATAGCAGAGGAGGTACAGAAAGAGCGTTTAGGAAAGAAATCTATAAGAAGTAGTTTTTGTTAAGCTGTCCTTTCGTCAAGTCAGAGACGCAGGTGTTATTTAAGGCGTCGGTGTATAAAGATTCATTGTATATGTTCCACATTGTATCTTCAAGCATCAGCGAAGAAATAATGGCGAGATCCTCCATTGTCGGAGACGTTATTTCGCGAGATCCTTTTGATATCTGTATGAAATGCTTTTAAACTGTCTCTGGTCGAAACGTCGGTATTCTTCGCTCTGCCCGTCTCAGAAGCTTCGATCACAATGGATTTGGCTTTGTCCAGAATCGCCTGCGGGTTCCTGACTCTGGTGAAACGCTAGGAGTTTAAGCAAAGTTTAAAGCATCGGAATTCAGTGAATCAGAACACTGGTGATTTCGAAAAATTTAGTGGATCTTTGGGAAATCTCTAGGCAAGTGTTTCGTGCCCTCGATTCAATCAATTATAAATTGTTTCACGTCAGCAAATTCTTTTCTGAATTACATACATTGTTTTACAGACTACTTGTTCTTAATGTATCTATAGATTAGATAAAGTGGCGAGTCAGGGGAACTCTGGTGGGAAAAAGTGTGACAACATCCGCGTAACATATGGATCGGTGTGAAACTCGATTTCGGGCGTCAAATGGCCGACTACAATGGCGCGCGAGCAATGCCAGTACATGTTGTACGATTTCGGAGGAACAGTCCATCAAATTTCGCGCAGCAACGATTACCCCATTCAGTTTGACTGATGCGGCTTTCGTGGCCACGTAACATGTGTCAAAATATATGTATACAACCGTCGCAACTGGCAGTGATTACACGTTTGCGTTGTATTACATCGTATCTATACAATACGGCGGGGATCCTTTGACATTAGCCCATCCTACCACGCGGCATGTCACGTTCACAGTACACACACGCGTCGAAACCGCGAATACTAATGCTCCTAATGCAGCCGGAATTCATAACAGAAGCCACGGTCGAAAATGTAACGCCCTCGGATTTGGAATTATTGCGTCGATCGCTGTGGCTTGAGTTAGGGGTGTTTGACCCTGGGATCTCGAGAATTTTCGGGAGAATCTTCGAAGGAGGAAAGTTTACTTTGAGATGAATCTTACTCGTCGGTATAGAATACTCTAGAATATTCACATCTAAGTAAGTTTTTTTCAAAGACAGATTTCTTCGCCCCGTGAATTCTAGTTCCACTTCATTGCTACTAAATTATACATCTTCCATAAAGTACACTTGATCTACCAAACAAGTACTTGTTTCCAACTTTCGACAGAATAAACTGAATTACCAAATTCCTTCTAGGGATTCAGAATTTTTTAAAACTCACGCCACCCCTAAGACAGGCCACCCCCTTCCGCAATCTCTCGCCCCTCGCCATCCCCTAAAACGCTCGAGAGCAGAGATACCGTTGCAGCGCTATCAATTTGCGAGGTGAACGGGAGCATCATGCCCGGTCCGCGCGATAAGCCAGGGTGCGCGTTTTGAAGGAGGCACGCATCGGGCGGAAACGGGGAAAAGAGCGTAAGCTCGTAAAGATTCTATCCGCCCAGGGTGGCCGCCGTAATGATTCTAATCTCGGCGGTGTTCGCGGGCTTTTAGTAGCACTGTAGACGCGACGAAGGATGCGCGATAATGCGACCGACGGTTGTATATCGGCCTGGTGGTTGGCCAATTTCATTAACACTAACGGTTTATTCGTCGGGTAATCCGTTTCCCTACTCCCTCGCCCGGAACTCGGGGTGGCTGCGCGCGTTACTCCGGCCGCGCGGCGAGATCGTGTGTACCTTTGTACTTCCTTGCTAAATCGGATTACAGTCTCGTGTCGCGCCTCGTGTACATTGTAAAAACGAGTTAATAGCAAAGACGAGCTAACGTCCTCGCTGGTTCAGCCCCTGGGAACGCGTCTAAATCCTGCGTTCGTTCTCTTCATCTCCTGCTTCCACAGCGATGGAGTTATTGGATGCTGCTGGAGAACGGAAATAGGCATGGTTCCACCCTTTGTCGTTCGTCTCTTAGCCCTTAGGTGCCGCTTTTAGAGGGATGATTCTGGTGATAAATTATCTGCTTGCTTTTGGATGATTTCTCGTTGAGCTTAGGAAATATACTTGTAGGTGATCGAATTAAAAGGAAAGGGATTGATATTTTATGGTTGATGAGAGTTGGTATAAAGCTACCGTCAGATATTAGTAGCTTATATATTTTATCATAATACTTGGGAAGATATTGAATTTGAATTGCTAGTTTACCCAGTGTCATAATTAAAAATTACACACAATTGCAATTTTTTAATTTCACAGTCCGAAGAATGAGTTGATGCAAATTGGAGGACTTTCTATTATGACTATCAAAGGGTAGAAAATTAACTCCCATCTCGTTAGTTGCGTGGCTATTTTAATTGCATTCGAAATAAAGCTTTGCTCTGATTTCCTTCGCTATGAAGAATAACCATACCTCGTTCGATTCACATTTCAACAAATTTATCTGAGAACTGTGAATATAAAAAAAACGATCGCCAGAACAGTAACTACTACCTGCTTTAATCTCTCAATCGCCAAGGAGATTGCAAGTTACAACTCGTTCTCGACAATAAAACCATGGAACAACATACAACTATCGCTAAATATAATTTGCGGTGAAATTGGCAAAACGAAGCAGCCCTTCGAGCTTAAACCTGCAGAAATGTTCCAGCACGTTCGTTCGCAATCATTCGCGTGATCGATGGTCGAGTACATCGAGGAACAAATAAATCGTACGCGCGATTGCATTCCATTAATACTCATTCGTTCTATCGTGATATCGGAAATGGATCCTTCAGAGGGACGAGAATGTTTTCACTTACGGACGTTTGTAAAATCTCGAGCTGAACGTTTCGGCAAGAATCTAAATCGAAGCTGAATATACAACGCATCACGTCCGAAGCTTTCTTATTTTCGAAAAAAACATTCTCCGTGGTAATTCTATCTTCAACACCGTCCGTTCACATTTTTCGCGATTTCGAAAAGTCCCCCTGAACCGCGTCGGATCCAGTTCCGTCGGTCCGACCGTCGCCGTTTCGCCACCGACTGCTCATCCATACTCGTTCCCCGATAGAGATCTCGTATCGATCGCCATCTCATCCGCGGCTGACAGTCACGCGTGATCGTAACACGTGTCATGTACGACATATATGGATGTATTTATGAGAGTATATATATACAAACGTTTTACACAGGACAGCAATGGAATGTTCACGAGACAGCTGTCGTCACATGCGATATATCGATTGTTCTTCAGCAATGATCCTCGGCACGTCTCGCCTACTGTCTGCACCAGATCCTCTCGGGCCGGACGTTGGATCAAAGTTGGCCCCTCCGAGATTATTCAATCTTTCCAATGCACGCGATATATCTCGTGGCGTTCTTTGACCCAATCGACGGCCCGTTTTGTGTTGTGTATTTGTGCCCTGGAGCCGCCCGAAACGGCCACCGACACTCGAGAGTGCGCCCCTTTTCTGATTAATTATTCTCCCGTTTAGGAGCTTCAAACGCTTCTGTGGTTAAAGAAAGGGGAAAGGGCGAGGATCCAATATCGCCGGGCATTCTCGAGATTGTTGGGACCGTTTCAGGTGGCGCCGTACTAACCACTTACTTTCAGGTTCACTCGAATCGACATAGAGAACGAGACAAGCAGAATGACTCGAAAAAAAAACGAATGAAAGACAGCTAAAGACACAGTAACGAATTTGGTGTGTAGGGGAGCACAGAGAACCCGTGTTCTGCCGTCACTGCACCGCCTCGTGTGTCTCACCGCAGATCTCTCGCCTTTGCTCGCAATATTCACCCTGTCTCTGTTAGATCTTTCACCCCCCTTCGACCCCACTCAACTGTGCTCTCTTGCCTTTACGTTCACGCATCTTTGAGCGAGGGACACGTCTCGCACGTGCGCCCACGCGATTATACACTGACTTCCAGTGGGTGCTTATGGCACGGGGACACGAGGGAAGGAGACGTCGTTCGGGTCTCTGTCTTGCAGGTTTATTGGTGGAACGAAATTGTGGCTGTGAAATAATTGAAGATTGCAAACCTGCGGAAGAATTCTATCGGTGATTTAATACTCTTGAAATTTTGATATTCAATCTGGTTAAGAAGTTTCTTTAACAGCTCATTGAAAGCTATAATTTGAATTGTAATTAGATTATAATTTTCTCTGACTGCAAGTAGTCATACCGGGACTTTAATTATTAACACGTAATATCTTCGTAGTTTGACAGAAATGGAAATTCAGAAATTTTAAACGATACTCGTGAAATTAAATTTAAATGAAAATACAAGAACGACGTACTTTCCTCGTGTTTTCGTGCGCAGTGATAAAGACACATGAAATGGTAACACGTTACAGTACACTTGTATATAGATACATACGAGCTCTCCGTACACATGATCACCGATTCGAGTCCAACCCCCACGATCAAAGAGTACGAAAAGAAAAAGAGGCTACTCCTCCACCGTTCGCTTATTATCTACTTTAAGAGTTGCCCCACTTGTATCATAGCGAGCATCCCATTTGAGCTGCTTCTAGAACTTTCGGAATCGTTCTCTTTACACTATTCTCGAGTTCCGAGCCTCCCTTTTCGTGCATTCGCCATGAGGCTGTTGAAATTGTGTGCCTCCCGTCGTATGTATTTGTATATATATATTTATCTTTGACAACACGGAGCAAGTCGAGTGTAATGATCGCAAGGTATCCGACGATATAAACGCGAGTCAGCTGTGCTGGTTAACGTTGGAAAATCCTAGGACACGTTCATAACGCTAAAAATGAACGTGGACGGTGGTGAATGGCTATAAAAGCGATTGCAAAAAATATCGTTTCATCCCTGGCTGTGCGTAGCGTGCTGCATTATTAATTTTCACGCCGGCTAAAACGTCGACGATAAACTATTGATCGACCTGAAAGAGTTATCGCCTCGTGACACGTACAGTGTGATTACTATTTTTTTTAAATTTGACTGGTCTATCCTCGAGCCAGAAGTATATTCTTTAAAATAAAAAATGCTTCTGGATAATAACTTTAGAAGCTACAGGTTTCACCGATTTTGAAAACACTGTTTCAAGAAAATTGCGTTTAAAGATTTACGTAGCGTGGTTGCCCAAGCATTTGCTGCTACTAAAAGGTTGAACATTCAAAAAATTAAATAAAAAAAATCGATTTTTAGACCAGAACCTTCCCTTAAGATTGGACCGAGTTTCAACACGAGGCAGAATATTTTAGCAGACTTGAATATTGAGTAGAATGTCCCTCGAAATATTGACGCAATTCATTTTCCTGAGTTAAATGGAAATCTAAATTATTGCATTGGATGGGAAAAGGAAGGTGAATTTGATATAATGTGTGAAATATTTCGCGACAGATGCGCAGGGATGAGACGTCAAGCGTGTCTCGTTCTGGGAGACACTTTTTAAGCAAAACAGGTACGCGTACCCTATAAAACGTGCCTCTGCTTCGAGAATAAGAAATTTCGTGTTCCCTGCGCTCTTTCGACGGCCATTCCAGCACAGTTTGGACAGTCGGTGACAGGTCTTCGTCGAAATAAAATCTTTAAGCTCCCCTCCTCTTAGGTAAAGAGGGAAGAACGTGGCTCCGGTCGGATGAACGAAGTTTCATGAGGTCATGAAAAGTTTCTTATTCGTGAACGTGCGAGGACTTGCTGCCCTTCGTCGCAGCTCCTCCAGCCGCGTTCCCTCGCGGGTTCCTTTAGAAGAAAGACAATTCGTCTTACACGAGTCGAAAGCTTCCAGGCCGTTAAACGATCGACAGCTTTCCCGAAAGAAGTTCAATGTTTGCATTATCGGCTCCTGGGACAGAGCCAATCGAAAATTATGCAGAGCAGTCGAGGCTCCTCGAAAACTTGTCTGTTGTTGTTGCACCGGGTGGACTTTCCCTCGAAGAATGAGAATCTCTGGTCTGAATACAGAGTCCTGATTTTGCCTGGATAACAAAGTTCGGAACTGGCTCCAGGTTGGTTGATATTGTAACGTAGAATATTTATTCGTCAGCTATTCGAGGCAAGTGCACTCTGCATTGAGCAGTGAAATTGCCATTCATACCGAGTCCCATTGCTAAAGTTTTGTACGTGGACACAGTGTGCGAAGGATGTTAAATAATTAAAAACAATTCTCAGGACTCTCTTCCTGGTGTACCTTTGTTCCTATTTTCATTTCAGTACAACTCTTTTAATTATAGTAAAATAGTCAGCCATTTATTGGCTGCATTCTCTCTTTCATTTTGTCTTCCTCTGTCTTTCAAAGTGAGAAGCAACTTGAATTGTGACTGCGCAAAGTTAGATGTTCTCCCAGTACACAATCGTCCTGTTCAATTAATATTCAAAGACCGATGGGAATTCTTAATTTTCCTCAAGACTTTGAATACTCGTTCCTTCTTCAAAACCATTTACCTTCGTCATCAATCATTCGAAATATTAAAAACGAAGGGAATGTCTCCCCCATCCTTTACCCCTTCTCCCGGCTATAAAGTTTCATTCCTATTTCATTGTTCGTTATCGTCACGTTAGCAGGCTGATTTATTCGATGAATGAGTTTCTGGCCGGTAGCAACTGTAGCCCAGTCGTTCCGCGAGTTTCCGCCGGGAAGAATGTTGAACCGATATAAACGGCTGCCCGCGGAAAAAGCAATAACGCGTTTCGACCTTTCAATTAAAGGACGGAGGCAAACGCAAATTGCCGACCCTGCGGTCCGACCGCCTTTTAAATTTCCCCGCTGCCATTTAAAACCCTGCTTAAACCGTTCCCTTATCCCCGCGGAGCCATCTGGCGAAATAATTAAAGGAGGATCGCATAAACCTCGCATTATGCCGCAACTCGGCTGCCTCTGTGCCGCCTCCGTTTTCTTGCTCCTTCATTCATTTCTGTCGGTTGCAACGCGCGCATTCGGCCATCTAATAAAAACAATTTCCGCGGAACGACGCGATTCCGTTACCGCGACTTACTACCTTAATGTATTCGAGCGTTTAAACCGCTCGCTTCTTACGACCTCTGTTGTAGACTTTTTAAAAATCCGAGCGATCGGTGAAACGACTCTTCAACGACTGCGTTAAAGTTTCTCCCAGTGAGGGCCAGCGATATGCGCGTCAGTTTGGGATCGTTGTCGGAGAAAAATTCATAATTTACGCGGGGAGAGAATTTTGAATACTAAAATTTTCTGATGATGGGGAATTTTTTTTAGGGAACTGGTTTGAAAGTTGGCTGAAGGCAAAAGGTACATCAGAGTTTCTTCTAACAATGTAAATTCAACATTTAGGAATCTGATTATGAAATCATATAGGGAAAACCAAAAAGAGAGTTAAATCTCTTTCCTCCTAGTTCTTTAAAAAATCTTTCGTTCAAAGTTGCAAGTTGAAAAATATCTGCAAGCTTCCAATGAATAAATTGCCCCTGGTACGGTGACGAAGATGTCCAAGGTATCAGAGCTGCGGAAAGTTCGATCGAGCCTGAACTTATACGATTGCTTGGAAAGTTTCGGGGTTCTTTAATGGCGCGAAGGTGATTTTCACTCGTACGAGCGAGAGCCCCTCCTGTCTTCGACACCTCACGTGCATGAATTCGCAATCGCGCGTGCACTGATAACGTGCGATCCGTTGAACCGTCCGTGATTACGAGGAGAAACTGGAACGCGCACCTGACGCTGTTCCCTCGATTACTCGAGGAACGACTTTTACTTCGTGAATAATAACGATTCGACTCGAGACCGCGGACGTGCTCGAAATGTAATCACACCCTTCGCCCAGGAAGGGCACGTTTGACGCCTGCATCGTCTACGAAATTGATAACACGGAAATCTGTTCGGGAGAAGAGAAGAACGGGACGAAGAGGAATTAAATTAATTTATAGTTTAGACACTCCTGGATGAGCTTTGCATTAAATTCCCAGACACTCTCCAATAAATCATAGAAATTATTCACTTTTGAAAGCGTCTAATGCTCTTATTCGATAAGTAGAGGCAGTGTTGTTTCTAGGAAACTTCGTAGAAGACACAAAGGTGATTTGTGACTCCACGGGCGGGAAAGTTTTATTTGATGGAATCATGTACGAAATCAAATTACGCCGACGCACAATGAAACATGTACCTACAATACCGTCTGCAACTGCATTCTCGCGTCTCCTCCATCTTCAGCGACGACGTCTGAATTGCATTACCAAACAGGTGCAGCCCAGGAGAATCGATGTTTCGTGATTTATTACTAAATTCATGGAACCCTGGGAGCGTAAAAACACTTTTAATCGAATTTTCTTATTCGTCTGATCAGAATTTGAAGCCTCTACTTTCGACTAGAAAGTTCATCTTTCTCTGCGTCGATGGAATTTATTTATCCAGACTTATTTCCTCGCGGATTCTATCAGAAATCCAAAAGTCCAGCGAACCCTGTTATCGCTTGGAGTTCATTCGCCTGCGCTTGCACGCACGCGTCCACGTTTGTTTATGGCGTGTGCGTCCGTGCAATTGACACATCGGGCGCATCCGTACGTCGCATTCAGTAGCTGGAACCGTCGTCAAACGTGGCACGTTGACACTTGCAAAATCATAGGCGTTAATGAATTGTCAAACTGTCGGGAGAGAGGCGAACGAACTGCCGACCGTTTGGCCGCGGGTTGACGCAGAATTTTATACTCGCCAGCTTGACAGAACGCGAGCAGAGAAAACTGCGATCAGACCTCGGGGCGAGATATTTTGTTTGCCGGGGAGAAACGAGGAACAATTAAAGCCTCGAAATTGCGATCTATACACTCGACTTGCGCCACCTGGCCCACGATAATTCTTCCGACACACCTGTACTGTCCCTTATTCTCGAATTCTCCAACTTTTCAGACTCACAGATATCACTGCAACGCTAGCGTCTGTAACCTTGCGGAGGCATCAAAGGCGCAGTGGTATGTGTGACGAAAGAGGAAGCTGCGATCACTCCTCGTCGGTGCAACGATTCAATCAGACTCTCCACCGACGAGGATCCTCGTAGCGTCGAGAGAAATTATTTCCACAACCGATCTATACTCTCATTCGACGCGAAGAAGCTTTTTCAAGTTTGCAAAAATCATTGCACAGTGACAACAAATAATTTCTCTCGAGCGTACATGGTAGGTACCACACGTGGACCAATTGTCACAGCCTTTTGATATAGAATTTTTACAGCACCCCGTAGTGCACACTGGACCCATCGTTCGACAGATAAGACACCAAGAGACTTTTCAACCCCCTCCCCTGCCCCTTCTATTTGCACCACGCAGAAAGATGTTACTTGCAACCGCTTTTCTTGAGTCTATGCAGACCGCGTTCCTCTAACTTCCACATGTTCCCCGAAATAATCACCCTTCCTCGTACTTCACGGACATACTATTAGGATACACTATAAATTGAAATCACGTGGAGGTTAGATGAGCGCGTGATCGAAGGGACAAAAAGCATCGGAGTACCCAGTCTTCCCCTGTCAACCACCAACGAACGAATCTCGAAACTGTTCTCATATCACAAGCAAGTGTGTCTCTTACAGCGAACGACCAAACTACAAGATTACCTTTTTTCTGTTTTCTGTTCGCTTCTTATGTTACGGACCAACCCTGGTTTCTGGTTTCTCTGTGCAGTCCTTCAAGGTAATTCGCCGCCAGCTTTTTCTCTAGTTTTCTTCTTCCATTTCTTCTTCTCTATCTCTCTCTCTCTCTCTCGCACTATCACTCTATCTCTCTCTGTCTCGATATATACATGTACATATTTTTCATTCATCACACTACGATGTCTCTCCACACACGTCCATCATTCGCAAACGTTTTATATCGAGCAACTTTCTTTCTACCCCTTCTCTCTCTCTCTCTTTCATTTCACGACTCTAATTCATTCTGTCTCTGCCATTTCGCTGCCAATATCTCTTTCATGCGCTTCCTTGCCGCGCGACGCAACATTTTCTCGCTCACCCTCGATAATAGTCCGTTTAGTGCATCCGCTTCTGCGCATATACCACCTCGCGCGTCACGCGTCCTTTGCGCCCCTCGTCGCGCGTGCTCCTTGCCCCTCGTTGGAGACGGAGAAACCGAGGTATGTGTATTACACATTGCCCGATCACGGACACTCAGAATTGTAACGTTAATTTGGAGAGATTTTCATTTGTAATCAGGTTTTTCGTCGATGAATGCGAGGTGAACTCTGGGCGATTTGATTGTGTTGCAACTTTGGAGTATGTAAAAAACGGTAGAACAATCTTTAAATAGAATCTTTATTGTGTAAATGCTGGGAAGGGTTCGAGTTGGATGAAAAATACGTAAATGAGAATTTTGGGGAAGTAGTAAAGCCCCTAAAGCCTCGCAGAATTTATCAAAAACATTTCTCCAAATCGTCAACTACCTTTTCACTCCAGACAATTTTGAGGCACCCTCACTTGGCATTTCTGACATTCACATTTCTCATCTCTTTCTATTTCCCTCGCGCTGCCATCGCCTCTGCCAAGTGAGCACATCTGACTCGCCAACCCCGAGCCTTAAAAGTGTCTCGCGTGAAAAGGATAATTTCGGCCTTCCTCCTGCGAATCAATGAAAGTGGGACAAATTGACAGCGTCCGCACGGTCCGAGGAACCGTTTCTGTGTCTCCAACAGTGGGAAACGCTGGGAAAGCGCCACAAGTGGACAAAAGCACGTCGCGGCGCGAAAACACGATAGAACACGCAGAAACGTGAGCACAGCTGGCCGAGCTATCGCGGTGCTTTCGATGTGTGCCCGCGATTCTTTCTTCCCCACGTTTCTACGCGCGCACGACTCCTCCCTCCCTTGCCCCCAGCAAAGGACGAAATGGCACCGTATCGATTTCGAAACACGGCCACGCCACTGTGTGCTGATTTTGCATTTCATAGCACCGCGTTTTCACGCGAATCATCGCCCCTCTTTTTTTTTTCTCTCTCCACCTCTCGCTGCGCCGTCCATCGGGTCCTGCACGCGCGACACACGCGGCACGTACGTGTGCGCCAGCGTGTGCACGCTCTTTATTTTTTCGCCCGCCACGCCCGACGGAATCGCGCTTTTTCCCCGACTCGTTTTTTTCCGCCACGGCCAACGCGATTTTTCCGGCCGTTTTTTTTTTTACCACGCGCCTCCCGGCCCGCGATTTACCATGCAAATCGACGCGTTCGTAGTATTTTTTTATTCCCCCTTTTCGGTAGCGACCATTCATAGACACAGTGGCAATACTTTGGCGCGGTGCGGGCGAGCTTCTTCGATCTCTGATGCCGCGAACCTCCGTCGCGAGAGATGAATACGGGAGAAATTGGGGCTGTTGCATAGTTTAATCAAAAGGTACATCAGGCTTGCCTCAAAAAACAAATATCGCAGTTTCATGTGCGCATTATTACAACCCCGGGGAAGAATATACGATCAAGGGGAGACAGATCCCATTAAACCGCGCTACGTATCCTCTATCAATTTCTCCAGCTTCGCCCAGAAGAGCAGCTACACCCGTGCCGGATCCCAGAGCCACCCTGCGCTGCACGGAAGCTCGCGTGCACCGGGGGAAATTCTTTCGTGACGGAGTTTCGCTAGCGCGCGTCGAAGCGGTTCGATTGTTCGCGGCACGCGTTGACCACGGCGAACCGTCGCGACTTCCCACGAACTTGTTCGCCACGTTCCCAGCTGCGGGAAGTAGGCGGCCCACAAAGTCGAAGAACTTGTCATTCGCGAAGATTGACTCCCTCGTTGATCGTTCGTTCCCCCAGAAAATCGCCCGTGGAAACCTGAGGACGTGGCTCGCGTGCACGACCCATGCACCCCCAACGCACTATGTGGCTGTTGTCCCCTGGAGCCCGCTACCCTTCCAGGTCTCCTTTTCGTCCCTTGATGTTAGACACGCATGCACGATCGATGTACCTGAATCCATTGCGTAAATAGGTATGCTTGCCACGCGCTGCTCGTTTCAAACGATCCAGGTTGCATCGATGCAACAAGCTGAAGGTTCGCGAAAGGGTTGCTTTCCAAAGGTCTTGAAACATGGGGTAGGAGCTGACTTTGGTGGTCCTTGAATAATTAAGTCGGAGTGAAAATTGGGAATTAGGTTGAGTGGGTGGTTAGATGGTATTTGGAATGTTTAATGACTTTTTTATTCGAAATTGAATGGGTGAGATCACTCCTTGACACCTTTGTCCAGTTTGCGTTGCTCTGCTAAGTAAAGAAGAAAACTTTTTGGATAAATTTAATGTAAGAATTCTACGCGAAGAACTATGCCCAGAGATATGAGGTAGAAGAGCAATTAAAACTGTTGACAAAGGGTGGAAAGCTCGGTGGGCATTTTATAGTTGGCAAGCAACCCTTCTCGCCTCCTGGAATGTTGAATCAAGTTGTAATTCTGAGGGACTAGAATGAAAGAATGAGGTTCTATAATGCAGTCGTTAATCGAAGAGAACTCGAATGAAAATGCAGTTGTTAGTGACTTGGGAATTTTTACAAAGAATCTTGCTCAACTTTTACTCATTTCTATGCATGCTTGCTGCTCCGTATTGTGCAGACGTGCGTACATACAATACATGCACACGATTGATGTCTCTGGCAACGTAGAAACATCAATTTAAGATTGATACATGAAGAAAACGAGATTCCTACATCATTCAGCGGTTGATTAACTGCTTTTGAACAAAGTACTCGGCGAGTGAACCGCGATGACTTACGACTTGAGGGGGTATTCTCGTTTGGAAGACCAATTTTTTGCCTTTAGAGACGACGCAAGAAAAATACACGGTGTTTACCGAATGAGCATTATCCACGCGTATTTATTAGGATTTCAGGAAGTTGTAAAAAAATCTTCAGCCATATATAATAATGATTAATGGAGGTATGGGTCATATCGTAAAGCGTGTGCAAAAAGAAAACAAAAAATTCTTAATCAGTAAGAGTTTGTTTATGGCCCTTAGCAGATTCATAAAAAAAAATAAAAAATTCACAAAGTTGCGAAACTTTGAATTTAAACTTACTTTTAGCGCCTTTTTCGTCTTTAAACGACCTTAAAGATGTGAAAGAAAAATTCTTTCGACTCAACTCTGCTACCAGCTGGAATTATACGTTTTCTGGGTGAATTTTTTTTATAACTTTTTATGTGCGTCGTCCCTGAAGAGAATCTCGTCTCTCTAGATGAGAATACCTCCTCAAGTCGTAGGAAAGTTCAAGATGTACTGTGTGCAGATTCTACGAAGAAGTACGAGAAAAACTGTGAGAGTTGTATTACATAATTCCAGTGTGATGCATGTGACAACAATATCGAACGGTTCGACAGACGACTATAATATCCTCGGTGTCCAGCACGCGCGGATTCACGCGCTTCTGTCGTCGATAAATTCCTATTTCCTGGTCGTGTCCAATATCGAGTGAAAAAATAGAACAGAGATCATAGCTGGTCGCTGTCTACCTTGATGAATATATTTCCTACGATAAACAACACCGTGATTGTCGGTGCAATAAACAAAAGAGCTGGTGGTCTTTTGATCGAAAACTTGGGTTTTGAACTTTCCTGTGGAATTAAAAAACGCTCATACTATTTTCCGTTAACGTTTGCTCAATCAAAAAGCTGTGCTTTTCTTAAAAATTTTACGTGAAGCTTGAAGCTCAAATATTTCTTTCATTTTTATTCTTTTGTTTATAATCAAATGTCGACTTGTAGTTACAGTAGTGATGTGTCGTAAGAAAGAATTGAATCTCCTTTCCGTTCTCTTCAGGTTAAATTATTTAATATTTTAACTGAGCAAGTTATTTTGTGTCGACTTCTTATGGCGACAGTTTTGAATGAGCAAACAAGTATGAGTGGTAGAGCTTGAACTTCCTCTTTGCTTCGGGAGATATATTTCTAAAAGAATTCATTTCTCAGAGAATTTTACTATTACAAATTCTTACATCTCGTCGAAACAACGTTCCAAAAACTTTACTCGATAAAAATTTAAAATTCGCCCACCTTCGACGTACCTGGAATTCTCACTCGCAGAAATACGGCCGCGGGAGATATGAAATATAACGCGTCGTGGATCAAAGTTGAGGAAAGAAATCGCGTAGAGCGAAGAATCTTCTGCGAATGTTCTCCCGAGCAGAGACAACGCTCTACAAACAAGACTCGTAAATTCCGAGGCCACGGCTCCTTCGAGGAGAGACCCGTGCTTCATCAGGTGTAAATGCAGCCATATTTCTTTTCTTAAAAATCTTACGCGGTGGGGATTCGCAACTGGAGAGAAAAGAATGTCTGTTCTCCAACTCGACGAATTTTTCGATATCGCGGGTGTACTGTGTCCCTACACGCCTCTGCCGCGACATTACTTTTAAAATTCTTTTTCCCGATACATGCAAGCGTATAAGTAAAATAATTTCGACAACAAAGGGGTAGTGGTTTATAATAGGCGTCCTCTGTAGAAACAGTGGGAAAGGTTTCCATTGTTGTGATGCATAGAATCGATAATGCAGCATTGTATAATAATTGTATGCCAATATATCATGCAGAGAATATCGTAATATTGATTTGTAATATTTATTTGTTTATACAGTGACGAAATTATAATTTTCTCTACAAATATTCCTCTGATTTCGATCAACAAGTATTTATTTTTAAATGGTTCGAGTGAAGTGATATTTTTCTTTAAAAAATTCTTTCAATACTGTTACAACAGTGAAACAAGCAATTACCTTCCATACTTGCTAATTGCCTGGAATGAATAATTTAATTTATGAACTTTTATCATATTTTTAACTCGTTTAACGACTGATTCATTTTTTCATTTTAATTACCAAACAACATGCAAATATTTGTTCCTCATTTACAGCATCATGTTATCCTCGTTTTTTTATTAAAACTCGCATAATATTCGGTACCATAATCAAGCGTTCTTCGAAACACCGCGAAATACATATGTATTCGTTAATTGGATCCGCCGTTCTCGGAGTACGCTCGTTCTTTTTGCTCATTCTTCAATCGTACCTTAGTTAATGGAAAATATAGGAATGCACCCGCTCGATTAAAGTTTTTACGTCTCTTCCAATATTAGCAGAAAGTTATTTGAAGCGGTCGCTCAATATCGAAAATGCCTTCAAAATATTCTTCTTCAATTAATACTGTTTTAACCAACCTGCGATATAGGAATGTTTATTCTCTCCTTTTCGTTGAAACCTATAATCGACATTTCATTAATATAATATGTACATTCGTTGTTAATTCTGCCTGGTTGTCGTTCGAAGCATTGTATAATGAAAAATATGTGGTCCATTTAGTAAAATCGATGCCCTGCAATCACCAACATATAATATTAATTAAAATCGAAATGGAATGCTCGACTGTTATTTAAAGTTCTAAAATTTAGCACGATGCGTAAGGAACATGGGAAGCATACCCTCTGTTGAAGGAAATACTGTTTATCGTGCCGTTCAAAGGAACTTTTCGAGTGATAACGTACACGCCGCATTCTGTACGTTGTCCAACGAGACACCAGCAGCAGCAGCAGTTTACAAAACGGCGGAAGCTTCATTTAAAAGTTGTCCGGCGGCAATGGAAATTAATTCCGCAACGAACAGTCCGATAGAACAGAACAACCGACTGTGTTCGCGTGCGGCCGCATTCGTTATCCCACGTAAATATTTCGTTGTTTGAACGCGGTCCTCCTTTGCAATTAACTGTTCCAGCTCCGTATTTTCTGGCGCTGCTTTATGCGAGCGGGCTAGAGAAACGGTACCGCCGCGAAAGGAAGGAGGAGCTCGTCTGTTAAGCATCGAGAGAAAAACGGAATTTATTAGAACGCGAACCACCCCTTTTCCTAAATACCGTTCTTTCAATTCAAGCCCATAATTATAGGTACTTGAAATATCTTCCTAAAACGTAGGTACTCTCAAAATTCAGAGTATAGATACTCTGAGATTGGAAACAGTGCGGTTCAAAGAATGAGCTTCTGTTAAACTGATAGTGTTTGTAAGTGACTTTTGTTATAAAAAATTATTGTAAATTATCCACCTAACTTTAAGGGGTTACGCCATCCTGAGACTCAAAACAGCTCCAAATTAGACGATTTTTTTACGATACTATGAAGTTGAAAATTATTTCTATTGTTTAATATTTCATAAATAATTTTAGAAATAATTTCAACCTCATAGTCTCATAAAAAAATTGTTTACTTCGGTGCTGATTTGAGCGTGACACAACCCCTTCATCCACGCCTCAGAGTTAAATTAGACTTGGTGAATGCTTGGCAAAGATTCGACGAGTATATAAATATAACAAAGAGCAGGGAACATTCGAACGGTGGATTACACGTGTGGATCTTGAACGCCTCGCAGTAAGGGGTTAAACCGCATTGAAAAGAGCTCGAGAAAGATGGCTGGGCGCGTATTGAATGAGGCCAAGTTAAACAAAAAGCTGCGCGCAGGGTTGGAGCAGGGAGGGGTTGGGGGGTACGGTGGAAAGATAGGGAAGCATTTTCTATCTTCTCTGTCATGACGAAGCGGCGAGCCTTATTGCTTTGCCGCGAAAAGGGACGGCTTAAAAGCCTCGGGGAAAAAATCTCATTTCGATGCAGCCGTTCATTCTGCGGCCGTTAGCTACTTTCTCGATACACCGAAAAAAGTTCCTTTGGTAATCGTGCTGGACCCCCCCATACTCGCGTGCTCTCCTTTCTCCGTGGTCCCTTTTCCCTCCAGGACGAACAAAAAGCCTTTCGGTACGGTTTAGTCGCGAGCCAAAGCAATTTATCCAACGAATTTCCCGGGGAAATGATAGCCTTAATCAGGTATATTTTGCCACGTTAAGCGAGATATTCGTTTAATCAGGAATGAGAAGGTGGGATGTTTAAACGATCAGATCATTTGTCTATTCTATGCATCACAATGATAAAGAAATGGGAAAAGATGGACTGGTACTGGAATTTGTGGTTTAAAGTGAAACTTCCTTTATTTATTTTTGCGCGTGCAATCTTAAATATAAATATAATATCTAAATACACAATAATTTGAAATTCCTTGAAAAGGAATCTAAGCATAATTCTAATCCTTCCGAGAATGTCTATAGAAATAAAACGTTGATACTCCTTTTTAAATTTTGTAAAAGGGACCTAAGCAAAAATTGAAAACTCGCTGTAAAAAATTGCAATTTCTTTAACTTAAAACGAAGCGTAAATTTCGAAGATACTGCGTTCGATTGACTTCTAGTTTAGAACGACTGTGTTAGATAGCGATGATGAGAATGTTGAAAATCTGGCCAATTTTGTTGAACATAATTTGTATTTCTTTTTTTTTGGTGATTTGGAAACAGCGCTCGAATGAATTCTTAGTTATTGCCTGAGGAATGCACCGTCGTTTCTTGCAAGGAAGATTTGCGGCGATGGTACAAATGTTTTCCGACCGATCCCGAACCGATTTTCAGTCTCGCCGAAACGATAGTTGCGCTTCGCTGAAAGAGACTTCTCTCACATGTTCTCCACGTTTTTATCCACACACGCTTTGTATATTGCATTCTATCGAGCGACACTTGACCGGGTTTTCGATAAATTTTTTGTCTAGAGGCAGCGTTTAACAGCGAGACACTTGTTCTTTTTGCAATACACCACGGTAACGCATTTGAATAGTCGATTGTACTATAAAAACGTGAGTAGCAGTAATATTTAACGCCTTAGATATCCCCTTTTTTAAAAATTAATTTCTTTGTGCCTCCACTTTGTACATATTCTGCAATATGGCCCACGGTAAAATGCTACGAATTCTTCTCCCTGAAACTATTCAAAACAGAGATAGAATTCACTTTTCCGTGTAGAATATGGTGGTCGATTAAAAACATGTCGCCTTGGAGCAATCTACTTGCTATTGGGATTGCTATCAATTTTAAAAGCACCACATAGTGTTACAATTATTTCCAGAGTATGAAGAAGAATCTCTTCAAATTTGAAAATGAAAAATTGTCCTTTTTATTGGGCCTTAGATCTCAAAACATGGATTCATCCTGTGATTCTAATATCTGATAAGTGAATTACGTATCTCTGTCTCCAAGTGTTTCACACGAAAAAAATTCGTAGCATCGTACAAAATGCCCATCCACAATTCGCAGCTCCGACACCACGCAGCGTCTAGAGCCTCTGACGAGGCGACAGTATCACACAACACCCGCGCGTTACTCGAAGACACCTCCCCCTCGCAGCTTCGATCGGAAGCACGCCGGGAATCGAAGCGAGTCTCGTAGGCCCCGATCTAGAAGCCAAGCAAACAAGCAACTAAAGGATCCGGAGTGGAATCTTCCTTGTAAATCGCCAGTGTCTAGCGAGAGTACGCACTGCACGTTTGCACTGCTAGCCTCTGACTGTTAGCTCCCTTGAATGTCGCATGTTGTCAAGGACGAGAGCACCGGTACACGATACGTTTGGTCGACGAAACGCGGGGACGGCTTCGTCGACACGGTCATCAATAGAGAAGCATATTAATATAGCCCCCGTGACATTCACAAAACGGCATAGCCACCAGATATCTCATGAGACATGAAATCAGTGCATTCGATCATGAACGCTGTTGCCATTCATCCCTTTTTTCGAATCATCTCATCACGCCTGATCTATCGCTAAAATAGTCTACGTAACATACCACTATCATAAAACTACGTTTGTAACTCTCGTAGCTCAGAACTATTGTGTCTTTCACCAAAAAAATCGTCGAGAGAGTATCACTCCAGCTTCGGGATCACACGTGCCCCAGCTGGAACAAGCTAACCCGCAGCCAGCTTTCATAAACATGGTTGCAATGGCGCACGATCGCGACGGGGTGAACTGGCCGATCGACACGGCTCCGAAAACGTAAATCGCCATCGATCTCTGGTGAATTTCTTTCTCGGTGGCTCGTTCGATCTCCGCCTCCTTTCACGGAAAATAAATGCCACCAGGCGCGAGGGTAAAATGATCGGGAATGAGAGATTCTGTCACGCCGCGATTCCATCGAGTCCGAGTGATTTTCTGAGGCCCGGGGGCCGCGGCTCGCCTGCTTAAATCTGCGCCGGAAATTGTACATCTATTCGACGGGTTGGCGATCGCGCGCGCCCGTATCGGAGATCGCAGGGGCGACGATGCTATCGGCGAGATTGATCGTCGCGTCGCTCGGCCGATCCCCGTTCGCGACGTCGCGATGTGATCCTCGAAGGTATTCATATGGTTTATATACTATAAAACTGTTTACAGGGCCTTTCGTCGGGGTGACATACCTCAAGCGTAAGGGTGAAAGAGAATGATAGTACAGACAAAGATGGCATGGTCCGGTTATTAGACAGATTTTATAGCGAACAACCCGATATCGAGTTCCTTTTTTAATTTCTGACCGAGTCCATCTAGGGATCTATTTTGCTCGGTACTTGGATGTTGATCAAGTTCAACTCCTGATATCGACAGGACCAACAGAGCCGCCCCCTTTTTCCACCATCGATCACCAGTTAATAAGCGCGTGCTCGTGATTCGGAAACGTTGCGGAAAAACGCGTTCGCAGTCACGTGTCTGTAATTCACTAATTCCCCGCGGGGCGACGATATTAGTCCGCGTCGTTGTCGCGACTACTAGACCGGATAGCCCGTGCGATCGCGGCTGGCTATTATCGCGATAACGATTTCCATCGGCGTAACCGGCGATCGAGCGTTTAATTGCATGCCGATATTAAATTACTATCGGCCACGTGTCCAGCTCTATTACACCGATATTAACGCGCGCGGTTCTCCTGTGCACAAAAGAACGGAAGCAATTACACTGTCGTCCTGTGCTCGCTATCTTTCTAACCCCCCCTCCCTCGGATTTTCTCTTCCATTTTCCCTCTTTTTTTTACCGTTCGCCGCGTGTCGCGAACACTGGCACGCTCGAAGCCAACGATTCGATTAAAATTTCAATTATTGCCGGCCATCGTCGATAACTCAAGGGCTTTCCCCGTTTGATTCGCCCGATACGAAATTCTGGTCGAACGTGGTCAGACGTTAGAGGACGAGTACTACGATCTTCTTTTTTATTGATCGTAATACACCGACAGCGGCTTTCGAGTACGGTCCTGTAGATTTTATACGGTTTTTCCCGATCGAACGGACCTCTTTGTCGTTGTTGCGCTCCTCTCTGGTTCACTGTTCGAGGCGTTCAAGCTGGGAAGAGTGATTTAGATGATAGCGTAAGATTCGAGTGCTCGTTGTTGGTGCCAAGTGGTATGAGCGTTAATTCAATCTCAAATTTTAGATATTTCAAAAAAGCTTGTATTTTATTTCTCCTCGGACATCTAGAGCTCGGATGAGATCTGTTGATTGTGTGGGGAAAGGGAGCCAAAGAAGGTGAAGAAGGCAGCTCCTCGGCGGTCTTGAGTAGCCAATTGGTTTCCTTCCAACTAGGTCTTGAAAAATCTTTCTTACCAAACCTCTTTCATACTACTACACCAATCTCGCGTTTCCTCGTCCATTAATAGTCCAAATGAAACAGTCTGGCTTTGTAGGTTCATACCACTTGCCCTTCCAGCAAAGAGTTTCGCTCTTCGACACTTTAACGTGTGTTCCTAGTGTGGTGGTTGAAACGAAACGTAATTTTTTCGTGAATTAAAAAAAGAAACAAGTATCACACATTTGTAGCTTTATTCCATCACCTATTAAGTCAATAAAAAAAATTGTAATGATACTTGCAATAATTATTTCCTTTTTTAATTCTGAAAAAATTAAGTCTTTTTCCAGCCGTCACCCTAGGAACACCCCTCAAGTTCTGAGCACACTTATCAGTCCCGTGTCGACGTGCCAGTGGTAAGAAGAAGACTTCCTCTATCCCTTCTTCTCCTCACCACTGTCCCGGAACCCACACAGAACTGATGTGTGCAGAGACCTTCTTCCTCCGTCAACGTCTACTCTGTTCGACTCCTGTCAGATCCGAGCCCCAGCTTGAACGCGCGCGGCGCGAGCATATCGGGTTGAATCGAGCTTTCCTTGAACGAGAACGATACCAATGACTGGGTCGTTTCGTCGTGGCGTTCTTCGTCGGGAGATGCGCAAGAAGGTAGACGATAGAGAAACTCTCTTCCAGCACTAAAGATTAGAGAAGCGAGATCCGCGCGAGAAACCCCACTGTCTTTATCTCGAACTAATTGCCGATCGAATTTTCTATCAATTGTGTACATGTGTTTATTACTCTTAATATTGACTCAATGATGTTATTCTGTGGTGCTTTGCATGTCTCTATTGGACTCTGCATGTCATATAGGGCATCGTAAGTACTTATTAAATGAACTCATCAGAGACTACCGAATACACACGACACCCGCAATAATACGGTAGAGTGGCGCGTTTGTCGCGTCGCGACAATTTTCGGAATGGCCGATTCTAGATCGACCGTTCGTTATCAGATCCGTGTATATCAGAAGCTTCTGTTGGTTTTTATAGAGAACGTGCAGAAGGTAGTGAGCGTGTAAGAACAGTCGGGAGAATCGTCGAATCGACGGGCTCTAGAATTCTCTAGCACCGCCGCTGGGTGCTCGATTCTGTCGAAGGAACACTCGAGATCGTCCCCGGTTACTTGCCTTTTCCCTGAGAAAATTCGAGTAGCCTCTAAATATATATAGCAGACCGGGCAGAGTCCCTGAAGCCCCTGAGAATCTCCCTTATTTCCCGTCACCCTCTTTCAAACGATCTATTCGATCGATTTTCGAAGAACCGACTGTACTTACAGCACTGGAATTTTTAGATTAATTTCTTAGATGTAACTGCGACGAAAGCGTGATCGTCCACGAGAAATAATGGGAAGGACGTTTCGTTCTGGTCGAACCTAGTGGCTTCCCGGGAATTTTATTTGACGAAGGGGTAGAAGCGTCGAGGCAAAAAGGTTTTAGAATTCTAGGTGGTAACTGTATTTGAAGATATAATCGTACAAAATTGATAGAATCCTTAAAATGTAATTCATTTTAAAGCTGAGGCTTCAAATTCGGCTGCTTTTCAAGTAGATGAACAAATTGAACGCGATGAAGGAGAAAATATGTGAATAGAATAGTTTCTCGATTTTCGCCGCCACTTTAACTCAAGTGACCAAAATTTCGAGAACTCTGCCTTTCTACCTCTTCGGACAAATTCCACCCTTTCGTTTGGAGCGAATCCACGACACGATTAAAATTCAACAGAGTCGGTGAGAAGCGATCGCAAATACTCTTAACGCGCATAAATATTCCGTCGCTTTCGACGTTCCCGGTTAAAGTCTTTTTGGCCTGATTAATAAACCAGCTTGCGGCAGTGCCAACAGAACGAGAGTCCTTCCAACGATTGGAAACATTTCCAATTCGACCAGTCAGTTTCTTAATTTTCTTCACCCCCTTTCCTCCTGTTTCTTCTTTTTTCCCCCATTTTTTTACTTTTCGATCGAGGCTCGACGTCGTTCGCAAAAAGGTTCCTCCCGTTGATTTTTCCCCTCACGTAGGAACCTTAGAAGTAGGCCTGTTAGATTCCTGCTGCTTACCGATGTTAGTTTGACGACAGTACTTTTATTTCGACGATCCTCCGCTGGCGAACAAGCTGACGATTCTCCTTTGTTATTCCCTCTACCCTGTGTCGATATTGTTTCTTCGTAACGACACCGACGCCCTGTTGATCCTCCCTTTCGTCGCCTCCCGCCGGTCAAGTCCTCGAGGAACGACGCGGAAGGGAAGATTAACGGGAAAGGGACAAGCGCGAAGCGTACGGGCCGACGCGATGAATCGTTCCATTTGAGAGGAAGTTGGGGAAAGGAGGCTAACTTCAAATTTGTACGAAGCTAGAAATTATAGAATGCCAGTAAATCGAGTGGTCAACAGAAAAATCGGCGTAGCTCGCATTGTAACAGAATAGAAAATGGTTCCTCGTTGAGAAAAATGAAGAAAACTTTTTGAATAGATTTTTCGAAAATTGATTTCGACGTAGAATTTTCTTAGATCTGTGGAATTCTGAGTGTTGAACAATTTTAGTAGCTGTGAATTGTAAAACTTCTAAGCTGAGTGATTACAGAAACCATTTAATAGAAGAATGGCATTTTACTTCCTCATCAATTGGTACGATTCAGTGACTAGACATTCAGAATTCGAAGCTAAGAATATCAGGTGACTTTTTCCACTGATAGAGTAGACCTAATGAATTTGCTATCTGAAACTTTCGATTGTTTCTGACGAAAGTGATTTATAAACTGAAAATTAACGATCATGTTCCATTAATATTGAATCCCCCTCTGCTCGATCAACACCAAAGACTCAGCCATGGCCCTCGATCTTCGAATTCCGAATGCTCCAAGCAGCCTGTAGAAAGGGAAAAAAGGAAAACGATGGAAGACAGGTGGAATGCTAAAAATGACTACCAATGCAGCCACGTATCCCTCCTTCCCTTGTGTTTTCTGGTTCTTTATTGTCTGTTTTGCCAGTCGTTGACACTGTCGATGAGCGCCGAGAGACGAATAAGGTGTCGCGAACAATTCGATTAATAACCTCCAATCAATTTTATAATGTATTCTTAGTATTTTTTTATCCTGCAGCACAGTGCAACGCAATTATCAATATTTCCAGTCTCCAAAGATTACGAATCCATTATCGAAACATTTTTGGATAAGTTTCTCCCAAAGTCCATTAATCAGTGGATCATTAGATAGTAAGAATACATTTTAAATTATTTTCTTTCAAATTCAATGATTACACGCGAACAAAACGGCAAAAAATCGCGATGTTGATAAGGGTGTGTCGGCGTCGCGACGCCCGAGGGTCGACAATAGCCACGTTCGTTCTCCATTGCGTGAGCCCTGCGTGCTTCGAATTGACTATTAATTAGCAGGACTTTGATGCACGAGGACTCGCTGGCGAATGGATTATTCTGTCATGTTGAGGAGCAACTGTTGGCGGGGAGAAGTCGCGAACGCAGACGTTGCCCTCCCTTTGATTGTACAGGGTGATTCACGGGGCTGAAATGGGTCGTAACTGTTTTACCGTTCAAAGTGGAAAGAATTGCTGTTACAAGGAGCACGGTCGAAGGTTCCATCGACGGAACAGATTCGTGACTATGGAAATGTTTTGAGTAGCTTAAGTCGTGCTCCCGTGTATGCAAGGTGCAGAGTGGAGCACGCGAACCGAGTGGAAAGTGTTATATTTTAAAAATAGGACTTGGGTTTTTTAATTTTGGTATAAAGTAAAATTTAATTATATCGAAATTTTGAATACACTTGAAGTCAGAGTTGTGTTCTGCACTTTAAACGTAGAATAATTCGTGAAAATGAATTTCATTCGGTATTTTTAATAGAAATTACCCACAGTGTTTCGTACAAGAACAAATTCAAAAAACAGAATAGAATTTTTCTTTTTGAACTTTTATTTCCAAAAGACATTGATTTTTTTAACTGTTTTCTGTTTGAAAACAGGGGAGAGATATGACCTATCACCCTCAGATTAATTACTCTGCATCACCCTGTATCCAGTAACTTTAATCGAAATTGTTTGTTGAAGAAAGCACCTCGTATCTCGGAGGATTCCATCGACAGTGATTTTAATTAAGTATATTACTTCTGGAAACCTGGAGTTTTTCCGCGATTTAATTGCCCCATAACGGCTTGAAGCTTTATTTTTGTGTCTCAATACCTTTCCCCGTGTCCCTTGCGAGCATTTTATTTGTCATTTCCACGCGGAAGCGAAATATGCGAAGTGAGCCGTGCGATTTTATTTAATAAACGCCTCGAAACATCATATCCCTCAAAGGTGGAAAAGCAATACCATCACGGTCCATCTATCTTGTACTACGCGTAGAACTTTAACCAGAAAGTTTCATTTTGACCTGCCACGTTGCAGTCACAAAAATGGCGCTTCCATACGTCTCTACAATAATTAAATAACTCGCAGCGTTTTATGCAAACCAAAGGCTCTGTCGAGCAATACAAATCCACGGCTTCGCAAATTTCGCGTTATTTAAGCATCGAGATTCTCCACCCTCTTTCGTTAAAATTTTTTTGTTAAGCACTTTCATTTCTTTCTTTTCATTTATTAACAGTCCCTTCGTAGAATCATCCTGCCAGCACCTCGAAATCGATAAACAGAAATCTTTTCTCTCCATTCAGGAAAAGGAGGACGGGCCAGTGTACAAGTTTTACGAGACCATTCGAGATTTCGGCGACGATATCATGAGCACCATTAGTCGCCTGCGCGATGTCACCCTGTTCGCGCCGAGCAACGCGGCCCTCGAGGAGCCAGGTGTGCAGCAGATCCTCCAGGACAAGGAACGGGTCAAGGAGATCTTGAACCTTCACTACGTCAAGGAACGGCTGCCCCTCGACAAAATCAAGAACAAGAGCGTCAGCCAGGTGAGTCACGTAACTCTGCGTATCCTCTAGCTTATTTTCTAGCGGTAGATCCTTCGAATCATCTCGAACGTACAATTAAAAGTTTCGAACTGCTTCGAACGTTGATGAAAAGCTGATACCCTTGAGAATTTTCAGAGACGTTTAAAAATCTCCCGTGGCTTCAGATCTGCCACATAGACTTGAAAGCTTGGAGATTTGAAGGGCAAAGCAGTCTCAAAGTTCACAATAGACCTACACTCTAAGTCTAATGGCTTGGAAACTCACGATGGTCGTTTCGATCCCGATACTCCTCTGAATCCCAATAGAGTTCTAGATCCAAGTACTTCACAAACCCTCTAAGAAGACTCCGTGGTCTCGGCAGCACTTGCTATGCCACTAATTTACTAAAATCTCGTTGGTACTCAGTCATCCAGGGATCATTGAATTTATAGTGGTTTTTGGCAGATACAATTATTTAATTCTGAAAATTCTGGGAGTCTATAATTTAGTCAGAACACTGCTGAATTAACCAATAAGCAAAATAAGCACGGGCTTAGAAATTTTCTCAATTTTAAAATCCAACTTTTGTTAGAAACACTTTTTAGTAAAATTATCGGAAATACCTAAGAAATTGTATATTGCGTTAAAGGAGTTCCCAATTTTTTTAAGTGCTTAGAGCCTCTAAAGGTTTTAACCCAGCCCTGAGTGAGAGATTCCCAGTAATTTACAAAATCGCAAAGAGCACCGTGAATTAAAATATAACAGTGTTGAAGAAGTCTCTAGATTGAGTAGTTTCTAACACCACGAGCAAACAGAATTAGTTCCAGATCTCTATGTTTTACTAGACCCTCTTCAAAGCCTCGCTGCTTAAAAGTATTCTTGTAATCCTCAGTTTAATGAGAAGTTCGAAGATCCGGGTAGTTCTCAAGATCATGGGAGACCGCAGTTTCCGAGTAGCCCCGAAATCCCAGCGGTCTCCGAGGTCCTAGCTGCCTCGAATGTCCTTATAGTCTTCACGGTCTTAATAGTCACTAAGATGGTACGAAATCCCAAAGCACTGCCACTCCACTAAATCTCGATAATCCTAACTACCCTAATAACCCCTTAATTCCTTCGAATTCTTAGAGTAAGGAGTATCTCGAAAGTTTCGACCATTCGGAGGCTTTGTCGACCTTGCAAATACTAAAAATTCAAAAGGATTCTTATAAATCGCCCTAACTCCAGAATATTAAAATCGAGTATCAGTAAAAGTTGTAGCATTCGAAGCGATTCGAGCTTTCATACAGCTAAATTGCCCGTGATCGTGCAAGAAGAGAAAATCAAATATAAATCATTACTCATTTATACCTTTAATCGAATCTTGGCGTAAATTATAAACATTCAACCGTGCCCCTTTCCCCATTTCTCGCGATTCGAGTCCAACACACACGAGCAACTAAATACCGTTGTGACTACACAGGCTTATAAGTTGATTAACTCAATGCTTCCCTGTTTTGTTTTTTTGTTCAAAGGAATCCTCGGTCGGAAAGCCTTTCGCTGGGGTAATTACACATTTATACAGCCTCCAGTGTTTCGGTTCGAATGTTGATTAACTTTCATGCATCCGTTTTCTTCTTTCTCTCTCCACCGTTCACCTCACTTACTTCTCTCGGTGTTGATCCCTCTCTGAAAGCGAGTTGCCACTTATTGTACTTGTCGTCGAAATGAATATCGTGGCGCACAAACCGTACGTCCGTAATGTCATGGCCACGCTGTTTACGAGGAACTGATCCACGAGTTTTTCTGTCTCACGCTTGCTTTCTCTCTAACGCTACTTGTTTACACATTCTAGGCTAATTAGACACCTGACAGTGTGGGGTTCACTGTGTTGGTAAGATCTGTGTATCGCGGTGGCCGTGAGACCTGCCGGGCTCCCTATTTTAAGTCTATACTACTTAGAAATTGAAGCAGACGCTTTTTAAAAATTTCAAGAAAACACGATAAAATCGCGATGTTGTTGTTGGGTAACCATGATATAAAACAGGGCACAGGTAACGAAAGGTTAATAATGAAATTCTACCGCTCGTATAATTAACAACAAGAAAAAATAATATCAAATCATTTCCTCCGAGATTTAAAATCCACCCACCGCCACTCGAATATTACATTTCCCATATAAACAATTCTTTATCCCGCGGAGCGTAAGGACACGAAATCAACGACCTATTCGCCCCGCTTGTTAAGCAAATTATGTTCCGCAGCATTTGTGCTTGTATAATTATTACTCGACTCGACCTCGACGGCCCAACTGCGCCGTCATCCCCGAGTACATAATATCGAGCTCGATTCCGTCGCTGGCAGGAATCGCGTTAAAACAGCAGAGGGCTCTTTGTTATTCCGCCGAAAAGTTTCGCCATGCTGATTGGATGATAATGAGCTACGGGGAGCAGGGGAAACGAAGCAGCGTCCCCGGGAACTTTGACGGCGCGTAGCCCTCCGTTGTTATGACGTCAGGCGTCTTTCGGCAAACTTTTCGCTTCCAATCCACTTAATCTGAGGAGGCGAGCCACCCCTTATCGGGTTCAAGCAGGGAGGCTCATTTTCATTTAACGCTCCCCCGGAACTTCCGAGGCCGTTTATATAACGCGCGATTAATGTAACACTCGTCGCGGAATTCGATAGTCGACGTCGATATTTTAGCAGTTCCAATAACGCGCGTCGCGTAACAAACTGCAGCTCATTCGCCAACAGATTACTCCACGGATCTCGATGAACGTTCCTCGAATACTTCCGCCGTTTCCTTCGCGATCGAAGGAACACCACCCTCCGCCCCGTTGCACCTATCGATTCTCTAGCAATAAGCCTATTTCTTCCCCAATAACATACCTCGCACGAATTTATTCTGCAGTCCCATCCGAATTTCAAGCGACCTTGCGTACAGGATGCAAAAGAATAATGGCCACGGTTCTCGCGGGTACGATTTACAAGCGAGTAAGCTTCTGCGTGTACCGGCGGCACGCGCGCTCGGAAACCGCCGCGGCACGGTATTCAATTAAAGGACACTTTATTTTAAACCCGTGGATTACGTCGTTTCCCTCGAACGCGCGAAAACTACATTTCACCGCGGGAAAAAGGAAATGGGAGCCGCTTAATCGAAACGATACACAGGGCACGTCTGCAAGGGTGAAAGAATAATTCCCCGTGTGAATTTATAAATTCCGCCCCCGCCTTCGGATACATTCGAACGAGTATTATCCCCTCTTGTCGCATTGTTCGCGAATTTGCCGTTTGTTTACACGCTCAGTTTTACAACGCCGAATTTATAGGGCGACGCCGGAGCGGTTTTTGCAAATCCCGCGACGGAGGGGTGGGGGGATTGAAAAATCGAGCTTTTTGCTGGTATAATAAACGGCTGAGCGGCACCGTGGAAAACACGGCGCGCGTGTAATCCTCTTCATAAAACGGTCGCGGGTGAGATACTTCGAGTTCGCGATTGTTTCGCCACGCCAATTACGGCGGCGGGGGTGGGTGGATAATGAAAAACAACACGCGTCCAACTAATTGTGCAACTTATAATTTCCAGTGTATTACTGTAAGTTAGCGCGATACATCTGTGCTTCGCGAAAGTGTCGTTGCAATAGGGAGGAAGGAATTTGAATATTCAGAGGATCCTCTCTTGTTTGCTTTGAATCAATTGTGGTGTCAAAAGCATTTTGTTTTGTAAATATTTGAGCTGCGTGTTCGAAGCGATTCGAAGAAAAGGGTTCAGCTAATTTCCATTAAAAGTGATTGTTCACTTAAAAATAAAAATTGTATGTGAAAGCAAGCATTTTTCTGATTTTTTATAGTTATCGCGTTTCTTTGAATCGCTATGAAATCGTTAGGCAATGGTTTGTTTAGAAACAAAAATTTTTCATTTATATTGAATTTCATTGTTTTCTTTCAAAATTTCCAAGGCAAATGGTTATTCCTGTTCAGCGTCGAATCGTTGACGTTTCCGTGGAATTTCGCGTGATGTTTCAATAATCGATAACACCTCTGGGCGCGAAAATACCAACCTGCCGCGGGGAAATTACGTTATTCGTGATTAGAACGATTTGCTCATTGTTTACAGTAATTAATACGCGCATTGTGGTGTGTTAAACGAAGGCAGGCGAAGTCAATATTGGGACGAACGTTCATACGCCACGCTGCTAATAAATGCTCCACGTATTACTGGTCGATGTTGTTTAATAACCAACAATTAGCAGCAGGATATTAGTACGCATCCACCGGGCTTTTATCATAATCCATTCGTAGATTAATTCATGCCGCTGGCGAGGCTTCCATTTCGCAGGGCTCCTCCTTGCCCGCTCATTAACTGATAGATAAATCTCTGGTGCCGATGTTGATAATCAAATTAAGGGGCTGGAAGTGGGGACTAAATTATTTCGCGAGAGTCAGCATATTACGTACCGATTTTTCAACAAGTCCATCTCCCACAACAGTCTACTATTAACAAGTCTGACTTGTCACGGAGCAATACCACTTTCCCCAGTTTTTAATAAATCCAGAGGCTTTTAAGACACGAAATGACTGTAGCTTCTTATCGAAAATCGTGGATAATATTGCCGAATCAGTTTCTAAATCATTACTATAAATGTTAAAGCAAGGCTTAATGATTGCTCCGTGATTTTATCTTTCTGTTCGACTCATTGTCAGCGTTTATTGAAAGGAATAATACTGACAATGTTCTCGGGCTGTTTCCAGTCGGCCACCCTGTACATGTGGCGCAATATTTTGTCGGTCGTTAGTCGGCTGTCTGGCGTCGATTGGACGCATAATGAGAACCAGGCCTTTATCATGCGCGTTTACTGCACTTTGTTTGTCCCGGTAGGATGTTAATTTATTAACAGACAGAGCGTATAATTAAAGGCAGTTCCGTATCAGCGTGCCCAGTGATTGAAGCTCGGCCATTGAAGTAATTAGCTATATCGGTGATTTCGCGTAATTGCGTTCACAGATCAAAATCGATAGCAGCCGACCACGGAGCGGAGATACCAACGCCTGCAGAATGTGTAACTCATGGCATTGCGCCCTAAACCTTCATTCTGTCGCATTGCACTGGGCGTGCGCAAGATTCTTCATACGATTATCGTTCATTTTGCTGCAACGATTCCGAATACCTTTCATTATTAACTAAAGCCGAAAGCTCGGTAGAGAAAAAGACCATATATCGGATTACGGAAGAAAAGGGTTGGATTTTTTAATTTAATATAACCCGAGTTACCACCAGAACTCCTATAATTAATCAAAATTAACCCATTAAAACTTTACGAATCAGTGTTTCAGCGTACCTTTAAATAAGGTCCGTCCCTCATAAGCTTCACAGTTGCTCTTTAAAGCACTCGATACCTTTGAAACGTGTGTGAACGAAGGTTCCTTCATTCCTATGCACCAGCATTTGCCAATTAAATTTTGCCAAGGAATCCTTCGAAGCTCACTAAAATTTGGAATCCCCATAGCTGTTTGTATACAGTGCGCCACCAACCAGCACAGTTTCAAATTTTCCAGTCACCTGCGCATTTCTCGTTGAATAATTTACACGCTATTTATTCCAACATAACTTTTCACAGAACCCTGAATTTATATGGAACGCTACACAGCACTCCGACAATTCCCTCGAGTGCTCCAAAGTGTCCCCAGCCGATTCAAAGGGACTATTCATTGAAATTCGTGTATTGGAGGTGGTCGATTTAATTGCGCGTTACCAGGCTACACTCGGGACGAGGGAGCCGATAAAGCAGCGGGGCGTACAGCTTTATTTCGCCCTTTAATCGTTCCTCGAGTGCGTCGCTCGGCGGGCCGACCAAAATATGCGCCGTTTTTATGCCAGGTGTCGACCGATTTGCATTAAGCAACGCGCGGGCCCCGTGCTTTCGCGCCAATTTATCGCGGCGGATATGTTTTACGCCGGTTCCCTACTTTATGACGGCTGCTCCGGCTCCCGATGAGACGATAAAACAACCGTGGAAGGAAAAAAAACAGTCTCGTAACACGGCGTTCAGTTTCATACGCGAGATAACGCGACTCCTTTTTTCTTCCGTGCCGCGCGGAGCGGGCGCGCGTTTCCGTAATTAATTCATTCGACGTCGTTCCGCGGAACGCAATTCCGTCGCGTCCCCGTTGCTTCGCTCGCGATTAATCTGTCTTCTAACGCAGTGTTCGATGCCACCCAACCGCGGAACAATTATGTACACGTTTTACCGTGCCTCGTCTCAGCGACAGAGTCTTCGATTATTTATTTACTCGATCCTCCGATTAGCGTCGTTATTTATGTCGGCACATGTGCGCTGGAAGTTAATCGATTTTGCTCGCGAGAAGTGGCAAGATTACGCGCAAGTGCAAATAAAGGATGGGGGAGAAGTAAATCGAATGAGACGTCGAATGAGGAACGTAGGGGAGCGCATGATCCTGCAGGAATGGAAAGTAAAGGGTAGTGATCTCCCCGGGAAAGGGGCTTATAGAAAAATTCTTTGTAAGGGGCGTGGATTTTCGCGGAATTTATTCGATCTGCTCTTTGAAGCTGGCAGCCTCGGGAAGATGCATCTATCTACGGATGCAGCGGCAACTCGAGATCAGAAAAGTAGCCGGAAGTGGCGCGGAGTGCAAGCCGGAAAATTCATGAGAGAGGGATCAACCGGAAAAGGAATCACTGCCTTTAAGTTCTCTGCCTGTCTCTCTCTCTCTCCTCTCGTCTCTGTTTTCCCTTCCTCTTTTTCTTCCTCGTCTTCTTTTCACTCCTCCGCTTCCGGCCTCATTAAACTTTCTGCGAAAATGCGGGGCCCCCGATGAGGAAAGAAAATTTTCAACTTCAAACGGTATTTGCAAGTCGAATACACGAATTACGCTCCCGAATACTTCGCAGACGCATCTCGGAATTCCTTTTCAGGCACTCGCCATGGCTTTTATTAATTTACGCACTCTGACTACACTTTGGTGGGACTGAAAAGGGTATGTTTGGATTAAGAAGTGATGAATGAGCTGCAAAATCTTATTGGGCTTCTGTACACAGTGAATAGAAATTATACTAGCGTGTTCATTAATCTCTGCAAGGCTACACACAGTGGAGATCGCGGGAAACAGATTTCGTAAGAAGTGCTCGAAATGGTGGCCATTTATCGCGGAGTAACTACTTTCGAATGCAACCTGCTTTCCTTCCGAAGAATGATTACAAAGTTCATTAAAATATCCGCACACAACGATTTTGAGGAGACTGCAGATTTGAAGAAAAATATTGAACGCTGCATTTTGTAAAATATTCTGCAACCACGTTTTTTATGAAACTTATTGCAACATCCTTTCTTTCTATCCCCGTTTAAGTACGCATAGACGCACACATAACGAAGCGAACTTATTGCTAACTGTCTAACGACGTTCCCCACCTTTCTCTTCTTTAAACTCTACGGGGAACTTGGAAGTAGAGGAACCCGCGTAACTTTTAACTCTCTTCCCGTCTTTCGTCGTAACTGGCAGTTAGATATGTACGAGTTCTTGTTTGCACGAGGCTGACTTTCGACGGTTCTTCGAATAAAATCGCGACACGGTCGTCTCGTTAATTATAAATTATCCAGCAACTTCCAGCGCTATCACTGCACTCGATTTTATAGACACCGAGGTGCAATGAACTGTCCTCTCTGATCCACGAGTTAAACAAATGTCTAAAGTAGCCTGTAAATATTCTAATCAATTTACAAAAAAATTCTAAGTTTCAGCAGTTTATATGAAAAGCGTTTTTTATTAGTGAACGTTTCTCTGCACAAGGCTGCTTGTAAAAATGTCACGCGACTACGTCCCTCGCAAAAAAGCGTCTCGTATCGAGTATCTCGAATTATTCGAAGAACCGTTTCACCTGTCCTCTCTTTCTGTGCCAGTCTGTCGGTGTTTCCGTATGCAAAGCACGCATGACTTGCTTCCCAAGCGTGTCACGTGCGCTCGGGAACATTTCCTTCAAGATTCGTTCGTGTCTCGTAGGTGTCCACGGCAGCGGACAGGAAGAAGCTGTACTTCAACGTGGTGCAGGGGCCGAGCGGAAACCAGACTGTGACCGTGGAGGGTGGCGGCGTGAACGCGACAGTAGTCACCGCGAATATCGCTGCCACAAACGGAATCATTCATATCATCGACAGGGTCCTCGGTGTCCCGTACACCACTGTCCTCGAGAAGCTCAGGACCGACCCCATGCTGAAGTAAGTAAAACTGTGCGTTAATATTCAACAGGCTGCAACGTGTCAAAGGAGAATGCCCGCTGCAACCCACCATCGCTTAATCTTTCACGAGCATTGAACGAGCAAAGCCTGGATATTCTGAAGTCTGCTTCTCGCTCTAAAATTTAGAGAGAGTAGCAGAGGTTTGTTATAGAAATGAGAGTGATTCTTTGAAAGTTATAGTGAATGATTGAATTCAGATTTTGTTGAAATATTTATTGCGCCTTCAATTCTAAGGAAGACACTCAGGTGTTTTATGCTCGATGACTTACTTTTGTAGAGCTGTTTTTATGGGAAATAATGAGTATGGTATGAGTATCGATTGCTCGATGGAACAGATGTTGTTGGAATTTAAAATCCATCAGTTTTGAGAAGATAGTCTTATTTATTCTGATCTCGGACCGTTTCTTTCGATGGAAAGAAGTTTGCCTCGCCTCCTCGGCTCAATCCCATTGGCCTGCCTCGAATTTAATTAAAATAACGCAACAAATCTCCATTCCAATTACCGCGGACGTAGCCGGCTCCAGGGAGAAACTATAAACAGAGAATCTTACTGCGGGAATTGGATGTTTCCACCGGCGATCCATTAAATTCGTATCGGAACACTGTTGATACTTCGATACCTTATTGATACTATCCCCTTGTTCGACTTAATGGGTCGCGATTTAAGAGCCTCGCAAACGCAAATGTGCTAGCCGCCACAGGAAGCTAAATAAGCTATAGTATTTTTTTTAAATTGCCTCGTCTAAACGAATAGATAAATCAGGGTATTCTATGAAAATGGTCAAAAGTTAAATTAAAACTTAAAATAGAAGACACTTAGGAATTTGAAAATTTCATCTCCACTCCCAGTTATCGGAGAAACGATTAATTCGCGATACCCACTAAATTCCAGACGAGCCCCAACGCGCAAATTACAACGTGCAACCGAACTCATTTCACCGTTCAGTATAAAAAGCAACAAAACACCTGCCGTTGTTTTAACGTTCCTGGTGGCAACATTCGCTGCCGCTCCCGTTGAAATATAAATGGCCCGCGCGCATCAGCGCTCCCCCGTGAAAAGCGTGGCATTTTCCTTTCGTTAAATTGTTTTCGCAGAATCGTTACGGCACACGGCCGGCGCTGCGCGTGGTCCGCGCGGCCGGATCCATCGCGATTTAATTCCCCCCTCGTTATTTCAATTACCGACGCATCGGTAATGGAAAATCCAATTAAATGATATCCCAATAACCGGCAAATAAACTTGCGCGACGATAAAATCCCATTAAATAACGCGCCCGTTTACTAAACATTCGCGCGGCGCTTGTCCAAACAACATTTTGATTAAATCATACGGTGTGGAGGAGATAGCTCCAAGAGTCAATAAAAAAAGATGCGGAAAAAAATCAGGGAAACGGGCGGTAAATATCACGGCAGTTTAGATCGAGTGCGAAGCGCTGGGCGGTGCGCGCTCGTCAGCGGGATGGGTCAAATATTGTTGCTGGACGTCGCGACGTCCAGCAAGCAGGGCATCTTGTTGCAACGGATCGTCGGGGTGACGAGCGTCTAGGAAATGGTCGGCTGTGCGCAGGCTTTAATGCCATTAGACCCTTTATACGATAGGTATCTTTACTCGATGCACTGGATGGATGGTGATGTCAGCATTCCATCACCCCACACCATGACATCCGCGCTAGAGCCCATCCATACCAGTATCTCCCTACTGGCGATACGTCACTCACGCGCGTTTAGGAATACCAGGATCCGGTATCATCGATTTGTTTGCCTCGGCATTCTACCCTTTTACCGTTTCCCATGGACCTTTATGCGCGCAGACCAGCCATGAAACGAACAATGGCTGCTCGAAGCCAACTCGTCGGAGCAGAGGCTTCACTTCGATCTGCTGGATTCTCGTGCTTAGTAGATTCTTGTGCATGTTTAGTGGGGATGTAAGAATGAGTATCCTATTTTCTTTCGCAAGAATTATGCTAGGCGAGAATTTGGTTTTTTTGTTGTGTCAGGTTGCCTTCGTGTTTGATTGCAATTTTTTACTTTTGTGTCTCGGGAAATTGTGTGGTGGGGCAGAAGGGGTAGGGCAGCTGCGTAGGGTGTAAGGTTGACAAGGGGCGCATAATGGTTCTTTCATTGTTGGCATCTTTTAAAGTAAAATTTTAAATTAAATAGAAATAGATAGAAATGTTATTTTTATACAGCGTAAAGAAACAGTGAGGAACTATTTGTTGCATGTAAAAACTCAAATTTCACACAAAGCGGATATACAATATTTGTGCACTAAGCTGTCGCGATATTTTCGTTGAATTGTGAAAGATTAAGCGTGACCGTGATAATTGGACACTTTTACAAGCTTCGGTTATCCAGGATCGCCGAGGAATTTCTAACATTTCTCCGACCATTTTCCAGCTCCACGTACTTCCTGGGACAACGGCGCGGATTCAACGAGCAGCTGGGTGACACGACGAAGCGTTTCACGTACTTCGCTCCGCGCAACTACGCCTGGGACGTGGCTGCTATCAGTTACCCGTCTACCTCCAAGAAGCTCTTTATGGCTGACTTCAGCTACCACGTAAGTATTCCTCCAAAGCCACCGTAAACTCTAAAAAAAACAATCACTTTGCAATTCTCCTGACTTGCAATTTCAACTCTTCTAAATTACTGATTCGTGACCAGAGCTGTGGCAGAAAAAAGCGATTAATTTAGCCATCACTGAAGTAATTCAAGATCTTTGTAAAAAGAATAGAAAGCTGGATTTTATTCTTTAACTAAATTTTTATAATCACCCAATGAATTTTACTAAATTTGCGTTAAGAATATTTTTATCCCTTCAACTTGGGCCCCCCAAGATTAAATCCTGAGTATACTACTGCACCAGAGAACATCCAAATTCCAAGTAGAAGCCTTCTACTTCCTATCATTAGAAATATCAATTTTATTCTACAAATAAATTTTTATAATTACCCAATGAATTTTATTAAATTTCCGTTAAAAATATTTTTATCCCTTCAACTTGGGTCCCCCCAAGATTAAATCCTGAGTATACTACTGCACCAGAAAACATCCAAATTCCAAGTAGAAGCCATCTACTCCCTATCATCAGAAACATCAATAAATCAAAATTAGATTTCACTCGCATCGCGGACAATATATATTTCTTTTCCTCATGTTTCATAAAATTGCGGTATGAAATTAAAAAACCCTGTTATCACTGATTTCAGACGAAGCAGATCCTAGAACGACATCTGGTGATAGCGAACGAGGCGTACACCATGGCCAAGCTGAAGGAGATGAAGCACAACGACACCATCGTCCTCCCAACGGTCAGGGACTCCCTGAAGCTTCGCGTCCGAGAGTACACCGAAAGTAAGTGTCCCTTCCACCTGTGCCCGATCAATTTGCATAAGCACTCTCTTGCAATTTTCTATGATATACATATCCGACTACTCTCAATATATGTACACTCAACGTTTACGTCAGATATATCACTTTGCCAACGTAACTGTGTGCCCGGGAGTGTTGTCGTTGTCGTTTGTTGGTAGCGAGCCGGATGAATATGTATCGATCACCGTTCAGGCTCCGTACGCGAGCTCTGCCCTATGTTCAATCTCAAACCTGTTGCTATTTCGTTGTATTTAGATGAGAAGTACGACGAAAACGCGATCCGCCCAGAAACTTACGGTGAGTGAGTTCAGTGTTTAGACGTCGCCGATGAGCGACGACACGTGCTTTTCACCTGTACGACGCAGCGCACGATGTCCAATTGCGAACGGTTCTACGCACTGTCACGCACCGCGTCCAACGCGCGTACACCCGCGTTCCTGGCTCTCTTTTAGCAGCGAAGCCGGCTCTCGCGGTCGAAATAAGAGGGATCGGGTGCGATCTATTTAATCGAGTCGAACTAGCTTAAAAGACCGCACAGAGGTGAAAGTAGCAAGCACTTCTGACAGTTGTTGCCCGTGAGCGCGTTAGTTTAAACACCACAGAGATTAGATTCTCGGAGTTTCGCGAAAGAAAGATATGTGCAAGATGTGAGAATGGTAATAGTCATGGTTTCCACCTGTGTCTTCTAGAGTTCTTCGCAAAAGCTGCTGTAATATTTATCTTGAATTTATCTTGGCCGTGAAATTCGGGATCACGTTTCTGTTCTCTGTTTCCGCGGATTCTAGTCGACCAGAGAGCGGAAAGTTGGAGAGGAATCCTGTGTCGCAAACGAACCGTTCTCTCGCAAAAGATTGTCAAAGTTCTGTCCAATTAGATCGTGTGGAGTTACTTTCAGGGGTGGAGAGCTTGTTCCATTTTGTTGCTCTTTTGTTGGGGAAAAAACACGCACAGGTTTCCGTTCGTGGAGTGTACTATTTACTGGCTGAAGCTTTAAAAGTTTTCTATGGGAGAATTATTCGTTTATGACGTATGGTTCCATTGAATGATTTTTTTTTATCGAATGCGTGAAAGTGGAAGATGAATTTTGCAACAGATTTTTGGGGAGAAATATCTGCCGAGTAGACACGTGGATTCCAGGAATTTTACTGTTTTTACTTCCTGTGTAATAATAGATTTCTGCAGACTTCCAGCGTGCACAAGTGGTTGTTCGCAATTTTATGAATCGATCGTGTGAAGAGTTCTAGTGAATAGCAAATGCTTACTCGAGATTTCTATATATTTACCAAATTCACACGAACACTAACGTACGAGGTTGTTGTGTGTGAATCGTCTTACCACGTGTCCTCGTTACGGCTACGTTCAAGTCTAATCTAAAAGTACGCGCGTTTCATGCAGGCTCAGTGCTTGAAAGGAATGCTTTTTGTCCTGAAAATAACGTAGATCGCGCTTTGCTTTCACAATTGTTCACGTCACTGCTTGTTGGTCGTACGCCTGCACGAAAACAAGGGTTCTTCCTTCGATCTACGTTTCATTCTCTTTTTTTTAAGTCTCTTTCGTTCGATTTGAAATTATTTTTCTTGTCGCGGTAGAGCCAAAGGGAAAGTTAAGTTAATTGTACTTGTCAGCGGTATCCTACTCTCCAACTTCAGTTATTTTCTGTCGAAACTAGGAGAGGCAATAGTAATTCACAGAATTTTAAATAACCGTTGTATCCTATAGAAAATTAATTATCGATATGACGTGTTCTGTTATTAAGAAGAATATATTTTTCTTATCAATTCGGGTGATAAAGTTTGGTGTTGCACTTTGTAATGCTTGATAAAGTACGCTAATAAATCAATATCTTTAAATCGCCGCGATTTCACCAGGCTCCTTTATCAGAGGCAAACAATTTTACCAGTTGACTAACGTGCAGAGTTTTACAGATTTCGACGTCTATCGTACACTTAAGAATTTATTGATTATTTTGCACGGTGAGTATCCCTGCGAATTTCGCAAGATAGCGACTGGTAATTATAGTAATTATCTGACACGCTGCTTGTCGCGTAAACGAGTCGATTAAGCTTGTTAGAGTAATCGTAAAGTCAGCTTTCTGTGAAAACGCGAATATTTTTGGCCGTGTAGTCGTGCTCATCGTCGTCGTCATTTTACATAAAAGTAGGTATCATTCATAATTAACTCTTCGTGGTCACGCGGGGTGTATCGCACCCGAGGATATATGTTTGCTAATATTTCTGTAAATTTTTAGACTTTAATAATAAAATTTAAAGATTTGCTGAATTCTAACAAAAAATGACTTTTATCCACAACTATTTTTTTTAATACAAATTTCAACTTATCGACACTTACATTTCTAGAAAAGGACTGTTAGAAGATTCAGAAATTCGAAAATGGTAATTTAAAAATGTGACCAATTTGTAATTATTGCAAGGTGTGACCACCGAGGGTTAAAAAAAGGATCATACGAAGAAATGATTCTCGTTCGGATCATTATTATTACACTCGAACATTTTTGTCACAAAAACCATTCAGTTTCTTTTAAATTTGAGAAAATTGAAGACCAGAAGAGGTTGCCCAGGTTATCAAACATTTCTCTCTGTTGAATCATGAATTAAAAAGCAATTTAATTGCACCATCCACGTGGAAATCTTCTTTCGTTTCAAGTTTTAAACGAACTTTTCCCACTAAACGTTACTCTTCCGTTTGTTCAGTACGTGAAATTTTCTGTCACGGTGTTACAGTATATCATGCAATTTTCATTTGCGTAAAAGCATGGAAATTGAAACGTACGAAATGAAGAAATACGATATGACGTTAACGCGTTATGTTACTCGTATAATTTAGATAAACGAATCCATTTAAAGCCCCTAAGTCCCGTGTTTAACTCTGGCGAATGAAAATTATGTATCACATTTCTACCAAAATGGCATTGTACATTTACCATGTTTTATTGCTCAGGGCGCCACCGATCCGCCTATAAAACAGAAGCAACTGCAAAAAATAACCAAAGTTGCAAATTTATTTGTTGTCCCGCCGCGCGTTTGTCGCGTTATCTAAACAAACGGTAGGTCGATTTGCACGTAAATTTCTGTTCTGTCTATTTCGTGCCAGGTAAAACCCGACGAGCCACGAATAAAACTTACGGATTTGGATAGCTTCAAACGTTACCGTGTGAAATATTTTCCTTTTGCAACTTTACTCTTGCAAACGAAACGCAACGATTTGCATCTCCGAATCGCGCCTCTCGTGTCAAGTTACATTTTACTCGCAAACTCCAACTTCTAGAATATCGAAATCAGTAATAAGAAAAATACAAGTGTCTCGATAAAAAATCTCTAAATATATTCTGAAATTTCCCCACGTTTCACAATTTCTGCCTGCAGAAATAAATTAATTACCTCTAACAAGCTCCTCTGTTGCAAATCTATTTACCAAACTGTACGTTCATAAATTCATATAATCAACCACATTCTTTTTGGCGTTAAAGTAACTATTTTCATGAAAAATAAGTGAATAATTAAATAGATAACAATTAGCTAAACGATTACAAATCGCCCAGAGTGGCAGAGGCGTTTCATTTTAATCACACACGCGAGGGGATCGCACGTAAAGCGTTAACGAGCAAATTGACGCGAAATCGCGAAGAAAAATCGTCGTATCGCCAAGTGCATGGCAATTCCGATGGCTTCCGGCCGTGCTCGACGGCCGGGGTGGGGCAGGAAGAGCGCGCACAATTATAGGCCGAGGCTGCAAGACGATTTATTATGCACCTTTCGACCACCATTTAAATGCAAATCCGTTGATTACCCCTGGGTGCTAATTGCTACGTGCTCGCGCGGTCATCCGCTCGGCCGCAAATTGCGAATTGCCGAAAGCGTTCTAGACTGTTTACAACGAGCCCCGCGGTTTTTTGCAATTCACGGAAAGGAGGCGCGCGGAGAAAGGGAGAAGGCGCCCTGGATAACAACAAATGTAATTTAACGAGGGGCGGGGACAATGGCGGGAGATGTAATTTAACAATGGGGTGGCAGTGGGAAAAGTGGGACAACGATGGGAGCAGGAATGAAGATAATAGACATTCTCTTCGTAAGAAAGGAAATAAAAATATAATAACGTAATTAAGGTATAATACAGCGAGTAAAGGGGGCGAGATAAGAGTCACGGTCGCAATTATGTGCAGGGTGCTATCCGAAGTATCTCGTATCTGTCTGCTTAAAAAGAGAGAGAGTAATAGACGGTCGATGAGATTAATTTTAACTTTTAACTGGTCCTTTTGGTTGCATTTTCTTCAGCTGCGGATTTTTTCTTTACACGCGTGTCTTTCTTCTGTACACTGTTTTACTCGTTTCAATTTTTCGTCCTCTTTTCGATAGCTCGAACGAACGAACCTTGAATTCACGACGCTTCTTCCCGTGTCACATTTCGCAGGCTTCATTGGCAATTGGAAGAACCAACGAGCATTTTGTACTGTTCTGTTAAAGTGGCTTTCGAATGTTTGATGAAAGAAGTTCTCACTAGAGTTACTAAGATACTACGTTCTCTAAAATCGTCGAAACAGAATAAAAAGACTGCCAAAGACTCACAAATTTCCCATTCTTCGCACGAACCAGCTTTCCCTCTGAACATAACTATCACACAGCCATTCGATCTCGTTGCTGTTATAACCAGCGACAAATGACCCAAGCATCGATCGAGCATTAAACGAAAGCAGCGTTACGATGTCGCATCAGAAGCATCATCTAAGTGGCGCGGTCGACGAAGGGTCAGCCGTACGAGTGCAGCACCTCGCGTTTCGTAGCCTCAGAACTCGATTCAACCTTAATTAGCGTCGCCCGATTCCATGCTCCATAAAGCCAACGCTCATCGGAAGCCATTCATCCGTCGCTACAACATCCGCAATTCGCTTCGTTCATCCCCTTCGGCGAGAGGAGGGGCTGCGCTGCCTCCGGCATTCCTACAGACCCACTGACCCAGAACGGTTTCTCTTTGCAGGTTACCAGATCGAGTGGGAGGGCAAGTGGATCCGCGTGTTCCGTCCGGACGTGGAGTGCACCAACGGCATCATCCACGTGATCGACACCGTGCTGCTGAAGGACAGCGACGTGAGGGTGACGGGCGCCGCGTCGGTGGTGTGCCTGGCGCCGCATTTAATCATGATCCTGGTGGCTAAGTGGCTGCTTTAAGGGCGCGTGCCCAACGAGAGTCTGTCATAGGTGCACCTAGGAATTTATCTCGGGACCGTCTCCGATCGTCCTTGTCAAGGAGAGCCGCGGCGGGCCGGGTCGCGTTCCCGACCTGCCGGCACGAGGTCCGGCACCTAGGGGCGCGCTCGTCGGGATCCACTTATCCCTCGAACGGTCCCGACGAGGCCCGGGTACACGCGGGCCCGAGACCGGCCCGCGTTCCTCGGAGCAACGTCGCGCGAGCTGCGCTCGAGGGCCTCGCTTCCGCCCTCCGCCCCGAAGAGAGCCCTATCGAACGTGTTCCCTGAGCAGCCGGCACGATCGACAGATCGGGGACGATCCTGAACGAAGGAACTCCGGGTCGGGGCTCTTGGCTGGATCTACCTCGGGGCATCTTGGTCCCGATCAAGAGCCCGGACCGCTGACAACTTAAACGGTCGAAGCTTAAACGAGGAGCGTACGATTTAGCGGTTACACAGTATCGTTCTCGAGTAATGGTTAACCGCGCGCGAGCGGGTGTCGCGACGTTTAGGGATTCTCTTGATTTGATATCCGATCGTGTACCGATAGGGAGCGTGTGTCGGGGTCTCGCAGGCGGCGACGAGAACGCGGTCCTACCACCCAACCCTCCTCCTCCCCACCGCGAGAGAAAAAAAGACAATTTAGCAGTGACGATCGCGCGGCGGGGCGCAGCTTCGCGGTTTAGAGACGCCCGTTGACCGTACCAAATAATTAATTAACCGTACCAAGTAATTTAGAGAGAGAGAGAGTTAACGAACGAGGGACGAGCGTGGAGGCAAGAGGAGAGATTTCGGGGAAGCTTCTTCGAGTACGAGGGATGGCGTTTCCTCGGGCCGTCTGTCTGTTCAGTTTCTCGTTACGCCGACAGAAACGCTTTTCCTTTCAGGGTGCAGCTGCAATGTCACGGCTCGGTTGCGCGTTTCCGGGCGTTCCCGCCGTCTGCACGGGCGAGGAACGGCCGCGGTAACTCACCGGACGAGGGTCCGTGCCCTTTCTACGCTGGCACGCCGCAGCGGGGCGAACGGCCCCCGCGTACGCGTCAGCTCGGGTTCGAGCGCCGTCGATATTCAGGCCATAACTTTCATATACAAATACGTCTCGCCTAATTGTGGTACTTCGATTTCATTACCAATGATGCGCTATAGTTCTGTGTATGTGTGCGTGCGTGCCTGTATGCGTGTGAGCGTCATCTCTGTTTTCGCGGCGACGCGTGGCGTCGCGGGGGACGCCTTGCCAACCGGAGACCGGCTCGACCAACATTGTGGATGTACATACGCGCGAGTTCGAGCCTCGACGATCGTGAAAAACCGGGAACGCCCGGCGTCTACCGTCGCTTTCACTCTCGACGCGCGCCTCGCGGCTCCAGAGGTGACTCGCGATTACACTTGCTCTCTGTATCATATCGTACTACACTGTCTACTTACTGATAATACTGCCACGACGCATTGCAGGCTGGACAGGCTTGCAAACGAGTTTTTTGTACAATTATCGTCGAAAGGAGCGCGAAGCTTTACACAGTAGCGACTTGATCACATTCCCCGACATGGTACAGTCTACTTGAAGGAGTCTTGCCTTCTAAGAGACACTCGCGGGCGCGAGGGACGCTTCTTCGTTCGGCGGGTGAACCGTGATTGGCCTGATTAAGTATTTCCTGCGGTTCCATCGGTTGCTGGTGTTCGACCAAGGGGCGAAGCTTCTGGTAATTGGCGGGGAAGAAAGTAAAGCTTGCTGGTACTTCAGAGGACAGAATTTAAATCTGCGAAAGCAAGTAGCTTGTTTAAAAAATCGACGCGAAGTATGAATTCCACTAGGTGGAATGTTAAGTCTCTTCCTTTCAAATTGAACGTATCAGGATATGTTTCTCTTTCCGCAGCATCTCGATTATCAAAAGCCGGATCTGAAAGCACTGCTCCCGTGTATAATTATTATTCCAAACATATCGCTGCACCTCTATTACATATTGTTAACGCGTGAAGCCTACGAAATCTGTAATTCACTCGCACACCCTTAGAAAGCTAGGGTGCGAGGCAGGCATTGGTGAAAGGATCCTTCGTCGCGTGACTCGCTCTTTCAGCGTCACGATTCCTTCGAGCAGGCTGTACGCGTGGCGCCATAAAATACTCTTTTCAGAAATTCTTTTTCCTCATCGATTGTACAGTACCATATTTAATATATCTATACATATACATATATTTAGGGTCATCAATGCCAACGCATCGCGTCACAGTTGAGTCGCCATCGAGATTACAGCCGTGCTCGCGTTCAACTTCTATCGGCGTGGCTCGGTCCAACCACTCGCGACCTCGTAGCTCCTGCGAATTTACACCAAGGCGATTTAATATCCGTCTACTATTACGCTTTGAACTCGCCGCCGAATATCAGCCAAAGGTTAAGCGAGCATCGCAGAGGGTTGCTCCGCGAGCCGCGTGATTTTAAAACGAGCGCGAGCCGGCAAGAACTACCGAGCAAAAGTTTCCATTCCCCCGGTTAGTAAGAGCTTAGCTGTACGTGTGCACGAGTAATCGCGACGATAGCGCGTGTATCTCGGACGTGGAGAAGGAAGGGCCATGAGAATCAAAACACCGCAGCCAGATCAAAGACTCCCGTAATAGAGTTTGACAGGGGTTGGGGAGGGTGGGGAAACCTGAGTATTCGAAGTGGAGGGAATCAGAGATGCCTCGAAGTTTCGCTTCCTCTGGCGGAAGCGGAAGGCGAGGGCGCACTTGTCGCGGCGACGGAGGAGGGCAAAAGAGTCGTTTAGAAACCGAAACGCCGAAACTTAAAGGGAGGGAAAGAAGAAGAAAAAGACATCGAGCGAACGGGTGGCGCGGCTTTGTCGGGCGCCTACCGCTCGTCTCGCTCGCGTTTGAACGAGAGACTTATAAGTTAAGGATACGCATTCAGCTAGCCGCGATTCTCTGCGCGGAAATGAGGGAATAAATGAAGAGTTAATAGGGAATTCGATGTTATACGTGTTGATATCAGTCTATACATATATATAAAAGAAGTAAATGAATAAATAAAAGTATATATAAATAAATAAATATATATATAATGAACAGAGATATATTGACGAGGAAGAAAGTACGATTTGAAGAAAGACGGGGAAAACGGGACAGAAGAAAAATAAAACACACAGAAACACTATCAGATGATACCTTAAAAACTTGTTGTTGGGATGAATTGATATTATGAATTATTATTATTACGGATTATTATAATTATTACATATATATATATAGTATACATAAACTCTAATAAACACTGTTTGTTCGTTAGATGAGGATTAACCGATAAACGATATAAAAAAAATGAAAAAAAATAGCGAGACTCTATTCTCTTCGTGTAGACGCGTCTTTTAAATGTTCAGCTTGTTCGAGCGTACGCCGAAACGAATCGCATATTCGCAGCTCTGAGTGTGCCTGGGCCCCGTGTGCGTGTACGTGTACGTCTGCATGCCTGTGTGTGGGACTGCGAAACAGTGTGAATGGAAATGTAAGACAGAATTTCGCGAGGAAATGTCGCACCGAACTCCGCAAAAGTGTCGCGTTCAGGAAAAACAGCATATCCGACGTTCCCTTGTGTTCCTTTCGCTAGATCATTTCTTTTTATGCCCATCCATGATCGTTGCGCTTCCTTTTCGCGACAAATTTTCACATCCGCGATGAAGATCTAGCTGGACTCGAAGGAAACGTTGAAACAAGGCGATGCAAAAAGAGATCAAAATTGACAGACATACTAAATAGAAAATAAATCTCACTATGTCGTCCGCAAGCTTTAATTCGCAATCAGATTAATTACAACTCTTTTCGTCCTCACACAAGATCGCTCATCGCTACCTAACATTGCCCTAAGTTCGCGTCTACTATCCTTGAGGGAGAAAGAACTCTGTACCAAAGATCGACATTGCTGCAATTGCCAAAACATTGAAACTCGAACCGCCACTTCTTCGATGCTTTGATAATCTTTAAGTGCCATTCGTATCAAAGGTCGACCATTCTTCAGAGAGGAATTCATATCACTTTAATTACCAAACCTTCAACTCGTCAAACTTCCAAACTGAAAAATCACTGCGAAGAGATCGCCTAAATTTTCCAGCGAGCAACATGGAGCATCGTATTTTATCCCCTTCGCCAAAGAAGCGCGCGTGAAACGCGATTGAATGGATTTAATATTCAATCCCTCCGCGTTCCTCGATCCTCAGCGCTGACGTCATTAAACTTATCGCTCATTCGTCGACTGATTTATCACGGCGGCCGCATTTTCGCGTGATTATTTCTACATTTTGTACATACATAACTGCACGCTTCTACGGGAATACCGTCGCAGCACGCGCGTTTAGCTTTTCCAATGCAATCAATGGTCCAATTAAATCGCATTCTTAACGCGTACGTCTCTAACGATTCGTTTCTGTCGACTCTTTTCTTCCCTCGTTTATTTCAGGATTCGTCCGCTCGTGAGCCAGGTTTGTTCGGCGGGTCGGAAAATCAGCGTCCATTCGAGCTTAATTCACCGCGCGTATATGTTTATAATGGGAGGGAACAGTCGCGGCGAGGAATTAAATGGAAAAGAACAAAAGAGGGTGAAAGGGTTGCTTGTTCTCGCGTCGAAGAGATTCTGTCGCTGCAAAAAGCGTCGGGAGTCTATGTATTCTGGAAAATCTACCTTTTGTCTCTCGGAGTAGCCGCTAATTCTAATATTCAAAGATGTGTCTGCTTTAACGTCGAAGCATAATTCTTTGCGCGTTGTAATTAAAAATCAAACGGCTGAGGTGCTTTTTTATTTCTATTTCTTCTGGCATCTATATGTTAATTGCTAAAAGTTTATAAAAGTTTCTGCGATTCCAATTGCCTTTTAATGAAGTAACTCCGTTTCTGCAGCAGCTTCTGACTGTTTTTCGAATAATAAAAGGCATTAGCCTGACATTGCATCAAAGCTTTGCATTGTAAAGCAACAGAGAACTCTCCCTGCAACGGGCATTCAATTTGGTTGCAAGTACAACGCACGGGAAATTAAATTCTCGTCGATTGCTCCTCGGGGCAATCAATCTGTCCCTCGACTATGTTGTTAAGTTGCTACTATCGCTTCTTTGACGTGAGAATTTGCTACTTGTGTTCCAGGATGCGTTAGAATTCAATTCTAGCGTTCAAGCACCGCTCGAAATCTTCATTCTCTAAAATGGGTAGCTAAAATTTTGCGAAAGTGTTCTACTAATTCTAATACTCAAGCAACTTCCATCGTTCAGTGGCACACTCTCTCCAAATTTAGCTACTGATTACAGAAATATTTTGCATAGACTTCCATGCTTTTTTTGCGGCAGGAAAACTTCGTACCGTGAATGCTTCCCAAGCCACCAGTGTTTTCTCCAGCCACGCGTCGCCGTTTGCATTCGCTTTCGGCGGGAAGCGCCGCGTAGCTTGAACAAAATATTAAAAAAAAAGAAAACGAGACGCGACCTGGCGCTTCCTTTCGTCGTCCATCGTCGTCGATTCGGCGAATGCAATCGGCGAGGAATTGTACACGACGCCGTTACGTCACGTGAATCATCGCTATGTATAAGGGTATAAGTAGGTAACCGAAGTATAATAGAGAGGTGGGCGAGTTTTTAAGAAATTACCAGGCGGAACGTGGAGAAAAAGAGCCATAAAGTGTAAGCGATTTAATATTTTAAGCGTTGGTTTAGGCACCGGTCAGATTAACGAGATTTAACTGATATAAACTATTAAGGATTATTTATTAGCTATTATATATAATATATATAAATATATATGTATATTATATAACTATATTGTAGTAGGGAAATCAAATTTTACGTACCACAGAGCTATTTGTATAAAAGCCGTTTATTTCGACTGTATCGGTCCATTGTCAGAGCTCGATATTTAATTGCCCGCAGTGCAGTGCAGTCGGCAATCGTTTAGGTATTACACAAAGGGTGCCAGAAAATCTGCGGTACAGTCGAGGAGGAAGTGAATCCCCCTAGGGAAAATTAATCGAACACCTGCGATAATATTCTTTCGTGCAAGCATTTTTTGTTGAGCAAGTCGCTTTCGAATGTTACAAAGTTTTTTTGGATACTCGATAAGCGTTTAATTATACTTGAACGCCTCTACCTTGCACGCGAGTCTATTAAGGTGTAATCAACCTTCGAAGAGATTCTCTAAATTCTTTTCTCCTCGAAGGAAACCCTCACTGCTCCAACTGTACCGCAAGGTTCGAGGTGACCCGCGCATTTTAGGGAACTAACCGGCAGAGGATTCTAGTTTTTTCCTTAGCGCTTAGGTGTACGTGTGTCACGTTCGTATTTTCAGAGCTAATCATTAAGTTTTTGGTATCGCGGGGGACGGCAGGACTTCTGTGTAAGATTTTTACGAGAGGCATCGCGTGTTTCGAGCCACCTGAATTTGCAAATGTGTGTGTGCCCGTATTCTCGGGGCGAACGACGCGTCAGCGGTGCCCGTTGATTCTGCAGAGGCGGGAGAGATGGTTTCTCCTGGGTCGGGAGAGCGCCACAGAAACGGTAGGCGCGGACTGAATTGTCGTTTGCCCGCTGAACGATCATGTCACTTGTATCTCGCTTGACTACACTGTGTAGACTCCGGTCGCTTTTGCTGTATGATTTTACAAAGAATAAAGAACACCTACAAGACAGTTTAAGTGGCGTTTGTTGATTCAAGCGTGTGGGGTGCGGTATTGGTTTTAAATTTAATTACTGGGCAGTACCGTAGCATTAAGATTTAGTTAAATGATTTTACTGGCGGGATCCCACAGGGTTTTGTATAAAAAGAAACCGAGCTTGGAGCCCGCTTTGTGCTTCGCCGCCTCGGGAATGCCGCGCGAGTCACGCGCGGCCGAGAGCGATAAGTCTATCTGCCATTAAATATTTATGGTTGCATTATATTATACATGGATTGGTGGGTTTCTCCTGAGTAAAAAAAGTCTAAACTCGACTTGATTGGGACAATTTTAAATTTTTAATTTAAGTCCATATCGGAATAATGAAATCTTAAGACTAAAAGTCTTAAGTGCTTTATTATTGTATAATACTACATATTTGATTTTCCACTGCCTGCGATTCATGACTCAGGTCAGCGTCTCGTTTAGAATATTATAAATAAGCTTCAGGAATGCCTCGATCAAAACGTTTATGTCTCGTGGATCTGGGAATAAACAATTCTGGCACAGGGATTTCATTGTTGTAGCAAGCTTCATCAGACCCATTGTTCTCATGATTTTTGCTGGGACTGTTGTACTTGTTTTACCGATGTACAGGCTACAGTTACGGAGGTGCACCTCCAAAGGCTCGCTTTTAAGAAATTGGAGATTTTATAAATGGAAATGTGGTAGAAAAGTGTGCAAATGTATCAGTAATGATTCTTTACATTCTGTTTCTGTGGAGTATGTTAATCACATTCTGCTTACCTTAATTTAATCTCGACAAATCCAATGAAGTGTGTGACAGTTGCATAAAGTCCTCTCAGGAACACGCAACTACTATTATAATAAATGCGACCATCTTCAATGGGCAGCTTGGCCACTTTCTCCCAAATATTCAACAAGTATCCATTGGCTAAACCCTCGAAGCATATGTAGTACTTGTCACAGCAGTAAATAACGAAACCAGTTAAAATGTCTCTGGAATGTTCTTCTTCCTGCGCCATTGTTGGGTATTAAAGGAAAACTTGACGAATTTTAATACTTAAAATTAATGCCAAAATCTTTTTGTAAAAGAACAAAAAGTGCCATTTTTGCAAAAAAGTACCATTTTTGTAAAGGACCAAAAGTACCATTTTTGTAAAGGAACAAAAAGTGCCATTTTTTTGTAAAAGAATTGCTTACTATATAATTATAAAAGGCCACTTCTCAAAAAATTAAAATTAACCTGCGTTTGTTGCATGAAAACTTTACCTCAGCTTCAAAATTCTCATTGGTAGAACCCCGCGTGACCGATAAATGGGAATTGTGAGAAGATACTTCGTCCAGGATATCATATGCTAAATTCATATTGTTCAAAATCATGAAAATTCGATTTAGTATATCATCACGCAGAAGAACATTTTCATAAACTGTCCGAAGATCGCAAGCCAACCGAGCTTTAATCTTTACGGAGGTACCAAAGGACATAAGGGAGTCGCTGGTGAGGGGAGAATCTCTGTCCAAAATTGAGAATTTCTCGTCATTCTCGTCACCGAAGTTGGGACAGTATATACTCCGAGGATGAAATAAACTGCCGGCCAATCTGACTTCCCAAGATCCTCTTAAGAAATCGGATAAATCGAATGTGGCCACACCAAGCAACACTTCCTGCACCAATACCTCAGGCGCTTTCGATGATTTTGTTTCCACTGACGCGACGTAATTTGATTTCTCAGCCGCAGAAATCAAAGATCCGGAAGCATTTTTAAAACGAACGCCGATTATCTAGATTTACCAAATACATGTTTCAAGTTTTAAGTTATACTTTAAAAAAAGTGTCTTCCATACTATTATATTTAATTTACTTCAACAGTTAAGAATTTCGTTAAGATGAAGCTTATCAATTCTTCAGGTCGGAAATCTTCACGTAGGAAACATTTAACAAATTCAAAATATATTGCTCTAGCGGGAGTATAGTATGCCGTAACAACTGTACGATCAACGAAGGTAGTTTTCGCGTAAAGATAATGGTAATTATTTGCGACCACTGTAGCATCAGGGAAATTTGACATTTGTTCCAATTTAATCGATATAGGATTCAATCTCGCTCGAAGCTGTCTGTTTGACAAAATATCTTCGCATTGCATGTAAATCAAGATAGATGAGATGGTCGGTAATTGAGGCGTTTTATTGTAAACGGTAATTGTACCCATATCTAAACGACAAGAACTTATTGTTAGATAAAAGATGTCACTGCTTTCTCAGCTGAAACGGTGTATAATTATTAATACTTATGTCTTCATCCTGAAATAAGTGTATAGAAATTCACATACATAACCCACGAAACGAAACACGCATATATAAAAAGCCTAGGAAAAAACGATCATAGTCCTTTGTAAATGGAAATTGAGATTTTAGCGTCATGTGTCAGAGCTTAAGAAAAGCTATCAAAGTGTAGTATAATACGAGGAAAAAACGGACCAAGCCCAGAAAAATTAAGGACTAAAGGATCTTGGGTTCGGGGAAGAACGACCAATGTCACAATTCTTCCCACCAGAAAAAAATAATTCTTACAGTGCAGTACAGTGCGTTGAGTGCAAAATGAGGGAGGTCGGCAAGTCATGGTGGGGATAAGCCCAGGATTCTGGTATCACTGGCGCCGCGTCGCGGCAATCGACTGCAGTCGACCGCGATCGTTTATGAAGGTAGTTGCCTGTGTAAAGTAGAATGCTGCATTTACCAGAAAATAAAGTCTCCGCAGGTAAATTCATTTCGTGGATAACCTCTTTTTTCTGCTTTCGTCCTTTCGATTTTTTTCTTCCAGGTTTTTTAGTACGAACAGGCTTTTTAGATTTTTTCGATTTTGGGCTTTGTTCCGTGGAAACTTTAGTTGATACGGTAGGCAATTGAATATTCAGTGATTCCGATGGAAAACGATCCTTTTTTAACATCTTCCAAAACTTGCACTGGTGCGTCTTGTCTAATAAAATTAGTAAAACAGTCTTATCCGGAAGACTTTGATGAATGTCGTAATTTTTTGATACCTGGTATCGCATCGAGATATGTGGCTATACTGAAATCTCCATCGGTATCATCTGTTATAGTTATTGGTTCTGCCACTGGCAGAGCTAATGGTTTAGCAAGGGAGTCAGATTCGGGAAAATCGAGAGGGTATATTTCAAGAAAATCGTGTTGTCCGATGTCGACGGATTCGTCGCCTATATAAAATCCTTTTACTTTGTCTTTCTTGGCTCTGTGGTTCGTTAAATATTTATATGAAAATACATTTGTCCGCCAAAATAATTTATACACAAGGCTTTGAAATTCTCGGAGGTTATAAACTCGACCAACCTTTCTGAAAGCTTTCCTTTGCCAGAAAATATGCGATAGGGGATTGGATAATTAAAGAACTTTCGTAACTGCGTTTCATTGAAATGAACCAAATGATGAACAGAGAACATGACCCAGAACGTGTTTTCCTTGATTGGACATGGCACGGATCGTATGCACTTATCACCATGTTCGGTGTATATCTGAATAGTTGAGGTCATTAACCATTTCCATTAGTTAATTAGTCTTTACACAAGGGAAACATTTATTGAGGGAAAAGAATAACAAGATACATATAAGATTCCTAAGATATAAATAATTTGATGTACATTAAAAAAATTAATTTAATGTAAATTTAGTAGAAAATGTGACTTCCTAATATTGAAGGCACTATATATACCTATATTTGTAGTAAAACGAGAGAGTGAAAAATATATATAATTTTCCTATTTAAGAACGTGTATTATTATTGTACAATAATTTCTTCCACACAACGTTTTTGAATAAAAGCAGAAGTGAATGTAGTGATTGTGTATACCTTTGTGGCAGTATCCCAACAGCGACAATCGAATTTGAAAGTATAACCTGGTAAGAGATCATATTCGACGTGTATTTCCGCTAGCATTTCACCAATATTTAGAATATTTTTGTTCGATTCAGAAACATCAGGTGCATTTTTCACTATTTTCTTTCCCTTAGCCCGACGCTTTTTTGGCTTCTTAACCTTGCCTTTAACCTTATCTTTCACGGCGCCCCCATCATTCTCGATATTCGCATCAGATTTAGTGGTAATCGAGAATCCAAAAGTTATTATAAAATGCATACTGACGCAGCAACGATTACCCCGTGGTTATATTATTATTCTACTCATTTTAAAAATACTCTAATATCTTTTAACATTTAATGCAATTGTAATCGAAGTATTTGTAAATAGATTTTGACTTGTATGACTTTGGGCCGTCCTCGTATTTACGAAGTACCGTACGCGAGAAGCTTAGTCTGTAAAATAATAATTACTGCAATATTCGCGAAGCAGCGTTCACTCGACAGGTGCACACAAATTAATATTATTTTATAAATGAATAATTTATTAAGCACGTGTATATTGATTGTATTTCCCGCTAAAGGATTTCGAGAAATTCAATATGGCGATTTATTACTGATTCGACTAGAAACACCACGGCGTCAGAAGGATAATACTAGCGAAGGAAGCTTCTTTTATAATTTCCGTAATTGAGTTACTCACGGTCTAAGTTCTCATTAATATAAGTACGACACAGCATTTATGCTGCGGCGTTAATGTACATATCAGAGTTCCTTTGCATTTATGCCTTTTAAAAGTAATATGTTTGACGGTGCATTAAAAGTTTTTTACCATTGAGTTCACGAGAATTTTTATCAACAATGTCCCAGGACGACGACGTAGGATTTTTGTACAAAACAATGAGTAAGTTTCAAGAGTAATGCAACATCGTACCGTTCAAACAAGCATCAGATAACACGCGAATAAAATTTCAGTACACATTAACACTAAATTTATGTTTTCTAAAACTAAACTAATAACATAAGCCCCAGCTATCCGTTAATGTTCTTATAACACCACTAGGGAGAACCTTATTAAAAATACAGTATTTTACAAAATACACGTATGTAAATAACCGTTTAATTTTTCCGAGAAATATATTTTACGATAATGTACCGTAAATACATACTCTTCCGCACACTTCTATCTTTACACGAAATGATCGTGGCGTTAATTAAACACATCGTTTTTTCCCTCGACAATATTCTTACAGTAAATTCGATTAAATTTAATAAATACGTAGTCACTGAATAAATATTTATTTAATACTCGGTAAAATATAGCGCAGATGGTTACACAGAAGATTAACCTGTTCCAATAGCCGGCATATTACGCGTATGTCAGCTTTTATGAAGCGACGGCTCGTCATGTTCATTCAGTAGTGGGAGGACATTTGAAAACTGTACATATAGTCGTGTACGATGTGTCAGTAGAAGCGAACGACAAATTAAGCCTGTGTAACTCGAGGAGTACAAAATAATCCAATAGGATTTGTCGAAAAGTGTGATTTTTAAGGCTAATATGACTAGTTTCTGTATGTATTTGTTTTGGATAAAACGCATAACCTAAAATTGAATCTTGTTATAGATTTCTCGAAAGCGCATATTTTTTTAAATAAGCACGCCGTTCAATGGGCAATTTTTCGCCGCATTTTTCGTTTCCTGCACTGATAGGTTTAGCATATTGCGCGTAAGGAATTCTAATACTCATCCTTTCTTTCAGTCGAAAGAGACCCGAAAAAGAGGAGGGTCAAGCCTGTGGGAACGGCGCCTTTGCTTGATTTCGATTTAGGCGAAAGTTCAGACGACAGCGATTTTAGGATCGAAGATCATTGCGAGGAATCTGATGACGATTCAGAGGATTCTAACGACGCTGGGAAAGGTAGAGTATAGTATGAGAATTTTGAGTGTAGGAGTGAGCTCGGGCGTGACGATTGAAGTCGGCTAATATAGATTCCGTTGCGTATGTCCAAAAGAGGAAGAAGACGCTTCGGAAGAATCCGACGATTCTTTGGAGGATCCACTGCTCAGTAGAAAAGATAATCCTAACTTGACTGTGGGAGACGTGATTGAGCAGGCGAGGCAGCAAGCACAGAAGGGAGGCCCACTCGATGATAAATTAAATAAAATGTTAATTTGTTGTGGTTGTTTAGGGGACAGAAGCGACGATATTAATGAAATTGTTGAATGCGATGGGTGTGGCGTTAGCGTGCATGAAGGTATAAATATGCAGCATAATTTAGTTTGTATAAGTATTCCAAGTTTAGATTCCATATGGCTATAGACGAACATTTATAATTTATTTCAGGATGCTACGGCGTGTCTGACGTAGAAAGCTTCTCAAGCACAGATTCTTTATGCCAGTCGGCGCCATGGTTCTGCGAAGCTTGCAGTGCAGGAATTGAAGATCCTTCCTGTGAACTTTGTCCGAACAAGGGTGGAATCTTTAAAGAGACTGATGTAGGCAAATGGGTTCATTTAGTATGCGCGCTTTATGTGCCTGGCGTTGCTTTTGGAGAAGTATGCATTGGTTTTTTACTTGTACTAAATCACGAACGTACTGGAACTTTATTTCATACGTATATGTAATTATTTTAGGTGGATCGTTTATCGAGTGTTACGCTCTTCGAAATGGCATATAGTAAATGGGGAGCAAAGCAGTGCTCTTTATGCGAGGATGCACGTTTCGCTCGCACTGGCGTGTGCATAGAATGCGACGCAGGAATGTGTCACACGTATTTTCATGTTACCTGGTAAGAATAATTCTCGAAGCGTCTAAATCTTCACGGCGTACATAGTTGAAGAGGTAGTAAGCTCTGTAAGACGAAGTTGGCAATCTAACATCGTGTTTTTACAGTGCACAAAGAGAAGGTCTATTATCCGAAGCTCATAGCGAGGAGGTCGATCAAGCCGACCCATTCTATGCGCACTGTAAACTTCATTCCGATAAAACTCTCGTTCGTAGGCGTAGACGCAATTGGTTAGCTCTGCAATTGCGAGCTCAATACCGGCAACAGTTGTTAAAACAACCCAATCACTTAGACACTGAAGAGCAGCGTAGAATTCAAAGGAAACTGTCGAAGCATAGGCATAAATATTTAGCTCACAAAGCATCGCGACCACCGCCATGGGGTGAGTTAGCTGATTAACAGAAGCGATGCTAGATATTACAGAAAATATTCTCGCTATTCGCAGTGCCAACACAGAAGATGCCTAGGCTGTTAACCACGTCCGCTTCCGCCTGTCGACAATTAGCAAGGAAAGCAGAACTTATGGGCGTTGATACGGCCGCCTTGGAAGCACAGGAAGCACAGCTTGTAGCCTTAGTGGACGTCAGGAAAAAGTGGCATATTCCGCCTGCTTTCAGCGTAGAATTCATTGGCTACTACTTGGACCGAAACTTGCGAGTAACGTCTATGAAAAGACGATTGCAAGAGCTCGTTGATATTAATTCGCAGTTGCTTAACGAGCAACAAAGGCTAGATAGAAAATACGACGAAGTGATGAAAGACAACGAGGAGCAAATTCGAGTGAACGTAACGTTGAAAGAGAAGATAGAGATGTATCATCAAGTGCTTCAGAACAGTGGATACGGAAAGCCTCTGCCGCAAATCACTGACTTGGCGAAACCGAGGATAGCGCCGACTCTAGGTAAGTTAGTTACGTGCTACGTGAGACCCGCAGGTGTATCATAATTTTCAATAGGTACAGGTTTAGGTGTACCAACCGCAGCAGCCCTGAAGATGGGGGTCGGCTTTCCCTTGCCAGTTGGTAAAGGGGTGGAAGGATTGCGCGAAGGTAGAGTGTTGAGCAGCCAGGCGCAAGATCAGAACCACAAGGGTGAACTGACGTTGAGGCATCAATGCGGGATATGTAGAAGATCTACGAACCAGCATCTCCTTGCGAAATGTGATACGTGCCATCTTCATTATCATTTATCTTGTCTTAGTCCGCCTCTTTCTCGTATGCCTAAGAAAACAAAGCTAATGGGATGGTACGTGCGCTATCGTATTACTGTATTTATCGACACGTTCTTGCGTTAAGATATAAATACGAAGTTCAGAAAATTCGAAGTAATCCTCGTCTTTATTGAAGGCAATGTTCCGAATGCGATAAAGAATCGTCTGGATCAGAGGTTGAACGCGTCGACACATCGGCCCCGCGTAAATTAAGGCACTGCAAGGATGACTCTAATTTAACATCAACACCTCCGCGAGAAGTGCAAGCGCCCGCAACACCGACCACGCCTAGCACCTCGAAAAATTCTTCCACTAGTCTTAATAGTGTAGCAAATATCACAGCTCCTGACACACCAACAACGCCGAAAGTAATTACTATTCTATATTATTATCTCCTACAGCAGCGTATTTATTTCTACCCCATTTCATACTCGTCTCTGCAAACGAATCCTGTGCAGGTGACTATAAAACCAGTCGGACCGCAGCCTCTATCATCGACTCCCATTCAGTCAGGGGAACCACTGTACAATCACCAACCTATCAATAACGTGACAATAGCGACGAGGGAAGGATCGCCGGAATATATGGTAGCTTCAGCGGATGGGACAGAGTCTGTTTCGCAAAGAAGCGCGAAGAAGAGGAGAAGGTTCGTAAAACGTTGCCTTGTGGATGAATATAGACTACAGAAGCTTATCGGGTGTTATTCAGGGAGAAGCACAAAAGGTACACTCCCGATCCAATCACGGGTGTAAAGCAAAGGAAGCGAAAACATAAAAGGAAAAGTCTCGACGTGGAAAATCCAGAAGGACAAAGTCAGCCGGAAGTTCATAGGAGAATAACGATAAAAGTATAATTTCGTTATTTTGGTATAATTGGTCAAATTGCCCTCTTTTTTTATCGCAATATTTATTCCGTTAAACAGATAAAGCCAATTCCAAGACCAGAGGGCGAAGTAGCGTCGGAATCAAGTCCGCAGATGTTCATCGCCACGTCTACTAGTACAGAAATCACCTCTCCGCCACCGCCGAAATTACCACCGCCGCCTGTCCCGCCTTTACTTTCCAATACAGCACCTGTAACGGCAAATGTACCTACCAATAGTACGAGTAATAGGGTATCTACGGGAAATGCAAAGAAGGGGAAAGATACAGACCTTTTAACGCATTGCAATGTCTGTGATATGCCCGGCACCAATCAAAATCTCGTCATGTTAGTTTGTACAGATATATTCAGTGTATCTCCAGTGTATTCCGAACTCATGACCTTATCAATTTTCGCATCTCAGGTGTGATGAATGTAAAAAATGCTACCACTTCACCTGTCTTGATCCGCCAGTTAAAAAATCGCCCAAAAGGAGAGGCTATTCTTGGCATTGTGCAGACTGCGATCCTAGTGTAAGTTGATCATTCTTTATTATCTGCTATTTATTGTAACACTTACCCCCCAAGATATGTTTAAGGTACTTTTTATTTAGTCAAGATAAGATAAGACAAAGATAAAAAGAAGATAAATTCGTGAACTCCGAATGCTAATTTTGCCAAGGAGAGACTAGATTAAAGCGCGATCGACGCGAACACGTGACGAAATATAAAGTACTTTAATGTTAAAGCACATGTAAACCATAAATTCTCTGAATGATCGTAAACGTAGAAAGAGCAATCTTATTAATAACTAGTTGCTAACATTAACTAATTATTTTCAGTAAAAGCTGTGCCCACCTTTATTTATTGAATAATCGAATGCAACGTTCGATTTACGAAATATCGAATGGCAATTAGTTATTAATACGAAAAAAAAAATTTAAATCTCACTTTTATAAAAGAAAATGGGAACAATTCTTCATAAAAGATGGATAATACACCTACACTTCATATAATTTTGAAGCAGGCCAAAGTAACAAATTAGGCTAAAACTTATTTATGGATACTTTTATCTTTGATCTAAAATTGTCACTAGGATAATATATATTGAAGTTAAATCAACTCAATAAAAGAAGGAATCTGTAATAGTAAAAATATTTCTTTTATTTCAGGCCTCTGAATCTGAGACTTAATACCAACAATTTTATGTCTGCAGCTATAATTCTACGTTTAAATAAATTAAGGCATTGAATGTCATTATGTTTTTTGTAAAATACACAGAATATAGATAAATCTTTTCCTCCTATTCGAACAAATCTCTTGAAAATACATACTGCAAATCTCGCTTGTAAAGTTTAGAAATATGTTTCATAATTTCGATGTTTCGTCAGCAAACTTCTTCGCACATTATTTCCAATTGGTTGCATTGTTCAGTGTTTTAGAATTTCTATATTTTTGCATACATGTGTGGCGGTTGTATCAAGATTTCCGGATAGTATAATCTAATAGTACAAAGGTAAGGCGAAATGTTTTAAACACGGTGGAGAAACGTAACGAAGTTTTGTATTTGCAGGAGCCGATAATTATGATACATTACAATCTCAAAGTTTATTTCAATATTTACAATAAATTACATTATCTACATTCCACATAAGCTGTAACTCAACATTAAACACAAAAAGATTTAATATTATAATTGTTAGCGTAAATAAATCGATCTTTCGTTTAAAGCTTCCTAAAAATTTAAAGTTTCTTGCGCAATAATGTAAAGTGTATATACAGACTCCGAAAAGCAACCTGGCAAAGATGCATAATTCACGAAAAGGCAGTTTTCGTTTTATTCCTACCAGCTATAAAACCATTGTAAAAGTCTTGTGCATTCATACATTTGCCCCGAAAAACAACTTCCTTTACAGAAATGCAACTTTCGCCTTTACATTTTATGATTAAAGCCTCGCTCTTTTTATCGTATACCGAGACACCTGAAAGGGCATGTTTTTTTTTTCTAAAACAAGCTCGTAAACAATTCGTCTGTAATATTTTCGTACATTACGTATAAAATCATATATTTACCTGGAGGTTCTGGTTTAAGAATGGCTGCGATTGGTTCTCCTATATTTTTAACATCGCGCAATTTTATTTTTGTATCCTGAAACGTTGCAGTTAACGGATAGAGCCCCAAAAGAGCGCGATGCAAGTCGTACACATTTTTCGCGGACATTTCATTCCACTTAATTACAGCTATTTCCGATGTTATTTTCGGCGCTGAAGAATGTAATATAAATTAGCAACACGTGCATTCTTATTCGCACTTTCGATCGCATAAATGCACGTTTATACCATATGTAACATTCTCCTCGTTCTGAGGTGTTGCAGATTCCAACAAGTCTAATAAATTTTCAAACGTTTCCATCAACAGATGTGCTCCGAGTTTTGCTAATCTACTATACAGTTCCGGCAACGTTTCATGGTCGCCGATGCTCGTTTCCTTTTGCAGCACTATTTCCCCTATGTCGAATCTGAAATAGCATTGAATCTTTGAATGCTTCGAAAATGTTAGTAATATTGTATACTAAAATCTACTGTGTATAAATAACTTTTACTTCTTAGGCATTATTTTCGTTATGGTAATTCCAGTCTGTTGATCTCCATTCATTAAAGAATAAATTATCGGCGCTGCTCCTCTCCACCTTGGTAACATACTGCCGTGAACATTTAACATGCCTCTGTGGAAGATTAATCGATTAAGGTGCAAAACCTTAAGAGCCCTTATTTCGAATAAGTCGTTTAGAAATCAATCGCTTACAATGGGAATGCTTTTATAACGTTAAGTGGGATCATATGGCCAAACGAAACCACTATCCCGATATGAAACTGAGATGGATTGATTTCCAGTGGCCATTCGTTTATAACAATTCCTTTCTTTCTCGCATATTTCATGACTGCGTTTTCTTTTTTTTTGTGTGCGGTAACAACCTCCAATCCCTGTAAAGCTCTGGATTCACTGCGTAAAGGATGATGTGTTAAAATGGAGCTACGAATGTGTTTGACTTAGACTGTAAGATCAAGATTCCTTACTACTTGTTGTATAAAACTTTCAAGCTTTCCACCGCGAATTCATCCGTGCCGAAGAATAGTACATTCCATGGACCATTTCTGGGTGCACTGTGCGATTCTCTGGTACCGGCATGATACTGGTTACGTACTGTCGCTTTAACTGTAGTAGATAGTAGTGTTTTCTTGCATTTCTTTAACGTACAGCAAAATGATGTTATTCTGAGTGCGACGAAGCTGAAATGCACCATACTGGCTACACTGTCATTTAGAAAATTCTGTAATATACGTTTCCAAAATATCCATTGCGGATTTAAAATTTAAACTAAACACACGGTTATGTTCAGCGTGGCGTGGAAATCTACTACCGCGGTGTCGGACGAGAGTGGGGCCGACTACGCATGTCTGATTGGTCAACGCCAAGAGGAAAATTCACCGATGCCAACGCCAAGGCAAGCCAAGTGGAGCGTAGCCAAGTGAGGCCGCAGCCAACCAGCGTCGACAACGAGTCCCCGGCGACGCTGATTGGCTGCGCCCTCACTTGGCTTGGCGCTGGCGTCGGTGAATTTTCCTCTTGGCGCTGAACCAATCAGACGTGCGTAGTCGGCTCCACTCTCGTCCGACACCGCGGTAGTAGATTTCCACGCCACGCTGTTCAGACGGCGGTAGTAGACTCCATTTTAATTCTACTACGCTGCAGATAATTTCTTCGTCATCCTGCCATCCTGTTTGCAAATTCTGCGCGCCAATTCTGAAGAGATGCCTCCGAAAATGGATAAGGTTATAGCTTTTTAGTTTGATCAATAAATACAGAATTAGAAGTGTAAGCTGCAACTCTAGAATGATATTTTTCAGGAAAGCCTGGTGCTTTTGATGAATGCGCAGTCACGTGTCCCAACACGCGAAATAATCCTTCGCTGTTGGAGAAGACGAAGCAGATTGCTCGGAGAATTATCGAGAAGAAGGTATAAAATGATCGTCGCTGCTTTTAGTTCGAATTAGAAGGATTTATCAATTTTCAGATATTTCTAAGGCCAAAGGACGAGATCGCGGTGTTCTTAATGGGTTCCTCCGTTACCAAGAACAATTTGAATACGGAGTGTGTACAGGAGTTCGTAGCTTTACAGGTTCCTAATTGGAATACAGTGGAGAAAATTATTCAACTGCAAGGGACGAACCACTGCTCCAACTGGGTCGAAGCGCTTTATGTTGCGGTGGAATATTTAGCGGAGAACAAGTTTGTTTAGAGGATTTGAGATTCTACATATTGCAAAAATAATGTATTTTACACTTGTATGTTTTTGGATTTTAGTGTCAACAATTATGAGATGAAGATAATTTTGATGTCCGACTTTAACGAACAGCACGATATCATCTCGCAGTTCACAGCGGATGTGATTGCTGAGCATCTTGGGGAGAGGGGCATTCAGCTAGTTACGATGTATGAGAAATTCATAGATTCATGTGTTTTACAGTTTGATTTTATAATTTTATATTTCGCAGAGGAGAGGAATCGTTGGATGAAAGGCCTGCGAGCTCTATGAAAGTTAGCGAGGTGTTACTTAAGGACCTCCACAAGGAGATAATGTCTGTTGTACCATGTTCGCAATTTCTCCTCGCACGAATCGTAAACACGCTCTTTCCTGTTTAGATCAAGGGCGAGCATTTGACATTCGACAATGCCATATCGGATTTAAGATTCTATGTAAAGAAATCAGTGGCATCAGCGCCGTGGTACGCTGACCTAGAATTCATTGATATCAAGATACCAATTTTAAGTTGCATTAAAGTAAGCAGGAATTCTAAGTTTAATGAATCCAAGGGCGTTTGGAGACTTTTTCCAGAGGAGGGGGCAACTTTGGGATGATGGTAAAGAAAAATCGGCACTTTGTAATGCCAAAATTTAAAATGAAATTGAAAAATATTCCCCTTTTTAGTATAAATTAAGTAAAAATCAGTTTTGAAAAATAAGCGATTTTTCCTATCCCTTTTGCACCCTCCTCCGGACGCCCATGAGCGAATCAACGGCTCGCGATAATCGCTTTAATTAAACATTATAATTCTCGGCAGTCAGAACCCGATAAGTTTCCATCGTGGATAAAAATGAGGGACGATAAGAAGGTGGTATCGACACGCCAATATTTAGATAGGCAAAGGAGAATCTACGAGCCACACGAGATCATCGAGGGGTATAAATACGGGGAGACTTTTATTCCAGTCGAAAGTATATAAATTCCTTTCGTTACTATTACTTCCTAGACTACTCAATTCTATAAATGCTTCTATGAATATAGAAAATATGCAGGAAACCATGAGTTACAAGAGTGGTTTGAAAAGCTACGCGGTCCATAGCTTCGCGACGCAACCGAACATCGATTTGGATTATTGGTATGACAATACCATGCGCGTCGTCCTCCCCGACACTCGCGACGAAGTATGCTCCACGAATCTCCTTCTACTGAAAAATTCTGTACCGATATTACATGCATCTCTGTGTGTCAGCGCGAGGCGACCACATTTTACAGTTTCGTACTGGCGTTGCACAACCAGAACTATGTTGCCATCGTGAGGAAAGTATATAATCATAATTCTAGACCTACAATAGTAGGATTATTTCCATGCATCGATGTTCCGGACGAGCCATGGGTACACGAAACACTTCTCCAAATTGGAATACACCATCGAACCTTGCGATTATATAAAATATGTTATTGTTTTTGCGCTGTGCTTGGTTGAAATTTGTCTACCATTTGCCGAAGATCGAAGAATGATAGACACGAGGCCTCTGAAGTCCGTCAACAAACAACTGTCGAGCGAGCAACACGAGGCTTTGGACAACTTAATAGACTCGTGGATGATGCCCGAGTCGGAGTAAGCTGCATTTTCCATATTCTTACGTACTTGTAAACAAGGACAGTTACGTGGTGGGAGGGAGTCAGCAGCTGCTACCAGGATGCGTGCCAAACCCTGCAGTGCAACACAGGTGGCACATGCTATCGCATCGCGCCCTTCACCCGAATCAACCACTGCCACCGATGGAGGATTACTTGAAGGAGTTGTTGGTAGTTCCGTCGGTGCAGGAGAGAAGCAAGTGCCATCTCCAGAAGATCGCGGAATTGTTCCAATTGGAAAATGTAGATTTGAAAGCGAAGCAGTAAGGATTCCTTGTATTTATAAATATTATAAATACTTTCGCTACATAAATACTTATTTAATTCAGAGCTGAATTGAAAGAGAGCGAAGCTGCTTCCGATGATAAGAATAACATTAATACCGAGGAACCTGTCAAATTGAAGGATAATGTAAATTCACAGGAGGACACTTCTCCAAATTCTAATACACCATCGAACCTTGCGATTATATAAAATATGTTATTGTTTTCGCGCAGTGCTTGGTTGAAATTTGTCTACCATTTGCCGAAGATCGAAGAATGATAGACACGAGGCCTCTGAAGTCCGTCAACAAACAACTGTCGAGCGAGCAACACGAGGCTTTGGACAACTTAATTGACTCGTGGATGATGCCCGAGTCGGAGTAAGCTGCATTTTCCATATTCTTACGTACTTGTAAACAAGGACAGTTACGTGGTGGGAGGGAGTCAGCAGCTGCTACCAGGATGCGTGCCAAACCCTGCAGTGCAACACAGGTGGCACATGCTATCGCATCGCGCCCTTCACCCGAATCAACCACTGCCACCGATGGAGGATTACTTGAAGGAGTTGTTGGAAGTTCCGTCGGTGCAGGAGAGAAGCAAGTGCCATCTCCAGAAGATCGCGGAATTGTTCCAATTGGAAAATGTAGATTTGAAAGCGAAGCAGTAAGGATTCCTTGTATTTATAAATATTATAAATACTTTCGCTACATAAATACTTATTTAATTCAGAGCTGAATTGAAAGAGAGCGAAGCTGCTTCCGATGATAAGAATAACATTAATACCGAGGAACCTGTCAAATTGAAGGATAATGTAAATTCACAGGAGGACACTTCTCCAAATTCTAATACACCATCGAACCTTGCGATTATATAAAATATGTTATTGTTTTCGCGCAGTGCTTGGTTGAAATTTGTCTACCATTTGCCGAAGATCGAAGAATGATAGACACGAGGCCTCTGAAGTCCGTCAACAAACAACTGTCGAGCGAGCAACACGAGGCTTTGGACAACTTAATTGACTCGTGGATGATGCCCGAGTCGGAGTAAGCTGCATTTTCCATATTCTTACGTACTTGTAAACAAGGACAGTTACGTGGTGGGAGGGAGTCAGCAGCTGCTACCAGGATGCGTGCCAAACCCTGCAGTGCAACACAGGTGGCACATGCTATCGCATCGCGCCCTTCACCCGAATCAACCACTGCCACCGATGGAGGATTACATGAAGGAGTTTTTGGAAGTTCCGTCGGTGCAGGAGAGAAGCAAGTGCCATCTCCAGAAGATCGCGGAATTGTTCCAATTGGAAAATGTAGCTTTGAAAGCGAAGCAGTAAGGATTCCTTGTATTTATAAGTATTATAAATACTTTCGCTACATAAATACTTATTTAATTCAGAGCTGAATTGAAAGAGAGCGAAGCTGCTTCCGATGATAAGAATAACATTAATACCGAGGAACCTGTCAAATTGAAGGATAATGTAAATTCACAGGAGGACACTTCTCCAAATTGTAATACACCATCGAACCTTGCGATTATATAAAATATGTTATTGTTTTCGCGCAGTGCTTCGTTGAAATTTGTCTACCATTTGCCGAAGATCGAAGAATGATAGACACGAGGCCTCTGAAGTCCGTCAACAAACAACTGTCGAGCGAGCAACACGAGGCTTTGGACAACTTAATTGACTCGTGGATGATGCCCGAGTCGGAGTAAGCTGCATTTTCCATATTCTTACGTACTTGTAAACAAGGACAGTTACGTGGTGGGAGGGAGTCAGCAGCTGCTACCAGGATGCGTGCCAAACCCTGCAGTGCAACACAGGTGGCACATGCTATCGCATCGCGCCCTTCACCCGAATCAACCACTGCCACCGATGGAGGATTACTTGAAGGAGTTGTTGGAAGTTCCGTCGGTGCAGGAGAGAAGCAAGTGCCATCTCCAGAAGATCGCGGAATTGTTCCAATTGGAAAATGTAGATTTGAAAGCGAAGCAGTAAGGATTCCTTGTATTTATAAATATTATAAATACTTTCGCTACATAAATACTTATTTAATTCAGAGCTGAATTGAAAGAGAGCGAAGCTGCTTCCGATGATAAGAATAACATTAATACCGAGGAACCTGTCAAATTGAAGGATAATGTAAATTCACAGGAGGACACTTCTCCAAATTCTAATACACCATCGAACCTTGCGATTATATAAAATATGTTATTGTTTTCGCGCAGTGCTTGGTTGAAATTTGTCTACCATTTGCCGAAGATCGAAGAATGATAGACACGAGGCCTCTGAAGTCCGTCAACAAACAACTGTCGAGCGAGCAACACGAGGCTTTGGACAACTTAATTGACTCGTGGATGATGCCCGAGTCGGAGTAAGCTGCATTTTCCATATTCTTACGTACTTGTAAACAAGGACAGTTACGTGGTGGGAGGGAGTCAGCAGCTGCTACCAGGATGCGTGCCAAACCCTGCAGTGCAACACAGGTGGCACATGCTATCGCATCGCGCCCTTCACCCGAATCAACCACTGCCACCGATGGAGGATTACATGAAGGAGTTTTTGGAAGTTCCGTCGGTGCAGGAGAGAAGCAAGTGCCATCTCCAGAAGATCGCGGAATTGTTCCAATTGGAAAATGTAGCTTTGAAAGCGAAGCAGTAAGGATTCCTTGTATTTATAAGTATTATAAATACTTTCGCTACATAAATACTTATTTAATTCAGAGCTGAATTGAAAGAGAGCGAAGCTGCTTCCGATGATAAGAATAACATTAATACCGAGGAACCTGTCAAATTGAAGGATAATGTAAATTCACAGGAGGACACTTCTCCAAATTGTAATACACCATCGAACCTTGCGATTATATAAAATATGTTATTGTTTTCGCGCAGTGCTTCGTTGAAATTTGTCTACCATTTGCCGAAGATCGAAGAATGATAGACACGAGGCCTCTGAAGTCCGTCAAGGCGGTCGTCGGAGAGGGGGTTTTTAGTGGGTAGCCCACCATTAGGGTGGGGAGTCCCACATAACCCCGGTATCCGTACCGGGGTATGCATAAAGCATTTTCCCCCTCTATAAAAAAAAAAAAAAAAAAAAAAAAAAAGGTTGATAGGTATTAATATGCTATGGTGTTCCTCTGCAACAGGCCTGCCCCATCGGGTGCAAATACCACCTGAATTCCTGCGATCCAGGTAACAGCCGAGCGCCGGAACTGCGCCACTGCTACCCGTTGCGAAATTTGTGAGAGAACTGTATGAGTGTGCGTCGTGGTACTACGAGCCTGCATGGACGGCCGCACACTCATGCAGTTCTCCCGCAGCCCATGCTGTGGTTAGCAACGTAACAGTCTCGCTGCCCGGCTGTTGCCCGGGTCCCAGAAATTCAGGAGGTATTTGCGTGGAAATCTACTACGGCGGTGTCGGACGAGAGTGGGGCCGACTACGCACGTCTGATTGGTTCAGCGCCAAGAGGAAAATTCACCGACGCCAGCGCCAAGCCAAGTGAGGGCGCAGCCAATCAGCGTCGCCGGGGACTCGTTGTCGACGCTGGTTGGCTGCGGCCTCACTTGGCTACGCTCCACTTGGCTTGCCTTGGCGTTGGCATCGGTGAATTTTCCTCTTGGCGTTGACCAATCAGACATGCGTAGTCGGCCCCACTCTCATCCGACACCACGCCACGCTGGTTACACACGAGATAGTAATCTCGTTTGTATAATACAGAAAGCTTCTTGAACCTCGGGAATTTGCTGCCAGAGGGCTTCATTCCAAATTTGAAAAAAATAAAAACGCGCTTGAAGTGAAAAATAATTTTGTTCCTTATTTAATCTACGACTCTCAATCTTTTTATGTCGGCGCCTCATCATTTGCACTGTGTAATTCTGGCGCCAATTTATGTAAAAAGATTGAGAGTCGTAGATTAAATAAGGATCCAAATTATTTTGTACTTGCCTGCCGGTGCATACAATGTATTATAATGATAACTTCAAAACTACTTGACCGATTTTGATAATTCTTTCTCCACGATCTAAGTCGATCGAAGCCAAACTAAACGCTACAAGTTTCACCAAAATCGGTTTAGTAGTTACAGAGAAATTCTTGGACAAACATAATACATATAACATACAAACACTTCGAACTGAACCTCTTTCTTTTTGAAGTCGGTTAAAAATAAACAACAAACCTAATACACATTGTACACTATGCGTCATTTTATATGCGTACGGTATTAAGCCATTACTTCTCCATTCATCTATTTTCAATAAAAGATAATACTTTATAAAAAGTATCTATCCACATATTCCAACTGTGTATATTTCAGTTAACATAATACTTCGATCTATGGCAGCGTGTGGCACCGTTAAAAGTGAAGTCGCAATAGGTTCTTGCGAATTCGAAACAGAGGTAAGTAGTGAGGGAGCTGGACGCTGTCGGCACACCTGTTGAATATGATTATATATTTCCTATATTCTTCCGATTTACAGCGTTGAATTCGTTCGTAACAATCTGAGCCGTGTTCGCTGTATCTCGCGGGATGTCGCGAATAAGAAGACTCTCCATACGCGGGATTCGTAATTTCGGCGATATGAGCGAGGATTCTGTAATTCGATTTTATCGCCCTGTAACGCTTATCCTCGGCCCAAATGGCACCGGAAAAACGACTATTATCGAGGCTCTCAAATACGCCTGTTGCGGCGAATTTCCGCCGAATTCCGAGCGGGGAAAGTTCTTTATCCACGATCCAACTTTTCACGCCAATTGTGATGTATAATTTTCCACTGTTATTACGTATTTATTTTGATTTACCATTTATATATCGTCATCCTCGTAACTCGTCTGATTGTATTAGAAATTTAAGAAACATTAATGTAGCGAAGCCTCAGCTTCTTGGCCACTAAGCTAATATTTTTATTCGCTCAGATACAAGGCACTGTGAAAGCAGAAATAGTCAACGCCAATGGGGAGATTTATACGATATGCAGAACAATAGAAGCTAAAAAGACAAGTATCCAAGTTGTATTCAAAACTGTTTGCAATTCCCTCACCAAAAGAGATAAAGAAACAGGAGAGGTAGTAACACGTATTAACATTTATTCGATATAATTTCAAAGGAAACAATGTTTCTCGTACGTTATTCTAGATTTCTGGGTGAATTCTTTTTATTCGTTCGCACAGATGGTGTCGATAACCAACCGATGTTCTAATGCCGATTCAGAGCTCACAGTAATATTGGGTGTTTCCAAACCGATTTTGGATTACGTGATATTTTGCCATCAGGAAGATCTCAGTTGGCCATTTCAGGATGGTAAAAAACTGAAGGAGAAGTTCGATGAAATTTTCGATAGCGTTAGATATAACACAGCTCTCGAGAGCATTATGAAGCAGACCAAAGAATTGCAGCAAAGGGCGAAAATTGTAAGAGAACAGAAACGAAGCTGCGAGGTGATCGTCAATGAAGTGAAAGAGATCGAGGCGAAGCTCGACGATCAGAAAAGACGATTGGAAGCTGCTAAAATAAAGATCGCGGACATTAATACGGAATTGGAGCCTATAGATGAAAGTATTAAAAAGATAGAACAAATGAACTCTGATTACAAGGATTTAATAGCTGAACAAAGTAATGCTTCCTCGAGTATACATAAATAATGCTCTTTGTAATTAAAGCTTGCATACAAATGTATTTTTTTCTTTCCTTTTTAGAAAAGAAAGGAGCAGAATATGATATGTCCAAAGCGCAATTGAATAGATTGAAAGAAAATATGCATGAAATCTTTAAGGGAACTATGGAGGAATTGCTCGCCGAAATTGAATTGTACGATGAAAAATTGTTGATAAAGACAAATGAAATCAGAGAGGTATTCTATGCTCTTTACTAAAGCAATAAAGAAATTTTAAACGTTGAATTCTGTTTCGTTTCTGAAATATCTAGTTCGAAACAAGATTAAGGGACATAACTAAGGAAGAATCGAAGATATCGAATATGTTAGCTGATGAAAGAGTAAGCAGTGGTTCTTTGAAGCAACAAATTAAAGATCACGAAAGAAAAATTACTCATCGTAACGCGATATTGGACGAGGCGTTATTGGCCTGGGATCTCGGGACCGTGAATTCAGATATTTTTGAAATAGGTTTGCGTCTAATATCTTGTAAATAAAAATAGATATAAGTTCACAGACATTTATGCAATTAAAATATTTTCGATCCATCAGAAGTAAAAGTTCTTACTACCCGGCTGGAAGAGAAGATGCGCGAGTTAGAGCAGAAAGTAGAAGATAACAGAATAAAACGAGAAGGCGAAGAGAAGGAACTGCAAACGGAAGTAGATGTTTTGCGCGATGGATTTTCAAAATTGCAATCGGAGAAGAGCCTGAAAGAAACTGAAGTGGCTGAAACGAGGGATCTGATTAATGAGATAAAGTTGGAGACCACGAAGGTTAAACATTCATTTTGTGAAAAATCTAAAGCTTTTTCTTATGTAAGTGTAAAATTTGACTTGCCTATTTATTTACTTCATTCGCAGGTTTCTGCCGGGGCGAATAAGTTAAATTCTATTGAATCAAAACTCCAGGCAGTGAGGAATAAAGTGCAGCAATTGGGTGAATCGATGGATGTAGAGAGTGAGAAGAAAGAAGTTCAACTTAAAATTAAATTACGAGATGAAACAGAAGCGCTTTTAAACGCAACTGACGAAGAAATAGCTTTATTGTTGAAAGGAAGTTCTTTGCAGGCTGAATTGGAATTGCATAAATCTAACTTGATCGTTAAAGAAGAAGAACTACAAAAATTGACACATAAACACGGGGACACGATAATGAACTTATTGGATATCAAAGAACTATCTCGCATAAAATTAAAAAATAATCTAGATGCAGTTCAGAAAGAATTGGTATTTAAAAGTACAATCGGCTGTGTAGAAATTGTGTATTCTATTTTACTAATTTTATTACCTTCATTAATTTCAGACGAACCAAATAGAATCTATTACTCGAGAGGTTCAAACAGAAGAACATCGCAGTACTACGTTGGAAACAACAATATCGCACGTTGAGCGCGATTTGCAAAAGAAAAAGAGAGAAATAGAGAGTACGTTAGAAATTGATACGACACCGAATCCGTCGCTATGTTTATAATTAACGAGAGATTTTTTCCCGTTTAGCCGATAAAGCGAAAGTTTCGTCGATTTGCAATTACAAAGAATTCCATGAAGCTTTGCTGTTACAATCGAAGAAAGTGAAAGATCTTGAAGACAAAAGGGGGATATATGCTCATCAAGATGTTACTTATAAAGACTATATAAAGCAACTGAAAGAGCCAAATCCCTGTTGCCCGTTATGTCACAGAGGCTTCGATACCCGCGAAAGTGTTGCGAATTTATTGACGGAAATAAAAGCAGAGACGGCAGGTCATCCGAGTCGCTTGAAGGAATGTGAAAAGGAACTAAAGATGCAACGAGAGAAATATGACAAGATGTTGCAATTAAAGCCGGTAGCTGATAAAATAACGCAATCGGAAGAAATTGAATTGGACAAATTGATGTAAATTATCCATCACATTTTGTGCCTTCATTTATCCTTTGTGTTGCTAATTTGACAATAATTTGGGTAACTGTTCTTAGGAATGATTTAGTAAAGTCTAAAAACAGATTGGCAAAGTCGCGAATGTCTATAGGGGAATTGAAAGAAACGAAATCCAAGCCTGAAAGTAAATTAACGATGTGCAAGGACATTCTGGGGGATATTATGTTATGGGACACATACATCGATGATATCTCTGAACTCGAACATAAGATTGATAGTATCCAAACTCGAATGAGATTTGCAGGTATCCTAAACAAATTAATTTTTCTCAGTTGATAATATTCGTAATTACATCTTTCGTGCTCGCAGGAATTAAGGGAGAACGTAGCCTCGAAGAAGCTCAAACTCGAAGAGAACAACTGAAGATTTTTTTAAAACAGACCCGCATCGATGCTGAAAAGATGCAGTCTGCGATAAATATTCAGAATGAGAAAATGCATAATGCGCGGGAGGAACAGAATGCTCTGCACGAGGAACAGCTGAAAATACGCTCAGACGTACAAAAATTAAAACAGTTGAGAGACAAGCTGGAAGAATTGTATTCGAAAGAAATTGCTGTTGGAAAGGTGGTAAAGGAGTTGAGGGAAAAAGCGATTACCGCGGAAGACGAATTACGTTTAGGAATTGATAAATTAGCGAAAAAGAAGGTGCATATACTTTTATATAATAAATTATCCAAGTAGTCTCGCTAAATTTAGAATACAGAATTTGAAGTGTGATCGTTCTTTTGTTTAGAAACATAATTGGGAGCAACAGGAGACCGATAGAAAATCATTAACGGAGGGAACTAGACGCTTATCTGAGTTACAAAAGGTACAAGGTGATGTTGATGCGTTTGTGCACCGTAAAGTTCCCGAGGCTTTGGAGCGTTCCGAGTTGAAGATAAAGAATCATCAATGTTCGATCGACGAACTTATGCGCGAAAAGAGCGAAATCGAAGCTACGATAAATAACTCGAAGGAAGAAATCGCTCGCCAAGGAGTGCGGAAGAGGGAATTGACCGACAACGTTATGTATCGAAAAACTCTTGAATCTACCAAAGCCTTGAAACAAGAATGCTCAAGTTTAAAAGAAAAGCTGAGCACATTAAATTATGCCGATCTAATGGACGAATTGCAGAACTCTCAGAACCGACAGCAATCTTTGCTCCGTCAGGTGAATCATGCCAGTAGATTAAGTAACATGGTCATCGAAAAATTTGTGAAATAGAAATTTCAATGTCCTGTACGTTGGTTTTTAGAAAAACATGGCCATAGGTAACCAAGAAGAACTGGAGAGGATTGTGCAACAGTACACTCAAGATTTAACTAAAGACTTGTACAGGCAATCTCGCAAAACTTTCAAGCGCAAGTACGTCGAATACAAGGTAATGTGTTTCAAAGGATTTATGTTACTACAGCTTATTCTTTACATTTCTGATATCATGGTAATTTATGTCGAAATCAGATAACTCAGGACACTATATCGAATTTAAAAGCTTATAGTCAAGCATTAGATATTGCTATGATAAAATACCACGAAGAGCGTATGGAAACGATCAATTCAATCATAAAGCAAATGTGGAAATATATCTATACGGGAACAGATACATCGTGTATAGAAATCCGTACCAGCGCTACCGATGGCGTAGGATCTGGAAAAAGAACGTATAACTATAAAGTAGTCCAAACAAAGCATGGCAAGGAAATCGATATGAGAGGTCGCTGCAGTGCTGGCCAAAGAGTAATATTTATTTCATAAAAGAATAGTGCCATCGAGAACAATCAGTTTAGTAATTCACGCACACTTTGTTCCAGGTTTTAGCGTCGATAATTATAAGACTCGCTTTAGCGGAAACCTTTTGCAAAGATTGCGGGATCCTCGCATTGGACGAACCAACGACAAACTTGGATAGCGAAAATGCCAATAGTTTAGCAAGTGCATTATCTACGTATGTCCTGTTTTCATTTAATAATCACGATCATTATAGTTCAAAATTCTCATGCTGTTTATTTATCTGTTAAAGGATTGTGAAATTACGGTCGCAAACTCAAAAGAGCTTTCAGTTAATCGTCATTAGCCACGATGAAACGTTTCTGTTCAAACTGGCCGATCAAACTAACAGAAGAGCCATTTATGAACTTTACCGTGAACCCAGGTATGCGCATATGTGAGAAATACGTTTATACGCGCATTCTTTTACTTCTGCTGTATGATTCTACATAATGTATGTATATTCTGTAGCGGATACACGGCAATTAAGAATTTTTATCCGAAATATCAGAAAGAATCTATAAAGACGGAAATTTCATCCGCCGAAGAGGAGGTCGAGGAAATTTCAGAGAAGCCACCAGAGACATTGCAACCAGAGACATTACAACCAGAGACATTGCAACCAGAGACATTGCAACCAGAGGCATTGCAACCAGAGGCATTGCAAGCAGAGGCATTGCAACCAGAGGCATTGCAACCAGAAACATTGCAACCGGAGGCGGCGAGCTCGCATGAAGAGCCATCTAATGAGAGTGCGTCTCAAAAGAGACGTATGTCTGATTCTGGGAACGAGGATGAAAAACAGGCAGATAAAAAGAAATTTCTTATGGGAACATAACGGCTATATTGTTTAACACCACAGCAAAAGTATTTACTGAATCTCATTTACTCATTATTTACCGAAGAGTCACTCAAAAACTACGCGGTCAAATTTAAAGAGGCCTTTACCGTGTTAAAAGTCTTCATCTTCGAGATACACATAGTGGTACTTTTAGCTTTTATTTCCACTGCAACTTGTTTAAATGCACCTTTTATTTAAATAGTCCTTACAATTTTCTACTAAAACTTTTACCATTTATATCTCGAAAACGAACATTTAAACTGTACGTGGAATTTACAAATTTCCACAAACCAGCAAAAAAGGTTTAATCTAACTAAACTTTCCTTTTTTATTCCGCGGATTAAAATGTTTATAAATACCCTATGTTTCTTCCAACATGTATGTAAAAATAAAAGCGAAGCTTTAAGAACTTTCTCTAAAGTCGTATTTCATAACTGGAATACATACCTTTCTTACTAGATATATCTTTCAAATATTGCCGCCTTTTAATCGAAGCCGTACACGTCGACTATTGAATCGATCTCGACAATCGAGTTTTTATCGTACTCGGTCGATAAAGGTGGCGAAGAACAGGTGACGACATCGTTGTCATACTCGTGATTTCATAACACGCCATTTTCTTTGTGTGAAGTGCTGGCCCAGAAGAATTTCGCTCACTATTTTCTACTCGATTCAAGGTAAAGCGAGATACCATTAGCGTTTTATTGCCCGTTCGAACACTAACCGCGTCTCCCGACAGGCGTCACGTATGTTTCTCAGGCTACTCGTCGAATCCTCCTAGTAAATCTCAATTGTCGCGATCGCGTGTTGACAGGTTTTCGAGCATCGCAGTTAAGCGGATTCTATTTTATCCCCGCACGATCCTATCTGTTATCGCGCCTCCGTACCTTCTTTCAATCACTACTGGCATGCATTGTGCTTTCGCGATAATATCGCTCGAGCATCGTAGACGTTAACCGCCAAAATGCGTATTCGAAAGATCTTTGCGCGATGATTTTTTTTAACTAATCTACATACATTCTACATACGTCATTACAAGGGGAGTACTTTTCCTGTTCAATGATTCACTAGAAAAGTCATGCATTCGTAGTGCTCCGATCGTCATTCCCCGTTTATATCGTCTCGCAGTGTGATTTTCCGTTCGAAGTTATTGGAATTTTTTCACCATACTTATTTCAAAGTGGTAATTATCTTACAACGGAATATTCGATTTGTAATTCGTATTTCGCAAGGTATCGCATTTTTTCGCCTTCCGCGGCGAAAGTCACGATTTGTATTTAATTCGCCAGCGTAATTCGTGCGGAATATATAGCAACATTATTATTCGAACTTTGTTGTTATCTTTAATGTATGCACATGTAGTATACACAACATTGATTGCAGAGGCTATCTGTGATGAATGCTATACATTTTGGTACCCTCTATCTATTTTTCCTCTTTGCATGTAAATAAAGTGCATTCTATGTAAACAGAGTACTCTGTAATGTTCGTAAACAATATTTAATAGCTTCACGCGTATGTGACCTATTAACAAGATTCTGAGAAATAAAAGTTGCTTTTATTTTTAGTTAGCAATGGCTTCTCGTAAGAAAGTATTGCTTAAGGTTATTATCCTTGGAGACTCGGGAGTTGGAAAAACATCGCTGATGAACCAATACGTAAACAAGAAGTTTAGCAATCAGTACAAAGCCACCATTGGAGCAGATTTTCTTACCAAAGAAGTTATGGTAGACGATAGGATAGTTACTATGCAGGTAAATGTGTATTTGTTTATAAAAACGGTAGTTGTAGTTCTGTTTTGCTTTAATTAATTTGTATTGTTGATTTTTCCCAATATCTCAATAGATCTGGGATACAGCGGGCCAAGAAAGGTTTCAATCTCTAGGTGTTGCTTTCTACAGAGGTGCCGACTGCTGCGTACTCGTGTTCGACGTGTCCGCGCCAACTAGCTTTAAATCCTTAGACTCATGGAGGGATGAATTTTTGATCCAAGCTTCTCCCCGGGATCCAGACAACTTCCCGTTCGTTGTACTCGGGAACAAAGTTGACTTGGAATCCAAACCGGTAAGAGCGTTTCGAATATTTCCGTTGAATATCGTTCTACGATCTTCTCTTCGCTTTTGCTGATAAAGTAATTACGTTGCAGGCCTATAGTAAGAGAGCGCAGCAGTGGTGTCAGTCTAAAAACAATATTCCATACTTCGAGACCAGTGCTAAAGAAGCCATTAACGTCGAGCAAGCCTTCCAGACGATAGCGAAGAACGCTCTGACCCAGGAGAGCGAAGTGAGTTGCATATGATCGCTTGGACTTGTGCATTTTCAAGCGTATTTCCATCTGGTTAATATTAACGCGCTATTGTTCCAGGTGGAATTGTATAACGAGTTCCCAGACCAAATTAAGTTAACCAACGACCAAAGAAACAACGGCAAGGGTGACTCTTGTGCCTGCTAGGTCTTGGAGAGATGATAACTTTGGACAAGCACATAGATGTACAGGTCAGATCGTACAGTCGCGTACCTGCGCATTTCGAAAAAATACTACGTCCAGCTCGGAAGTCCCAAACGTGCGCCTCGGTCCCCTTAGGTTTCATTTAAGGTAATTCAATAGTTCACCGCTGGATAATTGCCGGAGGAATTACACGGGGCAGCGAACGGCAACGCTGCGCACGATAATTCGCGATGCGACTCGGTTCGAATAGTACAATTAAAATATTTCACTCGCCGAGGCGCGTCCGTTTGGCTTTCCCGCGCAAGTGACTATGCTGTATTTTATATCGTGTGTTTGTGCTATAACTTGACTCCTCCAATGGTTGGCCTTTGGCTGGTCGAGCAATACGTTCAACACATTATTTCTGAACACTGTAATGCTCTCTTAGTGGGTACGGCGAACAGTATGAACTGCCCTTTTCAATTGCATCTTTACGACTCGTCGTTGATGTCCTTCGTCGTGGAGCGATACTATGTTGTTTCCGAACCACATAGGCGTAACTGGTTATGTGAGGAGGAATATTCACCGGGTCGGGAACACACCTAGCGTAACAATTAGATCATCGCAAAAGAGTTTGCTCATGATTCATTAAGTACAATCGCATTTACGGAGGAGCTCTAGAGATAAATTAAGATTTGTGGGTAGACACTTTTGGCCATCCCTCGGATGCTGTTTCCTCGTCGAATGAAATCCAAATTCTTTCACAGGTGTGATCGATACAGTAAGAGACAATTTTACGGAATGAGATTCTTGTCAAATTCGTAGTATGTACATTTATTCAACTACCTCTGAGTTTCCTTATCGATTCGAACCTTGCCGATCGTCATATCGCCGGAGATCTATACCTGGCTTTCAAAAAACCTCTACATCGATCGCGTACGTTTGGAAAACGGTGAATTCGTTCTTCGCGTTTCTACTATCAAAAGGCTAGTGCGTTTTTCAAGAAGTCGCTTTTATTTAAAAACATACGGTAGTTGAATAATTTGTTGCTCTCGATGCGCCCACAATACTTGCGCGTTAGTATTTCCACGTATCCTTAAATTCCTCCCGGAGGTAAGAGTCGCGAGCCGCGCTGCATAGCTTTCCGACAGTTTCAGTTCTAGAAGATAGATCGGAATACGATTAACGTTGACGGAAGATTGTTCAGAAAGACGTTCTTGTATTACACATATCACGCAGTGTAGAGAGACTATTTTTAAAGTTTGCTTTAGCGCCACTAAATGTAAAATTGTTAATTTTGCCCGAGAAGGTAATTTGAAATTTCTAGTTTGCTTTTTCTTTTTATATGTATATATTTCCTTGCACTATGATCGATGCGACGTATCGAACGAATAAATTTACGTGGCAGATCGGAGGAAATAATATTATTAAATTGGTATGGAAATTATGCGACGCGGCACCGACGATTACGTTCACATTTAAAATTATAATTTTAGATCTAAGCTATGATCTTGGGAAAGTGTAGAGCAAAACAATTACGTGAGCTGAATTGATACATACATACCTATAAGATTTCTTATGAAAATGGTTAGCATGTGTAACATATGCGTACACGCATGATCGCGCAGAGCCTTTGATGCTGTAACGTGCGTTTATCATATATGTACGCGTATATACGTAAATATTGTATATGTATATAAATGATAATCACGACGATTATAGTTATAATTATTAATATAATTTTATCAAAATATATTAACGATAGATACTATAAATATTATCAGTATCGCTGCTGCTGTCGCCGCCGCTGCTATAAAACTACTATTGCTACTCTTAGGTTTAAGTGAACTAAAACAAAAAAAAAGTAACAAGGTGAAATACATTTATTGCAGACAAATGACGAGGTGGTCGAATTAATTCGCAGATGTGCCCGTGTCACGGATAATTATCGCCTGACCTGAAAACGAAAAAAAAAATATATACAAGACCATCATTAATCCCCTATTGTGGTTCGATGTCTATATTGTTAACGAGATGAGTGTCTGTTAAGATAGCTAGTACGAAGTAGCCTGTAAGATTTAAAAATATAACTGAATAGCACCAATTTAGCAAATGTGAAAGATAATAGAACACACTAGCTCTTTCCAAGTAACAAACAGAAGGTAGCCCAGCAAATGTAAGCATAATTATTATTCGAGAGTTCCAATGTGTTGTTACGTTCCAAACCGATGTAAATCTGAACGTTTACTCTCGTACGAATGTGAGAAAAAGTATTCGTCTTCACGCGAAGCTACTTTATCGCCTTTTTTAAACTGACTACATATTTATTTCAATGGAATCTAAACAATATATATGATAAACGTATGTATACACACATATGAGTATACTATGTGAATGTTGAACTAAGGGTATTCGACGAGTAGATTATAAAATGCGTATAGAATATTTTATATTAATGTCATGTATGATATCACGGCCTTTGTTAAGTTTTAAACAAATTTTTACGATTGATGACAAATACACGTGCGCGCGCGCACTACACAATACACCTTTATAGAGAATAAATTACGTTCGTTTACAGATAATATATAAAACGAATTAGGGACATTTCTATAATTGGTAATTATGAAAAAAAAGAAGCGTCTTTTGTTTTTCTGTTCTTCGAGTACGGTAGGAGTTTGCATAATCAGGCATATTAAAAATCTCAGACTTAGTACAAGTGCGGCAAAGTAGGTGTATCGGGAACATATAAATTCTAGGACGTGCAAAAATCTTCGAACTGATTAAAGGCGGAGTTTCTCCATATTCACAGTTATTTTAAAGGACACTTAAATTTGCGGATAAATTTCGTGGAAAACATCGGTTTATCCGCGATATATATTTCACTAATTTGGACCATCTTTAATGAGTTTCATTTGTTTCGTAAATTACATGTGTAAATACATAGTAGCTTAGTGCATTTACAGTGTACACGATGTAACATGTATGTTCCCCAATACAGTTTGTTTTAAATTATTGTTTCTTTACCTTAGTTTCTCTGTTCTATCATAAAATACTTTTCAACATGAAAATCAATTTATTCTATCCTCATTCAGCTTCCATTGAATACTATACATATGTTATGCAAAGCTACAAATGCTCTCGATGAATCTCTATATAATATATGTATACAGTATACAGGGTGACTTTTGCATTAAGATTTTAATTATCTTCGTTGTTCTTGAAGCCAACAAAATATTGAAGACTGTGGATTGTCTGAATACACATAAGCAATCATTTCATCGTAACGATATAGCTCCTGTGTTTGGGTAATAAGAAGCTTTATTTTAAACTACTGACCAGGGGCGGATTTGGGTGTAGCCTAGGGCGACAAATTTTGTGGAGCATCCAATTCTGGGGAGCGGCAAATTTTGGAGAGTAAGAAATTTGGGGGAGCGGCAAATTTTCAGCGAAAGAAATTGGAAAAGGTTTGAATACAAGACTTGACACATCTATAAAAACCATTTACTTCTTTCACGTAGCGAATTAGCAATGACTCATACCCGTGAGTTGCCATATATTAAATTAATTTTGAAATTGTCTCGACTCTTTTAAATTAAAATATTTAAACCACAAACGAGATAAATACTTCGGCGATTGCATTGTATTTTAGTTCCCAGAGTTACCGTTCTTAAAAATGGAGGACGCGTGAAAAGTTCTGATTTTTCACGGAGTCGGTATTTCAGTTCGTGTGACGCGAGCTCCCATAAGATGTAAACTCTGTCCTAGAACTCGTCTGTGGTGACGCGTTATACCTTCCGTTAATAACAGCTGCATCGATTGCGGATTAACCAGAACGGGCGTGCCCGTAACTCTTTATCCACCACGTTTTTACCGTTACTTACAAATTATTCCGGTAGAGAGATCTACAGTTGGATGTAAAAGTGGGGCCGTGAATCGTACAGACCGTACAGTTCGTAAGCACGCACCTACCGCGTTCCATAGATCCATTCGTAGTGGTATAGTTTGTTTCGAAACGAGTGCGGTGTTATTTTCGCTGTTGCATGTTCATGCGTTCCATTTCGATACAACCAACAGATCCGAGGTTTTCGTTACGAAGTGTATCGGGGACAGAATAATTACAGTTCCTGTGGACGAAGTAGGAGAAGGATACCGAAAGAAATCGTACGTATAGATCGGCCTGTTGAGGCACAGGTAGATTCGCACATCCCATACATATACCTACGTGAAAACTACGGTTACACATTGCTCGTGCGTAACAACATCGCAAAAAGGCGGCGCAACCATGAACGTTGTAGAAAAGGCACACTCAGCAAGCACGAAAACTTAGGAGAATAATCAGAGCTACGATAACAATATTTTAATAGCACACTAAGAATGCTAAGTGACGCCTTTCCCGCTATTTCGTGCTAACGCAAAAAGAAGGACAGAGTCCAGGTCAAGATTATTTTTGTCGCTAATTCATTGTCGATCGAAACACGCGTGGGAAAAACGAGATTTGTCCTTGTGATTTGCAAAAACGTTTCTATTCAACGCCCACCGACCATGATATATGTTTCTTCTTAGGCCGACAACGTTTAAGCCGTCCTCTTACAAAAACATACTCCCATGTTTACCACATTTTACGCTTTCTCAATGAGCTTCACCGTACTAATTACATTCCCATCGCATCTCATCTGTTCTTATTGTTCATAGTCGCTCCTGGAATTTTTTTTGCCGCGATAACGTGTCGCACCAATCGAATCCACCGCCCACATTCGTAAATGCAAGCATAAGTGACGTGTACTCATGCATATGCACGCAGATGCATTCTCTCCGTGCATCACACGCGTTCTTCCTCATCCTGACCTGATAGAAAGCCTGTCATTCGCTATTTTCGGTCCAGATGACTTCACGCCATAATATTAAGTAGCTCCTTCATCACCACGCCGGGACATGACATAATTTTCGTTTCTACTAGATCCTGCATCAAATACACGCGATCGTCCGATCTCGTGCATCTGACGTGAGACGAGCCCGTCGACGCCTTTTGCGCCTGCACGATAGCTCGTAATCGATCCGCCGGGCATTTTGCTCTTTCTCACATTCGTCACCTTAGACTTAGATCGCAGCTTTTTCATCTGCTCCTCGAAGGCCGAGCGTTCGCATAATAAAATTACACCAACCGCCCGGAGAGCTCGTCAAGTAAATAGATACTCTTGCTCGAGAGACGTTACGTGCCTCCGATTTACCCGGCGTTCAACGGAATCGTTAAACAGCATCGTGTAATGTGAAGGTTTCAGTGACCAAAGACGATGGACCAAGGATTTCCAGGACAGTATGCCACCACCACGGTGACAACGACGACCACTACCACGCAACCGAACATTCGTTTCGATGCGTCTTATACGAGGACAGTGCCCGGCATGCTGAAAATCGCACAAGTGGTAAGTTCGTTTACGCCCGTTGTCACGCGATACCGTTTCCCTCCTACGCCAATGGATGTTTCACTAAATCGAAGACTACTGATATCGTATTTCGTGATTAATGTAAATTTCATGGGAATTATGATTAGCGAATTTTCACGTACACGTTCGTACAGTCGGGGTGGTAGTAACAAGAACGGCGTATATATATTATTCATTATCTCCCAGTTATCGCGCTAATCATACAAAATTCTCTGTCAAAAGCAGAAGGTTTGATTATCTTTACGACCGTCAAACATGCGAAAATAAATATTCGGGGCGAAAGGTTGGGTGGTTCCTTTTAACGCGAATTTCTCGCGGGGCTAATTGTTTTCGAACGCTATTTGTTTGGAGATAAGGTTAACGATATACAGGGTAACTCATTGGAAGGAAAGAGAGAGCGCGATGTGTGCGTCATGTGCTATCTCTCTCTCTCTCACACAGGCTTGATACGCATGAGCGCGGGAAGCTTTAAGCCCCGTTCTCACGTGTGCAATATTCAATACAAAACGTGCAACAATTCTTGACGATATTCTATTTTTGGTGAAGCCCCTTGGGTAAATACATTTTTAGAGCAATACATCCGTTTATTTCGATAGCTTTAAATTAATTTGTACAATTTGTACGAGGCACGATGCTTGTTTTATTAGTATTAAGGAAGTTTCGATACCTTTTATTACTGTTGATTGTAATCGTTCGCATTCTTGCAGGTTTTAAATCTCTTGGGATTTATATGCATCACAGTGTCGAGGCAGAGTAACTCTAGCCGTGGAGGATGGTTCAACACGGTGGCTATGGCTGGTTTTTGGTTCACGGGAATATTACTAGTTTTCTACCTGTTCCATATCGTTGAGAAGTTCTCGAAAATTCCTTGGCTAAAAGTTGTAAGTTGAAGCCACAGTCAGTTCTCGTTTCATGTACAATTTGCTAGAACGTAACATCACCTAAGCGAGAGTTCGTTAAATACCAACGTATTACGTGACGAAATTTATATTCTTATTTGCAGGAGTTCATATTCTGCACGATCTGGACAGCATTTTACTTGCTCGCTGCCTCCCTCGCAGCAGATTATGCCAAAGTCGACGAAGCTTTTGGAGCAGCAGCGGTGAGTTTCGTGCGGCACATATTTATCGGGGGAAGAAAAATTATCTGGACAATTTAGTTTTACCAGTTAAGGGGAGGTTTCGGTCTAGAGCCCTAAAAAATAGGTGATCTTTAAGAATTAATTAAAGGAAAACTATATATAAATAACGATTTAGAAAATAACGACACTTGAAGTTTAAAATCACTTTTTCCCAATATTTTTCGTTCTTTCAACACCTTTGAAAATTATAAATTTTCAATTTTTTGTATTTTTCCTAGTTTCCCCCTAGCCAGAAGTATATTCTTCAAAATAAAAACGTATCAGTCGATTCGAACGATAACTTTTGGAGATACGAGTCCCACCAATTTTGAGAACACTGTTTCGAGAAAAATTCGTTTAAAGTTTTACTTGAGTGCCGATTGGCCGGTTGTTGCCCACGTATTTGCCGCTACTCAAATGCTTATAACTTCGGGAATATTCGGAATTTCCCCTTCACTTCCTCTAAGCTTAACATTTGAAAAAACGATTGCCTCGTTCAATTATCCAAACCACGACCAGATACATTTTCTTGAAAATTAATATCCCAACACTGTGATTTTTATTTACATATACGCCCCTGTGTTCTCTCCTAGTTCTTCGGATTCTGTGCCATGGTAGTTTACGGCTACGACGCCTGGCTGAAGTTCCGCGCAGCGAAGAGCGGCGCTTTAGCGCAGGGCCAGCACAGCCCTAAGCAAACCTCGACGGTGACAAGTCCCGCGTACTAGCTTTAATGCGAGCAAAAGATAGTCAGATAGATCACGTAAATGGACCACTTTCCAATACATATCGTTGCTTCTACGCGTTCAATTTGTTCCGATGGATCTTGCGCGTATTTCCGTACGATTGGTTCTGTCGTTTGAGCGTAAGAGACTTGGTGAGAATAGGGCACAACGGATTTGTCGATATCATTGACTTCGCTATGTTTATTTAAATACGTATGTATTCGCGTACATACCTACGTGTGATTTCACTTAAGCACGATATATATATATTCGATAATCATGTGTTTTGTACTATAAGGAGACGATATACATACAATATGCGCCTATTTTTTAATCTTTCTCACGTATATGTACATGCCACTACATATACGTATATATATATATTAATTCATCGTATTGTTGTACATTATGTCCCCCGAGTTTTTAACGTCCGTTGTTACTGAAAGAATATTTTTGGACAGGCAACATATACATATATTTGTATACATGTATAAGAAATATACGTTTAATCAGTATTGTGTTCATGGTATAGAGCCGTTGATATTCGATAGTTGTACTCGTTTTATATTTAATTTTGTACGACAGCAACTGGATCGCTGATTGTAGGCGACAGTTGGGCGGGTAATTAAATACATATTTGAGTTTACTTTGCGATTACGCCCGTTGAACAGAGAAGATTGATGAAGCAAGCAATAACGAATCAGATTGCCTTTAAATGCATTTCCATCGCAACTAAGTTATTTAAATAACGTCGTTATTGTACGTAGTATTAGAAGAAGCTAGCGATAAGGATAATTTGTTATAATTTATCAATTATCAAGATGTTACGCAACGTATTACATGTGTCTTGTTATTTTTATTCGATCGACCCCGTACAGGTACCTACATCCATATGTACACGATACAGATATTACAAGCTAACTAGCCTAGTTGAAACTTCCGAGACAACAGAAATTGGAGAACAGTTGTGAGAAAGCTTCGCGAGTCCGCTACATCGCTGTTTAACGAGTCGAGCTGCGGAATATTATTTTCTTTGATGCGACGTTTTTCTCTTCGAGCGTTTTGCGAAATAATTTGTTTGACAAGCAGAAGCTGTAATCTAACTCTTGATAGGAAGTTGTGATTTTCCGTTTAGTGGTGTAATTAAATAATTTTATGAGTATTATATTTCGAGTATTAATTAGGGATAAAGTTTCACTCGGATACTAAATTAAGTTTTAATACTAAGGCGAGGCCTGCGAGCTTGCTTCTTGCCCATAGAGGAGAGGTCTATTGTTTTACCATCGGGAAGCACTAATTTGTTCTCTTGGTAATCTACGAAACCGTTCTCTTCGTCTTCTTCTCGTTGCTCCTCGTCGCATTTGATCCCAGTCTCGTAAGTGTACTCTCTGCGAATACCATCGGGATCGATGTACCCGTATTTACCCCTCGTTATGCAGTCGATGCCAATTAATTCTTCTTTGTAGGATCCATCGTCGTTTTCGAAACCCCAGGTGATCGAACCGTCTGCGTTGTCGTTCCGATATCGCCTGATTATCTGTTACGGAACAATATATTTAAGTACACTCGGTTTATGCGTAATAGTACCGTTGGAATATTTCAATGATAAAATGATTGCAAAGCAAACATTTGGGCCCGAATGGATTGAGAAGAGATATTTCATTTGCTTCAATAATTATTGGAATCTTATATACGTTCATTTATGCATTTTCTTTTCCTATTAATGTTGTCGATTTTCAGTTCTATTTATATGCCATATATGTCAGATCAACTCTCTCTTAATATTACGCAACTGTTACAAGTTGCATGTTCTGCTTTTAAGCGACTAATAAATCAGAATGAAGGAGATAATGGTAGAAATCGCTTCCTGGTTCCAGGAAGAGTTTTTAATTTCGTATTAGCGATTCAGTAGTCAGTGGTAGAGACATTTGTTGCATAATCGATAGCGTGGCTGGACTTTTGGATGTCGTTTTGTATTTGTTATTAAGGTATCAAACTTAAACTCAGACGAAGACCCCAACACAACTTCCATTCAACTAAATTCTTCAAGGTCCATAGATCCAACATAGACTTCCACAAGACTTCCAGAATAACTCTCAACCCCTATAAACCCCAGAGACTATCCGTCTCCCGTTATCAAACACTAATATAAACCTACCTGCGCAACAGGTTTCTTCCCACGACTGTTATAAGTTTGCGACTGTTTGACTGGTTTCGGAGGTGGCTTCGCCTGTTGCTTGAACGGTTCCTCTATTGGTTTCCTCGGTTTGTTGGGTTTCACTGCTGGCCGGTACTGAACAGGTGGCGGGGGTGGCGTCGCCGGTGCAGCTCCTCTGCCAGTGGGCGGTGGTAGCTGCTGAAGGGGCCGGTATTGCACAGGGGCTGGTTGAGCGGACGGTGGGCCTCCTAGACCCGACGTCCTCGGGCCCCCGAAATTCGGCAAGCCGCGTGGTATGTTCTCCTCGCTGTCCTCCAGACTATCTTGTTGCTCGTCGCTCAACTCGATATCGTCGCCGTGGCTATCGTGGTCTCGCGGTCCCTCGCGGTTTCGTATTTCATCTTCTTGCTCCTCGTTCACAGGTTTAATCGATTGCGGCAGGGCTGGGGCTGACGCTAGCCCCGTGGGTAAATTCGGTCGCAGCGGTTTCACCAGTGGAAACGATTGTGGACCGGTTGCCAGGGAGTCCTCTGCACCCTTCGGTCTGATCGCGTGCAAGAACATTAATGGATGAGTAACGCGAAGAGTAATCACCATCATTCTATTCTATCAGTCTTTCTATCGGTGGACGAAGCTTCCGGGGATCTATAGTACCTGAAGGAAATTGGACGACGAATTCGTTGGTTCACGAACGCAGCTTGAGTCGTCACTGCTGGTCGAGCCGATGGTGGTAATCTTTGGAGCCGCGCCGATCGTATGGGGATCGGCAGTCCTCTTGGCGGCAAACCGCCGACGTCTACATCCTGATGAAACTGGGCCGAGACCAACGCAGTCAGGCACGCCAAAAACTAGAACAAAGCGTTTGTTTGCACCCTTTAGAGTCAGCTTGAGGGCTCTTCAGTAGTACACCGCTGTCGGTAAAAATGTATATACTTTTGTGTATCCATATTCAAGCTACAATTATTACCGACACATCCAGACTACTGGAAGTTCCTCCCAAGAAAAAAAGCATTAACAAGTCTCCCCGTCCACCCCCTTCAGCGGCCACGGAAGCGTTCTCTATGAAATTATCTAGCGCATCGGTCGGCCGTTGGATGATCGTGAAAGTAAACGGTATTCCGCGTATAATTTGCGCCGGGCACAGTGTCCTTCCACTTATTAACAGGTTCCCTCTTTCGCCTGGTTGTCGCGCTGGACTTAAATGTCAGCCGCTCGGGATTAGTTACGTGCGCCAGCTAGAATCGTAGCGCGTCGCGGCGGACGCGTGCACGCGGGGAGGCGTCGTATCGGTATCGGATCGCTTTCCCTTTTCCACGGGATTCGACGAATCTCCCGTGTACGCGCAACGCGCGACGCGCCTCGCCGCGGAGGCTAATCAGCGACGCGTAGAAGGTGCATACGCTTGCTCAGAAACGCGTAAACCAGATTCCCGGACCGGTAACACCGCGATACCGGAGAACCAGTCACCCCTCCGCCGGAAACCTGTTACGTCGCAGATCGAGCGAGCAGAAACGCGCGAAATAAGAACAATCGAATCGCGATCGCAGCATTGAACGGCCGATTCGACAGCCGCTGCTAATCCGCCCGGTAACGTGTACCGAACGCGACGCTCGCGATTTCCTCCTGCAATTTTCGTTACGCAAGGATATGAAATACCGGTCCGCGTAGCTGTTAACGTCGCCCCTGCTCCCCGCGAGAATTATAGCGAATTATCTAACAGGAAAGAAACGGAGGAGATAAGGGGACCTGCGTGGCCGACGAGAGGTTGGGGTGGGACTTCGATCTTCCTGCTTCTGGCGACCGTGGTGGCCGAAACATTTGCGCGTTGGTCGTCTAAAACCTTCGTGGTAACAAATTTTAAATTTTAAAAATTTAAAAATCGTGTTTCGTCTTCAAATTTTTAAATTTTAAAAATTTAAAAATCGTCTTTTGTCTTCAAATTTAAAATTTTAAAAATTTAAAAATCGTCTTTTGTCTTCAAATTTTAAATTTGTAAAATTTAAAAATCGTCTTTCGTCTTCAAATTTTTAAATTTTGAAATTTTTAAAATCCAGAAATTTACAGAAATATTGGGAAAGAAAAGAGAATTCTTTGGGGTGCGATAGATCCCGCGTGACCACGAAGGGTTAAGTAAATTCGAAACTCTGAAATTGATAAGTGCCCGCCGTATTTTCCCCGCCGGTTTCTGCAGCCCGCAGGAATGCAGTCCGTGGAAGAGGGGGAGGCGACTGGCGAACGCAGGCGGTCGCGAATTTTGCTTCTTACAGGGGGGGCCCTGTAATACCTGCACTTCGTTCCGAGTCGAAGCACGCGCGGATATTTATAGGGAATACGGCTGAAAATCTAAAACGACTTTCTTACGGGGGAGGGGCCACTTTCACTCGCGTCTGCCGCGCCGATTTTTCGTCCTCCGCGCCCGAAGATCGCCGGGAATGCGTTCAAGATCTCGCCACAGTTCCTCCCTCCCCGCCGGCAAGCTGTCTGCTCTCTTTTTTCCTATTTTCTCGTTCTCTTTCACTTACTCGCCTTCGACCGTTCATTCACTTCCCTCGTACTTTCACTTTCCTCCCCTCGGCGATCGGCCCTCGCCCCGATTCATCGGCCGGCTCTTACGATGGGCGTCACGTTTTCGAAAACGAATACGTGAGATACTTCTCGCGCGGCCTCGCCGGACCTCTCCGCCGCTCATGGGCGAAACCGTTTCCGTTTTAATTGCGCCGGCAGTCGCGAGATCTCTCGTTTCGATCTACTAAAGCTGCCGGCGTGGCGAAACCCCGAAGTTGATAAAGGGAAGTATGCCAGTGGGTCTTACGCAATGTCCACCGGATTACAAAGTAACCGGTTGAGACTGAAAACGTACGCGGGTGCAGGCTGGTAGGGTTGATGGAAAGGAATGTCAAGTATAAAGGAAACTCTATATGTAAGTCGATACACTTTTTGCAGTTCGTCTAAAAACTCGCCTCTCCTACTCGACTATCTCCCCCTCTCCTCCTTTCCCTTCGCGAAGCTTTCATGCAAATAGGCTGTCATAAAAACAGAGCAAACTTGGACAGCTAAGATACCATTAAAATCTGAATGTTTGATTAAAGGTGGACACGAAACGGGCCGAAGAATGTCACTCTGCATCCGGCTTTAAAGATCTACATATTAATTACAGTCGTACACTTTGGAGAACGCTCTAATCGAACAGTTTTTATTCTTCCAAATTCTATTTCGATTCCTAAATTCTATATTACAGCATTTCCATCATCGTGAAGAACATTTGCTGATAATTTTTTTTAATTTTGGCACCTACAGTGTTTTCTAGAAGGATACTTTAACACCCGACATTTTCACTTCATACTCTCAAAATCCTTAAATAAAAAAGAAAAGAGAGGGTGATTTATAAAAATATATGGCTGAAGAACGTCACTTGTGTGTTCACAGAGGACGAGGCAAGATGGAACCAAGCTGCGCAGGGCGTTCCCGTTCGAGTAGCACAATGATTTTCAAACCAATCTATCGCGCTCCACTTTCCAGCCTTTTATCATTCTAATCAGCGAAACAGCATAGCTCGGATCACCGGGTCTCTTAACAATTCTCCTCACCTGTCTCGACGTTTCTTAATCATACCACGGTCCATTAAATACCTGCATTACAGCCGAGGTTCCGCCCTACATAAGCCCCCGACCATACGCAAAGCCCTGCGCTCAATATTCCCAAGCAAGCCTGACAAATCACTGGCCACGTTGACCTAGCCAACAACTGTTTCCCCTTGTTTCTATTTTCAATTTTAAAAAACTCGTGCGTCAGTCGCAGACAATGCTGGACAGGTGGGTGGCGTTAAGGGTTGCGGAGGTAGTGGAGGGGGAAACGGGAGATGTGCCGGGTTAATGCCGCGGGATGATGGCCTTTAATGGGTTCGCCAGAAAAGAGAAGAATTAGAAATGGAATGTTTTTCGGGTACTCACGATCACCGCGACGCGCATGGCCGTGTCCCGTGTCGCAAATGGTGGTGACGCTGGGTGTGGTGCCGGCGCGTTTATGCCTCACACTACCGCGAACGACTCCCCGTCTCCGTGTTCTTATACCTATATCCCCGTTTAAATTCCTATGGTACGAGCAGCACGCAGGCCAACTTTCCATCGGTCAGCAGGAATTGTGTTCCCCGCGCGAGCACGAGACCCGCGAAACGATTCGGTCGGTACACGGATTCTTTGTACCCAAGACCGCCGCCAATTTCATTGGTATCCCGGTACTGGACGGTCCATCCTCCTCGATTCCTCATCCCGGCCAGGCCAGGCTGGGCTTTAACGGGGCTGGAAGGGCCTGTAGCTATGGCGTAGTAATACGCTGGCATTGCTGTGTAATTTCGGGGGTACCGGTGTTGAACAGTAGATGCGGTGTGGTACAGTACTTGGAAGAGATGTAGCGACTTTTGAAGTTCGTAGGTCTTGGAAGAAGAGGTTTGATATTTTTTAATATGGCGGATTTGGGGTAACAAGCCTCTGCCACTCTTTAAGGGAAATATTATTAAGTGTTTTAATTTGAAAGAGTCGAGGTAATTTTAGAATTAATTCAATTTGATAAGTCATGGATGTATTATTGCTAATTTACTTGATGAAGAAAAAAGTGAATTGTTTTTAACTAATTTTTTCAATTTCCTTTGTTCAAAATTTGTCGCTCCCAAAATTTGTCGGATTAAATTGACACTTTCAGGGAATATTTTCAAGATGTTGCACTTTAAGAAAATATAAAAATTGATAGTAGCGTTTTATTTTATTGGTAGCGGAGGTGGTTGCTAAGTTATCCGACCTGTTGGATGCAACCACGTGTTGTTTATACATATAAATTACGTGATCGCGTGTGTTCACAGAGACTGGCCCTAATTGTGCAGTTGCAGTGGTCAGACTCGTAGCAGACGTAGTAGTAAAAGTAGACACATCAATATCGTTTATCGAGAGTTACCTAAGTATTACATCTACCCCGCTTCCTGCAAGTGCCAGAGCAGTTCACATTTTCCCGAACGCGTGAAGCCGTTGGGACTGAAAATATTGTTGGACCAACGATCAAGCGTTAATTACGACTTGGAGAATGTAACGGGGAATATAACGATGAATGTACGCGAAATGAATTCTCAGTTAATGGGCCCAGAGAGCAGTGGGGGATTTAAGGAAAAAGGCCCAGGTGGCAAACGTTCCGAAGGGCCCACTTTTTAGGAAAAATGAAGAGGTAGTTTTCTAAAAACTTACCAAAAAAAATATACTGTTTGGATAGAAATCATAATTTTTTTAAGATGGACAGGGGCCAGTTGCTCATCGACGGGCCCATCGTTGCCAATGTAATTAATGCATACTTTGCTCTTACCAAAAGTAAGAAGCTCAGTGAAATGAAATTTTTCCACAGCAGTCTAGTCACTCAATCATCTCCTCGATCTTACCCGAGTCATATTCACAATGTTAATTAACATTGGTCGTGGAAAAGAAAGCCTTCTCCGCCATTAGATATTCCCTGGCCCAAGAGCAGCAATATTCCTCGCACTTTCTTTCGCCGAAGGAGACTGTTCATGGCTACTTATCGTTAGAGGAACTTCTGCGGGGAGACAGGGCTGCAGGCTTGAATCCAAGGTCAGTGTCGGGGCCCAAGCTGACTATACTCTAATCCCCGTGATATAATGGCGATATATAATACGTGTGGGCCTTATCGCTACGCGGTGAGGTATAATTTACTGTACATCGAACTTCTACGCCTGACTACACATTCTCCGGAATAAAAATCCCAGATTCAGTGTAAAATTGGGCCTTAAGTGTGCTGTACCTCGAAAATCATCTTCTTCAGGGCCGTATTCGATATGGAGAACGTTGAAGAAGGTCCCTGTTCAATCTACAGAGCCAGATCTTGCGTCAGTGTTTTTAAAATCATTTAGTTCTGTTTATTTATTAACTTGTGTTATAATGTAGTATGCATTGAAGCTTCCACGTTAACGTGAAGACACTGCAGCTCGTTGGGAGGAACGCAGGTGTTATCTAGTTCTTGACTGTTTCGATTGAACCGTATTAAAAATGTGAATTTCAAATTTTCCCGCCGATGCGTTGTATAATACAAGCAACTGCCCGTAAAACGCTGATGGACTCGTAAACTATCCACGCACACTAAATGCAAATGTTACCAGAACATTCTCCCAGTATCTAAAACCAGTTCTCTCTTCGCGTCTCGTTCGTACATCGTAATACGAGGCGCATTTCGTTTTTCGTCCCTCTTTTCTTTCTAGTCTTCAAGGTCGGCGTATATATTTCCTCTGATTCCTAACAGGGGGTTTATTAACCCGAAAGTAATCAGGAATTTTTAACAGAAAAAGTATGATTCTTCGCCTAGAATATTTCATCCTATACCCTGCTAGAGGATATCTTAAAATAAACTACTTTAATCCAGAATCCCCGAAAGCTGCAGAATTTTTAAAATCCTCAGAACTATATTATAACGCGAACCGCGAATTAAATCCGTCTCTTCCGAGCTTCGTCTGCCGTCTGAAACTTCTTTAGAACCGTCCGAACCGCTGGAATATTCCAAGTTCAGCAAACAGTCCGGGCCCTACTCTCGGCTTCGCTTTACCCCGCGAGGAATGTGTCCAGCCGCCGTTTCGTTCAGGAATGCCGCGAGTTAGAACCCTTGAAGTCGAATCAGGTACGTTGGTCAGCAGGTCTGGGTAGAGACGCGGGAAAGAAACAGGTAGATAGGTGGATAGGTAGGTGGGTAGGTAGGTAGGTAGGTAGGTAGGTAGGTAGGTGGTGCAGCGGAGCAAGAGCTCTCGCGGGAGGCAAGTCGAGTCGAACCGGCAAGCCAGACGGATCATTTTGTGGAGGCTGAAACCCCCCATGAAACCGGTTCTTCCTTTGCGCGCGCTTCTCTTCTTCTCTTCTTCTTTCCTTTCCCTTTTTTCTTCCCTGCAAAGACGTATAGTCGACGTGTAACCATCGGCTGGTACTACTGCCGCGCATACTCCCTCGTTACACGGGTTGTATACGTGCAGGACTCACACCAGCGGCAGTACACGCTATGGCCGAAGGACACGCGGGATTATTTCGATATCGCCAATGTTGCATGCTGCCCTCGCGTGATTTTGTAGTACCGAGATACTTTAGTATCCATTCTGCATTTACCAGAAGACACGTACTTTGTATTATGAATAAGTGTCTTTCTTCTTGGTATACTTCGGTAGAAATGGTACTTAACGAGCATTCAGCACTCATCCAGGTTCCGTAATTAATTGTCTGCGATTCCTGTGGCAAAGGAGACAGCACCGAGCACATTGCATGCATTCGGTAACCATAGATGGCAGTTCAATAGTTTAGAATAGTCCCATTGAATTTTCAATATGGCGTAATGTCCCCAGTATTGTGAACCTGCTTCTCGTTTCCTCGTCGAAAATGTCGCGACTTAGCCTGGTACTCCATCTCCCTGTATCATCGACATATCTAAACTTTCCCCGCCGTGCCATCTTCAGACTTGTACCTCAACGAATCCGGTGATTGATGGTGCATCGGAATATGCATCTACTAGACAGCATTCCAACAGTCGATGAAAACCACAGATCGAAATAATTTTGTAAATAGAATAAACGAGACGTGTCGATCTGTCCGTTGCATGGAAATTGACCGTTATTGTGTAAATAGCAGAAGCGTGGCTTTTCAGCAAGCTTCTCGGCGTTGGCATAGAAAATGTTTCGGGAAAGAAGCTCACGTATCCGCGAAGGGGAAGGATGGATGTTGGTTTCGAGGCTTTCGAGCGAGGGGGCTCGATAAACGTGACGATGGCAGCGTCATCAAGCGTCTAGGAGACCGGCCGATTGAACACGGGCCGCGATCGTGCCGATTCCTCTGATTGGCCGAGAGAGCCGGCGTTACTCACGGCGCAAGAAGACTCTTTGTCTGTTTTTCGTTCGGCCGACCAGCCGGCAACCGGCCGAGCGCAACTTATACGTGCAGTCGGAGGTCCTTCAGCCGTCGCGCCGGCTGCAATTATTACGCTCGCTTTCGGATTCGATCCCGGGGCCCGTTCCTATCCGTCGCGCTCCTTCCAGCCGTGCTACAGCCCGTCGTTGGCCGCGCTGTAACGCGCCACGACCACGAAAGAGAACCACGGGCCGTGCCGGCGAATCGGTGGGTGTGCTTTTGTAATGTTTCGCCGGCGAGGATATCGGAGAAACGTCAGCGGTGATTCGGTCGCGTCGAAGGTAAGATAGAACTAAATAAATGTCCAAGCTATCCAAGCTATCCCTCGTTTATTGAAAGCTATCGGTAGACGAAGATCCAGTAGACCGCGGATTAAAAAATCGAGTTACGAACAGTTCGGTTTTGCTGTTTTTAGATCGTGGTTAAAAATTGATATCGGAATTTTTGCTTCTTACTTCGTCGCGAGAGTGGAAACGCTGTGAAAGAATACGAGAGTAGGCGGAACCAGTTTTGGATCGAGCTACCCGGTACATAGGGCGGTTGTGTTCTCCCGCGGATCCCGACTTCCTCCGACGACCTTCACCGTGGTATCGTTAAATCGTCGAAGAGCATTGGCCGTGACCGCCTCGGACACCGCGAGCATGCTTCCCAGAAAAATTCTAGTCCACTGGACACCGCAGACACTGCGAACAGTGAACGATGTAAGCAGGCCGCGCTCGTCGCAAGAAGCGTTTATTTATATTCGACCGTTTTTGTGTTTAAACGAGTTTTTAATCGAGTCGAGGATCTTTCGGCGTGTAGGAACCTCGTGCGGAGGGAAGAGTCGAGCGAGAACCCGAAGACGCTAAGTTCCTTGAAACGCTAGACGTTCCTGTATTTGTGTGCGCGCGTGCGTGTGCGTGCTTGAGGCGCGGACACTGCTTCGGTCAAGGTCGTAGTCTGCAAGTTAATGCTCTTTTTGCACGTTCTCTTTCCTCCCGACTGTACACGGTGTCTCGAAGAGCAGGCGGCTCGTGTCTGCCTGCGCGATACAATTTCAGACGGCTATTGCGAATAAAGGAAATTATTTAATATATTCTACAATAATATTCATTCAACTCGATACGAACTAATAAAAGATTTATCGTTTATTAACAAGAGAAATTGTGGCCAATATCATTTTGTCTGCTATCGGCGAGATTAATTGTAAAGGTCTGTATTTAATTTATGCCTATCATCTATTAACAACGATTTTCGCCGTTGAATCTTCAAGAACGAATTTTTAAAACGAATACTGTGTCGAGGATTGGTAACTCCACCACCGTTGGCGGACTCTAATGGCCAATGGGGTACGAGTTTCCTTCCCTCGGCGCGAAATGCAACTGTAACGTGAAAAACGTCGGCAATTTAATTAGTTCAGTCTTTATGACAGACTAACAACTTCACTGGAGACCTACGTTAAGGTTTAGCTGTGTCACATGCACGTAAGTATTTCAGTAAGTATATCGATACATAATAACCTGTTTAACACCATAATAGCTGATTTTAGTAATTTAAACCCGATTACTTGAAAGCGTATTTTGAAATAATTTCGATACATATCGATTCAAACCCAATGGGGTTTTCCATGTGGCGTCACCTATGTGGCAAGTGAGAAACTAATAAATATATCCGCAGGTATATTAGCTTCCGTAGGTAAATGTTTAAAATAAATTTACAATTACGAATTCTTCAACTATATAGATTTTCCACGCTCTATTTTAAACAGTGGCACAGATAAAGATCTATGGCGTTCCTAGATGACTCAGGTCGAAGTGGGCGGAATGGAGACTGCTTGTGTATCAGAACGTACGTATTATAACAAATTCTGTCGTGAATATACGGAGATTCTCAGATATCATTCCATTGTTTAATCGCATTCCGCATTCTATCGAAGATATAATTATTTGTTGGTAGCCATCTGACGACAGATTCGAGAAGCGTCACGGCCGTTTAGATCCATCTTGATCCCAGCGATCGCGTCTCATTGTCAGTAGCGATCCAGTAGCGTCATTAGTTGCGTTATTTGTCAGCGAATGTCTGGTCTGCCGTTTGCAGACGTCTGACAGCATGGATAATGCTTTTATATCGTTGTTGCTGTTTGTTACGTTAATAAACTTCGGATATTGCACGCACAGAACTGTGAGTAATAATACTTCGCTATTCCAGCGTTAATAGTAACAACAGGATTCCATTAATTCAGTAATTTGGATCAATGTCCTTTGACGTAAAAAACAAAGGTCGGGTGTACCGTGATTCATCGTGATTATTCTATCTCGCATCTGTGGTCCAGTTTAGAAATTATTATGACGATATCTCGGGACCGCTGGTTGAATAACAATTCGATGGTAATTGGGAGCAGCGCGTTAGTTAATGAGGAACCCGAGATCCCCATGACCCATTTATTAATTATCGTGGGAACTTTAATCGAACCGCTCGTAACGACACGACGCACGGAAATTTAATCGCGGCGTGTCAATTAATTATAACGACCGCGTGAATATCAGAATTAAAAAAAGAAAAGAAATGCATGATAATTACGAATTATAATGTTATTCCATTTAAATGCACAGTTGTAAACAATATATTTACATTTTTTTATATAAAAGAATTTGCCTGGCACTAGTTACGATCATGGGTGAATCCTGACTGTGGCGATTTATGTAAAGACAATTTAACGACAGTATATTTAAGAGCTGACGGTCCCAACGACACGTTGCATTACCTGTGGGACTTTCGCGGTAACCCGTCCATATTATTAGCTCTCACTTCACGGTCAGCGTATCTTCAAATAGCATGGGCGGACTTCCTCGAGAGGAGAAACAATTCGATAACGTTTTCAGAGGCACCTGAATATACCTTCGGAGTAACTTTAAACAAGGTCAGCATTCGCTTAAAATCATACTTTTCTCTGTATTAATAAAATGATTCGATTCCCAGATTATAGAATTCAACGATGTAAACGACACTGCGTTAATAAATATCGCTAATGTCGTGAATACTAATGTTCTCCACCCAATGTTTTTCCAATGGGAGCGCAAGGCTCCGTTGCGGAATAGCGACTTTGTCTCCTTGGACATGGAAGGCAGTTCTTACAACGATACTCCGATGAATATTACTAGACAAGGGACTGTAAAGATTTCTGTAAGAATTCCGCAACGCATATGCGACTAAAAGTTCATCGATGCGAGATTCGAGTAATTTTTGAGTTTCATGTTTCCAGCTGAAAGGATTCTGCTCACTAGATCATTCGGAAGTTATGCCGCACATGCTACACACTGAGAATTCCACGCAGGTTGATATTACTTTCGACAATATGCAAACGAATAAAAGCTTCGCCCATAGTAGATTTGCTATCGAGTTGCTAGTAGTGGGCGAGGGAAACCCGAGTATACCTATGTTTGTCAATCCTAGGAAAAGTATAGACGATGAGCACACTCCTGGAATATTCGAGGTAATATTTACTGTGTAACCTTTCCTCTGCGGGCCTTTGGTAAAATATACAGCGTTTAATAATAATTATTGCTTCAGGTCGTCGAAGTTAGGACGCCTCCTTATAAAAGCATGGACAACTTTCGAACGGAGGGAGCTTATTTACAGTGGATGCCGATATCTTATACAAGTCTCTCTCGCGATGTAACAAATTGGACAGAGATAATGCAGTATCCACCGCTGAAAGTAGCTAATCACACAAGCGCTATTAAAGACACCATGCTGTATTGTTATTACGGAGATAAGGTTGACGATTTGCTTACGCAAAGAATTATTGTGTCGTTGGGAATGAAAGGGGACGGCTTTTATAAGAGGACATACTACTCTACTTGGTATTTTCATTTCGACTGTCCTTATATCATTGTATTTTAGAAAGAATCTAGTAATATTAACTTTCTTTTCAGGACCTTTTTAATTGGCTACGGTACACCACCCAACGAACAATTCTCCTACTTGGTGATTATGATTATATCGATCGGCGTCGGTCTTCCGCTGATTATTCTGATAGCAAGTGGTATATATGTTTGTATACGCAACATGCCTCGAAAACATAGCGAGACTTATTTGAGCCAATGATGACCTAGTAGCTTGTATAAACAATTCTATCCGCGTGGTGTTTGATAGAAATCCTAGCACGCTTAGTTGCATTTCCGATACCACCGTTAAACTTTACAAAGAGATTTTCCTATATTTATACATAGCACGTATATATATTTTTTACACAGTTTTGCAATTCATAAATTGACTAGAAGTATATGTCGACGCAATGCATAAACAACTGTTCTGTACAAATTTATACACCAATCATTAATAAATTGAAAATGAACGATCGTGTGTCTTTTATATCGAGTGAATGATACTACAGCACAATGCCGTTGAAGTTGTACAGCCTATCGTTTATTATGCTGATAGAAGCTTAGTAGACTACGACGGAAGGAAGATTAAGAAGCTAATTGAATAACCAGCCATGGATTTCTTAATAAATAATAACTGAGATGCACATTAAGTGTTGGTGTTTATAAATGTATATCGTTTTATTATCAGCAACGAATATGAAATAAAAATGTGTAGCAACGGTTGCCCTAAATTAGCTCTTACATCATTTCGCAAAACTAACCAAACCCACGATGCACTGTTCGATTTCACGTGACACTTCGCAATTCCATGGTAGTTACTCGTTTCAGTGTATTTTTAATGACGATGGATTTTTAACAGAAGACTTTAAAGCACTTGATAGAACCGAAAATGAGGTATAATAATAAAATGAAGCTTCCATTTAAAATAAATTTCTCTCACTTCGGCAGACCGAGGGCTGGAGTCCAAATCGTCGGACGCAGGGCTGGCAGATGGTTTTAAGGTCGCGCCACCAGATGGCGCAGAAAAAGTAATCCAAAAGTGGCAAAATTCAAATATCTTGAATGAAAAGGATGTTCGACGAATTGAGAAATCAGGAATTAATATGCACCCTGACACGCACACACTTCCCAGAACACTGAACCAATCATTTTCTCAGGGCTAGACAAAATTTTATTTCGCGATGCCGAAACTTTTATTGTGCCTTAGCTACCCTCACTGGAAATGGTAGAAATCTCTCGCAGCCGCAACGTCACTGGTAACCCGGCGGGTGCAGATCGTCAGCAGGCTAGCCGAGCAGATGGAGTAGCTCTCCGCAAGTGTTACGGGGCGTGCTAGCAGAGGCGGATGTTTTCAGGCGGGGATAGCGAGGGTGGCCGGCGTGATACCGTGTTTCTCGCTATCACGGGGGCAGCGGGCGAGGTGGTGTCAGTGGAAGGGTAGAATTTCATTGATCCGTCCGTGGTACGGAAGCACGGGGCGTGCGAATTTACGAATCCTGCCCACGCTATCGACCTGTCACCATTTACGATTAAACCGAATTACACCTTGCCGAATTCCTCTCCCATGGATCGCCGCCGTTACCAACGATCATTACAGCGGCCGGACATTCGATGGGCATAAAGGGAATGCCAAGGGGGCGAGTTTGAACGAATGTCGAGCGTGAAAGGAGTGCATGCCGCAGCCGTGATTGGCCGAGTACGGATTCGTAGTTGCGACAGTCTCTCGCGCAGGGGTAGTCGAGCACAAGGGGGGTGGGGGGGGGGGCGGAGGGGGTTGGCTCTCGTATAGGGTAGCGAGCGGTGCGGTCACGGTGGGGCGCCTCGAAACTAGTTCCAGTTGAGTCCGCTGCGCGAGATTGGCGCGTGGCGGTGCAATAACGTCCGCGTCGGGGGTTGTCTAATCGCGACAGTCCACGGGAGGAAGCTTTTTCTGCCGCTGGGGGACAAAAGAACGGAGAACGAAAGAGGGAAGAAACGTGCGCCGCCAGACGCAGAGTGATCCCTGGGACAGTGAGAACGGGGGGAAGGACTGGTGAACAAAAGTGTGAAATCTCCGTGGCCCCGGGGGCAGGCTTCGGGGGGGTGGATATAGAAGGATCGGCCAGGGGGGAGAACAGTGCGGACAGAGAAAACGTCGAGAGGCCGAAAGGGTGAGTGCTAGTGGCGATCAAGAAGTGAGTGGGCCAGCGGGAGGGGGGCGGGGGGGCACATCCGAGAAAGAGTGAGAAAGTGCTAGATGGTGGTGGGAGACAGTGAGAGAAACAGAGCGAGCGGGAGGGAGAGGTTGGGGTGAAAGGGGAGAGAGAGAGAGAGAGCGAGAGAGAGAGCGAGCGAGAGCTAGAAAGAGCGAGAGAGAGTAAGAGAGGGAGAGAAGGAGAATCGGGACGGAGACGGAGGACGTGTGTGTGCGCGCGCGCGCGTGTATGTGCCAGGAGGGTGCCGACAGGGGGAAGGAAGTGGAAAAGGACCCGGTCGGGTCGGGAACGTAAAGGGGCACGAAGAACGGAAGGAAGGCAAGGAAAGACGGGAAGGATCGCCAGTCCAGTGGGGCAAAATCAGCAATACGGGGGCTGACGGCGGCACGAGAGGGCACAGAACGCGTCGGGTCTGTCCCCCAGAAAGGGACCGTCGCGCGCAACGCGATCAATTTTCGTTGCGACGCGGGCGGCGAGACTGGAAGGAAAGGAAGAAATGACGACTGCAGCGAGATACCGATAACCGGCCGGATAATGTTGTCGCAGAGCAAGTTTTACGCTCTCTTTATCCACTACACGTTTGTGTAGCGCGACACGGGGCGGGTCCTTGCCGCTGCGGTGAAGAAAGAGAGAAAGAAAGAGAGAGAGAGAGGGGGAGAGAGCGAGACAGAGAGTGTGAGAGAGAGAGAGAGGAAGGCAGAGGAAGTTCGGAAGAGAAGGTGGCGGAGGAGCGAGGATAGGACGAAGGACGAAGAACACGAACGGAGGGAACGAGGGAGAAGAATTTGTCGGTGAAGATTCTTTGGAACGGACACCGAAGCACATCCGGAGGCCAGCTTTCATCTGTCGTCGGTTTGTTGGTACATGGAAGAGGGAAGAGGGAAGAGGATAGGGAAAGAGAGACAGAAGGACAGAGAGTTTTGCCCGTGGTACGGTGTTAAAGTTTACAAGTGTCGTTGCTTGGTAGTGTGCTAACCCTTGCCGAGGCTGAACAAGCAAGGCCCGCGGAGGTATCTCAGAACCCGCCCCTCCTCGACGTCGCAGTGCCTCTTCACCATATCGCTACGTCTTGCTTCTTTTCGTTCGAACCGCGACTATTCGACGCTACCAGGAGAAACTCCTCGACCGTAAGTGCAACTTCTATACCATATCTCTGTCTATATTCCAGCGCGTCGCCTACCCTGTGTGTCTCTATGCGGGCGCGCGTGTCTGTGTGTGTGTGTTTGGACGTGTATGCGTGACAGGCATCGATCAGCTCGACGGTTACACGCGAGTGGAAAAAGAGGTCTGATCCGTGAACACACGGTGTCGGGCCGACCGTTGATTTTACTACTTCGACCGCGTGCGCTACCCCCAGAAGGCGCTAATGGCGCTCCTCGCTCGCAGATCCCTCGTTTCATAATCCTGTTGTTCCCGAGATTTCGATAGAAAGTGAGAGAAACGGGCGAAGGAATTTTTCACGCTACCTATACCGATCACGGTGACGTAAAGCGTTCCACGGCGAATCAATCACCGTGACCATTATGCAGCTTCGATTGAGTCGGAAGGATAGCGAGAATCGAATCTGTAAAGTGACACACACACACATGCACGCACACGTACACGGGCAGACATATATCTGGTTATAGCGTGACACGCGACTGCTGGTTCCATTCTCGATATATCGATCGATAGCCGCCTCCGGTCAGGGATCAGTCGGTGGTTCATTCGCGATAACGATGAGCGCTCTTCTTCTTCCTCTTCCTCTTATTCCTCGTCCTACTCGCCCTCCTATAGTCTAGCCTCCACTTCTCCAGATTGGCCCGCACGTGAAATAAGGGTTTCCCTTCGCGTTCGTCGCGAAGGTCGTGCTCGTAGCGCTCGTGACAGAGCGACGCTGGTTGTGTCGTGCTCCTCCGTATGCTCGTATGCCTGCCTGTATTCCTGTGTGTCTCGTGATGACCTTCCTCCGCGCGAAAATTGCCGGTCAATACGACGTGCACGATCCGCTTAAGAGTCGTGCGATGGTATCGATCACCGACTAAACTCGTGCACCACGACGTTTCGCAGGGACTTTCTTTTCGCCCACCCCAAGGAAATACGCGTGGGCACGGTGTGCACCCGATTCCAGCTGTAGCCGTTTCGATTGCCTCGCGATCGATTGATTTCGGTGGTCGTTGCTGGCACCGTCGACCATCCCACCTCGCTTTGACTCATCGAACAGATGTCTCAAGTCGTCTTGAGTTTTTTAATCACTTTCCAAAAATAGTAACACCCCCGAGGGTTGCAATGATTATCGGTGATGTCGTGGAGAATGTATATATTCGACCACGTTGAGTGTTTTAAAAATATTTCAGTCGGAATGTGTTGAAATCAAAATTTCTAGGCTGCTTTTGTTTTAATGGATTCCAGTGGTTAATGGGTTAATTTGACGCGATTAAGTGGTGACATTAGTTCGTGGAACGATGTCTTTGCTGCGTTTAAAATTTGACGAACTATTTTCCTCGATAAATAAAAGATCGATACCGCAGCCGTGTAATGTCAAAGGTCGTATCAAAGCTACATTGTCTGTGGTAAAAGGAAGCGCATTTTCCCCGGCCATTCTGTCCGAGAAAAGCGTGACGTCAAAGTCGATTCCTTCGACATCGCTTAAACGCCTCTGCCATTAATACCTCGTGCATACGATATTTAATTCCGCCAGGAGAATCTTGCAAGCGTTACTTGTTGGCATTTCGCATGCAACAGTTTCGTGCATCGTGTCGTTTGATCGGTTTCGTGAACGTGGCATTTAATGGGAATCTAGTTGGATCTCAAAATTGATTGCAGATGCTCGAGGAAAATTGTGATTTTAAATTGAGCAATCTTAAAAAATTGCGATAGCAGAGCATGCAGAGCATTTTTGAAGATTTATAATTCTATTGTATTTTGGCTCAAAGAATGATTTTTTAAAAACTTTCGGTTTTTGATAATCGCAATTTTTAAAGGTGTCAGTCAGAGAATTTTCCATTTTCGGCAACTGTAGTGTCAGACTTCGCAGTCCTCGAGAATTGCAGTATTAAAGTTTTGCACAATTCTCAAGAATTATAATTTTAGAGCTTGTAGTCCGGGATAGTTGCACTTTTCGAATTTACAGGGTTCAATAATGGTAATTCTAGACTTCACGACCCCTGTTAGCTGAGTTGTTTTAGGATTTACGAACCTCGAGGGTTACAATTTTTAGAATCTATTTCAGTTTTCGAGAGTTGTGGTATATTGGAGCTTGCGAGCTTTAAAATAGAACCGTTGAAAGTGGAGAGTCAGAGATAACGTGGTATCATCCTTCGTAGGAAGTCTACATCTTTTTGATTTCGAATACGCCATGGTAATAAACGGTCTGGCAAAAACGCGCGCGCATATCAGCCACGGGGAGGGTGGAAGAAGGGTCGGAGGGGGCGGAGGAGATTTTGCAGGGCAAACGATGGGCGAGCGAATGCAACAGGTGCGATATGCTTCGCGCGACGTTCTGAACTCCAGTGCTCAGAAAGGAGTACGAGTGCATTGAGTTTCCGTCGATTTTATTACATATCGCCCTTCTTAGCATATTTTACGACACTCTATTATCTTTCCCCCAACTACTTGAACAGTAGAATACCATTACTTATGCGGGAAATTAAAATCGAGAGAGGAAGAACCTGATTTAAAAGTAATATCAGCCGACCAGAGCCGGACACAAAATTAGTTCCACTCCGGTGAAAAGCAATTCAGTGAAATTGTTTTTATTTGCTTAACTGTCAAGCTAAATCATACTGGCAAACTAGAAAATATTTTATTTTAAAGCAAGGGTCAATAAATAATATAATATTCCCTAACCAAGGAAATTGAATAATTAAATTTAAGTTAAAAATACTTGTCTACCCTTATAAAATACTATCGATACTACCTCTTTGTTTAATACACTTAATTGATTACAATCCCAAAAGGTTTCCAAAGTTCTTCAATCATTTATTTCAATGAATTGACAATAAGTCTCAGAAACTTAACTAGCCTGTTAAACTATTTCCAACAGCACTTCTAAATTCCGTCTTCATTACGATTTTATACACATCGTATTTCACCTTGAATTTCTAGAATAATTTCTTCAATTATTAATTCAACCCCAGACCTTGGTATCGTCCTAATATTAGATCCTCGACAGGGATGAACTCCGCAGAGAGAGGCTACGAGACTTTCGATGGGGAAGGCTGATGAGACACAAGTACGGAAAATAAAGAGTTCAAGGTCCCATCCATTGATGGAGAACAGTTGATCGTGGTCACATCTGGTGGTCTTCCGAAGCAGAACGACAATGTAGACCGTCGGAGAAGTCAGGCGTTAGGCGAGCAGGCAAGCAGGCAGGCAGGCAAACGGACAATCGATCGATTGTCCTCGCAAGAACGCATGGCCCTGTTCTGCACTATACTTTAGCCTCAGATATACTTTGTCTTTTGTGGGTCGTGTCATTGCAGCTGATTCCGTGAGAGCAACAATTTCTATTGTGTACTCGATGCTGTTATTTTGATATCGTACAGCACGCTATAACCGACTTCCCCATACCCCCGTTGTTCTAGATTCCCGATTCTTCGTCACACTATTATTCCACGAAAATAACGTGCGACTAAACTAATTTTACTGAATCAATTGTATAAGTGTCCATAAACGTCGAGCCATTCAGTGACTTGTCTAAGATTGAATCGTAACAGACAACGTCTCTACTCCCAAGCAAAGACAGCCGGTACCTGTAGCTCGGCGAATTAATGATAATAAGCCTTTAATACGATTATCTGAAACATCAGGTACACCCAACACTGGTCGCTACTACTGCTATCCTCCACTGGCGAAGCGCAGTAACTTCCTACTACTGCGGCCGACCAGACACCGTCCTCTGCTACTTCCTCCGCCTCTCCGCGTATTCCCAAGCAATAGCACTCGACCAGTTTACATACCCCAGTATAAACGTGCTCTCCCATGCCCATTAAGTGGATAACACGACTCTTTATACCACAGACATCAGGATTATCGGTCGACCTGAAGAATTCATATCTGCAACTACTTCCACCGAGACTAGTAAAGTCTCTTACCTTGTTACAGCCACCAGCGCACCATTATCTTCAACGATTGACTCTAAACTCGTTATCCTAAAAGCAGACCACATACCTACCACACATCCAGCTGCGTTTTTAAACTCTTCCCATGGGATTCTCGCTGGCCGATCGAAGTCGGATGACCTACATCCGATTCGATTACCGATCCCCTCAATCGCTCCGCCGCGTATCGTCGCGACGGATCAAGAGGAGTCGCATAACACGTCGCGATGCAAAAACAGACGGTCCCCCCCTCCCCCGTTTTTTCGCCGTTTTCAAGCCTTGGCATTGGTGGACGTTGCTCGAGTGGGGGCGATCACGGATGGTGGTGGTAACGACGGTGCGGCGACGGTGTAGCGTCAGCGGTCGTCGTCATGACAACGTTTTTCCGCAACGTACCCGGCCTGGTTCGTGACGTCACGCGACGTCGGCAGCGGTGTCGGCGTCGGGTCGCTGCTGTGCCACGCCACGGACGCGGAGAAAAGGGGTTTTCCGTCGACGACGGTGGCCACCGACGGCGCCACCGTTCGCCCGACGCTTCGCCAAGATGGCAGCCTCGCAATTACAGGGAATGCAGTGGGCCACCGCGAATACTTCACACCCCTCCACCCCCGCGGCCCCTGATACCATCGCATTCACAAAACTCCAATCCAGGGGATGATTTTTTATGAAGCAGCATGCGTGTGGGTTGAATTGACGGAAGGTGAATGCATGGAACCTGGGAAGCCTGATTTTATTATAGAAACATGCTTTGTTTATTCATAATTTCGAAATGGTAATATTGGTAGAATAGGATGAAAAGGTAGCTTGGTATCCATTTTACAGCAGAATGGAGGCTGGAAGGTTTCGCATTGTTCCGCGGCAAATCGCGCATTCGTTTCGTACCACTGGCAGCTGTGTGCATTAGGGTCTGTATTGATCCGTAAATCGGACTTTCGAAAAGACCATTGGAACGTCTTCCCTCGATAGCCCTGTGCCGCTCGACCGAGCGGTGCCTCGCGCTGGCCGTAATAAGTAGTACAAGTTCGATAATGTAGCGGCGGCTGTGCTGGATACAGCTGGCACACGTTCCTGCATATCCGTTTTCACGCAGCCGTCGAATCATCCGTTACCGTTAATCGCGGCGCACCGTATTACCGTGCGAGGCGTTCCTTAACGGTATTCGGCCGGGGTATAGTGATTCCAGGGCGCCCTCGTAAATCCGGGACGCTCGCAAGAAACGAGCAGTATTACTCTCTTCAGCGGGAGAGGGCTCTTGTAACGTCGAATGCTTTTGTTGATATCCCGATGAAGGCTAATTTACCATAGACGTACCTGACCCCGTTTCACTCCAGCCTGCGTGTTGGCAGAGTGCCGTTTTTATTGTAGTCATTTATCCGCAGGACGAGAGCTGCAATAGGCAATTAAATCGAGCCCCATTCTACGTCGTTGAATTATGTGCCTCCATAACATTTGTCGCGCTGTGCCTTCGGGTGTATCCGATTTACAGCGGACCCGATGATTCCGGATTACGGAGAATCCTCCGCCGAGCGAATATTCCGGCGAACCTTGGCGACAAGCGGAGCCGATCGAACCATCGCCGTAGGTCGTCCAGTGTTCTCCTCTGTTCGGGAATGGAAGCATGCGAGGCGGGCGCCGGGGCGCGCTCGCTCGTGCTCCCACCGGTGTCGCAATTAGCGCGTCGTTGTAATCGAATTAAAAGGATAGAATGGCCCCTGGCGCATCGGTCGCCTCGCCGACCGCTCCGCAAATTAGCTCGGCCGCCTTCGCTCCTCCTCGGCGGACGGGCTACCACCGCCGCGGGGCCGATCCTGCGTACACCCGCTCCCGCTGGCGATCAACCCTTCACTCTTACTTTTCCTGCTTTTGCGTATGGGCGCGCGCGTCCCGCCGTTGGCGCCGCGACGACGACACCGATGCATAAGCGCGTGACCGAGTTCCGGCGGAATATGATCGACCGCGCGAAACTCGGTCAAAGACCACCGACACCCTTTTCCTCGAGCCAGCCGCCTATATCGCGTGGCTCCGTGTAAATTTTTGTTGCCGTGAATATGCGTGAGCACGCCCGCCACTCTTCCACGGGCGACAAAACTCAAGAGATCGTTTTCTCGCTGCAGCCCGAAAGATATTCGAAAAGCGCCGGAGCGCAAACGCTGGCTATAATCCCGCCATTGTTCTTCGAAAACCGGGGAAAAGAAAAGCTTGTTTCAGTTGTTTCCATTGTCGAACCTCGGCGGAGAATAATCGAAGCAGAAACGGCACTTTCTCGCGGCTAGGATTTTGGTGATTAATTATTATAAATGATAATTGCGTTCTTGTATTTTTCCCGGAGTTTTGGATTCAATTTTGAGTAGAGTTTCTGAATTTTTAATTGAGACTGTGTGTATGTAGATGATTGGTGATTATTGGGGTAATACTTGCGGTTTTTTATATGAAGATTTTTCGCTCTTGTTGTAGATAAGTATCGATCGACTCGAGAATCGGACTATGTTATTTCGGATAACGGATTGATCGCACCCGTCGCTTCATTCACACGTGAGTATGTGGACGTTGGAGTATTTTAATAAGTCCCTTATACTTGGCCGGTAACATCTGTCCCCGATGGGATTATTGAAGGGTACCGATAGCGATAACTGAGCGCATGGAAAGGTGAAGTATACAAATAGCGAGGAATATGTATGAAAAGATAGTAAGCTGGGATATAATGCCCAGCTTGCTCCCATCGAGGTTACACCACTGCTCAGTGATAAAGAATCAGTGGGCGACCTGGATAGCTCAGTTTGTAGAACAATCGCTGGCAAATGAAGGATGCGGATTAAAATAGCGATTTAGCAAATCAGATCAGCTGATTCTTTGTCCCCGGGGCATTCTAATATTCCTACATTCATGGAAGATGTGCTCCTCTTTCTAGTCAATAGTGAACAATAGAATACCCACCAAATGTTCGTTTCACTCGATGTGTGAGTATAGAGGCCGTTGAAATAGCATGTAGCATTTCAGTAGCGAGGTATCTCGGTGTTAAGACTCTTTAACGTTGCACGAACTATACATATAACGAACTTCTGGTGTTCAAAGTGCTTCCCTTACTTCAACGTTCAAATTCATATTTGAGAAGTCATCGGTTATTATCGACGAACTCACAGTTTCAAATTCAGCTCCGAATGGAATTCAGCTTGGAAACGATAACAAATTCAAAACGGTCACTCAATAATCTAAGCTAAAGAAGAAAATACCCCCGCGTGGCATCTGCCACATCCACTTGTCACTTTTAACACCAGAAGCTTGAAAACACCATCCCCCGAACAACCGACACCTTCCGTCGCTAACAATCATCACTCCGCCATTGAACTGAACCCATTCTGAACCACGGCAGGTCGGACATGAAAAATCTTGGTTCGCGTTGGACGGTCCCCGACATAGCACGCACTGCCGCAGCGCGTTCGTCATTTCTCGTCGCCATTTCGTCGGAACGAGATTCAGGTAGCAGCAGCAGCAGCAGCCGTATCAGCGAGAGACGCAGCACTAGCATTAAAAGCAGAGGAAGCAACGTTAGAAGTAGCGGTAGTGGCAGCGGTACAGGGTGTGCCACCGTCAGAGGCAGCTGTTCTGCGAGCGAGCGCGTCACGGCGATCGACAAGAAGAGGGAAAAGAGGGGCATCGGCAGATCGGCAGTGGACGTGCTGCACGAGGCGCATTTATCCGTCCGATCGTACGTAACGGCGTCGTCAATTCGCATCGACGGCACGACGCGTCCCGAATCGACGCCCAGGCACCGGCCTCTAGCCGGCAATTCGCGCGGTTCCCAGCACCGGTCTCGTCCTCGCCAGCCGCAGCCGCAGCCACCGCAGCAGCCACTCTATTACCCCGCCGCATCGTGGGACACGCGCACATTACACTTCAGGAACTGTTAGCACCGATCAAAAGTGAGTAGATCGCATCTCCCGCCCCTCCAGCCACTTCTACAGAGGCTGGCTGGGAAATTGAAGTTTGTGCATCGGGCATGTTCTTAGGTCCCCGAGTCTCCGCCACTAGTTGTGGGATGAAATAGTGTATAAAGCGAGGAGGATCTATCCAACAGCGGAGGAGCTTTTATTTGTTGGATTGAGTCTTGTTAGGCGCAATGAAAATTTATTCTCGTCGCCTTCCTTTGCAGGGTTATTCAGTAGCTTCGAGGGTTCGGAGGATTTTTTCCTGGGTGTAGTGGAATTTCTTAGTATGGATTCTCAGGAGAAAAATAGATATTGGGAGGATTGTGTTAGAAGAAGGATATACAGTCGTGTCCATGAGTATTAGGAAATAAATATTTGTGAAAATCGCGAATTGATTGAAGAGCTCTGAGAAATTTTATTTAATATTTTTAATTATTTTATTTGGTATTTTAAATTGAAAGCGGTGGCGAGTATTAAATTTGTAGCAAATCTCCTGATACTTATGAACGGCAGTGTATTTATTGATTATTTTTCAGTCGATTAAAAATTCACTTTTGTGAGGGTTGGATTAAAACTACTTGTGACGATGCTACATTTCAATATTCCCGAAATTTGTTCTGTTTCCTCGTTGAAAATATTCAATTGCAACCAAGATCCCTTCCCCGGCGCTTCTAATGCCACTGTACCGTGGTTTTAAACTGTGCCGTTTCTCGTGTCCAGGAAGGTGGCTCAGCTGTGTGCAGCTTAGACAATGTCCGAAGATTCTGACTCTGTATCAGAGGAAGAAAGAAGTTTGTTCCGTCCGTTCACGCGGGAGTCCCGGGCAGCGATCGAGGCTCGCATTGCCGAAGAACATGCCAAGCAGAAGGAGCTCGAGAAGAAGAGAGCGGAAGGCGAGGTAAGGACGCGGTTCCATTCAATTTTCCAATCAGCGTAGAACAGCGAGCATCGATTCCGAGGAATCGTTGCTGGCTCGCCGCTAGGAACAGACTTTTATTTATAATCAGAATTTGGAAAGCGATTCTTTTCGTTGTTCTGTTTCTTTTCTGTGTGGTCTAATCGCCTGGAGTGCAGATCCGCGCGCATTTCAAGAATAAACGAAACTTCCAGCGCTTGATCTTCGTTAATTTTTCAATTCCAAAAGCTCTAGTATATCGAAGTGGTGCCTGAGAAGTAAAGTTGCCGTTGAAAAATTGTGAAATTAACGAAGAGGTATTTTTCAATGCACGTGGATCGTCCTTGCCGATTATTAGCACACTCTTCTTTAGCATCCACTCAACATCCCAATGTAACCAAATGTCCTTTCAACGAATACCCACGTACGTGCACACCAGAACGACAAACGTGACCATCGACGCTGTAACGCGAGCGAGAGAGTTTCTCCTCGACACATTGCCGGAGAGTAAATTTAATTGTCCCCGTCCCTCCCCATCGATCTCCGATCTCCGTGAATTCCGCGCGCGATCCCCGCGATCGGTGAAGTGTAGTTCCAAGAAGGCAGCCACGATCGTTGTACGTAACGTGCTCAATTAACATCGATGTACAGGTTGTTCTACTTTGCAGATCTATATAGCGAGCCCTCGAACGTACAAGCATCGCTCTTAAAGTGCGTTACAAACTTTTTTCCCCTCCCCTCACGGATCAACACTTGTGCTCGAGAGCCGATCGATGGTTCTCCATGGAACGTCTTTTCATTCAATCTCTCTTTCCTCGTTTGAACCGAGAGATTTGTTAAGCCTGCCGGGTTGGTTGGATTTAAACGATCCGGATATCCGTGTTCCTGGGACAGATCGATCGGTCTCGAGTACAATTTACCCACGGTTGTTGTCCGTGACGCTCGATGGACGTTCACTATTACTACATCTCTATCTCGTAAATATATTTCTATTTTTTCTCTATCTCTCTCTGTCCTATCTATATTGTTTTGTTTTTGCGTAGCTGCAGTGGCGTTTTTTGCGAGATCTGTTTCTTCATGTTCACTAACCATATACATATCTATTATATACAATATTTGTACGTACAAGCTGCGGTGTTTCTACCCCTATCCCTTCTTGTAAACAACCGATTGTCGCCTATACCCGTCGCGTTGATTGTTTGCTTGATCTACTGCTAACCGTAGTTGGAAATACATGCCTATCCTATTGACGACTTTTGTCTCTGCGTGTACACCTCTCTCTCCTTATGTGCGTGTATAGAACACGACTGTCGTCGAATAATGTATTGTATTTGTGTTTTACCAAAGATGTGTTCGCGCGTACGAGCTCGATGTCTGCAGTGTCACTATTTGTGCCTGTTTCTATACGTACATACATTATCGCTGTGTCGTAGTCCCCCTCTCTCTTTCTCTCTTCCCCCTCTGTGTTCTTTGCTGTATAGTAGACACCCACCCTCTGACTGTGTTACTTCAATACTCACACTGGTCACTTTAGAATAATTGTTCTATATGGATGGCGTTCATTTAATTCCGTTACGAAGAGTGCTTTTGTAAATGTATTCAGGATGAATTAGATGCGGTCACTGTGACCCTGATTTATTGAGACAGATTATTTTTTTAAGTGATTCCATTGTTGGTCGTCTGGTAGATAGAATCTGAGATTCTTTGGACTCCAGGGTTTCTGAGTTTATATGTTTTTAAGTTTCTGAGTTTTGAGTTCTGAAGTTCCTGAGTTCCAAAGTTTCTAAGTTCCCAAGCTTCTGAGTTCTAATGTTCCTAAGTTTCTAGGTTTCTAAGTTTTCAAGCTTCCTAAATTCCTAAATTTTTATGTTTCTAAGTTCCTACGTTTTTAAATTCCCAAGTTCCCAAGATATTAAGTTCCTAAGTTTCCGAGTCCCCAAGTTTCTAAGTTTCTAAGCCTCAAAGTTCCTAAGTTCCTAAGTTTCTAAATCCCTAAGTTTCTAAGTTTCAATAAAATTGTAGGATTGATACATACTAGGTAATTTATTACCCCGAAAATTTTGAAAAATATCTGAATTAAATATATAAACTTCCAAGGTAATGACACATCTTTGATGTTTGACAGAACTAAGAAAAAAAAGCACGATATATCAGGCGATATTATGGGCACGTGATGCGTCTGACCATATACTGACCCCTTTCCCTTTCACTCTCTCTTCCTCGCTTCCCATTACGCTAGCTCCAACCATACTTTGTTACATCCTTCCCCAACTTCTCACGTATACATTACCTTGGAAATTGTTTCCTGTGCAAGTTTCTTAAACTAATATCTTCAGACTTAACTACCAGCATTTCCACGAGGCAAAAATAAGGAATGTTCACACGAAGTATTTGTAACGGAATTATTGAAGTGAAAGATCCAGCATGTAACTTTAATTCTTCTCCATTGCTATGCCATCAAATCATATACATAGATACATCCCCTCGTCTATAATATTAAAAAGAAAAAGTATTTAATATTCATACTTTTACATTTCCAAATCTATCAACCCTTCAATACAGCACCGAGAATGTAAATTATTTATCGCACAACTTCATTCAGCATCCACCAACGAAACTCTGTGAATTGGTATCAGAGATTTCACGTTCGGGCAGGATACGCGTCCTACATTTCAATCCAATCACAGATTCAATATTAATTAATAGAGTGTCTTTTCACTATCCCCTTCATACAGCCATCCAGAACAAGATCAGAGGAGGGAAAGAGAGAGTCGAGATGGTATCAATTGACACGCTTCGATATCTTCCTCCTTCTTTCCCCCTTAGCTTGCCTGATCCCGCGGTCCTCTCGCTTTAACGTTCTCCGTATCGTTCTATGCCCAGATATTTAACATATATAACGTTATATGTACATACATACCTAGATAGAACGTATACAAATATCGACATATATGTATATACATATGTATTTCTGTTTCATGCCCCTACTATATAACTTCCTTCCTCTCCCCCGCCCTTCACTCTGCCTCACTATCTTCTCTAGCGCCTCTATCTCTCTGAAGCTTCTCCAATCGATCCCCGATCCCCCCCCACGTATTACGTATATATCACCCTGTCTTACTGTTTTTCTCTTTGACTGCCTGTATTAGCGAGCCCCCTGTCTGACTCACTCGCCCAAACTCTTCCAGCCCTTTTTCTCACAACCGTCCGACCAACCACCCGCGAACCCCTTATTCTGTGTGTTGTATCTGTGTGTAACGAATGTTTCTCCGTTTCTCCAATTTCAGACTGGTTTTGGACGGAAGAAAAAGAAAAAAGAAGTAAGACGTTGCGTCACGCTAAGTAATACCACTCTCTGTCTCTCTATCATCCAACTTTCTTACCTTTATCATGATGATATGTATACATACACACACACACATACACGAACACACCCGTATGCATACATAGCCGCGCGTAGAGGCTCGTCACTTATTTCATTTGCAAACTACGATCGATCCGAGCAGATCGCACGTTCGTCACCCGATACCCGATAAAACTGTAACACGTTTCGACGCGAGACACATAAGTTCTGCGGACGCCACGGTGCATTATCGATCCCTATAGCTCTCTGTGTCGATACACCCCGCCCAGAATATTTATTAATCGTGCGTAACGGGCGATTAAGTTCTCCGACCTCTGCTGAAAGACTCCTGTACATGTCTTGCTTCTTTGTATTGGTACTCACTTTGCTGTTCGTTTGAATTTCTGGTTTATTCGGGAATGATAAGATTTGATTTTCTGGTAAAATATATTTGTAGTAGTAATTTCATGTATTCTCTGCAAGGTAGAGACGCTTTTTAAGTGGCGGGGAATTTATCATTAATTTTTTCATAAAAGTAGAGAATATCTTAAGAGTATAACCATAGACTTCTAGCTAATTATATTAAAAATTAACAAAGGTACGATTTTCTCAGAAAAATATTTTTCTATAATTCTTTACCTTTCAAAATTTGTTTTAGATATGATGTTACTGTAAATATTAAGTTTCCACGATGAAAACGTATTCTGCAATATTCAAACTTGATTTCAGAATTTTTGCCACATAATTTTCTAAACAGCAGCTGATTGAAAATTGGCTTGGGCTAGGAACCGATCCAGAAAAGGAGGCTTAACTTCACTATTCCTCAATTTCAGTATTTCTTATTACATACATATCTGAATTACTCAGAAAACTAATTCCTTAAAATTCTTTCCACCCCTTCTCTCGCACTACCCCCTAAAAACAACCAACATCGTGACATCACCAGTGACTCCTCAGCCCCGCCGAATCAATCTCATCCGCCGTGGGCGTCCACGCGTCAAACACCCCCGTTTGGTCTAAATCGTATCGACCCGTTCACGCGTCTATAATCGCTCCCGAAAGCAATTGCTTCTTATCGCCTATACCGCGTGCAGAATCGTTGCATCCCGGCGCTATTCACAAGACGAGATTCCGTCGAATCGATGAGAATCTCTATCGAGGATACATCGCGGTTACTCACACACACACAAACACACACACACATACACACCGAATGTCTGTCACGCTGACGTTACACACCAACCACCCACGTACAGTAGAATGTACATGTAACTGCGCGCTTGGCTGTGCTCCGCTCCACACGTACACGCTCTGTCTAAAGCGTCTTGACGTCTTAGCGAACAATGCAAACGAGCACCCTGCCTGCGCCTCCTCGACTATATCCGAGCCTCCGCGTGTATCTCGAATTCACAGAACGCGCGGGCGTGCTCCTACGTCCCGCTGGATTAAATGCTTTTGTTTTACTGCCACCGAGAGGTAAATATCTCAATCTCGATGACACTTGAATTAATCTCACCTGATCGGGTGGGATCGAATCGATTGGCAGCCCCTTTGCTACCAAGCGGATTCGCTCTCATCCGCGCCCAAGGCACGGCAACAACGTACACACGCATTCGGACTTGGCTGCTTCTATTTTGGCAAACGTTGCGCACACCGTCGCGCAGTACTTGACAAAAAGCGTCGGGACCGTGGCAGCTGGAGTTACTTCTTCTGGCGGAGTTTGTGAGGTCTTTGCGAGAATTCTTGCAAGCTCGGACGGCGCAGTCGTTGAAGTTCGATGAACGCAATTCGTCCGTGTAATACTGTAAATTGGATAACATTGGCAGTACGGAGTAATATTGACAGGTAATTAACACGTATAAAAGAAGGAAAAGGACAAAAGTTTTATGCATTAATCACAAAAGATGCTAACAGGATACTTAAAGCAAATATAAAACTGTCAATTTTATAAATATTATGTAACAAAATGTTCCAAAAACCTGTCAATATTCCCCCACTTTCCGGTACCAATGACTCTAAACTCCTAAATATTTTACATTCCTCCCCACAAATCTGGCTTATCTTTCAATATCCATACTTCCCCAACAGCATCCCCTTTCTTTATCCAGAGACACCGAGCACTCGCCATCCCCACTGCCTCTTCTAAAGACACTTCAACCCCCGTTCCCCTCCTCGCTCCACAACATCGCAAGAAGCAAGCCTCCCGTAAACCCAGCTCAGTTCCGCAGACAATGAAACGAAGTGTTCGGAATGCTCGCGACATCCGCGAAATCTCGGAGCACGTTGGCAGAAGCAAAGTAATTGTTGCCCGATCCAAACGGTCGCCGGTTGGAGCCGCGAGGCGAAAGGGTATCTCTTGTCACTGAAGATAATCCAGCCTCAGAACTGCGCATTCGACAAAAGAGCCGAGGCGTGCCGCTAACGACGAGCAAATTCAACAAACTCCGCCGTCCGGCCGGAACAATGGAAGTAGCGTAGAGAAAACTGCACGGTCCGGCTTCATTTTGCCAAGCACTGTGGACGTCTCGTGTAGGGAGCCTCGCAGCCGCCTGGAAACGCTTGTATAGATCGTATGCCCGTATCTGCAGCAATGCTTGCCGCTGGAATCCATTGTGTACGACATACGTACACGTCGCGCATATATATATACGCACAACACATGCCTTCTCCTTCTCTCATATTTTTTTTTCTCTTTTTCTATTCATTAATTATGCGGCCCCCGGTAGCAGCACAAGCAGCGGAATTTGCAACGCGATTCGCAATGGCGCGGCCTCGCTCTCCTGGGATCGGTATTGATTTATCGCGGCGCGGTACGCGTCGCAATACAGTCTTGGGCGAAAAACGATAGTCCCGTGGGCATCGAGGGGTATCGATCGCGGGAAATTTCATTCGCGAAGCTCCTTTGCCGCTCCTCGTTGCATAATGCAACGCTGGTTTTGATGCGCCGCGTTCCGAAGTCGTTGCGAGTCGCATTCGTTTAAATTGTTGGTTCGGGTGTCTCGGGGGTAGGGTTAGTAGAAGAAGATTCGGCAGTGGCCGCCGGTGAGATCTTGTAATTGTAGAAAATGTTGCGCGCGAGCGAAGCATCTGTCGACCGCGGAGGGGAGAGAAGGGTTCGGATCGAGGATGACGAACGCGTCTTGCTGCACCGTGCATCCTCCGCTCTGGCCGTGAAAGCTCGCCTGAATATTCATCGACAGACACTACTCGCTTGTGTAAATTAGATCTAGGTAGACTTTGCGTATACGAGAACCCTTAGTACATATGTAGATGGTTATTAGAGGCGTAGGAGGTTCGTGTATGTGCATCCAGCCGAGAGGACGATCTGTTATCTCTTAGAGCCTTTAAAACGCTTCTAGATCGTACTGGTAGCCTGGACGACTGTCACGTCGGATCGATGCTCTCGGGAACCGAGAGCATTCTTCTCATTTCCGACCATTCTCGAGAGGACAGTTCCTCGAGACTTCGGCGAAATTAATGAACATCGTGGTTGAATCTGTTTCGTACACAGGAGACTGGACGTGGTAGGAGTTTCGTTCGAAACTCATGATCCGGTATAATTGGGGACCTTGTAGCGAGAGGGGTGCAGATCCATTTTTTTACCGTTTTTTGAGTCGTGACGTGGAGTATACGTAAATAAATTCTGTATCGTTTGGTGCAGGTTTGATGCAAATTTGAGAATAAATGAGGAATTTATTGCAAATAAATAAAAATAGAAGTATTAATATTGATATTAGGAATATTAATGTTGGAAATATTAATATTAGAAATATTAATGTTAGGAATATTAATGTTAGGAATATTAATGTTAGAAATATCAATGTTAGAAATGTTAATATTAGAAATATTAATATTAATAGAAATAACATTTCTATTAATAATATTTCAATAATTAATACTTCTAATATCTCTAATATTTCCAATATTTATAATATATCTAATATTAATAATTCTATTTTTATTACAGAAACTTTTTTCGCCCAAATAAAAATAAAAACTCCTTAACTCAATAACTACTTATTCTGTGAAAAAATATATTTTTCAATTAGTGTTATCTTTTTAATGTTAAGTCAAAGCAATAATTTTATAAACAGCCTTCTCTAATTTACACCAAGTTTGTAAAGATAGAGTCGCACCCCTCTTGCTACAAGGTACTCAAATACATGCTGCATAATCGAATAATTAAAAGGGGTATACTTTTCTCTTATTTTCTCTATTTTACTCGTTCCTTTTTATTCCCACATTATCGATTGAATCGTTAGTGCGGAAGAAAGTAGTCGATGGACACGGGAAGCAAGTGGAAGGGCGGGGGGGGGGGGGGGTGGTAGCGGGCTTCGAGTTTCTAATACATAATGACACTCGGGAGAATGATTCGGGTGAGAGGGAGCGGAAAACGAGCGGATCACGTTGGACCTTGCTCAGGTTCGTATGTTCACGACCCGCTTTTAGCACCAATCTCGTACTGTACACACGTATATAGACCGCCTTCTATACGACTAGCCGCCATAGCTGCTTTTCAGACTAGACACGGAATAGATGCTCCCGATGCTTCCGAGGTAGGAAAAGGAAAAAAAGAAAACGGGAAGAAAATGTGGGGCAACGCCGGTGTGTGCCCATCGGTAATGTACACGCGCGAAATGGAAACGTTGCTGCGGTATCACTCGCGAGTGCTCAACCTCTGTACACTTCCTGTTTTGCTGTCGCGAAAATTGCATAGCTATGCAATCAACCCGTTGTTGACCGTCGGACTGAAACTGCAGAGAGGATCAATAAAATGTGCTCGCGATTGATTTTACCGCGACGGCAATGGCATACCTTCCGATATATACGACTCGATCCCTTCGACGCTGAGATCCAACCACGAACCGCATGCCCCGTGCGTAACACCCTTGAACGTATACCGCAACCGTGCTAGCGGAACGCCCCACGGGCGTGCGACGCACGCGTGCCCGCCGATCGACGGAACACGTGTCGGGGTTCTCAGAGCTCGAAGGGTTCAGCGTCCGACGCGCGCGATCACCAGAGCTATGGTCCTCCTGAAGCTCGGGACGTTCTTTTTTTGCGATGCACAGGAAGCGATAAAATGGAAACGACGCGTAGAAGCTCGTCTAGAAGCGGGTTAACGAATAAATCGGTGCACACATAGAGGACACGAATTACGGGAGACACTTTTCTTTTATTTAACGACTTAGTGCATCCCCGATCGACGATCGTGTATATACCAGTTTCTTGGGAATGTTTGTTTAACACTTTTTCGTTTCTACCACTCGACGGATCGTTACTTCTCTTCGCTCTTTTAGTTCCTCGTTTATCTCTGGCGAGATAGCCGCGTGCGAGACGTGTGATAACGAGCCGTTGTTATCTTGTACATAATTATCAGCACGTTTGAAAACGGTAACGATGATTCGATGCATAATTGATACATGCAGGGCTGTGTATCTCGCTTTTCTCTGTAAGGGTCCAGGGTGACTTAGAAGCTTTTCCATTCACAGGTACGGTATGACGACGAGGACGAGGACGAGGGTCCTCAGCCGGATCCGATGTTCGAGCAAGGAGCACCGATCCCGGTCCGACTGCACAACGAATTTCCACCCGAGTTGGCCTCCACACCTCTCGAGGATATCGACACTTTCTATAATAACCAAAGGGTATTTCTGTTTATGCTTCTTTCTAACAAAAAATAATATTACGCGCCTAAGCTGCTCCTTTGAGGGTGACGATTGTTTAAATTTTTAAAGAACTAAACTCGTGCTCAGTATCTGCCACCTACTCTCTCAAGAATATTCATAATTTCTGTCAGAACAATTGATTAAAATTCAAGTAGACAATCGTTAACCCGTTACTGCATGGATTCACATAAAATTTTTGACATATTATTTCTAATTTCAAATATTATAGTCCATGTGCTAAGGGGTTGAAATTTCACTACGAACTGCCTCGTGTACAGGGTGTGTCATTTAACATATATGATCAGAGATGGGCGGAATTTTTATTTAAATAAATTTCAAATACCGAATAAAAGTTATAAAAATTATGTGCCACATAAATTTGACCCAGTTAACTTTATTCCACGAATAAAGCCTCCTTGAATAAAAAACTTAACTTTCTTCCTGAAATAATCTAAAATTAAACTAACTTTTACTTGCTCCGTTATTCAAATAACTTTTTATTTAGTTTATGCCCAACTCTATACCCGACAGACCTCGTACACGTAAAGTTCTTGATTTTCCTAACACTATGCATTCTGTTGTTCCCTCGCAGACCTTCGTCGTCATTAGCAAGGGAAAGGACATATTCAGGTTCTCATCGACAGACGCGATGTGGATCCTCGACCCGTTCAACCCGATACGACGCGTGGCCATTTACATATTGGTTCACCCACTCTTCTCCCTCTTCATTATCACTACAATATTGGTTAACTGCATACTCATGATCATGCCCACTACGCCCACCATCGAGTCTACGGAGTGAGTATCGTTCGTCTTTCTCCCCGCGAGCAATCTATAAAAAAGAAGCGAGCACCGAAACGGCGAGGATATATCAATAATAACCCCGGTGCTCGCCGTTTCCCGCCTATCCCTCTATAATATATATATGTCTCCTCTGCCCCTCGGTGTCTTTAATTCTACACGCACGTGGCGCGCGTGCGAGCATCGCTCCGACGAGGACGCCAGCTCGATCCCCGACGAGGATAGCTTTATCGAGCCTCGCGAGAAGCAGATATTAATCTGGGGCGAAAAAAGATCGATACTCGCACTCGCCGGTCCAAAAGTTCAGGGTAAAAGGTCGATCCGCGTGGTCCTCGAGCGGATGGAGGCGAATCAATAAAAGAACGTGTACGAACGGGCGCCCTGTGCTTTAATCGAGAATTCCTCCGTCAAGCAACTGAATTGTTTAAACGACCAGGACACCCCGAACGATATACGAGGTGGCCCGTTTTGCGAACAGTGCGCTCCGAAATATATACAGTAGAGCTCGGGTCGGACAAGGGAGTGTACATTCAACGACAAAGTTTTCTTCTTATCTATGAGTCGATATACACGATGTCTATATTCTCGCTTGCTCTGCAGTGACTGTGAATCAACGTAGCTTAGCGTGCTTACGAGCCTAAGCCGGAGATGTGTTGCCAGAGAATTTCAAAGCGGTTTTGCGAGTTGTGTCTGATAGGGGGGAGGGCGAGGAACCATCGAAAGCTTACGGCGAGTACACGTTGTAAAGAATAGATATTTTCAAGCAATGTTCTACGTGTTATAGCTCTGATATATGAGTAGAGACTGTGATAAATTGTATTCCGTTGGTAAGTTTTGTCCTAGTCTCTCTAGAGGTAGCGTAGACGTGAGCGATCTGTGCGAATAATAACGCGCTGCCATTTCCTCCGTACATCTTTCTTCCTCGTTTCTCTTAACTCGGTCGTGTGCCGGCGAGGGAGCAATCAATTGTTCGCAAGGGTCGTGCTCGATATAGCTGACTTGTCTACGGCAGTAAATTATCTGCAAATAAATTAGACGCCGATAGCGATCGGACATTGCCGTCTAGCTTTGCTCCAGCGACATCGTTCAATTCGAAGGATAAACGTCTTAATGGATTTTTCAGTAGCAATGGATAGTTGGAGAGCAAGTATATGTTAAAATTATTATTTTAAGGAACTATTATATTTTCTTTTAATATATGATATTTATAATGCCACTTGCACCTCGGTGAGCCTTACAAAAATTCTGAAAAAATCCGGCTTCAACACCCGGAGAATTATCGTTTATCCTTCCTTTTAAACGACCGCGTCGCCGAAGAGGCGAAAAGTACGCGATAGTATGTAGAGAAACGTTCGCAAGCGCGCGCGCGCTCAAGTAAAACGCATTTAAAAGCTGAGGTGGTGTGTTTGTTGTTTTCAGAGTGATATTTACGGGCATCTACACATTTGAGTCCGCCGTTAAGGTGATGGCGAGGGGTTTCATTCTGCAGCCTTTTACCTATCTTAGAGATGCATGGAATTGGCTCGACTTCGTAGTTATAGCTTTAGCGTGAGTAGTTAAAAACTTATTCTTTAATAAAAAGAGAGAGAGAACGAAACCGTGCGGTGCGGGCGAAAGAGAACGAAAACGAAAACGTCGGTACGACTGCGTTCGATTACGGTAGAGTACAGCGTGTGTCGAGGGAGGATAGTGATATGCAATCGGGAAGAGTGCACACTTGTGTGCACTATCTTCCTTGTAACGATAATCGTTACTCTCGGAGAGTATTGAAAAAACGACGATATAAAATCGCAAAAATTAGTTGAATTCTTTAGTTGAATTGTGGAGGGCTATTTTAAAAAAGGAGTGTCTACGTAGGAGCGCCCTCCTTAGGTTGATAAGTTCATAATTACAAAGTGATATGGACGCACGATTGACCATAGATCGTCTCGGGTAATAATTGACCTGTTGCTCGTTGACAGTTGAGTCAAGAATAATTATCATTAAATCGATATGTCGTGCGGTGGTAAGATCTGTCGAGTCCCATGAAAGCGTGAGTTCATTGTTTCCACGAGTTACCGTTCCGAAATGGCCATTACGGTTAGAGAGTTAATTTAAATTTCAATGGAACTAAAAGCTGTGGGAATAACGAGACACTGTTCACGCTCGGTTCAGGGGAATCATCCACGAATCTACCTAAGTCTGTGATTAATTAATCTGATTGCGTTTGACTCGATGGCTAGATAAAAATTATGAAGGATGAAGAGTGTCTTTTCTTTGGTCTCGAGGGTAGATTCGTAATTAAGACGACGATCTTAGCCGCACCGCGGTGTACATGAACGATTTATTAAATGATCTCGTCAACCTCCGTTAACAACCGGTCCGCCGCGAAGAAGCGTTTAATCCACGTGAACGCTAATTTAGCATCAAGTTAGATTATTTTCAGATTATGACAGTAGACTTCGCTAGATACCTTGAGTAACGCTATATACTATATATATATATATATAATATTCTATAAAGATTTGTGTAGCACCGATATTATTACTTCAATTCTTTCTATTCTCATTTCACGAACATGATTGACAGTGTTACACGTATACCTACACGCACAGGCACACGGACACGCGCATACACGTATAGTCACACGAACATTGTAATAGGTACACATATAAATATATATGAAATTAGTTCATTTAGATAGGGATAGAGATACTTATTATGTCTAGTGAACCTCGAATCGAAGAGTATTTTTCTTGTCATCGTAATGTTGATTAGCCTAGCATACATATATTACGTCGACCCGACGAATTCACTATTATTATTAATTGTTGTAGCTTAGAACATATATATCTTATATATATGTATCTTCTATATATAACATATATTACGTAATTGTTGATAGATGGTCAATAATATGGTGTGTTTATTCGGCGTAACGAGTACTCGAATTAAGGCTCGGGATCACGAGAATTATTCTAGTTAATTTGAGTAATCTCGATTCACGTGGAAATGATACAAGTAAGGGCTCTTTTGGACGGATAAAATAATACTTGGTGGCTGATCGTTGCGTCTCATAGTCGTGATAAAGTCACTTTTGCAATTTTCGTTTTCTTATTTAGAATAAAAAATACTTTGGAACGAAGAGGGTGACAGTAGCTACTGATACAATTTATAATGAATTTTGAATGTTCCTTTTTTTATAAAGGAACCCTAGAATATAAAACCTGATTTTTCAGTTTTCAAATAGCGTAAATAGAAATGTAATAACACGACATAACGAGCCAGAAAGAAAAGAAAAAGTACCTATTCGTTGTCAGCAGTTGTGCATTATTCGCTATATCGAAATTTTTATTCAAAAAATTTGTATTCGAATAATACCCAACTCTGGTTCTCAGCCACCAATCTCCCAGTCTAAAAGAGCCTTTCACAACCCATTGTTAAATATCTTAAAGATCCTGAGAATTTTTAAAGTTCGAAGGGAGCATCAGTACCGATACGCCGATTCCCGTGATACCGTGACATGAAAACATCATCGTGCATGCAGTAATAGCTATATATCTTAAACTACACGCAGTTCGAGCAGTCTTTTGGTAGGCAATTAGGAACCGTAGTAGCGAGTAATTAACCGTTTGAGTACAAATTGATTACCCCCTTTCAACTATCTTTTCTCTAACGTTTTGTTTTTTTGTTTGTATCACTGTAATGTGTGTGATGTTCGGGTGTATTGCAGTTATGTGACGATGGGCATAGATCTAGGCAACCTTGCCGCTCTCAGGACATTTCGAGTCCTCCGAGCCTTGAAGACTGTCGCTATTGTACCAGGTATGCTTAGTGAAATAGAATTGGTCGTAGAACGCAGTGAATAGAGGTCTCATAGACACCACTTGTCGCGGTCGCTGTACACATTCTATCGCATCCATCACGATAATCAGCCTGTTCTGTCTTCGATCTCGACCACCTGTTTCTTTCTTCCGTTACAGCCATCTCATTTATCATCCGCCCGTCTGCATCATATCTCCGATCATCCATCAAACGAATCATTCATCGAACTTACCATTAACGTCGATCAACGTTCACACACTCGATCACCCCTTTCCCCCGATCCCACCCCATTGCTACCGATCGGTCCCTCGCAACATCCCCCATTCGTTTCTTCGTTCCGTTCATCGTGCCTCTACTGTGGTCACCCCCCCTTCATCCCCCCTGTCTCTCAACAGTCACAGCCCGTCACGGCCCGTCAGAAAGTCGACTCTGGAATTGCCGGTACTGAGCTCCACTGTCCTGTTCTCTCGTTGTCTAGGTCTGAAAACCATTGTCGGCGCTGTGATAGAATCCGTGAAGAACCTGCGCGATGTGATAATCCTGACGATGTTCTCTCTTTCCGTCTTTGCGCTGATGGGCCTCCAGATTTACATGGGGGTACTCACGCAAAAGTGTATAAAAAACTTTCCCGAGGACGGCTCCTGGGGTAACTTCACCGCTGATAACTGGGAGCGATTCGTTAGTAACGAAAGTACGTAGGTTTGCTGCTTCACCCTCGCAGGAGGTTTCAGTATAGAAGGGTCCAGAGCTCGAGGGGGTACTTGGGGATGCTTGGGAATCATTCATTTTTAACTTATCACACGCCCTCTGGGTTCTGGGCCTCTTATCTTGAAGCATCCTATACTTAACCCTCTTTCTGATTTATGTACACCTCGTTAATGAGTTTAAGTAACACCCGTTTACTGTTTCACCCAGCTAATTGGTACGTGGACGAGGCGAAAAACATGCCCCTGTGTGGAAATTCATCTGGAGCTGGGTAATTGGAATCCGTTTGATAATCCTGTATTTATATGGTAGAGAGTTTCACCTCTGTTTTTAACGATCTTGAATTGTTTCGCGAACGCAGGCAGTGCCTTCCTGGGTACACGTGTCTACAAGGGTACGGCGATAATCCGAATTACGGCTACACGAGCTTCGACACCTTCGGCTGGGCCTTGCTCTCCGCTTTCCGGCTGATGACGCAGGACTACTGGGAGAATCTGTATCAGCTGGTGCTGAGGTCGGCCGGCCCATGGCACATGTTGTTCTTCATCGTCATCATTTTTCTCGGCTCGTTTTATCTCGTCAACTTGATCCTCGCCATTGTCGCCATGTCGTACGACGAACTGCAGAAGAAGGCGGAGGAGGAGGAAGCTGCCGAAGAGGAAGCCATAAGGGTAGAGTATTCTTTAGGAATTCTATCAAAGCCATCTTGATTAACAGCATTTTTCAAGTACACATAAATTACCTGATCACGAGAGATAATTCAAACACAAATTCTCCCCGATTGAACCCGGACAGGAAGCCGAGGAAGCCGCCCTGGCGAAGGAGAACAAGCTCGCCGCCCAGGCAGCCGCGAAGGAGGCCGCAGCGCAAGCGGCCGCCGGGCACATCGTCAAGTCTCCGTCGGACTTCTCCTGCCACAGCTACGAGCTGTTCGTCGGCCAGGAGAAAGGGAACGACGACAACAACAAGGAGAGGATGAGCGTGCGGTCGATCGAGTCTGTCAGCGAGCATCGCGTGAAGCAGATCAACAATCACACCGCCACCACTAAAGTACGGAAAGTCAGCGCCGTGAGTATCCGCCTGGCGATCTAGCGTTCTCGATTTCTCTCCACCTTTACCGTAAACCACCGTAACTAATGTTCCTCTTCATCGAGCCTGCCGCCCCCCGTAACCCCCAGACCTCGCTTCCACGAGAGCAGTTCACGCGAGGCTGTTCTTGATCTCGACTCGACTCGTCGGCGAATCAAGCGTGTCAATGGGACGGTAGAACGTTGTCGTGCGGGTAAGCGACTTAGAGAAGTGTTGACAGAGCTGCGTAAGGATACGCAGGGCTCTGGCGGGCGTCCTGAGAACGATCAGGACGGTGGACGATTGCTCGAGGACTGGTTTAAGCCTGGGATGGTAGGGTGTGCAGTAAGCAGGAGGGGATGGTCGTTCAGGATGGACGCGAGTGGTCCCTGGAATACACACTTAACTCTCGCGCGTGATTCCCATAAGGAAACGCTCTCCGCGCAGGTGTGACTAGCACGAAAGTAGCTGCTCGGTATACTTCGACGAGTCGAGCCCCTCCGTAAAGTCTGTTGCTCTGTAGCATGCTTGCCGTGTGTACTGTATCGATTGCTCCTTAATTGCGATACCCTCTCATACCACGTTAGGACGCTTTTAAACATCTTGGTTCTTTACTTTCGTTTAGTCCCTTGGCAATCCCAGTCTCGACTTCCGCGAGCGTAACGTGTCCCAATGTATCCTCGACGCCGCCATCGGCGTGAAACTCACGCGCTCATTGTACTGTCTTGCATGCAGACGCATGCGTTGTGTTGTAGAGAATGGAGATACGAATCGTCGGATCGCGAACTTTCAGGGTGCAATTACGATTCGGATTCGCGGGAGTAGAGTACAGAATGAGACTAATACTCGACTCGAAGTTTAATAAAGCCTGTCGCTGTGGAAGAGATTGCCGTGGAGTCGAAGGGACAGTTGAGACTTCCACTGCACCTTATGGGGTTCAGTCAGTGTAGCGTCTCGTCTTTGTGCAGTTAAAACTGGTGGCAGTCTTTTGAATGCAAGCTTTGTTCCCTTGGAAGGTGGCATTGAAAGTTTCGCGATGCAGTTCGCAAGGTCTGATGTGTGGGGATGCGATATGATTGATCTGTACTACTGGGATCGTGTATTATGGACGCTGCCACTGGGTGGTATTGATATTGAATAGTACTGGCATTGTGGACTGTTGGAGCTGTCACTGGTGACTGTATTACTGGCATCTGCTGCTGTGGAATATTGAGTTTGAATTGTAGAGGCATTAGAGCCAAATATTTGGACTAGAGAGAACTAAAAGAAATGTTAAATGAGATTGTGAAATGTATTAGTAGGTTAAACGAAAATATTTTTGCATTTTTAACTACTTTATTTATTTGATTTTTTTTAATTATCTGCGAGACTTTTTGAGTCGTAAGCAAGCTTTGGCAATTGTTATCGTATCCCCATCATTAATAATGAAACTTCTCCGCGATCGGCAAATTCATATGCACCAACCCAAAATTGTGATACTAACACACAGTAGTGGGCAAAAAAAAGTTTAATTAAAATATGAAATGATTCCACTGGAAAGAATTAATATTTAAAATTTTCTACCCCATAGAGGAGGGACCAGTTGTGGCAATATTTATATAATTCACAAAGCCATGTAAAAACATAAGTTTCAGACTAAAACGAACCGAAATAAAACTGCAAACCGTTTGAGATCCACAAACGCCCAAGCTTTAACTGCAAAAGCACAATTTCGAAAGGCAGCTTCGAAGCCTCAAGCGTCCCGCCGATCTTCGTGTCTCCCGTTCTGCCGTTCCCACACTACCAGCTCTGAATCTCTCCCAATTGAATCCGCGTCTCGCCGAGCCGTACCATCTCTGCGCGTAACATGTTGTGCTCTATCACTTCTCTGTGTATTGTAACGCTTTGCTAGTGTATTACTCGTATCTGAACGTATCCGTATCGAGTGCCTCGTTGGTGTACACATTAGACAACGTTACGAGCCGTTTTGGTAGGAGATGTCTTTTTCTTGTTTTTCCCTGAAGGTCTCTCGCGCCGCTAATGGCCAGTTTACTTATGCCTACCAGGAAAGCCTGCGGAAGGTATGTGTGTCACGACGCGTCTCGTCACCGGCGACCGTACGTACCAAATTAGCTGTACAGGATCACGACCCGTGATCCCCAGAATCATGTCGCCAGACGTTATCATGCGTTTACATCGGATCAAGTAGCGTAACGGTTCGAGCCGATATCAAGCATCTCCGGGGATTTCTGTATCCGAGAGCTCACCAATCTTTGATAATTCGCCATTGACTCTCGACAGCCGCGTAGCCATGTAGACTCATCGGTCGCATCGATTCACAAGCCATCCATCGGGCATGACAATCTTCTAACACCATCTGGGAGCGATAGACCATAGGGACCGTGCATCCCCTCGTGTTCACCGTTCCAACGGGCTTCACGAGGCGAGCAGACGTTCCCTCCCCCAGTTCACGTCATCTCTGATATCGCCCCATGGCCCCGCCGTTAGAGATAGGGACAGATCGAGTCACTTCACCAGGCCTGTGCGCTCTCGCGCCACCGTTCACTAGACACCCTTCACGGGATGCCCGTTTCTCGAGGTACAGAGAGACCCCGCTGCCCCCATATATCGCGTCCCATATATATATATATCTCTCTCTCTCTCTCTCTCTCTCTCTCCTGGCACCCCTCTTTGTCACGTCCACAAGAGAACAGTGAGGGAGAAAAGCGGTGGTCCGCTCTCTTCTAATTACAGGCGAGCCTTAGTCTGCCTGGCTCACCGTTCAATCTCCGTCGAAGCAGCCGCGGCAGCCACCAGTTCACCATAAGGAACGGCCGCAGCCGTTTCGTCGCGCCCCCCGGAGGGGACCGGAAGCCTCTGGTGCTCTCGACGTACTTGGACGCCCAGGAACACCTGCCCTACGCCGACGACTCGAACGCCGTCACGCCGATGTCAGAAGAGAACGGCACTATAGTCGTGTCCGGTTACTACGCGAATCTCGGCTCCAGGCACTCGTCGTACACGTCGCACGCGTCGAGGTTCTCGTACACGTCGCACGGCGACCTGATCGGCGGCATCGCGAACGCGGGCAAGCCGATGACGAAGGAGAGCCAGCTGAGAATCCGATCGGTCAGGCCACCCTCCGTCAATGGGCATTTCACGGATTCCAATCAGAAGTACCATTTTGTGAGTACAGCGGTGTACGGGAGGGAAGATGCGAGGGGTGGTCTGGTGATTATCGCTGGAGGGACCATAGAGGTTGGTCACTTGAAGCTGGTGGATTTGATAGTCCGCCGATGGGGGATCACTGTACTCGTTTGAACAGTTAGCGCAAGTGTCTCAGCGATAATCACTGCACCCCTGTGTCTTTGTAAAAATGGCAGGGGTAAAGAATTACAAGCTACGATTGTAATCGTAGGAGGGCGACCTGGAGGATCCCATGGGCAAGGCGAAGCAACAAGACAATCCGTTTATAGAGCCTTCTCAATCACACACCGCGGTGGACATGAAAGGTAACGTCACGAGCAATGCTTCTTTTACAGTCAGACAATAACTAACAGCCAACTAACACACCACCCATTTTTCAGACGTGATGGTGCTGAACGACATCATAGAGCAAGCCGCGGGACGTCGTAACAGAACACCGGAGCAAGGAGGTAATATCACGAGGCTATTCCCATTTTACTCACCGTTATTACAGTTTCTATCACCCTTATCACAGACGTGTATCTCTTGTGTGATGAGCATCCTACCATTCGATGTACACCGTTCTTCAAATTACTCGTATCTCTATTTTTATTCCCTTCTCTCTATCTCCCTCTATCGATTACTAAATGCTGACGAGTCTGACCGCCTTCTGTACATACTAGTCTGACTCCTGTCTCTTCTCTTCCTAAATTCAATCTCAACCGCGTCGACGCCTGCAGCGACGTTCGCGCGTAAACGTCCGCTCAGTGTCTCATGAATTATCGATAACTCAACGAGTCGTGGAACCTAGCCCCTTCATCTCGAAACGCTTCGCGGAATGTACTTCAATTATTCCTCACTAACATAAGCGAACAAGACAGCGACGGGTGAAATCGGATTGTCGAGCGCGAATTTACTACTCCCTTTGCCTCGCGACACAGGACCCACTCATTGTAATCGTGTGTCGAGTAAATGACATGAATAATTGCAGCTGCGTAATGTCCTCGAACTGGTTGGATGGATAACGAACAGTTTATAGTAGTCACTTTTGGGGGAAACAGAGTTTGCTCCCTACGTGCCACTGACACAGATTAATGTCACCCCGCTGGCGGCTGCACGATGGTATTCCGGACGCTTCGCGCCTGGATTACGTTTACACGTCCTCGTAAACCGCAGCGAGCATTCGGTTCTCATTTTCGTTTCCGACAGCAGTCGGTTTGCCGGCGGCACCTCGCTTCGCGCTGCACAGTCGGCGAGTAGGCTTCGTCACGAGCTTACATCGTTAGGGACGTCGTTCTACATCGCGGCCATCCTCGTCGCTCTAGACACCGCAATTAGGGCTTTGTAAATGACAATTAGACGTCAAGTACGCACGCAAACATCGTCGCACATCGACCGCTTCGAACGTGAAAGTTTTCGTTGCTCCAGCACCTAGCGTAGCGACGTACCGAAAGAAAACCTCCCCTATTTCGCGAGCTCCTTATAAATATCCTCATCCTTCGAGCCGAGTATTCGGAATTCCTCACAGTCTTCTTTGATCACCGCCACTTTTACACGAAGTTACCCGAGGTTTCATTGCAACACACCCGTAGTGTCACCTGTTTGCTGAGTTTAGCTTGTTTAGTACCAACCCTGCCGTAGCTTCCGGGCTTGTTGCTTGCATCTCGTAAATGTGGTGACTCACAGATTGGCTTTTGGAGTGTTTTTTTTTTAAAAATCGTTAAAGGGGTTAGAGAGCTTTTTTTGGAAGTTTGGAACTGATTATTAGAGGACTCATTTTTAATAATAATAATAATAATAATAATTACTTGTATTTCTAAATATTAATTCGTCACGATAGAGTCTTGAAAGATCTGTGAATCGCTGCACGTAATCGCATGGCTCGTTGCACTGTAGAATGCTGGAAGGTTCTTTTTCTTTATAGTTTGCTGTCACTGCCTGTTTTTCGTGTGTGCATATATCTAATCTGTGGCCTATGAAGTACAGTAAATGCAATTAAAAAGAGACATGATTAAAAGTAAAGAAACAAGCTTGATGAACGAGAAAAAAAACCTCTTTCCCCAAAAAGAGTGGTGCCAAACATAATGACTAACACGCGTTACAGTTTCCACCCATTACTTTCCGACAGATGATGATGAAGAAGGTCCCACGTTCAAGGATAAACTATTGGCCGCGGTGTTGCGTTGCATCGATATCTTCTGCGTGTGGGACTGCTGCTGGTTGTGGCTTGAAATTCAAAAATACGTGTCATTATTGGTGTTCGATCCGTTCGTAGAGCTTTTCATCACCCTTTGTATCGTTGTCAACACCCTTTTCATGGCGCTGGACCACCACGACATGGACAAGGACATGGAGCGCGTGCTCAAAACGGGAAACTACGTGAGTGAACGTCTTCTCACAATCTCCCTTCACCCTACTCCTCATACTTCTAGTTCCCTTTCTAATTAACATTGCATTAATACACACACGCTTGAACCACAGTTCTTCACGGCGACATTCGGTATCGAGGCGACATTCAAGCTGGTGGCAATGAGTCCAAAGTATTACTTTCAAGAGGGCTGGAACATTTTCGACTTCATCATCGTCGCTCTGTCTCTTCTGGAGTTAGGCTTGGAGGGCGTGCAAGGTCTCTCCGTGTTACGTTCTTTCAGATTGGTGAGTTCTTCCCTTTCTGATCTCCTCTTATCACTTAACAAACAATTACTACCTCAACGCAGTCAATTTTTAATTTTAAATAATTTCTTGATAATTTCTTGAAATAATTCTAGTATAGATTGCCAATTCCCGTCTGAATCTTATCAATGATTCTTCAATTCACAGCTGAGAGTGTTCAAATTGGCAAAATCGTGGCCCACGTTGAATCTGCTGATCTCCATCATGGGCAGAACTGTGGGCGCCTTGGGTAACCTGACGTTCGTCTTGTGCATCATCATCTTCATCTTCGCCGTGATGGGCATGCAGCTGTTCGGCAAGAACTACACGGACAACGTCGACCGTTTCCCCGACGGCGATCTACCCAGATGGAACTTCACCGACTTCATGCACTCGTTCATGATCGTTTTCCGCGTGCTGTGCGGAGAATGGATCGAGTCTATGTGGGACTGTATGCTCGTGGGCGATGTCTCTTGCATACCGTTCTTCTTGGCCACTGTCGTCATTGGTAACCTGGTCGTAAGTATGCGAGATGGGGCTCGAGACACTGAAACACGGTGTGCTTATGTTTCTTTAACGAGATAACGGCGGACCCGCCAACCTAGATTCTCAACTGGTGAGGGTGAACTTGAGGAATTGTTCACCAGCTCGGTAGTGACCATGGTGGCTTTTCAATTTTAATTCTATTGCGAAGGGTGGAGAACAGGGGAATAGAAATTTTCTTAAACGCATTGGGGATTTTTTAAACACTTCACTGGGGATTGAAAAAGTTTCACTCGGGAATTCATACACTTGGCCCCCTGCATTCATCACATTCCTTTCCATTTTTTTTATTGAAATTCAAGTTTCTGCGGCCTCCTCAATTTTTTGGGTTTTAATTATTCCACCCCCTTCATGAATTTCGCATCATTTCACTCGACCAGTTGAGTATGAAGGGTAGCAAGGGAGCCACAGAAAAACCGGCTCCATCGTGTCTCTGAATAAAACAGGTGCTGAATCTCTTCTTGGCGTTGTTGCTGAGCAACTTCGGCTCGTCTAATCTGTCGGCGCCAAGCGCTGACAACGACACGAACAAGATCACGGAGGCGATCGATCGGATAGCACGTTTCGTTAAGTGGATCAAGCGAAACGTCCTTTATCTTGCTAAAATGATGCGAGCCAAATTCACCAATCAGATATCCGATCAGGCGCCAGGTGAGGGACCGTCCAACAGTTGGAAAGAAGGTTTATATCCAATCAGATCGCTTGCTGTGTGCGCTGTGTAGTTCGTGGCACTGTTTTTCAGTTCTGCTTTAATCACAATTTTTTAAACAGACGATCTTTTTCCGTTCTCGTTTGATTTCGGTGCCAGTCGACGATCGAAATCTAGATGATCATTGAACAATGGCCGGGGGGAGGCTGCGAGATAAGAAAAACAGCATACAAAGCGCGAATAGCGACTTAGCAAGCTAGATCTTGTTTGTATCCATAGGAATTACTATAGATTAATGTTCGATACATGTACACGCACTTTTCTTCTGTTTTATTTTTCTTCTTGACACGCGTTGACTGGCATGCTCGAGTTTTTACGCAAACTTTTTGATCGGTTTGCTATTTTTCCGTCGAGTACCATTTTTGTCTGTGGCCGGAGGCCTGGGGAAGGGTTGGCGTCGAGATTAATGGGCAGGGAGAGGGGGTGGACACGCAGATTAATTTTTTGCTTCGCTGATTAGCCTGGCAGTTATACGTTGCTTTATTATTTTGACGTTGGAGAAAGATGATCGTTTCGTCTATCGATGAACAGGACACATTGCGTCGGTATTGTTGAGTAATATTGGCAGTAGACCGTCGTGCATCGCGTGGCACACGTGGATTCGCGTTGAACGATTTTATAAATTACTTGGGGGTTCGATGGTAAAAATAGAGTGTAAAATTTGTAGTTTTAATTATACAGATTGCATAATGCTTGTATCCAGAATTTATAATTGGACTTCTCGATTGCACTAAGAGTTTTACAAATTAAGTAATTATGACATAAATAAATTATATTATGAAATTTGTTTCCAATTTTCTAAGATTATTTCATCAAAATTTATACAGAATCTGAAATACAACGCGGTCCATTGTGTACCACGTATGAAATTAATTGCACAGGGCGATTCTTATTACGTACCAATACTTCAGGGGATAAATCTGGACCACGCCTTGAGAAACAAATTATGAACGTTTATTCTTCTAGTAAATACCATTTGTCCTGCACACACACAATACTTTAATACGATTATAATCAAATCGATAAAATAATCAAATTGCGTGATGAGGAAAATAGAATATAAAAGGATGGTTTGGAAAATATCGCGACAGTTGTTACTCCGTGTAAAAAACCACGACTAACTGTCGAACGGTTCCGGCGACGACCATAACAGTCCGGCGCACCCGAACACCAAAACAAACCAAGCTACGCCTTGGCTTGCGTGTCATTCCACGCGCGACTCTCTACAAAAATACACAAATATTCGGAACATACATAGTTTAAATATATTTCTCCACCAGAATTAAACCACATAACTTTCTTCCACTCTCAACATCTCAAACTTCCCACATTCATTAAACACACCTCTTCCCCGGTGCTCTAGATTATCCCCTGAACCGTTGCCGATCGATTAAGAATCGCCCGAGTACTTACTAACGTCGTTGACTAACACTGCAGTCGAGCTACTTACGAAATATTGCATGAAGAATAGATAAGAGTTCCATAGGTGACGAGGATTATCAGCAACGGTCAGTTTCCTCGATTCTTTCTTCTTGTTTGAGCAACGGGACGGAGGGCTGTTGCGGGAAGCTCGCACACTCGGTCGGTACCGATGAAACGTATCGTTTACGTACGATGTATCGTACTCGAGTCTAACTCTTGGCGGCGGTTATTTTGATAAGGGCCGGTTAGAGATTTCGTGTGACTGTGCAGATGGAATTGACCGCGACGGGGACCTAGATCTTGGAGACGCCGAGCTCGACGCGTATAGAGATAAAAAGAGTGCCAAGGAGTTTAACCAGCTGGAGGTTGCTATCGGGGATGGAATGGAATTCACTATTCATGGTAAGCGTGCCGTGGTGATTATGCAATTCCTCCCTTGATGTTAAAAGAATGAAACATGAGATAGATTTGTATTTTCGCGAAGGAGATCTAAAGAATAAATTGAAGAAGGGCAAACTGTGCATGAACAACAGCAAGGTCATCGGGAATTCGATAAACCATCGGGATTATAGGCTGGACCACGATTACATTAATCAAAACGAGGATGATACCATCAGGTTAGTCGTCTTTATCCTGTGTGTCGGTAGATAATGGAGATTTGTATATTCATATTTGGTTGTTCCTTTGGCAGCAACAAATCGTACGGCAGCCATAAGAACAGGGCGTTCAAGGATGAGAGTCACAAGGGTAGTATAGATTCGTTGGATGGGGAGGAGAAGAAGGATGCTAGCAAGGAGGACCTTGAACAGGAGGAAGGTACGAGATGTTGCTTACAAATAATAAAATTAGTTCCTTTGTTAACATTCTCTATGGCCCTCTTCATACCCCTTCAAACGTATTATTATAAACTAGTGTATCTTTTAAAAAACTTACGTATGTGATACTTGGAAATAATTGAGTAGAATTTATTGCCCGAAGTGAAATAAATTTCTAGCAATTTTTTGTAGCGAAGAATGACAAAATCTTGGAAGTCTCTAGAATATATCCTAAAATATCTTCCCTAATTGCTACATTGACACCCCTTGAACTAATGAAAATTAAAAGTAAAATTAAAATATAAATTAAGTCTAGCGAACACAGTGAAATTGAACTATTAACAACACAATTGTGCATTTCCTCAAGATCTTGGAGAAGAGGGCGAGGAGGGCGAGGGCGTTTTAGACGACGTCATTATCCAAGCAGACGAGGACCCCATCGAGTCCGATTATCCAGCTGATTGTTGCCCAGAAAATTGTTACAAAAAATTCCCGTTTCTGGCCGGCGACGACGACGCTCCGTTTTGGCAGGGTTGGGCGAACTTGAGACTGAAGACCTTCCAACTAATCGAGAACAAGTATTTTGAGACTGCCGTCATTTTGATGATTCTTTTGAGTAGTATGGCTCTCGTGAGTATAATCCAAACACCTCGACGCCGCGCTCCAGCTAATCTCCATAAGTACAAGAGGCATAATAATGCTTGTCCAGGCCTTGGAAGACGTGCATCTTCAAGCACGACCCATTCTGCAAGACATCTTGTATTACATGGACCGAATCTTCACTGTGATTTTCTTCCTGGAAATGTTGATCAAATGGTTGGCCCTCGGCTTCAAAAAGTACTTCACGAACGCTTGGTGCTGGCTAGATTTCATCATCGTCATGGTAAGTCGCACAGATCCGACGAGAGCCTATAACACACATTCTATTCCCACAATCCGCGTGCGTGCAATCTCTCGTTTAAACTGTTTAAACCCGAACCACTGCCACTAATTTGGTTCACAAGACGCATCTGAAGATTCTAAAAAAAATTTCGATGACTAATATATAGAAATAAAGGATAAACGAACGATTGCACACACGGGAATCTTCTAATATCTGTAGCGACATTTATGAACGTATCTCCTAATGTTTCTAACGTTACTTAATTACCTGGATACTTATACTACAGCCGATCTTCGTCTCCTTCCCTAAAACTTACAGTACATTCAAAGAAATCCTTCTGTGACTTTGCACGAGCCACGGAACCGGCTAAAGTAGAAAGTGGACATAGAATTCACTGAAAAGTATATATACAGGCGGAGCAAAATTAGGTGGCCGTTCAGAAACACTCTAAAGAACCTACCCCCACTAATCTAACATAATATAAAAATAAACACCGTCTGTGGATTGATTTTCAGCGAAGGACACGTGGTCCACTTGATATTCCTCCGCCTGTAATCGACTTTAGTAACCGGGACCTCGTGTAACTGGTCGCAAAGTTGAATCGAAAACTTGCCCCGATACTTGTCTTGTTCTTCCTCCCCCCTTCCTCCTCCCGATTGCTCGAAGTCTGTTCGCAAAGTGGGGGCTCAGCGCGGGGAACTCGCAGAGGATTACTCTAATGCAATCGTCCACGTCTAACTATTTAATATCGACGAGAAAGAGTGTCGCGCCCGATCTGACCAATGTTTGATGATGATGATAGCTGTCACTGATCAACTTGGGCGCAATCTGGGCCGGCGCTGCCGACATCCCGGCCTTCCGTTCCATGAGAACACTGAGGGCCTTGAGGCCTTTGCGAGCGGTGTCACGATGGGAGGGCATGAGAGTAAGTCATCGGTCGACGAGAAATAAAAAAACAAAAAAAAAAGTCAAGTCTGGTCCGGCGATGCGGCGACCTATTAGGATAGGCCTAGGATCTAAGGATCGCGCAAATCTGACGGACCAACTGGGGCCATTTTTCACTTGTTTAAACGGGTAAATAGCTACCATATACCTGAGAATCATTTCCAACGAGTTCCACGTCGATCCGTCAAATTTGCCGCGAATCTTCGGCTCCCCGAAGCCGTCGCGCGAACGAGACGGACCTGAACGCGACAGGCAGCAATAGAGAACCGAGGGGAAAGTTGAAAGAACGGCGAAACAGAGAAAGTCACGCTGCAACGATGATTTCTAGCCCTTACTACCGTGTGCTGAAGGTACACTGGCGTTTCTACTTGGTGTCTGCACTGATATATTAATCGGAGTTTTTTGTCGTACTGGCTATTGTCTATGTACGCCTTTCCTGACAGTCTTTTGGCACAGTGATCGTTGTGCAAAGTACCGTGTATCCATATATATGTATATACTATACATATATAATATTACATGCTTTGTGTGTAATGTATGAATTTCCTTGTGTGTACTACGTACGTTTACGCGTATATATAAATATTGTAACATGTTTAACAGGATCCTGATTGTTAGCATCGCGACGCACGGTGTCATTTATCCGAACACCCTGCTCGAGATCATTAACGTCACTTGTTGAAATCATTTTATCGCTCATTGAGGCATATGTGTTGTATAAATTAGGTTTTCTAGTTATACAGTAACTTCGTTTATTTTAGAGAGTTTAGTGGAAAGATTTACACGCAAGGATCGTCCATTGATCCGAGTGGGGTGTGAAATAATCAGTCCCATTGTTGCACAAAAATTAATTAATTTAGAATAAATGAAAGTGACCAGTCCACTTCAATATTCATAGTTCAGATGTTTTATAGTTGCATCGTGCGTCGCGATCGCAAGTATGACGAACATTTTCATCTGTTTCAGGATGGAGCCGATTTGATCATGCTCGTAATCGATAATAATTCTTGTCGAGCCGTACATTGCTCTCTGCCTTGTCGACTGTCAGGTGCTCGTATGCGTATAATTAACCCCCGCGTGTTTATACTATAAAGTGATCCTGAAACTTCTTGATGAGAAAATTTGCAGTCTATCATGTTTGTACTTAACGACAATTCTATTCAACTTGAAAGCTAAGAAGGTTATATAGGTGTATAGGTGTGCCGAGTAATAGTGACATAACAATTCCACCAAATTATTTAATATACTTCTGATTTAATCATTGCTGTGCACAAAAATTCGAGTTATGAAGCTCTGTTTCTTCTAGCAGGGATTCGAGGCTTCGCTACTGCTCGCTATACCTATATGCTGTAAGCAGTGTAAGCTATAAATGCAATTTTTCTACAATATTAAACTCGACTCGATAAAACGGTGATTATACGCAGACAGGCATCGAGTTCTGTACATTTTTGTTCACTGTTAACCGCTACGTGTGCCATTGTACCTGGTTTTCTATCTATGTCCTTCGACCCCCAACCCCCCCCCCCCCCCCCTCGCCCTGCTCTGGATATTTGTTGTGACGTATTGAGAAATCGTGTATTATACACTGTACAAACGGGAATCTGAGCTCTCCACAGATACGGGACAGTCGGCTGTGTGTGCGTGTGTGATCCGCTTGGGTACGAGATCCTCGATCCACTCGATCAGGACTTCGCGAACACGAAGTGACACATCGACGGTCAATCTCTATCCCCCTCGCTCCCCCCTTTTTTTTCTGTCTCTATCTCTCTCTGTCTGTATCTGCCTGTCTCTCTATCCCTACTCGCTACCCTCCAGTTGGAACAGAACGACGACGATCGTTCCCTCTTACTTTCATTCTTCTCCTACTTTCTCTTTTCTTTCGTACGTAGCCTGGGTCTACCTGTTGCTGTGATTCGCTCTCGTTTCTCGCTCGCAGGTGTCACTCATTAACTTCGTAGCGTCGCTCTGTGGCGCTGGCGGGATCCAAGCCTTCAAAACAATGAGGACCCTAAGGGCCCTAAGGCCACTCAGGGCGATGTCTAGAATGCAGGGGATGCGGGTATGTAGCCCACAGTCTCAGCAGACCTTGCCGATTACTCTGTTTAGCCCCGTCGGATCGGATTTATTCTATTTAGAGTACAATCTTTAGTGGTCCGTCTCCCTCTTCTTTTCCTTTCTTTCGTTTCTTTCGTTTCATTCGTTTGAACGAATCGACGGCCACAGTTGGGCATGCGTTGCTTAGGACGGCGCGCCGATGTATCGTGGACAAGGGGTGGCTCCTTGTCCAAGAAATAAACAAGGCGAGAGTTGCGAGGTGACGTTTGAAAAATGGCAACTCATGAAAATGTAGTTCATGGTTTAAACTGACTTTTTGGGACGAGGTAGCTCGGTCTTTTTCAGTTGCTTTACGGATGACGTCGAACTCGATGTGTTATCATAGTAAGCAGTAAAATAAAAGAGTCAATGATAAGTGAAGAATCAAACGATTAATGAGAAATGAAGATGATTCCTGTTGATTAAGGAAGATGTTCGCTACGCAATGCCCAACTTCGTCGACGATCTTCGGTTCGTTCGCCAACTTGAATTTCAATTTTCTCGGTGCCGTCGAGAATAAAATTATCTTGCTAAAAAAGGGACTTTAAAGTCCGTTGAGTGTCTTATTAAACTTTTTATTTTCCATACGAAGAAGTGAAATTACCATTGAAGAACGTCAGTCGAAGGAATTTGTTGAATTTGAAATACTTCTGGAGCATTTTACCAAATTTCCAAATAAGAGAAAATTAAGCGGCGGCACCGTTTTCCTTTTTCCGTCGCGAGACTCGACAAAGAGGCCGATAGAAATTTCGTAAAACCAGAGACGAACGTTCTCTGTTATACTCTAATAAATCTGATGTAATCGATGGAGAGAATCCTTTGTATGATATATTTTTTTTCAAAAGTCACTTGCGTACGAAGCGGGAAAGCATAATTCGAAGAAGTGGAATGTGTTCTCGGCCTCGCGGTGTCGGAGGCTCGACAGAAATGTCCTTTTTGCACGTGAACATGCGTAGGGCGATCGCGAGAATGCACTTGAGCTTAAAATTGCGAATGTTTAAACGGCACGTAGACTTTTGTTCCTCGTGAACGAACATTATGGTGAAATACATGCACTTTCTAGTGGATAAGGTAAATGGCCCCATTGCAGTGAATCTAATCCTTGGAAAGCACGGATTTGTTAACGATACGTAGGAATAATTGAAGTGAAACATGGAGTACGATGAACGTCGGCTTCCTTAGTATTGCAACTACCTAATTCAACTAATTAGCAACAGTTTTATGTCCCCGTTCATTCATTTGGCAATTGAACATTTCTTGTTGGTCTTGTTAAGTTAGTTTGCAGGTCGATAGACTTTCGATATCAACGATCTTGGATAATGTATATTTACCTCTTATTGGATTCTGTCTGCCTTTGCGTCAATGAACAATGTTGCGATCTTGTAGTTCATTGAGACTTTCGTTTTGTCCCCTTTTACTGAATACGTGGGAGTGTAAATTGAGGAGTGATGTGGGTTAATGTTTCTGAAATTAAGGGAGATATGGAGGTTTGGGGCAGAAATTGGCAAAACGTTTATTTAAATAAAAATTTTGAATAACGAATAAAAGTTAAAAAATTATTCGTCGAATAAGAAAATTAATTCTGTTCGTCAAATAATCTAAAGTTGAAGTAAGACTTATTTGATTCGCTATTTAAATAATTTTTTTTTTAGTTAATGCTCAAGTCTGATTTGAAGATTGCCTTCGAAGAGTCTATTTTTCTCGAGGTGGAAACATGTAATTGACTTAAAGTTTATCTTGATGTTTTTCAGCAGCAGTACATGCTTGTAAACACCTACGTTTGCGACCCCTCTTTCCACGAACAAAATGACCATACACAGTCAAGATTATACCAAGATTAAGAAGAATAATGATTGAGAAATGGGTAATGTTGAATTCTTGATGAGAAAAGGAAACAGAGAACACTTCGGATAATAAATCTTCAATATTACAGTTAAATCTATCGAATTTAATATCGATATCAAAGTAGTCTACTCACCAGTGATGCAAATGCAATACAATTTAAAATGTTCCGTTAGAAACATCCATGTCATGCTGCATTGGTTTATATCTGACCATATACTGAACACTTCTACTTGCCAATTTTCCTTCCAGCAAGAATCAGTCCATGAAAAAGGCCAAAGCAAATATCTTCTCCCAAATCTTTACAATTCCAATTGTGCAAGGTCCCCAAGAAACGCAAACGTAGGTATTTAATTAAATTCCACCCACCCAGAGAAACTCCTCTGCGAAATCAAGCACTCTTAAAAAAACAATCTCCATATCCCCCTTAGTATCACTTACAATTAATACCACTCATTAACACTCTGAATTTTACACCCCACATCCATTGTTATACTTCCAATGGAAAGATAAGAACAATTGGCCAACAATTTTTCTTATCATCCTCATATCTGTACAGTAATGTATCTCTACTCTAATTTCTCATCTCCCCCCCTTATATTAATTTCCTCACATCTACTGTACCATTCGCGAAACCACATAATATACACTATTTACTAGACAAATTATACCAGATCGAAGTTAGGCCTAGCAGTGGCTCGCCTTTACACTACTCTTCACAAGATAATCCATACATGGTGTAACATAGGCGATATTAGAACAAAGGGGACACAGTCGCTAATGGGAACATTTACCTGATTAGTGTATCTATATAATTTCTCCAAAATTACGTGCCATTTACTCTTAGAATACTGCCAAGATACATACAAACGCTAGCCCACCGACACACATCGTGACCCACATACATGCCAGTGAATAATTTAAATCAGAGTGAGATTCGGGCAATTTCGATTATTCTCATATTACAGACTCGAGTGATACCACATAGAAAGAACCGCGATACAAGGTCGCTGAGATACTGGGCGTAGAGTCACTGTCATGCCCACGCCCTGACACTGATCTTACCCAATCTTATATTAGTCTCGACGCTGCTACCTCTCTTCAGCATCCGTAGACGTGCTTCGACTCTGTGTTTTCGTTTCGAGTTCCGCTGCATGGAGAATCGTCGCCTGTTTCCGTTGTAGCTGGCACCGCTGTAATTGTTACCCACCACAGAGACTTCCGTTTCGATGTGCGCTTAGGCTGGCATGCCGCTTGCCTCTTTCGTTTCCACCTTTATTTTCTTTGCATGCCGATTCGACTGCACGACTAGTGATCACGTACCACGTCACATCGATCAACGATCAGGCAAACTTAACAATACTTTCTTCCCTTTGATTATTGATTTACAACTCGTTACATTATGTACGATCGAAATTTGTGAAGAACGCAAAGGCAGTGTCTTATTATTTTCTTTCCTTTTTTATTTTCCCTTTGTTTTTTCTCTCTCAAAGAGATTTCTTGCCTCTGTGTGATGGCACATCTGTTCAGAAATCGAGCAAGGAGTAAGTATGAGAAATCCGTCTCGGTTTATCGTTTGATCGAAAAGGAAGAGTCGAGTATTTTTTACATCGTAAGTCGAGGGAGTAATTCGCCAAGCGGTATACTTAGTTTTCTATTTTTCGATTTGGCCACAGGGCCGTGACACGTCGCGAGGAAGAAAGTGGGAATGCAGGCGGCGTCACGATTTATTAGGTTTAGTTAGCGAACGATTAGATGTGCCACGTTTTCAAAAGGGATTCTCGTATTTATCAATTATTCTGTAATCATGAGACTCTTTATTGAAATAATAATATTACGGTAGAACCTGCTACAGGAAAGTAATAATTCCTATTGAAGACGCACAACTGGTTCTCAATTTCAGAAAATGCACAAAAGTTACACCTGCATAAGTTGGAAGTAATATTTTGTTTAACATATAGTGCTAAGTGGGGGCAGGGGGCCTTCATTCACAAACAGCACTGGTCATCATTCAAAATTTCCACGATTTTTTAATGAAAAAGCAACGTTCATTCCCCTGTCCTCGTGCTTTCGTAGTCGAGTTGAGCTTTGCTCTAGATTTTATTTGAATTAAACCTCGGTAGATACACGAGCGCACATTTTTATTGCAACGATAATTCAACGTTCCCAATTTCTTCTCGCGGCGTTTCGTTGCTTTATTTCCTCGCGAACGATCGAAATTAATTAAATTGCACATACGATAATGCGTACACACTGCGTAGTCGCATAGAGACGCATACTATAGGCGCATATAAACGCATAACTAGACGCATAGAGGAACAGAATCTTTTCACCAGCGTGGAAAATATTCGTTACGATTGTCAACGATTCCCTTTTGCCCTGTAGGTAGTCGTCAACGCTTTGGTTCAAGCCATTCCATCCATTTTCAACGTGTTACTGGTGTGTCTTATTTTCTGGCTGATATTCGCCATCATGGGTGTGCAACTTTTCGCCGGCAAATACTACAAGGTATTCTGTGATTAACTACAATATATGAAACAATCGGGGGATCTAATTCCTGAACAGTTTAGAAGAGGTTGAATTAAATTTCGGGATAATTATTTATCTTATGAAGAACAGTTTGGATTAAAGTTATTTCCCCAGTGATAGAAGCTTCTTGATATTTTAAATGGATATCCAATTTGAGTCTTACATCTATAAATAAATTTCTTTAGTCTGAGCAAATCTTACTGGAAACAGTGTTTAAAATAATGTGTCTATCCATGACGATGTGAGATTTATGGTGTAGAATTAAAGAGCAATAAGAAGTAAGTAGAATAGGTTCGTCTTTATTCAGACACCGCAAAGTGACTTGAAATATATATTCCCGCAACTTTCGAACGTATATTATTTTAAAGATTGTTTCAACTGAAAGTTATCTATACCTACAATGATTTTAGAAACATAAAAAGGTCACTCCAATTTCATTTTACGAATTTGGAACGCAATATAGAAAATTCATCTATCTCTTTTTCTTTCAGAAGAGCATAAAACTTTTCAATTCCTCCCTGTCAAATTACGTCGATTTCTCTATTCATTCACCATTGAAACCAAACCCACCGCCTTAAATCAAATTCTTTATTAACCCAACAATCTCTAAATGCTGTGACAGTGCGTCGACACGAACAAAACCACCCTGAGCTTCGAGATAATTCCCGATCGGAACGCCTGTATAGCCGAGAACTACACGTGGGAGAATTCCCCGATGAATTTCGACCACGTAGGGAAAGCCTACCTATGCTTGTTCCAAGTGGCCACGTTCAAGGGATGGATTCAGATCATGAACGACGCCATCGATTCCAGGGAAGTGAGTATACCAAATTGCTCCCAGCACTCCGGCATTTACACGGTACGTATCGCACTGTCTATTCTCCACCACCTCTGTCTATTTTCCACAGCTCAACAAGCAGCCAATCCGCGAGACGAACATCTACATGTACTTCTATTTTGTATTCTTCATTATATTCGGATCGTTTTTTACCCTTAATCTGTTCATTGGTGTGATCATCGACAACTTCAACGAGCAGAAGAAAAAGGCCGGCGGTTCCCTTGAAATGTTCATGACGGAGGATCAGAAGAAATATTACAACGCCATGAAGAAGATGGGCAGCAAAAAGCCCCTCAAGGCTATACCACGGCCGAGAGTAAGTACTAGCGATTCTCCAGCTACCATTCCATCGGATCGAACTCTCTAACCACCCCGTCTTTCATATTTCTGTTCCCAGTGGAGGCCCCAGGGGATAGTGTTCGAAATAGTGACGGACAAAAAGTTCGATATGATAATCATGTTGTTCATCGGGCTGAACATGCTGACGATGACGTTGGACCATTATCAACAGACCCAGACATTCAGCGACGTTCTAGACTATCTGAACATGATATTCATTGTGATATTCACCAGCGAGTGTCTCATGAAGATCTTCGCCCTGCGCTACCACTATTTCAAGGAGCCGTGGAACCTCTTTGATTTTGTTGTTGTTATATTGTCAATATTAGGTAATGTAATGTAATGGCTCGGTCAGTCGTATGGCACAAGTGAAACTGGCGGAGACTTTGATCGCAAATGGAGCCTGTTGGCTTTTCCGCCACCATCGACATCATTATTCTACATTTCGATTAGAAACATAGTAGTCGGGAACGATAGGCATGCTTGTTATTCAGCTCTCTCTCTCTCACACGCATTCTATACTGCACGCAGATCTGCATTTAATCTAGTTTCAAAGAAAAAGCGGACAGGCTCGATGTTTCACGTGTGCCGCAACGACTGGTCAGCGTCATTACGTTACGTAGCCTTACATTGATGTTGTGTCTTGGTCCCTTCAACCCTCCTCCCCCATCGATCCACCCTCCCACAGGAATGTGAACGCGTTCCCATCGTGGAATCGTCAAATACAACATTATCTTAACCATCCTCGGCTTTCCGAGTCTATCGCGCCTGATTGCGTAAAGAGTATTAGAATGTAATGGTATAATGTTGTATGTGACTGGATTCACGTTCCCGAATCGGTGTGCAAACGGTAATTAGAGAAAGAATCGGGGTAAGAGCGGGTCTGTATCACGAAGATTTTGACTACACAGAAGTTCGTAGTGTTTTTAGAGTGAACTCATCTTTTTTTCTATTTTTATACATTCGAGAATGCCTAACAAGCAAGAATTCATGGCATACGTATCTCCTTGTACAGCACCGCTGCGTAATAGAACGAGTGATCGAGCTTTCATCGAACCCCTGAACCCTCATCCACGAGCAATCACAGTGCATGCTTCTCCTTCTTTATCAAATTCATAGAAAGAAACTAGAGGACGCATGTCTCCCTTTTTATTCATGGATCGTGTCTCAAACCATGCATCAGAAATGTGACATTTTTCTTTCTATTAGAGAAATCAATGAGAATAAGAAACGAGGGTGTACTAGTAATTGTATAACATTTAGAATAATAATCCTCGTTGTTATTCGTTAGTGCAAACTTTTGGGATAATCGTAGGATTATAATTAGGTACCTCGCTTACAAATGAATCTAGAATGCACTACATCTTTTACATTCTATTTCTAATGAACGTATCAAGCTCTAGAGTGTCCACGATAATTTTAGATACTCAACACTCCTGCAAGTATCACCTTCCTATGACAAAATCAGTCTGCATGACGATTAGAGGAAACGTCCACTAACGTAGAGAGCACCGTGAAACGAAATGGCACAAACCCTTTCCTCTCTGATCATTATCATAGAATAGAATTGAAAGTGAGTATTACTCCGTCGGCGTTAACACTGTGCTTCTGTTCTATTTAGGTCTGGTTCTCAGTGACATTATCGAGAAGTACTTCGTCTCGCCGACGTTGCTTCGTGTAGTAAGAGTGGCGAAAGTCGGTCGTGTGCTCCGTCTCGTGAAAGGTGCCAAGGGCATTCGAACTCTCCTCTTCGCCTTGGCGATGTCGTTACCAGCCCTCTTCAATATCTGCCTGTTACTGTTTCTGGTCATGTTCATCTTCGCGATCTTTGGCATGTCTTTCTTCATGCACGTCAAGGACAAGAGCGGGCTGGACGACGTGTACAATTTCAAGACGTTTGGACAGTCGATGATACTGCTATTCCAGGTAAAAAGATTTGCGTGCACAGTGGGACTATGTGAGACGTGATTGTAAGGGCTTGCTGCGGAGGGTCTGGCAGGGTTTTTACTAGAAAAATTTGTACCGTGGTTACTACTTAGTAACGTGCTACTTTAATTTTTTAACTGCATTTGGAGTTAAAGCCTCCAACCCATATTAGCAAAATTACACTCCTCATTAATCAGTGGCGTACTCGGGATTTAATCTTGGGGAGAGCCGAGTTGAGGGGATAAAATTATTTTTAATGCAAATTCAATAAAATTCATTAGGGGATTATAAAATCCAGTTTAACTTTCTTTTTACAAAGCTCTTGAATTACTTCAGTCGTGGTTACATTAATCTCCTCTTTACTTAATATTTTTGGGGGTGCCCCACTGTCATTAATGCAAATTGTAGACTAAAGCTGTGCAAGACTCTCTGCAACCTCTTACAAGGGACAACACCCAACTGTTACACATCGATTTTGACGAGGTACACGTAAATTACAGTTCTCGAAGAAATATTTTAGGTGGTCGAATTAGTTATAAAAAGATATATCATTTTCGCCTACAATTTTTTTTTAAAATACGTGTGAAATATCTTTTCGGGAACTATAATCTACCCAAAGCTCATCAGAATCAGAATGCAACAGTTGCGCGATGTTAATTAATGAATATTGTCTTGGAGTCGCCAAGCACATTACACTAAGCTGCTTAATCTTACCAAGATGTCAACGTCTGCCGGTTGGGACGGTGTATTGGACGGCATAATAAACGAGGAGGACTGTCAGGAGCCGAACAACGAGATAGGATACCCGGGTAACTGCGGCTCCTCCACCATCGGCATCGCCTACCTCCTCTCCTACCTAGTGATCAGCTTCCTGATCGTCATCAACATGTACATCGCGGTGATCCTGGAGAATTACTCTCAAGCGACCGAGGACGTGCAGGAGGGCCTGACGGACGACGATTACGACATGTACTACGAGATCTGGCAGCAGTTCGACCCGGACGGGACGCAGTACATCAGATACGACCAGCTGTCCGACTTCCTGGACGTGCTGGAGCCGCCGCTGCAGATACACAAGCCGAACAAGTACAAGATCGTCTCCATGGACATCCCCATCTGCAAAGGGGACCTAATGTTCTGCGTGGACATACTGGACGCACTTACGAAGGACTTCTTCGCCCGGAAGGGGAACCCGATCGAGGAGACGGCCGAGATCGAGGTGCAGACGCGCCCGGGCGAGACTGGCTACGAGCCGGTCTCCTCGACCCTGTGGCGTCAGCGCGAGGAGTATTGCGCGAGGCTGATCCAGAACGCCTGGAGGAAGCACAAGCAGCAGCGGCAGGGCGGGCACAGCGAGGAGAGCGACGACGCGGACACGGACCCGCGTGTCAGGCAGACCGCGGTCCTGGTAGAGAGCGACGGCTTCGTGACCAAGAACGGCCACCGGGTGGTGATCCACAGTCGATCGCCGAGCGCCACCTCGAGGACCGCGGACGTCTGATCGGCGTACGTCGACGTCACCAGCAAAACCGCCGCCACCCCGTCGTTTAGCCTAGCGTCGCCGTAGCCACCGACGCGACCGCCCCGTCCGTGCGACGATCGCTCCACCGCAGCATCGCCGACCACGGCGACGACGACGACGACCTAGACCTAGACGCGTCGATCTCGCTACCGACAGCCGCGCCTGCCACTCCTCCCCCGCTCACAGAAACTTTCGGGAAGGGGAGGACGGAGCAACGGCCCCCGCACGGACCTCGTGCTCGCGCGAGCAAGCAGGCGAGCGAGCGCGCGCGCGCTCTCTCCATCGACAGCCTTATAGTTGTATAAAATACATTTCCTCCAACGAGTTGCCTTTACAATCGACTCTAAACGCCGCGATCGTTGGGAGACACGTCGTTAGTTTGAACGAGCGAGGACGGGAGAGATGGCGGAGCTTGCCGAGATGGTGTTGGAAATGGATCTGCGGACCTGCGCCCAGCTGCAACGCCTCGACCTTGTATCATCCGCTCGTCGGCTGAGCTCGGCCGCGGTGGCAGGCCGCACCCTAGATGGAATCAATGTGGAACCGGACGGATCGGAACGCGGGGAACGATAAGGATGAACACACGAAGAGGAATCGAGGGGCGCACGCTGAACTAGTTTCGGGGCGCGGAGGACGATCGGTGCGCTTAGACACGGCGTACGACGTACGTCGCGACGCAACCTTCGAGCCAACTTCCCCGACCCCAAATCAGGGCTCGGAGGCTGCCCGTTGGCCACCATCGGAGATCCCTGCCCTCGATGGACTTCGTCCGCGATCCTTAACGCCTCGAGTCGTAACGATCGACGATCCGCGCTGGCTGCGCTGGCTGCACGATACCCGGGAACGCGACGAAACGGAATCATATTCACGGGACGACGAGGACGACGACGAGGACGGTGACGACGACGAGGACGACAATGAAACGAAGAGCCGCGTTGAACGGTGAGACAGTAAAAAAATACGCCGCATCCTACGAAATCAGCGATCGTTTCATCCCTAATACAGTATAGGCCGGTTACGTAAATTCTATCCGCGATATTGGATTTTTTACATGGTTTTATCAGCGGTCCGCCAACTCGCTGAAAAGAAGAAAAAAAAATAAATAAATAAAAATATATATAAAAATAAATGATGTTAATTCGCTGCGACGGTCGATGTTCGCGGGTGAACATTTGTTATATTCGATCGACCCTGGTCAACACGCTGTGGTGTGTATCGGAGTTCTGAACTAATACTTGGATGCGAGAAGGATAGAGAAGAGGAACGACGGAACGACGGAGAAAGACATTGACGAAAAAAAAAATATAAAGAAGAGAAACAAAATAAACAAGCTGATCATAACTGATGATAATAGTGAGGATGATCATAGGATGATTAAGGTAATGATTATAATTGATGACGATGGGTGGTGAAGAAGAATGTTACAAGTGAAAAGACTCACTCGTGAAATGTACGCGTAGTTACTACATTCGCTGGGCTTGAAAAAAAATTTTGCGCGATACGGTGCGCGGCTTTGTTTTATCTGGCTCCCTCCCTCTCTGCCCCTCGCCCGCCGCTTAGAGCCTCGACCGCGCGGTCTGTCGGGGCGCTGATCATTTGATATTCCACGTTTTACAAAGAATCTGGCATTTTTTACGATCGTATCGCCTGTGCACGAATATTGTACTTAGAGAAGAGGAATCCGACGGCGACACGTGGGTGGCGCGAATTGGCAGAGCCGTTGTCCAACGAATTACCATTTACAGCCCCTGATCGACGAGATCCGATTCTTTTTCTCTCTACGGTCCTTCAGAAGGACGATCTTCGTCCACGTGTCTTCACGTTTATTTCTCGCGTTAGTTTGAGATTCAATTTCCCGCGTAGTCGAGGAATAGTCGCGTCTGCCAGGCTGGCTATAAGCAGCAGCCACTTCGAAGTGAACTGTTCCTCCTCTAGCGCGCCAGTTCGTTCGGTTTCCCGTGTACTCGTTTCTCTAGCTGTTTACGAAATTCGTTGAGAGTATACGAGAATGAACCATCGCTGATGTAACGCCGCGGAAATGTATTACGATTATTGCCAAAAGGGACGGAGGGGGTGGTAGCGAATACGAATCTCGCAGTCATCATCAGCTAGGTAATTAACACATTTGCAAAACTTAACACAGACACACAGTCTTACACGACGTAGTAAACGCGCTTTGGAATAAATGAATATACACGATAGTGTAATGTTATTCGAGTAATTGTAACCGACAGCCGTGCGCCCGTAAACCCGTCTCGCGGATAAGCGAATTAACGAACGACACGGTGGCGAGCTAAGGGTCGTGTCTTGGCAACACGGGCGTCCGCGGGAGACACTTCGACCAAATTACATTGCCAATCGAGCATTTAAGAGGAGTTGTTGAAATAATCCTTTGGAATTGGAGCGCGACGTTGTTTTCCTTAGAGAGGTTTTCCAAAATTCAAAAGTCACCGCGTGTCATCCACGGACGAGGCGGTTGCGTCGCCCGACTTCCCCGGCTGAATCGCGGATGCCAAAACGGAACGTTAAGTTTTCGACGAGAAATGTTCGTTAAGATTTTAAAGCGTTACCAACTTGATGTTCGTTTGGCTTGAAATATTTATTATATAGTTTCTGTTGAGTCGCCAGGTGGTTTCACGTCTCTCGGAGATGTTCTGCGAGAAAAGAACCAAAGAAGAGCCGCTTCGTGATAGAAGGGAGCCGATTTCGAACGGGTTTACGTGCTAAACGTCGCGAGGGATCGCGCGCCTGATTCCATGGAAAGAAGCATGTCGAACGATATTCTTTCCATGGCCATCCCCTCGGCGCGCGGTTCTGGTGTGAGTCGATATAAATCGCATCGCGCGACATATGTAGGCAAAAGTGGCGGTCACATACTTGCGTGCATCTGCTCGTTAAATGGGGTAGAACGAAAATTCGACATTCTCATATTTAAGATTCCAAATTCCAAGAAACAGGGATATATATTTCTCAGTAATAGAAAATAGATCGGTGGAAATGCAGTCGCTAAAGAGAAGGATAAATAATAAATTGATCAGTAGTTGTTTTCCACGTGAGTGAAGAATTCACGCAAGTTTAAATTTGAGCGCGCACGTAAGTACTTGACCGTCGCGCCAGGTGGCGCGATGTCTGTGTCGAGACGCGCGTCGAAACGTTGATGCACGAGGATGCGAGTGTCGCGCGGTTTTATTTCCCCATTAACGTGATTCCCCACGTGTATTTCTCTACATATATATAACGTATATATATAGAGCACACATGTAGGCGATCACGCGAGTGAACGTTATCCCGACGAACTCGCGCGACGAATGTGTCGACAGCGAAGTGCATAGGGACGAAACCAAAGGAGAGTGTGCGAATGTTCAGTTGTGTGTGGATGCGTGTGCGTGTGCGTTAACGCGGACTGCGCGATCGTTATTTTTCTACGTTTACATCCGCGATCCTGAAGGAGAGAGAAAGAAAGAGAGAGAGAGAGAGAGAGAGAAAGGAAGAAAGAAAGAGAGAGAGAAAGAGGGAGAGAAAGAGAGGGAGAGATTGAAAACGAGGATCGAGAAGGTAAAAGGTTAGGGATCGGCAGTGTAATTGGCACAATGGCCGGGAGCAGATGTGTGGCGGTAGTGTCGACGTAAACACGGTAACAAACGAACGTAGCAGGGATCGTTCTCGCTGGTCGAAAACGGGCGTAAAGTGGAAAGAAAGCTCGCAGCTCGCTCGAAGGATTGTTTGCGAAAGACGTGGCAGGGAGACGAGACACAATGACGCGGACGACGGTTACGGACGATCACGTGAACAGGCAACGTGGTTTGTCAGGCGGTGACCGGAGAGTGGTGGAGGGTTAACCGCGTGGTAGACGGGCGACGGAGACAGGCGAGAAGCAGACCGGCTAGGAAACAAAGAAATATAAAAGATGTTCATTATTTTAAGCTACGAAGGCTCAAAGGAGATGAAGATCATTGTAAATTACTCGTACAAAATAATTCACACACTATCGGTGTCGAGTCCGCTTTGTCAAGTATTTTAGAGAAGCCTGTCCGAATATTAATGTCCTCGTACCTTTTCTACGTATATTATAAATTGCATTTCACGATTCTCGTCGCGGGCCATTCGATGATTCCCCCCATTCGTGGGCTACGCTTGCAGCGTAACGCGCGTGCGCGCGGGCTGCGTCCTCGCGACTCGTTCGTTCGCAAGGGGTCGCCGTTCTTCGTTTCTACCGAGGATCCGGCTCTCTTTTCAACGGCTTTGACTAAATCGGAGCGCGACTCCCCGCCCCTTCGGGATCACGGTATCCGCGCGATCGGTTCCGTCGCGTCGCACCTATCCTTGATCCTCCGCAGCGATAGCGGAGCGAGAGATCATCACGCCTAAACGAACAGAGTCAAGCAGCTACCGGCTGCTGTTCGCGCGAGCGCGCGAGACCCGCGGAGCGTTTGTTCTGTTTCTTTCTGGGGCGCGTGCTTCTAACGTCGCTTCGCAGAGGGCGGGACGTTCGCGGGCGGTAACTCGCGACGGAGCGCTGGGACGCGCGGGAACCCCCCTCGTACACAACGGAAACGCGACGGACGGCGACGATGACGAAACGAAACGAATCGAGGCACGAGATCGATCGACGACGATTCATCCAACGATCGTCGGTCCTTCTTCTATCGAAGTACGACGTATCTGATGGTCCGTCCGGCTCACTCTCTAATTACTCCGATACCCCCTCTCGCCCCTTTCTTGAGTTTCGACCCTCTACACCGTGCTCTGTAATATGTGCAAATAATTCGATAATAATCAAATGTGGTTTGTACGCATATAATATACACATATATATTTTCGATACTACTTTGTCGAATGGGCAACCGCGGACTTCTAGAAAGCAATAAAAGAAAATACACGAGAGAACGAGAGAGAGAGAAAGAGAGAGAGAGAGAGAGAGAACGAGAGAAAGTGACACAGAATGAACGCGCGACTGTTAATGGTGCAAACAGGGCGTGACGAATTGAACGAGATTCGAATTGTGTGCGCGTGCGCAGAAAGTGTCCCGTAACACACTGGCCTCTTTAACGATAGTAGATACAGATCTTTCGGATCGCGTAGGAATCGTTCTTCCCCTGAGAGGCGCGCCAAGTGAACATCGTTTCTCCTTCTTCTACGTCTTCTTCTTACTCTTCTTCTTCTTCTTCTTCTTCTACTTCTTCTACCTTCTTTTACCGCCGCTATTCTCTTTCATTTTTTCGCTTCCATATTCATCTTGAACACGGCACTGTTCGATTCGCCGTGGCCGAGTGTCAGATTGAATGGCAACTTCCCCGGTCTTCAATCGTTACCTATCGATCGTCGATAGGCATAGACATTTGGTTCCGCCGAATCGGCAGTCGGTACGAAAGGAAAAGCGCGAAGAGAGGTCGAGTGGATACGCGTCTCGAAGGGTTGAAATGTGGGAACGATTAAAAGGAAACCGTTCGCTCCGATCGGTCAAAATTGCTACGATCACGAGAGGGAACGAGGGGGAGGGGGGTGGACGAGTATGCGTGGTGTGCTTCATTGACTTTTTTTCGTTCGTTTTACCGAAACGTACATTTAAATACCAGCTTTTGCGCGACGACGGCTGTAAGATATTAAAGAAACAAAAAAAATATATATATATACATACATACATTATAGGGCTTTCCTTCGTTAAGCGAGGTAAGGCGAGGTTTAAACGTACTTTCTCCGTGGACGATACTGCCGTTACGCATTGTATAAATGAGAAAATGAAACTAAGTTAACTAATCGTAAATGCACGAAAATTTTCTTAAACGGATAGCGAACAAAACAAAAGGGCTTTGTAGTGTCTCGAAACTCTCGAAACTCCATTAACCTAACGTCGTCAGATAATAAATAATGATGAAGTACATAAAAGCAAAAAAAAGAATAATAAATAATAATAATGATAACGAAACAAAAGATCCTAGAGCTGGGCTAAAAAGAGAAAACTAAAAAAAAGTAATCGAGTAAAGTGTCAAGCTGCGGAGCCTGTCGGCCAGTATAATGAACAAGCAACTGCCATGGGTCAACAAGCTAGATAGACGAAATGTGCTAAGAAAACAAAAAAAATCCAATTTTAACGAGCTAGCTGTCGAAAACATTACGCGCGAAGGATCGTCCATTCAAATGCGTGCTCCGTGCGTGCTCGTGCGCCTGCGTGCATGCGTGCGCGCACGCGCAGGCGTGTATCACGGATGCGCGCGGGCAAGCGAAGAGAGAGACATCGAGACAGCGTGACTGTGAGAGAATGAAAGGATGAGAGAGAGAGAGAGAAAGAGAGAGAGAGAAACATAGAGTGCGCGCGCGAGTGAGAGGGAGAGAGAGAAAGGAAGAAGCGAGAAAGAGAGAGAGTGAGGGAGAGAAAGGGAGAACGTAGAAGAGCTCCTCCGTTGAATGACATTCATTACTATTAAACAGAATAAAGAAAATAAAAAAAATATGGATTATTTGCACAATATTATAAATAATTACTATGTTTACTACGATTATTAAATTAAAGAGCAAATAATAAAAGGGATGAAAAACTGTTGTTAAATAATTAATACGAAAGAGGGGATGAGCGAGAAACAATACAAAAACGATTTAACCGAAGACCGAAGAGAGAGAGATAATCGGGCTTCAACTGAAACGGAACAGAAATGATAGTAGAAGGAAAAAAATGAAGTGAGGAAGTGACACGAGGGATATGATGATGATGATGATTATGATGACGATGATCAAGACGAATGAAGGATGGAGGAGGAAACGATTCGTTTGTTATCGATTAGTTAACGATCATCCTTACATTACATTATTGTAATTATATAAAGTAAATGATTATTACCGTAATAGTTACAATTAACAAGTTGTTACCGCTTTGTTATACATAATATAATTAATATACTAAGATTAAAAAAAAATGAAAAAAAGAAAGAAAAGTAAGCGAATGCATCGTTGATTCGTCCTTTACTTATGTAGATACTAAATACGATCGACTCTATATTGTTTTCAATGTCTTCACCGTATTCCTTCGTTTGCTACCCGATTTCGTTTCGTTGTCGAATGATTCGGTTTTGTCGGCTTACCTCGCCCGGCCACAATATACACACGTTTTACAGAGATATTTTCAATAAACGAAAAAGCTTAACACTCACACGGTTGTTGTCCTTGCTATCATTCGATCCTACATCACGGAATTGCCGTTAATTACAACTAGCAATGAGAATGGTTCTCCCGGACAGTAACATTCGAAACTTCCCGATGTAAGTCGTGTCCCTCTTAAGAAAAGCCATTTCGTTAATTGTCCTACTAATTTCGTTTATTTGCGGCTACTATACAATATTCATACTAATACCACACACCAGTGATACTTATAATTTTTATTCACGGTTACATTATATCGTTCTCACGCCGAAAATATACAAAGATCAGCAGACGTAAGAGTCAAACCATTGATCGGCATTCATCGATTTTGCCTATAGAGTTTTTTCCCCGTATACAGCAAAGACACGTTCTGGAATTAATGTTGAAAGCGGCTTTCTCCTTGCTGCTCCACGAGATACGCGTGTATACATCATGCTGTGTCTTTGGTTCATCCGTATATGGTACTCGAACCGGAATGATGCAGCACGAATACCTAATTTCGAAATAATAACACGATCTTCCCGCTGAACGCTTTTAGCACTTTTCGCAACACCGAACATGGTAATATCGGGGGATTCCTGAGCCATACATAAATATTCCCAGGGAGATTGTAGCTGTACAATTCCCAAAACTCTTCATTCTCGATATTACCTATATTAAGCGCTGCTAAAGAATCACCCCTTTTCCACCGTATTATCAGAAACAATAATAATAAAAAGAAGCTGAAAGAGCCGCTTTCATAAGTTCCGCGCGTACTTCCGATGCCAGCCGAAGAATGGCGACGTCCCACCTCACGGATCTAAGATATCGTCCGAGGCTCTAACCCTACAAACGATGCCATCACCGTTCACGTTCTCAAACAGACGGAACTTCTCCTAAATGAACGTGTCCGTGCCATTTATGTATACATACACGCATTCGTAGTGCGTAAAGAGACGCGTGCACGATTTACTGTGCGTGATTCTGCGCGACAGATTGGGGGGATCTGGTAATGGGTGGGGTCTGGACGATGAATCCCTTCTCTCCCCGCATCTGATTCGAGTCAGTTCTCGTGTTAGTCCAGCGCGATATCGTTGTGTGCTCGACGCGTAATGCTGGTACGCCGACGTTCGCGTAATGGCAGCGCTAAATAAGCGTTAAAGTAGACATCAGTCGCGCGGACGTCTCGAGGCCCCTCGACATCCTACGCTGCTTTCCAAATATAATTCGATTCTCCGCTCGTAACGACGCGCAGTCCCTCCGGTTCTGCGCGATTCTCATGCCAGTGAAGCCCACGATACAGGCTTCCACGGTATCATCTGTCAAGATAACCAGTGCAACAGACGGATTGCGAAAGCCCTTATTAAAGAGGCGCGGAGATCTTATCGGCGTTATCAGTACATATTGCGCCCGCGACGTACTGACCTCAGTCCACAGCTCCGCAGCTTTTCATTCGCGCGAACGATTCGTGTGAATGATTGACACCCGTGAGTCACGTAAAACTTTTGGCAAATGTGCAGAGAATTCGTCCTTCGCCTATTACATGTCTCCGAACCGTTGAGCCCAACGTCCGCACGGAGGTTAGCGGACAATATTACACTGCATATTTATACGCGTTGCACGCGATGTGTATATAATTGTTTCTAATCGAAAGTCCCGTTTCAAGGTGTTCGCAGTGTAAACATATCGGTTGAACGGAATGGAGGCTACGAATCGTCGTTCGACGAAAATGTAATCTGTCTAGTGGTGATTGTTGCAAAGCTGTTTGCATCGATATATTCCTAAATATCTCCTGCATTTATATATATATGCAGTATTCGTAAGTAAAAGTAGCATAATAGTGTGTAATAATGGAGATAATTATGTCAATGAAATTACAATAAAACGTAATGTAATTTATAATATTAGCAAATTCCAAATTCTTTCAGGTATTTTAATATTTAAATAGAACAATTATTCCCAATGGAGAAGCGAAGTATCAGCGGGAAAGACATCCTAAGAATGGATGGTCTGTTACCGCCGACTCGACGGTTGCCAGTCTGCGACGCTGTCACTTCTTCGGGCAAGAAGAAAGATAAGAAGTGGTCGATTGGTGGAATCTTGAAGCGCATATCCTCGATACGAGATTATGAGAGTTCCTCGAATGACGAAGAAATGGTGTACTGCACCAGGCAGCCGAGACCTCGTTCCGTGCTCAATAGAAAGTCGCAGAATGTGGTCTTACGTCCAGTGGAAAAGAATTCGAATAAACATTTGAGCAAAAGTAGTTCAACTAACGACGCTACCGCGAACTCTGTGGATGCCTCGAATTTACAGAAAGACTCTACGCACTCTCGTAGCAGCGATGGATCGCTGGATGGGCCGAGTAAAAAGGCACGGAAGAGTAAATTGAAAGCTCGAATAGAAGCGAAGAGAGACCAAATCTGTGCGGATAGTAGTTCGGATGAAGGTTCGCGTAAGTCTTGTAATTCGTTGACAAGATATCAGACTGAGAATATGCAGAATATGCAGAAGAATAGTTCCTGTAATAGAAAGAGTCGTGCTGCTCGGACGGAACGTTATATAAAGCGTTTATCAAGGGACGAGGGTCACAGATTTCCAGAAAATTTGAATAACATAGCTAATAACCGCAGCAGTCTTGACTTTACGGAGGGAAGCCAGTCCTTTGATGCAGCTGTGAACGGAGCATTTCAACCTCCGATGCAACCACAGCGTTTCATTACTCCGTCGAACAGTTACACCTTCCCGGTGCAAAGGTCCATTGAGAATCTACGACAGGCATCTGTGCCAACGTCCAGCTGTCAGACACAGTCGTCTACTGACCTCACAAAGTATCCGGCCAAACGATATATTACAGATTTGAATCAAAATAACACATATGCGAAACCAAATATTTTGCGGAAAGACAACCGTTATGTGAATCACGAAGAAAATAATTATTTTTCAAATTCGCCTGTAACAGGCACTAACTATGCGAGACCTTACGATCATGTGAGAAATAATCAGTCTGTACATCCAAGTTCCTCGCCGCCAGAACCACCGCCAAGAGATCCGCGCTGTAGAGTTTTCTCCTACGGCTGTAATTCCTTTCCGTTCAATGGGAAGTATCGAGTAACAAAATACGACGATGCTCCGCGCACGAAAATGGACGATATTCGTGAAGCCCCGAGAGATGGTTTGAAGGGCTTGCGTTCGTACGAGTCAAATAACGAGATCAGTTGGTGTGGCTCCACTAAACAATTCCCGCGGCGTCCGTTGTCCTTAACAGCAACCCCGACGCAATTATGTAACTTATCGAAGTGTACGAACAATAAACACAAGTCAACTGGCAGGCACGTGGACGAGCCTGCCTTTCACGAAACGGAAGCAATGCGATGTCGCAGAAGGAATGATCGCAACGATCAGCTTAATTCGAGTTTCAATGATTTCGATGTTAAAGGCCGCGGACATCAAGTATCGCTAACTGATGCGCAAAAGATACAGAATAATCTTTCGCCTACTTACAACGGTTCCTTAGACTCTTCCTATGCAAAGGTGCCTTCCAAACAGGTCGCCAAAGAGCATCCACACAATTCGCCAAACAACACGCTTTCGATAAGTGGCAAAACCGAGAGAAAGGAAGAGAAAGAGATAAAAACGAGCGAGCAAGAGGCATTAGAAAGGAGAAGGAGTTCTAAGAACCTGGAAGAAGCGCTTTCTGAGTTAGAAGCGATATACAATAGTCTGAGTCTAGGGGACGAAGATCTGCTTGATCGGGCGGAACGACGCAGCATGGAAGAGTTCAGCCTGCGACGCGGTAGAAGCAACGACACCGTTGGCTTCACCTCGGTGGATTCGCCTGATAGAACCAAAGATGACATGGCTTACAGGAGGATGCACCCGAAGGAGAGGCCTGCATCCTTGTCGGAAGTGGTAGGTCAGTCAGCGCTGTCTAATATCAGTTACTTGATGGCCTCGCCCATCATGTCGCGGAAAGACGCAGCTAACAATTACCCGTACGCCCCGAATTGCCCGGTGCGTCGCGACGAGCCGGATGTGACACGCGACGATGTCGTTTACCGGAGCATTCATCACGCTAACAACACGTTGAAAGTGGCCGATCCACAACCACCGTTCGGGATACCATTGGGGCCAGTGACGTCCGCCACGGAGAGCGATTATCTGCACACAACGCCGATGAAGCCGGACCATCCTCGTTCGTCGTACATACCGCAGTGCGAGCCTGACATTGTTACAGACGACTTGGCCTATCGAAGCCTGCGGAAGGATGCCAACACGGCGAGGAATGCCGTTGAAAGCAGAAGCGCCGTTGCGAAAGATCAGGAGGCTACGTCCGCCACGAAGAAACGAGCGGTTAGATCTCTGTCCGCCAACCTGTACGGTCTTATAAATCACGATCGTATTCATCTCCGCAGGGAGCCCAGCCTTCAGGAGATGAAGGACGAGATGAGCGAGTCAGTGGTCGATATTAAATCGTTGCCCGTGCGATCCGATTATTTCAGGCGCGTCGTGAGCGACGGCGAGCTGTCCGATTACGATACTCGATGGCGTACCGAGAGCTCGTTGAAGAGCAGCAGAACTGATATAAATGGTAATCATCCAGTCTCGAATGTCCACCGGAAGAAGCTCCGCGTTTACGTCTCACCGTCGACGAAGGTGCAGAGCTTGGAGCAGAAGAACGAGGACGGCACGGTAGCACGAAGCTCTACACCGCCGAGTGACATACTGTCCAAAGCTCTGAGCAATGAATTTTGGCAGGATTGCTTGCAGCCGAGATCCAACGAATCGTCCAAGAAGGACACAGAATCGGATTTCACTACGTACAGCCGTTTGTGCCAAGATTTAGTTAATTTGATAGATGGGCAAAACGATGCGGAAGCGGGAGCGATCGAAGAAACGGTGGACGTTCATTTAGATCGATCTATAAATATAGATAGCCCGAATGATAGTGAAAAACCCGACGGTTCCTCGGTTTTACGTATCCAGACTCTAGGTAGTCATTATTCTATGCGCAATGAGGAGGATCGCGAGCGAGCCGTAGGTAAGGAGGACGTGGAAAGACTGACAGAATCAATCGTTAATCCTGAGAAGGAGGATCCTGAGAAGACTGACGACAGCGCGTTCGACTTCTATCTGCGTGTCGCGGACGAAAATGTTAAACTAATTGCGGAGGCGTTCAGCAGCGTGGCGGATCGCTTGCGCGATAGTCGTTTAAGCCAGAAGAATTCGCTGACGTCGTGCCGTTCTGAAATAGAAACCGATAGCACTCCGCCCGGCACCAGCACTCGTAGCTCCCTCGCATACAGTCACGACGATGTAAACGACAACCTGTCTAGCTCGTCAAAGACCACCGACATATTGGATACAGTTCCTAAAGAAGGTACGCCGCTGAGCGTAGATTGGGGCCAGAACGGGATCGAACGGCAAGAAGCGAAGGATCAATCGAATATCGATCCAGAACTCGATCTGTCCAGAGCCGTACATGATTTACAGTTAGCGGCGGCTAGTTTATGCGGACACGAGAAGGAAATCGAACAGCTAGAGGCATTATTAAAGAGAGATGCAAGAGATAATATTCCTTGCGCTACTAACGTTTCCATTACAGAGGAGAGGCCCTTGTTAGCCGCGGAAAACGGCTCCGTGTTGAGCAACGAAGAAAAGGAATTAGAATGTGGCCAAGAAGAAGTTACCGTAGAATTCACAGATATTAAGTTGCTGAACGATGAGCATGACCCAGATAGCGAAGGTGAGAGTATAGAATACGAGGATGTTTGCGAAGTGTACGACATCGGCATCGCTCGTTCGACTGGAATGCGTTTTTCGTATGTCACTAACCTCATAACCGTAATGATAACTACATACTCGATGGTTTTGCTGGCTTGTTTTCTTGCACTGCTTTTAGCAACCGTAGCAGCATCATGACCGGCCCATTAACGGCAGCGTTTTCATGCATTTTGTGATTGGAAGGTTTGACAGGAGGCAGCGTTAATATTCTGAGGCTATTATTATTTGAATCATGTTACTAATGTCGTAGGTTCCCCGGCACTTGATCATTCGTGACGTGAACCATTCTATGCGAGTGCGTAACTAACCGATACACGACGTCGTTGAGCGACATGTGAGGCAGAGCAGTCGAATTTGAGTAAGATCAAGTTTCTATGGACTGTTTTCGGGAGGAATGATTTGTTCTTGTTGTTATCCTTGTTAATGTTGTTGGTTTTAATAAAGTTTAAATATTAACTAGGTACGCACATTGTTTTCTTGTGACATGTGGTCATTGGTATGACGCAGTGAGCCTGGAGAAATTTGGGCATTTTATTATTTTTCGGACCATCAAGGCCGCGATAATAGCTTTTCATACTTCGGAGTTGTTTATATGTCTTCTAATCAAAATCATAAATCTTGAATGTTATTCGCGATTCTTGGGAATATTATGAAATAAATTGATCCCTTTGACGTTCATTCTTATCGATGCATTTATGCGCGGTTCAATCCACTTAATAATTAGGTAATTAAGTGTTTCAACGATAATTGTATTTTAATGGAATGTGATATATCTGTATTCGTTGTCTCATTAGTAATTCCTGCCAACGCATTGATTACTTCTACATTATTTCTCCGATTATAGTTCTCGGTATTTCGCGAAATATCTGCGTATAGATTCAGTGTTTTACAAGATATGACAGGATTACTGCCAAGTTTGTGTTATATACTTGTGACTTCGTAAAAAATCAGTGATTTTAAGGCGCACTCTACACTTAAGAACGGTAACTAAGAAGTAATTCAACTTGATTACCGGAGTCGGATAAGTTAGAATGAATAAACAATTCCAACCGCTAGGAGGATTGCGATTGAATTTCCTTCGAAATCAATAACCATCGGCTTCGTCGTCACAAATGTGATACATCCATCCTATACCTAGTCTGTGGTGATCCGAATTCCCATAAGATGATCCGGTCCTCAAATTATGGATCGGTAAGACAGGTTGTGTGGTATTTCGTCGATACGGAATTATAATTCCTACCACACGTAGCGTTCCAATCTGTTTCTTGGCTTCACCGGTAATGTTGCATGTGACACAAAAATGGTAATGAGTCCTAGGACCACCTAGACACGGTGTAATAGACCCGTGGCCCCCAATCAGTGTAATAAAAATTTGATTTAAAAATATTGCATTGGATATAAGATCTATTCTTTACCTCATCCGTGATAAGATCTATTCTATTCTACTTTCATTCCTTTAGTTCCATCTACTTTATTTAATTTATTAATTGCGTTTATCTAGATCTAGGACACACTCTTCAATAATTTATAGCAACCTTCGACGCCACTTCTACTACTCAGCTTTTCATTTTCTTCACGACCCATATCTCCATTCCTCCACTTTCTGTCTCTAAACATTTCCATACAATAAAGAATTCTTCGACCTATAAATATCCATACATACATCAACCTTCCCTATCGTCAAATCAAACCCACATTCCCCTATTTTTAACAAAACTTTCACTTTCATAAACTACTGGCTCATAAACGCCAACAAATTCCTCTCTGCATCGCTCTCTACTGTGCCAGCAAATTTGCGCATGAATTTTTATCCTAGCAAATATACTTCGCTGCATCCACACCTGAATATTATTTTATGAAATCGAGCTATCATCGTTTAAAGGTGTCAGCAGACAGAATCTACAGCGAGTATCAACAAGATAGGAAACTATATCGCAAACATACTGATTTTTCTTCCGATTCATTACAACACAGCAACAGAGAGTGGCATAAGTGGGGACTCACTCTCACTGTTCACCGTCTCAGCTGCCTTCGCCTCTCTCGTTTCGGTTTTGAAACGCTCGAGACCGCGAGTTCGTTTCTCCCGCTGGTGAACCTCTCTGCCAGAACTCGATCGACGGAAGAAGGGACAAAGTGACCTTTTAAAATCGCAGTGTCCCCAGCGCATCCAGGATGTCGATCGATTTCGAGAACATGGAGAATTCCTTCAGGAACCTCACCTGCAACCACTACTACGTGCCCTCCGCGATAGAGCACATAGAAAGTAAGTTCCCTTTTCTATTATCAAAGCCCTATTCGCTTGCAATCTCTGTAAAACCAGATCCGCCCTTCATATCGAATCGATTCTCAAGTCAATCTCCACCAAATTAATTAGCGTGATCAACCTCGGTACACCGCAGTAATTACAGATTTTCTAGGAGAAATTCTGTTTCATTAAATCAATAAATCGATACCACTAATTGTAAAAGAAAGCAACGGCTAAATACACTCGAAGAACGTGTTTACTGTTAGAACGGTTACGTATCCACGTTACTGTCACCGTTAGTAGAAAGTAAGCTAGGGAACATTCTGGTGGTACCATGGCGTTATACGGCTTCATTAAGCGAGGTTTTCTGTAAAATTTTGGTAAAAGAGCAACTTGTCTTCCGCTGCTAGGCTTCTAGAAATAGATATGTGTCATTACTATAGTCCTGGACTATGAGTTTAACACTAAACCTATCGGCACTTTATCTCTACCTATTATTAGCGTAATCGGGCGAGCGACTGGCTAGGAAATAAATTGTGAAATCGACGGAAGAAACAAAAATGAATTCCGAATTTTGAATGGAATTTTAAAACCGCTCACTTCACCGGGCTTGGTATCTTTAGTGTTCAATACTTGGGAATCTCTTTTCCTTTACTATTTCCGAGCGAATAATAACCCCGTGGATCTGTGATGCATCGTGCAATGCAATTAAACCTGTTCCCTTCGGCTGCGGTCGGTTAGCCAAGCATTGTCATCAAGCAAGTTTGATCAATGCGTGTGATACCTACTCTCCTCCGCGCGCAGCGATCTACGAAGCATGCGCGGAGGAGAGCACGCGCGGTGAAAGTCTCGCTCGACGCCCGTAAGCCGTACGATTCGGTATACATGTATTTATCTAGAACCGCGTCGAGCTTCTACGAAAAGGAGTGTTGCGTAACTCGAAAGTAACAATCGCCTGCTTCCACACTTTTCCCTGGAAAGGAAGGATAGAATTAGCCGAGCTGGGGTCCATAAAGCTTGATGATTACAGCTCGCCGCGAGGATTCGAGAATCCGACTGAAGAAGAATGTCTGGAGTGATATAACGGCGGGGGAAAAAGAAGGAAATTGAAGCTTCGCGTTGAATCGAAATTCTCGCTAGCCTCGTACGATGGCCACTTGAAACTGGTTTCGTATTTGCGTTGAGGATAGGTTTGAACGCGGTAGCGAGGGCTTTCACCCGTGGAAAAGAGTAAAAAGTACAGCTAACATAGAATAAATGAATATAATCGGGCGGCAACGAGTGAAATTGTCGAATTAAACGCTCTTTTTCTTCGCCCGGCGTGTTTAGCTGAAATTTTGCAAGGGCTACATGCGAGGGACACCTCCCGCGCGCATAAATTAGCCCGCCCTGCTGGGGAATCAATTTTTTACGAGGGTGAATTTTATCCTCGGGAAACGTTCCACAAGGCGATATTAATTTGCAACGTGGAACAAAAGTGCGTAGCACGATCCTGGCTTTACTTTGTACTTGCAACAAGCGCCTAGGTTTATCTAATCTGCAAGGTAAATTGGGAGGCACTGATCCAACAATTGCAGTTGAAGGAGCGATGAACTGCATTTTTTGTATGGTTCTGTGGCTGCGCGTTTCTCTAACGCTAACTTTCCCAATCCACGTGACGCAAGAAGCCCGCCATTACAATCATTTCGTAACGGAAATAAGCGATCCAACGCGCCGTATAGATCGAGCCTGACCTACGACACGGGTGTCAGCTTTTCCCTACGTTTATCTCTCGAAAACACATTAATCAACCTGTGTTTGCAGCGAGAATTGTACTACCGAGTTTTATGAATTGATTCCGAGACATTCGTCTTGATTTTCCACCTTTAATCTCGCCATTAATCACTGCTTTCGTAATGATGTTCGTAATCCAGATGAATGTGACTATTTTCACATTTTTTTTTTATAAAGTCAGAATCTAAATTTTGGACGAAGCTGAGTGGTGAAGCTTGTAGTATATATTCTTAAATTCAGTTAGATTTTGTTGCAAGTGGATATTTAAATAATAAATTTCTTAAAACAGAGAAACATATGTAATAATAATATTTTATTTAAATAAATAATTCCTCTCGATTTCCGTATTTGTCTCGATTTTCCATTTTTTACTTAAAAAATTGTACATGAAATTTCATACGAAATTTCTCGAGAGATCAGAAACGTTCCTTTCTCTCCCTAAATTCTGCGAGAATGAATTCTCGAGAAGAAACGCTAATAAAATTGTGGTAAAAACTTTTCACAGGTTTGGGCGCGTTTGGCATAGGTTTACTGTCCTCCGGCGCGATCCTCTCCACTCTGACATTATACTTCGCGGTGGACGCCTGCTACAATATCTTCCACCAGAAGGAATCAAGGATGTACAAGACCAACAGCATCATGATCCTCCTGGTGTACCCGGTGGCCAGCGTGTGTAGCCTGACGGCGATTGGGATACCAAGGTAAACCACGAAGGCGAAATAATCGAGGCAGGAAGTCCGCGAGTCGTAAAATCTCTCCTGTTCCTTTGCAAAAACCACGGTGCATTAATCACTCGTGATGCAGATCGCCCATAGACCTTCGTTTTTCATACGATCACGGTGAACGAGACCTCAAGGTTCCTTAGCGAATTACCCCGCGCGTGTTACAAGTCGCAGAGTAAATGTTGAGCGGTTAAAAAAGGCGGCACAGCATCAGCTGTCGACTCCGGGCAAAGCTCGGACGAACTTAATCCACTTAACGGGCAGAAGAAAATCGGAAACGCGATCGAATGTCACGCGGAGGGTCGAAACAAAGGGGACAGTCGGTTTGAGACAGTTTCTAACGACGATGAAAACAGACGGAGAGACCTTGCGCGACTAATGATCCTGATTTCCCCGAGATAATCCCAGCCCCTGGACCATGTCACACCTGCGCGGTTGATCTCGAAAATTTGATGGGGCCCGGCGATAAGAAGGGGGACGATGGGACGGTGACACGAGAATTCCATCGCTGCGAAAGTCTATTGATATTTCCAACGTGTGCCCGAGGCGCTGCTTTCCTTCGGTCAGTTAAAAAAAAAAGAAGAAACCGAATTTGAATGTTCGATTTAAATATTCCCGACACGAGGCGACCCAGGTCTATGTTCTTCTATCGTTGTCCAGTGGTACTTATGCATACGGACGATGGTAAAAATTCTACGTGTACCCCGAAGCTCAGAGAATTTTAATTTCTACAAATTTATTGCTTCATAGGATCCATTTCCATAGCGACGTTTCCGTTTGTCATTTCCAGGACCCAGTTGCTGTCGGAGGCTCTGACTCAAATCTTCCTCACGATATCCCTGTACCGGCTCTATCTGTTGCTCGTCTACATCGGCCGCAAAAGGGTCACGAAGTCGCCGCCGTTAATGCTGAAAGTCGGCCCCTGTTGCTGCTGGCCCTGTCTGCCCTTTCCAACTCTCGAAATGACCGACGCCAATTTGTCCTGGCTCCGGCTGGCGGTCCTGCAGCTTCCCATTGTCCAGGTTACCTCTTATTTTCTGCCTGGGATTTTAAGTCTCTGCCATTCTCTTCTTGTAGAAAGTCTTTCTTTCGGAAACCACGTGCATTGATAGAAGCGAGCTTCTTTTAAGTTCTTCCTGGGACACAGAAATATTGACAGGGATGTTTTTCATTTACTTCAGGGAGTGACTTACTGTATATTCCTCTTCATGGCGATCGAGGAGCCGATCCTCGCTGTGCAATACAGTGTCTGCCTCCAACCGACCTCGGTGGCTAGCATACTTCTCGGATTATACGGGCTGACCATTACCGTGAAGAGTCTGCAAGAATTCGCTCCAGGTAAAAATCATGCATGCTTAATTAAGAGGAAGCATCCCCCCGCATAATCTGTTCCTGCTATCTCTGACACGCGAAATCATTCAAGCGCACGGCTACAAAGCAATTTCACTAATATCGAAATTCGTCCGACGATTAAGATTTCCAATTTCCTACTGTGGGAAACGGGCCACCGACCCTTGATCTTTAAAATCCGAGAGCCAGCAATTTGAACTGTGGAAGAAAGCAGGAACAGAGATCGTGTTGCCAGCGAAATGTTAGCAATTATCCAGGACCACACAAGCGACGCGCGACAGGAAGCAATTTCCAGGGTCCTGGAAAGCCCCCATTGTCCGTGCCCCATAGCGTTAATGGATATACACACGGTTTTCTGACCTGCGGTCATTTCCATAGAAGCCAAACTCCACCGCAGGGCCACGGTGTCCCAGATGGTTCTGCTGTTCTCGAAGCTGCAGGCGTTCATTGTGAAGAGTCTGCCGCAGACGGGCCTCTTCCCGTGTAATCCGCCAATTACGCCGCAGATCTACGCGAATGGTAATCCTCCTCGTACTTCTCAGCTTCAAAGGAAGCGTAGAATAATGGGGGAAGGTCGAGCTACGAAACTTGAGGCACGTGGACGAGGTGCTTTGATCCTATTTTAATAAGAAACTATTGTTGACATACTGTGTAGCAAACAGTAGCACGATTTCACGATAACCTCGCGGTTATTATTCAACAATTCTTTCCAGTTTTCACGAGTGCTTCAAGGTTCGTGGACGTAAATAGTGTCTTACGTCAACGAGTGTTATTTAACAGAGTAGATCAGCTAACGTAGAACTCAAAGGAAGACTTACTTCTGTCACACATTCTCTTACCACTCAAATTTCTGCATTTTAATACTGAAGTTTCAAGAACGAGTGTTTCTGGAAATGTTCCCAGCGACAAATAGCGAGACTAACACGTCAGGTTCTGCCCCCATAACACTTCCACTCGCGCGGAGATAGAGGAACAAGCGCTGACACTTTCTTCCGCCCGAATTTCAGTTACCTACAATGCCCTGATGCTAATCGAGATGCTGCTGCTCTGCTACGCCGCCAGGTACGTTTATTACGTCGAGCTGGAAAGGGAGGAGCCAGCGACGACCGAGACGACAGATCGGTTGAAAGACAAGACCACGGAGCCGGCGAACCCGGCGAATAACAACGAGGCCGATAGGCAACCCACCGCTGCGACTGCGTGAGACGATCCTCGTCTCTAGCTTCAGCCACCTAACATTTTCTCCTCGAGCACTAGCTGCTATTGCGCGTTCTCGAAAGAATCCCCTGACTTCGACCTTGAATAACGACCAAGAATGGTTTGTTTCGCGGAGAAGACGTAGTCGTTGCGAGTCCAAAAAGAAGTCTCTGAATGTGAGGAATGAGTGTAGCCACAAGTATGACCGTCCTAAAGCCCTTGCCTACTTGTAAATTAGAAATCCTTCGGCAAAGAACTGATTAGGGAATAGTGGAAGACTTTGGTACCTAAACGCGAGTGTCCAAGCGTGTCCTGTTGAATGGCAGGTTGTTGGATGAAGAGTAAGTAATGTGTGCGTTCCCAAAACACGGGAAGTTGTTACGGTAATTAATAAAACTAAACGGTGTTCATTTACGTTTTGGAATTATTTATTATCTGTGTAATATAGTAATCCGATTCTTGAAAGAGATATTGAATCTGGACGAGTCCTGTAGCTCCCAAAGAAAAAAAAGGCGAGAGGAACTTCGGGTCATCCATCTTACGACCATTTGCGAATTACGATGTGGCTGCTTCAAATGGGTATTCGTTGAAATTGGGTCTCTTTAAGGGTCGAGATGAAGACAGCGGAGCTTGAGGAAAGGATTGCCACCTGTCGCCAGGAGTTAAGTGCAATCTCAACTTCATCTTCAACTTCTTCACGGCCGAGCGTGACGAGAGCTCGTGAACGAGGCCCACCGTGGTCGCGCCTCCACGCATCGAGGTCTCGCGCCGAAGGATCAGGAACTGTCGCTGGAACTATGAGAACAACCACGCGCGTCGCCACCGTGGATTTAGCAGCCGTCACGACGCATTACTGCGGCGGAAGCTCGGCCAAGTGACTTGCAGCTTGAGCACTCTTACGAAACGGAAAGGAGGCTGGATAGGCGCTCGAGCACTTGGAGAAGAGCGAACAGGCACTTCTGCTAACGCGATGCTCGCTCTCGAAGCGGATCGTCGAGAAAAAGTGAAACGAAACGCTACGCGGACGTCCTGCGACGAGCAATTATCTTCACGGCTTAATCGTCTTAGAATAATGAAGAATAAAACACTACTCCTCTGTCAGCTACGTCCTTCAGAATCTCTTCCAGGAATCGTCCAGGTTCTTCTTCAATATTCGCGCGAGGAAAGAGGACAACAAATCTACCAAGTGGTGCAGACTGCAGAGCCTGAAACGTTTAAAGTTTAGAGTCCCACTGTACTTACTGCTTCTATACGATCCTCGTTCCCGTGTTTATGAACACTTTATTGTCCACATCGCGATGCAATCGATGGAAGATGTTGACACACGCGCAGCTGGATGGAATTCCTCGCCAGGATGCAAAGGAGACCGGTAGCCAGCCTGCGTTAAGTCAGAAAATCAACATTAAAACGGAGGGTCCTGCATGGCGGGTGTCCTTAAAAAGCCGTTTACGAGGCCAATGAATTCTTTGACGCAGATGTCCGGGCTGGAGCCGATAGCCAGGCTATAATAGCTCCACGAGGTGCATGACTTCACCTTTTCAATGCAGTCGGAAAAAACCGCGGCACGGTTCCGTGGATTTCTCGAGGTAGATCGCTTGGGGCGTCCGAGAAAAGCGAGTCCTAACTCCGTGCCAGTCGAACTTTGGACCCGTGGAATCCTTTCTTTGAAGACTTGCAGGTAAATGGGATTGACAGTGTAGAAATGTAAATTCGTATGACAGAAGCTTGAGGCTCTTGGTTATTCACCGATTATTCATACATAAGAAGGATATTCACGCAAAGCCCAGGCCTGAAGCTAGAAGAAGTCGGGTATGAAGGTTGATTAATCGAGCGGAGTTTGGGTTTGACTAATGCCCAACATTGAAGCGGACTAAAACAGCTCAAGTTGTAAGCTGAAAATAAAACCGGAGGACTGCGACAGTGGAGGAGAAACAAACCCTGAAATTCGAAGATGCCTACCCTCGAAGCCGTCTCCGCGGAGCGACGACGTCGAGAAGAATTATCACCGACGACCATCAGGAAGTGTTCCCTTACATCCAAAGCGGCGCGTCGATTTTTCACGTTCCGTGTTTCCACCTCCGACGATCGATTGTCACCAGAGTGTTCCTCGACGAAGGCTGCCGGGGTCAGAGGGAAGGATATTAATATTCCGATAACGTGTCTGGATATATGAAGTGTCTTTGTTTCGCTGGTCTCCGGGGTGGAAGATGAACGTCCTCGAGATAAGACTTTCCACGAAGACGCTTCCCTTCTGCTTTATTATTCCTGCTGGTCCCCGCAGTCTCTGCCGCTACGCCTGACCTTGCATCTATTATTATAGAACGTGCCGAGTTTCACGATGCAGCGCGCGTAAAGTGAAAAGAGCCGCGTTTTCGCTCGGTGAATCGTAACGGGGCGCGATCCACTTAGCATTCATGAGTTCGACAGAACCGTTTCTGCCCCGATAAGACGATAAAAGCAGGGAACTCTTGGAAAGATTTCCATGGCAGCTGGTACGAAAGGTCCTTACCACCCAGCTTAAGCCTGAAATCCTCTTACGCGCCCTTCGTGCAGCTTCGAACACGCGTCTGATTTAATTAAGACGGTAGACGTCGCTGGTGACTCGACCCCTCCGGAGGTGTCCGCGACGTTTCATCTCTGGCTGGATCAACGGGGGTCGAAGATTCGTCTGCGTTCGTCCAGCTGATGGTCGCTTAAGGGGAACCCCAATCTACGAGCGAAAAAAAGAAATATAAATTTTATATTAATAATTATAAATTACAAATAATTATAAACACTCAAGAATTGACGGAACCTGTGTGCCGAAATCAGTTATACTAATTATTACGGTCGAAGTTATATTTAAAAAAATTTTTTACTCAAGAATTTTCATATAAATTTGCGCTCATCGACTGGGGTTCCCCCTTAATTCGGATTATAGATTGATATTGCTTCAGAAGGGATGCGCTACTTGCTAAAAGACTCCGCTGCTTTCAGACTCCCTTCTGGTGCAACAAGGATCTACCCAGAAGGCTGTCGACGAAAGGAAAGAAGCCCCGGCGAAACGAAATGATCGAGACGGGTCAGACTCGACGTAATCGCGATTTCCATCCACGAATCCTCTTCTTGTCGAGCGGCCCGCTCGACCATAGAGCAAGAGGACACCGTCAGCGGTTATCTGAGCGCAAAGGGAATGTTACACGGCGGTCCAAAACGTATACCGCGTGCCCTCTCATTTTTTGAGCGATTTCGGGGTCCCACCCGACTACCTGCAACCTGGCCCACCGACCCTACGAACCTCCCTCCATCCCTCTCTGTCCTCCCCTCCTCCCCTGTCCCACCTTCATTCTCCTTTCTTCCTTTTCCTTTCATCGCCGACCCTTTTCCCCGGGACCGTGATCACGATCGAGCCCCGAACGTGTAATAGATTTAACAGTTTCTCTCGGCCCCGCTGCCTCCAGGATCGGTTTAAGGGGTGAAAAAAATCTATTCGGAACTCGCGCGCAGCCACGACTGTGTGAACCGCGGCCTACACTTTGTGGCGGAGGGGCGCCCTTCACGGTCGTTACGTCGACTTTCTTCTTGCACACGGATCGGTATGCTTTTTCGTGGTCCGTCGAGCGTTCATTATTTTATTATGCCGCTACGCCGTCTTGGCGAAGACCGGTTACCTGCTCTACCAAAGGTGTGCCTCATTAGTCGAAACGACGGATTTCTTTGAACTGGGTAAATACTATAAACACTGCGCAGCCCGTTCCCTTGAACTCAACCCGCGTGGTAAAAGACAGTGGAAGCCTCGATACAACTATCAACATGTTTAACGGGCATGAAGGATGAAGTCTAAATGATAAGGTAGACGTTACCCTTTTGCTTTCACATCAAGAGGCTCTTCTAGTTGGCGGGAGATGAAGGAATTACCCTTAAGTACCGGACATTAAGGGGGCAATTTGGGAATCGCGGTGCCTCGTAATTCCCAAATTGTTGATTGGTAATCATCGGCGGAGCTAATTAAGGCACCGGCCTCGGATCCAACGGTCCAAATTGTTTTCTATCCCCCTCCGCCCCACCCGGGCCCGACTCGATAGCCTTCAGGCTTTTTTAACATCCGGGGGATGGGTAAAAAAGCGACTCGGCTAGATGCATGGCGACCTAATGAGCCAGCTCGCCGTGCTCTTAACATAATTATCTTTATGATTTACAGTAAACGTTGACTAGTTAGCGGCGACTTTTTCGTCGCCGCAGTCGCGCGCAATTTATGATCTCCTAAAGAGTTTTACGAGTCGATCCAGGCTGCGCGAAATAACAAGGTATTGCTGAAATACTGACTAATTAGGTAGTGCGCCAGCTTTTTTGCGCAGCGACGAAAATGATCGCCTTCGAACTGACGAAAACTAAGAGTTTCAAAGGAAAAGACCGAACTCATAGGAGAGTCTATTATTCGAGATCCTAATTTGTTAAATCCACGGAGTCTTCTCAATTCTTCTCCAAAAGCTCCAACCAATCCGACAGGTCCAATTTAACGAGCCGAGCACCAACAATGCAGCATTGTTTGCCAAGATTGTGAGGCCCATTCAGAAAGGAACCCAAAAATCATCACGGAGGAAACCGCTTGTTTTCTTTCCACCGTGTTGCCGACTTTAGCGCCCCGCAGGCCCTAAAACTCCCATAAACACTTGCAATAAAAGTGCCTCTGCTACGATGAAAAAAGAAGAGCCTCCACTTCGAAGCACTACCTAGGAAATCTCGAGAAAATCTGACTCCCTCGAGATTGCCGCGACGCGATTACTTTAATGGCCCGTGGTGGCCGCTGAAGACGAAAAAGTTGTCGCATGCAGCCACTTGGGCGAGGAACTAGGTCTCTCTTCGGGCCCCCTACAGACACTCGACTCAAGGGGCCGCGATAAATTTTCCTATCGCTTCCTTCCCGAAGATCAGCTGCTGGAAACTCGACGGAAACCGCGGCGAAATTATCCAGGTCCCGAGAGCAGCGCGTGGCCATCTGCTTCGAGCATCCGCGGCCGAGAAATTGGAAAACGCTTTCCGAGACCGCCGACATATGGCACGCGGCCCGGAATTTATTTCGAGGAGAAAACAAGGGAAGAAGGCGCGGTCGTATCTCCTGAAAATGCTGCATGTTTGGAAAGCCAGAATTCCTGTTTCCACTTGTCAGGAAAAAAATTCATCGCACGAGGAATATGGTCTATAGAAGCACTGGGAGGCTGGAGTGCTATCCATCATTCGTTGCAATAGTTTGGAGGCTGCGAGCAAGTAATCGATCATGGGAGGCGAGAGCTCCGAGGGGAGTGCAAAGCTTCGGGATCTCTGAAGTCCCTCGCATTAGATTGATACTGTGTAATAAATGAAAAGCAAACGCGATACCTACTCGATGAATTTGCCGAGGAAGAAGGTCCTGTTGCAACGAAGGGCTAAGGATAAATTAATTATTAACGCGCATGCGAGCTAGGGGAATGCTCCTTCTGGTGCCTCGGATTTCTTCGTCGACGGAGGAATTGAAGAAAAGCAGAAATCCAGACGCCCCGCGCGTTTCTGGCACCGGGAGGAGATTGAAAGGACCAGATCACCGACGATCTATCATCCGAAAGGGAGCAGGAGCGTCGGTGCGAGTCAAAGTGACCGTGAATTTTCGCCATTCGGCCTGTTGGCCCGCTCCTCGCCGGGCCCATTCTACCACGCGACCATATGGTCGCCGACGGCGAGAGCCCATTATTTTCTAAAGGCCAGTTCGGCAGAAAAATGGAAGGCTGCCGAGGGGGAGGCGGGGGTAAGTTGGCCCACCACAAAATTGCCCGAAAATTGGCCGTCGCTCCGGCCCCGCTTCATCTTTTACCGGGATAATTTCATAATTTTAATTTGAATTTCAATGCAATGCTCGCGCCCTGCCAGTCACGAGGTGGACCGCTCCTCCGCGTCTCGCGAATTAACCCTTCAAGCACGAGTTGCGTGCCTCTCCTCAAGCCTTCGCCAGTCCACTCCGGGGCAACCGTTCATGCAAACGTGATGGCGTGCGATCGAGATCCAGATCGAGGATAATTATTATTTTGGTACTGTTGCCGGACGCTGGGTAATACTCTGCATTTGCAACAAGCTTGCCGATGCCGCCGAGTCCCGTCGAGCACCGTCTCAGGGCCCATTTATAATTCTTTCCATTATCTTGTCCGGAGAGAAATAAAACGCTAGGACCGTCGGACTATTAGATAAGTAAGAATGCAAAAAGGAAAGGTACTCGATCGAATCTCGATCCCCACAGCCGTCACCCTCCCCCTGGTCTATTTAAATCCCTCTCCATCCTCTTCCCTCCCTCCACTTCCCTCCCCCGTCTCTATAAAATATGCTAAACGCCCGCGGAGGGCCGGCGCCCCCACAGAGCCCTCTGCCAACGCTGTTATTTACGAATTATGAATGTTGTAAGACAGAGCATAATGATCGCGACCAGGCCCGGCCAATTTTCGCCGCTTTAAGCACCGTATCCTTAATGCGGCTCCGACCGCCTCGTCGCGGCCCGAGCTTCGACGTGCCCTAGGAATTCTTAGGATCGATCGTCAGTCGCCCCTGGAAACGAGTTCCCCGCGTTTCTGATGAACGATCGCGGCTGAAATTAATTCCTCGCCAGAAACAATCTTCGGATCGGGCTCCGAGAAAGCGCCTCGCATCCTCGCCACTCCGAAAGCCTGCGTCTCTTCCTTGCAGCTGTGTACAAGGAGCATCGATGGGTAATGAAATTGTACGCGAGTAATGATATGGGAGAGGAGAAATGCGCGTGAAATTATAGAGATCGCCGAGGCGCCGAGCAATCAAACGAATCCTATCGCTGGCACTTGCCTCGTCATTTTCGCTGCCATTCAAAGTGCCTCGCCGGTTCGGCCGCTTTTCATATAGATTTTCTGGCCGTGTACCGGGCCCGTGTGGCCGCTGATTACGGGAAAAAAAGCGGCGAGCGTCGCTTAATACGAAGACCCGTCCCGGTGCAATCAGGACCGTGATCCCAGCCACGTGGTTTTTGCAACTTTCGAGGGCTTTTTACAGGCTCCCTCTCGGCGAGGGGCTCTCTCTCCCTCTCTCTCTCCTTTCGTCGGCAATTACCAGGCCACGGCGAACACGCGGATTGCGGTTGGTTCCGGTGCGACGCGAGCGAAAACCACCGCCGAGGCCCATTGAAACCGGGCGAACACGCGTGAAACCGCGTGCATGCGAGATTATCGGGCGATATTCTCTCCGTGGGCCATTGTGTCCGGCAAAAAAGCGACCGCTCCAGCAGCGAGGTGCATCGGCAAAAAGGAATTAATGGCGGCGGAAGAGGAACGCCGTGCAGCCTGATGGGAGTTGCAGTTTTGGCACCGTTTCGTGCCGTGAAATCTGCACCGCCGCGAAAGGAAGATTGAGGGTCTGAAGGAGTTGCGAAAATATCCGCGTTGCAATGAAAGAAACTCTGTTTCTTGTACCGAAACGGAGGTCGCTGGTTTGCCTCTGGTTCACCGCTGGAAATCTTCATCATTAGCAGCTGAATGTCCCAGGACCTTTAGAGGACCCACGGGAAAAGGACACTTTAGGAGACTCGGGAAATTTGAAGGCTGCAGGACGTCTGGAAGGGCCGAGAGGGTGTGAGTTCGCAACAAAGACCTTCCCAGGGTGAGACTGCAACGAGTGGTGGTCGGAGGGCAGTTTTCACCCCGACCGAAAGTCAGCCGCAGTGAATTAGGTAATTGCTACCGTTCGGTTGACGAGGGAAACCGTCCAGCCTGGCTTTCACCTCGCGCAAACCGAGGCAGAACCGTGAGGAAGCCCGGAAACGAGGATTGCTTGATTTACAAGGAGGCGAGAGGGTCGTGGAATCGACGGTGCCATCGGTGGCGCCGTTCTCGCGCCCCCGTCGCCTCTAAATCAGCCCCGAAAATTCCGATTCGAGGTTACTGCCGTCGTAAAACCGAGCGACAACCTCGGCTTTCACGTGATTTACGAAGGGCGCGAGTGGAAAAAATTTTCGCCCGTGCCGGCCGAGGGCGTTTCGGGCCCCTTAATTGCTCGGATAGCGAGCGAGCTCGCGCGTGCTTTTCAGTGGCTGCCGCTCGAAAACGATGGGAAGGGTGACGTCGTTAATTTGACGGAAGGGAGAGCGAGGAATTGATACGCGCGTGGGGTGTCGATGGGACAGGCACGTCCATTTCTAAAATAATCCGTCGCTTTCGAGACAATCCCCTCGATCCTCCAAAGTACTCGAAGGGAATAGACGCCGCCAGGTCATAACGATAAATCTGGAAACTCTGAGAATCGCAAAGTAAAGGCTCCTGATAAGGAAGCGTGACGGACGTAAGTACTTAAGTCGAAGGCTGCGGAAACACAATATTTGATTACTCGATTAAAACGCAGGACTAAGGGACAGCCGTTAGAAAAAGAGGACTTCGTCACCGAAATCTCGAAGACGCGGGAGTCATAAAGCTAACCCAATGTCCCAAGCGGTCAGATAGCGCGGTCCAGCGGTCGAGGGTCATAAATTCCGGTTTCGAGAATTTGTCAGGGTAACATATTGGCGGATACCTAGCCCCCGGAGAGGCAAGGTAGATGGCTAAGTGCTCAATAGCGATTCGGGGATCCTCTGGTTACCACCTGTCCTCCCGGGGGACGCGTCCCAAGGAATCTCTCCTTCCTCCTCTTGCTCCGCAGCCTCTGCGACAGGACAGTCTTCGACTAATGCCTTTCCCCGACAATGAGAATTTGTCGACGGCGCATTTGACGCGAAAACTGGCTTTCAGAGCCGCCAGGCTGCTCGGCCGGCGACGCCAGTGGCTGCGGAACAACGGGCGACCTGAATTTTCCGCTTTGTCGCGTGCGTTAGACCGACCGAACGATTTCCAGGGGATCGTAAAGAACGGAAAGGTGCAACGCGAGGTGGTCCGTCGGGGTAATTCAAGGCAATTTCGCGGTAGGATGGAAATTGGGCGAAGCTTCACGCTGTCAGACTTGGGAGAAGGAGACTTGGCCCAGTTCTTCTCTATGTGATCGATGCATGCCGCAGGTTTTTCGTGAAAGGAAGATGTGGAATAGAAACGAAGTGGAATGCCGGTTGATATTAGCAGGAATGAGACTGGTTTCTTCCAATGTGAACTGGTTTTAGTAATCGTTTTAAATACTAGCTGCAGATTTTTGAGAGAGGGTCGTGAAGGGTGGGGACACGCTGGAATAATATTTGAGAAAAATGACGTATGCGGGGATTAGGGCTGAGCTAGCCGAGCGAAACGAAGCGCAATATTTTTCCAGGACCGATAAGTTGAAGGGTCAGCTTCGCGCCCCGACGTTTCACAATCCGATCGGCAAACTTCTTTTGTTATGCACCACGCTCTCTTTAGCCTCGCCCATCGCACCTCGGAATACCATTGTAAACTTTGAACTAGCTATCTATTTAAAAATATAGCAGGACATTTCTCATCCAGCTCCATCCAGTAGTGATGAAACAAAATTGAAATCGTCAGCATCGCAGGTTCGACCAAAATCTCCCTGAATCTCTTTCTCCTTGAAAGAGTAGCTAAAAGGACTCGGGAGACCGATTCACGCAACCCACAGACCTAAAACTATTGTCACACCTTCCGTTCACATTTTTTTCTTCCTTAAGAAAAGCGCCTTTTCAGGAAACTCGACGACAGAAACTCGGAGATCCGAGCGTCGATGATCGATGGTCGACGAATGCGCGACCACGTCCCCGATTCGAACTCCCCGCGAGGATTAAACGACGCCAGTTCGTGTTCGGCCGGGATGAACGCAATCTGACGGAAAATCGAGACTCACGTAATCCTTGGTCGTTGGGGATTATGGTCGATAAACAATGCTGAGGAGGCAACGCGGCCGCGGGAACACGAGAGCGGATCGTGCGAGAGATGTTAACGGATGATAGTTTGGCTGGTTGGAAAAGAGGAGCGGCTGGGGAGCGAGAGGCGAAGGGAAGGAATGCGGGAAGAAACGGTCGGGGATTACGGGTCCTAGGAAAACATCTAACACCTATGGGCGTCGAGAGAACGTCCCCGCCGTGGATTTCTTTCGGGGCTGGACAGTTTGTGCGTCAAACACGAGGGTCCACCTTCAAACAGACGCGGACAATGCCACGTTTGCGCGAAAGTCCGGGAAATATGTTTCCGTTTCCGTGTTATTGTGGGCGCAACGCGACGGAAAAATATTTACTCGGGCCTGCGGGTGGATGGGAACGAGGGTTGAAGTTCATTTGCGCGGCTGCCTTGCCTGTGAATCTTTTGTATCTTCAGGGGGAGAGTCCGACGAATGATAATACGGCGAAGTATAATGTGGGAAAGCGGTGTAATTGCCTGAAATGTTTTCCCTCGACGGGTAATCATTTTCGTCCGAGCCATAAACTTCTGACGTTTCCATTACGCGCTACAATGAGACAGCCGAGCCAACGGGGAATCGATTCCATCGTCTGGAGCGTGCAGAGAATGCTCCGGACGGGCGGGAATACAAAAACAGCGATGCTCATGCGGGAGGAGGATTCCCTCGGGATTCATCCACGATCTGTCGCGGTGTGAAAGCTTCAAATGAATTCCTGGAATCACGTGCGACGCGTGCCTGACGTGTTTACCGTGGACGACGGGTCGTTGTGCATGCGACGGTAGTTGGGATAAATATTTGACTCGAGGGGAGGGTGGATGTAGCCGGACGCCTGCGTTAGACAGTTGGATTAAACTTTTTACCCAACGTTCAACGAAACGCCATGGGAAAAGGTAATTTGTAAAGATCGCCTTTCCTTCGAATCATGGAGGATTATCGTTAAACTCGTACGGGAATTGGAGAATTTCTATTTTCTTTTATACAATAATTCACCAGCTTAATATATAAAGCAGAAAGGTTCTGTAGGTTTGTGTGTTCGTTGTGTCGCCTAAAAACTTTTGAACGATAAACTCTGGGATCTCGAAATGTGTCTCGGAGATGGGGAGAAAATTATTTGAAATAAAAATTTCGTACACAAATTTTTATTTCAAATAATTTTCTGCCCATCTCTGATATGCCTTAGCTCATTATTCCTGATTAATCCAGGTGAATTTAATCATTTTCACAAAAAAATATATTCTCTTTTTATAAAATCAGAACAGCTAGTTTGATATTTTCCGCCACGATCTTCCGTCTACGTGGTTCGTTCAAAATGATTTACAAGCGAGCAAGCAAGCTCGTCTTGATCGAGGGAGCGCGAAGGTGTCGGCGGCGTTTCATTAAAAGCAATTTCACGATCGGCCGACTGGCCCCGGTATCCTCCCGGTAGAATAGTAGAATAGTAAAATCCTCGGCGTCGCGCTGAGCCGCGATCGTCTGTGTCCAGGTGCGAGAAAAGCCCGCAGCACAATAAAATGTCACTCTCCATTGAGGGAGCGGGGATCCGAGCGCCACCCCTAAACGCTGCCTAGATGAATGCTTCCTCTCCACCTCTATTCGTGGGCCTTTTTCTATTGCCAGCGGGCACAAACGAGAGGAGCGCGCGGACCAGCGCGTTTCACAGGGCGAGGGATGCAACTCGGCCCGTTTAACGTCACCGTATATTTCACCCTACAATCGGCCTGCCAGACAAATACCCTTATTTGTACACATCCTGTGCATTGTGAGCCGCGTGTATCGCGCGCTCGCGCGGGGCACCCAGGGAGCACGGACGACTTCCGGTGAATACGTTCCACCTCCTCCTCCTCCTCCTCCTTTCTTCGTCCACCTTCTGCCTTCCAGCATCGCTCTCTCTTCCACCGCTTCTTTATCGGTCGACCCCGCGCCCCCACCCCCACCTCCCACGCCCCTTCCTCCTCGCGTTCCACTTCTGCTTCTTTTATTTTCGCCGCGGCGGAGGTGGGTGGGTGGGTCGAGATCGTGTACCTGCCGGATGAAAACCATATTGGATCGTGCTACGAGACCTTTGATAATGCGTATCCCTCGGATCGCGATCATCCGACACTGATTCTCCTGCCTCTCCTCCTCCGCCAAGCTACGCTTCCACCTTCCCCTCTCTCCTCTCCGCCGTCCTCCACGAAGATGGACAGGTCCAGGAGAGACGATGCCGCCCTGCGAATGCTGTCCTGGGCGGATGCTAACTAATTGCGGCCAAATTTTCCCTGGTCACCCCTCCGGCCATTTCGAGAAAGGTCTTTCACTCGCTGTTACCTCGGCTGATTATCTGCTCTCTACTTCCTCCCGGCCAGGGGGAGGTTCTTCGTTTGCCGAGATTCTCCTTGGGGGATTGTCGATGCCCGGAAGCGTATTCTAATAGCGATCTTTTTCGAAGCTACGGAGCTTCCTTGGAGATTGTTTGCTTGTATAGAATTTCATGGGTGTCTCGGCAGGAAGACTCTCCGCTTTTTCAGTGGACCTTCTTGCTTTTTTTAAATACACGGAACTCCGACTGCAATTCTGAAGAATGATTATTGAAAATGTATGGGACGCAGAGCTTCGAGCTGTTCAGCTTGTATCATAAAAACAAGCAATTCCCTCGGTCCCCTAAGAATTCATCGAGCGAACCCTCTTTTAGTCACAAAGGGACTGTAATTGAAATTTTTCTGCGGCGAAATTACGTTTTAACGATTTCCTTCGGTGGCGAGTTCAAAGGAGACCACCGATGGACACTCGATTCTTGTATTTTCCTCGGAAATTACGGACAAAGCGAGGAAGAGCATGCATCGTTCCGTCACAAAGCGACGCGATTTCACGATCGACGAAATTTAATTTGTCCCGCGAGCAGTCAATTTCGAGCCAATCACCCCCTCCTCCTGCTTCAATCTTCTTACGGCGAGTCGTAAAGGTGGCTCCTCCTAAGACGCCACGTTCTAGACCATATGCCGGGGACCATACGGCACGTGGATAATTATAGTGAAACAGTACGCGGTTGTAATGCGAGGGTGGCTCTCCGCCGAGATAATATTCGCGACGACAGATTGTGTGCAGAGCGCGCCGAGAAAATTGAGGCCAACGTTAATCGCACGGTGTATTTTCGAGGGTAACATTCTCAATAATTCTACAGCAGCACTATCAAATTTTTCAAATTTCGTATTAAATATCAAGAATTAAACAGAAACCTAACTTCCCAATATTTTTCAAAGAGAATCACAAATAATTTCAAACAACTATCATTTCTTTAAGCGCCGTGAAAGGCTGTTACACCCTTTCAGACTCCGCAAGCTATTCCGCTCGTCTAATTTTTACCCGCAAACCGCATCGCATTATACCGCATGAAAAGCGAACCCCAGAGAAAGGGCAGAATTGGCCAATCGTTTCGGCGAAACGAGCAGAATCCCAACTCTTTCCGGAGTTTGGCCTATTTCTCCGCGAGGGAAATAATTCGGGCAGAAGGACGGCGATGCAGCGTGGCCGACCATATGCCGAGGGACGGCTCCAGCCCACGGATAATTACAAGGGATGCTGCGCTGCCTTTAGGGGGTAGGGGCGAGCAGAAATTCAATGGTGGGGCGCGTGGCTACATAAGGAACGTAGCGACCTACGAAGGGTCGCAGTCGGCTCGAAATTTCGGAGGTACAGGAACGCGCGTCCCTGCTCGTCGCCCTCGAGACACGCGTCTCGCTTCCACACGGGACTGTTCATGCAAACGAGGACTGGGTCGCTCCAAGTACCCGCGCCGCTCCAGTGTATTATCTGAGAAACGACAGTGAACCGGTGGCAGAAGTGATCGAGTGAGTGTTTACACGTCGTCGAGAAAGTAGAGGTGCGATTATCATCGGACATGGAGATATCGTGGTTGCTGTTTTTCGGCTGGTGCATCGCGCTCGTCGAGAGTTTCGATCTCGGACCGATCATCAGGGTCGCCCAGTGTAGATCGCAGTGCCTCAGGAAGCATACAATCGACGGGATTTGCGACTCGTACTTGGGACATCAGCAAACTACTTGCAGCATGGTGAGTAGATACTTGCTTTTCTAGCTTCTAGTATCTTGGAAATGTTGCGCTAGAAAGTTCGATAATGATAGATACCTCGCAGAGTTTCTTAAATTTTTGAAACACCAATTAATAACTGTATTTTTAGTAAAGAATAGTCGACATTGCCAAGAATACTATGCCTAACAAATTCCCCCACAATGCATTCTTTCCCCTAAAAAAAAAAATACTCCTCTGGATCCCCCGGTGCTCGACTCACTTGGAAACCCACACAGTTTATTCTCCCTGCGCATCTTGAGTGTTCCCATTTTCCCTCCACGCTGTCCTCCCCCACAGAACGAGAACCGGCTGGGCCTCGTCAGGGAACTCGGTTCGCCCAGCGTGCACCCAACGCGACACTTCTAACTTTAACATGACCCTCTTCCCCGGTCACCCACAGTCCTCCGCTCCGAAACGTGCAACGGCACGTCCCAGGAATTCGCTGTCGGAAAGATAAACACTGTTCATTCTGGATCTCCGTGGCGTCAGAGCAAACAATCGCCGGTCCCTCGCGGGGAAATATCCTCGGAATAGGAATGCTGGCCGCGTGTCGCGTAGGTGACGACTCGATCGTCTGGAAATTTGATACAGGAGCGTCCCGGCGACGATAAATCTCCTCTGTCGGTTTTATGGGGCGCCGTGGACAATCACGGTGGTCCCCCCGACACCCCGGCCAACCCTCTAGGACAGACACGTCGCAGATGGACAGATGGGAATCACGATTAACTCACGCACAACGCGCTGGTCGTGCGCGTGTGCATTCTGGGCGTTGCTCATTTGGTGTGTACAGAGGGGGGTGTCCATTAATTTCGGGGAAATCGATGCCATCTTGCACGCACACCCACGGCAAGCCAGGGGGTGTCGTGCGTGTGAATGCGCCGGGCGTGCACGCGCTCCGCGTGGATTATCATCGGGGCTGAATCGAGGAGTCCACGAGGGGCGGGTGATCCATTCAAATTTATGCTCGGAAAAGGAGAGACTCCTCCAAGAGTCACATTAGAATAACGATTCTCCGAGGAGGCGGCCGCGCGGAGGTGGCTTAACGAAGGCTAGGAACCCCCGAGGAGAGAACGTCGGAGTTACGCCCGGATAACGACGATTATTCCCGCGCGGGGATTAATCTACTGCACTCGCTCCCAACCGCCCTCTTCATCGACGGTAATCGTCTCATTAAGCCAATGCGCCGTGAAACGTCGCTTCCTTCGATTCAACCTCAACGACCTGTCATCTTTACCGAGCTTCGGGTATTTGCTTCAATTAGCTGGCGCGTCATCCTGTTTCAGCGATCGCTGGATCGCCGTGCCGCGTAATTAGGCTCGCGAGAAAGTGGCAGGGTCGTTGTTCGCGTGTTTAGTCGAGATCGTTTCTGCGATCTGGATCGCGCGAGGCGTAAGCGTCCGTGGCGCCGATAGGCTCATCAAATTTCATCGAGTGCGACGATGATCGCGGCCGTTATCGAGTTACGATCGACGGAGGGTCGTAAAGATTGCCTCCCCTCGTCTGGGAAATCAATGACCAGGCGGTCGTAAAGTGAAATAAACGGGATGAAAGGGACTTCTCGGGGGGGATGCTGGTTTAACGGGCGGCGGTGTGCATAGATCATCGTAGTCGTGGTATTTTATTTCTGGAATATAGGGTACCTGAAGAAAATTTGAGATTAGAGCTGAAATTCCTATGATAGGTGCAAGGTTCGTTATTTTCTTGAAGGATGGAGGTCGGGCGGTGCTTCTTTTCATCCCGTTTACGCGGCCAGGCGAAAAAGCGACGGAAACGGGGGAGCAGAGCCAGGGGGAATTATCGCGAAGCTGTTAGACGATGATGTTGCTTTTTTGGAGGCGTCATTAGCACGAAAGAGGGGACCCACGGCGTTTCTACGAAGCAGCTTAGACGCAACACGCCGCGCTGGAGGATAATCGGGTAGGGCAGGGGCGGAGAGGGGGTCTCTAAGGGAAGGGAAGAAAAAAAGAATCTGGAAACAGGGCTCCACGAGAGACGGTACCCCAATAAATATGAAGACAACAACAACGACGGTGCCTGTTATGCCTGAAACAGGTTGGAGCTAATTCGGCCCCCATCTTCTCCCTTCTTCTCTCTCTTTCTCTCTCCCGTGGCCGTTCCTTTTTTTTTTCTTCTCTTCCCGTGCCTCACCCTTTTCCTCCGCCTCCCGGTCCTCTCCATAGCCGCTTAAATCGCTCGATTCAACGGTCCAGAGCCGATGGTGGTTCTTATTCTCCCTTTCCTTCTTCGCGTTCCTTGGCCCGCGCGCTTCCCTCTTCATCCCCCTCGGTCCCGGTGCCGTCGTCCTTTTTACTCGTGTGTCCCGTGCGTGCAAGAGCTTTTTGTTCAACGCTTGAAACCTCCCCCTGCCATGCTCGCTCCGTTCTTTCATGTGCGTTCTTTTTTTCGTTGCCGTGTTACAGTGCTGGCAGTACTGCGAGGCCCTGGAGAACCGGTGGGAGAAGACGAGGACCATTTGCGAGGGCGACCAGTATCTACATGTAAGTAAATTTACCGGTGAAACGGCCTTTTGCTTTTGGGCTCGCTGCTGGGAAGGCAGTCGCGAGCTTTTCGCTGAGCTTCTTCGAGGAGGGGGCACGGAATTCGTGATAGCAGAGAGAAAAGTGCGCGGAATGGGGGTGATTTGAGTTGTTGCTAATTGAAACAGAAGGGAATTGTTTTTAAAGGTGTCTGAAGATTCTGAGTTTCAACCTTTCTCAATTCCTTTTGCTCAAAATTTGTCGCTCCCCAAAATTTGTCGCTCTCAAAAATTTGGTGCTCCTAAAAATTTGCCAGCTCCAAAATTTGTCGCTCCTCAAAATTTGTCGCTCCCCAAAATTTGTCGCTCCCCAAAATTTGTCCCTCCTCAAAATTTGTCGCTCCTCAAAATTTCCCGCCCCATGCTGCAGTCTACTTAGCCCATACACAAATCCACCCCACCTAGGACCTCAGATAGAATTAGCAACATTTTTTACATTTGCACCTGCAAACGCGTTTTGGGACTCAAATAAGCTGAATCCTCTCGGATTTCTGATCCTCCCCGGTTCAGGTAGGCCGAGTTAACCTCGTGTTCGATCCACCGTATCGAACAGGCGGAAAATTGGAATCGATCAAGCGAAATCCCTTAACTTCGAAAACTTCAAAGCGCAGGAAAGAAAGCGAGAGGGGGTAATCGTTGAACGCCGAAGCTGGGAAGAAAGACCCCGCGATAAAGGGAGGTCTCCGACACAGAGGCCCGAGACCAGGGGAAAATCCTTAGAAACGACTACCTGTCGATTCTTACGGAAGGTCGAGCCGCTTTGCCGCGGAACGTTAAAGTTTAAACTCACTGTGTATCGACCCTCCGGAGATAGGAATCTTTCTCAAATATTTGGGGAGCGACTGACTACCAGATTACGGTGAATGTTTGGATTGAAGCTCTAGCAACTTCCCTTCGGGGTCTCTAGGACTACGATTCCTGCAGGATAACAGAACGTCTCTTTTAGGAGGATCGTTAATTATTGCGCATCTTTAGTGTGCCATTCGAAGGGCAGATGCTAAAGGCAGATAATTCGCTGCCCGAATTTTGAGTACCCTCTGTTCAAAGACGAAAGAAAGGGAAATTGTATTAAGGTGGAATTCCACTGGGACAATTTTTTGGCAACGGGCAACATCGTTGTCTTTTTTTTTGCACGCATATCACGTCACACGTTGCCTTGCGTTGCGTCAGTGGAACCGCACCTTTAAACAGTCTAGGCAGTATTTGTAAAAAAATTAAAGCAAATCCAGATGTATTCTTTTACCCAATATTTATTATTATCATAGAGGTTGAAACAAAGTTGCTACAAAATACACAAGTGCTTTAAAAATGTCTCTGCTGACTGGTAAACATTTTAACGCCCTTCTGTAGTCTTCAGATAATAGTGGTCTTACAAAATTACGCAATTCAATTTCAAGTTGTGATACATGTTTGTTAAAAAAATGAATTTTTCGACTGTTTGACTCCCGTAAGAAGCTTCCTGCATCTTTCCACCCAACCCGACTCTGACCTCCACATTATTTTCCAGTGTCCAGCGTGTCAAACAGCCTGCACGTACCGCAAGACAAGGGTTGAAGAAGAGTACCTTCCGTCCATCCTGCCAGCACCCAAGAAAGCGCCCATCAGGCTGGACAAGTTCGACGTGGCAGTGGAGATGAGGAAGCTGTACAAGCAGTGGCGAGTGGCTGGCTACTACCCTGGCCAGCGAACACCTAATCTCAAGCCGGACACGTGGATCATCGTCGCAATGGAAGACGGCGTGAAGCACTACAGCTGGGAGGAATGGGTGCCAACGCTGGAGTCGTTGAAAGCAGGCCTCCTTTACGAAGCGACGGTGTCCTGGAAGGACGTGCAGGCGCAGTTGCAGAAGCAAAGGGCCCTGGAGCAGGTCAGGTTCAACAACCGAGTGAGACAGTTCTTCCTGGAGAAGTACGGCGAGAAAGTGCTGGCAGAGTGGAGGAATCAAGAGGAGTCTCCAATCTCCGACGAGATATTCCGAAGGTTCTTCTTCAGGAGAAAGGACGATCGCTCCGACGACTTGCTGGCAGCGGGCAACGCTCCCTCCACCAGTAACACATACGAAGGCATGGACAAGGACCAAGCAGGGAGCAAAGAATCTTACGTGGTGTCCTGGGAGCCGGAAGCTGGAGGTCTGATGGGTAACCAAGAAGCTGACTCGAACTCCGCGCAGATCTCCTTGCTCCCCGGCACCAAGTACCTCGTCAGGATCACCTCGAACGACGGACCTGGCAGCTTCCCCATCGAAGTCGACACTAGGCCGAACAACGTCCAGGTGAAGAGGATGGAGAAGATCCTGGGCCATCTCTACCCTTGGGACATCCTCGCTGGCAGCGCTGCCGCCGCTGTTTTAGTAGCCATCCTTGCTTTCACGAGCATCTGCAGGAAGAAGAAGGGAATCGAGATCGAAGAGGTTTGAAGTGCGACCAACCGCTTCGATCCGTCGTCGATGACAATGACAAAACTCAGGGATAAGTTTGGTCCAAAGCGGTGAACACTTCTGGCGGATTCAGGTAACGAGAGGGTTGATTTTGCTGGATTGTTGCCACCATTGGTGCACGAGCAATCGAATCTATCGGTTGGGAGTGCTGCTTCTCTGGATTGCATCTCTTTCAAGAGCATCCAGAGTCCCCGCGGTGCGTTCAGCGCGTTTGAAAATGTAAATTTCATTGTCTGAATAGGTGTAAGGTAAAGTAATTTAATTGGCATTGTCGAAATTAAGCGAGCTGCGAGAGCAGATAAGTTAGGCACGGTGTAAAGTAGTTTTTAGAGGCTGTAAGATGGGAAATAGATGGAAAACGGTGGCAACTTTGAGAACGGAGGATGTTGGAATGGCAGCGGAGCCGGACGGAAGACTTGTACAAAGAGACGTCGCGCGAGATTATAAATAATAGACGCGTCGCTCTTCGAAGCAGGAAATGTACAGATCCTTGGACGATATTTTTCTACGCAGTAGGAGTATGAACTAACTTCTTGCTCAACGCGCAACGAACAGACTGTAAATGAGTTCCTATCACCGTGAAAGAAGAACCACGCCGAACACGGCGCGAAACCACTGTATTTATTTGTAAATAGTAGCACCGAAGCTTGTACATAGTCTTTAAACTATAAATAAATCACCTCTAGTAGCAGTCGTTGTTGTTAAATGTAAAATATATTCTCCTTGCAGGACTCAAACGCCAAAGCATCGTCCTTTGTAACAAGCTCTGCACCAACAATCTTCTATTTACATTCAATTTTCCTCTCCACTGCGACGGATTCTCCTATTTCTGTTATTCGTGAGTCCTGCATCTTAGGCACCTTACTTTTAATCCCGCTGGTTACCAGAACTGTAAATCCCTTCTTTGTCGACGATCCTTGCCGGCGAGAAAAAAATCTGAATGACGAGGGTCCCCTGGACTTTTCATTGAACTTCGAAAGGGTCTGACGACTGTCTTCCCATAGCGAATGGACTTACGAAAGATTCTAGGGGCTCGAATGTTTCCAACGAATCTGTCGGACACACAGAAGAGGAGGGTTTCCTCGAATGCATGCGGGGAAGGTTCCCGTTATAAAGGAGTCGCAGGATGCAAACAAATCACGGAATCCAACTGGTCGACGTTAGCTATTCAAATCACTCCGCGACTGGGGATTCCACGAAAGAAGTCCTCAAAGAACCATAGCGATTTTTGCCGTTAGACAAGAAAGTGCTCCAATAAGATTCCCCCTGAAAAAAGTGACACGGTGTGTCGGTAAGAACTGTTACTCGATGAAAAAAGAAAGCTGCAGAGCTCTGCGACCGAAACGGCCCAGGGACACTATTCGGATTCTAGGGCAGGCTTACGTGTCCTCCCGAGAAAGTTCCAGGACCGTCCATTTCCTTTCCATCGTCGCGGCGAACGCTCTGCCGCCGCTCCGAGGGGAATGCCACCTCTTCGGGTACTCCGCCAGGTGCATTGAACTTTCCCGGGGGAATAATAAACTCGTCGTGAGTCGACAAAAAGTCAGCGGGCCATGTAGCAGGCCGCATGTACGCGTTCACATGCCGGCACACGCGTGCACGCCTCACCCACCAACACCGTCGCGATGAAAAAGTGTGCCGTGACCTCGAACAAGGTCCCGTTATCCGAGACTTCGCCTTGGACGCGGTCGTCCTCAGTCTTGACTCGGTAGTCAAGCAAAGATGATACTGCTGCTCGCTTGTCTCAGCCTCCTGATCGGTCCTGGTGAACTGGGCACCCTGAGCGATGGCCCTTCCGTCGGCGTCACGGCTGTCCTCGGCCTCAGCGCGCTGCCTTTTGGATTCGCAGCTGGACCCAGGTACCGTCGCCAATCGATTACTAAAGTCGCTGTCTTTGATGGTTTTTTGGAGCTTCGCGATGCTGTAGATTCGGTTTAGATGAAATCGTTGACTTAAGAGGTTACATACCTTTGGGAGGTTTTAAAATGGTGCCATTTTTATGATTTTTTTTTATATAAAGAAACGTCATATTTAAAAATCAAGATATACGCGTTGTTGTGTAGAAATTAAGCTGTATTCTGTTCAGAAAGAATTTTGATATCTTGAGAAATGGTCCATTAACAGCTCCTTTTGTTCCAAGGCCTCCTCATAGTTGCAGCATTTGCGGTACTAAAAATATCTCAGAGATTTGTGGATCGATTTGAATAAAATTTTGCACGGATATTCCGAAAACCATAATCTAGTACTTGATGAATCGATTTTATGATTCGTATCGTGTTATTTTTTTTTAACAACAAAAGAAAATGAAAACTTAGGTCGAAAGTCTCATGCTTGAATTTGAGTATCTGTCATTTTTAAAAAATAAATTGATTCAAAATCGACACTGACAAGTATTAGTTTATAGTCTTAAGAATATTCGTGTAAAATTTTACTCGAATCGGTTCAGTAATCTCAGAGTTATTTTTGGTACCGCGAATGCTGTAACTGTGAAGAGGCCTTGGGATTTTTTGTTTTTTTTCTCAAGTCATCAGATTTCTTCTTGAAAGGAATACAGCTTGATTTATACACGACAAGGTGTACATCTTAATTTTTAAATATGACGTTTCTTTATATGAAAAAAAATCATATAAGTGTCCCTATTTTTGAACTTATTAAGGGTATATAACCTCTCAAGTAGTTTCTAGCATTTAGTATTGCTCGAAATTCTGATCCACTTCTGTCTAGGATCAAATCTCAATTCCATTCGTGACTCGCATAGCAATCTCGTTACTTTAGATAATTGCACTGGTACGTGTTCAGGCCTTTAATGAAGGTTTGGTAAATCGATAGCCGCGGAGTGAATTGAGAAATGTAATTAAAGGAAAGTGTACAGAATATGTCAGGGTTTCAGATTACTTGGGACCCCTTTGTGTAGTCGCTCGAGCCACGTTTCCCTCGCCGCCCAATTACGCTTCTTTCTATTACTCTACATACTTGCCAATCAACCGAAACCTGATCCAATTACTCAGATTAAATTTCTTGCGAACACGTAGCAGTCTTTTGCTTCATTCCGCCGCAATAACGACGATACCAGAGCCGTGGAAATGTCGATTCCTCGATCAGAGATAATTCAAGTGTACGTCTTACATTCTCTATTTAGGTACGTGCCCAAATGGAAGAAACAGGCGTGCGAGATACCAGCCTCCCAGCACCCGAACTCCCACTACGTCTGCGACGAGGCCGGCGAAGTAAAGTGTTTGCCAGGTAAAGAGCAAAAGGACGAATGTGATCCTGGACGTGGCAGGAGGAAAGCACAATAAGATGACTAACGACACGGAACGTTCCCCTGTGTATACCTCATGTTTCTTTCTTTCGTCCAGGATGGACGGGCGATTTGTGCGACGTGCCAATCTGTCGGAAGGGGTGCGACCCTCTTCAGGGTTACTGCCGTCGACCCGGTGAATGTCGCTGCAAATTGGGCTTCTATGGCGAGCTGTGCGACAAGTGCGTCGCTTTGCCAGGATGTCAGCACGGCAGGTAACGTCTCCTCCTTCTCTCTCTCTCTCTTTTTATTAACACACGCGAACTGGCTGACAGAACGAACAAAAGGTATCGCGTACCAAGTCCTCCTTACTGATTGATCAACGAGCCAATCAACCCCGGCGCTTATCCGCGGCCCCATCGAAGCCTTCGAAATAAATCGCCACCCGTGGAAACCGCCGTCCACTTCCGACTGGGTTACAGTGTATAAATAAAATCCTCCCGAGGTGATAATGTTTCAATCGCAAGTGATACTGTTACCAATAAGCTGGTCACCGCTGTCAAGTCTCGCGCTAACAAGCCACTTGTGGCTTGCTTATTGCCGAGAAAAACGTTATTCAAGACAGACCGTGAATCGAACACCGATTTCACCTTGGCGAGCCTAATTTCCCGTGTAACGCGAAACGTTCCTTCCCGTTTGCCTTCCCCGTGAACGTCGATCAACGAACAGTAATTCCATCTGATTTTCACTTTCAGCTGTAACGTGAGCTTCGAGTGCTCCTGCGATCCTGGGTGGAAAGGCATGTTCTGCTCGGAGCCGATCTGCGCCTCCGATTGCCTGTCCAGCCAGGGGTACTGCGAGAAGCCCGGCGAGTGCAGGTGAGACGCGTAATTGAAGAGTAATAGACGGTTGGCGATAGCAGCGAAACGGAGCAATGAGACTACCTGTTTATTAGACTGTTGTTCCATTAACGCTCGTAGCTGGCAATTTAGGGCGTGCAGGGGAACTTGATATGCGCTAAAGGAGTAGTAAACGAGCCTCATAAGGCTTATGACTTCTGTTCCGCAGGTGTCGACTAGGCTGGCAGGGTCAGAAGTGCAAGCAGTGCGCTGTGCTGCCAGGATGCATGCATGGAACTTGCCAGGGCCCACTGGAGTGTCGTTGCGAGCCTGGCTGGACTGGCCTTCTCTGTCAGACGCGTAAGTCTCTTTCCCTGGAGCCCTGAGTTTCAATAGACTTTCGAAATTACTCTTTTAAAATTGGTACAAACGATTTTAAGAAAATAGTCTGACAGTAATTCTTGTGACTCTGTATACGAAAGATGTACAATTCGAATTCTTCTTGTCCCTGTTTAGCGATTTGCTCGCAGGGGTGCAGCAGGGAACACGGCGGATGTCGTCGGCCAGGGACGTGTAGGTGTCGCGTGGGCTGGACAGGTCCGAATTGCACGGAGTGTGTTTCATATCCTGGATGCACTCACGGGTCCTGCAAGCGACCATGGGAGTGTCGGTGCGAGCCTGGATGGGCCGGCGATCTCTGCAACGAGAAGCTGACTTACTGCGACGAGCATCCGAGTATCTGTCGCAACAACGCGACTTGCATTAGCATGACGCAGGAGGATGGTAATTATAGGTAGGTAAAGCATGTTGGGTAAAAATTCACGGCTTTATTTCTGATACAATAAAAGAATGATTTAATTATTTTTGGAGTCGTGTGTTCATTAGACGTTCCTCGATTGCAGGTGCATCTGTCCAATTGGCTACATGGGTCGTCAATGTCAGATTAAAACGATGGTCCCTTCGACGGAGTTGATACCACCGGTGCCTGAAGCAGTTGACTCAGAAACGACACCACATATGATTTCTATAAATCTGAACGCGACGGAGGGCTCTCAGAATCTGAACGATAAAGAGGAAGACAATGTCAGAGAGGAGGAGCCGACGGTTGAACCGCTTGGACCGATTATTATCACTGACCCACCGTCCACTATCGACCCCTCCGCAACTGTAGGGAAATGGCCCACTGAGCCACCTACGGAGCCACCGGTCGTGGAAAGGGACGACGAAAACGAGACATGAAACAAGGGTGGAGCTTGCTCATTGACTGCCGGTTATTCTATTTATTTATTTATTTTAATTATAACACTTGTATTCCCTAACGATTACACGTAACGAGTGAATACGACGAGGATCCTTATCCTCGCAGTCAAGCGAGATGTGGGACGAGCGATGCTGTAGGAGTGACTCGCAAGACACCTACGAAATCTTTAATAAATACACAGATGCTCGATTAATTTACGAACCACGGTGGATTGCCTACTTTTACCTCGTCGAATTATTCAGATCGCGACGAGTCGAATTGAAGTTCGAAAGGATTAACGCGAAAGCGAATGCTTCACCGACTTTTAAGGAATCGAATTGGGAGGCAGGCCTTTCAGTTGCCAGCAAGCGTTTGTTTCGTACAAACGCGCGAGATCGATCGCGTTTCCAGCCGCGCGCTTGGGATTTTCGAGAAAGCGGCCGTCTTGCTACCTCGATGCCAATTATTGCTCCCGGTGGCTAGGTACGACGTAAATGGTACGTACTTAAGGTACCTCTGGAATACTGTACTCCTAGAGATATATAAAACGCGTGCAAACATTCTCGCGGAACGTTACGCTCGAACGAGCACGTGTTCGATGTTACACGAAGCATACTGCACTGCTCCCGCGTGTCGTTTTCCATCGATTCACGCACACAGACATCCACTGCCCACGTAATCGACCGTCCACGTCTCGTGCTTATTACGTAACGTGCATTTTTACCCCCGCGGCGTGCGTCACTCCGATATCGGCGCTTGAGTAACCCTTAAAGAACCAATATTTTTCCAAGCAGCTTCGGACGTTACGTAAACCAAGCTCTGAGGTTCTCAGATGCAAGACTAAGGTGCTGAATATATAATAGTTATTATTAAATAAAAATTTGTGTACGAAATTTTTATTTCAAATAATTTTTTTGTCCACCTCTGATTAAATCACTCAGGGTGTATTTAATTCTAGATAAGTACACAAAAGCGGATGATAGTGCATTAACCAAGCATAACTCGGTTTTTCTTCTCGATTTCCATGGCGCGCGTCAATTTATGTATCTGAATCAATCGCACGAGTAGCAACGTATGAAGTTTGCCTTGCGTGAATTACAAATTAACATTCATTTACATTTTGCTCGACTGCGTCGAGGATCGAGGCCTGTCGATGCTGAACGACTTAATCTCAATTAAGGTTGTGCTTTAATTACAGTTGCATCGTCTTCCATCGCTCAGCAAAACTCTACTCTTTGCAGAGCTGAGTAGTAAATTCAAGAAGTCTACTTAAATAGTGTCGTCAGAATCACCCTTCTCAACAGCACCCAATCAGAAGCGCAGATGTCTGTGTTCCAAGTAACATGGAAAGGGGATGAAAAGGGGCGAGGGTGGTTCCCAGCCTTGCAATTCGGATTACGACCTCGTTACAGAGCTTAGAGTCGTTTACATGCCGAGCACGCTTGCCCATTTATACATAGAGTATTTTGCTACATTCTCTCGACCGGTTTTCGTGAGTGCAGGCGCACTAGCGATCGATGTCTAACGCGTTCGATCGGCTCACTTCCTCCTTTGACAACGATTGGTGTCTGGATTTCGTGGGGTTTCTTTCCGGATCCGTGTTCTTTAATTCGAGAAATGCCAATACGTGATCGTAACACGCGACAGATATTTATTCCCCGATTATTTCCTTGTACGTTGATCAACCTTGTCTGACAGGAAGAAAATTCCTAAGGAAATTGTCAGGAGACTTCTTTTAACAAAGTTGGTTCCTTGAATTTAGTAGCAATTTACTTTGAAGCTCGAAAGTGAGAGTTAGAGACTTACTTAGTATCATTCTCAAACGTTATTTATGCTTCAAACCCGTCTGACCCAGATTTCACGTCGAACACCATGTAGCCTGTGATCTAAACTTTTTACTGGAATACGCATATAGACGCAACGCGGCCGTGTCGTGGAACACGAATTTAGTGCTATGTGATTTACATACAAGCGTCCGAGTACGTCCAAGTTTAAACGTGGATAAACGATAATTTAAGGATTCAGGTAAAGTGGCGCGCTGAAGGAGAGCCTCCTGCGATGTAGTTGCTCATTGTGACACTTCTTTGCTCGACGTTCGTCACTGGACAGTTTCTAGAGCATTATCGTTACGCAAATGCGCGATTTAATTCCAGTTCACGTACACGTCATATGGAAAATTGCGAGCGCGTTCTTGTGACACGTAAAGGCATCGTTATTCTCCTTTCGGGGATATTTGGGATTGGATATGATTAACCTTCGTCGAAGACAATTGTAATTCCTTCGGTTGTTGTGGATAAATTGAAGATTAAGTTAGAGATAAGAAGAGGATATTGTGTGTACTGTGCAAACTTTAGATTAGTTATCAGTCCGAGGAGAAAATAGTGGTAACAAATATTATGCGAGTCCTAGGATGACTCTTTCCTGTCACCCCTGTGAATCATCAGAATTTTATCAACTCTGTCTTTCATCTACTCTTTTAAAATTCCTTCAGAAACCTCGCACAATTTTCTAGTTCAGATCAGTATCAGATTCAGGTCAAGGTCGATACAAGTCCAGCTAAGTTTTTGTTCAAGACCAATTCTAAATTATTCCACTTTTGCGATTCAGCTGCAAAATGTCAAATGTGAAGCATCAAAGACTCCATACACATGTGGAATGCCTGAAGACTTGTCTAATAATCCTCGACTTACCCCTGTCGAATTTTCAAAACTGATCTCGGGCACTGGTAAAAAATAATGCTCCCTTCGCGAGTCATTTAATGGAATGATAGGAGCAGTTTTGGGAAAGGCGTAAATCGTCGAGCGATGACGACGCAGAGGGACGTTCTTAGAAGGACGATTATCAGAGCATGCTAAAAGACAGGCCGATCTCTGGACGTGCTTCATTAGCCGCGATCAAAGAAGGATCGTGCCTGCAATCCGACCGATGCTGAGTCAGTCGTAAAATTAGTGGACGTTAACGAACGACGGTCGCCCGTAAAACTATCCGAAAACCTAAGTGGACTGATGCTGCAATCAACCTTTCAACCCTCTTCCACATGGACGAGCTTGAGTGGACGATTTCATCGTCCCGAGCTTGAATATACGCGGCTGAAAAACGGCCCTGATTTCTATTCATTGCGTTATTTTTTTATATTTTTTAATTAAGGTTACACCGAGCGTCCAGGGATTGCGAAAGGGAAACTCTGGTCATCAAGGTATCCGTGTTTACCATTAAAATATACGAGTCGAAAATTCCAATTACCTCGATCGCCAGCGGAAAATGATTAACATATGATGAAACGAGCCGCGGAGAAAGGGAAATTAAATGTATTCCGCGAACGTGTGAAATTCCATGAAACATGAAATTGCTACATAGCTGCGAGTTCTATGTTTGTTCTATGGTATCGCAAGTAATCGAATGATTTTAAATTTGAAACTTTTAACGCAATTACCAACGCAACCAGATCCGGGACCGTGTAATTAAGTTCGAAGGAATTATTGAGGGGTTTCTTCGACTCCATTTCCTACTTTCCAGAAAGAACATTTTCCTTTATTGATTTGTGTAGTGTAAGCTCTAGTAATACTGTGTCTAATTTTCACGTTTAATCCTACAGTGCACGCGTGAACAGTTCTCATGATATCGAAAAAGATTCAGGTAACGAAGACTCGCAGTGTTAAAAAGATATTTGCTCAGCATTTCATTTCGTTATTAAATATTTTTCTTAATAAAGATTGATTGCAATAGATTACGCGAAATTTTTTTTCCTCAAAATATCCACGCAATTCTAGATTTGGAGATGTGTCTATGAAGCCCAACGTGTGCAATGGTGTAATTTTAATTCACGCGTGTAGGCTTAAAGAAATTGTAGATAATGCAAAACAACTGTTATTAGCAAAACATCTAGTTACCGATGCAGAGGATCGTGTAAATCAACACCGTGGATGAGTGAGCTGCTTTCAGAGCGAAACGACCCAGATCCAATGTACACGAGTCTTTGCGCGTTACACCAGAAAACGAGAAACACGCGCAACACGATATGAAAAGTCATCAAGCCTTCCTCGTAGCACTATCTACCTTCAAATCTAAACTCTACCACAAACCCGCACCTAGGTAGAACGCTGGTTCAGCCTTAGGTCAACGGAACAAAGCACATAGTCGAGCAAGAGTTGGACAAAAGGTACGGCGCGTGCTTCGACTTCCTACAACCCACCAAACTTAGCAAATCCAACTTTGCATGCATCGCCACCTACGCTCGAGTAAAATGTTCGACGTCGACTACCGAAGCTCCTATCTGGGGCTCGCTAAACCACAAGAATTCACAATGAAAAGTTTCCAGAGGAACGCACAGACAGTGGAGCTTGAAACTTCCAACATAGTGAAACGAGTTTCTCAAGTGAACCCGTGGAATTTTCAATCAAGAAGAAAACTCTTAGCCCTGGTCAAATAAGAATCGCCGGGAATCCACGGCGATTTGCCGCGCGGGGCTTGCAGTTGGAGCGGAGGACAGGAAAAGCCGCAAGATCGTTGGGACGGAAGGGAGGGGCCGTGACGATTTCCCTTTCAATCGGTCGGCTCGCCCTTCGCCGTTCGCGCGATCAGAGAATTCCAGATCCGCAATTGCACACGCGTTAGGCCAGTGGCGGCTGGCACCGACTTGCAATGAAAATCGACCGGTTCCCGGCCGCGCCGAAGAAACGTTGCAGCCGGAAGGGAAAGGGCGAGCTTCCCCTTTCTGGAGCCGCTGCTCGGGGGGTCCAGGTTCAAACGTCCCGGTAAATAGAGGGCATCCGTTGAACGATCAAAGCGCAGCGTGTAATTACGTCCCGAGCGAGCCGTGTAGGTGTGCGTGTACACCGGGGAACGTTCGGTTTCGCTGCTGACGTACGGCTGAATTTTAAGTTTCACCTCGACCCGCTGTTTTACGCGCGCCGGCGACTGCTCTTGCGATATTGCTCTAGAATGGCGAATATTATAATGATCGCCGGCCAGAGAAACCAGATCGCACTAACATGCTGTTTACGAATATAAGTGACTTGGACCGATTAATCTCTGTGAGTTGTAGTTAAGGGGGAATTCTATTCTTTGGACTAAAAACTTAGCAAAATTTGGGAATTTTTTTTTAAGAAACCAGCGTTCCGATTCATCTGAACTTTGGACCATGTTTCGATGCATCTTTGAGGAAGCTGCAGTTTTTTTTATATTCATTTTTAACCGTGAAAATAGTAGTTATGCGTGATCGACCATTATGCTGCGCGAAATTCGTCGGGCGTTAGTCTCTTATATATTTATTATTAAAAATGAATAAAAATATCTTCAGCTTCTTCAGGGATGCATAAACATATGGTCCAATTTTCGGATGAATCGAAATGTTAGTTTCTTAAAAAAATTCTTTAATTTTGCTATGTTTTTAGCTCACAAAATAGGAATCCCCATCTTAAACGATGTTGAATCAGGATGGCCGAGGAGGAAGTACTCTGTTCTCCCCCGGTAAAGACAAAGCGAGATCCAGTATCGTTCGGCCCTTCTAATCGCGCATTTGACCCCAAACGACGGACAATCTGCGGATCTTGGTTTCCCATTGTCGGCGCGGGTCGTAGAGCTAGTACCGTAATGGCTCTTACGTAATCCCGGAGCGGCTATCGGGTCCAAGAATCTGCGTTATGCAGTTGCCTCCAGACCCGCAATCCATAATGCACATCGCGTATACATGCACCGATACGCTCGGATGTAATGCACTTTGGTAAGCGGCACGATTGCGTTTACCGCCAAGGTCGGCCGAGGAAAACGCATCCGCGTATCGTGCGTGAGAATCGATCGTAGGCGATTATCTACCAGTCTTCCTTTCCTTTTTTAAAAGAAGCGAGGATGTGTATCCACCTTGTCCGAGGGAATACTCGGCTGTGGTACCGAGTGGTAGAGAACTGCGTGAGCCTTCATTGCAATAAAAAGAAAAATTTCTTAAGGTTAGATAGTTTACGCTGAGATTGACACTAATTTAAAGAAGAAAAATGAAGATATTTATAAATTTATAGCGCTTGGAAGATAAAGTGACTTTTCCCTTTGGTAAATTCATTTTATATCGCCGAAAAACTGCTATAAATTAAAATTTTAGGATCCGTCCCAGGGTAACTATCTAATTTTAAAAAAAATCTGTTTTTCGCATTCAGGTGACTGTGAGCGGTTCTACGCCTCACGGCAACGTTAATTAGCGTCTACCTTCTACCTGGGTTAACCTTCTAAAAGGTTAACAAGATTCCACAATAATTAACAAATGAAAAGAATTCACATAAGAAAATAATCTGCAATTTTAAAGATGCTTTTTAAGAAAAAAATCATAAATGTCAGCCACTTTTCGAGCGGTTACACTGGAATCCCCCTTTAAGGCAGAACTGTAGCATCCGTCAAAAATTCGCGGCAAGACGTCAAAATTCACGAGCACAGACGCAAGAACACGGCGAGGCTGCGCAATCGCACGTAATGAACGACCCACTGATTTCCCTTTTGATTTATCACTCAACAGTCTCCACGTGGCTACGCGGGATTCTAGTAATTACGTAAGAAATCCACAACAACCCTGCGTAAAATAATTCCAAGTATTCCGAAGCGAGCTGCCGCGGTATCGAACGATTTTCATCGCGAGACGTTACGCCAGGAATGAAAATATCGACGAATCGCGTATTAGAAATTCCAGCGCGTAGATATTCCTAAAACTTGAATCGGCGTGAATATTTCCGTAATCAGTTGCGACTGTTGCGTCACCGCGTGGCGAATCGACGCAACCGGGCCTCGATTTCGATTTTCCTGGTCTCCAAGAACCCCGCGTAAATATTTTCCAATCCCGGAGAGCCGAGATCTTGATTCAAGCCCGTTCGCCTCCAATTCTCTCTTCGATGAAGCAAGTCGCTGTTTCGAAAGGGGAGGAAGCAGTTTCGCCTTCTGAATTCTTTGTTTAGGTGTTCAAGGATCTTTATCGAAAGGCAAAAACGAAGGAAGAGGTGTGAAATGTCAGACAGAGGTGGCCAGTGTTTTTCAGTAAGAACGAAACACGTCAATGGCACTTCTAGAACACGTTTTTTTTTCAATACTGGATCTGCGGCACGAGAGCTGCAATAACTGCGTCAAGTGGACGTATATGAAATAACTTTCCCCCTCGTTCCGCCTCTAAATTCCTTCCTCCTTTCCAGAGATATTTGCCATACATTGTGAGGGCTGACAATAAAGCCGCCGACAATCCGTTTCGTAAGAGCAGCCGTCCCGTGAAATTGCATGCCGCCCACCCTCGCGCCGTATGATTACCGCGTTATTGATTTTAACGGGCGATCGCGGTGTAATTTACTACTGAATCTCTTCGATTCATCAAGCTGGGTAAAGGCTGCGCGCCTCCGCAGCCTGTTATCCGAGAGACAGCGCGCCAGAATACGCTCGATTTCTTAAGCCACCCGATTACTTGGGACTTTACACCCCCAAGCACCGAACAAACGGATTACGTTTGCGTCGACCGCGCTTCGGCCGGCGCGCTCGCGCCATAAATCTTCGTCAGGGGAACGCGATGGCGTTCGAACGATGCATTCCCCGGCTCGCCACGTCGAAGTAACAGGCTTCCTGAGACAGTTTGCCGCGCTCCAGACAACGTTTATCCGGTGATTGCGGATGCCTGGTCGCACGGCCCGCGTGCGTGCACTCCCGCAGGTCCGTGTGCGCCGGCACACGAGCGTGCCGCAACGATTAATGTGCACGGTCGCTTCTGTTGCCCGGCCTGCCGCTGCATACCCTTCACCGGATTCCGATCGGATGCAGTTCGTGCGGGATATCGTTCCGTGGGATCACGATCGTTTTGTCGAGATATATCGCGGCCAATAATGATCTGAAAAGGAAAAAGAACGTAATTGGCTTCCGTCGACCCTGCACCACGGTCGATAGGGCCATTCTTGCGTTACACGGGGCCAGTGTCGAATAAGTCGCCAGGTAGAAGCTTGATTTTGGTACCGGGGGTGTTGAAGAATCGACAAGTTGAGGGAGGAAGGTCTATGAAATATAAGAAGACGACTTCGTTTAGTGCAACCAGGGTGCACGCGCAGAACTCGCGGCACTGCGCCGAGTATTCAGGTTACTGTCCGCCAGGATAATGCTCGACCCACATTCGGCTTATCGGAGGTCAGGAACATGAATATGAATGCTACGCTCTGATATATGCGTCGCTCGCATACCACCATCGAAATTATAAGCTCACTGTTGCCACTCTTATCACTCCGGAGCATTCGTTAAGCTCGCTGCACACCTGCTCCGAGTTGATCGGTAGAAAAGAAACTTAAGAAACTCGTGCTTGAAACTTCAGCTAAGAGGAGATTAAATGGAGTACAGTTTGAACTGATAGGAATACTTTTTTTATTTGGAGTAGTTGGAGGAAGAATCGTGGGTTTTGAGATATGCTTGGTTTCGATTTGACTAAGTGTGCAGTGAGTCTTATCACCGCTATCGAAACGATCTAAACTGGTACGATTTAGAATTCTACCCGCCCACCTGTCACTAATATGCGTAGCAGAAATGCAGTACAAGTAGCTATAGCCCTCTCCCGAAGATTGCTTCCGTTCATATTCGTCGGAGAGCAATGACCCGAAGTCTCCAATATTTACGATGACGTCCGTTTTACCGAGGGTAATTTTCGCGGCGATTTGCAAGCGATTCGCGTTATTAATTATACAGTCATGTATTCCGCGAGCCAGTTTCGCTCCTATCGCCACCCACCATCGGCGATTTCGCAGGCGTATCCATGTTTGTGCGAGGGAATCGAATGGAAACATCGTTAGAAGTGGCTCGCCGCGGTTGCACAAGCGACGGCTTATTTGAATATCGAGCGAGATAGATGCTCGTAAAGATCTGTCTCCTCGGGTGATCGCACGAAACGACAGGCAACCAGCGAGACCCGTGAAATTCAAACGAGACCCCAACTTCCGTGTTACACACACGAAGGCCTGAAAGGAAAAACGCGTCGCAGTATCAATCTTGACCTGCGCAGGCGGGCAGCGCCGTGCAACAGTCGAGGGAATATTTCCAGACTGATGCAATTACCGCGTCGATCACTGATAACTATCTGCATCACAGCCGAAGAATAAATAGATTCGAAAGTTATTTCCAGATATAGTCTTTAGCTATCAAGCATAATCGATCCTCACCGCCTTCGCTGCTCATTAAACGCTGAACAAAGCTGTTGAACTCACGAAATGCTCCCAGCCGAGGTTGTTACACAATCTCTGGCTGGTAAGCGGGCTCCGGGACCCCGGGATCGCCGGTTCCCGTCTTGGGGGCGTGCTCCTGGGGTGAAAAACAGCCACGGAGGCAAAGCCCTGGGGGAAGTGGGACGAGGTAGATCATTAGGCTGGTTAATGATTTTAATCTCGACGTGGAGGAATAACCGCGCAGGTGTGACCAATCCACTTGCATATCCCGTGTCGCCTTGCATGCCAGTGGTAATTAGCCTGCGTTGGATTCGGATCGCTGAGAAGCTGATGAAAACTAGCAACGAATTACCGTGGACGATGAAAGCGCGAGGCAAGCAAGCTGGGTTCTATCGTGCATTGCTCTTGGAATATTTAACAGCACAGCTTTGTTTAAGGAAGGCGTTGATGTGCATCGCGGTAGCATTGATCTTGGCCATCTACCCATCCAGTCCAGCGATTTATCGCGTTTCCTCATCGACCGCCACGTGTCCCCGGGCAATTCGAGCTCCTGTCAGACAGCAAGACGGGAATTACCAGCGAAACGCCCGCGGCGCCTCTTCGCGGCTCGCGCAACTAATCTTCATGGTCTGTGACCTACCGCAAGAAGTTCTCTGCCATGGCCGTGTGGAATTAACGCAGGCCGCGGTCGCAAGCTAGCCTTGCTATTGTTCCGTCTAGCCGGCGACTCCGTCGACAGGTTTCAACTTATAAGCAGACTATGGACACTGATAAAAGTCGCCGGGTGATCGATCGTCCGCCGTCGATATCCGCGCTGTTTCATTTCTAATGGTGCAATGATCTATGCGTAACGTAAGCAGGACATGGGGCTCTGGTGTTAAAGTGAAGTATAATTAAATCTGAATTATTAAAGACCGTTGTGAATTTTGGTGAAGCGCGGCGGTAGGAAGAGAAAATATTATAAACAATTGATTCTCATGGAGCAGCGAGGAATTAATTAATTATTATTAATTTTAAGGGTTGCATCACTCCGAGTAGACTGTGCAACTGCTTCGTAAGTTATCTTCGTGAATCTTGATCAATGGTGTGCCCCATTAACACTTTGATAAGGACCAGGTACTAGTCATTACCTCGCGAGTAATGGGCGATAATATCTACGTGCTGGGTTTTTTCCAATTCCTTCTAATCTCGTTCAATCCCTGGGGACCTATGAGTAATATTCTGGATCCGCTTCGCGGGCATACCGCGCCCTATCTATAAATACCTTGTCCGAATGTTCCGACGATCTATTGAAATGGGTGTGTACGCTTCCAGTGAAATTTCTCACGTATCCTGTACCAGGTACCCTGCTGCATCGACACCTGGTCACGCCAACGTCGTCGCTCGCGAATTCCCATTGTGCGGGGAATTGCTTCTTTCCACTGTTTGCTGAAAATTCACCGGTAGGGATCCCAAGGCGAGCGTGCTCATGAGCGTCCACCGTATAAAAACACACGATGCTGGGACAAGCGTGGGTGGTTCGCCTGAAAAAGGCACCGAATTCACGGAACAATTACTACCTAAGTATTACTCAGCGGCTAGTTTTCGTTCGCCAATTTTTTCGACTTTCACTGGGCAGAACCAGTTCCATGGAATTCTTGAAACCTGTCCGATTTGACAAAGTGGTACCCTACCGCAGTGACGTGTTTGTCACGTGGGTGTTACCTTCGGTCCCATTGGTCCCACTCGCGTGATCCTTTGACAAAGGAGCTGGCTGCTGAGATGTTTCATTTGTGAAGATTCTTTTGGGAGTTATAGGTGTGGGAAGCATCAGGCGAGAGATCGAAGGAGGGATGATGGAAGGGAGAGAATACTGAGGACCAGGAGCTGGGGTTATTTTGGTACCCCGGATACGCGTAATAAACGACCGAGAAGGCCCAGTCCAGTCTTGCACTGGCATGTTACTTCGTCTTACGTAAGGCGGATCTTGATAGCCACGCGGCACAGTTACAGTTTTCACCGAGCGTACCGCTGGCAGAAAGTGAGAGCTGCAAAAGGATCAACAGGAATTCGTCCTTTTATTCTCCCAGTCGCCTGTCGCCTTCCTGTACCATATTCTGACCCTCCTTGCTTTAGAATGCTTGCCATGCCCTTCTACGTTAGTCAAATACTGTTTTTAAACTTCTCAAAACTGACGGGATCTTCGCTTCATTAATGAAATAGATTCCTTACGTAGTGCAACTAATCACACTAATCAGAGAATAATCAGAGGTACAAACATCTCGAATGATACACCTCGTGTTTTAAAACGGGTGACGTTCGCCTATGCTCGACCTGTGACATCCGTATAATCATTATGCTCGTTAATTCTGTACCAATTACAAAACAGGTTACGCGGAATTGAAAGCACAACGCGCGCGAAATGACACGAAGGAAACCGGAGGCTGATCTGCTCCGTGCAATTAAACAAACCCGCGCGTTTCATAGAATGCGAGCTGCCAGGGATTATAGGCGACAGTAAAAGTATACATTTTCCGTGTCAGGTTGAATATCAGGTATCCTGAAAGTCGCGTAATGCAAATTCCCAGAAACCCTGAAACCAATGCAATCATGTGAAACGATACTCAGAGCCGACAAAGTATCAACCTCATTAATTCAGAATCAATATTGATAACGCGCATAAGGGATACACCTCGACGTCCCTGTTTGGTCAATCTATCGATTCCCGTTTGAAAATTAGGGACTTTCACCTGGGAAGTACGGACTTGCAGCGGAAAACCGAAGACTTGCGATTCTGTATTATTCTACCGAGATCTATGTAGATATCTTAGAAGATACTGTCAGTGAACATGAGTTCTCTAGATCTAAATTAAATCCAAGTAGTCCATATTCATCTGAAACTAATTCCCGAGGCCCCTTTTTATTTGCTACAATTTGCACCCCGCTATTAGTATACAAGCGTATATCGCGCCTGACGGATGGGAAACCCCGTTCCACTTGGTTGGCCGAACGATACGATCTTTTCTACTTGAAACCACATGTAGGAGAAGTTGGAGGCACGACTCGAGGGAGGCCAACAAAACTGACGTCAACGTAACTCGTTCGATATTGAAACCTCAAACCCGTTTTATAGATCGATGGGTGTTACACGTACCGCGTTCGCGCTTGAACTCTTAAAATCGAAGCATAAGGAAATGTGCTTTCGCGATTGCGTGAGAAAATGACGTTGGGAACGGTGACTTCGGAACAGTCCATAGTGTCTGACAGTGGGCACTAATTATAAGCGTAATTGGACGCCAACAATCGCGAGTAACGTGCGTAACAATATACGCGAGACAATTTCGTAATGAGGGATCAGTAATTCAGGATCAATTCCTACAGATTTAATAAAATAATTGAATGCTTAATACGACGCACAACTCCCGCGAGATAACTTAGCCGATCGAAACGGAATGCGTGTGGTAATTAAGTGACGTAAAGAGCAGCAATGAAGCGAGACAATTACGCAAACTTGAGCTGCGGAATTGTTAAACGTTTCGGAATATGCGTGTACCGAATATTTCCCAAAGTAGTCTTCTGATGTAATGAAGATTCATTAAGAGACCGATGACTCCAAGTTCTATGATCTGTTGCCAGTTATTGTTCGAAGCATGCATTATAGATTGATACAAGGGAGCAGCGTGACGCGAGTAAAGTGTAATGATGGAAAGGTGCACGACGAGGATAAAAAGTGCGTCCTCGGGAAATGAGCAAAAACCGAGGGAGCAATTGGAGGCGATTATTACATGTACGACGTGCCGGAGAACGTTTTAGATTGACAGAACGAGTAGTAATCGGCTCCGATTTGCGTTTCATTCACGCCAAAGGGATCGCTTGTGAAAGACTGATTTGCGGCGCAGATCGCGACCGATAGCACCTCGAGCCACCCGTTTCGTTTTTAATCAACCAGGCAGGTGTTCGAAACTTTATATTACATCACGCTTTCTAAGCTTCGGGTCGCTAATGACGGAGTCTTATTTTTCCCCTCCCCCACCCTTTTCCAAACACCCCATAGTGACGTGAAAAGTAATTGCCAGACTGTGATGGTAGGACTGTTGGTTCACGGTTCCAATCAGCACGAACGTTTCGGTAATAAAATTGTCGTGTCTCGACGCCAATTACGATCACCGAATAAGACTGAACGCGCACTGCGGTCATAAACTGCAGAGGATGCCTGAAATCGTAACGAGTTATTCAGTGCCAGCGCCGAGGCAGGTCAGGGATCAAGCTGAGTCACACATACATTAAACACGTTTTATAATTGAGGAACCTGATGACTTGTGGAAGCTGCTGAAAGTCGTTGAGTTTCTGCCGAAAGGAAGGAGTATTGACAACTAAGTAGTGTAACTTATACTGGCATTTTGATTCATTCCAAATTGATAGATCATTTCACACGTCTGATTATCAGATTACTTGCAACCAAGATTGATCTAGTCACTTCGGGACATTTTAACGATTTAGTAGCTTTTTAAACTGACTGGATTTGTGTGCCTCGGGGTGTAAGCCGTAATGGGCGTATGATTAATAATCATGTTCGATCACTGGCAATGTTTCATTTAGGATTTAAAGGTGTATGACACTTAGCCAGCGGGGGAACGGGATTATAAATCCCACGTTGCTGTAACCATGAAATACTATAGCGCTGAGTATATCGCATAGATCGTGAGTCAGTTTCATAACTTTTCACCAAAGAATCGCATTAATCGGTTGACCGTTAATCAATTGTGTGTAAGACAGACCATTGAATCACGCGTAACTGTTCTCACAGAGGTATCACTGCTTGCGATCAGGAAGTACTTTGATTTATGCACTTTTACACGACTCGAGAAGATAATAGTCGCGGGTGAACGTTCGCCATGTAATCGACCGAACGTGTACTCATAATTACTTTTGATTATGGTTAGAAATGAATGGGAGAAGTGTCTCTCAGCAATCCTAAATTAAACTAAGGAACAACGTAGATATCGACAGAAATTAAACACAATTAAGTGGAAATTCAAGTTATCTGTAAAGGATTTCTAGACTGTGATCATTATTGCCTCACTGAATCGACCAATTACAGACTTGCAGCGACGAGTCACCGAGCTGCAGCTTCTTCCAAGTAGTAACAGCGTATCATTTAGCAAACGGAACGCGGCGCCGTGCAGTTATCTCCATTACCGTATCTGAAGGCATCGTTTATTAAGTAATTAACATTACAAATCCATCTCTCTTCCCCATTCCACGCACTATGAACAACGCACTATGACTATAGAACAGGACAATCATCTGGTATTTGGAAAAACTGAAATCAGGAAATGTCTCTGCTCGCACGTAAAAATTTCCAAGCGCAAAATTCTCCAGCTTTCCCGACCCGTGACTTACGCGTTATTTCATTCACTCGTGTTGCATAATTATTTCGCGATAATTTCCTACGCGTGCCTCTGACTGTGCTCGATAAATTACAACACCAATTACGACTGGTCAATTAGTTCTCCTCTCGCGGTTTATCAACAGAGGATTCTTCCAACCAAATGCATGCAATGACTTACAATAAAATACATATTCGATACAAATGAGGGCCAATTTCACAGCAATTACAAGAGTCCTTTTTCCAGTCACTGTTAACGCTCCAAGTCAAAATCCCCGTCGGAAGATTCTTCTGCCCGAGTTTACGTTTATCGATTAAAGAAAAAGAAGAATTAAATATCCGTCGTTCACCGTGCGTGTGAATAATAATCGTCGCAAGATACGAATAGGACGTGACACCGCGATCTCCACCGCAGAAGGGCCTCGCGTGGTCTCACGATCCCGCGTTTCCTCTCGAAATGCCGGCGAGGAGGAGTTGTCGTGCCTCCTCGTTAGTCCCGCAGCTCGAAAATGCATGCGCGCATATATGTGTATCTGCATAAAGTGCCAGCGCTCTATTTACTAGCCCCAGCAGCGCGCACGTTTAGCGTGTTATACAACCTCTCCTGCACATTATGTATTATAATGTGTAACGGTATGTGGCTGTATCGTGGGTAAATAGTGTACGGTAGGTGTGGCGATAGAGCACCGTACGGCCATTGGCTTTCGATTGGCGGGGTGCACGCGCGAAATGAAAGTGAATTCCCTATATAAAGGGTGGTTTTCCTCCAATGCGACAGAACCAATTTAATTTACCAAGACGCACTAGCCAAAGTATTAGCCAGTCGACCATGAGGGCCCTGGTACGTCTAACTTAATTCGCCGTAAACAGTTTCTCTCTCTTGTGACACCGAAAACGATCAGTGATTTATCGATCTACGAAAATCGCCGGGATTCATTCTAATATTATCGACAGTTTTTTTTTTTTTTTTGTGAACGTTCGGTGTAGATATGAAGACAGCTTCGTCTGTCCCGCGGTTGTCTCTTCGAGTTACTTCCAACTCCGAATGAAATTTGAACTACGTTGAAACAAGTCGAATCCTCGGGAAGAGTTCTCGGCCGAGTACCAGAGCTGTCTTCAAGGGTCTATAATTTCTCGTTTAAGGTATGTTTGATGCTGATCTCCGCGGCGTTCGCCGGTGAAGAGAAGGCGGCCGAGAAGGTGGCCGAGAAGGCGGTCGAGAAACGTGGCCTGCTGGGCTTGGGTTATGGAGGTTATGGTGGTAGCTATGGTGGTAGCTATGGTGGTAGCTATGGTGGCTATGAAGGTGGCTATGATGGCCTCCTCGGTGGTGGCTATGGACACGGCAAAGTTGCAATTGCAATTGACAGGCCTGTCCACGTTCCAGTCGCGGTTCCACAGCCATACCCCGTCCCCGTGGACCGACCAGTTCCCGTAAAGGTGAGAAATCGTATACACGAAGTTCCTTGATAGTCTCCCGAAGACTCTAAACTTTTCTCTTAATTTTCTGGAGGTTAAAGATTAAAGCACAGCTTCGATGCCATTTAATCTCGCCGGTTACCATGAAATTTGATTCTCTTCCAGGTGCCAGTCGCGGTTCCCCACCCAGTACCAGTCCCGATTGCGGTCCCAGTCCCCAAGCCATACCCAGTAATCCACACTCAAACCATCACGGTCCCCGTTGAGAAGCCTGTCCCCGTCCACGTTCCAGTCAAGGTGCCCGTGCCTGTGCCTGCTCCATACCCCGTCAAGGTGAGTCAAAACGATCGTTACTTTCGATTGCCTACGTAATTCCGTTAATTAATCGCGTGCCACTGTTTGATTACAACCACGATACCGGCTACCGTCGTGGTAGAGACTGTCTCGCGGTTTCTGTTTTTGCGTCTGTCTTTACTCTTAGTCGCAACAACAAAGGTGGCTGAATTACCGTTTTTGAGAAGGCATTTTAAGTCTCTCAACTGAAATAAATTTCCCTTGAAAAATCAGCTCCAAAGTAGGCAGCAGGATGTAATATAAATTCGCCAAATATTTCACCGTTCTGTTTGTGCTTGCAGGTACCCGTCCCTCACGCAGTTCCAGTCGAGGTTCCCAAGCCCGTTCCAGTCGCGGTTCCACAGCCCATCCTCGTTAAACAGACGGTTCCCGTTTACGTGAAGGAGCACGGTTCCAGTTACGGACCTAGTGCTGGTTACGAGGGTCTTAGTGTTGGTCTTGGACACGGTCTCTACTAGATAAATTTTTTTTCTCCCTCCCAAAACCTGCCACCACCCTCGTCATCGCCCAACCGCCCCACCCCAACGTCGCAGAAGACACCGTGACGAGCGCTGTACCAAAACACGTTCTCCTTCCACCGTAGCATCTACGCATCATGCAATAAATCGATTTTATAAATGTTTTTTTATACATCTGCCTCACATTTTACTCAACGATCGCCTTATCTCTGTTTACGTGGCAGAAGCTGTCGACACCGAAACACTGCGGCGCTAATTGCCCGCTTATCAATCGCCCGACCTCTCCCATCGAGAACGATCATTGTCGTCATTGAATATGCAGGTTGCAGTCATTTTACGATCGTGTCGCAATATCGAGCTCGCGAAGGATTATCGGAGCGCTCGAATTACACCGACCAGTTACCTTTCCGATCCTTTTTCCATCGCATTAATGCCGGCCACCGCAAAAAACGTCGAATCGAGCGTGATTCCTTGAAAGCGGCGCTGCTCTAGCGTTATAAATTCATGCGTGACGAGGTTGACGCAACGGAGCCGTGATTTTCGAGATCCTTCTAGGACAGCGTCGAAGGAGCGAATGCCGATCGTAAAAACATTAAACGTGGTGCAAAACGGCGCGACGGCAGGGAATATCCGCGGTATTAATTACGTGCGAACGAAGCGTTTCGACACTTCCTCGCGCGACAAGCCATTACTATACTTTTGCCAGCGCTATCTGATCCCTCATTGTGTAGAAACTACCCACGAGGGCCCCGGCGTTCCCGCCTCGGAGCCTTGGCAGCGATTTCGCGCGATCTGGGAACCTCCCCGATCATCATTTTTTCTTCTCCTCTCTCGAGGCATCTCACGCCGCTGGCAGAATGCAGGTCGCGCATTTTCCTCCGGGTTTTCACTTATCTTCGTTTATACCGGAGGGCCACGCCGCGAACAAAACGTTGCGGAGAGGATTTTCCAGGAAAGGGAGGATGCGCTAACGAAGCGCATGCCAGCATTTTCACTAGATCGTTCGCGGCGATTTGGAGTTTCAGGGAAGATAACGCAATGTACACTTCTTTGTGTTTCGTATCTCTATGGAAATATTAGCGTGGTTATGAAATTATAGAAAATGTATTTGGTGGCCAAGTGGGTATCTACTGAGTGGCATCTTAAGAATCAGTAGTCGAGAGTTTTCCGCTGCAAGTCCTCGCTTCGAAGCGGCAAGTCCTTATTCCGATACCCCAAAAAGTTATCGTTAGACTAGCGCGAGTTCTCCGAGGCTCGATTTAATAAACGCTCGGCCAGATCTTCGACTTTGTACCACGCATCTTGCACTGTACCATTCATCTCCATTCACTTCTGAAGAATGTATACAACCGACTATTAATTTTTAGAAAGTACCATGCACTGCCTATCATTATCTGCAATGTACCACATTCCGATCGTATTACAGGATCTGCTAATTAACGTCATCCTTAATCGCCGACCTTGCCACTGTGTCTGTATAGAGACTCGTTAAAGATACAGAAATAACATCCGACAGGAAATATTTCGGACACTTTTAATCCTCGCGATCCAACCCGCCGTCGAAAGAGTAAATAAAGATGTCAGTGACAGTGTTAATCGATCCATTTGCAAATTATTTGAAAGTTAGAAACTGAGGAACATCGTGGCTGGACCAATCGAGCCACCGGTTGACGAAACCTGCGAAGCGGTTACACGACGACGATCGATGAAAGCATAGGCCAGCCAGCACTCAGCTCTCTTCTACAAGCTAGATTATTTAACGAGCCAGGTGAAAAACGAGCGACTTACTGTCGCCGAGAGGCCGAAAGATTATACGACACTCCTCCTTTTTCAACGTCAGACACGTGAATAACCGCGCAATTATGTAAGGGCCATCCGAGGCGTCCGTTTCTGAAAGTAATGTAACGATAAAAACGAGTTTCTTTCACGTAACTTACATCGTGATCCGTGAATTTCAGGTCAAATTCCATTCGTCGGGTTAATTTTCGTGCAGGTTTACTTGCTCGCGACAGGGGATCGCGTTCGCTGCGCGGGACGGGTCTCTTGTTTCCACGGAAATAATGAAATAAGAAACTGATCGGCCCTTAGAAATCCATTAAGATTTTTCGATTCATTGGATTTTTATGCTAATACAGTTGCAGTTGAAACCGGACCCCGGAATAATTGAATTCGACAAATTTCTGCCATTTATCTTCCGCTCCTCGATGCAGATTAACTCGAGAAACAATTCAATAATTTATAACGCGGCACGACAGCATAAATCAGCTCCGATTCATTCATCCTGCCAATTTTTTTATTGCAAGTTCCCTGCAACAGTTCCACAATTCACTACTACCTCATCAAAGTGTTAACACATTCGTTCAAAAAATAATAGTGAAATGCTTCGACTCTATCGATGTTTGTCACGTTGTGAAACACTAGGGGACATCATTTCCTAGCCAGATGCTGTCGCCTAATTCGACATTCACGGAAGAATTACGATCCTCGAGCGCGTGGTTTCTCTTGCCAGCCGAGAAGTGACAAAATGTGAAAACAGTCAGACGTTGACGAAATCGAGAGTAATATCCATACGTGGGATTGCCACACAAAAATCGCCGAGGTAGCTTCCACGTGGGCCTCGAAGCAAGTATCTCGATCGAAAGGAAAAATATTCGCTCGAATTCCAGTTCAGTTTAAAAAAAAAAGCGTGACTGGCGTCTCGGTGGAATTCGACGAAAACTGGGATTCGACTTGAAAATAAAATTAGCTCATCGACTGTTTGCGTGTTCCGGAATTTCACGTCGGTTGCCCAATCGATCCTCTTCGAGTAGTCTCCAGTGTCGCGATCGAGCGATATCGACATCGACGGCGGAACAAAGGTCCGACTTTCTTTCTGCTGTTCACGCCGGCGAAGTGAAACCCGGCGCCGTTTCGGCATGCAATATCGATCATGCTGATTTTCATGACAATAAACGGCCAGGACAATGTCGCTGATCGAGACGATACGGGAGGGAGGGGAACGCAATTCGTACGTGAAATCCTGCCACGTTTCTACACGCGACGAGACAATCGCGAGTTACACGCGACAAGGCAACGCGTGCAACAGTTTCAAGCATTTCCAGCGGAGCAAATTGCTTCCCTTTTCACGCGCACGGTAGCTAATAAAAATGTAAACACGGCTGATCGATACCGCACCTGCAATATAATAATATCGTTCATCCATTACGCAGTGGAGTTTGGATGACGCAAGTCCGTGCACGAAAGCTGCAAGTCCTTGATTTTCCATCGCGGAACCGTAGTTCGAGGTTCAAAGTCCCTAGTTTTCTATCGCAGACATGCACTTTCAAATATCTTCTGTCATTTTGGGACCGCCTCCTCGGCCACCTCGAACATTCCTCGGTTCGCAAAGGTAACAGCCACCGCTGGCACCCCACCCTAAGTGGGTAAACGCAACTCCGACGCGGAATTTTCGTCGATTTCTCGGTGCACCGCGGCGCGGTTGTGCAGTGGCGAAGAACGGGCCCATCGTGAGCGCGCGACAAACGGACCGTGGAGGTTCGTGCGTCGGAAAGGAAGGGAAAAGGACAAAGCCAGTTTCCGGTGTCGAAACCAGCCGCGGAGACGATTTATGCAACGTACTACGCGCGTACTCCCTGCCAGCGGTTTCTGCGCGGCTACAGTACTCGAGGAGTCGTGCTTCTTTCCGATCCAGTCCCGCCGATTAGGCGAAAGCAGTCGGGGATACGAGCCGGGCCCCACTGCGCGGAGTGGTAAATGGGCGGCGACGTCCACGAAGGACAGGTGAATTCGAAAGCACCGCGCTCGGTGAAAAAAAAGTATGTACCACTTTATCGAGGGCCCCAAGGTTGCGCCAAGTTCAGGACGACGCCCATGGCTGAACTTGAGCGGCCAGGTTTACCTTCTCTCCCTTTCGCAGCTCCGTTTGCGCGAGGATTGCTCTCATATGCGCGCGTTTTTTTCCCCCTCGGTGAAGGTACCCTCGGATCACGGCTGTCCGCAAGAAACAAGTCACGCGCAACTGGACGATTGACGTTGCTCCGGGCGCTGGCGACCTTGTAACACTAAACATTATCTACGCGAAGCTTCCAAGGGGTTAGGAGAATTAGTTTATCCCGATCAAGGTAATGAATCATCGATGTGAACCGCGCAAAACAACAATCGACTTAATAAGAACAAGGTGAACCGGAGGGACTTGCTGTTCAGAATCTAATCGACTCATCCCGCCTGGAATGCCGAGCCTCCTGCTCTCCCCCTCGAACAAAGCAGTCAGGGGTCCTTCTGCATAAATTCGGAACAAAGAAACACCCTTTTCTCCCCCTCAACCGGGCTGTTCCACGTTCGTTAGGCTGCGTCGCCTATTCCTTTATCGCAAACCTGTATCCCTAACAGGAGAATCCTCCAGCGTTATTCGAAATGTCTGACGCAAAATCTGAAACTCATGCGGTTAGCAGGCGACTATTAATTATAAGGACTCACGGCGCTGTTGAAGCAGGTTGAGAGTTCAAGGGCAGTCAAAAAGTCCTTTTCCACGTTGCATCGAAACTGCAGTGAATTTTTATTTATTTATTTTTTTCATCCAGATGGAGAATTTAATTGAGACAGAAATCTTAGCAAGAATTAAATGTAGAGAATGGAAATAGTCGCGAGAGATGAGATTTTGAAAAATATATCCTGAAACTTCTTTCGCGAGAGTCTAGTTTTATGAAAAAATTAAAATTTGTCCATTAGTGGAAACACATCGTGAAATAAAAACCTCGTGAGAGACACGATATTTTTCTCCCACTTCCACCTTTAGAACCTGAAACTCTTCGAGACACTCGTCCGATTGATTTTGGAATTTCTTACACAGTAGTCCCGGTAACTTTTGCTTTATGAACTATTCCAGAATGTCTGATGGATATTTAACGCGCTCGTATAAAAAATGCGCTATAAAGGCGATATTATAAACCGACACAGGAGACTCCGGTTAAACACTTTTTTCATCGGCTATAAGCAAACGTTTTCGAGTATCCCCAATTAAATGACGCGACATGGCTGGGTCTATTAAAAGCAGTCCACACTCTTATAATGAGCCGAATGCCAGAAGACCGATTTAAAAAAAACAACTCGTTAAACTGCTTCAAATCAGATACAAACACTTGGGCGCGCTAAAACCGCTTTTTTCGAAATAAGAGGAAACCGTCAACGCACATGGGCGATATTTTCGACCGTTGGCGTTGAAACGCCTATCCTGGAATTTTAAGTATTTTTTTTTTAAACACAGGACTACTCGTTTCCTTCTAACCGAAAGATCACGGCCCACGACATTCTGCTGCCATGACCATTTAAGGGTTTCGAAAAAAGGAGCAGTGATTCTGAGAAAATCTCGAAACTGTTAGAATCCCCAACCCCATCGACAATTTAAATTTAACAAAAAGCCTGACATTTATTTCAATTTTATTAATTCAAAGAAACTCGTGGCGATCGTTAAAGAGGACATTAAAATAAGGACTGTTTGACATGCCACGGTTTTTCACTCGAGACAGGTGTTCAATTAACGAGCGAAGTTACGTGGAATCGCAAGAAATTCGTGCACTTTATGTAACACCAGGGTCCCGTCCCAAAGGGAAAGAGGTATTTCTTTCAAGCGACGCATACACGCGAGACGTGACAAAAGAAAAATTTCCCCGAAAGCATAAGCTACATTATCCTTATCCACGTGTTTTCCCACGAAGCCCGAGGCACTCTCAGAAAAGAGGAACATCCGATTTCCCAAGAATCTCCCAGTTTGCGGGCACAAAGCGAGAAACAGTAGGAAGAAAGAATGAACCTGCAGGAGTACTTGAGTTCTCTGATCGTTGACGTCACCAGGCCGTTCGACACCACCCGAATGATCCATTAGCGAGTGCACCGTGGTGAGACAGCACCCTGACGCAGCCGAGTGGGTGACTAGCAGCGGACTGGTAACCAAAGACGCAAAGTATTAATCAAAGGAGAGGGGGATATAATTTATCTTTCGCAAGAAAAAAAGAGCGAGAAGAGCTTTGCCTTGGTTCGCTTTTCGGGGAGTCCGGCTCGCTCCCCCACGCCCAATTTCTTTTCACCGTTTCTGTGGGCCCGCCAACTGCCCACCACCACCGTCCTGTTCAAGGGTTCGTCTCACTGTATAAAAGCAGAGGATCTTCTTGGTATCTCATCAGTCGCACAACCACCGACGAACCAAGTCCGATAGCACAGCAGCATGAACGCCAAGGTGAGCACTAGAACTTCTGCAACAGTTGCAGACGGTCCGCAGGATCGGTCTCTGCTGCGGAGCACCGTCGACACGAATTGCAAAAGGGTTAAAACACCCTTTAGAACCGCGTAGAGATTCAGTGCCTGGTATCTGCAACGAAATAGCAGCATTTCACGCGGCTTAGTCAAGAGATTTCTATAAGTGTCTTAATTAAACGTGTTTAATATATCGGAGGAGAGGAGTACCTATTAACTATCCGTTGTCATCGCGAAGTGCAGTCTAGCTCGACTGAAATCGGTTCGTGAGATAGTCTTCAAGTGCTACTTGCTTCTTTTCAGCTCTTCATTGTCCTCGCCTTCGTGGCGCTAGCCCTCGCAGAGGAGGCCAAGCCCGAGGCACCGACGGCAGAGACGAAAAAGGACAAAAGAGGGCTCCTTGGGCTAGGATACGGGTTGGATTCTGGCTACTCGGGTCTGTCCGGCTACTCGGGCTTGTCTGGCTACTCGGGCCTCTCCGGCTACTCGGGCCTGTCTGGCTACTCCGGCCTGTCCAGCTACTCGGCCCTGCCAGCAGTTGGACTCCACCATGGTGTCTCGACTGTCGTGACCAAGGAAGTGGCTGTTCCCGTACCACACCCCGTCGCTGTCCCCGTGGAGAAACATGTTCCCGTCGCCGTTAAGGTAAAACTCCGCTTTTGTTCGAGCCAACTCGTGCGCAAGGAAGACGAATGAAAGTGGAATATACAGGTTAAGCGCGTAAAAGTGAAGGAAGAAGTCGGAGGCTTAAACCGCGGATAAAACTCTGTCACTGAGGCGTGAAATCGCCAATGACATAATCCTCAGACAGCGGTTTGAATGTAGGTGATTGGACCGATTCCCATTCAGTATGAAATTCTATATACCACAAGTATGCTAATGAAGGCGATCAGCTAGTGGAAACGAAGACCTCCAGCTTCCAATCACGCTCTGTTTATCGCGCGATTAGTACTCGGCGCCTACATCGTTGGAAACGCTAATTAACGTCTCATTGCAAAGGAGTACATAGATTTCGTAAGCTGGGAATATTGCGAATCCCACACTGGCGCGTTAGATTCCCTAGAAATTCAATTCCCTTTAACAAAGTTATCAAATCTGATAGTCTGACGATCAAGTTAAAAGGTTCAGGATCATAAAGCGTGAAGAGTGAAAGGATTCTAAAGACGTGCTTGTAAATTTCAGTAGATTACTCAAGGATTTATCTAACTATTGCATTGTGCTGTTCTCCAGGTGCCAGTAGCTGTCCCAGTCGACCGTCCCTACCCCGTGCACGTCCCCAAGCCCTACCCAGTCGAGGTGACCAGACACGTCCCGGTCGCAGTCGACAGGCCAGTCCCCTACCCCGTGAGCGTTCCAGTCAAGGTCCCAGTGCCAGCTCCGTACGCCGTCAAGGTACCCCAGCCCGTCGCCGTCCCGTACGTCAAGCACATCCCGTACCCAGTCGCGCAGCCGGTCGTCGTTGAGAAGCAATACAACGGCTGGAACAGTGGCTACTCTTCATGGTAAACAACGCATCTCTCGTGAACGTCGGGGAGCCAGCTTCGACCGCCACCAGCGAAGCGACTGCTGCGTCCTCACGCGGAAAGTTCCTCGCGGCGATACATCCCCGGACCGAGTGGAGGAGGAGCTACACTCGAGCAGGAGTTTCGAGCGTTCCTGAACCCTCAACTACTAACACGTCGACTGCAACCGCCAGTTCCCGTAGCTCGTGCCTCTCCTCGAATCTACACTTCACGTCCAGTGACTCGAAGATTGGCTCCCCTAGCTGAAGGGGGCGGTCAACGCCCCCGCTCGTCGGTGATCCTCGAAAACATCCCTTTCCACGAAAGTCCAGCAAATTCCATGGCGCGTCTCGCTTCGGTGACATTAGGCACAATTTTGTACCATGGAACTTGTTTGTCAATCCCCCGTTCTTTTTTTTACGTAACTTGACGCGCGTCTCGTATCATTAAAATAAAGGTCACTCTTTTCGTACGAAAGCTGGTTGTCCTTTACTCGCCTTGGAACGATTTAAAAAGGAGCGCGACTGGTGCTCGGTACTGGAGCAGTGTTGCGAAAACGGTCACCTTGACATGCTTGTATTCGTCGATCTGTCGGATTCTCTGGCGCGCGAGACTCGCGGGGGTCCGAATTCGGAGCATGGTGGAATTGTGGGGTATCTGGAGATTTTATCTGCTTATGAGTGGGCGGATTCTTGAGAATACAATGAGCTCGCAACGCGTGGGCTTGGTGGAAGGAGATTGGTCAGTCACTCAAGGATTCTCGTAATGGTCGAGAGCGAAATTCGAGAATAGGGCGGGGAAGAAGTGATTGGAATGGTCATTAAGCGGGTAAAGGGTGCAGTTTCCCGCTGGCGATTAACAAAATTTGCATGGGCCAAGCGGCCCACCAAATTGAGCATCGCTTGTCCGGAATAATTTAGTGGCATTTTAGTAGCATTTTATTCCGATCACGATATATCAGGTGCCTCGTTACCGGGGCAAAGGGGAAAGCAGCGCTTCGCAATTGAACAATGCGCGTTCGCCATTACCAAGGGGAAGAAAACAATGGACTTCACCGCCGAGTCGGTCGCCTTCGGCTGACTTGCTATCACGTTATATCACTGCGATGTAATTTACAAAACGCAGACCGTTAAGGAAAATTTCGTCTCTGCGGTGAAATTGATCCACGTATCGTAATTTCAATTCCAATTTCTATTCGCCATTGAACCAACATCTATCATTCCACTCCCAAGACAGCTGGTCGACAGCTTTCAATCGACTACCATAAAACAAGGAGACCGATTCTCTCGTTAATCCTGTCCGCTCGACCAGCGGCCGTTATAAATTCTTTACCGCTTCAGACAAGGTGGGGACGTTCTCTTCGAGTTTCCTGCGCGGAAGGGACCTCGGAAGAGACTCCTACTATCGGAAACAGATCACCCGGAGACATTGAATCCCGCGCATGACTCGTCAAGCCGCGACAAGACAGACTTTCCAATTCATTGGAGCATGAACGATCGCTTTGATCAGACCACAGCATCTGTCCGCTCCTATTATCCGTTGGAACCTACTTGAATCTAGGGAACGTGGGCGGGGACTGTGGCGAGGTTTCCCAGAGTTTGCAACAAGTACGTATCAGGTTTTATTAGGAAAACATATCGAAAGGTAACAGTGAGCAACGAGAACAAGTGGCAAACAGAAACTTAACGAGGCAGACTTGGCGAGTGGACCGCGCGCACGATGTACAACCCACGGCCTGCTCAATGATGCGCGGTGTAGTCCGGTTGAGATGGCTGGAAGTGGCCGTGCCCAAGAGCTTGCTGGTCGTATCCACCGCCGTGGCCCTGCTCGTTCACCGTGTAGGAGCTGTAGCTCTCGGAATCGTGGCCAATGTGGTCGCCTCCCGACTCGTAGCCGCCGCCGCCGCCTCCACCCTCGGACTCGCTGTGCGCCTGATAAGGTATCGGGTGTGGTACCGGGTAGAAGACTGGCCTGGTAAGAGCCACAGGCTGGGGAACAGGAACCGGCTGAGGCACCGGCACTGGCCTCGGCACCACCAGGGGTACTTGCTGCTGGATCTCGATCGGGATCGGCTTCGACACCTCGATGGGCACTGTTTCCTGGACTTTCACTAGCTTCGTGTACGGGATCGCGATCGGATGGTTCACAGGCACCGGGACGGGTATGTGGTGCGGTACCTATTCGAGGAGAAAGGTATTTCTAGATCAGCCTGCAGGCGGGGCGGATCGTGGCTCTCGGTTTACGCGGTCTACGGAGAAATGGAACCAGTCGCGTTTGCGGTCTGGAGAAAGGGGTGGACGCGCTTCACTGCCAGTCGGCTACTCGAACGAGGAGTTCCAGGCGATCTGGGTTTCTCGATTCAATGGTTTTCGCGCAGGGTCTGGTTAGTTTCTTTGACTTCTATACGAGGTAGCGGAGGAGATTAGTTCTGGGATAGAGTACGTACCTTGACTGGATATGGGACTGGAACCTTGACAACGGCAGTCTTCGTGACCTTGATGATTTTGGTCGGTATCTCCTTCAGATGGACCGACTGCGAGATGAGCTTCGGCTCACTGGCGAAACCATGGCCTTCCAGGGAGAAATGGGAGGCCCTCGCCGCGGCCACGGCCAGTACGAACAAAAACTGCAAAGTTGCAATCACGATTGAAGGTTACTGAACTCCGCTGAACCCATCTGGTTAAACATCGTCCCATTCGGACCGGGCGAAGCACGAGAAGAAAGGGAAACTGTCGATGCCTGTATACTTTAAACTACGACTCGAAATTATTTACGATCCTCGAGATTTTGGTAGAAAGCTGCTATCTACCTTCCTTTAGAATCGTCAATAAGAGCGACAGAGTGATACCAGCTTTCACTCCAAAATCATTTCAGCACAATGTCGGTAATCTACAGCTATCGGTGGCAGAAACGGCTTCGTCGAAATACTTTCCCCAAATAGAGCATAGATCGTTTTCCTCGCACGGGGTCTCTTTAATAGTCACTTTGAGAATTCACGGCCCAGCTCGATACCGGAACCCGAGGAAAGGGTGAGAATGAGAAACTACACTTCGCTCGAGCCCTTCGATTCACTGACGGCACATCTTCACAAACTCCCAGCGACGGGAAAGCAAATGAAAGGAATAGGGAATGGAATCCGTCCATCACAGTCCCGATTCTTCTGGCTCTCCCTCTCGAAACTAGTGTCCGTGAACTCTCTCACCGTGGACGTGGTTGGTGAACTTACTAATCGAAACATCGTCATCCGGTCCCCAGGTATTAGCAGATATATATTAGTCGCTTACGATGGGAAGAGTCACACTGACAATTGCAGTACCGGCAGTTGCTTATATACGAGGACCTTCACCGTCACCGATTCACGAAGAAAGCACTCTCTTTCCGACTGGCTTGCGTTCTCCAATCTTGTCTCCGCTTCTCCCCTTTTTTCCCCTTGCTCTTCTCGCGCCAGTGGAAGTTCGACGACCGCCAACGCGTCCTATCTCTATCCAGAGGTTTCACGTTCGATTTCAAGTGCAATCTATGCCGGTACCTCTCATCTTCCTCCAGGTGAACTCGAGCGGAGATAACGGTCCGATTTCGTAACAAATCTCGCCGCGCAGCATCCCTCTGTCCGATCGCGGAACGCGTTTCTTTCGATCTCGACAGAGGAGCGAGTTTTCTGAATGAACTGGGTGCATGGTTTGTTTCCTCTTGTTCTGTGTCACTGCTCCAGGTTCTGGAAGTAAGGCGTAGAGTCAGCTTTGAATAATCATGGGAACTTCGATCTCTTGAATCGGTGGATTGAAAATAGCCTGAGTGGAATACATGACCTTGTTCAATTCGATAGAATTGCGCTCTTTGCAATTCTTGAGGATGACACCCCATTGTGAGAAGGATTACAGCTTCTTGCACAGATATAAATGTACAGCGGGAATTCAATTGGGAATGGTTAAGTGAACAGGAGCTGGTATCATTTATGGATGAGACTCCGTCATCTTGCACCCGTGAGATCACATTGGACACGCTTTCACCGATAATTGTATCGCCTGTGTCTCAATCTTTACCAGCTGGATTTAATGCATCGAGGGGTAAGAAGTTGCTCGTTGGAAAGGTTTAACTTGCGGACCCACGATCAACAAAAATATCAGCGACAGCTAAATGTTAATAATGGAAATAGTCGCGAGAGATGAGATTTTTTGAGAACTAATTAAAATATTAATAATTATTAAAATATTGTCTCATGAGGTGAAAGTCTCGTATTACCATTTTCATTTGATATAATTTTACGATTAAATCTTAATGTCAACGTAGTTTACAAGAAAAACAGTCATACCCCACGAGTACATTGCAAAATTAATTATTGATAGCCCTCCTCCTAGCAAACACACATCCAATCAACGTTCCTTAAAATTTCAATGACGAAGGAAGCCACGTTGCAGGAAGTAACGCTTCCTACGCCTTCTCGCGGTACGGTTTCCTGTTATAAAAATGGAGAGAGTAATCGGGACGCATTTCAGCGAGACGATTCACGGCCGAGGTAGAGAACGGTGAAAGGATTACCGCTCAGAGACTGAAAGAACGTCCAAAGTAAGGGGACTAATCTGGATCATCTGGTTCTTTCTCTGCTCGCTAGCACGCTCGTTCGCATGCACTCGCGCGAGCAAACTGCTCGCTGTCGCTACCTGCGCAGGCAACTATTGCACATTATAGAATCAATCGCCTTATATTTCGGTCAAGTTAAATCATCAAAACGTGCCACGTTTTATAGAATTCATTTCCACGAAGATCCTTAGCGTTCCCTCGGATCTGTCACTCGCTCCTTTCTCACGTTGCAAGGAGATCGATTGCGGAAAGGTGTGCTCGACTATCCGCGGCGTGGGTGTGCCGTTTAACTAAGCTTGATGGGGAACGCTTATCCTCCTATTCGAGTGTAAAGGTACCGAGTTTAATCGGTGAAACGATTAAAGTCCTATCGCAAGGGCGGCAGAAACCGGTTCCGCAGAAAAGCAAAAGTAAAACACTAAAATCATGATTCGACTATCCCTCTTTCTCCTCTCACTTTCGATGAAAGCTGCCAATCCCGCGCCAAAAACCTGCACGGATTACTCTCCCACGGAACAGTAGCAAAAGTGACTCGACGTTGTTTCCTCCGGAACGAATCAATCGACCGTGTCCTCTCTAGTTAAACGATACATGTGAAAAAAATATAGCAATTGCTCCGAGTCGCGTGGAGGATTAAATTTCTCAAGGGAATTCGATCTTGCTGCGTTGCTAATGCTAGCCAGGAATAAGAATTCTGTTTTCCTTACTGCAAGCGTACCCTTTTAGCACTATTTCCTTGCTTTTGGGCGGAACAAAGGATCGATAAACATCTGCGGTAAAAGCAGCGTGCGTCTGTTTTGCTCGTTTTGCAGGAGAAAGGCAGAAAACGGTAAAAGGTACAAATCGAGGAGGAACGGGGCGAAAGATTGCGTTGTGAGAGGAAAGGCCCTCAAGTTTAACGCAAAATTTGATTCCCATAATTGTGTGCGACCACGTTCAGTTCTCGCTGAGAAATATAATACAGTTTTCTTTAGCCACTCGAATGATTAAGTTACCCAACTGCCCGTGATGTCAGGCATCCTTATCGCCAGCGATACATATTTCATAAAGGAGTGGCTTCTTGGCGCAGATGTCAAGGAGGAAGTGTAGGCGTTGTTAAATATTTAAGAGCAGAAACATCGGAATGTTTAACGAAGTCGTGAATTATGTCACGGATTAGTTATCGAAAGCGAGACAAAGTTGAACAGTCTTTCAGCTTCCGACGGTGAGGATCTTTGTGAAATATTGTTCTCGAAATCATATGACAAACTTTTAGAAAATAGCCATGCAGCAAGCAGTCTGGTAGCGTGGAGTTTGCTGAATAAAATCCTCTGAATCGTTCCAGTGAAATGTGCACCGATTTGCGTGAGAGATAATAAAGATAATTAGAACACGAGCTGGGACCCTTTCCTTCCGCAACTCGCTGGTCAAGCTGTTCTTACAACTGCTGTCCATGAGCACATAAAATGCAATATAATATCTAGGCCTCGGATTAATAGAACACTCGATCTTTCCATCGTTGCGTTTGCATTTAATTGGATTCGTGGAGATGAGTAAATAGCTATAGAGATGAGTAGTAGCTATGCGAATTAGAAAGGGTAAACTATGATCCTCCACGGCCCCTACGAGCTGGCAAACTTTTACTCGGCTGTCCGAGGTGAAATCTACGCGCAGGCTGCACTCCAGATCCTCAACACACAATCACCTTCCACTTTTTATTAACAGATAGAGCCACTATACTCGATAGACTTCGGAGCTTGAATTTAAACTGAAATACACAGAAGCATGTACCCTTTGTGGATCATGGAGGTTTTGTGGTGCTTCAATAGATATGTTGAGTGCAGAAATGAATTTATTTTTATGTATTTTAGATCCATGAAGTATTTATTTATTTTCTAATTTTATTCTAACACTGAGGTCTGTGTAAATTGCGTAGATAAACGATTTTACATGGGACTTCTTTCTACTTGTTTGAACGAAATGGAAGATGCAGCTATTTTAAGTAGAAATTGCATCAGGTCCCACGATTTCTCAAGCGGCACATTCCCACCGAGATCTTCGTTATGTAATTAATGCAAGATCTGTGTTTTCGAGCAGCCAGCTTCATTCATCATGAGCGTAGAAACGAGCATACGATAAAAAGGTTGGGAGTTTCGATGGTGTGGAATCTTCTGTGGTCAAGGCTGCAAATCCAACCTAATATTTGGGAGAACAAGATTCATGGATGTTGGTCATCTTAAGCGAATGAGGCATGATAAATGTCATTAATATATCCTATCCCCTATATGAGAATGAATAAATGGAGAGAATATTTATCGGAGGAATGCTATCTCAAAGATAAAAACAGAGAACTAAACAAATCGCACGTCACAATAAAAGCATTCACTTTTTACATCAAAACCATCGCATTTTTTAACTCGCGAAGAAGTTTATTTTATAATAGCATTTTATTATTATCGCGTATTTTCGAAAACCGACGATATAGCTAAATTTATTAGGGTTGCCGTCCTTTTCTTTCCCCTACAACCGTGCGATCGTATCGATAGAATGCTTATTAAAAAAAGTCGACTAAAGTGAACGTGCAGACTCGGATGATTTACGCAAGTAAATACTTCCAGCCGGTCTACCCACGAATTTGAAAACTGGAAGGTAGTTTTTGCGTCTCAAATTTCAGAAGAAACTGTACCGAATCATGCAAAATGGCCCGAGTTCTCGCCCGACCAGAAATAACGATCGAGGATTCCACGATCAATGCAGACACTTACATCTTCAGTCTCCCTCGAAAATAATTTTATTTTGCAACCTGCTGGAATTCGGGGTTCTGAAAACCTAGTTCTTTAAATTGGTTCGTCACGCCCATAGGTTGTAATATAATTACCCAACGAACGGCTATTTGTTATAGGCCAAGGATGAAAGACTCATAATCCATATTCATTTACAATTTAAATCTCCCAAGGAATCGTTTTTAGCGCGGCAGGTGGAACTGCATAAATATTACACAAACATTTGTAATGTCACCTTGCGGAACGACACCAAAAGCTAAACCGGCCAATCTTTTCTGCAATTTTCTTCGTATCGTTCTAGGAATGCAAAGAAAATTATAAAACGAGGTGTTACTTCATTCTGAGAATAAAGATTCTCTAATAGAACACTCGTGTTTATAACACGAATTCCAGCAATTTAAGCTTCGAGCTTGGATAAAACAGAAACTCCGCTTACATTTTCTGTACCCGAAAAGCTTTTCATAGTCGTGACGCAAGGTGGTTATCAGGAAGTGAAGCAACACTCGCGTCTGTCATTGAACTCGGTTCGATTTAACTGTCTGATCGAATGAATCGTATTTGAAGCACAGAAAGTACTCGAACCCCTTTAGATACCCTCCATTAAACCAAACAGAATTCCGACGTTCATTATCCGAATCTTTTAAATGCTTCTTCTGCTCGCGACGAGGCCGTTAATGGGCGTGCTCGCGGCCAAGGGACCAAAATAAGGGACAGAGAGAGCGGGGAAGAGGGGAGAACTGTTTTGCATAAATCATCCTTGTTCCCATGGGTGCTGCTTAAATATCGAGAGTAAAGGTGGGGAAGAACAAGAGAAAGAGGCACGGAGGGGCCACCAATACCGAAACGAAGGATGGAATTCTGTTTTTTTTTTCTTCAGCGCGTGTCACAGACGCGCGAGGCACCAATACCAGCCGAGGGCTTATTCAGAAAATATTTCGTTCACCGTGAATCTTGGCGGCGCAGGCCTTCAAGAGGAGTCAATTAAAAAATCTAGTTCTACCAATGCCAACGGATTGTGAAATCAGCTGGAGGGAGCATCGGCCAAGTATAAAAGGTCGAAATATCTTTGGGATGATACTCAACTCCTCATCCAAACACCATACGGCTAACATGAGGCTCCTGCTCATCACTCTGGTAAGGATCCTCCTGTATCACCCCTTCGAGCTTTGTGACGCCGCGGTGACATCATCTAAAATCTAAATCATAATTCTCGGCTCGTTTCTATTGGCATAGATTTCTTAATACACTCTTATTCAAATCTTAATTCTATGGCGTGAAAGCCTGAAGAGTCGGGGGTGCGAACGCTTTCACTTTTAATTTCCAACATCTCCACCTTCGAGTCTAACCACTTTGTAGAATCCCTTCAGATCAAGTTCACACGTTTCCTTTGTCCAAATTTGCAAGACACTATAGACGACTATAAATTTGCCGACGAAAGTCATCGTGCTTGTCCTTTTTCCCAACACCTTCAGAATTCACTTTCGAGGTGCTAATGTCTTCATCGAATTGAACTCATAAACACCAAACTTGATCTTCGCTGAACATACATTACATTGTTTTTTAGTCACAAAACCACTTTGGAAAACATGTTCGCTTTCTCAGATATCACCATCCTGTAAAAATATTTCAGACCTGCTTGTCAGCTTGTCTGGCTCTGCCTCATCAAAGGCAGCAGAGGGGGATTCTGCCAGGAGATCCGCGCTATGGAACCGACTACCATCAACACCATCATCATCACCCGGAGACGGTGGTAGAGGCCGCGAGATCCATCGGTTATTCTTACAGCATCCCAGAAACCCCGATTACGTTGCCACAGTTCAACTATGGGCCACCTGGCTATCAACCAGGCCTCCCCTTGAACAACGACTACTTGTCACCGATCGTTGATGCCAGATACTCCCTCCCGGTGTCCACTTATGGAGTAGCAAATACCGCTCACGTAATTATGACAAGCATTGCTTTACTCGATGGATGATTGATATCAGAGGACCTGTCTAAAGTGACTATTAATGGAGAAACTGTTATGTTTTCACCTAGATTCCCCAACTGACCAAGACAGTTGTAGCACCAAGCGCCCTGAATGTGAAGACGATCTCGAGCCCCGTGGCTCCACTTCCCCTGGAAAAGATTCAGGTTTGCCTAACTATGTAACATTATTCATCGCTTGATCAAATCGTCAAATCTGATTGTCTAACGAACTATGATTATTCTATGATGCAGACGGTCACTGTCTCCCCACCAGCCACCTCTTACGGAACTCCCGTAGTCGACTTGCTTAGAGTAAGCTAATTTGCAACCGACGCGTTCTACCAACTGCTAAAACAGACAGTCACAATTTGGTTTTTAATTTTTCAGACCTCCTTCGGAACAGGCAGCCACCACGCGCTGAAGACAGTCCAGACCGCGCCTGCCACCCGAGGTAAGAATGATTTTATGTTTTTATTGAACCTCGCGAGACGTGTCTGCGTAATATTTGGATTACGAAAGAATGTAGACACATCTGCGATAGTGTGACAAATTGGAATGTATCTCGAATGTTGAATAATTTATGCACCGACATCTCTCCGCGCAGCTGCTGTGAAAACAAATCGTGCTATTTTAAGAGGCTTCTCTGGTTCTGTATAGTGGCTTGATAAAGGTCAAGATTGTCGGCACTGAATGTTAACGCGGCGGGGGTTTTAATAAAATTCTTTATCTCTACTTTGTCTTACAGTTACAGTGAAGGAAGTGCCTTCGTTTACAACCACCGCAACGAAGAGTGTAATTGGCAATACCCTGGTCAGTGAGAGCTTGCCAGCTCATCACTCCATTGAAGGGATCAATCTTCCCGGTTACAACATCGCCTCTTATGCGCCCTCTACCTACGCGAGCTACCAGCCAGTCATTCAAACGGCAGGTCCTACGGGATTCAACGGACTTGGATTGAAATCCGTGCATGTGAATGCACCTTTAACCTCGGTCGAAATCACCAAGAGCATTCCGACCACTTATCCGCTGCCGCAAGCCATTGAAGTACCAAGAGCCACCATCCATGCTCCACACTCGCTCACGCATATCGTCCAACGCACGCAGCCCCTGCACACTGTGCAGTCCGTGAAATCTGTGGAGACTCTTCCTATCCAAACTGTGCACCCAACTATCCACTCTGTGCCAACTGTGCACCCAACCATCCACTCTGTGCCAACTGTGCACCCAACCATCCACTCTGTGCCAACTGTGCACCCAACCATCCACTCTGTGCCAACTGTGCACCCAACCATCCACTCTGTGCCAACTGTGCACCCAACCATCCACTCTGTGCCAACTGTCCACTCTGTGCAGCCTCTACCAACTGTGCACTCTGTTCCAACTGTGCACTCTGTGCAACCTCTGCCAGCCATACACTCTGTGCCAACTGCATACTCCGTGCCAGCTGTGCACACCCTGCCATCTATAAAGACTGTGAACGCCGTGACGCCCCTGCCACCGCTGCCCTCTGTGCACGCTGTGAAGACAGTATCACCACTGCCATCCGTACACTCCGTCGAGGCAGTAACACCACTCCCACACTTGCACTCTGCGCATTCCTTCGAGACAGTAACACCATTCCCACACTTGCACTCTGCGCATTCCTTCGAGTCAGTAACACCTCTGCCAGAAGTAGCCTCTGCGCATTCCTTTGCGGCAGCAACACCTCTGCCAGATATAGCCCCCGCTCATTCCTTTGCAGCAGCAACACCTCTGCCAGATATAGCCTCCGCTCATTCCTTTGAGGCAGTAACACCTCTGCCAGATATAGTCCCTGCCCATTCCTTCGAGGCAGTAACACCATTGCCAGAATTGTCCTCTGTACACTCCGTGAGTACAGTATCACCACTGTCACATCTACACTCCGTGAACACCGTCTCGCCTCTGCCGCACGTATCCTCTGTACACTCCGTGGACACAGTGTCGCATCTGCCATTGGAACCAGCCCACCACATAGACACTCTGCACCCTTCGCACTCCGTGGAGATTCTGCCACCAGTGGAGACCGTGGAGTCTGTCCACTCTTCGCCTGAAATAATCCACAGCAATGCATCCCCCTTGCTCCAGAGGGGCCCGATAACCGACTTCATCCAGACCGTCGGCCAGAACCTGCCCTCGTTCCCCTCGTTACCCTCGTTACCCTCCTTCCCTTCTCTGACAGGTTTCCCAGTACAGTCGTCGACCGTGCCCCCAACGGAGCTTACTGGTCCTCTGAACCTCCACGTGTCCGATAGCTTCGGCAGAGACTCCATCACCGTCGACAACCCACTGCTGCGCCCCGACACCCTGCTGGACACTGCCATCGAGCAACACGTCACGCCTTCCAACGGGTACATTCAACCAACAGACATCAACGGCGGATATATTTACTAAGAACGCGTTACAAGGTCTGTTCGCAACGGTTCGACGAGGTAGTCAGGGTAGACGTCTCCTTCCGAAAGGAACAGACATTGCTGCGAGCATGAAGTTTGAAGAAAGTGAAATGGTTCTCGGCTTGGACACTGAGGTCGATTTTCATATCGTTACCTTTTTATAAATGAAGTAGTCTGTAACTATAGTAAGTTATAGTTTTGTAACTGCGCGTTGTACACGAATTTGATAATGTTATTCGACAGCAGAGCATACCTAGCGCTGGTATGGATGTAGAACAAAAGCGGGCACATTTTGTAAGTAAATAAAATTCTTTTATTACAAACATTGGACCACTCCGTCACAATCCTGCCAGTATTCAACAATATCCGTTCCACTTCAACGTGTCGGAAGTAGGTGTTGTTGCGCGATTGATACGATCAAATTATAATACAAACAAAACCACTGTTAAGGAAGAGGCCTGCCTAGAAATTTTCGAAAAATTTCTCGATTTTTATATTCTCTTCAAGTACAACAGCTAGAAAAAATTCCCAAAGAAATATGTTGCTTTGATCGTTGTAGGTAAGCCTCCGGCCTTAAGGGAGAAAATGCAATCTCGATAAACGGGATGCACTTTGAAAGAAGCTATCAAGCTTCGTTAATCGAAATCCCCTATCGTTACCATAGATGACACTTGTTTGGAGGATTCATGTTCGACCCCGCGGGACATTTCCAAGCCTCGCTGAATTCCTTGGAGTTCTTCAAAACTCCCAGAAGCCTCACATGCCCGGGGCAATGGGAATCCTCCAGTATCCATTTCAAAGCCTTCGGTGTGTACGACTCGCACCACAGCTGAAATCAATTGAAGCGTTCGTTTAATACACAGCGCCACCAACGAGCAGCAAACGTGAGAATTGCTTTAACTGTCCTAGACAAACAGAAACCGAAACATCGATCAACGATAAATGAATAATTAATTGCACACATAATTCACGAAGATATTTAGCAACGCCATAAATCCGACGCCTCGCAAGTCGCTCACAAAATCACATTGTGACATTACCATTTACAATATTCCCAACTGGTTGGTTAATATATTCCGACATTTATTTAAAAAATCCCACCTCCCTGACTAAATTTAAAAATTGCATCACTGCTACTTTGAATCGTATAAATTTACTCCTACAAGCGTCTGTCTAAGTGTACCGAATGCACAAAGAAATCGTCGACGGAAATCAGAATTTCGAAAGGGAACGCGATATCGTGGATGAAATCGGAGACACCGAATCTCCATCAACGGGGGCTCGGGATTGAGTAATCGCTGGAGATGCACGAGACGAGTGCCTTACGTGTGCGAAACCGAGGAAAACCAGCTGCTCGTGAGTGAGATGAGTGAATCCAGGAAGCAAGGGCTCTTGACCGTGCCTGGCCTTCCATCTTTCGTAAGCGATGACAGCCTCCCTGAGGCCCCCATTATCGGCTATGTTTTCGCCCAGCGTTCGTTCCCCATCGATGTAATCGTCTACCTGTTCAGACATACTCGCGATTAACCTGTCGGCGTGCGTGTAAACCGAGATAAGTGATGGTTCGGGCGGAGCGAGCCTGGCAAGGTCGAGCTTTGCTGGGACTTGACGCGACAAGAGATGAAGCTGTTACAACGACAGTAACGATAAGAGCTTGATTTTCTGTAAAACTCTCTTGCTATGTACCAAGATTAGATAATCTAATTTTGATAGCAATCAATCGCGAATTGTAAATAATCTATGATGGGATTCCACTTAAGCAACGCAAAGCAGCTTAAGTGTTGCATGCGAGAAAAAGATGCGATGATCTTGCCTCAGTGATTTTTAAATATATTCACTTGCCTCGACTTCGTAGTAAGCGTTATAATGTTCTATAAAACACTCGATCTTCTCCGTGTACTCGAAGATGGTCTCGTTGGTCCACCATTGCCTCACGTTCCCGTTGCTGTCGTAGTGCCTGCCACTGTTATCGAACCCATGCGTCAACTCGTGGCCGAGGACAGTGCCGATGGCCCCGTAATTCAGAGCCCTGAAATCGAGAAACGATTATAATTTCACGGAAACCCACTAGGCAAACTGATTTCGACCTTACTCGAGACCCAGCTCGTAAAACGGGAATTGAAGGATTCCAGCTGGTATAGCTGCATGCGTGTTAGAAAATCAATGAGTAAACTGTTTAATACTTATCAAATATTTAAATTGAGGAAGTGATAGTTTCACGTAACTGTTTATCGAAATTCGTACGTACTTATGTGATTGAACTGGTACGTATGAAACGCATTCACATCTGTCGGGTCGGTGGCCCAGCTGAAGAGAGAAACAATAATCACGCAGGAAATATTACTGTATTATTTATCACAAAACCTACAACTTACTACGACAAGTTGTTGTAATTAATATCATGGATGCACTCTAGCTCAGTGACAGCCATCAAACGAACGATTTGAATCATGTTGTTCAAGTACTCCGACTCCGAGAGGTCTATCTGAAAGCACGCAAGTTGATTCTATTCGTGAATGGTACATTTAAAAGCGAGATAATTAAGAGAACGATCGATAAAGTGTCCCTTACGCCCTCGTAGTACTCGTTAAGTATATCCTCGTGGAAGAGCCAGTCGGGGAAGCCAATCTGCGACTCCATCTTCCTATTCTTCTCCAAGGTCGCCGTTTTTGTCTGCCCATCCATCCAGTCGATGCGTGAAACCAGCCAGGCGAAAGCTTCTTTTATGTCGTCCAGCATCTCGAACACCTTCTTGCCCTTGTCTTCTTGGAAGGAAGGCTCGACGAACAACCAGGAGACGGCCATTCCTAAATCACGAGAGAGCATCGAGTTTCGCAACGAAATCCCCAACGTGTGCCTGGACTGGATGCAACCTTGATCTTTAAACGGTCGTGGCGTCGAAAGGAAACATCACTAACCCATCAGCTCGTTCACAGTAGAAGCGCAGAGCAGGGACTTGGATTCACCGATCTCCACGCTGGTCACTTCGGCGATGTAGTCGGTCCAAATCTTCCGCAAACTCTCGGTCGAATGGGGCACCACGATGTCGACTATCACCCACCAGATATAGGTCTCTGAAACATGAAATTATAATAGTGGATTACTAAAAAGAAAGCTTCACTTTTCACTCAAGTTCACCTAATTCTTCTTCTTCACTCAGAGCCAAGTAAAGGGCAACGTCCTTCAAATACTCCAGGTCAGCAATCAGTATCTTGTCCTTGCCGTCCAGGTCCAAAGTGTCGATATCCTTGAAGAGCGACTCGATGTACGGTCGCCAGAGTGGATTAGGCGTGAGAGACGCGTTGACTTCCGTCACGTATTGGTCGGTGAGCTTCTGAAGATCGTCCACCGACATGTAGTCCAAGTCCGTCGGCGCCTCGTTCCATATGCTCTGATTGCTTTCCAGACGGGACAACTTCGGGAATGCAAGATTCATAATCAGCCAATTACTGCCACCAATCTCTTCAACGAGCTTCATTAGCTGGACGCATCACTTACGTAATAAAAAGTGCTGGTCATGTCGTAAAGCGTCTCGACGACTTCCTCCAGCTCTTCCTCTTCGGGGAACGGGGTCTCGAGGCTTAAGGAGCAAGCGTCGAGGGTTCCATTATTGAGGATCTGCTTAATGACGTCGCTGATGAACGCCACTTCTGCTCCCTTCAAACGGCTCAACAGCGTGTCCTCCGACTCGTCCTCGAGCTTCCTGAACCTGGACCTTGTCGCGTGCAACCGCCTCTCCAGTTCCTTATCACTGATAAATTAAAGGAACATTTATCGAATGCAGAACAGTGCAAAGCAAGTTTCAAGATTATACTTAGGCAGCGGGCTGCTCGTGATTGGTGTGTCAAGGAGCATGATGTTGATGCTGGTGTTCCTTGGATCAGGAATAACATCGAAGCCGAAGAAAACGTCCCTTCCCAGAACTCTCTTCACCCTTGCCATCTGCTCGATGTAACCACTGGTCTTCTTAGTAAATAGCGCAGGAATCATAGGTAGATTGAGATCTTCCAGTAATCGGAACAGGGGTGTCAGTCCCAGATCGTCCACCGCGTCTGAAGCAACGACACCGAAGGTCAGCTCTGATTGCTTTGAGCTTCAGCGACGAGGCAACGTCTTAACGACACTGAGTGAGTGGTCTAGTTTTAAGTACACTGAGGAAACTTCTTAAGAAAACACCAACGTACGCACGTCCATGCAGCTGTCGTACAATATTTTAGCCTGCTTCACCGCCCACGGCGCGTCGCTGCTCGTGACATTTTCTTTCAGGAGCTCCCTGATCCTCCTGTATACTCGCTCCCTGCGTTCCTCGAACCAGGAGTTCGTCAAACTGGTGTCTGGTATCGGGTGCTCGCCTGACCATTTCCCGCAGACGTATCTAGAAAGGTACAGGCTCGTCGATGGAAAAGTGAGTCGCGGGATAGGTTCAGGGGATATCGTGCAATTTGCATGCGCGACAAGGCGGAGAACGTATGCTCCTCACAGGGGTAAGAAAATAATCGTGCTGCCACTGTGATTACAACTAAAGCCCTGGTGTTCACTGGGCAAAACACACTCGGAGAGTTTGCAACGTGCTATAGACGCGGGGTGCCTGGTCAATCCGCGGGAAAGGTGTACTCACTCATAAAAATCGTCGCAGGGATCTACAGACGTGTTCATAGACCCTTTCAAACTAGCAGCTAGACGAACAGAAGTTTCGTAGAAGGTCTCTTAATTGGTTCGCTTAACAGTACACGGGTGAGCTTAATTGGATCTAGCGAAAGTTTAGCCCTTTACTCACCTATGCGAACGCAACTCTCGGTTTCACAGAGCTTCATCTGTTTGGTGGTCAGGTCTGCGGAAAGAAATAGATCTCATTCTTCACGTGGCTTCAATGAAGCGACTGAAGCTTTACGCTTGCTTTGCTGCAAGCGGCGGTAATAATGGTAATTGACGATCAGAGGTACTTACACAATATAGAAAGGACCAGAGTCACTATGAAGAAGGAAGCCGTGAGGACAAGCAAGATGATGACGAGCATATTCGGTCTCCGTCTCTTGAAGCTAGGAATATGTAGGTTCAATTAGAAAATAGCTAGTTGGATACATATGTAATATTAGTATTCCATGATCTTACTAGGCGTGTCTGGATCTTACAGGCACCAGGTTCGCGTGGCTGCCGATCGTGTAAATCGACTGTGCCTCATCTTCTGTGAAAAAGAATGTAAACAACATATGGCAGAATCAAACGAAGGTAGGGAGTATCATCCTTAATAACGAAACCATCATCCTTCATTGCTATCTAATTTATTTTCCAACCTCCTGCATCTCCTTGGCTGACTCTAAACGAGCCTACTCTACTGGCGAGCTTGGTCTGAAGTATTAAACCAGGAATCCACTTGGAAGCTAATTTATGCAAGGCTAAGTTTTAAACAAATTAGCTTCAATACATCCTTATGGAACCATTTCCACCAAAAGCTAAGCCAAGTTGTAGTAAATACAGACTTATGATAGTATAGCACAGCATAGCTTCCAGGTGAACCCCCCACTTTAACTTCCAGAAGAAACCCCGGCTTTTAGAAGAAATAAGTTGAAGACAAATGTATATACCAAGCTGTAACTTCAAACTCTAAAGCGTGACGGTGCCACGAGCACATCAAGTCGTAGAGGGTCGAAGGTGGAGTAGCTACGTAATATCAGGAAGCAGTGAGTGATAAGTTTACATGTAAATATACTCACTGCGCTCGTTCATGCTGAATGGCCCACTGACCGGATCGAACTGACGACACTGAACAACCTCGAGGGACAACGCTGGCTATCCATACGTTCACATTTTCCTGGTCCCTGCCAGTGGTTCTCGTTACTTCGAACCGCTCGTCAATTTTCACCTGTTCCCCGTCGTTACGTTCACCCCAGCCGCGTGTGTCGCCCCCCATTAAAAGAATAACGCCTCTATGCGAGCTTCTACGCTCGGCTATACCTTCCTGAAGTTTTAATCAACTTCTACCAGCCACTTGCTATAGGCGAACATCTTGCACTTAGATTCTATGCAACACAAACCGTCTTCCTAATTAACGGTGGTATAACGTGGTTACGTACGGTTCCATGAACGTGAACTTGAAGTAAAGACGTCGCGATTTCTAGGTGAACGATAGTAGAGGCTTCATTCGAATACCGGGAATGGAAGTGAGTTAAGAAGACGGGAAAAAAGCGTCGAATGAACGAATTAGCAGGCGAGAAAGAAGTTGCTTTAATTACGCTTAGGGTGAAAGTATGAACTTTCATTTAAAAGGTTAAAAGAAACTGTAAAAATTCTTCAAGATACTCGGACAAATCGACCTTCGTCGTAATCGACGTACGAAGACTTTATCATTAAAACATGCACTTCCTTGAACGCCGTGATCGATATCGTTGTCGTTCATGCTTCCAAGAGTTTCCAAGTTCCGCTTCTCGTTCCGGAAACAATACTCGAAATTAGCGTGCAGATTACGACGGAGAACCTATTCGGCGGTGTTACATGGAACTCGAATCAGAAACGGAGTTGCGTTTACGTAAATCGAATTTCGCAGAAGGCAGTTACCTGTATCGTATTCCCGCAATTGCAATTTGTTCTTTAAAGATAACACCGGAATGTGGTTGCATTTAAATATCTTCGATAAAATTTCGTAATGCTGCTTATTATATCAGTCTAATAACTTCTTTACTTCTGCCTCGTATATTTTGCATTAATAGGAGAAAGTTGAGGGCAGTGAAAGCAATTAATAATTCCATAAAATGGATTGTATCTTTTCTAATATTACACCGCACAGCTTTATGCACGTGCTGGAAAAATAAATTAGGTTGTCCATGATCGATTAAAACGCGCAAAACGCTGCTACAGTGATCGATATTCTTATCATGCGAATAGCGGACAGAGTAAATAACATAATCGATGTCTCGTGCGGAAGTGACATTGTGCCATTACATGTCAGACTCGAGGACGTCACTTCGTGTCGTTGAACCCTACGCGAAAGGTCCTAAAATAAAAAGAGGGTTCTATGAAAATTGATTGATATTTTAATCGGTTATTAATAAACTTGTTTCTTCCGCTCACATTTTCAAGTCACAGATTCCTTCACTTTCAAATTACCCGCAGGCAGCGACTTCACGAGTACACTTTCGGTCTTTCAAGCAGCGTTTGCAATTGGAGGGCATCCAGGTGGTTAGCGAAGAAATCGCTGGCAAGATTTGCACTGAATCATAATGACCCAGAACGCCGGGGGGATTGCTGTAGGCGATCTGTCCGAGCACTGCAACTCTCTGCAACGTTTCCCCTCTCGATTTCATAGCCTGGATTGAACGGGACCTGACACACCCGTTAATTATAATCAGCTTTTCAGCGAAGTCGCCGCGTGACCGAGGCAGACATTCCCCCGATCTTTCAAATGCGAATCAACAGTGCGCGATAATCCGTCAATGAATGCACGAGCAGCAGCTGGAAATGAAAATCGGACAATGGGATTTCTCCAACGGACTGCCCGCGTTAATTGGTTCTGCGTGCTGAATTGCGTAAGGATCATTGAAATTCACGCTTAATGTAATTAGACGCGCGCTCTGCCCTTCCGTAATGTTCGAAGCGTTTTGTCCGCGCTCTCTCCGCCGGGCAAAACGACCAGCAAGAACTTCCCGCACAATTTATTATGCGAGAATACGAGTGTCAAGTTGATTATGCAACCAAGTGAAATGCAAGGTGGAACAGTAATTCATGTGTCTTATAGAAGAAACGTGCCATCAGCCGATCGCCAAGCGATTATATCATTTTTGGATTTTTATACAATAAAATTCTTGCCTGTATTGGAAAGAAGACCGATAGGAATCGATTGCAAGGCAATTGAATTAAATGCAGACTAATCCAAATGCTTAAGTGATTTCGTTGAACCCCAAACTGACTCATTCCGCGGTTCTCTGACCGTTTTCCTTGTCTTTTTTCCTATGATATCCGTGTCAGACGATTTACGAATCACACCGCTTTCTCGTTGCACAATTCTTACGACGTAACCTTCTCAGCGTTCCTTTTTTCAAACAACTGCAGCCGTAAAGATGGTTGCAAAATGGAAACTTGGTTAATGCTACGTAGTAAGAGCGATGGCATAATCCTGACTGCTTCCGCGAGGCTTGCGTGTTTAACGAAGAGATGTGAAGGAAGGTAATTCGGGGAAACTCAGGTTCCATCGAGTGTTCCAAGCTCAAATTGGGAGGAGCTTTTTTAAATCAACAGATTTCTCGAATGTCTGTGAAATTTTTCTTTGTTTCAGGCTCTGCACCTTTCGACACTTGGAATGATGGCTGCACGATAGTCTCCCAAGTATATAAATTTCCGAATTCTGTGAGATCTAAAGCTTTTGTGGGAAAAAGCGAATCGATGTGTTTTTCTCCCAACGCGGAGCTCTGTGAAAACGATGGCAGGGGTTGAACGTTTCTGTTTGCGCCATCGGTTACCCTGGCGACATTGGATTGATTTGTATCGTAGGACTTCCGTTTTGCACGCGCTGGGAGTGTATGCAATTTGCAGGGACAGTGGTAATATGATAATACAGAAGATGATTTTTTATAACTTAGTAATCGCTAAGGCCAAGCAACGCTTTAAGGAGTATTGCCACTGTAGAGCCTGGAAAAGTAGCGTGATTTTGAGAATATTTATGCGAGTATAGTAAATTGAAATAAGTGAAAGAACTGAAAATTTGCTGGTTTTTGTTTTAGGTAAAAAATTGTAGGAGACATCTTTCCAGCCACGGAACACTGTTTTTCAAAAGACGCTTTTTTGTGGAGCTATGGCGCCGTCATTTTGTATTAAAAATATTTTAAAAAATTGTAATCATACTTCAAGGAATGTACAATAAAGGCCTTCAAACAGGAGCGAGGGATGAGAGAAAATAATCACACCATCTTTGTTTATCACAAGACATAAAAATTAACTTTTATTAGAAAATAAATAAAAGTGTTGTTGCAGAAGTAATGGTAGCGGGAGGGGTAGTAGGCGGAAAGAAGGAAAGAGAATATACAAATGAAAGCTCCGATGACGTGGTGTCCTCTTCGATATCACATGCCGCACAGGAATTTCAAGGTGTAACCAAAATTGTTGGCTGGGGTTCTACGATTGGGACAGAGGGTTGGTGAGATTGTAAAGAAGTCGCAGCGCCCTCGCGAGAGCGCATCGCTTGTAGCTGCTCTATTAAGAACGAAAGAACATAAGTAGACATTTTTTTTAAACAAAGATTGGCTGCCTGGTCTGAGGTGTTTGGGTGGTCCAGAACGCTCGCCGATCCCGAGGGTGTCGATGTTGACGATCTTCAGACTCCTGAAGCCTTCGCGCCCTTCGTCCAACGCTTCTCCTTTTAGCTGGATAATACTGATTTGCCGTTCCGACTCTCCTTTCCCCGGACGAATTCCGTTTGACGAGGCAGAGGTCCACGCTCCGTTGGGGGACGAAGGACACGAGGCCTGGCCGAGCTGGCACCTGACGACGCGGACGCTTCCAGAGTGTATATCGTCTCGGGCTTCTTTCCCGCCAAGAGAATTTCGATGATTGGCCGTGGTTATCGTTGTGTAGGCGTCGCTACGTGAAGCACCTCAGGACGGCTCGCCCAGGATGGATCACCCTGGACCAGCGAGTTCAGATGGTGCCGTGCGGAAGCTTAATCCCAGGGGTGGTGGGCGGGAGCCTTGACGATCTTCACCGGCTCGACGTACTCCTCGACGGCGATCAGATGGGGCTTGACGATCGCGGGGGCGTGGTACGGTATTCTGTTCACCTGGCTATGGACCTTGATGTTCAAGGGCTGAGGATGCAGGGGCGGGATCGGCTGCTGCTGGGGGACCTGGATCGCGTGCACCACTTGCGGAGCGTGTACCTAGAGGAATCATTCGAAACGTCAGTATCCAATCGTTCCGCGAAACTCGGGGTGCGATGTGAAGAAAGGAGCTGCGTGAATGTGTCTCTACAGGTGATAATTATTCACTTGTTGTCCATGACTTTTATGTACTGTTTACGTGGAACTTCGCTGGCCACTTTCACGCGATTATGTGTTCTGCTGAGAGGCTACGGTATCGGTTTCTTTACCCGATCATGTTCCCTATAGAAAGTTCCTCGTTTGGTAGGGAAATGGTATCGCCGCTGGAAGCGGGAGGCTACGAATGGCTCAAGGGACACCGTAACCGATTTCTAAATTGATTAAGTGATACTGTGGGAAACGTGGAAATGGTTGTATAAGAAGCGAGAACTGGGGTGACTCGTTACGGGACGTAATTGCGCGAAGGGATCGGAGTTACTGGCAGGATAGTGAGCCGCAGTTTCGTCAGGAGGTTCATAGGTCCTGATCGGGGATTTAATTAGACGATGATTAGGGTGCGATTCCGTCCCCTGATCGGCTGGAAAGTTACCTTGCGCGAATGGTAATCAACGGTCTTCGTTACACGAACCATTAATCATGGGGAATGAGGAGCTGTGGCGCTGTAGTTAGGGAAATCACCGGTGGACAGTAACGATGACGGAAGACAGCAGCTTGGGTGATCGATTTAGAAAGAAATTTTTAGGAACGCGGAACAGAGTGTCTTCAGTGAGGCTGATCGGCAAAACTACTAACTTTCTACCATTTTAGTAGAACTGAAGGTATCTCGCTCCGAAAGCCTGAAGCTCTCATGAGCAGAAAATTGGAATCGCTGGGCAGTGTTAGAGATTCAGTGTACCAAGATGAATGAAGATCGATGACGTTATCTTTCGTTACCTGATGGACTCGCCCTCGAATCGTATTTGTCATTACCTGAGGCACTGCCACCTTCACGTACGAAGGCTGTGCAGCGACCTTGACGTACGAAGGTGCTTGCCAAGGTGCAGGTGCTTGCCAAGGTGCAGCTGCCTGCCAAGGTTCAGGCGCCTGCCACGGTTGCGAAACCTAAGCGTTTCAAAATCACCATTTCGTTTCAGTGCGATCGGTTTCTCGGGGATCCCGAGAGCTTTGGTTACGTTTTGGTTACTGGCCGCCGAGTGTGTCTGGTTACTCGGTTATCGAGGAGCGCAGAGAACAGCGAGAGACTTGAGATTTTCTGAAGGATCGAACGGTGAACCAGAAGAAGAGTAGAACGTTAGACGATTATGAAGAGAATATCGAAGGGTCTCCCTTCTCGATGAATTCCCTGCAGCCCAAGCTCTGTCGAGTGAGACTTGGGCGTCGAGGAGTTACGACTGAATTAATGAGTAATTAATTGAAGAGCAGAGAACGTCGTCGCAAGCAGTTGTTAATAGATGAACGAGCCGAGCGACTCGGAGCTACTGCTGCAGGTACCCTGCAGTACTGCTTGGACAATGTTACTCCGGTGCTAGACTCCCAAAGGCAGAGCACTTGGAAGTTCTCGAGGTGTTGCGAGAAAAGATGAAAACACCTATCGGAGGAACGTGGCGCGAGATCGTGAAGAAACGATTTGCGCTGTAATGTTTCGAGACAGAGGTAAAGGCAGACTTCCGTTACGCTGAATGTAGGAAATTATTAGAAGGTTGTTACGCAACATGCAGTGGTTAACTGAAATTTCTAATGGTAATAGAAACGGCATGGAAGACTACTGTAGACTCGCAATTTTCCCGGAGATCGCAATCGAGCCACGGAATTTTCAGAAACCCGCGCTTTTCACTTACCGGCGCAGCCCATGGGATCACTCCGGGGTAGGCACTGGCGGCGGCCACCACGGCGAACAGAACAATCTGCAATTGCACAAAGACAATTTACAATTTCCTCCGTAACCTATAGAAAATATTAAAGACACTCCTAAGCACCCACTACCTCGAACAATCTCAAACTAATCAACGACTATAATGCTCCTTGAAATTTCCTTACCACCAAGAAATAAATAAAATAAAATAATATAGCAAAGTTTCTGTCCCGGGACTTGAAAAATATTTTTACATTATTAAAAGATTTCCTCCCGGGCTACAAGTCTGAAACCCACGGTCTCGTGACTAACCACGAAGCTCAAGAGCGACCAACTACGTTCGTAACAGGTTGGAGACTTACGACGAACTTCATTGTAGGCGATTTTTCTTGTGCTGTACACGGGAAAACACTACGTATCTGAGGGGCGACGCGGTATGCTTTTATAGCGGTGCCCTGCCCAGGCCCAGGGAGCCAAGATGAGGCGGGGGCACAACGATTGCATTGCATACGGACCCCTTTCACCAATAGCGTTCGACCCTTTCGGACCCCTTATTCGGCGCTCGGCTGACCGCAGAGAACAGTTCCACTTCCGGCAACCGCGAGGGCACCCTCGAAACCCGAAAATCCCGGCCCCGTGGCCCAGGAGACGTCTTCACCGAGGAAAAACGACCGTCGCAGATTGGCCTGGTTCTATAACCACTACATACACCACGCGTTCGTCGAGTTAGAAAAACGCCGAGATATTACAGCGGGCGAAAAATTCATACGACGATTCCGCGTGTCTACCTTTCGCTTGAATAATTACTTCGTTACTATCTCGCGCTCCGTTTTTTTTTCTATCTGTTAATTAGAGAATATTATTCTATACGTTTAACTCGAAAAGACCGTTGCATAAGCTGGGTAAAAAATTGATCGGTCTTCCTGCGTAGTTTCTACGCGGTGAAGGGGATATTCATAAAGGGGAAGATATATTTGTCCGCGATTAGTCCGCTTTATGCTCAGCCTGCGTATCTCTCGGCGTCATTGTTTCTCTACGTTCAATTACAATCTGGCCGTCGATCATCCCGGCGCAGCAATGAGAAACGCATTGCACAACGGAAAATGAAGCGCGACTTCCGGCTGTATTGACGTAACGCGTATCGCGGCGATGTTTCGCCGAGTATTTTGTGAAATTTCCCGGCGAGATCTTGCCTTTTCCACTGCATGGTAATTTTCCCCCGTTCTCCGACGTGCTCCGTTAGCTTCCTCGACCATGCCCGCTTCTCTTCGATATCTATCATTGCTGCTCGCAATCGTGATCTACCATAATTGACCCTGCTCTTCCGATCGAATCTCTCTTCCATCGCCGGTTGCGCAACCCTCGCTAAAATCCAGTTGCTCTCGGCAAGAAATTCTTACCAACGCGCCGACAGCTAAAACGTATCACCGCGAGCGGCAAAAAGCCACCGACGCTGCTGCCCTACCGTTTTATTGTTCCCGATTCGCAGCGAGCATTGTGCCAACGTGAAATTAGAACGTACCACGTTTTTTCTCGGACGCCACCGCGCTGGATCTAATTCGGCCAGGAAAAAGGGCATCGAATCGTTCCGTTTCTCTACGTGGTCAGATAGGAATCACTCGGTCACCATAATTCCGTCCCATACGCATCTTGGTGGAAGGACATGGCGCAAAGCGAGCTGTCGCAACGTTTTGCAGCGCATGAAATAATCGGTGGAAAAGGGAAATTGATCTCTCGGGCTGATTACGTTAGTTTGAAAGGAAGTTGTAGCACGAATTCTATTCGGAGAGCTATCGAAATTATTTTTTTAGAAGAACTGCAGAGTAAAGGCATTCCGGATTTGGAGGGAGCCGAGTTGAGGGGAGAAAAATATTTGTAGGATACAAATTCAATAAAATTTATTAGGTGATTAGAGAAATTTATTTAAAGAATAAACTCCAGGTGTCTTTTCTTTTTACAAAGCCTCTTCTTTGAGGGGTGCCAGGGACTCTTGGCCTCCTTCTGGGTGCACCATTCCTTGGGAGAATATCCTCCCAACACCAAGTCTCGTTAAGAAATAAGAAATATTATGCAACTGCCAGGGGAAAAGAGTTTCTATGTGACCAACGCGGATGCATTTCAGTTAGAATTTTCATCTCTCCCACCCTATTTAGATCAATTATCCAGCGGGTCTCGCTAATAGGCAGGGCTTTACGACTCGCCAATTTCGTAAGCGCTGTAAACGCTAGATCGCTGTAACCTAACGAGCCGACGCGCTGCGAGCAGTAAATGCAGCTAATTCTGGGTCGTGGGTTTGCATTGTTCAGATGCACATAAACCGGGTTGCATATTTAATTAGTACTTAGCGCTGCGTTAAAATCCACCGCGATCGATTGATCCTTCGATAACCGTGCTCCTGAAAACCGCGATGAAGAAGTGTTAAAGCAGCGGCAAATGGGATAAAAGGATTTCACGGAATCGATTCGCGCCGGTTGTTACGCAAGCGATTTTTGTCACGTCGGCGATTACGACGGTGCTATCGACGCCTACTCTCGAGACAGAAAGTAGAAACAGTTTCTGGGTTAAGAGAATATAATCGCGTGTTTGGCTCATCGAAAAACTCGCCCCTAAGGACAGGCGACGCTCTCCTACGTGATCTTCAGAGACGAAGGTTGCTGCGATTCGCGAAGTTTCCACCTTGGCACGGTTTCCCTAAGGCGACTTTTCCCGCTACCTTTGGCCTGCTAGATCTCCTTTTCCAGAGAACTGGCCGCCCTTTACATGGACGTGCAGCTTGGCCAATCTTTCCAACGGCAGGGGAACGCTTTGACCCGCTGCTCCGCCAACAGTTCAAACAAAACGCCGTGCGTGCCGTACGATTATATTTCAAAAGTGATTATCTAACGCTAAAGCGAACACTTGCTTTTTAGAATGAGGAAAGTTTGTTTTAGGAAAAAGCCAGACGGAATGGTTCGATCTGTACGGCAATTATTGCGTTTCCCGCCGAGTAATAATAGCATTCCTCTGTGTTTCGCAGGGAACAAGTCATGTCTTCATTAGGAGTGATTCAGGTTTCTCGGGCCTTAATTAACAGTGACTCAGATCGGTGTGAAATTTAAATCTGAATGTTCGGTACACTGTTAATCGTGGAATCACAATGACCAACGGGAAAGTAGTCAGCAACTGATTTTTTTACGTGGGCAAAGATGAACTTGGGTGGAACTGCTGAAAATTGTTGAAATTGGACAAGAGTTGGGCAGTATTTGAATAAACTTTTAGGTAAACCAACCAGTGAATGACAGAATTGTTGAATTTATATAACTTTGAGATTAATACTTGAATATATTTATGTATAACAACAAAACAACTGTTGAAATTACATTTAAATTTATTTTTCTTGAAATTTCTATAAGAATAATTTTAAATTTATATTTGACATTTCATTGCCTAATGGTCATTCACTGGTATGCGATCAATTACTGGTTGGTTTACCCTATTCTATTCTCGAGTAACTTCGTTTCATTCGCAATTCTTATTCAGGATTATTCGAATAAAACTGTATTCGAATGATGCCCAATTCTGAATCGGACGTACCGACGGTTAACTAGCGTAAGTACACCTTGTTAGTCAGGCGATTTACTACGTAATCCTTGTTTCAGCAACACCTGTTACAGATGCTGCGTTTTTACCATTCCATGTTGAGCTCGGGTTCCCAGGGAGCCACCTTTGTTTCCGCGAATGGCAGGGAAATCGACGCGATTTTTCGTGCGAATCTGCCCGGACCTCTTCCACCGGGCCTTCTCCGGGCGCGCTAATTTTTTCTTCAAACTGATTAGCAAATTATGCGGGAATGGCCGACTGCCTCGCCAGTCGCCACGCGGTGGTTTGCGCAATCCCGGCCTGTTGCGCTCGTTGTTTCTGGACGCGAACCGCGCAGAGACGGAAAGACAACCCCGCGCGGATCTCGGACGGGCTCGCGGGAGTGCTTGCAAAATCTCGAAAGTCCTAGCAATCCGCGTTGTCCGTTGTAACAACGGCCTGGATTAAAAATGTAACTTTCGTCCGCGGGTTTACGCTTCCGTGGCGAAGATTTTGCAAGCGCGGCAGTCCTATTGGCACCTCCTCTCTCTCTCTCTCCCGATTTTAGGCAATTAACTCTGTAATATCGTGGCATTCTTTCCTGATTGCGCATCGTAGGTTCCGAACGCAATTTACAGTTGAGTAATAAAGAGACGCCGGCCTCTGTTCCGTTGAAAAGCGATTGTAATCTTCGCTGGAGCATGAAATCGTAATTTAATTTCACGTACGATCGTGCCCCACATCAATCACGATATTCTACGTCAAGAGTTATGCCGATTCCGGTAATAAACTGCTAGTTCAATGGTCCGAAACATCGCTACCTTCCATGTCCCGCAGTGGCGCACTGGGGGATTTAAGTTTCTTTTTACGAAGCTCTTGAATTACTTCAGTGGTGGTTACATTAATACTCTTTTCCCTTTTTCTTTGAGGGGTGCCAGGACTACTTAGCCTCCTGGGTGCGCCACTGATGTCCTGATCCCACCTGACGTGCGACTTAAATGTCACATTGATGCATATGAAATAGAAAAAAAAGAGAAGGAACGTTTAAAATTAGCTATCTTGTGCCATTCGTGAGCGCGCAAAGTAACATTAAAAATCAATCTGCAGCCGACGCAGTTCGATTTGAATTCAGTTCAATCGCTTGCTAATGAGCCGCGATAGCGTAACATGATTGCCAGCGCGATTACCATTCATTAGTGGTTCTCCTTATACAGAGTCTTCCAGAATCTTGAAATCTTTCAGAAACCAGTTCGATGCTCGCTCTTGCCCGCTAAAACGACTTGTCAGAGAGCCACGGGCCACTCCGAACGCCCGACCATCGAAAAGACACCCAGCGTTGCGTGGAAGTGCACGTTCGAAAGAAATTCACGCTCGGCCGAGCGAGCAGAAACTCGAAACGCGCCGCGAGGTTTCCCATGGGCGAAGAGAAAAATGATCCAACTTTGTGATTACCGTCTAATTTAACTCTGTGCCGTCGAGGAAGCTACGCGTTCAACGGATTGGGTAATCCCTTCGCGCAGATAAAATCGCTCGACTCGCGTTTCAGAGCCGCGGATGGAATTAAAGCGAGAACAGAAGGCTCGGACGGTCATCCAGATCAGATCCGCGAGTGCTTATCAATCTTCGCTGTTTAACCCGGGATTTGTAAAACAGATACCACCGTCGCGCCCTAGTTCCTCCTGCCAATCGTACAATTCGCGAGCTATTCTCTTCCGCGAGTTTAATCGCTCAGTGTTCGCGCGTTCAATTATGTAGAAATTGCTCGGCACAGCGGCGATCGTCAAGGCTCCTTGCTGAAGCATCCAAGGAAACGTTTTCCTCCCTTTCTAAGGTGGTACTTGAAGGCAAAATTGAAGTTGCAGGTGAACGCGTATCGAGCTCGAGAAGTAAACATTGTAACAGGTTCTGTTACACCTACCACTCATTTCCGTTGCCACTTATGCCACGTGCTATTATTATTAATGCTAATAAGCCAATTCAAGGAACGTTTAATTAATTACCAACGGCAACCGTATGGTCGCTTAAATCGACCGCGCGGTTTTCCATCAGTGGGACACGGATATTATAAAGACGCCGTGAGCAACCGGGTGTACCTACCGGTCACGGCGCAAAAATTGCAATCGCGTATCCCCGAAGCGATGCGAATTGAAGCTGTCAACACCCCCTGCGCGGGAAACTGTCAGCTCTATCGCGAACCGACTGGCGAAACCTCTGATTATTACTGCAAAATCTGACACGCTCCGATCATCTATGAATAACGCAATTACACGGAGCGGCAGTGCTCGACTTTTTACGCCGCAGATCCTACGTTCTCACAGATCACTGGGAGAGATGAATCATACCGTGGTGCGCTGCAGCACATTCGCACCCCTGGAGGCGTGAAATATCAATTATCTCGGGAGTTCTTGCCCGAAGTGAAGGCTCCTGAATTCCCCAGCAATAATTGGGGAGATCTGGCGAAACCATCCATCAATTTATCGCCTTTCAATACTTTCAATCAGCATTCTAGCAAATTTGCATGTTACGTTAAAGCGTGCAACGCGTAATCACTTAAATCCAGTTCTTATTTATCGCATAGAAATCGATCTGCATGGGTGAAAACGAGCAGCTTTAACGAGCAATTAAATGGCTGAAAATGGGCGAAGGAATGTGTTATAAATAACATTTTATGCAATTCGAAATATGTTGTATTTAACTAGGCTTTAAGTGTAGAAGCCACGGTGTCCATGAAATCTACTATGTGCGAAGCTGCTTTCATTCATCTCGAGTTTTTTAGACCGTTTCGTCAAGACACGGCCCTCGACGCTGTCAATTTGCAGCGCAGGATGATCATTATGTCGTAAATCGTCCTGGCACCGTCGATACGTGACACTAGGAGCACTTCGAAGGATCGTGAGGCTAAACGTCGAAGCCAGGCCGATGCATTCCTCGTGCAGTTTTCTGCCCGGCGGGTTGCTGAATTTGTCCTCGCGAACCTAGATCGGGCCCGATCGACGAATGGCAGAATGTGATTTCTTGTTCCTCCGGCGGTCGCGTTTCTTGACGTTCGCCGACTGGACATTGCCGGAGGGGTAACGTAACGGGTGTCCTGGCAAGGCTCCGTCGTTTCATTCTGAGGAGGTACAGGAGACAGTGAAATCGCCAGGGTTTGCAAAGAAATCGATGCAGGTGAAGAGAGTAGCGGCGTGAGGGACTCGGGTTAAGCAAATTTTTGAAATTTGACTACGTGAATTCTAGGATTACAAGACCAGAGATGAGCTTGGAAATTTGGCGAGCGTAGGATGACAAGCGTCTACCCCTCTTTTTGTGAAATATCATAAAATATTTTAGTGTGAATGAGTCAGGCAATTTTAGAATTAATTCAATATGATATTTCACTTTGAGGGAGTCAAGTAATATTTTTTTAACTTAATTTTCAATATAGAAGTAGCCTAAAAACGATGTTTCGTCGATCGAATTCTTTAAAGGAATTTCAATAACTGAAAAAATGCAATTTAAAAGTATTACACAATTTTGAAATGTTATATTGAAAATATTATTGAGAGAAAATCTCTAAAAATTGGCCCCCAGTGTTTTTTAAACATTTTCCACTTTCATTCGCCCAAAATTTGGTGCCCTAGGCCTACTTACCTTGCGTCCAAATCCACCTTTGTACAGAACATACAGTGGTTTCGAATTAAAAAATACAAAGGAAAGGAATCCTTGCTCGTGCGCGATAGTAATATAAACAACGTTGCATTCTAACTATAAGTAGTGTGAATTAGACCAGCCCGAAGTTTTTTCCAGACTGCTACCCGCCATGAATCAAATTTGCGAAACCTGGCGTGTATCAGCGACATAAAAAAATAGCATCGTTACCCAGCGACTTGCAACATTACAGAGCGCGGTTCGGGGAATAGCAAAATGCGATTCCTAATTCTTCGGCATTCCTGGCCGCTGGCACTGAACGGTGCCTCAGGGACCACGTACCGGGTGCTTCGATATTTCATCGTAGGATCGAGAGCAAAAGGGACCACTGAAATCATAGAAGCTTCTCCATCGATCTACGCGATGACAAATGCTCCAGATCATCCCCTAAATGATACAAAGCTAGCCCCAAGACTGAAGCAAAGCGAATCGAACGTAGAAGACACCTGGCCACCGCGAAATTAAGCTCGGCGCGTAGATTCTGATCGCTCTCCGCGTCCACCGCGAGCCAACTGCTCCAGATTCGCGGTCCCAAGGATGGCGATTGCAACAAACCCGCGGTGGATGCCCCAGGGCAGCACGGATTCCCATATCTGCGAGCACCATGCACGCCAACGAGCTTAGAAAGTAAAGTTCCAGGCGACGGGGCTACGCCTTCGGCTGCTGGCCGCTTAATTATTTAATTATATACCAGCCACGGTGGCGGGAACCGGGTTGCGGAAAAGGGGAACCCAAGCAACCCCTCTTGCATAGCCAGATTGAACCTCCACTCCCTTCTCTCCTCCAGAAACGATCATTGTTTGCCACTGAGAAGGGTGCATCTGAATGGAGAACGATCCGCCTCATTAACTTTCTGACCTCATCCCACTACCTAAGTGGTGGCATCGGTGAACGCCGTGAATCCACAGAATGATGTTATTAGCAGAAAGATAGAGGTCAAGTTGATCTCGTCACTTCCTGCTCATCCCCGCGGCACTTTATTAATTGAAGGAGCCTGCCGTCAGCTAGGAGGGACGAGGGACATTGGAGGAACTGGTACAGCATTATCTCATCTGGTCGCAGCAGAGCCCCGGGCAATGACTTTGAGAACGACGAATATGGAATCGACGCGTCTTGCGAGCTTCAGCGACATAGTTGGGCGACTGGCATTCAGTGCCGTTCACTCCGCGCTATCAACGCTCATTGTTACCGCCACTTGAGCTGGAAAAATAAATAGCCAGGCCTGCCGCGCGTTAGCGTTTCCCTTGATTTACAGTCGACACCGTTCTCCAAAGTCTCTCCTCCGATAACGCTACGCCCGCTGCCTCCAGGCGGCCCCCGAAGCGACGCCTCGGCCGTTTCAAGGCGATGCGCCTATTCGGAGTGCCTGACGGTCGCGTCGGACACCTCCGCGCGTCATGATAAACCAGCCAGAACCGGATGACTCAACGCGCTGGAGTGCCGAAGCCTTTTTACTCCTGATCATAATTTTCTCAGCGACCGCGTTGCGAAATTATGATAAAGCGGTGCCGCGTAAGGTGAAGATCTGCACGCGATCCTAATCAAGATTCGTGCGCGCGGCCAACGTATTACGCGGCCTCCTGTGGAATAACCCCCATTTTCCGCGGAAGCTCGTCCATCAAGCGACCACGAAATCTATCGAGCGTGTTCCGGCAGGGGCCCGCCGCGAGCACACGCTGAATTACGAATGGTGATGACGCTGCGCGCAACCACTTTCATCGCGAAAGCGTGGCGATCGGTATAGAAAAGTGTATTACATCCCGGAAGAAAATCTACGCGCCGGTTACCGCAACAGGGAATCGGTTGCCTCGTAAAATCTTGCATTAAACAGTTCGTAACTAAATTGCATCGCTCCGGCTCGCGGCCGAAAGCGTGCACGGTTTCTCTCCCCTTTGTGAAACGGGAAATCTCTCCTCTGCCACGCAATTCGGACAGCGGTATCGAAATACGCGCACCGTTTCCTCAGCACCTTTTTGCTGATTCCCCTGCGCAAGTCCAAGTATTCTTCTATTCAGTGACGTGCGGGTTTAATCTTGGGGGGAGGTGATTTGGAAGGATAAAAATATGTTTAATGCAAATTTATGAAAAGGGGAGTCGGGGGAGTATAAAGATTTATTTTAGGAATAAAATCTAGGTTTCTTTTCTTTTTACGAAGCCCCTTCTTTGGGGGTGCGTCATTGCTTCTATTCTATAGAATTTAGTAGGTATTATTAGTTGTGGAAGTTTTACACAGCGGAAGAATTGAAGAGACTGTAAGCTCCTTGAGAATTCCCACGATTAATTTCAAGTTCAATTTGATTACGATAAAAATGTAGCATCTCGGTTGAACCTGGGTGTCTGCTAGGCGAGTTATGCAATGCAGAGTCGAACGGCGGAACGGATGCCGGTCTCTATGACAATGCGTTTTTTTAGAACACCAATTATTTTTAGAAAGGAGCCATAATACCCTTAATAACATCTGTGGCTGAGAAGTTTTATGCCACGGAATCCGGCAGCGCTTACAAGACTTCGAGAAAACGCCCTCGACCAGCCAATGCTGGACTTACGCATGATTTATCGTCGTTCCTAGAGATCGCTATCGATCCACGAAGAAATGCCACCAAACCGAGCGAAGGAATTTTTGCCACAATGTTCAGAGCTACGCCGTTCGCTAATTAAACTGTCTAGCCACACTTTTTCACCCTCGAAGGCCTACGATTTCAATAAAATCGTGGCTAATCTATTATTCCCATTCTAATCGAATTTGTATCGTAATTTTAAACGCCACTACGAAAAAAGTGCCTTTGAAGAATTACACCGTGCAGGAAAAAGACGCGAGACTCCTTTGTTTCACAGTAAAATTTTGAAGAGCCTTTATAGAAAACACTGTAATTGCGCAAAAATAAAATTCTATACTACAGCATTACTTACCATTGGCACGTAGAACATTTTCTAATATTTTTCTTTTTAATTTTAGCACTCACAGTGTTTTCTACGACTCTTCAATTATTTCACATTAATTTGACACGAAAAAAATTACAATTACACCAACAACAGCAATAAAGGATTATCTTCGATATATTTATTCGCTGCAATGTCGAGAAAAACGTTTACACGCTGTTTGTTTAGGTTAGCAACGTGCGCGCGTGTCGACTAGGCATCGGTCCGTTGATTTATTCCGTTGAATTAAACATTAATCGCTTAAAATTACACCACGATGATCCCAGACATGCAACAATTTAACGCTTGTCTGTGCCAAATATCCTACGGAAAATCTAAAAAGAAACTTCTGCCTTCTGTTGTAACATCCTACCGTTTTAAAACGATTGTAACATCCTCGCGTAGAATGCGCGTCGCCCTAATGGAAACATTGATTTCCCAACGATCCCTTCAGTCGCATCATTCGCATCCTCCCAGAAAATTTGACAAACAACTATTAGATAATAATACATTTCGTAGATTCTGCAGCAGGGTGCGCTGGAATAGCTTATTTCATCGCAAATGGCCGCCAGATTAAAAAAACAATATCAAGTGCGGGCAAAAGTATCGTATTTCTTATATTCCCGTGTAAGTTCGACGCCTCTGCACGCCCGAGCGTGAAAAATTAGTGGCATGCTGTTTCTAAACAGTAATGAAGCTCGCCAGGATGAGGTACGCCGAACGTATTACTTACTTTAAGCTTTCGTAAACACGGTGCTCTCCTAATTCTAGGTTACGCTGTTTGTCACTATGACATATCTTTCACATTTTCACGAACATTCTTCTATGTTCTGGCCCCGGAACAAAGTTTCCTCTAAAGGGAATTAAGAGTACGCAAAGCGTACAGTGTCTTGCGTTCTCCTTTCATGGTTTTTGCTCAACACACAAACGTTTTGCAGGAAAGCGCCAGTGAAAATGGATCTGACGAATATCCGAGGATACCTATCTCTATGGATGAGCCAAAGGAGTGGACATACACAATGCGGAGACATATGCAGGTATATTATTAATATATAATCAATAAATAAAGTCTGGAAGCAAAGCCTGGAGGATTACGATCTTATAATGTACAAGGAATCAAGTAATTGTGGATGGTATTCACAGTTGTTTCTTGAGATTAAGATCACCTTTAGCATTTGGTGTCCTTCACTAAGGTCAGGGTCAGATATATTGGCTGGTCGATTTGTTTTCATATCAGCCATCGCCATCTGACGATCGTGGATTTGTCAGTTGGAGTTGTGGAGTAACGCTGCTTGGCTCCGCCTGAACCTAGCTGTTTGGCTGTTATTTATTCTTAAATAATTGTAATAGTTGCGTATGTTACGAAGCTATGTGTTGACCGATACGAGATGAAGCTATCGAGAAAGAATCAATGTTCTGGCTAATAAAACTGAATTTTTCCGGACCTAGCGCACACCTATTCTGATACCACCATTCCTGACTCACTCTTGTTCTGCGAAGACGAGAGCGAGTCAGAAAATGTTGAGGAAAGGAGCATCGACGCTGACAAGCGTTATGGTAGGAGAATACCCCTCACAAAACTTACGGCTAATATATCTGAATTCGACCTTAGTAGACTAGTGCTCAAGGTGACCTTAAGCTTAAGAAGCGACTGTGAATATAGCTCTATAGCAAATGGAAACACTTCTCTTGAATATTGCCTTATCACGTCACTTGAGCACACTTCAAACGTTTTACTACATTTATTATACCAATTAGGTGCACGCACGTCTTTTAAATTAATAATTATCTTCCACCAGGAGGTGGTACCTGGATTATACCTCGGCCCGTACAGTGCAGCTATTCGGTCGAAGCTACAATGCCTCCTGGAGCACGGCATAACTCACATAGTGTGCGTTAGACATCACACGGAAGCAAATTTTATAAAGCCCAACTTTCCTGACAAATTCAAGTACATAATATTACAGCTCCTACTAAAGAAGCCTGGATAAAATGATAGCCGATAGTCATAACGTGTTCGCTTAATCTCCGCAAGACGCCTATGATGATCATTTTATCTAGGTCGCCCGGTGCACCTCTCTCGCAATGCCTCGTGATAAATCGTATTGCAGGTACCTCGTCTTGGACATCGCCGACACTGCGACGGAAAACATTATCCACCACTTTCAGCAAGTTAAAGCATTCATCGACGAGGGTTTAAACTCCGGCGGCCAAGTTTTAGTTCACAGTAACGCCGGGATATCGAGATCCGCGGCGTTGGTCTTGGCGTACGTTATGGAAACATATGGGCTCTCGCAAACGTAAATTTCTATTTTACGAAAAGCAGCGGAATGTCTGCAGGAGCACTCACTGTACTGAAATGTAGCATCTTCTTCCAGGCGCGCGTACGCAATGGTGCAGCAGAAAAGGTTCTGTATAAATCCTAATGAAGGCTTCATGGCGCAGTTGAGGGAGTACGAGCCCATTTACCAAGCGCAGAAGATACTGAGGAACGGGCAGCAGAGCTCGGTGAGACAGCGAAGGAAAAGAACCATCCATCAAATGGACACTGAGCGAGTGGAAGATAGGTGCGACGAAATGGACAGTTGATGTTAATTGTGAGGATGTTGAAGCCACCAAAAGACTTATCCTAGATTAGACGAAGCGACGTAGACTTGACAAAGAAGTAGCATGCTATGTATTGTCATGTCCCGAGGAATACCTAAGCATACAGGCATATTGTGAGATCAAACATTAATTGCTAATACGATACGTGAGGATCGAAGATTCTATTGCAACGCGACCTCACGCGTATCAGCTAAACCAATTGTTTACCTAGACGAGCAAGGCATAACTTTCGAGGTTCCATCTAAATTTTAGACCACAGTAATCAATCAATTGTAAACGATTCTTAAAACATACGCCAGCATAGATACTAATTATACGTTTTTATTTATTGAGCATTTAAGTTGTTTATAACTTGTTATACACTTGCAAACGAAATATAAATAATATTTTTAAGCCCTTCATTATTTACTGTCACAGAATAATATCCTGCATCTGTTTCTGCCAGTATGCTGACTTCCAGGCAAGACGCGAACTAAATCAAACACGCTACGGAAAACTCTTTAATAAGTTTTGTATTTATTTCATACGCGTATGCATTTCTTATGCAATACATAGATTCTCGAACGTAACATAATAAATTGGATTAATTGGATAATTATACGATTCTTGCTGGGAGCAGCACGCAAACTATGTTGTCGCCTTTTTCATCCACGAGCTGCCATTTCACGGTAACGGCAAGCTGTAATATAATCGAAAATTATGAACGCAACTTAAAAAACTGATGTATAACTCAAAATACCTTGGGGTAAGATTTCAGCACTGGTAACGTGGTGTGGTACTTATATGGACCACCCTGAGTTAGAGGACACGCGAGCCCGGATTCAGAGTTTGTACAGGCATTTGCACCTGGTAATGGGAAAGGTATGGGAATATCCATTATAACGCCGTGCACAATTGCGACGACTGATGAGACATCTTTATCTGTAACAACGAACATCCTTTACCTTTCACCTGCTCCACGTTTAAAATTATACAGTGGCGGATTTAGGGATAAAGCACCAGGGCAAAAATTTATTTGAAATAAAAATTTCGTACACAAATTTTTATTTCAAATAATTTTTAATAATTTTTTGCCCACCTCTGGGCCCAGGTGGCAAAAGTTCTGAGGGGCCCATTTATTCGGGAAAATGAAGAGGTAGATTGTTTATTAAAAATGGGCTAAGTGTAGTATTACGGGGAAAAATATAGTGTTTGGATAAAGTTACAATTTTTTTTCTAAGATGGGGCCTTTTTGGGAGGGGCTCAGGCGGCAACTGCTCATCGGCCGCTCGTTAAATCCGCCACTTCTACATGTTTTGTAGAAGTATACTCACCAACTGTAAAATCTATCTCGATCGATGCATTCGTGTTTCGTACCAAATCGCAAACAGATTTGCTCATATCACATCCTTTCAAAGTTACCAATGTAAACTTTCCGACCTTCGAGCCTGTGTGAGAAGAAAAATGTGTTGTACGGATTACCCGGTTTAATAACAATCGTGAGAAATTGTGCGAGTACCAATGTGCCGAGTCAGCATCTTAACCGCGTATTTGTAAATAATAGCGCGCTGCAAAGGTATGTAATTTGCTGAACGTTTCATTACTGTAGATAAACATATCTCTTCTCGAATATCGTACAATTTTGATTTCGAAGATATTCACGCGCTCGCGATTAGACTGTGAAAGGAAGAATCGCACCAAGAACGGTCCTTATTTATCCCTTATTACGTAACAGAATTTTCACATCTGTGTGAGAAGGAATAATCAGTGTCATGACTTTGAATTTTCTTTCGCGGAAATTTGCCTCCATCATTGTTCCAACCACATACCATTACATGGATTATACACTGTTTGATCGATAATTAAGTACCATTCCATTCGTGCCGGTCGCATGAATGGAGAAATGATGAAGTCAAAGTATGTACATATGCTTGAGTTCGAGCTATTAACCCGCAATGAATAATAAAAAACGAACGAACATCATTCTCCGAATAAGATTATGCTACGCCCATGGATTGGTATATACAAATGGAAACAAGTGACGTAGTTGTTAAAATTGTATTAGTCACCAGGATTGGGACAATCAGAGACAAAGAGTGGAGCGATTCGGAGAAATATATTTCGAGAATCACTTGCTACGAATTCTTAAATCCACGAACTGCGTGCGCTTTTAACAATATTAAAATTTACAATTGTATAGTTAGTACTCTGAACTGTCACTAAAATGAAATTGGTTATGAATTAATATTTTAACACAACGCGGACATCGTGCTGACGAACTTCGAAAATGAATTTTGATATTAAAACATTCATTGTCGAGATTCCTCCTATTGTAAACAACTTTTTATCTCCCGAAAGCTATGCAAATGGACTCCACATTCTTCGGTATAAAACGTAGAGCGAAGTTGGTCGTTCGGTTATCACTCGCGGTGATGCATGTATGTGTCTGGTTATCACTAACGTTCACTGTCCATTATTCGAATATTACGTGTCTAAAGCTCGCATTTCCCCTTAGTGAAAATAACTTGCAATGTTTCTCGTAGAATATATCATAATGTAACGAATCCTATACAAAAACGAAGTGACCAAGAGTATAGAGTTTAAAAATCATTTAATTCGTCCGAGTATTTATTGCGTTACGAATCTCACTCGAAGTAAAGAAATGGCACGTATATTTGAAGGGGACAGACGTATTACGACTTAATTTCACAATTTAAAATGATCCCATAGCGTAAAAGGTATACCGCTGCGACATCGAAATCCGAACTTACCGCAATCGGTGATCTCGACCGCTCGGCATGTCGGTGATCCACATAAACTCAGAAAACAGAACACGAGAATCGCAGCGATCGTCGAACGCATCTTGTACGGTCGGTGTCCACGCAGCTATTAAACCTGCACGAAGCTCTGTATCGAAATAAACATCGGTCGGCCAGTTTCGGTATTACCCCGTGTCGCTATAACGCCGTTTCTAAATTACAACGTACCACGACACATACCAAATTACAGTAGTATCGTCAACTTCCTTCGACTGTGTCGCTGCTGTTGTAATGAGACACATCGCGTACGACCACGCCATAATTTATATATCAGCCTCGGAGCATGGTTAACTCGAATAACATATTTACATAAAGGTTGTTAACCACAAAGAAAAACATAGCTCCCCTACTCTGTACTCGATGGACAATACTGTTTTATCAAGCGAAGGAAAAATAGAAAGAAAGAGACTCGAATGAAAGGTAGTTCGTAAAGCGAACAGTGTGATCGACAACGAGTCAAATTGGGAGCAATCTGCTAATTACCGTCATCGCTCATTTACAGAAGAAATGAGATAGCATAGATAACGCTATTTGCTTCGCTGTTATCGAGTCTGTACTATAATTATATATATTGAGGTTTCAAATTAAAAATTAAATTGCATTGACAGATAGTTCCATTTAAAAACGATGGATCTGCATATTTATGCAGCACGCCACTAACGCAGCAAATTTTCATCGCGACCTAAATACGCTTGAGGATTCATCAAGCTCATGGTCTGAAGAAATAAAGTTGGAATTTTCGACTACGATGTCAGGTTTGGAAGGAAGCTTACCACGAAGTTTTAAAGAACTGCGTTGTGGAAAATATTTAAATATAAGATGTTTGAAAAATTGGTGGTCATTAAACTGAAGCACCGACGAAGTATTCTTCGCATGTGATGTTGGTATTACCACGATCGGTATATTCAAAGTAGGGCATCGACGAATGGTAAGACTGTGTTACCGATCCATAATTTGAGGACTGAATTTAGTGGCCAAGCTATAAATCGCAAGATGACATTGTGTTTTAGTACTTTACTTGTGTTTAATAAGAAACGCAATTAACATTTTCACGTGTCGTACGCCGAATATTAAAAATTGACGCTCAGAATCACAAAGTGATCCGAGCGACTTTTGTACGCGTCTGTAATACATGGAATGCGATGCAGCAATTACTGCTTTGAAAAATGTTTAATAACTATTTACGTATTTCCACGTAATATATACAGTAATGGCGTAACCGAGGCTTGTCGAGGGTCTTTACTTTCGAATGCACTCAAAAAGTGCATAAATTAGAGACGAAAGGCGAATAAATTGATTATTTAATAGAAGAATGAATGTGAATAATGACCCAGGGAATTGGATAATCGGAATAATATATAATATATATTTATCGGACGATCAATGAATTATCAACTCTCTAAAATTAATTTATATACGATGAAAGTAGCATCTAAATTTATAGGCCTTTGATTACTTGCTTACGCGATACTAGCTTCACTATTCGGCTTCGCTCGAAATTTAGATTCCGATTTTATAAAAAAGTTTATTTATTTTTTTTGTGAAAATAGTCACATTAATAATTAATCATAGTATTACCGTTTATAACTTACTTACCTTTTACATTAAATTAGAGGGCAGTAGTCGTATAAAAAATAACCGTAATCATTTATAAGTTCGTACGAAAAATACATATGTACATATCTACACATTCGACGGTGTACAAATCTTCAAACAACACCACTGATTGGGATCTATGTAGTCTATTCTCTGCGATTCTGCTGAAGAACACTGAAGCGGTATATGCCAGCAATTATTCTGTTTCTGAACACCATGTAATATACCATGTAATTGATTCATGTTCAATGGTTTCTTCATATTGGGTTTATGTACATATTGCCGCGATATTTGCCACCTCTTGAAAAGAACGCGCAGCTCGACATCGTTCAGAGCAAATTTATGTTGCCGCATGAAATCTTCAGACACGATTCTAGTATTGTATCCACTAGTCAGTGCAGCATACAGCATAAATAAATCATCTTTCGACCTAAAACATTCGGATGATACAATTAAATACAGTATTTAACACATACCAAACATATCGTGGATCGATTTAAGACTCACATATCATTTACATAGAAAAACTTTGCTTTCAATGATAATTTTTGCTTCTCTATCTGCTTCAACACATGTCTCCGTGCAATAACAAGCACCTTTTTCTTTATTCCTTTGTAATACTCAAGAAGCTTATCCATCTGGAAAATATCAAAGTTATTCAAAAGAGTAAATAATTACCCAAAACGTGGGAAAGTAAAAGAGCCATTAAATCTAGAATTTCTTACAGAGTCATAATTAAGAAAAGACTTTGATTTCAGTAGGACATTCAATCCATCGACAATCACGTCGTAAGGTCCTGTTCTGTCTATAAAGTCAATAAACATGATCAGCTCCCGCGGATGAGTTACCTCGTAACCCTTTCCAACAAATAATTTCTTCTTTATGGTCTCGGCTAAATATTTGAACTCCTCTCGAGTTAAATCCTTCTCCAATAGTTTCTGATTGCACGTCAGACACGTCGAGCTGCGTAAGAATTACAAGATCATATTAGTAAAAATGATATTCTCAGTAGTCTATGCAAAGCTACCCACGAATTTGACTTACAAAGTCACAGTGGTCGATCTCGCATCCCAACCAAGCTTGTTACAAGCCTTCATAAACTCCTCCATGACGTCTGAACGTGGTTTAATTCCATACTGCGCCCACGAGTTGAACAGCCTCTCTATCTTCTTGTTAAACGTCTGCGGGTCTTTCAGGCAATGGTTCAAGTAGCTTATATACACATAACTCAGAGGACCGGCGGCCTGTTTAAAGCAAGTAATTAAATACTCGTACGCAAGCTCTGGGTCTCCATGCTCGAGTAAATAATGAATCAGCGCACTGTATCCGTGAAGAAGAAACGCCGGCTCGTTGGCTTCGAAGCGCTTTATAATTTCAATGCTCTCCTTCCATTCGCCTATCGTGCATAAACCTGTGACGCACGCGTTGGCAGTGAAGTAATCGAACGCTGGAAACTTCTCTTTGACGTCATTGTACAAGCTTAAGATGTGAGCTTTTTCTTCCTCCGTAATCGGAGTTCGCTTTCCTTCGTACAACTTCAAGTACTTCCCGATGGTTACTATACTGGGTTTGTAATTGCTCCGCTCCAAAAATCTGTAATACGATATTCCTGCGTCTACGTGCTCGTTGATATGGCATATATCGATGATCATTGAATCTGTGATCGACGGAGTAAGCTTTGCTAGATTTATTAGATTTTTTCTAATATCGTCCCATTTATCGTCTGCTGAATCAGGCTTCGTAAATACATCTGCGTACTTTGTTTTACAAGTGTCTAGAAGGGCATTAAACACCACCTCGTGTTTCTCGTGCTGGAACGCTCTTAGCTGCACCCTCGAAATGTGCGTGCAGAGCGATCGCACTTGAGGTAAGCGTAAAGATGTGAGCTTTTTAAGCAGTGCCATCAAAATGAATTTAAGTGGTCTGTGGAAGGAAAGGACATATGCGATCAGTTGAGATAATTTGATACACGCATGGAGCACTTGTTTATCTCAACAAAGCTTAGGAATGGTGACTCTATTTCTGTCTGATCACGTGTATCTTTTAATGTGCTGATAAATTGTTTTACTCTTGCTCAGGCATCGTCGCATTCCAACCTTAATCAAGTTTGGGTAAGTGTATAGAAGAAAATATACGGGTTTCGACGATCAACTGCCAACTCGTGGCAAGTTTACGCGATTTAATATATTTGAGAGATGTTGTTTTGTGGAATATAGCGTTATTATAGTAGAAATTGTTCTCGGTGGTAATTGTTTCGTGGGTAATATGCCGAGGGGCAATCTCAAACTTATGTAGCAGACGATTTCCCACGTGCGATCGAGCATAGGCATAGAGTAACAATACGAAAACATTCGGTTTTAGGTAGCGTTTATATTTTCGACAAACATAGTAACAATAATTAAGAGAAATTCGATAGGAAAATGATCGCAAAGTTTTGTACTTTTGCTTTGTTTCTTAAACCGAAAATGGATAAGAAATACAAGCATTTAATATTTCATTTTGAATAGTCGACGCCAATGCTATCGGAGCGACGATAGTACTATTTGCAGTCATTGACTTATTGTTGGCATGGGAGACTTTATTTCTATCGTGATACATCGTGTTCGAGATGTGCACGGAACTATTCCTTATTCTAATGAATCTTCTGTCATTCGTCGTGAATAATGAAGTTAATAGAAAACAGATGTTTCGAAGCATAGCCACCTTTTTTTCCCAGTTTAAATCGAATATCATAAGAGAACCATTACTGCAATGATGGTAATACATTTGTCCCTGAAATTTCGTTTCATCCCGAATTGGAGAAAATGCAGACGATCGACATTCCTGGAGCTGGAAATTCGAAATTTTCCAACTACATACTGTCGCCCGCTCGTTGTAACGGCACTGCACTTTGACTCGCGATGACAAGCGGTTCTGAGCCGACTTATAAAGGGAACTGATAAAACCAGATATCGTTCAGTCTCGATCCTCGTCCGATCGTGCGTTCTAGTTTTTTTCCGCGAACCGTGCGCCCGGCCCAGCGTGTCGCGAGGCTGTCAATCGGGCCAGAAACTGGCCAACCTGGACAGCATACAGTGCAGAGAAGTTTAGAGGGGGAGAGCTTTTCAACAAGTGGCCGGACGAAACGGAATTACCGTCGAGGTAAGCCAATGAACCTCTGCGTCTGTCGAACGCGATCGAAATGCTTCAACGACGGTGAACGTTGAAGGGAAACTTAAAGCGAAAGGTGTACTTCCTGCATGGCTTCTTTGCCAGTGGCCATCGAGCGGAAGTCACGTGAGAGGCGCCAGTTTGAAACCCGCGACGGACAATCCGCGCCTGACAGAATGATTGCCTGAGCTGTGGATGATTTGTGCGGGTGAATGTATCGATGGAATGATAATACGTGGCGTGATCCAGCAGAGAGTTTCAAACAATTTCTATGCGGCGCTATTTCTTACGTTTAATTATAAATATACTTAAATACGGCGCGCAAATGGCAGCGGTCATATTTTTCAAAATAAATTAATTAAGCTTGCTGGAATTTGATCTGTTTATTTCAAGGGTCGAATGAAACTGTTCACTTTTATAAATAAAAGTTATCTACCGAACTTAACTTTCTCAGAAAATAAAAGTTGCATTTTATAACAGTTCTCTCGGAACAGAAAGGATAATAGTCATAAAATTACAGATAATAGTCATAAAATTTTAACAGTTTCATTCGACCGACTTTGTTTTGACGTAAACCTTGATCATTTAAAGACCATGGCCGTGAAGCGACTTAAACCGTGCGCTATTGGACGCGATAGTCGAATTGAAAAATACATTTTCCAGAGTTGCGAGTGCTTCGTGAAATTATAAATATTCTTACTAGTCCTTGAAACTGGAAGTTCAAGGGCTCTCGACATAACTACCTTCGAACTTGTGTCACTTTGGTCTATAAGTGACGATTGACACTCGACAAGTTGCTATCACTGTCCTCAATGATAACGACCTAATGAAGTTATTTGCTTGGGGTTTCATTGTTGCTTATCTCTGCGCCCACGAACGAATGCATTTGTCTTCTTTGCGCGTATATAAAAGCGGCGCTTCAACAGTTACGGCATAACTGCAGAGAGATACATAGATGCTAATAGTTGCAAATCGTCTTCCGAGAATATTGACGAATGCGCGCTTCGTATTACTAATGGGATTACACTTGTTGAAAAACATTGGAGCAGATCAGCTCTCGAGAAAAGAATTTTTATCACCCTAGATTACCCTCTAGATTATAATGTATGACAGTGTGCTAATGTCTCTATACGTGTGTTAGCAAGTGTGTGAACAACTAAGCTTATTAAGCGATAGTCGTTATCGAATAAACTTCTAGTTGAACGCTCTACGGGATTCAAGTATGTCGCCAAGACACGAATGTATAATAAAATATCGGAGACGTACTAGGACGATTAACAACTACTTCTAGATAACTTACCTTATCCTACTCAGCCAACAGATTATACAGCAGGCTCAAAACCATGGTTCCCTTTTTCAGAATCTCACCTGTTCGTGTGATCAAGCGACTCTGCGCAGAGGCTCTGCCTCACGGCCGACGTGTCAATGGAGAATTACACGTCGGACTCGAGTGACTCGGACTCCAGCACCAAGACACTGGACCTATCCTACCTGATGCTCGACACTCAACTGCTGAGCGACCATTTCATCGCCGCGAAGTATCCAAAGCGCGTGGACACGTTGCTGCTCCACCAGAACCGGCTGAGCAGCATCCCGCTCAGCATCGTCAAGTTCACGAACTTGAATTCGTTGGATATATCGAACTGCGGCTTGCATCGTCTGCCAGAATTCCTCGGGGACTGTCCCCTGTCCTGTCTAGTTGCCAAGCAGAACAACCTATCGAACGACTCTCTGCCAAAGAGCTTCGAGAACCTGCCGGGCCTCCGCGAGCTGAATCTCAGCGGCAACAGGCTGACGGACTTTCCCGAGCAGGTCCTCGAGCTGACGGAGCTCAAGTACCTCTACCTGGGCGGCAATCGCATCGACGAGATCAGCAAGGATGTCTGGAAGCTGCAAAGGTATTCCTGCACTTCGAACACCTGAGTAAACATTCTTCGTGGAGTCGACGAAGCTTACGAGGTCTGTTTCTCGAACGACACATGTACGAGTATTCGTTCCAGGCTGCACGTGCTATCGATGGGAGGGAACAGACTGACGGAAGTGCCATCAACGTTGGGTCAATTGAAGACGCTGCAGGCCCTAGCTCTCTGCGACAACATGTTGGAGAGCTTGCCCAGCTCCATAGCGAATCTGACGAACTTGAAGTCGTTGCTGCTTCACAAGAACAGACTGAGGACGCTGCCGACCGAGATCATCACGCTGAAGTGCCTGACCGAGGTACCCGAACAGTTCCGCAGGACCCTCCGCCTGAATCTTTAGCCACTGCAATGACATCTCTCGCTCCTCTTTCAGCTGTCTCTGAGGGACAATCCACTGGTGGTCAGGTTCGTCTCGGACATGACGCACAACCCCCCATCTCTGCTGGAGCTGGCCGCCAGAGTGATCAAGACCAACGACATTCGCTACGGCGAGGAAAGCATACCGAGGAACCTGGTGGAGTATCTGAACAGCGGCCACCATTGCGTCAATCCAAAGTGCAAAGGTCAGCGTCTAGTCCCGTTCAAAGTTCAAGCTCCATTTGGCGACATTGACAAACAAGCGTGCACAGATTACGCTGCTCCCAATAACGCTGTACCAACTGACGTCACTTTCTCCCCCGCAGGTGTGTTCTTCAACAACCGAGTGGAGCACGTGAAGTTCGTGGACTTCTGCGGCAAGTACCGTTTGCCCTTGCTGCAGTACCTTTGCAGCAGGAAATGCATAGAGTCCAGGGACGGCGACGAAGTGGTGAGCGGCGCGATGATCAGGAAGGTCCTTCTCGGTTGACAACGGTGCGGCACCGAAGATATCGCGAATCCTGATTGACGGAGCTGACCTTTGAGGATTTCTGTGCGAGGAGGATCGATTCCACGCCGGATAGCGCCGAGGATCTGACAGGCAAGAATGGAAGGCTCCTCCAAGAAGGACATGACTCGCATTCAGAAGCCTGGATCATTGAATCCTCAAAGATCTAGCGCGGAAAGTACCTCGCTGCCGTCGAGATGCGTCACCGGCTCCACTGCACGGGAACAGACAATAGCGCCAGATAACGCGCGCGTATATTTAGCCTGTATATTTAATACAACCGAGAAGAGGCAGAGAATAAATAAACGTTTTCAGCGAGTTCAATCGCACGCGCACATTTATCCCTGCCCGCGTCCATCTCGCTCGGTGGCTGGCGAACGGGTGGGCGCCAATGAAATCGCCACTCCGTTAACATTATCGTTTTATTGTTAAATAAACCACAAAAATGTACAATAATAGTATTATCATATAGAGCCCCGCGGAACCGGGAGGCGTTCGGATCCTCGCTTAAACACATATCCATTGATATTCTACATTTACCATTATCGACTATGCGTGACCGTGTAAAACTAAACACATCCGAGAAAGTGAAACGTAGCGAAACGAACGATACAAGGATACCATCATCGTGTCTCATCGTAGTCGTTTAGATATTTATAGAACATCGTTAATTATTTGAATAATCGGTGACAATCGATAAACATAGCAATTGTAATAAGAGTTCGCTACCATATGTTTTTTTTTCATCTTTTTTTTATAATCGCATATAGTGTCGCCGTGGTGTGTAATTACCTATACATACATATACATATTCATATATATGCGCTCTGTATTTATACATTACATACATATATATGTGTGTGTACATGCTTCGCATTGTTTCCCTCCCGTTCATCCTCCCCAATCCCTCCGATCGCAAACGCGTCCGAGGGCGTGTTTCCTTGTTCGCACACATCAGGCATTCCTCTTCAACTCGCTTGCAACGCAGCCACTTACACGCGCACACAGAAGGAAACCCATCGTGTTTTTCCCTCCTCTCCGCGGCCTCGTCGGATCCGTCGTTATCGTGTCTCATAGGCGTGCGTTCACGGCAGCGCACTACTTGCCCCCCTCTTTAAAATCTCTTCTTTTCTTTTAACTGCGCCGTAAATATCTTCTTTATGTATTACTATGTATATTAACACAATTTTCCCTAGTATCATACAGCCGCGCGTAACGGCGGCCCCCTCGGTACGGCGTGCATGCTTGGCGAGCGACGACGCCGACGATTAATCGCGGTGTCGCGGACGTTCCGTGTGACGCGCGTTAGAAATGAAGTTGCTTGTCGAGTGTCTGCGACCCGGCAGCCACGGACTGCGGTGCCATAGACAGTTGGCAGCGGCAGTCTCTTAAGTAACGATACGACCTGTGCCTTAAGTTAGGGTGCGGAGCGACGCTCGATTTACAGTGGACCCGCAGGGCCGCAGCCAGCTGTCGTCGCGCGGACGAGCGGACCGTGATCAGCACGCTTGGATCGGAGGATTATAGTCGATATACAGATCTAGGAAGGCGACTTCTACGGTCGACGAGTAAGATATAGTTGGCCGAGAAAACTTAAGTTGAACCGTTTACAGTCGATTACAGCGAGGGACTATAATCCGGCGGATCATCTCGGACGACCATAGCCGACGTGGGAAGTTACAAGAACGAACTAATAGGCAACTACAGACGGACTCTAGAGTATGGTCGATGGCTGGAGCTCGAAAGCGAAGCGCTCAAGGTCTCTCGACCATACCCGAATCGCGGGCTTACAGTAAACGACTATAGTCCAAGGCCGTACCGAGAGGGGCAACCACCTGCTCCGCAGGACGATGGGCGTGGGTTCGATCGGTGTCGTTACACTACTATGATCTCCCTTCGCGTTACGAGTGGCAAGGCCCCGCCACATCCTATCCGTCCGCCTGCTTCTCGTCCTTCTCTTCCTCGTCCCTCAGCTTCGCATCGGCCACGTCCTCTTGCCTCGACTCCTGCTTCGCGCCTGTGCCTAGCACACTGCCCCCTCTCTCGCATTCTTTAACTGCGCTTTGTCGCGGGTCTGAACCAAGAAAAGGAAACCTCTGATTGAAGATCGATGCACACCCGGGGGAGGAGTAGGATCGTGTGGAATGATCGGGCGGCTGGTTCATCCGATTTCAATGGGACTCCGACTGTGATGAACGCCGCGGCGACGATTGCGAACGCGTCGGATCGGCCGGCAACGGTATCACACTTGGGGGAGAATCGGAGAACGGATGCGCCAACGTACCAACGGGGGATGGTCTCTCTACGATGAAACCGAGTGTTTTTTTTTCACGACGAGAGTGTGCCGGCGATCACTGCCTTCGATGCTGAGGACAAGGGATAATATGAGAGGGTACACACGTGGTGTGGCTCTGTTCGTTCTCGCCCCAATCGAATCTAGCCACTGGCGAACGCTCCAAGGGAAATCGCGGTAAGCTTCGATTTCTGTCCAACGGACTGCCGGAGGAGAACTTCTGAAGAGGATGCCCTAGTAATTCGCCTAAGCAATTAATTGTTACAAAGCGCGGCGGAGTTGCCGGGATAAGGAAGGAACCAAGTATGGTGGATGGAGGGGGAGATCGCGCCAGGGGCAGCATGTGCGCCCTGACTCTACCGGTGTCTCTGGTTTGTGCGGTGCAGTCTAGAAATCACGGTTACACCGCTCGCATACCCGCCGCTGTTTCGCACGCGAAATTAAACCCTGGCCCGGCAGAAAATCCGTCTCTAACGTGACTCCCTATGCCTTAGGAAAATAGTAGAGGTGCCTTAAGATATTGGTCGTCCGCGACGTTGCTCTCCGACGTTCCGTCGATTTAACGTCTTACCGTGCGCGCTAATGAGGCGCGCGTAAACACGACAAAGTAGTACGGACAGAATCGCTAGTGGTGCAAAAGTAAAAAGCTTATAAAAGTTCGATCGTTTTGTCGTAGCGTCTGTTTCGAGATATCTCGAAGAACTTGTCCGTTCGCCCTTCGTCTATCCCCGGCGCCGTTCGCGCGCTCCGCAACCGCTTTCGTTCGGCTATGTCGAAAAAGTGTTACGCTAAACGGTCTATTCGGTTCCATCGCTCTCTATGTACATGTACAGGTTCTCGTTATAGAAGTCGAGAAGGGATGCGTGCTGATCAAGTCCTGAGCCTGCGAGCCGACCTCGCAGATGGATCAAAGTATCTGCGCAACGTCTGAGATCAGCTGTCGTAGGTTCTAGAATCAAGTATCAGAAGTTCTGCAATCGAAGCGCTCGCCTATCTTCTCCCCTCGCACGTGTCTCGTCGTAAAAAACAATCGAATGCCTCGCTATGTTACTCTAAAGTCTGAAGTAACACAAGTGCCTCCTTGAAAAAACGCGCGAGACGGGAAAAGTCGCGTGTATCAAAATCGGAGAGTCTCGCTAGTAGATCATCCGATCAACCCATTAACGTTCACCATCGTTTCACTGACACACCAATAAAAAGAAAAAGACTATTCCTCTGTGTTTCCCGTTAAGTGTTTTGTTGTAGACTGAATAATTTTGATAACCTTTGCCCGAGTTTGCGCGTTAATGGGTCAATCGTTTGTAGGAATGAGGAAAAGCGTGTATCAAAACTGACGCTTTTAAATTGACTCGTATCAGTAAACGAACGTCGACCATACGTGGAACGTCCTCCGCCTTTTCGATTGGATATCGTGCTTCTCGGTAAAAGTGAAAGGTTTTGGTACTCGAAATCGCTTAATTAATTTTCCAAGAGTATTCGCGTCGTCACATGATATCTTCACCGTTCGTTTCACAGATCCGCGTTTTCATAATTCATTCGGTTTCTCTCGCGTGATCTCGAGCAGACAAAACCTTCCGCCTCTACTATAATGTTTCTTCCTTTAATTCGTAATTAGATAAAAATGGTGAATTGTCGATATACTTCAAACGTGACGAATACGCGACGGTATCGTGCGAACACCGATACCGGTGAAGATCGTCAATCAAGATTCACATCGTTCACCTATTACCTTAATCTGCAATTCAAGCGTGAGAATCCATCGCCCGCATGAAACGATAGACTCGATTACAAGAAGAAACGTAGAGCACGTGACGAAAGTAAAAGCGAGATTATTCAACGCGTATACAAAGAGAGTATCGATACATTACGCACGTGTAAAATGTGAATCTTATTTTAATACGAAATTTTATTGCGTGTAAACGACTCTCAGTCATTTCTATCTTACACATGCTAGAAAAGAGTTACAGCTCTTTCGATCAATCGAGAAGCACAGCGAACCATTTTACTTGAATTCTCGTTTATCGACGAATTTCGTATTAAATTAATCACTCTTATGGTTTAAAAAAAAAGAACATACGCGGTCGCATTAGAAATATCGTGATATAATCCGCAACGAAAAACGATGTTACAAATATGTGTATAATAATTCTTGTATATCAAACATCCGACGCTATAATCCTGCGATGCCGAGAACCAAAATCAATAAGAATTAAAATTACGATAACAATGGGCTACAACTTACGACAATTCGAGCGCTTGCTTCTTCATGTACACAGATTTCGGACACACACGGGGCTGGCATTGCTCTCGCCGCGATCGCGTTTAGAATCTACCTCGAACGAACCGGTGTAACGTATACAGTGGTCCCCGGATTATCGAGCAAGATTTGGGACTGGGGATTCTCCATAAACCGGGGCAGGGGAAGTAGTTTGCGCCTAATAAACTGACCCTTGTCAGGACCCTCGCCCAAACCTTTCGACAAGGAGAGTAAACGACGTAAACCGAGAGTGAGTGAAATAGCGCACCAGCGGGAGACCCTCGGTCTACGGCGAATTGAGATTCAGTATTGAATATGAAAATTTTCATATTACTGATTACACTTTGATGGGAGTAATACCGATGGATTGGGGAGTTTATGTCGACGAAAATGAGTCCAAACACGAAACCATTCGGTCAATTTTGTATTATGATAACACGATTAGATTCCAGTTCCCCGGTTTAAGGGACGTTCACTAAAAATTTTCATTGGGAAATCCTAAAAAATCCATTGGCAATACTTTCATGAACTTTTATCAAAAACCTGAACATTTTATTTTTCTCTATTGGGTATTTTACCTGGCCCAGCGGTTTTATTGCTCTCGACAGTCAACGGGCAGTCTACCTGGGACCGAAGGCCCTTGCTCGCACCGAGGAAGCAAAACTGTGGGGTGGGTAGGTCTTTCCCGATGATCCGGGGAAAAAAGCTTGTCAATAATCCGGGGACTACTGTATATCCTAGAGTTTCTCTCGTAGTAGCGAACGGTTTATGGTCCATCGTCTCAGAATTGCCGTAAAACCGGCAGAAAAAGTGGCCTTTATTTTTTTTCAGCGAAAGATTAACAGCTGTTAAAAGAAATCTGTAGTAATTCTGGCGAATTGTCTATTCCGTGTGGAAGCAGCAGTTTTAAACAAGCTTCTAGATTCTGTGTTTGATCTTGATCGATTGTCCGATGTACAAAGGTGACACTCGTAGAGACGTGTCGCGACCTTCAGAGACCTTTAGACCCCACAAGTGGCCACCGTCATAAACTATTAGCCGGCAAACGCAAAACTGACTCGCGGCTTAATTAATAAAGAAAGCCCCTCTACGCGATCTCGCGCGATCGGCACGGCGCGTGATTAAATACCCTTTTCGCGATTCGAACGTATATACATATGCACACACACGCATACATATATGCATATATATACATATTAAATTAGTTTATTAATCTTTCTTTACACAATTATTACATTTTATTTACTAGATGCATCGAGAGGGTGCGGCACGACGTAATCAAGGTAAAAAGAAAAGAATTGGTGGTTCCTCGCGATGGTAACACGGTGACGAAATAGTGTGTCAGGCAAACGACGAGTATAGTGTTCAAAGAATTCAACTTTTTTTTCCTTCCCTTCTCTAATCAATTTTCCTTTTCTTTTCTTTACAACAGCAGCAATGTTATTCGTTAATCGCTATTATTAAAATTAATCTGCATATATTTATATATATATATGTAATTTAATTTTATATATATATTTATATGTATGTATTTATATATATATATTTATTTATATATATATAGACTTTCAATATTTTACACGGGCTCTTCCCCACTTGGTATTCACTATATTATTCTGTAGGTGTGAGTTTGTGGTCGAGTTAGCGTTCAAGCTTCGGAAGAGTGGAAAGAAAATTTAAAAAAAGAAAAAACAAAAAGAAATAACGGAATTAATACACTGTAACTAGCGTGCGATCTAAATAATCGATGAGCCAGTGACCGTGCATTGAATTCCTCGCACGATGATTCCTCATCGTTATCTTTTCACTTTTTACTGTAAATTACCATTCTGTTTTTTTATTCGTTATATATCTTAATTTGCGACTATACACACAGATTTGGCCTATAACTCGTGTCTCGAACCGCTCAATTGATTTTCCAAGCACGTTCAATGTACAAAAATTGCTGAGTGACTCATACAATCACTGCTATCAGTGGTCTCCGCCCGTTTCGGGCATCGAAGACGACGAAGTGACGTGAAGACAAGATGAGAAAGATTAAACCAAACTAAATCGATGAATTTATTTTATTAATAATAATAATTACGATAAATAACCAACAATCTATGCTTCGATTCAAGCCGTTCGATTCAAAACTTCGTTATGTACTTTATAGTCATTTTCTGTTTTTTTCCCTTCTTTCGTTTAGTTTCGCAGCTAGATTCGTGACCTCTTCTGCTTTTGTATCTGAATCTAGCGAAATTCCTATCGGCCTGGAAATTCGAAAGAACCGCTATGTAATATAGATTGGACATTCACATTTCATAACCAACCGCTCCCTAATGTACAAGTATTTTATTCGATTACGACGCGGATGATGACACATCAAGCCAGCTGTACGAGTTGCACGAGTACATAAATAATTTAAATCTACAGAATTACCTTTTGATCACAAGTCAAACTATACACTTACGTTCGTATCAGAGTACCTCTAAGCGTTATCAACAGCTCGCCTGATGGCTCCACTAAAGTGATCCGTCTCATTTGACTGCGGACGATAAAAAAAAAAGGAAGAAAAAGAAAGAAGGCTTGAAAATAAATAACACGTTTATGCGGTAAAGGCGTTGGTAGTGCCGGGAAATACTTCGCGACCGATAAGCTAAGCATACTCGGTTCCATATTGTAAAACGCGAAAACGAAACGACAATGCGCGTAGGTTGCCAGAGCGTGAGGATTGAATTCGCCCGAAATCGTATGAAAAATTAACCCGAGCACGCCCCTTTCGGATCGCAGGAAAAGAAATCATAAATTTACGCAATTTTCTTCCTTCGTAATTTTTTTCACTTTTTCACTTCTTAGCAATGAGGCACATTGCTAAGAACGGTTAACTGTTTAAAACTTAATTTATATCATCAACATTCATAAAACTCTAAAACGAATGCTAAGATCTCTCACTCTCTTGCCTTGGCCCTTTCTCTCCCTGTTCCACTCACACTCTCCCTTTCTCTCCCTCCCTTCCTCTCCGCCTCTCGCTCTCTTTCCCGTCGGTTTCTGTTTCCTTCAAACGCTCGTCCTTTCTCTAAATAAAAGAAGGAACTGAATCGGTTCGACATATGCTTTTCTTTTTCATCGGCAGCCTTCGTTCTGTGTTCTCTTGCGACGCAATGATATGTTAGATGTGTGGCTAATCGCACATGTCCCGAAGGCCCAGCTGCACGGGGTTTTGTCAACTCACGATCATGTACAAACGCGTTTGTACATTTGTCAGTGTACACTGTCCGATCTCGAGATCCATGTTTCCCAGGGAAAAGCCCCGTGGGTTTGCACGCAAGCCCGAGTAACTGTAACGGAGAAGGTTTGCGGGCTGTTTCAGAGCTGCCAGTAAATAGAAACCTAACGGATCGGTGGAGCCGAGGCAATAGGCCCTTAAATCACCCGCCCCCCGAGATAGTTCCTTGCCAATAACCCAACAGCTTTCTCCCGTAGCCGTGCCACTTAAACCTCCCTTATTTTCTGTACTCCGACGAAATACTATTTCGCTGAAAAACAGAGAAACAGATAAACAAACGTTCACGGCCAAACGTTCTTCCCTCCCTTCCCAGAGCTCTACCGATCCGTCAAACTGGTGCCCCAGAGCTCTGAAACATCCCGCACAATCGAGTGTCCAATCACCGGCCCCCGTGTATGTGCTGGCACTTCGGACATACAGCATGCATATATTATGTTACGGTGATGCGCACAAAAAGGATCCCTTTGCGGAGTGACGCGTGTACAAATGTTTGTATCGTTAAACGCAGACGACAGTATTTTAAAAACGTTCCGTTTAACGCCGCCGAACAGTTTGCGTGGTGAACATTGGCTTAAAAATAAAAAAATCGCTCCGCTAAGTTGCGTAGAGGTTCGTCGCGAGGGGTGAAAAAATGTTTTTTGTATTTTTTTATTGTTGTTTGGAAACCCGAGTCTAGAAAAAGGGGTTTACGGGAGCCACGCGTAACGGTCCCGTAAATGAGTTTCGGTAAGAACAGCGCTAGCCGATAATAGCAGCGTGATAGAAATTGCGGCGACTCGAATCGGCGAGGCATGACCGAATAGGCACGGACGAATATGGCTGTCTCTTCGCTGGTCGTCATGCCCCGGCAATAGAAACTTTCCGTCGCCATCCTATTCTTTTTCCTCCCTTCCTTTCAATCTAAAGAGGCTCTTCCCTAGTCGTGCTGGCGTGTAATACCCGCAGCATGTCCCGTATCGCGAAAATTCATCTTACGATAAATGGAGATTGTGCACGCAAATACTCGTGTGTGTACGTGTCGTCCCTTTCCGTATAGGCGTAGAGTGTGTACATGTGTGTGTCATTGAAAGCCTGTACGTGTTCGCGTGTTAAACCGAGACCTTTCTGCGTGTAGATGCGACATGCACACACCGGTGACGATGCTCGTTAGAATCCTCGGAGAAAAAAAAAGAAGAATCTTTCTACACTGGATGTTCCACCTACAGGTTATTTCGCTCGGGACGAAACACGGACCAGTATGATAATAATAATAATTAATAATTAATAATAATAATCGTCATCTTATCGTTCGCGTGTACGCACGGTGGAAACGCAAGTTTTTTCAGTCTTGGCGAGTGAAACGTCTTGCGAGCCGAGAGTGTAGCGATCATTTTCTCCCTCGATTCCCTTTTCTTTTTTCCCAATCGGCACCCATCAAGCTGGTTTCGCAGTGTTTTTTTCTTCCATTTTTTTGGCGTATTTTTTTTTGTAATAAAATGACGACGCAAGCGACGTTAACGCGCTACTAGACATTATAGATTACACATTTTCAACTAGAAAACTTCGCTTGTTTTTTTTTTCTTTATAGCAATTATCGTTTAAAGAGGTTACGGGCCAGTTTCCTATAATATATATACATTGAATTCAAGTTGGCAATATGGTGGCAATCAAGCGCTCGCACGCCACTGAGTCGTGTCCTTTTTCTTTTTAGCTAAACCCGTTATTAATGGGGGAGGGGAGGAATCATTCTTGGTTTCCCGCGTTCAAGCGAACAAAGCTGAAAGACCACCCCGTATCGCCATTGCGTTGAGTTCAATTTACAACGGGGGAGAGTGGGTGGTGGGGGTTGCTGGGTGGTATGGTGAGGGGTTCTCTGGATGGGACATCCTCCTCAGAAGGTCGGTTTCTCTTTCTCTCTTTCTTCTCTCTCAATCTCTCTTTCTCTCTCTCTTTCTCTCTCTCTCTCTCGCTCTCTCTCTCTCCCTCTCTCTCTCTCTCTCTCATCATTATACGCCACCGTTAAAAGGCTAGCTCTAACGTGTGAATTCTCAGTTTATATGTTTATAACTCGATTAAAAAATAAAGCAGCTTAAGCCATATTCGATTGGCTGGGGTCTGTATTCTGTGTAGTGGAGGGTGTGTTGGTGTTGACGTTATTATCACTAGAGTTACCGCTAGCCCCTGCGGCGGCACTCGTGGCTTCCGATTGGCCTCCAGGATTCTCCGAGGTCTGCATGTATTTCGGTATTAGGATCGAGTTCAGAGTCGGCTGAATTCGCAGCTCTTGCTCTGTAAAGTCGAACAACGGCGGCAGCTCGCGGCCGGTCGGTAGTCGCGCCCCTTCTTCCCGCAGCTCGCTGAAGAACGAATGGGCGCACGCCTGCAGCGGTGTCATCCGTAACGACGGCGTGTACTCCAGCAGCCGGGCAACGAGATCCATCGCTTCCAGGGGGGTGCGTGCCCTGAACACCTGCAACAATCGCGGATACGCGCACTGGTCAGTCTCGCGTTCGGGCCCCCGGGACGCTCCGTCCACGTTGGCTAAAGAGAAACTAGCAACTTGCACGGCAGTCCTGTGAGAAAGCGATAAAACAATAGCCGACACCGTTCCAGGCTCGCTCGAGTTCGTACGATCAATTGTGTCGCGCGTCATACGGGGCTTTGGAAAGAATCTCCAGGTGGCGGACGTTTCTCGGGGACATGCAGCACTCGTTAAAAACAAACGGGTTCCATTTGGCTTTGTCAAGGATTCTTGCGCGGGGACCAACAACAGAATAATGCTCTACGGTACACGGTCGTTTCAAGTACCATCTAATTATATAACATAACAATTACGTTCGTCTTGGTGAGCAGTGAGTTCCTAATGTCTGAGCCCAATCGTTTTCAACACCCTGTACTTGCTGGGCTGAACTAAGTTCCTCGGAATTAATAAAGCGCGCTGGCTTGTTCAAATCAGTACTCTTGTTAAAAAATTGTCTCTGTCGGGGGACGATGAAAGTGCTCGAGCAAATGGTAATTTGCGAGTGACAAGCCTAATGATCGTGGCGTATGAAACGAAATCCTTGATGCGGGAATCGATTCGAGGCGAGAAATAGAAGAAACGTTTCTTTAATAGGGAGAGACGGAATGTTATTCGTCGAAAAGGGCGAGGACTTATTGAACTATGCTGTATTAGTGGTATGAGACGCCGAAACTACTCCGCTGTAACGATTGTCGACAAACTCTGGCGAGAAGTCACTCATCCGTGCGTTCTATTTCTTAATAAAGGATCTTTATATAAATAGAAACAGACATCTGTGGAGAATAATCAACACCCGTGGCAGGAACTGTACCATCACGATCCAACTGATGCACAAAAAACAGCGGAAACAAAAAGAAAGATAAATACTGGAATAATAAACTCGGGCATCGGGTAAACACAACTCAGGCAACCTTATATCACTCTTACTCGCTATGACAGTGAATCGACAGGTTTTCATACATCCGTTTAGACTTCAATTACCACCAGAAAATTAGAGTAAGCGATACGTCGATAATTCACGTAATCGCAGAATACACCGTTTCCGAGAAATTCGAGGCTTTAAATATTATACAATACTAAGAACGACGCCGCGAGACAAAGAGAAATAAAACAGATAAGATGGATACTACGTGAGTTCGAGAAAGGAGCACATCGAATGATTCATGTAGGATGAACGATCGAATTCTTTTATTGTGGTTGGCGATCCTCTGTTCGATTGGCGATAAATTCACGTACATCCTATAGATAACCGTTTTGATGTTCGAGAAGATTGGTGAACGCTGGTTAGTAGAATGGGCCAGAGAGAAAGAAGGGATATTTGCCAGCCGTTTGCGTGTGTGTGTGTGTACGTAATTAAACAGTGTCGTTGAACAGGGGACCACTTACTCTAATCTTTTGGTGCTCCGCGGAACACTTTAGTCCACTCATTCGCTGAAGCATAAACTGTAACCACGAGTACATACATGTGTTGATGAGTGTGACATAACGACAGGTGTAGCGAGAACCGTTCAATTAGAAAGAACGAGACTCCGCAGAACCTTACCCCTTTAACCCATTCGTTAGCCTCTCTCGTCTCTTTCTCTCGCTCTCTCACTCTCACTCCCCATGCAATTGGCGTTACGACGCAAGCCTGCCACTCGGCTATCAAGACACGGCTGTTCCCCGTCACGAGAGCGACGACAGAACGTGTGATAACGAGAGACCGAGCATCGGCGGTTGCGCAAAAATTGAAAAGATACACGGGAGTGTATCGTTTCGGAGTGCCTAACCGAGCGGGGTCTACACACCGTGCGTAATTAATGTCACACGATCTCGAGTAACGGTTAAAGAGAAGAGGAGAACGATTTGAAATAATGATTGTTTACCTTTTGCCAAGGATGCGACTTAATCTGTGGGAATTTGAATTCGGTATAGTTGGGGTTCATCTCACGAATCTGATCGCGCGTCGGTGTACCGAGGACCTTGATGATTTCGACCAGCTGATCTACACCGCTGTCGCCGGGGAATATCGGTTGGCCGAGCAGCAACTCTGCCAGTACGCAGCCTGCACTCCACACGTCTGCGGGGGTAACGGAATTTCTTCATTATACAATGTAAGTTTCACCTGCGCCATACGCTTGGAAACGTACCAATTTTTGTAGTGTAGTCAATAGCACCGAAGATCAGCTCGGGCGCGCGATAGTAACGGCTGCATATGTAAGACACGTTCGGTTCCCCTTTGACCAGATGCTTGGCAGAGCCGAAGTCGCATAGCTTCAGGACGCCGGTCTCTGGGTCCAGCAGCAAGTTCTGCGGCTTAATGTCCCTGTGACAAATCCCCAGGGAATGTATGTACGCCAGCGAACGAAACAGTTGATACATGTACAGCTGGAACAACAGGAACAACGCGATTAACGCCTCACCTATCCAGCGAGATCTTCCTCAGTTTCACCGCGTGGCCGCGCGGCTCGAGCAAAATCAACAACCCGCGCTAAATATCAGAGATTACAGTTGAAGGGAGGACAGCCGCGTGGCAGCGTCCAGTGGTGAATTGATTTTGCCCCCGACTCGCAGTCGGAAAGTTTTGCCGCGCACAGTGAAACGCAAACCGGCGCTCGCCGGATTTCGTCGGTACGTACCTTGATGAAACAGATCGGTATCGTCTGCTTGCTTTTGCTATAATGTCGAGCGACTTTGTACACGGTTTCCGGTATGTATTCCAGGACTAGATTCAGATAAACCTCGTCCTTCTAGAAATTTCCAAAAGTATGATTATTAATAAAGCCGCGCTCTCGGCCGCGATGGGTGTGTCGTCTCAAAGGCACAGTCACGTCGGGGTGCGGAATAAAGTCTACAGCTCGGTATGGACCGCTACGAAACACGATTAGTATGAACTTTTTACTTGGCGATTCACGCGTGGGGGGTACCTTTGAATCACAAACACACTGTCCGAGAAGATCGTCTTCTACAACTAGCGAAGCTGCGTTAGCTACTAGATTGATATTTTAATGTTCTACATGATATCGTTCCATCGCTGTGATCATGAAAACCAATGTTAATCTTTTTTTTGTTATTGTTCCTCTATATGTGTGTAAGAAGCAGAACTGCCTAGATTCTCTTAAAAGGACTGTCTCAAACTACTGGGTACGCTTTTAACTTACGTCCACATGAAAAACTGGATTAGTTGCGTTTAAGATGTTCTACAAAATAACACAATGCCGCATGCATTAAACTAATACGAATACTCAGAAGTAAACTTATAAACGTAATTCATTGTAAAGAGATTTTCGTGACTGTTCCCTCGCAAAGGGGTGGAAATTTTCCTACGAATAGAAGAGGACAAAAAAATGGAAAAATAAAATTAGTAGTCTTGCAAAACGCTGTCTGAATGGAGACTCTTGTGTAAGCTTACTGAATGTCTTGCATTTTTGCGATGGATTCGAAAGGGGGTCGATTCTGCGTTAACAAATCTGTTTCTTTATGTAGAATCACCCCCTCGATAGTTGCAGTGGTAGTTACTCAACGCTCTGTATAATTGTATATCGAACGATGATATTGTAAACTAGAGTGCACGAACTGTTGACAGAATTTCGATCGATCGGTGTGTCGAGCAAGATAAAAATTGTATAGTTACCTTATCACCACTAGAGTAGAAGAAATATTTTAGCTTGACGATGTTGCAGTGCTCTAGGCGGCGCATGATTTGTAATTCTCTGTTCTATAAATAACAGAGACATGCGATTAATAAACGTGCCTGCTCCCTGTCAATATTTATTCACGCTGCATTATCTCCCATCGGAATCGCTGCACATATATCTCTCCATTATTATATTGCCCCGCCGGGATTCGACGCGACGATGAGAATTGTAAGATTATCGTTCCTCAAACACACTAATCAAACAGCGTGGATCTAACTCGACCCGATAATCCCGCGCGATCCGCCGAACGCGCGATACATTCCCCTCGAGTGTGAACGGAGAGACGTTACTATCAATTAAAAACAAAGTGCTGCCGTAGATTAAAATGCAGGGAACGAGAATTGATCGGGGCAATTTCCTCCGGCTTTCAGGAATTAAGATTGAAAATACGATCTTCAGTCAGAAATATGGCCGCGAATTCCTTCGTTTACAACCACTCCGGTTCCCAGGCGTTTAATCACGCAATCTTATCACGCGTATTTGTTAACCTTTTCGCTGCTGTGGCTACCTATAAATAACACGGGCGATCTCAAGTGATTCTCCAATGCCGTGACTTGCATCGTGTACGATCTCAATGTTGCTCGAATCCATCGACAGGCATTTATTCATCGAGACGGTAATATTTACAAGATCTCTTTAAAAATTATGAATTATCCGAAGGAAATAATTCTCGAGCCTCGCGCGACAATTTAATAAAAGTATCTACTAAAAGTACGACCCGTGGAAGGAACTCTTAGGATCTCAAGTCTCAGCAGCGAAAGGGTTGAGATAATGAGATTGTGATCTCGTGCCTTCTCATGTATTTCCTTACCTTAAATCGCTTGTCTTGGAGGACCTTCTTGATGGCAACCATCTCCCCCGTATCACAGAGTTTGGCTTGATATACGACGCCGAAGCTGCCATTACCGATCACCCTTGTGTCTGTGTAGGCGACTTCTTGGGGGCGGTCTGGACCAGCACCAGGGGTAGCCACCACGGTCGTCACTTTGCTGCCATCCTTGCCTGCATTGTACATCGCACCACCCATAGAAACAATCGAAAACCACAACGCTACAGTACAGCTAAAGTAACGGGAGGAGGGGCGCAAGATAATTCTAGGCTGGGTACAAAGAGAGCTACTATTCTCAAGCCTAAAGAAGCCTGGTTAAGTGGGTTGAAGGAACAAAGCCCTAAAGCGCGGTGTTAGCTGTTACAAAAGCATGCTTTATTCAGAAGACTCTAGATTCGTTGGTTAGTTACATCGCAAGAATGATTCAAGCTGCCAGCAATTCGGCACCGATTTCCCCGGACAGCTGAAACTTTCCCCCCAAGTTCTCGTTTATCAACGGAGACATGTTCGACAGAGGATCGAGCAGCGGCTTGCGAAGTCGCCTGCGATTCTATTGCTAGCAGCTCGAGCGTGGCTACGAGAGGGATAACCTTGATAAGATGCAACGACGGATAATACGAGGCCCGCGTTTACAGACCGGTTTTCTCATTGAACCGTGGCTGAAAATAACCTCGCGCCATATATTTCACGCCTCTAATAATCCGCGGGGCTGGCCGCAACCGTGATCGAAATCGAAAATTTCGCGGCACGGCTGACGGAGAGCAGGAAACGCGTGGCTGGGCCTCAGAGGCTCTTTGATTTTTACCATCGTCGAATGGACCGGGGCGAGCTGAGATAACGCTCCACTTGGACCATGCTTTACTCTCTGACATTTCGTTAACATTTTTCTTCGAATAACCTTCTCCCCTCTATCGTTAGTTTATCTTCTTACTTGAAGAGGATCTTCAAGAAGCCGCGTGAACGTCGCGCGGGGAGCCGCCAAGGTTTTGTTTCTAATCGACTTTAATCAGGAATCGATGGTACAATTTCCAGCGAAATGATAAGGATTCGAGGGGGCTTCGAGTTGGATGTAGTTCCGAGACTGTAAGTGTAGAAACACGCGCGGTATAAAACCTGGAATTACACTGTTTCCTAGAACGCACGTTCTCTAATCTCTCAGCGAAGCTTTTCTATTGTTTCAACAACTCTCGAGTGTCTTCTCGTGAGCAATGTTGCGTAACAATGCTCCACGTGTTCGGGAAACCGTTACGCGTTAAACAACCTCCAAATGAACTGCTTTTATCCGTGGGAAATGGCGGAGCGAGTCGTCTAACTGGAGATCGAAGCACCTGCCTCTTCTCTCCGGTTATTTCTGATGCCTACATAAATGATGTTAAAGGGAATATTCTTGCTATGCGACTTGGTGTTCTTTTACGTTGGAGAGCATCGCCAAGTCCACGTCGATTGTGCAGCAACGGAGCACTGTCGAGCACGCGCTACGAGTGCTTATAAATATTTTAATAGTCGTAGGGAAGTTGGTCAGCGGGATCTTCGCAGAAATACGACTTTGAGGCACTGGCTTTGAGTCAACTTCGCAAAGCCCCTTCTGTTCTCGAGAATGATAATTCCAGATCGAGTCTTCCATACTAAAGAAACCACAGTGGAATTCATTTAAGATCTACGATAGTCTGTGTAATTAAAAGCACACAGCGACTTCGACGTGACAAAGAATAATCGCTACGTATGCTAGAGCTGAAGATCGAAGATCTCCTAAACAAATTTAAATTTCTTTCCATTCTCCTTTTTTCTCCATCGCGCGCCGGACTGACGTGCGACGCAAAAATAAATTTACGCGCATCGCCGCGCATAACAAAAATAAATATAAATAACCAGGAATAAATGTCAGCGGTCGCGTGTTACTTCTCGATGAATGGTTCTTTCCTCGCCCGGGCGACATGTGTTTCTAACCTTTTCTGGTTAAATGGCACAGGTTTTATATAATACATAAAAAAGTGTGGGATCATATGCTCGCTTATAGCTACCATCACGCAATTCACAGAAAAATTGCGAGCCTGTAATATTCTATCTACCAATGTCCCTAAAACGATTGAAAGGAAAACGAGACACGGTGAGTTTTAGTTCTCAGAGAGACGGTAGGTTCTCGAGTTCAAACACTTTCCCGGGAGGGGGAGTAGAAAAACTAGAATGCAAGATGTCGTGATTTGCGATTCTCACGGAGGCTGGAAATAGCACAGATCCGCCAACGCCAGCAATCGACCAATGGAACTCCTGATTTGTAAACTAATCTGACGACATTCATACAGCTCGAGAGTGCTGTAATTATTAAGTAATCGTCTCTGAATGATCCTGTAACGAGACTGGAATACACTGCAACGGAAAATATATTTATCCCACATCTGAACCCTACAATCGACCAGAGTATCAAACTTGTTAACGAGCTCGGTTCCCTTCGAACTTCGCTCCTCGGTTTCTCAGTGGTCGCTCCCTAACAGTCAACAGTTGGGCGCCTGAGAATCAGGACCCATTTCCACGACCAGATGCAGGACTTACGTTTCTTGTTCCCCAGTCGTCGCAAGAACTTGCAGAACTTTTTGTACGCAGTGTTAGCGTCTTTGCTCGTCAGCTCCATCGCGCTCTTCGCCCTTTCATTCTTCTGCTGTCCAGGCGGGCAGAATTTCGGATAACGCCACTGTTGGCAGGGCTCCGACCAGTCTAGGGCAGTGGCTGGTGCCATGGCGATGCACAATGAAAACTCACGAGCACGAAGAATCTACCGAATGTCAACACGAATCCTCCTCTCATCAATCGGTTCAGTGTTTCGTCACTACAGCGAGTAAAGCCTGTATCCTATCACGAGTTTACAAATATTCCAAACCATTCCTGGTATTTGGAAAGTCATCAGTGATTAATAACGAACACCGTGTCGAGGAGCACGGCTTGAAAGTGTCTCGAAGTTTGTTTCTCGTCACAGTTTCGTTGAATGTGGGAACGAGTCCTACGCTGATTTTTCGCCTGGCAGACTATCTAGCATCAGCAGACGGTTATAGCTATTCACTAGGAGCACTGAGACTGCTATCGAGCGCACACTAGTTCCCACGTGCCACGAATTACTAACTCGCGGCGAGTTGATTCGATCACTTCGGGATCCGGCAGTAGAAGCGTGGCTTTGGAGAATTCAGACGGTAGTTTGCGGTAGTGTTTATTTCTTGGCAGCGGCGGAGGTTTAAAGGTTGAGATCAATCACAGTTGCGCTGAGTAATATGTAAAGTTTGAGCTCGCAGTTCTGGAGCAAGAGGTTTCAAGCTCCGCTTGATACGATTTAATACTGTGTTAATACTAGTTGTACTATCGTTCGAGAACTTCAGTCCTTAGTTCAGGTTTCCTTCGCGAGCACTTCGCAACAAGTAGAAGTCTCTCCAGGACTATTTTCCAGCAGTTCAGGTTTCCTCCAGGTCCAGATCTACTTCACGAATAGCTGATACCACCGGGCAGCAGTGTGACTCTCAGTTTCAGAGTCCTAGGATCACTGCAGGCAACTTTCCTCCTGGATTAAGAAGTCTACGCTTCAAGTCCCACAATCACAATCGCATCAAAGACTGCGGATGATTATACCAAGACCTCTTCTCTTCGCCACAACACTCCCAATCCTCTCAAACTCCGCGTCGACTCCGAAGACACCTGCTACCACACTTAAGTACTTCACAATCCCAAACCTACCACACTTCTTCTCGTCAGATCCTTATCAATGCTCCTCCCACACCACGCGAACATCTGTTCCCGCCGAACGCTACCTGAACCCCAGCTTGAGGATCCTCCACCAAGAAACGTGGACACTTGGAGCACCTCCCCCCATCGATCGGGGAGCTAAAATTTCTCGAAGCCGCCCGCTTCCCTCGCCGGGAACGAGGTAGAAGCTAGCCAGAGTCGCGCGAACCAACGGCGGATCGCGTGACCAGCCTCTGCGTTTCCAGGTTGGCGAAACAACCCACGGGTTTACACTCGGGAATCACGCGATAGCCTCAGCAGCCGCCGTCCCGATTGATCGTGCCTGTTCCGGCTGCGTGTGTCGTCGGGACCATCGCGTTCTTCACGCAGCTACCTCGACAGAGACGTTCTGGTACCGCGGCGTCTCGGCACGCGACTAAACCGAACGCGCCGCCAATCGCCATTACCCGCGGAAGAATCAGCTTCAAAGAGGGGGAACCAGAGGAGGGATGATGCCTGAGAAGAGGAGGAGGGGAGTATCGCGAATGTTACTCGCGAAAACGAGCAACCAGCTAACCCGCCGCTTTTCATCCCACTTCTCAGAGCTACCTTGGCAAGAGTTTCGACGGAGGACATTGAGCTTGCAACGCACTTCTCTCTGCTTCTCGTCTCCCTCCCCCACAATTTTTTTCCTTCACTTCTCAGCGCTACCGAACGTCGGAGGGCCTAAAATTCTGGGGAATCTCGCCGGTACGTCGCGAAGCTTCGAAGATACTTAGAAGATCTAGTCTTTCGAACGTCTGAGAATTTTGAATATGCAGAAGTATGCAAATATGTACAAATTGCGAGGCATTCCTGAAGCCTGAAGCGCGACGACGGTGCTAGTTAACGTTGTTAAGTAGAAGAAAAAGCTGAAGTATCTTAGAATACAGTAGAGTCGGTTGTCGAAGAGCATCGGAGAGCATCGGAGAGGTTGCATTGGGTAGAGAGGAATATCTCATTTGCTCGCAGCAATAAAGTCTTTACGAGACCGCGCGACACGAGCGGATTATTCATGATAAAATCTATTTATAGTTGATTGTGTGCCGTCAATAAAGGACATTGCGTCGGATCAAGTAGAACGTGCCAGTTTTACGAAGCAGAATTTCACGGCGAGCCAGCAGGTTTTGTGAAACGCGATGCGTCTAACCGTTCCGAAGTTCTCTGAGAAAGGATATCGCCGCGGAAACGTCGGGGTCTCGCGCTCCGATCGCGATACCGGGCCTTTTAAATGGGACGGCGGGGATTCTATTAATAGAACGATCGAGGAATTAAAAATCTTGCCCGAGGTGAAATCGCGGATAAAGCCGAGCGAGCGCGGTCTCCGAAATAATTACGGCTTCTGGACCTTCGACTGATTGGGCACGGCTCGTGCGCAGTTCGATAACATGTCCCCTCCAGGTTTCAAATTTTCGTGAATTCAAAGTCGAATCGATCGCTGGCTCTTGAAACGATCTGGCTTCTTCCCTCTTCCTTAGCTTCGCGAAACTTCTCGCGAAACAACGGGGACCGACGAGTAATCGATTTTTCTAAGAATTCTCCGTGCTCGAACAGCCCGAGTGCGATTTTCCAGCGACACCGAAAGACTCGCTGAAATCGTATTTGAACGGCCAGTTAGAGCAACCGCTATATTTAGCTGTAATAACGAGATAACAGAGTCCCGTCGCGCCACACGAACCACACACGTGAGACTACACGGTGCAAATACTGTGACGTCTTTAAAAAAAAATAAAAAAAATACAGGGACAGATGCGGGCAGCACGGTGAACTGCGTTTTCTCGATGGAATGTGTCGCTTTCAGCCACTGGTGAACGCGAGAAGCCAAAAAACGATGAAGCGTGTTAGTGGGAGACTGCGAATGGGACAGATTTTCGATATTTTCAGCTGTTGGTCGATTGTGCATGCTAATTGGGTATGAACGAGCTGCGTGCAAGGGCGTTTGGAACCGTTTTCGGTGCTCGTTTTCTTTTCGCTCGTGGTGAATCAGGCTTTGTGGTTCGAGCCACAGTGGGATTTCAAATGCCCGTAACTCGGAGCTCCGCGAGAAAACAGAGCGGGCAGTTTGGAGCTGCTGTTAATTAACGTGGAAGCCGCGTGAATCCCTAACGGGATACCAAGTATTCCTCGAAAACCAATTTGGAATCCTGCGAACCGCGCTAATGGATGATCTACATATCAGAGGCACCTGGAGGACCATAAATACGACCACGAGCGGCTCGTAAATTTCACGTTCCAGCGATCACCGCTAGCGAACCCTACTGCTGTTTCCCACTATCGATACAGTGCGAGGCATGAATCTTTTCGAGAGTAAAATTCATCTTGTGAAACCCTATTATGTAGCTCGAAGGGGACATAGTTTAAACACCTTCGCGCTCCAAGTGTGCATTCCAGGAACGCTAATTTTAAATCGAAGTTGTATATTTGTGTTATTAAACTTTGTAAACGTGGAAGCATTCGTGGCTTCCTGGCGTTGAATGAATTATTAATCCTGGAGTTACTATAGCATATTCTTTCCTGTTCCAAGGTTCTATGTTTACTTCAAGTATTAGGCAAAAGGTCTCTGCTCGATTGGTGGCTGAATAAGTTGGTGTGTAAATTCGAGGAAGTCACGTGGAACGTGTGGATAATTCGAAGACTTCGTATTGATCGAATAGCCGCAGCATCGAGTACCTACTATCTATCGTTACGTGTTACGAGCACGTCGCCGATAAATTTCAATAGGCAACTGATAATCCCACGTTCATCAGCAGATTTGGTTATCAATTATTCTGTTATAGATATGAAACGTTCGAGTGACACAAGTAGCGTCAATAATTGCACCGTTTTGTGGAACACTGTACCATGAAACGTGCGTTATCGTCGGCCAATACTATCTAAACCGACTAAATGAATAATGGATCGTTGCCTAGTGGATTTAAACGCTGCGCTACGTAACCACCGGCAACTTCCCGTTGCACGTGAAACTGCAGAAAATAGAGCCGAGCAAAGAATTCTTTGGAGCATGACGAATGGGCGCTGTTCCGGTTAAAAAGAATTTCTAGTAACGATATCAATTTAACGTGTAAAGTAACACTTCCCACTTCGAGTCTTGAAAACGATGTTCGTTTAACGGTATTTTGGAAGAAGGCACGAAGGTTGTCAGATATTTATGCGCTGCATTAAAAGCCTCTTCTTCGTTATCATTGGACGGATCAAGAAGCCCGAGTTTTATTTTCCTCTTAGTCGGTGGGATTGAGTTATTTTCGAAATTCTTTGAAATCGCGGCAAGTTATTAGGTAACAGCAGGCTCGAGATAACACCTCTTGTTATTAACGACCATTTTTCTGTGCTTTCCTGAGAGATTGCGAAACTCAGTTTCGTGGAACTAAAAACTCCTTCAGTCAAATTGGAACCTCTCATTCATCCAAGAAATGATGATTCAGAAGAAGATGTATATGTCGACGATGATATCTAGAATTTGTATTGGATGGCAAATGTTTTCATTATTCCCCAATGTGAATCAGTAAAATTCTGAAGGCGTAAACATCCAGTCTTATTTAGCAGTTTCGATCGGCGAATCTTGTGACAGGTTTGATAGAATCTTCATCATCTTCGGCACTGATAAATTATCGATACACCGTCCCTCGTGCTTACAACGAATCTTTCGGGTTATTTACTCCGATAACGGAATCTCCTTTCATACAAACAATGTGAAGTGTTGCAAAAAAAAGTAACTAATAAGCTACTGTAACCCAGCGTCTCCGCTACAAAGGATTCGCCTGGGGACCGTGAACTTTTCATCTCCTTCACTCGACTCGCCACCTGTTTCCGAAGGTTCACCCTTGCACTCGCTGCCGCCCGACACGCAGCCGTGTTTTCCCTCCACGGGTCCCTCGAAGAATGCCAAACACGCGTGCCATCCTGTGCACGCGCGCAGCACGAAGAAGCTCACAATTGAGTTATGACCAGGCCGCGCAGCTGATCGGCCATATAAATAGATCGGCCGTACATTGAACGGTTATTCTCGTTGTACTGATACACTTCGACCGGCCGAGGACGCATAATACGATCTGACGCAAGTCCCCTTAACGATCGCCCGTTTATCTGCCCCTTTTTTCCAATTTCCAAACGATTGCGAACCGCCGCGGATGCTTCCACAGGGCATTGCGGTCCGATCGATCCGAGTTGACACTGCGGAGCCGACCACCACTTTGGGACCACCTGCTAAATGTTCTGTCTCAAACACAGCTGTGATCGATATTTACAGCCGTTCGAAAATTAACAGTTTCCCGCTGGAATGAATTCCTTAGCAGCGTCAGATCCCTCGTGGAATATCCAAGGACACGGTCGCCGCTTAGTAGCAAAAGCTTCTATCAGCCTTATCTCGAGGACGCGATCCCCGTTCGATCTAGACAGAGCCGAATGTGCGCCGGTGTACACGCTACACGGTCAATCCTCTCGCAAAGCCGTCCACCAAGGCTTTGAACTCGCGTTTGAACGCACTCAAGGACACCCCGCGGATCTCCTCAAAAGTCCCAGCAGCCGGAGCCCAGAGAATTTCCGCGGCTTAGGCCGATGGAGCCAGAGTCCCTCGGCTTTCTCGCCGTGGCCAGGCTCCGAGTAACGGAAAAAGAGGCTAGACGCAGGGAGGAGGGGTCGAAGTTTTAGGGCAGAGGCGAGTTCGTTCACACTAATCTAGATTCGGGATAATGTCGTCATCGGGCGCAGGTTGGTACGCCTCTGGCTGGCTTCCAGGTCTCTTCTGTGGAACAAGAAAGAGGCGTAGAGAGAGGCCAGACAGCCGGCTCAAAGGGTACTACTCCTGATAATTAATCGACGTTGGAATCAAGGTACAAATTGACCGGTGGCTGCAAGAAGCTGCGACGTTTTTGCAAGGGGGTGTCTCCACCCCGCGCGCAACGCGACACTCTGTCTTTTCCCTGCCGGGGGAAGTGGACAAAAGGACGCCGACGTGGAAGTGCGGCCGTCTCTGGCACAAAGAGTCCTCGTGCTCCACTTGCTAATCGCTAATGAATGCTCGCCGCGAACGGCTAGCCAAAGCGTTGCGCAGGCGAGCAGGCCTTAATGAATCGGCGATAGTCGCCTTTGCGGGAGTATAAAGTCGTTCGTTCTTCACAGATACCTTGTTCCTGACACCCTTCGCGCGTGAACAGTCGATATCCGCTGGATAGGTATAATAATAATAATAATAATAATAATAATAATAATAATAATAATACGTCTTTATTTATCACATTTACAAACAACAAAAAGAAAAAAAAACAACTTATGTGATAAATAGGCGAGGTTCAGCATATATGCCGTTTTGCAACCTAACCCAAATGTCGTGGTGCAGATTCACAACGCTTCTGCAGAAGGATTTAGCAAGATGCTATGGAAAGCATACGAGAATTTCAAAGTCGATTTTCTTGAAAATGAAGCGCAATATCGAAAAATCTTATTCCTTCTTCTCGACTTATTTACTTGTTACAAGTCGAAAAGCAACAGTAACTTTTTTCGATATCGCGCTTCGTTTTCGAGAAAATCGACTTTGAATTTCTTACCACTCCGACGCAACGTCGAGAATTTCAAAGTCAATTTTCTCGAAAACGAAGCGCAATATCAAAAAATCCTATTCCTTCTTCTCGACTTATTTACTTGTTACAAGTCGAAAAGCAACAGTAACTTTTTTCGATATCGCGCTTCGTTTTCGAGAAAATCGACACTGAATCTCTCGACACTCCGCCCAGACGCGTATAAGAAAAGACACCTTTAAAGAGCCGAGGATCAGCTGCTACGTGTGTCGCGCCTCGCCGCAAAGATAACTCGGCAGCCTTACGGTATTTCTGGTTTAGGAGGATCGAGCAGGGACGTGGACGAGCATCGTCGCGAAATGTCGTGAGAAAGCGTGCTCCGTTGAAGGTGGCCGAAGCTACCCGGCTTTTAAGGGGAACCGGCGAGCCACGGGGCAAATTAAGATCCTCGAGAGCGCGTGCAGCGGTAACGAGCATACAAAAAGTTCCGTTTCAATCTTGTCCCTCGATTCTGTTACGCCGCCGCTGGCCGGGAGATGCCTCGAGGATACGTGTTTAATAATAGGCTATTACAGGCAAGAGTAAAGCGAAATTACGGTGTTTCCATGTAATCAATAACTCGCGCACTCTCCCAGGGTCAGGCGACGAGCGTGGCTTGCCGCAGCCACTTCGTATATCCTGTACACGAACGATCTTCCTCTATGGAAGCTTCTGTGTATTAACATAGATTGCTGCCGTGACGTCGAACGTGACTTGGCGATTCCGTCTGCTCGTGGGACAGGCATATGTATCGATATCGTCTGCTCGCGACTGTAATGGCCGCTGCGTTTCTCCAGAAGCCCAGAGAAAATTGCAGAGAATCACTGAATCATTTCACAAATCCGTGACATCCAGAGAAATCACTGTGGACTTGAATCGGGGAAAGTGTTTATCGAGGGTAACACGGTGAACCCGAATGACTGATGCCCAGGGATGACAAGATAATTTGTATTAGAGCACTGGGTTATCTGTAGTAACTACTCTGATATAACAGTTTCTGTGAACAGTGGCTAGACGAAAGATACATGAAAGGCAGAAGAAAGTATTTCTGTTTCAATCCTAAATGCTCTACCATCCGCAGTGATGGTAGTTGAGGTACCTTAGGTACCTGAGCGCTGATCATAAAAATTCTGGGCCACTAATCGGAAGTTCCGTAAGACATACGTGCGCCCAGAGTCTCCAGCAACAAAGAGCAGCATCTGAAAAGAAGCGAGTGGCTGCTTGAGCACTGAACTCGCTCGTGGCCCGCAATACGACCAGCAAGAAGCACAAGCTTCCGTGGGCACCGATCAAACAAAATATTTGTCAGAAGTCGAGGCCCGTGGTTGCCGAAGGGGATAACTCTCCGCCGAGCAAATATTTGGTAGACCAAACGGCGTCGCGTACACACGGTCCGAAGACCGTTCCCTCGGATCGGGAACACGCTCCATTGTGACGTCAAGGGGCTTAGCTCATCGGGCAGAAACGAGGTGCATATGAAATCGAGGCTCGATCCAATCCGAGGTACCGTGCATTCCGTCGCCGAAGAGGCACCGCTACCCAGGCTGCATTAAAATTCGTGGATGTTTTCGGGCGCGGCGAGCGGAAGCTCGCGTCAACGGAAGATACCTTGACGCAAGATGCACCGATCGGGCGCTCGATCTACGTGAGTCCGGCGACTTTCGTAACGCTCCTCCTCGAAACGGCAACGCGTGGAAAGTGATCGTCGGTGAACTTGCAGCTCGTTACGTAACTCGACAAATTCCTTCGTCCTTAATCACTGGCGCATTGACAAAGAACCGGGAGATTCCCCATAGCTCCAGGCACCGAGAGCGTGCTGGGTGATTAGAACGCTCGAAATCTGGCATGACCAGCGATTCCCGGCGGTCTAAGTGACTCTGCGAAACGCAGAGGACCGTTGGAAGATCCCCAAAGTCGGAGCATTTGTCTCGTTTCCACGCCACTTTGATACGAATTTCTTTGGACCACTCCTCGGGCGAACCTTGGCGACTGGCTCTATGAATAGACGTATAAATCGCCGAGTTATGACGAAAATATTTGGCTATTTTTACGCTTCCGAAGAATCTCCGCCGTTGATACGTGGACGTCGTCTGTGGAGTAAGCAGGCAGATAAGATAGACAATGTTGAATATTATCGTTGGGAAGATAAGGTTTCTTCAATTTTCGACCGAGGCGCACAGAGGCGAATGACGATTCTGAAAAACGATTTGGCACCTCTTTTGTTCTAGAAAACAAGGTGAGATTTGTTCTTTTTGGAAACAAAGCGGCTCGCGACCTAGCCGTTTGATCTCTACCCAGAAGAATACAATTCTTGTAAAATGTTAGAAAAAATAATTCCAACGAAGATGAGTAATCAAGTATCTCTGTTCTAAAATTAAGAAACGATATCCGCGCTATCCTTGTCCCGTAAACATCAGCTAATCTCACAAAGAAGGTTCTTTAACCCTGAAACCACAAAGCGACAGAGTGTGTTCTACCGGTCAATCGCTTTCAGAGCAGTCGAAACACGCCGATCGGTCTGCTTTAAACACATACAATTTCACATTCGCGCGAGACATCAATGATTCATAAAACAGTCGATCCCAGCCGGCAGCCGCTCGCCTGGAAGAGCTCGTCGCGCGGATCAAAGGCAGCGAAACAGAGGAACACCATCGTTCCTTGAATCTTTCTTTCAACCACCACCATATGGTTCTCGCTGTAAAGCCAGCGGTTAGCGAGGGAACGTCGATTCGTTAGAAGAATTGGCAGAGATCGAGGATCCTCCGGGCACAGTGACGTCACCCATACGAAGAATTATCGCTCGCCTTCGGCTGAGAACGTCAGAGAGGTGACGTCGCTGAATTTAGACGCTTTTGACCAGCGTCCAAGCGAGAGGCTCGTCACGGACGACGGGCATTTTTCTCGGATCGCGGAGATTTATAAATGTACCGGACACGTTGCCAAGGAACACGTCCCCTTGGCTTTGCACCGACCGATGACTCGTACGGACGCTGCGACCACCGGTCAAGCGGAATTTCCAACGAAATTTCAGTAAATTTACATATCAGCTTCAATCGTGTAGAAATGAAGTTTGAACTGTAGGCGCTAAAAGCGCTCAGATAAGGGAGACGGCCTATGGTGCGAGTGAGGCCCATAAGGTGGCGTCGTTTAAGTAAGGAGTTTGGGACTAGAACTGGGGGGGAGTCGGCGGTAGCCGAGGTGGCTAAGGCGGCTGGCCAGTGCGCTGCGGTTCGAGAGATCGCGGGTTCGAATCCCGTTGAGGCGACTTTTTTTCCGGCTCCTACAGAAATCAGTTTAGGGGGAAGCTTGGTCGACAGTGTCCTCTTGAAATGGGGGGAGGTGATTGAAAGTACTGCAGAAGGGGGAAGTTGCATCGAGATCTGGTTGGTGGAAGTTTGCGGAGCGGATTAGACTTTAGTGGAGCAGAGAAATCGCTGGTTTATGATTTATTCTTTCTCCGGCCTGCGTGGTCGACCAACGGCAGAAGAGATCGGCAAAAATCGCGATAACGCCATAACTATTAATAGAACGAACCAGTTGTTTTCCCCGCGGCTATGTCCGCGAAAATAGCTCCTGTACCATTCGAAATCTCGCGCAACGTCCAGCACGACTGAGAATACTTGTCATTCGGAGTTGCATCGTGACCTATCCAATTTGCTCGCTCGCCTCCAAAAGCGGTTGAAATAACTTTCGAACCCCAACCCTTTTAAAGAAACGTTTGCTACATTCTCGATGCGATGATTGTTTTCCAGCACCGCCAAGAAGGAATACAGGCGGATAAAATCTTCTCGTTCAACTGATTTCTTGATCAGCCAAGAATCTGGCTCGCAGGAGTTTATTTGCTAACACGATTCGTGGGCTTTGCAAAAACCCCCCGGAGCAAGTGCCAAAATAAATTTTTCAAAGCTGGGTCAAGGCTGCAAGTGTATTTTCTCGTTACGCGCGTGTTTGATAAATCGAACCTCGAGGAACGTAAGTAATGGGACGAAGGAGCGTGGTCTTGCTACGCGTATCTATGCTTCATCACACTTTTTCTTGGGGAAATAGAGCGTGACGCGATTTAACCCTCGACTATTTTGCTCTGGTAAAGAATACCGAGCAGACATTGTTTTTGTCATATAAATATCACCGCTCCGCATTTGTCTTTCGTTTCCTTCAAAATAGATCTCCACAGGACAACAAGTGCTTCAAATTTTCGGCCGAAAATTTGAAGCCTTCTGTGACATCAATCTGAACCAAAACCTTCAACCCTGTTCCCACTTCCATCTCACCCTTAATCCTCTTTATCATCCAGCTTAACGTGCGTATGAGCGCGGCAGAAATAAAACGAAAGTAGTCGCGTCTACTTTACCGACGAAGTGATCCATTGATCACATGCCAGGAGACAGAAGCTTCAGTTCGCGCGATCAGCAACAGAGATCGCTATCTTACGGCGCGCTAATTGTCAGACGTACAATAGAGTATGTTAATTGCGATAACACGAGAACAGTCACGTGCTGGCTGGCGTGCGACGAAACGGGGGGCCATTCACCGAGGAATTAGCGGGCGAACGCGGCTCTTTCGTTTTCGTACGCGTGAAATAGTTTCGTTAATATGCAACAGGCTAATAACGCAGGTTCGCCGATCGCCAGACGCGATAAGGCAACTTAACGCCGCATTTCGGCGCAGCAGATTTTAATTATTCCTCGTTATCGCGGCACCAGCTGCGCCAGATCAAACAGCCCGGCGCAGACTGGCCCGTTCGTTGCTTTTTTTTATCAGATACTTTAAATGAAAAGATTACCGTGCCCGATAGGGGATTCATATAATTCCAGCGTTATCGCGCGCTATCGGCGTGCTTACTTGGATTCCCGACGATCGCGTATTACGTGGACACGTTTCTATCCTCCGTGACGAGTCGAGTGGTTGGACGGTGTCATTAGTGTCCGAGGTTCGTCAGCTCTTCGGTGCCCTTCACGGGGATCCAGTGGCGCAGTGAATTCGTGAGCTTCGCGGCTAATCTGGCTGACCGGGGCGAGGAATTATCCTCTTTCAGAGAGTTCGCCGGCCTCGTCTGAATCGACCTGGCGGCACAAAGCGTCTAGACGTCTCCAGGCGAGCACGCTCGCTGGAGTACTCGCGCGATATTGCCGATACACATCGTTCAACAAAAGAGGAGCCATCCGTGTTTTCTCTTTATTCGCGCGGCGATCAGCTGACTCGGTATCTCGCCAGAAACAATCGGGATCGATCTCCTCGGCTATCTCTTCAAACATATTACAGATTTTTCCGTCTCGCTGCTATCGGGTGCAATCGAGGGAATTCAGTGGAGATATGCCGAGAAGCAGAGTTGCGCGGAACTGGACTGGTAGCGTGCAAACCATTCCGGTAGCCATGAATACTTGAAGAGTGTCTGGAAAGTATGTAAAGCGGAGAAGTTGTAGCCCGAGAGTCGTCTCGTGAAAACCTTCGGCCAAGGGTCAACGTGTGCTCTCTTCCACATCGCCGCAAGTATCAATCAATACTCGACTACTATTTTCTTCCGCGTGGAATCGCTGTGTTTCTTGTCGTGCTAGGCACTATAGAACACTCTGATTTGGAATGAATCGTGGTGCAAGCTGCGTAAGCCTGAGGGAAAATTTCGGGGAATGTGGGATTCAAACGTCAACGAGTAGAAGCTGCAATTTATCCCCCAAGTGTACTTAATTCCATTTTTACTTGTAGGGTGGCCCGGCAAGTTCACGAGTTACGTGGGCTAGCATAGCAGTGTTCGTTCGCGAGAATTTTTCGAGAAATTTTATAATTGCTTATTTTGTATTTCTCGAGAAACTTAAGTCTAGGAAAATTATTATAAATCTCATTTATTTTCGGGAAAGAATTTTCAGTTAGTTCAAATTAAAAATGCATCTACAATTTATAATAAATCTTATTAGTAACATTAGATTAATTAAACAATTAATTAAAGTTCTCTTTTGTTTTCGATAAATATTATCAACATTATTCCAAAAATATAAATTCTGTAATATTTTTTTCAATTTCTCTAGAACTCTCGACACTTCTCAAGAATTATGATCTGATTTTTTATTTCTCGTGGAACAAAAAATATCCAGAAATCAGGAACACTACGTGAGACCAGTGTGTCAACACTCGATCGACATTTTTACGTCCAATACGCGACGGACCTTCGACCTAAGTAACACCCAAGCTTCTAGTAATCCCTGGAATCCTTATATGTGGTGTCCTCGCATAACGAGGGTCGAGGTTCGCCCTCCTGGCCGACCGAGGAGCTCACGAGCCGCGAAGAAGGTGCGCAGAAAACGGACATAAGCAAACAAATACTCTCAAGCACATCGGTAGGTATAAGTGTTCTCCCAATCGATACTACATTCTCATTGGTCGGCGCAATTGGATTCTGAGATTTCCATTGACTTTTATATTCCGAGGGATTCAATGGAACACGTGGCGGATCGTCGCGCGAGGTGGATTCGAAGAGATTTCCAAGATAAGAGACGTGGAACCGATGTTCAAAATAAAATTTCGAGAGATCATGGCAGAAGAAAATGCAACAATCGCGTGATAAATCCAGGAGTCAAATAAATCAGTGAACACACTTTGCAAGGGCAGTTTCGCAATCGACTAAAACGTGTGATCTTCGGGTAGAGGTTGTGCATCATGATTGCCATTGGCTGGGGTTTTGGATAGGAACGGGGTCGTCAGCGGGGCCAATTCGGAATCATTGAACGTTTAACTCCGCAACCAGCGGCATTGCTGCCGCGTTCCCTCATAATAGTGGACGTTCCATGAATGGAGAAAGGTGAACGCGTGGTTCACCAAGGACAGCCCCCGTTGCAGCGGAATGAGAGTGACGTGTCGGGAGGCAAAACGCGGAACAGCTGATCCCTCGTCGACAATGACAGGTCAATGAAACGCGGGCCAGATGTTCCGTAACTGTTCCCGCGGAGAGTGCACGGCCGTGTTCTCGCGGCGAGGAAAGTAGCACGCGACTTGGCCACGCGCTCCGGCCGAGCAGAACGGACACGTATATGGAGATGACGGCGACGATATCGCCGCGAAGACGCTGGATACTTTCTGTGCACCGCTTCACGTCTATTTTCCGCCGCTGTTTAGAGCCTTTGACGACACGTGCTCGACATCTGGATGCACCGCAATCGCCGGTAACCTTCTTAAAATAGAGGAGATTCCTGAGGACCCCGTCCGCGACGAGGGAGGAGACTTCGGTCCCATGTTGGCCAAGAGAAATTAGAATCGCGGCGACCGCTGGCTCCTCAACCTCCTCTTCGTTCCACCGAGTTGGTAAAAGTTTAGCCAGAGATCTGGGTGATTCGAGCGCGATAATTGCTCGTTTCGAAAAAGAAGCTGCTCCTACAACGTCTCTCTTACCCACCACGATTGGCCCCGTTCGTTTCAATCGAAACGGAATCGATGGGTTCCAATCCCAAAAGCCTTTACCCACCCCGACTCGCTTTACAGTCCCGTGCTAGCCGGCGACAGACGAAAAGCCACCCCGTTATCGATTGCCCTCGAAAAAAGGGGCGCGACATGAAATTCCTCGGCGCGGTTCCGCCTGCTCTGCTTTACTAACCGAGAATCGGAGTTATTTCGACGTAGAGGGCGCCAGCTGACGCAGGAAAGTGGCGCCGCTTTCAAAGGCCAATGGTTTTAAACGAAGCATCGATACGTGGGCGCAAAGCTCTGCCACGGGGGAATCGATCAGCCGTTCCCTTCTTAGGCTTCAGTTGCCATTCCCTTTCAATCGCTAACAATGGAACAATCGATTTTACCTGGCGACGGAGATCTTAATAGAAATCTTTAGCCAGCGGTCCAAAGAGTTAGAAGTTAGCGGCTTTCGGATCCAAGATGCGGTTCTCCAGCGATTATTCCGACAGTACGCTCAACTCTGACCTTGGCAGAGTTACAGCCAAGGCCAGCATCCCGGCACCTACTGTCAGAAATAGAAGACCAAGTGCACGGAACAATAGTTTCCGCGCGGCAACCGCCGCTGGAAACTTCCGTTGCCACGGCCAAATCAAATCCTGCGGCCTGTCGGGTGCCCCGGCGCTCGGCCCCGGGAAATTGATCGCAGAACTTTAATGGCGGCCATTTAGAGCGTAATGCGATCGAGATCGTGGCCCGCGATTTCTGCAATCAGTTACATCGAGCACGCCTGGTGTTTCCATGAACTTGGGCAACTTTAAAGGGAACGCGTTTGGATCCTTTTGTGGGAGGAGGGTTTTTGTGAACATCCTTGGATTTATTAAGAATAATGCGCCTAATTTTATTATCGAGCTTAATCCAGCAGCATTACACAATTATTCTCTGCTGGGGGCACCTTGGGAAGAGACTGTCGATTCGTTCAGACCACTCGTGCCACGTATTTTCTACGGGAGAGTGTTTGAAGGGAGAGTGAATGATTCATTAGAGGAGCCGATGGTTAGAAGCAGCTTGAGGGAGTAGGAATTGATGGAAAGTCCTCTGCTGGCGAGTCGAGGAGGCACCGCCACACCTAATTTACATCACGGCTAGAATTTGCGTAGGAGTGCTCCTCCTTTCAAGTCCCAGCTAGCCTGATCCCTATTTGGGTATAATGATCCCGGGACTAGTGGATTCCTGACTCGATTACTTTGTAATTTCTTTAAGCAACGTCTTCGGAGAACCACATTAAACGCGAAAGTGGCTCTAATTGCTGGTGCTTCTATGCTAATGGCAGACGCGAGCAGTAATGCACCACTCGTGGAGCTAATTTGCTTGGTTAACATAGTGTCGAAATTGGAAGAAATGAATTTTTGATTCACCACCAGTTTCCAACCATCGCGAGACTGGCACACACGCGATAAAAGAGCGCGAACGTGAGAGACCGAAGTCGCACGGGAGCACCTTGGCAGTTAATATCGTCGAGCGATACTAACGAGAAGCAAACAGCGCTGTGTGCTCGGCAAACAGAGGATTTTCATTCGAAAGGGAAGACGCATCGAAGCCGTCGGTGACTGCCGAGAAGTTCCACTTGAAACGTCAATGAAACACGAAGAAAACAGTTGCCGAATGGGAACGAACGTGCCGAAACCGTGGACTCGATTCAGCAAGCCGGGGAACGTAACAACGGAGGTCCCTTTTGTACCTAATTCATGGCATCGATCCGAAATAATGGACGAACACCTTTCTTCCACCGTCGACAGCCAGAACAGTGGCGTCGAAGAATCACCTCGACGAGCAGACACGTGGCTGAGAAAGGGGCTGACTACAATGCTTCAAAATCAATTTCCTTCGTCAAAGACGACATGAAATTTTTACTCTAAAAGTCTCCAGTTGATGAGAGTCTAAATAGTCCAAATAAACACTTTCCTCCCTTCGCGTTTCACTTTCGAAACAATTTTCCGCGGTCTAAACTCAGAAACTCCAGGGACCCTTTATGAAAAAGCGACTCGACCAGGTTTTGCGACTTTCGGCACCTGAAACTTTCCACCCTCCAGACAGCGCAAGGAATAAAAGGAACCCTTCGACTTGAAAATTCCAAAGTCGAGGGGAATTTCACCGCAAATCCTTTCGACAATTCCCCGAGCCAGAAGCTCGTGACCACTGTTCCGTCGCTCAGCCCGCGCAGGGCAAAGAGCGGAGCAGTGTCACGCTGACGAACCGTCCCTTTATCGCGGCGGGCCATTATCAGTCTCGGCCATCCTTTGTCCGCCGTCTACCTCGCCGCTTTGCTCGCTGGCGTTTCCGGGGTCAGGGGGGCGGTCGCTCGCTTCCCTCGGAGCGCAGCTTTTCCACGGGGGTTCCTCGAGTGCAGCCACGTCCGCGGAAAAAAGGCAAGGTGTGCCAGCCGGAAGGGTGGCGAGGAGAGGAGCGGCAAGAGTCAACGAGCCCGTCTCTCGTCGGCGATCTTAACGCAACCATCTGACCTTGCGGCCAGAAAAACAAGCCGCGATCTGTGCGCCGAGCTTGGCCTGCTACCAGAACCCGCGTTATTAATTTCCGAAAATACGCGGATGAGTCGCGTTCATTATCTTCGAGGGGCGGGGCGAGAGTACCTGCTCCACTTGCGCCAGGACTTGGATGCCGATGGAGTTCCGAGGGCCCTTTTCGAGATCCAGGGAGATACCCAGGCTGGGCGTATCGAATTTTGGGAGCGCGGAAAAAGTTGATAGCTCTCGAGACTCGATACGCTCGACTCGCACCTGGACGGATGAACTTGCAGGCTCGAGGCATAGGTGGCAGAAAAGACATCGTTTCCATCGATCGTAAACGCTTCCCCTCTTAGGACTATCGCCTGACGGGCTTCTCTCGCGCCTGTGACGAAGTGTTTATCTACTGGTTAATTAGTTTATCAACTGCAGTGACGATCGCGCGTAAAAGTTCGTTATATAACGCGCACGGCATTCGCAGCCGGGCAGATAAAAACGATTTCTTGTGCGCGCACGCCAGTTACACGCTGGATGATTGTCCCTGCCTCGTGGTAGGGGCAATCCGATCGCGATTACGTGACATTTGCATAGGCGAACGCAGGCGTTTTCCAACATTCGCGTAGACCGAGTAATTACGGGGTGCGTTTTAATTAACGGTAAGGAGGCCGCTCGAATTGAATACGACGAATTTTGGATTTTCGGATTTTTCGAAATATTGATTTAAGACAAAATGACAAATGTTTAAACGTAAAATGTCGATTTTCGGCCACGAGCTCACTTAAGTTTAGTTAATTAAAAAAATAAGCAGTAGAAGGAAAAATCCTTTGTCCAAGGATTAGATAATTTAATATATTAACTAAATTTTTTTGAATTTTCAATTTTAGATAATCCACTTCCGAATAATCATGGACGTATGATTGTAAATAACTTTGTTATTAATAAATATTTTCTAACGCCAAAATTCAGAGACATAGCTAAAGATACAACCTTTCAAACAAAAAAAAAGTGTCTTAAAATAAGTTTAATAGTTTCCGAGAAAAAAATCCCAAAAATCACACCTTTTTCAAATGCGCATCAGAGATAACCCGAAATCTGAAACACCTGATCGACCGCCAAAGAGACTACACAAATCATCAGAGAACCTAGAACGTCCACGGACAGATGGTCCGCTAGCCGCAGTTAAGCAACGCCTAGGGAAGTTACTCGAAGAAAGCGCGGGCGAGGAGAGTGCATAAATACTGCCTGGAAGCTGCAGTTAACGAAGTAAAACGACCACAGCTTGACACTGTGAACTGCTGGTGTCGAGTGGCCGCACACGCACGCACGCGTACTACCTGCGTAAATAATCGGCTGGCTCGCGGTCAGAACTGACCAAAGCCCCGGAAACGTTGGAGACGCTCGTGAAACCGTATCCGAAATAAATCGGCACTCTCGGGAATCGGAGTCCCGAGAGTAATGCCAAGTCCTTCGGTCGCAGGAGACGCCATGTGCGGTTCGGATAAGCCTTGATGATAAGGGAAACGTGAGCGATACCGGAATCGCGGCGATGCATACTCATGCGCCGCGGTACGTGGGCCAGCGGATAAATGCCGTCTAATGGGGCAAAAGTTCGATAGAGGTATGCGATCGTGTGTGGTGTAACGCGGCGGGTTTAAAAATACAGTCCCGTACGAGTTATAACTTGGGGGGCTATTTAAAGATGCCTGTGCACCGGTGCCTGTTTTTAATCTCTAAGTGGGCAGGGCCCTCGGCAAGTGCGCGGGTTTAGTCGAGGAAACTGGAGAAAATCGTTCGGGGGGGCCTTCAGAGTTTCGTTGGTAAACGTTGGAGTGGAGGACCTCTCTAGTCTGTTTGTAAAACAGAATCCTCTGTGCGCGGAGAATATGATATCAGAGTGCTCCATCTAGTAGACTCCGTGGGGCTATTTGTTTCTCATCTCGGCGACAAAGAAATTCCTGCTCCCCGCGGGTAAGGATGATCCACGTTTCAGTGGGAAGAAATACCCCCGGTTACCAGAAAGCAATCGACGCGACGCCGTCTCGATTTCTTGTATCAAGCATCTCGATCACGGCCACGTTGCCGGGCGACGAACGATACCCGCGATACTGCGCAAATGGCAGAGCAAATATCGCTGCCAGCTGATCGCTCGGCGAGGAATGTCGCTTATCGATCGCTTCGAAAAATACGGCGATCTTGTTTCCCCGATGGTTTCGGCGCAAACACAGAGCCACCGGCGCTCTTTTCAGCCACTCTCGTTAACCATTTAGTCCCTCCATTTCCATGGACGATCGAAGTTTGAAGCGGTGCACGCGCGAGACGGAACAGTGGGCGTTCAAAGGGAGTCGGAGTAAAACAACGCGGTTCAATCAACATCGAGATAATCGAGTTATCTGCCCCGTTCCGAGAGCACGCTTCGCCGAAACGCCAGAAGATTCCGGCTTTGGATAAAAATCGCGCTAACGATATCGCCACGATCCCTCCCCTCGTCTGTCGCCTCGGATCGCTCGCATTATTTTATCACCGGCAAAATGCGATGGCCTTGGAGCTCGAGAAACCGATATAAACGCGTTTGCAACCATTCAAGCGCTATTGCGTCTTGGCGTTTGCAAAACTTGGGGAAGTGTCGCGTAACGCTGCGCTCGTCCGTCGATTAAACTTTGAACCGAATCGCTTATACTTAATACATACGCCAGTGGGAGCGTGATTTAATGCGCGGTGTGTCTCGATACGCACGGAGTTCGAATGGTAATATTACCGAAAATTGATACCCCCTTTGGAAGATTAATTATCGAGTGGGAAGTGCCTCGATGTTCAGACTGAGAATCATTGTCTCGAGGTTTCAGGAAATGGTAGTTTTTTAAGGTTATCGGTAAGGCTCGCCGCAGTCGTTCAGAGGACAAGAGTGCTATAGAAATTTGCAGAGACCCCGGTAACGAATATTCGCCAGCGTATTACGTGAATCCGTGAATCCGCGTGTTCGCTCTGCGTAACGAGTTGGCAGAGGAGCTACAGAATTTTGGCGATGCCGGAGATTCCGCGGCCCTCCCTCTGAATCGAGGAAGTCACCCTGGAACAGACGAGAAAGTTTCGAGGCCACGGCCTAGCGACAAATCCGAGACCGCGCCTTCGAGCATCTTCTGCGCAGCTTGACCTCGCCGCTGGTTCATACGCGAGCGCAGTGTTTGCGAAAGAAAGCGAAGCTGGAAGTGGTCGCTGAGACCCGCGGGCAATTAGTTTGCAATTTAAAAGCCATTACCCGGGCTAATTGGGCTTTAATAGCCAGAATCTTCACTCGGTCAGCGCGAGCGAAACTATTCGATCCTGTCGCGACTGCGAAATGACGAATAGTCTGACAGTTTGGATATTGGCAGGGGGGTGAAGAAAACGTTACTCGGATAATGGCAAAGTAATGGCGCGAGGAGCACTGACAATGAGTAAAGAAGAATCGAAAAACAGGAGAAGCCTGCACAGAAACGTGGCAGCGGAATGGTCGAGGTGCACTGTGCAGCGCAAATTGCTGCTTGAAAACCGAGCCCCGAGGCTGGGTTTCCGCGTGCGCGACGCAAGAACGTCGTTAAAACGCTCCTTCGATGCGAGGTTCCTTTGAGAAGGGCAGGTCGGGTTTTCAAGGGCAGGTTTACCATTTCAGCTCGTCCCTCGCCTACAATACTGCAACCGAATTACAGCCTCGTATTATCATAATCATTTACCAGCTATCGAGTGATCAGCTGAACGAGAGAACGGCCATCTCGCCGTGGAGAATGAACTTAATTCGGGGTCAGCGCAACCCCGCCGTAAGGATAATCGATCCTCCGCCCGGCGAAGAGGAACGGTACCGGCATTGTCTCCGTTCTGCCTGGCAACCGCGAGATATCGATACGCGGGATTACTTCATCGGCCATCACGCGCGATTATTTATAAATCCGATCGGTTATTCTCGGCGAGCAACGGTCCCCGCGAACTTAACGACGCGGTTATCGATTCCGCCACTAACTTAATCGCTGCTTAACGACAGAGAATTCTCGCCTGGGACCATAAATACCTCACCAATTTCCCCTTTCACAGAATTGCTTCAAATCGCCAACATTAATACGAAAAGAAATCGCGAAACACCGCGACGGGAACTGCGAGGAAAAGTCCAGTCCCGGGGACTCGCGTGTCGCGAGCGAACGGTTTTAATATCATGGGGGCATATTGACCCAGATCCTGACACGTGAGCAGGTAACGTGATCGACGTTTTTGCTACGCAAACAGCCGGCGAAGCTCAGAGCGGCTCGCCGTCGGAAGCGACGGGCGATAAGCGACGACGCTGCGCGACCGAGTCACCAGGCTTTTCAAAAAGTTGTTGAATAATATACGGGGTGTGCCTTGGAACTGGGTCGGTCTGGTGCCAACGAAACCCCTGCGGGGGGAGGAGGACGAACGTTGCGAGGCAACGCTCGATCAATCGCGAGGCCCCTCGGATGCATCATGCTCAACGTCCCACTGTCTTCGATGATCGCGGAGATTCTAGGATCGATCGGCGTGATTCCATCCCGCCTCGTGGAGCGGTGATCGAGGCGGTGCCCGTTTTCAAGGTCTCCCAGGCGGACGGAGCAGATCGACCGGGCCGAGTTTCGTGTTACGGGGAAAGGGAGAAGTGGGCAGCGGTGGGTACCGTTGATTTAAAAAATTCATACCCTTCGGCGGGGCTGCGGGCGCAGCAACTCGAAATGATCGCATGGCACATTCATGGCTAGCGCGAGGCTCGGTGCGCCCGCTCGGGGGAAACTGGGTCAATATCCTGGGCGTCGCATTGACACGCGTCGCTCGCACGGGTTCCCAACGACATAAGCGGGATAAAGCGAGGAATAATTCGATGCCGCCCTTCCCGTGACCGGCCGCCAGTGGACAGTCAACTCTCTGGCCGCCGTTCCCTCCGCGGGCCTTTAATGAAAATTTTAAATTAGCCACGACCCGGCACCGTGCTCTTCCGCGATGTCATCGCGTGCACGGCGAAAATAGTGTCATCGACAGCGTGTTAATCGAACACTATCTTTAGAAAAACTACGCCTGCGCTCTGGGCCCTCGGATCGCGCGCCTTGCGGGAAGGCATATCGAAGAGTCGCGCTCCAAAATCCTTCCTCAAACTCGGGGATGATCGCGGGGCTTAGAAATTGGAATGTTTAAGAAGCGCAGGGAAAACTGGATCTCCATTAATTTAAAGTCACTCGAGGAATTTCTCCTCTAGGCCGATATTCCCTGGCTCGCACGAGGACTGTTTTATTCACGAGAAATTTGCCACGAGAAAACGGCGAAGAATAATTGACGCAGTCGCGCCGCAGGACCATCCCACAGGATCCATTCGCCAAGCCAGCGTGCCGCTGTAAAATTTCAATAGGATTCCCGACACGAAAAACGGTTTTACGATCGAAGCTGGAGAGACGAATTATTCACACTTGAGAGGCTTAATATTCCATGGTTAAATCTTGGGTCGCTAAACAACAAACAGATTCGATACGATAATCACAAAGTCTTCTTGCTCGCGCAGTTCCCCATCCTCTGAAATAATACAACACCGACGCAAGTAGAATCGCAGAAATTTAATTGGGCAAAAGGGCCATCAAAAGGTTTCCCTAATCAGGCTTCAATTGAAGCGAATCGAGCGACGTCGCTGAATTACTATTTCCACCAAACTCCAAGAAAGCCGCTTCAAGGTAATCCGGGCCAGAGCCGTGACATAAGAGGCATTATCAACGAGCAGCATTATCAATTCCCCGATCCGTGTATCCGTAAAGAACTACACGCGCCGCGATAACAATCATCCGCCTTGGGCAATTCATTTGTGCAATTATGCAAATTGATTAGATAACGGTGCGCCGCACTGGGGAAAGATCGAAGCTCAATCCTATTCGCGAGCTTAATCCCGTAATGCCGCGCGGAGGCGATGAATCTGTACGCTGGCAGGTGAATTTACGGGCAGGGGAAGCCGAAACGGCGATCGAGTTGCCGTCGATTTCGTCGTAGACGTTGCACGCGCGGATCGAAGGCCCGCCAAAAAATGCGGCCGAGCATCGGACAGGTGATATCGATATAAAAAACGACGGCCGATCGACACGGACACGAAGGCTCTTTATTTCGAGCGCCCCGATACATGCGCCAGGCAGGAATTACACTTTCGACCGTCGCTTTTTCGAGTGTGCGACATTGAACAATAGCGGGGCCAGCGCATCAATCGTCGAAACCGGCGATAAGGACGTTAATAACGTATGCAGAATGTATCCGCGTGTCCTTCGCGAGCGCTCGATATTGGCTTGTGCATCGATAACGCCGGGCGGCAAATATTTTTCCCAAAGAATGTGTTTTCCGCGTCGTATAAACCTGTCCTCGTCCCGGGACGTCGAGGTGGACGGCACCGTTTTATAATCGCTTCAAAACAAGCATTTTTTTACAGCCACGAGTATCGCAGAGTACGAATTATCGAGAACAGTGGCCTCGTAGGTAATCGGTATAAATTCATGAATTTATTCTGCTGATATTAAACGCGGTGACTCGAGCAACGCGTGGCACTTATTTCGATGGTTTCTCAATTTCAATGTTCGGAAGGACGAGACCGAATTCCTTTTAGCCGAGCAGTTGGAAATTTTACAAGCTCTGTGCTAGTTGGCAACGCAGCAAGGAACCCCGAATTTTTTCCCTTCTGGCATCCTCGATTCTTTTACCGCGCCCCGAGAATAGAGGTGTATACCTGAAATTTGAAAGGGACTCGAAGGGCGTATCCGAAATTTCAGGCAGATGATACCCTCGATTGTGCACCGCCATGATACAACGCCGAGGGAACACGTTCCTCGAGAATAGAATCGCTGGCTGGATGCGCTCTAGCGTGGACGTCGAAGTGAACGTTAACCGTTAATCACTTTAGAGTCTACAGTGACTTTTCGCTTCGAGTGCAGATAAAAACACGAGGATAACACACCGGGAGCCTCGATCTTTGCGCTCAAAGGACAAAGAAACGCGAACTGTGCACACAGCTACCTATCAGTAACGTTGTCTCGTTATCAGTAGATTTTATAAACATTCCAATGACGGAGAAGTTTGCTTTTCTTATAAGGGAGCACGTCAGAATTGAATTTCTGATAGTAGAATCCTGTATCGTACTTGGGAAGTGAGTTTAAAAGCCTGTGAGAGTAAAGCATCCTACGCAGAGACTCGTAACATCGTCTAATAAAATAATAAAAATTAAATTGCACCAGAACCGCATCTAGTATTTTATCAAAATCAATTTCCAGAGGGTAGCCTTGCGCTATGTTTTGTTCTATAATCTCAGAATACATGGGAATCTGGGAACGCGTGATGATTTCTGTGTTCGATCAGAAATGTAGCCTACGCGCTATCTTACACTTTGCGTTAATAAAAATATTATACCCCAAAGTTTCTGTGTCCCCAGAAATAACTTGTTCTTTGATTCTTTTCAGAGACTATTCTCTGACAAAGCAGCATTCTTTAATGAAGTATCTTTAATTGCCCATAGAAAGGAATAATTCTGCTTCCAGGCTGAATTCCTCCTGCATCAAACTATGCGGCTACGCGTACTCCATAAAGTTTTAATTGACGCTACCATATTGTGCATTCACCGATACTTTAGAGCAGTCGATGGTGCTTCATTCGCAAGTACCGTATTGTACAAATTTCAGCAATGCAGTAATAAATGGTTCGCGAAGCAAATAACCTACTACTTCAGATAAAACGCAGAGAGATACTTGACTGCTCAGGGGTCTCGCTCCAGCTCGATATGAAATACTAACCAATTTTGCCGATAAAAGATTTGCGCTGCGCTTTGTCAAAGAATACTATGAGAACGAACAAGTCGCAGGGGCAAGTCCCAACTGCGAGGCGCAAAGTTACTATAGAAAGTTGAGTCGCTAATCAATCAGAGGATCCTAGAGGTCCTACGTGAAATTCATAATCATGCAACGAACACAGATAACGTGGCATGCCAAAGTTGGATTAAGGTTAGGGCAGTCTAGCAAACGTCACTCCTCGCATTGTCACTCTGTACTCCAAGTAGTTCATGCAATATTGGGACATAAACGATTGAAACGTCTAGCTTGTTAAGGTTATCTGTCGTTATAGCGGTATCGGCCGAATAAAATGTTTACAGTAAGAAAGTATTCACTGCCATTCCGGTGCACAATGATCATTGGATGGTTCCAGCGGGACGAGCAACTCGGCACTACGATCACTACGAGAACGTGTCAGCCCTTTCGGTGGCGATGTTCGCGCGCACTGCACTGGTTAAGTGTGTGACAGAGAGTGTGAGAGCACTGAAAGGGCTGGAGAGGCGTAAGGGTGTAACGGCGATTACTGGCAGAAAGAAACGCGCGACACCGCGTTCCCGTGGTGGACGGCGTCCACGGGCACCGTGGTCGGGTTCCCCGAGCGTCGTGGGGGACGAGAAAGGAGAGGCGCGGGCACCCGCGGCACGCGTATCGCGTAAACATCGAATTCAGCAGACAGCCGCTAAAACGGCGAGATTCCCGAAGGTGGGTAGGTAGGTAGATGGTATCCAGCAAGCAGTAGGCAGCAGGCAGCATCGGGTAAAAAGAAAATCCCCCCTACCCTGTTCGTCGGGCACCCGCTCCATCGCCTTCCCAAGAGTAACCCAGGCACTCGGCACGCAGACGCACAGCTCTGCATTCGGAGACGGACAGGCGAACGGAGCGAGGTGCGAGAGAAAGAGCGGGTGCGGGAGGGGCGCGGAGGGAGATCCTGGGAGGAAGGGAGGGCCGATGGCGCGAGGAGAGGAGCGAGGTGAGGAGGATCGGGACAGAGGGGAGGGAGGGGAGAGAAGCCCCGAGAGCCGAGTAAAAGCTACGCTGGCTAGAGGTTAAGGCATGTCCTACGGTACTCACTGCTGATCTTCATGCCTCCCAGGGGCGGATTCGCGGGCAGCTTGTTGCCCTCGGCGAAGGAGGTGGTCCTCGGTCGGCCGCTCATCCTGAAATCTTGTTCACCGGCTCCTCGACCTCCACCTCCACCACCACCACCACCCGACACCGAGGTCTGGAGTGTGCCGCTTCTGCTTCTGCTTCCGCTGGCCGCCGCCTCGGCTGGCCGTGCCACTTCCTCCTCCTCCTCCTCTTCGCGACCGCTTCACGCGAAGATGGCCAGCAGCGCGTCCTCGTCGTTTTCGTTGCGGCTGTCGTCGTCGTCGTCGTCGTCACCACCTCGGACATAAATGACAGCACGAACGATAATCACATCGCACGCACGCATACACGTCCGCACGCGTCGGTTCTTTCTATATTACGCCACGGCCGTGCTCGATCGACGGGACACGAGATGGGAGAGAAAGAGAGCGAGACAGAACTACGCGGCTGGGAGAAAGGGAGGCAGACGGACGGATGGATCGGCGAGAGAGAAAGAGAAAGAGACGTAGGGGAAGGGCGGGAGGGAGTAGGATGGTTAGAAGGGGGAAGGGAAGAGCAACGAGCGAGCAAAGCGCGCGCAAGATCGAGAAAGAGGAAATTACGGCACGGAGAATCGGTGGAGGATCACGGAGAATGATATGGAGGATGATCGGTTGATCGGTGAGTTAGGGGGCACGGGGATGAGGAAGGAACACGGCGGACGTGAAAATGTTTCCGCACTTTCGCGACACTTGTTCGGAGTACACTCGCTCCGGCTGACGATGGTGGTCGGCGGCGATGGTAGCGACTCTCGCGATCAACGTCCGTTTCGCGATGGAACAGCCGCGCACCCGGGTTATGTTCACTCCGTTCGCGCACAAGCACTTTCGCGCGATGGAGCAGCCTCGTATGGCCTGACGATATATAATGTATGATATATACCAATTCGCGCGAGATACTCGTTTTTACTTGCGAGTAAAACGATGCCCACCGGCGGCCACGGTTACCGCGCCGGTGGCGTCCAACTACGCGAAAATTGGCACAATTTAGGCGACGATTGTTCGTATTGGTCGCTACTGTCAGGGAGTATCGCGGACTGAGAAGCGCGGTTCTACTACCTAATAGCCTGGCGAGGGCGCGGAGTGTTGCGAACGGCTACGCCGCGAGGGGAGGCGGGGGTCGACGTTTTCGGAACGGTTCGTAGCGCTCGCCAGTGGAGGCACACCGCCGCAGCCGCAGCCGCACTTGGTAGCTTTCCTATATAGCGCTATTCCACGACAATCCGGCTGACGGGTCGGATTTCTTCGTGGCTGTCGACTTATGTGCCTCACCGTGGCTTCTAGTGGGATCGAAAGCAGAAAGAATCTTTCCTTCCCCGACAACGCCTCCGACGGTTGCCGTTGTTGCACCGTTGTTACTCCTGGCGCACCAACCACTCGCGCTTTCCAGTTCTCTTCCTCCACTCGTCTTCTCTTTTTCGGTCTAACGGCGTAGTCGCTCGCTATCTTTGTTCGCCTTTCTCTCTCTCTCCCTCTCCGGCTCTCTGTCTCTCTCGCCTTTTCTTGCTTTCTTTCTCTCCCACCGTCGTCACCTCTCACTCCTGCAGCCGTACTTTCGGTGGGTGCGGGGGAAGCGCTACCGCCTCACCTCCACCACTGCCGCTCTTTCCCACTCGTTCTGTCTCTGTTGGTATAGCACGAATCTCGTCACTGCTCCTCACTCTTCCTCGCGCTTCACGACTTCTCAGGCCCGACGTTGTCGACTTGCCAGGCTTGTGCACAACATTTTGCCGCGACGGGCGTTGGGCCACGCAGATGAACGGTCGAGGACCGTGCCTGACGCGGACGTGGACGTCCCCGTCGTCGTCCTCGTCGTCGTCGTCGTCGTCCGTGTCGTCGTTGCTCGAGGGGAGGTCGTCGTCGCCGTCGTTGTTCACCTCTTGCTTTCGACGACCATGAAACCACTATGCAATTTCAACGGCGCCTCGCACCTGGCGCTGGAGTAGGGGATAAAGGCGCGGGCTCGATTCACGCGACAAAATCAATCCTCCACGATCAACGACGACTTCTCTTCCTCGTCGAGCACGGGAACACCACACCAGCTACGAATTTTTCGAAGCCTCCTCAGACATTGACCCGTTCGGGCGAGATCGGGCCACTCGAGTGTCGGCGGACATTGCCGAAAGTGACGTCAGCAACACCCCGCCCTGCCCCTTGCCTAGTGAACGATCGTATGGCAAGTGCGATGGCGCGTCGATCGCCTATCGCATCTCCATCTTGCGGCAGCTTTCTACATGTAACGAGTCGAGCGCGAAATTTAACAGTGCTTTATCTGCTCTTCGCATAAAATTACAATCAATGTATTAAGAAATAAGAAATAATTCCAGTGTATGTATTATGATATTCGTTAAAGCAATTAATATTGCGATTTCTTTAATGCAATTTAATATATACGGTGTATCCAAAGTTCAGTAAATGAAACCATTTTGCTGTGGTACGCTTTATAACGTACCTCAGAATAAACTTGAATTCTAATTCTGAATAAACTTCACTCACACGTCTTACTATTTAACTGACTCGTGTATTATCATCTTTGTGATGGTTTTTATCAAGTTTATATATCTATTTAAATTCTCAATGAAATAGTTTATTATAATCTTAGTATATAATAATACAGTCATATCATTTAATCAATTACGAGTCTTTCAAGTTAAACTTGAAGTATTAATTTCAACTGAAACATGGAAAAAATACATTGCAATCGATGTGAACGTTTCGAAGTTCAATTTGAAATTGGCGCGCATCAGTTATAACATCGCCGACTCCAGCGCCGCCTAGAATCAGTCACTCTGTGCATCCGGACATTGAACGACGCGGGCAAACGGTTCCTCCTTAATTACACTTTGCACGTTACTGAAAGCAAGAACAGCTTCGGATTTATCAGCGAACGCATAGGTAGCTTGTATTTTTCTCGAATTATCATTTTAAAGTACACTCGAATGTGCGCGTATCAAACGTACTTATATTCTCATTGTCATTCTCCCACGGTCTATTACACCGTGGATTCTCCTTTCTCCGATAGAAACTAGACAATGAAACTCAATTTCACGTGCGCAGGCACGTGACAGTAATATTATCGAAACTCTAAAAGCTTCTCGACGATAATATTCATATTTCACATCATTGCATTCAAACATCTCTTCCCCATTCCTCAAATTTCTATTCTCACCAACACAACCTCTCAACCGATCCCTTAACTCTATTCTCTAATCCAAAAAACATCGAGACTTTCGTAAATACGCTGACGCGCATTCTCTCGCGACCCTCTCTATTCTTGAAGCCAAGTTCATTAGCACGTTCATTACATAAATCGCATCACGTTCGGCGATCGTCAATCGCGAGACCAGCGGCACAACGTTCCGCTAACGGTAACGAACGTTAAGGCAGCGGTAAAGTCGTTCTCTGCATTACCCTGCGTCAGTTTAACGTTGGCATAGTAGGTAGCTACCTTGACCAAAGTTCCCGTCAAATCCGTACCGCCATCTAGTGTCAGTTTCTTATAAACGCGAGCGCGCAGTGTAGTGTCTCCCCACCCTAGGTCCTTTGGCAGTCACCAAAGCGCGGGCTAAGGTTCAAGTTGCATTTTAGATGCGAGCGAACGCACATCGTTTTCGGTTAGTGGTCATGAACGGAGTTCCGTGAATCCCGAGGACTTCCGCGGAGATAGGATCGAGCTTGTGCCCCGGCTGTGATCCATTGCTGCCTGGTCCCTGCGCCCCGGAATCCCGGGTAAGTCAGAGAATCGTCGTTCTATTCCACCGGACCCTTAACCTCGCTAAACCACGGAAAGTGCATCGACTGTCAACTCCGGATTAACGGTCACCTCCGCGCAGTGTCACGTGACGGCGTGTCAGCCGAACGCTTCCTGTCGCGCTCATAGAACAAAATTGCCGCTACTTTCGTTCGATACGTCATCGCGTTAAAGTCGCACGTGGAGTTGAAACACGGAGGCGAAGCGCATCCGGCATTGACGTGATTGCCCCGAAGGAGGGCGGATCGCGCGATTCGAATTAACGTTGACTTTCCTCTGCGGCAACGGAAATTGGAGCAATGACACCCGGAGGAAGCGTTCTGCCAATGTAAGTGCCGGCGACAGTCGATGTACTTCATAATACGCAATACGTAGCATCAGATACACAAAGATATTTCGGCTAAATATATGTGCCCCGTGAACCTCAGAATTTCTGCTCTTCTTAACTCAGCCTCTCGATTAGATTCCACTTTCAACGACGGAGGATTTAATCCTCCTTGAGACAGTCGCACATTCCGCGAGGCGTGTTGTCGTATAAATTGATAAATTCACGCGCGCTAGTGGTTGCCTGCTAGCTGGACCGCGAAAGTCACGTATCCGCCGTTAGCTGGCCTGCTACGCGCGCACAGAGGCCCCTCGTTAAAAAGGATTAATACGAACGATTACGCTATCAAGCGATCGGGGTGTGAAAGGTATTACGGCCGCGAGCAGCGTCGCCGGGAACTTGGGCCCAGTGCTTTATCCGTCCGCGTTATCTCGCCCCGGCCAAATTGTTTTAGCGACGAAAAGTTTCTCGGAAGTTTCGGACGGCGCGTGTTAACTGTACGGGGAGGGCGCTTGAGGGTGGGGGTATGGAAGTCTGCACAAGACTCGGCCACATTAATAAGGTGAATGGCCCCATTACTGACCACGTCCCCATTAGTGACCACTTCATTTTGTTATTGTTTATTGCAACACAGAAAGTGAAATATAAAAGAAATATTTCAGTTATTGTTTCATACGTTATTTATGTAGCCGTACATTCATCTTTAAGTAAATTCACATGTAAATTAAGACTTGGTCATTGACATGAAAGTTGACAGATTCTAATACCGCGAGGTTATACTCCAGATATCATTAAACTCGCAAATTTTACTATAAAAATACATGGATCCATGCAGTAACTTACTCAAATTAACGAGAAATATATACAGAATTATAAAAGAAAAAGAAAATATCCATTTTCTTTCATTATTGTAGCAGAAAATCGTGGTATAAAATAGATGGTCACTAAAGGGGACATCAGGTCCAATATAATTTTCGCCATAATTTTTGTGTAAATAGTCAAATATCACTGTAAAACTAATTTGATTCAGAAACTAGAGACTTCAAAAAATACAATGATCCATACTTTACTAAAATATTGTCGTATATTAGTAAAAAATATACTATTTCGAACCAGTCACACTCTTAAACGGTCGCTAATGGGGACATTTACCTTACTGCAGAACGGGAAAGTTCGGCGCGGCCGGGGCGAGTCGAAAAAAATTAGCGGAACTACCGAGGTCGCGCGCGTATCTCGCTTAACGCGGACGGCTGGGTATATACACGCGTAACTCTGTGCACTCGCGAGGAATCCGAAATGCTATTCGGCCAGTATAATCCGCCCGAGCATCGGCACTAAATTACCATTCGAATTGATTCGCGTTTCCACGCTGCAACGGGAGTATTACCGCTCGGCCCACCGATGCCGCGATTTATTTGGAAATCGCAACAATACCGTTTTCATTAAACAGCAGCCGGTTTCGGGCGCATAGGACTAGCCGCGCATTGTCGCCGGGGCATCGAGTTGTGCTCTGCGCTTCTAATGTTGATCAATGGCCCCTATTTTCCTTTGTCGCGCGGGTCGATATCATTGTGCCGATGCTCCTGCATCGGGCCCTCTAATATGTACATTGGTTATTCTTCCATATCGCCGGCATGTGTTCTATGTGTGCCGAAGATTTCTGCTCGAATGTTGACGAATCGTCCAAGCGAATTAAATACATCGCGTTTAATCGCGGAGGAATAAAATCGTTGCATGCAAACCAGTGTAGACATTCTGTGGGCTTGTTTCTCACGGGGCTTCGACGTGACAGCGGCAGACAGCGCGGTTTAAAGGCTCGTTTGCCACGCGACGATTTATGCACGCGCGATTATGAACGGCGCGGTAGCGCTCGTCGCGGCCTCATGCAAATCGCGTGGATTCCTGACGATTCAATTACACGCGTATGCACGCCGGGCCCACGCGCCACCTTTTTTCCTTTCATTTTCCCCTTTAACGCGCATGCATTAAAAACGCCCGTGCACTCGCCTCGCGCGGCGCTAATCTCGTAACGTTCTGAGGCGCGTGTGTTTGCATGAGACCTGGACGAAAGGCTCGCCCAGCATGCATACTGTAAAACCGGGAGGGTGATACACTCCACCGTGATTTCGATTGCTTTTTCTTCCCTCTGCCCACGAGGCGCCAGATTACGTCTGATTTTTCAACGCTCCGCGAGCTTTCTCGGCACGAATGCTTTCGTAAATAATCGCTGCAGGTGTGAACCTGCCTTCGACATGGGTGTTTCAGGAAATAGTTGTTGGTAGATAAACTTAAGGGGATTATTAGTTTTCTTAAACGACTGGAAAAAATAATTCTTTAGCGAGGGTCAATGAACTTTAAGGTAGATATTTTCTTTTTTTTCGTACGTAATGAATAAATTTACCGTTAGGTATATATATGTTTTAAGTATTTTTTGCTTACACTATTTTCAAAGAATCTTTCACAGGTTCAAAATATTTCCTTCGTCATTGTGCTGTCAGCTTTATGTACTGTCGTCTTTGTATCCTATCCACTGTTGGCCGCATATCTCACCCCATCCACGATATCTTTTTTCACGGCTATTCCCGCAGCTCTGCCTCGTCATAAAAGAGTTTCTCGCGTATTGCCGCGTCAAATTGCATCAGGATCTCGTCCCCCTGTCCGCGGCTGCACAATGGGAAGACGAGTGCAGGCGGAGACAGTGCGAGCGCGAGAAAGAGGAATTAGTACGGTTGGAAGGAGGAGGAAAAACGTGGAACGAGTGGCTTTTCGGGTGACGCGCTTTCCAGCCTTGCATTTTCGCACCCTAACGAGATTTCAACGGCCACTTTAGGGTGTCGCGAAAATCCTTTCAATGGGGCTGAAGCGTATTGTTAGGCAGAGTCTCGTCGTATCTGCGCGCCTCTGCCTCGCGAACCGTGGATTCGATTTGTTCCCCTTTATTTCATTCCTCTTCCCCTTTAAATTTCACCGGATCGAGACTCATGGATTCGAGATCACGCTCCACGGCGAGCCGTGCCGGAAAAACTTTGTAGGCGAATGGAGAATCGATGTTAAACCGTTACCTCGTTCATGAACGAAAGGAACGAAAGATTCATTGCGAGCGTAGATTCGATTTGCTCCTCTCGTCTTCAGCCCCACAGGGTAAAGGCTCGTCGATTTAAGATCAATTTTAGCTCCCCGAGAACCTTGGCGGTTCAATGGGAATCGAATTTAAATCGTTGTCCACGTAATGAACGAACGGGCGAGGTATTGTATTCGATTCCCTCATCATATCATTTTCTATTCTTTCCCTTATCAATTTGAAATCCTGCCGTGTCTCACCTTTTAAATTTGTATTCACTTTAAATCACACTAATTTATCTAAAAAAAAATTCAGGCAAATCCAACGAAGAGGTTTTACAGAGCAAGCATTTTTCTATAATTTCGTTTTTCTGGTTTCCTTGTATGATTTTCATTGATCGAGTTATTCGCGATCAAACAAAAAAGGCACTTTTCACTTTGAACACCTGTACCTTGCGAACTCATAATCGTAGAGAAATCTTCATAAGTATTTTGGAAAGCTAAGAAAATTTCCTCTCAGAATCTTTTCAAATCCATTTTAAAATGATCCCAAAAATTGACAAAAATGTTTCGAGTATAATAATTTAGCCACCCACTGCACATCCCCCAGGATTGTTTCGTGACGCGCAAAGTATCTCGACGCAACACTCCCCTTAATCCCGCGCATAATAGAAACTGATGGTTAAAGTCGTCCCGTTAATATCCTAAAAGCGGCAAGATTTATTGCCCCCGAAATATTTGAATATTCGAATGCGCATCGACGTTAAATTGCGATCCGCACCCCCGGACGATAGCCCGAAAGTCTTAGCGTCCCCTACACTTCGTATCAACCCCATCCTCGGGAATGATTCGATGGCCAGCCTTTGAAATCGCTCGGGCATGAGTGTGCACATTTATTTGCGCGCTGAGGGGCCCTTATTCCCTAACGAGGGCGATATCTTCCGCGGCGTGCAGCTTCGATCTCACGGAACTCCGGCTAGGCGAGCAACGGAACACGGTAAATTGGAAAAAAGGAAGCTCGCCGCGACCTCTTTCCATCCGCCCCCCTTTTTAATTGCCCCGTCGAGGATACGCCTAGTGGACACTGTTAATGGAATCCCGTAATAGAACAGAGCGTAGAAAGATATACCTACGGAACTTTTTCCCCATAATCATGACCGACCACGGTGTGCGATCAAACGAACCGTTCCATTCACGTCGATGCCCAGCTCCATTGCTTCGTTAAAAACTGCCACTAGTCGAGCACTTTCACCAAGGATATTTCGCAGCGTAGCCTTTGTTACATTAGGGTGCTTCTTATTTGCACGCGCCGAATTTTTTTTTTCGTATTTCTTTGCTCTCTCTGTTTTTGAAGAATTCTTTAAATTCGAACTATTGATGAATTCTAAACTTTAAAGCCTGGTCGGCACCCTTTCCAGTTCTCCGATTGTAACAATCTTCTCCGGGGACTATTTTTTTATTAACAGAAACCATATTAGGGGGTGAGAGCAAAAGAACTCGCATGTTAAAAATAAGAGCCACCCTATTGTTACAGCTAGAAACTCACCGCGCACAAATATCTGCACTTTTCCGAAGCAACCGCCGTTCCACGTGTGAATGTGGCAGTAAGTTGCGGAGGTATTTTTGTGGCAGCCTGCTGCCTCGTTGAATTCAACGATTTTCTCCGTGGCGATTACGTTGGTACAGACCGTGCTACGTGTTACATACATGTTGCACTGTTTACTCTGCCCGAATTTGCACGGTCCTCTGAAAAGCATAAAAATAGAAGCTCGGAAAAAGTCGCTAGCCTCTAGATGAGCCAAATAATACATCAAATTTCTGTTGATCCGCGACAGCGGTGTCTGGCGTTTCATATCGTTCTTCATCCGTTCCGTCCCATCGGAAACTCCATTTACTCGCGCGGAATATTCGAAGGAATCGTTACAAACCTGTCCATCCTCGTGGCCGGCGAGTAAATCGCGTCTTCTTTGTTTCCTTTCTCGACGGGGAGGGAAGTTGCCCGATGAGAAATTGAACGGGCACGAATAGAGACGGTTGACTGGCAAACCATTCAGCCCGGTATATATTTACGTTTTTCGTTCGACCGGCGAGTCGTGCCTCTTTCTTTAGTCGACCGGGATGAAGTGATCCGAAAGGGCGAGCGCGACAGAACGGACGCTCGGATCTGTTGCAATCATTTTCGGCGAGCACGCACTGCTATAGATAAATTCATTGAACCGACTGCACCCGGGCGGGGCGAGCGCGGGGTGCTTGTTTCCACGACTGACGGATACAACGGCGAATTAATCCCCATGGCAAAGTGCTGCGCACCATAAAACGGAATAATCGCCAGCGGCCGATATCCCGAAACGGTCTAACGCTTGTCGATCGGCCGAGCTCCACGAAACGTTAACACGCGTGAATTATAGATTCCATTCCGGGAGCGATATTTCACGTTCCTCCTGAAACGTGATCGGCTGCCTGACCTAGGCCAGCGCGAAGTTGACGCAACCCAGACCTGATTCCAAGCTGACCCAGAACCCCGCCGCACCTGGAGAGTAACCTAATCTTAATGTGGCCAAACAACTTTGACCTAGACATAATTTCAAGCCTCCCGATCCGAGTCCACCTAGAATAGAACGCCTCCTGAAATATCGTACCGATCGGTCTTTGGGTATCCTTCCTCGCGACACTGTTAGCTATCCATTTCTCTCCACGTCTCTCACACTTCCAGTTTTACTTTTATAATCCCAGAGAAATCTGTCGACTGATTAAAACAAAACAAGCAGCGTGTAGAAGTATTTGCTGGCCCATCGACGTTCGGGTTCATTAATTTTTTATTCCCCCCGATTCGCGGGGCAGCCAGGCTTTATCGCGTTTCGCGAATTCGGGAAGCGGCAGAAATAATAGCCCGCCGTGATCTGATTATCACTGTCCGCGAAATTAGCATTTCGCGTACCGATAATTCGGCCGTCCGTGACGGCGCGGAAACATTGGGCTAGATTGTTTAATAAGGGTTTTCTATCGATCGCCAATAGCCGCTCGCTAATCTGACTCCGCGAAATTGAACAGCGACTGTTGGGCGTAAATTTGCGCCCCGCATTTCTACGACTGATTGCGAAAGATCGCGTAGGAATATTCTCTCCTTGACCGGCGCCTACAATCGATAATATTGCTCCTCCCATTCACGTTGATTCTAGCATACTTCCAATGCCTCGACGTTAAGTCCGAAGTACAGAGAGAACTGTGTTTTCTCTTCTAAACTCAGAAATACTTGAAAACAGTAGATACCTCTCCCAGTGTATCCTAACGGCCACAGTAGTTTCACGTATCGACAAAGTACCAGTTAAGCATACAACACACAGAACTTTTCAATATCTTCCTGCCTCCGTACTCTCCGCATCGACGTTCACTCTAAATTTCACCATCCTTTTATTCCGATGCTTCCCATCCACCCCACAAAGCGTACGGAAAACAGTGCGCGAAACGGGCGAAAAAGGAACGCCGATAAAGTATCGGCCGGAGCGTTTCCAAAGGGGCACCCGTTCGCGAGGAGCACGTATTATTTCGCTTTTCCCAGAGGCCTGCAACAAGTACAAAACGTCGGTGGGAAACAAGTGACCGACCGTTTTCGATTAAACGCCCATCGTAGGAAGAGAAAGGGTCCCAAGGTATATACCCTTTCTTTCAGCCGCGTATAAAACTTTGACGTTTCCTAATCCCGTTAAAGCACTGCCTCGGCGGCTTACAATGAGCCGTTTAATGAACGTTTAAATATACAGGCTGCCTCGAGTCTCTGGTGATTAGCATCGAGAGCGAATCCGTCGTCTTAATTAGCCTCGCCTTGTCGCCGTTGTCGTAGCAGTGACATTTTCATTGTTGCCATCTCTCTCGCTCCGTGCAAAAGAACGAGGCGTAAAAACCAGCTGGACACGTCGTCCCTCGTCCTCCCTCGTCCTCCTCCCTCCGTTTCTTATCCACCCTCACCTTTGTGTCCCCCCGGCGCCGCTTCGTTTTCTGGAACCGTCGGCGTCGCTCTCGCCACGGTTAGATCGCGTTTGTATCAATCAAACGGCGACGTGAAAAATGATTTCGACGTCGGGGCACGCGACGCTTTAAACGTTGATTCATAGGGCGGGAGGACCTGGCGGAGGGGTGTGCAGATGGAAAAGGGGTAGCAGGGTACGAGGGAGCTGGGAAACGGGCGCGGGGGTTCTGATAGAGGTCGATATCGCGAACCAGGGCACGAGTTTCACCGCGGGTATCGCGATCTCGCGGTTTGGGCCCGTTTCTAGTCGATGGAATAATAATGCCGCGGTGGAGACTCGATAATTCGACGGGTATCTGTTAAACGCGATGTCTCCGTTTGAGGAATTTAAGACACTGGACGGAGTTTATGCGAGAGGCTGCTTCATCTTAGTTTCTTGAGGAGTTGTACTTACGTCGGGCTCTCGATGAAAAATGGATTCGACGATGGGATCCAGTCGCATGCTCTCCGTGGTCTTCTGACCCGAATCCTCTGGAATCTTGTTTCTGCGCTGCACTCGCAACAAATGGTCGAGCAAAGTTGTGGCTACACGCGGGGGTAGTTGTCAGACAGGACGAATGAAAGTAAGGACTTTTAGAAATTCTGCTCCGTGTCAGCTTGCTCGCGCCGAGCGGTGCGGGAGAGATGGAACAGTTACGGGAGACGATTCCCCGCGTCTATTTTTACTATTCTCATTCAGTTAGAAAGTATATTGATCACGTGGGCTTGGTTTGCGAGGAAACGTCAGTCTTCTCTTCTAGAATTTAGTAAATTCCACAGTTATTCTCCCGCAGAATTCTGAATGCTCACCGGTCGAACGAGAGTCTCGATCAACAATACTCCTCCCTCGCTCCGAGGCCGTCTACCTGCGAACTTACCTGAAATTCTCCCGCCTGACTGATTACCCCATTGTCGATGATGCAGCGCGTACCGAACTTTTTCATCCGACGCAATCTCGAAATTCCTCGCGAAATTTTGACCCGCCGGAGTTTGGCGAACAGCTAACAAAGAGAGAGCTGGGAACTTTTCCACTTCGCCAGCAAGTTCCTTTCGATTTTTATTACCGATCATCGCTGCGCTCTTCCCGCCGTAGACTCGCGCCTTTCACAAACGATCCAACGTAGAAAACACGATCGCCTATTTTTCTAAAAATTATCTGCCCCGCGATTACTTTGAACCTCGCCAAATTTCTGCTTTGGAATCTTCAACCGTGGAATATTATTTCGTCGCGCACGGCTAGTACAGTTCACTGTTAGGGGAAATCACGTTACAGAGGGCCATCGAGTAAACGAAACTCGTCGTTTTCTTGAAGAATGTTTACCATTATACTCGCATGCCACGGTTGAAGCGGGCGGCTTGTGGTTTCATCGCGTGCCTCCTCGCATTCCACAACTTTTCAGACTTTTAAATCGAGAGTACGAAATGGCAGAGGGGCTTCGATTCAAGCTGCCTGCCTCCGCATGAAATCCGTTCCAGTTAGCCCCAGCCGACGTGTACACGGATCAGAGATATGCGCCGCGCTCGTATCAACCAATTATATCGCACTTCGGGGCGCGAATTTTATAATGGGAAACGATAACTGCTAATAAACACGTTTCGCGGGATGAATAATGTGCAGGTAGATTTAGAAAATGGTACTTAGAGTTCAGGCGATTTAAAATTCACAGGGTGGAATAATTCTATACCGAACGTGCCCAATATCGACTTCCGCAGATTTTCCAATCTTTCATCTCCTAAGAAGATTAGGCGGGGCGAAGTACAGAGGGCGAAATTCTATACCTGGCCACGAGTTTGCACCTGGCTTTGCTCGAAATTTCTGAAAATGGCCCCTTTTTGCACGGCGCGGACAGGTAGATGCACCGGCACGGTTCGGTTTACAGACCTCGTAAATCTTGTCTGCCTTTCAAAGAGTTTACACTCCATTGCTGTCTTGGCAGTCGTAAAATTCCTCTGGAACAGGTGTATTCCTGTCTTCGTGGTATTGAGAGTCCCTCTGTGAAAGTCTATCGCGAGAATCTTTTCATTTTCGCCTGTAAAAGAAGGGAAGATTGTCCACTTTCTGCTTCCTCTGAAGATGCATCTACTTTCCACAAATTCCAGTTTAGTTCTAATGAAAATCTAATTAGAGAAACTTTCTAATTCTGAAATTTATTAAAGAACACAGACATTCCCTCTTATTTGGAGAGCTTACGTTGTAGAAATTGGCGCGCACCACGAGCATAATGCAGAATCAAATTGGTCAATCATGATCCTTGCGTAGTCTGCATAATTTACTCTGCGCTCGCTCGATTGGCCGATTCGATTATTCGTATCACATTGTGCTGGGATGCACATGGCGCATCCGTCAATTGGAAACTAATGTACCACGTTAATGTAACAGGATTCACTCTTGTCCCGTTAATGTATTTGTGTGTAAACGCGCGCGTTTAACGTTAAGGCTGGGGTGGAATTATAGCGAAGCCATCGAGCTGGCAATGTTTCACGAGCGAATAGAGAGGAGAAAAGAACCGAGCTATCCAGGCGTTAATTCTGCGAACTATCGGACATATTAAAATGTCACATTTCCCCGCGTGTTGCACAATTTGATTGCGCGAAATCTCCGAGGCAAACTCTTGGCAAAAGCGGAACCAGTATAATGTTTCGAACAGAAACAGAGCTGTCCGTTACTCGGAGACAAAATCAGGAACGATTTGTATGAACGTTCTTTGTTATCTTTGCTGTTAAATTCACCTCTGCAAAATTATGCTGCGATTTTACGACGCGCCCCCTAAAACTCATCGATAGTTTACACCCCCCAGGAGCAACCGTTTTAAACAAATATGATCGTTAAAAAAACATCCAAGATCTCCGCTAAAAACCTACAAAACGAAATCACCCACCACGCGGAACGTTCGACGAAGATGTTCTCGTTCGACGTTTAAAAATCCACTCGTTTAACTAGACGCGCTTCGCGCTCAACGTTCCCTTCCCTGACAGTCAGTTAGTCGAGATGATGTATGATAATGAGCCAAGAGTTGCCCGATACGCGGCAAGTTTTACGGCGGGAAGTGCTGGCCTCGTAAGTAGGCGAATATCGCTGGGAAATTTCAGTTGTCCAACGTGGAGGGCGACTGGAACTTTTACAGTGGTCGTGGAAAATAGCGTGCTACATGTTTCGTTCAGTGTAGCACGTGTCGGGAACTTTAGAATCGATTGCGAAACTGGTGCTCGTTTGCCACTATTTTCGGTCGTAAAACAGATTCGCAAAAGGCGGTGGATAATGCTCTGGACGAACTAAAAATATCGATATAAATAACAGAATATTATAAGGATGGAAATATAAATTCATAGACATAGAATCTGATTGATGGGCAAGTGAATAATAATTAACCGAGAATAGCGTTGATTCGGAATGTTCCACGAGAGTAGCCAAGTATTTTTGCTTTGCTTTCCGTTTTTAGCGACATCAAAGTGGTTACCCCTTTGGAAGTTAAAAATACGACGTAACGCGCGATGGTTTTGCATGGGACATATCCCGGGGATATTAAAATTTATTATTCAGCGAGCGGGGAACAAAGTTTTCAGGTAATCCAGTGTCGATTAATAATTCAAACGGCGGGAACATTTTTAAATCCGTTACATCGCGTTGCGATTTGCTTCATCCGCTTTAATAAACCAATAATTCCTGTACATCGATTAAACATTCATACTGGATTTGTAGAATAAATTACAGTGGAGAGATTATCGTGGACAAATGTGGAGTGTCTTTATTAAAACCTTCATTACAAACGAACACAATTTTAAGTGGCTGAGTGGCATGTATCTTAACATCTTCGTAGAATATTCCAAGTCCTATCACTTATCCTAAAATCTTATTGATAACCCAAATAAAACTTGAAAAAATACTCGGCCTTCGTAGCACAAGCTTGCACTTTCCATTAATAACGAATAATTGACTTCACCTCCACTAACTCCACTTGAAAAGATTGACCAACGAAAGGATGGAAGTCTCTTCGAGTTGAACGGCTCTGAAAGAGGCTCGTGCCTCGTCACGAGTTCAGGTCCCATAAAAAGCCCTCCTGCTGTATTTAATAGTCGCGGATGACACTTCGAGAGTCAATCCAGTGGCAAGATCGACCATATGGGCCTGGACTCTTCGTGACATCTGTGTTGGGGCAACAATGGTTTCGTCCAGTGTGCCACGAGTGTTCTCGCGTGCTTGACTTTTGTAACACAGTTACCAGCCACCCTCTCTCCTCCCCCAGCTCTCTCCCAGCTTTCCCGCGCCTCCCCCTCTCTTCCTGCCAGTTCATCGAGCCAGATAGCCGCCCTCCGGCTACATAAGTCCCATTTCGGCCCGAATGAATGTTTAATTCGAGCGTCATTGAGGTCTCCCGTGCGAGCGCGATCGACGCATTAATTCAATTTCGCGCTAATTAATGGAGCCACTCCTTCGTTGATTCAATTTGAATACGCTCCTAGAGAGGCTCGCCTGTCCTCCTTCCTTTTTCCTTTCTTCCTCCGCACCCACCTCCGCCCATCCCACGAAAGATCCGTTTATTCTGTTTCCTTCTTTTTTTTTTACACTTTGCTGCCTTTCTCTCCGCTTTTCCCCCGGCTCCGCCACTGGCCGTCCGATCGATCTCGACCAGTACCACTGGCTCTCTCGAAAGTCGTTTCAGGGATTTTCGAGGACCATCGGCCCAGCGAAAGGCTGTGCAAACGTCTAAGCGACCTCGTGACCGCTGCCTCGTCTCTCGAAATTCACCGTGTGTATTCCTCTTCCTCCGAACTCCTCCGCCTTTTCAATCGCGAGTGTTTTGAAGTTACAGTGTGTTCATCGAGGAATCTCGAGGGCATCGGCGCACATCTATCGTTTAATTGGTTCCGCGGTTGAAGTCAATTCCAACCACAATCCAAGTGTTCTCTTCCCTTGACTTTCATATATTCTCGAGATTTTAGTAATCCCTCATCTTCGTACATTACCCGCTGTCCTTCCCCCTTGAGGTTCATTTCGGCTCTATGAATCACGGAATCACTGTGTTGGAACCGAGTGATTTGCTAGATTAGGGGAACGCTGGGACTTAGGGTAGCACTTGACAGGTACAGCGCGACCCCTGCGATCCGTGTTTCGTATATCTTGCTTTGCGAGGGCGAGCGTATGTATATGGGGACGCCGGGGCGTAGTAATTTTTCCCTGATTGTAGTTTGCATTCTCGTTTGTCACTGTCATCGCGTATTACACGTGTCGCGGCTTGGTCATTCAGCTTTCGTCACAGGACTACAAGTAACATCAAATTCCTCATTAAAACGAATTTCTCCAGCCACTATTCAGTGCAGTACTACCAACGGAATCCAACGATTTACCCCATCTCCACGCGAAGAAGAATTGCATCCCCCTCGGACCTCCAGAATCGCCTCGCGCAAGGAACAAAGGGTCCGAGAGGACTTAATTCAGCCGGCGATAATTATTACCCCGTCCCCCAAGCAACGTTAACCTCCCCAGCGCGTTTCCCCCGCGATATCGATGTACACTGCATGCAGTGCGTTAAATCCGCCTTAAGGAGCGTGCAATAAGGGCGCTGCGCCGTCTCGATAGAATTTATCGCGGGCCGAAGGAGGTTGGGGGATGAAAATTCCGTTTTAGCCAAGAACGCGGCGCAATTCCATCGCCATACCTGATTACAAATTCTGCGAAGTTGCCGGTTATGAGCGTCGCGCAGCTTGCAATTTCGGCGTGCGGGAACTTGGGAAAACGCGGAGCGGTCCCCTCTGGCAGGGGATTAGGCTTCGGTTTTGAACGCGCCCGGCCGATCGTCGTAAGAGAGCCCATCTAAATCCAACGCGATACCTCTCCGTTCTCCCCCGTCCGCCTACCCTTCTGCCCCCCCCCCTCGGTCCCCGAGGGGGTAGCGGGAATTAAGATAAGCCGAATCTGATTTCGACGTCCCGATGGCGGCCTGCATAATCTTTTCTCCTCCGTTGCGCGAAAGAGTTGTCGGGGCTGGCCTGAGATAGGAGCCGTCTGGCGGCTGTCGTCTTCTCGCATTTCCAATTCCATCTCTCGCGTTTCGCTCGCGACATCCGGGGCTGTCGCGATGCATCGATATACAAATACCCGGGGAGCACGGTTCACGTGTCCCCTTTTCAACGGGAGTCTTATTCCCTTGCCGTCCGTAGACAACAGACGACCCTTTCTCGGGGCCAGAGAATCGAATTATACAGGCGGCGCGGGGACGCCGCGATCCCTCTTGCAAGTATAACCCGATATTCGAGATTCCTCAGATTTTCAGGGCCCGCCTTGCCGTGGCTGATATTGTGCGAGGCTGAGTGGTGCAACGTTGGTTCTTCTAGGATCGAATTCTTCGGAGATAGGTGCATTATTCTGAAGCAAGCTTCCTGATTATCGTAATTGCGGAAGTCGGGTGACGAAGAGGGTTGGGAGGAGCGAGGTGTAGAGTAGACTGGGGGCGGTAGTAACACTTTGACTTTGGAATACGATTACGCGAGAAGTATCACAGTTTGAATAAAAGTTCTTATACGGAAATGTCACTTTCTTATCTAACATTATTCAGGTTAATTTTATTATTCAGGTTATTAATAAAAAATGGAGTCAATAGTAACACAAACATAACTTTACAGAATTGAAATATTTATTTATCTTAATTATAACAGTAAATGAAGGAAGGGAAAATTTGTAACCAATCACGCGGTGTCGCAAGTGTGGCAGAAATAGAAAACGTTTTGTCTGCTGCATTCTTCATATTGTGATCAATCAAAAAAGTAGGAAAATTATTTCGAAACACATGTAACGTGCCTCGTCAGAACGCGTTCCGTGTTTGTAATGGCAATCGCGTGTCCAGCACGGAATCATTCCGCAATATCGAAACGCGGACAAATGTGCAGGGCGGAAATAATGCATCCCCGTTGACCGATCGATTGCACCGGGACTCGATCGATCAGCCAGCCAGAGGACAAGCGAAATAATTAATAATAATCGTTAATCGGCCGGCGAATTCGTTTTTGTTTCGTTCCGGACTAGTCAGCCCATCGTTTGCCCGATGGCCAATGGATTGTCCAGCGTGCAAGTTAATCGCGGAACTCGATGAGCAAACGCGACCAGATTCCATTGTGCTTAACATCGTCACGCAATTGTTCCTGCTTCATTTATCCTCCACTTTAGTCTGTTACAACGATACAATTATATCCTAGGAAACGCGAAGGAACTGCCTTCAATTTTATTGCGACCACGTTCGGAATAATTCGATCGGAGGTCTCGAAATGCATCGATCTCGCGACGTACGCTTTAAATGTATACGAGGTGACGCGGGATGTTAGCTACCCGGCGAAAATATCCCAAGGAACATGCCGCCGTCATAAAAGTGCAGATACGCGCGAGCGTAGGTATAGCCAATCGTACGTGAGAGAAGTAAAAAAGGCGCCGCCGGGCGGAGTGTCTTGGCGGGACATATATTTTCAGACGCCAAACGGCCCCGGCGCGTGATTCTGTTCGGTGCGTCAGACGCGACAGTTTTATTCGGCAAATCTGAATGAAACGTCCCTCGAACGAAAATCCCCGTCGTCGATCACGCTTTTTGCTCCCCGTTGAACGGCCAGGATGTCGCGAGCTGGGCGACACCTGACTTGCCGGGCAATGAAAAATATTCGTTACCGTTCCTCTTTGATTTACGCGCAGCGAGAAGCCAAGCTCTTTACGGCTGATATTTCTTACGTATTCCACGCGTCGATGAATTATAAAGAAACACTGTCGCGCCTGGGGTTATCTTTAATTAACAGACGACCTACTTAGACTCTTGCAATGGTAATACCTTCTCGTGTTCTTCGTTTAGTCTAGCTGAGCAGACGAGAATGGGATAATCGAAGGCGGTGATCACAGAAGTCGCGATTCCTCTGTACTTCCTCGCGAGGCTTGTCGCGGCGGGTTGACCCTCTTTATCCATTTATTCATCTATTCATCCGGCTACTTGTCGCGTTTCATCACGTCAGGCGAACGAGCAGGGAGGGCATGAAAAATACATCGCCGAGGCATGCTCAAGTGCTCGATAATTCTGCGGCGGGCGAAGTAGCCGGGGCAACTAACGCCAGCCCCATGAATGTACAGTAATAATCTTTTCGAGAGGCGGCCGGGGCTGTGCAGAAGCGCGGAGGACAGGCACGCCGCGATCCGAAATGCACGTGTATGCACGCGGTAATCCCGTAAGAGGCGGGCTAGGCAATCCCTTGGAGTAGCTTAAAAGCACTACGCGGGCTTACCCGCGGACATTCCGAATTTCTCCTGTCGATCGCGTATGAAAGTACGTTCCCGGTTTTCATGCTCGCTCGCCCTTTCATATTCACCCGTGCCCGCGATCCCATCGTTATCGGTTTATCGCGTATTTCGACTCGATAATCGCCGGTGAAACCAGATTTATCTAGGCCCCCGGGGATCCACGCTGGAATGAAGGAAGCAGGGACACTCTGGCCCGATCCGCGCGAATTTTCAGCTTCCCTCGAGCTTTCGTAACTTCAATTCACGCGGCTAGGGCATTCTGCTTTTGGGTGGCAACATTGATTAGTCGAATTGGGAATATTTCAAGCATGTTCGCTGGGGGATTTGAAAGATCAGAATTATTCTGAAGATTTCTACGGTGCTTACGCTTCTGGTTTAATGAAATATGAGACGGGTGGATGTGATGTTTTTATTCTTTTATATATTATTCAAATATATTTTATTACTTAATCAATAACACTGCTAGAGACAAAATAATATTTTCTTCGCGCTCGAAGCACGGTTAAGCCCACTGTGCGCTCGAGGCCCGCGACCCACGGAGGCGGAAATCGTTCAGATCCTATGAATTCGGCCGCATAAGTTAAGGAACTCGGCGCATAATCTGATGTAGCGGCTCTAGTAATTCTGTAGAGTGGCTGGATGCGGGGAAGATGTTGCGTTCGATCGATCGTGACGGAAGAGCAGCGAGTTTCGCGCGCGCCGAGCTCTAACGCCAACTTGAATCCCTGTTTCCTATGGGTCCAATAGAATTTCAGGTTTACCTCGGTCTCGAAACTTCCCCTCCCCTCCCGGTGAAACTTTAATTCGCCGAGTCAGGCTCGAGTTTCCTTTGTACGGGGCCTGGCAGAGGCGATCCGAGGCGACACCGTCGCCTTTGTCGTCCCATGAAAAAACCGGGAGGACGAAACGACGGCAGTCGAGTGTCGTCCCCGAAATCTCGCGTGCCGTGCGATCCGCGCAACTTTTTCGTATGCTCATGAGAACGAGTCCAAGTACCGCCACCCCCGCTGGTGTACGGATCAACTTGGAATCCCGCTGACCGTGGAGTTTTCCGGTTATTTGCATGCGACATGCACCGCTCGCTGGAAATTGATCTACTGGCTGCACCTATGAAGCTTCCTTTTAACGCCGAATGGAAGCTGAGTTCTCGGAGAATCGGGACAATTCAGAACCTTGCAGCGGGGGTCCATTTTTGATAGTTTTAGAGTTATGACTTTTAATATACGCAAAAAAGATTCTACAAATAAAAATAGAAATATTAATATTTTTACTAGGTATAGAATATTTTTCCACCAAAAGTAGAAATAAAACTGTATCAACTGATTAACTACTAGGTACTTATTTTCCAATTAGTGTTCTCTTTTTAATGTTAAGTCAAAGCGATAATTTTATAAACAGTTTCTTCTAATTTACTCGGAGTTTGTAAAAATAGAACTGCACTTAAGGTTCTCAATTTCTGCTGGATTCTACTTGGTAATTGAAAAAGGCTGTGTCAGGGGTAGTAGAAGGAACACAGCGCGGTGGTAGAGGCCCTAAGGGTTGAAAATTATAGCGCAATGGGATATGAAGACTCCAGAGTGTGTAGTTTTCGGGCATTATTATATAATGGGTTTTTGCAGATAGAATTTCTGTGTAAAGTCGAAATATTTGGGCGGTTCAAGGTGGTCGAAGCAACGGCGGCGGCCAATTTCCCCGTTAAAAGTTCTCACGTCCCGCGGAGCGTTCGGATGCACGTCGTTAGAGCCGCCTTAAGCGTGTAAAATACGGCCCCGAGCGGAATAAATCGGCGCAAAAGCGTGGCAAATCAATTCCGTCCGCGTTTGCAGGCTCCTCCGCTGTCAGAGGTACAAACTGCCGGGGTATTTAAGCGCATGCTACCCAGCACGGCCACCCCTGTTCGGCGCGGGTTACATTATTCAAAAGTATCGGCGCAATGCAGACTACGTAAGGGGCTTGAATTATGCACGATTTATTAGCCTTAGGAGAGACTACTCCCTCGTAGTGATTCGTGCTTGTGTACACAGTGTGTCTCAATTATATTAGCTTCCCTGGAAAATTGATACGCCCCACCTTACTGCTGCGTTCGATCCACCTCGTTAATGTCACATCTCTTCCTCCTTCACGCGACATTCCGTAATCTGATTTCTCTTCGCGCAATGTATCGTTGGAACGAGTGGCTCGTAAAAATTGTTCGTGGCGCAGATAGATCACGAAGTTGATAGACGTTTCACTCATCCAAGTAGTTCCAGCTGGCTGATGAACTGATACCAAGTAATAAGAGGATAAGCGGAGAAGGTAGAAGGGTAACTGGTGTTTTAATCCCGCCGTCCGCTAAGTAAATAAGCGCAATCGCTCAAACCCCGATCCCCGTTCTGGCCAGCAGGCTATTCCAGCGAATAACAAAGGAATAAAAAGTACGAAAACGTAGGATTGCATGATGGGACAGCGAACGCATGGTCATCGAACCCTGAAGTGACCTCCTTTGCGTGCCATTCGTGCAGTTGCGGAGAGGTATAATCATACAGAATGCGGAATGTTCGCTTTGTCCTCCTATATTCACGGGCGAGCGACTAGTGAAAGATTAAAAAAAAAGGGAACAAGGTAACTAATCTCCTCCGAGGAGTCTAACCAACCGCAGGAGACAGTGGATGTGTACGAGGGATCCTTCCAGTAGAGAAAGCGAGCACCTTTCATTGGTCACGTAAAATCCTTCGAATGGAGGAAAGTGTACATTTTTCATGATTCCCCTGTCTTTGATCTTCCCCGCCGACCAATCAGTTCGAAGAGAATTCCTCGTAAAACTCACTCTAGCTTCAAAGTCCGATCCGCGTTCGCTATTTGTAATTCAACGCTTTGTTAGAATTCATACATACACTCTGAACTTTGAAGCCTCCTAGACCGTTCGCTCTACCGAAACGAAATTCTATGCATAACGGGGGAGAAAACCCAACATAGATCCTTGTTCCCCGAAGCTCATATTTGTTCCCGCGTCTATTATTACGAATAACATTCGCGGAGAGATAGTAGCGTCGATACGCAAATAATGGACGCCGCTTCCAGCCGGAAAGCGCAGTAAATTCGAATATCGACATCGGCCGCGCGAGCCGTGGATCTACGAATTTTTATCGCCGGCGAAATTGGTCTGGAGCTACCGGTGCCTTATCACCTGGCGCTCCGGGGATCTTAACTGTACGATTTTTCTCCCCTTAAAGTAACTCACCTCCACCGCTGTAACCACCTCGAATTACACTCAGACATCCTCCACTCACGATTCAGCAGAATCTCTATAACGATCTCCACGCAACACATCCTTCACAGGCATTTCCCACGAAGACTCAACCTAAGGTAGATCAGAGGCGACCGGTCCTGGGATCGATCACCATCTCTCTAGATACCTGCGGCGCGAAAGCGCAGGAAAGAGGAAGCCAGTCGATCTCTGGTAGGAAATAGCTGAAACCGCAGGTAGTCGAGCACCTAAACAACCGCCGAGAGAAATCCCAGTAAGGCCGTCTGGCGTTGCATGCATCATAGCCAGCCTCTCAGTCCGCTCGTCCCTCCTCCGTGGCGAGGGATGAAAAACACGTGTAGGTACCGAAATCCAGGCGAAACGCGAGTCCCTCAGGGCCCTCTCCCTTCTCTGGCGAGCTTGTAACGGATGGCGCGGGCGCGTAATAAAATCGAAATTTGCCTGCGCGCCGCTGATGCCGCCAGGGTTAGGCGCGGCGTAGGGGGTGGAGAAAAAATAAAGCGGGAAACAGAGGGACGGGGAGGAGGAGGCGCGTAGGGTGCCGCCGAACCAGCCGCGGCTTTGTCCGAGAGCAAGTCGCATGTCGACCGTGCCGTCTGCGACTATACTTCATAGCCTCGCGTCGCATGCAAGTTTAATCTTGTGGAAGTAACGCAAATGCAGTACCCACACACCGCCACGCGGCCCAGGCCCGGCTGAATAATGCATTTATGTATGTGTCCGCGGATACGCGATGGCTAGCGCGAATCCCTCGCGAGGACACGCTCGACCGTGCTCGAGTGGGCCAAGTGCGGGCGAGTGCGGGCAGCTTCGAGGCCTCGATCGCGTCACCCTCGCCGCCCATTCGATGTAAATCGACAGATTAGACGAGCGCTCCTCTTTTTTGTCTTCCACTCGCGTGCTTACGGCGGTGGCTAATTGCGCGGGGATGATCGGCTGGTCGGCGATGGCTGCGTGACTTCGATGGGCTTTTGCGGAGGGTACTGCGCGAGGTTTCTTGTTGGGGGAGTCCTCCTTTTTCACGAGTGGAGAGGAGAGAGTGTGTGGAGGGAGTTTTCACCTGGGTTACTTGGAGCCTGGCTTCAGGAGGTAATTATGTAGCTGGTTTGAAATCTTTCGGGGAGATTCAGCTGTTAGTTGTAAAGAAGCTGCAAGGTGCCGGACTCCTTTCAGCGCCACCAAGTGAAGAGGTATCTGCCACGATTTTTGCAAAACGACCGGCTAAAGTTGATAAAAGATGCGCCTCTGAATATCAAGGGTCGTACATGCTGGCTCGCCGCAGCACTTTCTTCTTGCGGTTTGCACATTCTTAAGTGACGTCTTTCGAGGATGATGGATGGCCCTTGGTTCCATATCTTAACTTCCCCGGTATTTTGACTCGAATCTCCTGGATTTTTTACTCCGTCGCGGGGAAACTGCGGAATGAATTGCGGGTTACTCACGGTGCATTTGATGCGAGCTTTGAGTATTTACTCGTGTGCGCTCCGGCGAGCATTCAAGTGAATGATTCGATCATATATTTTAATCGGACAGCTTTTGAAGCGTTTAGGGACATTTCACTTGTAGCGTGTTGTAGATCCATCTCCATAAATGCTGGGATGTGATTCTACAAAATTTGTGCATGGGCCTTTGTGGAACTTTCGGTTTGAAAAATAGAGGGTGTGAAAATAGAACAAGGAACTTCAAAAAGCCTTTCCAATTAACGTACAAGCACAGTTTATTCTTCAATCCTCGTGCCTTTAATCTCGCAAAAGTATCCGCAGCTTTTTCTAAAAAACGATTACACTGTAACGTCTGGTTACACCTTTATACACATCTCAAATAACCCAGAGAGTATTTTGCTGGCGATTCGCGAGAGTCAAAGCTACACTTTGTTATGCAAAGCAGTTACCTCTCCATTCTCCATCCCCTTCGTCCACATCTTGGAACCACGTGAACAAACGTCGATGCGAGGAAAATGGGAACGAAAAACAGAGGGAACTACGTTAAACTGAATTTCGGTGGAATTTTTACTTCTGTAATCTTTTTTCCTCTAGACGTGGAAACGAAATGTTTCCGCCTGTTGCAATTACTTCAAGCAAATGTCAATCCTGTAGGGCCAGGGAATGTTTTGGAACGGTTCATTTCTATTTGAAAGGATCAAAGATTTCACAGAAGATTTGAATTGCTTTCGGTGACTTTGAAGCCACCACCTGGCTGTCTAGGTTTTTGAAGCAAGTTCCGCGTGAAAGCTATTGAAAGGGTGTTTCTCAAGATGCTAAGTCTGAAAGACCACTCTAGGGTGACGAGGAACGATGGAGCCTCGGCTCCTGTGATTTATCGTCCTGTGCTCGAGGATATTACAGCTGGACGCGTGGGTTCATATATAAATTGTTCTTCGAAAATAGCTCGGATAACGCGAGGAACTTTTTTAATCTCTGCGGGCCTCGTCTTACAAAGGGGCAGCTGGACCAGCTCGAAAGTTGGGTTTTACTAATGAAATAACCCTCGAAACTCTATCCTTGGCGAGGCGCCCGACTTTTGCAATTAATATTATTGCGCGCTACTTAGCTCGTGCGGTAAGACTTCGCTAATTTGTTGAATATCTTTTATCAAGGCTCCGCGGGAACTTTCTATTTGTACAACCGTAGAAAAGGGGAAACCCTTGAATCCTTTATACCTGCTCTCCGAGACTGTACAAAATTATACGATAAATTCGTAGCCGTTTCAACTGCCACGCAGCGCCAATATTCAGCGTTAAATGTCACGTTTTCCGTGCACTTACAGTTCCACCATCCCTGCATTTGCAAGACGTCGAGTGACGCTCGCGAGTCTGCCCCTCGAAACTTTAAAAAACACTCTCCCAGCGTAATCCACGGAAAGTGAACAACGCGGCTACGATTCAATAACGCAACTTCGGCGAACCTCCCCGTCCAGCGAAACTTGGTCCCCGCCCTGGCGCTTTCACCCCCTCGTGCTCTGCCCTATCGCCCTCCACTCCTCACTGGTACCTACATTTTAAACCTAAGGGTGAATCATCCTCGCAATGCTCACCTCCCCCCCGCAGGAAAGTTCCTCCGCCCCGAGGACCGGAGCCCGTTGTGTGCCTTATATTCGTCGAGGTAACTCGATAACTCGATAACCCCCGGCCTTATCCGCGAGGTGGCGAGTAAATTTAAGAGCTCGCTTAAAATTCTACGCCTCCCGCGGGTGTTAAGGCACCGCGGAGATCTCTCTTCAATGGATCCCCGCCAACCGCGGCCCTTTAGTTACCCCGAGGTGGCGAATAAACGATTCGTATAAACAGCGGAAGCGATTCCACGCTCCTTCGAGCTTCGACGAGCCCTCTCCGGGCGTCTAGTGTGGAATACGGGAAATAATGGCCCCGACGGTTGCCGGGCGGATCGTAAAGAACGGGGATTGACTCGGGAGAACGCAGCTATTTACAGGACAATCTGATACAAGGTTTTTACGAGACCCGGGATTTCGCTAAAATTGATATCCGCGCGCTGATAGAATCGAATTATAGCGCGCGGAAAGTTTCGACTGACGGAAATAGTTCGGCGCGGTTTCAGCGGCGGGACAGGGACTGATTGAAATTCGTGGGAGAGGATACTCGGTTCCAGGCGGTTAATTAAGTTTGAATCGTCGGGAGGCGGACTGCGTATCGCGGCGGTAGTGTCGTCGAATTTCTTGCCCCGTTGATTCGAGCTTGAAAAATGAATTTACACGCGGCTCGATTTATGTGAGATCGTTAGCTCTGTTTTAAGGAAACAAAGGGGGGTTCAAAGAAAGGGGTCAAAAATTTCCATCAAACTCCTCGATAATTTCAATCACGCAGGAACATAGAACTGCGCCGTTTCCATCGGGGGCGGAGAAGGCCATCTCGCAGCGCCATCTGAATCGCTAAAATTATTCGAGACAGCGTTTAAATTCCCCGATAACGAAATTAACTCCTCGAAACGAGGATCGTCGAGCCTCGAAATGATTTCATTAAATGCTAGTCGCGCATACTGGACCTCTTACTCAGCGCAAGTAGTAGAAGAAGAGGGGTTGGAAAGAAGGGGCAATAATGATAATTAAAAATACTATCGCCCATCTATCTCAGCACAGCGAATGCCACATACCTGAATCAATAACGAAGATGTGGGGCGCAAGATACTATAAAACTTTCATCCTCCATTGTCACGAAGAATTCCCATATTTCTGCTTGACCCATCACTTAGAGCCCGCCACGTCTAATCACGCGCCAGCCAGAAGATTCCATGGTTCCGTCGCTGGATGACTATGCAGTATCGACCCCTTTAATCCACGAGTATCTCGGCCCCGATCCGTCGACGAATAATCGAAGGACCGAGCTGCACGCACGTGCCTGCGTGCACAAGAAGCACAAGTGCATCCTCGAGCGTTCCGTTGCGCTGCTTATAATTGCGTCTCCGTTACGAGAGGAGTGGAAAGAAGCTTCGGACCAGAGGGTGGGATTATTATTGAACGCCGGGGCACGTCGCGGGGGCGCGCTGCAAGTGCCAAAATCAATAGATCGCTGGGGCAGGGGGGTGAAGAAGCTGTGGAGCTGAAAGGATTTTTGGCACGTGCCGTGTGACGCTGGCAGTTCGCGAAATGGCAATTAACGGGAATTTTTGGCAACATTACGCGGCGCTCCGAATCACTGCTGCGATCTCTGGCATGGGTGATTTAATTAAAAGCTTCCGCGTCCGATTCGATTACACGGAAGCTCCTCGATCGGCGGCCCCTTCTGTTCTTCCTGCGTGGCAAGGATCCACGTGTCGCTTTCGAACAATATTTGCCACCCCCTTCTCCTTCCCTTTGGGATAGGGGTGCCTGTCTGTTCGATTTAACTTCAGCCTTTGTCTTCCTCAGGTTCCCAGCACCGGGGAACTGTACTGCTAATGGTAGCTCTATTTCTGATGCTGATCGATAGCATTCATCCCTTTGCAGAAGGGTATTCGTTAACTTCCGGATCTTGAAAGGGAAAGCGAGATTCTTTTCCCGCCTCGTGCACCCCTTGTCAGTGTTACAGAACTGCAAGCTCACGATCAATGTCCCACTGCGAACCTTGCAATTTACAAAGCACCTAGGATTCTAGCACCGACCCCAAAAATCGTCGGCGATTTTCCGCACAACCCGGCCCCGCTCTTTCATTTCCCGCGTAGCGTTCTCCAGCCATTTATCAACAGGACCATCCCTTGTTTCGCGTGACTCCGAAGACGCGCGCGACGCACAATCGTCGCGCTGTCGTTTTAACGATCGTTAAAATTAATGACGCGCGGGAAGGAAGCGAGGGGCCGCGTAACGTCCACGCGTCGCCAGGGAAAAGGATCTGAACGAGGAGAGCAGTCGAGGTGAGCGCGTCTCCAGCTCGCTGGCTGCTCTTGGTCCAGCTAAACTCCGGGGAGAATCTAAGGGGTGGAGGAGCGTTCGAAAGGTCGCCATAAGTCACCGTCGACGATTCATCGATCGACTGGTCTGACCTGCGTCGATCCACCTCCCCTTAGCCGCTCTCGTGTATCTTTTCCGGCGATTCCCACTCGTCGGTCCTCGCACACGTCGCCGGGACACTTTCCCCGCCGCGCCGGTTAGCAAGCCGTGCGTGACGGCCAGCGAAGCTTCGTCTGCACACCGTGCACGCGCGCTGGCACAATGGACTCGGGCGTGGAAAAGGGTATCGTCCTCGTATTATTAGAAGCTAACAAGATGTGAATCGATCGGAGATTGATGACCCTGGGTCGATACATCACCGCCCTTCCGGCTGACGACTCCTGGAAATCCCTTTCCTGCACGGTTTGTCCGACAATGAGAGGGGAAGTGGACCGTGACGACTCGATTTTTGGGGCAGCCTGTGGATATGGGGTAGCTTGGCACTGTGTCACTCACGGATCAGTGGAGACACGCTCGAAGCATCCGCGAGACTGCCTTCCTAGTTTCAATTTACTGGTTTCGGTGAAAGAGATATTAACTAGGCTACTAAAGAGTAGTTGTCCTGACGCACACAGTGGGGAGGCAAGCAGCCTCGGAATAGCGCAGTGACTGAAGGAGCAATGTTGGTAGTTTCTCGGAGAGTACAAACACTTTGGAAGTGGAACGAACTAAGTATTTAATTAAACTGAATCAGCCTGCGCGTGATACGTAACGTGCGTCGTTATCGAATATTCGCGAGCTGGTAAAGAAATCGTCGTGGAGACAATGGTCAAACGGCTGGCAGCTATGGAAAATCGATTCACCGATAATAATAATGAAATTTTATGGAAGCCGGCCTATAGTTATCCAGTTACCGGATGCACCGTGAAAACCTCCCTTCGCGCGATCGTTATCTCGGGGACAGAAGTGGCCCGGGCAAATGGCGCGCAAGGGGCACAACGAATTTTATTGCGGCTGGGTGACAAACGCCTGACGTCATCGCTGGCAAGCAGGAAATAGAAATTAGGTGGCACCCACCCTATGACGAACCGTTCGCTCGTTTCGAATGCGAGCAGGAACGACGTCGCTGGCCGCGTAAAACTTATTTATCGGAACGGAGTTAGAGTGGTCTTTAGTGTCGCCTCTGGACGAGCATCCGCGTGCTCCTCGCGTCTTATGTGTGAATAAGTCGTACGTGCTCACACTCGCGAGGACACCTTTGAGATAGTATTCGTTTCACGGCGAATAAAGTGGATTCTCGATTTATTAGATTGCCCTCCAGCGTTTTCCAGGATGTTATTATCCGGCGATGACGACTGGACGGTGGATGCTCGGGGTCCTTAAACCTACTTGGTTGCCTGGTTTTGGGTACACGTGTTTACGGGGAAAGTTTAAAATGTCTCTGTTTTACTGGGGGGTATGTAACATGGCAGTGAAAGGGGTTGTGTGGATTTGGTGGGAAATGAGTTGTCATTATTCTGCATTGACTTTTTGGTCGAGATTTAAACTTTGAAGATCGGTGACTGAAAGATGGAGCTACAATATCCAATATTAATTTGTGTTTAAAATAGGACCAAAGACGAAATCTGACTTTACCCTTTTGCTGTGGATTTCGAATATAGTCTACGCAGTAAAAAATTTATTCTCTTGCACTGTGGTACTTAGCAATGTTCTCCGAAAAACATGAAGAAATTTTTTTATTCATGAAAAATTGATACTTTTCAAGAATCGTCCGAAAAATTAAATACGCAGCGAAAGGGTTAAGTGGTACGATGTCGGCAACCCTCCCTTACATGTGTACAATTTTGGGTTGCACAATTTTGCCTCATTTTTTAATACGAAGTCTTTCGATACCCAGTGCCATATGTTTGCTAATTCAAAAATCGTTTCTCTCTTCACGTTGCTTTCTGCAACCCCTCGCGTAAACGGTGTCGCGCCTCCTTTGTCCCGCCATACGTTGGCTGGCGGGAAACCGTTGGATGATACAACAGTTTGCGGAATAATTTCGAAGTTGATAATACGTTCACCCCCCGCGAGGCGTTCGTTGCAACGTTCGTTCATGGCGAGTCGGAATACAATCACGTTCCTCTGGTCGGATTCCATTGCTCGCGCGTGCATTCGCGGGCGGCGTGAAAAGCCGCGATTCTAAACGACACGATTTACCATCTAATTAATATTCATAGACATAATTTGATACGGCGCGCTAACCGAAATTCTCACGCCGCGGGATTCTAACTGGATGGTTTCCAAAAGGCTGCCGCGGACTAGCGGACTGAATTATTGTTCCCCGTCTTGGGGCGATTAATTGTTTCACTCCCTTAAATGAAACGGCGTTACACGCGTGATTAATGGTAAATAACACTTCACGCCCTGATAACTAATGGAGCTATTCGAACTTTAAATGAGGCAAAGATGGACTGATGCAGATTGAAAGAAAATTTATTTTTCCTATTTAATACGATTAGTAGATCCCAGTGGAATACAATACATTTTTGCTAGTAACTCAATTTCGCAAAAAAATCACAGACCTAAAAGTTTAAGTCTAGTCGAACGGTATTGTAATAAATTATATTAATATCCCTTCTAATCGACCTACTTAAAGTTTCCCAACTCGTGGCTCGCGATAACAATCTTCGAGGTCCGTCTATTTTTCCAGCTGCTCCCTGATTAGTCGATAATTATCCGGCGTAAAGTTCAATCTAGATGCAAAAGAAGCAAAAGCAACCGGAAGCCTTCTGGTTCCGCTTGTTCCCCCAACTTCGTCCATAAATTATCGAAACAAAACGAACGTTTTTTTCTCGTTTGATTTCCAGGTGACTGAGCGAGTTCACTCGAAGATATTGCCAGGTGCGAGGATTGAGTCAGGCGAAAGAAACGAAGGCGTCCAGGGACATTGAGACAGGAATTTCGGTGAGTGGTTATATAAAATTCATTGTGTCATTGTATAACTGATGGGACGTGCTCGGTGGCGCTGTGATCAGAAATTAATTAGCAGTATGCTTTGGAGCGTTTCATAATGTTAATTAGCGAGCGTTCTGTGTGTGTTTGCATAGTTTTCTCTTGATGGGTGTTTATAACGATTGAAGATTGGGAGAGGCATTGTAGTAGGAGCGTAGTAAATTCTCGACACACCTAGAGCACAAGCAATCTATATTAATCCTCAAAGGAATTTCGCCACAGTGGTTGAGAAAATTCAATCGCCATTCCTCGGAATCTCTTCGCCACGATAACGTTCGAATTCATCGCCGCGTACGCCCCAATATTCCCGCCACTTTCAAAAGCAAATTCGCCCGGGCGGCACGTTCAACGCTCCGTTTCATTCGTTCGATTGCTCTTCGACTACATCCTAAAGCCATAACTGTGGAGGAACATTTTCCAGTGGCTATGACGATTTCACGACAGACGGGCAACGCGTGTCGCGAAATTGCTCGGCTCCTCTGGCCGATTCACTCCCGTTATTGTCTCCTAACCGTCTACACGAAGGAAAAGCGGAACCAATCAAGAAAAAGGAATGCAGCTCTCCCTCGAAACCATCTGGCGTCCAAGGAAATCTAATTTCTAAGCTTTCGCCCAGCTACCCGCGCTAATTTCTCTTTTGTGCCACAATAAAAATCCACTGACGTAAAAATCGGGGCGGCCCCTCTCGCTACCACGCCCCCATGATTTTCCTGTGGTCCCGTGGAGTGCACGGGGGTTATTCGATGAATGGGAATGATGGTGCTATGCTGCAATCTTCCCTTCCAGCTTTGTAGTTTCACTCCGTTAAAATATAACGTTCCTACAAACTCCTCAAGTTCCTCAGAGGCATCGCGTCTACTCTCTTCACCATCCCTGCCTTTAAACTTCCCATTCAGTCCTCCGAAAACGCGCGCCACCCTCGATTGGTCTCATTACAAACCCGGACCCGCGTAAATCCCAAAACACTCTCCACTCTCGTTCAACATTCTCGCCGGGCGAGTCAAACGCTCTGGGACACGGGCTCGCAACAAAACCACTCGAGAAAAACTATGCGGCTGCTCGAGGCTCGTTCGTTGATTGGAAATGTTTGTCTCCTCTCCTCGTCGACCGGCGCTCCGAATGCCTCTCCAGTCCGTCGCGAAAAACTTTCCTCCGCGGGTTGCGGTTCGATCGCGTCGCCGGAGCCTGGCCAACTCTCGCTTCGGGCTTATTGGAAATTTCTGCTGAAAGGCCACGGACGTGGAACGCGGCCGCGGAGGCGAAACCGTGGAAAGGGCGAAAAGATTACGGATGTTTGAACCTATTTGCGCGAGTACGAGCAGCCCGCGGCCTTCCTGGCGCACCGCGCACTAAACTGACCGCCTGAGTCGTCTTCGAGGCACCCTCCGCAACCCCACTTCCCAATTTTAACAGCGGAGAAAGGCAGTTGCCGTCGAGCCACGTACCGCAATCTCTATATTACATCCTCGAGCAATACAGCGCTGGTCGAACGGAAGTTTAAAAGACCCAGACCCAACCGCGTGATCCTCCAAGTGTTAACAATCAACCCCTACTTTGGCCATTTTCACTCCCCGCAACCGAGCTCGGAGTTACGTATGTACTCCGAGTTGGAAGGAGGAACGTGATTCGTTTCCAGCGCCCGCTGCCAAGTTCGCGGAACTTTCGATTGCTCTCGGTGCAAAGTGACTTTTTTCTCAGCTCGTTTTAGAAGTAGCCTTTTTATACAGTAGTAAAGCGTAAGCAGCATTGTCGAGGCCGTTTCCGACGGTAGGGTCCATTGCCGCGGCCGAATGGCAGCCGACCTTTATCCCTCTGGGACGAACAGCGTCGAGGTTCGTCAGACGGACGCAATCGGTTTCGAAACGCCGGCGGGAAACGTTTTCACGGCGAAACTTCCCCAACGAGTTTCGCGATGCGCCGGCTTCACGCTCTGGCTAACGAATCAGACCCCTTCGAAGAAGTTGCAAAACTGCATTTCCATATTCATAGCCGCGCCGAATTTTCGGCGCGCTCGTTACTGTGCACGGGAACTGGCGCGCGGCGTTGCACCTGCACGATTTTCATCGGTTGTAAATCAAAGAAGCAGAGCGAACCGCGATAGCATGAGCTGCTGCTCGCGTAATGAATTATTAGCTACCGTCGGATAGTTGTGTTGTTTTTCGCGCTGCCATTCACCGGGAATGATAAAACGAGCCCGCGTTAATGTTGGCCGCCGACGCGATATCCATTACTTTCCTTGACAATCCCACTGTGTACGTCAATGTCCTTGACGCGGGAGTATTTTTTTCATTTAACCCTGTGAGCTTGAGCGATATTACGGTCTTTAGAAGTGAAATATCGGAGACCTTCCTGCTATCAGAAGCAGTATATAATGGAAATTAGCATAAGATCGGCGTTATAGCCGGCGACACTTTCCCCTAATTCTCCGCAATATTGTCCCGCGCGCTAATAACGCGTTATAGGGGGTGGCTGTCGCGGCGTCGTTAGGGGAAAAATATAGTAATGGGTGATGATAATAATTTAATACCGTAATGGCTGACGGAAACACCTCCACGTGTCATGGTAGTGTTATGACGGGGCTAAAAGCCACTGGGGGTGGTGTTTACAGGGGGTGCACACTTAGCAAGGTCGCTTAAGGATCCTCAAAGTGCGTTGCAATTCAAATGAGGCTCGTGTTATGAACGGGCGAAAGTATTCATAGTGTTACGTGCTTCGTGGGAGAGATTGGGGGCACTGATCTATGTAAAGGAGTTACGAAGTCGCAAGATTTTTCTTGCTCGCGGTGTATATTTCCTTTGCCCGGAGATTATCGTTAACGATCGAGCTTTCTACACTCCTCAGGCGCTTTATAGGTATCTTCTGAAACGGTGGAGCAACTCAGCTGCTCCCTCCAGGGAACACGAACCCCAACTGTTGGCGAGAAACGGTCACAGATAATAGTGTTTTCGAACGAGAGTTGAACAGGGATCGGAAGCCTCCTCGGGGAGGGACGCGCGGGTCTTTTTACGCGTGACAGTAAATTATACATTCTGCGGCGATAAAATTATAAAAACTTTACTGCCCTCCCTAAATTATTAAAAGTCTCTGCAACAAGTTACGCCGGCGAAATAAAAGTTTCGTTCGAGGGGGCGACGTAGAGTGCTGTCAGACGTAAAACGAGATAAAATAATTCGACCCCCACCCTCCGGCCAGCGGCCGGGACAGTAATGGCTAGTAAATTTTACCTTGTACCTCGCGTTTTATTCCTTAACCAGCCGCAAACCCCTTTTATTCCTAAGTATAAACAAGCTCTGACTGGCGTCGTTTCGCTTGTTCCGAAGCGGCCGTGTTAAACGCAAAGTCACTTCCTTCGCGGAGGAATTTCATCCCTTATCATTGCGTGCCGAGTCAGGAATGTACGCGGGGGGATTTTATGTCGCGAAGTTTCCCCGGGAAAAACCCTGCTCCGCGCCGTATCGCTTCTCCATCTCCGAAGCAACAAGAATACGATTCTACGTATTAAAGCTCCGCCATTTGTTTCTCAACCATCCTACCCAATCTGCAAAAATAATCCAAGGCGAAACAGTTTCGTCCCGCGTGGAATGAAAAATTCCATTAACAGCGCGATTCCGAAATTGCTTGCAGCTCCCGTAAAAAACAAGGCGGTAGGTTTGTCGTCGACTCGTTTTCCCTGCTCGCCCAACATTTCATCCCCTTCGCCCGCTGACATCGGGGCGCCCTAACCTGCGGGCTAGAATCCCTCGTGTCCTTACCCCCTTACGCACGAACGTGGCTGACACTCGCAGGCGAAGAGGACAAGCATGTTCTCCCTCGGGGGAGAGGAGAACCAGGGAATCCCAGGATTCTGACCTCGGGCCAGAGGAATCGGTCCGTATCGCTGGAATGTTGAGGGATGAATGAAAGGGGTGGACGGGAGGCATGCCTGCCGCGGATACGCGCTGGGTAACGTAAACTTGCACCGATACAGGGGATGAAATTTTGTGAGCACAATACTGTCTAATTTTATCCGAGGAAAGACACTTGACTGTTACGTTCATTTATAAACACAGAAAAGTTGTGCTTTTCATTAAGAAATTTCTATTTCTCTGATGAGCTATAATCTACAAAAAAAAGTTTCTTAAGGTTGACGTTATAAATTCCCCAGACTCCCATCACTTCGCTTAACAATATTCCCCGCGACACACGCGAAGCTTCTAGAGAGGATCGCGGACGTGCGTCACGTGCCGACTGGCAGCAATCTTATTATTTGTATATTCGATAGACACCGGCCGTCATTGGGGGTGCACCAGCGAGAGGGTGGCGCAGGGTGGACGGTGTTTGCCTGAGTCGGGGGTTGACGGTGGAAAAAAAGCAATTTGTAGTAACGTGACATGCTCTGAGATCACTTAGCAGAAATTTCGCGAGACGGTTAAATCCCCTCCAGCTTTGCCCCGGTCCACCCCCTTTTTCCTTAATGGACCGCGGACAGAGGGTGGCGCTGGTTTCAATCCGGGCCAGGGGGACGACTCGGAGTCGACTAATGTCTTTGTCATGTTGACTGTCGACAAATCGCTCTTTGAAGAGATCACTCGTAGCCCTCAAGGTTCATATCCAGGGGTGCGTCACCACCCCCGCGTACCTTTACTACTCCGTGGCTGCGCCACTCTCGTGATGTCGCCCCGAGCCAGCTCTACCGGGGGACAAATTTACAGGACCCTCAAAGTGCAACGGTTCCTCTTGCAGAAATCAATCGAAAGTAAAAAAGGGACCTTTCCTCAGGGTTGATAGTTTTTCAACGCGATGGCTCCATTGTCGCGGTGCTTTTTCCCAAAAGAATCACCTTTATTCCTGGTTAGACTACGAATTTATACCCGTTTCATGGCGCAGAGACGTAGATCAGAGGGAAGGGGACAGGAAGCGAGTCCGGCGGCAAAGAGGGAAGATAGGAAGAGGGGATCGAGCACATCCGCCGCGATTCTAGCTGGGAAACCCTCCTCCGCAGAGAAAATCAGCGAAATGCCACTGGGAGGAATCAGATTTCCTCGAGTTTTTTCTTTGTCCCGGGGTGTTTAAAACCCGTGAAATGGGCCATCCTCGTGGCGCTCGCTGGAAATTCCGAGGCGATTCCTACCGATCCGGGGACCGAGCTATTTTGTTTCCGAGATTATTTCGGATAGCGTGGCGCTCAGCGTGCGAGAAATAGGGTAATGATTTGTGGCGGAACGAGGAGGGGAGGTTCAATCAGATTCTCGTGATCGCGTACCTGAGAGAATTTCTATTCGACTCTTCGAGAACTTAACCCCATTCCCAGCTTAATGAAACAGCGATTCCATTGTCCGCGTAATAAAATTCTAATTCCTTTCACCGTGGTAGCTACTTTGTTGCTTGTAACAGTCATAAAGCCGATGAACAGTTCAGATTTCAAGGATTATTATCACACGGAGCCCAGCCCGTTGCAAATTAATTTGATTCCTCGTCTGTTGTTCAAGATTTATGCAATCTTAGCCGTCGTTGCATATTTTTCGCCCGATGCGATCCATTGGCGAACCGTGGGGGATCGATAGCGGCCTCGAAAACAGCCACTGGCGCGGGGCTAGAAATCGCCCGGCTCCGATGAGTATCTCGAGTGATTAACAGTTCTAAGTTGTCAGGAAGAGTGATCGCGGCTGCTCGTATCGCCAGTGCCAACGGAGCCGCGGGGATTACGCGCGTTTCAAACGCGAATAAAGACCACGGACTTGGCGATGATGCGGTGACTCTTATCTCGCCCCGTTCTCGTTTCGAGGAATTGCGTTAAATTGAGCTGTTCGACGATAGAGATCTCTATTTTGGCCGGGCAACTTCAGCTCTGCCCTGCGTTCCTTGGAAAAATGTTGATCACGCAGGGTGGGCTAGAAGCACGCCTGCCAAACTAAATTTCGGGAGCTCGCGCCACTTCGAGCAAATTTTCTGGACGGAATCGGCTTCGGTCTCTGGTGAAACTTTGGAAGAGTCTCTGCGCAAGAGTATCGAAATCTTATGGGATTCATCGTTTCGATAGTATTGCGAGCATCGAGTGTTTTAAAGTCCACTGCATAATGAAGTGCATAATGGCAGACACTGTTAAGCTTTCAAATTGTGCGGCTACTGGACAGCAGTCCTCAAATAGTGTGTGTCAGAAATAGGTTCTAATTTCGTCATTGATTTCGCGAGAGCTTAACAGGCTGCACGGAAATAAATCGATTCGCTTTGGACCGAGGCATTCTGTCATTTTTCGTAATACAATTGCCACTGTCGCTGGTAAGCATTCAGACACTTTAACAACGAGATGGATTTTTGATGTCCAGAGGTCAGTGTCTGCTCGAAATATTCGAGAGCATCTGACCGAGGGAGAAGTTTCGAAAGAAAAGTTTCCCTGGGGAAGCAATCAGGTGGCCACAGTGGTCCATTGAAATCAGTAGGAAAAATCTCCACAAAGGTGATTTATCGTGGATTGTTTCTGGAATTCGTTATTTGCATATGTCCTCGAGCGATTCACCGCGAAAAACGGACAAGTGACGAAATTTTACGTCGTTGGAGTCTGTGCTTGGACTTCGATGGACTTCGATCCTATTCTTCTTAACTTCGCGTTTACCTGCGTTCCTTCGTCCCGAAGGTTTCTTAATAGATACAGAATGATCTATTGGTTCGATCAATTTGTTTGCTCCTCGTGGTATTATAGGCCACATTGCAGCAACCAGATATTACTATCTAAATTAAAATCTGAATTACTTGCGCGCCCCGCTTAAGTAGGCTCGTGATTTTCCAAGGATATTAGAGGAAAGCCGCCTGGAGCAATTTGTCCTTCTTGAGAGAAAACACTGACAGTAAAGTGGTACATCTTTAAGAACGGAGTAACCGCTGAATAGTTACAGGAGGATGCGAGTTTATCGCCCCTGTCTCGCATGGAATATTAACCTATTCGTATGCAGAAGGAAAATGAAATGATCCTCCACTGGCAGTCACCATTCTCTGTTGCACGTTCTTCGCGGCAGCAATTTACGCATTTTATACATTGTGTCCACTTTGTCCCATGTGCGCCAGAGGGCCATAAACCATCTCGGTGGATTCACGAACGAGTGCACCACTTGCCACCACTGCGCTCCACGCAGACAATATTAGACACCTGGTCGAACGTTACACCAAGCTTCTCAACTATTTTCAAGCACCTCGCAAAAACTGTCGTAATACTAGCAAAAAATTCAGTATTCGTACTTGGACATCGAGTGCTGCGAAGTATATTTCTTTACAACTCCAAAACTGCCCCACAAGTTTCCCCTGTTTTTAACGAAACATTTTACAAAACAAAATCGTCAGCTGAGGGAATAATTCTCTTTGCAGGGGCTGTGAAATTAAAACGCACGATCGTCCGATTAATTACGACCGATACTACTTGCATTGTTGCGATCCCCAGGTGGAGGGTTGAATGCCCGTTCGTTGCCACCGTCGCGACTTTGAACCACGAGGAGTTTCATTCCCATTCAGGTTTTCCACGTTCCTGCAAGATGACGGCGTGGCAAATATAGCCGCGTCGATACACGTCGGTCTCTAACACCGTTCAGCCCCAGCTATTTTTACCGCTCGCAGTTATTCGAAATAAAAACGCTCGCAACGGCCCCGCGGCGTGTAAAGTTGCGCATCGCGTGACGGGGGAATTTAGATCGGTTTAAATATGGAATCATCATACACACCGCGGTGCCCCCGCGTATTTATACGTATTTGCACGCTTGCACGTAATTGCACGTTACGTAAGAGCGCGCGAGCGCGGAATTCTCTGTGTACAGAGTATTAAGCAGAAGCAAACTGTGCTGGCAAAGGAGGCTACCCTCCTGCAACTCACACACGATCCTCCAGCCTCGTATTCGAGTATTTTGCGCTTTATTCGTGTACAGCCCTGTCATTAAAACGTTTGTTTGAAATCCACCCTTCCTTATTAAAATATACAATGACTGTTGCAGCAGTGCTTGATACTGTATCGCTCACTTCCACGTGCTCCCTACTTCCATCTATTACTGAGCTCAACGATGCAAATTTAACTGTACTTTTCATCATTCGAATTTAAATTCACCCCTTGAAATTTAAGCAATGGTTACTGGTATAATTTAGTTCAAGGGTGACGCGTGGGGTTTGAAGAATATCAGAATTGAAATGTGATCGTTTTAAACTAGTCGAGTATTTTTAAGTAGTAGATATAAATGATTTCTGAGTACAATGAAGGATCCAGTCCACGGTCATCTTCTCGCTCGGCGTGCCGTGCATGCGAATCCTCGGCCTTTGTGCCGGAGGCTGAAAATTGGGAAAAGGGCCCTTAAAGGTCGCGCCGCGGCACTTGGGAGGGCCATAGGCTTACAGCGCCAACAGCCACGCATTCGAAAAGGGCACTTAAAGGTCGTCGATATTCCATCGATCGGCCGTTAAAACGACGTGAAAAATTCACGAGCTGCTGGCGCGATCCGTTTCACGGGCGAGACCCCCTCCCTCGGCGCGCAACTAGACTGTGTTATGAAAAATGAATGACTGCCTGATTTAAATATATAAATACGTTCACCGGGTCCTATCTCAGCCGATATATTATGGCGAGGCTGTGCAGGTGAATCTGCACCCTTCGATCCGGATGACCGAGCAGAGTTTCTTCAAGCTCCAACCGCCCGTTTACATAATACGAGGGGTTTTTCTTTGAACTCTGCCCTTACTTCTTCGTTTAAACCGCCCGATAGATTCCCACTCCGCCCCGTAATAAGTCTGCTCTTTCCTACGCGTTCCTCTGCACTGCATTCGAATTCACTTCGCATTATGCAAAGAAGTATCCCGCTTGCAAAGAGCCACTGCGATTCATTCGCCCCTGCCCCACAGAAAGACACTATCATCCAGCAGTTTCCAAACTGTTCCTCAAAGATCCGTTCGCGTCTCCGAAGAAAGGAAACCCGCCCTCTTCCAATGAAGCCCCCAGTCAAAGTACAAAACACGCTTCGGCCTTAATTACCTAAAGTCGCATTCACTAACTTCCCCTAACAGCTTTAAAGGAAACTTCCGACTCGTCCGAGTCACCTCGAGGAATTCTTTTCAACGGCGGGGCAACGAGTCCGCCGTTCAACGCCACGGGAAAACTAAAGACGGAGAAAAAGAACCACCCAGCAACGTCAAACGTGATCGTCTAGAACCCATCCACGATCCCCTGCGGAAGCTTGAAATTCACGTTGCCGTCAGCGGAAGCCGATGCAACGATCGACCGCGAAATTCGAGGTTCCCTGGCCGTCGGGCTAAGTAGAAATTTAATTACCGTGCCGCACGCCGTCGAATATTATACCTTTCCAGGGCGTTTTCGCCGAGGCCCCGCCTAATCCCGCGCGGAGCCGTCTCGTGTCCCGTCGATGCATAATTAACCGCGTAAGTCGAAGTTTGTCGCGGACAAATACGCGCGGAATAAACCTGGCTTCGTCTGGCGGGGTTTTGGCGAGGCAGTCGCCAAAATCGTAAAAATCGCCACCCGTTCCATCGACTTCGGCGAATCATATTTCCGACCGGCGCTAATTAATACGCCCGCGATGATCACGCTGCCTCGAGGCTGCGTGACGCGTGTGCCCGTCGTGATCGCGTGTCGCGTACGTGACAAACAGAAGGATTATCGTGGCCGATAGGGGGGCCCAACGGTGAAAGGACAATGAAACCATAACTCCTTTTCCGTCCATTAGCCATTAAAGTACGGGGTACGCCCAGCAAAGCGCAGGTTGCTGCCACCCTGGGCTTCGTTTCATTATTCACGATGGAATTCTGCGGCGGGTGCTCCACCTCGATAGCTTCGCTTTCCCTATTCAGTGAACTCTTGTCGCGGAACGTTCGATTAATGGGGGGACGTCGATGATGACAGAAATAGTTGTTGTCTCGTTCGGGCATCGTTTGGGGTTTGCTGTTTTTACGGGAATGTCTGTTTTAAGTGGTTAAGGGTGAGTTGTGGAACGTAAGAGATTATTACTAGGTAGGAGTGTAGTACTTTGTCGAATCTCCGACATAAATACGCGTGTTTTATGGATGGATATTTTTTTATTGCTCCGTGTATAGGGATATCAGAGATCTTGCGCGGTGTAATTGATCGAATGCTCTTTGCATATTCCCTTATCGTCCACGTAATGCAGATTTCTCGCATAAAGTATATCGCGGATTAACGGGGGCGAGTAAATTTATCGCGTGAAAGATACGAGCTTCCGCGGAAGAAAGTGGCTTTAAAAACGTTAATTGCCCGCTGATAAACGAAGTGATCGCGGCGTCGTTGCAACACGATGCCATTGATGAATGATAGCAGTGATTCAGGTTTATTGGGTAATCGCCCATTACGGATCGCTCGAATAATAATCTCGCCACGCGAATCCCTTCTACTAATTACGAATGTGACGGGGAACGTGATAACTGATATCTAGCGCGATGTAATTAGTGCCATAGATTGTCGTTAGCCGACCATCGAACTCGAGCAAGAGGTCGAGGCTCTCTAAGTAGAATCGAAGGTGGAATCCAATCGTTCGGCAGACAGCTGAGCATTCTGTGAGTTTGAACGGGCATCGATAGGGTACAAGTTTAGGGGAGAAGCTCGTGTAAACGGCTTATTTTTATATCAATTTTTAGGAATTTATTGCGAAGATACCAATGCGGTAATCCTTTTGGAATTTTAAGGGTACTTTATTTAACATTGTAACAAGTAAACAACATTTTTATGACAGTACAATTATAGTAAATATAAAAGAAATAGAGCGGTATCTGAAATAGGTTTTTTCAAAATGAAAAACAGCGTCCGTTGTAGCGTCTCTGGTAGTTATCTAAAACAAAACAATATTTTTTTTTCAATTTATGTGTTAATTGTAAGAATATGAACAGTTAATGGTGTAGAAAAATTGCTTATTTTAAAAATGGAAGAACTTCAAACAATTAAGTGTGATTTTCGCCAAAAATTCGCGTTTTACATATATGTTTTTAAAAACAGTGGTTAAAATTAATAATTTGGTTAAACCTTGTGGCTTATATTCTGAGAAATATTATAAACTAAATCTGTGCCAAATTTGAAGTTGATTGCTCAAATAGTTTTTGAATTAAAATCTGTGTCACTCACTTAAAATCTCCCATAATCTCTAGAATTGTTATTCCCCAATAAAATCTCTCAAAATCGTTCTACACAACAGGAACCTCGCGTTCTCATAGTACACACACCACATATTAGTGTTTTTGACACTTGCACGTGCATTCTGGCGGCATAGATTCGATTGGAAGCGCTGAATTAGCCACGCCAAATAAAAGAGGATCCATTCTGCGGCTCTGTCGCGATCACCGAGCAGTTAAGAGGATTAAAAGTTAATTTCCAAACAATCGCTGCTGTGTTCGATCGAGATTCGTTAGCTTGGCCAATAAGTCATGTCGTTTAATCAATCGCGCCAGGTTCGAGTATCGCGTGAATCGCATAAAAATACCTGCCGTCCGAGGCGGCATAACCTCCACGTATCTCATTGTTATTTCAGCAAAAATGCCTGGCGTCCGTATTCATCGTTCCCTCGGTGTAACCTCGCGCTTCGCTCCGCTCGGCGCCAACTATAAATACCTGTCCACTACAGAAACGTCGAAGATCAGCGGCTTGAAAAATGATGCCGCAGCGGATTAAGGTTCTCGATGACGCGACTTCCTGTTCGCGGTGGCACGGCACAAGCCCCGAGGGCTAATTGATGGGCGGGCTAAATCGTCGTTATCCCGTTTTATTAGCTGTCCCGGAGCGGTGAAAAACCGGGAAGAAAGCGCGGTGAATATCGAGCGACCCGATTCACCGACTCCCGACCCGGTGATTTAACGCGACCGAGTACGAAGGGCTTAATTTCCGGACGTTCGCTTAACCGAACCCTTTCACCCTCCGCCGTCTACCGTCAGCCAGCTTTCTCTCTCTGTTCGCCCATGGCGTGCCCTCCTCGCATCGCTCGTCGATCGGTATAAATAGGGCCAATGAATTAATTGATCCTCGCTTGACCCTTCCATTGTTGTTACCGTGACACGCTAATCGACGATTTAACCATCGATTTAAAGAGGAAGCTGCAGAGGAGTCTTGGAGAGTCGACGTTTACTTTAATGGGGAAACGACCCTTGAAGATAGGTGCACTTGGAAATTGATGCTACGTTAAACGCGGGCCATTAAATGGAGGAGGAGAAGGGGCTTGAGAATTTTCTAGAATTATATCGAAGGTATCTTCAGCTCGCATAATTTAAATATCGATCGCACCGATCATCTCGCTACTACTACGTCCCACGAAAAGTCGTGAAAGCCTTCGTCTGCGAAGTGCGCGCAACCGAGAGCTTTGACGCCGCGTTGGAAACCACGAAACGGGAAACAGCGTATTAATGCTTGCCCCGCAGCCCGGCGAAGTTGTTTATTCGTTACAACGAGCATGGCAGGTTAATTACTTCGGCCTGGGTTATTCAAGGGATCGCGGATGAAGTGGATTAGCTCGTGCTTCCTGAAAATTATTGTCGTGCACGCGCGGAACAGCGTTAGCCGCGCGGCGCCGTCAACGGGTTGCATCTGAAACTGGTAATTAACCGGCACCGCGGCCTTATCAAACGCTCCTTTCGCGTTTCCTTCATTGTTCCCGGCGGATCGCGGCCGCTATTCACCGCGGCGCAGCGAATTCAAAAACTTGGGGGGCCGCCCGATACCAGCCGGCAAATCCGCGAATTTCTGCCTCCCGCCGGCTATTATCTCGTGGATTTCTCTGGCCCGCGCTTCTAAGCGTAATTACGGAGTAACTTGAACTAGCAGGTCATTTAAGCGCCAGTTAAAATATGTTTATTAACCTCGGCTAAGCGAGGCCATGGAGTCGAGACTCTCGCTATTAAGGCTCCACGTTTTGCCCCCTCGGTGCATCGGGGATACGTGGGCTCCAGGTGCCGTTACACGCTGCAGTATCTACTGATAATCGATGATCGCGTAGATGGGGCTTAATTAACTAACACTAATATCCAATGAAGGCTCGAAGTACGCGAAACGAGTACCCTTCCCGAATTCAACTCGAACGCAGAGCAAGGCTGACGTTCTTCGGCTCCATTATTCCGGAATTTATTTCGCTCGTGCACCCCTCCCGCTTCCCGTGCATTCCATTTCCGAAATGAGAGAGGCCATCAACGCTTGACGCGCTGTATCGACTCCCGCAATTTATTCCCGGAGGGACAAGGAGCAGATGTAACGTTCAGTATTTTCCATGTATTTTCTGTTCTTTTCACTGTGCTCCTTCGTTATTCAATCGAATTGGGAAATGAACGTGTATACCTACCCCCAAAATGTATAGAACTGCCGCAAGAGTAAACGGTCCCGTGGAATCAGATTTGCCTTAGAGAAAATTGAATCTAATCCTCCACGCGGTATTTTGTTCGGATCGGGGAGAAACCTTTCCCGACACTGTCTGACCACGGAACGGAGAGGAAAAAATGTCGTCCTCGGGCAACAGCTTGTAACGCTTGTCGCAGGACCATCCCCCGCGTCGCTCGGAGGTCCTCGACAACCCTCGAACCGTCGATGGGGTAGCGTGGTCGCGGAGAAAGGACACACAACACGTAACACGTGCGCTATTGTTCGGATTAACGCCGGAGGGTGGTGGCCGTAACGATTTCGAAGCCGTCCGGGAAAAGATATCTCTGCGAGGGACGGAAGAAAAAGGCGGAAGGCGAGGATGCCGGTGACTGACGCGTATCAAGTTTAACGAAGACGAAGGAGCGTCGAGCCAGGAAGCCAATTTTCGTTAACGTCGGCTAGATCGCCGGGAAACGGCTCGTAATTACGTTTAATTAACCCAAACACGCCGACAACGTGTCGACTGATCGTCCAGTCATCGATATCACGGCCCGTCGACACGATTTTCGGGCGCAACCGCGCAGCTTTTCCTGTCCCGCAGATTCTTCCGCGGTTGAACGGCAGGCGACCGCCTGCCTGGTGGCTCGCGTTTAGTTAAAACGCGGTTAATAACGCCGTCAGGCCCGCGGCAAGAATATTTATACCGATAGTATAAATCAGAAAAGTAATTAAGGAGCTTCGGTGTTTTATGGGCCGTCGGTACGTCGGCGGCGGCAGTAAACGAACTTTTCAACAAATTTCGTTTTAATTTATTCTTGAAAAGCGCATCGGGAACTTCTCCGTTGAAGTTGGTTTCCTTCTCGCAGGGCCGCGTGACGAGGGGGAAAAATGGAGGCGGGAAACGGGAAAAATTATTAAGAAGGGAAAATTGGAAATCGGGAGAGGCGAGGTAATCGATGTAAAATCGGTGATCAGGTGTTGAGGAAGACGAAAGTCTATTAAGCACGGAGGAACTAAGAGTGAATGAAATTGCTGGGACAAAATTTGCAGAAGTGAAAGTTCCGCAGGGAAAGGAAACTGATTTTATAATCGATGGAGATAAAGTAACGCTCCATTGAGTCTCAAGTATCAAATACACAGGGGTTCCTTAAATACCAGCTATGCTGTTTGAAAATTCACTTCTGTTTCTGTTTGTCGCGAAATACTCCCCGCAGGTTTCCAAGTCGAATTAAACTTTCATAATTCGGCATCGACCCCTGCGGTTGCGCCCAAGTGTTCAAAGATTCATGGGAGCTTTCTACCCCCGACTCGTCGACGACATGCCTGTCATCGCCCTCAGCGCCAGAAAACCTTCCAGGCGATCACGCAATCGCGATCGACAACGATCGCCCCCGTTTTTTCCACGGAAACCCACCGTGTTATTTCGCGTTCGAGCGGCCCCCGCACGCTTCCAGATACCAGCCACGTAATACCTCGCTTTATTCCATCCTCCGTGGACGGGGAGCTGGCTCGTCGTCGTTTATGCCTTCGATTAATAACGCGCAGAGGCTGCTGGAAGCGTGCCATTGTTATTAAGGCGCGTTGGCGAGCACGCGTAAAGGTGTCACTGCTCCCTGTTCCGCTTGTGCGTTCGAGAGAATGCTCTCTGTCAAGTGCAAGATGCACTTGCTCCTCCTGAGCTTTTTTCTGTTCTCTTTTCTTCCCGGCGCCACGGAAGCTCCTTGAACGGTGGCCCGTCCATTTGCGAACGCTCGGGGGAACCTTTCCGCGCTGCGGGTAATAACCGATGTTTATTAAATATTTAAATATCACGGAGAGCGTCACAAAGGCACGTCACGATCAGGCATCTCGAACTTCGCTCCCACGATTGTTCGTGCCGTTTACAGTGGACGTTTCCTTTCTTCGCAATTAATTCCTCGCCGGCTGCGTAACTGCGAGGCGGAATCTTCCACGATTTTACTGCTCTTTGGTATTGATTGGTAGAACGCTTGAGAATTATTTCTCCCAGCGCCGGCCGCGCCAGCACGGTGATTTTTCATGCTCGATGCCCTCGCGACAATCAGATGACGCATCGGCGAATTACGGAATTACGTGTCCCTTGAACTTTCGCGTTTTTTACTCGACCAGCAACCGCTCTTTATTTCCCCCTGTCTCCCCTCTATGGGAGTTGAAAAGTTCTCGAACCGGCGCCATCCCGACCGTGCAAAGTTTCCCTCCGCACGCCCCGTCTGTCCTCCCGCCTGTAGATTATCATTCGTTCTCCGCGGCGCGATAGTTTTCGATCGTAGTTCAACGATTTTCCCCGCGGTATCTTTCGGTGGGAAGGAATCGTTGCCCCAAACGATATCTTCACGCTTCCCGACGTCTGAACTCCGGCCCCCGTCCATCCGTCGCGCTTTGAACTCGTCCCGAACTCCACTGACGGAAAGAAATTCAATTTCCCATCAAACTCTCGAGTTCTCGGGTTCAGAGGACTGGAGGGGCCTGTGAATCTGTCGCGAGCCCAAGCGTCCCGCCCAGTGTTCGGTCAATTGGCTTCTGTCTAAGAAAACTGGCCATGAAAGGGAGGTCATTTTCCTTGTGAAAAGGGAGATAAGACAGGCCCTAATCTTCGCGCCGCCTCGGTGGTCCTGGAAATCAAAGACGCCGAAGTGGACGATCGCGAGGGAAAGCTAGGGTTTAATGTTTGAGGAGCTGCGGTTTGCGAGATACGCTGTGTTCTGTTGTCTTCGGGGAAAGGCGGGGACACGCGTAGCGTGCATTGCCGCTGAATTATGCAAAAACGTTGATTTCAGGGTACGCAGGAAACTCCTCTCCAGCTGGCGAGGAGCGAGGTTCGCTGGCTGTTGTTTGCTCCGCGCAAACCGCGCTGCTATATTAGTGGACTGTATTGTAATTACACTGTTTCTACCTCAAGTAAATGAGATAGGGCCTGCTTGAAATACGAGCATTAAAATTAGATTTCATACGTTCTCTGGCATTTACTAGACAGAAACTGATGAATATTTCTCGGCTCCTTTTAAATTTCCCACTCAACCGTTTAATATTATATAATTCGTGGAATAGATAGATAGCAATTCATAGAATTTTCATTGGTTATCTTTCCTCCAAGAATCCAGTGAATAATTATTCTCCCTAATCAGAAACTTTTCCCAGCCTTTAAGCATCTACACTTTTTTCGCTTAAATATTAGTTTGAAATCTCTAGAATGTTAATGCTTTACAATATGCCAAACTCAAGTGCTACAATTTGCATCAGAAGATTATCTAATTTATCAGGCCGTCACAGTAGTCTAACCCCTTAAGTCGGACATGAAAGACAGCAAGTAGTACAGGATCGTGCATAGTCAGCCGCGCTGCGTACACCAACACAATTGTTCTCGCTCATCTCCGCAGCTCTTTGCACGCATATTATCGTACAATCATATCGAAGTAGCAGTCGTTCGAATTAAAAAAGCTTCCACACACTCAGAAAAATTGAATACAAATTTAATTCAAAGTCCTTTAATAACGCCTCCGTTCGTCCATTTATTAAAAGCACAAAGGCTTCTTCCCTAACGTAATGAAATATTCTTTACACCGTCTGATGACAGAGGAAGGCTGTGCGCATTCGTTTGCAGCGGGTCGACGACGTCGAGCACGTAATAACACGGCGTCGGTCGTCCTGGCGCCGTGTTATCAACACAGGATTAATCCTGATGAATCGTCGAGATTGCCTATCCACTGGGTGCGTGGCTCGCTCCTCAAATCGAAGCCGAGTCCGGCGCATAAAAGGAGCATCGGCCACGTTGCACTGCCTTTGGCAGCGCTAATTAATTAAATGGACGCTCAACTGCTATATACGCGGGATCCGTTGTGCGCCTGCTTTTCTCGGCTCAGAGGATTTCGGACACGACCTGATCCGGACCTCTGAGTGATTATTGCTCACGGGATGACGTCCTCGTTGTCCGAAAACGCGGTACTCTTTGATCTCGACGTCCTGAATCGTCTTTTGATTTTCTGCCTGGCGTCGCCGACAGCCCATTATTGCTAATTGCTGACGTTCGTTGCCAAACGCTGGCGAGCAGTTTTAACGGGAGCCTTTGATTCGGTCTGGTCTTCCCATTTGTTTCAATGCTAGAGATACTGTTCTACTTGTTAAAGTGAAAGCAGAGGTATACACTAGTGTCTACTCTATCTGTTTTAATTGCGATTAATTTCCACAGAGTGGACGTAAATCTTCAGATTCGTAGATGAGTATACACGTCACAACTGAAACTTAATTTCATAGACTCTTTCTGCTCTACTCGGCGAATACAGTAAACTTTATAACGAGTGGTTCTCGTCCTTGTTTATCTTGGCACGCAGAGGCCACGATAAGCTAGGTTGCTCCCGCAAACACGAATCCGTCCTCATTAACAGTGTCTGACTTATCTCCCTCCGCGTGGCCTTTACATCACCGTCGAATGCGAGCTAATAGTCCGGCGGACTTGTGTGTTTGCAGGGAAAATAGTCGCGGCGTGTATCCGGAGAGAAAATATTTTCCGATCGATCAACCCCGTCAGCCGCCGGCGAATAACGGAATCGATAGGCTGTTTTAACGACGCCCTGGCCAAAGGTTAAGCGCTCCTTCAACAGAGCGAATTAGGATCCTCATGGTGAACGATCACAGAAACAGAACCACTCCCATAATCTCCCCTCGCAAAGCGTCGCCGGTTGAGCAAAGCGGTTGGCCGTGGAGCAGCAGCGTTTCGATCGCCACTCGACTGGCAATGCAGCCACGGTGCAACCCGCGTGATCGAATTTTGCCCGCCCCATTCGTAATTAGATAATTGCCCGGAGACACAGGTCGTTCCACAGGCGACACCGTGTCTTCGCGTTCCCAACCAGACCCTCGCTCGCCGGCCATCACGGCGACAAGGCAGTTGCTATCGGAAATGCAGTGCCCAATATTTTCCCCGGCAGAAGTGAATGGATACGACAACATAGTGTCTGTATCCGAGAGGAAAACAACCGTAAATCCGCGGAGGAGGCGTTGGGAAGCAATCGTAAACGCGGTGTCATGAATTCCCCCATAAAAGCGCGGAAAATATCTTCGAGTTATTTGAAATCATTCTTTATCGCGGCCTGAGTCGCTCGTCGCGTGTCCGACATTCTTGTTTATCGCGGAATCAGCGGCAGCGTGATTCCAGATGCTGGAAAGTGGGGAATATTGACAGTGGGAAAAGAGAAACGGTTTAATAACGGCCAGTTGATTGCAGGGCGACGACGCCTTTCTCTGACGCGATGATACACGGTGGGTAGTTTCCTTGGTGGGAATTCTTCTTCAGTCGAAACGCTGCGTATACCTCGCGAATAAATTTTGGGGAAGATGGGTAGGGAGCACGAGCTGTGCACATACAAGGAAAGAAGAAGAAGCGCGCGATAAGCTGGCGCGGGGATATAGAGCGAGTGTATAGTGAGAAGATAAGGTTTTGAATGAAAGAGTGGACAAAGGGTGATTAAAAGTGTAGAGTGCTGATGAAGCGAGGAGGAGGAACTACTGGGGAAGCTATCGATGCTATTAGGAGTAAAATAGACACGTAGTTTAGCGGGAGAGTGGAAGTTTAATCAAACCGAAGGGAGCCTGAGCAGATTGGAATCAATAAATAAGAACTATCCTCTCGCGACTGTTTTGAAAGGAAAACCATGCTTCCTTGCAACATTGCCCGCCACGGAGGCGTCCCATCACTCCGGCTCCGCATTTCCTTACCTTTATTTCCGATTCGATCACTGGGGAACCGAAGCAACCGTTTGAAATAATATGAGAATCAATCCCTGCAGCGTCTACGTAGCTTCTGCCTTCCTCTCTCACAACCTCTTCCTCCTCTCTCTCTATCTCCACGAATTGAAAATCAATTTAGATGCTGTTGATTTTATTTCTCCTTGCTGGTAACGCTCCACCCCTGCGCTCCCTGCTCCGCGCCCCCGCCTCGCCCCTCCAACTAATTGTTCGTGGCCGATGTTCCGGCAAATACTTTTAATGGAACGCGTTGCATAATACATAGCGCGCCCCGCCGACAAAGTGCAGCCATTTCAGCGGATGAAACTGCGTAAACATCGATCGATCTGGGAACGAATTCGAAAGTCAGTGGAAGCTCGACGGTTCCGTCTGCTCGCGGGGGCTTCGGCTAAAGCCGAGGCCGGGGCACGGGCGGACGCTTAATTATCAGCCTTATCGCGTTCTGTCTCTCTGCCCGTGAAACTTACTTGAGATCAACGGCTTCCCAGAGAATCTCGCCCCGAGTTAATCGCGGCCCGATCTAATTAGTGACGTGACGACGAGGCTGCGTAACCCGGCTGCAGCTCTCGTCGACGCCGTCAAACGTTGGTATTTCACTTGCGACCACGAGCATGCACGCCGCGGATGCTGGTGCTAGCAACTCGCAAGCCCTGAGCAGCCATTTTCCCAGGCCCCTTGTTCGCGACAGATGAGTGGAGGATGTCAGGGGATGGCTGGCTGCGGAGGATACGCGACAAACGGACGAGCAAATTGCAAAGTAAAATTCTCCTCTGTCGCTCTGCTTTTCCGCAAGATCACTTTGTGTTAGGAATATCGTTGGTTAAATTATGACTCGTGTAATGGAGAAGTTGCAGATTGTACTGGGGGTTTATGTGCGATGCTCTACTTTTCGGTGTGCTATTCTTCGCGGGCGTTTATTTAAATAATTGCTTTGGCTAACGAGTGTAGGGCGCTTCAGATCGATGCAGAAGATGTTGTTACGAGCGATCTAGGGGAACTAGGCTTCGAATACGTCGAAGCGAACCAGGGCAAACAATCTGCAGTGGTTAAGAACCGATTTTGTTGGTCCTGGAGGCTCCGGAGAGGAAGTTATGACGGAACTCCGTGTCTCCGGCATTCACCGTTAGGATTTCTTCTCTATTCACGGGGAAAGAGCATGCAACAAGATATTATTACGCAGTCCGCGCGGAAAGCTTCCAGCGAGACGAACAATTCTGCTCGTCGAACCGTAAATCGGTCGAGATCTACGTAAACCCGAGAACACGGCCGATGGATGCGGAAGAGGGGTTGGGTTTTTTGCTGAAGAAGGACGCCGCACAATGGTAGCGATGAGAAGCGTGTTATTTGCGATGCTCAACTATTTTGCGACGCTCTGCTGGTCGAACCCCTTAAAAGTTTTCAAAGAAACGGAATAGTTTTGCCTGTCGTTCCTGATTTAGCAGAATCCCTTGTTGATCCTCTATTTCCGCTGGTCGCCCATTTCCTGTAGAAAAGAACGCCGGCACACATATCGAGGCCAAGTGATTCACGAGAAACTTGGTACATTCGTTGAAAGTTACAGTGCACTGAAAAATAATTTACTTCGCTATTAATTATACCTAATACACCCACGAAGATAATACTTTAATTTAAAAGAGCAATGATACAAATAGCAAATTGCAAATGTCAAGAAACTATCCGCGCGAATAATTGACGCACTTTTCACCTTCGTTAATTGGCGAAAAGTTCGCGCCACGCCGAACTACAGAATTTTTTAGGGAAATGGTCGTCGGGGAGGCTGCGCATCGCTTGCCATGGGTTCGACGCCGACGTAATGCAAGAGTAATCGACGGTGGCGGGCCAATCTGCGAAACGAGCGCAATTTTATTTTATCGCGCATCATTTGTTATCGCATTGTTGCTTATCCCCATGACAGGCAGGAACCGCTGCCGCTGGCATCGCGAGGGCCACGTTATGCAGATGCATTCCGTGGGTAACCCGGCCGTTTCCGTTCGACAAATCATAAATCGAAGCCCGACTACGAGCCCGTTGGTTCGCATGAACTGGAAAAAGGCGGACACGAGGAAATAACTTTCGTTCCACGGGGAACGGGGACGTGGAGTGGGAGCGAAAAAAGGCCGCGTACCTACGAGGCGAAATGGCCAGCCAGGCGAGGGGGGGGTTGACCGCCCTCCCCGCAAAAAAAGAAGCAATCCCAAAAGCCGTTCGCGAATTTGGGTCTCGTAAACGGCACGCGAAACCATGCCCACGTCGTTCCGCCGATATTTTCGGTCCCCGCAGTCTGCCCGGCGCATTGTTCCGCGAGAAATTTACGCGTGTCGATCGTAATTCTCTATCACCTCTGGCGAAAAGCATCTTTCGCCCCCTAATATCCATGAACGTAACGCGAGCTGTTTTATTTCTGGGGATTAACGAGCGATTCGAACGATGGGAATGGAATTAAAAGAATCGCTTCGGAATAAATTATCTTCTTCAATTATGAAATTTTCTTTTGAGTTAGTACCTACCTGCGTATTATCACAGCTACAGAAGATTTCCATTTGCGAGAGAGGAACTCGTTCACTTTTATTCAAGTTTGTTAACCAATCGCATTGAAATTAATTGTTGAAACGGGATGAATTATTTGGATAAAAAAGATTCTATGACAGTCGCTCGTTTGCGAGAATATGGGAACGTAGGTCGAGGCAGGCTTCGCTTCGTATTATTCGAAAACCCGTTGATTGCGTTTCGGGGAGGACCCGATTCGACGGGCCACACAACAGAAGCGTTTTGTATTTCAGAAAAATTTATTCCGCGCGGGAGCGCGACGATAATTAAACTCGTATTCCCGTTGCACGGCGCACAATGGCACTCTCATTTTTTTTACCAAAGTGGATCAACTTTGATATTATATTTCCGCGGAGGAACGAAAACTCCGATGCATATTCATTTTAACATTACCGTGATAGCGGGAGAATTTACAAAGCGCTTCATACAGCGGCGAATACAGTTCGAACGTTTGCAGGACGATCCTAAACTAGCTACTGTCCCATTATACTTTCCGCTCTCCGCGTTTCTCCGGCGAGCGTCCGGAGTCTCCGCGGAAATTCTCGATAAGAAAGTAACCGCCTCCTGTAGCGCGTCCCAAGGCAGTTTCAAAAACGAGTCTTTCTTTGGCGCGCGGGAAACACGGAATAGATCGATGGATTTTATCATATCAACGTCTCCGCCCTTCCCTTTGCTACTTCCTTCGAATTGCATTTCGGGAAGAGCTTCTGGTTAGCTGCGAACCTCGAGTCGCTGATGTTTTCTAGAAGCTTGAGAGAATTTTCGCTGTGGCTTAAAAGCGCGCGGCTGTTTGACAGAGAGAATTATGTTCCGGTGGGATCTTAATTCTCGTCCGTGAATTTCCGACCCCGAGAAGGAGGATCGAATAGTCGAAAGTAGCGCAACAGAGTTCTGGTCGAATTACGATGCAGAAATTTTATTTAACTTTCTTCATTTTTACGCGCCACGGCTGGCCCGCCCGGACTCTTCTCGACTACTTAGAGTTGGCCTGTGCACCGGCCGATTTATGGTTGGGTAACTCCACTTTCGAGGGAAAGCTCTCTGGCGGGCTCGGACGTCTCGTTGCACTTGATCGAGAAAAACGAAGACCCACGGTGAAATGAAAATATGCTGCCCCTGTTCCGACCCTCTGGTCGTCCTTTTTTCCTCTGGTACAGATTTTCCTCCATTTTTTCCATCCCTCCTTGTTTGAAACAGACAGGGAGCTTCAGAAGTTCCAGAAGTGGCCGCTGAAAATAGGAGATGAGGGGATCGGTGGAATGATTTAATCGTATCTAATCTGCTGACTCTGCAGCGACTGTTTCATATAATTCTTTATTGATATCTTTCTCTAGATTCAATTTTATGGACGAGTGTCGATAAATATTGAAGCGCGTAGGCGATCGTTGTTCCGCTGGTATCGAGTTCCCCTTCTGGCACTCTCAGCTTCCCGCAGACTTTGTTCAAACACAAGAACGTGCAAGTTCTCGAAGTGGAAGATTCATGGAATCTATCAGCGTAAGTGTGCTGGAATTTACGTAACGGCAGGGATTTTTCATTGGATTTATCCACGTAGGTGGGTAGACAAATTCGCGATGGTCCGACCGCTGGATTTTCGGATAAAGTTTCCTTCTTAAAGTTGCCTCTTTCCCAGCGGCAGGCCCAGGTGGCCAGATCGATACTGTCCATGGTCGACAAGAGGAGGTAAACAGGATTAACTAGAAAACTCGGGAATTCGAAGGTGCTCGTGTCACGTGCATGCACAGGCGTCGGTAATTAACGCGAGGCGCTAATAAAACTTGGGCAGCACCTCGCAGGCGGTGCTTTGAAGTTTCCCAGGGGAGATCGACTTCGCGAATGGCTATTACCTACGGCGTATCATCCCCTCGCGGTCTAGTTAAGACTCAGAAAATATTCAGGCCGCTTACCCCGCTTCCCCAACTGCATAAACATTTTATGATTCGTCACCGGAGCACTTTTCACGCTCAGAAGACAGTAGAAAGGAATTAATGAATCTGCCCCGCGGTTTCACGGCCCCATCGATTTCTATTAATCCCCCGCGTTATCGGAAACGCGTTTATACCAGACCCAATAGTAAACAAGATCGGAAACCGATGCATCGATCGAAAACGCGATCCCTCCAGTGATTTATCGCCTGTCTGTTCCCCGAGGGGCATCCACCCCGAACCCAACTGCCTTAGATTACTCCACTGCAGCCTCCCCCACTTAAGAAAAATAGATCTTGTGAATTTTAACGTCGGACAAAACTCGCACCTCCGTTTACCCCGTGAAATTTCAAGCAGCGAGACCCGCGCGACACATTTCTATACTTGGCAGTGGGTATCTACCGAAAATTCGAGGGAGGTTAGCGATCCAGATCTTGAAAACCACCCCCGGTGTTGGAGTGGTTGATAGCCAAGGCGAGGCGGCGAGCTCGAAAAATATCCGACGCCGGGCGTGGATGTCTCGTCAGCGAGGAGCTGGAAAATCGAGGACGTTTCTGGGTGAGTGACCCCTTCTCATTTGACATTCAATGGATGGCGCGCGCCATAAAGGGTTGGAATGCCGTGTACTCGAGCGGCGTAAATTACGGCCGGCCGGGAAATTCGTTGTAATTTCCCAGCGTGACGATTAGACGCGTGCTCGGCGAAACACGGGCGAATTCTCGCAGAAGGGATCGTGGTGAATCTCTATTACCCGCCGGTGGGGAGGGAGCGGGCGCGCGAGATAACGCGAGCGTACGCGAGCGTCGCGGGCAAAAAGAAGCAGTTGCTGAAAGGATGGGGGACAGGATTTTTTCCCGACTCTCCACGGCTGCAATCAGCACGGATGCACGAAATAATCAGCGGGGTAATATGAAGGACGGAGGGGTGATTAATTACCGGCCGCGATCCTTGCTACTTAATCCACCTGGCTCGGATAAGTCGCGAAATTAATTACCCGCGTGGACGGCCATTCCCTGCGTTTCGATTCCACGGTCTTATTGCATATCAGTCGGAAGGGAGGTAATTAAAATTGTAGGGAGCGTATGTTGATTATACACCGGGAGGGGGTGGGAGTCAGCCTCGCGGACTTTGATATGTATCCTTATAAATCCTTTTCGATGTGCTTGCGATTTTAATTTGAAATCGCTGATTGATTTTATATGTTCCCGGTTAGAGGAGTTCCAGATTCGAATTTTAGATGCAAACATGCCGCCGCGCTATACATGCACGTTGGGAATTCCTGTTCCAAGCTCGCTCATAATTCCGCACAGACGTTAGGTTGCAAGTAGGCGATTATCGCGAGGCAGCCGCGACGATACATAAATTACACTCGCTCGTTAGCGAATATTGTTACTATTTGCTAAATAACCAGCTTCGGGGAGCCTGATGGGGCTTAACGGAATTTCTAATCGCTTCGTCGCGGTGTAGCTTCGCCTTGTTACGACGCCCTCGCAACTGGAAGAGTGCCGTTCCCGGCAAATCCTCGGCGAGATTCACGCGGAAAGGGTGCGTTTACAAGCAACTTTACGCCCGGATCCCCGGATGATTCTCCATTTTCTTCGGCGCTGCTATCGTTTAAGAAACTCTTAAGGAACTTTAACGATGCTTCGACGAGCACGAAAGAATTCTGAACGCTGTGCAGCGCGTCTCACCTCCGAGGACCGATCGCAGCTGCGGTATTATCTTGCAGGGGCTGGGAGCTCCCAATGCACCTGCAATTAGACACTTGTTCCTCTGCCTGGGGGTTAATTAGCGCGTCCATCTCGTCGACACGGTAGTCTTTAATATCATCCTTATCAGTGTCAAATTGAAATCATTGCAATTACTTCATATAAAGACTCTTGGACTGAGTGTCGCACGATGACAAATCATCACCCTGGTTCATTAATTTTTTTCCAACCCCTGCAAACTCTCTCGCAACCCGCCCGACGTTAACAGTGAATATTCAATTCACCATCTTGTCGACGTCATTACGTGAACACGTGAGAACGCGAATTGACCTTGCAATGGGGCCTCTGATGAATACTCCCCCTTCTTCTCGCAGCGAAAAACCCCTCTCTTTTTTTCTAAGCCGATTACGAGCGAGTTCCCGATCGATCTTCGTCCTAAGTACCCAGCAATGGAGGAGTCATTTCCGTTTTTGCAGTAATTATTCGCGCGGAGGCCGCATTGCTTTTAATTTCAGCCGCGTGTCATTACCGTTCCCTTTGTGCCGAGGGCTTGTTCGCTGCTCGATTGAATTTTTCATAAGACTGTAATAAGAAGCATTACAGGCCACTCGGCACATAATGCACGCGGTTCTATTAGTTATTCAAAGAAAATATGCAAAATGCCGGCGGGTAATGGCCGCGATTTTTTACAATGCGTAATATTTACCGTGCAACTAATGGCCCATTATACGCGTTCGAGAGCATCGCTTTACCATGGACTGGAAAACAAAGCCCGCGGCTGATACTTTTCTTAGCGAGTATTTTTTTCTCCAATTTTTCACCACTAAAGCTGGGCGCATCTGTTACGAATCGAAAACCTTTCGAGTTTATCGCGGTGGGTCGTTTTTTATACCGTCCCCCGTGATTTATGTGCGCATAGACACACGGGGATATCGACCGAACCTTCGCGCCACTACTGGCCCCAAAAAACGCCGCAACGATAGAAGCTCGGACGGAGGGGTTTTAAATCTGTCGTTGCGTTCTCTAAATTCTGTGTCTTGCGAATTGAATTATCTTGCAGTAGTACGATGCTTATCTTACAGGTTCCCACGCACTTGTCTGTTTCTAATTTCCACTGACAGTAGATACGCTTCGAGGCTTTCTAGATCGATGCCTCGAGTCCATCCCCGACATCGTTGCCTCGTATTTCCGCGGTCTAACGCTAGCGCAGGAAAGTGCGCGCGAAGTAGTTATTCGAGTCGGCGTTGCAGCGTATTTGCGGCAGGCTCGCCATTTGAATCTCATCGCGGATGCAAATTGCCACGACCCCCCGACAGCGATTGATATGTACATTCCCGGCTGTTATTCGATAAACTGTTTTCCAGCGCGCGATAACAACTCGCCGGCCGAATTTCGGCCGCGGCCCTTTGGCCCTTAATACCCGCGGCGCACGCAACACCGGCCAAAAATCCTCGGGCTCGTAAAAAGCAAATACCAAGGCCCATTTAGGGGCACGAACGCTAGTTTGCACGGGCCATTCGTTTGTCACGCGTTCCGTGTATTTGTCTTCCGTACCGGTTATTAATTACCCCCGGCGAGTGGGCCGCGTACAAATATTGGCTTGCACGGAATACGGTTAAAAGTCATTGTACAACTGGCCCGCGACGTGGTTGGTTTATCAATGGAACAGTCCCGCGTTCGCATCACGTTAGTGTATTCTGGTGAAGCTTGAAAAAATTGCCGCGGGACCTTTGACTGCTAATAATTCACCCGCCACTGCTTCCGAGGCATCGCTACTTCGAATTTCAGATTACTATGAGCCAGTATCCCTAGAGGTCTAACAATAGGACGCTGTGAATCGTGTCCTTTGACTCGTGAACCGAAGATCGACATCTTGCAAGCGTAAATCCGAGGGAGGAGGGACCCTCTCACGGTTCGATGTGCTTTTCGAATGAACGTCCCGTGGCTATCGGCTGACGAAGTTAGTGAGAGGATCCGCGTGGGTTTCGCAGGGGACGCGACCCACCTGGCAGCTAGACAACGAGAGATCGTTGTCAGAGGGCTCGAATGATAGGGGGCCCTCCTCGGCTTATTTCCCTTGACTCGTTCTCCCGCGAATTTATGCTCGCCGGCAGTTGCCAAAACATCTTCTGTCCAGGCGAACAGTTGGCCCAGCTTACGAGTGCTCGCCGTTCAAGAACCGCTGCAAGACGCAGGGGCCACGTGCACGGAAATAACTTTGCCGAACAATGGAGGGCACGCGAGCGATTCCCCGCGGATGGGTGGCGCGATCAAGCCTTCGCGGGCGACGACTTCGAGGCATTTTTGGCGGCATAGTTGCATCTCGGGGCTGCGACAGCTGGCGCCGAGCAAGAATACGCGAGCGAAGACGACGTCGAACGAATTCTTCGATGCATTCCGTCAGGACCGAGGGAACTTGGGAGGTACCTTGAGCCTCTTCTTCTTCTACCACCTATTCTTGCATAAGCGCGAAGCTGTGTGTTCTCGGAGGGTTGCTTGAGGGGGAGGTCTAGCTGGAAATTTTAGAAAAATAGATTTCTAGATTTTTATATTTTCTTGAAGTACGATATCTTGACAATATTCCCTGAAAGTGTCAAGTTAATCCGATCAAAATTGACAAAGTTATGCGAGTGTAGCGCTCAGACTCAAAGCTTTAAACGCAGCAATATCTATTATCTTCCATTATTTGTATTCTGTCCTAGAAGTGTATAAGTGGCTTCAGAGGTGAACTCGGAATTGCAGCGGGAATTACGAGGCGTCGCAAGAGATCAGATTTATAGTGCACATATTCCATTAATTCCCGAATAATACCGACTCCGCGGGCGTGATGGTCGTCCGCGACACCTGTTTCTGCAAGTAATTCAGGGGACAGGTGGTGGACATTCGTGTCCCTTTTATAAACGAGCAGGGCCAGAGGGGCGAGGTCGGCGATGTTGAATAGAGCTGCAACTCCACCCACCTGTTCCACCGGTCAACAAACTCGTTTCCGCGGTCCCCAACTCCTTCTGCCGCGGATTTCAGCGCGAGCTAAACGCGCCGCGAACCCACAATCGAAGGATTAAAGGGTATTCCTTTGCGTCCGCGGAGCCCGGCCGCAGAGACAACGAGTACCGTTACTTTGTGCAATCGCAGATCAACAAGTGGGTCCCGGGCTGTTTGTAATTCAACGCTTTCCCTTCGTCGCCACTTTCGAAATTGCTTTCAGCCGGTTGACACGGCCCCTGGCCAGGCGTCAATGAAGACGTAGCCTCCGATGGCCAAGTGTAAGATGTCGGCGACGGATCTTTTAAAACTTGCCAGTTCATCTCGAACTTGTTCCACGAACGAGGAAACGATGCTCGAGAGTTTCACTCGGCTAGCTTTCTGCTGGGAATGTTACAAACTCCAGGGTCCCTTTTCCTTTTTCTTGTCAGTGCTAAATTGCACGTAGTAGCCACTTCGTCATAATCTATCTCGCAACTACAGCTTCGATATTGTACGATCGACAGCGCCTGTTCCCTGTCTGTCTTCTAGTTTGCGCGAGATATCTTGCAGGCCTGCTGTACAGCGAGGGTGGAGGGGCAATTTAAAGGGTGATTGATAAGAAGAGTGCCTCGATTTAATAGGAAACCTATATTGAATCGAGGGATCGTCTAGAATAGACCACTGACATCGACGCAATAAAGTTCCATTTATCCAACGTAGTTCGCAGAATTTTTCACCCAAGCAATGTGCAAAGCTACTAAAATTATTTTCTCAAAATTTCAACCTCCCACCTCTTCAAACTGTCGCACCACATATCGAGCATTGCGGATACCAAAGTTGGTGGAGCAGAAGTTAACAGGAATATAGTTGCCGAACGTAGGACCGCATGCTTTCGATTTACCCTTTGAGGGTGTTCCCGCCGTTTCCACGGTATGGTTGCAATTTCGAACTTGAAGTCTTGCACGTCCGACGTGGCGGTCGCGGTCGACATAAAGGCGGTCTGCAACGAGTCTGCAAATAGCCATTCACCTGCGGCCCGAGCCTCCGCTATTTTCCGCGCCTCCACCCATTTTCCACGCACTTTGCGCGCAGGCCGCTTCTTATTAATGGATTCCAGAGCGCGTACGAGTGTTTGCTCGTCCGGCACGATTGCACGGGATACGATTCATCCCGCGGATGCTTGGCGTCGGGGGGGTTGTTATTCCCCGTCGCTTCGTAAACGTCGAACCTTCATCGCGGAGAAATATCGCCTGGGGGTTAGCCCCCGATGACTAACTTCTCTTTATTTAGAACTCGGGAACATGCGCGGAGCTCTCTGACAAGAGAGGTCGAAGACTTTGGGAATATATTGCGCGCAGTGCCCGCAACGGTATTAAATATAACAATGTGTTTTTGCTAGTGCTACATGCTGCTATTATTCTCACTGTCACAAGTGATAGAGAGTGACAGAAATTTTAAGAACCTTTGATCTCTGACACTTTCAATTCTCCTCTTATGATACTCAAATTTCATTCATGATACACGTCGTAATTAAAATCCTCTGTGCTTAGGTAAGAATATTCACTGTGTTTCTCATTTCTGGTGCGAACTTCAAGGTAGAAAATATGCCACTTGGATATCTCGTTCTCTGCCTCCCCAGGGATACCTGCCCTTCGTGTATCTTCTTCTTTTAACTGTCAAGGGTGGACTTAGCTGGCGATTAAAGCCTCTTCCGTAGCCGTTCCAGCGGACGGAAAGAATTGCCCAGTGAAATGTTGCTTTAACGAGCCAATGAGACGCGTTGATTCCCCTCGCTGCGGGTCTTTGAATAATTAAAAACGGAAGCGTTTACGCGAAGGGTGGGCAAGTGTGTTCGTATTTCCAAGCTGGCCTTGGCTCGTAGAAAAGACAACACATGCGGCGCTGTTTCGCTTCTCTCTTGGGGAAGATCTCTTCTCTTTTAAGGGGCACGGTTTCTTAATAAGAATAATTAATTACCGCGTGTATCGTCTAACGAGCTGCTGAACTTCTCCGAACTATTTTTCCAAACGAGCCTCTGTTCGTGCATTCTGCTTTCATGTAGGCCAGTTACAATAGAATTACAGTGAAATTTTAATACTGGAATTTACAGGTCCTCGCTCGGTTCCTATTGCCAGGGGCTGGGAACGACTTCTGCGGGCTTTCCGTTGTTTTTGTTCTTAACTTGTTTAAAGCACAATGAACGAGGGAGTTTACCCTTATTAGGAGGTTCTCTAGCTCCACTGCAGGCTCTCCTGTTCTCTCTACTCTTTATTGCATCTCTACGACTGCAGTAATAATAAACTGATTATGATAGAACACACCAGATATTCCTTTAAATTAATAGGAGACTCTCGTTTGACGTCAGCTATTCTATAAAATTGCTTTCACATTTAGTTCTATCAAATACTAACGTTTCCATACGCAGAACTACGAGCAGCTGTATTCAGTCTACTCTTCAATGAGAATCCTGTTCACAGACTTCAATCTATCAAGCGTCGTTTACTTGCTACACCGTATCACCATCTAACGGATCGAAGGGATGCTAGAAAACGATGTTAGGTACAATATTTGGCTACGTGCGTTCGCGTGAGATCGCCCGCATCCCGGCTAGAACGGCGCCGTGCAAAGTGGCGCAGCGTAACGGCCCTGAAAATGCGAAAGAACCGTTCGATGCTCGAATCCCATGGAAATCCCCGGCAAGGTGAAACTGGTCCAGGGAAATAGAGAGCCGTGTACCACGCCGATAACGCTCTTCCTATTTCTTTTCTGCATAAGTAGACGCGGCCGTCGGGTTCTACTTGTTGTTCCAGGCTGCGTCTGGATACCATCCAATCCCGGATCTCTCGAATATCAATTGTCTCTTTCGCCTGGCTTCTTCGCCGAACCGTACCATCTGGATCCACTTTAATAGCGCTTCAAGCACCCTCGATTGTTTGCTCCGCGGCCATACATCTCCGGCGATATGCTCCCATACACGCATGAGTTATTACGCTTAGCTTTCTCAAACGATCCCACCATCTTCTTGCTCGATTTCGGCTGAAAATCCCCTCCAGATGGCAATTAAAATATCGGGGCAGCTGCTGATTACAGACTCTCGGTACGACGAGTGCAATGAACTTAAATGCTGGTAAAGGTTCCTGAAACAGTTTCACGAGAGGAATTATTTACTCTATCCTCAAAACTTAGACTTAATTATGAGAGAACAGTGAAAGGGTATTGGTCCGTCTTGATGTCACTTGCTGGCTAATTTCATTGTTGTTGATCTGTTTACGCGAGTAATCTGACAGTCGAGGGGACAGTTATTAGGACAGCACGGGGAACAGATTAATCGATAAATCTTGAAGAACCTGGCTAACCAATTGCACGAGCAATTCTTGGAATTCGGCTCTCAACCCGACTTGCTCGAAGCGAGTTTCCCAAGTATTGTTCCGTTTTCTCGAGTACTTCCGCGATAGTAACTGAGGGGGCCCAGGACCATCGATTTTCAGACGAAGTGAAGCATGACGCGATGGCTGGCTCGTAGAACAGGATGTTTGAGAGCGCTACGCGATGTTGTGGACAGATAAAACTGATCTGAAACATGAAACTGTTGCCTAGTGCAGCTTGGAGTGCTACACTTTCCGATGGCACGAAGCTTCTACTCTACAGTGTTATCTAAATAGTTTACTATCAGGTGATCTGGGATACTTCCACCCCTATTGTGAGGACAAATATTTCTTTGATTCAAGGGCGTCTAAAACCTCCACGGCAACCAGTGTAATAATCAACTGTGTGTTTCAAGAAGAAACAGTATGTTAAAAATTGATTAAAATTGCAAGGTGGAATCAAAGTCCTCCAATTAAAGAAACGCAAGATGGCGAAACAGCCCTCGACTTCCAAGCGAATCATTAACCCCAGGTCTAGCCACGCAATTTTCGCAAAAATTAGACTCCGAGGGTGCGCCATCTTTGATCCACAACTGGGGGCCATTTTGAGGGAGGGTTAGAACCGCAAACGGTTTTACGCTCCGACGGGCCTAACGAAATTTCGTCACCACCCTCTGTGGCTAGCAGCTACCGGCTTAATTGTATAAACATTGAATTATACCCTCCACCTGATTCTTGCCCCGCACGTGCATAATTTGCAAATCGACCTTAAACCCTTTCCCCGCGATGGCCGCTCGATGACCAGCCACTGAGCCTACCAGCAGCTTACTAGCTCGGTTAAACCACTCACGTATCGCAGCAGCAATCCGTGATTCCGCAAGCTGCCCATCGACAGCCACGCTTCCACTTATCCACCTTAATCTCAGGCCCCACGAAACATCCAAACCGCCGCGAAAACTGCCAGTGACAGGGCCAAGTGTTCCGCGAGCGTCGCAGCCACTCGCAAGGGTGATCCCTCAGGGAGGAGGAAGCCAGCCCCCGTCAGTCAAGATTGTTTCTCTTTAACGTCGATCCGCGTAACTTCGTTCCCCTTACTCCATCATCTGCGATCAGCTCGGGTGCCAGTTTCGCCCAGCTCAAGGGGGTTGCATATCCACGAGGGGGGGAGGGACAGCATCCGGCGGCCTCCACCCCTACGGCCCTCCACGCGTCTTTTTCCCCGTCGTTTCGCGAAGAATCGAATCTCGTTCGAAACTAATTTCGTGCCTTTGTGGATCCACGTCATTACCGCTGGCAGACGTCAGCTAGCAGGGGGCTCGTAGAGGGATACCTAGATTTCCGATACCATTGAAATCCGTCGAAGCGAAAAGCAAATTATATGAACTCGCCCCTCCGCGCGCCCCGCGAACCGCCGCTCCCTTTGATGTTCTCGCCGATGGAAAAGAGAGGCGCGTTTTCCAGCGGCGCGTTCTCAGGCGGAACGCGATCCTCCGCCTCTGCCGATGATCCTCGCGCGTCCTATACACCACGGCGAAACCGGCCAGTCCCTCCTAGCTCGCCCGCGATCCACGGATCAAAAGGTCCACCGTAGAATGCACGGTCAATTTGACCGCGGCCACGGGTATAGCAAAGTATCGGGATGGATCGACGCTCCTTCGTGCATTCGTTCCTGCTCAGACGCAATTTCCTTCGTTTCTGCGGCTACCCTTTGTGTATTATTGCTTTGCGCGGTTCCCGCGTCTTCCCCGTGGCCGGACTTATATTATCACTTTAAGTAGCATCGGCGTAGCTATCGTGCGGGGAATCTTCCATCCACTGCACGGCTTCCGCGTGCTTTCGATAGTTTCTGGAAAGCGTCGAAATTGTAACCCGAGGGTATCCGAATGTTTACTTTGAAACTGAGGTAATTGTAAGCGGGGAGATGGAGCCGCAACCGACACTGGGATGCTCGAGGAATCGTCTGTGCCAGCAAGGCGATCGTTACCTAACCGGGCTGATCGTTTAAAAAAAATTCGAAATTCGATACTAGCACTCATCCCCTGGCAATGTAGATCTAGATAGCCGCGGCAGCTGATATTACGGTCTCGGAAAAATCCATCTCGCCAGCTCGAGAAACCGATACTTTTAACAGGAGCCGTTCGTGCGCGATGAACAGGATGAAGTGTCCGGCGATTTCTATCTCCGCAGGATCGATCGGCGATGGCGGAGTTAAGGTCGGCGTCGTGTTACAGCGGGAATATACTTTGGCTTCGTCGAGTCGACACGGTCGCTCTGCCCGCGAGTGGCTACAGCTGCCATGGACCGATACTCCATGGATACATTTGTCGTTCGCGTGAACGACCTCTCTAACGAGTGTACACGGGCTACCAGCTCCACTCGCCTGTCATGAGAAATTCAGATCGCGTCTAGACGTCGTTTAGGAAGGTCTCTTAAGCAGATTTCTATCAGGTCTGCTCATTTGATGCTTGATCAATGAACGCCGCGCGATAAAAGTCTGCCAGTCTTGATCATCAGGTTGCTTCGCGTTTCATGATAGCTCGGTTAAGATTCATTCAGAAGCTTCGCACTTTCATGTTAAAATACTTTGAGGAGATTTGCTTTGAGCATTTGTAGCAGGGTGGACCGAGGGGAATTGTATCACAGGAGGAATAAGAAAATAACAATTCAGTTTATATTTCTGTTTGTTTGCAGAAGAGTTTTATATTTGATTCTGTTTTTTATTATTAATGTTCAAGCCAAAGAAGTACCTACTAGTTACGATTATATAATACAAAACTGGGTTTCTAAGGTTCAACTATTATCTTTTCAACGTGAAACACAAAGTGATTCGATTCGCCTCGGTCGACCCTGCAAGTATGCTTCTCGGAGTAGCACTAATAACTCAGTGAAATGAGCACGCGGCGATTGAGGGCTGTTCTAATTTAATGAATTCGATTTTGATGAGGACCGAGGAGTGGCAGGATAAGGAGAGAAGTAATTGGTGTTATTCTGTAGCATGTCGGCGAGGCTGTTAAAGAGACAGTTTGACAAGGATTACGGAGCTCGAAGGATTTCTAGGCGAGTTAATTGGAGGGCTAAGACGGCAAGGATTTAAGTATGCGTCTTAGATCCATTTCTCGTTCCATTCGTCCTTTTATAGCGTGTTAATTAAAAGGATAACGCGGGGTGCTTGAAAGAGCGGCGCCGATGATCCACTCCAAGTTCCTCAAAGCATCGAACATTTACTCTTACGTTCTTAAAAGTCCACCCTCCCGATCGCTGCAGCTAAAGGCAACTTCGATCATTGAGACTAAGTGGGAGGCAAATGGCCGTCTAAAAAGCGCGCAATCCAGCCGGTAAACATTTGGAGAAGAAGCCATAGAGCAGCTACGCAAGGAAATGCAAATGGAAGTTCTCCGCTGTAACGCAATCAGCTCCGTTTAATTAACATCCCCGCTGCTGATATCTCCGCCGAACGTGAACTCAGAGTTCCGAACCCCGCGGGGGTTATCGTGCTCGATCAAATCGCTCTCCTCTCGGTTCTCGACAGAAATGATTTTCCAAACTCGCGTCTAATCGATTGATCGACGAGTCCGTTTGTGAACCTCGCCGATATTGCATTAGCCGGCTGCTAGACGTTGCGCGGTACATAATGTATGTATTCTTGTGGAGTATCAATCCTCGGGAGTTTAAAAATGCGGGAATTAACGAAGAATAACATAATTAATGGTCCCCTATTTTTAAATCTCCGATCGTGAAACAAGATATGCCATCAAAAATTCACATTGACGTTTGATTCTATATTAAATTGATTCATATTTTGGCATTGACATACTTTGCTCCACGATTTTATTTAAAGCGAAAGAACACCCTTGAACTTGTAGACCAAGAAAATAATTATTTTTAGTTTCCAAAGCATTTTAAATAAAATCGTTTAACTTTAAATATTCTTTTTATATATTTTTTTATTGTATAACCCATACTCCACTGGGAGCATTAAACTCAGTTGAATTTCGAGTGCGAAAGTTTTAGTAAACGTGCGCGAGGAGTATTCTTTTAAAAAGTTATTACCATAAACCTTTGAAAGCCACGTAGGTACTTGGAATCTGGCGCTAGTTTCATCTCTACTTACCTTAGTTTCACGGTAAACCGTGCGTTGTGTTATAAAGTGATATACTAAGAAGAAATTATGAATATTTATTGCAAAGTTTCCACACAATTCTCTTCATTCTTGGCGCAATCTTCTTTTTAGCCACTTTTTGACGCGGAGTTTATAGGCTCGGGTTACAGAATTTCTGGTAACAACCTTCTTCGCAATTGATCATTCAGGCCTGATGGGAACACAATCCTCTCGTTTGCACAGTGGAAGCTTTCAATCGAGGGACGGTGTCTGTATGAAACATTATTCCAACGTTCGTCAGGGATGCAGCTGGCTTCATCAGCCTCTGACCACGCGTTGCTCAGCTGGCCAGTTGAAAGACTGATTGGCGGTCAATAATTCGGGCCACGAGCAAAGGCACATAGAGGATAACAAGCATGGAAACCGTGGTCCAGCATCAGTATGTCTTCAGATTCTCTAGAATCGCTGTAGGAGTGGTAAACCTCGGAATCACGTTACACTCGAGCATCCTCTGCATCCAAAAGCTGCAATGTCCTGGTAATCCTGTACCACTGATGAATTATTTCCATTACAAATGACTGAGCCTTCTAACTAGAACAGAGTAACCCAGAAACAACGCGCCAAGCCCTGACACCAGGCTCAATTCCCTCGCGAAATGTCTCCATTACAATTTAAAAAATAAAATCGCAGTTCGAGGCACTGCCATGCACACAGCTCGCCCGAGGAGAGGCGGAAAATGGGAAGGAGTACCTAAATAGAATTTGCCCGAGGACGCGCCAGCCGCTTGAATATTTCTGCGGCGAGAGAAAAGGGTCGATGAAATATCGTCGATGTGAAAGGTGAATCTCCAGCCCCATGGAGAAATAGATAGGCGCGGAACGCGCGGGCGAACGAGCCCGGTATTAAAAGTGTAACGGCGATAAAGTGGATGTTAAAAGGGGACGCGCGTCGAAGTTCTTTTTCGTGTGACCGGATGCCGAGCCGCTGGAAAAAGTTGCGCCGATTTACGGCTAGACCAGCGGCCAGATTCGCTGATACCGCGAGCGTACGGGCTCGTTTGGGGGGAATGAAAAAAGCGGCTTGATAAACCACGGGCATGGCCACTGTCAGGCAGCGGAAAAACCGTCCACTGTTTTGCCCGCGTTTCTGACGATCCGTGGACGCCGATAAGGAATTTATCGGAGGGGTTGTTCATGAACCGAGCTGCACGCTCGATTCTCCGCCGGCTGCATCAATCTTGTAATTGGCGAAACGTAGTTAAAAATCACTCCCTGCCAGATCGTTCCCCAAATCTTTTGGGAAATCATTCTATTCCGAACAGCCGCCGCCTTCCATTATATCCCCCGCCATGAATTATTATCCGAATCAGCTGAGACCGCGACTTAAAATTCAAAGCCCAGAAGTCCTCCGCTATCTTAAGCTACCGCCGGTGGAAACGGAGGAATCACAGTTCCATTCGTACCCGGTCTCAATTAATATTCCCGGTGCCGTGTCGCATCCGTTGCCCGCGAGTCGTGGCTTTTTCCTAAATTGCGCGAAACGGGGACGCCTTTAATGCCGTCGGCCCCGGGAAGAATAATTGAACTGCACGCGTGATTTAGGGGTGTGTACACGCGCGGGAACGGCGGCCGGTGTACGTGTTGCTGGTTTAACGGCACACTCGGAGAACCGGGGCGGAGCGTAATCTACTTAAGCGAAATTATCCTAGACCGTGCATCTCAGGAACTGTTATTGCGTTAGGACGTGGCGGGCGAGGCACCGTTCGCTTACAATTTTCCGCTGGCAAACTGCAAACGGTCGAAAGCGACGCGCGCCGCGTATCTTTGTCGCGGTACGAGCCGTGAATTGCAAAGCGCGACAAACCCGTGAAGGATATCGCCCTTCGGCGGAACCGAGCCGGGCTAAAAAGCGAGAGCAGAGCTTCGATCCTCTGCTGCCTTCGCCCGCAATATTCCCATCCGATCGTTAATGAGGCGAGGTAAATTAATACCCTTATTCCCCTGGAATCGCAAAGGCTGCCGGTAACCAGTAAAAATCAGAAAGAGGCTATTTCCTCTTAGAAGCGCAAGGACGAACGTATTACAGAATAATTACACGGAATCCTTTCTAACCCTCTCAAGTGATTAAAAGATTCCAGCCACTGCGTAATGGCAGCATTAATGAACACGAGACGGCTCATTAATAAAATCGATTCTTCCGTGGGCAAAGCGGCTTAAATATTCTGTATCCTTGCCGGTGGCTCGTGTATGCGCTTTTGTAAGAGTGACGACTGCTGGGGGCTCGCATACCGAGACCCTTACACGCGAATAACCGCATTACAAACACCCGTGGCGAGCGGGCGGCCACTCGCGGCCAGACCGTGAACATTTCTCCGCGTCGTCCTTTGTGAGGGCAAAGAAAAGCCGGAGATAAAGATATATTCCCCCGGTGGATAACGAGCCAGCCAGACAGAGCATTGTAGTCGACCGAAAAAGAGCGGCGCACGAAGCGTAGACGTTCCGCGACAGAAATACAGGGGCGCGGAAAAGTTGAGGTCACGGTAACGAAGCGGGGCTGAAGCGGTTTCGTCACTGTCGCCTACAAAGCGCGACAATTATTTTTCACGCCTGCCATAACATTTTCCAGTTAACTAGGAGTGGGACGGGAGGATTATTTCTGACAGAGTAACCTTGTGTAATAGGATATCGTTTATCGAGTTTCTTCGAACAATAAATGATGTTGATTAAGGAACAGAATACAGTTAAAATGAAACAGAAATTGGTGGCGTACGAAATCACTTCAGTTGAATTTTGCAAATTCATATCCCGCGAGTGATGTACCCACGTGCATTAATATACTCCAGGGCAGTGGTCGTGACGGTTTGGAGAAAATGATTTCACCACCCTGTACAGCCGTCCACGCAACTGGCGTCGATTTACTTAACCGCGCGACCCAATCCGGCGAATTATATTATTAACATAAATTCTGCGGATCTCCGGCCACGTATGCAAATTTCGTATGACCGCCAACTATCCGAAATTTCCGCTTACTGAAACCGAATCCTATTATACGTCGACTGGGCGCGATTCTGTTGTACACAAAGCCGCGGAGCCAACACCTCTATATCATAATGGACGGATTCCCGCGGAGCTTCGTATCGGGACACGTTTCGCGAAACTTTTAATGGCGTTGCCGTCTGCTCGATATTATCACTTACCATGCACGAGGGATATCAAACAGCCGTGAACGGAATGCCGAAGAACTCATCATCCCCCTGCAGGCTTCACTTCGAACCGTCAATTCCCAGCTGATCATGCTAAAAACTCGAGCGAACCTCTTCCGCGTCTACTTTCCGCCCGCCGAACAATACACCGTTCTCATCTCCGACTATCTATCCAAGCATGCGCCTTAATTTTCGAGCTTTCGCCGCATCGCGTGCACCGAACTCCCTCCGAACGGCACATCGATGCCAGAACATCCCCCATTCAGCGGGGCGAGCTTTCAACGGACGGCACACCGTACGGGCATTCGTCGCAATCGATGCTGGATCCCCAGGCAGCGGGCGTAGGCGTTGCGCCAGCGAGCATTTGCATTCGTGCAAGATGCACCCTTCGAGGGGGAGGGGACGGGAGGAAACGCGATACGCGGGTGGGCCATGCATCCACGTCGAGGGTCACGCGTGTCCGTGCGCTGGTCGCCGTAGGAGCGATAACTTTGGCGGCACTTTCGATGCTATCACGGCCGGGGCATAGAGTGGCAACAAACGGGATCGCCGCATTCGTACGGTTTCCTACGCTCTGATTAAACTTATCGGCGACAACGGAGCGGCGCTGGCTTCGCGGGGCTCAACAACTAATTACAGTGTCGCGGCCCCCGGTGGTATTACGTATTCGCTAGTTGCCAGCAGGCCCCCGGTGTCCTTCGGGGATTCGAATTTCATAAAGGAACGCTGTTCCATATTCAAAGGCCCCGTATCGTATTGTCGCGCGTCCTAATGGAAGCTGCGAGAAGCCCGCCTCCCGGAGCAAGAACGCCGCGTTTTAACGGGATTCTCGTTTGGGAAGCGGAATCTCGCGGCCGGGGTAATAAGCCGACGCTAATTGCTTCAGCTTGGCGGTGGCACGCCGCTCCCGATCTCGCAAACGAGCTGTTTGTTCCCTTCAACGAGCCGGGATATGCTTTAATTACTACTCGATTAGGCGCGAATGATTGTTGCCACCGCGAGGCTACAAATGGTCACCGCGAGCGCTTCGACCTGTGAAACAGTGGGGTTTGTGATTTGAGCTGAGATACTTGGCACCTTGGACCATTCGATTCGAACCATTCCACGTTCTTGATCGAGCTTATCGCGTCAGTTTCTGACGTTTATTCCGTATTCCACGTTCACTCAAGAGTCTTCTTCCGAGCACTGCCGTCTGGCATTCCTTCGGCGGAGTCGGGCCATCGAAGCTACCCGGCGATGATCGTGCCGACTGGCCGACAGACGTGGATCGCTCGACGTTCGACAATATGCCGCGCGAGCTGTGCTTTAAGCCGCAAAGATCGCTCTCATGAATATTCACCTGACCGCGGAGTTAGTCGGCCAGACGTCGGCGCGAGACGTGCCGTTTCGCAGCTACCCTTGGTCGGCCCGGGCGGCGATTAACAGAGGATTCTGGACCTGCCGCAACCGCGTGATAATCTTACACGGAAGGGAGTACGTGGGTCGATTCGTAACCTACTGTTTCGGGGGTTCATTCTTTCCCACTTTGCTTCGTAGGATTCCACTTATCGATGCTCGGGTCTACCGAGGGGAACTTGGATTGGGTTCGTGGGGTGGACGTGACTGCTCAACCATTTTCGAGATCCCGACACTGTTCTGGAAGAATTCAATCTCTAAGCTTGATGGTATCGTTCTTCTTTGGATATACCTCTAGACACAAGCTCTGTCTCTCGGAAGGAGATACTTAGCAGGCATGAGCTAAGTGGGTAGGGTGTCTTTTTTAATTTAAGAATTCGATCCGAGACGCCCCTTGATTTACTTTCCTTTGGTGTGGTAAATATGTGTGCAAAATTTCGGCTCTATTAAATAACTCTAAACCCTGCCTCAAGAGGCTCAAAGCTTCAAACGAAACTGCGCTCTTGCAAACAGCTGTTTTCCTAATATGCAACCCTTTATGTAAGCAAATGTGTGATGAAATTGGAGTTGGGACGATCGATTATCGATATCCTATGGATAACTTATTGAAGGTGGTACAAGTTTTCCATTTCTCCAGTCACTGGACTATTATTTATATATTCCAGCAACCTCTGTCCCAAGTGAACGATTATTTTTTAAAGATGGAAAAAAAATAAAATGAAATAAAAAATTTAAGTTTCCCGAGTCGGGGTTCAGAATAATCCTATTGCGTCGAAATTTTGCATACACACTTAGCACACCAAAATGCATAAAACTAGCGAGCATCACATTTGATCGCACCTGCAATTTTAAAGAACACCTAGCCTCGGGTGTTTGTAGAACTTGAATCGGATCATCTCCTGAGCATCCCCTGAATAAGACACGAATTGGAAACGGTCCCTAAAGAGGTGGGCGCCTATTCCCAGGCTTGAATGATTGACGGTGAACGCGCGCGTGTCGGGCATCGCGTATTACTACGTGGTTAAGCGTATGCAAGCTGGTCGATCCACGCTTTCGACAAGAACCGCGACATCGTGTCGGCCGGCTGACACGTTTAGATTCATGGCGAAAGGGGAGCCGCCGTAAAATGATATCCGCGGGGGCCGCTCGAATGTTAATTACCTGCATAATTAATGCCATTACCAGCGTGGAGAACGGCCGCGGACGTGGACGCGGGCGCGTCAGCCGAACATAAAACCACCGTCAGGCTTTACTTGACCGAATGGTCTCCAGACACGTCTGTTGATAACAGTCCCGGCTTCTTTCTCCCTGTTTCGCCATCGGGGGGAGCCGCGACCATCGATTAGACGCGTGTTATAACTTCCATCACGCATTTCGCCCGGCCATTCCACTCGCCGACTGTCCCTCCGCCCTTCTTCGAAGCCACTTCGTGTTTCCACCCTGTTCGCTTGCCCGCCCACGGCTCGCCGGGGGGATCAAATCCCCCTCAGTTGTTCACCGTACTTCGATAAACTTCGGGCTTTATAATTTCCATTCGGCCTGCACCTCCCCGTGTTCCCGTTCCCGCTGCACTGGTTATTAGAGCGCAATAACTTCGATCGCGGTTCCGTTCTGTCTGCAACGCGAATACGAGCGTGCGCTGCTCGCAGTTTTAAGGGATGGTTTCTGGGGAACGAGCACCCGGAGCTTCGAAACGTAACGTGGGTGTAGCGTGATGGAGTAACAAGTACCACGGTGATGGTACTGTTACGAACGATGGGGTACATAATATTATCATACAAAAGCAAGAAACTGCTCGAGGAGGAATCGTTGGGGTCGATGGGGCGAGCGTAAGATTGGTAGATCATCCCCCTCGTACGTATCAATCCTCCAAACCTGCGAAGGAAATTTTTCTGCATCGACTCAGATTTCCCTTTATCAAAATCTCGTTATTCTAAGACTCTCGAGAAATCTTGCCCACCATTCTACGCAATCCAGTTGAAAATCTTAGTTCCCTCCGCCTCGGGTCCAGTCGGAGCTGGGCCCTAAATCACTTCCTCGTGAGAAACACCGGAAGCACTTTTATTCCCCCGTTACAAATACGTGGCGTGCATCGTTACTGGGGGGGTCTCGATTTCCTCAGCCAAAACAGGGGGAAACAGAGCAGAACCGCAATTCAATTTCACGTACGTACCATCATTCCGGCGATTTCCCGTGTATTTACCAGCGCCCCGGACCGCCTCACAGGAATTCCGCTAAAAAAAGGAGGCAGAAAAAAATAGATGAATGTGTTTACCCTGGAGTGTTCCGATTCCCCGCGATTTTCGAAATGCGCAACGCCCGGCCGAAGGGAGAGCCGGGCGCACGGCCGGCGCGGCGGGCTCGCACGGGAATAACGACCGCGATTGTATACCGTGTGGGATAAATAAACGGCGACCCGGTTTCGCTTTGATCATTCATTCCGGAGGCGTGTGGTCGCGTTCGATTGCCACGCGCGGGCGTGCACGCCGAACAAATCGCCATAAAGTACTAAATTGCGTTAAACGGCGGCAGGGAATGCGTTAACGCCTGATCTAACTCGCGGCTGGACGGTAGCGCGGATGGAGGCTAACGATTATCGATTGGGTGTCGATGGCGTGTCGATAATTATGTCGCGCGCAGGCAATTCTTGTTACTCGCAGCGGAGCGTGCTTTAGGCGAGCCTGCGAGCTGTAGGAATATGTAAGACTCTTTTAAGCCTTTATGCTCATACGGGGTGTCGCACAAGAGAGGAATAAAATTTTCGAGCTCGAATGTCGAATGTCCTTTACGATTTGCAAAGGGGATTTATCACAAAAAATATAAATATAATAGTTTTTTTCATAACCGTGGAAAAGCGCTCTTTTTGAACTACAAATTTCATTATATCAAAATTTAAATTTCTAGAAAAAAAACAGTAGAGAATGCAATATAAGATTTTAATAAACCTAATTTTAACAAAGTAAATATTCCTCTAATTAATAAACTTCTATAAACAACCCACGAATAAGCTACCAAAATCTTTATATCGATTCAACAAAAGCATGCCCAACTAATATAAATACCTCCAGCTATACTAAAAATTAATAACAGAGCTGCTATCGAGCTGATTAATTATCAACTGATTTGTTTAAAGCCACTATCCATCACGTATCTTTTATCGACTTCATTCATGTAATAGTCGAACTCGTTACCAAACGAATCAGACTAAACGCGCCCGACCCCGCAGCTCGTGAATTGCAGTCGTTGAACGCATTCCGTCCTCGTTTCGCGGATCAGCCAGGCAGCCGCGAAATTTATGGGGCACGGTTTCGCGGTCAGCCGTCTCCCGCGTAAATCGCGGAAAACAGTTGCTTACGATACTCACCGGGACTTGGTAAATTCGAATATGTAGCCGTGCACGCGCTTCTCCGGCTCGTTGCGCCTGAATAAACGACCGTCAGCCTGAATGCAGCGCAGTGGCGTGCGAGCCAGCCACTCGCCACGCGTCCGCAAATTAAATATCCTTTTTTGCGTCCAAAGGGAAACGTCGTTTCATCGAATCCCCACTCTGCAGTTAATTCCACGCCGACCGTTTCGCCGTGAACTTTTTTTCAGCAGCCCACCCTTTCTCTTTCCCCACGCGTTCCCTGGTGCACGCTCGCCTCACGCCATCTTATTGCATTCTTCGGTCACCACCTTCGTGCCTATTCGCCCCCGCGCGCATAAAATTACCCCCTTCGAGGTTCCGGCGAGTTTTCATAACGTACGTGCAAATCCTCCGAGGATTAAGATTGTTCCATACCTACGACAATAGCGTTCCCATAATCTACCCGCCGCGACGCCTCGAATTTGCCGCCTCGTTCGTCTCGCAATGCTCGCCAGCTGAAGCGCTGATCTTTCGCTAGGTTTCACCGGGGTATCGCTGCTGAATCAATGTTCGAGGGAAAGTTCCTGTATGAATTCCGCGAACGCTCGGTCTGGCGCCGAGGCGAGGGGGTGGAAATCGCGGGAGGGTGTCAGGCTTGATTTTATCATCCCTAGGCTCCGGGGAATGCGAGTTTCGTGGATTCCGATGTAGTCCCTCTGCGATCTTCTTCGTCGTATCATGCAGAGCCGTTGCTGGTATGTGTCCCGCCTCGCCGGGGCGCACACCCATCAGCGAGCTTCAACAACAAATCATCCCCATCGCGAAGATCGCATTCGCGAGACTCGCGAGCGCGTTCGAGCCTCGCTCCTTTGTTCGCCAGTTCGACTTCCCTCGCCATTTAAACAATTCAATCTCGTCGGCTGGCACCAAAGTGCTCTAACAGTCGCCTGGGCGGCGGGGTTGTAAATCACGCGCTACGCGAGTGCCATTTCGGATTCCCGACGTGGCCCTTTGTCGCCCGTATAATTCACACTCGGTCACGTATTACACCGGCCGTTACAGCGTGCATTACACTAATGTCAAACAACGTCCTGGACAACGCTGGTGCCGCGTTAATTTCGCGGATGGGCTCGTTCGAACGTGTCGACCAAAAGTTGATCTTATCGCGCGGCTCCCTCGGGGGGTTTAACACCTTGGAACGATAACAGCTTCTACGAGCTCTTCTTTAGCCTTCCATACTTTCTAGTTAGTTTCCGATGCGCATGGCGCGCGAAGGGAAGAGAATTCGGCTCGTCTTTTCAAGCTCGCATTCGGAACGTATTGGAAATCGCAGTTTACCATTTATTTGTAGATGGTAATAAGCTAAATTGTCAGTTTGAGTGACGCTGGATTGCGGAACGATGCGGCTGGAGGGAATATTCGATCACGTCCGTCGGACCCGACGTGACCGGGAAAGATTTCTAGTCAAGTCTGACGGGCACATGTAATTGGGTCGTTTTATCGTTTTTTCCTTCCTAGCGAAATTGCATGTTACTTGTCGCGACAACCACTGACAGTAGCAAATCCTTGCTGCTTCACTGTGGAGCTACTAGAGGACGAAGATTCGCGTGGAGTGCGGGTAACTTTAGATATTCTGATTGATCTAACCAGCATACTGTCTGATAGAAACGACTCGGAGCTGCTTCGTCATTTGGTATCCACGCTCTTCCAAAAATCACCGAACACTGTCCCCGTTTCCCTCGCGATTCCTCGCAGACAATAAGTATGTACGACAGGTGTCTTTTAGGTGTGAAACGTGATCCAGGCCAGAGAGATATACGTGTTCCTCCGGAATCGATATCTCGCCAGTAACGCGTCCTTAGCTCATCGAACGACAGCTTGTACCGGAAGATTGAACAAGCACTCCCAGCTTTTATTGTTCGCGGAACAGGGAAGTTGGAGCGGCTCGAGGATCCCGTTGAAGAGTTAGGAGGACCCGCTCTGTATCCCGATAATATAATAGAATTCCAGGAGAGAAAAAAGAGCGAGGAAACAGGAGTAACGCTGATCGAGATCAAGCCAGACCCGCTCCAGCCTCATCCACCTTCAGATATTAATCCTTCGCAGTGTAGAGATTGAAACGTTCCATTCGAACTTCTCCTTAAAAATCTTTCTTTCGAATTTCTCCTATCGACCATCTCATTCCTCCTTCTAGAACTGTAAAATGATCTGTTGATACAGTAACTGACGCAGCAAAGTGAACGATAGAATAGATATAAGTGACATAGGAAACTAATTTAAAATTCTAAGTAGAATTATACCGTATATAGTCAGACAAATCAGTAGTTTCACAAAACGATACAGCCACGAGCTTTAGCTTCACTCTACACAATTTCAATTTAATATTTCATAGTAATTCTTCTTGTTTCAGGTGAGTTTGAAGCATTCAGCCCGCCCACAAGGTCGCTTCTCGTGGATCAATGTAAGTGACAATACAAATCGACCGCGAGTTCCATTCAGCCGCCGAAACCGTAGGCAGGGAGTATCGAAGTTAAATTTAATGCCTTTTGTTTCGAGTTAAATAGGGGGAGTCGAGAGAATACAGAGGTTCATTGTCTCAGAATTACCCTGGGCAGGGAGTAAGAATTGCGGGTCGCCGGACGCGTTTCAGCTGCGCATCTGCCGTGAAACGCCACTGTCCCTTTGTACTAAACGCGGATAGTTAGGATCTCGAGCGTCCTTTCGCTTGAGGCGTCGTGAAATAGGATAAGATAAATTCGAAATTGTACAATAAACTCGTGGGACGTGGTGCACGGAAAAAGTGCCGGACAACAGAATAATTATCTGCGAGTAGTTTCGCAATGCTTACTGAAAGCTTCCTCGTCCTTACGCTCCTCTACCGGGCATAGTCAGACTTTTTGCTGAAAGAATACTTAGAATTTTCCCTTAAACATTCCCACTGCCTGGCCAATAACGAATATACAGATGAGTTAGTGTGAATTTGAAATAAAATTGAGTTTGTTAAGCGTCGCTGGACGGGTATCGTTACGAATGGATGGAAATTGAGAAAGGGACGGGAATAGCCCCGACAGAGATTGGCAGGGCGTTCCCAGCCATGCTGTAAGTGCTAATCAATTGCACTGGCGATCGCTATACAGGCCGGCTTAATTAATTGACTAATTGTCATGCTAATCAGCGCTACTAAGTTGGAGCGTGTCCGTCCAATGGGAGTCGTGGCCATCGGGAATCACTTCGGTAATCGACTACCCGGGAAATTTCCATCCTGTAGCTGGAATGTCAGGAGCGCATGAATATTCCGCCAATTTACAGCAAACATCCAACTTTAATCACAGACTCATTAACCCGCGGCCAGAGTCTCTTTCCCCTACAAGCCGAGCGAAACTTTGTCGAACATTTGACGAGTCCCCGTTCGTCGATTCGGCGAGTTCTCCCTTGTTTTCTCCGCGTTCCACTTCGCCCCGACAAATATCCGCGCCAGTCCCGAGAATTCCGCGAAGATTCACAGCGCTGCTTCGCACTCGCGGAGTCACGCGTACAGAAAAGAGGGGCAGCTTCGTTTCTTCCAACAATATCGCGAGGGAGGAGGATGGTTTCTTGCTAACGCTTTTGAAGCGCGTCACTTTCCCTTGGAAGCATCCACCCCCATGTCTTTGTCGATGGGACAGGGGCAACCGAGTGTATTAATTTCTATGAAGGAGCCGGTAGGAGGTCAACAGGAGCAGACTGGCGGCAAACACGCGGCTCGTCTGCGCGAAGCAAGTGGCGGTCGAATGAAAAGGGATGCTGGCAGTTTCGCGATTAATAAAGGAAGGCCGTATCCCCTTCTAGCAGACGTGGGTGGAGGAGGTGCGGCGAGGGGGGCGAGGGGAAGACGGAGAAAAAGAGATCTAAACGTGTAACAGTGCTGGCGAGGGTGTACATTTGCAATTCCGCGCGGCAATTAAGAAAGTCTGCACGCAATGTCGCCTCTGTTTCTGCGCGGAACGGTGTGTGACAGTCTCCCTTTCTTCGGCCACACGCTCAGATAGCATCTCGATTCGCTGTTGACACGCCAGACCTTTTAACCCTCCACCATCGAAACGCTAACGAGCCGGGGACTTGCGTAACAGGGATACAAATTTGTTCGAGACCAATTTGTGTCTTTAAGCGAGAGATCCTCGCTAGAATCGCTTAAACTTTCAAGCTTCCGGTTCAATCTTAACCCGAATAAAATCCCTCCGAATTTATTTATTCGATAGTCGGTAAAGTCTATTCAGGGATTCACTTCTTAATTGTCTCGCGCGGCATTGTAACACGAGAGACACACTCCCAATTGAAATTGTAAATCCACGTACGGGGGATATACGAAAATCTGAGGAAACGCCGGAAGGAAGTCGTGTAACACAGGAAATAGCACTTTTATCCGTGGCGGAAGAGGATCCAGTCGAGATCTCGAAACAGGTCTCCAGGTTCCACGCTTTCTCAGCGGATATAGCAATATCAGTGGAATTTCCTATAGGAGTCGTAGAGACCGGCGTAAAAGATATTCGGAAATTTCCGAAAATACCTGAAAGAATCTCGATAGCGCTCCGCGACAGGGGATGAAAATCCTAACACAACTTCGTAACTTCCTCCGTACAATAATGCCAGGAACTTTTCATATCTAAGTCACAAGTTTATTAAACTCGGATGGATCTCGATAGCACGGTAGAAGAATCTTTGACGAAACTTTCGCTGGAATTAGACCGCAAGTCCTTCCAGCTAGCTCCTTCACCCCTAAAACATATTACACACCTCAGATGTTCGTCCTTTCAAAATTTATACACCAAAGGAAACTCGACCTTTATTATCGATCAGAAAGCTTCCATCGCCCCGGTAAACTGTCCTCGATCGACAGGGAATTGGTTTCGACGGATTTCCCACGCGTTTCAATCGTCCATCGGCGCCAGGGAATTGTCGAACGCGCCGCGGGAAGACCGCTTTGCGTATGACACGCCTGCTTGAGCCCCGAATTTCCTCACGCAATAACTGACGCAGACGCCGAAGCATATCACAGTCGACTATCTACCTCAGGAAATTAACTCGCCTGCTAACCTACATTCGCTCCCCGCTATCAGCAGTGTGCTGATGGTAACAACGGCGGGAACGATACCCACTCGGCGTCAATAATATCGTAAGATAATACACGCTCCTCGACTCCTACAAAAAATCCTCCGCGGGGTAGGAGTCCTTCTACGATCAATCTACAAGTGAAATTCTTCTAAGTGCGCAGAGACTGACGCGCACTCGGGAATACCCATTACCAGTAACAGCTCGGAGAAGATGCTCGCAGTGGCGAATGGCACGTAGAAAAACGCCTAACGCAATTTCACTCCCCCTGGACGAGCAGGGTTTACCCAGCTCCCCGCAATCAGAACACTTATCGAGACTGGACGCGACCTTTCCGTCCGATTGGAAAGTTTCCCATCGGTCGGGATTCCATTTGAGAGTAGCTTCCGTCGAGTTCCTCTCGAAATCTCCTCGGGCGGGAAGCTTCTTCGCATAATTTCCAGCGGTCGTCGACACGGGACGCGGCGGCGGAGGAGCCTCGGCTGGGAAAAGCCTCGCGTAATTCGAGTCACGGCTCGTCCGGCGGAGGAAAAGTTCGGCAGGATCGCGCAAAAACCGTCTAACCGGCGCTAATATGAATTTATACGGGCGCGTTTTGTCCCGCCGGCCCGTTATCTCCGCGGGCTTACAACGGGGGGCGGGCGGATATCCCGCGCCACGTCGAAAGTCACGCGCTACTGCGGCCGAAAGATAAGCTTCGTGCGCCGGAAGAACGGAAATTGCGCATTTCATACTCGAGAGAGACCAGCCTGGCGGAGTTTCCTCTATCGTCTTTAGTAATTCGGCGGCCAGTGATTTCATTCCGCTGTTGAACTTCTGGCCCGCGGAGTGGGGGTGGCAACTGTAGTCCAACTGTAGCTCTTTTCACCCCCCGAGATAGGGAAAATTGGTGGAGGGAGATACGTCGTGCCGTTTAGCCGGTACTTAATTCCTGTCAGCGTGCTCTGCTTTTCAAAGGACGCACCAGTTGCACTTGCTGTCTTATTCAGCCTCCAATTTTCTCGCTCTCTTTAGTTCGAACGGGTGGTTTTGAGAAGTTTCTTGGATTTCGTTATAATAACTCGATATTCCCTCGTGGCATTTGTATTTTCCGCGGCTGGCTTGACGTTACGCGATTTGCGGGGCGCAAAAATCGCGGATCGTGCGAATGGAACGAAGCGAGAGCGCGAAAAGGCGAGCTCGTATCCTTTGAATCGCAACGTCGCTCGCTTCAAAGTCGCATTATGGAATTTCGCACGTTTACTCGCAATATTCTACCTTTCCGTCTCGGGCCCTTCCTTTAAGAACACCTCTGCTCGAGTTCACCGTTCCCGGATCCGGGAAATCTCTTCTGCCGAACGAAAAGAGAGCGCATCTACGCATCCCTCGCGCCCGCCTCCGTTGGTCCGTCAGTTTGAGAAAATTGCTCGGGGAATTTTCATTTTCTTTAAGCTCCGCGTTCTTCCAGCTAGTTTCTCGAAATGGCTGAGCCAGTTAGAACGGGGACTTCGGATCAGCATCGCCTCGTATTTTTCGCGTCGAATTCGCGCCAGTTCCGTCACAGCGCGCTGTCGCTAGGAAGCTAGCCGGGGGATCGCTTTTAATTAAAAACGGCTAGGTACCTTTCTTCCGCGTATTTTCCTTGGTCTCTTCTGGAAAGAAGCGTTGCTTTTCGTCTTTACCACCATACTGCGATGTAATGCACAGTAGACACTCGTATAAATATTAGACATTTTGAGAAGCTAGATCCCTGTCCCAATAATCAAACTAATATCTCACAGTCTTCTCTGCAATCTGACCCGAAGGAATCATGAAACTTTAAATCCATCCATTACGAACTAAATATGTATCAGAATTCGCTCGGCGTTATCCTCCCCATCGAGGAAGCATCCTTGCCAATCTGGAGCTTCGAATAATTTGATGTAATCCCGATAACGTCTCCTTGGTAGCATGATAAATAGCTACTTGGTACATTGCTCCCTTGTAGAAGGGAGCCGACCGCGATGTCTGATCCATCGACGAAATTCACTTCGTCATCCCCCTCCAGGCCGGCTCGCGGTCGCGTTCCGTGGCGCAGAAACGATAGGAAAAGCGATTCGGGAATGATAACCATCGGCGAGTAAACAATTCGATTATTCCAGCCGGGAAAAGTTGAACCCCCCTCGGCGCTGGGGGCTTTAAACGTAAGCGGTTTCCAAGGCTGGAAATCCTCAACAAGGACTCTCTGTCTCCCGAGAAGGTAATTCTTGCTTAAACGTGGCACCAGGATGAACGAGATCGGGCGAAGGGTTGAATTACTTCGGCGCCCAAATTAGGAGCGACCCTTAGACCCTTGTTTAATTTGGCAACCCCTTATGTCAGCCACGCTCCGCCAAGATACACACGTTCCACGCAGCTGCCGTATCTCTATTAGCCTTTCTTTCACTTCTACTCTCTTGCTTGCTTTTTCTTCCCCCTTTTCTTCTGATTTTTACATCTCTGCGTTTCTTAAAATTCCCCATAGTTATCCTGTCTTTGCTATTCTTTATGCAAATTCTTTCCTCCCTTTACACTTTTTCTTCTCTGCTTTGATTTCTCCTGTCTCGCATAAATGCGCCTCCTATGCTCCTGCAATCTTTGCCTTTCTTCTTTCTTCTTTCCCTTTATCTCTATCTTTAGTGCCTCTCCAAATTTTCCTTACCCTCCAATTTTTTCTCCCTGGAATTTTACTTCCTCCCCTTTCTCTGAATTCCCCGCCGCCGTTGTTTACACATATTCCAGCTCCCCGCGATCTTCGTGCACTGACATTGCGTTCCGGCATGCTCAAAAGCCAAGCACAAGCAATAGCGAGGAAGATTCTCCTCTCTGTGCCAGTACGTATACGGAGATCCCGGGTTCCTTAATCACGCTGCATGGGAATGCTCAGGTTTATGCAATTATTGTAATTGGACCGCTTATGAATAATTCTCCTCTGACGAGTGAAACGGTCTGCTGTTTGGATGGCGTTCTGCAATTGGTTAGGTTCAAACGGATTCCTCTTTCAATGAATCTTTCCATAATAAACACGATCGCGAGGAAAACAGGTGCGCCAAACGCTCGGCTAACTAATTATTCACAACAGCGCCGCTGTCGAGCTTCTGGATCGATTCGCTTCTAATATTTCCGAAAAGGTAACGTGTAAAACGAGAGGCGAACTTTGGAAAGGGAAACCTAGCCATTTCTGGAAACAAACTCCACAGGTTTCTCCTATAAAATCGCTCCTTTATGGTATCGCTCGAACGTATACGCTTGGAGGAAACAGGAAACCGCGTTCGCGAATAAAATCGGACTCACTGAACTTCGAATAAAAGTATTACATCCGTCTCTCCGCGCATTTAAAGCGATTTTTACTCCGCTCTTCAGTCACATTTTCTCGTCGTTAGTTCCTTAATCGCTTTTTATGAGAAGGTACACGGGTCGAAATTATAATTAACCCCGGCTAATTCGCGAGCACCACTGTGATTAACCATTCCCCAGCTTGCGCGTAATTTCTTACCTCTCCATTTTTTGTACTCCCGAAATCCGGGGAAGAATAATCCACCAGGCACGTTCTCCAATTACCATTTGACCGATAATCGACTCAATAGAACAAGGAACAGGGGGCGAGTTGAATAAATACACCGTAGAGATTACGTTTTTCAAGCAGGTTTCATTTGGCAAGTTTATCGAACTTTTATGCAAAACAAGATTCCTTCGTTTCTTTTTCTCTTTGTAGGTGATTCTTTTACGACCGAGGATTTCATTTAAAAAGTCTGTTAAGAGCTTCCCATTTCTCTTTTACAATTGAGGACCTTGCAGATAGAGAAATGCAGCTCTAGATTTAAAAAACTCCCGAAAATAGAAATAAAAACTTGTTACTTCAATAACTAAAAATATATTCTTCAAATAGTATTCCCTTTTCAATGTTAAGTCAAAGTAATAATTTTATAAACACTGTTTTACTTACACCCCTTTTACTCCAAGTTCCTTAATTTCTAAAGCAATGAACTATTAGAAATAAACAACCCTTGCTCCTAATACAAAAATCACGTGACAGTATTGCAACCCTGCTGCTTCTTACCTTAACACTTTAAATTCCACACAATCACCCATTTATCTAGCCTTGGCATAAGCGTTTTTCCGTTTTAACAAATTTAGCGCAGTTCGGCCAGGGTACTCTAGCCAGCCGTGCGAAGAGTGGCCGTAAATCACGATGTGTACTCTCTAATATCCGACAGCCCGGACTATTTTCAGCTGCGCGTATTAACTGACAGGTTATTTCACGCAGTGTTTTACGATCGTTCTGATCGCGCCTGTCATCCTTCGCTGATATTTCGCGCGATCCACTCTTCGAGGTGCAGACGCTCGAAGAACCATTCGACAATTCACTTTTACACTTTTATATATTACACTTGACACTGCTCGAGGCGCAAATGTGTCTGACACCTGGTCGATCTTCTCATCACATTCTTCATTCTCTAAGAATAACTTTCTACCTAGTAAAAATAATTCTCATCCAAATATACATATCCGGGTACGCTAATATCTCCCTAAAAATACGAGCAGGAAGTATCAATCCGCGACATGTTCCCCGCTAGCGCATCACGCCAATCCATCTAAAAACAACCCCGCCGCTCCCTCGCCATCGCGCGCGATCTCTGTCGAAAACGCTTGTGAAAACAATCGCCTCGCCGATGATCCCCGTGTGTACCACGCAAGACGCGCGACGAAGGCAGGAAATTCGACCGTTTACCCACGAATTTCAAAGCAAACACGGCGGCCGGGCGCGAACGTAAACATTTATTAGCCGGAGACACGTGTATTTCCATCCACGTGACAAAGGGGGAAAGGCGATCCACGCGAGATCGATCGTTTCGGAGCGTGGTCCATTTTTCGACGGTTCTGTGAAGATCATAAGTGCTCCGAAGTGGCAATCAAGCTGCAGGATGGACCGTGAAGCCCCGCGGGACGAGGAATCTTGCGAGATCGTTAAGAGCTGCCATGCTTCCTCGTTGGCTGCGAGGAGTTGGAATTGTCTGCAGCGGCAAGCTGTTGATGGGACGATGTCGCGGTTCGTTGTGCCGTCTCGGGTGAATACGCACGCACGTGGACCTGGGAGCATTTTCCATGGTGCTTCCGTGGCCCAAGCGCGCGTAGGAAATCCAACAAAGAGGGGATCAGACCGAGGGAAACCTTCCAATTACTGGGGAATTCTATAACTAGGTAATGGCAATGGTATTGAGACTCTGATACTCTGCGCGGGAATTCAATTCACTGGGATAACTTCTTCCGGGCTATTACATCTCCAACGTCCAGCTGATGCCTTGTTAACTAAAATTTCTCTCGGCAGAAACTCTTCGCGATACCGTTTATCGATTCTATAAATTGTAATTATATCCGAGGGATCGTCTCGTCTCTGATCTAACTCGCAGCATTAATCATTCACTCGTTCGGTTATTGGACGCGCCTGCGATCCCACAGAGATACGTACGGTTTTATTCAGCCTCGCTTGTAAAGATCAGCCGCGGATCCAAGGGGAAAGTCGTTGAATTATTTGCGCGCGGCTTTGATGCCGCTGCTCCGCGAGCCGGTTACAATAACTTCGTTCAACTTGTAAGCTGATTGTAGTCGAACCTCCGTAGATTCTCGGGGCAAAGCTGCCGCGGGAAAGTTAATGGAAGGAGGTTTAGGCGACCAGGCTTTGCTCTCCTTTATCGGAAATGAAAACAGCTCGGTGCATTGGTGCTCTTTAATTAACCAATGGGCCCCCTCTAGCGCTGCGCCAAGCACGAGCAGCTATTTTACGAACTCTTTCTTGCCGACGTAATTAAAAGGAGCGGATTACAAGCTATGGCGTTTCAGTTCGTCGCGAAAATAATGGGATTTGCTGTGGAAAACTCGGGCGGGAGGATCGCCTCTCTACGTGTGATCGAACAGCCCTGAGCAATAAGAAATTGGATCTAGAGTTTGCTATTCTAATTCTCATTTAATTTTTAATGGGATGCCACTTTTATTCACTGTTTAATCGAATCCGACAGAAGCACGCTTGGCGTCGTTTTAGAATTCTATCCGAGGTCCGTTTTAACGAACTCTTTGATTAAGCTAGCACGGAACGCGGCGCCGTTCGCAGTCGAATTAAAGAAACGGCTGTTTTAACTTTAATTAAACTGGAGGGGAGAGATGCATGTCACACGCACGTGTGTCTCGCAGGAGGTGTACCGTTCGCGTTATCAAGAAATCTAATTGAAGTGCTTGAAAGGGGCAGACGGCTAGCAGGGAATGGGAGAGAGTGGGGGGAGGCAGAAGTTGGAGATGAATCGAGAAGAAACGTAGGAAAAAGTTGTCGCTGTCGGTCAGATTTTCCGCAAACCGAGCAGCTTTTAATTAAAAACAACTTCTGCTGCGGACGAGGGCCGTCTGGGTCCGAATACCGGACGCGAAATTGAGCACTTCTCAGACCTGGGAACAAGCTGTCCAATTATATCCTCTATCAATTTACGTGAAATCGTGTCGATTGATAGACTTCACTTGACTCGATCAACTTTCCCAGATTCCATGTAACACTAAACATTCTGGAGATGGAATTGAATCGTGGTTCCTCTTGAAAAGTGCATCTCGAACGCAAGCTTTTGCAATAAATATTGACAGTAGACGTCACTGATTTCCCGTGACATCATTACCAGTGAATCACAAGAGACTTTATTTCGCATATATTTTAATCGCGAATTCCAGCTGTTTCCCTTGCACTCGAACCCCCGCATTAATCATCCTAATGCACTCGTGGCTGGATTTTTTTCAAGAACCGTTACCCTAGACGATGATGGATCCGTAAGAGACACCGGTGCCAGTATTATCCACGGTATACATATATCTTCCGAGCCTGTTAGCGAGTCAATGGTAAGACTGACCTGCTCTGCTTTCGCCGGCAACGAGGGTGAGCCCCATCACGGGCATGGTTAACCATACACTTAACCCCCCTTCGACGATCACTCGTAACAGAGACGTGCGAGGGGTTCCTGCCTGTCTTTTGACACCGTGGTTGGGGTAAATGTTTTTTCAGGCCAGTGACACGCCCGCATACATTAATGCGTTAAACGCGTGTGAAGGGGGAGACAGGGGATGATTCTTGAATGGAAAAATGAACAACGGGAAATTGGAGGTTTTTGTCATGGTGGTTTTTTGAATTTACCTGGTTGTTGAAGGGAAATCGGAGTGGATTTAGCTATTGGAGTTATCGAAGCAATAAAGTATTTCTTCAAGATTTTTGTATTAACGAGACTAGAATGTGGGACTAAAGATTCATTTAAGTCAGCCATACGCCCGCATACATGATTGTTTCGAGCAGGAAGATCGAGTAGATATTCAAACAAATTTTTCATCCATTCTCATTAAAGCAGCATCCGTCGTCTGAGTGACGTCCCCAGTGTTCTTAGCTTTAATTAACATTTCCAGTTGATTTTTGATACTGCCCCTTTTAATTGAATTCGGTTTAATTAACCCCTTTGTCACGCTGCTAAGTGGCATCATGGAAGGAACCGTGACCGTGGGATCGGAGGATTCTGGGAATAATTGGAATGGCGGGTTAGTTCTCTGAAAACCCTTGAAACGCTTGAAGAACCCTGAGGAACTTGGTGCCCTCAAGTTCTGCTTTATATTTCGTGGATTTGCGCTTTGAGTCTCTGGTATTTTTATTATTTAAAATTTATATGTCTGTTAAGTGCAATATCCCACAGCAACTTTGTCATTTCTATTTTATTTCATAAGTTTGCAGTTCGCCATCGGTGGAAAATGGCGAACGATTTTATAACGAGGAAGCCAGCGCGGCGTGTGAGGTTCGGGGCGAAATATCGAAAGCGGGATGGTTTGCTCGCGGGTGTTCGTGAATAAATAATTAGTCAAATTATCATCGTGCCGGCTTGGTTAGAAGGATAGAGGGGGTGGAAAAAAGCCGTCGGGAGAAAAGCAGGAGCGCAGCAGCGGTAGCAGACGGTCATTGTCTCGAGGCAGAGACCGTCCTGGTTTCAACGCTCTTATTTTTTTCTTTCCTCGTCATGGCGAGCCCATTCAGCCGCAATTAGGATTATTTATTTTTCCCCTCGGTCGACGCCGGGGAAGGACATACCGCCGCAAGCACCCCTTTTTTTCACGATGAATCGGATCTCCGCTTCCCGCGTTTCCTTTCCATTTCCATCGGGCAACACTGTCCTCCCGTCGCCATAAGTAGTTTATACGAATACGGGGTGTGTTTGGCCGCGTGTCTGAGTCGCAATTGTTTCGTGAATATTCTTTGTATTTCTGACTTTGAATTTTGATTTTGGATTTGAATAGTGGGACGGTCTTCGAATCACAGGAAATAAGGGGAGGGGAATTAAGTAGCGGTTGGTATGATGACAGCGTGTAATATTGAAAAGTTGTGGAAAGACGGTGTTTACGTTCTATTAATGGAAACTCTAGGCTCCCGGTGCGATGGAATCGTTGCTAAACTTATTAAACGGGAGGCCAAACGCGTCCGTTTCCCACGGCTGCTCAAATTTGCATAGTTAACAGTGCAATATTTAACTACGTAACTACGTCGGTGCTAGGTTGCTCTATCAACGTAATTACGTAGTAATGCCGGATTCTCCTCTCTGAAAATGTAATGAACTTGTTGTTCCTTTAATGAGCTAGTAATAGATCATCACAATTAATAATTGTAATTCCAAAAAGAGACAAATGTTCCTTCTGTAATCTATCTCGTAGACTTTTCCACGCTTCGGGATAATAGCCAAATTACCAAATCAACCACTGTTGACTCGAGTAATTCCTAAATCAGTAAAAATCACGAAGGAGAATGCTAGTTTCCTGGAGCTGATCTTTCGCTAGATCATCTCACGTTCCAAGGACCTCGGTACAAAAATGGACCACGATATTCCAAAGGGCAATGCCACTCGTATCTAATTCCAGGCTCAGCGATGAAATTCGTCGAAACCAGGCTCTGACGAGAGTTTGCCCGTGTGATTGTTGCATACGCAAGATATACGACGGAGTCGTAACCAGCTATTTAGCAGAGAGGACATAGAGTGTAGAGGGAGGCGGTATGTACTCCGTAGAACTCGTTTGTCACTGAATTACCGTGCAAGTCCGAGCTCCAGCACACGATCCACGTGTATTCCTCGGTGTGCACGATAAAGCGTTCGTAAATCGTAGCCCGCGACACGCGCGATTTTCTTCTTCCTTCCTCCACCGCCAGATCCATGAGCGGATCTTGAATCATTGTTAAGGGCTAAAAGAACCCGCCGAGCTTTTCACACATTTACATTGTCACAGTAAATTTGTTTCGTTGCAGATTGAAATGAATGGTGTATCAGAATGTTCAGAGGCGTAATAAGGCTTTATTCTTTCTTCAAGTGCAGCCATATCTCAAACAAGTGGGACTGCACCGCTTTTTAACAGCATCGTGTATTTCTTCTTTTATGAAAATCGAGTCGTTTAAATATTTTGTGTGTAAAAATTATAGTATGCTGTTTGTAGTCTGCATTAAGCATTATATGCTTCGACTTTTACTATAAATTCTCATTCTCATTTATAACAGACTTAATTAATTCACAGTGCTCCACTTTGCCACTCCCACAAACTTGCGTGCACCGTTTCAATTCTATTTGCCCACGTGTCGGTTAATGGCGAGTCCACCGTTCCAAAGGCAACCGTAAAATACGCGTTCTCCAAGGCGAGAACTACTTTTCACCATCCAGATTCTGGAGTATTTAACTTGCAGCGCGTTCCGTTTCGCAAGATCGCGGTTAAATAGCGGTTGAACTTCGCACGCAACACGTGCGGGTTAAATATGTTAATTCCAGCCCTTTGGGACCGTACTTTTATTTAAAGGAGCGATCCTGAAAGCTCTTTCGTGCAAAGTCGCGCCACTTCCCTACCCTAGCTTAAACTAATTTCCACATTTTGAGCCACCGTTTAAATCGCTAAACGCTGTTCAACGTTTAATTACGCATTTAGATTCGCCGGGGTGAAATTGGAGTCACCTCGGGTTCGGCAATAACTAGATGTCTATCCGCGCCGCCCGAGTGCCCGGACGTTTCGCGAGACTCTAAATATCACAATTTTCCACGAGCTTCCTCGCCCCTTTCCATCCTGGAATCACCGCGAAAGCATTAATCCGTGGATCAGGGATGGGGGCGCTTGAAATCGGGGCTTTACATTCGCGCGAAGATTAAAGGTGAAAGTTATCTAAGGATTATGGCTAGTTTAACTCGAAACCAAATTGTTGGAGGTTAATCTCTAATTAGCATCGCGAAGGTGTATCCACCGATGGTCGACCGGCTGTTAGTTTTCACTTGGAAGATGTTCCACTCGCTCTATGGGAAACTTTTGATTGCCAGCCACTCTGTCATCTTTATTACTTAACTATCTCTCCGTTCCTCCATCCCTTCGCGCCCTCCCCGGTTGTCGCTGCCGCGACCTCTCTCGATCTTTCACCCTCCCTTTCGCTCACTCCAATTTCCTCGTACTCCCTTTCCACCCCTCCACACGCACGCCGCCTTTTTCCTCCATTCCCCCTTCTCACACTCTCCGCGTTTATCCTCTCTCTTTCGCCTTCTCTCACGCTCCCCTCTCTCCGTTTCCTACTTTCTGTTTCTCTCTTATTTTTTCGCGCCTGGTTTTTTGCAGTTCCCGAGCACCCTTTCACGCGTTCACTCCTCCGCTTCTTTACGATTCCCCGTGCTTTTTTCTCGCAAATCTGAAAGCAGACGACTTCTCTTGAAAAATCGAATTCTCTAGTACGTAGTTAGAGCGCTCTTAGGTTCTTTCATTCACGACATCCGCGTGCTTTACCGCACACTCTAGACTTAACCGTAACGAACACCTCGCTGCGGTGTCGAGGGAGCGTCCCGACTACCCTCCGCCGTTCGACTGGTAATCGGTGGAACATTGATCAACCACGGTCGTTATTATCTCGTGCCGCGCATCCTTCCGCAAGTCTTGGCGGTCAGTGGGGTGTCGATAGACCTCAGGCTCGGTATCTTCACGCCTGCACGGGCCCGAGCAGGCCTCGGTGTTCCTCCCCCGCGAATTATCTTGGTGCGTTCGCGTGGCTCGACGCCTCCTGCGGTCTATTTATACACGAGACGCGAAGGCACTTGAACGCTCGTCGCCTCTAATCGACGCACAGCCGAGTATATTCGCGGGAACGTTAACAGCCTCTCACGACTTAAGCAGCGGCGTGTTGTACATACGCGATCCCGTGGGAAACGGTGACAACGTCGCTGGAAGTTCATACGGTTCCAGTAATCCGGCGATTACAAGAGCCGCCGTTAAAGAGAGCTTCCCGCACGCAGGGGGTGGTAATGGAGCTTGCGGCAGGTCCTTCGCGCCGGGACCAGGCGAGCGGAGATCGAAGGGGAACAAGTCCGTCGTCGGTTGGCAAGGGACCTGTAAGGATCTACGCATTATTTACGCTGAAACATCTCTGGGAACGTTTGCAGCGAGAGGAATGGGACCCATGGAGGGCAAGGGGTGGTTTCAATTTGCTGGGGGAAGAATGGAATAGCTTGGCTGGCAGGAAATTCCATTGGTTCCTCATTCTTCGCTTGTGCTAACTGGGTTCTTTACATGTATCGTTTGGAGTCTCATCTTCCTTCAGATGTATATTGTTAAATATTCCTTCGGGGGTGGTTTGTGAAGTTTACAGACTCAGGAAGATCATGAGGACATTTTTGAGAGCAAAGAAATACGAAAAAAAATTCGGTAATTATAAATAAGGGCCACCCTTAGGCGACACACATGCCGAACTCTGATTTAAAATCGATGAGGGACACCGCGACCCAAATACGCTCGCACAGTACCAAACACACCCTCTCCCATCTTCCACTCTATTCAACCACGTGAAAAGTATTCTCCTCTCGTGTGGCGTCTCTCGCAGCGAGCACCTCACGCACTGGTTTGGCACCAGCATCCCCCAAACTCACCGACAGCCTCCATTTATAAGCAATTTCACGTAATCATCCCTTACGGGCGATCCGTAATTGTTTCGAGAACGGAACAGCTCGAACGGTTGCTTGGATTTAACGTTCGCTGTTTCGCCTTCTCGAAACGGCCCCGGGCGTGCATTGCTTTCACCCCCGCGGCGCACAGGTGAGCTACAAACCCCCTCGGTGGCTTTTGTTTCCAAAGGGGGACAGAATTACGAGGGTGGGCCGGTCGGCTTGTTTTCCTACGTCGCCGTCGTTGGCCCCCACCTCCGCGAGGATGCATTTAATTTCGCGCATTTCACTCCATCCCCTTCCCCTGGATACGTCGCAGGATACGTCGCCGAGGATACGAGGGACCAGGAAGGAAGGGGGCCAGGTTAATGTACGGGCTAGCGAGGCTGGCCTTTTCAGCCCTGGGGATCTAAACGGCCCTTTCTCTGAATAAGACGCTACCGAAGACGGAAGCGAGCTGGAATCCCCGGTTGGACGTGTAGCTCGTAAATAATTTTCGCCCGAGGGGCTGCTTTTTTATGGAGCTCCTTGTTTCGCTCTACTCTGCAATTCTCACAATTCTCCAGTACTCATTTAAAGATCCCGCAACTGCTCTTACTAATTTTCACCTTCCTCGCGAATGAACAAATACTTCCCGCATTTCTGTGACAGTGGATCGGTAGCAGGTTCCCATAGCCCCCGCAAGAAATGCCGAATCGTAGAGCGCGATCGATTCGTTCGTTCTGGCGAGAGTTTCGCGACGGTACGTAGAACGAATCCGAAGGGAGGGCATACTTCTAACGCGTCCTTATCTGTAAGCTTATGCAAATGTGGAGCAGTTTGCCACGAGGATTTGCATACACTAGCCTCCGACGATCTATATGGGATCATGTCTAGGCATAATCTCAAGAAGCCCCGCAGTTATACACCGGTTTCCCGAGTAGTCACGTTAGCGGCCGACTCTTTTTGTTTCCCTTTTGTCGGCCGTTCTACCCGTGGAAGCAGAGTGCACCAAGATCCGCCGGCCTGCGAAGGGTAGCTCGTGACGACCACGGGGAGAGATGAGGGTGGCGTACGAGGGGTCTCCAGTCACATCGCCGTCGTTCGTTATCAGGGCCTGGGGAAGATTGTACTTTCGGGCAGTGTCTGGCGGCGTTCCGTCGAGATAATTCGGGGTTAGTGGGACTCCAGCCGGCGTTGTTGGCGACGCTGCTGGCTTTAGTGTGCACTTATGAATCGTCAATCTATTCAGTGTTTCTCTATTGATTCCCCGGGACTGGTGAGTATCAGTGGAGGTGCACCGGTGCTCCGAAGTGTGCGCAGTCTGTGTATTGTCATCTTTCAGCGTGGAGGAATAACATCAACCCCTTTATCGATCTGCGAGATTCTAATATAGTATAAATACTAGAACCTTGCTGTAGAATAGAGTGTCGAATAGTAGTGAATAGAGAATTCCTAGGTTGACTATCAATATTATTTTGAAAGCACCCAAGTCCCCATAAATAATTGAAGCCGATACTTTCTACACCTCGATGCCAGTACACCCCGTGCTTCCCTCTCGAGCACCTTCGCCCCGATGCTCACCGATGATGAACGACAGATCAGTCGATTAGCTCGTCGGGGATAGAGACGTGTTCGTCAAGTTTCGTGGCAATTTCGACAGGGCGAAGGATGGATGAGCCGGCTGGCAACGGGGTTTGCGCTTTTCGCGGCCGATTTTCTAACTCGGTTACGGGGGTACTTTAATCTGATGGGAAGTTACTTTCCCGTTCTAACTCCGTGGCTTGCCCGCGATAGTGTTGATTAATTTGTCCCGAAATGGCTTATCTGGCTGCCGCGTGCAAACTGTAAATGCAATCGGGAGCGCGGATACGAGCTCCGGTGGCCGTGTCTCAGAACTCTCGCTCGACTCTAGAACAGAGGGAGGCGGAGAGGGGAGGGGCGAGGGAAGAGTAACTTTTGCATAGTTCCAGCGGCTGTTCAGTTGTGACTGCGTAGTATTTATCTTTCCGATTGTTTGCGAGCTTCCCGAAGAACTTGCCCGAACGAAAACACCGAGCAGAGGGGGCGGGCGAGGGGTGTGAACGACCGCTGGATGCTCGGCGGGACTTTGCGACAAGTTTTAATGAATTTGTCGTTATTAATTAGCGGTGATTAACTTGTAATGGAGTTGCACGGTGGGGATGGGTGGGATAGTAACGCGGTTGTCCTGGAAAGTAACGATGACAGTGAGGGCGGTTATTCAGTCGTGCTCGTTTCCAAGCAAGGGCGGTGTATTTACTCTTTGAGGAACCTTAGAACTTGAATCACCCTTAGTCCCGTGTTTTCTCAGTCGTGGTCAGAGCCATCTATTGCGCGTAGAGGGTAAAGACATTTAATTACCTTGGAGGTTCGAGGTTGCATAGCGAATGGTTCAAAGCTTTGCCTCAAAGGGCCATTTTTGGGCACGTTGATTTTATTCTTTTGTTAAAAAAAAGTGCAGAGCATGTGCTGCGCGTATAATTTTGTGATGACCGTTCCACCGAAGCAACTGTATTTTCCATAGACAGAGGTCCCTGGATACCTAAAGGGAGAACGTAAATTTCACTAAAAAGCGACAGGTTGAGCCCGACCGCAAACTTTCGTCTTCATTCCCGAACTGGTCACCTTAATCCCATCAGGGTGAACTACACTGACCCCCATAAAAAGGGTTTAAACTTCTACGCGCGATTGGATCGGCTCCGTGACAGAAGAGCCCGGCCCCACTTTCCACTCAACGAAATTATTTATTCGACTATGAAATCGAAGGAACGCAATGGGCGAAGCGATTCAGCTCACGTGTCGAGACTTCCGATTAAATTGTGCAACGTTTCTCACGTCGACTCGGTCCCCTGTCTGCGAAGTCGTGCCGCGGAAATTCGTCCGTGTAGCGTTGTCCAACTATCCTGTCCCCTATGCACTCGTTGCACTCGAGAGGATCGAGCAGCGCTTTGTCCTTTACCCGAGAGCGGGGACTATAGTGCGACGGAGGATTGTGTTGCTCGCGAATTTAGGACGACTTAGCCTTCTGTCTCGCGAATATTTGCGTTTCATCAGCTACGGAGAATGAGGTATTAAAAGTTACTCTTTTGTCACATTTCTGAGTGCATCGATGCTGCTAAAAAATGCGAATAAGTAGAAGAAGTTAATATTATTATTATTAGACATATCAAAAGAGAAGGAATTACATATAAACTAAAACTAAAGCTAAAAGTAAAACTAAAGCTAAAGCTACAATTAAAATTAAAGCTAAAACTAAAACTAAAGCTAAAGCTAAAATTAAAATTGCAATTAAAATTAAAATTAACTAGGAGTAATACAAGGATAGCAAGATGGAAAGAATAAATACTTCTTAGACTCTTCAAAGTTAGAGCTTCTCCACATGAAATGCATCCGTGCGTCATCATTGCCAACCAGAATGCATCTCAGGCCCGCAGTCTTATCCGGATGATAAATCACAGTACTTTAAAAGACGTTTGCTCGACTTCGTTCCCGTAATTTCAATGTCGGCCGGATTATCGACGCCCGAAACAGCGAGCGGCTCCGAAGAGGGCACGGCGGAGGGATAATTACGAAGGACGTAACTCGCTGGAGAATTAATGAGGCCGCGGCAGTTCTGGGGCCGACATCGTAACTCATAGGAGTGATCTTGGTCCATAACGGAATGGAGTTTTACGTGCGCGCGGGAGTCGCGTCGCGAGTCCGAAGAGGATGGAGGAGAATCGATCTGGCTGTGCTGGGAGCTCGATTGAAACGGCCTAGCGCAACCCATTATTGGGCCAACTCAATTATGAGTTATCTCCTCGTAAAGTTCAAGAGTTGGAAGGTATGTATGCGTGTGGCGCATCGTCCCAGTCCCTGGAACGTTCCTCGTGCGCATTTAATAGGGGCCAACGCACGAGTGGTTCCTCAATAACATACGTTATTGAACCGTCCTCACTCCCCTTACCCGTCAGCCTTACGCTGCAACGGAGCTGAATGCACCGGCGGTAAGAAAAGAGAATTGCGATAACGATATCGATCCCGCTGGTCGATCGACGCCACCCCCATCCCGTTTGACAAAATTCGAGCAGACTCTGGGAATCGTGCTCGTTCCAAATTTTTCCTGCCGAAGGCGACCTCGCGGGGAGCTCCGAGGATTTAGTTTAATCACCACGGCGACTCCTCCCTGCATCTAAGCAATCACGTATGAACGAGAAGGACGCTGTATACGGTGCTCTAGAAAAGGAATGGCCAATCTTGGGGGCTCACTTCCGGGACACTGCAATTAAGGGCTGCGAAAGGTTTCTACGGGCGCAGCCTCGAGTCTAACTGGATATTCGTTGAATTCTGCATCGAGTATTATGCTTGTCCGAGCGAGATAACGTTTTATTGTGGGCGCAGACGCTCGCACAATTTCTCTCTGTCATCCATAGAAGCCTGTAAATGGAGTTCGAAGCCCATTCACTGGCAACCTAAAGAAAGCGTCGTCGATAAAAGCAATATACATCATCGACGAGGATCTGCAGGCATTGTGATACAGTTTCCGTCGTTAGTTTATCGGTAGATCGTTGTCCCTCCTGTAAATGGGGGATCGTCACACAGGCATCCTGTCACACCAGGATAATTGATCATTTCTCCCGTCGAATGGAGCCACCGCTGGCTAATGTACACACGCGCCTAACCCGACGATTTGTAATTATATTGGCAATGGATGTCGCTTTATCGAACGACACACCGTTAACGGGGAATTTATCGACGGCTAGGGGTAATTCGTGTTATTGGCGATAGTGTAAATTGGCCGATAAAACAAGCCGTGACATTCGCTCTTTAGTTCCTTGCCCGATGATGGATGGCACGCCGGCGTTCATCGCGAAGGAACATTCCTTGCAGCGTTATTTTCGACGTTTCGTACGTTCCTCTTTTCCGAGTATACCTACACGCGGCATTCTGGAGCACACATTTATGTGATTGGAAGTTCAAAGATCTCTGGGAGTTTCTCGGGGAAGATAAGGAATGTAGGCGATGCAGGGTCGATTGTAATTTCCTCGGGAATTAATAGCAACAATTACAAATTTCTACAGTACTCTCAAAATTCCTCCAAGTCATCCAGCGTCACAAATCCAGCAAATGCTCCATTCGCTTCTTGAACTGTTTAACCAATGCTCGAACGAGTGGCTCGGAGATCAAACTCAAAGACAGACGTTCGCATACCCGGCGAAAGGAGCAAAAAGCGCAAGGAAAGGTTAATTGCCTTTTTCACAAAGAGTCCGGGCTCATCCCAATACACGCCACCCTCGCACACGGATCTTCCACCAGAGGTCGTAAACGTCATTGACCTAAGTGGATATCATACGATCGCGCGGGACCTTTTCCCCACCATGCCAACCCCCTGTTAACTTAGCCCCAGGGGGCGAAAGAGTGGGGCGAGCATTTTCGTTCTACCTGAGCGGGGGACGACTTTGACTTTGTTTGCGACGAGTCAGTCGTGCTTCGCCTTTCGGTTCGGCCGTACCGTTCAACCGTCGATCCGTCTATCCTGCCCCAAGTCCGAGGGCATTGTGTGCTTTCGTGGTGCGCGATACACCCTTTACCTCGGCTCGCGTCCACTTGTACATTTTCACCGGGCTACCAGTGGCGATTTCGACGCGTCCACCCTACTGTGCTCCGATTGTGATCCTGGTGCTTGAACCCTGAGACGCGCTACACCGCGGGAAATAGCCTGATTTATCATCCTCTGTGTTGCCACTGCCGGGTACCCGGATGTTTTAGGAAACCCTTGGGTCTCGTCGAGCACAGGGAACTGCTGACGCGAAATTCGCCCGTGAAAGGGTAAGTCGATTTATCTATTTGTGCCCGATATCCATGTTGATTTCTCCCAGGGATTGGCTTATTAAGATATCCCCGATTGATGGATCGTTCTCGAGGCGATGGCACAGGGAGAGTCGCTGTAGCAAATGTGTAGAAGTCGCATTCTTCACTAGAGAAATTTGTAATTTTTACTCTGGTGAAGGTTGTTTTATTTTTAAAATTCGACTGTGTGTTATCGAGTTGGTGGTATTTTTTCCTGCTTCGAAGCTGTGACCGGCTCGAGTGGCAGGGTTTCTTTATTTTGTTTCAAATTTAACGTCGTAGGTATTGCGATTATATTCTCCTTAATATAAATAGAATTAAATAAATACTGGGGACTAATTATAATTAATTAGAAGGAGTGTACAAATAATATCATGAAACATGGATTTTTGTAGGTATAATATAAAGCATTCATGCTGAATTTTCTCGACTGTAAATACGCAAAGATTCGTGGAAATCTGTTTTGGACACTTGGCGAATGTCCTTTAGCTGCTTGAAGGGTTCGCCTTCTGTTGTTTATGTCCCGATTCCCGCACTCTGTACAGTGAAGCATCAGCGACTCTTAACCGCCCTCTTAATACAGAAGTCGGTTCCGTTCGAGTTACACGGGGTCGTGGCGCAGGAAATCGCCCGTTAAATTTGCGATTCGGCCCGTAAATATCGGGTATCGGTGCAACGAAACTGCCCCGTTCGTCTGTCCGTGCTGGCCATCCACTCGCTTCTATATCAAATATATATTCCGCGAGCGACGTATCGTAAACACACGCGAACTAACCGCGATCTGCTCTCTGCTGGATGTGTGGTGCACGGTATCTGTAGGGCGAGATCGCTAACGGGGAAACGCTTGAACATCCCCTTCGTTCGCTGGTGCAGGGGATGTCCATCATACACAGTGGTCGACAGAAATTGTTTCAACCCGAATTCAGTTAGTTGCGCGGAAGGCTCGAGTGTTTCGAGGCAATGCAGCCGGAATTTTTGCCAACTTTCGCGTTAAGTGGTTGTGGATCGAGGTAACTAATCGTTTCAATAAATCCTGACGTGAAATATCTTGTAATCGAAACTGAATCGCACGAAACTTGACGTTGAAAATCATTTCCCTTTATCTTATTTTATATTAACATAAAAAAGGAACGTAGACGATAATCTATTGTACGAGAAAATTTAGTAAAAATTTATGACCTCAAAATACGAATTTATGTTTTTTTTTCTGGATGATAAGCCTGCTAGATAATTGCTATCTGAATAATCACTATTTCTACGGTTCAAAGTTTATTCTGGTTACTCATGCTTTTTCCTTCGACCACACGCTACTAAAATTGCGAAAAAAATTTGTAGAAAATACGTTTCCCAGTACCGCCATTGAATATCGATTCGAGTTGAGGTAATAAATATGAGGAAATAAAAAAGGCAACAGTCATTTTCCTCGCAGAATGAAGTGCTCCATTCCCATGCGAATGTTCCTTTTGTGAAACAATTATTTTATTCCCCCCGTGGTATAATTTTCGACCAACCCTCTGTGCAAGAAAGACCTGCGCGATGGAATATCGATAAACAAATAACAAACGCGAGGGTCACTCAATTTTCTTTTTCCAGGCTATCAATTAATTGTTCCGTTCGCCCGTCGATTCTTATTCAAAGCAAAACGAACTGTTTGATCATTTTCGAATTACCGTGTAGCTGTGCAGATTCGTGTGCAACCGTTGGCACGGACGGATATCATGGACGTGTGCTTTCGAGCAGAGGCCTCGAGGTTTAACTCGCAACGCCCGAAGCATTACTGGGAATCAAGTTTACGTTTCCTGATATGCGTATTTCCAGGCCATGACATATGATTTAGACGTCATGCAGGGCTCCCCGTGGCCTCCGGATCACTGCCACGCGCAACCCCTGCTCCCCCAACTCTCTCGCGCTTTCGAACTTCTCGATTTTACGGGGCTAAAGCTACTCTGACGCGCGGCTTTACCTGATGCTTCTTCCTCCCCAATTTCCACCCTCCTTTCATCGCTGATAATCGAAGATTCTCGCTCCACCCTCGTCCATTCAAAGATTTTCCACCATCGAACACAGTATTCTTTACGTTTTCAAACATTCCCCCGTGATTCCTCTGTGCTTTGGGTTTAAAATATCTTGAGCCATCTTAATTGAATTTTCACTTTAGAATTTTAATTTTTAAGTGAATTATAGCTGGAATATTTTTTAAAGGCATTGATCATGCCTTCCATTTGTACTTCACTAAATTATGACTCCTCGCGTGCCTCGGTATCGCTCATTGTTCAAGATCGATGCTGTTGATAATGGGGTTTGAATGATAGATCACGCTTAACATGGAAATTTGATGTTTAGAGTACTTTAGGCGGTGGGCACAACGCAGGCACTGTTCAGCGATCGAATGCGCGCGGGAAACAAAAATTGTCGCACGGGAGGAACCGCGAGGTACCCCATAAAACTGTGCTGGCTCGCTTATTTGCTGGCATCAGTTTTATTCCGTAATAAATAACGGGTTGGGTTTAGGAAGAATTGGTTCGGGTCCAACTCGCTTCTTGGTAGACAATATAAAATAGTGGTGTAATTCACTTGGCCCTCCATTCCCAGGGCAGAGTTTCCGGTGACGCATTAAAAAGCCATTCTACTTTCGACTATACGTGTATTTATCACTTTTGCAACGGTCGTTGGCTCGTTCTGCCCGATACTCGCGCGCGAAATGACTGATTTCTGTTATTCAACTGCTCGAGTGTCTGTCCGCGCTTGAAGGGAATGCCAATCTCTGTAATTCTGTTTCTAACAATAGACGAAAATGAGATGTGTTGGTAATTGATTCGAAACGTAACATTCGAGAGGTTTTAACCATACCTGCTTCGCCGTTCAGATATATTTATACGATCCTGAAATATCATTGATGGACAGGCTCAGGAATTTTGCAAGTTTCCAGAGGAATGATGTATAAGTCTGCTCTATCAGTAGAGCTCTAAATACTTACCATCTAATTTCTATATTTAATCCAGAGTCCAATACACATAATCCCAACACTATCACTAGCAACTAAAATTCTACAAATTCCCCATAAAATCATCGATCATCCCAATCCAAACCCAGTTTCATCCAAAAAGCACCTTCCCTTCTTCCTCCTCGTACAAGACAACAACAACCTGCACTCCAATTTCCACCACAACCTATTCAATCTCCAATCATTCACTGACCCCACACTTCATCATTAATGATTTCCAAACTCACTTGGCGGGCAAGAGCCAGCCATCTGTTATGCCAGTCGGACACCTCGCAATTGGCGGAACCGGCCGGGCCGAGATCGTACAAAGCGATCGCTGGATCGATCCAGCGCGACACTAATGATAGAGGAACAGGTGACTCGTTTCGTGGCCATTTGAACGGTGCGGAGTTTTCGGACATGGGGCAAGCGCGGCGCGCGATTTAATAGAGGATTCTACTTGCGCCAGGGGCGTCTATTATTCGACCTGAATTGACGTCGCGCGTACAAGCGGGCGGCGGCCCGCAGGCGGGCCGCGGTTTCACCCTTGATCCTCGTCGATTATACACGAGGTGTAATTAAAGCACGATGATCGGCCGAGGTACGCGTCGCTGACGGATTGATCAGTAGGCTGTCCGCGGAATCGGTTTACGTTAATCCAAATGAAGTGATCCATGGGTCTGTTGGACCCAGACGCGAGAATTCGTCAGACATAGCCGAGGGTGTGTTAATGAGAGGCTCGTGTTGGGCGACCTCCACGAGGACTGAAATTGTCAGCGCGATGCCGTGGGAATTTTCGTGGGTAGTTACGCGAGGGTGAGCCTTCAGGATTGACCAGTGCGCGGGTTCATTTAGATTCACGACGGCAAATAGTTTCTATACTTGGGGATTATTAAAGAACCTCCCACATTAATTCCGCGTCAAGAGGAAAGTAAATCGACAAGTTAGATACAATCGAAACGGCTCGAGAAGCTCTCGGAATAGTTTCCGCGAGGAGCGCGGCGCCGTTTCGGGGGTAATTAAATCGGCACCGTCCGCGAAGAGGAGTTTTAAAAGTCACTCGCAGGGGCAGCAGCCCTCCTTCCGCGGAGTTCGACTCTGCTCCTTGGCCGAAATGAATTTCAAATGAATTTTCTACAAATGTGTCCGGCGAACTTTCTGCGCGGGCAGCGCGGGAAAGATTTACGGGCGCGGAGGCTGGTAATAAAATGTCGCTTCGCAGAGATAAATAGTTGTAATACCGATTCCGCGGGGATGGGAGTGGAGAAAAAAGCGCAACCCTTTCTGTGGCTGCGTTGCGCTCCCAGCGAAGATAATTTATGGGGAATTTGCCGTGGAACGGTGCAGCGATACGCACGGACTCGCGTGGAATATAGAGTGTCTAGTGAATCGGGGCACTGATTTCTCTTGAGAGAGACACTCGCCTTCTAAAACAATAATTCCAAAAAACATTACATATGACTACTACCTTCCACCTGTATGCAAATGTTTTTATCCCTAGAAATATACCACATCTAAGCAGTTAAATAAATCAAACAGAGAATAATACCTTTATCATCTAAGTGCCCCAATTAATTATCCCAATTTAGTTCGCCAGACTCGGGAGTAGCTTCCAAATCCCCATCCACCAAACACATATTCCCTCGTCGCCCTCCTACGACGTTCTTCAACATCCTCGCGACCGATGCCACTCCCACCCCCATTCCTCAGTTTTCAATCAAGTTCTTCCCAATCTGCTCCAGCGACCACAGGACCAGCTCCAAAATCCTCGATCCAGTGAAGCCTACGCCCGATCCCTGCCACCCCCTGGACAGGGGAAGCTGTTGAGCGCGCATATTTGTACAAGTGACGCCGATCCGGAGTCTGTTCCTCGAAGTTTTCAATTAAGCCGTTGGCGGTTGGTATTTTCGCGGGCGCGTGCAGGGTGGCGGAGGGAAGAAACGGGGTCGGTTATGAAGTCTCGCTGCCCTGAACGGCAGTGGAACAGACGGGGCGCAGGGGGGGTCGTGCAGGGGGTAGGCGGAAGGGAAAAAGAGGAGATCGTTCCGCACGTTTGTGCGCGGGGAAACTGCTTCTGTCCCCCTCCGCTTTCTCGTATTGGCTCGGAACTCGTTTGCGGGACACGAACTTTCCGCGCCGGTTGCCGCAGGAAGGAGGTTAAAATATAAAAAGCGCGCACCGAACGGGGGTGGAACGTGCTCGAGAAATTAATGGCGGGCCAATGAGGAGACGCGAGTCGCCGCCACCTGGACACACCGGAAGGAAGTTGGGGTTAAGGGGTGGTTACGGGGGATTCGGGAATCTATGCTGGACTGAATTAACACGTTTGTACCTTCTGTTCTACACAGAAAATTTGAAATTGATAGTTTGGTGGCATCTGGAGCGCGAAGTACGTAAGTACATGGCAGCGTCGAACAGAAGGCGATTTCTGTGGTAGGCGGGTGCAGTGAATATGCTTTCGTTTTAGGGAGCTCCACTTAAGGGGGTAGGTTACTCTCAACAGCTCGAAATCAGGAAATTTTTGGTTTAATTTTTAAGTGCCATTTCGTTGACTTTAATGCGCGAAATTAAAATTTTAAATATAGTTATAGGAAAAGAAGTTAGAAATGTAGATTTTATCCTTTTTTATCAGGAAAAATATTTTTATCCTTTTTTGAAGAATCTATATTGAAAACTGCTCCCAGTACATGGAGGGGAATAGTTTCCTGCAGCTCCCTATAAATTTTCATTCAAATCGTTATCCGATCTCATGTGCAGGCTCGTATATTTTTTATTGTAATTCCTTCAATTTTTTGAATTTCGGGGGCCGGTTGCGCTTAAAATACGTATAAAAGATGTAGCTAGCGAAAAATGCAAACACCCTACAACCCAAATTTCGAAAATTTGTATGCTAACCCACCCCCAGAAGATCCTATTAGATTACCTAAGTAGTTTTCCCGAAATCCACATTGGCTTGTTTATATTTTCGCAGCTAATGATACACTGCATTCTACTCGTGAAAATGTATGGAAGGGGAAAACTGACAGTGGTATGTTCAATGTACTTCGCCGTGCGTGAAATATATCACGAGAGATCAATCTTCTTGAACTTATGTAGGTCGCCTGTCTCGGACACCCCTTCGCTCCGCGCGGATATTTCGCGCCACCCTTTCATCGGTTTCAAAGTCGCTTCTCATTGCGAAAGGGAGATAGGAGGAACTTTGAGGAATCTGGGGCTGCATTTTCCACGGGAAACTACGCGTTTTCTTAGCGGTGCGCTTATTTTCCCGGTGAAATCTTCTTCCCCGACTGGCGAGCTCTCTCATCGTGGTCTGCCAGCTCTTTGGGTATTTTCGAGGAAACGACGAAACAGCTTTCTTTCTTGAAAACCACACCTTTCCTTTCAATAATCCGTGAATTCCCCTGTCATCCGTGTTCAGTTGCCACTAAATTCGCAACTCGATACCAAAGAAATTCAGCAAATCCACGAAGCAAGGGTTCCATATTCGTAACGATGAAAGTTGTGTTACAGACACGTCTTTCCTTTTATCCCCTTCATTTGCTTCCATCCTATCAGTTACGTAACAAGCATACTTCGCGCTGCCGGTTGAAGGTTAAAGCGAGAAGAAGGGAGGGAGGAGCAATAAACTTCCCGGTTTATTGATGCACTTTCCCCGAACTCGTTCTCGCGAGGAGGAAGTTTGGTAGCAGCAAAGGAGCAAGAATAACTGCCCCCGAATTCCTCGATTCACAGGCTGCTGGTATATTTGTTTATCGTCGTTCGTTTGTCCAGCGAACTGCGTCGTTCGTCGTTCCCTCGGCCTCGTCCTCCCCTTCGGAAACGATATGCCCCCGTGCAGCCGCGTTCTGCCCCGTCTGCGCGAGATTTATCCAGCGACCAACTCGCTGCAACTGTTTCTTTCGCTTTTGTTGCCCGCGAAACTTCTTCCAGAGTCCTCGTTTGACTCCGCGCGTACAAGTTCGGTCTTCCGTTCGCTGCTACTTCCCTTCGACCTCTAAAATATTAAACCCTGCACCCACCACCCTGTAGAATCCATACGATATAGAGAAACCTTGCGATGGATAAACGTAATCGTATCACCGTTTTGAAAATTCTCTTCCTGTCACTTTCGTTATAGAATTTGAAGCTTTCGAGGACGCAGGAATAAGGGAGGAATCTTCGTTAGCTATCTTGAAATAGAGAGTTGTAATTTTAGATGTTTCACGGAGCTGTCGACCTCCTCGCAGGATCAATCCTCTAATTATACAGAAGAATATCTGGATAATGGTCGTGGATGGTAAAAGAGCCAAGGGAACTCCTTTGAAAATTTGTATCGACGTTCTCCTTAGCCCTCCCTTCAGCCCCCTTTTCACGAGCTGTCGTTCCAGCCACGTACGTACTTAGAACGTGGCATCGCGGTGGCACGGGAAACGGAAGCAGGAAGAAGCACGAGGACGACAATAATTTACCACAAAGGCGAAACGTGGGGGCAGCGGCCACGGGCCTGGAGAACGGAAAGAAATAAATAACGAAGAGTAGGCGAACGCCGCAGGAATCACAACTGCGCTAAAAGGACGTTCGCACGTTTCCACTATGGGGGTGAAGTTTTTTTTCCACCGCAGAAGGAACGACCGAGAAAGACGGGGGTTGAACGTTTCAAGTGAACAGACTGGGCTCGAATTTCTGTGTCGAATTAATGTTTCATTCCCAATGATTCTCAGCCACTGACGGACTTAGCTGGGAGGCTGAAAATTAGAATGTATATATAATGCATTGAGTCGCTAAAAGTGTGGAGGTTTTTGCAGAATTTTGGGAAACTATTAGAGGCGAACATGTAAATTTATTATTAGATTAAGAGCGAGGGTAATTATTCCTGGGAAGGTGAACTGTATCGTCCGAGGTATATATTGACATTTTGCATTTTCGAAAAGTGCCAGTTTCTTCCCCTACGCTAAAAGGTCACAGCGTCATATTTTAACTATGCACGTTGCAGCCGTGCAGCTTTAAAACACCGTGGCGAGTGATTTGTTGCCTCGCGTCTTATGCATACAAAGCATATTTCGGGCTATTATTTTTCCCCATCGCGAAACGAAATTTATGAATTTAATGGGCCAGCGCATTTTTAAGCGGATACGTGTGTCATGCTTCTTTGGGCATATAATTCCTTCTAATTTTCTATTTCCCCTGGCGGAGTGGCTCATCCGAGGCAAAAGAGAATTAATACACAAATATTCGTTCGAGATCTATTTTAAAGAGCCGAAATAAGAGAAGAGGCTCCTGCCATGCGAGGGGAGTGAACGAGAACTGTGGGAGTCGTCAAGATGTCAATAAACGGATAAATCTCGGCGAAAGATTCACGTTGCCCGTGGAAAATGGTGGATAGCTTTAATCGCTAAAACGTCGATAAGTGAGTAAACCGTTTCGGAAATGGGCAAACAACTCTGACGGATGGAAGCCGGTGCAACGGTTTTCCAAACGTCAGTGGATGGATAGGAAGCTCTTCTTCCCGTTGATCGTTCGAAATAGAGGAATCGCGGGGGAGTGGCCGAGCAAATAAAGAGATAACGATATTTGCATAAAGCGGGGAGAATAACGGGAACAAGGGTATATTAACTGAGAATATTAAAAGTTTCGCTCCGTCCTTTAAAACCGAGACGGAATACGAAGCTTTTTGATCGAGCCTCGCGAGCTCCTCTTGCGCGGAAATGGGAATTTAATGAACAGAGACGGGGAACACGAGAAAAATAGAGCAAAGAAGAGCAAGCGGAGGGGTGGATCGAAGGAACTTGCGCGTTCCCGTCGGGCCCTTTCTGCCACCCCGAGTAGATGTTTGTTTGCTCTTCTGCTGCGTGTACAAAGAAGCATGGCAAGCTACCAGCGCAGGGGTAGCTCAGAAGGGATGTATCGTTTGGAATAGTAGATTCATTGAAAGAGATTAAACTACGTGGGTACAAAACGATGTGGTTGTTCTAGGGCCTTTGATAAACACTCCATTCCTCGTTTCACCGTGCAAGGCTGCAGTTAATATTCCACGAAGACAGAAGCTGTAACAGAATTACGAATAATAGGAGACTCGGTAGCTTGAGAGAAATGACAGTGTAACTGGTTTGAAAAATAAGTATCTTAGGAAACAGTGCGCCAGATGTTATTCGGAGCAGAGAAAAGGGCCTTGACCGACCAATTAATTTCGTTTCGACCATATCCAAGGAGTCAGAGCTCAATTCGTAGCTCACAATCGCCTTAATTACTCCGAAACTCCCCCGAGGGCATTCTGGCGTGCTCGGCGAAGTGGTTGAACGAGCGTTGAAAACAGAAAAATCGCCGGCTTGGAAAAGCTAGTCGTTCAGTTTCGAAGTAGCCGGGGAGAGAAGGGGTGGGATTAAGTGGAGGGAAACAGGGTAAGCGAGCGTTTAGACAGGACGTCCCACGAATTACAACTGGTTCACGGAAGTCGTCTCACGCGATGCACGTCCTCGACGTCGCGACGCCGAAAGCGTGGAACGTTCTACGGATCCGGCAGTGATCACTGCAACTCCAGCTCCACGGACTCGTATTTTATTGGACCCGTTGGAAAGTTTCCTTGGTTTCGTCTGACACGCTTTCGTCACGTTGACGCGTTGGTAGACTCTTCTCGGATGGTTTCGATCAGTCTGCTTCCGAATTCTCCATGTAAAGTGTGAGACCACTCTGAGTATTTTTTAAAATAACCTGTATTCAACGAAACAGCTGCTGTGGAACAGTATTACAAATTTACAAATTTTATTATCGTGACAAAATTTGCTAGAATCCCTATCAATTTCATCTCGCTTGAAATTCCACCGAAGGAACAAGCGAACAGATCTGATAGAGAGTCGCATTGAGATCCATCAAGCGATACGTCACCCCGAGCCCCATTTGTCGGCTTCTTCCCTTTTATCTGGCTGAACTGACCGGCGGCGTCTCGGGTACCCTGAGATCTCTAATTGTTCGAAACTTTGATTAGTTTGAATCGTGGGGGGAAACTGATCGGGCGAATCTCGTGGGAGTCGGCGGATCCGGGTGCGTAACGGACGATATCATTTCCTTGAGAATTTAACGGGGACTTTCTAACTTAATAAGCGAGACGCTCCGCTGGGGCCATCCACTGATCCAGGGATGACTCATTTCGCGCTGGAAGACGTTGCCCCTGTGCTTAATAGGCATTCTTCTCGGCTGGCGTAACACGTGTCGCGTTAATCGAGAGCGTTGCTCTTAATCCATTATATCCTCCCACGAAAGCTGTGGCTGAAATCGTGCAAGACAATTTTATATTAAATTTTGCAGGGTTTATCTATCCTCTGATTAAAAAATATCCTCTCTCCTTATAATTAGGTACAATCAACACTTCGATCTGAGAAAACGGACGCTCTGATAAATCACTAGTAAGCCCCCAAAAAATACTGGGAATTGATGGTTTGATGTAGGTCACGGTGCTGTAAGCGATCATGTAACCTGCGTGTAACGCGAGCTAGGATGACTGCGCTGCAGGGGTCGGGAGTCTAGCCGCTCGACCTTAATTGCGGTTGTTTCGACGAGATACAGTTTAACATCGCGTCCCTTTTACTTGACAGCAATTATCGTCGGGGCTGACGAACGTCCACGGGAAATGACTGTTAGCCGAATCGCCCGGAATCCGCGGCTATCTCGACCGAGTCACGTCTATTTTCAAGCGCGACCGTGTCGATTTTCCTTGGTTCGTCGGTCAATACTGGCTGTGGCTTGTTCTGTCGTTCGTCAAGGTTCGAATTCGACGAGCTGCTCCTCAGTGACAGTGCCCGATTCAGGGGCTGTCGATTACTCAGTCTCTTACGTGGATCTACTAGAATATGTAGTGTCAGGCGGAACGTTTTTGCGAATCGATGAAGATGCTCCTTCCGCGTTGGTGACTCCTGAATCCCGGAGGGATTCATTGAATTTCTCATGGTATTAGCGTGAATGTTCTAGTTTCTCCAAGGAGTGTGTAAGTAGCTTATCAAGTTGGCATCACGATGGCGAATATTCATTCCGAAGCGCTCGCCTGTTTGTGTGGAAGGAATCACTGTATATACGCTCTTCTTGGTTTTCAGTGAAATGTAATAATTTGCGAGATGAATTCTTGTAGTTGTTAAATAATAAAATCGTTCAATGACTCTCGCTGCAGAGGCACCTAATAGTAATCTCTGGTATTATCAATTTTTTTTCTAATTCTGGGGTGTAAGCGATACAAGTAGCTGCCTGTGAAATATAGTTCTCGTTAATTATCAAAATCCCTGAGTAACTACGCCACTGTTCACCGCGGAAAATATACGGGCGCGCGAGCAATAAGCCGCGCGAGAAAAGCTTCTTATTACTCGTTTCGTTTACTTCCGGCCGGCAGAAAGAAATAATCGTCGCGCTGCCGACAGTTGCGAAACCACCACGTGGCTTTCGAAAAAGGAAAACCGGGTGTGGGGCGAACTTGCAGCGGCGGAGAAGCCAGGTACTGATTATTATTAGATTTAACGTGGGCATTGACAGAGTTTCGGAACGAAATAGCAACGTGAAAGAAGCACGCAACAATCTTTTTTATTGTTATCTGTTAAAAGTTGATTAACTGTTAAGAGAATATTGTGATTTATTAAAAAATGAAGCATTGCCAAATTATCATATCCCATTCCAATTAATTTTATCTGTTCCTTGAAATGCTAAATCTATTATAAAACATTTTATTTAGTATTGTTTGAGGCATCCAACTGTTTGCTTCCCTGCCAGTCGTTCACACCACCGAAGATAACAGAGGATTAATACTTTCCACCATTTTCATTAATTTCCTTCGTCCATCCTCCACGTTTCTTTCTGTTCGAAGTTCAAAGGGAGCTTTACAGCATTCTACCGTGGAATCTAAATTACCAGCGGGGAAAGGAATTTTCTGCGTTCATTGCTAATTCCGTTAAGTGGAAGTAATCTCGTCATTGGCAATGAAGCCTGCATACTGATGACAGACCTCTGCACTTTGTAGACTATAAAATTCTACATTCGCGATTTTTCTGCTCTCTCTCCTTTTTTCGACGTTACACCGAGACTTCATAAAGCCACTATTTAACTAACATCCACATACTAGAGGATTGACCTATTAGTAATTCAAAGGGAGTGACTGAAGTTCATCCCGCGATTTCCTTGGAAAACACCGAGTTACCAAGATGGAAAAAACCTCGCTCCCGAACATTCCCGTGTAAAAATGGTGTTGCAGGGGCGGTGGTGTTTGCGCGTCTCGCTAATTGCGAGCAAGTAATTACCAGTCAGCCTCCACACTTGCCAGAATAATTCCAGGTAACGTGTTGTCCGTTTAATGCTGGCAAATGCGATCAGCCGCTTCAATTATCGAAGCGACACGAGTCGAAAAAGCTCTGTGAGCGGCTTTCTGCTCATTAACGGGGTGGAGAATTAATTATCCGACAGAACGTAAACCGATTAAACGCTAGCTGGCCCCAGCAAAAAAGTAAGTCTCCATTTCCGTTCGGTTTCATCTTTTACGAACAATTCTGGCGTGGAACCAATTTTTTTTTAGAATATACATGGAGATCGATCAGTGCATCTTCGCTTCGACACGTTTCAAGCCAGAAATTTTTAACACTTCTGGAGAACAGTGGCGATAGAAGCTGAACTACGTTCTCTGGTAATTGAATGTAGATCCCGCAATGCTGTCGTTGAAATTTTCATCCCCTGTTAGAAACTTGGCACTTCCTAATCGCTCGAATGTAATCCGCAGCTTTACCAACGACCGAGCACTTATAATTTCAAAGTCCTTGTGTTTATCGTTAATGTGTCAGCGCGTTTGCTGGTTAAAACAAACTCCCCGGCCACTTTGTCGCGTGCCCGCGGCTTAATCGAACCGTACGATCCGAAAGTGTGTTACAGGGGGCTGATTTATGCGGCAGATACGAGCACGAAAATTGCTCTGGTATTAATTGCCCGCCGAGACATCGATCTTAATAGAAATTATATTGCGATCAAACTGTCTTGGCTAAGCGTTCCCCTGTTTTATGCGCTTCCCCTCGCGCGATCAAATTATACTCACGTTTCGTTGATAACATTCAACCTCGAGATTAATCATCGTCGTTAAGTCCAGGTTTCTGCGTTCAACTCCATCGATTTCTATCGATTCGACGTGACTAAAGAAATGGAGCGATAATGTGGCACTATGTATTTGTTTTCTTCCTTCGAAGTCTAGATTAATTAATTAATAATCCGCTTGTAGCAAAGTGTAGAAAATATCAGTGTTAATATCCATTTAAGACAAGATCATGCCCCTCCCCCTTTTGCAGGTGAGTTCCTGTGTGCCGATTTACCTTTGAGTCTCACCAGCTGTCCGTGTTCCTAGTACATCGCTGAGAAGATCGTTAACAACTCGTCGTTGCTAATTAGTACGAGGGTTGGATCGATCAGAACCACTTAAGAGCGGCACAGCATCAGTGTGCCTTCCCTCTCCACTAAAATCTGCACCTTGTAGCCCCGATTAAGGCACGTTCGTCGTTTGTTGCCGCTGAAGCTCGTGCCGGTTTCGCGTATAAACACCCCTTATCGCGTTTTCTGCATTTTAATACCCCGAAATCTCTAAACGATTAGGGAAACGAGTCACTCACTGCACCTTGTGAAATTATTTCAACATTCTTCTGTTCTAAACCGCAGATTAATTTATTCCGGAGAACAAAAGTGGGGAATGAAAATTTGTTCTGTAGAAGAGGAAGACAAAATCGTATTAATTTATTTTGAAACTGTATTGATATATCACAAAGGACATTTTTCTAACAGAACACGAATTTTTTCTGTTACAGATTGGAAGCACATTTCCCCTCGTGTAATTGGATTCTTCTCTCTTCTTGTGGAGATCCTCGAACAAGGTAGGAATATTCTCAGCAAAATGGCCAGAAAGACAAAGCCGAATACAAATGAAAATTGTGCTAGGTGTCCCAGAATGTTTCATGCTTCTGGTCCCGCTACTGAAATTTTCATGAAATTTGTCACTGCAGAAAAGCTGCCGTGTACACGCCTCCATTCTGAATCCATTGATTTAATCGAGCAAGCCAGGACACCTGCGCAATTTTACACCCCGGGCGGGAACAAAATTTTCCACTTTGCCCCCGAAGCCGCCATCAATTTTCCGAACCGATTAGTTCCTTTAAATCGTTGCCGCGGTACAAGAACCTACGAGAAGTTTATGGGCGATATTTCATGAACTTTCCCTCGGAATAGCGTGGTTTACGGACACTCGGCGCGAAAATGCTGGATCACCGGCCGATATGTGTTCACATAAGTCACGGAAAACACTATAAGAACCCGAGGCACGGCGCGATAAGCCCCAAGTACTTAAATTCGCCACGTCGGTATCCAACTTCGTCGATGAATAACTCGGGGGTATCGTAGCTGTGCGTCTGCCTGAAAATGTAGATCGATAGATCTCTAGCTTTTTCATCTCTCATACTTTCTTCCTCGTAAACCGATCATCTTCCCGCGCGATCTTACCTGCAAGTCGCTCCTCGCGGCCTTTGGGAAATTATCTCCCGGTCAGAATTACCCAAAACCTCTTGACGAGCCACACGCGTGTAGAACTGCCTCGAGACACACGTCAATGAGATCCATCCCCCGGGATTAAATCCTGCCGCCCCGATTCGCGCGGATACTTTAATTCGCGTCACTTCTCGAGATGCAAATTCCCCAGGCAGGAGCACACGCCGATCCTCGGTGTGGAATACGAGTTAAACGTATAATCCCGCGCACACTCGAGCAACATGCAAATCTACGAAGCCACTTCATAAACAGGTACATCACTTAAGCATTGTACAGACGCGCGGGGCCCGCTATTGAGGATAATCTTACCGTGCCATTTCTCGAAACAATATGATCGTATTTGCATACGTTCCGTACTCGCTCCGCCAAGGTGTGCGTCTCGGTGCCTCGGCTCTGAACCTGGGCTATCGATTTCCCGCGGCTTGTGCCACAGAGTTTCCTGGTTGAACCTAAATCCTGGATACACTGTGATTATTTTAACCACTCACTTTCGTCAAGATCTCTCCACGCCTCTATCGAGCCTCACTTTTCCAACCTCCCCTAGACTTGCTAGCCTTGATGAAAGGCTCGACGAGGCCTTGGCGAATCGATTGGAATCGTTGAAATTGGAAATCGACTTTATACATACGTATAGGGTAAAGGACCCAATTACTGGCAGCCAACCCAATTACTGTCACCTTAAGCTATTTTACTTAAATGTTTATTTATTCCTTATTTTAAGTAAAATAGCTTAAGGTGACAGTAATTGGGTTGGCTGCCAGTAATTGGGTCCTCTACCCTACCGTCTGTTTCAACTGCACCCGCGTCTGTGAAAAACTTGAAAAAAAACACAGGGAGAAAGGTACGCGTGGTTTTGTAAGACGCGCTAATTATGCAAATCCTGATCATAATTATCCTACTTCGCGGTGGCGCGCGATGCACGAGGCGGGCGATAAGCCTCGGCGCATAATTAGACGTGTGCCAGGGTATCCTGCCGGAAAATTCATCACTCGTAGCAATGTATATTCATAAACGAACAGCTCGAAAGCTGAGAATCGAGGCGCATTACGCCGGTTCGCCGCCACGGGGCCGGAGAGCGTGTAATTACGAAGCTGCCGGAATCAATATGGCCAGGGAAATAACCGCCTACGCGATATTGTCTTTAGACGTCGCGCATCCAGCGAGCTTTATTATTCACTGGGCGAGGCACGAGTGTATTTTGATGCCGGCGTTACTTGAGCGCGGCCCCGCGTTTACCCTGGTTAATTAGTGACAGGGAAATCCGCTGCGGGGCGAAAATTCGAGCAGCCCGGCCATCCTTCGGCTGCCTCGTGCCGGGAATACTGTTATTCGTGGGCGGGCTGGTCCTCCGAGCGCCGAATTTTCTCGAGAAAATCTGACGGCGACCAAGTATCCTGGGGAAGAATCCTGCGCGGCGTGAACTTTCAACGGGAGGGACAGAAAAGTTCCGTTCTCGTAGAAGCTGTGGCATTTTTTTATATTTGATAGATCGCAGGAAGGAAGTTCCTTTTTTGGTTCTTGCTGATACTACCGTCAACTGAAACGTCACGGTTAAGGGGTCACTTGTTGTTCGAGCGGGATGTGTAAATTATCGCCGGTTTTGTTCCGAGTACTGCGGATGAGGAGGCGTGTTTTGCTGCGACAAGAAAGTTGTTGAAACGGCGATATTACGTGGCACTGTAATTTAGGTGGAAATGTAATTGGATGGCGTTATTTGATTGCTAGTGGGTGTCTTGTACGCTTCGGTGCGATGCTTGAAATGTTTGAATTCGGGTTCTTTGGGGTTGCGATCAATGGGAATTCGGGACAAAATTCATAACTTCTGAAGTGATCATGTATCGACCTATTTATTTTGTTTTCATTCGAGTGTTCATATAAAAATAAAGAGTCTGGATTACGGGCATGTTAAAAGTAATAAAAATCATCGCAAAAATATTGAGTTTTAGATTTTTGTCCACTGAGCAACGCAGCGACGTTACAATGTAAACTAATTTCAATGTCTGTTATATAGAAAATATCTTAGCGACTTATTCTAGTAAACCACCTCGAACAATTTTCACAAAAAATGCAGGTCCGATTCAAATTGCCTCGAAGTACGCGAGGCACCCCGAGCTTCCTATCCCTTCTGTCGCCACCCTTGCTAAAACAGTCTCGCGGTTTCATCGGACTTTCCACCGCGGATTTCGTTAAATTTTTTCGCCAGCCAGCCTCGAAGCTGCGTTCCAGGAACAACGTGAAGATAAAGCGGCGTTAATCGCGCTAATTAAACCGCGCTTCCGATCACTGGCGACAGCGCCGCGGAATCTGGGCGAACTGCGCGGAGAAAAAGGGGCAAAGACGCGCTAATAAGCCCAGAAAACGCGGTAATTACTGAAGTACCAGTGCCGGCGATAATTAAGTGGCTCTAGAGCTGCCGGTGCTTTGACGCGACGACACTTTTGCCGCGGGTCGAAATGCTTTAATCGAAAGACCGTTCAGTGGCCCGAGATAGTCAGCCAGAGATTTGCACGTGTCTTCCGCACCATTTGTCAGTTTTTGTGGCCAACGATGCTCGAGATACATGTAAATGGGACACGCAGACGGTACAATTCGGGCGGTGAGGCGCGATGTTTTATCTGCGCAAGAACTTGTGCTCTTCCTCGTGCTTGTGCACGTGAGCTTGTGCCCTAGAAGCCCTAAGGTTCCAATGTTAGTGCTTACTAATCCATTAGTAAGGAATCTGGGAAAACCAGGAATGACTAATTGGCTGAAAAGGAGAATTTAACTTTGAAGCTCGTTTTTCTCGAAACACCATTTTCAGACACGGTGTAGCTACATCATACCTCTTGAACCAATGAATATTTTCACATGAAATTTTTACTGGGCGTGTAGAATTCCATCCTCTACAGAGTGGAGTTTCCGCATCAACATTGGACGCTTGTAAAACTTTGTATAACTAATTAAACAAGATTTTTTTCCGTAAAAATATGAGGAAAAAATTAATTCAAATTTATCGACAAAGTTCCACTCTGTAGATTTTGGTATACAAAGTACTCAGCCAAAAGCATTTAGTTTTCAAATGATTGGCTCACCTGAATCGATTTACACCACCTGTAGCGACGCGCCGTGCGGGCAATTTTCAACGATTAATAACTTCGACAATTTTATATATTCCAACAATTTTTTTGGTAATTACTCGCAAACGTGCTCACAATAGATTGTGAAAAGCACTTATGTGGTATCAAAGTAATTTAGCGCCACAGAAACTAACGATTTTACGTATTCAATATTCCACTATACCTTTAAAACCTGTCGAAACATATCCAGTAAAAAAACTATCGTTGCCAGCCAGGTCCAAAAATAGGGTAATTTCTACCATTCTTCTTTCCATCAACTACGTTTCGTCGCGCTACACGCTCCCTTAAAATTTTCACAGGTACATTCTCCGGCGATTAAGTTATCACCGTTGATCCATGCACGCCAACGTCGCCATACTCGCGACGCGAACAGGCAACGGCCTCAAATTACCATCAAATTAGTACCTCAAGACAGCCGGTGCACGCGTTTCTGTCACCTTCGACCACCTAGCTGCAACCCTTTCCCGGCTTGTTCGCGGCCAGCCAGCCGGCGCCAGTCTCCTTTCTGCGTCAGTTTCTCTAAGACGATAATGTAACAGCGTATTACGACGTGTAAACACAGAACGACAGTGCCCTGCACGCTGGAAACGGGCGAAATAATCCCCGCGCGGCTCACGGGTCTAAGATTTCGCGAAGCCACCGTCGTCGTAAATTTCCCGCGGCCTGGCAGCGTAAATTAACGCGGCTGGCGTTTCGCGACACATTCTTTATCCCGCCACGCGTGCCCTCGCTTTTTTCTATCCGAATTCATTACGCGACAGACGCGCTTTGGAATCTCGCGCGATAAACCTCCCGTTATAAATATAAAATCACCCCGCTTCGACGCAACCCTGTGACGAGTCGCACCTCCACTTTTTATCGTTATCCTGCAACGAAACGCGGATGCACGTAAATAACGAAATTTATGCGCTGGCGAGAAATAGGTAGAAACGTTTGCGACGATTTTTTGAAAAGCTTGAGAGTCAGGTCGATCGTTATTCGGTTATTGCTGATAGAAGGTGTTCTCTGTTTGAAGAGAAATTAATATATTAGAGCTTCGATTCATGCTTCTGTAACTGATGTGAATTAAACACTAACAGCCGCGAGGGAACCTCCCATAATTAAGCGCAATATTTCATCGAGTTTGATAGCAATTGAGCAGACCGGGGGTGCCTCGTTATCAGCGTTCAAAGTGAAACTTTTCCGGCCGAGGTAAATAAACCACTCCGATCGTCCTCCATCGGCAACGCGTGCTGGCAGTTCAATCGGCTTTGACGGGGTTGCTCTGATTTTACAGGGAGGATAAGGGAATTCGTATGTATAAACGATAGAAGGATTGTGTGGCTTTCGAGCTGGATGGATTAGCGAGTCCCCGCAAAATGCCGGGTAAATCGTGAAACAGCGCGAATATGGAATGGCCGAAAATGTTACGTAAGGGTTGTAACGCCATTAGGGCGGCTCCGGATTTACCCTGCAACGGGGTGGAACTGCTGGGAACGTTGGGTCACTGTTGGCGCAACCGAGGAATTGTTGGTCGTGAAACGGGCTTAATAAGTAACCCCGTGGCCCATGAATTCACCGTCCAGAGTAAAGCAGCCCGTTCCTTTCTTCTTTTTACAGCCGGGCAGAACGGCGGAACGGAAATTCGGTAGGGTCTGTTACGGTAACATTTGTTTCCTCCCTCTGGGTGGGCTTTGATTTCGGCTTTAGTGCACGCCCGAAAATCGTGGCCGATCGCTGGAAAAGCTGTTGAGTTGGAACACACAGCGCTGGCTTTTTATTCCACTCTTTCCCCGGCGGGGTGGAAGAGGGGGCGTGAATTATCGCGGAGGTGTTGATGGCTTGAATTCGATCAGCGAGACCTCGAAACATTTAACTTTTCCTCTGCACATGGCTTTTCGCATTAAAGCCTCTGTTTTACTCGGCGTCGAGCGAGGCCGGTGAAATTTGTGTTTGAAAGGGGATGAATTTAATGGCACTAGCTAAACGAAATATTAAGCTGAATGCTCCCCGAGCGCGGGGAGTATTTGGAATGTCCTGAAACGAATTTTCACGCGGCTTTAAATACAAATTCTTGCGTGTCCACTGGAGCGACACTTAGCCCGCTGCTGATTAATCAGGAAACATTTAGAGAACGCGCTGGAATTAACGTGTCCTGCAAATTGCGCCGAGTAATTATCAAGCAATTACGAATGTTTTCTGCAGTTTACGGGCGGCGAGGTTCATTCTTCCGCGCCGCGGTTCGGCGGTCTGCTGACCATTATCGCGTTCTTCCGCGAGCCCTGATAAGACAAAATGAAATTCCTCACACCCCGCGAGGTCTCTGCGTTCCATTCCCTCTGCTCGCCGCTCCCCTCTCAGCCGTTCACCCTCGGCGCGCCAGAGGGAGCTAAAAAATAGGAACTTTTTGGGACGCCAGCGTGGGCGACTTTGGGAAATGAACTGAAACAAGGGCGGGCCGGGCAGACAAACGTCAAAGAAAACAATCGTGCCTGGAGCTTCGTTACTTCTAGATAATGAAAGTTGGAAACGAGGTTTCGTCGGGGAACTTTATACCAGAAAATACATCAAAGATTCCAGAACGGATGACTGTCAGAGTACTTCGGTTATCTTCGCTTTGTATGTTAAGACGAAGCATGTGCGCGCGCGGGAAGCGTGGTCAAAGTCGAAAGTTGTAATTAGACGCCCGAGATTCGCAAGAAAAGCTCGCCCTCTAACTTTAACGCCGCGAAAGGCACCTCTCTCCCCCTTTCTTCTCGAACTGCAAACTAATTTCATAAACTAAATTCACCACTGATTACACTTCGCGTTTTGTACCATAACTCGCTCGACTCGCTTCTCGTCCCTCGAAATCATAATCGAGGACAGAATTACTACGAGCTAAACGGGGTGCGTTCTAAAATTTGCACGAAACTCGTAATTGATCCAATCGGCGCGACACGAGCTTCTGGAAAACGCGACGTAAACTCTCCATCAGGCACAAAGCCTCGAGTTCCGATATTACCGGGCCCCGGTCACGCGAACTTGCCCTTTGACAGCTAGTCGTTGGGAGTTGAACAGTGGTCAGATTGTCGAAGTGTCGAATTTTAGGGGGTCTCGCGTCGAATTAACGGGGCGAAACGCGAATTTCAGGGCGTGGAAGCTGACGCGCGAAGTAGACTCGGCTGCGGAGAGGTGTTTTACACGGGCACGTTTTATTTCCTCTCCCGGCGCGATGTTTTGGCGAATCGTTCGAGCTAATGCCGGCATTCCACGCGATATGCGCGGATGTCGTGGCTCTGACGGTCGTCAAAGTCTCACGGTTCTCCATATTCTGCGTGAACTCTAGCAATATGTCATACACCTGCGGCTGCCTCGGAGTTGTTCGCTTCTACAACACGTATGAGCTCTCGTGAAGAACATTAGTGGTAGATCGCTGTGATTAGAGTGCAAGACGTGAGCAGAATAGTCGAAGAATGCATTATATTCAACATGCTTTTTATTGTCCGAAGCTTGAATTTTTCCTTTCCACGAGCTGCTTCAGAAACACTCGCGGCGGAAATGGGCAAAAAATTATATGAAATACAAATATCCTACACAATTTTTTATTTCAAATAATTTTTTGCCCATCTCTGACTCACGGGTATATTCATAATTTTTTAAGACAGAAATATGGTCGAATATAATATTATTAAAATCTCCCATGCTACAGAGTTCGGTCGAAAGAAGAAGTTCCTTTAAAAAAGTTTCACTCGAACAATACTGTTTAAACGAATGCCAAAGCGTTCCAAGAGATTCGCATCGCAATAAACGCACGAAAAATCGTATTACACCGTTACACGGACCGGCAGGAATTTATCCTCGACTCGTAAACGTGGATTTCCCTTCAGAATAACGGATAAAATAAGACAGCTCGCGTTACGACGTTACTTTACGGTGCGTACACCTTAACGATGTTCTTGGCTTTGGGTGATGCAAATTCTTCTGCGCTCCGCCCTTAATTCCATTGTTCCTCTGGCTCGTTTATTCAGCGCTCCGTCCATCCCCGACTCCGAGAATTATACTGCTCCCCTTGCGTCTCGATTTATTTTAACTTCCGCGTACAAAATATTACGCAAGCCACGGAAACAGGAATACCTACCCCGGATCCGATCGCCACTGAGCATCCCTCGCGAAGATTGTGCCATTCCTCTCTCATCGCTTCGCGCCTAAGGGAAGCGCAGCGGCGCTGAATTCTCATCCACGTCCGGCGAACTAGTCCAACTATTTCCTATCATCGTCGCAGGTTTTGCGGCCCGGCCGTGCTGGGTCCACTATTTTCCATTGGAGGCATTCCGCGGCCGCTCGCACGCCACCCTCTCCCAGTGGTAACGATAATTAAGCGCGAGATTACTCCGCTGGTGACCCCGAATTCGCGTTCCTCCCCCGTTTCCCCGAACTAGATCACGAGACCCGATCGATAAGCCAGCCGTGATTCGGCGAAAGAGTTCGCCCGGTGGCTTACGATTGCGACGCTGTCGGTGGTGCCTTGCCAATTTCGGGGACGCGGTACAGATACCGTCTGGATATTGGAACACCGCTAATAAAGTGAGGAGACCCGTGCACACGGCTCCGCTGCGGAACGTGCCTTTGCTTCTCGCTGGAAATTGCTGGGGGATTGGGACACGTATCGTAAGAATCGTTAGGTCTGGCTGTTTATTTGCGTGGGCTTGGTGGCCGGTTTACTATCGACTCGTACGGTTCACGCATCACGCGGGATGGTTTGTTAGGATTTGCAGTTCCTTTATTTAATTCACTGTGAAATGGTATTCCTCCGGAGTACGCGAGGAAGCCGCCGTCTTTGAAAAAGGAGACCCAACTATCGAGTAATTGTTAAGGGGTTCCTTAATTATCGGCGAACTACCGGGGCAAGTCGTAATTAATAAGGAACTACACTGGAGATTCCCAGCGGCTCGGTCGCTTCTAATTCCCGGGAAACTGATAAGCAGGCAGCCCTCTAATGAATCTCGCATCTTTCGCGTTTAATTCAGGGCTTCGAGTGATTCGTCCGACGGTTTGTCAAGACATCTCCCCGGTTTTTATGGCTATTAATTACCGTGGCCAGCTTTTGTTCGCCAAGTTCCGTCGGCGGAGAACGTTTTAATCGGCCGTACGGAGCCCGGACTGGGAATAATTAACGCTCCGGTTGCGGCAAGGTAAACTGCCTTCTCCCCACCCCCTCTCTTCTTTTCTATTTTTCCCTCCTCTCGAACCGCGGTAATAGCTCACTTTTCTGGGACCCCAGTAATCCAATTTGCCGCGGGAAACTTCAAACTGAAGATCCGTGTAAACGCCCGCCCGGGGCGAGCGGCAAATTTACGAACCTAACTCGACTTAAGCGGCCCGTAAACGAGTACATAAGAAATTTACGCAACCCCAGGCGAACGGCGAGGCGATGTTTGTGTGAACTTGGCCCGTAATGCAGCTGGTGATTAAAGGAACTCTGCCGGGACGCGTCCACCTTTCACGTGGACAAGAGATTGTTATAGCGACACGTTTCGCGGTTTACGTATTGAAGATCCAGCGACAGGCTCTATTTCCACGCGGAAGTGCGCCTCTTTTATTTAAAGGGCAGAACGAGCCGCGCGGGAAGAACGCATCTCGATGGAATAACAAATTCAAAACGACTTTATCTTGTCGGGGGAATAATGCGGCCGTCGTAGGGCTCTGCAAACGCGAAGAAAGCGGCACAGTGATGTCGGACGCCTGCAACACAGAACAGGAAAGGCGGCCTTTTTTTTTTCTCTCCAACGGAACAAGGGGAAATAATCCGATTCGCGTCAGATCTCTCTGGTTTCGCGAATTTTCATGCACGTTCCCGGGGAAACATTGTTTCCCGTCGTTAGCCGCGCTGCCGAGCTCCTTTCACGTATTGCCGACTGTTTTTCAGGGAAACATGAACGCGCGATACCCGGATATATACATTCACCGTTCGCTTTAGCGCGCGTATCGTTAACGGGGGGCTGTACAACTTTATGCCCCTCTGTATTGTCGCTTGGGACTCGTCGAGCCGCCGAAAACCACGGAACAGGAGTGTTCTGCTTTTGAAAATTGCTGTGGGTGACGTTTCGGTAGACAAGATCGATCTGTTGCTCCATACAATTTTGGTATTCTATTCCTCAGCAGCGAGTCGCTGAAGGATTTTGAGTATTCAGAGGCTACGTTTATTAGGACACTTTGCTTCGTCAGCTTTAAATTACAAAATCTGAAAAATATGTCACATCTCCAGGTTGAATACGAAGCTCCTGGATCAACCCCTTAAAAAATGCTCTCATAGACACTGCCAGGGTACATCGCACGTGTCTTGAAGCCTGTGCACGTGGCTGGCCAAGTACCCAGTCGCAGGAATCTATAATTAACAGAGGCTCGCAGGGTCTCCAGGTTGCTCGAGTGCATCTTCGATGGATGCGCCGGATGCACTCGAGAGTCCAGCGGAGGAGGAAGCGAGCGTGTGCTCGAGCGGCGATCTTGTGCATGGCTTTCGTTGCAGCGGAAACTTTTCCAGTAACTTAAAAGATAAAGGCAAACGGTATCGCGGGTATCTGGCGCGGTGCGCGTGCCACCGACCCATCTGGGAAACTTTTCTGATTTCCCGGCAGCCGCGCGTCACGTGGACCCTGAGCCAAGCAAACTTTCCACCCCCGGACCGCCGTGGGGATCTCGGCGTGGCTGTTATTATCGGTCAAGTCGATCGTATCTCGCCCCGAAACGCACGATACGATCTGTCGTTGCGACCAGCGAAATAGCGGCGGGCATGTGCTGCAGAGTAACAGCGAGGAAGAGGCTTCTGTTCGGGGATCTTTGGGTGGTGGGTTTATTCCTCTCGGAAACTACATCGTCTACTGCGCGGCCTAGAGGGTAAAGGAAGTATAACAGTTTGAAAGTCCTGCTGGTTTAACGCGCGCTGCTATCTGGGGTGTTTAGCAGCGAATCGTGCGAGGAATTTGGAGGAATGCTACTTCGTTTTATATTTAATCTATGAAGAAGAATAGCTAGGTTCCTCTGTATCAGTTTTATTAAGCAATTTAACTCGCGACACCCCGCGAAAAGCGCGCTCAAAATCCGATTTCTTTGTTAAAGAGTGTTATGAAATTTCCGAAACGAAGCACAACAGAGGATCCGAATGGATGACGGGCAAAAGTTTGACTAGCAACGCGTTGCTCGGCAAATTTATCGCTTTCACTTTTCACCGGTGGTCCTTTTTTTCCCGAAAACACGCACCGCCGACGGGGAAATATTTTTCCAACGGAGGAGCATTTTTTTTTCTCCCCGCTGCTGCGCAGGGGATCGGTGAATAAAAGCGGCGAAAATATCGCCCGCGATATGTGGAAATTCTCCCCGGTGTCCCGGAGAACGATCGACTCGGTTTCCCTGGAAAATTTCGCGCGGCTGTTGGTTAAAGGGTTAGCGTATTTCACGCTGCCTTCTCTGTTCTACCACGCATCCCCCAGCCGTCGACTTGCGCGTCCTTTCGCCGCCCCTCGACGACGGGAAAAGTCTGGCTTGATTATCGGTTTGCTATAAAAATACACGCGGCGCATTCGTGCGGCGAGCGACGCCGCAATTAAAGTAATAATGGGAAAGTATACGTTCGCGAGCTGCTAGATTCCGTGGAATTTTGCGAAACAACGTTGCGCCGAGCCAGCTGGATTAACGCGGGAGCAGAAATTTCGCGCGTGTCTGGCATGCAAATTTCACCGTGGAGACGCGATTACGTTGTATTGACGGCTTCAAACGCGTTTATGGCTGCTGAAGATAGAACGCGCGGGCTTTGATGATGGCAGGGAATTCGGCACGAAGATGGAACGCACGCGTTACGTATGTATGTTTGTGGAACAGCGGGGAATGTGCTTTAACTGCTTGACTGGGACTCGCTGAGTTGTTGCAAAATTTGGGTAACTTTTAGATTAATCCTGTTTGGGAAAGCGATCCTTTCTCAGATTATCTTCGCTGCGCCATTCGATTGACGATTCTGTATCATCCAGTATCATCAGGCGCGATCGAAAGGTGTGCCAATGATAGCTCCACTCGCTAACGGTAAATCCTCTCGCACGACACCTACTAGAAACTCTGCTATCGTTGGTTACCGGCTCCACGCCGATATCTATCCGGGACAATCGAATCTAAGCCGTTGTTCAGTTCTGATCGCGTGAAATCTCGATGGTATTAAGGCGCCGGGGCAAACGTAGTTAATACTCTTAGCCGTGGCAGCTGTGAAGAAGAGTGAGAATTTTCTGAAATATTGATAAACCAACCAGAAATAAAGGGCAAGGAAAAAACGGGAAAGTCCATTTTTTGTGACATTGCGATTTATGGTATATTTTGTTGGTTGCAACAGAGTTGGACAAAATATAATGTAATTACAAAATACAAATTACGATTAAATTGTGTAATTGGTTACACATTACTTTCTGTAATCGTTAATTTAGGTAGTCGACCACAATTTAGTCAGCTACTTGAATTAACGATTACAGAAAATTTTAATCGCAAATTGTAATTTGTAATTAGATTACACTTTGCCCAACTTTGACTGGGACTACAGAAGTTGTGAATGGCAAAGGGTTATAAAGTTCAAACACCCCCGTGACAAAACATTAAAGATTTGGTATACTGGTTAAAAATAGGAAATGTCCCCACCCTTTGCCTAAAGGTAAGCTTCTATTCTGATAGTAAAATAAGATTTTAAGACACAAATTATATAAAAAAATTAAATTCATCGAACCTTGTTTCTTTATTAATAGACTAAAATATTAAAACTTAATTTTCTCGGTAACGCTGTTTTGTGCCATTCCCTATTTCCCTTACCCTTCAAATGTGGAATCCGTATGCAAACGTCAAGATACAGCCACCCTTCCCCACGAACCCACCCCGCAACAACGAAGCCTCCACATTCGAAAGCTTGAAAACCATCTTCCATTCAGCACCCTGCAAATTCCTACCAGCAACACCCCAAACCCGGCACCTGCAGACCATAAACCAGGCCCTTTGCGCCCCTCTCGATCAATCTTCCCCGAGGAACAGAGGAGCCCGACGTTCCCTTCAGCCCTCAGTCAAGTATCCTCCTCACTCGTGCCGCGGTAGGTGCCGTAATGGGCGTAATAATAAAAAATACGCGACTGAATGTTGCCCGATACCAGCGACGCTCACGTTTTAATAGCCGTCGCGCGCGGCTAACGATCATCGGGAAAGAAAAAAGTTTGAAAAAAAAAAAACAACGGGAAACACACCGCTTCCCGCGTGGACGTGGCCGACTAAAGCGAGGGGTGGTAGCGGGTGGCCGGGGCTCGAGGCAATTCGTTTTATCGCGACGGTTTAAAGCTGCCAGCGGTAATAACTTAAGCAGTTGGATTACGGCTCGCACGCGGCCCATCGCGAGGAGGAGAGGCCACTTCCGGGACACCCGGTAGCTCGCGCGTCTGGCTCACGTTCCGATAAGACTCTAATTAAGGAGACTTATTGGGGGTCGTCTGCGACCATCGCCAGGTCGAATGCCTATGATTCTCCCCGTCTGCCTCGGAGCTGATTTCGGCGATTCCCTATTCCACCCAGGGGCCTTGCATACATCTGCCCGCTGAAGGGGCTGCATCTCCTCCCGAGCAGCCGATGCCTGCCCGTCCGTGGTGCATCGATCTCTTAAAGGGACGTTGACGGCGTGACTTACGCGGAACGAGTGTGATTGCACTTCCACGGGAGATTCATTTGATCCCGTGCAATCGATTCGAGGGCCGGGCCTGCAGTCGAAGAACGCTTTAGGGAATGCTGCCCTGAATACCCGCTCGGTTTCTTCAAGCTTCTCGTGACTTTGTGTAGGTAGGTACTTCTGCCTATGTGCAGGGAAAAGCTTTCCTCCTACGTTACAATCTTTCGTCTGATAAAGTAATTCCTTGCGCAATCAGGGTAGCATTCTTCTTCTGTGGCAATAGTTATCGAGAGCACTATATTGCCCACAAAATATCGAATGATTGTGCTAAACATTAAATAAGTAACGAAGTCACTCGACTATTGACTCGCTTCTAAAGTTATGCGATCAAACTGACACACCGGAGGGGGTGGAACAGAGCCGCGAGGGTGCGAGCGTAAGCCAGGAGAAGCCTGAGCGGAAACGGGCGTAGATAAAGGGGTATCAAGGCGACGGCGACGAACAGGAAGCCCCCCCGGGCGAAAAATATTAAAGAACACAGAGGACTAGAGCTGGGACTACCCCCGCTTTAACATTCCGCAGACGTCACTTCGTCGTTCCAAGGTACCGAGCCGTAGTAAACGGCTCAGCCAGCGAACCTCCCCCGTTGCATTCAAGGGGAACCCTCTGTTGGGCTTGCTCGCGTCGCGGAAATCGCCACGCAGCACGACACCCGGGCGCATAGCCGTGAAGGAACGAACGCATTCGGATTATTCTCGAGGAATTTCACTTAAAACTTTGCACGGTGCTGGAGGAGGCCTCCTTTCAAGCAGCTCTCGGGGCGCCCGGTTCGACGGATTGAGAGATTTAGGAGGACTGGAAGGGTAGGAAGACCTGTCCTGACAACAGGGGGACGCTTTAAGTCTTGGACGAATTCTGTGCTCGGAGGAACGGGGCGAGGATGCCTCATTGATGAATTAATCGAGTGCAGGGTGGCCGATTCCAGCCTCTTAGTTTGTTAGATTACTGCTTCGGGTGATTAGCATGGCTTATTCAGTGGGGTGGGTTAAGGTTTGTCTAGGGGTCCCCGAGATGTTCTGACTTTGTAATTCTACGGTACAATTTTTGCTTCCCCTTTCCTCCTCCTCTGTCCTTGTATCCCTGACGCTTCCGCGACGGGCGAGGCCCTGGTTCGCAACCCCTTCAACTACCCTTTCCGCCCTGTGTGCATATTCATAACGCCGGGGCCGTTTTGCCCGGTGAATAATATCGATTTATCGATGGAATATCTTGAAGCATTTAGTCTGTAACGAACATTATTGGCCGTGCTTCGTGCCCTTTGAAATTCTGCAGGTGTACGCGGGCGCGTTTTAATTTCAATTTCGAGTCGGAATTTCGTCCGTCGATATACGCCAACCCTTTGCACAGTGAATGAAATATCGCTGGACTGAAAAGTAAGTGGATAGCGTTAAGTGTATATTAAACGGACCGATGTAGCCTGATGATTGCCAGTTCATGAACTAATTTCGCGAAAACATTCCGAACGAAATTTCGGTGGGAACGTTCGCCGTTGCTTGCGCAAAGCTTCATCCGATCGAACGGTTTAGATATGTGAGAGGATCGAAGCTCCCGTCGACGTCCACGAGAATCCATTCGCCGTCACAACACTAGACGATAAAACACCCGCGCGGATCTGCAGTGCAAATTGAAACACAAAAGAGGATTCGCTGCTCCGCCGACCCCGGCGCCGGGGCTCGCACCGGGAATCGTCGAATCCCCTTCGTATCGAACATTTAAGAAACACTTTGCCCCCTGTTTGCCCGTTTCCTTCGTCTAGCCACTGAATTTCCTGCGATTCCACGATACTCTTCCAAGGATGCGTGTCGCTGACGCGAAGCTACTTTGCGCGACACTGAGTCAGCTATGGGTCGAGCATTTCTAGACTTGAAATTAAAAAACACGATTCTAAATTTATAAAGCTCTTTTGAAATCTGTAATAACTGATGGTAATATTTATCAGCGCAATATTCAGGTTTCTAGATACGCAACGTGTTCATCGACTTGAATTACGTTCAAATGAATTTAACAGAGATCCCCTTTTCTCAAAAGATTGAACCGCGAATACGAGACGTGATTTTTCCAACCTTCGGTCACCTCTCAGTCCATCACTGTACATCTCCGCTGTGTGCCCGAAATTTTCACAGCACGGGAGCTTTGAAAGTACGGCTGGTTTGCCAGCCGATCGTTCCTATCCGGGCTGAACCGATTCGAGACGCTCCGGGCCAGCGGGAGTCGGTCTTTGAGAGCGGAATTTTTGGCTGCCGCAGAACAGCCGTGGAATTTTATGCCCGAATATTCCGATAATAGTTGCAGGGCGAATATTACGAGCGGGCAGGATTCTAGCGGTTTCCGTGGAATCGTGGCATTTTGCAAAAGGGAGATTGAACCGTGGAATAACTGAGGGAGGGCGGAGGAAATTAATATATTGCATTAGTTCGATGCGACGTGTATTATCAAGGAATTCAGCCGAGTCGGGGCTAGAAAATGAAGTTCTTTTTGCGGCAGAATGTTGCGCGTAGAATGTTTGTTTGGCTTTGTTAGCCCTGCCGAACGTTTCAACGCGCCGCTCGCGATATTGAATTTGCGTCTGGTCGGTGCTTGACAAGCCTCTCTCGACATTCAGTTACACAGATTCGAGCAGCTGTATTAAGAACGAGGTGGAAATAGATACGTAGAAGGATTAGCTATGGAATAGACCGGTATAACAAATTCATCCACCCGCTTCGCGATGGGTGGCTCTTGGAAGCCTGGCTCCGCGCATCCTCGGAGCCCCGACATTAAAGAAGCACTAGCTCTCAGATCGACGGGATCTGTGCACCGAAAATATCCCCGAAGCACTTGGCTCTCCTTAGGGGCGGTGATTTCCATCGGTATCTGGCTAAACGGTAGCAATCGGAAGAGGAATTTCCTCGTTGCAAGCTCGCTAACAGTTTCCAGGAGCCTCGCGGCTGCCACGCCTACGTCTGAGCTCTCGACTCGGAGCTTGTCTCCTTCCATCTTTTCCCTCGGTTCCCGCAAATGTTGGCGATAAATCGTTGGTCTCGCTTCTTGCCAATGTGCTGGCGAGGCAACCTGTTCCAGCATTAACGGAGTCTTTGCACACTGCAGGTCGGGAGTTTGTTTTCAGTTCTTTGAGTGTTAATACTGGATGAGCTGGCCAGGTATAAATTTGGTAATGATGACAGAAACATGGGTCCGCTTTGTTCCCTCCTCCCTCCATCTTTCAGTCGACCAGGTAATTCTGCACGAGCCGAGGTTGACGGTCAAGGGTGCGGGTATTGGCATGAATATGGATATTCCAAATGGCTGACAAATGTAGCAGTGGGACTGGCCTTCTAGTGAACACCCTGTGCTTCTGACCGAGAGTCAGAGTGCTCTTAGAAAGGAACAAGGCTTACACCTGGAAGTTCCGTACCCTAATCCTGGGTTCTGAAAGCCTCGGAGATCCTTTTCAGGTATCTATTATTCGTAACTGTGCATCGCGGACAACCTGGCTACAATTGGGAGATACTTGGACACTTCTAGTCTCAACAATCATATTTCTTCAGAAACGATTTGGAATAGTACTGTCCTCTTTGGAGAGTTTCTTCCGAAGGTCTTTCAAACTTGTAAAGGTTCAGCTCCTTCTCCGTAGAATTTCAAAATCCGACACTTAAGCTCGATGCCTTTCACTTTCTGATACACTCAGTTGCAAATTGAACAGTATCAGGTATTCTCCTGGTGTTACGTGTCTACCATCGGTTTACCAGTGTTTTTTCGTCGCTTTTGTGTCACTTTCCTCCGTCAACCTCGTCACGTGTCGACAGGAAATCGACGAACCTCCGAGCCGCAGACAGATGCGTATCGCGCGCTAATTGAAAGGGTGGAGGCGGTGGCTTCGGTGGGATCAGTTCGTACGCTGGGTGATCGATAATCGCAGTAGATTGCTTGATAAAAAATTAAAGTAGTTAGTCCATTTCACGAGGCAGCGATTTCCAGTGCATCCCTCTGTCTCCTTTATTTGAATCCGATGTTACCAAATAAATGTTTCCAAGTAGATACACTGTCGAATAAAATCGTGTTAAGAATTTGAGGGTATCCAATACGTTTAGCCGTGTCCCGAGGAAACAGTAATCGCGACGTACGCGCGAAAAATGCGCTCGAAGCTTCGCGCGTTACTGTTTCACGCTCCCCTTCTCGCCACGGTGCCGGCGCTTGGAAATTCGTAGGGAAATATCGCGCCCGGGGAAAAAACAGCTTGGCTCTCTGACGATTCTGTTTAATGGGCCGTCTTCTGTAACGTATGACGACGCGTGAGCATTTTATTTTCACGCTCGCGGTCTGTTTCGCGGAGCTGGCGAACCACGGCTATTCGACGCAAATTTTCAATTATAAAAAATACAGCAGAAAAAGAGGGAAACACGCGCGTTCCCTTCTGCGGGTAGAAGCAAAAACGTGTATCGATAAGCTTGCCGTGCTGCCGACCAGTGCTGCGAATATACCTTGTCGAGCTAACAAGTAGCTATTGCAGGAGATTCGAGTAACAGATTGATTGCACAAGGTGCTCAAGATACTTGGGATTCAGGGTGCTCGTTATTTAAATTAGATTCTCAGTGATACAATCACTGAAGCTACTCGATTTATTTTCAAGCCCCCTCCTACCGTTCCTCCTCAAACTCTACCATCTTCAGAAGAGGAACGCGTCCACAGAGACCACGCTTCCCTCCCCATAAATTCTGAGCACCCGCGCTGAGAGTCCCCGGGTGCTGCCCCCAGCGGTTTCGCGGCTGCAGGAGCTGGCGTGCACATCGCGACGATCGTAAAGGCAGGATGACCGTGAGGGAGGACACGCAGCCACGCGGGACAGACGGTTGCGCGACGAGGCGACGCCAGGCGTCGGCGGTGGGCGCCAGTTGAAAAATAAAGGCAAACGAGAGAGCCCGCGCGCGCGGCCGTCTCTCGCGCGGCATTATGCGAGCTTCCACTTGAGGGGATAATTTTTCAAAGGGACTTCGCGAGGTGTCCCTTTTCGGCTAGTCTTCGTTCCGCGAGGCTGCGGGAGGGGAAAAAAGACGAGGCAGGTGAAAGGCCGACTGCGTCTCTCCAACACCTGGCCACGTGTCCGTGAGCGTCGCCTCTGCCTCCGTCCCCCGCGCCTTTCGTTTACCTTTTTCACGGCCTTTACGTCCCGCTACCTCTTCTTTTTTCCTCCCCCTGCCTTTCCTTTTTCCCGCTCGCGGCAAGATTTTTCTGGGCCGATGAAGCATAGCCTGATCCACTCAGTTCCTCTGGAGACGACAGGGGGATTCGAGGGAGATGGCAAAGTAGCACGTCCGCGCCCGTTACGCCCGATAACCCTTGCCCGGATGCTCAGGCTAGGACACTTGTGGCCTGGGAGTATTCTTCTTGAGGCCTGCAACCTGCGATAGAAAATACTGTAAGAACTGAGGTTTCCACGAATTCGGCAGCCGCGCGGCAACACAGCGAGGCGTACGCTGCGTCGAGTGGGGGACTATGTAAACACGGGAGACGCCGAGCGGCAGTCGTCGTCGAGCCGCTATTGTAAACACTTGCAAACCTGTTTACACCAATTGTATATATTCATTATCTTTCCACCAGTGTCGTTATTATAGTAAACCCATTGCAATACTGGATCATGAAACCAGCGCTGATTGGTTAGTAGCTTCGTGGATCTACGAATTAACGATACCACTTTGTCCTCTCGAATCTTTCCTACGCGATTTTAACCCGAAATGTTAATCCTTCTGTTGCAGACTCAGCTCGGAGCCAGCATGAGGCAATCACCGTGGATCTCCGTCCTCCTCCAATGCCTTCTCTTCAGCACGCTGCTCACCGCGAGCCTGTCAGCTTCGACGCGTTCTCGCGGGAAGAAGAAGGTCGCGAAAGAGACGAAGGAGATGAACATCTGCGACATCGAGGGCCAACAGGCGCCTATCTATTGCTACTGCGACAACAACGTTATTAGGAACGCCACAGACGCCAACTGCCTGGTCCTGAGCCCGTTCAATCTGAACGATCCCACGTGGAACTACTTCAGCTCGCAGCTGTACTTAGAGAAGCTGACGTTCAAAGTGAAGGCCGTGGATAGCTTGCAGTACATACCCACGCAGGTGCTCAGGCAGCTGAAGAATCTGCAGAAGGTGACGCTGCAGTACGCGAAGATCGTCGAGCTGGCCGAGTACGCGTTCGCCAACCTGTCCACCATCGCCGAGATCAATCTCAGTAGAAACTTCATCAGCGTGCTGAGGATGCACGCGTTCGAGAACATGAAGAACCTGTCCGTCATCAACCTCGACGAGAATCGAATCACCGAAATTAACAGGTAGGCGGGCGTGATTTTATCTCCGCGGAAGGGTAACTGGGCAAATGTTTACCCCCGCGTTTCATACACTGCTCCTGTAACACATATTACTGATCAAACGAGCGCGCGTAATTGCGCGTGGACCGTTAGGCGGAAGTCAAACACGGGCCCAAAGGATCCAACGGTTTTGACGAGTGTTCCGGGATATATTTGGTTGCAGTTAATTACTATGAATGGGCAAACATTGTCGAGCAATTAAAAATTGGTAATCGAGAGCTTCACTTTTACGGCTGTTGATTTTTTACCACTTTATGCTCTTAATTCTTAGCTCGAGTAGGAAATTCGATAATACTGCTCGATGATTCCTCTCAGTTTCAAAGAATATTTCATTAAAAAAGAAACAGATCGATTTGAAATTCTCTAATTCCCCTCATTCGTTACTGTCATAATTATTTATTTTCAATTTTCGAATTTGTTACACAATCAGAAATAATCGATTCTGAAAAGACTCCCGTTCCTCTGATCTCTCGTATGCCCATGAATTTCGCGTCTAATAGTGTCCCAGCGATAGGGACGCGCGCTTCGAGTCGCCACCCTTCATAATTCCGAATGATTCGTTCAATTATGTCTCATTGCGACGGCAGCCACGGCACGAGCAAATTGAAAACGTCTTCGGGGCGCATAGCGGGCGTTTTACGAGGAATACTGGTGAGATAAATTACCGAGGAATTTCTCGAGTTCGCGATGGCTCGGGGAATTCGCGGCGCGAGGCCGTTTCGGCGAATCAGCGGGCTTCCTTCGCGATCGAATAGACGCCTCGACGGCTAAATGTCGGAACTAGAGGCGCTGGAATCCGGATAAACGGGCACTCCGCTGCTCTATTAATAATTGATCGACCATTTAGTGGCTGAAGGTTGAAGCACAGTGGGTTATGGAAATCTATATCCGAACTCAGGAAATATAATCTAGATGTCTGACAGTGAGAATATAAAAACCGTTAGTGACACCCCACAGATCATTTACCTTCTAACTAAAAGAATATCCTTCCTAGAGTCATTCAATGAATCCCAGCTGATTAGCGAGGCTCCCAAGATGGTATCTTTCAGTAGGGCCCGAAATATATCGCGCGGAGTCACCCGTTTCATCTCGGAAACTGGGGAGTTTGAGCATACCGGGGTGCATAATAGTCCAACTAGGTATCATTGCTCTGGCAAAAGCGGCTCGCGGGGCCACTTGCACGCCGAAATCCGAACACAGAAGCGACAACGGCGCCGATTCAATTTGCCGTACAAGTACGTCGAACTTCCCCGGCGCCATTAACACGGTCATAAAGCTCGCCCTCCACCCCCTGGCCCTTGAATGTCTTCGATGAAGCCCGTATGCCCCCAGTGTCTCTCAGCTGCCGCTTTCGTAACCTCCTCCGCTCAATTTGCCTGCATTCGATTCGCAGGGACACTTTCGTCAACCTCCCCTCGATGAAGATCCTGCTGCTGAACCGTAACAACATCAGCACCCTGCACGACAAGGCGTTCAAGCACCTGACCTCCTTGGAGGAGCTCGAGGTGTTCGATAATCAGATCAAGGTGATCACCGGCGACAGTTTCCACGGTTTGAGGAACCTGGTCAGGCTGGACCTCCGCAATAATTTGATCGCCATGATCGGGGACAAGACGTTCATCGAGATGCCGTCGCTCAGGGAGCTGGAGCTCGACCAGAACGAGATCAGGTACATCTCGGAGAAGGCGCTGAACGGCATGAGGAACCTGAGGAAGCTACGGCTCAGCGAGAACAAGCTGATCAACCTGGAGCCAGACTTCCTGGCCGGTGCGCCCGGCGTGTACTTCTTGGACCTCAGGGACAACCAGCTGAAGACCATGACCTTTGATAACATCAAGCCCATCGTCACTAATTTGTACAACAGCACCAGCCACTTCTTCCTGAACGGTGAGTCGAGTTGATGCATGATTATTTATTTAGAAACATCTGTAGAAGGGATATATGTATTTGTATTCTGAAGAGTACTCGAGGTTTCTTCTAGTTTTCTGTTCGATGATAATCAATTCAAATAGTATTCAGAGGCTGGCTAAATTATTATACTCAAAACATTTTCGTGAATTTTTTTAGATTATTTTAAAATGAATTTAATACGATTAGAAAGAAGTGTTAAATAGGCTACTACAGATTCTGAAAGGAAAGTTTTTTAGCTTTTCAAAACACTCGCGAAAATTTGGCTACGATCACAAAGTGAAAAGTACCTTTTTTGCTTTGGTCGCAAATAAATTGGTCGACAAAAATCATACAAGAAAACAAAGAAAAACGAAATTAAAGATAAATGTTTGCTCTATAAGAGCTCTTCGTTGATTCTTCTCTGATTTTTCGCAGAGATACAGTTCATTCCATCAATTAAACTTACAAAATTCAAACCTTTTTGTTTGTCTATAATAATTTGGCCACTCACTGTATGTAATAATTCGAGTCGCATCTCTACAAAGCTTGTAAAATTGCCTTTTAATTTTACGCTACTGAAATTCAATCAAATCCATCGAAAACTATCGGCGAGACACTCGCAAGGATTTTACGAACCGCGAATCCACGCTCTAGTGGCTAATATACCTATAAATCCACCTGCTCGAGATTAAGATTCATCGCGGTTATAATGAACCTTCTTTTTTAACTGTCGCTTAATAGATAATTTTCTAACAGCCCCTTAATGGCCGTCATTAAAGTGTATCCCCGTGAATATCTGAAATCTCGACGGTGAACTCACCGCGGCCGGTAATTGCTCTCAAGTGAGGGATCAGACGTTGTTATCGTGCCGCGGAATCTTTAATTTCGCTCGTTAAGCTGCGATGCGTGCCAATTTCGCGGTCGTTTAAGGGTGGCGGAACAGCCCAGCGATACTCGTGCAAGGGTTGCTTCCTCGCCCTCGCCCCGATTATCTTCGCCCCTTGCTCTTAAACCTATTTACAGAGGAATGTTTCTGAAATATCCGGCGCGAGCCCTGACAGGGTATCCAGCTAGTTATATCGACGCGAATATTTACAAATATAGATCAACAAGTGCATACCTGCGGGGAATTCAGCCTCGCGAAATTCAGCCTGGCTGATAATGTTGCAAGCGGGTTTCTCCGGGGAAGAAGCAAGTTTTGGGACGTCATTAAACTCGTCGGGAAGTTCGTCTCGTTCTGAACGCCGCGAGTTATCGCCGGCAAGCCTCTTCGACTGCAGAAACGGTCTGTTTGCAAGTGGTTTTCGATAAAGTGATCCATTCGCGGGCTCCTCGAGTGCTCGAGTAAAATGACCACGGGAATCCTCGCGGCATGATTACCTCGGAGCTGCGATCGAGCAGCTATGAAATATCTACCATCGCGCATACTCGAAGCCTTAAAAAACGATCTTGCTCTGTGGGAGCCGGGCGTATCTCGGTTCCTTAGTTTGAAATGTAAATAATCCCGGGCACGATATTTCCATCCAGCCTGGTGTTTCCGATACAGGAACGCTGCCTTGTCTCTCCCAGCCTTCCATCCATCCTGAAATTACCATAGGCCGGCAAAAAAGCCTCGCTTCCCGACTCCTCTGCCCGTTGTTAGATAGGTTATATTGAGAACGTACTGCTGGGGGATTGCACGAACTCGAGTGTGTCTGTATTAACGGTCACTGATGAGCATGGGGAACTTTAGTGGTAGAGTTTGCTTAGGTTGGAAAAATTATAATTTCGCAAACACCGACTTACTTTTAGTAGCAACAAGAATGGGACATCTACTGAAGATATATACCAAGTTTGAAGTAAATCGGGTGTATCCCAGTAGAAAATGTCTCCAGAATAATCCGAGTAACCTCTGAATATTTCTAAGCAACTACACCACTCGATTCCTTCTACGATACTAGTCGCAGGAACACGATCTTTCTCAGTAGTCCAACTGGCAACTATTATTCTCACACGGCCGTCTTTTGAGAAGCGCTGGGCCAACTGTGGCCCGTCTCGAATTAGCCCTAGCCACGCTGGTCGTTCGTCAAACTTTTAGTTGGCGAAACTTGCGCTCCTGACCCCGCGACAATCAGGAGTAGCAAGCGCCAGGCGCCGAGACGCCCCTCGAACGATTGTGTATAGCTTTCCCTTAGCGACACCAACGGGCTAATGGAATCTGACGGACTGAGCTCGTCAAAAAGTTGATCAACTTCTCGCGCCGGACCGTGTCCAGAGCCCCGACGGTTTTCCAGCTAGACATCTCTGAACGCGGGGAGTTTAATAAGGAAACTGACGAACAGGACGTAACGTCCCGTTGAGTTCTCCCCATCGGGCTCTTTCTGGGTCGTTTGCTGCTTTTTCGTTCCGCCCAGGTCGACGACCCGAGGCCTGGTGCCTCGAACGCTGGCGCTGGGAGATTCCGCGAGATAAAGCGAGACGATTTTCTTGGGGGACCTTTCCTAAAGAGGATTGTAGCTTTTCGGTTATTTGCGGCGGATGCTGATAGGGTGTGGCGATACTTTGAGAGGAGATACTCGATGTCTCGCACCGAGTGTTTCTTCCGTTAAATTGATTTCGATTCTTCTGTCAGTGGAAGCTACCTCTGTGTCCGTTTGAAGTCAAAGGGCTTGTCCGTCGAATTTCCATGCGAGCTCCGCGGGGTGTTTCTGTATTAATCGCTCCAACATTATTGCCACGAATAGCAATGATAATTGGGATGTATTATTGATAATATACCTCGACGGTAATGGTAATGTTTTTAATTAATGTTTAATCAGCAGCCATGGTGAACAATCATTTCAATAAAACGCTACCGAGAGGAATTGCTTTAAATAACATTCGTACGTAGCCACCCCGATATCGACAATATAGGGATTATCAATTAATGTAATTTATTGAAATTATATCTGCTATCGTCGCGTATGGGTTTATTCGAGGAATCGTTTCGAGCATCCAATCAGAATGTGAGGAGGAGCTTTATTTCAAGATTCAGTGTACTGATTGCAGTCTGCTGAAATTAAATTTCGATAGGGTAATCAAAACGAGTGGCATTAAATATGGAGATACACGAGAAATTACATATTTTAAGCTTGAACTGGTCCGGGAAATATTCCACGAGTCATCTTAACTAATCAGATCGATATCTTTACTAGCAGGATTTAGGAAGGAAGCACTTAGGAATTCAAAGAAAAATAGAAAACCCAGGAAATATTTTTACTCATCAAATTGTCCATCTACTTTTCTCTCGCTTCACGTTCTTTTTTCGCCCATTCTCGGACGCTTATCCCCCATCAATTTGTCAGTCCCTTCGCTTACACTGCCAAACACTCGATCGCATTAGGTGGCGAATATATCCGTCGTAAGATACTCGAGCGGAATATCCAGCGAACGGTCAGATATCGAGGAAAAGTTCGATAACAAGCCACTATCGGTACATCGATTTCTCGTGCCGCTGCTCCCTCCGTTCCGATGGCATACATTTACATTTATTTCCTCCACGGTTTCCATCGTTGAAAAGCTTTCCCAGCAACCCTGAGAAGAGAAGCCCCCGTTGTCTGTGCCGCTGTTTCTTCTCGAGGAAAAAGAATCCCTATTTACCTGCAAGCTGCATTCTGTTTCCATCATTCGCTCGCGTTCCCAGTCGAGCTCGACGATCCGTTTTTCGCCTCAATTAAGCCCGCAAATTTGCAATTTCGCCGTGGTCTCACTCCCCGGGGACGAGCAGAAAAAAACGACCGAAAAATAGGGAGCACCGTGTTCCATTCACTCGCCTAGGAATTTCGTTTTTGAAGAGACATTCTGGGGAACGTCGAACGGAAAGAGGGATCTGGAGGGTGTTCTGTTGTTCGAGAGGCCAGGAAACACGAGACCCAGCGGGAAATAGCGGAATGAAATTAAAAGAAGCTGCGAAAGTATCGCGGACGAATGGCGGGCCGCGATTTCCATGCGAAAAACCGTTTAATCGCTCTGGTTTCATGGCCGAACCAGGACGAGAGGGGAATCCACTCAGTTCTCCTGTTTCCACCAACGAATTGTGCTGTTTTCTCTTAGTTTCTTCGCTGTTTGACTAACGAAGTTAGGGTTTACCTTGGGGCGAACCTCTGTTACTCCTAACGAAGAGGTTCAAGGGGGAACAACTGGCTAGTGGGAGTGAATTTAGAGCAGCCATTTAGATGAGTTTAATTCGAGATTTCCAATGCACGACACTCGTGAGGATTTCCGGGTCGTCACCCTCGATCCTCGCTCCCGCAGAGATTTCTTCCAAGTGTTCGTTGGCGGTAGGAATCCCGAATACTTTGGGTATCGTTATCACTTCTACGTTCCTTTAACAATATTTTCGCTGGCGGATAGATTCCCGCAGGCCCCTCCGCGAGCCGCGAATTTCCACGCGTATATATTGGCGAAGCGCGGGCGCGAGACTTATCGCAGACGGTGTTTTCTCAGGGCGAAGGGAAAACTTGGATATCGGATACGCGAAGTAGCCGATTATAGGAAATACGTACTGGAATATGTGCGCCACAGGTGGCACGCAGATGCTCCAATATTTAACCCCGATATTGTTCCTTAAAGTCGCGAGAGATTACGTTCACCCGGCTGGAATTTATGCGTGTAATCACAAGGCTGAACAGCTTGCATTGTACAGGGAATAATGGCGCAATTATCGCAACGTGCGACGGTTATCGCGACCAGCAATAACCGTATCCGTAGACTTTACACGTGCATACAGGTCTCTTTACGCTTCGGCTGTGAAAGCGTCCATGCATTTTTAAGAGGAACAGTTGGATATCCTTCAAAGACACCGGTCCTCAAAAGGTATCTGCTCGTCACAGTGCCTCGCCCTCGGAAACTTTTAATTGCCGAGGCGTGAATCTACATGATCGATGTCCCGTTGAGTTCGCCACTAATGGAAAAAGGAGGACCGAGCAGCACTTCCGTCAACCAACGTCTATTCATAATCCATCGAGTGCCGCGTCACCACCCACCACTGTGTCAGCTCCCGCGCCTCGATTTTTCTCTCTTTTCGAATTCGCGCCAGCGCGCGGGGACAGGGCGAAAAATTCATTGTAACCGAGCAAATAAGAAACGTTAACACGAAATATCAATCTCGAGCCGGGGCTGCTCTTTTCATTTCCCGTCGTTGTTTTTTCCCCACCCCCTGATTTTTGCTGCTCGTGCCACGCGCACCACTTCGCCGCGCGAGCTAAAAACCGAGCCGAGTGAAAGTTTGACATTGCTGGCCGGTGATTTATCGGCAATCGCAGTAACGCCGGTGTAAGTGACTATTAACGCGGACATTAACGAGGCGAGCATGCATAACGAACCGATTAATCGCGCAAAGAATCGCGCGCGTGATATTGTAATGATGATAATGATGCGCGACAACGAGTGCTTTCGACGGTTTCGAGAGGCAACTGCCGCAAATTTGTCTGCTCCAATAATGGGGAATTGGAATCGAAATATTGGTAAATGGTGAGGTTAATGTCTCTGACCATTAAAGTTGTGCTGAAGTAAAGTTTGACTGGGACAATTTGATGCAAGGGCAGGTATATATTTTCTCAAGTTTTTATTGAGAATATACTACAGAGAAAGGACCAAAGTATATATCAGTGTATTTATTATTAACTGCTTGATTCAAACAAAAGTGACAAAAATTGAAAAATTAAGACGTATCAACTCCACGAAAAAGTGAACATTGCCCGATGGAGCTCGAGAAATCTATTTTCCCTCGGACAGGGAACAGTGGAGGGAATTATCTAGGGTCCAGGGTACCAAGATTCAGGTCCATGCAAGTTGACGCATCGACACACGATTCGTTCACTCTCGACGCTCGAAATGAATCGCGCCTTCCCATCGTGTCTGTTTTTCCCACTCCTCCGTGGACCCTCATCTTCCGCCTGCCTCTTCTTCTTCGTTCCCTGAACTCTCGGCTGCAGGGAGTTCAAGAACCTCGGTGCATCCCCTCTCCGAGCGTGTCTCTATCAGCCGCGACTCATCTTATTGATCCGCGTAATAGATCTCTCGAGTCTGTCGCTCGTAAATCGCGGACGACGATCGCGGCCTCTTTTAAGCACCGCCGTGTAATAGAAAACTGAATCGTGAGCAGCCATTAAATACGTAGAACGAGTGCCACGGCTGGCCTGAAAGCGCCTGAGAGCGTCTGGATGCGCGAAAACACCTGAGGGATGCATCGCGGCGGAGTAAACGCTGCCACTGCAAGAGTAATTGGACGGAATTTATTACCTCATCGCTGGCGCGATGGCGATATATCGATATAGAGTCCCGAGGCCAGGTGGCACGCCTAGCTCGGGTGATTAATAAAATGTACAGCGGCGTTTTACTCGGTTTCGTGTAATCACGTGCACGCGTCGCGTTCAATTCACCTGATGAGTAATCGTCGCGCTACAGAGCCACGGTTTTCATGGGGGACGACAGTGGAATGCTTCCCTCTCCCCCGATACACCGCTGATGAGTAATTACCCTCTATTTAGGAGGTCGGATTGATCGGTGCCGATGCACCGATGGCCCAAAGGATCTTTCCTTCGGAACAGTCGTTTTAGAAAAAGGAAGCAGCATTTATTCGAGATGTAGGAACACGGAATACAGATTCTTGGCACATTGGCTCCTCCAAATCAGATTCATACGTTCGATAAACTTTCTCGATAAGAATCATCACCGTCTCGGTTGCATCACGAAATGCAGAGTAATGTGTGTTATCAACGGTGTTCTAGTAGACCTGGTATCACAGGGTAGCGAGGGGGTGGAATTGAAGAAGGCGGGGCCAGAAGCGTAACAAAGGCTTCGAAGAAATCATAAATCAAGCACGTCCATTCTTTCCTCGTTTCTGCAGTGAATGGCCTATAAAACGTATTTAAGACTCGCGGACTTTTCACGAAACGGGAAGTTCGTGTTTGAAGCGGTGAAATATCGCGGAACAAGATGATTGCGCGGTAGGCGAAATCGATGAATAAATAGCGGAAGCCTCTGATACGATCAAGCCTTCGTTGAATCCCTCGCTTTTTATTGTACACTTTGCATTTCCTGTGGAATTAGCACAACGTCCAATTCCGCGTTCAATTGTATTCGAGAGAATTTCTTTTACAGCTGTGAGAATGCGAATGCCTGCTGCTCCGCCGTTCTACCAATTCGGTCCATTTCTGCTGCTTAACATTTTTAAAATACCCCGCGTTTCCTTGTCTCCGCTGAAATTCTGCGAGAAATTCCAGATTATTGCTAGTAAATCCGCTTAAAATGTAGAGACTCTCAAACGTTTTCCACCTGTCGTTGCCACCGTCGACGGGAAATTCAGCGGATTCGTGCACCCTGACGTTAAATAATATTAAATGAAGAGCGTTTCATATTGAAACGACGAGATGGGCTGCGCGACGATTATACCAAATTTATTGCTAAATAAGCTTGATCGACTACCGTCCGCTTTTTAATTGCCCGCCATAATGGAGCAACAAACGCTGGCTTGGAGGCATTATTCGATGGCCACATCGATATCGCTTTTTGTTATTCTAATCGTCGAAGCGGCAGCTGTACGTCACGGCTAATTACCAAAGTATTGGAAATAAATTAGCGGATCAATTCGGACGGGATCTTTGAAATTAATCTGCCAGTGAATAAATGACGAGTAGAATCGAATAACACGCAGTTTATAATTAATAATTCCGATTACGCTTCTGCCTGAAAGAGATACACATGATTTGCGCGGTAATCCCGTATTAGCTTCAAATATCAAGGATATCGCTATTCAGACGAAATCGCCCGTATATTTCACGACTTTATAATTCTCGCTCTATCAAGCAGAAATGAATTTTCTCTTACGAAAATCATTATTCTTTTACCGAAATCATAAACAGAAGCATTGAGCTACGGTTTTATTGTTAGTTACTTAATCCGAAGGCCAGTAAAAGCGCACAAAATCCGGAGGGATGTAACTCGATTTTCTCGAAGATAAACGTCTGCACAGAGGAAAATATTTATTCTACTTTATAGCTTCTGTGTCCGAGAATGCCTGCTTCATTCTCGTTTGTACTACGAATCACCATTCAACTCGTGTTTTAACGATATTTTTAGAAATATCGGTGAAATGTTGCCTTCTATTTAAACGGCGAATTGAAGGACGACTGCATTTACGCGATATAATAATAATAACAATAATAATAATAATAATAATAATACAGCCAGTGCGATCGTTTTAAATGGCCCTCGTACTCCATGGAACAATAAGCTTCGCAAACGCGATTACCGCGATGCTCCCATTAACCGCGTTAAAAGCAGAGGCGATTTAAAGTGACCGTAAAGCATCCGTGGAGTGGCGAAAGGTCTGACCTCAAAACGACGCCAGGGAATAAAGAATTGGACGGTAGATCAAAGTCATCGCGTTCATATACCCCGTATATTTCATCTCATTCACTCGACTCGCTCCCATGGACTCGTGTGTCCAGGGGTTTTGTCCAATCTTTGCTTTATTACTGGCTCCTCTTAAATGGAACAGCTCGAACATGCTCGAAGCTAGGTGCAATTGTGATACTACAATGGATGGTCCCCCATTCAAGTCATTTGGGAACGCTATTTAGGATTATATTATATCCCCAGTTTGCGGAGAAAATTTCATTAATTTAATGAATGCGAGTGAGGTAGCGAAAGAAATAATAAAAGTTGATTCAATAATGAGTTCCACAGTAAAATATTCACTTCGAGTGGCTGTGGTATGTATACCACAGCCACTCGAAGTATTATGTATAATACGAAGTGAAGTGACTAATTACGAATGTACTCTGTGCACTTTGCGCGAGTATTTTAGAATTATCTGATTTTTCAACACTATGGGAATACATGAAATTGTAGAACATTGAATTTTAACGTAACCAATGAGTTTCGCGTGCTACATAGCCGCCGGCTACGCATGCACCCCCTCGATTCCTGTTATTTACTAATACCGCGATATCAGGTTTGCTTTGCAGTGTACGGAGGTACTCGAAGAGATGTTTACGAGCTCGTTGGAGGTCCCTATCGAAACGCGAGATGTAAATTATCAGTGTATTCTGTTTCTAGTGCCTCGTGGAGAGGTCTTGTCTGACGCGCTCGGATTGAATTGCACGCCATACCGAACATCGAGAACGATATTTGCTTTCCCCATTTCGAAAATGTAGTACTTGCTGTACAGGGCCTTCGAACAATATGGGCACAAGCTCGAAAGTAAATTCGGTGGGAAAAATAAACGTGGAAAGTCTACATATTCTTTCCATAGATAACCGTAATTAGTATCAGCTCGTTTATACAGCGAAAGCAATCGCGTACTCAGCAGCAATTTCCTCGGTGGAAAATCAAAAGAGGGAAGTTATTTCCTTCGTCAAAAGTCGGTGAAAATAAAACCACTTCAGAGTGACACTTTAATTCCAATTTCCTCTGCAATTAAAATTCTATTATAATAAATAGTGCAGCTTAATATAGAGAAGCTATTGCATCCATCAAATTTATCTCGATAAAGTTGGAATCTCGCCGTGGTTCGATCCATCACGAGCGACCACCATATGCAAGTTGGCGACGGGCGAGCCAGTTCCTCGATACACACCCTCGATTGCCGAGGGTGGCTCGGTTAACAAGACGTCTGGAAACCGACACGTGCGCCCTTCCTCCCCCGAGAGCGGACCGCGTGCGACTCCCGTAGGTGTTTGGAGAGCGAGCGGGGTAGAATTTCGAGGCGTGCTTTGATGCGCCAGCCGGCTGCACTCTCGAAAATGCACCGACTCGAAAATCCACGCGTGCGACTTTTGTGCCTCGATTCTTGCGGGCTGATGCGTTTTTTCGCTCCGCAGCCAGCGCGCGCGGGGCGTTAATTGCAATCGATAACTCGGCTCCTCGTCGTCCTGTCCTCCTGTCGCCTTTGACGCAGGCGAGGACAGAGAATGAGTCACGTCACTCGGCCAACTTAGACTGAATCGCTACCGAAGCGCGTCTAAGACACATTCCTTACAGCGGCGGTAATCGGTTTAATTCGAAGTCCAACAAAGACCAATCGCCGCAGGGCTTGTTTCACGGGTAATTATTCCCTACACACCTTAGCTAACTCACCGGTGCTGAGATCTTGTAGGAGACTCAACTTCGGAGGCCTGGAGAACGAAAGAACTTGGAAGCAAATCGTGTTCCAAGGACCAGCCTTCCAGACAATATTCCACCCCCATCTATCCCGGCCCCTTTATCTCTACTCCTCCCAGAATCTTCTTCGGGACGTCGCGGTGTCGGAATTACGTAAGCAACTTCGCTCGCCAGGGATTGTCCCTTCTGCGACAGAATGGGAAACGGCTCAGCTTGAGATTGAAAAATTGCGAGACACAATTAACCCTCGCCCGGCGACGTCTTTTCCCCGGACCTGCGTGTAATTTCATATTTTTCCCCATTGCCGGTGTAACCCCCGTGTACACAGGCCGCGGCGGGGCCGTCTGGTAAATGAGAGGGACAAAAAAGCTGGCGGGAGGGGGCGGAAGGGTGGTCTTTACAGTGGATTTCACGAGCGAAGGGGGATGGAAGAGCGCGCGACGGCCGTAATGGCATCGCCACGGGGGCGCCCCGTGTCGAACGGGATGAATCGAGCCTCGAACGGTTTTGATTCCGACGTCCTCGCAGGCATAAAGTCAGATTTTATTGCCGCCACATGGCCGAAGTGTGATTGAACGCAGTGAAGAGTTACGCGCAACGGAGTCCAGCATTTTTCGCGCCTCGATTCCATCATTTAGAAATTTAGATACTCGAACGTCGTTAGACAGTCTGATAGTTAATTAAGTACACCAAGCGTATAGGGACTGTAAATGGCTAGTTAACTACCGCGAGACCTTGCAGAAAATGGCACAGAGGTTAGTACGAATTCAATGGGAATCCTTAGTCTTCCGCGGAGGCTCTGTGCCTCGGGCATCCTGGGCTTGTGTTCCTCGCAAGTGTGATTTAACGATCCGTGACATAAGCGTGTGTAAGGGTTGTATTACGAATGGCATTCATCGGCAGCTACGGTTCTCAGACGCAGGGATTTAATTAAGATCCAAAGTCTAAGGCTGCGCGGGAGATTCTATCATCCCCCATATATCGTCCTTCGTTGTACCTCACTGCCAAGCGAATTTACTAGGACCCGCAGTCACTGGGAAAGTAGTTCTCGGCTCTCTATCTCAGTCTCTATCAGCCGACGGCAAGTCACCGAGAAGAAATAGAGACAAAGACGCGAGCAGAATTCGGCCGGAAGCGTTCATCTCGTCTTGGGATGGGACGGGGGGCGGTGTTCATCCGCCAGCATCCCGTGAAACGCAATGATTTAACGTCCGAGATAAAACTACTACTCGAAGACATTACTTTCCAGCGAGCAGCTCTCGTCTCGGCACGGGGTGTTAACTTTACGACTTGGATTCAGCCCGATCCCGTCGCGCCGGATCCTTCCGCGTCGCTTAACTTCCTTGACGGCCCCCTTTGAATATTCGAACGCCCAGCTAATTGCGAGTTATGACGATCCGTGTATTGATCATTCAGTGCCCCGTGCGCTAAGTTGAACCGCCGCGGAGGAAACGTGATGCTGGTTACGAAACGATCACCGATTAATACTCACGTTTCACCTCTGACGAGTTGCCTCTCTAAGACTCTCTTCTTTTCTGAAAATCAGGGGTTTTAAAAAAATAAATCAGGGATTTTAAAAAAATAAATCAGGGATTTTAAAAAAATGAATCAGGGATTTTAAAAAATAAATCAGGGATTTTAAAAAATAGCGCGCGGATCTTTCTTCGTTTTTAAGGAGACTCTATCGTTTTTAAGGAATTCTACTATAGGCAGCTGTACTACTAGCTACCCCATTTATTACTAATTTGGAGCTTGAAATCCCGAGGAGCCAAGAGAAAGAAGGAGACAGCAGGATTGTGGATCGGGCGGCCAGCCACGTGCTCAGAGGCGCAGCGACCGTTTTCCACGCTCGAGCGTCGCGCTGCGATGTTTCATTGCTGTCATCGGTTAAAAGCACCGATATTTCAGGGTCGCTCGCGCCCGGCGCGTATCGTTCACTCGCTACGTTTAAGCATACGCTTAAGAGCGGTGTGAAAAGTCCCCGGGGGCAAAAGAGCACTTTCCCGTCGCGCGCCTCGAATTAAGTGCTACCGATCCTCTAAAGTAACTGCTTAACTGAAGCACCGCTCTTCCAGGAGAAGGGGCCACTCTCGCGACGTGTTTTCAAGTAGCTGCACGCTCGGGCCCGCCTTTTCCGCGCTTTGTCGCCACGCGCGAATTCTCGCCAGTTACTCGATCCCGGGCTGGTCTTCTGCACGCGATTGCTCCTCGTTTACTGCCGGCCGAGGCTTCCTCCCTGTCTGTTTCAAATCGAGTCTCCTCGATGGCTTTCGAGCAATATAGACGCACTCGAAAAGGATCGCTGTTTCGCAGGGGAGAAGCTCTTCGCGTGGGAATAAGCTTCACTCAGTTGGACTCGTTAGTTTCAAATTTTTTATCATTCTCATTCATAGTCAAAATCATTGAGCAACTTTTCTCCCGCTACAATATTTACTTGGACCCTTCCATCACTTTAGTCTTCATATCGTCCTGCGAACTTACAGAAACGCAATATTTCTGTGGCAACGCTTGACAGAAAATATAAAAGAAACAGCTTGGACATTTCTAGGTGTCTTTACGCCCGCCAGTGATTCCAATACACTTTACGAGCGATACTTTATGGGACATAATCGGGGACGAATTGGTGGTCGGTTTAATTGAGTAAATCGATCGTTTCGGTTTAATTGGTCTGGTGAAATGAGCTGAGGGGTGGAGCGGTTATTAGCTCGACTCGCTTCTCGGCGATTGATCTCCGTTTAAGCCGTGAGCTTCCTGGAATTTTTCAACCCTTTGGAAATGTTCTACCCCCGCGATAAATTGTCGCGGGGATCCTACTCCCCTTTTTCTTCCGTTCTCCCAGAAATTAGTTTCAGGGAAGTATAATGCCCACGAAACAGCTTTCTTCCGACAGAACAACTTTTGATAACGATATAACTTCTTTTTTTTTTAAATAGTTCGCCTTTCCACTTGACCGTGGACAAGGAATAAAGAATATTAACCCTCCGGGGGTCGCGGTGCTCTTGCAACAAGAGATATCCCTCCGTTCTTTTTATTTTAATTTCCTCCGCTTATTTACCCTTCGTTACGAGGCAACGAAGATAGAACAGAGGAGGAAATATTAACCCTTTGGGACAGTAATTCCTTCGAAGCGAAGGTATATCGGGCAGGTGAATGGAATTATGTCACCGGGGGCTAGCGGGACAACGGGATCCACGAATTTCGTTTTAATGAACTGTCAGTGCGTTTTTATTTCTTGGGACGAGTCGCGAGCTAAAATTCAGAGCCGCTTGAAAATTGTTGCTGGGAATATCCTGGCCTCCACTGGTGATTAATATCCGACGAAAGATTATTTCATACAGTTCCCTCGCTCGTTTAGATCTGCACCCGTGAAGCATATTCAAACCTCGGCCCTCCAAACAAATTCAAACGCATTATTAAATTCTTCTGGAAACTGCAATTCCTCTACCATCCCTCAATAAGCCCGGTTTTCCGCAACAACTGCTGGAAATGACTGGACGGTTCGGTATTGGTTAATGATTAAAAATCAGCGGAAACGACTGAAGCGAATAATGAACTAGAATGATTTAGCGACCGGCAATTGATTTTAACGGTAGAACGGTTCGCAACCAACTGTGGCTTAATTCGGCCAGCTTTTAATTATAGCATACCCGCCGAAACCGCTCAATCCAGAGAATTTACCTGGTAGATTAAAATCGAAATAATTCCTAGTCCCGTTTTTATGTAAAAATATAAGACACAAATTAATCAAGAACTATCACACTCTCTGGCTAAAAAACCTAACAAAGACCTAACGACTCTTCGTCACGAAAATATCGCTTCCGGCCGTCAGCCCCTCGGTCCTCGAGGGTTGCCTTAATCGCGACGGCGGATTTAGAGGCATGATCGCCGTAAAATCGGGTGGAATTATGGGGAATCGATAGCCCTCGATAAATCGAGGGGTGATAGCGTCTGGAACGACCCTAGGACCGCGTTGCTCGCGTAGCATTCTTTCGCGACGATTCATTTAAATAAAGAATGTATTTCCGCTTCCAATCAGCCTAGGAACGAATGAACGATGGAACCACTCGCGGCCCACAGCCATATCCATCGGTGAATACACGCAGCAACCCCTTGTCCCTCGCCGCGAGCTATGCATTATCGAGGGAGAACCGTGGTCGAATCGCGAGAGGCGAAACGCACATGGCCAAAGGTAAAAGCCTACGTGCTCCTCGCAAGCTTCCTCCCGCATCGTTCACCTCTGCGTGGTAAATCGGCCGATACCATCCCGCTCATTGTATCTGACCGTAAATCATTGGACGGGGCGTCGAGAGGCCGAGCAACGCCGGTAAAATAAACGACAAAACGGCTGGACGTCGCTGGATGACGCGTTGCGCGCATCCTATCCGCTTGTCAAAAATGACGGCTGATCGGACGGTCGCGTTTTTCGGTATTAATTGGTTCGCCTGTTGCGGAACCGCGACGCGGGGTGGTTGATCCTGTGTCAGGATGAACGGCTACCTTCAATGGAAGTGGAAATATTTGTATTTGAGAGTCGATAGCGATTGTTTTGCTGGCTGATCGTTCATCTCTTGAACAGCTGTAGGTGACTTTCTTGGAGGTTTGCGTGATGTGTTATTATTCCGCAATGACGTGTCGCGAGTAGGATAATGTAGCCGGGGTGTACGCCAAGGGAACGCATCACCCTCGACTCTTATAAGAGCCGTGCGCTAGAGAGGAAGCTTGCGGAAACCGTATGAAAGGCTTCTCTGACCCACTGTGGATTCATCATTCGGTCATCACACACGGATCTCCCTCGCCCAGGGAGGAATATCCAGCAAATAAAGGGCCGGAATGCTCTAGTTGCACGGTTTTTTTCCCTCCCCGGGGCCTCGGTGACGACAAATTTTCCCTCTCGTCGACACTTTCGAATACCCAGCTACACGTAGACGGGCATAAATCATTCATCGACGCGGTCCCGCCGAGGAAGCGGGATTAGAAAGGGTGTGTTTGCCCCCGGAACGGCCGATAAGCCGTGCTATTTACAGCGCTGCTGCACCCGCCCCGACGACACCGTTTCATTTATTTAAGCCTGCCTGCTGGCTGGCCGGGCGAATTCGAATGAATTCGAACCGGCTGCCAGCGTGGAAAAGTTGCTGCGCGAGACCGGTCGGCGAGGACGAAGAACCGCCGAGTCCGACAGCTTCGAGACTGACCCACTGAGATTTTTATGCACTGGTCCCTTTCATGTGGAAAAAGGTAGACGGGAGGTGCGCGGATTCCAGCGCAGGGGATGTCGAGTTGGGGTTGACCTCGTTGCAATTCAATCAAAGGGATTCGTGGTATAATGTCGGGGGTGATGGAGTCTTGAGCGTAGTTAAGGCGAAGGGATGCTTTCTGAGAAAATACAGAGGATATCAATGAAGCCTCGGCGAAGGGAATCGTCGACAGCGACGCGGGCTAATATTTTAATACCTTCTGACACTGCTGTCTCTCATTTCGTAGTGGATGGATTATGGGACTAGCCTCTAGAGTCTAGTGTAGGTCACTAGGGGTAGCTGACGCGAGCAGGAGTATTTTAAAGAGATGATTCTGATCTCGAAAGATATCGCGAGCGAGACCATTTCCACCCCGAAGGCTCGAGAACTCTGGCAAGAGTCTACTAGCTCTATTCTGGTGTCACTTGTGACTCCGTTCATCGCGTCTTAACGATCGACAGAGTTGCGTTAATAGGATTCCATACGTGGATAAATATGGAAACACTCGCCCCCCTAATAAACTCGATCCACCCTGCCCCCTTTCATTCCCAACCTCGCATTCTCTCCAAGTTGCGCCGACGAGTGTTCCTCCGAGGCGAACGACTCACGAGTCACCATGTTTGCTGTGCTTTCAGAGCTTAATTAACGCTCGACTGGGCAGAATGTGAAAATAAATTCAACGAGACCGTGGCCACCACACTCGCTCCGCTGTATTTACCGTTCGTCTTGGTATGAAATTTGCATAAGACACGGTCCACTACCGATCCACGCTTCTGCTAGTCTTTCCAGATTATTCAAATTTAGGTTCGACTCGAGCAATTCAAAATTCTCCCTTCTGACTTCTTCCCATTTTCTTTGTTCGACTTATATGCTATAGTTTTGCACTTGGAAGATGGTTTAACGGAGCGGGCAGGGAGGTTTTTAAAATTTAAGTAAATTATCTTAATCTTTTATATTTGAATCACAAATACAGGTAACAAATGGTTGTTTAATGTCATTCACATTATATCTCACGGTTTCCGATGCTCGAGTAAATTACTAATAGTATCCAGTGGCGCCTGCATCGCGTTTAAATCTGGAACACTAGTAGAATCTAAGATTAGATTTGAAACGTATAGGGGATTTGTCCCGGCGGAACTTTTATTATTGAAACATTACGAAATCCAGACGATGTTTCTCTCGAAGTTTCTCGCTCTCCCTTCCTCTGCCTCCCTTCCAAACAGTTTCAGAAGTTTCCTCCTGGAGGAATGCTTTTTAGACGACCGTATGCTCCTTTGTATCCCAAAAGTCCTCGCAATGGTTTCTTTTCGAGCGTACAAAGCATTGTTTCATCGCCATAAATGTTTGAAACTCGATGCAGGCTACCGGTAATAATCTCGTTGGATTTGTCGCGCGGAAACGATGTCCCACCAAATTTGTTCTCCTTCTAGCGAAGACACTTACTATTTCTTTAATTTCCGAGGGTATGTCTTCAATTCCCTGAAACTACTTTCCTCCTGTTTCTCCACTAAACTCCACCCAGTTTTTAAACACTCCCCCGACAAGGCCCGTCAATTTCTCCCGCGCGAGATTTTTCATTCTCCAGGAAATCCCTGGAGTTAATTTCAAAAACAGTGGCTTAAAATTTAAAATTCCCCTCGTCCATTTTAATGCCGCCGCGGTTCGTCCTTTAAGCTTATAGTACAGCCCTCGAGATTGTTTCCTCCTTTTTTTCCTTCTGCACCGTACCTCGAGCGAGCATTCTAATTCTTCTGAATTATATTTCTCCATTAAGCGCGCGAAAATCCCCGGGTTAAACGGCTGCACCTGTTCATTGATTAATCACCCCAAAGTCCAACGAATTTTCCCGCAAAGGGAGGAAAAAAAGGAGCTCACAAAGGGTTACAAATATCACGGCGCTCTTCTCACCCTGGGTCCCATATTTCACGTGTACATTCGAAACACAGTCTATCAAATATATCAGCCGGTATTACCAGAAACCCTTGCACCCTTACCCAAAAGCAACAATGCCAATGTTCTTACAATTCTCGTATTTGCACCGATTCCCCACCTCTTCCTCCACCCTCTATCTAACATCCCCAAGTCCATTCAGCATCTCTTCCGTTCCGCATACCTCCAGCTGCTTATCAATATCCCCGTCGATGTGATCGATAAGCAAGCGATATCTCACGGTGGATCGCAGCATCGCCGTCAATTGGGGCGATATCAGGTCTCGCAAGCCCCCGAGAGCCACGCGGCCGATAAGAGGGCGAGACCTGTCCACCGATAATTGGCTCGTAAACCAGCCGCCGTTGCTTATCACGCTACACCAACAAAGATACACTTTCCCATAAAGCAGCTCGATTGAATATACGTGGCCGAAATTGCCCCGATAAGCATGGCCGATTTCACATCGCCAGCGACCACGGAAATACACGTTTTTACGATCGAACGCTTTACGACGGTGCGGCCCGACGGGAACTGAGACGCCACTCTTCCTCCCGCGCCTCGGCTGTCGCGGCCCCGCGGGCTCTGTTAAATAATTACGCGTCTGGTGGCCGTAGCTTGTGGCCAGCCGCTTTAATATTTACGAAACCGAGCGCCCCGAAACGAAGGGCCCGGGAACCGCGGGCTTGATGGTATTCCGGGTCAACCCCCGGCGAACATACGTAATTCCGCGTAATTTTTATGCCGCGAAGAATGCGCGGTCGCCCCCGCCCCTACGCTTCATCCCCTTTACCCTCGCTCCTTTACGAGCGCGCGTAAAACCGCGTTTCAGCGGAGGAGATTCTTTCTCATGCAAATTGAATTCCTTTTGATTCTTACGGAGACAGAGAAACCGAGGCGGCGTAATATGAAAATCTCGGGCCTGGGTCGCGCGCCACGCGACCGCGGGGGTTGGAGGGTCGGGGGGAGGGCTGAAAAATTTGAAATCTCTCGCAGGGGAGGGCGGTGGATGCCGGTTGCGTCGACGGAAACGTTGGCGGTCATCTTTGGATTGGATCTGGGGGTTATGGAATTATTGAGAGTGGTTTGTTGGTTTCTGTTTCAAATTGCTCAGAGCAGGCTCTTTATGTCCAGCGGTCGGGGTTTAAGCTTGGAAGAGAGTGTCGAAATCGGGGAAAAACGGGAAATTTTAACGACACCCGGGGTGCGTCTGGGGAACAGCCGATTGTCCCGGGGAAATCGAACACGCGGAATAACTTTTACATCCGGTTTGCAGTGGATTTATGCCAGCGAGGTGTCCCGTAAAAATTTTCAACCGAAACGCCACTTTGTTATTGCCCGGTCTCTCTCGACTTTCGTCGTTATTTAAGTTAACGACCGCCAATAACGATTTACCGCGGAAATTACGCCTGTATGGGGCGTAACGAAGCGGACAGAGAAAAAAATAGCAGACTGACAATGAAATTGGTGTCTGCTTTTAAATGAAATCGGTGAACCGGTGCGAATATGTATTTATTTACAGGCGAGTGGTCGCGCGTAGCTGGGGCAGGGGGAGCAAAAACTGTAATTACCATCGCGCTGGGAATTACATTCTTTTTTAATGCACCCATTGAGGCGAGGAAGCGACATCGTTTCACATATTAATTCGTCCTTTCACCGAGGGAAAGGCGAGAAATATTGCAGCAGGCGAAAGTAAGGGGCGCGAGGGTAGATTTGCGGGAATTAACGGATCGAAATTTATTCGCGAATCTTGAATAGCGCGGTGTAGTGCGAATTGGAGGGTTGGGAGTTAAGCGAGGATGTGTGTGGTGAATTCTAAGACAGAGCGGCGTTCATTAATCGAAAGAAGGAAACGTTTAAAAAGCCACGAGTGCAAAATGGGGAGACGAATATTCCAGTGAAAAGAAGGGAATGCGGAATAAAAGGGAGCCGGGAAGAAAGGGGCCCGGAGAGAAGAAATGCATGGAGTCTGGTTTATGGAAGGGAAAATATATTCATTGCATCCCCCTTTCTTCGTCATACCCCGCAAAAGAAATCCTCGGCAGCGTGTTCTTCAAAATTACAAGAGTTTTTTCGTCCCGCTGTACTCTTTCAATTTGTCATTCGTGTTTCTATTAAGTTCCCGCATCAAAATTCAAGCTTCTCACCCTCTCGATGAGGAGGAGCATGCGGGCCGGCCGGCGCGTAAGTAATTCGACAACTTGTAACCTGATTTTTCAAGGAAATTCCCGTCGCCGATCCCGCGTTATTAAACGCGAACAGCCAGCGGCTGCCTTTAAAATGGCCCGGCCAATCTAATTTCCCACTAACAGAGATTTACGCGTGCGGCTTGTTAACTTTTTAAAGCTGTTTAACAACTTCGAAAAAAGCTTCGACTCTGGCGCCGCGCCGCTTTTTGTTTGTGGCAATATGCGGGCGAAAGGGTCGCATGAATGTTTAAAAACGGAACGTTTTACTGGCCAGCTAACTTGATTAATTCGCGACACGCTCCACCTCGAATAGCACTTTTGCGCTGTTAAAACTTGCAGCTTTCGACCCTTTCAACCTCGCGGTACACACAAGTTTCGCGAAGCTTCTTTTAAATGAATATCCGCTGAAACTTTCCAGCAACTATGATGTAGTATTTAGCAGTAGTGTTTAATGAGTTCTAAATGAGCTGGGTTTTACCGAGGATCAGGCGACGTTTTTCCCAGCCACCCCGTATGTGGAATCTCGATTCGCGACCAGTCGTGCGTACGCGCGAAGTACAATAAACGTGCCCAACTTTGACAATGAAAAGAAAGAAATCCTAACCATATGTCGCACGTGGAAGTGCCATAAATCGACGGATCTTGAGCTCAGCTACAACCTCGATCCTAGTCTGCGCGAGCCTTCGGAAATGCCGTTTGGAAATATCGCAAAGTGGCATGGAGCTTTACAATGCATCATGCCCGGGTCCAAGAAATTATCGGTGGTCGTATTGCGATGCAATTTCTCATGTCGCGATCGATTTTGCGAAATCCAATTCCTCGCGATTTTCGAGATCGTCACAGGTCACGGTTCTTCTGTCTTTCCTCGCTTCTAAGATTCTCTCTATCGTTCTATCTAATTACTCTCGTTTTATTTGACGTGCTCATAAATATTCTAAAAACATGTCAACAGCTTGCGCGCAGCAGAGCAGCCCCTTTTTCAAAGGGTTCGTTTTCACGGCGTCCCCAGAGTTCCCTCGCGCATCAGCCAACAACGGGAAAAAAGGAATCGAATTAGGGGAGGGAAGCGACACGTACCCCGTGTAAAATAATCCGCAAACACAGCGGTCGCGACGGCACGCGTCCCTCTATCCCTTAGAAGCACCCGCTTGCCACTGGGGTTAATTTCATCCCATTCAATTATTAATGTTTTCGGTCCGCCGGAAGATATATGGGCTCGTAAAAACACGGAACTATCCGTTTTCGGGGATCCCTGCAGCAGCCGTCACGGGGCTCAGGCATTAAGGTCTTTGAATGCGTCGAATGCAAACGAGGCTGCGTGAAATATTCAAAGACGCACGAGGGGTTTCGCTTCTTTCCTTTGTTCCGAGCTGCAGCTAAGGCGTAAAGTATTGTTTTGTTGTTTGAACAGGCTCTGGGCTATAGCCATCTTCCGCGTTGGGAAAGGGACTTTCGTCGAATTATTTCCGAGGCATCGCCAATATCGTAGGTTCCCACTATCTACCTCCAATACCCTCGGCACGTCTCTTTTTATTTTCAAATAATCGTGCTCGCGAACCATGAGACAAACACCCTCTAAAGTCCAAACCCATTCCTGGGTCCCCTCGATTTCTCGCGGCAGCGTCGCCTCTCCCGTTTCAATTATTAACGTCTACGAGCGCCAGAGGATTTACAAGCGCGTCACGCCGCCTGCAACCCTCCACCCCAGTGTCCACGACGGACGCTCGCGAGCCTGCCCACCTCTGTACATTGTTTCTCGTCGAAAAACTCGGAATTCTCGAGCCGATCCCGCTTAGCGGCCCCGCTCGAATCGACGCTCAACCCCCTGGACGTCTACCGGCAACCCCTACGCGGCTGTTAACGCGTCGAAGTGCGAGAGGAACGGGAGGAAGAGAGACATTTCCCACGAGGCCGTGGCGCATGCATCGGGAGCGTAGACGTACAAAACGATGGAGCCGCGTGTAAGCCGATCGACGACGCCATGTGGCTCGCGTCGAGGCGCATTGTACGCCGCGTCGCGACTCCCCCTAAAACAATGCCTGGATCGCCTTTTAATAAATGGAGCGGATTACGTCATACAGAGAGACACGGCAGCATTCTGTCCAGGGGCACGGCGAGGAGCGTGGCGCAGGGTGCATCGACTCTTTTTTTCATCCCCCTCCCTTGCGCGCTCACTCATTCCCCCGATGCGAGTGGGTTCGTTGGGTTGCTTAAGCTGATTATTCGGGAGGTCGAGCGACCAGGGCGAGAATATTTCGTTTTCCGATTTCCCCGTTTCTTTCCTGCGGGATTTACTCCGCTGTCGAACAATGGGAATTTGGCGGGAAAATGATTTGAATTTTTCCGGGAGGATCGCAAGGACAGTCGAACTTTTGCCTCGCTTCTTTTTTTTTTAAGGGAATAGAATTCATAGATCCGTGAGAATGTAGCGAGCTGTGCAATATTTTCACCCGCAAGCGAGTGCAAATATTTTCTTTCGGGTCTGCTGAAATTTACAGAAAAGTTTGCTTTCGATGCAAGGGTTCGCTGATAATCGCTAAATCAGCGATTTTTCCTATCGCCGGCCTGACTGAAACGTTCGTTGCGTGCGTGTCCAGAAACCGACAAAATATTTGTGTTTACTTTATAAGCGTGGAAACATCGGGGAACAGAGAAAAGTGCGCGGGGATCGTTTCGCTTTTTATTCCGAGCGGCGAGCGGACGGGCAAATATTTTGCTCGGGCTGGATCGTGCGATTACGCATTACGATTCGTGGGCTTGCACGCTCGGGAAACGTTTTCCTCGCTCCTAATGAAATATCGTAACTCCCGCGGCAAGATAACGCCGGTGCAATAACGAATTTTCGCCCCGGCGGTGAATCGCCAAGGTAGTTTTTATTTAAGCGCGATTTCAATGGAACCACGGGCCGCCGATAACGGGCCGCGGGAACATTATCCAATGATCGCGATCTGAATTTCAAATTCGTAGATTGCGGATAGCGAAGAGCCCGGCCAAAGGGAGCCAACGGGGGATTCCTTTTCTCCGCGGCGAGATGTAATGATAATCGCGAAATGAAATTATTCGTCGGTACGTGACGCGAACGATCGAACAACACGAACGAAACGAGCTTATTCGGCCGCCGATTTTACCCCGTTAGAATTCCATCGATTTCCATCCCCTTACTAGCTAATTTTCCACTGCCTTCCTAGTTTTATATATAGTATTACCCAATTTCCTTTAGTTCCCCCTTCCTTCAAATAATACAGAAATAATAATTTACTTTCTCTTTATATACCACATCTCTTTTTTGTCTCGTTTAAAGAGTAATAAAGTTGAAATAATAATAATAATAAATCACCCTGCAAAAGGAACCACCAACCCTTCCAGTATTATACAATATAATTCAACATTAATCCCCGTCTCAATTAACCATTAACCCACGAATTAAACCACGCACAGAATCGTGGTGGTTAACGAAAAAATTTCTCCATTTCATCCCCTTTCCCTCACAGTTTGTCCGCCTTTTTAGTGGCTGAAGGGAAGCAGGAATGCACATCGATATTCCGGCGCGCGTGCATCGTTGAAAGCGATCGTCGCGAAAAAATCGTACGCCCCGTTTTTAAGTGCTCGATCGTCGGGGGGTATTTTTTTTGTCTATGTCTCCCCGTCGCAATCCCATCCGATTCAGATGTTCGGTTTACATCGGGATCGTTTCGTAGCCGCGACAAAAATTGTTTCGCCCGCGCGTGTAAATGAGAGTGGAGGCTCGCAGAAAGGGGTGGCTCGCTCGACACCACCGCTTTTTAGGTCCCGATGTGATCACGCGTAAACAACAATAGCGCTCCCCTAGCCCCCGTGCTTTTTACTCCTCAGTTTTTTTTCTTCGCCCCGGCGAAACCCGCGCGGACAATAATCGACGCGTTTTCCAGCCGTTTCCCTCGGTTCAATCTTTCGACGGGTTACATTTACATATCCCGCGAACAACCTACCCGGCTCTCGCGTTTCGAAACACTGTGCGACGGAATAGTGTGCGTCTGCGATTCAGCGCGGCTGTGAACGAGCAGCCGGAACAAGCAGGCTGTTTGTTAGTTTAATTGCGTGTTAAAAAGATCTGCTGAATTGAATTGAGGGGTATTCATATGCGATAATTACGGAGTTTATTCATAGAATCTTTGGTGCACGAATCGCTGCAACTTCGGAATTAATTACTAACTCATTCGGTGTGTGTTTACGTGTCTGTAGTGGTCGCTAGTAATTAATTCGTAGGGATTGATGGTGGAGGAGTCGTGGTCGTTAAAGAGCTAAAATGCGAATTGGTTTAAAAATCTTGTAAACCGATTTTCTGTTGGGGAAGATGTTCACGTGTCTAACAGTGAGAATCGATACTCTAGTAGCAGGTTTGTAACTGAATACCTGTTTATTCGTTACTTCGCGCAACCCGTCTCGCAAGTAATCCAGTTCGCGTCAACACGAGATACCAGAAAACAGGTCATTCATCGCGTATAATCTTTGTTCAACAAACTGCCGCACATTTATCATGCCCCGCGTGGACAATATTTGTTTTGAAACGGGCAAAAAGCGCGGTGTACATTCATGGACGTGTTTTCGAGAGGGCGAATAAAGGCCATCTGGTCGCGTTTGCAATCGTCCCGATGCGACAAGAGCCTGTTCATTACAAACGCGTTAATCGATCCGGAGGTTTTTCATTCGCGAAGAGAGCCAACACCGGCGGCGGAAAAAAAATAGTGGCAGGAACAGAGGACGAACGGGGGAGGGAAAATAAAAACGGCGTGAACGAAATAATTCGCGCGCGATGCGTCTCGAAACGTTTAATTGAAATCCGAAACAAGCGGTTAAGCTGCCTTTTAAAATCCGCCATCGGAGACTGAAGAGCCCCGACGGTGTACACGCGTTGTAAAGGGCCGCGATTTATCGCGACGATTCGATTTACAGCGGCGAAACAATGGCCGTCCCTGCTCGTCTTGTTCCCTTTTTATTTACTAACAAATGGAGCGAATCGAGTCACGCCACGGCGAGCACATTTCTCACTCGACCGCTAGCATTTAGGCGCGTCCTACGCGGCGGAAATTCGAGAACCATGGAAAAGACTGCTACTCCACTCGACTGTTCGTATTAAAAAATTTCTCGATCCCTCGATTCAGCGTTCCACTTCATCGACCTGTGGCCCCACTTTCTCCACGCTCCGCCATAAAGAAACCTTCCTCGTTCAGAGGCACAGGGGTGGTTTCGATCTAAACGCGTGTCCCAGTGGAAGGTAAGAATTTTCAAAAGCGAATATTTACATTCATCGACAAGGGAGCGCAGTGCAGTTCAGACCTCCCGAAACGATCCACAACCAAGCTATGAATTAAGGTTGCACCGAAATCATCCCCCCTCGGCCTCTGTTTCCACCATCCCTCTCCACGTTCCGCGTTTGTATTCCGCCGGAGCCACTTTTATCCACTTTGCCAGCGGGGCCACGTATCCAGGTCGTCCCTGTGCGCGCAGGTAACCTCATTAGGATCTCCGGCGAAGGGCCCGGTCCGAGGGGGTAACAATGAACGGGGAAGACGCGAGGGTGCGGGGCGGGCAGGCGCATCTGGCGGGATTAGAATCTGACCTTCGTAATCGCTTTAAAACCGACGGCTAATTTATTCGCGACACGGAGGCGACCTCCGGTTTGACGCTCCAGTCGATGCTCAGCCCTGTAGAAAAATCGCGCGGACCCCCGGCCTGACTGGGGGAGCTGGCAGCCTCGAGCAGCGCGAATGGTGGCCACGCCGAGGGAATATCGATCCGCCATCGCGATACTCGAATGCGAGGCTGCTTGAATTTCGATGAGTACACGCTCCTTTTTCTCCGTTTCCCGTGGTCCCTGTCGCCTCCTTTTCCACCCCGTGCCTCCCCCGCTCGCCGCCCCGCTCCGTCGTTCTTTTCGCTGCACTCGGGCCCCGGGGAATTTCCACGGAGACGCGGGAGAAATTATCGTGTCGGCCGATATTACGGTCGAGTGCGTTCCTGCGAGACTGTCGGCGCGTGCCAGCGGAGACCGTCGAGATATGGCCAGGGGGGTGGATAGATCGAGCGTACTAGGAGTTTTTTAATGACTGAGAGGTGTCCGGGGAAAATTAGAGAGCCGGTGGGTAATGGCTCCGAGTGGACGGAGGATAGGTGCTATCAACGGTTGTTGATACATAGACTGTTGACGCGCTACGTCTCCCAGGGCGCGGGCTTTGCCCTGACCAACCCCTTCGGGGGTGGCTAGTCCCTTGGAGCATGTCCTCGCGACGGCAACTGGCGATCCCGGGCAGGTGAGCTAGGTTAGTACGGTTGGGAATGTGGAAGGAGCGTTTTTTATGGTCACAGCATTCGTCTGGCAAAAGTTAAATCGCTGTTAATTGAATAATAATTTATATTTTTGCGTGCAATTCGTTTTAAAGTGAAGAGAAATTATTCGTGTTTTATGCAGCATAAGTTAGAATCGTTTAAATCTACTAATTTTTTATTGGGAATTAAAAAACGTGAGACATGCAAAAATCCGATCCTGAAAAAAGTGCATCGCCTAAACTATAAATATTAATTAATTCAAAATTTTAAATTCATTTTCGCATGGGATTTTATTATTTCTTGCTCTATAAATGTGTGTTTATCAAACTTTAATTTTATTTTTATTACAAAAATATAGAAATACAATTTTTAAAATATTTATTTTTTGCATTCGGATGTGCATATTGGACAAATATAGTTTATGATCGATACATTTTAGTGCTTACTTTGCGAGATACAGCGAGTGGCGATATTAGGAACCCTATACAGTGTTAGAACCGGGGTTATACTAGAACAACTCGCTTTGCAAAGTTTTTCTACCGTTTACAAAGCCGCGACCAGCCTCTGACGAAGCTTTGCACACACGCTGTCCAATTAATGATAAATTTCCCCGAGGTAGAGAGAAGGTGAAAGATTTTCCACCCTATTTGCGGATAGCGCAGCATCGTATGGGAAACAATTGACACGCGAGCAGCCGTTTTCCCATGGTCGATTAGAGCTGTCACGATCAGTGACCGAGAGCATCGATTTTTAGACGCGCATCAGATGCAAATGATGTATGTACATGCGAGGTGATTCGTTGGAAAATCATCCATCAACGGGGAAGTAGCGCGCCGCGGATACCGAAGAGAAGTGCTGGTCTGTCATTCGCAATTCCGCCTGGAGGCCTGTCTTTTACGGGGAAGCCGCGCTTTGACGTTGAAATCCCTTGAATTTAGAAGGAATAAAGTCGTCCTTTACAGCGAAATATGGCCTCCTTTTTGCGCCGCGCGATTTCCCAGCACCAAATTAGAGTTGCGGTAATTAACTCCCCGAGCGAAGTATTTATGCATCGAGTTCGAATAAATAATACATCGATCTGTTTAAACAATTCCAAGATACGATGGAAATAGAAGAAACTTCGACATTTCATTCCCTTGGGTTGGATATAATAAGCCCCGTCTGGTATGAATACACACGAGTTATTTTGGAAAAATACATTGAGAGTGAAGTACACGCGAAGGCAAAGTATTCCTGGAATGAAATGTTTCACAATATTTCAACATGCCTGATTCAATCTTGTATACAGAGTGCTTTTCTCGATTAGAATTTCGCGCAGAACTTCCGTGTCAATATCAATAATTACTCTCCGCGGATGCGAAGGCGATAGGTGATAAATATGTTGCGGTTATCGTTTAAAAATTTTGCCCCGCGATGAAAGGTTTAATATTCGCTAATGACACTTTCGATAAATGATAAGGGGTTCCAGTGTCACGTCGAGCTTCCATCACGCCGTAACGGTTTAATATACATCCTGTAAACGAGATATTCCACGCTGGCAATGCATTAACATATTAAAATTCCGCGCTGGTAAGGCGGGGCGAGCGAAATTCTTGTCGAGATAAAATGTATGTTAAACAAATGTCGTGGGGTGTATCGTGTAACAGATAGAAATTGAAAGAAAACATTCGAGAGCCCTCTTCTCCCGGGTATGTTTATTTTCTTGAGACGCAAAAACGCGGAGAGACACGTTGAAGATTCTGTTCGAGCAGCTTCCGCGTGTGTACCTATACACCCGGGGTGCGGGAGAGATGCCTGGGAGCCCGTAATGAAACACGAGCGTTGCTATATTCCTTAATAATAACATATCAATCCGCGAAGCTAAGTCACTCGCCACTGTGCGAACATTTATTACCCAAGCAGCTTCCGCTATTTTACAGTGTAATCCTACACACCGTCAGCTGTTTTCCGTCAGCCATATCCATTTTCCAAACGACGCGATGACCGTCCACCGAACTCCACCGTCCTGCAGCGATATTTTCCTCGAAACAGGAAGGCAGACTTCGTTAAACAGCGCAGCGTTCCCTGCGCGCCAATTTCCTCTGTTCCCGGCCGCGACAAAAGGGTGAAAGGGCCGTGCGCACGGCTGCCAGCAGGGTTGAAACAGCCGCCGCCGCGCGCCTCCTCGAATCATCCCTCGATCAGCCCCCGAGATAGCCGCGCGTTCCAATTAGCGCGCGCTCGGATCGCGCTACTCAGGCCGCGGCGAGTAGCACACTCCACTCGTGCTCAGCCCTGGGGCCCGGCGCGCGGAGCCCGGGTATGTGCCCCGAAGAACGTTCCCCGTGCATCCCTCGAACGGCCAACAATGGCCCGTTGATTTTGCATTCGTCAACCGAGGGGGAATAGGCAGATATGCCTGCCTCGAAACCCTGTCCACCCTTTTCTCCCGTCCACCAGCACCCGCCCCACTCTTTTCTTCTCTATTTTTCTTTTTTGCGCGCTCATTGTTCGCCCGAACGGGTGGACGTATCGTGGGGCCGGCTGATTCCGCGCCGATGTTTTGACGTAATCCCATAAAGCGCGTTATTCTTGTGTAAATAGCCGTTCCGCCGCGAGGGTCGGAAAGTGATACGTTGAACGGGCTGGCCAGGGGTGGATAGGTCCAGTTAATTGCCAAAACGTTGCTGTCTACGACCGGTGGGAAAGTTGGGGTTTCCTACCCCGCGCTAAACAGGGATTCGCTCCCCGACTGGACCAATGGATGATACTTACGCTCTGCGGCTTCGGGAGAGACTGCGCTAGGGCGATACGCAAGCCCTTGAGTCCGGGAATGTTTATAGGGAGGTTGAATTTTTTAGGGGATGAAGGGAGATGCCTGTGGGGCATTGTGGAGTATATTCCTCTGCTTGCAAGTTGTCGGTGAATTTAATTACGCGTACTTGCTTCGTGAGTAATCAGAATGTCGAGTAGCTGAGAATTAGTTGGGTGCAGTCTTGAAGATTTCGCGAAGACTTCTGAAGTTTGATGAGTTTCAGAGGCGAGGGAAGTTTCAGAGCCTCCAGGGCTCCGAAGAGCAATCAGCGTTTGTGCGGCTGAAATTTTTAGGCATCTGGATTATATCCATTACTATTCTGTACAGCTTTCAGGGTTAGTTGGCTTTAGAGGCGTTTAAAAGTCTCGGAAATCTCGAAAGACTCGGCGATGCTGGTTCGGAAAAGCCTGAAAGCTTTCAGAGCCTCGGAACTCTTGGAACACCGTAATTTCTTAAGGACCTTGAATACTTCATTAACAGTCTTGATGAATTTAAAAGCCTTCAAAGTTTCAAGAATCTTGAATGCCTCGAAAGTCTTGGAAGCCCCGAAATTACTGAAACCTATTGCGAACCTTGACGAAATTATGCGACGTGATAAATAATATCGAGTTATGAACTGTGATGACACTTCCCTGAGTCACGATCATGAGTAATCCCTCAGCGAGCCGCTAATGTGTATAACCAACCAGGATAATTTATGGTGGGAACGGATCAACGAACTCGGCGAACGGCTATCGAAGATCCTCCAACCCCGAGTGTTTTATCCGTTTGTTTGATTCGATATACAGGGAGGGTGGGCGGATTTTAGGGCGCGGATGGGTTACCTAATACCCAGTTTGGATAAAACGTTTGCTATCGGGGTGGGGAGAAGAGGGAGTCGATTGTAAATAAATTATCAAGATTGAATGGGGCGGGGTAGGAGACTCCTTTCGTTCTGGGGGTTGAACGTTGAATCAGAGGGTCGCTGTACTTTGCCCAGCGGTTCATTTTTATTCAAGTTCGACGTAGCAACATTCTTCGTGAATATTCATCCCGAAATTCGTCGACCAGTGACCTAAAGATTTCACTCGACATCTGGGCTCGCAACTTCGCACAGAAGATTCCACCTTTTCAACAGCAAAAGATATATGTCTTTCGCAAAATTCCCGAGGCAAACATTCCATCTGGGAAATGTAGTAAGCGGAAGATCAAACAAAGGGCTACGACTTGAACATATTTCCCCTTTCACATCCCTTACTTATACCCACACGAAAACGGTGGGAACGCTATCGCAAAGGCGAAGAAAGAAATTAACTGCCGAACGTGACAAAGCGGCGAGTGAATCAGCGTGGGTAATCGGCAAAAGAAATTCCTACGGTCCGTTTGGCCACGATTTTTAGCGGTGATAGCGAAAGCCCGGCTACCGATATTTTTCGAACCGGAGCGCCGTTACGCCGCCCCGTTCCTCATCGTTCCCCCGTCGGTCTTAGTCCCCTTTATCCCCGGCTGAAATGGAACTCGAAATAAAATTCTCTCTGCGCATCGATTGAAACAAAGCAGCGCCTATAATCCCCGCGTTTCGAACAAGAAAAAGGGGGAAAAACAATTGCCCTCGGTACGTTCATTTACAGTTCCGTGGATGTTGAACGCTGCTCCCCAGAAGAATGCACTGTGCAGTGATAAATTCCGAGATTACAGGCGCACCAAAATCTCTTCCACCACGTAATTCAATTTTCAACATCGCTTTGCTATTGACTCTCCCCCAGGTATTTTTGAAGATTAAAGTCAGTTACTTCGAGGCCGAGGAATGGTTATATATCGTTCACCGAACATGTTCAGAGTTCGGGGCATCAATTACCGCGTATTGTTTCTCGCTTCAAATTAAAACGTGCCGCGAGCGAAGCAATGAATGACAGTTTAAATGGAAGAATGGTTTGAATGGGCGAAACTTGAATGAGAATTCAGGTCGGGCGGAGAAAGGTGTAGCTCGTCGTTTATTGAATGGCTGGGTCATAGCTTTCGAGTACATTAGGCTCGACGAATAATTACGGTGGTATCGAGAAGTCCATAAAAATAATCCATTGGGAGACAAGAATATCACTTTCCACTGGAACATTGGAGAAATTAAACAAAACCTTATTACTGTAACCAAATCGATGATTCACAGTTCACCGACTGAACTCCTTCGCTAACGATTATTAATGGTCGATGCCAGCAGACGTCAATCGCGCAAAACACAAACTATCTCCGTACACAGATAAAATTCTCTCCTGCGAATACAAAAAATCCTCGGAAGAAAGCTTACGACCCCGTCGTGTGTCGGCTGTGGCCAGCTCTCGATACTCTTGATGCACGTGTACGAACGTCGCGGAGATCGTCCAGCCAATTTGTCAGCAGGAACATTTTCCGCCAGTTGTTTCCTTAAACGTCGGAGGGAAGCGGGGGCCATTCTATTCCATTTGCCCCGGCAGCCTCGGGGAAGCCACGGGGTACACGATTTAACGGTGGATAAAGATAAATCGCTGACCACGTTTTATCGACTCGACAAGGCGTCGGGAACGGAAGTCTCCGTCGCGGGAACCCGTTCTCGGAAGCCGCCCGAGATTTTATTCAGTTTCGTCTGGCATGGTACGGCGCGACGCTACTTCCTGCGGCAGCACCGAGCGTCCCCTGATTTATTGCCGATTTATTTGGACCCCGTGGCGAAAAAGGGGCGCGGTGTCCTGTTAGCGGGACCTCTCGCTTCGTGGCACTTCCGTAATATATTATTATTATTATTAGTCGTCTTTATTACTGTAATAGAAGAAACCTGAATATTTACAAAAGGCATAGACGAGATTTGTAAAGGCGAGGCTAAACTAAAATAGTGATAACAAAAGAAACATTACAAAAAGTAGGAATAAAGAAGTGAAGTAACTTCAACTTAACTTAAAGTATATCGTACTGTGTTTCATCTATTTACGGCGATTACAATCGTGAAACGGATAGCAGTATCAATTCATCGGTAAGCATCGCTAACTAATTTAGCAACCCTAATGAAACGTAATATTATTCTACCGTGAGTCGAGACAGCTGGCATTGTGCAGTCAGCGTTTTGACAGGTGGATACGTTCGCCCTCTTTAAACGCGACTACTTCGATGGGCGATAGGGGTGGCTGGTTGGAGTATATGTTCCGCCGTTAAACGTATTCTGCCTCGACTTTATTCAAGCCATGAATTGGAGGACTCGCAGGCGGCGGCCAGAGACTCTAGACTCATCAGGAAAGCAGCGTATAAAATTTAATCCAGCCACCGAGGAAATATAGCCCCGGCTTAATGAAGTTATCCGGCTTCCGCGGGCTAAAAATTACAGGTGTATACTTTTTACGGCCGATCGCCCGAGGGCCTCGCGTGTGTTCCCCCGTTAATTATTCCCCGACGTGTAAGATGTCTATCTTCCGCCCTGACGATAAGTGGCCGCCGTATAAATATCCTCGAAGCTGTTCTCTAATAGCCGCGCTCGAACCAGACGAATCCTTCTCCCCGCGAGTAGGTACGTAATAAAAAAAAAGACGCAGGGACCGGCTGGCTTATCGTTTACCTACATTTTTACGCGTCGGCGTAAATCCCGCGGACGACAAGCATGAAAGGAGTGAAGAACAAGAGGGGAAACACGACGAAAACTGTGACTCAGAGTTGCGCGTCGCGATGGAGCAAAAATAGCGGAGGGTATCCGCGACACTTGAGGATTTCTCGCCACACGAAGCACGGAGACTGGAACGTTCCTTATCAAATTTTTAGAATATATAACAACTTCCGGCGCCCAAAAAGGTATTCCCAATAACATCCACTTGAGCAGGAAACTGTCAAACAATTTGGAGAACTACCGAAATGAAGAGGATGAAAGTATCAAATAAAAAACGATCCAGCATCGTCTATATTTAAATTATCAAACCCACCATGAGTGTCTTTCAAAGAAACTTCTACCACCGTAAAATGGGAATCGAAATCCGTGGAAAGGTGCGAAGAGACGTGGAAACTTTAGAAGCCCCGAGCAGCGAGATGTGCGGGATCGAATAAATTTCGGGCGATCGACTCCGCCGATTCGGATTTAGCAACAAGAATTTCCTGTTGCATAGATCGCGACCCGAGGCAGGATACGTGCAGGTGAATCTCGAAACGCTGCGGAGTGGAAGGATGAGGAGGGCCATCCCTGCCGCGGGACGGGTGTCTGGCTGGAATTCAATTTGATCGTTCCATTCGTCTTTGCGCGCTGGCATCGCCACCGACTGCGACAACGCGTTTGACCCCAGTGCCTGGAACACATCAGCCCTCTTGCTCCTCGATTTATCCGCCCCTTTGTGCCGAAGGGGCCGTGGTAGCTGCGCGTAAACGTTTATTAATGCGCGTAAATCAAATCGGTGCTTGATACGATGACCCTACGCGGGGCTGGGAAAGATATCGGTGCTCGAGTCTCGCTGGGCCGCAAGCTCCTCGTGTTTAGAATTCGTGCTTGCTGCTAGAATTTCATCTTCCAGCTTGCTCTTTTAATTTTCAAACCTGGGATAATTTCTTCAAAGCTCTCTGAAATCTTCCTCCCACCTTCTCTCCGAGTCGCATTTTTAATTCACTGTGACATCCCATTCTTGACAGTGATTCCTTCAGAACTCCATTGTAAAATGAGGAGCAATTAGATCTTCGATCTGTACTAAGCTAGCGACTCGAGTACTCCTGTAATTAATCTAGCAGCGCCATTAGCGTTGAACAGTACGCTTTCACCAAGCCCCTAATTCGACGAATCTGCAACCCCCCAGTTGGAAATAGATGGGGAATATGCAATGGCCGGCGCGACACGCGAATTTTCACTTTCTCCCCCAAGGCTCTAGCAGCGAAACTTCGGTCGTCCGAGTCATTCCTCATCGCGTCGCGAACGTTTCAACACCTGGACAAACGAGCTGGCGAATAAGTGGCTCGTACGTCAGGGAACATTCTATTAGCCCAGCTCCGCGCCCCGGCAACTGGATAATTAATTTCGCGCTAGAAAAACAGCCCTCGTTATCGCGCACCTGCGATACCGCGCAGGGAATCGTTCGCAATCAACTTCGTGGCTGTGTCGCCGGGTGGTCACTCCTTTTCTTTGTAGCCCTCGTGAACTCGCCTCGTTCTAATAACACCGTGTGCCTGGACGTTAGAATTTTTAGGTCATCGCTGGGGTCGCGTGCCTCCGATGATATTATGCAAAGATCAAGAACGACGGGGGAGGGCGAGGGGTTGCAGGAGATGTTGATACGGGTGGAAAATAATCCCGTGCGTGCGTGCATGCGTTAGATGCTTTAATTCTACATCGGCCGTTTCTGTGGGATAAAAGAGCGTGCTTTTCCCCTGTGAGCTTAAAACGACCGTTTTTCGATACGATGCTTTGCAGATCGATGTGGAGTGCGATGCAACCGAGACACTTCTGTTTTAGTGGGAATTGAATAATACTTGTTTCAAGGGTGTTTACCTATCTTTTACACTGTTATTGGGTTAATGGTTTTCCTGCGGCGCGAAGTGTGCGCCGTCAGGATTCTACAGTAATCAATTTGTGTTTTTAATGGAAAGCTCACGGGAGCACACAGAGTCCTGATAGGATTGCACCTGGTAACAGGGGACTCAAAAGCGTGCCGGATCTTCGTGTCCCGTTCTTCCGCTCTTTGTTCTCGGGGGAACATTATCGGATAGCTGGAGATACTGCTTTTAGAGAGTCGAGTTTCGTAATGAAATCGTCGGACGATTTGGGGAGGCAAAAGCTCCTCGGAGTTTACGCTCTGTTTTAGGTCTTTCACCCTTGGAACGTGAACACTCTGTCTCTCCGGGGCTTGATTATCGTTACGATGTTTCAGCGGAGTGTGTTTGGCATAGATTTTCACCCGACAGCAGAATCGTGCAATTAAATTTAGACACTAATGGAGTGAGACTGTTGACCTCGATCATCATCCCCCTTTCGCGTGTAATAAAAAATTCACAGCTTTTCTACCGACGTCTTTACTTGCGGTTGAATAAACCGTCTGAAAAACTTGCTAGACACAAGTAGCTTTTTTAGTTAGGTGCAAAAACCTCCCCTAACGAAGCTGAGCGGCACGCACGGCGAGAGTCGACGACGCGTCGCTGGGAAAATCGCGTCGTTTTTCTCGTCGCCGGCTGGAAAAACCGATACACCGTTGTGCAGGGCCAAACAAAACATCGTTGCCCGTGTTTGTCGGCTTAATGGCGGCCAACCCCCTTGCGCATCGTGTCTGTCCCTGAGAAAACGGCGGCGCGTACGTTCCTGCCGTGGAACACGGGAAATAAATACTCGGAAACGAGGAACATGGCAAACAGGAGCACAAAGCAGCCGCGGACAAAAGGCGAGGAAGAGAGAGAGAGAGAGGAGGAGACGAAGGACAAGGGAGGGGTGGGAAGTTTGGACACTGTCACGGCCCCTCGATCTCCGCGGGGGGTCATTACGTCGAGTGGTAATGTGATTCATGCGCGTTAATGAACGGCCTCCGCGTGTCAGGCCAGCTGAATGACTTCGATTCGCTGCGGAAGATGCCTGATTAACAATTGCGTCGCGGGGGGTCGCTCGGGTTTGATTACTTCGATGCTTGTCCCCTGGCACTGATTGTTTTCGGGCAGAAACCGACGCTGGTGGATCGCTTTTCTCGCCGCGAATTTACGGGTCATTGACATTGAATCATTTACTCGGGACAATTGAGTGGATAAAGCTGAACCTTTTTTCCGAATTTTTTCTAGCGTAACACGGGGGTGTTAATACCAAAGGCGTCACTACCTCGACATGATACACGACAGGCTAGAAATTACACGCTCCTAGGAGAGAGATTCTACAGCGGTTTCCGATAAAACCCGAAACGCGTCGAGCAAACATTTCCCTCGGGGTGCAAACAACCAACCCTGGCCCCCCTCCCGGTGTCCGTCACGTCGCGAAAAGGGCACGGGATGGTTGCGAGCGCAGGGCCTGGGCCCCCCCCCCCCCCGGCAGGGGCGGCTGGCTGGCGCGAGGGGTGGAAAATGGACGGAAAAGAGAAAAAGGGAAGTCGCAACAGTGCTTTCTGGTTATTAGCGGAGCCCGGTCTGTGTACCTTCGTGATGGGGAGTCGAAATATAATTAAAGGTTCGCCGGTGGCCGGCCTAAGGGATGTTTTGGTTCCATTATAGCGTGCTCGAGCGGCCCCTGTGCCCGAGGGGTGGCCCCTCGAAAACCGTGGCCGGTCTACAATTACGCCGCTACCCTCACCACGGCTATAAATTTCGATGCATGCATATTCAAAGCGTACACCGTGTCCCTCTTACCCTCTACCCTTATCCCGGCCGCCGACTTCACCTTTCTTAGCTCTCTCTTTCTCCGCGCTCGCCCCCGTGGGCTTTCTCTGTTTCTCCGTGCACCCCGTATCCGCCAGCCCTCGCCCCCACCGCCCACTTATGAAATAATCATAGAATTATTACCCTCCGGGCCAGGCATGCGTGTTCCTCCCGTCGAAATCTCGCGGATGCACGGAGGGTGGCTCGATTTATAATGCCCAGCAGCGAGACTTGAAAGGACTCGCCCCTTCTCCAAGCCTCCTATCACTCCGCTACCCACCCCCGATGTTTCAGCGGAATTACTTCAGCGGCACGGTGTATCGCCGTGTCAAAAATAATTCGAGGTCGTGCGCCGGGGGTGGCTTCTTCTCCGCGTTAATTACTCGGGATTAATTTCGTTCCAGCGTTGTTACGCCGATTCCCGTCTGTCCCTTTGCTCGCGTTTCTCGCGAGGGGGCAGAGGGTTGCGTTTCAAGTTCAAACTTCCGCGCGACGTGGTCCTATGAATGATTAATGCTTGTCTGCTCTCGTGGCAACGATCGCTGTTGCTTCGTTTAGTCAACTGCTGGCTTTGCTCGACCAACATTCCGACGATATCGAGGATATCGATGCGCTGCTGACGACGTAAGGAAGAAAGATGAACGATGACTGGCCACAGGGTAATCGAGAGGTTCCATGGTTTTTTTTCGTCGCGGCGAAAGTTTGCCCGGATGATTCACGGCGATTACGCTGGGCGCCGTCTGGGCCCTCGTTGTAATCCATTAAAGGCACTTTAATAAATTGACAAATATATGAAATATCACACTGGCCGGCCCTTGGTCCGCGCCCTTTTTGCATGCGTGTCGCTAACAGATACGATTACCAAGCTGGAATCTCGAATTTCCTGCAAGTACATCTGCCCCCCGGATGCTTCATTGTTGACGAATCGAGAGCAGACGAGGGAATGCATCACCCTTTTGACAACGGGGGAGGCTTTGTTTGGACAACCAAGTGGGATTGATTAAAGAGCCGCGGCGAGGTTCACGGAACCCGAGCTACTGTTTCTAGTCGTTTCTATTAAAAAAGGAATCACTTTCCCTCCACGCTTCATTAGCGAAACTTTCGACAAAGCTTCGGGGTTGTTCGGAGATCACCGCTAGATAATTCAAGAGTCCCACATCAAGTCCAAAGTTGCTCGAAGTTGGAAAGTCCCAACGGTTCACCAGAATTCAGTCGCTCTAAGTTCCCAGAGGTCCAGCGGCTCTGATACTTCAGGCATTTCTCATTTCTAAAAGTTACGCTCAAGCAAAGTTCTAATTTCTCCCCCTAAGCTGTTTCTGAAGGGTTCCGAACGAAGGTAGAGAGCCAAGAACACCGATAAACATCTTTAGGGGCAACTACTGTTAGCCAGCATCCCTTAGCAACGATTTCCTCGGCGAAACAAATGGTCATGAGTGTTCTGCTCCAACTTCGGGCTAGCTAGAGAACATTCCCCTTCTCTAATTCTATTTTAACCACCGCCACGATCACATCGAGGACATTCCGCGTCGTCACCCTGCAACCCCCGAAGGGCCAGTCTCGCGCGGATCGGATAAATAAAACATTGCCAGTGGTCGAAAGTCGTTGATGCATCTTTCTCGAAACGGGAGGCGCTGGAGCAGCGTTCTCGGTGACGTACAATGTAAAGTGATGTCCTACTAGCCGGGGCAAGCTGTTTAACAAGTCCAACCCCCCGAGAACCACCCTCTCCAGGCCGGTACTCGGGGCCAGGCATCGAGCAGAGCCAGGGGCGCCTTTATCATTGCCAATGACGCGTGCGATACAAGAAAACGAATAGCGCGGTCGACTACACGGGACAAACACATAAATTACCCGGCTCTCCGAGGGACCGGCGTGGCCTTTGTACTTTTGTCGTCGATCATTTTCGCGTAGCGCACGGCCACCGCGCAGCCAGCTCCGAACTTTCCCGGTGAAGACGTTTTGTCAGCGTCGATGGCTCGGGTGGAACCCGAGAAAATATCGGTGAAATAGGATAGAAAAGGTGGGGGTGGGATTTGCGGTGGCTCTGAGTGGAGTTAGGGGGTGGCGAAGCGAGGGGGTTGGAATTTTGAGCAGGCCTGGGAGCTGGCATTGGTTCCTCCCATCGAAATTCAGAGCGCTGTGACTTCCGTAAATCACGACGTATTCTATGAGAGTGGTTTCCGCGGGATCATTTAAATCTCCGCGATACCGTGGGAATATTTTAGAATTACTATTTCTACCTATTCCCGGAGCGCACGCCTCAACAGTAATACCGTTACGTTCCAGTTCAATTTGGAACAATCCGGACTGTAGAAAAATTACTATTGTGACTCCCATTGAATGGCATTGTTTCCAGCGCGTTTTACACATTCATCCTCTGCTTTCGCGTAAGGGTGTGGGGCAGAAAAAAGTGCTCGTGAGCGCGGGATTAATTAATTAACGAGCGTTGATTCTAACTAACTGGGGGATATCGGCCTGACGAGACCAATGCAATTAGATAGATTGTTGGCAGGACTGCGGGGCTCCATTAAAATTTAAAATCACGCGGCGGGCCAGCTGAAATTTTATCGACGCTGCGTTGCTGGAACGCCGCGAATTACGATCACATTATGGGTTTGAATAATGAACAGTGTGGAGATCGTTGTCGGCTATTAGTCGAACAATGATCTTTTCCCCTTGTAACGTTTCTGAAGAATTATTTCCGGAAAATAGCGTTCTTTTTAATTAGATTTAAATCTCTATTGTTTTTATATTATTTTGAAAGACAGATTTTCTCGCAATTGATTGGATTAAAAGACGAAGTAACGTGTTATTTATATGTAAGCAATTTATTATTCAAAGAAATGATGATACATTGGCGATATTCATGGTGCAAATTAATTCTTAAACACACCTTTGTGCTCTGATTACACGAAAGCTATATTTTAAAGCGCTGTATCGCTAATTATCGTGTAATTAACGGCTCAACTATAGAAGTGAGGAAATAATGGATTAAAATGAATACACGCGAGACCGTACAGAAATTTGTAAACTGGAGCAGTAATTAAAAAATGAATATACCTCCGCTCTTGATTGAAATTCTTTCTCTCCGGTAAATAATGAGGATAGTTTTCACGAAACAAGAGACTTTTAATTGAGATACAGCTGCTACCTTCGGGCAGAAACTAAGCCCGCTTAACCAGGTCAAAATTAATTTTCTCTCGAGGAGAAGGATGCGCGATAGATCAATTTCCAACGTGAAATAAAATTACTGTATAAAATCTGTACGCAGAAATGACCAAACACGTGTTTTTAAAAGCCAATGTTTAAATAAATATTCCCTGGGATTTACTCACTCGTGATAACGGAGTGAAAAATCGCGATATATAAATTGTTTAAATCTGTTTAATGTTATCAGCTTGAACGTAAAGAGAGATTTGTCCGGACAACGCATAAAGTGTTATTATTAAACGATTCACCCTCGTAAAAATCAATAAATACATGGGGGGAGGAGGCAAAAACTAAAAATACCGAGACAAATATTTTCATTCATCCCCCGCAATTGAAAATATTTTCTAGCTAATACAAAAACACCCGCGTAAATTCGACCAAGGTTCCAGCGGCGAGGATTTTATGTTTACCACAATAAAACAGTGTTCAATGAATTCGCAGTGGAATACACAATCGAACGATACGCGGTTTGCGTTAAATAATAGCCAGTTTTGCCCTCGTCGCTTATAGAATTCGTATTTTTAAAAGCTAGCGGGTGGTCCAGGTCGTTTATGAAACGCCATATGAAATGGGAAATCTCTTCAATTCCCATTCACACTATAAAGAGACAAACAATAGTAATTCCAGTTTCAATCCTGTTCAAATTTAATGCCAGTGGATAGAATTACACTAGCCAGACGGAGAATAAAATCAGTGAATCTGCAGTTCGAGCATGTGCCATAAGAATATAAAAATTACTTTAACAATAGTAAAAATAAAACAGAGAAGAGTGACGAAATTGTGACCGATGCAATCTCGAGTCCCGACCGCAGTTTCTTGTTAGAAAATGCGCGATGTCGACGAGCAACGAAACGCTTTCCCGAGCGATTCATCATTCCGCGTTTAAGGTCGTTCCAATTAACCAAAAGAGAGAGCAAACTGCGTCAACTTCTGGCGCGTTCGAGCATGCACCACCCACGATTCCTCCGAGCGATGGTCATTCGGTTAATGCACCGGGCTTCGCCGCCATTAGCATAAAACGGCCTGGCAAGACGTCTGACCAGCAGCCAAGAGCCATTTCCAACGATGACAATGTAGCTTCGGATTGTCCCTACGATAACAGAGTATTACATCTACGAGGCTGAGCCGCGCTCGGACGATATTAAAGGGCGCAGTTTCATCGCGAGGGATCGCGTTATTCAGGCTTCCTTTCACCGATCGAATGGAAATCCAGACTGATCGGTAAATAAAGCGTGTCTGGCTTAACCTTTGCTTTTATCAAATGTAAATGTATAACTCTGAGGATCTCCACCTTTCTCTACGCGGAAGAACACTAAGCGCAGTAATCTACAGAATTGCAAGAAGTAATTCTTAAAAACAGATGGAAGTAGATCTGAGCCAAAATTCTTGAAGGGTTGTTTACATACTGGCAAGTGAATGAACCCTTCACATTTTACACTACAACCGCAGAGGACAGGTTCAAAGCGAAGAGCACTCGTCGCTATCGAATCATCGCTGCACCGTTGATTGCCGCATAACATTACGCGCAAGCATCGCCGTTACATTGACAAACGGCTGGCTGGTTGAGGCAAGCAGCGCGAGTTTTCACGAGGCGTAATAGGCTGGCGAAAAACATCCATCCAAGTTGTTAGCAGCTTGCATAACTGGGAATGAGAGGGGGTGTTGTAAGGACGAGCTCATCCGCGAATCACGTCGGCCCCGTCCGTTGTCTTACCACCCTGATTCCGCGAACGAAGTTTCCCCCGAAGCGGGAACCACCCGCGGAACAATATTTCACCCTGCTCGCTCCGCGGCTGTCAATGGGTCCCCGACTTTTATGTATAGCGTCGCGGCGGTGGCCGCGGATTATGCAAAGCGCGCTGGGGAAAAAAGTGGAGAGAAGGTCGGCGAGAACTCGGGGCGGAAATTGCGAGCTGCCCTGTGAGGAACTCTTTCTTCGGGAGGGTGAAGAAGGGGTGGGTCAAGAAGGACACGCTCCACTTCCGCCTGACAGTTTCAGACCGGAGGAATCGATCACCAGTCCATTCTCTCTGATAGCAGCAACGGCTGGAGGATCCAGGATCCATTCCACCGACACTTGTCACCAGCAGGACACTCTTTCTTCCATCGAATTACCCACCAACGCGTGTTTCGAAGCACCCTTGGGAACGGAGAAGCGGGAAGGTGCATGCTTATGGATATAGTTCTCTGCGACGAGTGCAGATGATTCGGGGGTATTCGCGGATAAATCGGAGTAGGAATGTTTCAAGTTTTCAACTGAGAGATTAATCGATCGGGGGTAAGAAGTCAGGGGGTGGTTTCGGTATAATGGTATCGACAGTAACGACTTTATTACGTCGTATGGAAGTTGGGGAATATATAGGAGGCTGGTGTAAACAGCGGCTCGTCTTGGCTGCCTCGAGGCAACCTGAAATACGATTCAAATTCCCTTGTTATGGGAATTAAAATTCTTTTATGGGCCGTATAATCTTACGCCGTGCTTTACGCGTCAAGTTTTCACTTGGCGGTTTTAAAACGCGCCGCGTAAAAAAAGTTACAGCGCATTAACCTTTAGGGTAAACCTAGCGTTTCGTTGGTTTCTCGTGACGGTTTTTAAAAATGCAAGGAATAATCAAGCAGCGTCTCGTGGATCTGAGGAAATGACGTCAGATATCCTTCGTTTAGCTTGGATTCTTCTGCCTCCTGGCAAATCGGGCTTCTTAGCCCTCGGTTTAGCATTTATTTAAATTCTCTGGAGCAGAGTGACGCTCGGAGTAACTAGCCTGTTTATAAATCATCATTTCCCTTCTTCTTTTGTGGAACGCGCGTACAGATGCTCGCCGTTACGCAGCAACGGAGTGTTCGAGTCTGTTACGGCCACATGCATCCCGCAATAATTCCCCGTGAATCCCCGCGGGGGAGAGGAGTTCTCACTCTGCTGCAGCTCGCGAAAATTTCATTCCAGAATTTTCCGGAATCGTTGAGAGAGAAAATAACTCCCGACCTGGCTCTGCGGTCGCCAGATGCGCAAGGAAATCGCAACTCAGCCGTGTTTTATTATGAAAACCTAAATGAGCCTGGGAAACCGAAGCTGAATGAGTCCGCTGCGGATAGAAATCCTAAGAAGCTCACTTTTCTCTTAAAGAAAACACCTTTAGGCGATGACAAAGAAAATTGTCGGGGAAAAATTTATTTGTTCTCTTCTTCTTTGTGTTTAACGGTGTCCACATCAAAGTGGAGGGATTCGAGTGCGCATCGGTGATCGGGGTATCATTTTCACGCTCGTTTCTCGAGTAGCTTGAGTCAGAAATGGTACAAAATTCATTAAAGTTTCGAAAAACCAACTTTTGGTCCTCAATAAGAATTTTTATAACCCTAGAGACTTTTCTAATCAGTCAACGTCCCTTTGACAGAAACTCAAAGACGCGAGAAGCAAAATGTTTGCGGCAGTATCGTAAACTCACTCGTGTTCAAAGTCTTAGCGAAGGATTATCCGCGAAAGGGTCACTCGGCTTATATTAAATCGCGAATGAAGAAATCCTTGGTGGAATCGCGCGTAAAAAGTCCCCTAAAACATTCTGATGAACGGACCAGCCCCATTTCTACGGTTATATTTCGCTGTGACGGCGAATCCAGCTGGTCACAACCTGCACTTCGCCCCGTCATTAGCATAAAAGACGCAGTCATGCCTCGGGAGTCTGCAAGGAGCATCGATCTGGGCGACTACGGCTTGTCCTTAGGAAAAGGAAACGGAAGGATGGCGAAGTTCAGTCGATGGAGCGAAGAGGATTGAAGGGTGACACGAAGGATTCTCAGAAATCCAAAAGTGACGTGTTAAATATCTAATTACTCGACTTACCGAGGAATTATTATTAAGGATAAAAGTGTGGGTTAATGTGACGCAGAAATATTGGCGACTCGAAGAATAGTTTAAAAATATTCTTTTACTTTAATAAAAAAACATCTGTCCACATTGCAGATTTTGTAAAGAAGGATGTTGAAATTAAAAACTAATTGTAAGTTTGTTTACTGTACGTCACAAAGTGGAAGACAATCCAAGGATTTACAACGATGGTACATTCGTACGCGACAGAAGTTCAGAAACTTAAATCATTCTGGAAAATGCACGCAGTCACAGAGATTCAAGAAGGAAATATTTTACATTTAGCCTGCAGATAAAGATACATAACAGCTAGCTGCGCCCAGCCCATCACGTAGCATTCGCGAAGCATACAAATCATTGCAAAATCTGCCAAAAAATTGGACGAATCGTTGTAATGGCAACATTCATTATACAGCTGTTTCCGTTCCGACAACCATTCATAATTACTCGTCGCGCATGCCTGTGCTTCCGGAAACAAGAATCCCGCTGCAAAACAGAAGCTTTCGAAACAGTTCGTAGCCGTTCATTCCAGCTTTATAATTTAAAATCCAAACGGATTTGCTGGGATTTAAATTATTTCACGGTTTTTAATTTACCGAAATAAAGGTGCATAACGAACGCAGAATTTGTCCGCGAACTCCGCGCATTGTTTTATTCCGCTGCATACGGGAAACAAGAGCGAGTGCGATAAACACATCTCGCGTTGAAAATAATAAATCAACCTGCATTGATAAACTTTAACAGAAGCGTAACGAGCACGGTAACGCGAGAAGCGCATTGCTTTATGCAAGATCACCGTTAACCCTAATCGCAGGAAAGTAGCTTCGCCTAAAGCCAAAGCTACCACCCCCCGGAAAGCGAAATCCTTCTCATAATGAAGGGCTCGGAGCGATAATCGGAGGAGGAGAGCGTCGCCCGCGCGAGCGATAAGTTGGCCGCCCTGAAAAATTCAGAAATCTCCGCTGGCCGACCTTTAATCCTTCCCAACTCATCAAAACTTCCAATAAACTCCCCTAACATCCATCCCGGCCCGTGGAGAAAAGATGGGCACAGATTTCCGTCTCATCCCACGATATCAGGAACACGGATTAAACTGCTCAGAGCCGAGGGGCGGAGAGAGGCTTCCTTCCGTAACGAGCCTCATTACGATAACGGGGCGAGCGTGCTGAATTACAAGTGGCACGAAAAATACCGTCGAGTGCCAACGGCGACGAAAAACACGACGACGATCGCTCCCGCTTCCGGTTAAAGCGCTCCGCCACGGAACCCCCTTCAGCCTCGGAGCCGTGTACCTCGGTGTGTCTAGGGGCGCTTCCTCCTGCTTCGCGCGCTTCCCTCCCGCGGTTTAAGAACGCCCAGCCACCGATTTGTTGACACACGAAGTATGAGCCGCGTAACGAGGGAAAACGAACGCCCCACGCTCGGCGTCGTTAACGATATTTCCAGATATACTCCTGCTGGGTGGCTGGATTTAATCCTTCCGCGGGAGTACGCGTTGCTTTCGAGAGCTTGAATGTTTGAAAACGGATCAGGGTAGTTGCAGACTCGATCGACAAAATATTTCTCGCCAGCGCCTGGAAATTCAGACGCTTTGAACCAGCTGTTCGTTTAATTCCTCGAAAATCAGGGGATTTAAAGCGAAAGTGGAGTAATATGAAAAGTTACGACAGGTAAAATCAGCATATTTTTGGTATTTAATTGGCATTGATTGCACGGCTGCAATTTAAAGTTGTTTATCCGTTCTCCCGTTTCCCTGCGCTGTTTTTCCAAATCGATATATGTACTATGTACGTCAGATTAATTTGAATATCTAGGATTCTGAAAGCAGTCTACTTAGATTCTTAATTGACAATTTTTCAATATTAAATTAATGATTGTTTGCCAGAATATTTAATTACTCCGCTAGATCGCGTCTAAATGGCTGAAGGAGTTAAGTGAACGGGTGTGCAGTAAAATTTGAAGCCAGCTAATTCGCTGGGACAGCAAAAGCTTCCTAAAAGACAGCCTTTGCTTACCCACACTCTCGAGTCCATTAATCCACTGGATTCAAACTCCCCAGGCATTTTGTTTTCTAAGCAAGCAGGTCTTGGCCGTGACGCGTAAGAAGTTGAAGAACATCGATCAAGGGAACAACGATGCCTCCAGCATCGTGGGTAGAATGCCAGATTCCTGCCACTGACGTAGCAACCGAGCTTCCTTCTTTGCTCCCCTTTGTTACGCAAATTGCGTGGTTAACGACGTTGCACTTCTGGTTCCCCTCGTTACATGCCTGCGCACCTTCGACTGTTCCCAACATGTACATCACCTCCTTTCGAAAACAAGTGGTGGACACACGACCGACATTAAAAAGAACCACCCTCTAATCCATTAGAAGCCAGGATTTTTCAGCAAGATCGATCACCCTCTCGTTCGATCTCTCCCGCATCATCCCCGTCGACAACTTTGCAGAATCGCAACCGGGGCCATGACAATACCTTCTCGCCGTTCTTGCAAGCGATCCAAGAGAAAGGCACCCACGTCAGCCTACATTCTCCATCCGCGCTGGCTAACCGATCCTCCCCCGTCTTTCGCAGTTTTCACCCAGTCACGCCTCGCCATAACTTACTGTTAGGGGGCAGCGCACCACCCCCGTTGTATCAGGCCGAGATTCTCCTCCGTGCAATGAATTTCCCGGGGACGCATCAGTCTTTCCCACGGCCCTCGCCTCTCCATCTGACCCTGGCGTTCGAGCGCGCAATTATGCAAAGTACCTTCATTACGCCCGGCTGAATTATTTCTGGGTCCAGTTTTAGCGATCGCCCGTTGTCCGACGTGTCGGCTGAAATAAACATCCCCGTGGAAACGTCTGAGAGGAGCAGCGCGGCGAGCCCTTCTCCTCTGCTGCTTAAGTTATTCCAAGAGGGTTGAACGCCCTCGCATCGTGTATTGTAAAACTGCTGGATCCCCTTCCCGCGGCTCCTCCTTCGGATCGTAGGTCTCCTCCATTTCCCTGCACTTCCCTTGCGACTAATGAATGGATTCCGCCGTCGGGCTTATTTTCTGCTGGACTCTCCACGCCTCAAGTACCCGTTTCTGTGTTTATCAATTTATCGTAGAAAGCAGTTGACGCTGTATAGCGAGCGTTTTTTAAACGTTGAAATTTCTACGATTACCACCTGTGACACGTATTCGATTCTGAAGTGAGATGCAATGTTCAGGATCGCCGGGGCCGCCGACAATTTCGCGGATTAAAGCGTCAGTTTCGTCGCGGATGGAACGTAAATAAATAAATGGGAAGAAGCAAGGTGCATCTCGAGCGATATATATCGAAATGGTGGCCCCGTATGGAAACGGGGACGGAAACTTGCAAAGTTATTGGATTGCGTGCCACCGTTCTGATCGAGTAAATTGCCGCGCGCATAAATAAGCTAGCGGTGGGATACGGGCGGAGTGCACGTAAAAACGTTCGAGTGCATGACTGTTTACGTGTATACAGGGTGATTCCGGTAAACCGACGAATTCGCAGAGATGCAATTAGCCTCGGCGACACGTGAGCAAGCTCTTGGAAAGTTCTACCGTTGCGTGTCTAGAAGGCTGCGGGGGTTCTGTTTGAAAATTTGCAAGTGCATACCGCGGGGTACAGTTTTAGCTGGAGCAGCTTCGCGAGACGAGTGCGTTTTATTGGCAAATTTTTTAACCAAATTCTCAGCTCGCCAGCTACTGCTGTTCGGTTACTAATAATTAATACATTAATTAGGTTTTAATTAATTACCAGACAGTAGTGGTTTTTGCGTTTCCTGGGATTGGACTGGCGAAATTAGAAGCATCACATCAATCATACCTGATTAGTATAAATGTTTCTAGCACTCACAAAATAGGGCCTAAGCTCAAAAGGTTTTGTTTCTATTTCTCATTTCGCATTTACTTCATTCTTTCATCATCAGCTGTCGTTTATATTAATTAATTACTGAGAAATTGATGAGATACGATTTAGGTGATCAGGACGATATCACAACTCTCCCCTACATTGTTTACTGCGAGCGCTGACAACAAGTCGTGGCAATATTAATTACGTAAGCTTGTATCGCCGGATGAATCAATTAATTGGCTAGTTTATTCAATCACAACAATTCGAAGGCACATAAACAACTAATTACTTACGCTCTGATGATTCTACACGTTACAAGGGCCCGCGAATTAAACCGTGGTGTACCGAGTCGAATCCAACTACAACGCCAAACCACCCCTCGAAAATATTCATTCACGAGTGCACAGAAAGCCTCGCTCCGCCGTAAAACATCCCTCGGTACCAGCCCGGTACCAAGGTGACCCAGAAAACGCTACCAATTCGTTTCACGGTTATTTCAGCGAGCGCGGGCGTGTCCTTGCTTCCGATAAGTCGCGTGCATGTCGAAATAGTAAAGATAACCCACTCGGCGTTCCCCGGGCTGTGCGCGGGGGCCACGGAGAGAGAAGTGTATCGCGGCAGCGTCGATACAGGAAGTTTCGCGTTAGCTGACGGAGGAACGTCGTCTTCCGTTTCACCGCGGCTGCGGCGACTCCTCTTCGCGGCAAGTACGTCTGGAGGAGATAACCACGCTGCTGCACGAAAATGCAAATCAGAGTAGCGAGGAGAGAGTATCCGAGGAAGCGCATCGCCGCGGGCCACAAGATGGCGTATCGTGAACACCCACCCACCCCCCCCGCAACCCCGTTGAACACAGTGAGCCGTGGCTGGTCCTCGTCAGCCGATTCGAGGGAATCCCTTTGTGCGGCGAAATTGGCCGAGTTCAGTGGCTTGTCTTCTATAAACAAGGCTGGATTCTGGGCCCTGGCAGCGGCAGGCATCCGTTCCGTCCTGTCGACGAAGCGAAACCCCGGACCGGCTCGATCGGCGGAACGCGTCAACACGTTACCGCCGCCAGGTTTTGCGATTACGCCGAACGTGAATAGTTTGGGACACTGCCGTCTTAATGGGCCTGGAGCGGCCGGATGGCTGAGGAGGTTTTGCGAGTGGGTGGATAGATTGTTAGCGGAACTTAGCTACAGATCAGCTTGCAATTTGGAGAGGTGGAGTGAAAGTACAGTGGATATTGTATTGATGATTCTAGGGGTAAGAAGGTTTAGAGAATTGATTTTAGAAGACTCTTCTCAAGCGAACCTTCTGCTTGGTTGATAATAATACACAAAGACACTTGCTCACGTTGATGTTACATGGAAAAATGAATGCGTTAGATTAGAAGAACTCCGTGAAATATCAGTCGGACGAAACAAAGGGGAGGAATGCTGCCGCGATCTGTCGTAAAAATCCATCCACCGTCAACGCGGCGAACATCCCAGCGGAATCTCTGCGGGGGTTGGGGAACGAGGGGGATCCATAAAAGTCCATTTTTCTTGCGCGGCAGCGCTCTTAATACTTCCGCGATGCGAATTCCGCGAATACGGCGGAGCCCTATAAATTTCTCTTTTATTTTCCCCGAAGTCCCCGACTCCTCGGGAGGCACGTCGCCGGTGTACACAGCCGAGGAGCGGATAGATCGAAGCTGGAGGGAAAAGGGGAGAGCGGTGGCTGGTGAACGGGAGGAAGAACGAAAGAGGAAGCCATGGGGAAACAGCGCGTTGAAATAAAGCACGCGGGGATTTCAGCCTCTGGTAACTGGGTTTGGCTTTCAGGCAGCCGACTTTTAGGCTACCGGGGGTGAATAACGTATTAGACGGGTGACACGGGGGGCTGGTGCGCCGCCCCTCTCATACTTGGTTAAACTTTACTGGGAACGGTGACTCTTCGTGCGCGTGGAAAGCTTCGGGATGCTCCTTAGCAAATGGCGACAGGACTTGTAACGAAGAATTCGTTGCGTCCACGAGACTGCGGTTTTAGATGAGTTGGATCGGTTCGGGGGATTCAACAGGTTCAGATTTCTGTGGAAATTGACTGGCGTATTAGAATCTTTAACAAATGTAGGAGAAAAGGCGATGAGACTCGAACCTACGATCTTTGGATCCACTGCGCGCTGGCTAGCAGCGTTAAGAGGGATTCTCATAATTTTTTTAAAAATAATTATTGTTCATATTGCATTAAACTCTTCTAGGATATATGAAAGCATCTTCAAACTTGCAAAAAATATTTTTTTCATGTCGATCCTTTATATCATTTATTAATTATTCTGGAATCATTGCAACTCACACAATTGGCCATTCCTAATCTTCATGATAAATAGCATGCTCTCTTAACGATCCCACTGGTAACAGTGTCCCAACCACCCTTAAAAACCATACGTCTGCAACAGCCGACAGGGCGAAGAGGAGAGTTAGACGCAGCAGTCGGCGACTCCCTTTTTTCCCGGCGAAATTACCCCACTTCGTCCATAATCCAGCACCCCATCGCCGTGAAAACGCAATTTGCGGGCTGGTAATGTCGCAGTGGGCTCGTCAGGCGTTTATCAGCCGAGTCTCCGATTGGCCTGACTAGGAATAAATTCCATCCACGGGTAGACGGCCTCCCCGCCCGTGCTAAATTCACCCTCCTGATCGCTAATAATTCCTTCCACACCCCTTCCGTTCGCCCTTCCGACGCTCGTGAACGCTCGCAGCCTCTGCGTCGCAGCCGACCGGTTAATGGATGACGGATCGATGCGCGGAGACTGCTCGCCGGTTTATTGCTGTTGGTTAATCTATTATCAGGGCGCGTTACATCGCGATAATTGTCTCGGCGACGGGCTCATTAACGTACCCGGCTGAGGGGAAAAACCACCGCTAGCCGGCGCAATTTGAGGGATGCTGTGGCATCTCGACGGTGAAATCGAGGCTAGGGGCGCGGTGATTTCGTGCTCGTACTGTAATGCCGGGGCTGTTACGCGTCAAGTGGTGGTTTTTATCGGGTCGTTTACGAGGTCTTCAGGTCGCAACGACATTTATGAGCGGCGTCGTTTCCTTTTTTACCCCGGGCCGAACTCTGGCCCGAGGATCGTAGATTTCAGCGGCGCACGGTACTTAGAGAAACAGGTAGAAATGTTTAGAGGCTGGCACGCCAACCCTGTTGGTATAATGCTGGGCGATTCGAGTAATTGCACGTTAATACTTCGCTGGGTAAATGTGGGTCACGGGGGATGTTACATCAGCGCAGGTTGCTCGAGCTTTATTTCGCGAGTTATGAAGAGGTCGAGCTAGCAGTCGATGCACTTTCGTTATTTCGAGAGGAGTTAATAAGTCAATTATTAAACAGCTATTTATCTTTCTCATTGTAGGATGGACAATGTCGTACTGCTAATGATTTTAAATGAATACAGACGTTTTTTTAATTCTTGGAAACTCGAATACTGGAGCTTGAAAATAAAAATTCTGTTTTCGTATAATATTTCTGTCCCTTTCTGTGTGCTCTAAGTTTAGTAAACCTGTCACTCTGTTAAGTCTGTTATTTTTAACGCAACGGCGCAGGTGCTTGCCGAGTGATTATTCAGTACTGAAAGTGGAGTCAATTAAAATCCATCCATCTTGATTTGAGCCATTGAATTTATGGAAATAGTCGCAAGAAGTTTATGTTTTGTCATTTTTCAATAGAGGGTGATTAATCGACGTGCGCTCGATTAATCACGAACTTGATGGTCGCTTTGGGTTCCGACAAATAGCCGATGGCGATATTGTAAATTGTAATTTACGACATCCCGCGGAGCTTCCAAAGAATATCCTATTTTCCAAGTGAATCCGATACAAATTATCGCGATAAAAATCCCTCGCAACTCTGGGACTACTTTCTTTCCCGTTTCAATGCAGGACGATATTTTAATGCCTACCGCGGTGTCATTAAGCAATGAAGTGCATGCTTTTAATTGCGAGTTCCGTGGACCACGTAATTGCACTTGTTGCGTTCTTCAAACGAGTAACAAGGTCACTTTTCACCATTCGCGCGTTTAAACGAATCTTTAGTCGCTTGAAACGAATATCTGAATTCTCTGAGTTCAACAACGTAAATTCGCACCTACAAGCTTTTTTAAAAAAATCTCATACGTCCAAGTCGCCCATTTAAAAAAGGTGCAGAAAATTCCAACGGAAGGAGAAATATTGCCAAAACTATTACAGCCTTTAAATTGCAATGATTCTTCTCAAAACAAGTGTCATCCTTAAATTGCAATTGCTAGTGAAATGCAACCATTTCGTGCGCAATTCTCCACGAAGCACGTCGGCGATTAAATACATAATTCCGAGATTACTGTCACGAATTTCAATCGGGAAACCGTGGCTGGAAACGATCCGACCAGTTCGAACGCATCCCCTTTATTCGCTCTGGCCAAGATCCCCGTCGAAGATACTGTAATAGCATTGTCACCAATAATAACTATATCGGGAAGCTCATTAGCGTGCCAAGGGGAGTGGCGCTATTATTATTCTCGTTGAAAATCGCCGCTCATTTCGGATAACGATCGCCAGTATGGATCTTAAAATACGATACACTTGTTTAGTCTTCCATTCCGCGGCATTTATTAACAGCACAGATAGAAAAACCCGAGTATTTTCGAGGGATGAATGAAATTCAGCGAAAATAGAAGAAAGCGTCCCAATGCGATACGATTTCGCCTGCGATATCAGGGAATTTCGAGCTGCACGGCGGTCGTTCGCAATTAATATCAGCGATGTCTGCCGCGTTTCTGTTTAATTTTAATAATTCGGAAATCGAGAAGAACCCAGGCTAGTTGCACGTAGAAATTAATTAAAATACAAGCGCGGTATCATTATCCCGCCGTACAGAACGGGCATCATCCCTTAAAATGCTGCACACCCGGATTGTTTATCGCTGCGGGGCCCGTGTTTTCGAAACGTCACAGTCAATACGCGAGCACATCGTTGCCGAGCGAACCTGTCGATTTCATTATTTTAATGGAAATCATGTAATCATTTGTACGCCGCTGGCCCGCGGTTTTCGACGATAATCGATGCACTCTCATTAAGAAATGATAAACGAAATATATATTTGTGTGCTATCAAACATTCCGAATTCATCGTTTGCAATGTTTGCGCGCGCGGTGTGCAACAGCTAGGTGGAATCAGGCTAATAGCAGCAATTTCTGTAAGTTACGAATTATGATCTTTTGCAAACACTATCACTCTCGAACAGTTCGGTAATAGTACCATAATTCCACGCATTCTCGATTTTGAAAACTCGCTCTTGCTTTAATTCATAATATTCAAATTATTCGAAGAATTTTTAAAAGTCGAACGATGTAGACCAGCGAAAGAATATCGACGCGGTTAAAATGGCGAGGAGGGGTGCCTGCGAGGATATTCGCGAGGCAAGCTGACGCGATTTGTGGCGAAGGGCTGAAATGCTCGCGGCTCCACTTGTGCCGCATTTCGTTCACGCAAATAGGTTCGAAAGCGGAACCGAAGGACTGGCTCGCTCGGCCGTTTTCCGGACTAATTTTAATCGCTTCTGATTTCGCGGTTCGCCCGCGTTTGCCGATCGAATTGTTCCGCGGAAATCGGCCGCCTCGGAATGCCACGCATTCAAATCACCGGCTCTCGCCGCGCGTTTTCGTTAACCGTACGCTGATTGGCGAAAACCGAATTGTTTGGCCCCCTCTTTTCCCTCCCCCTGCGCGCCGGCTACTCTTGCCCGGCGTTCGTGCGTAAACTTTTAACGCGGTTCGTTGCCCCGGCGATTCGCTCTTCGTTTTTCCTCTGGCCTAATGGCGAACGGGGCCCGACACAAAAGCCTGCTAGTTTCGAAACTTCTTTTCACGCTGCTGGGAAATAGTTGACGAGCTGAACGAGGGCGCAAGAAAACGCGCGGTACAACGATCGATGATGCCCGGAATTCGAGGCTGGCGGTGGAAGGTTAGGAGCTGATCTAAAAGCTGCACTCCTCAAGTTCTGCTTATGCTAATTGTTAAAATGAAGTGTAAAGCTGTCTTTGAAAGGAACGTTGAATTAAGGTGCTTGGCACCGCGGCCCGAACTGTTCTGGGGCCGCAGACAAAGAAGAGAAGAAGAAAGGAGAGATAAAAAAAATAAAAAATGATTTAATGATACTTATTTGATTTATTTTATTACTTTTATTATTATCTTTTTTACTGAAAAGGTGTGTTTGGGGTCCTAATTTACATTTCATAGTTTAAGTATTCAAGAAACACTTGCAACTGTTCCTTACAAGCCCAAGCACTCAGAACTGAACAGGAAATTGAATTCATGCGAATACTCGAACCCGAGGAAACTAAGGAAAGCCACATTCCCATTTCTTCTTCCCCAGAATCTCTTTTTCCAACCGCCAGCAACATTCCGGGACACCCTTGCTATGACAATAAGACTTATGCGCGCGTAAGTTGCGCGAACACGTGGCAGGGTGCCGGAAGTTTCGCTACGCCGCGAAATTACACTGGCCCCAGTTACATCCGCTGTCGGAAGGGCGCGAAAGTTGCACGAGCCCGAAACTCGGCGAGAAAGAAACACTGGGAAGTCGCGAAGAAAGTGGGACAGGGGGGATGCTGTTGGAAATAAAACGCGGAATGGACGATATTACCAACTTGCCCGGCTAGTTGAAAAGTTAAACTGGCCTCGTACCAGTTTGAATTTCACCCCCTGCGCCCGCTCCTCTTCTGAAGCCTCGTAGAAACGTGTGGCTGCGGGATAAGGGACGGGAATTGTCGATGATGTGACTTAAGCCGTTGCGTAATACCAAAACCCGGAAATGTGGTACATTGCGGTATTTTTATTACGTCTTTCACTTTGTTTTCCAGTTAAATAGAATTACAACGGTGGTGTGAGTCTATAGAGTGGGAGATAGTAGTTGATCTTCGTGGTAATTTAAATTTTAAATAGTCGACAAGTTAAGTCGACAGGTTAATAATATTCTTGCTATCTGTGTTAAAATTACCGTTCGCATCCCCTTTTCTGTCTTCTTCTACCACCTCAACACGCAACAGTAAATTGTGGCGTGATCCTTCAGACCCCCACAAAATGAAAACGTCCAATGATCCTTTCCATATCTCACTCCGTTCGCTGTAATTCATATTTCCTCGCCCAGTTCGATAATTCCTGTCTGCGACGAGCGATATTTCCCACCGTCCGGGCATATCCGTGATCGACACTTGCGAATCGCCGCGGAATGGATGGAAAACGCGTGGAACGTGAGCCCCCCCGGCTCGCCCTCGTTAAGTTCCGTCCGGCGGGAGCGATTTTTTTCGCCGGAACATCCGTCGAATAGTTTCCCAAGTTCGTTTTCCAGCGGCACGCGGATGTGGATAATCGATTCCGCTGCCTATCGGCGGATCGACGCGAACGAAAGTATCAAGGGCTACAAGTGGGCCCCGAAGAGCGCGCCGAGCGCTGGCTTTTGCCGAGTGAAAGCACCGCGAAAGCACACCCGGAGTTTCCGTTTTGTTCGAGCTCGCGGCGTAAGTTTACGTTCCAACGGACCAAAAGCTACAAAGGTTTTTCGGCGGTGAAATTCGACCCCGTTGGCTTCGAATAACGATCGCGCTGCTGGGCAATCGACTTCGATTGAAAGTCGAGAATCAGAAATGGTTGATGAGATAAAAAAAGAAGTTTGTGGCCAGAGAGAAAGAAATTTTACCTCAGCTTCTGGGTTTTCCTTTGTTGAATAATTCTTGAATAGTATTTCTTTCGTGTATAAAAGTAAATGCTTCTGTCATTCATTCAGTATTCGTGTTTTAAATATTTGTTAGAGGATATAAAAATATAAGAATATAAAAAATTTCGAAAGATTTTACTGACGTCAGTAACAAAACTGTGACATTAATCGCTGAATAGCATAGATTTTAGAAGTTAAAGTGGATACTGAGCGCGTCTGACCATATCGCGACTCGTTCCACTAGCTCGCTCCACTGTAGTCGACTTGCACGCTTGAAGCTTACGGTGGAACTCGTTTCGCTGCATTTCCCTTTCACTTTTAATGCATCCATTATTTCGGGAAGCCTTCCAAACAAAAATCCTTCACTTCATTCCTGTAAATTTTAAAATTCACTTCGCACAGCGGAATTTTAAAACACCATGATGAACGTATAACATTACATTTCTGCTCGTATCGTATTATTCACTTTGTAGCGAGTAAATGCAGCAGTTTTACTCACAGAATTCCACTGCTGCCTACCACGCGTTATTAATTATTCTTAGCAATAAAATCAACCTGATTTACCATTAAATTGTCCAGCTGCACCGAAGCACAAGCAAGGAACTACACGGAATAGAACAGAATGAAACCAAGGGAAGGGACAGTAACCGAAACCAGACAAATTTTCCTTATCCACAAATATTTGAATGATTTAATAAACGACGAAAACGATCGATGGTGGCGTGGTCGCCGACCGACCGAGCTAACGAAATTTTAAACCTACGCTTTTGTTTGACGTAGACAAATCGACTGCAGCGGAAAGTAAATAGTCGGGTATTTTTCATTCGTATCGATTCGCGATACGAGACGTTGTCTGGCTCGTATCATCGATAAGCCACGCCGATACGATCTTCGATTATGTTCATTAAATCCCGGATTAAAAGTGCCTTGATCTCGTTTCGATTTTTTACCGATTACACGAGGTTCCCCCTGAAATAATTCCACAAAATTATCACCATTTACTTAGAAACACCGTAAAAGAATAAGAGTCTTTTCATTCACCCTTACCAATATTTCACCATCGCCACTGTAATTTCCCTCGACGGATCCCACCGACAACCCGACATCCATCAATGATTTCGGATCTCCTTTCACTCGTGGATGTTTAGTAATATCTTCGACAGGCTCCTGTCCGCGTCGCGCAAACCTCATCCACTTCCAATTAATTCATACTCACCAGCCGCTATTGAACCAGATCCGATTTGCGGGAACAATCGACGGATACTGCGTTCGAGCGGTCGCCTGATCGGTAAAAGCGTTGTTGTCCGAGGCATCAGTCAGCGGCGAATTAGCTCCGGCACGTACGAGGATTGCGTAAGAACGAAGTCGATCGATGGTGATACGTTCAGGCGCTGGAATTCATTATCCACTCCAATATCGAGCAAAGCCAGCCCTGCGTTAGCATAAATGTCTGCACAGAAGTCGCGTCAGCGATCGATCCACAAATTAAGGGGTCTCCCTAGTGTGACGCCTGGAAAATAGGGCTATATTTGGGAATTTTTTTGAAGGAAATGTACTTGATATTGCGGTTTCTAACTTTGGGGTATTTATTCAGTTACATTTTGACAATCTACTTGAATTTTTTGAAGCATTAATGATAATTATATTTTATGTTATAAGGGTTATAATGAAAAGCTCGCAAAAAAACGCCTGCTGCTGGCGATCACGATTCCGGCTGCCATGGTTATCTGAAACAAAAAACACAGTTATTTTCTTAAGCTATATGAATGTAGCTAGGACTTGAACTAGAATGAAAATAGAAAATCACCAAATAAAAAAATGGCGGCACTTTAAAGAAAAGTTTTCATTTCGCGGCAAAAAAGTGGTCAGTTTTTTGAGCTGCAAAATTCGAATTTTGCAAATAATGACTTCATTCTAGGTCATATCCTAAGAGAACACGCACTCAATATATATGTTAAGTTTTAAGTCGTTTGGTTGAGTAGTTTTGGAGATATCGTGATCGCCGGGCCGAAAAATGTAGTTTCGAGTAAAACGCGTTTAAAGATTCAAGTACCATTTTTCAAATAATAAATCATACTTACGATTAGTCTCCGATGCCTGGCCCATAGAGTACACCTTCCTCTTCTTCATACAATTCTTGTAAAGCTGCATTTGCTTTCCTTCGAGCAGTTCGAGCTTCTTTTGATGCTTCCTGATGCCTTTTCTCTCCAAGGCAAACTCTGTTCACGTCTTGCGTATCGGCAAAACTTTTGGCTTCTGGGCCAATTGTTACTCCCATCGTATTTAATACTCTTAATAGTGACTGGTAGCCATCGTTAAATATGCCAGTTGCTAAATATGTTGCTACTTCAACTGTTTTTGGCCCAGAGTATATATGTTTGGGGGCGAAATGCCAAATTAACTGATTAAAACTTTCGTTATTGTTCTGTGTGTTTCCGCCTAGACATCGCTCTATCAATTCGTGTTGGGATAAATTGGTATAAATGGGCTTTATAACCTGCTGTACGAGTTCAGTAAGGGGTGGATCATGAGTGTAATTGTCGAGGGCGCCTTTTGCTTCGGCTCCGGTAGGGCAGTAATCATGTTCGGGCGCTGTATCAGTGGAGCACTTATGGTGATACGTTGCCCAAATCGCATTCTTCATTTCCTCCACTGAATCCGTGTGTCGTGTAATTGCTAACCCATAATATGCTGTTAAATCATTTATTAACTTATCCGTTAATTTTCCCGGACCTTTTCCCCCTATTCCTTTATGTTTCTTTTTTTCTGCTCTCAAACGAGAACCCATCCTTTTTTTAACGTGTAAAACACACTCTAACTTTTTCACCTGCACGTCATATGGATTCAAATCCACAATGCCCTTATACGTTTTACTGTCGCCATCGCCAATGTAGCGGGTATACATGGCGCCATATCGGTCGCGCGCTACTGTTCATAGCTCACAGCGTTGCCAAAATTTCGAATTCAGCTATAATATTTTAGGAATATGTTCTTAAGATGTTGAACTTTCAGAATAAACAAAAAAAAAAAATCGATTTTTTTGAACCGTCACACTAGGGAGACCCCTTAAACAACCCCCTCGAAAACGCGAAGTAATATTTCGTCAACCGACACTGCGAATCAACAACGCGAGCCCGATTTCGAACTCGATTTTTTTCGAAACGAACGCTGGTTCGAAAAAATCTGGCGTTACGTTTCCGATGGATTTTTCCAAGGATATTTGAAATTCGCCCATGGCGGTGGGATTTAAACGATATTGCGCGAAACGATGGGGAGAATCGAACGAGTTTGGAAAAAACGGCTGATGCAAAACAGAGAACGAAGCGAGGAGTGATCAGGGAGATGTATCTAGGAGTTACTCATCATCAAAGTGGAGTACGCAGGTTGGAGAATCGCGACGCCTCGTTCTGCATGGTTTTCCTGGTATTCGTATAAATAATGGGCTGATCATAGATCATCTCGGAATGCACGGCGCAAAGTTTAGATGCGTTGATTTATAGGCTTCCTATGTGTCAGAGCTCTGACATTGAGTCATCACTGCTGGCAGAGATTTTTCTTGCGCATTTCAGACTAATACGAGCATTAAGTAATGGCTGATCAGTTGCGCTTTTAAATAAAAGAACAGTATCTTGATAAGAGAAACTTTGAAATCGCGACTCGGCAAAGACTGCCGATTCGCGAGGCTCCGCGTCAAATTAATCGTCCACTGTGCAACGACGCTGAAACGCAGAATTTCGACAGACAAATACGTCGACTGCGAGCCGGGCCATCAGATAGAAATCATCGCTGCATGACGAGATAATAGCCTCGTCGCGTATCTCTTCAAAGCGAAATAGTCGCCTAGTCGAGGTGAATCCCAATGAAACTCTAAACGGACGGCAGACAGTTTCGCGAATACTCCAAACGAGATTCGCGAGTGACGTGAAACGCGTTCAATATTTTTGTGTCTCGCTGAAAGGCTAGAGCTCCTTTTGTGCTTTATCGCGCAGATTGAGAACGCAGAATCAGTAGCCTCTCGATTAAAGTATCTACTGTGCAGAAAGTATTTGGAGAACAGCTCTTTGAGGAAAACTCGCTTCTATCCTAGAATGATACGATAATAATTAAACACCGATGCTATTATCTGTAGCATACGCTTTTTTAATAGAACAACCATAGTTTTTTATAACAGCCCAGCCTGGTTAATTGCCTATTTAATACGTCGGCGAACAAACACCAATTTGTAGGCAGCAAACTAACGGAAATCGAACATAGTAGCGTCGAACGTGGAATATCGTGGGAAAACGCAAGCGCCCATTTACCGGTTAAAAAGCAGAATGGGAAAAGGGCACGTTGCGTTGCACTGTCGAGGGAAACAATTTCATGAATTTAAATTACGTGTTCCAATCCAGGCCGAACGGGCGCGAATTTGCTGGATCCTTTTTTTTCGGCGGCCGCGTAAAAGGGAGTCTCGCAGGCCGGGGACAAGCTGCCAATTTGGCGTTAAATTATTTCCCCCCTGCAACCGGTTACAGGGAGCATTATTCTCGATAATGGGAATAACCTGGTTCATCGGGGGGAATGGCCCAGTTAATAATTTATCGGCCGATTCGTATTTCGCGTCGACATGGAACGTGGCGCGAAGACGTTGGCCAGGCGAGCAGCTGAGGCTTTTCACAGTGTCTGAGCATCGATTTTTTTGTGAGCCTGCATCCTCTCTCTTTATTCACAAATTCTCATGAATCTGTAAATGTAAATAAGCAGTGATTAATGTAATTCCTGCGATTCGTTATACCTATATTTTTTAGCATTCTTTGAAGTTCGCGGTAGAGATCGCTGGAAACTGTGCATGGGTGGTAAGATTGTTCTCCAGCCAGGAATCTCGAGGGCGATGCATCGAAGAAAGTTCCGTTTGGTTCGCCGTGTCGCGGCACGAACAATTTCATGAATTCAAATTGCACTTCTAAATTCAAAGCAGCCGCTCCGCCCGTAGTCGCGATTTTACCAACTTAAATGCAATGGGGGGAGGCATGGCTTTTATTGTTATCGCGGGAGGGATATTCTCGAACCGACAAAGAGTCGGAATCACGAGCGAATAATCGACCATGCCCTCTCTACATAGCTACTCGCGAGTTTTCCCAGGCACCTTCTTAATTAGGAAGAATATTTTAGCGGGGCTGTTAAATGTGCCTTCTACGCGTTTAAAGTTTCGGTAAAAAAGAAAAGGGTGGGGAAAAGGATGGGAAGTGGGGAACAAGGAGAACGTCGAAGTTTTAGAATTCAGTTTCAGACGGTGTAGAGAGGAGAGGTTGCTCGAGCTGTTCGCGGGAATTCGCGAAGCTTGTTATTCGCAACAAAAAAGGACCCTTCGAAGTGCGCATTTATTCTCAGGGAGATTCATTTTCTCGAGAAGCGTTTCGTGTAATTTATCCTTGACGTGTAATTAAACGTCATAATCTGGGATTAGGTACACATATATTTGTCACAATTTTTACTGCTGGATGCAAGAAGGGCCTCAGTGCCAAAAGTCAGTTTCGAAAAAAATTTCTCTAAACATTACGAAGTTCGTTTTTTATATATATAGCGAAGTTGTAAAAGTGTCTGTAAGTAATACTTAAAAATTCGATAAATTTACTTAAGTAATTGTTGCGAAGAAAAATGGTAAATTTGAAGATTGTTGTCCCAATATCACACAAACGAGAGAAGGTAGAGGTTTGAAATTTCTCTCAGTGTTCTTTTAAGCAAAGAGCATTACTTAGTATACAATAATTCTAAAATTGATGCTGGATAAATTTTCCCTATGTTTACCCGGCTAGCCCCTTCGCCATAGCTCTGTCAATTTTAAAAAAAGTCTTGTTGCGTCGCGATACGAGGGACATTCCTTGAAAATCAGTGATCGCTCGACAGTCTCGCGGTGTTCGGCACCCCAGAGCCTGCACCGCGACGCTATCCTTCAAAATGTCGTGCGATTCCCCGGGAAAGACGAGGCGCTATCGATTTCCCTCGCGAAAACGCTTCGCAGCGTTTTCCCCGTTCCCCTCTGCGGCGGAAGGTAGCGGCGAACAAAGGGCAAACGGGAGAAAACGCGGAAACCACTTTCCCGCGGCCTCTTGCCGAAGATCGGTCCCGTTCCTTCGAGGATACCGAAGGATGCATCGCGTTGAATAATTGAGAACCCAATTTACCCGCTGGAAAACCGTCGTATCGGCTCGAGACACGCTTTCTCCGCTTCCGCATCTTCGCCGCCCGAAGGCCCCCGCGAAACGCCATTATTTCACGGCGCGGAAGTCCTCCTCCCCTCGCCTCGCCTTTTTTTCCTTAATCCGAGGATCGCGTGCACGCACACATCTCCCCGCTCTCATTAGCTTAATGATACCGATTAATTACGGCGGTAACGGGCCGATGGCGTCGCCAGCCCCCGAAAATAGTCCAACTGGACACCGGTCGCCCATGTTTTCCCATTCGAGACCACTCTTCGAGGATTATCGCGTCTCCCTTCGTCTCCCTCGTTTTGCTCGCCGCTCGCGGCCCTCCGACCCGATTCCTCGTGACAACGGCCGTTCAAACGCCCGATTTCCTACTGCAGATCGGGCATCTATATGGAATCCAGTAAAGGGGATGGATTTTCGATCGTTAGACGAAGAACGACACGCTTTAAACCGTGAGTTCCACAGTTCGGTTTTTGGGTAACGAGTTTGAGCGTGGTTCGTTAGTTTCGCGCACCCGCCGCCGATTTAAAGGGGATGAAGGATTCCGCGGGAGAGCCGGGTAATAATTGTAATTGGAATGTTTTTGCGTGGGTGGGGATCGCGGAACTTTCGCAGTTCCCGGCGGGAATGTTTTTCGAAATTGGCGGAGGGATAATGAGGGTTAATTTGGTGAAGTAAAAGCGATCGAACGGGGACTGGGACGAGGAATGCTCTGGGGAAAAGTTTCGGGATCGAGGATTTTAAATCTGGACGCAATTTTCTGTTTAAATAGTCCTGAGCTCGCGTTCAATTTGGGTAGTGAGCATCCTAGACTTGCAAACTTTCCAGTTGAATTTGGGGAAAATGGCGTGAAACGGTTCATATGGAATTTTTCATTGATCCTTTCACTATTCAATAAAACTTTCAACAACCACAAGCTCTTTCCAAAAGCTTCAACCCCGAATTAATATTCAAAGAGATTCCATCTTCCACACGTTGAAACCTGACTCGAAGCATCTCGACCTCTCGTCCCCTCACGCAAACAGGTGCTCGCGGATATGGACACGCTCGCGACGTCGATGAATCTCCAGGCAGAAAGAGGGTGTTCCCGGCAGAGGCGCAGACTACCACGCCTACGTCCCGAAAATTTCATCCCCTGAATGATTAAAACCTAATATAGGGACACGCCTACCGGAGGATGTCCGTCGAACCCCTCGTTCACGCCGTCGACCCCCTCTATTTCCATTTCCACCCCCGACCCCTGCTCCCCGTCCCCTAATTCCGTGCTCACTTTCACCCTCACTTTCTCCTCTCGATACAGGCTTCTCGCTCACTTTCCCCGATTCCCTTTCTTCCACCAGCGAGCCTCCGACGAGCGAGTCACCCTCGCGTTTTTCCCCCTTTCGCAACAACCCCGTCGCGACACCACCCCCCGCACCGTCGTACATTTCGACGCGATGTTTTTTCGCGTCCTGGCCCCGCCGACCGTCCCGAGAGGGTTGGAACACCCTCGCCGAGAAATCCGCGCCAGAATTTTCACGGTCACTGGCTCCAATTTCGCTCGGCGGTTTGCGGAGGGGCGGCGTGCAGGCGGCGGTTGCGGGGGCTGTACGGGCGGGCAGAGGGTCGTTCTCTCCAGCCCAGGGGGGAAGGGATGTCTTTATTATAGGACTGGGGAGGGGGGGGGGGAGGACGAGGGAACGGCGAGAGCAACAGCCTCGACGGTGATACGTACAATTATACCGATGGTAAAATTAGAAGGTAGCACGGCGTTCCTTCCGTGATTCCGTGCGCGGTAATTGCAAGCGCGCCGCTCATTCTCGCGAAATCGATACACCTTAATGAGACACCCGGCCCCGACAGCATCGTCGAGAGGATTACTCGGAAGACGAACAGCCGACTGGCGAGGAATTTAACGAAATACGTAGCCTGCGGGTCGATCGATCCTCAATCACGTAGGCGGATGTATCTCGTGGCTACCGCTGTGTATCAAACGTATGGTCTTCTTGGTGGTTTACTGACCAAATTGACAGATGGTCTGCTTGAAATGCCGATGTTTGGAAGAGCGGCGCTTACACCTTGCAATTAACCCTTTGACTACTATGCATCGCTATAGTGGCTTCCGAGCGATTTACAGTCACTAGATATCTAGCGATTACTTTGTACAATATGTCGTTGAAAGCTAGATGCTGGATCAGATGCTAGATGCCTTTTTTCTTGTGTACCTAGACCTTTTTAAAGCGTCGCTTCAACGACTCAAGACACCAGTTATTAAGCTAGATCGTAGTATATCAGAGTGTTATTTTTACTTTTATTTTTCCTACTATTTTTCCTCTCTTTTTTCAGAATTCTTTTTGTGCGAACACATGCCACATGTGTATATCTTTTTCAGGTTTACATTTTATTCTACATTCTTACTCTTGTTTCCATGCCGTGAAACTCTATATTTTTCTCTTCCGTTATAAAAGTTAATTATTACAAACTGACTCTTATATTCTTCGTTGTACCTAAAGGGTAGATTTCGTTAAATAAATAAATAAGTAAATACACATCACCTGAATGTCGATCCTGCTCCTCTTGGATGCAAGTTGGAGCAAGTCGGTTTCGAAGAACACACCCCGTATACCCAGAAGCCGGGCGTTCAGAGCTCATAGCTCGTCGCGAGGGGACGAAGATGTTCCTGGAAAAAGTCTGCAACCTAGCCCCCGTTGCAGGTGTAATCTGCAGTAAATTTCTCTTTCCGCTGCGAGCGCGCGATGGCTGCGCGCGACTACGTAAGCCGCCCCGTGGATTTACGTTATCTCGCGATCTCCCCGCGCGATTTATAATCTTTCCTCTCGGTTTCATCCCCCCATCCCCCTTGGTGAACGGAATCCACGCGAGCCCGAATACCTTCGGGCCATCGACGAGCTTCGACGCGACAACCGGACCGTGTTGCGCCCTCGATCCTTGCCTCGATGGAATTTCTTACAACCCCCTTGCGCCCCGCAGCTCCGGCTACACCGTGGATGGTATCGTGCCCGGGGGAATTCCGGCTTTCAGAGTGCAAGGGAAACGTTACTTGCTGCAAAATTTGAGTGACACCAAAATTCAGTTTGCGGAAGATTGCTGGAGTGTCAGAAAAGAATGACAAGGTTGTTGCGAGTTAAATATAACTGATGATCGAAATATTGTTAATGTAGGGAAAGCTCCCTTAAAGGGTCGTGCCCAATTGGCAGGCAAAAAAGAACGTGATTTTAAGGAATTTTTTCTGAAAAATGTGATGTACTTTTCCTACAACTATTTTCTTATTTTAGAAATACATATATTCAGCAACTCTCAGTAATTTTGTTATAAGAAAATATTAAAAAATGATGATCCAGGTCGGAGAAGTCGAGCTCCCCGCTAAAAAACTAGCTTCCGAGAGAATATCTGCTATTCATTCATGTCTTCATATTTTTCTATAACAACTTCTTTCTCCTTACTTGAGGAAAACCTTAAGCGTCCGGCACAAGGGTAGCTCTCCCTTGTTCAAAGAAGGAAACTGTCTCCCGAGGAAACAACAGATTGGAACTTTAGAAAATATATACATTTCCACTCGAGTGCTATTGATTCATCCCTTCGAGGATCGGGCTCGCAGTTCATCCCCCTGGAAACGCAATATCCGGTAGCCAACATTGATCAATTCTCGAAATATATTTGTTATCGTCCTGTTAGCGATAGCTCGTTACAGGGAACTCCGGCGACAGCCTCGTCGACTGCGAGAATACATCGAGCCGCGCTGAAGATGCACAAGGGGGTCAAAGTGAGGGTTTATTGGCCGCGACGGCAGGCGTCGCGAGACGTTCGCGAGCGCTTTCGACGCCGACTTTGCCAGACGGACCATAAGTTAGCGCGACAGGCTTCTTGCTGCACGAACTCGCGTTGTTGCAGCTGTTGCAGGTATTATTTTGGCCCCTGACGTAAATCGAACCCCACCGGCCGAAGGGTGTCAAGCGAGACAGCGCCGAGTCGGAAACGCCACCGGGATAACGCTGATGCGCGTGCGTCCCTCGGGTCCGTCCCTGGATAAAGATCGAGGACATCCGTTCGGCATCGAACTTCTGAAGAAAAGGACAAGGAAGATAGTGTGCTTAATATTCACGATACCGTGCCCCTTTTCAAATCCACTGCGTTTAAAATACCAGCAGAAATGTTCTTCCACTTCTGTACTCCAACTGTATGTCTGCTATGAAACGTAAAAATTTAACAAATTTTATTGACACACCTATAATAGCCGCTATTGAATCCCGCGATCCTTGTTAATTGTTCCTATATTGAAACAGGCCTCCATCGCTCGTATGTACATAGAAACAGCTACAACAAAAACTGTTTCTGCGTAAAATGTTTTATTGAACTTCGAAAATTTGCGAACAAAATATCGCGGAATTAGGGTAATATTTGCTCTCTCGTTCATAGAGAAATGTTTACTGCATGGCTAGCCAGGAATGTTGAAAACGGACTGCAATATTTTGGAACGAAAGAGGTATTGAATGGCAAGCGAGCTCGATGCCCAACGTTTAATTTGAAATCTTCTTAACGCGAAACACGCCAGCGTGGAATTCGGGGCACGGGATCCTGCAACAAAACGCCCTGCGAGATACGAAATGTCTGGTAACCCCCCTTCAGAATTCACGCGAGTTTCCCGGCTAAATTGAAATTCTGGATTTAAGGCCGGTGCTCGGCGTAAAGTTACATTTCCTGGGGGGCGGCCGCTCATCGTCAAACGTCCTGTCTTGTCGCCAAAGGAACTTCTCCGCATTCATAAGCTCCCGAGCGGAAGCAAATTCGGCGTTTCCCACCAGTGATGCACTTTTTCTCGGATAGCGAGGGAATTAACGAGACCCCGGGCTCCGTTCGGGCTTTTACGCTTCGCGTCTCGCTTTTAAGAGTTTCAACACCCCCGTTTACCTTTCTCCGCGATGATCTTAGCTCTGCTCTACTTGTACCGCTTCCACTCGACTCCGATCTGTCGCGACGCGGGGCGTTTGATGTTCGGAAAACTCCTACAATTTTAATAAAGAAACGAGGGGGTAAAATTCAAAATACGGAAAATTTGGGTGTATTAATCGTAAATGTATTGAAAACTGAAGCGAACTTTGGGAATTTTTTAAAACCAAACTATTAAATATATTTACTTCCAGCTTTGTGGATTTAGTTGTCAATCTCTAGAGAATATAAAAAAAATTGTATGCTAAAATAGTAATTATATCCGGAGCTATAGTGCCTCAAATAGAGCGTCTTACAAACCCCATAGAGACTCTTAACTAACCAGAGTAAATTTGTTGAAAAAATCCTGTATATATCACGTGTATATTTTTCTATATCTTTACTAAAGGGTATTACCCTACTAGCAACAAGTGAGACGTGAGCACCGATTTCACAGTCGACTTTCTTCAACTTTCTTTCTCCACAGAGAAGTTCAGTGGCCTAATTTCCCTGCACCCCGTTGCTCTGTACTCGTAAATCTATCCATTCGCCGGTGGTCCACGAGTCTCTCGATTCCCGTTGTCCTTTTTCAATTAATTAAACAACCATAAAAGCGACGGAGCCCCCTGACCCGCGACCAGGTCTGTACGTGACTGCTCCGCAAGCAACCGCCCCGTAGTGGAAGAGCCGCTTGAACTTCCGCAAGTTCTGGCCGCCGTTAAATCCTCGTTACCCCTGAAGATTAATCCGTGTCGGTGGTGCCGCGAGGCCTGCAACTCCCGCGCGTGTAATGTGTGCGATTCATCAAAAGGTAATTATTAATTCCGCGGGAACTCGCGTTAGCACGCGGCCCCAATATCTCAGGGCCAGAACGAGACGCGGCAAAACATCGTTCCATGCGTTGGATCCAGATAATTAAAACCCCTGGACGATATCCCCGGGACCATTTTCTGCTTGAACCTCTTCACCTTCCCTGGAAGAAGCATTTATTTCTGAGACACAGAGATGGGTTCCCTATTTCCCTTAACTTTCTTCCTCTTGTCTATCTTGGTTAGACATTCTTCGATTACCCCCAAGCGCGTTTCAATTCCAAAATCGTATAGAGTATAGAATCGCGGAAAAGTGTGCACGCTGCAAACTCTCGGCTTGCTCGACGATTTAAATTTGGAGTGTAAATGAATTGAGAGAAGGGATGAGTGGAAGAAGGCTGCAGATTTTATTTTTAAGAGGAAGTAGTGGGGGTAGTTTTTATTTCGTAGGAATAAAGTTTCTAAAGATTATTAAATATTCCCTGCCACAAAGTTCCATAAGTGAATCAAATTAATTTCATTCCGTTCATGAAACATGCATACCCGTCGCAAGCTGGATTTTAATGGAACATTGGGCGGGGCTGGTTTTTAACTCGTATGCTTAATGAAAGCGCGGAAAAACTCGGGAGTTTAATGCATGTGTTTCGGAATAATACAGTACCGGGGGAATTTTATTTTATTATATTCACGAAGTCAATTTTCCCGAGTAGAAGCCAGCTTCGGTCTGTTTCACCCGCGATAACATGCTTCCCCAACGTTTCGCGAACTGCGCTGTGTCGGACCTTGGCTTTGCATGCAAAAGTCGCGGGCTGTGGCATTAAGCAAGCTTAAACTCTTATCTTCGCCGCGAGATAAATAATTACATTTCGAGGGAACGCGCGTGTAATTTTTCAACGACTTACCTGCCGCGGGGATGAACATCAGCATAAATAGAATTTCTTTAGCATGCTTCTAATTCCTGTCTTAGAATCCAGGGGCTGGTATAATTTCTGCAGCTCTGGGAAAGAATCGCGTCGATTGCATTGAACATTTTCAAGCGAATTTCGTCCGAAGTACATTGGCAATATTTTATATTAAGTCGTTTCCTAATTTCATATCGGTGGTTGGAGTTACAAGGGTCGTTGGAGACCCAGCCATTTCTGGGACTCGAGCGTTGCAGGAAACATAAGTATTCCCTTTCCCCGCAGCACGATTTCGCGTGAAATATCTGTCTGCAACGCACGCTGCCGCGATATTTCGCGATATCACGCGACAACGGGGCCCTCGTACACCCTGCACTTATCGATTTCATTGTCTCCCTTTTCGTCGGCGGCTACGGGCCGGGGAAAAATGCGCAAATGTTTTAACACCGCGCGGCGTTGGCCGGGGAAGCGGAGCAAAGAAAGGAGAAAAACTTGGATAAAGGGAAGCCGTTAAAGTGGGGCGAAAGTTGGCGACGAAAGGAAAAAGAATATGTCGAGCGAGGCGAAGAAATAAAGATAAAGGAAGAGGAATTGGACGGAGGGGAGAAGAATAAAGCGTCAAGTTTTTCATAAGCTCTTAAGTTTGGCTTAGACGAATCACCAAAAGGAAGCATTTCCTTCTATCCGCCTCTGAATTAATTTATCCACTTATTTACCCCGGAAGCTTCTGACGAAAGGAGGTCGAAAGGCGAGGGTGTGAACGGAAGAGAATCGTAAGTGGGAAATAAGCGCAACTTGACTCGAGGAAACGAGTAAAGCGTGGAACAGATAATGGGGAAAGGCTAATTTGCATAGAAAAAGGGAGGAGCTAGGTCGCGGCGAAGCTAAACCAGAGAAAAGGGACAGCAGACAAAAACTAACGAGCAGCCCGGGGAAGAAAAAAGACGGCTCGAATGGAAATAAGGAAGAGAAACTCAAGAAAAGCAAAGGGTAAAAAAAAAGGAAAGGAGGCAAAAAGAGGAGGAAGCTAGACAAAGAGTAACGAGCGAAAGGGTGGAAGGCAACTCAAACAGAAAGGAAGAGAGTGTCGGAGGTACGATAATAGTCACGTAGAACGGAAAGAAAGACAAAGGGAAGAGGAAAAAGGTAGATCAAATTAACGACGAAGTGGCGGGAAGAGTAGTTTCAGCAGAAGGGAGGAAAAAACTGTTACAAAGGAAATGGAGGCAAGGGTGCAAGAAGATAGATCAAAGTAACGAGCAGAAGGGTGGAGGAAAGAGATTCGAGGGGAAGGAAGATATGTACCAAGAAACAAATAGAAACGCGTAGGACCGGCTTGCGAACGAGACCACCGGAAGCTAGCAACTAAGTAAAGCAACAAAACTCAACGATATCATCAAAAGTCAAGTATGTTCCAACTAAACAAAACTCCACGAAAGAAGACAGGGAATAAAATAAATCACCACCGAAGGAAAAGCAGCAGAAATCAGAAAACCTATGACATCCTCGACGAGCGAAGCGGTCGCAGCGAATATCCGCGCTGGATTAAAATTCGATACGGATATCGCGTTTTCTTCCTGCCAATACTATCTGCCAGCCGTTTCGACGGGGAAATAACGGTCGTTAAATAATTCTTGGCAGGCGGAAACAGGCAGAGACGCGATTCACCAAGGGAGCTCGCTAGAGAAAAGCTGGTTTACAGTGGAAAATCGAAACTGCGCTACGGTCAAGGGTATCGTTGGCGACGGGCGATACGATCTGGTCATCGATACCAGGATCAAAGAGGGAGCCGGCCATGGGTCTACCAGCAACAGGCACGTATTCAATTTTTCCAACGGGGCATCGCACGATAAGCGCCGCGACGCATCGACAGCGTATTGTCTTCCTGTCGGCCGGATCTTACGGACCCTCTTCCGACAAGATTTAAATAGCGAACGATCTGCCAATAGCGTTTTGCGTACACAAGGGAAACGGTGATCGAGCATCCTGCGGGCTTTACGCGTTCGGCTGGCTCGCCAGGGGTGTTTGCCTTGTTTATGGGGAGGGTTACTGCGCCGGCTCTTGGCTGGTAACGCGGGTGGAAGGTGTTTCACCGTGGTGCACGTGATAGTGTTCTAAAGATGATGTTCGGCGGATGAAGAGGCTGGGCGTTTCCCTGCAAATACCTCGAATTGTTTCTCGTTTAATTTATGCTTGCTTAGGGAGGTAAGGATCGTCCTTGATGTACCTTCGGTAATGGTACGAGGCTCCGGGCGAGTCTCGCGAGGGAAATAACTGAGCGAGATTCGAAGGAGGCAGTGTAATGGATAAATGAAAATTCCTCCTTATGTGACAATTACTGTACTTAAAAGCAAAGTCGGGTGGAGCAGGGAGAGTCTGTTATTAGAGCAGGCTTCGCGGGGGAATATTCTTGTGAAAAAGTAGCTGCTGCCTTCGTAGGATCCAGCGTTCGTTGCATCTGTATTCCGTGCACGCAGGAGTGCTTCCCCAGGGGAAGAAAAAGGCACGGCTTCTATATGTATAAACACGAGGACCACATTTACTTTGTTATACTTGCTTCTCCACCCAATAATAAAATAGACCGCGAGCGTAGGTACTAGATACAATATTCCTGGGTGGGTTGGAGGGACTCGTATCGAAATTCAGGGTGTACAGGGGAGTAATAAAATTGTTTGCGACACCGTGGATAGTGTTCGCGATTTTCACCAATATTGAGAAGATTTCGGTGTCCTTTTTGCGTGTTGATTGTCGTTAATTTAATTAGTGATTTTATTATGCATCTGTCTAACGAGGTTCGACTTTCCCCAAGAATGATTCAAAATATTCGTACTGGAGGATGAGTGGAACATGTAAATTGTAACGAATAGATGTGCAAGGAAATCTGGAGAATTCAAGGAGAATTTACAGGAGAACTCTGCGCCTTAAACACACATTAATTCTCATAACACAACTTCCAGCATTCCACTCATCCCCTAATTTTAAAATACCTTTCACTCACAGTAGCTCTTTAAACACTACTTAAATTTGTGAACTAATTATATGAGGAACTAATTATTATTAAGTCCGTATTCCATTCACATTGTATACGCGGCGCGGAGAATATAAATGGAAAATAAAGAGGAAAGAAAAAGCCAAAAACTATTATTCACTTTGCGGAATGTATTTGCTTAGACCATCGCGCGTTCCACCTATTCTTTTCATTGGCACCAAAGCCCACTCTGTGCCCCGACTCCGCAGCAACTCTGTGTTTCGCCGAGCCAGCCTGGCTTTAATCCATTAGTCGAGGAACGGTGGACGCGCGCGTCCCACCTCCCAAGATTCATTTTATTAATCTATTTGTTTCCCCGCTGAACCAATATCGACGGGGCCACCGCTAATTCCCGAATTAATCCGCGTCCCTGCAAGCTGCGTAGTTTACGCGCCGCCCGCAACTTTCCATTCGTTATCGCGTGCGCCGCGCTTTGTTTCCACGCGGAGGGACGGCGAGGGGTGTCGGGCACTCGCGCGCGCATTTATCGCGCGAACACGAAACCGATAATGGAGAAACGGCGGGGTGGCGCGGATGATAAAAAGAGAACCGGGAAAAATGGGGGGTGGGCTACGAAAGGGAAAAAAAGGGGGAGAACGGTGAAATTCGGCGTAGAATTCAATCGAGGATCCTCGAGCTGCTCGCAACTTCCTGCACCTCCTTTCCTTTCTTTTTCAACGCCCTCCTCCGTTCCGCCTGCCCCTGTTGATTCCGATGCGGTCGAGCTTCCCTTCCAGCCCTTCGACGATTTCGCCGCGCGGTGCTGGAACGCGGCTCTGTTTTTAAATGGGGAGTCGCGACGATACCGAGGAGGAAAATGCGAGATAAGATGGGCCCGCCAGGGAGTGACACTTTGGGGAACTTTTTTGAAATTGCTCTGCGAGGTGGATAGAGAAACTAGGTCGGGAGAAATCTCTGTGATGAGAAATTAGCGGCCGCTTTGATACTCGATTAAGAGGATTTTATAGTAGATTGCTATGTAATTGGGTGTGAATTAAAACAAAAAGAATTTAGAGACGAATAATATTGATTGCATGATAATCAATTTATTCCCCGTTACTGTCTCCCCGAATCCGTTTTATTGTCGACGGTAAACCAAGAAGCACTCGCCGCAAAACTATAAAACGTTCAATTCTGATAAACACATGTTCAGTAAATTTTTCATTTTCGATTTTGCGAATAAATTTGCCACCAGAAATTCCCATGCAACCGCGAGAAGCTATACAGAGCGCGCATTGCGACCTGACGTACTTCGCGATTTTAATAAACATGCTTAATCCTCTTGGAAGTGCGAGGCTGCGGTAACTTTTAAAAGCAGACGGTTCCACCCACGCACACTCGGGCGTTGAATCATGATAAATACTGCCCGCATCCAATTTATACTTTGGGAAGTTTGCCTTACGAAAGTGCGAAATAAAAATGAATTGAAATTACAGTAAACATTAACAGCCGGACGGAATAATCCACGTCTGGTGTAACGCGGCGGACACGATGATCAATACCGTGACGGGAAACATGGCGAACGTGGAGTTATACGTGTTCAGACGCTGATCACTGTTCCCTGTGCAATATTGTAAACTTTCGCGAACGATACGATGCACTTTCCGCGGAGTGGGGGAAAAAAGCCAGGATTTTATAGCGGATTCATATTTTACCTCGTTCCGTAACAATCTGCAGAATTTCACGTTAATTTAATACCCGAACTGTATGCATAAATAATAGCTTAATGAATATTGTATGCTAGCAGTGGCTTCCCCACTGCATTTTCGTTTTTTATTCGCCTCGTAGCGCTCTTCACTTTATCGGAGCGCGAGTTCCGGAGTGAAAAATGCATAGAGGCAAACAGTGACGAGTCCCTGTCGAACGAGCCGAGGAGGTCCTTGTAGTTTCGAACATTTGCAGACCATGAATCGTGAATGTTCGCTGTGCTCCATCAAAGTACACTACCCTGATACGGAGTTCCGTGCTCTTTTTAGTGCTGTTTAACTACACCGTTCGTCCTGCGCCGCGGGACGGTATCAATTAAACAATTAACCAGCTTCGCCGGCTGGCTGGGATGTCTTCGGTGGGATTGTTGGCGATTTCAGAGAGTTGCAGGCTCCAATTTCGTTGCAATTTCTAAGCGGCCGGGTCAACAAGGGAAGCTGAGTAGGAGATGCATCTTGATTTCGAAAAACACCGCGGAGTTAATTAACGGATACTGTTACGCGCTGGTTTTATGACGGTAGAATCTGTTCTCAGTTTCTGGATTCGCTACAGATTCATTTGCAAGCTAGAAATAATTATTTTGAAAGCTTGAAGTGGGTTGCCAAACTTTTAAATATATATCTGTTTTCACTCCTGCAACAAATGTCAGTCGATAAGAGAAAACACCTGTCAAATATTTTTGTAAGAACCACTTTCTACCCAAGCATCACAATCACCGATTGTCACTCCAATATGTTCCCTTGTCAGTGCCGAGGGTAACGAAAATTAAATTTGCAATCTCCAGAAATTGCACTTGAATTCGCCACGCCCCCGTTGCCCAACAAAAGGAGGTATAAATCATTGAAATGAAGCGTGGAAAGAATGTTTCCCTTAAATGATTTACGATGTGCAGCGTGGCGTAAGCATGAGGCTCTGAAGGCGTCATTACTATTAGCGAGCAAGTCTCCCTTTGTCGCCTGCGATCGGGAGCAACAGATAAAAGGAGCGAGAAGCCGGCGAGGGGAAGGAAGCAAAGCGCGAGAAACGAAGTGGGCTGATAATCATGGGGAGGGTAAAAAGACGAATCGAGGACAATGCGGAAATAATAGCGGAGGAAATGATTACGGGAGGGAATTATCGTCCAGGACTTGTAACAGCTTTCTGGGACATTGGACTTGCATATTACCCTCTCAGCACGCGTTTCACTAGCTAAATATATTTCATTAATTTGCTCGAATTATGCCCCGCGCAACTGATACAGAAGCCACGGAACTTCCTCCTGAATTTTCCGCCGTCAGTACACTGGGAAATAAAAGTTCGAATAATTGCGCGGAGCGAGTTCCTTTTACTACAAAATAATTCCTCTCGTCGCGAACGATCGCTCCGTTTCGACGTCTTTTCACGCAGCGGCAAAACAATCGATGCTTCTGGCGCTTTGTTTCCTTTATTAGAGGCTCGTAGAAAAATGCCACCTATCGATGGAAAGCCGATTCGTCAATCAGTCGACATGCTCCGCCACGTTTCGTTGCATCGATCGGACTTGTTCTTCGGGAGAGGAATTAAAGCTACTAAAGATGATACACCGAGGTTCGGCGAGGACGAAGTATGAATATTCAGACGCGGGTCACGCGGCTCCCGCGTGTTTCCACGCACCGAGACCCGCCGTTTATATTCATAGCTGAAAATAAATCACGGCACGCGGAATAAACTGTCCATTCCGCGGCGTTCCGTTGCGCCTTCGTCAGTGTGATTAATTGAACAGGCGCCGGTCAAAAAGTGACGATTGATAATGAGCACGGTATCGATCGTATCCGTCGCGAGCGATAATCACGGAAGCGTTAAATGGAGGATTGATCGTTCCGCCGGCGGAGAAACGAAAATCTCCACTGCCTGGATCCGTGTAATAGCATTCACCGTCGCTTGTAACGACTGATTTTATGGGTATTCGATGAGACCGATGGCAGGACGGCTAGTGCGCTGGAATACTGATTATCAATCGTTTTGTCAGTTACAGTACAAATGTTCTGTAAGCTGCTATGGGACTCTATTGGGTATTCTGTCTTACGAAGGTAAAGTTGAGCAGTAAAAATTGAAGTAGGTATATATTTTCCACAGTCTCGGATGATTTCGGGGCCCCGCGACGTAAGAATCTGAAAATTTTAGGGCTTCAAAGTTCCCGCTTGCCTCTTCAATAAAATGTAAATAATGATTACCCGGCCTCCATAAATTTCCTCGGAGCTTGTGGCTTTCCTCGGGAACAGCAATTTCAAACTCGCACCGTCGTCGAAACGCGCCATCTTCTTGCACGCGGGGATAAAGATAAAGGAAAAACTGAGGCCGTCGAGGTGCGCGCGAATCGCGATTTGTCCTCCGACAGAATCTTTCCCTTGTAAAAGATGGAAAGCCAGGAGCGTTGCCGTTCATTTTCGACGCGTATTATTCATCGAACCGCGACTCGAGCCGGGGCAGGAACAATGGTCGGTTGAAAGCAGGAAATATCGTATCTCTTTTGATGGCCAATAACCGTGGGGCCGCCGTTTCGAAGGGGATATCCGTTGCGAAATAACGGGGAAAAGAGGCGAAAAAACGAGTTGGCGAAAAAAGAAAGCAGAAGCCGTGTATCGCGGACCCTTGATAAATATTCAGGGCGTACGCGCGGGGGAGGCGCGTGGGCGGACTTTAATTCCAGAATTAATGGACGTTCCGTCGAAGTTGACACGATTAACCCTCGTTAGCCTCTGTCCAGGCCGCGATCGTTTCCGCAAAAATGGCAACTGGCGAAGTTTAATAAACACCGTTAACGGAATTATCGCCGCGTGCGATTTATGGGTTATCAAGCTGGCCGGGCCCGTAATCACGGCCGTTCCACTTACGCGCGTCTCGACAGCTTGAAATACGGCAATGATTGTAATTAGCCGAACGGAAAATCATTTCTGTCGATGGCGCGGGGATTGCGACTCTTTGCGACTCCGGGGGACAGTAGAGTTTGGGGAATAAGAGGATAAGGGATGAAAATATTTTTAAGAGAGATTTATTTAACGCAATTTCAGTTAATGCAAATTCAATACAATTTTTTAGGGGATTATGAAAATTTATTTAAAGAATAAAATCTAGTTTTGTTTTCTTTTTACAAAGTCCCTTGTTTGGGGGTGATAGGGTCTCTTGCACCCTTCTGGATGCGTCACTAGGTCCTCTCTGAATTCTTCCACCGATGACGATTGCGATTTATTTCAACGCTTCGGATAGCCTGATTCTATAAGTTCGCCTTGCGTCCCATTTTTCTTCTACAAGTGGAACAGAATGTCCAACACCGAGCGGTTTTGAAAAATGTTAGACTGCCTCCGCAAGGGACAAGGAGCAGAGAAAAGGTACCTACCCGGATCCTTGCTCCTGATAGTCCATTGATTCCGAGTGGTCGAAACGAACGACGGTGGTGTGTAAAGCCTCCGACAAAAGGGAAACGGTGGAGATAGGAATTGAGAATCGTTGAATAAAGAGGGAGACGGTTAAAGATTCGACGGACGTGCATAGATGAAAATTCCTAAGTCAAGAGGGCCGGGGCGTGGGGATAAAGGGGACTCGCGAAAAACGGGGCCAGGGCGGTGGGAATTTGCGCGAGAGGTAGCGTTCCTTATTCCCAGCCCCGAGCCGCGCGGGAATCCTTTTGCCGGCTTTCATTCCGGCCGCGCGGTCGATCGATCTCTCGATATCTTCCGCCTAGATGAAGGATCAAAAGGACTATGAAAATGTCGGGCGAGCAAAAAGACAGTGGGAAACGGGGTAGAGGCGGTCGTCGCGACGAATGGTTTCCTGGGGGTGGCCCGGGGGTGCGTAACAATAATCAAATGCCGCGAGCCTCCTCCTGGGAAATAAGGGAGCTCGATAGGGTCGGCTGTATCGTGGAAAATGGCGACTCCATTGGGCGAAGGTGAGGAATTGTGGTGTGATGCGCGTTGAGCATCGATTTCCGCTTATCAGACACGCTGGATGCGCCGTCAATGGATTTCCTCCTCTTCCTTCGACGCTCCGAACCACCGTCACTGTTTTATAACAGATGAACGGGATGTGTTATGGTTATTAATTGTCATGAATTTAGCAGTGGACGAGTAGTATTTATTGTAGGAGAATCGAGGGATCGTGGAATTAGATTCGAATTGTCAGCTCCTTTTTCAGAGACCATTCCTGTCGACACTGACAACCTTTACGCGACTACCTCTGTCGACCTGTTTGCCGCGTTTCATAGCACCGCTCCGAGGCTTCCGCGTTTCCACTAAATCACCCGCGAGAACTGTCTTTTTCACCGATCCTGTCTGGTCGCCACTCTCTCGTCACCAACGAGGAGTCAAACGTAGGGAACCTCGGCGTCGTCGGGGTTGTTCATACGTCAAAACGTCATTTTCGATCACAGCTGCTAAAGTGTACACCAATTGACGCAGTCTGAAGGATCCCACCTCTAGCACGTAATCTCGCGGACAGTAGGGTGGAGCTTTAGCAGTTAAAAATGTAAATGAAGTATTTTTTAGCTACCCCTATATATAGATTAATTATGCTCATATTCTGCTCGATTTTATTTTTCATAAAAAGGAAGAAATTGAAATGGTAAGAAGGTCGTATTTTCATAGTTGAAAAATAAGCTCCATCTTAGTATCTTCTTTCATTTAGATATAGAATAAAGTTTGCCAAGTGAAACGACTGTCTCCCAGAAGAATAAGTCAACGGTCCGTGACACAGACTCCACTATCTATCAAAGAAAATGTGTTCCACAGTTTGCACATATTTTTGCACATAGAATCTCTCCCCTTCAATCTCACTGCGAATTACGCCTCGGCTTCTACGCAAAAATTGCAAAAAATTGCAAAGAAAAGCCACGAACATCCTCCAACACTGTGACGCACGGCAGCAATTGGAAATTCGCGCGAATGAGAATAAAAATGTCGAGGCCAGGCCACACCTGTTCTATGCTCGGCATTTTTCAGATCTATCAGAGGAACATTCCCTGCAGCCTATAATTTTTCACGGGCCCCGTTTCCTCGGGGGGCGGCGGAGGGGCGCGATTCATTCTCTTTCATCTCGATACAATCGATGATCGGTTCCCGATATGCCCCCTATCCCGCGGGCGGATGGGAGCGCGGGTGGGAAACATTCGCAGCACGCTCGAAAAAGGGAAACGCCGGAGCCGTTTGCCTTGTCTCCCCTTCCTCTTTGATCCTGCGTCCTTCGCGCCTGGAAAATCTTCCGACCGCCCCCGCCCCATGAACGATATCGCTGATTGAAAGCGGTTTGCGGCGCTGGATCCACCGAGAGACCGTCTCGAATCGCGAATGAAAGGACTGCGGACTAAAGATTCGGCTGGCTGGTTTGGCCGGTGGTTTGCGGAAGGAATGAAGGCACGTAGAAAATTAGCGATAGTGTCGAAAATGTTTTTTAAATACGATCCCTTCTGTGATCTCTGCTGAATCTCTGTTCGACGAAAGGAATCTGGATGGAGGTTTAAAAGGTAAATTCTGGAAATTTCTGGAGGCAGAAGGTTGTAAATATAATAGTTCATTTTTTTTCTGTTTTTTTTTTCTACCTCGTTTTCTTTCTGTTTCAATTAATTGCAAAGAAACTAATTGAAACTGAGACGCATTCTTTGGCGTGAAATTGATTAACATCATAAGCTTTAAAAAACATGTTCCTTTAAAGCTTATAATTTAAATAAACATTATGTGAAAGAAGAACCCTCAGCTTCGATTTATTTCTCTGTAATTAATTAAAAAAGAAATGCTTCATTTTCCACAAAAATGACTGTTTAAAACAGCCGTTGCACAGAGACCACCAAGGGATTAAAAATGATTACCCACGAATGTTGGCACAGTTGAAGGAATAATTCCTCGAGGAAAGCCATCGATTTCGTCTCCGCGCTACTTCCATCCCGGATGAAAATAGTTTCAGCACAGAGAAAACATTCGCGACAGTTCAAAGGAGGAAACGCTAGCTGGGGAGTTCGTCTTCCCTTTTGATCCCTCATCCCTCTGCATCAGGATTTCGCTTCGATATCGCTGGCTCGATTGAAAATTGCTCTTGCTCCTCCGAGTACGTACCAGGAATTCTAAGACGTCGAGCGTGGTTTATCGAGGCCTCCTTACGAAATAATAATACAACAAATCGTAGAGTTTATTCCATCCCTGTGTGCCCGTTTCTCTCAAAACCCTTCCCCCTCTGACGAATGGAAACGACATTGCAGGAAACAAAGGGAGCCACGCGAAAGTTAAACGTCAAAGCTCGTTACACTCGCCGGATTGATTTAGCAGACTTCAATTTGTATCCGATTGAAATGCAGATTTCGTTCGAACGAGCACGCTTAATCAAGGAATATTATCGAAAAATTATTTCTAGCCATTGTTAACGCGCGTAACGCGCACGTCTCGCGCTCCAATGCCCTCGTCGTTTCACGTTCGACTCGTTTGCCGGTATTGAATAAAATCCGATTGCCAGATGCTGCCTGTAAACGGCCAAGCCGATTGGCAGCTGCAATTATGGCATTTCACGCGGGAAGATCGATAAACATTGAATAAGTCTTGATGAAAACGCTCCCGATAGTTTCACACCGTGCCCTTTCCCTTAAAACACTGTGACTTCTGTAGGGAAACCTAATTCGTAATATCGACAACAGAGAGAGGAATATTAAAGCTCCTAACGGCGACATTACCATCGTTGATTGCTTCCGCGACTTCCGGCCCGCGGAACGGTAAGACGCAACCAGCAACCGACGACCCTTTTCCCTCTTCTTTCCCCATCTCTCATATCCTCAGCCTGCGACCGTTTCGTCCCAGGAGTCCTCCGGGATCTCGTCCTGAAAATTGAAAGGCCGCCTCGCTGAAACAAGCACGGAATGGGGGCTCGTTCGTGAAAGAATAACGAAATAATATGGAGAGGACGCTCGGCTCGTTTGCGAGATGCTCCTCCAACCTGATTCATCCGGAGATTGAGGAAATACTTAGACGGAGCATGCTCATTGAAGCAGTGGCAAGTATAAGGAGATGCAACTGGGTGAACTCTGGGAATATCTGTTATATACACTCCGGCTTTGTTACCGGATCCTCGAGGGTCATCAAAAATTGGCCCCTTTCCCTCCGGCTGGGATAATTAATTAATTATTACCCGTAGGAGGTAGTTGATCAACAATAGCGACGAATCTCGATTTACCTTTTCTCCCGCGCGTAACCACTGTCCTGCGGCAATTCTGATCATTCTGCAGCTCTCTGTTGCGAGGCAGGTAATACGAGAGTTAAATGGGCACAGCGGAGCCCAGATGAGGGCATGATGAATGGAGATTGAAAGGATCAGGGACAGCTCGCCTTGGTTGGTCTGCAGTCGCCGTTTCTGCTGTTAATACGAGCCATTACGATCCTCAAAGCCGGAATATGGAGCAAGTTACTGTACACGGGCTGGCCTCATTGTTTCGAGGGCCGCTTTAAAATAATTGTCAGGCAGCATTGTCCGCGCGACAATCACCCACGGTCGTATCCATTACGGTTGGAGGAGCGCGCGGCGTTGTCTTCCGTTAATTCTTCTTCGTCGCATCGAAAACGAAACAATCAGCCTCGCCTACCCCCCTCGATCTTCAAAGCCAGGAGAGGCACTACCTTCGTCACTCTGACGTCAGGCTTCCACCGACAAACGATGGCCCCCTCCCTCCGTTAAAAACGCCCCATCCCAGCGCGTTAACCCCGTTACGCGATGCTGGCAGTTTAATTGAACCACCGGGGCGGGGCTGGATTTTCCAGAAAATTAGACAGCTTTCACGTGAAAATACCTCACGTGTAACCCGTATCACCTACGGGGCTCCCTGAACGATCGGCGGCACGCGGTCCGCGCGATGAAATCGTTGAGGTAACGATTGCGGGGGCGGAGATGTTGCTGAGCGGACGGTTCATTAATTTTGTCGAGGAATCGTTTAACAGTTTTAAGGAAACATGGCAGGAGAATTAAAGAATTTGTTCACTGATTTCGTATTGCAAATTTAAGGGAATCTAATCCCAGCAAGGGATTTAGGGGGTTGCCATCCCTCAGAGAAGAAGGAAAAAAGAGGAATAATGTATCCACAACTGAAGTAATTCAAGAGCTTTGTAAAAAGAAAAGAAAACTGGATTAATTAATCTAATATATAAATTTTATAATCTCCTAAGAAATTTTATTAAATTTGCATTAAAAATATTTTTATCCCTGCAACTCGCTACCACTGCTGACAATTTTGCAATTCAAACTAAAGACTACCATAGACAACCCTTTCGCTTATAAACACCACAGCTGCTTCCGTAGTGCGCCGGAATTAGGGAGAAACAAGTAGTCAGTGTCAACAGAATTGACCGTCGGCAGGCACAGTTGAAACAGAGAGGTTGCGCGGAATCGTTCGTGAGACACGAAGCAGAGGGCGAGATTCGTTAACAGGGCGGAAAGAAACGTCGTGATTAAACCCGACCCAGGCGTGCGCTTTGGTCCCGAAATTCCACGGGAACGACCAGCAAAAAGAATGCCAACGAAGAAGAAAACTGCGGAGGGGCGCGAGGCGGCAGGGGAAGCTGGTCAGACAGAGGGCTTTGGTCACTCGCGTCCAGCGGCAAGTGTATGCGCAGCGCCCGACGACGCACCGCAGTCGCATGAATTTCTGAGGGACACCGGGGAGCGAAATTCCAGGGGAAGACGTCACGCGACCCTCAGCATTCCGAATATATTATTAAACAATTAATTAAAGTCCTCGCGACACGCCTGGAGGACCCCAACGCGCCGGCACAAGCCTGTTATTCAATTATTCAGACTTGGCCATTTCGAACTCTTTTGCAAACAGATTGCCGAACGAAACAGGGAATTGATAATGCCTGGCTTCCACGCGAGCTCTGCGTCTCTCGAGTTCCGCGAATTGCGAGGATTCTGCGATATGGATACTGCGATCTACAGACGGTTTCATCACGACAAACATTTCAATTATTTCAGAGCTGTTTCGAGCGTTTGTGACGCTCCAAGTATCGTGCACCTCCATTCGTTTTGTATAAAAATCTACCGTTAATTTTGTGGAATTTACGGGTTCGTGTATAAGTGGCAAGAGCGGAGATTTCGCGGAGACTCGAGAACAGAGGAAGAAACTGGGGGACCGTTTTTGTCGACTGGCCGATTAAAAAGGGTGCCCTGCCGCGGGGGTTCATTAGCCAGCCGGGAAACGTGGGAAGGATTTATTATTAAGCAGGGAGGAAAAAGTGCCCGCGGTGGATGGTCATCTTATGTACGTGGCTCTCATTAATACGAAATTTTTTAAATTATTCGATTCCGAGTCGTTTGACGTCGCGCTATAAATATTCTGCTTCGGCTCGTTTTATATTGCATTCCATTGCGTGGCCATTTCAATGATGAAGCCGTGCAATTATTGCCGTGGCAGCTTGAATTTCGCAGATTGCCACATTCTGCGAGTGACAAAGGGGAACATTAATATATTACTTAATTTTCCACGCGTATCATTTAATATATGACGCATTGCTTTTATAAAAACGGGAATATTCTCACTCCCAATTGAAGTGTATTGTTAGGCTTTCCTTTTTACTCGTAGGCCAATAAAAATTGTGCAGGAGGGAGAAAGTATTGCGCGAACTTGTCGATTACAAGGTTCGACGGAGTGGTCAATTATTAAAGGTTCATTCCGCCCCACGACCCGAACGACTTACACCTTGTTCTTTTAATGGTCGGTGAATTTTGCAGACGTTCACGGAAAAAGTGTGGGAATCGGCATTTTTCTTACCAGCCACCGTAACACTGAGATCTCTCATGGCTGTTAGCACGACTCCGTTTCCCCTCGTCTGTTCGAAAAATGTTCTAAAGATTCCCTGCATCAGCAGCATATGCACTTACAATTAAAAGCATTACCGCCGCAAAAATACCAAACAACGCCGTCTGACCAAACATCGACCCGTCTGATTTCAGGCAATAATCTGATCTGCGACTGCAAACTCACGTGGATCTGGGGCCTGAGGAACGAGACGAAGAACAGGAAGCTGCGGGACGCCTTGGAGGAGCTCACTTGCTTCCTGGAGGAGAAGATCAACAACGAGGACCTGGACGACAACGAGGCACTCGAGATTACGCGAAATCCAGGTGAGTTGCTCTGCTTACTCGCGACGCCGTTTGCCCTGTCACGCGTTTTCCTCGCGCGACCATTGTCACGCGATTCCGATGCCGAGATTCGCGTCCCTTCTACCGGGAATCCCTCGAAAAGTTATATTCAAAAGAACCGCGACACCGTCAGGTTTCCGAGGAGAAAATGATGTTCAGGACGCTGCGCGCTGAGATGATCGCTTCACCTCGCGCATTGTGCCGGAAGGTAAAAGAATGAGGCATTCTCTTAGGCTTTCTATTGTTTTATTGGCTGTCTGTTGTTTTACTGCGTTTAGAATATCGGACAACAGGCTTGACACACTGTTTATGGGAGACTTAGCAAGGTTTAATTAAAAATTGAATCTTAGAGTAAATAAATTAATTTTGCATTGATTTGGGGAAGTATTACATAGTGAGATTTCTATATAAAGTTTGACGTCAAAATAATTGCAATTTATACGCTATTCGCGGTGTAACGTTCGGCTGCATTCGTTGAAAATCGAAGTTGCCTATGGCCATGAATTCATTGTTAATTGCAATATTTCCAATGAGCGCGTTTGCCCCTTTGAATTTTCAATATAATTATATTGTGAATTATAGAATCTATTTATTTAGAAGATCCTTCTGCCGTTTGCACCTATTTTGATATCGACATATTCTAATTACATTGTGAAATACAAATGGAAATTGTAGGAAATTCTATGTATTAACGTGATATACATTATAAATCTATTTGGAGCCTGAGAAATTCAATTAAAACATCGATTTCACCAATTACACAATGTTGATCATCAGGGTGGTGGTGATTTTAATTACCCCGCTGTGTTTAGTCAATTACTAATGGTTTGATTAAATTGGCATTGTTACGCCGACAAAAATAATCTCGTACCTGGTTTATTGTTGGATATGAAACTGAGCTTTCGGATAAAATTCTACTCCCTTTCAAATGCTTTTCTCCATTATATTCATATTTGTTTTGATAAACCACTCTTTCTTGTTAATGCGTGTATCGCTATCATCACAGGGAAATAACATACCAGCGGGAATACAGGATAGAATAAAAATACCCCGCGTTGCTTTTGTTTACCAGGCATTCTCTGTTCATTATTCTTGCTAAACAATTCGATTTCGCAATACCATTCCCGTCGTCCTGTGTAACAGTACAGCGCTACAACTTCTTTCCATCGAAACAAATTCCATGGAAACGCTAGCCTTTTGCAATTGGGCGCGCAACGTAAATCACCGATCCATTAAAATCGGGTTTCATTTAATTCACCGCTCGCCGACATGCCATCTACTATTATTACCGTTCGCAGATACAAAAATCCAATATAAATCAAAAGGAAATTTTATTTCACTGTTAGCTACATCGGCCTATTATCCCTACTGAATCTCGTCCCGCTGCGCTGTACTGATATTATTGCACGATTCTCCGACATACGCTGCCATTATTCCCTGGAAATAAAAGTTCCATTAAAATCGAATCGTTCGCCTGGCCGACGTAACAAAAGTAGACTGTACACGAGCAGATAAACAACATCCTTTGGAATATTGAAAAATACACTTTGATGTCTCAAAGGGGAAGAAGCAATTTTCTGTTTACTGTTATTTTTAATAATATTGAAACAAGACGCATCTATTTTCTTTAGCGACTCCGTATTTCATCGTTTCCTAGATATACAGGGAGTTACTCAAATATTCGGGCTTGCTTTAAAACAGAATAACAGTGTTTTTAGAAGCTAGAAGGATTAATTTACTAAATGACGTGTTTCGTTATTATAAAAAATTGCGATTATTCGAAATAGAGAAGAAAATAGTGAAAATCGTTTTTTTATCTTTTCGTTGTAGGTACACTTTGAAGTTTTTTCGAGAACCGAAGAAATTAATATTTCGACTTAATAGTAAATTTTTTATTTTATCAGTGGATTCCTTACTGCAAACTTTGGTTTTTAATTTCCCAAAAAGTAGGTTGTATTTATTGAGGAATAGAGTTTCTAATTGTTCCCCTTGGAATGAATTTTAACCACTAACTAGCTTTTCAACGTCGAAATTCCTCGTTTTTCGAGAGTCGAATTTTTCGCGGAACAGGAGCTTCAATTTTATTCGAATAATGAAATTCTTCCTTCCCCATGATGTAACGGAAGAGGAACAGCTCAGAATGCATTTTCGGTGCCTCGACGATATGCATTTTACTCGAATTTTCGGCTCCGTGTTGTTGCAGAGGAATACCTAGCTGGGAACTTCAGGGGAGGCAACATCGACGACGACGACGCTTACTTGGCCGACGAGTACAAGGACGAAGACGGATACGAGGATTTCTCCTCGAATTCCGATTCCCAGCCGAAGGTATGATATACGTTTACCCTCTATATTTTTCTTTCCCTCGATCCAAAGTACCAGGATCAATTTTCACTTCGATTCCGTCCCGTCTTTAGAATTCTGTCTGAAAACTCGAGCACAGAAAAACCTCTCGCATTATTTCTCCACAATATTCTCCACCCCCTTTCTAACAATTTATTAATTTCCTCGTTCCCCGACAACTTTCCTCGCAATTTCCACGCGCAGTATTTAAATTTTTTTAAACATCCCACGCGTAAATCGAAACTCAAATGGAATTAAGACAGGCTAGTGGTCGTGAACTTATAAACGACGAAACAGAGACCTCCCATTTTAAATAGTTCTTCCATCAGCCCTTGCAGTTCGAGTGGCGCGCCCGACAATTCAAACTTAAGACGTTTAAAAGTCACTTCAGCCGACACTTGGAGTTTAAAACGTTTGAGGGTCCAATTTATTCGAGGTTCAAGGCTCCCTGAAACACTGTAAACCTGCCAGTAAAGCTAGACGTTAATCAAAGCCAAGAATATTTCATTTAATTAGAAGCGTGCATCGAACGCTGTAGCTCGAGTTGCAAACGGCGATAAAGTTTTACATGTCGCCTGGGCTCCATCGTTTACAGCCCTATCTGTTCAGTGGAGCATTCCAAGGGGCCGTGAAAATACAATGAATCCGGGATAAAAACGTTCAAATTTCTTATCACGAAGCTCCACTATCCTTCGGTTCCCTCGCTTTTCGACGTGCGGGGAATTTCGCGCGAGGTATTTTTTATTTAAATGTCCTAGGGGATGATAATACAGATAAGCTTGGCAGTCGTGACAATTTTTCCAAAATTCGGGAGGAGAAAAAAAGCGGGAAATAAACGAACGCTCTGTCAGTGGAGGAACTGCAATTGAAGGAAAACGAACGTTCGCTCGTATTGAAAAATGTAAATCGCTTTTTTTTGTAACGTAGATTTATGACGCCACGAAGCTCGTGTTTTACCAGCCTTTCGAGCGAGTTTGTTTAACATCTCTCGCCGATAGATTTCGATTTTTATTATAAATACAATTAACACAACGCCCGTTGCTATCGCTCCGGTTTTTTCAATTATGCTGGAAATAAACTCGTCTGGCCCATAACTCAAAGTGTCCACAAAGCCATTTTTGCCGTATCGACAAGCGCAGAATCGATTTTGGGGGACCGTTCATGATATTCTTTTTTTCTATTCACATTCCAGAAATGGCAAGTGATTTATGGTCGAGGAGCAGAGGATTTCAGAGCACTGTGTGCGAGGGATTACTTTGATTATTTATATCGCCTGTCACTTGCTCGCTATAATTTAAAAAAACTTAAGTTGCTCCTGAAACAGAAGGAAGTTCGAAAGAATCCCCGCGAAATTCAATCTCCTGATATCCCAGCGTGTAATCGAAACGTTATCTCGTGGGATTTCTCTTCGATTGGTTATAAAATATAGCGCTCCTGCGCCAGATAACGAAATTCCAAAACACGCAATATTACTCGTTTCGATCTATCAACCACTCAAGCCACCACATAATTTCAACTGCGTCTCGATTAAAAACGCTGTTACAGTATCTAATCTACATGCTTATTAACCAAACAACACAGGCACTCCATCCATTTCTTCAGAACAGTAAGATCCATATGTAACCGTAAGAAACCTCAAGCTAACACTAACCTCCCTCACCAAAGCGGGCGCTCTTCAAGACTCCCCTTCGCCGGCCTATTCTCTTGGTCCAGCACTAACCGGCTTGTGACACTGCGCTCGTTGCAGGTGCAGATGATAGAAGGGAAGCCGATGCACGTGAAGAACCTATTCGAACTGAAAATGGAAGAGCTGCCGTGCCCGGAGCCCTCCAGGGAGGACCTAATGGCCTCGGAGCAGCCGTCGAGCCGCCACGAGAACGCTCCCGTGGGCTCCTCGGGTTCCACCTGGTTCTCGGCCTCGCCCAAGCCCATCCACCCAGACCTGTCCGTCCTCGTGTACTCCCTGGCCCTCCTCCTCTCCGCCCTCTTCACGTAGAAACGGCTACACACGCCGGACGACCCGCTAAACAGATCGGAAGGATGGCCCACGGACGAGGACGACGAGGGTTCTCGGTGTCGCGAGACGCGTGCATAAAACCAGCACACCGGCGTGCGTGCGTGTGTCGCAGCGTATTCCCTCAGCTGGAAACCGGCTGATCGATCCCTCGGACGATCCGACGGCACCACGGGCGACCTCGAGTCTCGAAAACAGACGCCAGGGCTCCTCGTCGTCCCCCGTCACACCGCCTCGTCGACTGCACCCGCGTAATCTTTTCTAAATCTCTTTGCCGGCGCTCCGGCACGATCGAGCTCACCCTCGCCGGGCCACCCACGCTCCGATCTGTCATGGAAATAGCCGAGAGTTTCGCGCGCGAAACTGCCAGAGCGTGAGCCTCGTTACGGAGTCCGTTGGAAAGCTTCGCGAGGACGACGACGAGCCGCCAGGAGGATCTCGGACACCGAGGACGCCCCGGGTGCGTCACTCCGTCCCTGCGCCGCCGATGGATCGTCCTCGATGATCCTGCCCGAGAATTCAAAGTGTCCGAAGCTCGGTGGCATCTCGGATCGCAAGCCGGTGCACTTCCATCGGGCTTAAAGGTGATTCCAGCGGATATCGCAGCGCGATTCACGGAGAGGACAGAAGCTCGCCGAGCACCGCGGCGGTGGAAACGCGTTCGATTCCACTTCCGCGCCGCTATCAGCTGTACGTTTATGGGGACGCTTGCCGTATCTACTGATAGAAGCACTTTTTATTGACGACTTTGTATTGCCGACTTTTTGACGTACTTTTTTCTCCAAAGGGGATCTCTTTTCTTACACGACCGCTGGTATTCTACGAGGATGCCTCGCGCCAGTTTTTAGAAAGGAACGTTTTCTCTTCAGCCTTCTAATTATCAGATAGCGAATCGTCTCTGTCATACGTTAGAACAATCACGGTCTCGTCGTTTCGTGTCACACTGGAACATTTTAAAAATTTCTATAGATCGTTGACTCTATACATATATATGTACATATATATACGTACACGCGCATACACACACGTACACAGAACACGCGAGCATGTAGATGGTTTACCCACGTGTCGGTGGAAATTTCACGCCGCGTGTATCGGCCCTCGCGAGACTTTCGTTCCACTCGGAGCGAGTTGGGAACGGAAGGAGAGTTGGTCGGGAGGCGATCCGGCGCGAAGCTTAGTCAATTCCCCGTGCAATCCCGCCCAGTTTTATCGGCGAGCAGAAGATCGTCGTGGACCCGGCCCCGAGGATCTCTCGTTGATCGTCCGGCCGAGGAGTCTCTCGCTCGAAGCGCACAAAATCTTCGTATGCCAGCAGCAACTGTCGGTGACGCGCGACGTTAGGCGACACTTGTACAAATTAATTGATTAATTACTACGATAGGGGCTAGCCGGACATCGTCGTTCGCCCAGCAGCGCGATGTTATTACAATGCGTTATTATAATACAGATCGATATTATAATAAATTCTTGTTGTAATACTGTTATAATCTAGGCGCATACGTGTATAGGTACATACGTGTTTCTGTGTTCGAAAGATGCCCGACATTGGTAGGCGGTTCGACCGAGCTGGGTCTTCTTCTCGATTGGCAATTCTCGCGGCAGATTTCGCGTGAATTACAAGGGGCGAGGGAATGTATGAAACGGAGTAACCGCGAAGGTGAAGTGGAAAGGTACGGATCGCAGTAGAAACTAAAAGTGTTCCTGCGTGCTGAGATTCCCCCGGGGAAGTATCAAAACTCAGAGAGGTTTCAATCTAAAACCAACCTCAGCCAAGATTGAACTGTACTTCCTGTCCAACGGAAGACGCATCCCTGAACCTCCGCTAAAAATTACATCACCTTCGCCATCGTCACACGCCACCTCGATCCACTCTTTCACTCCCAAACTCATTCCGCTTTTTTAAAACTGTTCGAGAGCTCGCCATTGAAAGGCAGAACAAAGCTGCGACCCTTCCAGCCTCGACGAAAGCTCGATCGAGCCGCTTATCCGCGCGGAACCTACTCACCCCTCTTCGGTCCTGATCCCATCGCATGCACCCGATCGACGTTCCGCGACGATTCGAATTCCCGGCGAATCGTCTTCCGACGATCCTGCTCCACGAGCCGACACCTCGCTTCTGCCGAGTATCGCGCACGCGAACGACACATGCCTCATCCAATGAATAAATTAGCACGGTCTCGAATTCAAAGAGGCCAGGAGGATCATCCACCCTCCGCCTCTGCACCGTCTTCGTGCCCCAACAGGAATGCAAGCGAGTGTGTGTGTATGTATGCGTGCACGTCTGGCTATCTGTCTATCGTCCCGTCGTCTCTGTCGAGCCTCCTTCAGCGAGCGCGTCTTAATTACCTGCGCCGTTAATTGAACGTCAGACAATCGAGAGTGAACGTCGCGAGCGAGTCGCGGCGACGGGCCGTTTTCTACCGGCGTTCAGAGCGGAGAATAGGAGAGAGGCGATGAAAGGATCTCGCTGGACTCGGTGACCAGGTGGCCAGCGAGATTTCGGTCAGCCCTGACGCACCGGCGTCATTATTCTCATGTAAATAGCGTGCAGCGTTTCTTCTATCGAGTATGTACTTCTGTTGTGCTTGACCCTCAGTGCCATCCATTCGGCGTTAACTTATTTTTTAGCGATTAGGTTCCCGGCGGCACCGACAGCCTCGTTCAAACCGCCGGATGGTTTAGCGATTACGGAGTTATGCGACTTCGTGGAAGACACTTCGTGACGTTTCGGCGCGCGGACGTGGTCTGGAGGTTTTGTAAGATGGAATAATGTTTCTGGGTTTTAAGATCGTCGGCTCCTGGGGAAAAGGGGCAGTAGGATAGAGGCTGTAGTTTATAATTACTGGTTTTGAGTCAGAGATTAGTAAACAGTTATTTGAAAGGGAAATTTGTGTACGAGATTTTTATTTCAAATAATTTTTTGCTCATCTCTGTTTTGAGCGAGTGCACTTCAATTATTGATATTCGTGGAAGAAGTGGATGTTATTTTGATTTGGGGAAATTAGGGACCCTTTGTATCTAATCGGATGTAGAGCTTTGACGAAAGGAGTTTGGAATTTATTTTGAAAGTTTGCAGCATGAACGATTTCTATTTTCAAGTCGCAACTTCGTACTCGCCGCTTTATCCTTTGTCGGTCGATTAATCGGCTTTGCGATACAAGGGCTCGCCTAGTTGCGCTGTTTAATCAGCTTTTACTGGCAATGCTCAGCGGCCCGACTTCAATTAATCGGCTTTTCCACGGGGTAACGAGGTATTCCGGAAAAAGGAAAAATAGTGGTAACTGCGGGGGATCCTCCGCTGAATCATGCATCAATTGGAATAGAGTTGTATCGGATAAAATTCTCCCGTGGATTATTAAAAATTTAATAACACCGGGTAGGACCAAGCTAATCCGCAAGCCTTTAAAGCCTCCAAACTCTCGTCCTTTACCATTTCCTCGCAAGACTACACATACTCGCGAAGCGTTCAAACATTCCTGTCCCTTTCAAGCGTCCTCTTCAAAAATCTTCCCCAACCATCCACCCGCGAGTTGCAGAACACTGGTGATCAAACCACGCGGCTCTTATTGCTCAAAATCACAAGACAGGGGGTTAATCAAATTACCACCCTCCCTGCGTACCCTCCAGACCATCGTCCACTTCGTCCAGAGCGCGAGAACGACTTCCACGAAGCGCACAGTGCGTGACCAAATATGCCTAAGTTAATCTAACGCGATGGATCCGTCAGCCGTGTTCGACTGATTTAATAGGATCGCGCGAAAGACGGAGACTGACGAGCAAGGGGACGAAAGTGACTGAAAAAAGCAGCTTGTCCGCCTCGGTTCTCCCCTCCCCCTTTCAATTTTATTCACCCGCGAGCGCAGCTTTTATCGTTCACCGGCGAGAGAGACGAAAGAGAAAATGAAGGACAAGAAAGAGGTGTCGTTCGTGTGAACGGCGAAGACGCAGCGGCCGTCCAGCCTGATAAGACGGAGCACGGCCGATTGATAACGTGGAGTATCGCTTGGCCCCCCCGCGCGACAGAACGCGACAGAGAATAGAGCAAAGGAAATTATCGATAATGTTGAGATTGTTTGTCATAGTATATGCGTTATCGTAATCTATAGTATCGCGATATATATATTATATAGTATATATAAATAGTCGGACTGCAAAATGACTTGGCCGGAGACGGTATGGGGTAAGTTGATGGAGAAAGTTCGATCCGGGAGAAACGGGGAAAAGTGCGGATCTCGGGATCGTTGCCAGCGCACGTGGGAGCTCTGACGCACAAGGTGCGCCACGAACTTCAACGTGCGCCAGACGACAAGCATTTGTTTTTCCACTATTCTAACTCTCTATTCGCAGCGTGGTAAATAGCGTGCGCGCGAGGGCGCGGCGAGGATCGATCTACTCCACTTGGAATTTGGAAACGATGGAGATTCTTGCAATTTTAGGGGGTGGTTGCTTTGGGGGAATTTTTTTCTGGGGAATACGGAGATTAAGCAAACTTGAAGATATGAAACGAATTGGAAGTTTCAGAAAATTGTGGAATTATAGGATTAAATTCGTGAGAATGATATTTAAGATTGATTAAGGGAGGATTCTCGTATGACAGCCCCAAGAGTAACTGATATTTATGAATTTTTTTTTGGAAAACTTTTTGTCATGTTGGATTAAACTCTTTTGGGATACATGGAGGCATCTTTAAACTTGCAGGAAATATTTTTTTTTAAAGGTCCTTTCTGTTATTTATTAATTATTGTGGAATCTAGATGTGTATCACAGTCATCTGATTGCAAACAAAATAGAAGTTTCTTAAAGTTATCTAACTATCTAATTTACGCTGGGATTTGTGCACTTTAAAGAAAAAAAATGAAAAATTGAAAGAATTATAGCGTTTGAAAGTAAAAGTAAGTTCTTTCCTTAGACAAAATTTTCATATTATTCTTTATATCGACGAAAAAGGTATTATAAATAGAAACTAAAATTAAAATTTTAGGTCCAGTCCTAGTGTAAATTATTTAACTTTACGAAAATGAATAAATAATAAGGAGGACTAACATAAAATAAAAATTCTACAAGTTTGAAAACGCCTCCTTATATCCCAAAAGAGTTTAATTCAATATTAACAATAGTTTTATAAAAAAATTAGCACAGATAAAATCACGATCTCTGAACCACCTTCAGATCAACTTCCCTAAGCCATCGATCCTCCGATTCCACGATCCTCGCGGCGCTTCCTCGCCGAACTTAGCCTAAAACATTTTCTCATCGTCATTGTTCTTCGTCGACTTCGTCGTACATCGCCATCCAAGCGTCCTGCACGATGGCATTTTGTGGCACGACGTCTGTTGTCAATCGAGACGCACGCGCGCGTACAAAAACTGGGAGACAAAAAGGTAGAGATGGAACGGTAAGAAATTAGATATACGGAGAGAGAGAAGAAGAATTACTAAAGAGTAAAATTAGCGAACGGGGTTGCCGCGTGCACCACGTTATTCCCCCTTGTAACCGTAAGTGAAATTCGAGTGCCAGGCGACGCCACGTTGGTTCACGCGATGTTTCTCGTGCGTAGCGCGTTCTCTCCGATCGAGACACGGTATTTAGGCGACACATTCGAAGTTTTTTCAATGATTCTCGAGCATAGGATATCATAAGCTAGGCTTAAGTACAACTAACGAATCTCTCTCTCTCTCTCTCTCTCTCTCTTTCACACACACACACCCTCACTCACTCATTCACTCGGATCCACTGGAAAATATTAAGCATCTTAGGTAGCAAAGATAAGGAAAGTTCGGTGTTAGTCGTTAGAAAGCTCATTAACATGATTCATGGTCCGCCTGATCACACTTTTACGGATTTATCGTTTAAGCGCGAGTGATTAAACGGCGAACCGCGAGCACGAACACGAGTCTCCGTAAATAAAGGGGAAAGTCTGAAAGGAAAAATCGTAACTCTTCGTTCTCATCGGTTCTTTTTCCTTGTCTTAGGCCGCGATTCGTTCCTCCTCGCGTGTTCGTTGCGCGAAACAACCACGGAAACAGCGTTCCTCCGTTTCTTTTCCTCTGTTTTTCTTTTTGCTAAACGATTCCGTACGCAGTTGTTTCTGTATTCCAGGCCACGCGTTCACGTGTTGCGCGCGTATACACATCCTTTTTCGAGAACACGAGGTTTCTCTTTGCGGTCATTATTTAAGCCTACGATTGTAAGAGCGCTACGATAAGTTAAGGTTTTCATAAACTACTTATGGATTTACTGTCAAGCTGTAATATGTATTATATGTTCTTTTGTAAGATCTAACAATAATAAATAAATCGTCGGGAAAAGGAGGAAGAGGCGTTTTCGTTGGGAAGAGGAGTGAGTGTCCAGCTTTGGAAATTGAAACTGTTCAAAGTTTCTAGAATATGGGAAATGGAGAAGATTTCTCACAGACTACAATTTGATCGACGAACTTTTTCGTGGAAAATTTCCGGCAAATAGCAGGAAGATTAATAAGATCTGTTCTCATTGAAATTTCATCTCGTCGTAACCTGTCCAATTTATTTTAACTAAAATCTATATTTAATTAGCCGTTTATTCCTCAATTTCCACTCCTTAACGAGGAGCTACTTAGTCTAATTTCGAAACGATGACACAGAATCCTCGAGTAACCACTTTAAACCAGTCGATTCGTATCTACCGTTGCCTGTCCTCACTAAAGGTTTTAAAAATACATCTTATTAGATTTCCATTTATCGAGTGACGAGTGTGCTAGATATTCAAGGAAAACCACTTTGCAAATTTACAAGCAGAGCTCGGAGGTGACAGCTTGTTTGTCCAACAATTCTCAAAGAAGAGTAGAAAAATACTTCTCCTTAAATTAAGGAAAATTATAATTACAATATCAAGTTGAATATCACCCTAATTCGTCATATATAATTAAATTCCACAACTCTACAAATTAATATCACAAATATTTCAATATTTTACTTTACATTTCAATCTCAATTATTATATTTATGTTACAATTCCTACAACATTATTTCCATTACCAAAAAAAAACTCAATCCAATGCCATTTCCAGGAAAACTGCTAAACCCCGGAGGTCTTCATTCTGCGTCACGCATAATAACATTCGTACACACCCCCCCTAGATCCCCGTCGATCCCCATTCAACCGTAAATCGATCGCGTGCGATCCGTCGACATAGAGAGTCTGTTTGCGTCGTCAGTTCCGCGTTGACCGTCTCCGACGGCACAGTGTCGTTATCAATGTCCCCAGCGTCGTAAATTTTTGCAAATCTTGGTAATTCGAGTGAAAGAAAGAAGTGCGCCCGTTCACCAATTCCCACACGCCCCGGTGGCGGCGCCAGATCGATCCAAATCGGATTTTCGTCGTGGGAGGAATTCGGTGTCATTCTCGAAAATTTGTCGCCAGCGTGCGGGAGCGGCTTAGCGCGATTTTTCGAAGAGTAGAAGTTGCCGATATGACGGCATAAATTACAGCGCGAGGCGGTCGAGCTCCATCGAGGCTTTTCTGGAGAGACACGGTAAGCCCCCCGTGAAATGTGCTCCGGTAAGTAGCTCATAAATATAATAAATATCTCCATCTACGATCGCCGTTACGTTACGTTCGCTGGCTTATCGATCGACATCGATCACGATCGCCTCTCTCCCGGCTAATCGGGCACGCCAGAACGCGAGCGAACTTTACGGTCGCTTTAACGGCCCTCTAGTCGTGGGGACACTTTTAATGGAGCTTTTAAGCGAAGAATGTTGTACCTTTGATTTCATCTATTTGGTGAAACGAGCTTGACTGCGGACGGAGTCTGTTAAACGGAGTAGAGTTGTGGGAGGGTAGGAAAAGCAGCGAGAGAAAAGGAAAACGTTATGGGAAAACGATTGAGGGTATAAAGAACGTGTAAATTGAGAATTAGGATGTTGGATTAATGAGGAATTTTAGAGGGATTTTAGTGAGTGGATTCTTGATACGATGGTATGTTCTGAGAGATAGAAATTGACAGAGAAAGTGTCTTATACCTTTTTATTGAAATTACAATTTCGCAAAGGTGGAGCGTTTATGAATATTAATCACGAATATCGGTGAAATTATGCAGATAGCCGGAAAGTTTCGGTATTAAAAGATTGCCGTGCCTGTCTTTTCTTTCTATGACAGGAAACACATTGCGATCTCACTGCAATTAGATTCGCTAAATATCCCACGCGTCGTTAATTAAACAGAGAGAGTCAATACGGAGTCCGGATAAGTTAAATCGATTTTGTAAATACAGTCTAATTAGCAGGAATTTAGTCCTCTCTAATTCACTGTAATTTATAGCTAACGTTTCACATGTTGATACTTTTCTAAGCCTAATTTCACTTAATTCCCGATGGTTTGTACGCGCGCTGGGTGGTTCAGAGGCAAATGGGGCGGTGGGAGATTCCCGCAAATTGAATAGCAGTGATTTGAATAAATAATAGAGTCATACCTTAAAAAAAGAAGCAGTCCGGAGATAACCTCAGCGCATGCCAGAAAAAGCTTCTATATATCTCACTAAACCACCTTCGTTGCAACTCAGAAAACATGAAATTTATTCAAAGACACAAAAAAAGAGGCTTCTACTAATCAAGACACCCAAAGATTCTCGGAAGCTCCGCGAAGACTCCGAAGCACTCCTAATTCAATCCTCACACGAGCTCCCCGAATTACGAGCCCGATTCCAAATCCTTCTCGGGCGTTTTCGATGGTTCAGCTGAATCCACGGAATAAGGGCCAGCCTTCTCCCAGCAGTGAATTAAAAATTTCATCCTCCAAGGTGCTCATCCTCCCTTTCTTGGTCTCGAGCCAGCCCGGCGTCTCCTTCCTCCGCTCGCCACCGTTTCTAGACACTCGTTGACCCTCTACCCGTCGTCGCCCTCAGTGGTCCCCGGTCATTAGCGTTTAGCAGCGCACTGGACACAATAAATCCTCATTCTCTGCAGGCCTACTTTCAATTAGCCCCGGTAATTGCCGTCGACCGAGGCGGTTTCGTGTTTCAGCATGAAGAATTTCGCGTGGCCGTGGGATCCTCGAACCCGGCGAGTCGCCTATTTCTGGAGAACACGAGGACGCGAGCCACTCACGGAATTATGTAAAAACGGCCAATTGTTGGCAATCCCGCGGAGTTTATATAAACCTTGTCTAGGATCCTGTGGAAACTATCAGTGCGGCTAGATCTCGAGCGGTGAAACGTCTTTCCGCAACTGGAAAGTGACTCGCGGAGATACATATTTTCGGTGGTGGAGATCTCGAGGTTCGAGCATCGAAGGGAGGGAAATTAGAAAAGTGGCAGGAAGGGGGTGAAAGAAGTATATCAATTATTTTGTCACGTAGTCTACACACATCATCAAAGCTATAGGTAGGGTAAAGGACCCAATTACTGACACCTAACCAATTATTGCCACCTTAAGCTATTTTACTTAAAATAACGAATAAATAAACGTTATAAAGTCATACACAAAAAGAATGATGTATTTCAACCTATAATCTATACTATACATTACATACTATAATTTATTTATTCGTTATTTTAACTGAAATAGTGTAAGGTGACAATAATTGCTTACGTGTCAGTAATTGGGTCCTTTACCCTATATTCTTAAAATAATATATAATTTAAATTCAGTCTAAATAAAGTATTCCGCATTTGCAAATTCCTCCTCGTCGCTAAAGTGTCCGAGGGTGGAAGGGAACAACAAATCGAATAATTTAAACGAGCCTGTGACTCGTCGTGCGAGGCGTCGTTAAGAAGGAGGTGAATTCGATTTTCCCACGATGGTCAAGAAAATATTGGGCCGAGCCAATATTGAACGGAGCAAATTGATTTTCGTTCTCCTTCCCACGGCCTCGGGAAGACGCGGCAAGTACACGCCTGCCGGAAAACCGCGAGAGGGACTCCGTTGGTTATTCTAGCTACTGAGCTCATCGTTATTCTAAAAAATAAAAGAAGAAGCCCCGCGCGCGCTCTCCCTCTAAGATAAATCGCATAATTTATGAAAGCAGTTTCCGTATAATCCCCTGCAGTGTCTGCAGCCGTGATTTGCCTCTGTTCCCATCGGAAAGCTATTCCACCCGCAACAGCGAAGTTCCCCGCGTGGAAATAATTGTGCCGCGTGCAATCACCGTGTTCTTTCCGTCTGAGAAACGGGAGCAGAAAGGAGTTAGGCATGTCCCTTAATTCATAATTAGTGAAAATACCGGTGAACCTTAATTTCTAAGTAGATTCCTTTAATCCTTACTTTCCTCTGGAAATAAAATTACTCGGTTCATTTTCATTCGCAACCTTTGGTAAAATACTTTTGCGTGTAAGGTGCGCCGTACCGCATGACTTGTGGATATTAAAATTCTTTCGCGAATCAGGTGGCACTGATTTTTGTAACATTTGATAGTCCCTTTACGATTAATTCATTTCATCGATCCACGGCTGAATGACATCGGCAGAAAAAATTGCCACCTTTTATTTTATTATTCCCAGTGAAGTTGCACAAACAAGGTCGTCGGATGTCCCTCTTATTTCTAATGCATTCGAGCGAATCTGTAGACAATCGCGTGACACGAATCCCCTTTGAATCGTGGCCGAGGAATTGTCTTGATCGATACGACCGCGATAGTTGCAGATTGCTCGCCGAATGGTTTGCAATGTCATTCGCAGTCTCATTATTTCTGACAGTTGCAATGCTTCTTGGAGCTTGCATCGGGAAGCTAAGTAGTATTAAATACTCATAGATTGCTCGTCGATAAAACGGGGAAAGTACCAATTTATTTATCGCGAAACAGTTCTAGTTATCCAGCAGCAATTAATTGCCCAAGTATCAGCTTAACGTAGCCGATTAAATCCCTGACGGATCCTCGATCAGATACATATTTTACAATCCTTTTATTACGAACGCGTCTGCAGCGCCCATCGATTAGCCAGCAGAAGCAATAACTCCACTTTATATCGTCGGATATCTTTCATCGAGCGTATAAAAATAGGCGTGTAGAGAAGATGACTCGCGACACAGTCGAGCAGAGATGCGACCGTCAAATGCATCGGCATTAAGGGGATAACGTATATATCCGTGGGGGAGATTTAGACGACGAGGTCAATCGAGACCAATCGCGATGTAATTGAATCGTGCGCGGAATAAACGGATAAACAATATCGGCAACTGCTCCATTTTCTGGGTGAAATCGGCAATTTCCCGGCCCAGAAGCTTTCATTCGATATACACTGGGTGACTCGCGATAAAACCACAAAGACGTTTCTCACTATAGACTGATGCTCCAAAAAGAAAAATAAAGTATCATTCACCCTCAATAAAATCAGGCAGGTCATTCTGCTTCAGAGTAACTAAAGAACCTCTTCCTACCACTGTTACATCAACCGCTAAAGAATGTCAAAATTAAAAAGTGTTATTCTACAAAATAATTAGAAACTCCCATGCAATCACGAGAATCCCTGAAAAAGAAATTTCTTTCCTTCGTTCCGTTAACGATCATCGCTGCAGTAATTGCCCAATAGATCCTTGCCCCCTCCGACGACGCCATCAAGCTTCGAATTAAAGTACCCCACCTCTGAAAGCCAAGCTCGTCGCTGGAGCTCTCCACGAAATCGAGGAACGATAAAAACGCGAGTTGTCGCCGCGAGTGCACGCGCGTGTATTGTGCGCGAGCATGTGAAACAGGATCGACGGCCAGCGAGGAGGAACGTGCATCTCTGATCGACGAAATAAGGGCATCCAGATCGAAATGGCAAAGGTATTGACCGCGCATTGCCAAAAAAGATGAGAAACGCGTCGCGAAAAATGCCACGTTGACGCGTGGCATCAACAGGCGTAATTTCGGCGAATCGCGCGGCGGATAAACGGCGGAAACCCCGACGCGATTCCGCGTGAAAAAACGAATGGAAATTGTAAAGCGTGGTCTCATCGCGCGACCCCTCGTTACCGCGGAAATCGGGATTGAAAAATCGTGCAAGTGCGTGGCCACTTGTGCCTCGATTTTTAATAGAGGTGTTTTTCAAATTCGAGTCAATAACTTCGCTCCATCGACAGGCGGAGCGATAAAGTACCGTGAATGTGACGCGAACGAGAGCGACGCTAGTGGATTTTCAGCTTTAATGTTATGCGATCTCATTAAACCTGAATAACCCTCCTATCGTTGCCGCTCTGCGCGCGCGATTCCCCTTGCAAATATTATCTCTACGAACGATTAACAGATTACCGTGATTTCGTTCAGGAATCTTCAATTAGGCGTTAAAACAATCGGGCTGGCACGTTACAATCGTTGGGTTAATGAAGATTTAATTGTAATCGAGGATCTTGTAGCGTGAGAAATGTAGTTTTATTATTACCAATTTCAAGTGAATTATAAGAAATCTGTTTATAAAATTATCGCTTTGATTTATCATTAAAAACTGAACACTAATTGAAAAATATATTTTTTTATAGAATAAGTATAGTAGTTATCGAGTTGATGAGTTTTTATTTCTATTTTTGGCGCAGAAATATTTATTTCCGATAAATTGCTAATTAAAAATTATGCGTAAATTTGTTTCGAGTAAATTATAACTCAAAAACTGTCAAAAATGAAATCCCACCTCTCTCGCTGCGAGGTCCTCAATTCATGCAACGATAATTCTGCTTCTTGATTACCAACGTCAGCACAATATTTGTGAGAATCTCATCGATAATGTACCTTAACGAATCTAAGACAGCTCCTAAGAAATTTTATCTAAAATCAGCTCGATAAAATCGGATTCAGAGATAATGATAGTTGTCACGGTATTTTGCCGCGATTGATTGACTCTACCAACCTCTGATTTCCATCGGTTCGGAGCACTCTGGATTTATTTATTATCTGTGATAAAAATGATAGCACGTTAAGGTGATCTGTAAAGATTACATCGTGTTGACCGAGTGCTCTGAATATTATAGTCGAGGCAGAATCAACTGGTCGTTGAAGGCCACAGGTTTTGGTGTTTATTATTACAATTGTCTTTTACTGTCTCCCCCTTAAACAGGGAATGTTCTCCGCGGGGAGCAAAAAGCAGCAAGTATGTCTGCTCTTTCTCGTGCAAGTCGTCGTCATCGTGCTGCTGTCAGTGTTGACGACGTACGGTCCAGAAGCGAACTCAAAATTGCTGAAAAATCGCGCAGGTCAGTGTGCATTTATTTATGCAAACTATAATAACTATATAACTCTGTAACTTATTCGCAAAACACGCGGGTTCCCCCACCATTAAAGTTTCTATACTATGGGACCCATATTTCGAAATTCTGTACACACGTTTTGCATTAATCTTTGAACATTCACATTCCCGCGCCTGTTAAAAAAATAACAAAATTCTAAAGCACATGGGCACGTGCACGCGCGAGTTTTAAGGGTGCTCGAACCTCCCCCCGCTCATCCTTTCAATTATTCAATTCAAACACTCTTGCACGCTCGCTCGCACTCGTTTCATCCGCAGAAATGGAAACACGTTTAATGAAAAAGATCGTGGCATGTAAATTAACGGAGTAAAGAAACAATAATTCTCTGTTTCCCCCCTTCTGTTCCTAGTTTTATTTATCCCCGCGCGAGTTACGGCAAAATTGCCGCGCCTTACGCCCCAATAAAAAAGCGAAGGATCCGCTTACGTTCCGCTTTGGTTCGCCGAGTTGTACTCCGAAGGGTCCCCTTCGAGCTTTTACTGTTTGTACTTGAACAAAGACTTACGAGCGGCCGGCGAGCATCGGGAGACGGCTGCGCTTTCATTTCCGAGTCAAAGGAGAACGTAACGAGTGAAAAAACGAGAAAGGGAAGACGGACGGCCCGAGACGGACCTCGCGGAATTCATAAAATTTCCCCGCCTGTCATTGGCGGAATTACGGAGTAATTAAACTTTCAGGTGACCACGGCGGTGGACTCGCCGAGAAGCCGACGGAGGACTCGTTGCGGATTTACCCGAGTGAGTAAATCGAATTACTTGATTCCGTATTTATTATTCGTCCAGCGGGGAGTTAGTTAAAATTCTGCGCTCCCCGAAGATGAGCAGAAATCAGGGACAGAACGAGTCTTAAACAGTGAATCATTTCTAACACTCGTCGATCTGCCTCGGTGCTTGAGCGTTCTACGCTTGCGCTATGGAATTCCTTATTTTCTTCCTTACAAAACGAGTCGAAAGCGTGGAGTACAGATTTTTCGTACGCGACTTTGTTTTCGAGAGACGCGGCTTCGAAGACTGGCGAAGGGGTTTGAGCCTGCGCTAGTCAGACCACTGTGTTAGTAGTACAAATCAGTCACTACCGAAGACACCTTTCTGGAAAAGGAAGATCCGCGTGAGAAAAATGTATTCCACAGTTTTGATTCCTTTTTGTAGATTATAGAATCACTTTGTGTATAATAAAACAGAGAAAGTGAATTGAAAATTGTTCTGTTTGTTCAGAAATTAATTAAAAGGAAATCTTTACGATGCGACGCAGAGTATCAGTGGCGGATTAAACCCGATTTCTGGCCATCGTGTACTTTCATTCCAATTTATTATGCCGCATTAATTTTATAGCAGATTTATGTAGCCCGGCTTTGAACGAATTAACGTTTTAACCTGTTACATCCATTTCCGCTTTGAGAGATGACTAACATCGCCGTTAATGTGAACGCGGCAGCATTGGCAACATAAAAGGACCCCTGGCTTTATAATAAATCCACTTCGTCGTAGCCTTCCTTGGGATCCATTAATTTAATTTACTCTTTGGCCTTTTGGAACGTTTATTCAACGCCGGTCGAATAATCCGTGCGTACACTCGAACTATTTACTTTGTCGCTCAGCAGATCCTGAATAACATCGCGTTAACGCTACGGCTAATGACCATTAATAATTCCTATGAAATATGGCGGCCAGGTGAATTTACGACGGGATTAAGCGCGTCGTCAAAGTCGATTCTATTAAAGTGGCATATAACGCAACGTTGAAATCAAAATTAAAAGGCGAATCCTCTCAATCAACCACTTCCCTTCTTTTCGGAAAAACGTTGAATTTGAAGATAGTAGGTGCTCCACCGCGCGGTGTTAAATAACAAAACTCGTTAGAAGGCGATCGCAGACGTCGTTTAGTTCGAACCTACGCCCCAAAACGCGAGCAGGGACGCAGAGTTAACAACCTTCGCGTTTCCTTCCTGGCATTATCCGCCGAAGAACAGCGCGGTGGCCAAACTTTCTGGATCCCAGAGTTCCTTCGCGCGCGACCCCCGCGCCAGGATCCATAAAACCTGAATTTAGGTGTTCACCGGAGGGGGTTAACAACCGTATCGCGCGACACGCGTGACGGCGAAGCTCGACCCCCGAAAAGCTGTTCGGTGCTTCCGAAATTTCGCCCCCACGGAAACACATCTTTCCACTCGCTCAAAAATCGCTGCTCCCATTCGCTGGCTGGGAAACCAAGCCCCGGGTCGCGTTGCTCTGCTCGCGACGTTACGACGCCGCATACACTGGGATTTACACAGCGTGTCCTATTACGTCGACGTTAATCCGATAATCTCGGGTCCACGTGTACTTCGACATCTATCTGAGATCTTGAAACTTGCCCGCGGCATTATAATGGAGGAAGAAAGGAACGCCGTGACGAAGTGCAGGCGCGTGGCTCGCGGAGTGCTCTTCGACATCCATCTGAATATGGATCGGAATTCTTATCAGTGAAATATTCCAGGTGGCTCTCAAGTTATTACGTCGCGTAGCCTCGCACCTCCTCGCGTTAATTGATCTAGAATACAGCTAATTCTTCGTAGAAACCAATACCAATAATAGTATTATTACACCAGCTACATCCAAGCACGCTAGTCTTCAAATCACTCCGCGAGAATAAAATAAAATAAACTCGTCTCGACTTGGGGACCCGATCTGTTTGGAATCGAATTCATTAGAAGGCTTCCGCATCGACGAACATAGTCGCCCGTGATACTCGATAACAGAGGAACACGCGCCGGAAAAAAACCAGCTGCCGTGACCTCCTGCTCTTTAACATCCTCCCGATCTTTATCTGATATTCAAAAGAGCTCCCCACTCGAAGACTAGGTGCCTCGGGACGCGAAAGCTCGCCGATCCTCGGCACTCTTTATCGTGTATCGCGTGAGTTACGAGATCGGATTGCAATAAGCGTCTGTGAAACAAAGTCGAGGTGCGTTAAATGAATCCAAAGGTCGGCCCTTTCACTCCTCTACAAGTGCGTGGAAAGTGACGAGGGACGATTTAAAAATTGTGCGTCTTGACTCAGGCCTGCCAGATGTATCACTGTATTAAAGTGTTAGAAACCTGAGGTGAGAGACACACATTGCCACGTGTGCCTTTAGCTGCTCTTCGACGGTGATCGAGGCTAAGGGGAATCGGGGAGCGAAGAAGAAACGATTCCCGCGTCTTCTATAGAGTTCCGCTGGAAGGCTCGGCGCAGATAGATACAGCGAGGCGAGGGGGAAAAAGTCACCCTCGGGTGCCAGCTGGGGGTAATTCCGCGGGGCTGTTATTCCTCCCGCTCGACGAGGGAAGAGGTCGAGGGAGAGAGGAGATGACGACCGACAGCCTATCGCACGCGATCGTGCTCCTCTTTATCGAGGGCTTCCTCCTCTGCGGTTTTTTGGCCACGTTCGATTACGCCCCCGAGGCGAACGCCGGTAACAGGCAGAACAGCTTCGCGCCTCATCTAAATGGAAAACCGAGTTCTTTGCCGGTCACGTACACACGTAAGTTCTGGGACTCGCTCTTTTTCACCGCCCCCTTTTTTCCCTTATTCGTCTTCCCCGTGCCCGCCACCCCCGCCGCGTCGCCCGTCTCGTTTGTCTTTCACGCGTGCGGGCTGCATCTGGTTCCGAGGAGCGAGCTCTCCGGGAAGGGTATAAAGGCGGATAGAATTTCGAACTCGAGGATAACAGATCCTTCTGTCTTGTGCCTGGGGCGAGGGAAACTCTGTGTGGGTGATATTATCACTGACGATTGAGTAGAGATTGTCTGCCAGTAATCGCGTAATCGGTTGAGGAGATATAAACACGTAGAACTGCGTTTGCTGTAATTTAATGTATTTTTTAAATCGCGACAAATGTCCTCCAGGCTTCCTTCCGTTAATCGGAAAGCTCGGAGCAAGCGGAGGGGTGTCTAGCCTCGCGACAAAGGCTCGCGGGGAGACTGAAACAACGAGGCGGGGGTGAAAGAAAGACAAGCTCCGCGGAAAGATAACAACAGACGCGTGCGTAATATCCAGAGAAACTCGTGTACCTATATAACGATGCAAAGAGGCGTCGTCGTCGGTCGGGTGGCTTAACTTCCTCCGTGGAGTCTCTCGGATAAAGTACGTATATTAACGTCGCGCCACTACACCAGAAACCTCTTTGTGAGATACGGCCTGGCACTGTGTTACGCGAAATCGTATTGCTGAGCGTCCACCCTGCTCCGCGCGCCCCGCGGCCGCGATTACCATCGCCCATTTCCAAATTGGTTGTACCCGCGTTTGGTAATTTGTGAACCCGGGCATCCGGTGGCTTCAAGAGTATCAAGAGTCTTTGGGAATCGTAGAAATCCCTAAGAGGAAGCGAGATCTTTTTGGATCGGAACGCTGAGATTCGAAACCGCAGGTTTTTGCCGAATTTCAATGGTAGTTTGTTAAACGAGACCCTGAGATTTTGCGGAATTGAAGAAGACGCGGGCAGTAGGGTTTAGATTTAAGAGGGTGTTCTCGTTTAGATTCTAGAAGGCCATTTATTGCCTTTTTTCTCTGGGACGACGCAAAAAATGCTACACAGTTTTTATCGATGAGGAAATATTTATTAACATTTCAGTAAGTTGTGAAAAATAATTTAGCCGTGTGTAATAATAATGAACTGCTAGTCGGAGATATAGTTAATAGTTTTTGCAGTTAAATATGGTTTAGAAAGAATTAATCATACTCGCGATGATAACGTGATTATTCATGTTATTAAACGCATAAACGACGAGCCAGCGCCGTTGTATCTTGCGAGTCTCGGTGCCCGCGAACTGCGCCAGAGATGAACATGTGGTCAACACTTTAGCCAGGCGAATCTGAATTTCAAAGTGATACTTTGTGTAGATTACAAAACCCGGCTCGGGGCTGGGAAACGTAATTGGTAAGGTAATCTCGTTGCTCTTCAAAGATTATAAATTTTAGCGCGCTGGTTACGTGTGCGCCGGCCAGAGCGACGTGTGTATACGTGTTTTCTTATGGAAATCGCTTTTCGTGCGACGCAGACGAAATTTCCTTCTCATGGAGATACAACGGTTAGCATGAAAATACCGTAAAAATAAAAGGGAGTCTACAGAACACGCGGCCGTATCACCGTCTTTTCCCCTTTAAATAACGAGCAGGATGACGAGCCCTTTCTTCGGGTTCGTTTAACAAAACGAGCCAGTCGCGGAAACGTTATTATGCTTGTTAATTGAGGAGTTGGAATGGTAAACGATGTAAGTGTCAGTAGGTGAAACTTTCGGTGGAAACAAATAACTCGTGTCTGTTCAGTTTGTCACTTGCATCGTTTATCACTCGACTATCGTTATGGACTTTTAGCGTATAGTATTTTTACAAATTTATAGGGAAATAAAAAGAATAGTGTCTCGAAGATTTTTGGTAATTTCATCGTTTCTCACCACAGCGAGGTATTCGCGATTTTATTTTTATTTTGCTATAGCCCTAACGATTAAAATAAATTATTCTAGCGGTTATAAATATTGCCACGGTATTCCGCAAGGAGTTTACACCCTTCTCCCCTAGAAAGAATATTTTTTGCCATTTCAACTCCCCTATTTTTCAGCATTGAAGTGTCAAGTATCTCTAATTAAAATTACACATGCCAGTGTCTAATTTAAACTGGCACTAACTGCATTAACGAGTCTCCCAGTCAGAAATATTTTACTGATGAATTTATTCCTTCGAAGGCAAAAGAAACGAAATAAAAGAGAGTCTGGGAAAGTGTAAATTCGGCGGCTCGAAGATACTTTTAGACAGCGGGAGCAAAATGCAAGCCTGGACTAAGTTTGATACAATATACGCCCATCCCTGCTTCCACTTTCGCCAACTTGCGCTGTGCATTATACTTTGGTAGAAATTTCGGCGTGCTGTTAAGCAGCTTGAAAAAATAAGGGAATTCCCTGGGAGTTTAACAAAGTCTAATGAAACGTTCTGGCCCCAGGAATTTGAAGGCGTGTTAGATTATCCTCGACTACCAAGGAACTCGTTTCTTTGACAATTATTTTACTTGACAGCTCAAAAAAAATTTAAAGAAATTAGAACCGACTTCAAAAAAATAAAGTTTTACTAAAAAGTAAAAAATAAGTTTTTCCCTTATTTAATCTATGACTCTCAAAGTAAAAAATTATTTTTTACTTTTTAGTGCAATTTTATTTTTATGAAGTCGGTTTTAATTTTTTAAATTTGTTTTATTGAAGTCGGTTAATAAAGAGCCGCCCTTAAATTACGTAAATGTAATTTAGACGATTTCTTACATCCCCCTCCCCAAGTATAACAATTCCTAAAATTTTACATTAAACCAAAATAAATTCTCGTTCGATGATCTCAAGCTGGGTGTAAAAAAAGCTCTCTTGATTCCCTTGTCGTTGCTGCTTCTCCCGTATAAAAGTCACGACAGGGACAGCAATGCCTCAAGTGATAAATAGATTACCTGGACGCGCCTCGAATAATTTCGCATGGAACACCGGTTTTCCACCATGAATGCACTGTAAAAGATAGATCTCCGTTCCCCTCCGCCTTTGCTCCACGGTGAAATTCTTTTTTCAATCAGTGGGTATAGGTGTTCATCATATTTTCTGTGATTTATAGCTTTCGCGTAACGTCGCAGGAACAAAGACGCATTACTCTCCTTGCGCATCAGTTTCACAATGCATTTCTCGTCATCTGCTACGTTAATAAAAGGAATTTTCTTGAATTAAACGTGCTGAATAATCGCGACTCTTTTTCTGTATTCGACTGGTGCAAAAAAAAACTGAACAGCGTCGCGAACTCGCTAACTTCTTAATCTCCGCTTGCTCGTCCAACAGTTCCCGTATCAACATCGAAGCTTCCACTTTGATACGGTGCACGCGCGGCCGAGCGCGTCGAAGAAAAGCTTTCCCCCGTTATGAAATGTGGTTCCGACCTACTTGAATTTCGACTTCACTCCTCGATCATCCGTTATCCGCATATAAATTGCGCCAGCGACAGCGACAACGCGATACCTATGATAAATAAATAGATCACTCGGCGAGACGGGCCCCGTCGCCTTTGATCCCCGAGCAGTTTCCAGGGAAATCGCGGAATAAATTTGCCGGCCGGAAGGGGGAAATGTTTTTTAACCAACGCGCGCCACGGGACCCTTAATCGCCACTGATGTGTGTATTTGAATTCATTTTAATGTGAGAAGAGCAGAGGTCCAATCAAATATTAATATTCTTAATAATAGTTGCATAATTCGTGAATTCCTTAACTGTACCGTAAATAATTAATTGCATCTGACCACGATGCCATCGTGTCTGAATAAACACATAGCTATTATCGGTTAAATTTTATTCGATACTTCGACCTAGCAACACCTCCATTTGCTACCCCGGCATTCGTTGCATAAACGTCGCCCCAGATGTGCAAGATTTTCACGGTTATTACGCATTCACGTGCGAATCGCTGAGTGCAAGCAGCCACCCCAGTGATGGATGAGCCCCCGGCGAAACGCGAATCATCTGTTTCAAGTTTCAAGATAGCTCTCGCGACCTAAGACGTCCAGCCGGTTTTTCAATGATTTACGAACATATTTTATACAGCCAGGAGTGTCTGCTCTTAATCCAGCTCCTTCCCTCGGTTGATTTATTCGCGCCTCGATTCGTGAAAGGGGATGAATATTCAGCGGCAAATCGATTACATTTCACGTCGAAGGGTTATAACTGGCCTACGAGCGGATCGCGGGGTAATTTTATCGCGAAGCGTTAGTAATAACCGTAATAATCACACTTATTCAGCGTGAAGCGTTGTCAATGCTGTGAGTGATATTGGCAATAAGATCGATGCTATAAATCAAAGGATACTTATTTGGAATCATATACCCCGAGGATCGGCTTTGGCGACATTGGTAAGGCGGCTGCCCAGTAGCGCGGAGGTCCCGAACGTCGTGGGTTCAAATCCCAGCACCCCGAGGTCAGTTTTTTTCGCGAGTTTCGAACATATAGGAATTCCAAAAGCTCCTCCTGAAAATTACTACTACAGATAATAAATATAAAAAGACCGTGTCAAGACTTAAAAAATTTCCCATTCACAAGTTCTCTCTCCCACCATCTCCCACGTTTCCCCCAGCTCCTTCAGCCTTCCTTCCCTCGCGTGACCATAAACTATCAGTGTTCTCAAAAGTCGCTGACACAGTGATTGAGCGTGAACACGATGCTCCAGAAGAAATATACAGCAGCGAACATCGCTCCCCCCGATTCACCGCCATCCACCCAGTGCCCTTATTAAAATGTTCCGTGTACACGAGCGCGAGGAAGAAAGGGAGTAAACAAACGGCTGGCGCAAGGGCGTGAATTATTCCGGTGGCAGGGCATGCAGAACACACAGGGAGTGTCTCACGTATAAGTTTGCGGTTATCTGCGAATCGGTCAGCAGAAACGGCTACCGCCTGCTCCCTGGGCAGTCTCCGCTAGCGCCGGGCCCCGCGTAATTGCGGCGATCAATTAACGCGCGATTAACAGCGCTCGACGAGCACAGGCGTGCTAGCCGGCGAGAGCAAACAAGCAAAACGGGCCGCGCTCATTAACCGCACGCGAGACAAAGCATGCGCCTACAAAAAAAGGTCTTTTCTGTTTCCTCTCTTCTAACCCGCCACACGCACGCTCTTTCGACTGCCGCTAAAACGTCTCAGTGTACCAAGATGTCCACGTGATGATCTGGATCGGATTCGGCTTCCTGATGACCTACCTAAGGAGGTACGGGCAGAGCTCGATTGGGCTGACGTTCCTCGTCGGAGTGATCCTGGTGCAGGTCGCCATGATCTGCGACGGGGTGTTGAACATCGAGAAGGGCAAGAAGGCGTACCTGTCTCTGAAAAGGTTAGTAGCGGTTTAACAGTAGTGTACAGGTGGTTCGCAGAATGTCAGTATCAGTGAAATGTCAGAGATTCGTGGCAGGGAACACTTGAAATCCATGGGAGGCAAGTGTTCTTCTGTACCAATCAGAAAATTATTTCTGGTGAAAAACAGAGTAATTGCTGTAGATCTCTCACTCTCTTTCTCTCTTTCCTAATTATACAACTGAAATGAGAATTTTCTGAGTGGCTGAAACCTCTCCCGTTTGACCAGATTTCTAGTCGAAATTAACGTGAAATTGGCACAGTAAACATGGAAATTAAAACATATAACATTCATTGCTCCATGAAAACTGAACTTTCATAAAAGATAAATTAATTCTACGCTTTTGTTGAGCTTCTTTTTAATTCAAAGCCGAAGGAAGTTCTTTTATTTGAGAGGGAAATTTGGAAAGTACGCTTACTCGGTTGTTCGAGAACGAACAAAAATTTTTTTTCAACGTCGACGAGGGAACTTTTAAAATTCCGGGGAAAAATTTCGAGGTACTCCGTGTGGCGCAGCGTGGATGTCAACAGCCGCGAAAACAACAACGTTACAGGGACGTGTGTATCGGAAACGAATAAACTCACGCGGCCTCGGTAATATACACATCAGGTCTCGATTGGCTGAAAAGTCGAAGGATATTTTTGCAAGATCCCTTGCAAAATGCATTCGGGAGGCGAACGCCCCCGTTGAATACCAAAGCCAGTTTGTAGGATTGTATCTGGCCTCGTGCATGAATAGTTAATAAGCTGAAAAGTGCACAGGCACTTTGTTTCCTGGGATCCTGTTTCTCTTAGAGAAATCCTAATTTCCTCTAAACTGGCAATGACAAGAAGCCACAGTTCCGTCGAACAGCCTTCATTCACAGTTTACGGAACAACATGGCGAAATAAATAAGAAACTTATAGCATTCATTCAAGGCATTTATGTTTATTTCCATCGCTAGACTAACATTTTAGTTAACAGAATCCTATCACACAGAGTGCTTCATTATTGGTAATAAGTCTTTACAAGTCTGTACAATTGCTTCCATTCCCTATCGTCTATTTCTACCAAGTTCGTCTAAATGAGTCTCATCGTCGAACGACTATCGATATCCAAACGCCCACTCGCCATTCCACGATCCTCTTTCCATACCTGTGAACACCAACTCATCACTAATCACTTTCCCTTCAAACTTCATGCCGCATAGTTCCACGCTGTCCAACAATAACTCATAATTGAGTTATTATTTATTTGATAAATATCCAGAATCCTGAAATCTAGCTCAGTTCTTATACAACCCCTTAAAATTATTAAGTTTCTAAGTTTATTATTTATTTGATAAATAGCCAGAACTCCTGAAGCCCAGCTCACTTCTTACACACCCCCTAAAATTAAAAAGTTTCTCGTTTAGCACCTAAATAATATTTCATTCCTACGACGGTGGGAAATTGTAATTTTTATAAGACCCCGTCCCGCGTAACCAGTCGATATATTCCCGCGGATGTTACGAGCGCTGATCTCCAGTTTGGAGCGGCTACCTGCAGGTTAATAACGCGCGTATCGATCATCAACCCCCTGGAAACCACTTTCAGCCTCCTGAGCGCGGACGTTGCGGTTGCCACCCCGTTGATATCCATGGGCGCGCTGCTCGGTAAGACGACCTACATACAGCTCGTGTTCATGGGGATCCTCGAGCTGATCATGTTCACCGTGAACAAGTACGTGGGCGAGCATATACTCATGGTAAGTTTACCCCCTCGGCCACCGAGCGACCGCCTTGTCGTCGATTTTCGCCAAGGAGAGCACGCGCGGGCGATCCACCCGCGGCGAGTGTTTACGGCATCCACTTTTACTACCTGCACGTTATTACTGGAAACTCGAGGCATCTGAAACACACTGGGGGTGAAAAACGAGCGGGTGGCGGGTTGGTAATTGTGAGCGCAGTATTATAAATTAATAAGCTTTTCTATTATACAATAGAGTGGTGAAAGGGATGAACTGAAGCGATGGGGCACGTTTTTAAAGTAGATAACCCACCCCTACGGTGGAACAAACAATTATACAGTCAACTGTCCACCCTATATGACGAAAAGTAGGCGAGAATCGCGGGGACAGATTTTGTTTCACGCTTTGGGGAGTGGTCCACGTCCCGCCATTGTCTCCTCCTCTGACGGGAATCGATTTACAAGGTGGCACGCGGTTTTCTCGACAGGCGAAATGAAAACTCTCTTCCCTTTCCCATAGACCGTCGACGCCGGGGACAGCATGTTCGTTCACACTTTTGGCGCTTACTTCGGCCTGGCCGCAAGTTTCGTGTTCGGGATGAAGGAGAAGCCGAAGGAGCACCACCTCGAGGGACCCTCCTACAACTCGGACATCTTCGCGATGATTGGTCTGTTTTACAAACATTTTCAACACAGTAAAATTAAGAATCATTCGATGATTCTTTACATATCATACTGTTATTCATTTGTTTTAAGTAATCTTCCTTGTTGTGTATTTATTTACTGTCCAAGCAACGCCAATTAATCTTCACCCCCTTTTTTCTAGAAATAGCCCACCCTTTCCTGAAGATAAGCAGCTCGAGCCTCGCCATCTTTGCTCGTCCTTCTCGCAAACGCGTGCTATTTCCCTTCCTCTTCGTCTATAGCTTCGCCCGTCTTTCTCCAGCAGCTAGTTGTCCGTACCTTTTTTTCTCTCGGTCAATCGAGCACCGACGATAAAGGGGTGCACCGCGACCGCCTCGGGCTCGCCTTCATCCCCCGCGCAACTTCGTCGGCATTTTTTGCCCACATCCAACACACCGTCCGCCGTTTTTCTAGGACTAGCTGTTCACACCTTTTTCCCGCTGTCCATGGAGCATCGATAAAAGAGGAGGTCGCGGCTCGAGCTTTGCTTCACCCTTTCTTCTTCAACAACATACACAAGATATTCAGCGATAGATAGTTGATTCGAGCCCAGTGATTCTACTTGGGCTGGAACTATTTGTCGAATTTTTCGGTATTCGAATATTCGAATACTTCAGTTGCTCAATTATTTGTCGAATATAATTCTAATATCCAAGTATTCGAATAGTATTCGAATATTTAAGTATTCGAACACTATTCGAATATTTGAGTATTCGAACACTATTCGAATATTTGAGTATTCGAATATTTGAGTATTCGAATACTATTCGAATATATGAGTATTCGAACACTGATGTATTCGAATAGTATGGTGTGAATTACAAATCAAATTCTTTGGGTTCATTTATCAGATGAAATCTTGTAAGCTAATTTTAACCCACTTCACACTATACTATTCGAATAGTATTCGAATACAGCGATATTCGAATAATAACATTCGAATACTCAAATATTCGAAGTTTATTCGTAGCATTCGAATACTTGTAAAACATTCGAATATTAAATTATTCGAATAATCTCAGCCTTAGATTCTACGCGACAAACTGAGAAGAATATCAAGAGTAACGAAATTACTCCGAAGGCTTTATTTCCTCGCTATTAACGTTCAAAAATTCCACCCGGGGCGCCTGCGGGACAGCAACTCGCCTGGCGCAGGCCGCTAGGGGGCGCGCGCTATCGCCGGGTTGCCGTTCCCCAGGCGCCGAATTTTCAAACGTTAATAACTATCAAACGAAGCGTCTATTTAAATTCTGTTACTCTTCACTTTCGTCTCAGTTTTCCACGCAGAACCAGCCTAAGTAGAATATTAAGTATTTTCTATATCCTAACGCTCTGCATAAGACTACCTTGTCATCTCTCCCACAACTTGATGTTTCCCCCCAACACCCCCCTGTTTAAAAAAGGAAACCAATTCTTTCCTCGCGACAGGCACGGTGTTCCTCTGGCTGTTCTGGCCCTCGTTCAACAGCGCCTCTCTCCAAGGCGACGACCAGCAGAGGGCCATCATAAACACCCTGCTGTCGATCAGCTCCAGCTGCGTGATCGCGTTCGCCACCTCGGCCCTGGTCTCCAAGCACAGCAAGTTCAACATGGTGCACGTGCAGAACTCGACCCTGGCCGGTGGCGTGGCCATCGGCACCGCCGCAGGTACCGCGCGATAAATTAATTAGCAGTCCTTCCGCGGGCAACACGTTAACAGAGCAACAATTTTCTGAACAAACAACAGGAATGATGTGCGAGCCTGTGGGCGCTCTGGTGGTGGGCGCGCTGGCAGGAGTGATTAGCGTGCTTGGATACAAGTACCTCACGGTAATTGATTCCTCTTCCACTCTAACAGTCGCGCAAGCTTTTAACATGTAGTAATTGCAACAGACGTCGCGAGGCGATCGGGGGTGAACTGGAATAATTGACAGTTGGCGCAATATTTGATAAATCGTATCCCACGACGAGAAGTCGTTCGGCAACCCGATGGCGGGACGTTTGCACAGAGGCAAAAAGCTCTATCGGTAGCCGCGGATAATTTTGCGGCTCACTGTACATCCGGCGACCGATATTGACTTAGCGGGATCGCCAGCGACAATCACCGCGCAGAAGTTTTTCGCCGGGAGTTCTTTTAATCATCCGCGATTCATTCGCGCCGACCCCGTCCCCCAGGCTCGGTAATTCCATATTCTTTATGTACTTTGTTCTTTCCCCGTTCGACTAGCTTCCTCAAACTCTAGCCACCTCCCCGATCCTCCGCTCTCCCCTCGCCAGCTGGAGGACGTATGAATGAAATGCAGATTAAGCGCGTTAATCAGAGGCTCGCCATTAAGACGGAAGCCTGTCCCGGCAATTTGCGCGATACAGAACCGGCGGTGGAGGCTCCTTCGCGAGCGCCAGGTCCACGAGAGGCACTCGTGGTATCGTTTAAAAAAGAATCCGCGGCTGGGGCGAATAGATTCCCGAGCAAAAGCGCCCGGCCCGTTCGAGTGGCGAGCGAGCAGGTAAGAGGGGTGGGTGCAACGAACCGCGGAGAGGGAGGGAGGGGTCGTAAAGTTTAACGAAGCCGTTGTCGTTTATCGAAAGACACGTTCTGCGGGATAAACCGTGCAACAGTGATTTGCAAGCATTTTTTATCTCGTCTCGCTCCTCCCCGCTGCTGGCTTTTGTGCGCGGGGTACGTGCACCGATGCTCGGTGGCGCGGAGAAACGATTCGATTGCTAATGAAGCCCTCTGTGAGTGGAATTTCGCGGGAGAAAGGCGAGCCTCGATGAATTCGATCCTCCGAAATTATACACTCGAAGGAGGGGCATACTCGGGGATGCTTGCTTTGGCGCGCTTTGAAGCGCACTTTTGAATAACTTGGTCTCTCAAGATGGCCAGGGATTAATCGGAAACGGAGAATATCGAGAAGCTTCGCTCGTGATCTTGAAACACAGAGGCTTCGAGCAACTTTCGTAGCAAATTAGCAATGATTGAGACATGGGTTGTCATAGTGGATTAATTTTAAAATTGGTGAATCTATTTTGAGTTAAAATTTTTTATGTTTCGCGGAAAGGGCGGTGTTTGTTAGCCTAAGGGCGAAAAATCTACAAATCCGCCCCTGTAAACGGAGATGGAATTAGAATTGTTAATAATGTTTCAGTTGTATGCAGTTTTAAATTAACTTAACGAAACGTCGATCTCGTGTATTTAACATTTTCTAAAGGGGGTGACGTTTTTTTTCTGCAAGGATAACAAAGAGCAAACATGTTTACTGAGCGCAGGGGAGACTGATATTTTTGCGGGAAAAGTGATAGCGTACGCGGTAACAGTATTTCACCCGGGTGGGAACCGACTCGGGCGTGTACAAATATACAGAAAAAAATTGTTTCAACGCACTGCGCGTATCATCCACTTAGATTTCCCTGTTTTGTTATCTTTCACTTGTTTAACGCTCACGTAGATCTACGGTTTTCCACAACACAGCCACTGAAAAGCATAACAGTAAATACAGCGGTATCTGAAAAACGTGTGGCGAGAATTTCCGGGAAATTTAGAGGGGGTAGTAATCGCGAAAGCTGGGTGTATCGTTATCGGTATTTATCAGTGATTATTCAAATTTAATAGATCACACAATATTCGAAAAAAGTGCGCGATGAGATACCTCGTCCGCTTTCGTTTAAATTTAAAATGAAAAGGGTAGAAAATTTTATTATATTCTTTCTAAAAAAGTATACAATTTCTAAAAATATTGATTTCACTAAAAATGCGCCAACTGTCATGGAATCCAGTTCAACTTGCAAGCAGAGGTTTTCGGATATATTTGAGAGGACCGAAAAAAATGGGTTTTTAATATGGCCCGTTTGCATATTTAGGGGATGAAACCACCCCTCAAAGTTCGTGAATTACATACAAAAGTGACTTACACAGTGTTATAATATTCTTTAAACTAACTAGAACTGTTGTACCCCTTCTTATGAACCTTGAGGGGTGGTTTCACCCCTATAACGTATTTCTTTATAAAAAACCAAAGCAATCAGAGGCGGACACATAAAAACCTCTCCTTGTTAAAGAATCCTGATAACTCGTTACGTAATTATTATCAGGAAGGAGAAGCAGAGCTGCAAACTCCTTCAAGCTCTGAAATCTCTGACACAAAATGTTTCCAACGCAATCCTACACAGATCAATTCTTTTTTCCGAACACCAGCATCCAGTGGCGGACATTATATTTTCACAGTTATTTATTATACTCTTAAAAATAAAGTGCCCTCGAAAAATGATTTAATTATATTTTCAATCTGGTAATTAACATTTTTAATTTATGCAGTGATTCACTTGCCATAAAGTCCGCCACTACATCATCCAGCAATCCCTCCTCTTGCTTTTATATAAAATAATTGCAATTGCACATCCCATCCAAAGCTGATCCACCGAGGACGAGTGGAAGTCTTTGACTTTCTCGACTGATCTGTTGCAGCCAGTGATACAAAAGCGCCTGCGGATCCACGACACGTGCGGGGTGCACAATCTCCACGGGATGCCAGGCTTGCTCGGCGGCGTTTTCGGGGCGCTCATGGCTGGCCTAGCCACAGTAGCCTCTTACGATTATTCCCTTTACGAGGTAACGTAACTTCCCAGCCAGGCCCCGCGGTCTCTCTGTTGCAGGAATTAATCGCGGGGCTGTTCGGCTAATTAACTTCGCGGGGGATGCTCCTCTAAGTATCCGACCAGCGCCCCCGCTCCGCGAGTTTCTAACTGCGACCAACTTGCCCCCCTTTGCCGCTGCAAAAACCAGCAATTGCTTAATCTGTTAACCATGAAGCGAATGGTCTCAGTCGCCGTTCGCGAGGCACTCCCAACTACTGTCCGTGTTCCTGCTTTGAGGAGGATGTCCTTTTACGCCGGAGGGGTCGCGAGCGCCGCGACAACCTACCCCGCGGTTTCAAAGTCTCAGGCTTAGGTGCCTTCCTTTGGTGTACAGTGTTCGCAACGCGATTCATCACTCGGTCCTCGATTGGCGATGGTGCAGATTGATACGCTCCAAGTTACGGAGAATTACTTCAATTGTAAGGGATGTAGACTGGGGTTGATTGAAAGGAGGGATTGGGGGTAGCTATCTCTAGTCGAAGTGGTGTTTGATTTGTGTTCGTAGGATTATTTGTGGTGAATGATCGACGAGGAATTGCTGTAGAGCTGTAATCAGTCGAATAATTTGGAATACGAATAATTCGAATATTCAAATAATTCAAATAATTCAAATAATTTTGAATACGAATAATTTTTTCGAATATTCGAATATTCAAATCTCAAATTCGAATTCTCTGATATTCGAATATTGGAATATTCAAATTTCAAATTCGAATTCTCTGGTATTCGAATATTCGAATACCAGAAGATTCGAATGCAAGGAGGAAAGCACGATGCAGATGAGCTTTTTCCCTTTTCTGTTTCCTTTTTTTTATGAAGTCGAGAATATAATGTGAGAATCGATCAGTATTCTGACAAATTTAGCCGGTAGAATGTTAAGATGAGAGGTATAAGTATTAATATTTCTGGTGATGTTTCGTGTTAGATCTTCCCAGCGATGGCACCGAGCTCTGGAACATCACTGGCCGAGATGAGGGACAATTATGGAATATTGCCAGGGCTGGATAGGACAGCCGGACAGCAGGCCGGCTATCAATTATTAGCGCTTGCCATTACTCTGGGAATTGCTATCGTTTCTGGATTGGTAACAGGTAGTTGTCCCTTTTATATGGATTGTTTCAGGCTAGCAACCACTTAGCTTTTCGAGCAGACAAAACCCGCGTTTAAATGACTTCGAGTTAAGGAAGAAAGTGACAGCTTGCATGCAACTAAAAGACAGCTTGTAATTATTGATATTTTTCTGTATGTATCTGAGCAATTTTAATTATAGATTTTATGTGATTTGAACAGAGATGTATTGCCTTATCAAAATATTTAAGTGTTTCCATGCAAAGAATTCTTTTTGGGGGAGTCAAGCTTTTCGATTCGTCTTTCCTGAATGTTTGCCAAGGAAGCTACGGACTCATACGTATAGGTAGTTTATATTGCAGATGCATTTAGCTAAATAAATCAATTATTTTTCAGGTTTAATAATACGCTTGCCAATCTGTGGCTCGATTCCCGAGGAGAAGAGATTCGATGACGAGGCCAACTGGGAACTGGAGGAAGAATGCTCTCACGACTCCAAAAACAAGGAAGAACATGACTATGTTGGTGACCAATTGCCGATGGCTCACATCTGAAGTGACAAATTAATTAGAATCGCAAAAATCTTAAAATTTAAACATAAAGTTCACGCGGTAAAACAGATTGCACCCTCCAGAGGAATTTGACAGTGCGCGCTATCTATCGGGACGGACAAAAAGTGGCGCCCCCTTCTGGAAAAATTTCGTACGAATATTTTTTTACATATAAATTGAAATAATTCGTTAACTATTGAGTTTTCAATAACATTACCTTATACATTTTATTCGCAGAATGACGCGGGGAGTCAATTTATACCAAAAAATGCGTATAGTCCTATTTAAAAATGAAGTGCAATTAAGATTTTCAAGCGTACCAATGAACTTGGAACAGAACTCTTGCAATAGAGCAAATTTTTCCTCCACGATTTTTCTCTAATTTCACTTGGAACAGAGTTATAGCCTTGCAAAGTTGCTAGAATTTTCTAAAATGGAGCCGCTACTTTTACCCGCGTTTCAATAGATGGCGCGCAGTGTCAAGTCTTCTGGAGATAGAATTCTGTTTTACCCCCCGAGATTATCGACCTCGCCTGTAAGCGCAAACCAGGTATACATCGTCGATGTGTAAAGTGACTATTCCTTTAGTTATCTACTGTAGCATACGTGACAAACGTTTCTGGTTCAATTATTTGCTAGCGTCGATATTGTAAAATATATATATAACATTTATTAAACACATTGAATACTTATTTATTAACGCGATTCCTTTGCACGCGAAAATATTCCACGGGAAAGGAAAGAAAAGCAACGCATGGAACGAACGTCCAATATGCAACGTGTTCAATTACGTCTATATTTTCTCCTTTTTTTTAGAAAACTTTCTATAAATTTATACAATAAATAATTTGTAACATAAACAGATTCGATACAATGATTGGGTGTTTCTGGAGATTGGGCAGCTAGAGTTTACCGGTTCGTTTCGCGCGAGAATGCAATTAAGACCGCGTCCCTTTAATCGCCGAGACGGCAAGGACAGTGGATCTTGAGCCGTAGCAATATGCGTATATTATTCTTTCTAAATTTGTTGTATATACTAATAGTATTATTAAGAATTCGTCCCCTGAATATGTCAATAATAATCCATGAGATATCTTAATCTTTCGTACAGTAAGTTGCGATATCGTTTCCATTAGCAGAATCAACCAATTATTTCATCAGAGCGTGCACCACGGCTTTCGCGTTCAATGACTTCAAGTCGGTGTACGTTTGCCCTGTGCCAACGAAAACGATTGGCTGCCCGGTAATGTAAGTCATCGAAATTGCTGCGCCCACCTGGAAACGATCGTTAATTGAATAACAATTGACGGTTCGGTCAGCGGATATTAATCGACCATGATCGACCGCGCTGGGCTTACCTTGTCATCGATTGTATCAAATTTAGTCAACACGATGCCGTCAATGATATGAGGATTGCTGGATTGGCTATGATCGGCTAGAGCTTGATTAAACTTCACTAATTGATCGACAGCTTCGTTTCCAACAAGTGCCTCGCCGACGAACAGCACCAGATCCGGCTCGTTCACTTTGATCAGCTTGGCCAAGGCTCTCATCAGCGGCTCGTTGTCCTGCATTCTGCCGGCGGTGTCCACCAGAACCACATCGATCTTCGAGTCCTTAGCGAACCGAATCGCTTCCATCGCTATACCAGCTGCATCCTTTCCGTACCCTTTCTCGTACAGCTGAACCATGCACTGATTCCCATGCTTCTCCGGCGGATGAAGAGCGTTCAAGTGACGCATGTGTGTCCTCAGCTGCTCGACTGCACCAGCCCTTAATTTAAACGCAAAGTGCATTTAATTATACGCGCGATCCATTTATCCCGTTAGATTCTCCTCGACGGAGTAACAAGCTACCTGAACGTGTCGCACGCGGCGATCAGCACGCGGAAGTTGTTCTCGATCAGCCAGAAGCATATCTTCGCCAGGTTCGTCGACTTTCCGACCCCGTTCACGCCGCAGAACGTCATGACGTAAGGTATATCGTCCTTCTTTGCTTCCATCGCGTCTCGTAGAATATCGACCCGCCTCTTTGGCGACAGGATCTGAACCAGCGCGTCCGTCAGCGTGGCCTTCACGGTATTCGTCACGCTGTCGAAAGTGCCGAGCATCTTTCCCTCGAGCTTCACGCCGACGGAGTCGCACAACTTCTGAGCGATTTCGGAAGCAACGTTCTTGGAAATCAAATGGTCCTTCAGCTTCTCCAGAACGGGCTCCATGTCGTCGTGCTTCAAGCACTTGTTCCCGACCAGGCTCTTGAACATTGAAAACATGCTGCTGGTCTTCTTTTGTACTTGCGGCTTCGAATCCTCCATCTCCTGGTCGGACTCCTCCTCCGAATCACTTTCAACTTCTAAATCTTGAATGCTACCCTTCATCTTGCCCACTAGCTGCAGAGGATCATTTAAGTGGAAGATTAATTAAGAGAATACATTGGCTGGTGAATAGAAATAGCGAATTTACCGTTTTATCGGCTGGCACGTAATCACCGCTCTCCTCCGGTTTATCTTTGGTGCGTTCCAAGTTGACGAGGTCCTTGGTGGTCCCGCCTAACTCCCACACGCGGGGCTTTTTGCCAGCCTTCTCGGGTTTCGGACTTTTCCTGCGAACCACAGATTACACGCGCCTGAAATTTCGATGCACGCATGTTCCCTGCTTTACGACTTTTCGTGAAACTCACTGTTTATCGACTTTCTTCTTTTGTCCGCCCAACTTCTGAGCCAATTTTATACGGTTCGCGATTAAAATCTCTTCGTTTATTTCCCCGTTATGATTAGTCTGGTTATTAGGCGAATCCTGCTTTGGACCCCTGAATCCAATTATCTCTCGAAAGTTCACTGGGGAATCGAGTTGGGATCAATAATTACACACGTGAAAGCTAATTTTACAAAACATGAGATATACGAAAAGATGAATTAAAATATAAGCAGACACAGCATTCAATATTTGATGTCACGGGTTAAAGCAGGCAAAGAATTTAATTTTCCCATGGATCCAGTCACTGTTAATATCATTAGCTTGCAGTAGTAACTCCTAAATTCATGCATATTTCGTGTCAACTGTAAAATCCAGAATCACTTACTTTGATCATCTTTATTAGTATTAATTCCCTTCTTCCTTTTACCTAGAAGCGAAGAATAAGATCCCCATTTCCTGTTAGTGATACCCACATTGGAAAGGATATATTACTACCTAAATGAAAATTGCTTGTGATTCTATATTAAATCCTATACAAATTTCCACAACAGCTTATAATAATTGACACTCAGAAATAAACGAAAGGGTCAAAAAAGTCTTATAACAGCTTTAGAAACCACCACCGCCAACCTTCCGGCTTGCGAATAATTGTATCGTCCATATACAGGGTGTGCTATAACTGGTGGTAGACTCAAGAAGAATATAATTTAACGCGAATACCAGTCGCAAGACACCCTGTATAAAAACTATACTAAAACTAAATCATTTTAAGTTACCTAATGTAAAAGAATAGATAAATGATATAAGTAAACAATAGCGGCTGGATTACAGAAACCAAGTAATTAATAACATCATAAAGCTAATCAAACATACAGCGCTCGAAAGGAAGAAAATGCAGCTGAATTAACTTTCGCATAACGCATTACCTACCCTGTTTTTTATTATCCTTGTCGTCCTTTCGTTCGATCATACTGGCGACAGTCTTTTTAGATTTTAGACTTTCGTCGAAGGTACGCATTTGTTTGGGTATCTTAGCCTGAGTCCGTGCCCATTGTTCAGCCAAAGCGAGTACATGCTCGTAGTTGTTTCTGAAATCGAAGTTCGAGAACCACTGGGACCTCTCCAACTCATTTTTGAATCTATCTCTGAACTCCAAATGGATGTCGTTTAAAAACTTGTCCACGTAAGACAGCTGTAGTATTTTCTGGTACGCGACTACAAACACCAGCTCGAACTCATTGTCAAGTTTGTACTGTAAACGTAACGAATCGTGCTCGAACGCGTGATTCCCTGTACGCTCCTGCAAATGAAAATTTTCGATGCATCACTGTAGCGAATGTTAATCGTAATCGTTCGTACGCTGAGGAGCTTAGGAGCTTCTTTCGCGAATTACATTTGCGAAGGGTAAATGATATAGCTAGTGCTGTCCCATATGGTTATACGTAAATTAAAAAAAAGTGAAGTGCCATGACGGAAACCACTTACTTGCAATATAACACTTCGTATTAGCGCGTTAACGCTGGGCGCGAATATTTGCGAAGTGCTCTGGAAACACCAGAGCACAATTCCGCCTTTACTAAATATAGTAAATAAGTCGAGCATGATTGCGCGAGCTCTTATTAATAAGAAAATGTATTTTAATTCAATATTATGTTCTAACCTACTGATGATCGTGCAATTTGATTTTCGTACACGTCAGATACTGCTGAAACCTTCGAATAAAAATTGCAAGACGGGACTGACCGTAAACATTAGAAAAACTTAAGGTGGACACGCATTGCGACGATGAAGTGGATGTAGATATTCAGTTAGTTTATGGACACGCAAATTTTAACGGAGAAAGTCGTGAGATACAGTGGAGTTTGCAAAATAAATAAATAGTTTTCTTAACTAAGGATGCAAAAGGTTCGACAAAGACAGTAAAAAACGTCTACGACTTCGGATTATGTCCGATTATGAGGGACGCTTAATTCGCGTTTATGACAAGAGATGGCTACGGATTGTAACCGTTGGTAATCGCAATTCATTTATAGATACGTTAGTAGTTAGTGATAGAGATAAATTTATTTATATATATGTATTTATATCTTTTCTGTTATAAAGTCGAACACATTTTCTTGTCAGACATTAATAGTATTTCTCTTCTGTTTACAGGTAAGAAATTGTTACATCCCACGCATATATATCTTGTATGATTTCTCTGTATTGTAATTACAATTATTAGAATAAAGTGCAGCAATGTGATAACAAAGTATTATTATTCTCCTTCCTATGCAACAACTTCTGCGTAAAAGACCTTTAAAACTGGCAAAAGCATTGCCTTAATGGGAATGCTTTTAATAGTTCTTCGTTACAGAGTTCATCTCCAAATGTGTCATTGTTAGAACTCGTTAATCCAGTGTCGCCAATCAATTTTTTGAAAGAGTATACGTAGTTGGGGAGGAACTTCGAAATATTAAGGTTGTGTTTTAAAGAATTGTCCACTTTATTTTCTTAAAATATGTTTACAGTATCACAATTGATATGACAAATATATCGAAATGCGTATTTGACTAAGAATGATAAAATGTACGGTTTCACTTTCTAGTCTATACAAAATCACTATTTTTTTGCGTTCCGTCGTTTTACCCACTTAAACTTGTCTACGAAGAATAAAGCACGAATTCCACCTATAACGAAAAGAAGAACAAATTTTAGCAAGTTGTATTACTTCGAAAATAGTAGTATAAGATTTTTCCACATAAAACAGTAGCAATATTTCGACAAAACTTCTATACGACGAAGTAAAATAAGATCACATCTCAATCTACCTTTTAAACAAAAGCTGTACATTTACAAGAAAATAATCAGACAACAGACGTACGATAATTATGAAAGGAAAACATGGGTCAAGTAAGATACTAATTTAAAATGGAAATGAACTTCTATATTTGCCTTTATCGTTTCCTATTCGATTGCAATGCATTGAAAGCGCGAGGTTAATGTCGTTAACACGATTAGTAACGATTTCCTCGGCGACATCCTGCGACTGGGTTACAAAATTAACAAGCTAATGTAAGTCAATGTGTTCGTAATATCGTCTCCTATGCCATTCTAAGCTAACAGCAACCTATTCTTGTAAAACATCAAACTAACGCGATTAAACTCTTCGCGATTAATCACTTTATAGGGAACTATTTTGTGAACAAATTTCCCTAATTATATTTTCTCATAGAACGTCGTAAAATAATGTTTGAAATAAGCGTTTGAAATTCTTTAGCGACGAACGCCTGTAAGTAAGGTAGTTGACCCAGTCGCCGATTGATTTAGGCCTAGTCGCCGATCACTTAAATATTGAGATTTTATAAGGTTTTTGAACAATATTGTGATGATAAATGTAGGTAAAGACTCTTAAATATTAACTTGCAATTTTGTCCTTTACACAATATTGTTCAAAAACCTTATAAAATCTCAATATTAATTCAAATGATCGACGACTGGGTACCGATCGACGACTGGGTCAACTACCTTATGCAATCACGAAACTCCAGTGGATAAAATCCGGAAATTTTAACGTCCTACAAAAGAATGATATTAAGGATGTTTGTTTCTCTCGTCCTCTATAACATTTATTAGAACTTCAATTATATAGTAGGAAGGGTTCAATACAAGGACTATTTTTCAATAAATTTTAATACAAATTTACATTTAATGTATAGCATAGTTTGCCAGCGGTGATTCAATCGCGACGGCGATTGTTCTGCATGGAAAAGCTAATCCAAAGTGCATGATTCTTATGAATTCAATTCAAACAGAGTCCTTACATTTCCTAGCGTATAAGTACTATTATAGAAAACAGTCCTTCTCTTGACTAAATCTGATCCACGAATTTCTTCTATCGCTTGCAAGATCTCATTGTTTTCTTCGAAAAGCTATGGCTTTTCTATAGAAAGCAATATTTCTTTATTACTCTCTGTTCTATTTCAGTTATTCTGAATTGTAGTTGCGTCTTCTATTTTTTTTCCGGTAGCACTGCATTAAAGAATGCATAAAGATGCCTTATTCCATTTTGTCCCAGAGGTTTCGTTACTCTCTATTTACGTACTCGATAAATTGTAACGATACATTTATCGCTATTGCGCTGCCGACGTGGTTATTACATTTTCGTTATGATAGATATTAAAAGAAAATGTTAAGAGTGCAGAAACATTCGGAGCAACCCGATACATGGAACTTTTGCAAACAGCAGAATTCTTAATAGGCAGTGTATAATTATTTGCATACGCTTAAGCTTAAGCTACAGAGTTCTACTATGTATATAGTACACGAAGTAGAATATAAAAATGTTTGATGGAAATCAATAAATTTCATTAAATACATATTATATACACTAATTACAGCATGCTTCATATAAGCTAGAAAGTTTTAATGTTGATTCTACTAAATGAATGCTCTAATAACAGTGTATTAAAATCGTATATTGCCAACTGAAGAATTTGCAAGCTGTAGACACCTTGCTATTTTCACTTCTTTCTGCTATAGCAGTTGAATGGAAACGTAACTATCGTTTACGATAGCGAGAAAAACCTGCAATAATAATGATTCATATAAGTCATATAAGTTAAACGAACATTTCGTAATAACGAAGACATACGTAAGTCTCAAAAGCACTTGTCTATTGGACAGATTAATTGTATTTGAAAAAAATAAAATACGAAAAGTACGACAATGTCATTACCAATTCAACCAACGAAGAAAATGAAAATCGTTCGTGAATACATGTATATAAAACAAACTTATTTTGTGCAAGTAATAATGTTCGCATCTCCGCCGTAACTATTTCCACTTAAATTGTAGCCTTGGATATATTTCTCCAACGAATGTTCCGTGACGAATGTTCATACAAAAATGTGTAAATGTATAATTACAATAAAAGAAACACAACACATTTTTGTATCAATCACATAGCTAGGTAAACTACTCGAAGCACACTGCCAATTATCTCGCCCCGAGGGAGATACAAATATTTCCGTCGCAATGATACTTGTAACATCGATAGGCGCGTAAGAAATTTCTGTAAAACTGCGACAGTTAATTAGAATTTTTATTACTAAGGGAAACAGTCTTCGCACGTCACGAGTAATACTGCACGAGAAGCACTTGTCTTACTAATAATCATGCAGCTTTTTACAACAAGCTTCTTTTAGTCATAAGCCTGATAACGTCTTTTACATACATCGTGTTAATACATCTTGTCACTTAGAATTCGTTCTTTTCCCTCTGATTGTGTGAAAATATAAAAAAAAAGAATGCCTTAAGTAATTGTACACAAATTGGTGGACTAGAACTTACAAGCAAACGATAGTAATTTCAATTTTAATGTTTTCTAGATAATCTAGAGGAAAAGTGAAATCATATATACTTTGTGCGTGTCAAGGCGCTTCCTCCTTTCGTAGGATCCATCATACGATCCCAGTTGGTGTGGCCAACTACGAATCCTACGGCACGCATTTTCTCCTGCTCTTTACGCTCTTCTAAATCTGCCCACCTCACCTGTTCAATTCACGTTTATAGTCATCTTTGTTAATGTTGCGTTAGTAATCATAAATTCCATTTAGAACACTCATGCTGCTGATAAATCACAGACGTACTTACGCGTTTTTTACCAGAGGTATCTTCCATATTATAATAGTCAGGGACTTGGAGGAAATCCTGCATAGTTTGTACTTTTCCCTCGTTCTTCTTCTTTGCAAGCCCGTCCAAACGATCTGTGGTTAAACGATCGCGTAATTGATTGCAATTAAATACAGGATGTGATTAAATATAGGATAACTAACCCAATTTATCTTCTGCTTCCATACGTTCCCACTTGCTCACACCCTGCAGATCATAATAGGCATGTATTAAAATTTTGCTTGGCAGGCTTTTTAATAAAAATGAAAATGTAATTACAATAATATCGAGGGTATCCTCTTGGCTGTCCTGGCTATCATCGTTCTGCTGAGGGGATTTCTCCGGCGTTTCTTCGCTATCTTCCATGTGAACCTATGAAGGAAAAGTATAAACGACACTGCTGCATAATTATAATGATAATAATAATTTGCGATGCGTACTTCTTCAATTGCCTGTTCCTGCAACATCGAGTTGACGTCTAACTTTTGGTGGTAGCTTGGTGTCGGCTCAAAGTAATCTATAATTCGATTTATCTCATCTTCTGTACGATTATGAATGTTTCGTTTCAAACAGATTTGTACATCCATCTCCATTTCGCACACGTACACCTAGAAATAGAAAGTTATGTAGAGGAATTATTTAAATAAGAATATTCCCTTCCATTTGCTTATAATATTACGAAGAAGACAGACTCACTTTAAAACCTTTAGTCTTAGCAAAACTCCACATTTCTTCGTAATCAGATATCTTTTCGTTGATGCAGTCGAGGATTATAAAGTTGAAGAAACCGTCAGTGATGTTCTTTTTAAAGGCTTTTACAAGTGACGTTACGTAGCTCTGCTCCATTGCTTCCTCGTATTCGTACGCCATATCCTAAGAAGTTAATTAAAATACGTTCAATTGAAACATTTGAATAATAATTAAAAATCTATGGGCGGATTAGAAGATGGTAGTTTTCACTGTACCTTAATTATAACTTTCTTCCCATTATCGTCAGTGGAATCTACCTCTTTCTCTACCAAGAAATAATCATCCAGGCTCAAAATTCTTGGCGCCGAACCTCCCTGCTCGACTTCCTTGTCCTGCAAAGAAAGACGCACGTACTAAGGGCAGCACTGGCATTAGAGAAGCCAGATATATTTCCGCGAAATATCAATTTACTTTAATAAGCTTTGCGACAAATGATTTGCCGCTTCCAGGTGGGCCTCTTAAAATGATAGCTATTTTTGGTGGTCTGTTCTGGCGACCTGGCGGACACAATAAGTCGTCCACCATTGTGCAGTTTGGCGTCTTCGCCAATTCCAAAGTTTTTGGCGCGGTTTCCACCACATTATGCTGAGTATCTGTAACACTATAAAATATAACACCAAGTTACTACGGCATCTTCGCAATTCATATGTAGGTATTCAAATATAGCAATTACGAAAATATAAAAATCCTTTCTTATGCGGTATAAAATAAGGAAAATCAACAACGAAATATAAACAATGATAAATACATAAATGGTTGATATATCAAAATTTTAACGTGTTTCAGGTATTACGAACGTTCCTGCTAATTCGGTGGTAATCAAAGTTCTTTTTGCACAAGATATTAAAACGTTAGACCTAAGATTTGTCAGGATATGAAAAATGTATTAAATACGAGAGCAAATGGACGTGCTTTTCAAAGCAATTGGAAAAGACAGCAATAAGAGCATAAAACTCTGAAAATTGTGTAATCCTTCCAGGTCGCTTATACTAAATTAAACAAAAATTTAAACTACAGAAAACATCATTGTGCATAATACAAACACATCAAAATAAAGTATGTTTGTATTATGCTGCACTACGTTTCGTGTGTTTAACTCACTTCAAATTAATCTCCGAGCATCATTGATACATTTAACGTGGGAAACAGCATATGGAAAATGCCGTTTCGCAAGTGTAAATTATCAGATCACTTAGAAATGACGAAAATGTCATCAACTTCAAAAAAAAATTTGTCGCCTGTACTTATCGTACATATCTCGGCATATTAAATCGTGTACGTCGTTAGAGTACACGTGAAAATAACAAGTTATCCAAGGTTTTGAGTGTACAATTTAATACTAATCAATACAGTGGCCTTAATACTGTAATCAGGCGTATACACGCATACGTTCAGTATGGTATATAAATGAAGAAAACCCGTTGGGCTTTCGGGAATATTTAACAAGTGCCGACAAACACGATATACTTTAACTGCATCTCAGCAGTCAAAAGACAGTATAAGCATTGGACGAAATAAGTCTCCATACTATACGCAAAATGCAATGTTTGCCTCAAATCTATAAGTGGAGTACCCAATGTGATGATGTAAAGTTTGTTTTAACACAAAAGTGGCGAGAGCATTTATTTTACAGTTTATCAAAGACTAAAACATGTAAGACGCATCTGATAACTAATTTAACATACCTGGTATCCAATGGCTTTGTCTCTACGATGCTCTTGCTTGAGTTCTCCTGCCAGTTTATATTTCCTTTCGATCTAAAGAAAGTTATACGTTTTCAAACGAATCTGATTTACATATTAACATAATCCATGATAGTTTATTAATATATACATTCATAAGTACAGCAAATTTATAAATGAAATAAGCACTGTTACTGTACCTGTCCTCATCCTTGTTACTCTCTTTATTCGCTTCCTTTTGAGAGCTTTCGAACCTTTCCCGTGTTCGTTCTACATTTAAAAAAGAATGATAATGAAGGTAAAACTGTCCGTAGTATTTAATAATATATATAAATACGTATGTATACGTTGTAAGTGTATTCTTAAATCCTTATTATATTTGAGCAACATTCATTTATAATATATCGTTTATAATTCTTACAATAATGATAATAATACTGGAGGTAGAAAATGAGACCACCAAATTACCTTTGTGGGCGTTTTTATCGTATCGGTTCTCTTGATCTTTTTCAACCACGCGATCGTATATTTTATCTTCCCGTTCTTTGCCTTTGTAGGCCTTCTCCCTGCGGTCCCGTTCGGGTCTCTTGTCGTCGATCATTTCCTCGCTGCTTCTTCTCTGATTGTAAGCTCCCGATCGTCTAGAATCTACTCTCTCGGAGTAATGCTCGTACGTCTTTATTTTGTCCGTATATTCCTTCAAGTTCTGCTCGCTTTCCTCCCAATTTCTAAAATCTGTCTTCGCTGGTGGTTCGTGCTCCGGCACCAGTGGCTTCAAGTTACCGTGCCCATAGTCGAAGCACTGCACAGGAGTCAAATAATCTTGAACGGGGGTACGAGAAGTATGGGCATAGTCGATTACTTTAGCAGGTACATGCTCGACCAATTTCTTCTCGGTGGTAGCCCCGCCGTGATTATAATTGAACTGTTTCTCTATGCAGAACTCTTTGACGGTTGACCTGGCTTGAGACTGCCGATTATCCATCGGTCGCTTTATGTACGCATTAGGGGTGTTAAACTTGGAGAAATCAGATCCTGACGACGGTTCTCCGTATCTGGCTTTAAAATCGCCCGCTGCCGAATCAGGCATACCTTTCTCTGATCTTTTCTCAGGTATATTAAACTTAGCCGGGTTCGGAGGAGATCGTCGTCCTAGATTAGTCGCTGCTCCTTGATTAAATGCATCGCTCTGAGGGGGCAAAGGTTTCTCCGGATAACGGAAGTCTTGAGCAGGTCTCTTATCGGCATCGGTAAAATTACTTTTGGGGAACGGTGGCCTCCACCCTGGTTTCTGCTTATCAGAGTCGAACTGTCCTGGCTGCGCGTTCTTTTCTATCTGGATACGATCGTTCGCTTCGAACGCTCCTCCATCGCCGCGAACGTCCGAGCTACCTGGTTCTGTAGTCTCTCTAGGTTTAGGGCATGAATCGGCTTGCCCTCTTGGCCTAAAGTCTCCGAGTCCTCTAGTATCGAATGGTCTATCAGGATGAATTCGAGGTGCAAATGGACCATCCTTCAGTCCACCAACTGGAGGACGGGATCCAAAGAATGCGTCAGCTGAACTACCTTTTTGAGATGCGAAACTTCCATCGGCAGGAGCGTCAAATGGTCTTTCGTTGTACCTGTTAGGGAACTGTCCATCTGGGTTTGCTGTTGTTGAGCCACTAAGACTTCGCTGGAACGGACCCTCGTTACGTCGTGGTTCGAAAGGTCTGTCAGTAGATCCTGGGAATTTAAGTTGCCCTTCATTAGGTCCTCTAGATCCAAGCTGTGTCTCACTAAGCCCTCGGTTGTCAAAAGGTGGATCGTTTGGCCTGCCAGGCCCAAATTGTCTGCTGTTAGGCCCTTGAGGCCCAAACTGTCCATCACTTAGTCCTCTGGGACCAAATTGTCCCTCGTTAAGTCTCCTTGGAGCGAATGGCTCATCATATTTGGAGCTAAATTGTCCAGTGCTCGAGCCTCTGCTACCGAATTGTCCAGTATTGGGACCTCTTGGCTCGAACTGGTTATCAATTTGACCTCTTGGCCCAAACTTGTTATCCATAGAACCTCGTGGCGCAAACGGTGCGTCAATGGGACCTCTTGAGCCGAAGGGTCCATCGTTGGAACCTCGTGGCGCAAACGGTCCTTCGTTGAGACCTCGTGGCGCAAACGGCCCTTCATTGGGACCTCGTGGCGCAAACGGTCCTTCGTTGGGACCTCGTGGCGCAAACGGTCCTTCGTTGGGACCTCGTGGCGCAAACGGTGCTTCGTTGGGACCTCGTGGCGCAAACGGTGCTTCGTTGGGACCTCGTGGCGCAAACGGTGCTTCGTTGGGACCTCGTGGCGCAAACGGTCCTTCGTTGGAACCTCGTGGCGCAAACGGTCCTTCGTTGGGACCTCGTGGCGCAAACGGTCCTTCGTTAGAACTTCGTGGCGCAAACGGCCCGTCGTTAAGACCTCTTGGCCCAAGTGGCACATCAGTAGGACCTCTTGGAGGGAATCTCTCATTGCTACCCCTTGGACCGAACTGTGCATCGCTGGGACCCCTCGGGCCAAATTGTCCATCAGTAGAACCCCTCGGGGCTAATTGTCCATCAGTAGAACCCCTGGAGCCAAATTGTCCATCAGTAGAACCCCTGGGGCCAAATTGTCCATCAGTAGGACCTTTCGGGCCAAATTGTCCATCAGTAGGACCTTTCGGGCCAAATTGTCCATCAGTAGGACCTTTCGGGCCAAATTGTCCATCAGTAGGACCCTTCGGGCCAAATTGTCCATCAGTAGGACCCCTGGGGCCAAATTGTCCATCAGTAGGACCCTTCGGGCCAAATTGTCCATCAGTAGGACCCCTGGGGCCAAATTGTCCATCAGTAGGACCCCTGGGGCCAAATTGTCCATCAGTAGGGCCCCTCGGGCCAAATTGTCCATCAGTAGGACCCCTCGGGCCAAATTGCCCATCAGTAGGGCCCCTCGGGCCAAATTGTCCATCAGTAGGACCCCTCGGGCCAAATTGCCCATCAGTAGGACCCCTCGGGCCAAATTGTCCATCAGTAGGACCCCTCGGGCCAAATTGCCCATCAGTAGGACCCCTTGGGCCAAATGGTACATTATTAGGTCCTCTGAGTCCAAAATGTCCATCACTGGGAATGCGAGGTGGTATTAACGGAGGTGGACCTTGACCAGGAGAATTAAATGTGCCAGGACCTCTAGGTTCAGAAACGGGTAATCTGTCAATTGGACCTCGAGGGCCAGGGAACGGTGCATTTGGTCTAAATGGCATTCCTCTTGGACCAAGTGTAGTATCGAAAGCCTCTCTGGGGTCGAAACATTCTGGATTATTCGGAAAAGGTTTAGAGGAAGGATCTTTTGCATCGTAAGGCTCGTTCATCCTTCGCGGAGGGTCATTGGACTCGTTATTATCTATCGGAACGGGTCCCAAATTTGGTAATTCAGGTGGTGGCTCCATATTTAAATCTTCCGGTTTCGGGTCATTCTCGCCCATAAACGGTAGCACCTCTGCCTCCTTATTACTACCACTGGTGGTGTCGTTGTTAGATACCTCTCGTTCCTCTGCCGTTTCAACGATCACATCCTGAGTATCCAGCTCCGGGGGATTATAATTTGCAGGCAAACTTTCTTCCACTTTACTGCTCTTAGCATCGTTACGCGATGAATTATCTTGTGGGAACTGACCATCGTCCCAATTCAATGGTTTCTCCATTAATGGAATCGGGTCATTTTGCACGGGATAAATTTCAGGGCAATCTTTCTGTGCACTGTTGATTTGTTCGTCGGATATCAAATTTATTACTTCCACTTGTTCCACCACGCCAACGGGTTTAGCGATATCCCCCTTATTCATATCCACATCGTGCCCAATATTTCCTATCTCTGATCTCGGTTCGGCACTCATGAAGTCTGGCATTAGCTGCGGACTAGAATTAGGTCCTCTGAACGGGGCTATCCCTCCATCACGCGAGTCGAACAAATTGTTCCGCACCATTCCCATAGGACAGCGTGGCCCGAATTCAGGATTCCCTGGAGGTTTAAAGTCTCCAGACATTCTGAAATTACCGGGCCCAGCTGGCCCGAAATTCGGGGGCCCGCGAGGACCGAAGTTATTGTTCCCAGGGGAACTTTTCATAAATGGAGACTCGCCGGTGATCTTCTTGAAGCTTTCGCTCAGCGAGCCAACGTTATAACTTTTGTCAGAGTCCAGAAAACTTGGTCTAAATACGTCTAACGCAGCTCTTCGTTTCTCCATCAGTTTCTTCAATTCCGGCGCGAATTTATCCGGCGGTTTAAACTGATCATTTCTAGCGAAACTTCGAGACGGATTTGGAAAGCTGTCGCCGCGCCTATCTGCCGCATCTAATGATTCGAAACGATCTAAATTGCTTCTGTTAAACCGGTCGCCATCGCGTGTCAAACTTCCAGGGCCAAAAGGTTCATTATTAGAACCAAATCTGTCGTTATTAGGTCCGAAACGATCATTAGGAGGTTCGTTCCCTTGTCCCATTCTATCACCTCCCGGCGCAAATCGATCATTTCCAAATTTATTGCTACCGGGTCCAAATCGATCGTTCCCAAGCCCAGGTCGGTCGTTCCCCATACCAAATCTATCACTCGTCGGAGCAAACCGATTGTTCGATGGTGCAAACGGTGCGAGAGAAAATCTGTCGTTGCTGAAGTTCAATTTCTGCGGATTGAACTGATTATTACTGCCATGCTCCTGATAACTTCTATCTTCCCTTCTGAATTGCTCAGATTCCGGTGCTCGGTCGTCGTTCATTTTGTAACTTTCGTTTCGCTGGCCGAATGAGTCGCTAGGTCGGAATTGATTGCCCTGTTGGTCATTCATGCTGTCCCGACCAAAGCGATCCGACTGTAGCCCGTCTTTTTGCCGATTAGGTTCGAAACTGTTCATAGGACCAGCTTGACTTGGACGCTCGTTGTGTTGGAGACTTTCGTCAGGGCCATTTCCAGGCGGTCTCCCTTGCATGTTTGATGCAGCTTGCGGCCGAAGGTTGCAATTCTGTCGCGAATCGTTACCAGAGAAGCCCGGAGGCGGCTGCGAGAAGTTCGGTACGTTGGAAAAGCTTGGCGGTGGCTGTGCAAAATTTGGCGCAGCCATTTGTGATTGCGGTGCGTTGAACGATGGCGGAGGGACTCCAGTCATCGGTTGATAATTAGAATAATTCGATACGTTCACTCCTGCGTTGTACTGCGGTGTCCACTGCTGAGAGTTCCACGTTGTCGGCGACATCATGTTCATTCCTGGCATCTGAGAGGCTGACGATTGGGAAGTCGCTTGAGAGGAAGATGTTATGGTGGCCGTTTGGACGCTGGGCGATGGAGCCTGTGTAGCTGGTGGCGGCGGTGGCGGCGGAGGTACATTACTGTTCTGTTTCCCAGTCAAACCGAGAGACTTTCCAATGCCTAACAAATTGTTGATCAATCCTTGATTCTCCGTGCTCGATAGAATATTCATTATCTTGTCATCGCCAGGCAGGCTCTTGCTCTTCTCCATCTCTGCCTTGGCGGCGGCCTGCTTCTGCTGTTCGCGTTTCCTGCGCATCTGTTCACGTCGCTCGATCAGCTTCTCCCGCCAGGATGTCCATTTCGCTTCGTATTGTTTGTATTGAGTCTGCAATGAAACGAGACCTCTTTTTGGAAAAATTAGCGCAAGCGCTACTTCGCTTATGCGATCTTAATTAACGCGTCGATATTATTTCAGCCGGTATACTTTAATAATCGTAATATTACTTACCTTATCCGGGTGGTTTGCGTTCTGCTCCTTCCACTTGTTAAATTGCTCCTCCCACTGTTTAAACTGAGCGTCAAATGTTTTCTCAGCCTCAGTTAATTCTTCGTCTTCAACTTTCAACTTTTTAGCACTGGTGGATTCACTGGCGGTGCTACTGCCGCGCTTACCGTTTAAATTGTTCTCTTTACTAATGCTACTACTACTGTCGGGTGGTAAGGGCGGCTGGTTTGGGGGCAAAGGAGGATTCTGTACACTACTGTGCCCGGGGATGTTCGAGTTTTGTTTACTGGGGAATAGTGGAAGATTGTTTTGATGGGGCGGAGGCATGCTTGTGAATTGATATGCGTTTAGGGTAGCCGGAGGTAACGGTGGTTTCGAGTCCTCTTTCGGGAGAGGCGGCGGAGGTTGTACAACTGGGACTTGTGGCACCTGATTGGCAAGATTCATATTCTGCGTCGACATGTGCTTCATTGTCTCCTGATACTGAAACAAAATTCAATGGAGAATCAGTGAAGCAACGATAATTAACGATACTCTCAACGTCGTGACAAAAAGCAAATTAGTCTCCGTGTTTCGAGTTTTCATTAGAAATAAGAACTTTAGCCCGTTGGTAATAAAGAATCATTAGTGCCGTTAATCTTCTACGTACCTTTTCTCCATACTGAGCTTGCCACTGCTGATATTGTTGTTGCCATTGCTGCCACGAAGCCCAGTTCTGCTGCTGAGCTGCAGTCCATTGCTCCGCTGTGTATCCGCTAGGTGCCTGATAAAAAGATACCACAGCTTTTCTATATATGTTATTTCTGCTATACCTGATCTGTTCTTACTGCAAAATCGAATAATCTATTCACTGTTCAATGAACATATGACCCACAACTAGGCAAAAATTTATGAACGTGTCTGAACTTTGTTCTTGCAAGATTAAATTACTCAGAGCTGTGTTAATACATTTTAAAGAATGGAAAAACATAGTTCAATATTACACTTACTGGTTGACTAAAGTACTGCATATATGATTGCATCATAGCCATCGGATCTGCTCCTGCTGTAGCATAACCAACTGGCGGTTGCGGCATTGGAGTAGCAGCTGATAACTGCCATTGGTTCCAATTTTGCATTTTTAAACCCTCTCTCGCTCTAGCAAATGGTTTGCTAGTGCATTCCAAACTGTTTTAAGGGCCGCAGTCCGTTTGGACGCTATTTTATATTCAAAGAAAACTGTTATAGAGTTACCGCCACACATGTGCATTATTTATTGTAAATATCCCTACTCGTTTATTCATTCTACGCTAGTGGTACAGCCACCAATCATACATACATTCAAGAAGACTCTGCTCGCGAAAATTGTATGCGTTAACGTGAAAGTATCTGTAAGCTTCGTAAATTCAGAGGCCTTTGAAAAATAAGAGGCAAGGAAGAATATAGAAACAACGTGTACTTTTCTCGTAAACTTCCTTAAACTACAGTCTTTGCAGTCCCTGCTCCTATTGTACAATAGGTGGCAGGGCACATAAGATTAAAGAGACAGAATCTTAAAATGGAATACACACGATTAAGTAACTTATCGGTTTAAATAATGCATCGATATAAAACTATGCTTTCTATCAATGAATATTTTACATCCGATAGGTCACCGCAATTGAGAGCATTGTACTCCATAATCCATTTAAATCGTTAAGTTTCTATAAATCAATAGATCATCGCTATAATAAATTAGCAGTGAGAAAGGGCTAATATGTAACAAACACATTTTATACGAAGAGTCATAAATCAGTAAGATGTAACAGGGAAACTATAGAATAAACTTCTATAGATAAAGACACATGAAATTAGTCACAATATATAAATATCCATTCGTGCTAAAATTTCTCCTTTGTATCTTACAAAAGAATTAAACAGTATCGATATATATTCGCATACAATACACATAAGTATTGAAAGTACTAAGAATTACTTGATACACAAGTATTTAGATGTGTGCAGTGCACTTTGCAAAAGTAACTCTTAATATAACGAATCTTGATTTATTTGGATATGATGTATGATCAGGTAGTATGCACAAGGCAAGCATCTTTTCAATCGTCTTGAAAAAGCAACGATGAATTCAGCTGTGTCTAATTGCTTCCATACAAAGGAAAAGAAAATCAATGGAAAGCCAACATATACCCTTAGAAAAAAGATTTACATATATGCTAAAAATAAATAAGCATAAATCTTTCTTCCGCGACTATAAGCTCGACGTCCAATGGATTCTAAAGGTCTCTGCGCACATATCAGTTCCGTGTCAGTTCCGTGCCAGCGTGCTAGTGGTAAGAAGAAGAAAAATTCTACTTATTTTCTTTGATTTTTCTTCTTCTTACCACTGGCGTCCTGGCATGGGACCAACGCAGAACCGATACCCTCACGGACGCCTTTATTCTTCCTTCCCTTCCTTGCTCGAAACAATCACAAATTTCTCGAGACAGAATCTACGTAAAACCAATAATTCCAACACTTATTTACTGTGTGCAAATATAAGAATTTTATTACCCATTAAACTTATTCAGCTTGTCTAATCAATTAAACTGAAATTACACTACTCCTTCTGATAAATCTGTAGTGTAACGGGAATGTTTGAATAGGTTCAACTGCGAAATAAGTTCGCTGGGGAATAAAATAATTTATTTGTGAGAAAATAAATGCCGACGATCGTTAAATGCCTGAGCGAAGATGTTCGGGCAACTACTGAAACGAAACCATCTCCAATAGCAATTAGTTACAAAGTATATGCGATATTTCATGGCTCGCATATGTATAATTGGTATATGCTTACGATTCTTAAACCAGATAACAATATACAAGCGTAAACGTGCCAACGTGTGACAGAATTTGTGAGAAGTTAACTCGGAATTACTTCATAGAAATTCATAGTACCCTAATGCATATATCGTAAATTTTACACAACGATATTCATATGTTACAGAGCATCCAAGAAATGCGTTTGGCATTTGGCGTAAAATGTATTTACTTAATTGTATAAACCAGGTGTGCTCTTCGAAAGGCAGATTGCAATAAACTTAACGTATAATTAGGCGAACTGCGTTTCCTATGAAGGTGCATAACGGACAATCGAGAGAAGTTTAATCGTATCTTTTATATATGTTGGTCGCCAGGCAATGTAGAAGCGGCGCACAAAACTGTTGCGCTACAAAGTATTTCCGTTGTTTTCGAAAGAAGGGAATGTTTAATTTATCAAGCTTTCGGAGCCAAACTGGGTCAAGTAAAGTGCATTGATCAGCTCGATTAACGCATTAAAAGGGCGAGGAGGCAATAATCACGTCGACTCCCCTTGGACATCGTAGCTATACTAAAAAAAAAAATCATCGAAACTTGTCGATTAAATATAAAAGTCGGCAAATTCAATTTCGATAGCATGCTGTGACAAGCGCATCTACGCATCGCCATGATCGTTGGGCGAGGAACAGGATTTTAACTCCGTGTAGATGGAAGCTTTCGATACTATGGTATAAACGCAATCAATCCCCCTCGCGATCTCTTACATCGTTACGAGAGTATTTTATCGCTCGAGCGTGTAATGATCCGCGTTACCGCAAGCAATTTGTTTGTATCCCCCGCATCCTTACAAAAGTCTGCAACGATGATAAAGAATGTCATCGTAAACAATTGAAATTGTGAAATGGTACTCACGACTGGATATCTAGGAAACAGCGGCACTTTTGTTGGAGAATTCACGGAAACGGCGATTCGTAGCACGGCAACTAACGAGAATTAGCACGTTAATCTCGAAACTGGCCGGAACTTATGGCGGCTGAAGACGACGGGTCAACTAATCGTGATACCAAGCGGATAACGAAAGTCCCTAGACGAGGAAGTTAATTTTAAGCGGCTGATACGAAAGATTTAATTGTTTGGGAAGAAGAAAAAGCATTTTTCTTCATTTTCTAACGCGTTTCCTACACAAAAAGTGACAAAGGACTGGGTTTTCAAATCTCGTTGATTTCCTGTGGATGAAGACACGGAGTTAACGAAGGATCGAGTTGATTAACTTTGTTTAATCGAACGATATATACAATCGTGGTCAAACTGTTATATCGTTCGGTCGATACCATTATCGATCTACATTTGATTTAAATTATGCACTGGAAATTGATATTACGATAGACTGTAATTTATTTTGTAACAAACACAGCGCATTGAACGTATCAATCTTGAAATATTATATGTAAACAATATCTGGTTATTCTGATGACTAATTCCTGGTCTTGCAAAATATCGGGAATTCCGTAGATATCTCGTGCGCAACTTGACTTTGTCAAGTTACATCACACCAGCGCTCTTTTATTTAAATTAAAATAAACGAGCAGGCATGTCGCGATAATTACTGCAGCCACTCTGCGTATTATCCGCGACCGTAGGATTTTAGTTAGGCAAAGAAATATTAAATTAATGAGCAGGTATTTACTGTGTAAATACATTAGAAACTTGAGTGGACGTACTGACACCTTCCTCATCCCCCAAACACAACGCTCACCTACTAATTAATAATAAAACAATGAAATATAGTAAAAAATTCTTATCGAACCCAAAAGCAGAACGTTTTCAAAGTCAAAGATTAAAAAGCTTACTCTGCAGGATGCTTTATTTTATCTGACCCCAATTTGTTATTCCTGTTATTGTTACTTGATATCGTTCATAGAACCGATAAATCGTTACTCGGTTTACTATAAATATGGCATATCCATTTCGTATGCAGGCATTCCTCCTCGATACCAGGCAACCCAGCCAGCTTCGCAGAATGCAAGCAATCGTCAGCATCTCGTGACGAGTTGGTATTCCAGCGTAATAAATCCTGCTATAAATTAATCAAACCGTTGACACCCACCTATCTCGTAAACAATAGGTGCGTCGTACCGACGAGTATTTCTGGTTTGGAAAAGGAGGCATCCAACCGTCGTGGAAGTAGAAGTGCAGGGACAGCGGCCAGTGCCACCGAGATGGATGTATTTATACGCAAACCTGTTTGCAATAATCGGTAGTGGCTTCTCCAACTCTCGACGTCAGTATCGCTTGGACCGGCTCCGCAGTCGAACGCAATCACTATGATCGCTCTCTCGGCCAAGTGTCTTTTCCTTATTTCGTTGCTTAATGTGCTCCAGGAGAACGTCGCCCAATACATTCCAGCGACGCCCGTCGTTGAGCCTCTGTATCCGAAAGGATTGCGAATGTCCATTCCGCGTGAGTAGAGCCTCTTTGTCTCATTATCGGTCCCTTTGTGACGGTACCATTCCCCCGCTCTACCATCGCCGTTCCTTGACATTGAACCAGCGATCGCTCGCGGAGAATTTAATCCTCGATGAAAGGGGACGAACGATAACAAAAACGGAACCGAGTCACTGCTCCCTTCGCTTAACATTTCAAGCGAAGGGAAGAATCACGACCAGTGGAAATAAATTCGTCGAAGCAGAGACTGGAATCCCTTTGTCTTAGGGAAATATTTTTTTAAATATTTTATAAGAACGGTGTTTTTTTAGATTTAAAAAATAGGTACCTACTTGTCTTCTACAATCTACCTGTATATTTTATTTTATTACTATTTTTATATGAATATTAGAATTTTTATGATACAAAAGACTTTTGTTATTGAAGAAATACCTACTAGAAATTTAAATCACTGTTAAAAATTACATTTTAAATCGAGGATTAAAGCTCTCATATATGAATCCTTTTTTACCATAATTATCTCGCAAAAATCGGCCCCGTAATTAACACAGAGAATACATTCTGCGTTCAGATGAGGATGGCATCACTTTGGTAGCCTACCACGTGAAAATCAACAGCGATTTCGAAGGACTCGAAGCAGGAACCATTGCCAGAGACATCGTGAAAACTCGGAACGGGCGTTGGACGTACGAGGATCGAACTACGAGGCTGAAAAAGGGGGATATCATTTATTATTGGGTCCATGTAGTCTACGATGGACTTGGTTACAATTTGATCGATAAGCAGTACCCGGTGAACGGTGAGTTTTGCTTGAAAAATTTCAGACCTCCGGCTGCTATCGTCCCGCTTCTTATTTCGCCGCGTATATTCACTGCGCAATTTTTAATTTAGATTTTTACAATTACGATGGAAGCCCCATAAGCGGCACCACCCCTGCTTTGGATGTGTGCAGTACACCCTCGGAGACGATAGTATTCGAAATGGACCAAAAGAGCAACCATTTGATGCGACATAACGTTTGCCCCGGCCAAATAGTCTTCAGGGAAAATTTCGATTCGTTTAACAAGACTCGCTGGGAAATCGTCGAACGTTATCCAGGCGCCCCGGTAAGCTGTGCATCCGTAAAGTGTTCGCAACCGGTTCTTGAAACATCTATGTGCTTTTTGATCCTTTTTACATTGTTAATATAAAGCAGCGACGAAACTAAGTGGCGCGGGGGGGTGCACCTGCTCCGAGCGCCGATCTGCAGAGCGCGAAAAACGAGAAATCTTCGTTGAGAAAAACATGATTTTGAAAATGGCTTTCTTCAAATTTATATATTACGTTATTTCATTAAGATTACAGGAGATACATATTTTATCACCTGCAATATATTTGAAACCAGTTAATACACACGATTATTATAGGGCATTTTCATGCAAAGTAGGGGCGCCAAACAGGGCGGTATAAAACTTTATAATTTCGTCCCTGATATAAATTGCCGCAATTAGCATTATCGCCTTGAATAGCCCTTAAACACAGAGTGTTTCAAGCTTTACCAGTTCAAAGCATAAAAAACCTGCAAATTATTTTCACATTTCAGAGCTATGAATTTGTCGTGTATATGAACACAGAAGAGAACGTCGAAGTTAAAGACGGCGCTTTGCATATTAAACCGGTCCTCGCCGATGCTAAGTTTGGCCAGGGATTCGTGAAGACTGGAGGTCTTGTTTTAAATCGGTAAGGCTTGGTAATTGTTGTAATTTTATTACCGTTAGGTATATTCGACGTATTTACATAATTTGCAGCTGCACGGGCGAAGTTGGCACCGCGGAGTGCAAACACCATGCATTCGGCTCCTACATCCAGCCACCAGTGATATCGGGACGTATAAACACTAAACCTTCCTTCACTTTCTTATACGGACACGTTATAATCCGCGCTAAGATGCCGCGCGGCGATTGGTTATATCCTGGTAAGTTTCATTTCACGAGAGACACCCTGAGCCCTAACTAACACATTTCGGAGATTTTTTCAGGATCTGGTAACTGCAACTTTATCAAGTTTTCTTATTATTTTGATGAGTAGAACCGATCCTGGAGGAATATCCCACATTTTTATAAACACTCTTTATGCTCCTGATTTTAGAATTATTCAAGATTTACTCCAATTTTCATTATTCTGTTTCAGTGATCACACTAGAGAGTAGAAACAAAGGTTCCGACAACTCGACCTCTCACTGTGATATCATCGTCGCCTATACGGCAGGCAACCCTTCGCTCACAATGGAGAATGGAGATGATATAAGCGGGCGCGTCCTTATAGGGGGTGCGCATGTGATGGAGCGGTCTCAGAACATTCAACAGGACAATCGAGGCCATCTCCCTTTCAAAACCTCCAATTCACTATGGTCCAACGAATATCACGTGTATGAGTTAAGGTGGAGGAATGGTCGAATCTTGATGAAAGTCGACGGTGAACTGTACGGAGAGCAAAGAGTGCCAGCGTTATACGATACACCAGTGAGTAGATAATTTCGTCTGACGGCAGACACTCCGATTCTACTGACCTCAGAAAAAGTAATTAGGGGTGGATTCGAAGCTAATCTTTAAATTCTCGAAACTCGAAACTCTCGAAACTTGAAGTGCCGATTCTGTTTTATAAACGGAGTATCTTGCTTTATGAACCGCAGTCAACAGAATTTTTGCATAAATCTCTAATAACAAAATAACAAATTAAACAAACAAAAACAAAAAAATAATAATATATAAATTCTTGAGGCACTTTATACATTTTTTTATTTGGATTTCAAGTCACGAGAAAACCACAAAGTTTCGAATACTCGGGACTTGTATAATCTCTTCATCCCTAAAAATAACCGTTCCAACAACTCTTCTAAAAACAATGCACTGTCACGCAGGTCTATCTGAACGTGGGTCTAGCCGTCGGAGGCCACACATTCTTCCCGGACGCGTCCGTGAGCGGTAGCTACACGAAACCCTGGAGAAACGTAGCGTCAAAGGTATCACCGAATCGGTCACTTTTAGCCAAATTACCAAAACCGCCCTTAAAAAGTGTATACACCTGTAAAATATAATATCGTTCGTAACAGGCACTTTACAACTTCTACCTCGCGGAGAATAATTGGCTGGACACGTGGAAGGGAAGCGACACTGGCCTCCACATAGACTACATCCTAGTCAGAGCGATCTAAGGACCACGTTCCGACGCTTCGGCCTTGGGTGTATGCCTCTGAGTAATCATCAGATGCCACATCAGTTCTTTATCATTCATTGCTCACATACAGTGGCACACGAAACGCAGCATAGTTAGAAAGTGGGCGGCGGTGGGACTAATATAGAAGCTAGCAAAAGCTTCTGATAAGGCACCCTATCAGGATGGAAACCAGAACCTAGTAACTCGATAAGCCAATGTATCCGATATCCATATCCTCTCTGATAAGCCTTGGAGGCGCGAGGTCCGTCGTCGGGTCTGAACTCGAAGACCATCTTCTTCCTTGTATCCGAAGAAGCCACCAACCTCAAGACCACTCCCAGAATCGTCCACCCGCCTAGAGGTTGCGAAACATCCCCGACCACCTCCACGGCGACAGATTGAAGGGACGTGTCAGCGTTGTGCCGCCGGCCTCCCCAATTATACACACCTATACACGCAATAAAATAAATAAATATGAAACAACTTTTGAAAAGCCTGTTTTCGAATTCCACTATTCCTAAAAAACGGTTTTGAATTTTCAAAATGTTAACGTTTTTAATTAAATAGATAATTCAGTTTTACGTATGAAAATTCTAGTATATAAAACCGTTTTTTTTTTCATGAAAATTGAAACGCTTCCTCCACCAAGAGAAGAGCAATTGGAAGTGGGAACTCGTGATGTAGTAGAGAATAGTAGAGGGGGAATCCGGGCATAGTGTGTGCAGAAGTTGTATTAGTATATATAGCTCAGCACATACGAGGATTCCCCAGATCCCCTTCTACTACTCCCTACTACGTCACGAGTTTCCACTTCCAGTAGTAGCTGTTCCCCCTCTACTTCTCCTTACACGTCATGTGCCCCTTATTTTTGGCAACACTCCTTCTACACGTCACGCGCTTGCGCAGATCAAGTACCCGCAATCCTGCTGCACCGTCGACAAGGGTACCTACCCTCTGCATTCGACAAGTAAGAATTCATCCAGGATTGCCAGGCAATCCAGTACGCGTACTGGCAGATGTGACGTCACTTGGCTTGGACTGGCTTAGCGATGGTATAACGTCACAACGTCACCAAACAAATATAAGTGTTCTCCTTCCCCTACACCGTACGATCAAACACAAGATATGTACGATGTCACATAGGCCAGCATATCGCTATTTATCCAGTACGAATGACAACCCTGGATGACAGTATCGCTTGGACCAGCTTCGCAGTCGAACGCAATCATTATGATCGCTCTCTCGGCCAAGTGTCTTCTCCTTATTTCATTGCTTAATTTGCTCCAGGAGAATGTCGCTGAATACATTCCACCGACGCCCCTCGTCGAGCCTCTATATCCAAAAGGATTGCGAATGTCCATTCCGCGTGAGTAGAGCCTCTTTGTCTCAGTATCGGTCTCTTCGTGAAGGTGTTCTTCCCCGGCTCAGCCATCGCCGTTCCTTGACATTGAACCAGCGATGTTTCGCTGAGAATTTAATCCTCGATGAAAGGGGATGAATGATAACGAAAACGGACTCGAGTCACTACCCCCTTCCCAATATGAAACAATACATATGTATAATCTTCCATTTATTACTATGGGTGCACGTTCTGTTTTCGCTGCAAGGAAAGTTACGATTATATTAAAAGCAAAGATTGAGAAATCGTTATCAATGTATATTCATGACCTCACTGATAACACAGTTCAAGAGCCATCTGGACTTGTAACATACAACAGTTGTTTCTTATAAATATTTGTGCGCTGAAAACGCGTTTTTTAGATTTAAAAAATTGGAACCAACCTCCTACGTGTATATTTTATATTATTACTGTTTTTATATGAATATTAAATTTTTTTGATACAAAAGGCTTTTGTTATTCACCAAATACCTCTACAAAAAATTTCACACACTGTTAAAAATTACATTTCAAATCGAGAATTAAAGCTCTCATAGATGAATCCTTTTTGACCATAATTATCTCAGCAAAATTCGCCTCGTAATTAACACAGAGAATACATTCTGCATTCAGATGGGGATGGAATCACTTTGGTGGCCTACCACGTGAAAATCAACAGCGATTTCGAAGGACTCGAAGCGGGAAGAATTTCCATTGACATCGTGAAAACTCGGAACGGGCGTTGGACGTACGAGGATCGAACTACGAGGTTGAAAAAGGGAGACATAATTTATTATTGGATTCACGTGGCCTTCGGGACTGTTGGTTACAATTTGATTGATAAGCAGTACGTGGTGAACGGTGAGTTTTAGTTGAAAATTTTCAGATCTCCATTTGCTACTGCACTCTTTGTTATATGGTCGCGTATAATCACTGCACAATTTTTAATTTAGATTTTTACAATTACGATGGGAGCCCCGCAGCCGGCACCACCCTTTCTCTGGATGGGTGCAGTACACCCTCGGAGACGAAAGTATTCGAAATGGACCAAAAGAGCAACCAATTGATACGACGTAACGTTTGCCCTGGCCAATTAATCTTCGAGGAAAATTTCGACTCGTTTAACAGGACTCGCTGGGAAATCGTCGAACGTTACCCTGGCGTCCCGGTAGGCTGTGCATCCCTAAAGTGTTCGCAATCGGTTCTTGCTGCATTTATGTGCTTTTAAATCGTTTTCACATTGTTAATATAAAGCAGGGACGAAATTAAGGGGGACAGGGTTGCATCTGCCCCAGCGTCAATCTATGGAGGGCGTCAAAAAGGGCGCTATACAACCTAGTTTCGTCCCTAATATAAAGTGCCGCAATTAGCATTGTCAACTTGAATAGCCCTTAAACACAGATAGAGTGTTTCAAGCTTCACCAGTTAAAAGCATAAAAACCTGCAAATTATTTTGTATTTCAGAGCTACGAATTTGTCTTGTATATGAACACCGAAGAAACCGTCGATGTTAAAGACGGCGCTTTGCATATTAAACCGGTCCTCGCCGAAGTTAAGTTTGGCGAGGAATTCGTGAAGACTGGAAGTCATGTTTTAAATCGGTAAGGCTTGGTAATTGTTGTAATTTTATTACCGTTCGGTATATTCGACGTATTTACATAATTTGCAGCTGTACGGGCGAAGTTGGCACCGCGGAGTGCAAACACAATGCATTCGGCTTCTACATCCAGCCACCAGTGATATCGGGACGTGTAAACACTAAACCGTCCTTCACTTTTTTACACGGACACGTTGAAATCCGCGCTAAACTGCCGCGCGGCGATTGGATATACCCTGGTAAGTTTAATTTCACGACAGACACCCCGAGCCGTAACTAACACATTTGGGAGATTTTTCCAGGATCTGGTAACTGCAACTTTATCAAGTTTTCTTATTATTTTGATGAGTGCAACCGATCCTGAAGAAATATCCCACATTTTTATAAACACCCTTTATGGTCTTGACTTTAGAATCATCCAACACTTACTCCCATTCTCATTATTCTGTTTCAGTGATCACACTAGAGAGTAGAGAGAAAGGTTTCAAGAACTCCACGTCTCGCTGCGATATCCTCGTCGCCTATTCGGCAGGCAACCCTTCGCTCACATCGAAAAGCGGAGAGGACATAAGCGGGCGCGTCCTCTTAGGGGGCGCGCATGTGACGGATTGGTCTCAGAACCTTCAGCAGGGCAATCGAGACCATCGCCCTTCCAAACGCTCCAATTCACTATGGTCCAACGAATATCACGTGTACGAGTTAAGCTGGAGAAATGATCGAATCTCGATGAAAGTCGACGGTGATCTGTACGGGGAACAAGGGCTGCCAGTGTTATGCAATACACCAGTGAGTAGATAACGGTAGACAGCCTCGCCTGACTGCAAACACCCCGATTCTACTGATCTCAGCGAAAGTAACTAGGGGTGGATTCGAAGCTAATCTTTAAATTCTCGGAACTAGAAACTTGAACTGCTGATTGTGTTTTGTTAATGGAACTTTTGCATAAATCTCTAATAACAAAATAACAAATTAAACAAAACAAAAAATAATAATATATAAATTCTTGAGGAACTTTATATATTTTTTATCTGGGTTTCGAGAGTTTCTAGTCACGAGAGAAATATCAAGTCTCGACTTCTCGAGACTTGAAGATCTCTTGGGTTTCCAGGAGTCTCGAGGGTTCAAGAAACCCATCCCTAAAAATAACCATTCCAACAACTCTTCTAAAAACAACGCACTGTCACGCAGGTCTATCTGAACGTGGGCCTAGCCGTGGGAGGCCACATATTCTTCCCGGACTCGTCCGTAAGCGGTAGCTACACGAAACCCTGGAGAAACGTAGCGTCAAAGGTATCACTGAATCGGTCACTTTTAGCCAAATTACCAGAACCGCTCTTAAAAAGTATATACACCTGTAAAACATAATATCGTCCGTAACAGGCGCTTTACAACTTCCACCTCGCGGAGAGTAATTGGCTGGACACATGGAAAGGAGGCGACACTGGCCTTCACATAGACTACATTAAAGTCAGGGCGCTCTAAGGACCACGTTCCGACGCCTTGACCTTAGTTGTGCCTCTGAAGAACAACCGATACATATCATCCTCGTGCATTCATTAAGCACATCAGTTCTTAATCATTCATTGCTCACACCTCGTACAATGGCCGACGAAGCACAGCGTAGTTAGAAAGTGGGCGGCGGTGGGACTAATACAGAAGCTGGCAGAGGCTTCTGATAAGGCACCCCATCAGGATGGAAACCAGAACCTAGTAACTCGATCAGCCACTCTCCCCGATAACCGTATCGCCTCTGATAAGCCTGGGAGGCGCGAGGTCCGTCGTCGGGTCTGAACTCGAAGGCCATCTTCTTCCTTGTATCCGGAGAAGCCACCAACCTCAAGACACTCTCCGCGCTGTTCCGCGGCCACTCCCAGAACCGTCCACTCGACCAGAGATTGCGGAACATCCCCGACCACCTCCACGGCGACAGATCGAACGGAAGGGTCCTGGCGACGCGCGTCAGCGTTGTCCCGCCGGCCTCCTCGATTATGCACACCTATACACGCAATAATAAAAATGAATAAATATGAAACGATTTTACCATATATTTTCCTCCCACCGTTACCAAATCCACTCACCGCGCAAATCACCGCTAACGCACCCTTCACCCGCATTTCTCTCGCTTTTCGCGAAGCTTCTTGTAGGAGCACGCGGAAGCAAGTACCTCATGCTTCGTAGCGGCCACCTACATTTATGCCCTCTGGCCGAGGAGGGTGTCGTGCTTAGAATACCTCGGCCAGCGATCGATCCGGGCCCGATAAATTGTCATTCATCGGGCGGATACGCGGCCATAGCTTTTCAAACGAATCGCGCGTCATCGCTGGCAGCAGTCGGTCTTCTTATACTTTCACTGGCGAACGATTGCGCCAGAACAGGGGGGGTCTCCAGCTGACTTCTTTCTTGCATGTGCACGATGATTTTAGAAGCGAGGCGACGCCGAGGTAGTTACTATTCCGCACTCGTTCAGGCGTCGTCTCGCTCGCCCAGGTAGCCGTCGTGCCTCTACGTGACCGTCCCGGCGAGAAGCAGCATGAACTTTCCTCGTAACTCGGTAGCTAGCTCTGTAAGCATGTAGCTCGCTTATGATCATTTAGTTTTCCACGCCATATCGTGTTTCGTTAAAGAGTAGCTAGTGGAAGTTTAAGGGGTGCAAGCACAGAGCTCGTGTTTCCCGGGTTTTTAATTATCGATTATTCCACAAATTTGTAGTACCCGTTCACTTCTTTACTTCGCCAACGATTTCCTCTTGAGTTCAGTGACAATTCTTCGTTTCCTGTATTAAGCAAGAAGGCTGAGAAATTTATTCTTATTAAAATTAGAGAGCTTCTATCGAAAACGAACGCTACCAATCGCGAGGACGAAAATAAAAGAAGCTATTAATGCATAATTATGAAAGAAGAGTATCTACATAAATACATATACATTTATTGCGTCACTCTATCCCAGAAATACATTACACGCATGAGTTTCTCCTTGAAATTTCAGGCGATTCTGATTTTCACCGCGCTGCTCTTTCACGCCGAGTATGCAGCCACTGAACCTGTTGGCGTGTTTTCGTTTATTCACGATCTAATTCAGTATAACATAGCGGGGGTGCCGCTCATCCACGAGGCAAGTACGATGTTCTGTGAAATAAAAGATTAGCATTAAAAAGACCGGGGGAAGAGAGCACGGAGAATGGCACAAGTTAATCTGTGATGGTTGAATAGCAAACGCAATGGGACTTCGATCCAGAAGTCGGGAAACAGAGAAGAGCTCGGTACGAGGAGGAAAGTGGGCATCGTGGTGAGATCGCGATTGGGAAGATCGGCATGGGTATTGGATACAAAGGCCCGTGGGGAGCGTCTGTGTAAAAAGAAGCCTGATCGATGAATGCAGAATGAATAGTTTCTGCGAGGATGCATTGAAAATCGATCAGCCGTTTCTAGAACGCTGTATCGCTACTTAAACCTGTACTATGCTAGTCTGTACAAAGATGTAAATGGATTTTAATGAAATAAATACACTACTCAACGAATTATGAAACGAGCAAGATTTCTAATTCCTCTTGGATCCTCTAAATTTAGATCCTATATCTAATTTCCGCAGTGTACCTTTCATCTACATTATAATATACGCATCATTTCGTTTCCTGGATTCTACAGGACAAGAGGAATTCTCTGTTCCGGCTGAGACGTGGAGAAGCGAAGTGTCCTAACGCGAAATACCGTTCGTTCTTTCCCCGACCTTGAGGCACTTGTGCAATCGACTTTCGAGGAACCAGAGGGATGTGACGGTATTCTCAAGGTTCCTATGTTCCTCGTGCCAGAGGCCGATAGTGCCAGGTGTCTACGTAAGGCATCGTGCGAAGCACAACGTGCCCCGGTCGACTTTCACTTGATAGTATCGAGGAAAGAACGAAGTGGGGAGGCGCGTACAGAAGAACGGTAACGGACTCGAGAATAAGGCTGGTAAACGGTGGAATCAGAAAAACGGAAACAGACCGATCGCACGGGCCGTGGCATCGCTTCCCGTCGTGCCTCCGAGCGAACGCAAGTCCCGATCGAATCGGTGGCCAAATCCGATCCATTGAGAAAACCGCGACAGCGCTTCAGCGAGGAGAACGAACGCTCGCGCGACGAACTTTCGAAACTTTCTTCCATTGGCGAGCTGAAAGTGTTTCGGCGCATCTTGCAGTCGCAGTGAAATGGCAAGGCACGCTACCGTAAGTAAATTACTATAGAATATAAACTATTATGAGGAATCAAGTTCCTATAACACTTGCATGAATTAACAAAAAGTCGAAAAAGCCGAAGATTTCTTTAATGTACCAAAATGATGCCTGACCCACTTTCGGCGCACACGCCACATAAAATGGTCTCTCGATCTTTCTTCTTTTAATACTAGCACTTATTATAAAACATCTAATATATGTAAAACGTACGCGCGCGATGTAGGGCACGTTTTTGCGTTTCCGTTTCGACACGCTAACATTAATTGACCTACTTTTAGTGGACGTCCGTGATCTTTGTGACACTAATCGTCGCCTTTCTTCTCGGACTAATTGCCGAGAGCGGGGCGACGATAGCTCAACCAAAGGCGCCCAATTTCCAGTACTTCGAACGGTAAGAAATCAAGGAGACGATTCGAAGAAGCTCACGTGTAAGTTTTGTTAAACGACCGGTTGCTCGTTCGCAGGCCTAAGTACCGCTACCCGTACTACGACGAGAATGGCAGAGGAAAATTGCTGTACGGCTACGGAGGGCCAGACCTGTATCAGTACAAAACTTACAGTGCCCTCGAAGGGATTCATTAGCGCAAACAAAGCACCGACAAAACGCTACGGACTATTCGACGACCTCTAAATGAATCACGGCTATTATTCTACGAGGGGTGATCGTTTATGAAGTGATACATAGTATATACACGATTCTGTTTCCGGTCACAAGGGACCGTAAACCATTCGCGTGTAAAATATTTGTTATTACCACGACGCAGCCGCGGAGATCTATTATCGTTACGCGCTCTTGTCCTCGGAAACAGATCAGGTGTTATCGTGGAGTTAAGGAACATTACAAGATCGTTTATTCTTCCAATGTATAATTAATTGTATTGTTGTTTTAAATGCGTTCAATTTGTATCGTTGATTATGGTCATAAACATATGTTTCTTCGTTTCCTGGATTATCGTTTCGTTATTCGATAATAGGCTCCGTGAACGGTGAAAGTGAATCGATCGTTTGAATAATCGGGCGAGATAGAAAAGTGCGTTAGACAGAATGAATCGCGAGTGGGTGTTATTATTATAACAATGCTATTGCATGGCTGCAAATTCATCCTCTAAGATCCGTGGAATGTGTGCATAGCGTCGCTATGATCTACGACGTGTTCGTTAATCACCGTGAAGACGAGAGATTATTATTATTATTCTTAGCTAAAACTCTAACGCCCTAAAATCGACTATAATCGTACGATCGGAGAGTCAGAAGAATTTGTAAATGCTTTAAAAAACGCGGTCGCCGTGAGTGTTAAAGGTGGTTCGCGCCGGCGGCGCGAATAACGTTCGTTTTCTCTCGTGACAGGTGCACATACAGAGTTACAAATGTGCAAGCATAGTCGAGTGTATAGCGAAGTATAATGTTTGATAAACGAACGAATGACTACTGCCCGCATGACGTTGCCCGGGCGTTTATTCCAAATGATCCTTGTCCGCCTTGTCTTCGGCAGACTGTAACTGTCATACGAAATCCATCTCGGGATTACTGTAATGTTGTGTACCTGCTCGTCGCCTGGACAGCTGCCTCTCAATGAATTTCTTTATCTCGCTAATCACGAAAACGCTGGACGTCAGCGCGACGAGGAACAGGATATCTGCGAAGAATATAGAAACTTATATACCCTCGGTTTGCTTTCGAATCGAGGAGTGTCTCGAGGCGCCATACCCTTTGCCGTGAGAGCTTCGGTTTGGAAAACTCGCTGCAACGGTGGGAAGTAGATCACTAGCATCTGTCCTATCACCGACAACGTTATAGCTACCAGGAGCATCTTGTTGCTGCATAGACCGATAGTGAATATCGACTTCGTCTAAAAGGACACGCGTTACAGTTGGGTTAGTGAGAAATGCAATCGAGCACGGTAAAAAAAAGCTTTCGCGTCCCACCTGTGACCTGCAACTTAGAGCGTTGAACATATCGAAGAAAACGAAGCACGTGAATGTCATGGTTGTGTCCCTCGCGGTCGTGCCATCGGTCGTCATCTAATTACAAAAGAGGAATTAGGAGATACGCACGATGGAGACAGATGCGATAGCTCTTACCTCTCTGTTATAAACCCACAGTGTGCCGAGAATGATAATAAGAGCTGACAACAGCACGTTGAGAATAAGATGTCGCGTGATCATCGGTTCCTTCGTGTTACGTGGTTTCTGCTTCAATACGTCCTTGTCGACTGGTTCGACTCCAAGACTACGCGAAATAATTACATATAAAAATACTCCGAAGGGCCACGGATTTCAAAAGAGTATTCTGCTGTCTGGTTACCTCTGAGCAGGCGGGCCATCCATAATAATGTTGATCCAAAGGATTTGCATCGCGTTTAAAGGATTCGGTATACTCATCAAGGTAGCAAGAGCGATTAGGGAGAGAGCAGCTATGCTAGTACTTAATTGAAACCTTACAAAATTTCGTATATTATGAAATATCCCTTTACCCTCCTCGATTGCAGCGCTGGAAGAAGTATACATGTATAATTGCAAGAGAAGTTTGTAGATATAACACAAACGGGGGTATTTCTAAAGGAGAAACTAATATGTACATAATAGTTGAGAAATCATCGTCCACTAGAATCATGTCCGCAGCTTCCTTGCACACGTCGGTACCATTTTTGCCCATAGCTATGCCTATGTCTGCCTTTTTCAAAGCGACTCCGTCGTTTACACCGTCGCCAGTCATGCCTACTATGTTTCCTTCCCTCTGCAAGGCTTTCACGATGCACAGTTTATGCTTCGGCGTAACCCGATAGAACACGCTAACGTTACTGATACACTGCTCTAATTGCTGATCGCTCATCAAGTCGATCTCGTCTCCGGACATTAGCCGCGAATGGAGTATATCTATCCCGATCATGCTTGCTGGAAGAGAAAATCAAATGCGGTGCAGTTTTCTAATGGTTTCCTCCAAAGGCTACGGGATAAAGCTTCTCTGGCGTACCTATTGCCGACGCAGTCTCTTTGGCATCGCCTGTAACCATCTTGACCTTCACGCCGCTGTTAATGAGAGTCGTTATAGACTCTCGAACGTGCGGCCGAGGGGGGTCGCATATTCCCACGAGGCCAACGTACACGAGATCTTGCAGCGATGTACCGCGTGCTAATCCAATTACTGTAAACGTTCGTTTAAATATATACAAGTAGCCAGAAGCGATGGAATTAACGTGCGACGAGTGACGTTAACAAAGTACCTCTTAATCCTTGCTGACCGATCTCGTAAGCTTCCGTTAAGAACTCCTCGTCTTTCTTCTGATTCAGAGCGTATACTTGGCCGTTGACAGAGTACTTGGTACATTGACGCAGCATCTTTTCAAGAGCACCTTTTACAAAATATATTTCCTGCCTATTCTGTAATGCACGCGAGAAGATTAATGGTAACTCTTAAACGTAGCTTATTAAGTCACAGGTGTAAGGACGTTAATTTACCTCGTCGTATTTCGGTGTACATTTCACAACCATCATTTTCTGCTCGGAAGAGAAAGGATACTCTTGCAATCGTAGGTACTTATCAGCGACACCGTACATTCCAAATTTCATGGACAATGCTACCAATGCACCTTCCGTCGGTTGCCCAAGCAGAGTGTCGTTTTGTATTATAGCATTGTTGCAGATAGATCCTACTTCTAACATGTTACTGATAGCGGCACGCGCGAGCTCGTAATTGTTGCATTTCCGAATTCGCACTTCTCCCTTGTCGTTGTAGCCGGCGCCGGTGACGTCGGCTATGTATCCCTCCGAAGTAACCAGGATCGTCGCGGTCATTTCGTTCTTGGTAATGGTACCAGTTTTGTCGGAGCATATCACGTTCACGCAACCTACAGATCGGGAATATCAGATTTATTCACCTATGCCTAAGCCCGATAAATATTACGCGAGTGCAGCGCACTGCCGCGTACCAAGCGTCTCCACTGTCGGCAGCTTCTTCACGATTACTTTCCGCTTAGCCATCCTCATAACACCCAGCGCTAACGTTACAGTCACGACGATAGGTAAACCTTCCGGTATAGCTGCCACCGCCAAGCTCACGCTAATCGTAAACATCTCGAGAATAGCTTTTCCCTGGATCCAGCCAAGAAGCATAATGATACCAATAATACAGAACGAGTAGAAGGACAATTGAGTGCCCAAAATATCCATGCTCCTTTGCAGCGGTGTCTTCGGAGCCTCCTCTGCTTGCATCATCGTAAAAACTTCTCCAAACTCGCTCTTCTCTCCTGTATTCACTACCACCCCCTGGAACAATTTTTCACAAATTTGTATATTAACGATGCATCGCGCAGTTACGAGAATCGATTACGATACCACATACTTTGCCATTTCCACAGCGAACCAAGGTGCCCATGAATGCGATGTTCTTCTTCGACGTCAATCCATTGGTTTTGAGTAACGGAGCTGTCGACTTCTGCGCTGGCTCCGTCTCGCCTGTGAAACTGCTCTCGTCGATTGCTAAATCTATCGCGTCGAATATCCTGATATCCGCAGGCACTCTATCTCCGATATTTAAATAAACTACATCACCAGGAACTAAATTGCGAGCGAGAAAGGTTTCTAACCGACCCTCTCGCAAGCTGAAAGAAACGTAAGAGCAATTACAACAGCTGCCGGTGTTATTAACATTAGACTATTCTCGTGTATCTTAGTAAACGAATGGGTCACTCTCATCCCGAGCCTAACTTGGTAGTTTCGATAATGCGAATATGTTCGAGTGGATGTTACAGTAAAGTAAATTTCACCTTATCAATTTATTGTTTGGAATCGGATACTATATCTTCTTCCCTAACAAGGTAAAGGAATGCTCCGTACAAAGGGTTAGTATATCCTCCAAAGACCATACTTCTGAAGGAAATATTAATTTAAATAAATGCTACTAGAACATCTCTGTACTCGATGCTACATATAAAATTCGTATTTACAGAGCATCTAATCGACGAAGAAGGTAAGTTTATTTACCAGTGACAAGTCGGCGGCACCAATTTGTTTAATTCTTCTAACGACTTCTCGGAGCGGTATTCTTGTACAAACGCAACCGTCACTACTATTATGATAGCCTGGAACGAAGAGTTTTTGTAAGTTTGCCAATGTATAAAAATGAACTTACGGTATAGTTAAAGACCACTTACCACTGTAATACTGACAGCATCATCGAACTGCTTCATACATATACTAACGAAAGCTGAACCAAGGAGTAACAGAATTAAAGGGTTCTTGAACTGTAAGCAGAAGGAAATTCTGTACACTCGTTAAAATTCAATCGTAATCCAACGAACCAGGGAAATATATTAAGTACCTGTTCAATGTACTTCTTCCACGTCGGTTCTTCTTCTTTAACACTAAATTCATTGAACCCAACTAATTGTCTCCGGTGGTCGGCTTCCTGCCACCAGAGTCCGGTTCGTATATCGACGTGCAATCTCGCAGCCACTTCGTCCGCGCCGAGGCTGGTTGCCTCGGCTGTTGTTAGCCACATTAGTGAGTCTTGGTCTTTGCCCTTAAAAGATACAGAAGCTATTAAAGTTCCTCCTAACACATATTCTGTTATCCCTAATATTCTTATTATACTGTTTTTAATAATCTACCCTTAGCTTAAGTCCCCATCCTTTGTCAAGTAACCCTGGGTAAGTTTCACCACGTTCAAAGCATTTCTCGCGAAAAATTTCAATACTTTTTATTCGTGAAATTTAACACTCGGAAATCTACGGTTACATTACTGAAGCCACATTATTAAGTTAATTAAAAGTTCGTCGCGTTTTCGTGACGCATATGTCATGTGACTAAACTTTTTAATTTCAAAACAGCTGTGTTTGTTCACTTATAAAAGTCAGAGTAAATGTAAAGAAAAGTATTCGTAGAATTAAAGTGGAATTAGATTTGTTATATTCAAGAAAAGCACCGTATAGCAACAATTAAACTACTTGGCATTATCTTTAATGACGTGTTCTTGTTCCATTCGCGGTGACACGTGTGGGCAAGTGTATATAGCAAACAGGAGTAGAAATTGAATGTTTACAAGAATCCAACCATATTTATGGAGTAAGTAAAAACAAAGACGGGATATTCCTATTAATAATACTGTCTCGAACGTACTTTTATTTCACAATGCTGGAAACGCGAATCATCGTGAATTCTAACCTTCAAGAAATTCGGGAAACAAATAAAATTAACATCTACGTATAGTCCTTAAACTTAATGAAGCATTTTATTTTCAAAAATACATTGTAAGTGCGTATTTGCGTAAATCAATGGGGAGGGGGAAATAGATGACATCAGGTGTTAGTAATTCATCGGATCAATGCGATGAGTATTTATACACATATATGTATTATATATATGTGTACCTGTAGCTTTCGAACGATTGTTTATCCGATGCATGCGTACAGATACAACGTGTTTACATGATAACTTACTGTTGATCCGATTACACGAATTCTACTCTATATTGTCACATTTGGAATCATTGTGCTAAGTACGTGGTTGATTTCTGGAACGACGCGACGTTCCAGTACTTTCGACTGTGGGGCTTTATTTCTTCCCCCCGAAAGAAGGACTTATATTCATCGATTATTAAAGGCTCCTATCCTTTTTATAAACTACATTTACGGACCAGTTTCAAATATTAAATATTTAAAAGGAATGCATATAGTAAGGTGAGTGATAAAATAAAGTGCTTCATTGCGAAACTTTAATAAATAAACGATTAATCGATCTTTTATTTGTTCTTTATGTATGATTCTATATAAGAAAGTAAAAGCTTCCTTATAAGTTAAGAATCCCATAAGGTAATCGAGTATTATATTGTCAAAAAGCTTGATTCAATCCTAAACTTCGAATTATTTCACGAATCTCAACTATTCGATTTTCCATTCTGACGATTATCGATCCGTATTTTCTTAGAACCCGCAAGGCTGGATTCTTGTACTTATTACCGTAGGTCAAACTTATTCGTAACGTGGTATTTCATTGCTCTGAGAAATCACCATTCGCCACGTAATACATCCATAAAAGTTTATAATGTATCGACGCCAGGTCAGCGACCTTCGTTTACCAGAGATTATGGAAAAAATCTTTCAACGCATGTTCCGACAGCGAAGAGAAATATTGAACAACGTACTAGAATGAATAGGAATGTGCAGGTAACAATAGTGACCCTGGCAGGTGCCGTTGGCAGGGCAAGCCTTCGATCGATACCGAAACATTCGAAGACTACACTTACAGTGAACTTTAGCAATTTTATTAGCCTGTTAATACTAAATCATCCGAAACTTGTATTTCCTCCTCGCAATATAATTAATCATCGAGAATCAGGCAAGATATCTTGTCACGACGTTCAAGGTCGTTTCGGGTAAAAAATCACAAAAGTCCTGATACAGCAAACGAAATTAAGGAACTCAGCAGTCCCTGATTAAATTTCTTCTGAAGCAGAAATCGCTCCACTGGAATAATGCAAATGCTGCGTAGATACATTGCAGCTTGTAACGTGGAACGTATAATTAAAAATGACCTCGTTTGCCCTAGCACTTTGCCTGTTTAAAATTCTTTACTTTTTCTTCTATCTACAGTCCTTTTTGCTAATTGCCCGTACTGTTGGACTTCGCGGAATAGGATGTGACATAATCAGCGACCACGGTACTACATTCTCAGTGTAGCGTATTATTATTTGTGCTTTTTGGAGACTATTTGTTGCTAGTCGGTGCATAATCGTGCTAAAATTATTCGTACCTCCAGCGGCGCGTATTCATTACTTTCCTTGTCCGTGGTCACATCCAGCGCATTGTCGTCGAAGAGTTTCTCGTATTTTTTACCCGGCGTGTCTTTCATCTCTTATAGCGACGTTCCGCTGCCTCTTCCGTCTCTGCAAGTCCTGTTAATCGGCAACTAATGCCACGGGACACGGAATATATTTACCCGTACGGAGAATCCACGTTCCTCTCTACCGAGACGTATTATCGTTTGTTTGTCAATCCGGTTTCACCGTTTTAAAATACCGAAAGACACAGCTCATGGTCCGAATGAATGCCTGTCGAAAACAGAAACGAAGGCGTTGAACGTCTGCTATGTCTGCGCGTGTACATTTGCCTGTGTGGTGCCGATTTCCAGTCACGCGAAGGTCAGACCAGAAAAATCGTAACGCTCCTTGAAAATCGAATATTTTCGAGCACGCTGCAGAGCAAAGTGCGATTATAAGGTTAGCCGGGACGAGTAAATGAAGCGGCTTGCAATTTCGAAAAATTTCAACACTTTTGCATAAAAAAATGATGTTTTAATGCGTTCACGGTAATCGAACGTTGCAGAAAACGAAGATCATATATTTCTAATAAAAGCGAATTCAGCGGTTCTCTTTATTCAGATTCAAGTGGTCTTGAAAACTCTCGTTAACCTACTTTTGAGACTACTAAAAGGTGGTTTTATCGATTCCACAAAGAAACGATTGCGACCGCAATTATCTTAATGCTTGCCCTACATTTAATTTACTAATGGAAGGTGAACTGAAACGCTGAAACGACGGTCGTTGAATTCTAAACGTTGGACAAACGTTTTTACAATTTCCACAAAGCGATACTTTTAATTTCCCAATGGAAATTACACAGACGCTGTCAAGAGTAGACAAAAGCAGTGACCGTTGTTTTGAAACTCCCCAATCATTCGATCAACGGCGATAGAATTTAGATAAAGAAGATTCTTTCCTAAGAACCATATCTGTTTACCGATAGAGAGGTCTGAAAAATCAGCTGCAGTGACATCGACTTGCCAAGCAACGTGCTCGCGCGGCTCGCGATCAAAGGGGTACGCAAATACGCGGTTTTCGTTATAGCGAATCGATAGCGAGGTTTCACTCGGTGAATGGTCGCGGGCGCACGGCAATTATTCGCATTTCCCTGGACGCGAAGGAAGCCGGGAACTCCGCGTACGTGGGATAGTTGACGAGAATATCCTACCCTTAAGAATCGTATGTCACCCTGCTAGTATCCGAGGCACGTCGAGAGGACCGATCCCTGACACGCTGCCAGGTGAAACGCGCACGTTAAACTGCTCGCGGTTCGTCAATTCCGCGCGGCTATATTCGTCGCGCGGCTACGTTGCAAGGTGATTAGAAACGGCTTTGTCTTCGCGATGAAATTATACGCGCACTCGCGTACGACGGAAATGGAAAATAAAGCAGCGAGCGGTGGTGATCGGCTGACGTGTAAGCGCCGAGTGGCAAGCAGCGGCGATTTAGCGTGCAGCGCCGCTCGCACCGCCGGTATATACTGATCTGGGAAAGCAGCTACGAGCGTGCACGTGTGCCCACGCGTGTGTACTCCGCCCTCCGTCTGTGTTGGAAGTGGAGCAGACTGTGTCGATCCAGCGTACGACGACCTTAAGCCGCTGCACTTCCAAATTCGCGCACGGGTGCCCTCCCCCGCCGAGCATTCCCGTGGCGAGAGATCCTTTATGCGAGCAGTCGCGATGCAACGTATAAATGGTGTACTTTTGTCGAGGTTTAAGGTGGACGCGTTTAATCGTGCACATTGGCACGGTTAGTTATTTATAAGGTAGTACAATGCAGAAGGAAACTGAAAAATCGATAGACCTGCGCTTATAGCGAGAGTAACGTTGTGTGTCGAGAAATTAAAAAAGGAAACCGATGGCTGGCGAGAAGAATTACACCGTCGCTTATTCAATTTTCCCGCTTGATGTGTACACACGGCTCGAACGATTGCGGCCGATCTAGATTCGATTGGGGATAGCTTACCATGGTTGGCCTTTTTTCGTCACTAACATTCTACAGTATTTCGTGAACATGGTTCGGGGCACTGTCAAGCCACAGCTTCCCTTCTAGAACACGGACTATTTCGCGAGGAAACATCACTGTGACGGCATCTACCGTGGTTTGATTGGTAAATGATGCCAAGAATAAATATCAAATAACTTTTATTGCAATGAACTTCAAGAAAAATCATAATCACGCGAGGTGGACACATCGTGTATGTACATATGTACTTACGTACGATGATTGTCTCTAATTGAACGACATTACAGTTCATTGACATTGCTGTATAGGTTCGTGGAGCCACGTTCTTTTCAATCTGATCGCGAGAAATAGAGTTCTAATGAAAGGAAATGTTGAATGTTGTTTTTAGAAGATTATGTGGCTGTTTATGTATCGTAATGATATTGGTTTTGTTATTGAATAAATTAGAATTGAGTATGTATGAAATTATAATGTTAAAATAATGTTATGTGTGATTTCGAAATTCTGCTACACGAGAAGCCTCGTTCGTTATTATTTGTATATTAATTATTTAGTATGCGAGATTTAGAATACAGCAAAAGGCTAATGTAAATTTCTGTTGCATGGTTTAAGGGGCCCCGGAGAACAATTACCACTTTCGTGAAACATCCAACGTTATCGGCTCGAAATGGAATGCGGTTACAACGCTACTAGTGGCTAGAATTAGAGCACGAACGAATATACCGTAGGTAAAAATCGATTTTCATCGTATTTAGTTTGAATTGTAATCGCTAGTAGGGTTGCGATCGAATTCCACTCTGAATCGATAACGTTGGATGCGACACGAAAATGGTAAGTGTTCGAGAGGCCCCGATCTATGTGACAAAAATTTACATTGGATTGAAAGTGTACTCGATACCTCTCGTCCGTGCTGAAACGTCAGTAATTTATTACCTCGAGTTATTTTATCATCGTCCGAACCCCAGGCGTTGAAAATCGAGGAAATGTTATAATTTGTTTTTGAGGTTACAGGGATTAATTTAAGAAGAATTTCGAACTATTGGTGTACGTTCAGAACTTGAAATTCAGATTGTTTTAATACAAAAGACGGAATATTTCTAATCACAATCAAACTTACGTCCTTCGATCTCAATCTCCTCTTTACTGGCGCACTGACTCTAGTTTCACATTCAATATTTAAGAAAATATTTATAAATAAAAATAACGGTCTACCAGACCATCAATCCGAAAATCAACAACCGGCGTACAATGATGCATTCGTCAAAACTGCAATGCTCTGGATATAATCTATAATACGCCAAAAACACTAACACTAAATATCCCGTGTTTACACTAAAAACGAAGATTCTATCTTGCCAAGCATCTGCACTCGAAAGAACGGAAACTTTTACGCAGCAAACACTGTCTCCAAACCGACTACATTGCGCGCGATCACGGAATGATTGAAAGGGCAGGGGGGCGCCTCTGTTCCTTTCAACTGAATTACTTCTATATAGACATCTATAGCAGAAAAGAGTAAGAATTTAAAGCAATTTCGTTAAAATAAGTAGAATCGTATTGCGATTAAGTAATAGTTCACTCGAATTACGACGCGAAGGAATCTAATGAAATTATAGAAACCGCATAAATGCACCAATCAACAGTGGAGTGGGGGACAGAAAAGGCGCGAAGAACGATTGAATATTTTTCCTCGATGTCGAGTTGATTTATAATTAAAATCGAATGGATAGCAAATAAAAGCCATAATTGAGAAGAAACGAGATTAAAAGTTGAATCGTAGCGTTTAAATGAGGGTAGATAAGATTACGTACCACACGCGGAGAGCACGAAACACGTCCCATCTCTACGGCGTCCATGATGCGACCACAGACGAGGCATGGAATAGACCTATCACCTTATGGGACTTCGTGTCACCGTACAAACTGTGTTACCGACCCATAATTTGAGGACTGAATTTAGCGACCTCTGTTCATGAACAGCGTCCAACTCAAGAACTACTCTGAAATGTGTTGAAATACTGAGCTCATGTTACAATATTTCAAGTTATTATATTTTATTCTTACATTCTATTAACATTGCAAGTTAAAGAAATTCTTATATCTAATTAGAATATTTGACAATCGCAACTATCGGCTCGGTTCTCACCGATTACCAGGTCTCACCACGAGGAGGTTGCTGCGTTTCGAGACCCGTAGAGAGATAGATGGAATCAAAGTTCCACCGATCTCCCTGTACATGAAACCCTTAGCCTATTCAACCAAAGAGATGGATGGAAACAAAGTTCCATCGATCCCTTCGGTTTAGGTATCGAACCTACCTCCTCATCGGAGATAGGAGGTAGGTTCGATACTTACTTAAATCTAAACGCACGAATCCCTCGGCGACTCCCAAATGATTCCTAGAATATCTCGCAAAAATATATTAACCCTTTGAGCTTTACTTGCAATATTAAAGGGAAAAGGCTACTTTCAAAAGATTTTAATTTAAAGTCCAAAGGGTTAATATGCGTATATACGCCGCGGGGTATATAGGGGTGGCTCTAATTCGACAAAAGGAGCAGCAACTTTTGGCCCTCTTGTATTTTAAACGCGCCATTTCAATTATTTCACATTCCTTGCTCTCGGAATGAACTCGTTGGGCAAAGTCTTTTTGATTGCATTTTGTAGGATGCATATCCTACCAAACTGCACTGCGTGCAATTAAGTAGGATGCTTACCCTTGCAAAATACACGCACAAAGATTACTACCCAGGAATACAAGGTACTCGTGTCTACATAACAAGTCGCATGCAAGTACAGAATATTATTCACCGGTCGGCGAATATGGTCCGACCTGTCATCCTCGCCAGCTTCCAAGCTTTGGGCCCTCTCTAGGGCCTATGCTAGGCCCTCTGTAGGGTCTCCCTTTGGGCCCTCTCTAGGGCCTACGCGCTAGGCCCTCTATAGGGTCCATTTGTTGGGCCTTCAGCAGGGTCCACGAACTAGGCCCTTTTTAGGGCCTAGAATTTCCTTGGCAAGTCTAAGCTGAAAATTGAAGCTAAGCGAAAATTTGACTCTACTTCCGCGATAAAAAAGCAAATAGAACACCGGTGCTCTGGACGAACTTTTTATGCGCAAAAAATTGGCTCTACTTTCGCGAAGAAAATTCAACTGGAGCTTCGGTGCTCTGGACAAGTCTTAGATACGCAAAAATTTGACTCCAAATTCGCGGTAATACTACTCTACTAAATAAGAGCTGCGGTGCTCTGCAAAATACGTAGATGAACGCGAAAAAAACGGGGACACTACGATCGCATTACGCGCGATCACGAAGGATCTTGCTAGACTGCAAGATTACTAGGGAGACTGGGATTCCACTTGGAACCTTTCCAAATTTTTCGCGGTGACTCTACTCGACACGATCGATTCCATTATTTTAGGAATTATTAATCGGAATTGCAAAAATCGCGAGCAACTTTTATATTGATTTAATTTTCTGGCCCCCTCCAGGGTCCACGAGCTAGGCCCTTTTTAGGGCCTAGAATTTCCTTGGCAAGTCTTAGCTGAAAATTGAAGCTAAGCGAAAATTTGACTTTACTTCCGCGATAAAAAAGCAATTAGAACACCGGTGCTCTGGACGAACTTTTTATGCGCAAAAAATTGGCTCTACTTTCGCGAAGAAAATTCAACTGGAGCTTCGGTGCTCTGGACAAGTCTTAGAAACGCAAAAATTTGACTCCAAATTCGTGGTAATACTACTCTACTAAATAAGAGCCGCGGTGCTCTGCAAAATACGTAGATGAACGCGAAAAAAAACGGGGACACTACGATCGCATTACGCACGATCACGAAGGATCTTGCTAGACTGCAAGAATACTAGGGAGACTGGGATTCCACTTGGAACCTTTCCAAATTTTTCGCGGTGACTCTACTCGACACGATCGATTCCATTATTTTAGGAATTATTAATCGGAATTGCAAAAATCGCGAGCAAATGTTGTATCGATTTAATTTTTTGATTTTAAGACAGACACATGCATGTCACAATCTACGAGTACCTTGTATGGTCGGCTCATTGGATTCTGCTCTTTCCAACAAATATGCGCAGCGGTCAGTGGCCCACTTCATATAATTGGCATTCGTTTTAGGAACATTTCTGCGATATTTCGTGAATATGGCTTAGAAAAGAACCACATCATGAGGCTACTGCCTAGACGCCCTAGACCATATTCGCGAAATATTGCTTAAGTGTTCCCGAAATGAATACCGACCATGTGAAATGGGCCCCTGCATGTCGCGCATTTCTGTTGGAATGGCCAGAATCGAAGGAGCTAATAGCTACGCTACGTTTTCTACCGAAACCATTTTGTTCTATTGCGTGCACCCACATTCAAAGAATTATAAAGTGACTTGCCGTTCGCTGTCATCAAGAGTACTGCATCTCTGCAAACTCGAACCCCTCACCAGCAACCCTGAGAACAGCACCCCTCTGACCAGCAGCTCTGAGACCAGCACCCCTCGGACCAGCAGCCCTCTGACCAGCACCCCTCAGTTCAGCATCCCTCAGCTCGGCACCCCTCAGGTCAGCAACCCTTTAGCCCTCAGCCCAGCAGCTCCAGTTGGACTCGTGCATGACTCTACTTTCGCGGTGAAAAGACTAATAGAGCACCGGAGCTCTCGACTAGTTTTACTTGCGCAAAAACACTGACTCTACGATCGCATTACGGGCGATCACAAACACTATTACTGAAACAGACAATTTGTATTTAAACAAGTTTCAAAAAATTTCCTTTAAATTCCAGGCAGCCGCATGGAGCGCCACGCAATTCGGACATTCAGAAAAATTTCGAGCAGCCACATTGGGCGCTTAATGATTTGCAAGATTCATAGAAATAAGGAGTGGCCCGTTTGGGCGCCTAAAACTTTTCAATTTTAATGAGAAAAGAAACGGCAGCCTCTATGGGCGCTCAACGATTCTCAAGACTGATAGAAAAAAGGAGTGGCAACTTTGGGCGTCTCATACTTTTCAATTTTAATGAGAAAAGAAACGGCAGCCTCTATGGGCGCTCAACGATTCTCAAGACTGATAGAAAAAAGGAGTGGCAACTTTGGGCGTCTCATACTTTTCAATTTTAATGAAAAAAGAAACAGCGGCCTCTATGGGCGCATAACGATGCCGAATCACAAGCCGGAAGAACAGCAGCCTCTTTGGGCGCATAATAATTCCGAATTGTAGTGTGAAAAAAGCAGCCTCGTCAGGCGCTAATAATAAAAATTTTCTAATTCTACTCAAGAATGTTAATAAACCTTAACCCAGATCTAATTCCACCCCAAGCCTGCCAACGAAATTCTAAGTGAATCTCTTGAAGAATTCACCAGAGAACCCTTCGGCGAATCCCTCGGCGAATCCCTCGAAGAATTCCTCGATGCAACGCTTAAAACTAGACTTGCCTACCTAACTATTCTAAGTTTCGCAGCACGCACACACACACACCACTCAGAGGAAGCATAGCAGACTATGCTTCGGTATATTAACCCTTCGGACTGTGATAGCAATATATGGTAAATGGCAACAAAAAATTTTTCAAAAGATTTTACTTTAAAGTGCAAAGGGTTAACATACGCGCGTGAGAGAAATAGACGAGAGGATCTCGTCGATCTCTCTGCATACATACGATTACAATTTCTTTCGCATATTTTAGAGGTACGCTTGCATTGCTTTCAAGTGTCAAACAGATTCTAAGTATCTCATTGCAGAGATAGAAAAGAATTGACACACGGACACGGATTCGCCGTCGCGAGAGATCTCGAGCTGCTCGATGCACTCACGCATTGCAGTTGCACAGATAAAACGCTACTACACGACCACTACTCATCTAGGCCCCTCAGTAACGGGAGTTCCCCTTTAGGGCCGCGCCTGAAAAGGATCGGAATCATAGCGGAAGGGCTCACAATTCAATCACATGCAGCTGCAATACGCGCATCCCACCACAAAGCCGACAATTTGCACAGGCGAGTGCACCGTGCGCGAGCATCTTGTGCTGATTCAAGATCACACCCGAGAGCGAATTATATTACCGGAAAGAAAGAGAAAGCAATTGAAAGTAGGGAATAGAAAAGTCACTATGACAAGTGTTTAAAAGTATGCTAAATGAAAAACGACACGGTCCACGGTCAAGCTAATTGTCAAAGCTAATATTGTAAAAGAAAGCAAAAGCAAAAGCAAATTGTGTCACTCTCGACAAGCAAGCGCACCTCTACCCTTAAATTTAGCCTACCGCACTCTTTACAATGGGCCCTAGTGGCATAATCTATTGCAAATATGCACTTGCGTAAGTTTCGGGGGATATGCGGAAGCTAAGAATCTCCCGATTGAGATTGCAAAGAAGACTAAACGACTAAAGGACCGAAAGACGCGACGCGACGCGACATTCACCCTCGATGCACCGAATTTTCGTTTCTACATGGCGTGCTCCATACTACGACTTTACACTGCCATGGCGTGTGTGGCCGAGAACGAGCAATCGAAGACATCAGAGCCGGCTCGAGGTGGACCGAAGCCCGGTATCGGCGGGATGACAAGAAAATCCGAGAGTCATGAACTGGCGCACAACATCGTCTAACAATGGTCCTCCGTGTAAAGCCGTAATAAGTTGTACCCAGCAAAGCCGGCCTAATGCGGGCGAGCAAACCATGCGCGAATTCGAAATCAGTGATCGAAGGCGAATTGTATCTCTAGAAGAGCGCGTTCGGCACTCTTATATTTAAAAAGAACGAGACGGAATAGAAGCTTATCGCTCGAAATACGCAAGTGCATTTTTGAATAGATGTCCAGACGGAACCAAAAATTCACCGAATGTGAGTTTGGTTCGATCTGGACACTTAAACTAGATCGTAGGCTTTAGCTTGATTCCGTTTCGCAAGTCGCAATGCTTGGGAAACGTTACCAAAGGCCAGGCCACACCAGCGGGGAGGTACCTACGAAAGTGACCCATTTCTACGGAATAATTCTGGTCCATATTTGACCAATGCTTTGCGCATTTTTGAAAATTTTGAAAAAGTCTTACGACTAAAGTTCTTAAACTAAGACTTATTGATAGGCTGACTTAAATATTGTAAGGAGAGAGAAAAGTTGAAGAAGCAAGCACACTGACCAAGTAGTATCAATATCAACTCTCATTCTCGCATATTAATATTTGTATGAGAAAGAACTTCAACTTATATAATTGAAAATCCTTAATAAATTAATGCTTTAAATTCTCGTTTTATTAAGAGAATCTAGTGGCTCGAATGTAATTAAACTTGAGATGTGCAATTCGTATTCAAAGAATCAAGCTTAGATTATACAATTCAAGAAAAATAATTCGGAATATTTAAAACGCGTTATTAGAACTTTGACCTCGACGTTCAAATTTATTCATTGCTTTTGTCTGTATTAAACATTTTGAAGCACGCGCGTTAATGTTACTGTTCACGAGTACAAAGTATGTATTCTTGGTCACTGTGCTTGCTACAGCAATCATTTATTCAGTAGCATTCAGAAAAATTGAAAAAATTAAAATGTACCACTCACCGATCGTTGAATGCAGTCTCACCGCTATCCATGCAGTCAGGCAGCCACATTAGCAGGTTCACAAACCAACGTCAGTAGTACCAAACAGAATGTATCACACACACAAATATGTCACTTTAATTTCGCGATCAAAAAGTAATTTGAGCACCGGTGCTTAGTCTTAAATAGTTCAAGATGCGTAAAAACACTGACTCTACACTCGCGTTGACACTACTAACACGCACAACCATTTCATGATTTTAAACACAAAGCACTGCACATTTTTAAGTGTCCCTAAGCAGTGGGGACCTTTGATAGGACCCGAGAAATGTGTTGCCCAAGAAGTCTTCTAGATACTGGGTGAATTGTAGTAGAATCTTGTTAAGCGACCTCCCACATGGTCCAGTAATCGATGAAATTAATCCAGGAAACGAGATATCGCGAAATAATATGCTCACGCGTTCACTGAGGTCCGTTCACTGTCGCAGGCAAAGTTCAAGTGCCAAGTACATTGTTCGGCGATGGTGCGACTTTGCTAGAGGTTGTCGACGTTCCGTCACGCTCCAACGACTCCCAGCTCCTCGAGAAAAGTATTACTTGCGAAGTCTTCTAGATACTTGGCGAATTGTTGTAGAATCTTGTTAAGCGACCTCCCACATGGTCCAGTAATCGATGAAATTAATCTAGGAAGCGAGGTATCGCGAAATAATATGCTCACGCGTTCACTGAGGTCCGTTCACTGTCGCAGGCAAAGTTCAAGTGCCAAGTACATTGTTCGGTGATGGTGCGACTTTGCTAGAGGTTGTCGACGTTCTGTCACGCTCCAACGACTCCCAGCTCCTCGAGAAAAGTATTACTTGCGAAGTCTTCTAGATACTTGGTGAATTGTTGTAGAATCTTGTTAAGCGACCTCCCACATGGTCCAGTAATCGATGAAATTAATCCAGGAAGCGAGATATCGCGAAATAATATGCTCACGCGTTCACTGAGGTCCGTTCACTGTCGCAGGCAAAGTTCAACTGCCAAGTACATTGTTCGGTGATGGTGCGACTTTGCTAGAGGTTGTCGACGTTCCGTCACGCTCCATCGACTCCCACCTCCTCGAGAAAAGTATTACTTGCGAAGTCTTCTAGATACTTGGTGAATTGTTGTAGAATCTTGTTAAGCGACCTCCCACATGGTCCAGTAATCGATGAAATTAATCCAGGAAGCGAGATATCGCGAAATAATATGCTCACGCGTTCACTGAGGTCCGTTCACTGTCGCAGGCAAAGTTCAACTGCCAAGTACATTGTTCGGCAATGGTGCGACTTTGCTAGAGGTTGTAGACGTTCCGTCACGCTCCAACGACTCCCAGCTCCTCGAGAAAAGTATTGCTTGCGAAGTCTTCTAGATACTTGGCGAATTGTTGTAGAATCTTGTTAAGCGACCTCCCACATGGTCCAGTAATCGATGAAATTAATCCAGGAAGCGAGATATCGCGAAATAATATGCTCACGCGTTCACTGAGGTCCGTTCACTGTCGCAGGCAAAGTTCAACTGCCAAGTACATTGTTCGGTGATGGTGCGACTTTGCTAGAGGTTGTCGACGTTCCGTCACGCTCCAACGACTCCCAGCTCCTCGAGAAAAGTATTACTTGCGAAGTCTTCTAGATACTTGGTGAATTGTTGTAGAATCTTGTTAAGCGACCTCCCACATGGTCCAGTAATCGATGATATTAATCCAGGAAGCGAGATATCGCGAAATAATATGCTCACGCGTTCACTGAGGTCCGTTCACTGTTGCAGGCAAAGTTCAACTGCCAAGTACATTATTCGGCGATGGTGCGACTTTGCTAGAGGTTGTCGACGTTCCGTCACGCTCCAACGACTCCCAGCTCCTCGAGAAAAGTATTGCTTGCGAAGTCTTCTAGATACTTGGCGAATTGTTGTAGAATCTTGTTAAGCGACCTCCCACATGGTCCAGTAATCGATGAAATTAATCCAGGAATCGAAATGTCGCGAAATAATATGCTCACGCGTTCACTGAGGTCCGATCACGTATGCAGCCAAAGCTGAACTGACAGGCCATTGTTCGGCGACGGTACGACTTTGGTAGAGGTTGTTGACGTTCTGTCTCTCTCCAACGACTTCCAGCTCGAGCGCCGGCTAAACACGAGTGCTGGGGTATCGCAAACGCAATGTTACGGCGTTTTAATACGTAAACACGATGTTCCCTCCCAACTAGCTAATAGTTTAGGTCGTATCCAACGCCGGGCAGAAAGTAATAAATACAGAACGCTTATGCTATTGAAGTATAACACAATTTATTATTTTCATCATGTCTGAACTAATATTTTGTCCATTTCAATTGCATGTAATTATTGTTGAATTAGTGATACAATTATTCTTTTTTAAGTTGAAATAAATCGCTTTTTTACCAACATTTTGTGACCAAGGCGTTGCTTGAATTATGATTCCATACCTCGTCTGTGATGCGACTGATGACAACAGACTTGCCAGATGCAAAGTCCAAGCCACTCCGGAACACTACGTCTATGTGGTGTTTGTACTTCAAACATTTTCAATAAATACGACCATAGTTAATAAAGTAGTAATGGGATATATAAACCACGTAAAGAATCAGCGCGATACATACTAGATTCAGTATTTTAAATTCGCTGAAAAAATCACCTAGTGGGGGCGCTACTGCATTCCCTACCAAATGGAACGAAGAAAAACAATTCCTACACATCACCAGTAAGTATCTTTCTCATCACTTTTATCGTAAACGAAAGAAATTCGAGTATTTCAGCCTCGCAGAACTCGTTTACGCTAATTGATATCACATCAATTATATCTCCTTACCGACGAAATTCTGCTAACTGAATTGTAGTTTCGAAAACAAACCGATCAATTGTAGCGGCGTTGTACACGCATATACTGGGTGTTCCAATTGGATAGAAACCTACACATTTCAATTTTTAATAGAGTTAAAGAAACATTTTAATGACTGTAAGATGTTTACGATGTTACGTTTACTGAATCTTCTCAATGCCTCTTTTTACGAGTTGTATTAGACACGTAAGTTCGCGTCTACAATTCCGAAGCACCTTGTGTCTAGCTCGAATCGATTGGACCACTCATTTGAACGATGTTAGAGATTTGTGTATATGCACAAGTGCCGCGCTAAAATAACCTCCAATGGAAGGGACAAAACCGGCAGAGGACATTTCGAAATGCGTGAAACGTGTGTGCCCGTCGCCCGAGGAGCTCGGCGTGATAACAAACAACGTCAAATGCAACAAATGCGGGCTCGTGTTTCAAAACGAGCCGCGGTATCGTTTGCACGATCTCAAAGTGCACCAGCATAGAAACTTAGATAAGACGATAAGGGAAAATGTTCAATACCACTGCCCCGTAGAATCTTGCATTTACGCATCGGAGGCTGAAAGACATTTCAGTAGCATGAAGTACCTTAAGCAGGTTAGTGTCCGCGTCGTCGCGACGCATCGCACTTTCATTTCTAACACTTAATATTCGTATATACATGGTTCAGCATTATCTTAAAGTACACGCAAAGAGGACGTACGCGTGTACTCGTTGTGAAAAAAGTTTCTCCACCGAAGCGGCTAGAGAGGGCCACACGAGGGTCTGCGGAATTGAATTCACGTGCTCTTGTTCGAAGACTTACACGTCCTACGAAGCGCTGCTTACGCATGCCAAACGGTCTTTACATGCCATCAACGACAAATACAAAAGTTCTTTGAGGTAAGCCCGAGACAACGAACAAGTGTTTAGCTTAATTGAATAATTTTCTATCACGATTTTGCAGACGTGCCAACTCCAAAGCTATGCGATTAATTTTGCCATCTAGTCAGGCGAGAGTGAATAAATTAATCACCATTTTACCGACGCATCAAAATGAGAATAAAACAGTTGAATGTAACACAGACTTTACGCAAAAACGTACTTCAGATATTGGCGTACAGACGGACGAATGCAAGAGGAGTAAAAGAATATCGAGTCCGTTGAAACACGTCCACAACGGCCATCATAACAATGGCAAACGTGGAGTATCCAAGCAAACGCAGACAGCCATTTCCCAGAAAGTTAGACACAGCGTGATGTCCATGGAAACTCAGACCATGGAAGGTTCAAAGGGGACTAAAGGTTCGCTGAGAGTTCAGAAACATAGGAAAGATTCGGTATCGCAAAACTCTGATTATACGTTGCTGAAGGAAGACCTTAGTCTCGGAAACTTCACGTCCTCGAACTTATTTCCGAGTAGTCCGTTGCCTCTTCGTCACGATGTTGGGCTGCAAGATTTTTGGGAAGAGAAGAGCACGTCGGGTACTCAGACGATACCCGAGAAAGATATGTTTGAAGTATTGAATGACAACGTCACGCAGACAGAATTTGAAACGTTTTATGATCATAACGCAAGCCCGTTAATACAATGTGTTTCGAAGAGTACAGTTGCTTTGATGACTTTGCCGTACGTCGAAGAATCGTCGACAGCTGTCGAAGGATACTCTTTCGTGCCGTCCAATAGTATATCAAGGTCGGATCCAATGCTGACTGATAAAACCTTCGACGATAAATTTAGTAGCATAGAGACTCAGACGGAGCAAGCCTATTCGCAATCGTTCTTTGACTCCGACACCTTAACCAGATCGTTCGCTTTGAGTTCTAACATCGAAACGCAAACTACGAATAATCTCGACAACATGGAGCTACTGTATAGTAATACGTGCACGCAAACTTGTGATGAAATTCTACCGTCCGACTTAGGTTTATCTAATATACAAACGCAAACGGCTTGGACCCAACTTGAAGATACCACTGTGTCGGCTGAAACGCAAACGAAATCATTGATATGCGAGACTGGATGCAACATTTCGATGGGCGCATGTCGTTCTTGGTTGAATACACAAACTAGTCACACTGAAACTCAAACTGACTTACTTAGTATTTTCGAAGGACTTCAATAAGATATTCTTGTCTGCTGAATAGCAGTAGAATGATTTAAGAAAGATACTTCACGCACGAAGTCGGAATAATATGCATTTGGTATTTTATATTAAGGCCAATTCCTTTTCTATATTGTTATTTAGTACTTTGGTATTTTGTATATTTTATTACAAATTAATTATTTGAGTTCCTGTGTATGTGCAATTCGTTGACGGAATATTATGTTCATGGATTGAAAACTTCATTTGCTTAAGGAGAATATTCCGCTTTAAATTTACTGTGTCACGCAGTGTTCACTGCCGCGATTTAAAAATATAGTTTATACAAATGTTGCCAGAATAAAAAAATACACACTGCAGGCAATGTAATTCTGTTGCGCATAAATTATTAATAAATCTATTAATTAAACAACTGTACAATGAGAATTGTTCTTAAATTCCGATTTAAATTTTAAGGGGGCAAATAAGCCTTGAAGCTTTTGGTGCTTGTGTATATAGTAAAATATATTCTAATTTCAATTGTTTCGAACGAAGTCATGATCACAAATTGCTATAATTAAAAATTAACTGTGGCTCTAAAATAAATTAATGCTACGACATATGTTTTAAAACAAACTCCACACAAATATTGATTCACAAGGTTTCGAATGCTTTTGCGACACGTGCTTTGATGATACAAAATATTTTATTACGATATTAGAATATACCCTTGTGGCTGTCAGTTTGCATTAACTTTTCTCCGCGTGTAAATGTAAGTGTAAAATTCAGATTCAAGCGTGTTGAATTGATTTAACGTGTAAAAGGCAACATTTGAAAAACTTGATTCTTTGTATACATATATTGTTACTATACATCATTTAGAAAACCATATTTGTCTATCGATTTGTGTAATTACAACCTTGCTTAAAAGGAGATTCGTTTTTTTCGAGACTCAAGAATCATGTACCCCCTTAAATAGAAAAATACATGGAGGTATCTCGTCCGCTTCGAATCTGATCGTTTAGCTGACAGCTTCGACATGTACAAAGAAACGAAACATGTATGTAATCTGAGACTGTACACGTAACATTGACCACAATAATCACTGAAGTATTATTTCTCTGACAATCGTGTTGGAAACTTGTATTCCGAATCCCAACCAGTGCTTTGCATTACGGATTCTCGTCAAAACACGTATAAAAGTTAAAATCTTTAGCTTTTTGTTCGGAGCCGTATCGTGATAGATCAATTCGAGCCACTCTAACACTTGTTTATCGCTCTCGAATTAAAATGACATTTACAAAGGCATCGCTGCGGTCAAGCAAACGTTATAATTTATAGTTATATATTCCTAACTGTTGCGTAACGCACAGAAATACAGCAAACATCGTACGACTATGCGTGCTCAACAAATTGAATCGTGATCACTAAGCGACTCCAAAAGAGCACTCGACGCGTACGCGCGAGTTTCAGGAACTTACGAGAGCACAGGCTGGGATATTATAGAAGAATATTATGGGATTATAGAAGAGGTGAAACGAGACGTAGTGTACAGAATGAGGGGTACATAAAAATGTATTAAAGCGCGGGACCAGCAGCGTTATCCTAGTCAGAGTCTAGCTGAACATCTTTGGTCCGGTCTTCTATCCTATCTACATTCTCGAGCGCAGAAGCTAGTACTCTTAAATTGTCCACACCAGACATTAGCTGTCTGTAACGATATTAACACACTGTAATTCAAGTTCCATATTACAGCAGAAACAGCAATATGTAATTGAAAATTACGTTTTTACCTCAACAACATCTCTGCCGATGAAGCAGCAGTTCTTAAATCCCCAGCTAGCGTTCTTATTTGATCCATATTTGAAGAACCACTCTCGTCTCCACCTCCAGACGCAATTCCAGCTGTGAGCTTCTTATTCTGCATTCGTAACACCAACACCTCTGCCTAGATTCAAATTACAATTATTCGTGTATCAATTCGCAAATCTCCCAAGTCACTCGAAAATTCATACGAACCGTTAAAGCTTTAATTTCTTTCTTCAACGATGTAACAGTGCTTTCAGCATTTACTGCTCTTCTCTGCAAGGAAAATAGACACCAGCGTAAAAGTTAGTTGAATGAAAAGAATACAGCCCTCTACTCACCGTGCTGTGCTTCAGATTATCTTCAACCTGTTTCATGGCTTTTTCAAGCTGTGTCGTTTCTTCGAGCTCCGACGTCCTCCTAAATACTATCTCCGATTCTAGCGATAGAATTCTGTAATAAAAACCATACAAATGAAGAATCCAACGTTACAAATATCAGTATTCCTTTAACTACCTTTTTGATTTATCACTAATTTGCTTTCGAGTTTGTTCCAATTCTTGGCGTAATCTGTCGTTTTCTAACAACAACTATAAAACAAAAATGATCGAATTACGCACGTTATATTATCATTACAAGCATCAGCGGAGATATAACGAAATTCTCCGTCGTACGATTAAAAGAAAATTATAGCAGCGTCCTTTACTACTTTAATAACCATACCCTTCTTTCTAAAGAGTCTACACTGTTCTGGATAGGTCCAGGGTCTGTAGGCGCGGTTGTCCTATTATGAATAGGGCCATCGTTTAAAAAATCCGGCAAAGATTTCGGAACATTTGTGTCGTTTGTTTCGGAGCAGTCTCTCGCTCCAATATTCGAAGCAGCATCGCCTTCGCTCGCCGCGATTGGTAAATCCAACGGGAACCCTAATAGCGGAAAGAAGTGTTCAGATAAAATCCATTCACCCTGCAATGCTCAGCATACTATCTCGCAAATACCTGACGATTCTGGACGCTCCGTAAATCCTGCGCTAGGTCTGCCGAAAATAGACAAATTTAAATGTCCAGAGCTCGTATTCGGCGCGGACTGATTCCTCTGAGATAATCCCGTGTCCAAGCTTCCGCTCGGATCGCCGGAGAAGTCATTCAAGGCGGAGTTATTCTTCTTCGATTCATTTCTATGGCGGGTCTGCCTCTGCTCGACGCTATTCAACGCGAAATCAGGAAGATTATCTATATCCTGCGTGGCCTGCTGGCTAGGTTCGTGGTTGAGGTAGCATCGCGCTGTACCCATATGATCCTGCACAAAGTCTGGCAGTTCGACCGGGTTACAGGCGTAAATCGTAGAGTCCTTCTCCAAGCCACTGGGGCTCGGCGTCGGCGAGGAGTAAAGCTTCGGACGTGCCCCGGCGTTGTAGTAAGTTGTCTGCGAACCATTTTTCAGGAAATGCTTAAAGCTAAACGGATTCTCTTCCCGCCGCGAAGCGTCTTGCCCTGTACGAAACGAGAAGCAAGAGACAAGGGAACAGTTAAGCTAATTATTAGCCACATCCTGTGAATGAGTACGAGATCTAACCTGCTGGCGCGTCTGCCTCGGTGCGGCTGCCGCCGCTGTGCTCCTTCGACGCGTTCCTGCAGCTCGGCCCGCCCGTGGCTACGTCTTCCTCGGAGGACGAGGACCACGAATACATCGCCTCGCCGACATTGCGCCGGGTGTTTTTCGCCACGAACGGGGAGGAATCGTAACTCTTTTTACGACCCGCCATCATCTACGCAGAGGATCGACCTTACCGACAACCGTATCATTTGCGGTGCACAGTCAAAACTGCACTTGACATTTGTCACCCGCTGACTGCGGTCGGGTCAGGTTGGTCCTCCGATCTTCCCTTCTTTTTTCAGCCTTTTCCTTCGGTCGCTCCTACGGGAGAGGGGAGCGAAGCGTGGCGAAGCGCGCGGACTTGTGGGGGGGGCTGTCTATCGCTATTTCGTAACGCAAAGTTATTATTACGTGCGGTGTCTTATCTGAAATGAGTTACAAGTTGCTTCCTCGCACGGGCGCACGTTACACATCGATGTGTCACTTGACAGAAAATTGGTTAGTGTTTCGTAAACAGATTTACGGTGAATTTCAATGTTTCGGTCCGTCCAGTAAACGTCCACCGGCACGTGCAGGAGACGCAAACGCCGCCCATTTTTGCGCAATGATTTTCTTGTCGACAGAAGCATGAATGATAAGCCCGCGGGACAGGTTATCAGCCACGTGAGGGTACCATCGGCGTAACGATTCTTAAACACCTTCGCGTAGCGCGACGATAACGCAATGTCCCACGAGAAACCCTGCCGCGCTTGCACGGACTTTAAAACGTGGGCGAAGAGTCAGAAGAAAACATTCGACTCCGAGAAGGTATGGGGCTTTGGTTGTTCTGTTCGAATTTCTTTAGAAATGCTTTATTTCGTTTCGATAGTTTTGTATATTTCGAAGGCTATAAATTATTCTTATCTCGACATTGGTTATAACAAAAATAGAGTATCTTATGATTGTAATTACGTCTCGTGGTATAGTAAAAAATGTTGGATCATCGTGTGAACTATTTAACAAGTTTCATGAATGAACGTTGGTTAATGAGTGCCGGCACAATTTCCAACAGATGATTTAAATCCTGTATGTAACGCCTCGTTGATCCGTTTTCTTCTTTGCAGCAGGAAACCGAGAAAAAAGGTCCACCTAAAGATCACACAGCTAAACGCAAGGATTGCCCTCTGGACAAGGACGAATTAGGCACGAAAACATGGTCGTTGCTACATACCATGGCGGCGTACTATCCCGACAAGCCGAGCGAAGAACAGAAGTCAGATATGAGGAAATTCATGTACATATTCTCTAAATTCTATCCCTGTTACGTGTGCGCGCAGGATCTACAAGAAGAGATGAAAAGCTCTCCGCCGCAGATCGACTCCCAGCAAAAGCTGAGCCAATGGCTTTGCAAGATACACAACGTGGTGAATCAGAAGATCGGAAAGCCGGAATTCGATTGCAAGCTCGTCGACCAAAGGTGGAGAGACGGCTGGCTGGACGGTTCGTGCGACTGATAACGATCGTGACTTGAGAATTTTTTCTAGATACCTACACGTGGTGTAAAATATTGTGTAAGTTGATGGTTGTAAATACTTTTCTACCTAGAAGAATTATAGGCAACGAGGTCGCATTTAAATTGGTGTTTCTCCTTATAGACTAATTACCCCCGAATAGCTTTTATCAATTAACCGAAGCATACTTGATGTGTTCCTTAGAAACGTAAAGAGATATTAATAAAAAGACGGACACGTTGTGGAGTTAAGTTACACTAATCATCACCTGTTTTAGAGCGCGCTTACTGTTAAGATTGCGCTGTAGGCGCGGCTGGATGCGAGATAGTAAACGCAGAACTCGCTGCTCTGAATTGAGGCTCGTAACTGTGATTCTGCCCGTCGCCGCCGATCGGCAGAACTTGACACGTTCTGATATGAAACGGGAAGCGTTTGTTAGCCATCGATGGTCGGGTGATGTACAAAAACACTACGTGCCCCATAAAGACGGTCCACAACGAGCATCCCTTAGCGACGCTTTCTCTCACCCATTCATCTATTAGCAAAGTGATGCACAGTACCTACAAAATCATAAGTACGCTTTTATAAACCGTGGAGGAGCCGTGGCGTTATATGCAACTGCTTTCTTTACGGGAACAGTTTGTACTATCACAGGCATTTAAATGCATGTCTATACCGTTAACGGATGGAGCAGGAACCACGCGGATCCGAGTGAAAACAACGAGCCATAGAAATGAAGTTTCGTCGACATTTTTTTAATTGTCTTGATACAACGAAGGGAAAACACGATCCACGCGACCAGCTTTAATAATATTAGCCCGTAGCCTGGTGGCGATTCGTAAATATACAGTATCAATCCAGGATCGAACACGTCGGATTGATAAATGTATAAGGAGAATTGGAGAAAGGAGTTGACGACGACGTAACAGAGGAGCCATCGAATCTGCCTCGGCGTTAGCACGCTCTTAGTCACTGTAAACCCAGTCGCGAGGAGTAGTATGAGCACGGTATAGAGGATATCCGAGCACGCTTCTAACAGTCGACCCATCAAGGATGCCTGCTCTATCGCTACTCCTCTTAGACCGAGATTAATGTAGCTATAAATCTCGAACAGTATGCCTCCTAATTGGCAAATCAGGGAGGACATGAATATCTTGTACGTCACGTGCAGGAGCCTTCTTGCTCGCAATTGCATTGCCACGTAGAAGCTTAATATCACGAGTATAACATAGATGCAAGCGATCATTATCAGCTCTGGCAGTATATCTGAAACGGGAATAGATTTGATTAAACAGCGTTAAGATGCTCTAGAGCGTAGCTAAGTTACTTGCAGAATTCGTCCGCTGAGAAGTGCTCCTTCCAAAAGTGGCCGGGCGCCGCGTTTGTTAGCGATATGTAATACGAAATGTTCAATCCGTTCCTCGAGGAACAATCCGCTAGAGCGATGAACCACCATCGCGGTCGAGACGTTCGAAATCTTCGGTAACTGGTGCACCGTGTTACCTCGCCGTCCTCCACGCATCCCGATTGCGTTGATACTAGCGTCGATAATGGTACTATTTGACCGATCCCGTCCCAAAGTATAGATTCCTTTTCGATACACGTTTTATTCGACGGGTAAACGCTTGACCATTGGTCAGGTGCGTCGTAATACAACAATATCTTCAAGTCAGATTCTTCGCCTCCCAATTCGAATTCGTACCGGAACGTGCCTTGCTCCGTTAAGAAGCAGAACCTCGCCAAAAATGCCCAGTTCTATGAAAAATAGAACGATCGTACTGTGCGTCGAAGTCGTCGCTGTGATTACGAATGACAAATTTACGAAACATATAAATAAAACAATAATAACAAGTAGTTGTACGTAATGTTAGAATATTTTGCAATACATCGATCGAAATATAGCGCAGTAATACGTTTACGTAGTTAAAAAAATTATGAATATTAACGGACTTTATGGTACAATTAATTAATTTATTAAATAAAAGGAGAGCTCCTTGGGTGAAAATATAGTTTATAGTACTTCACGTGTGACCAGGCGTCCTTGAAGAATTTTGGTCTCCGAGCACGTCAAGAGTAACGAGTATATCACGGAGGCCGACAATAAAACGTTAAACATTGTTGACAACCGTCTTCGCAATTTGTCTAGGCTGGAATGATATCTACATATCAGTTATACCTGCTACCTGCTGCTTTTCTCATGATCAATATTCCCCTGCCTCGTGGAACCGTGCATTGCAATGAAATATATCGATCTTAATAGTAACGCGAGCCACGTACCTACTGTATAAATTTAATGGTCAGCTTTTTCTTGAGAGAGAATCAAGAAATCATTGATCTTATCGGACGTTCAATTCTATATTTTTAAATTGCAATTCCGAAGCGCCAGAATCATTTTCTAGTGTTAGTGCGCGCCTTTGCGCGACCCTGACATTTACATAATGCCTGTCATATCGATGTGTGACGGAGGAGTGTGAACGTACACGTGCGTGCACACTCCTGTAAACGCGGCATTGAATTAGAGATATCACTCTTAAGTAATCGATTAGTATTTAACTATACATATAGCGCGATTACAGGAAGATAGTGTAGTGGTTTTGATATGTAAAGCTGTCGTTGTTCGATAGTGTTGGTGCTACTTGCACACTTGCGGGAATCAACTCGTCCCAAGATCCCTCTAGCGGTATATTTGGGAAGTGTAATAATAAATACACGTGGAGAAGCAAGTGGCGAAAGTAAACAAGTGAATTCACGTGTGCCGACTACTTTAAATCTTTTATCTGTAATTAGTCTTATAACACGCTTTAAGAAATTTATAAATTTTAATCGACGTGCGTTACGAAAAGTAGCACGTTTGCCTTCGTTCTCACGAAAACTATCACGTTCCGGTTTCCGCTGCGAAATCTACGTGATTAAAATTTTCATATGTGTTGTCTTTTGGAGATTAGATAGAATTATTATTTATTAAACAATATTTTCAACAGTTGAATTCTTTTAAACTGACCACGCGCTGAAGCGCGATAGTTTCTGGAGTCTGCAGTATAATCCAAAACGTGCTATTCTTCGTGACCAAACCGGATAATATGTTAGTTTTCGCCGCAAATTCCCTAATGTGCTATTTTTTGTGGCGAAACAGTGTAACGTGCTACTTTTCGTAACGCTTTTCTTTAATTTCTATATAGGTTATGAAGAACAGTGTGGTCATGAAGAGCGACAAACAGGGCCGCAAAAGTTTCAAAAGTAAATACACATCGTTTTCTCTTTTAATCGATGTATCTACTTGCTTGAACAGTACTTCATTTAGACATTTAATTTCCAGCTTTGTGGATTCGTTTCGATAAAGAAAACACGGACAAGCATCAACTGTTCTTTAAGGAGCACTCCGTCAGAAACCAGGAGCCTGAGTATCCGAAAGGAAAAACATTGTTTGCGTTAAATGTGCCTCCTTATGCTACCACAGAGGTTTTGAAGGAATGCTTTGGTAAACATTGCGGAGCTGTGTCTAACGTTTCCTTCGCTAATCAGAAAGGATTTAAAACATCATATTTAGTATTCGAAGATGATTCTAGTATAGAGAAAGCGTTAGAACTTCCCGAGAAGTATGTGATAACGTTAAATAGTAAGGATAAAGTAGGTTTAATAGGACTAACAAGTGAGTCGCTTAAAAATTTCTCCTAGTTACTTCTATATTCACAAACATGCTCTTAAATTGTTTTTATTCATCGAATAGAATGGTGCAGAGAATACAATGGATCGATACGCAGCGAGAAAGAAATGAAAGAAGAGATCGAATCTTACATGCAGAATTACGATAAAGGAATTGTCGATAAGATAGCGAATGAAAAAGCTATGGAAGAAGCCGAAGAGAACGACGGTTGGGTGACGATAAGCGGTCGGAAGAAGAGAGGGCAGTTCGCTCTCTCTAGAAAGGAGTCGACTGTTAATAAAGTGCACGCTAAGGAAGAGCAGAAGGACAAGAAAAAGGAACTGCGCAATTTTTATACGTTCCAAATTCGCGAGAGTAAAAAGCAGAGTAAGTCTCCTCTATTTTCATTATTCACCCAAGATTTTAATATCCAATGTGTTTCATTACATATTACTTTTAACAGATTTGGCGGAGCTAAGAAAGAAATTTGAAATGGACAAGAAGAGGCTACAGGATTTGAAATCAAAGAGGACGTTTAAACCTTTCTAATTTCATATTCGCGATATTCGCATTAAGCAAAGTTAACTTCATCATTTCAACACGAGATAGATATTTATTGTATCGTACAAAAATTTTGTTTACAATTATAACTATGATCCAGTCATGTACGTTGTACTTAAGCTTATGTACAAATTAAAAATTGACGAGCCGCGTCGAATCAAGTAGCTTTGGATGCATAAGTTTGCAGTGTCCATTCAATTAAAAAGTGTTGATACGATAAAGGTTGCAAGAGAGCTAATAACTCCTCTGTAAGAAACAGATAGAAATTAATTTGCGTTATAAATCGATGATGATAAAACCAACTATTCGTAAAGATACACACGTTTGTTCCCATAAATACAATTTGCAGACATAGCCGCGCTAACGGCTTGCGCCAGTCGTTCCATAGCCAAGTCACGCGCAGTGGAGCTAACATTCGTGTGGGACTGTAAGGTAGTAGTTAGAGCGCGAGTAGTGCCCGCGAAATGTTGCGCGGATATTGCGTGTTTATTATTCCCGCTGTTTTTCAATCGTAATACCGAGTCCATGAGCAGCTGTTGAATTTTGGAATACACTTTTCTCTGCTCTTCGCAGTGCTCCGTGTTCTCCGCAGTACTCGGACGCAACGGGCACAGAATGCACCACCTGACAGAAAATTAGAATTATTATTTCACGCTTTGTCTCATAGCTGTTTGACTATGTACCTGAATAAACCAGCTATAGGAGTTATCGGCGTCATAGGAATGCCACCAGTCGGCAAGGCTGGGTTATCCATTAACGGAGTCAAGAGGAGACTCGGGTTCTCGTCTATCCATTCCCCTACCAATCTAAGTAATTCTGTAGGTGGATCTTTGTCTTCATAAACCTCACCTATCGCCGTTAGTAAGTTGGCAGTGAAATGTGACGCAAGAACAGGAAGCTGCTTCAACTTGTCAATAGATTTCGGAGTAAGGACAAAATAGTCATTAAGTACGTGCCTTGCTAATCCTACACTCTGCGACGAAGTGGAGCCTAACTGTTGCATCCAAATCCCGGTGGCATTCAAGATCGCCTTGTTCTGGGTGGCGACTGCTAAGGACACCAAATTGCCTAACACTTTGTGTCTGGGGCTGTCTGCGGGGAAAAGGGACAAGAAGACCGCATTGCGGACGGCGGGGCTTCCTCCCGGGCTTTGAAAGAAGTCGCTTAGGACTTCTATAAGCTGCAACTCTTGTATCGCCATTGTCATGTTTCGCTTTTTTCGTCTTTCGATCTCGCCGAACACGAACTCCGAGATTAAGTCCAATTGCAGGTCCATTTGCTTCCCGGGTCGGCCGCATAGTATTTCTTTAAGGGGTGCAAGCAAATTTGAGTCGAGAGTTTAGACTGGGTAACCTGTGTGAGAATGGCTTACCGATTCTGCATAATGCCTCTCTAGCGCAGTAAGGGAAATCTAATTTTCGTAAATTTTGCTTTATATCACTCCCTGCCATTAATGCATGTATGCGTATGTGACATATAAATTCATTTAAAAGAGATGCTTTAGTCGCAACGATACTCGTCAAACGCTCTGAGAAAACATCGAATACGTTTTTCTAACGCCAGTAATTCCAAGTTTCCATGAACGCGATATGTTTCTGCGAGATAATGAAAGATGCGTCTCCATTGGTGGACTATCGAGCTTTCAAATTTCGACCGCCAGTAACCAATGAGCATGCATCTTTGGCTGACGGGGAGGAACGCGCGATAGAAGAATCTGTTGGTTGGGTCAATAATTCAAATAACACTGTGCGTTTTTATAAACGATAGTTTGTTATTTTTCTACTGGAAATGTAAACGTCACGTATAAGATGGGATGATATATCTAAACGAACTGAGGAAGATCTTTCGAGGTATTTATGAAAGTTTAGAAAATTGATCTTGGTCCTACAAGTCTACAGACGAAGTTCATTAAAATTATTATACTACAAATTATTATTCTTGCTGGGTTTGAAGATACAAGTACCTAATGAGATATTTGATATCAGTAACGGAAGGAAAAAGTATGATTTTGTGAAAAGATTTTACGGTTCGGGCAAGTTGCGAGAATAAGTTCGGAGCTCTCAGCCCTCTGGCGGCGACTTTCATGAGCACTGACCACAAACCGAACGCGTAGCCCCACCCTGTGAGTAGGTTGCGAACTATATTGTTAGTCAAAACAATCGCCGAATTCAGCATCTATTTTTAGGTGGCACGCACCGAGTCGCGGTAGTTTACTATTTTTCGCGTGCAGCTAAAAAAACGACATATAGTTTCAGTGCTCCGCGACGGTGTCCGCCGATTTCGGAAAGGTTCAACGACCCCACGGTAATTGTGACAAGAGAGCCGACCGGCCATGTTTATATCGTGGTGAATTTTGAGCTAGCGGGCCGATATCCACGAAGTAAATTTCCACGTGTACTTGTCCGTTGCTCGTCTCGTGTGCGGTACGTCCAGCGCGGTATCAGAGGTCTTCGCGCGATGGAGTCCAGCGAGAGGGGTGAGTAAATTCGCTTGCAAATAAAATCGCGGCAATATTGAGTCTCTGACACAAATCGCGACCTGGGGGCAATGGCAGTGTCAGGGTCGAAACGGAACTAGTTCAGTGACCGCATTCGCGGTATTTGACCGCGATATTGCCAGCGAATTACTTTTTCAAACTTCTCCCCGAGCCGTCCGCAATGCCCTACGCATACGGCATTCCTCTTTCGGGTGGGCTTCCTGTGAAAATTCCTCTCTCGGCCAAATCTATGTCACGCATCTCACTTTTCATCTTGACTGTACTCTCCTCTCTTGGCTCGGTCCCTACGCGTGCTCGTATATATATGTATATTATATACACGCGTTTGGCAGAGACAGTGGACGAGAAAAGGCATCGTCCGGATCGTCGAAAAGTTCCATGTATTCTTTTTAACATATTGGCGCAGGGAATGGTCGGGTTCGTTGGGAGTGGATGGAAGTTGTGTCTCATTTCTCTTTGACATTTGTCGCGGGACAGTCGAGAAAGTCTCTCGGTCGGATGACTACGTTCCACTATTATGCAATAGTATAACGGCGTGTCTTTAACCTAGATAATCTCTCGTGTACAGTGAATCGAACGCCACGGTACCGCTTGACAGAGACACGTGAGAATTATTATCGCTTGACCGAGTCAAGCATGTGTTGCAACGTGGCGACACCTGTCGACCGTCTGTGCACGTCCTACCTCAAGCCAGCGCGAATTAACCCCTCTCCCCTGTCTGTCTCGCCGTTCAACCCCTTCGTTCTGCGCAGAGGCTCGCATTGAAACACAGCGTACCGGTATCTCGTCGTTATTTCTCGTCCCCTGTAATTTTCATTTCGCGTTGCGCGGTACACGCTCGACATCGAAGTAGCGATTTTCAGAGAATTTCGATTTTAAGTCAGGGTCTGTGAGACGGACCAACGTACCAAAGCAAGTAGGTAGATACTTTCTCGCAGAGATCATTTGCATGGGAATGAATACTGAAGTTGTATCGGTTCGATGAAAATGTTCTACAGAACGTGCAGAATTCATGAATGCAAATAGATGATTATTTATAGGTTAAGTTACAAGTAGCACAGGAAGCGAGTACATGAGTGTATGTCTAAAAATAATAGATCGGTTATAGACTTTTTTAACGGGTCGATGGTTTATTGATGACTCTTATTGATGACTCGAAACACGTGTATTATGCAGACTAAATGCTGTTTTATATACCGGGTAGCTGATCTGTATGCATTTGGATATACACAGGCTTCTTTGGAAGAAAGAATTAACTTAGACATCTGCTTGAAGCTTACGCGTAAGAAGTAGTTATATTACGAATAAATAGTATATTGCGAGGTTACGAAATTTACGAAGTTTACGATAGCAGAATATCTTTCTATAAGAAATTATTGATGGGGGAATATAATACAATATCGCGCAAGTTAGAATCTTCCAACGTCGGTGTCACCGCCACGGCGGCAGTTTGTGGCGGCGTTTCCATTCTTTATTTTCAATCCCCCTTTTTTATCTTTCGTTTCTTTCTGGGATCCTTCTTTCCTTGTTAGACTCTTCCTTGTTATATAAGTCCAAGGACGAACTGCACGATTGCACTCTCTCTCCCCTCTTCTTTATACTTCGCCTCTCCTCCCCACTGGTTATGCTACCTTCTCCACATCTCGTTTCAACATGTGCTCGGTTCACTCCCTTTCTCCCTTCTTCTCTTTTTACAATTCCATCTCGTACTTCTTTCCCCCACCTCCCTGCCCGAATGCACATTCTTCTCCATTCTTCGCCTCGCTATTACTGTACCGAGTAAAACTGCACCAAGCTCTGCATTCTTATTCCATGCTTCCATTACTCTTCCCGTCCCCCCTCTGTCCACGCCTTGCTGGGAACGCACATGGGCGTTCGGCGTGCACGGCCAGCTGTTGCGATCGCAGGATCTACGCACGTGGCGCACCGTTCACGCTCCAATTTCACTCTTTCCGTCTACCACCTATGAATACATACAATTGAATAATTCCAAACGGAACAATCATAAGTTACGCTCCACGGGAAAGGGAGAAACGTCGAAAGACGACCCTTTGCAAATATCGCATTCTGCAGATTTGCAGAATAGTGAAAAATATTTAACAAGTAATTATCTGCAATCGGGAAACATATTTTCTGGAATATCTCGAGAACTATTAGGCGCAGGGTAATTCTTTTTACAGCGTGAGTTTTTTAAAGACGACTCCAGCTCCCTGTTCGGTTTTTAGAAAATTTCAGAAAAATACTTTTCGATTACACAAAACCCAGTTTTAAACCACTTTCATAATCTCCAGCGTGTATGTACCTGTCAGTTCTTTACCGCGTCGAATGCAACGCGAGTCGCGAATGGAAGACAGCGTAAACGTCGTTACGCAACAGTGGGAATATTGAAACAAGACGAAGTCGTAAATACCCGTAATCCTTGAGAGGTCGAATGGAAATTCGTGCGCCTGCATGGGTCCGGGAGCTCGCTGGTGCTCGCGAGCATCGCGGTTTCGACCGCGATTAGGGGGTATTGATTAATCGGCAGCGGCCGGTGTTCCGCGAGCGTTATGATGGATAATTAATCGAAGGCCTTGCGCGCGAGATTGGATCTGCCCGCGGTATCGTACGATTTCGCGGAACTGGCCGATCACGGGGCGAATTAAACGCGGCGTTTCGGAGAGCGGCGGACGAAAATAGCGGGGTGTAATTATTTAATGCGCCCGTACAAGTTACACCTATCGATCCGCTTCGAATCGATGCAACCGCCCTTGGTCGCTACCAATGGAATTCGTATCCAGCATACCTATATTACATTGTTTCGTTTATCGAACATTTGTTTTACAGTTTCCTTCTTATAACCACATTTTCTATTATTCAATTTTTATGAAAACATTGAAATCTTTGTAAATGAGTGGAAGGTAACATTTTTATATGCCCAATAGTTTGAGATATAATTGCAAGCATTAATTTCGCGAAGCCTGCAGGAAGGGTAGTTATATTGTTTCAGAGGAATAATGATATTTAATTAAGAGGCTGTCTTAATTAATTCTCCTCACGCGTAGTGTCAACAAACGTGGACGTAAAATTCTGATCTTTCCAGTGGCAATTAACGGGAGCTTATAAAACCGAGATTCATTCGAGCAGATTGCTAATCATCGATGCAACATCGAGGAGAGTTTCATCCGCGTTATCCTCCACTTTACCGCGGCCATGCAGGCTCGCCGAGTTTGAAGGCTCGGCTCGGAAAATCGCTCCGTTTATTCGTCGCTGGCCTTGTTTCGCCGTGCTATTTTTTCGCCATCGTCTCTGGCTAACTCCTCTATGTATTTGAACTTCGTCGAATGAGTCAATTAGCAAGCTGGCCTAACCATCTGCTGGCATCGTTTCCCTTTGCAGCCCGTATGCATGTCCATATACTTGGTGTCCGCGAAACAGCGACACACCTGGCTGCAAACGAATTCTACACGCACCCATTCGTCTCTGTATTTACGATCCTCGTTCGCCGTTAATTAAAAGTTAAACGCGTCCTTGGCATTTAATCTGCGGGCGAGCGAATCGACCCCTCCGCCGCAGCCATCCTTCTCCCCTGAACGCCGATATTCGCCGCGGTACCTGAAGCTCGTGCATCTCGCCTCGGAAACGATGCCCTTAACGATCTGTTATTCCCCGCGTTCGTGCCAATTAACTAGACGGAATTGCGACGCGCGGGAGTAGGACAGGCGCGCCTTGCGATTTAGATATTGTAGCTGGAAGAGGTACAGCGAGGTCGTAAACTCGGCGGAGCGTTAAAGTAAACACGTTTCGTCGGCGCAGACGAATCGACAGAAATGTGGAAAGATAACGATTCGATGCGTCGATTGCCACACCTAACTTTCGATGATTCACAATTTGCATCCTCGCTGTCGGTGGCGCACTCCGGATTTAATATTGGGGGGATAAAAATATTTTTAAGGCAAATTCGATAAAATTCATTGGGTGATTATAAAAATTTATTTGAAGAATGAAACTCATTTTCTTTTCTTCTTACAACGTCTCTTCTTTTGGAAGGTCCCAGTTGAAAGGATACAAATATTTTTAATACAAATTCACTAAAATTCTTTAGGTGGTTATAAAAATTTATTTAAGGAATGAAATCCAGTTTTCTTTTCTTTTTACAAAGCCTCTTTTTTGGAGGTTGCCAAGGCCCCTCCCCCCTCTGTGTGCCCCACTGCTCCCGGTATCTTTTCCAGCTACTAAATTATACAACGCGTTCTCCTTGTGGAACCACGAACCGTCCGCGTCTCGTGCCCGAGGAATATACAAAATTTCTCGAACCCCCTCCCTTCTATTTGCACTCCGATAGAACAGATAAGATTGCACGCGAGAAGTAAAAAAAGGGGAGCATTGTTTCTCCCGTTTAAGAGATTCGAGGTCAACAGGCGAGCTAGACCGGCGATAACGGCGACCTCGCGACTCGACGAGCGGTCCGTGTCGCGGATAATCCGCGCTTCCGATAAATATGCAGCGTGCATTGTACGCGCTTGCCGGGAAATATAAATAGAGACGGCCGGCCGACGCGCGAAGAGTTTATTGATCGCGATGCGTCCAAGGTTTTGCAAACGTGGTATTAGCGTAATTATGCAATCGGCGTGCAATTATTCCGCTCCGTCGTCGGACGGCTCCCGAGGGGGCAACCGCCTGTTTCGACTCGGCGACATTGACTGTCGCGGATCTGAATGGCGAATTTCCTATGCAGTTTCCCGCCGCGTAATAGTCGCCAGCGCGATGGACGGTGGTTTCTGTTCGACCAGGGCTTGATAGAAAAAGGTATTTCAAAGGGAAGGAGAGTTGCAACGGAACTGGTTAAGCCGGCTGTTTATCTACTTAGTAGCTCTGAAGTTACAGTTTTCCTTTTAAGCACGTTTTTTTTTTAAATATTAAAAGTTACAGGTTTTCTATTAAGCACGGTCTTTTTTTAAATATGTCCTCTAAGTATTCACGGAATGGTCCTACGAGACAGGAAAATAATAAGATTGTTAGATTTGTACATTTTTGAAAAATCGTTGACGATTCGTTTCTATTTTCTGCGAGATGCAGTAAACGGATAAAGATTGCCGGGTAATAAAGATTGGCAAGTATACGGGGTGAATCATGATGCTTGTTTACGCTGATTATTTCCATTATTAGTGTAGTGATATTTAAGTTTTTATATGGAATATAATTTTTCTTTCGTCTTTTTCACCCCAGGGAACTTTGATAAAGCGTTTTTTTCCTCGCCCGATGCGAAGATATACAGAGGGAATTAATGACGAAGCGATTATCGTCGATTAGTAAAGAAACTAAGTAGCGCGACTCAACGAATCGGTCCTTTTTTCTGAGATATCAGAATAGTTGTCCACAGTTACGTGTGTGCTGCGTTTATTTATGGAACGATTTGCATTTAATGCTGCCTGGCGAAGTATCGTTCGCTTATGGAATTAATTGGCCGTTTAGAAATTCATGAAAGGGATGCTCAAACATATTGTGGCGTATGTAACTAGGGAAGTATTCACTCTCATTAATTATGTGAAGTTTCTAACGAAAAGTAGAGCGTTATTATACCACGGAACATTAATAGAACAACGTTTCGCATTAGCAATGATGAATAACATTTCGTGTGTGTACAATCAAAGACTATTAAAATACAAGACATATTAATTCTTCTGAAAGTAGCTCGAATCTTATTATTCCCGTGGCTGTCAACGTTAGAACTCAAAAGCATTCCTCGAGGAAATAAATGAGGCATTGAGAACAGAAACGGATTAACCCACATTGAAAAATAAACAATTTTTCTTATTTTATATAATTATAAGCACAGCCTATTGGAATACATTATTGCTTCCAACTAAATTCCGCAAAAACTGTGGGTTAGTCCGTGTTTTCTCTCAATACCTCGAACAAAATTGCAATATTTCCCAATAATATCCTCTTTTTTACCGCGTATGTAAACGGTTGGAAGCTTAGAAAAATCTGGCCCCAGTTTCCGTCAGAGATAATTGTTCGGCGAGCTGCACTTCCCGCGCTGCTGGGTCTCGTATTATAATTTATATTTATATTTTCCATGGCGTGAAAAAATGTTATCTGGTTGCACGGTTACTATGCCCCGTAGTTTTCCGCGATTCCAATCAATTAGGGTAGACACGCGCGCGGACCAATTACCTACTCCTAATTATCTTCTCGTAATTAGGCCGAGAATCAGATAGCCAAAGTGAAACACGCGCTTCCCTTTCGATCAATCCGCCAAATAAACACAGCCACAATTTCCGCCAGGTCTCAGTGCTTATGTCCCAAATACACGAGGCGCGGGTCCTCGAGCGCATTAGAAGGTCGAGGAGGTTTAAAAGTGCTACTACATAGATAGCTTAATGGCACTCGAGATATCAAAGATATTCAATCGAAGTCGAACACACTTTTCCCGCCTCAAGATTTCCACTCGTCAATTTATCTCTGAACGATGCCTCGAGTACCCTTCTATTGACATTCGGCATACAAATGTCCACAGGCCGAGCGTCCGTCTACTTTTCGTCGTAAAATTGCCGCGCGCTTCCCCACATTTTCGTCTCCACTCTCTCGAAACTGTGGCGCATGACCAGCGCAACACCGCCGTGCGCGCGCGACGAGAAACAAAAATTTTCTCCGAGCACACTCGGGGCCCGATAAAAGTGTCGGGTTACGCGCCGCTCCGGAGATAAGACGCCGCTATCGATACCTCGCGTTCGGCCTCACAGCGACGCAATTGTTTGCAGCGGAAATTTTTTATCTCGCCGGCTTTTCCACTCTTTCTTTTTTGCCGATAGAAATTGCAATGTCGTTCGTTGCTTTTATCGCGAGCGAAATAATCGAATGGTCGTGTACGCGTAACAGGCAACAGGGAGGGGGAGATAGAGGTGGAATATTAACGCGATAGTGGCGAACCAGTCCCGTTGTCCTGCATTCTTTCGCACATCGCTGATGCACGCGACTTTCTTGGCTTAATAAGATCTATATCGGGATCCACGGAAGCGTTAAATTTCCAGGGAGTTTTAAATTAATTTTTTAGCTTCGGGGGATCCCTCGTTTGCAGTTATTTCTTCGTTTCCTGCTACTCGTGAAATATCTCTGGCTTTTAATCAACTAAATACCTTTTCTATAGAACTCTTCGCTTTTAAGTAAAAGTTCATAATCCCTTTAATTCTCTCGCTGCTAAAGGATCTGTGATCCCTGTCGCAATCCCTTCAGAAGGATAACACTTCAACGCTTCCAGGCTTACCATTTCCCTTTCATCGTTCCGCGTATACCAGTTCCTGCAGCTCGGAGCGTCCGTATTAAGGAACTCAGCCGCCCCTCCCGATAAAAGCTGTTTTTCTGGTTTCCCGGCTGGCGCAGGAAAATGTGCGTTGTCCACGAGTTGGACTGGATGTTGTTGCCGCGTGTTCGAGTCGATGGAATAAGGCGGAGCCCGGTGTCGTCGCGGTTCGACGATAAATAGGAGAGAGAACGCTTCCCAGAGCGCGGGGCAGGCGACGGTTTACGCAACGCGGATCGAGCTGGACGGGACCAGGGTCGCGACGAAGTTGGTGTCGCGCAAAAGCTCCAGGCAGCGGCGTCGCCACGCGGGCGTGAGAAAGCCACGTGGAGTGTGACTGACTCGTGCGAGTTTCCCTGCGCCTCTCGATCCTGCCCCCGGACGAATCTCTATTTATATTTCCGCAAGGTTGCGAGGCACGGTGCCTCGCGCAGGCATGCGTACGCCGATCGCGTTATTGCGAGGCGATTTATTAGCATTGCCCCCGCCAAGGACAACTGAAACAGGCTGGCTTTCCGCGAGCGAACAGGTGGCATTGCCTTGCTGCGGGCCTCGTTGCGAAACCGCCGCTTTTCGGGAGGCAAATGGTATCTTTCCGTGATGCAACGGTGGAGATGGATGAGGGAGCGCGTTGAGTAATGCGACGATTCAGTGGAACGGGGATGTTTGAGGATACGTGGGATTATTTCGGGAGAGTTGTGCAGAAAGCTAGTAATCCTTAATTATCTGAAACTTGGGAAATTTAGTTTGAAGATTTTAATTGTTAAAGAAATTTAGCTTTATATCTTACGTATTGTTATTCCTTTACAATTCTTTGTAATGGGTTATTTAACAGTAAATTAAATATTACCATGGGGTTTCCCCGTAAAATTAATAATAATAATAATAATAATAATAATAATAGTGAGTGGTATAATTAATATTATTTTAAAGTCCCTTAGCTTTTGTTTCTTAAGCTTAAAATGGAACTATGGCTTGGTAGTTTTAATAATTGCTATGGCTGGTAATTTTTCCCAAAATAAAGATCACGATATTATAGGATTTATACAAATTTTAACTAACTCTTTGCCATTCCGAGGGTTGCTAGCTTTCTGCATAAGTCCACTTCAAGTTCCTATCTACAATAGTGATGAAAACATAGAAAGTACCAGGAATAAGACTTCGCAGGATTATCCAGAGTAGACTAGCAACACCAACGTAATAAATGTTAACTATATCCCGCAAAAGCAGGATCTTCAAAGTACCTTCTGCACCTAACACCTACAAACTTTTAAAAATCCCCGCACCTCCCACGCCCACCAATCCATTCTTCTTCTACGGGGGAGCTTCGTAACCGTTCCAGTAGCTTGGGCGTAGGATCCACTGGCTGGATATCCAGCAAGGATCGCGAATTGGTATCCTTGGTCGGTGTCGGGGCATCGATCGTGTCTGGCACAGGGTGGCGGGACGATCCGGCGCCGGGGTGGCGTCGAGATGGTGGGGAAAGCGCACTCCAAGTGCAAGCAGACCCTATATGCAATTGGCTGGAAAGTGCATCGCTGGAGGGGATGCTCGGGTAAAGAGAGCCAGAGAGAGAGAGTATGTGTGTGTGTGCGCGCGAGCAGAGGGGTCACGGTAGGGGAAGGCAAGTGCACACCACAAAGTAGACATATAGGTCAATGTCGGGACACTCCCGTGCACTGTTTAGCACGACTCACCTACTGACCCACTTGCACTCCTCCTTTCGCGTACTCTGACCAGCTCTCCTAGCCGTGCCCGATCCCAGACACACCGAGACAGGTGTATCGTATCTCCCCGCGCCTTCCTGAATAGGGACACCCACCGCCCCCGCTGGATGCATAATCAGTCCAGCTGGTAATCCTGGCGCGACCCATTTCCCCGTTTCTGTGCCAGCCAACAGGTTTCATATGACGTCGTCGATCAACCCTTGCCACCGTGCCCCTCCCCTATCCTTTATTTTTACCAACTCCGAGTAAATTAGAAATAACTGTTTATACAATTATTGCTTTCAGTTAAGGTTAAAAAGAGAACACTGATTGAAAAATATATATTTTCACAAAATCAGTAGTAGTTATTGAGTTGATCAGTATTTTTCCAATTTTGGGGACAAATATTCTATAAGAAAAATATTAAGAAAATAATCTTAATATTTTTCTTCTAGAATATTAGTATTAATATTTCTATTTATATCTATTTGCAATAAATCGCTCATTTCTTATCGGATTTTCGTCAAACGCACCTCAAACGATGTAGATTTTTTAAATCGCATATATTATAGAATGTAACTCAAAACCAAACGGTTCTCAATTGAGGATTGACGGTTAGCTCTGGAAGACATACACCGATCAAGCGGCTAGCCGCGAACGCGAGCTAGGAAACGCTCGGAGGCGCTCAAGTGAGAGTAATTATGCCTCACCTTCGCTGATTTCTTTGACTAACGAGTTCCAAGTATCCACGTGCGTTTTTTTCTCAAAGATCCTTCGCTCTCGATTTGAATATCAGGCGTTGTTCCATCGGCTCGTTTTTATAGGCTCGTGAGAAACGTCGTTTTATATTCTAATGGCTCGCTACAGGAAGATCGTTCCGGTGATCACCGGTTTCCATTTCTGTCGTTACAATTGCGGGATTTATGGCTGAAGGCTCCACGGTCGGATTCAGATTGCTGGCCCCGAAAGTGGGGGCGGGCGAGGATGTTTCTGTTGCACGTGCCGCGCATCCTTCATAATCCTGGCTCATTCGACTGACCTATATTCGCGCTCGGCGTCGAGGTCCGCCTTTATTGTCGTCCTGCTTCCAGCGACACGCGCGGTACATTGTTGGTCCATTTTAATGCGTTATCCTGGATGACGTGCGGCATGATAACGTCCCCTGTTATTTATTCCTCGCTGCGACTTTCATTGCGAATAATCCGCATTATCGACAATTCTTGCTAATAGTATTGCGAGCCATTCGTGTAGCCGGCGGTCTAATTAGCTCGGACATTAACGTGGATACTACAAATATCTTTCTTTTAACGCGTACCTCGAGGAAAGTATTCGACACGTACATTTTACTAGTGCTGGGTTCGAAGCTAATTTTTAAATTCTTGAAAAGTTTCTTCTGAAAGTTTCTACGGCTTTGAAACTCTCGAAACTTGAACTGCTGATTTAGTTTTTTTTATGGAGTATCTTTCTTTAAGAACTGAGGTCAACAGAATTTTTGTATAAATTTTTATTGACCATAGTTAAAATAAAAACAAAGAATCTTCGAAACTCGAAACTTTCTTGGCTGTTGAGGGGTTTCGAAAAACCCATCGCTACTTTTTATCCAGCACGCATTCCTGCAATCTATTATTCGCCTCGAAAAACGGCGTTGCCATTCTCGCTGCAACCCCCTGGACACTTGTTTTGCATAGCTTTTAGTATGATTATATTCGTGCTGGAGGGGTTGCTGTATTTGATAGCCAACGAACTTTATAGCGCTCCTCGAGAAAGCTGCGGGGCGATTTCCTGTTACAGGGCCCTAGAAAGTACAGTTTACGTGACAAGGCTCCATTTACCGATCTCGCGGGAATGTCAAGGTTGCTGGCTGCAATTTCAGAGTCGAGCGCGATTCGTGCGGCGAAGCTTTCCCAGCCGGGGATGGAAACTTCGCGGACCCGTTGGCTGACTAGGCGCGAGTCGAAATTGGGTCAAGTACGGATTTTCCAAGGGAATACCGTACACTGTTATCGAAATTCGCGAAAGAGACGGGCTGGGAAATGAGTATTGCGATTCTTTCGAAGCATTGAATCGAATTAAACGCGATATTATTGTTTGAGCATCGATTTAAAAGATTGCTGATGCACTCAAATCAGGAAGCAATCTTCACTTGACAAATAATAGTAGTTCGCAGTGTTATCGTCACCAATAAGGGAATTACTTGAAATTTAATTACAGTGGGTAGCCAAATTATTATACTCAAACAAACAGGTTTGAGTATAATATTTTGATCGCACACAAATTTTCACCAGCGTTTTGGAAAGCTAAAGAAGTTTCCTTCAAGAATCTTTAGTTGCCACTTAAATAATTAAATCCATTTTAAAATAATGCATAAATCAACGAAAATATTTTGAGTATAATAATTTTCCCACCCTCTGTATCTGCATCCTCTTTACAAATTAAATAAGGTTGAAAGGACATAGGTTCTGCTCTGGACAGTTGGGGATTACGGAAATCAATTTGGATTAACTAGAACGACGCGCCAGAGTGTCTGTACATACTAACTTTGATTTATTCTCTGTTCCAGGTGAGTTGCTTGTTTTTGAAGTTTATTCCCACAATTTCTCTACCACCATCAATGCTGTTGCGTCACGTAAGTCAGTCTCGATATCCTATTGATCGATCCAAATCGATCAGTGGTACATGTCAGTGTCACTTTGCAGCACTTTTAAATAATTACACAGTGGTTAGTAACTTCTATTGTACAAACTGTCTCACATTTCCTGAATCGCTACTCCACTACTGATTCCAAGAAAAAAGTCGTGTAAATCTTTAAATCTCTCGCGTCAGACAACTTTTCCCACTACTCGGTGGCGAGGCAGGAATTTCTCAGACACTCTTAATAGAAAAGCATTGTGCAATCGGCGATTGGACGCGGATATTCGGACGCAAATAGACGCGACGATTGTCAGAGCGCGGCGCTCGTCGTTTGCATATGAAAGGACACGTACCACTTGGTCAGCGGGCTCGATAGTGTTAAGCAACGCGGCTATATATTTTTACACCCTTCCCGTCACACTCGCCTCGCGAGAATAAACAATAATTCGCTTTCCGTTAAGCGCTATCCCCGGTTGATTGGCTCGCGGGAGGGCGTGGAAGCTTAACGTGGTTATCCTTAACTTGGCCAAGGTTCTTCGCGTCCAAAGGGAGCCAGGGGTATAAAAAAAGAGGATTCTCGGGTCATTTTATGGGAATAGTTTTGAATTGAACTGTTGGGAAGCTTGAGTGCTATAGAGATTAATTTGAAATACCTAGAGGGAAAGTTACAAAAGTTTCAAAGTTCCTCGAGGATCCAAGAGAAGCGCATCCTGCTTCCTGTGCATATCGTCACATTCGGGGCCAGCTGATCGCTGCTCGGCGACTAACCGCTAATTCTGGACCAGACAGAAAGCGTATCGGGTGAACGAACTTATTTATACAATCCACCTATGAATGCCACTTGATTCCTCCGCGGCGGGGAAGCTCAGGACCGTGGCAGAATCTTCCGTCGCAATGCGGTGGTCACGTACGTTGTCCTTGACTGTTCTCTCCGCTCGCTTCTCTCCTCGGCCACGTCCCTACCACCTACACCTGATTGATCATCCTGTCCCCCGTCCCCAGCATTATTTATAGCGGGATAAGTGCATGTACGGTCGCCCCATCGTGACCGAGCATGCACCCAGCGACATCGATGCATCACGTTTGATGCTCGCTGCTCCTGTTGCCGTCTCGACGAAACGAACGGCCGGCTTCCAGGTTCAGAGGCTCGGGAGCCACGCGTTCAACGAACGATCTGGGGGCTTTGGAAGCAAAGAGGAACTGTGCGATTTTAAGGGGTTGTGCCTACCTGGGAAGTCTAAAAATTATGTGCGTTTGAATATACAATCGTTTATTTAAAAAAGTCTTCAAAGATTTTTAAAAAAAAAGAGGATACTTGGGATTTTAGACTTTATAGGTAGGCATAATCCCTTAAGGCAGTTAAGGTGCGATAGAAGATGAGGTTTTAACAACTAAAATTAGGAAATAGTCGCGAGAGATTTTTGAAAATATATGATAAACTTGACAAAATAATTTAAAAAGTAATATAATTATTAAATAATTGTGCTCATATACTTTATATGATATTTTTGTCTCGTGGATTTGCACCTTTAAACTGGTTGCGCTGTAAGCTGAAGGAAAAGGTGCTGACAGCTTGAAGTTTGCTCGAACTTCTGACGCTTTCGTGTTGCGAGCCGGGGTTTCTTGAAACTCAGATCTTCAATGCTCCCAGTGAATTCCCAGAGTGTACTTTTGATGAAGAAAAGTGGAGGGGCAATGGTGGATTATTTCTGGTGGTCGTTAACTAGCCTGACTCTCGATTGTTCTAAACGTTGGGGCGGGATGATGCGAAAGGGTCCGGTCGGTGTTTCTTTTGGGTCTCTGTCCAGTCTCGCAGAGTTTTTCAGAACGGCGTCCAACGGCGCGCGCGCTCGCTCGCCGCTTATTAGGTTTCAAGGAACGATTAACCCCGAAAAATTGCGAGCTTTCATGGGTGAACAATGCCGGGGCTGATTGGTACCCGCTTTAGAATTAGAACCCGAATTCTGCATTGTGCAACCTTGGGGACCAGCCGAAACAGCTGCACCGCCGCTTTCTTCTTCTGCCTGCTCGGGAAGAATTTTTTTTCCCCCGTCCTCTCGCCTCGACTTCCTTTGCATTCAGGCGCAACGTTTCCGTCGTGCCTTAATCAAACGAGACGCCATTCCCGTCTACTTCTGCGTAACGTTTAAACGTTGAAACACTTGCAGACACATGAGTTTCTCAGTGCCGATGGTTTTGGACGAAACTTGGTGATAGTGGTACTGATACAATGCTTCGTTTGTTTAATTTATTATCTAGGGACTGGAGAGGGAAGTTAGGAAATTGGAAGATTTTAAAAATTATTCAACTTTGTGTGCAAGTGGAGTAGTAAAAATGTAGAATTTTTTTTTGCGTGGAATATTTGAAGAATCATAAGGGACATTGAAAAGAAGATGAAACAAAATTTTTTTTTTCATATCTACAAAATCGAGTAAAAGTAATTATTGAATTAAGGTTTATTGGTGGGGATAACTCGAAAAGATATTTTCATAATTAATTTTATGTTGTTTTCTGGGTGTAAAAAGAAGATGCAACTTTTGTTTAAACTTCTTTTCGATATCTCTCACGGTTCTCGAGATACTCCACGAAAAAGAAAATTCTGTATTTTTCTCAAGGGTTAATTTCACCCCCAAAAACCGCGCTAATATCACCAACAAAAAATATGTAGCTTTGTGTCAGGAATGAACTACTCTACTTGCACAGAAAATTACATAATTCTCTGAATTTTCGGGTTGCCCAACTTTCCTTATAAGATATATAGCGGAAAGTTTGCAGGAAGGAGAGAAATGGTGGAACCGTAAAATGATCGATTTTTCTCGCACGTTTGGCAATCTTCCTAGGGTCCAGAGGACCATACAGCATCCCTGACGACCGAACGAGGGAGAAACCAGTTCGAACGAAGAATGTAAACGGAATATCGCCGAGTCCTGTTAACCTTTCCTCGTCCTACTCACCTGTTCGCAAAAACGAGCAAGGATACTAAGCTCGCCGTCTTCTATCTAAGTCGACGTCGCGTGTTAACCTTCGTGCTTATCTGTATCACCTGTTGAACCTATCCTTCCTTACCTATTCCATGAAAATCCCCAAATAGAAATAATAACCAAAATATCGCGAAACGTAGAATCCGCCATGTTCCTAATCTCTAAAAACGCAAAGATCAAGATCTAAGGTGAAACGCGACGCTAGAGGTGTCGCGGGACGTGCGACGGAGTGACGGAAAACGGCACGCCTGAGAAGCCCGAGACCGTAGCCCAGAGGGATTCGTTTCCTCGGTTCTCAGCGAGTGCATAATAAACTTTAAAGCTGGCAAGACGGCTCGAATGCATCGGGAGAGTGTGCACGGGCTCGCGATAGCGAGTAGGTGGCTAACCTTGACGACCACTTATGCACACTCTCTCGCGCACGCGTGCACAGACACAGCCGCGCGTACACATGGACGCGGAGCAGGGTCAGACGCGACTGCAACGATCCACACGCGAAACCCTGCCGCTCTGTGTGCGTCCTGCATCGCTCGGCTGGTTGTGTCGGTTGGCCAGCATATGGGCCAAACATCGAGCGGGTCAAGCATGGCGCAAAAAAACCGCTCGACTTCCTTAAAACCGACCCAGGCCCGCCGCGAGGACAACGGGCGTGTCTAGGATGTAGCTGCGGCGAGAGCGAATCCGAGGAACAGGTGCGGCTCTCGCAGACCCTCGCTCTATCCCCGCGTGTCCTCTGCTTCCACGTAAGCCCGCTGCAAGGATATGTTTTTCGTCGCTGCGACGACAAAGGGAACGAGGAGAATGTGTACGAATAAATTCAGAGTTACAGTAACCGGTAAAAGCTATAGAGATATTTAAAATTAAACCATCTAGAGACACCAACAGACTCAGTAATCCGTAATCTCTAATATCCGCCACTTCCAGTGACCCCCGAAACGTGTTCACTTTAACGCTCCACTGAGCTTCCTTCCTTGCCTTACGTAGGTCTGTAAACGAGGATGCGATCAGGGAGGAAACGGGTCGCGTAGATTTTTCCCGTGGAACCAGTCTACGCAGTATTGTTTGCACCCGCTGGTCGCGTATTTGTGCGAGCGCGTCGGTATTGGTAACGGGAGGTTGGTCGAAGGCGAGCGTTATCGACATGCGAATGGGAAAACGATCGCTGGCGACCCTCGTTATCTCCGCGAGCGATCTAGACGCGTCGTTAATTTCTACGTGCGGCGTTCGGGCGTCGTTTAATCGTTAATTATAATCGTCGAGCGCGATTCGCCGCGTCCCGTTCCCACCTATGAATAACTTTAGCGCGCGATTTACGGCCAGGCCCGTTTCGAAACGTTTCGAACGTATCTCGGCGAAAATTTCGCGTATCTGATTCGGCGCGCTCGTCGCGTAAATCTTTGTTGGAGGTGCACGGCAGTCGGCTTATTCCCCTTATCAGATTCAATGGCTAGATGCTTACATGCTCGGTGCCGAAGGTGTGTATTTCGGTCACCTGGTAGAATCCCCATGCAAGGCTCGCCGGAGAGGCGCGCGCCCGCGCGCACGCCCGCGTCGCGCGGCCCTCTCCTCTGCCCCCCTTGCTTTCGGCGATTTCCCCCACCTCTTAGCCATTGGACGAGCGAGCGGGTCGGTGGAGGGGGTCGAGGAGGGGAGGTCGATTCTCCCGTTTCGGCCGTGCACTAGAACTTGACTCCTAAGCTCGACAGTGACGGCGCAAGCTCTATCCCCGTCTATCTGTCCCTCTTCCTCGTCTTTCCTGCTCCTCCTCCTCCTCCCTCCCTCCTCCTCTTTCCCTCCCCCTCCCGCCGTAGCCTCCCCCTGTCGCCGCCGCGATCCCGCATCACGCCAAACTCGCTCCAAAGACCTCGAGCAGCGAGATTACGTTTCTGTCGTCCGAGTATTACACGTTTCTATCGATTACGCCCCGGCTTGCACCTTGAGCCGCGTCACGTGGTCGCGATACCCTCGCCCAATCGACACTGAAAACTTCGGACGGTCACCTCCTGCCTTTTAACAAGCGCATCGTTGACCTACATTTAAAATCGTCCGTCAAGCAGCATCGACGATGCTTTTCGAAAAAGCTCCACCTCGATTTCGATGATTTAAAGCGCTCGTTGGGAAGGTACCTTCCTTTGCAGGATTGCTATCAGTTACAAGGTCACCAGTCCATGGTTAAGAAATCCCTCGCACCATGTGCTGGGAATTAAATTCTTAGCAATTGTGGGGAGCTGAATTTACGCGCAGCACTTGATGTGCCATTCAAGATAGCGAGCGTATCGATCGCGATCGGATTTTCCCTGCTCGAAGGAAAGTGTTGTGTGTCGGAGTAGAAGCGGAACGTTCATTGTCAGACGGGACTCGCCTGCACACTTCTTCCTTTCCGAGTGCTCCCCTCTTCCTCCCATTTCGTCCTCCATCGCCTCCTCCTCGTCCTTCACCTCCTCTTGATCCACCGTCATTCCTCTCCGTCCTCCCCTCCAGCGGCTGCCCCCCTACTCGCCCGCCCTGTCCCCCCACCCCGACCAGCTACACGCTCACATGCAACGAGCCGAACTGGCCGGCTGGCACTCAGTTGCCTTTAGCGCCGTGCGTCCCCGAGTCAGTCAGTCAGTCAGTCATTGAGTCAGTGAGTCGGATCGACGGTACGTGCGCGCGCGGTATCGCCTCTACTACTTCACCCTCGCGCCCCTGTCTCCTCCTTTCTCGCCGTTTCTTCTTCGCTGCGTGTCCACACCTCTTCGCCGATTTACTCGCGCCGCCTCGGATCGTCCAGTGGTAACGCGCCGAGTGTGCTGGCCCCGTGCGCTTCTCTATTCCAATGGCACGTGCACGCGAGTCCCCTCCGCAGAGAAAACAGAAAAAACCCGGTGCCGTCGCGCGCGCTAATCGCCCCCCTCTCGCTCGCCGCCGCTCGCCGAGCCGGACCTCCGCCAGGTTCCTAGGAAGTTCGGGACGTGTAACTCGACACGTGCGCGAGTACCGATAGCTGGCCAGAGTGAAAGAAAACTTAGGAAATTTCCACGCCGGTGCGCACCAAGGTGCAGGCCGGTGCGCGCGTCTTTCTCGAGGAGTAGCGTGGCTCGCGAAACTCGCTCGCGCTCTCGTCTTTTCCCGAGCAGCAGGCGATCAAAGATCGAATGGTATTCCGTTCACGCGCGACACGGCGAAAGGGTTGCTTTTGGAATCCCGAATGTCGCGAGGAGAACGGTCCACCGTGTACCTCCACCCTCTTCTCCCCCAACGGCAAATTCGGCGGCCTGCACGGTGTGCAACAGTGAAGTTCAATGCCAGAACGGAAGCTCTAGCATGTTTCTTCCTTCCCTGCTGAATTTCAAGTGTACAGTTCGCGGCTACGATCGACCGTCCACAAGTTCCGCGTACTCGCCCGATGTCTCGCGTCAACATACCGCGCGTTACACATAGGACGAGCTTCTGTGACCCTTTCCTCGCGCGTGACATTTGAAGAAATGTACACTATTATGGTTTGATTCCGTCTGGCTGCAGCGTTACTTACATTAGCAGAGAAAGAATGTCGTAAACGTCTCGTTGTGCTTCTCCGTTCTGTGTAACGACGGTTTTAGATTGCTCGAGTGAAATTCCTTTAGGGACCGTGGCCTCGATTACGTGTGCAACAGAAATTCAGAACCGTGGTTGCGCTGTAAGTACCTGCGTGCTTAGAAGCACCTGGGGGGAGGATGGTTAATGCGTTTCGGTGGTAAATTTCGGGGCTTCTCGCGTGGCACGAGGTGGAAACTCATATCCCGAGTTAGCAAAGAGAAGCAATGTACGTGTAAAGTAGCTGACGTATCGCTGGATGACGTCACGAATGTTTCGCATTTCTTTTCGGTGCCAAAGACCGTGCGACGCCAAAAGTATCGCGGCGGATGCCCCGCGTACATTGTCGGTCGCGCAAAAGTATATTGTCCGTGTCGTAATGGAACCGCGACTTCGCCCAGCAGCGCGTTACGTTCGTTACGCGCCTCGAAGCGCACGTGCAAGGACGCTTTGCGAACGATTTCGCGAAGGTGCGTTGTCGAAGCTGGTGTTGCTATAGATTATTGTGGGCGTGCGCTACAAGCCTGAGTTATTCGTCGAGCGTGCCCCCAGACTCGTCTGCTCTCGCGAAAAAATGCCACCGTTGCGTATTCGGAGACGCGTACCGGGGACGTGTTGTGAAACGTGAGACGGTTTCTTTTTTCGCTCGCGTCGTGAGAAAGTAATCCGGCTGGAGCTTCGGTATTCTATTTTGACGGGAAGTGGGCATTATTTGTCGCGTAGTGATCGACCATCGTTCCCACTCTGCGCGCTTTGTCCCTCGTTAATGGACAACAGTGGCGATAGGCTCGATGCACGGGTATATTGATTTAACGCTTGTTTTAAAGGTGGGGCCCGATCGGTTTCGCGTAGAAGAATCGCGCTCGGAGGGGTGGCCCGTGGACGTCACCCACGGGCGATGCGATATTTCACTAGGCGGAGTGTTATCGAAATATTCGCCGCGGTGAAAGCACCCGATATAAATAATGCTTGCATATTTATAACGCGGGTACATTGGCTCGCGTGGTCGTGAATCATCGTTCCCTAACCGCGAAAGTGCGCAGCTCGGGACCACCCTTCTCTCTTTCTCTTGGATCATCTACGCAGTATTTAAGGTCCCGTCTGACCTCTACAGTGGTCGCACCATTTGCAGCAGTCGATTTTTTGCTGGGTCGGTGCAACACATGCACTGGGGGCTCCTGCTTCACTTTCGGGGTATAAAGAAGCTAATTGACAATTATTTAAATCATTTTTTATTTAGTTAATGCCCAGTGATATGAAAGTACATGCAGATTACAAAGAGAGAACACGGATAGATATTTTACAAAGGTGTATTATCGGTGGTACAGGCATAGTACAAGCGTCGAGACAATTCGAATTTGGTAGATCGACGCAGTTGCATTTCCGTGCATTCATCAATGCGATTGACAGGAACTGAATGGGGGGAACAAGCGCGCTGTACGAACCTAATCGCAGGCGAGGCTCGCGTGTTTATTTTCTCACGGCTTTTCTTTTCGAGCACGGTGTCTCGGCGCCCGGGGCGTGTTTACTTTAACGCCTGGCTGATCTCGTCGGCTCTATTCCACCGACGATGCACGCTGCGCGAGTGGAAGAGAAATAGGGAATTGGGTCAGGCCCATTCAGCCGTTAATGTAAACACGCTTCTAGTGTCGGGGCTTGAGGAAAAAGGTGCGAGGATAAGGTGTCGAGCCGCACTTATTCGTTCACTTTCTACTAATCCCATAGAAGGGTGCAACACAGAACACTGAAATAAGGCACCGTATATGGTTCTGTCTTCTCGCTAGAATTTCAGCTGTCGCATCACCGTCGAATTTGCGAGTTTGTTATATTTTTATCATAGTGTCTAATTGTTTTTAAATTATCCTCCGTCAGGACTTTGTTGTAGTCGCGTGTAAAGTAAGGCAGAAGTGCAATATGTGGCTCGGAAGTTTAATTAATCACGGTCGTGGCAGGTGACAGAGATTTGATAAGCAAATGACGGCCGCAGGCCCTCTAATGGTTTGCCAAATTCAGTGTACATTGTGTCTGCGCGGTGATTCGAGGACACGGGAGAATAGCTTATACGTACATCTGACACGTGAGGCGAATAACGGGTGAAGCGGTCGTTTATCGATTAACGTCCATAGCCCAGATGACAATAACGTATCGGGTTCAGTCGCACTGCGATAAATAAATCATGAGCGCTAAACTTTCCTTTGTTTCCCTGCACCGTCATCTCCCAAGACGAGTCCTTAGCATTCGAGCGAGTCAATGCTCCTTCTAAAATACTTGCACGCGAAATGCTCGCGTCTTTTCTCACTCTGCGGTTACACATCGCGAAAAACATGCTACTTGAAAAAAAAAATCTTTGCGCTCTGACTTGTCCGCTCTTCGATCCAGCAGAGATCTTTTGCTCAATACTGAACCTACGATACACAAAACTTCGGAATAGGAAACTATACCAATTTCACAAGCAATAATCCATCGAATTCTACAAATCATTTTCACAAGGTTCACTGGCACCACTACGATTTTTACACTACTTACTGTCCTCTAAACTCAAAACGCTGACATGTTCCTATTTTCCACTGGGCCCCTCAATTCTCAATCCCTTAACCAGGAACAAAAGCCAGAAGTCACCTGAGACTCGCCGACCCAAGCGCCTTCGGTCCAACGACCTTGCCCGCACTTAGAGACCACCCGGTGCATATCGATTCGCCTTTCACGGTAGACAGTGTCTGACGGTAGGCTCTTCGGGATTAACCTTGAACTTCAACCTCGATGCCGGGCGATCGCCATTAAAAACGACGTTCCACTGCGACCTCCTCCGTCCACCTGGATGATCGATGACAGCGGGATCGATCAGGAAGGTGGGGACGCGAAAACGCCTCGCGGTGCGCGCATTCTCCTCCCTTACAGTAGAAAGGCTTTACGTAACGACGCTCGGGTTTCGCGGCACGGTCGGGCGGGTATTCCGTCGCCTCTTCCATTACGGTCGCCAGGCGGATACACGCGAGACGCCAGAAGAATAGGAGATGCACCACGGGCTGGTACATGCACGTGGACATACTTGCATTTTGCATAATTGCCAGCGCGTTACGTAAGCATTGTTTCTCTGCGGCGCGCGCGCGCGCGAGCCCACGGCAATTGTCCTCGCTGCAGCTAGGCAATCGCATTTTCTGCCTACACTCTGTGGTCAAGGTCGGCGCTCGTAACACCGACCGAAGGAATCCCAGTTACTTGGGGCCTCTTCTCCGGGGAAATTGTCGGGGAACTTTCTAAGCGATATTGCCACTGGGATGGCCCTCGCAGGTTCCGACGGTTTGGTAGGAATTTATGGGATGGGTTTTTTATGTGGAGGGTGGAAAGGGTGGAGTAAGTTTTTGGGGGTGATATTCATAGTTGAGGTGTCTTTTAAATGATTTTAATTAGCTTTGATCTGCTGTATGAAAAAAATAAGAAAAAGTATAGAAAATCCACTATTATTAAATACTAGAAAATGAAAAATATATAAAAAAATTGAAGTTAAACGCTTTTAAAATGCACTAAAAAGTAACAAATTAATCTTTTCTTGCATTACAATTACGATGGTGATATGCCACTTTAAAAAAAATCGTGGGACAGGATATTTCATAACAGGATACGATTCAATTTAATACAGAAAATCATAAGATTTATATTTTAGTTTTCAGTGCATTTTAAAATAGTTTGACAAATTTTTTTACATATTTCTTTATAAAAAAATTAGTTCAATTCAATTAAAAAATTTAAGTTCCAGTCCACCCCTGTAAGTTGTGCAAACACTAGGTAGTTTTTTTCTAAAGAAGTTGTCGCCCTTTTCCCACTTTGCACTACTGTCTTCATACTCCATATTCTAGATGCCCCGACTTTTCGACTGTTTTAAAAAACATCCTTGGATCGATACGCCCTACCCTCTTTGTCTCCGTTAGGATCCGTTTTAGCAAACGTTCCGCGGATCTGTCCACCATCCAGCCTAGTACATTCGTCTTCTGCTCTCGATAACTCCGCATCTCGGGGGAGCACGTTTCCTCCTACGAATTTTTAGCAGGCAGCCCGACGGCCCCGCGGAGATAACCTGCGCCTTTCTTCTGCCCCGAGCGCATAAGAACTGTAAAATATTACAGTCTACGCAGGTTCGTCGTGAAACTTCTTTTGATCTCGCCCGGTGTCGCGTGTACACGTAATCACTAATGCCGCTTCTACCTCGGAATACTCGAAACTTTCAGCCTCATTCGGGCGTCTTCATCTTTATCCTCGAACTGAACGAATCCCGTCGAATTTATTCACGAATTGTCGTCGACAAATTCTGAATATTTATTGATAGACTGTAAAAGTTCTTCAGGACAGCTTAAAAACTCTCGTTTCGCCAGAAAATATATACCTGAAGAATGTAACGCGAGCATTAAGCCGATCCAACGGAAATCCTATCTGTCCCGGATTAACGCGCCGCTCTATTTATCTCTCGGCGTGTTCCCCCATTTTTCTCGCGAACAATAAACTCGATCGGAAAAGAACACGGCAGCGAGAGAAGAAGCGGGGAAAGGATGAGCGCACACCCAAGCCGCGCGATCATTTCGCAATTCGGTCGGCGATAAAAATTGTAACTCCGTTTCCATCCGTGACCAACTAGCTACGCATACGATCAGCGCACTTGTATCCCTGAATTCTCCTTTGATTCCTAAGCTTCTCTGATTAATCATAGAAGGAGAAACGCGTTGAAGCAAGTGAAAGTAGTAGGGGCGTGAAATATTGGCTGCTTAAGGTCACTGGGTGGCTGCGCCCCCACTTTTTATCCCCACTATTGTTTATTACCTCCGTTAATTGCATTATCAACATACTGTACATTCGCAGCTAGATTTTATCTAACTAATTACTACTTAAATTTTCATTATTCTAATTATTAAAACAGCGAGGCAAGCTGACATGGTGGAATAGAAAGAGAGACCTTGGGTGGCTAATATTCTTTGCCATTTCCTGGGCAGTTAGCAGTAGAGAAATTTGTTTTTAAATTTCCTCCTGTTCCTCCTCGTAGAGCAATCGAGAGTTGACCCATCGCGGTTGAGCGCGAAACGACCAAAGAGCAGTGCAGTGAACGAAACCAAATCGATACCAAAAGAAGGAACTTAGCGAGCTAGCCCGGTGTAGGGGAAGGAAGAACGAAAGAACGAAGGAACGTGCCAGGCCAGTTGTTTCCCCAACGTTTCCGGAGATGACGCAACGAGAGTGCCGCGCGAGTTTCGATTGAATGTAATCGCGAGTTTCGCCGCGGACCGGGAGAGAAGGGAGCAAAAGTGACGAGTGTAAACGGCAAGTTGAAGAGAGCCAAGATGATGAAGAAGGAGAAACCGATGATGTCGGTCACCGCCATCATCCAGGGGGCTCAGGCACACTGGTCCCGCGGAAACACTTGTATGTATCTCGATTACTTCTACAATCGTTAATTTGTTTATATAAGCTGTCTTTATATCCAGGGTAATCTGTGATGTAATTCTGCCCGATTAAATAATTGTATTAGCTCTTGGTAACAGGAGGCTGCACGAAACTTTCTATTGACAAAGCTTGACGTCGCTATTATTTACTCAAATTCGATAACACGAAGACCTTGAGAAAAATTGATAAGACTGTATGGAAAGAGTTTTACAGGATAATGTAATTCGAAATGAGGGAAATAAGTGATTTCTTTTTTTCTCTTGGGTTGGTTTAAAAGGGAATTAGAAACTGAAATGAAAATACGCAGCTCATCGTAATTGCACACTCGCTGTCACGATGTCAAATAAATTACACAAGATAATCGTGTCACCTGGCGAACACGACCGTAATTATAGCGTTCATGGGCGTCCTTGCTGATTAAAATCGATGTCATTCGGAATATCTCTCACGCTGTGAATTTCAACCGCTGGAGGGCAGCTAAACGAGACCGACTCGGCTGTTGAAACTTGCGACAATTAACACATCGGCGCTAGACAGTCAATTAGCACCATTCCCAAGGCTGTTTCTTATCTATCCAAACTTAACGATTTCCAAACTTACGTTCGCCGAAACTTCGTTGCAGTGTTTTCAAGTAGTACATCGAAGCTCGAGTTTCTAAACAATTCCGTTGGTAAGGGCTCATTTTTAATGAAAAAAGAAAATAAAAATAAAAAATTTTCAAAGAATTTCAATGTCCTCGAATCAGAGATATCTGAAAATTGCAATTTTCTTGAACCACTGACCATTGTCAGTGGAAAGTTTAAAGAAAATTCCAATGGAAACTGGTTCCCCGGCGATTATTCCAGGGGATATCGATATCTCCAGCCGAAAATGACTCACTAATCCCGATACTCTCTAGCTGGGTGTCGCGAGTGCAACATTTTAATACGCAGTCTGGGACGCCTCGCGTCTGCGTGTTGGTGGCGGTGTTTAAGCTCATAGGGTGAAGGTCGGCTATTGAAACCTGAATGGTGCAATTCGCGGGCGCGAACGCATGCGCGCGTACCCACGAGCCCCGGGCTCGTTATCAGTCGCGGCTTCAAAAGCTACCCGCCAACGCCACGGCCGTCACGGCAATGCGCCTCTCGTTATCTATGCCCCTGCCGCAATTTACGAGTCTTTTCGAATCTTATCGCGTGCCCCTATTGCCGAGCTACACGCGCCGCAGGCTTTTACAGCTTTCCAGATCTTTCCCGTGTATTTTTTCCTCTACCTCCGTCGCTGCGAGATTCAAGGTGGAAGATAATCAGTGGCTGTTCGCGGGCGAAAGTTCTTGCATTCTTCCTGACGAGCGTGTATCTTCTCCGGATAGCTCAGCAGCGATTCCTCTGGGAGCTGTTACGAATATTCGAATTTTCTAAGTAGATATTCGAATGTCAGTAGAATTTTAATGTTCGAATAATTAGGGGTATTCGAATATTCGGAGAGACGGAATTTGGAATTAAATATACCGAATAGGAATCTGAATATGAAATATTTTTCACACTCTATCGTTAAATTCTTTTCATATTAGCTTTTTCAAATAATGTTTCTCAAACCGTCACAGTTAGTCCAGAAAACTAGTTTTATTAAAAAAAGCTTGTAATACATTTTTACTCTTGATATAAAGCCTTCGGTTCAATAAAGCAGTCTTTTGCACCGATTAAATAGTAATAATGTAATAAATCTATGCCCACTAATATCGAAGAATTTACAATCTGCTGATGATGTGAATCACAGTAGAGCAGAGATGGGCAAAAAATTATTTAATAATTATTAAATAAAAATTTCGTACACAAATTTTTATTTCAAATAATTTTTTGCCCATCTCTGCAGTAAAGGGATCTCAAGAATGATCCCAATGGTCCAAGCCCGTCTCCTCTGTCATTCTCATCTGGTTTAGCCTAGACCCCCGATTGAACCGTGGCCACTGTAACGTTGCAATTTCTACACGCGCGTCCCCGTTCACGTGCACCGATACGCGGTGATAAGAGCAGCGTGCAAGCATCACGCGAGCCTCTGGAGCACATTCGATCCCGGGTGGTTCAGTTAACCCACACCGCCAGCGCGAGCGCAACCTTGGCACCGATGCGAGCCAGCCGTGAAGCGCAGCCTCTGCGGCCTGCACACACGTGGACGAATCTCGCTCTGGCATCGCGTTGCGTCAGGTTTGCGCACCTCTCAGCGCGTGGGTGCCATTAGAGACCACTCTCGCAGTTGTACGTGGCCAGTGCGTTACTTCCGACCCACACTAAAGGGTTTCCCGTTAAATAATAATAATAATAATAATTATATTATATATAATAATAATAATTATATTATATATAATAATAATAATTATATTATATACAATAATAATAATAATAATAATAATAATTATTATATTATTGTTTATATTAATTATATTATTATTATTATTATTTAACGGGAAACCCTTTAGTGTACAGAGCTAACAATTAATGCAATTAGCACATAGTATGATTAAAAATAATTAAAAATAAGAAAAAATAAAAATATATAAAATACCATAACAAAAATAGAATAATATAAAATAAAATACCATATTTTAACATAACGTAACGTTAATAATTAACAACTCTAGTCGCATGCTCGCGACTCGATTATCCGCGTCGCTCCAACGATCCCTCGATCGCAAAACTCTTTCGCTCGCAGTTATGCGTGGGCATTACGCAGCTACGTGCTCCAGCAGTGACACCGATCAACAAGTTACACCCTTACAAGTTAATCCCCGCGCTTATCGCGAGCAATGATTCACCGATTGGCTCGATCGCAGTAAATCTAGCCCGTCCACGAGATCTATTTATCCAGCCGATCTAAAAGCGCAACATCGCGCTGATTTCCTCAGCCGTTCATTCAATTTAAATTCAATGCTACTGGCTACGGCGCGCGACGTAAGTACGGACAATCGAACCGGCAAAGGCACACACGCGAGCTAACCGTGGCTAATGAGTCTGTTCTCGGTGATTCATTTAGCTCAGGCTGGCCGATTTATGTACGCGATCGCACGGCTCGATGTCTGCGCCATGAATTTTTCAGAACCCGCTCAACAGTTTTAATTCGGTCTACTATACAATCTCTGGCTCTTCAGTCTTGTAAATGGTAAGAACAATTCATAAAGTTGGTTTAACAAGGTGGATAAATTCTTCTACTCCAAGAAAATTTATCACTGTCTTTTTTTATTATTTATACTCAGAAGATTCACACGCGGTGATAAAAATTCGACGCGCCCAAGCGTCCCATTAGACATCCTCGATTCGCGTCGGGGGATGATGGAATCGGCCGACTCAGCTCAGTCATCGACGCCCGACAGACGCGAGGTACTAGCAGCTGTAGCGCGTCTATGCAGGAAGCGATCGTTCATTGTAGTCACGTTGCCGTGGCTCCGCGACGTGGCTAGTGATCGATTAGATGTATCCATTACGTGGACGCATCGGTATACGCAATCGTAGCGGGCAGATCGCGGCGCTAGCGAGAGTTTCGAGCACGTACTCGCATCATAAAAACGTGCGCGGGTCTCGTGTCGCCAGAGAGTGTCACCGCGATGATTCCTGAGTCGCGTTGTCTTCTTCATGCCTGGAAAGTTGTCGGAGTAAACACTTTACGACCACCAGGTCGTTCTTTAATTATTCTTCGGTAAATCTTCCATTTCGCTAGACTCTAGAGGCAGCGGTGGATTTAACGGGCGATCGATGAGCAGTTGCCCTCTCGATTATTGTTAGTCAAGGAATTTTAGATTCTAAAATGAAAAATAAATTGTTTAAAATGGAGAGTCACTGCCTATGTTTCGTGCCTATGAATATTCGAGTGGAGCTCTATTACAGGCGCGGGTAAACGAAATCCGACAATAGCGCCGGTTTCTAGTTAACGAGGGAGATAAATGCGCAGCGATGAAGGCGGCGGCGGATATAAATCTCGGATCGCAGCACGTGTTCGCAGGCAGCCATGTACGTGCTGGTGCACGCTCGTTCATGACGCCTGGTCGCAGGGCGTGCCGTGGGCGAGATCACGTTCTGCACCGTGACACGTGCAGAAAATTCCCGTACGCGATGCCACGAGTCGGGCATGCTGGATGCAGCCCGCGATCTCGCCGTTGCAATTCCCATGGTGCCGCCGTGCACGCCGCGAGGACGGCGCGGCGCGAGGCAAGGAATCCCGGGGATCGGAGATGAGAGATTTCATTCCAGCTCCTTGGGATTTCTCATTTACCTAACAGCAGTGTTTGCTGGGTACAGTCAGTCGCAATATTACTGGCGCATGGTTCTGGAGGAACCTGATTTTAATTTTGGGTACTATTTGAATTCCCTTGGTCAATTTCTGCCATCCTTCGTGGGAAGTGCGCAATGAGAATATTCCAAATTATTACTTAGAATTGTAATTATCACTGTTTTTTTTTTATTTTATTAGCATTGCAATAGGTTGCTACTGTCGTTCTCAGTAGCGAAAGGGTTAAAGATGTCCTGACATTTATTTTTTGGTAGATAATCACCACTAATTTTTTATAGTAGATTTATATATACTCGAATTTCTTAGCTGTTTCGTAGAAAATTGTAAGGGGTCGACATTAAAATATTTAAGGCAAAAGCCAGGGGGTCCAATAGAAGGAGGTCATTAATTTGTTACATTTTCTTACAAAAGAGGAGTGCTTATATAATATTTTTTAAATCTAATTTTCAATATGAGTAAGCTGACAAACGATGCTTCATCGCACACGCAAAATCGGGTTAAATGGATTACATAAACCTTTAAAAGAATTTTAATATCTGGAAAACTGCAACGTAAAAAATATTACATAAGAGAAAGGGAAGGGGGTTGGAATATAAAATCTTGAAATTTTTATACTGGGAGTGGAAGGGGGCTGACGTAATTTAAGGGGATGAATTTACTGGAAGCTCAGTATTCAGCAGAATTTTTGCAACTTCCCTCATAAGCGATCATCTCCAACCGACAGAACAGTTATTTTTACCTCGTCCGTGGAAAGTCGCAGTCGCCCGTCACTCCATTTGTCTTCACTTATCCCCTGCACGGTTTATCTACGTATCTGCCAGACATCCGGTCGTCCCGCGCCTCTTATCGGACGCCGCGCGACCTTTCCAGAGTATCGAGAGCCGACAGGCATCGACGATTGCAGTGGGAACTGCAAATTTTCCCGAGGTAAAAGTGTGAGCCGGTCGTAACCGTGTCTCCAGCTGCGACGAATCGATCGGGACTGCACTTGAACGAGCTCGTGGTCGCAGTTCATTAAAGTGATCTTCTCGGGATTTTTCTTGAGGGAGAAAAATGAAGGATAGGGGGAACTGCAGGGGATGAAATTAAGTTTTAATACACTAAAGTCCATCAGTAAAGAAACAAAGTTTAATGAATTTTATTTTCTCACATAATTTTCTTCTTAAATAATTTTTTGTTTCAAACCATTCTACCAAATCTTTAACGTTTTCTTACGGGGGTATTTGAACTTTATACCCCTTCGTGATTCCACAGTTCTATAGCCCCACTTGCCACCAACAAACTATGCTGTAAATATTTCCCCTCACCCTTCATATATATAAATTGTTCTTTAAAGAATTTCCCTAGGGCCTGGAGCTCGTTCCACGCGCGACCACTCACCAGTGCTGAGCGCTTGCAAGAAGCTCGCCTGGGTGTGTTCATCGATTGAGCTTCCGCGTAGAAGAGCAGGGGGTTGAAAGATATCAATTAAAATTTACATTATCATCTTTCCAAACCACCACTTTATTCAGCCTTTCCCTCTGCAGGTACATGCCTTTGCTATAAACACAAGAAGACAACGTTTCTATACACTACTTTCTCAAGTAAGGTTAGAAGGATTTCTTTGTGTTCTTGAGAATCCAAGAGCGTCCCTTTCCATTCCCAAAGGGAGATACGCCGTCTGGAAAGTACAATGATCTCCGCTTGAGGAACAATTGAAATCCGTGTCCTTAACCGTTCCACCGGCGAAAGGTCAGCGCGGATCGTCCGCCTCGTGATTAACGACCTTCTTACCTTCGAGCGAGCAACGTCCATTGCGGTTGTTACGTAAGCTCGTTGACGTTCGTTGACTAACTTCGTTAGCGCTGGCTGGTGAATAGGAGAGGCAGAGAGGCGAGAAACACGAGGAACTTGCGCCTCCGTGGGCCTTGAGACGGACGCTCGTTCCGGTTCGGTCTTCGCGGTTCGATTTCATCGCGAATCAACGCGAGGATCAAAGCAACTGGACGCCGCCGACCGAACTCTGCTATTTTCAAAAATCTGCCGCCTCAAAAATCTCGTCTGCACTTTGGCGCATTTTCGGAAAAATGTATTTGGTGAATGCACTTTGCTGCATCGTTGATAGAAGATCTGAGAATTTAGTTAACTCTCGTTTTAATGAAAAGGTCCTGCGTCACACTATTTTCGACATAGTTTGATATTTACTTCGCCACTGCGGCGATGTTTACGCCGCGCATTTTCCACGCGTTGCCTAAAGGTGAAGCCCGCGGTGTAAGCTATACACCTCGTCGTCGGAAATACTGAGTAAGTGGAAGCGTGTGCAGGAGCGACACGCCTCGTTGCACCTGTGACAACGAGGCGTGTACAAGCGGCGGTTACACGAGCACGGGAGTGAGTGTGCCGCCTCACCTGCTTGAAAACGCGAACCCCTGACCTTCGCCATGGTATTCACGTACAAGGCCAATTTAAGCTCGGCGTGCTCTTATTCGCTGATATACGGCGCAGCTTGATTTCCCTGGTAGATATACGAGCGACTGGAACCGGCGAGTTGCTTGTGAAAAGGAGAACTATTTCTTTCCTTCGCTCTTTCAAGAGAAATACCTTTTTGATTACTAAACAACAGCTTCTGAAAATCATTAGCCTCTGTTTTTAACACCACTTCATATTAATCCCACTTTTGCTTGAAAAGCTTTTACTCTAGAATTATTTAAAAGGAGCCTTAAAAAAGAAAGAAATATATAATAGAAACTATAATTCGTTAAATTGTCAAAAATTTATTTTTATGGTCCATAGTGCATTCCAAGTTTCTTCTGCAATTTCCTTTTCACAGATCTTCAATTACACATCAATCGCAATTTTATATAATACAGCATGTTAAATCATCCTATTGCAGCGTCGCAACGGCTACAGCCAAATTGCACCCGCAACGCGAGTCAAAGGCGGTACGCCCACGAGTCTCGCGAAATCCCCGCACCCAGGCTGAAATCTCGACCCCGTGACCTTCTCCCGGTGACCCAGGTACCAAGTTGCCCTGCACGTGGCGTGCTGTGCTATATAAAGTATAGCTGCATATAGATCGGTCTGCTGTGCAGTTGCAGGGGCGTACGCCGCGACAGGGGGCACCCCTGGGCGCCTCTCGCGTTTCATCGATCGCGACAACCTCGACGGTGCAACCTATCGCCTTGTATCTCTTGCTCCTCATTTTAAGAATCAACTCTAACAATCTTAATCTAACTTTAACAATCACTCTAAAAATTAGAGTAGAGAAATATTGCAGTATTTAATAGGCTCTGTCTTCCCCTGAAAATCTTCCTTTGTTTCAAAGTGTATTTATTTTTTTAAATAATGTGGAGATCAAGCTTCTTTCGCAATTTTCATTGCACCACTCTCCTCTCTACTTAGAATACTTAAAATTGTCTAAAGATCCTCGATATCTGGCAGACTCTTCTCAGGATTTAATAATCATCGAGGAGATAAATCATTCGATTCCGTGACCGACATTCGTCGTCCTCCTCTCGGCCAGAATCGACGCTGCACAAGATTCTTTTAACATAAAGAAACGTTTATGCATGAGCGAGCTGCAGCCAATGTTGCGTACGGCTCCGCACGTGCAATTCTTATTCAGCCGCTCCAGATGCATCGCACTTTGACTTTCATCGGCGGCCGAACACTATGCAGACGCCAGATCCAACAGTGTATCGATCTCCGATCGAAAACGTCGCACGGGACGACTGCATTACCATAAAAGAAAATCGGGAACGCGCGGCACTCTTGGAATTCGCTGGACGGTCGTACATTGTTGGACCCTGGGTTTGTATGATGCGAAGATCCAGCAGATTTTAGATATCTGGATCACGCAGACTAATTACGTAGCTAGCGGTAATTAGAAATAGTGGAAATTGTTCTAGGGAAGATACTATCTATGTTTCCTGCCTTTCTTGTGGAAAGGAATCAACGTGCCTCTGTTTTTCATCGCGCAGACATTCTTAGCGCCATCAGAGATGAAACACCGGGAGCCAATTACCAAAACCTTATTACAGTCGTTCGGAACACTTGAAATTTATAGGAACTTTATTATGAAACCGCGCTAAATAGAGCTCTGATTCTGATCTACTGAAAATCATTCAATGGTTGGGTCTCAGTGCGCCTCGCCCCGTTTTTCTCGCTCAAAATATTCTCCAAGAGAACTGCAAAAGCATAGGAAGAATAAAATATGCCGAGGCGAGTCGTAGTGGGAGCCCACCTTAAGACCCAAGCGACACAATTACAGTTTCGACCAAGATGTCCGACCAACAGCCGCTTAGCCGAAAACCACCCGGCCGCGCGGTATTTCGACATTTAATCGCGGCTAATGAACAGCTAGGGAGCCGCCGGTCGATAAATAACTCTAAAATTCGCGGCTCGCCGCCCGCGACTCGCGTCGGATCTCTCTTCGGCGCGATAAATCAGCCCCGGCCGAGTCATTAATCCAGCGAGTTTTTTCGCGGGTTCAAGGACTAACGCGCCACGAGCGCCGGCCGAGCACTATTTTCGTACATTCGTGCACATGTACGCCGGCGTGGGCTGCATGTGCAACGTCATAACGCTATCCTGGTGTGGGAGCGGCATCCGGTCCCAGCTGCGTGCAGGAAACTGTTAAAAACTCTCTTTCTACTCGCCACGTACGAAACATCTCTCTCCTCTCTTCCTCCTCCGCCTCTAATCCTCGCGCTCTCGCGTGTCGACAGGCTTTTCCCGTCCCCGCGATCCCGCTCGCGTGATACCCAATCGTTAATCGCGAGGTATCCGATGGCCTGCGCGATTTGTCGGGGCGAAAATCTTTCCTTTTCAAACAGCGGGGTCAACAATAATTGCAGAGCCTCGCAGATACATAGTGGCCTGCGTCACGGCGCGCGTAGTTCGATAAATCATCTTCGGATCACTTCCACTCGAAATGGGGATTGGGAGATGAAACGGACTGAAGCACATTTTTTGCGAAATTGAATTAGTGGCAGTAATGTATTTCAATAGGTTTTACTAACCCTCCGTGGTCGAGTTTTTTTATAATCCGAAATTTTCCTGGGTTAGAGATATTTTTCAGTTACCAGTTTCGTATTTTTTAATCTTTTAACCTCTCATTGTCGGAGATAATTGTACATTCGCAATACTCCTACAATTATTCTCTAATAGTCTTTTTCTAGAAATGTAAATTCTAATATCATTTCCAAAATCCCCTTTAGAATTCTTAAAACCGCAACATTTGCACTCGAAAATTGTTCCTGGGTTGCGATACACTCCGTGTGACCACAAAGGATTAATCATATAAAACATTCCAAATTAATTTCTGTTTCAATGTGAGTGAATCCATTTTTGCTCTCAATGCCAGAAATATTGAAACCCACGTGCAAGGACAATCTGTAGGTACAGTGACCCACAGCTTTGCACCGTAGCTCGCATAAATTAATAGTAGATACCTAACTAATTATGAAAGTCTCTAGCTATTTAGCTTCCTCAGTGCGTAGATTCCGACCACTGGATCTATAATTCTACTAGAACAACATTTTAAAAGTGTTTCGGGAACAAAAGCGGCTGCATCCTTCGATATATCCCATGGTCGTAAATCGCGAGAGTGCGTCAGCAGCGCGGACGATCATAGGAATCGGGGCCCGCGGGCCCGCCCCGCGCGCAATCATTTTTCAGTCATTATTTTGCACAACGGGGTCGGGCATTTACGACGGTGACGTCACCGTCTGACAATTTCAACGCTCTTCCGAAACTGAAAACCAGTTTCCCGCGGAGCCTCCTCTGCAGCCGCCTCGGGCGCATCGCTGTTGGATGCTGTGCACCTCGCTGGCCACGGGATGCAGCGGCCTTTCGAGACCGTAAATTCGCCTTGTGGGTTCCGTTCCACCGGCCGGCTGATCGCAAATCCGCGAATACTAAAGGGAAATGCTGTAACATTTCTGTTAGGAGTGAGGTAGAAGATTGCGGAGGGAGATGCATACTCGACGAGCGTGTCTGTATTGAGATCGTAGATGAGTTTTTTAATCTGGCCGAATTTCGAAAAGGATCCATGCCCCATTTTACCCCCTCTCTCGTTTATCAAAATTTATCTATTCCCATTCGCCGTCTGTGTTATCTTTAGCACTAGATTACACGCAGACACGTTTGTGCGATATTACGGGCCGAAAATAGCGGCGAAATGCAGCGCCAGGCGAAATGGGAGACTCGTGCATCCGATAATTTAGCAGGCCATCGCGAAATTCAGATTTGCCGTCTTTGTGTCCAGGGAAATGCTTTGAAGATCGTTTCTTAGTGCAGTCTTCTTGGTGCAGGGGTGTGGAATTAATCGAGGACCTTGTAGAAAGAGCTGGTGCAGTTCCATTTTTTTTTACAGTTTTTGAATTGTGACGTGAAATATGCGTAAAAAATTCTACATGGTTTGTTGCACTTTTTATGCAAATTCGATAACAAATTAGCGATTTATTGCGAATAAATAAAAATAGAAATATTAATATCAATATCTTTTTTATAGAATTTTTTTTTCACCAATATATTTTTCACCAAAAATCACTACTACTTAATTTTGGAGCACAGTTGGGTGCCTTCGGAGTTCTCAGCTCGTCGAATATTCTAGCCCGAGCAGTGTTCTCTCGTTTAAAAGCTGGATCGATGGAGGATTAAGCGAATCATTGCGAATAATTGCAAGGATTACAAGGGCACGTAATTTCAGTGACTCGTTGATTTTTAGGCAACTCTTTCACTGCTCCGTCCTTCGGGTAAAATTGCTGGCATCGTAATGACTGCGAGCAACGACCTTGGAAAGCGTTTCATCGAAGCTAGTCGGCTTTTACGCCTGTAATAATGCTCTGAATGAATTAATGAAAAGCCGAGGGAGGTAGTGGGAGCTTAAAAGCTCTCCGGCTCTGGCTGGAATCGGAAAAGGGAAGAAGAAATTCGAGCTTTTAACGTCTGACGCTAATGGACAGCAATTCCTCGTTAATTTATCAGACTCGCCGGAAATAAATACAAGTGGAAGTTAATTGGACGAACTTTAGACATCGCCTTTTTGTACGCACAACGAGAAAATATAACTGACGCGAATACATTGTTTCTTGTCAATCAAAAAGAATTCCTCGAGGAAAAGATTTAAGACGCGAAAGTCAGTCCCTTTTTACGTGGCTGACTTTTCTTCCAGTTTCCATCTCGTCAACGTGGAATGCAACGAAACGGTTTCACCGCCGTTTTCAAGGCCTTCTGGACGCTTCTCGGAACATAAATATTCATCCTCTTCCATGGCCCGAGCGCAGCCTCGCAATATCGCATGACGTTGAAACGTTAATAATTATTGTTCCGCGGGCGCGTAACAGGACTCAGCTTCGCGGAATCGTAGTGTGCAGAAGATTGATTGTTTCATCGCTCCTGGCTCGCGACGCAGCGCTCCGAGTAATTAGAGAATCTTGGGTCTAAAGATTGACATAAACATTGTACGTTTAACACCCGTAGAAATTCCACTTCATCTTCAATTTATCCGTGAAGCTATTGAATACTGCATTCAAGCAGATGATCTAACTTCCTCCACAGCAGAGATTGCACAAAATTCGATCCCTTATTTAACGAATTTTTCATTTAGTTAATTAACTTTGCTCCACAGGACGATAAAAATATAAACCAGGGGAAGCAATATCTTTTACTCTAACTATAATTTAAAATTTTTGGGTGTAAGGATTAATGACAGGAAAGGCTTCTAATGACAAGTTTTAGTGATACAACATCTCCAAATATCAAACTTTCTTCGAATATTTCCTGGAAGAATTAAATTAAATTATATATCCACCACTCTGTTTCATCTTGAAGATGACTGTAAATCAGGAAAGGCTCCCCCACTTATTTAAAATCCTGCAAAGCTTAACGAAGCTGTACGCCGTGGTCGAAGGGAGAGCAAAGTGATGGTGGAGGTTTTTGCGTAGCGTCGTTCAATGTCAATGCTGTAACAGTTATCGTCGCCGGCGTTCCTCTATACTTAGAACGTTCGATATCAGCCACGGTGATGGACAACGCGTATCGTGATAGGCTCTTGCTTTATGGCCGGCGTATCTTAGCTCCGAATGCAAGGGTTCAATGGTGTTCGTAATAATGGCTGAGCAGCGTTACATAACACGATAATACCGTCTATTGTACACATCTTTTGAGGAAAGAGAGGCAGCGCCTCCCTTTTGTAGGCTCCGCCACGTTTTCTATCCGCAACATTATCTCCCCGGTTTATCCTTCCCTGTCTCGGGTTTCGTTCGCGAAAAATCCGCCGAAAACAGATCCTCTTACACCGCGCAGATGTCCAATACCTAATGCAATCAGAGCCTCGGGGGACGCTGGAAGTCACGTTCGATGTATGCGAGCTTCCTTGAGCTAAGCAAAATTCTATGAAACAGAGAACCTGACGCCGTGAGTAATTATACAAATCGAGAAGATTGGGTAACTTAGTATTCCCAAGCTGTAAATAATATAAGAGCCTGCATTATTGTATATATTTTTAAAACAAAAGAAAATTATTATTCCTTCTTTTTGTCATCTAGCTTGAATAATATTCCTTTATGGAATAATATTCCCTGAAGTCTCCAGTTTTCACTTAAAATAACAGTCACCGGCGTGACCCCACTCACAAAATCAACAAACTAACGTTTATATTTCCAAAATGGAACTTCCCACGTAGAAAATTGAATAATAATCCAAGCATCGAGGTTACCATGAAATATATTCCACGCCTGTTAAGAAAAACTTCGAAAGCTCTGACTCTTCGCTAACCCTTTCGCGTCTCAATTAATCCTCGCATTGATCAGAAGAAGCAGAAGACAGAGCAGAGTAGCCGCAAGATCGCTGCTCCGTTTAATCGCGCGCATTATGAACTCCATCTGCGCAAAGTCCACCGAGATCCGCGCGTTGAGACTTCGCTGTGCTTCAGACACACAACTTGGAGCGCAGACGCTCGTGCTTGGGAGTGCAAGGGGTTAAAGTCATCAAGTCCAGTTTCGCGAGTAATACGAGTCTCGTATGCACGCTCGAGAAAATCATTATAAAGCCGAAGGGCGAGGGACGTGGAAAAGGCGGGACTGCGACGAAGGCAGGAAAAAAAAGAAAAAGAAACAGAAAGACCTACGCCAACACAATGAGAGTCAAGTGCGCGCGGCAGCTTTTGAATATTTAAAAAGTGTTCACCTTCGAAAGTGACTCGGGACGCGCGTTTAAGGCGAACCACCCGAAACCTGCTTTCCAAGGGCAGGAAACCGAGGATGGAATTGGGCATGGTCATGTATCGCGGCGAGTATCGATCTGCGAGCGAAATGCGTCGAGGGTTCCGGCTCTCTTATTCCACTCGGGGATACCCGCTACTGCGTCTCATCTCGTGAATGGGTGGTACAGTGGCGAGGAAAATGGCTGACGGAGCCCTGAAACGACGGTGTACACGTTTTACAGCTTTACGACACGACTGGAAGTTTCTTTATTGACGACTTGAGCTGCCTCTGATGGTAGCAGAGTTTATGGGAAGATCCAGCTCGACCAGTGGGTTGTCAAATGGGTTGATAGTGGGTGCTATATGATGATCCTTGTCGCTGTAAGTGGAGCGAGCTATCGAGAGGTGGTCCTTCAAGTCGATCAGGCTTTTATAAGTGATCAATTTTGCTGAGGTGCTTCCGATGCTTTTCAGAAAATGTGGGAAGTTAAAGGTCTACTTAAATGATAGTGAAAGCGTTGAGGAGGAAAGTTTTATGGGTTGTTTCAAGGGGGAAAGGCGGGATTAATGAAAGAACATTGCATTCTGCATGGAAAATTTGCTCCGGCTTTCTGCCAGTGGAGGATTGTCTTTCCTCGCGACTGTCGAGAAGGATGTTTATCCGAGACGCAGCGCGGTTCGATGCTCGTCGGTGCAGACGCAGAACTCTTTTGCCTGGTCTGTCGACGACCTTCGGTCCACTCGGCGCGCTCGTTGCGTAATTAAAGCGGCAGCGCAACGCTTAATAAACGGCGGCGATGAGCGGCATGCAATCGGCGACCCTAGCACTCGAAATAGAAGTCGTTGGTCGGTAGAGTCACGCGACCTCGATGTGATTATAATATCCGTGGAAAAACGTGGCTGATGTTGGTCCAATCCCTGTTACTTCCACCTCTGACGGTAGTGGTTCTGTTCGCTCTAGCTTTGTTCCTATTAGTTCTATGTCCGTTGGACTTGGATCTGTTTTTAGTCATTCTATCACGCGTTGATCCTAACTCCGTCGATCTCATTCCTAGCGCCGTCGAATGGGGTGACTTGGAGCAGAGAGGTAGATTTTATAACGAATTCCACTGGCGTCTATTGTGGAACAGGTGTTATTCTCGGACAATAATCTGCCTTGGGTAGCTGGAATTGCTTAGTTCATGATGCATTTTGTCTGAGAATAATGCCTTTTATACAATAGGTGCTAGAGGAGTTTGTTTTAAAATCTAGTTTCTTGGTTAAGTCACCCCATTTAAGGGGAAAGTCCAGTGTGACAGCCAGGAAAGTAAGCCGTTTTTTAAGAATCTTTTTTCAGGAATTAAGACCTGTCGCAGCTAGGAGATCGAGGCTTAACGGTACCCCTTTAATTCCTAACTTTGGTCACAGTTCCTTCACATCCACCCCCACCGATTCCACATTTTTGAGCCCTATATCCGCCATCTTCAGCTACCAAACCCAGAATACACCAACCCCCTATTCAATCTTAACCCCACATCCTTAATAAAATTCATCGAGACTATTGGACCCAAAATTAAAGGAGCCTAATAAAAGGTGGACCCAGTAGTACAACTGCCGCGTATTTCTCGAGCAATATTTCTCTACTTGATCGCACCCATGGAGACGTGGGAGGAAATCGTTAAAAGGGGGAGAGGATCGTACCGTGTCAGACGTGCAATTACAGGCACATTGAGCGACGTCCTTAGCGGATCCCGTGGATCATTGGACTCTCCCTGGCCCTCCTTCGTCATCCTCGACGACACCACCTCGCCTGCCCCTTGTACGGCAATAGAGGGGTGACGGTGGCCGCTAGAATCCTATTAAAATGTCGTTTATCTTGCTCGCGGCCGGGTCCCTTCCCCTCCGCGTGCCGCGACAGAAAACCCACGAGGTGCGTGCGAACGGCTGCTCGCCCGCGACTCGTCCACGAAATGGAGCGTGGAAAGAGAGGTAGCCGTGACACGGGGGGACGTTGCGGAACGAGACGCGAACACCCATCGGGTTCGATTAAAATTCTCGTCGACTCGGGGCGATCGCGAGCAACTCGCGTCCTGCGATGCCCTCTTTGACGGCCTGTTCCGCTCGAGAGATTAGGCCAGGTTGTGGTTAAGTGAGGCTAGATTAACCCTAATCGTAATTACAGCGGGCGAGGAAAAGAAAATGATGGATTAGTTGGTCGCTATGGGATGAAGCTTCTGATACACAGTAGTTACTAGCGCAGAGATTAAATTAAACACTTCGTAATAAAATGGAAAGAAGACCATCTAAATGGTAGTAATTGGGCAACAATTGTTGCAATGCTAATTTGTTGAATATTTTCGGAAAGAAGGTCCAGTTCCACTCACGTATATTCGCTGCGACTGCGAATGGAGATCGTTTCCTTGAACTCCTCGCGCCGGTAATTAACGTCGTTGCACTTTGCAGTAGACGAGACGCCGTCGTCCTCGATACGGACGACGACGAGAATCGCGGTCGGCTGAGATTGAAAGTAAAAGGACGTGGTGTTGTACATATTGATGGGGTAAAAGTGTAATTCCAAGGCGTTAGAAAGTAAGTGTACAATTTACGAGTGATGGATTTGAAATTTCTATTCATCTATTCGCGCGAGAATTTTGGAATTTTACGATGCCTCTACTGTAGCACATAGCAGTGCTTGGGTTTCAGGGAATTATAAGTGGATTTCATAAGAAAATTCAGCTTATTATATCAGCTTTCTACCGAGTCCTTATTAGCAAACTCCGACCACCCAATTTGCTTTAACTAAAAAGGACGAATTTTGTTTCAGGGCTGAGTCTGGACAACAGCAATATGTCCATGTCTTCGGTGGGCCCGCAGAGTCCACTGGACATGAAGCCCGATACAGCGAGCCTCATCAATCCAGGCAACTTCAGCCCTTCAGGTCCTAATAGCCCAGGGTAAGTATCGCCGAAACGAGAGGGAGAGTAGCTCTAGAGAAACTACGCGGCAGCAGCGTGTTGATTATTGAAGTTGGCATATACTGGCACACGGATTGAGTCAGTTCGATAGATATGAAGAAAATGGTATTCTACCCCGCCGACACCGGGAATTCGAGGGTATACTATGAGCGTAGTGGTCCCCTTCGGTGGAATCGGGCAAAATACATACCCCTTCGATTCTATTGCACAGTTCTTTGCTTATTCGGCTGTAACACGCGAAATGTTCGCTTCGTATAATCCAAGGGTTGGTCGAGCCTAGACACTTATAATGGCTAGCCCCCGTACAACGAATGCAGGGTCGTTTTGATTCAACTTTGACAAGGTCCATCACGATTTTATATTTGTATCGGCAATGCCATAGAGTAAATTTATTTGTAAAAACCGTATTTTATGTATTTTTTTAGTACTTAAAATAGGGTTTTTACAAATAAATATACTTTAAATATGTATTTCTTTAGTAGGTATTTATTTATGTGCGATTATGAATATGTGTATTTATAATTTTATTTAATTCATTCATTTTATATTCAATTCTTTACAATAGAAATGTTGCTATAGGTCAAAATGGCCCTGCATTCGTTTTCCGAGGGTTGATACCCAGTTCTGCACCCTTAAAAATTCTGCATAAGACATTACCTGAAGCTTGCTATTCGATGAGAGTATTTTCTCGGTGAAAATCGTTTATGATAATAACTCACGCGTATAATAAATTTGTCACTTGCGAAACAGATCACCTTCTGACAGAAGTCTAATGTTTCGGACGTCGAGGTTGTTTTAACGTTAATTTGAAGATCCTGAAATAGGACAAATCTTTCCTATCCTCCCATATTTTAGCTAGTTATGGCTGGAGGATAATAATTCGTCCTTAACCCTCCGAGTACGGGACATCGAGTCCTGTGCCTGGGTCTTAACGGCCCCACACCGACAGTTCACTAACACATATTCACGGTCGCTCGAGCGCCCTACCGATACAGTACTCAGGTAGGGATGGTCGCTGAAGCTCGAATAATATTATTATCGATTAATATCAACCGCTCTGTCACTGTGTGTATGAGCTCTGAAACGATGGGTCCAGAAAAACACAGGCTCAGGACACGGAGGGTTAAATAGACACTAACCTCCAAGCTAGCAGTTTCATGAACCAGCGGGCGCTGCGTGTGTCACAGCCGAGTAGTCGTACTTTTGTTAGGCGGATTAAATCCAACGGACTCGCGTGGAGTATCTTGCTCGATCCGGGGCAGTAGTGTCGTAGGTCGAGCCTTTGTTATTCTCTTCTTTGCATGTAAGATCCTTCAACGCTGGTTGTCACAGCAACCTCCTGAGCACGTCGCCGAGTGGCCAGAACAAAGCTGTCGCGCCCTACCCGCCGAACCACCCTCTTTCTGGAAGCAAACACCTCTGCTCGATCTGCGGCGACCGTGCCAGCGGCAAGCACTATGGCGTCTATAGGTAAGTTTCACCATCTCACACTTTTTCAACCACGAACTCTGCATTTTTTACTGAAAATCTTTCTTCCTATGGTGGCGAGAGAGACTGTGTTTGGCATTAGGTAATATTAGCTAGCTTTGTTTGAGGATTTTGGTAAGTGGTCGCGAGGTTTGTAGGAAAAGGTAAATAGAAGCAGTGTTAGGCAGTGGTTCCCAACTTCTGAGTCGCAAACCTTAAGAGAGTATTTTTATTTGACGATTTTTGACGATTATTTATTTTAATATAGTTGCATTGCTATATTCTATTAATGATGTAATACTGATTTTTTATAAATGCAAGCATAGCCACCGTACTAAGATAATTAAATATATTAAATACCTTTAAATATATTTAATATATGTATTAAGATAATTGAAGATAATTAAGTTAGAATTATATTCTAAAATACTTATTTTTAATGTGTCTTCTTTACTTTATTAAATTCAACTTACCATGTTATTTGAATATTATAAAAGGAGGTTGCGACTGAAAGAAGCTTGCGAACCACTGTGTCAGAGTTTGTAAAATTAATGTTTTTAAAAAGTCCTCCTTTCGCCAGGAAAATTAGAAGCGATTAATTTATACACTACTGAAATCAAGCATCTTCTTTGGCCCGTTCAGCAAGCATGTTGAGATATCCGGCTGTGAATACGGATTGATTCGCTCGTAGGGAGCCAAACCGCTTTCCTATCGCTGGAGCGGCCAGCTCAAGGTTCTCGGATTCGCTCGATAATCGTTGCTTTCAATAGCAGCGATTTCAAAACGAATTCATAAACGTTTCACCTATACCGTGCGCGATAAAGCGTCCTCGGTGCAACGATAAAAGCGTATTTTTCGAATTATCGTGACCCTCGACCGTCGGTTTCTCTCGCTTTATATCAGAAACGTAAGTCGAATGGATAGGGAATTGGCTTAATCTTGGGCCGAACAGGAAAATTAAACAGCACTCGACGCGCCGTTCGCTCGAAAAATACAAAAAATTGTACGAATTACTTTCTTTATAATCGAGCACGCTGAAGTTTTTCGAGAGTAGCTCACGTGCAACTCGCGACAGTTAATCGGTCGCTGACGTCCGCTACGCGGAAAACATCGGTGACGAGTTCTTAATCGATTAAGGCGACGATAACGAGCGCAGCACGCGAGCAAAGTCTTTCAGAAACCATTGATCTACTTCGATGCCCGCACGCGTTCGCTAGTTAGACACGCACGCTCATAAATATCCACGGATAATAGCATTACAATAGTCCTTCATAAAAACAGCGTTTCATCGAGCGTCTATCATAAAAATCACGCGATTATAAAAGTCCCCGCTGCTTTTTCTGCATTGTTTTCCAAGGCAAGAGGAAAATCCTTCTGATAAGCTGTCAGAGACGCTTCAACGTTGACGTTTAATTTCTCGCGACGTTGCGAAACGCGCTCTTCAGTTTCTGCCTGATGGATTGCATGCCTGGAGATTTACTCGTCGCAGAGTTTATGTAAGATAATGAAACGAAACGAAGATTCTGTATAGTCAAAAAGTACTCGAGTATGGTTTTCATAAAGTTGTACCATCCCGATCGGTTTTGCTTTCTTTGAAACGGATTAGGGGATGTTTACTACAGCCTCGTTAGCAGAGTTCAGTCGCGTTTTCGAAGGAAGGAACTTATCCAATTAAAACTTCCAGCGACTTGACGATTTCGCGTGAATTCTCCGCGGCGTAATGATGAAAGGGAGGGCGGAGAGGTCTGCTCATTTTGCTGGCAGATTTATACGCGTTTCACAAGTTATTCAGTCGATATCTCGTGTTTCAGTGAAGTTGCCTGACGTATGCTTGATGCGTACTACTTTAATTTAGCAGAGAACGTGTTGTACAGTGCGTTCTGTCGAGACTTGAATTTCTGTTTTCCTGTTGAATCTAGCTTCCTAGTTCTATTAGCTTCACTTCTTAGTCCCAACTCTGTAGATTCTCTATTAGTCACAGATTTTTTCGACCCAATTCCAAAGCCCTCTTTCCCTCAAACTACTCCCATCTCTGTCCTACATTTGTTAAACCTATTTCTACAGATTCTACATTTCTCCCACCACTGCTTGCCATTTTCTTCATTTCTGATTCCCTTCCTGCACGCCTCACGTCCATAATTCAAAGTGCTGTTCGAAACTTCACCCAACCCTTCAATCTATCGCCAGTTTCACGCGCATACAGCTCGACCTTACTATGCAATTCCCGGCGGCTGCACACAGACACCCCACTATCTGTCCCCGACTCCGCGGCTCGCTCCCCACTTCAGTTTTCAGGACCCAGCGTGCCTCGTGCGCGTGTTGCATCAGAGCCCCAGCCAACCTTGGACTTGCCGCGAGTTGCGGCTCATGAGGTTAGGACGACTAGCCAGCCGTAGTTCCTACCGCAGGGGAGGGACGGAGAGAGGGAGAGTAGAGAGGGAGAGACTGTCTGCGTCTTGGTCGTGCAGGCACTTTGCTCCAGTGGCAGCTAATTAAGCAATCACGGCCATTATCAGGGTCTGCGCTTGCACGCCGTGTCAGATGCAACGCGGGGAGAGACTCTCTTCTCTCGTTCACAGAGGGTGGACTTGTTTCGGTTGTTTTTTTTTGATTGGGAGGACTAATTTGATTCGTTAGCAATTTCACTGTCTTTCTCGACTCCTTCCTCTTTTTACTTGGGTAGATGAAGGGTAAGGGGAAACAGGAGATGTTTTTTTGTGATTTAGCGATTTATAGTATATTCTGTTGGTGGTAACTGGGATTACAGAACTGTTGAATCACAGAGGGCTATAAATTTCAAATACCCCCGTAAGATAACGTTTAAGATTTGTTTTACCTTGGCGACAGAAATAGAATTTTCTTCCAGTGCAGAGTGGAAGAAAATTAAGAAAATTGTATAAGGAAATTAAATTCATTGAAACTTGTTTCTTTACTGATGAACTAAAGTAGGAATTAAAATTTAATTTCCTCTAAAAAGCTGTTTTGTGACGTTCCTCACTTACCCTTCAGATACTTATTCCATTTTACTTTCGAGAGCTCTAGAATTCCTTAAGAGCCTCTCTCGAGCTACTGGCTCGCCTTAAAAAATCCCAGCGCAAGTTCCTCTGGTACATAACAAGTCATCATCCCACGTTTCGATACCGAAACGCGACTTGCAGAGGAACGAGCTTCTCTAAGCGTGTCCCCCGCCAGAGGCATATTTGCCTTTCGTGTAAACTTGTCGGGATCAAACGACTTCCACGGTGGTCCGGAGGCTTCGTCACGTGCCGCAGCTTTGCGCCTCGCGCATTCAGCCTTGATGTAGCTAGACTCTAGAAGTTTAAACCACCGATGATTTCGATGTTAATTTAAATTAGAGAGGTGCCTTCTCAAACATATCTACCTCTGTGTCTAAAAAGAATTACTAACAGACATTTCCTTCCAAAGAACAGATTAAACTAATCACAGTAATGTTAATATATCACGGGCTTGAATTTGCAGAAAATAATGGCGCAGAATTTCGAGGAAAATTTCGTGTCACGGCGGCTCGCCAGTCGCTTTGTTCGCGCGCCGCAGCGTCGGAAACGGAAGACAGATGCGTTCGTCTATTGTTCCGACGCTTTTAGCGGATTTCGCTGCTAAAAACACGCATAAATTCGCGCGGTACGGTTTGTCCGTCGGCGAAGGCCGGGTATTCCAATGTCCAACGGAATGGGATTACTGTATCGTAACGTTTCTCTTCGTTTCGCGGGGGTGGGCGGATTTACAGACAAAACAAAGGGGAACTATTCGTGGCAAGGGACACGACTTGATTTATCCTTAACTGCTTTATGAACGCGCTAAAACGTTTTACGAGCACCGCGTTCATTACGTGCTCGCGATTCCATTCGTCGTGCGCTGCTTTTACGTCCTTTTGCCTTCTGTATTTCATTTCTGATCCTCCCTTTCTTCTCCGAGCTTCATTCTTCCTCCGTTGATTCCCCTCGCGCTCTCTAAGCTTCTCTAAATTTGAATCTTCACCCGGTTCGCCTCTACATTTCACGTCCCTTCTTCTGTTCCTCTCGAGTTTCTCTATCTTCGCTAAAAGGAACGGCTCTACACTTGTTATCGTCGCGCGAAGTGAAAACGGGAGAAAGGGATATGAAATTTCTGGCCACGCTTGAGCCGCCTCGAAAATACACCGAGTGGCTGCAACGAAAATAAATTCCTCGCGGAATGTCGCCGCTTTTCTGGCCGCGGCGGGACTTCTGGAGGGGTTCCAATTTTAAAAACGAAGACCCTGCACCCAGGCCCGGCTTTCAGAATGTAACCCATCCGGGATTCAATGGTGGTAGAAAGTAGAAACGGTGGGTGAAGGGATCGGTTGACAGACTTGGATACTTTGATCGCTTCGTTCATTTTTATTTCGTGCTGTGCAACCATTCCCTGTTTAGGAAAGGTGTGGTTTTTAAATTCTTTTAATTCTTTAATTTTTAAATTCTCGAAACTTGATTTCGAAAGTTTGTAAGGCTTTGAAACGCTCTCAACTCTTGAAACTCTCAATTCTAGCAATTCTCAACTCCTGAAACTCTCAACTCTAGCAATTCTCAACTCCTGAAACTCTCAACTCTAGAAACTCTCAACTCTAGAAACTCACAACTCTTGAAACTCACAACTCTTGAAACTCACAACTTTTGAAACTCACAACTGTTGAAACTCACAACTCTTGAAATTCACAACTCTTGAAACTCTCAACTCTTCAAACTTTCAATTCGAAATTTTCTTGGGTGTCGAAGTTTCAATATCCCAATACCTTGGATATATTCACAAAACTATGAATTCACCAGTACCAGCTCAGAAACCTAATTTAGCAGAAATTTTCTCAAAATCCTTGCCATTTATCAACCCCTACAACGCGTTTCTCTAATTTCGTGGCCCGTTGATCAACATGTTAAGACAATGGACTAAAATAATTCCCTCGTAATTGTCTCCTTGCAACGTTCCCAGGCGTAAACAGTCCTCCCCCATTTGTTTCCTCGGGCTGAAATACTCGCGCGGCGTCTTTCGATTGTCCCAGCGACAATGTTTTCGATGCGGTGTACAATTTACGCGCGAGGAATCGTAAAACCAGGGACACTTTATTGGACGAATCCACGGTTCGTTCGTGGCGAGAGTCAACGAAACGAAGAGATAAAACCTGCCAACGAGTCGTTGGTCAGACCCAACGATTTTACGAAACACGAGTCGACGACTGATCTTCGTGGTGACTCACTTCCCTCGGTTCGGCGCTAAATCTCGGCGGGAGGAATTCGTCGCGTCGAAACATCTTTCGAAACTATTAACAACTCTCCACTTTTCTTAATTAAGAAATAAATACTCCAGACCCTTCAGTCACGATACTTTAATTACCTAAATCTAAGAAATCAGGGCGAAAGCACAGTAAATTCAAAGTAATATTTCAGTCACGATTTATCCAAAGTGTATTTCAAATAAAAAATAAATACATAAATCTTCTCTTTTTTTCCCAGTTGCGAGGGCTGCAAGGGATTCTTCAAGAGGACCGTCCGCAAGGATCTCTCGTACGCGTGCCGCGAGGAGAAGTCCTGCATCATCGACAAGAGGCAGAGAAATCGGTGTCAGTATTGCAGATACCAGAAGTGTCTGGCCATGGGGATGAAGAGGGAGGCGGTCCAGGAGGAACGCCAGCGCACCAGAGAAAGGGATCAGAGCGAGGTGGAGAGCACGAGCAGTTTGCACTCGGACATGCCGATCGAGCGTATCCTGGAGGCTGAGAAACGAGTCGAGTGTAAGATGGAGCAGCAAGGAAACTACGAGGTAAATGGTTTAAACAAAAGGGGCGAGCATCGACATTCATAATGCAACGAGCATAATATAATTGTCTCCCCCGTCTTTCGGCCCTCGACGACATCTCTTTGTATATTCTGTCGATTATCAAAGGCTGTTTGAACGAATTAAGTAAGTTTCTTTTGAAGCTAAACACAATTTAATTAAGTTAGCCACTGCTCAGACATGTCCACGAGATAAAACTAGTATTTTCGTTTCATTTATCGGTTTGATACGGTGTGGATGTCATCAGGGAACATGCACGAATGAGAGGAGAGCTTTGAACGGCACAGCTGCCTCGGGATGAAATCAATTTATTCTCGACATTGGATCCACAGACTCGGTGATTGAATTAAACTCGTTCGAGACGTCCTTTAGTGGCTATTTAATACGATCGTTGTATGATTAAGAAAAGGAAAAATTTATCGAGTCGTACGCTTCGATAAATACACTGGCCAAAGTTGTAAAGAGTAGTAACTTACTCTAGTAGGTTTATCCAGAAGGGCTATTTATCTAAATTCAGCTAAGAGAGCTGTTAGAATTTCCAAAATAAAATCACTCCAACCATCTTCGCTCTTCATTCTCCTCGATCATCCAAAACTCTGATCCTCAAATTTCCTCTCAAATTATTTCATGGAAGCCCTTGTACCTACTATCTCCAGTATCACGAGTCACAAACATGTCCAACGTCACCCAGCGAGTTCTCCTTTCGATGCTCGAAACAAGACACTCGGTGACGTTGATTTCGCCAGGGTGAAACGATCGTAGCAATTAGAGATGTCGTCTGGCACGCCATTCTGCGAATCGATGCTCCGCCGCTACGAAGCTCCGTTTCGCGTACGCGTAGCGCGCGGCGAAACGCTTTCGCGGAATGGTGTCCGTGGCTGTTCCGCGGAACGCTCCCTCAATTAATTCGGCATCTCTTGTAATGCACAGAATGCAGTGTCGCACATTTGCAACGCCACGAACAAACAGCTGTTCCAGCTGGTAGCATGGGCTAAGCACATCCCGCATTTTACGTCGTTGCCACTGGAGGATCAGGTACTTCTGCTCAGGGCCGGCTGGAACGAGCTGCTGATAGCCTCGTTTTCCCACCGTTCCATCGACGTGAAGGACGGCATCGTGCTGGCGACGGGCATCACCGTCCACCGGAACTCGGCGCAGCAGGCTGGCGTCGGCACGATATTCGACAGGGTGCTCTCAGAGCTTGTGTCGAAAATGCGTGAGATGAAAATGGACAGGACCGAGCTTGGATGCCTGAGGTCAGTATCTGTCTGTCGAAGGTTTGCTGGTAAATTTTACCGCAACACTTTTAACGACAGCTTTTGTGAGGCCTTAGTTTCTAAGATAGTAGGGTAACCAGTTTGATGGTGAGGATATTTTTAAACTGAGGAATTTAGAGCAAAAACGGATTTAAAAAAAAAAAACTATTTTATATAATTCGTAGATACAATCTACTGGAAGAAATTATTACTATGAAGTCAATTTCGGAAACATTGCCCTTAAGAAGGGGTCTTTTCACCGTGACGCCCTGATAGAGTACCACTGCTTGGAACTTTTTTCTGTCACAAAAGAATGTACTTACGAAATTGAAGTATTTTCTATCTATTAATACGTGCTTTGAGAATACAAAATTATTTTTTCGTATTTTTTTAATGGTTACTTCCGCCAAAATAAATGATTGCAATATGCGTTGTAAAATAAAAGACGTCTCCTTACACCTTCTCCCCGATAATTCTTGCTTAACGAATCATGGACTCCGCCAGGTCTATCATCCTCTTCAACCCCGAGGTCCGAGGGCTGAAGTCGATCCAAGAGGTGACGCTGCTCCGCGAGAAGATCTACGCGGCCCTGGAGGGTTACTGTCGCGTGGCCTGGCCGGACGACGCGGGCAGATTCGCGAAGCTGTTGCTGCGCCTGCCGGCGATCCGGTCTATCGGGCTCAAGTGCCTGGAGCACCTGTTCTTCTTCAAGATGATCGGCAACGTGCCGATCGACGATTTCCTCGTGGAGATGCTGGAGTCGCGGTCGGACCCTTTGGAGCAAAAGGTCTGCCGCGTGCTGGGGCACACCGACCTCTGAGGGAACAAGGAGCCGCCAGCGAGAGCACGTAAATCCGAGCGAGATGGCGAACCGAATACGAAACGGGAAAAAACACACACGGCATTCAAGATATGTACACAAATCTTCTTCGGTACTGGCGCCTCCGCGGGAAAGGTATTCTCACGCCGAGCGAGGTGGAAGTTTTACTTACTACTTTCTCCCTCCCCCTTCTCGCCCTTTTATTTATGTCTCGTTGTTAACGCATCGTGTGGCCGACGTAACAAAGCAGGCGGTCTTGTTCGATTCGTGTCGAGAGCATGTCGGAAGTCGCAACACGATGCACTCGCGAGAGGAACTCTTAACACCGAGACTTAACATTCTTTGGATGGGGTGTGGGTTTAAAAATACGGAAAACTCGAATCGAATAATCATTCCCCATTTGTTTTATTCAGAAGGCTCTCAAATATTACACTTTTGCAAGTCATTTTTAATACCAGAGTTTATTGAAGTACTCTCAATCTCGTTACTCCATTCCCATCCAACGAACGCTAATCCGGCGAGGCTTCCTCTTGTCGGACGGATGAAACGGTGGCACTGCGGTAGCTTCTTCCAGTTGGCACGTCTTAACGGAAGCTGCTGTCGTCTTATCAGAACGATCTCTACCTCTCGAGCTCGCCGATGGTATTTATGCCGTTGCTCGAACGAAGGCGTCGTTCTGGATCACCGATCTTCGGATCTTCACGGGCTTCGATTGCGCCCACGTTGAATCCTCTGCATTGCCTGCAGCCCATGGAAGTTCCTAAGACACGCACTGTCGTTTCGTTTTCTTCTTTGCCCGTACACTCTGCCCGTTTTCCTCTCCCTCCCGGTCTCTTTGCTTCAACGAGTCTTTCAAAATAGTTTTACTCGATTCACAACGGTGCTCGACGTGGACGCAATCCGCGCGTAAACTACTCGGGTATATTTTTACATTCCAACTCTGCCTCGATTCGGATCGTCACACTGGAAGAGCCACGATTGCATATATAGGCGCCGCACGGCTTGTATGGAACCAGAAGCGTTTTACACGTGTGCGCACTACGATAATTTATTGTTTTGTATTTTTAGAGTATAGAGAGAGATCAACTTACTAATTCATTATTAATTATATAAATATATATATAATTGCTCTTCTTTTTTACACACACGCAGACACACAGACATACACGAGCGCAGACAGCTTATGCCTGCAACGGAATGTCGAGATCGTATGCTGTTAGAGGAACAGACTAATGAGAAATTATGTATCCTCAGGGTATCGGGAGTACTTGACGCGCTGCCGATATGTATAAGCGCCGAAAAGGCTTTCTCGTCGAGAGTGGCTTCGAATTTTTGGTACGGCGAATTGCACGAATATTTTTATCAGACACCGTCGTAGGTTCTCGAACGAATTATTTGTCTGTTCTGTAAATGTTTCTCCGTGATAGTTCGTTCATTGTCCTGTTGGAAAGATTTTAGTTTCCCCTTGGAGATCTTTCGAAGCTCTTGGGCGAGACACTTGCACGACGGATGCACGGTGTTATCCTCTGAAATCCCTAGAAGTATAGGAATTAAACTGATCAAGGACAGGACTAAGAAACCTTACTATTAATCGATTAAACGAACTTACCTAGCGAAGTTCAATCGAAATTATATGTGTTGCCTCGTCCGAGATGATTACAAATGTAGTACCGCTACTTTCCGCTTGGAGTCTCCACAATCTTACTAAATCAACCGAAAAATCCGGCCCACCGTTCGACTCCATCTCCCGTTTTCATATAGTTTAAAGCTTAATACATGGGCGCTAGTAAACAAAAATAACTAACAAAAAAAAATCACATTATTCTCTCTTCCGAATTCGAAAGGGTAATGAACAAAACAACACAGTCCTGTGTAATAATAATTATCAGATAACCCAATTGGAGGGATACTTTGTTATATGGGTGGGATGTAATCATCTCGAACGAGGCAACACATATAATTTCGATTGAACTTCACTAGTTAAGTTTAATCGATTAATTATATATGCTATGCCTCGTTCTCGAGATTACAAATGTAGATGTTTAAAGACATTTTTTTTATATTATTATTATGTGTGTCTAACGCTATTTCGGTCAAAAGCGGAAGTAGACAGAGAAAGAAACTATACAAAAAGAAAGAGACAGAAATACGGATAGAAAGAGATGGATAAACAATCAGCTTGGACAGCAGACGATTTAATGAATTTTTAGGTTGTGTTATTTCCGGTTTTGCCCGAAATGGCTGCGGTCATACCGATCACTCCCAGAGGATCGCTAATCCTTATTAAAGATAAAGTCTGCACGATAGATTTCCTAACCTAAACTTACTTACCTCGAACATCGTTATCTTTCGAATGTCCCTCGAATTTTTCTTCTTCGAACCTCTCCAATCTATCGAGAATCATAGCCAAAATATCTGAACTGCGCCTCGTGCTACGACTCGACGCCACGCAGTCCGCACGTGTCGTCGACGAATCCTTTTCCATATTCCTCCTACTTCTTTTCTCATTCTTTTTCTTATTTATTTTTTCTATGAGTGATCTGTTCCTCCTTGGGGAATCACTCCTATGCTTATGCTTTCCCATTTTAAATGACTTTATTCACAGTAAAATTTGTAACCGCAACTGTCTTCTCCAAGAACAAAGAACGTAATGAAGACGTGAAATGGGTCCGGAAGGTGGGCCGAATTTTTCCGTTGATTTAGTAACCTTCTGAAGACTCCAAGTGGAAAGTAGCGGTACTGCATTTGTAATCTCGAGAACGAGGCATAGCATATAATCGTTGTTAGCAAGTTACAGAACCCTTTCATGATTCGAGCTGAAGGATGTAAGAAAATAACGATCTTGTACGCGAACCACAAAAGTGTTTGAATTGTGATTATTATATTTTTAAGTGGATAGTTATTGATCCTGAACCTCGTTGCAATAAATTCCAAATTTTATATTTTAATCGTCGCGCCTTAGCGATTATTTTAGCAGCGTGAAATTAAACGCAACGTTCTATTTTATAATCTTTGTGCATTATTTTGGCAATTTATACAAATTTATATAAATTTACACGTTTATATGTAATTTTTAAAATGATATCGAAGGATTTTTTATTTTTATTTGTGCGCTTGTTGCGCGTGGAAGCTTATCTTCTTGATGTCCTTCAGTTTTAGTCGTCAGCGTAAATTTTACTATAGTACCCTAGGAATCGTAAGGAACATACTTACTTCGATAATATAAATTATGATAATATTAAAATATTATTAAACATATTTCTATTTTTGCGTGAATGCTTACGATTGTTAGTTGTTGGTTATTGTTATCTATTTGATGAGAGTTTTTAATGTTATGCATACCACGAGAAAAACACAATATTAAATTTCCAATTTTTCCTTTCTCTTTCTCGCTGTTTTGTAACATTACTGGAGTTCTCCGTTCATTTCAGATGCCTGGTAATGAATTTAGTATTTCAATGCGACCACACTGAAATCGCAGGATAAACGTTTAAGAGTCGTTCGATTGAATTCGTCGCGGCACAGAGCGATTCCCATGGAATTCCATGAGCGAGCAGCGCGATTTATATGTTCCGTAGAATAATTGGCGAACCGTATCGCCCGGTTTAGAGTCCATTTTCTTCGAATCGATGTTCCCTTTTCTTTATACTCAGCCTGAAAATACATCTCGACCAAAATTACCTCTGAACGAAGCGCATTTTGCGATCACCTCACATCTGACTCCTCAATATATATAAATAATGACGAAAGAAAAGGAACAAACAAACAAACAAAGCATTTGAAGACCATCAGGATTGGAGGGTGTGAATGCTTACTACCTGTGAATGAAGTTTCATATAAATATATAAATGTTACGATGATGATATCTATACATACACATAATATATGGATATATAAACAGAACTCTTTCGCAAATAATAATGAGAAACCTCAGTAGTAGTCAGTAGAGTAACGAAAACGAAAAAAAAAATGATAATAGCAGAATTAAGAAAATGTCCTACGATCAGGCATTTGTTTAAGGTAAGAGGATTGAAGGGATTGGATTCCGGAATGTATTAAACAAAAAAAAAGCTATTAAAATAACAGCATGCTTGAGCGCGAGGCGATAATTCAGGAGCAAATGAATTGCGCACGATTGTAATCAATGTAAAACTCAATGCTTTTGCCATACTTCTTTGAACTGTCATAAAAAAATGGTACGATGCTCAAATTGTATGTAGTGATGTTCTACTTATTGTTAGTAACAGTGTCCTAGAATCGAAGAATGGGATGCGTCGCAAACTTTCTGTAGAATCGGCGGCACAGTGAAGCGAGCGAGAGGAATCGCTCGTGTTTGGCGCGTTATTATAATTCTTTTATTAATTCGATTAATCAACGGATATTTGCATCTTGTCGAAATGCTAGCGAGATATTATTTCGTGACCGCGCCGGATCGATCACGGTTTTCCAGTAGTATCGAGAATGTTTGGCGCACCCGTTCTGCATAGATCAGTACAAATAAGTTTAATATTAATAGTAATAACGATTAAAATAACTGACCTTACCGAGCCGCGTAAGGTGCATCCCACTTAAACAAGTAGCTGGTGTCCTACTAAATAATTGTACCCTCGATGGAAACTAAGCTAAAACGCAAGAATACTAAAATTCTTCTGTGTGTATAAATGTCATAAACTTTGTGTATCGATAAAATGCTACATTAATTAACAAATTAACTCGTACGACTGCCATTACTTTTAACTATTCTTTGGAATATTAACACGGCCCGATAATTACCATAGCTTCGTCTTTCGTCCGCATTGCAAAGAGGAATTCTCGCGAAATTCTAGCGCCATTCTATTCAGCAGACTTTCTTTATCATTTCGATTGTAAATCAGTGGAATTACCGTTGCGGAGAGACTCGTAATTCCAAGGATGTTAACGGCAAGGAAATCGGGCGCTGATATTTAGAAACAGAATAATTACAAATGCGGGGAGAGCTCTCTAACGTGATATTCCAGAAATAATTACCGCATTAACAGCTTGAAGGTTTCTTTTCTCTCTCGCAAATACGACATCTCATTTATATATTGCGAAATATTACCGACGTGTATTATTTTCAGATATATTGCTTTAACATATTAATTGAACTGCCTTTTCTTTTTTTTCTTTCGCCACTTTAAGCTGCAACTGTCGTCCCGTGAGTTACTAAAAATATAATCCGCGTGTTGTTTAGTGGTTCTGTTTGCTGGACATGTGTATGCACATGAATTATCACTGCGTTATTAAGATGCGCTTCTTGTACGCGACAGTTTTTCAGGTAATGGCATGAGAACACACTGGAATATAAAGAATTCTGCATTGAGTCGATAATTGTTTTATAAAGAGTAATATATTCGCAGACGGATGCGTAATGAGGATGAATAATATAAATTATATAAACGTAGAGGAGGAATGTAAGAGAGAGTGAAAGGGTTGTTGGTGGAAGGGGATGCGACAAGTCATATTACGAATGTCATGTAAAACCGTATGGTTAATAACAACCGTTGATTAAACAAATACCATGTACGGTCTTGCGCCAAGAGATGAATCGTCTATTCTGACTTATCTAAATATAATATTTTTATGAATCGAAGGGATGGTTTATTTCAGTTCTGCCCGTTGCATGGTGAACCTTCGTCTCTCGCGGTGGAGCAGTCGCTAAGTAAAATCACTTAGTAGCTTACGAGCAGCAGATACCTCGAAATAAAAGTACACGAGCGAAGGAACCAGTACTTATGAAAACCTTTTTATTCGTGATGGACAATATACAGAAGAGTATACTTTTGATATATTTATTACTGACGTTTCTTGATGTTAACAATAATTACAGACATTATACTCCGATACTTCCACTGCTGCAAAGTTCTTTCCCCATCTTCCATTCTTTTAATCGTGAATAAAATGCTCCAATATTGTCGAATTAAAAAAAAATGAGGTAGAAAATAATATTACAAACGTCACAGAGAATTCGAATTCAGATTCAGGCACAGCGAAGGGATGCCGTGCTTTTATGCGTTATCGCCCCGTCGGACACCACCGTATGTACAATTATTACTTTCCTTGAGACTGTCCGTCAGTGTATTGGTTTCAAATGAATAAGTTAACTGCGTTGTAAAGTGGAGTTGGAAGTTGAATTGTTCTTTTCTTTTAACTAAATTCCACAGCTTTTCAGCCTGTGTACAGTCTTGATTTCAGTTTATCTGAAAGAAGAAAGCGTGCAGGTAATTATTTCGCGTTCCTCCTGCGTTCTTATTGCGCTTTAGAATGAAATTATTACTAAATTGTTTGGCTGAAATAGACGCTACGTTTACAAGCTACATCACAGCGGGAATCTGATCGCCAGTTTTTATCTAACATGTTTGTGCAATGCCAAATACTACTGATCAAAGTGTAAGGCATGAATTAACATGTGTAGGTTTCATTTTGCTCAAACTCTGCAATTGTCGCAGTGTTTCGCAACCTTTTTCGAGTCGCGATCGCTCTTTATAATATTCAAATAAGGTAAATTCAATGAGGTAAAGAAATCACGTTAGAAATAAATATTTCAGGATATAATTCTAACTTAATATTTGAAGAAAAATCATGGCAATTCCTTAGAAAATACTTCGCGACCCACAGGTCCGGAATCATTGCATTATCGACGTGTTTTAAACGGTACAACGCCGACGAAACGCGATAAATGTAGAACTCACAATATCTTTCCGCAATTTGTTGAATATCTAAAATTGATTTAGAACTTCTCTTCATCGAGACCATGCTTGAAGAACATGAGTACAGGCACGGAATCACCATCGATGTCGCGATACTCCATTAGCGCGACGAGACCGTCGATGTCCATAGACTCGCCCGTGAAGAACTGTAAGTCCTTGAAGCGACTGAGTATGTCTTTCATAACTTTGTTCGTGTTCGTTTTGAAGACTTCCACTTGATCAGGCGCCTTCTCTTGCAATTTGCCTACTAATCTAATGGAAAGCAGAACAATCAGACGAATTACAGAGGACGGTAACTTAAATAATTCCGCGGCTTGGATATTTACTTCTTCATGTAATCTTTCAGGTAGAGGGTGTAAGATTTCTTGTCGTTAAATGCATAAGTCTCTTGAAGCCTGTGGTTCAACACCACGTCGACGCCACTTTCCACTGCCACGTCCGTGCCCTCGTCAGCTTCTTCGGCGGATGGGTTGAATCCAGCAATTTCTATGTCGCCTGATTTGCGAGTGACCACCTAATCACGAAGAATAATGAATCTAATCGGGTAACGAGAAGTTAAACTTGAGATATTTTGTGATATCTTCAAATATATCTGAGAACATACCTTGCCGTATACTTCATATAAAACATCGTCGATCAGTTTCATTTTGTAGGTGTCTGAGAACATCTCATCACCTACAAATTCAAAGATTGTATTAAAGTATATTACAAAATACACGGGAACGAATTTCGCGAACTATTAATTGCGTATGAAATATCGTATCGCACAGTAGTTTCGAAGGTTTCGTGTAATTTTAGAAGCTCTCGTTCGATTTGCAAAAATTCGCAAGAATTTGCGAGAAATAAGAAATTTTGTACGAGCGGAAAGTCAAGGTTATTTCATCTTAATTCCGATCAGCCTACAATCGGAGTGAGTCACTTGGAACATATGGAGAGGTTATGTACAAGAATGCTGAATATTTGAGTACTTAGGCTTTTGTGGAATATTGAGTTGCTGTTTATATGTACTTTACGCTACGCTGGTGTAACTTAAATAGTTAATTTATTCTGAAAGGATATTTATAGTTTTCGTTATCGGACTAATTCATCCTCGTGAGAGAAACGTCACTATGAGCTTAAGTTCGATGGAACTGAACACTTTATTCATTTATGTAATGAAACATTTTTCCAAAAATATTACTTCAGTAAAGTGGTTGAAGATATTTTAAATCCGCTTACCGGTGAAAATATCCTTGTAGATTCTCATAGTGGAAGATGGAGAAAGATTTAATTACAGCTAAACTAAACAAGACACAGTCACCCCGAGAGAGCGAACCGGAAGGGAACTTATGCATTCGAAGATGCAACCACTTCACAGCGAATCACTGCCAACGGTGCAAACGCAAGATCGAAAATATCACTAGCATCAGATCCGGTGGAAGCGAATCTTCAGGATTCATTTACGCGCATGCGTCATTGCGGGGTCTACTGATGACGCTGTTACGTATTTAGCGGTGATTTTAAGATCAGGAACGCGGGTTGGTGCCCGTGGAGCGCTGAACCGCTCTGCTCGTCGGAGTGCGCGGGAATTTGAAATAAAATAATATACACAGAACTATTTTGACTTGAACTTCGAACTGTATTTTAACTATCCAGTACTCTGGCTGTCGACAGAATGAATCAGTATACAAGAAAACGCGCCGAGCTCATCGGCGAAGTCGCTGCCAAGATCCTGTTGATCCTCCCCTAGATCCTTGTTGTCCAATCAGCACGATTGCATCCCTCAAGCTTCGACGGTGGGTTGTCCTTCGCCCTTCCTTCACGCTTCCTCCCACTCTCGTCTGGTGATCGAGGCACGCTCCCCGTTTTACATATAGTGGTACATAGGCTACGTAGAGTACATACATATCTCGCAGGTAAGTACGCGCAACCCTCGGGGTCAAGACGACGTCACTCGGAGAAAGTTTATGGCTTTATGACTTTCAGCCTTCGTCGACCGGAGTTTTTACCCTAACAGGACATCGACAGTTATTGAAAGGGAGGACTGAATTTTAAGTGCTTTTACGAGGCGAGCCGCTACCCGCTCGACGAAATTTGGCACGCAGATGTGCAAAGGAAAAAGTTAAGCTATTTACTATCCTCGCCTGGTCTAACGGTAACTTAAAAGCTAATGAATGCGCCCGCATGTTTTCGTACGCCTTCTGAGTTCAAGCATCAGCTGCTAACATTGTAAGGACTCGTTTAAAAGTACCAGGGAAAAACCCCTCGAAAAGCACAACGCGCTCTCCCATAAATTCTTCCTCGTCCTCCGTTTCAAATCACGCTCTTACGCACTCTACATATCGATTATATACATTTTCGCGGCCACGTTCAAGCGATAGCGTAACAACGCAATTCATTAAAAATGATAATTAAAAGACAATTGCTTATGAGCAAGTAATACCAATGAGTGAACAAAGGGCGAATTCCACTTACGCCCTAATCGCTCGTGATTTTCATTAGAGTAGGTTTCTCTATACACGACTGGACGCATCGTTAAGAATTTCAAAGTCGATTTTCTCGAAAATCAAGCGCAATATCAAAAAACTTTATTCCTTTTTCTCGACTTATTTACTTGTTGTAAGTAAAAAAGAAAGAGTAACTTTTTTTCATATCGCGGTTAATTTTCGAGAAAATCTACTTTGAAATTCTTGTCGTTGCGACGGGCGATTTGGGCGTAAGCGGAATTCAAAAATGTATAACAAACGACTTACGATCGATTCCATATGAAATTATAGGTGAATAATGAAAACAAATACAAATGAGGGGCTGTGTGATGAAAAAATTCAGTCAAATTTGTTTAATTTATTATAAATTGTCAATTATCTAACGAAAAATAATGTAACTTTTCGGAGATGTCCCAACGTATTTAACGCCTTGTCCTAGGGACTTTCTCCTAACGCCTACGGTCATGAATTTCTCGCACGACGCCATTGACGATGATTGGCGGTCGAATCCATCAGATATTTAGAAGTGCGTAGAATAAAAAATACATCAGTGCAGCTCCGCAAAAGGTAAATACAACCATCTACCATAAACATATCATTAAACAAACCCCCATTCTACAAACTAACAATCCCAAGATGAATTAATATTTCCGTGTAACAGAACACTAATCGCTAATAGCGCCCCTCGGCCGCCCAGCCGAATTACCTACCGGTGTTCGTTACATGGATGTACTTCCGGTTTCACAGAAAGCGGGGGCACGTGTGCGTTGTGCTGTTTTGAGTTTCATCCGTTCCATCGTCGTATCGTGGCTGTTTGGAACTACGTCCTTCGGGAAGTGAAACGCAATAAATCTGTGAAAGTACGTTTGGAGTAAAGAGCCGAAAGCATGGAGAACGGCCAGGTTGAAGTGAAAATGGAGGTGAAAACCGAAGCGGAAACCGAAACGGAAACCGAGGTGAAAACCGAAGCGAAAACTGAAGTGAAAACCGAAGTGAAAACCGAGGTGAAAACCGAAGCGGAAACCGAGGTGAAAACTGAAGTGAAAACCGAAGTGAAAACTGAAGTAAAAACTGAGCCTGCGGACGACTTTACTACCGTTGAGGTTAAAAGCGAGAAGCCGGGTACAGACGATGAGAAAGAAAGTCCCGCGAAGGACGCGCCAGCGCCGGTAGAACCATCCAGCGAGCTGCTGGAGAAAATAAAGAATCAAGTGGAGGTATTTTACTTTAAACTTCTACGCAACAATGATCGCGACAAAGTGGATTATGCTTGTAGGGATTAATGTACAGGGTGTTCAAGTTATTTACTGTCTAACAATCCACGTGGATGAAGATCTCATAGGAACTCGAACGAATAACAAAGAATTTTAAGTATTTCTATGAAAAGAACGGGACAGCTTAGGATTAGTTTCAAAATTTACAGTACTTCCATTTTCAGGCTTCTCTTTTTCTCATTTCTTTCTGCTTCCTGAGACTAACAGTAAGGGCGAGGTATAAGTATCATTAATATCGCAGTTGTGCTCATAAAAATTTTTCTTCCAGTTCTACTTTGGAGACGTTAACATGCAAAGAGACAAGTTCCTCATCGAACAAACTAAATTGGATAATGGGTGGATACCATTGACCGTTATGTTAAATTTTAAAATGCTGGCGTCCATGAGCAAAGACGTCAAAGTTATATTGAAAGCTCTGGAGCCCAGCGATCTTATAGAGATGTCCGAAGACAAGAAGAAGATCCGTCGTTCGCCGAAGCATCCTCTGCCGGTGTACAACGAGGAGTACAGGAAAGCGCAGGAAGCCAGAACTGCTTACGTAAAAGGTTTCCCTTTACAAGGCATGGACATCGAGAAGCTGAAAAATTTCTTCAGCGCGTTCGATCCGTTCGAGAATATTATCGTAAGTGTCGGACCCGGTGGAGACTCGCGAAGAAATATTAAGATTGTTGACTGTTTATTTGTTTCCGTAGATGAGGAAGTATCAAGATAAAGAGAAGAAATTGCAGTTCAAGGGGTCCGTTTTTGTACAGTTTAAGACCATGGACGATGCGAAAGCGTTCATGGCTAGAGAGTCCGTGAAATTTGGAGACACTGAATTGATTAGGAAATGGTCGTAAGTTGGCGATGATGTATATTGATTTATAAAAATCAGATTGTTGGGGATATAGCTGTAACATCGTTTTGATTCCAGAGCCGATTACTGCGTGGAGAAAGCGAAAGAGAAGGAGGACAGAAGGGAGAAGAGATACGAGATGAAAGCGAAGAAGAATGATAATGTTAGTATAACAAGAACCAGCGGCGGGATAAAGAATTCAGTGTATGAGAATTTTGAATTCTTACAGGCGAAAGAAAAGGACGGCGAAGAGAGCGGAGACGAGGAGGAGAATGAGAAAGACTCTGCGTTGCCTAAGGGTTGTGTGATTCACTTTTCTGACGCACCTAAACAATGTAAAAGAGAAGATATCAAAGAGGTACTGGGTGAATTAGATGCCAGTATCGCATTCGTTGATTTCACGAAGGGCGATACGGAGGGGTGGATTCGTCTTCAGGGGGAGAATTCTGCGCAGCTTGTGTTTGATAAGATGGAAGAGGGCAAAGTGAGTCCTTCAATATGGTTACTATCTTTCTCCGGTCTTCGTCATGTTGAATTTTACGTACGTTTTCTGTTAAAAGGTAACAATATTCAACACAGAAGTCTCCTGTCGCGTTCTCGAAGGCGAAGAGGAGGAGAAGTACCTAGCGAAAGCAAAAGAAGAGATGGCAAATACCAGGCAGAAGTATCACAAAGGGAAACGGTCAGGGAAGAAAGGTAAGATAGCACGATGGGACAATTGTGAATAATTCTTCTATGCCTTTATTATGGTCATAATGATGCTTTGCCATGCTAATACCGAGGGATTATCTGGATCTCGCTGAGTTAAACTTTCTCATGCACTGAATGATCGACACATTCGAAGCATTGTACGTCTTTAAACTACGATCGATAGTTAACTCGTGAAACGTATGTTACAGGACGTAACGCGCAGCGGGGCCAGAGGAAGAGGCGCAACAGTGATACCGACAATGTTCCTGCTAAAAAGGCAGCCCTCGGCTAGTCGAACGGAGGTGCTCAATCCTGATAAGCCAAAACAATTCCATACTTACTCCGCTATGTATATTAATCATATTTTTATTATGTGACACATGTATAGATTACGAAACCTAGACGTGGCACTGCTACACGTTCAAAGTAGACATTTACTTTAACTGCGTAGACTTTCTTTTTCGTTATTCTGAATGCAGTGTGTATCATGTAAAAGTTGAAAAGTACAACACTGTTTGTATTTCTAAGCTGCACGTTATTTCGAGACCACCATAGAGGCCCCGAGCAAAGTCTCGCGGCGGTCTACTGGAGAAATAAAAAGGGAAACGAGAACGTAGCTGTAAGGGACCCCATAGACCCCCTGGAAATTAGATGTATTTAGAAATCCAGCGTTTTATTGTTTTACAGTGAAATTTACAAAGGTGGGTTGGTCTAATCTACTGTTTAAATTTCACTGCTGAGTGCTTGATATCCCGTTCACACGATTGACAGACAGTCACAACGTTTTTTGGCGGCTCGAACAATTCGCGAACGACAAGGTTTCCTTTTTAATTTCCTCGGTAACGACGGTGTATTGTAAATTAGAGTACCGAGATCGACGGTACGGTTACGCGACATCGTGCATACTATGCTATCTAAGTACAATGTTATGTCCTTAATCCTCGCAGTGTTATGCGCGCGTATTACAAACGCGACTGGGACTTCTGCGCGCCTGGCGTGCACGTAGTACTGAGAGGGTTAATGGCACCGATACGCTTTCCTTACATCATGTGCCTCGGGAAATGTGTACGATCGATTAAATAAATATTTCACTATATCGAACAGGCGTTAATTTCTTTTTACATGGCAATCGAAACGACATGTATCCGACGAAGCTCGTAACGTTTGTTTCTCTTTCAACGGAACGTTCTGTGAGCCTCTAGCAGAAGCTTCTTAATATGAAAACAGTCGTAAGTTTCCACGATCAGTCTGAATCACAAGTTCCATTGTGTATCTCAACAGTGTTCCGGTAAGAATCATCAATCTCAATCATTCAATTTGGTTCAGTTCTGTTTGTATAATCGAGGGTTTAAGGCTTGAGAATGAAAGGTACGTTTGTCGATGGGAAACGAGCAACTATACTCCACGTTTTTTCAGCTCCTGTTGCTTAATATTTTCTGGAAAATCTCTCGTCACTTCCGAGGGCGTGACGACAACGGATGCAGCTTGGAAAAATTCTACAAAGTCGAATGATATTCGTGGGGCGTACTTTCGCCTTAGATTTACTTGGTCGAAGAGGAAACGATTTGAGCACGTGTTGCGACCAGGGGCTCCCGACACTTCCCGCAAGTGCTGCGCGAACGTTTTAAATAGGTTGATAAATTGGCTGGGGAGCGTTAGATACTGAATTTACAGGGGATGTTTCTATTAATCTTGAATTTTGAGCTAGCACAGAGCACCTGCGTAAGTTCGCGTGAGGACGCGAGCTGGTCGCTTGGGTTCTTACCGATACCGGGTGCGCGAACACACCTTTTCTTTCGAATTTATTGGTGAACGATGACATCGAGGTGATAGGGTAACGCGAGATCCTGCGGAGGATGGATCGGAAGTTTCATGAGACCTTGGTGGGTGATTATATTCGTTGAGTAATAGTAACGCGTGAGATTCATCGTTTCAGCCGGTGACCCGATGGTCGAATAAATAAACAAGGAGGAAAAGATTCGAAGGTACTCTCAGAACGGGAGATTGAACACACGATATACCTGAAAATGCTGTTCGCACGCTGAGATCAAGTCGATTATCACGTTCACAGGACACTACAAAGTGGACCGCAAGGGGTCCTTGCCATATAATTTTATATTAGTCCCTTTCGCAGCGACCCTTGGTTACGATTCTCGACCCACTTCTATGAGTCGTGTAACATAGACGTTATCTAATTGATTATCTGTGCGAATCCGTGCACGACTTTCAATAGTTGGGATAGAAAAGACAGAACTCGAGGTTTCGTAAACGAAATTAGGAATCGCTCGTGTTATCTATCGTCAGCTATACTCGGACCTTAGCCTAATTGTGTAATCGTGTTAATGCCTACCCGATCCTGGATACCAGCTACGAGAAGAACACTTGAAAGGACACTGATTGTGTTGCGGCAAAAGGAGGTCCGACAAGAGGATCAGTTACAGTGCTCGCCGACGAATGCTTACAGTCTTTAGTTACAGTCAATTTGCTTAATTAAAACTTACGTCCACCACGATACAGTGACATTGAATCTCTCCTTCGCAAAGAAGCCGTACGAGAACGTGGAGAACGTATGAGAACTACAACGTGGCATCGAGCCGCGAAGGAACACGTCCAAGTGTCTCTTTAAACGGCAACGATCATCCTGTTACACAGTACAGTTTTTAATTAGTTAGGGTTATCGTCTATTTAATTTATTTCACCAATTCACTGGACGCACGACTGTCGCTTTGGAGTCTTGCGAATATCACACGGTTCAGTTAAACAGTTTACCACCAGTTCCCTGTGATTCGAAAGTTAACAACTTAGCTTCAGTTCGTTCGAAAGAATTTCCAAACTCATCAATCACCAGTTCATCTGCCAGCGAAGCGTCACGACCCACGAAACGTCCCAGTTCCTCAGAACTTGGACTCAGCGGTTCCTTCGAACTCCACAAAAGTCACTTTTTTAGCCCTGGTGTTGCCCTCTGGGGGCAACCCCTAATGCTATACGGATATCTCTTGTATCTGCACTCGTTTCTTGATCGTGTTCGTGCCACCAGTGGTGCTGAGTGAGCTGGTGGTCCTCGTGGGCGGCTTCGGGGGCATCGGATCCTTGTGGATGGCGTTGCTGGTCCCATGGCCAGGTTTCTGTTCGCCCCTGGACTGATCGTCCGCCTCCAGCGATTGACTGTGAGGGATCTGCTGGTGTTCCTGGATAGAGGGGCTCCTCGCCAAGGTCGTGTAACACGGCGGCGGCTCTTGGGTAGACCTGGGGCTCTCCGGCGATTTTATAGACGACCTGGTAGTCATTGGCAGGGATTCTTGCCCGTTGGGCGTGCAGTTCATCGCTGCCCTCTTCTTGTCGCGGTCCCTCTGGTAGTAGATGCCCGCGAATATCAGCATGTTCAGCACCAGCAGGATGCAGCCAACACCCACGGTGATGGCCAGGGCAGTGGTCGTGCTGTAGTAGTGGCGGGAAGCCAGTCTTTGCAGCAGCTCAGCGTCGTCCTCGGAATCGTCTAGAATGGGGACGATGTCCTCGGTGATGGCGTTCTCCCCTGTCGACGTGCTGCACGCCGTCGTCGAGGACGCGCTGGTCTTCGTCGTGCCTACCAGTGGCAGAGGGGTGTACCACTCGTCGCGAACTGGTCCTGGAAAAAGGTAATAATACCAAGGTAAACGTCCATTAATCTGCGATTATTTAATAGATGATTCATTACAGCAAGGATTAAGGAAACCGTCGTTCACCTGCGTAGAAGTGGTCGCCCCTCTCCCGGAAATGATGATGTCGCATGGAGACGTCATCGTCCCCTGGCCTATGGAGCTGCGGTATCAGGTTCAGCCAGACTGCCATTTTATGGCCCCGGTAGTGGCTCTTCATCTTCGGCTTCATCGCTAAGGAAGACGGGAATATGTATTTAAAATTTTAGGAGTCTAAAGTTGAAGTAGGAGAACAGAGGACCCACCGATGGTCAGGTACTGTTGTGTACCAGTCTCGTACGGCTCCCACGTGAGGCCACGGTACCGCGTCTTCTCTTTCGGCGTGCCGTAGTCCACCGACTCGATCTTGTGCGGCTCGTTTGGGTTGCCGGTCTTCGCGAAGTTGGTGAAGAAGGTGAGGACCGCCTCGGCAACGCCTTGATCCTGGCGAGAGTAATTCCGCGGGAAGAAAGCTCCGCCAGACACCAACGGCAGCCCGAAGATGTACGGTATGTCGTCGCCGCGGAGGCTGCCCAGTCTCTGCAACAGAATCATTTGTCATTGTGGCCATTGTGCTGATCGATTATACCTCTTCTAAGAGTCAAAGAGAACCGGCGCTAATCGCTTATACAAAATTTCAGGGTGACAAAGAATCTCCAAGATCTCGATGAAAATGAGAGGAACTTCTCCCAAGGATTTGCTCCGGGAAGGGAAGCTCAACTGCGGCGACAACAGTCTTAGCGATAACCATGGACCAGCTGCAGGCCGTCCGAATCCAACAATTGTAATTGCAAAGCGGCGTGTATGGCGGGGACGTGGCCAATTTTGTTTGCGTGCCCCCGGAACGCCGGGGTCACGGGATGCAAATCCTGTTAATTCGCAGCGCAAGCAACCCGAACGTAGCTTCCATCTCGCCTTACCCTTGTCGCGTATAAACGTGACGCGTAGATGGGCTACGGATTGGTGTAAGTACGTAGTATATGCGCGCGTGCATGGACCTTCCGAGCGGCGCCGACTCTCCCGAGAAGAAGCGAAGCGGGATTAGCATTCGTCCTCGAGAATTCGCTGCTCCGCCTTAATGCCTATTGGCTTGGATTGTCTAATGGATAAGTTACTTAGTTAAACGCGCCCCGTCGCGTCCAACCGAGCAGCTCTTGTCTGCTTTAAAGCAAGAAGGGGACTTGGGAAGAACATGTGTAACAATGTGTTAAGCGGAGTTTTATGGTGCAGAGTTAGGGGAAGGTGCAGTAGAAGAGAGAATTTCTGTTTGTTAATTGATATTGGAGTTTTAAGATGTTGTCTTTGTTGGTTTAAGATCTACTTCAAGGTCTACTTCAAGATAAGTGGGGTTTTACAAGCACTCGTTAATTTTCCAGGTGATCAGTCGTGAATAATAGGTGCGGTATTATTTATGGTAGGTAAGAGCGATAACTGGGTGACTGTTGAAAGCAATTTGCTTTCTACACTAGGCCAGTTGAGGTGGAAAGGGAATTGATTGAAGGACTGGTTTTCATTTGAAAGGTAAAAAAGGGAAAATAGACATTACTGTTTTTACATTTACCCTTCATTTTCAAAAGAACATGGAAATTTTTCAGATTCCTTGCTGCTAGGAGTCTAACTAGGTACTCCAAGCACGAACTTCGTAGTTCTTCCAAAGAAGCACACGAATCTCGCGCAAAGTTAGACACGTGTCACGAGGACCATGAATCACAGTGCAACTGGGGGTTAATAATTCTCACCTGGGGCCACGGTTAATAGCGATTTACTGCGTTCACTTGGCCCGGTGGCCAGCCGTGCACGCACAAAGCGGAATTTAATTAAACCGAGAGTGAGTGGCGAAAGGTGGCCCAGCCGTTTAATAAGTTCTGGTGTCGCAGCGAACTCTTTGCAACTTCGGGCATTACTATAATCAACGCGTCGTCGTTGAATTTAGAACCCTTGGGAGGTGGAAGTATCTGCCTCGAGTTAGGAATCGCGCTGGGAACTGGAAAAAGGGGTGGAATGAAAAGTGTGAGGGAATAAAAAAGAAAGGGGGCAACTTTGAATGAAAGAAAATGACGCGGGGGTTAACGTGACGTAGCTGGAAGAAAGAAGGGAAATTGAAGGAACCGAAGTTACTAACCGAGAAGAGAAAGAGTGGAACCAGAAGGGTGGATGAGATAGATTGGCTAGTGTATAAATTCGGAGAAAATTTTTGGCTGACCATCAAAGTGCTGTATACACACTCGTCTATTTTCGACCTCGAATAGACTTTTCCCAAAAATTCTGCGGGACCAAATGGCATCCCCGTGGACGAACATCGATTTCTGGCCGCTCGCTACTCCCCGAAAGTCAATGTAACGCACCAAAGAAATATAAATTCGATACACCGTGGCTTTTACCGCCTCCGAGCAAACCTCCCTCTTCCTCCGAGTAGATTCACGAAAAGGCGCCCGATCGGATACAAATTGCACGCGATGGGCTTGTCGTCGCGCGCTAAGTAGATGTAAATTTATTGGCTCCGGTAATAAACGGGGTTAAATTAATTACGCCGGTAATTACGCGGAGCTGTCGATTAAAATTCATAGGCAACGTTCTCCGTGGGAAACAAAATTGTACGCGTTAATTGGGGTTAATCGATGGTGTCGCTGAATGCAAATTCGACACTTGCAATTATTCAAGCCGCGGCTAAATATTTCACGCTGACAAATTGCGCTCCGCGGAGTCAACTCTACTTACGTGTCTCATCCCTCGCGACACCCTTAAAATTCAGACACACCACGGGAAGCTTTAAACAGGAGCAGCTCCCTCGCGTGACAATAAACTGATTTACGAAAATTGCCATTGTCGTCTGTTGCTTTCGACTTCATTTTAAAGCCCCAGTAGAATCCGCCGGTACACCCTCGAATTATGGCTGCGCTCGGTACTTCGAGCGGTGATTATCGCGCGAAATCGGCCACTCCCGACCGGAAGTTGCCAGTGAATCACCGGGAAGCCGATTTTCCCATTGAAAAACCGCGCGGCTCCCAGGCAAAAGCGAGCGGGAAAAGGGGCTTAATAACGCGAACTTTCCAGATCTCGGCGTCGGCCAAGTTCCAGGTCGGGGGATAACGTCCCTTAATTTACACCCACGGCCTTCGTCGTCCCTTGGAACCCGCGCGATAATGCCGCCCCGTCATCCGGCGGGCTCTCGAGGCGTTTGATTAAATCAGTAGCTTCATCGCGGAATCATGGGCAGCGGTTAGCACGGGGATAGCCGCCGCGGAACGAGAGGTCGAAATGAAGGGGTGAATCGATGGCGGGGAAACGGAAGATTGGAGTGGCATCGAGCGATCTTCGCTGAAGAAACGAGAGCGCCGGCTCGATTGCATTCTTGCAATTGAATTAAGCTGAGCCGAGAAGTGGGCTCTGCTTCATCTCGTCTTTAAGATTGCGCTCACTGTGCGAAAGCAGCGGGGTTTTCTCTTTTTTTTTTTTCAAAGATGTAATAGTATTTTAGATACAGCGATGTCCTCGGGGTAATTTTATTATTGAAACTGCGAGCGACTTTAGCGCGGTGACGTTATTTTGTGTTCTCACAGTTTCCACGCGAGGTTGCGAAGTGAATTAAGTTAGACTCCAGCACGCTCTTTCCCTTGCGCTCTACTTTCGCGAAGCTGCACGCGCGGAACTAAGGAACCCGCGTCTATCGCAAAGCCTCGTGTGCTGAAAAAATTTCGCGAAGAATCAAAGGGAGTAAACACCGGGCAGCGAAATAAACAGGCGGGAAATAAGTGTACTGCGGGGAAAGGAAGTGGATCAAAGGGGCACGTTTACCGCCAGCATTTCGTGCGGGCATTTACTGCTAAGGGGCATGGCTTCTTTTGAATTAGTTCCGACGCGAAATGCTCCATTCGCGCCGGGTTGTTTCGCATGCCAGAGAGACTCGGAGTTGTTCATCGAGATTTAAAGAATCTTTGAAGTAATTGCTTCGCGTAATAGATACTCTAAAATAGTGAAAATAGAAGCTGCAGTGGGGATCGAAACAAAAGTGCTGTTTTAGTTTAATTTTCTAATGTCACGTTCTAAGATATTACACAGAAGTTAGAGATAATAGTAGTTATAACTGGGCCTCGCCCTTCCACCATTCTATATAATTAAAATCTCTGTAATAAAAATAGAAAATAAATAGATATTAAATATAAAAATTCCAGTTTTTAATTTTTCTCTCACCCACAACTGCATTTCCATATCACTTTCAATTTATCCTCGATATCACTTTACCCAACTTCTCAAGAAACACTCTGTACATGAAGCTTGAAACGGACAACCCGCCATCAGAAACTCAATTCCATTACTGACCTGCAAATAGGCGCTGACCTTCGTTTGATGGCTGAAGTGATAGAAGTAGGTCTTGGCTCCTCTCCTGGCGTGGTAAAAAGCGATCCTCATGAGCGGAGCCACGGTGTGACCATCGCTGAGAGCCTCTATCGTCCAGTCCCTTATAATGATAGGGTGAAGCACCGACTTGTCCCAGTCGGTGTACTCGTTCCTCACCGCGGAGAAAATCTCGTTCAGGTGGTAGACGTACGCGTTCCTGATGAACGTCCTCAGGATACGGCTCCTGTGGTCCTCCTCGAACCCGTACTGTATATCGTTCGCGTTGAAGTCCAGATTCGACTCGGTGGTGGACACCCCGAGGATCAGGGGCACCTTGATGAACGTGTCGCTGGCCCTTTCCATGTCCAGCCCGGGGTCGGGGTTATTTTGGTCGACTGGAAGGCCTGGTCCCATTCGAGGCACGAATCTGTGCCGCAAAACCATCAATTCGTGGCTGGCTTGGTTGTAATAACGAATCGATGCGACGCAATTGGCCGTAGATCAATCACGGCCTATCGCGAATTGTCATTCGCTTCGACCCCCGAATAAACGCGTTACTGTGTGGCTCAACTGCGCGTGTGGGTGTGTGTCTGTGTCGTTAACAGTGGGTGTTTGGCTGGAAATGGTGTCGGCAGAGGCGAGTGTCGGGGAGCGACGATCAGATTAAGAAGGGCAGCTTGATGGAGATGGGGTAGTAAAGAGGTAATGGCTCACCGAATCTCGGGAAGCTCGATGGACATCAGATCACGGAGAGGCACGGCGCGTAGACAGTCGGCGATGTCTTCGTCACTTTCCGCGGAACAGCCTATCTGTTGCGCCACTTTCAGCCGCAGGTCGTTTGGATCGTGAACGGAGGCCCACGGGCTTAAAGATGAGCCGCTGGATAATACCACGCGGTGAAATAGACCTGCAAGGAATGGTGAGTCAGGAAATCCTTGTTTGCTTCCAAACATCTCAATTTTTTGAACTACGACTGACTAAACTCGGTCGTAACTACTGAACGACTACGTACATCGAGTTTATTTCAAATGTCCGAGTTATTTCACTTATTTCTACTGTCTTAAAGTTGCTTCTGTCTTTGATATATTCCATAGACAGATAATATATACAAAAGTAGAACGCTGGATGCTGAATTCTGTAATTAACAGTAGAAGACAGCAAGAAGTGCCTGACCGTCTGACCAATTTCGCGTATTTCTACTGTCCCTCAGTACTACTTTCTTCCCCACTCGAGATATCTGTTTACATGAAATATTACGATCTTCGCATCACTGTTACCGCTACTTTGAACGCGACAGCGACGAAATGCGTTCAAGTTTATCGTCCCAGGCGCCGTTCTTGCAAACACAGCCGCGAAGAAAGGGCGCATTAAAGTCTGAGGGATACATCGAAGTTATTACAGCGCGGGAAAGTCGTTACCCACGATTTACGCGATAATAAAGGATATTCAAGGAGAGTGAAGCGAGAGTGGTGGCGAATTATGGCGTAGTGGGACACAGGTAAAGACATAATCTACGAGCACAGTGAATGGAATACCAACTTGTCGCGTCTTTACGAGAAAACTATTCTCCTCGCTTTCAGAGCGCCCTTTTCCCTCCATGCATTTTTATACAACAGAATGGAAGGCAGCTCGTCATTTGAATATCCGAAATACACGCTGCCGTAACACGCAATTAAACGAAACCCCCTCGGGCAACGATACTCCCACGAGCGTAACAGCTGCCGCACCCGGATCAGATGTCGAAGTCTGAAACACTGTTTTCCGCATGAATTTTCGCGCTGCCACTATCCCGCCGCGGGGATTGCGAAGCAGAAGGCACCCGAGACGAATGCGGACGGCGGACCTTTTAACCATCGGCCACTCGACGTGCAAATGTTGCAGCGTATTAATCCTGCGAGACGCCGAAGGGGGATGAAGGTTACGTGTCGAAATGTAAATATTCTAGGGCTCGTCGGAACGCAAATATTTGCCACCTACGATTTCCATGCGGCGTCGTCTATCGGTGTAATTTTCGGAAAGCGATATTTGCCTGAAACGACTGCAAACCCCTCTCGTTGATCATATTTTCGGATCGACTATCGCCGTTTCGCTCGGCGATCCGCGTTCCCGAGTGTTCCAATATTCGTGGCTTCGCATTTTTCTGTGTACATCCTGTCGACACACGTGGGACAGAGGATCGCGATCGCTGGATCTTTCAGTTGAAAGAATTCCCCGAAACGCGATTTTTTAGAATAATTCTACGGTTTGTAAAAATTCGATAAGGGTTGGAATCTTATTTATTTTCATAACACTTTCGAGGATCATTTTATTAGCTACTATCGGATCAATATAATTCATTTAAAAGCGAGACTCAGCCTGTAGTATTAAATCGCGAATAACGAGAAGTTTCTCCTGATAAATATTCCGCGTGCCAAAGAGCAGTTCGCGAACTACAACAGAGTCAACATTTTCTCCAGAAGTACTTGAGCCAATCCATTCGGCAATCGATCCACGGTGGCGGTTCAATTAATTAGCACCCCTCGATAACCTGTCGGCGGGAATCGCGGCTTCCGTTTTCCCTCCTCGTCATAAAACGGTCGTTGACTTCGTTGCCCGCTGCGAGCAATCGGGAAGGAGAGTCGGGAAGATAGGGGGGAAGACAAATCGCACCGTGGGCCGAGGGATCCGTTTAAACGAGACAAAACACGGCGGCTGTGTAGATCTACAGAGTCGGAGGGAAGTCGGGATCGCGAGAGGATAGGGGATGTATCGAGGACGCTGCGGAATTGTATACTTTTCGTTAGCGGGGACTGGCAAAGATTAAAGGCAAACAGGGAACTGCGGGCGCGTGACGATAATAAGCAGGGCTTCCGACGAGCTGTTCGTGGATCTTCGAGAAGGGAAGGCTTCGTGGATCGGTACCGATTGCGTCGCGAGGAATCACGGGAGCCAGGAGTAATGCTTTGTGACTTTGTTTGTTCGAGAGGGATGAAACAAGAGGTATTTCCTCGTCGTTCGAAAATTCACTTGAACTTCAAGATATGGTAAGTTAAGGGGAGGTTCTGGTCTGAAAGTCGATTTTTTTTATTTAATTTTTCAAATGTTCAACCTTTTAGGAATACGTGTTTAAAAGGATTTATTGAAATTTGTAAAATTCCCGAAGTTATTAACATTTGAGTAGCACTCACGTGAAACTTTAAACGCGTTTTTCTTGAAATAGTGTTCTCAAAACGGTGGGACCTGTATCTCCAAAAGTTATTATCAAATTGGACTGAAACTTTTTTTATTTTGAAGAATATACTTCTGGCTAGGGGGGAACTAAAAAAAATTACAAAAAGTTGAAAATTTATAATTTTCAAAGGCGATGAAAGGACGACAAATACAGGGAAAAGTGATTTCAAACTTGAAGTGTCGTTATTTTCTAAAAAATAATGTCTTTTTGTAATTGTTTTTAGTTCCCCCCCTGACTAGAAGAATAATCTTCAAAATAAAAAGGGTTTCAGTCGAATCGGATAATAACTTTTGGAGATACAGATCCCACCGATTTGGATCAATTTTTTGACGCCTCGACTTTAACGACTCCCCAGGGCCGTCTACAATGATTAATTATAAAACAAAAAATATATTTCTATAATTTAAGACATCCTTAACACAATAAAAAAGGTCCCATTAAATTATATATAGTAGTTTTCCTTTAATTAATTCCTAAATATCACCTATTTTTGTTGGGCTCTAGACCAGAACCTCCCCTTAACGCTACTTTCATATCGCTTCAAACCCCTTTCAACCCCTCAGAGTTACTTCAAAGATCATTTGAATTTTATTTCCCAATAAAATTCTGTTTTCTCAAACGAAAGATCTATTTTAAAATCGGAGTAAGGTAACTACTCCACTGATATCCCCCGCAAACTTTGCTATATCATCGCTTTCCACTGGTCTCCCTCGCGGAGAATCGGAAGCACATCGAACTTCCACAGCGACGCTGGCCTCCATAACGGCGGCGAACCTAATTTATCGCCCTTAGTCCGAATATTACACGTTACTGTTCCGAGTAACGCGGTTATGCCTCGGCAGTATCTCTTCGTGGCTCCCAGGAGGAGGGCTTCTTATCGTTTCGTCAGCCCGATTAAACGGCGCATCCTGCATGCAAATTGCTTCGTTCGTCTCGTGAAAATTTTACGGACGGGCCATTGGGAACGTCGCGCTGGTAACGTTAGACCGTCGTTACGTCTTAGAAATGTAGATTCCGAAAGTTTCGGTCGCTGGAAACTGCGTCTCGCATGAAATACGAATTATGCACGTGTGACCCCTCCGAGGTGCTCCTGTGAATCTTGATACCTGCCCCCGTCGGGAAGAATTCGCTGCTCCATACGAGAATCGTATTGCCCGGTGGCAGCTGTCTCGTTCAATCGCCACGTCTCGCAGAAGTTTCTTCTATTATCGCGAAAATTTTGGCAATTAAAACAAATTGGCTATGAGTATAATACAAGGAGAACGATATTAAATTTACATTAATTTCTGAAAGGATGAATTCAGCATTTAGAGGATTCACTATAATGGAAAAGTAACTCCCTGTGATTTTTTGCTAAAGTGAAATGTGACTGAAGCCGGCTTTTAACGTTTGGTATTGAAGGACAGGGTGGAAGGTAGGATAGAAAATATTGACTTGTGCGGTAGGTACACAATTTGAACATTTCGCTGTGCCTTTTTTATCAGACAACTATGTTCCTGAATTTCATGAGAGTGCGCGTAGATTTTCTACGGTAAAAAAAGTGCATTTCTGCTTTCAGCACGCGGAAAGGTTGGTTCTGTCGGAGGCTCAGGCAGCTTTGTTGCGTTCGTTAATGCTGTTTGGCGATGCAACGAGCCGCGGTTTAATCCTCGTCTCTGAAGAAGCTACGGAATGAAACGGACGCTGGATGGGAAAAGCAGCGGGATTGCTGGGTTTCAGGGGGAGATGGTGAGCCTGGTTTATCTCTCTCGATCGCGGAGCGATCTTTTTCCGGGTGATTGCCATTTGCAAAGAATCGCGAGGCGAATTATGCCGAGGCCTTGAGGGGGTGGAAAAAACGCCGGCCGAATTAAAATTCCGCGTGGACCACAGATTATCATGCTAATACAATGAGTACTCATTTCCATGGAAAATTCAGCCTCCAAAAGCTTTTGCGCTCGAGCGGTGTATCTGTTCTGATTTTTCAGAGCAACGAGGATTGACAATACCATCCATCGTTGCTGTCTGTTATTTTATATTAAAAAAGGACCACGGAGAAATAATTCTGGACGAAGGAATCTATTGAGAAGAGAAAAAAAATGTTTGAATATATTTTTTGAAATGTTTCATCGACAACGTTCTTGTGAAATTCAATTAATCGACTAACGCGTTCAATTAACCTGGGAAATAACTTGCACACCCTCTTCCCCGGATCGAAATACAAGTACCGCGAGTGATCCTATGGGATAAAATATTTCCTGATTTATCAAGCTTCCCCTATTTCGGTATCCCTCTACAAACCTCCGTCGAGATCGATAAATTCATCCCGAGAAGTCCTTCGATTCCACCGTTCGTCCCGATTCCACCCCCTGGTAAGATCGAGGGTGTGCAGAAGACAGGGCCCGACAAAACATCCATCTCGAATTAAATTCGAGGGCCAAAACAAACCTAGCTGCCCCCGAGCTCCGCGAAGAAATAGGATTACGCGTCTCGGGAGTCATCCCGGTGTCGTCCCTTTTCACCCCCTGCTCAGTCTCCACCCGTCATCCAGCACACCCAGCTGTTCCACGGCTCTCATAGACGCCCTATACGACCGATTGGCTTTGCGAGTAATCGTGAACGCAGTCGGGCGTGATTCCTCGCGAATGGATTGATTCAACGCGCGTCACTCACATCCCTCCCCTCGGAGGATTCTAGTAAGCACCCCTCTTCGAAAGAAATTGGGATACTAGGTGCCACTTAATTCTTCAAGCACCACTGCTTGAATTTCGATTTACCGAACCGTCTATTGCAATTTGCAATACCTAACGCTTCTGTTCCAAGTGATTCGAGTCAACGATAAATCCTCCCCCATCAAATATTCCCTTCCTCCGCTTGATTACTCAGTTCCACCAGTCCACTTTATCCGTATTCTGACAAATGTCGAAGGAGGAGACACGGAACGTTCTCGTGGAGCGAAGAAACGTCGGGGCTGAGATAAAGGGGTCACGGTACGGTGGGACTAGCTCCAGATGCTCGCGGCCGCCGAACAGGATCCGTTCCCCCAGACCTGGCCATTTCCCGGGCTTCCGTTTCCACCGGAAACGCTTGCAAACAGTTTACATCTTCGAGGAGCCCTGCCTCGTCCCGCGGCTAACGTCCCGTCTCCGTTTTCTGGAGCGGCCGCAGGAAGCGTCCCTCCAGCTTCTCCTCTCCGCCGTCCAGGCCGGCGCGGTCCTTTCCACCGCTCCCTCCTTTTCATCTCGATACCACCAACGGCGAACGACTAACTTCCGTCGAATAAGAGGGGGGCGAGGGCTTTTCGATCCGTCGTGGCCAAGCGGCGCTAGAATGCACTCGAGCGGGGAACGGAGAGCCGCTGCCGGAAGTTGATGCCACGAACGGACAACTTTTACCCGCGTTCTCTCCCTTCTTTCACCCCCTCCCCTTCGGCCGACAGGCATATGTCCGTTCACTTACGAATCCCGGGGGAAGGTGAATCCGTTGAAACTTCAAGGAAATTAACCCCGTGGCTTCGCAGCGGTCGAGCTCTCGCAGGATGCTTTCTTTTCTGCTGTTTCCTGCTTCCACAATGATGGATGTAGTTTAGGGTTTAAGGTTTCTGGTTACGGTTAAAGTTAACGTTTAAAAATTCTATCGATTCTTTTTTTTATGATACCTAATCCACAATACCTAAGGTAACTGACCCAGTCGCCGGTCGGTTTAGGCCTAGTCGTCGATCACTTAAATATTGAGATTTTATAAGGTTTTTGAATAATATTGTGATGATATATGTAGGTAAAGACTCTTAAATATTAACTTGCAATTTTGTCCTTTACACAATATTGTTCAAAAACCTTATAAAATCTCAATATTAATTCAAATGATCGACGACTGGGTCAACTACCTTATATTTTTTAGGAGAATTTTTGATTTTCTAAACCAAAATATTTAAATATAATTCACCATCGCCTCTCTCATGCATAATCGAGCTTCCAAAATTCGTGTGTTTTATTGATAGAGTGTGGTGAAAGATACTTCGAGTAGCACTGAAATAACCAGCGCAGGTGACGAATTTGCACTAATTATTCGTTGATGGCCTGCTAATTTAGCTTCATTTCTCGGGTCAGCGAGTCTTCGAGGCACAATTATATTCCCTCGCTCCACGAAATTCGGTGTAATAATATAACACGGCGGCAGGACATTTGCGCTGCTCTCGACAGCGCCCTACGTATAAACATATTGTTGTAATGCCGCCTAAATTCGCGTGGTACTGTTGTCGCGTATATTCGCTGGCCCCGTGGCCGCTCCAGCATGAAATAGAAAGTCCGATCCGGATCCAGTCCGAGCGCGCGACGCCAATAAAAAATACATTTTCGGTTTTAGAGGAATAAAAGAAGGGCCACGCAATTTGTCACCATTGCGCGAGATCGATACCAGCAATTTTTTTTCCTCTCCCTTTTCGTGTCTTCTCTTTGTTTTTCTATTTTTGTTCACGGAGATGTTCCACTATCTCGATTGTCGGCTCCGCTGGTTTTGCCAGGCTAATCTCTCGCCGATTAATCTATCGAGTGTCGCGCGCGCCGGATTCCTCTAATCGTGCCCGACAGCGATATTTCTGCTCTATTCCGAATCGATTTTCATTCGAGACCCGCTTGTTATTGTACGCTTCTCCGTCATCCACTGGATCCAACTCATCCGCGATTCGGCTTTAATCGTTGCTTTCGAGCGGGCGATACGTCAAAGTCGCCTAATCTTCGATACACATTCCGTTCGTCGTTGGACGAACGTATAGAAACGAGTTAAACGCGACAGGCATCGACGGGGCGCGATTCGCCGCGATGAATTAAGCTGGGAATGTTAAATGAATCTTTTGCCTACCACCTCTCGTTAACTAGTAAATGGATTTTGAATTTGCGGGTTGCACGCGTGGGTATTTAAGTGGTGGGAGAAAAATACTCTTGAGACAATTTTGATAATAATTCAGTTCTTTTTCATATATCGAATTAATTCACATTATCTGAGATATTATTATTATTATTATTATTATTAATAAACGGGGGAACCCTTTAGAACACAATGATAAATTACAATATAGCACAATAGAAACAGAGGAAATAGTAACAAATAAAATCAGATATAAATAAACTATAACAGAAAAGTGACGACAAACATAACAGTCTACACCGACGACTCATTGCTAATAGAGTATACTAAGGAGATGGTATACTCCTAAGCAGCTGAGTTCTAAACGCAGCGAGGGAGGTTAGGAATAGATTTTGAGTTACTTGTGAAATTGTCTCGACTCTTTTAAATTAAAATATTTGATGATATTTCACGGAAAGGGGTAGACACTTGTTAGCTTACTGCCTCTAAATCTCTAAATCCTCCCCTGTGGTTAGGAGGAATCAAAAGCTCGTCCCAGCATAAAAACCGCAGCTGTTTTCTTACCTTTGCCGTAAGGAGCAAGCAGCAGGAAGTTCACCAAAGCGGCGCCCGTATCGTGGCCGATCAGGGTGATCTTCGTCGGGTCGCCGCCGAAGGCAGCGATATTTTCGCGCACCCAACGCAGCCCCATGGCGATGTCCTTCAAGGCCAGATTCCCACCGGATCCTGGGGTCCTGTCCGGGTAAGGGCGAGTCCTCAAGAAGCCTGGAACACCGCCAAGCATTGGCACAGCGGACGTTTCCCACCGGATAAACAAGACGCGGCAAATATTTTGGGCGTTCCTATTATACTATCGGGTCCTTCCTCGATCCTATCTCCCTCCCCTTGTCCCCCAATCGCGGCCACGTTTACCGTTTCCTGGCCGGAATCGATGCGGCACAAGGGGAGCTCCGGCGATTCGGTAAATACATAAATATATCGCAAATGAAATCTAGCTTTTTATCGAGCCCAGTCGCGCAATAAAGTTGTATGCGGGGTATTTCGCGTGTTGTTTCCATTACAGGGGATCGGAAATTGCGGGGACGGTCGCGGCGTGTATCGGTTATTTTCGCGTTACAGATACTGCGTAATTGAATACGGTAAGGGGGCCATGAAATATTAATCTTCGTAAAGATTTATGAGCACGATGGGGTGTTTGCAATTATTCCATGAAGGCAGTTTGGAGAGGGGAATATCTGGGTACGATTCAACGGGAAGAATAAATGAAATTTCCTTTGTAAAAGTGATTTCGAGCGGTGCTGATTGCGAGATCGCTGATGATGTTGCTTCGGACGCGTGCTTATTGGAATATTATCTATATTTATGGTAATGGATGAAAGGTTAATCCAGGGTGGGTGTCGTGGGTACATACCTAAAATTCCTAGACGATAGTTGAGCGTGATCACTATAACGTGGCCAGCACTGGCTAAGACGGAACCGTCGTAGACGTTCCCTGTTCCCCATTCGAAACTTTCACCGTGGACGTACACCATTACCGCGTACGGTGCCTCCAGCCCTCGGGATCCTGCGAAAATACAAATGCGGAACCGTCTGGGTAAATATGGTGGGAACTCGATGGTGGTGGTGGTGATTCGCGAACCAGCGGTCCTAACAAATGTGGGACTAAGGTAGTAGGTATATACTTTTACAAATTAAATAAGAAACTAAGGAGTAACTAATTTACTATCCTATAAGTAACTTAGTAATTTATCAAAGACGTAGTAAAAGAAATATTAATTGAATTTATTCCAATAATAAACTAAGGAGTAACTAATTTACTATCCTATAAGTAACTTAGTAACTTATCAAAGACGTAGTAAAAGAAATATTAATTGAATCTAATCCAATAATAAACTAAGGAGTAACTAATTTACTATCCTATAAGTAACTTAGTAATTTATCAAAGACGTAGTAAAAGAAATATTAATTGAATTTATTCCAATAATAAACTAAGGAGTAACTAATTTACTATCCTATAAGTAACTTAGTAACTTATCAAAGACGTAGTAAAAGAAATATTAATTGAATCTAATCCAATAATAAACTAAGGAGTAACTAATTTACTATCCTATAAATAAGTTAGTAACTTATCAAAGACGTAGTAAAAGAAATATTAATTGAATCTAATCCAATAATAAACTAAGGAGTAACTAATTTACTATCCTATAAGTAACTTAGTAACTTATCAAAGACGTAGTAAAAGAAATATTAATTGAATCTAATCCAATACTAAACTAATAAGTAACTAATTTACTATCTTATAAGTCACTTAGTAACTTATCAAAGACGTAGTAAAAGAAATATTAATTAAATCTAATCCAATAAACGCGAAAAGCTGCGAAAAGTTTTGCAATTTCTAAGATGTTAATAATTACATAATTTAAATCGAAAGAACGTGTCTTCTTATCGTTAAGAGAATAGAGAAATTGGTACTAATAATCCACTTAGATATCCCTTCATTCTCTCACGTTCCACGCGTTCGTTTCACGCCAGTCAGTAGAAGTGGTCAGTGCCAGAACAGACGAGGCAGAGGTCCACGTTTAATTAGCCCGGCCCGCGCAAGGCTAACGTGGGATAACACTCGCGATTATACCTGACAGACCTGAATAAGGGTGCCGAAAGCTCGTCAAGGGAAGCGTCACGGGGAAGAAAACCACCGAGGGGTTCAATTGGCGAGATTAAAACACATTCGAGGACTAGGAAGTTTCTGTGAGGAATCAGCAGGGTCGTGGGATTAATTTTCCTCGTAAATCTGCGAGTGGTACTTGCAGATCGCACGCTATTGACGTCGAGGAAATTACCTGATGCCATTCCTTCGTTCTCCCATATATGCACCCCTTTTACAGAAGACTGATAAATGTCAAAGGAAAGTAATCTTTGGAAACAATGGTGGAACTTTAATTATTATAATTTAATACGCAATATTCCGTCACCAGGATTTCGTTTCGACGTTAATCCACATGTACAGGATTAAATTTCAAACAATAACCCTGCGCAAACACGTCGCATAAATATATTCTTTACACTCCCTTGCAGCCCCGACAATCCTGCAAACGCGATGAGTTACGAGGAAATTTATTAAATAAGATTTAATGGGCGAATAAATTCGAGCCGTTACAACGTTATCGCGAAGGACCGACATTACTACCGGCATTATTTATTCCGTTACAATTACTTTATATTTGGTCGCGGGTTTTTGGCATGTCGCGAGATACATTGTCCGTTACCAGCGTTAAAAGCATCTTACCGGCGGGGAACGACGCGTAATTAAACGTTACAGAGATAAGGGTTCGCTCCGCTGTTTCATAAAGGAAACTGTCAGCGGAGGGAAAATCGTGACTCGGTTGAGTTCGTTGGATTTCAATTCATTAGATAGGGAATTGTTTTACGCTCTGGTTTCGCGATGTCGACTCTTTTTCGCGTGCAGTGGGAAACTGCGTTGTAATCTCGTCCGTGCAAGAGTATCGTCTGTTTTTATTAATTCTCTAGCTCCGTGCCGCGATTGCACGTTGCTGGATTCTTTATCACGATGCTATCAGTGCGCCGGATACTGTAACACTACATTTCAGTGGGAGATGAGAGAGTGTCGCGGACAAGAAAGGAAACCATGGCACAAGTTGCGAGTTTTAAGTGGAATTGTTGATAAATTGGTAGACCTGTACGATGCTTTGGAATAATTCTCAAACGAGCAAAATATGGGGAGGTGCAATTGATTCGTACGTCGCGAAAGAGAAGGGAAATAAAGGAGCGCGAGGGGAGGAGGTCAGTCTATGGTCAGACGAGCTAGTATATCAGAACGAGTGGAGCTGTATATTTCTCTGTAACTTTTCACGCGAGCTTTATTCTAAAAATTGCTTCAGAAGAAAGCTATCCAGACTGAAAGGAACTTTACGAATTTATACACAACTTTGAGGAATTTCATTTAAGATCCTTAATTTACACCACCGTTCGCTCCCTTATCAAAACTCAATGAGGTTAATAAGAAAATTATACCGAACTCTTTAACACTCAACGAAGCCTGCGAAATATTATTATTAACGCAGCAACAAATTTCTACTTCGCGTGAAATTTGTGTATATCAGGTTAGATTAAAATATTATCCAGTGGCGTAAGCGTTACAAACGCGACGTAATATAATGCAGTCTAGCGCGGAGCCGCGTAATTATCGAAAACGATTTTCAGCCCAATTAGTCGGTCGCATTTATGCAGTTTAGCTGTCACCTCGTAATCCCTCTTCGAAGTATCGTTAATCGCGTTTCTATCGCGGCTAAATATCGCTCTTTAACCGGGCCCGGCCGGAGCGGAAACGAGCGCGGAACGATGAGCACGCGACGTCGCTTTTATTGGTTTCGTGGAAAATTGAATTTCTCTATCGTGTTACAATCCGGTCGACCGATTTAATTGGCGGCCCCTCGCGTTTGTGTCCAGCTCCCCTCGTCGTCGAAACCGACAAATAACAACGCGACTATCGCGCGCCATTTTTCGAGTACACTATCGATTAGAATTCTCTTGCCTAGCCCGGAGCAAATCAACCAGAATCGATCGAGCTCGATAGAAATCGAAGGTTACTGAACCGAAGTCAATTGAAATTAACAGAGATCTGCAAGTAGTCCAGACTCCAAACAGTTTTATTAATTTTTCAACTTTAGGAATATAGAGTGGACCAAGGCTTGTCGATTATATTGAAAAGGGGATGGGGACTCGGGTTCTCCGAGGTGCAGGATATTATAGTTTTGTAATTATAGTTTAATATGAAGCAAGTTTCGCGAGCTAGTATACCGGGCTTTTCCAACGACAATTCGATGAAGTTCCCGTCGGAAATTCGACTTGCAACGTTCGCCGAATGATATACGAGGTCCGTGGCTCTTACCTCGCCGATAATACCAGGCATAAAGGTACTAATTACTTTGGGACTAATTACTTCGGGAAGTAACTTGTTTCGTAATACCATACGCGGCACCGTATACAGATGATAGATACCGGCTCAAAATTTCGAGCCCGCGTGTTATTAACGCGAGTTAATTAATTACGAGTATTACACACAGACTTTATAATACTATCTTCGAGACACAAGGGTGAAATTCCCGAGTTATTAATGCGCTACACGTATTTCCCTTTAGTTCAGGTTCGTTAGTTCAATTTCACATAGAATAATATTATACCAGCGTAATTTTACAACAACCAGCTTCTTAAATTTAAGAAACAATTACACAAGCTCCTTATAAATTTTCACAGAATTTCCAAAGTCTCTAGAAACCTCGGAGACCTAGAAACTTATAACCAATACAGCCCGCGTTACTCTATAATTTACATGCATTAATCTTATCGCCGCAACGCTCCCCTTAATGCACATGTTAAATTTAAATTTTATGTATCAGTTCTGCCTGGAAGCCCTGCCTACCAAGCCTTTGAAAAATTCTCAGCGACCTACATCGGGATTTTCAAGCCCGTTTCCAGCCGCGATAGAATTGCTACTCATTTCGATTACCACAGACGCGTGGGATTAAAAGCTGGGAAAAAGTTTCTTGTCCTCACCGCTGCCGGGTATGTACAGGTTCAAAAAGAGGCAGTCCTCGCTCTGATTGGTCAGGAACATGTGCAAACGCTTCAGCTGCTGGTACCTGCCCAGGGACATTTGCAACAGAGCAGCTGTGTCATTGCTGATGTCTGGGAAGTGCTGGGGGCAGACCGCGCCAAAGGAATCCGCCAGCTTGATGCCGTCCCAGGGGATCGGTGAGATCGGTGGTCGAAAACGCAAGTCCCCCACAGGGGGCGCCGCGTACGGTATGCCTCGGAACACCTCCACAGGGTCCAAGTGTCTGCTGTTTAATTCCTGCAACACGGAATCGAGGAATTCGCCGAGTTAGAAACGCGGCGACTCAGCCCGCAATTAGTCGGGGAAGTTCACATTTCCGTCGGTTTACTTTGCAAGTCAATCTTATGAATCGAAAGCCTCGGGCGAGGAACTACAGAGTTAAGCGAAAAATCAAATAGTCGCTTAAGACTGATTTCCCTATAGAATGTTGGAAGGAACAAGGGATGGAATTAAGGGGTGTCTCTAATTTGTTCAAGATTCCAAGATTCGAGGATAATTTGGAGAATTATCGTTTAAATATTGAATACACTCCATGGCACGATTGAGTTATTTTTATTTCAACGTAAATGTGACTCATAGTCAGAATTTTCTATTTCTTCTCCAAAGTGTTTATTACAAAGGTCATAATAAATTACTTTGATGAATTTCGGAGTTATTGTAACGCCAAAGGTGGCTTGTTACTCTGATCGTTACCCAGAGGGTTGATATGAAACCCCTCTGAGAGTCATACCTCTGTTAGTAATATAGAGTTAGACTCAATGCCTCTATTTGATGCGCAGAAAACGTGCTACCCATGCCCGCGTTACTACAAACTAATTACCTAATTACCCTCTGCGTTTCGATTATCTCTGGTTTACGGGGGAGGTTTCACAGGATTGCTACGATCCACAGATGCTGCGCTGTTTCAACGGTGTTCCGAGCGAATAAATAATTTCCCCGGCAACGTTTCGATTCCTCGTCCCCTGCCAAGAAATGTAATTAACTCTTGGCGAGGGAATTTTGTAACAAAAGCACACCAACTTCATTTCACTAGAACAATATACCTACGTTCCCAGAAGAATTTTTAATCACTCACTCCTACCCTTGTACTGACTTTTTAAACGTTTTAAAACACTTCAATGTGGTTTCACCGGACGGTAATCTTTTGTCTGCAAACACTGGTACCATCATCTGTGTTATCACAAGTGGCACACACATTTCTAACAGCGGCGTCTTTGTCCTCGCCGCGTTTTATCGTAAAACTCGCGTGACACGTTTAGCAAGCCCGGCATCGACGCTAACGAAACTCGATAATTGCTTTCGTTAGACGTAATTGCAGTGGGGTGGGGAAAAAGATTGCCATTCGCCGGCTTTCTTGGAAGCAATTATACCAGAAGAGCTAATAAATCTCGTTTGGTACGCGTCGACGTTAATTGCAGCCCCGGGTTGCCGCGAGGAAAAGAGATCGTCCCTTCCACGCCTCCCCCTCGGCATTGAACAGGACGATGGAGCCACATCGAGTTCAAAATCACGAATTCCCATTAACGGGAGGACCCCCGCGATGTTACCGGGCGAATAATAAAGAGGGCAGGGTAGGGCTGGCGGGACGTGGAAAAATTTTTGCCCCCCGGCCTTATTCCTGCTCTAGAGGACTCTATAATTACGGCGACCCCCTCTTTCGCCTAGAAATTCCATTCTCGATGAGAAATTCTTACATCCCGATACCGCCCCTTGGAATATTATCGACGAGCCCTTAATAACATCAGCAAACAACCAGCCCGAAAATTCTCCTTTCTAATTTCACCGGAGTCGCCTATCGAGTGGCCAACGCGAGGTGGAAATATTCAAATGTCTGCGGAGGGTGAGCGGTGCCAGCAGATTTGCGATTGCACATTAATCTGGAAATCACTGTTTCAAATCACCAGTGCCCATTGAAGCCTGCCAGCGGCGCTTCTATTAAAACAAAAAAGCGAAACGATAATTGTGACAGGAATGGCTAGGGAGGAGGGTGGCGACGGTGAAAATATTTAAAAATTGCTCTCCCCGGCGAGCCGACCTCGTTCGCGCGCGCGTTAAAAATTAACGACTTTCACCTGGTCGTCAGCGCTCGTCCGCGAAAATGCCTATGAAGCAACAAGCGTTGACGCGTTATTTATCCTCGTGAGACCGCCGATTTCCCCCGTCACCGCGATTGATTTCTGCCTGCCTCGCGACCGCCTGCACGCTCGTGCAATTATCGCTTCTTTTCTCTGTCCCGTCGAACGTGTCTCGCCCTTTCCGGCGACATTTTCGGTCGGGGGACAGGGAAACACTGGCGCGTTGCACGATCGACAGTTGATTTTAAGAAAATTCTTTGACGAAACGAACAAGACTACTTGTTTGGAAATATTATTTTGTTTTTTAAATAAATATATATTTTTTAAATAATGTGAGCATTGGGTGTGGTAAGAAGGAGTGGGAAGATGTGAGTATTATTCTTGGGATTTAATTCTGGGGGAGATACAGTGGTGCAGAGGCTAAAGAAGCAGAATCAGTAGTAGAGGTGCGTGATTAGTCAGACACTCAGCGTTCTAAATAGAACTGTTGGTTCAACTCTGTGTAACTTTTGCGGGGAGCATTATTGCGAGAAGTGTTTGAGGTAAAAGTTATTAAAAACACTGAAACCTATACTCTACGCTATTTTTTACCAGCAAAGCACCGAGGAAAGCATTCTCGCGCAATTAAATTCGAAAGGGAGACACTCTCCAGAAACTAATAATTCTAGAATACCTTCAGGAGCGTTGCAATCCAAACTTCCCAGGTTTCTCTAATAAAAAATGAACTCGCTGACCCGCAGAAACTGTAAAATAATTTTCGCGGAAATAAATTCCACGCTAAAGAATCTGGCGAGTTTGCAACTCAGCGGCCTGAGCGTCGTAAATATTTCTGCGGACTCGCGACAGAATATTTCGCTGTCCGAAAAAAACGCTGAAAGCTCGTATTAACGCGGGAGAACGCAGGAAAAAGCGGAAAAAACGATGGAAAACATGGGAGAAAGAAAGCGCCGCGCAGCTACTGCAACTTGGGCCGCATAATGCATTTACCGACGCACGAGCGCTCGACTGCTCGTGCTTAAGAATTAAAGAGCAGATCTGGGCCACGGCAATAAATAGATCGACTAGAAAAATCCCAGACGCTTAGTAGCTTCGTTTACGAACAGAGCGAGCCGCACTCTGCCGTGCCGGTTCACGCGAGCAATTTTCCGCTAATGCTTCCGTGAAAGAAAGACTCTGCAAACACATACTGCACCGTGAAATTGCACTGGGCTTGGGTAAACCTATTCCGAAACAACAGTAAAACGGCAGCAAATGCGTAGAAGAAAGAAAACATGAAAATTGAAATGTAACTGTAACAATAATCAACTAGCGTAAAAGTGGGAGAGACGCCATTGGAGGAGAGACGCCATACCTTCGCGAGTTCATTTCTCACTGTGTTTAATTACTTATAGATGGCAGCAGTGAAAGTATAATTAATTAAACACAGTGAGAAAAATAGACATCTCTTTCCCACACACTGAACTCACGAAGGTATGGCGTCTCTCCTCCTATGGCGTCTCTCCCACTTTTACTATACCAAAATTCGCAACTTCCCATCCTCGATTCCGCACTATCAAAAACAGAGCTTCAACATTCAATCTCAAGACCAGAATTTTTACTCCACCCCTTTCGATCCCCAGTTTCCGAACCAGAAGCTCCCCGATCTTGAGCAGCCAGAAATAACGGGGTCGCAAACGTTGAGCCCTGAAGATCGCACGCTTGCGTCCCAGGGAATTTACGTTCAGGGATTATCGATCTCGAGCAGGCTCGCCACTTTATCCCGCAGTAGGCAGCACTTAGCACTCTCCCGAAGGTTTCTTTTACATTCAGCCATTATTTATGCAATAATGCTGATTCGTTTGCCGAGGCTTGCAAGCATCAAGGTGTCAGAGCTAGCTTACGATCGCATCTCCCGCGGTCGGAAAATTCACCGGCATTTCCACTCGCGAGCTTACCAGTGATGAAGTCACTAAAACGCGCGGCAGCTGCCGCGATTCACCGTGTCGCGTACAATTGGCATGTAAACTGCTAAGCATTTTATTATGCGCCATTGTCGGGCCAGCGGGCTCCGAGAACGTACGACCTGGCCAGGAAAGCGTATACAATGTCCATCGTTGCAGCGCGACGTAATGTCATCGTTCCGTAATTATGGCGGCATTACCGACCGGCTATTATTATTGCCAGATTACTATGGAGGGCGCATATATGTACGGGCAGCGGCTGTTTGAGCGTCGGGCCAGCGTAACCATAATTACCACCCGTGATTAAGGTAACGCGATCGGATAGATGAAATGCATTGTTGGGGAGAGTTGGGGAAAAAATCGACAGGGGGCAATTGCCTCCTCCATTCAAATTGTGATAGTGGGCTTTGAGCGGTGGTGGGACGATTGTTATTTTCTGGGGGTTGTGGTGGAATTTGTTAAATTAAAGAAAGGGGTAGGGAGATGGCGAAGGGTAGTTGTGGGCGCAGTGGGGTGAATATTGAATTTTTGAGAGGATGCAGAGATATTTGTGTAGATATGTACACACATGCTAGATTTTTATTATTTATATTTCAAGATATTTAACCCCCTAGTGCATACGCCTGCCTTAAGGCGGGCACCTGTTTAACCCAGGGATTGAGAATTCTCATTTGCCAGCCTAAAAGTAGTGTCACAGCGCAGATATTGGTTTAAGAAACATGTCAATCTAAGTTTGCAATTTGACAGAAATCTAGTTTCAAGTGCATTTTTGCATTACGTACCCTGCGAAAATTATTATTATTATTATTTCCTCCAAATTGAAAACAGACATCGGATTCGGTCTTTTCATCCCCAAATTAGAGTAGTCTAATTTTTCCAACTGAATTAAAAATCTATGCACTAGAGGGTTAAATATATCATTGTAGATTGATGAGGTAAGGGTAGAAGCAAATTTTGTATCGCCATATGAATTTTTTCCTCAGAGTTTGATCGCAAGAAACGGAAGTGCTGTGTGTGTTTCAGTACATCTGCGAGGGAGCAAGTAAGAATGAAGTTACAAAAGTTCCCGGACAAAGATTTCTTGGATGAAAAGACTCGAGCTTGATACAGTACTGTTGTAATTCCTTCCTCGAGCGTTCCCTTGTCGAGTCAGATCACTGACAAGTCACTCATTAAGCTTTTTACCCCTCCGGCTAGCATAAAACGGGGAAATAAGCCGCGCGATACGTGAGTCGCTTACGCTAACCGAGGAATCATTATAACCCCGTTTCGAGGCATCAATTTCCCCCGAAATCAGCGGCGTGCAGACGTGATCGTAATTCTCATTACCGCCAGAGAACTTTCAGCTTCGCGAGGGTGTGGAGGGGCTAAATAATCTGCCTCGCAAACGTTCAGGAAAAAAGATAGCTGGACCTCTACAAATAAATTGGAGGGAAGAGAAAGAGCCATTCAAACGAGAGAGGGTGGAAGGGAGAAATACTTAACGAGTTTGTTCCGGAACTTCCGCTGTCGATGGGAGCTCCAGAGGCGATGGAAACAAATGTGCGCAGTTGCTAAATGAGAGGAATCGCTGAATGACAGAAATCTGGTCTTCACTGCGGAGGAGGATTTAGAGACGGAAAATGTTTTTAATGAAACCATGTCCACGCGAGTGCACCATTGCAATCTCTTTTCCAGTCTGGAATACCGTTCAGCTTTTCCCTAGAGTGCCGAGGAAGAAGCCAAAAGCTGGCAACGGCTTCCAGTGTCTGATAGTAATTTTTACAATTCTCGAGGCTCCGGGGTGATTCGAATTATCTTAACCACCGACCAATACAGCGAAACGATTGACGCAACAATGTTTTCCCGCCGGCCAGGCGCGTGTACAGAACTCGATCGTGCGAAATGGACCGAACAGAGAAACGAGCGGCGCGAGCTGCGGCCGCGTTACGACGTAATGTAAAGGCCAGCCGGGCATGTCCCGGGCGAAAAACTTTTCTCGTTATCCATCCATCCAGCGGGGAACTGGCCAGGCTAAAAACGCCTGGTAAATTACGGATCTGTAGCTCGCGGAAAACCACGTTCATCCCTCCGTTACATTTCCTCCCCCAGCCCCTTGTCCCTTCGCCTTTAATTTCCGCGAATTTGCGCGTTTGTCAGCAGAGAAATGTGAGAAAAAATCGGTATTAAGTTCGGGTCGATTTACCTTAAATCGCAAGATTAGAAGCAAGATTTAAAATCATGGACGGAGACGGTGATGTATTGCTGAGGAGGTTTAAACTTCCCGAACGGATCCGATAAGAGATCGAATAAAAGGCGGCCCCGATAACTCGCGGATACTTTCAACGCGAACGAAATTGCCTGTCCCCCTTCCGTCACGACACCGTATTGCCTATAAAATCATTCGACGTTCATCGATCCTTCCCTTCTCGTCGATATGAATATCTATCGACTGGCAATCGACGTCTAGCTGACGGCGTTGCGATTGCTGGTAGTAAACGTCTGTCTCCTTACAGAATTGTCGTTGATGATTTGTCAATGTTTGTAGAATTTCTAAACATGTATACTTATCTTCTTCTTTTATGGAAAGTACTATCAATTTTCTGTCAATTTTCTAGCTTTCTAAATTGTACATTTTACTGGACACCTCGTGGCAAAGCTTCTACGGTAAAAAGAAAATAAAATTGACCACTCAAGAGCAGTGGAATGTTGGATGTAGCCCATCAGTGAGCTCGAGGGAACGTTCGATTCTGTTTCTGGTTATGGGATCCGTGATAAGGTACTTTGACGGTGGGTTTCAAGCTCGTTTCGAGGGTCGAATATTTCTTACGCTGCCCCATGTGAATAAAAATCGCCGTGGAAATGTCAATGGAACGATACTCGATCCGGCGATCGTTAGACGCTCGCGGAAGAGTGTAGGAAATTTTTCGGATATCCATTCTGGCGATTTCGGTACATCTATTTCCGATGCTATGGATATTCGGGCTCTACCTGGCAACCATTTCGCTCGATGGTTCCTTCCCCTTCTCCCACGGCCTCGTTGGTAAAATGCGAGGAATCGATACACTCAAATATTCTATGAATACCTTGGCAAAGATTTCCGAACGTAACGACACTTATATCCTATCCGGGAATTATTTATCCCGGCGGACACGTGTTCCCTGCTCAAAGCACGGTCAGCTTCCCCCTTCTCCATCTCCCCCCCCAGTATCGCGTACGTGTTACACGCATTATCATATCGCCCGCCGGCAGCCAGCTTTTTAACGCTTCGAGCGCGGGCGAATTTTATTCGCTGTTTGATCCTGTTTCCGTGACGCAATCTGCTTCTCGCACACGGAACCCTTTGAGATTCCGTACGTGCACGCATTATGCATTCAGTATGCAAACCGTGTTGAGTGCATGATCGATGCTCTCCCCCTTTTACTTCGTTCCTGTGTTCAGCGCTCAGAAACCTCCACCTCGCGCTTGATATTGCTAAGTAAAAGGCGCTCGAGCTTTCGCCGGTGCTCCGGCCGTTTCAAAACGATTCCAGCGTGCGATGAAGGAGGTGGTGATTCCCGGCGATAAAACGGATCGAATACGTGCGATGAAACTCTTCCCTGCGACGCTTCGTTTTCGCGGGAAATAACAGCTTGTAGATTTATTTAATCTTTTGCTATAAGATTCTCTAAAAAATCGTGGGACTTTGAAGAATTTTACGGAAGGCAAGATTCCTTTAAAAAGTGAATCGTTGCTATTTCTGAAGTATCTTTAGATCATCCTAAGCAACCTTCCAAAATGTGCTACTCGCGAGAAAAGTATGCCGAAGAGTGCCGCACGAGTGGACGCGATACTTCGCGATGGAAGCTTGGTTCTTGCTATGCGCGTCACGCGAGTAGGGAAAGAGGAATCGATGCATACCTGAAGGATCCCACGTATCTGCCCGCTCTTGGTCTCGACGATGCGCGAGGCGTAGCGGATTTGCGCGGCAGCGCGCGCCACCTCGCAGCCGGTCAGGGCGAGGACAGCGATCAGGACCAGGCAGCAGCCTGTCGGCGATGGGGTGCACGTTGACCTGCTCAAGGACCTCGTGGCCAGCGGCCTCTTCCTGGCCGCCGGCTGGCATGGCAAGAGCATGACAGCATTTGCTGGCGGCCACCCGAAGCGACGCCAGCAGCATAACCGTGGGAAGCGACTTTAGCCGCGGCCGAAGGTCTGCCTCGGTATCGCCAAGATGATCGCCGCGAGTAGCCCTGAATTTTAATTAATCGAATGGGTACTTGGACTTGGTTGTTATTGGGTGGATGTAATGCTGGATGTGTGTTAATTGTTGGAGCTCTGATTAGGGTGATTAGAGGAGAAGGCTGATGTATCGTTGAGTTGTACTACTGTCTCTTTGTACTATTCGCATTTCGCACTGCCACGTTTATTTTAGGGATCGAATAGGTGAATGATAAGAAGGGAATGTAGGTAGCTGGTTTTTACTTGATTTAGTATTAGAATGCTTGAAATAATTAGGTGGCAATGCGAATTTAGGAATGGGGTAAAGAGTCCAAAGTTTGTAATTCATTTGTATTTGACACTGTGGAGGGTGTATAAAGTATTTAAATGAACTGGCAATTGGCATGAATTTTCTTTGAACAATAGTCTATGTATCCACGAATCGCGAAATATAATTATTTCATGATAATACTAGATAATAAATAAAATGTGAATTAGTGCAAAATGTAAAATGGTAAAAAAGTGTTCATAATTTCGGCATCCAAGAAAGTCGACAAATGTCTTCCTACTTTATATAGATTCTAGATTCTCTGCTGCATGTAATGGAGTGTTTAAGTCTAACTGCACCTAATTTATAACTAAATAGTTCCTGAATGATATTCTCGCCCCTTATTATCCTTTGACTGCATTCCACACTTTAATTACAAAAACCGTAAGAAAACTTTCCCTCCTAACTTCAGAAACCATTATCAAGCAGCGCTTCACTAAAGTCTGTTTTTTCAAGCCCCCGCAATCTAAATCCAAGTTCCTCCTTCAGAAAGCAAACTATCAACAGCCATGATATCGAACACATTCTCGCCCGAAGGGCTCCGTACATCCCGCGACTTCGGAAGATTGCAGTCGGACGTACCTGAGGCGTGCCCCGTCACCGGAAGGGATGGAAAAGTATTTCGAATCGGCAGCTACGGCTTCCCAGCAATTTCGCAGGCCATCCGAGTCCTCGCAGGCGAATCACTTTGTAACTTCGTTATGCAAAACGGCGCGCCTTCCGCCCTCCTTACTCGGGCGGGTTCTCTTTCTGGGTGCAAGTTAAATTGCACTCAAAACATCTCGTGAATGACAAAACACGAGGCGTTCCGTCTCCGGCGGAGTTCCATGGATCTCGGCGAAGCAGACGCGGCTGTTCCCGGTTGGATCTGAAACAAACAGGAGCCGGGTGTGTCAGAGTGTGTTGGTGGGCGAGGGGGTGTGTGCAACAGTGGCAGGAAGGATACAGGGTGGAGATAACGGCAGCCACGAGCGAACACCGCTGGCGGAAGGGGTGAAAAAGGAGAAGAAGCTTGATCAGAGGGATGCCCTGCGGGGAAGGCAAGTTTCCTCGGAGCAATCAGTGCCTCGCCACGTTCCTGCTTCGACCACCTACTACCCCTAACGTCTAAACCAACGACGATACATCCTCGACGGTATTCCCAGTCTTCCTCTCTCCCACCTGTCTTTTTTACTCCCCTAACAATTTGGGGATTCAGGGCAATGCGCTCGGCGTTCTGATTCCCGAGAATCTCTCCCTCCTGGGGCATAGACATGTACTCCTCTCGGGATAATGGCCGCTTAACTTGATAGCGTTTTTGGGGGCTGCGCGTGTAGACACGCTGGGCCTTTCGCGAAGTCAGGAACAGAGGAATAGATCTTTAAGCTTGGCAATCTTGCGGGACAGTGGAGGATTAAACGAAGCTTGGGCTTCAGATGAAGTCGAGATGCGTCGAGTGTGCTAGTAATATTGTGGGTTGTGATAGAAGTTGGTAGGGGATAGGTGCCATAAAGGGGACACGTATTAAAAGGGACAAATCGAATTTCCAAAATTCTAAACGCATTACACATGCAAGTTATTTTCCTGTTTATTGCAACACTAGTGCCTAGTCGTTTAAGGTAAATTTCACTACGGTCTCACTTGCAACAGAGTAGTAATCCACGGTTGATGTTTTTCAGCAGTAAAAGTGAAATTTTCATTGGTGTTCTGTGTCGTGTTCTGAAGTCAAGGTATATACAAAGTGTTAAAGTGTTATATCATGAAAATTTGTATGATTAAGATTTAGAATTATAATTGTAATACTAAATAAGTTTATTTTTATTAACGTGTCCCTTTTATGACATATACTGTCCCATTTAAAACCACCTAGTCGTAAAAGGGACATTTCACACTTTTTTGTAAATCGAAGATTTTGTTAATTTCTATTACAATTGATGAGTTTGCAATATATTTTTATTGAAGGGAAATAAACACGCTTTCTTGGGATGTAGTTGTTTTTTAAATACCTATAACGACATTGTCAGAAATGGACGCTAAACAAAAGTGTCCTTTTTATAGCACCTCTCCCCTATTTGCAATGCGAGGTATGGGAGGTTGATGGAAGTTTCATTGAAATTATTTTCTATTTTATAAGTCACATAGTAAATCCAGCTAGCTCATGATTTTGTGAAACTTTTATGAAGTACCTATGCATATTTGCTTTATCTTAATACTGGTCCCATTAATAAGAACTTAGCTGTAACAAGTATCAGCCTCAAATTTCGATAAAATTCCGTGGAAACATGCTGCCCCAATCTCACGGTCCTCGCGTGCTCATTGAAAGTTCCAGATAAGAGCACACAAGCCGACGGTGGATTACAGTTTAAAGAGGCAAACCGGGGGACCCGCTCGAACACGATCCAAAATCGTTATTCATGCCGCTAACGAAACGATTTGTCAAGTTTATCGTTAATGGAGGCTTCGTGAAAGTTCCGCGGCATTTCGACCACTGCCGGCCGATAAAAATGTCGCGTGACTCCCCGGACTAGCTTAATATGACTTATGCTTCTTCGCGCGTGATACGGTGAAGCGAAAGCGACGTCTGCAATTAGTCAGTGGGTATTTAATATTCTTAGCTACGACGGGAGCTCCGCCCCGGCAATATTATAACAATATTTCTCCAATTAACACTCGGAGATTGAAATTCACTTGGGAGCTGAGTTGCAACCACTTCAGCTTCCTCTTTTAGGGATTCACCACCACCCACAGCTTCTTCCACTAGCTCCAAAGATCTAAGAAGGTTCATCACTTCAATAAACCGATAACGCACATTTTTCAGCCGTATAAATTCAACCACCCCTTCGTCAGTGTTACACAGAAAAGTGAAAGCAGCTTAGGCCAAGCGGGTCAAAACAACGAGGCAGGTGAACCCGTTTATAACCAACTCACCAGGGGGACGTTCCCACTGCCAAGTCGAGGAATCGAAGTTCCGCTAATTTAATTCCGAGTCTCAATTATCGGTCGCGTCGGATTCCCCAGGCGGCTCTAACTTTCAACCCTCCGCGCGCAACACCCCGACAAAGGCAGCAAGGGGGCGGCGTCGCTCGACCGCCGAACCTGTAATACACCCGCGAACCAGCCCCCTTGTATTCCACTTTATCTTGGGATTGACGTTTCACCCGCGGCAAACGACAGACCAAGGAACCAGGAAGGATTGCTCTGTGCCCGCGCGCTGCTATCAGACACTCGAGAATAGACCGAGGGAGGCAAAGAAGGGGCGACAAACCCGTGGCTGGAGGGTTGCAACTGTTGAACGAGACTGTAAAGTCGCGGAGAACTCGAAATGGCTTTAATAGAAATACCGCGGATGTTTCTGTACAAAGTATTGCATACTAGAACACCCACTATTTTTCCATAGAACGTGGACCGCGAGCGGGAGACTGGAATACTTATATGCAACGTTCCATTTCGAATATCTGTTTCAGACGGCGCAGTGAAATACAGAGAGGAAGCGAGAGGATAGACGAGAGTTTGAAAAGAAGGGGAATAAGGGAGGCGCAATGGAAAGAAAATGCGTTTCACCCCGCTGGAGGAACTTCTATCTCCCCCACTGATGATTTGACTTTATAATCGAGCCAGGCTCGTTCAATTACGATGGAATCTTTCGTGGAATTTCGCGCAAACAGCGTCGCGATCCCGGTCGAGTCGATCGCGGCGCAGGGTAAATATTCTCTCGCCAAGCAATCGGATGCAGTGGAGGGTAGACGAGATAAACGATCTCGAAGTTAATCATTGGCCGCTGAGAGACGATGTTTGCCCCCGTCCGTTGCAGATAAACAGCTAGTCGGGAAATTATTGGCTCGCGTAGACAGTCGACAGTGAGGCTTCACGTATCGATTAAAATACGTAGGAGTCTTTAGATTTCAAGAAAATACACGAACAGGTTTATACAGTGATTCCTGCTCTACTTGGGCTTATCGATCCACCCTGCGACGTTGCGTTCCACGACAGAAGTGAATTTGATACCCAAGGATCGCATGAATATGTAAAGGGAAGCAAACGAAGCGTTCGACCCCAAAAAATCAGGCTGTCCCAATAATTCTGCGACTCACTGTACGCCTACTCGCTTGCAATCCGGGTCTGGCACGCTGCCAAAGCTTCCCGACCGCGTTGGTAAACTCAATCTAATAGTGGGGAAATTTTTTAATCCGCTGTCTCCCAACCCTCTTGGTTATTTAGCATGTTTCTTCTACGTGGAAGAGTGATCGATGGAAATGTTGGAAACACGCGTGGACGAGCAGGGGAAACGATCGACGCAATTTCCACCTTGGGATTCCTTCCCTCGAATCCTGATTTTACACCTCAGCTAGGGCGGACATTGAACGGCACCGTAAATTACGCTTTAATTAAAATCGAAACGCTTCGATGGCTGTATATACGCGTTTAGCTTCGGGCAAGAAAGAACGTGACAGCTGACAGTGACTAGCTGCCGCGCCACCTTCTCCTTTCTCTACTACTTTCAAAGCTCGCAGTTTTAAACGAGGTTCAATCACCTCCGCTCTTTTATGCGCTTTTATAGGCAACGCCGAGCGCTCGTGGACGCCCTTTTGTGCGGAACAATCGCCTACTTCGGTGCACTACACTTTCATTACGTAACACCGATGGTCATTGTGCCGCTACGTAACGTTGGAATGCACCCTGCTTCCGGCTGTGCCACGGCTCGGGATATCGTCCCTTTCCTCGATACGGCGTTGCGTTAATTCTGATTCGCTAGGGTGGTAAAAGTGGTAAAGAGAGCGCTTCCGGTTTTGGTATTCGGAGTTTGGGAGCTGCGGGGGCTTAAGGAATGAGGGGAAAGTTCGTGAGAGTATGTATCTATTTTTTCCTGTTTTTTTTTTTTATTAACATAATTAATTTGAGTTGAAGAAATAAGGCTAAAGTGTTTAAAAGAGAATTATAATTTTATGTTGAGCCGAGAATATTGTGAAATTTTTGTTCAAGCTGAATCTGTGTATTTTCGTTCTTTTGTTTAAAAAAAGGTTAACGTAGTATTTCGATTAAAAAAAATGGTTTAATAAATATTTGGTGATTTGAAAACAGTTTTCTATTTATTTTTCTAAAATCAATTTTACAATAAGTAATCAAGGGTTTAATTAAAAATTCTAATTCTTGATCATGAAAAGTATCTCTTAAATACACCCGCATAGAATATACGAATTCGCAAAAATTACTGTGCAATTAAATTATCAATTTTCAATATTCCTCTGCTGATTAATTTAATTCCCAAAGAATACAAAGCCTTTCCAATCCCCGGCATTCTTTTCTCCACGTTTCCCACTCACTGAAATTGTAACAAAGGGCGGAGAATTTGTGAAATATCATTTCTCGCTCCAGAGCTCGTGATTAAATTTATTTCACCATTCCGCGATATTTTGCAAATTGTCGAATCCCCGCGGAGCTTTTATTGTAATTTCTGTCGTAACATTCGAACGTGCGGAATTTGAAATATTTTGGTAGACCCTGCGCGTGGTGCAAAGAAATTCAAGGCGCGTCGTTTCCCTTCCGGAATCTGACTATTAAATTATCTTCTTTATCGCGGCAATAATTGCCGGATAATATCTCGCGGGAAATTGTAGAAAAAACCAACGCACTAAACATCGTCGACGATAAAAATGTTCAAACGCCTCGGAAGAGACCCGCGGTCGATATTCAGCGCGAAGTTGGCAACGCATGCGCTTCGATTACTCTCGGCTCGAGGCAACTTCACCGCGGTCCACAGTGGCAGTCTGGCAGTTGGGTGGGGAGGGTTCTTTGGTGATTAAAACCTTGTGTTCTCTGTTCCTAAAAGGAAAGTCCCTTCGATGTAAATAACCGAGGAACCACCACTTCCCGAGGAACTCTAAGAACACGTAAGTACCTACAAATTTTCCTCACGTTCTATCGAAATTCACATTGAAACATCGTGACGTATCCCCGAATGTCACTCGCACCTTCCACGGATCCATATTTCGCATCCACGCCACTCTACAACATCGAATTTCCACGAATCGCATTCTTATCTCCGCATCTCGCTCCATCGCCCTTTTAACTGCTCTTTCGTTCGCTCAACAACATAACCTCTATCGAGCTTCGTCAACGCACAGTATCCTCTGCGATATCTATCGCACCTCCCATTCCCGCACACTCCATCGCATGGAATCGCTGTTCTTCTGACTCAAACTTTCCTCTCAAAGCAATCGTACGAAATCGACTTTTCTTCGTTGCAGTTTCACAGCTCCTCGAGATGTCGACCTCTGCGATATACATTTTAGACGTGAAGGGGAAGGTTCTGATCTCACGCAACTATCGTGGGGACATAGAGACGGGCGTGATAGAAAAGTTCATGCCCCTCGTGATGGAGCGCGAGGAGGAGGGCAATCTCACTCCGATAATACAAACTACTGAGTGTACGTACGCGTACATAAAGTACAATAACTTGTACATAGTCTCCACTACTAAAAAGAATGCGAATATTTCGTTGGTATTCGTGTTCTTGCATAAGCTTGTCCAAGTTATGCAGGAGTACTTTAAAGAATTGGAGGAGGAGAGCATAAGAGACAACTTCGTTGTCATTTACGAGCTCCTGGATGAATTGATAGATTTCGGTTACCCTCAGACTACGGATAGTAAGATTCTGCAGGAGTATATTACCCAGGAGGGGCACAAGCTCGAGATTCAACCGCGTATTCCAATGGCTGTAACTAATGCGGTGTCTTGGCGATCGGAGGGTATAAAGTATCGTAAGAACGAGGTTTTCCTCGACGTGATAGAGTCCGTGAACCTTCTGGCGAATGCCAATGGGAATGTGTTGAGCTCGGAGATAGTGGGTGCGATAAAAATGAGAGTGTACCTATCGGGAATGCCGGAGTTAAGACTGGGTCTCAACGATAAGGTCCTGTTCGAGTCTACAGGCCGCGGGAAGTCCAAGTCAGTGGAATTGGAGGATGTTAAGTTCCACCAGTGCGTGAGACTGTCTCGATTTGAAAATGACAGAACGATCTCTTTTATACCTCCCGACGGAGAGTTCGAGCTGATGTCTTACAGACTGAACACGCACGTTAAGCCTCTGATATGGATCGAATCCGTAATCGAGCGACACGCCCACAGCAGAGTGGAGTATATGATAAAAGCGAGATCGCAGTTTAAAAGGCGCTCCACAGCCAACAACGTAGAAATAGTTATTCCAGTGCCGAACGACGCGGACTCCCCGAAATTCAAGACTACCATCGGCAGCGTCAAGTACTCTCCGGAGCAGAGTGCCATAACTTGGTTCATCAAATCATTCCCGGGAGGGAAAGAATACCTGATGAGGGCGCACTTCGGCCTGCCCTCGGTGGTCGGCGAAGACGTAGAAGGGAAGCCGCCGATACAAGTGAAGTTCGAGATCCCGTATTTCACCACGTCTGGCATCCAAGTGCGCTATTTAAAGATTATCGAGAAGAGCGGCTACCAAGCGCTGCCCTGGGTGCGGTACATCACGCAGAACGGGGACTACCAATTGAGGACGAATTAAATAAAGATGAATCGGCGGCGCGCGGACTGGTCTAAGATGGTACGAGGTCTGATCGATAACCCAGAAGCGAGAACTAGTCGGCTTGCTACGCTTAGTACGCTTCCAAACGTTTAAAGCTAACACTCTAGCCATTCTCACGATTCGATTGTGATCGGTACCGAAATTGAGGTGTACGGAATACAGGAATATTAATTAGCGTTTGCAGTATCGAGCAATAATTCCTCGAGATTAGCGTTCGTTTGAGAGAATGACTTTAGTTCCAATATTCATCCAATTTTATACATACATAGGAATCCTATAATACTTTTTTAGAGACATTTACGTAAGCTTCTTTCATATTGTCGTGAGTCGTGGAAATGCAATGTACTTAATTCATTGGAGGCGCGTATTGTTTGAAGCTACGCCTTGTAATAATATCAGTCGTGGTTTCTGTATGCAGGGTTCATTATATTTTCCATTAAACGTTAGATGAACGTGAGAAGTTGTAAATATGTTGAAGACCATTGTATACCCAGGCGTTCTCATGGAGTTGTTAACAAGTTATTAGACGTTCTTTGTACTAATTTAAGCTCTGATAGTATTACGTCAGAAGTAATTCTATTGTATATCAGTATGACAATAGATTATAACATTGTTATTATTGTATATCGATGTATTAGTAACTTAAGATCTTAAAGAGATGTATTAAATTTTTAATGGAAACCATCTATGTTCCCTCTTAATTCACCACGTCCATCTTTCAATTTTGAGTCAACTTCTGGTTTAGAAAAGATATTCCGAATTCTGCCACAGAGTTCGCCTCGAAGAAGTGGTAAGTATTCCGCGAGGTGACATTAAATCGCGGCAAGGTGGAGACAGAAACCCCGATTAAATCCAAACGCCGCCACAGGCCCTTTTACTCGCGCAGCTAGGAGACACCGGTCACGATATGCAAATTTCCGTCGGGGGACGAGCGTAATAATTTTATGGAAATTGCTGGTCCTGCAAGGAATTTCGAGCGAAACGCATCGGCCGAAGAACGCGCAAGCGTATCGGGAGGGGATGAAAAACAGGGTGCATCGGATGCACAGCGATCAAAGTGGCCTATTCCCATGCAAGAGGGTAGCAGGCAGATACATATTTCTTACACGAATTCAGTGCCCCTTCGTGGTGTCTTCTTCCTAAATTGCTTATTCCGTTTAGTGTCTGCGTGATGTGAAAATAGTTCCCAACAAAATTTCCAGAGAATTCCACGTGATTTTTCTACAATTTTACTACCACTTAATTTCAATTAGTAACCATACAAAACTGATTAAATTTACTGAACATCGATATCCATTTCGTTTATCCAGAGCTTGCCCCTTTTACATCCTCGTGGATATAAATTCGAGTTGGATGATTTACAAAAGCCACTTCGCGCCCGAAAATTCGACCAACAACCCTCAACGCCAGGTTGTTCGCAGCCCGACATAATTCTTCGCGAAGGCAATAAATATTCCACGGCGTCTATTTCCTTTTTCTCCTTTTGCCACCCCCTCACGCCGCTTTGCATCCGGAATTTATGCGTATCAATTCGCGGCAACGGCCACGACGCCGGCCGGTATTTACGATAATGCATTTATCCGAAATTTCCGTCGATGGGATGCGCTCATATGGCGTATATATATAATATATATATAGAGACAGACGTATGTATATGTGTGTATACATATCGCCAGTCTTCGGGGCCGAGATCTGATCAATAAAGGTCAATGTATCCCACCCCCTCTGCAAGTTCTCCGCGCGGGGGTAAGAGCAATTTTCAGCTTATCGGATCGCTGGCGCGGGGGATGCTTCAAAATCTATACGTACACGGTATATAGAAATTCTTTATTACCCGGAAGCGTAATTTATAGTAGAGAGCCTTTATCGCGGCGCGGAGGTGTATTGATGTATACGCGCTATAAATTTCGTTGTGCCTTCTTTCCAGCCGGCCGTTCGCGAGTTCCCCAAGACCGATAACCCGATATTCCTGGCTCCAGCGAAGTAATTAACGAAACCCGAAACTAATCTGTCGCTGTAGGCGTGCGTGCTCGCGTGTCAATTAACTCTGCCCAACGCGGTTGCTCCCTCTGCGTATCGTCGACGCTTCGCGGCGCATTTCAACGAGATGGCAAGGTAAGAATTTATGCTAATTTTTTCATTTTAATTTTTGAATAATTTAGGTAATTTTGATATATATGTAATTGAGAGACTACTGTCGCTTGTTAGGGCTTGGGAATTTTTAGGAGGCTAAAATATATTTATTTCAGTGTAGTCTATTAACTTTCCTGTGTAAGAATTATATTTGTAATGGTGGTTCCACTTTGGGAACATTTTAAAAGATGCAACTTCCAAGCAGAGATGGGCAAGAATTATTAGAAATAAAAATTTGTGTATGAAATTTTTATTTAAAATAAGTTTTGCCCATCTATCTTCCAAACTACAATTTTATGTTCTACAAAGTATCTTTATCTATTTTTTAAAAGCATTATTTCTAAGATAAGAAGTTACCCATCGCACAGAAGAAAGTCTAAAGAATACACTAATATATTTTACCAACAATTAACCCGTAATAAATGACAAACGCCAATCGATAAACAAAGTCAATAACCAGTCTGCGAAAGCCCTTCAGGAACGAACAATCCGTCAAAAAAGGAGTTTCAAGGGAAGAGATCGCGACGCAATTTCGCAGATTCGTCTTTCCCGCGCGGTGTTCCGCTAATAGAAAAAGCAAATTTACCGCCGGCGTCGAGGAAATTCGATTCGAAATCAGGGGTTGGGCCGCGGGGCGACAGGCGTTGCGCGCGAGCTCCTTGGGCGATTCTCTTGCGTTCTTGCTTCCTTAGGGCGTCTGGCTCGATCGGTCCCCGTAGCGCGAAGGGATTCGAGAGATTCCGGAGAGGCCGATTTAAAGTTGCGCCCGAGATCCTGTCGCGAAAATCCACGGGAGACATTTCGTCGTCTCCGCCGCAGGATATTAAAACTTTCGCAGGGAATATATATAGCGGCTGTCAACTCGACTGGATACGTGGCGGGGCAGGGGGGGTGGTCGTAAAAAAATTCGACTCCAAGTGTACGGGGAGAAAAAAGAGTATCCGAAGTTTCTAGCCCCTCGGGTACGGCTGGGCGCGAAACTATCGTCTGGCCGAGACTCGGGTTTCGTGGTCGTGGAAATTTCACTTAGGAGTATCAGTTGATTCAATACACGGGATTGGCTTCTATTTTGCCTAGCTGGAGATATCTACAATCACTCACATAATTGACAAAAGTAATATTACTTTAGGAAAGAAAGAAGAAAAAACAATACACTGGCTTTTGTAATAAACTATGAGCCACTTGTTCTATCGCAGAACTTGCAATTTCGTTAGTTCGTTAATGGTGACGGTTTCCAAGACTGTCTCTGTGGAGGCTGGTCTAATTGAATCTAACCGAACAAAGCGAATAAATAGAACACTCTGTGCTGCAGCGTTTTTGGTGGAACTTGTATTAATTACGCAGTCGCATTTGAGAGGCAGCAAATTGGCACGTATCTCGTCGTTATAATGTCAGCGTACCGCGCGCCAATTTGAGGGTTAATTTGACTGGCGCGAGGGGTAAATCGCGCGCGAGGCGCCGTCAAACGACGTCCCTAATTCCGGGCTCCATTGAATTACAGAAATATGAATCGTAAAACCCGCGGATAACTTCCGCGGTGTCTGGCGTTACACCCGCGGAAATACGTTCCGGAGGAGTTTGCTGTTCGTAATTCAACTGGAGTTTATGCTCCTTGTGTACAAAGCGTTAGCGAGAAGTTACACCGTAGAAATACTCCGTTATGAATCGCGAAAGTTGTCCGTTTCCGGCGGAAGTGGTACGCGCGCATACGTTTCGCGGATCGTGCCTGACACGCGGCAGCGTTTTGTGAATGTAAAGCCGTAGAAACTCGCTGAAAAATCGCTTCAGGACCTGTTCTAAATTCTTCAGGGAAGTAGGGACGGCGTGTCGTGTACAAGTAAATCGAAAACGTGGGAGACATTCTTCTGAATGTTAAATGGGATTGCTGTTAATTCTGTGTATTTATTGGAAGTCTTCTGAACAATTTTCATTGGGAAGAATTTTTATGATAATGCACGTGCGAAGAGTTATAGAGGAATTAATTCCATACGTGTCGGTCTGCGATCGCGTCTGACTACGTACGGCGTTGTTCCACTTACTCGCGTACCACCGGATGCGCGACTCACTGTCAATCACAATTCTTTACGTCTGTATTATTTTAAATATACATTGTTCTGAAAAGTGTGTCGGGTAAAGGTATCACCGACTTTTCAAAGGAATACTTTATCAATTCCATTAAAAACTCCAGTTACACGGTCCAAAGTAGTCTGAACCTTTCTTCTTCAGACCAAACGACATCTCCCTTCGTGTAATAAATTTAAAAAAGAAAACACCCCGCAGCAGATACATCGAAATACTCCGTATAAATGAGAGGAGAGACAGAAAAAGCACAGAGAAAGAAAAGAGACTTGGTTACTAAATCGAGAACTCGTCTAAAGTGAAACACTTTGTTAGAAACGTTTGGAAATCGGCTCACAGTCAGAGGCTCCGCATAAACTTTAATTACAATTTTCTCCAAGCGTGAACAAATTTCAAAGCTGTTCGTATCGAAAGTTCCACGGCCCTGGCGCGTATGTAGCGAGCGGTTTTTGAAATTTCTTTCAATCTGTGCCAGTTTCTGCGCGGGGCTTTAACGAACTGGGACACCGAGTGCATGTCAAAGCGTGAGGCGGCGCGTAAATTAAACGACGTTCAGTTTACAGGCTCGTTCTTCAGGGACGCGTCTCGTTTCCTAAATGCGCGGCCGCGATAAATAAAAGTATACGTTTAGCTTTCGAATGGCGCGGCAGTGGCTGAAAGCGGGTAGCTCGCCGGGCGGGATGAAAAGAGTTTATGCACGCGTGCTTGGGCGTGTAAAATGGTAGGGAGAGGCTAGCTTCCGCAGCAAGATCCTGAATTAACGGGGACCTCCTCCGAAAAAGGCTGGCCTTTGCCGGCGGCCCAGGAGAAAACCAGAGCGCCTTGAAAGTGCTCGAAAAGTGCGCTTTCAACCGACTCTCCCAAAACACCCGTCGAAAGAAACGAACTCCCTAATTCCCTGCCACTCGATTACAACCTCGTTTCCGTAGAATCTCTGCGTTTTCTCGTCGAGGCTCTCCGCATTGGAAATCTCCTCGCGAGCGTTTGATTATTTCGCGGCTCTATGTTTCCCTGATTTCGAATTCATCCTCGATCCACAACTTCGCAGTGGAGTTTCCCAATTGGGAAGAAGATACTTATGGTTCGGTGGAGATGGATAAATGTGTTTGTGGTTGGACGTTCATCCGAGGAATATGAAATCCTCGTCGACGTGATACCGAGGAAAAGCGAGCCGTGGTTTTCCTCGAAACGAGATTCCGAATTACAGGATGTCCTGGGAGAAAGCAGCATTTACCGGAGTCGTTTAGGGGAGAAGCGTGCCCCGTCCTCTGCATGAGTACAGCCGCAGGTCGCGCGCACCCCATTGATTTATCTTTGGGCGAGAAAGAAGAGGCGAAAGGGATGGGTGTTAAAGGTTCGACTGTGGAGGGTGGCTGGAGTGACAAAACGCCACCCCTTTGGGGAAGACCGCGGGATCCGTCATTGGCTTTGGGCCAATTGGGGTTCCTTGTTTTCGCCCCCTGACTTCGACATCTGATTGCAAATTACCATCCGCGCGAGACGACCTAGGGGTCGCTGCGCTATATCGTCATCAAAGATCGATGCCTGTCGGAGAGATTTGCTTAGAGACATAGACTCGGTTGGGTACTGGCGTATTTAGAAGACACCAAGTCCCAGAAAAATAATTACCATTTATAATTATATATATAAAATAAATAATTACCATTTATAATTATATATATAAAATAAATAATTACCATTTATAATTATATATATAAAATAAATAATTACCATTTATAATTATATATATATAAAATAAATAATTACCATTTATAATAATAATTATATTTTTACAAAATCTTGATTAATTCTAATTCCACTCCAAAGCTCTCCGTTGCCATAAAACTTAAACTGAAACACCAAGTAACATCTGAATTTTAACTCCAAAGTGGTAAAGACACGAACTCGCCCAGGAATTCGGACATTAAGAAGACGACGAACCGCCGGCGTCCACCGGAAGCGAACGCGAGCCCTCGCGTTTTCTCGGCGCGACAGGGCCGCGCAGCCACCGCGGGCATCGGGGAATGCAAATAGAGGGTAGTTTGGAGACGATGCTCGTCCCTTCGGCGTTAAGCTCGGGGGGTTAATGCATTCGAGTATCGCGACGCTGGCGTACGCGCGCGTATGCAAATACGCGGCGAAGAGGCCGTCGCGCAACACGCGGAACGCAGTAGTAATGTCAATCCCCTCGATTGTCGGCGTTCCAACCCCCGTTATGCAGATAAATACGGCGCAACGACGCCCCACCGGGGGCGGCACGACAATATTGCGAATTATATGGGCCGACGATAATTTCCGGCCGCTGCGGTAACGAACGGACGCTTGAGAACGAACAGGGACACGGCGGGGGAGGGTTGCAATTTCCAGAAGCTTTTCGATGTTTCGAGCGGGACGCAGTCGAAACGAAATCAAGGGGCTGCTCGAGCCCCACTCTCGAGGCTACCCCTGTCGTCCTGTTTCTCGGCTATTGGGGCAAATCTGGGGGCAAACACTTCTGTCGTTCAAACAGACAGGCAAGTCGACGCGATGTAAAGTTTCGGGTCGCGTTCGGTGTGACTCGCAGCGAGATAAGTGATCTCCAGTGGGCAATTCACTTTGCACCGGCTAGGAGTCGATGAGTATAAACGCGCTGTAGAATATTAAAGGTCTCTGAGTAAATATTCTAGCTATCTGGATTTCAACAATCTCGCGAAAGCTGTGGTAGAATTCTAGTAGTATTAGTCGATGATTAATCGGGCGTAAGTAGAGTGGGATTTTTGTATCAGATTTTATTTTATTCTCCTGTGTAGGGGTTAGCTGGTGCGCGATATATAGCGAAGTTTATATCGTAAAGGTGAAGTTAGTCGGGTAGATCGGATCTTGGGGTCGTATACACGACGGTCTGATAAAGAATGAAACATTCATGCAGCATTTTTAGATACCCTCCCTGATACACCGAATCCAATAACGGCAGTCAGGCTGGAAGGATTCATTTATTTCCATTACCGTCACGGTCGATTAGTGGAAATTCCATCCAGGGGAGGACGGTTAGTTATTACAGTAACGCTGTCAGATAATCGAACTCCAGATAAATGCAACCCCAGCCCGGCTGCTTGTGCGCGTGCCGTGTGTGCTTGCTTGTGTGCAAACGTCGACAAATTACCCACGGCCGAATAATGTGTCGGTCGCCGTTAAACATGGGAATTGCGGCGGGGGATCTAGCTTGCACCAAATTTGCTAATAACAATCAGTAGTTTCTATTGACGCTCCCATTTACGAGTGCGATCCTTTCTTCTCTGACTGCCAAAAATAGATGAAGAATACTCTTCTAAAACTTTAGTTTTTGTCAAATAAATTCCCGAATATCACTTTAAAAAAAAATAGACAGTTATACTAAATAGAGTACCCCTTTAATCTCCGAAATTGTCTACTATTTGCTGCTTTCTTTCGACGAAGGCAGTTATCGTTAATGCTCTAACAATAACAATCGAGAGCTTCTTCCATTACCCATGAATCCTTCGTTCCTCATCCCCCTTCGCAAAGAGAAGAGGGAATGAAAATAGACGCGCCACGCGATTGACGTATCGTAACAGGTTTCCCCGATCCCGAGCAAAGTTCCTCGAGAAAATTGTGCCTCTTGAACGCATTATCAGAGGCACTAGCAAGGCGACGGTAATTAAATAGAGTGACGCAGCCGAGACTTTGCGCCAAGCTCGCAACCCCCAGGGAGGGGCGGAGGGGTGGGGGGCGACGAACCGCGCGCGTTGCTTTCGTTGCACTTGAATGCATTAGCGGAGCTTAAAGTTGAGACTACGGTGACGACGGTGTCTCCTTGCATTTGCATTCGGTGTAGTGGCCACACGCATTTGCATTTAGTTGCGAATCATCGCCGCGCGTGACTCCCGGCGAGCCGTCGACACCTCGTCGCCCCGGGCGGAGGCGTGGACGCGGAAAAAATACGCTCCACGTCGCTGTCCTTCTTCGGCGGAACGTCACGCGGCGATTCATTGGTTTTTGAAAGTGAACAAGGGTTCTCGTAAACAAGCGAAAGCAAGATGGCATCGATTTTGACTTTTGGGGAATTTTGAGACTGTGGAAATTGAATTTCCTTAGGTTTCAATTGAGAAGCTGTGTTTATTAGCAGAGGGGAATAAAGGAATAGAAAGGAAAGTATAAAATATGTGGTGTCAGTGGAGACCCGAGAAGTTTTTTATAGGAGTTAGAGGAAGGCCACTTTTATGGCTAGAAGCTCGTGTCTCGCCTTCGTTTTACGCCGCTTATTTCCAGCGAGGGGAGATTGTATTATTAAGACGTCGACACGAATCATCCCCTCCCGTCCTCGCTGCAATTTCGCGACGTCGAGGGTAGGTGCTTAAAATATCAAGCAATAAACATCTCGGCGAGGATTTACGTCTACCAGTGCTTCGGCACTTCCAGCCCCCGTTCCTAATTAGAAAAAAAAGGAGGCACGAGTCGTTCCTCGCATAATTCCTGCTAGGTACGGCGGGCTTGGGAGGGCGCGTGCGTTGTCAGGGTTTTCATTAGAAATCCCGATGGGGCCGCTCGTTTTTCAGGCGCTCGACGAAGGGCCCAAGATTATTGACGTTTATTACAGGGAAAATAATTCTCCGCCCGCGCGTAATAGTGTTCGTGTTTCGATCGAGCCGTAAGGATTATCCTCGACAAAGCAATATCCTGTCCCCGTAACTTGAGCATCGCAAATATTAAACACGCGAGGAGGAAAGCCTCGTCGACCTACCGACGACAGGACGCAACAAAGTTTATTTTTAATCGAGACTCCCAGCTCCGATCCGATGAACGGGAATCCTGTCTGCTCCTCCCTCTCTGCGCCACCTCCCTCGTTTCAATAATTTCGAGGAAACGACGCTTTTTAATATCGGACGATCGAGTTGTGCTCCGCGTCGAAGAGATAGTTTCTATTCCCAGCGCCGTGTCGAGGCTGCTTTTCAAGACGAGCTTGGGACGCGACGCGACATTAATAACGTTTCCCTGTGGCCGAAGAAACGGATTCGAGATGTCACGTCGTCGATATCCGTCCCTCGGTTCATAAATATCTGACGCGAAAAGGGAGAGTTCCGTGCTGGCTGCTCGAGGCACTTAATAATTTGATTTCCAGAGCCCTTAATATTCGTCGCGATCGTGACGACGCGTTTCAAAGAAGCGTCGGGGCGATGGTAAGAAATATATTCGCGCCAACACGGAGGGGAGTGTTATATAAATTATTTAAATAAGGGGGAATTTATATAAATAAGCAGTGAATCTCAGGGATTAAGCTTTGGATGATTTTGTAATACAGATACTGATTGCTTTCGATTACTTTTGGAGACGAATTCGTGTGACTTCGACGTGCAAATTGGTAAATGCAAATTGATGATTATTTTGGAAAGAGGACATTGGAAATGTAGAGTGATATTTATTCGTTCCTGACTAATTGTGAGTTTCAGTGTAAAAGGATATTCTGTTTTACTCGCACATTGAAGTTAAACTCCCCGGTTCTTAGTGAACGATAAATTAATATTCGCTTCCGCTTTTAACTAAATTAATTCTCGATCCTTTTCCTCCAAACTCGTCGCAAACACGACAGAATTTTCCGTATGGGAAAACGATGCCCTTTGAGCTGAAAGCAGGATTTAGTTTCGCATGCTTCGACGCTAATCCGCTTTAATATCAGAGGAATCTCGCGCTAACGAAGCAGCATCCGTTGCTGTTCCATTTTTAATGATAATTAAATTCGTTGCTTGCTTTGTCCCTCCTCGGTTCCAACGTGAAACGCTTCTGCGCCACACTTCCTTATAATCTAAATGAGCATGCATTTCTGCTGTTTTTCCACCGGACCAAAATACGGTTTCCTATTTGAAAATGTTACGTCTCCAACGTATTGCAGAGATCGTTAATTACTTAGTCTGCTTGGCAATGATACGAATGTGAACGCGTAATTTCGTGAGATTTTTCTTAAATGAACTCTGGTGGAAATTGAAGATGTGCTTTTTTTTTTCGCGCGTACCTTAACCTGGCTAAAGGTTGACTCAAAATTAATAGTGTAGAAATTTGTGTGACGTCCAGGAAGGCAACTTTGAAGAAGCTACCAATGCCCGTGTTTTTCTCGGCTACCAAAAGCAAGAGGCAAAGCTTAAAGATCTTAGCTTCGACGCCGGTAAAACGAAGTAAATCTCATTAAAATCTCTGTGCGAGTTTCACTCCTTTCTGGCTCGGAAGGAAAAGAAAGGACTGGGAACCTCGAAGGGCGTCGTTAATTAACTCTGTCCGTCACGGCAGGAGGAAAAGTTGGTTCCTTCGCAATCTCAGACGTGGTGTGGGGATTTGTTTACAATAATTCGTGGGTGGACATTATTGCCAACCAGATGATTACAGTTTTCAATGACGAATTCGATGTTTCAAGCACGAGAAATTTTTTGTGGGAAGATGGAAGATTTTTATTAGAATTTCTTGCACAATTTATAGGAAATATGTTTATAATGTCGATATACTATTTCTAGTTGGAAACTAACAGTAAGGTTGTTTTTTGCTTCATAAATACCAAATCTTACAATTCAGTACCATGTATTATCTATTACCATCTATTACAGCATTACAGCCTATGCCCTGTGATTGCTGCTTGGTTACTAATCAGTTGGCTACTAGCTGGCCCTTAATCAATTATCATTTGGCTACTAATTGGCTACCAGTGCAGCTAACGCTAACAGAGATTACTAAGAGAAGATATTAGTTTAATAAAAAATAACAGGAATCACTTGGCAGACAGGGAGGAATTGTAAAATTTGATTAGACGAAGGGTTTAATGTACAACGGAAAGAAAAACGAGCGATCAATTAGTTAATTTAACGTGACAGTTCGGGTGTCTTGCTGCCTTTCGACGAAGTGCCTTTTCCCCTTGGCTTCTCTTCGTAATTCAAGTCAAGGACGACACTTCGTTTTACTGGTGTCTTCGCTGTCGATGAATGTACAATATAGCGCAATAAATGTCGCGAGAAGGAAAAGAGAGAGAGAGAGAGAGAGAGAGAGTAAAGAATAGCTGGCAGAATTCATTTAATTGCCTTCAGTGTTAATTAGTTTGTCCGTCGCTTCTTACGACAAGAGGAACTTCTATATAATAACGAGGGAATTTATCCTGACGTGGATATAATGGATTTGGATTCTTGATATAATTGCTAAACGGAACGATTCATTTTAATACTCGGAAACGGAGAACGTCTAGGTAACAGAAAAAAGTTGAATGTAATTGTTAAATAGGGAGGGTGGAAAGTACTGTCTAACAGTTTTCCATTTCTAAAACTTTCTTCGTGTTTCAAACGAGAAACTTAATTCGATAAAAACTCGTCGAACATGAAGGAACAATTGGTGGTAATTTCCCTTCGGGGTGATGGTTATTATTAACAACCTTGGAAGATTATAAGCTTGCGGCCTTTTCACAGGAGACTCTCTTCTGGGTGACGACTAGTATTATTATTATCAATCGTCTTTATTACTCTCATAGAAGAGGTCTGAATATTTACAAAAGTTTAGTTTATAGTTGGCAAGCCTAACTATAAACTAAACTAAAATAGGGACAACAAAACAAACATTACAAAAATAAAAATAAACAAGTAAAATAATCTTAAATAAACTTAAAGTAATAAAATAAATATTAGCTCGAGATTCTAAACCAAACATGAGAAAACACAAAAGTAAACTAAACTAAAGTAAAATAAAAAAGCATATCATACATATTTTAAACATCTTATATATTAGACTTAAACCAACACCCTTTCTGCCCCAAAACTCAGCTACGAACCAAACAAGCATCTCGCACAAAGCAACCCTTACACCACCCACCCCATTATACTCCCCCATCTCTAATTAACGAACTAATAACACGAATACGTCAATAGACGTCACATACAGGCCAATCTATACGGAATCAATGCCCCCGCGAGTTTCCTCAACCCCGCAGCCACCCCTTTCGACGAGAACTCATTTACATCCGCGAGAGGTAGGGGAGTGGGGGGTGAAAGTGTTCGAAGTAAGACCAGGATCGGGAGGAATCTCATTTAGTTTCGAATTTCACTCCCACCAAGGAGATACTGGCTGGAGAAATGCATCAGGGAAAGAGAGGAGGAGAGGCAGACAGAGCATCGATTATACGGGGCGTCGTGTCGATCGTACTTAAAGCGACACCGTGTTCTCAGTGTAAACGTAGCTCGACGTCTCGAAACTACTTACAACCCCCCAACTCCTCGCCCTATCCTTTGGCCCCTGCTTTGTCGATTCGAGTAAACATTGGCTTGTTTGACCGAAGGAAAAGTTGTCGGGGAGAGGGAGACCGACACAAGACTCGTCAACCACCGCGACACGGGGCTGAAGAATACGGATGTAAGGGTTGACGATGGTGGCGGCGGTGCAGGCGACGAGTCCTTCGATTTTCTTTTATTTCCCAGGCCTCCCCCTTCTGGCAGGCTTTATTCCTCCTTCTTCCTTCTTTTTTTTTCTGTCCATTTCAACGAGGAGGCATTCATTGTCCACTCGCGAACTTTTCGAGCTTTCGGGCCAGAGGAGGCACACAAAAAGGAAAATAGAGAGAGAGAGAGGGTAGGAGGAGGAGATTGATTGTGAGACCGCCAGGCACAGACCAGTCTCGCTTTCTCTGGCCCACCCTTCAACTCTTTCCTACGCCTTCCCCCGTTGCTTCGCGAGGCTTGATGAATTTATGATAACGCTTAGCGTCCGGATCCAAGCGAGGATTTCGCTTTTCTTATTGTTTCGTCGGATGCAGAGGGTTCGTCGGAGGCAAGAGGCGAGAACGAGGGCGTGATTAAGGGAGGGGTTTAATGATTGGCGATTGGCTGAGGTGGCGAATTATGGTGTGATGTAACACTGGAATACAGTTTGCCTAGTCAACAATCGCGCAAAAGTATTTATACTAAATGGGGTGGAAAGTACTTGCACGCTAAATTTAATATTCTAGGGATGCAATAAATAACGAAACCCAGGCAAACGCGACCCCCCAGCTACGCTACGTAAACAAAGCTTTCTGGCCCGTAATTTTAGAAGCATATTTCGTGAAATGTTAACACTGTTTACTAGCTAGCCACGTGTAACTTCCAAACAGGGAGTTTCTTGGAAGCGGACTGAACACACGTGATCAAAAATGTATAATGACGAGTGAGGGTGGAAATTTAAGGGGTAGGTGGAGGATATTCATAAAGTAAAATTGCAGTAATTTCTCAGAATTAACGAATATGGAGACGCATGATCGCTGTTAATGTCGTTTTACAGCACAAGACGAAGATCCTCCCTCGGGCTAGTTTCTTTCCTGAAATAAAAGGTTCTTCATAGAGATAAATGTCTACAATCGGCGAATCTCCACTCGCTTCGAAGACAGTGTGCTCGAGCAGATCCGCGAACGTATATATATTTCGATCTCTTATCTTCCACCGCGAATGTAAAAGGCTCATATTTTCAGCCTCGCCATCGCGTCTCCCCTATTTGTACATCTCTTTTCTCTTTCCGCGTGTTTGCACGCTCAATATGCACGCGTCTTGAAACCCCCGCATCCAGCCAGACTTTTCTTCTCCTCCATTATTAAATATTAATATACCTTACGGTTTTCACGAGGAAACTCGCGGATCCTCGCCGAGGAAATACGGACGCAAGGAAATCCTCTAACGTGGCCGTGTATTTTTCCTCTCCCCTCGCCCTGCTCCCCGGGACACATCTGGGTACACAGAAATCCCGGCTGATTTTTCTTTAAACATGGATTTTAAAGAGTCTCCTCCTCGGGCTTAAAGTATTTCGTCGATTTCAAGCGCTGGATTATTAAGAGCTTAGAAGAGTTAGAAGCTTCCCTTAGATTGCTGGGGAAGTTGGAGTTTGAAATAAGGTAAAAGACCCAATACGTGGACACGTCCCAGTAGCTGGACACTGGTGCAAAAATACTGATTAGTACATTTAATATCCGCTTCATCCAAAAAAGAACTATTTTATTTAATTATTCAAATATTTAGTAAAATATATTCCTTTTTTTTTTTACTAAATATTTGAATAATTTAATAAAATAGTTCTTTTGCACCAGTGTCCAGCTACTGGGACGTGTCCACGTATTGGGTCTTTTACCTTAGTCTACTTTTTTCTATGTCAATTTCAAAGTTCGATAGCTGAATGACGGTTTATTCAGTCTATTGTTCGTAGATGAATTAGCTTTTTTTGGTATTCACGAAGCAGGAGATGGGAAGATACGAAAAGTGGGCGATCCTCTCGTCATTTCGTCAAGGACGATGAATTTGTGGCGACACTCTGAGATATTTTAAGGGATTCCCTCGACAATCCTGAACGCCGACGCTGCGATCTCTATTTCCCGGTGAGGGTACGATGGAGGAGGCGATGGATCCTTATCTCGGCTCGTCGGTTTGATTCGAGATTGGGGGAACGTATTCCCAATTTTCCTGCGTGGATCGATGCCGTTGCTCCCAATTCCCGACAATTTACAGTCTCCTTGTCGCGCCCAGCAAATTAGATTACTCAGGGAGCCTTGCAGAAGTTTTCTGGTTGCTTTGCCCTTTCCTTTATTTACCTCGATTTACGGGGATTCCCGGAGAGGGGGTTTCCACTCCGAATCTGGCGGAAAATTAGCGCGTCCTGCTTCTCCACGGAAGCTGAAGGAATCCTGCGGCAGGATGGTACGGGGCGATGGGAAATTCCGAACCAATACGGCTGGGACATAATTTCAAATTCTCTTGAAAAATTCCATAACCATCTAGCGGCTTTTCTACGCATATTGGACTTGAAACTCGAAACCAAGAGTGAGAAGGAACTGAAGAAGCTGTATAAAATTTTAACAAAGTATCAAGTATAAATTTATCTTAGCTATTTACATCCAAATTTTCTATAAATAAAAGCCAGACTGGTATTTGCCTTTTAATATTAATTAAATTCACGAAGATGGAGTGTTTCGTAATTTTCATTATTATCGTATCACGAATTACGAATAATTTATGTAATTAAATGGACTTCGCCCATCGAATCAATAACAATCGTTAGTTCGCATGGTGTTGCGTAAAGAGACGTTGACGTCCGATTAATTATCGCCGTCCTGTGTATTACAGTGGATAATTTATACCTGAATTATATGCAAATGGGAACAAACTGTATAAACGAACTGGATCTCCTAAAATAACACTAAAGCTCAGATCCCCAAGTAGTTTGCAGAGAAATGTCTGTAAGAACTGGAAGGTCAAAGTGCAGGTTGGAAAACGATGGAGTACCGAAGATTCGGAAGACCGAAATTGATGAAGGCGATTCGTCCGCGAAAGACTTCTCGCATTTCCAGGACGAATGGTATTCGAGGCCGAACGAAGTTACCGTTCAGGGTGGAATAAGGGCCAATAGCCTGTAACAGGTAATATTACAGACGTAATTTCCTATCCGCGTTTCCCTCGGCAAACTCTCGACGATTCGCTCCCTCAGCCCTGCCGCCAAGCAGCTCGCTGGAAACGGAAAAGGGATTTTCAAGGAGACGAGGAGATAACGTAAATTTACTGTCCAGTTGTTTTCGATTCTCTCCCTCAGCTATCCTTACGGGATTTAACTTCGTTTTAATAAACGCAACGAGTTTCATTGCCGGCCCCGCGGTTTATCAAGGAGGAAGAATAATCCTTCGTTTACGGGAGACTTCAGCCGTCCCCCCCCTCTGCCAACCCTTATTCGCCCCCCTGCCTTTTATGCCTTTGACTGGAAAGCGGAGAAACAGTAAGGGCTTTATGAAGTAACGCAAAGCTCTCGTTTCAAACTTCCCTTATCGTATCCCCCTCGCGGAATTGCGAATCTGATATTCGTTATCGGTAATCCCGGGATTGTTTCTGGAGGGAAAGTCGAAACAGAAATGAAATAGCTTGGAACGGGGAATATGTAAAGCCGCCGAGGACTTTCGGTAAGAATTTCGCGTGGAACAAAAGGGAGAGTTTGCGCGATTGGGGTTCTGAATCTTCTGGGGAAATTAAAACGTAATCTACTGTTATTTCGTACATAATGTCCCTTTTGATGCCAGTCGACGGTGGATTTCGAGTTTTCCCAAAAGGTAGGACAGCAATCAGTTGCTTTTTCCGCGCAGCAATTTTTTCGCGGCAGTTAACGGTGTGTGCCGCCGGTTTTGCAATCAGGTGGATTCCGAATTATAACAGTGACACTGTTGGGGATTGCAGACTCTCTTCCAAAATCCCACGCTTCCATTGCCATTAAATTACGAATTTAATGGGACAATTTAATTGTAACCTGATTCGTGGCGATCGTCTGCGTGCAAATGCCGGCGCAGCGAAACATGATAGTTCCTGTTACACCCTTCGGTAAGCGATAGCAGATAATCGTAGAGCGCATCAGTAGAAATATACGGGATAAGTCAGCCGCGGGCGTGAACTGCAACTGTTAACCGCCAACTTCGCTCGTAGCAAAAGGCATAAATAGCGGCAACTCCGTGCTACAGATAATGCTACGGGGTAAATGTGTCTCCGTGTTGCCGGTGACAATAGATAACTGTAGAACAGTCTAAGTAGAAATGTATGGCATAAGTCAGACCGAGCAGGTTCTACTGCCCGCCAACCCCGCTATTAACTTTCCTCGTTACCAGTAACCTTGATATCGCTTGGAAGCACACATAATAACAAGTTACACGCGTCCGCGGTGCTTGAAACTTCATTTCTAAAACAGAGATACCTACTCGATTGCCAGCATCTAACTTTAACTGTTAAAAACGTTGATTGTTACGTCTTTGATTAGTTATTTGTTTCTGTTTATTTTATTATTTTTTAGTTATATTTTGAATTCTGTATTTTTGTTCAAAACTGTTCATATTTGTGTAACTAATGGGTTCTCCCGTCAATAAAATAATAATAATAATAATAATAAAACGAATTTGGAATTCTTGGGTTACAGATGATCTGGTTTTGACAAATTTTCTCAGCTCAGATTTTCCTATTACACATCGACAGCTTAATGCAATAAATATATGTCCACTTTTTTCTGAAATTTGAGTTTTTATATTCAACAAATAGTTCTTTACTGTTTCTTCAGGCTGGGTAAAAATCACATTTATATCTACTTCATAAATTTGTCAAAAATAATATTTTCCTTCAATCTATCCCCCTCAATCTTACATGTCATTACACTTTTAAACCCATTTTTCTTAAAACTCTAAAAGTGTACATACAATATTTGTTCACTAAGCTATCGATGCTCCCCTTGTTGTTAGTACACATTTCGGTGTCTGTTATCAAATTGCAAAGTGGAAGCAACAGGATTATAATATCGACAGAATCTTCGCAGGATCAACCACCCTTCTCAAACTTAGGTAGTCAAGCATTTCTGACCCTTTGCAAAATGCCCCCAGCAGATAGTTCAAAATGATTCCTTGCGAATATAGAAATGAAACTAAAGACATTCCCTGAGGAAGCTCGCTAACGAGCTCGTGGAGATTCTTCGAACAGATCGACCACGGTGGAAACTATCTGTTCCGCCATTGTTTTAAGGATCTATGCGGGGGAGAAGTAATTTTCTATGGTGGTCCCCGAACAATCGCAGCGGGGAAGGAAGGATCGCGGGCGGCGGCAAGGAAACGGCGGAATTTACTGCGCCCGACTCATTTCGGGCCCCCCTCGGAATAAATGGACACTCGTCTGGTGGGGATGTAAGCTTGCGGGGAAAAGACGCGGCTCTCCCGTGGTTTATCGCCGAGACAAACGGAGCGATTAAAGCAGAAATAAACGGTTCACTTACCGGCGTCGCCCGCGCGATTCATAAAGCCTTCTAAATGTCCATTCCCGCGCCCGCCAGACGTGCCAGACATGAGAAATAATCCGTGGATTTCCCTTCCCTGTCCTCGATGTCTACGCGTTCCACGGGAATTAAGCGCCTCTTCAGAATCCACGGGGCTTGCGGCCTGGGTGCGAAGTGTGCCCTGCGACAGAATAAAACTGTCCTGTCACTCGAAGATACCATGGCGACAACAATGATTTCTTTAAACACCCGAGAGAAAGTAAAATTCAACGGAGAAGCTATGGAAATTTAAAAGTATTCACCCCCTGAATTGTTCATGTAATTAATCACAGGGATACTGAAGTGTAGGGGCAACTTTGAAGTCCGAGATGAGGACCCAAAGTATTCTCGTAATAAAGTGTGCTTGTAATTACTGCAGCTAATTGATATTACAGATTAGAAGTTAGTTTGTCAGTGTCGTTTGATCAAACGAGACAGGAAGCTCCTTCCAGGTCCGAGAAATAATGACTCGCGATTTCTCGCGCCACTGACATCAATTTCCGGCAAAGACTCTGCTAGATTTAATCCCAGCACGGTGCGCCAGACCCATCCGCAAGGCGTTGCTACTCGAAAAGTTACACTTTTCCTACAGCCCCTTGTGTACTTAATCAATATTGATGTTGGATCAAGCCGCAATTCATTCGACGCGTTCTCCTCGCCTTGTATCGGATATCGGCGCAAGTGACAGGTTAAGCTTGGTTTACGGCGGGGAATAAAGGGCGGGGAAATGACACTGATCCCGCCGGGGAAATAAGAAGAATTATGATCGATAATTTTTCAGAGCGACAGTGGAAATAGCAAGGAAATAAATCGCGGCTTTGATACGTGGTGGGCTTTAAACTTCAGTTGGTAATTACCGTGTAATAAACAGCGAGGCCGTGGCTTGATAACGATTTCCTAGACGGAGCATTCAGTTTCGGCGGAAAGTAATATCCCAGTTTAATTTATCCTCGCGTCTTGAATACGTGCCTCATCTCTTGTTACATCCGGCGTGAACGTTACTTCAAAATATCACTCGTTAACAGGCATAATTGTGATGATAATATAAAATTCCCCGCTGGGAGTCGTTCAAACAGAGCTTCCAGTTTACACGAGAGCCGCATTTTAATTGAATACACGGGGCATGAGTTTCCCTGTTGGCGTATTTAATTTAAAAATACTTCAGCGTTGCTCTGTTTTAGCGCGGGGTTAATTCAGAAATATTGCCGAGGTATGAAGCTTTTGGGTTTTCTTAAAAAATATCGCGCGATTAATGAAACGTAATATATCGCAGCGTACCGGGGACTTGTAATTAAGAGAATAATTGCGAGTGGGTGAAAACACGTTGGTGGAAAGTTCTATCAACGGTGGATCTCCTCGCGAAACGTTTCATTTCTCGTTCTCCGGTTTTTATGGGTAAAACAGAAGGTCGTTATCGATAGCACGATATTTTTGCGCGTCTTCGATCTCTATTACCGTCGCAATTTTACGACTGAGGACGTCGAAGATCGTTGGGAACGCTCGGTGGGTCGCATTAAAAGGAATCCTACGGCGGTGGAAATAAAATGTGGGAGAAATGTAATTAGAGATAACGACGAAGTTAAGGGGAAACCGGAATCTAGCGAAGCTCCGTGTCTTTTTCCCGCTAAAGGGAGCAGAAGCGCAGATATTCTAGTTATCTAGTTACATACCCATGCCACTGATATAAATTATTCGAACACATAACAATTACCGTGTATATAAACTCCCACCAACTTCCATTATAACTTTACTAATACATAATTCTCCAAAAATATCCATACTAAATAAATATCGTCCACCACTCAAACATCAAACAGATATCGTTATAAAGACGCTAGAAGATTAATAACTAGATTGCACGTTCTTCAACAGAATAGCCATTTACTAAATGACACTGGAAAATAGTCAAAGGGAATATCTAACAATGTAAACGCCCTTTGCACGAGCAAACGTACAAGCATGCAGGAAATCTCCTCGAAACAATATCAAAGTCCTTTCCCACCGTGAAATCGACTCGCTGGAGGCCTGCCATTTTCTGGCAAATAAAAGCTGCCATTATTGGCGCACTCTTATTACGGAACGGGCTACTGTTGCCATCAACTCGACACTTAGGTAAACGTGTACCAGTGATTACGGCGGGCGACCGAAATTTCCACGTACACCTCGAGGTGCACGCTGGCAATTCTATTACAAAGGCGCGAGCCAATTATTACTGTATCGACTCGGAATCGGCTCGTGTTCGAATGCTTGTCCCCCTGTTGCATCCTGGGAATCGACGACAATCGATATAATTATACGCTACTTCTCGTCTCCCCCACTCACACGACGAGCTAATTACTAATCGATGTTTCAGCTGCTTACCGAGGCAGGTTGGCTCGAGCGGAGTTGTCTTCGACTGTTCTCGAGTTCCGCGATGAAATCTGGGATGCTTTCCTGAGATCTTTATTGAATCTGGGTTACGTTAACACCCATGGGTTCTTACAAAGAAATTGTCAATATTTTACCTATTTTACTTTGAACATTCAATTCAACTCAATTTACTTTAGACGCTCCTATTTTATTTCCCTGTATCTGCTTTCGAAGTCTCGCACCACCCTACCGCGAAGAATTCCCCTTACTATCTTTCCCCGCGTCTCAAACCCCCTCCCCCAATCAGTACTCTCGAGCACAAAGACACGCCAGAACTTCCTTACCATTTTAATAACGAAATTACCCGATAAATTCTCCTGGAACGAACGCCACAATAACGAGGGCGAAGTGTGCTCAGAGGCAGTTCGATCGCGAGGATCGATCCTCGCGCGTCGACATTCATCCCCCTTCCAGCCCGATAAAAACTTCCTCAACGACTCTTTTCCCGCCCTGCATTCTGCGCCGCGTCTTCCCTCCCACCTTTGTTCTTCTACAATATCTTTTATACCGGCGACCTCGTTTCCCTCGAAGGGCTCGTCGGAGGGTGAAGCACGAGAAGGGTGGCGGGAGGGTGGGAAAGGGAGAGTGCTGCTAGTGAACAGCTGAAACATTAAATTCTAAATGAAAAGGCAGCGGGTAGAGGAGGACATTGGTGTTTCTGGTGTTTGGGAGAAGGAGTGGATGGAAGAAGGGAAAAAATACCGAAGAAAGACGCTAGAAAGGGGTGAGTGTGTGGGGGCTGTAAAACGTGGACAGAATCTCACCCGGTTGATTCGCCGGCCACGTCCAACCAGAAAAAAAGAGGGGAGAGAATGGGAGATATTCGAAAATACTCCGGTTTATTTCGGGGGTGCAGCGCGAGCGAAGCTCCAAAGTGACGCATACCTCGGGCGGAGGGTTGTTAAAATATCTCGGTTGCCTCGGGGACGTGACGAGGGAAAGCAAGTCACGATGGCCCGTCGAAAGGGCGAGCAAATGGAACTTGATGTTTCACTTTTGCTCCCTTCTCTGGGGGGAACGCCACGATTCAATCCTGATTGCTATGCGTAACTCGCCAGAAATTGCTGAATATAATTTCAGCAATTCGAGGCTGGGACGTCTCGATTACCGAACACTTGCACCCTTGGGTGCGCTGGCTGCCCCTTTATTCCTGGGTTAACGGTGGCGAAGGAGTGGCTGAGATATGGCACGGGTTTCTACTGGGTAGTTTTGCGAATTCAGCTGATTCAATTCGACGAATGAATGCGATTTTTGAAATCGTAATTTTCAAGCTGCTAGGGTTGCCAGAGGTTGGGAACTGAGTTGTTTGAAAGAATTACATACCCAAAGCTTTGAAATATGCTTTGAATACTACAGTTGCAAGAATATCCAGTTACAGTCGTGAGTAGGTTGTAGCGGTAGCGACGTCTTTAGTCAGAAGCTGAGAGCTTGGTGGAGAGACAAACGCTTGACTCGGGTTGCCTTGGGATAAGCTAGAGTTCATACAGAAGTAGAAATTGCTGGAACAGTTACCTACTAGGTTTGCGGTTCATTGTGCGATTAGTCATGATGATAATATCCTTTGAACTTAATGTTAACGTTAGCTTTGGATTAGATCTGACCAAACCTGTCCAATGAAAATATAGGAACTCCGAAGCGTTGGAAATTACAGTCTCTTTGAATTACTGTATCCGGCGGCCTCTCTTTTCGACTATTCATCATCCACTTGGAGATTATCGTCCCGCGAGACGGAGTTTCTCACCGCGAATTTCAAACTTCTACCTAACGCCTATATATCCAGTCTATGGCTGTGCCCCACACTCTCGAGTTCCACGCAATGCATACAGAAAATGTTATTTTTCTCGACAGGCAACTTCTATTGATAACAACTGGAACTAACAACCGACCTGTATAAGTTTCCGCGCTCTTGTATTGCTTTTCTCTATTGCGTGTCCCGGATGTGCCCCGAGTGTGAACGAGTTTCCGCGAGATACATTGCTGGGAAACGGAAGCAGCGGCTTCTTCTCTGAATTCCCGTCGAACGTCGCAAACTTTCATAAATTGACAATCGTTTTCTTAAATATTCACGACTGGAATTAGCACACTTTTTGGGATATAAATTACTATAATACACTTAGACTTACTTACTTATAATACACTTTTTGGTCATAAATTGACAATCGTTTTCTTAAATATTCACGACTGGAATTAGCACACTTTTTGGAAAAGCTTCGCGTGGAAGATATCTGCCTGACGTTCTTCTATAAATTTCTGGTCTGCAATAACTGCGATATTGATTAGAATAATTAAGAGACTTCGAGGGAGACACTGAAGTAGATTATTAATAGACAAAAATTATTACGCGAATTAATCGAGGATACTGTCTATTTTTAAAAAACCAGTGTAGAGCTCCTAGCAGAGAGCAGGTAAAAATTCCAAGCAGCTGAGAATCAGTCATCCCCTCTGGCCACGTCGTCCGCGAGGAAGACGAAGGGATTGCGGTGATGCGATCGAGGGAAACCGATGATAGAAGTGGACCGAGAGTTCGTTCGGGCACGTAAGACGATAAATCATGTGGTTACGACGTGCCCATGTGAATGCACGCGTGCATGAATTACACGCCTGCGGTTACCCGTGTGAATGTGTGCGTTGCGACACGACTTTGCACGTGAAGGTATGCCGGGAACGTCTGCACGAAGGATGTATACAGGGTGTACAGAAAATAAATGAATTTCTATCACCCAACATCTTCTCTTTTAGGACCCACGAGATAGTTGACTTCTTTCCCTTAAAAAAGAAAACAGACATTTCCCTTAACGACGAGTTTATTCTTCGAAGAAAGCGAGACTTATTCCAGCCCCGAATAAAGAAAATCAAAACTGGCCTGCACACCCCGATTCTCGATCAAAGAACGGAATATAACTCCTGGCGGTCCCTCTACGCCGTAAAAGTATACAGAGCAGCAGGCGTTCCGCAGAATGGTCGTGATAGCAGATTTCCCTCGGATATTTCCCAGGGCCCTTTAACTCGGAGCCAGCGGCGCGAATAAAGCGAAAAATGATAAAATATCGGGTGGAGCGTAAAGCCGCGCCTCCTTTCCCCAGTCGCCTGTGTCTCTCGTTCGCCGGCCGCGATAAAAGCGAATATGGAGCGGGAACGAATTGTCTGCAGCTCGTGGCATCGCTTCAGAACGTCACGCTTACGTGTCTGTACATAAACTTGGCCACGTACGCGCGCACCAAGCGATTTGCCCCGCGCCGGGTCCACCCCAACGTGGCTGGGATCCTCTCGACTCGAAAACTCCCCCTATCGTTAACCAAATTGATATCGGTCGTCGTCGTCGGGAAGTTTCGTGCTGCATAAGCTTCCTTTACAGCGTTCGAGGCGACGTGGATCGTGGAAACGTACAGACGTGCGTGAGTTAACTTCGCTTAACGCGCGGATTATTGGTGCCCCGAGTCGCGGAAAAGTTCCGCGTCACCCGCAAAGTTCCTCGCGTGCCCTTCGAGGGTTCCAGGTTATTGAATGCCGAAAATGATGTTTCGAAGTCGTCTCCGCGAACCTGCCGGGGGAAACTTTGGCGGCGCCGAATGTAAGGGTGGCGAAATTGCTGGACTTTGCTCGGTGATTCGCGTTCTGGAGATACGATGCGACGATCACAGGCATCGATCCGAATTAGATTTCTAAACACTTCGGTTCTTCCAACTTCCAAGCGAGACACTTGGCTCTTGAAGGGATTAATTGAATCTGTACTTAGAACTCACAGAATTTTTCCCAGAAAGCCTCAGACTTCACTTCACCCTCTAATCACTCCAACTCTCCTCTTCTATCCCTGCCAACCGGGATCCACTAAATTCCGACACCCTCGCATCGTTGCCCGTAATTGTCCACTTCCGCCCAGGCAGCCCTCGCTCGGGCCGACCACCAAACTTCCAGCCAACTTTTTCGAGCACCCGTTGCATGAATGCAGCCGGGGCTCGATAGCGGCGGGCATTGTTTCCGAATTCCTATTATAAGCGCGTTCCGATTCTAGCGAGTGGTCGTCTCCTTTGTGGGCGACGCTACGCGAACTTTCGGGCCCGAGCTTTTCGTCGCGATGATATGCAGCGCGAGTTGCCGGGGGACGAGACAGTTTGCTTCGACGCTCGACATCCCTCGAACTCGTTAAACTCGCGGTGTGTATGAAAAAAAAAAGAGAGATGTACTGTTACAATTTATCCCTCTGGAAATATTGCCCGCTGAATCTGCTCTGTCAGAAGCTATATGAGGCGTCTCTCGCCGGTCAGTATCATAAATATGATGGATCACGTGGGTGTCTTAACATCGATGGAGACCTCGGGGCACCAGGATGGCTACAATGCATGGGATTGTCGGAGGGACGTCGGTGTCGAGCAATGCAGTCGCGTGCAGTCGAATGTCAAACGGGCTGACCGTGCCAAGCCAGGAAGGAACTATCGATCGATTCGTGCCCACTTACTTCCGGTGTGCCCCGAGCCCGGCGGATGTACAGTGTGAAATGCGGCCTCCGTCGTAGCCGGACGCTTGGATTTCACGGAACCGGAACTACGCTGTCGCTTAGGCAAATAGCCGCGACTAGAAACGATATCTTCTGTACTTTGGGTGGTTTCTGGATTTCTCACTGGAGCGTTTGTTGTCGGGGGGATTTAGAAACATATTTTAGGGCTCTTGTGTTGGATTGTGTTTCGTATTTTGCGAAGCTTCTCGCGGAGCAGGGAGAGATGAATTGTTTTTGCAAGGGGATAGTGTATTTCATTGTCCATGTTCTTCGCGCGTTCACGGGTAACAGTTGCACTCTCGCCTTCGCCCAGGGAAATTAGACAGAAGAAAGTAGTCGAGTAAAACGGGAAGACGTATTGCGCTTTCAACGCGGTGTCCATGATATTCCCGCGGAATGTATCATAATTTCGGAAATATATCAAGCCGGGCGGTGCTTTTAACGAGCACTTCCGCCGGGGGACAGTTGCAATTTCTTGTACCGACTGGACGAAGAATCGAGGGTGTCAGGCAGAAAGAATGGGATGTCAGGTTTTCTTATGGATGGCCGATTATTATAGCGAGCTCTATCTTCGTGGGAATTGGTTGGGTGGTATAGAAATATTCGACGCAGTATCGATAGTCTTCTTGAAACAGGGGAAATTTAATTTTATCTAGCAAGCACCTTCTTGTTCCGTATTTATTAATATTTTTATCCATACTAGAATGAAGCTTATGTTTCAAGTATGAAAATATGATTTACTTAGCATATTAATTTGTTTCTTTTTGTAATTTGTTTTTAATGTTTAAGCTAATCTATACCCTCGTCGATCTTTCCTTTTTTATAAACCTCGCTGAGTCGATCCTTTAACCATAAATTCTGCACACGACGAGATACTTTTCCTTACTTAAATTTTAAAATATACTCCAAGGAGGCTATTTATAATTTAGGACGCCTGAGATCGAGTAGAATCGTTTCGAAACGCTTTAACCAGCTCGACTGAAACAAGGAAGGGTGGTTTGCATCGTAAAGGAAGGCGAAGCGGTGCGCCGTGTCAGCATCGTTTCGCAAGGTTAACCGGAAGTGGGAACAATACCGCCATGGGTATCCCAGCTGGCGAAAGTTATTCCCACTTCCGACAGTTCGTGCCACTTCCCCATCGGATATCCTTCGCGGCAAGTCGGAGGTGAATGCAAATATGGAAAAACTTGGAGTCGATTCGCCCTCCGCGACACACCCCCGAACTACGTACACACTCTGCAGCCATCGTTTCGCGATACCAATCTCTCGTAACTGCTGGTAGTTGTTTGGCTGCACAATCCTATTTGCCAAGCAATCTGCCACCGCCGGCAGTTCGTGTAATCCCGAGGGGGCTGCGCTCGGTTGCAGTAATACGACCGGAAGTGGCCCCGAAAAGCCCGCCGATTTTCAGGGTCGTGGCTCACCCCGTTGCCGGGCTTCCTTCCTTCAGCGTTTTTTATCATTTCGAACATCACTTCCCAAATCCCTTACAGCAATTTCGGCGGAACTTGAAACTACTTTATTGTGTTCGGGAGGTATTAGGTGCATGATGTAAGAGTTTTGGGATTTTGTATCAAGAAGTTAGAAACTATCAGGGTTCGCAAGAATTGTAAAGTGTGGGTTTTCAATTTTCTATGATTTAATTTAATATATGGATTGTATTTTAGTTTGAAGTTTATAGGAGTGTAATTTGTTAGAAATGTTTGTAATAATTTTAATGCGTTTAATTACTGGGGAATCGGAGAAGAGAAACGATTAACTAAGGGCAGACGAATCGATGCCGATGTATCTTCTACGGATAAAGTGTTTATAGAACGAGCTAGCGATTTTTTTTTTGGTCGTGCAACGGTTTACAGGATAAACGAATCGGTCTCCGAGGAGGAATCGGTCGTTCAATTTCCAATACCCCGGGGGCGCACGCTTGAATCAGTTGCGCTTAATCTGCATTTCCCTTCTAGCCGGACGACCAAGAAGAAGTCTGATATTTTATTTAGTCGTGGACGAATTTAATCAACGAGCACGAGGCGAAACCACCATCCCCGAAATTGGTGCCTCGACATCGCAGCCACTAGAGAAGGCATTGTTACAAAGTCTAACGAGTTTTTCCATCTAGTGACCCTTTTCGGTCGGTGCAACCTGCACCTTTCGAAATATGCGCATCAATTAATGGGCAGCGCAGAGAAGCCAGTGGTGAGAGGTGGGAACTACAGTTATGAGTGAAACTCGATTAAGGAGGTGGTGTGTTAGTTTTTTGTGGTGTTAAATTTTAGTTTGCGAGGAGTGGAATAGGAAATAGTGTTGGGAAGAAATTTGGAAGAAATTGCAGGGTTCTAGGCACCTCGGATTTTAGGTTCCTGGGATTCTAGGTTCCTCGGATCCGAAACTCTTTGAACTTACTTTCCTCGGATCCTAGATTCCTTGAACATGATTTCCTCGGATCCTAAATTCCTTGAACCTAATTTCCTTGGATCCTAGATTGCTTGAACCTAATTTCTTCGGATCCCAAATTCCTTGAACCTAATTTTCTAGGATTCTAAATTCGTTGAACCCAATTTCTTGGATCCTAAATTCCTTGAACCTAATTTCCTCGGATCCTAGATTCCTTGAACCTAATTTTCTAGGATTCTAAATTCGTTGAACCCAATTTCTTGGATCCCAAATTCCTTGAACCTAATTTCCTCGGATCCTAGATTCCTTGAACCTAATTTTCTAGGATTCTAAATTCGTTGAACCCAATTTCTTGGATCCTAAATTCCTTGAACCTAATTTCCTCGGATCCTAGATTCCTTGAACCTAATTTATAAGGCTCCTAAATTCCTTGAACCTAATTTATAAGGCTCCTAAATTCGTTGAACCCAATTTCTGGGATCCCAATTTCCTTGAACCTAATTTCCTCGGACCCCAAATTCCTTGAACCCAATTTCCTCGGATCCCAAATTCCTTGAATCTACTTTCCTCGGATCCAAGGTTCCCCGACTCTTAGTTTACTTGAACCCTAGATTTCGCGAGCACCAAATTCCCCAACTACCAGAAAGGCAAACAAAAATCCGCCAATGAAATTTCCATGGCTCAATCACCGGTGGCAGATGCATGCGCACTTTTTGTAAAATTTTGGAACCGTTCCACGGAATGAAGTACTTCGTACGCCCCGGTCCCTGATTAGTGGTCTACCATGGCCGTCGTTTTTGCCATGATTGCAATAAACTGCTCGGATAAACGGCCGTTAGTGTGACGAGGGTGAAATCGCTTATCGATCGACTCTCCTAGAGAGCCAATGGCCGAGTATAATTTAAATAACACGGTATTTTTGCGATTGAACGGGGCTCAAAGCGATCCGGCCTGTGTGTACGTACTAGTGGTAATTGTCGTAATTAGATACGCGCCGATTGCGCCGAGGATGCAATTAAAATCTTGTCCGCGTAATCTGCGTGCCGCGCACGCCACGGTGCGTTTTAACGGGCCTCCAATGTGTTTCTGAGCTGGGGAAATGGGACCTCGGCAGCTCGTTGCCGGCCGTTTAGACCCGAACTGCAATAGCTTATTAATATCCCTCCGTTAATTAGCGACAGACACTCCTACGATTAGAACAGGTTAGTCTGAAATAGCGTGGAAACTTCGGCACCTCTGGCATTTCGTGTTTCCAAAAGCTGCAGAACTTGGAAAATTGTCAGAATTCCAGCAGCTTTAGAGCTTTGGAAACTAGAGTTTCAGAACCCTCTCGGGCTTCAGAATTTCGAAACCTTCTATATTTCGAGCATATCAGAATTTCCAAAGCTTCTACATTTCGAGGACTTCAGAATTTCGAGAGCCTCGAAATTTCGGAACTCCATTACCCGGTATACGACCTTACCGATCACCTCGATAATTATAGAAGCCCAGTTCACCCAAGTGCTGGATGCTCACGCGGACATTGTTATTTTCAAGGGGTTGTCGAACTTTCATCTGACAATTAGAATATAAATGCATTTAAAGGCGGGCGTGTGTGGAGATCTCTGAAGGCTGAACGTAAGTGGCGGTTGATGAAGGTAACGAGGGCAATTTAATGGAATGAGGGAGCAAGAAATTTCTTCGAGCAGAGCGCCGCTCGGTCTACGCACGCTCGAGGGATGCCAAGCGTCACGAAATGCACAGAACGGTTTAATTGCAATTAGATTTCGCCGATCGATCGCGACTCGGCTGGAAAGAAGCCTCGGGAACTTTCTGCCCTGATTAACAATTACCGTGGAAATCCGACAGCTGTGATTAGGCGGAGGAATTTCGAGTAGCAGCGAGACTGTAGCACTTCGCCTGCAATTCAAGCGAATCGTTTCAAGATTTTCGTTCGAAAGCCTCCGCGACATTTATTCAGTGGAAATTGACAGCAAATTGCTAGGTACAGAGGGCTAACGATGCAATTGCGTTCTTACTGCTTAATCCGATCACTGCAGATATCCAGCTGCGAATAATTCCCTGGCAGGCATGCAGGTTTCAATAGAAATCGTTAATTGTGCTTTAATTAAACCACAGTCTACGCTCGTTTAGGATTTCCCTAGCTGCGAACCGATTTACGGGCGATTATTCGTCAAAAGAGTATCCCCGGATAAATTATTCGCCTGCACGCGAGGTGTAGCTCCTGTAACTAGTTAGAAACTGGGCGCAATTGAAATTGCAGCTTAATCACCGTCTCTGTCGGCAGAATTGATTCACGAATGGATGAATTTACAAATCGGCTGGTAGGTTCGTCATTTCGAAGCGGATGGACGCGAGTTCCTTATTATTTCGTTCCCATTGGGAGTCTCGGACTCGACCCCTGGTAAATTGAATAAATTCAACGAAACGCGACGTAGTTCTGTATTAAACGAGGAATAAAATGACAATTAAACGTTGCCTGGATTCGTCCAATCTGCTATGAACAACGCTCGATAATTTGATAGCCAACGCTGATTTATCGGATGAATTTATTTCAACCCCGTGTTTAAATAATACGACTATTATGAGCGAGCAGATATTCTTGGGTTATCAAATTGATATTCCACTATTATACCATGAATTGAGGCTTGCCTTTAATTAACTATGAACGAGGGGTTACTTTTTTTGCACTCCTTATTTATAGCCGTACTCCGAGAAAGAAATACACGGCTTTATTTTCGCAAGGAATAATGGACGACAATCAGCACGTCCGGGGGCAGAGTGGTAAGGGGCAGATAAAAGACCGAGTGGCTCAGCCACGCGGGCATGGAAGAAAGCACATTTTCGCAAATGTATTTTCTTTTTTAAATAGTATTTATGTTTTTGGTACACCACAAAGTGAACTCCTGTGATGTTAAGTAATATCTCGATCCAGTCGCAGCGTGTAAATAAATTAAGTTTCATGTACCCCGTTTGAGCTAACATCACCCACGAAACAATATACTTCGAAAGTTATCCGATAAGCGTGCCAGTCGTTTCGCGTGAACCACCCTGTACACGTCCCTGCTGGCGACGACGGAACTTCCACGCGTGCTATTATTTTGACGCAGTGGAGGATGAATAATGCCAAGGAGGATGTCTCGTCGATCTAACAGCATCCCCCTCGACGCTGTCTCATATATTTTTTTCCACCCCTCCGACGCTTGTCGACGACGTCGCCCCTTCTAACCCCCCTGTTCACACTTTTCGAAAGTTTGATTGTTAGGCAGTTGAATGGTGTCGTACTTAATTCATCCGGGGAGACGCGTATTTAGTTTATAGACAGCTTAAAGACTTCCTTATTTATTGGATGAGTGACAAATAAGTGGCTAAGAATTTGTAACAATTTTTTTCATGAATTTTCTGTTTGAAGCTTTTGATTGTTTTTGTGTTTATTTGAAGGTTAATTTTTTTATTCTTGTGGGTAGTTTGATATTTGAATTCAGGGCCGCTGTGGGTTGATGGGAATGTGTGCAATTCCACATTCGGGAATTTGGAAAGCATTTTATCATTTTTTATTTTTCATTTCGCGAGTTGCATTTTTTATGCGATTGAAAATGGATTTTTTTGTTTGTACTGCCAAATTCCCTCCAACTCCACACTTGTAAAAATTTTCTCCGCGGGTACTGGTTGAATTAGTAGAGTACTTTGAAGACAGTGCAAGACAGTTTCGCGTGGAAAAATATGCGCGTGAAATTCAATCGCTTGGAGCACAATCTCATTTATCAGTCATGGAATCTTTGTCCGACGTGTTACAGAGAACATGCGGCATTTCGAATTTGTCTCTCGGCCGGCTGGCATCATCGAGCTGAAACGATCGCGCGTAATTAGTCGAGAGCTCATTCGGGAACGGCCAGACCGAAATACAGCCAAATACGTTAAAACGCGGACATATCGATTGACCCAGCTAATTAAAGGCATCGTGAAAAATGGCACGCATTGATAAATCGTCAAGGGAGTCATTAAAATATCCGATTCGGGGTAAATTGCCGTGGACGCGTCGCCTCGTGAACCCTCTACCCTCCATAAACGTCAGTTTCGCGATTAAAGCAGCAAGTTAATCAATCCCATATTTGAAATTGCAGAATCTTTGCAGACAAAAATAGAGGAAACCTTTAAATAGCCTTGAACATTTTTTACGTCTGACTATATTCCAATCCTTTCCCTTAGCAAATACTCTTCTCTAATATAATAATACCCTCTCTACTAAAATCTACCCCACCTCCCTTAAAACAGTAACACACATCGCCAAAATTAACCAACAAATAAAAAACCAAATCGAACAGAGAAATTCCATTTAAAATCATCACTTCTTCCAGACAACCCATCTCGATAAACGATACTAACTTCCAAGCATCGAAGCTTACCGTGTATCAACCCCCGCAAACAAGAGGGAGGGTAAAGTTTACCAGCAACGATGACCGGGGATCAATTAGTGATTCATTAATTAGCTGGTCGCGATTGGCGTCGATCCTGCATCCCGATCTTCTGAAATATTCAATCAGCTAAAATGAAATCGTGCCGACAGCGCGTTCCAATTCGCGATCACCGCGCATAATGGATGGGACGTCGTCGGAACCGACGACTAAAAGTGACTTTTACACTCGGTATAAATAAACGCGGCCGGTTCGGTCGGTGCATTATAGATGCCGGTTAAAATGATTATGTGGGTCGATATGGAGGGAAGCAGGTCCCGAGGCCAATGGACGGGGCAGCGGTATGCAGGAAAAACGCGGGTTTCGCCGGTCGTTCCGCGCTGGCGGGACGATTAATTTATCAGGCTCGAAAGCTGGGATAAACAATCGAAACTGGTTGGTTCTTTCGGGATATTAACGGGCGAGCTGGTCTCCGATGTCATCCCGTCGAGCTCGTATTCAATTCTCCACCGGGCCACGTCCCCTTCTGGCTAATTCTGCCGGGAATTTAATTATAAGCGCAACGGATGGGCTCTGAATGTGCAATTTACCTGACTTCACGGCAAATGAGATATTGACGCAGGAGGATTTCCGCGGCAGAGGCCAATTTATAATACTTTTCCCGTTGCGATTGTCGGGGTAGTTGAGGGAAATTGCAGGAAGATTGAAAGGAGAGGTGTCTCCTTACTCGTACGATAAAGTTTCAGCTTCTGGATTAACTGCCCTCCACTGTGATCACAGCGACGCGCGTAAATTGCCAGGAGGTAGCCTCTCAGAATCCGCAGTAACGCTCAGACCCTCCAAGAGTTTCAAATAATAACAGCCCTCCTTGCTGTCCGCGTCATTATCCCACACGGGGCGCAACCGTTCCACTTTTCCAGCAGCGACCCTTAAAACCTCCCGCGGAGAAAACCGAACAGAGATTCCAGCCCCTCTTGACATTAAATCCGACACGGTTACCGGGGATTACCCGCCGAATCCCCTAAACTTCCCGCGCGACCGGAAGTTCGTCGTTTTACACCAGCCAGCTCGAAAATTGACCCGTAACTTCCACTCCAACGAGCCGGCGGATCCAGTGGCTCGCGTTGGGCGGAATAAAAATGGAAAAAAAGGGAGTAGAGAAAAAAAAATAGGAGACAGGTCAGCCACTGAGCCTCCGCCCGAAACGAGCTCGCGCTGGACAATGAAACTTATGACGACTTCTTCGACCGCCATTGACAAAAATCCAGAACCGGCGCTCCGATCGATCACAATGGCGAGCCTCGATTAAGAGGAGCCGTGGCCATTCAGAAACTTCGCCGCGGCGTCCTGCAGTCGTTAGCGGAGTTTCACCTTAACGACTGGGCCCCGTTGCCGATAAATTTCGATCCAGGTAGGAGCGGGCCATGGACGGTCTGCGTAAATATGGAGGCGAGTTGACCCCGGGACGAGGAAGAACTGGCTCCGGAAAGCGGTCGCGCACAAGCCCGCCGTGGAACGCGAGCTTCCGCGCGAGTTTGTCTTTGGTATTAACGGGTTTTGGTACAGAGAGAGAGGTACGCTGCCGGGGTTGCTTTAGCGCCATAAATTCTGTCCTCCCCCCCGCCGTGCCCCAGCCACCCGTTAATATCCCCCGCCGGGAAAGCGGTTTACGAAGCCCTCGAAACCACCCCGCTGGGCCTTTTGTTCTGTTTGCCCCTCCCCCCCTGCTCGCCGCCCTTTTTTCCCCGAAGTCTATACCACTGGCGAATCGTGGATAAATCTAGCGGCCACGCAGCACCGTGCTCGATGTATCGATTGGCCTTATCTTAGAGACGCCCTGTGGTCCTTTCTGCGCTGCTTGTTCGGCGGGTTTAGGCGGTGTTAGGGGAGGCTGAGGGAAGGTATCGTTCGATAGTGTGATTCTGTGTTTCGATGTCTGGAGAAGGGGGATTTGATTCGGCAGCTGTCTCTGAGTGTTGGGAATGTTGGGAATTTGTATTTAATTTGGGCACAGGGTGACGAGGAGGTGAAGAGAATTTTAGTTACGAGCTGCAGCTGTTTTCCGCGCGAAGATTTGGAAGATTGCTGTAGGGGGTGTGGCTCTGTGCACTGTAGAATGTATCTATGAACACGTGGAGGAATTTATAATGCAATGGGAGGTGAGTCGTGCACCGACATAATTAACAACGTTTCCGTGGCGGTTCTCGTTTAAACCGACAGGGAAATGTAGGAAAGACCGGCAGGACTTCGGCGAAGTTCCCGGTTCAACTGAACGCTCGCTATTTCCAGGACGAACTGCGACTAGAAGATGGATCTGTAAACGGGGCCGCTGGTTTACGAAGTCCCGGAAACTTTCCATCCCCTTTGTTACTATCCACCTTCGGTTTGTCGTGTTATATTAACACCCAGTTAGCTTGCGCGAGCTGTGCGTTCATTAGAGAAACTCATTCGGGCGGGAAAGTAACTAATATCCCTTTGCTAGTAGACAATATCCTTGTAAGAATATTATAATTATTATTATTATTATTATCATCAAAGGGAAAACCCTTTAGTATACAATATACAATACAATATGAATACATAATTATCCTACAAACGAAATCTGAAGGGACCCTCGAAATCAGAATATCAGTGTTTATTTTAGAATTGTTTCACTTTGGCGGAGAGACGAATAATAAAATTATACGAACTTCAGCTGCTCTCTTGTTCACGCTGTTCTGGTTTAATTTTAAAGACGAATTTCATAGCTCGCGTTCTATTCAACCGAATTTTCCGGAAAACTACAAAGCTAGCAGAATCGTTCCTCGGAGGATTTGAAGACGGAAACGCAGAATTTCGACCCACGTCGTCTGGACGTCATCTGGACGTTCTGGACATCGACCACGTACGTATCAACGCCAGTGAACGTATTCCGTGTCAGCTCGTTAGGAAATATCAAGCACGCCAACTATGACGGCGCTGGCGTCCATTAAATTAAGTCCTCGGTAGTTAACAGATTGCTTGGGAACATCGGGGATCCTTGACACTGTGATAATTTATATGCTAATTACGCCCGCCGAGTTTCGCCTATTGTTTCGGCTAATTATGATTCATATCTTTGCTTTGATACGCCATTGTGGCGCCCAGGAAATTTAAAGTTGCGGCAACGCTGGCAGATACGCCTGCTGGATGCACCACTGATTTGTTACAGCGTGCTTGTCAGGAATATTTAGAAAATTGACAGGAATTGCTTGTTAAGTTTCGGGGAAGGTAAAGTGTTTTGGATTCAGAATGGAATGGAAGAGTCTGTGCTTGGTTCAAGGGGATTTTGTTTGAAATTCTTTAACAGTCTTGAAATTAATAGAAATCCGAGTAAGTTTTGTTGGGAAATATTTTTTAGAAGAGGAATATTTGGAAAGATACAGGGAGATATAGTTTAAGACGTAGAGAGTGTCTGACCAGATACGAACCTGATCCACTTCTACTAGTAGATTCTGCCTCTGGCATCCGTGCCTCGCTATATTTAATAGTTTCTTTAACGAATGCGTTATTTGAAAGAGAAAAATGATACTAACTAAAAAAATTCCAAATCAAGTCAATAAGTCAGCTACCTAATTAGGAAAGCCTTCATCAATGAAATACTCTAATTAAAACACAAATATCATTCTAAAACAGTTGCTCTGTCACACGCAGGCGGTTCATGGCAAGATATTTTTATTTCCGTCTGGAGAAGTCACCCTAAATAAATTTTCCCAAAGCGTAACGTTCATTTACCGTTCCTTCGTTTAAAAATGACCCCAGAGGACGCCGGCCGAAAGTGGAAGACCATTGCGTCACGTGCCGCGTTTCGTTCCCCTGAATTTAGTGCCCTCAAATGAAGTCCTCGCTGTTCATCACTGTTTGCCCCCTCAACGCGAAATTAGTTTTTCGAAAGGCAAATCGCACTTGGCGCGAGCCGAGTAACATATGGACGCATCAATATCCCGCGCCGGTTAATAATTCTGTCTTCCAACGGGAGGCTTTCCGGGAAAGCTAGGTTTTCGTCACGCGAGTGTCGGTTTATAGCGTTACTCTCGTGTTTCAAGCATTTATTAAACCTGTCGTCGGTGAGGGAAACTTCGATTCTACAAGCTTCTAGTAGAAAAATTTGAAACATCCACAACCACCAACACATCCTTTCCAACGTATATATATAGTAGCACTTACAACTACTTAAAATTGCAGCTTCGAAAATGAAGGTAATAAAAACCTTAACTCATCTAAAAAACCCTATTTGCAAGATGAAACTTTGTAGACTAATTCTATCTCTCAAATTTCAGTTATAGTTAAAAAATATTCGTGTACCTTATTTTTAGTACACCCACATTTTCCAAAGTTTCCTCAAAATTGCATCCCTATGCAATACTTTTAATATCTTTTCTATGCATGGCTCCTCGAATTCCAAGTCGCCGGGGTGGCGTGATGAAATATTTTCCAATTAACGTAGCACAAAGAATGCGGGAAAGGAATAAACGCCAGGCGATTCCATCGACAGGGACGATTTTATTAAGCATTCCCCTTCGTCCGTTTGAATCCACCTCCTCCCAGCTCCTGTACACGTGATCTCGAGGCGCGCACCTTTTCACGGGTCCAATTTCCAATCGCGTCTCCACTTCTAACTGCGATCCGCCGACATTATAGGTTCTCGCCAGGAAATCGAAAGGAAAATCGTCGTTTCCCCGGAAACTGGAGTGCACTCGCCACGGTATCGAAAATCTTCAGGGCGAGCGCGAGCCGGCCGGAGAGAAACGATCGCCTCCGAGGGCGCTGGAACTTTCGTATTAAATTCTTCAAAGATCCCTCGAAACGGCGAGTTTCCGCGCTGCCCGATAACAGACAACAAGAGCTCCTTTTTCCAGACCGCCGAGGGGCTTTCAATTAAAGTTCGCGGGTGGAAATTCCGTGTATCTGGATTTTAAGCGGACGGGGACCTACTGTCGAGTATAATTCAGAATTTTATGGACATCTATCGCGGAATCGAATGGAGCATCTTTGAAGCGGGGTGGGTTCTTTCAAATTTATTCTTCTTTCGCTATTGACACTTATGTTATTATTAAGGGACAACATACAGCTACGACTAACAAAGTCAGAGTGACCTTTGACGATTCTGTTTTTATTGAAAATATGGTGGATTCTGGTATCACAAAGGGTAACCAAGGAAGAATGGTAACTGCGTCGAAAACAAAGTTTGCACGCGTAAACGTTGATGTTGTTCCACGTATAATTCCGTGTGCACAGAACGTCGAGCATCGCGAAATATTGTAAACGTTTGCTCGGGCGTCGCGACGCAGTCGCGACTTTGTTATTGCTGCAGGATGCAGCGGGGGCGTTAAACACGCCGGCATAAATTGAGAGGGGCCAAGTTTCCGCTTAATATCGCCGGCGAGGAAGCAGTTTAGCAAAGCGGAATCACCTGCCCGCCATCCGCGAGACTCCGTTTTCACGTCGGTTTGACAGTCTACCGTGAACCGCTCCGTATGCCGCACTTTCTGACGATGCGAGGACGATCACGGTGATATCGATTTTATTGCGCAACGACCAACAACCTGGGGAAGCGGAGTCTATAAGCAGAAGACTCTGCAAATGGTTATCCTCGTAGATTCTGGCGCTAGGAGATAAGAAGGCTGTTTAAAAATAGCCGAGGAAATGAAAATATGCAAATGCGAAATTCAAGGTTGTTTCTGCAGAGTCATGGAGATATGAGGAGACTAATTAGAATAATTAGACGGACGAGTGAATCGGGGATCTACGTCTGTGTAATTAACAGTTTTAATTCTAGAAACCTCGATCTTCTTCGCTATTTGACGATTCCAGAAATCTATTTTTTAATTCGAGAGACTGTTTCGCGAAACAGAATATTCTCCACAACAAACTTCTCCCTCCGCCGTAAAATGTGACAATCGTTCGGCGAGCTCGTTTTCTCTAAGCACAAAAAGCGAGAAGGAGCTTGAAAACGTCTAGGACGCTCGCGTATTAAAGCGTTTCCGCGACGAAAGCGGCGCGACGTTGCGTGAAAAAGAAAAATCACGCTCGTCGCGACTTGAATTCCAGCCGCGTCGGGGGCGAATTTACGCGAGGCCGCCACTTGATGCCGCCTACGCGCAAGGGGTTAAAGCCGCGTATCCATGTCGCGCGGGGGGCCGTGCAAATGAAAAGCGCCAGCCGAGCATCCGAGATTCCACCTTCGCCCGGTGTAATCGGTCGGGCAAAGTGAAATTTCATCGCACTTTCCCTTTTAACGCGACTCCAGGACCGCGGAACGCCCGATGAACGTCGAAGCCCTTTCTCCGTCTCACCTTTTCACTCGGGTCCCCCGTAATTTTCCACGGGGAACAAACTCGCCGCGTTCAAAGCGGAAGTTTTAATCTCCGTGACCGGCTCTGTGACTTTATTCAATTTTATTTTCCATTCGTTCCCCGCCTTGATTAAAGTCCCTCCGACTTTCGATCTGATCCGATTTCCAGCGATCTAATATTTATATTCTAATACTGTTCGGTAATGCTGCAGTTAAGCATCGTTCAATATTAATTTTCATGGATTTCTGAATCCTTATTTTCCACGTAATTGAAAACTTCTTTTTCCTATTCTGTTATATTATACAATTTCTAGATTAAGATGTGTGTTTGTATTTAGTCATGATCTGTTAATATCACTGGAGATAAGATAGTACAGACAGTTGTTTAAGAGAACAGAACACGCTGCAGCGTGGTGGTTGGCGAAACGGTCTCAATATCGTCGATGGAAGCGTTGACTGACGAGGAAAGCCACTTCTGACGCGGAATTTCCTCGGACGCGTTTCAATCCATCCGACTTTTCCGGATGTCTATTATTCCGGATAGAAGGAACCGTTCGCCGGTAAATTGACGGTATAAGTCACCGTCGAACGGGAATTCCATGGAGAGAACTGGCCTGAGAAACTGGCTCTCCGTGGGCGATATCGAGAGCAAGTTTTCAATCATCTCTGCTTCCCTTTCACAGCTCGTATTTACATATTATTGCATTTGCATACTACCTTAAAAAACCTTCGCAATTAAAACCACCTTATTATCAAAATCCAATCGATCACCCAAAACAATAATTTCCTCCAATTCTATCTTTCAAAAAATTCTACCCTTGGAAGAAAATAATACTTACCCGTTACAAATAAAATAATAAAATTACAAATACCAAGAACTCATCGCGCAATTGTTCCAAGAACGACGGGGAATCGTTAACAAGAAATTTTTCCCACGAAGATACGACGAGCAAGGGGGGCATAAATTTACAGGAAGCCAGCTTAATATCGCCTCGGGCAGGGAGTAGCTCGCGGGTCCGCTTTCCAACTTGCTCTTTATCGCCCAATATCGTCGTCATTGTTGCGGTGATAAACGCGCGAAGAAGTTTCCCCCTTGAAAAGATAAACGCGAGGAGGGATCATCGCGGCAGGGAGGGGGCTGGAAAGACAATGAGACCGAGCAAATTAAACCGAGCACCGTGGGGGTCGGGCGAGAAAAGAGCGTCGAGGAGCGTAGTTTGATTAACAGAACCGTTAAGTGGACTCTGTAAAACTCGGAAGCTCCGCGACGAGCCACGCTCGAATTTATAAGTTGCCCCGCCGACGACCGTTTCGCTCTCCATCGCCGAAGAAATTGAAAAGCAGGCTGGCGAGTATCCGACCGATCGAATCATCGATCCAGCTGATAGCACGCCCATGGTGCGCGGCGTAATTTCGTTAGCGCGATGCGTGTCAATTTATCGGGACCGGCCGCTTAATGATGGTAACGCTGGCACGATTTACTGAAACGCGCGTGCTCGTCCATAAAGATCCCTTCGGCGTTCAATTTCGCCTGCGAGCGGCTCGCTGCGTTGGCGCTTTAGCAGCAATCAGACAACAAACTACTAGGGGGAGGATTTTCTTTTGCGAGATATGGTTGAAAAAAGTAGGAATCTACTCTTGGTAGTTCTAAACTTCCAACCATTTTGTTATTAGGTCGCGTTAGGTCATCTTTTTTATTCGATCTGATTGGACAGATGCAGCAGAGATTTTTTAGCAAGCGATGTGAATGGGCCCCAGATAATCTCCACTAGGTGATCAAGCAAGTGGTTGTTAACCCTTGCAGGAGGGTTGAAGTTTCTCGGGGCTGAAAGGCTGTTCCCAACGTCTTCCTCGCTCGAACGCACGATCAGAAGCTTTTGAACGGCGGCGTGCGCCTATTTATAGAGTAAAATGGGACATCCTGAGCGCGGTATCGAGCTGGCGCACGAGCCAGCTGCATCAGCCCGTTTATCGCGACGACGAAATCTGCCATGGGAGGAGGGCTGGAGGATCGGCGCTAGGTCGACGGTGTTATCTCTTTTGATCGCGTCTTCGTTGCTCATCCACGGTGTAATGACGTTAGTAGGCGTGCAGGCATGAAGTTATCGGAAGCATGTTGTTAATACCGCCCGCGGCTGCTGCACTTTATTGGAGGCACGTCGCCCTTTTTGACGTTCAATCTCCGCGTGCCTGCGTGCCTCGAGGAATCCCTGGGATACGAGATTGAAAATATACTCGTAGAAGCTGGAAGCGAGAGGATCACGCGGCGATAAAGTGGCAAGCGAATTAGAAATTGGAACGGGGTGGTTTGAAGTTTTGCGGGGGAGCTTTTTAAGTTTGGGGATGGACCTTTTTAAATCGGGGTTCTAAGTTTTGGAATGTGTTTTTTTGGACGGCAGTTGAGATTGTTAAGGTTTTTCTATGAATTTTCACACAGGTTAATATCGCTATCTATCCTGCAAGACCTGATCTCTCCTTTCGACATTCTTACACTCGCAAGATTCCCGTGTTACTGGATTCTTTCGCGTGATATCTCAGGCAGAGAGCACGCTACGTGGATTCCATCAGATTTCTAACGGATAAAAGGCATGCTGAATATTCAATGTTCACTGTCAGCCGCGGTGTCTCAGGCAAAATGCAATTTGTCAAGACTCCCCTTACGATTTTGTCTAACATTACACCGCGGTGTAACGTCACCAGCGAGCGTGCAACGATAAATTCGTCAAGGGAAGTTTCCGCCTTAATATCTTCCACGCAACGACAGGCGACAGAGGGAGGCTTCCCTTCACCCCACAGCTCGACGTTCTTCACTTCTGTACCACCTCGAGAGACGATCGAAAGAAGAAGATGGTGTGGAAGCTCCAGTAATTTTCACTGTAGGTTCTTAACTTTCAATCCAGCAATGAATCACAACTGCTATTCTGTTTATTACTTAACACTTAACCGAAAGACACTTTGCGACATAAATTGTGGAGTCTCACAAGACTGCTTTTTAATAATTTGACATTGTCAAGTCTAAATTTATTTTTAACATAGACGATAGTTATTTGAAAATATACTTTTGCGTGTTTTGTTCAAAACCACTGAAAATGGGCTTCATGACACGACACATTCTAAAACAAATTCGAATGAAAAGAAGGAAAATATAGGAAAAATAATTCTGGAGTTTTCCATGTGGCCAGTTAAGGTTTAAGATACTCCCCGTATGGAAATTTTGATCCTCAACATCCCAGAAACCCAATATCCCCACTTCCCATTAAAATTCCCCACACACCCTCCAATTTCCCCCCAAACGTGGTCCAAGAAAAATCTAAAAAAGCCCCCTCGCAAATACCTATAAACCTCTCCAAAACCTCTCCCTCGTCATCCCCCGTTTTATCGAGGGCGTAAAAGAAGGAAGGTGCTGTCAGAGCGTCGAACAACGAGGCGCCAGGAGAACGACAATAATTAACCGCCCCTGATTCTGGTTAACCAGACCGAGATATGGGCGAGCAGTGGGGGGCCGGGATGGAAGTTCAGGGTTCCGGGGGAACGAGACGGGATCCAATTAGTCGAAGCACCACCAACGATCTTGTCTTCGGTGTTGCGTCGTAACGTAACAACGCCATTGAGCACGTGGGCATAAATTCACCTTAGAGGCTTCACCCCCGCTTAACATCGCCAGCGGGGAAGCGGTTTACGAGGACGCCAGCCAGTTCCGCCGCCGCCCCGCGAGCCCTCCTCCGTGCCTGGAGGAGCGAGCGAGCCTGGGAGCCGGCGGTGCAAACCGAGCGCGGAGTCCGACTGACGTTGGAAAGCTTTCCCTCCAGGCTGAAACTCCGGATTCCGTCTTTAGTCACGTAGTCTAGGGGTGAGCCAGACTCGGCTTTGTTAAGCAACGCGCCCCCGAACGCCACCGAGTCCTGTTCCCACGGGAAGGACACCATTTGCCGGGTTCGCCTTGATCGTTTGATAATGTCCATCGATCCCTTATTAGTGCTAACCACGTGCAATTCGTGTACGTGGCGGTGGGTGCGATAATGGCTGATGTTTCTTGGGGCAGAACAAGATTTAGGTAGTTCGGGCGACAGAGTATGGGAGTCCCTGGGGGTGGTAATCCGGGGTGGGTTGGTTGCGCGCAGTGTAGCTTTGCTTTGTAATCGATATGAATTATTGTCGCTGTGATAATGACGCCTGGCCCTCGCGGTGGAATACACATGAGGCTTGCCGGAGCTTCTTAGTCTTCGGTAGAGGTCTCGAGTAGAAGGAACATCGGTACGGTCCCCTCTTTTCACTGAGGTCACTGGCTCCATGTGTCCACCTTTCCCAAGACACTCACTACAAGGTCCACTTGCGACGACCTCGACAAACAACTTCTCGCTCGAGCAGAAGCTACATACATGTTCCGGCTAATGTTCCCAGTGGCAGATAGACAAGTAGCCGTGTCTCACGCGAGATGCAGCGAAGGAACTCTTAGGGGTCCATCGAGGTTGCTTTCGTTAGTCGAGGGGCTCGCTGCGCGCTCCAAGGTCGCGGCGTTCTGGCATGGCGAGCAGCTTTCAGAGGGCATTGCGTCTGGGATCAGGCGGCGGATCGTGCTCTCTCAGGATCTAAAGGAGCATCCACAGCCCGTGGGGACGGCCGTTATGCGCGCAGCCGTCTTTATTGCTCGCCCCCCGACTCCGTCGGTGAAGGATGTGGACTTAGCTTAACGGAGTGTTCCCTTCCGTTCCTGGAATCCACCGTTTCCTAGCTCCACCCCCGTCCTCCCCCTCCGCCGCGCGCTTTTCTACGTTCTTCTTTCGGCGGCTCGCTCCATTCTCTCTCCCATCCCCCCGCCGTGCCTCTCCCTTTTTCACTCGTATCTCCCGCCGCTGCCAACAAAAGACGGCAGTAATCTGCAAACGACCTGGTTTATATCTAACGAGGCAACACATTAGTCACGGCCGGCGATCTGTATGAGTAGATATTACGCGTGATGCAATTTTATTTACGAGCCGCGATTACGGCCAACCGCCCTGGCAATTTACTTCCTCCGGACCGCGCTCCCGTAATCGCGTTTTTATTCCGTCCCCCCATGCGTGCGTCCATTGTTCCTTGGCCACGCCGAGGGCGTTGGGCAATGTCCTCCAATGCAGCAGCTCGACAGCTGAGCTGCGATGCCGAAGGGAATAGGCGTGGAGATTCAACGGGGATGATTGGGAGAGGATTTTTCTTGTCGCGGAGATTGGTGCGACTAATTCCGGGATTTTCTACTGAAGAATTCTGAAGGTGGACTCCATTTTTGGTTTATAACTTTTTCGCTTTCCTTTTTTTGTCACACTAGTTCAAACTAGTGATCCTCTAGGTAGTGATCGGCAAATGTGTCCACCATTTTGGCCTAAAGCGGAAGTCACAAATCGGCGGGCCATTTTAAAAGAATACTGTCCTCCTTAGAATATCCTATCTAGCATTTTGAAACAACTGAGAAACCTGAAGTTTTACCATTTCCTTCTGCCATTCTTCATTCAAATTAAAATATGTCATTTTTCGTAACAGGCTAATATTTGTAATAGGTGTACCAGTATGTAAATAACGTATCATTAACGTACCAATTAATTGTTTCAGATAGGATATTTTAACCAGCTGGAAAGCAGTGAGGTTAAATACATCAGACTATTTCTAGATATGTAGGGAGCCCGTAGGGTTTTCTGACTTTTGGTTTTCTAACCACTGCAACTGTCACAAAAAAGGTTAAAAAATATGTCAAAATATCGCAATTTTCTTTTTCTACTTGTTTACTTGCCCTCTCTACTTCCGGTTTCGGTCACTAATGGCGTCGACCAATAGAAAACGGCGACCACATCTGCCGATCACTACCTAGAGGATCACTAGTTCAAACAACGTCAATATCCATTTAACATTTCCACTCTGGCTGCTCAACGAATTAAGAGACTCGTGTACGTAGATTGGCTCGCGTGGAATACTGCAGCTCCAATCGTATGGAAAACGAAAGGATTTTCATCGGGCAAATATTCTCTGTGTCGCGTTCTATCGACCTTCCTTCAATCGGCCTCGAAACTCGTTTTTTCCCTCCCGAATGTCGCGTCGCTGGCGAAACGTTCACGCGGCTCGGATTTTCGTACGCTCCAGCGCGATAACGGCTGGCTTTTTGTTCCCCAGTTCGATCGGAGATCGCTCGATATCCAGCCGGGGTAATTAATTAACAGCGGAGCCCTTCGTCTTTATTTTGTCGTCTAGCCGATAATCGGGGGATTACTGGCTGCGGGAATGATAATGCCCGCAGAAATTTACCTGCAACGCCGCTGGCTAAATCGCGTGTACATCAGGATCCAGCTAGGTGAGCAGCTAATAGTTCGTAGATGGTCAAAGTACCTGGCTGGGATTTCCAATCGTCCAACCGGGCCACTGGTTCAGCAAAGCTTGATGTAATTGCTCGCGGTTACACGGTTCCTCTTCGATGAGTTGCTGTTCACCACTCTGAATGAGAGTTTCTTGTGTTTGCGAGTGATTGTAATAATTTCGCGTTGAGAATAATTCCATCTCATTTGATGGAGAAGTTGTAGAGGCTTCTTTGGATTAATTCTAAGTCTTCACTTTAGTTGTAGATTTAGTTTATTAAGAGAAATTCTATTTTTATAGCAGTCAGATGGTTCCCAATATTTTATTTTAATATATGCATCTTGATATTTAAAATAATTCGCGCAGCTGCAAGGGACAGTCAGAAACTGTATCGACCGAAAAAAATAGATGGTAAAAGTGACGTTTTAAAGGGCAAGGCGATCGCCAGGAGAGGAAACTTAAGTCTCCGCGGCAGCCAGTAGTATAGACCCGCATGAGTCAGCCGTATAGACTCCATAACTCGACCTTGTTGATCTTTCACCGCTGCCAGAGCACTTTGGCACGGCCTATCGGCGGCTGTGGATCTAATAGATGCCAAGTACAATAGTGTCGAGACGAACGAACCCATAAAATCGCGACTACCCTCGAGATAACTGCGTTTCCACATTCATTACCTTTCGACTTTCGATGTTCCTGATGCTTCCACCGTCTATCCATCAATATAGCAAAGAAACTTAACGATTTACTAACACCTGTATTCATTCAGTCATCTCCATACAGCAATTCCCTCGGAAAAGTGAATTATTTCATTAAAAAGGAAAATAAACGTTGAGAAAAGTTATTTCTTGCGAATTTCCCGCGCCACGGTAATCGTTCGCGACTGTGTGTACATTTGTCCCGATTCGAACTTCCATCGAAGGGAAAAAAGCGCCAGAAAGCCGGTGGAACTTTCAATTATCCCACCCCCGGGCGTGTAACGAACGAAAGTGCCCTCTCGGCGGAAGCGTAAGGCGAAGTCGTAACGCGAACTCTCCCGTTAATTTGTTCGAAAATACCGGGCCGGGCGATTTCTCACGAACCACGGTGAATTTTACGACACCGGGGGCCAGGCCGGATCGGCCACGGTGCGTGTTCGCGTTGAAAATTTCAAGCAGCACGGCCGGCCGAGCGTAATACAATGCGCGCGTTAAAACGAACGCTCACGTTTCGCATAAATCCGCCCATTTTTTCCCCAATAGGGCAGGCGTTCGGGAGGGTGGGCGAGCGTGCGAGGGAAATCACGAACGCAATAAACATTGGATCGAGCTCGTTCTTTAACCCCCGCGCCGCTGTAAAACGCGGAGAAACGGATTCGAGCGTGGAGGGATTCTATTTGTGACTTTTCCTTTAAGGGCGTCGCTTCCGGGCGTGCGCGGGTATTTTGTCGGGAAGCAGAGGCTGCTCCTTAGGTAAATATAGCCTCAGGAATATTCGAAGAACGTGTAGAAACGGCGAGGAACAGTATTGCTGAATATACAAGGTATTTTCAGAAGGCGATCGATAATTCTTCAGGCTTCTAGTGTTCATTGAACTAAACGAGAATCACTCGAGTCGAATAGCCTTCGTTGAACAATGCAATTGCTGTACCGACATTTTCATAAATTTCCAGCGACCTCCGTACGTTCCGCAGAGTTAATTCGGCGAAGCGAGATTTGCCGGATGCCCCAGACGAGGCTTGTAATTGAACAGAGTCCAATGGATGTCTGGTAGCGAAAATTTTCGGATATCTACGGAGGGCTGGTTCGACGGGAATCGATGTCTCGAGTCGAATACGATGCCAGGCAGCATCCGGATGCAATCCGAGCCGGGGGAAACAGGTCCCGCTGCATTTCAGACACTCCTACATGCTCGCGTCGCTAACAGATTGGCTGTGTTCTCGAAATCGCTGCGTTTAGTTTAGGATTATTTAGATTCGGGATTGAACGCTGATTTGGCACGGCGATACCAGCGTGTAGTCTGCCCGTCCTCTAGCCGAGGATAGAGTGCACCGTCTACGGAGGATCGATCTGATATTCAACGAGACCCTCGCTTGTTTCTTGGCCCCTCGCAGTGGAATAAGCTCTTGACTGAATTGGAAACGAATATCTTGTCGGTTGAATTAATTTCAAGTGATTAAGGTCGCCGTGTCTGGCCCCGTGAAAGCTCTGTCGTGTTCGTCGAATAAAGATCGAGCGGGAATTATCTGAATACGAATCTTCTCCCATGGAGATTTCGTAGTTCACCTTTCTAAACGCAGGGTTTTAAGTCCTCTAAGAAATTTCTCTATTCAGAAGTTTCCTCGAAATTCTCAATTCCTATACGAACCCCTATAATTCCTTTGGAAATTACAAGTGTCAGTAAGCAATGTCCATCGTTCTTCTTCTAAAAGAGTGAAACTACCCTTGCAGAAAATATAGGTCAGAAAAATAAAATAGTTAATAGGTAAAAGATATTTCCATTCAAACTTCTTTACGCGAAACGATAATTTTATACGCACGGAATTAATAATTCCCCTCACGGAAATGTCACCCAGCTGCACGGTTAATCTGCATACACTAATAATAATAATATACTGGTGGTAACGAGATTATAAAGTGGAATTTGTTCGTGAATTACGCAAGGACTCGGCTAGATATCGCGAGAAAATAGCCTCGAAGGGGTTGCAGGCGGAAGTGGCTGGCGGTATCAGGGATTTCTCGGGAGGAACAGTTCCGTGAGCCGGCGCGAAGCTGGCGTTGAATTCGAAAGGAGGCTGAAAATCGACGCGGAACCGTGGAGCTGGCTGCGACCGGAAACGGATTACCGCCATTAAGGTCGACGTCTTCTTAATGGCGCTTCGACAGCGGCGAACGTGCATTTCGCCCGGTCGATCGTCCACTTTTATCGCGTGGTAATCGAGTCAACGGCACCAGGAGGGACGAAGGAACGTTGTTTCGAGGGTCTGAGTGAAAAGAATTGTTGCAAGATTGGCGGAAGACTGCTGTTGGAACCCAGTGGGGCGGCCGCAGCTGCGAACCAGAGTGCACGTCCGACGGTTGCTGGAATCGAAACGCGATACTTGCTCCATGCATCATGCAGGGTCGTTCCTTTTCCCGCGGAAAATTTGTTTCGAGGCGGGCGTAATGGAAAGGAGCGGTGCTGGTCTTGCGGGGGATGAAGGAACAAGGGGGCGGCGACGTGCGATCGGGGATTGATTTTTATCAGGTTGCTCGAAGGCTCTGGAATTTCTGCAGTGGCAGGGGGTGTTTCAGGTATCACTGGTCGAAGGGTGGAAGTTTATTCTGTTTTTTGGGAAATGGCTCCTAATATTATCGCCTAGCAAAAGTTAAATCGCTCTTTTATGATTGAATAATAATTATTAGATTTACCTTCCCCAATTGTAATATAAAATCGTCGCAGTGTAATAAATTTTTACACTGTTAAGATTCACTAAAATAATTTTGGTGGTTGCTTTGTCAGATATAACGAGTGGAAATATTAGGAACCTGGGTGGTATTATGGACAATCACCCTGTTATAAATAGTGGCACGAGGGAAGTTCTTTACGACCCAGAAAATTAAAAGCTAATATGTCAGTGATAAGTGACATGAGGACTCACCAAATTCAGATGAACGATGGATGTATTCTGTGCTTTTCTTAGGTGTTCCTCAGCTACTCCTGCAACCCAAAAATAAATATTAGTTATTAAATATTTCACGTTCCCCACATTCTAATATCGTAAACTATTTTCATCTTCTTTACAACCAACAAGACTTCCCGTAATTCACCTTTCCTCCGCAAAGAGGAAAAACAAAATTAAGTTTTAATCATCTTGGACCTCCAAATCAATGTCCCCCGGACCAATTCATCCTTCCCCGGAACACAGCATAGCAGAAGAGTTACCGAGTTACTCTTCCCAAATTAAGTTCACCGGCATTCACCCGTTGCCCGCTGTATTCGGAAAAATTAATTAAATCCCGCGCAGACGACGTAAACAGCACGGTACGTAATCCGAAAGCGCTTGTTTCCTTCCCGACTTCTTCTCCGCTTCTTTCGTGCCCCGGTCGCAGTCGCGTAATTACCTCGGAGCGAACGACTGCCCCTCGACCCTCACCACCGAGAGGAAAGAAAAATTTCAGCGGGGACGCCCGCTGACAAATTATGAAACACCTTTTGCCCCGTTGGACGCGAAAATTCGCGACGAGTTTCGCGCGAGACTCCTTTCCTCCGTCGCTAGGATCAAGCCCCCCGAAGGAATTTATAATTCCCGCGTAGCCCCGCACTACCAGTTGAAGAAGAATACCCCGCGTTGCGTTATTCACGCGAGCGTGCCGCGTTATTCTCGCCGCGCGAAACAGTTTCCCTAAATGACGCTATTTAGCAATCCTCCCTTAGTGTGCGTAACGAATCGAGGCGCGCCGGTAAACCGATAAAACCGGGGGTCGAAACGTATCAACCCGGATCCGCGGCAACGTCCGATCAGTTGCATTCGAAAGGGGATCAAAGTTATCCGACATTTTACAGCGGCGCGATATGATTAATCGCTCGCTCCTGGGGCTCGACCTGTCGCCGCGCGCATTATGGAAATGCGACTCGCGCCAGACACGCTATTTTCCCGCCACCGGAAACACCCCAATCTCGGGGACAGGCTGTAATATTGTAACGGTCGTCGAGTACTGTGGTTAGCTTCCCGTTCGCGATCACAAAGCTTGCAAATCCTTCGCGCAGTTTACACTAACGATACTCTTGTTCAGAGCTTCAAACTTAAAAGGATTAAAAATCGAGGCACACATCGGTATTTCCTGTTAGCCTGGCGTTGATTCAATAGCGGCAGCTTGGTAGTTGAAAAGGTACAAAGAATGAATAGTTTATGCGAGTGCAACGGTGTGTTCCTTTTCCTCGAAGCGCACCGCTATGGACGCTTTCCTACAGCGGCGCGCAAGTAGTAATGGCGAGCATTAGTCAGACGCGCCAGGCGCGCCTCTTCGGTGATTGTCCAAGATGGAATTTCTGGGAAACGAAGGTTTAGGGAATAGTTTCGTAGGTCGTTTTTCATTCATTTTCAGTTGACGATTAATCTTCTTTTAGATTGTACTGGATTTTACGTCCTATAAATGTGTAAATGTGAAATTGAAACCACAGGGAGGATTTTTTAGCCAGATGTTCTACGTTCAGATAAAAGCCGACCCAGTTAAGTGCAACGCTTTCGATGCAATCTGGCTGGAATATCCTGGCCGCCCGTGCAGTCGAAATCGTTAAAGTCGTGCATAATGGGCCAATAAGGAAGGCCAGCAGATAGGCCGAAGCGATCGTTAGCCTGGTTTTCTAACGTTATTTCCTCGGGAAACGCGGGGACAGGGTGTGGGCGGGGGTGGTCGGCGTTCCTACCCGGAACTCGATAACATTTTCCAGCGGCGTTCGCGATCGTATTTCCTTCGCGAGCTTGCGAAAGCTGCGACGATTTCCACGACGATTCAGTGAGGAGGCAAGTGCGCGAGAGATCGGATCAGCAATTTGACTAAAATTTTCTGTACAATTAGTGCCACAGAGAGCCTCTAAATTCTGTAATGAAATCGAGTTTAAAAAATAGTTTCTTCCAGAACCCCGATACTTGTAAAAAGAGCGCAGAAAATTTCATTAAATCACAGGTCTGAAGCTCTAGTGCCTCGTTGTAAATAGAAAAGGACCTCGAAGAAGGGGAAGGCAGAGGCGGGAAAGCGTTGCTTGTCTACTCAACATCGTCGCGAGCAAAATTCACAGGTTTACGTATACCGTAAGCGGATTGGTATCTGCCAAAGCTTCCCTGCTTTGAATGTTTCAGTAACAAGTTGCCACCAGCGAATTGACTCCGATGTAGCTTTGATTAAATTCAAGTGAAGAACTATCAACGACAACAGGTGATAGTCTTTGGAAGATTCTGCTCTATTGAGGAATTAAATTAAGTATTTAAACTGACCATAATCTACAATATCTATTCACAATCCAATATCACCTTCCAGGTGATATGAAATCGTATAACATAGAGAAGCCTTCTTTCAAGCGCTAACTCGAATCCTCCGCCCGCGCAGTTGATAAGTACCTTAAACTTTTGCTAACAGAGCGTTTGCAGTTAGTCGAAATAGCCACGAAACACAGTAAGTCAGAGTGCACGGGTACAACCATTAGTTAAATGGGTCCCCTCGAAAGAAGCTAAGGATCCCGGCGCTGTGTTAAAAAGACTCTCCTCCGCGTTCTGAAATCTTACGTCAGCGAGGCTTGGTCCAAGAATGTCCAAGCGGTCTATATTCCATTGGACGTAAAAGGAACTACATTCATCAAGGTTCTTTTCTACCTCGGCCGGGTGGAACGGCCGGACAAAAGCCTGGAAATATTAATTTAATGCTAGGACGAAATTATGCGCGGGTAGTAAATCAGAGGCCCCCCGTTCTTTTGTCCGGGAGACCGGTTTCTGGGCGCGTCCTCGACGTCCCCTATCAGTAAACCACCAGCATCGTCAACGAAATTGCTCGTCTTCCTTCGTATAACTAATCGACGAGCTAAGGAATCGAATGCTAATTCCATCTATTGTCCCGAGACAGTATTTCAGTTGCAAAGCCTTTGGCGCAAAAATCTGTGGTTGGTTTCTTTCTCTCTTGCATACGGCAATTAATGGGGAACATTGCTGCCTTTTTGGTAAATTATTATTGTAAATTGTCTATGTGTAATAAATCGTGTAGTGGCGTTTAATTTAATTTTACGCGCGAATCGCACTCCCGGAATGCGTTGTTTATGGTGGCCTTTTTACGACTGTTTATTTATATGTAAAAGCACAGTCAGAGACAATAAAGTGAGGATTTTCAGTGACCAATTTTTGTTAATATATACGTTTATTCGAGTGTAAAAAATAATGTTTTATTAGGTTGACCTTTCCTTTTTGTATTTCAGCGTGTTATTTATAAAGTATTACAAATGCACCTTTGTCTCTTTTGTTGACATTATCCTGGGACAGATTTCGAGTGATCTCTTCCTGCTTTTTGTACGTGCCCGTGCATTTACATTTGTTCGTGAAAAAATGGAAATAGAGTTACCAATGATCCCCGCGATAAATGCATTTATTTCGAAATATTTAGCACGCGTGAGAAATAAGATTGCTTTAAAAATGCATCTGGTTGTCAGCAGCTAACTTTTCCTCTGCGTTTGCCAGGAATTTTCTTCCCAACCGTTTCGTAATTAGCGCGCAACTTTAGTGTTTCATAATTCCGCACAGATTCTACGAAATAAATGCCATGCATATGCATGAAATATGCAATACGTTGCCGCATACGTCATTCGAGTGAAATATGCAAAACATATGCATTATGGAAATTCCGGGAAATAAGAAATGCATTTTTAAAACTCCCCGACCGCGAAACAAATTTCCGCCCAAGTTCCATTTCTTTACCAGTTTTCCGTAAGAACATCCATTTTCATGAACGTCCCTGTTATAATAGCAAGTGCTTTCCCATCCACTCGCTTCGCGACCCCGAGTTTCTCCAAATTACCTTTCGCATTTTATTCAAACAGTGCAACTCAAAACTAATTCCATTCGCTCAGCTAAACCGCGCGCTTTCGAAGTTACAGTTCACCCCTAAATCTCCGCGCACTTTACAAACTTACACCTAACGTAGTATGACGTAAACCGATAGCTATTTCATTGAGCAATAAATCAATTCTCATAACCACGGTAGCTTACATTCATCTTCCGAGTAACGTCTCGAAATGCCAAGTGAATACGAAGCAATTGTGCTGGCATAGGGATGCCTACGTGCCAGTTTTCGCTACGTGTAATTATATAGAACTCGAGGCTTACATGCAAATCGGTTCCCCTTCGCCAGGATTTAATTGATCCAGTGTGATATGGTAATCTGATACGATTATGCGTCTTTCCAATAATGAATTGGGACCGTCACGGATCTGGGGCCAATCTAATTTACCAACGTGTCCTGCCGTCCAGTTGTGGGTGCTATCAGGCAGGCTAATCCTTTCAAGGTGAATAAGGTGGTATCGGCGCACTGATTCGGTCACAATACAACGATTTTATTCTGTTTATTTAAAAATAAAATAAAGTAACACAGCTATTTTATTTTATTTAATTTTATTTTTAAATAAATAAAATAAAATAAAGTAACACAGCTATTTTATTTTATTTAATTTTATTTTTAAATAAATAAAATAAAATCGTTGTAATGTGACCGAATCAGTGCGCCGATACCACCTTATTTAATATTTCCGGTCGAAAATTTTAATTTGATAACTTTCAAGTGAACTATCCTCAAACTGTGTGTCTTCAATGAGCGTCTTCTGTTTATTCTAAGGCAGAAGATTAGATGGTCGACTAGTAAGATTTTCGACCACAATCTTTGGGACGACCCGTACCGCGAATTCTACTGCCGAGACTTTCGCGAGCATATCGATTTTCCATCGAAACTACAGTCTCCTCCGTATACCTTCCAGATTTTCAGATCCGACGACCTCGTTATCGCCGGTTAGGCCGAGCAAATCTGGACTCAGCCAAATTCAAATCGAATTTCCTTTTCGCTCCAACGGACTCCCCCGATTTCGAGTGATTTCCGGGACAAATACAATCGTTTACGTCCTTCGATTTCAACTCGTCGCTTCCCTCCCAAACGTTTACACTTTCCCACCCCCGTTTTGTGTCTTTCTATTTCGCACAGCGTAAAGAAAACAGTAGTTACTATTTCTAAGAACGAATGACGAAGGATGATGCATTTTAAATTTCTCCCGCTCCTGTGCACTGATTATAAATCAGAGAAAGTCTCCAACGAATACAACAGCGTTGCAAAAAATATTGAAAGGTTCAATGAGCCACTAAAATTTCTTGCAATGAACCAATACATATCAACCACTGTACACCGAACACGACCGGCAATTTCAACTCTCGTTCCATGATATTCTTCAATTATTTTATGCAAATTCGCGCGCAACGGACGGGGGACGAGATCCGCCGACAGACAACCGCCATTTAACGGCACCGTTGTCGCCATTATTGGCTACACATCGGTCGTTAAGCCTTTCCAGTCATAAAGCAGATTGAAGTGGAGCTGGTATTTTGACGCTTCGTAATCCGCCCCGTCCGCTGCTCCCTAGCGTTTTCGAATAATTTAAGCGTTTAAGAGTACGTTTGCCCGTTGTATCGCGCCGTTCCACGCCATTTCAGCGAACATTTTGCACGGGGTGTTGCATCGCGAACACATACGCCCCCAACACACGTTTTTCTTCTGATACACCCACGAAACATGCTTCGAACGTTTAAATTTTTAATCGGAATTAAGACCTTAGAAATAAAACTCTTCTGCGAGAATCGAGTGAATTCACGAGAATTCTCAATGTCCTTTAATTCAGTGGGGAGGGAACACGGGGTCACTGTCCATGGAAATTTTCACGGGGACTTTTACCCTCGTTAATCTCGCGGTTAACCCCGATTTTCTGCTGGATTTGCCGCACATCCGGTGCCCCTCGTACGATCTTAGAACAGCCGATCATCCTTCCTGAATCTCTTATTGTAGCCCGCGAAATCCTTGCAGTGATATATTAAGTCCGGTATTATTCCGTAAAGCCGCATAAATCCCAGCGGAATACATTACGTCGAATGGTATGCGATGGAACGGAAGTAACGCGATTTGCATGGGATCATTCTCGACGATGGCCGCTGCGCTCGCTTTATTTTTATTAGGCAGATCCTCGTGGCGGGCTAATTTAAAAAGGGGCTCGGGAGGCTGAATCTTTCGGACGCGATTATCTTCTCGGAAATGTGAATAATGATCTTGGAAGGCTTGAATGTTCTTTAAACAACACTGCAATTTTATTGGAAGACGGTTATAGGTCTTGCGATTAATTTCAGTGCAATTATCGAAGAGTATCGATTTTTAAATTTACTGTCAATTTTCACTGATTTCTACTAACGTACGATTTAAATAATTCCTTTCGCCGCAGTCAACTCTTCTCTCTTCCTTTTTCAAAGTTAATATTCAACGTCGTTATCTGGAGTATGCAGACGACATGGTCGCTGTGGAGAAAGAAAGGCAGAGGAATGAAAGAAATGCTGGGGAAGCTTTTGATATCTCTGTTTGTGCGAGGAAAGGGATTATTAACAACTGCAGGGAAATTGAATATTGTTTTTTTTTTTAGAAAATGCGAATGGTAAGATGGAATTGTTGGTATTATTTTGAAGAATCTTGACGAAAGCAATCTTTTTCTTTGACAATGAAATATCAGAATTACTATAGAACACACTGATACTGCAGTTACATTGTTGTTCACTTTTCTTAACTTTATTTATCTGTTTGTCTTCTGTCCCACATTTGATAAGAATGTAATAGGGGTAGATTGCAAAACAGCAGGAATACTGAACCTCGCCTATTCGTCAATTAATTAACACAATATAAATTTTGTAATGCAATAATGACGAATTATTATTAAACGTATCTACAATAATTCGCCAGAAATTTCATAGAAGAACAGTAATATTATGTTTAAATTAACAACCTGTACGGCACGCCGGTCACAACTCATCCAGTTTCATGAACTCCAAACGTTCTTAGCGCTGTCCATTTTCTGGCTTACTTTTTGCAACCCAGAGGCTCGATTTTCCACGCAATTATAATGTAATTATCGCGTCGACTACACAGCTGCACGCAACAGTACGATAAATTTTCGGCAATCCGTATTACTTGCGGTGCATTAATCAGAGCTAATTGCCCGGCTGCTGCGTATAATTAATTTTTTCCTCCGTCTCAAATCAGCATCGAAATAATTGCCAGCGTTTATGATGCAGCAACACCGTCTCGATGGGGGGCAATCAATTTCATCGACAATACGTCGCGTATAATTAATTGCTCCATCGAAGTTTCACGGACTTCGGGTTATCCGACTGAACCTTCAATTACGGTGTTAGCAAATACTTTCAGTTTCTAACGAGCCATTGTGACCCCTTCGATACGAGGAACTCAGTCATTGAACTAACTTTCGTTTAACTCGATAGCTTCGCTGAATTTTCGGGAAATCCATTTCCAAATCCACATCTAAATTGCAATGCAAAGGTGAACCTTTCTGAAAAAGTATCACGAAGAAGATTATGTTCCACCAAAAACACCAAGCAGATGGTATAAAACAATATGGCGTTTAAAGAATGAAGTTTCTTTCTCGCAAAACATCAAACTTCCACAAAATAAAACAATCTATTTTCTCTTCTCCGCGCCCAGGGTACAGCGTCTGGGGAATCTTCCCCGTATGCAAAATTAATTGCTTCCAGACGATTTTCACGCAATCAATTACTCGCCCCGTCGTCCGTTCTGTCTATCAGCAGGAAACCCGTGTTTCACCTCGACCGTCCCCGTTTCTGAGTCGCAAAACGGTTTCCTCGCCCCAGTTGTCCCGCGAGATTCGTTAATCACCGCCCCAGGCCCCTCTCGATCTCGAGAAAGGCCGGCGCAATCGATAGCCCCGGCAGCGGGGGTTCCGTGACGGATCCTTCAAAAGTTTCGTGCACGAAATTGAGAAATTAACTCGACGGGATCGCGGAGAATCGCCCGTAGAGGGTGGTTTATGCGCGCGCCGGGGGGTGGATCTTCCGGCAAGGAGCGTGGAAGGCTGGCACGTTGGTAATTTATCTCGTATCGCCTCGATTTGAATCACAAATTGGCCGAGATTATGGTACTTGCCTCTCACACTGGCTGAAATGGACACGTAAACGGAGACGTTTTCGGGACCGCAATCATCGTGTTAAAACGCTGTAATTGTCTGTCCAACTTCGACCCTTTCGTCCTATAGTTAGTGGAGTGAAGTCTATTATATTGTAATTAATATCAGAAACGTAGTTTCACTATTTCGTGCACTGTATACTTGCTTTTCAGGGTATTCTGATTTTTAATTTCTGATTCTTGTGGAAAGAAGATCTACTTTAATATTTTTAGAATTCTAGAAGTATTATAGTTGAAGCAGGGCACAGAAAATATTACTCCAGAATTTCTTCAATCATTTTGGTACTTGGAAATTTTTATTTCCATAGTGAATTGTAAAATTATAAAATTTTAGTGGAAAGACGGTATATTATTTAGAGATATTATTAGATAATTCTAATAATTCTCTGCGGAAGAAGCGAGTGTAGCAAAATTAAACGCAATATACCCAAATTTGTGAATCAGAATGGGACAATTTCAATTACGTTCTCATCGATGTTTCACGTTTTATAGATACGTCATACTGAATCAAGGTTAATTAGTTCCCGTCAAATTACGCGCACTGAATATAGGAAAGATATTTTGGAATAAATTCGACATGTTTGGTGGTGGGAACGTAGATATATACGAGCCATAGGAGGGCGGAATAATGAACGAATGAATATTTAATTGTCCACTCTGGTAGGTTATGGGGAATGTTTCCAATATCTTAATTAGTATCCCGCCGAACTGGCGAAAATACGTCGCTGCAAGTTTCTATTAAATCTGTATTAAACGCTCCAGTTCGTTGTAATTCCCAATGGCACACCTCAGCACGTTAAACGTTATTTAATTGTCTAGGGCGGCGCGATATTCGTTTCGAACTGTTTCCTACATGTAATTAAACGTCCATTAAACCGTATGTGATTACGAACTTCAGACAGGCCACTCTTTCCTCCCTTTGTACGTGGTCAGAAAGGGAAAACCACCGTCACAGCGCGTCCGCGCGCACCATTATTTGAGAAATTATTGCAGCGTCCACTAATTTATCAAAAACCAAAATGCAGTAAAAATATAACAGAACTGTAATTAAACCTACACGATCATCTCGTCCCACCAATATTACTCAGTAAATTAAAAAAAAAATTGAACAGTGATAACTCAATTTTTCCATGAAAAATGATTAAATTTCCATGACATTTCTCTTGTTTACTTTACCATCGGACGTATCCGATACATCGCCGCTCGCATTTGTCATTATTAATGTTTATTAAACCAACGCGGAATTAATTAAATTCCTATGAAATGCATCCTTTTGTGTAAAATTCCACACAAAATTCCTACTACACTGCGTGTCCCCGTGCCCATAATATTCGGCGTGGAACATGGATCGTCTCTCAACAATACAGGAACCTTTCACTATACCCATCGACACCATAACAAAGCGTAGAAACCAGAAACACCACTGTTCGATGAGATCTAAAATAAGAATAAGTAGAATGATCCAATCTACACATACCTACTCAGACACTGTGTCAGAAGCACAGGGCACGAGAAGCCAATGAAAGGCAGGAATTCCAGCGATGCATTTAATCATTACAACCGAGCCCATTTCAGAATTTCCCTCTCCACGTGGACAAGTGAAAAGGGACCCCGGCACACGCGATCAAAAGGCAGCTAAAGGGTTGAAGTCTGCCGCCTTTTGGCAGAGCGCCTGCACGCGCGCAGCTTTTCGCCAGCCATGAACCAACCCTCCCCCATTGAAACCTAAAAGCGTCATCTGCGTACGGCAGAGGGGGTGGAAAGAGGGCAAAGTCGGGTGGAGAGGGGGCTGTCGGTGGAATTAAGCTCGAAGCATTAAAATGTGGCAAGTGCGGCAATAAGAGATTTACATAGCAAAGTCGAGTATATTATCGTGTCACGAGTAGGCTGCCTGCTCGTTTCCACTCCGCACGCAGAACCCCGTGTATTTACGCTGCCATTAACATTCCCCGAATACCGCTGATATAATAGCGCGAATCCCCCGCTATCGGGACAATATTTTCCATACCAGCCTCCTCTGATAGAGCCGTGCTCTCGTTTATCCGCGCCTCTGAGCCTGTTTTGCTTAGATAATTGCAAAATGCGTGGCTGGCTATCGGCTGAACGGCAGAATTATTGATCGGCCGGCGGTGTTTGCGTTCCGCCAGTTATTTACAATCCTGCGCGCGGATATTTCATTATTAACACCGATTACTGTGTAATATCGCCGGCTGTACGGTGGGACGTGATACCGGGGTTCGTTAAAGTGCGGCGGGAAACGCAGGGAAACGACGCCCGGTTCGATTTAACTCGACGTTCGCTTCGATCACATGATGATCGTCAGCCCATGATTCATATATTTTTTTACAGACTTATACTATAGCGAGACGGTAACTGTAGTATGCGAGAGGGATGTGGAATCCGTTCTGCAGGCAGATTTATTTTCCGTTTCGATTAGAGAATCCGTCGGCGATTATTCGATGGGAAACACGGGGCGATATTAAATTTACGTCGGATGTTTGACGTCGTTGTCATAACGGCTGGGATTTACGTCGAGCCTCCGCAGCGGACATTTGCGTCGGAATAAAATGTAGCTGTCGGAAAACGTAACTCGCGCAACGAGGAGATTCACCTCTATGTCATCCAGCCCCGCCTGTCACGTGAAAATTTTTAATAGTCAATCGGACGGGCGATAATAATTTATCTGGACACGGGGAACACACGATACGGTGTCGCGCCGCGCGATAACTAATTATGAGTTATCAGTTTGTAAGTAATATCGTTAGCCGGACCGCGGGGGTGGAAAACTTCGCGGTCATTATTCGCCGGGCGTAATTGACACAGAAAATGCATTACTGCGCGGCGGGATATTTAATTCTTCTACGCGTTCGGTCACGTTTCGCCGCGTTTACACAGACCCTAGTAACTGGTACAGTTCCTTTCACAGTTCCTTTTAATTATGGTGGTTGAAGAGGGTGGAGGAGGGGAGCTGGACTGTGGAGTATGATTCTGATTGGGAGGTAGAAAATGGAAGGTTTTTTTATGGATGAGTTCTGGGGAATTAAAAGGGATAAGGAATTAGTGTAAGCTAGATTAGGATTTTTTTTCAATAGACCGTGTGTAGGTGACACCTTTTCGTTACACGCTTGTGGTATTTTATCCTCTTTGAAGTTTGCTTGAAGAAACACAGCGGGTTTCTTTTAAGGACGCCCGAGTAACCGTGAAACCAAGCAGCATACGAAATTCAGAAGAAGTTAATCGTGCTGCTAATTTATAGCCACTTCCTCCGCATTTGCATCCCGTATCAAAGTGCTCCGGGCACTTTTTAATCGGCGAAACGGTCGGAGCCCACCCCTGTTTAATCCCTACGAATAATTCAAGCGTGTAACACCATCGCGTTATTATGTTTAATATCCCCTCGCATTAATCATCGGCCGCGAGTATCTTAGCGCGAATGTTGCGTGCTCGCGTGACGAGAATTGCAAAGGCTTCCCAGTTATCCGGCTGCGAAGCTCCGCCGCGACCGTTCGTTGGAAATTTTTTAATGAGCCGGCCGAACACCGAATCCCCCAATTCGCAAATTGGACGGACAATTTATTACCTCCGTCACGATCCTATGAATTGTAAAAATGTTAACGCGGCTGGAAATGCTATGCAAATACGTTTCGCCGGAACAAACAAATTTTCCGAGTGGAAATGCGATGAATAAATTGAGTCGAGCTCCCGTTTGCATGAAAACTGGATTTTCGACGGTGGCGGCGGGAAAAGGGCGGCGATAATTACAACGTGATTCCCAAATTTAACGCTCAGATTCCCTTTTCGACCCGCGACTCTCTGGCAGTCGACCAGCGGCATCACAACTGCCGCGGTGTTTTTTTTTAAGTGTTGTTTTTGAAAATCTGCTTCCGAGCAGGCGGAGAAATTTGCCAGAAATCATAATCAAAAATGAAAAGAAACATTTTTTCATTTTAAAAATCTATGTACTGTACTTCATTTATGAAATATCAGAGCATGTCTTGTGTGCTGTACAATGTTCAGGAACTCCAGCACACCCAGTTAAAAAATACACCACTACGGATGTGAACTTGGTTTTAAAAGTGATAATAAAAATACAGTAGAACTGGTGCACTCAGGATTTAATCTACGAGGGAGCCGAGTTGAACGAATAAAAATATTTTGATGCAAATTCGATAAAATTCATTGGGAGATTAAAAAAATTTATTTAAAAGCTAAAACCCAGTTTTTTACAAAGCTCTTGAATTACTTCAGTCGTGGTTACATTCCTCACCTTTATCCTTTTTCTTTGTGAGCTGCCATGTCGATTTAAAAACAAAAGAATCCAGCAGAGCCTCGCACGTTCCTCCTGCTCGATAATGAACAACCAAATTCCAAATAGCCTCGACATAAACTATGACAAGCAGCCCGGAAAAATAGCAGAAAAATCGAGGGGCGGAGGGAGCACTCGCTGAAGAAGTGGGAAATTTTAGGAACGACCGTGGATGCACGTGAAAACTTCGAAATGATCCCGGAGCAGCAAAGAGGCCCAGGCATCCCTTTGATGCACTTTCAGACAAGCCTTCGCTGCACATGCAGCCGCGACGCGTGTATGTGGAGCGCCGTGCAAGAAAGGGGCCATAAAGGACGATCGTAAATTCTGGAAAATTCTCTGCCCTTCCGGGAGAGAAGCTTCACGATGGCATTAAAGTTGCACCGGCGACGTTGTGATTAATTAACGAGGACGATCATGGAATTCAATAAAGTTACAAATTGCCCGACTGCAGAACAGGCGTTCCTCCTCTCCGTGGCTGCATGTGGGAAAAGAACCCCTTGAAAAGGAATAGCAAGTGAAAATAATATGCACCATTTTGCAAGCTCTTCGCGCAGAATGCTCAGCGATTTCTCAAAGGAAATATCAAAGAATTCAACGTTTCGGAGGTATAAAGAATCTAGAACACCGTTACCAAGGATCGCGATCGTTAATGTTACATTATTTCAACTCGACTAAAGAATGTCAAAAGAGAAATGCAAAAGCGACAATTGGCAATTTTAAAGTTACGTTGGACCAGCACACAGCAGAGGCACGCCTCACCAATTGCAATTTTCCATGCGGATTCGCACGGCGTCCGAGGTAGACACAGGAAATTTAGTACATCGCGATCATGCTGGCTCGCGTTACCGCAAAAATCCACTATCGCCCATGACAAATTCGGGGTTTCTTGCCGAGTAATCGCGTTACGCTGCATATTCACGCGAGATTACATATGCATCCTTCGACCCCCGTATGCATATCCGGAGACATGCATAACAAGGCGCGTGTACCTACACCGTGCTTACGTTCGTGCACGAAAACCTTCAGAGATTACAATATGGCCCCGCTTACGTCTGCATCAGCGGCACCTCCAGCACCACCTTTCACCCTGCTGCACCGGGGAATTATTCTGCGACCAGCTGTGCCAGACACCTTTTCATTTCGCCCAATCATCCCGTGTCAAATCTACGAATGCCATCGACTTCTGTTAAACACATTCGTTTTAAATTCTGCCCGGTGTAGAAATAAGAGTATATACTCTGTAGAACGTGATATATAGCTCGGTTATCATCGATATCGGGTCTAGTAATTTTCAGATCCCTTCTCACGATCGTGTTCTCCGTGGGAAGGCGCACCTGCGAGGTGCAATTGCATTGTTTAACCCGGCTTAAAGTATGAAATATACGTTGCGAGAGAAGTTTCGAGAGTTTCGGCCCGAACGTGTCGTGGCCTGATGGATCAGATAAGTTCCGGACCCGCGATTCATTTTCCCGCGTATCGTCGGGAGAAAGAACGTGGAATTAGGTATTCGAGGACGGTGACTCGAAGGAAACTCGACGATCGTGGTGGGTAGGTTGTCAAGATTTATTATATAACAGGAGAAAACTTTTGGGCTGCTTTTGTGCCGCGTTGTTTCGGCGAAGTGCTTATCGCGGTGGACCGAGGGAAAGGAATTTCGATGGACTCCGTTTCTCTCTGGTGGGAAAGCAAAATCATAATTAATCGGCCAGGGGAAATGAGAAGTTGTTGAAATTAACTTCTAATCGAACAACGGTGATTAAATTAAACGTGAACTTGTGGGCTTCCGGAATCGCGCGGGGTACCTGTATATACCTCAGTAGTACAGAATATTGATTAAATATTTTTTTCAAATAGTAACAAATGTTTCTAGCCACAGTTTTTAATGTAAAAAAGATTGAAGCTAAATATTATATACATATACAGAAAATGTGAAATAAATGTGTAGAAAATATTAACTAAATATTCGTGGAATATTATATAAAAGAAATATTTAGGGAATGTGATGCAAATATTCGGGACTATTTTTTTTCGAATATAAAATGAATATTTGCTGCATATTCGGAAAAAATATTTGCTTTTCAATTTAAAATAAATATAGAAAAAGGATTGAATCTCTTTTTAATATTAGATGTATGTGTATTTAATAATTTGTGCTAGTAGGGTAGATTTCCATCTGTCTAAAATAAAATACCCTGCAAATTTTAAAACACTACCACAGAATATCTACGTCTGTGAACCCTTCTCATGCTACCAGCTGGACATCAGACGTCCCCTTTTTTCAGAATTCCAAATCGTCCCTTGCAGAATGTGGGCTTTATCCATGATTGTTCCAAGTTCCCGCGACTACATCGTCTTCATTAATGTTCTAGCAGGGGCGACTTGCACGGGTACAAGGAAGCACCCGGCCCGATGCTCCCTTTTAACGTTCCTTCTTTTCTGAACATCCGCGGAGAAGTTGGAGAATACCGTCGGATACACGGTAAAGTTCATAACTCTTATCCCAAGGAGCGTCATAATACTTCCAACTGTTTAAGAATCCTCTCGCGCGGGCAGAAAGGAGCCCCGCGGAAACTTCGGGACAAGATTTCAGTTCTTGGAAGTCAATTACTCGGGGGCCCGGCTAAAAACCAGCAAGATGTCTTTCACCAGCGGAAGGCTGGTCGGGGCGGAGGGTAGCCTTGGGCAGACTCGAGTTAAGCAACTTCCACTCGAGGCGATGCCCCAGCCAGGGGCACGCACAGTTGCGTGGATTTACTTTTTCTCCGGTCCCGACAACACCGCGGAACTTAAACTTCTCCATTCTTTCCCTACTGCGGAGTAAGAACCTTCTATTGGGAAGGATCCCTGGTCCGTTGGACCTTGAAAGTGTGCTGGCACACTTGCCCCCCTTCCCTCTACAATTTAAATTCCAGGAGACATTTCTATTTATTTAATTTTAGAACCCGCGACTTTGTTTCTGTTGCTAATTTAGATAATCAGATCTACAGGGTTTGAAAGTTCTTTAATCCTTTACCTTATCCCTTAGAGAGTCTCTATAATATTCCAAACACTATGCAATGTTTGCAAATGGCCAAAGTATAAAGCCTCCTGATGAACTCAATTATATAATTTCTGCGGGAAATACCTCGCATACTCTACTGAATTCGCCCCTAAGATACCACCCGCAGTTAACCAGACAGTGTACAATTAATTTTCAAAATACCATATGTCCAGCGTTGACATAAAACACGCAGGTACATTCCTGCTAGTAAACTTCACACATTGATTCCATGGAAGCTCCAAGCAGACCTCCTCTCATTTAACAGACAAAGGAGAATGAGTCCTGGACCAGACGGACCGCTACCCTGGAATATACCATCGTAAATGAAATCCAGATGCTTCAAGGAACAGTGGAGTCAACGCGTGATATTTCGAACCTGGCAGAACATTTTAATCCGCGGTTCGCTTCCTTCCGCTCGTCTAATGAAACTCTGTACACCGGGCACGCGGTGATCACGGGCGACTGATTTTAAAGGGCCCCAGACCTCGCCCCGAATCTCCATATTCCATTTTAATGGCGCTCTTGTGGGCTCGACAGCTGCACACGCTCCTACACACACCAGGGGCCCCACCTTGGATTTAATTCCGACTCGATCCCGAAAATACTTCCCGGCTCGGTTCCCAGGGGGATCAAGCCGCCCCCTCCCCCGCGGAACCCTGTGTTCAGGGCAGAATGGCCCGGGATGCGCCTTTCGGGATTCTTAAAAATGATTGGACGACGTGCAACTACCACGCGAGCCTCGACGGGCACAGGTTTCGATCGAAATGGATTTCGCCTCGTATTATACAGCGCCGCCATTCAGCTCGCCACGAGGCGTTCATTTCGCGGGGATTTCGCTTTATTCAAACGTGGCGCCACTGGAAAATCGTAGGGAAGTAAAATTTCAAGCTTCTCTCGATGGAGATAATGGGCAAGCAGTGCGATCCAAGTTATTTTCCTGGAATTTCTGATTTATGAAATTCTCCGGGCCTTCTGCTGTGATTTAAGTATGAAAGTGGGGAATCGTCGCATTGAATTATTAGTAGAAGAAGTTTACTTTCCAGAATCACGTGACTTACTCAGGAAGCACGATTTAAGAGGGTGAATTCGCGTGTTCATTAATTCGTCGCAGGGTGCACAACGCTGGTAAAACCTGCGTTAGAGTTGCGTGGGCGATAATCGATATCAGAAATCAAGCTATTAGCTCTATGAAATGGATAAAGTTTCTGGGCGCTATCGAAAGGCACGGGGGTAATTGCAGCGCCCGAAACTTCCGGCTACGAGTTAATTCGAGTCCCTCCACTTCCAGACATTAGCACGTGACTAAGAAATAACGACGCCATTATAGGACCGTTCGAATATCGGTCTGAAAAAACTTGCCCGAATCCCCAATTCCGCCTCCACTCCAACGATACCAGCGAGGCAGAACTTTCGCTGTCCAAAAATCACATAGCCACTGGGAAACGAACTATTGACAGAGCTACGTTTCCACACTGGTTCACTCGATTCTATTGTCTCATCTGAAAAACGCAGGCCATTAAAGGAACAAAACGAACCAGAGCTCTATACATGCTCCAGCGGTGCAATTGTTGAATACACACTACTGCTCGAAAGTATTTAATTACTTGTTATAGGCACGCACATACGTTTGATAAAAGAGAAAATGAAACGTTTTCTAAAATATACGTGGTCCAACTCGGATGTGCCTCATTTTTTACCTATAACTTCTGCAAACACGAGCACTTCCGGTATTATTTCTATAAAACTGAAAGACTTTTAAATAAACTATCGAATATTCTAAAGTATATATTTTTTTATTTTAAGTTCTTGTATCTTTTTTGCATTGCGATATTTAAATAAATAATGGAAGTATAGGCGAGGAAGCTTCTTGCAATCTTTCCACCTTTAAGTCTACTCGGGACGTTGGAAAGAAAAGTCGCCCAACTGGGTGGAGGTTCTCGTTTAAGGTTCAATGCATCGTCTTCAATTAGCGGGAGACATCGGGTTGAGAGTCGCAGGGGTTAGGTGGCCAGTCAAGGATCGGCCAGCTCGGCCCTGCGATGGCACAGCGGTCAGCCATCTCTTCGGAAGATAAGCCGAACTCGAGGAGGATAAGCAGAACTCGAGGAGGATCGCAACTCCGCACCTGGACCGCGCAATCCTCCGTATACTTTGACCCTCGTTATACGCATTAGTGGGGCACGTAGTGGAGAGAGAGTTTGGTTTGCAGGGACACGTTCGTATGCGGCTCACGTGCCCGGATGGATTTTGCATGTTTGACCTACGGTTATGCAGGGGACAGCGGCCCTTTGCGCCGAAGCTGCAAAGCGCGCAGAGCCCCCCACCCCCCACGGAGTTTGACTTTCGCATTCCTGGGGGATCGGGCGACGCCGAGGCGTCGGGTATTAACGACGGATCCTGGTCTAGTGATATCGCTGATGCATTTAGGCGGAGGGGTGGATTTTTTAGAAAATGATGAGCGAATGATGGCTTAGGTATGTGGCAGAGGAAATGTTTGGAGTTTGATATGAAGATTAGATTGAATCAGGTGACAGATGGTTCTTCTAATAATTTTTTAAGACACAAGAGGGTTGTTAAGGTGGAAGATTAGAATCAGGGAATTTTGAGAAGTTTATTTAAAGTTTATAAGATTTGATAGGATTGGATGGTCCTATAAAGGGTTTGTAAAATTTCTGAACCCTAGATTTTAAATTTAATCAAGCTTCTGAATGTTTAAAATAAGCCCACTTCTTTCTACTTTCTGATACTAATTGGAATCTTAATTTCTTCCAACCCCCTACTCTTAATTAGGCCTCCACTTTCTTCTAACCCCCAAATCTTAATGAGACCCTTAGTTCCTTCTAACCTCGAAATTTTAATTAGGTAGGTCTAATTACCCACAAACTACAAAGGCCTAACGAGAAACAAAAGCTTCGCAAGTCTGACTGACGTGGTCTCCTAAATCAAATCTTCTAACCAAGGCATCGTTCTTAAGTTTCCTTAAGCGCCTCCCCTGTATACGAATATATCGTCGAAATTTTATGCCTGATATAAAGAAAGCAGGGGTATTGGTTATAAAAATTCCGAAATACGCTCGGTCCCGCGCAATTTCGTTTTTATTTCTGACACTTCACGAGCAACCCTCTTCGTGCCGCGGAGGACCACTAAACCAGCCAACCGAACTCATCCACGATCCCAATTTTTCAGCGTTCGTCCCACTCCCCTACGTTCTTCCATTTCCTTCGCTCCCCTCCGATGCTCCCGTTTAATTTCACTGGGCTTCTCTGAATCTTACCTAAATTATTTTATCGCGCTCGAAGAGGGGAAATTTTCGAAGCATTCAAATACACGAGCTTCCAAAAGAAACGAATTCGACGGTAGAGGGAACTGAATTCACGAGGGGCGGACGGCTATTCCACGCGTGGGGGTTATAATTTCATAATTGCGACGCTTTTGTAGAGTCGGCGAAACATGCATAAAGCAACACTCCCGGGGGTTAACGTTACACAGGCAACACTCGTGTTGCTTGTCCGCGCGAAAATATCGCTTTTTCGCGAGTCTGTTACACTGGCTCTTTCAAAAGTGTATTTTTACGACGCGTTAAAGCGACTGAATTAATTTATTCTGACGCTCCTTTCTCGCCTCACGATGCCACATTAATTCCCAGCTTTTACATGCGAAAGGACAGTCTCGAACGACGGCGGTTCTAAATAATATATAATAAAATCCGAAGAAAATAGATACCCGCGGATGTCCATAAAAATCGTTGGAAAGAGACGATACATAAGGGATGAAAACATGTAGGCTCATCTAAATAAACCTCGACGATCTTAAAAAAATTCCTCTGTACATTCTAGAAGAAAATCACGATCCCCTGAAATTATCTAAGATCCCCGAAAGTTAACTTAAACGATTCCAAAAATCTCAAAGAGTAACAATTCAAAATTCCCAAAATCCACGAGGTAAATAACTATACATTGTATCTAAATACCCACAGTGTCTCGCCTGATGGCAGAAAATAAGACGCCACAGAAACTAGAGGGTTGAAATAATATTTCAAGCCACCCCCTTGAGTCATTCCTTGCCCAGCGAGGCGCCGTTCTCCCCGAGGAGGGAGATTAAAATTTTTCAAATTTCCGAGCCGCGTTTCGCGGGAATAACGGCGGTCCTCTCCTTGGCGAGGACCGTCCAAGTCGGTGGGCCGCTTGAATCACGAACAGATGGCTTTCCAGTATTAAATTTGGCTCGCGGTAAATTACGGGACGCTCGCCTGCGGTCGCTCTCAGATTTGCCCGCGGGCAACAAAATGCATAAGCCCGGCGCGACCCATCTACCCTGTCGACTTACAATTAAAAAGTTAAATTGAAATTACGACGGCCACCCCTCCGCCATCGTTGCCGACGTGGTACGCATTAAAGTGGAATTTCCGTCGACGCAAGTCGGTTTTCACGAGGCTGTCGCAATGTTGCCGGGGCGGGCGAGATCTGTCACTGCTGTAAACGAACTCGTTCGATGCGTCTGGTAAATTAAAGGGCCGGAGGAAATTGCACGGTCACGTGGCTACTTTGTGCCGAGAGGCAAGTGGAGGAACCAGTAACAGGTCAGACGGGCGGAAAGGGAGGATCTGCGAACTGTTCGGAGAGCCATGGACGAGCCTTTGTTTGAACATTGTTAGCGATGTGTTGTAAAGGGAGCTTTGTCTAGTTACTTTCTATAGTGCGAAGGTCGGATGTAGTTAACCCTTTCGTGATGGATGGTGGACGCTGGATTGACACTTGACTGTGGGGTGAATACAGAGCGTGTGCGAAAACGAAGTGATACTAGGAGGAGGAAGATAAGTGATATATGTACGCGATAAATCAGACGGTGCTCTCTATCCGTGAAATAAGAGTGAATACTAAATTGTCTAGCAAATAGAAACCACCCTTGGCTTATTAAAAACACAGATATTCATTTCATAATTGAAAATCAACTGAATTCAGAGACTAAAACAACCAACATTCTCGCGATTCATATTCCACGTTAATTTCCGTTTATGTGCTCGTAAAAAGTGGTTGTAGAACGATTATATTCCCAGGGCCATTTACCTTAAGGTGGTTCCCGAACTCGCTCGCGTATTTACTCGCGCGTACATCGTATTTCAGCGTTGCGCGACCGCGGCGCGGTTATTCCAATACTTCTTGCACGGGAATCGATAAACCAGCGGCGGAACTTCCCGAATAATCCGCGCTTCTCGTACGAGAACCGACTTCGCATAGTTCATGAAGTTGGACGATCGCGCGCGACGCATGCGGAAACCACGGAATCGAATTTCTTGCCGGATCGATGCCCGTCTACGTGGAACGGAGCCGGCCGCGAGGATCCAGCCGGCTCATTTCGATGCTATTGGGATAATAAAAATGTCTGGGGGGACAGCTCGTTCGATTCGAAACTCGTCAACGAGGAAACGGACACGTCCGGCGTCCTGGAGGATTTCAATATCGCCGCTGTCGCCGTCTACGTTCTATTGAAATGTATTCAGCTGTTTCAATCGTTCGTAATTGATACATCTGCCCCGTCCTGACGTCGATTTCCTTTTTGCCACGCGGGCTTCTGTGCTGAAGGAAAGTCGCGGAGTTTTGCAGGACGAACTTCGCGAGATGTCAGATGATTCGTGTTGTGGGGTCTTTGAGAAACTTGGAGTTTTATTATTAATAAATGAATTTGCGATTTGGTTACGGGAATAGCTAGGGAAAAGCTTTAGTTTAACTGAGCCGAGGAGTATACACAATAATACAAGGAATTACAAAGGTACTTTATTTCTCCCACTACAGGTTTTGAATTCCTGTTAGACACATGGTGTCCTCCGATCTAAGGAAGAAACAGTTTCGCCGGGGCTGCTGGCCTTCGAGAGCCATTAAAATCCAAGCGGAGATTTTGTTTCAGGCAGAACCCTCGGCCGCAGGAGAAGCTGCGACCGGTGGAGGGAAAGCGGTTCAGGTAGTATCGCTTTGGTTCGCTTTACAATTCAAAGAAGGTTCGCGACTCCTGTTAAGTATTCAGGATGCGGAATCGTCGCGGGAGAGGACGACAGTAAGCGATGGCGAGCTTTTTTCCCCCTCTCGAGTGCATCGGGGGAGGCCTGGGGCTCGTGACCACGAAGATTATGTCACGGGGAAGGGCGGCGTAATTGAAATCCACGCTTGAAATGCAGACGCGGCGCTCGACCCTCCTTGACAGATCGGGACTACTCGCGGTTACCTGAAAAATAGAATCCGCCTCGACTTTCCTGGAATTCCCTTCGAATCGGGGCTTTCCGCGGACGTTCCTCAGACCTTCTCGGAATTGTTAAGCGCACCAGACCGCGCTTTGGCAAATGCGGACTGCGGCTTTGGGAAATGCATGACGTATAAGAAACGGGGTGGGTTTGGCTGGATTGTAATTATAATGTAACGTAAGTCAAACTATGGTTTAAGGTAACACTAAGAGAAAACTGAGTTGTACGAGTATAGTATTGAACTCTGTCCCCTTTTATAATATTCAAATACGACACCCCCAAATATTTAATCCATCAAATACCCCACAGGTTGGGAATCACTGGTCTATAAACAGAATTAAATCCATATTACAACACCAGATCTACGGTACCTTTTATTTGACTCTGATTAAAGTCTGAACTCATCATAAATAACTGATGCGTTGGAATAATCAGTAACTACCCAGTTCCGTAATACACGCTTAATCAACCTGGTCCATCAAGAAACTTTACGAACCTTCGTTTACAGACCCGCCACTCGGCTCGTTAAAGCGCTTCATAATTTTTAAAGCAGCAATACGAGCTTTACGGCAGGATCGCGGGGACCGTAAGAATTCATGGCGCCATTATAAATTAAGTGCGAGCGTACCAACTTCCCCCGGCGAAGTCGTTTTTATCGGGAACAATAAAAACATCCGAACATTTAGCGAGTCGTTACCGAGGGCCGTAAACTGTATAGAGTGTGCTGTCGCGACTTAATTGCGTCTGCGCTATTCAAGCCTCGGCCTCCTTCGACTTGACGCAATAAATTCACGCCCCAAACTATTCAAGCACTCGACGAAGCACAAAGATTCTCGGAGCCGCACAGCTCATCGAAAGCTTCTATAATATTCCAAGAGACCTTAACTCCCAAACAAACCGATGACACCAAAACACTCCTCCCGAATATCCCCCCAGAAATCTCTCACGAGAAACAAAAACCTCTTCCTCCGAACCTCATTACTATTTTCCAAACGCGGAGTCGCTAAAGTTCTACCGAAGTTTGCATCATTAAAACTCACCAAACAGACAAACAGGGCCACAGCCAGCCGACCGCGGAACGAATCAGCCCGAGGATTCCTATTCTGTCCCGTTCTTTCCACGATTCAACAAGTCCACGACTGGCGTCCTGAATCCGTGAGAGGCCCCCTGCAACGAGGGAAGAAAAAGGAATTAGTGAAAAACAACGAAACGCCGAAAGAGGGAGAGAGAGAGAAAGCTCGAGACCTTTACGAGGCTGTTGCAGATGGGGCGGAAGGGAAAGGGTGGGGGGAAAAGGGGGTGCGCAAAGGGGTGTTGTCACGACTTAATTGCATTTGCATTTTCGAGCCGGGGCTCCGCGGCTTACTTACGAGTTCTCCGGTCGTCTTATTTTATCGGTCGCCGAAGGAAAGTCGTTCGGAACGAAAAAAGCTCGGGCTTCGTGCGGCGTTCGCGCGTGTACCGCCGAGGAAATATTCAGCCTCTGAGACTAACTACTTTATGAAATTACGTGCACAGCCCGAGCAAGTCGGTGGCAGGCCCCGTTTTCGCGGGGACGAGACGCCGCTCGTGCTTGGAATTCCCTCTTTCATTTCCATCTACCCCCATTGAGCCCTCGCCACCCCGCCTTCGGCGGAGGGTTGCTTTTTAGAACGGGCCTGGGGGAGAGAAAGAAATTCGTCGACGGTCAGGGGAGAATAAATAGTCGCGTTAAACGCGTTGCTCCCGTTGAAAAGGATTCGGTGCCGCAACCCCTACCGACACCCAGTAATATTCCACCCTCGCGTTCGTTATTTTGTCGCGCGAGCCCTGCCGAGATCTCGCGCTCGTTTAAGCGGCTTGATTTATCGTCCCGAGGAATTCTGCTCCTCCCAGCGACGCTTGAAATATAACTTGGACACCCCTGTTTCGAGGGGTGTGCACAATAACGTGACACTTGTAAACTACTGCGTTTTAGTCGCAAGAAACGGTGGGATCGGGGTTTTTGAAAGACCTAAGGGAGGTGGAATTGTGGTAGCTTCTTTTTTTATTTTTCTATGGTATTGATTTGATGAATCGGGGAGGGTAAATACGTGGCAGATACACAGGGGTGAAATTGTTGAGGCAGAGTTATATTGTACGTGTCTAGTGGACTGTGCTGTGTCTTTGACAGGCTACGTTCAGTTTCAGTCATCTGGCTGGCTGATCCTGCTAACTTTGGATCGCAGGTAATATTGTAACACTTGGGAACACTTGAACGCCCGGGTTTAGGGGCTGTGCAACCCCTGGAAGCTCTCCGGCAGGAGTGTTAGTCCCTCTCAGCAAGTTGGTAGCCCAAAAAGTGGTTTAGAGAGTTGCATGATCAAATTGAAGTGCCGAACTTCGTAACTATCAGCTCGATGCGGTGTATTTATCGCAGATATCGGATCAGAGGCTGATCTCCTTCTAGCTACACCATCGGTTAACTAGTGTGATTTGTATTAATGAAAAGTTATCTATCTACAACTTGGAACATTTTTTTAAATATAATTTCGACCGTAATAATTAGTATAACTGATTTCGGCGCACAGGTTCGGTCAATTTTAAATTAATTTAAATTAATTAATTTAAATTAATTTAAAATTGACCGAACCTGTGCGCCGAAATCAGTTATATCTACAACTTGGAATAACTAGAAGTGGACCTTGTTTCGGATCTAATTCCCGATCTGTCCACATGTATGGACGTTTTTCGACGAGAGGTTCTCTAAGAAAAGAAGCTGCCCAGGCTCAAAGAACGTCAAACGAGAGTGATCCAGCCGGGGACCCCGAAAGTCGACGCCGTGGCGAATTAAAAAGGAAGCGCTGATTTAGCGGGCGGCCTGGCCGCTAGTCCATTAGCAAAAATTAGCATACGCTTCTGCGAGGCGACGCGTTATCGCGAGCAATGGTACGGAAGCGGGAATTATTTTCTCTAATCCAATTAGGGGGAACGATAAAAGCTCACGCCCCAGTTCCTGTCCGGGGCAATCGGTCTTCATTAGCCGAGGCGAACTTTTCCTCGAGCTTAGCTGAAATTAAGCTCGCGTGCCGCTGCTAATCGCGCGATAACGAATCACTTTAGAGGAACGAGACGGCGCGTCTCGTATCGAACGCAGCTTCCGTTCGCCGCCAGAGAAGCCACTTCCGTTGCACGTCCCTCGCGTTAATCCTCCATCGACGTGGCGAGAGATCACGGGCATCCCCTCGGTCTATTCTCGAGCAGCGCGCGCGGATGCGTTTACAGTGGTTTTGCGTAACAATTTGTGGAGGAAAGTTGGAGAAAAAAATTGAGAACCAATTACAATGTGTAAATCCTGTTTTCATTTCAGAAATGGGATCTGAAATATGGAAGCAGAGGGATTGAATTAAAACTTGTTTATATCTGAGAGGAGCACGGATAAATGAGGAAGTTGAGATATCATTTCGTTTTATGAATGTAGGAAACCTTTCGAGGGAATCCACGGGTCTCGAAAACAGGGAAACGGGAGCTCCGCAGCTACCTCTAGCAATTTTCGAGAAAACAGCTTACAAATTCATATAGTCCACTCTGCTGCTACTATTCTGCGATTGCAATATGGTATAGAAGAAAATAACGTGTCACGAAAGCAGCAGCTTAGTGGATTCCAGCAGCAAATTGATTTGGTTTCTACTTCCAGCGATATTAAAAATATTCTGTTCCCATTTATGCGAAACATAAGCTGATTATTTCCACGCTGCTTCATTAAAACCTCAATCCCTTTCCCTGCGATCCCCGCAATTCGCAGCGAAAATGTACTTCAGCCATGAATAAATGAATGTAAAAAAGAGAGAAATTTGAAACAAACATTGCACTCCAGGAACGTGCCGAACATAAAAAAATGATTCAAAACATGAAACTCCTAAATCCACGTTATGAAACTAGTAATTTACCATTGAATAAAACCTGGGAGGAGTTGCACACAATGCAGACAGTAACTTCGAATGCAGTATACCTCTTCGAATCTCCTTTGAGAAGATTAAAGTTCTGATTAAATTTAACTGACACATGCCTGACTACACGAGTGCGGCGTGTATCGTCATTTAGGAAGGCCCTCGGGACGAGTAATCGAAATCCACGTCGAAACTTTTCGAATCGAGGCACGAGGATCGACTAAACGTTGAATTTTAGTTTATCTACGTCCGCTCAGACGCGAGACTTCACGGTCGTTCCACGAACTGAATCGGCATTCCTATCGACATTTAATTTCCCGTGGCCCGGGTAAACGTAAATTTACCCCCCAGAGGATACGCCGGGGGAGGAGAACGTTCCGCGTGCCCACCTGACAGAGAGAAGATAATCGTGACGTACAATCTTCGACTACGTGCAGACGCTGCACCGAATGCTTCTGCGTCCCTTATTCTAGGGAGCCGTAAAAGTCACGAGATTTATCCCAGTGTAACTCACTGTAAATTTAGGTACACGTTATATTACGTTACATCCCTCCCAATGTATTATTCTGATATCCACAATTCAAGAATAACGGGAGGGGAAGAATTTCAAAGGAGAATGAATGTTATGCCGCTGTGGAAATTCGAGACTGCGGAGTGTAGAGTTTTAACGAAGTTTGATATATAGTTTTTGAGGCTGATAATTTACATTTCACCCTACAATTCGTAAATTCAGATAAAAGTATAGGAATTCTAAGGCATGGCTTTTTTGCTTAGTCAATCGATTAGTAAAGTATTTTTTATTCGATCTCTACTCGGCTGACTAATTATACTTCACCTCTACTCGCGATTTCGGTAAAGCTCTGTTTTAAATTGAGGATCTTGTAGCAAGAGAGGTGTAGCTCCATCTTTACCAACCACAAGTAAATTAAAAAAACTGTTTATAAAATTATTGCTTTGACTTAACATTAAAAAGAGAAAACTGATTAAAAAATATATTTTTTCACACAATAGATAGTATTTATTGAGTTGATAAGTTTTTATTTCTTCATATTTTGATAAATTTTTAAAATCTGGAGCATTCTTATTGCGCAAAACAATAATGGGTGCAGATTGAAAATTTGCAAAAACTGTAAAAAATGGAGTTGCACCCTTCTTGCTGCTAGATTATCAATTCGATTCAATAATCCTCCACATTCTTGTGCTTAATTGTAGCCACCACCTCCCCAGGATTATTATCAAAGTACAAACTGTACAGTTATTGATAAAATACAGAATCCCTTTATTTTTACCGCAAAATAAGCCGCACGCATTTTGAAGAGCAGCATTGCCGGCCGTTCTAACGAATTGACACGGTCAGGGGTTACCGTTTCACGGGGTTCCTTCCACAAGCGCGATTTCCTTCGACCAGGGTCCGAGGAGGAACAGGAAACGATTACAATTTAAATGACAAAGGGGCCGTCCATTTTTGCAGGGCGGCCTACTTTTTCGCCTGCTAACGTGTACGCAAACGGAAAGTACACCGGGAACTTCTAGCATCGCTATTGTCTCGCGATGCAAATTTTTCCTCCCCCGACCCCACCGCCAACGGAGATTACAAGAAGAGTCGCAATACTCGTTTTGAGTTCTCCTACCCCGCTGTCTGTGTGGGTGGATGCATTATGCGCGGCAACCGGGGCCAGGTTACCAGTTTTTAAAGCGAAGCGACCAAAATATTATCGCGCTCGCACCGCGGCCTCGCGACAAGTACACTTGATTTAACGAGACAGATTTTATTGGAAACTGATTGGAGAAACGAGTGATGCCCCTGACACGCGTAGAAGAATAATCCCAGCTCGGGAAATGTAAAAATCCGAGTGTTCATCGAGAAGGTGCGATGGCGGCGGGAGAGAGAAAATTATTGTGTTATTTCGGTTTTATTCGACGGTACTCGACACGGTTCCGTTTCTGCAACCCGTTGCAGGGGAAAACGAGAAGTTGGAGAAAAACTTCCATTGTCCAAGGGAACTTCTATTGTGCGAGAGTTCCACTTTTGAAAAATGAAACGACCCCGAAAGTGGCAGCAGCCTCTTTTACGAGGGTTCGACTCTGGCTCGCTTAGCCAGAGCTTCGATTCGTATTTATTTAACTGTGTTCGTAGGAATATATACAGTTATGGAGAAAAATACAGGGCCTCCATTAATTTGTTCATTGTTATTTAATATGTAACATAAATCAAGTTTATTACGTACCTATATATCATTTTACACAGTTTTTTTCGTATGGTTCAATTTTTTAAATTAAAATATAGATATTAAATATAAATTTATCTAAAAAAACGTAAATATTCAAGAAACTCAGTGGAACAAAAGAATTACCTACAGTGTCCTATATTTTTATCCCACACTGTATTAACGAAAAAGTTTACAGATTCAAGCAAATCCCAGCACTCCTAAATTCCTTTTGAAAACGAAGATTCCAATTACAGCTATTCCACGCATCACATTTCAGCACTGCTATAAACAGCGATAATAGGAACAATACTACCAATAAAAACCTACGAACAGCCCCCTTTCACATCGCCCTGCGCATTGTCCGAGATCTCGATCGGCAATCCAGCCCCATCCCAGTTCCTCCCAGTACAAACGCGCGCACGGAGAAAGGGAACGAGTTGTTGGACCGTGTCACGACGAGAATATTTCTTTCGACATGTGGGATTACAGAAACAATCGGGCCACTCGTTTTCAGTCGCAGCTAGAAATACACCAGGGGGTATTATGCGCCAGTAACTAGGCCCGTTACCAGCACTCGGAGGGGTTGAAGGGTTGAAGAGTACAGCGAAGGTTGGATGGGAGCTGGTAGAAAGTGGCTCGAGGTAGCAGCTTCCCGTGGCAAAATATTTGAGCATACGCTATAAACGTTTACCACCCCCCACCCTGCTTACGACGCGTAATAAAGCGACAGAGCTCTTTCTCGATAATACCCTCCGTCGAGCCCCTCAGCCATTACTCTTTAACCCTTTCCCCATTCAGCTTTGGTGGCGGAAGAGCGATTACAGCCATTAGCCGCGGCCCTCGAATCACCATTATCGCAAGCTGCTTATTGGGAATTTCCTGCCATTCCTTTATATACGTGCGTTATGCTCGCGTTTGCACGGTAACCTTCATCCGCAAGTATACGTAATGATTCTTTATCGAAAAAGGAAGGAAATATGAGATATGAAAATTTTCCGTACGACTCATAGTTTTCCAAGAAAATAATTCTGAAGATTGTTGCGCGCGAGGCTAGTTTCGAAGAGGTGCGCGTGATTAACAATATTCAAAGCTGTTTTTCTCGAGATCGGTGCTTCGTAGGAAGAAAATGTATAGCACAATTTCGATTCGTTTTTGGTTGGAGAATCATAGCTGCTTATCAAAATTCATCAACACCCGTCGCATCGATCGGCAGCACTGTTCGCAGCGCCCGGCGAAATTATCTACGCATCTGTGGGCCCGCGAATCGCATCGTGGTAGCGCTGGCAGGATGTGTGCCGCATTAAAACTTAATTAAAGCCTGCCCACGGCTGGGCGACGCGATTTTTAATCATCGTAATCAGCGGAATGCGTCGGGTTTGTCGTCCTATTGGTCGAAGTGGCCGCGGAGGGAAAAACAGGGAGGCTGCCGCGGTTCCCTTTGTAAATTGGTAAGGTCGCGCTGCACGCTGGGACAAATTCATCCTGGTCCACGTTCCTCCACCAAGAAATATCTCGATGCAATTTAAAAGCGCGCCAGGCAGACGCGGAAGTCGAGAGACAAATTGTGGCGGCCGCTATTTTTCCGAGGCGAGAGGAATAAAGTGGCCCCCACGGTGGGAGCCGCGTTCAGAGGAACATTGATTAATTCCAGCTGGTCGCGGGGGGAGGGCTGGCGTGTATTATTGGACGACAGGCTGCTAGGAGGCTCGATGATTTCGGTTTTCCAATAACACCTCTTTCAGTCACTGAGAGACTTCATTGATGAAGCGAGCCACCAAAGTGGGAATATTCTCTTTAATTCTGGAGCCACGCTTGCAGGGCCGCGTTAAGACACTTAGAGGCCCTGAGTACTTAAAAGATATTCATCGCTTCAATGACATTGATAATTTGACTAAAAAGTATTTCCAACAAAATTTATATTTTATAATTCAGAAAATTTCTCCTGAGACCCTAAACGCATGCTTATTTTGATTATTAGTTAATGCAGCACTGCATATTTAGTCGTAAGTTACTTCCGAGTTAGATTTAAGAAACAGTTGAACCAAGGTTTTGAGATAGACTCAAGGTAAATCTGAGTCGGGCCGGAGTGCGATTTGAATTCGATATGAGCTGTATTCTATCTCAACAGCTGCAAGGAATTTATAAGCAGAATTGCCAGTGAATCGTGACGATACCGAGAACTTCGCCATAAGCTTCCCTGGAAATTTACTCGCAGCCTGATCCCAACCGAAACTGTCTCCGATTTTACGTGTCGAAAGGGTTTAAAGAATCGTCCCCTCCATTGGAAATAAAACGGATATCCGTGATCCCCGCTCTGAGTAGCATTGATGAATCTCGTGCCCGCGAAAGCTTTCGCGCGATTGATAGATACCTCGACTAGGTGTTGGTTTCGCGCGATAGATATATTGGTTCGTCAGTGAAAGACGATTAATCAGTCGGACTACCAGCGTTTCCCCGGTTCCCGTGGATACATCCCCGCGTTCCTTAGAAAAATAGCACGCTGTAAATCCTCATATTTCATTGTTTCGTTGCGGAAACCGTTGTCGCTTTTCCAATTACTGCTACCGCGGTGTTTCAAGGAGAACTCCGCCCTTTCGTTGCTTTTCCACCCACGGACGACGCCGATCTACGTGGAAGCATCGCGCGGGGAGTGGTAAAAGAGGAAGTGTATCGATTTTGATGGTGGTCGTTCGCGGTGCGTCAAGTTTTCATGGGACACCATCATTGTCCCGTTTTAAGGAGGCGGCGCACGTTCGAGTTTACGGCCGTGTAGCTCGTGATCGACCATTTATGGCATACGAGACGGCAGACTTTATTTTTCAATGTTTCTACCCCTTTGGTATGCGGCTTCTGTAACTGCCACCTCTCGCGGCGCCGAGGAACTCGCGGAGGAAATATTAATTGAAGGAAATATTCTCTTCAACAGCCAGCCCGCTGAGAATGTCGACATTTATTGGAGGTATATGTCGCGCGAGATACATAAAATGATACGAGGCGGCGGAATACGAAACACGGGGGAGGTACTTGAAGGAGACATGCCCGCTACGTCCACTTTACATCTGCATTCTAGCTGACGACATTTCCTTCAGGATGACCCAACGTTTCCAGGAGTCATGGGTCTAAATTCTTCAGGATGCCCCGCATACCGCTCCCGGAGCCTTTACTCTACAGATGTCCCGTCGTTCGCGTTTATTTGGCGAATCCCTCTCGCGATATTTACAAGCCAGGCGAAAGGCTTCCTGTGTTCATTTCACCTACAATTTTCAATATTAATTTCCCTCAGACATGTATATATTCTGCGGTTTATCGCTGTCGCGGGTTACGAATGCTTAGTTTGCCGGGAAAGTACTATAAAATTTATCAATAAATCGCTTGGGATAATAATTCATAGTGAATTGATAGAACTCCACAGGATTACTCTATTCATTCTATTTCCTCCTTTAAACTTGCTGCCACAACTTTCATACTATATAAGTATTCTTAGCTTTAGTTTCAGTCTGTACTTTAAATAGTTTTATGTTAATGGTTAGGTATACAGCAGCGTTCACGCTGAACCTCGACTTTTGCACTGTAATTAGTTATATTGGTACTCTGATAACAGTACCTGCCTGTGAATATAGGCTATATTTATGTATATATGTAGACGCAATAAAGACGTAATAATAATAATTAATTTCAAATAAAAAGATTCTCTCAGGGGTCTACAAGTCCCCACGTTTAGTTTCTTAACAGTAGACAGTTTCGTTAGCATTAATTAACCCATGATCGTCGATAACAGTGGCGAATCCAGGTTTAACTGCACCCTCAACCCTCTCCATCCCGCGACCATGGAGGGAAGTGGTTCATTACGTCGCCGCGAGTTCCAATAAAAATTAATCCACCCCCGTAATGAAAAGTAAACACAGGAGCTAGCGTCTGGAAAGAGCGTCGGCCCGACGCGAATAAACAACAATTACGTCCTGCCAGCGTTTCCCTGCCGTCGATTCGGAGGCCGGGCATTCGATAAATAAACGAGTTAGCCGCTGGGCCGGGGTTCGGTCAATAAACGAGGCCAATTACGAGGGCCCCGTCTGAGTCGTGCAGCGTCGCGAAGATCGCAGACGTCCACTTCCGGGACGGGGAGGGCACGAAATGGCCCATGAAAGATTTAAGGGTCGTCTTTCCGCCCTGTCGACGCTGCCGCACAGAAAGGGTCAATCTCGGCCGGCCGATTCTGGCGAGACACCATCAGCAGATTGAAAATCGAAGAGGAAACGGGGAACAAGCCAGATGGGATCGAGAGTGGTACGAGAGGAGGGTACTGGAGAAGACTGCAAGACTAAGACTAGACGAGCCGCGAATAAAATCGTAACAATATATACCAACGAGAAATATCTCTCTGGAAAATCGCTGCATATTCGGAGAAGAAGGGGAAGAAAGGGCGAGCAGAGGGATCACGGAAGCAGAAGGTAAGGCACGAAAGAGCCGGGAGAATGTATGAAAGAGGGAAACCAAAGAGGACGGAGGAAAGGAGGGGCGAAAGGAACAGGGGAGCAGAGAAGCAGAGACAGGGCGAAGGGAGAGTGGAAAAAGGAGGAGCAAAAGGAGCAGGGAGCTAGAGTGCAAACGCGAGCGGATAAAAAGACCACGGGGAAACAGGAAAAGACGGACAAGGTGTACGCTGGGTAGCGACAAGGTGGTATGAAAGAAAAACGAGGAGGAATGAGAGGAGCGGGGAGGGGCTGGGAGGTTGGAAAAGGGGAGACAGACATGTTCCCAGCGTTCTCCCGGTCGCTTGACACTTTCGGCGGGGGCGTTGAAAGAGCTGGTGCAGAGGGGCTGGAGGAAAGGAACGGTGAAGCTTCGCCGATGGCAACGTAGCGAGAAATTACGTTTCCGCAGCTGGCACCGCAGACATTCCTCCGAGTCGTATCTCGCGCCTCGTCTTTTACCGCTGCAGGCGCGTTGCCCACAGGAATCCAACCCTTCCGCCCCTCCAAAACGCCCGCAGCGCTGTCCCATTTTCGAATCCTTCGCGTCGCATTCCCGATCCGACGAAGCGATTCGGCGCCGCGTGCCGACCGATCCACGCCGTTTCACGGATTCGTTTCGCGTTTCTTGGTTAATCCAAAGCGGGGCACGCAACAGATACCGGGGGTGGGGGTGGGAGCAGGGTGGAGGGGCGAGGGGAGGTATTCGTGGAACGATTATAATTGGGGGTGTTGTGTATTTCTGCGGTTGCGAGTGGGGTGATTAAGCTGGCTCGAGGTGACGTGATTGGAAGCAGATGCTGGGTTGAAAATAAATTAGGTATGCACTGTTTGTAGGTACAGTGGAATGTGGAATAATTCTAGTGGAACTGTGACGACGGAAAACTTTTATAAACTTTGGTATTGATAGATATAACTATATGTATCCGAGATTTGTAAATATTTGTAATTAATGATTGATTTATCCACCCCTATTCGTGCACCAGTTACCTACGAATACACTTGACACCCGGAATCGCGGAATAAAGCAAAACACACGACACTGATAAAAAGAAGATTCAATTGTCTCGCGTGACAGGCTCCAGCGGCTGATCGATAAGTAATTAATGCAGCTCGTTTGGTTTAAGCTGCCCGGGCAAACATTCGTTTGGAAGATCACAGGGACGCAGGATAGCGGAGACGAGGCAAAGAGATACACATCCCCCCACCCATGGGAGTGTTTCAGTTCCGATCGAGTTTAACCGGGATTCATTCCCCTCGTCCAATTCCTGTACCTATTTGAATCGCAGAACCTTTATAATTGCAGATACCAATTTACTCTAAGTAGCCTGGCTAATTAATTTTCTCAATAACGTCGTTGTTAAGTAATCATTGTACCCTGTAAAAACGTGCATACGTCTGGGTAATGGTATTTGTTATATCGCCAATTTACCCCCTAATTTATGAATAAACGGAAATCATGACAATGTGGCTTTGTGATATAGTATTTCAGAGAGAATTTCCTACTATCTGATTGTGAAATATGATTTAATATATTACCCGTCAGTCGAGGTAAAATATGAATTCTTTTAACTTAATAATTGATGTTATTGTCGGAGGTTTATTAATCTTCTCTTGAATGGCTTGAATGCTCAATATTTCATTGCGAAATCCTTCTGTTTGGTCGACGCACGCACGTGGTTACCACCTCCCTTGAATTTTCAGAGTGGCGCATACTGGTGCATGGAATACAAATGCATTTTCTCCCCGTCGAAGTATTATTCTTTCTGAGTTCCTTGGGGATATGGCCCGTTCGATTGAATTTAAGTGGGATTCCCTGCACAACGATTTCTCGCGTTATATATCACGCGCCCCGATATCCAACTCCGTTATCGAACACGGCAGACAGACGGTTAGATTATCGTGACAAATATTTGCAAGCAGTGTCGTCGATCGCGCGCATTAAAATTAATACTTTCCATTGCCTATCGTTCATTTTCCTGCGGATTTATTAATAAACGTCTATCGTGCAAAATTCAGTAAATTGCGAAGCATACCACGAAACAAGTCTCCGCTCGTTTGGATTTTACTTGGTTGGACGAAGAAATATAGCTCGTCTGAGAAACGCCAACAAGTTTTCATATTTCCATTGGAAATAAATTGAAATATATTGAAAGTGCATATAATTCTATACCTTCGAATCGTTTATGCACGCTTCTTGGGATTGCTCGTTTACGTATGAAATGGCCAAAGAAAACGGGGCGCTCGCAATTTCCTTGATTAAAGGAGGCGAATAAAAAATTGACCAGAACACGATTTATCAATCTACGTAATTAACTTTTATTGATCTCTGCTCTTAATGAAGTAATAAATTTATGCAATTTATTATTCTGCAATCCGGATACTCATTCGCGTTTCATATTTATTATACTATCAATCACTCGATTCAATAAAGATTCTAAGATCCTCAGAAAAGTAAGTTTATCCGTGGATTAACGCTGCAAAGTTGGGATTAAAAATTTCTTCGCCTCGACTGCTCCAAGTTTCGAGGATCACACCTATCGACCCCATACTGGGCACTGTCTCAGCAGTGAAACTTAAAGGCCATTCACTGCGTCGTGAACAATGATTATCTTCGGGTTACAGCGCTGTAAGGGGAAGCTGAACGATCATCAGTGGCAGTAATTGGGGATCCAAAGGAATTCACCCTCTACGTGTAGAAGGGGAGCAACTTTCATCGATCCAAACTTTCCTGGCTGCTGATACCCTCCCTTCCACACTCACTGGTAACTTCCACCCTGTTTCCCATGCATTTTTCGAAGACAAATTCGAGATCATATTAAATTCAAGCCACCCCCTTCGAACCACCCTCTCCTAACATTCAAAAACCAACTGCTATTTCCCTACTCTAAAAATCCAAACGAACTTGAAAACATTTCTGACAGCTTAATAATCCCACGACCAATTTCCCTCGATGTTCATCCAGCTGGGAAAGCAAGATGCACTCCGCCATCCAATAGATTTAGCTTCTCAGTCACGAGTCTCGAGGAATTGAGCCGCGTTTTTGAAATGAAAAGTTCCCCGCCAGCACACGGGCCAGGGGCATGGATGGGGCGCGCTGATCATTAAGGAAACTGCTCAGAACGGATTTTCGTGCCGCGAATGCCGTGCACGGGCACTAAAAGTCTTTCTCAGCGAGTGGCTCGAGCGATACACCCATCTTCTCGAGGCCGTTACTTGCAGCCTGTACGTGGATCTTGTCGCGGATAAGTAGAAGTAGCGCAGCGCAAGTGGTGTGCCACGATCGGGCTTCTTGTTTTATGCAGAGTGTGTCGTAAGACGCGGATAAACAAAAACGCGGGGGGGATGGCCCGTGCGACTTGAACCCACCCTCTGGATGACAGTTGATCTCAGGTCGCACGCTTGTTCCTTTGGGAAAATTAACTGAGATTCTCTGCGACGTTGAACGTTTATATTTTAGAGAATGATGGAGGAGATTAAAGGGGGTTGGATTAAAAGGGGATAATAGAAGGGTTTTGAAGAATTTTCTCATATGTTTTGAGAGAGGTATGATTAAATATGAATTTGTGAAATTCATCCCCTTTGACAGCAGAATCACACGTGATGGTATAATTCCAGATTACAAGCTTAAATCCCATTCGAAAATTCTCTGTATTTTACCTGCGAGTTCCCCAAAATGTATCTATTTTTTCTCTCTCTTAATATATTACCGAAACTCGTATTTCTGCAACGCAGTTGCACCGCGAGAGCTCGAAACGCGGTTATTTATCGTTTACGAGTCGAGTTTAGAAAAATGCGCCTCTCATTTCTCCTTGGATAAGTTATAGGGGCATTTATTTTGCATCGCTTTAACGTCGACCATGAAAAATTGGATTTACTTCGGTATTATTGCCGACGATTCCACGGCGCATTTCCTATGGCTGATGAATGCGTAGTGATTTGGTTTTTCCGTCGATTATTTAAGTTCCCAAGAGTTTTCGTTGGTTTCTCGCGAGCGGCGAGTTTCGAGGAGGAGTTTCGAAATACAGCGATGCTTTTGAAAAGGCGTGCTGGCATTCGAAACTGTCAGTACAAAAGGCAAATGATTGAATTATCCCTTGTTTTTCCGCGATACTTCCCCCGCGTGGAATTAAATTCAATCAAATATAAAATAGCTCGTAAATCAACAACCCGTCGGTTGACAGGGAAATTGATTTAAAAAGAAACTCTTTATGCATGCGCGCGCTGATTGATATTCCGTGTCCGTGGCATAATTCATAAATTGAACTACGAGCCACGGGATATTTACATGATAACAATTTCAATCGCAATTGAAACTGCCATTCCACAAATGCACCGCTGTTTGCCTTTGAATTAGTAGAGCGCCGTTTGTTTCCACAGTGTTTTTTTTTTCGATCTTCAATGCTTTCAGTATGCGAGGCAGATTATGGAGTAGAAAGTGGTTTATAATGCAGTTGCCTGTGGAATTATTTAAGGCAAAGATATTCTATTGATCGTAGCATATGGTAAAGTTCAAATTGGCGGAATTTCGATATCACTTCGTAAATTATGTTTCGCATGAAAGCAAGTGGCGTGTTAATTGCTATTGAAAATCGAATACAGTTACCGCCTTCAATTATCATTCAGAGACCATTACGAAGGGAATGTTTCTAACAATTAATGTTTTATGCAGCGATATCGCAAGAGTGGCGATATAACAAAAGCAAAGATGCGAATGTTTATTCAAGAAAATTATTATTTCAATGAGAATATTTATCTCCCGCACGGTAAATGTTACGAAATATCACATATTCTGCATTAACACACAATTTGCGGAAATTATAATCACCACGTGCTTACCGATACGTTCGCGACCTATTTTCCTTTGCCGGCGTTTATTCGGCATATTTCTGCTATCGATTATCGCGGGGACACGTTCAGCTTCGATGATTCTCGCGTTGCCGGAGTGCAACTTTTGTGCAGTAGGAAATACAGAAGGTAGAAGCTTAAAAATATACACCTGTATCATTAAGAACTATTCAATCAACCCTCTGTAACAAATTAACAATGAACCACTTACTGAAATTCAAAGCCACTTGGAAATACCAATTAAATCAGACGACAGAGTAAATTCAACCTACCCATAAACAAAACAGTGGTTTATTCCCACCACTATCCAATCTCCCAAAGAGAAACGTCAAATTAATTCTAAACACATCAACGCCAGCCACCACTAATGTTATTTATACGACTACCACTCCCTGCTGACTACCGCAATCTAATTATATTCAGGATTTGTTAATCGACTACCTAGACCGTTGGCAACCGTCACCAGGTGAATTTCTCGCGCAAAGGAGCAGGAAAAACGAGCGCTGGTAACGAGGTGCAGGGCAAATAGAAAACTGCTGCAGCCAGAGCGCTTTGATCACGGCAAGATTCCACAAACAAACCGCGCACAAATGCCCCACGTCCCACGCACATAGACGCGGCGAGCACATCGACGGTATTGTCTGTTTTCCAGCGAGTACTTCGGCTGCTTGGTGGAGACCCGACGCGAGCCCACTGCATGGTCTCAATTAGATCTTCATGGGCGTGTAATTGTGCCTTAAGTGGCTCAAAGAGTGGCCACTGAAAACGAAACTTCAACTTCACGGAAAATACCGCGAGGGATTTTCATAGCCGCGTTTTAGTTTAACGAACGTACCTCAACGCGTCCGCCTTCCACCGTTGGGTCGCGTTGTTTGCAACAACGCCGCTATTTCATGGCCTCTTTTATGCTCCCGCGGAAAGCACAAATTTGTCTTATTCTCGGGGAAGCTTTGAGGCGTTATATGGTCGGCGTTTAACATTCGCCTGGCGGGTAGGAATGGGTCCGTGTTAAATTTCAAAATACATGTGTTCCTTTGCTAAAGAGTATTATAGAGTATTTTGGAAGATGAGAATTTAAATTAGTGATCGAAGCTTGCTGCTTTTATTTTATATTATTTCCTTGAATCTCTGTATGAGAAATTTGGTAAATGAATCTCGATTGCAAGTGAAAAATCGAGGAAGTTCGAAGGTGTTTTAAGATGCGAAGAGAAAAACCGCTACTACAGTCAACCAGCATTAGATTTGTGTCGCCTAGCAGCGTTGACAGCAAGCTCCGCGTGCATGGCAGCAGGAAACGTTGGCCTGGTCCGCGAAAGAACGTTAATTACAACTCGTTACGCTCTTCACGCCGTCGCGGTTCGCATGAATTATAGTTCACGCGGCCGCGTTCATTTCGCGCGGTGGCCTAGCGAAATGAAAGCGCAACCTCGCGAACTTTCGGTCGTTTTTGGGGGCTCGACGCGGACACGTCCCCAAAATGGAAAGCAACTGAATCCCGATGAATTTGACGCTCGCGCGATTTCGATCCGCGAATGTGAAACGGGGATGTAAAACCAGCGAGAGTTTGGCGGTTTCTGTTTCGGTGGAGGTTCGTCACTTCAAAGAGCGACAATTTGTTAATAATTCTCTACATTCTACCGAGCAAGATATCTTTGTGTTTAAATTCGTGAAGAATGAAAACTCTGCTTGCAGAAAGGAATCTGACAAGGAGGAAGATCAGCATCTTCCAATTTCAATTCTGCGAACACACGTGGACCAACTTTTAGATGGGATCGAATACCTTCCATCTGAACACCCTACCAATTTCTTTTACATCGCATGTCTTTCTTCCCTAAAATTCCCAATCTCCCCTGAGGTAACCAAATCTAACAAATTCGCAGGGATTTTTCAGTGATCAAAACGCTCCTAGTCCGAGTGCAAACAATAGAAGCGCCAGCCCAGCAGTTTTTATTGTTATGCAATATTTGTCTTCGGCCGCTCAATCGTTCTCGCGGCCGGCTCGTTTCATTACGACCTATCGAACAATCGAAACGTTGTTTACCGTGCACGCGGAAACGTCGTGCTGGAATTTCTTTGAATAACGCGCCAGAGCCGCCCTCCGGTGCTTTCCCTCTCGCTTTCTCCGCTCGGCGGACCATTGTCGCCGCGGGCGTGCACCGGCGCGCATGTGGCCATTGTTTCCGTTTATGGAAATGTCATTCGACGATCCAGGTCCCCGTCGACGGTCATAAAGTCTCGTCGACGGTTTTTATCGATGCTCTTCTTTCCTCGAAAAGGAACAGTTGTCGGGGAACGTGCCGCAATCGTCACTCAAGCCACTCTGAATCCAATTAACCAAAATATAAAAGACTTAAATTACGTCTACCATGGATTAAGCTTGTGAATATTCTGGAGAAAAATTGAACAAACGACACGCCTACATTTTTGTATAAATATATTTTACTTTTTTATCTTTATTCCAGCGTTTATTTTATTATATTTTATTTTATTTTATTGTATATACTTTTCATATTATCTTTATCGTTGTACTAATTTAGCTTTATACTGTGTAACTAAAGGGTTCTCCCGTTGATAGAATAATAATAGTAATAATAATAATATTTCATACTAAAAGGGGTTGAATTTTATTGTGACCACCATAATGGCAACTATTCTGCTGAAGTAATCTACTATTTCCTTTCTAATGTATAAACTCAGAGGAACTAGTAACCATTTCCTATACATATCACCAAAACTACTATTAATTTAAAAAAAGAATTCCTCAACCCTCCACTCTTCTCGCCAACCCCCTCCCGCACTTTTCCTCTCAATTCCGCGTCTCGTCTGTCTCGCCGAGGATCAGTGAAACTGTGCCAAAGGCGAGCCCTCCGCCCCGCTCCTCCCACCCTCGACATCCCAGCCTCTTTCTGCTCCGAATTCCTATTCTATCTCGCGGCCATCAGTCGCCAACAACCCCAGCGCCGAGAGGCACGAAAACAACAAGAGGTTCCTCCAACTCGAGCTCGCGTTATTCCGCTCGACGGCCTTTGAGACCTGTCGATGACAGCTTTTTTTCACAGCCTGCATACCATCGATCGGAATTCGCACGTTTCTTTCGCCGCAAATATCCAGCGCAATATCGCGACGCGGCCCCCATCCTCTCCACCTCTGAAACGCGTGCACGGGAACATTATACTCGACAGAATCGTTGACACTGCGGCCCCTTAACGTACTGTCATCGAGATCGCTCCGTGGCTCCGCTTCGTGCCCTACATCGGGGACTTTAACGTTTACTTTAACGTTAACTATATATCTGAAGAATTTCGATTAATTAATTTTGGTACCAAGAGTTTTTAGGCGGTGGAATTAAGTGTGATTGAATTTTCTAGCAGTTCGCGAGTAGCGGACAATAGAGGCAAGACAAACGACAGGGGTAAAGTCGCGGTAGCTACCTTTCGTACAAATTCGTTTTCGAACAAATTCCTAGCAACCGCCGGCAGATTGCGAACTGACGTTTATTGGGAAACTTTAGATTGATATTTCGCTGCCAAACGTTATAGGGTCACCGTGTGTTTCGTGCATAATCAACGTGCCCCTGGCCGCTGCAACTTCTGCGCCTGACTACGTACACACCGTTACCACTGCGGCTCCTTTACAAGGTATTAATATTTTCGCGTATCGACGTCGAGCACCCGCAGACGTTCCTAAGCACCGTGTGCATTGGGTACTTCCGCGATCGACGGGTGGATTTATGGGAAAACTGGACGCAAATGTGGCGTTGGCTGGGAGGCAGTAGTATGAGATTGCGAAAGTCAGACAGAATTGGGGATAGAGTTATCAAGGTTCCGGTGGAAAGAAACATAAAGGTAGTCGCGCGTTTTGGCGAAGCGCGGCGATACGAACGGAAACGTTTATAAACAATTGATGACCTAAGGGGAGGGGGAGAATTATTAAATACTTTAGTTGTTATTAATTTCTTCGAGTCACTTAGCCGCGTTTCTCCAAAACGCGAGAGGCATACGCCTTGGTATGGAAGAATTATTTGTGTTATGAAAAGAAGACAGTGGAAAAGTGACAGAGTAGTATAATCGCACATAAGTCAGACGGAACAGAGAGTAGCTAAAAGACTCTCAAGTACGATAACCAAAAGTGTCCACCTAATACAAAAGAATCTTCCTCCCAGATTCTTAAATTAACCCTTTCTTATAACAAATAAAATCAAACCACCCCAATCCGCTCAAAATCACCAAGAGCCACCCTCCAACACGGATCTCCCAAGCAACTGAGCCTGGTGCACAAGAAAATCCCCTGTTTCAACCCGAAAGCAGCATCCGCCGTTTACCAGCGCACGCAAGCTCCCACTGAGCCAGCAGACAGCGTGCAGAACGACGGTCGAAGCTCCGCGGCGAATGCAAAAAGAGGAAGGTAGGCGGTAAAAATAGAATTCCGCGTAAAAAGCGGAGAGGCTGAGGCTTGAGGCTGATGTTTGAGAATTTATCGTTGAACATTGTGCCGTGTGGATAGGGGGACAGTTCCGGTCCCGTGGCCACGGCGAAGCAGGGTTGAACGGAGACGGCGAAACCGGCGAGAAAGTGGTGGAGGGCGCGGGGGAGAAATTAAACGGACGTCGTCGGGAATTGCCGGGTAATTGAAAGCTCGACTGCGAGAGAAGAACGCCAGCCCCGCGAGCCTTTGTCATCCCGACACGCGGGAGACCGGAAACTGGCTATGAAACGGAAGGAGCCGCTGCGAGGGGAACGCTCCAGCATTAATTCAGATATTTCGCGCGACGACGGGGGCGAATGTTCGATCAATCATTCGCGAGGCTACCCGCAACCCCCTTTCCCCGTCAGCTACCACCGCATGCACCTCTGTTTTCTATTTACCCTCGGCCACGTTTTTCCACCATCCCCCTTTCACGCCATTTTCTGTCTTTGACTCTGTACCCCGCTCCTCTGCTCTTTCTGCATCGTTTATCTTTGAAACTCTTGTTTCACACCTATCCTACTGCGACGTGCTGTTTATACAGTTCAGAGCGACTCAGTGTATTTGGTTGGACCGTTTCTAATTGCAGTGGAATTCTCTGTTCGAGATGAGGGTGATTAAATGAACGTTTCAAATTGAATGATAGGAGAAACGTGGAAAAACAAGAAATAATGTTAATGTAGAACTCTGGTTCGATGAACAACTCGACGTTTATCCTACCGAGTTTCCATTTGCAACTCGATACAAGCGGAATTACCACGAAGACGACATCGTGCTTGATGCACAGATCACGAGTCCACTCAGTCTCGATGCAAACTTACCGCTCGATTCGGTATTCAGAGTCCAAGAGGTACAGAGTCTAAAGCTTGCGACATGCTTCAACGGATGAATTCATGATTGATAGCAGTCGCCGAGTCGACGGACCCGTTCAGGATCCTCCCTGTTCTTACGACCCTAATGCCGGTAGACAATTAATCATCGGGATGTTCACAATGTAGTTTGAAATTCCCTGGCAATAAATCATCGAACGATCTCGAGCCGACGATGAATCATCCCGCGGCTGCTCCCGCCGAGCACTTGCTTTGCGCAAGATGGTAATAAGAATGTCGCAATTGTCGCCGGGACCTGATCAATTAGCGCGGGACGCTTTAACGAACGGGTTGCGAGATGTCAACGGGAGTCACTTCAACCCGAAAATCTTCGACATGATTAACGATCGTTCGTCGAAATATATTTCTTGGCACTTCTGCTCGTTTAAGGAGCGTCCTGTGGAAATCTGTGCGAATAAAAATATCACAGAAAATTCAACACGAGCGTGGAAATAATTCCTTTGTCTCTGCTGCAGTTGATAAAAAAATAGAAATATAAGAATCACAAAATAATCAATTTTAAGTTTATAAACTCGGTGAAATTAAAAACTCCCATATATCCAAAGGTCAATGTTTTCACCAAAAGTGCTTCAGCATGCAAGTAAAGACTGGAAAAAACATTTGCCACGCTATTCCCCAATCCAAATTGGATCTCGCGAAAATTGTCCAACGGAAGGTGATTTAAATAATACCCTGTTACACCGCGAAAGGCAGCCAGCCATAGGCAGCTGCCTCGAATTCATCGCGTTTAACGATATCCCCGTTAATCTGCATTCTAATTGCCAGACGCGATTTACTTCGTGTTCTCCCTGGATAAAGTATAACGCCGCATACTTGAAACTCGCCCCCTCTTCGTGACTCGTCCTGCACGCTCGCACACCACGGAGATAAACGATTATTCGGTTATTACTCCACTTAACCCTTCGTTAACGTCGAGACGCGGGCAAAAGCCACGTCGGTTTCACGACAAACGAATTATTCTCTTTTCCGTCCGCGGTGACTCTCCGCCGACGCTTATTGTTTTAGCGAAGTTTGCCTTTGGTATTATTCAGTCCGCGGGTCTCGCGAGATCGCCCCGCGAGTGTATCGAGGTTGCGCCTTGTGATAAGTTTTTTTGGTCAAATATCAGGGGCAAAGAAACGTAAGAATCTAGTTAAAGAAACTTTATTCTTAAGTGCTTGTATAATTTTAATAAAAACTGAATTTACAGACCAACTTACGAGTTTCACTTACTTCAACAGCTCAATTTATACGAAGTAAAATATGATAGATGCAATTTTCGATGCAAGCATAAAAGAGTCTAGCCACGTAAGCATAGGAAAACGGCTCCAGCACCAATTTTAGTGTTTATGTATACCAAATAATGCTCTTTGCCTAAGAAACCACTGAGAGAAATTTCAGAACTTAAGAAGTTGCTGCGAAAAAAAATGGTAAAGTTTAGGTTTGTTATCCCCACGTCAGAAATTTCTCTCAGTGTTTTTGTTAAGCAAAGAGCATTATTTACTACCTATGCATAAATACTAAAATTGGTGTTGAGGCTATTTTCTCTGTACCTACCCAGCTAGATCCTTTCCCCCGTTTCAAATTTCATATTTACACAATATTTAAACACTGAAAACAGAAGAGTCCCAGTGCATCCTCCCACAAAGCCTCCAACTGTCTCGAGGCCACACTCCCAGCGAATAATCACCCACGAAGCAATCCCAAGCCCCGCGGAGTGTGCGCGGACAAAGGTGTTTTTCAAAGCTACTAATCAGCGACAACGAAGATTGACAACGCCCCGGCGGGCGTTCCCAAGCCCAGCCGAGAGCAGAGAGGAGCTCGTCTCCGAAGCAGACGGCCGCGACGGGAGGCAGGGTGATCCCAAAGATAAGCTTCCGCGTCGACTGCACGGCCAAGATACTTATCCCGCGAACTGGGTCAATTAGAGGTGTAGGCCGCGAAAAGCAGCCGAGGGCGACGCCCGCTTTTAGGCCGGCCGCGGCCGGTTCAAAAGGGGAGAGAAATGACTTTCGCCTAGGGAGCAGAGCGGCGCAGAAAACCGGGCGTGGAAACGAGAGGGAAACGTCGAAAGAGGACAGGACACCGTCTTTCGGTGGCTCCGGCTGTCTACCGTCTCATTGGCTGGCTTAAAGGAACGAGCCCCGGCCGTCGAACGAGCCAACAAACGATCCTCGGAATAACGTGGAAAAGGGGAAGCCCGAGGTGAGGAGAATGATAAGGAACAGGGAAACAGGGGCAACTTCTCGCGATCAAAGGTGCCGTTTTGTGGTTTCTCTGGCGAGGCGACGCACCGACTTCCAATTCAACGGGACACCTGAACCGAGAACGAAACGAGTACAGGGGGATGATGGACCATATCTGCTCCACTTTCTTCCATTTTTCTCCATCCCCCTACCCCGCAGTTGGTCGATACGGCTTTCGCGACTGTTGTTCCCTGTAAGCTTCTTATTGGCTCCGCGAGCGTAAGTAGCTCGAAATTAGAACGAAAGCTCTTGGAACCGGGCAATTATTAGGATCCGATGCTCGCGTTCTCCAACGCGTCTCCTACCTCCTGGCGGACCTTTTGCAAACTTAATATCGCCGGCTCCGATTTAATGAAAACTTCGTCTGAATTGCTGGTAAAGTCTTGAGATATATAGCGCTGCTGTTGTCAGAAATACTTTGATTTATTTTCTGAGAACACCTATGGGTATTATTCTAAGATTATATGTAGACATTAGAGATCCATCTAGAAAGCAACATCTCGCTGTCCTTTAACGTCAATTTAATCCTGTTTAGGGAAGGAACAATCGCGACCACTTCGTCCACCCAATAAAAGCATCTCCGTTCTTCCCCGACAACAAAACACTCTCACGTCTTTGTGGAAGAGAAACGTTGCCGGCACTGCGCACGTTTATGGTCACAATTTCCTTCGTTCCCCATCTCAACGAGCTTTCCTCTTTCGCTTCAGCGAGGCCGTAGCTGGAGGGTTACGACGCACTCATTTTTTCCAGCATGGCCACGGGAATTCCATTACCCCGTCGTTTTTAAGAGACAAAATACACGGGGGAGTTTCCGCGCCGCGGAAGACAACGGTGCCCCGTATTAATCGTCGAGGGTCGATTCCATTTTTCTCCCTTCGTCGCCGGCCAGACGAGACAGCGTTTCGCGCGAGCGACGGCCGCCGACCCCCCGCGCCCGTTGTTTTGTAATAAAATAATTTCCATTGCAAATACGGTCACGGTCGGTATGAAATTTAAATGGAACAATTAGCCGGCGTCGCGTCCCGCGTAATTCTTTCCCAGAACGAGTACGCCGCCTCTTCGCGCCCCGGAAACGCATCCTCGAGGCCCGGCCGTTTGCGCGCGCATTAATTATTCATATCGGTTGCACCGGCGAGAGTAACGCTCTTTCTTCCCTTGTTTTGCCCCTCTCGACCACCCTCTCCCATCGTCCTGCCACTTTTTTTCTCCACGAGCCGGGAATACGCGATGGTATCCTGAATACGGATGGACCCCTGCTCGGCGTTCCGCTGCTATGTGAACGGGGGACATAATTGGAGTTCTGAGGCGATGGGAATGGTACGTAGTATCGAGCACGCGGGAAGTGACCGAGGAGTTGTGTTCATTTTTGTGGGGAGGGGTTGTGGAAGTGGGAATATGGGAAATCTAAGGGTGTGGAGGTGCTGAAGGGAGGGGGTGGAGGTCATAGAAATCAGGGAAGGATTCAATTTTCGTGTGTCGTAGGTAGAAAGGGGTGATTTATTGTGGTAGATTCGTGAAACATGAGGGATGGTGGCTGAGGCTAGGGGAGGGTGTGATTCTTTGTATTAGTAACATGTGTAGATCTTCTGGAAATGTTAACAGTGCAGGAGAGAACAGGATTTAAACAGAAATATTTTGTTACGATATTATTGTTACCCAAGAATTGGGAATACAATACCGATCATTAATTAATATCCCGGGATTTTTCAAAATCTCGAGAAGAATCCAGGAATTGGGTAATACAATATTTCAGTAATTAAAATGATTGTTAGTGTGTTAAAATTTTAAATCTTTAATTAAAGTAAACAAACTTACATTCTATTATTAGTCTGAAACATAAGTTAAAATCATTTGTAAAAATAAAAACAGTTGATTTTTATACTTTTCAAGTGTTTATAAAGTAATTCACATTTTTAAAAAATACCAAAATTCTCAGTATTAGTTACATCAAATCCCGGGATTTTTCAAAATCTCGGAAGAACCCCGGAATTGGGTAATACAAAATTTCAGTAATGAAAATGATTGTTACTGTGTTAAAATTCTAAATCTTTAATTAAAGTAAACAAACTTACATTCTATTATTAGTCTGAAACATAAGCTAAAATCATTTGTAAAAATAAAAACAGTTTATTTTTATATTTTTCAAGTGTTTATAAAATAATTCACATTGTTAAAAAATACCAAAATTCTCGGTACCTATTAGTTACATCAAATCCCGGGATTTTTGGGAACCAAAAAAACAGCCGTAATTCTATTCCCCATTCAAGAATGACCTAACCCAAAGTTGCCCGAATGCAGCAGCTAACCACTGGTTGAATATTCAAACAAATCGTTCAGCATACAAGAAAAGTCGATGAAACCCCACTATCGTCCACAGTCGCCGAAACTCCTCCAGCTCGCAATAATACCCCAGAATCTAAATTCCAACTCCGCCAGGCCCAGCCTGTCAACTGCACCCCGATCGATCCCCGAACTTCTCGCCAGAATAACAACGTCCCCCGTGTCCGCGTCACATCCCAGCGTGGAAGAGGCCGTAAGCCGCGGCTCCAAGTCGCGAAAGTCCACGACCCGTGGAGAACACCTCTCCAAAGCGGCCGCACTCTTCTGAGCAGGGTGTCGCGACTGTCAGACTGTATCCGCGGCGCGACCCAGTTCCGTAGGGCTAAACGCGCCGCCCTCGGTCGGTCAAAGCGCGACGACGAGAATGCAGTTGAGCTAATTCCGGGCCGCTCTGCCCGAAAACGCTTGAGTCCTCCAGCGAGCGTTCCGCCAGCGGCTAACGAACGGCTGTAAAAAGGCGGGACGCGTGTCTCTGGCACAGTTTCCTGGCGAGCAGGGGCGTATCTCCGCGAGACGCCGCTCCCACCCCTCGCACGACTTCTCGCTAATTGACGTTCCGACCCCCACCCCCAAAACACGGATTAACCCTTTCCCCCTCCCCCCACCACCAGCCACGTCCTCGTTTTGTTACCCTAATCACGGCGGAGCGACGTCGTTGACCATGCTCGCGCACCGTGCACGCTGCCTTTTATTCGCCGGCTAATTTATTATGCTAATTACTTTTCCGAGTGCTCTCTTTCGCTGGGGGAGAGATGCACGCAGGCTGCTAGCGTGCTTGTAACGTTTTCGTGCATTGTTGGAGGCGCGGGGGAGGATTTATTGTTGTGGATCATTTTTTATTGAGACGGTTTAGGATAGTGTAGAATGTTTTTAGGGGTTTCAATTGGGGAGGAGTTAAAGTTTGACTAGTTAAAAATTTCACTTCACGAACTGCTGCTTATTATGGTGAACTAGATTCGTATTACAGAGTCTATTGACACGTGCATTAGTAATTTGCATTGTGGAGGAGTACTTTATCCTGTCACCAGTCAATAGTTGCCCCAAAGAATTCAACACCTCGCCTTTCTTATCTCTCTTTTCACGTCACAGACTCCGCGAGTCGGGAGCTTGTTGCCAGAATCCCATGGAAACGGAGAGAACGGATTGAATCACACGCCGTGCTACATCTCGTTCCTCTTCAGATTCCTGGATCACGTCAACGAAGGGCAGGCTCAAATGTCCTGATAGACAAGGTCTCGTGCTTTTGAATTTAGAAGAAGGGTTCGCGAGGCTGGAGCAGCTTTGAATCCCTCCTCGATTTTAGGGCACGCTGGCCCTCCATTGTTCTTTCGCTGCTTCTTACATAACCCGTCACGTCCTTCCCGTTTAATCAAGCTGGCGTATCGATCCTGGGAGGCGATATTCACAGAGATATCGAAATAAGGAGAAGACAAGGAAGATGCTGCACGTTGCTGGTTTGGATTGGACGCATCTCCAAGGTACCATAGCAACTTGTAGCAAAATACACGCTCGAGTTACATTTTTTACTGGCAAATGGTAATGGCCGGAAGTCTTCGACCTGGTTTAAAGAATACCAGCTGGGGAAAGTGGAACAATCGATTCCATGCCTGCCGATATCGCAAATCGAGTTCATTTACCGCCACTTTCGGATCGCTTTCCGCGAAGAAAACCACTCGAATTACAATGCACCCCCAATCTATAGTTTTAATAACCTTCGCGAAGGAAGCAAGATACCTCGCCACGATTTTTGTAACATTTGTAAAAATTTTCTGGAGGACTTTGGAAACTTTCTGCGAAGGAAATTTAAACCTCCCTTCGAAGCTCTATTTTCTATCTCCATGATAATTCTTATGGGTGCGAATTATATCAAACACGAGCCACATAAGTCGAGGATTTATATCAGAAGGTCTCAGCTCATGTAATGGAAAATTGCGAGGCATTTCGAGCTATTGAGCCATCGATGCCGAGGCTAGGGTTCATTTAAGAGAAGATACGGCTCAGATTTCAGAGGAATAGACACTCGAATTACGGTATACGTGGGTATCATCGACACAGAAAAGGGGGTGGTTCACCGTTTCTTGCGGGATACTCGCTCCCGCGTGCTTTTCAGCTATAACGTGTACCAATGATTCTACATTCTGCTTCATAAATTAAACCGCGAATTAATCCCGCTTATCAGAAATTCTCCCAGCTGCTCAACCCTTTCGGGATCATCGGAGGAAACCCGTGGAAAACGTTTCCACGCCAAAGCCGCAGAAGCATGCGCCTCGCTTTCCCGTCATTACGCTCTCGTAACAGATATTATTTCCACCGGCGAAACAATTATTGTGGACACAATATTACGCGAAAAATACATTTCATTCAACCGTTCTCGCCCGCGGAAAATTCCAGCCGCGGTTTCAAAGTAACACATCGCGTCGGCTTTTTAATTTCTTTCTCATAGCTGATACGTTTAATTGCGCGCGGCTCGTGAATCGTTAAATTTATTTTCGCGAATATAATTTAATTGCATTCCCGGGGAGGGGGCTGCGACGTTATCGTCATCGCGCAGCTACGCGCGTTCATTTGATATTCCCACAAGCATTTCGCGTGTATTTTTGCTAATTGCTCCCTGTTCGTGAAAAGAACACCGTGCTCTCATTCGTCGTCTTCATTATCTTGCCGGCGATTTTTTTTTCCTTTTTTATTCCAGCCTGGGAGTGGTTCTAAGTTCTCCGTTTACATGGTTAAACTACTCGTTTCGCGTGTTCTAACATTTGTATTCGGGATAATGAGAATCCTCTGTAGTCTGCTCGAACCTTTGCGTATACTCGATTCGATCCAGTTGCAGCGGATGAAAAATGGAATTAACTTGTGAATTTCTCAAGTCGATAAAATTCCTCTAACATTCTATGGCTCGAAGGGCTTCCTTTTGAAATAATCTGTAGAATATTTTATGTGTCATATATTTAAAAAGGCATAGCAAGTGACAGAGTAACGTAGAATCCAAGTGAAAGAGGTCTGCGCATAGTCAGCCACAGATATTTTCAAGAAAATCTAGAATATACTACCGCGAAAGTTAAAAATTCATCTTCCACATAGTAAACGACTAACTTCCAAGTTCCCCCAACATTTATCTCCAAGAAAATACCAAATTTCCCCCGGAATATCTGCAGTTCCCAAGTCCGAAGATTTCGCAAAATGTGTTCGAGCCACCCCCGTCGTTCGCGGCAGGATCGATTGGGAAAGTCGCGCGATTCCAAGCGAAATCGAGTCTACGTGCGGCTCGGCGAACGAGGGGAAACAAGTGGAATAAGACGAACTCGCGAAGACTTCTCGACACTCGAATCACAATGTCCCCTCGGCGCATCTCGAGCGGCAGGTCTGACGAATCTCGCGAACGCTTCTCGAATCAACTTCGCGACCGGGGAAACAAAGGCCTCATTCACGTGGAGAGCATAAACATGCCCAAACTGTGAATCAACGTAAAACTTCACGGCGTGGTTTCAACAGAGAGGACATTGTTGGATATTATCAGGAGTTCTAAAAGCACAATTTAATCGCTCAAGTATGAGGAAGATTAGGTTTTAATGATCGAAGTCAGTGGCTGCGTGTGTTCACAGACGGAATAATCACAGGTTAAGCTACCTTATCACGGCGAGGGGCTGGCGGAGCGCTAAAAACTGTGCTTCCCTCGTGGAGGATTAATCCCTGAAGAGCGTGGGGGTAGTCCAGTCCATTCGCGTTACCACCGTGCCGTCAACAAATACCAAGTTAACCAGTGCATACTACCCTGTACACCACGAAATCAGAAGCCCCCAGGAGCGTTTTTCATCCGTCTGCGCCGTGCAATCCGCCGAGGAAGAGGAAGGAAGCGTGCCGGCGACGGCACAAAGACAACTTTGACTCCCAAGGAGACTCTTTCGCCATCTTCCCTCCACCTCTGACATCGTATACTGGTCGGCCATCCGAGCCTCATTAATAAATCATTATCGTCGCCGAGGTTGCACTCGCCCCTCCTTCAGTCACGTCGTTTTCGCCCCCCTTCAAAGCGACGACGACAGTGTCATCGGTTCACTCCTCGCTTTGCCATCTCCACGCGAAACCCTTTACGCGCCCTTCAATTACACCCCTTTCTCCGAGCCGATGCTATCTTTGTAACGGTCTAACAACGATTCCGCGAGCGTCTGTGAGAGTCCTCAGAACGAGGGGCAGAGAAGTGTCTGGGTGAGATGGGATAAATAGTTTTCAGGACTTTCCGAGAGTTCGGTGAGTCCCCAGTGCAATTTTTAGGTTTTTATAATTGAAGCCTGTTTCTACTTGGTTTTTTTAGTTTCCGGATTTATTTTTTTTGTTAGTGAGTGGGGCGTGTTTCACTTTGTGGAGAGGGAGTGAGTTTTGTAGAGTTGTGGCGAGGTATAAAAGTGTCGTGGAAGTTTTCATCGCCCCGGGCTCTCGATGACCATGACGAGTTACACGGAGGTTAAATATATTTTCCAGCGCAAGGATTCTCGCCGGTGAGAATTAGCCCGTGAAGTGATTAGCGGCGAGGGAAATTTTTCGAGGCCCCTACTAGGGCTCGGGCTGCAAGTTTAATTGACTGCAAGTTTCGTTCCCGTGGGTGGCTCGCGATTGGTAATTAAGAATCTGCCTTGTTGCCGCAACTTTTTAACGTTGCGCATGCATTTCACGTTTGAGAGGCAAGGGAAATTGCTACAACGTAGGATAAATGAATGATTTTGGAGATGCATCGAGGTGGAACGAATTGGATAAGGTAAAGGTCACTTTGCACGTATTTGTATATCGTCAATTTTAAATTTACTGGAGAAAAGAATTAATTATTATATAATGATGAAGCTACAGGGTTTCCCTATTTTGGCGGACGAAAAATGATGCCAACTTTGGGAATTTTTTAATACAAACCATTAGATATATTTACCTCCAGCTTTGTAGCTTTATTTTAGAAAATATGGAAAAAATTTATATGCAAAAATAATGGTTATTAAATTTGGTATATTAAAAATTTGTGTAATCTGTATGAGTGTAGCTATCATCTGAACTAGGTTAAATGAGAAATACTGAAAAGTAACAAAAATGGCAATGTTGTAAAAAATTCGCTGGTTTTTTCAATCGCAAAAGCTGCAAGCCAATTTCCAATCAGCTGCTACTTAAAAACTATGTATTAAATAAAGTCGTAAAAATTCCGAGGCAAAGTTTGAACACCCAAAATTAACAATTAAAATGTCATCGTGTTTAAACAGTAGTACCATTCCATAATGCCTGAAAGATATTTTACCCCAAAAATCAAATTGTGGATCATTTCAACCCAATATCACAACCTAGGGTTAATAAAAACCTGATTCTTTAAAAGAAAAAATATCTTCTAATGTCCATAGTTTACATTGCCTCCTCCATCGAGCCCCCAATGGGTCTTTGAGGAAAGTAACGCGAAAATTTCAAGCCACGAGTCTTAATTTATGGTCCTAATATCTGTGAAATATCGCTCTATTCGTAGCTCGATAATGAAACAGCATCTTGAGGGGGCGTGGTGTAAAATCTTCTGCCGGTGCGATCGCCATCGCGAAGTAATACGATATCGCGTGGTGCTCTTACAGAAATTGCGCCCTGAATATTGCAGCACGCAACCTTACGTTGTCATTATAAAATACTCGAGTCGCGCCGAACACTGCGACTCGTTCGTTCTTACATAATACCAGGAGAATGGAACGAACGGTGTTCCCGAGAGAAAACGAAGAAGACCGATGATTGCTTACAATATCATTTCCACCCCCTTTTAATAATACAACAGAATGACTCCCCGCATTACCCCAGAAGCATCCCCCTTCGCCTAAAATACACCCAGATATTGCAACAGTTATTGTTCACACGAGTATCCGATTAATCAAAAACTCATATGCAGCTGTGATAAAAGAAGGAGGATTGCAATAATAGTTGGCAAGCCACATAAAAGAAACAGTAGGAAGAAGAATGGGTTTTGTCGCCATACTTTCCCCAGTCGTGAAAATGCCAGCTTGCATCGCTTTATATGAGCCGGTTTACGAGAGAAACAACCTATTATTCATGGGGTAATGTAACATTTACGAAAGAACGGGCATTAAAGACCAGCCTACATAGTCGCATTGCCAAGCCGCTGGCAACCCACTGACATTTCCAACCCCTCTGTGGTTCAACGTGTCCTTCCCCATCGAGCCTTCCCCGGTTTCAACCCCCTCCCCCGACTCCGTGCTAATCTCGAACGGTCGAAGAAACGCGAGACGAAGGGGGGGGAACGAGGGAGAGAAAGATTAAGCACGGCCATCGCGTGGAACTGCAACCTTAATTGGAAGCACGGAAAGGGCGCAAAAAAATTCGTTTAATGAGCGACTAAGGGTTGTGCTCTTGTCGAGACGCCGATTTCGTCCGCCCTTACCTTCGCTGGGGAGGGGGTTATTTATCGGAGCAGAATTTTCCCATGGCATTTTACCTTGTCCCCAATACGCTCTAAAATCTGCTCCCTTCGATTATAACGTCGTCGACTAATCGTGCCCTCGCGAACCCCTTCGTCTACCGTCTGGCCCTCGACACGCGAATGCTATAGGTGGTGGTGGAAATTGATTGTTATATGAAAAAGACGGTACTAAACTCTGGTTTTATTAAATTTTGAAATTTAGAATTTAAATATTGCCTCAGAATTCATATTTCGTGGAGATTCTTTGAATTTTAGGTAATATGGATTGTCTATCGGATAATTTGAGTAATTTTGTCTTGTTACTTGTTATTTAGTTCGTGACCAGGAACAGTTTTAGTAAACGAGACGCCTGCTTTATTTCCCACTTCAGCAGCAGCTCCACCTCAACACGCTTTTTTAATTTACCCTCCACTCGCGCTGCTCTCCAGTTTTCGTAACGCAAAACGGGCGACATTCGGAGTTACATAACGAGCGGGGTCCAATATTCGTTGAAACCTGTAAAGCAGCCAGTCCCTTTGCGTAAGTGCAGGAAGAGGAAGTGAATCGCTTCTCGCCGAGTATACACCCCCTTTTTTCCGTTGACTTTGCCGCCAGTCGACGATGTACAATGGTCTTGAAGCAGTCTCGAAAATTGCACAGCAGAGAAATAAATAATGATTTCGGGACGAGCGGTTTCGAAAATGGATTCGAAGCGAATTGAAAATTAGAGGGAGGTAGCAAATGGAGAGGATTGTTTGGAGTTTTTCAATCGAAAAATGGTAATAGAAAAAACGGCGCCAGAACTGAAATCCGCTAACGATTAAGCTGGCAATGTGGAAGACCATAAATATTTCACTATAATAGCTTTCGCGTAATAGATTTAGCGCCGCTAAAATATTCCCCTGGCGCAATTTCCTCCGTCCTCCCCCAGTTGCACCCCCCCCCACCCCGCAAGGCAACAATACCTATTCTCCATTTCGCGAAACCGACAACACCAGGACCCCGTGGAAACGCAGCCATTCGCTCAACGATAAAAAATCAATTTCCCTTCCATCTCCCAAAAAATGGGGCCATCGCCAGAGATCGTGGCAATTTGTAATCCCCATTTTTCTCCCCCTTTGTCGAACAGCGAGCCATGATGCATTTTGTCGCGTGAAAATACTGTCGAACCTTCGATATTCGTGCTCCCTGGCGCTTTTTTTATTCAATCCTTGAATTTTGTACCGTTTAATCCAAAGCACGATTAAGAAAAAAAAACATAGAGGAAAAATTAAAGCGGCTCAGACTCCTGAAGTTTGCGAATGCAAGCGTTAGAAAATTTCGAGGCTAGATTTTCCCGAAATTATTCAAATAAATCCTCCAGATTCGCTGAGAATTTATATAATCCAACGGAGCCCCAAAGTGTTACACATGGCTCGCTAAAGGGACGAAATAATCCCGCCAAGTCCCAGCCATCACGGAATGTAAACTTCTCGCAGTGTGACAAGTGGAGGGCCGTAAAAATTCGCCGGCCCGGAGGCGGCAAAGAAGCAAGATCCATGTCCCGAACTCAATCCCCATCCTCGTGCCCGGCAAGAAAGCCAAAGCGCCGAGGAGTGTCTACTACCAAGGACTCGACGAATTCAGAGAACAGCGGAGGATGAAAAATTAAACCGCTCCCGTCGCTAACAATCCGTGCTCCCCCGGCTCCGGGGGAGCGGAGGGCGGCGCGACGGTTGGAAGAAACCTGGACGGGGTAGCCGCCGGATCGACCAAGACACCAACGGGGTCGTCGCTTGTCCAAGCGACCAGAGGCTTTTTCCGCGTATTACAGAGCTTCTTTGCTCCCCCGCTGGATGACACTGACGAATGCCTGTGCCCACTGGAAATTATCTCGCATAAACTCCAGCGAGGAATCCCATCGCGCAACGGCCACCTGATGGTCCACCCTGATACGAACGGGCGAAGTGTGGTCTCAGTGGAAGGACTTTTTTCCATCCCCCGTCTCGATCCATTTTGATCGTGCCACGGTAGAACAGCTTTTTGCTTCATCACACCTGGCGAATTTCTCTCGTCGGGGATGTTACACGAAGGGGTGGATCAGGAAAATCATCTCTGATTCTTGGTGGACGGTGCACTTTGTTTTTTAAGTGTGTTCGAGTGGAGGTTGGAATAATGGAGTAGGGGTAGTTTTATATTTGAGTAGGTGTAAGTGAAGGGTGAGGGGAAGAATGGCAACCATTTTTCGCGATTTTGCTATTTATAGAATATTTTATTGGTGGAAACTGGGAGTATAGAATTGTGGAATCATGAAGGGTTATAAAGTTCAAATACTCTTGTAAGATGAAGTTAAAGATTTGCTACAGGTACTGGAAAAGCAGGAAATGTCCACTCTGCAGTGGAATAAAATACGGAATTTCCCAACTCTTTGCCTAACGATAAGTATAAGCCTCTACCGTCAAGGTAAAACAAGCAATTATTTAAGAAGAAAATTAAATTCATGGAACCTTGTTTCTTCACTGAGTATTAAAACTAAATTTTCTCCCTGTTTTTCCCCCACCCTTAAAATACTAGATTGTGGTTCATTGCAACTTCTACCATTGTGTATATTTTGATCCGCTTAGTTGTAATCCCCACTGAAATTTCGGAGCCGCTCAGCTGTCTAGGTTTGATTATTAAACCCCGTAGAAATGTCACGCGTTCGATCTATTACGATAAACGGTAACATACGTGACCGTTTCGCGAGTATGTGCGCAATTAACCGAAACTGATGCGGTTAACGTAGAACAATAGCGCTCCAATTATCTATTTAATTAATCTGCTGGTTTCTACCGTTGCCGAGGTTACTGATTTAAATACAATAAATCCCGTTGTACATAATTAAAACTGTTAATGATAACAGTTAAATCATTGTTTCCACGGTTTCGGTGAAATGCCCGGTACAAGCGCGCGAATCAAGTGCACCGTTACATAAACCAATAACAACCGTATCGTATGCCAGAAACAATTCATCTGTAACATTCAACGCTTGCTAATTCCCCTCGCTAATTCTACCTAACCCTATTCAAATACCCCCCTTTTGGCGATCAATTAAACCACGCGCTACTTGCAATATTCATTTAAAAAAATAAAAACCTTAACGATCTACAGATTCACAGATCCAGGACCGAAAGCAGACCAAAGTGCAATCTCGGCAAGCTGCAGGTGTCGCCGATCGACCAACAAAGCTCCACCAGAGTCAACGGCGTCGATTTAACCCGTTAATTTCGAGGGTGAATCTCCCCCTAGCTCCAGTGTCTCGCTCGCGAGTCGCGATTTTGCGGGGAGGAATTCAAACAGCCGCGATAACCGTCGGCACGAGCCAGCTTTTCATTATCGCGCGCGCAGACGTCTACTACTTAATTAAGGAATCGAGTGTTCCCCTAATTAAGCCAGCCTGATACCGCGGGTCTCCTGGATTCGGCGCGGAACGAGTGAAAGGCGCCTCTTCCTCCGCCACCCTCTTGCCCCTGGACCCACCCCACCCCCTCGCTCAGTTTTCCGCGCGGCGTGTGCCCAGCGCGCGACTTGTGTGCAGAGCAAACATCAGCAGCCGCGTATGAAAGAAGCCTTTTGGATATACCCGAAGAATTAATCGTCGTCGGGCAAATACCGCGCGCGAACACGCTGTGTGTCGCGAGTTAAGCTTTCTACGCCTGTGAGCAGTTCTCAAGCGAACCCCCACACAGGAGCTCCGCCGCCGTTACCTTTTTCCACGGCCGTTCAATTACTTCCGCGTGAATTACCCGACGTTCAATTTAGAGTCAAAGTCGCCCGCACAAACGGCTCGCGCCCCTACACAGGGGCGGGGGTTGCGGTGCTGGTTGCTGTCTCCGGTTCGCGCAACGAGAGACCGCACCGAGGGCACTTCCTTCGCGTGGTGTGCGTGCCGCGAGTTGTTTCTGCGCCGAGTATCGCCTGCCAAAGAACGGTTTTAAACGCCTTGACTGGCGGAGCGGAAGTGGACTCTTTGTGGCGGATGCCTTGGTTCTTGGGAGATGGTATGCTGGAAGTGTTATTATGTCAATGGGGGTTGGTTAAGGAACTCTTGATCTTGTATTCTTTGGGGAAGTTAACACCTGTTCCCTCGGGAATTATCTTGAGAAGGTAGAACCACGTCAAGAGCTCGAGAAGAACAATCCCTGGTGGAGGATGTAACGAGGACGACTGCAACGAATAGCGAGTGCCATTTTTCGCCCGAGTATACCGAAATCGATCGTGAAAAATGCCCGAAGAAAGCCGTCCAGCGGAAAATCTCGCGAGCAACGTTCTCGATTTCACGTTCGCAATTTTCCACGTTCGAACGGCTGGGGGAATACTCACACCCTCCCGGCCCCCGGTGTTATGCGTATAACCGCCGCCGGTATTCAGGGAACGTAGAAACGTAATCAGAGTGCCAACGGTGAAGGATCGTCCGGCTGAAAAATCACGAAGGAGGAAAAGAGAAGAGGAGGATGATCGGATGTGCACATGTGCGCGCTCGTCTCTGTATGTAAAAAGGGTGGGGGTGAGGGCGGCTGGGCGGGGAGAGGGGGTTGGAGGGAAGATAAATGAAGCCAGTTCCCCGTCAGTCGTGATATACAAAGGATAACTTGATATATACAATGTCTAGATATGCAAAGCGTGGCGCAACAGAGTGCATTTCCAGGTTGTCTGGAACGCTTCAACCCTCACCATCCATCCCCCCATTCGGCCATATTTTCAACGGAACGCTGGGAAATCTTGGAATTAACGGCGATACAGCGATTCATTGGCCAACGGAGATAAAGCGTTCGCAATTGTTTTATAAATCCTGCGCTCGATCGGGGCGCCCTCTGATTTGAAGGGAAGATTGATGGAAGTCCGCAGTTACTGCTACCGTCACTTTGCTTTCTAAATTGATTACGTTTTTTGGATTTTACTGCTGGGAATTGCTCGGTCATTTCTCGAATTATCTTCCAGCTTCGTTGAAAGGCACAATTTTCGATATGGATTTAAATTTGCCCGAGTCGCCAGATTTTTCTAAAAAGGTGGGAAGGATAATAGAAGACAATGGCGTTCTTTATCGTCGCGACGGTAAAGGGCGCTCTTCTTCGATCAATCGCGAGGCCGAGGGACCTCGAGAAGGGTAATGGAAATGGAGGGGAAAATTGGAGACAGTCGAAAAGTATTTCCGATATTGGAAGAGGCATAGGCACACAGCAGAACGCACCCGAGCTGGTAAACAAGATTGCCCCTTCCATTTTCATTCGAGGGAGACAACGACGGTGACCTTAGCTCGGGAGAAACGTCACGACGAAAGAAAATCTACGTGTATAATGTATGTGTACTGGCAATGGTTGAATACTTACGACGTAAAATACATTGCTTCGGTATTTGTTGTATATAAAAATCGCGAGAATTAATGAAAAGAAATGTAATCAAATAATATCGAACTTTGTTTCGTATTTACATTTTCACGTTTGTTTAAGATATGTACACTCGTTACGGTAACGATACGTTTGTAATTATCAGTGCTAATTAAAGTAACGCAAAGCCGGCTACGTTTGCAAATCTGTGGAGGGCGGTTGTAATATTGTTAATTAAAATAATTACTGGCCAATGTGGAGGATATCGTTGTAGCTAGCAATTCGTGGAAATGTAGCACCTTGTAGCAAGAAATTGTATTCTATATTTGCTGGGAACAAAGTGGATATTGACTGGTGTGTTTCTTTATTAATGGGAATTAGTGATAATGATTTATGGAATAGAATTTTGAATGATTAATGGGAAAAGAATTATGACATTCTTGTTCGAGGAAGAAAGCATAATCATGATAATTATCGTAGTAATATAATAATCATGAATTTATGTTTTATTGTAATAGTGTTGTTACTCAGTGTGAACATGTGTCAAGGTCACTTCTTACGATCTGTCCCCCCATTCACCCGCATTTAAGTGAATTGCATTAGCTACTTGAATACTGTAACACTATTAAACAAGATTGCTTCCGTTTACCAGGAACCACTCAATTCCATTAAGCACAGTATTGCAATTCAAACACAGATCGCTAAAAGTAACTAAAGTGACACGGGGATGTGCAATCCAGAAAAGTGAACTAATTGCAACCAATAAAAAAAATATAAAAAACAATCTAAAACATCTACCTTACAGAAATATTTTCTTACTCAACATCCAACTTAACTTAGTAAAATAAATTGGTGTATTAATGCAAAAAATAAAAAGAAAACTCAGCATTAAAAACCTAAATACTTCAAACAATGCATAATATACATCGAAAATTCTCCGTAAGAATTGCTAAAAAAACAAAAATACGAATAGTAGGTATGTCGTTATTTCGAGAGCATCCCCGTGCCACGTGTCGCAAGAGCACTCACGAGAGCAAGCTGACCGATGGACGTTCCGGAACAACCCCTTTGGCTCGCTGAGTGCCAGCTTCACGGTATCCGATCCTCGTGCTGGAAATAATTCCTCCACCTCATAGTTCTCCCTGATTCACTTCCGGCAGCGTGAGTAGCACCGGCTGTTTCCCATCAGACACTGATCCACCCGAACAAAAATCGCAACAATGCGCACAGATCACACCGACCGACAGAGCAGACTATCGGCTGTCCCCGGGAGAACCGTACGCGACCACGTCCGCCGATCGACTACAACGAACCCGTGTGCCAGTCGACCCCTACCTCGCGGTTACCTGCGTGTTTACGCGTGCCACGGTATCTGGCCTTTGAAACGGATCCACTGAATGGTGGGGGTCGATCAACCTCGTCGATTTTCGAAATTGTTTACACGGCCCTCGAGGCTCGCGAGGTCAGAGGAACGAGGTATCCGAGAGTGTGTCCGAGCGTGAGCACGTGTGCGAACGGCACGTAGAAATTGGAGAGTCGCTAATTAGCACTGGACAGAAGCTACTGGATTTAAGCGGATGCTGTTTTTAAAGAGCATTCAGAGTTCATTGGATCGAGGTGGAGTGAGGTCCGTTAGCGATCAGCTGAGCAGATAAATCGCTGGATGTCCAAGGACCTTCGTCGACCCACAGTTATTGTCTGTCGATGACGAGTTCAACGAGCTTCCTATTGTCACTCCCAGGAGCTTCGTCCGAGAATGGAGATATGCAGGGTGTATGAGCTTCAGTGAGGAGGCGAGGTAGTCAGACCACCCTGGCGTCTCTGAGACACCGAGATACAGAGAGGAGGCACTGTCACAGCAGCAGCAGGCCTACCCTCGTCAACGTTTCTCTAGGAAACCTCGAGCAGACTTCACCCCTCGCAGCTGTCCATCCAGTTGAAAGGAGTCTTCTAGGATCCCGGAGAATCCTTCTCTCAAAACAACGGCAACTCACGCGTCGAAACGTCCCGCACACTTATGCCCTATCGCCGGCACCCCTGTCACCGCACGAAACACCACTAGGATCCAAGGAGCCCGTCGAAGGGGATGGCATCTTGCTTGCGCAGCTTGTTCGGCCGCGGAAGAAACGGTGGATCGACAGAGGTCTAGCCTCTGTTGGCGATCCCCAGACGGATCGGCGTGAGATCGAGCCGGAGGTCAGACGGTGACGTGTCGCGTGACGCGCGGCCCCGGCACGTGACACGACGCCCGTGTGTGACGTCGCGACGTCGGTGGAGGAGAGACCACGTTACACCTGGCGCCAGGGCCAGCCGGTGTGACGTTCTGGCCTGGTCTGTGTACCAGGGTGCTACTGGGGATCGCCGTATGCTTGTTTTTGCAGGGCTGCCAGGAGAGAGCGAGAGGAGGCGCGCGCGACAGAGAGAGGGGGTGGGGGCGGTTGGGTGGTGGCCGAGGAGGGGGAGAGAGAGAGAGAGAGAGGGTGCGGTGGTATCGGAGGGAGATGGACGAGTTGGGAAGCACGGGGGTGCGAGAGGGACGGGTGGATGAGGTGGAGAGCGATAGTGGAGAGGAGGCGGCAGAGAGGGAGGGGAACAAAGAGCCGAGGGGAATTTGGAGGGGTGTCGAGCGTGGGGTGCGCTGAGGGAGAGAGGCTGTGACGAGGAACGGGGATGGAAAGAGAGGCGAGAGGGTTGGAAGCGAGAGGGGGCAGAGAACACGGGGAAGAATGAAGTGACGGTGGAGTACGACATGGTGGTGAGCAAGGACGGCCTGCCGGGGCTGAACGGGGCTGGCTGGGTGGAAGGGAGACGGAGAACTCACCCCCACCCTGGCCACCAAGAAGCCTCCGCTGGTCCCGACGTCGGTCCTGCGTTGCGACGGCGCATCGGGCGCAAGGATCTCCGTCCTTCTTCAGAGATACGACCCTCCCCTCCGTCCTCGCGGACGTCCACCCACCCTCTGTGAACGCGCCAGCAACCCCTTCCGCGGCCACGGATCGATCCGACGTCCGTCCGTCTGTAAACTCGCCGCCACGGGTTATGCTCGCGTGTACACACGGGATCCCGTGCGACAGAGCTTCACGCGCTAGACACTGAAGGCGGAGGAATGTACACTGGCCTGGAAGGGGCGCTGCGCCCCTCGCCTCAGCGGGGGCCGCAAACACGCGTAGCCGGTGCACGAAGGGCAACGGTGCAGTGGACAGTGTTAGGACGCAGGCAAGTCGGCAACTTTGGAGGCAGACGGGGCTCTGGGCGACTCTGTTTGCGCGGGCACCCTGTGTCGCGGTGAAAGACTGTTGGTATAACGTTCGATGAGGAGACTGCGACCGGCGGAGGTCATGGGGCGCCACGCAATTTTGGTAATTGACGGCAAGGAGACGCTCGCGGCTACTTCGCGAGATATAGTTATGGTTTTCATGCGCCCTGTACACACGTGTAGAGTGTGTATCTTTCGTAAAGTGTAGTAGATAGATGGGGACTTGAGACTCTCTGGTTACTATTAACCCTCTGCTCAGACTGCGCCCTTGCAAAGTGTATTTCGCTGCAGTTATTCGATCGCTAGCAACCCATGCGTTTAATAATTCAAACCAACGAGTCATCGCGAAATTGTACCAGCGGATCCAGCCTATGTTTGATTACAGTCACGTGTGTGTACTTTGGCCGGAAGTTACGGGCCCTGACGGCCGCTTTGCTCGCGGCGTGGAAGGCGAGGGTGGAAGGGAAAACGTTGACGCAGTTACCAGCTGAAGATTTATCGCGACGGTCAACTATATAGGAACTCCATTAAAAAACTTTTACTCGAGTTCGCCACGGTGTCTGGTCTTTGTTCAACGACCCTCGTAGCGATAACATCCCCTATCCGAGCTTCAGTGGTGGGGGACTTCCGAAGAACTCAGTGCGAATGGAAACATATCCGCCACTTTCCAGGGATCTGTTTGATTGTTTCAATCGAAATGATTGGAAGAACGTCGAGTTAATTATTTGAAGGAATTAACACGAGGGAAGCTTTCGAGGAGATATTCGTATAAATAGTATCAGGTTACAAAAACTGCAATAGGTATTTTGGAATGTTTTTCAAATTTATTCTGGATGGCAGGTTCGTCAGATTTTCAGAAGCATTCCCTTCGAAGCTCGCTGGTGTATCTAGGTACACTGATCTCGCGGTTTCTCCAGCTTCCTTTTGCCACCCCTCTCCCCCGATTCGAATCCAGCTGCGAGCTTGCAATCTTAGGCTCGTACGAGCGGTGCATACGCTGTTCCTTCGAGCCAGCCACCGTTTCCGGTCCTCTGAACGTGCTTCCACCCTGTTTGTTGCGATGCAATGGAGTCCTCCGTGAGACACACACAGACTCCACACAGGGTGTCTAGTAAATCGGGACGTAACCAATCAGGGAGTGATTCTTCGCGGAGGAAGAAGAGAAAATAGAAGTGTTTGAGAATTATACTTCCAAAGTCAGATGATAAAGTGTGCTTCACTGAAAAGGGAGAAAAAGTTTCCACGAAGTTTGTTAGAAATTCTGCTAGTAAATTCTGTAATATTTCTAAAATATTTTACTTAGAATAGAAGAGGAATAATTATTATAACATTTCTAGTCCATTTTGTGGATTAAACTAAAATTTGACCTGTTACATCAAATATAGCTTTAGATACAAAAATTCAGAAATCGAAGCAGGTCACCCTCAATTCCTAACCACGTCTAAGCAACAAGATCTCACAGCTTATAGACCCCGCGGAGTACCTATCAGGGACAGCTTCCCAGCCAACAATGTGTTATTCAAACTCTAGGCGCAGCCATCATTAAACTATCGTTTCCAAACTTAGTTCGCCCGCCGCGAGGGCCCAATCTCGCGAGCCGTGCTGGATCAGATCTGCTGCTCGACCTGTTCACGTGCAATTCCGGCTACAAACGTGGGATAAGTTGCTAGAGTTCAACGCGTGCAAACCCTCTGAGCATCTTGTCCGAGGATCGTTTTTGTATAAACGCAGAAATTCTTTCACTGGATCTCCACCTAAGAAAACTCTTATTTTTCCTCAACTCTATGCTCGAGGTCGCTAATCGAAGACCCGAGGATATTTACCGAGCGCGATATAAAAGCAAATAAAAATCGACAAACACGAAGCTGGGGAGCTAGAAGAGTAACGAAAGCGACGATAGATGAACGTCCCTGATATAATATATTAATGTCTGCCCGGTATCGATGGGATTCCCCGGGTGAAAGCGACGAACAGCGTCGCGGAGAAAGGCAACCGTTAAAGCTGTCAGCGAAATATCGCGAGCCCGATCAATCCTCCGAAGCGTCGAACTAATTACACCGCCTGGCGCTAATTGCGGATCGATGAACGTACGCGTTTTGAAGCGCTCTGTACACACCAGCTTAGACCAGGAGTGTTGGACGCGTTATAGTTGGCGGCGGTGTGGATGGCTGCGTACGTGCACGCGGCTATGTCGGATCGACACGGTTGCGATTACACCTGTGTTCGTTCGGAGGCGGTAATTGTACACGCACGTAAAATCATACGCGAGGCATTCGCCCCGCGGTAGACGCAGCAATCTGATAAATGGAAGCGGATCAGGCGTCATCGAACGCATCGACCGCGAACGCAGACCGTTCGTCTGCTCGGTAGCGTGCTACTTCCCGGAAAATCGTGAAAGCGAACGCGGGTAGCTAGCGAGGTACAGGCGGACACTGATCGAGGAATAAATTGTGTCTGATCAACGCCAGCTTGTGAGGGGTCTTCCTACTTGGTGCAACGGCAGAGAAAATTTGTTAAAAATGGAACGAGTATTAAGAGAGTATTAAGACAGTACCTATAAAAATTGTGTAAGTAAAAATATTTATTTATAGCGGAATAGAAGCATTGCGAGGAGAACAATGCCTTCCGGATGCAGGAATTCTTTTTTTAATTCTCAAAAAACTAACTTTTTTTAAACGTCACACTACTTAGGAATGCCCCTTAAATATCGCATCTTTGGGAATTTATTTTTAAGTAACAAAAATACTTTTATCGATGGAGTAGGACTCTATGGATTTTTATATTCAAGTTTTCTCAATAAATTCCCAAAGTTGCGATATTTGTTAACCTAGTCTGTTCGGAACTCATTGAAAACCCAGTTAGCTTCTAAGTGAACTAAAGTAAAAAACAAGTAAAAATCTACCTAAACCTTATCCTGTCCTATCACCCTGATTACTCCGAAGCTCCTAGAAACCTCCCCCAACGCCATAATCCAGCTCCGTTCCACCCTGCCGCCAGATCACTCGCAATTCTGACAGGTTCACCGTCAAGTCGCTCTGAATCCAGTAGCAATTGCAATTGCATTAATTTCACTGCTCCCTTGGGCCCCAGCCTGCCCCACCCCGCTCTCCGGGGATAAGAGGACTACGCGCCTCTCTCGAGCATTCCGCGCAACCTAGCCGCGTACAGAGGACATACATCCCGGCGTTTTAATCCGCGAGTTCGTCGCGAATACGCGAAATTTACCGCGGCCCCGCGGAGAAGAGCGTAACTTGTATTTGCAATATCGGTGCTTGCAATACCGAGCGCTGTCGAGCATGAATATGCAGCTTCTGTCTGCGCGGCAAGTAATTTTATGTACGGCCGTGCCGGGTCGCGCCGCAGCGACACAGGGACGCGGAAAATATGCACGGCCCGTGCGGTTGCACCCCCGTACGCGCCATTTTGTTGATACGCGCTCGCTCGCCATTTTCTCTGCGGCCGCACGCCAGAGCGCGTATATATTATAATACAAGCGACCAACCGGTTCTCAGCTCCAGATATACGACCTGGCATTTGCATCTATGGGATAGCTTTACACCTGAATACGCGCGTTCTTTCCTTTATCGCTCGCCGGAAACGCACCCCCCAAATCTGCGTGTTTATGCGCGCTCGCACGCCACCAATGGTAACTGGACTCGCGACCGTTACGCGGATTTACGGCCGCCGCGCGGGGAGTTTAATTCATCAACGGCGGCAATTAAAATCGCTGCGGTGGCCCGAGGACTTCCAGGGACCGAGTTTCGATGGGAATTTCTTACTATTATTTGCGTGATATAGATTGCAATTATTTGTAGATATTTAGATGGTGATTAGGGTAGTTGTTTAATGAACAAGGTCCGCGTGGGAAGTTTTTGCGAGGGTTTAATCTTTACAATGCAAATTTGCAATTGCGTAACACTAATTACGATACTTCGCAACACCTTGCGAAGCCACTTCGCCAAAATATTCACCCGGAAGAAGGCAAAGCTGCCATGTATTTTGATGAGATTCCTTTTGAAGCGACGCGGGTATCTTTAACTCCTGCCGCTTTAGAGGCTCGTCAAAGCGGAGTGTAATAATTTGCGTGCACGAAACAGCTGCATGTACACACGTGACCTCTGCATGTACGACGATACACACGGTGCATATATGTACGGATGGCGTACATATTACTGATACGACGCAGGCTACCGATGCACATTAACCTTTAAGTGTGTGATTAACCCCTTTCACCGAAGCACCAGCGGAGCTGCGGGGCAAAGGAAACGTTTCTTCGCAGGGAAGCTTGAATTTACATCGCTTGTTCACGCGAACCTTTGCTCTGTTCACCCTCGGCGACACGTTCAGCGTTGAACGGTTTACCTGGGATCAATTTTGCCCTGAATAACTTGTCATACGCGACCCTTTGCGATGGCAGTGCATTCGGTAGATTAAAGAGGAAGCAAACGAGGAAAGATAAACTGATGTACTTTATTCTGTAATCTAGAGTATAGAAGACAAAGGACGTCGAGATATCTGCTAAAGATAAAAGAATCTTCAGCAGATCAGTGTCTCCAAATTCCAGAATGCCAGATGGAAATAGATTCCACGTAGACTGTTTGCGGAAAGTTGAAGGGAACACAAGTGCCCCATTGCTCCTTGGTCCAGGCCCGCAGGTAGTGCAAGGTTAACGAACTTTCAGCTCATTAGACTGCGCAATCATGAGTTGCGCTGCTCGCGATCGATTAAACCCGTCGCCGGCGAAATCGATTATGAAGATCTAATTACTCCAAAGTATTTCCATTAACCTGGAGGCTTGGTGTTGCTTGCCCAAATTTCCTCGGCTGTTGCCACGGAACAGCGAGCGAGGATTAAATTCCTGCAGGGATTGAAACTGCGAGAATCCTTCTTTCAGCTGGCACCACACAGGAACCATTCCCCCGCGATCTCCACACTCGTTTTACTTCGCATTTTCCAGGTACTTAAGTTACCATCGCTTCAAACATACCTCCCACATATAAGCAATGCCTGTTCTACTCCAAGTATTATAAAGTGGAAGCCCGATAATCCGAGGTAAGCAGCGCCTAAACCACCTCGGATTATGGGGAACTGGGATTAAGCGAAATGCACATGCACTTTAATCTAACAAGAACTCTTGTAACAAGAAGCATCACAGAAAACAGAATCCATGAAAAGAACATCCACAAAGCTCGTTCCCCGAGAACACATCTCCTCGCAGCCTCCACTATATTTCCCCCCAGGCAATGCTCCGTTCAAAGCAATGCAAGTCACGATCAAACGGACGAATTTATAATACGCGAATAGTCCGACTCAAAAATGGCAACGCCACAAAGCAAACTGTATTTCGAAGGCGAAGCCGTGTAAACACAAGTTTATACGGACTTCTTTTCTCAGCGCTGCCTTCCCTCTGCTTGCCAAACAACTCGTTCGGGAAACTCTTCCAAATGTTTCTCAGTCACCCAGTATATCCTGCAACTCTGTTACCGTTTTCCATCCGAAGCTCGTCGGGGAGACGGCGCGCGTCGAATTCGCAGCGGGGTGCAAGCCGCGGATAGCGTTTCTCCGGCTACACCCTGGGTCACGTTTAACGAGGCGGTATCATTATTACCGGGCGAAAGAGGCACGAGCCACGGGCACCGTGAATCCCGACCTTCGCGCTTTAAGGTTAACGAAGTTTCGCCTCGTTACGTTCTAGTGTTACAGCCCCGCTGGCCGCCAGCCCTCCGCCATGCTAGACGCTTGATTAATTCCCTAGATAACGATCGACCTTCGCGCAACGATTTCGCCATGAAAAAAAGGCACTTGTTGCTCCGGAACGGCGGAGGGAACGCCGGCCAGCCTGATCGAACTTCGTTAGCCGCGCCACGCCGTGCCCCGTTTCGCTGCGAAATCGACGCCGCTTCCGGCCGCAGCGTGCAAACTTCCGGCAGCTCGTAGGGACGCATAAAAGGGAGGGAAAAGGTCCGCGGGACCTTGGCCCGGAAGCGCTTCGTTTACGAGATAGTAGAGGTTGTTTCTGTGGCGGGTGATAGCAGGTTAGTTGACCTGTGATTCTTTGTATATCATATCCATCATGAAAATCATTTTTTATATGAAAAATTGAAAGAGTTATAGCGTTTGGAAGAAAATGGAAGCTTTTTATTTAGGCAAGTTTTCATATTATTCTTTATATCGAAGAAAAAGTATAAATAAAAAAGATTTTAGGTATAGTCCGAGGGTAAATTATTTAACTTTAAGAAAATTTTCTTGTTTTTATAATCAGATGACTGTGAGAGGCGTTAGGGTTAGGCTGACGTTAACATCGTTCAAGAGATTAACACGATTGCACAATAATTAAAAAAATTCTACAAGGTTAAAGATGTCTCCTTATATCCCAAAAGAATTTATTGCAATATTAATAATAGTATATTAAAAAAAATCTAAATTAAATTTCCAGGGCTGTTACACGAAATTTCCCCTTTAACCCAAAGAATGGACCCTTGTATATACAAACATTTCCTCCGTCTAACATTAATCTACAAGCGCCTGAAAGTTTCCCCCGTGTAACCCGAAAGTGGGTCAGCTTTAATATTAAATTCGCAGCAGAGCCAACCTGCTGACCATGCGCGGCATGCACCGCAAGCTTTCCACGTGACATTTTAATTTTCAAACAAACGATACTGAAGCTACTAACGAAAGTAAACGTAAAGGGAAACCACTTTGGCGAACACACAAAGGCGAAGAACACTCGTGATTGCGCACGTGATCCTCGGTTTGTTCCGCACACAGGGGAATCGAATTTTTCCAAGGGGGGTGCGGCACCGTGGTATTTCGCGAGCGTATTACGAGGCCTGTTTCCGGGCAATTTAACGGACTTTCAGTAAGTATAAGTGATTTAGGTGTTCGGCCAGGAATTAAGCGGATATTTTCTGGTTCGTGCGCCCCAAATCAGATTAGCAATTTTCGTCGGCCGGGGGTTACTTCGTTTCACCGTAATCGGGTTGAATTAAGGGGTAGGGGGAGGTGTATAGAGTTATGCCCGGTTAATAATACTCCGTGGTTAACAGCCACGTTCCATGCCCACCCCCTGGTGATTTATGGCGTGATCCCGACGCGGTTACAGCCGCAGCAGCGATCTGATACGCGGGAAAATTTCTTGTGAAAACGGAAGGGGATGTGTGCTCGGGACAAGGGATGCTAATGAGTGTATTTTCATTCTGTAAACGGCCCCACGGACGGTTTATTATCTAACTAAACACTCGGTGTCTTTGCGTTTCGAATGGGGGATCGGTGAGAGCGCTCGCAAGATGGACCACCCTTCTTAACCAGAATGTATGATTTAAAGTAGATTCTTCTCAGAGATTTAGGAAAAAGGATTTAGCATAGGGGAAATGATTTGAAGGTTCTGCTTGGATCACGTTTAGCAGGCAGGTTTCGTGTTTTATGGTCTACATATTCGCTAGGTATTGAAGTGCTTTTATTTCTGTATTGAGGGAAAGAGTTGGAGGCATCGAAACAACGTTGTTTTTCACCGTTGAAAACGCGATTCGCGCCACGTTCGACGGGGTTTAATTATTTAACGCCAGTCACCGAGAGCCGAACAGTAATCTGAAAGAGTTTCATTAGTAATTGATCAATGCAGCTGTTAATAACGGATACAGGAGGAAAGAATATAATGTTTCGGTTCCGTGGTTAGCTGTGCATTATTTCTGATGATTACATGTGTAATTATCACATTTTATAGGGGCAGTGAAAAACGGAGCCTGTAGAAATACGTCACCAATAATTAATGCACCCCTTTTCAAATATATTCACTTAGCAAAAATAACACTGAATTAAAAAAAAATATAGAAACATGTTGACCAGATTACTATTATAAAATATGTAAGCATAGAAACAAAATAATTATTAAAATTAAAATTTTCCACCCTCCTCCCTCGAGTACCAACAACAATATAAATTCCAAAAATCTTTTCCCTGTATTGTACCTAAATATAAATATAAAATCCACAAACTCCATAAAACTCTCTCGCGTAAAAATCCCCCGAATCGATCGCGAAGAATTGAACAAAACGTGTTGCGAACGCGAGGGGAGCATTCCCGTGCGCGACGAATGCGACGCGCGTGGCTAATTTATTCATGCGCGACAACGAGTGGCGTCGACAATGGGGTGTTGTTCGTCATAGACGATTCTGTAATTCGAGTAATTAGTAGGGCAAAGGGGCGGCTAGGGGAGTGTCGGGGGCGAGCAGAAGTCTGCTCGTTGGAAAGAGGACCCGTGGGGATCGGCGCAGGATACGAGGGGGTCGGATATCCGCTCGCAAGGGGAAGCCGCGGAAGAAAACGACGAAGGAATTCCAAAGGGGCGAGTTTACGAGCAACAGAGGCTGGACTAAGTCGAAGTGTCATTAACCAGACGGTGGTTGCATCGGTTAATGAGGTACACCTGCACGCGAACGTGCAACCCTCCATCCCCCATTGTTTCCTCGACTCCCGGTGAAAATTGAATTTCCCTTTTGTTCCAGTTTTCGACGTGACAAACGTCTACCACGTGGGTTACAGCGTTCGACGCTGTGATGAATTTATAACGATGAATTTCGACGAGACAGAATTTTTCTTATATACAGAATTTTTCTCTACAATCACGATAAAATCAACAAGCCACTCGAGAGCACCCCATCAATATTCCCACATTCATCGAGACCCCAAGACACGGAGCCGAGAGGTGTCCAAGTACACGATTCCCAGCTGAAGAGTCCGTCAAGCCCAAAGGTACTACAACCCCCGTCAATTGTCACCCCCGCTGAAGAATATAAAAACATCGGTTCTGAATTGTCTCGATTAAGTGGGCAACGCTCGATCCCCGATGCCCCCGCGGCAGATTCCTCGTTAGCGGACGCTCGTTACCGGTTATCGCGGTGCCCTAAAGATCCCAGAGCCGAATCCGACAAAGTGCCATTACAGCACGCGAGGCAGTAACTTTTTACGCGTCCCCCCATCCCGGGTGTCCGTTTAATTCCCCATAGTCGGCCGGCGCAATCGCGACCACGGCTTACCCGTAAACCATGGAATGGGCAATTCCGTTCGATGGTGGGGGGGGGCGGAGATCGCGGTTTGTGGGACACGAGGACGACTTCGCTGGTGGAGCAACGCGCGAGGAATGCATTTGCGGCAGCGGTCGTAAAGCGTTGCCACGCACTTGGATCTTCCGTACGTCGCTCGGGCGTCAAAGCGGGGGTGGAGGGCCGAAACGCGCCACCCCCGCGGTGCCCCTTTTGATCTGTCAGGTATGCGATGGGGCCGAGCATGGCCGACTCGGTTTCGTCGGCTAGGTGGCCGAGGACACCGGTGCTCGGCGTGCTTGAAAGATTGCGTTATGGGTCGTCAACCTTTACGCAAGGAGACAGGGCGATTGGCTCGGTCGAAATAGCCCCTCCCAGAGGAGAGTTTCTTCACGGGCCACGGGAGAAGGTTCCCTTCGGACGACGGCACGTCAGCCTCGTTTCACGCTGTAACGAGAATGGATTCGAGAGATCGTTACCCGCTTCGTCCTCCCCGCCACGCTTTGCCCATTTCCCTATCGCGGCCCATTGAGTTCGTCCAGCTGGCCGTGAGATGGGAGGCTTCCGCGTCCACGCTGCACACCCCCTGGCCGCCCGAGCCCTCCACCGTTCGGTGGAGTTCGTTTGACCAGGCATCGGTATTTCCAGCAGAGAGTGGCACAGTTTCGAATCGCGGTGGGCGACTTTTGAGCTGTCAATTTCGAGGTAATGGGATTTAGGGGGGTGTTTCAGGGAGGGTGGGCGAGTGGGTGAATGGTGTATGGAGGGAATGTATGGAATTCTGAAATAGTGTCCTCGAGAGGGTGGAAGAGAGATTACCTCCGAAGATCGGAGACCTAAATTTGTCGCAGGAAAAAATAATAGAGAAGAAACTTAAACTTTCTCGCGTTTTGCAACACACTTTTCAAGACCGTCGGGGTTCCTCGGAGCTCGGGATTAATCAGTACCGCGGATACTCGTTATAACCGCGGGGCAAGCTGGGAAATGAAACACTAACAGCCACACTCTCACGTATGTAAATAATTTCCGCTTGATTTCAGATCGATTTACAGGCGGGGGTGGCAAAAAGGGGAGCAATCCCATCGGGTAGGTACGATCGTTCCCAAACGGCAGCTAGATCTTGCCGCAACTCCCGTCACCGTTTTTCATCTTCCGTTTTCACCGACATTATCCGCCGGTAACCGCCGGATACGCAATCACGGCGGTATGAAATTATCGGGCAAACGCTTTTAACATACAACCGAGGACGGAGATAAGAGCGCGGCGTGATTAATGAAAAGCACCCTTGAGGAAAGCGCGGCTAAAATCCACGTAAGGGCGTCGATGTAATTACGAGCCACTGTCACCCGTGGAGAAATGCATTTCGGGATTATCGTTGACCAAAAATACCGTAATTCATGCCCCCTGATTGCGTGCTTCTCCGGCGACTTTCTCTGAAGAAAAATCGAAGCGGAATATTTCGCGTGTAATGGACTGAATGGGAGATCAAGATTGTTTCATGGTAATATTTCTTCTTGGCATGTTCTCGGAGTTGGCACTGGGAAATATATTATTCCGCTGTATAGATTGTACGATTATTAAGCAGTAGAAATGATTAGACACGCGTTAAAGTTAATTAGCAAAGCTAGGTGGAGTAAAGATTCGTGGCGCTCCGTCCTCGGTGAATTTTTTTCTTACAATCCTTTGTCTCATTCATCGCTGAAATAGTTAATCTCCTAATGATAAATTAAGGCCATTGAATGGTCGCTGGATTTCAATTTATGTTTCACAAGCTCCAGCTCCGCTTCCATCTCAAACGCGGACCGTTTATTCGCAAAATTCTCCTTCGGCCAGCGTTGAATTAAAACAGCGGGGTTAATGAAAAAAGCGCCCGTTTCCCGGCGAGAAACGGCACGAAACTTTTCAATTTTTCAATTCACAAGCCGAAGAACTTTTTCACGCTGCCTGGACGCGTATAACTTCCGGCGGCTACAAACGCGGAAACTTCGCGCTGGTGGTGGCTGGGAAAGGAGCAATGTTCGCTTATCAAAATCATTCGAAATTACGCGACTTGGATGGCAAACAAAAAGAAAGAAAGTTGCTATTCTCATTATCCTAAGTATTCCCCCAGCTCGATCAAAGATGATAGAATTCGAGTTTCGAAACCTACTCTAGCGAGAAGATTCCCCAGATTCCTTGTCCAATAAAAGCTCCACCAAAGAGCCACACATCCCTCGCACAATAATTAAAATCCAAAAGCTCATTTTGCCAAGCGCAGTTCCCTCGGATTGAACGCGCTCGGCGAACAGTCTCGGATGTTTCCAGCGGAGTAAACGAGTGGAATTGAAACAAATTCCGCGACAAAGCCCGATGTAAATTTCCTCGGAGGTCCCAAGATCCCCTCGGTGGGAGAGCACTAGCTAGTTCCACGAGCGGAAAGTGGAGAAAATTCGAGAGCCCTGCTAAGGAGGCTCGATTCTTAGAGCAGGAATATCCAGGATGATCGAGAAGCCGTAATTTCTTTTGCAGTTCGGTTCGAGACGGCGAGGTGTGATGGATCGATGGTTGCGCGGCGAAAGGGACACGGAAAAAGCCGTGGCGGACGGAGGCATGGAAATGAGAGGGAATTCTCGCCAAGCAGCTCGAAGGGCGCAGGGATATCCAGAGCTCGTTTCCGCGGAACTGCGACGAGGAACGGCGCTGGCTTTTGCGCCCAGGCGCGGGGAAACACTTTCGGCCACGTCGTCAAGTTCCTCGATGCCAAATTTAAAGGGTCAAAGGGAATGCAAAACACGTTACCTCGACAACGCCGCTGGAACTCCTTCCCTCTGGTATCCGGGCCCTCCAATATCGTCGCGCGTTTGCTCGTTTTCCAGGTTATGCATATTGATGGGCCCTGACGTTTTGCACGCCCCGCCACCGAACGGACGTTCCGCGTGTGCAACTGCAGGGATTCCAGGGTCTGTCCGAGTGGCCAGGCCGCGAATTCCCGGGATACCTTGTGTGACGAGTAATCGAACGAATTTTAAAGTTATGTTGGTGGAGGGTGTCCTTGTTTGATTGATTCTTAAGTAGACAGCGGATACTTTGGAGTTTGAACGACGTTAAGTCGGAACTGTTACTTGTGGATTTATAAACGGGAGGAGTCTGAAACAGAAATCAGTAGGTGATGTTAGAATCTTGTCGGTTGTATAAGAGAATTGTGTTAAGATGGGGGCTCAAGAAGGAGCTTCGAATTTACTGGATGTTTTCCTGTAGCTTACTAATAGGATTATATAACTTGTTTCTGTAGGTAGACTTTGCTTGGGTGTGGTTCCAGGGTAGATTACATTTGGATCCTGTCTGCCTACGTGTCGAATTTATGCCTCGGTTTGTTCGAAAGTAACAGACAAATAACACTAAGTTTTGTTTGTGACGTGTCAGCAGATTGATGGCGACAGAGTCTCCGGAGGAGGCGAATCCCGTTGGCGCGGTTGTCTCGGAATAAATAAGGAGGGAACAGGGTATTATACTTGAATACACACGTAGGAACACGCGATTGCAGGATAATCTAAGAATGGGGCCGAGTGTACGGAGTATATGGAGGGAATTGAGAAGATAAGCATCGAGAACGGGCAGAAAGTAGCGGAGAAGAAAGCGCCACGAACAAAAATACCGAGATCGTGAAGGAAATAGAGAGAGCCGTAGAAGCGGGGGAGTGTTAAGGGTAGAAAGACCAGTAACTTTGGAAAAAAGGGGAGCTTTGGAAACCGCTACGGAAAAGTAACTCGTACGAGGGAATAAGGGTCGCTGCGAAGCATACCGATGAAAAGAGGAGGATACGATTGCAAGCGTGGAAAAAAATGAGCGAGAAATACATTTCGTAAAATACGGAATAGATTAAAATATATTATGACAGAAGCTTCGATTATTTATATATATAATAATGGAGGAAGAAAATCCGACTTGCAATGCTCGTTCAAAATATTATCAAAGCGTTACGAATTTAAGTTTCGATACTACCTCGAAGATATTCAATTCCCGAGAATCCACCGATCGATACGTTGATTCTCGAGAATACAATATGGCTGCGAAGAGATGAGACGCAAGCACCGAATCGATTCCGATTCGACGGTACATATTGAACCATCATCTCATCAGAAGCGAAAATGTCAAACATTTCGTTAAAAAGCCTCTCGACTCCATAAAGTCGATATCCTACTTTTCGTGCCTTTATAAACAGAGAGACAGACTATAGAGAAGACCAACGAACGAAAGACAAGGAGCGAGGGAGAAACTAGGGGTAGCGGAAGTGAGGGAGACGAGAAAAGTAAACGGAGAGAAAAGAGGGCAGATACATCGAGAGGGAAAATATGTATTTCCCCGCTCGCACTTTCCTCGTGTTTTACATCGGCCCTGTTTTGTCATCCCCGTTTCCCTTTGTCATCTCCTCTCCCGTATCGCCGCATTTTATGTACAGGCTCAGCCACACAATTGTGACCAGCCCTTTCTCTCGAAGAGGGACGAGTTCAAGATAACGAACAAACGGAAGAGCGCTTTAGAAACATACAACCACCCGATCGCATAACTTGCACACCCTTTCAACAAATACCAAACAAGGTACAGACACACTCAAACTATTTTCAAAACAGCAATTCTTCCAGTTTACTTAATTCACAATTTATTCACCAACCACCCTTAAGAATCCCCACGTTGAATATTCTCCACCCTTCAATTCATTTCCAGCGTCTGAAACCGCAAAGCGCATCAGTGATTTGAATCGCCCTGTACACCCCCGCAGCAGACAGTGTTGGGTAGGAAAGCACGGACGAACGTTTCGGGCTGGCGTGCACACGCTCGCTCGGGGGAGATTGAAAAGAGAGAACCGTGGCTTTCGGCTCGCTCGCCATCCCCATTCAGTCGCCACTTCGCGAACCCCATTGTCTCTGGTGCATCGCGAATATATACAATACATACGTGGGTACATGGGCCCGAAACAGAGGTACGCGGACGCATATGTCGGCGATTCTGATAACGATACCCGCTGGCGGATCGTATAACGGGTCGTCGCCGAGGGAAGTTGGCCAGAAGGGGGGTGTCCCGCTGTCAAGGTGACGGGACAAAGAGAACTGGACACGCGCGTCCCAATTACGCCCCGCGGGCCCCGTTAATTACGATACGTCCGAATCTGATTAATCTTCCCTCGATTTTCCAGCCGATCAAGCCTTTTTACGGGGCGCCGGAGAAAGTTTGTTGACTCTTCCGCGAGTTCCTAAAGCGGAGATTAAATTATCGACGACGGGACGGGCGGAATTAAGGCACGAGGTGCCTTTCCAACTTTCAATAAACATTCTCCTCTCTCCAAACGATAAGACACTTTTTACCTCTTGGCTCCTTTCAAATATAAAGCAATTTCCACTGGAAAAAAGTAGCCTCTATTAACAACCCCTGGCCGATCTTTTTTAAAGGGAACGAGGGTGGGAAAACTTGTACACAGGGTGTTTTATGAACTCTGATAGATTAAAAAGAATTTCTTTTAAATAAGGATGGTTATTCTCGTGCATTTGTGTAAATAATTTAAAGGATTTTTTAAGGAATGCTGGTGTAAAAAATTGCAGAAAAGGATGAAGATTCTTGTTCCCTGGGTGTTTGATTATAGACTGCTTTAGTTAACTCTTAATATTCAATGATCCCATTGCTGCGAAATTGATAATCCTCTTCTTGGGGAGTTTAAAATTCTCCAAGATTATCGGAAGAAAATTGCTGGACGCTAAATAAATCCCATTCTAGTCCCATTGATCTCCTGATTAATTTCACGCCGAATAAATCCATTCTGCGGTAATCCCTCTTCCGGAAATTCGCCGAGCTGATCGAGGCGTCGCCCACCCGATTAATTATTTTCGACGACCTCGCAACACGATGGCCCTGGCTTCGATTCTAACTACTTAATGGATCCGCGAAATACAGGCACCGTGTCGTCGAGTCGTACCACCTTACACCCTTCGCTCTACGAAGGAAGAGAGATCGAACGGCACGAGGGAAATTAGTGACGCCCTTCGATTGAAAATTAACGATCCCATACAGCAAGAATGAAATTAAAATTCTGAAGATTGAATTTTTAAACAGAAATAGAAGATAATTTTGATCGCGTCGCGTGAGTTAATAAGGGTGTTAGCGTGGCAATAAAAATCAAATTAAAATTGAAAGAGCGGGTATTTTTCAGCGAATTAGCAACTGAATGGAAGACGGCGTAGTGAACGATCGAGGTATTCAAAGGACAGGCTCGAAAGTATCCGCGCTCGGATTATGCAAATCGTACGAGCGGTCGAGTTACAATCGTGAGCCCCGTTACAAGAAGAATCAAATTGCTCTCACGTTCCCCGGCAGTTTTCCTCTCCTTTCTTTCCCTCCCGATGCTCGCGCGGCCATTAAACATTCATATTCTCGCGGGCGTGAACTTTAAAATTCTCCTTCCATGAATGTCGAACTTTCGTTCCATCGTACCTTGCCCTCGAAACTTTCTTCCACGACTTAAGTATCGTGAAACGTGGCCACCGACGTGATAACACGTGCCTAGCGAGAAAGAGCGGGCCTCTCGCAAAGAATTTTGGTAATTTATTGATCCTTTCATCAGTCTGATATACGTTGCAGCCTCCACGACTCGGGTTTCTTTGGAAAGTGGTGCGAAGTTTTGGTAATATACTGGGAGGTGTTCAGAATCGAGGAGAAAGTGCACAAAGAATGGTTTGGTATATTGTGAATAATTTTTAAACCCTGTTGAATATAATTATGTGAATTGAAGTGAGGTGGTTTCCCCATTTTTAAAGAAAGGTCTGATTTTACCGCCACCAAAATTGCAAATTTCCGTCCTCAAAGGCTGGAGATGCAACAAAAATGCATCTTTTTATTTACGACAATGGTCTTTCACTCATTTAAGAGTGTATAACCTTCTCGAATTCTTATTAAATTCAGTAACTCAAGGCGGCTGACTTTTAGTGTCTTATACTACTAGCGCGATAAAGCTGCAGTGACACGATCGAGGATGTACAGGGGAAAACAATACGGTGTAAATAAATTTCATCGTGTACGGAAACGAGAATTTTTTTATTTTTCAAGTATTCTACCTATGAAATTTTGCACATTGCAATTTTTCTAAATTGATAAATTTCTTTTTCTAATGGAACGAGTGTATTAATTATTATTCCCACAAGTGATTTCACCGAATGTTTCCGCAGTTTTGGTATCTTATTATTAGTTACAAAGGTAATTGTTGGAAACTAAAAATGATTACAGTCGTTATTTGCAAAGAACCAGGTTCTCGTCTTAAAGCGGACAGAAGAGGCAAGCTTCGCGCCTGGAAACATGTATAATAATACCTCGTTATTCCCATCTCCTCGCCATCCTTCATTTTCCATTACGCAAATTACTTTTAAATTGGAACCGAACTAACCATCTGAATTCCGAAAATAATTTTGCCGCCGGGGCAGGCTACAATTTTCCCGTTCTGGAACGATTTAATGGAAATACGCCGAGGCAACCGAGGGGAAAAATAATGCAAGGAAAAAAGGAATCCGCCCTCAACTCAACGCAGCTTCATTTAAAGCGACCAGTATTTGAAATGCCGGAACGTTCGCGTGACAAATTACAGGCAAATGACAACACATTTTCTATTATACATATCCAAACAGAAAATGTTAAAATCTAGGACAAGTCTCCCCCAATCTCGCCTTCGCCACTCTCCACCCCACGTTCCACCAGCCGTCGTCATTATATCCATTCTCCTCCACCCTCTTTTCACAATTATCTCCCGCTCCCCTGCACCTTGATATCAACAAACGAAACCAAAAACCCCAGACCCGTTCAAGCGTGCATCCCATTGATCTCTCCCAATATTTAATACCATAAACCTTTTCATACCGTCATCCCAGATCCAATCCTCCCCCGCCTCAGCCGCGCACCGAGCAAAAGGAACATCCCTAGGATCCCTCTAAGCAGCAAAGGAGACACAAAGCAACGTTGGTAGCTTTCATCAGGCTTGCCGAGCAAAGGAAGCCTTCAGCCCGCGGAAATACGGCCGCAGGATGCTTTTGTTCCCGCCCAGCCTATCATTAACCCCGCGTTCTTCGACGTGAAAGGACGATAGGTCCATCATCCGAGTCATTCAGAGAAAGGCGGTAGCCGCGAACGGAAGCCGAGCTCCCCGACAGAGTTGCAACAAAAACGGTCACACTTATCCGACGACTTCCTGGCTTCGACACATCCTCCCAGCGATCCTTTATTTCCGTTCGACTCCGAGCGCTCCGGGGAATCTTCCCCTCGATTGAGCCTCAATACCCGCGAAATTAGGTTCGCGCGACTCCCTTTCGTGAAGCACAACCCCCCGCCGCGAGACCCCGCCGTGGACCATGGCTATCAGACAGCGACTCTCATCGCAGATACGATTGCGGTGATCCTTCCTGGTCGTATCGGATCGCGCACCCTCATCCTTGATCCCGACTATACGCTGTTGAGGATTAGAAGCGGAATCGACCTTCCACCTTATCGCGCAACTACTATTTCGTTCTGGTATTAGGCTTGGGTCAAGTTCAAGGGGACTTTTTGTTGAGTTCGCGCCTAATTTGAGTACCTCCAAGTTGCAGTTACTTACGTTCTGTAAAAGAGTGCGACTGTTTTAGATCTAATTAAATTCTATTATAGTCCGTGGCAAACTCAGATCTAAGTAAAATCTGAGTCAGACTTGCAACCGGACACCTTGAACAGTAAACTGATTCATGGAGAATGATAGGGGGAGAAGTTCCCCCGAGCAAGAAACCTCGTGCAGCGAGGGGGTTAATTCTTTCAACTCGACGGACACTGCAAGATGTATTTCTCTGCACATTAAAATGGAACAGTCTGTACATTATTCTCGCAACGTTCCCAGCGTTTCGACGGAGGAAGAAAGATACCGCCAAAGCTTCGCCCACATTCGAATAATAGCGCGTATCCTGGATTAAGATTGCCCGGGTCTAATATTACCGGAGACCCATTTTAATTTAAATTCCCTCCACGAAGCCCAAGAATTTCGATTCTTGCGTCGAACGATGGAGGCTTTCGAAGATACCGGTTATGTTCGCGCGAGTGTTAAGAGATAACGCCTGGTTATGGCGGCTCCTCGAATGTTTCTTTGGGGAGAATTCCGTGCGAGATAGGGCCGCGATCTTTCTCGAAACTTTAAGTCCGCTCGGGGGTTAGCTTTTCAACTCACAATCAGATTGAAAAGGTTATCGTGAAATCGATGGAGGCTAGGATATTTTAGAGAGAGGAACGTGGAACTTCATTTCGGTTGTTAATTTTAAATGATAACATTGCTCGATGTTACTCGACTATGTAATGGAAAGTATTATTGGAGTGATTGAATGCGGAATAAGAAATGCGCATCGCTGCTTGGTTTCCAAAGTAATAAAGCACCGCACTGTGCATTGAGGGAAAAGGAACTCGAGAAAATCCTTGGAAGGGAAAACATTCAATCGCGGATTCCAGGATAAACGCCCGTGGCATGCATCTTAATGGGAATTATTACAGCATTCCGATCGGGAGAGAAGCTCCGTAAGAATGGGTCGCTTTATCGGGGATTATTTTTATAAACTCGATGAATACTCATCAGTGGTATGCAACTAGGGATAAGGATTTCTACCGAGGAATAATGAATGATAATTTGAGAAAGCAGTCTAATAACATAGGATCACAAACCTTCTTTTTTAATTGACACAAAAATTAGACCACGTGCCCTATACGTATTTTAAACCCAAAAACTGTATTTTACACATTTGAAATAAATATTTTCAAATTTTCTCAATCTTTAAGCTCGCATAACTTTGCTAAAATTTATGCAATTTGTATAAAACAAAGACCATTTTAAACTTTGAACACTCCACTTTTCGTTTCTTTAAACCACTTTTATGGAAATGGGTATCCTGGGGGTAAAATCCGCCCTTAAAGAGAAGTGTGCCAAACTGTAAAATTTTCTTAATGTTTGTCAAGTGTTACGGAGTGCAAATAATATTTTTGCAATTTTTATATATTATCTCGGAAAGTATGATCCTTTTTCTTTAAGATAAGCCAAACCTCATTGAAAAAGGATGGTTTTTAACAAAGATACTTTTTCCTACGTAAAGATACTTCAATACCTTGAATTCTAATTATAAAACAAATAAATCTGGAGCATCGTCTGGCGTCCCAAATCGTGGCTAAGCAAAGAAATCCAACGGTTTATCGTCTTCTATTTTCCCGGTGGCACCGATTCCTCCCATCCCCCAACCACGGGCATGGTAGCTAGAAAAAAGCGTCGCAGGCTTGATTCACGAAGAAAAAAACGGCAATAAGCGGGACGCGGTATCCCGTACGTAATAAAATCGACGTCCAGTAAAAAGCAGCCCTATATCCTTTCCTTCCCCGCTATTTGCACCTGAGTTCCTCCCTTATCTCCGGCTGTTCCACCCTCCGCTCTTTTTCTCTTTCGTTTGGTCCCTGGTACACACCGTTAAATCATTGTTAACTTTTTTCCCCCGCGCGAAGATTAACGCCGCCGAGCGGCAGAAAACAGCGGAAAAGAGTGCCGTTTGCAAGAGTGCGATACACTGAATGCTCCTTCCTGTTATCCTGTATCTTTGCGATAAAACACGCAAGGGAAACGCGAATTCGTCTGCGTTGGATGAAAGGAATATAGTGAAGCAGGGGTGTGTTGAGAAATAGTGAAATAGATTCTGAATATTTTCTATTAGATGAGTGCCACGTTGAGATCATGAATTCCTTTATTATTATTAATAAATTATTAATTGGTAGATGCCTTAGAGAAATAGTCGGACTTCTTGTATTTAAATAAAGATGTTCTATATATCCAAGCTCAGGAAACTTAGGGGATCTTGCTTCCCCTATTTGCACCCTGTATATTCAGCTCATGCAGCGTCGGCAAAGTTTTCTGTCAACGTTCGTTCATGCATTATCTAAGCCTCGGTTGCCCAACGGATCTAGATTTAATCGGTTTAGTCCGGCTTAATCCCCCTCCAGGAAACGGTGCTCCCATCGACTTCCGGTCCACCAACGCTAAGTTCGAAGCTGTAACTTTCATTCAGCTCACGGCCATTTCGTTCGCCAGGCTTTCCAAGTTTTTCCTGTCTATTCGTCAAATTGAATCGTCGTTGGATTCAGGAGGAAAGAAGTGTCTTAAGAACTGCAATTTATGTGCGTCATATTTCAAGATATATGTCTGGTTGTTAGAGGGGAATCTTTTATTCGTCTCTTCCAATTGAAGGGGATTCGAGGAGAGTATTGTAGAAGACTTGGCGGAATATTTAGTTTGATATTTGAGAACGAGTTAATGTAGTTTGTCTGAGGTTGGGTAATTTTAATTTTTGAGGAGTAATTTGCGTCTCCTGGTAATATCGCTTGATTAACAATATCGCCAGCCGAATAGGGCGGAAAATGGAAACAGATGGGGCAAACTTGAACCTCGGCAGTCGCGTAAGGACTCCGGCAATATCAGATTCGTTGTTTAATCAGCCCAAACAGCTCCTCTGTTCGCTAAACATCCCCGAGTGTTTCGGTAGGTTCGACAAATATTGATTAAATACATTTCCATGGATATCTATTATTCGCTCGTTACTAGCATTAAGGTAAGGAGTCTCGACTCTCCATATCTTCGAATCATTTCACTCGAGAGAAGAATATAGAATTAAGTATCTAACCCCGCGAATAAAACACTTCCCCCGTATTCCACGTAATGAACACGCCCTGATGAAACTGGCCAAATTACGCTGCGATAAATTAAGTATATCTTTAAATTCACGACGTCTGTAAATGGAAGATGGTTGAACATCTGCTGAGAGGGGGAGACAGGCGTTAACACCGGCATTAAGAGCCCACATTTTGCGAGGCGGTGAGGTTTCTTCGAAAGCGTTGAACTCTCGCGCAAAGTCGGCCAAGAATGAATTAAACGTTCGCGGACGACTTGCAGAACCTGGGGCGGCGTGTAATCGCGTCGTTAAAATACCGTACGGATCAGAAGAACATCGGGCATGAATTATAATTGCGCGGGACAGTAACGAGGGAAGGAATTTCCTGCCCGACTCTTCCCAGCCGAAACTCCCAGCTGAGTTATTGTCGAAGCAATTTACGAAACCGCGTCCCGGGGGCAGCTTTTCCCGCCGAAAGAAGAGGAACGAAGGGTGCAATTCGTTCCCTTAGCCATTGTCGCCTTCCTTTTCGCCAACTGTCCAACGCAGGTTCGCGACAGGGGCAGGCGAACGGACGAAAATATGTGGAGGGAAAGATGGCAAAGAAACAAAAGATGCGGGAATGTAACAGGGTGGAAGAGGGGAACCGGGAGAAATGAAAAGTGGAAAGCAGTTGGGTAACCGAGGGACCATTATTCTGGTAGAAAGTCAGCATGGTGATAAATAGTTGCGTTTTGGTATTTGTTTGTAGGTGGTTGTGTAAACAGGGCTGTTATTTCGCGATGAAAGAGTGTAAGAGGGGTGTGAAATTTTTTTGGGGTAGGTGGTTGATTATTAGAAGGGTAGATGTGACATTTAAAAGTCCAGCACATAGTTTAAGAACGAAAAGGTGTAGGGAAAGAAATCTTCCTTCGTTCTAGGGTTTCTTTTGTTTTGAGTTTGTAATAAAAAGAGTGTTCTTTTAAAACTCTCCGGTCACGCCGTCCCTTTCTTCAATCGCGCTTGTACAACGGAGAATGAAAGTGGAGGGAATACAGGGGTAAGTAAATCGAAAGTGGTAGCAAGAAGTTGCTCTTAAATGGAACAAGATTACCCGTTGTCTGACGCGCTTTCATCGCGCACGAGTTAAGTCGTCGCGCCGGCGTAATGAAAATTCATACGTGCCGCGTTAACTTCTCTAATGACCCGACGGGTGCCTAACGACGACGACGTTTTTACCCGTCGACGGTTCGACGACTTTTTCAACCGTTTCGCCTTCCCTCCGCCCGCCACTTCTTGTAAATCTTAATTCGCACCCCGCCCACGGAGAAACGATCTTGCCCCTAATTGCGTCCCCGGCACTTTCTTACGGGCTTTTTAATCCCTGATCATTTCAACGCGATTCTATGACTTTTAGAACTCAAGGAATCATTGCTGAGCTCCGTGACGAATTTTGTTGTTAGTGGTTGATAAACATTGCTCCTCACCTGAAACACCGTTCCATGAAGTTTGTTAAGAAGAGGAACGGTTATTTGAAAATACTATATAAGATAAATAAATGAAACAGAAGACGGAAAATAGCTATATATTAGCTGTACTTTGTATATTTTTTCCGAATTGTAAATCAATTATTAAAGGTAGAAAAAATATTTTGTTCTTTGGGGGTGACTTTTGAAAACAATCCTTTGAGTGACACGCGTAAAAAAAATGAGGGATAATACTGGTTTATCTAACTATGGCGTGTCTGACCATTGAAGCTCCTATTTCACTTATACAGTAGTACAAGTCAATCATAGGATACTCTACCCAATGAAACTTATTGTTTAATATCATATATTACCTACAAAAAAGTTCTGAAAATAGTTCAGATTACGCAAAGCTTCGAAAAAATGTACAAGTTTCTAATGATTCCAAAAAGATTCAATACTCCCAAGCGAACACCCATCCTTTTGCCATACATTCCCCAAGTTTCTCCCGTTTCGTATAAAATACCCAAACACGAAAGCGCACTTCGATCACAAGTCTCGCCCAGCCATGCATCCATTTTTAAAAGATACTCTCGTAGCTCGTATGAAATAGTAAAAACGATGCAATCAGGGAATCTGCGTTTTCATCGCACGGATCTGCGGTTTATCAAATTTTTATTCCGGACCGGAACGCAACGAGCGAAGGAGGGGCTCGAAAAGCGGATTTAATGTCACCATCCCCGTGTATCGTTCTGACTATTATTTCGCTCTAGTAGCGCAGATTCTCGGTTAAGTTCCACGACGCGGAATTTTTCGCTGGCATAAAACACCAAACCTCGTTCCGCTTTCTCGCTTCACTTCGCAATACAATCAGTGTACATTGTTACGCGGGCTCCTCGCTTTCAAACACATCGCAGCTCTTAAGGCATCACTCCCTTAAATCCTTGACAGCGACGAGAACGCTTGATACTGAACTCTACTACGTATAATCCAGTAGTCAAGGGCAGAAGTGCTCGACGAGTCAACAGCGCACGCAATATCCTCGTAAACCCTCCGACGTTTGACAGCACGTGCTTAAAACTCATAAATATTCGGCATTCAACAACGAACGGCGATTAGCACGCGATACCGCGGAAAACAAGCCGAAGGAATTTCCCCAGCAATCATCGCCCCGCGACGCGACCACAGCGCGGAACACCCCTCGATTCATCATTCACATGTTTTCCCGAGCTTTCAATTCAACAGGCTCGCGAACGTATCGCTTCTAATTATCAAATATTCCTGAATACGATTATTCAAGGTGTCCGCCCGATGCGAGCGCAGGATCAAGAGAGCACGTTCAGAGCTGATACGGGTTAAATACGCTCGCTGATTACGCGCCGTACCCTTGTTGATTATCAAACGAATTTGTCTGCGCGAGGTAACTGGGAACGGTTATATCGGCATTATCGGGATTTATTCGAACAATATGCACGCCGCCGCGTCGTGGCGTTTAATACGTGGACCTATCCTGGAACAGTCTGCTAGATTGAAGGGCCTTTAGTAAGGACGAGGGTAAATACGAGGTTTACAACGATAATAATCTGTATCGCTCGGATTTTATGGAGAACACAATAGAGTCCATTAACGCTACTGAAACTTCTGCGGAATTTTATTTTTATAGAAGACACGGGACTTCTAAAAGGTCTTCTAATAGTATTTCATCTCGAAGAATTTCTAATTCGATGTAAATAATTCTCGCAAATGTTGTGAAATGTTATACAAGAGCTAACAACACACGCACACACCAATTGGACCTTTGCTTCTCTACAAATTCGTATTTGCCTGCATTAACCGTGTACTAGAGTTATTCATAATTTAACGCTACCATAATGGTCCAATTAGTGCGGATATACGCGTAACGATGCCCTTGTAAATCCCCACTTCACTCACTAACAACGGGGAATCCTTTCGTTTAGCATTGTTACAAGTGAAATCAACTCCCACTTGTATTTGCATGGATTTCATTTGAATTCCCTGTGTGCGGAACAACTTGCACGAGTGATGCTTATAATATAGAGCGCGAAACCTGTTGGACCTTTCAAGATACTAATGTAAGTATCCACTTGAACATCCTACTTGAACGTGCCTTGCTTTGCTTTCGGAGGTTAAAGGTTCTAGAAGGTTCTGCAATTTTCTCCACCTAGACTCTGAGATCTATCGCATCAACCTTCATCCGATCTTGAATAATATTCCGAGGATTCTAAGCTCCCAACGCGTTCACCTTTCGCCCCAAAAATTACAAGCTGCGAGTTTCGTCTGATTTGAAATAATGCTCGCAGGATTCAAAGCCTCCCAACGTTTCCTCCTTTGAATCCCAACGCTCAAAGGCTCGACTCTCGTTTTCCTCTAAATACGAGCCCGAAAATTGGCCGCGAAAAATTCCCGAATTTCCCCCGCCGCTCTGAAGATTTCCGCGGGAACCGGAATCATCCCCCGGATCCAGCGTGGAATCGCTATTTCCGTTTCCGCCGCGCAACTTCGCCGATCCCTTGGATGGCGCGCGAAAGCAGCGCGCGTGTGCGCGCGGAAAGCATAAATTTCGGGCAGCCGGGCCGCTCGACTAACATTATTATGCGATGGCTGGCAGGGACGCAGCGCAAGAGCATCCGCTCCGCTCGACCCGCCAACTTTCGCCATTAATCGTACGCCCATCGTTCCCCACCTCTGGAATGCTCGTCGGCCACTATCCACGACTAATTAATAATTACTGAATCATATCGTCGCCATTCTTCACGCCGACCAGGACCGACAAATCGTCCCTCAGTTTTCTGAGCTCGCAGCTGAAGAATGGCGTTCCGACGATATTTCTGAACGTCAACCCTCTGATCGCGAATTCCTTAAGCAGAATGTTGGAAAGATTAGGATATCAGATATTTTCATACCATTTCGGAGAATAAATTTCTGAATTTCATCGCGTTGATTAATTACTTTCCATCCTTAACGCTTCATCGAGCACAGTCGTATCGTCCCAAGTTTTTCAACAGTGAGTTGCATTTATGTCAGCTCGCGTTACTCGTTAATTGTAACACTGAAGGAGGTGCAGTTTAATTACCCTAACTTACGTTGGTTACACACCTGGACCACGCCTTCATTTCATCCTCATCTAATTACTCCACTTCTGGGTAATAAAGTGCAAACGAAGCTTGGATCGTCCGAGTAAATCTCCGAGGATCGTTCTCCAAATTTACATTGAATTCAGATATTAAAATTTCACGGTGGAGTTAGTGAAACGTTGATCGCGCTGAATACAGCGGGGATGTACAGAGTGTTCCACGAAAGACGATCTTACAGAAGGAGAAAATGAGAGATGAACTATGCAATCACCCACCGCGAACTTCCCACTAAATTGTACATTCTGCTGAATGGTAAACGAAATTAGTGCCTTGATTAATGAACTTTGGTAAGAAGTAGAATTATTTCCCTTCGTTTCAGGTTTTTCCAAAGCAGCTACACAAAACACCGTTCAAGTTTAAATTCTTTCCTAAGGGTTGACATTATTTACGACAGCACTACACGAACGGCAATAAAGCTTCCGATGAAACTTCAGAATTACCTTACGAGCCACGTCCTCCGCGGAAATTACTTTCCAGACGGTTTTCCTCGCGAGCGCCAACGATAATCCTTCTCTGTTCAGCTCGTTTGTTGGCGACTAAAAAACTATTCAAAATCTAATTATAAAATACAAGACAATACTCTAATTAATTCTTTCACTGAAAGAAACAAGTAACAACTACTTCAGCCCACCACAAATCTCCGCGAAAACGTGCGAACGCCAACTAATTAGCACAGATCCGCGGATCGGCGCCGAACGTGCGTACATAAACCCCAGCGAGGAGCACGCGTTTCGACCGGTTAATTAAATCCACGTGTGTTTGAACGTGGCAACGTTGAATGGTCACTGAGAGCGCTGATTCCTCTAATTCCCCTTCTGCAGCAAATTTCGTAATAATGATAGCGAAAAGAAAGGAAATTCCCAGGGGAACGATAAAAATGCAAGAGAAAAGAAGTGCTGGAAACGCGGCACGACGTCGTGGGGAATGAAGGGAGGGGATGGGAGAAAATAGGAAGCCGTGGAAGCCATGGTGGAGCGGGATTTATACGGATAAGCAGGATATAATCGGAACGACTTGGTTGAAAACGTTGAAATCGCTTCTTGTTTGCCACCCCGTCATCGCGATTCCTCTGCGATGAATAATTAAATCTCCCTCGACCACCGCTATGGTATCGAATTCAATTGGACGGTGCCTTTTCCTTTTTTACCCCGAGGATCGGGGTCAGAGGCGTCGATCTTCGTCGAAAAAGCTCCCCCGATAATTCTCGCCGCGGGAAAACGTTCGGTCCTTCGATCCTGCTTGGAACAATAGAGCCTCGCGGAGAAAATACGAGCTGGGTAAGCGAACGAAAGGCGAGGGACGATTTACTTGGTAAAAAAGGGGGGCGAGGGAACGGGCGAGGATACAGGTAGATAAATAAACGTCTTTATTCGACGTAGATGAGATAGTAATGCGTTTCAGTCGTACGTTCTCGAAATGAGGAAAATATTTCTCGGGGATATCGTGGCTGGCGGTTCCGAGTCGACGCGTTCCGCGACCCTGCTCCGTGAAAATGGCCACGAATATGGGGAAATTTATGTCAAGAGAGTTCAGGGAAGTGTGGAGCGTAGAGGCGTTATCTTGAGCCGCCTTATTTCTTGTTCAGCGAAGTTAAGTCTGCGTTCTCTTCGTTTCTGTTTGTACCGCGACGCATTGAGGGAAGAATTACTCCCTCCGGAGTAGACCTCGCAGCAGTGAGCGATGATGAGCATAATTCGTTTACCCTGCACGCGTTTTTGTCACGGAATATTCATTTAACAACCCCCAAAAGTCGTAACAAGGCTTGTTGCTGGAGAGAATCTCATTATACGCTCGTTCCCCTCTTGTTGCCGCTTAAACGAACTGTCCAAAATATTTCATCGCTGGAGCAACTTGCCAGTAACTTAGTTATTTTCGTCGCCCGTTAATTACACTTGCCTGGTGCCAAGTCTGAAAGGGCAGAACTCAAGCTAGAGACAAACAGCACTCTCATTAAGTTCATTGGTCTATCCTGTGGATCTACACGCTGGAATTCCTGCGAAACTTTCCCTAAACCTGGTCGAAATTTGGCTATCAACTGATTCTGTCGGTGAACTCGAGAATTATTCCAGCATGCGTCACTGTTTTCAGATCATTTCTCAAGTGACCCGAGTTTCATTGCTTTATCGAATCAGAAATTTGTTTGGTGTCTGTACTGACTAATTTAGACAGTGTCTGTCAGTTGTGAATTAAAAAATTTGCATAGGTAGCTCCACTCTCTAACGGCAAAATAAATCTCCGACATATCGATCTTTATTTTAACCGTGCAAAGGTAGCGCAGCCGACAGGGAAATATTTGAAAGCAGCGAGCTTAAGCAAAACGACGAAGCAGCAAAATCGTAAAATATTTTCAATCCCAACTTTTCATGAATCATACGAGCCCCGCGCGCTGCTAATGGCTCGCGTATTAACGAAACACGGCGGATTACAGGGAAATGCAGCGTGGACGTTTCGGTCACATCCGGCGCTCCCTTTCGCACCCTTCCAATTAAGGCCCCGGCGAGTGACGAGTGCTTTTCACTTTGCTGCTAATATAGAATCACCTCGCGCTTCCCCTATCAAATTGTTCAAACACATTTTATACGGACCGTACGAAACGTTCATTTCCAGCAAAGGAACAATGCCCTCCGCGAAATTGAATCGCGCTGAGTAGCAAAGGAAGATATAATTCACCCTCCATTTCTAACGATCGTTTCGCCGTTGTATGATAAACCTGATTAAGGGAAAGCATTTTCTACGCGACGCGCTTTAATATCTCCCCGCCGTTCGCGTAATTTTCGCTCCATTATTTTACGTCGCAGCGGCGATACTTCTTTTTTTTCAACACCACCCTCTTGTCGAAGGAGAAACTTCCTCGGCAAAATCTGCGCCGCCGTCGAAACACCGGGGGCATCCTTTGTTGCGCCCAAGTCTTCGAAGTAGTTTAATAATCTCGCTAATAGCGATGGGATAATAACCATTCCTTCTCTGACAACGTGTTCTAACGAACCAAAGTTTCCCCCTTTCATCGCGTGTATCGGCGCCGTCGCGAACAACAGCGGCCTGGCTGAAACGATTTTGCATAACGTAATGAATAGCTTGAATAAAATCCACCGTGGAGGGGAGGGGCGACAGGCGGGCTGCAATTTATTGGGAAACTTCTCGAATTCATGGAAGAGCGATCACCCGTGAACGTTTCGCGATTGTACAAATAACGCACGGTAGCCAATAATGCGTCGGCCCGCGAGCTTGCCACTGTGCACTGTCGTTGATAAAAATTGCGGGGAATTGCGGGGACAGTGGCTGGCAATTTTTAATCTAGGCAAACAAATTTCTATTAGATTCTATGTTATTTTATTTAGAACTCGTTGGGAGACTCCGTTGTTCCGAAGAAGCAGTGGAGTAAAAATGTCTTTATAAATAAAGGTGCTAGCTGTTTTCTACCCTCCCTTTCTAGAAACTGTTATTTACCGGTGTATCACTATTTCTGGCCCAGTCTGCACAATATTTTGCCCCGCTTAAAGCCCGCATCGCAAAAACAACTGTTCCCACCGACACACGAATATCATTCATGCAACGACACCAATGCAAATTGTCCATGAACGCTTACACCGGTTTTCCCGCGAATATTTCCCGATTCCAGGGCTGCACGTTTCCAGTCGTAAATCGGGAGCGCAGATTTTTTTCCGTTATTGTTTCGACACGCTGCGCCGATTCGGAGGGACATGCAATTTTTATCGACTCGCGTGCCTCGTTCGACCCGCGTGCATTAAATTGTTGCAGTGTCTGTGCTGTCATTATAAATGGAACAAAAGAGATATTCTCTAAGTACAATGTTATAAATATTTTGGCGAGTTTAGCGGAAATATTAGGTTAAGATTCGATTTGATAGCTAACGCGGTCATTCACTTCGGGGAAGGAGCTTGATTCCTACTCAACTCACAAACACAAATGTGTATCGAACCGTCAGTGTGTGTGTTCGAATCGACGGGCGTTTATACGTGCTATCGAATCAATTAAAACAACGAGCGCTGGTTAACAGATCAACAATTAATTACTGGAATCGCCTGTCGCGCTCCGTTCAGAAAGCGGTTTCACGATTTGATGTGGGTTACCAGCCGACGGAAAATAAATTAAAGTGATTAAATATTTCGCTGCGGTGGGTCCACACCCCTTCTGTGTTCGATCCACACCCCTTCAGTCAACTTTCGTCGAACTCGCTACCTCGTGAGTTTCTGTTTTCAACCTTTTTTGGAAATTCATTTGAAAATCAGAATTATCAAAATTCTACTGTATAACTTCCTCGACTGATCACCCTTTGATAGTAAAAATCTAATCAAATTCTTAATAGCAATTTTCAGATTCAAGGTCGAGAATTTTTGATCCTCAATGATTTTTAAAGTCGTTAAGGAAGTGTGTTGAAATCTTCTCGAACGTCGCAGTGAACCCCGAGGACTAAAATGCTTGATCGAAGCGTGAACCACTTCCTGCAATTTTTCATTACCCCTTTATCTCTCCGGTCACAGTTACTCGGCCCTTTTAACTGCTGAGTCAGCCGCGTTAATTAATGTTCGTAAAAAGGGGCGTGTGAACGAGCGTCGCGAACCATCGCGGCATCGCAACGTCTTTAAATGTGAGTTTCATAAGGAAATTTCGTAAAGTCGTTGCTTACAAACCTACGATCCCCGCCGCGGTGTCTCGTCGAAGTTTCGCGATGAAACGAAACGGAGGAACACGAGTAACGTTTCAAATACAAATTACGCGGAACGAGCTTCCGCGGCCGCTCTTTTCAAACCGGAATTAGAACGTCACCCTTAAACCGTTCAACTGGGTGGATTAATTAAAGCAAAGTGGAACTGTCCAATGAACGAGAAACGACGGTAAGAATGCGCTGGTCCAGTTTTGCTGTCTGTGTTTCCTGGATTTTTTAGCGAAGGGTTGATGGCGTGACAATTTTCAAGCTACACTGCGATTAAATTATTATTATTATTTATTTCAACTTTATTACTCTTTAACGAGAAGAACAGAGAGTGGTACATAAAGAGAAAGTAAGAGTGAGTAAAGGCGAGGCCGCAGTAAAAACTGTTAGTAAGCCTAACCCTGAAATAAACTATACATTACTTAATGCTACGTATACTAATACTAAAACATACTTAAAACTAATTAAACAATTAAATATGAAAAGGAAATTTGACCCAAGGATTCACCTAGGAGATACTATTTTTCAATCTATTCAATAATATTCTGCGTTCAAATTATAATATACCTTTAAATTCCGTAAGTTCAATTTTGAAAATAGGAGAATATTTCTAGAAGGTGAAAAAAGTCACAAAATGTAATAGTTTCACTACCCCCGACTGTTCTCAATCTAAGCTCTAAGCCATCCTGATTGAAAGCCACGTTGCCGAGGATAAATGGGGGGAAAAACAAAATGTGCACTCAGAAATTATTGATCTGGAGCAGTCGCGTCGCTTTCACAAACTCATTCGTCACGTCCACCCTCGACACGTTCGTTCCATGCATTTCTACAGCGCGCGCACAGAAGTTCGACGAAAGGAAGGGTTCGCTTGTTTTAATCTCATTGCCGGGGCAGACACGTCTATTTTTATTTAAGCAAGCTTTCGACCCACATTCCCTTCAAACGCTCTTCAAACCGTCCGCGCGTTGCTCTTTATTATTTCGCCCCGGCACTTTTGTGCCTGCGACTCGTTCGCGCCGAGTTATTCCGCGAAGAAACTTTTTGATAATACGCTCCCGAGGGGCGGGAGAAGCGCGATTGCCGGGAATTCTGGGGGACAGTTATTCTCGGATGGAAACTTTCGGCAGTTTCTTTCCTCGTGGAAAAGTAAATACGAGCGATAAGGTAAAACGACGGCCGCCGTACAGCCGCGGAATAAACGAAGGGAAAATGTAGGGTCTCGTGGAGCGTTGATGTAACAGCAGATAAAATTGCGCAACAAATGAACGAAGCGGTTGCTTCGGGGAAACACTTCAAATATTACTCAAATTTCCGAAAGCCATAAAGTTCCGCTGGGTATTCAGAGCGTCCATGGGTAGAAGTTCATATTTCTCGTCAGATAGATACACTAAGGTTTCCCTAGCTACTACAATTTTGCTTTACAAAACAAATTCAAGTAACGCAATAACCGCCAGAATAAAGACTAACCTCGCTACTCCCGCCCTGAGAACACGCCTCGGGCCCTGTGGGGGCTATTACAAGGGCCACTGACACGACTAATAGGAACCGCAGATACAGTAATCGCGGGAGCCCGAAAAAGGAAAGCAAAACTGTTTACCCTCGCCGAGGAACGCCGCGGAATCACTGATGGAGAGAAAGAGCGTTCCCGTGGTGCACCGATAAACAGGGTTCCCAGTTCAAATAAATCGTTTCGCCGTCCCCCGATCGTTTAGCCCGCGAAAGTGCACACGAGCTTGCAAGGGGGTGCAAGGTGAATTCCCGCCGGGGCTGAAACCGCGTCGGTGAGCACGAGCTGAGATCTGCAACCGGAAGCATTTCGACTGTTCCACCCGGGCAAAGAATCAAGGTGGTTCCGAGGCACAGAGGGGTTGCAGGGGCGTGATTGGCTCAATCGTGGCTCGACCCCTCGTTCGAACGTGACCTGTCCCGACCGAACAAAGTTACCAGAAGTTTGCTTAACCTAATAACTCGGCAGGAGGTCCGCGTTGCCCCGCGCACGGATCTTAACGAAATTTAAAGCGACTGCCCTTCGATCGCTAACCATCGTTCAAATTGAACGGTGTTTTATCGTTGCAGTTGAATGAATCTCGTGGAGAAAAATTGCGAAGGGAATTCGAGGAAAATTTCATCCAGCTGACTCTTGTGGTTTCGAAGCCTTCGGAAGCTAAGTGATTCCATAAATTGTATTCTATTTCGCGGAGAAACTCGCTGATTAGTTATTTTCTGCAGACACATTCGCAACGTTCTAGCAGTCCTTTCAGGCTCTTTCCATTCGTCTTTGCGACTCGTTAACTCCGCTCGCCTTAAGCGTGGAACCGCGACAGAAGTTTCCACCACTCGATTCCGTCCACGTCGATACACGCCGATTTTCACGGACCAATTGAAACGCCCGCGATGTGCGAAAGTACGTGCGAGGCAGGTTCGGACGACGAACGAGCGTTTCGACTGCGCTCGCTCTTTCCGAAAGAGACTTTGTTAAACAGTCCATTAAAGTGCAATGCCCGGGGCAGATTTACGGGCGACTTGGCTGTTGCGTTTCTGGCACCTAAGCAGCCGAAATTTATATCTCCGTGGATCGTGGATTATCCGGTTTCATCGCGGCGTTGGTAACCGGAGGCTGGGATTAATCCGTGGTGATTTGTCGGGATGTTTTGTACGTGAACTGGCATAATTGCGCGAGCAGACGGGGAGCAGGAGAGTGGATACTGTTCTCACGTGGGAAGCTGAGCAAATTTCGGGATATGGTAATTTGATGCGGAAGAGTTTGGTACAGGAGTAAATATTAACGATGACTGAGTCAAGAGGAGGGGAGGAATTTTAATTATTTCATAGTGTGTGGACGAAGGGACCAAACGACTTCGAGGAGCGAAGTCAATTAGTGCTATAGATAATTAATATTCAATTTTATTAAATATATATAACTTCCATAAGAAATTTCTAATTATAACTACAATCAGTCCTCAAAAATTTGACTCAGAATTCTCAAACACTCAATTTTCAACTCCTAGCAGATAAAGAAAAATTTTTCATACCATTTGAAGTTTCGCCATTCTTTTTTAAAAAATGAATGGCGAAACTTCAAATGGTATGAAAAATTTTTCTTTATCTGCTTGTTAACATCCTAGCTATATAGTGAAGAACGTTCACCGAACGAACGCGAATCGAGTACAGTAATGAAAATTCCAGTCGTCCGAGCAAATAAAGAGTAGCAGTGAGAAATGGAAATGCGTCGACGACGTTTTTCCCTTGTTTCTTGCTGCTCCACTTGCCGTTTCCCAAGGAAAAGCCGGTTGTTCGCGGAGGTGCGAGGGTATGATTCAGAAGCGGGCGCGCGTCGACTGTTTGCTCGCGAATTTCGCACGCGTGAAAGGGTTGCGTGACAGTAGGCGAGGGGCGGTGCAGGTCTGTATATTCTTCGACAAACAATAAACTCGCAATCGTCGCGGAGAAGCGGATTCGAAGCGGATTCGGGTCCCGGAGCCCGGCCTAATTGCCGCGACATTGTTGTGCAAATAACGAGGGGGGCGCGCACGCGTCCGCTAGAAAACGCCTCGGCTGGCAAATCGCATTAGCGGCACGTCGATCGAGTCAATCGTCAAACGGCCGGATCAATATTCAAATTCGACCCTGTTGACAAACGGATTTACATACAAACCTCGTCTACGCGGCTAGAATCGATTAGCGAGGCGTTCGCTTGTCGTTGATTGAGCCGAGCCGTGGCTCCTTCTATTCTATGTATGCCTTTCCCGCTGATTCCCTTAAGAATCCTGCTCCGATCGTAACGAGTTTCGCCGCTGATTGTCGTTTACTCTCCGCCGCCATCGAATCACAGTAGTCTCTTTGAAAGAAGAAATGGCAAGGCTGAGAATGAGGAAGTTAAAGGACTACATTTCCTAGGAGCACCCTGGATGTTTCATTGAAGACAGTCTCCAGAGTTCACGGAATAAAGTTATTAGAAAACACACCAGACGAGGTACAAGTGGATTCTTTTCTCAATCGAAGACACCGATATACATTACTGCCTCTTCCAGGAAGAACATTCTACAAGACCCCTAATGCACTTTCCCAACGCCAAGTAGACAAATCACCACTGACGATCTCCGACGACCAGGCAGATGAGGTGCCACTAGTACATTCCCCCCAGGGAAACTAGGCCACTCGTAAATAGCTGTCTTCCCCGTAGCAAAGTGGACAAGTCGCTACTAATGTCCTTCCCGCAGAGAAAATGGACCACTGATGGCCCTCCGCCGAGGCAAACTGTCTTCAAAGCCATTGATACCTCTCCCTATACAGTAAAACAGGCAACTTTCCACCTCTGCTCTCCCCGACGAGATAAAGTTCCCCGTTTGTAACCACATGCCAACAACGTTCGTGGATGATCCATGAGCCTCGATACCTCCATTCGATATGGCAGTGCTAGTTACCATGCTGGATTTAAGTGAACACACGCGTCAAGGTATCGTGTGACGAACGCAAGCACGTGTGTGCATACGTACACGTTCCTAGTGATCATCAAATACCGCGGACTGTTCGCGTTTAGATTCGCAGCTTTGATACGCGCCAAAGGATCTAGGATCTCGCGCCAGGCGATTTATCAAGCCGTACAAAGGGCATTGTGGACATTGAAAATATTGTCGGCGGCTGAACAATCGCGACGGCGACGAATCGCCGTGAATCAGACGTTAATTATTATAGGCCGCTAATTAAAACGTCATTCGCGGTCCGAGTGGCTTCAACAGATAAGCTATTTTATGGCCGGCGGAGGTGCGCCCGTCGTAATAAATTCCTTCGTCGATAATTATTCTTTCCTTTTCATTAGGCGGCCGGTGATTTATTGTTCGGCCGCGAAACAATGAAGCGGTTCAAGTAATGCTCGACGCCCGGCGCAAATTATTTGCAGTTGACGTTATTGCGGTAAAACGGTAGCGCCGGGCGTTTGAATTTTAATGGGCCGCGCTTTACGAACATATTGTTTCCGTTAATACAACAGGGAAATTCGTGTAAACAGACGGATACAAAGGGCTTTATTAAAGAGCTATGATGGAAACACCGACGGGGTGGGGAGGAATATTTTCACGCCGTGGAACCTTGTTTCAATCTCGTGGAATGATCGTTGACATTTTTTAAAAAAAAAGAGTAATAACCAAATTATCCTATCAGAGTTAATAACGTTTCTTTCCACAGTTGGCACAGCGTACCGCTTCTATTTTCCTGAATTTCACATTTTTTTATAGCCACAAACAAAAGTTTCCGAATGGTCGAACGGAGTAGATTCTCCGGCAGTGTTTGCTGTAAAAACGGTTCATATTTTCGCCGATTGGTAAACAATTCTCCTTCCGTCACAGTGAAAACATCATTCACGCGCCGATTGTTTGGATTCCGGAGTGATTTTGCTTCGCAAAGGGGAGTGCTTTAAAAAATATTACCGTTGGGTTGCCTCTGGAAGAGGAGTTTCTTCAAACTATCAGCCAAGTACTTTTCTATCTCCTACAGTTCTACAGTATTCAGACACTGTACCTATTCCTATTTGCCACGTGTTATCAGATATAAGATCCCAAGCCTGCGGAGGAAAAAGCTGCGCATTCACTAGGCAACCTGCAGCAGGAATTCAGATTCACTGCAGCACAAGTTCAGTCTCAATTCTACACCATTTCCAACTCGCACTAAGTAGTCCGCTTGCATACTCCTGCAATTCTTGCTACTTAAATTCCATACGAGTGCAATAGCAGTTACCCCTAACTACACCCTAACACCCATTCCTCCCCCTTCGATTCCCAATGAAATTGAATTAATAAAACAGAATCTCTATGTTCAACTATACCAATAAAAAATATTCTTCTACGAAATCTGTCGATCACATCTGTCTGCTGCATCCAAGGGATTAGAGGACGCAACGCCGATTGATCACATCCGCCGGGGAAGTCGATGAACGCCGCCATTAGATGGCAGAGGCCCGCGGAATGCTCGACACTTGGCCGATTCGCAGGCGAATATGTAATCAGCCGGCGGGCGGGCGTTTAGAATTACCGGTGCATTGAGATGCAGCCCGCGTTCCCCGTGGCGGATGCAGGCACAGCCCGTGTAAGAACGCTGCTAAAAGGGGCTGAAGTGTGAGCTTGCCCTCGGAACTGGGATCCCCTTGCCTCGAGCAGTTCCCATTCGTGCCTCCTTTATTCCCGAACGAGGCCGCCCACTAACGGGGATCGAAAATTTCCGAGGGAGCCCGTCGGCACGAACCACCTCGATGGTCTCGTAACTTCACCCCCTCCGCCGGCCTGGGCGAAATCTGCGTCAAAATTCCGCTGGAATTCCGTCAATCGAGATTTCGAATTTTGCGCCGGGGAAACGTTAAGGGGATGTACACTTTTCTCTGCGTGGAGCTTCTCGGGGCTACTGGTTGGGCAAGATTGAGTGGTCACTTGGGGTGGTCGAGTTCGTTATGAACTGGATAAAGAGGAATTTAATTTTTTAGTTGGACGAGGTTGCTTCTGTGTTTGGGACGTGGGAAATGTGATGCTGCAGGTTTGGGAGGTCTGTTAGAAAATAAAAGAGGGTAGGTGGAGCACTAGGGGTAGTCAGATTACAGGGATTTCGAATTATTCTTATATACTTAGTGTTTTGTAATTTAACTTATTTAATTTTTATTTAATTATTTAATTATTATTTAATTTTAACTTATTTAATTTTTGTTCAAAATTGTTCTTATTTGTGGATCTAATGGGTTCTCCCGTAAATAAAATAATAATAATAAATAATAATAATATTAATTTTACTCTGTAATTTTGTGGCTCAAGCGGTTAAACGATTCTTCTCGATACTCGAGCTCAGATCACAGAATCACGCGCTTCGATCCCTTTCGTTAACACCCGCGCAAGCGTCACGTTGTTAAGGAATTTTCCCGCGCACTGGCTCGGGCAATTTCGTGGTTTCGTTCCCACTGCAATCATCCCCGCGTTATTCGAGATTGCATCCGGACGCCGTTAAATCCACCGACGAAATTCGCGCGCTCGTTGGAGCATAACACTTCTAGGAAATCGACGTCTACTTTCGCGAGTCGATGGCTTATTGCCGATTCGATCTTGGCCCCTGGTCGTCTCCCACTTTAACACAGGCGTTAAATCAATAATTGCACTGGATCACCTCGCGCAAACTTGCGAATTCGGGACGCGAATGTTCCTGATTCTTCGAAACGAGAAATATAACAGGATTCACCAAATACTCGCGAAATCTATCGCCTAATGCGACTTTGAGGCGCGGAAATAAACCGTGGCGTTGAACGTGCAACGTGTCACCAGTAATTCTGCCACAATTACAAAATATCTGGACCAGCCGCGGCCACTGTAATGTGTAATTAATGACCGATAAACGTTTGCTTGATCTAGGACCGCCGGTAAACTCGGACTGTTACCCCGGCGTTAATTAACAGTAAATTCAAATTAGCGCGCATTATTGCGCGATTAATATCGGGGCTTGATTGATGCGCGCGCATGACGAACGTGGCGCGTCCGAATTAAATCTCTAATATCGCTTACAATAGCCTCGATCCGAGCGTGCAACGACCGTTGAATTTCCATTAAGTATCGAAATGCAGGGGCTAATAACAATCATGCCGCGTATTTTATCTCGGCTGAAATTGAAGTTGGATAGAGGTTATCATCTGGGAAAACATCTGTGCACGAGAAAAATAGCAAATAAATTAAATAGAAGCATGGAAGTAAGAGTTTGAAAAAAATTAAGTGGGTCTTTTACACCACATTTTTTAATTTGAATTTGAATTTATCTCTCAGCTTTGTGTGAAGAATGAGGGTGATGAGTATTGAATGACTTCAAGCAGCAATTTTTCTTGATTCTACTGTAAGTTCGAAAGAAATCTTTTACAAAAATATTGGAACAGTTTTATTAATCCAGCATTTTCCTTAGTTTTATAGAGAAGCCGTGTTAAGGGGCGTATACAAAACGTCAGGATAAAATTCATTTCACTTTTACCCCGTTCCTTTTCTTTCTTTAATTTTCATTCTACCCCGCCAAGAGTGCGGTTCTCGTGGTAATGCGGTCGCTGTTGTATAGTGTATTTATTTAAAATTCTCATGAATATTCCGCGAGAGGAATGATGTTAAATACTTGGCAGGAAAACTGTTATTCGACTTAATCCTTTTGCTGCATAATTTATAATTTCACGGGTGGCGGACAGGAAGCTTCTCGCTCTGGGGCCAGCGTTTATATTAAAACTCTTTAATTCGCGACGTTCGAAAGGCATAACAACTTTTTCCACGTAGTTACGAACTCTTTATACGACCGTGGCGGCAACATCTTCGCGAGAGACACCTGGCGTTGTCCCGCAACGTGAAACGTGCATTTTTTTTTTCGACTCGCTACTTCCAAACGAAATTTTCAAGGCAAACTTTAAGTGGAATCTTCTTGTTATCGCCCATGGAGATAAGTTTCTGGTTCCAGTCGCCGATTCGCGGGATTATCACCTGTCTCTCCTGATTCGTCTTCAGAACTCCTTGATTGTGAGTCAACTTTTGATGACAAAGACACGGGGATGACTTCGGTTGGTTCTGACGTTGATTTCAACGTGCGGTACATTAGCCTCTGCCTGGGACAGAATTTTCACTAGGAACGACGAAACTAAAGCTTGCAATTTGCGCGTTTGGGGGTTTCAGTCTCGTGTAAAGGGTGACAAAGGGATTAAATTTGTGTGATTAAATCTGTGGATACCTTCATCGTTTTATCAAGCAGATTACGTGGAAGTGAAAAAAATTCATCCTCAAAATTTTTAATTCAATGCCATTTTTGTAAACCCTTTTTTAAGACTTCAAAACAAATGTGCAATCGAATATGTTTAATAAACGCCATGGTCAAGAATCAATTCCATTAGATGTCTAACTCACCCAGAAGATTTTTAGAAAGTATCTTGGAATACTCGAAAGTTGTACCTGCATCCCTTAATTCGAATCTGGCGAATTCTACACGGCTGATCGTGCTCGTGCTTGGCAAATTGTGCGGCACAGAGAATTTGGAATGTAGGATAGAAAACAACGATTTAAAGGGGGTTTTGGCCGTTGCATTGTCCAGCATCGTTCTTCCCGGGGCAAAGGATTCGCGAAACGCAGTTAACTGCTTGGAAACCTTCTCGTTAAGAGGCTTTTCGCGACAAAGCGGCTTTCTATTACGCGTCAACAGGGGATGGAGCCGGGAAATACATTGTTTTTCCCTGAGGGATGAGATTTCCTCTTGCTTTGGAAACCCATCTAATGGGTTCCTGAACGAGCAAACCGCACGAAAGAAATCCGAACCCCGCAATCGTGTCCTCGCGATCGTAAAATCCCATCGGGTCAAGCAGCCGTTCCTCGACGTCCGTTCGCGTGTCTGCTTGCCCGCGAGGAAAGTGAAATGCCTCGTTGAAGTAACAGGAAGAGTTCTTAGACAATCCAGATAGGCCCTACGTTTCACTTTATACAGAGGAGAAGAAAGCTCAAAGCTGAGAAAATATTAAGATCAGCAGAGTTCAATAAACTAATTTTGCAAACAATTTGCAACACATTTTCTAACTCCTTTCATCGCCTACTCTGCCCCCGACGTCTGACTTGTCATCTTCCACTTTCCCTTTCAGCTTTCCTCCATCTATCAGCTTGACCCTTCCCCGTTCTCCATCCCCTAGTTCCCTAGTAGTATGATCGCACGCGTGCAGCGTCCAAATAAACTAGCTATCGATCGCAGAACCACCACCAACAGCACTAGGAGGGACATTTATCGGGTTAGAATACTTGTTTAGCATATACCACGCTGGCCCGTCATTATCATAATGCGCCGGTGGCCAACGATGATCCATTCCGTTTCCGTCTAGCAACGCTCCCGTATAAATAGTAATCGCCTGGACACGGCCGAATGCGCGGCCATGTTGATCGTTAATGTAACGAACAGCGTGCCGACAATCTCGTAATTTTCGTTATTCGTCACCGTTGACACGGGATATTTACCTACCACGCGTTCACAATCAACCGCCGAGCAAACACGACACGCGATACGTGATTATCGCCACCCTAATCACGCTCGCTTCGACACGCGTCCCCTTTGATCAGCCGGAATTTTGTTCGCCGGCTGGACGTTAGTGCCGTGCTCGGTGAAGCTGGACTCGATGGAAGATCAACTTTCGCTTGCTGTTCGACTTGGAGTTCAATCAGAATTGGATAAATTGAGTGATGGGATGTTCGATGTCCTTCGGCAGCCAATATCTTTTCACTGGTTTGTTATCATACCCCACAGAGGTCACTGCGCCCAAGACCCCTTTTTGTACCGAGGGTCCCCAGCTATAGTCACTATACCGTGGATCCCATAAATCGGGCTATGGAAGAGTTGAATCTGTGCTGCGATGGCATTGACCTCTTTACAGGTTCGCTTGATCGTTTTCGTGAGCATTTGTTTAGGCATCTCCTATCGCAATAGCTAAAATTTTCTCTTCAGTCGTAGTTAACGCATGAACACGCAGACTGATATCTGATATATGTATTAGTTGATGTTATTGATGTAATTTATTAACGTTACGTTATGTTAAAATATGGTATTTTATTTTATATTATTCTATTTTCGTTATTTTATATATTTATATTTATATTTCTATTTTATTTTTTCTTATTTTTAACTATTTTTAATCGTACTATGTACTAATTGTATTAATTGTTAGCTCTGTACACTAAAGGGTTTCCTGTTAAATAATAATAATAATAATATTATTATTTCCTCGAGTATAGCATGCTTTCTGCTTCTAAATTCTGAATTAGGGTTGCTCTTCTCTCCCTCTCCTCTCGCTGGTCATTTATACTCGCAAAGTTTATTACATCCGCGTAGACTCGTGCTGCAACAATGTCACAGGCTCCGAGAAGGTGGGTCAGCTATCAGCAAATGGAACGGCGAACTGCGCGACTATCTCGAAGCGAGGCGCGATTTTTAATGAATGCTGCAGTGTCATGTCAGGAATGTTTCGTGTATGAAATTCCGTTCGAAACTACTCCTGTTTCAGCGTGAGCTACAGAGCAATAGCTTCTACGTCAGTGGCTGTTTGCTTCGTGCATCCGTGCACAGTTCTCTGTCCATGTTGGCGACCGTTCTACAGTTTTAATAATGTTTCCCGTTCCGGTGATATTAAATTGCGAATATCAACCCTTAACTCGTTATAACGTTGCATCTCCGCGATATTTCCCTCTTTCACCCGCTCGTTTTGGAATTCGTTCCGTGTTTCTTTGAAGTCGCGACAATTCCGTTCTATCTCGCGTAAATTGACATTTAAATCCCGTGGGAAAAGCGTGGAAGTACGGGTTCCCGAGTTTTATCGAAGCTACGCAGCAGCCGGCGTAGATTGGTTTTAGACACAATTTCACTAGCGCTTGTAAATGAAAATAATCGCTCTTCAAAGCGTCCACCAAAATGCCAGCTGAAGCATATTCCGCCGCGTACAATAATCTCTGCGGGAATAATCGAAATGAAAATGCAAACTATAGAAATATTCTCTCGCGATTCCACCAACAACCTGCGAACCTGTAAAAATCTACATTTAACCGGAGATATCTACTTTTCCGGAAGGGAGAATTCTTTGAGCTCGCAACAGCGAAGGCAAACTCACGAAGCAAGTATGTGAAGAATGCCATAGACAGTTTTGAAATTTGCAGATTTCATGCTCCTCGAAAGTGGAATTTCGAAATACGGAATCAAAGAGAATTCCAGCGATTGTTCCCGTCGGTATTGGACCCTTTGCCGTGTCCGCGGTTTTGTTGCGCCGTTTTGCTTTCGAAACTTCGCCAGGGAAATGTTTTGAACTTTTACTCATCGACGGCGGCACGACAACCCTGTTTCCATCGATCAATTAAGTGGAGAACGGCATGGGGCTGACACTCGCCGTGAAAAATGATTTAGATGCTGCAGGCAGCGAGGAAGGAATAAAACCTATTACATAAACCAGAGGGCTGTAAAGCCCTTACCCGGATAAACTATAAATAATCAATTACCAGTTTTAATATTCCCTGTCCATGAAAAATTGAAAGATAATTCAGGTAATTAAGAAGATCCCGCGACTAAAGAGTCTAATAAAAGATAAAAACACAAATCAAACGTTCTCCTTCGATCGTCCCTCAATTTCATATTCATCTACAACAATTCTCTTCAATCTCGCATTAAAATAATCTTCTTGTTAAATGCATTATTGCAAATCCCCTGTGTTAAACAATTCGCCATACCCAAGCCAGTAATCACAGATTACTGCATCAAACTTAATAATCGCTTCCACATGGGCTTTCACAGTGATTGGTAATTATAGGAAATTAAATTCTACTGCGTATTCCATTCTGATATTACAAACTCCATTGTTCACGCGTGTGTGTAAAGAATACAATTTCGAAATTGTGTCATAATGTTTCTCTGATCCTCCCCATATGGAAGTGGAATTTTCCCCCAACGCTTGCAGTTTCAAGAGCAAGGCGAGAGTTACGGCTTCGAAGGGTATATACGCCCGATGATCGTTCACGTTCTTATCTCGGAACCAACGCACGAATGCCCTGTCTGTCGCGGGAGATTCGGTTGACGTGTCGTAGAGGGATTTAGCAGAATTACGGTGACCCCGTGCAACATAATGGATCGGTCAGGTGTACCGATAGCTAATTTCCTCGACATTATCTCTTCGTAGCACGCTTACCACGAACGACAGTCGCTGCCACGAGCCTGACAGCTCGAGAAATTCCCACAACAATACTCGCCGTCTGCTCAAGCGTCTTTGCTCAACTAACCTGTTGGCCCACCGATTCGAACAAACTCTCCCAGACATAGAAATTTCTTCACCATCTACACGCGCCTCTATCATGAGAATTAATCGATAAGATAATTTCACCTCACTTGGAAGACTCGCTGATAAACAACGGTACAATCAAGCGAAATAATTACAAAACAAATTCGTATTTGTATACTTCCCTTCATTTAACCCTCCGAATTTCAATTACAAACTTTCTACCCATAAAGACTCTTGGGTTTACGTGAAATTCTCTACTTGTGCCTCTCAAAGTAGATTTCAAATGATAATCGAATCTTCAAACTGAAATCCAACTTGCAAGCTCTCTCCACTTACTTTATTTCAAAACTTCCCTACTTCGATCGCTTTTAAATCGTTTCTGTTCGCCCAGTTTCCGCAGCAGTCGTCGCAGTTAAGCCCTGCCGTTGTATCGAGCATAGATCAATCGCGTCTCTTTGAAACGCGACTAATGCCGGCCGAAATAAAAAAGGGACAAAAGCCATTCTTCCCACTGTATCGTTTACAAATCCCTAAAAGCGGCCATACAACGTTTGCCCCGTGTTCGGCTCGCAATCACCGTGAGCCGCCGTTCCCGTTTAATTGTTCCAGCCGCGCGGTATTTATCCTCTGCCGATAATCTCCTTTCAGCCGGCACAAAGAAGCCAGGGGCGCTTGGCCACAATGGGCGGACATTATCAGTGGCACAGTTTTACGACGGCTGGCGGTGCCTCGCGAACCAATCGACGGCCTCCCGATCCAAGTATCGCGAAGATGATTCGATCGTTCGACTGCGCCTGGCGTCTGTCTTACGTGTGAATGCACCCCCGATGATAAGGGCGCTATTATACGCGCGTAGCTTGAATGCGATCGCACGGCAGACGCGTTTCCACGCGTCTGATCGCCTCTGAATAGATGCCGGCTGGCTCTGTGTGCCGTGTGGGCCGCGTGCAGGCTCGTCACATCGGCAGCTCCTAATGAAATTCTGTTACAAATTCGCCGGCAAACACGCGCGCGTCACCGTCAGGCATTTCTCAGCCCTTTCGGCCCGTCTGCGCCTGGGAAAATTCAATATCTTCGGGCACGTTCGATCTATCAAACGGCAAACCGCGGGCACGCCTGTCCCGGCCCCCTTCATTCGCCGTGAAATATTTCCGGCTACGTCGTCCGTGTACAGCGCGGGGGTTATCCGCGAGGAAACCATCGCCGGGGATATTGCTTTTGTTCTGTTGGGCAGCTGGCACTGTTTCCACCCTCCAGGCGAGGCTCGAGTGAAAGGATGGCTGCGACTTGGATGCGTCTGGGAATCGCGGATAGGTGTTGTGTTTCGAAGGGAGGGTGGGTGGTTAATGATCGTTAGATGGGGTGTGTGATTCTGGGGGGAGATTGGAAGAATGGGGGTGAGGGATTTTGGAAGGTGGGAACTTGGGGCGCGGGTGATTATTTGTTTAATTACTCGGTGGATGTAGGTAAGAGGATTAAGCGGGGTTGTGGAGTTTTAGATGATAGAGCATGGGTTAGAGGTGGTATGTATTGGGTTGAAAGTGAGAGTATTCGACGGGGAGGGAATTTAATGATTTATGAAGATTTGCCAGGAAGAAGATTCTGTTTTGTGATAAGAGAAGTGTGGTCCCTCGGTGTGGAAGGGCTGTAGGGATCGCGGAGGAACTAATAAGTCGATATCAATGAACAAAAATGGAAAGAAAAACGCTGGACGTTTCATCGTTAATCAAAGATGGATGAAACGACGTATCAAGCTGAGCGAAACCGGAGGAAAATTGATTTCGAAGTTTACAGAGCTGTGCAACGAGCAGACGATATGAGAAATGGATTCTTGGTTGCTCTTCCGTGAAATTTTCAAACAAACCAGGGAACAGAATTAAATTGATAATTCCACAAAACATTCAAATTCGACTTACTGCGAAAAGGTGACATTCCAAAATCTACAAGGCAAACTACAAATCTGACTACACCGAAGTCTCATATTAATCAGTAACAGCAATATTTACAATTCTTTATTAAAACTAGAGACCAAAGAAGGAACACTTCAAGGTCCTTCGCAAGCTCACATCCCCAAACCCCCAACACCGTTCCTTCCCAATAAAAATATTGTGCCGGCGAGTGGGTGGCGAGTGGGAAAGCGCGCGGAGTCTCCGCGGCAGCGCGATAAATCACTGGAAAAAGGGATCGGTTCGCCGGGAAGACGCTGATACGCGAGTCGGTCGTCGCGGGGGAACGAAAATGGGAGACCAGATGTGCCGTTTTGGCAAATCGAGCAGGATCAGAATGCCATCCCTCTCGCGGGCGGGGCGCGCGCGGAGAGAGACAGAGGGAGAGAAAGAGAGAAGGAGAGACGAGAGAGTGGAGAAGCCAGTTCGAATTCTCAATATGCCAGCATGACTCCGCGTCTGGCATGAGCCACCGTTCACGCGGAATCTTATTGAAAGGAGAGATAGGAGTAAGGTGAGCCTCCTCATCCTCCACCTGTTTCCTCGTCCCCTTTCTCCCAGCCCAGCCAGGGCGCCCTGTCGCCCACACCGCCCCTGTTTCTTGCTTTTACACCGCACGACCCGTGCACGCCACGGTGTCGCTGCCTTTGTCGAGGCGGGCTTAAAAGATTTATCAACGGACGTCGTCGTGTGTACCGGGGCTTATCTGACGATGTGCTCAGTGGTTCCATCGGTTCTCCAGCGAGTTTCAAATCAAACGTTGCTTACAGCGCAGTATTGAGAGTTCTGGCGAGGCTTGGATGTTGTAATGCTTCAAGTGTCTCGACGAATTAGGAATTCAAAGTCTCGGGTGAGAGTGGAAGGGCGTCGGGTGCGAGGGGTAGTAATTTATCAGTGGTGTCTCTTCCTCCCAACCCGGAAGAATACAACGGTCCCACTGCTGGCACGCGAAATCAATCGCAGGAAAGTCGCCCCTCGCCGTCCTCGGTCTATCACCTATCCGCTGGAAAGCTCGCGCGCGCCACTTTATTTCAGCGAGGATTCCCGCGAACCCCCTGGGGCGTGTGCTGTAAGAAATTTTCGAGGGAAGAGTGCGTTTAGCGAGTGGAGTACATCACCAGGTGACTGTCGTTCACTCAGGGGAGATCTGTTCCATCTCCAGCTTCATATCCCCCTCTTCTCCTCCACCAGGACTTACGGTGACGTCCATATTGCGCTAGGAGAACGGATGACGGCCATTTCTCAACGGCCGAGGCCCGAGAATTGCTTCGTCGGCGATGCTTGCTTCCCATCGGAGGGGAATTTCAGGGGAACGAATGCGTGTCCCGGGGATCAATCGATGTAGAATTGATGGCGTTGCTTAGGCTCTCTGTTACGGCGTGGCACGTTAACGAGGGGTTGGTTATGTAAAGAGGGGGGAGAGAGAAAATAGCGTAAGGAAGACACTTGTTGTGCGATGATCTTGAAAGAAATCTGTGCAAGCTTGCCATTAGGGCTGGGACTATTTGTCGAATTATTTGGTATTCGAATATTCGAATACTTCAGTTGTTCAATTATTTGGCGAATACTATTCGAATATTTGAGTATTCGAATACTATTCGAATATTTGAGTATTCGAATACTATTCGAATATTTGAGTATTCGAATACTATTCGGATATTTGAGTATTCGAATACTATTCGAATATTTGAGTATTCCAATACTATTCGAATATTTGAGTATTCGAATACTAATGTATTCGAATAGTATTGTGTGAATTATAAATCAAGTTGTTGAGGTTCATTTGTCAGGGTGAAATCCTGTAAGCTAATTTTGACCCACTTCACGCCATACTATTCGAATACTGCTCTATTCGAATACATCGATATTCGAATACTGCTCTATTCGAATACATCGATATTCGAATAGTATTCGAAGTTTATTCGTAGCATTCGAATACTTGTAAAATATTCGAATATTAAATTATTCGAATAATCCCAGCCCTACTTGCCATCTGCAATTTTCACTTGCAAAGTAACTGTGTCGAGATCCAGAGCTCGAGGTTCAAAGTTCAAGAGTCAAGGTTTAAAATTTTCTGTCCCAGATTCCAACATAATAAATTCATTCTAAAATATACAAATGTTATCATTCCTCCCCAATCCCTCGTCTTCGCTACCACCCCACCTGCATCCACCCACCGCAAGATAGCTTCCCGAACAAGTAAATATTGAAACGAGTAAACAATTTCAACAACCAAATACGCCCGCGTAAATATCTCCTCGAGCTTGAGTTTTCCATCATTTGCCGCTCGATAACGCTGCACGGTTTGCACAGGAGTATCGAACATTTCCTATGCTCCGTCGACTGCGCCTTGGCGAGTAAATAAATTCCAAGCATTAAATCATAATCCGGCCGGAAGGATTGCACGTACACACCCGCTCGCTACGCGCCGCTGTTTACCAGAAAGCAGTTTACATTTTCGCAGGCGGGAAAAAATTCACGCCAACGTTTTATCGGCGTAAAAAAGTCCCGTGGATTTATTCCGAGCCATCGGCGTCGTAAAAATCGAGCACCTTCCCGTCGGCGCTGGCTGGGCGCGTTTAGACGCGACCCAGCGAAGCTGCAACGACGGGCAGCGACAAACAAAATGCGAGCAATAAACGCTGGGATTGGGAATTTATCGGGGGCCATTAGGAAGAACAAACAACAACGGAAATTTTTGCCACGCAAGCTCGCAGCGGAATCGTCGACGAAGCATCGGGCGCAATTTTTTCATCAATTTCACCGGTTCATAACGTTCGTTTAAAGTTCGACGGGACCGGGGATGGTGGGGGTATTATTTGCGTGAAATTTGAACCGCGCGAGGAAATTGTTAAATAACCAGAACGCGGGGGCGGAGGGGACTCGACACAATTCGGGGCGAATTAAAAATCGTGAAATATCGCGAACGAATGAGGCGGGCCAATCAGCGAGCGATTATTTGGAGTATTCGCTGTACGATATGTTATCGCGGGCATGCTCTGATACTGAAGCTTGCTGCGGAACGTATTATATCTCGGCGGTGTATGGATAATTTTAATGGAACAATTATTCAATATTATTTGCAGGAAGCGGTAGTCACGTGTAAAAAATTATTCCGCGCGTGTGCGCGTGGAAGGGCGAAATACCTATTATTGAAACGAAAAACAATTGTGAAACGTTCGGTGGAAATTGCTGGGATGTGTGAATGGAGGTTTGAAATAATTCGATAGTAATGAAATGTGGATACAATTTCAGATCGTGTAACGCAATTGTAACAAGTGGCCTTGGTATTCAAATTTTCCTGTTGTAGAGAATGTGCCACGCAGGTAGATGCTTATCGTGATTAGGGAATACAATACCCGTCATTATTTACTATCCCGGAATTTTTTAAAGTCTATTGGGAAATAGAAAATTTTAGTAATTAAAATGATTTATTATGTGTTGAAGTTCTAAATTTTTATTTAAAGTAAACAAACTTACTTTCTATCATTATTCTGAAACATAAGCTAAAATCTTTTTTGCTGTCATTGTAAAAATTAATATGCGACTTAATATTATTATTTAAATACGTCATTATTATTATTATTATTGTCCTTATTATTATGAAATGACTATGTTTATTTATTCCGTTTATTTTATATTTTTTAAGTGTTCATAAAGTACTCCACATTTTTAAAAAATTCCCAAATTCTCCCCAAATTATTTATACGAAATCCCGGGCTTTTTGGAATGCAAAAAACACCCGGAACACCGTATCCCGGGATTGTATTCCCTAATTAAAACAGAAAGAAATTTATGTCTTTATTTTTCGCCTCTTCATTTTCTCAAAGCACGCATTGTCCTACGCACCACTTCACTAAACACAAGCACGCGCTTCCATAATTTTAAAATACCAAACTATGTCCAGAGAAACAAAGACGAGCCGTGTTAAAAATTCTCCCGCCTCGGTGTTCGAAGTGAAACGGATATTCAAGCGTAACATTTACTCGTTTTCGATGTTCGCGCCATCGAATCGGGAACACGTTACCGACCACGTCAAGTTATCCCGGGCAACAATGGGAAAAACGAGGGAAGACGGAGGTGTCGATGGGAGAATCGAAGCAGCAGCTGCATCCTGCCGCGTAACGGCCGATGTTATTACACGTACGGACGTGTCTTCGACGAGGTAATAGTCGTTCTAGGTCGCGGCGGCCTCCATTCCGGATCCAAATCTAGAAAGCATTCCGCGGCGAGCATCCCCGCCGAGACGTCTGTCGGGATTCCCGTGCGGTGGTATCGCGACAGAATCGTAAATGTCACGAATCAACGTCAAGCATGAAGTCCTCTCTGGGAAGAGAAACGGAAAAGAGGCGAGAAGCTGGCAGAACAAACGGGGGCCGCTGTGGGGAAGGAAGAGGTAGACGAGGAGAGAGGATGGTTCTGTTCAAAGGAAGACCGAGGGAACAGAAATCTCGGTTTCTACGGTCGCAGGATAACCCGAACCGATGTCACCAGGCGGCAATTCCGACGTCGACCGACCCCACCGAACCAATCTCCAGTTCTGAGTGGATGGGGCGTCGGTGTGAGTCCAGCCCAAGTTCAACTTCATCCCTACATCCCTACGAGGCCTATTGGATTTATCCGCTTCCCTTTGGCTTGTGTAAGGGGAGGAACAGGGTGACTCAGCTGATGTTAGAATCTGAGATGCTTGGTTAGGAAGGGCGAGGATATTTAGCAGCGCTTTTTTTTCGTCGAGGTTCAAGTGACTCGTAGCTTGAACGCTAGAATTCGGTCTAGCACAAGTTCAACTTAGGTTCGATGTAAAATCCAACGGTCTACCTACCAGCGAATATACTCAGCCCGTGATCCACTCTAATTCTCACTTATCATTAAATTTCCCCGGCATTAGTATGCCGAACTGGCGGGTCGACAATTTCTGCGCTAAGAAGGATGATCCCAAATAAGAAAGCAATTCCGCGTCTAATGAGTCCTCGAAGGTAATCCGGAGTTCTGAGCGAACAGAGATTTACGAGCAAGTTGCCTAACTGAACTTCAGCCGTGCGCGAACTAGCAACTCGTTTACGTGATCGTCTTTACGCATACATGAATACTAAAGGGCGTGCATGACGCCGAATGGGGGCGAGAATCGCGATTACTTAGAAAACGCGAAAGCGTGTACTTAGCTAACGGACGCGATCAGGGGCGGTGAACTTTATCAATTACACATCCACTTGGGGATCCTATCGGAGTGACAACAAGTTGCGAAGCAGAGGACAGGCGGTAGGATCCATCGGCCAGTGGCCTCGCTTCCCGAATTCCCCTGTCGAATCCTCGATCCCGTTGGTCGAGTGGAAGCGGAACGACCCAGTTCCGCGACCTTTTCCTAATTGGCGCGTCTGATAATCGCGGAAGGAGCAAATGAAATTTCGATTCGCTGGCCGCGTGGAGGGCCGCGGGATCGATGCTGACGAGCCCTCGACGCGGGATTCGCCGGCTCCGAGTGGCTTGGAGATTTGCCCAAGAGCGGAAGTTAAACTTCGTTCGAGCCGAGCCTATCGGTCAAATATATGCCCGTGGAGGCGTCACGCATCGGGCATATGCCCGCTGGAGCGGTGTTAGCGTAATGCAGAGAGGATTATGCTCTGTTCCAGAAATGGCCGCCGCGAGGGCGGGGGTGGCCGTTGACCCTCTTCCCTGGCCGAGTGTTTTGCCCCCTCCCCGAGGGCTCGACATGTTTCATGCAAATGCTCACGGGATATACAGTAATGCCTCTGACGACCGACGAAATAGTTTTCCGATATGATCGTGTTTCGGCAACGATGCCCCGCGCTTTTTTTCCCGGCCTCGCTCGGGCGGCTGCCTTTGAAACGCGCACCGCAGAAGTGAGCAGCGGAATTGTGGAATTCCAGATAAGTGGGGGCTAGCTGCTGGCTGGCAATAACTCACGGTGGACGGGTATTCGACCGTGATATCGATACATGATGCGAGACACTTGATCTGGGGATCGATAAACCTAGCTCTTATATGTGAGCTTGTGAAAATAATGAGGGGATCGGTTTAAGGGGTTGGACCAGAAATATCGCGACTTTGGGAATTTATTTCTAAGTGAGAAAAACACTTTTATGGATAAATTTTTTTTAATAGAGATAGAGACATCTTTGAATAATATATACTTATGTATTACTATCAATTTAAGGGGTTGGACCAGAAATATCGCGACTTTGGGAATTTATTTCTAAGTGAAAAAGACACTATTATCGCTAAAAAAATTTCAATGAAGATAGAGACATCTTTGAATAATATATACTTAGAAATAAATTCCCAAAGATGCGATATTTCTTGACCCTACCCAAGGTGGTCTAACCCCTTAATAAACTATCTATACTGCCCCCTCCCTAGATTACAAAAATGGGTACAGAATTTTGGAGGCTGCTTATTTGGTTCGAAAGACGATATCACTGAATGCATAAAACATGACTCAGGATACCGTACATGGATCATATTTCCCATAAACGTGACGCAAGGAGTATTGTCAACAAGGAGCAGCCGGCAAATGTATAGGCCTGCGGATCTCTGGTATATTCGATCTAATCAAAGTTTAATCTGCCCAACCTACCACATCGACTACGTGTTTACATCCAAAGGTACATCCTCTATATTGAGGTTATATGTTGGGCCAAGCCACAGAGAGGGCTTCAGGTGATGGAAATTGGAACGAGCTTTTAAGGGTGTCTGGTAGTCCTTTTAAATCAGCGCGGGCCCAGTGAAATTTAATAAAAGAAACATTTCCTCCCCCGAATAAAATTCAGCTACACTCTGAAAATTCCTTAATAACGCAACGAGATTACACGGCAGTTAACCATGGAAGTGGAACGAGACGATTAACGTAATCCATGTCGACGAACGCGCGATGGTTTTAAACATCAAACACTATCAGCAACGTCGAGAATATTGGCTGTAACCGTTTAGTGTTACCTGGTGAACCGTATAATTGATTAACCGATTACACTATTAATAGCGATGTCATCGATCGTCCCCTCCACCGTCGCAATTTATCCTAACAGAACGCTTCATCAAACCCTTCCTCCTGATATGCCCGTTATACTCGGTCCAACCGAATCCACAGGACGGTTTAGTAAAAACGAAAGGTGTATGAAAAAGCGCAAGAAACTCATGTTTCACCAAACGCGATCTGACTTGCAGATCGTTCCCTATCCTTTGACGGAGACCCGTCACGCTCCCGACGATAACATTCCCCCTGTTTAATTGAGAATCCCATCGGCATCTTTTATTCAAGCCCTTATACAAAAGCGAATTAACCTCTCGGCTCCAGAACGAAATTTGCCAATTAAGAAAACATGTCGCTCAAGTTTGCGAAACAGTTGCCTCGTCCGACCCGAGTCTCTGAATTCGTTAACGACTTCGGGCAACTGCGATAAATCCGTGTTGAACCGTTTCAGTCGGCTAGCCGGGGCAATAATTACATTCTCGGGATTACAATCGTTGATGCACGATAACGCCGTCAGGGCCGCTCGAGTGTCACATAAATCATCGATTCCGATGATCGGCTTAGGGAACTTCCAGCCGTCCCAAGTTTATAATTATATTCCGCGGCGGGCAACTTCGCGGCAACTTTGAGTTTATAGGAAAGCTCTGGCACCTAAGAAAATTTTACGCTCCACGGAATACACCGAGGCAGAATAATCGATCGGGGGTTCTGGATGAGCCTGGGATACGAAGGAGAACAGATGTGCTGAGCGATTAGCAGGTATAACTGCGTTACGGTGTCCTGCGGCACGTGGATCGTTGATCCAGAGGATGCCGGTGACTATCCCATTAACGAGCCTCGTTAGCTTCAATTTTATTATCGTTGCGCGAGCCAATGTCGATCAGTTTATCAATGGCTGGCTAGGAAAGAACAGGCGCGGTAACCGGGGAGGATAACGAGTTAAACCTAGCGGGCCAAGGAGGATCACGTCACATAGAGAGAATCTTCTCACGTGCCGTATTAATCCCCGTGGACATATTCGCATACGCGCGTAGATCTCCGCGGGCACGTGACCCAGGGGCGAAAGCACGTGGCCGAAATCGTCCCACCGTTATTGGATCCCGGTGTAATCTTGCCCGTGGATCTTGGAGCTGCGGCTTTCCGGTTTGGCGCGGTTCCCGCGACTTCCTCCTGGAAGCTTGTTAGTCGAATTATCCACCCTACCCATCGTCCAACTTTTACCGTCGGATCTACAGTGGCGCGGGAAAATTCCAGCCGCCCTTACACGTTCGCCAGGCGGTTGTGTTTAGGTACCTCGCCTCTGAAAGACTGCTGGGATACTGACGAGGGAGACTCGTCTTCTTAAACGGACTCGCTTAACGCATTTAGGGGAATTACTGTGGGGTGGAGTTGGGGAGATTGAGGAGTGAAGGGGGCTATTGATGACTCGTTGATGCGAGTATATTCGTGCACTTGCAGCGGGGGAAAGAAATTGAGGGAAGGAAAACGAGAGGTGAAGATTTACTCAGGGTTCTGGATGATAGTAGATCAGGGGCGTGATGTTGATGACAGATGGGAATTTAGAGCTGTGACTAGTAAACATTCCGAAAAAGGGTTTAAAAAATTCTTCGGTCTCTACTTTTTTAGTTATCTCCAATAAACCGATTTTTTATTAAGAGAAATACCTTGGGAATTTTTTTTATACAAATAATATCGTCATATTTCAGATTCAGCACCACAAGAAACATACAGATTTGCCGATTTTCGCGTACGTCTCAGTAACATGACTAAAATAGATCCATTGCAGATATAATTTTCAGGATTTTTTAGTAACTATGATTACTTTAAAAAAATATATTCCAAATCGGGGAACTCCATTCACTATAAGTGAAGGTTTACTCGTAAGCCTAACTACAAATGAAGAGTCTTAATAAAAAACACTGTAAGCACAAAAACTAAAATTCTACAGCGCGTAGAACATTTCCAAATATTTTTAATCTTTCAAGCTCAGCATATCAAAGCAGATGATTCACTTTCCCACCTCTGCAGCTCAATCATAATTTTTGAACCCCATCAGGAACCATTTTGACCCCGCAGCTAATTCAGGTCCTCTATTAAACCTGAACACATGAAGGAACTTTTGGGCCTTCGCAGCCTGAGGAGCAGCGATGAAACTCGTGAGGGAACATGACTCGAGCGTGGGTCAAGTATCTCGCTACGTTCTATCCACGACACCATGGTAGAACGTCCCCCATAGGCGAGACGCCAAAGTCGACCATCGGCGAAGTTTAACGGCAAGTTCCAAAAGTTTACGAGACGTCCGCGTATTTGTCGGGGGGATTCGGGGGTCGCCGAGGCGAGACAGGTTAAACCAAGGCCTGACCCTTTGCCCAGGTTCCGACCTGGACCTCCGTGTCGGCCCTGGCCGGAAGTTACTCGACACCCAAGGGAACCACGGGTAACTGCTGCGGAATTGCGTCGGCTCGATGATCACCGACAGCAACCAGGAGCATCGTGTACACGTATCTTAACCAAGGCAAACTACCCTCGATACTGGCCAGCCTTAATGCGTTTGTTGCTGCGAATCCGTCCACTTACGTGACAAATTATCGTGGCGCGTGCTGAATGTAGGTCACCTTCCTAGGCTGGGATCAGCCATTGACATTGCAGGCGTTCATCTTCATTCGGGATCCCACGGTAGAATATTACGATACTGGGTTTACTTGTCCAAACGTAAAATGGAGAAAGAAGAATCTAGAAATGGTAGTTTTGGCGCGACTGTTTTTTACATTTTTTGCCAAGTTTAAGATGATTTTACTAGCCATTATGATAATACTGTCCACTGCTTGCTTGTTTCCTCGAGATTTCCTGGAAATATATATCTAGTTTTTGTTGGTTCTTCTTTGTTCCTCTTAAATCGGTAGAAAATCCCGTTCTTCTCAATGGCAAAGAAACTCGGATCCGCCAATTTTCTTATACCGCCTGTTATTGCGAATGGAAATCGCCGCTACGCCGGTCCGTCCCCGCCAATTAATCATTGTCAACCGCGATTCGTTTCCTGTCCCCGCCCAGCTCACTAAATTCGGACCAGACACTGTCAATGAAAACCGAATTGACGACCACGGGTATAACTTTGACTCCCAGCACCCTGCTGGCGATTAATGGATCGCTGGCTTCGTTCTCGGCTTTGTCGAATAAACACTCCATTAATTCCTTACTTCCCGCGCAACCTTCAACTAGGCTATTACAATAACGACACACTTTCCTGTTTCCCGAATCACCGGATCCCAAAACCAATACCATTCCCCGGCGTCCGCAGTCGGATAACTCTTTGGAAATTCCTCAAACGCGTTATAATAATTCAGAATTTAACAACACAGGGTGAACGAACGCGGACAGACGTAGTCAGTGGAAGACCGAACGGAGCACGGACCTCGTCAGCGGTTAACAAAATGCGGATGCAAATGAAATCGATCCGGAAGTTCGTGCAGGGCGCAGCGCGAATCCGCAAAAATTTCAGCCAACTTTCTACTGGCCATTGCCACCAATCCCATTTCGCGACGGACCGCTATCTACGCGGCGAAATTTCCTCCAGCTGCTTGAGAGCTTGCTAGCCAGCTCTGAGTTACCTGGTCAATTAAAATGATAACAATTTTTGTCGAGGAAACTTTTTCCACGTCACACCGATCTCACGCTTCTGACTGTTCCTCTGGACATTCAGCGCGAGAAAAATATCCCTTAGATATTCTACGGTCACCGATGACACTATAACTCGATGGTAGAAGTATCTCCCGTGCGGTGATAAAATCCCACGGAATCACGGAAGAATTTTAAGCGCGCGAATATTTGCGCGAGGTATCGAGCCTCTAATAAAAACGTATTTCCTCGCTCTGCCGACCTGCGGGCTATTGTTCTTTACTTTCCAAACGAATACGACCAATAACAGTCAATATCCATTTGTCCGTTTCGCCGACGGTCGCGCGTGTGTGCCCGGGTGTGGCCAAAAAATCGGGGGGCTCGCCTGAAACCGTTTTAAAACGCTTCCGAACGATGCGATTAGGACGAACCCCGCGGTGCTCTTGCTATTGTGCCAGTGGGAGGGTGAGAGTGCGCGATTGATCGATCGCGGTTTGGATTTATACGAGTGCGAGGAAAGCAATTAAGTGCGGGTGCAACGTGGATGAGAAGGTAAAAGGTTGCAGATAATCGCGAGTCGACCTCAAGTTCGTCAAGATTTCGAGTAACGACAACCTTCAGACAGCGTCTCGTGACGCGACGTAGCCGATCGCGTGTGAAATTGTTCATTAAGAAGCACGAGGGTTATAAGTAGGGCTGGGACTATTTGTCGAATTATTTGGTATTCGAATATTTGAATACTACAGTTGTTCAATTATTTGGCGAATATAATTCGAATATCCAAGTATTCGAATACTATTCGAATATCCAAGTATTCGAATACTATTCGAATATTTGAGTATTCGAATATTTAAGTATTCGAATACTATTCGAATATTTGAGTATTCGAATACCATTCGAATATTTGGGTATTCGAATACTATTCGAATATTTCAGTATTCGAATACTGATGTATTCGAATAGTATTGGGTGAATTATAAATCAAGTTGTTGAGGTTCATTTGTCAGGGTGAAATCCTGTAAGCTAATTTTGACCCACTTCACACCATACTATTCGAATACTGCTCTATTCGAATACATCGATATTCGAATAGTATTCGAATAATAAAATTCGAATAGTATTCGAATAATAAAATTCGAATTGTATTCGAATAATAAAATTCGAATAGTATTCGAATAATAAAATTCGAATTGTATTCGAATAATAAAATTCGAATAGTATTCGAATAATAAAATTCGAATACTCAAATATTCGAAGTTCATTCGTAGCATTCGAATACTTGTAAAATATTCGAATATTAAATTATTCGAATAATCCCAGCCCTAGTTATAAGGAAGGCACGAAACGCGTACACGTTTTTCTTAGCCACGTGTTTCCTCGGTTTTTCTTAAAACCAGCTGCCATCCTTCGTCACGCCAAGCTACCCCCACAATTCCACATCCGCGCAGGCAAACTTACCGGCTCAGACTCTCTGTTTGTGGAAAAACAGAGAGAGGAGGCGGTTTCGAATGTTTAAATCTGTCGCTGCGAAGTGGACAGGGGTGAGACCCAGGGACGGGCCAGCGAAGTACAGCGGGATACAAAAGGAACAACAGTGGAGGCAGAAATATAGGGGGGAGAGGCCGATAGAGAGGTACACGCGCAGAAATTGCGCGTCATTGTAGCGGAATTCCGCTTAATCCGTTAATCTGTCGGACGTGGCCAGACTCCCACCGACGGTTTACACGTCCGCGTTAATCCGCTAGGAAGTTTCTAGCGGCGGCCGTGTAAAAGCGCCCCGTAATTTGTAAGTGACACAAGGGCCAGGCCCTCGAGGACACCCAGCGTGCACCAGTCGATATATGTGTCACGCTGTTTCGCCGTGGCACGGATTAAACCGTGCCGCTGTGTAAATTATCGTGATCCCGTCGACTCGATAAGAGTGATTGGCCCGTGTCTGGGCTCCATTGAATCCAGTCGACAGTCGATTATCGCGCGGCAGCCGATAGACTCGGAAGACGGGTCACCTTTGCTCGCCGATAAATCGTTTTAATCGGCGATCCGCGCCGGGGGATCCACGGAGAACGGCGTCGGGGATGAGCGACAGTCGTGAAGATTAACACCAGTTACTTGGGTAAAAACAGTGTCTAAGATATTGGGGTTGGTTTTATACTGAGTGTCCACAGAGAAGACTAAAAAATGCTGAGAACGAATGCTGTTTCTTCCCAAGATAATCTTATATAGAATTAAAAAATCTTTGGTTTTTTGTTCTAGGTAAAAAATTGAATGAGAAATCTTTCCACTCGTGGAACACTGTTTTTCCGAAGAAGCTTCTTTTATTGATCTGTGACGCCGCCATTTAAAATTAAAAAAATTAAAAAAAATTGTGGTCATACTTCAAGGTATGTACAATAAATGCTTTCGAACAGATTTTGTATTCCATATACTATACTCGCATAAATATTCTCAAAATCAGGCATTACCCCTAAAGGGAAATAAATGGTGCCTAATCAATTAAAGCAATCGTCATTTGGAAGAAGAACAGCATATTCGATTGGCTGGCACCGAGGAAGGCACGTATTTCGAGCTGCAGACGCACCGTTACGGCGGAACTTTACGAGGGAACTCGCGTTTATGGTCCAAGAGGCTGACCACGGACGAATTCGAGCTGTCCGAGCGGCGTATCGATCAACGTGACACGCGGACCGAGCCATGGAGGATCCGGCGAGGCCACGACCTCGCATAAAACAATATAATCCAGGTAATAGGATAACAAGCGGCGCGTCTGCCGGTCAACAAGGACAAGTACGGGCGGACGTGCCCCATTTCGCGTGCGAGCGACGAAGCGACCTTCTAATGCGACCACGGCTTCCAAGTGGTTGGACGGTGATTGCGCAATCCCAGGAACCGAGACACGCCGGAAATACGTCGTTCGAGGACTCGTCGAATCCCTCCTATCGAGATGGCGACGGTTTCCCCGATTTCGTGAACGAGCAAGGAAAAAAGTTGAACGAAGAGGGCTGGGAATAAGAACAGAGAGAGATCGACGGAGCTATTAGAGTTCCTCCAGCTGACGACGACGGCCATGCTGCGGAAGCAATCTAATTGCTGGTGCTGTCTTTCCACAATGTCTAACACCTACTTAACAGGCGATGGTGATCAGGAAGTTTGAATAATTGCGATCGCAACAGACGATAATAGCAAAGGCTTCAGAAATTCGGGTCAACAACCACTTTGGAGGCATGTCTGACCTGTGATGACATATACTACTTGAAATATACACCGTTCCTAGCAGAGATGGACAAAAAACTATTTGAAATAAAAATTTGTGTTAGAAATTTGTGTAAGAAAGTTTTATTTCAAAATAATTTTTTGCCCATCTCTGCTAGGAACGGTGTATATTTTAAGTAGCATAGGTCATCACAGGTCAGACATGCCTGAAATAAAAATTTGTGTAAGAAATTTTTATTTCAAATAATTTTTTTCCCATGTCTGCTAGGAACAGTGTATATTTTAAGTAGCATAGGTCATCACGGGTCAGACATGCCTGAAATAAAAATTTGTGTAAGAAATTTTTATTTCAAATAATTTTTTTCCCATCTCTACTAGGAATGGTGTATATTTTAAGTAGCATAGGTCATCACGGGTCAGACATGCCTGAAATAAAAATTTGTGTAAGAAATTTTTATTTCAAATAATTTTTTTCCCATCTCTACTAGGAACGGTGTATATTTCAAGTAGCATAGGTCATCACGGGTCAGACACGCCGTCCAAAGTGTTGTTTCACCTGAATTTCGTACACAAATTTTTATTTCAAATAATTTTTGCCCATCTCTGGTTCCTAGTAATCGCCCATTTTCAATTTTTCCTATACCAACGCCTATAATACAATAATATTACTGTCTATCATTCACCACCCACAAAACTGACACCTCTTAAAAAGCTTCAATACCCCCGTGAAGACGCTACTAGTGAAATCCCCCAGCGTTGAGGCGTCAGCCTCGGTTCGAGAGGGCATCGTAGAGATAATTTTACAGTGCCGTGAAACAAGTGGACAGCCAGCATGCCCTCGAGCGGGCCCGTGTCTGGCTGTGACGAAAGGATGACAAGCGGCGCTGGTAATGGAATTCCGTAGTTTCTGCGTGGAACGGTCGCGGGGAGTGAATCAAAGCGGCCGTGAGGCCACTCGTTGACATGACAATTGCACCAATCATCAATGCATGAATCACGGAGGGGGACAATCCACTTTGCCTTCGTCGTGCTACGTCGAGCCTCGTTACGCGTTGCCGTCACGTTGCGGAAAGTTCGATATCGATCGCGGCCAGCGAGGGGGGTGTGCGTGGCCGCGCGCGACCTTACGGCCAACGATACCCCGCGACTTCCGTTGGGAACGGGCCAACCCATGTAACCCCCGTAACTTCGGCTGAAACTAAACCGTCGGGACCCCGTCGCTCCGGCGTGTCTCCCTCGACGCCCCCCTGCCACGGCGTTTCCGTATCTTTTGCGCGCAGGAGCTTTCGCGGATGGGCCACGACGTCGAACGCCGGGACACCATGGATTAGAGAAGTTGGCTGGATCTTGAAGAGGGACTGCCCTAGACGAAGCGAGATTTCCTACTTTGCGAGGACGCGTCGTAAGAGATCTTCGAGGGATAAGAAATGCAAGTGTCTGATATGATTTTAAGAATTTAGAAATGATGTAGCGCGTTGCACGAGTAAGTGTGTTTGATGGATGGAGGTGGATCTTTGGTGAGAAATACTTGGAAATGGGATTCCTTGGTGTATTAAAGTGGAATTTAATTAAAGATGTATGCGTTTCTTTCTGAATTAAAAGCGACACAAAAGTGCAATTATTTCACTTTCATATCGAAACGATTTTCCTTCTCGACGGTGTGCAAAAAATGTTAGCTTGTTTCGAGACTATAGACAGCTGAGAATCATTCGCAGTTATCGTAAAATCATGTACCTTTTGCCGCGTAATATTTCCAGTCCGGCGATGACACATTTTCAACCGCACAATTTGGCGATTGTTTCCTGCGCCAGGGGTGGGGGCTGTCACTTCGTTATGACACGGCCTTTGTTAATTTAAACACGCGCGACGCGCCTGCCCTGTAATTCCTCTGAATGCGCGAAAATTGTAGACAGAGGGACGAAATTCGACGGCGGCCCGGCTCGCGTCGAATTCAATGCGGTCTAATCAAAAGGATCGCGGCGGCGATTTTATCCAATTGCTCGTTAAAGCGATCACTCGATACACGCGTAATAACAGGGACTAATTATCGGTAACTGCGGACTGGCGCGATGAGGAAACGCATCGCGAAATACCTCCTCGTTCTTTGCCGAGTGCCTATCGTTCAATTATCTCCCGAGCGAAGCTTCTATAATTCACCGCCCATTTCTCTTTGGCGCAATCACCTTTAATTCTGTAGAATAAGTAAGATGCACATACAGCTCAACCTACTTCTGTATTTAGCAAAATCCAGTATCTAACCTCCACCCAAATTAAATCAGTTAACTCCGAACAACAGTGAAACCCAGGCCTTCAAAAGCTAACGAATTTGCCCGCACCGAGGCTGCGACTCCATCCCTCAGTGAATCCTGGGAGGAAAGGAAGAAAAGGAATCATCGACAACAAGCTCATCCATCTGCCGCGATAAAGAGCTGGAAATCGGTGTTAATAACGGACTCGGGACGATCGCTCAAGACCCCTGCAGTCTGGCTGGAGCGGATTAAATTGAAAAATCACGAGCAAGGAGGGGGTCGCTTTGTCGAGTCAGATTACGCGTCGCGGAGATTATTCCGGCGACCGGTGGTGCGAGGAAGACGCGACGGCCACGGGAAATGGGGCGCAGAGGGGGAGGGGGGTCGATTAAGGAGATCAGAACGGAATTGCACTCTTCCGATGCAACGTCCTGGAGGAAGGGTGAGTCGGGCTGACGTGGTGAAGTGGCGTCCCAGAGAGGGGTAGGAAGGTCAGATTTTATCCTCCCCAGAAATTCCGCTGCCTTACACCTCTGCCTCCACTCTTTCATTCGGACGTTTCCTCTTCCTCTCCGGGGAGGACGGAGGTTTTTCCCGCTCGAAATTCGGCCGCACACTCGCAATCTCGAATTTGCATCTCGTTGCCAGCGATCCCCGTGCCGATCGTCGGGGGAATACGAACCTATCCTCCCCCTTGCCCCCCGACCAACCGAGGCGCGGGGCCGAAAGTTGACGGAAGCAGGAAGGGAGGGGATATTAGGATTCGCAGCCACGGCGCGGCGGATCGAAACGTTCGACGGCTGCATATAGAGAAGAGGTTTTATTCCACGGCTCCCTGTTATACTGATCCAGCCTGCAACCTCTGTGGCCCACTGTTTTTGCTTGATTGGTTTAAGTTTCGGGTTGTTACTCGCGAAACACTCCGCTGCACTCCCTAGTGGAAGCTACTTGCTAGCGACCACGTGTTTTGAAGATCTCTTCGAGGCAGAGTTTATGGCTGCGGGTCATTCACCTTGGAGGGTGGGAGTAAGGAATGAGGACTTTGCTTTTGGGGAAGGGGAAGGTTTCTGTGATAAACTATCGCACTGATTTATGTACGATGATTTGAGGAATTGAGATCAAAAACGGACTAACGAAAGTTATTGCGGAATTTAATTAATAGCAATACTAACCCACGTTGACAAAAATTTAATCTCTCTATAAAAATAGGATAGATAATAAAATAGGAGAGATTATATTTTTTTTCAACGTGGGTTAGTACGTCTTTGCTCTCAATGCCTCATTTCTGTGATCACTTGCAATAGTGGCATGAGGGTTCCTGGAGGAGTGTATTGATGCGCGGTGGAAAGAGTTACACATCATTTCGATACGGGAATCGTTGGTCACGAGCTTCTGGAGGATTCCGAAGGAGTATCTCCGTATCTCGTATTCCCCGGGGAACATACCGAGAAGGCAGGTAAACACAGTGTAACCAGCCGTAAGTGTACGCAGACGAGTCGCTGCGAGCTTCTTTGCCGAGGACAAGTCGCATCGTTCTCAATTTCCCCTGGCCGGAGCGGCTCCTCTGTATCCGTTCTGTGTTTATCTTCGGTATAATGCATAGAAAGCACCCGCTCCGCGATTGCATTCGTTACGATGCCCGGGAACGGGGAGTTAAGTCGACGACTGCGATAACAGTCTCTCTTTGGGTCGGGAGCACAGAAATCCTGGCCCCCTTCTCGCCCACTTCCCTCGTTCTTTCGTTACGCTAATGCCCCTATTCCGAACTTGCCCGAAAATCGAAGGGAATTCGCGCGAAGTTTCCAGGCGCGCCGCGATTCAATCGCTTTTCGAACGACCATCGAGAAGATGGGAGATAGTCATCGAGGTATAAAAAGGATGTTGGTTGTTCTGGGGGATGGTAATGAGCCGTGCTTTACGTGTTTCGAGGGGGAAAGTGATCTACTTGCGGAAATAAATGTCAGAATCTAGTGTGCAGTGGCGGGTTTAAGGAAAATGGTGGCAAACGTTTTGGGATACAAACTAGAATTAAAGATAAATGTTCTCGGCGCGAAGGTTCGGTCAATTTAATATCAATTTAATAATACTAGAATTTTTATAAAATTTAATAGTAAAAATTTAATAATACTAGAATTAAAAATAAATTTACGGGAGTGTGGTATGAAAATTAGAAGAAACCAAGAAAAATACAGTGTTTGGATAAAATCGCAATCTTTCTGGAATATGCAACTGCTACTGTATTTTGCAGAATTCAGACTTTTTGAGACACAGTAGCTTTGATTAGATGGATGAGGGACTTGAATTCCTAGGTGCCTATCAATCTTACCTGAACTTCTTTCTAGATTATCAGTATCTTCTTATCAGATTAGATTTCTGATATAAGTTTCATTCCTGTAGGTACTAAATCTCCAGCAATTAGAGGATTTAATTAACCCCAATGACCCTCACTTATAATTCCAATTTCTCTGTAAAATGTGGCAGTCCACGTGCCAACATTTTGATACTGCTTCAGAAAACTATTACCAAGTCTCTCTCTCTACCAAAAAAAATTCTTCTTTCCATACATCACACCCCGAAATTTCTACCTGCTACTTTACTGTCCTCGCAAACAGCCCCAAACTGTTATCCACGGGGTCACGCTCCATCGCCACCATGGAAGCCTGTCAATCGACTATTGCCAGTCAGAAAATTACGACTCCCGGTCCAAGTTCCAGCCAACTCGTCCGTTTCTCTCAAGTAGCCCTCGAAACGAGCCGGTTGACCAGGCCCGAGTTTCCCGTCTCTGAAGAGAGCTCCCGCCGATTCTCAAAGGATGAACTTCCCAGTTACCGCCTATTGATACCGTCGAATCACAGCAAAACCCTATCCCCTTTGCCTGAAAGGGACGAGGCGATCGTCTTCGACGCGGCCCCAGACCGGAATGGAACCGTCGGATCGTGCACTTAGCGAAGATTTACAAATTAACTCGTCCACGGTAAAAGGGGAGCGTCTCGGCGGAGAAGCTGAATGGGATAAGGATACTCCGAAGGAAAGCGGTCTCGACGAAGGAGCGTTAAATAAGGGAAGCTAATTTTCCAGAGTTCTTATTTGGCGCGGTTCGTTCTGCAAAGGCCGAGAGGGGATATCAAGAAGTTCGATAAATAAAGTTCGATATGAAAAGAGTTCCGAAGCGTTGAAGTGCACGTAGAATTTTTAAACACGAGTGAAGACGATATGCAGCTAATTTTCCGAAGCATCGGAGGCAACTATTGCCGTAGAAATATTGCCAAATCGAGGAAGACGCCCTTTCAGTTTCAAAGAACCTCGATTACTTGGAAGGCACTCAATTTTTCCATCATAAAACTCCGCGTTTTCCACCTCGTCGTGCCACCCTTAGAGCTCTCGATGAGGAACGGAGAACAGTGGAGAATCGGGAAGAAACATCGCTAAACGTGCTTCACTTCTGGACGCTCGAGTGCCTTTTGCAGGGATGCCGAACGTGCGCGTTCGCTCCGGCTGTTCTAGAACAGCGGCGTTTAAAAGCGAACGTCAGAAGAGCATTGTGTTCCGACCCGCGGCGATAATGGAGGCACGTGTTTCTAAACAGCATCCAATAAAACGCCGAGCTACCTCTCACTGGTAACTATGAGCCGGCTAATGTAACGAGCTGGTCGAGTGAGAAATAAACTGATTTCGAGCTCAACACCTAAACGAACGCTTGCGGCAACTTCGGTAGCTTCGTTTCGATTAGGGGTGGAAAATTCAGTGGTTGATATTAAAAATTGAGGTGAGGAAACCTTGGGTAGTTTCACGTCTGATATTAAAATCGAGGTAGCCAGAGGCAGTGCGATATGAAAATTGAGAAGTTGAACTGTGAAACTTGAACTGTACGAAGTATTATATGGTTATACTACTGTGATCACGGATTTCAGCTAAGGTAAAGGACCCAGTTACTGACATCTGACCAATTACTATCACCTTAAGCTATTTTAGTTAAAATAACGAATAAACAAACTATAGAATATAATCTATAGTATAGATTATAGATTAAAATACATAATTCTTTTTGTGTATCACTTTACAAGTTTATTTATTCGTTATTTTAAGTAAAATAGCTTAAGGTGACAGTAATTGGTCAGGTGTCAGTAACTGGGTCCTTTAAACTACTCCAAAGTCAGCTGTCTCGAAGAACCCTCGAAGAAGAAGACCCAAAAATCTTACTAAATAATATATACCACCTATCCAATAAATTTAAAGGACACCGCAAACAGGAAGGAGCTGAGAGCCCCAGTTAGCCTTCAAACAATCGTCCGGCGTATCCGCCAAAAGGGAAACTTTCGCGACTAATTGCTCTCACCGTTCCCCCGTTCTCTCCGCCGGTTAGCCCCGAAATCGTTCTCTCCTAAGATGCACTCCCCAGGGATCATGTTCGACGAAGCAGCCTCGCCTCGAGGGGAGACGTTGCCATTAACCGTCGAGTATTTAGTTTGCTAGCTGGCGTCGGAACGGGAGGGGAGGCCGGGCCACGGAGGGAAGGGTAGAGGCGTAATAAGATAGGTGGATATAGGGGAAGCGTGAATGCACACGGGGAAAGAAACGGAACGGACGTGGCTGAAGTAGCGAGCAAGGAAAGAACAGAGGAGAGGAGGAGAGGAGAAGAGAGCCGAGGAGATGGAGTGCTCTCAGCAAATTGGAGAGTCCCGGCCTTTTCTATTGCGTGCCCGTTTCCATTCGCACGGAAACATCGGTGCGCCTCTTTTCCTTCCCTTTTCAACCACCCCAGCCCACCCACACCCTCCCCTCCTTCCTGGTCCAGCGTCTCTCTTCCCGCCCAGACCCTCGCTTTCTTCTTCCTTTTTTCTCTGCCCCTCGCCTTTCTGTTTCTCCTGCTGTTTCACCCCCTCTCGACGTGGCCTCGTTCGTTCCGTCGCGCACTCCGGGAAAATAAGTGGCGAGGCCTCGCAACGAGGGTCACTTATCGTCACCGGCCATCTGCGGGCATCGCGACCGTCCTCGTGGATGATGCATGCGCCCACACCGCCTCGATAAGACGGCGATATTCATCTCGCTCGACGAGCAACCTGTGACACGGTTTAGGGAGATGTCCTCGGGGTGCGCTCAGCTGATGAAGTCGTTCCTTGTTTCTTGTGCGGTGTGGATTTTTATTGGGGGTGGCTTTCGGCGCGAGGGTGGATGGGGAGGAGGGCAGATGGATAGATGAGTAATTGAGAAAAATTGGAAATGAGAATTCTTGATTGGGACCACAATTATGAAAATTATGGAAATTTGCAAAAATAGACAGATAGGGTAGATGCACCATTTGTGGCCACTTTACGATATTGTAGCAGTTTTGGTCACTTCTTAAAAAATATAATACTTTTCCGTGTAAGTAATAAATGTAACCTTATATTTCGGGAGGTATACTAAACAAAATATTTATGATGTGAAACTCTCCACAGAATAATGATCTGCAAGTAATTTAAAAATAAGATAATTATGCACATGGCCAAAAACAGTGCAATGGCCACAAACGGTACATCCACCCTACTGTATTTTCTTATGTTCTTTTTTTTTAAGAAAATATAAATCCTCAAGAAGGAGAAATTGCGTTAAAGTACTAATAGAAAAAAAATTGATACTAGTCTCAAAAAATCGTGTATCGACTGCGTGAAATTTTCACGCGCCCCGCGCCAAAGGAGAGCGCGCCAAAAGCGGGGTCAGAAATTTTCAATTGCCAGTGCACTTTCACCCGCGGGGGAATTTCCAGCCGCCCGTTTTCCTCGCGTTTTCCCCGCATTTTCCTCTGCCAGTGGACCTTCTCTGTGCCCCAGAGGAAAAAGGAAGGGAAAGCTGAAAGCACGGTCTTGCCACAACCGCTCCTTATCGCCGCGGTTATCAACACGCGCATTCATAAGAGGAATCCTAATTTCCCCGTTCTCGGCTGCGCTGTTGAATTCCATTTTTATCGCGCCAGTGATACGCTGCAAATTTTTGTCACCCCTTCCCCTCCGCCGGAAACGATTACTCGGTTCTGGAAATTTTGCTGCGATCGAAAAGAATTCTTTTTCGTATCTTATACTAATCGACACAGTGTATTGCAAAAAAATAGTGATATTATTAAAGAAACAATATTTCAGAAATAAAATCTTTCAAGAATGATGGACGTAAAATGGCGAGGGACAATGCAGTTGTCGTTAGATCGTGATTAGGTGAATAAAATTCCGTGTTTAATGTAATAGGACCGACTATGGTTAAATGGAAGGGAGTGCCGCCGATTAAAATTCAATGAAACTAATTGTCCCGGGGACGAGGTCGTTCCCGACTTTTCCATGTTTCCCGCGGCCGTCGACTTCCTCGGCAACGGTCGCTCATTCCTAACAGATCACGATGTGGATTAACAAGACGAACGTGACGAATGGAGAGCTTTATTCGTTACGGGGGTGCGGCGGGACCTTTTTTCCCTGCCTCCCCCACGATCGATTTGTCGAGCTGCGCGGCCATCGTCACCGCGGAACCAGATTTATTGCAGCTTTCCGCCACCGCCTCTTTTTTTTTTCTCCCGTCACTTTTAACGCCGTCTCTTTTTGCCGAATTTTCCCCTTGCAAAACGAAAAAAAGGAGGAACCGTCCCGGCAGGCATGATATTTTCTCCGCCGCGCGGAAATTTCCACGTGTAAATCTCGACCCGATCGTTTGTCCAATGCGAAGCCTTTTCCCCTTTCAGAAGTCGACGTTTACGAAACACTTCTGAACATGATTTTGGCTCGAAAGACAGTTGGTTGCTTTGGATATTGCAAAGTTATCGGGGCTCCGTTACAATGGCAATTTCTCAGGTAATTGCCGATAATTGATCCACGTTAATTGGGTTCCTGTTGAATTAATTTATGCACACGCGCAATCACTTTGTTGCTATAATAACACAAACAGTCTCTGCGTACATCAAGCGACATCGTTGCGCTCGGGGAGACAGTAATTTGCTCGAGTCATAATACGTGCGCAAACTCCACATGCAAAACAGCCAGCCCGCGTTATGAATAATAACAGAAAGTAGTTTTATTAGCTAACGACTCACGTATACCATCAACTTGCTTGTTCAAACATAATTCGCTGTACTCCCGGCCGCGGTTATATACCAATGATGTAGATTTCAGAAAGGAGACACTCGAAATCCATTCGGAGCGTCGCCCAGCATTCTGATCCTTCTTTGTTTATTATACGCTTGTCGGATCTCGTCACGCGAAATAACGGCTGTGTTATTTCAAATCCAGTCAATTGTGGACAGGCGAATGGAGTTGGGGCAACTTCCGTCGGGAAATATCATTAAGAGTAGCATATTGTAGAAGCAGGTTGAATATTGCGGGTCGAAAAGATCTCCAAAATTGAGAATGAAAGGGATACGATAAGGTTTTATGGTGGGGGGTTCAGGTTCGATAGATTTTTGAACTTGGATGATCGAATCATCTATGAAAATTAAGAAGAACGATTGTATATTTTGGAAATTGTTGAGGAAGTTCTGATTTTGAATTTTCGGGTTTTGAAAGCTTGGAATTAAGGAGGTTTTGTTGTGAATGGCTAAGAAAAATGTTTAATGTCGAGGGCACTAATTTTGAAGGCTCAACCTGAAAACTTTTGATCCTGGAAGCCTTTGGACTAAGACCAAAGAACTCTTAAGGGATTATACTCAGTCAGCTTTCGAAAAAGGACGTGATTTTCGGGAATTTTTGGTGAAATATCTACTGTATATTCCTTTAAAACTATTTGCTTATTTTAAAAGTACATATATCAAGAAACTTTTAGTAATTTTATTATAGAGAAACATTAAAAAATGAACGAATAACTTTTCTTTTTCGAAAGCTGATTAGGCATAAGCCTTTAACATTTTAATATCGGAGACAAAGAAACTGCGATTTTAAATAATGCACTACCATTGAAATTTGAAGAATAAACACCGAAGAAGCTCCGAAACATTGAAGATACACAAACAGCTAAGAAGTACCTAAAATAGAAACATCCTAAATAGTTCTGCGACGGCACCTCAACAGGAAAGTAATTGAAGAAATTGTGATGTATGATAGTCGCCTTATAAACGGCACAGAATAATGTGCAATACTACGCGCGTAAAGTGTCCAGAGGGACCGTCTTGTGTCACACCATTCTTCCCGATTGTGTGGTCACTACCGTCCCCCCAAATGGGGAAAAAAGACACGAGAAGTGGGAAAAATACAACATTTGATGACAGAAACGCAGACAAAAATAGAAGCTTGACGCGGAAACAAATCTACAAAGCAGCATATTTTACAAGCTTTGTTTCCTTTGTTTCCGCGCTCTGCAATTTTTACATTACTTTGAAGACCTACATTAGTTAATTAATTAACATTGCCACCTCTCAGACACCCAACAGAATGTTAAAATTCATAGACAGAGGCTTTATTATTCTAATTAGGTGCATATTAATTTTATTTAAAAATGCTACGCAAATACTGCATGCTCTATGAGTTTGTTTCATCTTCCACTGCTGATAATGCGACGCAGAGTATTAGGTGCATAGCTTGCATTACCGAACTGAATTATGAAACTGAAATATTCATTTTTCCCTCATCACCGTAAAATAGTTTCGTATAATTCGATACCGCCCTCCGAAGTATGTATCGTTCCTCTAAAGAGTTAATAATTTTACGCTTCGGAAATACCGATAGGTCCTCGAATATTCGTTGCTTCAGATAGGAGAAGAGGAACCCGCTTTCTATCAATAAAGGTAGAGAGTTAACATACCCTAGGATCACTTCAGCGGCGTTTCATCAGTTCCTTTATAATTTGATGCCCCAGGCAGCTGGCGATCCCCTTAATTCGACCTGTGCTCAACGCTGGCTTGCCTCGAGATTGAACCAGTTGCTCTAAACCTCTATGTGCGAGAACAAACGATATTCTCATGAATACGAAACGTTTTCAAATTATAAGTTTGCGGGATACTACTAAGAGAATATTAACAAATACCTTCGAATTAAGATTGGGAAATGTTTTCTCATTTTTGGGTGGTGAACCAAAAGAAAAACTTAGTTTTATTAGCTCTAGTCTTTAATTCTTATTCTTTTAACGTTCAGATTTGTGGCGTTTTTGGCAAAAATAAAGGGAAGTGTTTTGTATTAAATAAATTAAATAAATTAAATTAAATAAATTCTAAGTTTTATCATTTTCTACAATTACTCGAGAAAGCTTCCTTAATTAATAAATCATACACATTCCTAAGATATCCTAATAAGATTGATCAGCCCGCAGAAACTTCGCTATGAGATTAAGAATCTGAAAGCTACTTCCTTTGGGGTCGAAGTATATGCGAGATTTTTCGATCGTTGCTCAACAACCGTAAAAAATGACAGCTGTCTGAGAGCTTCCATCGCGGTGCAGACAGTTCTTCCATGGTTGGATCAGTTTCCCGAATGCTTTTCGTGAAGGGGACAGGATTCATGTGGTTGTACGTCATGTTATCGAAACTTTGCCTCGTCTTTTCCGCGACGGTCCCATCAGAACGATGGGTACAGCCCGTGCAGCCATCTTATCACGATGGAATCGCCGTAAAACAAATAGCCTGGTTAGAAAAGGAAGGATCACAAACCACCACGACACAACTATGAGTCGAAAAGAAGTGCCTCAGAAAATTAGAAAAATTCTCCCACTTCAAATCTTTCAAATCTTTCAAACTTCTATAAAATAGAAAAAAGAAGTCAGTGAATTGCTCCACATTTTGCACTGTGCATCACTAAAAACATAATAAAAGACTGGAATACCAGAATGAAATATCGAGACCCTCAACACCCTCCAAAACTATCGTCGACACACTTACCAAAACAACCCCCTGAATGCTCCAAGTTACACAACACGGTAACCCAATATCAAAATGAAATATCCAACAGGCCACGTTTATCTTCGCCCCCGCGACGCCAGGTTCAATAGAAGCACATTATCCTCGCGGAGGAAACCGATGTTCAGAGAATCGGAGATTCGGCGATCCGCGTGGCTGGTAAACTGCGTCGCGTAATGCGAGGAGCGGCCGTCAGAACAATGCGCGAAAGCTCGGCGATCAGCCGAACAAAGAAAAGTTTATCCTCGAACAAAATCCCGGTCGTAACTCGTTTCCCCCTATTTTTCTTTTTAATAACGATCCGCGATTAATTCCATGCCCGGGTAACTCCCGCGGCCAGAACTCCGCCGCCAATGGAGTGACTGCGGATGAATAGAGGCAAACACACAAGTTGGAGGGGGAGGTACACCGAAATTCCCATAATTTCCAGAGTACAGAGGCAAATAAGCGGTTGCAGCTGCAGTTCCGCGCTTCTGTCCTAGGGTAAAAACGTTTAACCGCGTGCACGAGCTCGGAATACAAGCCCGGGGGACCGGGATCGCCTGTTATTTGCCAGGCGTGCCTCGATGCCGCGCGATATAATCGTGTCTCGGTATCGGTACCCTTGACACGGGGCCAGCGTCTCGATAAATCAGAAATAATGCTAGAATGTCAGCGGTGGGAAGATAGCGTTGGGAAGAAGAAGCCCCGGTAACGGAAGCTGCATGCTAATTTTCCCGCGGCGCCCACTCCTTGCTGATATACTGCCGCGAGTAATTAGGGGATGGTGTATCTGAACGATTTAGGGGAACGAATCGAGTGTCAGAGATAAATGATGCTGGGAATTCATTGTGGTACCAATTTCAATGTGCTCGCCGTTTGATAGAGTGAGCTGGGGTGTGTGAACCAGTGGGAGTCTTCTAATTAGGGGTGGTTCTTTGGGGATGTTCCGTTGGGAGAGAATTTTGTTACTTAGGATTAGAATATTTGTATTGGAAAGGATAGAAAATGCCAAAGAAGTGTCCACAGTGAAAGAGTCTTAATTATTTTAAGTAGTATGTTTCGTACTATGTCAGACAAGACTAAGAAACTTTTTCTTCGCAGTGGAATTACCAGCCTTTAAATATTACAACACACTACAATCGTGTTAAATTGCATTTTGCAATTTTTTCCTTCTATATCATTGGTATTATTAATTATTTCGTTGTTGTCATTTAAAACCCAGCCAAGAAGGCCTCCCAAAATTCGAATATTTTCGAAACAGAGCTGCAGGTTAATCCCCCAGTCGAGTTCCTTCGAAATTATTCTTCCCAGACTCGCCTTCTCGGAACGGAAGCGAGAATTTAACGCGCGCACGGGTCTTCGACGATGGGACGATTGGGGGAGGCTCACTCTTCCGTGGAGCCGGCTGGAGGGTGGAAAGGAGAGCGCGAAAAATGCAGACATCGCGGAGAAACGAGCCTGAATAATTCAACTGTTTCGAGGGGAACGAGAGTGCGGCACCCAATGAAGGGAAACCACGCGTATATACATTTTTACATTCGCCCAGAGCGAAGAGTTATCGCTCTAGCCCCTGCCCGTTCGTTTCTCCAACCCCCATCGTCCATTAAATCGTAGAGACTAATTAGAAAATTAAAAATACCGCATCGCTTTCGCGGCGATACAACGAACGAGTAGAGCTACATCCGGGGGGCTGCCTTAATTGCCTCGACCGTGAAATGATTTCATTACAGGATCCTGGGAAACCTTTGGCGTGTAATTACTTGATAGCATTCAACCCTCCCGGTGAATTTACCCGTTCTGGGGATGCAGGCTGATTACATTAAACGAATCCAGAAAATGCATCCTAAATTGTTCCTGGTAAAGTTTACCGCAATTTTAATGCAAAACGTGAAACTAAGTATTGTAATCCCTTTCACCTTCAAATCTTCAATCTTTACAGAGTTACTTCCAAGCAAACGCTTTTTAATCGCCCAAGACGATTCGCGTAAAGTGGAAAACACCTAAAGCATCGCGAGAAAAAAAATAGCCAAGCGTTCGCTAAGCTCCCAGGAATTCCACCCTTCGCCACTCGAACGGATGGGTGACGATCGAATTAAATCATCGTTCGTCGCGCGCCTCGAGCGCGTAACCAATCGAAGAAACTTTCCGCGCGAAAAGAGACTTCCTCTGTGAAAGTTCGATCGTGTCCGGAACGCCGTGGAAAGGGGAGGGCGGGGGGTGGGAACGCACGTGGGAAAGGGTGAATTTTCTGTGGAAAGTTTGAGCGTAAGGATCTCTTACCGACGCTAAGGGGTGAAATATTGAATCTCTCGGGGGCAGAAAGAAATGTAACTCGCATTTTCTTTTTCGTACTTTTCTCGGCCGGGGGCGGCTTCTTCCGGTCTGTTCTTGCACACGTACAGAGAACTACGGCCCCATACGGATCGCGATGGTCCTCGTCATACGTGCTCGACATACTCCTCGAAAGTTTATGACAGCTGGCCCGTGTACCCGCGGATAGTTTATCGATCTTGGCCACGATCGAGGCTGGATCGGGCCTCGGGTCTCGGGGAACGGATACGAGATGCAACAGGGACAGATCTTTCGACGAAGGATTCTAGTTTTTCGAGTTTCTTTGCCGTCCCCTGCATGGGTATTCTACTGTCTGACTTATTATCTAGTTTTCTCCTTGTTTCTAAGAGTTTTTGTGTAGAGAGAGTTGTGACAATGAGTGTGTGGATATCTGGGTAATGTAGATCCACAGAAGAGGCGAAAGGAACTCAGTGAGGATTTTTTTGCAAACTAATTAAGTTTTTTATGTACAAATTATTCTGTGATTATTCTATGAATGTTGTCTGTATTTTTTGCTGCAAGGGATCTCTTTTGTGTTCGAAGAAAACGTTCGACAAAGACCAGCTTTAGCATGCAAATGAAAGTGTAGAATGGGTGACACTGTGCTAGAAGTTGTTTAAGGAAACGACCTGATCAAGGAGATCTTAGTTGCAACGGTGAAGCAGAAATGCCTGCCTGCAATATGAGAATTCTTTAAGTAACACGGCTGCTTCATAATAAAGTCATATCGAAGCCATTATCTCGCGGAGGAGCTTAGCTGCATAGCTTTTACGGACTTCTCTCGAGAGCTTTCGAGACAAGCGGGAGTGCCCATAAAGATGGATAGATAAAATTGTGATCGTACAAAGCCACGTCTACTTTCACGCTGTATATAACGAGAACGTTGTAATTTACGAGAAATTCGAGAAATGGGCGGAAAATTTCAGCCCCTTTTCTACGCATTACCCGAATAGAAAAAAGATTGGAGATTTTATAGCGATAGTAGGCTGGAGTAAGCATAAGGATGTCGAGGAAGGAACAGGTTTGTATCTCTACTGCTGACAACTGATAATCTGAAACAAAGTAATCTCATCCCCCTTGAAACTAAGCACCCTTCGTGTCTCTCACTTTCTCGTAACTTGAAATGCAAGGGAAATACTCAGCTCTACGGAAATCTACTCTCACAAATACCTCAGCTCCCACCAGAGAATTTTTATAATCAAACATTTTTAATAAGAAAATTATTCGTCACTCTTAAAGAACTTCCTTTTATTTGCAATGCTTGTTCGAAAGTATTCTCCCAAAAATTGATTCGAATAAAAAAATATTCGTTAGTAAATATTCTTTTAAAATAATTATTATTTATAAAATATTCATTTTAATCGAACACAACTTTATTAAAATAATGCCCAACTGTGGCCCCTACAGTCCAAGCAAACACACAACCCCCAAGGAAAGTACACAACCCTCATCGATACACTTGGTAGCCTACCCTAGCAAAGCGTGACCAAAGCACCCGAGGCACTCCGCGCCTCCTCCCATCTCGGTCAAAGGAACGGAGCATCCCCCGAGGAGGATGGTCAAGATGGCTGTCGCGCGACACCGTGCCACCATCTCGAGGTGGAAAAGCGGCCGAGGTAGGACACGCAGATAAGTAGGTACATCTGGACCAGTTGGCCGGCCGCGTACATGTGAATGCCGTGAATGCTCGAGGCCCGACATCACGACGGTGTATTAGTACCGGTAATTCCGCCACGATGCACCGGACGTGGATCACGGCGGAAGATAGATGACATTGTTTCCTGCGTCCCAGGAGAGGCAGACAGAGGGGGACGGGGACAAACAGACAGAGAGAGAGAGCGAGAAGAGAGGGGGAGGTAGCTGAGAGACGAGAAAGCACAAAAGCACTTCAACGGAGAGAGAACAATGATCGAGGAACAGAGAGGAGCTCAATAGATTGAAAAGGGCGAAGCAGTGTTTGCGGAGGAACAGGGACGAACGAAGTGGCGGTGACAACGGGCCCGAGCGGAACGCGGAAAGAGGATGCGGCCAAGTGTGCGCGGGAAGAGGAGGGCGCGGCGATGGAACAAGGGGAGCCAGGGCGAAGAGCTGAGAAAAACGCGCGGCGGGGATGAAGTTCCACGGGGGAGATCGGTGAAAGGAGAAAGATTGTAGCCACCGAAGGGTTGAGGGTGGCGGCGATCGTTCCGCTCTCCTCCCCTCCTAGTCAAATTGTCGTTTGCAGCGCGCCTAGGAGGCCGTCGGGGCGACGTGCTCGCAGGGGGGGGAGGCTGGCGATGATAACAATGATAATGACGATGACGAGGAGGGCTCGAATGACGGAGCTGCGGCGTCGGGGGTGCTACGCCTCGGGAAACAATGCTCGCTGAATTTCCGCTCCGATTATTCGGCGCCGCTGTAATGCGCAGAACGAGCGCCGAATCTGATACGCGAGTCTCGATGCAAGCTCGAATTTCGCGAACGTCTCCCGCGACCTGGGGTTATGTAAGTCGATGCTGTTTGGGGTGACGTTGGTCGGTGGGCTGCTTCGAGAGCTTCTCGCGGGGGTAGTGGTCGAGTTTGGGGGAGGGAATATTTGCAGTGAAAGTTGCTGTGAAGAAGCTACTTCTAATAGGTGCAACAGTTTTAAATAGAAATAAGATATTCGGGGGATAAATACAGGGTACCTTGCCTGAGGAATATCTGATACTGGCGATTATATTTACCCATACAGCACACTTCGGTGCAGCTGTATTGTAGGAACGTTGCTGCAATATTGCATTGTTGCAGGTTGCATTGCAATATTGCCGTGCATTATTGCAGTGGCAATGATCCTACAATATTGCAGGAATATTGCAAGAATGTTGCCGTGCAATGTTCCATTGTCAATGATCCTACAATATTACAGCAATAGTGCAAGAACGTTGCCGTGCAATGTTCCAGTGGCAACGATCCTACAATATTTCGGCAATATTGCGCGCAAATCGATGTGCAATGTTTCAATGACAACGACCCAGCAAAATTGCCTACACATTGCCGTGCAATACTATGGTGGAAAGATTGCAATCTCGCACCGCAATATTTCCGAAGAGTTGCAGGATCATTGCCACAATTTTGCCCTTTCGTTGCAGAATCATTGCCAGAACGTTTCAGGACTACATGTTGCTGCCACAACATTGCAAAAATACACACCTGCAATATTGCGAAGGCGGATATAGAACTGAACCTGCAATGTTATGGTGCAACATTGCAATCTCGCACCGCAATATTTCCGAAGAGTTGCAGGATCATTGTCACAATTCTGCCGTTTCGTTGCAGAATCATTGCCGGAACGTTGCAGGACTACATGTTTGCAATGCTGCCGGAACATTGCAAAAATACACACCTGCAATATAATGCAATGACTAAACCTGCAATGTCTCTGCAATATTATAGTGCAACATTGCAATCTTCCACCGCAATATTGCCGATACGTTGCTGCAATGTTATGGTGCTGTGTGGATAGTGCGGTGGAACTTCCACTGAAGACTCACGAGTGGCCTTCAGAGTCACAACTACCCCCTTGTCCAGATAATCCTACATCACGCCGCGTCCCCATATCTTCCCACCGTTTATATCCTAACAAAATTCGGTGGTCCCATAGAGAAGCATAACCGGGACGTGACAGAAGGCGAAGAAGAATGGAAAGTACACCGCTCGCGAGGAAGCCCGCTCTTTACGAGCACGCCGCGTATTGTTCGCCCTCAGCAAGTCCAAACTTTTACGGCGAGCCAACGAGTAGTTATAACTCCCGATATAAAACGGCCGTTTATTTCTTCCAATAAATTTCGCGGGGTCCGAGGGGCGACTCCTCAGGGGATTCTCTCGATCCGTTTAATCGAATTTACAAGTGGTCCCGTTGGATTCCCTCTCGAGAGGGGGGAGGAAGTAGGAGACCCACGATCCGGTGTCTCTCCCTTTCCAACCCTCTTCGCAGCTTCCCTTTCTTGACACCTTTTCCCGCGGCCACGACGCTCTAACACCCTGGATATAATATTTTAGGATAAAACCCGTCTAGGGAAGAAATAAAATTGTGGAACGCCACCGGCCCGACCGGATTTATATCGCTCGAGGCTGGGTCAAGAACGAGATTTACGATCGGCACACCTCCCGCGACGGCGATCTCGAGGATGACATTCAGAACGGCCCCGTGAATTATTGGAGAACGTACAAGCGAGTTTCTGTAAATTTCTTCGACGCCGCGCGTCCGCCGCCGCGGCTAAACTGACCGATAACTCGCCGGACTTCCTTGGGACCGTGTTAAATTGCGATTGGGGGTTGGATGCGATAATGGAGAAACTTTTTGGGGTTTATTCTGGGGTCCTGAGGTTTAGGGAACCACCCTTGGAGAATAACGAGGATTCTCGAGGGTTGGGAATACATTAAGTACTTTACTCAAGTTTTCAAGTACGAATTTTTAAGCCAGCTTTTTTGGAAAACGAATTTATTCGGGGGTATTCTGGGTTAGCAAGTTTCGTATGGGAAAATGAGATGCAAGAAGTGTGGCTTGAAACTTGTATTCTACATGTGAGAACGCCAGGGAAAGAGTGTGAGTAGTAGAGCACCGTGTGTGGTCAGACGCTGGGAACTGTGGGAACTGTGAGAGAAGCAACTAAAGCAGTCTTTCTACTTAAGACTCTTAAATTATACTTCACTTTACTTTCAAAGAAGTCATTTGACTTTCCTTCCTCAACTATTATAAAAGACTTTCGTAAAAGGAAGTTGAAGGAAGAGTATGCTTTTATATACCACTGATTCTTCTTCGAGATAAAAAGAATACGTATAACACAGCAAGGTGTACAAATTGTCAGGTAATTATCCTCTCGGCACTAGCTTGGAGCGAGAAGTATTCTCAAATAAAATGAAAAGAACATTTTATTACCCTTTTACTACTGAGAAACTTTGCACTTTAAAGAGGAACTGAGTAAATATATTCCTACCGCGACTGTGAAATGCAGTAGAGAGTAATTTATTTAGCAACAGCGAAAAACACGTATACAAAATCAATAAATTGTTACGTGTATGATGCTTTCCCAGCCACTTGAAACGCTTCGCTCCATGTACGTACATGTATGTACAGTAAATTGGCTGGCTCGTACGTGCTAATTTCACTAGACAAAGCAGGCCGTGTTTGGAGCGTGGGTACGCGATACGCTTGACTTTAATCGCGTAGAAAAATGCGAGGGTCCGAGAATGCTGCACGGTGATATCTCATTTTCGCTTTGTGCTTGACAAAACGGAGCACGAGTTCGACGAAAAACACGGAAATTGCGAGGAACTTTCAACGCCCCGCGAGAGCATGAAAACGGAAACGACGAGAGAGACAATGCTTCCTCTGTCGCCACGAAAAGGATCGTACACGTTTTCGCAGTTTTCCCGGGCGTGATGCATTCGCTACTAGATATCGGATAATTTGTATTGCAATCTGTCTTGTAAAGAGTGACTTGGAACGTGATAAAAAAGTAAAGGGAAAAGTCTCGAGACGCTAAGACATCGATTGTTTTGTATGAAAGACTCCGCGTTTGTAGTTTTGCAGTGAATTAAATCAAACTCCAATTTTGTTGTAATTAGTTTCACTCAGGATGGAAATAAATTTGTTTATTTCGTTAATTGAATAACCTTATGTATGCAGATTTTTTATTTACCAAGATAATTATAATAGTGGAGATGAAAATTAATTTTTAATTCTTATCTAATTTTATTCGATTCTAATATGATTTTGTGAAACATAATTAAGAACCTGGTTGGAAAATCAGAATCTAATATATTCTTAAAATTATACCATCACGATTGTCCATATTTCATGAATTTTATTTGTGGATATGGAAAATTTAGAAACAAAAAGAAATTTATATATAAGACAATATAGAAAAGAATGAGTGCAGAAAAATTGTATCGCATATAAAAAATGATCTAATAATAAATTTGTAAATGCAAAGGTTTATCTATTGTAAGTATTCTAAAGAAATTTTGCAAAGATGTTAGAGAAGAGATTCAAATGACTCACCAGTTGCCGCCATGACACTCGCGTGTTAACCCCCTTTGTTCGTGCTGTGACCATCGAAAAGCCGGCGTAATCTTCGTTTACCATTTCGCACAGTATGCATTCGAATTTCAGCCGAAAACACTGAGATTATTATACACGCGATTTGAACAAGTATTTTTACGAATAATTGCACACGTAATACACCACGTAAAGTCTGTGAAATTTAGACACAAAGTTGAAATTTTGATACTATACAATCGTAAATGCCGCGTCAAACACAGCTTCCCGGAATCTATTTAAATGAATGAAAAACACGCGTTTGTGAACATGGTTATGAATAATCTAAGACTACTATGATTCGATTAAATCAATTAAACAAATTTAAAGGAAAAAGACCGGACTACGACACGATGCAACCGCACCGAACTTCGAACTGCGACATCGAGCTCTCAGTGCCATCTGTAGTACCGTCCACAAAACATTCCCCACGAAATCATCCTCAACCAATAATACCGCACGCGATATTATCATACAAGGTGTTTTACGTCTCTACCGTAAGGGGGATACAGTTTCCTGTTTCTTTTAGTTCGTGATACACATCCGGTACGTCTTACGGTGTAGCGGTCCCGTATTTATTGCTTAAAATATGTTAAATTAATTAAACCAACAAAATAATAATAGCCTTCGATTGTTCATAAGCGTTCCCTGATACCGCGTAATAAATATTATCATCGTACTTCGCGTATTTTTCATTGATCCGAATGGATTACGGGCAGCTGTGTTACACACGACATTTCCCATCGCATAACAACAAAAACGTGTGATTATTAATAAAATTCTAACACGATAACGATACGCTTTTTTCGCAAATTACTGAGAAATATCGAGCCAAAAGTATCTCGTTTTATTCCCACAGTGGAATCCTGTTTAATTTCTATCGTAATTAGAACGCCGCTTTGCCATAACCTGAAGCACTTCGCGAAGTTCAGAGTTGGTTTAATAACTTTATCATATCATATGCTTTTCCCTCGAGACTGTGCCTTTCGAATATCCGAATACTCTAACGTACTTCGAACTGTGAAAAAATGTGCCGTCTAAACTGTGACTTACATGTTTAGAAATGGCAGACGCACCTGCAGAACCAAAAGCCAAAACAAAACCGACGAAGAAGCCGAAGGAAAAGCCCGTGGCAGATGTTCCTTTAAAGAAGAGACCCTTCAAAAGACACGGGCGTCTGTACGCTAAAGCCATTTTCTCCGGTTACAAACGCGGCTTGCGTAACCAACATGAACACACAGCTTTGCTGAAAGTTGACGGAGCAAAGAGCATACGGGACTCTGATTTTTACGTAGGAAAACGATGCGTTTATGTATATAAGGTAGTGTCCTTTGTTAATACGTAAATTTAATATTGGTACAGTCACGTAATGTTTCCTAATTATTGTTTCTTTATAGGCAAAGAATAAGACACCTGTTCCTGGCAAGAAAGGCAGGAAAACAAAAGTCAGAGCTATTTGGGGCAAGGTAACTCGACCTCATGGAACCAGCGGTTCGGTGCGCGCTAAGTTTAAGAGGAATCTACCGGCTAAGGCAATGGGCCACCGTATTAGGATTGTAAGTTGTCTCATAAAACATTGTACAAGCTTCTCCTGCATGATGTATAGACATATATTTAAGTGTTTTTATTTTTGTTACAGATGCTGTATCCTAGTCGGATATAAATCTTGTATAAAATAAGCGAATAAATACCACTTTGGTACTAAATTCAACATTTTTTATTTCCTTTCCCCAAGTATACAACAATCCATGTTTACGTGTACTATTTCGTATGAATTTATAGGGTTTAATAAACTTGATAAGAGTCTACTTATTATTTACTAATCATGCCCTGTATTTCATTCGAATAAATTATAATATCTAATAGAAGTCTTCGATCTTACGCTTTGGTTAGAAATAACCTCACTTTACAGAGATCGAACATTGCTATTTGCGTGTTTTGATAGGATGTTAAAAAGTTAAATGAAGTCATGCGATATGTCAAGCTGACGTAAAAATTACATCTACTTGTTGCAAGTTTATTTATTCGTTTAATAATCTTCTACGTAAAAATCTAACCTTACGACCCGACGAAACGTAACCTTAAAATTGATACTGCTGAAATATAATAGACATTACACTTTCTTCAGCGTAAATGCATCAAATCCGAGAGAAATATGTGCGGAAAAGTTCCACGGTGAATATATAAGATTTATGAAAACTGAACAAATATTTAATATCGATTATATAGGAATTCTGAATTACTATTACATATATTGATTTCAATGACAGAATGACTTACTCGCTGACAAGTAGTATTATTAATTCTAAAAGGAAAAAGGTAGGAACAGTGTTTAAAATTCTTGTGAAATTCCAATCTATAGAAAATGTGTTTATATGTCGAAGAAATTTTTTTTATCTATGTGTATACAACCGTCTTTGGCTCTTAGGAAGGGTAGAATATAATATCAAAATTTAGTCATCTATTTCAATGACACATTATATGGTAATTCTGAATTACTTGGTATCATGGTTAAATTAACGTAAAAATTTGTAATTCATGCTTTGATAATATAAACATGTATGGGAATTAATTAATCAAATATGTATACATTTCATGATGTATGGTAATTTATCCCAGCAAAAGAAATATTAAAAATATTTACATATACATGATTAATACAAATATTATACATATAGTTTAGGTACACGAAACGTCTATTTTGTCTATATAATTTCATTTCACATATGTACGAGAGAAATATAAAGTAATTTGGGATGAAATGCATGTATATATAGAAAGTATTTCTTTTCCACCTTCCAACATTATTTATAACAATAATAGGAAATCAGAGTCAAATATATTAATAATTTTCATATCTGTGATATTACACGGAAATCGGTGGCATCAGATTCATTCCTTTACATTCAAGAGCAATCTTTACGCCTAAAACGAAGAATCCAATACTCTTCACGATTGACCTATAAACAAAAGATTACATGTGCAAAGTAATTTTCAACCAATTTTATTCTAAATAATACTATATGAACATAAGTAGTTAATTTCATGGAAAGGTTATAAGCATAAATACAATAGTAATGTAATTTCCATATTACTAATATACCATTTAAAAGGATCGTAATAAACTTCCTTTGCAAATCCTGTAACACCGCTCATTATAGCTTATATTCAGATTTAATATACTTTCACTTGTTTCGTTGTTAGTAAGTACTTGGTAGGAATGTATGTAGTGTACTATTCGAACTTGTATGTACGTACTAAGTACTTGCATACTATTGGAAAAAACGTGCCTATAGCGTGTTGCGACTGCCGTCTAGCGGCGTGTATTATAAACTTTAGAAGCGCGAAGTTCGAATTTCGAAATAAAGAGACAAAGTGAAGTTTGCACAAGCCGATGGGTTTGAAAATAGTTACAGATTTTTTTAATAAGAGGACTTCAGAATTATAAATTAATCAATACCCACTTGGAAACGGGTGTTTCAATAAATGAACTGCACTTTGATCCCAGGTGTAATTCCAGAGCAATGTTGTTAAACGCTTGATGCTTGACTCTGCACTCAATGCGGGAAACGGAACGCACCCCCACTCTTCTCTTTCCGGCCATCTTTGTTTGGTGACGTTCGCAACCGCCAATCTCAATAGCCACTCAGTAGCTACGCGGCGTATTGAAAAAGAGTTGCTTTTGTAAGACATCTGCTTAAATATGGAATATTTGTACCGGGTACCATTTGTAGTGCTGGAAGTACCTAATTTAAAGTTAAAAAAGCCGTCATGGTTTGCTAAACCGAGTGCTATGATTGTTTTTTCATTTATACTTTTATCATATTTTCTAGTCACAGGAGGTTATAAAATTTAAAATTTTATATTATATCATTTTTCATTTACATAATATTAACGATTGTTAATATTTCGATACATTTTTTTATAGGTATAATCTATGACGTAATTGTGGAACCACCAAGTGTAGGATCAACGACCGATGAACATGGTCATACACGACCTGTAAGTAAATATTGTAGGAATATTTTTATATATGTATTCGATAGTGTTTTGATTATTATGTGTTTATTTATTACAGGTGGCGTTTATGCCGTATCGTGTAAATGGTCAATATATTATGGAAGGATTAGCATCCAGTTTTCTTTTTACTCTAGGTGGTATTGGATTTATAGTATTAGATCAAACACATAGTCCATCGACTCCTAAACTTAATAGGATTCTTCTGATATGCGTTGGATTTATCAGTGTTATTGTATCATTTATTACTTGTTGGATTTTCATGAAGATGAAATTGCCGTAAGATTTTCATTATTTTATATATAACATAAAATATATATATATATATAAAATTAATTGGTACCTCATGGCTATGGAAAGGAAAGTTAATTCTTAAGTTTCACAGTTTATGTATAAAACCATTATCAAATCGCTTGTTTGGTAAATAAGAAGCCTATGTACTGTGCGTCGACGAGAAGATGATCCTGAGAAACATACAGGGGCAAAAGGGATTCTTCGCTCACATTGGCTCACACTGTCTGTTTCCTATTTGCTCTCCTTGTATTCGTTGACTGTCGCGTTGGCCAATAGCGATAATACGTGTGCCCTACCTCTATAGTTATGTTAGAGAACATAGGCCCTTGCCAATTACTCATGAAATATAAATAGAAATAAATAATTCATCTGATATAAAAAACGTTTTCGAAGTACTGTAAAAAGAAAATATAATGTGACACTTATATTAACAATGTATTTTTTTTTCAGGGGATATTTACAATCATAAGTTTGGTGTGGAAATTCTGGGCATTGGAATTCAAAATCTCTCAAATATATGGAATACAACACAGATACGACTACAGTACCTCAGTTGTTGTATTATACATTGAATACATTAAAAGAAGGGTAATAGTTGCTAAAAATATCCTAAAAACAGAATCTTCCGGATTATTTGATTATCTCCACATGTACTTCGTATGTAATAATAATAATAATAATAATGATAATAATAATAATAAACTTTATTGTAATATACCTAGTTACTCAAAGTTGTTAACTACAATTAATTATTGCCCTACATTTCTTGTTCCTTCCTTAAGACATATGAATATGTATACCATTTTTTTTATTCCTTTGGTGCAGAGTTGACTAACTGGCGACTCACGAGCCGCCGGGGGTCCCTCCTTGCTACCACGCCGAACGTTCTCTCTCCATACCGACCACACTCTGACGATCGCAGTCAAAAAGAGAAGGAAAGAAGCGATCGTCAGAGTTTGGTCGGTATGGAGAGGGAACGTTCGGCGTGGTAGCAAGGCGGAAGGACCCCCGGCGGCTCGTGAGTCGCCAGTTATTCAACCCTGCTTTGGTGAGTAGAACAGATACTGAAAAAATGTTCCACATTTTTATAAACACCTTGTATAAAATGAAGATAAATTATTTTGGTAAACAGGAGAATAATATATCATGAAAAACGATTGATAGAATATTAAATATTAAAAAAAAAAGTTGTTCCATCCCTTGTGGGGATCGAACCCACGACCTTTGGATTAGAAGTCCAACGCGCTATCCTCTGCGCCAAAGGGACATGTACGTACCATCACAAATATTAGTATATGAGGAAACAAAATTTATCGTAAAGAAAAATATTCATGTTTTTACATATTGTATATTAAAGATGTATAAATTTTATTATAAAATATAATAATGCACAAGCCTTATTAAAAATAGAAAGATGAGTGAACGTCTTGAAAGCGCGTACATTAAATTATGTACACGATATTTTATTATTGATTAATACTATAGTACCAAGCAGAGACACATAAATATATACTAAACGCCAATAAATACAAGAAAAGAAAGACCTAGACTGCTGGACAACTTTGCTAGAGTGCTTGCAATAATGTTCGAATTTTAATTGCAAAGTTTCAGGGCTCTTGGAACACGTTTCCCTGTTTTCCGATTGGTTCCATCTTTTGGAAATATTATATTTTTGTGGATTTTAACCATGTTACGCAATGAGACCTAAGAAAGTTGACAAAAAAAGTTTTATCCTCTAAGACGGGTTCATAGAATAATTTGAAGGAACGAGCAACCGAATAACTATTACCGTTTCGACACAACGGATATTCAAAGTTGAAAATTGGCAGTTTTTTTAAAAATGGAATTTCTCAAAAACTGAGAGTGATGGCGACAAGCGGTTTGCGGATTCGTTTTCAGCGTACGAAAACCTATAAGAAACGACTACTGAATGTTATAAGTCCAGATGGCTGTTGTATTGTGTAATTAATGAAATTTGACGTTTCAGAAAAACTCACGAAACATTATCAAAGAAGAAAGGGAATAGTACTGTAATAGAAACAAATTCCAAAAATTCATAATTTGAATACCTATGCTGACACTGAGTTGTCACTTGTTCATTATTTTCAAAAAATATCTTCTAATTTGCAAGCTAACATTTCAAGAAGTGGATTTAAGTTTATATTATGTATATCAGTGATTTCCAACTGGTAGGTCGCGAAGTATTTTTTGGGGGGTCTCCACGGCTTTGATTTTTTTCTCAATATTATTAAGTTAGAATTAAGTATATTCTGAAATATCTATTTTAATATGTTTTAAGGGAATGACGAGTGATCGCGACTCAAAAAGACTGGGAAACACAGATATACTTATATTTGAGGCAATGAGAGTGGCACCGGACCAACTCCCCTTACATTTTTTGTTGTTGTCTATTATATACAATTAGTAGAGCCTATTGGAATACGTTATTACTATTAAATCAATTTAACAAAAAAATGTTTATACCTCAACAGTTTTGCAACGAAAAACCAATTTATCATTACGGGCAGATATTATTTCGCTTAATATAGGTAAAGATACAACAAAATGTTGGGAAATGTGACCAAAAGACGTTCATAAGTACAGAGTAGTGAGCAAAAAGACTTCGTGTCCTAGCAATAAGCAGGGCTACGATGAATTCAAGCCCCGTCGATATTGCAAGGATAATCACAATTCTTTCGTGTTTGCGTGAAAATTACCTATCGTGATTAACTCCTGGCAGGGCGGTATAACAGTAGTGGAGGCAAGAGCCAATCAGGGACGAGGCAGAAATCAATGTAATTAAAGATGGACCAACGGGGATTCGTCGAGCATGACGCATGCGCGTGTCCGGCTGTACGCCAAGCTGTCTCTAATTCCCTTTGTGCGATTTCTATTGTCGATATTACGATTATTCGTCTGGTAACGGGTACAATTGTCGCAACTACTGCGAGTCGCGGTCAATAAACACGTATACTACCCTCGTTTTCAAGCATAAGCTTCCTCCTAACACGTTTGCAAGTGTAACGTCTTCTCTTACACACCTCAGAAATTAAGTTCCGATGCAAAGTAATAAACGACTCCTATTTTCCCCGACTTTTCAGCTAACTGCACATAAAATTTTGAATTTAAAATTTTGTCATAGTTCTAGAGACTTTCCCCGCTTCGATTTTGTTAAAGTTTGGGAATTTTTTTCGTGTATAATTACTAAGTGAAAACTTTTAATTTTTTCAGAAGATACAAACATAACTTTTAGCTGTATGCTGCTATTTTTAAAAAAATGAAAATGTAAAAAGGTGGAGTTATTCGGTAATTCTGAAACCTCTTCTGCTAGAACAGGCTGGTCCAGGTGGGCGGTCCGAGGACGCTAGCTTCTCACGGACAAGGAAAACTCTAGTAGTGTGCTCTTGGGTCCTAAAGGTGAAGTTCCACGGCTCGTGTCGTCGCTTAGCTGGTCCAGGTTCCGCGAGTCGACGAGCAACGCGCCGTGGAATTTCACCTTAAGGGTACGAGCCTACACGCACACTACCAAAGGTTTCCACATCCGTGGCAGGCCCGTCGCTTCATTGGCTTCGAGCACCCTCTTCCACGCAGCACGTAGAAAACGCTATGGATGCTGGCGTCCTCGGACCGCCCACCTGGACCAGCCTGTTTTAGATGTATTAATTATTTTTTTAATATGATGTGAAACAGTTCTCAACGTCTATACGATTATAGAATCCAGCTATTTTCAAACAAGTTCATCTACATGTACATGATTTTTGTGTAAATATGTTTATCACACTATGTCACCACCTTTATTTCCCACGGAAAGATACTTTTTCTAATAAATCTTTAAATGTGTGATATAACAAAGTTTTAGATAAAGTTTATTAGAATTGGAGTGTTATTAAAAAATGTAAACATTTGAGTACTATTTGATTTTAAAAAAATTAAGCAGCTCTCTCTTCTATTCCTCTGAAGATATAATATCGGACATAGACCCTAGCGAACTCTGAAATGCTAAACAAATTTGCCGCTATCTTGAATAATCTTGAAGAGCAAGCTCGTAACACTTTAAAAGAAATATGTAGTTAGGAAGCGTTTTGCAGCAAGCATTTGTGTATCATTTTTTTTAAATAATTAATAACTTTCCAATCGGGAATATATTTCGAGAAATTGTAATTTAAGATACAGAAAAGCTGCTAACAAATTCATAGCAATGTAATTATAATAATTAACTAAAACAGAAGTGCGCAAATTATTTTGCGCTTAATTAATGAACAAAAATTCTGTTTTAATTAAATGTTTCTTATAAAACGGTTGTGTAAGATTCTAAACATCGTATATGAATTATTTTGCATTCAATTTTTACCAAGATAGAAATACTTCAATAAGTACGAAATGTGCTACGTAAGAAAGGAAGTTCCCTTAAATTCGAGTTCATGAGATGTGAATTAAAATGAAGATTTCGGTACAATAGGAAACAATTGGAGGATAAGAATAAAAAGAAAATTAGGATCCGTAAATCCCCTGCAGGGTCGAACAGTTTCGATTGATGCATAGGGAAAGACTTCCAGTGTAGATTGTTCAATGTGCGGCTGGCCGTAAACGCGCAAGATATTGCGAGATTATGATGTGCGTAAGCTTGCATCTCGCCCACAAACATACAATTTGTTTTTTAAAGTAAGAGCAAGGATGTAAGGATGTTGGTTATAAGTACTACATAGAATACGGAATGTTAAATTAACTTTCCAGACGTTTGGTATGAACCATTTACTTTCTCTTCAATTCTTCAAAAATAAATTAAACCTATCTCGTAGTGTTTTGTGCCACAGGGGGATGTACTTTAAGGGGTTAGTCAGGAGGCCGAAAAGAAGCGAATGCTTGCCATTTTTTTTTTAAAAAGCGGAAGCATATATTTTCACAGAACTATTTGCACTTTAAAGAGTAACATTTAAAGAACACTTGGTAATTTTTTTGTAGAAAAATATTTAACCTTTATAATAAAAATACAACGACATCCAAGAAACCTTTTTAAAAACGGTGAGTAAGATATCTCAACAACCACTGCACCAATCTTTCCATAATTTCGTGGGCTTATTTTTTATATAAAACAGAATGTCGTTCGCATTTTTTTCATTGTACATTTTAGACTTTATCAACAAAAAATTGCCATTTTTCGCGCGAAAATCAGGACTTCAAACTTTAAATAACCGTGGCATGCCCGCCGCTTCATTGGCTTCGAGCACCCTCTTCTCACTTATATAATAAAATTTACAAAACAAATAAAAATTTAAGCGGCCCATACTAAAATCAATACTCCCGTCGTTAAAAAAAATATGAACACCACCATTTTCGGAGTGAACCACACCAAGGATGTTATCAAAAATCAGACTTACCAATGTTTCTTTCGATATCGCGGTGAAATTGTAAATAACAAGATTCGATTGAAAAATTTCTAATCGACTGGCCACGAACGTCAGCAGGCGCCCTTTCACAGAGGGGCGTTACAATGATAACAACGGAATTATCTCAAAGAGAAGGGATGGGGTGGTGGGTTCCACTCATAGTGGGGAACATCCATGGGGTAGGGAGTCCGGCAACCGAACATCCCTTCTCTCGATTTTCATACCATAACCACGCGGAGAGAGTGGACGTTGCTAGCAAAACCAACTCAGATGCGCGTGCTATCTCGTATCGAGTCCTTTCGTTCTCCACCTTCGAGTCATCTTGCAAACGGGCGTCGTTGGAAAGTGTTGCGACAGAATTCTCCTCATATCGCAAACGGTGCTTGCCCGCGCACATTCACATTTCGTAAACGCTCGACATAGTTCGGCAGAGCTTTCAAGCTCGCCTTGATTTCCAAATCGGTCAAATAAAACGTGATATCGAAAGACTTACTTATTGTGCGCAGAATGAGGATGTTCAAAGTGGCGCGAACTACGACGGAAATATTTCGTCGTTCGGAAATCGTGTTCACAATAGTTCCGATCCTTATACGATAAACGATCTTTGTGCAATGAAGAATTCAACATTTATGCTGCCGAGAAATAACAAGAATACAGTGGAGAGTTTGATATGGGAAACAGTGGCGCGGTATTACTTCATTGAATTGTTGAACGCCCGGGCTTTCCGAGTTCTTCGCTGTTTTATATTATCCTTGAAAATACGGTACATCAGTGGCTCTCGATCGCGATTAAATGTCGACAAAGCCAGAGGGACCGTCATCGCCCCGACGATTTTTCGCAAGAATCTATGGTCACCTTGAAGCTAAAGAAGCGGGCGGCAACGATAACGAAGATCGAGGAGGATCTGAACCGAAGTCGAGGCTTAATCTGCCTTCGGATGTCGTTTCTTCTGATAGAAGCACGTCAGGTGCAGATACCTCGAGTGATGATCCAAGGAACGATACTGCACAGGTAAGAAATTCTGTCTTTCGTGTGAAAAACAAATTTTACTTCCAATATCGTTGCAGCGATTCTCATTATTTATTTATGGAAAGTTATTACAGTGAATTTTTACGAACTATTTTGTTCTTATCATTCTTCCCATTTATTTGCTCAAAAAATTATTTATTATAATCGAAATGATTCTTTTAAAAATTGAACGCACTAATAGATACAAGTGCACTAATGATTATATTCCTCGAGTTTCTACAACATAAGATTAAGGGGGAATCATATTATTTGGACTAAAAACATAGCAAAATTTGGGATTTTTTTTAAGAAACCAGCGATTCGATTCATCTGAAATTTGGACCATGTTTTGATGCATCTTTGGGGAAGCTCCAGTTTTGTGTTATTAATTTTTAACTATAAATATAGTAGTTGTGTATAATCGACCATCGCGCCGCGCAAAATTCGCCGGCCTTTGGTGTGCATGATGCTTGAATTTTGGTTTTAATATCAGCCCATTCATTCGAGCCGAATGCACAGTTTGTCCGGATAATCTTGATGTACAGGTGTCGAATGTAAAAGAAGTACTCTCGGAGCAAATTGAGGAGCAAAGTATCAACGGGATGAGTGCGTCGATGAACGATGAAAAGGAAAAGAGTACAAATTTCTCTCCTTTAAGGCTGCCATTCTTTTGCGGACTTTTGCCTAGAGTGCCGAATCATCCTTCAAACTTGACGCAGATCACGTATCCGCCTGCACTTCCGCCGCATTTTCATAATTGGCCGTACCATTCGACACCGGAACATTATTTGCAAGGATTCTCGGCGTTCTGTGAGTATCTTTCCCCTTTCTTTGCTTGCTGCATATGGAATAGAAACTACGGAATATAAAAATTCACATGGTTTCGTTTAATCTATGTAGTAGTTAGAATTATTTATTTTACGCGAAAGTTTACTTGAAATTTAATAACTGACACACCACTGGTTCGGATTATAATTTTCAATCGCATTCACTGAATTGGAAATGATTCTTTGAAATTTGAAATAATAGTTATGATATAATTTCCAAATTTTGATAGTTTCAGTTCCTCTGCCGTAATTTTTTATTCGTGTTAAAGAAACTGGTGTTTCAAATATACTGCACTTACTCTAATAAGAAGAGTTTGCAGGGACTAGATATTGAAGCTTTGTGCGGATATTTATTAGAATACTAGCTTAAAGTATCCGGCGTTGCCCGGGTAAAACTTTGATTGCCACAGAGTGTTAGGGGGTGAAATAAGGGGAGTGATGTCCTGATTTTATGGTAGTCTATATGTTCCACAGGGTTTAGAGGGTAATTACGCAATATTTGTTCAAATTTGCATAGAAAGGAACACTTTCGCAAATAAGTACAATATCGCATATATCTTGTACCCACTTCGGCGCCATTTTGCTCAGGCCCCGCCCCCATGTCACTACCCAATACAGTGTCGAGACAATTCGAGTGTATCAACCTGTCTCTGCATCAACTTGCCTCGGTCTCCCCTACACATGTGTCGTTACCGCGCTACCTCAAGCAGTGTTAACCCTTTGCACTCGAGAGGTGACTCTCGCTCACCACATGATTTAATTCGGATTTATAATTTAAATCGGAATTAAATCATGTGGTGAGCGAGAGTCACCTCTCGAGTGCAAAGGGTTAAGATACAAGTGGGCGATGATTGCCAAATGTTTAAACGATAGGGTCCCCGAATCATGGGTTTTTCGCACAAAAATGTTAAAAAAATTAAGTGCATGAAAATTCGCAATAGAGGGGAGCCCGGAACCCAGAGTAATTACGAATAGAATCCCGTTTGAATTTTTAGATTCGGTCAAGAATTGCATTTTTTTATCGTGGCTTAGTGCGTGAGAAATTGTTTCGAAAAAAAACGGAGGTACTTAAAATCGTGGAGCAGGATATGCTATAATAAAATATGAATCAATTTAATACAGAATGAAGTGTCGAAATGAATTTGTTGTGACATATACTACTCTACGATTTTATTTAAAGTGAAAAATACCACCGAAATTGTAGTATAAGAAAAGAATTATTTTTACTATTTAGTGCATTTTTAATCAAATAGTTTAACATAAAATTTGTTTTTATGTATTTTTTATTAGTTTAAAAAATGTTAATGTCGATGACGAATTAACAGCATTGCTATGAAATTCAGTAATTTGTCCGCTTTTATTTATTTCGAATCGCTTTGATAATTTGCCGTTGATTTATATTTAGAATGTTCCGCTGTCCATCTAAAAGTTTGATATTGGCACGTGTTATTGCAACAAGCATACGTACACGCTCACATTTGAGTGGATTTATCCCGCTTCGCCACCTCGTAGCGATATTGTGATGAGATTACGAAACGCAGTTGGTCGCATCTGAATGTGGAATATATATCGCTACACTTCCTCAAACCCATCTCTATTCGCCTGCCCCTTAAGCCATTGTTATAGTAAAGCAGACAAAGAATCACCGGCTTGTTAAATAAAAGGTACAAACGCGAAGCACAAAAATGTAACTGTTAGGATTTTAAAACTTTGTGCGTTCCTCCTTTGAGTGGGTCTTTCTTATATTGTTTTGCGATATCTAGAAAGCACAGGAAAGCAAATTGTTAACTCGATTCGTTATTCAATTATATATACTACAGAAAGATATACCTTTTTCAACATGAACATATTCAACACTTAAGTAATAGAAACAGTAGTATGAACAAACTAGAGATACAAAAGAGACTTGTTGAAAAGTCGAGATTTATCGAAAAGAGGTTTTGTTACTCCCAAACTTAGTCGTAAAATGATTTTGGTTCTTAAAACAGTTACAAAGCAATTACTGTTAAATAGCAGAAATTAATAAATTGATAGCCAAACTTTAGAAATGTATTCTACTCATCTCCAAAATTAAAAGAAATTATATAAACATGGAAACTGGAAACTTACCCTCTTCGAGTTTTAATCATGGACGTCCACAGACTTCTTTTCAGTGGGAAGGGGGGTGGTGGCAACTTTGAGAAACAGTAACGGTAAAAAAACCCATTGCTCCCATTTCGTAGCGGCAAATTAATTAAAGTTTTCAAATTTAATTTTAAAAATATTCACTTTCTTGTATAAATTAATAAAAATACTTTTTTTAAAATAAGCGATTTTTTTCTCAAGCCAGAGTGGAGCCGCAGTCGTATTTTTGGTTTCTCGCGCGCATTTCCTCTGTAAAATGTGAAGATTGGGATTTACACGCGAGTGAGTTCTGCACGGGATTCAAGGGGCAATTAGGATCCTGTTTCTATTCTGAGCCAGATTGCGCTGAAGCCCCAACCATCTGATTTCCGGCACGATTTTTCCCAACGTTATAATTACACTACAATATCGATTCCGTTTGCTCTTTAATCCCCAATATGTGGGCCCACTTCTATCTTTTGGCAATCCATATTATTAGTACACATAAATCACAAATTTATTCGTTGACAATTATAAATTTTATGCCCAAATATGTGCACTATCATGCATTAAAAACTACGATTTCAAACACCGTTAACGTTTATTTTGGACAGTAGCTCGCAGAAGAAGGAAGGAAGGACGGCCGCGAAGGCAAAGGACAACATTCAGTGGAGAACAGACGTTAAGGCTGGAAGTTGAATATCGCAGAGGGGAATATATTTCTAGAGGGCGAAGATTCGAACTCGCTACGTCGCTACGTCTCACGGAAACGCAAATCAAAATTTGGTTTCAAAATCGACGTGCCAAAGACAAAAGGATTGAAAAGGCGCAGCTGGATCAACACTACCGGTAATTACGCACACACGTAAGAAGTACATATCCCTCGCAATACACACGTACGTGCAGATAATATTTCGCGGAAAATGATTATTATAATAACAGAATTTTTAAAAATTTAAACATCCAACGCAGTAACAAACAACGTACGTATTTTAAATGATCGCTTAGTTTCGTCGTTTGAAAGTCTAAACGTCGCCTATCTGCCCTTCTTGTGTGGGTCATAATCGCGTGGGAAAGCTCATGTGGTCGAATTGGAATTGTCACAAGTGGTTCAGAAAATCCGTTGCTGTACAGTCAATACATTTATCCGGCGTTTATCTTCAGCTTGATGTATGCTTGTGAAATGCTGTAATAGAGTTGGATGCATATTGGCTATGTAATAGTAAGGTCTTCAATAGCAGAGGGTCGGGAGTGATCGGCGAAAGGAGATGGGGAAACAGGCTGACTGTAATTCGAGGGAGGGCGAGATGATTTCTGATGTGATACACCATTAAATAGCCTTAAGTAGGATTACACTCGCGTGCCCCGCGAGTTCGTGTACCATTCCATTGTGGTTAGACGTCGGAAGCAACCACAGCTCCATAAATTTCCCCTTTTGTGTCAGATGCGGAAGCACGATGGAACAGATCAAGTTACCCTATAAAGAGCTACGAATCTTTCTTTTATGAGCACACTTCTAGGTATCGTGCAAACAAAGATACATATTATGTCACTTGTCACTGTTTATTACTCTTTGATGGTACATTAACAATTTCATTAAAACGGAACAGTTAAGAATGTTTTCCAATAAGAAGCATAGGAAATATGGGAGATTTGCTTACCTATATTGTAACACTTAAAATATTTTAAGTTATATTTTACTTTGCTATTATCTACCTTAATGTTAAAATTAACTGTTAAAAGAAAAAAAATTAATTTTTGACTATTTATAACAGTTTTTTAATTAAAAAGATCTTGACTTCCTACTAACTGATCGACAACTGGGGCAATTACCTTAGGGTAACTGTTACGTTTCAACGTATTTTTTAATAAGAAGTAAGTTAGCTGGTTGAAATTCAGGGTCAGAAAGTAAGATGGCACGATCTCTAACTAGCGACAGTGGCGACTCACGAGCCGCCGGGTGCCCCTCCGCCTTGCTACCACACTGGACGGCCCCCTCCATACCTACCAGACTCTAACGATCGCATTCGAAAAGAAAAGGAAAGAAGCTGGAATCGACTGCGATCGTCAGAGTCTGGTCGGTATGGAGGGGGGCCGTTCAGCGTGGCAACAAGGCGGAGGAACCCCCGGCGGCTCATGAGTCGCCAGTTAGTCAACCCTGCTTTAGTTTCAAGAGTTTAAATTTATTCGATATTAAATATAAATATCAAAATCAAATAATGAATGCTAGCAAAAAATAAATGTTAAACATAACGGCAATGTGAAACATTAAAGGATTCTATTTGTTGCAGGAACTTTGCAGTTTCCAGTGGACTTGTAAATTTGCCAATTTATGGTAGAGATGGATTCTGTGAGCTCTGCTTTTATAAGGAACCACTTAGATCAGCGGCTAATCATTCCTGCGTTCCAATGAATCCTATTAGTGGAACTTTAATAAAACAGCCACAATATAATAGCAGCGGAAGCGAAACTTCAGACAACACGTCAAATACGTTGCCTTCCATTTAAAGCTTTAAAAACAACTGTTGTATCAACTATATTTTTCTGCAATTCATTAATTAAAAGTTTCAATGGCAATAAATTCGACTAATTCGTTAAACTTGAAGAAAGACTTGTTACGGCATATTCGACTAATATTTACTTTTATTTATAAAATCTGTAGAAATATAGTAACTGCAGTGACCCATTGACAGTCAGGCATGCTTATCAACCATCATGGTTGCGCACGCCGTTTGACCGTATGGCATTGCTCGACAACGTTTAGTTTATTTATAGCGCGGTGTTATGAGTAGCAACACGGACTTTCAAAAGTTTATCATGGAAGAATTCGGCACGCTTTTTATGTGATGCTTTCATGCAAATACTATCTCTTTCCTTAACTGAGGCTTCTTTTAGATTTGTTACACATTATTAGCACTATTTTAGAGCTTACACTAAATCTTTAACGATATTTCCCACCTTATGCTTGAGACATGAGCAATAGAACATGGCTCTTCGTTTATGAGCCACTTGTTGTTCCATATGGAATTAATGTAGATGTGTTATAGTAAAACTTATGTAAAGTTTGATTTATGCCAATGTTTTAATTACCAAAAGGACTTGTCTAGCGCATGTAAAAAGACCTAATACATGTCCTACAACAGATAATATTTCGAAGAGTATACATTAGAATTGTGAATTTTTTTTCATAATATTAAAGAATATAATAAAAATAAGATTAGAATTGAATTGAAGTTAAGAAATATTCACAGTGTAAACGATACAATAAATGTAGATATATTCATATTTTTAACTACCTGCAATTAAATTAAAGCGCACCGCAGCCGCAGCCAACCAGCGTCGCCGGGAATGCTGGTTGGCTGCGGCCTCACTCGGCTACACTCCACTTGGCTTGACTTGGCGCTGGCGTCGGCGAATTTTCCTCTTGGCGTTGATTGGTTCGGACGTGGGTAGCTGTCCCCACCCGGAGACAGCTACCGTGGTAGTAACTTTCCACGCCACGCTGCTTCAGACCAAAAAACCTAGCGACATTGCCAATATCCGCATAAAAGCAGACAAGAATCTTATCCTTAACAGAAGCAACTGTAATCTTGTAAATAGATTAAAGAAAAAGATAATGAATCTAGACACGCGGTAGCGTCTCAACGCCAAGTACATGAAAAATGTACAGATAAAATGTACGTCTACTAATAAATTTTTTTTTTAATAAACGTAGATACCAGTTTTTTGTGGCTATTAAAAAAAATTCTATGTGGAGATGTGTCCTTTTGAAAAATCAGTCCTCAAATGTTATTAACGAAAATGGTTGTAAAACCTTGGCTCAATCCTAGACCAATCCAATCAATATTTTTTTCTTTAACGTGATAGTATGTTTAAATTTTAAAGGAGACATTACTTGTAATAAAGAATAATATTGCGGAAATACAGTTAGTAACAGGTTTAGGGTTCTGCGTGAAGGAAATAACACATATATTGAAAAAAAAACTTTATTTAAAATGCGGTGTCATTTAAGACTACAATGCTGAAAAGTAAATAGAATAATTAAGTTTTTTAATTTCTCCTTAAATAGTGCCAGAGATATTAATCATATTCCTGATATCAATCCTATAAAGAATTTTTAAATGTATCATACCAACGTAACAGCTGTCCTATAATATTGCTGAATCACATTTTATGCACGGTGTAGAAATAATAGTTCGCAATTGAATCAAATAAAGAAACCATTCAATCTACAAAGTACAATTCGAGTTTAAGCAACATCTTCAAAGCTATGCGAACAGTATATAAGCATTTTATTCAGTCATATAAATTGGCATACGGTGATATGGATTCCCAAACAATACCATTGTCAACTAACTCGGCGAGTATCTTCCGCGCTACTCCACGCTGAACCTGAGCCACCCGGTATGAGTTATATAGGGTGATTCTCCGGCTATAGTCGTCTTAGGCAATGTCTTATTTTTCTTTTTAGTATATTTTAATAAAAGCTTGTTTTTAATTTTTTTTTATTATAATTAGCGAGAGGATAACCCGTTACCAGCTTTCCTGATTCCATAATCACACGGCACGCATATAAATTAATTAAATATACACGATTATCTCAAATAATCGAGAAAACACATCTAACGTCTAAAAGAAAAATACGCGCTAGAATTTATTGACTGACCCAGTAAGTGTAATATGTAATTCGGTGAAAACGCCATAAAACTTTTTAAACTTGAATGCAATTCGTACGCTAAATATATATAATTACTTTAGCAATATAAAATTTTTCATACTAAACCTTTAAAAATTTAAATGAAGTAAAAAGATAAATGGACTTACGTTAACTTACCTCCCGTGATGACTGAGTGACAACGGTAGTTGCAACACGGAGCGCTCTGGGAGTACCAGCCCAAATGGTAAACCAGAAATTAATGAAAACGAAAGATAGCAATTAATACACAGGAAATAAAACAAAAATAATTACTATCTCCTTATATACTTTACGTGTAGGCCAAAATATATATTTATTATTATTATTTACTATATTGTAATTTTTAATATGTACACATAAACTGTAGAAATTATTAATATAATAAAAGCATGATATGATATATTATGCACTTCTGTTCTAATATAAACCCGGGTACCCAACTTCGTCATTATGAACAAGTACCAAATGTGACTTTAAATACAAAGGGAAACTTGATTTCGACAGCAAGAATGCTCTGTACATATTAACGCAGTAAGAAAGTTTCATAGATGAAATGAAATAACAGACAATAGTGCGAAGCACATACATGTGTTATCATGTAACTCTATCAGTTGCTTTCACTAAATAAAACCTGATTGTTTATATTCTTTTTATAGACTTCGTTCAAAAAACATAATAATAATAATAATAATTGTAATAATAATTGTAATAGTAATTTCATTGAGTATATTAAACTCGTGACTTTTCCTACTTCATATCGTTAACGTCGTGAAAATAAGGTATGTTCTGAAATTTTTATATCTAAAGCACAAATTCACAAGATGAGCTTACTGATAATATGTCAATAATAATTACCTTCAATCATGATATAATAATTTACTCTTGCTTTAATCATTCTTAATGGAGAAAAAAAAGTAGTAGTTAACAACAGAATTCAGCTGGAATATTATGAAACATTATATCATGCACACTCTGCCATTCATCTCCCTATGTCTAAACAAATGAATCTAATATTCCTACCTGTGGTTGTACAACAGAGGCTAGCAAGAAGCCTAGCAATGCCTAGCTTGCTGCGTAGTTCAGAATCCTTTGCTCTGCTACCTGCCCGTTTTTAGTGTCTTCTTTCATTTTTCATCCTTACTTCTAATTTCCAATTCTAAGTATCTGCCAGGTGAATCTAACTAGATGTTGAGAGTATGTTATACTCGTAAAAACGAAGAGGCTATCTACCTAATTAATTACTCCTTCGCTACCTAACAGTCGCGGTAAACTCGCCATAAGAAAATAAAATTGCACCAACTCTACCGTCCTTGAAAAATAACTGTATGGTAAACTAAATAAACTCGTGAGGAAAGTAAAAAAAATCAATTTTAGATTAAATGTGTGTAGAACAAAATTAGAAATCGTTTGACGGATCCGAGTGACAAACAAAACTTAGATTATAATCAGTGCTGTACAATATTTGAATTGATACTAGATATATCTAGCATAGGATATTAATATAACAAAAAAATAGGGTACGAACTTAATGCAATGCAAATATATTTAATAATTCATTTATTAAGGGTGACAAATAAATTCCGAGTAATATGAATGATTATTCAAATAAATTTAGAAATATGTATTTCGACTAGAATGCCAGAAACAACCCGTACACGAAATTCCTATTACTGTAATATTCGACTTACTATTGTCGAATTAAGAATAAAATATTAAAAGGCATTTTATTTAAATTAATCTTGCATTTGAAATGTTATTTTACTCAGCACGATCAATAATAATAACTCTTGTAATATTTATGGAATTTAACACGTGCCAAATGTATAATTTGTCACTGCAATTAGTGCGTTACTTCCGAATAATCATAAAATTCAAAGAATTGTGAACACAAATTATATTAATTGAAAATCAGTGTACGTGGCAACATATCTATATTCTTAAAATATAACGTAATCCGTACGTAAGTACGATTCAAATGGGATAGTATTGCCTAAATTGTTTATTTATTGTTGTTCTGCACAACACTGATTAAATGTATCATTACCTTAAGAAAGTGGATTTAATTAAGAGGGATACGAAGAAGAACTAAATGACAAACTGAATTGTATCTATTAAGAAGGGTCTATTAGTCGCGATGTTGGGAAACGATAAGGATAGATACTATCAAAAACGTAATATAATTCTGTCCACCGCTATTAAACATGGATATGGCATAATGCTGTTTGCATAAATAACGTTTAAATATGATTTTCATTTTATTTTCCATCTTTCCTTTATTATGTGAAAGATTAATTACTGGCCAATTTTTGCGTATTTCTACAAGTACGACTTTATTATTATATTTTAGGAAATATAATTTTCAACAGATGTTCGTATATAAAATATCAAATTCAACGTATCCCTTCAGTCATAAATCCATGTACCTTACAAGTTATCAGAACTACACAAAATTGGTCACAAGATTTCATTATGTACAAATTATTTAATACTGTGAATACACATAATGGTGCTGCTTTCAATGGCTACACAGTTGACAGAGAATACAAATATGTTTTGTTTTTTTTCTATTATACATAGTATTTGAAACTTTTCATTAATATCCTTGTATATCCATTGGATGTGCCCTTATCTAGCTATCTCTTCTCCCTATTCCTTTACCTCATACAAGTCCTTGTCCCTGACTTATCCTATACTACTGAAATTTTTATTTTATAAATTAAAGAGTGACATGGAAAAGGTTCTGGTCATTTTTATTAGCTAATTCTTAAAACATTACAACTTAAAGAATAATTAGTTAATCTAGGTAACCTTAAAAAAATGCTAACTGATATTCGTGCTATCCGACTGTTTTTTTTTTTAAATTCATTGATTCAGTTCATTGACACTTTTTCATGCGTTTTATCTTTTATCACGAGAGTTTTCGTCTACATAAGAATCGCCATCCTTATTATGAAATAAAAGTCTCCATCAATATAGTAAAACCTAGATTCTTACATGGACCGCCATTTTAATATAAATCTTCTAAATTAGAGAAACAATCGTGCTCTCCAATGTCTATTGCATAATCCTATATCTGTAATAATGTTCATTAATATTACAGAGGTAAACGCAGTGAAGCATTACGCACTTTAATGTTTGGATGGCACGGATGTATCCCTAGACATAGCAATCGAATGATCCAATTAACACGTCTATTGCTTCCTAATATTGACGCGAATTAAATATTAATAATCATTTAGCCTTTTTTATTCGTTTTGTTGGATATCATATGTGCTACACGGCAAGTGCAAGCACAATCTAGAAAATTGTGATGTTGTAGTTCACATAAATGGTCGAATATGTAAGGTATATACGGTAGATGCTAGGTACCAAAAGAAATACAAGCAAAAGCCTCCCTCTCACTGTGATCTAATAGATGACGCTTCTCTGTCCTGTATCCTGATTGTCCTGCCTGGTCTTGTCTCTAGCCTTATAGCCCTGCCTGCTCCAATACTAAACAGTACAGAAGTACTGGCGACTAGAAGACAAGTAGAAGGTTCACCTGAGGTTCAAAAGTCACAAATCTATTAGTTAAGATGATTGCAAATACTAAAACTGTAAGAATCTATCAATTTTCAGCTAAGAACGAAGCTATGGTATTTAATATCAGAAAAGTATCTTTGGCAACATTTATCATTATATACCTGTCCTTATAAAAATGTGTATACCTATGGAACTGTACTCAATTTTTATACTCATTGTAAACAATTAGAATCTTATATAACGGAAAGAGGCAAAAACTATCAAACCAATAACCTTATTTGCTGTTGAGAACTATACTCGGTTTACTCAAGGTGATAATGAAATGGTAAACGGTAACGTTCTGCAATTTAAGCCTCGAAATAAATTCAACATTTTTAGCTAAATTGTTTAAGTACTATGTACCAAATATGTGGCAAATTTTGCGTGAAAATCGAACATGAAAAATAATATTTACATACTCCTTAGATTTGTTTTATTTATATCGTACAACAGATATGAATTCTTCGGTCACACAATATCTTTGTTGTAATACCGTCGTTAACTTTGCCCGAAATTTAGATTCTGATTTTAGAATTTTTATCGTGAAAATAGTCACATTCATCTGGATTAGTCAGGCATAATGAGCTGAGGCACATTTCGTGATCACAGAGTTTATCGTTTAAAAGTTTTTAGGCGACAGACAAACACACAAACATATAGAAGCATTCTGCTTTATATATTAAGATTTTTTGTCGTTTTTGTACGACGTGGAAAGCAGAAAAGAGCATAGTAAGTTTGGATTGGCCTCCACAATCATCTGATGCGAATGCAATCGAAACCGTTTAGGGTTTCATAAAACAAAAGCTCCAAGGAAAACGTATATTCACGGTCAAGCAGTTATCTAAAACAATTCTAGAAATATGGTCTATATCTTCGGAGTATGCAGGCAAGTTAGTTGAAAGCAGGGACTTAATACCGGTATGATGCTCGCAGGGTGAGGCCCTAATTTTGATGCCTGATTTCAGCAACCAACAAATATGCAAACAAATATTATACCCCTCAATTAAATTGTGCAGCAGCTACAGAGTTAGTAAACCAAAAGTAACACAACATGTACGACTTATTATCTGAGGTAGTCACTCATGAAGATAAATTTCATTATTATTTGTTCCTACTTAAGTGCAGTCCTACCATGTTTACATCGTTTTGTAATCAGTTTGATTAAATTGAATGCTGAAAATAATGCATGCTATGGATATTTTGTAGGGCCATATCTTCTGTATCTTTGTTAACAAATTTATAAACTTAAGGTACAAACACATCCAAATCAAGCACCAATTTCACAAGCCTGGATTGGAGATTTAAAAACTCGCTGCGATTGCATGATGCTGCTTAACAGTAGTGGAGAAAACACTTCGATATAAAGGAACTGACTTGTCAACAATGATTTTCTTCTGCTACAATGTTATATGCCTCAAGACAAAAATCTAGAACTGATAGACCCATTTGAATAAATAATTTTCCTAAAAGTGGACTACAGTAAAGATTTCTTGAAATATAATATCTAAGTTGTTACTAAATATATCTTTAAAATTCAGTTATTACGAAGTTACTGGACCCTTAGGTATTATAATAAAACCGATTAATAAAGTATACACATGTACAAGTTTCCATTTATTTATCCCATATTATTAAACTAACATATCGAATAGGATCACGAAATGTGCCTCAGCTCATTATGCTTGACTAATACAGATGAATGTGACCATTTTCAGAAGAAAAACTTAAAAACAATTTTTTTTATAAAATCAGAATCTAAATTTCGGACGAAGCCGAGTAGTAAAGTTAGTTATTTATGTTTCCAAAGTAAAGAAGTCGAAAAAATAACCTACAATCAAATCTGTTGGCATTGACTCGACCGTGCGTGCCAGAGAGTCAGACCGTCGAACGCCGAACCGGGGAAAGTTTAACAAAATCCGAACAATTTGGAAACTTAATATTTGAAACTATTTTTTATGAAAATGATTAAGCATTAACAAATAAAATTCTAGAAATTATTGATATTCACTAATGTTTATATGTTAGACCCGGTTTCATTCGAGAAGTACTAAGTACCAGTGCATAGACCAAAAGCAATATCAAATTTGTCAAAAAATTTGAAATTAAAGAAACAGAAGGTTGAAGCGCGGTAAACCAGAAAGTTCCTATAATTGACATATATTTTTACCGACAAAATATGTCAAGTAATTTTATACCCCTATAATTGCCAATTACTTGGTACAATTTAAGTGTACACTGAATGATGGTTTTCTGTAAAATGACTCGAACAAGAAATACCGAGCTACTAATTACATTCAGTATAAACATTTTTCCCTCAAACATTATATATTACGATGTAGCAAGTATACACCTAGTTACAATAATAAATACATACAGCTTCTAATTCAACCCTTTTCTTTAATACCTTTCCTCTGTTGTACCACTTATCTATGACCCCACTTGATTTAAAAAACAAATTACTGTGACTGTAGTTCCGACATAATTAGAACTATAAAGTTTACTTCCTTGAAGTTTAATTAAACATATTGAATCGTCTAATACCTTTATCAAGACAGAATAAAATTTCACGTAATACTTATTTGTATAACTAAATAGTAAAGTTTCGTCTGACGTATGTAATACTAAATATTACATATAAATAGAATTAAAAAATGGTATCTATTGAAAGAAAACTAGTTTTCATAGTAATAATAATCTAATTTGCATGTGTTAAAGTTGTACGTTATTTGAATAATCCCAGGTAGAGTAGTAGTGATTGTAATAAAATTATGCTTACCATGCGAGGGAAGCACCCATGGGTAAAGTGATTTAGTATCTCCTTCCACCACCGCCGCCTCCACCTCCCATGTTTCCACCACCAAGAGAACTACCGCCGCCATATCCTCCTTGATTGCCATAGCCACCGCCGCCGCCACCACCGCCTCCGCCTCCACCGCCGCCGCCAGAATTTCCACCAGGACCTGTAAATTATTTAAATAAATCACAAAATTAATAAAGCACGAGTTACGTATTAGAAGCGACGAATATTGCATATTGATAGAAATATAAAGAAACTAAATGTTTTATAGTTTAATACTTCTGTTTGTCACTGAAATAAAACGCGTAATACTTTCAACATTTTTTCGAAATAATTATTTCTGTAATACGATACTTTTGTAAAATCATAATTCATACTTTGGGAATAGCGTGAACAAACTGAATGCACAGAAAAGAGAACAAGAAGAAATGGACAAAGCCGCTCCTCCTCTCTCCAACATCACGCCGTATGTTTCAATTTCAGTTATATGATTTAAGTAAAACTACAGGGTCAACGTTTTACCCTTGCAACCCGCGCTCGCGCGAACAAGTAAAATGGCAACAACCCCTCAAATTTTGCTATTTTACCTGTTCGCGCGGGCGCGGGTTGCAGAATAAAACGTTGACCCTGTATTTGCAGCTACTGGAATCGCAGTAGTTCTTAAAAGGAATCTCGCCGAAACGTGATTCAAAATTCGAAACCTAACTCGCACTGCATTATAAACGTTTCCGTTACATAAAACTGTAATATTTAAGCTGAACGCTCCTTGTGCAACTGGCTGCAATTATGAAATATAATAGCATCGGTTATACGTGGCATAATATGATTAAAATTATATTATACAACATAATTCAACGAAAGTCTAGTTGCTCAAGGTGCGTAACAGACGCGTTGGCTTTTGAGAAGGACAGGAGCAACCTTTCCCACCGAAGGATGGTAGCCATCTTGACTCTCCAAAGTGATGGCCACTAGGACCCATATCAATACCATAGGGAGCAGGTCTTCCACCGGAGTTGAAGTTATTCCGAACTGGACCACCGCCATATCCTTGCTGATAACCTCCTCCAAAGTTGTCGTTACTCCAATTTCCACCGCTGTTGTACCCTCCTTGGCCGCCTTGGCCGCCCCATCCACCACCTTCAAGATACGCTTATTAAAATGTGCTCAAAATTGAATAATTATGTGGTGCTCTTAGTAAGCTAAAAAAGATCTATTTTTCTGCGAACCTTTACCTTGATTCTGATTCTCCCAAGGACCGTTACCGCCCCAACCTCCTTGATTACCTCCACCATAACCACCTTGATTACCACCATTATTCCAATCTCCACCACCGCCGCTTCCTCGTCCTCCCCAATTACCACCCCCCTGATTACCACCGCGAGGTCCTCTTCCAACGTTTTGACCTCCTCTGCTACCACCACCGCCACTACCGCCGCCGCCGGACGCGGAGGCCATTTCCGCCCTGCTTAAAGCCTGCGAGAAAAATGATGGAAAAATTTCAGAATCTTGCAACGCAATTTATTCGTCAGAAGCTCGCAGCGTGTTCACTCCGCGTGCAAAGTCACAGCTTACCTTTTTAACATCTACGTGCTTGCCACGTATTTGGTGGTTGCGCTGCAAACAAATTTTATCAACGGGGTCGTAATCGTCGAATTCCACGAAACCGAAACCACGTTTTTTGCCTGTCTCCTTGTCAGTAACAATGCTGATTGAATTTATGCTACCGTAACTTTGAAAATATTGTCTAAGATCTTCTTCTTCGTGATCATCTTTCAAACCACCAACAAATAACTTTTTTACTGTGGCGCCGGCTTCAGGTCTACCAATCTCTTGCCTAGGAACAGCTCTTTTCGGTTCAACTACACGTCCGTCTACTCTATGCGGCCTATAATTCAGAGCATAAAAGTATAATGTATATGCGATCCATATTTAGTATTAATTACATTTTGGTTTATAACACATGTACGATCAAAACAGTTTCCAACGTATGCCCCACCTTGCATTTTGAGCATCGTCCACCATATGCGCGCGAGAGTAAGTAATAAATCCAAATCCTCTAGACCGCTTGGTCTTTGGGTCTTTCATAACAACTACATCGACAATTTCTCCCCATTTTTCAAAATGTTTCTTTAAAGAATCATCGGTGGTTCTATAGTCCAGACCACCAATGAATAACTTTCTAACATGTTCAGGCTCGTTTTTCCCATCCTGAAACAAAATTTGTATACAATTTAAAAATTTGCATTTTATGCCACTTCGTAAAGTAAAATATGAATATTGTTTTTTATATTCATACCAGTAACGCTTATTGTGTTGTAGAAATGTATTTGTATTTTAAATTTATTACAAAAAACTGAAGATTATCGAGACTCAAAATAAACTATAACAGCAATTGATTCAATTTGTTTGCGATATTGAATAGAAATTATGATTAGTACTGTTGGGTTAGGTTTGTTAATAAATATTAATACAAATATAAATATTTATATGCTAAAAATTATTTCTGTTCTTTCTTTCTCAAATTAGCAGAGAGGAAGCAAATTTGCTCAAAATTGAGAATAACCACTCGCTGTACGCTTCCGTTGCTGGAATTCCCAAAAATTGCTGAGCTAAATTTGCCAAATTTGGGAATCTTTGGGAATTATCATTCCACCATTTCAGGATGCACGACTTCGCTGGGATAAGTTTCTATTGACACGTAAAATGCGACGAAAAAATCGGTTTTTAATCAGGGGCGTCCATAGACTTTTTTCCAGGGGTGGGGGGCAATTTTGGGATGATGGTAAAGAAAAATATACCCCTCTTGCTTTTTTAACCCATTTTATAGTGCCAAATTAATTGAAAATTTAAAACCGAAATTTAAAAATATTCCTTTTTTCAGTATGAACTTAATAAAGACCAGTTTTGAAAAATAAGCGATTTTTCAGCCCAAAGCCAGGGGGGAAGGGCCACTGCCCCCTTTTGCGTAAAAGTAAAAAAATTACGCCAAGTACATGAAATAAAAAAAAAACAGAAATAATAGAAAATAATAATAATTACGAAGTAAAAAAAGATGTGAAATCAAAATGAGCTGCAAGTACATAAAGGTGCTTTCCCGTACATCCCCATCAATAATTAAATATCAAGAAAGTGTACTTAAAATCAATAGCTGAACTGTTATGACCTCCACTTATAAAAAAAAAGGTCAGATTCAGTGAAGGGAACGTTACATACACACTCAATAAAATTTAAACTTACAAAATCAAACAGAGAATTTATGTATAACTTGTAATTTTTTATTTCTCGACTAAATAATTATTAATTTATAAGAACAGCGTCATCTTTTTGCTTTTAGAAATAACCGTAAGTGAAAATCAGGGAAATTTAATTTCTTTGATATTGCATTACGAATTTCGTGTACAAATTTTACTTTCAATATGATAATACCTATATACAACGATTATAAGGAAAAAGCTACGATGTTTCTCGTAATACTACTACACTACTTTACATGATAACGTAGTATATAGTTGTAATATGGCTATCACTACTAAGAATTGTAACAATTTATTATAAATATTTAATGAATTATTGCTGAAATGTAGTAGGAACAAGACTCAAGAGTACAGAATAAAAGCATCGTTTCAGAAATTCTGAAATGGCGTAGCGTCAGGGCACGCCATGCCATAAACGAGCAGTACAACACACACGCATACACACGCGCGCGCGCGCATCGTACATTTATATATGTATATACACTTTGAAAGTTTGTAATTTATAAAAAATATATCTCAGCAACTGTATTTAAATGATTTACACACTTTATTATATCGAAACATAGGTTTATTGATACGACCGAAATTTCGGAGTATATCAATCGTACCTACAAACTGCAAACAATAATGCTAACGGCAAAACTCGTTAATAATTATACAAGGAAAATCAATTTTCACAAATGAAATACGTATCATCGTACATTTTACGACACGCACACATAAGTGTACAAAATGAAGGGTGAACTCCGATCACGTATTTACGTTTTTGGTTTGTGTAAATTATTTACGTAAGTATATAAGCAAAAACGACAAGACATATACGCAATAATTTAATTATTTACTCACATCATGATCCATTTTAACCATTTTGGGCAATATAAAAGCGTCAGGTATTCTCCGCTCCTCCAAACACGAAGAATCTCACTACACTTGTCCCGACTTGTCCTGCGAAGAAATGGAGGTCGCGCACGTCGCCCAATCGATTATAACTCCTTTCAAACACCCATGTAAACCCCAGATGCGCAACAACCGTACGAATACTGTGAGCATGCGCATTAACTTACACTTTTCTTATTTTATTATTTCCACCGTAATTCTTTAATGTATTTGTATTAAATATTATCTAGAAAAATATCGCGTACCATATTCCGTGTATTTTAATATATTTCAATCGTTCATAATAAAAAATGCTTTCATGCCAAAAACATAGGGCATGTACGTTTTCACATTTTATAACGATACACGTTCCGTTTCAATGCCATTCTAAATGAAATAATTGTTTTAGGAATTTGAAGGTAATTTTCGAATATAAATAATACGTACACAGTTACGGTTTTATTTGATAAAATAATGTATTTCTGATAAATGTCGTGAATACGCAGCGCCGGAAGTATCAATCGTCAATAAACTGAATTACATACGAATAATCGAATGAAAATACTTTTAATATTTCCTTTTAGTTGTAAGTTAAAATGATCTGTTTATAACAAAAACCGAAATATATAATGAAGAAAATTCTACGCTGTATATTTGTAAAGTCTCGAATGAAAAAATGTGTAATATAGACTTTATCAATAGACGCATACGCATGGAAAAATGATTGTTAACAATAAATTATTCAAAAGATGGATTTATAGATTTGCGATAATAAAAAAAGATATTAAATAAATGTACGCGAAAGTCACAATTAATAGTAGAAACGAGATCAGTCAGTTCTTAATATCTAAATTGTAAGTCGAAGTTGCAACTTTGTGAACCATCGTTTCCTACTATTTAGTATAAATCTGATATGTGTATTACAAGGCATTTAAAAATGAAGAAATGAATTTCATAGTTTACTTTTTAAAAAGTGGAAATATGTAACAATCGCGCCTACAATTTACCTTCAATTTCTTTTAACGGAGCATTCTCTACAGACCTAACCTTCAATATCATGTATTTCTTTTTATACGAAGGTACAAAGGAATGAAGTCCGAAATTTATTGTTGGAAGTACATGCCTAATAATCATTTACCGCAAATAGTTTAATGCTTTTCATTATGGAATTCGGAAAAAACAATAGAAATCACAGGAAATCTAGATGCATCAGATGCAGATATAACAATAGTTGTACATTTTAAATATACCCTTAGGTATATATTTTATTGTTTCAAATAGTAGCACCCTTGGGTGACATTTCTCTAAATCTCTGCATAAGTATCTAATATATATTGACGTTTATTAGGTAAATAAATTAGGAAATCCAAGGTGCCATCAAAGATATTAATTCTAATAATATTAAGATGGATAAGACAGATGTTAGTTGTGACAGCAAAATATATGGATTCAAGAGAGAATTGGAGCCTGATAAAATCATTGGAGCCGCTGACTCTAATGGGGAGTTAATGTTTTTAATGAAATGGTTAGCTTGTCTTTAATACCCACAAAGTGGAAGATAATTGTCCGTTTGTCATTATTAAATATTCTTTATGTAGGAAAGGAACTGAAGAGACAGATCTGGTTACTGCAAAAGAAGCTAACTCCCTTTGTCCACAAATAGTTATACAATTTTACGAGAACAGACTTTCGTGGCATGTTGCGAAGCAAAATTCTAAGTGAAACCACCCGTTAATTATATTCTGGCAACACATGACAATAGTAAAAGAGTAATGCAATCGACATTTTTTATCGCATATGTGCATACTTTTTTATATGTCCGAGATAAAGTATCGAACTCTACGAATTGATATATCTTGAAATATAGATACATAAGTACATTGATCTGAAAAGAAATGGATATACAAAATTTAATGTTTAAAGGAACTGGATGAATTCGTATTTGCCATTAGAATTTCATGAAAGAAATTGTTACATGCAACTTGAAATTGTATAAATATCTTTAAATGGATTCTGTATCATTTATTAATATAGGTAAATTAGAATTTAGAGATGTTTCAATGAAATCATATAACATATAGTGCAATTATTGATCTCATATTATGTGTGTTTAAAAAAATATATGTCCCACTAAAAAATGTTTGCACACTTTGAAATATTCTTAACACATCAGCTTGTCGTTACTTCTCACTGAAATTCTGGCGATATCCTTTGACTCTTTAAATGTATATGCTCCATTTTCACTTCGATGTGTTGAAGATGTATTCGATTATACATTAAGATAGATCGCACTGCGTATATCTGTCGTATATTTTAATTAAGGATTCGTATTTTCTAAGTTATTCTACATCATTGCAACACAGTTACATTTCGAATTTTTTTACATATATATTTATATATACATAAGTACATAGATATAAGCAATAACTCATTTGTATTTAGAGAAGATAATGTAATGCGTTTTTACAAGAATGCCATGTGTGATGTACATGTTAGCATTGGGAAATTAAATAAAACAGTGTTTTTAACTAATAATAATTAGTAGTAAAACTTTCAATTGACTATTCTTTATTTTGTTAATTTACGAATTAAATAAAAGTACAGAAAGTACAGAAGAAAATGAAATTTATTACAGAATGTTTGGGAAAACAGTGGATAATGAACTAACTACAAAAGCCATTGTTGGCACAAGGATCTCTTTGTCATTTTGATTAGTCCACTAAATACGGTATCTGGGTTCTCAATAATATATTTTATCTGTTACCTAAATGCTGCTAGATTTATATGGTACTTAACTAACTCTGTAACTTTATATCATAATCGTCGGAATATTGTATCGAAAAATTGTTTAAATATGCCCTACAAATTAAGGAATTTGTATTGTGTGTAATACAGAGATGTGATACAAGTGAATAAAGGCAGTAGCCATACAAATGTGATACACACACGTGGAAGATTATTTTCTGTTTTAAAATATGCTATTAATTAGAAAGCAAATCAGATACAACTTCTTGTATGAATTTAGCAGAAGTAATAATGTAACTGTAATTACTAGGAAGTTATTCAATTTATTGCAAGTAAAATATAAATGATGTTAAATAATTATAAGCAGGGGATTGAAGCCAATTTTTTATTTGTTTCGCTCCTGTTGCACTCCAACTGCTTTTTTTTTTAAATAAAAATTCTTTTAATACTTTCAAACAGTGATAGGTATAGGAATAAATTATTGAGTCACGAAATATCATTAACTTATAACAGAATAATTAACATGAATTTAATCTCGTTAAAACTTTATTCTAGGAAAAATTAAAAAATATTCAGGAATCCAATTGTAGGAGCTACATACATAGTCAAGGAGTTAATGAACTACTATTTTGTGTTCTTTGTACGCACCTATTAATATATTTTTGTAGCGGTACATAGTACTTGATTCAATATTACTATACAGCAGTTTACTATATATTACGATAAAATATTATTTCCTGTGTTTTGAAAATAATAGATTTTCAACTAATTATTAATAACATTCATATCAAAGGACAAGGTATTCGATACCTATTTTATACATTTATAAATATTACTAATTGCGTGACTAATGTTTTCTGTAATTTAATATTTTCAACGTATATATGAATATACTATATCAGTATTACTTGTTGCTTTGTAATCTTTATTGTTGCGATTAAGTGTTTTAATCATGGTACCTACTCTGTTCATGATTTATAGTTGTTGAAAACGGTCTACCTTGCTTTAATTCAATATTATCACTAATATTTACATTTTGAATTGCACACTTCTTCTGGGAATTAGCTAATCGCTGTTCATTCTCATTTTCGATCTTCAGTTTCATATCTTTCTTATTACAAACTTGCTCTTCTACATTATGGCATGTAAAATGTGTTTGTGGATTTGTAGTCGATTCTGAGCATGAATTCTCGTAAACAGTTGCTTTGTGAACAGAACTTTTCGTACTCGAATTTGAACGGAAGGTTTGACTGATAGAAGCAGGATATAATTTATCTATACAATTCAAGCAATTACGAAAGAAATAATTATGATTAGACGCGTTTTGTGGATACAGCTTCTCTTCGATTCGCTTATTTATTACAACAGCCTCGGCGAGAGGTATTGGTTCTGTGTACGTGAATGTCTTTTTCTTACTATCAGTCTTATCTTCTGGCTTTTTAATACTAATTGGTCCGTTGATAACAGGAACTGCGTTACTTACTTCACTGGTAGTCCTTATAACAGGTGTAATATTACCCATCGAATCTAATCTAGAACTGATTTGGTCGCGGGAACTTACGCAAACCACTGATACTTTCGCCGAACTTTTTGGCGCCGAGTTGCAAATAACTTTCTCCATCTTTTTTAGCTTTTGCTTCTGTTTCGAATTTGTTTGCTTAGGACTTGTTGAATTTGTACTAGTATCAGACACAGTATTCTGTACTGCGTTATCATTAAGAGATGGATTTTCCGGATGATGATGTCTAACATGACGATGCAAGTTATCTTTTCTTCTAAATACAGTTTCACAGTGTTTACAGGAAAATGGTTTTTCATCTGAAATTAATTTGATGTAATACTATAGTACCTAATTATAGCATATTTTTTTAGGGTAGCCAGTGGCGGATTTAAGGAAAATTGTCCAGCCGGAAAAAACATTCAGGGGCGCCCACTTTTCGGGAAAATGAAGAAGGAGTTTACTAAAAACGGGGTAAGTGTAATAGGTAGTACAAAAAAAGAAGTTACAGTATTTGAATAAAATCATAATTTTTTTAAGATGGGGCCCTGGGGGGCCTTTTGGGTAGGGGCCCAGGCGGCAACTGCTCTTCGGCCACCCCTTAAGTGGGGAATCCTAATTTATGGACTAATAACATAGCAAAATTTACGAATTTTTTTAAGAAAAAATTTCGATTCATTTCGATTCATCGGAAAAATGACCATGTTTCTCAATTTCAGATGAATTGAATCCCTGGTCTCCTAAAAAAAATCCGAACTTTTGCTATGTTTTTACTCCAAAGAATAGGATTCCCCCCTTAAATCTGCCACTGAGAAGAACATACCTGAATGCACGGTTAAATGACGTCTTAATTCACTTTTAGACAGGAAAACTCGATTACAATGTGCGCACGAAAATGGACGATCTTTCCCATGTGTTTTTTTATGACGGATTAACAAAGATTTATCTTTAAAACTCTTATTACATTGATCGCATGTATGTGGCCTTTCATCTGTAACACATACAAATATTGGAAGACTACATGGTTTAAAAATAATTTCATAATTAATTGCTTGTTCCACTCTTAATTTTCTGTACTTTACCATTATATTTGAATACTATAATTTTAATCGATTTATATAATTGAAACATTTATATAATTGAAACTACTATTCGATTTATATTAAGAAAATTTATTTGTGCAAAAATAAACATACTTACTTGTATGTGTTTTTATGTGACGTTTTAAGTTAGTTAATATTCTAAAAGTCTTTTCGCATACTTTACACGAGTACGTAGTTGTACAATTATGTACTCCCAAGTGATTTTTCAAATCGTCTCGTTTGGTATATCCTTTGTTACATATAGAACACACAAACTGTTTTTCCTCTACAAAAATTTCACATATTTCCTTCAATTAATATCTGATAATCGACTGATAAATTTCAACAAGCTAAAAGCTTATAAAAGAACTTTACATCATAGAAATAAACACTTACTACTGTGCGAGTACATATGTCTATTGAGTTTGTTCTTTTGAGGAAACGTTTTCTCACAAAAATTACATTTAAATGGTTTGTATCCTCTATGGATTCTTTCGTGATATTCAAAGTGAGAGCGTTTAATAAACGTTCTGTCGCAAAAGCTACACCGATAAGGTCTCACACCAGTTACGCAAGCATCGTGGTAACATTTGCCTTTCTTGTTTCGAAAAATTTTGTTGCAAATATTGCATTCATATTTCTGAGGCGTTCCTGGTATTATTGAAATATGACTGCGATCAGCACATTTCATAGACCTATTCGTTTCTAATTTTTCCTTACTCGAAAACTCTGTTTCAATTCCCTACAAAACAATTATATTGTATATGTTCCTGCAAGTCCTAAAATTTTATATTATAATCTTTCGAACCTACCAAATTACGAATTCCCGTTGCTGTCTTATTATAAGACAATGATTCTAACGACGCGTTACCATTTAACTGTTCGCGTGCATTTGAAAGCACACTGTTACTTTCTGCTTCAGAAATATGTGACTTATTTAAAATATCATTATCCTTAATATCAGTTGTGGGAAATTTATAAGCTTCTTTTTTCTTGCTAAATTTATCGTCATAGTAAAATTCAGAGTTACTAAGACGATCGCTAGAAGTATGTCCGAAATTATTATCTTTGGATTTGGCATGTTTGTTAATAACTAGTTCCAATGGTAATACTATTTCTTCGTTGCATTTGCTACTTGTTTCTGAGCTAGAAATGTCATTTGGACTTCTTCTTGTTGAAAACTGACGATCTGAAAAGAATTACACGTAAGTATTACTATACTTAATTGTTCAATAAACTGTGTTAATAAATTAATCATATAAAAATAAATAGAACTCAAGTTAAATACGCAGAGTGTATTGTTTTACCATAGTTCTGAATAGTTTGTGCATGGCGTTCGTTACTACAAATTTTGCAACCCCGCTCTTCGTATAATAAACACATACGACATTTAGTATGACCGCAACTATCTTTTACAAGCCTTGAGCACGATGTATTTGTTATTTGTTTACAATTCGGACATTCTTCGTTCATCATAAGGACTTGCAGCTCTGGATTTGTGATACTCCATTTATTATTTAATCTGCGTTGACGATCGCGCAATCATATTCGTTTCGTCAACCTTTCGAAGGATGTTAGAAGAGTTAGGAAGCTTGAAGTTTACAATAAACGTAATACAATTTATATTTAAACTGATGCAGGTTATAATTTTTTGGCTAAAATACTATTAAGAAAGCATATATAGACATTCTTCGGTATTGAGCAAACATTGATTAAATGTTATATAATTTCTTTAACTGCATTGTATGTACGTAACATAACACGTCTATTCCTCGACATTCGAAGTATTATTTACAGGCACATAGAGTAGGTGCATATTAACTTTTCAATACTTGCAATAGGGGTGTTCGATTCACCTCAAAGAATCGATTCTTGAGTCGATTTGAAATTGGAATATTAGAATCGATCCTTCTAAAAAATCGGAACCAACGAATCGATTTTTGGAAGAATCGAGATGGAAAGAATCGCCATAAAACGTTTCTAAAATCGCTGTTTACGGGAATTTCCGCGATTCTCGACCTTATTCTGCGATCTTTAAACGTTTGTAGCTCAGCGCAACGTTAACCGATTTTGATGAAATTTTCAGCATGTATACAACTTACTTCAATCTACAAACGGGTTTTTTGAATTTTCATTACAGGTTCACAAAAAAATTTTAAAAAACGACCTTTACTATTTTTTCGCTATTCCAACCAATTGCATTTTTTTTTAAAAACGACGTAACACATCATTTGGCAAACTAATCCTTCTAGCTTTTAAGAAAAAACTGTAGTCGTTTGGAGCAATTCTAAAAAAGTTATGCGATTTTAAAGAGTGTCCGAATATTAATGCGAGGTACGTATGTTATTAACTAATGAATGTGTACGCGTTATAGTAAATGTATGCATTTGCTACATACTTTCGGTACGAAAAAGTAAAAGTTAAACGCTTAAGAGTTAATGCGATAATATATAAATTAAAACTGAAAGTGTTATTAACAAGTAATCGTTCGATTTAAACCGCTTATATTTGAGGTTATTTTTTAAAAATAACCTCAAATATAAGCGAAAAGATTTTCGGTTTGAATTAACGCTAAGTTTATATATTTCTGTGTAAAACTGCATTGCGACTCCGCTGAAGTCGTGCATCCATTAATATATTTTTATTAACGTGTGTTAATTACAAGTATATTCGCTAAGAAGCGTATGCATTTGTATCAATTCCCAAGTGTTAGTGTTATTAAATTTAATACAGTGTAAAAAAGTTTTATATATTTTTCTAGAATTTCTTAAACAAAAAATGGGATCTGATCTTAAACGACATGTAAGTATAATAATACAATATTTCGAGTAGTATATTTGTATATATTTTTCAAATCCTTATTTAACCCTTGGATAAAGAATCTATAAATACTTACAATTATAGTTAAAATTTAAAAGTTAAGGAGTGTATATAGTGGCCTGGCGTCTGGATCCAAATAGACTTGGTCTTAGCTACGCAAACGATAATCAAAATTCATGGTAGTAGTAGGTACCATCTTAATCTATGTAGTATTTCTATGATATTAGGTAGAAATTTAAAAACAATTGCAATGATACCCAAATAATTTAAAACATTGATATCGTCGTTTGTACAAAAATCTTTTAATTTCTAAATTGCATAAGCCATTAATATCTTTTTTTATGTATAACATGTATTATAATTATATATATATTTTGCTAAAAGAAACTGGATTTTCTAGGTACTACAAGTGTTTAAAAAATTACATCGAACACGACTGAATACTTTCAAGGATGATGAGCATGCGTTAGAAGGTAAATTGAAAATAATAACTGTTAGTATATGGCATAAATACAAAAGTTACAATAAATCTTATTTAGTTACAAGGAACAAGATAAATGAGGAGTACAGAAAACATCAGAATGTTACAGATGCAGCAGCCATTGAAGAGGTGAACATTCATTTCGTGGTTTTGTGTGATGTTATCTATTATCTTTATGTTACTTAGTAATATGTAATTCTATGGACTAATATATAGTTCATTATGGAGTATGGAATATCATATTTCACGTATAATAATAAGAAAGGGGTTGTTTAGGGAAAATTTTTTATTAGTACAATCCAATATTTGAAAACATCTATTATGCTGTATTTTATTATCTTACTTTTTTGTGATTTGTTTTAACTCGTGAAGAGATATGCATATAATTAATTATTATAACGTAAGTATTGTTTCAGTTGAACAAATTTGCACAAGAGGTAGAACATGAAATACGAACGACTGTAATTCAAGCGGTTGAAAAAGAACCTGGAACGTTTGGTAATATTTTTAGATTTAGAATGAATTACAGGATTCGTCATTTTGTTATCTATCATAATTACATATTATTTTAGCGCTTCGCATTACCCCCGATATAACGTTACTGGACAATGTACCGTACAAGGATATCGATGAACAGTGCCCTGCTAATGGCTCGGATGCGAAAACGACTTCATCGGAAGGTAAACCAAAGTAGTAATTAAAAGCTAGATATTGGAAATAATTTTTTATTTCGTAATGTATTAAAAAATTACTAGAATATTAAGTGAAAAATAGTAAAAATGTATTGTCGCATATGTGTAGTATTTATCTGAGTAATTCGTAAAACCTAATAACCATTTTGAGCTGAACGATTTAGAAAAAATCTGAAATCAATGGAAAACTGAGGGTTTAATATTTTATTAAATATTTTATAGTACAGTTACACATCTGTGTCCAGACAGAATTTATACTGTAATTAAAACTAGCCATAAATTGTTACAAGATTGCGTAAATCAATAATGTCAATTCATATAGTTTTATTCAGAGTACGAGACTATTGCAAAATATTTACAGCGTTCCTAAAGTTGATATTAATATGTGAATAAGTTCATATTAAACAACCTTCAACACTTAACTATGTTTCTTCAACACCTTCCAACCTCATCCTGAAACGTACATAAATACCTTTTTAATATAATTATTCTGATACAAATTAAATAGCATCAAATTCATGTCATATGAGAGTTAAGTTTAAAGTTAGATTGGGAAAACTTGGCACAACTTACTTTTTCTATTTAAGATGTTATTTAACAGTAATGAGAGCGGTAATGAGAGCGGTCTCCTCTTTTCAGAAGATGTTATCCCGATATATGGGGGATGCTTGTGATTGTTATGATAATTTTTGTGTTATCTTAATTATAAATATGAAGATAATAATCAGTACATGTACAATGTTTTTGGTGCGAACCTAAGAGAATATTGATTTTATGTTAGTGAATGTATAATTGCAAATAATAATAAAATCAATTATATACTAACACATGTTCAGGGTGATTACGAATTTGATCAAGTAAATCCGCTGGTCTTATTTGGTCAGAACATATACGATGTACTGCAGTGAACAGAGGAAATTTATCTGATAAATTGCGAGCCCTTAACATTCCCTGAACTTCATCAGCTGTAGCGGGTCCTTGCAATTTTTGACCACCTAAAAGTTCTTCCTCGAGTTGTCTAATAGTCTGTTAGAAAAATATGAAGATACTCTATTAACCACCGTTACTCATTTTTTAAAAAGAAGATAAATGAATAGAATGATATTTGTACCTTGCCACTCTTTACATATTGTTCGCAAACTCTGCGATTTCTTCCTCCGTAGCAAGTAGTTATTAAATCGGCTACACCGCAACTTTCAAAGAATGTTGAAAGTTTTGCACCACTGTAAAATGTATCTACAAACTTGATCATTTCCATCAGTCCTAATCTGATAACAGCAGCTTTTGTATTATCTCCCAATCCCATACCATCTACAAAACCAGCGGCACACGCCACTATGTTCTGAAACAGAGATCAAATTTAATAATTGGAATTATTGAAAGATCTGTTTTAATAATCACGCACATGTTTAGTTTACCTTTAATGCACCGCATATTTCAACTGCTTCACAGTCTTCAACAACAACTACCCGGAAGTTGGGAGTTTGAATGAGGTCTCTCAATAATGGTGCTAATCGTTTATCTCGACAGCCTGTAATATTGATTGAATTAAAATTGTTTTAAATTATGTAATCATGATTCATAACAGAATTTCGTAATAACTTTATAATGAAATGGCATAAATTGGTAATGTGAAATTGATATCATTCTGTAAATTGTTATTACTCTCGTAATTTGTTGCTAGTGTCCAGAAAGCTTTAGATTATCTAGTTTAAATTACCGATAGTAGTTTCGCAGAATTTTTCTTCTGCGACTTCATTAGCCAAATTTGCACCCATTAAAACGTAGCATTGAATTCTTAACTTTTTCTCGACGATTTTAGAAATCAGTTCAATATTTGTTCCATCTCCTCGATCGAAACCCTTAAAGCAAAAAATATAGGAATTTTTTAGTATGTTACATTAGTAAGTTGAGTTTTTTCAAACAAGATTTATGAAGCTTAATTTTTTCTTTAGGAATTCTTACCTTAATTAACGATAAACCAACTGCGGTTGGCTTAATTTTATCGAGTAACGTTGCACACAATGTTGGTATGAATTGATGGGGTAATACGAATATAAGTATATCAGCGTCTTTTGCAGCTTCGACGACATCCGGAACTGCAACCTGGAAATTGTATATTTTATATTATTATTACGTTAATAAATCAGATTTTTAATACATTAAAAATTTAATACATTTGTATTAAATTAAAGTATCCGTCATTATGTGACTTCTCTTTATCAGTAATACAATGTAAATAACTTTGCGATATGAAATATCTCTTGATAATGAAGTTCCAGCAAATATTACTCAACACTCAGATAGCACACAGACGTCTTGAAAAACACCATTCCAGACAGGGATTCCCCTTCACGACAGGGAGACATTCGGGTGAAAATCATCTACTAGGTGTTTTGCAGACACAACTTTGAAAATATGTATTTTAATATTACCTATTGTTTACATTGAACTGAATTTTGTAAAAATGAATATATCCCAATTGATTTTTATACTTTAAAAAAAGTCGAAAAATTATAAGATTGTAAAATCCATACCCTTATCTCTTTATTTCCACATACACAGACTGCAAAAAAACTTTCAGCTCAAAAATTGCATTTTTGTCAGAATTATTTCAATTTTAAAATAAATTGTACACAGTATACTTGTAGTTGCTTATACCTGCAAGCAGAGGTATTCAAGTGTCCGCCTCTGATTGCTTTGGTTTTTGGATATATTTTGGAGGGCAGAGAAATAACAAATACGTGTATTTTTATTTTGAATATTTGCATATTTGGGGGTAAAACCACCCCTTTTTATTTTTCCTTATGAACTTTGAGAACCTATTATCAAAATTGTATTACATATTTTCGTTTTCGAAATATTCAAGACCATTAATTTTACTGTCTCATATTAACCGAATCTAAATCTTTTCCATAAAATATGACCTTTGACATAAACTTTTAATCGTATTAATTCGTAATCATTTTCTGTATTCTTTGGAGCTCGTATATCTTAAAAATAAACATTTCAGTGGCGAATATATGGGCAACGCTAATTGTCGAGTGGGTCTACCATTTCGTATTGCATCGATCACATATTCCAATGCAAAACATTAATTATACTTCGTGTATACGTTCGCGCAACATACTATTGAATCATGCATATTAGCATTGCAGATTAACTGACTTGAACGCGTAGAAAAAGAATACGATAGCTTGACTGTCTGTTTTTCCTCTGTTTGATAGCGCGAGTCAGGAGACCCACGCAATGTCGAGTATCTGACGTAATTACACTTAGTCAAGTTGTAATATCAGCGTGTCAAGCAGTATACACGAAATAATAAAGATATCAGCAGTGCCGGCGCCAGGTTATTTTGCACCCTAATTACCGCGCTCCTCTTTCACAAATCACTTAGGACATCTGCCCCAATTACCCTGCCTTTATTCTTAAGAAGCCGTACAAAAAAACTCGCATAAATAAATAAGGAAATAAATTTTTTAATTAAATTAAACTATTAATGTATGTGTTACAAATGAGAAGGTCGCATTTTTAAACAAATAAAGCATAGTAAAAAAATTTCAAAAATGCATATGAAGGATAAAACAAGTGATACGAGCTCTTAAATTTTTCCTGTATGCGATTAATTATGCAAGAAAAACAGATTTTCGATGAATGAGAGCGGAACGTTTTCCTCGTAGCTTTTGTTGCATCTGTTGCCACTGTGAAGAATAATTTCGTCATCTGGCTGCGGTCGTTGATCTCCGTCAAGCCACTATTTTTTCTGAGCCATATTCTGAACTGATACGTGATCCACTTTTCATGACTCAGCGACAAATTACTTGGGAACAGCCAGTTCTTTCGCCGTAAGAGGAAACTTGTCGCAATCGTTAGATTGATTTGCTGTATTATTCTCGCTAAGACCACGGGGGACACATACTCTTATGTAGCCTAGCTATGTAGGTCTCACGAGTTTTTACAAAAATGGCAGACCACCGCGGCGGATCGTAATGCTTTGGAGTCTTCCGTAGAAGACACCTTCCGTTACTCCAAGTTTAATCGAGGTTGTACCGTGTCCCAAGCTACTCAACACATGTGCGCCATTTATGGAGGAGACTATAGCGGAGAGAACAGCTCGAAAATGGTTTGCACGCCTCAAAAACGGCAATATTCGTATTTCTGTAGAGCCCGGTTTTGGGCAACCCTCCACCTTCGGTGAAGATCGAGTGGAGGCTTCAATTGAAGACCTTGTAGCAAGAGGGTTGCAGCTTTATCTTTACCAACTTCGAGTAAATTCGAAAAAACTGTTTATAAAATTACTGTACAACAAATTTTTACTTTTTTCGGACTTGTAACATTCAATAACCGTTTCTTATAGGTTTTCGTGCCCTGAAAACGAATCCCCAAATCGTTTGTCTCCATCACCCTCAGTTTTTGAGAAAATCGATTTTGAAAAAAAACTGCCAATTTTCAACTTTGAACATCTGTTGTGTCGAAACGAAATATAACGTTGTATTCTATCAGTATATATATGTATATGACGAGATCTATGAAATATATTATCACATTCAAAAAAAAAAAATCTTAAAGATAATGGCTATTTTTCGAATCCAAAGTGGTGTAATCCCTTACTGGACCACAGAGATTCACAACCTCTATTCGCTCTAGTGCATCCAAGTCCTCAACTATCTATTAACTATACCTAGATAATTTCACAAATAGAAACGCCATCCCCTTCCCCCTCCCAGTGTAATAGAAAATGATTGGAGTCGCATACAGAGTGCATGCAAAGTGCCTTTAGATTCACGCACGCTTTACCAGTACAATTATGTATTCACCTTCTGTGATGAGTTAACAGGATAATGTAATTCAGAGTTAGATTTCGTAATAGCGCGTGTTCTCATAACCGTCGAATCTCGCTGTTTACCTACACCTTGACTACAGAACTACTTTTTATATACATATATGTAACTTAGCTCTCGATATCCAAGCATACTACAATATATTGTATGGAGAAGGAAATATAGTGGACACGTAAAAGTGGTGGGGCAATAACATTGTAGTACGCTTGGATGTCAAGGGTACATATGTATGTAGCAGTGCAAGTGTACCGATATCACTTATAAACGGCGTCCGGCCAGATCAGTTTGTTTCCTGCCATCGTCTGAGTTGGTTATAGAATAGCAGAGAGATTTCCTCATACGCGCGTTTGAAACCATCCTCTAACCATGAGAATCAATTCGATTGTTCCGAACTTTAAAGCGGAGACCACCCATGGGCCAATTGAATTTCACACCTGGCAAGGAAATTCGTAAGTCTATTTCAATATTCTTTGTCTTCCTGCTGCGTTTATTCAGCTTTTATTCGATACACATTGTCGAGTGTCTGTTTAATTGATAACGATTTTTAGTAAATAATCGGGTATTGGAAACGGAGAAGTATATGTTTATATTTTAATGCTACCAGCTTTATGTTTAAATAGAAGTTTTGGAGAAAAGTGAAACAAGTGGCTGATATGAAAAGTATGTAACAGCGGAAGTTGTGATTTGTAGATATGCATCGCGGTTGTACGTATCAATAGATTGTTATCGGGTCTACACTCTTTTAGTACTTAAGTACCCTCTAAACCAGGCCTGAGATTTAAGTGAACGCAACGGCCGATTTTCAGAGGCAACGCCTCCTTTCTCCCGCCGCGCGTCTTGGCCCCCGCGGCGGCCAAGCAGCTTAGAGAAACTCAGGCCCGTACCATATGAACCACGCGTGGCGCGTTGACAAAAAAAACGCATTGACAATCTCTCTGGGACGATGTGGAAACTAGGGCTCTCACTATCCGGATCCTCAGATCCGGATTTCGATTCGGATTTCGAGTTATAACGAGCAATCCGGATAATCCGGATACCTAGTACCTACCTAATAGGTATTAGGGCTCTTACTATCGCGCGGCGGAAGAAAGGAGGCGTTGCCTCAGGAAATCGGCTGTCAAGTTCACTTAAACGGCATGCCCGATATAAAATATAATATCAAAGATTTAGTATGAATTGAACTTGAACTAGATAAGCTGAATTCTTAAGTAGTATCCTACTCTTGAATGGATTGTAATTCAACACCACTTCCAAGGTAGATGGAAGAACATTGCACAACAAGCAAAGAGATAATTTTTTATTTTAAAATAAGACGAAGTGGCAATTTTTTCTGATGAAATTTCGTGAAAACTTAAAACAAAAATTAAACGCGAAATAATAAGAAAAATAATTCTTTAAATAAATACTATTTCAAATTCGCTTTCTAATTCTGGGCAACTGAAACTCACTGTAACGACATTCGTTACAAATCACTATTATGATTTTTTCTGCATATGATACAATGTCATTGCTTGTATATTTGTCTCATGTAGCTATTAGGCAACCAATGTGTTGGTTTTCTCTCGAGGTAAACTATGAATATAAAATAAATTATTATGTTGGATGTTTGTAGCTTTAGCATTAATATCGCCAAATTAAACTGTAGTACTATATATCACAGTTGATGTAAAAGTTTAGAAGAATTAAAGTCTCGCCCAAAATCGTTCATACAATAATGAATATTTGCCAAATGGTTTCCTTTGTTTCAATTATTCTACCATACTCTTTATTTGCAGATGGGTCGTTTTATTCTCGCACCCCGCTGATTTTACACCAGTATGTACTACCGAATTGGGACGTTTAGCAGTACATCAACCTCATTTCGAACGCAGAAATACAAAACTTTTGGCACATTCTGTTGATAAGCTGAAGGATCATGTCGATTGGGTTAATGTAAGTTTGAAAAATATTCAGAATACATTAAAAATAAATATTGTCTTCGCGTGCAATAGTATTGTCATCTACCATACAAAAATATATACATATTACAATAGTTAAATAAGAGGGAATCAACAAAAATTGATCGAATAGAATTTAAATTCAGTGACGTTTACTTTTATATTTATATTACGCAAATTTTTTCTAATAATATTGTACTTGGATATTCGAATTCTTGGGTTAGCCCAGTTTAGCTCAAACTGTTAGCTCAAGAAATTCAAATTTTCAAACTTGGACAGCTCTAGCCTGTAACGCCAATTTAAATATAAAAAATTGAAATATATTTTCTTGGTAGACAATACTAGATGTTCCTTAATGTTTCTAATTTAAATCAAAGAATATTTCCGACAGGATATTAAATCATATTGCCAAGACATTCCCGGGGCCTTCCCCTATCCAATTATTGCTGACGACGATCGCAGCTTGGCAGTGAAGCTAGATATGATTGATGAGGAAAGTAAGGATGATCCAGAGCAAGCAATAACTGTCCGCGCTTTGTACATTATTAGCCCTGACCATCGGCTACGTTTGTCTATGCATTACCCAACATCTACTGGTCGCAATGTAGAGTGAGTGTCTTCCTCTATTACTTTAAGAAACGTAATATATAAAAAAATATATAATAACATGTTTGTTACTTACAGTGAAATACTGCGTGTCATAGACTCCCTACAACTTGTTGACAAAAAACCACAAATAGCAACTCCCGCCAACTGGGTGGTAAGGAAAAATATTTTTTTTTTATAGCTGAAACTTATCATTTCTTTTTACTGTTTAACATTGTTATGCTTAAACAAAACTTTCTCAAAATATTACTAAGGCTGTGTTTCAATTCACGCATACTGCGCATGAAATTGGTGGCATCTTATTGGTGGCATCGTACGATTCCCTAGAATTTCTCTCGCTTGCCACCAATACGATGCCATCAATTTCATGCGCAGTATGCGTGAATTGAAATACAGCCTAACTGTTTCTAGTAAATATTTCATGAATACACTTATAGTAGATTCGGCAACTTCCACTAGTGTGCACTGAGTGCAAGATTTCTCGCTGTCGATTGGCTAAAAGTCGAACTCAGTGCGCACCAGTGCGACCGTCCGAATTCGTTATTAAAGACACAATTTCTTGTTCCTTATAGCCTGGTGAAAAAGTTATGATCCTGCCAACTGTAAAAGACGAAGAACTCCCTAAACTTTTCCCTGGTGGCGTGGACAAAGTTTTAATGCCTTCTGGAAAGGTTTATGTGCGCACAACCACAGATTATTAAGTGTATTTATAAATGTGATTCTGTATTGACTAAACACTGTATCGTTTTGCACATTTTTCTGTATTAATATGATTATGCAGAATTAATATGTAATGCTTCTTACGTTTACAAATATAGTTATATAAAAGAAAATATATATTAGTGGTATGTTCCAGTTGCACTAAAAATTTTATATAAACGGTATAAAAGTGTGGGAGGAATGTGAGAAAACTGAACGCAAACTTGAATAATGAGAACTAGCCTTTCGAAATTCAGTTACAACCTCATCGTAACCGACTGTTTTACTCCATACACTTCCATTTTTTTCATGGTTTCTTGTTGGTAAGGTATATATATTTTTTTACGAAATTTCTTAGCTAGACTGTCATAAATCTAACGACCATGCTAACGACTCTGCTGTCACTTACGTACGAGTCGCGGCAAATCATATAAGATTTCAATTAATTTATGTTCTTTCAAGATAAATCAAGATAAATTACAGTTTTCAGAGTATTAGAGGCTGAAATCATTAAGATGGACTGATATCACTGACTTTGATATTTAACTTCAAGTTCTACATAGATAATACCTTGTAATTTTTTTTTTATTGAGAATACCTTGTAATTGTTTATTAGTTTTAACGCCATGTATATGGTCTTTTTATCAGTATACAACACATCACTTGTTATCAATATAAATAGTTGTATTAAATGTTAAACTTATGTCTGGCGTAATATCATTTTTTTTTTTCTAAAGAGTCTAAAAACAGTCCATTTATTGAACTTTGCTTTGTAAAATAAGTATTTGAAAAATCGTACTGTTTTTTTTTCGAACCCGGATTTTGTTGAAATAATGAAAAAAATCCACTGAAATATTAGTCTAATTTGCAGCTTATAAAAATGTTAGGAAAAATATGTAATAAAGAGAGACTTACAACATTCTCTGGTATCTTGTGCCCAGGAAGGTATTTCACATTTTCATGCAACTGATTTATGATATCAGTTAACTTTTGACTATTCACTATTTCTTCATAGACGTACATTGTCACTCGCGTTTCAAATTTGTTGTTGTACTTGACAACATTGGCGCCCACAATTTTCGCAATGGCTGAGCCCCTATAACACAAAAGTTATGTAATATAAATTATTACTGCCTTTTCTACAATGAGAATCATCTAATCTAATGTGTAGCAAGTTTAAAAGAACAAAAAATATTATCAATTTATAATTTTACTGTAATTAATACTGCATATATAAAGTAAATAAAAGGCATCTTGCTGTATATCTCTTTAATTATGCAAATAGGAAAAAGATTTCTTCCAGATATTTTATCAAATTTAACCCGATTTATTAAATACTCCAAAATGTTATATATTTATTTTATTAGTTACATTATAAAACAACAGGTCCATATTTTTGCTTATTTCACTGTATGTGAGAATTTCTAATAAATAATTATATGGAAAAGTTTAAAAACAATAGCCTTGAAGAAAATAAACAGCAGTGTTGTGTGTCCTACTATACATATAAATATATCATCTATGTATAGTTCTTTAAAATTAGCTGCGAGGTCTATTGTAGAGGCTTACATAAACATTTTTTATATGAACGAATATAAAATAATAAGCAAAAATAAGGAAACAGATGTATGAATATCGAAAAGTATTGAAAATCTTGAATGAAAGCAACATATTTTATTTTATTATTTATATACTTAATAGTGTATTTTCGGTGGGTGTATCTAAAGCATAATTTTGATTTACTATAATTCCGATAAAATGAGATTGTTTGCACATACCAATTGCCACTTCCAACAACGCATATTCTCTTTTTTGCTGGAGTAGTCATTTTGCAGCTCTAAAGAGATCACAGAGTCGAGATTCACAAATACGCGGACGTAGGCGCTCCACGTAGGCCAGTGTTACAAATCCGCTTATTTTCGGGCGCCGGTGTACGATTGACTGACCGACCGATTAACTTACAAACTAACTTCAGGCTTTGTTGACCTTCGTGACGATCGCAAATTATTTTCTAACGGTTGGCGTCCACTGCTGTGGACCAAGGCCAACGTGAACGCAATCGCGAACTCTGGCCAGATTGAATGTTAAAATTAGCAATAGTTCGATAATACACTTCATGCATTGTCAGGATTTCAATGCAACTGATTAACCTTGAACTTAGGACTCGTAACAGAATCTATGCATAAACTTTTCGATATAACAGTTCCTGATACCTTATCTAAGTAGTGCAAAGTTGAAATGGTAAATGAAGAGTTCTTGCAATACTATGAGTATCGATGAGAAGATTTATTAAAAAAATGATATAAAATTAAAAACTTAAAGACAAATATTTAAATACAAATAGCCATGATAAAGTACAAATATATCACATTGATTTGCAAACTAGGAATAAACAGTAACGAAAATTGCTAACGTATAAGTTTCGAAGAATTGCTAATGTTAGTTATATTACGTTCAGTTATCCCGAATATGATTTGCTATTGTTATATTGCACCAAATCATTATTATGTAGTACGTAAAACATGCATTCGTATCCTCTAATACGATAAAAAAAAATTCATAACAAGTTCTTAGATACGCGCACCGCACGAAGCGTCTTCCCGGCTCGTCCTCCAAAATAATCTTCACAGATGGCATCTCGGTGAAGGTAGTTGCAGCGTTGGTGCATTAACGTCATCGTTCCTAAATACGAAGCGAATAGGATTAAAAATAGACAAATCTCTTACCACTAAGCGTGGAATACGTTACTCTCAAACAGCACACACATTTACACCCTTAAATATACTTAATGCTGATTGGGATGTGTAACAGTTTGCACTAATGTTACAATTATCGTGTTAGGTATTACCATTAAAACGTTCTACACAAAAATGTTAGTGTTAAAGGTTTTGGAAAGAGGACAAACACGACTCTAAACTAAATAAAGGTCTTTAAATTAACAAATAATAGTCATATATTTAATCTTCACATTACATCGTTCATGATAATTTCGATTTCGTATTCTCACAATTCATAAAGTTCTATAATCGACAAAGTCGAAGTATCGGTAATACTTATTTATCTACAGAATTCTCTTACTTTATATAACAATTCAGATAAAATTTTCATTAAAATTTATAGTAGCACACAACATTTTTTTTACATATTACCTATCGCTTTGCTGAACAAACTTATTACAAATTCTGTGTCTTCTATACATTCTTTATATAGTTATGGAAGAGTTAGTGGTGCTTTCAAGGGTGCATTGAAATTATCGTTATTTGCATTATAATGGCAATGAACAGAAATACAGAAATAATAATGAACAAGCAAATCTATGCAACAATGTGATACATATTTTCAACAGCTACGAATTAAGAGATTGTGAAAATCATTCATTTCCATGGTCCATACATTATATTATCTACTCTCTGCTTTGACTCAATACTATCGTCTATAATAGATTATTTATACGTTCATAGTCTTCTGACTAGTGTATTTGCTCATATGTACGAATACATACTTACAAACTCGGACGATAATTAAGACAGAACACAAAAGACAAAAGTCATTTAACATTTACCAATGTACAGCATAAATGTAACATACATAATGATCATGTGTGCGTTTGGTGAAAATACTTTTATATTTATTTATATAATATCCATAAGGACAATTTTATAGGTTGATTGAAAAATTTCGTAACACCTCTACAAAACATAAAAACAATGGGAAACATTCATGCAAACTAAGGCACCTAACTCTACTACCTACATTCGTTGCATTTCCACCAGGGGTGTACGGGTACCCGACTTTTCGGGTTCGGGACGGGCCGGAATCTTTCGGACGAGATCGGGCTAGATCGGGCGGAATCCCGATACTTTCCGAAAACTTCGGGATCTCAAGCAATACGAAAGTATCGAGACCCCGCCCGATCCCGCCCGAAATTTTCCGACCCGTCCCGAGGCTCGGGACGATCCGTACACCCCTAATTTCCACCAATAAAATAAAATGTTTCGCATCTATGCGATTTTACAATTTTGTCAATGTGCTCAATAAAACACAAATAACATAAAAAAAGATAGATTTCAGTAATTTGATTTATCGTCGAATGAGTGTTGTCAATTCGGTGCAAATGAGATACAGCGCTTAATAAATTCTGATAATGATTTTATACTATTTTTAAATATGTGCTGAAAAATGTGACGAGTTTGTTTTATTCAATCATCACATTTTAAACAGAAAAAGCACTTAACTTTATTGCCAGAAATAAAAGATATTCTATTTGCCGGAAGTAATGTCTTAATTTTGTATATATTTAAAATGAATAACATTAATTGTTTAGAAAAAAATCCATAACTCTTTTTGCTGTGCGATGTACGATAACTAATTTCTTTACATATATGTACATATCTATACATATTATTCATATCACTGTTAACGTTTTTTATTACTTTGTACAGTTCTACTAAACTTTTTCTATATATACTCAAATAATATAATAACAATATGTAGTTAGGACCATGGTTGAACGAAAATAGTATTATTTTGGCAAGAAATAAGCAATACTGAACTACTAATCTTCAAAGTAATTAAACAATTTCAATATATATTGCACATTTACATAATTCTTGATTTTGTGTGCAATAGCACGAAAATACTTTGAAAATGATTTGGTAAACAAATTGTACAATGTGTTAGATAACAGACTTATTATCCTGTATCAATTTCAGGTAAGAATCAGGTATATAAAATAATCCGCTATTAATTATAACGGACACAAACAACTTTGTCTTCGAGCTTACATGTGTTCCGGATGGTTGCGTATGCAATCAATTAGTTCCGTTGCCTTTATCTCACCAATGCAAATCCGATGTATAGCTGTGAAAAGGGGGAATCTGTTTTCCATATTTGATGCTTTCAACATGTAATTTACTTCTTCGGCGGTAAAGGGACCTTGCAACTTTTGTCCATTCAGCATTTCCTTTTCCAACTCTTCAATTGTCTGTAAATGGAACAGTTTATATATTTATATTTTATAATATTCGATAACTTTGAATTGACATTTACTGTCGTTTACAATACGTAATTCTTCATTTCTGCATATTAATGCTGCATACTAACCTTGCCGGTTTTTATAAATGCTTCGGAAACTTTGCGATTGCGACCACCATAGCATGTAGTGATGAGATCTGCCACGCCACAACTTTCAAAGAAGGTGGACAGTTTTCCACCAGGGAAAAAGAGGTCCACGAATTTAATCATTTCCATAAGTCCTAATCTGATAACTGCGGCCTTCGTATTGTCACCTAATCCTAGGCCATCGACAAAACCGGCACCACAGGCCACAATATTCTGTAAAAAATTGAAAACAGGGGAACATTTATATAGATTACAATTAACGTGTACGCGTATTATTTTTTAAAATTTCGTAGAATCACATCTTTTTATCTATATTTTGGTGAACGTTCAGAGAAATTGAATAAGCAACTAGGATTCATACAAAAATCGACCTTCGAAAATACCGGTTTACGAATTCCAGTATTCCAAACATCGGTTAAACTGGTTTTCGAATTTTTAAACCAGAAAAATAAAATAAAATTAAAACGGTAAAAAACATTTATACCTACGTATTTAATTTTTTTTTTAGTTTTTTAAATATCTAAGCCATAGATATTTAATGCCATAGGTCTATGCCAGTGATCGTACGGACTGGTTGAAAAGAGCATTATTGAATAATTACCTTTAATGCTCCGCAACATTCGACCGAATCAACGTCTTCAACCACTACAACTCTGAAGTATGATGTTTGTATCAAGTCTCTAAGGAGGGGCATCACAGCTTTATTCTTGCAACCTAAAAATAACCCGGTTTTAGGCATCCCTTTGCTTAATATGCACAAATATATTGGGCAAATACAATAAATATTTAGTCTAATATAGTGACTGTTCATTACCAATAGTAGTCTCGCAGAACATCTCATCAGCTACTTCAGAAGCCAAATTTGCTCCCATTAAAACTGACATGGGTATGTTAAGTTCTTTGGATATTATGTGAGAAATAAGTTCAATACCACCTCCCTCCTTTTTATCGAAGCCCTACAAAAAAATAATAGATATATTAATCCGTCTAAACAGTTATATGCATTGTACTTAAATTTGTATTGTTTAATAATATGTATGCCCCTGATCTTGAATATTAAATATACAGCTAAAATTATATTAAAATATACCTTTATTAACGATAGACCAATAGCTGTAGGTTTAATTTTTCCCAATAGTGTACTACATATTTTATGTATAAATTGATGTGGTACTACAAAAATAAGGATATCAGCATCCTTAGCAGCTTCTAATACATCGGGAACTGCAACCTATAACATAGATAATATACAATATTAGTTTCCGTAACTTTTAATGTATAAAACGCTATCATGAATACTTGTACTGCGTTTCACATTAGAGCATACTCGTTTCGCGCAGGGATACACTGCAGTGATGCCAGATCGGGGACGGGTTCCCTCGAGAATTTCCCCCACCTCGCGCACACTACGCCAGAGCAACGCGTCCGTGAGTTGAACTCCGAAGCGCCGAGCTCACGGACACGCTGCTCCGGCGTAGTGTGCGCGAGGTGGGGGAAATTCTCGAGGGAACCCATATAGAATTTTATTGAACAATTATACAAAATCTCATTCGTAAATGGAAAACGTAGTATATTGAAGCTGATGACTGTGATCTTATTAATAACAAATTATTTTGCCGTTGTTAGGCCACTCCTTGGGAAATATAATGTTTCTTAACCAACCTCATCTAAAATGAACAGTCGTAATCTTTATTAGATATTCTTATCACTATTATTTTTTGATAGGATTAACAGTATTTGCTCTGTATAAGATAAAATTTACAACCATAAGATACCTACAACTTGTAACATCTTTATGACTTCATCATTGACCGATTGAAAAATTACCAGAAAAACGCTTTTTTTCAAGCTGTTACAGCGGTGTTACCCCTTAATATATCTGTTCTAAACAACACATGCTTTCTTAAAAATTACTGTACTTTTTTTAACAGTAAATCAGTAATGTTAGTTTTCTTGGGAATTATAATAAATGCAGTTTTATGAAATAAGCTAATTGCATTATGCATCATAATTTTTCAAAACACGAACGAAAAAGCTGTAGCAAATAAAGTAAAATCTATCACTCTTCTTCGATTTTTGTTCGATCATGCTTTAAGAACGTGGAGGAAGATAGCAGTTATAAAGACTTCTTTATACGTAGAATTCGCGAATCAATAAAGCCTCAGTTGCCTTTGCCCACCTTTACCGCGGTCAAGGTTCGGCTGTCCCAAAGTCCCTGATATTGAAAAATCTGACTCTCTCTCTCTCTCCCTCCCTCTCCCTCTTCCCCTCTTTCCATTCCCCACCCTAACTCCCTCCCTCCCTACGCGCGTTCGTGTGTGATCATGCACGGTCTCGCGTGCACTCAGCCTCAATTATTTATGGCTGTGAAAAGCAATAGGTCTATTAATTCGACGAATAGAGTATTCAAATATTGGAAGGAAACTTTAAATCTACTGGTTAGTAAATAAAGTTTTATCTAACATTTTACTCTTGTACATATTAGAGACTATATAACGGCGAAATGACAGAACCATTTTCTTAAACGTTACACTAAACTAAATAATGCAATCATTGATTAAAGAAAAACTTGTAAACTGAATACAACTATAAATCTTCGATTGGTTTAAAAGGAATTCAACACGAGTACAAAATACCAACATACATTGTATTATCTCTCGAGTCAAGAGTGTTACGTAAGCGCCATTTATGGACACAACCATACGTTTAACGCACTACAAGTAGACGCACATGTAGATATGTATGTACCCTAATTCCGACCATGCATTGAACACGTGTAGATTTTCTTGACTATTTTTCCGTGTGGTGTTCTAAATAATACGTGTCACTATTTATGTGACACGTATTATATATATTTAAGTAATGAATATTTCTATTTACTACATTTGCAACAAATGACACGTATAAAATAGGCTTGAAAACGACATATTATACGCACATTTCGGACACGTCGAAAATGCATTCGCGACGACGCGAAAAATACCGACCCATCTCTACCATGTACATGCCCCATTATACTGCATACATTGTATGTATGTATATTGCACAGTGTCAAACACATGTTCAAGTAACTTGTACCTACCACATTAGTCGGGAGTTTATGTCCTGGTAGATATTTAACATTCTCGTGTGTCTCGTTGATAATCTCGGTCAGTTTTTTACCGTTGATAATTTCTTCGTAAACGTACATCGTCACGCGATCCTCAAACTGATTTTGTTTACTTGCGTTTGCCCCAACTATCTTAGCGATAGCCGAACCCCTGGAAATCGCATACAAATGACAGTACATTAAAGATAGATGCAGAAAAATGAGAAAGACAAATGTACTATCAAATAAAACATTATTTTTCGAGTTTATATCAGTCGTGTTATACTATGCGTATTTCCAAGTACTCCATTGGCAATGCGACGAATATGCATAAAAAAAAACGATAATGTACTTTTAAATATAATTGAGAAGCCTAATGTTTAGAGCGTGCTATCCCCACAATTTATATAATATTCCACGTGTCGTAGCAGAAACTTATCTCCTACTTGTTTTGGCACGCAGTTCTCAAGTCAGTTAGGGAAACTTGCAATAAACGTTCATACATTTTCGTGATTCCATGGTAAGTGGTAAGAGAATTTTCGTTGCATTATATGACAAGTGCTCTCAGAATCAAGTTATTCTGGTTAGACATTTGCTAAGACGAATAATAAATAGGAATAATCGATAAAGAAGCAGATGCGATACAATAACGTGCATATATGGTACATGTCGATCCGTTGATATATACGACACGTGGAAATCAATTGTAATGTATTTAAAGGCGTCTGAAGGAACGACAAGCAATCGTTCCACTGTTGAAAGTAGGAATATCAATGTTTGAATAAAACGTACCAATTACCAGACCCGATAATGCAAACACGCTGTTTGGCTGCCATACTCTCGACCGATGTGGGATGCGAGTTAACGAAGACACACGAGTATAAACTGAAAGGGATCGCGAAACAATGTACGCGGCCGCGCAGCTTCGAGGTAGGGAAGCGACTGGAACGGCTCAAAACGCGAAAAGGCTTGCGCTATCTTCCGTGGAAGTGGAAGCACACGAATACCAACGTACGCGTTGGTACTTATCAGCAGTGATAGGCGCGTCATTGTCGTAAGCCGAGTTTAACAATTTAACCGAGTAAAGTAATAAAAATCCTTGTGCACTTTTTTTCACAAATCGCGAGAGTATTTGAAAATATTATTTTCACTGATAAAGTATGAAGCATTGTTCGAGGAATATAATTGAATATAATAATGCATCATTGAATGTTTACGATTCGATTGTTTCCACAGTATGTACATATTCCGAAGAAATAAACACAATGGCTATACATCAACTCTAGGAAATAGAAACACCAGTTTAGTACAATTTTAGATCCTCTATATTTGTGATTGCAATCATTTTCTTTAAATGAAAAGGTATGTGATTTAATAGGACCATGAATATCGCGATTAAATAATTGATATTATTAAAAGATTTTTATGTTTTTCGAAGTTTGAAAATATGTACCACTGTGCTATATAATTTGTCACATGCTGATTAGTTTCTTTTATTAAAACTGATGCGAAAATTGTTAAAAGTGTTTAACTACCTCGGAATGATGTTACCTACCGCACGTGAAAATGATTTGTGAAAATATCGAATTTAGTTATAAAAATAATTCAATTTGAAAGATAATATATCGAAAATTATTAAAATTACCGCGTCACGCTTTCCGCAGGCGGTTCCCCTCAGCTCTGCGTGTCTCTCAAGCTCGAAAAAACTTTTACTTTGCTGCACATGTATTTAGCTAAAATTCAAAGTCAATTTTCTTGAAAACGAATAACGATATCAAAACTTTTTCCCTATTTTTCGTCTTATTTCTGCCTATAAAATCGCCCCCTGAAAGAACGATGACTATCTTCTAATTTTTGTGTAAAGGATATGTTAAAGACTTATAATAAATAAATGTAGCCACTCTGTAAATGGTAAGATAATCGAAAATTCATTTCTGTTGTAATGAATAATACACACTGTTCTTTATTATTTATTTTCTGTCGCATAACATATACGAATGCAACGTTATTATAGTTTTAACTTCCATTGTTTATCGTATTACATGAGCTACGGATTTTCTTACATTTCAGATCTAATAACAATTTATAACATTTACGTATTTATGGATTTTATAAGTATCATCATTGTAGGTTTCATAAATAGTACAATAGACCATTGATTATTTCGGCAAAATAGGAAATAGCATCGTCCTAACCTTTGATAATTAACATACTTGCTCGGTTATTCGGACAAAACTCTTAGATAGGAAGAAACATAAACAACGTGTCTATATAACTGATAATCAGGCTATTAATTTTCGTATAATCGACATTTTAGAGTATCGATGTTTGGATAATCGACGTTCTAATGTATATTAATTACACTTTTTGCGTGCAATTGTAAACTGAGGGAGTTATATCTTCATATCTAGAAACATCATCCAATTTTTTAATATAGAAAACTCTTTTCCAGGTGGAGTTGAAATTATGTAATACAGTAAGTTCTCGCTATGGGCTTCCTTTTCCCCCGCTGCGTTAAGCGGATCGTAGCTATCCCTACTATTTCTTGGAGTATTTGGCCAAGCAGCTGCCGTCGATGCGTTCAGCAAACTTAACCGTTGAATGATTTTACTGTGAACGTTACTGCGGTATATAGGTCTTTGTGACATCAGTCCTTTTCACTCATATAGAATTCCCTAGCAAGCCTGCTGCTGTGGGTACGCTTTCGCCCCCTTTGGCTCGCTCTCGTTTTCTGCCATTTGGAATCGTTCCCGTTACTCGTTAAGCGCTCGCCGCGAGCCCATAGCGGGAGGCTACTGTTTATTTAAACATAATAATTTAGTGTTATTAATTTTACATTACTTGTTAAATTATACATTATATATTAAATATTGCGATCTCAAACAACAGTATCCTTATAGAAAGCCATATGTTAATGTTTATTGTGAATGAAATTCCGTTCCGTGAATCAACACGCTTTAATCTTCTGCGGTGGATTGCGCTGCATCCAAAATAATTTCGAATGAGAATGGCTGGAAACTGTATCCTTGTCCAGCATAGAATTTACTCTGGAATTCGACCCTAGGGAAATGACATATTAAAAAGCATTAGTTTTAATGTAATTGAATTAAAAGATTATATTAAACAACATAACAGACGTGCACGCATTTACATTGGCGTAACTAATTAGTATTTTTTAAAAAGCACATTTCACTTATTAGTATATATTTATAAATAAATCGTACCAATGAAGTCGAAGTGTGTGTAGGAAAGCTGATAATCCTTCCATAAGTACTAGAATACCAATGGTTAGGACAGCCCAAAATGCAAATACAGCCCACAAAATAATACCACCTGACCAACCCTCTTGAGTCAATCCATTTCGCATTACCATGTTCCATAATACTTCTGACAATTCTAAACGATATCAATGAAGAATATTTATATTAAAAAGAGCAATTTATCCTAAATTATGTGACAACAATTAAAGAGTCCTTGTGGGAAACATTAAAAGTGCCAAAAATCAAATTCTATACTATACTGTGTTCTCTACAAGGACTCTTCAATTATATTTCTTTTGTAACTTACGAGCATGGGCGAGAGATAAGGCCCATAGCCGCAGATACGACGCAGTGTGCGATACACTGCCAAGAACATACTCAATGGTATGAATGCCTTGATGAATGAATACTTCACTCATCTCCTCCTCTTCTTCTTCTTTTATGGTAACACCAGCTGGTTGTACTGCTTCGATACCACCTTCTATATCACCATTCTCCGTTCCATGATTGTTTAACTAATAACACAGGAATAATTAGAAAGTAATATTTTGTTTGTAAAATATTAATTTAAAAAAAATGGTATGAAAGCTGTGAAATTCAACCTGATAATGTTGCTTCCTTCTGTTGTACATCATCATGAGAGGCTTTCCCAGTAGCATCCATGGTATGCAAATAACAGAAACAACAACGAGAAGTTTCTGGAATCCTTCTTGGCCAGCATACATCCAAGGGCTGTCACATCCTTTCGGCGCAATTCCGCGTTTAAACAATACCATATTAATAAATGTAATTAATACGGATGGCGCGCAGAAAGGACCATGCTCTGGATCTGTATCTATTGACGACAGAAAGTATTATAGGTGATATTAATTAGAGTAATTAGACTATCGCCTTTACATTAAGCAGAAATTATATTACTTACGATCGCTATCGGGGCCATATTTCATCCATTTTATGAACATAAGGAGTACCATGTACACGAAGAGAAATATTAGGAACAGAATTTGTGGGATGAATTCGCAAGTTATGTTGATCTTCTTTCTAAAGTACATATGATTCCACAATCCAACGACCACGCCAAATAACATGTGTATAACTCCAAAAATAATAGATATTTTCATCTTGTACGAGTTCAGAAAAATGATTTTGTTCTCTGCTAATTGCCATATAGGATCCATTCCGATAAGGTACGGACTCTGTAGGTATGCGTCCTTGTCACTGGGATTTAATTGCAGCTCTTTATTCGAATGTATTGTACTGATGTTATAGTTGACGCTCCAATACGATCCGAACACATTTAGCGACTTGGAAAATATGTCATTGTATATAAGCCCCGTGTACATAGAAAATAAGCCCATTAGAAATATAATGTATCGACCGCCGAAAAAGATATTCCATATTTCGTTATCAGACTTCTTCGCGGCTAATGGCTTTTCTTTTAACACCATCCATCCACCAAAGAGGAACATCAGAAGACCGTGACCAGTGTCTCCGAACATTACACCAAACAGAAATGGAAATGTTATTATGGTGTAGGGAGCTGGATTCATCTCTCTATAAGAAGCAACTCCATACGCGTCTATCAGAGCTTGAAAACCTTTAGTAAATTTATTTGTCCGATTATAAGTGGGCGGGTCCTCAAAAGTTTCCATACGATTTAAAATTGGTGGCACAGAACTACCACTACGCTCCTAAAATGATCGATACCAGTTATTATGAAGCTTCCTGTTAAAGATAATTTAATATTGTCTATGAAAGAGTTATTAGTAATTACAGTTCCGCGGCGCAGTGCTAGTTGGATTGTTTCGATATCTAACAATGGAACCCAGCATTCGGCAATTAAACATTTTTGCGTGACATCCAAGTTGAACAAATTTAAAGTGTGATAAATGGCTTTAATCTTGCGCACTTTCACGAACCAACTTTTAATATTTTTTGCAGCAGCTACTAAGACACGATGACGATGGTCTTGTGTCTCTCCAAGCACCTAAATTAAATAGCAACAAACAGTTAAATTTTGCGTGTTGAACAATCTGCCCGTTTAAGAGATTACACCACTTTCAAAATGGAAAAAATTCTTTAAATATTAGTTTACAGTCATTTTCTCGAAAATTTTTTTTTAAAAATAGCGTCTTTTTTACGCTCCAAAGTGGTGTAGACTCTTAAATTAAGTAGACAGTTGTGGAAAGCAATTATATCGAGGAAAACTGACTGTGTTCAACTCTTCAATTCGGCTCATAACACCCATGGCCATTTCGCGACGGTCAACGGGTGCTTCTGGGCAAGGATATAAAGTAGCCCTAAATCCTTCGCAGATTTTTTTAACTCGAGTTTTCAACTGATCTCCTTGGAAGAATATGATGAACACGGACTTGAAAACTTGATCCCCCTATAAAGAAATAGCACACTACTTGTAAATATTGTAAAACAGAATACTACAGGTAGTTTCAGATTTTTCCCTACCGTTGAAGGATCCTCCAAAGGAGATTCGATCTCTGCTTGACGTAAAAATACATTACCACGGCATGCACGCCACAGCATCCGCTCGAATGCAGGAATCCGTTCTCTCAGGATCACTCCTGCGACGAAACTATTTAAAAAATGATTTTAGTAAATGTATATTAATTATACAAAATGAGAGAAAAAATAAAGATCATGTACAAATGACACTATGGTTAACATACTATTTGGTGTGAAAGTCTCTGTAACGTATGTGAGTCTAATCAGTCGATATACGATCCATTCCGAATACAGAATGAATTTGATAAAACATTAACAATTTTTACCACAAACTGTTCTTACATGTTGTATATCAAAAACTCACGGTTAACATTGTACATCAATATTATTGATGCTAGGATATTTTCAACCTGTATCGTTCTGCATCCTAGTGCTTTTCTTGATAGCATTATTTATAATCTGACTTAAAATTTATGTATGGATGAAGAAATACTCTGTGCGTTATTATTATAGAATGATGATTTTGTAGCCATGGTCCTTTATAACACCTTAAATATTTGTAAATAAACATACGTATTACTAATGGAAACTTTTGAATGCAGAAAACTTTCGAGTAATACTATCTACATGGTGGTTAAAAATTTTCGTCTACATTATAGAAACAGTATATCATATGCAGTTCCAGAAAAAAACTTATTAAACAAGCAGTTTACCAACTAACACTTCTGTTGTCTAATGTATGTTATATGCAGAATAAACGCACGAGTACTTTAGTACTGGTGCATTCATATGCGCGTAGATAAGTGTGAGCAGTGTTTACGAAGAGAGAAAAACATTTAGTAATATAAAAAAACCTGCAACTGCAACTCTCAAAAAGCTCAGTTTATTATTATTAACTGAAATTTGTGATGAAAAAGGAATGTTAGAAGAATTGTAATTGTTAAACAGTATATAGTTATTAGATTGTAATGCAACTATATTAAGTTTATGCATATACCATTCATTAAAATAAAAAGAATCTATCCCACTGATATATATTTACGGAAAATTTGATTGTGCAAGTATAAATATTATAATACAGAGGACAGTAAATGTTGCTACAAAAAATGCGATATTCACCATTTGCTTTTCACTGATACCATATTACATAAGACTAAATATAAAGTATTTTTTATGCTTGGAAGAACTTTATAATATTTATATTTAAATTACACTTTCTTTTGTGCACATTTCGGGGAGGTGCAGTGGAGGAGGAGTCACCTACAACTGGAATTACAAATATTTCCTTGGTTTTCGGTAACTCATTTTTTTAAAAGGAGTAAAGATGTACAGCAGTGTAATAATTCTCGAAATTTCAAGGTCATCGATAATTTTTTTTTTATATATACATAATATATTTTTTGAGAAATACAAATACTGTACAGTTTTTGAGGAACAGTATTTATTATATATATATCTATAAATAGCTACTATTTATTCTCTACTGCTGGCAGTGTTACAGCAACCGAAGTAAGAGTAGTACAATTAAATGTTAAATATAAATTTTTTGAATTTTAAAAAACATTTTTTACTCGATTTACCTTTTTGTACTTCTACAATGAAGTAACATACACGCCATACGATATTTTATTGTATGATTGCTAATTGCACACAATTCCATTTGACAATATAAAGGAATCCTCGTATCTTAAAAAGATTTATACTTAGGAAAATAGTCAATGCGATTAATCTACGGTCGTTTGCGAATTGTGCAACTCTGTTTTCCAAATATTTCTCTCAAACTTCCATGATTTATAAAATATCTAGCTGGCAATAGCTACTATACCACCCTGTACATTTAATTACTTTCAATGCAACGATAATTACACAATTTTTGAGTAACACTTGTGTGTTATATAAAAAAAGAAAAATAGTTGAGATTCTATTATAAAAACATAAAATATAAAATCTTCGCATGAGTCATTGAAATCGCCAATAGTGTAGTACTTAGTGTTGATGTATTCTATTCAATGAATTTAGAAGGATACAGTAATGTATGGGAAGGATTAACTAGTCATGGAGTACATACCCCAGCTGGACAGGACCAAGGGCAGACTGGCGGGCGATATTATCATCACTAATCAATGCACGTGTCATGGACTCGGTGGGATTCAAGCCTGCGTGCTCTTGCTGACGACACAACAGACAAGACACAACCACATTAGCACACTAGACATAACCACAATGCTCCAATGCCACTCTGTTGGTGTATAAGTCCCTTGATTTCAATGCACGCAGAGGAATGATTTAAGATATCTTTACTGGCTCTCAAGAGCTTGCTACTTTCCAACGCACAGAGTTCTATTAACGTGTGTGGAATAAACTTGTTACAAGATAAATACATACGATGCTATAAACAAGTTGTAACATAATATAATATAATAATACTGTATAATAATATTATATAACGAGGAGCTTGCACAGTGTACCATAAACATACATTGGATTGCCTTGTCTATATAAGGTTACTACTGAGAAACTATAACTACTAGAGAATTATGAAATTGGGAACACGGAATATATATTTCATTTCCTTGTGTAATAAAATTAGTGGATTCAGCTTTGGATGCAAAAAGATATCTTGAATCAGTCACAATCTTGATCTAAATATGAATTACCAAACAATACTACATTATGTTGAAGCAGTTAATATTCATGATTTTTCTATTTCTAGGAGAGAAGAAATATAAGAGTGTTATAGGCATGGCAATTCTTATTTAATAGATTATCTGAAAAAGTCAAGCTATAATTATACCTGTTAGAATTGAATTAATATTAAATTTCAACTTTATAAATTCCTTAAAAACCGATCGAGGCTAAATATAATTCACGGTTGTGGTAGAATTCGTACAGAGTGATCCATTTTAATCTGTGAACAGATTTATCTGGGAACATATGTTGAATTAAAAAAAAAAAGAATGAGGGACATCTGCTAGGATTTAGAAGACAATCTGTCACAAAAATAGAGCAGTAGAATGTTACAAAAATGTGAAACTGTTCAATCACAACATATTTCCATTTGAGGTTCTATTAAGAAAATAAATTTAAGTGAAGCGTCCACGTTTTCGTCTTTGTGTATAAAATTCTGTCATTCTTTTGAGTTTCATATACTTTCTGAAATAAATCTGTTTATAAACGAAAATAGTTCACTTCTATACATTTTACAATTATACCATACTATTTCCCTTTATTTGCATTTATCTGTGTTCGGCAAATTCAGTGATCAACATTATGCAACAAATTTCCTTTTAAATAATGCAAAAGGAAACAAAAAGACATTGTTGTGTAAAGCACGATCTAAAATGCAAGCAAAATAGCAACATAGGTGCACTGATTTTTTTGTGTTTGTTTTAGCAAATAATTTTTCTATCAGGCATTTACTACAGATAAAATATTGCGCTCAAACACTGTATAATTGATAATTATTACAAAAATCAGTGCATAACATGCAAAGACGTTTACTACATACTATGTTAAGTAGAATACATACATTATTATTATACACGTCCCACGGCCACACCATCATCATTTTTGTTATTTACATAAAATATAACTATGTAATGACTTTTGTAGCAAATAAATAATTACTCTGACATACGAAATAATGGATGAATGAATTCATATACATTATGAGTATCATTATTATAATTCATGTTATCGATACAGTTTGAAAGTTTCTTAACAAACTTAAATATATTACATGAGTGTTGTCAAACTGTATCAACTGTTATAGAATGTAAATTTTAATTGGAATTTTCCAATATAATTCGATACACAATTTTCTACGAACTGGGAGATTTATAAAACAATTGATAAGTGAATGTTATTTAAACAAGCAAACAGTCACATTTATTTTTAAAGAGCATTTAAAGTCGCAAAAAAAAATAATTTGTATAATAATTGTTTTTCACTACTACTGTATGTACAATGAGCTATAACTCAAAGTATTTGTACTCTCACTACTATTAATTTGAAAACAATTATTTTTTTAAAGAAAGCATGATGGGAATAATATTGGCAAATAATGCATTCATTGCGAAACAAATATACCTTTCAGTATATTAGCAGGAAAATAGCACCAGAAAAGTATTTGTATTAAATGTGTGGAACACTTGTGAGCAGAAATTAAATTGTCAAAAAATGCAAACTCATAGTTATTATTAAAATTGAATTGTTATTATTGTTACAGCTACAACTACTTCCGTCATTTGTTTAAAATTTAGTTTTCGATACATCAGCTTGTTTATAAAATATTACTGAAGTGTCTAATAAAATGTGTAGTATAACAAAAGTGATTGTGTTTATTAATACTGATTTGTAAAACTACAGGTTTTTTTTATAGTGTAGATTTCCTGTTAATATACTGTAGGGTTCTATTTATTTGTTTTTCTATCTTTCAATTAAGTTTATACCAATTGAAAGCTCAATTAGAACACTTTGTATTTTTATGCATACCGAGTTCATCGCACTTTCATTCGAAAACCTTCAATTGCTGTAAATCCAAAGCTGTAGGAGTACAAACACTATACTCAGTGTAAAATATTTATATTAATATTAACGCCCTGTATATATAATATTTAATAAATTCGTAACCGATAATAAAAAAATTTAACTTACTGTATAATGTTCATTAATCTACAGAAAACACAGCATATGTTATAAACGAAACAACTAAAAATCGTATTTGAAAGTCAACGTTTGCTCTCATTAAAACTTGTTATTTTATAAATATACTTTTGTTTTTAAAGAATTAGCAAATGACAAAATCTATACATGTTTTAGTGACTATAATATTAGTGCTCCTTCTTGGCTACAGGATTTTAGGTAGCTACGGGCAAAAACACTGAGCAAAACAAATTTGCAAATACAAATAACGGTTGATAACAGCTTGCCTGAGGGGATTCCTATAGTGTGCTCCTATGGTGTCTGCAGTAGTGTACAGGTGCTGTAACCACAGAACACACTGACGTATCGTGCCCTCTATTTAAATTTACATATGTGTAAGTAGCCTAATTGCACAAAAAACATTTATCATAAGCTCTGCAATATGCGCAGATTATGGATTAATAAACTCTAATTTAACTAAAAAGTACATAAAAATATGTCCATTGACCTAACGGTGTCTTTTTCCAAAGATAATCAGTATTCCAACTACTGTAAACATTATTCGGCCCAATACCATAGCGAAGTGGAGAACAATCAGTGAAATTAGTTAAAAGTTTTTTAAAGTAACTTTATGGAGCGTTTAAGTTGTACAAAAATGATTCTCAACCATTGGTGTTTCAGATGTAGAACGTAAGGATTTTCTTGTAAATTGCAGACGCGAGATTATACGTTACTGTAAGGAATAATTTTATGAGGATTTTATGTTGTGTAAATTACTAAAACCAGTATTATTTATGAACAAAATGTATAAAATTGCCTATTAATCAGGCATGGTTTAAGACATTGCAACTGGAAAAGAGATTTGAGTAATTATGTAATTTTTTATCTTTGGCTTATACGTACCAAACTATGAGCTTTTTTTATTTTTAATAACGTTCATGAGATAATCTGTAAATCATTACGTTCTACATTGCTTGAATTTACACCGCGTTTAATTACCCGAGCTTGAGAGCCTGGCCGCCAGCGCGGAGGCCCTCTTCACCCAAGAGAGTGACTTGTTCTTCCTCACGGCTGGGGTCTGCCATCTGCGACACGACACCTCCATGCTCAGCCTGGCAACAGACACATGTCACCTCTCTTTTGCCCTATCTCCCAATTTGTCTAATCTTTTCGTTAACAAATTGTCAACACTCACCAATTCGAATATGAGCGGTTATTATAAAATTTGGAAAGGGGATAGAGAAAGCGGATATATGGAATTTTAAAGGACTTCATGATTTGGCAAAACCATAAATTTGTGATAGAAATTAAACACAATCTACCTCGAATCTAATATTTTACATATCTTACTGCAATACAATTAACAGTGGTTAATGAAAGATTAATATTTTTTGTATTTATCTTTGAACTTGGTAAACAATAACAACATAACAGTACACAAAAGTGATTACATACATATGATTTTATAATTTCAATTAAATTCGTTTAGAATATATGTATCAAATATCACGCATCAAGAACAAATGCACGTTACAACTACTTTAAGCTATAATTGCTTTTTACACAAGCCGAGTAATTTGTGTAAAAATAAACAAGAACTATGTTATTTTCTACGCTAAGAACAGTTGTACATATATCATATTTACACGAAAAAATTTCAATTCTATTGATACCAGTTTGTTTAAATAAATGTGAAACGTATGTAATTAAATATTTATATTATTTGACATAAATAACACAACTGTATAAAAAATAATTGACAATTTTAAATGTATCCCATTAGAATATAATTTAGAATAATTCTAGAATAAAGATTCACTACAAACAACTATATTTTATTATTATGGGATTAATTGTGACATATAGATAATAATTTTTAAACAAGGATTAAGTACCATAACAATTGTAATAACTAAATTAGTACAGAACTCATGCATTTATGTTTCGAATATAAATTTAGATCAAAATTAAGATTTGTCATAACATTATCTGTAATTTAAGACAGGCCTGGGATTTAAGTGATTGCAGCGGCCGATTTTCATATGGTAGGGGCGTGAGGCGCTCCAAGCTCCTAGGCCGCCGCGGGGGCCCAGACGCGCGGCGGGACAAAGGAGGCGTGGCCTCTAAAAATCGGCCGCTGCGTTCACTTAAATCCCAGGCTTGATTTAAGATATTATTATGTATGTATATATGTACACAATGCTTATAGCACAATATCTAGAAAATTGTTACTAAATTTATAGCACAAACACTGTACATGCTTCATGCAAAGGTGTATGTAATCAATATATTCCATATTATGTTCTTTTAGCTGAGGATTCCAAAAATATAAGTAGTTCAAACTACGATTCTAACATATGCTAGCTAATTACATGCATGCTATATTTTCATTATTTAACATTAGAAGCTTTATACTTAAAACTTCTTATTCGTATTTTAAAATCTATTAACATGCTGTTACTAAAAGCAACCAATTCATAATTCGAACATACAGGATAACAGGTAAAGAATTTATGTTGCAAACTAAAAATTTCTGATTTAAAAGGAATCCTATATTCTAGATTTCAGACAAATACTAATTAGTATCTCTTCCTTCTTAATAAATTAAACGAGAATAAATTTAGAATGAACGGACCTTACTATACAATTTTTCATTATGTATTTAATTATGTATTTTTTTACAGGGTATTCCACAGTGAAACAAACAAACTTTGCCAGCATGTTTGAAAAATTATTCTGAACAAAGATATACACTAGTCAGTCGATTAGGCCTTGTTATCAAGTTATGGAAGACTTACTATAATGAGTCAACATTACAAAGTGACACTGAGCTCTCTAATTTACGTTTATGTATCTTTTTGTTGCCTATCAAAGTGACGCGAGCAACTAGACCGAAAGTTAGACTGCTCATTTCCATCATAATGAATATTTTAATTCTTATATCAATAAGGAAGCCAAATCAGCTGATGTTGTTTACTAATTTTTTGCTCAGAATTATCTTCCAAACACACTAACAAACTTTGTTGAATTTGTTGCATAACATCGTGCATAACATATAATAGGGTATAATAAAAAGATTTCTACGTATAGTCAAAGGGTACAATAATTTACACAACAGATAATTGTGGGTAATTATAAATGTATAATGAAACCTTACAACAGTAAATAATAGTTTTTTTATACTAGACAGTATATTTTTATATACTTTATGTACACATGCAAGGTGGAACATTTGAAATAACTACTGTTGTACATTAATATTACTTGGTTTCAAGAAAAATAGGTTAAATAAAAGTTACATGGTTTTGAGACAGTTGTAAAATAGATGAAACTAAATTTTAGGTAGCAGACTTTCAAGATTTGTAGATAACTTTTGCTTTCTTTAACAGAACATTAAAATATTTCAAATCATTATTTTTTTGTAGTAGCGTTACTATTTAGAGCAATATTAATTAACATCTAATGTTGCCAGTACTATAAATAGTGTATCTATGTAAAATGTAATATAAGACAATGATGTATCAATTATACATCTGTATTCGTACAGATGGTTTTCACATCTGGTATTTTCGGTAAATATAGCTTCATATATAGGCAAACGAAAGAATATGTAGTTGCAAAGAATTGTAATGGTTGAATGTGGTATTTCTGCTATAACAACCTTGTAAGAAAAAATTGTGACACTTGGAATTATACAATTTTTATTTAACTCAATTTTTTCTCAATATAATAAAACTAATACAAATCAATATTATAGTGTCAAATGTCACATCCTGTACATGTATATGCGTTTTCTTAAGCTCCTTCATAGTAGTATCATAAAAACTAATTCCCACTAATTCGCTTTTGCTTTCGACAAAATCCCGCCTTTTCCATTTTTACAAGTCGACTGCACATTATGCATTCTCGAAAATAGTTCGAACGAATAGTTCGTGTTTAGACTATTAGACATTCTAAACGCCGATTTGATCAATTTAGATATAAGATAATTTGAGTATACTTCTGGAATAAAAACGATACCAAATTCCGTTCGAAGATCTTTGGTCCTGAGCAGTGATCTAGGCAGCGAGGCATTATACGCGAGCTTTTTATCCCCAAACTTTTGTAAAATTTGATCGGAAATGAATAGTTTGTTAGAAAATACATGATACTATATTTTTATCCTCATCAATAAGACAAAATATCATCAATAAAACAGGATTCTATCAATAATTTTTCCTACGTTTGTCTAACTATACGCATGTCCGTTTTTTACCGGCAATTGTTGGAAAACATAACAATAGTACACCTTGTAAAACACTCTGTACATAATACAAGTCTAACAAGTATGTATAATATAAACATTATTGCTCTTATATCTCTATCTCTTCCATTAGATTAGTTTCCAAATGAATTACAGTCCTTGCACTACAGTATATTTAACTAATATATGTATTTGTTTTTTAAAATTGATATATTTCAGCCAATATTCAAATATCTACTTCACTTTTTAATTCTAAGAAAACATTTTGTAATGTGTTGCCTTTATATTAAAAATTAAATTGCAATCTCAATTAATTATAGCCTGAATTATTTGAGAATTAGGCTCTTTTCACGAATTTTCATGTATTTCACATTTATTATATGCTATATAATATTTGGTATCCACAAGTAAGATATAAAAGAAGAAATTTTAGGTAATAAGGGATAATGGGGGATTATGGGTAACTGTGACTCAGAAAAGTTACAAACTATTAATTACATATAATAAATTTTATGTGTATTATAAAAAATAATAACATATAACAAATGTAATAGTACACATATGTGTACGAAAATAACTAGATTTAAAGAACACACACTTTCAAATATGCTAATTAATGTCACATAGTGGTTTGAAAAATGTTATTCAATACTACAGAAACTTTACTTTTAAGAATTAATACGAAGCTTGCTAATTTTCATACATAAATGCAAAAGGTTTTTGATGCATGTATTGTCAATGAGCAACAAACATTTAAAAGGCAATTGAAAACGAAATATATTGCAATTTTTCAGAATATGTGTTATAAAAACGAGGGGATATAAAGGGACATAGGGAGATAGGGCTTGAATAGTGACTTGTGTCTTTTGCGATTCTGCAACTTGGTTAGTTGGCAACACTAACACATTAATAGTCCTAAAATCACTCAACAGTATCATTAGTAACACAAAACAAACACAATCTAATGTAAACAGTTCTTTAACTTGATATTATTAGAAATATTAGAATTTCCTATGTAACTATCATTTTGTATGTTGTACAATAATCTTGCTCCATTTATACAAAATTGCAAAGCGTCTGCAGAAAAGGCACTGGTACCAGATACGTATTGCATAATTTCTATTGTCATGCATTTTAATTGCTCGTATAGCTTGCAAGGCTATATCATAGTTAATAAATAATATTATCGTGTGTATCAAAAGTTTGTTCTTCACAAATATTCCGGTACGAAATTCTTATTACTACGATTTATTATAAAAATACATAAGAATACTCAATGGACTATTCCGATGTTTTACCACAAAAAATTGGGCAATGTTGCCAATGTGAGGAACAAAGTGACAAGTGTCACCTTGTATTGTAGAATATTTGGATATACGTTAAGATGTATAAATGTCATATTTTTAAGAATTTATGAAGTCTTATTTTATATTAAACAAATATAAACTAATGGATTACATAATTAAAAATAAATAGCCTCTATAGAGTTCAAGTGAAACATATCATATAATGTTAAACGTTAAAACATTATATTAAATTGGTGTAAATAAAATGTCGTTTATCTGAAATTTGAAATTTCTGCTACACGAGTTTTGTACGTTTGTTTGCACGTTACTACTTCTTATTCAACATGAAAATGAATCGGGAGACTTGAATAAGTTTTCGGTATCTACTGTGAAAGTATGGAACAGAAATAAAATTCAACATTATTTTACAAATTGTTTTGAAATACTAAATCTATAAGATAAACATTTAAGGAGTTTCTGGCTTCTAGAATATTTCATTGTAATCGAACGGAAATAATCAAGTTATTTGAATATCACTTTAATTAAATAAGGCAAGTTATTTAGGAAAAAATACTCATGCTAGTGAGGTAAATTTGAGAAACGACATTTCATGAGAACCAATCTAATATTTTTATTAATTCAAATAATACAAAAAAAATGCAAATAAAGTATATGCTTGTATATTAAACATTTATTACTTTTAAATAATTTGTTTGTCATTTTACGAACACAAATTGTGTCTATAATAAAATACGTGTTAAAAAAATAAATACAAAAAATGCAGTGTTACAAGTATATAGTCAAAAAGTATAAACTTTAAGCTATTTTTTTTTTAAATCAGACAAAACATAGTATATGCTTCGAATTGTAGTTGAAGTCATATAATTACACCCATTTATTAACATCGAATGAAAGTTTCCTAAACCTGTTATGGGAGTTTCAAAATTTATACAAATCTTGTCAATAAAAACTTGTATTATTCGTTACTTCCAATACTCTTTTATAAAAATATTAATATCTCCACATTTTATATACATAATGTGAGTTACCAAAGAGTAGAATTGTAAATAACATTATTATTGATGATACAAAAAAATTCAGAAAGAAAATGGATGATTCACAAAAAATATGAAATATTACTCATGTTGGAAACAAAAACATATATTCCATTTCAATTGAATTTTAAACGGCCTTTAAATCTTAAAAACTATTACACTGAGAAAAGAAGTGATTTTATAGTATAAAATAAGACTATTTCTATGAAATATTTTCGTCTTTAAATTTATTTAATATCATCAAAAACAATATAAATATTCTCATTTCCATTCTTAGCTGACCTGCTCTGTATATAGTGCACAATTATATTATTTCATAAAAGTACATTATAGTTACAGAATATGTATATGCGTGGCGTTCCAAATGTGTTTGCGAAGTTATTAGAATTAAAGCATTATATTACATTTATTCCATATTATATCATAAAGATAAGCTTTATGTAAAGTGTCCTTACCTCGTCAAAGAAGACTTGTGTTTTTCTAAGTATATGCTTCAATTCAGTTAATTCCAAGAAATTACGTTTCAGGGTCTCCGCGTTTTGATTGACCTCTCGCAACTCATTTTCTAATTTCTCGAATGTTGCTTCGAGATCTATCATCTCCCGAGGTTGCGGAGCTTCCGGATTATCTCCAGTATCGAGCATCGGAATGCCATCTTTTTTAATCTCCTTCTCCAAATATCGTAATTTACGTTCCATTTCATCGCACCGACGTACTTCGTTGACGAATTTGCGTTGAAAAGCATTGACGTCAGGGTTGAGCTATATGTAAAATAGAGGCGCATTATTAGAGTTGCATATAAATTAAATGATAATGCTGATTTCATTGCGATTAAATTGATTTGATTTCTGGTTATAGGCTGATTTCAAGTCGGTGATTACGCGAGCTTTGGAAAACGCGATGGATGCTCGTTCGCCCCTCATTTCGACAAAATTCGTACTCGTTTAATGCAAACGGCAATCTTCACTTGCAACTTTTTACTTGAATTTTGTTGATGTGTGGGGCGAACGAGCTTTCGTTCGTTTGGTCTAAACCAGCGCTGCTCAAGGAGCTTTTTTCAGTGCTTAGGGGCGAGCAACCAGCCTTACACCGTTACTAAGGGTAATTATATATGGCTGGGTTCCTTGTGGAGCCCCAGTGCAGAGCAGGTCCCACAATATAATTCGGTGGGGTCACTGGGATCGCACAAGGAATCCAGCCATACAGTGACTGGCAGCCATAATCGTTTACTCTTTAAAATCGCATAACTTTTTTAGAATTGGTCCAAACGACTTGAGTTTTTTTTTTAAAAGCTAGAAGGATTAGTTTGCCAAATGATCATCGTGTAAAAAAAATGCAATTGGTCGGAATAGCGAAAAAAATAGTAAAGATCGTTTTTAAAATTTTTTTGTGAGCCTGTAATGAAAATTAAAAAAAAAACAATTTGTACATTGAAGTAAGATGTATACATGCCGAAAATTTCAACAAAATCGGTTAACGTTGCTCTGAGTTACAAACGTTTAAAGATTGCAGAATAAGGTTGAGAATCGCTGATTTCGGGAATTTCCGCGATTCTCGACTTTATTTTGCGATCATTTTCGAAGGCTTCAAAATTAGTGCTCATACTAATCACTAAATACTTTAAAAGAATTACAAGCAACAATTCTGTTCTGACAGTATTATATTAATTACTTACAAAAACATTATTCTTATACTACAATATGCTTAACATATAATATTGTCGAAAGAATTACTTGAACTGATTATTGATTTTCGATGCTGATTAATATTGATATATTATAAAGTAACATATATTTCCCATTATTTATCAGTCGAATCGAATGTTTAATACCACAATATTTATACGGAAACTGCAGAAAAAGAATCGCGGTAAAGTAAAATACATACATAAGAGATATTATAACATAAAACTTACATCTCGAAATTGAACAAGGCCAAGTTCGCCGAGCTCTGAGACACAGGCATAAGCTGCTTCACTTTGCAAAAAGAGTTGACACAAGGTCATCTCCTCGCTTCGAAAAAGCGATCCCATGTTTGATTCCGTGGAATTCGCACCGATTCTTACGTTGGAATGATTGGAACCGCTGTAAAGAAACTAAACTCGTTCCAGCCGGGACAAAGAATAAAGTCAGCACACGAATGTGCTAACGATCCACCGTCCCAGTAAGACTTCCTCTTGCTAAATGCTCCGCAGACACACCAACTCTCCGATTTCGTTTATAGGAATAAGCAATAATCAATAGGATAGTCACGAGGTAAGACGGCCATAAACCACAAACAGACGTTGCATAGATACATTTCCAGTTAACGCCCAGAAACAACGCTAGCGACAATCTACTTCACTTCTACGTACTACTCGCCCCTGCTGGCCTCACGAAGGTAATGAAGTTTAAACGTATTCCTGATATGTAATATGTTATTGAGTGCAGGTTATAACTTCAAATGATATTGAATTATTGAAAGAATTGATATGTTTTGATTAGCTCCAACCGCAAGCGAGGGCTAAAGTTCCGAAAACACTCATGCTCCAAATTGGCTGAAATTTTCGAAACAGTTTCCAAAATTTCAGCCAGTTCGGAGCATGGGTGTTTTAGTATAGTACAAGTTTCGATCAAATGGGGTACCTTGAACACCCTGCTGCTTTCCCGTCAATGACACTACACCTATTAGTTGGGCCCCAACATAGATACGGTACTGCAAAAGCCGCGCATGCGCGAGAAAACCCGCCCGAGATCTCACCACTGTCAGTACGCTCTGTTGCCAGCAGTGGAGGTTCTTCATCGTTCTTCGCGTTAATGTGTCACATGATCAATTTGTGAATTGCTATTGAATCGGAGGGAGTGTCTTAATTTTGCAGTAGAACCCTTTAAAATAACAATGTTGAAGCTATTTTTCTGCTTCATAGCCACGTTCGTCATAGGTACGAGTTTCGTATAACCTTTAATACAGTATCGAGTGAAAGTGCAAGCTTAAATTACTGGAGAAATAGCGATCACGTACAATTTTATGGTATTTTCTATGATTACAGTGAAGGCAAATGGGGATTTCGTAGTTCTACATAGTCCAAACAGTGTTTTATTCAATGGAGACGAAGAAGTGGAACAGAGCTTACTTAAAGAAGTACTAGCTGCTGCTTTAGGCTTTACTGTGAAATCGGTATGTCATTCCTTTACTTCCTATTTCTCTTTAACACTGTAGCAAGAAGAAAGCTAGGAATCGATACGATTTTAAAGTTTATAAATATAATATTTTATATTTTAATTACACATTATTATTATCGTGATTACAGAGAGGAGCATGGAGCGGCATGACTATTACCGATCCATTTAGTCTTCCAGAAGCTGTAGTCGCAGTGGTCATAGAAGGCGTAGACTCTTTAGATATACCGAAAGGTCAGAGGTTTCCTCTAGATGCCAACGAGTTCGAGGAAACTACGTGGCAGGCTATTAGAGAACGTCTCGAAGAGAGAGATAATGACAATACTTTAGTAAGGATATCTTTAGGCGATGGTCTCGATGCTGTAAGTATTCTAACGAAATGAGCTTTTAAATACGTAAAAATTGAACATTAATAGTGTGATTAATTCTATGTAATACGATTTCAGCTGGGGCAGTCTGCCCTTGGAGAACTAAAGCCAACTCCTATCGACGAGACGTCTTTGAGATCTTTAAGCTTAAGCAAGGACGAAGACAAGAGATTTCTCGAAGAAGTGCAACTGCTTCATGCTATTGCCAAAAAAGCGCCATCCGCGATTAAACCGGACTCGAAACCAGACATTTATTGGCTGGTGATATCCTGTTTGCGCCCTATTTTTGATGCCTATGGATCTAATTCGACCACTTCCAGAGAAGCTTTGTTGTTCTTGAATAATGCTCTGACTGTTATTCATGATGCATTTATTCAGGCTTATGATGGCCAGGTACGAACTGAATACCTTTAGAGTACGTGCGAGGCATTGAGAGCAGTGGCGGAGTTGAGGGGGAGGCTTACCTAGAAATTTTCGAAAAATCGAATTTTCGAAAATTTGATTTTACGAAAATTCGATTTTTTGGGTTAGTCCGTGTTTGCTTCCAATGCCTCGTATTAAAATCACTCATATTAGTATTCAGCGATTTGTTAATAATGCTTAATGTTGCTTAATTCAGGTTGTAATTGTGGCCTTCACAAACAATGCAAGTAAGGCACATCACATCCGTTCAGTCACTCTAGGGAGGCAAAAACGAGACGCCACTGACATGGTTCGTATTTGATACTCTGTGTACTTTATAGGATATATTTATGATCATTAAGTGAGTTTATGTATATTCATACTACTAACACCACATTAAAACTTGAAGTCATAATAAAATGTCATTTATAGGAAAATTAAGTAGGTCATATATTTTATTAAGTATATACACCCGTTTTGAAAGACTTCTCATGAATTGCTATAACCAAAGGCTTGTGTGTATTTTTACACAGTTGTCTAGTTCAGTAATTTATTGATATATGTTAACATGGTTTGATTGAAATAAAATAACAGTTTTTGCAGAAGAGTATGGAGAATATTTAGTTGCTATAAGGTGTATTATATTTTAGCTTTTGTAGAAGTTGCTGTCAAAGGTATTTCTCAAATACTGCTGTTATCCGACTTAATTGTTGGTTGAAATATATCGAATTTTCGTTTATTCAAATAAATGTACTAAATGTTTGGGTTTAAAAGCTTCTACATTACATTATATAAGCTCATTAGCATAGATTATATAGAATTTATGACACAATATATGAATATTATGGGATACATTATATGTTTAATTGCCAGGAATCGCTCACAGTCCATGTAATTGCTTAATTTTAATGCAAAATACTTCTGAGAATATCAACAACATATGCTCCCAACTCATGCGAACAATGACTTACATTCACACCGCAAGTGCAACAAGAGACACATCAAACTGTTATCATATAATCGTGTCTAATCCCTATATCTTTTATAGGGTGATAGAAAGAAAAATTTAGAATCTACTTTGGAAGCTAAAAGTCAGCTAAATAATACAGAATTTAATAATAATAATAATAATAATTATAATATTGAAATAAAGGTATGTCAATAATGTTGCATGGATACATATTCTAACAGTGGGCAAATGTTTTTGAACTAGAGATAGCTTCTTGCATGATTTCTAAACATGTTGATGAATTATGCGACATAATATCTGTGACCCACCAGTACAAAATATTTCTTTTCGTTTCGTATGTTAACTTGTACACTAAAAAATGTACCAGAGAGTTTCATTTCACTTCACAACAGCTCGTGCTGAAACAAATTCCAAGTTAATTTCAAACACATTTTAAGACATAAGCTTTTGATCTTTCCTTTCGTATTGCTTTGAAATCTTTTAAAATGATAGTACAGTACTATTATACAACATACATATGTGATTACAATCTACGATGAACACGAGTCACGGAAATATTTATAGACACACAGATGAACATTGAACATGACGAAAATATTTATGATTTTAACCATAGTTTGGAAAACAGAGACGTAATCGTTGTACAGGAGGGTTTCTAATATTTAAAGTATATTGTCAGCAATTATACAGTTTTTCCCACTTCAGTGTGACATGAGGGACTTCAAAGAGAAATACAGTACTGCACGCTTAAGTGGTCACGAGTAATCAGGGCCTGGCGTGAGCTGTGTGGAATGTGTGGAACATTCCACACTTGAGATTTTGTTGTGTGGAATTCTACATTCGGTAGTTTGAAGGCATTTTACTATTTTTTAATTTCTGTTTGGGTACTACTGTTTTTAAGTTGTTGAAATTTGATCTTTTAATTTGTACTCCCTCAACTTCACATTCGAGAAATATTCGCTCCGCCGACCTTACGAATCATCCCCCTACATGTTTGGTTTATGCAAGCCAGAGACCCATCATCACCTTCCAGTTTTTGACGATCGAGCAGTGATAGTGATAACATCGGTGGTCGGAATGACTCGTGGATTATTGAAATTTGTAAGTTTTGTATTTTCTATTATATCTGCATGGAAGTGGTATACCAATAGATTCCTGTGGTTTTCCAGATCAAAATGAGTTCAATTCATTTTGAACTGGAAATCTCAGGAGTCCACTTTCCTGAAGATACAATGGAAAATAGAAAACTTGTAACTTTCAGTAGTGCATTGATCGTTCTTGGTTCATGGGCATTGGGTGCACGTTTCTTAGTCTCGCTTACCCTGAATTCGACTTTCTCATTGTGTGATGGACTATGAAACCGAGTTAAGCATAAAGGAACTCGTCACCATACCCCATTTTAAATCTTGTGTCTGGTCCTGACTCGCGAATCATAAACCGGGCAGTACTGTACTGTGTAACTGAAACATGTCAAAATCTATGAACAAGAGTAAATTATAGAAAAATATAAACTTTGCCAAAAACGGTATCGGTAAACATGGTGCAGCTCATATCACTTGAATATAAATTTTTACATCTCATTTCTGTACAACAGTGATAATCAATTTATTTGTTTAAAAATAGTGGAAGGATTCTTTAACTTTACGAGACATATAACTACAGAGATGTTATTACAAAAAAATACAAAGTATATACTATAAAACTTCTATGAAGCTGAATTATGTATTTCATGGAAGGTGTTGGAGTTTCATTTCCAATGACTTATGGAATACGTATGGAAATACATATATAAAAGGATATACTCCATATATATTAAAATTAAAGAAAAAATTATTTTTCTTTTACCCTGAAGCAAATAAGATTTTTAGTCAAAGAGATATATACTACATATATATTACACTTTCACAGTAGTCGTCGAAGTAAGACACACATCGGGATAACACAAACAAAAGTTAAGGGGGTATAGGACTATTGAACGACTAAAATCGACGGTTTCTTGACGGTTGGATTGCTTAGATACCAAATAATCTTCATACCGGCACTTTCCACAGTTTTTCATGCACTCTTTTACGAGTAATGTAAAATAAAAAAAATTTCAGAATGTTGAAAATTATTCAAGTTATTTAACACTAAAGATGGTCCCGCGTAGCGCGCAGTTGTAATCGGTGTACATAGTCGCAGGTGAACTAATCGTCTAAAAGCAAAATGCTTTGGGGTGAGCAATCTCTGCACTAATAGTTATTGTGTGAAATTTTGCTTGGTGAATTTAAACAAAAATTGTAAAAGTTACACACGAATCAATTTTTTCCCCACATTTTTAGGGGGAAAAAATGTTTTTAATCAGTTATAAAATGTTTTACAAACATCCAATGTTGATGCGCAAATTCCACACGATAGAGGAAGTAATTCTACAGCTCCAGTTAAAATTTTAAGTGAAAATATTCATTCGTTCAAGAGTTATGATGTACACCGTTTTTGAAAATGTAGTTTCGAGATACAGTAGGTACTCGTTAGCAGCCCGACGAACGGGGCTGACGGCGGGCGCCTAACGCGACTGGACACTATTCCGCGCGGCCACTGGCGCGAGTGAGAAAACCCAATGAGCGAGCGAGAGGAAACGAAAGACTCTCTGGTTCGTTCCCGGATTCCCCACTCTCGTCTGAAGGATTTCAAGAAATGGTGGGGATAGTCGCCGGGCTCCTAACGCGTCGTAGAAACGGGCTGGTAACGAGTAGATACTGTAAACGGCTGCAAAGTTAAGTCCCATACGCCAATACCGCTTTGCGAGGAGGCCGTTACTGGACGGTGCACTCAATTACGTTCAGCGCTATAATTTCCGTGACTATTTCAGAATTAATAATAATAAAAAAATCGATTTTTCGAGACTTCAATAGTCCTATGCCCCCTTAAGCACGACACGAGAATGAAGAACATAAAACATGAATAGAATTTTGATATATACATGTTTACAGTTTATAGTAGTATTACTTTATTCATAAACAATTATATTTCGCACAAAATCCAAGATGGACCACTACTGTGATTGAATTAGGCTCGGATTATCCTGAGGGTTGCAACAGAAGTTGCTTACATAAATACATGTACTTATAGCAAAATGATCAGCAAGATGAAAACAAAAATATAGAAGACGAAGAGGATTCAAACACAGACATTACTAGTACTAGTGAATCCGGTAGTGATATGAGTACTTCTACTGCAAGTAGTGATATTCGTGATGATAGTGGAGTCACTGAAACTGATCAGGATTTCACTAAAACGGAGCATAAGATAAATTCTAACATACAAAGTATAGGACAGGTATCACAAACAATTTAACGTGTATTCTAGAGTTTTGTTTTGTATATTACTTGCAAACTTTAATATCTGTTATCGATAAAAATAGGGGTACATGTATTATGGAAATGATTAATGTACCCGAATTTATTTTAGTAGTATATCTCCAATTCAGACAAGATTCTTTAGTTTTTATACTTTCTTAGCATACAAAACTGCTATATATTTTATTGCTGGTAACCATTTCTCGATGAAATGCGTATCAAACTTTAAGGATGCTTTTATTGAATTCTGCACAATATTAGTGAGCATCTATAATAACGGCTATTGCAAAATATGTGATCAGATTAATACACTGTATTGAGAGGTTTAAGTAGATGAAAAACATTATTAGAAATTTTCTGTAAACTCTGAAAGTGTATTCAAAGAACGTTTAGAATAGTTTATAGCGTATCGGGAATATCTGAATGCGTTCAATAGTTATTACGTTTACAAATGGAAATTTGTATTCTTCTAGAAGCCAGAACTTTTAAACATTTTTGTATTTATTGTGGATTTATTGTGGATAATTATTGTGGTATTGTATATATGGACAACATTAGTAAGGTATTTTCTGTGCAATGGTTTCATACAAACGTTTTTCATCTATGCAATCCCTCTAATACACTGCATGAATTTGTTTTCATTTTTTGAAATTACTTAAGACTGGTATTTATAATATCAATGTTTTTAGTGACATATAATAGATTCGTAGAAGAAAATATTTGATTTGTACTATAAATCCGTTTGGTGTTAATATTTTCTTCCTCGAATTTTTTGGCATCATGAAAAAAAAATTGACAGAATGTAGATTCCATTTTTAAGTAATTCATTCTTACATGTATTAAGTTTGCTTATCATGCCGCGCTTCTTACTACATATCAGTTTTTAAGGGTAGCTTATTTATTACAATTGAATTTTTCTCTGCATGAGGGATGCGATAGTGTATAGCATTTAATAAAGTGCATGATATGTTTCTACAAGAGAATTTGCTTGTGAAACAGGAAATACCACCTAAGAAGAATAGTCATAATTATGTTAAAATTGTTGATAATAATCTCTGCGAATTCTTTTATTCTGTACTTAAGTAAGTCAGTTGTACTGTGCTACATTTCATGTACTAGCTGTAAAAAAGCTTTTCTATTTTAAGCATTTAGAAATGTAGTACAGATTTAATTTAATGAATGTATTGAATAGTGATAGTCATTGCAGTTCTAAAAATTGATTCTCGCTGATGCTATAACTGGCGGTAGGCAACTGTCTGTTGACACATTTTTCAATTGGTTCGTTTGGTGTAATGGTGACAGTGAGTATGAATATCGCCACGTATAATCATTTGGAGAATGTTTCGACGGACTTATAGTGAGAATTGATTTTGACACTGCAGCAGAACGTAATGGTTTACAATATCAAGTTTTTTGTTCCAGGAAACATATAATCTTTCAAAAAAATACACGGAGAATTATCCCGTCATCTTTAACATTTTCTTATGGTTTGGAGTTGTTTTTGTTTTTTCGCTCCTCGCCATTTGCAGTACGTAATAACTTTCATCACCTAATCAACTAATACGTATTGTATTTTTTCTTCTGACACTTATTTGTTACAACTCCAGTTGTCATTTCTCAAATGGACCCAGGGCGTGATTCCGTAATATACAGGATGACTTCCAATCGTATGAAGAAGGATAATTAAATGTAAATACAAGTTAATAATGTTAAAATTAACAAAAATTTATTTCTATAAACTGTACTTAAACCATCGACCTTAACCAGCATGCAGAACTTCACTTTATAAGATTCCAAAAAAATTGAATATCCCATTGTATGTCAACAATATGACAGCTATTGTATTACATTTATGTATGCAAGGGTAGATGTGTCAATATGTAGTACAGTCGATCATTTAGTATTTCTTTGTTGTACATTTTATAGAATTATGAAACCAATGAAGCACACCTATGTATAGCAATGTATAAAAATATGTTCAAAATAGAATAAGTTCATTATAAGCGACTATAAATCATGCTAAGGTATATATTTAAACATATAGTTATGGAACAAAGTAATAAAGATATTAGGCATTCTATGGATTTATTTATTAGAAACACTTTAGTTAATTGCAATTATACACGAATCATTATGCAGGTGTCACAATTAGTTAAAGATGTTTTAGGGTCATTCAGGTTGAAGACTGTCGGGGACTCGGACTTGTTTTAAATTAGGTACTGCGAGAAGAAGCATCCTTGACTCATGTTGAATTTTTAATTTACTAGGACCAATCGAGTAACACTGTCTTCTTTGGACCAATAAAAAAAGCTTGTAACAATTGTGCAAAGTTCCATAAAAATCGGCGTGTGTCACTTACCGATCTACCCTTGTCCGGTGGAATATGCAATAGAAAACGATACTGCAATTATGAAGCATTCGCTACTTCCTGCAATTCAATGTCAAGTGATTCGCATAGCAAGTTACCACTAGAGTTCCGATGACCGCATGCGCGGCCTAACTCTTTATACGTTGCGTGAGGAATTCAAATGGCTGATAAACTGTCATTTTCCCAATCAACTGGGACTGACCTTATAGGGAGAACAAAATCAACTGGCCGCCAATGCTGCTGACAAATTGCACGCGGCTCTAGTCGGTAGGTTTGTGCAAATAGATAAAAGATACAGCAATAGAGAACTGGAACGATGTCTTTACATAATAGGAATAATTATTTGGTGACGTCAAATGAAAAATTTTTGGGCGCGTGCGGAAAGAGCATCGTCAAGCGCTAAGCCACGCCCTCATGAGCAACAGTGCCGTGGTGGGGAGTGTTCGTGAGTGAAGTGTATCGCTGAACGTCAGCCACCCACATTAAGGGTAGGATTTCCTAAACACGATTCGCCGCGGCGAGTAGACCTCAGGTATCGCGTTAACCCCTCAGCTACCGACCCCTGAAAGGACAAACTGACTGTGGGGCCCGAGCCCTCGGAACAAAAACGTCACTTTACTACCTGCGGCCTCGACACTGAAACATCACTGTACAGACGGCCTCTAGAGTAGCTGGTACTGACGCGGTAGCCGCTTGAAAAACAGTGTCCGTACGAGATACGGAGGTGGGCCACCAGTGAAAATCTTTGGATCCGTACCGGATACTGAGGTGGTAGCCGAAGGGTTAAGGGACCCAGTTGGATTCGAGCACTTGAAAGGGTCTATTCTAACGGTCGGTATACCTGTTTCAGAAAAACCAGATTGTTTATTCTTTATTGTATCTCTATGGAAACAACACCGTTGTCTTCCTTACGTTTTTCCGATGAAAATCTTACCAAATGTCATGTAAATCTGGCTATTTTTAACGAAGTTAGCTTGAAATTATGCAAATAAATTTTTCATCTAATTTCCTTTATTATGCTCCGAATTACATCGTTCTTGGTGTTAAGTTACACTACAAACCTACTCTACAAACGCGACAAGCAATAAGTGGCAGCACAAAGTGAAAGAACGGAGTTTATCCCGTGCCTCTCAACTGCCCGTCGCGTCGTTGAAGGTTCTAAGCCCCACCCTCATCATCCCCACCAGATCATACCTCAGCTTCTCCCACCTAGCGACAACACCTGTCGTTACGGCAGAGTATGACTAGTGCTTTCTGTCAGCCTACACTCAATCCAGCTTGACGTATATACAAAGCAGTGTTGGTTGCCAAAGTTTCTTGTTCTGTGGAAGTTCTGTAACGGGACACCTTTCTACGTGGACACCGCGATATTTCCCGGAAACGAACGATCATGAGAAGGAACATCTTTTGAGAAACACATCTCGAGCAGTCTTTTTCAAATGGGTCCACGTGCAGTCAAGAGTCACTCTGACAGGCAACTATCAGTTCGGTGACATATCAACGGTGATACACATGTATATAGAGAGAAGTGCCGCCAAGCGTTGAGCCTACGCTATGCATTGTTAACATTCGAAGGACTTCCGGAAGCGCGCCATCACCTTGTATCGTTTCCACGCTTGGCGCACGGATGATTCTGCGCGCAGGTATTAGCACGTGGTAGAGCGTTATCTCGTAAAGAAAAAACACTTATCGTTTCTTCAACACAGATATTACGAAATGGTGCATATTGCGTTTTGAGTAATTAAAGATTGGTCTCCGAGAGTTCCATTGGACCCATAGCTGAAAAGGTCAGCTGTGAAACATTGTATAGGATTAACCTAAAATGACTCCCGAATGCTGTTCATGGAATGCCTTTTGCGTTCAAGTTGCTGAACTCGAATACGTCGGTCTAAGCGATTGGTGCGTTTTAAAAAAACAAAGACAATTAGAGATAGTAATTCGCTCGTACCGATACCGCGACAATTAAAGTTACTCGTGGTAATAGGAAATGGGGCCATTCTGCACGTAGAGCTACCCGAACCGAGCTGCCGCAAAACACGTGATTGCGTTGTGCACGGATAAAAAAAGGAACGCTGCTCCGGGGAGAACGGTAACCTTTAGCATCGCCGTATTCTCCGCAGGCCTCTTCGCCTTCTTTCTGTCTCATCTTCCACTACGACATTCGTCATCGGTGCCCCGCTCGGCAGCATTTTTTGCCCGGGAGGGGGCTCAGCGCAGCGGCCGGCTAGACCATCGCTGCGTGCATGAGATATAATTGTTGTCGGTCGAGAGATGATTTTCAAGGAAACCGCGCGCATGCTTCGAGAAGCGACTGCACCGTCACCGACGACGCGCTACTATCTGTTCCGTTTGTTCATATCGTCAGGAAACCGGAAAATCGGAGCCCGTAACTTCGGCTTTACGTAATGCTGTCTGCCACGGCTAGACTGTTCAAGGTTACGGCCCGCAAGGAGCGTTGCGTCTAACAAGCATGGGACCACACTAGCCAAATAACAGTCACGGTTAATAATTTAATAACTCCTTGCGTTTCTCGCGTCGACGATCAGGAAAACAGCTCCCGCGAGGGTCGAGATTTCTCCTTGAATAAGTTCGCATCGCATGAAATCACGTGGTAGGTGCCTGTCGATCTGTCAAACTTCTCAGAATCGGTGCAACGTTTGTCTTGTGATAAAGTTTAAATGTGCGCTGCCGTAATTTTTTGAAGTTTTAATGTGTAGTGCCGTGAAGTGTTTTAAACATAAAGGCTCTAAATTTCAGTTTACGTTACTTCACAATCTTCTCGATTATTTTGCATAACTCGTAGTCTGTTCATACGTGGAAGGATCAAAAGGACCACACTCAAAAGTTAAAAAGCATTTCGAATATTGTGGTTCATTGGTGTTAATATAATATCGTCTAACGTGGAAGGAAAGCAAGATTTGTGACAAGACTGTTCTATGGGGATCATCTTCCAATCGTAGACGTATCTGTCGCACGGTGTTCGGCCGATTGGGGCTAGATGGAGGAAGAGGACGAGGATCGAAGTGCAACGATGAATGTCAGGATCGTTGTAAGCGTGACGGAAATCGCAGAGATGAATCCTAACGATCGTTATGTGGTCGGTGGAATAGGTGAGTTTCTGTCCAGTGTATGCGACCACTTTCATGGATTATTTGTTTTCCTAATGAGATAGCTGGTTAAAGGCAGTCGTTTCACGCACGTGCTTCTATTCGCGTGCTCGTTGGCAGCGCCAACGCCTTGTCTTACCAGCTTCTTGCGCGCGTTTCCTCTTCCTTTTCTTCGGTGTCCAGGACTGCCAGGTGGCTCCTTCGTTTTAATCTTGCCGCAAGATTATCTTGGGGACTGTTAATTATTTGAGACAATATTCCAGAGGATCTAACGAGGGAAGCGTATGAAGTGTTATGTAGGGATTTTAACGTGTTAAGTGACGAAGACGAGTTAACTTTTCGTTTGAAAATACTTCTTCACTGGACAGAGTGAATTAACTCCTCGGTTATCTTAAATAATTTATAGTAATTTTTTTAAAACAAGCTTTTATTAAAATATACTAAAAAGGAAAAGAATAATTTTAGTACCGGCCTTAGAAGAATTGCCTCATATGATTAAAAATAAAAGCGTGCGGCGCAAATATTGAAATGTCTACGTATGAAACTTCTACGTATTTTGATACATTTGAGACGCATTTAAGGGAGTACATACCCTTATGAGGTTAAAATAAATCGATTTTTTTTATATGCATATTTAATTGTATAGGGTAAAACTATACAATACGCCCCCCTTTTAAAGAAACATCTATAAAACCAATATTTTTTAATAATTCTTTAAATTTTTTGTGTAAACACTGTACACGATACGGACTTTTCGCTATCCCCACTACTTCTGTTTCACTCTTGTCCGGCGAAGGCGAGAGCGAGATGGAACGAGAGTGAGCGAAGGCACTGAAAGGGAGCGAGGACAGTACGAGACAGACGACGCATTGATATTTTGTCTCGCTCCGTGTTTCGGACACCTGACACTCCGTCCTTTGCGACCATCGCGTACGCAAAGTGATCCATCTCGTTCCCACCTTCGGCCAGAAAGAAGCGAGAAACTCACACTCGGAATTAGGGCTCTGTTCACGATACGGGCTCAACACCGGTCCCGACCAGCGAGCGGCTAACGAGACTTTACTGTAAATATGTAACTATTTTGAAAAATGTAAATTACATGTATGACTCTGCTGCTGAATATGTATAAATCTCTGTACAGCTAAATAAGCCTCACAGCCTCATATGCTTAAATAAAAAAACAGTCTGCGATGAGCATGCATTACTGAATTATCTCTATAACGATATCCTATTGCAAATTATTTCGTTCATTTTGAATTCGTTCATAAATCTTATGTTTTATAGGTAGGTACACGGGTACGCTGGCTATAGAGAATCACTATATAAACTTTTGACTATTAAAGACAAACCTTTCTATGCAGATGTTGAAGACATCTTTGGCGTACTTATATAAACTTCCTCCGAACAGCCGTCGTGCATTGATCGATTGTCTAATGCCCATCAGCCTTCTAGTTGTTTCTACAACAGCAAACATAGATATCCGTTACGCACGGCGAGACTTCTTGCCGCCTAAATTAGGAGCAAACTTAGCTTTTTATTGGTAGGATTTCTCATAATTCAAGTACGACTTACAGGGAATACGTACCTATTCGCGATTAAATGGATGTACACGACAGTGAAATTGGCGAGTTCAATCGCAATAGGTGGATTCTCCGCTCCTTGTCGGATGCGTATAGCCAGAAGTGAGTGATTGACCGAAAGTTATGGTACTACGGTGGTAAATTATTCACCCCTTGCGTGAGCAGAGGTTGGGAAGCTAAACTTTCAGTTCCTATAATTGTACGTTAAACTTTCCCCATAAAAAATTGCACGTCACACTAAATAATTATAGTTGTTGATCCAACATATACCAGCCCCCTTGTATCGCACCGCTCTAAGCCCCCCCCCCCCCCCGTCCCATTCCGCGTACTCTATCAAGTTCCTTATTTCTCATCAGATCTTTGCAAAAATTACGGTAATCAATTCCTTGTGTTCTCCCGATAAAGAAAACATCAAGAACGACACAATTCGGACAATAATGAAGGAAATAAGAAGAAAAATTGAATTACATGATTTGCAACTAACTTCGTTAAAAATAGTCCGATTTACATGATGTTTGATATGATTTTCATTGGAAGAACGCAAGAAAGCCATCGGTGTCACTTCCATATCGATACGATAAAGAATAAACAATCTGGTTTTTCTGAAACAGGTATGCTGACCGTTAGAATCGACCCTTTCAAGTGCTCGAACCCAACTGGGTCTCTTAACGCGGTGCCTGCGCCCCTACCTTAAAAAACGTTCTGTCCCTAGCGTGCAAAAGATTGGCGTAGGTAATCGGAGGCGATGAATTTACCACCGGAAAGTTTTCAAGTCGCCTGCAATCCCGAAATGCCGTAATTATCCCCATATATCGATGACGCGCTTGCGTGCTGAGAATACTGTATCGAAACCGTCTGTTCAGTCGTTCAGTCAACGATGTCCAACGAAGCCATCAGGATGAAAAATCAATCAGGTCGTGAAATCGACGACAAACCGAAGAATCCTCACTACAAGGAGGATATACACTATGCGCTACAATTGTGTAAATGGGCTCTGAAGCCAATGGGCCTATGGCATGCGGTGGATAGCCGTATCAGCAAACTGGAGAGGATCATCTCGCAGGTGTTGCTGTCTTGGTGCACTTTTTACTTGGTGATCACCATGATACCTACCCTTCACCACGTCATCTTCATCGAAAAGAACCTGAATAAAAGGGCGAAGATGATGAGTGGAATCCTCTTTAGCACCGGGACTATGGTGAAATACTACTACCTATATATCAAGGGACCAATCTTCGAGCGCTGCATCCAGCAAGTGGAAAGAGACTGGAGAGCGGTGCAGAATTCGAGTGATCGTGCCATCATGCTCAAAGAGGTGTTCCTCAGCCGAAAGCTCATCAGTATGCTCGCCGTATTTCGTTACGTAGGTGGAATACTCTATAACACCCTCATGCCGCTCATGACCAAAACGAGATTCACAGGGAACACCACCGTCAGAGTGTTGAGCTATGCTGGCTACGACACCTTCTTCGACACCCAATCCAGTCCCAACTACGAAATCATCTTGACCGTACAGATCATTTCTGGATTCTTGAAGTACAATATCGTGATAAGCGCGAACAGTATGATTACCATCTTCGTCACTCATGCCTCTGGACAGGTCCAGATCCAGTTAGCTAGACTGCAGAATTTCATTGTGGAGGGACATAAGAAGAATCGCAATCCCTTGCCCATCGTCATACGAGATCACGTGGAGATCTTGAGGTAAGAAATTCGAGGCTTTGCGAGACAAGCGTGCCATTCATCTGTTCTTGTATTTCGTGCGAGTGTACGCAGATTAGAAGGATCACTCACCGCTGTCGTTCAACGATTTAGATTCTCTAAGAACGCGGAGCAAGCGTTGCGCGGAATAGGCGTGGTGCTGATCACGGAGGCCACGGGGCTGATATGCTTCCTCGGTTACAACCTTCTGATGGTGAATATCAGTACACGTTTAAAGTTGCAAGTGATATGCATATCCATACCTTCGTCATTATCAGAATTGTTTGACGATGAATCTAGGAATGGGAAACCAGCGACACAATTGCTATAACATCGTCCGTTACTTATCTTATCTTCTTCTCGTTGAATATATTTATACATTGCCTTCTTGGCGAAACGTTAACTGACCAGGTACTGCTAAACAAATTGAGTTTTCAAATTGCTTTGATCACGGGCGTAATAGATGCTGACATTTTATCAGTGCAGTCGAATTGGTCCAACTGCTTATAATATCGACTGGTATAATTTGCCACCCAGAGAAGCTTATAATATCATCATGCTGAATGTTATATCGCTCTATCCACCTATACTAACAGCGGGGAAAATTATCCCATTCTCCATATATACGTTCAGCTCAGTACGTGAATAATTTTATATTAATTTAAGGGGAGAATCTGGTTTAGGACGCTGAGAAAAGGTGACTTTCGATTTTTTAACCCAGAAAAATAAAGTCGATCTTTCTAAAACTTTAGGGGCATTTTAATATATATTTATTCAATCACCGCCGAAATAGATTAATCATTTATGCGTCTCACTTTATCTGTGATTTTAAACAAAAAATTGCGGTTTTGAGGAAAAAAATCGACGTTTTTGTGCAAAAAATATGGTTTAATTTAATTTTTCAAAAATGTTTTTTTTTCATCGACGAATTTCACTCTGAAACTTTAGAAACATTTTCTCAGAGAGTATCACTATCGTTTAAAGCAGAAAAAAACGAAAATTTCGACCTTTTAAACCAGGTTCTCCCTTTAACACGTTCTAGGGAGGTTGATCAAATTCTGAAACGTTAATGATTTTCAGGTGATGCAGACGTCTGCGGTGTACTTCAACTTACTACGGACTGTTACTGACACATAATCTTTTACTGTTATCGCGATACAATTTCCACTGCATCGCCCTGTACATACCATCCGAGCCTTGTAAAGATAGAGGAAACTTCCCTCAGGAAAGTAGCTAAATATGAAACAGTATGTCTAATATCCCCTTGGGGGAAAAGAATTTTCATAGAGATATTGCGGCACCGTTGCCTGCAACATTGCAATCTTGCACAACTTGTTTTTGGTAGGGGGAACACCTATAGGAGTGGTGGTAATGTGTGCGTCGACAATCTAGTGCCAGACGACGCTGGTTGGCCGTGCTTAGCTTAGCGTTGGCGCCGCTTGGCGCTGGCGTCAGTTCACACACACATTACCACCACTCCTGTAGGTGTTCCCCCCACCAGAAACAAGTGCAGCCGAAGAACTTCCTTAGCATCCTTGTTCTAATTCACTCTTACTCGAAGAAAATAAGTTTGCTCTTACGCGATCACAAGCAATCACCAATGTGGCACCAGAATACAGTAAATCCTCGTTATTGTCTCGTTTTTACCATGCGTGGTACGCCCGGTGACTATCCCCACCATTTCTTGGAATCCTTCGGTCGAGTGTGAGAGAACGAAAGAGTCGGCGGCAACTTTGTGTCAACTGTTTCGTTCCCTCTCGCTCGCTCTTCGGTTTTCTCACTTGCGGCAACGACCGCACGGAATAGTGTCCGCATCGCGTCGTACGCCCGCCGCCAGTCCCGTTCGTCGGGTTTAATACGAGGATTTACTGTACCACGTGACCATAGTTCTCCGCTCCCCGGAAGCTGCTTCACTCCCTTCAACTACTGCTCCGTCCATGTATTCACCACCAGGGGTGGTAAAAATTGTTTTCATGGATATCTATTAGGTCCGAAGCGAAGCGCGGGGGTATTTTACTAGTGTCGGTACAACTGAATACCTATAAAAGTCTTTTACCAATTGTTGTGAATGATTTTGTAAGAATGATATTTAAAGAACAAAATGGTATTCCATATTTGGCTACTGTCCTCTAATAACGGTTGAATATTTCGCTGAAAGGCTGATGAAGTTTGTAGTGATGTTGAATAAATTGTTGTCAATCCTTATTGTTAAATATATACATATTATTCTTAGAAACGACTGAAACAGGCACTTTTATCAGCACTTAGAACGGCAGAAAGCAGGAATAAATTCCAAAAATCATGTATATTTATTTATTTATTTGTATCTGTTTGAGAATCATTTAGTTCATCTCACCGCCGCCCCCAAGCGCGCCGCAGCACCTACTGGGCAGCGGAAAGCGCGGCTGATCGACGATCGACGATCAATCGATCGATCGATACTCACCATCTAACGCTCAGCCAATCACCGCTCACACGTAAATCGACTCAGCCAATCAGAAGACTCACCACGGTGATCTACTCTCTAGCATGCTCGAGAAGACGCGTACCGGAAGTCAACCATCTTAGATTCACTCTTGTTCATATAGCGTGCCTGTATAGACGTGTCGCGAATCGTTTCGTAATTTCTCGCAAGCAACTTGTGAATTTTCCTTACTCATCCAGTCTCAACATTATTAGTGCTCATTACCTTGTTTATTGCCCAGCTCATTTCAATTGTAAATACAGATTCACCGGCTCACAGAGCAATCGCAGATCGCGAGTTTTCGTGTGACCGCGTGGCGACTCATTGAGTGGTTGTACGCTCTGTGTTTTATAATAAAGACTATAGACATTCTCAAGCTCAAGTGTGCTGCGGTGTACGTGTTGTTAGCCAAATCAACGTCCTCTCATTTCTCGCGATTTACCATTCCATTCACGAACATTATCTTCTACTTAATAAATCTTCATTTTTGGTAAAAAAAAGTAAAGATTTTTGAGCTTTCTATACAAATTTCCTAGGCGTTCCATATTAGGACCCACTCTTTTTGAACGGCCGATTTTCACTCTCCAGTTTTTTTATTATAATTGCAAAACAATTGGATTTTTTACATTTGACTATGTCAGGGTTGACTAACTGGCGACTCATGGTGGCCGGGAGCCCCTCCGCCTTGCTGCCACGCTGAACGTCCCACCTCCATACCGACCAAACTCTGACGATCGCAGTCGATTCCTGTTTCTTGCCTTCTCTTTTCGACTGCGATCGTCAGTTTGGTCGATTTAGAGGGGGGACGTTCAGCGTAGTCAACCCTGGACCATGTAAATATAATTATGCATTAGTTCCTTCGTCCTCTCATGTCAGTTTTATTAAAAAAAACAATTTCCCCTACTTTGATAAACTTTTGAAATCAGATGTTCTGTATTACCTGCCTTTACCCTAACGTTGCGACGATTTTTTGCCTGTACTTTAACTGTTTTTAATATGATATATTTTTGGGTTTTAAATAAAAAAACTCAATAAAATTTTCATACCACATTTCATTTTTCGCTTACGGCGACACAAAACCGTAAAAGCAGATTGTGAAAAGACTAAAATCTAAATCTGAGGATATTTTTGCGTTTGAAAGTCCAAATTCCTATGAAACATTTTCAAAAAAGTTTTTATGACCCTCAATTTTGCAGCCCTGTATAATTAATAATTTTGTATGGAAATAATACATTAAGTAAATAATATACTCGAATAAATAAAGATAAATTATTCGAAAAAATTAATATAATAATATGTTACTAATAACGAATAATTATCATCAGCATGAAATATTTGACTATTAGAATTTATTCTTAGATAAACACGTAGTTATTCCAAACAATTCGAATAATATCCAACTGTTTTCCGAAAAGCAAGCAAGTATCTGGTAATTTATGGGCGGCAGTATGTAGTTTTATAAAGTAAAATTCTTATAAATGATATTTCCTACCTATACTAACGTTTCTGCGGGAAATCCCTGTTCCTGAAGCTTACACGAAAGATGTATCATTAGTGTCGACCTCGAGAATCTCAATGGAAAGTTTCGACCTATACTTAACTTCGAACCAATGCACAGTAATAAATGTGAACAGGAAAAGTCACTACAAATTACCACCTAGCATAACTTTTAAGCTAAAGGTTTTCCAACGAAATCATAGGAATAAACGTAGCATAGCTCCAAGGCACATGAATTTTTTACATATTTGATGAAATAATGCACTAAACGTCATAATATTATTTCGTTCTTATGTCAGTAGGTAAAAAGGCCCTTTATGAAATAATTGGGTGGTTCACTTCAAATGGGACAGCCTGTATAATAGAAATTTCTTAAACGCTAGGAATGCAACGCTATTTTAAGTTCCATGATAATTGTAAAATCTATCATTTAATTTTTTACATGTAATGTACTATCCATCACTTACATTCGAGCAGGTTTTTCTCGCGTGATTTGCACATGAAAAAATCACTCTAATAAATATATGAATTCTCATTCGCTAGTAGTTATTTACTAATCGTCCATCAGATTAAAATTCGTTCAATGCTAGTTAGAAACATGGGAAATGAGTTTCACGCGGCTGCGTGCAATTTACCTTTCTTCTTGCTTGATATTACCTTTCGTTAAATAAGCAAGGAATTATATGCCTACGATGTAGGACGATAGATTCTGCTGAAGACTCGTGAACGATAGTGAACCGTGTATTACCGAGGTGTCAATGGAATACTTTCACCTGTAGTAACTTCTGCTCCCACACAATCGCGTATAATAATAGCGATGTTCTTCCCAGCGAATTACTTCGCTGCATCCAAAATCTGCAGGAAGTGATCAATCACTTAGCAATACCACCGGTATGAAATTTGAATTGAGCTCTTTCACACGCGAATTTAAGAAATTATGGAACATTAAAAATAAGTGTTCAAAGTGTCTATCACATCGTTATACAACCCACCAGGAGGTTTTTCCTTATACAGAAACAAGTAGAAATATAGAATTAATTTCTTTAATTGGTTAGATATTGTTCATCTGCGTTTTGGATACTTGTTTGCTTATCGATTTTTACTTTTGGGGCTACATTAAAACATTTTTTTACACCAGAGAGGTAACAAGTGATGATAATTTGAAGAGATGCTGGAATTTTATTAGAAACACAGTAATATTTTTGTATCACTCTTCTACTTTCTACACAGTACATACAATGTTGAAATGAAAACGATCTTCCAGTAGATCTTTCAGATGATACTACGTGCGCATGAAGCATGATCTAATTGAATCTAATGGCCCAATCACGAGTTGTCATGCGCTGACTTGCTGAAGCGAATTCGCCACAGCGCAAAGAACTTCGCATTTTAAATTTTGCCTTCGAGGAAAATTTATGCTGATTTCAAACTGATTTAAGGTTATCATGTCATACAAAATCATTCTTTTTATCGAACTAATTGATTGATGACTCTGAATTATTATTATATTTTTAAAAATATTATTAACATATGATTTTTTCTTCTTCCAACTATTAGAAGTCACGTAAAATAAAAAAAAATTACCCTAGTAGTTGGTAGAAATTTTTCCACACTCCGAAATCGAAGTCAACGAATTATTTATCGGTTTAAGCAGAGATCGGATGGAATTATCCTCGGTGTTTCGAGGCTCTACATATACTCTATATATAGTATCATAAGATTGCTAAGCGTTGTTTTGAAAATAGAGACATCACATAGCGATAATTTTTTACTGTTGGGTAAGAATGTTAAGGACGTTTAGCGTTCTTCAGACGAGACGTTCTAATGAATTGCACAAACGATTCCCATAATGGAATGTCTTCCAAAACATTGATAACGAAATCGAGAATGGGACGTGCAACGTTATCGCCTGAAATAGTTCTACATATTATTTTCGTACCCATATATGTATGTATATAGGTACTTACAAGACAGCATCAGATTTTTATATGGCAGATGCTATCACAGAATTACTCATATTAAAATTATTAAAATTCAGTAATGAGGTACCGAGAGGAAAGCAATTTATAAAAGAAACAAATAAGTAATGATGAAATTATAATTTGGAATAACATATTGAAAAAAAGCCAGGGGGATATGGGAAAACAAAATATTTTTTAGTAAGTAATTCCACCAAATTTAACTTAAATAACAAGAAATTCCCACGAAGACAGTCGAATATAAAATTTTCACAGAAATGTGAAAACTCTGAGAAACAAACTTCTTTGAAGGCAAACTCTGAATTTAACATGTTTTCAATATCTTTTACGGTTTGGCAGATATTCGCGATAATATGAAAACTCATAATTTCTTTGAGGGGATGTTTTTACCCTTAGGACCATATCATTGCCGAATCAAGAAATAGTTACGTTATTAGCATCACTTGAGCTACATTTCTGTAAAGTTTCAGTTTTTTTTTTAATTTTCGAATTGCTGAACTTCCCTTGTTAGTCGCTTTATTCTGTACTAAGTAGATATAGGTACATACACCCTTTTCTTGTCACACCATAATAACACCCAAAAGATTTACTTGTTATTCAAAAGCTATATCGTTGTGTTGCACAGTAATTTATCATAAGGAGCTTAAAATTTGGGATAAACGGTACCTATCTCTTACTTTCAATAAGACAACGATCCATAGTACCATTAGGGACACAAATATGTAATTGGTCGTTGTATAATATTCCTAACAAAGATATTACACCATCCCAGTCACCAGACATTAATTAAACGGAAAATCTGGCATCTACCATCTGTTGGCTTTGACATTATGAAGCAGAAAACTTCCGCGATTTAAGAAGATTGGTTTATGGAAAATAATAAAAAATGCTGCAAACAAGCTTATAGTTCGAAGGCCGAGAACTTTGCAGTACCTTTCAGGCTGTCACTGAGGATAATAGAATCTAAAGGAAATATGATTCTTGTGTTTGCTCCAATACGCCATTGTTATTACAAATTTTCCGTTGACTTTTTTGAGTGCCTGTTATTTTTCTATTATTTTGTTATCGTGCAATATTAAAATCTGACTAGTTATATTATATTAAACACGAGCTACACATAAAAACAGGAAAAATATATATATCCATTCACTGTTACGTAATTTAATTTTTAGTTAAACAATTTAGTATAGCATATAAAATTACTATGTAGTGTTCTGGAGAAATATTCAAATTCTCGATAATCGCAGTAATTGATGACATTTAGCACCCAGTAAATTTAGTTAACCCAATCCACTGAAGTGAATTAGCAGTAACTACCAACATGCCCAGGGTCAGCGTGGTTAATCGACCCTATTTCTCCCTTTAAAACTTAACAGCAACGTAGGCGACGCTGCATTCCGCGGGTAACTTACTCCAGTAACATTGCACTAGCATTTATTTTAATGTTTCAGAATTTCTATGTGTGGACACATTTTCTATTAATAGATAGACTTTACAGTAGCAAAAGATGATTCTAATTTTTCTTATAAATTTCAAGGAAACAAGGAAAACTATTTATGTATTCTTTCCTGGAAAAAATACGACGAAGTTAGGAACTTTCATTCCTGTACAGTTATTTATGTACTTTATGTTTGTCACATGTTTCATTTAGAACATTTCATTCTTCGTTTCTAAGTTCGGAAAATTTTAGCAGTGAACGTTACAGCACAAAGTACAACAGAAAAATTTTAATAAAGAGACACTCCCCGTTTCTTCTTCCTGTACACTCAAATACATAAATAATTGTACTGAAATGGAAGATCCTAACTTCGTTATATTTTTTCCAGGAAAGAATACATAAAACGTTTTTATGATTTCCTTGAAATTCATAAGAAAAATGTGAATTATCTTTTGCTAATCATGTTTTGAAGTTATATACTTACAAAAGCAGTAGAAAATCTATATGTTTGAAAAATTGGTTTTGAAAACTAATTATGAGTTTTCAATTACGTGCATAGTGTGTACAACAAAGAAATTCTTCGTGTATGAGATGAATATAGATTTTTTATTATAGATTTTTATTGTTATTGTATCATTCTGAAATTTACGCATTAAAACATCAATTAATAAAATATATATAATCAATATTAATTTTGATAAAATAATTTGTATCCATTTTATTTTGTGCGAAGAGAGTGAGCTACACATTTTTGCAATAAATACATTTTGCAATAATATTTTCCTAAGTAATACTAATTATAAGAGACGTATAAGTAATAACGTGCTTGTTCGAGTTATGCAATAAACATTACCAATGCTACAAAACATTTTTAAAACTGAAATGATTTCATTAGGTTTCCAAGTCACCTTGAATTATTCATTAATCTTTTAAGCACTTGAGACGGATATACTCGCGTCACATGAATTTGTGAAACAGTCTTGGAATGCTTATATACATATGTTCACGTGCATTGTAAAATCGTGTTGCTACGTACAACCAATTTCTTTCTAAAAATTTATTTTAAATTAAGTGATTTAGGTCTTTGAGACACATTAATTATTTATATCATTTTCTTGTCACACGAATGGGAATGTTTCAGTGTTACTATTACTTACAAATATGTCTATAAACATTTGTAACTGAGGTGGGCAATTTCAGCTTTAATTCGATGTATAACAAAATGAAAAGCAAATTAGAGTCTAAAGTTAACCCCACAAAAAACTTCAAAAAAGTAAAAAAATTACGCCAAGTACATGAAATCATATAAATCACAAAAAGTAGAAGATAATAATAATTACAAAATTAAAAAAAGTTGTGAAATCAAAATGAGCTACCAGTACATAAAGATGCTTTCCAACTGCGCTTTAGATAACACAACTACATATGCACAGCTAAAATTCCATTACTTATAATGGCTATTTATGCAAAGCAAAAATGTATTAAATAATATTAAGCACATATATTTTTATACAAATAAATATTTTATTCAAAATACTTGGCGCTTGACAACCGAAAAAATGTGAATTGTCTAGTATTAATAATTTACAATAACTCCCTTACAATCTAAAATACATATACATACACTGATTAGAAACGCAGTTAGATTTATTCTACATATATTTAATTCTAATTGCGCAACTGAAACAAATGCCAGCGATTGTATCGATGCAAACGCGCGACTAACGTTTAGGGCGCATACACATGGCGACTTTTTGCAGCGATACAGTCGCGATGCAGTAGCGATACAGTCACGATGCAGTAGCGATACAGTCGCGCGTTCACATCCCTACAATGGCTAACAATTGTTTCAGTCACGCGTCTGCAGCGATGCAGTCGCGCGGTCGCGAAACGCGCGACTGTATCGCTGCAAAAAGTCGCCGTGTGCATACGCCCTAATTCCGAGAGTGAGTTTCTAGCTTCTTTCTGGCCGAAGGGGGGAGCGAGATGGAGCGCTTTGCGTGCGCGGCGGGCGTGCGCGATGGTCGCAAAGGACGGAGTGTCAAGTGTCCGAAACACGGAGCGAGACAAAATATCAGTGCGTCGTCTGTCTCGTACTGTCCTCGCTCGCTCTCAGTGGCTCTCGCTCGCTGTCGCTTCATCTTGCTCTCGCCTTCGCCGGACAAGAAGGAGACAGAAGTGGTGGTGATAGCGACAAGCTCGTATCGTGTGCACCAACCTGAGCAGTGAGCACATACGGAGACAATACTGTACTGCAAATGGCATAAGTGAAGCGTCATGTAGGCAATCTACTGAAACGCTGTAGAAGATAAGAAATTTTAAGCAATAAAGGTACATACATAAAGAATATCAAACAGTATCAAATACGGATAACATCAAAATGAGTTCACACACGTCTTCTACATGGTCGTAAGATATCCTTGACTCTGAAAATTTGTTTCTGATACGACAAAAACATTCCGACGGTGATACCACGTTTCGGTGCGATATTAGATATTTATCTCGAGTGGTATTTGGATCACGACTTATATCACGTTTTCAAGCACTGTATTTTGTACGCGATGTAAAAAGTAATGACTGCTAAATTACATACTTGTGGACGTGTATTTCCACGCTACGATAGCATCAGAATCACTTCATCAGGGGTCGAATGCGCATTATTGTACAAGAAAATCTTCGAAACTGTTGATGATACTACAAAATGTGTTAGAGAAAAGTTCTGGTGCGAGTAGGTTTTTCTATGTGAACGTGTGGAGAACATATGAAGGTCAATTGTATTTTTTTAAATAGAATCATATGTTTTTTAATGCACTAGTTGACTAGTCGATGTAACTCGGCTTTCCCTATACAAAAGTACTAAGCCATTTATGGCGGAAAATGATTAAAAATTATCTATCTGATCGAGTTGGTAAAACATATGTATGTAGATAAGTAACCCCTGAACGACAACGGCCGCGTCGCAAAATTCTCTCTAGGTACGCGGACTGCGCGGCGCGGCATGGACGTCCATGGAACGCGCAGAACGGTCATGGAAGGCCCAGGACGGCCATGGAAGTCCATGGAAGGCCCAGGATGGTTATGGAAGGCCCAAGGCGGTCATGGAAGGTCGCCCTGGAACTTTTCTGTTCCAGATAAACAGTTATAAAAAGAAGTGTATTCGCTGAAATTTTTATTCCATACATTTTTGCGTAAACAGGGAACTTTTATTTTCTTGGAAGTAGAAAAACGTTCCAACTAAACAGACACACATTTTTGCTTTGAATACTTCTAATGTTTAATAGATATCATTGGCTTGTTAGTAACACTGACGAAGTCTAATTGTTTTAAAAAATGAGACTTTAGACTTTACTAAATAATAATGAATTTAACATTTCTTGCACAGTGAACAAAATCTCATTTTTTAAAAAAAATCGATTTGAACATTCTTGTCACGAGAACAGAGACCCTCAAGTTATAAAGAAATACACTACAAATTTGTCTTCAGTTAGTGGTATCTTTGAAAATCGACTAGTTTTAAATCTCTCGAGACACTCGAAGCATATTTTTATATAGGACGTCATACGCTTCGCATATGGGTACGTGACTTTACAGTACTTTATAGACGAGCATGATATCTCAACGTACATTCCATTCATTTGATTCGTACATTTTGTAGAAACACCTGTCTGTCGATTTTCACCACATCCGGAGGTAGCAGTATAGTCATTCTACTATACGATATTGTTGAATATATAAAACATATATTTCCTAATAAAAGTTGTTTGACGAGAAAGTGTTAATCAAAATATATTTCTATTGCGTTTATTATAAGTATAAGATTTTTATGAGAACTGTATAATAAAATTATTTGTTCCTTATTAATAATTCATCTTTTATCTACATCCCACATTTTTTAAAGATACGCAAAACTATGGAAACATATCCAAACTACCACATTATTTTTATCACGATCTACTAGCGTCCCCCATCTCGGCTTCGCCCGAGATATTAGTGTGACTGATTGATACATAATCTGTAAACTCGAGAGCCCTTGAATGATCGAACCCTCTCGATCAGTTATTACCGCTGCGGTGCTATTTCGCAAGCGAGATGTGCCCGCCCATCGCGTCGCCGCCTGGCGGTCGCGTCGCAACCTACTATCATTTAAAAACATTATTTAAAAAAAATAAAAACAATAATAATTTTCAAAACATAATTTTTTTTATCTAAGATTGGTATCACTGCAGAGCTCCCATGTATAAGCATAGGCTTACCTCTCTCGCCGTCTGCCCCGCAAGTGAGGTATCGAACCTCCGAGTTTCCTAGCCGCGGCCGGCGGCGGTCCCACTAGTGGAACAGAGACACAGATCCATATTTCCCGATTACAATAGTGGGACCGCCGCCAGCCGTGGCTAGGAAACTCTGCCTTTAAGGGCATGCCGCATGACTGCTGTATTCCACTTGTGACAAGCGCTCGGCCCGGTCGCCGCCTGGCGGTCGCGGCGCGTAGTATCCATCACAGCCGGCCGCGTCATTACTTTTTTATGTACAGAATTACACAGATTTATTATATTTTACGTGATTAAACATAGCCTATGTCCGTTCTTGTTGTTCAAGGATGCTGTAGTTAAAATTTCGTAATGATTGGTTCTGTACTTTTTCAAATTTTCGTTTAGGTATATACAAATAAACGCTGTAGCTTTATTAGAATATAGTATAGATTTAAGTGATTTGCAGAAGTATTTCTACTAGTGTGCGTAGAATAATCACGTTAAACGAAATTCATTAATAAGTAGATGTGAAATTCTGTACGTAGGTACTTAAGTACACATCAATGGCTGACTGCACAAACATTGTATGTCTACTTTTAGCGTTCCCGAGAAAAACAGTTTTAAAAATGCAAGGGTACTTTATAATTAAAGAAATACACATACACAATTTCACACGAAGTGGATATACAATACTCATATAGTAAGCTATCCATATAATATCAAGTGTTACTGTAGGGCAATTTGTAAAAATCTAAATATACAAAACATGGAATAAATTATTGTATCATTAGACAGAATTAGTAGTAAAAAATGAGGGACTATGAACATTAGGGTGGCTCTTATTTTCGACTTTTGAATTTTCTTCGGGGCACCCTCCAGAATAGTTCCAAATAATTAAGGGTGCACCGAAAAAAATCTTGAAAAAAAATTTTACCAAGAATAAATAAGAGCCACCCTACTGGACACATTATAATGTGTTACAAATTTTGATAAAAATTACGCAATGGAATGGTGAAACAAAGTGCATGAATGACGTCGGTGTTATCGGTAGAATTATTCAGAGATACGGTAAACGCAAGAAGAATAAAGGAGACGGAGACTGAAAATATTATTCGCTGTTAGAAGAAACGGTTCTTAACTGATACGAGGTTACAGAAAGTGCATCATTCTACGAAGATAAGTAGCTTCGAAAAAAATACGCAAGCCCGTTATACACTGAGATTGGAGAACTACAATGGGGAAAGAGCAAGTCTATGAAACAGAGTTGCTCTGATTTATCAGTATGATGCAACGTGTAATTAATTATCGCTCGTCACGCTCGTTCAAGTAGCTTGTCTCCCAATTAGTTTAGATATACAATAAGACACAATTGTCTGTCTAAAGAAATAAAGTTGTATATGTAACACGATAAAAATTATTATTGTTTAGAAAACATGGAAAAGTTTTATCATAGTTTTATCTATTGGCTGTAGGTACAGAATAAATACATCATTTTCACACGTTTCAGCCTCGAGATAAGTTCAATGGAGTACAGAATCGTATCTCACAAAGAATTCCACGGCTAGCATGAATCAAAGTAGTTCCTCCACATTCTGCTGCTCGCTTCTCTGCCTCGAATCGCGTCTGATATTCCTTTACGCTTCCACGGAATCCCGAGCCTGGGAGTAAGTAGAAGTTTTGTGACGTTTTTGAAGTTAGGTGCGTTCCATATGAAACTTCATCCATATGAAACTCGAGGAACATCGAAGATTCTAGAATCACACTGTTTATGAAAATTCTATCAGCGTGATTATTGAAGCGCTTTACTGAAAACATTTTACGTTTTGCCACCCGCGAAGGCCTCTCGCGCTGATAATCGTTACCGGCGACTGCTTATTTACGCTATTTGCTCAACCTTGGCGTGCACGTCAATACATCTCTGTTGTATTAAACAATATATTTAAGTTGCGTTAACGTCTCATTTGTAAGGGAAAATTTCCAATGGAGGAATGATTAGTCCCTGTGGGAAACACTCTAAGCGCCAAAATTCAAATTCTATTCTATAGTACGGTGTTTCCCAACCTTCTTTGAGTCGCCACCCACTTTTATAGTATTCAGATAACCTGTAAATTTACTAAGGTAGTGGATTAAAAATTAAAGCACACAGTTACCTACATCACATCAGTTACCTACACTATTAAAAAATTATGGCAATGTAACCATATTAAAATAAATAATTGCTAAGAATTGTCAACTAAAAATAACCGCGACGACCCACAAGTTGGAAACCACAAAATTTTTAACAATTTGGCACTTACCGTGTTTTCTACAAGTACTGATTGGAAAATGCAGAAATGAAAGCACATGAGTGGAAAGTGACTTCTTTGAACGTTACAATGGACTTCAAACAGATACGAAGAAAAATATGTTCTATAATGCATTCTTTGACGCATTAATAATGACGTTCTGCGACTCGTCTGCAGCGCATATGCAATGCGCATTATAAACACACATACTACCAATTGCATTTTCATATTTATTAGATAATTAAACAGCATACGTGTGACGATTAAGACAGACAAATAATTAAGTACGAATGTACAGTACAGGCTGAAAGTATAAGACCACCCCTTAGTAAAAGCGTAAAACATTGTTTTCTCAGATGCAAATATGTATAATAAATAAATACATTATCGTTCAGTATTTTATAACTTAAAGGGGCACGCCACTGATAGGGGTTAAGTCTAATTAAAAAAAAATTTACTCAAAATTACTTTTCAGAAACAGTTTATTTTTTACAGATATATTATTTGATTATAGTTTGTATGATTGATGCAAAGAACTGTATTAAAAAAATACTGCGTTATCATTGTTCATAAATTTTTTGCAAACGTTGGAACGAGTGATAGCTTTTATGAACCAGAATGTCACGGAAGCATTCGTGCCACTCATAAAAGATTCATTGCTTATCAAGACAGATTTTACGTCACTTCAAAGTGTCACAATCCTTCTAAACTTCCAAGTCGAGCATTTTCTGTTATTAATGACAAAAAAGTCAGTAATAATTAAATGCAATGCCAAGGACCTAATGCGTCCCATGTAAAGAAACATAAATTTCAATGTTTAAAGGGACAGAAATGAAGCGCCAATTTTGACTAATCGTAACGGTGTTCTTATCTTGCTGAAGCTGAACACGTGGTTAGTGACGTTTGAGTGTTGTTAGTAATCCGGAAACCATCGAGGTTAACGGTTCCCCCAACCACGTTTATCTGTAACACGTTTAATTGCCATTCCTCTACTCATTCAGTCGTGCACCCATTTGCATTCCAACAAATTCAAATTTTATTTCGGAATGCCAAATAGACGTTTGTAGATCCTACATACCTACGTGACGAATTGAATATAGATCAACCAAAGTCATTCAGAACCGATTATTTAATACCTCCTGTGAAAGACGCAGCAGGCTGACCTTGACCGCTTTCTAAAACCTTTCTTAACGATAAAAAACCATCACGTTCCAATTACGCGGAATAAGCTTCATTAGTCGATGGAGAAACTGTAACGGGCAAAGAAATAATTGAAATGTTTTGGGAACAGTTCAACGTACAGTTGAGTTCATTTTCTGCCTCCCTGAGAAACGCGGAAGTTGACATTTTTCACTTCTTAATGGCTAGTGCTACATTGTCTACCTGGTCCCCTATTTTCGATCGCCAAAACGTATAAAATTCAGTGCAGCCTGAAAGCGAAGGTATGAAATTCGCCTATCACCCCGAATAAAAGATAATCTCCGGAACCTGGAACTATAAAAGTAACCGGACACAATTGTACAGGGTATTAAAAAAGTGACGGTCACTACTTTCAGTGATGAATCTACACCTGGATCGGTGAAGATTTGTAAAAAAAAGTAATTTCTTTTTTACATCAACATATTCTGCTCACTGAAAGGAGAAAGTGCCTAAATGGAACCACATGTCGTAAACGCATCATTTCATAATTATAAATTGATAACAGTTTACAAATATGTCTCGGTTTTCTTATTTCTTGATTTTTGAAGGAATTCTGCGAAGAAATAAAAAATAATGGAACATTTCCGAAGAAACTTTTATATACAAAAAATTTGACTTGACTGCCAAATCACTATCGTGTTTTTCATCATATACCATTTTTTACTAACTACGATAAAAGTACTCTTTTAAAAAAATCTTTCTGGCCCTTTTTTCACCTGTTCTGATTTGCTGGTGAAGAAACACGGTGACCCTAATTGTAACTTATCTGTACACACGCGCCGAAATTTAATTAGCCGCATAAAATTATCGAGATAAAAGTCTACTCCAATTTTTCCCAGAAACTCTGAGATCGAGCACTTTCGTTCTGTCCGCGAGCGCTGCAACCTTTGGACATATTTGTCCGCGTGCACGTGCATACGTACTTTCTAGGCGTCCGTGGCGGTCTGCTTTCTAAATTTTTGAACGAGCACGATTTCTGTGCCTCGGATCGTACTCGCCGCCGATAAACACGTATTGTCTCATTGTGCCGCTACGTCCCGTCCGATAAGGATCTAATCGAAAGCATTGCTTAGTGCTTGACAAACTCTATATAAGACTGAGAGGCTGTCAGTCTGCTCGTCCCAGAGCGGTATAGCGCGGTACGCGATACCTGTTTCGATCTCGAGCATCGAGCAACAGGTGTGCGCGAGTGATTTCCATCCGTGTCCGTGTTCCGCCGTAGGTGCTCCCTCGGGAAAGAAAAACGCGCGGTGTAAATGAGAGAAGACGAAAGTAGGGGAGGAAGTGGTTGCAGAGGAGGGGAAAATTAGTGGAGTGGGAACGGGAACGGGAACGGGAGTGTTTCTCCGTTCAGTCAGTCTAGCGAAGTCCGTCGAAGGTGAAAAGTCTGCTGTCCTCTCTTTTTTCTCTCTCCCTCTCTCCCTCCCCCTCCACCCACCCCGTCGAACGACGCGAGCGAGCCTCCGCGGCTTTTGCGATTATCTTACGCGTCACTTTTTTAACCGGTAAACACGCGTAGCCTCGCGACAGTGGTCCGAACAGCGGCGACAGTGCGCATTAATACGTCACCGAGCTTTCTACCGTGCGGTAAATATCGGTGGCAGCCGAAGTCAAGTTCGAAACGAACGAGCCCGTCTCGTCGATCAGAATTCCTCGGGCATTCGTGCTTCAGGATCTAATGGTTATTTAGTCACTGGCCAGTTTCCTAGCAGCTCGCAGTCCAAGTGCACGCAAAAAGTTCTGCGTCGTTTCCAGTGTGTACGATCGGTGTTTTGGTGCATCTATGTGTCCCTGCCGCGCGAGCGTGCTCTTCCTTCGCGGTGACACACGATAGCCAGCCCCGTTCTGCCAATCGCAGCCTACTATGTTGGAATTCTCTGTGCAACATGCCGAAGTCGGTAGGTACACGACGAATTTCATGTTCAGCATGGAACAGTGTACGTGAGCCGCATGCCGGAAAGAAAGTGCTTTCTCGTTTATTCGTCTTTTGTAACTCGCGACTGACCTTTGAAGGACATACTGTTAGCGTACTGTAAGCATACCACTGTCCTCTCCACTAATCGAACCCCGCTACTCTAGCTCGTTCGCGCGGCTGTTTAAATTCCAGCCAGACCGTTTAGAGGTATCTCCGAGCGTTAAACTGCTGCTACCGTTTCCGTTCAGTTCGTCCTCTTCCTTTTACGCAAGCCGGGTGCTATTCAGTCGGAATATATAACTGCGGAACGACGTTATTGATTGAATATGATTATCGATTTGAACTTTCATTACATTCGCCGAATATGTGCGACAAGAAAAGATGTTATCTGATTCGTTCACGCGTCACGAAATTGTTGATCGTTCGGGAGGAAAAGTAATCGCCTTTAAACAGACGTACGTAACACAGTTAAGTACGAAGACAATGATTCAATTAACCCTTTGCACTGCAACCCATTCGCTTGTCAATTGGCGAGAGAGTTTTCGTTCAGTGATACACTTATTAAATATGGAGATAAGCTTATTGAATATACCGATCTCAAAATCAATCATTCATTTCATTCCGCGAATCACGAATTCTTTCAATTCTCCAAACTTTAACGCAGTGGTTCCCAAGCTGTGGGTCGCGAAGTGTTTTCTGGGGGTCGCCACGGTTTTTGTAATTTTATTCTGAAATACCTATTTTTAATGTGTTTCTTTGCTTTACTAAATTTATCTTAACCTATATGGCGGAGATAGCGACTCAAAAAAGGTTGGAAAACACTGTTTGAACGGTATCAGTGTGCAACGTTAACTTAAACTTTGGTGTATCTGATTGTGAGAGGTATCACGTTGCACGTGCAAAGGGTTAAGTGTTATTGACAGTCTTCTCAAGAATTCACCAGAAAGTACGTTCGCTTCTACGCTAGTGCCTCGTTCCGTTTCTGTTCCATACAGTTTCAAATCATTTGACACCACTTATGTACTTACAAACTGTATAAGCAGGTGCCAAGTGAGAAATTGCCTGTAACCATATTTGCTCTCGAGTATGAAATGGAAAACAAAACTGCGTCTCTGTGTAGAACTATTTATTGCGAAACGAGATAGAACGATCTTAAGATGTCGGCACGTTTCCTGCGCTTTACGCAAATGCCACTGTGCTTCCTAATCTCGAGCATGAGTCCCGTTGTGTCTGTGTGTGTGCGCGCCACGTTTTCAGATAACACTTTATTTTCTTCTATCGCGTTGCAGAATGTAGATTGTAATGAAATCAAGTGTACACAAAAACATAGGATGTGCAATACGTATTCCGAGAGCACGCGTTGCCCGTTCAGATTACATGACGTAATAGATGATATGTCTATACGAATTTCTACGCGCGGCACGGACGGACATACATAGGAAATACGGTCGTTTCTGAATTCGTCGCGATTGCTTCCTTATGTGCTGTCATCTCGTAAGTTATGAATTTCTTTCGACACATACGTACTCAAGACGCGAGTGAACGGTATTCTGATAACAACCGATCAAATAGGGTATGTATTTTCGTTCGTACTTCGTAATTTGTAGGTACCCGTATTTACATATTCTTACCACTTTTAAAATGGTAATTTAATAGAATTGTTTTGATTTTATTTGGGTTGCTAGAACTGCGTACGATTTAAATCGTAAGATAAATATTGTGCATTGGGATCATTTGAGTCTTGCGAATTTATTTCACATGTACAATGGCCGTTTTAAAAATAATAGCACGACCCGGTTTTACCCAGGTACCCTGTTTTGTCCTAATTTCCCCAATTTTTGAAATCTATTATAAAAATCCTTTTTAAAAATTGCTATTTCCAATTTCATTCCTTGCAATTCATATCTGTTTAATATTGTGAAATGATGGATCCGAAAATGAGTCGACTACAATTTCTGAAGTAATCCTTCGAGGATTGCAACTAGGTGTTGCGAAAGACTAATGACTAAAATATCCCCATTCTGTAAAATAGTTCACAAAGTCCCTGCATAAGACGGTTCATACTTCTGACGTGTTTCCTTGTCGTTACGATACTTTCCTTTTTGAATTTGTATGGTGTAACATGCCAAATACGTTCTTCCGTCATTTCCATTTAAAATATTCTTGAACCAAGAGAAGTATTTGGCCTCTGCTTATCCAACTTTGGCATGACATTAGAGAGAAAGACCTGCGGCATCTACATGTATGCTTACACTAAATATCTATGAAGTCTATGACCTCTCCAATTTTTCTGTTTTATGGTGCGGCCCATGTGAAAAACATAGGTACTTATGAAATTAGGTAACGTGTATCTGTTTTCTTTGGGTTCAACGACCATCTCCTTCATGTGGTCCATGGGGAGTGTATCTAATATATTCTAGGAGGTCTTTTGAAGACTCTAGCTTTTTTAGTACCCGCTGCACTTTGTTTAATTACTAATTACATTGACAGTATGTACACTATATTACGTTAAAAATTATACAATTAGTTAAGTTTATTAATAATGGACTTAATCATGTCCCTACATATATGTAAAAATGAAACGTCGTCTGCTTGTTTGTCCTTCTTTCACACCTAAACAGCTGAGCGGATTTCAGATAATCTGCTTAAAACCTATTATCAGAAAATGCAAGTTTTTAAATATAAATTACGACTCGAAAACAGGAACATATAATTTATGATATTCATTTTATTACAAAAACGGAAAATGCCCACAGTCGTGAGCGCGAGCGATTTGGGCATAAGTAGAATTCGCTCTACATCATACAATATAAAGAAATATCAGACCCGAATGACCGCCATCTATTCGCTGAGTAACAAAAAATACTTATAAAAACAACTCCGCGATCTAAAGCACTGACAAATTCTTGAAAGGAAATATGAGGCAGTCAGAGCAAGAACGGACCAACCCACATTAAAAATTTTTTTTTCCTATTTTATATGGTTAGTAGAGCCTATTGGAATACGTTATTGCTACTATTTCAATTTCAAAAAAATGTGGGTTAGTCCGTTCTTGCTCTGACTGCGTCATATATACGTAGCCAGTAACAAGCACATACACTGTGGACGGTAGCAGCTGGAATATTAATATGCTCCAGTTTATTCTACCAATACCGAGACTGTCCCGCCGCGCGAACACTTTCCATGATCTGAAATCACCTCTCACTGGCTCACGTGCTCGTTGACATCGCTCCCGTGACACGCGCGAAACATTTTGCGCGCGCTGTAGCGAGAATAATTCACCGTCAATTCGGGATTCGAGGTAAATATGTAGGTAGTCGCGAGGACTGTAACTCGTATAACCGGTTTAAAATCGATGACATTAAGACACTAGTCCCAAATCTTGCCTCTAGAAGTGTCGTTCGCGCGTCGACTTCCTGAAAATGAGCTTGTTACAGCACTACCCCCGTCGAATAAGAATTCCTTCGACCTCTCTTACAATTAGTGTGCAGTCGACACTCTGCTAGCTTCTCTTTCGGCCCGTCGAACGAGTGGGATCCTTAATGTTGCACGTCCGGGTGTCATCGGTCGCGTCGAAGGCTTTTTTGGCGGTCAGAAACTGATTGCCTTTTGTTCCGTGAGCTATAATATTTACAATCGTTCGCCGGAGTGGAAAAGTTAGGCGTCCAAACAGCAACGCAGTGGCGCACCCAGGATTTAATCTTGGGGTGCCGAGTTGATTGGATGAAAATATTTTTAATGCAAATTCAATGAAATTCAGTAGGCGATTAGACAAATTTATTTAAAAAATCACAAAAATCTGTAAATATATTGTATCGTTAAAGAATAAATTAAGGAAGCTCATTTTACCCCGTGGTTCACTTTGTCCCGGTCTCCCCTATAGTAACTTGGGTGGAAATCTATTATATGTATTGTGCATATGCAATAATATTTTGTGATCAAGAATGTAGCTTCTGAGAAGTTTATGTAAGGTGCGTCACCTTAGAAACATTTGTGGAACGTAATAGATATGTAGTTACGAAATGTTACGAGATTACAAACAATAGATTTTTTAGAACCATGGTATTCCTCGTTGATGATAGCTAAAGATCGCAAAGAATGCTTGTCAACGATAATACTTTAAAAAATTCGTGGCGTTGGATTTAGAATAAAAACAGATCTATAGTTTGTGACGTTCGATCTGTTACTAAATTTATTTTACTAATTTATTACAAATCTGCTCAAATTTCTCGCCAATATTTATCAGAATGAGATTATTCATACAGGAGAGTATTTAATAATTGAGAGCAATGCAAATTAACTGAAGTGTTACAGACAGATTCATAGTACATATGTATTTCACAAACAGGTTAGTAGTACGTCTCCCAGAATCTGAAACTTTATCTGCGTATTTCGTAACAGCGGAAGAGTTACGCGAGCAGGCATAATTTAACGCAGTTCCACTAAACTTTAATATCCTCACTGATATTGCATTCAACAGACTAACAATATTATTTACAATTAGAACCTGTACTGAATGACCATTTTCATATCGATGGACGATAAGAACATTTTTTATTGGCATTCAGAAGATTGATTTTCTTATATAAATACTTTGTTTAAGCAGCTGCTATCACAGTCATTTAAAAGCTGAAGGGAAATCGGTTCCTGCCTACAGTTATTCAGCTTAAAAGTATTTAATTCAAGACATGTAGTGCTGAAACAATGCAATGTACAAGGTGTCTCAGAAAGTGTGTTCTAAGAGTAGGTGATTGAGTATAGTGACACGAATCACAAAGTTTATGATTTACAACAAAATAAAAGGGTTTTTACCAAGTCTCCGTTGCAGATTATTTATTGATTACAAGTGCCCTATTGATATATAGTAGCGCTTCATAATCTGTACGGGGGCTATCCTTGAGTGTCTTGTTTACTGTCCTCGGCGGTGACTACCTACGCTCCAGCCCGCGATAAAAATCATGACCGTGCACCGAAAATCGCACGTGAGCGGTGCGGAATGGTCGCGCGAATAATGAAGCTCTGCTGTATCTGATTCCCATGGCTGCGCCACCCTTGTCACGTAGAACTTACAACTGGCCTCTTAAATTATGCAAATAATAATGTTACGTCACCGCCACGTCCGTAAAACTGTGGACGGGACTTGTGACCTTCGACTTACATGTTCCTAAGAATCTGACGAACCAGTTTAAGGATACATTCTTATCAAATCGTCCAAAAAATTGATGACCTTTAGGATTTTTGTAAAAAAAGTATACAACTTACAGTTTAAAAACTGTATGGCTTCTAGTTTATACCATTAAGGATTTCGCCTTAAGGCAAATAATTTTGTTCAGAGAATCGATTCTTTTTTACATGTATCTATAGTATACTATTTGAAGAATACTCAGTATAAGGTATAATTATAACTCTACTATAGATATACAGTAAGATGCAAAAGTGAACACACTCCCTGGAAAACTGAATAACTTTTTTAAAATGGGTCCAACTGACTTGAGGTTTTTTAAGAAGGTAGAAGGATTAGTTTACTTCGTGACGTGTTTCGTCGTTTTGAAAAAAAAAAAATTGCAATTGGTCGGAATGGCAAAAAAAATATAGTTAAGGTCGCTTTTTCAACTTTTTTATCTGAGTCTGTAATGGAAATTAAAAAAATAAAAAATGTGGTCATTGAAGTAAGTTGTATACATGCCTAAAATTTCATGAAAAGTGCCTGAATTGCGTCAAAAACGTGTTTTTTTTCTATCTTTTTTTTTACACAGTTGGATGAAAACTTTAGTAGAACATTCTTTAGGGCAAATTTGATAAGATTTTGCTTATCTAAGTAGTTCTTTTTACGTAAAATCTTCAATTGGCACTTGGCAATAACGGAAACATAAAACATGCGATTTGTTGACACGTCAGATTAGGCCTGGGAATTAATTGAATGCAGCGGCCGATTTTCAAAGGCAACGCCTCCATTCTCCCGCCGTGCGTCATGGCCCCCGCGGCGGCCCAGGAGCTTGGAGCGCCTCAGGCCCGTACCATATGAGCCGCGCGTGGCGCGTTGACAAAACAAAAACGCACCGACAATCGTGCTCACTGGGACGAGGTGGAAACCTATTGATACAATGTCACCCTAATACGCCACGCGCGGTTCACGTGGTACGGGTCTGAGGCGCTCTAAGCTGCTTGGCCGCCGCGGGGGCCAAGACGCGCGGCGGGAGAAAGTAGGCGTGGCCTCTGAAAATCGGCCGCTGCGTTCACTTAATTCCCAGGCCTGTGTTAAATTATCCCCTTGTTTGATTTGGACTCGTCATGTTATATTCCTGTACACGTATTTTTAAAAGCCTAATATCTGTGGACATGAAAGGTGATTCCCCTTTTCAACTGTGTCAATATTGAAGAACTCTCTTTCAGCCGCCAGATGGCATAAAAATAAAAAAAATCAACGAAAATGGACGTATCATGTTCTCCGTATAGTCTTCATGTGTTACAGCTGTGGAACAGATAGAATACAAGCGCAAGTAGAATATACTCGTTCGTAGTCAGACGAGGCGAACTGAAGAGAGTGCAAACGTACTCGACAAAAATTAAAAGTCGTTTTTCTCGAAAAAGAAGCCTCTTGCAAGCGAATATCGCGAGGAAAATTTAAACGGGAAATAAGCGTTAATAATTTTATTACTGTCGCGCATAGCAATTTTATTATTCGACGAAATGTTAAGCTCCATCTGTATGTTTGCCCGCCAAACGAAAAAGATCATGATTAATTTCTAGGGCGCGTAAGTTTATAACGTGAGCCGCATTAATAAATGTATTTGAGCAACGATAAAAACGACTACGCTATAGAGCAATCGTGTTTGTCTTGGTTTCAGTGCTTTCCACAGCCACGGAGGATGTGGGAGATGGAATTCAAGGGCACGATAACGACACCGGTGAGTAAAAGCAATTTCAATCTTGTTTCCACCAGTAACTTGTTCAGTCACTTCTGTAGGGCATTTCACTTTAATCTCGCCACAAAAAATGCCGCTAAAATCATTGCTTGAAATCAAAATTATTGCACACTTGATATGGCGACCTATGGCCAATATGCAAGATTATTCTGGATAAAGTAATTTAAAAAATTTGCACGTCGACCCCTTGTTTTTTTACGTAACATACTTGTAAATCAGTTTGATAATAGATAGCATGTAAGGGAATTAATCACAATTATCTAAGAACGAAGGTCTTAAGAAAACGTGTAAATACCTTTAATCCTGTAGCGATTCTAAAGTTCAACCACCGCAAATTTTAGGCACGATTCTACTTATCTACAGAAATTTAATCTCACAAGATTTGGTGTGCCATGGAATATGACTCAATAATAATGTAGATCCTATCCTGTCGTAATTTAGATCTAACCCAGATTTATTCCAAGTTGACTTGAGGTTCACTTATGTTAGATCTAGATTGGACCCTACACACAGGGAAGGCTCCAACATCTGGGACACGAATTTTGATGAATCTCACATATGTATGTTGTACATTGTGTAGGTGTAGTGCGCCAACATATGTCTCAGTGTTGGGTCCAACACTCAAGCGTTTCCAAAATATTAATAAAAATAGATATTGAAGTGTGGAAAATCTTAAACGATAGCAGAGTTTATTGTAATGAAGAGACGGCTCCAAATAAGCCGTGTATTTTTCAATCTTTTTAACTTAATTGTGATAAAACAAAATTTGAAAACTGTTTATTTGGTACTTTCTTTAATGGACTTTTAAGTGGTGTAAGTCGCATGTTAGGATAACTTTTCGTTTTCAAATTATCATAGTAAAAGTCCACTCGATAATCGTTGGACTACCATTTTTTTCATGATTTGAGTGGATCGGAAATCTGTAGTCAGATACATATCTTTCAATACAACAAATAGCCTTGAGAACATGATTTTATCGACTCAGTAATTACGCAAATACAAACGCTTTATTAACGTAATAACGCGGAATAAATTTGTTTATCTGAAAAATTGTGGTAATCTTTTATTCTGTTGCACGAATCTTTTTCATATTCATATTAGACGAGAAGCGATAACGTTACCGATGTGCGGAACAGTGGTTTGGTTAGTATTAGCGATTCGTAGAATTAGCGATTCGCGTCAACTCCTCGCGGGCTGTACAATATACATTCCGAGATGCTCGTTATAGCGTAAGGCTGAAAGGATACAGAGAACTTTTATGTAGAAAGTTGCGTGTCAAGCGAGTGACCACAATAATCACTCGTTTATTAGAATTGAGTTCAAAGGAGAATGGTTCGCTCGCTAATGTTATTTGCGATAGAGATAACAGGGGACGAGTGTAGGAGTGAATAAAACTACTGACTATTCGTGCACTTTGCAAATGTCTTGTGTAGTTGATCATAGGCAACGAGTCTGGTACACTCTAGTCAACAACGGTCGATGGTAGATGGTAAATGAGACAATAAATCCCTCGCAGATTCCACGATCCGCGACGTCCAGTTTACTTAATCTTGCCAGCTCCTACTTTGTACGTGCCCTTGCCGCTGGAATCGATGTTGGCTGCACTGCTGCTGTAGACTCCCTTGGCACCGCTTACGGTACCACTCTTGTCCACACCCTCATCGATATCACCCATACGGTTGAACAGACTAATTCAATGGTAAAATAGAATTAATCGTTTAATAGTTTATTGAGTTGTTGGGAGTCCCTGGGAGGCATAGGGAATTAGCCGGTATGCCATTTAAGCGCAAATGATTGATACTTACTCTACTCCATGGCCGCCGTTGCCACCGTAACCGCCCAAGCCTCCGAATCCTCCACTACCAGCGTTTGCGTTTGCGTTTGCGATGGCACTCGCGGACGCACCTGCTTGAGCGTTTGCGCTCGCGAGAGCGTTTGCATTTGCATTTGCATTTGCACTCGCGCTGGCATAAGCGTTCGCGCTGGCACTCGATCCACCGTATCCACCCTTGCCGCCGTATCCACCGGCTCCACCTCCGTAGCCTCCGCTTCCAGCACCACCAGCTCCACCTCCGTAGCCTCCGCTTCCTGCTCCACCAGCTCCACCACCGTAGCCTCCGCTTCCAGCTCCACCAGCTCCACCTGCTCCACCTCCGTAGCCTCCGCTTCCAGCTCCACCACCTCCACTGCCGGCACCGCCGTAACCACCGTTTCCACCGGCTCCTGCTCCACCTGCACCACCACCGTATCCACCGGCTCCTGCTCCACCTGCGCCACCACCGTATCCACCGGCTCCTGCTCCACCTGCGCCGCCCCCGTATCCTCCGGCTCCTGCTCCACCTGCGCCACCTCCGTATCCACCGGCTCCTGCTCCACCTGCGCCGCCCCCGTATCCACCGGATCCTACACCACCAGCGCCGGCTCCACCGTAGCCACCAGTTTTGGTCACTCCACCACCTCCTAAAAAGAAAATTGAGAATTGGTATTTACTAAAAACATTCCATTCATCTGTTCTTATAAAATGAAAGAAAATTCAAATAATAAAAAAAATTAGAGCAGTGGGGCAGTAAAAATTTTCTGTACCCCGGCTACGCTCCTGCTCCGGGTAAAATTCCACTGCTCCACTAGCTCCGCTCCAACGTTTTGGCTAAAACTAATCCTTACCTCCACTACCACCACCTCCGTAACCACCGGAACCACCACTTCCGCAGCCTCCAGGCCCACAGCCGCCACCTCCGTGACCACCTGAACCTCCACTGCCACAGCCTGCAGGGCCGCAACCACCACCCGCTGCTCCGCCTCCACCTCCAGCACCGGCGCCCCCGTAACCTCCCGCTCCAGATCCTCCGAATCCTCCAGCGCCACTTCCAGCACCGGCGCCACCGTAACCTCCAGCACCGGCTCCACCGTAGCCACCAGTTTTGGTCACTCCACCACCTCCTAACACGAATGAACAAGCAAATAATTCAAGTTATCAGCTCGGACTATTGGTACAAGTTGGTAAAACCAGGGGAAAATTCTCTTAATTCTTTCAAGCAGTGATCTTTCATTTACAACAAATCCTATCGTTCCAGCTTTTCATTTTGATATATAAAAAAATTCATAAAGAATGCTTAATTTTCGGGCAAAGAAAGTACTATACCTCCTTAACACCGGGCTCCGCGGCCGTATGGTATAATATTTTTTCAATTATAAAAAATTAAGAATTGGTATTTATTAAAAAGATTTCATTCATCTGCTCTTATAAAATGAACGAAAATTCAAATAATAAAAAAAATGTTTAGAGCAGTGGGGTAGTAAAAATTTTCCGTGCTCTTACCTCCGCTTCCGCCACTTCCATAACCACCGGAGCCACCACTTCCGCAGCCTCCAGGCCCACAACCGCCACCTAGGCTACCACCTGCTCCGCCACCTCCGTGACCACCTGAACCTCCACTTCCACAGCCTGCGGGGCCGCAACCACCACCGGATCCTCCGACTCCACCTCCAGCACCGGCGCCGCCGTAACCTCCCGCTCCGCCTCCTGGTCCGGATCCTCCGAATCTTCCAGATCCCCCACCTCCGGCTCCTCCGTGTCCTCCAGCTCCGCCACCAGATCCTCCAAATCCTCCAGGTCCACCGCCACAACCTCCAGGGCCGCAACCACCACTGCCACCGCCTCTGCCACCACCTACACCGTGACCACCTCCAGCTCCACCTCCAGCACCAGATCCTCCGAATCCTCCAGGTCCACCGCCACAACCTCCAGGACCGCATCCGCCATTACCACCGCCTCTACCCCCACCTCCCCCGTGACCACCTCCGGCACCGCCACCTCCGCCGTGACCACCTCCGGCACCACCACTTCCGCAGCCTCCAGGGCCGCAGCCACCACCACCACCGGGTGAACCTCCGCAATTTCCGGAGCTGCAACCACCTCCCTTGGTTCCACCGGCGCCAAAACCGCCACCGAAACCGCCCCCGGCACCGCCACCGCTTCCAAATCCGCCGCCACCACCGAAACCTCCTCCACCGCCTCCTCCGCCGCCGCCTCCGCCGCCACCACCTCCACCATATCCTCCACCGAATCCACCCCCTAGTCCACCACCTAGTCCTCCGCCCGCCAACGACTTCAGGAGACTGTCCGCTCCGTCAAACGCCATTGCGTTGCGTTTCGCCCTCGTCTCTGCATCTGAATCAACGATAACATATCAATTGTAAATGACGGGTTAATTTCAACAACCACTAAACAGGTAAAACACGTAACGCGTGTTGCAACAACTTTATTCATATCAGTGTAGCGGGTCTACCTCATCGCATCGTGATATAATTAGAAACTGATGTACGTTAAAAGTAATTACCATTATTAGCAGACCAAGATTGAATTACAATTTCTCAGATAAACGGATAAACGAAGGAGTGCGATGGTACGCGTGTGTCACGTTGGCAAAGGCACGATTCATCTACACGATTACTACTTGGGTATATATATCTTCACCCGGGAAACATGCGCGTCCGAAGAAGGGAGGGGGTAAAAGGGGTAGTTGCCCCCTGACTTTTGAGAAGAAACGCCTATTTTAAAAATTAATCTTCATTAAATTTATACCAAAAAAATGAATATTTTTAAATTTTAATTTTAAAATTTTAATTAAATCGGCACTAAAACATGTGTTGAAAGAAGCAAAAAGGTTGCTCCAATCGCACCGTGTGTTTCATGATCCGATTCGTCGATGCCAGGGGTGTTTTTTTTTACCACTGGAAAAAAGTCTACGGGCACTCTTGCCCGGAAAGGGGTACACAGACTTCGTTCCTTCACAACCAGGAAGGTGCGAACGACGTTACGGAAGATTCTAATGCAGGCTGGTCCAGATGGGCGGTCTCCGAGGACGCTAGCTTCCATAGCGTCTTCTACGTGCTGCGTGGAAGAGGGTGCTCGAAGCCAGTGAAGCCACGGACAGGAAAACTCTAATAGTGTGCTCTTGGGTCCTAAAGGTGAAGTTCCACGGCTCGTGGCTCGGTTCGTCGCTTGGCTCGTCCAGATTTGGCGAGTCGACGAGCCACGCCCCGTGAAACTTCACCTAAAGGGCACGAGCCTACACGCACACTACTAGAGGTTTCCATATCCGTGTCATGCCCGTCGCTGCATTGGCTTCGAGCACCCTCTTCCACGCAGCACGTAGAAAACGCTATGGAAGCTAGCGTCCTCGGAGACCGCCCACCTGGACCAGCCTGCTCTAATGTACGTATGGAAAGCGCGAAGAAAGAAACGTTAGAAAGAATACCTTGTGCGTGGACGCAGACAAGAGCCAGCAGTGCGAATAGCACGTTCACCCGATACCGCCACATGATGTAGGATCGATTCTTCTATTCCGCTTGTTCGCCAGCCGCTCATCTTTATATCGTCCCCCCCACTCTGATTTCCCGCGGATCTTCCTTAAACTATCGCCGCTTCTTCGAACGCGGATCTAAGCGCAAAACGGCAGGGAGGGCAAAAAAACACGTCCGTTGGCCAAGGCTGTATTAACTATTGATCATCATACGCTAATCCCAGCCTCTGCCTCGTTCGCAAACCTCCTCCGACAAGCGAACGCGATCGCCTCCAGCAATGCAGACGTCGTTGAAGTTCCAGATCCACCCCAACGTCGGCCTTGTCATACATGTTACCGTTTCCGCTTCCCTCCTCCAGCAAAAGCTTTCCCGATGCCGAAACAAATGGAAATTGGCATAGTGAAAAGTTTGCAATTAGCAGAGGGAACCGAGCATCCCACGCACTTGCGTGGCGGCGTTTCTGCCAACTCGAAATCCTTGAAGCTATGTACATACGTAACGTCAGACGAGCATCCTTATACTTTCTCGCGTCTCCTTCGTTTAAACATTTTTATTAGCATAATTTTCTTTACGAGGTGAGAGAGTAATAAATAGGAATTTCTGAAAGAAAGTCGCCATTTTGTTGTACCCTATAGCAAAGAGCCACGGGTGCAACTATGTCGGGTTATCTATCCACTGGGATTCACCCGGTCGAAGCAAGGAAAACTCGACACACAAGAAAAGATAAGCATCAATCGGTAAAACCGATCGCTCGTGGATTGCGTCATTGGAAGTTTCGCGCGTGTTATTTTTTTTTTCTCATTAGACGGTTCGCTGGAGAATTTTGAGGATCTGTTAACAACTGGAGTCACGTTGCGTAATCAGAAGCCCCCATTCCCTCGCCTTAAATAGGATTATTGCTAGTGCATACCAGAGCCGATAACGGTCGATTTACTTTTGCATTAGCGAAACGGACAAGCGTATTCAGAATTGCTCTTTGGTAAAAGCGTACAGGCGTAAACAGAAACGCTGATAACCCCGCGCGATGCGTGTTTTAGACATTGACCTGGATCGATCATTCCATTTGAACTATAATATAAGCGTATGCGTACGCAATCGCGATTAGAGTTATACAATAAATTCTCCGTGGCATTTTTCCGACTGCCAGTGGCTGGAGCTTGCGATTCCCGAAGGATCGTGGTCTTATCGTTTCAATGTACAGTATCTACTCGTTAACAGCCCGTTTCTACGACGCGTTAGGAGCCCGGCGGCTATCCCCACCATTTCGTGGAATCCTTCGGACGAGAGTGGGGAACCCGGGAATGAGCGAGAGGGTCTTTCGTTTCCTCTCGCTCGCTCATTGGGTTTTCTCACTCGCGCCAGTGGCCACGCGGAATAGTGTCCAGTCGCGTTAAGGCCGAGTGTCCTAGCCGCGGCCGGCGGCGGTCCCACTAGTGCAATGGAGAAGTAGTAAGACCGCCGCCGGCCGCTGCTAGGAGACTCGGCCTTTAGGTGCCCGCCGCCGGCCCTGTTCGTCGGGCTGCTAACGAGTACCTACTGTAATCAAGAGACACAGTGTGCCTCTATTACGCCAGACGCTGCACAGAGGCACGCCCTGTACGAAAACCTGTCCAAAATGAAGAAATAATTTTCCTGATTTTTATAGATCTATGTATTGGTTTTCCTTTACGACTTATCGAAGCATGATTTTTCACTAATATCAATATTTATTGTATAATCCTCTTAGAGATATGCAATCTCAAAGTTGCTAGTGGTACGATCTGGAACTTTTAGACCAGAATTGAAAGTAACTTTTCCATCTAATGTCGAACTATAATCCTTCTTTTTCTGTGCTGGTAGCTATCTGACATGCTCTAATTGTAAGTTAATATATATTCTGGTCTTATTGGTTTATTTCAGTTTTTACAGCTATGATAGAGAAGAATACATAACTACCTATATATTTTGTTCTTCCCATAAGTTATATGTTAAGCGAGATAAAGCGGCAATGTTTGTTGTAAAATAAAGTTTGAAGGTTCTAGAATTTTCCCGCGATAAATTGCGATCGTATCAGTTGCTGTCATTTATTTGCCAGTTATCGTGTTAAAGAAAATACAGTAGAAGTATATTATTATTAATTACAATATAATATTGTAATATTGTCTTAAAGCAAATATCGACCAGTTTATCTGAATCAGCATAAAATTCTGAACATATAGGTTTGTTCTGATAAAATAAGTCATTTCTGTATTAGTTCTAATACCATTTTATATTAGGTCCATTGCATCTCCCCGATTTCCCCTATTGTTTATCGATCTGGCTGTTCAATTAAACCATCAACATTCCTCCCTTGCCTACAATGCCGCGCTATCAAAGGAATTCCTTTGCGCCGTCTTATCTGCAACGCGTGTAATCCATCAGCCGTATTTTGATTTCATTTTCGATCATGGACTTTAGATGCGATGTATTTTGCGTTCGAAAGAAAGGCTCGTCGATAATGAGAAAAATCCTGTTTATGTCACTTTTCTCTCGACTGATAATTTACGACCCGGAAGAGATTGCGGCGAGTTTTTGTGGCGTGTTGATGCTCGTTTTCTTAAATGCCATTTCGGCCATTTTGTTCGGGAATTGGTGAAGAAAAGGCTGTTACATTTAAGCAACCACGCTGGTAGCACATATTTGGTCCAGGGTCGACTAGTCCAGTTCCAAATGAACGGCAGCCGTTATGCTTTTATGTATTTATTCCCCCGTCCCCGACGATGCCCGCGATTGGCAATAGCTGCGCCATCTGTACGTCGACCGTGTGGATGAGTTGAATTATATTATCAACGGGCAAGATTCGCTCCCGTTATCTCAAATATCATGGTCGTCAGTTATTTTCAATATCAATATTATCAATGATTGGACGATAGCCTTGCTGACGTTTCCTATGAAGTCCCTGAATTCCAATATTTTCGGTTTGGTCTTCACGAGAGTCGTGTTCCGTGTTAAGTCGGATCCCTATGTGTTCGAACAAAGAGCACGATGGAGGTCACCTGACAGATATTTATCAAATCTTAATTGACCGTGTCAGGCAACAATTGGAAAAGCTGTTAGGTATATAAATGTAAGCTTTCTATGTGAACTCTTTTCATTCTTATGCTTTCTTTTGTGGTTACGCACTTTGTTTCTCCTGAAGCAGCTTTTAAGGAGCTTCGATACCTAACCTCACTTGCAGGGCAGGCCGCGAGATGGGTAGGCCTATGCTTATATATGGGAGTTTCGCTGATTTGAGCATAATTGTTATGTGGATAACTGCTGGTTCAGTAACCACGCTCGATTTTAAAACCATTAACAATTTATTGAACAAGTGACCGTTACACTGGTCGAGCGCCTGACCAAAATCCGATGGAAAACACGTGGAGCATCATTGTTCTAAAAGTTTGTGCAACTAGAGATTGCAATTATTAACAACGTAGACTAAGGTACAGAAAAGCACACCACAAAATCTAGTAGGAAGTATGGAAAATGGTATATTTAAACTTGTTGAGAATAGAGGAGGACCTACACATTATTAGATTATTCTAATGATTTCATTTTATTGGGCTGAGTCTTTTGAGTTTTGCCTCTGTGTAATAAATTAGCATTTAACAACATAAAACAGATTATCTTATGTTTCTTTATTGTACAAATATGTTTATTATTCATTTTTGTCCTGAAACTTAATTTTTTCTGCGTGATTTTTGGTCCAACTTTTGCTTTCTTTGGAATTCTGTTGTACCGTATAAGATATAAAATTTTCGCGATGGTTTTGTGGTTACTTTCGTATCTGAAATCGAACACTGCCGTCGATTTTCATCGCCTGCTCTGACCTTCCGAAGTTTTTGTCCCGATCTTCCTTTAATACTCGCGAAAAGAAAGGTGACCTTGTTGTGCATGTAGCGCGATGATCGAGAAACAGCCGCGCAGACTTACAGTTGCTCACACAATTGAGCGTACACCTATATAGGTTGGTAATGAAAATTGAAAGAAAAAATTAATACAAACACACATATTCAAAAATGAAAACACAATATATATTTTATTCGTATATTTTACTAAACAATTCGTAAAAACATTTTTAAATAAAATGGTCTATTGGTCTATATCAGGCCTGGGATTTAAGTGAACACAGCGGCCGATTTTCAGAGGCAACGCCTCTTTTCTCCCGCCGCGCGTCTTGGCCCCCGCGGCGGTCTTGGAGCTAAGAGCGCCTCAGGCCCGTACCATATGAACCGCGCGTGGCGCGTTGACAAAACAAAAAAGCATTGACAATCGTGCTCTCTGGGACGATGTGGAAACCTATTGATACAATGTCACCCTAATACGCCACGCGCGGTTCACGTGGTACGGGCCTGAGACGCTCTTAGCTGCTCGGCCGCCGCGGGGGCCAAGACGCGCGGCGGGAGATAGGAGGCGCTGCCTCTGAAAATTGGCCGCTGCGTTCACTTAAATCCCAGGCCTGGTCTACACATACATACCTAGTAATCATAAGTCACAGATGTGTCTCGTGTGAAAAAGACTTCGGTCTTCATACATTAGTGTAATGACTTCCTCATGATTGTTAAAAATGTTTCCTATTTGATAGACTTTCGAATGAGTTAAATAAATGAAAGAGTGGCTACAAACGTTAAAGAATAAGTTCTGTATTTGGTAACACTAATTTACACAAATTCTATACTCATTGTGAACTATGTATTCATTTACCATACGTCGGTATTACCAGACAATACAGGTACCGACTGTATCGACAGATGATACGTACAAACTAATATTTTTCTGTAGGTAACAATGAACAATAATTTACTTTGTTATGATAACAAACCTACCTAATGATAACAACACGTGCAATTGATAATAATGTAGGGTGTAGAACTTATCTACAGAGTAAACATCTTTATCATACAGTAATTGAACCACAAAACATTTATCGATGTAGAATGGAGTTAGGTTGCAGTGCTTACAGCGGTATCAAATAAAATCACATATGAGGAGATAGCAGCACAGACGAGTTATAGGATGGACCTAACATTACACATAAGTCTCCATTTCGACATTCCATGAATGATAATCTGCCATTCCCACTACTTCTTTTGTAGTTGCCACGGTGAGTGAAAGGGACTGAGGACGAGTGAGAGGGCACCGTAATTTATGGCTTGTCGCGATTGCCTGCCCTGTCGGTCGTTCCTAGTCCCTCTCACACGCTGCGGCCGAGAATAAAGGCAAGCCGAATAGGTTATGCACCCGAGTCGAAAGTTGATATTGGCCGGTCCTGAGCGAGTTTCACTTTTGGAGACAGAACTGAATAGAATATTCTGCATGTTTTGAAAATTCAATGGTTTTTGTCACGCGCCCTATCCCTCATTGTATACAGCGTCTTGATAAATCATTTTAGACATACCCCGTAGAGAAGGTGGTCTCTATCTGGACTAGAAGCCTTCGAACCACATGCTACAAGTGATCGAAACTTTCCACGTTTTTTCTGTACATTTTTTCTAGTTACAAGACGTCTACGATAAAGTACCTTTTTCGGGTGTATGTGATCCTCTCAAATGATTCATCGAGATATTAGTATATAAGTGGCTCCTACTTTCCAAGGGAATTCGCATCTGGGGATAAACCGGACAAAATCAACAGGATGTTTGTATGTACTGTGGTTTGCAAAATTGTTGGCAGACGAATGCGGAGCGGGGCAAGGGGACTACCTCGCTCACGCCGCCCCACTCTCTGCCGCGGAACTCCCCAATTCCCCCGCGCGCTCTCTTCGTCATGTGGCGCTGCTGACCGATTCGTGACGTGACGCGTCGGCCAATAGCGACAATACGTGTGCTTTACATCTATGTACACATACAGCAGAAGTAGCTGCCATGATATTTTTACGTTTTTAAGACGTCATATTATTAAGTTAAAAAAATATATAAAAACATAATGCCATTACTTTTAAATTCTGACTTGTTTCCTTATTTCTGGGGATTCTGTCCCATTGTGGCGTTGGGCCGCGGGGCGGCTAGTAGATTCTGCCATAATGGCGGAAAATAGACACTCATCCCATTGTGTTGCTTCGCCAGTAGCCTAGGCTGCTCCTGGAGCAGACTTGCATACACTATAGCAATCTGCCGCTTGCCGCCGCGGTGAGCCGCGCATTGGAAATGGCACCTTTAGAAAGCGAGCAACCGCTGTAGATATAAGCCCGGGTGTTCTTAGTACAGTTCTGTTAGTGATGGAGAAGAAAATAGATAGACTCCAGCGCTGTCCAAGGTCGCTCCCGCGGGAGGTTGGGGTTCTCCCACTTTCGTCCGCGTTGTCAGGGATACCGGGCGACGCTAACCGTGAAGACGGTAGCCCGCTTAGCCCATCATGGCAGCCTTCGTAGCGTCGCGCGGTCTCCTTGACAACGGAGGACATGCTGTGCGAGAGAAAGATTGGAAGGGGAAGCAGGCGTGTGAGGGGCCCCTACGCTGGACAGCGCTGCTATATCTCGTTGTGACACAGTACTTACCCACGGACATATAGCATAATACGTTCAACGGTTAAACTTTAACCTATTACATGCGAGGTGACGTAGCACCCTGTATTTGCCGACGACAGTTACTACATCCAGCAAGGATTGTTCCTACGTTCATTTTTTCTATGAATGTTAAAGAGAAAAACATACAACCGAAACTGATATTATCGTACTTTAATGGTAACGTAAATGAGAGTAGTTCAATTGTCAGTTGACCTCTCGTTTAACCGGACAATCAACATTAGTTTACCGCCAGCTGCTTCCTGAATATAATCAGGCGGCACGTGATAATCACACGGTTGGGGGTATATGCTATGTACGTTAGGTTCATGGCTTCGAAATTTTCCTTCCGCGGTACTAATATTTCGGTGCATATAATTCATAGTTGATTCAACATACTCCGTTGAGGTGATGTTATTCGATATGCACTTGAATTTTAACGGGCTTTCAAAATGAGTACACTAGTAGAAGTTTCCATATCCGAGGCATGCTCGCCGCTTCATTGGCTTCAAGCACCCTCTTCCACGCAGCACGTAGAAGACGATATGGAAGCTAGCGTCCTCGGACCGCCCACCTGGACCTCACTGATGCAGAGGAATAAAACTTATTCACATTAAGAAAAACTAACAGTTTTCATATTTAATAAAATGTTTCACTTCTAACGCGTGAGAGTTCCACGCATTGTTTTATTTTTTATTTTTACTGTTCTTATTTATATATCTTCATATACCTACTTAATCGTTATCCTGACAGACTAAACATTCATAACAAATTTATTTTGTATCTACCATTACGGTTTCTCTTCTATTTCTTCTGTTCTTCTTTAACCAAGTTATACCTGCGCGATTAGAAAAGATGCAACAACTTTGCACACGGAACAAGTTGTCTTGTAGGAGCCATGATTGCACAAACTGCGTTTTCCACGAGTTGTCAGCCAACTACTACAACGATATCCCACGTGCGTAAACGCGGAAACGCGTTTTTTTTTTTTTCGATAATCCAATAGCGTGATAGTTGAATGGACGTTGCATGCGCCACGATGCCACGAATTAGCGGTGTGAAAGACGGAGAGTGGTTAATAGCGACGCATCCAGCGTTTCAACTCGTCAGAGGGCTGCAGTTCCTTCGAGATTGTTTACCAATCCAGCTTAAGCAAGCTTAACTGATGTAAAAGTTTATCCTCGCGAACATGACTGATCGCAGTGCAATAGTAATTGCTTTTACTGCGTCTTTTCGAGTGTCACATAGTTCTTAATTGACCGATAAAGTCGACAACAATGGCGGAATGGCTTTCCGCCCGGGATTAAGGAAAGAGATGGAACACTTCTGAGGGTAATCCATTACACAGGATATAGATAAATTGGAATTTCGAAGAAGCTGAATCCTCTTTGAGAATTTGCTTGGATCTGATGAGCGTCGCGTTAAGTGGGCCTGGTTTTAACCAGTGTCTACGAAGAATATTTTCTATCTATCAATTATGTGTTTTGAGCAGTTCAAAGCGCGAAGGGGATAAGAATATAATCTTCGTGGATAATGAAAATGATTAGCAACGTATTAAGCTTAAGCTACGTCTTTAGAGAAACTTTTGAAAAATACAGTAAGGTAAAAGGCCCTATTATGGGACAGATGCTAGAGAGGGATATGATATTTTCAATGATTTTAAATAACTAAGAACTTAAATTGTGCGAATTTGTGCGTTATTCAATTATTTCGTGTTTTCTGAAGTAGAAATAATCGTTGCTCTGTAAGTATAACGTTAAAAAATAATTATATGATTGAAAAATAGGAGTGATGTAGACGTACGTATTTATGGCACAGCTTTGAAGCCCGTGTCCCTGGTGTTCTATATTGTATGTCCCTATTTATGGTGCAGATAAAAACATAAAAGCCACTATATTTTCTCATATTTTAGTTTGCGTTTTCTTCTTTTTTATAAAAATTTAGTATTGTCTCCGTATGTGCTCGCTGGTCGGGACCGGTGTTGAGCTCTTATCGTGAACAGCTCCCTAATTCCGAGTGTTCGTTTCTCCCTTCTTTCTGGCCGAAGGGGGGAACGAGATGAAACACTTTGCGTGCGCGTTCCCGTGCTCACTGTAAGTGCTTGCGACCATCGTGTACACCAAACCGGGCACATACGGAGACAATACTGTACCGCTTTTATGAGAAAATAGTAATTCTGTATTACGGTATCCGATAACGACGCACGTGTGTTATTCAGAATGGCAAGTATCTCTTCACTGTGCCATTGATTTCCTTCGCTGATCGATGTTCCGCGATAACGGATCGATGATCGTTATCCGAGGAAGGAAAATTTATCGCTAGTAACGGAAACTAGTTATAAATTCAAAAGACTGACATAAAAGCTTCTAGAATATTGCAGTCGGTTTTTACGTTGTTTCGCGACCTTGAAGTAGTAGAGGAAACGTAGTATATTTGGAATACCTGTTGCTTTAAGACGAATACAAAATTACGGCAAAAGATGGGAAGAAATAAAAGTGCAGCGTATCATAGGTAGTCACAGAGTTCCTTCTCCCAACAGCTGTTCCCGCTCTACTACTCCATACTACGTCATGTGAGTCCCTACTTCTTGTAATGCTATTTCTGTGTCACACTGACTTGCCTCCCTCTATAACTTGATATCTGACTAACTGGACAAATATCAGGTTCGCTGGAAATTTACAAGTCTGTTATAGAAAATAGTAACAGAGTAAAAAGTAGCTTCATTTAGGGTGAATATATAAGCATTAAATAAATAATTACTATAAACCAGCGGCCGTAGCCGTGATGGAAAACACCGGTTCTCGTTAGATCACCGAAGTTAAGCATCACGGGGCGGGTACTGGGGAAAGATGGGAGACCACCACCTTTCTTCTGGTGCGCCGCTGCTGCTGGGAACCGAAGGAGAGAGAGAGGAGAGAAAAAGATGACTATAGTTCCGTTGGGCAATATAAGCAAAAATAAGCTTGAAACGCTATCCTGTTTAACAGGAAAAACAATATACAATACAATACAATAATTACTATAATCGTTAAGTTTACTAATAAATACTTAACTTTATTTGATCTATATATTAGAAACCACACGGCTTCTAATACAAAGTATGTACCGACTTTTAAAATGCCACGTCGATTTCCTGAAACGTATATTAATTCTATCGGCAAAAAAGATGGTATGCCAAGGTAAATGTGCAAAGTCGCGACCCTAAACTTCTGATATTCTAAGTTGGTGTCATAATCAGCACCTTAATCATCTCTTCGTTTCGCAAAGATTACTAACCTTGGCCCAGATAAACGTAGCTGATAAGTCAAATCATTACACGTGATACAGACGAACAAGGAAAGTGCATTATGTATACATATGACACATGTGATGATTGTATGATATATATGAGGCATTGAGAGCAAAAGCGGACTAACTCACATTGAAAAAGGATTAATTTTCTTATTTTATACATGTGATTAGTAGAGTCTATTGGAATGCATTATTGCTAGTAACTCAATTTCGCCAAAATGTAATAAGTACAGCGTGAATCAAAAGATGTCTGATCGACCCCCGAGCGAATAGAGTGGAGTGCAAAGGGTGAAGGTCCAGAGAAAAATGCCTAACCAGCTAAACACCTATTAGTGCCATTTTATTTATTTTACTGAATAAAAACATAACGTAGAACGAATAGTGTAAAAAAAAATTATTAATTTGACACAGTTCTTATTATCATTATTCTACACTATTCTTTATACGTTACGTTTTTATTAAGTAAAATAAATAAAATGGCAGTAATAGGGACACTGGCAGTAGGTAGGACTTCCACTCTAGGCCCAATACAGTAACCTCCAACTAAGGACGGAGTTTCAGCCTCAAACTATGCGCGAATGAGACAGACTGCATGTCAGCCAGAAGGGCAATCCGTCATAAAACAATAAAGGCAAACCAAAAAGTCTGACTGTCTCGACAGAACGCGACGTTCGGCCCCGAACCTACTTAGTTGAATTAATGGTCCAAATCTGTAGCTGTTAGAAGCGTGGTTATAATTCAAAGTTGAACTGGAGGACAGAGGTTGTCTCTTTCTTCCCAACAATTTGTAGCACACGTTCCTCGCACTGTCGACGCTGTATTTCAGAAATATCGTACACGTTGGAGCGCTGGCCGTAGCGAAAGCCTCGCTGCAACTCGCTGGTTAATTAACGCGGACGCGAACGTAGACGGTTTAAATTTACGCGCGTGCGGCCGAAAATAATGAAGCCGTCAATAGGTGTTGGACCACTTGAAAGTGCTCCTCGTGCATTCAAATATAAACTCAGAAGCCAGGTCACGGCTCGAAAATAATCCCGAGCATTTGGAGTGGCAAACCATCGCTTTTAAAGCGATACGGTCTAGTGACGCATCTGGTGCCCTCTTGCTTACCTTTCCAACTACGCTCCAATTTCAATGCCATCTTTCAAATCGCTCCAGTTCCGTTTCAAAATCACCGAAACGCTCTATTTTCCCCTGACTAACTGCCGCCAATTCCGACACGTAACGTCTGACTTTCTCCTGCGAGAAGCGCAATTTAAAAATGGCATGTAACGAAGCTTGCCTCTTGCTCGCACTTTTTAAGCTTTTTCTTTTCCAATGTGTCGTAGTGGTTTGGTGGTTGTAGATAGATTGTGGGAGAGTTGCGCAACCAAAGGCGTTCACACGTTGAATGTATTTCGTGTTTGTCTTTCGTAGTAATACTGCGTCGGAGTTCTCTAACTTTTTCGTAGTTACGTCAATGATTTTCAACGTTTATGAAGTTACAGACGTGGTGTGGTACGTCATCGGTCGCGACGTCATTTGGGCGGGCTCGAGATTTTTCAACAGATGCTTCTTAACCTGAATACATATATACCCTTTGAGAAATGTAACTACAATGTTTTATTTTTGTGTGCATAGCTACAGAAAACTATCCGCCTTCTTTCTATGTAACGTATTTTACAAAATAAAATTCGCGGTTCTAATTCACATTAATATAAACCTTGATTAACCCTTCGTTGTCATTCTGGGTGTGAGCCACCCGTAGGCTGATTTTAACGCTTTGTTCCTTCTACATACAAAATAAAGACCTTTTTTCTAAGGCTGATTTGCAAACTATTTTTGTCTGAAAATATTATTTCTAAACAACAACTCTGTGTTTTTCTTCGTTTCTTCTCGACATATGGTAATCTAGATTTGTTTACAAACACTGTGACAAAATATCAATAAAAAAATTATTGGTATATATTCTGGAGATCGTAAAATTGGCTTTAGATGATAATGGCAGCCGTTCAAAAATTGCTCTGGGTGTGAGCCACTCAGGTATGTCAAAGTTGATCGAAAATATAGCTGAGTAAATGAAGGGTTAATATACTTTTATTTTGGGTGGATTCAATTGAAGAAATTGTACACGGTTTATTTAAAAAAGTATTCTGATCCATAGCAAAGATCGTGGAAAAAAATATTGGCACACACTCAGTATTTAATTTATATTAACGCAATTACAATAAATTAATACTCTTCTAACATTCCTGCGATTTTATTATGAGCTTTAATCGATTGTACATAAATTAGACTAATTTTCTATGAAATTCGAGCTTACAAATCCACGACGAGGCAAAAATATTTCACGAGACAAATTTTTTAATCATTTTATTATTTTTCAATTATTTTGTCATTAGTTTAATGAAACTAAACACTCACGAGACAAGTTTCATGATATATTTTCAGAAATCTCATCTCTCACAACTGTTTCCATTATTTACATTTAGTTGTTACTGAGATTTTAGTCTCATGCAAAATCTCATCCTGGATTCGCACCTTGCCGAAATCCCCCAAAAATTCATGCACCCACAAAGATTATGGAATTTCGGTGTTCCCCACCGTAATTGCGTTTGAAACTAACAATTCACTCGCGACATTTTTGACGAAATGTATTGGAGCTTGTATGACTGACTTGCCTATGTGAAAAGAGCTATTTATAGAAGAAAGAATTCCGGGGTTTCCGATAAGGAAAGTGAAAACAGAGGTGCGATCGATATCCAACTTTCCTTGTACTTCGTTGGCTCCTCATAGTAATCAATTATGACGTTGGTCAAACGCGCATGCGTCTACCCTTTTGACCGGCGACCGTATTAATTTCATTCATTTTTATTGTTTCAGAGTCCTTGCAATTGTTGTCCCATCTTGGTGAGTGGCCTTTTATTAACGCGCTCTTAAGAGCTTGCTTATCAAATAAACGTTGGCGCGACTGTTCCAGAATAGTTGACCGTGATATATTGTGTACTTACCTACACTATTTTCATGATCCTTTATACACAGTTTATTGTATTAATGTTTTGGAGACCATTTCATTTAATCCTGTTATCTGTGGCATTATCATCAAGGATTCTGATATCGAGAGATTCGAGGCTCCCGACTTGGTTATGGATTTCGTTCTTAAAATATTTAATTTGCTTCCTTGGAAATGTCTTTTAAATTTGTACTAAGATATTTCTTGGGATTATAAGATATAGAGATCTGGGCGCAGCTGGAAAGCATCCTTATATACTTACAGCTCATTTTGATTTATTTGAACTTTTTTTATTTTGTTATTATTATTACCTTCTATTTTTTGTGATTTAATTAATTTCATGTACTTGGCGTATTTTTTTACTTTTTTCAAGTTTTTTTATGGGGATTGGTCTTACTTGGTGTAATCGACTCGTAGATCAGTGATCTTCGTCGGGCTGGATAGCTGTCACTCTATTTTCGTCTACCCGCTAAACTGGGCGGCAAGCGTCCCAAAATAACTTATGGTTAGGGGATCTAGTCCTCGATGAAAAGTCGATCAATTGGTTTCTAATTGAGGAAAATTCTTGCGATACAGCAATGATGTGCCATGGTTTTACCACACGTTGGCTGCGTGACGTTTTGACACCAATTAACGGAATAGTACACGCGGGATTTAATTTCGTAATGATTCAATTTTCCATTTAAAGTCGCCTTCGAAATATATATGTACATGTAATTTCTGGTGTTCCTTTAATTCATATTCGTTCTATTTATAATATCCTTTTTTATCGAAATTTGTAGTTTGCTCCAGGATGAAGTTTCTTGATTCTTTGAAATGAGATTCTCTCGAGACGTTTGAAAATTATTTGAGGAATTGTAAATCAGTAAGCAGGTGACAGTTAGTTTATACATCAATTTGGAGCAAAATAAAATTTTAAATATTCAGTATTCCATCAGAATCAAACAGTTTTGGTGACTAACAATAACTAGAATATTTTATTTAGCCATTTTACTTATTGTTAAATAAATACATGGCACTCTATCGTGTTGACTCTCTTGTTTGTTACTCTATTATCAGACATATCTGACGTTTATGAATGGAATACACTTGACAGCAGGCAAATTCAACTGTCGAAACAGTAATTATCCGTTGTTTTTCGTAAGCACGTATCTTATTATCAAGCAGCAAGAGCAATGTCAACAAGGACGTAAGTGGTAACGTAACAGGAACACTTGTAAGACAATAATGCTTTGTGCGCCTAATTGGTATAATGGGTCCGCCATTTCTTATTGTTCAAACATAAAGATTCCTGTTGCCGTAATTCACTTGCAAAGCTGCTTTTTTATAATGAGCCAACAAATTACTGGAAACACGAGGCAGCACTACTATCCCAATAATTATTGATCTCGTAAGAAGTACAGAACTAGAGTAAAGAAAAAATTAAGTAATCCAAGTGTACGGTCCAGCTGGTTGCAGTGTAATAAATAATTAATAAAATTTTTTTTTAAAAACGTTTTAGTACAATGTTTTAAAAAGAAAAAATAATTTTGATATCGTCCTAAATGATTGCCTCACAAGAATTCCCTCATACGACAAAAAATAAAAGCATCGGACGTAGAGATTTAAATAAGAAATTAAAAATTAAATTTCAGTGAATAGAAGATACCAAATCGAAGAATAATACTACCGAGTTTGATCGCTTCAACATTACTTGTATGGACATTAAACTTTTCTTCCATTTCCTGTAAATTCAGTTTTTGAGCACCTATGTCCCTTTCAAAATTATCAATTGTAAAATGCACACCTTAACCAGAAGTGAAATGGAAATTTGTTCGTCTTGAACTTATATAACTGTTTAGCGAAGTAGCATAATGCTGTTAATGTTACCGAAATACTTAGATAAACGACCCCTACGGCGATACAAGATATGAGAGGTTAACAAGAATTTAATTATAAACAAAAGCTAATCATGTTTGTGAAATTTAATCCGAGCTTCTCTCAATGTGCGATTGCAAAGCACAAGGACCTTGTGGTAATTAATGACAGAGGTCGTCGAGTATTCGAGTTCTTCGCGGGGTGCAGATAACACTTTCGAACTTTACGCGATAAAACTGTACGATCGAAGAAAATGTCTAAAATTAAACCGGCGTACGGAATTACACCATTTATCGAGTATAGGGGAGACCGGGGCTAGTTGACTAACTTTTTACGTTTCTAATTTTTATAAATACACCATTGTTATTTTATTGACTTGCTGCGTACCAAAAGTTTAGAAATTTCATTAGGTATGCAGGCTTAATTTTTAAAATCCTTTTAATTGAGTCTACGTTGTAGTTTTTATGGTATTTAGAGTAGTGAGACGAATATAACAAATTTGATGGGGTTAGTTGACTTGACATTTACGTTTCAGTTCTAACCCTTTGCCTGAAAAAGGCGTATATTCTATCAATAATTTTATAAACTTTAAGAATTTTCTGGTTTCTTTTTAGTCAGTTTTGCGAGGAGTTATCAATTCCGCAGATGCGGAACTTTTTTGTTATCAGCAGAGCAGTCCCAGCCACCTACAGACAGCGATATTAGATAAAATAAGCGAGACAATTTTTTTATGACCTTCAATGACACGAAGATACAGTCGAAAAAGCTTTTTAACACTATGGCGTTATTCATTTTTATTCAAATTACCTGTTTTTGGAGAGGTTTGATGGGAGAGTACCCTGAAAAAAAACAGATTTTTCTCTTTAGTGTATGCATGGAATTATGGTGTTTATTTTAATCACCGTTTAGTGTTTCCTCGGTCACCTTTCAACACCCTGACATTTTCGTTTCACCTTTATGAGCCTCCCTCTTTCAATTGGGTGGGCAAAGTAACCTTTCGAGTTTATACCGTTTGCTGTTCAACTCTGATTTTTGCGTGTCAACGTCATGTCCGCCTACACTAAGTATTTTCAGTTTATGTAGTTATATTTCTCAAATATTAATAATTAATGTGTGGCATAAGGTTTGACCAAATACTGTTCCAGTCGACCAGTCCTTCCTGAGAGATCACTTGTGTCGGGACAATTTTGTCCAAGCCACTTGCACTTTGAAAAATTTTGTTTCTGTATTTTCTATTAAATTTCAAGAGAGCACTAAAGCAGTAAAACTGACCAAGTCCATTGTTATATCCTGAAATCCTTAGTGGTAGCGATTACTTTCGAAGTGTTTTACAACAATAGATTAATATAAATCCATACGGAAAAAACTTATGTATTTTACAGTATAATAATTATTATTATTATTAATTATCAGCTGATTTATTATAATAGATCGAACTTTAAAATTGCATTTTCTGATAATTAAGAAATATGGTTCTGGTCAGTTTTACAAATAAGGCAACGACTTATTTCAAAATTAATTATTGCACCATTCATATTTATTTAATTTTTACCGTCACTTATTTAATTCTCTCTCACAATATTATTCCGGTAGCATCTATTAATTTCTTCAGACTGTCGCGGCTCGAAACTATAAAACGGCTATGAATGATGCACTTAAAAGTAAAAGTGCACTGTGTTAGCTGCGTCTATCATACTTCGGTTGCGTGCGGCAATAACCCGCCGTGGACAAAGGGGGAATGATCAATGGGAAGTCTTGATCGACGAAGATACAGAAAACGAGGTCGAAATTGAATTGCTTACAATGACGATTCAATGTCGCGCCACTTGACTCTTTCGATCGTGTGTCGACTCGAAAGTGTTACTCGCACTGTCGTAGATATGTTTCAACAGGGACACCGTTTTACGTTACCGATAAAAAGTATGCTTGCAAATATTTTTACTTTCGAAATAGTGGCAAAAATGAATATCGCTTTTGTTTCTCGAAACTGCGAACAAAAATTATAGCTGTAGCACGATACTGCTAAAAACATATTGTAACACTGTTAGCATAAACTAATTAATATCAATATCGTTACTAGTGGTGGAAATGGGCTATACTTTCTTAATTTTTTCATCAGGTCTACTCTTCGAGAATCTATCAAAGTTTTTTTGGACTTGACACATTCAACACAGCTGGCGAACGAGTTACAAATTTGACGTACGAAGAAATAAATTTTCGTAATTTTTTTCTTATTTTATTTCAGTGAGCAGTTTTTAATGCAGTGGAAAGATCTGAATAATAAATGAGTTCTAATATTCTTCTACGATTTTCTACGAACCTAGCTCGTGTCAACCAGAAAAATCTTGCTAATTCGTTAAAAACCCTCTCATTGAGGTAAATTATAAGAATTTCATGTCGCATACGTCAGACTGATGATTCATCACCTGCCTGCCACGCGCGAAAACTGTTGAGTAGCTTGCTCTCTCACTTCTCATCCTCTCTCACTCTCGATCGTGGGTATTAGTGTTAGCTGCGGTACAAACTAAACGTGGGTGCATTTAGGGAGAGAAATTCGCCAAGGTTTCGATAGTAATTGTTTTGGGAGTTGACAAGGTTTCGACTGTAATTATACTAAAATTATATTGAACAAAAGATCTTTGTTGAATTCTACATAGGGGCTGATTACGATAAAATTTTGCAGATATTTTTGCTGAAATGATACGAAATTAAAATATTTTTAAAATATCATTAAATCCTTTACCTATGGTGTCATTATTAATCCACTAAAAACTAATGTGAAAAATAATTTTTTTCTCGATTTTACGAATTTTTCACTTCTACGCAGTGGAACAGCTGATAAATCTCAAGAAATTATGAATCCAGGAATTGGGTATTATAATCTATGTCAACATTTTTCCTTTAGTCAAATACGAATTTTAATTAGGTTACCTAAAGTTTTCACAGTTATGTTTATAAGTCCAGCATTGCCCGATGTTGTTAGGTGTAAAATTAGATGTAAACACACAAATGCAATATTTGATAATCTTTGCAATCTAGTAAATCATCCAATTTGTTTCAAGAACTTATCCCGAGGGCAGGTGACAATATTCGATAATATATGGGCATTTTTAAAAATTATATTTGCATACGTAAAATGTCAAATTTGTTTCACCACATTGTCCATTGACGTCACAATCATCAGTTTGACCTTCCTTGAGTTCATATTCACTGACAGTTTTTGATCACCGTGAAATTTTTAATCGATATTTATGATGTCAAAGACGCACCTCGACATTTCGCTTAAAAAGTCTTTAAATATCGCCAGGCTCGCCTAATCACGTGCCACCCTGAACAGCGTCGACGGCAAAAGTCCTACGTCGACGAACTTGCGCTATCGTTCATCACGTGTACGAAATGTTCGTCTTGTTCGTACCTACTATCGTCCGAGTTCATCCGTACCGATAATCTACAGTGGGAAAAAAAAGCAGTTTATGCAATTGTTTTCGTGAAAATAATATATTGCATAATGTACCTAGTGAAACCTAGTTATATTAAATAAACGAAAAACGCGACAACTTTAAGGGCAATTTCACACTTTCAACAGCGAAATTCTCAATAAAAATTGTTTTTTTCTAACTGTAGGAAACAAATATAAAATACTGACAGTCTCATAATGATTTATTTTATAGTTTCTCTGTAATAAATTTGCAAAAATCAGTTTGTTTTCAGCGTTCTACATATATGTGTAAAAAATCATGATGACACATTAACGTTTACTATATTAATAATAATAATAATAATAATTAAAATTGTTTTTTGAAACACTTTCTTCAAAATTGTTATTTGCAGTAAGAATTTTAAAAGGATATTTGTCCCATGGCTGTTTGTATCAATCATTTACAAAATAAGTTTTCGAGCGTTTTTTTATTGAAAGAGGCAGTTTAAACCACTTCAATAATTTTCCCTCGCTATACTTCCAGCTTCCAGGTCTTGTCATGTATTTTACGTCCCTTGATCTGAACGTGAATCGCACAACGGTGTGTTCATGACGCAATTCGAAGCATTGAACCTCTCAGCTGGTAACGAATTAAAACAGATGTTTCGGCGCTTGAAATATCATCACAGTAAAACGTCAAATAATCAAACAGTGTTTGCAAGTGAAAAATGTATCTTTAATTTCATGTTTTTACGCATCTCTCGCGAGGAACCAAATGACTGCATTCAATCATGAAACCTGCCGTTGGTAAGGAACAATAAATAATTTCTGCTTCCAAAGAATTTCTGAATAATATGATTGTTTATCATTAATTATTTAGCTGTATTATTGGAGTATGTGCAGCATGCCTAAACGCGTGATTCTTTTACGCATACAGTAAGAAATTTTACGTATGAATTAATTATAATGTCCAACATCAAGTAGGTATTGCGTAAAATAACAATTCTCTATTTATGTAAAATAAAATTTGCCAACTTTTACTTCACGTAGGTATTTCATTTTTTTTCTGTCAGTGTTTGATATTCTTTCAAATTTCAGAGTGATAAAAAAGTAGAAGGTGATCTCCATGAATCAATAAATATAGTATAATATAGCAGAGAGTTAATTATTTATGGAATGCAAAGTTCACGAATTATTTTCTGTAGACAAGTGAACCACTATATCTTTAATTTATAAAAATACCTGATATTCATGAATAAGTATTGAACGAACGCTTACAAACAAATTTTAACATATTGACTGGTTATTTATTTAAAGAGGTTAGGCAATTAAAACATTATGACTAATTAGTGTGAATGGGAGTGCAAGTATCATTATAATTTACTACCTAACGAAACTAAGAATGCGCTACTAAAAATGATAACAAAGTGGCATGCAAAGCAATATATCATCGTAATGAAGCACTGCATAATACCTGTGATTGCAAGGCAAAAGACATAAGTCACGTTTTGAGTTTCAAAATATTGCCGCTTAAAGTTTTAAACATCAATTTTTTATTTTTAACACTTAAAAGATCGGTCTCCACTTTTCTGATTTTCAGTTTAAAATTGCTGGTCTTGACAAAAAGTTACGAGAAAATATATGCAGTCGTTTAAGCGCTAAGGTTCTAAATGAGTATGTATGCTTTTCATTCAATTTTACATAATTCCTCGAGTTATTTCAATTAACGTAAACACCTCTTATAACACGGTACTTTGATGCATATAACAATTCTGATATAACACGATACAAAAATAGCGGAAGCCTCATAACACAGAGTTGGTGTAACGAATTAAAAAAATTAGACAGTCTTCAAATATGTACATTCGAATATAGCCTGAAGGTTTTAAAAATATTGCATGTGTAGTTTCCTTACAAAAAATTCACAGATAGAACCTTGATTTTTGCCGATTACACCAGGATCTCACTTTAGGAATTCTATTCTTTGGGCTAAAAACGTAGCAAAATTGGGGAATTTTTTTTAAGAATCTGGCGATTTGATTCATCTAGCACCATATTTTGATGCTTACTTCACAAAGCAATAGTTTTTTTTATGAATTTTTAATAAAAATTATAGGAGTTATACATACAAGATCGTTCAGGTGTTATTGCTATCCCAGTGTTTCGGCCACCTGTTACGGACAACGGAACAATAAGCATTGTAATCTGTTACACTCAAGAGCTCTTACGGAATAGAAGGAAAGCCGCGCATTCGGCTGCAAGCAAAACGATAGAATTCAAGTTCACTTACCGCGTTATCTGCTCGCTGAGTAGCGGAACAATGTGCTCGTAAAGAGCCAGCCAGCGGCGTTGTCACTTCCTCCAACTAACCACTGTGCAGCACAAGAATTCGTATTCCCCACTTCCTACTGTAGAGAAATGCTTTTCTCTTCAGAAAAAAATTAACCAATCGAATTTCTTCACAATTTCTGGAAATATGTCAGCGAACCGCGAGTGTCGCAAAAATTTAGAATCAATTCCGCTGGAAATATTAATGAGTCAGCGCGACGATACGAACTGATAACTGACACGTTTCCCATTCACAATAGATAATCTCTGATACCATCCAGTCTACCACTCGAAATTGTCATTATTGTTAATTATCCAGTCGACAGCCTGACACGAGGAGTGAACGAGGTTTTCGATTTGGTTCACATTTTACACACACAACTGCAATTGAATCGATGATTTTTAAAAAATGTAAAAATGTTCAAAAACTAATTTTACAAGAAATGAAACAAAAGTTTAGTGTCCATAGAATTAATGTTAGGACAATCAAACTCACAATCAGCTGTATTATTCTTTAGGAATCTTTGGTTCGGTGAAATTTCATTGATTTTAAAAATTGTTCATGTGGTCAAATTTCACTTATTGTTGTTTGGATTTATCCGTTTTTTGAAATAAATGGTATCGAGCCTAACTGACTGTGAGTCAATCTAAGTAACTTATTATATGCACATAAAGTATTGTCAGTAAGCTATATATATTGCGATATACCGCGGTATATAATATCTTATTGTGCTTTCCGTGATAAAATTGGTTTCGTTCATTCGATCGATTCCAACTGGAAACGAGATCTATGTTCTGCCGAGACTAAAATAAATTGTTTGAAGTTCAATGGAAAGGTCGTGGGATTGGAATTGTTCGTGCAAATCGAATCATATCTTGAATTAAAAAAGTCTTTATAACAAACTGTCAATTAAGAAAGTAGATTTCGAAAGCTGTCTCATTGTTTCAGTGAATGCAATACAAAATACATTCTTTCAACACACAGTTACTCATTTTTCTCAAGGAACAACGCCTAGCATCTGAAACCTTTATTCTACCATACCACTGTATTACAATTTTAGCTGTTAAAAACATATTTCTAAATGTAAAGAAATTATATTTCTAAAATGTAAAATTATGCAACGAAAATACATAGGAGCGCTTCTAATGCACTTTATTTCGGACTGTTTAATTCTTTAAAGAAACAAGGCGAAAAGCTGATATTTTCTTTTCCAATGATTTTCAAAATCTGCAATTTTTTGCAAAGACCTTCCTCTAGAAAGATGGAAGCGTTGCGTGCAAAACCTCTTTTCTTTCTTGTCAATAAATTTTTTACAAGAAACTTTGTCACCCTTCAAATTCTCTCACACTCGCCGTACCAATATATAGAATTATGATTAGTTGCTTTTCCAGCAACATTTCTGTCTGTTTTTGTCGCGTCGCTTGGATGATCAATGCGCTAAATAGAAGTCGGCAACCTTTCAGTTCATAAGAGAAATAGCAGCCATGTGCTCTCCAACGTTGTGGATATCGATTTCTTCGCTTCGCAGAAGGGATGAACACCCTCGAACTGAGTCATAGGGAAGATTTCGTAATAAAGCCAGCGTGTTTATATCGTGATGCACACGTGAAGCTGACAGTTATAAATTGATGCTGGATGAAACCATTGAGTTTCGATTAACGTTTGGTTCGATGGCATGTGCAGAAAACTAATTGTAAGAACCTCGCTCACCCAAATTAATGGAAAAACACGGTGTTCAAATGATTTTTTTAAATTAATTTAACAATTATATTTTAAAGTGGGAACAATCATTTGTTATGTAATATTATATTTGTGTGGGAGGGATATTTCGATGTTTGTACTTGTGTGTATTAAGAAATACAAAAAAGTGAGTAATTCGAGTTTTCTTAACATTTCGCTAGGCTACTTTCATAGTTACTTATAAATAAAAAATTATAACGAAATGTTATCATTTGGATTCCCTTAAAACCAGGGGTCGAAAAAATTCTGGAACACTCGTTTTGAAAAAATTCTATTAGAACTAAATTAAAATATTATTAAAATATTATTTTAATATTATTTTAATAAAATAATTTCTTTATTATACGACTCTGTTCATACATGAAATTTTCGGTTAAAGGGCGTTCAAATAATCAAGGTTCTGGTTATCGCGATTTACCACATTGCTAAAAAATAATCCCACCTTACCGTTTTGAGGATGTTCACCTAATTAGAACTAAATATCGCTAATCTCCTTAACGCGCATAAAGAGTTATTCGAGGCTTTATCATTCATTGTGAGCACGTACTGCGTACCCGTAGTGAGAGACAGACTAAAACGGATTATGATAATACGTATGGTATTACACTGCTAAAAATAAAATCGATTACTGGAATGGGGGCTTTATTTTTATTTCGCGTGACTACATGTCTATACACTGTTCTGAGTAGGAGTTGCGATTTCACTTCGCGCTCAGAATCTACCTAGCCGCGTTCACTGCCCTTTAAAAAAAATAGTAGTTTTCAGTTTCCAAAAATTTATATATATATATATATCATATATTTTGTGCAGAAATAGAGGACTCACACAGAGCCCCAAAAGGGGCTTTGCCGGTCCAGAACGTTAATAAATATTTAACATTTTTTAATTTAAAAATACATTATGTCTGGGGATTTTTGATACTACTGATTTCAAAACTGTATTCCTAATGTAAAAATATTTCACCCTCATGGCAGTTTTACTGCCCTAACATATACCAAAATTCAGAGAACTTTTTTTTAGCGGTAAAAAAAGTTGCAATATTTAAAAATAACATTCATTCAAGGCTATTCTTTCAAGTCTGTTACATAAACTGTTTTTGTCATCATTTAACGTAATAAATAGCAATAAATTTTTCTGTGAAACGTGTTTACTGGGGATAGCTCTAACATCGTTAGAGCGTTATTCCTCTCTTTTCCTTCGAAACCTGAAGAAGCACGTGAATGTAACCTCGCACTTCTGTCATAGTTTCCGCGTTCGTCATTCTGAAATTCCTTATTGTAAATTGTAACGTAAATGTAGGATACTAGGATACTACTAAGAATTTTTTTACGAAATTCCTTTCGTCGAATAATTTACTTCCACAAAATTACTATCCAGAGTTCGATATATTTTTATTCGAGTGATCTCAAATGAGAATTGCGAATAAAATGAAGTCAGATATTTGAGAATAACGAATAAATCTTCAATCTTCAAATTATAAAAATTTATTCGAATGGGTAATTCCCAACTGTGGAAAATTTTCAAAGCATCGTACCACTTCCTGCTCCTATTCAGTAGGCTTCATGAAAGTCTCATTCGGTGAAGGACGCATTGTAAAAAGTAGGTACATATGGATACAGCACGTCATTAGAGAGCATTGACGAGAGATATTCAGCAGAAAGATATTCACTTTTACGTCAGCCACAAGAGACCTTACGGTGACAAAGTTGGGAATTTTTGGGGCCGCGTATACTTGGATAAATAGAACTGATAGAAAGAAGCGAAGGAGAAGAAGAAGAAGAAGAATCGGCATAGATTGGGAAAGAAGGCAGAAGAAGGAAAGGATAGAGAGTAAGATAGACATCGCGCCATTCACTTTGCTTCATCCCGATGTAGGACACGGTCGTCTGAATCGCATTACGATGTAAAAGGGGGTTCCTCAGGAAAGTGCTTGGCGAGAAAGACGACGTACATGATCATTATACATCGTAGCCCAATTTGACTGTTCACTTCTGTAACCATGCTTGTGGATATCCGAGTGAAATCTTCAACAAGAAGAGATCACTTCTCGGAATCTACAACGCCACTGACCACGCATTGTTCACGTGTTGAACCGACGTGTGTCTCATGGCACTAAAACGTCACTAGACACCTACGGACGTACCGGTTAATTCAAATAAAGTGTTAATATCTGGTCGAAGAAGCGAGAACTAAGGTCGTGTTCAGATTTATTGGCCGGTGAGTTTCGTGAGAGGTATATTCTCCCACCACCGGCTGCTTGCCTCGGTGCTCCTTTCCTCTAGCTTCTCACCAAGAACCTAAGCTACTTTTCAACCTGTGATGCCAGATCGGAGTCGGGTTCCTTCGAGAATTTCCCCCACCCGCGCATACTATGCCGGAGCAGCATGTCCATGAGCTCGGCGCTTCGGAGTCCAACTCACGGACACGCAGCTCCGGCGTAGTGTGCGCGAGGTGGGGGAAATTCTCGAGGGAACCCGTCCCCGATCTGGCATCACAGACTTCAACTGCCAATCCACGATTGTCAGGTGGTGTGGTGGTGGTTGATTTCTCCTCGCGCGTTGCTCGCGAAACCGAACTCACCGGCCAATATATCTGAACACGGCCTTAGGTTTGGTCGGTACTGCGCGACTCTCCCTACCTATTTAACATTATGAAAGTATATTAAGATAAATTAATAATTTGCATATAATACTATCTAATAATATCTAAAGTATAATAAATACTCTATCGAAAGAAACAAATTTCAGTTCATTTCTTCCATAATTAAGAAAGATATAGATTGTTAAAGCTAAGCGTACCTTAGTGTCCGAATATTTTTGTGATTCACTGTACATCGCAGAATCACTAAAAATGGACATTCCCTGTTTCCCCTTACCCCTCGTATATGGTAGGTATATCGGAAAGGCATACCCTTCGCTTATATTCTATAATCAATATTATAAAAATAAATATGTGACGTGTTAAAACTATCGTCATATTGGGACGTCATAGGTATAGCTGACGTCATATCGGTTTACGATCTTAGAGGGTACAGTGATTTTGAAGCCGATGACTGATTATGAGAATTAAGGAATGTTAAAGTGTAGCGTGACGTAATAACAATTTATGTATATACTTTCATACTTGCTGTATGAAAAATAATATTGCAATTTATTATAAATTCTTTTATACTCATTTTTTGTAACTGTGACATTTTTATTACGTCGTTTCTTATCTCCCAGAATAATTTCTTGGAGGAGCAAATTCACTTTTTTTTTTAAAAACACATGTTCTGTGCGAAGTATAATTTTGATTTAATAATACGAAGGGTTGCAGTAATTATAATAACTACGTGGTATATAATGTTGTTATTTAGATATTTTACTGTATTGCACTGTGGCAGATTTTAAATATTTATGAGAGAATTTAATACCATCTCTGTTCTTATTATAACTCAGCAAAGATCATACTGGACGAAGTTCAAAATGAAAAGTGCAGAAATATGTAGCATGATTTATCGTTACGTGTATATCAGCTGATTTCCATGAAATTTTTATCAATACTTCAAGGAGCCCTCTCAGAGATTCACTGTTTGAGTATGCTGGGTTTTCCGGTTGTTAAGTAAATCTGCGTAACGTCCAATCATACGTAGCTCTTGATAATTTCAATAAACGCTTGTAACGCATTTGCCTAATTCAAGAAACAGGTATTTCTTTGTTTATTATTTGTTATTAGGAAGTTACGTGAATACTTGCAGTATTTATCTAACTAAAGTATACACTTTGCAATCAATAAAGTGTAAAAAAAATTATTATTAAAAACAATTATATAAAAATGTATCGAATCAAAAATTGTTCTCAAATTTCAGTTAGAAAGGACCTGATTGCTAATAAAGCAGCTTCGTGTTTTCTTAAACTTTCACATATATCATGCATTAAATCGACATACTTGCATTCGCTGGATATAAAATTAAAAAATAAAGAAACAATTTTTTTTTATGTTACAGATCCTCCCGTCGACAGCGTATACATGATATGCGGAGTGCTGATTGCTATGGTATTAGTAGGAGTTATCATTGTCCTGCTAGCTGTAACAATCAGGTAATAAAACAATTCTAATAATTCGAGAAAAAGTTTGAAGACCGAGCGCATAACTTTTTATGCCCACTTTTATTTCTTTAACATTTTGTCTTTTATAATAACATTTCTGCAACTTTAAGAAAGTCCCTATTTCTTTCCTCGCCTTCTATAATAAAATTATAATTTCATTAATATAGATAAATATTTATAAATACGGTTTAACAGAGAACTTTGATATATCATCTGAATAAAGCAAGCCTGTTCTGTTCAGCTATGGTAATCCCGTCTAGACGAGAGCAAGACTACGTGAACACGATTAATTTCGATGCCACGGTATCGACAGCTTCGAGAGCTTCTCTGCGAAACGCAAAGTGGGGGAAAAACAGAAGAGATCAACTTATCGAATCAGGTTAATTAGATAAATTCCTAGACCAGTGAGTGATCCACGGAGGAATAAGGCGCCGAACGTATGAAAATAGAAAGTCCACAATTGGATAGAATTTAATACTCGCTCCGAGCATTAATCGTACTTTAATTGGACGTGCATCAACAAATCGTGTGTGCATCTATTAAAGTTCAATCCAATTAAGGTCACCCGTTGACTGATCTCTCCTGTCATCTACTTTTAGTTATCGTCGGATACATCCACCTGCAAATCTCTTATTAACACTGTATTGTCGTCTGATCCAAGTACAGCTCAATATTCCGCGAAGGAAATTAAGAATTAAAAGAATGACGTCGACACGAATTCGATACAAAGAACGAGCACCGAGGAAAGGTTGGAAGGAAACTACTTAGAAATGCATGTTAATTGCATATAATGTGGTCTTCTATATATTGCAACATGCATTTGTTCACTAACAGGTTTCAACAAATAAATTAATCATTAGAACACTAATTCTACAGCAAATGAAACGAGAGTTTAATGTCCAGAAAGGATTCAGAATTCAAAACTCACTGGATTTTGACATTTCAAATCTAAGATGTGATGTGAAACAATAGTTGTTTACTTGCAACACAAGCACCAAATAACTTTTCAAAATTATTGAACGTATTAAATTCGTGTTAAATTATTAAATTCCTTTCATACTGATAAAAGATTAAATTCACCATTATTTTAACTACTATAGTAGGTGCATTAAAAATAACATCGATGACTCCTGATAATTACAAAGTAGTATCTACTTTGAAAGAAATATTTACACACACAATTTTCATTTTCCCAAACTGCCTAAATAGTACTTCATAAATTTCCCTTTATTTTTTAATTCAACAGAGGTATTAAAATATTTTTTGTCGCTACTCATCTATCTACAGTATATATATCAGCCAATTTTTTACGTAGAAGAATTTATCAAAAAAACACATTTACAACTAGCTTTCTAATCAGTATTAATATTCTTCTGTTGAATGGCAGATAGAGACCTAAGCTACCTCTGACTGGATTCTAAAAATCTAGATGACTGTTAATCGTAGATACGGAGCTCACGTGCGAACTCGCGTGAATGAAACGCGGAAATCCGATAATCCGTAAGGGAATTTCGCTGTAAATCCCAATAAAGGATTTTATCTCGGTTTTACCCACCTGTAAGTTTTCCTGACTAGCGGCATTGTATGCGATCAAGATTACACGAAAAGGTTTCCTGGTGCATCGGCACTCGGTAAAAATATTTTTCCTCGCGTTTTCGTTCATTTCACTTGTGCGACCTGCGCGGAGCGATCACATCCAGGAAAATTTATTGCGCCACGTTTTCATTGCGCTAAAGAGTATTCTTTTCTGTACCTCCCCTTATCTGTTGGTTTTTCTGAAACGTACACGGTATTCATAAAGAGATATTTCTTGGTAATATTAAATATTCCGAGTAATATCTGCTTCATCATTAAACACCTGAAGTCTTATTCATTATTAGGCGCAAATTTGATAAGTAGAATCACGAATATTTGATTAACGTCAGCTCACAATTTTTTAATACCACAATATTCGAATTTCGAATAGTGAAAAATTTCACACAATTAGACCCAACACTTAGCAGATTAAGAGGAAGTATTAGTGTTTGTTTATAAATGTTCCTTACACTTCATCACGTTAGCTAATGCGGGATTTCCGGCCGCGCAAGTAGATATCCTTCAATTATCTAATAACTGAAAAAACCTGGTCGTGGAATCAGCAGATTACCGTATCGATACAACTTAATTGCAAGTGATAATAGCGTCTGACATCTTCAATATTCTATGTATCGAGGAACCATAAATAAACATGATCATTAGTATTTCAGAGCATTAGTATTATCAACTTATCGATTCTAATCGTTTGACTCATTCTATGGTTCCCACAACTGTTACGTTTTCTGTGAAGCAACATTACGTAGCTGTATTAATTTACAGAAGGTAATCTCTTTGACAATTGGAGGGGGCTCGTGTTTCCTGTCAATAACGTATGTTACAGTGATAGAATCCTGGTTCCTCGATTTCAGTCAATAATAACACTTCGTGTAAAACTATACATGAAAAACTTTATACAGGGTGTTTCACCTAACTTAATCTCCTTCAATCAAACAAAACCCAAAGGGGGGGGGGGATGGCACTGGACTTTATTCTGTTAATAAATTTTAATACCCACCGAAAGAATTTCATTGGATTTGCATTAAAACTATTTTTATCCGTTCAACTCGGCCACCCCCCAAGATTAAATCCTGAGTGCGCTACTGATCGTAGGTGTATACACATATGTATATATGTGGGCATGTATAGAATTCAGGTGGTCACGCGAATGTAGAAAAGTCTTTCTATATTTAAAACAGCGAGGCTTATTTTGCTGGTCATTTGTTTGCGGTCACGTTATTCCCTCATGCATAGAAAGTGGCAATGGTGGCTGTTCCAGTAAATTCTGATTCAACTGAATATTTTCAGTTGAATATTGCTATTGCACTTAATCTACTTTTCGCGTTAGGTTGTCTTTCTAGTCAGAACTGGGTTATCTAATATAAAAAAAGCCGAAAAGCTTTAGTTGGTATACTAATTTATCTAGTAGTTAATCGTTCCGTTTTACGAAATATTAATCTGGGACAAAATTACAGGAAAGAAAGATTGGTGGAGTGAGTTTCGAGAAATCGTGGTCATCGTAATCGATAAATCCGTCTTGAAAAAACGCGATATATATATATATATATATATATATATATATAAAATATATAATAAAAACATTTTTTCTGCAGTTTATAATATTAATAAATATTACCCAGAAGTACTAGTCACAATTTGTATTCATTGCCTTGTAATTAATTCCCTCAAAAAGTTGCCCGAAATTTCATTGCTTCATTTTTAAATTTCTTTTAAACATCTGTTCTTACTAATAATCTTCAGTCATACCACCTAATAGTCTGCTTAATCTTACCTCGAACAAAAGTAAATTAATACCTTCGAAGAATCACTGAATCAGAATCTGAAAGATTAAAATTGATCCTTTTGGAACTACTTGCCTTATCTGTTCGGTGACTAACAATCCAAAGAGAAAATTTTACAGCTTTACTTATCAATTTTCAGTACACCAGCATTCTACTGCAAATTCTGCTAAATATCATACTTTCATTGCAATATTACATAGAACACCAAACATGTTACACATTATTTACCCTTAATTTACACCAAGCGCAAACAATTACTCGAGCGTAAATACTTCCTACCGAAGCATCTACTTATTGTTAGTTAAACATCTCTCAAAAACTCTTACTCCCACCGCATATCTAATTTAGAAAACAAATAAAATCTATTACCCGTTGCGCCGTGGCAAAGCGAGCTAAATTTTACTTACATATGTATACGTCAGTGCTCGTGACTCGCGAGCCGCACTTTGTTATTTTCTACTAATGCTGAAATTTACCCAATGTCAGTGGAACGTTCTCACGTGCACTAACGTCATCACTGAACGGGAATGAAACGCGACGTAGTCGTCTGTTTAACTACCCAATGGAAAGCGTCTAAACTGCGTTCCCTAAAGCGGGACAGATTCGTTGGAAATTCGTCTGGCGAGGCAGCCAAATCGGCGGGATTCCGTGAAAAGAAAATCAACGGAGGAGTTAGTGAACCGACATTAGCAACCGCGCACATTGTTTTTTTTATCTCTATTTCCGTCCGGATAAGTCCGTGGCGCATGTGCGTTGTTCTCACCGACCCGACCGATGCCACGCGACACGCGAGCACTCCGGTTTCAGTCTCATTTTTTACGATGCTCCTAAACCGTAACGTTTCTTCGATCCACGACGAATTGGACGCCAGATATCCGTCACCGATTCCACGCGTGCAGGGGCCAGCCAACGCAAGTCAAAACCCGAAATTAATCGCGTCTTGGTCAGGTGTCGGAAAGTTGAGAGCTATTCAATTTTTGGTCTGCTGATGTTGCCAGAAGTTCAACCGTCCTCTGCGGCGGGGTCGACTTCGTCGGTTTGCGGAAATTAATACAGTTCTTTGCGAAGGGAACGCTGGGATTACGGTAATGGACGTGGGAAGCTTTTTTATTTTGGATGTCGTCAGCACGTTTAGGTGCTACGTATGCTTCAGATACGACACACACTATGTGTATTCGTCTTGTCACCTTTGTTCACTTATCGCGGCGTTTATATTCATTATTATTGTTTGCGATTTCTCTCGACCCTGTATTTTAGCATTTTTTTTTAAATGCACGTAAACATTTCGTAATGCTACTTCAGTTCGTAGCAAGAAGGACTATTCGAAATAGATTCGTCTTTCTGTTTTCACTGGTTATAAATAAAGACGCGTGATGCGTGGATTCCCAGTACGAAGCGTACAGTAATGTTTATCAGTGTGCATATTACACGACAGATATTCAATGATACGATGAGTCAACTTTTATCGCGATACCTGAGAAAACTAGAGAGACATCAATAAGCATTAATAATGTATGTGTGTGGCGGTTTGGGTAGTGATAGGGCGTACAAAGAGGAAGAAAGTGGAACTGTATCAGTTGCAAAGAGCGGAAATATTAGTCATTGTGTTTCTACTTATGCATGTATCTATTAATAATTTACTTTCACGAAAATAACTGAGTAGCTCTATCTTCACAATTTAATGTAATTTCTATTGGCAGGGTGTTTTGTTCGTATGTTAATTCGTCTCTGAAAAATATACGAACAAGTCCCAGTAGGGTAGCTCAAATTGTTAAATATTCTCGAATTATTAAATATTGAAAGCGGCCGCGTGAGCATCGGGTAAACGTAACGTGTCTTGTTGGTTCAGGTAGTTCTGTAATGTTGCCGCAACATGTACACACCCAACAGGACAGGAATAGATTACTAATTAAATAGACCACGCGATACACCCATCCGACTACTCCTGTTCTGTCTGGACACAGGTCTACCCTAGCATCAGGTTAAATTTCAAGGTACATAGGTATATTGTTTGCGGGGATACAGCAAATTAGCGAAACGAGCCAATTTAATGACTTGGATAGCAATAGACTGTTTAGGGGGGGTGCCACCTGGGATGCATGAAAATCCTTATGTTTCATTATGAAACATAATTCATTATGTTTATCCGGGGCAGCAGATGAATCCTTGTAGAATGTAGAGAGTACAGCCGGATTGTGTGTACAGTAAAGTCTCGTTAGCCGCTCGCTGGTCGGGACCGGCGTTGAGCCGTTACAGTGAACAGAGCCCTCATTCCGAGTGTTCGTTTCTCGCTTCTTTCTGACCGAAGGGGGAGCGAGATGGAACGCTTTGCGCGGACGTACGCGTTCCCGTGCTCACCGTAAGCGCTTGCGACCATCGCGCATAAAGACAAAGCGAGACAAAGTATGAATGCCTCTCTGTCTCGTACCGTTCCACGTTCGCCTTCGGTCCCTCTGACGCGCTCTCGCCTTCGCAGGGTAGGAGTAACCGGAAGTGGGTATGTTGGCGGGGGAAGCGTTCTTGGTGGGGGAAACGTTTCATACTTCCGTTTCACCCGAGAAAACTTACCCTCCCGCCGCTATAAAAGTTTCACTTGAAAAACATTTCCGTGTTCCCCGTATATCTCATCATTCAACAAATGTTTTTTTACAATACTTATTTCGAATTGATTTTTGGCAAAAAGTAGAAACAGACGCGAATTGTAAAGTCTTATAAACCACTTTCTTCCGTGATATGTTCACTCATACGACAAAGGGAAAAGAAGATTTACTCTATCCCTAGATGTCAATAAGCTCTAAGCGAATTCAATAGGTCGGTATCTATCACCACGTCTTATATCCTCCTGGAAAAAAGCTTCTGGATTAACTTACAATTAGATATAATACTTGAAACACACTGTAGGGTTTAATGGATACGGTCTAAAAGTCGTCGAACGGGGACCTTGGATCAACCAAAGATACCACACGCCAAAAGAAACAAATGAATTCTCATTGATCAGCGGACAGACGACAGCAGCGCCACGAAAGTACTGCGTGGAAATGTTCGAATGCAAAAAGTTCGAAAGATCGACAAATTCGAAAAAATTGTTCCTGGTTCGAACAAAAAAAAAGAAACGGGTTGCGTTGCGGGGAACCGGCCTTTCCGACCGTCTCGCCACAATGACGACAATAAGGCTGCCGAGCGAGAGTATACCGTTCGAATTCCACGCAGTGCGCGAACCGATTGGTCGGTGCTGGCGGCGCCTTCCAATCGCGGCGGCGTGTACTTGTGATGTCACGGGACGATATATAATAACGTCGCGCGCCATCCTCTGGCTCAGACCTCAGTTGGCTTTGAAATGAGCGGAACAAGGTGATCCCCAGTGAGTTCTCGCAGCTCGCACGCCCTTCGGCAGTGAGAAAAGCCGGGTGGTGGCTTTTTTCTTCGGTTAAAACGCAGAGCAACCGATCACTCTGCGAATTCCGTCGCGAGTCCAGTGTCGCGTTTTCATTACCAAGGATTTTCGAAGCTAGTCATCGAGCGTGTCGCCGCCAGTTGTGAACCGTACGGGCAGCCGTGCAGCACGCTAGAAATTCTCGCACCAAGTGTCAAGTAGTAAAAGTAAAGGTGGGCCGGAGAAAGGTCGTTGAAATCGTTGATCGATGAATGTTTGGTGCTGGTTGAGAGGAATAGAAGCTTGAACGGAGACGTTTTAAAGCTCAGCAAGTGGTTCTTGCACGGCACGCTGTTTGCCTGTAACAAAAGCTTCACGAAGCCACGATGAAATAGAGAAGTCTGCGGGAGAGGCAGAGGGATAGAGTGGGAGAAAGCGAGAGATAGGGACGGGAGAGAGAAAATAAAGACTGGAGAAGAGCGTGTTGCTTGGCGAATTCCTTTATTTACTTCGCATAAGAAGAAACACGTTTTCTTGCCGTTCGGCTTGCTTCTGTTTTTCCTTCTGAAACCGTTGAAGTTCTCGACTCGCACGAGTCGGACAAAAACAGCCCAAAAATTGCACCACAAGTTTGCAAGAAGCTCTCGAAGCTGTACCTGAAATATAAGAGAAAGATGGTGGGGAGCAACGGAACGATGATCGCGATTCGGCTTGTCCGCAGCAAACTGCGGAAACGGGAGGATCATTCGAATGTTGTGCATCCGGAACCGACCGTTGTTCAGACGGCAACGTCGCCGGTCTCGACGATCGTCCCGCCGCCCTATCCTGACGAGGGTTGTTGTACGCAGATGTCAACGACTACGACGTCAACGGATCTGGGAAATAATACACCTGGCGAACAGGATAACGTCTACGCCACCGCAAATCCAGCTGATCAATTCGTCTGGCAGTTTCCGCCTCCTTATCCACCGCCTCACACGCCGACCCAGTATACGTTGTACAATGACCAGGTTGGTACACCGTTTTCTTGCTATCCTCTTTCTTTCGTCTCTTTTCCCTTGGCGAGCTTGTAACCTCGATGGAAACGAGAGAACTGCGCGTATCTCCTTTCTGTGTTCCTTCTTACCAGCTGCGCTAACCAGTAGAGCCAGTATTACCAGATTGCACTGGTTTATCTCCTGCTTGCCCAGGATAACTCCAGGACTCTAACGGCTATTGATATTCCGTTCAAGAAACGTCACCCCGTGCATTTCGTTTTTCAAACTGCGCGGGTAAATATAGAAGCACGTCGGTGATTATCGGCTAACTTTAAAGCAACCGAGCAATTTGATTAAGGACGAAAGTATCGGTTACAGTGGTGCCACGGTTAACGGGGTAATACGAAATTATTGGGACAGTGAACCGCGTTTAAGCGGCAGCAGTTTTATTGTGCTCGATACATACTATTTCGGAGCCGATCGATTTTCGTATCCAATCCACTTACCGTGTCATATGGACGTACTAATCTATTAAAATACGTGCCCCTACTGATAGAAATAAATTGATATGATTAGCGGGCTACTTTGTTTGTCCTTAATATTTCTTTAAATATTTGGAAAGTGTAATCGACTCGTTCAGTTGACTTATTCATTTATTATACTCCGCTGAAAAGGTGTTGGAAAGAATTACTTACAGGAGAATATTTTTACTCAAAATTTTGTTACGGTTCTTTTTAAAATTGGACGGTATGTTATTTTGATAATTAATGCCAAGTAATTGCTCGTTTAAATTTCAATTGATATATAAAAATTCACATTCTTACATTCATTTAGAATTATATTTTCACGCGTTTTATATTCGCATATGGTATTAAAAAATGCTTTGGTGCCTTGCGAGTCATTTTCGTAATACCATATTTTACAAGTTCTACTCACTTTTTGTATAATCACCTAAAAACATATCTCGGTAGCCCATAATTCCTTAAAAATTGGTACTGGTAAAATACGTCTACTCATTTTTTTCATTGAAATTATATATGTATGTATATCCAACAGAATTTCGACGATGATCTGTAATACCTACTGAATACGCGAATCCGTTGAAAATGGGACTTTAACATTGAAGTATATCTAAATTACGGAAACGTGTTTAAATATAGTCAGTATGCCCTAATTGCTATCGACCTTAGTAATTCTTCACGCAGTGGAGTCATTCTTTTTATCATAGTTACCAAGCATTGAGTCAGTCAGTTAATGCATGATACCTCTTTTCGTAGTAAGTGGTTTCTACAAACTTACACGTTTAAATCGCGGAACGAACTGAAATATGAGATAAAATTTTTAAAAATAATTGACGTTGACATTTATATTTATTTTTGCGGTAAATGTGGTAACATTGAATTGACTTATGTTAAAGTTTCCAATCCAGTTTCCCAATTTTATTGCATATAAGTTTATTACAATTTTCCAGTTCTTTATTTTTCAAAATGTTGTTTCACAAAATTATGAAACATTGTGCAACGATATTATACACACATATGTGGACAATGTGTGGAGGCGTACATACGCAGAAGTAAAGAGTAAACTCCGAGATACACTTAACGACGATAAAACATTAAAAAATTCCGATTTTTAATAATAGTCGATGGCGCTATCGATTCTCCAAGGACAGGCAGACGGCCTAGCGAACGAGTTGTAAGGTCGAGGCTCAGTCCCAGGCTCGCCGCCAGAAAAATCCCAAACAATCGGCAACGTTGCCACTTCTACTCTGCTTTGTTGCCGTTATGACACCGTACGTTTCAGTTTCATGCTCCACTTACCGACAGATCTTTACTACTTTCCCATGCACCTCTGCTAGTTTCGAACTATTCTCATTATCACAGCTCCGTTACGTGTTCTGTTAAAAAATAACCGTTTTAGTTCTATATTTAACACCGTTACGTGTTCCGATTCTGGAGTCGAACACCAGGGGATACCCATATGGTGAAATATACGAGTCTTTATGATCCCACGTCGCGTAGACTAATCTGACTGTCGATTATCTAAATGATCAAGATGACATAAGTTCTCATACCTGTGATGTAAGACTCGTATGACGTGGTCACTCATTGCTCGATTAAAAACGAGCACAAAGAACTTATCCTTTGCGGAAGTAAGATAAGATTGAATTTTCAAGGATATTTTTGTTGGTTATGTTGCGCTATTGCTACCACGAGGCGCGTTGCAACCATTCGATAAATTTCATATAACACGTTACGAGTCTGTTTATTGTTTCTTACAAACAGTGAATCGGTTTTATTTCTCGTACATCATCGTCTCTATCAAGTTCCCCAGTTCATGAAACCTTAATACATATTTCTTTGTTGCCATTGGCTCGCTTCATATACATAACCTAATACACGGAAAACGATTTAATATTTGAACTCGTTCCCCCCAATCGACGTAACTGCTAACGTCATTCATTGTATCCGTTAATTCCATGACCAGCGTGTCTATATACATCTTTGGACTTCCCTGCAGCGTTACAAAGTCAACGTGTTTACACGCGCATTCGTATCCTGTTGCAATATATTCCCCGTTTATTAATAAAATTCTTTCCAATACTTCCTCCTACTTTTGTCTTTATAAACAGCTTTGTTTATGTTGCCCGACTAGTCACGTGGAAGTCGGGCATTCAGAGCTTGGCTCCTTCTGGTCCAGTCAGTTGACACTAACGTTGTTGACGACGGTTAGTCTGTTGTTACGTATATGTAGCGTCGCGGTGTTGGATTTTCCGTCTGGCAAATCGCAAAGGCTACTATGTCGGCTGTTTTGACCAGGATAGACGCACCTAAAAAGCCGCTTTTACCCCTCAGGCTGCCTCTAAATTTAGCGTGGGTGGGCGGCCACGACCGTTTGCCAAGCGGCCAGACTTCGCGCAGGGTGCAGCTGTTTCGTAGCCGACAAAATAATGTGTCTTTCCTTGACGATATTGGCACTATTCCTACCGCCCTGTTGCCGCGATTGGTTGGAAAGGCCGACGATATTTTCATTCTTTGCCTTTCTGTCTCGCTCCCTTTTCTGCATTCCAACGGGCGACCACGAGTCTGTCTCCTTCTGTCCACGTGCCTAGCGATCCACCTCTGTTCGATAGTCTTCCTGTACAGTCTTCCTTTTGCTTTCTCTTTCTCGCTCTTTGGGAAGCTTTGGCCCCTGCCGGCCGATTTCGTAACATCGCACCCGGATACACGATGTAATACTGCTTTTTCAGTCGAGTCGCCGCGCTCTCCACTATATTTCCATGCTTCATAGATCGTTCTAGACATATCGCGACGTGTTATATCGAAAGTCGTAATTCTTCTAACGGCCTTACTGTCGCCCGTATATCCACGTGCCGGTACGAAGGATTTTTGCAACGTTCGCTTCTAGTCGACTTTGGAAACCGCCTTTCCAGTCGTTCCTCTCTCATGTGCTTCGTTCGTGCATTAATTATGTTCTTTTCTGGTAGCGATTTGGGATATTAAAAACGAATCTGTATAATTTTTCGAGTAATCGCACCATTATTTGCTACATTGCAAGTAGCGTGTATAACAATGGTACAAGTAAAACGCGGTTATTATCATCTCCGATGTATAGTTGCAGTAATATTGTATTCGGAACAGTATCTGTGATATCGTGTAATTGAAAATTAACTTCTCATACATCAACGTTGAAACCTCGAATTTCAGATCATTATACTGCGAGTAGAATAATGACATAGACAAGTGTCTCGATTGTTCAATAAGAACGGCATTACGTCCCAGCTGTTATGTAACTTGCAGCAAACATTTTCACTAAATCGTATACCAAAACTAAATTGCTGAAAATAGAATCTTCCCGTTCTTGTTACGTAATCTAGGAACACGATATTTGTGGGATTGTAGAATATCGCCGGCTATCTATATCTAAAAGAAACGCTTTCTGGTATCGGGTTATTCTTTTATCGAAAGCACTTTCACTGTAATACTCTAATATACATTATCTTCTATCACATATTACGATGTATTTAAATTGATCAGTTGTAGTACTTTTACGTTACGTACGAAAGTAAAGAAGTTTTTAGTCAAGAATCCTCCATTGCAGTGCTGTCCAACGTAAGCCCCTTGTGCACTTCCCCCACCATACCTTCGTTGCTATACACTCGCAGCGAAGTATGGTGTATAAAGGGAGACGAAGGCAGGTAAGAAGTTCCCCCTCGTGAACAGCGCAAGCTCTACTGGTTAGTGCACCGTTCGTGTTTTACACAACGTTTGTGTCAGCCTATTCGAATGATAATAAATGAATCGAATGGTATTTATTCGCTTTAAGGCAGTTAAATTCGAACCCAGCCCAATAAGACGTAAAAGCTAACATGGCTTAACGGTGTGTGTCATTATGTTACAGGATAATCTTGTACACACGCTGCCGTCGGATAGGCCTGGATTTGCAAAGGGCTTCCGCAAAAATATAGGAGGGCGCTGGCGCCGTCTGGTAAAAAGGAAGCCGGAGACGGAGACTTGTGCCATTCCTCCTGAACTGAAGGATCAACTAAAGACGATTTACGTTTATTGACGGCCGGCAGCATTGCGCCGTTCTTTGTTTCTTTGCGAACCTTCCACTCAGTAATCAATGCTTTCCCGTATGTAAGATAGATATTGTATTGAGAGAAGAAGAGGATGTAATATAAGAGAATTCGAATAAGCGTAAGGGAAACGAACGCAGCGTTCCAAGGATGAGATGACTTTTAACTTCCACTTATCCTTCTTGGGTCTATTTTGTCGAAACTGATTTTTTTTTTAAAAGATTTCTCCGAAATTGCCTGCCTTTATTCTATCCTTAGATTCTCAAGTTTATTTTCACAAATTTTTCCGAGTATCTTGTAGCTATACGCGTAAAATTTATTCCGAATTCATTGTAAGTTAAATAAACTCGAGGAGGAGTGGAGTGTTAAAAGAAAGAGAATCATAGAAACATAATCATTCGTATGACTGACAGAAATAGAGAATGGCTTGCAGCTTTTAATGCGAAAATTCTAAAAGGAACGTCGAGAAAGAGAAGCTTAACGCTTAGGAGACCTCCCACAAAACATATCAGAAAGTGCCTAAAATGTTAAGTATGCGAAAAAAGAAATTCTGTCCGCCCGACGCTAAGTATTTTTGTGTAACCTTATTGGAGTACAGATAATCCGGTTCGTTATGGTATATTAGTCAACGGTGTATTAGGAAAATATACAAAAAAGGGGGGATAATATTTGTTACCGTACTTTCTGCTACACTTCATCGTGGAGCATGTCAAAAGCGCACGCGTGTTGCCGTGAATGTAAAGGGAACCTTTTTAAAACTGCTGTCCCGCTTATTTTATCGCTCGTGTATGCGAAAGGATAGAAGTCAGTTGGACTTCGATACGTAGGACGACAGCATCAAGAACTTCATGAGACTGAAACGTAAAGAATACGACAACACGAGTTACCTCGTAGCTTTTGTGTACGTTTTTACATGATTACTAGGAGAAATCATTTCGAATCATTAGTATTAATGTATACCTGAGAATATACGACCATCAGGGCTGCCTTTCTAGGCCCTGTTCTACGTCTCTTCAGGCAGCTCTGTTGCTGTGTAAATAGGTGTATGATATAATGAAGGCGTAAACTACTTCTAGTTCTTACAATGGCCGATGGTTAAAGTAAAACCCCTGGAATCGCCCCTATACATGAGATCCACCAACGCTCGGTATGTTACGCGAGGGAAGGACGGGGACGAAAGAATATTGATTCGAAGCTGCGCTCGACTAGAATCATTTCTTATCCATTCAGATGGGAATGACGTAGCATTTCGTAGATACTTGTGAACATAGGCCAATTTAAGATTGTTAATATCATTCAACAGCTCATATTGAGCTCATACTATATTGCTAATATGGTATTTTACTTGTATTGTTGTATTAAGGAATACCGTGCCCCTGAAACGTGGCTGAATATTGATCGGCGAAATTTTTACGGAATATCAACTGTCCCTGTTTGATGTTGAGCCATGTTTCGAAGTAGTCAAGCTATTCGTTTCTACATTAAGCGTATTTTCCGCGCACGTGGCTTTCACGCAACTGCGATGCGATTGTTAATTTATGCAGAATGATCTAAACGAAAATATTTAAAAAAAAGAAGAAAAATAGAAAAGCAATGAAGAAGAAGAAAACGTTCCTTGAACAATTTGCAACAATTTTTGATTGTATGTGAGAAAATTGGACTAACGTTCCTTCACGGCCCAGCCTTTTAACTCTTTATTGTAATACCGTAGGATTGTAAATATATATTATAGCGTCATTTGTTTGTCACAAATGTGATGGCATAATGTTTTAGCGCGATGCAAATATTTTAAGAATCAATAATGTGCCTACAGAAAGATGAAATCTGGATGGAATAGTGTATCCATCACCTAGTCACTTGATAATAATTGTTCAGAAACTTGTATTTTAAACTTTCCGGCGCAGCTTGAATTTTTCCTTGTGAATACTTGTCTGAATACAACAATATCAAATAAAGTATTGAAAAGGATATTATGTTCTGTGTCTTTTTATTTTGTAGTACTTTAAATATTTCGCTTTCACTGAAATCTTTCATCTCATAAGAAAGATTTCGTACCATTTAATCATTTTGATATTAAAAACTATTTTCAATTAAAAATGACTTTCATTAATAATGTATCAGCATTATTTGTATGCTTTGCATATTAAAAGGCCTGTAATGACCTTGGTTGACCTTGGAGGTAATCTTTTCTCGAAATAGTCATCAGAAATACTATTTAGTTAAATGCTGCTATACATATTGCTTATTGAAATGGAATTTAAATAATTATACATCTGGATTATACATAATATATATATATATATATATATATATATAATTAATTATCATTAAATTTATGGTTAACAAGAGCATGTAAATTTCAAGTGCAGTCTCCTGCAGTCTTCAATTTTATGCAGACTTTTAGAAACGACGCTCGAGGTATTTGGGCGTCCCGGACGCGTGTATTTTTAATATTTTATTCTTTCAAGTCAAAGATAATGTTTGAGCTGATTCTTTTTTCTCTTTTTTTCTCTAGTACGGCTATGATTTTTAATTTTCGCTATAAAATACTGCTTTCTAGATCACAATGCGTGCCATATTGAATCCGCCATTTTGAATTTTAAACTTTTGGTGCCAAATTGGTTATCAGCGACCTTAAAAACCCTTAATCACAAGTTTCAGAAAGATCAGAATTTTGACCGCTAAATGTAGATATCCCCAGACCACTGTGCATTGCTAAAGGTGGCTCTGCTTGTCACTTTACAAGACTTAAAATTTTTTGGGGATCAAAATGGATTGAAACATATTAATAATTTATTAATATGTACCCATCTTTTAACATGAAACAGTACATACTTTGAAGCATAGAGGATATATATTGACATTAAAAGATAGACATGTATGTATAATATTATAGGTATACATACATATACGTTTTCGTCATGTGATCGGACAGAACGTACGACAGTAGGAAAGATTTCAATGAATATTTTGTTCATACAAAGTTGATACAAATCAATAAATGTCTAAAACAAAAGTATTAATAGGAAAGAGTGAGTGACGCTTGGTATAATATTATTATCATTATTCGTAAAATTTCTTTTCCTATTGCATTATATTAACAGAAAATATAGGTTAGATTTCTTCGTATTATTTTTCTGAATAAATGAATCAAGCAAGATCAATACTTAAATATTAATTGATATGTCGTAAACGCTATCGCATCGTAATTACAATGTTATAATTATTGCGAAGCACGTGGATTTACTACTATAGTTAAGTAGAATTATTTTTAGGATAGATAATATGCCAGTGTACTAATTATATCATACACATTCTGTCTACGAATTATATTCGAAAAACTTTGTTTCAAATCATGATCCAAGCACCTTTCTCTTCTTGCTTAAATACATTATTATTTTATCTGAGCATTATAGAGTATCCAATCACATTCTAATGAATATGCAATAATTTCTAGGCTATAGGAACATTCTCCTTTCTTTAAAAAGAATGAGTACCACAGTAGAAAATAATCCAATAGAACATTCAATAAGAGAAAAATTGGTGAATGCCTTAAATCCATCTCGTATTGAAATAATAAATGAATCATATATGCATAATGTCCCTAAGGGGTCCGAGACACATTTTAAAGTAATTGTTGTGTCTGGTATGTTTGAAAATACGGCACGTATTAAGGTAAGAAATAAATTAAAATAATAAAGTACATTAAAATAATGAATTTAATAGAATTTTAAGATCATGTTTGTGGTTAGTCAGATACATAATTTTTTTAAATTGTTTGATGTATCGGTATTTGTTAGTATTTTATTAGTAAAGCATAGAATAATCAGAAAAATATAATTTTATTTATTTAGCGACATCAAATGATAAATAATTTATTGCAAGCAGAATTGGAAGGTGGTGTACATGCTTTATCGATTGTAGTAAGTGTTAGAAAATATTTGTAAGTAGTCTTCAGAGTGTAGCGTAATATAATCTGAAAATAAATCTTTATTACTTTGTAAAGGCAAAGACACGTGACGAATGGGAAGACAACAGTAAAGTAAGTCCAAGTCCAGCTTGCAAAGGTGGTTTCGGAAGATAATCGATTAAACTTCTGTGATAAAATCATGTTGTATTCGTGTCTGAATTATGCGCTGCACTCCATAGTAGATGTATCCTTTAATTAACGGTATCGTGCAGGGCCGTTCCTGGGTGGCCAAATCGAGAGGCAGGTCATTTTATTATATGTAAAAATTTTGACTAACAATACTAATCAAAACTCTTATGACGATTATTAATGACATTATTTCTTTTTCGATTTAAATTTGTTTCTAAATTATCCAACGCAGGTTTTCAAGATAAAAATTCGTAACTACAATCTATTTTCCCGAAAATAGTCAAAAATCGAAAAATTCAAGGCCCTGTATTTTTCAAACAAACTCGAAATCAGCAAAATAATTACTTAATGGCAGCAATATTGTTCTTGAACTTGGGCGGCCAACAACCCAGGAACGGCCCTAACATCGTGTTTAGGTTTTCTTAATTATTGCGCGAAGTTTTATAAAAGAAAAATAATTTATATACGAATTCATGAATTCAGACTGATGTAATCATTAAAAGTATTCACTCAAAGTCGCAAATTAGGGCTAAACAGTGAAATAAAAAGGTACATTAATGTCATAAAGCAAAAGTATCCAGTCTTAACTTTCCCTCGTTTTCAGTGAAATAAAGTATATCGGACATTGATTGCTCTGCTATTGCTTCCTCTGCTCTATCGTGCATCTGTAAAGTACAAACAATTACACAGTTCCTATTTCCAGTAGTCTGGTTTCTTTGTTCCGTCTAGCATGCTACTTACCCCTCTAAAAGCGACATTAGTAGGAGAACATTTGAAGTTTGGTCCAAAGTTCACAGAAACCGTAGCACTTTTATGAATGGAAAGCGTTGGATAATAAGCTCCTTTGTTGATATCGATGAATGCTTCGCCTTGAATCACGCTGTTTTTATAAAATATAATTTTACTACCGTCTAGAGGTTTTAGGGCCTTAAGTGCTTCAGGTACTTGATCCTTTTCCTCGTAGTAAAGGTGGCTTTTGAACTTCACTAACGGCTGATTTATAAATATTCATGTTAGCTAGTCTGAAGCATCTTTAAAATAATAAATACGTTACAAGTTTTTACTCGGTCACTTACTCGATCTTTATAGGTGTTTGGTAAATGTAAAGCATCGTGTGTATCAGGTAGAACTATTAGGAACCCTAAGGTGTCACCTTCTCCATAACCGTTACTATAATGTTTACCTCTACTCTCGTGAAACCGTGTGCCTTTTCTGTTAATAAAAGTACATTAAGGCCTTGCTTCTTACATAAATATTTGTTAGGATTAAATGACTATTAACGTCTTTAATTTCAGTGTACCTAGATCTCCAAGAATATCCAAATTTATCGTAACCAAGCGGAGCCTGTAAATTAGCGTATTCTTGACCCCATCCTAGTCTAGTCGCCGATCCTTCTGGCATTTCTTCGATCGTTGCTTCCCAGTACCACGTTCCCCTACTTACGTCTAAAAACAAATATTCATATTATCCTTGTGAATAGTTTAATTTCGTGAAATAATTTAATTCCGGATCACAGAATTCATATTTATTCGTTGAAATAAGAGAAACTCATGTAACCAGATCATAATTCTGACATACTATGAGTAGCTCTGACCATGCAATAGCCTTTTTCGCCAGTGACTGCCAGTCTGTCTTCAGAAATTCTGAGCTGCGGAGCTCGATCGTGTAAAGCGAGTAAAACTGTGCTTGGACTAAGGGCTCTGTACAACCATCCAGGAATGGGTTTTCCAGCCCAATCACTACTTTCATCAAATTCCTGTGACATAATACAAATTTTCCTGATACATTTATCTTGAAATACTCTGATGAAATTCTATTCATATTGGCCTTTACAATTATTTTCGATCACTACGAATATTCGAATACTCTTAATTATTCGGATATTGTTCGAATACTCAAAGACAGTATTCGTATTCGAATTTATTCGAATATTTACAGCTCTACCTACAAGTTATATAATAACAAGGAAAACTGCCACAGTAACGTACCTGTCTGAAAGGTGCATGAGGATCCGGCTCAGCGAGAATGTATCTGTAACCGTCTTTGTTGAAAGGATGTTCAAGGGGATATCCATGAGCAGGTAATTTTGGAGCCGTCATATCCGAACCCCTTCCCTTTTTTCCTGGTCCTGTGCCTGCTCCCTCTCCAGGAAACTTACGTTTCGCATTGCGACCTCGAAGTCCTCCACTAAGTGGCACTAAATATTCCAGAGCAACGATTAGTTAACTTTAAAGTGTTATTATTAAAAGTGTGCCTTAACACAAGCGCGTTATAAAATAAATTCGTGTGAGATTACGAATGTAAAAGTTTCCGTATACTAATTTGATAATTACTTGTAGTAATTATTGTTCTGTACTACATATTAGCAGTGAGTCTCAATGCACAGTTTATTGAGATGCTCACCCTATTTCAGTCAGGGATATTATGATTAAGCAAACAGATGTATCATATCACAGAGCCGATTAATTTCCTGATAAGATAAGAAATAGCTAAAATAAACGCAACGAAACTGAGAATTTCATGGGAAAAGTAGGCATGCTTATATAATTAACGAAACAAATACAAATGTAAAGTTTCGTTACATATCCCTTGGTTAAATATGTTTAGGATTATCTTGTTCATAAACTTTTAAAAACAGTACGTACGTTATTAAACTGAATTATTTCGAATAGTCACGATTTTCTTTTAACTAACATGAAAAGTTTAAAAACACTCCTATATTGTAGGTGGTTTGTAATTATATTTACCAACATGTTGAACACCCATTTCTGTCACCTTTAAATGACCACCTTTAATCATCGCTTCATAATTCGGCTTGATGAGTAGGAGGTTGGAACATATGAGTCCAAATAATTGACCATCTGCTGTACTTTCATCGATAGTAAACAATGTTCCAACATCTTTCAATAGAGCTCTATGTATCTGCACAAAAATATTTATCTTATTTTCTTGCAAATTATTTTTAGTAGTTTTTAAGCAAGAATGAAAAAATAAATGTATAAAATATACAAAACATTCTCAGTTCATATTTGTACATCACAATGATATGTAATAATTTATAAAAGCAACACTTTTGTTAAAACTATTATTTTTATTCGATATAATGGACAAGTACAAATTCCTACGATTATTAATAAAAAAATTTAATAATACAAATGAAATTAATAACAAATGAAATTAATAATAATAGTAGTTGGTTAAATTAAAAATGAATTATTTTTTAATAATAAAAATTAAGAATATTATGTAAAGTAAAGCATAATGCATGTTATGGATATCAATATTTAATATAAATTAATACTTTCTAAAGCACAAGAGTTGCTTCAAATTTAGACAGAAGCATTTATGTATCCAGGTATTCTATTACCCATAAATTAGATAAATTATTGGTACATTCGTCTGTTTATATACAGTGGCGGCCAAAAGAAAGTTTACTTAGAAAGCTTCCATCCGCCACTGTACGAAAGGATTACTTACAGTAGCGTGCCAAGACTGAGTGACTCTCCGTGGCATTGTAGTCATACTATCCCAATGGCATTCGATGAACGGAATAATGTCTTTATCCTTATGAAAAACTAGTCTGGAGTCAGTCTCTTTCTGAGACATTTGCAATAAATTCGCTATCGCCGTTACACACATTTGCGGGAATGCTGAAAAATTAGTCTCTTAATTCGTGTCCAACAAGTGGAAACTCGACTGCGATATTAAACGACAATCGTGTTGTTACTAAACTATATCCTTACGTGCTTGATTTTTTTTAAAACTTTCCAATCCAGTGGGAGAGCAATTTTTACACATGAATATATAATTCATCATAAAGGGTACTAATTTACCCAGTTGATATCCGATACAAGACTCATGGAACCATCTGGAGCAGCTGGCGCACAACAATTCTACGATATTAAGATTCCTCTCTTTCCCACTGAAAAATTAACAGTTTAGTATATACTTTTCTATGCACATCTTCAAAGAAATATTTCGAACAAAGTACCAATAACAATTTCCATTTTCATTGTTGTTAGTTCGACCATTGGTTTTCTCAGCAGCTTCCTCCGGTTTATTTTTTTGTTTACTTTTATCGTCTGCTTTTAGTTTGACTTTGTCTTCGATGGATTCAGTCGGCGCGTCCACCTTATCAGTTGGGCTGCAACAATGTATTTACATACGAACGAACCGTTTATCGGATACAATGATACATAACCTCAAAACCGTTAGTGTGATACATGTTATTTAATCAAGAGACATTTAATCATTCGATGTACTGAAAATTTGATTGGTAGTGTACTTCTTAGATGTATATAGAATGTGTACATGTATGTACTGTGTAAATACCTTTCGAATTTCTCTTCTGACATTTCGGACCTCATACACGCTTCGATTATTTTCAAATAATTCGGCGCTTTCTGCCTCCCCTTTTTTTACCTTAGGTTTTCCGTTTTGTTGGCAGACGACAGCATATGTATCAAGTGTACAAAATTACACATGCTTCACACAATTTACGGTAGAAATTAACGTTTAAAACTCGATTCATATCAGTGGCTACTGTATGTGTGCATGTGCATGCACGTCCATTGATCGAGCAATAGGAAGATCAGATAGTTTTAAACAGCCTGACCTCCAAACAAGGTATAAGGTGTGCAGAATAATATATAGAAATAATGTATCTATGAAGAGCGCACGGAAAATTTTTACAAGACTTAATATTCGATTACTAGGTTATAAATGGAAGTTGCTTAATGCAGTGGCGGACTGCATTAGTTGCGAGGAGACAACGGGGTCTCACAACTCACAACTATAAGGTTAGCGTTTAATTTTTATAAGAAATAAATGAAACTTTCAAGAAATACATACGTGGCAAAAAAGGACAATTAAAGTTTTTGTGAAATAAATGTATATTTTTTAGTAATTACAGTGTTTAAGGGGGCCCACAGGGGTACTTGCCATTGGGCAACTGATACCCTGGCCAGTTCGCCACTGGCTTAATGTGATTATTATATTTAAAATGTAGACCTTTCAGATTCTTATATTACATATATTGTACTTCTGTCACGGGATATCGAACTTTCACCTTCTGGTAGCTAAAAGAACATTAGTAAATTTGTATAGGACCAGGGGGCGATAGGGGCGATTGTAATAAAATTACGATTTTAAGTTAGAAAACAGAAAAATAATAAAATAGTAAAATAAATGAATAAAATAGAAAAATATTATGACGTATATTATTCTGTATAAATAATTAATGTGAATTTAATTATTTAGGCTACAGTATCAAACAGAGATATTAAAATTTAAATTACAAGCAAATTTTAAATCTTGTGAAAGAAACTTTTACATATTTCGCCCCCTTCAAGAGAGGCTCATGAATTTGTCTCTGTATGGGACTTTATTTTAATGCAAGGTACATTCTTTTGTATTACGTGCAAGGCCGAATGAAGGAAGGGGGGTCTGGGGGAAGATTAGGGGGCTAGGGGAAGCTGCAGCCCCCGGTCCTCACTTTCCAGGGGTGGCCGCGTTCAAAGTCCTTCCATGTGTGTAAAAAAATAATTGGATGAAATTTTATTTACTACTTCCCTTTTGAAATATCCAGAAATCGAACTAAAAGTTTATTTTAAAATACTTTTGCGATCTTTGTCTTTTAATATTATTTATTTGTAAATCATTGTTTTTAGTTATGATTAAATTATATTTAATTTTATTTAGAATAAATTCCAAATTTTGTAGATTTACGTATTGTATGTTTTATTACAATTTTATTACAATTACGATTACACTAACAAAAACTGGTTTTACTTGTGACTGCACGTTATTACAGCTCAACTATTGGTTTACGCTTTCGCGCGAACTCTCGCAAGCTAGTTCAATTATTTTTAGGAATCGATACAATCGATCTTTAGTCTCAACTGCGAATTACTTAAAAGGAAACCAGATTTCAAGTTTCTATTAGCATAATATCTGTGCTGAATGTTGGAGATTAAAAGTAAGCTTATAAAACGCACATTATTTAAAATATTACTATATTTTACTATAAAGTAGTGAAAATGTGGTATCGAGAAAAATAATTAAAATGATTTTAACAATCAATATGATACGTATAATTATTTCGCAAAACATGTGTTTAATTTTAGTTAAATAATTAAAGATATAAAAGAAACTAATACACCTGATACAAAGACCGCAATATTTCGAAAATGCCAGGCCAGAAAGTGGTCTAAAAAGCGTTTGCCATCATAACACATAATATTGCTCGAGACCATAATCCAAAACCGTACATATGCACTATAAACTCCACAAGTTTAACGTCCGGACGATGTCCTGAAATACACCAAGAGCAGAAATCTATTTACCAAACACTAACTTAACGCACGTCCTTGTCTACACCGTGATACTGTAATATTTATTGAAAAGCTCCTGCACTTCGGTGGAAGACATCGTAAGACAGAAATGAACAGGCCAGCATTAACCCCGTTAGAACCTGTACATCGGAGTGGTTGGCGAGAGGCGTTGTACGTAATAACAGTTGCGAAGACAAGTCTCGGACGCAGTGGTATAGTGAGATTTATGAACAGCCATTTCCAGTAGGTTCGGTCAGCCGTGGAGACCGTGGCTGCGGCGACAGGGGTTACATCTGTTTTGACACGGCTACGCTCGACGTGGCGCCCCCTAGCTGCAAGCTCTGTCTCTAGATCGGCGCCGGTGGTGGGGGGATGGCCGTAGCAAGAGAGCGTGCGTCTACGTCAGGGAAAGCTCCGAGCTTATTGGTCCCGGTCCATTGTTGCGTATTGATTGCTGCGGAGCAGTGGTATGGTCGTCCGGACACTCGGTCGTTCTCATCACCGTTGCCGTCGTCGTCGCCGTCGTCGGTGGTACAGTCGAGTAGGTTAAGAAAGCGGGACACGCGTACAGATAGATCCGAAGAGTTCTCCGTGCCGTGGTGAACAGCAGCTCGTTTCGCTAATGATCCGCGCTTAACACAATATACACACGTAAATACAAAGTATATATATGTATAAATAAAACATATACATATAATACATATGCGTGCTGTGTGTGCGCGCGCGTGCGTGCGTGCGTGCGTGCGTGTGTGTGTGCTCGTGTACACATGTATACACGGATACAGATAGAGGTTACATGTGGATGTATCTAATGTATATGTATCGCGGGCCGTGTACATATATATTAAATATAATATGTAATACTTTCATATATACGTGTGCCTGTATGTATATGTATATACGTTGACGCACGCGTATCTATATGTACCCCGTAGTGGTGTCAGTGGGTTGTTTTCTCGTTCCTTTCTGTTCCTTCCCCTGTCGAGACTGGTACTACCTGCAGCATTAGCGGCGGCGGCGGCACCAGCTGCCGCAGAGCGTGACGACACACCGTAACCGTGGCGGAGATCCCCAGCCACGACCAGCCACCGCTGGCAGAACCGTGGGTCTGTCCACGGATAGCTGTGCCCTTCGGGAACCGAACGTGACGGGAATCGATGGACGAATTATGCTCGGGGTGGCAAGGAGCGCGTCGCCGTGCGAGCCGCGCTAGCCGATCGGCGAACGGGGATCGGTGATCTCCGTCCTCATCGACAGTGTGGTACGACGGACGCGAAGATTCGGCGGGGCTCGAATGTAGGGAAACAGGTGCGGTTCGTCGGATCGCCAGCGGTCTCGCGGCACGAGAAGCCGAGGGGCTGGTGGGGGGGGTGGGGGACAGAGAAACAAGAGGGTAGTAGCGAAAGGGTATTGTGCGAGGAATCGAGTGAGGGAAAGTGAGGGGTGGAGGGGGAGTGAAAAAAGCGAAGCGATTGCGGCGAGGATCGAAGGGAACAACGGAAGGGTGACAAACGGGGGGGGGGGGGACAAACGTGTTTGGGTGGAAGACGGTGGTGTGACACGTCGGAAGTGGGGCGTTGGGGGGGGGGGGGGGTTAGTTGTGATTAGTGCGTGCGTGCGAGAGAAGGTGGTACGGATGAAAGACGGGTGCGAAACGCAGAGGAAAATCGGCTGCTAGAGCTAGTGCGCGTGTAGCCGGGAGGAAAGTCGGCGGAAGCTGAGGGCAAATAGCCGCGGCAAGCCGCGAGCCGTGCAGAGTTGTGACGCGGCGTGCGCCCCGTGGGAGCACGAAATTATGAAGCGCATAAAGTGTGCTCTGCTGGCACCCGCATTTGATAGCCGCCGGTGAATGTGTGACCCGGGGGCAGCAGAGATCAGCCGTGATGACGACCGAAGAGACGACCGAGCAGCCCCCGGTAGACGACTGCCTGAAGGAGCGGAAATGGTGGTGCTTCCTCCTGTCGAGCATCTTCACCTTCCTCGCCGGGCTGCTGATCGTGCTCCTCTGGCGTGCGTTCGCCTTCCTCTGCTGTCGCAAGGAACCCGAATTCTCTCCAAATGACCCGAAGCAGAAGGAGCAGAAGACGAACCGCCAGGGGAAGGAGTTCGAGGGGACTTTTATGACCGAAGCCAAGGACTGGGCCGGTGAACTGATTTCCGGACAGACCACCACTGGACGTATCTTGGTACGTCTAAATCTTCCTTCTTTCTTCTCGTCGGCCCTCTAGCCACGCGTGCTCCGTCTCGACGAAGCATGTTGTTACTTCTGAACTAACCGCAGACAGCGATAAATACAGGGAAGGCAACGTTTTCTAATCGAAGTTCAAGGTATTTAGGGACAAGTACAGTAATTCGCTGTTTTCTCAACTGTGCTGCATATAGTGAATAACATCATTCTTAGTTCTTTCTTGGGAATATAATGAGCTTTGAAAATTAAAAGTTTGAGTTTCCATGACACACAGGGAGGGCTATTCTAAAAATGCAATTCTTTTTCTCTGGAGATCAGAGGTTTCAAGACATCTTGTTGATTAATGTATGTGAAACATCGTCTGTATTTCAAAATTTCGATGAAAAATGTGCGACAAATAGATCGATTGCATTAGAAAACTACCTATCCACGTTTCATTTAGAAGAGCTTAAGGGACACAAAATTGTGATCTTCGGTTGGTGTTTATCACATCGTATACCGTTCAAACATGCGTTATAACCGACGTGGATGTTTGTAACTCCAGTTTCAGCCGACTCAACTCGTACCATACAAGATTTATTGACACCCTGGTGATTTAAAATGACGCCGCCAACACTACGTGTTCTGTTTACGATTCCTTATACCCACGATATCTTCTCAATTCCACGTACATTCGAAGTCGTGCTAGGACAGTAATAAAATAGTAGTAACAAAGGGGCATCGCGTACTTGCAAGTAAACTGTGTCAGTAGTTAAAATTTTTATTATACTTGGACACTCGCATTGTTCCATTCGATGCTATAGGAATAAACATTTAATCGACAACGGAGGCACATTCGTAAAGGCATAGAAATTAATTTTTTGGTAGCTGGTTGAGAAATTCTCTCATACGTTATAACTGCCAGTCAGTTATGTTACCAGGTCCAACCTACAATGTGCAAAGTTTTCATAAGTTACTGTGCGGTGGATTTGTGGTTTGTTTGAGCTAGCATAGAATCGCTAGCGCGGCCAGCGAGCGTGAAAGGGTGGGAATTATCAGAGTCCTTAAAGCGCCTATCTACCCACACGATTCCATGTATGGAAAGTGAGTTCCCGGCATGAGTTAGCGCGGCTATCGTACGTACCTGATGACCCAGTTTTCGTTCGTGGAACCAGACACATCGTCGACTGAAGTAGGGGGGTAGTTTCTACGCAGTGCGTGTTCCACCCCTATGGGGCGTGTTTCCAGCCTTTCTCTTTCTCGAAGGTCATTGGATTCAACCTTCCCTACCCTGCAGAGGGTGTTTCTACGCGAGAAGACGCTCCCTTGTAGTTTTAGATGGAAGATAAATATACCGCGCGCAAGTGACAGATCACCAGCCTACAAAAGTAGGATTTTGCTAATAGAAAATGTTGGCTGAACGTATTTTAAACTAGCAATTGAAGACTGAATGATTCTGAGTTTTGAAGCAGTTTTAAGCAGTGTAAGAATAAATTGAAAATTATATTACATCTTTTGATTTCTACTTAAAAGAAGGAGCATTACAGATAAAGTGTGCACACAACAAATTAAAGAAAGAAACAAATTACACGGGAATTTGAAAAATTAAAAATAAGAACACATTTATATTTTTCATTCATGCCTTTCGTCTGTTTTGTATTAAAAACATCCGGCATAGTGAGAAAATTAATGATCTATACAAATACAATAAGTATTTTCAATGTTTATAAATACAAATACACAAAGAGAAACTTAAACCAGTGGGTAATGGATATGGCATTTTTTTTATTCGATTTTACATTCTGAAGCATCTGTAATTCGTTTGTACTGTGAATTGAGTCCCACCCTGTATATTACGCGTCGAAATAATATGAATTCTATCAGGTCGTTCCACAGGTAATGTCGTTTCTTATTTTGTTTACATACACAACCATGTCTCATTCATATGGAAACTATAGAGGAACTTCGAATATGCGATCACTATTTACTCAAACTTTCGATTAGCTGATCACTCGATAATTCTAATGCCGTTTCACCGAATGTTCGATTATTTAATTTTATTAATAACTACAATTATCGAGGGGCTCAGTAGAAAACGAGCATATGCCACACAGGCATAAATTTTTGTTCTATTGTACCATTAATTCCACCACCTCCTAATGTAATAGCATGTACCAAACAGAATCATATTAAATTTACTTTACGCTGTGAAAAAACAAATTCGTAGTGGAAAAGGGGACAGGCCACTCGGCTCCTTGCGAACACGTGGCAGGTATTACATTGTTGTGAAAAGTGAGATAACAGATATGCACAGAAATGAATCATTTTTACTTATCGAGGAATCAAAAGTGTTCTTATATTGAGAATAAATGGAAAGGTAACGAAAGAGAAATATTGAGAAATAGTGGTAAACAATATATGCAGCGAAACAAAAAATTTAAAAATTAGAAATAATTCTTCTCCAATAAATATTAATTCTTGGTGAAATTTTGGGTCAATGCGAGGAGTTTATTTATTATTTCTGGAATTTTCCTATCATAGCATTATTGCCCAAATATTAATATAGCTTTTGAAAGAATTATCCATACTTCGATAAAGTTCGAATCGAGGTTCTACTGTAATACGGGCTATTTTGAAATGAAAAATAAAAGCAGTACCTACTATTCGTGGAGCGATAAAATGGCAAAATTTATTTAAAAATGGTTAAATTATTAGTGTTATATTTGGATGGGATATAACAACATTATTCGCCTAATTAGCAAGGAATGTGATAGTCTCACTCGAATAAAAAAAAAAATCAATTGACTTTTCATTTTTTTTTAATTCAGCCATCACGAACCAGATATACCGCGGTTGTGCATATTGTTCAGAAGTTTTAGCATCGCAGGATATAGCACAGATCCACTTTAGGACTTAAAATATCATTGCAGTTCCCGTTAATATGACGTGTGCACTACTTTGGAAGCATTGCGTCATTTTTATGCCTGCAGTTAATTTCTAAAGTTTGTCCCAATTCGATAGAGTGCATATATTGTGCTAAGAAGTGTGTTTCTAGGTTGAACGATGTCATGGAATTCGAATAAATTTGGCATAAGGGAGGCTTGCACGAGACAGCGCTATTACTTTCGTTTATCTATCTAAACTCGTTCGATGAGATCCTCATAGCACGGAAACTTTTCCAACCGATTGTTCCTAGGATTGCTTCTATCAGACCTGTGATACTGTGCAGCAAAGCATTCCAGTTCTCGTGTATGTTCCCTGCAAGCAACGTCGATTTTACTTTAGATTATTTCAGTTTAATTCAATTTCTGTACTTTTTAGTTGTCGTTCCTTGCAAAGCTTGTAAAACCTATATATTCTTAGGGGTTAGGGTCTCTCTCTCTCTGTCTCTCTCTCTCCTTCTTTCCACCTAAAGCTGGCCCTATACGACAAGATTTGTCTTGAGACATGTCTCGATAAAAATTTCTAACAGGAAATCACAAAAAAGACAAGAATATAACACGAAGAGTTCTGTAAATGTTATTCAATGAAGTCATGGTGTTAAATCTGTAATAAAATATTTAAAAATTCTAAAATTATTTTACTTCAAGTAAACATTTATATAATCTTTGCAAGCTACAAATACAGTGCAACGTCCATTGTCGAAAGTAATTGGTGGACACAATGTTTGAAACACAAATCAGATCGTCGCAGTATTTTTCCTTATTTCCAATAACGTTTCTCCACGTTACAGACGTTTTACTGGCATAAATAAGAACGAACACGTCACTCGTCGCGAAGTGTTTCTGCGAACAACGCAAAGGCTGTTGAAACGACCTGATATTTGATCAGCATACTTTCGATATTCTTTGTAACTAACGACCAAGTAGGTAACATTTATGTAATGTCAACGTATCTAACAAAGTACTGGGTAGGTTTCTCTCTAATCTAATCCAACAGCGACTTACCGTTAGCTGCTACTACTGCTTGAACGAACAGCTGTATCGTTCTCTAAAGTAGGTGACGTGTGTCTTACTTCTCGCATTAAGTCTTATCGAGTTATAGAAAACCTCATGCTGCCCCTTTACTCAGGTAAGCACGAAATATTTCATTCGACGCTGAGACACTCCTTTTCCCACTCAGTTTCACATTTGACGTTGCTCATCCCACCTTCATTACTCTCCGAGAAATACGACGCGATAGAGATTTTCACCCCTAACTTCGAGGACTCTTTTCACCTCGCGAATATAAATGTGGACAGCATTAAAAAAATACATGTCAAATATTTTCGAAAGCTCTAAGTAGTCATACGCAAGATTTCATCAGAATTCGAAAGTATGAATTGGATGATGCTTCAGGCTAGAAACGTAATTAAATATTTTATTTTCGAGGTGTATGAATATTGAGGTCAGGCTTATCTGGTATGGTACTTCTATCTAGCTTTTGCGTAGTACTTATTTATATATTTTTTCCTTCGTGTTTGAAATATATATTAGTACACAGTATCTACGTGGCAGTGGTGTAATTAAAAGCTGTTTTTAAATTAAAGCTTCTCATTTTGTCAATATTATAAATGGAAAGCATTTTAGGATTTATGTTTTATACTGTCAAGCATTGCAAATTAGAAAAATATTATTTTCTCCTGCAGATAATTTAACTTAAATGGGTGGTCTTAGGAAAACTATTATTTTTAATATTAAAAATATTAGAGCTTATATCGAATGCGAAATGTCTCGTGTTACATGAATACGAAAAACATTTCCGAGTAACAATAATTGGTAACATGATACAAATATTTCGCTCAATGAAGAACTGTGTAATTTAAATGACGTTGAAGCTCATTGAGGCAAATATCGAAGCCTTGAGCGAAAATTAAATGGACGACCAACGTCAACGGAAGATTACGTTGCGCGAAGAAATATGAAACTCTATGAAACACATGACTGACGTTGTTGATGAACTGAAATAGGATTCTGTAGATCACCATCCTGTTCAGAATACGGTAATATCTACCTACAAATTGACAGCAATATAACACGTTGTACGTTGCATTTAAATAGGCCAACAGAGTTAACGACAGTCAAGGACATGATACGACTTAGGCTCTACTATACTACCCTTTAGAAAATATGTATATTTGAATTTGCATTGCGAAAATGTATTGATAGATAGATATTTACAACGCCAGCAGAATAGAAGTTTCAGTGAATTTTATAGAGACAAAATGGTGATGAATAACTGTTAAACTCTTCCTTAACTAACAATACTACCACCACACGGATGCCGACAATGAGTGCTTGTTATTTCCCGGAATTTGTTAATCGACATCAGATTTGTACACAGAGTGTATCAGGCAATTGGGACGAATTATACCCGCTATTTCGTCGAGGGTAGAAAGGGGTGGTAAAGAATTTTTTTTCTATAAAGCAGTCTGTAGACGTTAAATTTTATTGCACAATATTATTGACCCTCTGTGAATCATATTGGAACGTTGCATAATAAAATTGAAAAGTTGCACAATAATATTGAAAGGGTGTGGATCGTATTAGAAGATTGTAAAATATATTGTGTGAATCGCGTGGAGGAAAAAGTGACGTGAAATAGATCTATTAATTAAGATCGTAGTGTAGATCGTACGATCTACTTGTTAAGATCGTAGTTTTGAAAATCGTGCGCGTGTTTATACTCGGGAGATAAGAGATCCATCTTTAATTTGGAGAGAGTCAGCGGTCAGCGGACTAAGGTAAAAGACCCAATACGTGGACACCTCCCAGTAGCTGGACACTGGTGCAAAAGAACTATTTTATTAAATTATTGAAATATTTAGTAAAATATTTAGTAAAAGAACTATTTTATTAAATTATTCAAATATTTAGTCAAATATATATATGAATATATTTTACTAAATATTTGAATAATTTAATAAAATAGTTATTTTGCACCAGTGTCTAGCTACTGGGACATGTCCACGTATTGGGTCTTTTACCTTACCCCTTATCCTCCTCTGTCTCTCCTTGATGCGTATTGGTGGTGAACTTGGTGGGTAATATGTCTTAATTGCTATATTAGTGGCATCTTTCTCACGTGCGTCAGCCATATAGGGTGTTTCTGAAACATGATTCAGGGATTGCAGGGTAGATAGTATTCACTAACAGTGGAGCACCAGCCCAAGGCTTCGCGAGTTGTCAGGGCCTCCATGTTCGCGTCTTTCACGGGGTTTATGATGCGTTAATCACTATTGAGCGTCAGAACGAGACTTCAAGGTTTCCACGTGCTAATTGGAATTTGGAGCTTTTCCTGTTTGTAACTAACAAACTGTCGCGGCAATTATAACGATGAGTTTCGCAACCTGGAAAATAGCGAGATAGTCACGTCCGCGTCATAAATCTAGTCACAAATCCTTATCCAAATTCTAATACCAGTACGTAATTTTTTTCATATTCTCTACAGACTGATAAATAAATCCGCAGAGCTGGAAGTAAATATATTTAATGGTTTTGTTTTAAAAAATTCCCAAAAATTCTCATTCTCTAAAAAACTTCCGTTGCCAGCCACGTCCAAAATTGATCAACTTCTACCACTCTCCTTTGGGGGTGATGGAATAAATATTTCCAGCACTGTACCAAAATTGTGTAATCGATGAATTCACCCTCTTGCGGCAAGAACGGAAGGTAGCGCTGCAAATGTGATTGGGAAGCTTTCTTACACTTTCTCCTTCATCCACTTCGAATTTGTAGGACGGCAGTAATTTAGACCATCTGTGATATATTTAAAAGTTTCTTACCCGGGATGTTTTAACTTGTTTGCGTTAATGTAATGAGACTTTTAGTTGACGACGTAGCAGCTGGCTTCTGGTCTGGTAATGGCATCTCCCGTTTCAGATACAAATACAGGGTGTCTCTGAAATCGTGGTACAACTAGAGATTACGTGATTTCGAACGCAAAAAGAATTTGAAAATATAGAATAAAATATTTTCATACGGGGTTTTGTTTTCGAAGTAATGGATTTTGAAAACTCAGCAGAATTGACCCGTAAATATGATACAACTGTAAATGAAATGAATCCTCTTCTAAATATAGTAGGAAATTATGAAACAGTTTTTTTTTCATCGAGACTTTACTGTCGCGGAAACCGATTTTCGAAATGTGTTAAGTCTACGTGCACTGAATCAAGATTTGGGGGTAATTTTTTTTTAATATATTGTATTATCATCTAAACTACGCATGCCTGCAAAGTTTGAAGACAATTGGAAAGTTGGAAGTGGGTTAAATTTGAGTTGCTAGATTTGAACCATACATACATACCTACATACAAACAAACAGAGGATCGAAGCTAAATAAAATCGTTTAAAAATACAGCTTACTATTCTAATATTTCATCTTATTGTCGAGGGGAGGAAGATTGATACGAAAAGAAAACAGGTCTTGAAGCACCAATGTTGGTAAGGAGTCGTTACTCTGAGTCCGCGCTGGGAAGTGGCTTTTTGCCGAGAGTATGGGCACAAGTGGGTTGTAGATGAGGTTGTGAAATCACGACAAGGAAGATTTACGGAAAAGGCGTGTATTCATGGAGCTGTGTACAACGAGTGGGAAGAAAAACAGGAAAGCAGTAGTGGTGGTCGATAGCAATTCCGACTTGCCTTGTGCTCGAGCTCCTGGACGCGACGTTAGAGTGAGATAAAGGGTTTTTACTTGAGCGTTGCCTTGTGTCTAAAGTCCTGAAACAGTGCTTTCCAAGTGCCAATCGAATGTGGCCACTCGCAAATTTTTGCGACATATGGTACAAGAGCGTGGAAGTGATATGTGTCTATTGTATTTTATATGAGCCATTTCAGTGGGATGATTTTGCACACGTCAAGCCACGCGCAAGTCACAGTAGTCACCAAATTCGTGGGATTTAGTGATGGTGCTGATATTATTTTGGAATTAGAAATTTCTTATTTTAGAGACAAGCAATCGTGCAGGTTAATTGCTCTTAATACAATAAGTCGCTGAAGAAGTGTAGCACTTCAACTTTGATATTTTTTATCGATGTTTCCAACGGTACAAGGCGCAAATAAAAATGTCCCCTCGTCCTATAGCATGTGTAATTCAGAGAAATGGAGCGAAGTTGGGAACACTGAAAAACGCATACAGCGCTGTGTCTCATAAATCTATAACTATAGTGTATATTTTATAGAGTTAAAGTTTGTTTCTTCCAACGAGTATTTACTATATTTTGTATAAAATGTTGTAGAGTGTAATTGTGTGTAACTTATTTGTACACGTATTGTCTTTATATTTATTTTTCTGTTTTAAAATTCTTTTCCTTGTATTTTTCTTTTGCTTTTTTTCACTATATAGTTTCAGAAGTGTGATACACGTACAAGTGAGCAAATTGGTAGATAAATGTTTATGATAAAGTATTGTGCCGTTGTAATGAAAAAATTATTTTATGGCATGGGAGACTATTTTTGGAATACCAAAATCTTCGTGACAGTATGAACGAATAAAATGTTTACTGTTGCAACACTGTATCTTAAAAATTCTACTAATTTGTTAGAAATTACACTAATTTCAAGAGAAACTGCAACTTTTACTAGTTACACACGAAACATGTATTTTACTTTATAAAAACTAAATCAAAAATGTTGAAAGGCATTTTTCGTACGGGGCTGCGATTTTGAAATCACCAATTTTGAAGATAAGTCAGGTATATGATTTCGCTCAGGTGTCTCTTTATCACTTAAGACTTACACTTCTCGTGCTACTATTCGCCAACAACTACTTACTCGGGAAAAATTAAGTAGTTTTGAACGAATGCTGAATTTATCCATCAATTTGGTGGAAAGTAACAGGTATTGCCAGTTATACAGGAAAGAAATATTGCTCCATTCAACGGTAGTTCTTTCCTGTTTTCTGGTACAAGAATAAAAAAACAAAAAAAGGACGCCTGTCGTACACGTCCAAAAGCTGAGTGTAGACATGTGTAATACGACTTCTTGCCTGTGCTTCTGCTCCTGGCTACGTATAGCGCAAATAGTGTAAATAAATAAAGAAGCATGGCTTATGTACTTTAGCCGCCGATCGATTTCAGTGGTTGGCTTTGTTCCAGATAGCAGCACTTTAAATTTCAAATAATTCCACCACACGTCGCGTAAATGGTTCACCTGGCGATATAGCATCGAAATAAGTTCGTTGAGCTACTTATTAATGGCTCTTGATTAAATATCCCAGTGTCATTTGTTACCTTATATTTAATACCATAAGATATTATAATATACTCTATACCATGTAATAAATATTTCTTATTATTTATTGCGGTTCATGAGTATTAATTAAAATATGTCGAGGAATAATCTTTTCACATATAAAATTAATATTAATTATAAACAAGTGATCATTTTTAGGCTTTTACTTTTTTTTATCACTGCGTTGAAAACACTCGAAAAACTACGTGTTTGGAATAAAATTATATATATGCCTTATCTTACAAATCATTAATCCACCTGTGTTACAAAATAAATCAGTGTGTGTTAGATATAGATACTTAGTTACTTAACAAATGACTTATGTATTTATTTCTTGTTATTGTAATTTCCAAGTTTATGACTATTATTACCATTATTACTATTACACACACTGCTCTTTATAATTTATATTAATCACTACTTCTTTTAATTTATTATCCCCATAAATTCCAGCTGAATTTCATTTAAAAAGTACTTAACCCGACCATGACCTTTCTTTTCTGGCTATGCTAGCTTTTCAGTTCGTAAAAAATTAGCGACAGAACAAAAGTGTAAGAAGACGGTAAAATAGGGCGAACGTTAGTCTCGAACACATCCCTCGAAGAGTATTCACACGCTACGCTCTGTATATCCACCATCACGCAGAAATTACATGGAGATTACACCGTTCTGTCTTCCTATTCCACAGCCGACTGGGACAAAGTATACGTTTTCGGGCGGCTCATCCACACATCGCTGATTCACTAAAGAATGCTGCTTGCTAGGGACGGGCTTCACCCTCTTTCCATCCACGTGCTGCTTCTTGTTCAATAGACGTAACGAGTGTAGAGTCAGTGTTTCAAGGAATATAGAGAGGGACATCGACGTGGCATACATATGTGCAGAGGCCTCTTTTCACTTTTGCTTCATCTTCTGCCACCCCCCTTAGCCTTCGTACAAAGTCGACGACTCCCTTTCGATTCTAGTCGAACGAGTCGCTTGCTTCATTAGTACAGCAATCACGTAATTAAACGCTTTAATAATATTCGCCAATCGTTAATGCTTCGTGCATCTGCGTTGTTAAATGAGTAGTAGGTACTTACAAAAAATCTTGACTCCACGAAGTTACATCGCCTTCAAAATTTTTTCCAACTCAGTTTTTATGCTTATGGCTGAAATGTCCTAAACAGCATTTTTGGAATATTTAGTGTAAGAAAATATTTAATTATTTAGATACTGTTGCTTCTTTAGTTCACGTCATGTAGAAACTGAAATTTTTTATTTTTTATTCGAGGAAACCCACCAGATCGGATTTGTTGGAAAAAACATTAAGGTCATTGTTTAAAAGAAAATAATTGCTAAATAAACCTATGATTTCCATGCGCCCCAGGTTGCATTTCCCCTTAAACGGCACACTTATTTTCATCAATAATGGTCGCTTCCAATGAAACAATACATAGGTGTTGGATTGACTGGCATTCGAATGTGATTGCATTACGAGTAGAAAGGTTGAGCGTGGCATAACTATAAGAGTGTTAACGAGTTTAAGATAAAAGAGCAGCACCGTGTCGATAACGTAACCACGATGCCAGCGTTGGAGCGAGATTAAGAATGGCTTCCGCTTCTTCATCCTACGTTAGTCCGCGCAGTCGTAAGGACTACTTACTTACTTACGTATCGCTCTGAAGCTGTCTATAATGTGCTGGTCTTCTTTGAACACTTGCGTAACACCTGTCAAAGGAAATCCTACTCTACTTTCGACGATATATATCGTAGGTTCTCGACTATTTTCACTCATTCGTGCAAGCTAGGGGAGCTTGCACAAGATGGCGTAGGTGTGAAAGCTTTGCTCCACTGCTAGAATCCCATGCAAGAAACGTTGCAAACCGAGTATAGGAATTTTAACCAGGGTCCAATCTAGCTCCTCCGCCACTTTGATTAATAATAATTTATGCCGCCCTTTCTATTGAATAAAATAAATAATTATTTTAAAATCTCGCTCCCACCTTCGGCCAGAAAGAAGCGAGAAACTCACACTCGGAATTAGGGCTTTGTTCACGATACGGGCTCACCGCCGGTCCCGACCAGCGAGCGGCTAACGAGACTTTACTGTAGTTTTACAGTAAACTGTTACCTTGTTTTGGCTGGAGTTGCCAGACAGCCAAAGGGTTCCTTATTGACTAACAGATGTTAACAGAAAGTTGACCATACAGCAGCGTGCCTCTGGTCTCGAAATTGGTTCACTTTCGTCTGGCAACAGAGAGGGAGACGGACGCTGTTGGCGAACGTGGACAGAAGGGGATTTCATCCCCCGTGATTGGAAATATCGATTGCAACCCTCTCCGTTTCCTCGTTTGTAGCTACAACGTGGCCTCACCTGAACGTCAGCGGGTTAAACAAGTGCAGCTGCACTCGATGTCGCGAGGCTGGGTGCTTTTGAACTCGCGTGTACCGTTCTTCATGAAATATTCTCCAGCGAACACGACGAAAGTTCACCTTTGCTTATCCACGCCCCAAATTCTGTGACTCCAGCTCGTGGCGAACATCGTGGCGCTTGTAAAACATTCGTCCACTTAAATTCGGTGATATGTTTTGCTGTAAGGGCTCAGACACGAGTGTCACTCTTCCTCCCTTATCGATATCTCCATTAAGTGACTCATGAATTGCCATTCAAATAAAAATATTGCTGGTCTCCACGGCGAGGATATAATTGGACCTAGTTATGCACAAAACTACCAACCCTCAATGATCTGGAACTGAGTTAATTTAGTTTGAAGATTTTAATTGTTAAAGAAAAGTAGCTCCGTTTCTATTGGGTATATTTTATTTCTTGTTATTGGTTCACAGTGCTTTTTAATAAGTTATTTACTAGTGAGTAGTATAATTAATGTTATTTTTAATTTTCTGTGGCTTTTGTTTTTAAGCCCTAAATGAAACTATGGCTTGCTAGTTTTAATGGCTTGTTGCACTTTTTGCAACATAAATTAAAAAATTAAATCTTAATTATTAAAAATTTGTAATAAAAAAAACACACAATTAAGATATTCATTCGAGACACATAAAGTTGTATATACAAAAGCATAATTTTTACATTCACCATACAGCTACGCATTTCGGGGAATAATTTGCATAATCATTTTTGTGTGTTATTTCGAATACTATTTTATTCTGCCGAGTACCAGCCTCGAATGATCCCAACGATAATAAGTCTATCCTTTTCGGGTAAAATGGGTTGCTACCACCCGCCAGTTACCCCATTGACGCTAGGTGCATCCAGACTCCAGCGTGGAGCGTAGCAACAAAGATGTAGGTCACTGGGTTATCGCCACCATTCGTGGCTCGTCCTTCTTCATCGCCGGAAGCTTTTCCAACCAATTGCTCCTTCGGAAGGACAACGGTAGAAGGAAGAATGCCGTGGATCCTGAAGTCACTCGGGCAGATAACTATTTTGTAAAGAAACTCGGCTGAACGTTTTCGATATGGATCGGTCGAATTTACTATTCGGTAAGCCAATACACAGGGTGGGTCAGGCCGGGTGGTACGATCGGGCATATGGTAATTCCTTCGACAAAAATAAGCTCGGAAATGTAGAATAATTTTTTTTTTATGAATCTCCGTTTTCGAGAAAACCGATTTTGTAAATTCGTAGGGTGTGTGGCACAACTGCGAGTGAAATAAATCCTTTTAATTCTAGTATTTTAGAATACTAGTGGAATAATGCACTGTAATGAACGTTTATGAAAATGGGGGACAATGAACACCAACTCATTTTTTAATTTTTGTATATTCTTAAAGTTTGAAATTTGGAAAATATAATTTTAAATATTTACATGGAAATGTGTATAATTGTGGAGTTTTAGTAAACGAATAACTGAACGATTGCATGGACAATACTTCTGGCGTCGTAGGTGAAATGTCAACAACCTTGGCAGGGTTTTGAATTTTAGTGGGTTCTATAGCAGACGTGGGCATTATTCGAATTCTTTCGAATAAATGCTTATCTAAGATAATTACCTGAATAAAATTCTATTTGGATAAATACTTTATCTGGATAATAATTATTCGTTATCCTAACATATTATTCTATCAATTTATTCGATAAATTTATCGTTATTTATCCGAATAATTTATTTGAATATCTATTACAAAATTATTAGTATATACTAATGATATACTAATCTGCTATAATGAAAATAACATTTACACAAATTACACGATACAGAGAATTCTCAATCTTTATTTCCAGTTGGACCTGCATCCACTTACAATTAGTATAGTCCACAAGTTTAACTATACTTTCCAATATCATAGTTAATTTCCATTGTTTCACCATCGATCGACATAGAATCTTGTTATGTTTCATTGTTATACGAAATCCGGAGTTACAGTTTAAATAAGCGTAGCTCCGGACGCAGAAGTGCAGGAGCAGGTTTAAAAATAACTCATTTAAAGACCACCAACAGCGAGGATGACGCTCGATCTAATTGCACACTCCATTCTCAAAGCCACTTCAACCCAAAACTTCATTTGGTGCATTCAAGAATCGCAGTGTTTCCAGTGCACCGAGGCGTTGTACCGTTTGCCCCGTCAGCGACAATCTGACCTATCGTACCTAACTATAAATAAAGATTGCCGTTCTTATTTTAGCGTGCGAATTAGCGTGGGTCTCGAGCAGACTCATCACGAGCTGCCCTCGCTATTTTCGTATCGCGAACGTGTAGGTATATGTGTAGTCGAAGTGTCTAGGCGACACTATCAAACATTTCCGATCGATCTCGACGTTAGAACGTTAAAAGCGATATCTAATGCTGAATAAACCCACTTAACTTGGGTCTATCTTAGTAACACTAATGGATTCCCTGTTGTCTCTTTGAATTTCTTTGGACTATTATTATAATTTTAGATTTCATCCATGTGTGGCTAGTAAGATTGAATTATTTATTAGCTTTATAATACGATATTTCGTAGATCTATGGTTTTTTAAAAAGAAAAGTTGGAAATTTCAATTGCTGCTTCGATATCTGCGGTTGCAGTTGAAAATTGTACAATTTGTTACATTATATCGTGTCGAAGAGGGGGTTGCAAAGCACCCGTGCCACAGAAAAAGGAAAATGCGGAAGAAAAAAAAGAAAAAATGAGAATAAAAATTTTTTATTTGATTAAATTAATTTGATTTTATACAATAATTGTGGTTGCGTGGTGGTAACATAATTCAATAATTGATTTAATAAGTTCAGAAAAAGCGATATTTAGGAATCTGAATTAACGAAAGGTCATGCATCTCGCAGTCGTTATTGCAGTGTTACTGAACAATTGTGAAGTGGATAAACAAATACCAAAGAAGTAACTGGCACCTGATCCTACAATTCCTTCGAATTACCCTCGAATTAAAAATCGGCCGAATTAAAACCCTCTCACAATATTTTAAGTGGCAAAAGTAGGAGGACAACTTGCTGCCAGGGAAGAACTTTTACATCCCGAGATGGCATAGTCCCAAGATTTCGCAGTTTCACGCCAACGCCAGACTCGACGGATTTTTTCTCACGCATCTATTTATAGGGGTAAATGCGAAATTAAGTCCTGAAAATCTATCGGCAATGAAGCTTTAGTAGTACGCCAATGCAGGTGCTAGCCTTCGCTCCTCTGTCCAACATATCTGGATGCACTTCAAGTAAAAACTACTGCGAGCAATTTCGGTAGAATTACTGCTCGCGTATCTACAGGGTGGTCCAAGGAAGTGGGGCAAGTCTTCTCTTCTCGGATTGCAATTAACAAAATGTTGGAGGAAAAAGGGAATGGTTGGAAAGAGAACTACATTTTCAGGATTATATTTTTTTTTCAAATGCAACGATGCATAAGAATTTTTTGAACGTCAAGCGCGGGCCTCGCGAGCCGCGGTTCCGCGCCCGCATGTCTCTCCTCACGGGCGGCCAACAAGCGTGTTCGCGAAATTTCTCGATGGTCAGCGTTTCTCAATCTTCCTTTTCCGCATGCTATAATAATAATAATAACAGTGGATTTCTATCCCGTGGATGATTTCGGCATGTTACCACGTCGATAATTTCCGAAAAGCATCGAAAGTATTGTCCGAGAGCCTCCGAATGTTTACTCTGAAAACAAACCAAGCCCCGATTTCGCTTTGTACTTTGCCGCCTCAGGGATTCCCCGTTGGCGCTGCAGTCAAACCGATGAGTCATCAGTAATGAAACTTGCGATTTCTATATTTTCTATTAGATTTCCGTTGAAGTATCACATGTTACGTTCAGTGTACTAACAACTCACTTATAGTGAATGTTTACTTGTTAGTAAAATCGTGTTCTATTCCCCTTTGAGCAAGTAGTATAAGTCTATCATACAGTAAGCAGAGTTGCTGTTAGGCATTTTTATTTATCATACTCTCTGAGGCCCCTGCATTTCTCAGTGCGTGAAAACTGAGAGGACTACATAAGTACTGTGACAAACTAGATTATATCAATTGCAAAAACCGAATTAATAAAATATAGGTAGTTTATTCCGTTTTACTAAGATTTATGTATTAAAATCCAATCTGAATTTCCAGCGTGACATAAACCCACAGAGATACATCTTTAGCGCTCGAGGTGTATCGCATTATAAAGTTACAGGCTAAACTAACATTCCTAATGGGTTCCGGTGATACCAGACACCGGCTCGTCCGCTACTAACAAACTCTAAAACTACCACAAACCTAAACCACCTTGGCGTCGCAGCCGCCAATCTCATTATCCTCGTGGCGAGATTCTCCCGATTAAAATCAGTATAAAGAGAGAGAGAACCGGACAACGAGAGAGAGAGAGGAAACGAAATAGCGGTGGGGACGAAAGAGAGAATCATGTCCGCAACCCACTATGAGCGCGCCGCCAGCCCCGTTCGTCGAACTCATAACGGGAAACTACTGTATTCAGCAGTAGGCGGCACTTCGAATTACTTATAATTAAATATAATTCAACATAGATCGTGTTTGGACTCGTGTTCACCGGAAAAATCTTTCCTATCCATTGGCAACAGTTTCGTGAATATTTAATAGACAATATAAAAGTTTCAATTTTAACTACACAGTATCGGCATATGTACAAAGCACGGGTCGAGCTGTTTGAAATTTTCCAGGCAGAAGCGATCGCTTGGAAAGGCCTGACCGACATATAGGGGCATTTTCCTAAACCTTGCGCCACTCAAAGTGTCGAACAAAATAGAGGACCCTACTTGGACACTGCGGGATCACCTCAGCGACTATTTTAAAAGAAGATTGACAGAGCTTTCGCGTTAGAAAGAGGTAAAAGGGACCCGTGCTTACACCTAACAAGATCAATGTGCTACGAGTTCTTGAGGCTACCTGTGTAGCCATCGTCTTTCATGCGAGTAACTTGCTATTTTTAATATTACAAGGCTAAAATTTTACGTGAATGTTTAGTTCGTGGGATTTTTAGCAACATCTACGAAGTGGAGAAATTCAGTATTATTTCTATTTTTCTGGATGTGTAATTATTTTTAATAGATGTGGGTGCCTTGTTTGGTTAGATTGTTAATTGTAGCAAAATTTATTTACGAAATCATTTACGAAGTAATTGATATAAACTTTTGCAGATTTGTGGAGAGGGTGTATCTATCACTGTCGTACGATTTTCATGATATTTCTTCGCTTTTTAACGCCACACTGCGTGATTTATTGAGTAAAAGCTACCTCGCAGTTACTTTGTAAAGAGGATTGTTGAATTTTTATGCGCTCGTAAGCGTAAGGCACCTTCTATAAGAGGTAACAGGCCAGCAATTCATATTTCTTACACATTTTATGGAAGAAAGTCCTTCTAGGAACGTTATCAACTATATCTATAGCTGACAGTTTTGCATGCAGGCTTTGCAAGTATTTTTGATAATACTTGCTCCGAGAATAAATACTCCTCTTTTAATTAAATGCATTTATTATAACTTTTTGCACTTTAAAATTTACTTCTGTTTTGAAATGGCCCACATTGTCTCTGTGACTTCGCGCAGTTAGTGAGCTACGTTATGTTTGCCACTTCCGATGAAGTGTGATTCTTCAATCATATTTTTATAGCAATTATATGTGGCCTTTTATGAACTACATTGTGGACATAATTATAATTAATATGTAACTGTAGTATCTCGTATTTTTTCACTACAATCATACAAGTAAATATATAAGTATTTAATAAAATATTCGGACCTGATAAATACAAAAATTAATTCTTCGATAAATCACCTTCATAGCATAGGGTTGTGAACAAAACTTTGCCTGTTTGAATTTGAATATTAAATTACATTTAGTTATGTACCGTAAACTGGGGGAACATTGGCAGGTTTTTGAAACCTTTTGGTATAGGTATAATGCAAAAATTAACATGTTTAGATTTGCTTTAAGTATCCTATCATAACATTGCATCTTTTGTGATTGCACTAAAACTGTCAAAATGCATAAATTTGTGTGGATCAACATTTAAGGATTGATTTTATCACGTTGGGGTTGAATTGCCACTGAAAAAATAGTCCTTTGCATATTTCATCGTGATTTAGATTGACGTAGGATTTCATTAAAATCAGAAATTTTTTCCAAGTGTTCTTAACAATAGTATACAAAATTTGCTCGTTGCCATAGCAACACATGTGTCAGCCGCTCCGACCCGCATCGAGCGGTCGACGACATAACAATTTCATGCGCATCCACCTTGCGCATCACCAATCGCATGCAGTCAGAAACGCGCCCAGGTAGGAGCAAGGAATCGACACCATGCATTCGTGATGCTGTAACTCGATATTTTTATGTCGAACTGACAAAAATGAGTGACATTCTGGTATCTATTTATCTAAAAGAAAGTTTCGCATTTTTAGCCAGGTTTCGTGTTGAAAAGCCTCAACCTCATAAATACCTCCAAACTGCCAAAAATTCCCGCCGTATTCTGTACTACCACCAAGCTGCGATAAGCGAAAATGTTTCAAAAGTGCCTTTTTTTTAGAAAAATAATTCTAACTGTAGATGGTGTAATAATTGTCGTGTTACACTGTAAATAGTGACGGACTGGCTAGGGGGTTAGCTTTCCCGATGGCCTTGTGGGTCCCCTTAAGGGGTAACACCCCTATGACGGCCGAAAAAGTAAGCCATTTTTAAAAAAAAATTTCGTAAACAATAGTAACTACTTGCGCTGTCATTTAATAGTGATAGTCGATGCCTAAAGATACTAAATTAAGCTTTCTAAATTATGTAAAGAGAACGTTTTTTAAAAAAGTTATAATATAAAAATTTTAGAACCATATTTCAAAATTCGAATGAGAAAAATCGATTTTTATTTTCCACAAGAAATGTAAAATCTGGTGGTGGTAAAATATGAATTTTAATAAAATGAAATTAATGGATTTTCTTTGTACGTCCACGATATGTTCCAGTTTCTAGTGTCGCCCTGTATATTGGACATACCAGTCGCCGGCCACACAAGTGTTACGTGTGAAAAAGCCCTTACGCGGACTAGCTGTTCAGCAGCGCTCCGGTACTTATTCATGCGCGCTATCTGGAACAATCGACTCTCGATCCTTTGTGCATGTTGTTGTAAAAGGAATATTCACGAGTGCTCGAATTGTTTCTGCCAGACGCTATAAAATCATACAACATGCACGTCGATGTATTTTTGATGATGGTGGGAAATCAGATAGTCTGACACCATTTCACTTTCCTAGGGTCTGTTATCGGGGGCTAAGTTTAATGGTCCATAAATTAAGATACAAAATTGTTAGTATTATAAAAAAATTACTTGGGAAGTTTGGAGGTATGACAATATTAAACACAACTTATAAAATTCAAATGAAAAACTTAAACATTCCGCCAATGGCACGTGTTTGAAAAAATCCACCGAAATTGGGAATAAATTTCTAGTATCACTTCTGACAAAAAATTGGTGAATTTATCGAAAATCGATCCGTCACGTACAAATAGTTGAATTTTTCATTTTTTTCTATTTGACAAACTCAAACACTAAAAAGTAAATAATAAAAATCAGTGAAACGATTTTATTTAATTTGATAAAAAATGCACTAAAAACTGAAAAATAATTATTATATGTCACTTTAAATAAAATCGTGGGGCAGGATGTTTCATAACTGGATATGAATCAATTTAATACAGAATCAAGCGTCGAAATGAGCGATGAAAAACGATGAAATATCTTCATTGCAATTCTGAAAAAATTAAATAAAATCGTTTAACTTGCATTTTTTTTTATTAATTTTTTTCTAACTCACGTCACCAAGCTGGAGCCTTCAGAACATAGATGAATATGCTTCGTGTGATGAATGATTGGTTACACGAAAGTCGTACCCTTTTTTTTTTGTAACGAGTCACAGTACTTGACCCAGATCGTTTGCAACCGCGGGGGTAGGAAGATAGGAACAAAGGCAAAGACAGCGGGAAAATAAAACAGAACAGAAGAGACCGGGCAAGGAGAGGTGGAATTACAGAGAAAGCGATTGTCGAGGTTGTGTTTAGAGTAGAAACCACTTCCGCCGTAACAATTGATATCACGCTGTGTTCCTGAAATTAACTTCTTCTTTTTCATTAACGCAAACGCACTACTTGGCAATCGTAGGCCAGCATGGAGGTAGATAGTGTTTGAAATATGAAATTATTATTTCTTTCAAATTAACTACTGATTGTCAATTTATTTTCATTTTAACGAACAACATTCTCCTTGAACAATTCTCCGCGGCTAATAATATCGAGTGCTGGCCATTTGTGTACAATTGCCACAAGTTTGTTATTATTCTATTCCTCTAACAATTGAATAGCTCGTTCACAATCATTTGGACGACAACGCTGCGATTATACCGCGATGTCGTGCGAATCGGTAATGCAACCGAAATCGTGTTAGCGTGGCCTGTGGTGGCGGTTTCACAAAGCAAACCATTACTCGTGCGATGAGCAATCTGTAATTACAGAGGTAAACGTTCTGTTTGGCTCATTATAACGCGCTGAAACGTACTAATTATGGCATGGTCATTTCGCAACTGTAGACACCTTTTGTATTGCGTCCAGTGTTGCGAATTCTGTATTAGCAAGTGTATTTCTGATCGGTCTCATTGTGCCACGTAACAATATGTCATTAAGGAGCAAATAATTTACTAGATTCCATTTGATAGTATTTTAGAGTTCATGTGAACTTCAATTTATTGTATTAAATCTTTTGATATACTTCGTGGGAAGCACTTGTTGATTTTTTATGATTCCAAAATATTCAATATTTCTGCTGTTGTTTAGTTAGATTGACACTGAACTTCCAAGTGAAGACGATTTTACAGCAGGTATGTATTTTCGTTAAACCTCCGCAGATTGAGGCGCAAAGATTTATCTATGAAAATTATGAATATTCATTTTTTTCATCCTAGAGGTGTATTCGATCGTCAGTTAGAAAAGTGGATTAGTACTAATGGCTTGGCACATTGGAATTATGCAAGTTGATGAAGAAGCGATGAGGGTTGGAGATAGATCCAACGTTTTACTTCGAAACGTTCGGAATATTATTGGAATGGGCTAACGTACACCGAATTATTCCCTTCATCTCAGGCGTCATGACAAATCTGTTACATTCTTGGAAACTTGCACTGGCCGATTGCCAGTGTGCCATTAACCAGGTTTCTTCCAAATATGACTCATTTCCCTAATTCGACGTCTGCTCTAAAATATAGTTCAACTTAGCCTCTGCTCTAATTACGTACGAAATTGCCCTCTTTCCTTTATTTGGCAAAAAGACTATGTTTCATCAGCTTGCAAGTTGGATTACAAAATGTTAGTGGCTTAAATGTAAGGGACTCTTTTGTTTTTACACCGCAGGCTGTAAATAGTAGAGCTGTAAATATTTGAATACGAATAATTTCTTCGAATAATTCGAATATCCACAATTTCTCCGAATAATTTCTTCGAATCATTCAAATTCTCTGGTATTCGAATACTCAGAATATTTGCATTACGACCTTGAAATTCAGGGTCAAATTCTTTCATTGAAACGTATTTGATTCACGCAACGAGAAAAAATGTTAAAGCAACTATGTTTCAAAGAATAATTCAAACGACGAAAATGGTTGCTTTGACACTTTTTATCCTCCAAGTGAGTAGACCTCATTAAAATAAAAAAATTGGATCTTGAACTTCCAGGTCGACATAAATTTAATAGCAATTTCTTTTTACGCTCTGTACGTGGGAAAATGATGACCTTAACCCTCTGCAACTTAATGAAAAAAGAGTCGGGCTTTGTGCAAATTTAGACGTAAAAGGGAAAAGAGAAAAAGACGTGTGAAAAATAGCGATTACCTATACATACTGAAGTTATCAGATGGACGTTTTAGTGATTGGATGTAAGAGAACGCTAGTGATACAATACTTTTAGCCTACTTCCCCGCTGGGGAGATAGAGCTCGCGTGCCTGTAAGTTTACACGAAGATGCGGGAGCTAGAACAGTGAGGTAGTTAAACGGTGCGGTGGGAATAATGCCTCATTGGCCTTCAGCGACTATACAGCAGTGGGTTTTGCGCTGGCTATGTATAGACCACTGGTGTTGCCGAAGTTTTAATCGAAATTGATGGATTAGCACGCAAGATGATTATTTTGATTGGTTACAAGGATCAATAAAATTCTTCCGTTTAACGTGTATCCACCTCTCAGTTTGGAGAAAATCCTTCTATCTGCATTTCGTAAAAAGTTTCTATTACATATTCGTGACGGTACTGTATACTAATACTGCATCGAGTGAATGTATAAATAAATATGAACAAATTTTTATGAAAATTACTTAAAACTAAGATAAGATGCAATAAAATAATAGTGTAACTGAGGAATGAAAACAAAAATGGTATTTCAATTTTAATGAAAGTAATTTGTGTATGGATATAAAATAAGTTTGCAACTAAAGAACATTACTCAACTGAAAAATTAAAAGTGTTTTCCTAAAAGTAAGCTTGGATGAAAAAAATTGTATTCTACTCTTTTGATTTATTTTGCATAAGGAATCTCCTCCCCGCTTGTTTCGTTCTTTCGATTGCACACTATGTACATAAGTAGCTTCAAGTACCCGGCCTTGCCCGAGTTATATATCTTTTTTCGGTGAAGGGGAGGGAGTTTTTAAAAAGATTTCTTAGCAACCGCCTAGGGGCTAAAAGGAACCTACGTACCAGATTTCATGGTCATAGGATTCGTGGTTCCAGAGAAATCGTGATGAGTCAGTGAGTGAGTCAGTCAGTGAGATTTGGATTTTATATATATAGAAGAAGAAGATTTAGAAACACGAAATGCATAAAGTACACTTTTGTATGGAGGGCGTTAAAAACACCTAATTTTAAAAGTCAGCCGCTGTTCGTAATTGTTTGCAAGTTATAGCTTACGAAATCTTAAAAATAAGGCATATGGACAACCTGTAAATCGAGAATCGCAGCTGAGTGCACAGCAGTATATTCCATTTTGATTTTGTTACTACGGTATATGAACGTTAAGTGATATCGCCTTTTGTGTCTGTAGCTGTGCGTCTGAATGAGCGTGGCCTGCGCGAACAGAATACAAAGACAATGGAGCGTGTGAAGGGAAACAAAGCCACGTAGAGGATTCCATCAGTGAACGGTGCAGATAGAGGAGAGCTTGCAGTTCTAAAAACTGTCCTGCTGTCAGTTGAAGTAGAGATGGGAACGAATTAAATATCGAATGAGACAGTATGACCGAATTCGATACCGACTGTTCGAAGAAAAATAGATGGCAGATCGTAGAAGGAGGTTGATCTCGTTATGTAGGTCGACCGCGGGTTTACTTGCTTGGATATCGATTAAAGGTTCAACTCCAATTATAGCGTGCAGATGAATAGGCGATCGTTCTGTGTGAAACGATTTTTCTAACTGTAGAGGACCGATTGCTGTTATTGTGCGCTTGCCATTTCTTTTTTCAAACATGTTCAGGTGATGCAGCTATCGTTACAAGAGATCTGATAAGAACGTACAAGAAACATGGCTACTGGAAAGGGTTGCCCACTTGATTTCTGGAAAATATTGTACTGAAAATATAGTACATATTGTGAAAAAATATAGTACACATTGTGAAAAAGTATAGTACAATTGTAAAAAAATATAGTACAATTGTAAAAAATATAGTAGACATTATGAAAAATATAGTACAATTGCAAAAAGATATAGTACAATTGTGAAAAAATATAGTATACATTGTGAAAAAATATAGTACACATTGTTTAATGTTGATATAGAATAATAAGGTTCTTTCTTTGGTAGATGTTACTAACTAAAAATATATTAATCAAGGTTTATACTAATGTAAATTATAATGAGTAATTCTGAATTTAACATTACTTAAATAAATAAAATATGTTACACGCATGGGGTGGATGGATTATTTTGTAACTATTAGCGAGTAAGAATTATTTCATGAAAATAGAATGTCGAATTGCAAGGCCAATGGCTGTAAATTAACGTAACGAACGTTCCTGAAAATGATCGTGCAATTCGCGCACTCACTTCGCAATAACCGCGATCTATTAACTATTTGGATGCTTCCAGCTTGGTTAGCTCACGCGCATCGAAAATTCACCGCGCGGACACATCCACACAGACATATGTGTATACGTCATTGCACCTTTGGCAAATTGTTCAAAGGTCAAATGCCTATCATAGCTGTCTATTAACGACGTCTTGGCTACCAATAGTTATATTTATCCCCATCGCCGCTTCCAACGAGTTGTTGTCAGATCTTATTTCAATTAAGGACATTCTTATATTTAAAACTGCCGTGACCTATACCTTACTTCAATACCATTGCAGTTTGTTAAATGTTGAAATGTAGTAGTTAGTAGTATTCTTTTGTATTATAAGAGCTTCACAGATTTTTACATTAAAAATTACTTTCCCTAACATGTGCCCTTTGTAGTCATAACACTGTATCCCAAAAGAAATTAACTCACAACTGATACTTTTAAACAATTAGGACAGAATTATTTAGTAATAATTTTATTGTTGAATTTGAAATTTGAAAATAAATGGTACTTTATATGTAAAATGGCAATGCAATTGTTTCGTGAGTGTTGAAGTGGTAACAGTCTCAAAAATTATACAGTACTGTTGCAATCGATACGATTAAATAGTACTGTAAAATTCGTTTCAGTCGTGGTTACTAAATTTGCGTATCTTTTGTAACTGATACCGCAATGAAAACTGAATTGCGTATTAAGATACCACTGTAAATATTTTTATAATATTTACATTTCATATGAAACATGAAATATAATTTCATATATAATACGAAGAAAAATAGTATATTGCAATTTAGAATTATTACTACCTGCTGGTAAAAGCAAGCTGCATTGAAAGAAATATTCATTCTGTCTACAGCCGAACAAAAACTATTCAAAACGAAACGCGAGATCGTTAAGTTTGAAAGGTATGACCAGCAATTTGGCAAATTAAGCACTGCACTCAAGAATGAAAGACTTGCACTCGTTAACAGAAACTGGATCGCTTTCCACCACAACATTTGACTGTATGCATTAGTATGCAACAATCCCAGCGCAAAGAGAAACTCTGATTTGGAAAGTAATTATGAGTTGGAAAGTAATTAAACAAGCGTCATATTCTCCTGCCTTATTGTTAGTACGATTAGATTATCACCTGCTCCTGTCGTTTTAAATCGTTATAATGTAAATTCGCGATACAGTGAAAGAACAATTAATTTTCTTAAAGTGAAAAGACACTAAATCTCTGTGTTTTATTATTACGCCAGTATCAATCGTTATATCGTAATCCATATATCCTATCATATATCCAGTAACCAGTTCTTTGACCACAATACCTAGAGCTTGTAGAGTCCATTCACTAAAACGGCGGTCAAGTGGGCGGGCAGATTTGATAAGGACTCTGATCGATAATGAAGGAATTCGTTGGCTCGCCAAGAGGTGGTCAGGCTCTTATTACGGTCTTCAGCGCACGATAACCCTGAACTCTAAAGCCCGTTTGCTTAGTTTAACACGGAAGTGTCCAGGTTGGCCTCCTTCTCGTGGTATGAGTGCAAACAGCCGTTTAAAAATAATTCGAAAGCGAAAAGGTGCATCGAGCTCATAATTCTGGGTACAGTGCACTCGACCCTCTCGAAGATCGATTTCACATCGTTGTTCCTTCTCATTCTTTTTACGCTCCTTTCCTTCTCCTCGCAGTATTCTACCTTATTACCCTTCTATTATTTTTCTTTCGCCTGCCTCCGTGGACGCTTTCCCGGTCCATTTCTATAGAATGAACCACTTAAACGCGACTTAGGTTTCAAGTGGGACATTTACTTTACTGTTCAAAGGAAACCGTGTGTCGCGAATGGGCCATTTTCATGCAACTGATTTTGGTCTCCTTTTCCTCAAATGTATCTACTTGCATTTTCTAAAAATCTTCCGCAAAGATGTGGGTAATCGTGGGTAATAGAAACGTGCAAAATGAATTTTTTTCAACTGTATTTTTTCGAATAATTATAATACACACAATCGTAATTCGAATACAGCAGTAACAGGAATTTTTTCGATACAAAAGATATGTCAGATTAAGAGTTGTAGTAAGTAACTTTAAATTGGCAACACAAACGGAAAAGCTACAGGACATAATTTCCGGATGCAAAAAGAGATCGAAAAGTCCTTTACCGTTTTGGGATCCGAAGCTTCGTTCTCTAGATATTAACAATTGAATATTAGCAGTCTAATTTCCGGGACGCGCAGTTTACAGCCGAGTCAGCTGAGCGCGGGCCAGTCACCGCTCACACGCTACAGCACGATCAGCTGACTCAGCTTTAAACTGCGAGCTCGGGAGCTTGAGGGCGCTAATATTCAACTGTTAATATCTCGAGAACGAAGCCTCGGATCCCACAACAGTAAAGAACTTTTCGATGCTTGTTTGCATCAGCATATTGCATGTTCCGGATTGCCTCGCAATTTTGGGACGCCCTGTATACTTAATCAATACAGTTAATAATTGCAGTCTAAATTGCTCTGCAGATAAATTGAAATATCGAATAGGGGAAAGACTGTGTGCCTCAATAAGAAAATGTGACGTAATGCGATCCATTTGCCCTTCTGAGTGCCTCAACCCTCAACCCTCAACTTGGATGACACTTAGAGTCACTTTGCAACCAGAGGATTTGTCATTAGAAAAGCAATCCTCTTCCAGTTACTGGTACGACAGAAGTTAAGGAATTGGAGGTCTAGAAATCAGGAGGAAAAAATTGCAATCCTGGAAATTGCAAAAAGCTCGGAGTATAAAAACTCTTGCTTCATATACTTTTCTGACACTTTTATATCTAATCATCTAGTATTGAAATGATATAAAATTGCTATTAGGCATCCGCGAAGACAAACAGCCTGTTTTATTGTTAAAAGGAGGAACTATCTGTGCTGTTATATAATTCTAATATTCTGCCAAGTAATTAGTAACTGGTATTTTTGTACTATTAATAGATCTTATACACCTGAGACTGTGCAGTCGCACGGAAGAAGTAGCATGATGGTAAAAGCATAATATACAAAAAATACGTTGGCTTGATGGTAAAATTGACCAATTATTTTGTAACATTTTTACAACAATAGATTAGTAAAAATCCATATGGGGAGAAATTTACGTATTTTGTAATGCATAAATTTGAATATAAATCTACCAGTAGAATTTCATCGAATATTAGATACGTAACACAGAAAAAGTATAGAAAAGATTATTCAACAATGTGGATGAAAAAAAAGATGCCAGGATGTGGTAATTGTGATTAGGCTGATGTAAAAGAATGCTTTCAGTCCGATAAAGCTTAATTAATTGACGATGACATTGTACATGACATTGCATGTGCTTCGAATAATGTAACGGAAGACAAAAATAAGCTTTAGAAAAGGACTGAAATGGGACGAGGTGAAAAGAGGAATATAGCTTTACTGAATTTAGTTTTCTAAATAATTTGTGAATCCATCGTTAAATAGATTTGGGAACCAGAAATTACCCAAATCGTGCATCAATTTATTATTTATTATTTCTATTGTTAATACCTGTATTCTTATTTTGACAATATTTGAAGATCAGTATCAGAAAGTAAATGTGCTATTTTCTGAAAATTTGTTTCTTCGCACACTGATACTTTCCTGTATGTATAAGTAGAATACGCAAACACAAGTATTAAGAGGAATAAAAATAAAGCATTGGCTCATAAGTAGAGGTAGTATTGAGTTGGGAAGTTAACTATAACAGGAAATAAAACAGCGGGGAACAGAGAGAAGATAAACAAATGTGAGTGTGGTAGAGAAAGACAAATATACATCTAATGGGGGAGCACCGACCAAAGAAGCATTACGAATGCGAGAGAAGAGAACTCAGAGAACCTACTAAATGGGTGTGCTAGACTATGTTACAGGAAGAAGAAGAAAATAAACAATCAGATAAATAATTGAATACGAATTGCAGATCTCTAAACGAATGTTTTGAATATTTTTCAATATTATTTTAGTAAACACCTGCGATCGAGATATTTAATCTCTCCAATAAATAAGAATCATTCTTTCTTAAACAATTAATAGGATATTATTCCATACTATACTGTGTGTATCTACTGTAATGCTTGTTTAATTAATAGTACTTTATGTTTTCTGTTTCAGGTGGTGTTAGTTTTCATTCTCAGTATAGCGTCGCTTATAATATACTTCATCGATGCCTCCAGGTAAGAAAATAATTATTTCTGTGGTTAAAAGTTTTTTAGTATTTAAATTTTAAGTTGCACATTTGAAGGGCCAACTTCAGCTGATTTCTAATTCGTACAATTAATGATATAGTTCATTACTGCAGAGTATTTATAAAGGGAGTCCTAAGGTTGGAGTCACCGATTTGACTAAAATCTTGTACATAGTTAATCCATGACATTATTGTACGTGTTGTGCACTATCTGTAAAATTTTAACCAAATCCATGACCTGAATCTCCTACACTCCGCTTGTTACTTCTGTGCTATGATGCGCTCAGTCCACATTCATCAACTCTCAATTTATCCCAATAATTTTCTTTGCACTACGTGCTGTGTGAAGAAACTCTTGCCGAAATATAAAATAAATTTTAAAATACAATTGATTCACATCTTCCTCGATGGGATCATAACAGAATACTTAAAACATTTGTAAGCGTTAGCTAATGGTAAAATAACAGTTTCGTGGAACAATACAGTAATTTAAGAAAATACATAAAAACTTTTACAATATTAAAAAATGTCCAAACCCGTCACTTTACAAATATTTTTGAAATAGGTGTTGAATAATCTTTTATAATACTATTATCATTTCCATTAATCACATTTCATAAAATTTAAAGGAGCACCTAAAAAGGCTTCAATTAATATTCCGCATGTGTCAATTGTATGTTACAGCGAAGAGGTGGAACGTTGCCAAAAATGGAGCAACAACATTACTCAGCAGATAGACTTAGCTTTCAATATATTTTTTATGGTCTACTTTTTTATACGCGTAAGTGTAATCACTGATAATAATTAATCAGTTATTAATTACTAATTTAATTACTAATAATTCACTTCCTCGCCGTAGTTTATCGCCGCCAGTGACAAGCTGTGGTTCATGCTGGAGATGTATTCGTTCGTGGACTACTTTACGATACCACCGTCCTTCGTGTCGATATATCTCGATCGGACATGGATCGGACTGAGGTTCCTCCGAGCTCTACGACTGATGACGGTCCCTGACATCCTCCAGTACCTAAACATTCTAAAGACATCGAGCTCCATTCGTCTCGCCCAACTCGTATCAATCTTCATCTCCGTCTGGTTAACAGCTGCTGGCATCATTCATTTGGTAAGACTTCCTACATTCGAGAGTATTCCCCTCGTATTAACACTTTGAATGTATAGCACGAATTTGGAGAAGTAGCCTCATGAAAATGCACCCACACCACTCAAAGTGTTGACACCTTATCTGTCGTTCTCACGTATACGTAAATTCATGATCCTGTAAATTCATTTTCTATTCGAGATTCCGAGAGAATATGTTTTTCTATGCTTTTATACAGGGTGTTTCAAATGTTTTTATCACTTGATATATTTATGCTATATTTCAAATTTCATAAAAATGTTTTCTAAAAAAGTTGAATAATTTTGTGGGAGCCAGGGGTGGATTTGTATATACGCTAAGTGGATTGAAGCCTAGGGCTGCAAATTTGGGGCGAAGAAAGTCGGAAAGTTTTAAACAGAGGCTTGAGACCATTTTAAAAACAATTCACGTTCTTTCCATATAGGAAGTTAGCAATAACTCAGATATGAGTTCTCAAATTAAATTTAAAGTTGTCTCAACTCTTTTGAATTAAAATATTCTATGAAATTTCACAGAACATGCGACAGACACTTGTTAGTTTAGGGGCGCTAAATCTCCAACTGCGCACATTACGCTACCATACAAATAAATGTATACTTAACTATTTGGTAAAAATGAGGATATGAAACATGTTCGCTACATTCTATCAATTATATATGTAACCGTGATACGCGGGGTTACCGGTGGGACGGTGGAGGTACCGTATGGCCAGCTCAGGACGGTGGTCCAGGGCCGCCGATCGAATGATTGAACGCAGGAGTAGAGTAGAGTACGACAGTTTATTTAGTCTTACGGCTACGTACAAAAGATCCCGGCCAGGTCTATGCTGGCACACAGTGTGAGGACGGCTTAATGTATATCGCGGGTCCCGGTGTGTATCGCAGCGCACGAGTCGGCGTGGGTTCCGGCGCGGATCGCGGCGCGTATCACGGCGTGTGTCGCGGCGCGTGTCGCGGCGCGTGTTCGGTCGGTAACGATGCGGCGCGTGTTCGGTCGGTAACGAGGCGGCGATTGGGGGGGGGAAAGATGGTTTTGACCGTTCGGTGTCCTGGCGGGCCAACCCTGCCGATGGACCCTAGTCGAAGAGTCTTTAGTCCGGTCACCCAGTGGGCACAACCCGTGGGTGGATCGGAGACTGTGGAGACGCTCTCGAGAATGGAGATAGCTCCGTTCGGGAGATCGATGGCGGTTGACGGCCTGCTTCCAAAGGATGGCTCACGCTGTCCTATTGGGAACCGTGGAGGTTGCAAAAATGGTACGCAGAGATGCAGTCTGTCGACACACGAAAACTGGTGCTTACACTAGCGCTTGTCTTTCGCAACCACGAGTGTCTGCACAAGAATGTGGAATCGAACAGGATGCCTCTGGGAGAGTTGTACTATGTACGGTCGCTTCTAGGCGGTCTCTGTCAAATAGGCCTATGCCCTCGGCTTATATATCCTCGTCCGCGGAGTTTCGGCAGCGAGAGAGTTAATTGCTGTGTACCCTCTCGCGCCTATTCTCGGAACCGCGGACGAGTGGTGGGGGGCAAGACCGTTCGCCACGCGTGGTACGCGTCGTTACGGTGAGGCGCGTGGTAGGGGGGGGGGGCAAGATCGTCGTCCTACCGACAATAACTCGTTACATATATGCAAATAATTGTTTAAATAAATTTAGATTTAAACAATGTTTCTATTAAAAGCATATTACACCTCGCTGGCCATTGAATTATAAATATAAACTTCTGTCGCTTGTTTGCAGCTTGAAAACTCAGGGGACCCGTTCGAGTTCACGAACCCGCAACAACTTTCGTACTGGACTTGCGTTTACTTTCTGATCGTGACAATGTCCACGGTAGGATATGGTGACGTTTACTGCCAGACGGTCCTCGGCCGAACATTCCTAGTATTTTTTCTACTCGTCGGTTTGGTAAGCCTTCTTTTCATCTTCTTTACATAGCCAAAGTATCAAAGTATTAATATGTATATCAAAATGAACAACCCTCTACAGTTCACTATAAAAAAAACTCGTGCAAAAGACTGAATGGCCTGATTAAAAAAAATTCTTTCCTTCAAAGTCATATCTTAAGTTACTGACTTTGAACAGACAATTATCATTTGTACTAAAATATATGTGTACGAGCTCTGCGAAGCTAATATAATTAATTATCCTCCTAATTATTCCTCGTTCAAAAGTGCAATAATTCTCATTTGAAACATTATTTTGAATAATCGATAAGGTTCAAACGTGACCTCGTATCTTCATCTCTTTTCTCTGATAAGTGAATCGTTAACGTTCAACTTGACTCTCTATGTCAGTAATAAATATCACAGCTCTACCATTGACATGGTAAATTGTCGTAACAATCGTTTGGCTGCATCAGCTTCGGAACAATTCGCAGAGCTCGTCTCATTAGTGTAGAACTATCACGTTCGCTCGCCTCGCCAAGGATCGTACGTCAGTAGGTGAAATTGGCGAGGCAAGCGGTGGCCGCAAGATTTACTCTTCTCCAGATACACAAGACGGTGAACATTCTGAGTGCACAGTGTTCTCCAGTCGATCGTCCAGCAACCACCCATTCTCCCTCGAAATACATATCGTAAATCTCAACTAGATTCCGCGCTCCGCGAAATAAACTTACAAGATTGCATTGCCTGTTCAACGATAAAATATTAGGTCATCCCATGAACAATGCGTACATTCCTTTGTATTTACTGAAATCTGATTCATGATTGCTTCTATTACGTCACACTTATCCATTATTCATTGATTTCGTCTTACTTGCTACAATACATTACCACTCATCTACTGAAGCTTCAGTCTCCTCTACTCTAGAAATCTTTTCGTTTATTGAACAAAAATGTTGTAGAATATTTTCTCACTGTAGTGACCGTAGTTGCAAAACTAACTTCTGAACAGATAACGATTTGTTTTTAAAGTATCCGCAGAGTACTTACGTTAACTTAAGTGTGCCTCCTCATCTAAATTTCTTCTTCAGTTTTTGTAGTGTTCGTTATAATAACGAGTTTTCCCATTGAAGAAAATTCTTCCCCTATCCAGTAAAATTGGAGTCTGGTTTTCATCCCTGCTTTCGGGCGATTCGATTGTCCATAATGCAGCTTGGTAATGAATTATTTGAATGGATGATATTAACTTAAAACTTGGTAGTTTTTATACACCAGGAAATATCAGGTAGATCAGACAGAATATCAGTTTTCCATCTTACGTCACGAACCAACCCCAAAATGATTTGTGTTCCACGTATTTCGGTAGAGTTTATCTTGGGGAAACTTATGCAGCACATTTTTCCTCGATTGACAGATCTTGTTTAAGTTCCTCAAAGGTCAATAAATATTGTGTCACGAACAGAGCTAAACTTCTGAACGTACTCTTTAAGAGTAACCATCAATAACTTCGCTCAAACTGTAGAAAGTTTTCTGAATCAGAACTTACCAGCGTATGCAAACTTTATTCTTTTATCTACATTTTGTATAGCATAATTTGTCTTCGCTAAGTTTCATCCTTTATCCTACTATTTCTGTCTTTATTAAAAAATTTGATTTTCTTCTTACACTTTTTATTCTGGTGTAATGAAGTCGTCTTGCTATTATTATCAGTGTATTACATATACGTTTAATTCAGGGCGACATGGAGTATTCCTAACTGATTCTAACGTAACTTTGAAAACAGATAGAGGAGTAAAAAATATTTTATCCATGCTTGGTCTTTCGTTTAGATACTTAATAGGTTACGAGATATTTAATAATAGAAATGGCGCTTCGCTCAGTACTGAGTTAAATGCAGGTGACTTCAAACTTGTAGTCAGTGAAATTGAAGCATTGTGAGATCTGGATGTCCCAAATTCGAGGTCATTTTTAAGAGGACTAAGCGGTCAAATCGTTTGACAGTCAAGTATTTTTTTACGAATTAATTTCAAGGAGATGAATACAAATTGTGACTAAGTAGTGCTTTTGGGTAATGTTTATTACTACTATAAACTGTCAAAAAAAATTTTGTTTTTAATATATACATATATATGACGGCGCTACAGTCGTCTGATGTGTAGGCGTTTTTTCTGCGGTTTTGCAGTGATTGCAAAAAGCTTTGGATCGACGTGAAATTTGTACAACATGTTCAAAATATATTCCCTCCCGCACTGAACCTCAACACTGAAGTGTAAACTCTAGTTTAGTAAGACTCTAGTCTCCAAGAGAAAAAAACTATAATTTTAAAAAATATAATTTAAAAAATATTATAATTAATTCGCAAAAAATATTTTCTTTTCGAGCTAATTTGACCGCCTAGTCCCCTTAAAACACCTTTTTTCTTTACTTTCCCTAAATTTGTGCAATAAACAGAATTTTATGATTTTTATCATTCGAAAGTGGAAACGAAAATATATTAATTCTCCTCTGCAAACTTTCGTTATGTTCGTGACGTTTTCGTTTGCGTGAAAGACAAAGCATATTAGTTCAATATTTTTTGTCTATATACTTTCTATCTATACACCTGGAAAGTTTCGTTAGAGTCAATGAGCAATATATTATCCGATCCTCTTCTACACCTCACGAAATCGAATCCATAAAATTTCTATCGTTTCATTCGACGGTATACTTAGATTTCGCAAAGTTTTTATTCCACCATCCTTTCTCCATGAAATTCGCATTCATCACCCGTGGAATGACCTAATAGATTTTTCCATGTAACGAAGAGTCTACCGGAGGACAGTGTCATTCGTCGCGGAATCGATTACTTCGTTTGAACGACGATGCGCAGTGTCTGCGAGAAGCATGCCTGTACGCCGGTGTGCGTGCATACGTAAGCATGTGTAGCTTATCGATCGTACTTACGTATTAACTTCGGTATCTGAAAAAGTGAGCGTACCGGGTTCACCTGGGACCTCCATTGCCACCCTTTATATCGAGGGAGCGCCTGAGCATCGCCGTTTAAACGCGGGCTTGTCTAGCGTAACGTTTGTCTACGAATGTCTTTAGAACGCAAAGTACGCCGATGTCATAGTTCACGTTGTAAGTTATCGAAGTAGGTAGACGGACTGTTTCTTTTCTTTTTTTCTTTCTTTCTGTTTCTGTTTTTTTGGAACATGGCACATTCGACAAACCTTACGCGGGTATACAATAGCCTAAAGGTTTCCCGATGAAGTGAAGACTCGATTCAGCTTGGGTAAACGTTGAAGGAAATTACGCTGAGATTTGGAACAGTATTGTTATGAGTGTAATAGTTTGACGACTGACTGTTTGATCTCGTAGCTTCTTAAAATCTCTTTTCGTCGTAAGAGAGATGTGAAAAGTTTGTGAAATACCAAGCTTCGGTTTATGTTACTAGGTTATTATTAATATAAACAATAGTGTGATAATAAGAGAGTCGGGTCTTCACGAAGTATCGAGGACGTACGTAAAAGGACCAGCTTAAGTCACCAAACAGCTTTACACCTTCTCTCTTTTACATCAATTGAATCGTACCTATTTAAATTGTGTCCCATCCCCACGAGTCGCGTATATGAGCAGCTTTGTGCAGGGTGTAATACTGAGATTGTTTCAAGCTGATATTTCTAAAATTAAGCGAAACGTGACATATTTCTTTTTTAAGGATAGTTTGATTTTAGGAGAGACGTAATGTGATCAAACTAATTTTTTTCTACGTGAAAGTATCAAACGTATTTTGATTTCTTTAAATTGCCACATGTGTTTTCTTATTCTTACATTTGTAATCTGTTCTTTAACGAGTATGATTACCAAATAGTCATTATTCCCAAATAGGATCATTGAATTTTCGAAATAAAATATCTCGAATACTGTGTTCGATATTAAAACACGAATTAAATGGTGTTTGTCACTGAATTTGAAATCTAGAATAATTATTAACGTAGGTCTGATCGCGTACTGGGCACTTCTACTTAGAGAATGGTTGTCCAAAGCCACAAAAGAAGATTTTGTCTTCGCCTTTTAGCTAGTGTTCTATTATTTAAATTTGTTCTGTGACTTCGGCTATTTCATATCGCGAAGCACATAAAAGGGAGTCCGGAATAAGAGAACTCGAAGGAACGGCGTTGGCGGAGTTGGTTAGGCGGCTGACTAGTATACGCAGCGAATCCGCAAGATCGCGGGTTCAAGCCCCATCGCCCGAGGTTCTTTTTTTCCGCGGCTCTCGAACACACAGGAATTACGAAACCTATTCCCACACGAATTATTATACAAACGTAAGTATTTCGAAACACGTGATATCATTTAAAAGAATCAAGATCACTTTGGTATGTTGAAACCGTTAATTTAATCACGAAAAAACGTTCCCCTAGAAACCAAATTATCATCCCTAACAAAGAAAAATCTCATATCTCACTGAATTCCAGAGACATCGGCTTGCAACACTCTGAATTTCATCCCGTATGTGTCACGAAAAAGAGAAACTTCTTATCGGCTTACAAAAGCAGCTCGCGCTAGCTCGGTCCATCTGCACTGGACCGTCTCGTCTTGCTACAACGAGAAAAGAAACATAAATCGAAAGGGAAGCGAAACAAAAAAAAGAATAAAGACGAGAATGGAAAAACGAATGGATAAGAACGAAAAAAGAAAATAAGCAAACGGAACAAAAAGGAACGAGTAAGAGCTCGAGAATTCTCTATAGCGATACTGGCTACCTGTGCCTTATGCCTATACCTCTATGTGTGGCCGTAGTCGGGACCATCCTGATATTTCGTACAGTTATACCGCCCTCGTTTTCGCGTGTCCAAGAAAAGCAAACGAAAGATGAAAGCAAAGTATATCGTGAAACGCAAGGAGCAACGCGAAGTCCACCGGCAAATAGTCGCGCACTGGCCTCGAGATAGGACTCGCTTATCGCCTTGGACCCGGTCCAAGCTCCGAGTTCCCTGCCCTCTTCGCGGGAGTGCATGCGAGTTGAACACGAGATAGAGGCAGGACGATCGCGAGGGAGGTATACGATATTTTTTTATGAAAAAACGGAACACTCATGACGGTCTCCGACGGCGAACTTCTATCGTCCTCGTACCTACACGCCTCACTCTGTCGTTTGAAATGAAAGGGTCTGTAGTCCGGGTCGCGACGCCACCTTGCGCTTTAGTCTCTCGCGGGGCAAGGTGATTAGAAGAGGAGACTCCTGTACATGTAGTTGCTTGAAACTCTCTTTTCTCCAAAACCCCCCTATACGCTGTCTCTTGACTGCCCAGGCTTTCAGAAAGTCTGCTTTCGTTCAGCGGTCACACGTGTGGGTTTCGAGCATACCGGGCCATTGTTGTTAACGATGGTTGGAGAATTGCACAAGATGTCCTATTTTAACTTGTAACGTGGGCGTCCTGAAAAGTACGTTGATCCGAGGATATTGAATACGTAAGCATTACAGAAACTGGGAGATGGTCGTCGGTGTTTGTAGAAAGACTAAGCAAACGAAGGTTCTTCTGGTTCGCTTTGATAGTATTTATTATTCTTTTCTATTACGTAGAACAGAGAATATGCGTCGCGTGGATATTCTTCAGTCAGCTGGAAAAGGGAACCAGAAGTTCCTTCAACAGGTCGTTTGTTTTAAACGTTGCTATGTCTTCGATTCTGAGTTCGCACTTGAAGAAGGGTATGAGCGGAATATGAAAATGTTGAAGATTTTGAATTGTTGCTGCAAGGAATTAAATTTGACCGTTGAGATTTAAAAATCACTCAGTTAAGTTCGACATAAATATTTCTAGGAATCAATTACGTTTATTAATTTCAAGTAGCAAGATACTTCTTGTCATTTCACGAGAATGTGAATGTTCACAGTTTGCCAAGGAATATTTTTGAATATTTATGAATTCTTTCGACAAAGTTACTTGGAATTACTGGAAATAAAGGGGATGAAAAGATTTTAATCCGTGATCAATTTTTCTTTTTCATTGGTTTTTTATTATTTTCAGAAATTAAGAATACATAGGTATGTAGAAAGGATACAATATTTAATTACTAATATTTTTGCTAAAAAATATAATGACACGAATATAGACGCAGTAACACAAAATATTTGTAAGTTCAATAATTTTCGTTTTAACGTACTTTTGAAGATACATTAATTGACAGTGTACCATAGAACACCTTGTGCAATTTCGTTAGAAGTTTAATAATAAAGCGGCATCGAGAAGTTTTGAACCACACGGGACTATTATTTCCTTTCCGTGCCCAAATTTGTTCGTAACGGAGAATACGCGCACGGGAACTCGACTGATCGCGAGGCGCGGTACATTTGTCCGTAAATAATACGAGTCGGATTTGTTGCAGCAGCAACATTAATGTTCGGTGAATTACCAACAAATAAAATGGCTGGGTATGATACACGTCGTATCTTCACGACATGTCTTAATTCCTTATGGCAAAACTTTACTCTCCTTTCTACGTTTCAATTTGTTCGAATTAAGAAAAAAATCTCGCCACGCTCATTATCTGCCTTCACTTTCTCGAACGAATGTATCAATCATCACGAGCCACGTGGTAAATTGAATCACCCAATTGATTCGATTTATCGCAGAGGACTCATTTTACGAACTAACAACTTATACTATCAGGGCCCTCCACCCCCCACCCCCACCCCTGCCCACTCACCCCCATGTACGAACGAGCCTCGAGTCTCTCCAAGATTCACGAGTCGCGCGATGTTTGTCGAATGAACTCGACGATGCTGGAAGATTTGTCCGTGTTGCCTGTGATTCGAGGCACGTTGCTCTCTTCTCAATGTCCTCCGCCATTAATCCATATCGTAAACTCTTTTCAGAAGGCACGAAGTCTGACAAACTTTAGTATAACGTTGGTGTCTGTGCGAGCTTGATCTATGACTGTTTATTCTGTCTGTATGTCTGTCTGTTTTCTGCGAACGCTAACATGCTGCTAACGTGTTAGAGCGGAACAACTCCAGCCTGACCAGACTACCGCGCTTGTGCGGACGGGAGATAGGGGAGTTGTCCCCACCACTCGTAAGGAATTCTCATGATCACGGCAGTATTTTACGTAGAGCTGTTGATTCCCGGGAGATCCGGTACCTGGGTACCCGTAAGATACCCGGGAGATTGGGTACCTGGGTACCCGTAAGGTACCCGGGAGATCAGGTACCTGGGTACCCGTAAGATACCCGGGAGATCGGGTACCTGGGTACCCGTAAAATACCCAGGAAGAAAAAACTTTCTAGGTGGGCGGTACCCGGGAATTTTCCTTGTCCCTGATGTCTCACAGGTACCCGGGTACCCGGATATCTCAAGTACCCGGTCCACAGCTCTACTTCCACGTTTTAACCTATTGCGCCTTAAGCGTCCGCGATCATGAGGATCCCTGCTGAGTAGAATTCCTCGTGAGTGGAGGGGAACAGTTCTTCTAGCTCGCGCTCGCGCAGACGCGACGATCCAATCAAGTTGGCGTTGTTTAGCTGTATCGTAAATACGTGTTTGGCCGCTTTGAATTTTTGGTTCTCGAGACTGCTGTTGCGGAGCGTTCGACGTTCCTCTCCTTTCTTTTTTTTTGTCTTCTGTTGATTGCGAACATCCTTCGAGACAATGTATTCGCAATTCCGAGGGAAACATGGTGCAGGCTTACTTGAAACTTCTCGTATTTGAACGTTTCTGAGTGGATAATAACTACTAACCGTATTAGGTAGGAGGAATCGAAAGATCAATCGAAAATTTAGTTCATCGCTCCAGGATGCTATTTTCGGTTAATTGTCGAAGCTTGCGTCAAGGCGTACGATCTCTTCGTGCGACTCACGTTTGTTACTTATGTATACATCTATTTACTATCGTGTTTCGTGGGAACAAGGTACTCCAAGCTTGTCGCGGATTTTTATAGTTTGCAGCGGTATATTGTGCGGTTCGCTTGTTCGTCATTAATGAATGAAGTATATAATGTCCTCGTACCATTTAAAGACGAGTTTGTTTTGGAAGCTTCTCAAGCTGTTTGGCACTTGGTTGAAAGTATGATGTCACGGGGACCTGATGTAATCTATCTGATTCAAACAATAAAGAACCGCTTCAAACCGAATTCAGTAAGTCACACAGTTGAGAATGGATAGGATGACGATTTGGGTGCGGTTGGTGGCGTTAAATTTAGATGAAGACGTTGGAGCAGAGAAACCGAATCTTAGATGAAAAGTTTACGAATGGTTTTTGCGAAATAAATTTCTTCCCTTTTTAAAATTATTCATAAAGTCAATTAAGGAAATATAACTTTTAGTGAACAAATTTCTGTATACAGATGCTTAAGAATATTATTGTTGAGCAATTATTGTATTATACTGTTGAATGTTATTTTGAAAATTTTAGGCAATTTGATAATAAGAAAAACATCTGCTGTGGAGGCTACTTAGTTGATGACTAAAGATAGATTGTTTCTTGCAAAATACTTTAACGACAACAACGATAATCAATTACAAAAATTATTGTCAAGATCGCCTTACGTCACACAAAAGAAGACATAATATTAAAAAATAAAAAGAGTATCCAAGGTATTTTGATAATTTTTAGATATGCATTTCATATTATATATATTTTGTAAATTTGGTCTCATTAAAAATTATATTTCCAATAGAAGCTCGATTTAGTAGTCACTTAGTTTGGGGACATTTTATGGCAGTTGAATTTTTATCAGAATTAATCCACAAATTTCTTTCAAATTTCCATACGATAATGATCTGTATACGAACTCCTGCTTCTATAATACATTACTTTGTTGTGAGTTTTCTACTTAACGGCAGTGTCTTTAGTTGCCTGACATGTCTAATAGCAAGAGAGTGCATACATGTGAATTACTTGTAACTTGTAACATTACTCAAAATCGAAGGGAGCACTATGAAATCTTAACGTTCCAATAAAATCTCTAACCCATTTTACATACTTTAATAATACTACGCTAATCGTTTACAGTGGGTTGTTAATTCTTGTAGTATGGCAATAATAGGAATATTAAACATAGCGAACTTGCAGGACATGTAGTAGCGCTTCCCTCACAGTAGCCCTCTACAGAAAGACAGACCAGTGTTATTCTGATAAAATAGCGTGTGAAAAGATTCAATGAAAAAATATAACAGCAGATTCTAAATTAGAAACATGTGGAGGTCTGCCTTGCTCTAGATAGCCTAGATGTGCACGCAAAAAAATATTTAACCTCGTAGTTGTTTTAGTCTGCTTAATTTGCTAATATTAGCCGAAATGGAGTGCTCAAGCTTTTTTTATTTATGTTTTCTGCTTTACATCCAAGAATGTGACTTGATTTTTATTTTTCTTCCTGCATATCGGTGTCACCTACATTTTCACATTCGTACCTTCTTTACTCAGGGTGAAGAGCGATTAAGCGTAGGGAATGGAGGGGGAAACACCATACAGGAGCGGTGGTCATGGCACGTGACTGACGCAGGCGCAGTTTATGTACACATAACCACCGCTCCTGTAAGTGTTTCCCTCTCCATTCACTACGCTTAATCGCTCCTCACCCTGTCTTTACCATTCCATTTTCTAACCTCACCACATATTTTACACTCAATGGGGCAGTCATCTGTTAACTCTTCATAACTCACATCACTAGGAAGGTATATTTGTGGAGAAATATAATATCGAAATGTGTTTTTCAAGTATGTATAACGTAGGGTAATTGAACAAGCACGAAATATTGTTGCAGAAATAAAGTCAATCGAAACAAAATGCAATTTTATATTTCAATATTGCAAATGACTCATTTGGCTCTGTTCGTTGAATATTGTGTAAAAATAGAAAACAAATAATTTGACTATAATAATAAAGCAAAAAATAACGATCGTCACTAATTTTGAAAAATATACAAATTTCATTACACATAAATCTGGTATAACGAGAAAGTTAAAAAATATCGTATAAATAACAATCACTCTTTGTTTCGTGCAATGTTTGGTAAATAGGCGCCAATTGATTGTTTGCAATACTGATCGAAAAATTGTATTTTCTTTGTAAAATCACATTTCCCTGATCTAGACATATTTACCACCTCCCATCACTTATGTGCACTACATACTTATCAAAACATTTGTAAATATTTCATACAAAAGGTGTGAAAATAATTGTACTACTGGAGCTTCTACTTTCGGCAATCCTTTCTTGTTGTATCTGCTTAAAGATCTGTTCACGCATGTACCATTGCAATCTTATATGTCAATATAAATATACATCATCGAGCAAACGACACTCATTAATACAATCACAGAGCGACACCAACGACGAAATTACAGAAACTTATTGTCCGACTTCGGTATGTAAGTAGGGTAAACTCGGGTAAATTGGTGATAGTTTTAGAATTTCTCTAATAACTGCTAATATTTACATATTCTAAAAAGTGAGTCTAGGATATAATGATAGGCCAGACATCAGAGAAACAAATGATAGGTTAACAAAAATTTACTAATTATATTTAATTGAAAATATACAAAATTACGTTGTCATGACATGGTTATTCGGTGATAGCTCTGGCTATTCGGTGATAGTACTCTGGTAATTCGGTGATAGTTCTCGCTAGCCCGTGATATGGCCATCAACTACTTTTTTATTTTATTTGATATAATTTTACATTAGTTTACATTAGTGTACATTAGTTTATATTATTTTAAATTATTTTACATTAATTTATATTATTTTATATTATTTCATATTATTTTATATCATTGTTATTTTGTGTATAATCAATCGTTTCACGATCGTTAGATGTGTGAGACGTAAGGAAACATGGTTTCTGGCAATTGCCATTAGAATTTCTCAAACATCACAATTAGAAACGCAGGTTACAGAAACAGGAAAAATAAGAATTTAGTCACATTTCGAGTTACAGACGAATGAAAAAGTATCACCGAATAACCTGTACCACCAATTTACCCAAATTTACCCTACCGCAAACTTGAAGTGTTACAAAGCAAATCAAAGAAATCCATTTTCTTCTACTTCACTTCTGTCAACCGTAGTAGCACCGCATTCGAGAGTCCTTTTTCTGTAAATGTTAAAGTACCTCAGCATTGTTTCGCATCGAGCAAATTTGCACCACTGTTTCAGTAATCACAAGAGTCCCGCGGTATTACAGCACAGCTTTATTAATGTTTTCGTTGTCGAATGCGACTCGCCATCACGCCATCACCCTATCAAACAGCCATCACGAAGCCACTTTCTAGCCTAAGTCGTAGCGAAGGTCACTACGAGATTTTGCACATTTCCACGATCCAGTTTCGGCGGGTCAATGTCACTTTCACATCTCGTTGTGACAGCGAGTACGACACAACAATCGGCACTATTCACGGGAACAAAGCACACGGGCACACGGAATAGAGGAGCGCAGATCGTTTACCTCCCTGAACCGCCTTTCTCTCGCCCGTTCCTTGCCTCCCTCCCTTTTCGCTCTGCTGCGGCGTACAAATAACCGAGGAGCCACCGGATGTGTATATATCTGGCGAAAAGCCCCCGCTGTAAATTGCAACCATACATAGATGACCCAGTTTGTTTTAAACGGTCCGTAGTGGCATAGTATTTTCCAGTTATGATTTCTATTTGCAGGCAATTTTTGCTAGTAGCATACCCGAGATAATAGAGCTCGTAGGCAGTAGGTCCAAGTACAGCGGCGAATACAAGCGGGAACACGGAAAGAGGTATTACTATAAAATTACATCCTTCAATCCTGTCTCTTTTGTCTATTAACTTTTTACTTTCAGTATGTATATGTATATACTTATATACTATGAGTATACTTACACGTGTAATGCATAAACTTATACCTGTTTATATAATCAGTGACATGCGTTTATACGAAACCGTATGATACATACATATACACACACAGAGAGACAAGTTACACGTAAACGTACATTCGTATAGACACGTATGTACATATTCGTGCTCTTGGCGTAACCTGTGTTATCAGGTGTTGAAGTACTCTAGACGCGTACAGTCGGGAGTAGAAGACCTGCATAGGTACTCGGACCCGGCTCAGAGTCGGGCGTGTTAAACTGTTAAGGTGAATTTCCACGGAAAATGTTCGGGTTGGTGAAAATAGGCAGACCGGGCTCACGTGCCTCGGCCTCGGCTTCCCGTTTATTGTCGGCTCACCAAACAAATTCGCCGAGTCACGCGCCGTGGGAATTCACCTTTACGCTGCTATATGAAGCACAGCTTGGGGTGGGGGAACTGGAATAGTGTGCGTGGTACGAGCCTGCGCGCGCACACAACCTTACAGGTACCCCCACCATTTGCTGGCGAGCAACGTAAAGGTGCGATCCCACGGCGCGTGGCTCGGCGAGTATGAACTAAAACTCCCTGATCCAAGAATGATCAGTTTGTCGACCCCCGCTTGCTGAACTGATTTGACGAGCCTGGAAGGCTCGTCGTCCCACGCGCCGTGGGAGTGCACCTTAACATTTACGCGCTCGATTCTGAGCCGGGTCCCAGAACCTGAGGAGGTCTTCTGCTCCGGATTGTGCACGTCTGAAGTACAATATAAAATGTCAGTATAGGATTACAGTGAAATGTTGAGAATTAACTTTGTTGTTAGTGATTTAATACGTCACCGTAACAAGGGATAGAGTACTGCAGTATAAGATGTTAGTTTAGTTATTAATGAAACATAATTATATGGAGTAGAACATAGTAACTATTCACAAAGCAGCAATAATGGCTATTAATACGAGACCATAATCGGAGAAAAATGTTACGGATTATTGTAAGAAATTTCTCTAACAATCTTATTATTAGTTGTTTAATACAGTGAAACCTATAATGGAGAAACGGTAATTCTTTTCGTTTTTGAATGAGTAGAACAGTTACAATGGTGATGGTGAAAGATCCAGTAATGGTAGTGATGAAGTATACAAGGTGAAGAAAAATTGGGCAAATTTTCTAGATACAGAAGGTTCCAACAAAATTGACTAAAGCTGAAAGTATTTGAGGGAAATCAACAAAGAAGCCATGAAATTCACTTATAGTGTTTTGAAAATTATCGATGCTATAATAAATATGTAGCACTTTCTAATAAAATATACAGGGAATTTAGTTACAATTATATATTCAAAATTATCTATTTTTTGTATCAATGTTACTGTTAAATATTTAGATTTATATCTCATTTCTATACAAGTAAGGGCCTGCAATATACAAGTTGAGAAATTTTTTGTTTGGTAGTCTAAAATAAGCGTCGTGCACTGATTCTTCACTGAACGCTACCGCTAGGTTGCTCACCGCTCACTAAAAAATCAGTGCACGACGCAGGCGCAGTCACGCACACATAACCACCGCTCCTGTAGGTGTTTCTCCCTCCGTCAGTGGTAGCTGGAGTCTGCCAATCCCTGAATCAGTGAGCACCTACTGAGCGGCTACGTAGCGGTTGAGTCAGAAAACTGTAGTAGTATCCCAGGCTTAAATAACTGGGACTCATGGGGGCCCCCGTGTTCGCTGCCAGAGTAGTTTGCTACATGCTCCACTTTTTTAGTTACATATACTTTTTTACTCGAATCATTTATAAAACTGTATCATATTTTCCACTGTACTCTTTTTTTTCAATTTGTATAAATTGGGGCCCCAAAAGTCCCAGTCATTTATGACTATAGGTACGAGCCTACACGCACACTACTACATTTTTCCTTACCCGTTGCATGCCTGCGGTATCATTGGCATCGAGCTGCCCTCCCGTGCGGTTCTGGGAGCCAGCATGCCTGCCCTACTTGCAAATATCGATTTTAGTACTATCGTTTTGGAAAATTAGCAGACTACATGTCAAGCAACCTCTGTCGGCTAAAGGTGCGAATACTTTCTGGTAATAGTCCAACTAGCTGTCTCAAATTAGGGCTGATATTCTGTGGCCGTGTCGCAAATCGTAGCCTTTAACAGCTGCCAAGAACATTATTTTCTAGATTGTTGTTCAATTTGCTCGAATAGCTTGGAAATCAATACAACATCTTTATAAATAAACTAAAACTCACAAATAAATTTATTTAATAGTTTTTCAGTTATTTCTGTTAACCAAATATGTCCAACACGAAGATTTCTCGTGTTAGAAAGAATTGAAAGGCTCTTTAATATTTTGTAATCTGAAGCTTCAATTTCGAGATACAAACAGTTGTAGTTTTGCGGTCTGACTTGCGGCGCGCAATATTTGAATGTCTGGCACCGCAAACACGCATTCAAACCAGAAGAATACAGGTCATGCCCTTGCAGTATTGAGGTTTCAGTGCACTTTTGCAGTGTCTCCATTAGTATTTCATATCCAAAAAGTATAGGTTCCTCTTTTTTACTTTTGTGCTTTAAACCTTTTATATTATCCTATAAAATTACTTGGGTGAATATTTTGAATGTTTTAATATATACTGTTCAAAGTAATGCTAATAAATATATCTTCTGTCTGTATAGAGTCGTAATCAATCCACTTCGTTAGGAAAGCATGTATTCACTTCTCAAAATTCTTTAATCGCCCAAATATGCCATCCTCAAATTATATAAGAATTGTTTCTATATGAGAACCAACATTTCAACAGTGGTCAAAATCGATATCTTAATTAACTTCCACGTTTTGTAGCTATTATTCAATAAAAATAAATTGTATTTGATAAAGTATAAATTGAAAATGTGTCGGAAACCGGAATCGACAGTATATCAGGTCGCAATCCCAATCCCTGGAAACTGCAGGTAATAATAAAACGAGTACGTGTTTGCGAATTAATTCTCTATAAAATGTATTATAACCTTTATTGTTAATTAAATGTTTATATCATTTGACAATTTAACAGCGCTCTCTAGAAATTGTATCTCAATACTTTTGCTACCTATACCTTGGAAACGAAGTTTCAGATTGCTAAGTCATATAAAATAATTTTATTGTGTTCGACAGTACGAATAATCTCTGAAAAGCAATTTATTTAATTCAAAGTTAGACGAAGCACCCTGCATTACGAAACGAAGGTATATCGTCAAAATCGCAGTTGCCTGGATCTTTCACCGCACACGTCCGATAGCCATAGTACACGATAGCCATAGAAACGCTGCATCAAGTGAATGAGGTCGCGCATAAGTCAGGCTAACGAGAGAAGCACAGAGTCTTACTTACAACCATGTAGTTCTTCCTATGCATGTCCTTTGTACGATCGATGAGACTTGTTCGTTCTGGAATAATTCTGTTCATCGGGAACATTACTCAAGCACGAAGGATTGGCGTCTTTTATCGCACTTGTGTCTCGTTGAATATATTACAAGAGTTTAATGGTTCACGATTACGTTACGTGCCGCTGAAAGAAATTGGGGGAAGCTTGGGTACAGAATTAGTTCCAAAGCTAAAGAAACAACCGATTAAAACTACCAACCATTTTATCCTTCGCTACTTCGCAAATATTTTCTCCAAATTCTTCAGTGTCCACTTAAGTACAACAAGAGCACACATCTCGCAAAGATTGCACGGTCTGCCACTTTAGTCTGCTACCTCTAACGGATGATCACTCACACGATACAGAACACTGCTTCCTTTCAGTACCGTTGAGAACATATCGTCGACTTCACTCGAGACACGTAACACCAAGCTGTATGAAAACACTCAGTCGACACACTCGTATCGTACGATCTTTCTTTTACCAAATGGTCAGCGTTAACAAGACACCGAGTTTCGTACGGCTTGTTCGTCACAAGCTTCGCAGCTTTGGTACTCGACGGCACATCACTCGAGACTTGTGCACATCATCACACGCGATCAAAGTACAAGCCACACGCGACATATTACAGCGTACGTTTTTAGTTTATAGTTACTTCCCACCCCTGTCTTCCCTCACGGCAACATTGTTACCGTTCTTTTCTGTTTATTTATTTACGTAAGAGCACTCTTTACGGCAGACGATGTCGTTACAGGAATGTCGTTAACCACGCGATTGTGCGCCACTCAAATTGTAAGTTGTCCGCATCACACGCTACAATAGTGCCTGCATGTTAATCGAGGTCTGAGAATTTTTACGAGACTCTGTACGACGCTTCGTGAACGTGCAACACACGTTGCTGTCGTATAGAGAGCAGTGATAACTAGACTACTAATGGAAGGATCATCGCACTGTAACGTAAAATAATTGTCTATAAGGAACTAACGGCACTGTATTTTTGTAGTATAGTAGACACATGGTTTGCATTGTCTGACGATTATTGTTTGACGACTGGGGGCTGGAGGTACAAGAAATACAGATTTGTTTCCTTCGCCTCTGCAAGTCAGCCTCGTCGGATACTTGTGAAACGGGATCTACGTCATCTGTGACTGTTACGTGCAATAATCTGTAGGGCACAGCAAAAAGTCGAATGCAAATACTGTAAGTGAATTTGTTTGATCTCATTAAACATTCCTCTCTACTTTTGGAAGAGTGGCTGAGGAGTGGTTGATGAGTAGTTTGTATGGTCCAGAGTGTACGGTTGTGATTGGATGCGGATAGGACTAGGTTGGAAATGGTTTCGCAACGAGATAGAAGGGCGAATTTTTGCAAAAGTTTGGTGAGATTTGATGAATAAACGTGTTGAATATTGGACACATTTGATCAGCCAGTTTTTAATTATATTTTATCGAAAGAAATTTCATTTCACTTCGCCAGTCTAAAGGCTTTTTTATACGAATCACTTTTGTGACTCATTGTCATAGTCATTGGTATTTTTATATTTCTTATCTTCTCTAAGACAGATAACAATTCCTCCTGTTATGAAAATACGTTTTCAGAATAAGTTAAATGTTACATGGCAGTAAATAGGAATGTGATTTTTTTTAGTATAAACAAATTCTAGAATGGCTGTTGCAATGTTCTTCTTCTATATCAGGGAAATTTTGCCTACTTAGGTATAACGTTAGAATATAGAAACATTCTACGACACTATATATAATACAATCCCTTAGTTATTTCACGTTTTTTTTTAAATGTCCTTATTACAGATTTTAAAGGGCTGTCTTTACCAGGAAAAGATTGACGATAGCCTCAGTAGCATTATATTAAAAGTATCATTTACAATGCTGTATCGTAAATACAATATTTAGAGTCACATTTTATTAAAAAATGGCTGGTCAAATACACTCGATATTCTATTCATCTATCCTAATGATTCGACTTGACCTGATCGTAACCTCCCCTAGAAAACAGAGACGAAAACAATTAGGTACATCCTCTTTTTCATATTTCATAAAGTACTCATCGAACTTTACTTTCTGTTAATAGAAGTTACGTATTTTCCTTTCACCATTCAAACACACAATTTGATACCATTCTTACTAAAAATCTTATTTTAGGAATTCAATTATCATTTACGCTATATTCCTAAAATGGTTGTGACACCCTAAATGATCTGATAGAGCGGTGGTGGTTGTCCCAAAATAGGATATCGTTTAGTTTCACCGCAGACAAAATTCCTACGCATTCAAGGATCGTAGCCTCAATCTGCCCCTGTTAAAGGATCAAAAGAATCGAATCGAACAATTTGTGCATTAAGCAATTAAATAGCTTCAAATACCCAACGATTAAAACGAAATGGTTGCACGAAGCTTCACTTATTGATTATCGCCAGAAACTTAACTTGAAACGTGAACCTTAGTATCCCTCTTCGAATGCCACAGAACGACCATCTTGTTCGGTTTTTGTTAATGATTGAGCAGAGAGTGAAGCGTCGCGAGCGTGTACCGAATTTTAGGCGTTGCGAAGAGGCGTTCGGGGAGCTAAAGTACGATAACGGAGTGACATTAAACGAGACGAAAGCAAACGTATCAAATACACACACACTAGTCAACCAAAAACAAAAAAGATAAAAATACCAAAAAAAAAAAAAAAGAAAACACCAATAAAAAAAACTCAGGCTAGGGCTCTGTTCTGACGGCAACGGATGATTGTGGGTGTGTAGGCGGTGTTCGCCAGCTGGATCCCAGAGATCACGGAGCTCGCCGCGAACCGCTGCAAGTACGGTGGCCAGTACAAGCGCGAGCGTGGACGCAGGTACCCCAAAAATCCACCTACGTGGAAGCCAGCCAAAGATACCCCTTGAAACTAGCCCCCCAAACTGTTGTCCCAGTAGTCGCATAGATGCGAGGAGGAGCAAAGTCAACCTGGATAGCGAAGTGACCTGTTTACGCTCTGCTCGTGTATTTTTCTATTCGCTTAGAAGCCTGACGCTAAAATTCGGAATACCTTCACCACGCCAGAAGAATTGATGAATCGTGAACTTGCCAGAGACGAGACGAGTTATCTAATGACTAGACAGCGGAAGACTATCGACTCGAAGTAACCGTGCCGTTGTACTTCGTTTCTCTCGTTCCCGCAATCGTTTCTCACTGTCATAGTCGAAATTGTGCTGGTGCATCTTCTTTCGCGCGGAGGCTAGGAAATGGAAGGAAGCGCACTCGTTGCGAAGTATTTTAATGGCCGTCTCGCGTAACCCAGTTCTCAAAGGATGTAGCCGAGGAACTTTTTTAAATTCTCGGGTTCTAGCCAAGCGCGGTCCGCAGAGTAATGTTATCCACGGAATTTTTTGCACGGAGAATAATCGAAAGGCAACACTAGCCGAGCGCGGCCTTCGCTCTATCGGAGAACTCGGTCTCTTCGCGCGGAATCGTGCTTTTCGAAGGGGAGAGACGGGTTTACGGCTGCTATCCAGACTTTCACTCTCTGACTAGCGTAAATGTCCCTTAACACCTCACTTAACCCTGATCCTAATAAGTAACTGTTAGACAAATGGCATCCCCGAATTCTGAAACTCACTGTCCCCCTTTTACCATATCGCTCACCGTTTATTTAATGTACCTTGTGCTGACTCTCACCGCTTTTCTTACCCACTTTTTACCGATTAGTAAATACCTTGGTAACACGTGCTGGTATGCTTGGACTTTTGTGAAAAGAGAAATACACACACGTGTTTTATTCTTCTATACACACATGTTAATACACACTATAGTAGATGAGATCAATATATATTATTGTTGCATCTTTCTCTCTCTCTCTCTCTCGCTCTTTCTTTCTCTCTCTATCTCTCTCTATCTCTCTCTCTCTCTCTAGCCCTCTCTCTTTCTGTCTATCTCTTATTTTGGTTTCCCTTTCTCTCTATCTATCTGTGCTATCTTTATTAATCTCTATAAATGCGTTTGTTATATTATACACATATACATTCTATGTATATACTGCCTCTCACCGCACGGTTTCGAAAAGTAGCTCGTTTATTTTCACGACTCGTCAATGGGTAACCTCTTTCACCCGATTTATAGAGGCAGCGCGTGAGATTCGTGAGCTACGTGTATGTATATATATGTATATTTGTTGTTGATTATCGTCGATATACATATGTATATGTATATTTCGCTTCTTCACTATTTATATCTTCTTTCTTTCTACTTCTTTCACAGATACAATTTTCTTCTCTTACGATTGGGCAGGCTTTTTTGCTTTTAATTAATCGACAGGATAGATCGCCGGTTGTTTCTACACGCTGCGTCGATTTGCGCGCACAAGCATATTCCTTTTCTCACATGGTTCCCGTTTTAGAATAGCAATCGGCAACTTCGAGCGCCTGGTCACGCAAATTCTTATTCGACTTGCCATGCACAGAAGGTCGATACAGGCTCTATATATCTTACTGGGATTTTCTTGAGTGATAAATAATTTTGTTATGGCTGACAGCTGTAAAATTGCTTCCCTGTTAATTAATATTCTTTATCCTATAATATTTATCATAAAATTATTCTCAATTTATATTTTAATTCCAATTGGTTTATATTTGTTACATACATTATTTTACTTAATATTGCATAAGAGGATTATAATATATTAGGTATTCAGAATAATATAACAGAAATCAGGTTAATTGATGATCGATCCTAATAAATAGTTTTTATTTCCTCACATGAACATTGTTTGGAATTTTGTATTGGAGGATTTAATTTAAATACATTATATGTATGGCAATAGTTTTTTTAAATTCTTTTTACTCTTCAGAAATTTAATTATTTTTCATTAGGGTACAAATTAAGTTTTAATTCCTTGTTTCTTTAAAATATTCTACAGTCTATAATCAATTCACAATTAATATAATTCAGTGTTTAAATTGATTTGTGGTATCCAACATCACTAAGGAAGATGTGATCCAGGTATATGGAGACTTGTTAGACCCACTATGTACACTGTGATTCTAAAAATTGGGATAAGCTGTGATTCCTGTCTAAGTACATATAGAGTACGTTGACAAGAAAATTGTTAAACGGCATAATGAACACCATTTTCGTATAAAATCGTCTTCTTACATTATTCATTATTTTTAAACTATTATTTTATCCTTTTTCGAGTTCATTATACTCATACTTTCTACGAAATTCGTTGATTCTTTCATTAATGTGTGTATAAAATAATAATTTACGACAAATTTCATGTCTCCTGTCAGAAGTCTGTATTATCGTAGTGTTTAAAAATTCGATTATTACATTTTTCATGTCTTCGCAGTTTTCATCCTGATATTGCACTAAATTAGGAATGTTCAAGAACCGTCATACATCGACCACACCGTACGTGTGACAAAATGAGAGTTCACTAGATTTTTTTCTCCGAGGTCTTTTAAATAACAAAATATATATGCATTCTTTTGTTTCAGAGATTGATTTATACAGTGAACTAAACCACACTATTCAAACTGACGCATAACGTAAGAGAGCATGTGAGCCGATTTTGAAAAGTGTAATAGTGAATTGTTTGATCACTTCCTGTACTAATAAGGATCTTCGACAGAAGATATAGATTCTGAACTTATTCACCTTTTTCAAGGACTGTATAGCACTTGAGTATTTTGGGGGGTTAGGTTAATAGCAGCCTATAGCTGTACCTTGCCCTTTGCACTGTATCGTATTTTCTAGTGCAATAAAAACATGTATTATACGTTATTATATGTTACATAGTGATATTCAGTTTATAGCATAAATCACGCATAGATTCATTCAAGATAAGTGCAAAAACATTATGAATTAGATAAAAATCATATTATAAGAAAATGATCTTCATTGAGCCCCCAAAGTTTTACCCTCAACCAATCTTCTCTGTCGTTATTTCGAGCGAGACTATAAGCTGTCCCAGCTTTTAGAATCGGTGTGTACCACAGGCGCATGCCGTGAAAACTGTATGGCACCGTTGTCGCGAATACGATCGCGGTACATTCGCGTAAAGGTACTCGTGACATTTACAAATAAGGAATTCAGCAAGTCGAGCCTCCGTCCCATTTGTTTATCACGCCCGATCGCATCGATTGTTCCGTCTTTTCAGTGTCGTTCCGGCTACACAGCAAATTCACCAACGAATAACGAAGAGGCGCATCTTCCTCTGTTCCACGCAACATTTACATTTACTTTGATATTTCGATGAGAGATTGATGCAAATAGCAAAATGATCGTCTGATCGTTTCGGGAGCTATGCAACTCCTTGTAGATACACAGTAAACGAGAATCTTTCCTTCGACGGGAGAAATGTTATCTTGGGTTTCCCGAGGGCTATCAATTCGTTCGTGGGATTCAATTTGTTCTTTCCTACATCCTTAAGACTGTCTCTTGGGAAACTGTAACGCGCCTGGTTCGTGCAGTTTACTCTCATATCAGTGGATCGCAGCCACCACTCTGCAGGAGATAGGAAAAAGAAATCTGTGAAAAAGATTCTCTTTTATATTTCACTAGGAATCACATTTTGATCATGTTTTATACAGTACATCCGTCGTCTTATAGCGGTCGATCATACAGGGTGTGATGGGAAACATGGTAGAAGCGAGCACGGAGTGATTTCTTGTCACAAAAGCAAGTTGAAAATTTGAAGTAATATTTTTTTCCTAAAATCAACGATTTTTGAATTTCATCCGTTACGAATATGCTTGTATTTAAATAGGGCGTAGTTCGGAGACTTAATTACGAATTACTAGTTCCAGTTACGTTTGTGCTGAATGTAACAAAGTCACAAAACGACATATTTTGAGAAGATAAAACAGACTCCTGAATCCTTATTTTCAAATTTCTTTATTAAATAAATCATTGAAGATACTGACATCACTGAGAAAGTATAGTTGTACTATCTTGTACGAGGACTTAAAAAGGATGTTCAAAAATTTGTTCCGTATTCTCAAAACGTGTTATGTCACGATCGTTTACAAGTGAAAAAAAAAGTATATTTCATTGTTCGCACACCTCTGGATCAATGGAGATGTGTTTAAAAAACGTTCCGCAAAATTGATCTTGATCTCGAAATATAAGATTGTTTTTTTTTAATTTTAATGTATTTTACTCACTGGCAGGTTAAAAAGCGTCAAAGAAACAATTTTTATCTTTCATTGTTTCCAAAATTCTATCTCTTTTCTTGTTTCAGTGAGTCAAACACATCACAATAAAAAAATTGATTTTAAATCTCAAGATCATGGCCAATTCACAAATGAAATCTAAAATTCGTTTCCTTAAAAAATAATGTTTCTTAAAAAAGAAATATTTCCTTCAAGTTTTCCATTTATTTCTCACCGAAAAATTACCCCGTTCTGTTTTCACCACGTATTTCCCCACACCCCGTATTCGTTACTCGAGTTCCGTGTAGCGTAGATGACTCGGCGATCCTGGACGATCGCTGGCTCGTAGCTGTGGCCAGTAGAAACGCGCGAAAGAAAGAGTTGGGCCTGATGGGGTCGCGTGTGATCGCGCTAACACTTGGTTCTTTGTCTGTCGAGTGAATGGGAAAGCGCGGATCGGAGAAGAAGAAGAAAAGAAATGAAAAAACAGATGGGCCTACTGTGAAACGTGGCCGTGAAATTTCCTAAAGCAAAAGAAAAGAAAGAAAAACGTATCGGCGACCCGTAGACATTTTTGTTTTCTCTCTTTCTCTCTCTGTCTCTGTCCCTCTCTCTTTAAGAATTGAGTTTCTTGGTGGCATGCGTTAGTGCTCTGGCTAGCCTTGTAGAATTATCCGAAAGCAATCGAACCCATCGCGGAATGGCCTTTTTTTTTAGAGAGGAACCGACTTCTCTTGTTCGACGAACGATCGAGGGGAGAAGTCACACATCGGGGATTGAAATCACGGTTCTACTTTGTTTTTTCTTTTTTATTGGTCTCTTGCTTGACATAAACTAACTTGGCACTTGAACTAGAGCGCAGCAGTAGACGGGGTGCAGGCGTAGGCACATGCGGGCTGCTCTTTTAGGGGATTTTTATTAGTAGAAATTGCACGCAATAATTGCGAGACACAATGCTGCATCTGTACCTCCAGCGTCGAACGGGCCGAACACGGAGAAGGCGGACGTGAAAGCGGTCAGGCACGAATTAAATAAGCCGCGATCCAGCAGCCCGGTTATTCGTTTTGGCATGATGAAACGAATAGAGGAAGCAATTCAGCATGACTTATCGTTAATCGTTGAACGTATGACGGGTTCTAGCGAAGTTAATCGAGTTCAGTCGGACGTTTCTGACCAGTATCTTGTTGGATTTCATGTAGACACAAAACGATATGTATAGATATCGACATTTCACGTATCCGTTTGCCCGGTAATATCGAGAAAGCTAAAAAAAATGTATACACCCTGTAATACGTGCGAAAATTTGGAAGGTATGTCGTTCTGTCATTTTTTTTTCTCTCATCCAGGTGTTGAGTAAATTTTGCATGCACCATTAGACACCACGATAACCATATTCAGGTTCTCTGCCTTTTGTTTCTTAAAGATTTGCCGATTAACGAAGACAGTAATATTCTGATATAAATGAATTCATGGTGACGCATTAACTCGTCCGGGCTTGTCATTCTAATTCCTCGTTGAATTTGAGGCTCGTGGATCAGATGAATATGTAATGGGGGTTTGTCGATTATTGCAACAGCCTTCTCGTCGTTTCCCGTGAAACGCTCGTTCATTGTCCCACTATCTTCATTCAGACATATGTGTACACATATAGGTAGTCGAACTTCAGCCACATCGAGAAAACAGTCTCTCATTCTTCACCTCTCTTCGACATATTTACACACACCTACACACAGACACGCCGACACAAAACGCGCACCATCTGCAATTAGATACGATACACGAACACTTCGATCACATGTCGGTTCGAGATTTTTTTTGGACGCGGCAAAGCACAAAAGAGGACGACCAAACATGACAGCCTCCACCACGATCATCGCGTTAACATATTAGATGCGTATGTATATATACGTACATACACGTGCACACACCATACACAACCACTCACACATACACACCGCATTCTCCATATGTATTATATTATGTATCTCTCGTACATGTTTTCACACGTCTCGATGTGCATATACACTACTATGCAAAATACTTGACGACTCCACTGCTGCTTCCCGAGACACGCTACGGAAAACGATATTCCCACCTATGAAGCAAAGTTCCGTGGCGCGACGACCACGCGGCTGTGGCCGTTCTGTGAGTTAATCGACTCGATTGAATTTGTAACTTCTGACCTAATAAAGCTTCTTCGATTTTTACACTGATAATAATGCTAATTCGAAAATTATATTAATGTGAATATACTATTACGACCAATATTCACAGCTTCTTCGACAGTGTAAATGTCAAAGAAGCTTTGTTAGAACAGAAGTCAGAAATTCAATCGAATCGATTGTTCACAGAACGACCACGGCTGCATGGCGCTCAGTGGCGCTGCGGTCCGCGCCAGGGACCCTTGTCACTTGTGTCATAGATGGGAATAACGTTTTCCGTGGCGTGTCTCGGGAGGCAGCAGTTGGCTCGTCAAGTATTTTGAAGGACAGTGTATGCACGTTTGTATATAAGCTGATGATTCGAATTGGCACACATTACTGAGCGGAAGGAAAGCGGATTGGAGACAATATACATGCGTAGATCTGACACTAGCTCATGTCCCAAGAAACACATTTCTTTGATTATTTCGTAACGAAAGAAGTAACATGCGATGTATTATAACGCGATTACGCTCACAGACTTCGTTGCCGCAGACGCACCGCTTTTCCCCCGTGGATAATTTAGTTAAATCGAGATCAGTCGTCTATTGGCCTGGACTTATTAGTGGACCTGCATGGTCTGGATCAGCGGTTCTCAACCTTTCCCCGCAACATGCTACTCGATTCCAGAATGTTTCACCACAACACGGCGAGCAAAGATATTCACGCGACAACGTGGTCGTTGAAGTTTCGCGTGGTGCTTAGGTACGCTCAAGTTATATCGGTTGAAAACCACTGGCCTAGATACCGGGATGAAGAAGGGTCATGCATATTTGTGATACACAGGGTATTCACTGTCGTGACTTAATGAATTATATTTCTGGTCACAAATAAGATAATTTCTGGGCGTATCTCTTGTCTAATTGAATCTTTCAATTTCTATAATCGATAAAACATTTATGAATTAGTGAATAAAAATTCCTCTATCGTAATTGTATTAATTTTGCATTAATATACGAAACACTTAAGTTTCTATTGGTCCTTGTGGACAATTGTATCAATTATCTCATTTATTGTAATTATAAGACATTATCTTATTTTTGGTCAATGAATCCATCCATCAAATACAGCATACCCGATGTGTGAAACTTTTTGAAGGGGCCCATCGGCGATCCTTACCCAAAGAAAGAATACCGTAGAGTTTTAGAACGTGCACTTGCTTGAGAATTGTCATTCGGGACGTCATTGAGCCGTATTCGATGTGAACACGTGAATAGAGAGCATCGTGCATTCTCTTCGAGAAGAGGAAGAAAGAGATCCGCATTAATGTCGCGATACCGTGGCACGAGCCTAAACGACGTCGTGAACAGACTGTGCCTTTTTGTTTCCACTGTTCTGCATATTTATACACGCCACGTCGCTGGCGTTAAATGTTAGTACGGACGAGTGATCAACACTAATCCAGACCCTAACATCGCTCGCTAACCGCTCTCTAACGACGAGTTTGGCACATTGTGTGCCACGATGAGACTGCAATCACGATATCGCCAAATCGATACTTAACTAAGCGTATGCGTCTTATCCGATTAGGAGTTCTGTTTTCTTTCGTCCTCTGCAAGCTTCGTACGGTGAAGCAGCGTATTTATGGTAACCATGCGTCACGGGAAACTGTACCCCTCTTATACGAAGGCGTTCGAACAGCGCGGGTATGTCCCCTCGAAGCATCTTTTTTTTTTCAATCGCAAAGTGACGTCCGTATAATACCCGCTAAAAAAAAAAAGCAGAAGCGGTGCACGATATTCGGAAGTAGAATATCCAGCCAGCCTCGATGTAAAGAAAAAAAAACAGCCAGATGAATGAAAGAATTGTTGAGAACTACAAACCTTTTGTACCAAATGTGTACGCGTAAAGTTCGATGAATATATACATATATATATAACCTATCTGCCAATGGACTAGGTAGACGTGTCGGCACGTGTAGTTATCGTTAGGCCTAGGTGTAGGAGTGTAGGACCTAGGTGTAGGTAGCCTACCTACCCTGCCTTTTATTTGGAACGTGTTCGTTTCCATATATATTAACTATTTGGGCCGTGGCACGCATAGCGGTACAGCACTACTAATCGTGTCTCTATGAGTAGCCGCGCTGCCCGGTAGCTGAGCCAAAACTTACTTCCGTTCATAAGTGCAAAGTTCCTACCCTCGCCACCCCACCCAACCACACCCCCCCAAAAAAAAGAAAAAAAAAGAGCAAATAAGGTACGACCAACATTCGACGCATTAGCGATAACCACGACGCGACAGGACGATACCAATTCACACGGCACGACCGAGACTTATGTAAAAAAAAAAAGAAAACCGAAAATTAAGCAAACAACTGCCAAACCTTTCACACAAGTGTATTGATGCGAATGTTGTGTTCTGTTCTATCACGTGGTGTAGGCCATATTCGCCAGTTGTATCCCCGAGATAATTGACCTGATCGGGACGCGAAACAAGTATGGCGGCACTTTGAAGAACGAGCGAGGTCGCAGGTGAGAGACACAACCAACCAACTAGCTTTCCCGAGTTGAGCCACCTTTCACAACCCTGATTACTATCAGCTACCCCGATACTTTCTCGTATGATAACATCTTGTATATTATGTAAGTCTGACTCCTTCTCTTGAACCCGACCCCCGTGTCCCTTGCCTCCAGCACGAAGCCCACCCTCCCCTCCCCCTCCTCCTGACCCCCCACCACGAACTCTGTGCCACTGTTTCTGTCCGTATGCACCTGAACATCTACACGCCTCACAATTGCCTCGATGTCAGCTCCCGATTGTCCTTTATACGACTTCCTTCTTCACGGATACACAGAGTACACACCACATTATGTCTACAGACAAGCTTGAAAACTTCCTTGAACTGCCCGTCTCTTCTTGTTATATACATATCTATATATATATATATATTTAGAGAACAGTGTTAGAATCGCAGAATTGCAGTTCCATACCTGCTCTTTGTACTAGTTGTCAGTCGGCCTTCGTAGTCGGCAGTCGCTATCCTGGAAACAGCCCTCAACAGTACATCCTTACCTCCCCACCATCCCCACCCCCCACCGCCGTCCACCAACCCCATCAACCAGTCAACCAGCTAGTCCAACTGTCACCACAAATCTACCACATCCAGCAACTGGTGTTAGCTTGTTTGTTCACACTGATTGCACTTGGGGCAAATACGGCTTCGTTATACTACTATCATAAATTGTACGAAGAACGAGGAATTATTGATGTCAAACAGACGCAGCTTTGTTCCTGTAAGTAGTTCATCATGCCGGCCACGAAGCGGGCAAAAGTGCTGCAACTGAATCAATTTGTAGATTGATTGAAGAAAGAATATTTTATTGATGACATTGTTAGCTGAAGCAAGGTGATGCAATTTTAATTTTTAACGGTGTCCCTATAGCTAATAAAATCTAACTCCTCGTTCTTCGATATAATAGTCGTTCGATTATGACTGATCCAGAACAACGATAGCAGTGTGCCGGGTAACCAATTCGTCTTCTTAGCTTCGACGTAGATGTCGCTACTTCGAATCAGCGCTATGTTCAAATTAGAAGATCATTGGAATTCTAAATCTAAATTAATGTAGAGTTTGCTAAATTGACGTATCAGAATTTGCTGTTTGTAAAACACGGAATAGAGAGCACGAGTATAAATAAACATTCGAGCTGTATTTCCCTCCGAGTGCAAGGATCAATGCCCAGCATGTACCCTGCATTTCCAACATTGAATGCATACACTATTTACATATATATATACATATATATGGAGGATATCCCACGCAGCTGAATCGATTTGTGCCCGTGGAAACGGTCTGCCGTAGAAAAATATACTATCATGCAAAATTAAGTGGGTCTAGGTGCTTCGAATTACGACGATGCTACTATGTAAACTCACCATGTCGCTGAATGGAATTTTGTATTTTATATGTACCCTTGATGCAGTTTTTCATTTTTTGCGAGTAAATATTAAAAGTGTTTCTAAGCAGCAACTATTACTTTAAAACATAATTCAATTTTGAGCTTGCAAAGCGGTACTGGTGTCTTTCGCAGTCTTAAACTTGCACACGATCTTGTTCATGTTACCTTTTAACAGGCGAGGAGTTGCATTTTGAAATTTTTGTGTACACTAATGTGCACACGATATCATTTAATTTTGCTTTATAAGATTTTTGTCTATTTCAAACCGTTTCAATCGTACAGCCGGATCCAGTTGTGTGGAACATCCTGAACATATATATATATGTACGTACGTATGTGTGCGTGTATGTACGAATGTGTGTACGTACGTGTGTATGTGTGTATGCGCGCGTGTGTTTGTGTGTGTGTGCGTATGTGTGTGTATATGTATATATGGGTATATATACACACACATCTAATGTTGTAACACTTGAGTGTAATAACCTTGATGTTTTAGACAGCATTAATTATCGTTCTTACGTGTAATTCTTTAAGAAGGGAAAGTGGAAAAGTGTACTTTTGTCTTGGGTTATATTATACAGGGTGGGCCATGATTACAGTTGTTATCTCAAGAAACTGTTGAACCCAAAGGTGTAATTGCTTCTCATGTGTCGGGTATTCCCTGACATATTCTCGATCGGATCTACTATTTTTCTTCACGGTTCGACAAAATGTTTTTCTCTCGTTTTGGAAAAGAAAGTACAAAACAATCATCTTTATCTTCATCTTATCAGTTGGTGGATAACACTCTTCGCTATCCATGCTTGCGGAGACTATTAGAGGATACAAACGCTGAGGATTCAAACAAATACATATGAACTTTATAAGGCTTCCCTTGTCATTGTTGGGTTTGAAATCTATATTCTCACATCCTTTTACACATATGTAGCACTCCGAATTTTCTTCACAAGGATCTTTTACGTAATACGTGAGATAATGTTGTTGTAGCTTTTTTAGGACAAGAGGGAATATATTTGTAGTTTTCACAAAATTATGAAGTTCTTCTAATATTAAAGGTATATGCAATTGTTTCCAATTATTAAATACACAAAATAGCTTTCGTTGGCTTCTAAAACTATATTGAGCTTTGTAAAAATACTTGATGAAATATATGCTAACAACACATTACAATATTTGCATTTTCTATTATATTATTAAATATCTGAACATATGAGACATAAAATGTACGTAAGCACATTCAGCAAATAGAAAGATATCTTTTATTAAGTTACTAAAAAAATTCTTATGGTATTTCCATTTAGAAATACGTTCAGCTGTTCCTTTTACTCCTAAGTAAACCAAGTAGTAAGTTGCATTATGTTAAAAGTTCGAATGAATTATAATACACTACAGAAGAGTTACGTCTTCAGTTGTTCTTAAAATTTTTCGAGAGAACTCCTTGTACATATTCTATGACCCGCCCTGTATACGCTTTCTATATGTATGTATGAATACACATATATGAAGCTGTATGTATACGCATATATTGCTAATCATAATATGTTATGCGTAGTTTAGGTTTGATTGAGGGACTATAAGTGGGCTAACAAATGATTTGTTAGATTAGGGAAGAGCGTTACAATGACATGTACGTTTTTTTTTCATATTGATCATCGTTCATGATTGTGTCAGTTCATGATTTTGTGTCATGATTTATAGTCGCAACTATAAAACTTTATAAAACAACAAGAAACCCAACACTATCGGTAACGCGCCTGTTAGTCCCAACAAAATATTTTGAGTGTAGTACTTACTCATACACGGTCACGCACACGAATGTACAGTAAGTCACCACAGAGCACCTAATATCTCCATTGTGTTCGGAAACAAAGGAGAGATATATAGAACAGCATTTGGACATTGATGAACATACTATTTTTGGTACTTTTAAGAACATTTTTCAGGGCTATCAAGCTTATTAGTGTTTTCTTAAGGGGTGACACCACTGTAACAGCTTGAAAAAAGCGTTTTTCTGGTATTTTTTTTTGATTGGAAGGAAAGGTAATAGAACAACAATACTGGAGGAAGTTATTATGCATATATTTTGTTATTAAAAAAAATGTTATTGAGAAATATTAAAAATGGCGGCACTGAAGTTATTCCCTTGAGGCATGTTGAAATTTTAGTGCTCTGCGGCACGCAGTGTAGCTGGTGCAAATTTGAATTTGGAAAAAAGACAAAAATATCACTTAAATCTACATGTTTATAGCTAGAGAAATACGTAGGGAATTTTAAAAATATTGATTATTGTGTGATTAGTGAGTATTTGAATAAAAGATAAGCCAATAAAAAAAATCAATTTTCCGAAAAATTTACAGTGGTGTTACCCCTTAAGACGACTCGCACATGTTTGCCCATTGCATGTTGTAGCTGATTTTCAAACAATTTCAAACACTTGAATCCAAATGGGGGATACTTTAAAGTACAAAGGTAAAGATTTACAAAATGACGTCCCTCAGTAGCGGCACATAATCTGCAATTATTTATTCGAGTTTTTTTTTTCAAAATTTCTTGAACGGAAGCTTAGCAATAACGTCCAATTTAACCAATCATAGTGCACCTAGTCTAGAGACTTGAAAATTCTCTTCTTCACTATTTACGTTATGTTTTACAAATTGCACATTTAGCTGAATATTGGATCAACGATGATCTGAGCTAACTTTAGCATTATATAGCGAGATATGTTTTTTAAAAATTCTACGTAATCGGAAGATGACAGAGCTGCTGTGAATTCTAGAAAAAGATGGCTCTAGAGGAGAATAATTATATTCGTCATCTTGAACCCATAAACTGTCCAGCACTTTAGTCTACGTATTTCCCTTTACATTCAAATCCAACGGAGATATCGAGGTGTCCGATTCGTGACAACTTACTTTACAATTCGTAGCAACTTGAGCTACACACACGATAATCATCGATGACGTTACTGTTGGTCATTCCATTTAAGGCGCATAAGGTGTCGCACAGTGGGGTATTTCACTACAAAAGCTGGCCAAAAATCGATTTCAAAAATTTCGCGTAAGTCGTAAAATTTTTATATATATGTGAGGATCATGTGAGGAGCAATGTAGCAATTTTTTTCATTTGTGCAGTCATAAACCAACGGGCTTCGTTGAAATTTAAGGGATTTTAGACCACGCATTTCTTTCTTAACCATCAGCTGAAACATCGTTAGCTTATTAGTGATTTTTACATGTTGTAAGGAAAGTATGTGAATTCTTCCATTATGGAATCTTTTCAGGTAGGTATATACTACACTTTCCAAAAGGTTTTACTTTTTCAACATATATATTTGCATAGTTATTAACATTTGGAGATAATCGGGAATTTAGTAAATTTCCTTCACGATTATAAGATTTCATTAACGATTTTGTTATACTTCCCAGCCCTTCCCACTGCTTTTATTGGTGCCATTACATTTGATAAAGATTTGTGATCACAATACAAAAAGAATTGGTTCGCATTCCTGTGTTAACAGGTATGAGACCCATGCCATGAAAAACAAATAATCCTTTCGTCAAAGAAACCATAGAAGTGATTCGTCCTGGTGACTAGAAAAGGTCCTTGGACACACAAGATTCATGTTCCCATGCTAAACAGGACGTAACTGTGTCTTCCGACGAGGAGCCGTGGACATCATCATCAGATTGATCTCGAATTATTTTATTGTGGCACAAATATATTTTTGGAGATCAATACACTATTTCTATTTTTCATTAAACAACAAAAAATCATTTTGGCCATTTTTCTGCAATTATTGACGTCATATTGGAACTGCCATTTTGAATTTTGAAATTTGTACATCAGATTCAAAATCAGCGACCCCAAAAACCCTTGTATACCAAGTTTAAACAAATTCTAAAGCATCTAGAATTTTGGCCAGCTTTTCTGGTCAAATACCCCACTGTGCGTCGCTCCTTACTGATTGCAACGTGCTGTTTATCGACGATAAAATTTTTTGTCAGCACGAAACTTTCGCTAGGCGTGGCTTGCGTGGACATTTTTTAAGATGCGTCCCACTGTGCCGAGCACACGGAGGACGCGGCTAGCGCGACGGGAGGCGCTCACGTGGTATTTTCGAAGTCGACGCCGTGTATGCTCCGATGGACGGCTATTGCGACGGAGTAACGTTCGATTTATACGCTCGACGTGCGAATATTTTAAACTTCCCTCGATACATTACCTACGTGGGGCGATAGGGCTCGAGCAACACGTATATACCTCTTTAGAAATGGGTAGATACATAATGTCTACGTAACTTCTCTTATGATACACACATACACGCACACGCAACACGATATCCACATTCTCGACATTTTACACAACGAGTACGTCGGCACCATTACGGTAGATTGAAGGCCAATTCTGTCAGTAGGGGCTTATATGTTGGATCATGTGTTTTCGGGCCCATGCTGGATTCAGTAACACGCAAGTGATTTTGCTTCCCCTCGTCCCTGGTATGGTAGACGGGGTAGATTTTTTTATCGCGACGAGAACAGTCGATCGTGCAAACAGCGGGTGTCTGCTGAGTTCATGATGAGCCTCGCAATTAGATATCACAAGTGTAGAAAAATAATAATAATAATAATAATAAAAAAAAAAAGAAAATGGTTGAGCATGGAATGGTCATGGTGAAGTTTTTTTTTTGTACTTGACGCAATAACACTTTGTCACTTTTTTAGGCACCCACTTATCTGATCTGCTTGTAACGGCAAGAGTATGTGATTATTCAGTGTAAAACATCGCACGTAGAGTTTAATTACGTGTAGAAAACGAGTTATGTGCTTGTCTTTTGATTGCAAGAAAAAACGGGACACGAACGAGCCTGCACTCTTACGTATTTTTACCTAACTCTTGTCACATTTGTGTATCATTTTTTTTTGTATTTCTGTATATTGTATATCTAGTCTCTACAGACGACTTACTCTGTATGCGTGTGAGCGCGCGCGTATGTGTGTGTGCGTGTGTAGTTGTTCGATGATAATTATTAGTTGGCTATAAACGACTCACACCAATTTCTATCGCAGTTCCGGTAAGTTTAGCCCATTAATTAATTACGTACTATATGCAGATAGATAACACGCGAATCGTGTGATAATTGTAGAGATCGTTCCTTGTTCAGTGGTGAAAAAAGAAAAAAAAAAAGATTGCATTTTCACTTTGAAATTCTAATAGCTATGTTTCATTTCGAACAACTGACACAGAACTTCGACTCAATATTATTACTGTGGCAGCAGACTAAACTGGCACAAAGGGAACTAAAATTTCGATTTCTCAACGATATTCACGTCTCTCTCTCTCTCTCTTTCTCTCTCTCTCACTTTCTCTCTCTCTTTTCTCTCTCTCTCTCTCTCTTTCTATCTATCTATTGCTACGATATATGTATACATACATATACACCCCTTTTCTCTCTTTCTCTCTCTTCATTCGGCTCTATCCCTTTCGCGCCAACTCACTTAACCATATTTACGCTCTCAAGCGGCACCACGACAAGTGCTTACCCTCGAGGGGCACGTTCAAAGAATGAAAAGCAAATGGAAACGGTTAAAAAACAGTTTAGTCGGCACACGGAGAGAGAAAAACGTAACGAATTCCTTAGTTGGGTGAGACACATGTATATTATAAATAGAGCGTGTATATGGTAGTTGCTTGTAAGTTTCTCTTCTTTTCGACTACCCGCAATTCGGCGGGAGTGGAATCTAATTCGTTCGTTGTGTTGGCAGACATATTGTCGTGTGTGGCCACATCACCTACGAATCAGTCTCGCACTTCCTCAAGGACTTCCTGCACGAGGACCGCGAGGACGTTGACGTGGAGGTTGTCTTCTTGCATAGGTATGGCCATCGATCTACTATTTTTGCTACCCGAACCAACATCCGTTCACTGTACTCCCACTCTCATATAGTTCACGGAAGCCTGTATAATCGCTCTGTATTGGCATATATTTCAATACGATCGTAATTTCACATTGACAAGTCTGACGTTCTGACGCAGACAAACTATTCCTTGGTAAATTGTACCAATGCCGGATCAGCTATCGTACGATTATGCAGGATATACATATTTAATGTCCCCTCATCTCCTATGTCACTTAGCGAACAACTTAGGATATAACATTAGCCTTGCACAGTGCATTGAAATCCCACCAAAATGTACATCATCATTCTTCCAATGAATGGTAACCCCATTGTCGTCCCCATCATCATTTATGTTAAGTATAATGTACCATATGTCGTTGAGCAATATGAAATTAAGTAAGTCTGCTACTGTGATCATTACCGACGAGAACCTAGTCATTGCGGCATCGATAAATTCCATTAGGTGACAGTATTTAAGGCAATATGGATAAGTGTAGCTCACATCCTGTACAGGTTTCCCAATTATACCAGTTGCTCTGCGGTTAAGCGGCCAATGGCGATCAGACTAACTCGACCTAACCTTCAAATTTGTACGATGTTAAGTTTTGCCGCGAGTTGTGTATAAGGATTAATGAGAGTTGGATAAAAGGGTCCTTTAAGGTCGACGCTGCTGTCTTAATGGCCATTGGAGGAGGGGGTCTCGGCGTAAAGGATAAATCAAAGGACATCCAGCGCAAATGCACAGTTTCGATTGCTCGGGAATAAAGTCTGATCGCCATTGTCGTAAGGAGTGGTCTATGTTTTCAGGAAAGAGCCAGATCTCGAATTGGAGGGTCTCCTGAAGAGGCATTACACGACCGTGGAGTTTTTTCAGGGCACCATGATGAATGCCGTGGACCTGGAGCGCGTCAAGGTACCCCGAACCCTAAAACAACCACCACACGAAACCTCCACCAATCAGACAACCAACCTTGACCAATCTGCCCGTCGCGTGGCCGCTCGCGCTTCTTACTTCCTTGCAGTTCTTTAGGTTATCGCGCAGTTATCGACCTGGACATAACCCATCGTGATGATCTATCCATCGATATAGATATACATATATATGTATAATGTATGTTATGCCATACTCTATACATAATATATATAAATGTACGCATGGCGTACATGTCGCGGCAGTGTCGCGTCACGCACGCTCATACGAAAAACATACGTTTGTTACGAAATTACTTACACCCAGATAGTCGTGTCTTGTACGTACGCCCGAAATTAGGTGCATAGAAACACGTACATAGACTACCACTTTACCGTCAAGCTACATATTTACACTTCTTTTCTTAAATCTTTTCTCTCAACTCATCTATACCCTTACCTCCATCTCGTTCAATCCTCACTCTTACGCAATACGTATTTCTGTTTTGTCTTCCCTGTCTCCTCCCCTTGTCTTGATTTTCACGAGCTACACGAAGGTACTCGATGCCACGTTCACGATCAACATTGGGGATCGCGGAAGCGATCGTTCGAACACGAATATCACAAACCACAGGAAACCACTTTTGCTTGCCTTTATAGAACGCAAACTTTGTGGCATCGTGTAGTATTACATATAAACGTACATATCTATGTAATGATTCTGATAAAGCGGTGTATGCAGTTGTCGGTAATTGTTGAGACTGCGCAGTACACTTTCCGTATGAGAGGTTAGGGTGCCTTGCAGAGATATAGCGAGTCTGGAGCCAAGGCAAACGGTGCGTAAAGCGATATCCCTGTGGCTTCAAAGCACCAGATGTGTTCTTAGTCACGTATTACAAGGCTGCACTTATTTGGTCACCATCACAGAGTCTTCCGGTATTAACACTTCGAGTGGCGTCGGCCATGTGTCTTCACACTGTGCACTGGTGTAGCGTGCTTTCGCGCAGGGTTGCCGGATGAATATCTGTATATTCTATATCTTTGCAACGCACTGTACTGTAAACCTTCAACATTTGAGACAACCGTACCAGTCGCTTTAGATGAATGATCTTGTATGTGTTGGGGTATGTATATAGTACACGCATATATGTACATGCATATATGTCATACATGTTTATGTGTACCAACTATACACACATCATGCATATGTGTATAATTTCTACGTAGAACGCAACCGCCTGCGAATGCATGGTATGCTGTAATGAGCTATGGAGCCGAATCAGCGTGCAGTAGAGACTTACTTAGATTTATTATATTACATTCAATCTTGTGTATTCTTGGCCTACGAGGGAGGTTATGTATTCCTTGGTGAATAGAGAATGGAGGCATAGCAGAACGAATGCTAGAAATCGTGTTGATATTGTCGCAAGGAATCATTACGTCGTTCCTTGAGGGCCTGGCGTACACGGCAATTCGTACCATATACTTACGTTGTAAATCAGTTCTCCGCCGACAACCGTCGGCCACGTTCAGCGATATCACGCGAAAGGCGCTGTCCAATACTTGAGGTGAATGTTTTTATAAAGGGAAATATATCGTTTTGTCGGGCCCGTGCCATTTAGGAAACCGCCAGATCTCGAGCTGGAGGGACTGTTCAAGCGGCACTTCACCACCGTGGAATTCTTTCAGGGGACTATCATGAATCCCATTGATCTGCAGCGGGTCAAGGTGAGTCTCACGTTCTGCCATCTGGATTAAGTGAACTCCCGCCTCCAACTCCCTCCCCACCGACAAAGCAAGATGAACGTATAATTACACCAACCAGTTTGTACCGATTTGTGTATTATGTGACTACTGACCATTACGTTTCTATTGTCTATGTACACGTATACAAGACATCACCAAATTATGGGATATACCAACACGTGGGTATTCTGTACCCTTGAGGAGATCGAAAAGTCCTTTGCCACTTTGCAATCGGAGACTTCGTTTTCAGGATATGAGCAAATCGAGTGTCTCACTTTTGGCGCGGATTTTTTAATCCTTATTGACCATGTTGCGGGATATACATACACTGTGCGCAAACTACTTGGCAACCCCACTCTTGCCTCCCGAGACACGCTATGGAAAACGGTATTCCCATTTGCATTTTAATGCATTAGTATCATTTTCACATTAGTTCGTAGTAGTTGATCGTGTTAGGCTTAGCGGTTGCCCGAGAAAGAGTGAGAATGTAGAGGAAAGGGGCACCGAGGCAGGCAAAACGTGTTATACAGTAAATTCTCCTTATAGAGTGGGGTTGACGAGTATTTTGCACGGCAGTGTATGTACACATGTGGACCCAGTCATTCGCAGTCATTCGTAAGAAGCATGTGTAGATGCACAATTATACATACTGTGCTGTTAATGGCTTTAAATGTATTTACTACATAATGACGTGAAATATCCTCATGAGGAATGTATTGTCAATCGTAGTAGAAGAAATCATTTGTTTAAAAAATATTCTCGGTAGTACAGTATTGTCTCCGCAAGTGCTCGCTGGTCGGGACCGGCGTTGAGCTCCTATCGTGAACAGATCCCTAATTCCGAGTGTTCGTTTCTCGCTTCTTTCTGGCCGAAGGGGGGAGCGAGATGGAACGGTTTGCGTGCGCGCGGACGTGCGCGTCCAGTCCTCACTGTAAGTAATTGCGATCATCGCGCATGCCCGCGCGCACGCAAACCGTTCCATCTCGCTCCCCCCTTCGGCCAGAAAGAAGCGAGAAACGAACACTCGGAATTAGGGATCTGTTCACGATAGGAGCTCAACGCCGGTCCCGACCGGCGAGCACTTACGGAGACAATACTGTACCTACATCAGTAAATTGTCATCTCTGCACGTAATACATACGGTATTGATACGTTTCTCCATATCATTATATGTGATTTTATAACCGTGTAGTTCAACTTTTTAAATATTAGGTATCAGAGTTTCGAATTTGAGTTATTTATATTTGGAAGACGAAGCTCCATTGCAAACTGATGAAAGATTTCCTATCTCTTTTGGGTACGCAGAAATCACACGTTCCATGATTTTCGGTCACCTTGTATATTATATCATTTATCTGTACTCAATATCCTCTGGTCCATTGAATTGTTGTGCTCTCTCGTTTGTGCGGCAGCAGCTTCCATGACGCAGACGTTTACTTTGGTCATAATGCTCAGTGAGGATGCACTAATCCCAAGACAGTGTTATGGTGCAGTCTAAAATTGAGAGCTAACGTTTTGTAGCGTATCATAGAAACGATGTGGAATTACGTTCATCGTTTAAGTCTTTGTAGAAGCCGTATCGTAACACTTGAATGCCATTTCAAGGATTGGATGGACTTAGGATACAACGGAATCAAATAAGCTTAAGTTATAGCTGTTTTCGTGTTCCAGTAATTCTTTCAACAAATTCGGCTAGCATAAGTGATTTCAGTGCTTGATGTCTCGTGTACCATCCTGCAGTCTATTCTGTAAGCATTAAATCCTAGTTTCACTTAAATTATTTCAAGCTTGTACCGGTGCACGCTGGCCATTTTCAGGCCTTTCTCTAAAAAACGGCAAATATTTCGTGCAAAATCCTTGCAAAATTGTTTTTATGTAAGTTGATGACTTGATATCGAATATCGTTATACGAATAATACGAAAATGTGCTATGTAGTCGTTACACACGTTTGAATATTTCCCCAACTTGTAGTTTTCAATGTACAAGACATTAAAATTTTTTAGTTGAACTATTATGATTTTCTAATTTGCAACTATATTTGTAAGAATATAGGTAATTCCTTCAAACATTTAAAAATCGTTTTGTTGAAAGTGTCTGTCAAGTATAATAAAAGGTTCAATACAAGAAATTAACAGGGAAATATTCTAAACTGGACGAAACAAACATAGCAATGTTCTGAAAGCAATACTGCCCTGTTTAGTTAAAATGTCCTATCTAGCATTTTGAAATAACCGAGAAAACTGAAGCTTTATGATTTACTTTGTACCGTCCTTATTTCCCTTCATTCAAATTAAAACATGTTCTCATTATTTCGTAACAGCCTAATATATTTTTTTGTAATAGGTGTACCGGTAGGTAATGTATTATTAACGTACCAATTAAACAATTGTTTTAGATAGGATATTTTCACCATTTCGAAAAAAATCAGGTTAAATGCATTAGATTGTTTATAAAAATTACAAAACCATAGAACAACTCTTACATAATACAATTATTAAAACTATCAAGCCATAGTTCAATTTTAGGCTCAAAAAACCAAAACTACAGAAAAATTAAAATAATATTAATTATACCAGTCAGTTTTGAATAATCTATTAAAAAGCATTATAAAACAATAACAAGAAATAAAATACACCCAATAGAAATACAGCTATTTTTCCTTAACAATTCAAATCTTCAATCTAAAACTCAATTTCAGATCACTGAGAGTTGGTAATTTTCTGCATAACTTGGCCCAATTTTGATGCATAAAATCGATCCTGAGGAATGTCATAATTTGAGTACACCCCATAAAATGAATCAACGCTTGTTCAAACCCAGTCACTAATTCGCGACGTGCAAACCTTACTACCTTCTAGCTTCAACAAACACACTGTCACTTCGTTAACTATTCGAGATACCCTACCGATCATTTAAATGTACGGTGAAAAACTGTCATGGCTGCTGCTCCAGATGTTTCGATAAATAATCACTTGGGAACCGACGTTGCGCCAAAGGACAAATGCTGTTGTTCCAGGATGGTTGTTGCTTGTGTGTCCCCTTTTATGCACATCGACGGTGTTCCGTGGACCCTTGGCCCCACCCTCGTTTAATGCACCCCTATGTTGTCATCTGCTTTCGTGTCTCGTCAATGTGTAATAGCTCGTTCAAATCCAGCCAGTTGAACACAATATCTCGCGGACGATGTTGGGCAATCATAAAGCACACTCTTAGCGTCCATCCTATGCATCGACAGAACCGAATCTAACTTTCGTAACGATCATTCTCGGCTTTCTCGAGCTCCCGTTGGAAATTTTCAAAAACGATGTTACGATCAAGAATAAACTGTCTGTAGTCTTCCAACGTGTATCGACACACACTCACGACTGCACACGTACGTTCCGATGTGGCATCTCGTGTAAGATAATGTCCCTTGAAGGTTGTTTGCATTTACTGGATGGATCAATGCCTGCTGTCGATCCAGGTGGGTATGTGCTTGCGGACAGACTAGTTTAACCGTATAATTGTCAACACGAGTTAGCTCGTAGTAGAGAATTAGCGTGCTCGTGCGACAAACGAGTCACGGCTCTCTGTTAAGTGTATAGATCCTGCATTCAAAGAAACAGGACGGTACGTTATTTGCCTGTTTACGTAGTATCCCTATCCTCGTGTCGGTTTAAATTAAGTCTTGTTGATAGATGGTAGATGAGCATGTTTACGGTGCTTTGCCTCCATAAGTTCCTGCGATTCGACGTTTAATTAACCTTTGAGTATATAAGGAATGTCACAAGAGTCTGCTTCCGTAGCTTTTTCTGTTCTGAAGATGCGTCGAGGTACGTTTTGTCGGATTAACGAAAGATAGGAAAGAGACCGGAGGGAACGCAATGAAATCTATTGCCGCGTTTGATATACCAATTTTTGTTTTAGGGAAACCTCGAGTAATTCTCTTTCCTAGTTATACAGCTGCCTCCGAGAGGCACTTATATTTCTTTTACCTATTTGACCGTACCTGCGGCGCGTAATAGACGCTTAAGGTTCATGCTTGCAAAGATTCTTAACACTTAGCCGCATTCCCTTGTATGTTCCGTACGTCGAGGACCAATTCTTCCATATATTTCGTACCACTTCTAGCCCACTTTTGATCAAGATCACACATCTCACTTTATCGAACGTCAGTGTTATGATTATTTACGTAAATTCTCTTAGAACGAAGTACATATCAGAATTTCACTGCATTCGCAAAATTTCGAGGAACTTTCTTGCGAAAATAGCAAGTGACACAGGCTTGGAATCGAGCAGCCAATTATCTGTCGCGGTACTTTTAGTTTCTCGACGGTTATTTTGTTTACAATTTATTCGCGGACAATTTCTATTTTGCTGCTACTTTCCAAACGTTGCCCCCGTCCAAATTACATTCTCTTCCATTAACCATCGTTCGTGGAACGTGGCAGATAAAGCAAAGAGTTCTGATCCTTTTTAGGTCCACGAGGCGGACGCGTGCTTGGTACTGGCGAACAAGTACTGTCAGGACCCAGACGCGGAGGACGCGGCGAACATCATGCGCGTCATCTCCATCAAGAACTACTCGGACGACATTCGCGTTATCATTCAACTAATGCAATATCACAACAAGGTTTTTTATTTTTCTTATATTAAAAGTTATGTTTGCATCGCAATAGTGTAGCACTTTAGTGTAGGTATACTGTGGCTCATACCAAAAATCGTACACTCTTTAAAATCGCATAACATTTTTAAAATTGGTCCAAACGACTTGAGCTTTTTTTAGAAGCTAGAAGAAAATTACGATTGGTCGGAATAGCAAAAATAAAAAATAGTAAAGGTGGTTTTTTGAACCTTTTTGTACGATTTTGGGTGTGAGCCACTCTAAAATTTTTGGATATCATACTTTTACATTTTTCCTTATGAAGATGTACTAAAAGCAAAGTTCTTTTAAAAATTCATTCTTTCAAAAGACATTTCAGCAAAGTCCTACTCAATAAAGAATCTATTTCTTCGAAAACAAAATCTTAAAAAAAATTGATTTCGCATATTCAAAAAATTTCGAGCACTTGCCAGTTACTGTCCTTCCACCACAAAATCACCAACTGAATTACAAGGTCCGACCTCTGTTGTAGGCCTACTTATTAAACATTCCATCATGGGACTGGAAGCAGGGCGACGACGTAATCTGCCTGGCTGAACTGAAGCTGGGTTTCATCGCGCAGTCTTGCCTGGCGCCGGGTTTCAGCACAATGATGGCTAACCTCTTCGCTATGCGTTCTTTCAAGACGGTCAGTAGAATGTCGTCCTTCGGTAGACGAAATGATCTGCCGATTCCTCCCCATCTATGCATGTGTGAACAATGTTAGGGTTTTTTCATAATCGAGCTGTTCACAGTGATCGCGTGCGAATCATTTTTTCCCTCGTCGGTCGGATTTTTCGTGGACACCCGGCAAGCGGGCGCCCGGTCTCGCCTTGCCCATTTTTCCTTCTTCCCTTTTGAATGACACGCGTCGCTTCGAGAGCTCCGCGGGGCGAGTTCGATCGCGCGCACGGGAAGGTCTAAGTGCGAGACAGATACACGGCCGTTTCACTGTGGACAAACGCGCGAAATCCGTACATGCATAGGAGCGTGTGTGATTTAGAAATGGTTGGTTGATTGGTACCAGTCGCCCGATATGCAGGCTTGGCAGAATGACTACCTTCGTGGAACCGGAATGGAGATGTACACCGAAACACTGAGCCCTACCTTCATTGGAATGCCTTTTGCCAAAGCCACTGAGTAAGTCGGTTCATGAGCAATCCAACATCCAGCAGTTACCTGCATATCTGATTCAAGAGATGAGACCTGTGATTCCGCTCGTCTGTTTTTGTGCCGTTACAAGCTTAGAGCATATGTACGTGGAGGTTTCATTGCCTGAGATTGACTGCCTCGAAACTGTCGCCAACATGATGCGAGGGAGAAAGACATGTGCGAACTGGTGCGAGAGAGAGAAGTACAGTAGGTACTCGTTAGGAGCCCGACGAACGGGGCTGGCGGCGGGCGCATAACGTGACTGGACGCTATTTCGCGTGGTCACTACCGCGAGTGAGAAAACCCAATGACCGAGCGAGAGGAAACGAAAGACCCTCTCGCTCGTTCCCGGATTCCCCACTCTCGTCCGAAGGATTCCAAGAAATGGTGGGGATAGTCGCCGGGCTCCTAACGCGTCGTAGAAAGGGGCTCTTAACGAGTACCTACTGTATAGAGGTCCTTTTCGACCGTAATGCGCATGCGCCGATATCGTGCGAGAGAGAAAGGTGAACTGGTGCGGGAGAGAGAAGTATAGATTCTCAATCGCCCGTCTTTCTCTATCGCACGATATCGACGCATGCGCATTACGGTCGAGAGGGAATTTTATACTTCTCTCGCTCGCGCATGTCTTTCTCTCTCGCACCATGTTGGCGACAGTTTCAAATTTTCAATGACACCTCCATAGTATATGCTCTAAGGTTACAAGTACCCCGCCCATGCATTCTTAACATACCACCGAATCTGGCGTTTGTTTTACTTGCTCGTAGATGATCGATCGTTCTGTTACTCGAACTCAATCACTTCTGGCTTTTCGGTAGTCGATTGGTTACTAACAGGGAGATATCTTCGACTTGGAAATTCGAAAAATTACGGACTGCTGGGAGTACTGGGAGTGTAGCACTTGTAAAAAAATTTCCTACTTACTTCCACCGTTTCAGAATTTTTATAATTTCTGAGCCACAATTCTCTCGTACACAAAGTTCTCATATCGTAACAGTGTTATATGATTTTCTTGCGCACTTGATTAACACAAATAAGGGATTTCTGTTTTGTTTCAGTTTCGATTAAATTAATTAACAAACTAATAAACTCTGAATGACCATAATCTTTAGATCGATTGCGTATCAATTTATTTGGTAGCTCGTCATACTTTTGAATTTCGAAGTAGAGCAAGGAAAATCGATTTTCCCGCAGAACGTTTAATGAAAGCGCTATGTTATTCTGGTGGTTCAAGAAAACGAGGATTTTGAAAGAGTTCCTTTGTCCAACGAGTGCTTGTCCACCCGTGGAATATCTACGATAATGATAGTACAATTACGGGTGCTACGATGAAAAAGTCGGTCGTTAAAAAACAGGTATATTTCGTTGGAGAATTTTTTCCCGTGGAAATTTCTGTCTCAGAGATACGTGTACTCGGCCGACCATTTTGCACTCTCTCCCCTTGCCGCGTTAACGACGGCGGAATCACTTGATAAGGGTCCGTAGTCTCTTGAATCGAAAAGAAAAAAAAAGGATGAAGCTTTGCCTCGCCTATGTCTTTCACTACGCTCCACTCTGCTATATACATTATATGGATATATATATATTTATAAAGTATATATATACAGAGTATAACATTAAGAGCGTTGCAAAGTATCTGACACCATGGGAAAGATGAATTTGCTTTTTTAGAGACTGTTCGGTTTCGAGGTAAATTGCCCCTGTAAAATTATTTTTCTCGTCAAGAAATAATAATAATAATAATAATAATAATACGTCTTTATTACACCATCAGATTGTTTTAGATTAATACATAGTTGTTTGAGCAAAATCCTGTTTTAAAATCTTAGCCTAATGTGTTACAAAAGCAGGTATTTAAATACATATGTCACTGTTTAAAAAAAGTAATGGAAACTGTGATACGATTTACATGTAATGATTTAGAAAAATTAAGCCATAGGTTAAAAATCAAAATAATAGAAAATTGATTGCTCAGTGATGCCTCAAGATCAACTAATCCCTGGAAAAGCAAAAATTTCGTATCGCCCGTGGTTTCAGAGATATTGAATTGTGTCACTCTTAAATTTACGACCTGTATATATATACTACATTGACGTGTCAACTATATTGTACAGTACCGTATCTGTGCTCTACACCTAATCGATGTAAGCCACCCCTTGATCGCTTTAGTAACGTTTCAGTAATTTCACCCCTTTTCTGCAATTTCTATGTACGGTTAAAACTCGATAGGATACCGTGGATTGCACGAACATGGGTAATCAAAGATTGCTTTGAAGCGTTGAAGAAAATCAATGGACAAGATCTGCCAATTAGTTTCATTTCGATAGACAAAAGCGCAGTCACGTGACTCGGTGTGTAATTATTTTAATCAATCGTTTCGTCGAGGATATTGCCTGTGAATACAGGTCCGCTAATCATAGTGGAAGGAAGAAGTGATTTTTCGTGGAAAATTATTTATATCATAAAATTATTTTTAGTTTTGCAATGTACTGTGAATAGTATTATATTTATTTAAACAATGTAACACATTTTCATGTGCTAAAGCACCTGCCTATAACAATAATTATATGCAAATAATATACTTACATTCATCAGTATTTATGATCTACATTTTCAAACCTAACATGTCGAGTCTAGTTTCACATACAAGAAGAACTTTACGCGGAACAATTTATTAATGAAAAAACTTTCCCCGCACCGCGTGAAAGTGTGTGAAATTGTTTTCACATCGATGCACCGCACAAAAACACAATATAATACTTCTACCAATGTATACTACACAAATCTATATACACAATTTTTTTAATTTAATTACCGTGGAAAGGATGTCCTATATTCAAAAATTTTACTTCATAAGCTGGTCTTATTTATTTTTCCTCGAAGAACCGCTCTCTTCTTCTTACATTATCTCGTATAATTCGTTCGAGCCGAACTCTTGCGGATTCGTTGATCACCGAGCAATCGGATCCCCGATCCTTACCCATCGATCAGGCACTCCGCGGTATCGATGAACTCGGGTACTGTTCGTATGCAATGAAAAATCACGGCAATAACAAGCATTAACAACAAGCGGGCAGAAAGCAAGCGTTAGGGATCGTATTCAGTAGGCATCATCTCGATCTCGTCAGCAGCTCGCTCTGAATTGGAGACGGACCAGAGGCTGCTGCGTTCCTCGATCCACCTAGATCTTTAGGGCTCTGTCTTGCATGAAAACGCGCTGACGCAACCGTAAGAACCCGACCAAGAGACCGTCTTTTGCGGTCACAATAGATTGGCGCCAAGCGAGGATCTTTCGATCCACCAGCAATTGCATTTAGGTACCATCTATGGGAAGCTGGCCAACAGCAGTTTACCGAGGATCGTGTACACGGACTGAAACGTGCATCAGACTATCTATTCTCATCAGAGGGCCGTTTCTGTGGAACCTATCGAAAGGGTCACCCAGCGTGACGTTCTCTGGCCACAGACAATTTGATTCTGGGCCACCGCGATCTTTAGGTCGCGCCTGCCAAGCGATGCGCGAACATCGCTGTGCGAGAAAACGCTTAGGCACGTCAGATTTCGGCAGAAGAGGCCTCCTCTTTCTTTACTCGACTCCGAGAAATGAGGAACAATGAAACGTAGGATCTAGCTGAACGAGTGTAGACAGTAGACCACCATAGAGCGTAGAGCTGAGTCTCAGTAGAACATCGCTGTAGACACTTTTAACACGAGTATTTTTTTACAGAAACCGTCTCTAAGATACATCTTTACGATTCCGCGACTATGCTTCTCGGTAATACGTTTCGCCCCGCGAAACTGATCATTTTTTTCCATTGATCGCGCGGCGCGGCGCGCTCTGCCTTCTTTGCATGCGCGAGGAGAGGCAGACCAGGAATCGGCGTTCCTCTTCGCGCCATGTTCACCCAGTGTGTTGTGGGCCTTGAAAGGTTTGATGACGTGGGGTGTGATTGGTTGGTGTTTCAGTCGCCGGATACTCAGGCGTGGCAGAATGATTACCTGCAGGGCACGGGCTGCGAGATGTACACGGAAACCCTCTCCCCGTCCTTTACAGGGATGACATTTCCCCAAGCCAGCGAGTAAGTTCTCGCTGCTATTGGCTGCCACACATGCAAACTTTTAACCCTCGCCCAGTCGATGGCGGGTCACTTTTGACCCATGTTCACGGTGAAGTGTAGCGGGAACAAGGCAACTTATATACCTCCGTGCTGCCCACTATTACCGAGACAACACGATTGTCCCTTGTACTCGGTATCTAAGAACTAGCTCTAAAGTACGTGCAATGAAAACTCCGATATGGATAAAAAATGACCCACATCGGCCTTTCGCGTGGTAACTGTTTATGATCAGTTGATAGAGGGTTAAATGCCAACCACAACAAACACACACACATATACACGTAGGATCAAGTAACGACGCATCATCACACATAGATCCAAACAGGACACACTACATCAGAACACTTGACAGACACACGAGTGCGAGACTTTGTTTCTTTGCCTGTCTGAATCCTTGATCTCGCACACTTTTTGTATACCTCTGACATCGCTGTGGAAATGTGTACATACATACTTATACACTTGTACGTGGATACAAAATGTCACCCTTCACCTCGGTTTTCTTTTTGGCTCCAACCTCCTTTCTTCCACCAGAGTACTTTTGACTAGAGTAGCCTGTTGTTTGATACCTCGGTACTTTTGGGGTGTATTTTCGTATTTTACACACATTCAACCGTACGTTTTTACATGAGTAACCATCTATACTCCTTTTTATGAACTCTTTGGTTTTTACATCGGACTGGCTCAATTTTGCACCAATCTTTTTGTATTGCGTAGAAATAGACATAGTGGGGCGGATGCAGATTTCACAGGGATCGAAATATGCCTGAGATGAACAATATCGGGGAGACTTTTATGTGCAAGCGAGTCTTAAAGGGCTAAGCAATGAGCACTAGTTTGAAAGTGGATTTAAAACAGTGAAATAAAGAGTAAACAATTTCTGGAGACGTGTATTTTAGTTGCTTTTGTTTCCGAGTTACTATGGCGTTGTACAGGATATTCACTTGTTATTGGAAGAAGGTGGTAAATGTGGCCACCTGGATCTTGCACTTGTGTATTTCGTTTGGAGTTATCGGGGGAGGGTTTTTTTTTATTTTTAAGATGTTAGGGACGTGGAGAGGTTCCTTTAATAAATGTTGTTAGGAATAATGATTCCCTCTATTTTTTTAATTGAAAATATATTTTGTGGGTAATTTTGTATGTAGTGCTGAGGAGGATGGGAATAATAGTAATAATACAATGTGTTCAGGATATTATCTACACATTAAGGGGGATTCTCGTGTAACAGCCCCCGAAATTTATGAATGCTTTTTTAAAAAAAAAAAAACATTTGTTATATATTGCATTAATCACTTTTGGCATATAAGAAGGCATCTTCAAACTTGCAGAATTTTTTTCTTATTATTTATTAATTATTGTGGAATTGCGTTAACTTCTTCGACTTCTTTCGACGTTTATTCTCAGTTTATTAATGAATTATATCGTAATATACAATTTCTCCAATTTGAGATATTTCGATAGAGCTCCAATTACGACGAAACTTAGAACAAATCTAGGTCAAATAACGCATTTTTATATAACGCGTAATTAAATAGGTGGGTCAGTGTTTAGTAACTATATAACCTGATCGATGAAATCTGCATACGTCCCAGCAGAACGTATCATGTATTTTTATATTGACGTCTTTACGGCATCTCACGATACGGAATTACAAGAAATTTTTGAAAAGAATTTTACCAACGCGCATAAAGCGTAAAAGTCATTATACATATTTCATATTTTTGATAAACTTTTGAAGGATGCGTCGGGAACGAATTTCCTTTCCGCTTTGTCCTTGTCATAATAATAAGTGTTAATAGGTGTAGCGTTTTAATCTTCTCTTAACAAAAATTGTTCGTTGTACACGCATGCCTGCTGCTCTTTATAATATGAAATATACTGAATTTCAATTGTCACGTATTTACACCAATTATGGGGAAATTCGTGGGTGAGTTCGTGATCGTAAGCCACAAGTGCCCATTAACTACTAAATAGTTATATCTGACTGTTAGTAATGCTAAACTAAATTTGTATTATCTACCTTTATACAGTTTCACATGATACTTGGAAAATTCGAGTGTTCAACTGTAATTATTGGGTTAAGTCGCGAAAAATATTCAATAGTAATAATATTTCGTAATTATTAAATATAATTTTTGGTAGGTCAAGACATTGTTGATGAACACTTTCCAAGCCATGGTAGCTTCATTCAAATGAACTTGAGAATGAAAATGGTGGCACGGCTAAAATTATTTTACTAGCATAATCTAATCCAGGTGTATTGAAAGTTACAGCAGTAACGTGTTTAAATTAAACGACATAAAATTTATTAGTCACTGCTCGGAAAAAATCCCACATGATGAATAAGATATTACTGAAATAATGATACACTCGACAACGGAATGTTTAAAAAAAAGTGTGATATAACTTATATCAATAAGAAATGTCTATATAATTAACGAATTATGTAGTGTATTAATTTTCCTCGAGGTATAATGAAGTTTATTGAAAGAGAAGTGACAAGGGAATTACAAGGTATTTACATAAAAAAATGTAATTTGGTTATTTATATCTGCGTATTTCTTAAAAATATGCCATATTTCTGTGCACTTCTTAATAATATGAAATTAAGATTGAAAATTTTTGTTACCAAATGAAATTGCTCAAGTAGGTATGTCATATGAAATAATTAAAAACAATCCTTGAGTTTGTTACAAAATAGCTGTGCATCGCATTATTGACATATTATGGAACATTATCGACTACAATATATTGAAAGTTTAAAAATCCAATAAAGAAACAAGTATGTATCGTATTAAAAATTAAAAATGTACCATCATGGTTATTAAAAATTTTCTTCGATTTTATTACAGGTAATCTCAATCAAAATCGCTTAAATTACTTATTGAATTCTTATTCTCGTCTGTTTTTCTTAAAAATACAATTTAATGCAAGACAAAATTTGTCATAATGTCTATAATATATCAGATATTCATTATTTACTGTAAGAATATTACAAATAAAAGTATTTATTATGTTATAATAATATAAATTCCTGTTTTTCATGTTAAATCAAATCAGTTTCGCGTAAAATAACAGAAATGTTTTCGAAACTTAACCTAATATCCCAATAGGCAGCTTAATAGGTACAAACATGCCACCCATTTTTATCGGTACTGATTTAGACATTACTAACTTTTTAATAAAATTACATTGTACGACATATAAATATGTATTAAATAATCAACGTTCCATACATCAATATTTATGTGTATTTCATACACAGACCAAAATCACATGATTTTTTTAACTCCTTAGAGACGTCTGTTCTGCTGTTTTATTAGTAGTAGCCACATTTCACTTAATTTTAGCACTGGTTTATTGTATGCACTATCTACTACTACATATTAGTTAACACTAGACATTATTGAACTCTTTCTTCCCTTTCCAATTATTTATGAAGGATAAGATGAAATTATACAGAAGTAAGCTGCTACCTTAAATATTAATTTCGTGTACAGTAAGCTGAAATAATCACTGAAAATATTGTTCAAAAATGATTCTTACAGGAGACTTTCGATAATCCTTAAATTCCGATTTTTTTAAACCTTGCAGGTTTGTAAGGAACTTGATAAAAGTGTCAACAATCTGCTACTTTTTTTTGAGTAAAAAGTAAAAACAAATAGTAAATGTTATTGTGTGTTTTTCAATTTGCCTGTATATTTTGAAAATTATAACCGATATAAAAAATAGTTTCAATGAAAATGTAATGATTTTTCGCGCTCTATGATGCTATATAATAAAATTGTTTAAAGCTTCTTGGTTAAATAAAAAAAAACACCCACTACAAATTTCAAACAATTTATTATACAATTTTATACAGCATAAAAACATTCAATCTTCATTGTAACAATTTTTATATCTCCTACAGTTTTCACGATAAACAGGAAAATATGAAAGCACACATTAACCAAGGGATACTTTTACTCTGAAGAACCAAAATGTGGCAGAGAAAAGATTGCCTGATACTTCTGATGTGGTTCCCTACAAACTTTCAAAAAATTTGGATTTTCAAATTACCGAAGTTCTCTTGTTACTAACACCTCGCAAAAATCGATTAATCATAAAACGTGAAATAAATAAATAGATTAATTAAATTTAAGTAACAAAGTATAGAACAATAATTCCATTTAATAATTTTCTACAGCAATACTTCAGAGGATTATTTCACTTCGTAGCGTTAGCACAAAATGAAGCTGTTTCTTCTGATATTGCCAAAGCAACGTCCAGAGAGCTTTGACAACATACTGGATTGGTGCAAACTAATTTCTTACCTTGCAGTTTAAGGCTTAAACCGTACAGTGGCGCCACGTTTACACAGTTTGAAATCTTATTTTATCCAGCACTGCTACTTGCGTATACATACGGTTATGATTCCTCCCATTTTATCTATCCGTTTGTACATACACACGTCTGAATTGTAGTCACAATTTGGTTTGCGTGTGTGGAAGTACACGACCCATGAAAATGCGATCCCCGTTCTGTAGTAGACACCAGACCTCCTCTGGTCCTCTTTATTATTATTGCCATTACTTATTACGTCATACAATCGCGTTCGGCTTGAAAGCAACAGAGAAACATTAGCTTGTTGGTCTGTTCCTCGAACTTTGGAGTAGCGTAGGACGTTAGAGCGTTAGCCTAGAGCGCACTGGAATTCGTCCATTATCGCATGACTCGAATTAACTAGATATTAACAGCATTATTATGCGAACCATTTTCACTTTTACCGCCTGTTCAAATGTCTGCTTTTGCATGTCTGTTTGATATTCCATCTCTCGCCTTGGCGGAATAGAGCGTCGCAGTTCCATCCGCAAAATCAAATGTTAGACGATTGAAAGTAAATAATGGTAGACACTCGCTTCTGAAATGAATTCATCATCAATTATTTATGAATAAAAATTTGGATGGACTGAGTCCGCTCTGTAATGCTGTGGGTGTTTGCACACGCTACAACTAATATCCTGTGTGATTCGCGGAAAATTTGAAACGAGGTATTTCAAATGTATATTTTTAAAATTTTAAATCTTTTCTCGTGAGATTTGAAATATATAAATTATTCCAATAATGAAAAATACTTCTTGCTACTTATATGTATGTATGTGTAATAGGAATTTTCTTGCCTAAGCATAACGAGAAAAATTCAGTTCATTGATGTGTGCAGTGGAAGCTTCCTTTCAAACTTTTCATGATTGCATGTTTAAATAACAGAATTTTTCTCCAAACTGGGAAAGTGATATATTTGCTGAAAGTAATTTTCTGAAGGCAATTTTCTTTAACAGTGAGCAAGAAGTTGTTGAAATATAGAAAAGGCTGAAATAAAGTCAGAAAAATTTGTATTTTAATTTGTTAATTTTTATATCGTATTTTGAATTCGATGATATAATACGTCTCACGTGTAAATGGTCACTCATTTCGTTACTAATTTTAACCATTTGTAATTTATAATAATTCTCGTTTCAAAAATTTTGCAAATCCTACAAATACGCAGCAATACATATATGTTTATTAATAATTGTATAAGATTACGTGATAAAAATAATTGATTCTACTTGTTCGTGGTGTACATGTGTAGATATCTTTGATTAACGCGGGCAATGTCATTCGTGTATTTACGAGCACGAATGACTCTGTTCACATTTGTTTTGTAAAACTCACGAAGTTGTTTTTAGAACATGTGTCCTACACGCTTAAAAACAAAGATCAATGTTACAAAGTTGAACTCGTAAAATAATTGTGCTATCATGTCTATCAAGCACTAGCTTAAACACATACTATTTCGTGAATAAATGTTTTGCATACGCGAATAAAAGTAATAATACTGTTGGAAGACATGGAATATTATGCAAAACTTCGTCCTAGGTTGTGCTTCACAAAGCTGAAGTTACTGTTGCTGGCAATCGAGATAAAGGGCGAAGGAGGTTGCGACAGCAAGATCTCCATCAATCCACGCGGTGCCAAGATCGTTGCGAATACTCAGGGATTCTTCATTGCTCAATCTGCTGACGAAGTGAAGCGGTAAGAACGAATATTTTTTGCATGAAAATCTTATAAAGAGAAGGTGGTTGATGGGAAATTTAACTGCTATTGGAATTTCATTTATTTTGCTTTTATCTCGAGAGGAAATTAGAGAAACTCCATTTGCACAGAATCTGTGAAATCTGTAAAATAAATATAAAAATCTGATGCATATATTTAATATATTTGACATGTTAGAGTGTATCCAATTACCTCTACTTTTTTATATTTACAAGAGGTTTTGAATTTGCTTTGTGTACTTTTCAATTTCTACAAGTCGAGTACTCTTTAGAGCAGCTTGATTATTTTGCTAATTTTTAAAAGGAAATAAGTGGTAAAATGTGAGCATAAGGATTTTTTTCAACGTTTTCGTCCACTGTGCGGCGTTGAGCCCGTATCGTGAACGGAGCCCTAATTCCGAGTGTGAGTTTCTCGCTTCTTTCTGGCCGAAGGTGGGAGCGAGATGGACCGCTTTGCGTGCGCACGCCAGTTGCGCACGCAAAGGACGGAGTGTCAGGCGTCTGAAAGACGGAGCGAGACAAAATATCAACGCGTCGTCTGTCTCGTACTGTCCTCGCTCCCTTTCCGTGCCTCCGCTCACTCTCGTTCCATCTCGCTCTCGCCTTCGCCGGACAAAAGTAAGACAGAAGTGGTGGGGATATCGAAAAGTCCGTATCGTGTACACCAAACCGAGCCCGTAACGAGACTTGACTGTATTTCCTCATGCACCTTTTCGTTTATTAAAATCCGACACTTAATAATAATTGCCCGTTGTGTGTTTACAGGGCGTGGTTTTATTGCAAAGCATGCCACGAGGATATAAAAGACGAAACTCTGATCAAGAAGTGCAAGTGCAAAAATTGTAAGTTTTTCTAGTCTAGTGACACCCCTTAACTGTTTCTTTTGATTCTCGTCAAGTTCTCCGCTATCGAATCTCTAATTAATCGGCCCCCGTTCCACCGGGGATACTTAATACATGACCGAAGATATATCTGCGTACATGCGTATCACGCTAGATGTACCAAGGACGTTGCGAATCACACGCCGTCCGTATGTCTCGATTCCCCCGGTGAAAAGTCTCGCGTGACGGTTACTCGCGTCTTGTCGCTCGAGTGTCTCGCAAACGGTGTAAACGACTATAACATAGACTTTGTTACATAATAAGACCAGACGGATCACACAAGAAAGCTCTCTTTATCCACGATGTCCTGCGCCCTGTCCCCCTTTCTTTTTTCTATGTCCTTATGCCACAAAAAGCGGTAGCAGTAATTACTGCGACAATTAACGAAGTGACATGGTTGTGACTATCCTGTTGTGATATATGATCTAGTGGGGCAGCAGCAGCGCTCCTGGGGCCGGGACTTAGGTAACGTCTCACACTCGCTCGCTTAGTCTTTACTATTATCTATAACTATCTCCTTTACGCCTCTGTTTTTCATTTACTTTTGAATCTTCTTAGCCCCTTATATATATCAGTCTGGTTCCGAAACTCAACCCACTAAACAATAACAATCTCTCCCCTCCCACTTCTACCAATGATTGTATTCTCTGCGTTTCTGCCTCTGTAAAGATTCTTCAACTCTCTCGTTCTTCCATCTTTCACATTCCCCTCCTCCATTCCCCTTTTTCTGTCCCCTTTTATCTGCCTCTATATATATCTCTCTCTGCTATTTGCATATTTCTCTCTCTCTTTCTCTCTCTCTGTCTGTCTCTCTCTGTCTCTCTGTGCCCTACTTATATGTACATATGCCTCCGAGTTTTTTTACCATTAATCTTGCATATATACGCCAAGACAGTGGTGATGATGAAAATGGCGATGAGATTATTGCACCTTTAATCCTCATTTTAAAGATACTATTCAAGGCGATTGTGATGCCAATGATTGGGTATATATTCGTTTTTCACGGTCTTCGTGTTGGTCGCGATCCATTCGTTTTAATGCAACCGCTGTACTCTAGAGTCTATTTACGCGACCGAACACTTGACACCTTAAGATACGGCTTTCAGCCGCAAAAGGCACTTCGCATTTGATCTACCGTTCGAATAGACGCTTCGATCGAGGCTGATATCTCATGGCTAACTAAACAGCGACGTGAAAAATGAAATTACCATTGATACATGATACGTGACATGTAACCCTTTAATAGTTCAGTCAGTTGGCGCATGTCCACCTGGCCAGATCAAGGAAATTAGCCTGCACTCTAGTGTGTGCCCTTCTCGCTCGTCTTGCATGCATGACTAGTTCCCGACTCGGGTACTTTTATGCCTTAATGATATGACAGCTTCGTAACAGATCTCACTCTCAGTTCTCCATCTCTCCGTCTGTAACCACCCCATTTTACTCGCCTCTCTCTCTCTCTCTCTCTCTTTCTCTCCATTACCCCCTTTAATCTATTTCTCTCTGTCTGTCTGCCTATCTCTCTGTCTGTCTCTGTCTCTTGCTCTACGTTTCTCACCAACTTTCTATGGCTGTCTAACATACATTCTTTCTTCGATCGTGTGAGAACTCTCAGCGTGCCAGCTGTCATTGATGAGACATCCGTCGGTTCGATAGGGACCACTGGTCACGAGCTTTAATTAAAAGTCTTCTGCGCTCCCGCTCCGATCTCGAGCAAAGTGTACATAAGTTGCTTCTGTTTCGCTGCAAGCCGGACCGTCTAGAGCTGCTCCGATCGCAACGGCGGCCCAGGTACCGTGGCAAAGCTCAGGGAACTTGGTTCAGATTTAATCCGCCGCTCTACTTACGATGCCACACGACATGACATACACACCCCACACAACGGCTCACCGGATATCATCCGTATCAACGACCTATACCAGAATCAGCCTCCATCACGATGATTCTAAACCCTGGGCAATCAGCGTTTCTCACGAATCGTTCTTTTTCTTTTCGTTGCTAGGTCATCCAGTCGATTCTTTTTCCCCCTGTTCTTTTCTTTCTTTTTTTTTTATTTGTTCAGTGACAGCTCAGTCGTTTTAAATTGCGAGGGGATTCAAGGACGGCGAGAGATGCGTCGAAGGTAACCGAATGTTTTGCGAGATTTGTGTTCTAGTTTTCAGCGCCCTCTGTTTTAGAGACACGGAAGGTAGCTATTAGAACTGAGACTTGAGTTGTGACTAATGAGTGTAGCTTTAGTCTTAGACTCGTATGTGAATGTGGCTGAATAACATGTGGGCGTATCGGATAAGTATACTTGAAATGAACAATTCGGTAGAGTTAACGAAGTTCACTGTGAACATTTTATATCAGCTGTCGACATGTTCGGATGATATTGCAGACATGACTTTTTGTGGTGGTGAAGGACTATGGCAGAAAATGGTAGCTTTGAAAGACATCGAGGAGGAACAATTATTTCAGAACATGATTCTGTATGTTCTACGGAATCAGAAAACAATTATTTTGTATCTTAGAAGTGATGGGAAAGTTGCAATAAACACGTGTAAATGCGGGCTTGCAATTCGTTTAAAGGGGAATTTTTGCGTAAAAACTCCTGACCTTTAGAATTTTTTTAGAGAAATGTTATAATTCTGCACAGTTGCAAAAAATCGGGTAACCGAACTTTCCTTTCAGTTGTTGCGTTTCGTCGATAAATTATAAAATCATAGCTGAATGGGAACAGTTTCACACATTTCTCCAGTTATGCGCCGGCACACAATAGTGGAAAGTGATTAATGCACAGTGTTAATTACGCTCTCGACATTAACACTCTGCATGTGTTTCCACGTCGATATTTTCTGGAAAGCATTGAAAGCATTGTCCACGAACATATAGTACCCAACTATTTTTCAAAACCTGCACCACTCAAAATATTAAAACTGTGTTGAACAAAAGTAAAAATTCATCCATTGTAGGGTATTGTTTTCCTGCAGCAAAAAGTGTTTTAAATAATTCTTTCTCCGATTAAATATTAGGTATAATATTATTATTTCATTCGAGAAAAAGGAGGAACGGAACATAGCAATGATTACATCCTAATCACTTTTGGGATAAATAATAATTTAGTCCTTTCTAATTTTTCCAAACATACAGAATCATACAGCAAAAGAATATTTATTTCCCGATAGTTTCCAAAATCTGCCATTTTCTACCATCAATTTTCTCTTGTACTATCACGAAAATTCATCTGATAAAGAAAACCTGACGCGTACGAACTTGCAAAGATTAACCACAAACGTGTCCTAACTTCGCCACTTGCGATATTTGCATACAAGCCTCCCGCTACCCTAGCTGCCCCTGCCCCCGTTTATTTAGGCAGACTGTCCCTATGTGTTTATTCACAGGCATATGTCCGGGCCGATCGCTCGATTTTTACAGATGTGGGGATGATGATGATGCAGACTGGCATGGTGAAAGGAAACACTGCCTACAGCAGTTACCTCGACGGTACGCGTGTTTGCGCCCTCCTTCTCAGTCCAACTATTCCTAACATACATCCTCCCGTCCACTTTACTTTTCGAGCATTGTCAGAATAATCGTACAGAAATTCACTAAAACCGGCAACCTATCCGCGACGTTCCACACGACGGGAAAGAACGCTCATTATTCTGGCAAACCTCTTTCCCTCTGTTTGAGTCAAAGAAACGGAGGAGCTATACGTATATATTTGCTGCATATTGCATAGATGTTTTGTATTTGCCAATGTGATATATTCGAAGAGATTGACCCAAACAGAGCCCGATCCCATTGACGTTCCACGAGGTAAGATGGTATAAGTGGTAAAAGAAAACGATGCAAATCGACGTTCGATATTTAAATATTCCACGTTCACATGCACTTACTCCACAGTACCTTTGAATTTCTTGCTCTGTGACGTTGTTCGATTCGTAATTGTTTCTCGCTGGGCTTTTTGCTAGAGCTGAACATTTGGCGAGCAGCGTTCTCTAACAAAGCAAATTAACGTCGACATCGGTGCGGTCTGAGGACGCCGGTTGGGCGTCGTAAATGTACAGAATCGATGCGTATTCTGGCTTCAGTTCTCACGTGAAATCGTTGCTTCCGCAAATACGCATTTTCGCTAAGCACGTTCTATCGAAACCGTATATATATATATATAAATATATATCATATATTCTGTATCTGTACATTAATGGCTGTTACGTTTCACTGATAAACAAATCTGCTCGTTTCAGGCTTGCCAATGATTACCGTTGTTTCAGTGTGCTTACGCGAAGCATCGTTAATTGATTTTTCTCACGTGTTCGTTCCGTCCTCCAAGCGGTTTTGTCAGTTCTGTTGAAAGTGGCGTTGAACGAATCCTTTGGATGTTTTTCAATTTTCTGGGCTGTGTACACTTGCAGGTTGGTTTAGAGCCAAGAATCTTTACACGTTGCCGCAGGGTTGCTCGATACCTCCTCCAAGAGTTTTTGCAGGCATATTAATTCGGGCCGTTTTGTATGTGCACTCGTCCCTCGATTTACGCCGGGCGGATATTTGTTCTTTGATTTTTTTTACATGGTTGAGGATCGTGTAAACGGTGCCTGAAAATATAAAAATAAACTTCCTGAGGGAAAGGCTCGTGTATGTTGTGGAAATTTATTTAAATTTAAAGAGTATAGCAGGGTACAAACTACCTCCAAATGAAATTGAACTTGGTGTATAGCAGTGGATATTAGAGAGAGTACAGCTGCACTATAAATATTTTTAAAATTTTAAATTTCATTACTTGCCACTGTCAGTACTGTGCTTTTCTTTTTAATTAATTCCAAGTTACTATCCTCATCACTAAAAATATTTTGCACTTTTACTTCAGTTTCCATCTTTTTCAAAGATTTTTTTAAAAATTGCGGCGATTTAAGGGTTGGGATAAAAAGATGTATTTACCCTATACAAACAACCACGCTAAACTAATTATTACCTCTTCAAAAAAACGCGTATAAAAAATATCTACCGCGTGATTCGGAGGACGAGTGGACATACAACGTGCAGGTATGTATGTTTAAGCGTTACTGTTGTTGCAGACGCTTAATACTCATTTTACTATGCAAGTAAGCGATAGAAAAGCCCCAGAAATGCTCTGTATAGAAAACTTAAGACTCCACCTGCATCCTGTTTGAGAATCTATTAAGAGTCAGTGGTAGGAATAATAAAAACGAATCCTACATTTTATTTTCACCTGTGGACTGTTTTACCGAACAAAACATGCCCACAGCTACCTTCGTACGTTTCGTTCCAGTACTCGTGGCCCCGTTTAATAAGAGAGACCAACCGTGTGCTCATGAAGGAAAAATTCCGCAAACGTTCGTGGCCTTGATATTCGTATCTGCGAAATATATCGGTGTAGCAATGCCACGGTATAATAGAATTGCTTAAGTTCTAAATTCGCACGGATGGTGATGATCGATGCCCAGGGTTTATCGAACATGCCGGTTAAAAATACTCCATTCTCCCCTCACACGTTACGCATATTTGACATCATTCACTAACATCATAACCGATAATAACATCGACGCCGTAATTAATCGAAAGAACAAAACGTAAGGAACGACTCAGTAACTAGGACCCCTAGCGACCACTGCGTAGACATCAAGTGGACAGTGTACCTTTATGTGTTCTAACCCCCTCACAGTAGATCAAAGTGACTTACTCAACGACCAGCAGTGTTAACGGCAAACTTCTCCGTCGATTGTCACGTCGCAGTCAGTTTCACATATTTTCTTTCCCTCGATTTTACGTAAAATGTCTCGCGTGTAATTTCTCTGCCACCATCGTTCAAAACTTTCGTGAGATGCAGACGTTTGAATTCTACCATCGAATTGACTGCTATACGTGACACGTCGATCGAAACTGGATCTACACATAGACCCTCTCCACCTGTTGCCACCCCCTGCATCTAGGTTCACATTATTTTGGTATGACAACTAACAGCTCTGGTTCTCCTCCCTTCGGGCAGTGGCCACATTCCGGAAAGGCGTGCGAGCTGTGCAAATGGTTGGAAGAGCAAGTATGTATCCCCCGCGCGTAGAATTGTATTCCACGTGTCACTTTTTTATTTCTTTCTTTTTTTTTGTATTACTTTAACCCCTGCCCCAAGCCAAGATATTAAAACTAGTCGAGATCCGAATGCAATGTAAAGAAGTTCATTGATCCTTTTGTGGGACCTTTAATTCGATATCTTCAAGATTTGTGCATTTCAAATTTTGTAGTTTTAAATTTTTAGAAAGTAACTTTAGTTGTGAAAAGTCGTGGAAAATGTGACGTTTGGTTTAGTGGTAATTCGATTTAAAGGTCACGTATAGAAGGATCCTCCTTTCATCCTTCATTGAAGGCACATTTAATCATTTACCTTTTAGAATGCAAAAATGATTCTGACGAGTTGAAACATTAAAAGGACGTAAATTGTTATTTCATTAATTATTGGTGTTATATTATGCTTTGGAGAATGAATTAGAAGAAGGAAAGGTAAAAATACATAATGCTTCACGTCCTTAAGGCCTAATCGAATTGGGATATTCTATTTAATAATAATATCTAACGGAAGACGAATATTATATTTTGCGGAGAATAGCACAACGTTTAATCGAGCATTTTTGTAACTATTTATAAGCATTTTCCGAATTTCAAGATTAGAGCACATAGACATGCTCGTTGTGCTAGTCTATTGTAATTCCATTCGAACTGATAATAATTGATTTCGACGTAGAATACTATTAGTGTTTTGGGATCCTATTGATGTGATGTTTTTTAATTTCTTTTTTCCAATTTTTTTTTCTGCAACCGAAATTACACATATCTGTCTATGTCGTCTTGATTGTAGTTATCTGGAGGTTTGTAAATGTATTTCGATGGTTATTGTTGTGAGCGAATTATTGATACTAATCGGCTCAAACAGCGCGATGTGGTTGCCTTGAGTCTTGAACTACTTTTGAATTTGATCTTGCATCGATGTTCGATATATAATAATTCGACGTGTTCTTTTTACAGTATCTTATAGCTAGTCTTTTATTACGTGGTTTTTTACTCGCCTTGTGGCCGAACCAACGACTATGTCGGAGAAGTTGCTCCACGATAAAACTCGATATCTGCTTCGGTTCCTTAGATGTTCTCAACGTCATTGCAAAGCGCGTAGACAGTTCGTACTTGTTACACTACGTGTGCAATACTTGTGTGCTTCGAGCTATTACAGAATATTTTTTGAGGGAGGACTATTCCTGCAATCATTATAAATTGGACAGTGACGGAACTTTTAAAATGTCACAAATTCGGGGAAGAAGCAACTTGATACTGTAACGTTTGGTAGCTGAAGAAGTAGCTGATTGAGACGTGTGAAGCATACACCAAATTATTTGAAAGCGGTTAGACCTTAAGTCGTGATTCTTTTTTAAAATATAGGTTTTATTGAAAATATTAATTTGACCAGGAAGTTTTCTCGTTTCTTCTCGATATGACATTTTGGTTACAATGCGTGAGTACGATTTCAAAATCCAGTGAAATATATTAAAAGTCTGTTTTTATTATATAATAACATCATTATAATATTAATACGAATACCTTTACAAATCTGAACTATATCATTTATCAGAATAATTATTATATTAAAAAATTATAATGCTAGAATTTTTTATTTTATTACTTTATTTATTAGAAGAACAATGCTGCTCTAAGAATAATATTTCCAACCATAAATACGAATACATACTTATTACAAACATATCTTCAAATTTCCTTCAAAAATACGAAAAAACTTTTTAGCCAACCCAATATTTATTTCCCAAAATTCTTACTTATTTCTTCTAAGAAGACCAAATCGAAAATTCCACCTGAATATTTTCATCTCATGGGCAAAATTCATTTCATTTCATAACTGTCTCCTTAGCTCCCAGCATTTTGCGATAACGAATCTAACAAGAAAAGCTCGACCACACTTCAGCAAGTATTCTGTAATTTCTAGAAGGCATTGGGTCCACCTGAATCGCCATCATTTCAATAGTTAGAAGCCAATGTTCACGTTGCCGCGTAGATAGTAAATAAATCATGTGAGCGATGTGCGCGCAAAATAGAAAAAGAATCTACAGTTTCACTCGCATCGCTCATCGGAGCCTCACACAATTATTCACAATTATCTCACCTGTTACTCGCCACATACATACATCTCTATCTATATATCGCCATTTGCAGGCATCTATGACACACATGCATATATAAAACCCACCGACTCACCACGCACACGATACACATTATATACACCGAACGCCAAGAAGGAAACCCTTTAACTAACTTTCTATGTGTCTATCTGTTCGAACTTTCTTCTCTTCATCCTCTACTACCACGTAGGTGAAGACTTCTCGTATTCAAGTAAGTCTAACATGGAGCGGGTGTATAACAATGACAAACAAATATATATGTACATTATTTACGCGTATATATATTTATCGTTGTTATACGATCTTATTATTACTATAATATTACACTGCCACGAGATTCGAGATAATAAGAAGACGCATACATGTAATAGATCACAAGTAGGTTGTACGTGGCCATCATCAATTACAGAGCAGCGCTGCATTATGTATTTTGATCGACACTGCTGAAACGAGAGTTCCACTTTTTTGCACATCTGTTTTTATTTATGTTCTGTCTACTTTTTCTGCTCACGTGTCAGTAACGGATGGCCGTTCAAGGGAGCATACCCAGTCCGAGGGGTTCGAGGGATTAATGAAACGTCGATGACGTGCTAAGGCCGCCTTGATAACTAATGCTCCTGTCTATTCTGCTGTCCAAATTTTTTTTCTAAAGCGTAACATTGCAACTCGAAATATGAGCTACATTTTACTATGTTTTATTGCTCCATGAGAATTGGGAATAGGAAACGTTTTATGTGGATAAGATTTGTTTTTTAATAATCATACATTTGGTTGAGGAGGTATTGATGATTTGAAAGTAAAAGTAGAGGTGTACGATGTAGTTTCAATTATTCAGGAGAAAGAATGATAACGCTGGTATATATTTAAATATTACGATCAATAGGCAGTTTCACAAATTATTTAAGAGTAACTCTACAAATTAGATGTTGCTATATTTTGCATATGTAGGTGCATTAGGCTGGGTTTTCTTTATACGTCTTGAATTTTCTTTTTCGATTTCTTTGCTCTAGAAATAGTACCCCTCTCTCGAAAAAGTTTATTGCAATCAGACGACAGGGAAAAGTACCGAGGAGACCTTATAGTTTAGAATTCATCAATGTTTTTGGATTTAAAGAATTTCTGAAAAATTGTAATTTTGTTCAAATAATATTAAAAGAGCTTGTCATTTTTCAGAAATTCTTTAAATCTAAAAACATTGATGAATTCTAAACTTTAAGGGCTGATCGATAGCTTTTCCTGTTGTCTTTATTATTTGTTTATGATATGGAATCATTCTAAGGGTCAGAGTAAAAGAAATCGGATGTTGAAAAATAAGGGCCACGAAAATGTACATCCGTACCTACATGTTTGCACGGGATTAACAATTTAATTGGCATTGGCGCTTTTTCACGCCGGGCGATGTTTCGAATCATAGAAGTAATCAATCCACACAACAAAATGTTGTGTTCGGAAAATTGACGCTTTTGTTCAGTGAGGTGGATGAGTTCAACAGCCATTAGGTACTATTACAATCAGAAGTGTGGAGATTAGTTTGACAATTCGTTCCGTGCAAGCAACGAACGCGTAAAAAGACTTGCAACGTTTCATATTGTATTTCCATTACTAAGCAGATTCTCTAATAAAATTACTGGTATACTTTAAGCTCAGAAGCACATGAAAACAAACTTCTTCAGAGCTTTGCCACTTAGTCATTATTAAAAATTTAAAAAATCAAACCTGTGGTGCCATAGCCACGCGCATATAGTTTCTAAAACTTTTTGATTTTTTATTTCCGAAGAACCGTTTCGTCGGAAAACTGTCAACCATGTCAGCCAAAATTTTTTGCAGCCCTAAATTATTTGCCCTATACAGCTTATAAATCTGCTTTAAATAAATTTAAAAAAAGATATCCATATAACTTAAATATCCAAAAAAAGGCCTGATAGTTTAAAAAAGATTAATTACCTAGTTTTCTTTTAATAAATTTCCAAAGATTTCTTTAATTTCAAGCCATTACCGTGGTGTCCCCCTTAATATTAATTTTTATTTACAAATAATCTGTTTTACAAGTAATCTGTACAAATCAATAATTAGAATAAGAAACAAGAATTTACCACTTACAATATAATTTATTGTTAAAACAACTGTTGCTTTCATTTTCTTCGAGTGAATTTGCGGAGCGAGAATAAAGCGCATTACATTTTGCGACATTCTGAACAGATGCTCGAGAGGTTCCATAATTTCTTGAACTTCTGGATTGGGTATCTTCCCTTATTAACATACCAACAATGTATGCCAACTCTTGCATGCCCTATGGTATTAAGCATCGTGGAATCTAACGCGAAAGTTGACCACGTACTAGAAAGCTAACTACAATAGACCAGTCACACGTATTTACGTGCAAGATGACCGACACACACGCTAAGTTCCTTCTAGTGTTACGTCACGAGCCTACCCAATGCCGATGGCAAAGAAAAATAATAGCTAACGAGGCAACGAGCTGCATTCCGGTTGCAAAGGACTTTGCAAACCCGGATATTTCGTGCTAACCCCTCGCTACAAACATTTCCACCCCCTGTAATTCTGCTTTAAGACGGTAGAGTTTTACCATTTTTCGTGCACTCTTTCAACTTCCCCGTTTGTCGCACAGATTTACAGTTAAAATGCGCACTGGCAATGTCGAGTAAATATCCACATCGTAAGAAATTATCGTCGCATGCTTTTCAACAGAATTCAGTAGCACCTGGCAAAGGCAAAGATGTCACTGGCAATATAGAAAAATTTCTTCCTTCACCTTGGCTTTCGTACTTTTCATTTCCACTTGAAGCGTTAATTTCCACGGAATCTTTGCCTCTGCGAATTTCAGCATGAATTATTGCCTGCGTACATAGTTTAAAATTGTATAACGAGTTTGTGTACATTAATTCTATGTTTGTGCAACGCGGGAGAGGTTCACGATGTATTAATTTTGCCTCTTTACACTCTTGACTCGTCCGCGTTGCCACGAGCAGCATTGGAATTCGTAGATTCCAAAGTAACACGTATATATGAATACGCAGCAGTGTTTAGATAGTACTTTAGTAGATTACCAACCGTTCCAGTGTGAAACTTGTGTTGAGTCGGGTTGAGAGCTGCTGTATTATGGCAGATTAAAAAGACATTGATTTTTTAAGGCAGATTTTTTTAATATAGAAGAGAATATAGTTGGTGACTTGCAATGAACGATAGGTTGGGATGTTAATTAAATTTTTAGAGCTGTGAGTTAGGAAGTCGTGGTTGTTCAATGCTGGAACGGAGCCTCGCTTTAGTTAGCTCAAGTGGAAACATAGAAATGGCCAGTGATAGTGATTAGCAACTAGGCCTTAGGTAATTAGTTAGGGTAGCTAACATGTGTAGTGGTTTGTTACAGACGACCACCATCCTCCCCCTACATTCACTCCGCCAGAACTGCCCAAGATGGTTCACGTAAGAGGTACAGTTACACCTCAATAAAGACCATGCTACGATCTCGCAAGCTGCCCTTCCTTGTTTCGATGAATCACACGATATACTGGTACACTGTAACCAATCGCTTTCGAAGAGTCTCACGGACAAACGAATTCGAACAGTTGCTTCACCAAAGAGAAACGCTTTGCTCTCGATCTTTAACCACTGTTTGTACTCGATTCTCCTTTTTTTCTCTCTCTCTGCATCATGACTAATAAGCTTTACTGATCGATCCCGAATTTTTCCAGGGATTCAACACGAAGACACTTTGATTCACTTTTTAACAGTGTTGGGTTTCGCGACGTTTCAGAATATTCTTGAACTAAAAATGATGCACTGTTTGTTGTTTGATGTTTGTAATGAAATTTTTTGACAATTGGGCGATATAATTTTATTTTAGAAATATTGGTTTGGAAAAGTCAAAAGGAGATTTCGTAACACGTATCGTAGTAAGTTCTCGTTTATGTTAGAAAAATTACCCACGATTATTTGATCTTTAAGTAGAAAGTGTCAATCATTTTAGTCACCTGTAATGCGAGTTCAATATATTTTAAATTCTTTTGCTACCATGGCGTAATTTTATGTGGAATTTAAATGGTTAATGTCACCATTTTATATTTTCGTCACTGTAAAAGTGAAGGAAATATATTTGAATAACTGAAAAAGTATTTTAATAGCAAAAGTTAATTGAATCAATCTATATTATGATATGATATAAAAACTATTTCCTGCTTTATTTAAATTGTTATACTAAAATTGTTTTTACATTACGAGAATCTGTATGGAGAATTTTGCGAGTCTTATTCTTCCAAAACTGAATTCACTGAATTCAGTAGTATCACCTTAAATTTTCTCGTAGGCTCTAGTTTATCGAAAGATCTTGAATACTACTTGAAACGACTATTACATTAGCAAAAATCCAGCACTGTTTCACGTTTTATGTGTACCGGAAGTCGCGCTTCTCTATTCTTACACCGATTTTGGAGAAAGTAGAAAAGAACCTCAATACAATAAAAAGCAAAATTCGATTATTTTTTCAAAACTAACAGTTGTATCACGATTTTGTCGTCTACTACTTTCTCCGACCCCAATTAGTGCATGCAGCTTTGTAGATACATTACAGTTTACATTTTCAGTTAACAATTCCATTAATTTACACTAATGTAGTAAAGTTGACGTTTTCCTAATTTCTTTTTAATTTACATCGTAACCCACAGAATTTAATTTCAAATTTTATAGAATCATTAGAGGATGCACTGTTTTTCTTTCTGTTTTTCAGTTACCTTTATTTCCCTTGTAAAATTCATTAGGCTTTATTAACTACATAAGTGCTTAGAGAACTTGCAGTTAGTATCATCACAAAGTTTCATAGCTTTCACATCACGTTTAGTGTTAGTTATCTTTTGTTGTAGATTTAATTTCATCATAGTCATCATAGTTTCAAAAAAGTATCGATTTATAATAGACAAGTCACAGTGATTAATTTGTTTAACATTCTTCTCACTGTAGAGAACAATTGTGGTATCTCGTAGATCAGAGACTATATAAGTCACGTGAAAACAACAGTAACTTGAACGAATAATTATGTTTATCGTCGAGATTGATCCTCGCGATTGGTAATATCATTGCAGAGGAGGAAATCTGAGTAAATTGAAACGTACGATTATTTATCCGTGCCGATTGAACCTTTCCGCACAATTGATATATGAAATATATTTGCTGTGGTGTTCGTCTGCGTAAGTAGTAAATCAGGAATTTACAGATTTCAGTGTTTCTCACTCTTTAGTATTGCTATACGACGAAGGTTCATACATTCAAGAGTAATAAAATTGTATGTAAGAATTGAATATCTCACTGGACCATACTGCAGTCTTATATATATAGATTATTATATGTATTATCTGAACTTGGACTTAAAATCAATATAATTGTGATAGATAGTTTGAGAAATGCTGTTTGAATTCAAATGTTTTGGGCGATTCAGTCTTTTCTGTGAATTTTCTATGTCCTGAGTAGATACATTCTTGGTTTAGGATGTTTAGAGTACTTTTCAGTATAATATTTATTCTTTGATATATATGTAACTCGTACGTGTTCTGAATATATCTATTGACAGTTTATTGTTACATATGTACGTTCTATTTATGTCATTCTATTATCGAACGTAAAACAATGAATTTATAGTTGTAGAGAGCACGGTAGATTGGTCTCACATTTGGTATTACAATTTCTTTCTATGGTAACACTAGACAGAGCACATTTCCATACTCTATTTCATTTTCTCGATCTGTTGCGTGTAAGATGGCGTTCCATCTGATTACCGTGACAGGTGCTTAATCGCTTTTTTATTGCCGATCGCAGAGGGCACGTGTCGTAATGGCCAGAAATTGTATGTGTCTTGAATACTAAGTCGGTTTCATTAATAAGTCGAATTTGTTCATTTGTGTCAATATACTAAAAAGTTGAAAATAAAAAAAATTAAAATCGACTTCAAAAAAATAAAATTGCAGTAAAAAGTGAAAAATAATTTTTTTCCTTATTTAATCTACGATTCCCATATTTTTTAAGTCGGTGCCAGATTTACACAGTGCAAATGATAAGGCACCGACTTAAAAAATATGGGAATCGTAGATTAAATAAGGGAAAAAATTATTTTTACTTTTTACTGCAATTTTATTTTTTTGAAGTCGGTTTTAATTTTCTAATTTTTTTTTATATATTTCCTCTTACAAGCAACGTATCCCTGATCTGAAGAATGATTTTCGAATTTTCAAAAGATCTAGACATTTAAAGCAATTTCTTTACTAAAACTAAGTACTTAATAAACTTACAATAAATATTTCAGTAGTATGCTATAATATTTTTACACATTGCATACACTGTCACATAAAACAAAAATATTTCCATACATTATCACATGGGGTACTTGTAATTATTCTCAATTTCAAATTTATCAATTAACAATTAATAACTCGGAAACGAAGCCACAAACGCAATTTCGTTATTCTTGATTTTCGTCTTATTTCATCATGTACAACCCCCGTTTAAAGTCTTTGACATCTCTTACCGATCACCCTGTACACAACGTCGAATATTAAAATCAGGTATTCGCTGTATGACGAGCAATGTTCGATGTACTATTGAAAACGACATGCTTCGCCAGTCACCTGCAATTTTGGCCATTGAAAGTTGACGAGGGTGGCACGTGCAAAGGGATGAAGTATGCGTGCCTGCAAGCATGGGGCTGTAGGTAGACTCTTGCCGATAAGAAGTACAGATGCGTTGTAACGGGAGGGGGGGAGATAGGTCACGATCAGTGTGACACTCTGTAACTGTCTTAATCATTGTTGCTTTGTCTATTAGCCACGCCGAACGAGAAGCCCAGCTACGAATTAATGTTGACGTATTAATTATAGGTGAGGTCAGTCGCGATCGAGACGACCCGAACGGTGAGTTTCGAACGAGCCCATTTCATTCCTCGTTGTTGCTCAATGGAGGTTGCCTAATGATCCATAACAAGACAGCACGTGTATTTTAAGTTGAAATGATTTCTACGATTTTCGCCACCAAACACTTACAAAACTATTAGAACTCTGCACCGTTACGAATTTTCGGTTTATTTCGCTTTTAATCTACACACATGTATGTACATCAGCAACGCTTATATTCTTCCTGCAACTATACGCTGGCAAACGAGTAAACGGAAGTCATGTATTCTACAATTATTCCCTCGGGATGCAACTGCGTTCAGAGATTGGCAAAATGGTTTAGCGGTTGAACTCTCGGAAGTGCTCGTAATTGGTAATCGTTTGGGATTGAATTCAGGTGATGCATGTCCCTCGTCGTTTTCATGTCCCAAGAATTACGAAACGCTGGGGGGATTTAACTCAATGCAGTGTACAGTTTCGATGTTAATTACAGTATTATTTTCGGTGTGAGACATGTTTGTTTACGTTGTGAGTTGAGCTATTATTTCCTCGGAGTGTGTCGATTTCAGGTTGGAGCATGATTCAATCTTGATAACACCGAGACGTCGATTTACCGCGTTAATGACGAGCGATTCCTCCTTGTGTTGCAGCGATGAGGAACCATCGGAACTCCGTCGGGATGACCATGATGAATTCGACGAAGCAGGTAAACAAGGTGAAGCCGAACGTGAACCGGGCGGCGAATGACAGTCTATCGAGCCCGAATCAACCATACAATCAGAGGTACCTAATCAATGTTAAATCACACGCATCTATTCTACGCAAGCTCGAGCGTGCGAATTTCACTACTGAGAATAAATTGTGCAGACAATATCGTCGGGCCGGTGTTGCTGGAGTTGTTGTTGCGTTTAGGTCCCGCCACAGACCTAGAGGTGTGCTGCATCACACATTTCACGAAACTGATTCTGCACTCCACCGTTAACAAGAAGCAATCACCAGAAACATAATACACTAATTCAATTTACTCGAACGTTCTATTGTAAGCATACGCAGCTGCGCAATAACTGTCGAAGGACCCTCCATCTTTTCTCTCTGCAACCACACTTCTCTGTCGTATCTTATAACTGACTATCATATCTGTCTCTAATAGTTGCACGATTAGACCTACTCAAGCTGTTCCGTACACTACATTCTTGTGTAACTTGCACAGATAGGGGTTATTCAAACTGCAGATGACTCACCTGATCCTCAGTCTCAGTGCATTTGCTTCGTGTGCATTTAAGAATAATTCAGCACCTCGGTTTACGTTCCTCGTTCATCATTAATCTTCTAGCGAAATTAAGCTGTTACGTACTTTGAATAACCTGAGAAACTTTCAGAGCATTCGTTTCTAATGATTTGTACTAGAGCTGTTGATTCCCGGGAGGTCGGGTACCCGGGTACCCGTAAGATACCCGGGAAGAAAAAATTTCCCGGGTGGGCGGTACCCGGCTAAACTATCTGAAATACTCGAGACATCCGAGATCTCACTTCTTAATGTTATTCCAACCCAAAGCCATAAAATTCGGTCAGGTACTGCAGGGAGGTGACGTCGCCACGGGGTGCCAGGTGGCATTTAAGTTCTCGGGTATCTCGAGTATCTCGGGTAGTTTTCCCGGGTAGCGCCTACCCGGGAATTTTCCTGGTCCCGGGTGACTCACGGGTACCCGGGTACCCGGGTATCTCGAGTACCCGGTCCACAGCTATAGCTCTAATTTGTACCACGAAGTATACGTATAGTCACCTTTCTAACCAGGGGACCTATGATCGAACTACCTTTGTATATTTGCGGAGTGCACCACGATGACTTGCACAGTATTCCTTGACCAATTTATGCATCTATTTTCGTTTGAGCAGCATGTCTTTTTCAAGTTACTGAACAATACGTGTATAAGTGATACATAATTATATAGCCCCCAAGTCTAACGTAACGATTCTCGGTAGAGAACTTCCATGCGATCCAGAATCATTTTCATAAGGCCAGGAGTTGCTTGCAAGGTAACACCGCGAACCTGCACTCAACGATTTGAGCGCAACTTTGTGGGTTTATAGAGTGACTTGAGACAAGGACAGCATTAAAAGGCCGCTGAGGCCGTTTGAGGTTTCAAAGTCAAATAGGCGCTCCTACTTTTTCGCGTGTGACTCCTAAAGTACAAATAGAGTAACTATGAGAATATTAAACAAAGAAAACACTTTCTCATTAATGCCTCTTCTCGCCCTCCCATCAAGGTATCATATGTTGAAGCGAAGTAGAAACGTTGAATACGAAATTTAATCTCTAGTACCTTAAAACTGTTAAAATAAAGGACACAAAATTTTTGTTCCAATTAATTTCCCGGAAGTATTAATAAATACTGCGAGTTTTTAAAGAGAATACTTATTTTGATATCAATACATTTATAATTTGAAGTAGCTTTCATCTGAATAAATAATAGTACTTTCATTTTATACATTCACAAAATTACGTGAACCACGTTAGTATCAGTGTTAGATTTGAGATATCCTGTTCACCATGGCCATCGTGTACTGGACCATGCCTCGTGAGTCATCAAAACAGGTTCCAAGCGAAGATGAATCCAACGTTACGAAAACCTTCTGATTCCAGATCGCAAGAGGAGTCCACATACCCTGGCTACCATCTCGCCTACGAAGTCAAAAAACTCATGTACGCTTCTTTTGTTAACACTGTCTTACGTTCTGCTGTGGTTGTATCGTGGCTACATATTTAGTCGTACACTTGACGCGATTAAGTACACTTGTGGAAGCTTGCTTGCTAATTGCACGTAACCAAACATTTTTTACAGGTTTTCGATTATTCTTTACAATGAAACGTTCGTCAGTTTCCATTCTATGTATTATAGTTCTATATTTCTTGTTCTCTTCTTTATACAGGAAGCACCAAAGGTAAAATACATGTAAAGTAACATCGAAAGTAGTTTCAATGTTAAGTCTGTCATACAAGGAAAATTATTACAAGCTTTCGTTTATTATTAGGACCAGTTATTATTTTCTCTATTTAGTTATTACTCCTTTCTATTTGCTATCTATATTTATTGCATGTTATATTTTTTTGGAAGGAAATTATGATTTCGATATTTAGAGTTACCTAGATTTTTTCTAATTTTTGGTTTCTCTTAAAATTTATGTGCAAATAATGTTACAAAGAACTACATACAACTTAATATAGTCGTACGTATCGACGAAATATGGGTTATGATTAAATTTTTACGTAATTAAAAACTTGACAGAAATATATGTCAAGGCAGGTATACAAACGATTTAAGATCGATAGGGAAGTTAATAGAGCAGTTTAATACTTTCACTTTTAGCAGTGAAATATGTGCATGACTTTATATAAATAATTGCGAATATTTTTAAGCATGATTAATAAAAACAAACGAAAATATTTTGCAGGAATTTAATTATACATATAACAAGACATAAGTATACAAAATAGTAGCATAGACTTGTTAAATCTTCCATTGTTTTTGATTGCCTCTGCATGTGGTGTTACGCATTGTTACAATGTGACTACAAGAATTACAGCAAAATTTATAACTGTGCTTAATTTTATGAGATGTATATGACTGACTTCAATGACGTCAACATCTGAGACGACGTTTTTCATGGTGTTTTATAAATTTTGTTTAAACGTTTCGTGTGGGTATTCGAAAAATATATTTTTTCCAATTACACTATTCATTAATTGATATGAAACATGAATACTACAATTTTTAGATTTATATTGGGGTAATAACGTATTTTGAAAGTTAATTGTTACAAAATATGATTTTTAAAAACATTATGTACGTCTATTTCCTGCAACTAGGAATTACTACATTAAATATTTTGACCTTGATAGAACAGATTTCAATTTTTCATATTTAACATGTTGATTACCAGCAGTATGCCTTTAAAATAAAATATTAATGTAATATTATAATGAAATATTAACTGTATATTAATGTATGATTTAAAAATAATTAGTAGCATTTTTTCGGAGTCCAAAATATTTTTCGAAAGTCAATTACATGTATTAAATGAACTACAAAACTATGCAGATATCAGATGTTACTGCATGCACATATTAACTATGTATAATTTTTATTATAAATTTTCAGTCTCCTTCAAAACAGTTAATATACTTTACTATGCAATGCAAAGTGTGCATGTAACGAAATTTGCATGTAATGCTTATCTTTAAAACATATACCTAGTATACATGCAAAGTCAAAAAATTTCAATGAAGAAACACATGAACGTTACACATTAATAGCTACTGAATAAAAAATGTATATATGTATATAAATATTTTCATATATAATGTGTATATATAAAGAAATAATATATTTGTTGTTACTGTCGTTCAAATAGTGATTGGAAATAATTTTTATATAAACGATATTATATTTTCCACCATTGATTTGCACCATCTACCATTGTAACATTTTAAAATCGCAATAGTTTGAAAAAAATAGTATTCATGATCCTTTTTTTCAAAAATACTTTACCAAAGAGTAATAGTAAATATATAGTATTTACTGGATATAAATATTACATTACGAGTATAATGGGTAGATTATACAAATGGAATATAATATAAATGAATATAATATATTATGAGGAATTGTTAATTCTCTCAATGATCAGGAATATTTATTAAATAAATACGTACGCCAGAGTGAAACAGAAGGTTACTGAAATGAACAGATATCAGGTGCAATATATTATATAAACATAGGCTGTATTTTTTAGCTCGTGGGAAAGTTCTGTCAAGTTCTTTCAACATTCCTTATAAATAATCGCTGAAATTCTCAAATAAATGTACAGTACATGGTTCATATTCAGTAATTTTGCAAACCACAAAATGTTTAGTATCTTGAAAGATGACACTTTAACGTACTAATTCAGGGAAACCCTTGCCTCAGATGTTTCCCCGTTTATTATAATAACATCAAATATTGCATACTTAAAAGAAGCAAAACTTTCCCACTGGTTTGACAGATTAATTTCTTAATCTTTTTTAAAATATAAAATCTTTTACCAGGTTACTACCAATTATTCTAGGCATATTAGTAATAAACTAAATATCTATCTTCAGTAAGTTTTCACTGACGAATTCTACAACTAGTATAGAAAAGGAGCATCGTTAGAACTGATTAGTTCAAGTTGGGTTAGCAACAATACGATGTACATATTGGGAAACAATCGTTAGAATCATTGTATTTTGACAGTCCTTCAGCGGTTCAGGTATCTACAGACACTTTTAAATCGCTCGAAAACTTCAAATTGCCCAATTTCGAAAATCGAAAATATTCCAACATTGAAGAAAAATTATATATAAAATTTTATAGCATGAAGTTTTTATACTAATAAAAAAAGAATACATGGTGGGATCGCTTTCTGACAGTTCAGCAGAGCAGGCAAGTGGTAGGGGCCTTAGATGCCCAGCCCTGGAACTTCTACGCGCGCGCAGTAGTATCTCCCACGTCAGACACGGCGAGAAGTAGTCTAAACCCCTCGGGTCAGACGCTTCTCAACCGTCTCTCAAACAATTAATAACTCGGAAACGAAGCCACAAACGCAATTTCGCCATTCTTGATTTTCGCCTCAGTTTAGCCTGTACAATACTTTCTACACAGGATACAATGTTTCCAACGATGATTTCCCAGACTGTACACAGTCAAAGAATAGTACCCCGCGTACTTATACGCTCCAATATGCTTGGCGTTTGATTTCTGATCAAAGTAAATACACTAAAATTTCCATTCTTGCATATCGTTTAAGATGCTGCGCTAAAACTTTCAGGCCGACGAGCAGAGCTTCGGGCGGCACGAACGTGAACAACAACGGTGGTCTCCAAGTCGGGATAGCTGATGACCAGGCGAAAGACTTCGATTTCGAGAAGACCGAAATGAAGTACGACTCGACGGGCATGTTCCACTGGAGTCCATCCCGCAACCTCGAAGACTGCATACTGGATCGTAACCAGGCGGCCATGACTGTCCTCAACGGGCACGTCGTCGTCTGTCTATTCGCCGATCCTGACTCGCCCCTCATCGGACTGAGAAACCTTGTCATGCCATTACGAGCTTCCAATTTCCATTACCACGAGCTTAAACACGTAGTGATAGTTGGGTCTGTGGACTACATCCGCCGCGAGTGGAAAATGTTGCAAAATCTACCGAAGATATCGGTGCTGAATGTAAATATTCTTTCTTAATTTTTTATATTATATCCTATCAACATTTACCTTGAGTTTTCTTACATTAATTCAGATCTTTATAGAGGATGCTATGTTCAATTGTATTGCTCCAATGTTTTCTCTACTTCTACTTCCACTTCAGTGGCGGATCTAAGGAACAGGGCCCAGGTGTTACATTGCATATTGTTTCTGCAGGGTTCACCACTAAGCAGAGCAGATTTGCGTGCCGTTAACGTTAATCTGTGCGATATGTGTTGCATCCTGTCGGCTAAAGTGCCTAGCAATGATGACCCCACCCTCGCCGACAAGGAGGCCATTCTCGCATCCCTTAATATCAAGGCCATGACCTTTGACGACACGATTGGCGTGCTTAGCCAAGGTATGTGTCGGAGTGATAGTCGGTCAATTTCATTTTTAATGTTTGCCGCAACTTTCTATACCTATATAATTTTTATACACAATTAAATGTTAAGTGGCAATTGCAGCAAATAATGAGCAAGGTAATTTGACCGCAGTTGGCAGCCCGATCGTTTTACAGCGACGAGGATCCGTTTATGGAGCAAACGTGCCAATGATAACAGGTATCCAGACTTTATCTTAATTTCTGCCGTTTGAGAACGACGATGTTGCTAATGTACGACTGCCTTTCAGAACTCGTGAACGACAGCAACGTGCAGTTCCTTGACCAGGACGACGACGATGATCCGGACACGGAACTCTACCTCACCCAACCCTTCGCCTGCGGCACTGCCTTTGCCGTCAGCGTGTTAGACTCGTTAATGTCAACGGTTAGTGTCGTTATGAAATTGATATTAATGCAAATGTAAAACAAGTTGCAATTATCTGTTAGATTCTTAAAAATCGGTTCACTACAAAGAACTCAGACTTAAACATTACAAAAGTTGTTTTTTCTAATCAATATTCTTGTCTGTTTAATAGCAGGAAATAGTATATTGTACATAATGTTTATTTTCTCTTAATTTCAGACGTACTTTAACCAGAACGCGCTGACTTTGATCCGGTCGCTGATCACCGGTGGAGCAACGCCCGAGTTAGAATTAATTTTGGCTGAAGGAGCAGGTTTAAGAGGTGGTTACAGGTAAGTTACATTTGAGATCGTCTTAAAAATATGTTCATATATTAGGTCGGTGCATAAATAATTTCGTTTTCCATTATTAAGTACATTTATATCAGGGTCCATTTATACATTTTTATGCAGGGCCCTGTTATAAAATTTGTTTAAATGGTCCCGCGGTCCCTATGCACAGATATTTGTTATAATAAAATTTAGAAGTACATATGAATACTTTTTCTTGGGCACCGATTAATTTTAAAACTTAGCTCCCCAAAAGTTTAGAAATTACTGAATTTAGAACATGACCGAAATTACTTATACACTGATCTAATATTATTGACCGTCATCTCATGTATTTCTGAGGATTCTATTGTGATTTACAGTACGGCCGACAGCCTGGCCAACAGAGATCGATGTCGGGTTGGTCAAATCGCGTTGTATGACGGGCCGCTGGCCCAATATGGCGAAGGAGGCAAGTACGGTGACCTCTTTGTCGCAGCATTAAAGTCGTATGGAATGCTGTGCATTGGTCTGTACAGGTACAGGTACCGGACTTTTTTCCTTCTCTCGATGGTATTTATTGGATTATCTCCACATGAACATTATACACGTATCTTATCTCTAAAGAAAGAAAGATATTTCTCATCTGGCTGCCGCAATTGTTACACTGCCATTGATTATCTTTTACTATCCCATTCTCGTACTTTACTCTGTAACTTTTGATTTTTGCCGCATACTTTTGCATTTTGCGTTTTTGCATCATGAAAAAGAAACGACGATCGTAAGTTGCCTTCATCCAACAAATACCTATCATTTTTTATATCTGTCTCTTTGTGTCATCTGTTTGTTTAGTGCTTAGTTACAGTCACCAACGTTTAGTTTAGTTTACTTTTTATATCGTACATGGTGTATTATTTAGTTTAGGTCGTACGTTACGGACCGCCCCCGTTATTCCATGCGACTAATCTTTCATTAAATCCTTGTAGGTTTCGAGACACCAGCTCGTCCTGCGATGCCTCTTCTAAGCGATACGTCATTACGAACCCCCCGGATGATTTTACATTGTTACCTACAGATCAGGTACTAAACAAAATTTTCCCTAAGTCGATGAACTTGATTTACAGGTTGCTTGTAGGTCCAGCAATCTAAAGAGACTTCTAAAATAATCGACTGCTTCATTATATATCTTTTTTAACATAGTGGTAACTTATTCACAATTTTCTTCTATAATCCGCAGGTGTTCGTATTGATGCAGTTCGACCCAGGTCTCGAATACAAGCCAAGCAGAGGGGCCCGAGGAAAGGACGACGCCTCCTGACTGTTGTTGTGTAGCGCCCTCACCGATGGACCTTATTCCTACATATAATCGTGCAAAGGAAGCCATCATGTCCGCCCGTCATCCCAATGGATCCACCGAATCTTCGCTGGCTGGCATTTTGGTACGACGTCACAATGTCCTCAACGAATTATCGCGAGCCCCGTCCATAGAACAAGTCGTCAACACGTCCGTTTTAATCCGCTGGCCACATGTTCGCCAGCGGCTGTTTTCTCGATATTCGCAGCTGGATCGGTTTCCCCTTAATAGTGTCCGCAGATTTCTTCGTTCCTCGCCACTCATCGCTGCGTGGTTCATTTCTTCACATCGCAACCGAGCATATTTACGTTGGGACGTGGTCGTAACAAATACATGATATATCGTAGTTGAACCGGCGAGAAAGGGAGACGATAGGAAAGCAGCAGAGGAGCTAAAGGTCCGCCAAGGAAAGTGGGAGGAAAGGCGAAGGGAAACGGGAAGCGGCATGATGAAACACGGTCTGAGGGTAGCTACACGTTACGCTCTCTAAATCTTCGTAAGATATAAAACGTATCGTCGCCGACGGTGGGCGATACAGGAACTTGAACGGCTTACTGTGAAGTGTAAAACTGTGTGATCAAATTCCACTCCCCATCCCTTGAAAACTACAATTACAGAGGAGAAGAGGAGATATTATAACCTAAAACGGTGCGAAGCATGCAGCTTAACCTTAAACGCTTGAGAACACCTACAAGGCTGATCGCTGAGGGACTGTAATCGCCTCCGCGACTATAACGTATACCATCGCTGTAGCTCATTCGCAAGCATGTAAATAGGTACAGAACAGATGAATATATCGTCGTTCTACAGTAAACTGTGTAAAGAAGGAGAGAACGAAGAAACCGAAGAAGAAGACGAAGAAGGTGGAGGAGAAGGATAGAGGAAGAAACAGAAGAGATACGAAAATTGATTGAGATCAATTTCATCGAGACCTTTTGGTCCTTTCACATAAAAGCATCGTTCACTTCGCAGGGCACAGTCGCGTGTCCGTCTCTCATATCGTGATTTTCTACCTTGCCTTGTCCGCAACAGATAAACACGTATACATACATGTGCATCTATATGTATACATGCAATATGCAAAGTGATCCCTTCATCTGCAACAGGCTGCGACTCTTAGCTACGAGACAGAAAATGCTAAAAAAATACTAAACGGGAAACGTTGTGTGATTTAGCGAAATGAATCTTACAGCTTCATTGCTTTCCAACCTAGAATTATATATTTTCAAGTACTGACTATTACAATCTTTTCAATCTACACCAGCATATTCAGTATCAACATTTCAAATTTTTTCTTTCAATAACTGACAATTACTATTTTTTTATATTTGTTCCTACAAATTCCTACAATACCAGCGTATTTATTTTTCTCTGTATCCTCTCATGAATCGAATGAAACAAAATGGGAGAACTACGTCCGGTAAATATAGCATCATCGTCGGAACACAGGCATAGGAAGTAAATTCTACTAAATCACGCAACGAATTCCCCCGCTTTCCTTCTATCTTAAAAAAAGACTATTGTCTGTTTTAGCTGGAGGAATCACCTCGCGTACATAGTTTTAGGTTGGATCACTTGCAAACGATGTGTCGCGGCACAGCGGAGCACATATGAACGGGAGTGCGAGGCTATGCCTAACCTATAACCCGTGTGTCTTGTGTTGTGACTAAGAACGACAAATCTCAATCAAACCCTTTGTACAGGTTCTATACGTGAACGTATATATATGCATTTATACAGACACATGTGTGAGTGTGTGTGAGTGTATCTATATACACATATGCAGCATATACACATACGTATATACATATATATGTATATATATATAAAATAACAAAACACCATTTTCCACACGACTTTGATTAAAGAATCGACTACACGTCGAGGTATACATATACATATATATACATACATTCTAGGTATATATGCACATATATGTGTATACATAGACACTCTCTCTTTTATATATTTTTGTGAAACTCACGTGTGTGTGTGTGTATATACAAACGTACATATATATATGTATACATTCATGTACGTATGCATACATGTGTATATATGTGTAGTGTCTATATATATATATTTACAGGGATGAAAGAAAATATACTTAAGAGAAATACACAGGTACACCTATACACGAACACACTCTCCCTCTCTCTCTCTCTCTCTCCCCTCTCTCCCCTCTCTCCCGGCATTCGCACACCCCAAACATGTGCGTATACGTGCTAGAAAAAGAAAAAACATGAGTTCTAAACACGCACACGTAATCACACACGTATGAGAGTACATACAAAGAGGCGTGCACGCGCGTGTATACTCATCCGCTCGAAGATGAAGCTATTAAAAGGAACACAAACATGGTCACAACGATACGTATCTACGGAGAGACACACTGTGCAAACGACTTAGAAAATCCGGCGAGAATGCGCGAAGACACGAAGAAGACGTGGGAGGGAACGTGCCAGAGGAAGATGACGGTTCAGTTCTCTTGTGGCCGGACAGTAATGCACAGGAACACTGTCGTAAAGTGCATTGGCGTTAGGGCTTAGGGGGTGTTAAACGACGACCAGCACGGCACACATCGAATACGTCGACTCGCGGTCACGATCGTCGACGACGATGGACTAGATTAAATCTAACGAGCGTGCGGAGCGAAAGCGAATTTTACCGAGGACGAAGGATATACAAGTAGTTGTGGTAGACGCTGCCGTGTATCACGATTAAGAGTCGCCGCCACCACCGCCAATTGCTGCTGTTTTGCAATATCCATGTGCACTATTCACTGCCACTGCAGTTCGTGTTATATCGTTGTATATAACTTTCTACGTAGGGCTCGATTAAAAAGGCGAGAAAGGGCTCTCTCGTCGAGGGCAAAGAGAATGCGCAGCGTCAGCCGCACAAAAGTGTCGTTGGTTACTTTTTCTGTTCTCCGACTCTAGCTCCTTTCGTTTTATAGGATTGATCGTTTTGTGTATGTATATAGAGAGAGAGAGTTAAAACAGAAATCGTTTGTTAACCGACCTTTCTTTGGCAGTGTGAGGTAAACGACGCGAGCGTTCCTTTTATCGCTGGCGGACTCTGGGATGAAGGCGTCGATAGAAACGAAGGACTAATTTAGTGGCACGCTTTCCACTCGGCTTTCCCGTTCTCTACAGGCTGGAGGGAAACTTTTGTAGGGATGGTTGCGAGAAATTCTCGTGGAAGCGTAGGAGCGTAGGAGCGTTTTTCAAATATGTGTATTGATTGTTAGATTATAATAATTATTATTGCTGGGTCTGTTCGAAATGAAAGCTACCGGGAATTACTGTCGAAGAAGTTTTGGTAACGTCAAGTGACATATCAAGATTCATTTTGCGTGAAATGCACCAGTGAATTAGAAATATTTATTTGAAATGCTGCGATTCAAGTACTTTTAAGAGCATAGTTTTTAAATTAAGTTAAAAAATCGACTAAGGGAAAAGCATCGATTCTCTACTTTAAGGTGACTAATACAAATACAAACATATAATTTTCAAAATAGTTGAATTTAACTGTTTGATAAATTATATAAAATTAATATTCACATGAAAACATTCATTTTGACCAATTATTAGAAGTTTCTAACAAACTTCTAAATCTGCAGAATCGAATGAATACTTCAAAGTGATTTTCACATGTTACACAAAGAAATTATTATTTCGCATTATCCATGGTAATCTAATCACAGAAAAAAAACAAGAATAAAGAAAATCATGGACTTCTAATATCTGTATCTTTCAAATACATATTTGTCTAGCACTGCTACTCTAAAGCCGTTCGACTTACCAAAGCTGAGTAGCGCTAAGCCTGAAGGGTACCGCAGGAAGCTGAAAGCGTGTCACGAATGGTTCCGCAAGATCAACAGTCGTTTCCGATGACGGAGTAATCACTGACTGTTCACGCGTATGGTACTAGTCTGCAGATGTTAGACTCTTTGTCTCCTTTTTTTCTATTAGCCGACGTCCCTTCGCGTCGATCATCGAGAAATCCTGGAAGAACGTTCCCGTAGTACGTGTATATAATCGAGGGACTCGTTGCCGTTCTACACTGTCGCTAAAAATCGACAGCAGTAAATTAAGTCTCACGGGGCAAAACCATATAGCTTGAAACTGAAAGTGAGTTCCTTTGTTTTCCGGAAGCTCGATTTCTCGAAGACTGAGCGGAGGTACCGCGGGAAAGAAAAATTCTGTAGACGCGAAGAGAAGGGAGGAGCCGCGACTCGCGAGTCGCACTTTATCGTCCTCGAATGATGTCTGTTTTGTACGGCTCGATTTTAAGTTCCGTAGGATTCTTTGGCAAGTATAGCGGCGTTTAGACTCGCGTGTACCACGATGAAGAACTCTCGGTGACCCTGCCTCGCCTTGCTGCGATTATATACGAAGCAAAAAAAAATTCGTACGTTAGAGTTTGTGGAAGTCGTTCATTAAGTGATACAAAAAAAAAAAGAAGAAATTTGTCGGAGCCTTGTGTAGAGTTTTAGATGATCGGTCGAGATTTGCGTCGCGTGGGACGAGCCAGGTGAATAGAATTTTACTTCGTGAAAGCGTGAATGTTATTAGGACTTCGATGTTTCTCCTCATTTCTCGATGTTGTCCTTTTCTTTTCCGTTTTTCCGTTTCTTAACTATAGATGTGTTTAGTTGGACGATTTTACGTATGATACGAGTGGAGAGAATCAACGATCGTTCTTCACACATGGTTTCTTTCACTATCTGGACGGGATACTCGTGCCTGGCTGTTCGCGAGATACAAATTATTCGTGCACTCTTTAATAATTAAATCATGCACCGATTCAATCGATATCATCACCCGTAATCGTATTTTCGTGCGGCGCACGAATTACACGTGCGCATTTTGTGTGTATGTGGAACGTGTGTATATAAACGAAGTATATATAATTAACGATAAAGAAACCCGAGAAAAAGATAAAAAAAAAGAAGAGGAAGAGGAGGATGACGACATGACGAAGATGAAGAAGAAGAGGAGAACAAAACAAATCGAACAAAATACCAGGATGATTCGAAAAGGAAAATATATATATGGGAATTATAAAATGTATAAAGAGGAAATTAAGGCGCGCTGAGCGTACGCCACCTTCGATGCCTCATTGACCTCATCTAATGCTTTTTTATCTGTACATTTACAATTTGTGTACCAATGAGGAACGTTGTTTAATCATGTTGTTGATGTTATTGTTAAAGAATGAGATTCAATATTGTACATAACTATATATTCATTATAATTGATGATATAAATAATTATATACATAAAAGTAAAAAATCTCGGAGTCCCCTTATGCCTCACATTTCAACGAGCGGATTCACGTCACTTTGTAATAAAATGGAAACAGGTACTTTACAAACATGGCTTGGAAAGGGTGAGACTGGCAGCCTGGGAATGCGCAATTTTAATACAAATATTCAATGCTTCGTCACGCGAATGTTTTTTCTTCTCCGATGGAACTTTGTTTGTCCCACGCTGACAGGTTAATCCGTATGCTCATAATTTTAAATTCGCTATAATTGCATCTTGTAATTATTCATACTATCTCCTTACATCCCCACTTTTCTATTGTGTTGCATATAGTGTTACAGGTAAGTATGAGCAAACAATAATACAGTAAACGCAATTTAAATTGATCGTATTTTATTAACAATACAAAAGTAATAGTGCACTTAAACATTAGTGGTATTATAATATTCTATGGTAATTATTCTTACAATATTAGTCAATGTTATCTACGTGAATCTTCTGAGCACGTTCTTTTACTTCGTGCAACTTGGCCATCAGTACATACTTACTTCAGACTACGCGTCTGTTAAAACTCACACTGTGGATTATCTTCGGAAACTATCACTGCCTTAACAAATAATATTCATATTAAGATACAATAATTTATTTCACTACGAACATCAGACAGTCGTTATCAGACAGTCGGAACATCATACTTGAAAATCTACAGGGTGGGCCAATAACAATTGCCACCTCTAATATCTCCGGAACCATGGAAGTAAGAGAAAAGTATCCAACAGCAAAAAAAATCCTTTTGACCATACGATGACTCCTTTCACGCCAAACAACTTTTTCCTTTTCGATAAATAAAATTTTCCCTTACTTCTATGATTCTGGAGATATCCAAGGTGGTAATGCTTATTGGTCCACCCTGTATAATGAAACGTTTCTTACTAAAAGAAAATGGCGCAAGCAAGTGCGTCATGTGTGATAAAATCCTTGGCTCGTTCGCTAGTAAGTAGTGTTCATCTACTAATTTGCACGATACAGGCAACGCCACAGTAGAAATGAAAAATCTTGCAAACTCTGAAGCTACGAGAACACGAGAATCTCCACGATCTACTCCTATTGCATTTGCTAAACGCTGTGTGGCAACAGGGTGGATGTCTTACTGTCTTCCAATGCAAATGATGTAAATCGATTAATTTTATTAATCCATTGACTACCTCTCGCTGTGCTCATCGCTCACTTTCCAAGTCAGCGGCTGGGGTTGGTGCATCGTTCTCTGGTACCTACGGTGAAAAGAAGTCCTAGTTAGTGCCCGTTGTGTAGATTCCATCCGACCCAGCCGTTTTCTTTAGCCAGCCACGTGATCGTATAGTTCTAAAAGCGCGTCTATCATCCTGGCGCGATATTGCGGCACATCCTTCAGCTGCTCGCAAACAAGAGGCGTTCTATCCACGTAGAGGACGCTCTCCAGAAGATCTGGCTCCTCCGAGAAGTACTTGCTAGCCGCGCTGGGTTCTAACAGCATGATGGGTATGTTTAGTACGCCGTGTGTAATACACATGACTCGTAAGTCTTCGATGGACTCGATGAATTCGTCCCAAGGGAAGACCCTGGTGATGTCCAAGTTGGACTCCCGCAGAGCCTCCGCCATTGACTCGTGATAAACCCTGAACAGCTCCTCGCCGTGCTCCTCGCGTAACTTTCGCGTGGTTGTGAATTGAAGGAAGCAAAGAATGTCGTGAGCAGGTGGGTTGTATCTGAAAGGAGAAGGAATGCGCATGTAGATTGGTACACTGATAAATTGAGGAGCTGAAATGGTAAGCAATGTAAGTGGCAAAAAGTGGAAAGTAATTTTTTTAGTGGGAAACGATGGGATAATTTATTTTAAGGGGCTACTCGAGTTGAACTGCCCGTTTTTCAACGCCATCTTCAGGAATTTATTTAACAAAAACTACATTCATATGCGAAATTGCAATGTTATAACAAAGTTGATATAACAAAATTTACAATAATTCCCCACATTATTTTTAAAGCGCAACTCTAATTAAATTACACTCTAAAATTACAAATTTCTTCAGCCACTAAAATCCGATGCAAGTTAAATTTGAAAAGGAATGAAACTATGCAAGCAACCGCGCATCCATTCTTACCTGGCCAGTTGGAAATCGATGAGACAGCACTCCACAGGCTTCTCGTCGCTGTCGTACTTAAACAAAATGTTGTTTGCCCACAAGTCCCCGTGGCAAAGCACGTTCTTGTGTTTTACAGACGGGGACAGTTTACCCGCGTGACCGGCAGACAAATCGATGACTTTCGCTCTGAACTCCCTCCGCTGATCCTCGTTCAACTGAGGCATCAGGTCTATCATAGAAACGATGCCCTTCACAGCGGCGTCGAACATTGCCTTGGCGCGGCCGTCCTTAAGCGGCCAAAGAGTCTCCTGCATGCAGTGAGAGAACTCGTCGTGCAGGTTCTTCTGGCACAGTTCCTCGAAAATCAGGGACTTGGCGTGAAACCTGGCCAGTGTTCTCATCAGTACCTTGCAATGCTCCAGATCGAACGGCTTGAACTTGTCCGTCATCTCGTAGCCGCTATGAGCCATGTCTTCCAACACAATCACATCGTCTTCCAGCCCAAGGAAGCACTCCGGTATACACCGTTTGTCCACACCGTCCAACACTTCTGGGAAGACTGTAGTATAAAGAGCAACCTCCTTCCTGAAACTACCATATTCCTGGATAAAATCATATTGCGGGCTGGTCATCGGCGGCGGTATCTTCGTGAAGAAATTGATGTTCCTCGTGTCCAGAGGCGACTGAGGACACGCCACGGTCGCCTTCAGGGTGAAATATTGCCCCATGAAGCCGTTCACCTCTGCTATAGGCACCATCTCATAGGTGACCAAAGAGAAGTCCTCCATTGAATCTTTGTGAAGCTTCTTTCGAATTATCTCGAAACATTCCTCGTCTTTGAGGATTTGCTGTGTACTGAGGTTGCGCATCTTCCCGATTTCTTCCCTTCTTCGATCACTGCAGATCTTGGCTTACTAACTTGAGTAAGTTTCTCTAAAAAATACGTGGATCGCTCTATTACCACCGATTGGACTTCTCCAATGCCTGACGTCTTCCTCTTCCCTTTTTAAAATCCACCGCGATCGTTCGTCACGAAGCGAGAGGCTTCTCGAGTTTATATCTACTGCATCGTTAGGACGCGCAAGAAGTGATCAATTAATGTCAACGACGGCAGAATTGAGCGAATAATTTTCGAGGCTCGAGATCAATGAACACGGCACACGAGTTCTGAGGCCCCGCGTTCCGGAGGGAGTCTGCTCGGAATACAGTTCCGTTCAAGATCAAGATACCTTTATATATCGGTGAAGGATCGCGTCACGTGCGCACCGCGGACGATAAATAATAGCGCGTACTCGTGTCGCGCTATTTTCTCCTTTATTGGCTCTGATTGAGACTAATATTAGATACGTTACGTAGGGACACGTCCTGCATTAATACGTGCAAATGGATTTGATGGCTCCTTATTGACACTATTTGTATGGATCGATAGAGGACACATAGACAACGTTGATAAGCTCGGTTTTCGTTCTGATTATTAAATAGATAGGGCTGGGCGTCGTTCTTATGTGTCTGAAGACGTCACGAGACGATCGCGTTTCGCACGTGAGGACAGTCCAGACAAGCATCCATGCGGTGTTTGCGCTGAGCGGTGGTCGCGTGAAGTGCTTTGAAAGTCTCGTTTTCAGAAGGATGCTGGGTGAATGGCTTGACTGATTCACTGGCTGATTAACGAAATTAATTTAGTTTCCAATTTTGTTTTCTTATTAGGCGTTGCTCGTCCGTGGGAGGGTGTAGTCCAAAGATTGCTTTCAGATTGGAAGAACCAGAAAAGGACATTGATAGAGAGCAGGTCGCGTTAAGGAAGTAAGTGAAATTTTGTAAAAAAATGTTCTTTTATTTTGCATTAATTTTGATGATTAATTGACCGTCACATCGGTATGCAGAGTTGATGATTGCTGTTGAAGTAAACGCCTACTTGTCTTTCACACTTTTCATTTTCTTTCATTAAATAATATTCGGTAAATAGTGAACCGGTCAATGTAATTTGCAAAATTTTGAACATCATTATTAGTAAAAATTTCTTAGATTTTAGTTTCCTTCAGTTCAAAATTCCTATAGGTTTAGCCTTAAATATAATCAGAAATGGGAACGCGCAATCTCTTCGCAGTGTTAATACATAAGTCCTTTAAAGATGCAATATTGGATAATTGTACACGCGAGCTCACAACGATCAATTAGTCGGAGTTTTCCCATGTTGCTCAACTTACTGCCGAAGAATATTAACTTTTAGAAAACCGAGTGCAATTCCTGTTAATTGAAATATCGTCCGAGTGATTCCTCAAATTGAATAAGAGCAATTTTCCGCTTGACGTTCCTAGTTGGTCTTAGTTAAATCTAGTAGCACCCTTTATTCCATTAATCATCAAAACGAGTGTCTATTAATTCGACCTTTTGCGTCTGACAAAAGCAAAATCATTTCATATCACTTCAGTCGTTTAGTTAATTACCTTCATTTTCCCTCTCTAAGGTAAATGTCCCCATTACTGACCACGTCCCCATTAGTGACCACTTCATTTTGTTATTGTTTATTGCAACACAGAAAGCGAAATATTTCAGTTATTGTTTCATACGTTATTTATATAGCCGTACATTCATCTTTAAGTAAATTCACATGTAAATTAAGACTTGGTCATTGACATGAAAGTTGACAGATTCTCATACCGTGAGGTTATACTCCAGATATCATTAAACTCGCAAATTTTACAATAAAAATACATGGATCCATGCAGTAACTTACTCAAATTAACGAGAAATATATACAGAATTATAAAATAAAAAGAAAATATCCATTTTCTTTCATTATTGTAGCACAAAATCGTGGTATAAAATAGATGGTCACTAAAGGGGACATCAGGTCCAATATAATTTTCGCCATAATTTTTGTGTAAATAGTCAAATATCACTGTAAAACTAATATGATTAAGAAACTAGAGACTTCAAAAAATACAATGATCCATACTTTACTCAAATATTGTCGTATATTAGTAAAAAATATACTATTTCGAACCAGTGACACTCTTAAACGGTCGCTAATGGGGACATTTACCTTACTAGTGAATTTCCATGCGGAAGCAAAAATAACTAAATGAACATTATATAAAAGCGTGTTACTAAAGATGGCAAAACACAAGCTCGTATCGTTGGTTACGTTTAGTGAGATATGTTTGTTGGGAACTTAGTGTTGAAACTTATTTAATATGTGTAACTTTTATACATTACCTTGTGAATTTTGTAATTTTATTTTTCAATAGGTGTAGTATATCGCGAATAATTCGAATTAAGATTGGGATTTATAATAGATAGAACAAGCAGAATTTTATAGAATAATTGTAATCAATCAATTATAAATAATGCAGACAGTGTCAGGCATAGTAATTTTTTAACATTATGTACATCTACAGCACACTTTATTGCAGGAATATCTCAGTTACGTTGCCGTTTAATATTTGAAACATTGCACGGAATGTTGCCAAAACGTTGCAAGTAAATTGCTATGTCCGCCCCTGTGCAACATTGCAGGAGATATTTCTGCAACATTGCTTCGAGTTTTGTCCTGGCCACGTCAAGTATTTGACTTCCATTTATGCTATAGCATATATGCTGTATGCTGTATACAGCATCACGAATAGAGTCGATCGCGTAGATTTATATAATTATGACAATCGCAGGCAGATGCCGCCACAGTGGGGTTTCAACATGAATTAGAAATGTTCTAGACGGGAATCTGTGGCTTGGCAGTGCCCTCACCATGTTCATGAAATACCTACTGTATTTTCTTATACCTTTCCTGATTGTTGATTTGAAAATTACAATGACAACAGAAGGAGAAAATTATGAAATATTATAAAATGTTTTAAATTTTTGTATGCTGAAGTTGACTTCAAATATCCTTTTTGTTTACCAGGTTTGGCGTCTTTATAACCAAAAAGATGCAAATTTATTTCTTATATCTACATAATTAATAATAGCTATTAATAATAACAATAATAATTCTAGATGCATACAGTAATAATAGAAGTAGAAATTAAGATGTGAAACAAGATAATTTAAATACACCTAAAACACCAGTGACAAGTGGCTCCTCGCTGTGAACGCGGCAGGTGACTCCAAGGGAGATCCCCATACTTGGAGGGGATAAACATTTTCTCCCACTGAACTGACCAGACACTCCGTCCCGTATGTCGAGGAATTATTGTTTGGGTTTTTTATATTTTTAATTATATTTCTATCTAATTTTATTATCTTCTTCTATAACATTCCGCGCTATTATAGTGGTGAGAAATCTTAAGTTACATAGATGTACTATATGCGTAACTACTGCGGAGAAAGAATCATCTTAATATATAAAGCAGAAAGTTTCTACATATATGTTTGTGTTTGTCTGTCGCCTAGAAACTTTCGAACGATAAACTCTAGTAATCCTTTTTAATAAATCACCATGGAAATTTTGATATCTTAAAACAGAGACGGCGGGGGAGGGGGACTAGTGGTGCAAAATGCTGAGAACAACGAGAAATTAGAATGGCGTTAAGTTTATCTCCCACTTCGTGTTGCCAGGCTAACAAAAGAAACAAAAAGGGACCGCGGGTTTCGCCTACTCTATTTTCTCGTGGAAGTGTCTCGTAACGGTGATAAATAAAAAAATAAGTTGCCGATAACGTGCCCGGCTACTAGCCTTTTAAACAATTAATTGAATCACACAGGATTGCGGTATCTTCAACTAAATATAGTTATCTTCGTTGTATTGCACTTCGTTACAATTCCACTGGCAGATTGTGTTCTTACGGCATTATTTTGTGCACTGCGCTGCCACTGCTGGAACGTAACTTTTTCATTTGTCATTAGTGCAATACGTTCTAATAGAATTATACAGTATTGTCATACAACAGCTTTTTATAAGTTGGTTTTATGGGTACTGTGTAATTAACAATTATGAATGTGATAACTTTTCAAAAAGAGGTAAATCGAAATTGCAAAATACATCTTGTCGTAGGAAAAGATATTTATTCTTCCTAAGTACGAATGAATATAATGGCTGTACTTGATTCCTTTATTTGTTTGATTTCCTGTCAGTTGGTTTTATTTCTTAATTGGATCCTTAGTTTCAATCAGAGATAGCTAAAATTGTATTCGAATAAGAATTATCAGAATAAATTTTGAATCGAATAATAATTTATACAGACAACATAAATAAACACACCCGAAAGTTATATATGCCGAGCGGCCAGAATTTGAAAGTAGCCAGCTCGTATGAATTCGATTAGGATTAGAAGCTATGCATGTGTACAACTGGGGTCGATGACAGACAAGAGCAAGATTGATGAAATTCCATTGAAGGACGTGGAAAATTACGATCGTTAGAAATAGTTGGCCATGATAAGGGGACCCGTACATTCCATCTCCCCACTCCGTTCAAACATAAATCAAAGTTAGAATTTATCTGTAACTGTACAATACGAACGGTAAGGGGCAGTATTCCCTTTGCTAGTGTTAGACTGTATTTGTGTTCTTTAACGCTATAAATCCATGGCAGCTTTAACTCCTGATAACTTAATCACCCCAGTTTCTCACATAATCGCTAGGAATTCTCAAGCTCGCCAAATATATTGCAAAAATGGCGCAGAATAAATTATAGAAGGAGAAATCATTCCGTTTCTGATTCTTTGTTGTAATTATATGGATGCAAAAGTTCGTTTGCTCATTGTTAGGTGATATTAAGTGTACGGAAATGTATTTTCTCACTACAACTATATACTCGTACTTTTACCAAAAAAGTGGCAAAAGGTGATAGAAACCCAAAAAAATATTTTGATTAAAAAATTTGTAAAATAATTTTACTTTTAATAAAGACTGGTTCAATAAAGCGAATGAACTTTTGCACCGACGTAATATATAGGGTGTTCTGTTACATGCTATAAATTTACTAAATTTTAGCCGGGTACGCGTGCACCGAATTGTAGTTTATGGCGCTTGAAGAGTTCGCTGAGGTAAAACTGGGTTTGCATTAGTCCAGTTCAGTGATCCAATCTAGCATGGAAACTGGAATAATGTAAACAGTGTTGTTTTCACTCCAGTACAGTGCCGTCAGTCCAGCAGTTTTCTCCTGACCGATTCTATCCTTAGTAATGACGTACGACTGGTTGCCTGCCGCCAGGCGCTGAAAAAGGCTCTCTGTGCAGGCCTGGAGTACACGATGTGGGCTTTCAGCTATCCCCACCACTTCTGTCTCACTCTTGTCCGGCGAAGGCAAGAGCGAGACAGACGATGCGATGATCATCAAAATCGGTCCATATGCTAAGGAGTTATGCGGGGACAAACGTAAAAAAATACATACGGGTCGAATCCTCCTCTTCTTTGAAGTCAGTTAAAAAGTATGTTAGCAACTATATTTATTTGCATTGTGATTTTATTAGTAGTTACATGCATGTAGATTCCCTAAACTGGCCACTGTCCAGTTTATTGTGGTTGGAAAAATATTTTTGATAAATGCAAGACTGTTTATTTATTGGAAAATATTTTTGTTTTCTATCTGCATAGTATCGATTTCTAGATTATTAGTTATTTTAGCATCTAGGGTGATATGTATATCACATAAATTAATTATTTGTTCTACTCTGGTGCGGAAGTTTATAAATCCATTACATTACATACATTGTAGATAATATAGCATGGACTTAATAGTTATTTACTGCATGATGCAATTATTCCATAGTTACAAGTCAGCCCCTCTCCTACCTTCTCTGTATTGTCTATTATTAAATTGGAGTTAATGAACTACGCACGTAAAGTTTTAATTTCCCGCGATTTAACATTTTTCTAAAATAGGCTTCGATTTTCAATGAATCGAATTCAGTAATTCATAAAAAATAACTACACATATCTCACAATAAGTGATTATTTTTAAGTTAGCCTTTAACTTTTATACATATGACTTTTTATCGCTGTTTTAACACTTTAAAACTCACTGATATTTCTTAATTACTCCGACCTGTTAAAATTGATCAAATACCCAAGGAAAAACCAAAATTAATTAAATGAGATAGCTAAATATATATAAAAACCTGATGATGATATAATCTAAATTATTCGATCGAGAAAGATCTTATTTTTAACTTAAACTATATTATAATATTATTACCTTTTCAGTTAATAGTTACAGACAATGTTAAAACAAGTAGAACCATCGGGATAGTTTCAGTTGGGTGGATCAACAGCATACTGTATATGTACCTATATACAAATTATTAAAAAATAATTGCGACACATTATTTCAGTTTCGATTCTTCGCTTAATTTTTTAGTTATACAGTGTTCTGTATTCTCTAAAATGATCCACGAAAACACTTATAAAAACAACTACACTACAGTACTGTGCAGCAGTTGGCTTAGTATTTGCATAAACCGCATTTCCACCACTAAAAATCGTATTGAGATTTTTTATTTTTTCATATTGTTCCTGAGTTGAGAATTCTGATACACTATTGTACTAGTATACTATACTAACAATAAATAGTGTACTAGTATATTATGCTAATATTCTATACTTGTGTACTACTATACGATTCTACTCGTACACTATACTAGTGTGCTACTAGACTACTATACTTGTATACTACACTAGTGTACTAGTATAATATGATAGTGTACTGTTATACTATGCTAAGATCTGCCAGGAATATATTTAATCGAATATATTTAAGGAATATATAGAATCGTGATGTCTGCTTTCAAAATACGCGTTCCGTGAAAAAATAAGACGTATTTCTGTTCACACGTATTCAGCTGATAGCATTACCATACCGTCCCATATACACATGGGTGTTCGCTGTGCTGGACTTTGTATAGCAATTAAGAACGTCTGCTTGCGATAAATACGTATTTTCCGCGTAGTTTTCTTTTCCATTATAAATTTGCCGATGCTATCGTTACCTGTAAATTTTTCATTCTCAAGTCATAACAAAATTCCATAGATTACGCATTGCAGTATAAGAAACATGGATAACCCTGTGTACTTTCATGTTTAATAAATCCCTATCGTCTATGTTCCTTGACACAAAGGAAACTAAACCATTGTTTACCCCGCTTCGTTTCAAACACTTCAAAATATAAATATCGTAGCAATAAACACTTTCTGTGCTACAATTAACCTGGACTTTTCCTAATATCCGAAGGTTGCTCTATGCAAAATACAATAGCCGGTCCTAGGACTGGATGGCTCTTGCAAACACTTCTATCGATCCTAGTGAACGAGAAGATGAAACAGGGGCTGGGAAAAGTTTCACTCTGCAAAGGCGTCATAGTTTCTGCGCCTGTACAATCGACGTGTCATAGGTCAAGTCGATGAGATACCGTTTCGCAGTTCGGGACGTGCAGTCAGCAGCGGGTTCTTCGGCGAAACACCGACTTTTCTGCCATTCCATCTGACTTTGCATCCAGCTACGCTCCGTTATATAAGTTCTTCGTCTCATCGTCCCGCCACCAGCTCATTCTGTTCTCCGCATCCTGAGGTAAGTGTTTGCTACCCCATAGGGCTACATATTGCTTGGGTTCAGTTGTCAAGCACTTTCAGGCTCAACATTTAATCTAGAAACGCATCTGTCTGTCTTAACGTACAGCATTGTATTACACATACCTGCGACAAATGTAGCGATCAGAGAGAAGAAAAATCGAGGTGCCGAAGGGTTGCTACTCGATTATACTTGAACCTCGCGAATTTGTCTTCCCACACCCTTCTCAACGTACTCGCGATTAAGGTATTGAACACTGTTCACACTATGGCAAATTTCGCGATGAAGTTCAAAGTTGGTGCATCGGTAATAGCGATAGCGATAAGGGTATCGACTCGTGTTAAAATCGAACTTATCGTGGCGAGTTTGGAACTCGTAACGTCAGTTTGTCAACACAGCATGGGAACTGTTGACTCTGAAACCGGTGGAAAAGAGGAAGCTGCTTTCATACGCAGCTACCGAGACGAGATCGATGTTTATTTGCACAAGTAATGATTTCAAATGATTTTGTACTTGCCGGTGAGTTACACTGGGTCCACGCATGACATTAACGAATATTCACTAATTCCACGAATATTTAACTTTACTGACTCGATTCAAAACTGTGTTCGCTGTTGGTCAGAAATATTGAATATTCGTAAGTATATGGAAATTAAATAATATTGTCACATCTCCTTAGTTTTTAAAATTATTAAAAAGTGATTATTAGTAATCAAGGTTTATACCAATGTAAATTATAATAGGTAATTCTGAAATGAACATTCCTTAAATAAGTCAAATATGCAATAATGATGAACGGATATTTTTATGAGTAACTATATTGGTGTAAGTTAACGCAAATTTGATCTACGGAATTGAGATGTGATTCGAAGTACAGTTGTCTTGAACAGAACCCGCATCCTCTGAATCGGGCGCCAGCTCTTTTCAAGACGGTTAAGGCCGCGGCTAGGAAACTCGGCCTTTAGTCTATTCGACTTGTCTTTGCTCTCTGCCGTGGCGACTGAGAGGGACTAAGCGTCAGTGAGAGGATACACGACAACAACACGCCTTAATTTACGGCCGTCGTCTATGGAATAAAGACGGAATAGGTCTCTGTGGCACCTGTCACTCACCGGGACCACTATAAAAGAAGTACTAGCGGGGATAGGGACGTCTTCTTTTCAAAAGAGAAGACGCGGGTTCTTTTCGAGGCAGCACTGTATTCACCAACGTATCTATGGAGACGGCGTTAGACGTTCATATGGAGATTCGAATTGTCCAAGTCCTTGAGGGAAGCCAAGCCTCGACATTACCCACACGAGGTGTATCCATTGCATTATAGCCTCCGTTATCAGCTTCTTGCTACGTTTTTTTTGTTGATTAACATATGGCTGCATTCGTACAAAATAAATAAGTGTTAGCACATTTTTATTCAGGGTTCAACATTCTTTCGAACTTTGTCATAAAAAATACAACATTCAATTAAAGAAAATGAATCTTCAAATCTATGGATGACTTCCACCTACAAAATAGTATATACGTTATGAAATCCCCACCATAGGACTATACGATTTTTATATACAACAATTTTTCAACCGACACGTAATTTAGAAGTTATTCAAGTGTGCGAGTTAGGTGACTCACTCTGTATATGACCATTGACAGATTATTTGTAAAGGCTTATAGTTGGCAATTTTGAATTGATTTCAGTGACGATCTCAGAAATGGCGCGGCCGAACGTAAAAAGACGGCACTCTGACCTGCAGTTCGAATCCGTTGCTAGGATCTCGAGTCTTCCTATCGTGGAAAACAGTATAAATATTGCTGGAACTGTTTACGGTAGAATAAAGGTAAGCACTGGGCGTATAAAATATTGTCTAAGGTTTCCACGAACTCCATCACTTTCACTTATCTTTCACTCATCAATCTCTCTTCTCGCGCAAGTTCCCCCGTTGAAATGATAAGACGATAATTTAATAGCTATTGTCAGTTTATGCGTTAAGTTCACTGGTAAACAAAGTAACATTGAAAATAAAAGACATATCTGCATTTCTAATTACTTATTTGTGAAACCATTTACAACTTTCTGTATACCTATTAATTAAAATATCGTATTGCCTAAAAATGGTTGGAAAGGAAATTACATACTTTCGAAGTCTTTTAATTCGTATTAACCGAAGTAGTCGCTAGTAGAGCTGTAAATATTCAAATAATTTCGAATAATTCGAATACGAATAATTTCTTTGAATAATTCAGATATGAATAATTTCTTCGAATAATTCGAATATGTATAATTTCTTCGAATAATTTCTTTGAATAATTCAAATAATTCAAATGATGCATGGGATAATTAGAGATCGAAAAGTCAGAAAAGTACGTTGGATGCGAAGTGTCTGAACTTTAAACTCTAAGTTCACGATATATTATTCGCGATACGTGTGATTAAGCATTATCGTGCAACAGAACTCCTTTTCTGTTGGTTACTTTTCTATCAATTTCTGCTCAATTATATCGAGTTATGAACAGTACCATTCTGTATTCACGGTTTCTTCCATTCTATAGAACGTAACAATTTTACTTAAAATAAGGAAAATCCTTTGCACCAACCTAACATTTATATTATTTATACATAACAGAGAAGTTAAATCTTATTTTGTTCTCATTCCTAAATTATTATTTCAATTATTAATTTCAGTTAAAGCTGTTGAGCATTTGAAGCAAACAGAATTATTTAAATAGTTTCCACTTTGAACGCACCCCTCAATCGTTACAGTATCATCATTATCCATTTGCTTTACAAAGTACACAACAAAAGCACCCCTTTTAATTTTTAGCGTTCAAATTCTTTAATGAACTGGAGCTTGGGTACTGCTGAACAGTCATTGGCGATAGCAACAGCATCTGCAAAGCCAGCAATATATGTGTTAAATAAGCCTATCACGACTATCGATCACCTCCTCTGCAAAGGAATTGACATTGTCGAACAAAGAGTACCAGCGGTGCATTTACCTCCCCATCTTGTAAGTTCAAATACGTGCACATGTGAATGTGCAACATCTCAACACGTTTTTTTTTTATTTAACATCTTACCGCCACACAGTGGTTCAAAACTGACTTTTTGTGGACAAAATTCCGTATCGCCGTCAATTTTCAACCAGTTTTGTCGGGGATTAAATTTGCTAAAATGTCACCCGCTAGATTTTCAAAATTTTCTTCAGGGATTAAAAAAAAAATAAATTCTAAACTCTTGATTCCGAAACAACGAGAGTATTAACCAATTTTGTTTTCATATATCATTAAAGAGAGATAAAATAAAAAGTAAATATAGTTTAAACAATTCAAATTTACACAAGAAAATGCTCCCCGGAAAATATTAACGTGAAAGCAAAACCATTGGCGTGAAAACACGCCAACGCCACTCAAAATGTTAATTAATTCTAATTGCTTTGTTGCCGTTCGTTGCGAGATCAATATATTCTGTATATTACTAAGATGTACTGCAACGCGCGGGAGTACGTGAATAATAAAATCGTGAGGCCCGTTTTGATGCGGGCCGGAAGCGTGAAGCAGATAGGAAGTCAAGCTGCGAACGCTGCGGCAGACAGATTGGATGGCGCTCTAACTGTGGCGGATAAATACGTTGATCATTATTTGCCCGCTGACCCTGCAGACAAAGTTGCAGATGGTGAGTGTTCCATTTAGAATAATGATACCATTTATTATAGTACTATATATATGGAAGTCGAATTTGATAAAGCAGAAGAACTACTATTACTACTAATCACGACATTTTACAGTGATCACTCTACGTGATAGTAATAAACAGTGTATAAGAGACAAAGTCTGTGTTCGCTTTCATCTTCTTGCAATTAATTCGCAAAGAATACTTCATTTTCGAAACTCCTCTATAAAACCTATTTTCTAGAAGTTGCTACTCCTGAGCCAGTGAGCAAGACAACACGAACGATGAAGCACGGTGCCAGATTCTCCAGGAAGCTACAGAAAAGATTAACAAAGCGTACATTGGCAGAAGCTCGCGCTCTTAAAGATCAAGGAACAGAGTGCATACATGTACTTTTATACGTCGCAGAATTGGTAAGTGAGTTAACACACACGTTAAGAATTCTATAATAAAAAGTAAGATCAAAGATGATTACGATTTCTGTATATGTTGCTGTGGCATTTCGCAATTATGATTAATACAGTACTGCCCGGTTAAACGCTCGCGTGGCCGGGACCGAACGCGAGCACTTAACGGGGTAAGGTAGCGAAACCATTAAAGAATATAAGTATTAGGGTGGTCCTTATTTTTCAACTTTAAAATATATATTGTCTGACCCTCTTAAAATCTTCTATTTGACAAAAAAAAATATCTCCGTGTTTTTATTTGTATATTTTATTTGTATGTGTTTGAATAATCTACTCGACTAAATAATGAAATTGACATGTTGCAGATAGCGACGGATCCGAAATTAGCGTTACAAAAAGCCAAGGAATTATGGGCAACATTAAGTTTGCCTGAACCAGAGAACCAAGCTCGACCAGCCAGCTTGGAGCAATTGTTGGTTTTATTGACGCGCGAATCCGCGCGTCGCGTCGTCCACCTTATGAATGGCACGTCAACGTTGGCAGCAAAAACTCCACGTGATCTTGGCAGGATACTCATTCGTGTGTCCCACCAATTACTGGCAGTCGCGGACGCTACTTTAAAGGTCACTACTGGCAAACGTATCTCTTAATTTTAATTACGCTCCTAAACCGGCAATATGTTGTTAATTCACCTATTTCCTTCGACCGTTTCAAGATGGTACCACTCATTGGCAAAATGGATGCAGTGAACGCGCAAATGTCAGTGATGCGTTCTGCTATAGAAAGGCTGAATTCGACCACAAATCATTTACTGGTATGTAGCATCCAAATTGTTCAATTCCAGCCACCTATATTATTGCAATTCAGCCATGAAATTGGAAATGAGTAACATAATTTTGTGAGTTTACCAACATTCTTAAACGTAATATTACAAACGTAACGTAACACAAAACGTAAACATTAATCACAGAGATTTGTTAATTACCACTGACTAATATTTATCATAGTTTGCTTTTTGGATCACGTATTAAATTATTAAACTAATTGGATGGATAATATACAAAAGGAACGTCAAATGAAAAATCAATAATTATAATCTAGAGAAAGAATAAAATAATTCTTTAGAAAATTGCTTACGCAAATTTTTTTAAACGTGGAAAGAATTCTGATATGTTAATTTCTCACGTTCTATCAATTTAATTGTTCATTTATGCACTTTGCAATGCTTCGGTAGGAGCAGTTCGCATCTTTCCTGGCTGGACGTCCAAGTGCTTCTAAAGTAACGCACGCCCAGAGCCACCAACAGAACCACAATAACCACATGTCGATGTCCTCGAATCCGCCAGTAAACGGTATCGAGTAACAAAGCCGCGTTTAAAAGTTTGCTACGCGCGAGTTTCTTCCGCAGTGGCTTTTATTTCAAGGCCAATGCCACTAAGAAGGATCTCACCAGCGGACAGAAGGTGCACGTATTAAAAACGTCCAATCTGCTGCAACAACACGATCCCGTAATTTCGTCGCGACTCTCACGCTCTGACGCTAAGAAATTGATATTTTTTGTTTTATCGATGGCACAGTATATCGATGCCACATTAACTTTCAGTTCTTAACTTTAGCACGTAATTAACGATGTTTACTTCTGATACAGAACTATAATGGTTAGAGTTTAGAAGGATGTGTGGGAATAAAGACCTATTTTTTGTTTGTTGTCACCCTACCAGCAAGACTTGTAATTCCTCCTATTTCCTTTGTAATCCAGCAACTAGAATAACAACTGGTGATTTTTTGTAATAAATGCGTGTGTGTAATAACTCCCTTCAATTATGCTTATATACAATGGTTACGATGTTCCTTTAGCCAGCTTTTGGCAAATGGTTAGCAATTACCATTGAAAACGTGAAAAAAATCCTTACGCTCAAATTGGAAAATTTGCATTTTTTTGTAAACTTCGAATTTCTCGAAAACAGAGGGTGATGGCGAAAAAGGGTTTGCGGATTTGTTTCAGCGCACAAAAATCTATAAGAAACAGCTATTGAATGTTATAGAACAGAAAAAAGTGTTATTACACACTCATTTGTGTTACATTTACTGATATTAAACAAAATTACGATAAAATTTGAATAAATGTAAAGAAATATTACAGCAATAAGTCGTGAATTCCTCGACAATGAATTTTTAAAGTTTTTTCAACAACAGTTATGTCATATTACAGGAACTCAATTAACTCAATTTTTAAAAAAATGAAAGAGAGAAAGCGGTGAAATCTCGTTTAGGTAATTGCTCACTTTTAAAACACCTTCCTCTTCCTTGCGTTGCTTTCGCTGAACATTCTGTTCTACGAGATATCAACTTCATACCAGTTACATCTAATGGACTATGTATCGTCATTAAATTAATCCTGAATGAGTTCTTAAATGATTGATTGTAGTACCACGATTCGTAATGAACATCCAATCCCATTGAAAAAACCCGAAACGGAAGTTACCGAGATATGTACGAACGAAGTCGCAGACAGAAAAATGGAACGATGATTCATACATATATACCAATCTATTTACAATACTTCATTCTCCGTTACTTCACATGTAGACCTTGGATAGATGAAATGGATCACCGCTTATAGGAGTAACAGACAGCGATAATTTAATCTGTTCGAGGAATTAGCATACGCAAATAAAAAATAAAACTCTCGAAAATAGCAAGAATAGTAGTTATTAATGTTAAACTTCAATTTTTTACTAATAGAAATGTTGTACTAATAAAATAGAAACACTTCTATAACAAGTTGCGATTTGATCAATAATTATAATGTATTTTATTGTTTAATTTTATTTTAACCACATTACTAAAAATTTCTATTGCTGTACTATAAATGGACTTTATTTGATTTTTTCCTTATAAGGTCTTAAAAATATTTATACTGCATGCAAGCAATACTAAATAGATTCAATCATACTGAGACGAGGAATGAATATAAAAGTCACCTGGCAAGCTAACATGAAAACGAAATGTGTTACGACACAGAGAATGCATATTACGGTACAAATATGTAAATATTAAATCGATCGTTGTAGTAGTTTTAAATAAATATCTGTTAATTTTTTTAAAATATAGCGTTCTATAAAGTAATAATGTTAAAACCGATGCAGAACATTTAGAGAATATTTAATAGTCATTTTTGCAGAATTTTACGCACTTAAAAAATTTATACATTGAAAGATTTATAATGAAATTAGCTTTACTCTCACTTATTTAGTCTTATTTTATAAAAAAAATCAGTTTTTTTTGTGAAAATAGTTACATTCATCGGAATTAGCCAGGCATAAGGAGCTGAGGCACATTTCGTGATCCAAGAGTTTACCGTTCGAAAGTTTTTAGGCGACTGACATATACACAAAAATATAAACTTTCTGCTTTATATATTGGTCTTCCATTTTATTATTTCCTCATTTCAAAGTTCAGATTAATTCTCAACGTGCCTTATCTTCTCCTATAATGATCAGACCTAAGATCAGGCCTAACATTATCTGTTTCATTGCACAATCGTTATTAATCATCGTCACGGTTGTTCAATAAAATAGGATAACTCATTAGATACAGTACTTTCTGATATTAATACAGTTACTCATAAAAGTATCTGCCCCACCCACAAGTATATAATATTTAACTTATTTAAGGAATATTAAATTCAGAATAATTTTTCGCGAATAATTTTTTTAAATAAACTGTGTACAATTTTTCAATTGAATTATCGGAGGTTTATATTAATGTGAATTAGAATTGCCAATTCTTCCTTCGAAGTCGATTGAATATGTAAAATATGATACATTAAGGGTGGGCGGATACTTTTGTGAAGTGTATGATCCAGATTCCAGATACGTGTTTCAAACTATTATATACGATCCTATTATTCTGAGATTCGCATTAGTTGCATTTAAAGCGTTTCAGATATAAGTTGCTCGATTTCAAAATAGTTGCCCGCAGAGCTATAAGCAGTTGAGCGAGTGTAAAGTCCTCGTGGTAGTCGCGACGGACGCGAAACTGATCAGCAACTTTCATTCGCTTTTACGTGACAGTTCCGCGCAGCGCAGATAACGCGAAAGCACTCTCGCGTTAGCGGACTTTGAATCCTCGTGGCACATGTTCCAGCGCCGTGCACGGATGCCGAGTAGCCGGTCTCCATTGGCTAATTTGAACGAACCTCAGCGCACAAGCGGTGGGCAAGGTTATAAAAGTGGGGGAGCGTTCAACGACGCGCATTTGTACACAGGTATTGTTCGCGACTAGTTCGACACGCGCAGCATAGAAACCACGGCGGAATAAAAACCGGAGCGTGAGTATTCTTACCACGTTGTCACTGTGACAGATTTGTTCGTTCCCAGAGGTGTGATAACTAACTTACAATACGATAATCTATAAATAATTTCTCCGCAGAAATTTCTCAAGGTCAGAATCCACATTACACGTATCTACGCTGTAATCGATTGTTTTGAACGTTCGTACATACGACCGGTGTTTAAGTCGACTTGGTTACATTCAATTTCTGTTAAGCATTTTATGGAGGTTTAGGAATATTTTTTTTTAATTGAATTTGGGAAATTTTTCAAGTTTTTGCTACAATTTATTCTGCGTTGAAGTATTTAAAGAATAATCTAGTGGATGGTAATTAGGAGAAGATGATAGAATAATAATAATTTGGTGTATTAGTACTTAATTTAATATGTTATGGCTTAATATAACAATTGTTATTTGAAAATAAGTGCCTGTTATTATAATGTGTGAAGGTGAAAGTTGCTTTGTCTCGAAATCATTCGTAGCTACTTTCGACTTCACACGTTGCGAGGTATATACACACGGATCTCTAATGTGCAAAGCTTGTGCGAGATCATGGTCTAACAATGAGCTAAAAAGAAAGTGTCGTATGTAGCACTACACATATGTAACAGACATGTGCGTTTATATCCCCCAAGTCCGTTGACCCTTGGCGGTACTCGTGGTGTATCACTCGTTTCCCACGTTTGGCAAATCTAGGCAACATTTGTTCTCCTATTTACGATGCTTGTGTTGATCGATATCTGTCTAGATCAGATACATTGGCTGTAATCATTAAGTACTTCTTCAAAATCAAAACAAAGGACAATGCATGATCTTGAAAAGTATACACGGTGTACTATTTTTATCTGACTATTAGGTACTATTACATGGAAAATTTTTAGTTGCTATTAGGTGATTTAGATTAATGTAAATATACTTTAAAGAATACGTGCCTATAGGAGATACTTGGAAAAAGTTGTCAAAGTACAAATTAAAAAAATTATTTTATACCTCGTTGTATTAGTGTGCGCGTAAGTGGTAGGTGCAAGTGGTACAAGTATTTGATTTTATTTCGTATTTAGCAATTTTTCCAGCAAAATAAATATATTTTTTCTAGATTTTCAAGTCACCTCCGATCTTTATAAAACTGAGAGAATGACAGCCGAAGTTACGCAGTTGCCTCACATCGAGGTCGTGCATCGCGTTATGGAGCTTCCTGTAATCGAAAGGGCGATTGCTAAATCTGCCGCGACGTATTTGCGTGTGAAAGATTGTCACCAGCTAGTGCACTGGGTATTAACCACCGCGGAAACTTCTTTGAGCAGCGCGACAAAACAAGCAGTGCCTATAGCTGCACCAATCGCCAAGAAGCTCGAGAACCCCATACACTTTGTCGACCATACGTTGTGCCTTGGCCTTGACAAAATCAAAGAAAAAGTTCCAATCGTTGAAAAGGAGCCTGAGCAGGTGGGTGATCAATCGTTTCTGTTGCAAATTAGTTTAGAAAAATGTTACTTTAATTGCAAGTGTTTGTTGATATACAAAAATTTCTTCTTTCATCATTCTAGATTTTAGAGAACGCATACATATTAGCACTGCAGACTGTTCAGCCAGCTGTTTCGAGGATTTCGCTCACTAACGATTTAATAGTCACGCAAGCGCTAAACTTGAGGGACATGAGCTGGAACAAGGCGAATCAGATTTTAGGAACGCAGTATGGCAACGCGGCTGTACGTGGTTTGGACAACACAGCTGTTGTCGTTGATAACTTGATCGATAAATATTTTCCCGCGACAGCAGATGAAGAATCAATAGGTAGATCAAAATATGTACTTACACTGGTATCTTTAGTCATTACCGTCTGTAATTATAATATATTACAATATTTATAATTGATCTTATTGACTGTTTACTTAAATATGTATCTATATTTTGCTGCTGACAACAGTACAATAGTACAGTAAGACCTCTAAACGTTACCGTTCTTAGAATTTACAGCACTAAACCGGATCACGTACTGTACGTAATAATTGAACGTGGGTATTTCTGTTGAAGCGTATCGCGTCACAGATAATTCATTTATTATCGCGTGACGCCGCAGAATTCGGGGAATTGCCATTTTTCCGGCGTTGCCAAAAGTGAATGTTGAACGAGTAGCGTTAACCGGGGGACTTACTGTAATTCATTTCTACACAATATTAACACTTTCTGTATAATAATGAAAATTCAATTTTTGATAGGACTATAAACAGTGATACGACAAGTAGATTGCGATATGCAATTATAAAGAAATATTTTTGTTACATTCTTCATAACTTCAACTTTTGTGTTCAATTTTTATTTCAACACAGGATTGAGAAATATCTTTTTCTTTCAATGAAAGTTCCATTACCATTAAATATAGTGGTACGGAACGTGTTAATAGAATAATGTTGTCGAATTCTATATGTGCTTATATAATTTTGTTATTCAATTAACTAACGCCGTATTTCGATTTTAGTTACAAATACGAACGAAGAAGACAAACTTCTTCATACCCTGCAAACTGTTGGACGTTTGTCGAGTAAAGCTGCTCATCGTGTATACGCGAATATAATATTCCAGTTGGGAACTATTAGTATGGATAACTTAAAGACTTACATAAGTTCTTTGGTACAATTTCTGCAGCTTACGCGGTACCTCCATGCTATAAACGAGAAAGTACAAGCTCACACGTCCGAATCGAAAGATATACCGAATGAAGACGCAAAAAAACAGAACTAACTCGGGGAAACGAGCTTCCGTGAACTGTATCATTGTCGTATTCATTTTGTGTGTACATCTTGTTGTTCATCATTGGTCTTTGCAACTTTTCTTTTGCTGAATAACATATGTTATATTTAAAAGATTTCTCTTCTCTTGCATTCTTGCTACTATCGAAGAAAAAATTGAAATGAAATGTATCAGCAATCAATGTTGCTTGAATCGTGGAGGATCTAAGATTGCATTTTAATCACTCGTCATTTTTTATACAAGCATTCTGTCATTAACTAATTTTATATTGTTTTTCTATTTATGTCGCTCAACTTTAACCAACAATTAACGCATGTACATAATATTAAACTATAGATTAGTCCTTCTATGTTTTATACATGCTGTGTATACGTCAATAAAATAGTTGTAACATTCATCGATAAAATTAAATTGCTTATAACGTTATTAAACGAATAAAAATGATTATTTTCTCGCTTATTTATTTTATTTGATTACCTATCTACATGATGTAATTTACTTATAATAAATAGTTAAGAATTATTTATTCTTAACTAAAATAAATTGTTTAAAAATAATACATCTCTCAAATAGAAATTTTTAATTTTATTCCATGGCGTCATAATCATACTATCATCAGTCTCCTTGACAATAAAAGCACGTTGCGCGAAAGGAAGATTGGAAGGGGAAGCAGGCGCGTGGGGGCCCCTACGTTGGAGAGCCCTGAGCTAAGTGCTTTACGTGTTTTATTCTCCGAACTTTTTGATTATTTATCGAAACAATTCGATTTTCCGAACCACCTCCAAAGTAGTTCTGATAACTGACGTTCTACTCTACATATATATTAAAATATTTAATTATATATATTATCTATATGAGATATATTGAAATACGAAGAACTTACTATTTCTATATGATGCCTTTATAATTTTTTAAAATTGTTTAATAAAAGTCTACACAATATTCATAATAATAAAGTTTTAATAACAATTTTTACGGATTCGAAAATAATTTCAAGTATCTACCACTATCAGACGACATAATAAATAAAGATCTTAAGTAAGTTTTTCACCATTCCGTTGGAATTTGAACCCATGTTGCTTGGTGATTGAACTCTTGACTAATCCATTACGCCAAACAGCTAATCAAAATGCTTCTTTTTAAGCATAATGAACATTTAAGTATATATTGCCCGTTTTATACAATGAACTGTTGCATCAGATTTTAACCAAGCTCAAAAATTGTTAGTCACGAATCTCCGAATGACTACTTATAATGTATAAATCCACGTAGTCTTTACGATTCGTGCAATCGAGAAGGAACGAGAGACTCTGCGACATCCACGTCACTGATGATGCACAGCGTAGTGTTTGGATACGTATCGTACTGCGCAGAAGCGTGATCGAAACTCACAGCTGTAGACGGGCAATAAAGTGCCCCATGAATGACACATCTTTGTACATTTCCATTACATATATTTCCATTACTATATTTCACTTGACACATTGACCACTACTATTGTTCTCACGTTGTGAAATAGTTTTACCGTGTTCATATTAGGATCCACTTTCTTCAAATGTTTTAAATATAAATCTTATTTATCTATAAAACAAGAATCTGATCTTTGGATGTAGCATTCGTACTATTCTTCAAAGCCCTAACTCAATTTATCCAAAATACCAATAAAACATTAAAATTGTTTACTTTGAAATAATACTGTAAAATTTTATTTTAAGTATTATTTAATCAAATATTTTTTAAGTCGTAGAACAAGGAAGATGTGTTTAAACCACGTGCTTATTACGGCCCTGAAGAGCGTCTACTCCCCACTTACTGCTGTTTCCTACTACTTATAACATTCTGCGTGTTGGTACCATCAGTGTTGCCGGATTTGTCGTGTGAGTCGGTGATTACGAAGTTGTGTGTCCCCGTTACTGCATTATACTATTTAACTGTTGCATCAAACACTGTAAGTATATAACCTTACCAATAGTTGATACCTATGCTCAAAATTTAAACGAGTATGTACTCCTTGAATATATTCGACGCTTACTTCTCTGAATATTTGATTTTAACATTTAGTATTATCATTCCCTATCAATATTAAAAAAAATACTGTTTAAAAACAGTTGAGGTTTTTGAGTACAATAAATTAGTGTTGAGAAAGTGATCAGGGGTTTTATTAGTGCTTAAACATTTGTTCAATCAACAACAGCAGATTTTCAGATTAAATTTATATATAAAATCTGTATCCTTTATTTAATATTTAATTGGCGAATACTATTTTTCTGTTCATCTAATGTTTTTATAGAATAATATATAGGATGGTGATTAAAGAGGAAGATACAGGTGTACATAGTATTTATAGCTGTGGCAAAGATAACATAATCACTAGGATCTTAAAACGTTGTGTCATGTAGGGTCTATATAATTCTCAATTGAGTGATCGGTTACTTAAATACTGCAATGCTAATCCATCACTGAGGTTTTATTGGCGAATACACAATACGCTGCACTTATTTAAACGTCGAATTAGATCTGCTCGGGATCAGATAGTCAGGAAGAGTAGAATTTTTGTGTCAAGAATTTGCACAAATTATTTTTCGCTTCGGCAACAAGAGGAGTCGTGTAGTGAGTAATCTTTGACTCACCTGCAGAGTGACTTTCCACGTCTGAATCAATCAACACCAAGAGGAAAATTCACCGACGCCACGCCAAGCCGAACTCACCGGCCAATAAATCTGAACACGACTATAGTCAAGTGGAGTGAAGCCTCGTGAGGCCGCAGGCAACGAGCATCGACAACAGACTCCCCGGCACCGCTGGTTGACTGCTGCCTCACTCTGCTACACTCCACTTGGCTATAATCGTGTTCAGATTTATTGGCCGGTGCAGTGATGCCCAGAATCGTGGGACGCGGGACCAAACGCTTACCCCCACTATGACCTACCGTCGTCCCCCACTTTCTTCGCTCCACACTGCACACAAGCATATCCCTACCCCTGTCCGTGTGCTCGGCAGCCCAACAGGCAGCTCACACGGACAGGAGTAAAAATATGCTTGTGTACAGTGTGGTGCGAAGAAAGTGGGGGACGCCAGTGGGTCATAGTGGGGGTGAGCGTTTGGTCCCGCGTTCCACGATTCTGGGCATCACAGCACCGGCCAATAAATCTTTTCAACTTTGAACGTTTGTAGCTCAGACCAACGTGAACCGATTTTGATGAAATTTTCCGCATGTATACAGCTTACTCAAATCTATAAACGGGTTTTTTGAATTTTCATGACACTTTCAGAAAAAAAGTTGAAAAACGACGTTCACTATTTTTTTGCTATCCCGACCATTTTTTTCCAAACTGACGTAACACGTCACTTACAAAATAATCCTTCCAGCTTCTCAAAACAACTCAAATCGTTTGGACCAATTTTAAAAATGTTATGTGATTTTAAATAGTGTACGGCGGTAACATACATAGAAAAAGTCGATCGGAATGCGGAGTTTTACGACGTATTTAAATTTTACCAAAATCGGTGATAAAAACCTAAAGTAAATAATTATCGCATAATGCAATGCACATTTATTAATGTTCTACTCTACTTTTCAGGAAAAATGGCAGACGCCAAGGAAGCCACGAGTAAGGCATCTTCGGAAAGCACACCTCATCTCGAGGTAATCGAGCGTGTAAAGAGCATTCCTGTTATTCACTCTGCGATCGAGAAAACGGAGTCAACATATTCTTATTTGAAAGATTCTCATCATTTGGTTAATTGGGCGCTCAGTCAGGCCGAAGCTGGACTTCAATATGCTACTGCTACAGCTGCACCTATTACCGCGCCTTTGGCCAAAAAGTTCGAAGGCCAGATTACCGCTGTTGACCAAAAATTATGTGAAGGTTTAAATATAGTTGAACAGAAAATGCCTATTATGACCAAGCCACCTCAACAGGTAAATACAAATACCTCAATCAGTATTTCTTCCTAATAATAACTCTTCGTGACAAAGTTAAACCTTACATTGCATAATAATTATAATATTATAAATTCGTAAATTATTTGTTGTATAAAAAAAAATTTCGAAAGAAAATTCTGGTATTCACAAGGGTGTATGACGCAATAATTAGTTTTGTGTTATCAATAATAGTGTTATCTTGCTTTTACATCGAGATAGGAGTGTCACCTTTGGCACTTAAATCTAGCACTTGGACATTTCACTTCAGGATTCTGTAGTACATTGAACGCTGAACAAAAAATATCACTTTACATGTTAATTATTCTTTATCTATTATTTACAGAAAGTTACACGTGAATAAATTAAGAATTTAAATGAAAAAAATGGCATTTTTTAATTTTAACTTAATGACATATGTTTATTAAACATTACATCCCAAAAAGGAGTTTTCTATTAAACAAAACAGATACACTGACATTTATAACAGACCTGCTTTAAAGGAACACTGTTGTACACGTCTATAAGTAGCCTTGTCACCTATAAATAGAAATTGATTCCGTGCAGTTACTATTCAGTAAAAAGTGATCGTTTATTCTTCGATGTCGACTTATTACACAAATCTCAAGTGGCTGCATAGACCTTTAAGAAAAACATGCAACTGTTTTAACCATCTATTTTGCACCTTTCAGATTTACGATGCAGCTAAGGCAGTTATGAGCAGTTCTTTGCAACCGACCATCGACAAACTCAACGTTGCAAAGGAATCAGCGTCTCAACAAGCATCCACGCTCAAGGAGATCAGTATTACAAAGGCCAATGAGCTCTTAAACACGCAATATGGTAATATGGCTGTGCAAGGCGTGGATAACACAAGTGCCCTCATCAATGGTTTATTGGACCAATACTTCCCCCCGGTTGAGGGTGAAGAAAATGTACCAGGTATACATTTCTTTCAATAACTAAAACATGATTTACCAAGGTCACAACACGGGAAACGTGAATGTGCAAAATTTGTGTTACAGCTCCTGTATCGGCTGATGAAAACAAAGTTCTGCACACAGTGCAAACCATGGGTCAATTGTCAACAAAAACAGCGAATCGAGTGTACCATTCGGTAGCAGCCCAACTAAAGACAGTGAAGAAAGAGGATGTGGCGGCCTACATGTCAAGCGTTATGTCCATCCTTCACTTGACAAGTTTTTTGAGTTTAATAGCCACGCCGGCTGAGTGCAAAGAAGCACAAAGTCCAGTCGACGAAAAGAAAGGAAAGAACTGAAATGATGAAACTTTGTGATTGCATAACGATGATGGAATTTCGTTTTTACACGTGTTTACACGAGATATTAGTGTGTAATTTTTTATATCGTACATATCATGTAAAAATTGAAAAAAATATTTAATAAAATTATTGCACGTTTACACAAAGAACTTGGATACATCTTTTTAACCGACTTCAAAAATATATTTTTTTTATGTTTGTTCCCGCATAACTTCTCAGCATATGGACCGATTTTGATGATCTGTTTTTTTATTCGAAAAGGGGCGATGCGCCGGTGGTCCCGTCCTACACTAAATCAATACTGGCCCAATATTTTGCCAGTTATGGTCACAGACGAGGTATGGAATAGACGTATCAACCAATTTTTTTTTCTGTCACCGGTTTGGGGGGGTCCTAGGACCCCCTTGCCATTTTAGTGTCGCATGCAATGTTACCGGTGAGGTCTCGACGCAGATTGTAACGCTACGCGCTGTATGAATTAGAATTCAGTACGGGTAAAACTAGGTTATTTTTTGAGAATCGAAGCCCGCGATTTACAAATTAATTTGAGTAGACGCGATAGTGGCGCACTCGTGCGGTTCTTTCCAGAAGGACGATATCGCATTATGAAAAATGCACGAGGGTTACGACACCCCAGCAGAAGAAGAATACATAAATTATTCCGCGATTGACGATTGTTAAGTAAATATATTCCATGGTGAAATGACTCAGGGATCAAGGTGCGTGCTTCGTTACTGAGGAAAACAAGGCTAAGTGCACACTTTCAGAAGGGTCGACTACATTCGGTAAGTACCATCGAATCATTTCTCTTTGTTGTGACAGCAGTTTTCGGTTGCACCTGTCACATGCAACCTGTCACACCATGTCATATTTCTATTCGTGTCATATGTTCCGCGATAATGATAAGATAAGCGTCGCCTTGTTAACATTTCAATTACTTTCAGAATCTTTCGACCATTTTCATTAATTGTTATATGTAAATTGTATAAAATAAAATGCACAATGCTTATATATATAATAGAACTCAAGAATAATTCGTATAATTATGCTTTTGTAATGTACACTGTGAATGCCATTTATTTTCAAGCAGTTATTCTTTTCTCCGTAGTAGCGAGTTTCACCACTGCTAACCATCATGACGGAAGGAGAATTGTTGGACCATGTTTATAAAATACAAACTATCGAGCGCGCTCGAAAAATACCAAGCGTGAATTATTTGTGGGATAAATCTACAAAAGTGTACGATCGAGTGAAAGAAACAAATGGATTTGTTCATTGGGCGTTCGATGTAGTGGAAAACGTCCTTAATACAGTTATTGAAAAATCATTATCCGCTAAGTTAATGGAGAAGTCGATTTGTGCTATTGATAAAACACTTTGCCAAGGGCTCGATTACGTAGAAGTGAAACTGCCTATTATCAAGCAACAGCCAGAACAGGTAACGTAAATTCTAATATTCGTATTTATTAATTTAGTCATTTGTGTAGCCCAAATATTTTAGAATTAAAGGGAGAATACTAATATATATCGTTTCAGATATTAAATCAAACCAAGTTCATCGTCTCTGAACATCTCAGACCAGCTGTACAAACGTTCAATGATTTGAAACAAGAAACGAAACACAAAGTTCGAATTATGATGTTACTTACGTATTGCAAGGTGCATTACTTAAGAGTATATAGTTGGCAGCAGGCAGATAAAGTGATGTCGACTGAAATAGGAGTTAGTATTTTAAAAACTGTTGATAGCAGTACAGATCTCGCTAAGTTAATGTTGGATAAATACTTACCACCCCCATACGACGAATTTCATGCCAATAACACAGGTATGGTGATATTTTTTGCACTTTAATTGAAACAAGTAATTGGAAAATACATTACAGGAAAGTATTACTATGGTTTTGTAATTAAAAATTATTATTTTTGGCTGTACAGTGGAATTATGCAGCGAACATGCTAAACTTCATCATACGATGGAGAGACTAAATGAATTGAGCTATCGGGCATCTCGACGCATTTATTTTGCATTAATGGACAGATGGCAACATATGTATAAAATAGAAATTCTTATTTTGATATTATACACGATCATTATCCTCCAACTAATTAAATTTCTAGAACTAACATCTTGTATTTTTAAATTATTTACCGATTGTTTTGGGTTTTACTAAAATAACTTCGAAAGATATAAAATATGTAAATTGACAAAAATATAGGTCTTGTATGTTTGATGATTTTGTTACTCTTCATTCACGAAAACGTGTCAAGAATTACTAGTTTTTAATGTATTGTTTAAGTAAATTAATATATTACAAATCTGATTACGTGGTTAAATTTGTTATTAAAAAATAAATCACTTTTGTGGAAAGTGTTTTTTTCCTACACCACGTGGTTTCCGAGGTAAAAAACGAACTTCGACATTTTCTGAATTTTTTATTTATTCCATTAAAACCTGTAAAGATTAGGTTGATTCATAGTTAAGACATAAAATTGATTAGTTGATTATGAAAACCTGTGTTTTATTCATCATCAAACCTTAACTACCCCGTCTTGCCCCACCTTCCCCAATTGTATTTAAAGCCATACCGCAGTTATGGATACGTATTGAATTAAAAAATTTTAACACAAAGTTGAATTACGTAACGATACCACTCTTCAAGGGAAATGTGACGTGATAATTTTTTAAGCATTTCGCAAATGACCAAACAGTCCCCGACGCGTCACATTTTCCAACGGTCTACAGCCGGATCATATTCGAGAATAATGTAAATTTATTCCCCCGCTTCGACGAATCAATCGTTAACCAAACGACGAGAAAACGGCGACGAGTCGACCGGCGGAAATTCACGAGCAAAAATGCTAAAAATCGGTTCATACGTTGGAAATCGCAACGCGGAGGACCAACGTCGATGTCGACACGAACCACGTCGGGTATTTGAATAAATAAATATTAAATACAGCAGCGGAAGCGTAAAGAGATCGATCGATTTTTCAGTTTTCACGCGGTAAAAATGAGCGCTATTCTCATACACGGTGAGAGGAGCGAGAAAATACAAATATATGAGAGGAAAGTAATTGAATTCAAAGAATTATTATCGGTACAGTTTCTATCTAGGGTCAACTGTACAATAACACAGTACAACAAATTTTGACTTTTTTTTCGGACTTGTAACATTTAATAGCAGTTTCTTATAGGATTTCGTGCCCGAAAACGAATCAACAAACCGTTTGTCGCCATCACCCTCAGTTTTTGAGAAATTCGATTTTGAAAAAACTGCAAATTTTCAACTTTGAACATATTTTGTATCCAAACGTCTATATTGTTTGTGAACGTTTTTATATGGTCTTAATTTTCAGTTACTACAATCAATGATTATGGATTTCTCATTAAAATAAAATAAAACATCTCGAGTTCTTATTTAGTCTTTTATTTTAAAAATATTAAATGAGAAACAAAAATAGGCATAAAAGTACAATCACTGGCACCCTAAAATTTCAGGTTATATAGAAAAACATATGTAGTTAAAAACGAAGAATAATGTGTTTAAACAGACAATTTCATTCACTATTAACTACCTACAACACTTAATAAATCTGTATTTCAATGCATTGCTTAGTTATAAAGCGACAAAATTTACTTACCTACTCCAGCTGACATGCGGTTTACATAAGAAAAATGCCTTTAAATTTAGAAATAATTGCGGACGTGATAAGATATTAATGTAATAAGTTTTAGGTTAGGTTGGAATGGCCGCGCGACGAGTAAACGTACACGGCAGCGATAGTCGACATATACAAGGTGTCTTTCATGTACGCGGCGTTGACACACGCCTCTAGATATCGTACGGAATGGAATCAGTAATTAAAGCAGGAAATGGTTTTGACATTTACCTAAATTCCAGCCGATACGTTGATACACGTCGCACGAAGAGTGTTGACCAAACATCGAAAGCCCCATAAACTGCAAGGGGAAGCTTCATTTCACAAGCTTGCGGTTCCTTTCATTTCTCCCGTCGTCTATCTGCCGGACGTATCCTGTTGTTCCAGCAGGGTGCTTTCGACGGCGTTATTTTTCACATAGCCCGGAGAAAAAGTTTGATCGCTCCGACTGGGCAAATAAATTGTCTGCGGAAATGCTCGCGGTCATCGTCCAAGCTTCTTTCCCTCTGCTTCACTTCCTTTTTCTTCGGCGAAACTCCCTCTACCTCCTCTTTCGCCAACATATTAATACACCGGCCAATCTTCGTCTGGAATTCCAGTAATAGCTTCTGATAGCCAACAAATATGAGGCTTGGAAGCCACAATTTTAAAAAATTACAAGCATATCATCAACTGTCTCGAATTTTCTATAAGTAATTACTAGTTAACACTATTTGTGTTATTTGCAGTGTTGTAACGTTTGCTTCAGCTATGAAAATAATCGAAGAAATTAATATTTATAATACACTCTTTACACAGCAACAAACGCAGTGAAATAAAGTATAAAACAGCCTCAAAAACCAAGTCACAAATATCTGGATAATTAAAAATTTAATTAACAAATGCTTGGTCAACCGAGGATTTATTATTTCCTTCTGCAACATTCATATTAAACAAAAATTGTCGGTAGTGAATATTAAGATAAAAATGAATTTCTGTAACCCTATAAAAAAAGGTTCTGGCGTACATATATACATACATTGTACGAATGCTCACGACAATGCATCGTAGGGCACCGAACGAATTAATCTTTCAACATTGTTATAACAGAATAGGAGGGAGGTTTCATTAAATCAGCGCGTCACCTTTGGGCCCAGTTGACGTTAAAATTTCATTGGATGTGAAACAAGGAATTACGCAGGAAAAAGTTAAAAAGTAATATCACAGCACCCAGACTCCCTTGCTTTTCATCTCCAAAGAGCGACACATAAACTTTTTAATCACGTTACTAAGATAATATTTTACCTTGATTTATTATTTAAGGCAGCTCCTTGATTACGAGTTAGCGGTTCGCTGTAGATTACATACTAATTTTATAAATATCTCGCAGCTTTTCCTTTGAAGATTTATAAATATGATCCGTAAGTGATTTTATGCAAAATGTTATATGTGTCGAAATAACTTGGAGATATTTCCGACTTATATTTACGAAAAAGTATATTTTAGGAAGAAGTTAGGCTATTTATATTTAAAAATAAGGGCAACCCTAGTGTGTGACTCGTCATTATAAGCTAAGGGGTTAAAGAAGTAAGAAACAAGACGCTGCCACATCGTCCTATTCCCATAAGCTATGCCGTGTGCAGCTTCCTCTGGATCGTTGGTTATTACAACCCCGCGTCAAAGGTTGTGGAAAGTTCATCCGTGGCCGAGGGTCATGCTGTGTTGGATACCTACAACGGTGTCATGCGAACGCGATTTAAACCCCCTGAAAATGCTGCTTAGATCTTGGGGCAGTTGCAATTAATCCGCCACGTTGTACGTGATATTAGTTGGATGTTGACAGTGGCCTCGATAAAATCTCTCGACAGCTTGTAGCTAGTCCGCTTATTATTCATTAGACTTTCAAGTACAGCCAGCTTCACCACCGGGAGAGTAAGACTACCAGCCTTGAATATCTTACGCGTCGCTCTATTCGATGGAGGGTGTTTAACCTGGAGGACTTGTCCGGTAACGTATATGTACGTAATTTGCATCCTTCTCTGTGGTTTTCGTTCGTCTTGGAAGAAATTAACGTTGGAGAAAACATACTAATAAGATTAACAATGAGAACAATTTGTGACGCTGACCAGAAATGGTATTTCAATGGATAAAAAATTAAACAAGATGACTTGTAGTTTAAATTTATGTAGTACAGTAGGTTGTAGTACATTGCAGTAGTAAGCATGGAATATTAGAAAAATGTGACTTGCAATACACGATGAATCTGCTAAGGAGTGATTTCACGGTTGAACTTTCATGGCAAATGTTTGAACATAATTCAACCGTGGATGGAGCAGAGGCCAGAGAGCAAATTTTCTTTTGGTAAAGTCTCGCATCACAGAAGTTAAATAACAGAGGGAATTCGTGCCATCGGAAAGTAGAAGTAGTTTTTGTACGGTTACTGAATGGGAAGAACGTATGTTAGGAATGTTTGGAAATGTTTTTCGCGTTTTTCTTTGTATAGGGTAGTGCGAGGCATGTTTAGAGTTTTTACAGTTTTTTAAAAAATTTATTTATTTTTTGGTGTAAAAATTTATTTGAAATAAAAATTTTGATTTGAAATAATTTTTTGCCCATCTCTGCCCCAGAATTTACCGTTCGAAAGTTTTTAGACGACAGACAAACACATAAACACTTTCTGCTTTATATATTAAGATGAGACATGTGGTAATAAGGAGTAAATTCGCTGACATTATCGGATAAAAGATTATTCGTTATTTTAGAATAACTTCGCCTTATTCGGAATTTTTATTTGAAGATTATTCAAAAAATTTATTCGAATAACGTCCAACTCTTATACAGGCGCAAAAATCGCCGAAAATTTTGTCAAATTTCTGGAATAAAGAAAATATCAATACAGTTCGATTGTTGTTTGTAAAATTTGGATTCAGTCATTTGAACCGTAGATCTCTATTCTGCAGATTTGTGTTCATTTTATCTGCCGCTCAACACACATGCACTAGCAGTGATACGAACTGAAAGAAGACCGGTCAATATCGTTTCAAACCATATCCACTGGTGCTTCGTAATATTGCAGCCGTATTGTCCCTTGGCCGTACGTGACAGTTTGAAAATGGATTAACATCGATGCGTTCTGGCCAACATTGACAGACCGTTGTGAAGCTGCGTGTGACATAAATGAACTTGTCGCGTAACTGTTACATTTACACTAAAAGAGTTGAGCAACATTTGGTAATTTTTTAGTGGAAAAATATTTACTTTTATAATAAAGTAACAGTCTACATCCAAGAAGTCTTTTTAAGTCCTGATTTTTTCGCGTGATTTTTGCACGAAAAAATTCGGATTTCAATTTTAAATATCCTGTCTAACAAAATATTGCAATATTTCATTTTTCCTATCTGTGCATGGATATAAAATATATTTTCAATAATTTTTCTCTAAAACGTTCTCGAATCAGCGTAGTAAGAATATTAATCATACTTTGATATATTAACTGGAGTGATTCACAAGTGCATGTCAATACTTGAGGGGGTGAGCGCGCAGAGGGTGCGCTTAATAAGAGTTTGCTCTGTGGAAATACTAGTCTCTTTTTCGCTTAAAAGAGTCGTGAAGCTGGGGAATGCCAGGGATTTTTATGCAATTTATCTTGTTTGCTCTCCAAACTTCCTTTCTTCCAGTTGTTACGTGACAAACCGTCGGCATGGTTTGCGCACTTACGCAAATAGTTTTTATTTTCCTCGGGCTCGCCTCTAGTGGAACTCTTTCCTTGATTGGTTCTCGTCAACCGTAAAATTGAGAGAAACTTCTCACATCCACGATTTTTCGGAAGTTAGCTGATGCGGTGGGTTCATTCAACAAGAAGGGGACACAGAGGTCACCTATCAAGGTAAACACCGATTGGAAAGTTAGTCGCGGTGGAAGTAAAGTTTCCCGGGTTCGTAAAAGTTGCCAGCTGGCAAACAAATCCCTCCACCTGGCCCCCAATAACGCCCGAGAATAGAAAGATTTCGACTTACTTCGAAGTGGGTCAATTTAGAGAAAAGAACACGGCTTCCCGCCTGTTTGGCCAATCGTCCGCTGCTATTCGTTCTGCAACGATCCTTCCATCGACTTCTCTCGAGTTCTATCAAATAATACGGTGATTATCGAGCCGTTTTCTTATAACCTGCTAATATTTTCTCTCCAGCTTTCTTTTACGTTTGTAAGGTGCACGTAGGTACTTTTAATTGGCTACTTTATATTAGATCGGGGAAAGCAACCGTTATTCGAAATCCAAATTAAAAGGCCTTTGAATAAATCAACTTATTCGATCTTCGAATTTTATCTAGATATTATCAAGAGATTATCTTTGCCCATCTCTTTTAAAAAATGTAATCTAAAAATCTAGAATTTATAGCACCTTCAGGTCAACCAAATGTAGTTTCCTAAAACCAGATGATATACTCTATAAGCCAGGTATATTGAGGAATTTGAGATACTTTTTGAGAACGTATATCGCGATCGTGTCTTGCCGATCGTTTCGCAGATCGATGATATACATTGAACAGGTAGTACACAATACAGCACTGCGGTGGATCGTGTAAAAAGCATGTGGAGTCGACGTAGAAATGGGAGCTCGAACTCGCTGTGTCTAAGTAGTGACGGGTACAATCTCCTGGCCTGCGTAAAGGACCGCTGCGATCCGGCTTCACGTACTTTTGCTGACCGCGCCGGAATGTCCGTGTAAAGGGCCCTAATGTCGCCAAAATCGACCATCTGAGGTATCTTGTCCCCGGGTCCCTCTTATATGGCGTCCCGATACGACACATTTAATATATAATGTCGGAGACAGCCAGTCCACACAGTCCCAGATAGACTAAATAACCCGAATTATAGCGTTCCTTCTGACCCCCGAGCTTTCAAATTACGGTTATTAAAACTTCACATCGGGAGGCGTTCTTGCGGCACGGCAATGAATGTGTAAAGAATATCACGTTTGGAAGCGAGTTACGCGCAATAGCTTAATACATAATCCAGTTAATTATACTCGAGTACTGCAATTTTCGGAGTACAGGAGTTGCTCAATCGGCATACAATTGTAAATGGCACGATTCACCACTGAAACCAGCTGTATCATTAATTATCATTAGGCATATGTCGTGCTAGGGTATGGTTTCAAATAACCGCTGGAAAGTTCACCCCCTAAAATCAGCGGCCGTAGCCGTGATCGAAAACGCCGGTTCTCGTTAGATCACCGAAGTTAAGCATCACGGGGCGGGTACTGGGGAAAGATGGGAGACCACCACCTTTCTTCTGATGCGCCGCTGCTGCTGGGAACCGAAGGAGAGAAAGAGGAGAGAAAAAGATAGATGACTATAGTTTGTTGGGCAATATAAGCAGATAAGCTTTGAAACGCCATCTTGTTTAACAGGAAAAACAATATAATCACCAAACACCATCTCACAGACAACTATCAGCATCGCTTTGCGTTGAAGAATTAAATTAAAAACTACGCCGGCATCTTGAATAGTACAGGCAACAAGCAATAAATGGAAAACACGTTTTCGGTTTTAAAGATATCTGCTGGCTACCTGTCAGTGTTAATGGTAATGAAATAATAGCAACCATTGCGTTTGAGAACATTAAATTAAAGTCTTACCCTAAAATCGCACGCTTTATAAAATCACCATTCATGTTCAATAAATAATGTGATATTTGCAGTGCGATTCGAACACGTATTACACAATATGACATTCCATAAATATCTTTGACTTGTGCGTTATTAAAGGCGTATAACTGAAGCAATAAAATATGAGTATTCACCATTTTCAGTCACGATGCTCAACCACACACGAAGGGAACGAGAGTTTTTCAAGAAGGGTGCAGACAGGTAACTGTTTATGCAATTTTCTCATTTTATGAAGTATAAAAGACTTTGGTACCTGTAAAAGTAGTTGCGAAATCGGAAGCTGGTATCAAGTAACCTTGAAGAATTTGAAGTACACGTATTATTTGCAGTAAGTAGATATTTTTCCACGTAAACAGGTCCGTCTCTTGTACCATACATCTCCGCGTCTTCGAATGCAACGAATGACACCCCACGATCAAAGAATACAATTCTTCGTCTATAGACCCACTATAAAAAAGTCCACCCCCCAAAAGCGCCGCGCGGCAAGCAAGTTCCTTTCTTCGGTGGAAACGAAGGAATGAAAAAACTTTGGAACTATGTACGTATGAGCAGAGGCGAAGGGCTATGCCGCTTGCTAGTTAACGAATTCAATTGATTATTTATTCAATGCAGCGAACAGAAGTGTTTCGAACGGTAGATCAGCTTAAAGGGAGTGCAACCGCCAGCCCCACCCTCCTCTACTTAACTTCGTTTCATTTTCTAGGGTTACAATTTTTTTTAGGCTGCTAACTTTTTTTAGACGAGCATGCGTTCTTCTCACGGACAGTAGGAGACACAACCACCAAGAATTTCGCATCGGGAACAGTTCGTCGCGCGGTTCAAGTGCATGAGGTATCGATGGATCTCGAGCAAGGTACGGGACATAGTCCGCATAATTTCGTGGTTCGTGCAAAATGTGTAAAGCTTAATTCCTTCAAGATCACTGGTCGGAAGGAATAAGTACAGATACAAATACCTCACGAAGATCTTCTGCAGTTCTTAATTTCACGATTCGCGATCTTCTATTAAATGTTCCTGTAAATTTGTGGAAAGTGGTCCCCACTGGGCTGCTGAAGAAGAATGTGCAACGCAGTTTTAAGAAGATAAATATTTGAATTAGAATTTTATACGTTTCTCTTTGTCTGTTTTGTACAGATCTGAGAATGGCGGTCGGATGGAACCGATTGAACCTCCAGCTCGTCGGTATTTGGCCCGAGCCGACGGCAACCTCAGATGCATCATCGACAGTCACAGCTCTGATAGTTAGCGCGTGGTTGGCCTTCTTCGTAACTCTGCCACAAGCCACGAATCTGTTCATGGTAAACGGGGACATAAATGAGATTACGCAGACTCTTTGTATGGCTTTCATGCCCTCAGTCATCGCGATCCTCAAGGTCATCGTCAGTTTGTATTACCGAGAAGGTATAATTGAAACCAAAGGGAGCTCCGGTTTTGCGCTAACAATGCTGTAGTCAAACCGCAGAATTCCTTCCGGCAGACTTGGAATAATCCATCGTTCCATGTTATCCAAGAATCTTTTGTCTATGTTGGAAGGTCTGAAGCTCCTCGTCAAGTGTTTCTACGACGACTGGCGCTGTTCGAAAACGGAAAAAGAAAGGACTGTCATGCTAGCCGCCGCCAAAGTGTGGAGATTCATATCCATCTTGTCCACCGTGGTGAATCACATAGTGATCCCGGCATTCCTGGGCATTCGATCCTTCACAATCTACACATATGGTCGATACCAAGAGTCTCAGGCCCATTTGCTACTGTACATTGGGTATTTTCCTTTCAATCTTCGATCAACGTCGATTATGCTGCTGATCAACGTTGGCCAACTGGTTGCTGCTTATTGCCTTACGATTCCCTACACCGGCGTCGATTCTTTTATCGCTATGCTAGTGTTGCACACGTGCGGCCAGTTCGAGAACTTGAGGATGAGGCTGGAGGGTGTGATGGACGAGAAGGGTGGGACCAGAAGCGTGGATCAGGTTCACAAGGAGCTGGTTTGGATTGTCAAGAGACACGAGCATCTGAACTGGTGAGCGGCATTTTTCCACCTGTGGTAATGGCTTTTCAAGGGAGATAGTAACTTCAACATTTTTTCTTGTTATAGGGTTGCTTGCAAGATCGAGCAGTACTTCAACAAACTGCTGCTGATTCAGGTGCTGGTCTGTACCATCGAGATATGCTTTCAAGGTTTCTTATTCCTTAATGTAAGTGTCTACGAGGATTTTGTATGAAATGAAATTTCAATATGCATTTGCAACTTTGGAGAATGATGTGAAGAAGCATGAAGGATATGTTGGGAATTTAGATGTGTTATGTTTATAGTTTGCAATATACGATGCGGATGGAATTTTTAACCTGCAGTTTCTTTTCTTCGTGATTTTCGTAGTCCACATCGCGGGGCATCTGTACATTTACTGTTATGTGGGCGAAAAGCTTCTTGTACAAGTATGTATCGCATACGGTTGATGGAATTATCTTGATCATAGTCGTGAAACATAGTTGTGATACTGTTCTTCACTTTCAATGTAAATTGTATATCGAATATGTTTCAAGTCATCCTGTCTTTATATCTATGCGCATGTATTTGTAAATTTTTCTCTGATCCAGTTCGCGTGAAGTAAAAGTTTAGAGTACACACTTTACAGAAATGTGTTTCAGAGTAATGGAATGGCAAATTCTGCTTACAATTCGTCTTGGTTCAAAGTCTCGCCCCAGGAAGCCAAGTGGCTCTTATTCATCATGAACAGATCTATTCGACCACTTCAGTTGACTGCAGGAAACTTCAGTACATTTTCCATTGATATGTTCAGTACGGTAAGTGCATGTTCACTGCACTGAAACTCAACATGCACTCAGATCTTCTGAATCAATTATCATAATATATGTTTGAACGATGTAAAGGGAAAGTAAACAGAACAACAATCTTGTTGTTTCAGATACTACGTACAGCAATGGGATACCTTTCGGTTCTACTAACCGTTCAAGCCGGTAAGGATTGAAATGTTTGCAATAAAAGCAATGGTAGATACTGCAATTAGAATCCCTAACATAATTTAAACGGATTCACCAGGTTGCATAATAGTTCTGAATAAATTAAATGTTTTCCCGAATTTTGATTTTTTAATTCCAATTCCAATTTAAATTTAATTTTCAATTTAAATTTCAGTTTCAATTTAAATTTCAGTTTCAATTTCAATTTCAATTTCAATTTCAATTTCGACTTCGATTTCGACCTGGTATACTCTCCTTGTTAGATCCGCTCTTTGTACGCGTCCTCGAAGGCAAATAATGATACTTCAAGTATTCCGCGCGGCCACTGGCGCGAGTGAGAAAACCCAATGAGCGAGCGAGAGGAAACGAAAGACCCTCTCACTCGTTCCCGGGTTCCCCACTCTCGTCCGAAGGATTCCAAGAAATGGTGGGGATAGTCGCCGGGCTCTTAATGCGTCGTAGAAACGGGCTGATAACGAGTAGATACTGTAGTTCCCCGTTATGAGTTGTTATTATAACAAATGTTATTATAACAAATTATCACGAAAAGGAAAGCTCTACATTAAGACATATTTACAAAGAAAAGATATTCAGAGACCTTTACAAATATTGAATAATTACTTATAATTCCAGTTTAAATGTTTCAGCTTCTCTTCTTTTCTCCTCTTATAGCAGATTAAAAATTTTATTTACCCATAGGATGAAGAAAGCCTTCTCTCTAATTAAGTTTGCGAAAAGCTTCAGGTCGATATCAGCGTTAGAGCCCTAGAAAATGGCTTATAACAAAGGCTGTGAACCACACTCTGCATATGATTAAAAGAAAAGAGAATACGTGAGTACATAAACAAGCAAATGTCAATGCCTTTCTGAATTTCGTTTGACAACAAAAGGAGTTGACAATGCAAATTGGGTAAATGAAGGTACATGAATGCGATGCACTCCTCTATGTAGTTTTATGGAGTGCTAATTAACACCACATCTGAGTGTTTACTCGGTTTCTTTGAAGTGACGGCGGAGAATTTTCTACGCCCACACTGTGCAGCTAATTCAAGGGGCGCCTGTATGTTGCGTATGGTGAAAAGCATAATAGGTGAGCATAAACGTCTAAGTGGCGCATAAAGAGCACGAAGCGAATGCGAAAAGATTACTTCCGTTTCATTTATCTACTTAAAGGCAATTATAGAAAACTGAAAATTAAGTAGACGCCAGTCACGTTAAGGAAACCACAATTATTACAAAAATGAAATATGTTAATTGTAAATAGTAGAATTAGAACCAGCTCTACAATTAAAAAAGAAATTGTATAACTCCTCTCTGAAACTATTAGTATTTCTTAGGTGTTACATTTCCCACACGTGTATATTCTGTAAAGTATAGTTCTATTACTGTGCACAGTGGTCTTTCTGATTACATTAAATCCGTGATTGCACTCAGGATTTAATCTTGGGAGGAGCCAAGTTGAACGGATAAAAATATTTTTAAGAAAAATTTGTTTAATGCCATTTTATTTCATGCAAATTCAATAATATTCATAAGGGACTATACAAATTTATTTAAAGATTAAAATTTAATATTCTTTTTTTACAAAGCTCCTTCTTTGAGGGTGCCTCCCCCACCCTAGGTGCACCACTGCATTAAACTATATAACAAGAGACACATCCGAAGTGATAATCACTATTTTTTATGAAACGTGTATATGTAGATTTCACAAAAATATATAACACGTATTTCTTTTATCTCTCAACATCCATATCTAGAGAGTGAAATTTACCCGCAATTACAATGACTTGGTTATAGAGTAAATACATATTAGAATTTCCATTTCTGAACATATTCAAATATTTCTCGTCACTAATTATTTCTAATTCCCTCATTTCCCATTGTTCTTTGTGGGAATGTATTACAGCGATCATCAATAGTTGCGCCGCTAGCGCCAAAAAACTCCATTGTCTCAAATTCTGATCATGAAGGATTAAAGGACAATAAAAGTGAATAAAAGCCAGAGGAATGCGTATTAGAAACACGGGAATACGTCGGCTGACGTTCAGTTTATTGTCTCGGCTTAAACAATGAATTGCAGTGGTTATTCGCGGCGAGTGAGACAGGAAGGTGGGGCGCAACGCTGACACAAGCACCCCACAGTGCTCAAACGAGAAGGGCCCTTCGTCTCGCCGCTTCCAACCACTCGTACGCTTACCGACGCCATCCACCAACACTACCTAGACCATCAACACTCTTCAACGAACTTTCCTACACGCACGTGCACTGTAACATCTCTTTCGTCATCTGTATGCAACGCGCGGGCCACAAGCCTGGCTCAGCCACTTCCAGACACATCGGAATTAACGCGGTGATTTCGAGTGCTGTAGGGAATTCTTCGTTCCGAGTCTTCGCTACGCCCTCTCCTTAGTGATAACGGCTCCGTCCAAGTTTTATCGACCTGTTGTGCTTGCCGCTCGACACCGATTTACGAATATTTTCCCATGGAAAAGCCCCTATACAGCGTTCCTTCAAAGTTATGTGAGCTCCTTTGCTGACACTGCGCTTTAAGGGGATACGCTTCCCAAAATATCGGCTTTTGAGTGACATCTGGGATTTGACACAAGAAAGATTGTAATATTAAGGCGTTTAAAATATAAGCAGTAGATATGTATTTTAATTTAAAAGTGATCCAAATGATTACCGTTAACTTGAAATATGTAGAAGTTAAGGGTACTCATTTTCACCACTTTTTAAATAAAATAGGTAGATACGTATTTGCACTAGAATAAGTGAACTTTATATATTGCTCTTTTTCCCGTATAAACGTAATTATGCAGTTGCTCACATTATAAATTCAATCGTACGGTAAAGCCAATGGTACGAGATGGAAGGGTATCGATCGTCCACTGGGGTTTTCGCGTTTTGAAGGAGGGGTTTGGGCAAAATCCCGAAAATCAACGATACCGTATTTGGTGGATTGGCTTTAATTAGCATCAATTTTTTTCTCTGTACTTTATATTTCAACGAGAGTTATGAGTGCCAGACGAACGCGATCCTCTTCCATTTGTTCCGCCCCCCCACTTGATTTTATTGACATTTCGAGGCACAAAACATGGCTGGTAGGGAACAAAAAATTGAGTAATGAGATACTAGTGATGGGAATAAGGGCTTGAATTTTTTTAATTTGATTAAAGCTTTACGTGCGGGTAATAAGGCCCGGTAGGTTATAAGGATAAATTGTCATTTATCCTTGGTAGGTCAATCTCCAATACTAGTATTGTCATTTATTGCTTTTATTACATATGAAAATGTCATTCGGAAAGTTTCCGCGCGATTAATATAACATTTGTCGGCTGTAAATTCAAGAAATGTTTCGCCGGCAACTTGTGTTGCTGCAATTATAAGAATTACGTCGTTTTCTGTACAAGTTTTTTTTAAGCAAATTATTGGTCCTTAGGTGGGCCTTATTACCCGCACTTAGTTTAGTATCTATAGACCACTTTTTATTCTTCCTGGACCCTTCTTAATTTATTCGTGGAACAGTATATTGTGATAAATATTCCACATTCTTTCACGAAGTGTAACCCACCTGTCGGTTATATCACAATTTAATGGGCACCCCGCAAAAGATGCACTGCCCTTCCACATGTAAAACTAGGTACTTCTAGGTTCCACCTAATCTGCCAGAAAGCAACCAACAAGCTCGCATTTTCAAGCACGCGATGAGCTCTCGCCTTATGAGCCACCGCATTTTTCGAGTCGGCTTTCGGTGGTCCCCTTTTCTCTCGCGACCCCTTGGGAGTCGTTGCAGAAACTCGGAAAAAGAAACAGGCTGCTGATGGCTCCCGCTAATTTACGTTGCCATTAATCACATTCGCCTGCCCTATTCTGCTGTCGTTAATTCCGAACAGTATGACCGCCGGCAATTTTTCATTTACTGAGAGAACAGAGACAAGGAATCGTTACTCGGTTCTTTGAGTGAAATGGGAACAAGTAAGTAAAAAAATAAGTCTATATGTTCCCTGTGTAATAGGGAGCGTTGTAATTTTATTTACAGGATTATTTCTTCAGCAGGTACCTGCTGCTGCAAGACTTAGCAATATCGTTGGAAAAAAGCAGCCTTTAAAACTCCACATAAATCCATCTGGCACATTCATTCGTTTTAAACGGCGTAAAGGACCGCAAGACATCGCAATCCATTTAGCTCAGCCCACTTTCTGGAATTACGCCGGAGGACTGTGGATTCGTGTTTGTGTACACGGTGAAAAGGAAAACGAAGAAATACTTTCGACAAAAATATGCAAAGGCGCTTTACGGTGGAAATAAGTCGAGTTGCGTGAAGTGTTTAGAATGGACCAGAAGCTTTCCGACTAAAATCATTAACAGCTTCAATGATTCGGGTAAAATAATTCATTTTATTCATATAGACGAAGAAATACGAGTATTCTAGACTAACTAACAATAAGTAAAAAATGACGAATGTACAATTATCACTCAAAAGTTAAAAGACTCAAACTTACAAAAATGATAACTCAAAAATTACACTGGGGTGCAAGGAACCCCGTGTGACCAACTGGTGATTATAAAAAGATATGACCACGGAGAGTTAATATTAACTTTGCAAAAACGTATTAATCAAGGTTTATATTAACGTGAATTATAATTACGAATTTTTACTTTCAAATAGATTGAAAATATGTTACATATAGGGTGGAGAGATATTTTCCTGAATCACTGCAATTCAATTCATTATCTTTTTTACAACCATCACTTGGTACCTCGCGTAATACGTAGACACGTAGAATACTGCAGCACTGTATACAGTGACAGGAAAACCTAACTATATTTTCCTGAAAATTATATAGCTAGTTTTCGCTGCTAAAGGAACTCTCCTTACCTCCTCGCCCAACTACAAATAGGAGGTAAAGATCCAGAGGCATTCAGATTCTTCGTATTAGCTGCAGGAATCAAAGGTAATTGCTGAGAGATCCGCAGCCTGGAGGCCGTCTGAATGGACTCCCTTCTATCTCCTCCCTTTCCTCCACCCCCGTTTCTTCGATCTTTTCTTCCTACTTTTTCGGACATTGAAAACGCGGTTACAGTGAAAAGCGTCATCCCCTCGACGGAAATTTTAAGACGCTACAAAATAAGGGTAGGAGGCGGAGCAAGACAGTTTTCTGGACGATATTCGATCTATTCCGTTCAATCCTGTGGCAGTGGATCGCTTCTTGTAGTTCTGTATTTTACAGGCGCAGCATCTCCGGCCACTCTAACGGAAATCCATCGTCTTATGGAGGAAGTATTTCCTTCTTCGTTCAAGGATCTCGATACAACAGCTCCTTTCATCCAGGATCGGCTATTGCTGGGCTCGCAGTTTATGAAGACCATAGGTTCACTTGAGCAGGGTGAAAGGTAAATTAGATGGGAATGTATTCAAATGTAAGTAATTACTGTTCTGAGCAGTCTACTATTTTGTGTAAGTATTAAGATTCAAATAGATTTAGATCTGGAGTTACTAATCATATTTGTAACTAGCTGTCATTTCATAACTACTGTTTGAACACTTCCGGTTCAGAATTGAAGAATAGAAAAGTGAGAATAGAAGGGTCAAAAGATTCCCTAATCTTAGTTGCAGGATTAGAAAGCAAGCGGCTTTAAAATGTTCTTTAGAACCTATTAACCCCTGGCGAAGTTCTTTAAACAGCCGGATTACTTGGTTACATTAATTACTTCCTCAGCTGGTGGAAGAAGCCTCATGGGATTTGCTCTTTCCTCCCTCTTCCCTCCTACCTCATTTCTTCTGTACTTTTTCTGACATTTTAGCATTTCCGCAGAAGTAGTGGACGACAAATGAGGTTTCCCTGGAAGAAGTGGGTTGCAAATTGTTTAAGCCAGTTAGAAGAAGGTCACGAGCGCTAGGATAATTAATACTCAACGGCACAAGTGTCCTAGAGAAAAGAAAACATTATTCAAGTTCGAGTGGGAGGTTTTATTAACGAAGAACCCACATTTTTGTGCTTGTACTTATAAATTTCAGATATTCACATGTTATTTAATACAAATCAACTTCGTAAACTTAAATACAGTTTCTGAAAACCCATAAATACCAGTAAACCCACGATATATTTCGCGAAGCTCTTAGCCGAATGACGAGAATAATTCTCATTAGAATTATTAATGCGCTGACAAATTTAAGAAAATTATAGTTCAGCAGCAGTCGCCTAATTGAATTTAACAGGGCAAACTAAATGAACGCACTTTATCGTCACTGGTAGTCAAGGGGTCCAGATTGGACAGCTCTTTGGATACTGGAGCCCTCTGGTACACAGGCATTTGCGACCCTAATTCCTTAGATAATCTAATATTCCGCTGGAGCAGCCGCGTATATCTCAATTTTCTATATAAATCACGATCTCGGTTCTATTAATTTTCACGGAGAACGCTTGATCGTGTTATCGAACTCGAGGAGAGTACAGGTCGTGATGGAACTCCTTGTTTGGCGAGCGAAGAAACTCGAAGAGGATTTCGCTCGTTGACACGGTGAGGTCGTCACGCGATTGGGCAGGCAGGCGACAGGGAGAATCTGGCGAAATGTATATTTTATTGTACGAGAATTCTTATAAGAGAAGTCTACTATTTTTTTTTAAAACATTCTTTAATATCGGGAGTGTCAATCGAAAGTTACACGAGCGACGCTCCGCGTTCATTATCGATGTAATTGTCTTTTAATTAAAGCAGACTCCTCGGCGGGACGAGTGGTTTCAACAATCGCTGGAGTGATCCTTCTTCCCGACCAAGCACTATTCCGACGAGTCTGTTTCAAAATTTCCTCTTGGAAGTATTTGGCTGTGATCAGTTTCAAGTATTCAACCTCGTTACAGCGCCGTTGTAGGTGAACGACCGAAACTCTCATTACGAATCAGTGATCACTAGCGAATACTCCGTGATTTCTACAGAGACCGTTAGCTAGTGCCGCTTTTCTCTTCTTTTTTCACCTTTCCTTAACAAGTTAGGTCCAAAGAAAGTAGTCTTGTCTGAATTATAATTCCGAACGAATCTCATCTCGACAGATTCGCAGTTCTTATAACTACAGAGGGAAGTCTCTTTGTTAGTTGTACTTAGCAAACGTACTTCTACCCTCGGACCATCGCCAGAAACCTATATTTATTTTCTGTCTATTGTAATTTTATTTCCATTAACCAGAAATCTCATTATTCTGATAATTAAATTGCAAGGCTAATGGAAGTACATATATATTGAATACTTTTGTCCTTAATTTATTAATATAAAGTTTCCGGGGCCATCATTAATCTCTCTCCGCTTCTGTCTCCTATTGCTTGCAATCATAAAAGTTGCAATAAATATTTCTTCGACACCTGATTTCAATTAATAATCGACATATTCGTTTCATGCCCAGGAAAACAATTAAAGACAGCAAAGGCTCATTATTGCTCATATGTTGCATTTTGCAGCTTCAAGGCGCGCTGTCGACTGATCTCCCTTTTAAAATCTCCTTCTCCTACCACTTGACTTCAGTCGACCTGAAAAATCCGTGCGGCTTATCCGTGTTGAGCGAGACAGGCGGTCGAAAATCCCGTTACAAATCGCCGCACTTCATTCGCGAGGATTCAATTGTCGATATTACGTGCCGTCTTTTCTGCACCGCATCCTTGGTCATAGCTTAATAAAAAGTGGCCAAGAGGATTTCTCGTATTTATCAAGAATTTAGACGAAAAATGTGATCCATTTCTATTTAGAGAATCGACCATCGTTCCGTGGATTTTCTCCTAAAATTCTATCGTATCCCCAAAGTACACGTTGGATTGTCGAGGCACGTGCCTTCCACTGACATAATACCATGGAACTTGTACTTATATCGATGATCGTCGTATATAACCGTCTCTTAACCGCAACTAAACCTCCACTGAAATGCGCCAGTTATTTGTCAGGTTATTCTCGCACACTATTCGTCACTGGAGGTAGAAGCTAACTAATACTATGTTATAAATTAAACAACGATACTCGTAGATAGTTTCTTCATTTGTGCTTCTTCAAATCCCTTCGTGGATATCAAAAGCTTATTCTTGTTAAGTGAAATTTGACTGACAAGGCTTCCAAACTCCTCCTCGTAAGTCCTACAATAAACGTCACAATTCCTCGGTGTACATATATAGTTGCTGGAAAAAGTATCCATTCATCCTATATGTAATACATTTTACATATTGAATCTACTTCACAGTAAGAATTTGCAATTGTAATTCGCATTAATATAAACCTTGATTAATATACAAGTACCTAAGTGGAAACGTGGTTTCGGATTTTAATAAGAAAAATTTGTGTATTTCATCTAAAAGTGAAAACTTGTTAAAACAATAAGATAAAAAAATAGATAGAAAAGCAAATGGTCTCTGTAAACCATGCTAGTTTTGTAGAAAATATATTTTTATATATACTAACAAGGAACGTCCCCTAATAGATACCTACACGCCATCTGTTTGTGAAAGTTGGTAGGTACATATGCATATAAAGTACTCGAAATGTATTTTCTTTTATGTGGCAGGCATTTCTGTTTAGAGGGTGAAATCACCCTTCCAATTTGTGGGGTAGAAAACGGTTCCGTTGTATAACTCAACAACAAATACAGCTAGAAAAAAATGTTAAATACAAAAGTTCTATGGTTTTTTATGAGGAATAATATAATAATATATAATAAATAAATAATATATAAAAAGCACATTTTTTATCTAATATTTGTGGTACAACACAATTACTTTTGCTTCCACTTTGTTAAAATAATTAACAAAACGAAATTCATAAACGTACACATTTCAAATTCTCAAAAAAGTCATCTCTTCAAGGCGATTACAGGTGTTCATACAGAAGAATTTACAGAACAGTAATCTAATTTATCTGATGATCACGTACTTGTTTAACTTACCTTTGCATGTCTTCATAAAGTCCACAATTTAAGCCGGCGTGCAATGAAATTCTTGATATCTGCTCCTATAAATCTTAAACAGAAAATGAAAATAATTTGTAAAACCAATACAGTTTTGTTTTCCCTGATATGAAAGTGACATGAGTGGCCTATAAAGCGTAACAAATAGCCACGCTGCACGAGAAATGAAGCAATTTCCCCAGGACGTAGGTCTCAATATTGGTGGGTTCAGATATGCGAGCATAATGGCGTCTACTATCGAGATCGCTTTGAAGGACAACTTGGTCAGATTGGCGTTTCTGTAGATGGAGAAACTTGTCTCAGTTTATACTAAAATAAGGGCACCCCGCACAGTTGGCGATAGAATCGATTTAATACATTTCAGTATAAATTATACACATTTCTGTTTAAAACTTCCCGAAATAGTTTATTTCAATCGGACAACAGTTAAGGGTGCCGACCAGGCCTTAAAGATTAGAATTCATCAATAATTTGGATTTAAAGAATTTCTCAAAATTGGTAAGCGCTATTGAAATTTTGTTCAAATAATATTAAAAGAGCTTTCTATTTTCTACAATTACTGTACATAATTTTCTCGTGCTTCCAACGATTTTTTAGATAATAGGTAGCGGCTGAATATAGCGTGACGCGCACTACTCGCGTAGAAACAATACTTCATGCCGTACAGGTGGGACATGCGGACATCGCTATATTTAAACGCGATTATCTAAAATATGGTTGGAAGCATGAAAAATTTATATATACAGTAATTGTAGAAAATTGAATGCTCTTTTAATATTATTTGGACAAAAATTTCGACAGGGCTTACTATTTTTTATAAATTCTTTACATCCAAACCATCGATGAATTCTAAATTTTAAGGCCTGGTCGGCACCCTCTCCACTTATTTTTTTTTTTAAACGCAACGCTATATTTTTTTTATTCACCTTCACTTTACAATAGCTTCGAATATAATATCAATTAACGTAATATTAATTTCATTGATTAACGACAAGTCTTCGCGCGGAAAGCACAAAAATAGCTTTTCAATTCTACATTAACTACCAAATGATTCCCGTTTGAAATGCGGGAAAGCTGTTCGCTTGAATAATTCTTTCATTTCACAAAGCTGACCAGTGTCCCGCAATAATGTCTTTGGCTACTCTTCCTTGAAATCACCATTTGCCCGTCTTCCCTCTCCTTAATCGACGATACCAAAAAGAAACGTTTGAACGGATCCTGGGAGGGTTGGTCTGGTTACGAGATGGAATATTGCGTGTCCCGACGATCTTCTCTCTTTCCTAATCGTTTTCCCTTCGAGGGCGATTTTGTCCCGTGAGATGGTATAAGGACTTTGGTCTCCTCCGTAACTTCTTTCTTCGTCCTTTCCTTTCATCCTTCGCCCCCCGCCCTTCCCTTCGATCCGCCATAACGACCCCTTTGATGTTTCTGAGACACACGCTGGAATCCATCAGTCCGGAATACGTAAAATAACTGAAAAGTGTTCCGAGGGGGAAGTAAATCGTCGGCGTGCATACTCTTCGCGGCACGAACCCATTAAACCTTACCAATATACCAATCTAGTTTTCATCGGTCTTTCCTAATCTCCTGCCACGTAGCCACACTTTCTAAAGTGTAAACTGCCTTCTCCTTTTATTCTTAAGTATATTTTCCTTATCAAATCGCTAAAAAATTAGGTGATTTTTTAAATTCTCTTTATGATTCTTTATGATAACATTTCAATGAGAATGTCCCCTTGAAGTTCGTCTCGATGATCGTCACCTGTGTGCCAGGAACTCCAGAACGATTTTATTCAAATTTCCAATCTATTCAGAATTTTCTTTTACATTCAGTGCCACCTATAACTCAATTTCAGCAGATTATGGAGCCGCCTCCTTTTCGCAGCAAAGTCTCCAATTTCACTTGGACTACATTGTATTTCAATTTCAGACAAATTGATATTCAGATCAGATTTGGAGTAAAACGACTTAGGGTGGGTTTCAGCTAGTGTTGTTAAAATGAGCTTCGAGCCGTGAGCTTCAAAAGCTTGAGTCGTGGTTCAAACCCTAAAGGCTCGAACCCTTAAAATTTTCTAAAATTTTCGGATACTCCCAAACTACTCAAGATCTGAAATCAGAAGCGATTAATAATAATTCGTGTTTAAGTGGATGCAGTCTTGCTTGTGCGAGTTTGGTTAACCGCTGATATCGCAGCACCGTGAAATAAATTGGATTTCGAAAGCGCTACGGATAAACTACCCTATCTTTCTTGATCATGAAATTTATAGATGCTGGCTTGAAAGATACCACGCCGTGGGTTAATAATGATCGGATATGTGTAATACAGGTCAGACCAGCTTCTGCACGAACTCTTTACTTTTTACCCGACTGCGGCACGCAAAGGAGGGTATTGTGTTTATCAGACTATGTTTGTATGTCCTATGTTACGCTCTAGAGCCTGTACACGGATTTGGATAAATGAGGTGTCTTTCGAATTGTCTTGACGTTCTGAATGTTATAGGATATATAATTTTCAAGAAAGTAAAAAATAAAAAAAATTTAAAAACCCGACTGCTTAAGAAGCGAACTAAAATGATAAAAATAATAATAAGATGACAATTTAAATTAAGTAAATTCTGTGAAATTCTGTAGCTACAGATTTAAATTACTGATGCATATATTTATTGTCACCGTTTGTGTGCCAATTAAATTTCCTGCCCAACGTTTGCGTGGCAGTTCCTATCGAATACATTCGTTAACAATTCGATGGGACAGACACGCAGCAATTGTCCTGATTTAATTTCAATATAGTTTTAATCGACATCTAAATATGTAAACGAAATTATTAATTTGATCCCCCCTATCAAATTTGTCTGCATCAATTTGCTTGGAATCAAACGCTTATCCAGGCTTCCTAATTTCAGCCGCAAATTACCTAGCACGAACAAAGCATACTGCTGGATGTGTTACATGCTGGCACAGGGCCGAGAATTAAAATCCGCGAGACACTAATTAACGTGGATCGGATGTAATTACCGATGCCAGGTGTACCATTCTCGAGTATATCGTGGAAACGTCGAAATGCTCTGTGGATAGCAGAGGAAAACCCAAGCATGTGATTAAGGAACGAACTAAATGGGTATTGATGTTTTAGAAGGTATATTTGATAACAATTATTACTGTATGTAATTACCAATAAGGTTAATTCGATAACGTTAATTACTGAATTTGATTTAATTGGATGTCTTCGTTTTCTAACATTTTTCAAAATATTGTAGATACAATTTTCTAATGAAAAGTAAGAAAATATTTGTCTTGCACATGGTGTGGTGGAAGGAGGCGATTTGGATTAAACTTTTATCTGTTTCTTAATCTTAATTGTTTAAAAAACACTTGAAAATTAAACTTCATTCGTTTCTTGTGCCAATTTAACACATTTTTCTCACCTAAAATTACTTGCACACTGCTTGCCGGTCAAGTATTAACCGATTTCGAAAAATTCTTTTGCCTCTATTTGTCTTCCCCAGATGTGATTTTTCCGCACTAGGCTGTTTCGAGTTTGGAAAATTTGCTTTTTTCCGCTCACCCTACTACGTATGCCGAATATAACCACCACGATAAGAACATCGAACAGGAGGAAGTTAGCAAACTGGCGCGGCAATTCCGAATCACCAAAAATCATTGTAATTTCGCGCAGTAAGTTTAAAAGTTAAATTAGATTTCAACCCCAACGGGCAGCGAATTTACTCGCGCGGTGAGGCGCCGGCAGCGAGGAAAGAAACTCGTCGAGTTATTACCGTCATAATCTACTGCACTAAAAGTAAGTTGGTCTCTCTTAGGAGCTCCGAAATAAAGGTTACGAATGGACACGTACACGCCGTTATGTTCGAAATGATTCTCGGATGGTGCATTTACATACATTACTAAACGCTTTTTATCGCACTTTCTTTGAAAGTTCATCTGACTGACGAGCATCTCTTTTATGACACACTTTTCGGCGAACGAGCGCCCATTCAAAAAGCCAGCGGTGGCCCCTCTGACAGCGTATTTCCCTGCATTTTTCATCTCTGAAAGCTCGCGCGTATAATCTGAGAAACGTTTTTTGTAACGAGGTGAGTAAATGAATGGAAACAGTGCGACTAAATTACTCCTGATTAACTCTAACGTCTGTCTCTATACAGCACCGTTGCGCAACGCTCTCTCGCAACCCAGTTTCGCGCTTTCACGTTTCAAAAAATCCTGTTCAACCATCTTTTTGATTTTCTATTCAAGCTGGGCTCGTGGAAATTCCCGTGGTTCCTTATGTAAAGAGTGTATATTGAGAGATGTATTTTAATGGCTGTGATTGTTCTGGTGGGTTAAACGACGTGGAAGTGGCAAATGATAATTAATGCTATGTGGTTTAATGTGATTGCTCATTCGTGGTCACAGTGAGTAATAGTAGTGTGATTTTAATGAACTGTACTGATGAATAATATGACCAATTCGTTTACTGCAAATGTGATTACGATCTCATACATTTTATGTATTGAAAACGATAATTAAGTTTTGTTTAGTTGCCTTCTTAATAAGCTAGAATTAGTAAGTATGAATTTGTATTATAAATTGTACAGATCGATACAGTGTAGAAATTTGTATTAGAAATTGTTGGAAATTGCTTTACTTGTAATATATTCCGTTCGTCAATGACAAGAATAAATCAAAGAATAAAATAATAATTGTTTTAAAATTGGGAAAAGGAAGGAAGGGGATTCCTTACAAGTAATTAATGCTCAATATTATACTGCAAAGCAATAATATTGCCATTTTTAATTCAAGAATTATCAAAATATAGTTACAATAGTTTCAAGAAAGGGCAGAATAACACACAAGAAAATTTGATTCTTCCATCCTTTATTTTTATGCACAGTCAATAAATTAACACTTATCGTTGGAAATCATAGGAGAACCGAGAGACGATAAGAATTACGAATCTGTGATCTCTATAAACCCCGCAATGAATCAATAAATACAAAATCAGCATATAAAAAGGTTTCAGCGATACGCGTTGACGCGACCGTCACTTCCTAATTCTGTTTCTTTATTTTTATGTACATCATATATTGCGTTGAATCGTAAACTTCGCAAGAAAAAATGGACTAGACCGCTAAATAGATGCTTAATCATTTTTTCACTAGCGATTTAGCAACCCTATAGACACTATGTATGTTTCGACGTTTCCCTCGCGGTGGCCATTCCCCTTTTTTCCCTAGACGATCGATCGTTCGGACGAAAACAGAGCGTCCGCTTTCCGCACACAATGTTAGAACACAGACACACATCACCTCCTTCGTCGACACCCCTTTTGAAGCTGCTCCTTCAGCTTACTTAACTCGCTTAGAGCTCATTGTATCTACTCTTAGAATGATTCTGATTTCTTTACATCGAATGCTGCGTACCTCCCGAGCTAATAAAATCACTATCGTGTCTATTCGTACTCTCATAAACTTATTATTAATTAACATTTTGTTACGCATTCTCTCTCTCTCTCTCTCTCTCTTCCTCGCTCCCCACGCCTCTCTCACGCTCTCATTAACATTCCGATTCGCTCTCTACGCATAATGTTACTCTCGATGGAACGGATAAGCTATAGCGTTATCGTAATTCGTGTTTATTATAATGAAGATTTCACTTCTCTAATTCGTCTTGCGAAAAAACATTCCGACATCTGAACAGAGTCGCTGTCGGGATATCGATGCCCATCGAGCACCAGCTTTCAGCCAACAGAGACGGGGGCCCCCGCCTTATTAACTAGACGCGTTTCGGTCTTGTGACGCGAGCAGAGAATCACGCGACGCGATCTATGACTGGTAGGGCGTAACAAATGAATCGCAGTCGTGGAAGCAGTCTGTGGTAATTTAATCGGATCGAGGATCGCACTCGATTCGGATAACGTCTCTTCGCTTTAGTTTCTTAATTATTCCGCGACGGTTTTGCACGAGATTGGTGCCTCGCTCGTTAATGGTCATGCGAAAGAGCGCAACGGATTTGAAAAATGGGGAGTAAATCGCCTAAAGCTACTCGTAAACCGGATAATAATGAAGAAAGATGATCATGCATCTTAGATTCTATAAAAGTTCCTAACACCTGCTCATCAGTCTCCGCTGTCTTCGACAATGGTTGAGTCGCCCGGTTTAAACGGGTGCGCGTATTTATTTACAGTAATGGAATAGGGTTGGAGCGTTTAAATCGTATTTTGATAATTCCAATCCGTCAACAAGTTCTCGCGAACCTCCGGCTGCTTCGCTTCTGATTTTGCTCTGCGTGACATTAAATTCGTCTATCATTTTACACTATACAGAAGATGTACACACGATCCAATTCTATGATATATAACGTTTGTATATTTATATATATATGTATATGTATATATGTGTATATACATATATATGTATAGAGATTTGTATAATCTAATGATTTGGCAAACGTTGGGTCAATATAAAACATCATTAGGTTTCTATTGTATGTATATATACAAAAACTTTGTAACTTTCAACGTTTCTCGTGGCATGGTCAATATACATATATACAGGCTATCATCTTGTCGAAGAACTAAGTTGCATCGATGATGAGGATTGTCGATCGTGTACTAGTAATGTAATTCTTTGAAATCAGGGATTCGTACTAGGGGAATGAAGAAATTGCTTAGAACGTTTCAGTTGCATTGCAGAATTGGATAAAGTAATGGTATTTATGTATTCCACTAATAATGTATTCCGATGTAAATAATTATAATAATTCAAAGATTTATAGTGGCAATAGAAAGCAAAATGTAAACTCAAAATATGGCAATCGTCGAGTCAAAATTACTGTAGCTATTGCTCTAAGTTTCTACAGATTTCTCCGTTTCACTATTTTATCCAATTCTGCTGCTTTCGAGCCTCACATATTCTCAAACTCGAAGGACAGAACAGAAACCGTAACAACTCACTGAGAATGTTCTTCTAATCTGCCTCGTCAGATCGAATTTATGGCCATGAAACATGTGCTCGCCGAATTAGCTCCACACTTGCCCGCAGGAGTAGCTTCGCAACAAGTGCACGACACGACAGTCACGCATACGTTCTTTTCCATTATCAGTGCCGAAAGCAACGAAACCTGGCATGAATCTATAAATCAAAGGATGAGCGACTTTGCTTACCGTGGAAAAGCTTTACTGGTGTTACATCAGTCTTTAGTCTAAGAGTCACTAATCTAAAAAAAAAGTCAGTCACTTCATCGTGAAAAATGAAATCGCTTGTCGGAGTCCTCGTTTAAAGTTTCTCTGTTTAGTCTATTGTATTTAATAAATCGCGCAGGCGGCCTTCATATCGCAAGACCTGTACTTTACCTATCTACACATTAGGCGGGCGTATATTGCTACTGTATCACATAATATTCGCTCATTATTTATTAATTACGCGAGCGTCGATAAACGATAGACATGATCGTTAAATGATTGGCAGTGACGTGGTTTCCCTCATTCTTGGTTCCCGCAAAAAAACCGCACACCGCCAAATTTCGCTCGGCTCGTACGCGGGAACAAATGTCGAGAAAACTTTGCTCGTTCCCCTCGTTAAAACTGCTTAAATTCTGCTTCTTACGCCCCGTCCCTTTCCGCCGTATCTCCTTCAGCGGGAATTTTTAAAAATTCAGGACGAGAATAATGAAGTACATCTCTGGCCTGATGTTAAAGTTCAGACGGAAGAAATGAAGCTGGAATTCACGGTAAAAAAGAAAAACGGAAACGGTGGCAGCATACCTTTGATTATGGAGTAACGAGGAGAAAGGATCGTTAAGGCAACAAAGGATGCGAAGGCACCTCGTTATTTCTTTCGATCCGTTGTATTTTGAGATGCAATTCTCTATTTGCACAGGGCGAGACTATAACAAAAGGGATTCTGTATCACAACGCTTATAAGCGTGGCGCAGGAAATACAGGTCATCGGTTTGCCTCAAATTTCCCGCGTGGCTACTAAACACTATAGAGTCAAACGTATAAAATGCACTGCTCAACAATTTCGAGAGACAATCGAGTTTGAAGGCTTGTCTCTTCCAGATCCTGTCAATGGATCTCTTATACTAGATCTAATTAATCTTAAGAGTAATACAAAATCAGTCAAAATGTATAAATATGCTTGGAATTGCTATATGGATTACTTGAGCTGCCACTGGAATTTAATTACGATTTCGATAGTATGTATGGGCAATATCAAGGTTGTGGAAGAAACAAAACTTTCAAGTCGAATTCGCTGGGGAACTTTTAACAAGTTCACCCTGTGCGTTTAAAAAAAAACACCCTTGGAAGAGTGTTAAATATGGCCAGACATAGTTGAACTCCGAAAATAAAGGTGACAAAGAAGTTCGATAACGCCATGTCCCATCCAAACTGATTGTGAATTGTACCCATTTTTGCGACCCAGTTGCAATTCTTAGGTTGGAACTGGAGAACTGTTAAATAATTATTTCAAAATCAATTATGTTTTATAGCATTTTACTATCTACAATTCTTGATCAGTTCTGTATTCTTTCTTCCTCAAAACAATCCTACATTTTATGCAACACAATAATGGTGGCAATCCAACAAGTTCCGATGCGAAGTACAGTTATGCGAACCTTCTGAACCCTCTTTATACATAGACTCCTTGACACGTATACAAAACTATATTCAGTTCCTCATCGTACGGCAAAGAATTTCGAGCATTGTCCCGCTACGAGAACCATCCCCCAGACTTCAACCTATCCATCTGTCCAAGTGGACTTGCGTCAACTTTAAGACTATACCCTGCTAAATATAGAGTACTTACGATATAACAGAACAATCCCATTGCACGCTAATAACCTGCAAAATCATCGAATTCTATCGTAAAGAAACTGTAGGCGATACCATACGACCAACCTTGGGTACGTGCACCCTCGGAGCAACATGACTCGAGACACTCCCGCAATAATCGTGAAGCATTGCCGCGTTGTTCTTCACTGATAGCCGGCGTCGCTGGCGTGGCTCTTGTTGCTGGCTGCTTGGGACGTAGGTGACGCCCTGGTGAAGTTACCGAAGTTCTTAGTGGGTGAATCTGAAGCGACGCTGGCAAGAACCTTGTCCCTGGGCGGCGGGGCGGAACTGATGCTGGACGAGCTGACCCCCGAGTCGCTGGACTTCTCGCTGAGGCAGCCTCTCTGGCCAAGACCAGGGACGGTACCTGTGGCCTCCAGGCCAAGGTCGCTGCTTCCAACCACGTACTTGACCATGCTGCCAAGCTTCTGGCCACCTTCGCAGGTGTCCTCGATCACCACTGTCTCGCCGAAGTTTCCCCGTTTCGCCATGAACCGGACGTTCCCGGCCCGTAGCAACGGAGACTTGTCGAACTGACCTTCCTTCTGGCTGACGACGTTGCCGCTGATGGGTATGTTCGGATGGAAGTCGTCCTTGCCGTCGGCCACGCCACCCCCTTCCGTGCTGACGCCGCTGGCGTTCTTCGTGGCCGCTGCTGCATCGAGATTGTTCTCCCTGGAGAGCTTCGTGGCGGTTGTCGATTCCGGGCTCACGGTCCGCCGGCTAGTGGGATTCTTGTGGGCGTCGTAGCAGCCGGAGTCCCGCGGGAACTGGCGGCGATTAAACGGTGAACAGTGGCCGGATGTCTGGCCAGAGGTTAAGACCAGTCGACTGACCTCGTCGCCTTCCGAGCTCGACGCCAAATCGCCCTCGCTTCCGGCTGCGGGAACAGAAGGAACACGTGTGGCTTCGCAAACGTTAAACATTGGGGGCTTTCGTTTATTTAGGACCAGTTCAAAGTAAAAGATGAAAATAAATGAGACAGTGTAACAACTCACATTGAAGATCATGAAGTAATTGTACTGCTGTAAGTATCTTGGCGCGATGCTCTGGCTGGTGTATACGTAGGTAATCGAGATCCGCAGGCTCTATTTCTCGGAAGAGCTCGAGGTCCTCGTATCCGTTCAATACAAAAACAGGAATGTGTTCCTGTGAAGATACATCATTCGAGTTTGCATTAGTTTCTGAAAAAGCTCTGTTAATTCTCAGATTTTCTTTACATAATAAATCATACTCATCGAATATCTTTTATACATTAAAAATAAGGGTGCATTACGCTCTTTTTAATCTTTTATCAGTCGAAAAGTATAATAAAAGCTGGGAAACCTATAAATTAATATAATCTTGCTTATTTGTATTGTAGATTTAAATTCTGAAGATATGCTGTACTTTTTCAAAAACTTTATTCTTCAGTATTCGTTTGCAACTATGTTTAATTTATTTCACAAATTTAAATCACAAATATTTGGAATAGTTTTAAGCAGCATTAAATCCAAAATCCCTTAAAACCAAGTGGAATCTTGATATAAGAACCACGCGCAGAAATCAGCCACAGAAGGGAGCGAAGTACACATTAGTAGAAACATTGGACAATAAGAGGAGAAGTAAAGACTCGAAAAGAAAGGATGAGGACAGGTGAAAAGTGGAAGTGAAAAAGTGTCGACGAAAAAGGAACTCGCCACGATCCGTGGAGCTGGGAGTTATACGCGATATAAAAGGCATGTGCGGGGGAGGGAGGGGGTGGGGGGTGTCGGTGGTGGTGGTACGGATGAAAAGGAAGAGGGCTAGCGAATAAAGAAACGTATAAAAGCAGGTTCCCTGCTTTGCATTCAAAGCAATGCAAATGCGAATCAGTTTGTTCGAGCCGTGGGAAGATATTGCTCTCTACCTGAAGATTCATTCTCTGCAAGAGCTCTTGAACGGAACCGGGCTTCTGCCTGTACCTCTGGCCCCACTTCCCCCGCCCGTCAGGTTCACCGCGCCTTGGAACCCTGTCGTTCAGTATCTCGACGTTTATGAACTTGAAGTGGCCTATCCTGTTGTGGAAGACACCCTTCCATAGGCCGCTCTTGTTCATTTGTACCACCTCGATAATGTCTCCCTTCTGCAACAAAAGTCGCGTTGCAATTTGTCTGCTGCCTTCCATGACGCTGGACCCTCGAAAACTCTTCCACTTTGTAGCTCGCAAAAATTCAACGGGACATTCAGCGCTCGAGCTCGCCTGTCATTAGGCGGCGTTATTGTGAAGTTGGGCTGCCACGAGAGGGTTTCGAGGAGTGACAAGTAACTTCATTTTGGCGGAGAGGATTCAGTAAACAATGGAGTTCTACGAGGCACTTGAATATGTACATTTGTGGAGAATTATTGGAGATGTGTTGTTGTTATCCGGGTGGTTTTGTTTGTATGAATTAATGCCTCCAGCTTTTGCAGTCTTTTCACCGTTAACACTGAAAGAATTGTATCACTGATCGACAGACAGAAGACGAACCTTGAACTTCAGCGCCTCTTTGTCGTAAGGGCTTGGCGTGTAGTCGACTAGTGCCCTAGCCCGGCAGAGCACAGGTCCGATGGTGGTTGGGCTGACGGCGTCCCTGTCCTCGCAGGATATCGAGCTGTGATTGCTTCCTGCACGCACAAGTGCCTGCGTACTGGAGCCACTTCCGCTCGGAAGACTCTCAACGCTGCTGGCGCTGCACGGGAAGGCCTCGGAAGAAGCGCAATCCTGGCGGAGCCTCGAGATCTTGCGCTGCACGTCGTGCCGTAAATTCCTCGCCCGTCCCGCGATCCGCGTCCTAGCTTCGCCCTCGAGAAGGGCGCTAGCTTCCGACTGGAAATTTCAACAGGTCATTAAAACCTATCGGAACGTTCGAATTGTTGCTCTCCTCGGTCAAATCGGTGGAAGTGAAAGGAGAAACTTCGTAACGGCTCTCTGTTAGTTCATTCGAGGAGTTACACGAAACGGAGGCGTTGCTTTCAATTTATTTCCGATGACGAAGGAAATGACCTGCAATCGTGAGAATTTCAATTTGGAGAAATAAAATAGGTTCGCGAAGAAGATATTCGTAAATGAGATTTGAAAAGGGTGGTGCGTCAGATTCACGTCACCGATTTGTCTAAACTTGTGGAGATTTAGAACACCAGAGACACAGCCATCACAATAGTTGGTTGCCTGACTATTGCTTAAAACTTATAATACAGTCCTCCACATCTCGCCATTAAGTTGCGCCTGAAATACTATTTCCCTGCCATCCAAGGCTTCTGTTCCAATTCGACTGAGCATCGAGCTCTTCGTTCCGTGTAGCTCCCCAATCGATATAAAACTGATCAGTGAAGACTTTTTACAAAAGTACAGGACCACTGGAACTTTCTCTGTGATTAGAACGACTGTTCCGCAAAGTTCTGAGGACATGCAACGATTATATGTATGGCACGATCGTAGAGAATTAACAAAGGACGATGAATCACGGCTTCGAGGCTGCACAACGCCGTTGTCGACTTGTCGGTGGAGTAGACGCACGTGTTGTGATTGTATAATTCGTGAAAATGTCTAGGACAGGCTACCTTTGCGTTTGGAGTGTACGTTCGAGCGAGACGCTACTACCAGGCAAAGTGTATCCAACTATGATCCAGCGAAATAGCATGAGGGTGGATAACAACTCGATCGAATGCTTAATGAGCGATTAGAAATTGCATGCATTCGGCCATAAATATACTTTGGACTATGTTCACCAATCTGGTTGCAAAAAATGGCGATTCAGTAGAAAGGTTCAATAAGGGTGAAGCGTGAAGTGCAGAATGGCCGTAGAATATTATCGTGGATTGGATCAACCAGATAAGTGACGATAGTGGCTATTAATATGAAGAAGTGACTTACCCAACTGGACAGGTAAGTTGCAAAAATTAATGAAGGAAAGTACCCTAGATACGAATGTACTGGAACTTTCGAATGATAATTGTAGTTACCATTGTATTGGGTTTGTGGAAAAGTATTTCTTAGTTGCAATATGGACTTAAATAATTTTGGATAAATTCTAAAATTCCGTTAATAATTTCATATTTCTCGCGAGACAATTATTTTGAAATTCCTGTTCAACTTCGTTAAATGTATGACTTCTATTATTATTTGTCACATTATTGTAGAAATTAATTTCAACCACTTTATCAGCAAAAATTGCAGTGTTGTGTGATATAATTATTAATTTCGTCAATAGCGCTTTGAAATAATTTTATAAGCCTGAAAAGAAATGCAAAAGAATTTGTCAGCTCAACCTTTAGAAATTTTTTGTGACGTCAGTATAAAACCATAATAATAATTCTATACAATTCAAATTAACTGGTCAAATATCAAACGTTAAGTAGTTTTGTTAACTATCTTTTAATTTCAGTTTCCATTCGCAATACTCTACCATCCCAAATAAATACTAAAATTTGTTAACTAAAGTTATGACCTCCGCAATGAAACTCCATAAACCAGCATTTCCGCGCGTATTCAATCGTGGTTCAAAGTGAAACTACTTCCATGTGCTTAAACGGGAGGGTACAGTTGAAAATGACAAAAAATTCAGAAATAGTTTTCTATTTCTGAACAGAAATGCGTTCCCAACTTGTTCCCAACTCTAGTCCCATCACACATTTGCTTACACATTTGCACATGAAAAAAACAGCTGTTTGCAAGAGCGCAGTTTCGTTGGAAACTTTGAGTCTATTGAGGCAGGGGTTAGAATTGTTTAATCGAGCCAAAATTTTGCACCCACATTTATCTACACCAAAGGGAAAAAATCAAGGGGGCGTCTGGGACCGATTTCTGAAATTTAAAAAAAAAATCATTATAAGAGACATCCTAATGTATTTCTTCTTTTTCTATCTAAAACATATCTAAAATCCAAAGCAATCGGAGACGTACACCTAAAAACCTCTACTTATGAGAAAACTAAACCGAAAGATACATAGGTGCTTTTATACTTGCTTTGCCAATTGTACCCTACCCCTTAACACACACTACACAGTCGCGTGTGATGAGTCTTAACTGTGATTGCGTCATAAACCACCAGACGCAGATTGCTGGAAACAGTTGGTCCCTAGCGAAGCCTTACTTTCCCACCAACCCAACAGTGTGCATCATTTCACCGGGTGTATTACTTACAATTAGTATGACAGATTCTACTGGTCACAACAGAGAAACTTTTCCTCTACGTAGCCACGATCATGCGACAATCTAACAGTGCAACAACAGAGAGGACAAAGAATAGAGAGAAGGGAGACATTCGTGAAAGGAGGAGTTATATATGTCACGTACTGTGTGTACGGTGGCCGAGTGCTGATTTTCGAGCTCTTCTTGATCCTCGTAGTCGCTGCTCTGGCTCGGCGACAGTCCCTCTTCGCCACTACTCCGGCTCTAAAACGTTGATACTCGCAGAGACAGTTCTAATCACGCATATGTAAAGGATAAGCGGGCTCTACCTTGGCCTAGTAACGCGCGAATGCGTTCAGGGGATGGTCGGTGGTTACGAAAGACAGGATGGATTGAAGTATAAACAAAATGTTACCATTGGCAGGGGTGAATGAGAGAACGCCATGATAGGGGTACAGTATGTGGTGAATATAAAAATAGTTACCATACGTGCACGTACGAGGATCAGCCCAAAAGATGTACATGCTACGAGCTCTTGGACAGATGAAATTGGGAAAGCATTTAGGTAATTGTGATGTTTTTCGATTCCCCTGATTGATTTCGGTGAAGTTTTAGTGAATTGCAACAGAGAGAGAGGAATTTGTTTGTTTGAATTTTGTATTGTCTAGATTGAACAGGTTTGTTGTTAGTCGAAGTGATTATTTATAAGATCTATTGTACCCTTGTAACTGTATGTATAAGAGAAGGTAATAGTTTGGTTATTTATTGTAAATTGTATATTGATAGAAAGTAAATCTATGCTTAGGTTATTATTGGGGTAATTTTACAAATATTTTGTTCTAAAATTTCATTTCTTAAGGTTTGGATAGGGCTTTCAAGTATTTGTTCGTTTTACTGATGACGATTATTGTGATGTATAATTTTTAAGTAAAGCATACTAATACGGGAAGCAGTTACTAATACCAGAAATGTAGTTAAAAATACGAAATAGAAAATTTAAGGAAGCAAAAATTTCATATATTCTCACTATTAGTTAGTTCTAGTGTTTGTATAATAAATATTTAGTCTACAGACATTCTGTACACTAATTCAAATATTTTCTACGTAACAAAAATTTTTCTGCAGGTCATTCAATCAAATGCAAAATTTCTATTTTATGTGTTTCATTTTTGAATCGTTATTTTTATTAATATACTGTATATGTTTGTATACCTAACCTGATTTGAATAATATATAAATAAGGGACAATATAGTATGGGTCCATGGGCAGACTGAAAAGAATCCAGTCACGTTAAGATAGTAAGAAGAAGAAGAAACCATAAAATTAATCAAATTTTCATCTAAACATGCCTCCAAGAAACCTCTTAAATAAAGCATTCTCTTTAGAATTGAAACTATACCTGTGTCTACGAACTCTTAATATATTGTTAATAAGGTAGGACGCGCAACTTGCGATAAGATACACTATATAATATGTGGCAGAAATTCAGAGCAGTGTACTAGACGTTCCAAAATTTTGAATTAAATTTCTGGAAAATTACATTCTCAGCCATTCCCCGCAAAGTTCATGAAGTACATTTGGGCAACTCATCGTTGTACAAAGAAACTTTTCTTTATCAGATCACGTTTGATTCTACATGTGTTTCACACAGTAGACCAGGCCTGTCCAGGGAGTTGCTCTTCGCTCTTAGAGGCACGGAGTCAGGCCCAAAAGCGAAAGGCTTTCTTGGTGGGGGAATCTGTGAACGTTAACTATCCCCACTCTTTTACGGCTGCCGCTTTTGCAGTCGCTCTTGCCTTCGCTCGCAACCACAAAAGAGCAAAAGTTGGACAGGCCTGTAGTAGACTCTAAGAAAAGTTGCTTTAGAAGCAAAAGAAATTGGTAAACGTTGTATATTTTGTATCAAATGATAAGAAATTTAGTGTATGTTGCATTGGTAGTAGTACCTACACATAAGTCGAAACCGCAGGTTTCAGTTTAAAAACGAAAATTGAATTTACAAAGTCCATTGGATAAATTATAGAAAATTAAAAATCGCTGTAAAATGTTTCACATTTGTATGTATAATTTTCATAGATGCAAGGTTCTGAGATAAGGAGATACCTTGTCAACAGAGGGTGCGATTTTATTTCTCATTTTATGATGACCTCTTTAACTTTTTAATATTTATACCTGTGTAATATTTTAAACTATATAAGTGTCGAATAAAAGATGTTGAATTTGTTGTTGCTAGTAATGCTTGAGTAAAGACTTATGTAAGATATATGATTATTTTATTTCCAACTGTTAATACTCCCAGGAGAATATGTAGACATCGAAGCTAAGAAGAAAATTGCATAGAAATTATATATTATATTTATAGAAATTTATTTTTTATATACCTTGTAATTTTTGTAATCAAAATGTGATCAAAGATCTTGGCCAAAGACATTGTTACATAATTTAAAGTGCAGTTTCCCACATTTACATAAACCTACAGTAAAAGACAGAATACAATTATTACCGAAACGACATTTAAAATTAAAGAAAAATTAAAGAAAAATGGTATGTGAAATGAAATGAAAATGGACATTACTATTTTTTCTTTAAAATACTTAAGACATCCGTTAGAATATTAAATTTGTATCCTCCGATATATTTATAAATATTCTATATTATCAAAAAGCAATAATTACAATCAATACCTGTCCTTGAAATTAAAAATGCACTAACTCTAAAATATACGCAAGTATAATTTTGCCCTCGAAATTTGCAAATAAATTCTAAATTGATAAATCAATACTAAACAGATTGCTCTTCACGTTCAAATGCATTTTAATAAACTTCAACACCGAGACATGTGTACTCAACGAATTTATAAAATCGATCTTTTCGAGAACGGACTACGAGGAGAACCTATTCTGCAGTTTCGAATTACTTTTTAACCAGAAATGACCTTCCGTTGAATGTACCACAAGTTCAAATTGCGCGCCTATGTATAGATTGTGTAAAAGTTTCGAACGAGTTTCGCACAATTCCTTCACGAGAACGTAATAAAACCGTTTTAGAATCCAAAGCGACAGCAGACGCGGAACTCTCAGGGCGTCGTTAAATCGAAAATTAAAACTTGGGACTGGAATGATTTTGAACCGAGCGAGACGAGTACCTTCGCCACAAAAACCGAGGAAACCGTAATCTGAGTAAACTAAACATAAATAGCGGGGTAAAAATATTAAACGCAAACGCTCGTTAATGTTTCTTACTTAATCTCTGTGACTCGTATGATTTACGATACGCTCGATAAGAAAATACACGCGGTTCATTTAAAGCAGTTAAATCACGTAGATCCCTCGGCGTATTAATGAAAAAATGTTGCATGTTACAGAAGACGTAAATAGCAATTGCTGGCCATATAAGTGGCAAAGTTAATATTCGTTCGTTGGTGTGTAAGTCTACGTATACTGGAAAGGTGAATGAGAGAAAGAGGCTGTCAGCGCTGTGTTGGTGTCAGAGCAGGAAATGAGGGAACATATTCCGTTGCTACGATCGGGTTATATATTCCAAGAGTTCTACTTAACGTCAACGCTGATTACTTTAACAGTATTTACAAGCTAGCTACGAGTTAATAACGTATTAAATCATAACGATACGAATAATCAGCCGCTATCAATAGCACGATAATAACGATAACACCATCATCACTAAATGGACAAAGACACACTCTGCAAAATCAATGGCGTTCAAAATAAAAAGACCAAAATATACGTAAAACAGTTACTGTATAATAAATAATTTAACACCCCATTTGTATGCTTATTCAAATATATGAATCTGTAATAGCCAGGTGGAACCTCGACCTGCACCTCCAATTTATTTTCCATATCTCTGATAAATGTCCAATATAATAAAAAGGGAAGAAATCTTAAGCCAGTGTTTCCCAACCTTTTTAAGAGGCGATTTCGATTAGCGCGCCGATAAATTCAGCGATTTGTACGAATTTATTGCGACGAAAATAATTATATTAATGGAAATCTCAAGGGGTAGCTTCACTCTTTAAACTCCAGTTATCTAAACAAAATAATTTCCCGTGAATACTGCAAAATTTACATATTTCACAAATATGCAAAGCTTCGTGAAAATCGGCTTTGCTCGGTTCCCGCGGCGGTCGCTTGTTAGACGGGCACATTTGATTCCTTCGGAACAATTTGCAATTCCCCGGCCTCGGTATTGCGTCCGCGAAATAGAATGAGCAGATCGTGAGATTCGGTTCGTTAAACGAACATAACGAAAAGCGAGTCGCGGGAAGGGGACTTATCGTTTAGTTCGCCCGGATACGCGCGCGACAATGTTGGCCTGCAGAGATGCCCGGTCTGTACGCGGCATCCGAGATAGATTCGTTAAAAGGTGGAACAGCAACGGACTAAGCCAGGAACGAACGCCTTGATGGGGCACAGTTAACCGGCGCGAAAAATCAATATTCATGAAAACCAGACCAGCGTGCAAAGGTATGCATCTAACCCGGAGAAATTTTGTACTTTGCTGGCTGGAAGATGTTGATGTTTGCTTCCTTAGTGTGTACCAGCGCGCGCGTAAAAGTGTAATGGAGGAAACGTACACCTGCACGCAGGTCTCCACACAATGATGGCGTACGCACGACGAAGGAAATAAATTAGTATGCAGCCCCGGCTCTGTTTCGTTAGGTAAATAGGAATGTGTTCCGGGGAATATAATCGCGTTTCGACGTTAGAAGCTAGCGAATTACTCGGAATAGTTCGGCTCAAGTGGATTGTTTAACCCCCTAGCATTCGTATTAGCGTTAAGTGTTAGAATATTCGATGAGATTATGCGTACTTAAAATTTACATTTTCACATTCTGAGGCGATTACTATTTTGCACTTGGATTAAGGGATTCTACTTTGATCGCCCGAAATATGCAGCTATATTTAAAAAAAAAATAAGTACAACATATAATGAAATAAATCTTTTAGGAATTTATTAAGCTACTAAATAAAAAATTAGAAAAGATTCTTAATGTGTGTGAGTGTCGCTATCGCCCGTAGCTCAATTATCAATTTTTGTCGAAAAATAACCGAGATTTTTCTTAGGGAACATTCGAGAAAACACACTTTTGAGGAACTTTTTCTTTCAAACCGGTGGGATTTTGTTATTCTTGAAGAAAAGTTGTTAATTGAGCTACGAGCGATAGCCCCACTCATGCAGATTAAGAATCTTTCCGAATTTTTTATTTAGTAGCTTAATAAATTCCTAAAAGATTTATTTCATTATATGTTGTACTTATTGAGAATTTTTTTTAAATATAACCCTGTATATTTGCTTCAAAAATACTGTCTGTAAGTTTGCTGCCTGCCTCTCGCGTGTCTTCTCATTTATACATGCTTATTTTTTTAATATTGAAGTATAATAAGCGTTCCGAAAATTTTGTAATATTCTTATACAACCGGGTCAGCTCACAACTGTGCTGACTAGAATGGAGGCTGTATACCTGCGTATAGGAAAATACAAACATGACTGTGGATGTGTGTCACACTGGGCAAGGGTACAATGTTGATAATATAGGTGATTGTTACGGTAGGCTTGGTAGGCACTGGTTGGGTTTGGATGAAGCCATGTGTTGGCGATGTTGCCGATGTTCGTAGTGCCACTGGTGTCTATGGTAGTGGTTACTGTTCGTGGTGGTCGTAATGACTATTATGGTGGTGATGATAAGAGTGAAGATCACCCACTCAAGGTTGGTCATTCCTACTCGTGCTCACCGACACAGTCGACAGTCTCGAGCTCACACTGTACACCCAGAGTTGGGCACTAGTCGAATACATTTTTATTCGACTAAATTTTAATTCGACTAAATTTTTATTCGAATAACTCCATTTTATTTGAAATTTTTATTCGAAGGTTAGTCGAATAACAATTTAGTCGAATAATGCCCAACTCCGTGTACACCCCAAGATGAAATGAAACACGTCTTGACATGTGCCCGCGAGAATGTGAACGCTACACTGACACCTTCCAGCATGTGACAGAGAGAGATGGGGCGAGCTGAACCAGGGAGGAAGGAAGGCAGCGTATGCCCCTGTGCGCGTCACTTGTTCCAATCCAGAAACTAATTTAATTCGACCCGTCGATTAACAGCTACGTTCTAGTGGGTTTTCTACGGATTTACGACAGAAACAACTTTCTAGCAAACGCGGAGTGAATCCGATTAGGAATGTGTCAGGGGTAGTGAAAGGTGTGTGTATAATTAGCAGTTTGGTGGAATGTTTGATGTAATTTTTTTAATTATTTTTCAAATGCTTAAAGAAGAGAGTCGAATTTTACACAGGGCGTGAAGTAAAATTTTAATTTCACTTCAATTTCACTTTCAATTTCTTTTAATTTCACTTTTTACAAGTCTGTTTGTAACAGACTTTACAACTTGTTACAGATAAAAGGGGTTAAATTGTGACGATTGGTGTTTTAATGTCCTTCCATTTCTACTGGATACAGATAGTTCTTATTCCTATTTTTGTATTGTGCAATAAAGACACTTAATAATAATAATAAAAGCCGAAGCCTGTATATTGCTATGAGTATTGTTTATAAAACAAAAATTGGATACCTCTTTAAAATGTATGTAAATAGGTATAGAAAAATATCCAAAAAGTGGTACCAACTCACCTCATATAATTTCAAAAAATATTGTGAAGGAAATGTGTTAAGGGTTTCATTCTCGTGATCGAATGTAAGGATGAATGCATTGTGCAATGGTTGTCAACGTGCACTCGGATTCACCCCGCGATTAGAAAATGATAAACAATGAGTTACGACATCAAATGATTACGTCAAGTCAAAAGTTTCAGAATAAGTGTTTCAAGTGTTGCGGCGCGAGTTTCGATTACGCGTGCTATCCAGGACCGCGAATGTGAAAGTTGTTGGACGTCGTCGAGAACTCACAGTACATTTTCCCACTGATAAGAATATACTTGACGCCTCCTGGATGGTAGTTTCTTCTGCGAACTTACCTGAACGTCGCTGCTCGCGTAATCTCCGCTTTCTCGAGAGGTTCTCGAGTGCGTAAGTGGTATGATAGCCGGCGGATTATTGTGTCCTTGCGGCACAATAAGACCACGCATCGTGGAAGTAGCCCCCTTCCTGGAACGATCTCGAGGCAAACTGATGTCCCCAGCAGTCCGAAGAGAGATCACACCCTCCCCTCTGTTCTCTGGCCTCAAATTTAGCGTGAAACATACTCTGAAATTAATTAACAACAGGTATATTTTTAAGACGTTGCACAAACTTGTCACACATGAAACATTACTTGACATCATTACTTAACCCGCCGTGGGCACACATATTTTCGCACCTTCCGTGGGCACACTGGGTCGTTTATATCCATGGCTATTTTTTTTTTACTTTCTTGGCTTTCAAAAATCTAAAAAAATTATGGGATACTTATTCAAGTCTCTATTTTAATGTACAATTGTTCTCCGAGTCAAATATATAGAAGATTAATTAGGAAAAATAAAAATTCGGAAGGAAGTTTAAGAAAAGAGGCGATTTGGTTAAGACACAAACGGTCCGGTGTGCCCTCGGCGGATTAAACGAAGGAATTAGTAATATTGTAAGTCCGGGAGAGTTCGACCAATTTTTGGGAAAGAAATTGTAGCATCGTTGTTTTTAAAATAATTATTAACATTATTAACATAATTTCAATCGTTTCACCTTCCATTTTGAATAGTTGCGGTTGGTACTGCACTACCACTTGCTCCCATAAGGAAATCTTCAGGATCTGACTCATAAGGAGGTTCGTCGTACCAGTGTTGGCCTCCAGGACCTGGGCCCAACCCACCCCCGCAACGCGCATCTTCGTCGTACATATAAGTATCATCTATAAAACGAAAGTGTGGTTGATATTAACGTGGCGTAACCTATAAGTGATACTTCACCATGCAAACAATCTCTTTTCTACTTTTATATGTTACGCTACAATTCAAAGTGAAATCGAAAAAATCATTCATTATTAATTTATTATTATTTATTATTCATTTCCTGTGCTTAAGGGTAGGTACCTACTTCATCTAGAAAATATAGACAAAGGTGTTTTTTTAATGCAAATTTGACTTTCATCATCTGTTCTAAATAATTACTTCCCCTCCGTAATGCTCTTCACATTTTAATGATTAATCAGTCACAAATCTGCCAATTCGCTTTACACTGGTTCTGAATCACCCTTACGATGGTAAACATGCATTTCCCTGTTTCAAGTAAACTTTTCTTCCAACTATTGGGTACTAAAAGGGGTTCTACTTAAATAAATAAAATTCTCATAACAACTGTTATAAGTGTACCCCTTTCCAATTAACAAGGAAACGTTCCCCAGCCGAAAAATCTGATTTTATTGAAATTTCGCGTGACTGTAGAGCATGCAGTGAATGTATTGGAGTATGCAATGAGCAATTTCATTTCTGTGGAAATTCACTCTGAAGGGGAGAAATCAACCCTTAATGTTACCACGACTTTTCATTTTATAATGTAACTGTATTTTCCCTTTAGTAGTGTCATAAAAAACTTAATAATTCTTATATTTAAAGTTTCCCTCTATTTCGCACCAGTGCAATGTTATATTTAAAAAATCGGAAAAACATGATAACTTGAAGGGCTGATTGGAATTACACAAAGTTTCATTAAAACCAAAAATTTCGATTTGGTAACGTTTCCATGTAAGATAAAGTACCACCTCTGTGTTTCGCAAATGTACTTCCTTTTCCTTTCAGGCATTACACATTCGAATCACACGTCGAAGAAAGAAAGAATTAACAAACATAACAAGATCGAAATCTAACGTAACAGCTCATTCTGAGATTCGTGTAATCTAAATCATACTAGAGTTCAAAAAAGGGGTCCTGCGCCCGCAGAGTCGTCGCCTGCCAAGCGATCCGTAATCTGTAATTTTAATCGATGAGTATCATAACACATTGTCTGATTAAATATTTCAAAAGAAAATCAATTAACGCATCTAGGATCGTCTCTCTGCTAGTCGAACGCATTAGCATTCTTCTAAAAGGGAATTGGGTGAGATTTTCGTTCGCAGCGTTCACTATGGCGGTAATGCCGGGTAATTCGAGGTAATTCGAGGTGCGAGAAGACCTCTAGTGGAGGCGATGCGAAAGACCGAGGGAAATCAGCCGTCTGAGGATCACGCACGTGCGTGTGGGCGCGAGAAGAAACGAGGGATCTGGAAAGGGAGCCGTGGAGAAAGCAGTCGACGGCTGTTGACGATAACGAGATTAGCCAGTGTGTGGTAGGGTCTTCATGCTGCGGCTACTGCCTTCCCCGGCGACGTAGCTCGCAAATAAAACCGCCGAGTCAGTGATAAATCGGCAATACGAAATTCACAGGGTGTCCGAAAGATTATTCTCAACGCAATTCGTTCCCCTTTATGACGGCTGATATATTTCCTTGACTGGGAAAGTTTGTACCGTTCCTTCAGACTTTTAAAAGGCTTTTTTTTTGCGCGAAGCCTGCTTATAAAATTCTCTGAAGCTTTTCGATTTATGGGTACACTTAGGAATCAGAAGAATATTTCGCTTGGTTAATTTATCGATGAGATTCTTTCTTGAACAGTTGCTTATTTATTTTAATTATAATTTGGACTCCTGTGTTGTACGTTGCTGAATTCTTTAATTTAGACGAGGGTTACCAAGATATTTTGTTATATTTCGTATTTAGTACTAATTTAAACGCAAGTTGATATTGGATATTGTAGCTTGATGTTTTAGGCATTTTCTGATAGATATTTAACCTTTTGTCCAGAACAAATTAATTTGTTATTAATCTTTTTGTGACATTATAGCTGAATATTTTATATTTTGTGCCATACATATATTTTCTGGTTTCAAATATTTCTTAGAAGACACTAACCACAATAGTTACTCAAATCTATAAAAAAATAAATTTCGGTTAAGTCTTTTGTTCTACCCCTAAGACCACATGAAACATAAACCAACGATACGTCCACATTGAAATATTTATCATATATTTACCATCAATCCGAATAAATACATTAACCAGTCACATAGTTGCATATACTTACATAGACATTAATTTTCACACTAAACAAATCACCTTACTATCAAGCAAAAAATAAACTAACACGGTACCCAATATACAAAAAACATTCCCCTTAAATTCTCTCAAGGTCTCTCCCAAACGTTCCATACCATTGAACAGCGAAACTTTCCCTTGGAAACTTCTCCCCGTTAAGAAATCGCTGTCCACGTGGCATTTTCGTTCCAGCGCGGGCAAGATTTCTCGAAAAAGAAAAGAAAGACTACGGGGGAGCCAGCGGAGAACGAACACTCGAAATGAGTCTCTCGAGGGCGTGGTGAAACGTACGAAGTGTCAGGCATTTGGGAGTCGATTCTCAGGTCGGTTGGCACGTGTACGGTTTGTTCAAGGTAGATACACCCACGTATTCTGACAGGGAGCCGCACACAGGAATAGGGCCGAGTACGTGGCACGGCTGTTCGGCGGAGACGCTGGGTAGGTTGCAGAGCGACGTGGCGACAACTAGCTAAAGGTTACTCCTTGATGTACTCACCTCCAGGGAGCTGACCCCGTCCGTCCCGTCCAAGTTGCATTAACCCCTGCCGGATGTCCCTCAGTATCTGAAACAGAGCAATAATGGGGGGCGTGGATGAACGTTCGTTCGACAACGCGATCAAAGTGTACGTTAATCCGGCCCGACTGATAGTTGTGCTATTAGTACTGGCTGCGACAAACATCGTATATCCATTATTTCGTGAATATGATTTTCCCTATTAATGATAATTATCATGGTAATTTAAAGTTTGGAGTGAAGCTTCTGGTATGGTGATGCAGAGTAATTAGTAGCTACTATTAACTTAACGAGGTAACAGTGTGTTAATAGTTATGTTTCTCTATTTTGCTATTTGGTCAAATTTGACCCTGTAATTGGAAAGAGTGTCGTACCTATAGTGATTTCAAAATCAATAATTCATTTAATTCTACAAATCACGAATTCTTTCACTTTTAGAAGGTTTAATGATATTAATATGTAATGTTCATTTACAATTTCGTGTGCCTGGGTGGCATACTTAGAATATAAAGGGTTAACTTCAATGATAAAATGCTGTGCTAAAATTCCACATAATTAAAATGGCAACTGAAAAACCAGCGAACATGTGCGCAGGGGGAATTTTCCCAGCCGTGTGTAATACGGCCAGCGTAATCAAGAGCAGACATGAGAGTTCCGCGAAGAATAATCGCCGGTATCCGGCGAGGAAGAACATCGTCGACGTTTTCGACCCTATCGAGACAATTAAAACTAACTGATGACTAAAACTGATTATCGACCACGTCCTTCCAAAAATAACAGCCCCGTCAGAAACACGATACAGGAATATATACTTATATAATATGTAGTGGCCGATGACGTGTGGCAAACCAGAGACAGACAAAATTGTATTCGAATAACGAATAACAAATAAGAATAACGAAACTTCTATTCACCACAAACGGATAAGTTCTTAGTCGAAGCAGAAGGAATTTGAATAAAAGTTTAATCGAATAAGAATTTATCCGAATGATTTTTTAATCAAATAATAATGTATCCAGATAACATAAATAATTTTTATTCGGTTAATTATTATTATCACGCTTTCACAAAATTAAGAGGAATTCACAACTGTAACAGATATTGAAATAAATGAAGATAACTTATTCGAATAAATATCGATCAATTATTCGAATACACGGATAGAATAATATGTCACAAATAACAAATAATTATTACCCAGCTGAAATATTCGACAAAATAGAATTTGTTCGGATAGTAATCTTAGATAACTATTTATTCTAAACAATTAGAATAATGCCCAACTCTGTGACACACAGAATGTTCTTCCCTGAACAAAGTCTTTTCAAAATGCCGTGACGAAGATTTATCTTCACAATTTTTTTATGATAAAAAATTGGTAACTTTTTTGTCCACTACTATACACGTATACACATTTTATTTGTTAATTTCTCCGTTTCATATCATATTCTATCAAGCTGAATATACAGGTTAAAAATCCAACACGTGACCTGTGAGACACCACAACATATCATTTGTTCCTTTCGCCTCCACTATAAATTTCCTGTATTTTCTAACAACAGGAGATAAAGCAGCATAGTTTCATTGTGCATTTAGTCCACATCCTTCAGCCTTAATTTTTCAGACGCAGGATAATACGCGCACACAAGAGCATAAGTTGCACGCGCACGATATCGTATCTACCATGTTCCAACCGGAGGGACGAGTGTGAAGGTGGGAGGAGGGAAAGGACGAAGTCGAGTATAGTTGACGAGGTGGTTGCCCAGCAGATTATCCTGCAGTTTCTTGTGCAAAGGAGAAGTCAACCGGCTGGCGGAGAGAATAGAAGGCGGGGTTTCGAGAAGAAAGAAAGGACTCCCTCCAGGGAGCAGTAAACCCGCGGAGGTAGAAGTGACACTAAAACTTTTACACGGATACCGACCTTTATTTACATATTGCTCGCAGCCTCAAAGGAAACTTTCCGCTTTATTTCTTTCCGTCCTTTTCTGCTGCCCTGACTAGCCTGTGGCTAGGCCAGCCAGTTCCGACCAATTTTTGTGGGGCCCCTTCCCAGTCCCTTAAATTAGCTGAAAGGACGGGCCAGCGCTTCTCGCGCGCGCGTACGCAGGATCGCCAGTTCGGCGTAATTAAAATTCGGAGCTCGCCCGCGTTTACGACAGGCGACTGGCTACGTTTCGTTCTTTCTTCGCCCCGAAGGACCTGCTTCCTATTTTCTGGACGACTGTTGTCTACGTATTCGGGCGTGAGAATGACTTTCTCGGGATCATCTGTGTCGTAGTATCTCCTTATTTTAATGTAATTTAAGTCCTTTGCCTCCTTATGTGGCTCACGTAAAATTTATATATATGATATTTGCAATACTGGCTTACATATTTTTAGTAGGATGTGGGGTAAGGATGTAACGTAAGGGAATTACGTTAGGTCCCACAAGAGTGAAGCTGAACTTCACTGCATATTTATTACTTTCTTCATTTACGTATTTTTTACTTTGTTTTATGTTACTTATTTTCTTCCCTTTTTAATATCTCTTTGCAACTCGATTTAATGACAATGACGTAATGAAAGCGTATTAATATTATTAATATATAATTGTTAATCATGTAGAATCCATATTAAGTGTATATAATTTTAGTGTAATCAGTAAAAAATTATGTTACAAAAAGGTGGTCTCGTTAAAGTTCCTACACAAAATAAAATGTGTAACTGTGCAGAATATCAGGAATCTTTACACTTCACCCACACTTTCCCCGTCTACTTTCCAAATATCACACCACCACTAAGACAGCAAGAAATGCGCAACATCGAAAATATCAAGCGCAACTTGTACAATTCCATCCAGTCGAGGAGAAGAGCTTCGTAGAGAATAGGAATTAAAGCTGGCAAGCGGCGAGGGCTGATTATAATTAAATTTCGGATGGAGCACGAGCTGCGGGATAAGCTGGGGCCGGGATAAAAGAAGAATGAAGAAATCAGCGGGATACTAGGCGTAGCGGCGAAATTCGAGCAGATTTCGTGGATCTCGAGTACAAGCTGACACGCACCGGTAGGAAAAGGGAAGAAATCGAGGGAAACAGAAACAGCCTTGGGGGGGAATAAGGGGAGCGTGGTAACGCTGCTGGCTACATGCTGCGATTGCGCATAAGAAATTCACGGTGTAACGTCGCGGTACACATTGACGATTATGATGATATCGTACCGATCCGGCTGCTTTGCATAATAAGAGGTATCGGGATGGCGTGACACAGAGCGTCGGCGGGCGTTCGGGAAAGACGGGGACGGAGAGACGGAGCGGAGCAGTGGTCGAAAAAGACGGAAGGAGAAAGAATAACCGAGTGGGAGATGGGGTTGCGAAAGGAGGGAGGGAAGTGATAGCACACACATGCAAATTTCGTCCTGTGAGAATTTCGCCGAACACCGGATTGGAAGAGGGCCGAGGAGCGAGGGGGAGCTTTGTATCGGGTAAAACCATTGGCTCCCAGGGCCAATATTGGTCGAACGACGAAAAGGGGGTCGTCGATGATCCAGGGAATGCACGAGGGAATCGAAGGAGGGAAATAAACGAGCCCAGGCACAGGTTGGTTTAATCGTGATAGGTTCTTCCTTATTACGATTACCGTGTACGATAAACGAAATCGTCGCTCGCAGGACGTTCGCGCAAATTCTTAACCGTGGGACAAACTTGAGAGGGGGATGCGTCTTTACTGGTAGTGCGATCGATCGTTGTGGCACACCTTATTGAGGAGTCGGATTGGATAGAGATAGGCGATTATTAGGAAAATTGTGAGAATGGGGGAGGAAATAGGTAAGTAGAGTGTGGAACAGTGAAGGATGATGACGAGTTTGATTGTTATCAATAATTAGCAGAAACCATGATTCTTCGTGTACCTCCTCTGACGATTTTGAATCACAAATTATGTGAGCAATAAATTTGCATATCACGGACCTGTTGGATTAATAGTAATAATAAACCTTTACTGTGACTGATGTCACATGTAGAAAGTATGTGGAAAATTAGAAAGTGAAAAATTGTAGAAACTTGAATTTGAAGGATATAACAATACCTTTGTAAAAGGTAAATGGTAAAATATTGTTTATATTACGAATCTCTTTGTTTCTATAGTAAAATGTGTCTTTTGGAGGAGAATTAATCGTTTGTAGTGTTTAGTTCAATAAATTTAATAGTTTAATTTGCTTATACAGTGTTTTTCAAAGTTTTAAGATTGATAAGGCAACTTTGAAGTCGAATTATTTTTCAATGTTAAGTTTACGTGTACATGGACACAGTACCATATTTTTCATACATTAATCAATGAAATTTTACACTCTCTACGAGATGGAAACAATGAGATCTGTTAAAGGTTATTAGTTTGAAAGATATTCTACTTTTAATCACCGAGTCTATTAAAGTTTGAGTAGGGCTTTATTCTGATGAAGATTGTATCTGATTAAATTTTAGAAAAGTTAGTCTCTTTCGTACTGTTATATAATTTAATGTGTTTTGCATTTTTCTTTACTCTTCGAAATTTAAGACTGCCTCCAGCGCCTGATGTCTGATTAAGTTAAAACCTGTATCCCTAGTAAACATAGTAGTTTCGTGTAATTACTTGCGATTTACTTGTATGTTCATACAAATTCCAGAAAATGTGTTTATTATCTGTAGAAATCCTTAAGCATTAAATTATTAATGTTTAAGCGAATAACAAAAAAACAAAGTTTAGCAGCGATATAATTAAAAATAAACATAATTTTATGCCACAGTTGTGCACTTAAACGGACTTCTCTAGCAAACTATGCTAGCAATAAATAAAATATACATTTTTTTTAATAGAAATCTAATGTGGACACGTTATCAACTGAAATAAACTAAATATGGAATGTGTACGTTTTGCATGTGGTTAATAAAATAATAAAATAATAAGGCAATAAACTTATACTGCATATTTATGTATTCATACACGGTTGCAGATACAGTAGGTCGTCAATTATTATAAATTATGACAAGATTTGCGAACAAAAAACAAGCGCGTAAATTATGTTAAAATATGTTTATAAAATATAACGTAATATAATGTATATAATTATGTGTGTGTATTGTATACATATAAAGTATTGTACCTATAGATATGTACTATGAATGTTCTATTTTTTATCATTGATTCTGAATATAATTTCTTGATATGCAAAGCCTTATATTTTATAAGCTATGGCAAAGATATTCCCTCCATAAAGAAGGAACGTAATAAGGCTACAATATGAGAGAAACAAATAATTAAACAGACTTTGTTTATTGTATTATATCCATAAGAGTTTTTATATAATTATTCCTTCCCATGTATTCTCCTTTGAAGGTTATATAAATAAAGTTTCATTAGTAAATTAAACAGAAGGGAAGGTGGTCTTTAATTTAAATTGCACTCACCTCTTCGTGTTCTTTGTGAAATCTCTCCTTCTTCCTTAGTGCCTCTTGAACTTTCAGCTGAAAAATATAAAGAAGTATAAAGATTTACTCAATTATGTTGACCAACAGTTTAAAAACAACATCAAGCGATATACCTAGGTACTTTATCAACGAGTTGAACATTGAATAAATATAAATAAACAAATTTTATTCCGCGTTACTTTTTCAGATCAGATACATGATTTGTTATCTTACATATTAACCCTTTGCACCGAAGTTTCAATATTGTCGTTGCATATTGATTCCATAAAATTTGCAAAGACACAAAAGTTCCTCATACGTAGAATCAAGCAAGTCACTGGATTTAAAACTATTTTATATCATTTCCTATTCGAAACTCCTGCATTTTATAATAGGAAGTTGAAGTGCAAAGGATTGAAAGTTAATCTTATCTCTCAAGTGTACTTTTGTTTCTGACATTTTCTGCAAAAGCATCCTTCAATATTTTCGTTTATTTAATGTTAAAACCATACCCGATGTATAGTCTCCTCGAAGCTGTTCGGCTGGCCGCCGTTCATCTGCAGGTATCTCAATCGGTCGTAATCCCTCGGATCCACCATGGATCGCAGGATCGTATGCCCCATGTCTGGCCCCAGACCCAATCCACTCTGCAATACGCTGTCTGGTGTGTCCACCTGTCAGCAAACAGAAAGCACAATATTGCTTAATTCTTATATAGTAACAGCAAACAATGTTCGCTAGGTTTTCCGTCGCAGCATTTCCCCGTTTACAATAAAAACGGAAGCGCACTCGATCAATGTTTCGATTAAATCCACCTCGAGCGGCGAGCAAAGAACGCCGAGAGAATCTTTTTTACGAAAGAAGCTTTATTTCATTGCGCTCTCTACTGAAAAAAGATTCCCTTCTTTTCATTCGATTGTGGTTAGCGCCCGGTTTTCATTGACGCAGATGCTTCTTTCTCCTTTTTTCAAACGTTTATAGATTGAAAAACGAGCGACAAGTGAATCGTTTATTTTGAAAGTGGTGTAAATCTGTTTTCCTTTGTTTTGCAATATTAAAGTGTTTGTGTTTCCATGGATTTAAAAATCTTGATAGGGTCTACTTAGTTTGTCCACGTCTCTATGTATTTAAGTAGATGCGAATTCATTAAACAAATAGTTTTTTCAAAATTAATTGGACCGATATTAGAGATATGTACTTAAATAGGTGTTTCCATTTAATTGCCCCGCAAACTTTTTCGGTACTCACGAATTTCAATACGCCATTGCTTAGGGACTGATCTAGTACGTAAGAATTTGAAAGATGCTGGCAAGACAGGGATATCTTCCGCGAGATATTCGGAAACATGCAGCTGAAGATCGTAATCACGACAGAAAGTCTACATTCCAGGCGTCATTAGCCGAATAATTAAGACAGAAGGCGGAGTGTTTTGGTTACAACAGCACCAGACAAAGCGTTCCAAATATTTAGAGAGGAGCACGCTTCTGGCAGGAATTATCTTGAGTAGAAAATTCGTCTGTCCTGGAAGGCTAGGCGAAATATTAAACGGGAGCTGTACAGAGAAGTATCTCAAAGAGGAAGGAGAAATGCGATGTCATTCTCTAGAATATGTACGCCTCTCGTATACAAATTATTCGAAATGACTGTTCAAGTACATTCGTACAACTATCATAATATTTAACAAACCAAGGTACACACAGTATAGATACTAGTCGATGATAACAAGCACGGGTATTAAAACTCTTCATTCCAGAAATATGATAATTGAAATTAAAAATTGAAATAATATCGAGGGAATTCGAATGAGTTTTGTAACAGGTGTTATTTAAAAAATAAATATATCTTCTTAATATTGTATAACCAGGAAAATAGATAAAGAAATTGTAACAAAAAAGCAGCTGCATTTTAAGTTCAGAAATAATGTAATAGGTAGTTTAGTGTAATTTGATGGAAGACTAAATTGAAAAAATTATGAATTCATACATTTTTCATGGAACTACTTAAAGTTCCTAATGTTGTATTAAAATTTTTGGAATCACACAAATATTCTAAATAATATTTGACTGTATTAACATTGTAGAAGTTACGCGAGAATCTCCTCTTAATTCATGTAGAATTACTGGAGATACAGTGGATCGTAAATGTTTCATTGAACCCAGGACGTGAATGCTGAGGTTTATTGTAACGAATTAAGGTCTCTGAGAAAATGAGAAACGAAATCAATGCGAAATGGAACTGAAACTCTTCCAGCGAATAATTCTTTCAATTCTGTTTAAATGCCAACGAAGATTAAAGGAAGCATTAAAACGCATTCATCATCTGAATCGTAAAGGGCCGTTGCAATATCAAGGAGGACGATAAACGATTCCCCGTAATCATAATACAGGATCTTCCATAATACAGAGCACAACTGAAAGGAAGGTAAGGATATAGAATGTTATGTGTGCTATAACATTACATAATAGCATATACAGACTAAACAGAGTCTGATGAAAAATGATTAAAACAGTTCTCTAAAGTTGATGTCAAAAACTTAGGTAAATACTATCAAAGATATTACAATTTTAGTCATACTAGTAATTTTAAATGCTAGACTTATTCAAGACATACAAACGTAAATAATAATAGTATTTTTTAAATGGCATCCCGATAGTGGAACATTTCAAAATTAAAGTTTTTTTACCAAATAAAATATGACCAATTTGGGGCTACTTTTGACTATATTTATTTACAAAAAATGTAAAACTTGGATGTTTTCATCTTAACCAACCGTTGTGACAATCCTAAAGCCGTCCGCTGGATATGGTATAAAATTTTTATTGCGTTTTTCGATGTTGGCATTCAAGAATATATTAAAAGCAGCTCAACTACAAAAACGTTTTTTCATCTCTGTGTGTGAATTATTTCGAATGGAAACGAACAAATGGCTGGCATACAATATGGAACGAAAATTCATCAGCCGCATGCTCAAACGCTAGCAAACATTTCTTTGCGTATAAAAATTATTATATCGCGGCCATGATTTAATTAAACTGCATGGCGCTTATGCTAAACGGATTAAAATCATTTGTTTGAGTTCGCGAGCCGAATTTCCTCCGCGAATACTGGTAAAGGTACATTCGCTAAGCCTGAATAATTTCGGCAGGCAAGGCTGAGAATTTACACTATCGTTCCTTGTTTACGGAATGTTGACTTTTATCTTAAAGCCAGTAACGAACGAGCGAAAGGGGGGATAAAAATTTTGAATCAATAGAAAAGTTTTGCTGTTTCCCAGGAAAAATATGTGATCGGTTTGAAAAAGAATGGGGAATGAAAAGATTTAAAAAATCCTGTCTGGCATTGTTTCTTCTGTGGCTAACTTTGTTATTGGATATTAATTTCAGTGTTTGGATATTAATTTCAATATTCATTTTCTTTGAACAGTTGAGACGTATACTTGTTACACCTGTATTATTCGTTTCTCCATTAAATAATATTCAGTGCAATATAACTAAATAAGTGATCAACTCTTTGTAGAGTTGAGTACATAAATCGCAATGGACTTTACTGGTTGCCCAAGATAAACGATAATTGTGATGCTATAAATTTAGTTAAAGGGATTGGCTACAGAAATCAGGTACTTCACATAAGCACAAAAAAAGGTCGAATCATGGAAGGAGTAGAAAACGAAGGGGCTAAACATATATTTTTAAGGTTAGTAGTTAATCGACTATTTGAGGCTAGCTCTCTTTATAGGATCGGTTTATAGCTGCTCTTAGTCAGTAAATTGGTACTGTCTGCTGTACAATTTATTCCAGTATTCCAGTATTGCTACTCTCCGTTTCCCCACTCAAGATAGTTGCAACACAAGTCACTGTCATAATAAATACAATTCAATATCCTGGAATATCCTGTATTGTAGTATTCACAAACCATAATTATTTTAAAGTACGACAGTACGATCTACTGTCTACACTAGTCAGTGTCTTTAAGCAAACAATAAAAATGACGATTAGTATAATACATATTACGAACCAATTAAAATTTCAAAACATTACTATCACTTTATTTTCAGTTTAAAGACATATTTTCCTTCAAACAGCTGAATTCATGTTCTATTCTAGATGAAGAACTTTTTATATATCTAAGTATGTTATTATTAATCACTGATTACTTTGCACAATTATTGAATAATAATTTATTGCAATTTGGCAACAAATTATTACTCAACTGACATTTCTACACAGTTTATTTAGAAAACTTTATATAAAAAAATATTCACCGAAAATGAATATTTAATTTAATTAAACGTAATTACAATAAATCAATATTCTTCAAATCTTCTTGCGATTTTATTATAAGGTGTAATTTATTATACACAGATTGAACTAATTTTCTATGAAATTCAGGCTTATCTTAGTCCCTTCTTCAAGCAAAATTTCTTTGAATAGTTCTTTGGTACAAAGTACTAACTAAAAATATACTAATCAAAGGTGATTCTGAATTTAACATTACTTAAATAAGTAAAATATGTTGTACGTATGGGAAGGGGTTACTTTTCTGAGTGACTGTATATCAGGACCACTCAGACATCTATCGTACAATCCACTATATTTTCATTGCGTGGAGAAGCATTTGAAGCGGGCAATACCCATGTCAGAAATTCGTAGTGCATAAACGTGGATTTCCTCTTCCTTCGCCAATAATTATTCAACGAGGCACGAAGTGTCGACGAGAAGAGAAACGAGAACGAGGTAGGAAACGAACTTCAGTTATATGCCCCAGGCGTTACGGCTCATTTTCCGACGACGACACCTGCGCTAGTACCCGGAAACACGAACATACGCGCTCTGAATGGACATTCACCGTGGAAGTTGGAAAATATACACATACACGGCGTGCAATATATTGTCTCTACTCTAACGCACAAATGCGCTGAAAGCCTTGGAAGCATGCTAGAAACGTTCGTGTGCTGGAGGCATTTGAATCTTGAGCCTGATACTCGCCATATTCGAACCCGTGTACCTATTCGTTTCGAAACATTTTCCGCGTAGTTACTCTATAATATGCGCGATGAATGAAGTGGGGCGAAAGGAGAAAATGAAACTGCAACATGTCTGTTTTGTTCGGGACTTAATAGGAATCTGTTCAATAAAGTTACCTGGCAAATCTGTGTCTTAGGTGGGAGACGCTGGGTTTATTGCTTTTCTGCAATTAATTGCGTGTTACGGTAAAGTTAGTCGTGATATGTTAGTAGGGCCTTTTTTAAACGGTTTCTTCCGTTAAATTCTATGAATTTATATTTTTAATTTTTGAAGAGATCCCGGGAATTAAAATGGTTTGAAAGAATTAGAAGCACACGCTGGCAGTGGTGTGTGAATTGTTTTATGACTGTGTGGAAGACGTGCTTCTGACAAAGAAAGTTTGGCAACTCGAAAATTGAAAAAAAAATGTGAACCTTTGTAGAAATGTAGCTCAAGGGGTGGTAATAACGTAACTATTTTTTGATTCGGCAATAGAACTGATCTAAGGGTGAAAACACCCCTTCAAGGGAATTTTGAATTTTCATATTATCTAGAATATCTGCAAAATTGTAAAAATATTTTAAAAAAGTTCAATTTAAAGTTTTATGGCTTTCGATATCCTACAATATGACGATAATGAATTGTAGTCGAATGAATTGAAACTTGTAGTCGAATTTCAGCAGTCATCTTTATTACCATATATATTTGGATAATAATTTCCGTGTGATACTCCACGTACCACTTTACACATCAGTCGAGAACCGATAATTTTATCCACAAGCAAAGCATCAGCCTTTTGAAGTAGTGTCTGGCAAAGAGCTTCTTTGAAAATAGCTATACCTTACCATATATTATTTATCTTCTATTGTCACCTTTGTATCACACGCTGCATTGAATATTTTGTATATCGGTCATCGTGGTCCATTCTGTTTGCGTGCTCGGGACACGTCGGACTCCGATAAGTGTGAAATATTCGTATGCACTTCCGAGGATGCAAACAAACTTCCCTGGTGTCGTCGAAATATGACTTTCCTCGGTACTGTCTGATCACATGCATAAACACGCTGCACGTACCTATAGGTGTCTTTCTCGAACGATAGGGAACAGTTCAGCAAGCATCATTCGATGCAAATATAGGGGGACTGTCACGAGAAGACTTATGATACTTATCAAAATGTTTTACGCAGCATGAAAGGTGTGCCTATATCACTGGGATGCGATCATAGTTCATGCGAAAGCATGAACTCCAAACGAAAATATTGAATTTCTAAATTAGAAAACCCATATCTCTTGTCCTTATAAATTTAATATTGTGCCACTGGAATAGAATAGCAGTACCAATCACGATTGCATTCGTCGATCAACTTTATAATACATTATTCTCGATGGCGACCATTTTGAATATTTATTAAAATGAGTTCGCGTGCAATCTGTTATCCATAAAGTTTTATGAATATTATATTATTCGTGTTCTAGTAAATTGGGATATCATTTAAAGTCATATTAAAGTGCCATGAATTATTAAATGTTTTTGTGCAGCTTTTATTTAACGGTATGAAAACGTTGCGTGAGCAAAAACTTATACTTATTATAATTTTTTATATATTTTGCATTATCAATACTTTATTAAGACATTGAGGTTAATTAATTAAAATATAATACCCTTTCCCGCCTCTTTTTCTGAAACCAATTTGATATAATGTTGGTATGATCTGTGTTTAATTTATTTTAATCGGTCTTTGATTTTAGTTTTCTTCAGCTGCGTTATTGGACTTCAACGTAAGCAATGCATGTAGGTCGCTGCATAGCTTGCAACTCGGTCCAATGCTACTTCCAAGCCAGTAAAGCGGACCCTTTAGAATAATATACGCGTAATTTGGTTGTAACCGATTTAATTAAAGTTGAATCGTTTAAAGGGAACATTTTCGTCTGTCAAACTCCATGTTGGTGAGAATATAGTCGGCTAAGAGGTTGGCTGAGCGAGCACATTACCCTTTACGTTCTTCATAACTGTTTACATAACATGGTAAACGTTTTAGAACTTTGGTTCCTGAGTTAAGGCGGCATCAGAGCCGGAACAATCAGAAGTTCATGGAACACAGCTTCGTCAAGTGTAACGTCACTATTGCGATACGTCATACTCTCACTGTTTGCACCCATGAAAAATGTAAGTCTCAAGTTTTTGGTTAGTAAATATTTTTGGTTAGTCTGCATCTTGTGTTTAGTCGAAGAAGAGTTGCTTTGCTTTTCAAGGAAAATATTCATAGAAGGTTGATGCACATTCTGAAGTTATTTAATATTTAAGAACTATAAAATAAGATTGAAAAATGTTTTAATAAAATGAATTGGTATTAAATAGTAAAAGGTACAGTAATATAGAGGGAATTATATAATAAAAAGGATTGCGAAGCTTAATATTGCTTAGAAGAATAATATGTTAAGTAGTAAAATATTTGAAAATAGTTTCAAACAAAAGTCGAAAATAAGGCATTTTGAGAATGTAATTTTTGAAAAGCATACTACGTCATTTCTGTTAATTACGTAGAGATTTGTATCCAAATGAAAAAGCAATTATTTTGCATTTTGTAAAAGAATTTTTTTTAGTTGAATTATTTTATTCATTAATTTTTTCGTTTCAAGGTTCTTTGATCCTGAAAATTTCGAAAAAATATCATTAAAGAGTGAAAATAAGTTGAAACGCATAAAATCCTTTAAATGATTATTCCAATTCGTTAAATCCTTGGTTTATAACTTTAAAAACATGAAATTATAAAATAATAAATTTCCAAATTCCTGTTATGATTTATAAACTTATACAATATTTCGAAATAATTTATAATGGAGAACAACATATGAGGCAAAATGCAATAGAAAATAGATGAAACAAAATATGTATTTTTCCCTTCTAAGGACGATAGAGGGGAGCAAAATTACTTGCTGCTTAGTTATTAAAACTGTGTACACTGTATAATTTAAACGTTGCTTCCATGCCCGGAAAAATGCATGCTTCACAGATGGATACACATTCTGCATCGCTGCATAAAGGAAGATACACAAACCAAGCCAAAGAAATATCTGTAAACACATGAATACGTGCAGCAGGCAGCACAGAGATCGGCTTATTCAACCCATATATGCTTTATATTATATCAAGACATTTTCGAGAAAAATTATGTTTCTGAAATATTCCTTCCACGTCAATATTTCGATTACGAATTTGTGCACGTGCACTGCTGGTGGCTTGCGCAAATCGATTCTCGACCTGGCCTATGCTCATACGCGTGATCGACGCGGAGCATTTAAATTGCACGTTATTCAGTAATAAATTAAGGCGTTTAACGTCCACTACATAATTTACATGAACAACCCACCTACGTTCCGCGCTTTTGTAGCCAATTTCGAACTTAAGTCACGGAAGTGCATAGTCAACGACTTTTTCTAAAACCTCGTTTTGGAGATGCCAAGGGGAGGAAAATTATATAAATTAAAGTTGTTAAAAGTGCACGGATTGAGTAATTTGAACGATTCTACGTTTTAAGACTTCATTAGAAAAAGATCGTGAACGTGATTTTCCCAATTGCAACAGTATATTCTTGGATCGATATCCCTTCGACTGAATCTAGTACAATAGCCTGCCCTCTGATGGGGAAAAGCGTCTGTTGCGCTATTTGAGCGTACGACGACGTGGAGGAAATTTTCTGTTTCGTTGGTTCCGTGATGAGAAAATATTCAATAACTGTATAACTTTTTAGTAGCAACTGCCCCTGTTGGCAGAAACACTAACCAACGCGACAAACCCTCTCACCACAAGAACGGGGAAAAAAGAGAGAAAATAATAACACTGCGCGATAGCCACTAGGTAACACACGCGAGCACGAGCAACAACCAAAACACGTCCTTCCGCATTGACGGCTCGCGGTGAACCTTGTGAATTATTTTTGAGACACGTTTGCATCTTTGAAATGTAATTGATGCCGAATTTAAATGAGAATTCTTCTATTATTAAACATACATATTTAATCGCAATAGAGAAGTCAAGTCAGCAATTTTGTTAGTATCAATTCAGACGAAACTTTATTAATTACGTAAATAAGATGAAAACAGAAAAATCGATTTGCTATATACAATCGAGTACTGTGGAAATATTATACAATAAGTGTCTAAAAAGGAGCAAGCAGTCGTTAAGGAGACGTAGGTATGTACATGTGAAAAGGGTGCTCCTAAGAGTTTGGAGTGAAGTGTTCGGTGGAGAAGAGCGACAGCGGAAGAAACTGTGAGGTACAGCAAGAAAAAGGGCCAAAAAGGGAGGGGGGAAGGAAACGAAAGGATTGAAAAGAACCCTGTCAGAGGCCCTGGAGCGGGCGCAGATATCTTGTTTAATTAAGCGGACTCGAAAGCGCGGCCTGACGTCTTGCGGTAAAAAGCCGACCCATTGTGAGACTCAAAGCCTCCATCGGCCTCTACTCACCACTAGTGAAGCCACCAGCACCTTTCCTTTTTTCTTGCCTTCCCCTGGGCTTTCTTCAATTTTAGGCTAAAGCACAACATTGACCCTGGACTTCTCCTCCAGACCCTTACGTACCTTGCAATATACGATACGATTATACGGGGTGGTCCATAAATAAATGTGAAAATTTCGGAGGGTCGGTTTGCAGATTAAAATAAGCAGTGTTCTATGAACGTAGGTTTTATACATGTATATAGTGTGTTTCAAGCACCTAACAAAGGTGTGAACATGTCTACTCCGCCATGTGCAGGTATATACGTCGATCCTTGATTACTCGTCGGACGTGAAGCGCGGACGATTGGGAAAAGTGCGGAATAAACGGTTTTTTCGTGAAGAAAACGAGCGACCAGAAAGTGTCGCGCGGATAAGCAATTTCCGCAAAGGTTAAGAGTAAAACCGAACATCCAATTCCTGCTGCTTCCGGCCACTTTTCTGACGAGGTTTATGGGATGCTTTTAATGGGCTAATTCTGCAGCTTCGATCGAACGAAAGTGGGGCGTGCAGGAAACCATGTACGTATAGGTATTTGTGATTTTTTTTGATAAATGTAGCACCTTTGGTTGAGTTAACTACTTTGTTGCTTATTTTTATTTCGGGACTGTGCAGAGTATTGTGATTAAACTTGAATAACTGAAGACCTTGCTATAAGAAGATGCACCATAGAAAACCTGGTAGAATTATGTATTTGCTATTTAATAATCGACTTTTTTTGTTAAATTTCAAAAATCTATTTTGGGAATTGCATAAGAATACTCTATTACTATAGTATAAATATTTTCTGATAGAGTTCTTTATATAATAGTAGAATTTATCACATGATTCATAAAATTTAATTCTGGATTACTATTTGGATGCAGTGATGATTTCTATGGTTAATACTTTATTATTTATTACCTAAATATTTTTTATATGAAATGCGTGCGTATTTTTTAATTACTTTATACATGTTACGTTAATAATAAATTCATCAAAGCTTTAGCAATAATATACAGCAGTCATTGTAACAGTACAATAATTTCAGGAGCTTAAATTTGCTTTCACTACATAAAACCTCTTCTATATTAAAAACAAGTCAGGTTTCATTGTAGGAGAGAATTTGGATTAACTTATTAAGCAACGAATATCGTTATACCCACATGTTACACTAGCGTTTACAATCAAACGAATCACGGATGCAGGGAAAACACCCCAGAAAAATTCCACCCTCCCCCGGTACCAATGACATTCTAAGGGAATTAATTAACCCGCGAGAAAAATATATTTTTGACACGGTAATCAGCTTGTTCCGCCACGTACGATTCGTCGGGGACGTGTTAAAAAGAGCACGAACGCGTTCAAACGAACCGTCTAGACAGTCCGCAATCGATCAACCCCACTTTACAGAAATCTCGCCGTGGAAACGACGTCGCGTGAACCGCGTGCGTGCGGCATTGCGCGCACAATTCGACACCGCGGGAAAACACTAACGCTCCGGGGCTGAAGACGGCACCGGCTCTGCAAAATCTCTTTCTTCTCCGGCATTTTTTTCCCTTTCTTCTCATCGACATTTCATCTGGCTGGATACATTTACTAATTAAAATGAGCCGCTTGAAAAAACCCTGGTTCCCGCTCGGTTTTTGCTGTACGCGCCGCTGCTCAGACAAGAAAATTACAGAGACCGTGACATTGAGACTTTCATCGGGACGCAGGAAGCGAGGGCGGAGTGGAGGCACGGAGAGGAGGACAGGAATAGGTCCAGGCGGAAGCTGAATGGAGGGAAAGAACGGCGAACATTCTGTTGCCTCGAGAGGGCGACAGGGATGCAGGATTGTGGGGGAAAGGGGGGGGGGGGAGCGAGGGGGTACAGGTGGAGGAAAGGGAAAGGGTTGAAGGGACGACGAGGGTGACATACTACATCGATCGCACCTGAAACACCCCCTTCTTACTGTCGCGGTCTACTCGCGAGCCTTTCTTTGCCTATCGTCTTTTTTTTCCTCTCTTACCTCATTTTTTCTTCCAACCCTATGCAACCTGCGCGGAGGAAATCACGGCAAGGCACCAGATCCTCTTAGCCGCCCCTCTTACCCAGCGGTTCCGTCTCCAACACGGAGCGTTCCCTAATTCTTGATGTGCGCGGGTATAATCATCATTTTAACCAAAAATACGCTCACATCTTTCTTTAATTAACGAGAATTTAAGAATGCCCGTTATTTCATCTAAAATCAATTTCTTAAATACCCTTAAGCAGTGTAGACTCCATGCGTGACCAACCTTAGGTACATATATTTAAAAGTATATTTCAAAAACAAAAATCTTTTATAGAAAAATTGAGTTGCATACTTGAATATATCACAGATTTCCCTACACTTTGTACTTGGCTTTCGCGCAACATTTGCGTAAACGTAATTTTTTGTCGCAAACTCGGTAGTTTTATGCAAATCGTAAAATAAACTTTGCTCAAGATTTTGTTGAAGATAATGTGCATTTTCAGCTTCCAAAACAAAGATGCCGATGAGCAAGAGCAACGGGTGTAAAAGCAATCTTGTCCATGACTTGCGCTTAAATGGTGCAGTGAGCTGCATATTGATACCGTGGTTGAGTTTCGAATTTCTTTGATCTCTAAGAATTTTGCACGCAGCGCGTCTAATTCTTGGAGGACCGGTTTTTATAAACGAAAGCAGGAGTAGAGGAAACCGAGGCGAAGCGAAATAGTCAGACAAGATGAAATATGGTTTTGTATAGGATGTTAAAAAAGTTGTGGTCACTGCTTTAAGGGGTGAATATATACTTCTGTAAAAAAATTGTTTATTTTTCCTTAAAGAGACAGAATTCTAGAAGATTTTTTCAACAAATATTCTATCAAATTCAGACAGAACTTTTGTTTATGAATTGTAGAAAAAACAGTGTATAATATAATACGGTAAAAAAATATACTTGTTTCTGTTATTTCTGTGATTTTTGTTAAGTAGGTATTTTATTTTACTTCGGTTTCCCCTACTAGTAATAACGAACGGTGACGTAAACGAAGACGAAGTAAAACAAGGTAACTGTTATGGTGAGAATGAGGTCACTGATATGTACGAAAAGCATGTGAACACTTCTCGCGAGAGTTTCAGGTTTCCAACCCTCGCTGAGCTTTCTCTATAGTAGTACATATGCTTGCCACCTTGTGTGCCAAAAAAATGGGTAAATTTAAAATATGTTTTCTCAAATAATTTTCCAGTAAAATATCGCGATCTTTCTAGGATATATTACGCAACATTTTAACTTTATTTTCATAGATTATTTAATACTTAAACTGTTAAACTGGCAAGATTACACAACATTGTCTACCGTCAAGTCTCGTCAACTGCCACCAGCAGCAAAAGCGATTGGACCAAAAAAAACAAAAAAATCTTATTCCAACTTTAAGAGAAATAAATTTTCCTCAACACAACATAAACAAATGCCCTAATTACGTTCTTCAAAACGGCTCCCCTGCTATCGTAGCGGAAGCTCAGCCACGTGGTCCCCACAAAAACAATCCCTCATCGACACAGCACATATCTCCCTACAACCGAGCAGCCCGAAAGATCACGACGCGAGGCGAAAGCTGAAACACCAATTACGATAGCCCCCGATCGCTCGAACACAGGTCTTAGACAATGTAACCGCGTTCATATGGAGGCCCGAGTCGCGGCTATTAATTATCGCGATCAGCGGTTCGCCACGTGAAGAGAGGCCGATCAATAATACGGTTAACCGTCTGCGTAAGGTGAGATTGGGGCAACGACGTGAAAGACGCCGTTATGAAAGGGAACCAGAAGCGATAAAGCGAGACGTGTGTAACCGAAACGCAGCAGGGTGGCGGCGGTGCGCGCGCCCAATGAATATGAAACAGTCATTAGCGCGCCAATCCGGAATCACTTAGCTACGTGCAGCAGTCTGCAGACAGGAGGAGCGGGAGGTAGTGTACTGTGGAGGTGCATTGAAATGCATTGCCTGGAGAGCGTTCTGGACACTACGGCGTTGTTCGTATTCTCGCGGTTATCGTATCCTAGGAATACGAGCTGGCCTCGAACGAGAACGTCCTCCCGCTAAGTTCGGGGACGATCTTCTCAACGATAAAATCAACGCTGCGCTCGCCCGCTTGTCGGCTTTATTGGCCGGTTGCGGGGCCCCGATAACGCAACATTGCGCTATGACTGTAAAGCGCAATCCCTACGGTGGCTGCGTGAGACTGGTTCGGTTACGCGTGGCGGCTGGGTTACGTGGTGCAATCGAAGGACAAAGGGGTGGTTCGAGGGTGGGATACATGTGGCCCGGCACTGCATCTGGCTGAGCAATCTTGTTGCGTCGCGACAGTGGATCTATGAAGAAAGAATGTACAAGGTGGATTAAAAAGTTGACTTTCTTTTTCTTCGAGAAAACCAGTTTTGCAGGTAGTGTTAAAGTTTAGGGGGAGTTGGGACAGTTTGGTGCAAAGGACATAATGAATTAATATTCTCTTGATAGCTAGAGACAGTTAGAGCTGTTAGAAGTTCAAAACATGAACAAGAGGACTGAATTTATCAGGAAATCTCGCCAATCCAAACGAGCCTCTGTTTTCGGGGAAATCTAATTTGAAAATCAATCTAGCTTACTTACACCATCAACAGCAATTTTTTTGAAAACGAAGCTACTACACAATTTTAAATCAATCCTACATTTATTGCAGAGGATTTATTTCATCCACGATTGTATCATATTAATTACTACATTCCGTCGATTTTTATTTCATCAATAGACACGTAGTTTTCAACATCAATTTTTCCGAAACCGAACCCCCATATGGAGAAATATTGTCCTATGGTTTTCACTCATTTTCTGAGGTGGAGTGACGACTTCGTGGTTGCGCAATCTATTTCGACACAGCCTGCGCACACTGTCATTAGATTTTCATGCGCGATGCCGAATTACTGGCAGCAGTCAAGCCAAAACAATACGAATGGCAATGTGCGGTCAATGGTGTCGACAAGAGACAGACGCTGGTGACAGTTCGCGATATTCCGTTCTGCTAGAATCGCGGTGCGGCTCATGGCCTCCAAGAACTTGTCGGTTGGCTTCCATTACAGATACAGGATGTCCTGCCAGACAGCGAAACGCAGCTCTGACTGTGGTCGCATAGCGAATTCATACAATGGCTGCGGCTGTCCTGGCAACAGTATTCATGATAGTAATAGAGATCCTGCGTGCTCGCGGTGTACGGGTGCTGGACATTAGACAGGACTCGAATAGATAATACTTTTACCCCTTTCGCTTCTGAGTTCGATCCAGGGTGGCGTGAAAGATGCACTGAAGCATCTTCAACCTGATAGTAACTGCTATTCTATTTATTTAATTATTGCTTTAAACCATGTGTGTTTTATATAGAAAACTACAAATTAGAAGTTTATATTATACTGTTTAATTTATATCGTATCTCCGCAGGAGTTTGATTCTTACATTCCATTTCCTAAGAAAACTATAGATAAGTTCTAGGGGAGACAATAGGATAGTGATCTGAAAACTAAAGGCATCTTTGGAAATTTATTAAAACAAACTAGGTACTTAATGAAACTTTTTGAAACTTTCAGGACATCTCATCTAAAATTGTAATTGATTCTAATTCTAATTGGTTCTAATTCTAAGTCTTAATTCTAATTCACGTTAATATAATCCTTGATTTATATACTTTCGTGTGAGTGAATTGAAAAGCTATACACAGTTTATTTAAAAAAAGTATTCGCCGAAGTTAATATTCTTCTAATATTCCTGCGATTTTATTATGGCTAGATTCAACTAATTCTCTATAAAATTCAACATTTCATTCAGCATTTCTTTCGTGCAAGGTATTATCTAAAATAAATATTAATCAAGGTTTATACTAATGTAATTTATAATCGATAATTCGGAATTTAATATTACTCATTGTCAGATAAGTAGCATATATTATACGCATGGGGTGGGCGGATAATTTTGTGAGTAACTGTATATCTACCGATCAATCACTATTGGGAGGCCTAAGGTGCTTTCACATAATCGCACAAACTTCAATTAGAATTTTAAAGTCTCTCTGCCTATTAAAAGATACTTAAAACTGCTACAGAAAGCATGCATAAAAATTGGAGCTCTCACAAATATCGAAGAAGTCACACCAACGTCATAGATCCAGTCTTCATTGCCCTCCTAAACAAAAATGCTAATACTATACTTCGAGTACTACTTATTTTGAGTTAAACTAGGTATCTATCTAAATCATGTAAACGCTATTAGTTAACGTCGGGATTGCATTTTCGTAAGGGTATTGGGAACGTCATCCTGCCACGAACTTGATATTAAGGCGGGCAATTTTATAAAACTAATATTGGGCCCACATCACACGGTTCTGTAATTTGCTGGCCCAGTATAGAGTGGACTGCTGATCCTGAGGATGGTCAGTGGTTTCGAAGCTAAGTGTCCAGAACGAGACTGCTGGTGTACGAGTGCTTCATCGAGGGCCCTCGAGGAAATTTCATCCCAAGCACTATCGGACTCGCGCTACTTTGTGCCAAGGCCAAAGCAAGAGGAATGTCTTTGAGTGCTCGCTAAGGTATATGCGGTTGATCTCTGTACATACGGCACGCGAGTACTTGTAATACTGTAGACCCGAGATAAAAGGAATTTGTGTATAAGGGTTCGCTAAAGGAAGATCAAGTTCTGCTGCTGCTCGTTTAGTTTATGTTAATCCTCTACTGGTAGACCAGGATTACGCCATTACGATACGATTACTGAGAACAGTGTGGTGGCTTTCCTTCGGCGATCAACTTTTATCGTTTCAAGATAGTTGTTTTACTTACAGGGGAAGTTAGGCAACCCGAGAATTTAGAAAATTATGCAACTTTGTGTACAAGTAGAATAGTTCATCTACTTAAGATATTTAAATCATATTTAATCATCTACTTAAGATATTTGAATGAAACAAATGTGAGAAAATAGCTACATATTAGCTGTAATTCATATATTTTTTCCGAATTGTAAAACAATTATTACAGGTAGGAAAAAATAATTACTTTTGTGGGGTAGTTTTTGCAAACAACTCTATGAGTGTCACCCCCTTGTAGTGACAATCGCTACTTTGTTTGAACCTACCCGTAATAATTGATTTACAATTCGGAAAAAATATATGAATGATAGCTAATTTGTCGCTTTTGTTTCATTTACATATCTTAAGTAGTAACCAGCGGGGGGGGGGTCTAAAACTTTACATAATGGTGTTTCAGGCAAGGAGCATTGTTTAAAAAATAACAACTCCAGGAATCGGGGTGGGAGCCGTTTGCTCATGTTTACCCTGCTAGGCCTTTTAAATAATCATTTCAAACAATTACTTTCATTTTTTTTGAAATATACTATATTAAATGAGTGATTTAAATTATCGCGATTGACATCGTATTCTTCTATACATCTGTATCGAATTTCTCGCCATCAAGTGAAAAAGGATTTATAACATCCAGTAATATGCAATTCACAGCAAAGCTTTCAGCAGCGCAGTAAAGTTAAGATCGATTCATGAATCGAGTTTGATAGTCGTGAAAACGTAAGTTCCCAGTGAAACAAAATTAAACAGACCAGACGAGTCGGATCCCGCGTTTCTGTTTCACGCTTTCACAGATAGGATTACAGATATGCGCATGGAAAGCAACTGCATTCATGTGAGAACGATTTTGTTCTATTTTGTGTCACGCTCCTTTTGAAATGGCTACGTGCGATCAAACAGTTCGTGATGAGTATCATAAAACAAGCTTGAGTTCTTTTCAGATTTTCGGTAAAGCTGCCTGTATGTACAGAGCGGTTCATTATTAGTGCTACAACTTCCGAAAGGGTTGGTTCTTGGTGAAAAATATGTCAATGAAGTGAAATCACGTTTTTTATTTTGAACTTCCTTTTCGATAAATATTAATTTGAGAATCTGTTCAGTAACGTTTAGTTTTATTAAAATTCGAGGTTAAATATGGTAAAACTAGGATAAAATGAATCCTTATATAGAAAGAAGTTGAAATTACGTACAGGAATAATTCTTTTTGGAATAGGACTTCCTACTTTTTGGAATACTTATTCTACTTGTTCGATTCCATTTTGCACAATGGTTAATTTCGATTGCCAAGTATTCGCCAGGTGTAAATGAGTTTTTAACGACGAACTCTCAAATCAAAAGATTGTTATTCTATATATGCGACTTATTTTTACATAAAGAATAATTGCTTTTCGGGTTAATTGCTTACCACAAATAATGGAACACCTTGTAAATATATACTGTGCAGTTCGAGCAAGTAAAAATGAACTCACGAGTACGGTGAATTGCGAAAGTACCTACTCGAATACTTTACTTGCATTACGAGTATGTGTAGCTGAGTATTTTGATGACTGCTACACGTTCACAAAGCTTGCGGCGTGAACTTGCAAGCACAAGGTTACCCCTAAATTGCGAACTTATGAAGTTCTGAATGCACCACACTTACCCTTTGTGGCACTCCCACCCTGGTACGACCATGCCTTGGAGAACCTTGAGTCTGGCCCTGCTTCTCTTTTCTGTGTGTCTTCAATCCTCGAAGTAGTCTCGAGAATGTCGTCTTCTTCTTGCTCGTATTTTGTCCTTGTTCTGAAACAATGAAAACGCGAGAAATCAGTATCAACAAAAATATACATAATTGAGAAACTAAGTAATGTAGAAAAATAATTATATTGTGATTAAATTTAGTTACATTGTGTTGAGTAAAATTTGATATGAAACTGGATATAAATACTTGATATACAAAGTGTTATAATATTCTCGAAACTCACTATAGAAACTATATTGAGTCAAACCAAAAAGCACGTAAGTATTTGTTATTTTTGGATCCTCTAAACATACTCATTCAAAAACACCTAAAAACCTCTCCTTGTAACAAGTCGACGTATACATTTTGATAAATTCCAACTTCTACGCCTAATTCTTCAACGCAACGCGATCGATAGAGCTCTCTGGGTAAGTTAGTAAGAACTGCGCTTGGTCCTTCCGAAAATCCTCAGGTTGAACGGTGATGTTTCAACTACTGTCTCCCAATTTTGCAAATAATCGAATGAATCGGGATTGGCCGCAACATCGCTATCCATTAATGGATAATTCAGGCATGCCGCTAGTTACCCTACCTACCCAATCCTCTCACACTCGGCTGCGACAGTATATTGTATTAGTGTCAGCGCATCCGTTTATTAACACCGATAACAACGCCGTGTAATTAGCTACCTTTGCGTCGTAAACGTTAGCTGGAACGAATGATCGTGCTTCCAACTCGAGGCTCATCGCCAGCCTAACTGCCAGACCTGTGTATGATATGTCGTACGGTAGTATCCTCTTTCCCGGCTGGACGGTAACTGACGTGTTCTACTTTAACCGATTACCTAATCGACATAATTGTCCGGCTCGATCAAATGGAATAGGTTGGTGGTAATTGCTTGTCATGTAGCAGCCGGCAAGTGATTAGGTAACGTACTAATCAAACTATTCCGAATTATTATCCGAAGTTTCCGATTGTACGTGCCGCCGAGTGACTAATTTCAGGTTAGCTGCACAAAGTGATTTGTGATAATATTAGGCGCGCCGTGGATAATTCTGAAGGTACGAATTTATTGAATGCATGCTGTTAAGTTTAATAGCTGAACTTGGGTCATTACACACTTCCTTAATTAATCTTAGCTTTCGTATTAATCATTTTCTTCTGACATCTTGCGGTTAGTGCGCAATAAATACGTATAATTATTATTGATGTATATTTTTTATTTTTTCATCTAAATAGTAGGTATTATTATATCTTTTTGCTAAAGGAGAGGAAACACCTGAAATTTTATCGACTTGAAACGAAATCTTATAACAATTAAGCTAGTCTGCTAGTAAAAGTAAAGACTAGCCAATAGTTAAGAAAAACAAGAAGTAGTATTGCAATTAAAAATTCTAAGGAACATTGGATATCATTGTAAACTACCTTTTGAATGTAAATAGTTTCAATATTGCCAAGTGATTATCGTTTTATAGAAAATACTATGTATCAGGTGGAACATTTTCCATGAAATTGCTGAAAAGTTTAAATGTTCCCGGAACCAGAAGCAGAGACAGAGGCCCATCGAAATATATACATGTCGTTGATAGCCAAAATCGGCTCGGTTGCTACGTACAATACGCGCTGACAGGATCGATAGATCTCCACAAAACTGAAACAATACGCGATTCAGCTGCGTTTTCCATATCGAAACGTCACACGTAGTTGTCCGTCATGTTGACGATTATAACTTTAAAATGAACAGCACCAGGTGCAAATTTAAACGAATAGGTATTGTCGGGTTGTAACAATTATTGCCACGTTAATATGATTATTGACTATATTAACGTAGCTATGGCATTAATTATAAAACATACCCCTATTTACCCTCTCCCCTTTAAAAATCCACCTTTCAGTCATTTTTATATAATTCCAAATCAAAATGGTAACAATATTGAAATAACGTCACAAAAATATTGCTTGCGAAATTTATCCATTATTTACCCTTCCCTGCTTGTCGGTAAACTTTATACGACTACTCTGCCAATCCTCCTCACCGCATAACAATCACTTATAATTATTATTAATTGTTATTCAAAGCGCCTGCTTCAATATCCTTTAAATCCGTCAGAATTCTTGCGCCGCGCATAATTCGCGTCTTGTTGCGCCAGTGTCACGCGTTAATTAGAGGGACTATTGTGCACGCACACATTTGCGCTGACAGTTATTTACATTTTTGCATAGGGCCGGGAAACGAATTAATGTTTCCGGGTAATTATTACAACGGGCGTTCCCGCGAATTACGAGTCACCGCCTGGCAGTTCTAATGACGACTCGCGGGATATATGGGCCATTTGCAGATCATGGCAAACTTAACATAAAATTTCACGCTCCTTAAATTGCGTGCTCCCAGCTGTTGCAAAACTTGTCGACTGGTACTGCTTCATAATAAATGTGTCTAGCTCCGCTGAGAAGATCGTCGTTGAAAAGGGGGGAAAAAATGTAATTTAATGGTGCCATGGAAGATAATAAATCATGCGATTTATGTATGCTGTGTGGAACACGGTTATGTAGTACTGCTTGGTTTTATTATGAGAAATTTATGAAGCCAAGTACATGCAAGGGTAATCCCTTTTTATAGTCTGTTTTCATTTTCGTGTACCCACTTCCTGCACACCATTTCAAAGCTTTGCACAGATATTGATTAATTGAGTTCCAGAAAAGTGTTCTTAAATTTTAATTTGTGCATTCAAGATTGAAAGTGCTGGTGTATGAATGACTAACTCAACGATACTGTTGAAACTGCTAGACGGGATTCCCCCTTTTTAGATGCATTAAATGAAATGTATACATATAATTAAATGTGGGACATATGAAATATTAAAATTAATTAATATTGGTTAACCCATTCTTAATGTATTATGTATAAGGGATAACTAATTTTGTAGTTTATACTTGCTCGAACGATATTTCTGACTAATTACATATACAATATCTGTATTTGTCATTCATAATGACACATAACATTACGAGCATTAATTATATTCAGAGGGTGGTTTATCATTTTTATCGGTAGGTACAATTAATTACACCACGAAGGTGAATGAAAGTTCCTGATTTTTTAAACTTGACAGAGTAATGCATTTATTATCTTCTTCATTTTGTTATGAGGTTTACACAGTAACCACGCCATGGCTTGAAACATTTAAATTCGATGCATAAAATTAAATCGAAAAGCTGTTTACAGCTTGGTACCTTCGCGCTTAAGCTCCAAGGTATGTAAAAGAAAAATAATTACAATATATTATTCTTCCATCATGCTTACTACATCAATAAATCATTTGTGATATCCTCTCTACGGTTAACAGAACGATACGTCTATTAAAAAATTACTCGAAGTAGTTAATAAAATCTTGCAGTGAAGCAAGGTTTATAATTTCATGAAATTAGGAAAATACCGAGGGAAAAGTTTTACCTAAATTTTTATAAATTAAAAACCGTGAGTTATTTAAATTAGCGAGTTAGTTACAGAAATTCCACTGCTACAGCACTTATGAGCCATGTTTTGCTAGTAAATCATTAAAACGCGTTCTTAAGAAGGCGCCTTAATTGGGTGCAACGCCCCAAATTGCAGTCGTCGAGTCATACCCTTAGGGCATCACATATGTCTTCGCCTTCTTTGCTACAAAAAGCAATAAGAAGTCATTTACCACGACCTACAAAACCCAAATAAGCAAATGCGATATCGAAAAAATGTTAATTATCTTAGTATTGATAATTTACAATAATTCCATATAATTTCATGTACTTGTCATAATTTTTTACTTTTTTGAAGTATTTTTATAGTACTTCCATACCTCAAATACTTCTCCCCATATATTACACGAGTAAGAAACTTTGTATCTGTCTTGGAAATAATTTGGAATCCCAATATTCCAAACAGTAATGAATATACCGCAACTTCTAACTTTCGCGAATTATTCCGGCGATACTCGATCCAATATTACTTTCATACGATCAATCTCCCCGTTTAATACGCTTTCAATCTTACACCAGACATTTCGAATCGAAGAAGAATCCGCCAGTACTAATTCTTCAAATCGAAGAGACTACGAGGAACCCGCCCCCCTCCCCGATCTTCGATATCCACCGCTAAACTACAAATTCGCCGGAAGCCACTATTATTCCGAAGAGGATCGTTCGTATTTTACCAAGGCGGATAGCGAGCAGGCGGGCAGGAGCGATACAGGCAAAGAATACAAAAGACTCGCGGGACCATGGCCAGAATGTCGACTCGCAATATCGAAAATATATTGCCGTGCCTGTAACCACAAGTCATGTTCAATCGAATGAATCGTATGGAATAAAAATAAACCTGCCCATCGAAGACGAAAGGTCCAATATCGTTCTCTTCGTCGAGAGGGGGTGGCCGTGTCGGCGGGCAAGAAACCCGAGGGGGGAGGGAGGAAGATGTCAAAGGGGAAAGTAAAAGGGAAGACGGCGGGTAGGAGGGAAAGGTGAAAAAAGGCTGCGGCTGGGAGGGATATCGAACAAATGTTCCGTCAGCACATGCATCAAATTTTGAAGTTGCGTGAGGGATGAAATCCCTGCTTGTTCAGCGGCGAGCCGCGATAAAACCAGCCGACTTTGTCTTCCTTGACATCGCTGTCGTCTATTCTCTCTCTAGTGCTTCGCTCATATTTTGTACGTTCATCTCAGAGCGCTCTATGGTCCTCTACAATTGGCAAGCTATATACATAGATCTTTGCCACTTTCGCGACTAATAATATATTTTTAAATAAACTGAGATTTTTTAAATAAACTGAACGAGATACTTGAGGTTGAAAGGTTGAGAGTCTGAAGGTTCGACTGATAATCGTGATCGGTAATATTCATAGGGCGCCCTAGAATATACGCTGCAAATTTCAGGGACCTGTGTTGGACGCTTTCAAAATGTTTGATATACTTTTTATACCCAGGATTCCAAATTAGTGAGGCATAGGTATTCAACATGAAGCCTTAGAGTTTCCTTGTTCTTCTAATGGGCCGGAAAAGAATTATATTAAAATTGTAGTAATACTATTAATCAAGGTTTATATTAATCTGATTTAGAATGATGAGTTTTGACTCTTTGAAGGTAAATTCACATGTAAAATGTGGAGGAATAGTTTTGTGAGTAACTGCATTTCTTTGCACATGGCATTTTATATTTCAGAATTAGGAAAAATGTTTCAACTTGTGTTCGTGGCCTTTCCCTGTTTCTAGATACGGTTAATTCTCTGGATTAGAAGTAATGCGAAAGAGAAACTGAAAATAACGGCGGAGGCAATTTCAAAGGCGTTGTTTCGACCGTACGTCGCTGAGCAATTAGCAAAACGTAGGTGCGCGCCTGACACTCTTGCGAGTATCAGGACAACGCTTCCCGCCGACAATCTAATGGGAACTTGTAATGATTAGAATTTGAACAAACTGTAACCACGGGACTGTGATGAATCGTAAACCACATATCCCAAAATCTCAGAACCGAAAATGTATTCCTTGCTTAAATACTGCCTTGCTAGTAATCGATTTTAACATATTACTACATTTTTTTAAACAACAACAATTTAAAGATATAATGAGAGTTGCTTACAAAAATTGGTGATTTTACCGCGGGTCATATTTGACCCATCTACTGTGCAGAAAATCATTTCGCGTATCATTTTTGTCAGATTACTATGTACTTGCATATATTGTAATCTAAAAATCTGATCTCTTACTCTTCCCACTTCGAGCAAGGTCTATCGGAAAATGAGTAAAAATGGCGAATAGCCGGAGGGTCTGATAAAGGAACACCCCGAAACGGAGTAAATTACTGAGAAGGAAGAGAAAGGAGAAGAGGAATACCATTACACCGACCGCGACTAGAAGTCGATGGCTGTGCGACGTAGGAAGCAACCATCGCGACGCTCGAGACGCAGAAAGGTAAAAGGGAGAAAGTGGATGTTAATATCGCTTATTTATTCATGCGTACAGCCCCGATTTCCCCGCTCGAGGATTTTTATAACAGGTTTGCTCGCCTCCCATCGAACTCCGTAGGCATTTTTAGGGATTCTTGATCTAAGGCGCATGCAAATTTAGCAAATTTTTTCTCATTCTTCTGAGACAAAGCATTGCATTGTATGTAATGCATTATAACTGTAATGTTTCACTAATAATTTTTCCTTTCTTCTTTCAGTTTCGGTCTCATTAAATCGCTGCATTATTGGTTTTGTATTGTATTACAAAATAATGAGTGAAAACTATGCAGGATAGAGAATTTGGTGTATTATATAACAGTGCGAATAAAATATATGAATGATAATAAAATTAAGGATTACTGTGATCGTAAAGCAAAGCATAAAAGTACAGAATACTGTAGAAGAAAAATGTGCGTTTATTTAATTTTACCAATGATCCGATAGAATACTATAAAATTACGAATACTCCACATTTTTTAATATCAGTTTGCATCCAACTGGAGCCAGCATACCACAGAAAAAACTGGAAGTCACTTTGAACCAACAAACTCATGACTAAAAAAACTAAGATTCCTGAAACCAAAATTATCACTATAACTCTTCAATTTATTTCACCCACGTTGACGCTTCCTTGTACCTAAAGGCTAAAGGTCAATAGAGTGGATCGAAGCATATTTTCCTAGACGACTCACTTGTCGATCTTCACACGTGTTAACATCAAGAAATTTATTATACCTGTGATCCACTTCACAGCCATTGCCTGACCACAAACTTTAGATTTTCCAGCCATAACTCGATCGCATAAAACTGCGCTTGCAGAATACATAGGAGAGCTCCTTGACCTCGTCCTCCACTCGATCCTCGGGGCAACGCCACAGAGTAACTTCGCGACGGGATTAACCTATCAAGCTCCTTGTTGCGTTGAAATAATTCAGGTAGCGCGAGGAGAACGGTATAGAAAATCGCGGACTTTAATAACCCGTTTTCACCTACGAGAGGAAAATTCTTTCCGCGCTGAATTACAATGTGGTGGAACAAGAACACGGTGTGTAATAAAAAGGGCGCAGAGAACTCTAACCCGTAATTTACTGGGGGAACGTGCTGGTGGTCGAAAACTGGCAGCAAATATCATTGCCAGCTTCTTTTTCCCCAGTGGTCCAGTTATAATCAACCGAACTCTCCCGAGGAACCAATTGAATTTGTTGGCCACGGTTCGTGCTATTTTCTGGCCCCCTGCTTTCCCGGATGAACTAATTATTGGTCCACGGAGTTTCGGTTACACGTGCGGTTGCCGTCTGAACTTTTATCGAGCTGTAGATGAAAAACCAATCGAGGTCACGACGAGCGATAGGTACGCTTATCGCGCACGATGAATTTTCGACGGGCACAGCATTTGCTTCTCGTTTCATCATGAATTCGAGGTAATAATGCGGCTTCGAGCAAAGGCGTTTGAGGCCTCCGAGGCACGCACAGAGTTATTTAAGCTTCTCCGTGACAAATATAAATGAAAGTGAGAAAATTAACCAAAGCTACGGATGAATTCCCGTCGATTGAAAATTTTATTTATGCGCTTCGGATGAATTCTCGTCGATTGAAAATTTTATTTATGGACCTTCAGAGGAATACTATTTATGGCGCTTCAAATAATAAATAATCCTGGGAATTTTTATTTGCTGTTTCGAATAAATTTTCTGCCTTTTATTCGAACACAATTTTTTATTTAAATAAAAAATCACTGATATTAATGCATTCATGACCTCAGCAAGACTTTTGTCTTCAAATCCACTGTAAATCAAATTATACTTTCCTGAGAATTTAAAAATAGTAACTAATTAACTAGGCGAATTTCATAACCTCTATAACTTTATTAGATACCCGTCTCTCCCGAGTCTTTCATGCGACACTAAATCAAACGTAAAATTCTCGCACCAATTTGTTCCACCTACCGCGGTCCAATTCGCGCACACTGCATATGCAAAGCGATAACAAGATGCGTCACAGATGAACTATAGCGAACTACTGTTATCGTTACTCAACAAAATGTACCTTGCGCCTCTGCTAGAAAATCTCTGGGAATTGGATAATCTTTCACCTGTCCACGGAGATATTTTAAACCGTGGTAACGTACACAGTTCACTGAGAACCGAGCAGGGACGAGGACGTAAGTTTGATCAACAAGACTCAACAAGAGAAGAGTAAGAGTTCAAAAGTCAGGCACGAGGGATGTCAGGGGTGCAGCTGAAACGTAACCGTGTCTGTCGCCATATTTCTTTCGCGCGCATCTCTCTGCCAGTGTCTTCCACTTTCCTCTTTCTGTCAGTCTCAACTCTTTCGTTAACTTCTACTACTAATTTTACTGGATGACCCTGTTTCTACAAGCATCTGCTGACCGGTAGAAACTTTAGAGTTTCAGAGATGGCGAGTGTCGAATTGCAATAGTGCATTTATAAAATTTCCTCTTATCAAGCTTCTATCAAACTATTAATTCCATAACGATTTTAATGATTCGATTGACTTCGGTGGTTATCTGAGAAGCCCCTGAAATTTAATCGATTCTAAATTTTTCTATGAATAGTGAAAGAAGTAGGTTACAATTGCCGATAATGATAGTGTTACGTTTCAAACATAATTATTTCTAATCCTGGTCGAGCAGTGTTGAGGTTCGTGAGATATTCAGTTACTTCAAACAAGATAAACCTAATTACTGGGGTAGACATAAATGAGTAGGATAAAGACAAGCAATAATCAACTATTTATGTTAACTTGTATTCTACTTTTCTCTGTTATCAAACGTACATGTAACAGGTTATCACATTCTTTTTGGCGGTAGAGTATATACATACATGTAACAAGTAATCAAATACCTAGTTTTGAATGGTAGTGTAGGTATATACTGAAAATCGTTGGAGCAGCGTTATCCGTTTCGGTCGGCTTTTATACTTTCATACTCGTCGATTCATCTTGGCGAACCCCGTCCACCGGAAGGAAATTATTGGAGGATCTCTTCGCTTTATGAGGTCAAATTCGAAGGTTGTTTTATGGTAATGGCGAGGCGCATGAATATTGAAAGTAGTTCATGATGCGTCTCTTTTTAAAGGCACCGTTGAGCTTTCACGTCGAGAGTTAGATTAATACTGGCTTAAAGTCGCCCACCTTTAACGACATCGAGTAAATGAACAGGGAGATAAATGACGAGAGTGTGCCGATATTATCGGGCCGACCATTTTTCACTCTCGATATCGCGCGAGTACCACGGTGGCGGAGTGGAAATCGTGCTATTAATTATAACGCGATAATCGGTAGAAATATATGATGATCGCCGATAGATTCCACGGCAAACGATTTAAACTTCAACTCGACGGAAAAGTACAGATTGAATTGGCGCGGCGATACAATAAATCCCATGGATAACGAATACTTTGTTTTATAAAGTACTAGAATGCTCGCTCCGCGTTGTGGATTAAATGGGCAGAGCTGAATTTATATATACCACCTGGAACTCATTGTTAATAAATTGGAGCGAAGTGGCATTGTGAAATTAATGTTACAAATACTATATTTCTAATTACTTTTACACGCGTTTAAATGAAAAAAGAACATTGTCAGAAGTCACCTCTGTGGTGTGGTTTATTTAAAAATCAGGTACATATTTCTCATAGGAGATGTTCTGCAATTGGAAAATTAAAAAATACTTGGAACTTTTCAGAAAATATGTAGTTCAGGTGGTGCTGATAACGTAAACATATTTTATTTCCGCAATGAAACGGTCCTAAGGGTGAAAACAACCCCTCAAAGAAACCGCAAAAAAGTTTAATCAAAGTTTATGGTTTTTAATATCCTACAATATTGTGATAAAGAATTTTTGAAAAAAGTTATTTGTTCAATATTTATCCGCACCACCTATATTTTGGAAAATTCTTTATCAACTTATCATAGGATATTAAAAACCATAAAACTTTAAAATAAACATTTTTCATTAACTATGTTTAAATTAGAAGAATTTATTTTTGTAATATTTTTTATTAGTCTGTGATAATGGAAGTTGATATTTCGATGCTGAATTTTAAATAGTTAATTCGTTGTACGAACAAGTGTAGTTAACAAAACGACTAGTCCTAGTTACAATCTATTCCCCACTGGGTTATTACCATCGCCAGGATACTTTGAGTTGCAAGTAACACAGGTTACACCGTGAGGTTGAACCAAGAGTGGTGGCACGTGACTCTCGGACTGCAAGAGCTGCAAGAATTGAGAGGAAATGGAAGGGAAGAGGGCGAGTGTGAAAACTGGACGAGCTCCAAGGCATGCAGGAGATTGGTATGACTAGTAAAAGTAGTGGCTCTTAGCTAGTCTACCCCCAAAATTACTTATAAACTAGCAATCAACGTTTTTATCGTTACAGCAAGAGTAAAGTATGATTTACCGCTTCTACAAATCATACTAATCTTAGTTCCAACTGAAAATTATTCTTCAGAAACTGAACCTCATTAATTCTGTAGTTTTTCTTCATGTCATTGCCATAAATACGCAATTAAAATTTGAAAATCGGAGGTATACTCAATATATCAAAATCCAATTAAATATAATAAAAGTGTTTGGTTTTACATGCAACACTTGTTTCTAAATTTTCTTAAATAATACGAGAACACTTTTTGGCCCACCCAGTATTTAAAGCAAACCTTATCTTTCATTTATGATTCATTCTATTACTGAAATGGTCAGTCACGGCACCTGACGTTTAACATCGCATGGATATGATAACGTTGAACAAAGAGGGAAAAAATGGTGTGAAGGAAGGGCGAGACACGGGTGAACTTTAAAGTATGCGAGCGGATGGTGTTACAGGCACGAACGATCTCGGTTCAGTGTAGCTGGGGCTGAGTGTCCTGTCGAGAGGCTGGAACATCGTCATTGTCTATTCTTCTCCCTATTTGTCACGCCTTTGCTTTTGTGGCTAGTGCCACGCGCGAACCGCTGTTGTTACCATGACAACACCACGCTGACTGCTGGTTCATATGTATACAGTGGATGAAAAATGCCTTTGTAGTTTGACATAGCGATGCGTAATTAGAAATCATGCATACTTTTGATAAATAACGCTTGGATTATTTTTACTGGAATCGTGGTACATATTGTATTAATAAGGGAAGCTCCCCAAATGCGGCTATTTACCGATTTTCTATTATAACAATAATTGTCCTAATTAAAAGAAGTAACTTTTGTCAGAAAACTTTTTGTCTATTTCTTACAGTTTGCGAGTTATAACACAAAATTAGAAAATAACCGAATTTTCAAGGGGCAAATTCAACCCCCTTAGAGCGACTATTTTTTCTTCCCATTTCAAAGACTTGTAGGTTTGATTCAAATTTCCAGACAATTTCGAGATCGTGTTGTAGTAGATACTTGAACTTATTCTACTTCCTTTCCATTAAAACAAAACTGATGACCTTAATAAGTCTAACTCTCGCAATCTCAAGGGAAAGAAATTCTGTTCATCACATTTTATTACCTACATAATATAAATTGTTATGCACACTTTTCTGTATTCTTCAGTCGAGAAGATATATTCAGGTGTTCCGTTTCGTGTGATTCACCCTGTACACGTAGCCGCGAATGCTGCTTCTTTTCATCCCCTGTTCTCGTGGAAGAGAGAGGCGGCTGGGCAGGCTCGGGGGAAGAAGCACTTGTGCGCTATGCGGAAGTGTAACGTCACGTGTCCGCACAAATTGAAAAGCGTCTAGTTCACACTCTCTCCGCCTCTGTCACGATCTTGCTCCATCGCTTGTTCTCTTTTCCCTCGGTCTTTAATGCGCCTTTCTGTTTGATAGTCACTTGAAGTCTCGACACGGCTCGTCAAAGGAGCTGTTACGTGATTAGTGGCGAATGCACATTTCAGCCACTAGAAATTGTACGTTTGCACAGCGGAAAGCATTAGCGGCTGAACGGCTATGGCAATTGAAGTTACTTTCCCGCTTAATTTCGCGCAAATTATTTCCTGCTTTTAATATTCGGAGTCTCAGTTTATCGCGAGCATAACTCAAGCGTGAGAGGAGAGTGGTTCGGTAATTATCAAGACCTGGTGAAAATTTTAATTTGTTAAATTTTGTTGAAAAAGTATATGCATCGGCATTGCTCGGTTTCAAGCGCCTAGGAAAAATTTATTTCACGATTTTTTCTTAATTAAGTACTTCAGGAGTCTCATGTTTACTTAGTTTTAATCATTTTACATTTTTAAAGCTGTTCGACTTAAATTAGGTTTTATATCTACGCTGATATCTACTCTCTCGATATTTTCCAAACAAGTTGTCACACGAAACGTCAAATAAACATACAAAGAAAAAATGCTAACTACGTACTACGTACACTGTATGTACGACCAAGAAAAGAAAGACTCGTGAAAAACCGCCTTCACATCGTCACATATTTTTCCCTCGCTTGAAATTAATTAAGACCAACGGCGTGTGAACAAATACCCGTTGCACGTTCGCTACGCAAACCTCGTACGCTCTAATTAGTCCCTTAACGGTATAATTACGTAAAGACTCGCGTAACTTATCTCACTCTCGATCTTCGAATCCTTTTATGGAACGGTGTCACGCGAGCAGATGAAAAATTACACGGAATGCAGATACGTCCCCACGGCAGCGGGCGATACACCGCGTGTGATCGCGATACGACGATTGTCACCCGGATATTCCACGCATGCAAAACAGCCGCAATTAAGCCAACTTGATTTGCATACTGGTATTGTTTAATGGTAGGCAAGGGACGGGTGGTCGGTGCAGAGAAAAAGCACAGAAGGTGAATAGAGAAATTACAGGGGGCGGGGAGGGGCAGAGATGAAATACCAGCAGACTTATAGCCAGCGATCATGAACTCGTGATAATTGGATAGCCTTTCTCTGTGCTTACGATAGGAATAGCTCTTGACATCTTTTATTGTTTTGTGGTCTTGGGATTAGTAGATTAGAGAGTTTGACGTTATAAGTTTATTTATATGGCATTTTACTGGTTTACAACAGTTTTTTGCAATTTAATGAAAAACTAGACGTGATGGGCCAAAACGGGTAATGGATTTTAAAGTAATGGATTTCAGAAAAAAAATTTCTGGTCCTGTGTTATCTAAATAAATTATGTGATGTAATATAATATAATATGTATACAGTTTTTCTTTTCTGAACTCTGGAATGTATAAAATCTCCACTTTAAACTGTACAATTATAAACATTGGAATTGAAACTTAAATTACTAGCCTTATCTCATGAATAAAGTCCTGCCCGGGAACGTAACAAAAAGAAGCAAGCGGAATTTCTATTGAAAACTTTGCTCTGATATAGGTACAGTTTGTATGGAAGTTGAACGCTGGCCTTAAGATTAACGCACTCCTTCCCGCATCAGGGGACGAAGATTTATGGCGTTGTATCCCCCTTGGAGCATTTGAAATTGAGATGTTTCACTGAAAACATCCTCCGCTGCTACTTGACATGACGAATAAAAGAGAAGCGATGTGCATCGAGCTACAGTCACATAAATATAAGAGAATTGTTAATTGCAAATTTGCTGCATTGCTGTGCTCTTAATTTTGTCATCTTCAGATTTTATCCCTAACTGTTAACTAGTTTCTATAATTCTAATACAATAGAAAACTGTGAATCACTGTAATTCCAAAAACTGCAAGGAACTTTAGTGTAGAGCTGCAAATATTTGAATATTCGAATATAATTCAAATAATTTCGAATATGAATAGTTTCTTCGAACCATTCGAATACTCTAATAATATCTTAATTATTCGTTTTCGAATTCTAAATTCGAATTCTTTATTCTATGTGCTATTCGAGGAAACCACGGATGCGTCGAAACAATTACCGTGTAATTCATTTGTACGCTAGACAAAGTTTACAAAATTTATCTGCAAATAAGCTCCAACAAATTCATGGTGAATTCTAATTATTTAGTCTCTCACGATTCAACGCCTGAACTTTAACTTGAAGAACCTCGTGTTTGCATCTGCAAGCTGAGGGAGTTTAGGGATTTCGCGCCCCTAAGCTAAAAGCTTTTGCCGTCCATTCCGTGAAATATAATCAAATACCTATTTTAATTTAAAAGACTTAATACCATTTTAAAATTAATTCAATATGACAACTCACATATGAGTGTTTGCTAATTTATTTTTAAAATTGTCTCAAGGCTGCATATTTAATCATCACTCCGTCAAAACAGCCAAAATAAAAAAGTGGTCCTTTCTATTAAATTAAGTTTAATATTTCATTCGTATATTAAGCAGATAGATATATAGGTTGCCGTGCTATACTGCAGCCTACTTATCCTATATATAAATCCTCCCCTGTCCACAAGTACCTACAGCAATTGACATAAAAGACTTTGTTTCTCACCAAGAGCCAATAAAAAATTTCTTTACTTACAAAGTAACTGGAGGTCTCAATGTTTGGAGTTTTCTCATCTGCGGTGCTTTGTTTTATGATTCTTACGTGAGAGGCGAGTGACATAAGCTGTAAAGTGATAATGAATGACGTTAAAAGCATATACTCGTATCTTTTTATCACCTCCAGCTTCGATTGATGCGCCACTAAGAAAGTTAAGCTTATACCGCTTTATCGTCCCCATCGTATTAAGCGTCACGCCTCCGCCTTAATATAGTAACCTTAATTTTTTAACTTCTTATGAGTGCTCTTACGCGTAGATCGTATTTTACCATAAGTCTTTGATGGAACGGTTTCGTTACGCGTCTACTCTTAAAATTTTTATCGCCACTTCTATGCACATATTTCTTTCGACTTATCTCATGGCCTGAGTTTTAACAGCATAGATTTCATTTAAATTTTGGAATATTATTTTCTCATAATCTCCTCCAGATACTGAATATTCTTTCTATCATATTTAAAACATTACAAGTGCACTCGAATTTGTAGAGTAGATACCTTTACACGACCTCGATAATTATTATTGTAGGATTATGTATTAAGAAATTTAAGTATACATATATTCGTATATTAAAATAACAATTGTTAAAATAACGTATGTGAAAAATATCAGAGTATATAGGAGAATAGTGAAAACGTATTACTATATGTGAAACATGTGGCGGAAAATGCAGCCGAAGAACTTGATAAGTATTTTTTTCCAAAGATGGCGTGTGGGTACTGAAAATACAGCTGAGCGTGTTCTGCACAGCATGTTGCTCGCATAAGACCGTAGTTGAAAGAGAAGGGGAGAGCACAAGTGATATTGGTCTGTGCATAGTCAGACTCAGCCAACGCCTGACGAGACAGGTGCAGTCATTTTCTTGTCACTTGTGATGCACGTATAATTTTGAAAATCACTTGAATAAAATGTCATTAATATTCTTAAAAACGAAGGCAATCGCGTATAAAAAACACGATCTATTTAGATACAAATTAAAATTCTCATTCCGCACATTTTATTTTAATCTAACGCGGTCCGTTAATTTGCATTTTAAAATATCTCCACTTAATTTTAATTCTAAGAAAACATATCTCTACATATTTCTCCAACAAACTGTCTCAATTGAAAAAGAATTTTTAAAATTTGTATATAAGTCTGCTGCACCTACACTATCAAGTAATTCATTTACCTGTTTGTAACGAAATATTTGAACGTGTGTAGCGACAATCAGTCTTCCATTCCGAGTTTTTCTCGTAAGCAACGCAATCAGAAAAAATTGGCTCCCGGGTTTGACAATTTGTTTGTATGCTCCACTTTTTTATATGCACGGTAGCTATCTTTTTCTACACGGATTTTACGGGAAAATATCTATCGTGTAAAAACAGAATCAAGTGTTTTATTCGTCGTAAATTATCCTGCAAACCATACATTTTGTATCGTGTTCGAATTTTTAGTAATGTAATTGTTGCTGCGAATGCAACCAGTAAAATAACATTTTATTTTTTCACGTATTGCTACCAGTTTCAAGTGGTCAGATTCATAACAGCTGATAACTGGATCTCGCCTTTTACACTCTCCCACTTTTACATATCGTACTATATAATTCCTAACTCTACGATTTCCTTCCAAAGATCAGTGACTCAACAATTACAAAGGTATAGATAGATAAAAGAAAATTAATTTCAGTAAGTACGAATGTACTAATAACATCTCGCCAAGTTCATAAGAAAAATCGATTCCAGATACATACTTGGCTAATGTCCCTTGTAACTCTAACCGTAACCAGGCCATATCAACAGCGATAGAAGTTCGAAGTGCATTGTTGTAGTCGTATCCTGTGAATGTATTCTTCCCATACCACTGTTCCAGGCAGCCACCTCTTGGATTCCAGTTAGAACAAACAGGCTTGCTCTGTCACAGTTGACGCCAAGCAAGCAACCCGAGCGAGCGTGTTTGCGTATTCCGGTAAGCCTCACGAGTTTTGGGTTAGGCGTGCACCGGGACTTGGTAGCTGGGGCTGTGCCTCGCGACAACTACTAAGAGCTGTAACAGTTCGACACCGACGTCTCTTACACGGAATTACTGTTAAACGTACACAATTTAGATACACGTCTGTGATCCAGTGTGATTAGTCGTCGAAGTGTCTACGCGAGGCAGAAATGGAAACGGAAGATCAGCCGTTCGATGACAACGCTGGTAAATAAAACAATCATCCAAAGAACAAAAAGAGCACGACAGGTTGAGTCTCTCTGGACCCAGCATCCGCCAAGCGAGGGTTAAACACTGGGAGCACGGAGCAATCGTCAATTTGCATCTTATGAAAGATCCGAAAGTATTCCTATTCCCGAAGCGAGTCGAGGGACACCTGATAAAGGAACTGAACCTCAGCCAATATCGAGAGCTGAGTTCCCTGCAACCGGTGCATCGACAACATTTGACACTGAATGGGTTACAGATATTCAAGTGGCAGAAATAAAGGAGAACAGAGTGGAGGGACGGTAGCGCGCGAAGAAAAGGCTGTCGTTAAAGATACATACGTCCATCGGGAGCGCGAGGAGGACTCGCTCTCAATTACATATTCATAGGGTTTGAAAGAGCGTGCCGGACGGGGCGTGGATAGCGGGCGAAGTCAATAGAAATGAAATATCAATGCTAACTCCTTTGGCCCGCGTGCCAACCACGTCTCCAATATGGGATCTAAAGTGTTTTTCGATATCTTGGGAAATTCCAACGGCAGGATGCGGCCTTTCTTCTTGATTCTATTCCCCGACCTGGGCGTCTATCTTCAGCATAACCACGTTCCACGGCGCCTCTACTTTATCACTGCATCCGTGACAATCGGGCGTGGTTTCGAATACTTATCCGTAGTTGGAACTTAGAAGAGGAAGTGGACCAAGTTCTGACCACCGTTTTGTAGGCACCATGTACGTATAAGAGTGTATTAAATGTGCAGGTCATAAATCGAAAAATTTGCAAGAAAATTCGATTCGGAGTTTTGCTTCTTCTAGAGCTTCGATGTGTGCTTTGCCTTGTAGCGATAGTGGTGGGTTATCGCGGGTGGCATATCCGAGCAGAGGGTGGTTCTTTTTTGCAGAAATAAATTGAAAATGTAGAGTAAAGTTTTTTGATATTATTCCCCTCGTTTTCGAGAAAATCGAATTTGAAGATTCAACTGATTAAAAGTTAGTTCATCGTTTTCGTATGATGAAAAGAGTAATTTCCTTTTAATATGCAAATAACAAATATTAATATATAATGTATAATGAGGATACAGAACTTGGAGGATTAAATTAAAAAACTGGTGTGTACGAGAAAATTTGTAAAAAATGTGGTGTGTTAGCAAAAATATAATGCACTTGATAGTTGTAACAATATTTGTTAGAATATATACCACGGTAATATTTTTCGTTTTCTGGCGTAAACGATGGCTGCGAGTATTTCAGTGCAATATGAAACAGCTTTTAATTTGGGGAATCACTGAAGCTTTAAAACAAGTAACGAATGCTCGTATTGAAAGCATTTAATTGCAATTAATCACAATGATGAAATGAGTTACGTCATGAAAGGTTTTGTTAATTCGATTCCTATCACACTCGCTGAACTTTCGCCATTAACGATGCTTTTATTCAAACTGTAACTTCAACGCGTTTAAATTAAACAAAAACACCGTATTCTAAGCACACGCGAATTAAGCCGAGGTTTTTAATTAATAGACGCATACGTAAATAAAATGAGGGCAACAATGTTTATTTTCGTACAATGCGAAATTGAAAACATATGTATTTGAAAGCAGAATATAAATAGTGAGTAATTAAAATAGTATATATACTTCCTAGTTGTTAATAATTACTGTTTAACCAACTTTTAATTGCAAAGTAATTTTCTATCACGTTTAGGAAGGTTTAATTCAAATGTTCCACAAAATTTAAGAATTCTACAATTATTTATTTCCCGATCATAGTTTTTCTCAATGTAATTATTCACATCTATGTAGAAGATATTACTTGAAATCAAGTAGAAGTCAATGAGAATTTGGGACAAATGTTTTGAGAAATTTCTGCGCGCATCAGGGCGACTGTGAGTAGTAAATACAAATGCATTTATTTTTCTGTGTTTGAGAGTCAGTTTCTCAGTCAGTTCATAGTTTCCGTTTTGCTAGTTTCGTAGCGAGTTTTACACTAGAGAAAGTCCTGAGGGAGTTCAGCAACTACAGATGGAGAGTTCCAGAATATCCAAATGGAGAGTTACAATAGAGAGTGGTAGTTTCCCCGTATGTGTAGTTTAATAAACGTATCCACTGCATTATACTTCAACCTATGTACATACTGTAATTATACAGGATAGTTCTGGACAAAAGTTCAGTAGCTTGGGTGGTAATAATATCGATCATAACGGGAAAACAAATTCACACGAGTATCTGACAAATTTCGAATGACGATGGGAATAGAAATGGTTGACCTTGTAAGAAAATTATTATGAATAAATAGTACAGAACGAAGAATTGATTACTGCCTTTAGTGATACTTAAATGATATTTTATAAAATGAAGATAGTCACTCACTTTGGTGGACAGAAATATTTCTATCGAATTAAAAACAGAGTTCGTCTCTTTAAAAAAAGTATAAATCTTTAAAACTTAATTCTAATAAATTAATTCTATCATTACGAATTATGACGAAAAATGGATGGTAGCGTATTTAGTACTGGATGAATTGTGTAATATTGATCGCAAGAACTTTAAGTAAATAATTAACACGTCGATCATGACGAGTGCGCGAAGAAAGTGGGCACACTTTCATTTTTCAGGGACTATTTTTTTATGAAATGGGGCCATATTAGGTGGTGAGAGTAAAATAAATCGCATGTTGAAAATAAGGGCCATCCTAATGATACACAATAATGAGGTGTTTCTATAATCTGAGCAAGAACTTGTGACCTATCTAATGAATCCCATTTACCATACAAGTATTCTTATATCCATTTCTTTTTACATTAATAAGAAAGTTAATCGTGTTACAATCCTCGTTTGTGCAACATACATTCAACCACGTGCCCTTAATAGAAACGGGTGGTATAAGATAGCGTGTACTTGTCTGTCCTCTATACCCCGGCCCAGCTTTCAGATTATAAACATATATTCAGAGGCTGACTTTATCTGCATGTCCCATAGACGGATAAGGTGCAGAACATCATTGTTGTGTACGGTATAGGTATGCAGGCGTACATGAAAGCAGCTGCACGCATAAAATGCACACGTCCAGTAGTGGGGAATCTCAAAGGCGCGTTGCGACCTCTGCATAACGATGCACCCTCCCTGAATGGTAGCACGGATGAAGATGGTGCTCGCGCTGCTCTATTGTTGGGGGCCATTTAAATATATTTCATCGGGAGCGACGTACACGAACGAAGCAATGTTCCCTTTTGGAATAAGCATTTTACAGCAGCTCCAGAAAACGTGTGCATCGTTCGCAGTCTTAGCTGGGGCATTAAATAATCCAGGCCATGGTTCACAGTCGACCAGATTCCTTCCTTTCTGTGTCCGTTGCCCGGTGTCCTCTTTCACGGACACTTGAGTTAGAAAACTGAGATGTGAGGTGTACATAATAAGTATTAGAATATATGAATCTCAATTTGCATTATTACATTCTACGAGAGAAATTAACATGCAACTCGATATTATTTTTGTATCGCGCGAGGAGGATGGTGTACCAATATGGAATTCTTTTACACCAAACAGAACCTATGGATATGTTTGCCTTACTTTAACTGATTAGATAGGAATACTGCAATATAAATTTTCCAATACAGAAGAAAAAACGAAGAGAACACATTTTTCAATATAATACTTTCCTTGGACTTTGTATAATAAAGTAGTAGAATATTTGGTAACTTATGTTGTGATAAAGTGAAATATTAATTTTAGCTGACAAAAATGTAAATATCATACAACGTTAACACTTTTCTAATAAACATGGTGCTCTAGTTTAACAATTTATCTGTCGGAATTAGCACAGTACAAACGTCCCATTTTGACTTCACAAACGGGAACATTGAGTGAACTTACAGAGTAGATCCGTTTCTAAAACTCATAAATAGTCAAAAACAATTGATTTTCAAAGTTCATGCAGCGACTTACCGTTTGGTGGGAACTCATAGAAGAACGCAGATCTCGGACTCAGGCAACTGAAACATGCGAAAGTTGCAATTAAATTATGCTAATAATTAAAGGCGCGATACTACTTAAACTTTCTAAATACTAGCAACTATAAACCGGGTCAGAGTGTTTCACATCTCTGCAATTGTGTATAATTCATCACGTCTGTAAAGTATAAGAACTAATGTGATACCAAAGACATTAACAAAGTATGAAACAATTTTACCAAATTTTATAAAATGGTCATTAATGAAAATAATGATATTTCAGTGCCACTGCACAAGCTTCTACACCTGTATAATGCTCTCGGCACCTTTCATTCGAAGAAACCCCCCAGCACACGCTGATTTGGCGAGCGACGTACGCAAGGGACAGCAGACGATTGTGCATAGACGCAACACTCGGTAGTGTTTCGCAACAGCCGAGCTAGCTGTCCTGTCCTCTTATCGCGCGGTATTTGTCCAAGAATCCCAAGCACCTATTCCTCGGAGAAGAGGAGAGAACAGTGGATCACGGTGGAATGCGCGGGCAATGATTTCCGGGCGAGGGTCGCGTTCGACACGACTAATCGCCATATTGACTGGATCGACTCGGTCCCCGTTCCATCGATCGTCCCACATAGCAATCCGACCGTGGAAGTAGAGTCCCGCGGAGGGTGGAAGCCCGCGCGAAAGGAAAGGGAAGATGGAGAGCGCAGGAGGGTCGACAGTTCACATGCCAGAGAATCGGTAATAGATGGCAATGTATCATCCACGTATCCTGATACACTGCTCCGTAATACTAACCGCATACTAATAGCGGCCTTTGACGAAAAGCTAACATCTCAGCGGGCAAACTGCGCCGCAATTCCGGCTGGACCCCTCTGAACTCTGTCCGGGACCCCTCGACGCTTCCTCTGACCCTTTCTCTTCCCTCTGTCTCTCTCTTTGGTGTATCGACCAGAGATGATTGGGTCGAGTGGTCTCCTTGTCTGAATGGATTCGTAATTGCCCGACCAGATGCGTTCAAACGAACAATGTCCGTCATTCCAGTAGAAGACCGTTGCTAGTAACTGGTTGCAGTTTTGACGGTCAAAATGTGCGCAACGCTGGGTAATTGGACAACCCTGCGCGCTATTTCGCATGAATTACTTGAGTGGCCATGGTGAACGTCTAAAGGAATTTAAAGATGGAGCAGCACGGGTTGAGTACTTTCAGTAATTCTGTTCTTTTCTTATCGGGTCGCAATCTTTTTTTGTGCGAGATGATGAAAGGGATATATTTGTATTATGTTATGGTTAAATATTTATCATTTTGGTAATATTTGGATGATTGATATTAAATAATAATTAAATAGGAATAGAAGCACTTGTGGGCCAAAAATTCTGAAACTTTGTAAATATGTAGGCGATTGCCTCCTGATTACAATGTAATTCTTGTTTGCTGCCCAAACTCACTCGAAGGGTAATTTTCCGATTTTCTATTATAACTCAATGATAGTCATTTATCATGATTCCATGTACTTTGGAATTGTGAAGCTAGTATAATAACCAGTAGATATATTTATTCCCATCATATTTACTCCCTAATTAATTCCTTGCCTCTTCCTAACAGTAATACATTTCTACACATATTTCACAAAGAGTACACCTAAATTTCAAACCGTAGAACCTCGCCAATTTAATTTCCTCTGGATTCAATACACAAACCAGGTCAAGAAATCTAAGTTTAAATATTATAATTATAGAGTTATATGCGTTATACCCCTGCCGCGCGAAAGTAAGTCAGATGAGCCAGAAAGTTTCATTCGAAAAATTCCATGATAATTTTTCATCTCTAATTAAAAAGTTTCCACCAAGTTTGCTTTAAATCAAGATTTAATTAAAACTTTCTATTACAGTTTCATTCCCCTACATGTGAGGAAGATTCTACCAGCCCACGTGCGAGTATATGCTTGAAGAGACAACAGGCTATAGGCAGTCGATATCTTCCAACTACGAAGGCTTCCGTTTCATCGCAGACATTTAAATCGTCGACACGAGGCATGCGGATTAATATGAAAGTACGTGGGCGAACTTGATGGCGCTTCCAATGGATGTGGTATAAGGGTACGTTTTTCTGACCTGGCGACACATCGATAGTTGAACGTGGCACCAGGCGCTTGGACAGGGGCATAGAAACGGCACGTATCCACCATGCTGCATTAACGTGATTCGAGTATAATCACGCACGATACGTCTGTAATAACGAATGAATTTACGCGCGAATCGCGTTGACCATCATTACTCTGTCGAAATTGTACAGGCGTCCGTAGAATTTCTGAACTTGCCACAGGTCTTGTGGAGATTTTAGTCCGTACCAATATGAGTAATTGCGTCTCGATAGCTTTGCAGTTAAATAATGAATATGACTCCTTATTACTAATAAATCAATGTAGTGTATGGCAAAACCGAAGGAACAGTGTATTTAAATCTCTGTCAACGTCATAGTGACGTGACGTGACATAGCCACGTCAGCTGCAGTCGATAGTTTATGGTACCATTTCGGGTCGTTTATATGACATTTATACAATAAGAGGCATGGAAGGCTGTTTATTCAAGTTATAATAGAGTGTCAAGTATTCAGACAGACAGCTGATCTGGATAAATCAGTGATAATAAAAATCGAGGATTATTTAGGTAGAACCATTTGCATATCTCGATTGCAAAGATTTTGGATTACATTTCGGGATAATCGAGGGCAAAGAAGTCAACGCCCGCACAATCGTATTATCGATATCCAATAATCGACGCCTGAATAGCCGGCGTTTTCCTGTATGCGATATTTAATACGGTGGGCTTTCTAATTATCGTTTAATTAATGGTAATACATTACTTGAATTTCTGGTGATAAAAACATTAGAATATTTCAGACAAAAAGACAATTTCACAATCGTTGAAAAGTGGGGAGGGAACATACAGTTATAAGTTCCTTGATATCTTTTATTAAAATTAAGAATTTTTATTGCTGTCATTAACTGCATTGTTATTCCCAATTTAATTTGCAATTATGAAATGACACATTTTGAAGAAGTTCTTTGCACAGTAATCATTATTGTCGACGGAAATATTTTTTGGACACTAATAGGTAACCGTTACTGTGGATGGAAATATTTTTTAGTTATTAATAACTGTTATTGACGACCGAAATTGTTTTCGGTCACTAATAACTGTTATTGACGACGGAAATTGCTTTCGGTTACGAATAACCATTATCGATGACTAGAATTCTTTTTTCGGTTAAGAATAACTATTATCAATGACCAGAATTTTTTTGGTTACGGTATAACCAATTTGAATTACGGGAATTTTTTCGGTTACGGTATAACTATTGAACTACAGAATATCTGGAATGCGAACATGCTACGGAAAAACCCGGACTGGCCAGGCCGAGAGAAATAGTGGCATTCCACAATGTGCCAAATATTCTATAGTTAAATAATTATACCGTAACCGAAACAAATTCTAGTCATTGATAATGGTTATTCGTACCCGAAAACAATTTCCGTCGTCAATAACAGTTATTAGTGACCAAAAAATATTTCCGTCGACAATAACGATTATTAGTGACCAAAAAATATTTCCGTCGACAATAACGGTTATCGGTAACCAAAACACACAAGTCATAATATTTCAGAAAATTTATGTAGTATTTAATGAAGACTGACTTCCATTTGAATAATAATTAACATTTTCTCAATGATTTTTTTCGAACACATTTAAAAAATAACTGTTATATCTGGTTTGTGGTATTATCCCTTTTTTCAAGTTGATTCCTTTTGCTCTTGCCCCCTCTCCTCTGTAATAAAACAAACAAATTGCCGTCCCTGTCCTTTAATCAGATTAAAAATTAAATTCCTTTTTACTGTATACTTTTCCATAAGTTCATTATGGCCAGTTATATCCTTCCTACCAACGAAACAGTAAAACGGCACGTCGTCGGATAATGAGAGAGACGTGGCGAGACTTCTTAATATTCCATTAAAAAGACGTGCCAGAAGCAGTTGTAACTGACGTGCAATCGTGGAATGCATCATTGACCGTGTGACAAACGAGCATCACGCACCCGTGTGTACAACCGTGAATAATTAATACACCCAATCCATCTGTCAATCGAACACGTCTATCTCGACGCTAATGAATTCTACGACGATCGCCTGGTCCGTACCGTACGTGATAATGGGGTGGAAAACGTCACATTTCAGACCATTAGACGACGAAGATTCTGTAAAGCAATTCTTCCATACACTTTTGACACTGTAAGTTTCCTGCGTTTACTATTAAAAACAACATAGAAGTTGATGTACGAAGACAGGAGCCGTTGTTGCGGTGCATAAGCAAATCAGTTTTTAAGAAAATATATGTATAGTGTTTTAATCTTGGGGGAAGCCAAGTTGAACGGATAAAAATATTATTAAGAAAAATTTCAATTAATGCAAATACAATAAAATTCATTAGGCGATTATAAAAATTGTTTAAAGTATAAAAATCCAGTTTTCTTTTCTTTTTACAAAATCCTTCTTTTGGGGGTGCCAGAGAGGGTGTGCAATTGGTATAAATTATTATAGTATTCTTTGGATATAAACTCGTTTTGACTTCTACGCTATAAGTTTGTTACTATCCACACCATTTCTTTTTTAGTTCTGCCTTACGGAGGAGAGAAGAAGGCGGGGAGATGAAATGAGAATGAATTAGAGGAGCTTAGAAAGTACACACGCGAAAAGGACTTCACTCGTTCACTACATATTGTAGGTATATACTGGAAAAAGACAATAATAAAAAACATCACCCAATTGACAATCACCGAATTTAATGAAATTTGATACAGAGGTAGAGTAATTAGATTTGGATAGAGTTGAACATAATCGACACGTATTTTTTTATATCGGCTGATATTCATGTCAACGTCAAAGTTCGGAATGAAATACGTGTATAAATTATCTTTCACGAGCAAAAGGAATAAAATTATGCGGTTACAAAAATCTGACAAATTTCATGACAGATCATCAGGACGATCGCCGTTGAACAGCGTTATTGTATAATAATTACTCGTCGTGCAGCATCCACAGAATTAAGGTACAGAGGCGAATAATTAATTCATTCAAGCGCTCGTCAATCGATCGTTACCCAAGAATAATTAATTTCGGGTGCCGCTTGCGCACGGGAATTGGACAAACTCCGATACCCACTTATGTAATTATTCTACGAATATCGTCACGAATCAGTTTATATTTCATTAGCCACAACGAATCAAGAACGTGTTTACGCGATGGAATAAAAAATATCATGACCTAACGTGGTTATCAGTTATCCTTCCAAGTATGATAAAATTGATTTATATACCTAAAATCAAAGCTCCGCATAAGTATTCTAAAACATATTATTTATTAATTATGTAAAGTATATTTGACCAAGTCACTGTGTTATTTTTCGCCCAGACATGAACCTATTAATTTAAAAACATGGATTTCATAAATAGTACAGGCGAATTATTTTTTATTTATTCTTTTTTTCTAATATTAACCAAATATTTTAGCAATATTTTCTGCTACTGGGAACGTTTATATAAACTTTTTTCATTGCTATTTAATGCTGAATCCAACCTTGAAGTTTGATGTAAATAAAATAATATAAAAATAATAAGGAGACCGCACAATCCAAGCAGTTCTTAGAAAAGTATCTAAAAAAATATCTGTCGTCCCGTAAAATAAACAAACAATGTTTGCTAATTAATTAATTCCTCTATTTCATTTGTGAAACACGCCACAAATACAGACGCGTCGTGCTTCAACGTTCAAATGAAGCAATTCAAAGCCGAGTAAACCAGTTGCGCTTTAAACGCCGCACTAATCAGTTATATTTTGATCGTTAAGGCGACTAGCTGCATGTTTCGACTCCCAAACCGAGCAACTAATCGCACTTCAGCCGAGCCGTTTGGACTGGAAACGTTAATCAAAGTCTCGTATGTCAAAACAACTTCTCACGAGAGTTAGTTCTCTTTCAAACTACCAACAGCTAAAGCGAATAAATAATTATATGGTGAAATCGTTGATATTAGTACTCATATAATTAATATTAATATTAGTACTCATATAATTAATATTAATATTAGTACTCATATAATTATTATTAATATTAGTACTCATATAATTAATATTAATATTAATATTAATTATATATTTACAAAATAGGTAATTTTAATCTGCTTATAATATCAAATAAATCTTCGGTGTGCAAAAGTTCACACCAAAATTCCGAGACCAGTTCCCAATTAACAAACACAATAACTCCTACTATTACAGTCCATGCCAGCTGGTTGTCTACTCAAATAAATTCACACATCATCATGAATAGATCGTTCAGCACTATCACGGTCCAACAAAGTTGCAGAAGAACTGTTTGAGGTGAATCTAACCGGGGTGTCGCAAAAACGCGTTCATCGTGGCGACAAGAAGAGAATGGTATAGTTTCATGGGCCCAAAGCCATTGTTATTCGCACGTGCACGGAAACAGATAATGCCACTGGCAAGATAATGGAATTTAATAATGGCTTCCTTGTGTCTCTTTTTCCATTCACGATCCTCGGCTGCAGCGGAAGGCGAACACGAGCAAAGGTCTGCTGGTTAATTAGCAATTAAATATCAAGCAGCCTGCGCAAAGGTGCGCACAGATGGCATTTCGGGATCACTTAGGCCATTTACGCAACGCGCAATTACGTATAACAAACAGGCCATGGCAGTTAAGCGTCGGTCGTGACTGGTTACCCGACTGAGCATTCAGAATATTAAATCTGTGACACCTTACAAAGCGAGCTCTCACATCTGTGGTGTCAGTGATTTTAATTAATACCTTTTTAGCACAGGTTATAAGAAAAGAGATATATGCAATTAGGTGTTTTTTTTTTTATATTTATGACGACACGGAGTTTCGAAAAGTGTAATACATTTTTAAAAAAAAGTGATCAATTTCTTTTATTTAGAGTGTACTTGAGGAGAATAGAAACCTTAACTTAGGAAAAATGCAAATTGGAGTTAAGTCACTTTTGATTTTTTGTAGAACTTATTAACTCAGAGTGTAATCTCCGAATATAGTTGGAAGTAATATGTGGTTGATATTAGAGAAAGTAAGATTTTTCACACCAAAGATAAAAGAATCATCCTTTTCTTATTTTTTCTTTGTATAGTGCAAGATCCTAAGTAAGAAGTAAGAGAAGATATTGCTTCCATATACATACTTCTACACTTAAGGTAGGCTGTTACTACGCCTCGCCTCCCCTAACCTCGACGGAACTTCTTTTCGCACTCACATCTAGGCTCGCGTCGCCTCGGTTTTTCCGTACGTGAAGTTATCTGAGTTTGTCTCGGTTCATGTGTTTGGTCAGTTGCTCAGAGAACCTCTTCTTGTGCGGTGGTATTGCATCTACTTGCACTACGCCTCGCCTCTCTTCCTGAAAATATTCTTTAGAAAGAATCCGCGGCTCGGAGTCGCGCTGAAGCGAGGCTAGGCGTGGCGCAGTGTGTGTCAAATTGTCAAACTACATAAGGAAAGCATAGAAAGAAGAAAATGAGCTGAGGCGAGGCGAGGCGTAGTGAGAGCCTGCCTTTTTTACCCTCGAATAATTTCCATACCACAATTTCTTCATTTTAAATTATATTATAAAGGGTGCCTTCAGCTTTGGGTTTAATAGGCAATGCAATTTTGAGGTCAAAAGACCCAGTCGACATAGATATATTAGATTATTACTGAAAGAAATCCTCACCCCAGAGGCTAAAAAAAATTGTAATAAATAACTCAAGGATATTGTTTCCTTACAACGCTGATGGTTTATTTTAAAAGTTGCTCGAATTCATATCCAATTGCTCGAGCGATGGAATAAATATTTAATTCAATCCCATATTTAATACTAACTAGTAACTACTAAATAATAGATATTAAATATTTTTTAATAATAACTACATAATAAATATTAAATATTTACAGTAGCGTGTATCGAATCCACAAGAAGGGTAATTGCAACATTGAGAACAATAAGAGACTAACCGACATTTTCTTACGAAATTCAGTTAGTAGCAGTAATGTACTGCAATTGTCTGTATGAATCATATAAAATGGGAAAAATATTTTTTCAATTTAAAACATTTCAATTTTGCATTGAAATTTTGTGTCTGTGTGCACCACTTATTAAAATTAAATGGAAAATTAATTGTCTGCATTAGGAACCAGTTCGAAAAATATCAGAGGCTAAAAGTTATGACTGCAACAACGCCTACAAATCAGAACACTGTTGAAACCCTATTTTTTCGATCGCTTATCATTAGTCCGTCGTTGCTCTCGACGTCTCAATAATCAAGCAACATTAGTACAATTTCTTACCTTTGATAAGGCTGTTGGTGTGCACCCGGTGTAATCGCAGTAGTATTCTGCGCAGCGAGAGCGAGTTTCTGTTGTCGTTGCTGAAGCATCTGCTTGCTGAAGACTCCATATCCGAAGCCATAGATTTCGTCTTCCTCTTTATCGCTGAGACAGCTGGAGGGCTGCACAAAAATTCAGAACATTCTTTCGTTTTGTCTAGATCACATCTTTCCATGAAATAAAATCAAAGCAAAATCATTAGAAATTGCCTTGTAATAACCTACTTCATTTTGTATTTAATTACAGCTTGCTGATTTAATTACGGAGACACGAGGCGAATTAAGTTGAACGAGAAAAGATCCACTTAATACCCAAGTGGTATTTCGCATCGTAGGATGCAGAAAACGCTTTATTAACTTTGCAAGTTTGTGCTCCGTGGATCTTAGGGAAAATCGACTTCAATCGAGAATCGATAGGAAACTCGATTAGCTACGGGTAAAATCTGTGTAACAGACAATAACCAATTTAAAGCAGGATCGATTGGTCTGCAGTATTAATCGCCTTAAGCCACTTCAGTAAGTTGCTCTCAGAAGACGCTCGATTCTGCGATGCAAAGTGTCTGGTCTTTGTGAACAGCTCAACGATAAATCCCTCTTATAGGGTACATGACCCAAGTAACCGAAACCGATTTACTTCTCCTCAAGTTATATTGTGCGAAAATCTAACACACCTCCTTTCATCTCTTAACTGAGAAGGGCGAGTTAATTCCTCATTTCCCAATACTTTTACATTTGCAAAATAAATGAGCTTCGCTTCACTCTTGTTTCTGTTCTTTTGCCATTTTGAAACCACGTGGCTAGTGAATTAAAATAAAAGTTCATCTACTGCTAGTACAGCAGTTTTCATAAAAATTGCCACACAATTATTTAAAGGTAATATAATCGAGCCTTCAAGTACAAACGCAATAAGAATTCTTCACAAGTGAAACGTTAACTGTTACAGTTTTTCCATGTTATCTCGCGTAAATGAATCTCCGAACTCCATAGAGGAAGCAGTGAACAAGGCGAAATATAAAATAGGTATAATTACATAACGTATGTACCAGGGATTTCCAACGGCGAAGGAACAATGGAGGGAAATAAAAGAGGGCCGTAAAGGTAAATAGAAAGGACAGAACGAAAATCAAGGAGAGAGTTAGAAAGAGACGGATTTACTCACCGAGTATTTTCCAGGCACGTAAATGGGCTGTGAATGACTGGTGGTGAGTTGAGTGTTGGGCATTCTGGGGGAAGCATTTGTTTCACGGCGGCGTAGCTCCTCGAGCGGCTCTAGGACGTCTCCGTAATGTGTTCTGAAGAGGTCTGCATACCTTGAAGCAAGCCCTTCCAAGTATCCCCTCTCACCTTCCTGAAACAGGCATTCGAAAAAAATAAAACGTCAGAGGGTGTTCCTTCGCATACAGATGTGTAACGCGGTACAGTGACTCCTATTGCCAGTGCACGCGCAACTATACGGGTCAGAGAGAATAGCTAATCGGAAAAGATTGCACGGAATAAAAAAAAGCAATAATGACATTTTATGTAAATCGAAATATTTTTAATACGAAGGTTATTTGACAGTAGTTTTCATTTTCGAACATTTTCTTCGTGCAATGTTAATTGATTTGATAAATATAATTTTTGTTTTTTATTGCTTAGGTGTCATGTTAAATACAGAGCTTCGTTTAATTTTGCAAATTCTTGTCGAATTTTTTGTGTTGCTTTAAAGAGTGTAAACTTCTTTTTTGTGCATTTTGTCTTTAATATTTAGAAGTAGATACAATCTACGATATCTGATAATTTTGAATACTTAGTTATTGTACCACCGTGATTAATCCAAACTCAGATTTTAGGATAATGAAACACTAATAATCTGCAGAAGCTTGTTGTATTATTTGAACCAGATCACCGCCAAATGTTGCAGAATACTAGCGCGCAAGTGGAAGTAGCGAGTACTAGTCAGACGCGCCGGCTAAATGAAATTGTACGCATTCGTACATTTATCCAGTGATTCTTTAAAATTGATTGCTTCGGAAACGAAGACCTCTACGAAAACATTTATAGTTATATTCGAAGAATCTTTCAACTCGTGAAAATTGAAAACGAGTTTCATTACAAAGATTTTTGAATATAAATAATTATCAAGAGAAAGTTGTTTATTCCTCTTTTAAAAATTCCGTAAATGGTGGTACGTTGTTTACAAAACGATTTAATAGTTTCGAGCAGGACTTGTCAAATCAATCAAAAGGCAAGATCAAAATATCAAGATTTACTCGATTCGGTATTTATGACTGTTACTGTACTGTGAGATAGACGCAGGTGTCAATAAAGCAGACAAGGGGATCACCAGAGCATGCACTCGTGCCATGTAATACGTATTGGTTCGCGGGACGTTCCATGAATCGAGGGTTGAATAGACCCATCAAACGCAGGGTTAAGCATCAAGATTTTTGTTACGATGTACAGGGTGTGAAAAAATTATATTCCACGGCTTGTACAGGTGATTCTATGCCGCTGGATTGGTGGAGATCAGAAAAATAATAAAAATTCAATTATGAATGTCTTAAAAGATCTGCTGATATATTTTTTTAATTTAACAATTGACTGCAATATTTTAGAACAATGTGCCACTAAATAAACCAATAAATGAAAAAGCGCTATAAGTGTCAAAATTAAAAAAAAAAATATATATTCTACGTGTCAATGGTAATAATATAGTACAGAATTTGATTTGTGGCACTTAAAGTGTTTTTTACAAAGGCTCTTGAAATGAAAAATAAAATTCTTTCCTATCCCAAAAGTGTCGGACACTTCGTCCATCTTCACGCAGAATTCCCGTATGTAAAAATTATTTTGGTCTTCTATATCCTCTACCTGTGTAAAAGTACAGGCATCAGCTGATTTGGGAAACACGAGAAGTATTCCAGGATAAGGCAAGTTGGGCAAACTATTTAAAAAAAAAAAATGAAAATCGTCGACGAAATTGAAGTTGCACCATCTTCTGGGATCGTCCGAGTTGTCAGGAAAAGGGGAGAATATTCGAGATGCCGGAATTGTTTCGAGTTCCTGACAGCTCCACCTTCTTCCCTTTCTCTTCCAACCCCATTCCTCTCCTCGCGCGTCTTTATCGATAATCCGCGAGTATTAATTAGAATTCCAATCTACCAGTTTGATATGACGAACCCCATTGCCTCGCACTTCCCTGCAGCCCTGCTTCCACCTTCCCCTTTCGCCACCCCCACCCCTGCCGCCCCGTTTTTCTCTGCCTCTCATTTAGCTCTCATCATTTTCCTTCGATGGCTTAACGGTCAAACTGAAACTTTCGAGGCGAGAGGACATAAAGGGGACGAATTTTCCACGGCAGTGTAGCTCTTCGGAACTTTCCTGCCTCGAAATTAAAATTTCATCCATGAACGGATAATCGAGGAGTGATTAAAGCCCGTTTTATCAATTCGACCGATTTCCTCGGGACACGACTCATTCGATTCTGTTTCATGTCGACCCGCCCTTTCGATAATCCCTAACAAGTTTACCGTCGATACTTTCCTTTGCTGAAAGAAATGCTTCTTGGATGGCAAACCATTGAAGAGGCATTTCCGTGTTTTTTATCTCTCTCTCGAGGGGCAGGACCAGCGATCGTACTTTGTGAGAGATGAAGGCACTTAACTTGTACAGCTTCTCTGAATGCTGATTGGGGTTATGATTATCAGACGTTAAATGGGAAATGTTACGTTAATAAAAGTATTCTAAATGAAAATTTTAATCACGTGGCAAACCGCTCCAACGAACAAAAACAATGCCTCAAAATTTTTGTCTCCAAAATTAAACAGAAAAAAGGCATTTTAACATATTAGATTCTTAAGCGTCCTTGGATCACGGGAACCCCTGGTCTACAGCTCATTTAGTCCATTGGCAAAGGTATCCTTGCATAGAAATTACGCAAAAGAAGTGACTTGAACTTCGTACATTCCCCTATAATTGCAATTAAACTATAATTCGACTCAAGTCTTTGTGGACAAAGAAACACATAAAAATTTTCATTTAAAATCTTTCATGAACTCTAGACATGCCCACTACCTCACACGATTAACTCAGTATTGAAATGAACTGCCATCAATCAAGAGACCTAATCGACTGTACCACCATCAGAGTGTTAATCTCATCAGCACGCATAATCCTCAGAAAAGTAACTTACTTAACCGGAGCTGAAAACAATCCCTGTTAACTCGTCGCAATCGTTTAGACAGGCTGTCGGCTAAGAAGCCGAAGGATCGACCAGTAGAACATAGAAGATAAGAAGGAAATTGAAAAGTCAAGAAGCTGTCCCTCTCCAGCCGCCACTCCCTCGCTGGTGGAGTTTAACCGCATACTGCGAGACCGACTTTGCCCACCGTCTCTTTCACCGTTTCGCCCTTCTTCCTTGCTCCCCAGCTCTCCTATCTTTATATCTCCGCTTCGCAGCCCTGCTTGATCGTCACGCGCGCATTCTCCTCGCCACGAGTCGTTTCAAAAAGTTCCGCGGCATTTATATACGCCGGCATGATTGCAAACGCAGCGCCACGGAATGGTGTTTCCGATAAACTTCTGCCGATTGAATCCCGGAGGCTTGGAGCTGTCGCCTTCCGACGATTCGGTAGAAGTTTGCATCGGTAATAAATTGCGTGGAGCGTAGAAATTTAACAGTACCTACGCGAAACAAGACGCGGAAATTGAGATCCGTAGGGGAGAGGTGCTATAAAAGGGACACTTTTGTTTAGCGTCCATTTCTGACAATGTCGTTATAGGTATTTAAAAAACAACTACATCGCAAGAAAGCGTGTTTATTTCCCTTCGATATAAAGTATATTGCAAACTCATGAATTATAATAGAAAATAACAAAATCTTCGATTTACAAAAAAGTGGGAAATGTCCCTTTTACGACTAGGTGGTTTTAAATGGGACAGCATACGTCATGAAAGGGACACGTTAATAAAAATAAACTTATTAAGTATTACAATTATAATACTAAATCTTAATAATACAAATTTTAATGATATAACACTTTAACACTTTGTATATACCTTGATTTCAGAACACGACACAGAACATTAATGAAAATTTCACTTTTACTGCTGAAAAATATCAACCGTGGATTACTACTCTGTTGCAAGTGAAACCGTAGTGAAATTTACCTTAAACGACTAGGCACTAGTGTTGCATTAAACAGGAAAATAACTTGCATGTGTAATGCGTTTAGAATTTTGGAAATTCAATTTGTCCCTTTTAAGACGTGTCTCCTTTATGGCACCTATCCCCTATCTAGCTAGTGACTGCGCAGGGAGATCAGTTGTAGACGTACTCCAGCGGACACAATTTGGTTTGTTTGTTACCTAGCAATTAAAACCTCGATTTTTCACACCTGCTAAGATTTATTGCTAGTCACATTGTCCACCAACAAGCGTCGCTTTTCATTTGCTTAAGCCCATAGCGCGAAGTAGTAGGCAGGCGTTTCACGATAATTGAGTGGCCTGAGGGTGATTCTCTCGGCGGGATAGAGGACGGAATTATTTTCGGATAGCCCTTCAACGGCCGTTGCACCCGCCATTAGTGCAGCCACAGCCCCCAACGTATTCATTCCCACCCTCATTATTTACATATACTTCATTTGCTCGCCTCTGCTTCCCTCTCTCGTCGATTACGAAATGTAATTCGCGAAAAGTGAGGTGAGCCGAAAATCGGGATCTTCTGCCGCCAGACGTCATTCAAATTCATCGTTAATCGAGTGCCAGGCCAGAGAGTAAACAACGAATCCCGTCGGACCGTGCATTTATTATTTTCCTCTCCAATTCTGCCGAACAGTATAGGGGTGGAAAGTGTTCTAATGAATCGTGGCACGCAGGAAATCGAGCCAGGGATTATCAATACTTCAGACACTCGTTCCATAATTTCGTACGAATTATTCCCTTTTTATGTATCGTCAGGCATACATTCTTTTTTTTTTAAATCAAAACTGGCTCCCCGCTGGGTTTCTCATCTTAATTACTCGCGAACAGAGTGAATCTGTTATTCTGTACTCAGTTTTATAAGTGACACACATTATAGCAGCACAATCTCGCGTTTCGTAAATATAATTTTCGCATGAAAAAGACATCAAGGAAAGCGAAGGTACAACAAGGTAGTGGCTGACGAGTGATGCGCAGCAGACTCCAAGTGGTCCAAGAGGGGCGCACCATGATAAGTGGAAGGCGGTAGATATCTAATTCCTTTTTTGCTCGACGAAAGTCTCCCGTCAAGATTTTGGCGTCAGGCTTGAGAGTCGTCATCTTAATCTCTACTTGCCAAACGAATCCTTCATTCTCCGCCATCTGTCTCTCCCGTCCAGCCTCTTTGATCTCCTATCCTCGTGCTGGCATCTTCTGTCTACCTTATCTCAGACGCTTATTCGGTAGTTCGACGATGCCACGAGGCTTCTCTTCTTTTTTATTTCAAGTTTCCTGCCCATAGAATCGCGGGATGTTTACGAGAACCTGTAGTTAAGGACGTCCAAGGGGGAAGATCGCGGAAGAGGAAGGGAAGAACGAGGCTCTCCTGATGTCACAGAGTGATAAAGCTTCATTATGGTCGAGAGACTGTGGAGATTGACGCGTACTTTGACCAGAATGCACATTCTTTGATGTTAGAATCCGGCAGAGTGTCCAACGATGGTCTTACTTTACTTATGCTCTATGGCCTGAGGATCCTGTCGAGACGGGAATAATTTGTGGCCCACGGAGTTTTCTTTCCTCTTGAAAATACTGTTTCATTCCGTTCTATCCATCTCGTGTCAGAACCAGTACGATTTTATAATAAAAGTTATCGTAGCAAGTTTTAGATATTCATGCAATTTGCGGGATTAATTGACAGTGTTAGATAAACCAGGAGGTCGATAATGGGGTAGCTATATAGCGATAGAGCTAGTCTTTACTTTGAATTATGCTGCCTTGTTCATCGAAGTACACATTGTGCTCCCTAGACAGATATCTTATCTATTGGATCGTATACTACGTATGCAGACGATTTTGCAGCAGATTGTCCAATAATAAAGATAGTAGAATTGCATGAAAATGTAATTAGAATGTATTAGATTGGTATAACAGAACGCAGTAGACACGTCTGAGAGCACAGCGACTGGAAAAATAAATTTTAATCGCAAAAATGTATTGCTCATTGTCCCGACAGTCGGTTCGCGGATACACTGGACCTGAGAGACTGGGAAGCTGTCAGAGGGTTTCTCTCGCTGGTGGATGGATGCGCTGCGGGTGAAAAATGAAGCTGCGGGGGTGTAAGTGAGCACGCATAGAGAGGGCGGGGGCGCGAAAAGATGGTTTGGACGAGCGTTTGAGTGTGTGTATGTGTATATATACGACTGGGACGAATGGTTAAGGAAAGAGAAAGACGGCGAAGAAGATGGAAAGTGCAGAGGAGGACAGAGGAACGGTATATGCAGGAATGGATTGTAGCATTGTTAAGTGTAGCAGCGCAGCCTTAAAAAAAGTGCTATTGTCAGTTTAGCGCGCGTTCCCCTATTCTAACCGGGCTTAAAGTCTTCGCACAGCCGGAAAAATTCCTTCTTTTTTCCCCTCTTTGCCTAATAGCTTCGTCCAACCTGCCTCCCATTTCGTCTGTTGTCTTTTTCACCAGTTTCTACGCCATTCTCTCCCCTTCCGGTTTCGCGCGCGAGATTTCCGGCATTGTAAATTCCACGGGAGGGAGTATCCTGTCGCGAGACGATAGTTTCATACGGCTGGTCCGCACCTTTGGCCGATTGTAATGCTGGAACCACTGGGCGAGAAACGTTGTAGACTGATTGTGCTTTGACAATGTGCGTGCAGGGTGGTCCGTTACGGGCGATAGAACTGCGAGAAGATGATTCTTTACTGGAAAATGTGTACTTATATTGAATACTAGCTTTACTCGGCTTTGACCGAAATTTAAATTTTGATTTTATTTAAAAATGCGTTTTTATTTTGTTTTTTTTTGTGAAAATAGTCTGATTCATATGGATTAGGTAGGCATAATGAGCTAGGACACAATGTGTCAAGAAATAGAAATGGAGAAAATTGAATTTGTCAAGACTACTGTCAAATTGAAATATAAAATCGGATTGTATCGAATTTCTAAATTTTTCACCAACATATTTTATGAAATAAGTTATATATTCCAAGATGAAGAAATCGCAAGAGTTGAGACAAATGGTTTTACGTGAATATTTTTCATGTCAACATTTTTGGCTTTTATAAAAGTGATATGGATTGATTTTTAGAATTTATGTAAAACTTTTCAAATAAACTAATTCGATGAAAAGCATGTCAAGCGCTAATGTTTGATTGAGAAAAAGGTAGAGCTAGATGTGCATCAAACTAATAAAAATGGTGCACGTCCAGGGAACCGTCAAATTTCTGGCATTGGCGTTTCTGTCTTGTCCTTTGTTGTCATCCCCCTGCCCAGAACGTGCTTGGCCACCTTTTTTCGTGCATTTCGGTGGCTTAGGTCTGATCAAGGCAACGCGGAGTCTCCGGAGCTCTCGAAGAAAGAAGCTTTTTAATCTTTCAAAGTGGAAGGACTGAGGCCACGATGGACAAAAATTTGGAGACTTTTTGATAGCCCGGCTACCCCGTTGATGTCTGCTATCTTGATGAAAACGTTTCGTGCTTTTGTTGTAAAACTCAACGTGAACTTCAAGGAGGAAGATTTCTTTCTATCATGATAATGTTGCTAAGCGGTACAATTTTTAAGTACAATGAACTATAAAAATATAATCGTTACAATTACTAGAACTACATAAATCATAAAAAATAAAAGGTTACTGCAGTATTCGGTATTATTAGTACAAATAAAGTATCTCTGCTCTTACAAGTACCTACATACTATAATTATTTTAAATAAATTCTCCCATTTTGAAAATACAATTAATGGGAATTTTATAAAATACATGTATACTTCCAAAGTATTTTGGAGTTATTAAAAAACGTAATTATTCTCAATTATTCTTTTGCATATAAATGCGTTTATATAAATAAACGAGCACATAAGTATAATACTAATAATATTAAATAATTTCTCTCAAATTCGTGACCCAGACCACCTAACAATTTTTTCATTCTAGTGATAAGAATTTGCAACATCTATGAGAAACTATGCAGAAATTATTTCAGGTGATTAACAGTTGTAGGGGGTATAAGTTTATGAGAAAATGTAATTCCACAGAACGGGAATAAAAATCGAACCGACGTTGTTTCGCTCGCAGTGAAATTCCCTTCTTCCCTTATTTTTCGTCCTCTTAATTCTCCGGCAGAATATGAAATTAGTCGCGAGCCCGTTCAGCGCTCAAAAATTGATTGCATTAACTATGCAGATATTGTTTGAAGCAGTAACGAGCATTCCTTCTGGCCCAAGTGGCCTAAGTACCGCGAGCCTATGCACGAATTTATATTAACTCGAGCAGAATGAGCCATTTTAATAATTTCCCTCGACTTCCAGCGGCCAATATTACGGCAAGGCCTGCTTAAACGGTATGGGCTAATCCAAACAGCTTCCTTAATATATTCTATTGCCTTCCCAAGTTTTATGAAACTGGTAGTTTCATGGAAAGTTTTCGCATTCCCCGTGTATCGAACGCGAAGTAACGCGCGTATTTGTACTTTGGTCGATTTAAAGATCGCATATAAATGTACCGGGAGTTTCGTAATTCGAGGTATAGACAAGTTTTTAAAATTAATTTGTTCAAACGGAATTTGTTCCTCCGATGAACAAAGTTCATTGTAAATTTCCTACTTATAAAGTAACTTTGGTAGCTCGAAAATTCTGTTTTATTTTTAAAGATTCCAGGTTTATTGGGAATCACAATAGAAGTTTTAGACAATTTTCTTTTTCTACTCATTTTTTATTCACGAGGGTGAAAACACTCATTAAAGTAGATATAAAGAAATTACAATACAAATTTAATGTTTATTAGGCTCTTAATTATGCAATCAAATTATTTAAATATTGTAGTACAAAAGAAAGTTCCTCCCTTAAAATTTAAACAATTTGATTGCCTACTTAGTTTTATAGAGGATGAAAAACCTTACATTCTTATTCTACCAATTAATTTATATCTACTATAGTTTCAAGATACATAAGAAAATAGGAAAACACAAATTAAGAAAAAGAAAACGAAAATTGTCTAATACTTCTATTAAGAACCCGTACACATCTGCAAAGTTAAAAAAAATGGAATTAACTGGTTATCGAATTGTTAGTTTTTTTTGTGGAATCACCAGTTGTTCCATTGCATCGCCTGTTACGAATAACTCAGCATGAACGATCGATATTCTGAAATACAAAATCTGCAAAGTGAATCGCGCCATGATTTAGCCTGCTATCATGCTGTAGTCACCCCATTACCTATTATAGTATTGTATGTGTAGGAAGGACAGGTAAAGCTCGAACGCAGGCAAACTTTTTAGCATAATACTGCCGTTGGTGTTATAAAACAAGAATTGATTGCACCATATAAGTGTCCACGCGTGCAGCAGCATTTTGTGGAATGAGAGCAATTCACAATGCAGAGGCGGCGCCATCAAAGGACACGGGGTGCACAATGGAGGACAATATGCGTTCTGACTGAGTTGTTGTTGTCCCCCAGTTGCTCCACCCTTTCAATTTTATCGAACGACTAATGGGACAAGGGACTTCGACATTATCGCTAATTGAACGTAGGAGTGAAGACGCGAGGTAGGGACTAAAACACTAACAACAGCAATTCGTACTCTGAATACATCGAGATAAATTTTAAAATGTAAAATTAACCGTGTCAGGGAATTCCGAAGACAAACCGTGGGGATATTAAAAATTAATAGTTTCTAAAGTCTAAAAGCTGTCTGGTCGCTATTAATTATTTACAAATCTTTTTTTTTATCAACTGCGATCTCAAATTCCTGTTTAAACACATTATTTCCTCTTATTTCTAGCGAATATTGCAATAGTTTATTAGTCTCGAAATTAATTGTTCAAAATTACTATCGACTAACATCTAAATGGTTTCCCGTCAACCAGAAAAATTGAAAACGAAAAGATTGAAATAAAAATATATGTCGTATATTATCCACTTACATTTTCGCCCTTTCGCGTTCTACCACTCAGTGACAGCCTGTACAAATATTTCTACAAAGCTGTATATTTTTCAGCTGATATTATCTCCAGCAGCGATATTGCTTACGAGTTGACTTAGCAGAGAGGCCGCTGAAAATCATTCGAAGACGAGCCAGATCTCGAACACATGGGTCCAAAAAGGTACGAAGTTATAACTTTGAAGGAAAAACCGATCAGATCCCTCGGTAATTGAAAGGTTCGAAGCTTTCGAAGGGGGGTGGTTCGGGGGGTGCATTCGTCGTTCCTCGGTTACGAGCGAGAGAAAAAGCTGAGGAAGGAGGGGGCGGCGGGGCGAGGGGCGCTGAACTAGACGCGACGCGGAATTGGATTGGTTTTTTACTAATTAAAATTTCAAACTTGACACCTGAATGTGCCGTCTTTAATGAGAAGCCGTCTGGTCGTGGGTTTCTCTCATTATTCTCGCGGGTGCCGCTTACACACTGCCGCCTGGGAGAAAAGGGGATCGAGGAAAAGTGGTGCACCAGGGACAAAGGGCGGAAAGAGACAAAGATAGAGAAGGTGTTGGTCACACAGAGTAATTTTATGCGCGTGCCTTCTGTTAAAATTTAGTTGCCGCGACTTCTGGCACCGGGCAATGAAAAGCGCGTGATTCGAGTTGATCTCTGTTCGCCCTGTGGAATTTATTGTTAAACTAAGTGTAAATTCGCTGCATGTTTGTGCGCCCTTTGCGCTCTCTTCCGTGCAATGACCAGCACGGATTCAATACGCGCACCGCGAAGGCGCAACATCAGATCCAATTATTACAATCATCGATCTATTTTCTTTTCTAAAATACTTGCAGAATGTTTCCAGGGAAATTAAATGAATTTGATCTTGAATATTTGTAAAATCGAAGGCTTGTAGACAGATAATTTCAGCTGTTCAATATTTATTCATGACTAGTAAAAATATAGAGACGGGTCTTGACGTGCAAATTTTATTCTCTAATTTTGTTGCGCATGTTAGAGTCACATTGAAAAAGCTTTACATACTGAGCTGCCGCGGACTTCAGGAACCCAAAGACACTTAACACTCACTCTTCATACCACCCTTGTTCTTCCTCATTTGAAATAGTGTTTTAATCTTTGGAATTCTCACTATATTTGTCACATCAAATCTTTAGAGAACATGCAACCAGAGCCGCCCTAGCCCTTAGCAGCCGGGCAGACTCTAAGGGCGCGTGATCCCATCAGATTTCGAAATTAAAAATGTTGAGATCTTTTCAATGGTGTATGTAAAAATCGCTGCACGTTCTCAAGTCAATAATCATTCTACAGACTTAACAGTGTCCTTTTTGTACGAAATGGTAGCTGCTATCCCTCGCAGTTAATAATTTATATGTTTGCGTACGGTTTATGCGTCGTGAAGAAACTTTCCTGCAGCAATTTAGCAGACTATACGAAACAGAAGAATTTTCGAATTTGAAGTTTCACGTTCAGAAAACGAGGAAACACGATGACAACTTTAAGGGCTGATTTTACCCCGGCAGAGTGGATTCTCTGCGTAAAAAATTGTTTCTCGCGTACTTCATCGTGCTTTACATTCCCATAAAGTTTCATGAAAATCAGAGTTTTCAAGACGCGACCCTTCCCCTGTTACTTCAGAAACAACATTATCGTAGTCCTGCACTTTTCCAATCCTCCCTCGTGTTCATGAGTTAAAGTTTCCAAACCCTACCCCATCTTCTACCCCTATCTTATTCCAAAAATCCTTCGAACACCAATACATTATCAGCTCGGCTGTAGTCCCAAGTAAAAAAAAACTATCGCATCAAAATTCTGTTCTTCACTTATATCTAAATACTACTCCAATACACGAAAAGAAATTGGTTTTAGTAAATAGGATTCCATTACACTAAAAATGGTCGTGAATCAGTTTCTGTATTATGGGACCATTCTTCGCAATGACCCTCGTGTAAGGAAATCAAGACAAAAATAGTAGGCCAGCTGAAGAAGGACAGTGCGAGCCAACGTAGAAATCAAAGGAGGACGTGAAGCACAGAGGCGCAGGAAGCGTGTACAGGCGAAGACGTTTGGATTTGGCCCGAGACAAGGTATATACAGACATATCAGTCGACACTGCGGCGTTACACAATTTGCAGGTCGGTCCCGTTGATTGTGCACGTAATGCCATTATCACGGCTGCTACCTTCGTCCCTGGAATTCATTTTCTCGTTGGTGTCGCGCGGGCTCTGTATTTACGTTTGCGACACCGTCAGGACTTCAGTAGCGGGTAAACGTGACGCGCGAGAAACGAGGAGCCAGTCTGTGTGTCGTAAAATCTTTTATTCTCGTGTACGAATACCTATCTACTTTGTATGAGTTGAGTGGAGTAGCATTTCAATTGCAGTAGTTTCTTCCGCCAGGATTGTTTACCCCTGTCAAGAGTAATTTCAATTTGTATCGACTTTTTTTATTAAAACGATGATAAATTTTAATATCGTTTAGGGTGGGTGGAGGAAGTTTTTATGAAACTTATCGTCGGTAAGTTTTCTGTTTAGTTGTATTTATTTGCTACAAAATTTTCAATATCGTAGTTATTCGAATATATTCATCATTCAGTTGTAGTTAAAATCTGAGGTGATATCGCGGTTCTTCGAAACGACATTAGAGGGATTCGGCCCACCCAAGCATTAATTTCATTATTGTGCACCCGTTCGTGTATTGGTGTGCTCGTTAGGAGGTTCCCGCCAGATACAATTACGAGGCAACGATACAATATGCATCCGTGAGCCAATGACGAACAAGGAAATCTGGAGGTACAGTAGCAAAACGTATTTACGCGTACGGTGTTCCTTGTTCCAGACTTCGTAAGCTGCCCTCCTTGACAGAGAGTCTTAAGTAATTAATAGTATTGCAGAAGCACTCGCAATATTAACATACGTCGTCGAAGAAGGCGTTGAGACGGTGAACGCGATTTTCATTCATTTCTGTCTTCCTGAGGCGAGGCAATCGTGCCTGAGGAACAATACCTTCCGCGTTATATATCTGTGCGAGTATCTGTCACAGCAGTTTAAATCTATCATTTATAATGGTGTTATGTATACGTCGTAGGACAATTGTAAAATCGACTTGTTTGTAAAAAGCATAGTCCTTTTGTCGAGAAAACGTTTTCACCTCGATTAGGCTGAAGGATCGTAGCCTTTGATATGCATTAGGGTGGCTCTTATTTTCGACTTCTGAATTATAAATTGAAAAAAATTTGAAAAATAAAATTTTTTATTTGAAAAATTAATTTTTTTTTTGAAAAATTAAATTTTTTTTTAGTTTTTCGGACTTTTTTCGAAAACCATCGGTTGCACGAAAAAAGTAATACAACATAAAAGATGCTCCTTGCCTGGATCTACAACTTTTGTTTGATATATGTTTTGATATAATCAATAACTTCGTGAATATTATATAAAATCGACTTTCTTAGCTGTTAACTAATTATTTAAATAATCGGACTCAAACTTTTCACAATTTTTTATTATTATTTAGAACTATTCTAGAGGGTGCCGTGAAGAAAATCTTGAAGGCTATGGTTCCTCAACCTAATTAAGGGAAAAATTATGTAAGAAGGCTAGGGTATTTAATAAATAAACGACTCACGGCTAATCACTCAAACCTCAGCACTCTAAGACTTCGTGTTCCTGGTGTTTACAACTCAGACCTACCAACGATACAAATGTACAGTATCAGGAAAGAAGGATAGAAAAACGAAGGCCAATAGGAGTAGTCGAACAGGCATTTCTTCTTATTCTTCTAAAAGGAACGAGTGTGCCTGAAGGTTCATTCGTTACTCGACGGGACGTTTAAATCGGTTAATTTTTTTTTTTCTTTACGACCGCGATTTTTGCTTCGTTCTGGTGTTCGTTCTCCTCATTGGGTCCCTAGCCGCCGCTTTAATGCGAATTTATTCTTCAGAGTTAATTACGCGACACTAATTTTTGCTCGACTTCGTTCGCCCTTACAAGCGGGCCTTGGTCATCCAACTTCCGCTCTCAACTTTCCCACGAACTCGCCTTAAACTTCTTTCTATCCCCCTTTTCTTCTGCTCTGCCGCTAAGACTGTTCGCGGCACTTGCTCTGAAATTTCAAGATTTGCCAAAGATTTACTGGATCGGCCAATTAGTAGAACAGCTAGCAATTTTTTCAACTGCCTTGTGGGTTGTAGCTGGCCCCTTTGCGGTCTCGTTTCGCCAACTTTCCCCGTGGATTAATCCGTAAGTAAGAACTATGAAAATATTGCTTCCCAGAAGTTTCCACGAGGAAGGTTTAAAATACTTCGAGGATCCTCTGACCGGCAAATTTCCAAAGTGACGAAGAACTGGCTACCGAGCTTTGTGAATGGAGAGAGCTAATTTCGTTTGACGTGGCTATCGCGACATTTTAATTAATCCTGTTTTTCATGAAAACTGGTATTTTCAATTGCAGTATTGATACATTAATGAGCGAAGATCATGTACCTCAATTATTTTCTAGAATTACTAATTAACAAATAGAATGATACAAGAAGCGATATTCTTGTACTATGGTGATATGAATCCAAATTTTAATGAGAAATTAATTGCATATACAAAGCTAGTGACACTTGGGGTCATAGGTGCAAGAAAATAAATGCAATAATTTTGTTTCAACTATTCTCTGTAAAATATGAATTTTCAATGTTTAAAAAATTGACTCCTAGATGCCTTATTTACTTGATTGATCACTGATTTCTTAATGATTCCCCTAATTTATTACCGATTAATAATACTCTTAAATTTCACCCTAATTAATAATACCCCTGAATAAACAATAATGAAACTGTCACGACATAAGAATGCGACGATTCATCTCATAGACAGTTGGAAAGATATTAATTCAAGATTCGCGTTCAAATCAAATTAAGCAGACTTACAAATTCATTACTAAGACTACCTATTTAGGTACTGAATCTGTCAAATACAATCTACTGTACTCCACCTCGCATCTCTCAAAGACACGCGCATTTCCAATTTCAAACATTTGGAACTAAACAGTAGAAAGGGTCCCATTTAATTTAATCATACCGTCCACGTAGAGTCGTTTCGCATTCCCAAAGAATATTTCAAACCACGAGTATGCATATTGAAGTCCCTAAAAAAAAAAAGAACATCCCAGACGTACAGTGAGTATGGAATCGCAATCTACTCAATATAATTCCATCTGCCCAGAAATCCAAAGGAAACCGCTACCGAAACCTTGCCCCCGACCTACGCCCCCAAATCCCCCGTTCCCGCGCGAGCCAGAGATATCTTTCCTATAAAGAAATTTCCATCGCTCACGAGCGCTGCACGTGCAACAACACCGGCAAGTATAGTCCGGGCATTGTGCACGCGGCTATCGATTCGCCGAACCTTGCCACATAGCTTCAACGGCCGAGTATGATGCGTTTTCAAGGTCTGAAATACTTTCCCCCGAGAGGGGGCGCAACCGTAAGTCCGTGTGCACGTACACAGGGCGGCGGGGCCGTGCATTTTTTAGAAAGCCTCGAACAGCTTCAGGCTGCACCGACCGGCCATTTTCATGTCTGAGATGCGATAGCGCGTCAAGGAACACTGGGGAAGATAGCGACGGAGTGAAAAGGATGAAAATATGCGAGGACCAGGCAAGGAGCGCCCCATCCCTTTTGGCTGCTCCTTCGAAGGGGTTGAGAGATAGGGGGCGAACACGGTCGAAAAAGGTCGAAGGGGACTGCAGGTGGGAGCGATGATACGTGCGTGGAATAGCTTCGGTGTTTTGAACTCCTCGGAGATTTAGTTTGCGAAGTAAGGGCCTTTGCTTCTTCCCCTCCCACTTTTATCCATCCCCCGTCTTTTTGCCTTCTTAAATTCCTTTGGTTCCTCGCAACTTATCTACTCTGGCAATCTTGGTGTCTGTCAAGGATACGCGATAGGTTTTACGCGGAGGATGCTGCGCTGCGAGTTTTCACAGCAGATTCGTGAATCTTTAAGGGGAATCCTATTCTTTGGGCTAAAAACATAGGGAAATTTTCGATTTTTTTTGAGGACCTAGGGATTCGAATAATCTGAAATTTGGACCATGTTTTTATGTAACTTTGAAGAAATTGTAGTTTTTTTTATTAATTTTTAATAATAAATATAGGAGTTATGCATGATCCACCATCATTGCCATTTTTTTACGCCAATTTTATAAAAACCAGCATAATCAGAATTCTTCTAAAATCTGATCTTCCACAAATAAACAATTATTTTCGTGCTTCACGACTGTTATTACAAAATAAATCTTGTAGACTACGTTTGGAAAATTGTGTTTTTATTTATTGACGAATAATCATCTGTATGACGTTTCTGCGAATCTTACGAATAGGTCAGCTTTCTCTTTCTGGCCATTTTTTCTGGAAAAAAGCAGCAGCCTTAAAATATCACACCGTGACGTGAGTTATCGTGGTATTTAATCATCCCCAATAAGCTGAAATCGCGCGGCCTGCGCGTTTCTCGCCCTTCTTTCGACCCTTTGCTGGTACTTTTTTCTTCTCTTTCCTCATCATGGCGTCTAACCTCCATTGGACCACATTTTTGGTCGGTTGCTCGAGGATCGTGTCCATGGTATGGCGCTTAACGACCCTTCACTGCGTTTTTCCTGCCAAATAATTAAGAACGTTCGAGGAAAGTCTATTGGACGAGGTACCGGCATGAATGCTGGACATTTTTCTGTAGAGCTTTCGGCTGGATAAGTGCTTTCTGTTTGAGTTTACTTTTTGGATGTAGATTTAATGAGTTTGCACGTATAAACTAAACCTAAACAAAATTGTTTGAAATAATTGACAAATTCGAATTATAAATTAATATTGTCTAACACATATTTAATAACTGATGTATTTAACTGATTTCATCTCTTCAGTTGGTTCACAGAATGAATCTAAAATTGTTTCAGACTAAAATTGACTCTAAAATTGTAATGAAACTTCCGAGCACTTAAATACAAAATTTTGCTTCTCGTCGTTCTCATGCGAAAAGCAACGACGCGCGAAGGAGACAATAGATACGTCGAAACATTTGAACTCGACAGCGATATTTAACTTTTATTGGAGGCAGCGATTCGAATACGATCGCTGCAGTGGCTGACGTGTTGGGAAGCTAAAGGATTTCCGAATCGTCGATATTAAAATATGGAAGGAACGTGTGCCGGGAATACATGAAAATACGGTAAACAAATATATGTAACAGAATTGAACGAGCGATGGTAGCGGCTGGAGATTTAAGCTGCTTACGCGAAAGCAACTTTTCACCAGAAGCAACTTTGCAGATTCGATCAGCGAAAATACTCTACGAAATTGTCAATCGGTTTCACTGCGCCACTTATTTACTGATCGCGTCACCCTGTTTGCGTGTGTCTACCCGGCCGCTCGGTATCTCGACAAATTCGTGCATCGCGTATTGTTGTGAATTCGTTCGTGAAACGCTGAAGCGACTGTGATATAAGAGTTGCAAATATTGAAGCTGCGTGTGTAGCCTGCAAACACAATTTCTCCCTTTTTAACATTTATCCTTTTGTTTAAAAGTGTTCGGGCTCGTACCTCGGATCGTTTTTCCGCTTGTGTTGCACGTTCTGCGGAGTACCGACGAAAGAAACTTTCATCCAAAAGAAGCATATAATTTTCAATACAATTGTACTCAATTATATTAAAATTAGCGATATTTGAACGGCTAAAAATTGCCTCCCAATCAATCGCACAAATTTAATTTGGCGCATCTAATACGCGACAGTCACCATTCTAACAAAGAAGCTAAACAGCATAAATTGGCGGACGAAGACAAGGAACTCGTAAGTGAAGGAAAGTGGATTTTGTGGGTTCGCCGCTTCATGACAGGATTTCTGGGGAAATCGTCGCGGCAAGTGCCGTCCAGGGAGTTTGCCTCGAGTAAACACGGTCTCAAGATACACGTTCGAAGAGCATATTCGAGATCCACGGCGTGCCAGCCACAAGCGCCGCAAGTTCATTGGGAAATCAAAAATCACGGCGTCAGGCTTTTCCTGTTTGCGGAGCAAATCAGTATCTTCGAACAGAAACTACAAATTACGTGTTTGATGTTCTTGGGAAATTTTAAGTCGGTGCTTCCTAGTCTTCTTTAAATTGCGATCCCCTTTTATACTATTCAAATAACCTGCGACCCCCCATATAAGGTAAAATAAATATTTCCTTCCTTTCATTTTTAAAAAATATGTGTCATATCATTAATAGAATATGGCAACGTAGGGGAGACCGGGGCTAGTTGGCTAATTTTTTACATATCTATTTTTTATAAATAAACCATTGGCATTTTGTTGACTTATTGTATACCAAAAGTTCACAAATTTACTTGGGTATACAGGCTTAATTTTTAAATTCGATTTAATTGAGCCTAAGTTATAGTTTTTATTATATTTACAAGAGTGAGTCCAGTAAGTCAACAAACCCCGGTTGCGGGGCTAGTTGACATATATGATGGGGCTAGTTGACTTGACATTTATAATGACGTTTGTAAGAAAACATAGCGGTATTAACAGAAATTAAACATTTATTTGCTCAAAATTAGGTCAAATTAGGCCTACAAATCATCATCTGAGTCACAGTTAATGCACACATAATAGTCTATATTAGAGCTGCTGCATTTTTCGTGAGCCCATCTGCTGCAACGTGTGCACTGCACCCAGTTCTCACCACAAATGCTATCAGTATAAGTTTCATTGCATACTAAGTATTTGGCATCATCTTCTGACTCTGAAAACGATAAATTTTTCTTGAATGACGTGGATGGTGCAGGACATTCTTCTCGGAAAAGAAATTTTCGACCGTTTTTGGCTTTATTCTTTTTCCTATCTTTCTTCTCAATCATTTTAGTTTTACGTGGACGTTTCTTATTTTGAATGTTTTCTTTTTCTTGCTGTAATGCTTCTTTTATAGGTGTGTCCGTTAAAATAGCTGGGTGTCGTTTTTTTCTCGCCTTTCTAGTGTTCTGTCGCGGAGCTGCTTTAGGAAATGGCCTTACCTGCTCAGGACTCAATATGTTTGCATTTTCCATGCTTTCAGGACGAGTAGGTAATTAATACGTTAATAACAGCAAAACTGGATAAAAAAGGGAAAAAATAATTTCCGGGGTTATTTGACTAATAGTCAAATAACCCCACATATGCTTAGTCAAGTAACCCCATCCGACATTGCTAACATATTAGGTGTCGTACGTGCAAACTTCCAAGCACCGGATAAAATACAATACCGTAAATCATAGTCAATGCATCACACTTACACAATATATTCATGAAAAAAATATCAGGCTGTACTTAGTGGACAAAAATACATAACTAGTCAAAACTGAAATATTTACTTACCGTCGATGTTTTTAGATTTTTTATTCCCACCGATACAACACGCGAGCTTTTACCACGGCGACACATGGAATGGCGAGCTAGTCATTCATATGTTTTAAAATCGCTAATCAAAGCACCATCTATTCTATAATATAATAGTTATGGGGAATTAGTCAACTAACCTCATTAGTCAACTAGCCCCGGTCTCCCCTACCGTATTAAAATAATAAGTGCTAAAAATCGTTACCTAAAAACAACCGTGGTTGAGAATCACTGTTCTGACGAGGGAAGCCTCACATATGGCCCTCGTTGGTTTCAATGAAACTTGTGCGAGATGATAGGTCTACATCTACAATAAGCGTAACCGTAATTGTAGCTACGAGCATTCAGCCAGTTACGAGAAAATTACATGTAAAGTTTGGAAAAACCGCGTAGTTCGGTACACGGTGATAATAGAAAAGTCTCGTGTAATTTTCGTGTGATGTTTGAGACACATAAAAAATGTCGCAAAGTCAACCCCGCTCACGGTACTCTAATAATAGAATTTAAAGTGAAAGTGAAATTTATTAACACTTTCAAAATGAAAGGAACTTGGAATAATCTCAAATGTGTTTTAATTATTGCGTAGCGTTTGTGCATCACGCGAAAGAATATGTACGTGGCATGTTTGTTTTTGGCCTTGCAAGTTCTTCCTGGGAATACTGTACCTGGCTGTTCCGCTGCAAAACACATTTGTCGATTGTAAATCCAGTGTTCCGCTGGTTTTGCAATCCCTACTGTTCCCCGATAGATATTTCGTTCACCCCCTATCGTGCCCCACAGGGTCACCCGGCTCGCTAGCTCCTCTTTTCCTCTCGCCAATCGACGTATGGGGGGATCCTTCGCAAAAGTTTACGCACCGTTGGAGTAGACGGCTGAATTTCCCCAGCGAATTGCGCGGATGTACAATGGGTAAAAAAAGTATTTGGACATCCAGTTTTCGCGTAATAACTTTGTGGGAAACGGAAGAGTGACGGTAAAGAGCACATTACTTGAAATCTTACGAAAATCTATACCTACGATGCAGGTTTATAGAAATCTTGATAATTATAATTCGATGTAACGAAACAACGTAAATGAAACAAGGAGCTTGTGTTTGTCGTCAAGAAGTTTGCAAAGATATAAATAGAAAAATTTATTGACGGTTGGTTTAAGGCCTTATCATACGAAATAGTTTTTTTGCTTAGGACCAGGGCCGAATTAGGACTTTTATAGACCCTAAGGTATTAAAAGATTTTGAAGCCCTTTTATACAGGATGATCAGTTCAACGCAATGTACGATTTCTGAAGTATTTTCGATAATTTGACTAAAAAGTGTTTCTAACAAAACACAGATTTTAAAATTCAGAAAATTTCTATGGCACCCACGGTTCTCGCGATACCCTAAGAACGTGCTGTTTTTTGGTTATTGGTTAATCCAGCACTGCTTGGGAATCGTAGTTTAGATATGGTCATGAGTTTTCGATGTTTTTCATATTTTTTAAATCCGCATTAACTCGACTGAACGAATATGATATCGCGCACTTTGTAAAAAGAAAACTGGATTTTATTCTTTAAATACATTTTTATTATCACCTAATAAATTTTATTGAATTCGCATTAAAAATATTTTTATCCGTTCTACTTGCTTCCCCGTGTGATGTACAATATGTATTCCTGCTGTCTGTCGTCTCATCGAAACTGGGGACTCTGCTTTGTTAAAATTTATTTTCACGCATATACCTATTATAAACAACACGAAATTTAAAAATTTGACTTCTGCATTGGAGGTCAGAAATTGACTTCCCCCGAGTGTAAATTTGATCGTTAACAAAACGTTACCCATTTCTAGAGTTTTCAAAAATATGAATATAGTATAGATTTTTCCGTTGTAAAAAAGTTGTTGCTAGATTACATATTTTTAATAAGATGCTCTTACTAACATTTCAAAATGGTTACCAAGAGTTATGTATAAGTGACTGACAATGAGCTTAGCAATTGGATTTGATGGTGTAATCATAGTTCGTAAAGATGAAGAAATATCCGAATTTTTACGATTTGTATTCTTGAGGAATCACGATGGAAGCTGCCATAAAATAAAATCAACCGATAGGTATTACTTTATATTCGTTCTATACTTATTGTATCCCATAAGTGATTAAATAAAGCATCACTACACTATGTGTAATATTATTTCAAGAAACGTCGGTGTATAAATACTTTTTTCACTGGCTGTACCTGTACGTTATTGAGTTGATTCCCTGGAGACGGTGCGGAAGTATCAGAGTCAGTGATTCAAGTGGAATCAAATCTGGCTCCGAGTGAAGAATACGGAAAATGTGCTCTCTACGAAAAAGTTAAAAAAGTCAGAAAGACTCTTCCAAGAACATATTGTATATATGTGGAATAAAGTTTTTGAGAGATATTAAGACTTTAAGGTTTGACATGGTTTTAGAGTACAGAGTGAAACTGCAGTTTTATTGAGCCATATTGTTTAATTATTAAATTCATACAAACGGTGCTTGGACATATTGTATTATGTCATTGTATTCTTTCTTGTTAGAATTCTCTGTTTTTACACTCTTTTCATTTTTTATTTTTAGTTATTCCCACTGTGACTTTTTTGGATTTTCATTATAGATCTTATGTGATATATCTAATCACCATCATTATTAGATTTTAGACACTCCATGTTGGTTAAGAACCAGTCCCTGTGATTTTCCTCGAAAAAGATATTTTCTTTTATGATTACGTTCATTATAAAATTACACAGTTGTGATTTCTCCTTTAGAATTTTGAAATACTTTAAGAGGAATAGGTAGGTAGGTATTTACATAAGCTCGAAGCTACGTTGACACACTGTAGGATTTGAAATTCTAAGAATATCTAAAGAATAATTAGAGGGAATGAAGAAAATAATAATACTAATGTGTAATTGTACTGTTATTAAATAAGTAAATGATTAAAGTGCTGTTGTCACATAAAACAAAAGTCAACTGCACTGAACTAAATTAAATTAAAACTAAATTAATATAATAAATTAATCAAACAAAGGACGATTGAGACAGTCGTGAAAATTCGTTGATGCTTCCATCTCAAATGTCAATAATGATAAATAGAATAAAAGAGCATAGAAGAAACAGTTGTTTACCTTCCCGTTATAAGTCACCTTCCTCTGTCTACCTTCCCATATTGCCAGTCAACAAACGCTAGTAAAGAAATTGTAAGCGTGTCATCGATACTTTTCAGCGAACTCTATCTGAAGAAGTGGTAACGTTCCTTTCATCTATATAGGGAAATTTTACTTCCGCAGTAAAAACACACGGACATTCGATATTCGCCCGAAGATGCCATAAAACACTTTCAGAAGAAATTACGATCAAAGGTGCTGCTTGCGCGAAATGTCCATAAAACGAATAGAACTGCACTTCACTCATTTATTACTTCCATTTCGCAATTGATTGATGAATTTTAAAAACTGTTCAGTGCATTTGAAGTGCTCGCGATTAAAAAAAAATAAATCATACCATAAATATCTACTTTTCCTCCTCTGAATACAGCATAACCGTGATAAAAAAGTATTTACTTGGTTGGAAGAAGTAAATACTACAAGTTTCGCAAAATGGTGTGCTAAGAATACGTTTGTACACCATTTTCTTATCTACCAATTTACTTCTATACAGAATGTAAAATTGTGGCAGTCCAATAAATTTTTACACAATTAAGATTCTTTAAAATCCTTCCTTTTCTGTAATTGTTGATCACATGGCGCTGTGATAAAATATAATAAATACTATATAGCATTCAAATTAAATAAATAAAATATAGCATTCCATTAAAAAAAGTTGTCCCTCGTGTCTCGTTAACCCCTCACCACATAACCATGCAACTTCTGTAAAAAACATTTTTATGAAATTTTAAATATAGCAGAAATATTTCAGGTGATAAAGTTAGGTGAAACACTCTATATACAAAAACATTTTTCCCAACAATTGTGAGCAACTATAACAGTGCTTCCTTGAAAGGAGAATGAGAACATTGATGCATTTGGTGACGCAGAGTAAAATAAAAACTTTATTCCCACTAAAAGAAATTCTTTGCGGAGTGAAGTGTCGCGCACCCACGCGTACACTTGAGGACGCATTCGCATTTTCCACTTCGTCGTTAAGTTGACCGTCGTTCAGCTACAGCTGCATTTAAATGGACGAATATTTCGAGTTAATTAATGGCCTCCGGTGAATATTCGGCCAGGGTCATGTAACGTTTGGCGGAGCACCGCACGCATTTACATCGGCCCGCTGTACGCAGCTCGAAATATGCAAAACAGATTATGTAGGCGACTCGGTTGCGGTCAGGATGGACAGGACGTACGTATGTGCTTACGACGAAAGTCGTTAGATTATTCATTAAAACGTTCTCCCCATCTCTCTATATATATGTATATGCCAGGGCACTCGTTCGAATTTAATGGGGAAACGGCCCTTCATACAGTCGTGGATCAGCGATTCGCGCGGAAAAATATTACTAGCTGTTTTTGGGATTTTGTTGAGCTGTAACGGTGCCATTTTAACGAGGCCACTGAGGCTGGGGCATGATTTTAGTCGGTGTTGGGGAGTTGTGTCTTACAGGGCTGGGGAAAATAGATAAATTAAAATAAATTTGACAAATAAACACTTTTTTGAAATAGTAGTTACATAAAGAAATAGTATTGCATTGAAATATAAGAAAATAGTGTTTCAAACAATATCTATTATTATTATAATGATAATTTGAAATACTATTATTTGAAATACTAGGTATTGTTCATGAAAATATCTATTATTATTATATTATTATAATATTATTATAATATTATAATTAATAATAGATATTTCGAATAATATCTGAAAATCTTTTACTAGTGTGTACTATGCATTTAATATATTATTAATTATTACACGTGTCGTGTAACTATATGAAAAATTTGAACCAAATCGTCGTATAAATTAGGACTGTAAATATTCGAATAGGAATAATTCGAATATTCAAATAATTAAGGATTTTTAAATATTCGAACATTCGAATCTCAAATTCAAATTCTCTGGTATTGGAATATTCGAATTTCAAATTCAAATTCTCTGATATTGGAATATTAGAATCTCAATTTCGAATTCTCTGGTATTAGAATATTCGAATATTCGTTACAGCCCCCTAGTATAAACCTCCTGCATTTCGTTTGTGATTATAAAATAGTTGAATATCTCGAAATTTAAAAAAAATGAATCCAAATACTATCCACTAATAAGACTCGCATTTCTGCTAGATACATATTAACAGTGGCCTAAAGTTTCTAAAATCGAATGCAGCGGAAATATCGCCATCGTTTGACCACATTACTTAATTAAATCGATTAAATATAAAGCATAGAACGTTAGAAGAAAAAATTATTCTCTTTTACATTTGCTAGGTCGCAATAGAAATCCAGATATACAAATATTCGTCTGGACGCATAATTAAATTGCTTAATTATGTGAATACATATGTTAGCACTGCACTATTTACTTTAAAGCACGAAACAACATGCTCCTGTTGTTTGACGATGTGTGCACATTCCACACGGACACGAGATGATGCTCAACGTATCACGGACCCGATGGTTTCTTCCGCGTAGTGAGTTGTATATAGTACACATTGTGTGCGGGCGCGTCATTACAATAATTAACTGGAGCAAAGCAGAACCCTGACTGCATTTCTCGGCTACCAACTCGTGACTGTTGCTTTATTCGTCGAAAACTTTGCCTGAATTTACATAACTACTTCAGGAATTCCAGAAGTGAAGCATTAAAACAACAGCGAGGGCAGCGGTTAATATTAATTTTCGCATCCCTATTAGCCCGTTATATTTATTCAATATAACAGCTGATCAGTCGAGGCTTTAACCAGTCACCTAGATTCCAGCTTCTGGCAAGCGTTCCAGTTTTATTCAACAAATACGCATACAGATGGAGTACAGCTGAAATGTTTGTCGCCCAGTCGATGTAGGTATTGTTCTAAACAAAGGGATGCTTCATTTTTCATTCATTCTGTCAACAGTTTTGAGAACGCGCAGCTTTCCTTCCATGCTCTGTTACGCCTTTGTTAACGGATTGAAGTGTCGATTCTGTGTGTTGGACGCTGGTTCATGGAGTGAATCTGAAGCTAGTTTGCAGTTCTGTGTGTTAGTTTTATGGTCGCAGAATAATTGCTGTTGGTGAGCTGATGAGTTACACATTCGGGTCAAAACAGATTCAACGAAAATAGCAAATATCCTCGTAGCAGACATTTTGATTGATCCCTGAATTTCAAAATATCGATTTTATTTATCCTGAATACTATGAAATTTGTTAGTAATGTCAGGTGTATATTGAACTTCCGTCCCAGTTTTTATTTTTGTCCATTAATGACAAAGGAGTATTTAATGTTCCGGAAAAGAGTTTGTGAGTTTTAGATAGAGTTACACCAACCGCTACTTCTGGGAACAATATGATTTATTGTAGCCACTTCATTAATCAATTGGTATATAATAACAAAATAATGTTCTTAACTTGACCACGTAAATTAGAATTCTATAAGCAAGGGTTATAGCGCTTGAAAGAAAAAGTAAGTTTTTTCCTTAAACAAATTTGTCATATTATTCTTTATATTGACAAAAAAGTATTATAAATAAAAACTAAAATTAAAATTTTAGGTCCAGTCCCAGCATATGGTGCTACACCTGCCACCAACATCGTCGAAGAGATCCCACAATAATTAATAATTAATGAATAATAAAAATGATCGATGCAGAAAAAAATTCTACAAGTTTAAAAATGTCTCCTTATATCCCAAAAGAGTTTAATGCAATATTAACAATAATTTTTAAAAAAAATCAGGCTGTTACAGGAGTAAAGAACACCAATATCCTCGAAGTACATAAACTACCGATAACACATTTACTTATTGGAGACAACAAACATCCCTCCATCCACGATATCGAAAAATGTATTTACGAGAAGAAGCCGAAATAAAAGGAATCCATTATTCAATGTTTCACGGCGGCGCGTCGCGTCGTCTCCATAGTGCTCGCGACGCTAATTCTTCACGGACGCATGTACTGCGATAAATGTTAGCGATCTACGCGGCTATTCCGCTTCCTTCCATTCTTCGTGCATCCAGGAAGCCGGTGGATCCTTTATCCCGAACGATGCCTCGCATTATGCTGTCGGTCTATCGATGGATTCGGATTACGGCGGAATAATAGCCCAATAAAAATGCATAAGGAGGAGACTTTTTGCTCGTCGTCTGCGCGAATACATAGATTAAGAAGTGGACGGGCGGCTGCGGCGAAATAAACGATACCGAAGGAGACGGTAAACAGGATAATAAAACCGCAGTAAAGTCGATACTTGGTAAATTGATCCCGCCTTTGGTTTCAAGATGACGACAGACGGGCCAACGATGCCCCCATTACCCAGCAGCCACGACGATCCCGGGGGACACGGTGGGCTTGTTTAAATGCAAATCGCTCCGTCACCAGCAAAAATAACTCCTAGTAATTCGGCAACGGGCCCCACACCGCTTCCGGTGATTCCTCTTCCACTTCGCGGGATTATGTAACTAGGTGGAAATTTTTCAAACCACGTTACGCACTGCTGCCTCTCAGGGGGTAGTTGTTAACTGGCGCGAAAAGGGGAGATTTACATCGGCCGAATGAATGTTGATGGTGTGACTTAGGCATGGGGAAAAATCATGTTTAAGGGGGTACGTAGGATTTTTGTAATTGTGATTTATTGAAGTCAAGGTTGGTACGAAAATGAAGGAGTGAAAAGTAACGTGGGGTGAAGTTAAATAATAATAATTATTCTTTATAGCACTAGTAGATATTTGGAAAGTGATAAGAAGTTAAAAAAGGAATACATATAAGAAAAGGAGAAAGAGAAAATTAATAGAATTGTCATTTTTTAAGATTTATTTTTTAGTAAACGGAATGTCCAACGTAAATAATGTTTTGTTTATTTATTAATACTTTCGTTTGTTTTTTAGTTTAAAATGTGAATTTATTTGTTGTCTAAAGTAGCATAATAATTTAATACTCGGTGCTGAGCAATTTTAACGACAACATGCCATTTCTTCCCATCTAGTAGAATATCACACGGAATGTCAGACGATGAGATCTCGACGCACATAGAGGAACGCTTGCTTTCACGTTTCCTTTTACTCAGCCTTTTAATATTAACATTTTGCACCTTTCATAAGAACCAAGTATTTGAAAGGTATTCCTAACGGAAGATATGAATGATTAATTTCCTCTAAATTGAAGAGAATGGTACCTATACAAGCCCTCACTTATTCTGCCAAATATTGAGTTGATGCATATGAAATTGCCGCTAGCGGATAGCATAAAAGTTCCTTTGTTTATGGCGGGGCTGGAATAATAATTTCTAACGCTGGCTTACGACTCGAGAAATGGCAGAAGAACTCAAGAAAATATAATAAATAGAATCGTCAAGAAACAAAAAATATTTTCATTCAAGCTTCCCTACGCGAATTAGCCAATAAATTAATAAATAATTGGTACAATAATTCAATTTATTTTTTTACAGGTTGATATCGTTCTGCAAGTTTGACATTCTCTCCCCCATTCGTGGTTACTAATACCCTAATGGGGGATGCGTCATTAAATAATTAAAAACAAAAATAAGTACCTTTCAACTTGAATCCAAAAATTCGTACAAACTCCATTCATAATACATAACTTTGATTTGAAAGAAATTCAAAGCGTGCTAGTTTCGCGGTAGAATGGCACTTATGGATAAACTAGTGAATTATAATGAACACAATCTGAAAAAACAAGTTCTGACTAGTATGCTAGGAATCAGAATTTCGCCACAATTCCTCGCGGTGCAACTGTACGAACGAAAGCATGAGGTACACATCGAAGCCCGGCTTCAAAGAATCTGGGTTAACGGTTTCACGTTCTATTTCACTGGGGGTAACATTAAATTTCGAGCATCCACCTTTGACGCTGTTTAACGCCTACGAAATAAAAGCTATCGAACACGATGCGCACCATTATTCAATCCAGCATTCACCTGTGTGTAAATACATACGTAGGATGAAGGTGTATTCTAATTATTGTTTGTGGGGATTTTAATGCCATTTCAGTTTCATTTCTTTGAATTAGACAACGGTGTGTTCCACTCAGTTTTACAAATGAAAATATTTCCTGTGTCTCTATATTTGTAAATTGCACGAGTTTGACTTTCATTAAATTTTCAATCTCGAAAATACAGAGCTTCCAAAATGCCATGATATTCACAGTGAGAACTGATTTTAATTATTCCTCAAGTTTGTGTCACAAATTCAGTAGGAAATTTTGGTTAAATGGAACACCAGTAGAATTTTTCCTTTATTTATAAAAGATGCAATATTTCCTCTAACACTAACTCAAAGCAACAAGGGGGATTTATACAAAAAAAATGCTGAAATTTTTCTGATCATCGTTGAGTAAATTAAGAAGCTTAAAGCAAAAGTACACGAGAACTAATGGAAACTGGATACAAAATTGGATACATCTCCTTACTAATAGTAAGCGCCAGTGACAACGTAACAGCAAAAAAGGAACCCCCAAAAAGGGGGAGTCCAAGAGAATATAGGACAAAAAGCAGCTGTTCTACGACGTAATTGTGGAGCTGTGTGAAAGTGGGTGGTAAAAAAAATTCGGCCCCTTCGCTTTTAATTATTTCCGCAATTTTCACGCCATTACATTCCATTATTCATGTACAGCGTAGGAAACCCGTAAAAAACGAGATCGTCACGGATTACAATGTTCCGCTTTAACTGCGGATTTTATCGTTCGATTCGCAATCAACTTTGACCGCGCATCGGTGTAGAAGTCCATGTGGAATCGTTCGTTTCCTCTCGAAACATCGTTTCGCATCGGATGCATGGGCGTAACGCGAACTTTTCGGCCTGCCTGTTTTATCGTAAACGGGGTTTAGTTGCCTTTGGGCTGAACCGATGCCCGTAACGGCCACCACGCCGAATTTAAATCGTATAGAATCTGAATCAGTTTGACCAACTATCGTGGATCCGAAATTCTGTCTCATAACTCAATATCCCTTTTGCATTCTCCTCTACAGACCTGTATTGAAAAAAATTCGTATGAATCAGTTTTGCAGTTGCTTAGGTGGTTGAACTTCAGTGAGTTCGGTCAAGTAGTATAAATTTTATATTTTCTTTCTATTTAGAAATTATTTCTATTTTTTTATTATTATTATTTTTATTTCTAATTTTAATAAGACACACGACTTCCACCCCCTTTTTGAAGGTCCGGCAAAGAAAAAAAATTGCCTGGGGCGCGACGTACCACGTGTGGCTATGAAGGATTGAAGGATAGAATTATAAATAAACTGTAAGAATTTCAGGAGTTATTCCAACACGATGTACCTACATCTAATTAAATCCATAAAGTTTTCGAATAAAGATGCGATAAAACTTTAGAAAAAATTAGAGAAGACTATATGACTTTCAAAATGCAAATGTTCCCATAAAAATATGAAAATATTATTAACGTACATAGAAACCGGTGGAAAATGCAACGCATTTTCAGACGGAAGCTGAAATGTTAATACAGGGGATACAAAATGGCCATGCAAAGGGTGGCTGAGAGATTCGAGGTCGCAAGTTACTCCTCCTAATTCATTTAATTATCTTAATACAGAGTTATGGTCTTGACACGTGGAGCACCCTGTGGACTTAACCCCTACGTTATCTTTATTCGCGTGATGTCGTGTTAGTCCTCGCGGTTCATCTGCCACTCCCTCTCGCATTTACCCATTTGTTTGTTGCTCTGTTTCGCTTTTTCCATTATTCTCCATGAATTTTCTTTTAAACAAAATCTCTTCACTCAACATTAAAAATTTCAAGAGATTAAACAGGAAAAATTTATGAAAACCTTATCTTTGTAAATTAACGTAATTATAAAATTTCATTTTTACATAGAGGAATAAGAAAATATTACTTTAGGTAACAAATATTATTTCGGGTAATAGTACATAGAGTTTATTGTAAAGTAGTAACTAAATTTTTCATCCAAACATTTTTCTACATTCTGTAGTTTTAAATCTGTACACATAGTTTTCTATCTACTCTTGTCTTCATACATGAATACGCAATTTACATGAAAAACGTCATTATTATTATTGCTTTTATCGTACAAAGCACTGCTATGCCTGCGCAGCAATTCATTACTCAGAATATGAAACAGAAAATTCTCCCTCTCGCTTACATTACAATAATTAAATAACTGGAATGGGTTTTTAGTTTCAAGATAGTTTGGACCTTTTGGGTAAATAAATATTTTATGTTAGATTAATATTTCTGGTTATAGTCGTGCATTTTAAATGAACCAAATAGAAATCGGAGGAAATGGAACCGCTAAAGATGAAAAAGGTTTCGTAGCAACAGAGAAATAAGAGGAATCAGTGAAACTCATCTTTGGTCTCGTCGTATATGTTACTCCAAACGATAGTAAATCACTTTTAGGATGACACCGTGCCACGAAAGAACGAGTTCGTATATAGCAACCGCAGCTATGCAGTAGTTACTAACAAAGTTAGGTTGGTGGGGAGTTGCATGCTGATTAAGTGTTAGAAATCATAAGACAGTCAGTGTTGCGTTTATATTCGCTCGTAAATAACATGTGCTGCCTTATTTTCAGATGAGACAGACCGAAAATAACATAGGAATCAGACGATCCACTTGGTAGTTTAGGTTGCTCGAATATAGTTGAATGATTCGTGGAAAGAGGCAATAAGAAGAAAGAAGGGAGTAGTGAATACGTCAATGAACTCTGAAGGGAAAGAAACTGTTAAAGCCAATAAATATTGACTACTTTGGTACGTTAGTGTTACAACATTCTCTGCAATCAGAGTAGTCTATAATTATTGTAAAAAATGTGCAGTCTGAAGCGCACGCAAACCGTTCCATCTCGCTCCTCCATTCGACCAGAAAGAAGCGAGAAACGAACACTCGGAATTAGGGATCTGTTCACGATAAGTGCTCAACACCGGTCCCGACCAGCGAGCCGCTAACGAGACAATACTGTATACCTACTGTGACATTTATCTACGTCTCGTATAACTTCACATAATCTATAACGTAATCAATAAGTATTTCTCATTATAAATCCTGCAATAACGAATAATTAGTTAATTAGTGAAAAATGAATTTCGACCGTAAATTTTTAGAAGAGATGGTTTCGGCGCACTGGTTCGGTCTTAGGTTCTTTAATCTCAGATTCAGACAAAAACATACAATTATGTTTTGTCAAATTGGTGGTGTAATTCATGATTTTATTAACTAATTTTATTCTGCTTGAGGTTTGGATGTTGTCATCATTAATCTTCACTAAAACTGACTCTATCGATGCAATAAACTTTGGAGAGGTAATGAAATTCTTCTTCGATACGTGTTAATGCTCGTTTAACAAAAATTCATATACCTAATTCTGTATATCTTCCTGGAATATAAAAAAGATAGATGGTGGTAGATATTTGAATGCTAACGTCGCAGCGGAAATTCGTGTAACGAGAAGTAATTATTTCGTGCCCACTCTATTGGTCGCAGTTTAACGCGTTTTTCGACAACGGTCGGTTCCAGCCGATCGACGCCAGGGACCATGGAAACGATGGACGTCCATTAATGGCTTTGATCCGGAGCGCAGTGCTAATAAAATGTTCGACTATGTGTTAACGATCTTTTCATCGCCACGCGGTGAGTTTTACGATGTTTTACAGCGACGAGTGCACAGTGCGCACTGGCTTGCACGCTTTTTATGTATGCAAAGGGATTTTCATTGTTAGGATAACGGAGGACCTTCATTGCTTTTCCCAGTTTTCTGGAAACCATATAAGTTTCCATACAATCATTTCTATTGTAAAATGTCCCCCAGAATATTTTTCACTGTAAAGTAAAGCTAATAACTTGTAATAATAATAAAAATAAAATATATTTATAAGAATTATAGCAAAATAAATAAGCGTGTTTAAAAAAGGGGAAACACTAAAAATAGTTTTTTCTAATAATTTCAGAGGGTTCTCTTCAATTTTCACACCGAGAAATTGTAACAAGTAAATTACACCTACAACTAAATGGTAAAAATTTAGTGCACCTACAACTAAATGGTAAAAAGAGAAAAAATTAGTAGCCTTTATAAATGCTACATTGGGACATTAATTGTATTAAATCACTGGATTCTTTAATCCCTTCCGCACCATCTACTGCAAACTGAATAACTCGTGCAGAATAATTATTCAGCTAAACAGTCATTAATAATTTCCCTTTACTCTTCTCAAAAATTTTATCAATAACAAGCACACATTGTTCATTTACATGTTATATATTCCCTTACAGACCCAGTGCAGTCGAGCCAAAAAGGGCAGAATCAATCTGATAATTAACAGCAGAATCAACTCATTAGTACGAGCACAATCAGCGATAACAAACAGTATTACAACGTGCATACTTCTACGTTCACGTGTAAAACGTAGATTTATCCACATTATCCAGTCATACTATATTATCTCATAGGTTCATTCACCAAAATAAAAAAGAATAATTAACTGTCGCCTCAAGTTTCGCCAACTGTTGTTTACTTACTCTAATTCCAATACAAGAAATAAAATTGAAGTGTCCTGTAGAAAATACTGCAAGTGCCAAAAATCAAATTCTATCATTATATTATTACCATTGAAAAGTAGAACATTTTCCGATAAAATTTTTTTTTTAATTTTGGCACTTACAGTATTTCCTAGAAGGGCCGTTCAATTAAGAACTACTTTCTACCAAAGCCGCATAAAAATTGACATTTGCCACTTCGATATGTTCTCCTGTTAGAATGAAGAATTTCCATTCGACCACGAACAGCAGAACACAAATCAAACGAACTATACTTACATAAAATTTAACGCATAATCAGTTCTCACAGTCATCTATCGATTTGAAAATGGACATCAATACAAAAATTCCAATTGACAAAAATCCATCACACGACAAGACGTAAGCGAGAAGAGAGAATGGGAGAAATTAAAAAACTAAAGAAAATGATTAAAACCGAGTTCAGTATCCGAAAATTAATGATAGATTGTCAAGGCGGATCTTTTCGCGTATATAGCACAGCTTTCACCAGGGTCCTGGTGTTCTCGTTACACGGTTCCCTGAATTTACTTCCGAATTCCCTCTGAACTAGACGGTCATTAATGCCACAGCTACACAGCCGCCAAAATTCACACCTCCTTCTAACTTTCCTCAGCTCCAAGCGTCATATCGCTGTATTAAAAAACCGAAAAAGAAGAACTATTAAATAATTGTGGAACAGAACCCAGCCTTGGGATCATTAATATATTCATTACTAGAGACACAAATACACCCTATAGTATTATTAATATTATTAGACTTCAATTCTCAAGAAAACTATCATTCACATCACGCAGAAGCTATGAAAAATGCATTTATCGGTGTACACCGTATGAGTTAACCATCAGATTTTCTTCTCTATTTTGTAAAAAACAGAGCGCGGCAAGCTCCGACGAAAAAAGACAAGATTCACCACCGAGCCATGAAATAATTACGCCAATACACCGGTTGTAAGAATCGAATTGCGGATGCAAAAATGATTTATTGGTCTTAACCGCGTGGGTGGCTGCAACACACGGTCGCGATCACGCGCCTGTACGTGCGTATCCACGATTGTTTCCCTCGTTCCCTGGCAATTTCCATTGCTCGTGAGGGAAGGGGGGCAGAGCTGGCGTAGCGTTGCGTATCGTGCGAATCCACGCTCGCGGTAAATAACAAATGGGCCACGTCTACCATGTAACCATGATCCATGGAAGTAGCCAGGCCGAAAGGGAGCACGATAATGCCACGTGCAAAGCGTATTGATGCAGCGGCATTCGGAACGCGGCGGAAGAACACGTGTGCGCGATAGAGTCGCGTTTCATTCTCAGGCAGATTTAACACTCCGATCGGCGTCGACGTGTTTTCACGCCCTGGCACTAGCAATTAGTTGCGCCTTATTGTTAGCCAAGGCTTCCAATCGACTCACCCTCGTATGATTAAATATAATCGGAGTAAGGTCGTGCTTGGACTCATTTTCATCGGGAAACCATCACCTAGCTATTAGTAGCGCTGTCATGAAAATTCAAGGGAAATAAAAATTTAAATTTTCAACAGCGTGTGTTCAAAGCGCGGGTCATGTTAGATGAAACTTTTCTGGTAGCAATGAATTTAAAAATGTTGTACTACTTAAAGTATTAATTGGGCCACGTTATGCGAAAACCTAATTTTACTAAATTTAGATAGTACAGAATTTCTTCAGCTTCTATCAGCAAATCAATTCCAACTTCTCGGTGGCGTGAAAGGAATCCCAGAAAATATTCGCGGTCAGAAAGGAGGCAGGATATTATAGAGAGGGCGGTGGGCCCTCGTTAAAGTTTGATCGACGTGATCTACGGAGTGGGGGAGGGAGGAATCGTTGGGGAAAACCCTTTCGCGTGCTAGGAACTCATTTCATCCTACCGTTGGCCTAGCAGAGACGTGAACGAGCGCACACGTGCACGTGCCTAGGTATTTGGGCAAGTTTTGAGCCGAATGCGATTCAAGTCGATTTCAATAGTAGAAAAAATATTCCTCCAATTCTCTTTGAATAAGCAAGTTTAAATTTTCGATAACATCTACTGTTGGAGGAAGGGGTTAGCAGGATTCACTTATATCTTAATATTCATCGAGTATGCCGAGCAGCCTGCAATGCGGCTGTGGAAATGAAAACTTGAAGACAGATTGTGAAGACACAAACGAAAAGAATCCTCTTTGTCGGAAGGTTGAGGAAGCATTTTTTCTGTAGCATGCATTCCTCTCTGAAGACATTGATGTATGTGTTTGTTTCGTATTACGGTTCTGCTCGGCTAAGTTGATAATCCCAGGTTTCCGAGATTATCTTTTATTCGGGGTGCTAGGCGAATTTCACACCTCCGATTTCACGGCTCACTGAATTTTATGCGATTCGGTGAGCGAGAATATGCCACCGGGAAGAGAGTAAGCTGTTAGTGAAGAATGTCAAGTTTCACGTTACTTGTCGGATCTTTACGAATGTGTAACACTCTGTATAATAAACTAATTTCTCCATGCGTCACAAAAGTTCTACAAATACACAAGTAAGAACTAATTTTTTATGGCGCATAAAAGCGTATCACAGACTCTATGAAAAATCTTCCACAAAAATCATTACACAATCAGCAATGCACCAACTGCACACAATGTATTTCAAACTCTAATAATTGTAAATATTTTAAATAAACATTCATGAAAATATACACTGACCAGATGTCCAACAATATAATCATCTACATATAGCATAACAATAACATATGTATAATAAAATAAGGAGAATTTTAAATTTTGATAAAAGTCATTTGAAATTGATAAAAAACGACAATACGTCATTATTATTCACCTCTCGTCTACACCTGCGTCGTGAAATGTTTGAAATTCCAGGCTATCGTCCCCTTCGTGTGTACACGTTTCAATATTCAGCCGCGTTCTCTATTCTCTTTAATAAAGGGCAGGGATGACCAATTTCTCTGGTTCCCCTTCAGCGAGATCTTGATTACGAGTAATTGGTTCGAATACACAGTGCTTGGAAACGTTTCTGCAGCGTCAAAGGCAGCCGTAAAATCGTTCCCGATGAATTTCATATCGTTCCGCGAAGCAGACGCCAGCGGAGGGTTTTTTTTTTGTTGTTGCGGGAAAAAGTCGCGGACTTAAGGGCTTGATTCAATAAACGATACCCCCTTGGCAACCAGCAGTCGTATGTATACATATGTACGCATTAAGGAGGCTTCGGGAGCGGGCAAAAAAGCAGTTGGTACACCGTGGACTTCTGGTGCAGGAAATACAGAACAAAAGAACAGAGGAAGGCTAACCGCAATGAATAATGGGTAGACGAAATACGCTGAATTTCTAATGATATATAAAGCATCCTTTCCCCTGAGCGTCTCAATGCCGAATATTAACATTAACAAACTATACTTGCATACAAGATCAAAGAACAGGTGATCCTCTGTTGCTTCAACGTATTAACAATCTTATAGTATTTCAAATTTTCCTGAAAAAATCCACAATATACGTGCTAGCGGATTTTATTTGAAGACGAGTATAATAAAACTGTAATTATAATACATGGCTTATATCTAATACGCCATTCCGATGTGTACACGTATTTAACACGATTTCCCCATCACATAAGGTAAAAGACCCAATACGTGGACACGTCCCAGTAGCTGGACACTGGTGCAAAAATACTGATTAGTACATTTAATATCCGCTTTATCCAAAAAAGAACTATTTTATTTAATTATTCAAATATTTAGTAAAATATATTCGTATATATATTTTACTTATATTTGAATAATTGAATAAAATAGTTCTTTTGCACCAGTGTCCAGCTACTGGGACGTGTCCACGTCGTATTGGGTCTTTTACCTTATTCACCGAATGATCATTATCTTCGGATTCCTTGAAACTGTACAAATTTGTCAATGTCAGCAGGATTCGAAGCAGTCCACTTCTTAGATATCAGTGCAACTGCAACAAATTTCAACTCAACCACAAGTAATCACTTTTCGCACAGAGTAAACTAGAACACCCAATTGCCAATTGGAATTCTCTAATTTCAACCATCAATTTCCACGCATGGCGTAGAAAGCATATAAAGGTGTTCCTTTATACAACACATTATTGAAGCAAGTTTCTCAAATAAAATCCGTATCCTCCAAGGTTCGCCACAGCACAAAACCACTTGACTCCACTCATGGCGAGGCATCGGTGTCACCGAACTGAATCCATTATTTTCTTCAGCCCTTTCACCGTACATATCTTTTGATTCCCTGGCTTGGTCCTTCCTCTTTTCGCGTCCTAGCCGACAACGTCTACTAAAATCTGTCGGCGGGCTACTAATTAAGTGGCTAACGTTTTGCGCCCGGCCGCCCCCCTCTCCTTGGCGAGGCGGCGGTGCCTTTTGCCAAAGCAAATGAGAGTAATTGGATAATAAAATAGCCACCCCACCCATCGTGACTGGGGAACAATATCGGCGCGGAAGAAGGACAGAGACCGGAATAGAAGGCAAAAGAGGAAGGTGACCAAAGGAAGTGATGGAAGCTGGTGGCAAAAAAATAAGAGTAGAGGCGGAACGAAACGGCGGAATGAAAGGATTTGCGCTTTATAATCGTGAGACTGTCTGGCCGCGATGAATGAGCGGGGCGTTTAAAAAAGATTGGGTCTCTTGGATGGCTGGTTGGCTGGCAGTGTGCCCTGCCACTTCTGCTCCTTATTCCTCCTGTCTCGCTCCGGCTGCCCTCGTCGCCACTATCTCTCCTCTCTCTCCTTCTTTATCACTTCGGTCGTAGTCATAATCGTTGCACCCCAGGACTTTTCCCATTTCTTAATGGATCCAGGCTCGAGCCGACGAAAGGCCAACTCGATAGGAATACAATTAATCCGAACAATTATTTCGAACGGGACGACCGGAAGCAGGGAACTTGGCACCGCGAGCAGGCTTCGTCCTCGTCCTTACCTTTTTACCCTTACGTTGCGCTGGCGCGGCACGTATTCGTTCTTTCGACTTTAGGATCGCCAGCCAGCGATAGCGAGTAACTTACGAGGGCGAGCTCGAACTGGAGGGCGTGTTCCAGCGGTTAGGGACCTTTTTACGCGTCATCGAGCTGTGACGTTCCCAACCTACCCTCGGCTCAATGCAGAACAATTGGGATTTTACGAGGGAATAAGTCGCAGGCGAGTGTCTGGTTAAACTCGAATCCTTCGAAATGAGTATCCTGCTTTTCGATGTCGTCCACTTTTTATTTGCCAATGCTGATCAACGGGATGATCAAGGCAAAATGTGACGTTTTAAGTACTTGTATTTAGGTTTCTTTTTATAGCGTGATGTCTATTTAAGAGATAAGTTTAAATTTTAATGAAAGACCGTGAGAATTGTTATAATATGCATTTAGGTACTTTCTACTAAATTATATAATATAATATTCAATACATAGGTACGCACTTTTCAATTATTTTCCACACAACTGCTGGAAGACGAGCACTCTTTTATTATCTCAATTGTTTTGGCTCCCTAGCAAACCAATTAACTTAATTAATTAGATAGATGAGTAATTGAAAGCGCTGGAGGATCTGGTCAATATTGTATCTTACTTTATCGAAATTTATTAAAAAATCACTGACGAAATGCTGTTTCAAGCTTTTTCAATAACCTATTCAAGACAATTTAATTGACCCAAAGAATCACAGATATTCGATGTTTAAATTAAATATTTCTAAAAAATAAAACAAGGCATTAAAGAAAATGCTGTAATTGTAATATTTAAGTTATTAACATAAGAAAATATAACGTTTTAGATAATGGAATCGAGTAGATATTCGCATTGGCGCAAACGTTCGATCAGGCATATCCCCACTTTCGTGCTGGCTGCACTAGAAATATGTAAATTGATATGTAAACCGCAAAAGTGACGAAATTTATTATTGGCGATTGAAAACAACACTGTTATACATTCCCCGCATCAATATCGTGTCTACAACCGAGAAGAAGCACCTCTTGAATCTTTTTCAAAGGTTTCTCCGTTCTATCGCTTTCGAATGTGCGATATCAGTAGAAAGAGAGAATGCCGGAGAGAAAGGGAGATTGCGGTGGCAAGCTATCGTCAAAATCGGTGAGGATGGCGAGGCAAGCGTTCGTCCTCGAGCTCGTTGGCCATTGAAATGGACGTCCGTGTCCATGAAATCCTTCGTTTACGGGGACATGATAGATGCGTTTGATGCGAACCAGTTTGAACATACACTCGTTGAAAAAAGCGATAACGACATTCCTGTTTTTCACCTACGAAAGCCACTACCGGAGTTCCACTCGATCAAGCTATCCATTCAATCGACATCTCTACGGCTCACTATAATTTCCCGTTTTCCAATGGGGAAGTATATTTCACTGGAAACGCCATGCGTTAAAGAGATCCAGTTCGCTGATTCCCTGAAATTCCGGAATTATCAACAATTTTATATTTCATTCCATGGATGTGAAATTCCGGGCCACCCTTGCAATTTCTTTTTTTTTGAGGTACACTTTTCCTACTACAAATTTTATCATATCAAAATTTCTTTAAATTCTTCTAATGTTCTACTGTACCTTTATTCGAAGACTTTATGGATTTAGTTTGATGTAGGTACATTGTGTTGGAATAACTCCTGAAATTCTTACAATTTATTTATAATTCTATCTTTTAACTATCCGTAGTCGTTTCTGTAAATTTTTTAAACATTAACATTACAATTTAAAACTTTAGTGAATTTTAACCAAAAATGGGGTTTTTCTTTTTTCCTTTAAATTACTTTTCTACAAAAAGGCTAATAGAGCATGATTGTATGAGTTTTGCGATTCTACAATTATCACTGAAAAGTTAAAAGATTAAAAAATACAAAATTCGTAACTCAAGAATGACATTATAGTGCAGTGAATCCCATCTGACCAATTTGTGATTACAAGAAAGTGTGACCACAAACGGATAATAATAATATAAGTGATTCAAAACCCCGAAACAAGAAAATTTCATCATTAAATTTCAAACTGAACATACATATGTAAACCCTGCAGCACGTCGCCCCAAACACTCATCAGTCGAGTCCTCCGGTTCTACTCGCGTAAACCACGACGAATAATTCTTTGCGCCCCTCCTCGATCCTCGTACACCTTTCTTCCCGCGATGCTCACGAAACGTAAACTGCCCTCCGCCCGTGCCCCCTCGCCGACTGCGCTCATTAGGGAGCACGTCTGCCAGGAAAAGCTGCGTATTGGCATCAGACGATACAGTGTCCCTATCCAGGCAGTATTCGCGATCGATTCTCGCCGCTCGCTAGTCCTCGTGCACCCTGTCGCGTCTGTTGTACTTTACCTTTACATGCCCCTGCCCCGCGCTCTGTCTCAGGGGGTGAAACGGAGGAGCGGGCGGGCGGCTCGGCTGGAAAGCAGAGGGAGGAAGCAAAGGTCGGTGTAGACGATGAATACGATATTTCATAGAGCGCCCCCTCTTTCGGGAAAAGCCTCCGGGGCAAGCTTTCGAAAGCACAAAGACGTCGCGGCGGGTGTCGCGCGCCCCGTCTACACGTGTATTATACGCGACTGGCAGCGCCTCCGCGCGGCCTATGGGGACAATCGCGGGGAGCCGTAGGACGACGATGCGCCGGGTGAAGGTGCATCGCGTGGCAGGGAACGCCGAGGACGAGGCCGCATCGGCATTAAATATGCATCAAGACCGCGAGGGTGACGGTGATCAATGCTGGACGATCATCTATCATACATGAGACGTCGGAAATGGAGCGGTCCGCCAGGAGCCGAGGGATCTTTACGCGTGGAAGCGCCCGCGTCGCCGGCGAACCTTTTAAATTTTGATCCGCCGCGTTTCGGTGCGTCGCGGCCCGCCAGATGCTCCGCGACCAACTTAAATGTTGCATCTTACGATTAATTTTTCAGCCCCGCAGCCTTTCAGATATTTCATTTTACGTCAGCCCGCGCGGAGTTTCTGTTAACCATGCGCAGAAACAAGTCACAGCTATAGAAATGTGTACAATCTTTAGGTTTATTACTGTCTGTGATTTCCACTACTTGCAACTGTTTGCACTGATTTCGAAGAGATTTTATTTTGAGCATATACACAACTCACTTAAATTTACAAACGCGATTTTTAAATTTGTATCGCGGGATTATTGTCAGATGAAAGAGTTGAAATAGTTTGAAAGGATGCTCTAATACTTTTGTTTGGGAAAGTACCTGAATGAATTCTGAACTCGCATAAAGTCACCCAACAAAAAATCAGCGAATACAGATAAGAAAAACTGCTAGAAATCTTACGAAAATTCAAAAGAATCGAAGTCAATTTCAACTAAATTTACTCAAACGCTGCATCTGCCACTAAAAATCATAAAAAATTCATAATTTTAATTTAATTTCAACAAAATTTTTTTAAATTCAGCTCCTACTAAAAATCTTAAGAAAATCCAAAAGAATCGAAGTGAATTTCAACTAAATTTACTCAAATTCTGCACTTGCCACTAAAAATCATAAAAAATTCAAAATTTTAATTTAATGTCATCAAAATTTTTTTAAATTCAGCTCCTACTGAAAATCTTAAGAAAATCCAAAAGAATCGAAATGAATTTCAACTAAATTTACTCAAATTCTGCACCACTCACCAAATTCTATAAATTTTCCTATATAAGTTAGCCATAGCATGAAAAGGCAGGTAACTATATTGCACAGTACAAGCGCGCCTCATTTTCAAGTCCGTTTATTCGGTACCGAAGCATCGAATGTGGCGTGCGACGAGTGGACATCGTTAAAATCGGGCCGCAAGAACAGCTCTGGAAGTTTGGCATCGTCGTTACGAGGATGTCCGCGTGTGCGCGTCTCAGAAGGGCCTCTGACCTAGCTGTTTGCCAACATGCCGGTAATTGCTGATACCGCTTTAACGCCTGCACCGTATCCAGGCTACACCAGAATCACCGCCGCGAGTGGAGGCACCGCAGCCTGTTTATACGGAAAGCGGAAACTTCACCGTATCCTGGACCACTTACACAAGCCTGGAGACAAGCATCGTACACGCCAACGTTTCCTCCAACAGACGGATGCGACCGTGCTCGAGCGGGATATGTGGCAGAGGGCTCTGGCTTGCGCCAAACCCAACAGCTGATTAACATATTATCGGTTTGGGAGACGCATATTCGCTTACATGAGGCTGAAGTTTTGTGTCGCGCTCGGGTTCTGCTAGTTGGTGGTGAGCATGTGGGGCATTGGCTTGTGAGTGACGGAAGATCGGATGCGAATAGATACACCCGAATCATTCGACTACGACCGCTGTAGCTCAAATGCATGAGGAACGGTGGCCAAAATTCGCATGGTTGGATATGTATTCCATGGTCTAGGCGAGAACCTGTGGCGTGGATTACTGTGGTAGAGGTACACTTAAGGTCAGTTAGACGTAACTAGTGAAAAGTGTGGAAATGTGACTGGTCTACTTTGAGTTTGGAATGTTGGTACTCAGAAGATATTCTTCGGATGCGTTGACCGTTTTTTAGAGATTGGAAACGTGGTTGGGCATGAGACCTACACTATCTGTGCGAACTCTGTAGAATTTTTTTTAAAGTCGCATCCACTTCTTGTGTTTTTTATCGACTACTATGTTCTAATACATAGTATTAGTAGTTACTTCTAAAAAAAAACTTAAGTCGTTTGGACCAATTGTAAAAAAGTTATGCTATTTTAAATGTTTTAAACTTTCTTTCGTCCGCCGATGTATGCAGGTACTTTACATATAATTAAATGTAATAGCTTGAATTATATTGGCCATTGTATTATAACTGGAGTAATTGTAGAAGGTTCTTCAAAGTATAATAATTCAAAGTCCGGGGCGTGTAACATTAAGTGCATACTGAATGTACCTATATTAGGTTTTATTTGAAGATGTGCTATAAAATGTGCTACGTGTGCACAATACGAAGCTATTACCGCTATGACTACAAGCTGGTTGCCACTTTTTCATAAATACATTCTACTTCGCTATCAACTTTAATTTATCAAATGATGGGTATAAAGCAGTGAGTACCTACACGACTCACATCACCTCCCAAGACATCTTCTCCTGCTATAAACACTAAACCATATCTCTAACTTATCTTGCACCATTTCGATAAAATTTATAACCACCTGTAACCGTGTATTTACTATTTAATGGCACAGGCCTACAAAGTGGAGGTAATGAAAACTTTTTTTTAAAAATCTATGCTGCTTTTATAGGAGTTCGTATTTCCGATTGCAAAAATAACCTTAGATTTGTTCCTTCGCGTACAGTATTTTCACGACTTGCTCTGTCAAATTAAAATAGTAGTAACATATGAAAATTGGTAATATGAATTTTTCATTGCGTGTTTTCGAATTCAACACCCGAAAGTATACAATTAAAAACAGCTAAAATATTGAACAAAGTTTTTTCATCGCAAGCCTGCGATGATAATCAACTCTAAGCCAATGCTTTTCTAATTCAATAAATTTTTCACCAAACTTTCTTCGTGAAATAACCTCATAGAGGCATGAATACCGAAAGCACTGTTCCAGTAACAATGTAACCTATATTTTACGCGCATTGCTCGGTCTTTCTCGGTTGAAAGATTGAAAATAACAAGTGATGCACACTTCGAGCCAAGGTATAGAATAATGTGCGAGAATCGGACCTTCACGCTCGACACACTTCATGTATTTCGAATCCCGGGGCAGACGGGATTTCTGTGAAGCAGATTGAATCGCCAGTGGTGCGGTAGTCCTGTTATCGTCACACATCCTGTCCCCGATTGTACGCCAGCTACGATCATCGTCGGAATCGAGGTACACGGATGAATGGCTGAATAGCGGCGTATCTTACTCCTGCGAAAGTACTCGCCAAGAGACAAACGTTCAGCGCGGCCACAGATGTATGCATATGGAAACAGATAACAATAGGTGAAACGCGAAAGTCCCATCGGCAGGGTTTAGTTAAAAAGGACCACGATGCACCGCATCCTATCGCGTGAGAGTATTCACTGCCTATACACGCGTAGCGCGGACTCTCTAAATTCAAATGCTATAATCCAAAAAATGTTTGAAAATACGGAAATATTGCGGTAAAATTTCAGCGGTACTTATTTAACAATTTAAATAGAGAAGCTAGTCTGCAGAACACGTTTATACCTCGCTAGTATTTTCATCAGTGAACGTACACTACTTTAAAAAGCCGTTCAATCCTCGTTTAAAGGACTACTCCTTTGAATTTCGATACCAGCCATCCTGGCAATATATTATCCCAATCCAGGGACTCTTTCGCGTCCTTTATCACTTCAAACAGTGTCAATGAAATGAGGTCTCTCGATCAACGGGACGAAGAGGCGTTCATGATAAAGCACAGTCGGAAAGAAAGCGGATAACGAATAAATCTAGACGGGAGAAGGGAAATTGAACGACGGGGGACCCTTCTGAATCATCAGCGGCGTTGCTTCTAATTTGCAGCCCTCGGCCCGTAAACAGGGGTGGCTAAATAAACATTGACTGAACGGACAGATTCGAAAGAGAAGGCGGAAGACCGAACAGAGATAGAGGAAACGCAATCATCGTGACTGGATGTGGTCCGAAGTGGGAAACCATTTCTGGAATGCTGTTTAAGCTCTTAGAAAGTCCTCGAAGCTGATTATTTAGTGAATAATCACGTTCCTGTAGAACGTTACATAATTTGCCTGGAGATCGTTCGATAAATAACGATATGCAACACGAATGTTTGACAAGTACCACGAGTTTTTAGAGTTTCGTTGTTACAGGAGGTTGTGTAGTTTTAAATTCTATTGAATAGTAAAGGTCGGTGTTAAAAAGTAGTCATTTTTGTTAAGTTGGTAATTCCAGCTTTCGGAAGTTACCTTTTATTGAGATAAGTACTTTGTTTTTAAATTTAACGGACTTATATGCGTGCGCTGCCGATAGAATTGCGTCATAGCGTTTTCCTTTGTTCTGACGCTCAGAGTCTTTTCTGCTGTACGTAAAATCACCTCTCAACGTTTTTTATTCGGTGTGGTAGGCGAATTTCGCACGAATGTCTGGAAAGAGAATGTGGTACTAAAGTCAGTATCAGATACATTGACCGGTGAATTCGGTAAAAAATAGTTCGATTAAAAAAGACTGTCATATATTTCCATTTGCACTAAAATTTGCAACAAACTAATACCTATCCCCTTACCCAACCCCCTTCCCAGCATCATTTTTCTCCCTGCCAGTTCCACCAAGATGAACCCTCACCCCTATTTTGTCACACGTTTTAATTGAACAGATAGATAACTGCCATACACGAAAGTCCTTATCATTCCAGACGTCGTTACATTAGCATCTATAACGACTAGCATCGGTGGCGCGGGTATCACGGTTTCATTCAAGACACAAAACACGCCCGTCGACTTGGACCGGCTCGAAACTGAAATTATTCAATTAGCTTAAAATCCCCGTCGCCAGTGGCCTCATTAAGACTGGGCTAAGAGGATTTCCAGACGAAACGGGCCAGCCAGGAACAGTTTAGGCAGGAAAGTGGGTTGCACGGTCGCGAAGGGTGATCCAGGGCTTCCTGTATCCTGGCCAGAGGTTAAGATCCAGCCACCAGAGGAAACCAACGATTTTGTTCGCCGCACAGGTTTGCCTTTCTCTGTCTCTGGCTGCCTGCCCCCCGCCTTTCGTTATACTGTCTGCGGTAACTGGCTTCCGTAGTTCCGGGATTCCTTATGTAAATGGTTATCACAATAGCTGCGAAACGGGAAGAAAGGGCCACGGATGAAAAGAGGGAGGGAGGCAGAAACGGGTGGACAGATAAGAACTCGCCGAGCTTTTCCAAGTCGTCCGCCTACAGTGAGGACTTACGGAGTCGCGGCTATCGCCAGCTCCGTGTAAAGGGTGCAGTTAGAGTTTATTGGTTACGACAGTCGTAGGGAAGCGGGGACACGATCTGCAGAAAAGATTCTCTCGCGCGATCCCCTTATACTAGCGCAAAAAAGGGATCGCGTTGAAATATTCTGAAGTTAGTGGAACGCCGTCTAAGATACGCGGGGATCCAAATATTCTACATATGTAGTATTCAAAAAAGGAAAGACACCCACGCTTTGCCGTTTGCATATTATTTCAGCTGAGTGCATACATCTATACATACGTTGTAACTGCTTTAACGGAGTATCCCCTTTTTCGACCGTAAAAAAAGTATATTTCTTTTAATAAATTTTTAGGAAACTTAATATTTCAAATATGCATCTCTGAAACTCCATTTCAGAATCCGGCGAAATATTCACAGAGAGATGAAGATGGAGATTCGTTTACAAAATAATTATAACACTGCTATGTATAGTGTTATGTTTGTTATAAACACGAAATGGGAGTGCTCTGTAATTAAATTTGGGGTTTGATTAATTACGAAGTTCGTGGTAGCGGACCCAGAAACACGTTAAGTGCAATTCGTTCACCTATCTTTAGCTATCAGAAAGTTGCAGTGGGGAAACTCTAGTGCGTGATAAACCCTGAAAGATAAGGGGAGTGAAACTGTGCGGACAAATACTGCGAAAGCAGAAAAACGAAAGGTACTAAAAGTAGACAGATAGTGTCGGTTCATTAAGGTCCATCAGACACGTTGCACCTCAGAGTTTCCTCTATATCAACGATTTTAAACCTTGCAAGATGGTATTAGCAATACTGACCAACGAAACCGCCAGGGCCGGGCCGGAAAAAGCAGAGAAGGACCACGCTTGACTCCGCGGCGTCCACTGTAGGAATTTTTCTCTATGAGCAGGATGCCAGGTAGCGAATAATATAATACATTCGCCACCAGACAAGGTCCTTGGCTATCTTCTGCTCTTACTAAAAGTAGACAACCAGTCTTGCAAATTCTGCATAAGGATTATCGAAATGAACACCACGAGTCAAGCTAGAAACTTTATTGCTTAGTTATGAACACAGCCAGAGTATGAAAAATGGCAGAAGACTACGCTACATAAATAAAAGGCATGAATTGGTATTTGGTATTTAAATGGGAAATACCTAGGAACTGATAGACTTGAAACTTTAATTTATATAATTACAAAATTATATAAAAAACTATAAAAATTATATAAAAAAACATTTTTGGATTCGACAAATGGTTTAGGATCAACTATATGATCCTAGAGTCACGATTTTGGTTGACAATATTTGGTAGAATGTTTCACATCTTTAAACCGTTCATTAAGAAACATAGAAAAAAGAATAATCAGTAAATAGTTTTTAGTGCACACTTTCACGCAAAAAAAGAATACAACATGTTAAAAACAGATTTTATATGCAACTGCGTTGCTATTAGGTGCACGTAATTAATATCAGATATTATTAATTGTTAGAGATTATATAACACAGTTTCCAACAATCTACAAATTTATATTCGTTCCGACAGAAAGAACTAAAATTGTTGCAATTAAAATCTTTCAGTTCGAAAATAGCGATGCATATGAATCATAAAAGTGTCAGAAATCCAATTAGGTGTTACCATCCAGTTAGGTGTTACCATCCTCGCAGTAATTTCGTTCCTAATCAAACAGTTTTCATGACATTAACACAGGGAGTGCCTCCTTAATTCGGCGAGCGTTAACATTCCCTCGTCGAGATTAATTTGAGGGAAGGGCGTAAAGGGCGGCGAGCTCGATGAATAATTTCGCGGCTTTAGCGCGTACATTTTCCACAAACATTGTTTTGACAACAGAATACAATTTCGATGGACGTATTCAGATGAGTGGAGCACGCGTATCGTAAACAAATTACCGACGTGGCCGCGATTAAACACAGTGCGTCATCGTGGTTACGGTCCATAACATGCTCCACCGCGGCTCCTGTCCAACAAGTATATTTTCTCCAAATTTCTCTACGCAATTTCGCGGGAATGTAATTTCGCGCGTCCCCATAAAGCTTCGACGTTCAGCGAGATTATCGGTCACCCGACAGAGGAAACTATTTGCATTTCACTTGGTCGAGTAACCGCCTCAATTAAGATTATTTACGCGTTTTCTGCATTCCAAAGCTTCCGCTGCCTCGCCGAAAATTGAGAAACTTCGGCTGAGGCACTGTTGCCTGTTCTGTGTTACTGTGGACCAGAGTTGGGCGCAATTTGATTCAGGTGACGAGTAAAAGGATTGCATTAACGAATAAGCTTTTGTTCGGCGTAAATGGAATGCTCTTGATGGAATGAGAATTTATTTGAATAGCATGGCAAGGTGATTTAGTTTTATTTTGACAATTACACAGGGTTGCGAAATGGAGGGTCGTGAAAGGTTTTTTTAAAAATGTATGCTGATTTTATGGGAATTTCGACCTCTAAATGTAAAAATAATTCCAGATTTGCTTCACCCCTTACAGTTCCCATGTTGAGCATAATATGCGATTCAATGAAATTAATAGTGGATAATTACCACATCTTTTTTTCGTCCGAAATTTAGATTCTGATTTTATAAAAAAAATTATTTTTTTTTGTGAAAATGATCACATTCATCTGGATTAGTCAGGTATAATGAGTTGACGTATATTTCGTGATCAGAGTTTATCGTTCGAAAGTTTTTAGACGACAGACAAACACACAAACATATAGAAGCTTTCTGCTTTATAAATTAAGATAAATTTATTCGTTACGTCACGAATCCATATCACATTATAAAGTATCGTTAAATCTTAAGAAAAATTTCTTGCCATTATTATTACGAATTACACTCTTCGACGTACCCTAATTACATTTTCAGCAATGATCAGTAAACAAATTCCTGAATCACAAATTCCAACTGCGTCTAGCTTAATGAATTACTTGCCAAAGAGATAGGAATTCACTGCGTCTCTGAATTTCCCTACAAATGCATGAGGTGTCGACCACGCGGATGCATACACCCATATCTGGGAGGAGCATGGGGGAGGTATAAACTCAAACGTATTCCATTTCGTGGCATGCATAAAAATTCATAAAGAGCGCGACTCTACATTATTCAGCGTGACTTTCAAGGGGTGGGATAGAAAAGAACGAGGAATCGTTATAATTTTGGTCCTCCTGACATTTGTATGCCAGTGGAATATATATATCGTTACCTAATACGTGACTCGTCTGGTTTCCCTTTTTCCATGTCTTGCCCTTTTGACCAGACGTTATCACTCGCACCTTTCCATATAGCGTTCACAAATACAGACCTAAGAACCATTCCAGTAGTTTCACGAACGGAATAATTACTTGTGTTCCTTTTACGAATAAAAAAGCTAGGAATATAATGCAGGGAATCCCGATCAGAATCGGATAGACCGATCGTGCATTAATAATACAGTAGGGTAAAGGACCCAATTACTGGCAGTCAACCCAATTACTGTCACCTTAAGCTATTTTACTTAAAATAACAAATAAATAATCGTTTAAGTAAAATAGCTTAAGGTGACAATAATTGGGTTGGCTGCCAGTAATTGGGTCCTTTACCGTATATCATATATCGGTGGTTTCGGTTTGCAATGCAGGTACAAGGAACTGAATAGATGAAAGAAATGTTCTTACGAAAAATAATTTGCCACGAAGGGGGATACAATCTGGTATAAACAGATTTTTGCAAGTAGAGCATTGGGAAAGCTTTCGAGGTTATGTTAGTTTTTATAAATGACGCCCTATATTTTTTTATTCATAATACGATAGCATTGGCATGAGACAAATTCAAAGAGACGCCACACTAACTCGTTTCGTTTTAGGAAAGGGCATAAAATCGCGAAGCCCCGAGGCGTCAAATCAACGCTTGATATACCTACGTTTTCAGCCAGCAACTCTACTCGACCGCGCTACTAATAATCGCCAACAGAGTGCGACACGTGTTAACCTGACTCCGCAGTTCTTCACGATTTTACGAGCCTCCATAAAACGAAATGACTTAAACAGTCTCGCACTTCGTTGAATTCGTCTCGACAAACACTATCATATTATGAATAACAAAATATTCCATTTAAAAACATTAACTCGAGCTAGAAATATTCCACACTGCTTCGCCCGCAAGAAAACTACTAGATATTCCCTAGTCTTCACTTTCCTACGAATTAAATGTTTATTTCTATAATAATTAAGTAGTGCATACTTCCCTTAATTTGTGTACGTCATATTTACATATCGTTAACGAACATTATCAGCGTGATATATAATGGAATAAAAAATTCTACTTTACGAACACTTAGAGCCAGGATTGCCACCTTATCACCATATAAATCCCAGAGTGCCCCACATTTCAACCCGGAGATTCGAATATAAACCCGGTGATGGAAAAAGCAAAAAAACAAGTTTTGTTTTCGAATAATCCAAAACACAAATATACAATTCTTTTACGCTCAAACCATTCAGAATTTAAAAGTATCTATTTTTTAATTAATAACTTTTAAAAAATTTATAATACCACAATATCTTACCTCATTTTTTTTTCCACAACCCGGAGATGTGGCCAGTAAAACCGGAGCCCGGAGATTTGCATCAAAACCCGAAGTCTCCGGTCGAACACCGGAGAGGTGGCAACCCTGCTTAGAGCCTGCGCAACATAACCTAAATTACTTGTCCACCGATCTACATAATAAACCGACACAAGCGAGAAGAACGATCGAACGATTACTATTACGACCGATAGCGGCTGAGGCGCGCTAGTCACGTCCTCATGTCAAATCTCGTCACAGAAGAGGGGGCAGCGAAGGGTGTAGAGGGTCAGGCGAAAACTGCGAACGAGGAGAAAATCCGAATAAGAAGGACGAGGGAGCGGGAATCGCGTGGAAGGCATCGCCGCCATTTGGAATTCCAGACGAGGGTGACCGAGCGAGTGAGTGACCGTGTCGGAATTACATCTTGACGGCATCGTTTGTCAGAAGATTATTAGGTTTACGAGTGGCCGCCTTCGTACGTCCATCGAGATAACGATGTGGGTCCAGGCAGCGGGCACAGAAGGGGCACAGAGGGCGAGAAAAAGGCACGGGAAAGGAAAGGAAGCGGAAGAAAGAGAAGGAGGAAGGAGGAACGGACAGCTGGCTGGTCGAGCGGATAAGCTATTGAAGGATTTCCCTTTTGCCTTCCTTGCTCTCTGCCGTTGACGTCCATTCGATGCTTCCTGGCCACTAAAGCTTCTAGCATTTCGATGTTTTCCACGTTACGTCTTTCTTATCCGATATCTCGTTCTGCATCGTTGCTCCGCGGCGCTTCTCTCTGTGGGCTTTTACCAGCGACTCGGTGGCCCCAACTTTTTGATAGCAATTAGTCTTTTGAAAAGATCTCTGTACAAAGTGGAGAGATAAAAGGTTTCTTTATGGAGAGGTGGACGTATTATAAATTTCATTAAGGTCGCTTGTAAAAATGAAATTGCATGCCTTTATGGTGTTGCGTTAGCACTCTCTTAAGGTGTACTGGTTATGCACAGTTCAAGTTACATTTAGCACGAGAATGTCCGTAACGTCGCGTGCGGTGTCGTTGTTACGTTTTACGAATTAGTGGGTCTTGATTACATTAACATTTTTAATTGTACCGCGCTTGTAGGTGGTCATTTACGGCTGTATCTCGAATCTGATGGAAATTGTAATAATTATGATAGTGTGTATTTTTATATTTAAATGTAATTGTTACAATACAATAATTGTTATTGAAGCTGAGGTAGGTAATGTCACTGTTTCAGTGTAATATAATCAGTAGACTATACACTCTATTTGTTTAATAATTATGCACTAACTAAATGCAAAATTTGAAACAAATCGGAAGTCCAACCTCCTTTTATTTTATAATACAGTTTTTTTTTCAGGTACATTTTATGGAAAATTTAAAATTGACGCAACCCAAGCTCGTTAAGCGAATGAAGTGCAAACAAACTATCGCATGAAAGGGGATATAAAAATTATACTACTATTTGCCATTCGCATTCGGCCGGTAGTCGTGCGACCCTTCGCGTCAACTTCTCGGTTGCGCATCACAGTTTTCTCGTGCGGCTCCACCGTCAGAATGTTTCATCAGTTTGCGTTTAGCAAAGAAAAAGGACGACAGCCGTTGTCACCGCGAGATCTGCGATTTCAGCCACCCCAACAGGGAGCAGTCTACCCCAGCCATTCCGCCCTCTTCCTTCTCGTGAATTTTCTGAAAGCCGCGCTGTTATTCCGCGGTTATAATTCATGGCATTTGGGCCGCGAGCCGACCAAGGGACGGACGTCCGTGTGAAACACGGCTTCCGGTCCCCGCTGGCGCGGCCAGAAGCGGAAATAGGAAAGGACGGACGTAGGAAGTCGAATACGACGTGGAAGGAACGAGCCTGTGCAATCTTGCGAACTGTATAATTTACCCGGAGGAATGTGAAATTTCCTGGTGGCGCTTTTTCCTGCGTAATTAGCTGAAACTCCCTGTTACGCCACGTGGCTGACCTTCCGTATCTCAAGGTGGAATCACCCCACCCGTTAAGGGCCCGCGGCTAGTGTTAAGCTTTGGCTTCTAGTTTTGACGTGTGCAGGAGAATCGCAAGTGGAACGATGTCGCGCGCATTAATAAGTAATTCTTGTCAACTGTATCTAAATTAAATTCAATTTCGATGATAGACTTTGATGAAAGATTTTGTGAAACCTCTATCCCGCAAATACCCCTTAAGTCGAAGTGACCAAAGGGAAGGTGTCCAAACCAAAAGTATGGAGGAACTCATCTACATGTTTTCTGAAGTTGTGATGTCAGTAAAAATTAAAAGTTCTCCAGACAGCTTCTTCACATAGATGTAAGCAGGACTCGTTACATGTTCTTCGCCCTCCGAACTCTTTGCAAATTGGACTCCATTTAACAATCGACCAAAATGAACACTTGCATTTTCAAAAATGGGGAATTGCTCCGTGATGCTTCTTCTTCTACAGTGATTTCATCGTTGCTTCTTGACTTTCGACTGTCAGGACTAGTGTTCTACTAAACGTCACTGAAGCATATAACGAATACCGTCCCGTTTCATTCGAGAGGTCACACATCGGGGGTGGTAACTATAGAAGATGAAGTACACATCAACGCATGAAGGGATAATGAAGGAAGTGTGGGATATGAAAAGATTTGATCGGTGGAAGAAGGGCGCGCGTCCGTTACAGCGGGGAATTTCTCCTTCTGTTTGCTGCTGTTCGCTTTTCCCATGCCATGATAAGGCAGTGCAATAAATATTCTGTTCCACGGACCTCTTCCCTCGATCTTGCATGTAAGATACACGGCGAGTTTCTACCTGCAGCGCCAAGGAATGGAGCTATAACTATGCTGCAAAGCAGAGATGACCTGGATTGATTTGGTATCGCAGTATACTTTACTGGGTGTTTCTAGGCTGCATGAACCGAAGGAAGAGATTGCACGGTCCGAAGGTATGTTTAATTAAATGGGGAACTAATAAAATCGTTTTGCGTGAAACCCATAAATTTGTTGGAAAATAACCAACTATTAAAGTACATTTCATCTACAGAAGGATCAATTAAAGAGGGGCATACGGGCCTACGAGGCATGTTAGTCCTAGAACCATCTTTGGAGTCTATACTGACCACATGCGTTTCAATATTACTCATAACTTATTAGAGCAGTCCAACAATTTTATTACGTAGTCATTCGGTTATTTACTTATTATAGTAGCTCATGTATCATAAACAAAGATTATGAATATTTTTCATAGACCATTTTTTTCTTAATCCAAAACTTGTGGCTATACGTATCGCTGATGGATAGGTTCGTTTCGTAACGCTCGCAGCAATATTATACTACATACCATTCCATGTAAGAGTAGACCTATGCCCCCACCAATTTGCAACCGACCTGCGCAGCTCCCACTACTGTCAATTTTACCAAAACTGTGGGATAGTCCGTTTTTGCTCTTAAGGCCTCAAATCGTATTGGTGATTCTTCTACCACCTCAAAATCCCTATTTCTCCTAAATTTCAACCCTAAAGAAATCTATCTGTAAGTACAGAAGCTTTCATCATATCACACATTTCGTCTTCATCGAATGCTATATTATTATTCGCTCCCCCACGAATATCAGTTCTAGGAATCACCAAATACAGACTTTCCCTCACAACCAAACGAGTACCACGTGCGTATATCGAAATATTGCCAGCGTCTTCTCAAAACGTACCGCATAAAACGCACAAAACCATTAGCAGATTACAAAGTGGAAAGTAAAACAGTATCTGGTGTTACGAGCGGCCGCAATCCCATTACCCTGAACTGGCTGGACACAAAATGAGGATGCATGACTACGCAGCAGACACACGGGGCAGTATCGGTTGAAGCGGAGGGCGCGAACAAATTTTCATCGCATAATGACACAATTAAAGTTTCATACGGCGGTGTGCATACCATATCACACGGACACCGTGGAACAGAGGGCCGGCCCGGGTAGGTAGCGGAGGTTAAGTGCAAACTCAGCACACGCGGAGCCGCGCAAAGGGGGCGTAGCGTGGGCCATTAAAGCGTAGAGGGCAGGCTCGTCGAAAATTAACTATAAACTCAATTAATCCCGGCAAAGGACGTCACACTCTTGTACATTAACGTCGACGGTATTAAAAAAGCCACACTTTTAAATCACAGTTAGCCTCCGCGTGAGAATGGCAGCGGCGCGCGGCGCTTTAAGCTGGCGGGCAACATTTGCTCTTCAAGGAAATCTCTTTAGATGGCCGTAATAGAGAAAAATTATCGCCTCCTTTGTGCTCTTTCGACGAGCATTTTTCTTTCCTTTGCTGGCCGATGAGGCGACGGACGCTCGCCCCCCTCCATTGTAGACGGGAGTGGAAAAAAATTGGCAGACTTTTAACGCCCTTGCCACGGTCAAAAGCACGTATAGATAGAGGTGCGCGTGCCGTCTCGCGAAAGGCCATTAAACGCGTTAGCATTCCGTTTTACTGTTTGATGTGGTGTTTGATGGAAATTGTTTGCAATCGGTACGTTGGGAATTTAAGAGAAATTTGGCTACGTGGAAAGTATTTGAAAGGCAACTCTTTCATGAAGAATATCTACAATTTCTAATAATAATAATAATAATAATAATAATAATAATAATGCTCGTTTCTTTATCTGAGACTAATTAGGTACAAAAATAGTAATTACCCTTCGATTATAAAGGATTTGAATTTTGGTAAGCGAAATCAGGTACACTCATTCTATATATTTCAGACATATTCCTCTGCAGACGACCTCTGGGTTCAACCGCCTCCATCATTCTACCCGTAGATTTTTCGTGTTCAAAAACGGAAAAGAAGTGAACACGCAAGATCCGATACGGTGCAGAGATACTTGCGCCCGAATGAATAATTTAGCGGATATTGAAAAGTTCCGGGCGCCACACACGTGGGTAGAGGGGCAACCACCATGCCGTCGAAATATTTGCGTTCCACGTATTTTATTCGAAAGTTCGCCGGCGCTCTCTTTACATTCCGCTACATTTTTAACTGGTATCGCTTTGCAGATACGACGGCGATCCTGCGGCTGCAATTCAGTTCGCGAATAACACACCGCAGCCGCGTTTCGTCGACGCGAGTTATCGCGGGAGCAATATTTAAACGATAAGAGACGAGGGGAACGACGGCGCGCAATAATGATTAGGAAATACGACATCCATACTCGCGCTAAACGCGTACATGCGCTTGGGGCTAACGCTCAGGCGCGATGCTCCTTGATATCTAGAACTACTGATCATCTTACGAGGAAATCAACGTTCATGGGTCGATATATTGCCGAAACTATCGTTAAGTTGTGGCAGAGGTGACGTTCAGGGTTTGCTGGCTTGAATTGAAACAATGCAGTGGTTCGTGATGAGTAGAGCGATTTTCTGTTCTCTTCTCGGGATAGGTTTGGTGTATTAACTGGAGTGTTATTTGAATATTTTGTAATTATTGTATATATTGAATTGTATATATAATTTGGAATAAAATGTGTGATTTTTAAATGAAACCGATTATCTACTAACTAAACAATAACTGACTAAACATAATACTAATGATTCTTTTTATTAAATATATGTTTTAACTTATCAAACGCAAAGTCCAAGAATTCATGAGTGTATCAACAAAATGTATACGTGACTTAAAATTAAAATTATCATAATATTTGTATATTTACTAAGCAAAATATTTTCTTGCAAAATCATATTCTAAAGAGTGTTTTGAGTTATCAATGAACATTTTATTCTTGGAGAACCAAGCTGCATCAATATAAGATAACAATTACTCCCCTTGCTGGAGCTCGCGTTAACGAGCAGGACGATGCAACAAAACAGTTGCGCCAAACACAGAGCAAGCCAAATTTCTATTAGTCGATCGATCCAACTCGCATTCAATATATCACGCCACTCGATGTCAGCTGTTTCCATCGCAATGTTCGCACGGAGGCAGCAATTAACTGAAAATAAAATATTCAAACCGGGGATCCAAAATCGTTCGTTTCTATGTTCCACTACTGTCCATCCATAGAACGCAATTGTACAGCACGACTTTCCACGGATTTTTCGCCTGGATGCAAAACAGCAGTAGAGTGAGACAGAAGAATGGGGATAGGAGAGTGAAGAGTGAAGTGTGAAGAGAGAAGACTGAAGACTGAAGAGTGAAGTCTGAAGAGTGAAGAGTGAAGACTGAAGAGTGAAGACTGAAGAGTGAAGACCGAAGAGTGAAGCCTGAACAGTGAAGAGTGAAGAGTGAAGAGAGAGACAGTGGCGTGAACGATGAGTCTCTTTGAAGGCGAAAGAGGGAGGAACGTCGGACCTTTTGCTGGCTGGTAGGTTTGTAGGTATACCGGCAGTTCGTTAAGCTACGACCGTCTCTGAATGAAGGTAATGGAGTGGGCTGGGCCGGTAATCTAAATTTCTCATGTCGCGGACGTGCACCCTGTTGGCGAATGCCGGCTCTTCATGAGCCTCGCAAAGAGACGTCAGCAGAAGGCGAACTGACAGCCAGAATAAAGGGTAACACACGCATGTACTGTTGGGACTTTCGCATAGCTGGACTGTGCCATGTTCTATGCAGAGTGACGTGTATTAGATTTGTAACAAGAGCATAACACTCCCTATTTTGTTAAGATTGTTGAAACTTCGCACAACACCGCCCCTACAATTTTCAAAATCCAATCCGAACTTTGATATTTACTATACTGTGTTTCTCATTCATTAATGCGTGTAGCTTTTGCCACGTGTCTTGCAGCTTAGCATTGGAAATCCAACCTCTAATCTTTAATTACTTGTACAGGGTGAGAGGAAAGTTCTCGCCCAAAATTGCCAAACATATCTTACAACTCAAAGCTAACAAAAAAGATACGATCATGTTTGGTTGAAGTGTTACTTCACAGCAGATGATGAAAGTGACTTCCACTGGCAGCTACATACGAGTTGATAGGCCATATCATTTATGGTCTCTCGTGTTCAAACACTCTCAGCTAATTTCTTATGATACCACAGACGATTCGTACACGATCTTGCAATCTATAAAATACGCTGATGCATGTTACGTGAAAGAAGAACAAGGTTTCTTCACATTTATTTTACTTTCTATGCCGATTTTTAATTCTTGAAAGAAAATTACTTTAGATCTTTTTCGTTACTCTCCACCTGTATAATATACCTGCGAATTTTGTGACAATTAAAGACGTCTATTCTTTTTGTTACGGAGAATTTACACCCTCTAATTTGTCTGACTACTTTGTGTCACCCTGCGTAGCCACAACAACAGATGGTAGCAACGAGCTCGCGGTATATATTTTCCATAGAACAACCCAACTGCAGCCCAGCATCCCGCGCCACAGTGGAATCACAGGGAACTTAACACGCAGGTCGAGAAGGGAATGCGCGTTCTCAAGGGATAAGTCTTACATGCCCGCGACTGTAATAAAAATTCAGTCGGGTCGGCCATCACGCGACCGACACGCACCGCGTATCTTTATGGTGGCCCATAAAGCCGCGTAATTGTGAAATATCGCCAGGCACGGCAATGCTTTCACGATAAAAAAGAGAAGAAAAAGAGAGAGAGAAAGCAGGAAGGAATAGAGTACGAATGTATAAGAAAGTACACCAAGCTCTTTCTTCCTTCGTGAGCAAAAAAATTTCGCTATCCAACGGGATGCAAAGAGTCCGAATAAATCATACTGTATTACGCGCTGGATAATGGAGGAGATTCCAGGGGGGTGGGGGGGCAGGGTGGACGTCTGGAACAGGGAGCAGATGAGTGGAAACGCGACGAAAGGAACAAATATGGCAAGACAGAGGAGAAAAGGGAACACACGATATAACAGTGACGGCGGAGGAAGAGGGAGCCGCTGCTCGTTTGCACGAGTTCCCCTTTAACGACCTATGCGAGCGTATACAATCTCGTGAATTACTACATCTGTTACTGTGCTCACGTTATACGGCGGTATGCATATGTACGCCCTCTGGCTACCTTCATGATTATTGAAGAGGGCGTACTTTATAGATAGGAGATACGAATCTGTTTGAGAAGACTGTAAGAAACGAGTGACTCGTCAATGTCGTCTGTTGAATACCGTTGGATTAACGGGCTACCAAGCCGCCCGATACACTAATATCTTTACTCAACTGCATAACGTAGAGGCACGTTGTTTGAATTTGCTGTTCGTGCTACACTCTTTCAAGTTCTTATTGGGATTGAGTAACTCGTAATATGTATGTAGGTTTGGGATTCACGGTGGAATTGAGTAGCAACACTCTACCGAATGACAAAAATGTATATTTAATAAGAGAAAAGGTAAGTATACAAAGCTTCTAGCAACGTGGCTTGGCGAGGACTGCCTGCCGACGCACGCCACCGCTTTCGGGAAGGTTTTCTGAAACAAAAACCGATCGCACTTTAGGTGCGTCACAGGCGACGTAACGACGTAACAGGCGATGTACTCGTAATCCAACATTTTAGGAAAATGTTGAAGGATTACAGAATTAGAAAAATAATAATAATAATAATTACCGAAGTAATCGCTTTAAAATACACTTTTAAACGAACATTTTCTCTTCTATCGATACACAAAACTAACCCCTCGCGTTTTGACCAATTTTTTAAAAACACCTTGGTGCAAATTCATTACGGCCCCTCTACCTAAAAAAATGTTTCTTCAAATGAGCTATTCAAGGGTGAGCTGTAATTCCATGAATGTTCATGGCGAAACGTGGAATTTCGGAATAGGAACTCGATTTCGCGGATGAAGCCCAGGGTCACGTGGTTCGTTGGACCAGGTGGGATTAGGTCGTAAAAACAGCTCAGGGCAAGAATTCGCATGAATTTGTACTAGGATGAGGGACAGGAAAGTGAAAAGAGACATTGCCGGACGGAAGAAAGGCCATCGAAGGGAGAATTGTAGAAGGAATGCTCAATGAGGATGCTTGAGGGTCTTGCACGTGCTGCCATTATGTATACGGACTTCTAGGGGGTTAGTCTGGATTAGAAACTTCAGCCTTAGAGGGGCTATGACCGTGAGGAAACATCCAGCTGAGAAAACGGATTTGCGAGCTGCCTACTGATTTTCTGCATCAAGTGAATCCGAAGCTGATGGAAAACCTCGAAGTACGCGTTTCCTTTCCAGTTTATGTGTAGTCAGTGTGTAGAGAATTCTGACTAATCTACATTCCGAGGAGACCCCAACGTCAAGAGACAGATAAGATGGAATTAAAACATGTCGACATTTTGAATATTTACAGGAACATTATTTGAAATAGAAATTATAATTTGATTTTCAAACTGGACGCCACGTTTCTCTTTGTAATTTATTCGCTAATTCGTGGGGAGAAGCTCAGCTTCGTTATCATAGAGATCAACTCAGAATGTGAGCTTGTCTATGCAGGATTCTTCATAAGCCGCACAACGAATACAGTATGAGCTGCAATATCTACGTAATTGAGAAAACGAAATAACAGTCGGTGTTGCCTGTATTGCTGGCTAGTGTATTTTCCAAATGTTTCGCCCCAACTGAGCAACATCCGGATTTTTTTAATTAGAAGAGGCGCATGTGATGCTTATAAAAGATTTTGCTTAGAAAATAATAGGAATTTGATAATATGACACTGGAGCAATTTTCAAACTGTATTAATTGCGCACTGTGTAATTATCAAATATTCGAAAGAATTATTCGTATTCAAAATTACAGCTCTACTTAAAACACATTTAGCTTCCTGTAATTTTCTAAAAAGCTTCATATCTCTACTGCCAACTCCATTATGCTTTTTCGATCGAGGAAGGAATAATCCTATGAGTTATGACGAAAGAAGGAGCAAGGTAACAATAAGTTGCACAGCTAAATAAGGAACAAAAATCAGCTCGTTAAGCTGACAACGAATAAGAAATACCCTGTGACTCGTTTAAAGATAAAACGAATGAAAGTGACTCGTCTATTATAATTTTCTTGGGAAACCAATCATCCGTATTGTAATCCACCTAGCACTCGATACGCAAGGATGAACGTTGGCAATGATTCGTTTGCGTGGTCGTTGGTAGGACATCCACGTATCCGCAGACTGGTTTACACTTGTGGTCACAGTTACAGGAATCACAGGTGCAAGCCCGTAGGATTCTGCGGAGCGTGACGTAGGTGTCTCTATGGTTAACCGAGTTAATCCGCTCTTACGTCGGTCTGGAATCATTGAACAACAATCGACGGTTTACTGATCAATCTGTACGTTATTCTAATGAACCGCCGTTAACCAAATGCAATCTGTTTGCAATTTACACGGGGCTGCAAAATTGAGGGTCATAAAAACTTTTAAAAAAATGTATGTTGGTTTTATAGGGATTTGTAGTTACGCCTGAATGTAAAAATAACCTCGGATTTTTTCAAATTGCTTGGGAAAGAACAGAACATTAACCGTTAAAAAATTTTGAGTAATAGGTCAGTTGTAACAAAATGTGTTGCGTAAACGCAACATTATTGAAAGATATAAATAAAGTATATATATTTACGAATATTCTTTTTGTTAAATAACTTCACGAGGTAAGAATAACATTATCGTAAATATCAGTTATTCTTCGACGATGAAAGCCTGATTGGTAACTCGAGTAAAATCTTCGAAAAAGAAACTCAAAGCCTACAGTGAACTTTGACGAACATGTTTATCGTTAAATCGTGGAATAGTCGAAATCAGAGGCTTCCTCGTCGACAATGATAGGCTTGTTTTCGATGCTCGAACGGTTTCCAATAATTCGACAAAACAAGCCGTCTCCAAATTACACGCAACTTTATCGTGACTGGTTCCAAGCGACGCGGCATTGGCCCCGCCACCCTGCACTCCTGTTTTGCTCGTGTTTCATGCGGGACGGAAATATGAAATGCGCGTATCTGTGCTCTTATTGGCAAGTTGCGCTGCTGCAGCCACGGTATGATCATCTCATAGCAGTGATGCAAAATTTCGTGGGAAATAAACGTGAATTATACCGCGAGCTGCTGGTCGTCGCTCGTATTTTTTCAACAATATAGCGTATTTTCTGAATCTGGACCCATGATTGAAATTCCCTAGCCGGGGTTGAGATAAATATCCAAGCAGAATAAAGTTTGTACACGCTTGATTAGAAATAGCAATGAGGATGATAAAAATTACCCTGGAGACTTGTAAAATTTTTAGGGCTTTAAACTGTTAGAGTAATTCTAATTTCCAACTAAACTGTGGCTGTTTTGATCCAAAATTGACATCTATCCAATGATGAGACGAGGACGGAACGCGATGGAGTAGAATCTGCTAGTTCGTAACCAGACATGTCGAACTGACTTGAGTGCTCGCGTACTCATATCACACATATCAATTCCATGACAGTTCAGTAGTGAGTGTCACTGGTCTCCTTGTTTCAGTATCAGTACCAGAGACAAACAAGTGCAAACTGCTTTCCAAAAAAGGGAGACGCTATTCTTGACTACCCACACTGACTGAACCATCACAAAACTGATACGCGCGCGTAGACGTTTCCTCCCAGTGACCTAACCAAAGATGAGCCAACTTTATATTTCACCATATTTCGAGCCCTGAAATTCACTCTCCCCATCGTTCCTCCTCCGAGTGCAACTTCTGACGCGACTATCGCGAGCCCTCATCGCCATTCAATTCTCATCGACAATCTCTGTTTGAGGGAGCGTTTCTAGGGCGAATCCCGCTAAAAGGTACAAGCTCCGGCTACAATCAAAAGGAGGAAACAGAGGAAAAAAAACGGCATTGACGTTACGCTGGTGGCAGGCGCGCCGTAAGAGAAAGTGAAGGGCCGGGGATAGGGTAGAGGGGTGGGTGCCCGCTGGTAAAGGGAATAAAAGGCAACCGTCATAAAGCCATTGATAGAGGTCGTTCGAGTTGGTCGTTAATGGCATGGAAAAATAGCGAAAGCCAGCTAACTTTTCGCTATAGCTTGCCGGTGGCAGCTGCGATGCGAATACTCTGCACGTAGGGAATAGGCAATACCCCCGTTCCAGACGCGGACACCTTTCTTCCAGCGAAGTTGGCTAAACGTCTAAACGCTCGAGCCAGTGATGGCATCAATTGCAGAGACAGTAAGAGGTCCCCGTTCCCTGCGATAGCGCTGGGAAAGGCTGCGGTGGTAACGATCGCACCCGGAACTGTTAGAGCGAACCGGTTGAAACTGGGATAGGTTAGAGGGACTCGTAGTCCAGCCCTCGAACAGGCGAAAGAAACGCTGGAGAAGCAATGGCTACGTCGCCAGTATATGTACACTCTTAATTTTCTGCCGAGCTTTCGAATGAGACCCATTTCAGTCCATCACCTGGCCAGAGTGTACATAGAAAGGCCAGGGTGAAGAAGAAGGGCGGGGAGAGAGAGAAGGAAGGGGAATCCACATCGTGTCGACATCACGTCGTGGACCAACGTGCCGCGGGGACGTGGGAGCCGAGGATGGCGCTTTTTGAGGCGCCTAGCGGAAAGATACAGTCCTGGCGGACATGCCCGTGACACTGTGCCTCGGCGACTCATGGCACGTGATCAGTGAATGAATTAAGTAACCAAGTGAATGGTATTTCTTGGGGCAGTCCGCGTCTTTCAAGGTTGATGATCGTATTTCTCAGAGAAGATTTTTTGTTGGAATTGAGAAATTTAGATTAATATGTGATATTGATAGTCATGATTAAAGATTCTCGTGGAATTACGATACAGTTTTAAGATTAAAGGTAACATAGTATTTCATTATTTATGCTGGAAAACTTAAGTCATAGTAAAATACGATCTGCACATACACACGATATCCAGGCATCCAATGAACCATAAAACAATCACATTTCTACGAAATGTTTAGAAAATAAAACTGTACGTTTCAGCGAAATCAATTCACGCCAACGGTTATGAAATAATAGAGGAGGAAAATACATGACTCGGACAACTAAACGAGTTAACCCATTTCGATTGAAAATAGAGAAAAATGGTACAGGAAAACCTTGTATACTGTCACGCGTTCAATCTTCCAATGACCTTGTTTTCCTCTGTTGTTGCAACGATACACCTGCAATAACTAGTTATATCCTCCCTTTAAAGTGGATTTACAATTCCTTCTAACAAGGAATTCCGCGGAAAATTTTGTCATTTTTTTTGATCGCTTCTTTCGTAATGCTGTATACCTATTTTTTAATTTATGAATTTATGAATTTAATTTATGACCTTAATCAATGATAGAACAAGAATGGCTTTAAGGTAAGATTAACAAAAGCACATGTACCTGCATACCTGCATGCACAACTGTGGAGGTGCAAGAACACGCTGTGGGTGAGCCACATCCACTGAATGAAACCCAGTTATTACGTAATGCATCTAGGTTACTCTTCATCGGTATAATGGGCTATAGGCGCCGCAAACACCAAGAGACTGTTCCACAGGAACGCAACAGTCAATCGCGAGAAATGCTCGTCGCTGCTGACAGCAGGTAGAACAAGAATGGAAGCAAAGATATAATCCATTACACCATGACCATCATGAGGGATATCGAAGCCATTGATTACTGTCGGAAGAAGATGATCTAATGAAAGGACGAGTTTCAAAATTGCTTTTACAGTGTTATTAATGGCTGAGAGCAATGTAGGTACTTCAGTATTCTATAATATGTAGCTCCACAGACGTTCATAAATATTTATCTAATTTACAACCATTCCTTACCGTTGCAGCGAGTGAACAATAAAAGTGTGAAGGTAGATTTTTCCTTGATTTATTCACTTGTTGTAAATCGAAAAGAAGCAGTAACTTCAAGGTTACAATTTCAAGGTGTCTAGAATGTATTGCAATAATTTTTTGATTTAAATTTTGTCACAGCTTTGGTAAAATAATTCTAGATTACCATATGTCGAGAAAAAGCAAAGAAAATCTTAAAAAATTTGTGACTTTTACAAATTTCAATATTAGAAGCTGAAAATCTACAGAGTTGATGTTCGGATATAATACTTTGAGTGAAAAAAATAGTTTGTAAGTTGGTTTTGTAAAAAAGGTATTTATTTTGCAGAGAGTCAACGAAGGGTTAAAAGACTAAAAGAAATTAAAATATTTCAAGTGATACACTAAGTAGATAATGCTTCAGGAGAGAAGCCCCATATAGTACAGAAATGGATAAAAATTTTATTTAAATAAAAATTGAATTGACGAATAAAGTTAATGTACCTTTTATTTGATCCGTAATTTAAATAATTTTTCATTTAGTTAATGCTTAATTCTGGTATAGTCTATATTTCAGCACACTTTACAAACCCAAATAACGAATAAATTTTAAAGATTAATCTCGCTCATTAGACACTGATATTCCACTGTGTATCCAACGCCTGGCGTCCATGAAAACATTATAAGACAGAACATTAAGCCTGCATAACGTAAACGTCGACGAGGAAAATCTGAGACCGTAATTTCCGCTAATAATAATGCATAAAGCGCAATTCCCAACGAAACGAAAGGTCGACGAATCCCTGGGATAGTGTAGGCACTCCCGCGTTCCGTCGTTTTCGCCGATTTCCGCTGGCACTTCCCCTTAATTAAGGGATTCATTATAGCAGTATCGTCAGATGAGCATGTTTAATGCTACGGGTCAACGCGATTACTCCCCCTCGTTGTCTTGCTACATTCTAACGGAGGGGGGAATAAGTTCGCGATTTAGTCAACTGAAGAGGCAATGGGAAATTAGTTGCTAAATAATTGCACCATTGTGCCAGCTGATTAAATAAGGCGCTGCAAAATAACACGAGTTGTCACTTTCAGATAGTAGACGAGGGAATTTGAATCATCAATTTTTTTGATGATGCAGGACTCAAAAATGCTTTTTGTCGTCATTTATATTTAATTATAAAAAATATAATTTTTTGGTATTTTTAGGTATTTTTTGAATAACAATAGCCTCTTGTTTTATAAAAAATGTAATATTCATAACAAACTGGTAACAAAATGAAATAAAATATATAGGTAGGAAGTATTGATTAGTGAAAAATATTTTATTCCATGTCATACTTATTTTGGAGAACTTTGTTCAATTTGTTAGGTTCTAAAATCTTTTGTGTAAAATAGTAATTATCATTAAATTATGCAAATTATTTTAATGAGTAATGTAAATAAATACCAGCAATTTATGTTTCAATGCTTTACTTTCAATGTTTGAATTTTTCTTTGATATTACGAGAAATTTTCTATTGCTTCCACATGTTCTTATGTGATAACAAATATAATACAAATTTTAAGAAAATGATTAAATTACCGCGTAACGTGCTCGTTTCACTGAAACAATTCATGTACTTTGTAAAGAATAAAATTCCTTTCTCAAGCAGAACATTTGTGCTTGAAAACATTAAAAAAATGAATAATGCGTCGGAATGCAGACACACGAGGGAGTAAAAGAAATCATTGATTGAATGCGTCATTTGGAACGATTCTGTTGATTGCGCTTTCGCGTCATTTAAATGCACACGAAGGTAGGGGAGACATTTAGCTTTTCATAAGTCTCACAAAACATGATTTACTTCAGAATTAAATACTGTGTACGTATGAATTTTACCGTGCATTTCGCTGCATTAACAGTTGTTGTCTTAATGAATTGATAGCAGGTACGACAGATATGACATGAACAGGTATAAGCAGCGCCACTGAAGTACCATGCAGGTATTATTCTTCTGGAAAATTGTTCTTGTGTAATGGTAGCATTATTAGAATAACAACATCCTTAAAATAATAATTTTCAATTGCACAGAATTAATAAACTCTTTGAATTATTTATTAATTGCTAAAATTACTGCATGACTGCCTAAAGAAGGCACCTGTTCATACCATAAGAGTGTTTTATTATTATTTTTATTATTATTACTTGCATAACATTCCATACATTTAGAAACAAATGTTATTAATATACCATTTATACACAAACAATGAAAATATTTAATAAAGTTTTACTTATACATCATCTTTTCGCAAAATTATAGATGAAAAATGTCTTATCGAGAAAGAAGTTGGTAAAATTCGAGCCTCGAAGGAGGAGAGCTAATATTATATAATTGTAAAATTACTAGAATAACGTGGGAGAAAATTTTGTGATGAAAATAGAATTAAGTGTTTAATAGTGCAAAGTAACTAAAAATAGTACGAACTGAGATCAATTTATTAACAAGAAATCTCATTGCAAATATCCAACAGCAAAAAGATAAATAAGAATTACACCAATACATGTCCCCATCAGTACTACACAAATTTTAATTAACACATGTATTAATATATCGAACCATTTCCCAAATTCCTTAAAGTATCTTAAAGTCATCCAGTTAAGGAACTTGTAGAACCGTAATGCATAATTACGGGTCAAAGAGTTTTCGAATGTAATTAAGAGTTTTCCAGTGTGAATACAGTTTCTGTTTCACGATATTCCGTGAACCAAAGACAAGAATAATACTTGAGATGTTAATGCACCTTCTACCCCCGGAGCAGTTGCTTCTGCAGTACACATCCGTGCTCCAGCTTTCCTCCTTTCCTTCGTTTACGTCGATTTACCTAGCAGCATGGTTAATTTGCGAAAGCGGTTGGCCTGGTTGATGCAATCGCAGACGTTACCCGCGATACAGCAGCAATGTTTGCCGGTTCCTCCCTTCGAAAGGGGATTTACACACAAAGAAGTAGCAATGTTTTCATTCCCCCGTGTTCCAGTCGTTCTTCACCTTTTTGCCTCCTCGCGTCGAAGCAACAACGAGGATAAATTAATTCGGTAGAAAATACTCAAGGCATGGCCGTCCAGCGAGTTCGCCCCGGTCTGGATGTTAAGACTATTTGCGCGGGGCAAAGTTTCCGTTCCCTTTTCTTGTTTTAAATGTTTCGTGAGCGAATTACAAAGAGCGATAAGACAAAACGAAGCCCCCACGTGGAGAATAATATATTCAAAGGCTGCGGAAGTTGGCAAACCTGCGCGCCCAAAGAATAAAGTTTCGCAGGTGAAGAAACCAGCTTCGTTTTTGCTGAAACGATAGCGATTGTTCGTTTATTTATATCCTGGCGCGAAGTTGAACTTTTGGAACGATAGAAATCAGGTCACAGTCTTTTGCAGTTCAACTTGTTTTCTTACTATATTTCCTAAATTATATTTTAATTCAACATCGAGGTCGCAATCATATTTATAATTATTATTTTTCCAAAGATATTGCGAGGAATAAGATATTTTAATATATTAAGATTTGTGGATGACGCAATAAATATTCCCAATAGTATAAATAACAAATTGAACACGAGCAAGATTCCAGCCGTTTCAGAATCTTGCACACTACCCTTGCTAGATATCCAATGGTATCTCATTCCCCAGATGAAGCTGTCAATTTGCCTCGCGAAACAAATCCTCCCCACCCCCGTTTTCTGTACTGGCGACGGCTGACTAATTCCCCCGGAAAAATTCGTGGAAGGTGAACAGTACGCTAATTCGTGTTATCGCCGATCCGGTAGCATCTGGGCGTAGTAGGCTCACCGGCGGACACGACATTTCAATCCGCAAGCAGCGAAAGCGGTTTACCGATTTTTTTCCCCCCCGGCGCGGCGCGTATACACAAGTTCCGCGCGGATACGCTCGTAAAACGGTTATTCCCGAGTGAGCAGGTGGCAGTGATGGCGACAGCGGCTGGAAGGGAGCTTTTCAAACGGATGCAAACGGATCAGGTCGCAGGACGGACGATGTTCGCGTATGGGGAAAATGGTCTGGCGAGAGGCTTTCTTCGCGCTGATGGACCGTGTATGCTGCAACGTCTATTAACCCTTTGCGGTCCAAACAATGCCCCTCAAGTATACTCAAAGTTGAATCAGGGTTAGATACTGATGTTGTACCTGGTGAAGGAGGGGAGGAGAATTCGTGATTAATAGAAGTGAATGATTGATTTTCAGATATATGTGTGACGGTAGAAGTTCGTAGTTAGGTAAATTTAAATATTAGGGTGGCTCTTATTTACTCTTGGTAATAATTTTTTTCAAAATTTTCTTCGGGGCGTTTCCCAAAATAGTTCCAAATAATAAAAAAACAGCTGTGTAAGACATCAGAAGTGAGGTATTCAAATGCATTTTTCTCGAAATCATGATGTTTATAACTTCGATATTTTTGCGAATGAATTTTTTATTTTTCCTGTTCCAGACGCTTTATCTGTTGGGGGCCAATTGACAAGAGTAACCAATGTTGCATAACTCCGTAATTTTAAAACTCCAAATAATAAAGAATGTATGAAGATAAAGTTAAAATCTCATCTCCTAAAAAGATCCCGATATTTCACTGCAAAATTACCCGAGAAAACAAATTTTAAATTTACCCATTCTTTTAGGCCTCCAAGGTGGGGTACCCCCTTAAACATGGCTTACCATAAACTTTTGATTGCAAGCTTACTAGACACGCTCAGGTTTGCATTTTTACGCTACTACGCTGTACCCCACGTGCAATAAATTTTAGATGGTCCCCTATGTACTGGTTGAGAGAATTCAGATCCAGTGATCACATTCTGTTCTTAGGGGCCGAGCAATTGGCCCTACATAACCTATCCACTTATTGAAGCATTGTAGAGAATGACTGTGCCTGAAATATGCATGACGCCTAATATCAGAGGCACTAGGGATTGTCTGTTTTTAAAAACCGAATTTAAAAACCGGTTTTTATTTATAAATTTGTGGAATTCGAAAATCGGGTTTTAAATTGAAAAAAACGGATTTATATAAAAGATTTATATTTTGTAGAATTAAATATTGTACAATTAAATATTCCATACTCCTATAAGTGTTCAACTAACGATCCTAAAGAAGAAAAGAGGAAGCCTAGTAGCTAACCAACCAACTGCATAAATCTAGAAAATAATATCACCCTTCGACACAATCGAAAACGAAACCCCACCGTCGTTGCTTCTTCAGCAACAAGTAGCTTCCTTTCCTCAACCGCAAATCTCTCTATCACTTAATTAGCGTAAGTATGCTCGACCGCGAAATTCAATTCTTCGTTAGCTAAGAGTGACAAACAATGGCGAAATTCTCCATCGGACATGAACAACGACAAAACCACGAGCGCCTGAGAAACCTCATTCCCATTCAATCCGACTTGCCTGTAATTCGGCCAAGCCCGTTTACCTTGGATTATCGGTAGCCCGCTATATCGCGATCAATATTTCCCCGGTTTCACTTCGTCTATCCCCATGTCGCGTCTATCCTTTCAGCGATCGGCCGGGGCCCCGTTATAACCCGTACCGAAAATAACAACTGGCAATAAGCCGTTGCTATATCCGGTCTAGCTTTTCCACATATTAAACCTGGCTTTGCCGAAATATTTGCCGGCTACAGTAAAAAAAAAAAGAAAAAGAGAGAAGGAAAAAACTCAGAGTAGAGAGAGAGAGAGAGAGAAAGAGGTAGTCGATTGGGACGAGACTTGGTAGCGGGGGCATTATGGGCGAATGAGACACAAAGTATGGGAGGGGGAGAAGGAGAAGAAACAGCATCGAGGGCAGCGTTTGGTAGGTCCTGGGGTATACGCAATGCGATATTGAGGCGCGCTCGGCGTCATTAAGCCATGGCGTTATCGGAAGGGTGGCCAGAGGGGTAAATGGGGGGTGTTGGTGGTGGGTGTAGGGAAGGGGTGGTAGGGCAGGGGTGGCGATGGAGCCGGAGGAGAGTGGAAAACCGAAGAGGGGGTCGAGACGAGGTAAATTGTCGAGAGTGGCAGTCAGGGAAAGAAGTCTAGGCGAGGGGGGGTGGGGGTGGATGAGGAGTGTCTGCTACGCGGTCGGAATAAAACAATGCCCTTCCTCGAGAGATGCTGCCGACGCCGACGTCGTCTCTGGCCTGTGTTGCTGCTGGTGCCGAAGCAGCTCCTCAGGAAAGAGAAAAAGGCGGAGTGGCTGCTCGAGACAGTCTATTTATACGTACACGGACACGTATATATGTACAGGTGTGCCTATGTGTGTATGTGGGGATTGTATATATGTGTATGTAGGTATATAGGTGATGAAAAGATTTTTTGGGCATGGACCGCCTGAGAATGTTCGAGGGTAGGGGGTGGGGGGATGATAAGATAGCAATTAGTACGACGCCGGAAAAGACGGAGTCTGGACAAGTTAATGGTCGCGTGGTTTTTTAAACGACGCCCAATGGTGTTTGGCTCGTGGTAAGTTCATTTCAATTGCAGGAAAACTTTGTGAGGGACAGTAATGTTGCCATTAGTGTGCGGCTGAAAAACGCGCGAGCTTGAAAGGAAGTGGATGTAGCAATTGTGTAGCGTGGAAAATGTGTGCGCAATGCGCGGATGCACTACCACTCGTGAGTATTTGATAAGTTGTTATAAGTGCGTTTGGTAAAAGGGAAAATGGTACGTTTCTCTGGGTGTTTATGGTCGAGCCTGGACATGTCTTAGCTTATATTTCATTTGTTTTGTTTTATTTTGTTATTTTAAAAGTGGTTTTCGAGCTACATATATTTAAGTATTCGAAAGTATTCGAAACTATATGAATAGTAATTCGAATATTTAAGTATTCGAATACATCAGTATAATAGTAGAATAGTATTCACCCTGAATACTGAAATATTCGAATAGTATTTGGATACTTGGATATTCGAACTATAATCATTAAATAACTGAGCACCTGAAGTAGTCGAATATTCGAACACCGAAAAATTCGACAAATTATCCCAGCCCTACTTCAAACCTACACACATTTCACTTAACTATAAAAAACTATTCTACTTTCAATACAAGCAGTCGTAAAACCGCCATGAATATCGTTCAAAGTAATCAACGAATGGCACAGAAACCAAATCCATAAATTCCTGTTGCCTTCTTTAAAAAAAAACCGTCTATTATACGTAACTCCAACTCCGGTGTCTTAATGCTATCCTCTAAAGCGGTAAGCACTTCGCTCCCTCGTACCATATTTTCCTTTTAACTGTTACTAGCAAGCCAATTTCAAGAATCCCAGTATAAAACGTGGAAGATTGTACGTGCCATACATACTGCAGGCGTACGCATCGAATTTCTGCAAAAAGAGCATCGTCTATGGCGTCGTAGCGGACGATAATACCGGTAGGATTATTTCTGTGCTTAGAAACAGCCGGTGCGGCGTTGATATCGCTGCAAATGGATTAATAGTTTCTTCTTAGCCAGTGGAACCTAAAAGGCATTTCCTTGTTCTTACTGGAATGTCCTGTATTGTCAGAACTTATCGAAATTGGCTCAGAGTTAGACTTACTCCTGCCTCCAGGCAGATACATATATGTTTCCGTCTTACGAAGGGATTGGCCAACATTGTTTGCAGAAATATCTCTGTTCCTCATCAGTAGCCAAGTATTGGCATCAAAATGGCCCTTTCCTGAACGTAATGCGGACTTTGTTGGTTTCTATGCATAAAACGACGATAGGTATACCAATGATGCTTATAATGTTGGATGTGAAAGTATTTGGTGATGTGGCGACCACAAAGGAGGAATGGTTGGGGGATGATTGAATTTTTAATGCGCTCTTGGTGATACGTTGGACGAAATTGGTAATTGTATGGAAGTTTAACAAGTGATTTAATTACTGAAAAAATTAAATTATAAATGTATTAAAATTATGTCAAAGATAAGGAAATTAATGAGTGTACTTTAATTATTGGGGAAATTAAATTGAAAACGTGTTAAAATTGTGTCAAGGATAAGGAAATTAATGAGTGTAATTTAATTATTGAGGAAATTAAATTATAAATGTGTTAAAATTATGTTAAGTTGTAAGTAAATTTTCGACAAATATAAAGATATTTAATGGTATATATGATAAATAAAGTTATAGGCGGGTATTTATTGTTGCTGATTAAGTAAAATCTATGCGGATTCATTGATTTAAGGTCGAAATTTTTTGCTAATTTTGATATATATATATATACCACTTGGGTAGGTTATGTGTATAACTGCAAATATTATAGAAAAGGCCATTTCCACTATTTAGAATGAATTTCGTTGTATTACTTTCCCAACAGGAATTTCATAGACATTTGTTCATTTTTCCGTCATGCTGTCTGGATCAAACTTATTGCTACTTTACCATTACTCTTAAAAATAATATTCTGCTGACTGACAACTTAAATTTATAATAACATGATGTAGTAATAATACTTTAATTAATTCAAGTTACACACTCGTGGTGTGGTATAATGTGACAGCAAGTGCGATATAAAATGAATATTAAATAGGAGTGAGTAGTTTTTATGGAGAAAAAAATGGCGATAACACTCTCGCAAAATGCGCGGTGATTTATAGTGTGCTGGAATAAAGCGCACAAGTGGATTCCAGAATACACGATAGCTAAAATTACCATGATCCCTGATTAGACGCCATACATCAATTATATTCGTTAGTGTAACTCGTTGTTAAACGTACACTCGTACTTGTATATACAGAGAATGTATTTTTGCATATTGTTAGTTTTTATAAGATTTACTTTGCAAACGAGATTAAATTTCCAACCCAGTTTAAGCAAGCAAAACAAGTTTTTAAGTTTTTGCTGAATTCCTCCTAGCAGTCAAAATGTTGGTAGAAGCGAACAAAACGCTCGTCATCCTGTAAGAAATAATTTTACCCTCGGGGACGAAAAAGGGGTAAATAAAATGTGACCTGATACTTCTAACGGCGCCGTTTATAGAACAACAAAGTTGCAAAGAAAAAGATGAACAAAATTTTCGAGTAGCTGAAGTTTCATTGCAATTGAAGGATAATTTCTTATTTGCTGTCTTAATTGAGTAAAATATTGAAAAATGTTTTAAACAATCACTGCTTACTTTTAAAATAATATAATATCTTTAATAAAACTGTAATGCTTTATATTCTATTCCATTTAAAAATTGTAGGCTATATTACTTTAACGTCTTAACTCCTAACCCATGAACTCTACCTACATCTATTTTCGAGTTTTAATCAATACTGCTGCGAATTTAGTAAATGCTGAGAGTATTGGCAGTTACGAAGGTCTAGGAACATATAATTCAGTACCGCTTACTTACGCTAATTACCTTTCAAGAAAACAGGAATTCTGCAACTTACCTGCAACACAAAGACATTTCAATGTAACAGTGCTACTTAATTAACATGTTTCTATTTAATTTTCAGAAGAATCAGTAGAAAATAAAGTAAATTGAAACTGAAAGGTTGGATACGTAGTGGTAAACGAATAACTATTTATTTTAAGAAAAACCATGAATTCGAATTTCGTACTTTCTTAGACTACGAAGTAGCCCGAACGTATCCGCGTACCGATAACTACCTCTGCTAATCTGTGAAACCACTTAAAGTGCAAAACCATGTAGATTGTGTAGTGCAATGCAAGCGCAATGCAATTCATTAGATTGGGTAGGTCAATAGTGACAAGAATCCCTGCCTAATTTGTGGATTTATAAGAGAAACGATCAAACAAAAGGTATCAAACAAAAACAATAAAATAATTTTCTTCTAGACCATTAAATTAATAGAAAAGTCACCGAATTAAGATACAAGATTAATTAACGCTGTGAAAAAATGACAAATTTCACAATTTCTGTTCCCACCATTATTTTACAAAAATTGTAAGTACCTGCAAAGTAAAAAGCTTCAACAAGTCTCCCAGGTAAATAACAAACTCGTCTTAGAGCAACCAAGCTGTTTCCCTCCGGTGTGTCCGCAACTATTAATCTACTTCTCCGGTCTAGCTCGGGTTTTAAACCAATACGTGCTGTAAATTCTCGCATCTGTTCCCCAAAACAGGACTAATTACTTTCTTGCCACTAAGAACCGTAGTTCTCCTTGTAAGAAAAAGCGCGGCTCGGAATTCAAACACGTTTGGCTTCAGCGTGGCCAGAAAGTGGAAAGGCAGGCTAGCTGCTTTTGTGTATTCGACCAGACGGCTTTAAGCAGCTTGCTGAGCGAAGGGACGGCACAGACAGTCAGACGGAGATCGATTACCCAGCCTAGGTTTAGTCATTATCTCTGCAAAAAGGGACTCAACTTGGCTATGCCGGGGTATACGTGAAATTGCTTCAATTACACACTCGTGACCGAGGCAACGACCATGAGTAGTATATTTTTCACACGCGCCAACGACCTTGCATCTTAAAGGGAACTACGTCACTGCAAGGACACTAGTGGTTGTATATAGTATGTATTTCACTTTATAATTCATTGGTGAGTATTTCGGGAAACTATTTGAAAGTTTTTTATTTTAATATTTTAAATATTTGAAACATTTTAAAGATTTGTATTATCATTTTTTTAATTAACCTTCAGCGTGAAAAGGCTAATATTTCCAGTTTTAATCATTGATGTACTGAATATTACTATCAATTACGTTTCTAGACTACTTCATCTAGAAATTTTCACTTTTTAGAATCGAAAAGGAGAGTCAGGTCTGATTTTATATTTGCTCATACCACTGAATTTTTTAATGGTCAAAAAGTCTTGTAGTGATCGGAAGAAGTGGTAATTTGTTAGTGCGAGAACGCAAGGAAAATATAGGTGTAGCATCAATACCAAATTATTTTTTAACAATTATAAACAATTATTATCATTGTTTGCCTTTAAAATGTAGAATGAGATTTCTTGATTTTCGGCTGTATTTGTTAGACAAGCAAATTTAAAAAATGTTCTACAGTAAATATGGTACATGCCATATGATAATATGGCAAATTTCTCCCTTACACAGAAATGAGTCGAAATGTAGAAAACTGTGTTTGCCGTCGCGAAAATCAAATTGGGAAATGGAATCAATTCACAGTCAAGTGCACATGTATACGACAAATTCTTAAAATAGATTTTATCAAAAATAGAGCCTAATTTTTATTCGCAGAAAAATACCCTTCCATTCTTGATTTTATTAAGATACAAGAACCCTCAGATACGATAGATATACGTGGTTACTCTTCTCGCGATTCAGAAATTGATCGAGCAAATATCCGTAAAATTGGTGTGATTACGAGCTTTGGTTCCAATCTACGAGCCCAACACAGCTCACTCCCCTCTATCTCGATGTACTCATGCCATAGATATCCAACAGATAGTTCAATCATTGACTATAAATCAACTGGATCATTAATTTCGAATCTATTTGGTTCGATAGCTGACTCAATACATGTTTCATTAAACACTATGCGATAGATAATCTTCTGCGCATACAAATATAAATACAGAAACAAAACTTATTTTATACTTTTGATTTAGGTACTTTTTAAATCAAGCGAGCTCAAGAAGCTGGTTAGTCCACGATTTTTGAGACAGAAAATTTATTTCATAGTGAATTATGAAAATAATTTAAATAATTTAAAAGTGAAATTAAAGTCTTGTGGAAAATGTTCTTTTATAATAAAATCATTTGGGACGCTGTAGTTTTTCAGAAGTAGTACCTACTTAAGGAAAAATTCACTCGCAAATTAATTTAAGTTTAATCAATTTAAGAACCAGTTAAAATATCAGGTCTATTAATGTCACGAAACATCTAATTTTCCACTGATTTCCTGCTTCCATAATACTCGACTATACCGTTTCAATAGTAATTGACATATTGCAGTAGTAAATACCATATAGAACGCACGAAGTAGTACAACATAGCATGTGTCAGACGTACAAATTGCAGCTCCCGTTTAGCACTTCGTATTGTTTGGAAATTATAAATTCCGTTATTATTGATTTCGAACACAAGCACAAATACTAACAACATATACTGATATACATTCACAAATATGTCCGTGTAATATGAACACGTAGTTACAGATGCTTTCATTCTCTTAAGGTGAATTTGGGCAGCAAACAGAATTACATTGCACTCAGGAGAACATCCTTTAGATAATCACAAAATTTCATAATTTTTTGAATTTCCGGGTTCGGAATCTTCCCTTGTCAAAAGTATGAGGGTCCATAATTCTTAAGTCGTCATACATGAAAATGGTTACTCCTACGGAAAAAACTTATAGAACTTTTTTTTCCACAGAATTTATAATACCTATTTTTATCGTAAAACTAATAGATAACAAGATATTCGCGGAAAACTGTTTCGTTACCTCTGACCACCTATAAAATTTTCAGGGACGGTCACATCGAAGAGGACTTTTATAATATCGTCTAAAACGACGAAATAAAGGCCCATACAAAACTATAGCTTGCTGTGAATTCTCCCACAGACAGATTCTAATATCACTGGACTAATTAACATACACACGTCCACAGAGATATTCGTATATCATCTTCCTCGATATCTGTCTAGCTTTAATTCTCCGTTGCACAGAATTTAAGCTCGCCCCCCATCCTCCCTCCCATCGTGGCGCCATGAAAGCCGCTGTGACGGTGTGCGTTCACAGAAACTGGCTTAGCTGACACTACGCGCGCACAGCCCGGCTCTAATCGGCCATTAACGCCTCCTAATTCGTCGCTCATTGTTTTCGACAATCGGGAAATGAGCGTCGATTATCCGTAATACGTTAATCGCAGGAGAATTGAACGTCCGTGGGCGGGCGTTATGTCGGGCGCGATGCGGTTTAACGCGTTCGTGTTTCCGCTCGCGTGACCACGAAATATTGCGGAAGAATCGAGTTTCAAAATCCGCCCTGCACCGCGGCGCTGCAAAATCGAGACGGACGATCAACCCTCGCAGAGCCGATACCTCGGCGGCGAGGAGCGAGGATCCCACGGTTCCGCGGCTTAATTTAATACCGCAGTTCATCAATTTGCAGAGACACATTACAGAGGATTTCGTTCGTTACGGGAAATATAATTACTGAGATTCCGCGGTGGCATAATTGGACGAGAATATAGCCCGGCGCCGCCCGCGCTTCGATATTTTGTTATTGACGTAACAAGTGCCCCGGTGTTTATCAATATATTTACGTTTACGCCGATAATAGGGCGCGCCGAGCGCCAGCGCCGTGTACGATGCGAATGCATGAATTAATAAAGAGGAATCCGGTTCGTTAACTTCGCTGTTTCGCCACCTATTCGGCGGGTTTTCAAAGCAGCTTATTTGTACTGGGATATGGATACGTGTAGCGTAGCTTAAAGGAGATTTTGTATTTATTTATTCATATGACGTGGTAGGGAAGAGTTTCTACATCGGTTGAGGGATTATTTTATATTCATTATTGCTTAGAATAAGGATTTAGGAAAAGGATTACTTGTCATATTGTTAGCTAGTTTTAACCGACTTTAAAAAAGGAATCACTGCTTTAGAATCTTATGTTTTATTTGAGATTCAGGTATGATTTATAGTGAAGCTATCATGTAAACGTTTAATCAATCAGAAATAAAATTTGTACAGCCAATCAATGGTAAATATTGGGAGTGTACGAGATAAACATATTAAAAGGGATAATAAAACGTGATTGATCGCTCTCAAATATGCGTTTACATTGTGTATTTAAGTACGTATTTCCATCGAGGATGCTAATATTTCCAACTTTGGTACGATTACTTGTTGATGTTGCTATTAGTAGTGAAGGACTGTTTGTTAATTTTCATTGAAGGGCTTCTTTTATAATCGATATACATTTATCAGAAGTACACAATATCGTGATGAGAGAAACTCGAATTAATTTCCAAGTGTCTAGAATTTCTATTTCTCTCGCCCTTAGTAGGAAACAAATGCGTCATAAATCAAGAAGTTTCCAAAGGGTAGGGGTGAAATTGATTGTGACAGAATTCAGGCATAGGTATCCTAGACGCGAAATTCTGGGTTGGAAATACCTTGGGGTTGCAAAGCGAGATATTTTCTCGAAGGCTGCTATGAGATTAAAAATTAAGTTTTTTTAGTTGGAGATAGGTTGATAGAATCAAGGATATTTTTAGTTTTAGAAATAGCAATACGTGTATGCAAATATCTAAATGAGCAGTTTTTTTATTGTGATGGACCTAGTGAGTGAAATGGTTTAGTTCTCGTTTCGAAAAGAAGGCAACGAATTTTTGAAAAAAATTCATGACTATCAATTTATTTTGAAACGAGATATTTGCATTCGAATTTGAAATTTAACCTTAGACGCGGCCTCAGCGTGTACTACTAACGCATGTCTGATCGCGTACTGACCGTTTCTACTCCATCGTCTCACGTGGCAAGGCAAGAGTTGCCAAAGCAAAAATAATACAATTAAATGTTTCTCATTTTTTACATATTATTCTTTCAACATAATCTCTCTATGCCCTTGACAATTTTTACAAATACTTGGAAGCAAATATATTGTTATTTAAAAAATGAAAGTGTCCTTGATATAATTTCAGTGTTATATCAATATTAATATAAAAATCAGGGAAATTTTACACGAAGATAAAAAGCAAAAGTACATACTCCGTCACAATTAATTGTCAATTAATAACTAAATTGAAAGGGACTCTCACATTTCAAGCATCCTACACGCGAGAATTCAAAAAGCACGTAAATGTGGACACGACACTTTCCACCGCCCCTAAAATTCCAAAAAGGATATCAAAATACCTGAAAAAACGTGGAGGGGGTTTATTACGTTACAAGGTAGCCGCTTAAGCGAACTCATTTCACAAAATTACTGAAGTTACACTCGCAACACGATACGAAATTTAATACCTACGCTGGCGCAACAGACATCGTAAATCCGCAAACGCTCGCCTGCGCACGCGCGTTGTCCGCCGTTTCCCTCGAAACTGTTAAAAATCCCTGGCGCTCCCGGCGGGCGATTAATGTCGAAAAAGCGAAGCAAGTGGAAATCGACAGCAACAGCTGCCACGGTGTGACTCGTTGCGGCAGCAATCTCGCTACTGGATTAATAAGAACAAACGTGAAAACTTTACGATACCGTTGCGTTGCAGGACACCGCGGCCCTTTCATTTACTTAGGATTGTACGCTGTTTGCTTTGCTTTACGATCGTGCCAACGGAGTTGTTAGCCACGAGGTGCGACACACGTGTATTCACGATGGCACACACTCAGCAACGGGTTATATGAAACGCGCGGGTAGTAAGTCATGTGCTTCCACGTGGCGAGCGCGTTGAGGTATTACCTAGCGAAATCAAATCTTCTACGTGGACGTGCTCCATTTTAATACAGTAGCTGTGATTCGTTACAGGGTTTATTTCGCGTGCGATTGGATGGTTTGTGTTGGCATTTATCGTACTCGCCGATCGAAGATATTCATTTTTTATGACTTTTTTTATTTAATTATTTAATGCGAGGTGGTTGGAATATGTTTGTACTTAAGTGTGTTGTGTTTGATAAAAGCACAATAATAAAAGTATATTGATAAAATTGCCAATAATAATTTTAATCTTCGCGTAAGAATCTGTGAGTCATAGTAGATTTGATATTAAAATCACGCTTTCTATTAACCGTTAAAGATTATTTATTACATATTACATTTGAGAAATCTGTGTATCAATAATAATTAAGACCCGAGTATTCACGAATCCCCGAAGAGATATTCTCCTTCTGAGATACATGTAACGTCCTAAAAATACATTCAATCATTCCTTTGTAAGAGACAACGATCTTCTTCACTCAACGGAGATAATTAGCCCAAGCATTTCCAACACAGCACACGCTTAACGCCCTAATAAACTGACAATCGTGCATTCGTTAGCGATGATTCAAAGATACAAAGGGACCGTTCATGAGTTTCTTCCTTCGTACGCCAAGATTTCGCGGATACTTGTAATTATCTGTCCCGCAAAGCGTTCGGAATGTGTTCGTTATTTATAATACGTGCCGCGTGCATTACTCTTCTTTATGCTTCGCCTCGTTACTGTTAAACGAACTTTTCTTTCGCGATAAATACATCCGAGATCGCAGTTACCGTAATTAACGCTTGCTCGCGATGTTATCTGACTGGCTGGTCAGATACTTTATTACCCTTAACTACAATGAAAGTGTTGGGTCACCTATAATTAAAAGAGAAATCCCTTCTTGGAGAAAAATTAGCATTTTCTTACCTTCGCTGACATTTTGAAAACTAATCGTCACTTTGCATCCACCATGCTTGCTTTCTGTGTGCCTAGTTAAATTCAATATGGTACTGTTATCATATTGCAATTCGACATAGAGTGATTTCTTGTTCAAAAGCCAATTAGAAAGTAGAATAAACTTTTTTATATGTGCCTTTGTTTTCAAGAAAATCGTATTTCAGCGTTTCGCCTCGAATAAATGAAACATGTAAAACAAGTGTTCGGTGTTTGTAGCAGAATTGTTCAGAAATTAGAATTTTTTAACACAACAGAATTAGTAAGTGTATATCCACGTATTTCAGTGCACAGAGCCACACTTCACCCCCGGTGACTTAATCGTAACCCCACGTGTGTACATAAAAGCGAGCCAATCTACGAAAGCATGGCTGACAGTGTTAATTTCAGATGATAGATACCGGCTGCCTAGATGCAATGCAAATGAGCCTCACGCGATAGCTTTGAAGGCATGCAAACTGCAGCGGTGCCTACGCCCATTATCAGGGAAGCCCTCTGTCTTACTTCTTACGTAATCATTGTGATAGTGAAATTCTTAATTTAGTGATAGTGAAATTCTTAATTCTCCTATTATTTGCTCAACAGTTATTCTTACCCATAATTATTACTAACTTCTTAGAAACTTATTAACTCCCCCTCTGTAACGCCTGATATAGAAAACATCTGCAAATAGATCTCGCTATTCCGCATCTTAGGCTATTCCTCAGTTTCTTACACATTAACGATTTCAGTTAAATAAAAACTGAATTCTAGGCGAACTTGAGAGAACCTCAGGAGCGATGGGACTCGAACCCAAGACCTGCGTTACCAATTCTTCCAACGCCGACGTTACTCTTCCTTGAACTCTACAAATGCCTACATAATCGACCTGAACGTATTAAAGTTTTGTGCCTGAGAAAATAAGTCCTGGTCATTGCATTGTTTATTCCAACGAATCAAGCACTTCAACCCCACAAATTTCTACCACCGAAAACAACGGAGAAATTCTGCGTTCTGACGTTACGTGACTCACCCTTTATATTCGATCACGTCTTTCATTCTACAGTTTTAGCCCCGAAACACGTATGCGCCACGCAAAATTCCATCAATTTTTAGCCTATCGCAATTCGCCGGGCCGACAGCCGGTTTACATAAATCCTTTTGCAGTCGGGCGCGCTCGCGGCGCGCGTACCGATGGAAACAAAAAAAAGGAGTGCCCGCTCGATGCATCTCCAATTTTCTCCTAACGTTATGAATATTCCGCGCGATTTACCAGGCCGTTAAACAAACACCGATGCGTGCTCGCAAATTAATAATAAACTGTTCGCGGGCACTTCGCGCGTCGCCCGCTCCCCTGTTAATCTTCCTCGGGACGTGCGAACTTTACCGAGCAGATAGCATCGACGAGACAACGGTATCGCTTGTGTGCTGCGAATCTGGGAGGGCGTTAGAAAACGGCAAGGGCAGCTTTTGGTCAATTTGCCACCGCAGTGGAAAATACAAATTTTCCACAAAAGTAAAGCATTATTATTTATCGAAATATGATAGGAAAATTATGACGAGTTTGTATAAATATTAAAATGAAATTGGGATTATTGCTCGCACTATCGATGGTGGGGGTAACTCGAAAAGTATTTTTCGATAATTATTTTGCGCAGTTTTGCAGATGTAAAAAAATATGCAACTTGTGTTTACAGTTTTGTTTTATATCTCTCACCGTTCTCGAGATACTCGATGAAAAAGACAATTTTATTCTGCGTTTCTTCGAGGGGTGATTTCTCCCCCTAAATTACACTATGACACCAAAAAAATAGGTTTTTCTCGGGTTGCTTAACTTCCCTTGTAAATAATAGTTACGAGAATTTCATGGTTTATTGTAGCGTTAAGTCTAAGGTGTTGATATATCTCAATTAAAAAGATCCCATAAAACCTAGTTCCTTTAGAATCTATATTTTTGTTACAACTTCATAATATCGCAGTGTTAGGGTATCGCTAAGATCCACAATGCAGGAAACGCTGTACACGCTGATTTTGATCAGCTCAACCGGGACACGGAATATTCGTTACGCCGGAAATTATGGGGTAGTACCCCGAGGACGTAAAATTATGATCCCAAGAACGAGGCTATAGAATTGCATGTATGGTAATTTCAGCACGGAGGCCTTATTGTCCTATATGTACTTTGAAATATATTTATTTTGGATGTTGCTGCAAGAATTAGATAAAAACCAGGATCTCCCTTTTTCTTTCACATTTAATCAATATCCGTGATTTGAAAACGCACATGGATCGAGTATTACAACGTATTCAACCGTCTGTACTTCACTGTGAGTAGATAATTTTATTTCCTTTTATCTGTATTAGTTTTAGTCTTAGTTCTCAGTTTTATGCACTTAATGGTTAGGCTTATCTTTACTCTAGATTTACTTTTACTATTACTCATCTATATATATTATTTCATCTATTTCCTATGAATATTAAAATCGCAATAATAATTGTAGCAACCTAGAAATTGCATTGCATTCTTCATAACTTCAGTTTTGATTTGCTTACAATAAAGTTAAAAGTTTTGTCCTCACACAATCACATTCGAGTTCCTAGTACCCAATCAAACCGGTATTCAAACTTCTAAAACAATTAAATTTTGCTATAAATTTCGAGCCACAAAATAGTCCAACCAAACCACAATTCTCAATATCGCCCCTCGCATCGTAATAAACCGCTGAACAACAGTAAAAAATCAGAGTTCCGCAGAGGAGCGTGCGATCGATTTCCAGCTCGAGCACTAATTTCTGCGAAAACTATATTGAAATACCCCGGAAGCGAGGCAACCCGTTCGAAAAGACTGTTCGAGTGCCTTCTAATTTCGTGACGGGTAGCTCGTCAAAGAGTAATCGAAGCGTGACACAGGGGGGCGCAAAAAAAAAAGAGGAGGAAAACAGCGAAATCGGCGCGAGGAACGCGAACAATCTGCACACGTACGATTGAAGTGAAGAGTGGAAGAGGAAAACGGAGAGAAGTGCGAACGAGTTAAACTGGAATTTCGGGTCAGTCGTCTATGCGACAAACGGGGAGCGTGCAAACACGCTCTGATTTATAGGTCAGGCAAGCGTCGAGTGGAACGGTGGGAGCAGGGGGAGGAGGGGGAGGAGGCGAGCGTAAAAAGCGAGAGCATGAAAATGCTGGTCGTGAAGAGAAAGGGCTAATTAATTGCCATAGTAGTGCTGAAAAATGCACAGGTGCACTTAGTCTCTCTTTTTCTCTTCGTCCAGGTGTCGTTGTGTTGGCAACCGGTTCCCGATGTCTGCAGCCAGGGAGAACATGTGTGCTCGATAGGCCAGTACGGAAATGCTCGCGTCCCCTCGATCGATCGATCAGGCTACAAATGCTTCGTACATATTCGTCGATCTGGAGCCACTCGATCGGGCGAACTCTAACAATGGTTTCTCAGAAACAATTGGCACGAATTCCGCCTTTAAAGAGGCATCCATTGTTCCATTTTTTAAGGAATTTGATCATTCAACGGGAATTAAATGCGGTTAATGGTGAGCTGGAATTTATGGCTGCAGCCCCTTTTGTAAGGGTTTCCTTTTTTCATTTAATGGGGAATAAGAAATACACGCTTATTTGTTAAATTTATATGCAGGGTGGTAATCGTAATGATGTCCACGACTTTAGAATTGTTTACGGAAGTTTGACGGTGAAAGGTTGTAAATAAATATAATTGAAGAGTCTTTGTGGGAAATACTGTGAGTGGTAAAATTAAAAAAAGATAGTATTTTTGTTGGAAAATATTCTACGTGCCAATGGTAATACTATAGTAGAGAATTTTAATACAATTTCCCTTTGTAAATAAGTTACCAATAATGCTAACATGGTAGGTACCGCTGGTACGTACCTGAGATAGGCAAAAAACTATTTGAAATAAAATTTATATACGATATTTTTATTTCAAATTTTCTTTAGTTTGTTGAAAATAATTGTTTTTGAAAACGTAAAAAATTCTTTAAAAAGAACTGCACGAGGTATTATTTGGAAAGGTCCTAAACCTACCAAACATCATAAATAATTTTGGCCGGTCAAAATCAGCAAATTTGACCGCTCTGCATCGGTGACGGGACATTCTGTATATATTTTAAAACATTCCTGCAATGTAATCAGCAGTGACTCGCAAATGGGCCGAAATTTTTAACGCGCGTGAAAATTCCAATTTCTCTTTCCTTCCCTTCCCAAAAATTGCTGCTCGATGCGCCATTTACCCCAGAGATAACGTGTATTTTCAACCCGTCCATTTGAATTTGCATACACTGGACAGCGTAATATCGCGGGTCCCTTCGATACGATGACACGTCGGCACGTGCAAAGTGGAAACAAACCGGGATTCTGTCGGCGACGTTTACAGCCGTAGGGAAAACTCTTGCAAGACGACGTCTCTGCCAAGCTCTCGACCTCTCGACCTTTCGAGAGGTCTCCCAACATTGCCAGCGCCGCTGCTGTTCTCCGACGCGGTGAAAGTATTTCCATACTTCGGGAAATGTATATTCACCCCCCCGCGAAGAAATATCAGCAAACTTTTTGATTTCGTCTCGTCCGCCGTGCCTCGGGATTAACACTCGTAAAAGTGCAATTTGTATTCCCCTTGGAAAATCCTGCCGCCGCATTCCTAGCCAGCTGTCTTTTTAGAAACCGAGGGGGCAAGTAGTTTTCGAACTCGAGTTCGTTTGCTCGCCGGAGTTTCTTTCGGAATGGCAATTAGGTTTTTGAGGCGGGACGTTCGTTGACGAATGTTAACTAACAATTTTCCTATGGTGTAGGACGTGGTGAATATTATTTCATGGGGTTTCAAGTTGAGGTAAAAAGGCTGTACAAGCCACAAAATTGAAATCTCTCTTCCAAAATTTAACCCTATATTCTCAAATATATACACTGTCGAAAAATGGAAAAAATCGATTTTTTCGAAGTGGTACAGAGGAATACCACGTTAAATCAAAAATGCACATTCGAATGGTATTTTTTTGTAGAGCATTCGGTATTTAAAACTATTTAAATTATTTACGAAACATTTCGAGGGGCATAACTATGTAGGTGGTCTACCACAAGCTTCTTCGATCTACTGCGATTAATCACGATGCTAATCGCGCAATTAATTGCGCAGGAATAAATTATGGAAGTTGGTAAGAACGTGCTAGGCCTCTGATCAGTCATGAGGACCGAAGCTTCTTTCCCGAAGATACGTTTTCGCATAAAAACTGGTCGCCCGCGTGAGCACCCCAGCGGGAGACTTCGACAAGGAACGAGATAAGGGTCATGCTAGGTAATCGAGCAAAGAACCATGACTACGGGCTTCCGCGTTAATTAATCCAGTTCTTTCGACGGCAAACTTCACTGAAGCTTCTTCAACAACGTCATTCCCAACGCGGGAATTCATTTGAAATTGGCAGATGGACTGGCTCGTGAGTTCGCTTTAATTTCCAGATTAAGAAGTCTGTTTACGATCGGCCATTTAAGTTTCACGCTTAATACTGTATCCCCCGCTCTCGCGCATACGTGTGCTCGTGAATTCGATCTACTATCAGGGATGGTACTAAACCAAAGAATCCGCGATGAAATTTTACACGAGACTTTTCTATTGTGAAAGAAAAATCTCAGCAGCAACTAAATGCAAAATATAAAGGAAACTGTTGCGATAGATTTTGGAATATCTATCATGAAAAAATTAAAATTTGTCCATTAGTGGAAATAGTTGTCTCATGAGGTTAAAATATTTTTGTCTCATCGGGGATATGCACCAAAACAAAGACACTTCGGAAGCCCAAAAGTTCAATTTTTCTTCAACTTTACAGTCTTGCAGGGAACCACTATGATGAAGATACAATCAATGAACTTCGAGACTCTAGTCGGGCCTCGCCCTTTCACCATCCTACGTATTAAATTGGTGAAATAAAGACGAAGAATAAAATAAATAAAATATTCAATGATTCCTACAGTCCAACACCTATTAAAAAAATTCAAAATAAACGAACAACGCGTGACACACCTCCACAACTTCAACTTCGTGGACAACAAATTCCCCGCGTTTCCTCATCATGGCCAACAGAAGAGAAACAAATTTCCGTCGCACTTTTTGCCCATGCCGCGTACAAAACAAAAAGAGACATGCATCGCACGGTCATGTACCTTTTAAGCCCGACGGAAAATTAAAGTTATACCTGTTTGCTTTTGATCGCGTTTTTGCCGAATATTCGATGTCGCGCAGATGCGCCACCGTGACAACTTTCGGATGACAAAAAACAGGGGCACGTGCATATTGCAGGAAGTATAAATGAAGCGGGGTAGTGTTGGAGACAGCTGCAGTGCGGTGTTCACCTGCACTGGCAGTACCGAAAGTAGGCAGCGGACAGGTTTTTCTGCCGATTTATTTTTAACGTCGGATGACAGCTGTCTATTTCGCTGTATCTTTCGTTTAACAGCCCGACTCGGAAGTAGAAAACAAACTTCTGCCGCTCGAACGGTCGTGGCCTGAGACTTGTTTGATCTCGGCGGTACTCGATTTACCTCCCCTCTCGCCTTTTCTTTTGCGCTACCCCCCTGCGCCATGCTGTTTACCAATGTGTGCGCAACTGGGTCAAAGGAACCGAGCTCCTTTTAGGAGATGCACCGCAATATTCGAGCCCGTGGCGTATACACTCGAAAAGGAAAACGGACCCGGGCATTTGTCTTTCTCTGCACGGGATATTGGAAAAACAATTGCATCACCGCTGCATATTTGATTTTCCATACCCCATCTGAAACCACTATCTCGGTGGCTCCTCGCGGAGACATGGAATTTATGGTATTATACGGTATAGGCGCTTGGGCCGCTTTAACAGTCGAAATTTAATATTATTGTTTGTTGTACGAGCGGCGGAGGTTCGTTGGTTTTGGTGGAAAATGCACGTGCTGGCGTACTAAGAGAGTGGTTTAGTGTACGCTGACGGATGTAAATGAGGTGTTAATTCGCATATTCGCTTCGGAATTAACTCGTGTAGTATGCATATACTCGACCCATTACTATGTGGTGTTAAATTTGTATTTGTAATTAATAGTGTTACAGTAGAGGAAATATACCTGTTTAACAGAATGCGTTAAGGAGTTACATACGTTCTTGGCACCAAATAATTGATCACTTTTGGGATTTTTTTTCCTCGGGGAGAGTGGAATAAATTGATAATTTTATAATTGTATCTTGTTCTTGCGACCTTTATTCATATAAAAAAATTATTTGACTGACTTTTATCATATATTAATATATACAAAAAAATTTAAAAAAAAAAACGGTTATTTAGTACCCCACAAAGAAGAATAAATCTTTGTGGGTCACCAATTTAGTAATTTTGTTTTAATTTATGCTTTTATTGGTTCCATTAGAAACTACGGATCTATGAAACAAGAATCAAACCTGTGAAATTGGATTACGTCACTTTTTAAGACCGATAATAAGACAAAACTGCAGAAAAACATTAAAATGTTTACCAGTCTGCACAGACATTTTTAAAGGACGCATATATTTCATACAATTTTTTTTCAATCTGCAGGATAGAAGTAAATATTGGGTAACAGTTAAAAATAATACATCTGGGTTTGCTTTCATATTTCCCCAAGTAAATAAAAAAGAATGAAGAATTTTTTTATGAAAACGACTGCATAGTCTCCTCAAGGCAATTATACCTATGCCTCTCATACTATAAATCCACGATAAATTTACATTGAAAGCTAAGAATAGGATCCACAGTATACTATCTAGCCAATAATCCAATGAAATCTTCCCAATAATTCTAGTTCAACTAGCATTTCTCTTAATCTTTCAAAACCAGAATGCTCAGATGTGCATACAAAAAGCTCAGCCCTAGTCAGCTTCTACCAACACCCAGACAAATAATACATACCTACATCTGTGCAGAAACACATACACCAACTACTCACGATCAGCTACATTGTTGTTATAATCCTCACTGCGGCGGAGTCGGTACGCGGGAAGCTATTTTGCTTGCAGCAGCAACCCCCAACAGCAAAGACAACAAACGAAGCAGAAAGGAAGAGATCGACAGGTATCGTGGACGATGGAGAAAGTGAAGGGAAAGAAATAAAGGGGGAGGAAACGCGAGGAGAAATTAATGAGGAACCCGTTTGTGGCGGACGATACAGTTGGGGGATTGGCGAGATCGACGCCGGTTGGGTTCCTCTCTGATCGCTGGCGACCGAACCGGAAGAGAGTGGGGCTGTCGCCAATTAGCCGCCTAGATAGGTTTATTGCCTAATGAGCTAATACCCGGCCTAATGAGCCGTGATTATCTACAACGGCGTAAGGCTGGCGATGTATCATGGTTCGGCCCGAGGCCCGTTTTCGCTCGCACGTTTATGGGACGTTCCTCGATTGCAGGCTCTGGTGCCCAGTGGTGGGTACAGCCAATGTTGAAGCTCAAAGTAATAGCAGGTGTCTTGCTCTTCTTACTCGACTTAACACTTTTAGTGCAGCAAGGTTTGGCGAAACACAGTTTCAAGTCGCTTCTGCTGAGAAAGGTTTGCTCAGCTAGAAATTTAAATGTCTATATTCTATTTATTTATTCAATTAAACGGGAGGCCTTTGATAAATACAAGAAACAATGCTATATACGCTGAGCAATTATGCGCGGATTAGAGACAAAATTGTACAAGTAATACATAAATAAAGTAGAAGCATAAAGCACGGAAAAGTAGAAACACAAAACCAAAATAATGAAAATAGCAGCTAAGGTCGGGGCTAAATTATTTACAGCGTGGTCTCATAATTTACACCTATTACGATATTAATCGTAAGTAAAATTCACTTTGCCGAAGATTCTTCGCGTTCTCCACATAATTGCGAGCAATAAGTCAACCGACTGGGGGAATGAGAGCAATACAGAAACTGGAACAATAAGCTATAACGGTACAATAAAAATTGAGAAGAAAAGTTATCAGATTCTTCTCTCCGGGACAAGTATCGACACTTTCCTCGTTCAGATGAAAGTTTTACGCTTGGATCTCTGCCCCCACCTCCCAGCCCTCGCCGACTTTTTTATCTGCTTTCTTTCGTAATTAAGGAAGTCCGAGAGGCAGGCGCCAGCTCCAAAGTGATTTTTTTCCTCGCAATTACACTTTCTACGCCCTAATACAGAATCAATCACGGAACGTTTTCCTTTTCACCTTTATCGGAGCTTCGAATTCCGATATTAATATACAGAGTGGTTCGTTACGAACGAAAGCTGCAATTTAAACGAGGTAATTTCTTTACTTTGGGTTTTACAGAAAAATGTCTCAAAGGAAACGTTGTAAGCTTTCGTATTTTAATTTTATTTTTTTTTTCAGAAATCAGTTTGACTTAATGATCTAGAAGAAGTTACAGTAGCGGGATTGCTGATTCAATTATAACGCCTGCGGTGAATACAGAATGCAAATAAAGAAATACAAGTCTAAAATATTTTAAATTAAAGATTATGGTGTAATATTACAAAATTAGTAAATTAGCCAACGTAGGTATGTTCCAATTTTTTTGGTTAGATGTATTTGCATTATTCTTGGCATAATAATTCATGCTAGTCCTATTAAGTAATTCCATCGCGTTATTTTATAAAAGAAAAGTTGCCTCGTGTTATATTTTATATCCAAATCGAAATGTAATATGTCATGATAAATAATTCGTAAATAAATAACTCATATAGAAGCACCTACGTGTTATTTTCTAAATTTATGTATCTAATTCTAATAAGTAGCCACACCGAGGACATTCAATATTGAAAATATTGAATTCAGAAACGTGTACGTCATAGATCAAGTTCGCCTGCGACTTCGCTACACCAATTCGCCCTTTTTCTGCAGTCATATGGGTGAAATATCTTGACACGTTTTTCAATTATAGCGAAACGTGAAACGCGTGGCGGCGGAACAGCTTCAGTTTTAGCCTCCGACGTACGTTTTTCCTGTTGAAGGGAGGACGAGACAGAGTGGATACACCATTGCAAACTGGCTTACTCAGGAGATCAACCGTTGGCGTGTATACCTATATACGGTTCCTCGATTAAATTGACTTTGGGCAACCACCACCTGCATCGAGGAAATATGGCCTAATATCGAGGTAACGTCGAGGGATGTTGGTGTATATTCTCCTATAGACGTATCCCATTGAACGATTTGTAGGTCTGCTTGTGGAGGCGTTTCGTAATTTATAAATGGCTCGCGCGTTCGCCTGTGACATCAGCCGCGTATGGGATTGTTCAATAATCAATCTTAACTCGCAAGAATAGGGAATCTGAAATTTTATGAAATATACACTACAAATTTATTTTTTACTTGCTACTCGCATTTACAAATAGTGTCAAATTACGTGAAAGAAATTTTTAATGGAAAAATTGGGGATATAATTCTTTCTAATTATAATAGAAAATCATACCTAATGAATAATTTGATTGTAATATTTAACACTTAACAACTTAATATCTTTTTCTCGTATGAAGCTTTATAAAAAATTACAAACACTACTATACCTACTGAGAACTTGACGTTTTATTTCCTGTCTCCACTGTCATCTTAAAAATGGAAATATATTTCCATCAAAAGGCTATGAATCTTCGCTTCTACAAAAGTCTGTAAGATCGCGTGAAAACCAAGCTGTAAGAGTGTCTGCTTTGGATTCCCAGCGTAGAAGACGATTCTATAGTACCAGACTTAAAATAGGTTACAATTGCAGGGAACACAGGTCTTCCGTTGGACACTGAATTCCGTTCGATATCATGATGTCGAGTTCCGAGCACGTTTTTCGTACAAAACGCTATTTCGTACGTGGGAAGTGTCGACTATAAAACTGTCAGGATATCTTAGAATGGGAAGCAGCTCTTTTTCCCTTGGACAGGAAGTTGTCGGATCCTCGACACTTTCCTACGACTAAGCTGCCAATGGTCGATGGGTATTGAACATTTTTAGATATATCCTTTACGGAGGACTTCAATCGAGTATTTTTACTATTTCTGACACTGACACGGTTTTACTATAGATATCATAGTGAACGAGTACCTAATATTTATTAATTAGTACACCCGATTTATATCATACATTCGAAGGATGTTGGCTAATAAAATAGAGCTCTTTCATAGAAGACCAATTTTTATACGACTTCAATTTTTTAGAATCCTTGAGAATTATTAATTCGGCAGGAAGACACTTAGAATATTTAAAGTGATATGTAAGATTAGCTTCTAAATTTTGGACGTGAAAGTTGATAACATATGTCTTGCGCCATTAGACTTTCAAAACATATCCACTTCATAATCGAAAAAAAATTAGAAAAAGGAATTACAACATTTGAATTAAATTACAGATAGAGCAAATGAATAAATATAATAAACAATCACAAAAATTACACATTATCATTTTCATAACCAAGTTCATATAAATCTATCACTATCCACAAATCAGTCAACATAAACGACAAAAATTTGTCTCAACTCGACAGCCATAATTAGAGTCTTGAAGAATCAACACAGGAAATCTCTCTTTTATGTCGCATATTTCATCATAAAAAGCAAAACATGCTTCCATAATTCTGCAATTTAGTAACACACTGTACAAACTACCACGCTAAATGGGACTGCAAAAAATATGGACAATAAAAATTCAGCCGTGTCGTTAACGAGGCGGAAGGACAGTGAGAGTCTCGCATGATGATCAGCCATTGGAGCTCGCGATATCGTATTCCTTCCTCTACACGAATTGCGCAACAAAATCACCACTCGAAATTGGAATTATCCTAAAATTACCATCGCTGCTGGCTGGTCGTGGACTCTGTGTATATCGATATACGAACGCGAGACGAGTGGTGGCATTAATGGCCGTGGAGCACGCATAGCTTTCTCTCCTCGTTTATACCTCGCCAGGCAGATAGAGGGTCCATTTGGACCCACCTCGTAAACTTATATAATTCAAATGAACTACAAAATTGTGTTAGTGAAAAGTGGAACATATTGAAACAGAAAACTAGGGGAGAGTTGCCTATATCGTCTTTTTGGTTGCCTATATATCCTTTTGTTGAGAACAAATTAATTTGTTATTAATCTTTTTGTCACATACTGTAAAAGGTACGATTTAGGCAACCGGTCTCCTAAATCGTGAATGTGACTGTTTTCCCAAAAAATGAAAAAGAAATCTTTTTATAAATTCAGAATCTAAATTCCTGGTGAAGTCGAGTAGCAAAGCTAGTGTTCTTATAAATTCAGTTTTTAGAAGAATAGCATTACTTGTGGGATGATCTAGTAGTTGTATTATTAGAACGAAATTATGAAACAAAGAGTCGACTGTAATCAACGTATTCAGTGTTCAAGTATTAACACTGTTAATTTACCAGCGCTGGGTGACAAACACTTCGTTTTGATTGTTTAATCAACGAATATACGGGTTACAAGAATTCTCACTGCATTACGCAGCGAATCGAACACCATCCAGTAATTACATCGAAGGATAATTCGCACAATTATGCGGAACTATCGCAATAACAGCGGCCACGTCGAAGTCTTTTCCCAGGGATTTAAAATGGAATTGACTGCCGCACGGCGTTTGCATTTATATTCACGGATTGGGAATTCGTAACGAGCCCGAACCGTTGTCAAGTTTTTATTATATGCCTTGCTTCCGATCTAGAATTAAGCTACGCAATCTGCCCTCGTCGATACCGGCAACGTTCAGGGCAATTTGAATAACGAGCAGAATTTAATTAAAAAAACAAAACGAGGCATGTGTTATTTTAATTGCAAATTGATATCGTTGCCTGTATCATGCGATGGTAATTTTAATTGCCTTTAATAAGGAAGCGAGGAAATTAATTAATTTTCAGTATAGCAACGAAGAGAATACTTATAAATGATTAAAGCCACGAGGTAGCCAAAGGGGATTACGATCTAAAATTGACAGTGAATGACAGTGAAAATTAGAATTTAATATTATTTAATATATTAGACTCTTCCTTTACCTCATTTTTCGTAGTAGGTACATTAATATTTTGAATTGCTAGAAGGTTCCAAAAATCGTAAAATTGGAATTAGTGAATTAGTGCTAATAGCTTAGACACAGAGTTGGGCAAAATATAATCCAATTACAAATTACATTCTACCCAACTCTGCTTAGACATTATCGAGTGATTCAGCATTCGAATATCTACTTAACCATAAGTCAAAGAGCAGCTTTTGTGAAATTGACACTTCTACACATTATTTTAAATAACTTCTGTTCCGACTTCCATATTATCTCTAACAAATACAGCTTATCAACGTCCACACATTGCCAGCTGATCGCTAATTACTCAAATTCAGTAACTAACTTTCGCTCCTTTAACTAAATACCTCGCAATGAGTTCTTATGTGTAAACGAGAGGTATCTCGATTGTGATCAAAGACGCTCATTGAAATATAAACTGCGTAGTTTCTTCCTAGTCCCCAAAAACTTCCCATTTTTATTATTCTCTACAGGGTTGACCCCTTGGTTCTTTCCTTGTGTTTCTCTACATCCATCCTACTCTTTTTCTTCCGTTGCTGCTGCGTTCTAGGGCTGCAGGTGTTGGCACGATGTACGCGTTACAAATCTCTACAATTAATTGCAGCACGAAATTGCATAATGTCCCGCGCATAGGGCAGCTACATTACAGTCTGGTGAACGTAACGAATCTTGAATAAAATCCACAGACCGCATTGTGTCGCGCTAGAAAGTGCGGAACCCTTCCTTTTGTGAGAAGCAAATTACACCACGTGCATTGCAAGGCATAGTAAATACTCCTGAGTGTTTTTCACGAAACTTTTCCATTAACAGAGATATCTCATGACAGTTATGACGTCTATTGTTGTTCAGATAGTAAAGAAATATTAAAATTTTTAAATAATACGTGACTTCAAAATTCCTTGGCACTGAAATAATTTCGTTTTAGGGTTTCATTACAATTTCTATAAATTCTTGTATTTTGCTTGTAGCTTTAAAATATAATCAAGTATCCATTCCAACGGCAGAATCGATTTTGTCGGAAGCAAAGTTCCCTCGATGGAGAAAAAGTTATTCTACAATTTTCTACGCTTCTGACTTATTTTTGTATAAGAATCCATTTCACCAGCAGTTGCAGCAAAGTGTCCACTGTGTTCTGAAAATGTTATTTTTAGTTGGCGATTTTTAGCACTTATTTATTTGAATTATAATTTAGAATTATATTCCGAAATACCTATTTTAAATATATTCTCTTTACCTTACATGTGGGAGGCGGCAGGTTGTTTGAGTATTATAAAATAGGATCGCGGTTCAAAAAAGGTTGGGCAACGCTGAGTTAATATTTCAAATACAGTCATCAAAACCAGGAAAATATTAAAGCCTCGTAGCATTTATATCTGCCTATATAAAATGCAACCTACTATATACACACTCGTATTAACACAATCATTTCTGCATTGAATGCAGTGGAATGCTTAGTAGTGCGTGACGGGAGCCAATAATACTTTGGTTCTAAAATACGAAAAATCGAAATTAATGTAGCAGGATTGAAATAATCAGTTAGATGAATCAGGCGGGAGGGAAGTAGAAGACATATTGCGTACTATCACGCAACTCCATATCGAAAGGTATCGATAAAAATGTTGGAAACAACATTTCAGCTACAATGCAAGCGCATCAGAGTTCACATTCCGAACGGGTAGAACTCTCATCTCCACACCGGGAGACGCTATCATTCTGAAGTTCTGACAGTGAGGTCGAAGCACTGCTGGGCCCCTCTTCTTCGAGAAATTGCCTGCCGCGATGACAATTTAAATGGAACCAGATCCATTAAGCATTAATCGTGCCACTTCTGCTAGAAAACGGCAATGCGACCGATATGATAAGGGGTCAAGAAGCTGTCTTCGACAGTTGTTGCTCGTGAATGGCTTCGTGACCTCATCAGCGCAGTAAGAAGGGTTTGATTAAGAACGAATGCAAGATGGCTCTATCTTATTATTATAATAGCGCCTACCCTATCTCCAGCATAATTCCACTGGGTTCTATCTACTTGAGACAGTTGATGAACCTGTTAACTATAACGATGATTTGTTCCCTTGATGAAAAGTGTCCCTTCCATTTTCAGTACATCTGGAATTATTCCGAAGAACGTGATGGACGTTTTGCTTCAGCAAAATATTAATATTCAAGATACATTTATTATTACGTAAATTAAATGCACAGAGTTGTGATGACATTGACAGATTCAAATAAAATACTTCATTATAATATTCCTAGGTACCATTTTTACATATTTATTAATAATCCTTCTCTCACTTGTTTATTAAATAACTCCTACATTCCAAATAAATAACAATTAAAAATTTATGAGAAACAAATCTTAAAAGATGACTTCCATATCATATAATCATTCTTACCTGCAAAAAGAAATTTAATACATTTCCCTCTGTTATTTCACAGAAAAAATGCAAATAATATACAACAGTCTTTTCATTTGCAAAAATGCAATACCTATCGCTTTACAGAAAGTAAAACCTCACTCTTTCGAACCTATTATTATTGGGAGAGCAGCATTCAACGAGCTTCAATTTTGTATAAACATCCCTGTGCAGCTAAACAATGCAATTTAAGATCGACAACGAATACGGGAAGCCGCCAGCGCGCGTTCAATTAACAAAACACAGAATAGTTCCGAGCATGTACACGGGCGTGGGCGAGTACGCAATTAAAAATTTCACCGATGAACGCGTTATTGCCCGTTTAGAGTTAAAATAAGAGGCGTACCCGCGAGATCCGCGCTTTCGGCCAGCCATGAATCGCAAATACGCTATCGATTAAACAGTAGCATTAATAGCTAACGATATACAACCCGCTAACTGCTAATTGTTCGGCCCAGTAATCTCGATTGTTCGCAGCGATGAGACCGAAAGGAAAAAAAGTAGAGCGGCGCGAGCCCGTTAAGTAAATTTCCCAATGGTCACCGACGATATCCGCGTTAGATATTTACGCGCCGGTGCGCGCTACACGCGTCCGTCGTTTCGATGGGATCGATCTAATGGCGGTGTTCAATTCCATTCCAGCCAGAAGACAGCAATATTGTTTGAGGAACGAGCGTGTGTCTGCGCGCCCGGTACAAAAAAAGAATCGAACAAAAATCGGGGAGGCGTGCGCGCGAGGATCGATTCGATCAGTTTCCAAGCTGTGTGCGCACGTGGATAGCGACGGATATTCTGAAAACGTGACGAGGATTGTCGACCGATACGAGCGCGTCAACGACGAGGACAGCTAGTGAAGGATTACTCTCGGCAGTGTAAGACTTTCCGCTTGATTGGTATGTATTGGCGTCGGACGATTTTAAATTTGTTAGATTTTTAGTAGCTATTTGTTAACAAAAAGTGATATTGTATATAGTGGGAAAAAACATTTGCGTGGTATGTCTTTGCACCGTGACGGTCCTGCGCGGATTAAAAGAAAACTGTCGCTTCCGCAGTCTTCCCTGAGTCCACTTTGTTTTTGAAACAAGACGAAGAGGCGTGGAAAACATTTATGGGTCAAGAGGCTTAACTAGGGTTGCCAACTTTTTCGGGAAAATATAGTGGTTTAGGGTCAACTGTGGTAAGAAATATAGTATACTAGCAAAATACTCCGTGTTTCGTTTCGGACCTAAGAAATATTAAGAACTTCATGAAAAAATATTTCACTAATTTTCACCACCCCCTTTGGGGTTGATTAGGGTAAAATCCAGAAATTGGTTTTTAGGAATTTATGTGGGTAGGGGAGACCGGGGATAGTTGACTAATTTCATTTACGTGTTGTGTTATGGAATAAATTATGCGATTTTGCGATATTGAAGCATATGAATGAGCTTGCCATTTAATGTGTGGCAGTGACAAAAACTTGCTTGTTCTGTCAATGAGAATGAAAAATCTAAATAACGTGAAATAAATATTGTTGTTTCAACTATTTATGAATTTTTGTTTGAAAGTTTTCTGAATTCTATTACCACTTCAAGAGTAACAGCTTTATGAGCGATTGCACTCTTGCTGCGTCTATTGGGAAATCAGATAGAACCCTTGTAGTGGGAAAGCCATCAAACGGAATCTTTATTGTTTCATATAGCCGAAGATATCGATATTTAACGGAGATCTATTAAGCATTGAAAGCTACGTCTGGGGTTACGTGTGAACAGAATTGCCAGGGTGAATATTACGCTTCAATAATTACAGTCGAAAATCGATAATTTCTTAATGAAGGGAACGACGAAGAACGAGCAAAAGGAGCTGCAAGTGAAAAGAACGAGACAAGATTCATTCTGTTACGCATGACACGGACAATTCGTCGCTGTTTGCAATAATTATTAAGCTTAGTGACTATCAAAAACTATTACATACATTATCACTTTTAGTTCATTTATTTCTAGCTAAAACGAATTTAAATTTTAATTAAAAGTAGAATTATTTAGTGTCATCTGCCATTACTTGACAGTATTGTGAAACCTTATATACAAGGAACTGCAAAGTTTTCGATAAGGTTCACTCAAAATACACCTATTCAAAAAATCATTGTTCAGATAACACTTTTACATCATGCATCGTGTTTATTTGCCGATCTATTGTAATTACATTAAAATCAGTTTCTCGTGCCAGTTTTCGTCGAACCGTTTCTGGATCGAGCGCTGATGCCCGGATGCTAGATCGACAATAGAAAAAGAACGGTCTCGCGAGCTGACGATACATTATTACTACGTGTTACTCGGAACACGCGTTTCACTGTTTCATTACACGCACGCTCACGTGGAATTATGTAAAATGTGGACCGTGAGGCAGCGATCATCCCTTCCGAGCTCTCTCTCCGTCCCTCGCGCCCTGTCTCTCGCTCGGTCGCGACGCACGTGATGCGGAGGAACACAGCAGGGATGAAGAGGGACGGCGAGAGCGGAATGCAGGGGCGCGAGGGCGGGAGAGAAAAAGGAAACGAGGCCGCCACCTGTATAATTTCCTGCGTTCCACGTAAAATACCCCACACGGCATCGAGCGTGAGGCGCATGTTATAAACGCATTTATAACCGATCGCAATCGACGTTAATTGATGCCAGCGGCGAACGAGGTCGTGCGGCCTTTTTTTCGCTTGCTCACTGATTCCTTTCTTTGTATTACATGATTCCTGTTAGTACCTGCGAACTTCGTGGGGTCTATTATTTAGCGAGCACAGGCACTGTTTGGGAACATTCTTGACAGTAAATAAATCAACAAGGAAAAGCGCATTGAAACGCAATTTAATTTTCTGTTTCGTTTTATAGGTAAGTAATACTGGATATTTTTATTAGCGATAGAGAATGATTTATGTTGCGGGTCCAGAGGGATAAGGCTATTAAGTTTATAGTGTTTTCTACGTTGGCCATTACCCGAGGGGTACGAAAGTGTCATTGAACATCGCAAATATCGTTTCCCCAGAAAACGTTCGACTTCTATTTAATGGCACGCCTGGAAGCTTGGTAAAAGGGACGCCTGTAATGCGATTGCCCTCCACCGGAATTACTTTATTGGCGGTTCCGGGTACGAGAGTTTAAAACGAATAGATGAACGAGAAAGTTAATCGACGCGCTATCGAACTCGCTCGAAGACTGGAATTATCCATTTTTCATGAAAATTCAATTAAAATCGGTCGTTTGGTGACTTTCAGCCTTATTCCAGATAAGAAAACCGAAAGGATTATCGATTCTACATTTATCCCGTACAAAGTCTTTAAAATAATAGAGTCTTCTTTGAATGATAGATTATAGCTAATACTCCTCCAACTTCCTGTCAATTGATAATCTAATTAGTTTATTTGTTCATACGCTTGAACTTAATTTTCTGCTTTCGATCACTTCAGATTTTGTATTAAGGTACAGCTATTGTTTACAGATTACGTGATTAATCTGTAAAATAAATATAATCTGTAAAATAAAATAAAATAAAACAACGGCAGATTAATGTGACTCTGGTAATCTAACTTAATTAGAATTTTAAAAACGTGATTTGATCATAGCGGAGGTGAAAATATGTTTTATTTTGATGGATCGAAGGAAATGTGTATGAATCTTCATCTTCATAGACTTCTCATAAAGAGTTTCAGTTATCAGTTTCATAAAAACAAGGTTAAGGAAAATTAAAACTTCTCGATTTCCTAAATGCACATATTTATGTAATATTAATATTAATACTGTGTTATTAATTAGTATTGATATTAATATTGCAGAAAGAGGGAGTGGAGGAGAGGAGAAGAAAAGGAATAGATGTTCCTAGAGAAGGATGAGTGAGTGGGAAAGCTTATAACTGTTGTAGAAAATTATAAACCGAGTCAAATTCTTGGCAGTAAAGCTGAATAAACAATATAACATTAATATTGCAAAATAAATTTCCACATCCACAAGCGCGACAAAATAGAGACGTGCAAGAAGGCAGATTAAATATTCAAATTGTAGTGTGAAGCCCATTTTTAAAAAACTAAAAAATAAACTGATTCCAATGGGCCCAGGAACATCAGAAAGTTCCATTTGCTCTTCTATCAAACGTCTATACAACAAGTGATGGAATACCTCCGAGTAGTAAGATACATTTGTCTACGTTTCTACGGAAGAACTTTTCCTCGTCGAAAAAGGAAACACTTTCCCTAGACACAACCCAGAAGAAGGTAGCGACTTCAAAATTCCGCAAAGTCTCGCAGACGTCTGGACTCCGGTGTAAGAGGGAAAAATACGATTGGTACCTAACTTTAGGAAAAGGGTCGAGATGAAAACGTTGTAAAAACTTTTACATCGCAGGACGAAAATTGCGTAGCGATGGGAGATGAGGAGGATGACGAGGAGAGGGGTCGGCGGGGATGGAAGCTGAAAACTCCTGTCGAAGTAACTCATCCCGTTTCACGTTTCCACTCGGTCGGCTGTCCTTAACCATCCTCTTCGCTTCGTCGAACTCGCCACGCATTTTCGAAGTCGAGAATGAGCTCGGGAACTCTCGAATCCGATATTTCGTCGTGTTACGTACTTGACTGGCGGATCTCCATCCCCCCGTAGAAAAATCCTCTTTGCTCACTTTGCTTTTCACTTATACCTTTAACCACCCCTCGAATTTGCGGCCAGAAAAAGAGCTCCAGCCAAGGGAATAAAAAACTGAAGGTTACTCTCTGCATCGAGAGAAGGACATTGATATCTTGTTCCTCTCGTGCTGGCAACAGGAAGCTATGCTCAGTACATTTCAAGGCAAATGGCAATTTTATTCCGTGCTTAAAATATTCTGAAAATTAAACATTCATTTTCTATGCAGTACGAAATGATTGCTTTGCTTGCTCCGCTTTCTATGCATTCAGATTAATGGAAGCATCCTGAAATTACGCTCGAATTAATGGGGTGGGCGAACATTAGCGGTGGTAGTTCGATTCTATTTGGATGTTGATAGTTGTGACTACGAATATAATTGTAGAGGCTTATTAAAAGAGGATAGCAGTTAGGCAAACTGTTCTGCTATTAGCAGGAAAGCCTCTTCCGAATACGGAAGGAACTTGTGTGAATGACATAGGAATCCTGAAGGATACCAGTGTGCTGATAGAGGATATCGTCTCTCTATTAATAAATGGCACTGGTATTTACAATTAAACATTCGCTTATTGTGAAGAGTTTCCCGATTTGGAAAATATTTTTGAAAGTACTCATAGTAACTAAAAAATATTACAAATTATATCTACAATGGACCTATTTTACTAATGTCATCGAGGTTTCATTTTTTAATTCTGTTCAGCGGTGCTTCAACGAATTTCTACCAGTATTATTATAACTATGTGTTATTTTGAGTGGAAAAAACTGTGTAATTTTTTCGTCGTATATGTATGTAAAACCTGAACAGACTTGGTTGTATAAATTGCTTTACAAAAAATCTTAAACAAAATAATTCCACATGACTCTCCCCCCTTAAACCACCCAATACAAATCCCACCATGCAATTCCCATCATAAAAACTACCTGCATTCTCGAGTTAGAGAATCCCAGAGAACAATCCTCACAGCCGATTCATGAGATTTTCAAAATTTACCGAGCAAACGTTCCGCGCCTGTGATTTATTCAAGGAAAGTCCAGACGAATCTCCAATTTGCGAGGGAATCTAATCGCCGCGCTTGTCTGCCATCGTGCAACCCGTTGGCCCGTGAGAAACGGAGAAAAATGAAGGAGGAGGGACGAGGACAGTGGCGTCATCACGCTGGAAATGTTTTTCCAAGCGTGATACCACGTCGTTGGGGTGTCCCCGCGAGCGAGATAAATGAGCCAATTTTCCGAGGCTTAAGTCACTAGCAATATTGCAGGCTGCACACGAGCTCCTAGGCCGATCTTCCATCTTCTTAGATCGGTGGCACCGTTTAATGTGACACACGACGCGCTATGGATCTCCCTTTCCGCGACGCACACACGGTGCAACACGGTTCGCGGGCTAGAGGAGAGGCTCCCACGCAACCTGCTCTCGCCTCAAGCGTGAAGATGAAGAGCGTGGGATAATATTATAGTTTCATTGGAGCACCTGAACCGCGTTATACTCGCTACTTGCGGCCCCGCGCCGCTGCTTTGTCCCGCCATTTGTCTGGATTGCACTCCCGTGGATCTTTATTTTGGATTTACTCGCTACCAGATACCTTGTACGATTCGTCGAGACGGCGATACGCGCGTGTTACGGTCCCGTTGGTGAGTCGTTCTGTCAAATGGCGGTTGGTCCTTGCTAGTTCTAGGGCGCATGGTCGTATATGTACAAGGTGGATCACACGACCGGGGCAGTTGAATCTGTGTTTTGGTTGTGATAGGAAAAGAATAGTAAATGAAAGAGGTGAATGAAGTGAAGAAGTCTTTTTTGTGTGACGAAATGTATACACTTAAAAAAATGATATTTTTTAATTTAATTTTAAGCATCCAATCAGCATCAGCACTTATTGTTAGTCGGACTTACACCAGTATGTTACTTGTTATTCAATCGCTAAAGAGAAATATTCTTATTTCTTAGTCAAGAATGAAATTATAATTTAATTCACTATTCAAATAAACAGATGAAGTCTTTAAGATTTAAAAACTGTTATAAACTGAAATTATCTAAATTTTGACTTATACCACTATGATTCTCAGCCCTCCGTATATCTAAAAATAATTTATTAACGCCATTTTTATTAGCTTTCCTAAAATGAATATATTCGAACCCCCTTCTTGCTGCAAAGTCGTCATGCTTATATGAATAAAAGCGGAGCTTTCGTCGCCCTGCAAGGGCCCGCTTAACATTCCTCGAAGTCAGCCTGAAAATGGCGGTTAGCGTCGGGAATACATCCAGAATCGTCAAGTCGTTTCACGTACCGCTCAATTTATTTCTCTCATATAATCGAGCCGCGGCCGTTACTGGCATGTAAACGGGGGGCCGTAGGCGAGCGTCGCAGGGGAAAAGATAAATGCACGGGCGGAAGGGAAACAAAGTGGAGGGAACGGAAGGCATGCAAGACGGAGATTGAACCGAGAGTGCGTCTCGGTGCGTACGCATTGGCTGTTCTTTATGAAAGCCGAGTAGCTAAACCGCTTTCGATTTGTAATCCGGGCGGGGACGCATTCAGTTCTAGGTTTACAGGCGGGCAGGGCAGAAACGGAGGCGGGCTGCGAACCGCGGAGGAAGAAGAGAAATGTCAAAAATAAAAAAGAAACATGGTAGAGAAAACGCGGCCGGCAACAGAGGGAACGATTGCGGTGGTATTTCGATTCAAAGGAGTAATAACGGCCAAATCCGATCTGCTTGCAGTTTCCCACAATCGACCACCCCCCTGCTCCTCGCTCGTCTACCGCCATCAACTAACTAGCTATTCCCTTATCGGATGAAGTATCCGCCTACACACGCGGATAGCACATATCGCGATAAGGGCATTTATTATATTATATACGCGCATCGAAAATCTATAGGATTGATGTCTGTATAATATTTTGGGACAGGGGCGTTTTAGGAAAGAATGGGTCAGACTGTTGGAGAATTTACGGCGCAACGGAGTTTGGAAGATTTGGGAAACCATTTTTGGTGTAACTTTCACTATACTGTTTGTATGTTGCATGTGATTAGTGACAGCTGTGAAGTGAATGACTGTTGAATTAGTATGAATTGTATCAGATTTATAAACGTATTTGTTTAATTCATGAAAGTATTAGCAATATTTCCATGTTTTGTAACAGATAAATGAATAGAAAATGAAGAGAAAATGAACAGAAAATTGAATAGAATTGAAAATATAAATGAAAAGAAAATAAATAGAAAATAAATAGAAAATTGAATAGAATTGAACAGATAAATGAATAGGAGACGAATAGAAAATTTGGTTAAATAAACTTATCTCCTTCAATGGATTGCCATTCTTTTTTCTCTTAGAAAATTAATGAACAAATGAAGTAACTCATTTTTAATACACATTTGAGCGAACACCCCCTTAACTAAAAAATTTTCCAAAATTACAATACACGTAAAAGTGGACTTTCTTTTTTATGAAAAATAAATTGATCTACATTTACCACAACGTATTTTACTACCAAAAAGTTTCAATTGTATATAAATGTTTAAATGTACCTATATCCCCTGTTTTATATTCCATTAAAATGTCTCCGGACATAATTTCTCGTGTAAAACGAAAAGCAGGAGAAAGACAGCCACGAGACTTTCAGGCCTCAAATGTCTCGCATTCGTGTGCATATTCTGATCACTTTTTTCTGCGCGCGAAGGGAAAAATAAAAAAGAAATACAGAATAGTTGCGTGGTATTGAATCTTGATGGGACGATAGCGCACGTCAGCGACATCAAAGGTAGGGAGCGTACCACTTCGTTGTGTTTCAAACGTGCGACTGTCATGTTCACGCTGGTCCTTGTGCGAATTAAAATCTCAGACGCGAGTACGCTTTCACGTTGCACAGTACGCGCACTCCACGCGCAAGCCATGTGCATCACGCCTAGACCAAGTGTTATTGACGCGTCGTCTTACACGTCTGCTGCATTCTGCGGATACTATTTCGAAATTCTGTATTTTTTAACGTGGACGTGGCTGAGGTTTTCTGCTAAATTGAAATTATCACATATTTACAGTACTTTATTATTATTTATAATTTATTTAATTTTCACATGAGCATTATTAATACAAATCCATCTTCGGTAATAATTGCTTTAACGAAGAAATTAATCGAGATCACACGCAATATGCAGAAAAGTTAAATAGAACTTGTCTCACCGGGAACTGAATATGTAATACAGTAAATAGCGGTCATAAAATTATTTAATCGCTCCGCGGCATTCATCCGTAGCGCGCATTGTAAATTTCTCACAATTCTGACAGATCATATACGAAATTTCGCAGCAAACTCGCAACGGAACAATTGCACTTCCTGGTATCCGCGAGGCTCTTTCAAAACGCGTGATTTTCAACTGGGCTCGCGCGCGTGTGCTAATTCGACGAATGAATGCAAGACGATGGAAGCGGAAGAGCACCGCGAAAAATGGGAATAATGATCAGCCAGCGTGGAAAAAGAGGACTGCGGCCAGTCAAAGGTAGAAAGCATAGTAGACTGAATGGAGCAGTAGATAGAAGACGAGCATCGAGCAGACAAAAAGGATAATGATGTCGCGTATGTACATTATCGTGTGTAAACAAACTCCTCATTTAGCAATTTTGCAGCTACTACTTTCTCCAGTCTGCGTTTTCACATTACTCACATTTGAAGAGCAACGAGCATATATGACTGCTTCAGAAGCATTTGAAAATAAAAATAAAATTCCTGTGATACTACTTGTGTAAGTAAGATTCAGTGTGTGATAAGAAATAGGAAACGGTTCTTTTTTTTATTACATTATTACTTTTCCGCGAAATTTTTAGTTTACAGGAGGCAGTTGGTTGGCACAAGTTAGAAACCCGCTGACAGTAGAAGTTACTTCTTAAACTTCAGAATTTTTGCTTCTTCCAGCTGAAGTAGTAAAGAGGCGTATCACGGAGCCGGAGCTTCCGACAGGTAAGACAGGAATAAATTTTAGAAAGAGAATTCAGAGCTTGGAGGAATCTTCACTTCGTTGCCAAAGTTCTGGTCACCATTGTACACGAGACGCAATTGTAGTGTAGGTACTGCTGTAGTACTTCTCAAAAAACGCGGTAAGAGTGCGATTCAATTTCATAAAAATCCTCGAGATCGATCGCATTTACATTATATTAATCGCATAACGTATTCAGCGATCTACTAAAGCTTTTCAAATGAAAATATTTTCCTTGCACTGCACCCCCTTTCCCATTGTCACATATAAATACCTATATATTGCAGAAAGTATTTGCCTGTAATTCGAGAAGCAGGAAAAATATTTGCGTGTAATAAAATTGCCCGAGGCAGGCTGTATGCGATCTTTTGTGGGAGGCTGCTATCAGTTACACATAATAATCACGTAAAGGGCGCAACTTTAAAATTAACCATCGTAAATTTTCATGCAATCGCTATTGCCTGGCTGCACACGCGCCTCACTTCTCGCGTTTACGCTGTTATCTCGAAAAGATTGCTCCGCCAGACAGGAAGCTGGGAATCGCAGACGTGCCACGGTGAATCTACCTTTCTTTTTCCCTGCAGAAGGACAATGTTAAGTCTATAGAGGGACTTGTATTGAATTTCATACGATTACTTTACGTCGTTGAAAAGTGCTTACCATAAGAAATTGAATGGTGATACCATTTTTATCATAAAAAGCAAATGGGAGGTCAATGAAAAATGGGCTAAAAGTTCCTATTTTCACGTTTTGTGTTCGTAAATAAGTTGCAAGACTTTGCGGGATATAGTTGGCAATTTACTTTACACAATTCTTTTTCCTCTTTCACTTTTAGCTTTATTAGGGAAATTCGAACAACTTATTCGGCTGTGAAAACTCTTCCCGCTGTAACCACCGATCGATTATCAGTAGGTGTGTACGTACAAACACACTTTAATCACCGCGTTGATTTATGAGTGGTGGTCAGGCGAGGATCCGCCATCGAACAACGGGAAACGCGCCTGCCGTGCATGAATGTATCTCGCGAATACTTCGTTTTGCAATGAAATTCACATTTACCAAATCTCGTCTCTCGCTTTTAATTCTTGGAAGTCGAACTTCGCTTCGCGGAGCACGCATCTGCGGCAGAAAGGTATAATAACCTTAAACGCTTCAAACGTACGGAAAATAGATCACTTTGTTCGAAATTATGTATTGGTGGACACCTTTTAAAGAACATTTGGTGGGTTTCAAGAGAAAAAAAGTGGTATGAGGATTTTTTCATGGTTTAAAAAGAATATTCGAAAAAAGGGGTGGAAATTATTTTATTCTTATGAAAATAGTAGATATTTCTATAATAGATCAGACAAGTATCATCTTGCTTACAATTAGAATCGTGTTTTCCAAGACGAAACAGTTCAGAAGACTTAAATTATCGAGAATGATTTTTGGATCTTTTTTTCGGGTGAAACAAGTAAAATAACTCTAATGTGGAAATGGTCCCTAAGTAATTGGTGCAAAAATTAATTTTGAATGAAGCCTGAGATCCTCGAAAGGAAAAGCTTGTGGAATATCTTACCAATCATATATTTGTGTGTAGAAAAAATATATCAAACTGGTCAGGGAAACATATGAAAGATCTCCACCATCATTGGAATTTGAAATGATTCACTTCAGAAATTACCAGAACTATCCGAACTTCTGAACTGTAATGAATTCAGAACTGGAAACAGAAATTGAAACACTGAAACTCATTTGCATTTGGATTTATTACTAAACACTTGATCCTAGAACTTGTTAACAGTTAGTTCCTCTGAGAGACAACAAATTGTTTGCTGAACACTGTTATTCGTTATGGAGTTGTCACAATGCATAATTTATGAATCTTACTAATTGTTGAAAATCAACAGCAATTACTAAATGATGAACTAGAATTTTGAATGGCAAAATTTGTCAGTAAATACCGAGAATAAAAGGGTCGCAAAATGTAGGCGTGCAAGGGAAAGTGGACCGTCTATGGTCAGACGCGCACTCTAAGTGATGAAGTGTGTCCTTTTAACAGCTGGTGATGAATGTAGAATTGTAATAAAAATATCAGATGTATGTGAAAATTTAGAAATTCTATTTAAGTTTCTTAAATTGTCTCCTGCCTTATATATTATAATACAATAAATACAAAAGAGAGAACAATTCAATAAGTATAGCAACATAACTGCTTTAATATTAGAACTGTAGATGTTGAGCGTTAGCTCGTTGCCGGGCCACCAAGGTCGCACCAGGGCACCTTGTATTTTTCAAACCTCATCTGGCAGACACTTGGTCTGTCAGTCCGCGCCGCGTAGGCCTAAGACCATTGTAAATACATAAATTTACTACGGAAACGCAGGCGACCAGTTCAAGTCAGGGCCAAGGGTCCCAGGATCGCCGTGACAAAACACAGACGGCCTCGCGACAGCCATAACACGAATTCCCTTTCCTCTAGTTCTGTACCACCTACAAGCAAATCACTGCCACCAATAGACAACGTTTCCTACCACTGCTTTTTTGTATTAACTCCACCCCTAAAGGGAATCTTCAACTGAACCTTGTCACCAGCGAAAGAGTCAAAAGTCGGTCCAAATGTATACCTCACATGAGTAACTTGGAGGGACTCATTCAACCATGTTATTTGCCATATTCATTTTAAATACAGACACATTGTTATTGTTAATTGTGCGGTGCCTCAATTTATTGGAAAACAACCTTCAATCACACCTCATCCAGTGAACTCTTGTGGTCGTAAGACACCACAGAGAGAGTGACGTTGCGCCGTCGGAGATTTACGACCTCCAAAAACAGGCGACGCAATAGCTCACAACATTTTGGTCCTTCGAGCCGGATCCAACGCCTAGGAGCGTGGTTCATATCACACAGGAGGTTACCGCAAACACTATCAAAATGACATCGGTAGAGTGAAAGACAACGAGGACTCGTCTACCGAAAAACTCTTACACAGATTCGCTAGCGTCGAGAACGTTAGGTCTGTATATCACAGTGCTGGACGTGTTCCGGAACCTATACACCTGCAGGTACACAGTATCAACGGTGCACAGTTTTAAAGCAATTGTCGAGGACATCACTGCTGAAGAAACGCAGGTTATGAGAACCTTAGTGAATTTGGAAGTTGACTGCCAAGCAAGCGCAGCATTCCATAGTCAATAACCTTGGAGGCTTACAACCTCATTGAGCAGAGCAGAGGAAGAAGCTGCCGACGAAGCGCAGCAGCCTCTCATATCCATATCGTGGGCAGGGGCCTGGACTTTAACAAGGCAAGGACAGGACTGCATAGCACTGATTCAAATTCAGCAGAGGAAGGAGCTACCGGTAAAGCGCAGCAGCCTCTCGCAGCATCCCAGGATCGTCGCTGTCGTGGACATTGGGTCTAGCGGCAGGTCACGGATCACAGGATCATCGCCGTCGGGGACATTGGGTCCAACGGCAGATCAACATCAGAGCATCGCCGTCGTGGATATCATTTCAACGGCAGATTAACACCACAGCATCGTCGTCGTGGACATTGGGTCCAGCGGCAGATCAGACAACGTAGCATCTTCGCCGTCTTGGAAATCAGTTCAGCGGCAGATCGAACATCATAGCGAGTCAACAACACAAACGTAAGTCCGTTCCAATTGCTAATGTCGGACTCATTGAACTCTTTTAGTTATTAAAACTTTATAATTCTCATTTGTTCTACGGATTCATAATTCTCAAACTCACAATGGCAAACTTAACGGTAGAACGCATTCGTACACTAAAACTCAATCGTGCAGCATTCAAATTAGAACTTGAAGCATTTAAATTGATACTCGATAATTACAACAGTCAAAACGCAGTAACCTTTTATCAAGTAGAAGTTTCTTGGCAAGAGTTAAAAGCCGAATATATCACATTTGCAAACGATCAGCTAGATTTAGACATAGCTGATGATACGCAACAGTTGATGCGAGAACGATTAGCACTCAAATTTCTATACTTTAACTGTCGAGCACGAGCAGAGGACATTCTCAAGGAAGTCTCATCAAACGCGAAGTCTGTTGTTTCACGTTTTGTAGAAGTATGCAGTTCAGATATTTCTGTTAGTGTGTTTGGTGAACATAGCAATTCTGCACTTAGTTTTGATAATAAACACGCATCAAACAATGAAGATGCATTGCAAAATGAATCTTGCGATACTAACATCACCATGTCTCCAAAAGATACAGTGAATCACAGCAATCAGTCTGAAGACCAGACATCACACACAAACACACAACCATGCACATCACAGTCTATCGTGAACACTGTAGACGCGTATAATCTCGCAGAAGATCGGAGAACCATCGCGCGTTTTTCTGATCACACACCACCTTTTGGGAAGCAAAAGAATGACGACAATTACAAGTCAAGAATATTACAATCGTGTCGGTCATTATATTTACCCGTAGATACGCCTCATCAACAAACTGGCATAGTTGATGAGAAGATTCGAAGTAGTGCATCAATAAATCTAGTTTATACACAATCGCGGAAACCTAATGCTAGATTTGCAACAATGCAGAACTCGTTTGAAATCGAGTACCGTGAAAACCTTACATGCGACAGACTTCTTTTATACTCGATACTCGAAAGTCGGTTGCAATCTTTTCACCTGTGCAATTACAACTCTGTTTATTTTCGTGGCTCAGGTAAACCTCAACAGACCCTTTATGGTCAGCAGGTAGTTTCGTCGGAGGAAGCACGTGACCTTGCGTCGGTCCCACCCGCGACCGCGTCAGGTAGATTACTTTATAGCACAAAGCTCTCGATGGTATCGACAATTACCCTAAGCACGGTTTGTCGTATAGAAGAGAACAAGACGCTAGCAATGCGTAAATCCTTTTATGATTCTTTTGATCGCGTATCATCGGGACGAACAACCTTTTACGAGAAAAGTAGGGAATTTATCGCTGATGATTCTTATAGAAAATCCTCATGTAAGAACGGCATGAAGTGTCATTCAGCATCAACGTGCAAGTTGATGAAAACCTCAAAGCTCGCGAACACTCTTTCGTGGATTTACGACCCCCGATTGAGGAAACGCATAAAACTTTGTAGAAATCGCGATACGTGTGTACGAAATCCAGCTCAATTCATGAAGCCATTATTATCACAGTTACGAGTGATACTGTATGCACACCTTAGGAGCATGGATTTACACACACAGGCATTGTTTACACACATCAACATTAACACACACCACGCCATACACGTTAACAGACTCACGCGGGTCACTGATTTGCTATATAGCACAAGAAGCTATAAACCTTTAGGTGTAAGTGTCGAAGTTAAAGCAAATTATATCACAATATTGGTTAGAATCTTAGTCGTTTTATTTTGTAAACCAAATACATGCACGCAGGCATGCACGCACATGCAGTCGAATGTACGAGTCGCAGATTTGTTATATCACACAAGCACATTCAAAGGAAACAGATCGCGTGAAATATGCAAGTACATCAATCCTGCAGTTCGGTGTAGTTTGTGAATGCTAATCATAACTCTAAACTCTTACATCACTTGCATTTTATTTCCATTGATCTTAGAGGATGTAGAACACTCCATATTGTTGAATGTTTGTACGATTTTGGAAAGAACATATACCATTCATAACATGACATCTCTAGAACTTTGCATGTGTTGACGCATTGTTCCTATTGTTTCAATCATAATTCAACTTTTGTAATCCCACACAACACTCATTTGCACTTGTCGCTCTTTGTCAATTTTGTTCAACCTATCACTTAGCAGTAACTTGTTATGACTGTTTTCGTTCTCGAGCCGACATTAGTAATGGCGAGACTTATATTTGTAATTGTGCACCAGATATTAGTTACAATCATAACCAGCGTACCTTGCCGTCGAGAAGGGATTAAAGACAATAGCGGGCAATCTTAGGTTTGTCAAACGAAAGACAGCTCATACCTGATAGACCCAATTCTCGAAGTCAGGTAGACGTGCCGTACCCGGTCGTAGCGTTGACCGTGGGTACAAACTATTGCCGTAAATGTTACGGTATTCAATAAAATATAGAAATCTTTCGAACTGTATAGTGCTAACTAGTGACTAAGCTTATTGAACTCACTTAATATCGTGATACTATAACTAGTTAGTGGTAAGGAAGTATATTTAAACCATTTTTATATTCATTATACTCCTTTATATCTCGTGTGTATTTTATATCTCTTTGTAATTTGCTAGTGTAACCATGTAACGCTTTAGGATTGTTAAGAAACGAACAGCACAACCCTAGTAATTTCGATATCTCGAGCCAAGACCACGAAACGGTTCTTGGATGCGCTTGGAACCACCGAATGTGGATGATCATTGACGGCCCATACAATGCCCAGTGACATCACATTAAATTCTCAGGAACATGTAATATCTCTAGAATCACATTATACCCATTGTTTTGAACGTGACCGTTCAAGAGGGGGCGGTATGTTGAGCGTTAGCTCGTTGCCGGGCCACCAAGGTCGCACCAGGGCACCTTGTATTTTTCAAACCTCATCTGGCAGACACTTGGTCTGTCAGTCCGCGCCGCGTAGGCCTAAGACCATTGTAAATACATAAATTTACTACGGAAACGCAGGTGACCAGTTCAAGTCAGGGCCAAGGGTCCCAGGATCGCCGTGACAAAACACAGACGGCCTCGCGACAGCCATAACACGAATTCCCTTTCCTCTAGTTCTGTACCACCTACAAGCAAATCACTGCCACCAATAGACAACGTTTCCTACCACTGCTTTTTTGTATTAACTCCACCCCTAAAGGGAATCTTCAACTGAACCTTGTCACCAGCGAAAGAGTCAAAAGTCGGTCCAAATGTATACCTCACATGAGTAACTTGGAGGGACTCATTCAACCATGTTATTTGCCATATTCATTTTAAATACAGACACATTGTTATTGTTAATTGTGCGGTGCCTCAATTTATTGGAAAACAACCTTCAATCACACCTCATCCAGTGAACTCTTGTGGTCGTAAGACACCACAGAGAGAGTGACGTTGCGCCGTCGGAGATTTACGACCTCCAAAAACAGGCGACGCAATAGCTCACAACAGTAGATATGGTGGAGAAATATATTTTTCAGACATTATTACGGTGACGAAGTTACATGGTACACACTATCTACATTATTTTAAGAATTGGGGATTTTATAATTAAAAAAACGAGACCTTACTGCAGTAGTCAACATTTGAAACATTACACAAATTTGAAATTTGTAAAATTATAAATTTTTTGGTAGTTTTATCTGGAAATTTTTATGTTATATCTCAAATAGCCTTATCAAGAGGATATAAAATTTTTCAGTTTTACATGTTCCGAAAAACATAACGAATGTAACGTGGAATAGCAGTAAAAATGATATAATAATGGAAACATCAAAATTTCTGTCGACAAAGGCACATTCTATATTTTTTATGAGTATTAATCTCTCCAATCTCCTGTTTACGCGTATGAAAAATTAGAAATATTATATTTGTGAAAATTTCGATGATTCGATAATGACTACGAAATTCCGAATAGATTTAATGCTGAAAAGCAATATCCAATAAATACGAATCTGATATGATTTAATTAACGCGCCGCTGAGCCCGCACTTCAAATTATCCCCGCAAAAACTCTGTCTGCTTTATATAAAATTTAATTTTCAACATTTATACGTATATCTCGTTTCAACCACCGAAATATTGTTAATCCTCGATACACATTTTTGCGTTATCCGCTGCTCGCCAGAACGACGGGAATTTATGAAAACGCAGGCACACGTATTACCATGGCTATTAAGCTGGCCCCGTGTACGTTGTTTTGAAATGACCACCCTGAGAATAATCCGCGAACAAACGTCCGCGAAAAATGGAGACGAAGATGTGCATTTTCGTTCTCAATTTGCTGAGGCCAGGTCCTCTGGACATCGTGTTTCGACGCATCGTTGACCCGTTAGAAACCACCCCCGTGAACGCCGCACAATAAACAAAATTGTAGATGAGGCTCTCAATGCTGACCTTTTCCCCCTTTTCTCTTGCGAATGAATGACGAGGTAGTTGACAAAGCCAAACAAACCACGAAGCTCGAGGATATGTGTACCATTTGAAACTGCGTTCTTCTTCCTTTTCATAGCCTCGTCGTGCTAATTAGGCACACAAGAGTGCAGAAATTCGATAGTACAAAATGATTATTTTATTATTAATTCGTGGATGTTGGAATACGTCTGTATTCATTGTTGGATATAGATATTGATAAAAAAAATTCAAAAAATCAAGTTACTTGTTTCTACTTATAAAAACATGTTCCCACAATGAAATAATATTATCTTAAATTATTATTACTATTATTTTAAACTCAAGTGAAAGAAACATAACTGTTCCAGTCAGATCCGGAATCGAAAATCGGGTTCCGAAATAACGGGTACTTGAATATATTTCTGTCGACAAACTTTCGGGCTCCCGATCACTACCCGACCCGACCCGAGGCTCAGAAATTCCGAATATAGTGTATTGTTTTGCAAACTCATTCTTCAAACTCCAGAAGTCGTCGTACAACGCTACACCCGCGTCCAACACAAATTGGCATTCTTTCATTTCCCGTGAAATTTAAAAAATTGAGAAAAGCTGGCGTACATTTATAAAAAATATTTTATTAAATAATAAATATTAAAAAAAAGTTTCACTACAAGGGAGGCATCTGTAATTTTTACGAAGTTTTCCTTATACCATGTTATTTCCTCATAAGAAACCATGCAACTTCCTTGTGCACCACTTTTTTCTATCGAAAGGTAATTTCACCCCTATACATGAATTTCTCTCACGAAAAAAAATGTGTGTACTATTTTTATATACCCTACCTGTTTCCCGAGTTTAATAAAAATCGGCGTGTAACAGTTGGGCGATGTTTCTCGTCAGTAAGTAATATGAAAAATGAAGCGACAGTTTTCCACGAGATTAAAAGAAAACCCCGAAAAGATTCAAGTAAGAATCTGCACAGTTAACTGACAATTCTGCGCAATAACTTTTCCTTTTCCCCTTTCGGTTCCCCTTCCGCGGCCACCGCTCTCGTGCTTCTTTTCCACTTTGCTTTTTGTCTTTCACCGAAAACAAGAAATTTATGCTAAATTTATACGGGCCCGCCGATAAATTTGCATGCGAGATACTAGGCACTCGTAGCCGTGGAATGGAGCAAGCTGTGCGGCTACGATAACACTAGACTGTTGGCGAAGATACCTACGACGTCTACATACATAAACGTATGGAAACGCGCCGGTGGCTCGATCGACATCGGTGTATAGACTCCTGTTTTGGCACCGTCGTTTTCTATTGCTTCGCCGTGTTCGATTCAGAGGACATTTAACGTTCGCCTCGAATTTTGCTTATCTGCGCTAACGTTCCTGGGGAAATATCCGATTTGCAGGGAAACGTTTGCACGGGACGTAACAGAAGGAACTTTAACGTGCAAATGGAAAGCGAGGGAAATGTTTATCGCCTCCTATGTATATTCCTCCTTCGAGACATATTTTTCAAAAGTTTCAGAAGCAATCTTGCTTCTAATGGGGAGAAACCGGAGAGGCGGGACTATGAAAAATTTTGTCGTACATTTTTTTTAAGCTGCACGTTGAATGGGGTGATTTCGTGAAGGAAATGAACAAATTGGAATGCATGAATAGCGTAGTGAAATTGTGTAGGTATGGGAGGTGGAATGTGTTAATGAATGAGGTGGATAAAATTCATCAAGAAAGTGACATCAAATTTGTAAGATGAAATGAAAGTTTGAAGTTTAAGTTTTAATTTCAGAAAAAAAAATCCTTACCAAGTATGAGGTTCGTAAATGAAGTGCAGTAATTTAGGATCATCCTGTTTGCGAATTTACTGTTTGTTTTTCGTAAATTCAACGGTAAAACTCTGTGAATGTTCGTTGCAGGATGTGAGTGTCCAAGAGTGTATATACAAGGAAGGCGGGAGATAGAGGCGCAGGCGGCAACCCAGAATTAGTTCAGTTTACCTACCCTGTACTCGGGATCCGGGGCATAGTATATAGGGAAAGGAAACAGAACGTCCAATGCGACCAACGGTTCGAGTCTTGTTTCGTACACGAAATCCAGGACACTATAGCCAACTCAAACTCAACTGTCCACTTAAGGCCACTCAGGGGCTATCCCCCTCTATAACGTTCGGTTAATAGTCACCTCTTCGCGCAAACCTTTCTGTATCTCAAATGGACAGGCAAGCCTGCATTGTGTAAAAATATGAATTATGCTGGGAGTACAGTTTTATGTCGTTTAACGTCTAAAGAACTTCTCTTAAGAAAATGTAACTACTACAGCTAAAATAAATAACAACATTGAAAAATATGAATTGAAATGGTACTTAATTTATGGTTGACCATTCATACTTTATAAGCAGTAGGAGAATCAATTTTATATGTATATATTTATTGCTTTAAATCAGGAGTGAAAAAAATATTGAATCTAAATATTATATACACGTTTAGAAAATGTAAAGGAAAGGAATTGTGAAATAAATATTTAGCATATTAATATTTCAAAACTGTAAAGTAAATATTCGGAATAATATTTGCCTTTTAATCTAAAATAAATATTTTATGTATATTTAATTGTGAAAAAGAGATTGAATTTCTTTTTAATATTGGATGTATGTATATTCAGTATTTTGTGCTATTAGTGTAATTATACAGTTATTTTGCCTGGGAAAGTTTACAATTAGTAATTGAGAATAATTTTTTTTATAAATTTATGATCTTGCACTGCTTTATTCTAAAATTACAAATAACCACTTTAGGAACATTACGTGCCATTTTATAGCGAAAACGAGTGTCGGTAGCCTACTGAGGAACAAAGCGGTTTACAGTTTGCCTGTAAATGACAGTGAATCGAGGGAAATAAGATTCGCGGCTTGGAATCCCATTGCACCACAACTGGCTGTAAACGTAGAAATAGAGCGTGTGAGTAGCAGGTGGCGAAAGAAATCGGGGGAGATTTATTTTGCCCTACTGCTTCTGGTATACCACCCACCCCAGAACGTAAGCCTTTTCTGAAATTTCTCAATGGGGAGAGGAGGAATTTTTCATCTGAATTTCATCCCTCACTGTTTGCACCTTATTCCTATTACACGTGAAAAGGAAGCTGCATTTATTTTCCGCATAAGGGGATTCAAGTTCGCGCAATCCTTTCACCAGGGATCATCAAGATTGCAGTAAGGGTAGTACGATCAATCTTGGGATTTGTCATGAACGTGATATAAAGAAAGAGCGAAATGAAATAATATACAGTGGATACATATGTAACAATAAGTCTACATAGTTCTTAATTTGTTCAAAATCACAATATATTAAAAAAATGCAACTTTATAAAATGTGGAGTGAAAATAAAAAAAATATTTTATTATTTTACAACATTGACAAGTTGACAATTATATTTCATTTGTATTTTCATGAATAAATGTTGAGTCATAATTTTGTAGGACTAAATGTAAGCCACGGTGAGAGAAGCTTTGTTTCTGGAAGTAGAAAATGTCTATCATAGTCAGACCACGAACTCAAAAGAATATACAACCGTGTGTTACGAAAATAATGTAGTGTATTTAAAATTGGAAACAAAAGATTTTAAATACCTTTAAGATAATGTTTTACTTCGACTCTACAAACGTTAAATAAAAGCGGAAATATTACTTGCACAACATACACCATAAATCACTTGTAATGCTAATAATGCTGATTATTCAATCAATATTCATTAGGCATTTTTTACTCAACTCAGTGTAAACTATCGCTTCTGCAAAGTCTCAACCCTTCTTTTTCTAATACCCTATATGTATACAAGAAAGCGTTAGAAATTTAAAAATGACTTCTGCTTTGTTTCCAATATCACGAAACACAATTTCTTTATAATACAATTATAGTAAACATTGCACGAAATTTAATTACCACAGTTCTTTTCGGTCAACACAAACTCACACATTTATCCACAGGAAGAATAAAAAAGAACGAAGAGCGAGTATGAGCATCACTTTCGTTTTAATTTTCTGAGCAGAACGGTCAAAGGGAACATCAATGGCCGAATTACATGTGGACGCGAGGTAACTCATTTTCCAAAAGCGGAGGAGCCATTCATCAATTCGAACGCATCCAATTTCTCTGCTTCGTTCCGGCTGCAGGACGACGAAGATTGGCAAGCAGCGATTCTGGAGCGATTTCCATTGGACGTTACAATGAATGGGCCAATCGAAGAGAATCCAACGGTAGATTCCGATTTTGCAGTGGGGCCGAGTCATCGAAACGGTTAACTGCACTCAAGTTCCCCAGGAGCAGTTGAATCTACCGCAATCGTTCAAGATTATGCTCGCTGATCAGATACATCTGATAACTACCCATGGTTAATGATCAAATCACTTCCTGCTTTTCATCTCGCGATTGTTGAATGCGTTGTAAAGTCTCTTATAATGAGACGATTGAAAGTGGATCCCCGATTTTCTAGAAAGTCGAGCGTCACAGTGTAGCAACTTTTTAATTACTAATAAAATAATAGATAGTTTCGTAGTGTACAGTCACTTTATCATAATTCTTTCTACCCTGTCTTGTTTATTATATTCTATACTTTCTAGCAAAATAACCCCGCGCTTTGTTTCGAGCCAAATTGCAAATTCCTTTCACGAAATCAGTCCAAGTAACTCAAAATTAGTAACAATCGCCAGAGCAAGCCTCTTTTGAATCATACATTCAAATCTTAAATCCATGAAAATTCTAACAAAAATTCTTTATCTAAAAGGAGATCCCCTCCCAGTGCAACACTAATGATCATTTAATTCTTAAACAGTGCCGTATTATTTTAGTTCAGTAAAACGCCATTTTCCTCCATCTATGAAAGACGCCATTAAAAACGATGGCGTTTCAGGAGTTCGTCAGAACCAACGATTTAAGTCGTGGCTCATTAAAGGAGCGCGTTTTCACTAGCCATGCCCTCATCAATCAATGATTTCACGAAGCTTTATAACCTTCCACTGTAGGGTGAAAGAGGAAGGAATCTTGGATAAGGAAAAAAAAAGAGAAGCAGCGAGAAGCTGGCAGGTAATTTTCCCGACAATCGTCTAGCCACGTTAGTCGAAGCGCACTGGAGAGTGAAACAGTTCTTCAGTGTCACTCGGCTGATCCCTCTAGAGATCAAACAGGAGCGGGAGATAGATCGAGGAGGAGCGTGATATCTCTGTCGCTTACGAAGTAGAGATTATTCGCAGTTATCATTGGCAACATTGCCATAAGGCGTTCTCCATTGGAGCCGGACTTCCTAGGACCTGGGCTGACAAAAGGGCTTCTCAATTTCGAAAGACAGTTTGTGATATACGAGCTGGTCGATCCACCACGATTGTCAATAAGCTACAAAGTTTCTATTAGTCATTCTCAGAATCCAGTTTGCTATATACGCTCGTATGAATGCAAAGCGTCAGATATTATTACTGCGTTAAAATAACTAACAATAAGATACTTTGAGGGGAATCAGATAAATCTGAGATAGTATATGAAAATTAATTTAAGGTATATTTACAACTAATTGTGCAGTTATAATGGCAAAATGATTTTGCTTTAAAAAGATCTTATCGGAAAATTATAAACAACTTTGCAGTCTCTATAGGAATTAATATTTGCTTACAGAAATCATACAGGATATTTTGCAGGAACTATACAGATAGCTGACTTTGTTAATGTTGTTAGGTCTAAATAGGATAAACATTTTTTATTTTTATTAGTAAAATGCATTGATATAAACTGCTTCAGAAAGGTGTAACTTTTTAATTTCTCGGTTAGAAATTTAAAATAGTAAACTATTGTATAATAGGTATATCATTTTTGTCTAATTGTTAAAATTATTTTAAAAAAAAACGTATGAGTGACAACAAATTTGACGGACACCTAAGCATTTTTAGACAAACTTACGTAGAAATCGTTTATACAATACACCCACCCCTGCTAGAGTAAGCGTTTCCTCTGACACAGATGTTTCCCAAAACTATTCCTGTATCATCAGAATCCTGCATTGTCCAAACATTCTACCTTCTCAGTCCCCGCATTGTTCAAACACTGTACTGCCTTAGCATCCTGCGATGTGTAAACTCAGCAACATTTTGTAACTCCAATCTTATCTCAGTCCTGTGGTGTCATCGAATGTACAATCCCAAACAGTTTATCCACCCTCACAACTACTCGAAAACAAAAAACAAGAAAGAGCAGAATATTCTCTGAAAAACAGCAATGTTGTTGGAACTCAATATGGCTGACAACTGACGTACATCATTTTATCTAGAATCTCTGAGTACACACTTTGGAAAGGTCAGCTCAGTTCAATAAATAATTTTAATTTCCATAATAAAATTATAAAAGAACAAGTTGCACCTTCTACTTTTCGGGGAATCATTAAAATATTAAAACTCTAAATCCTTCATATAAAAATCAATAGAAACGAAATGTCTTTACACATGAAAAGTAAATGTTTAAAAGTTTCAATAAAAGTAGTCAGCTGCACGACAAAGGAATTTTAATGATCAAACTTGATCAATTATGATACTTAACCCATCTCCATCCTTCAGTTATCGTTGACTCGGATGGTTTTACCACAATTTCGATCCCTCTATCGAGTAAAAGTCAAAAGTGGAGATAGGGGAACGGGGGTGGAGTCCATCGATTTGATTTCCCCAGTCAAATTCGGCTCTTTCGCCTTTCCCCCGACGATCAGTTGGGTTATCCCCGAATCGTCGATGATAGTGTTGGTGGCCAGGACTCAAGTCACCGGCTCGCCGGGCCAGCTCTGACCGACACAGTTAGGCGCGCGCGTTTGATTACCGCGGATTTAACGGCTACACTCGAATGGTGGGTTTAGATTACGTTTAGATGGCTCAGGACGCGGTGCCTCTCCGACGAGCTGGCCGATTGCGTGGCAGAATATATCGATGGCCGCCAATTTACCTGCGGAATCTGGATTAGTGACCTGCGCAAGTGGTTTCGCATTCTGACTGTTAATTTTTCCGGCATCCTCCTCTTTACGGTTAGCCGATTCGATCGATCATTCGCGACCGTCGCTGCGCGGCTCTCCGCCGAAATTAACAACTTACCAACAGTAATTGGCTTTTACGCCGATGGCTAGATGGCTCATAATAGGATTTTGGGTGTAGCGTATTGCCATCCGGGTGCCTAACTCTTCAGGATTTACAGTACTTTCACTGGACAGAGAATTCTTGAACAGTGAGGAATCGAATTGAATGTGAATGAAGGCGAATAATAATAATAATAATAATAATAATAATAATTTAATGCTCTTTCTTCTAACACTAACTTATTTATTACAACTATTTAATCGTGGATTAAGGCTACGACTAAAAAAAATGATTCGATGGAAATTTCAAGGTTACCTCGGCGAAGATTCGAGATTAACTCTGAGGTTTACAGAGAGACTCAGAACTAGAGATGACATAGACTCTGTGTGGGTAGAGCTCAGCCGCGCTTCCCTCCCCAGAGAGGAAGGTTAACGATATGATCTAGGTATATTTGGTGGATGAAACTTTGACAACAATGCATTATAGTTTCCTCCAGGCCCCAAAACTTCTAGCCAGAAGCATCAGTCCCCAAGTAGCGTTAGAAATCAATTTCCATCCTGCCCTTCAGAAACTTCTGGGTTTATGACGTGTCAGCTTGCTACCAGAGACAGGGGAAGTGAAAATATCTGTTGTCAGTAATAGACAGCGATACCTTTACACAATATTTCCCCGCGATTCACCAAACTGCAGTATTTCCCAACGTGCTGGGGTAAAAACTTGCTCCGTAATGATAAAAGCAATAAAAAATATGTTTGGAACAAATAAACACTAATAAAATTAAAATGTACTTTTAGTTCTTTGAGCGTCCTTTTTTTATACTCCACGTAAAACAAATTTACGCTGCTTTCCTGTAAAAAAGGTAGCAACCCTAGTTGCTATCACTGTGAGAGACGGAAATTTTTTGAAAAAATTCACCTCCAAACAGAGATGGGTAAAAATTATTTGAAATAAAAATATCGTACACAAATTTTTATTTCAAATAATTTTAGCCCATCTCTGCCTCCAAGTCGATCAGGTCTTCCCGAATGATTGCTTCTGTCGCGCAAGCTTCGCTTCCCTCGCCCCTCGCAAAAATTTCCAGGCACTCTGACAATACTCTCATTTCCCGGAACACATTGACGAAATCGTGTACAGGCTGCAGCGCCCTAGGCGTGCAAACGCGTCGACGCCGGGCAGTGTTAAATTGCTGCGCGCCGAAGACGGCGGGAATCACTTTCTGTGTGTTACGCGTCTCTCGAAATGATCCGCAACTATGGACCGTGACAGAAGCATCGCTGGCACCTGGCTGGATTCTTCAACACTTTCAGAGAAATGCAACACAGCGGAGGACGCCGCCGTTGTTCTTTCCCCGTATTCAATCCTCCAGTCAAAAGGATAGAAGCTTGTGGGCGAGCGCACCGGCGGCGCCGCAGTCGTAGAGCCGTAAGCACGAGGATCAGAAAAGAATCGGAACCTGAGAGACTGGCGAAGATATTGATACGAGGGAGAGAGAGGCGAGGCTAGAAGAGCAGAACGAAAAATCGCGGCATATTGCAGCGAGATCAAGAGAAAGAGAGACGGGCCCTTTTTTTCTTGTGCTCCCCACGTCTCCCGCTCAAGCGTTTCCTGTTTGCTCTCGTAAAATATGGATCGCTGGCAGTCCTATCCCTCTTCCACCCTTTCACGCAAACTCCATTTCAGCTTTTGCACTTGGAAATCGCCCCGATATACGAACGTGAGAGACAACTCCTTCCACCCCACACCCCCCCTACTCATCCCCGTCCCGCTTTTAGCCATTTTCTTTGTGCCCACGTGTCTGCCTTCCTTCACTGGGTAACGGGATTTGACAGCAATGAAGCGGATTTTTGTTCCTGATGCGTCGGAGGAAACACTTTAGCGCGCGGTTCGACGAGGCCAATAAAATAAATTTTATACGTCGTTTCGGGGAATTGTTTTCGTTTTACGTGGCCCTTTATTGATCCGTCAAGATTTGAGGGGGTGAGAAATTAGAAGAACGGAGGGGGAGTGGTAGATTATTGGGAAGAATTGTTGGTGTAAATTGTTATAAAACTTCCGCGTATTTATTGTTGTTTAAATGGAATCATTCTGTAAGTGAGAAAGAGGGGGACGGTAGTTTGTGGACAAATTGCTTGCAGATCATTATTAGGTATGTGGAGAATTTCACATCATAAATATTTTGTTTAATATACCGCTAGGAATATAATTTTACATTTATTCCTTCCGCGAAAAAAATATTATATTTTTTAAGAAGTGGCCAAAATTGGTACAGTGCTGGTCAAGCTCAACTCAACATATTACCGAATAAAATCAATTCTGTTCGAAATTCTGAGTCGTATCTTTACACGACGATAGCTATCGAATAAATCAACGACGCCCAGAAATCTAATTCCACTTCCACCTGCCCCGTCCCACCACGTTACATCGCAAACCCGTATCCGTAAACGCGTGGAACTACGCCGCAGCCAACAAATTCTTCCTGCCACCGTTTTGATCGGAGAATTGCGTTTACCGATTGCATCATAAACAAAGCTTGACGCTGGAATTTCAACAGTCCAGACAGCACGTAAAACTAATACAGCCCTGCCGATCAATTAAGGATAATTAGCATTAATGCGTACAACTACTGGGAAATGAATTCATCGTTAATAATAAATCGGCAATTAATAACTCACGAGCGGGGCCAGATGGAAACAATAAATGTTTCATCGGCGGGCACAATGATGTCGGACCTCGTTAACAATCTACGTGATTGATGCAAACGTCGAATTATCCGCCTTGCACCGCATAGTTTTCTATGATAAACAGACTACATGACAGGCTCGCGATATCCTCTTGCTTCCATATTAAATTAGTATAGGTACGTACAGGGTAATTTTAGGGACAGGTGCAATATTTTATTAGAAGATAGTCATTGCTATGAAATTCCTCTTTCCTTTCATAAATTTTGTACACTCTTGCCCAAATTCACTTGCTAAATAGTTTTAGGCAAACTGATTACTGGAATATGGATTAGAAATTTCTGAAGTGACTTTATTTTATGTCGTTATATTTACGAAATTTACATTTAAACAGTGGCGGATTTAAGGAAAAAGGCACAGGGGGCAAACATTCAGGGAGCTCATTTATTGGGAAAATGAGGAGGTAGTTTACTAAAAACGAGCTAAGTGTAGTAGTACAGAAAAAGCAATATAGTGATTATAGAAAATCAATATTTTTTGAGGAGCTGTGGTCCAGCAGAGAAGAGCAAAATTTTTATTTAAATAAAATTTCGAATAGTGAATAAAAGTTAAAAAAATTGTACGTCATGTGTCGAATAAAGTTAACTCGGGTTAAGGAACGTATGGATGAAAAAAATTTAGTCCTTCATTCAAAAGTAGAAACTTCAAGCGTTAAAATGCGTTTTTTAAATATTTTTCGCAGAGATACAGCCATTCCATCGCTCAAACTTACAAAATCACAATCCTTTTTGTTCGAGTATAATAATTTGGCCAGCCATTGTATTTCGGTGAGAAACAAAATCGACGTCAGACTACGAAATAAAGAATGTACAGTTATTTAATACTATGGATACTAAACTTAACCTCATAAACATAAACAAAGCAGTCGAATTGCAAGCAATGATTATTATCGACGCCCCTATTGGATCTACCTCTGTGGCTCCCATAGGAGGCCAAGAATTTCGCGCGAGACAGGGAGGAATCGAAAATGCCACGTAACTGGAAGTCGACGTGGCGTATGGACAACTGGATAGCCATGGGTATTGACAGAAAAGAATATTGTTAACATTTCAACCGGCGATATATCTGAAGAGCACAAGGGGATCGCCGGTGGAAAAAGCCAGACCAGGGGAGAGATAGTCTCGACTGTATGGTTATTACCATCAATAATGGCAATTTGGTTTGCAAATGGCTCGAAATGCTGGGTAGAGCCGTTCCTACCTACAATTTCCCTCCATTTTGTGGCCGAAGAGCACTCACCCCTCACTCGTACAGTTAGCCACATTGAAATGCCTTGAGTCAACATTTGCCTACGCTTGCGCAAATTGATTTTATTTAAATGCCAAGTATGAGAACAGAAAGGCCTCCGAGCCGACTACTTAATTGCGTTATCGTGATTTCTTTGTGATAACGATCGGTGGTCAGGTGTTGTGCATTGTCCCCAACGCAGGGACACTGATTTCAGCTGGGGCTGAAAGGAAAGGATGAAACGTGGTCCATCGGTATGTCTACGCTGCAACGATTGTTACATTAATATATAACCTTCTTATTTCAGATCTCCACTGCAGATATTCGTTATATATGCAAATGGATTGTTGGCATAATATGATAACGTGTATCATCATATTTTCATCTGTGATTCTGTAGTTTCCAATTGACAGTTTCATAGGAAGCTTTTCGTCCAGCAAGCAGAAACTATTTTCATTGTTCTCTTAAACGATCTTTTCAAATCAAATGTTTTCTAGAAAGTAGCCTCACAACAGGTGAGTTTAAGTTCAGAGGAACGCAATTTAAAGTGACTTGATCCCACTTTGAACATTTATCGATTGCAACGTTTCCTAATTATTAAATTCTTCATCTTCTTAATTGAAACGCCCATCAGCCCAGCAGTTCTCCGATCGCCAGCATCCCCGATCTTAATATTCATAAACATACGTTCTTTTTCAATCAAGAATTTCAGTCCCACCTTCAGTCACGCTCGAGTCGTTCATTGTCCATCGCGGAATTTCCATTTTACATAGCGATTCGGTCTCCCCTGCCGCCGGCCTCCCCACACTACCGTGATCTAATTTGCCTGATCGATTCAAAGAAAACTAGGCTCCGCTGTTTGCTTTCCTTCTGGAAAGGTCGTCGTCGTTTCTATCCAGTCTAAACGATTTTCAGTCGAGAGAACCAAGACGCGTCGAGGACCGAGCGGAACGAGATCGACCCAAGTGGAAGTAAAAGGGAGGGGGAGGGGCAGGAGAGAGAGAGAGAGAGAGAGAAAAAAAGGAAAGGAAAGGGGGCGAAGAAAGGGCAAAAGAGTCGAACAAGGAAGAGGATTATTGCTTAGTGGCGGTTGTAGGTGGTTTCGCAGTGGTTTCAGCTTAACGAACCCACGGAAGCGGACTCACCACCGTCCCAATTTCTCGAACGGTCTCGAAAGGATACTAGCTCGGCTTCAGGCTTAATAAGGTTAAGGGGTTGCTAGAGGGGAGGGGAGGGAGGGGGAGGGCCGGTGTAAGTTCAAGGCACGGGCTCTGGAGTCGAGTTAATCTCACGTGTTGGGAATAAAGTTAGCGGCCGGGAGCCGTTTACTCGCTGCACAGCCTCAGCCGAGTCATTTTCACCAGCTATCCGATCTTGAGGCCCTTATAGCACGGTAAGGCCACCAACCGACGCTTTAAGCGTCGCGGTTTCAACAGTTATTCGTCGCTTAAATCCCCGAACAGGGTATAGAAATCTCGGCAAAAATGGCCCTGATTGCCTCCGAGCTTGATCCAGAGGCCGTGAAACGATTAACCCTAAGAGGACTTCTGCGGACTTGACCTGCGCCACACGTTTCTAGATTACACAGGGCTGCGGGATTGTGGGCCGTAAAGACTTGCAGAAAAATGTAGGCTGCTAAATGCAAAAATAACCTCAAATGCTTTGAGGTTTTTATGCTGTATCGTAATATGCGATTTAATGAAGTTAGTAGGGAAAAGTTACTGAACTAGCAATTAAATGATGGGGATAGGCGACCTAGTGTTTAGTATTTATAGTAAAGGCCTGCGATAAAAGAACAATTGGCAGTATTCGATCTTATGATTTAGTAGTAAGTTAAACGGAATTTTTGTTGAATGTAGTATTGTGAGTCGAATGGAGTATTTTAGACTTATTGTTAGTGCCGACAGTGATGTATCGAATTCGTAATCAATTATATCTGTTTTCATTATATAGTACAGAATAGTGAAGATTAATGAGTTTGTACTAAGTACTTACAAAGTTTGAATTACATTGGTTACCCAGAAGCTCTCTAGTACCTACTTCTCACTTGGTACTTAATTATAATAGTTACAAGCATACGGAATATACACTCTGACACATAACACTTTAAAGTCCCCTTAACATATGATTAATTAACACTTGTATTGAAGAAAAATTGTTACGTAGAATACTGTACTTGTGTCATCTTATATTCGAAGATGAAACAGAAGATATAGAAAAAAAATCAATTCTCATATAGAATTCATAGTATGTTTAGCAGATGTAATTAATGTTGCTTAAATATATTTATTTCATTGCAATAATTCTAAAGATTATTTAAATCTGAACTGTCCAAAAATTAGATGGGGCGTTTCTGCACTGTTCATTACATATTCGAGCCCAGCATAAAAGAAATATAATATCCAGAGGAGGTTTAAATATTAAACCATTTAACACTTACTATTCCCAATCTGCCAAGCACCAAGAAACGTTTCTGCAACTTACCTGTAAAACAAAAATTATATTAGTACACAACTTATATAAACAAAAATTAAAATATCATAATACTATAATTTCTTGGTAACTTTCATCAATTTAGTTACTGTTTTCATAAAATCTTTAGTTTCCTTTTCTAAAAGTTAATACAAATAGACCTGCAAATAACAAATTTGGTGTGATACTTAAGCAAGAATAATCAAACCACCATTCTCTGCCCAATCATATTTCATTATTATTACTACTTTTGTGACTCAAAGTATTGAATAAATAATGGTTTGTACGGAAAGTTCGTAGGATTTCTGACGGTTGTTGAACACACGTTTCAAGAAATTTTGATGTTTTTTCTTTCAAATAATACTGAAAGTACCTAAGCGTCATTTGAAAGAAAAAACAAAATTTTCCTGCGTTGTGTCTGTTTGTCATTGTGTTAGTTTCGCATAATTAAATAGAAAAATAGACGCAAGTAAGTAGACAGGAATCACTCGAGGCGTGAAGAGGAGGCGAGACAAGCCAGTTTATCCCACGATTTAGACGAGAGCGTCGAAGCCCATGAAATTAAAAGGGGCAACTGTTCAATCCTCCGAAATCCTTTTGCTCAAAACACTTGAAACTTCGGCTAGTGAAATTGTCGCGAGTCCCTCCCCCCAGGCAACTTCATCAGAAAGCTTTTAATCCATAGTTCGTAGAGTATGCCAAAAGGCGTGAGGATAAGACCAAACACTGAACAGTCTGGATCACTCCAGAAAGGTTTATCAATATGGCTGCACGTTTCTGTATCATAATAAGCAAGATGTTCATTTCAAAGTAATCGCCTGTATTTTGTTCTTTATTATGGAGGTGCGTCTGGGCATGGTCTTCTTTGTTTTGACCGTGTAAATGTTAAGACTGAGGCAAAATATTATTTAACCCTTCCTTGACTCTCTGGGTGTGAGCCACTCATAAACTGATTTTGACGCTCTGAACCTTCTATATGCAAAATAAATACCTTTTTTCAAAATTGACTTACAAACTATTTTTTCACTCAAAATATTATATCCGAACATCAACTCTGTAGGTTTTTAGCTTCTAATATTGAACTTTGAAAAAGTTACAATTTTTTGTAAGATTTTCTTTGCTTTTTCTATTATTAATTAATTCCTATTAATTAATTATTATCAGACGAACTAGAATCATTCTGCTATACAGTATAATTTTAGTATAATTTTTCATTTGCAGAACGTAAAACTAGTATCTACATATCTTGAAATTTATTACAAATTTAAAAACGGATATTACAAGTTTTCCTTTTTCAATTTTTTCCATATTTATAGCTTCACAGAACAAAATCCATTAACTAGATCTGGTCGTCCTATGTAACGAAAATATAAGTACCATAACAAAGGGAAAAAATTTGAAAATTACAATTTACTAGCCTGATATAAAAGTTCGTAAAGATTTTACTTTCCGCCTTTCCCTTTATTCCGCAGGACTCGCGCAGTTCTACAGTTGGTAGACTTTTACCGAAAACATCAAAGTTTGTATCGCAAGTAATAAGCATATATTCGAGTTAAACGTTTTCCAGAGTTCTCTGGAGCTTATGAGGTCAAGCATCCCACCCCCTTATCCACGCAACCCGAGTTGTAATGGTTAAAAGCTTTTCGCCAAGCATCGCGCAGAATATTTTGTAGGAAACGATTGGTGTATGTGTACACGTTATCCATTTGCAAACTTCGACCGAAAGGTAGCTGTGTCAAATATAAAAACCTATTTCCTTAATACCGTGGAATATATTAAACAATTTTAAAATCTTTGACTATCCCGAAAGTTTCTACAAACTATTGCGCAAGTATCTATGCACTATTGCAACAGGAGTAATATTTGTGACCCACTTTCGATATATTTTATTTATTTTTTGGTTAATAAACATCTTCACATACATTTTGAACATGATCAGAAAATAGTGGTAAAAAATATCAAGTGTACTGATATAAATAAAAAAAATTGACAAATTTAAAAAAAAGACTGCTTAAAAAGCGAACTGAAATGACAAAAATAATAATAATAAGATGACTACTTAACTTATTTCCCTCTAGAAAACTGAGAAATATTGGTTTACAACTTTTTCCAATCAACCCAAAAAAGGCACCACAATTTTGACGATCACTGCGATAAACAGCTCGTATAATCTTTTTCGTTTCAACTTCGAATCTCTCAAGGTTTCACGAAAACAAAGGGCGCGGGTATATTGTATCTGTCGATATCCAATGCGATGATTTATTGTGAAATTGCCAAATAGCAGGGAATATATCATTATAAAGGAGAAAGCGATGCGTTCAGGTTAAATTCGCGTTTGGAATACGCAATTGTAGTGAATCGAGCCGACCGCGAATTCTCGGCATACGGTAACCATGGTTGCTCCGCGGTGCCATCCCACGCCACAACATTATCATAGAAAAAGTATTCCTCACACAAGAGAGGTGTAATAAAGTCCCATGGGAGAACGCCGTTCCCATATTAGAATGGTCGAGGGATGACTTTCCTGCTCCATTGAATTATTGCGTCTCTGCGTAGTCGACGCCATTACATCTCTCTTTTCTGCGCATATATCTCCATTAAAAATACACGTTGCAGTTATTTTTCGCCTCCCGTTATCACTTTATGTTGCGAATAAAATACAGTAGCTGTGTCGGCTACCAACGCCACCCGGGCGTTGTAGTTTATACAAAACGAATTTATCCCGTTTTATCCCAATCGAGGAGTTGAAATGGTAAACTCAAAAAAATTTACTTCTCAAAAAATTACTTTTTTGTATCAAAATCGTAGAAATTTTGATAGAAATAACAATGAGGGATGAATCTTTCTTTAGGTTAAAGCTAAGGTATTGCAGAATAAGGAAAGAATTTTGAAAAAATATGACAAACAAGTTTTGACTTTGAAAATCTATCGCAAAAGAATCCCGAAAGGAAGACAAATTCTGCCGCCAGAGTTACTTTTGTCGCTCATTGAGGTAAAAAATTGTTTATACCATTCTGTACGTAACAAAAGAAATTATTTTTTTAAATATATCTATCTCGTTATTCGGCACTGCTCTCTTCAAAAGTTTTATAACAAAATCACCACCCAATTTCTTCATGGCAAGATCATATTACTCCAGCTGTATACACACATTCGCAGCCACGGTCTATTGAAATGCGCGCCACCTTAGGCCCACCGTTAGTCTTGGCGGCAGTTTTAAACGAGTTTAAATTAGTTTAGTTGGCAACGAGTTTCGCGAACACCTCTGTGCCACGATTAATCCGCCGCACACGGATTTATGGTTCGGCCTAGGTGGTCATTTCTCTTCGTCAGGCTATGTACCAACACGGCCCATGTTCCCACTTCCGGCCGCGAGCTGGCTGTGTAGATTCACATTATCTAGTCTCTATCCAGTCTAGTTTAAAAAATCCAGATGACCGTCGAAACTTTTATGTTTAAACGATGTAGAAAAAAATAATTATTCTAACGTAGGTATATTCCCCTTGAAATCGTGCAACTTTACGAATAATTTCAGATCGTCAAGTTAAGTGAATCACCCTGTATATAAAACATAAATATGTATCCAATATCCGTTTGGAAGTCGAGCATTTAATGTTTTATACAAATATACATATTTACCTCGAATATTTGACCATAATCATGACAAACAAAATAACACAGCGCACAATAAGGAAGCTCATGTTATACCACAAAGTTTGCTCTTCATTTAATTAACTTCGTTAATATCGTACACATAGCTGTCGACCTATTGCTACGGCACCTTTATTAACCGACTAAACCGATTCACTTCGCACCAGCATTTGGATAGATAACATTTGAGATCATCAACACCCCAGCCTCGCTATTGGACATTACACAATGCCGTTCATCTTAATCAACTAAGAATTTATTTCGCCAATTTAAACACGAAACGTGAACAGAATAACTCAAAGAGTCGTCCATGGCCCCCGCCGTGTAACGAGTTAGAAAGGATAATTCGATTGATCGTCTTACTGCGGCTGCACTGCAAATTGACTTCGTTACTGGAAAGAAGGCGTTGCCGAAGCCACGAAGTTGCAATTAGCAAAACATTTTCCTGCGAAGTCCTGACGAGTAACGGAACGTTGAAACTACGGGCAATTTAATCTTATCATTATTACAGAATGTTAAAGTGTATTATTAGTGTTCAATGACCAGACTGGTCCCCGATGATACCAAGGGGTCATGTTCAGAGAATTTTTTCTCAAAAATTGTAAGACCTTCTTTTAAGCATTTTTTCGTAGTTGGGATAGTGTATTTTATAGGGTATGCCGTAATTTGTTTTATATAAAACTAGTTATCAATAACGAAGTTGTGACAACTCTCCCGAAGGCCCTCAAAAAAAATTGACTACTGCTGCTCCGTACTAGACCATCAGAAATTAACAATTTAAACAGATTTATTTAATATATTAAAATATCTAATCTTTTAATGAAACACTTTTGGAAATATTAATTTTTATTTTTAATTGTGTTTCAATTTTTTCATTGTAGATACTTAATAAGTTCTAAAAATATTAAACCGTAATAATTAAATAAACTGAGTTGTATTTCTGTATACCCGTTTCTTGTAAATATATGATATTCGGTCAATTTGACCCAAATTTACTTATTCGTGTAACTTTAATTCCGTGAAAGGGTTCTGTTAAAGTTTCAATTTTTGATAAAACAGTCGATCGTTTTTGGTTAATAAAAAAAATATGCAACGAAAAAAACATAAGATCCTCGGGAGGGGGAGGAAGTTGTCCCGACGGTTATGACAAATTGAGAGGACAAGACCGACTTGCAGAATAGGAGAAGAAGAAGTTTTAACGCCGTAGAGTCTCTGCGCCAAAGGCAGGGCACAGATAAACGACGATCATTGAGATAGAGGTAGGTGCTTTCTCAGGAGGAAATGCCGAGGGTAAGAGAAGACACAGACGTAGTCGGCAATTCTTTGGAATATAGGCTTCGAGAGAAAAAGAATTTGTCGACGCTCTAGTGTCTAGAGAATTGGTTGCAGCAATCTAACCCGACAGACGGAAAATCTAAATTTACGGTAGAGTTAATCCTTTTTCTATGCGAGGTATATATACTCAGCTTAACCGACAGAGGAATTGCGTCTCTTTAATGCATACGCGCTAATCTTTCCTTAATGAATTTAAGCCACACAATTAGATACGCAAATAAAGGATTCCAATTTCCAAATTCGAATCATTGTTCGTCAAAATGATCGATTAATCCTGATAGAAATGAGTAAGGGATCGAGATAATATTTTCCTCGTGTGAAGAAGATATGTGATAAAGACTATATGTAAATATTGTAAAAAAAGAACCTATTAAGGGGGAGGCCTCCCTAGAATAATAATAATAATAATATTAATATTAATAACTAGAATTAACAGTGGCTGCCATATACATATCTATTTGGTAGCAGTAAGCACAGAGTGCTGCTACCAACGTACTATAAAATGTAATGAATTCTGAGCTACAGTGTGCATTTGTATGTACGTGGATGAAATTCCCTCATTTTCGAATAAACTGGAGAATGCAAGCGAGGAAGAAGTAGGCCACAGTAAGGCAGATATATTATGTAGGTTAAAAAGTCGGTTGCAATGTACCTATGCATTCAAAAATACAATATTTCATCCATGAAAACCTCATACTGAAAAAAAATGATTCTCTAAAGTCTAAAGCATTATACGAAAAAGAAGAAACTGTTGAAGATGTTAAATTAAGCATTCTGAGGATTTCGAATGTATTTCTGCCTGGGAAATGTTACAGGTGTGCTTGACGAAACAATCCTCTAATATAATTTCTTCGTGAGAAACGCAAAGATATTAAATTCTTGGGAAAGTGGAATCGTGCATAGTAATACATATATTTTATATCGTATCCGGATATTTAATTTAAATTCCTTCCCTATCGACGTGAGTATCACAATATCCAAATTTTAAGTTTACAAATACCTAATATATTTTCGATTTCTTATAGGTATTGCAGTTTATACACGTAATCTAATGTTCAAATATGCTGTTTTTAATAATGCTACGAAGACATGGATCAAGAAATAGACTTTGCAAGCTGTTACGTCGCAACATTGAATTCATGAAATCGAAAAGATGTTTCAATAGCCATTTTTCAATAGACTCGATAGAATATAGATTCTCGCAGAACCATGCATTTTATGAATTTTAAAACCTCTGTGACAGTTCGTAAAGAGCCTGTGCACTTAAATGCGCGCCTCGCTCAAAGGATCGTCGCTTTACCTGTGAACGTTCTGTTACATGAAAACGATTACTTTAAGTGGTGTATGAAGAGTCGTGTATGCTTGTCAATCATCGTGCTTGGGCAAGCATTTGATCTATAGGGACGTGTTTAAAGGGTTGTGCAACCGATTGGAGAATGATTAAACATGTTTGATTTTACACCGTCAAATTTGACGCTTGCATAGGCAATGCACGACGTTATATACTTGCCGAGATTCAATTTATTCAGATGTCAGAGAAAGTATTTGGTACAAGTTTGTTGAAACGTATAGAAAATTTTCTGTGCTAAGGAAAATAAACTATCACGAATAAAAAAATAAGCAAAAAGGAAGAGGAACGTTGGAAAAGCCTTACTGAGAAATGAAAACAAATTGTGTGAAATTCAAATTTTTTAAAGTTCTTTCCTCAGACTTCTATTTCTCTCTTTTTCAACGAGGAAATTGTAAAAATCGCAGTGAGAAATGAGAACAAATTGGGTGAAATTTAAATTTTGTAAAATTCGTTTCTCAGAATTCTATTTCTCTCCTTTTAAAAGAGAAAAGTGTAAAAGCCGTACTGAGAAATGATAACAAATTGGTGGAAATTCAAATTTTTAAAATTCTTTCATCAAAATTCTATTTTTTTTTTTAATGGAAGATTCTTCATCACTTTTTAATGCTGAAATTATTCAAACGAATTTGGCTTTTGTAATGATTACGCGGGCTCTATTATTGCAGAGTTTATAATTTATACTAAAACATTCCAAATTTATATGATACAAAATTCCATATACAAACTTATTCCTTAGTGCGTTGTATATTTCCAATCCTTTCGTTGAAATGATCTTGACTGGTGCAGGTTTTGAAATGTACAAAATTCAGAGAAAGGGCGATATAACTGCAGGCAGCGCGGAAAATGTTTGAGATTTTCTGCGACAATGACAAGCGAAATCGACACGCAGACGAATTGAAATTTCTGACGCCTGCTTTCATTCCAACAGCGAATTTAATCCGTCACTGTAAAGTATGTCTAGACAACGCAAACACGAAACGCTTCAAGGTTTTCGGTAACAGATCGCGCTGGTCGACTTCCCACCCCTCGTTGAATTTATTGTTTTGAATGTTTTTTTATGTGGGAAACGTTTGTACACATCCTGTCAATGCGTTCAACGTTTCAGCTGAACTTCCCGCGTATGTCAAACATTTTCTATTTGCGAGTTTGCAATAATATTCGATTGGTGAAAAAATTTTGCCGAAATTTTTATTAAAGAATCAATATATTTTTTAGCCGTCTATAAAAAGTTAAAAGTAACCAAGGTTACTTCGCAAGGAAATAAATAATAAAAAATAATTGATGACTGATGTTTTCCAAACAACGCAAAATTTCTTCACAAATTTTTATTTCCTTCAATATTGAAAATAAGTAAAAGTTAAGTAGTCTACACTTATAGTTTTTGTCAAATAAATTCTCGAAGATGGCGTTGAAAAACGGACAGTTACACTAGAGTACCCCCTTAAGGACTATACAGTATACCCACACAAACATTTGACTTGGAATGTGAAATCGTGGAAACGAATGCCGATATTCCTATTAAATCCAGAACTCAAGCTTTCTTTCATCGCGTTAATTTGAGCAATCCCGCCGAGTACCTTTGATGATCTCTTCGTCATCGCGCGTTAAAATCAAGCAACCCTTTCTTGCGGCCCCCCTTTTCTTGTTATATCTTCGCTTCTCATTAAGGGCGGCCGACACCCGCATCCCCTTGCTCCGTCAATTCAGCCAAGATCAAATACGACGGAAAGGAGCGAAGCGAGAAAAGAGCAAGAGCCAGAAGAAGCTACATACACACGGGGATCTGAAAGCAGGGACAATTTATTTCCATTATGCTCTTTGCACGGAAAAGCAACCACCTATCACAGGAAACAAAAGCCCCGCGTTGCTTTGCCTTTCTCGCCCCCTCCATCGCGCGTGAAAGTTTCCAATTGATCAGGGGGCACGTTAAGAAAGGGCGGGTTTGATATGGTCTGACAGATTGAGGCTGGGGAGGCAACGAATGAGAGAAACGAGGGACTTGGACGTTTGATAAATCGCCCACTTGCGACGAGAGTGACACAATTTAAACAGTATAAATTGCCCACGAGAAGCACTTTAAAGTTTCACTCCATTAATTATATGTCGAAGTATGTTGATATGAAAACATGCTGACTTATGGTATTCGTTTAAAAAAAGATCAGATATGTAAGGGCAGTCATTAAATGGGATGTCAGATTATCTTGAAACGTTAAACAGATTTGTTATTCCACTTTTGGATTTATGTTGCTCTGATACAGCTCGTTGATACTGAAGTCTGGTAATTCACAGCTTTGTTTGTGTTTTATAGAATATTTGTATTTAGATATATGTACCTATAAGAATATTTATTCAGATCGAAGAAGTTTGACAACTTGAAAATTAAAAAAAATCTGAAACTGCAGAAGTGTAGCTCGAGCGATGCTAATAACTTAACTATTTTTTGATTCTGCAATAAAACAGTCCCACGGACGAATACACCCTCTCAAAAAGAGTGGTGAGTTTTCGGATTATCGTGAATTATCGTAATTAAGCTGCCCTTTTCCTTTATATAATTTTGGGGTGGGGGGCAATGGTATAAACAGAGTTGTAAAACTGGTAACTAAATTTTTCAACACCTTAACTGTCTTTCTGAATATTTGGAAATTATTTTGTATAAAGGGCAAGTATATTCCCAAATTCGAACCGTATTGTGTCTCGTGTCCCACAATCCATGTGTTAGCTATGTAATTATCATAATTATTAGACGCAAACCCAATTCACCAGAATGATACTCCAACCTTTATATATATTTTCGATAACAATGATTGCTCAAGTACCCTTAAGGTTCACCGACTTATTCGTACTCATCGACGACTACCACTTGACCCAGCTTCCGTTCAGGAAACATCCATGCAAATTGTGATCTTCCTTTGACGTTCAAGTGCGCGTATATTCAGCAAACATTCAATTTTATTCAGAACAGAATCTGGTGTCCTACATATTTTCCAAGATAATTTTATTAATTCCCACTTGTATCGGTCTTGAATTATGATGGTTTGAATACCAGGTATAGATATGTATGTATAGGGTTACCACATTTCTTCACCAGCAAACTGGGACAGTGAAAAAGAAAGGGAAGGGAATGATTTTTTTTAAAAAGAATACGTTTGTCGCAGTGGTTGAAAAATGACATACAATGAAAAACCATTTCGGATAAAATCTATTTGGGAGGCAAGTCATATTTTTCTGTACATAAGACTTTATTCAGAAATGTTTCATTATTCTTATTTTCTTCGTAGAATTCCGTGAAAAATCAAAAACTAAAAAAACCGGGACATATGGTAACCCTATACGGATAAGTAGGTACATTGATTATGTGAAAATAAAAATAATATAATGTGAATTTAACAATTCGTAAATATGTTTCTTAAAACTCGCTGTATCTATTGTCTGAATAATCTCCTAACGATATTATCCCGCGACATATCTACTATCATAAGCATCTCGAAATCTGCACTCGCTGAATCTCTACAAACTCTGATATCCGAATCCCACTCTATTTTTGGCTAAAAGAGTCAAAGCTTCCGCGATTACACTGGCGATTTAAACCTAACGTTGTTATGCCATTTCTCCATCTGTGCTCCGCAATGTCCCAGGCGTTGTTGCAAAAGTTGGCGAGCAGCTCATCGTCCCCGAGTACTTAAATTTACGTGCACGTTTCGCGTCCCATTTTATGCCCAGCACTCGGGCGTAAAGTAAATTTATAAGTGAGCCGCCATTAATAATTCAACGAAGGGGTGCGTATCGCTCGCTATGAATCGTAGTTTCGGCTAGACCAGCGTGCCGCGCACCGATGGAAATTGATCACGTCCGTGGAAATGTTAGACGAGCGCGAGCCTGTACGCTGATGTAAGCGGATAATTAATCGATGTATTATTAATGCGATTTTGATAGAGAATCGGGGCGCAGTCGCGTGTAAGTACTCGTTCGTGTGTCTTCGGGGCCAGCTTTCCCGTACCAGCGATTCGTGAATATTTTATGAGTAACACGTCATTACAGTCTGTTACGGGGCAATGTGTTAAGCTCGGGCCGGTGAATCTATGAAATTGTTGGTCGAGTGGCGGTCGATGGGGCCGTGCGAGGGCCTTTTCACGCGAGACGCTTCTGTGGATCACTTTGATACATTACCTCACTTTCATATCGGGCTATCTTTCATATATTCACTTCTCTGAAACACCAGTAATTGTAAGTATTATCCATTCCAGTTTAAGATATACTGCATTCCATACTAGAGCATACCGACGCCCCTACCGATTTGCGACCGATCTGCGCAGCTCCCACTACTACCCACAGTTTGAACCGCATGCGATTGGTCGTGATAATTTTCAAGGAATAACCTGAGACCTGGCCGTTGTCAACGTAAACAGTGCACGAAAAGTTAACAGAGAGAGTAGAGGGCCGTGCGACGGAGAAAAACATAGGCGGTTCAGTGGGGAGTCGAGCGTAGCAACGCCTCCTGAGGGTCGTGCCTGCGCGTAATCGGTATGCTCTAATGTGGAATGCAGTATAGAGTGGATGTAAACAGAATCGCGTGAACGAGACGGGGGTGTACTGGCAAAGGCATTTTCGTTAAATGAGGATTTGTATGAGTTACTAGTTACTGTGCAATTTTACAACTTTATATTGCAACTATAAATAAGTAATGTTAAATTTATAATTATATATTTTAATATATATATATTATTTTACTTTTTTTTTTAATTTGGGCTCAAAGGAACTTTCACTACAAATTTATAGAGCTTTAATAAATTTTTATATTCTTTTAGTAAACAATTGCTTACCTCAGATTTGTTCAGTAATCCAAGGTACATGATGTTTTCAGCAATGCACTTTTTGCGTGTCGACTACGGGGTCAATGGGGATCTGTATAAATTTACTCTACCTGGATATTGAATGGATAATAATTTAAAGAAGATAGAATAAGGTAAAAATATCAGCACAGAAGCGCCCTGTGAAAAGGCTCCATAACTTACGCGCGAAATATACATTCCTGATCGATAATCGGTTACGTTCGAAGCCGTGGTATCGATGTGATAAAATTCTATGCATACAGAGAGCACTGGATTAAATGTTCCTCTGAAGATATAGGATTACTCGTTACTCTGTGGGAGGGAAATTTGCCCCATATTAGGATTTTAACATCTATCGGTTGATGTGTTAGTTAGCGATATTACGAGGAACGTTTGCGACCAATATTTACACGGGAAGCAATATTTTTCAATCAGTAATATGGATGAATGTTTTACAAAGTTTACCATGATAACAACCATATTTCACTGCGCGACGCAATCCGCTTATGAACATTCATTCCGACCAGAGAATTCTCATGCATCTGGCTTTCTATCTGGTGAACTCGCCTGGCTAATAATATCGTGGTCAGAAGTTATTTTGATTGATGTCCTCCCTCGTGCAGACTTCGCGGGCAAGAAGCTGGTCATATTTGGAATATCCATTATGTGTAGTTGGAACGGTGGCTGGATATATCTGTGTAATTCTACTGGACAATGATTTAGCTTTCGCTAGTTTCCTAAATTTAACACATTAATACAATTTTCTTTTAGCTTCCTAAGTGTAACATGTTGAAAATTTTGAAAATTGTACCGCTAATTTTGGCCGGTAGACACATGTACTCCTACTTCACAAATTTAAGTTTTATTTCTGCAAGAAGAAGGGGAGCAAACAAGGAAAATCACCGCGACGAGATATGTATGCATAACTTTAAAACTTGATTTGTCACATCTAAAGCGCGAGCCGCTCTTCGCCAGAATTCCAGTCTCTTCCAACTATCGACTTGACATTTGTTAATGCGTTTCAGATGCCGGATTACAGCGCATGTCGCCGTCTGATAAGAGTGCCCGTTAATTTATGCGCATAATCAACTGGCTCTGCTCCTGTTATTCTGGGATACTCGCTGCCTACACGAGCTATCTTTTTCATGAATCCATACGCTAGGTACGGCGCAGGAAATATGAGGTCCCTTTAGACCTACATTGTGGCGAAGCTCAGTATTCCCGATATAGCAGCGGCACTTTTTTTATGCCACCCTTTCGAAACTTATCTGAAGTTTGTTTAATGGTACATCTTTGTAGATTGAGAATAGATGAAGCATATTTCAACTTTCACGTGTACGAATATGCTAAGTACTTAAAATGTCAATCCTAGAATTCTGATCAAAAATCATTTTTATCTAAGCAATTAGAAAAATGATTGTGGATTTTCCCATAGTAAGCCATGCTTGTAACCCTTCTTGAAAAAATTCTTGAAAATATTAACAATCTCGTCGATCTTAACGCTTTCGCGCATTAAAAGTGTCGGCAATAAAATGTTCAAAGTAAAGAGAGACTCAGACGGGATCACGATTTTAGAAGGATTACTGAACGTCCGTAACTTCAGTGTCACATTCGGAAGCGTCATCGCGTAAAAGACGTTTACAAAGTTGCCCGAGGTACGGAGCACGCTTGAAACACTTTTTATCTCGTCCCCGTGTTTCTGCGAGCAAACAAGTTAGAGAGATGCATAAATAAATGAGAAATGCAGACAGTTTTAACCGAGATTTCGAACGCCCCCCCCCCCCCCGCCCCAACCCCTCGTTCTTTTAAACTCCGTACGAACAAGCTTCGGGTGAAGAGAGAAAAAGAATATCTCGCGTAGAAATTTACTTGGAACTTTGTCGGCGGTCTTATCGGTACATATACACAGAACGGAAGAAAAAAGTTTAACGCTCTGGGTGTATCTACTTCGCCTTTACGATCTTACGTCTACTTCGTGCGCTAAGGTTTATGGAAAATAAAAGCTTACTTTCGGCATAAACGTGCGGAAGGAGAATTCGTCGTAAAGGAAAGAGCCGCCGTAAAATTAGAATATTATAATTCCCATAAAAAGCCGTCTCCGCCGCGTTTACTGGGCCACCGGCGCGAATGCTCTCGCGCCCCTCCAGCGCTCTCGTAAATTTTCAATCGAGTACAGGGGCAAATCCATCGCGCCGGAGGAATCGTTTATCCTGCGTTTCAGATTCAGAGCCTCAGATTTGTTTCGATCGACCTTTATCGCGCGCATAAGCGTGCCGTTGTATCGCCGCGATAAATATAGCCGTCGAGGATTTCAAATACATTCGGGATCGGGCGAAATTGGCAGACGTAACGTTCCCTCGAACTTCGCGCTTGTCTCTGATTCGGAGGAAGAATATTTCTAGTATAATAATATAAGAGTAATATATCGAGCATAAAAGGTTTCTTATAATTATTTTTATATATGTAGTGCATAAGTTGTAGGTATATATAATTATAGGTATACAATGAAAAATTGACCTTCGAAACTTGAAACTTCACAGCTTCACAAATCAAAAAATTAACAGTCGCACAAATCCTCTATAAGTCAAATTTTCGTTTGACCTCCCTTATTCGAAAACTCGGTAAGCCGAAACGTCTATAATGCGAGGATTCTTTCCCTTCCCTTGAGATTCGAGTTATCGAGGTTCGACTACATATACATACAGTATAGGCACATATTAAGTAGAACAGTAACTTACTAATGGCACATACCTACTAATAGCATTTACTAAAATATTAATACCAATACCTATCCAACCGAAATACCCATGCCAGCCTCAATGAGTAGCGGGGAATGGAATAGAATATTTCATTGCATGCAGCAAATAATGTAGGCGACAGTAGAAAATAATGGCCCCATAGTCATAATATATTCCCACGTTTAAATAATTAAAAACCTCTACCCGACGAGTCCGCCTGCATTTAACGATCCAAGATGTTCGTAGGATACATGGCGCCTATTAAACGCCAAAGGGAAGTCAAGTTGCTTAACTTCGCACAAGGCGACCAGGCGAAGTGAGTACGATTAATGGCGCTGGGTTAGGTGTTAACGCACGGCAAAGTGTTTTATAACCTCAAAGGGGGTATGCGGCTTGTCCTGTCGCGGGCTCTAGCTCATTTATTCCCCGTTCGAGGACCGATGGTGAGAAGCCAGGAACAGGGAAACGGGAACGCAAAGTTTACGCGAAAACAGCGACGTCGCGACACCACTTAAGTGGCCAGGCCGTGTCCTGTAAACGAGAGGGCCACCAGCAATTTATCAGCAATAATGGCGAATCGTGTATCGACTGTAATTTAACGTCGTGTCGACGTTAATCAATTTTATCGGGCAAAGATAAACCGAACTGATGTTTCCTTCCGTCCACACGGCCCCCCGTCCCATGGCTTTTCCTAACAAATCACGTTCAGGTTTCCGCCTGAAGGGACGGACGGCCATTGCCCGCGAACGGCGGCAGTATTCAATTTTAGATAGTGGACTTAGTCACTGCTAGCTGGTGATAGAAAGATAGCGTTAACCCTTCACGCGGGGAGGCACTGGTCAGTGGTTTGGGGAGCGATAGTTGATACCTCAAAGACACGTGATCCGCACTGCTGTTCATAAGTATGTATTAGGACAACATGACAATGTGGGGAATCTGCAAACATCTGTTTCTGATTTTTTTCTTATCTTGGAAAAGTTAATTAATTGTAAACTCACGAGTTTCAGGCTTTGGAATACGATTCCCTTTATAACAAAAATTTGTAGATTTTATTTTCTACATACAGCAGATATTTGTCTGCAACATTAAAGTCTTTATTATTCTCAGTAGCAACGAACCAATTTAAACTTAGCATCGGGGAACCATTTTTTCTTACTTGCAGACCTTTTATAGACGCGAAATCCTTTTAGTCCCTTTTCTATTAAAGGGATCAAGGATATTACGTAGTTGTCTTTAGTATGAGGTAGAATCCTTTTGGTCCCCTTTCGATTAAAGAGATCAACGTAATCACGTGCTTATATTCAATACGCGCGACTTTCAGGAACTATAATTCATTACAGGGAATGGGACATCGCAGTATTAAAGCTCCATAGACCGGACATCAGTTTAGAAACGCCCTATAAAATCCGACGAGTTTCCAGATCGCCAGTTAGACAAATCTGGGATAATAATTCAACGATTAGGCGCCAGCCGGGCGGATAATAAGTTCGTCCAACAACTGAGGTGCCCGTTCAGCCGAGATGGCTCGTAGGATCGAAAGGGAACCGGCGGGGTATTATCAAACGAGTATCGTGAGCAAACCAAGTCGATAGGTTGGATTGGAACAAGGTGATAAAGCGGCCGTGATGTTCTCCATTCTCCTCTTACTTCTTTCGTCGATCCTGTCTTTACTATGCCATCGAGCATTTGCCTTTTTCCCATCGTCTCTTCCTAGATACTCTTCTATCGAAGAAGTTCTCTCTTGGCAGGGGAACTGTTCAAATCTTCCGAATCTACTAACACTATCTAGCATCCACATAATGTAGTAAATAGTGTGGAATGATACTTCATAAAACACACATCACTGATCTATAATCTTTTTACACCCTGCACGATTTTTCATCGTTCCTCTTTATCCACGACTCCCTTAGGCTCTTTGAGTGCCTGGGAGATTAGAAGAAAATGAGGACCATAGAAATTTTCTAAATTTTAAAGTCCAATTTTTGCTGGAAACACATTTCAGTCAAATTATCGGACATGTCTAAGAAATCGTACATTGTGTTGAACTGATCATCCTGTATAAGGAAGACTTAAAATCTTGTAAGTGCTTAGGGTCCCTAGAGGTCTTAATCTGGCCCCGCAGGAGTCCCAATTATTTCGCGTAGCAATGTGCCCTATTAGCTACACTGTCTTTTTCATTAACCATACAGCTAAATTCCCAACTGTGCGCAACTTGCGCTCGTAAAGCCCTCTGATAACTGATCATCAGGCGTTCAAAGCCCGCGTGGACAACGAATGGAGTCAGTTCCAGCGGACGTAGTTCTTGAAACACCACCATTTGTCCCCGTCGGAAGCAAGTAGAATAAGATGGCGGAAGCGCTCATTCGTTGTCGATTGACGGTGCTCGTCCAGTTTCTTGTCGAACTGAAAGAGAAGTGGAGACTCCTAAAGCGAAAGTCACGAGGTATATCTTCCTTGTTACCTTTCAGATAGGTAGGTACTGTATTGCCAACATGAACCCTGTCCATCTGGTACGAACAGCTTTCAATTCAGCGGTTCGTTATATTTTTCAAGGAACGTAGATTCTGACGAAGATTCAACGCATTCCCGCTGATAACTATGGAACGAGCGTGGCTGCAGCAAACCTCCTCCTCGTTCTTTGGAGCGAGTAAACATCTACGTGAAAAGTTTGCAGCTTGAGGTAGCTGTTTGCTATTTAAGTCTGAATATTTTGTCTTAAAGGAAACACTTTATATGTCGAAGTAAGTGCTTGCTGATACAGATGAGTTTATAGACTCAGCGGTTATTCGAACCGAGTATATCCCGGCTCGCTTGTTCCGAGTACTCGAACAGCTCTAGAACATACACCACTTTTTAGATAAAATAGGGAAAAATAAGAACTAGAATTTCAACACACTTGTCTGTGGTTCATACTACAGCCTCATCTGTGGATTGACTGCTGTAAAAATTTCAAGATTATAGGTGCCTTAGTTTTTTAGTAATCACGCACACCATACCAGAATACCCTTGACTAGGCCTTCAACTGAAAGGCCCAGAAAACTCTAATCTTATTTTCGTGTTTCAAAAATTATAAGCTGTTAAGAATCTATTTTTCTTCAATAAAAAGTGTCTATTTTGTCACGTGTAATTAGTTTAATTGTTATAGTTCCGCAAAACATACGCTACATTTAACTGCCTCGGGGAATCATCCCCCTTAAATTCAAGTTTCCCAATCCCTAAACACTACCACCAAAATGTCTGCCTCTGCATCACCCGTATTCACAATTTTAAGTAGACAGCCCAGTTCATTAAATTCGTACTTACAAGTACGAATTCTTTTCGCTCCGATGCCGGTCAGGGTCACTAATCACTGCTCTCGCATGATTCTTCAACGGCTACTCTCCACATTTTAGCTCCCCAGGAAGCCTTCTTGTGGAAACCTCTACATCGGCCGTGCTCCCCCTTCTAGCCCACCGTCCTTGTCCCTCGTCCATTAATTCCTTCGCACGATCCTGTTTATCTTTAATACTTAGCATGCCACCAGTTTCGTCTTCGGCGGAGACAGCAACCCGTGCACCTTCGGCACAATTATCAACTCCCTTTCCTGCCAGCCTCCGTTCTACGTGCACACAACACGCCCGTTACACCACGGAACAATGTTTACAGTGCAAACAGGAGCCACTCGAGAATTTGAATTCAATCCTAACCCGTGGTCCTAGGGTACAGCGCGGCTGGGACGAGCGCGCCCACACGTTTTAACCTTCGTCTTGTCACGTAGAATCTCGGAAGGCCTTCATTATCTTCCCACAAAGGGAAAGAATACAGCCGTCTGGATGTCTGTCGTTCGAGGAATTCTTTATTACGTCGCTAAAGTAATTTTGAAAGGGGGACCAGCGCCGACACGGAGCCAGTCGCCACGCTACGTGCGTTAGTTTTCAGACATTTTCCTGGAAAAAGGCTACTTAAGAGGGCCACCAAGTTATTCTGACAGCGAGTCGCGGAGAAACGCGTAATAAATTGAATTAGAAACGACATGGCTATACGGACAATTTCTGTCGAAAGCAACGCAATGGGTGCAGCACGTGTTGCATCTGCTGAAACTTCAATGACTGCTTTGACTCGAAATATTGCACGAAGCGTGATTACAGTTTTGCTGTTTTAAAATGCAGAATGCTTATAGAGTGCGGTCGAAAGGATAGCACAAGTGGGCAGGAGGTGACGCCTTATGCGAAAGTACATACAAAAGGGGAGAATAAATTTTTTCCATCGGAGGTTTAGTTTCCGAGAAAATCGATTTTTGAAAATCGCTGACAAGGGAAGATCTTTGAATCTGTGAAGATTTATAGAGGACCTCGATGAAGCGATGAAAAGTGTTAGGCAATTTTTCGTTCGTGTCCATTTTTGGTTCTTCAGGGTGAAAAACCCCTCTTAATGGTTAATGTGTGTTTTCCTACTTTCCTGTATAGTATCTTGAAACCTATAGTAGATCTAGAAAAATTATTACAATGACAACTCAACAGCTTTCTATACCCTATAAAACTGTGTAATCGATTTTTTTAAAATTTGTAGTTTAAACAGAAAAATGTTGCCCACCACAAATTTTAAACAACTCAATTACATAGTTTTATATAGCATAAAAACATTAAATTTTCTTTATAATAATTTTTTTATGTCTAGGTACTGGGAAAATAGGAAAACACGGACTAAAAAACTTCACCAAAATTACCTTTACATAATTTAAGGACGGCCCCTTATTCGAAACAAGCTGTTCTCCAATTTTGACTTATTTTTGCCCAAGGGTTCACTTCATCAGCAGCTGCACCATACCTTCACTGGTGCATTCTACTAATTCAGGCACGTGCATGTTCATTAAAAAACCAAGTCTCGGATTAAAAAATTCTATTCTACGCTCTCGGTTTATTTTTGCTCGAACCTTTCACTCCGTTTTGTACCACCCTTTCGGCCGTGTCCTACACGTAAGCTGAGCTCGTTTTCGATTTTCGTTTTTCTCATTCTTTCGTAAAAAATGCAATACATAGATAAATACGAGAACCTATGATTTTATGTGATCCATCCAATTCCTTTCCCATATAAACTTTTTATTTATTATTGTGACAGACTTCATGATATAAAATGTAAGAACGATCGATATTTTCAGGGCACGAAAAGGTAGACGAAAAAGCTCGAGCGTTAATTAATCTGCCTTGTGTCCTTTGTTACTACAAAGATGTAATAAAATAGATTTCACTGTCGTGATCCTCCACCGGTTGTATTACACACGCGCGCAGCTTCATGTACGAAATATCTTCTATTAAAGTACGTCCAATTACTGAATTTAATTACGCGATATCCGACAACAGAGTAGGATGAATAATTAAAGCAGTGAGCCAAAGTCTTTCCCCGTTTCCTTTCAGACTCAACGTAGCTTCCAGCATTTGTAATCGTGTTTTGTCCCTTTCAAAAATTCTGACAAAATTCGTTGCGATATAAATGAGAATTTTGCAACTCATAAAAATAAAAATTATGTTTACTTCATAACTGTATTAACAAAATGGAAACAATGCAATGTCGCGTTCTATTTTTCTTAGTTGTTTAAATCCTTTTCACTGTTCAATTGTTTCTCTGATGTACGATTATTTTCACAATAAATACTATTTGTTGAACACCAGTCGTGCCGTGTTTAAGGCACAAACACTCCCACCATTGTCCCAGGAGCGTGCTGCAGAGCTCGCAAAAAAAGGCTCATCCAAAACAAGGAAGACATAAAATACACGGAACCGTGTTCCGATCGAGTGCGCGCCGTGGCTGCAGCCGCGCTATCGAATTTCACGGAACGAGGATTTTCAATTAGCAAGGAACTAGGCGAGCTGCGTGGATCGGGTGACAAAGCGTTGGTCCTTTCAACGCGGAAGGCACAATTAACAGATTTTCGAAGGTGGACAACGCTTCGTGACGGTTGCTTTTTACGAAGGAGCCGAAACCAGAGGGGCGCTGGTCCGGGTTACCTGTTGATACGCGATGACTCTCCTGTTGCCGCGGCTAATTGTGAAAGTGAGACAATAACGCCGAAGCTACGAGTCCCAGAGGCCTTGCGCGGTATCACCTGGCCCAGATACTGGCTGCAGCCGCATCTGCGATACACGACGTCCTCGAAGCGGCGTTTACGACTATTGCCAATGGTCCTTGATAGCGGACGCCATCTCCGCGAGATCTCTGGGGTGCAAAATGGCCGCCCCTTCTCGCCTCCTATTTCGATTCGTATTTTTCTTCGTTTCCTATTTAATCGGCCGAATTCAATTGAGTCGCGATCTTCCTTTTCGCAAGTCGTTACCTAAGTATAAACTCTTTTACAACCCGATTTCACGAAAATGGGTGAAACTCGCAAAATTTAATGGCCTGTATTTTTTAAAGAAACTCGAAACCAGCAAAATGATGACTTAGCTCATCCTAATTCTATGTCCACTGCGCAATATTTAAATTTTATCGAAATCCCAGACATCAATTTTGAGTTTCCTTCCTTTCGATTGTAAATACTTACAAAATCCTGGGTCCCATTTCGTACTTATAATTTACAGCAAAAAAATGTTTATTACCCTCTTCATTTTCCTTCACCCTTATATCCCATCGATCTCGTAAATCAAAAGCAGGATTGTCAATCTGATCTTAAAGCTCACGTTCGACAAATCTCGCGCTATCGAGGAACGACGTAAATTCCTTCTATTCCGATCGCGGGGTAAGTTCGGCGCCACGGGAACGGAGAAAATTTCGAGCCCTCGGGCGCTACACGAGTTCCATCGTTTCGTTCACTGTCTACCGTTTACCCTCCCGCCCATAGTTAGCGTTTCGTAAAATCAAAGGTGGGTTGGAAGTTCGAACGCGCGAAACTCGGCACACTCGTCGAAAGGGAGAGTGAAACGAATAGGGGGCGAGGGATGGCTTGAGAAAAGGGACGGAGACTGTGGATCCTTTGATAATTTAGGGCACGTTGCAAGAAGGAATAGCAAGGTGGGGCGGACGGTATTATTACGGTAATGTTATTAAAACTTCGCTTCTTCGGCTCCATTCCCAGCCGGCTCTCTGCACCGCCATGCTTTCGTCCTTAATTAACGAGTTAAGGACGAAAAGTTAGGACCTGTAAACCTGGAGGAACAACGTGCCGGAGCCCGCGGGATGCGACGAATGACGAAATTAACGACTCGTCCTTTCCACTCGAAGTCTCCTCGCACGTGAGCTAGAAACTTTCGGTCAACTTCTCCACCGGGCCTGTCCGGCGGGGTCCTTTGGAATAGAAAAAGTTCCGCTAAATTCGAAACGGCTCGCCTAACTTCCTTTTTTACGACGAATTCAAGCGACTCCCATCAACCTCTGTCGAGTGTAGAATGAATTTCGGCTGCAACGGTGCCCAGTTTTTCGAACAACAGCCAGATCGTAGTGACAAGCAGGGGCGGATTTGAGGATTTACCGCCCCTAGGCTGACAAACCTCTGCCACCGTTTCCGCGAAAATTCATAAAGTATTTTAATTTAAAAGAATCGAGAGCATTTCAAAATTAATTCAATGTGGCAATTTTGAATATTTAAAAAAACACATCAAGACCAAAAACATGAAACAAAATTTTTTCTACCCTAACGAGTGTATTAATAAAAGCCAAAAACATTTTTTAGGCTATATTATACGCTCTTCTTGTAAAATATTCATAAAACTCACTTATTTTTCGAGCGTCTTAACCGGAGGATTCCTTTAAAGGGGTGAAAACAGCCAGCAATGTTCGGGGCGAGTAACCTATTTGATCGAATACGCCAGGTCTTGTAAATTGCGCTTGCCTAATTTCAGGCGTCAAAACTTTTCCTAAATTCCTGCATAATTTCATCGGCTATGGCTGATGATAAAGCTGTTTGATGCGTTAAATAATTAAGTCACTTAAGTATTAGCATGCTCAACATAAGTTAATTTCCTTATAAGTAAGGAAACTTGTTTCCAAAGTTAGTCGAGCGGAATAATGGGGATTTTTATCGAAACGAGCGCATCTGCCTAGGTGGTCCTGGGAAAGAAGCGTAACTCCCCCTGCTTTCCATCTCACTCCCGCTCTCCCAAGGCAGGAACAAATATCGGGTCGAGGAGAAAGACCTGTGTTACGGTCTACGTTAAGGTGCGATCCCACCTTAACGTAGAGAATGATGAGCTGGGGCTCGACTTGGGCTTTCCGTCCGTTTTCGGTAAATGTGGCACGAGTCAAAGAAAAGCTCGTCTGGCTACTAAAACAGTGGGAAACGGCGAGCCCAGCCATGGTGTGGAAACGCGCCTTAAGAATGTCTTCTTTATAATGCAACTCCTTTGATTAATTTCGAGCATTTTAATAAATTATTTACGTATTAGGTATCTGAGAGAAACTAGGGAGTTACTAACAATAAGGAAGTATGAATATTGTGCGAAAGTAAATTAAATTTAGTAAATTAAATGAGAGATGAATTAGAGTTTCCATTTTCAAGTGAGCAAGATGATTATACACGCTGAAAAATATGATTCTTATTAAAAATAAAAAATTATGCGTAAGGAGTAATATCCTTATATTCAAAAAAGGAAGTTTTATTAATTGTAAGTTTTTTGCAGATATTTTGCCTTTGTCTACTTTTGCTTTGTTGACAATATTATTGTAAATATTCGATTGTAAAGTTTTATGTGTCTTAGTTAGTATACGGGAATGGATATTTAATAGAAGGAGAGAACGTGAGAATCGAATGAATGGAATTAGTTGGAAAACTGTGGTGACAGGTGTAGGAATTACCAGCACGATCTTAATTTTAATTTGATCAGCCCTGCTGATTACTTTTACTCGTAAAATCAAAGGAAACGATTAAAGGTACTACTTTGCATACCATAAGTGATATTTAAATCATTCGAGTATATAGAAATAGCATTACTTCCAGATATGTTACTACCTTTGTATTTAATATTCATGATTTAGTGAAAAGTGATAAACTCGATGAATGCACCTTAGATGGAATCGATCTTAAAATATAGGAGCTGATAAATATCGACAGCTTTCACTATGCTAACCACTAATAACTAATCAGTGCAGTAAAATATTACTTCGAATATTAAATTTCCTAATTATCTAACGAATGCCATTATAATTCAAGGAGGTTTCAAGCTGCACAATGGCTGTATAATGCGTTCCAGATTGCATTACGGAAGACCGGATTTCGAAACCTGCAAGGAGTACCTAATCCTTTTTTTCTTTGATTTCGCGACTCTTTGTGCGAAAGTCAAAAAGGTTAAAAAAGGCTTTCATTACAGGGAATTACTGAATTTTAATTAAACTTTAGAGGGCCGGGCTGGCCACTATAGTATAATGCATGGGCATTAGTGCGTCGCACGACTGCAGCTCGCATAATACATAGTAAAATCAGAAAATTAAAAAGACAAATCCAAAAATAATGCAAAAAACTCCAAGAACAAAAAAAAAACAAAGGAAAGAATAATATATGAATGTAACTGTTGTTATTCATTTAGGCTTGTTTAGGTTGGCAACACTGTTTCTGCGTAAAATTTTGATACATAGAATCGTAATTAGCGATATCAAAAATCCTTAGAAATATTAAAGTTCAAATTTTTAAAATTCCAGTATATGCCATACCGCTCGCTCAAGACTATCCTTGCAATAAATCAGTTCTGTGCAACCTTCATTTAAACTGACAATGAGTATAATTTGTTTCAAAACGGATTTCCCTCTTTCGCCATTCAGAGGTCATAATGCACGATAAACGCTAACAATGAAAATGCAGAAACGGTGTACCTCATAAAACATACACAAAAACAAAATAAACCCTCGAAAAGGGGTTCCGCTTGTTGGGAACTGGATGGAGTCTAGCCAGTACGTGGCGGTGTATAAAATATGCGCGAAATTCAGCAATTTTGTGCGCGTTAAAATATTAAGGAAGTTAGAAAGTGCAATAGTGGGTAATTTGAATGTTAAGTAAGAGATTTTGAAAATCCTATTTGAAAATGATTTAGACGAATTGTATTTTTAATGGCTTTTGTTAAATACACATTATTGCGAATCTTCGTTTATTATTGTACGAAATAATTAATAATTAACAAAATTAACAAAATTTGACTTAATTGAAATGAAAGGTATTTAAATAACGAAATTCTACAATAAAAATGTAGGTATTTCTTCAATAACTTTTTCTTTTCACATTTGTAGAATAATACGTATAATACAAATTGATAAAAATTAACAGAAAAATAAAGTGTTCCATAAGTCGAGATATTGGTATCCAGAAATAAATTTAAACTGTAAAATAAATTGCTTCCATACAAAGCTTTTACTTTGAAAAAAGTAAACTGAAAATCCTTTAGGAGTATGCGAATTTGAGGGAATATTGTTATTTTCGAAACTATTTTAAGACCTTGATTAACGCGAAGTCTGCAGTGTAGGTACTCCATATTATGAACTGTTGAGTTGAAACGGTTGAAACTTTGTCGAGCACGCGAATGCCAATTAAGTAAAGTCATTTACATGGCGCGACAATTTAATTCCAGGAATGCAAGTGTAAAAATCGTGTATTCTGATATACTAGCGATTATTATCCACTTTAAAATAATTTTCTTGTGTAGCAATGCACTTACAAAGTGGGTGCACGGTTGCCTTTAAATATTCCATATCAGTTCGTGCAGATCGTGTATAATAAAATGTATGAAACGCATAAAGCAGACTACTAATTCGTTTTCAAGAAGATAGGTTTCAAATTTTCTGACTCGTACCTACAGGCAAAATTAGTCAGCTGCCTACAGCTTTGGTCTTTTTATTGGTAGCATTTTTTAAAATAAAATTTTAAATGAAATACCCCCGGAACTGAAGTTGTGCTACAAATGTTTTAAACTACGAATAAAAATTCAGAATGAGCTCATCAAAAAGCTCAAATAAATGTAGTATAAATAAAGAGCGCAAAAAATGCTCGAGCTGGACCTGCACACGTAAACACAAACCCGTAATTAAATTACAGTGGCAACTCAACTGCATTCCACACAACAATTCCAGGCATATGTTCCCATATTCCTACATATATAAATATTATACATTCGTATACAAGATCTGGAAAAGACAAAACACTGAACTTGATATCCTTAAATATTTCCTTGTCTTACTATACGAATAATGGATTAACTACCTATATCCGCGGTTTTAATGAAATCGCTGACCTGAACCTCGAGCGCTCCCCTCGCGAAATTAGATTGCATCCATTCCTGTTGTTCTTCAAACATGACGGCATCGCGCATAGATAGAAACATATCAACGTCGCCGTAAGTAGAGATTCGCATCCAAACGGATTATAAATGAAGTGTAATGATATATGTTTAATGAGCATGCGCGGACGGCAGCCTGTAATTTGAATGGTCAAAAGAAGCTGCCCTTTAGGTGATGCTTTGGTTTACCCGTTAACATTACAGACTAATGTAGACGCATCGACGCCGCGGTAGGAAGAAAGATTATATATGGCGACGGGAGGGATAGAGAGGCTGGAACTGTCGGTTCGGGTGGTGAAAGAGAGATAGGGAGACGGGTATGCTCGCTTCGTGCCTCGTTCGATCAGTCATGAGAGCTACAGCGTCTAATTAAGCTCGCGTTAAAATCCCAACAGTAATCAGGTCGACGAGTCATTTGTCAGCGTCGCTCTGGATGGGAATTGGGCAATGCGATTATATCCTCGTAGTCGACTCCCATTCGATCGTACCGCGAACACAGCTGGTATTAACTTCACCCTGCATGCAGAGTAGCGTCCCACCGTATGGATAATCCGAAAAACCTTCGACTGCAACTCAATTCAATTTATCAATCACATAGGTATTTCACTCACTGGCACTCGCAACAGGAATGCACGAGGTTTGGGCTACCCATTTCGCTGGAATTTTGTGTGCTGTTAGTCCATCAGTAGTGCGTTAAATGCGTGGGGCGTACTATTTACCCTTCCATGATACACCTCTTTTTTCAATCAACTCTAGACCAATTTTTGAACGACTGCTGGTTTCAACTGAAGAATCCAATCGGTATGAAAAAAATTATGGGTCAATTTCAAGGTTTCTAAATTGTATTCTAATACTTCTTTTATTGAAATTTAGTCACAGTTTTTGTAAAAAAATTCTGGATTACTATATGTCGGGAGAAAACGAAGAAAATGTTCAAAAAATTGTAATTTTTACAAATTTCAATTTCGGAAGCTAAGAATCTACAGAGGTGGTGTTAAGATATGATATTTCAACAAAAAAATAGTTTGCAAGTTGGCTTTAATAGTTAGAGTCTTGATAAAACATCATCATCGAACGGAAGAAAACGTAATAAATAGAAAAGAAAGTAAGAAATATCATGTGTGCATACACCATGCCAGTGTTAAACGTGTTTACGAGTGAGAGGGAAGCTATAGAATCGGCTTCGCGATACAAATCGAGCCAGCTGTACGTGTGCTCAACGAATTTTTCTAGTTATTTTTCTCTGGATCGAAGCCATATGCGAATAAAATATTGTTTTACATTGGCGATATATTTTTCATGGCGAGTCATTGAATTCCCAGTTGCTCCATAAAGTGCAAAACAGTTTGTGCGCAGGACGATTTACACAACTAAAATACTTCAAATGACTCGCAAATTAATACTTGCGGGCGGAAACTTTTTAAATTCCTTTAGTCTTCCTAATTCGCTCATCGTCAATTTATCGAATATTTAGCAATTTCTTCTTCTATAAGTTAAACTCAATTTAATCCCTGTTTTAGTGTAGCAGTGGATCGTATATTTCTACGACCACAAATAGATTGGCCAAAGTCAGGACACAGTGTGTGACAAAACTGCAAGCTGCGTCGCGAAAGGGACGACGCGGATTTCATATTTTGACGTATTTGCGTTCTACGTCAAAACGTTTCGCGCAGGACATGACTGAGTGGTAATTGATCTCGCTGCCGAATGTCTGGCGAATTTTTCACCTGACCTAGTTAAGGGAAAAAGAGGACGAGAAGCATTGGTCATGTGGTATATTCGTGCGTGTTTGTAAGCTCTTAGTGCAGCAGATAGGGCACCCGAATTTTTCCAATCGCGATTGCTCTGTACAAATATCAAGGTAGGAATAACCAAGTATAAGAGACGAATATGAATAAAAAATTGTGTATCGTATAATTGGTAAATATGTTTGTAGGAGTTATTATTTTCAGTATAAATTATATTCAGTAAAGAATTAAGATATATCTAATGCAATATTATTTAAAACCCAGGACTCTGAATTATATAAAATTCTTACTTATTCTCAAAACACACTAGCGTCGAATAATTAAATAGTATTTAAAGAATTAAAATTCATTTTATAGATTTAAAATAGATCCAATGCTATATTATTTGAAAACGAAGACATTGAATTACGCTGAATTATGCCATAAATTCGAAGAAATAATAATTATGAAAACGATAATAAAAACCTTCGTTGGCTTCGTTCATACTTGACGTCCACTCGGGTTTCCCCAGTTTCAGATTGCTTTTCCCCGCGCAACTCTCGATGACGAGGTCTTGTTATGTGCGAAATTAACCCAGTTTACCATCCGCGAAAAGGGGAGTCGAAATTCCCTTTCAACCGCGTCGATCGTTACACCTACGTTCTCTGTTGGGATGGAGGTTGGGACGATAGAGAAAGAGAGGGAAGATTACATGCACAGATAGACAGGGATAACCGTGGCGCGACAATGCTTCGCATAATTATTATCGATCACGAATTACAACGTCCGCGGGAATTCCGCAGTCTACGGGGCCCTACGAGTACCAATCTGCCGGGATATTCATTACACCGAGGCTAATCCCCGTGGTAATTATCTTCAATGAACGCAGTCTTTGATATAGGGTCAATGTTTCGTGAGTTACTTCACAGCGACCGCTTTGTAATCCGATATATTAGAATATGTTCCAATGACCGTGGCAAAGCTACGTTCCCCTTTGTCCTTGTAACGAATAATATGACCTTGATCGGCAAACGATGCGGTACAATTTGCGGAAAAGGTGTTCAGAGATATCTTGTATATTCTTGGGGCCAAGTAGGCGAGGTAACAGCGGGTCACCACAGTGCACACTAAGAATAAAAAATTAGAGTAAAGATAAGATGTACAGCGCTGTCTCCATAAGTGATACATTTCGCGATTCCGTGAGTGATAATCCGATATCCCCACTACTTCTTCTGTAGTTACCGCAGCGAGTGAGAGGGGCTGAGAAGGACCGAGAGGGCCCCGTTATTTATGGCTTGTCGTTGTCGCGTGCCCTCTCGATCGTTCTCAGTCTCTCTCACGCGCCGCGGCGGAGAATAAAGGCAAGACGAATTGACTACTCAATTCCGAAATTGAAACTGGCCCGCTCTGAGTCAGTTTCAATTTTCAAGACTGTATTCATTAATATTTTAAATAAACCCAGGTAATAATAAGGGACTACCCAGGTGCAAAGCACCCGGTGCACCGCCCGTGGCCGGCCCTGAGTGGAGACATTTCAAATTTAGATACATCGGCCTTGCATTCATAGCGAGAGAAATATCAATTTTTCGAGGCACCGTGATGTATCATGTGAGTGTTGGATTTTAGAAGACGAGAGAAGTCGCAATACATTTGCCCCATTCCTTTTTAAGAAATGGAAACGAGAGTCAGAGCTGGCGCAAAGCGAGCAGCGTTCGACATTCCATTCTGACAGGTTGAAGTTTCAAAATAAATTATATAACAAAAGATGGAACAACTGCTGAAGAGTTTTCAACTTTTGAAAGTATCCAACATGAGCACAAGAAACTAGCAGTCATCCAAATCTTATAAAACATGGAGAAGATTGTTTTAATAATGAAAAATCGGTTTTGGAAATATGTACTGTGAATAGAAATTGAGTAGTAAGGTCCCCTGATATTTATCTTTTAATATAATCTAGTAAATTGCTTACTCAACCGATGCAAAGAAATAATATATTCATTTACGAGCAACATATCAACGGTAATAAACCAAAGAATCATTTTAATGACTTCCCTTGTGTTTAGAAAGATTCTTCGCACAATCATCTTGTCAAAGATGGTCATGGACATTACACTGAACGTTTGTGGGGCGTCCCATTAAATAGGGATACTCGCTGCAAACAGACTTATACAGGAATGGACGCATACATGGCCAATCTGATGCAGTTTGCGCGCTCCTCGATCATCATCCACGAAACCGTAGCATAGCCAGCGCCCGATAAGGGGGTGGCATTGATCCCTGGATGTTGTCAATTAGCACGAAACGGTCGACGGTCAGAAGGTAAATGGCACAATTTCGGTAGCGAGTGAAGTGGCCTTCGTGAAACCTCCATTGAAATCGTTTATGGACTATCGAGAAGGAAATGGTAACAGTTTCATTCGAAAAAATATTGTTCTTTTTGAATCAAAAGAGTCGATAATATTCTATAGGAATTAAAAGGATAAATAATGTCCCTTTGGAATTTAGAATTTGAAATTGTATTATTTATGAACTCACGATGGTTCCAAAGCTAAAGATTTCTAACATAGAAAATTCTGCAATAATAGAGTTTGAAATATACATAATTTCTCGATAATAACACAACTTTTTAAATATTTCGAAAATATGTGCACAAAAGACTCAATAATTTGCTGGTGTAAAATTGCGTTTTATATTTTCTACTTGTTTCTTCACATTTTTCATTTTCTCACTGTCATTCTGGTTCTACCATCTATTAGAATTTACTATTACAATTTACTGTAATAGATGATAGGACCAGAATGACAGTGAGAAAGTGAAGAATATGAAGAAACGAGTAGAAAATATAAAATACATTTAGTGGGTATTGGGAATATGTAAGAATTTTTTATAATTCAGAATCTTGTTTTTAAATAATACAGCAACCCATTTTAAATTTATAAAATGGACTTTAATTCTTTAAATACTAGTAATACTGACAGTCAATTTTCATTTTCTTCCATCATTTGAGAACATCTTTACCAGCAAAAAATAATTTGGAAAGCTATAGCTATCGCACCGGATTCTTTCCTACAACTGAAAATGTTTCTCCCAAAATAATACTAAATACATTGAAACACAAATAAAATTTTAAAAGCAAACATTAAAATTCTCATACCAGTATACAATGTACACACACCCAGCACCCAGTCCCTATTGAAATTCCATTCTGCAATTAATCACAAGCAGACGCGTTCGTTAACAAAAAATCCACCCCAGCCCTGCTTCGTCATACAATTATTTCACAAGCAGCGTTCCATTTCTTCCGAGGGATTAAAAGCAGCAAGCGAAGAAAGTATCCGCGAGCGCTCTAATATTCATCGAAATTCCGTTCTCCCCAGATACCCTGTATTCTAACTTAGAAATTGAAAGCTTTCGTTCGCGTAAGTGGTTCCGAGCAACGATAAAAATTCTATCACGCTGATGAATACTTCACATCCGCTCGGGAAGATTCGTTCCAGCGCATGAATTGTGAACAATCTCCTTCAGCGTTTCAACAAAGAATACCAGGCGCTGATATTGACTCGAGCGTGCCCGGAGAACACACGCAGGCGACCGTCCACCAGCGCGAGCTGATTCAGTGCCGCGATTCCCGCATTCACGGATGGTAATTAAAATCTGATAATTTCTCACGCGAACGCTGGAAATCTGGCTGCCGGGCTGAACGTGGGGGCTCAATGGGCGACGATTCGTTCTACTTACCTGAAACAAAGGAAATGCAAATCGTTAGAATTCGACGTCTAAGGCGGGCACGTTTATTTAGCATAATCATACGGAACGAGGCATTCGGTCTGCCGTCTGCTGCATAACCGGAGGACAGTAAAAGGGAGGAATGGCGTTTACGAGCGTGCGGGTAATCTTACAAATTGAAATCAACGTGGATATACAGGCGGCTGCAGCGTTGCAGTTGTCTATGAATATGATTAATTACTGTACGGGGAAAATGCTTTGCGAGATGTGCTCTGCGTCGGAAATGTAAGATGCAGCAAAGGGCTAGTAAGGAAAAGTGGCATTAGGTATGTTAGTAATAAAATAAAGAGTTAATGAACTTTGGTCACGCAGCTACTTGAATCTCCACTTCACTTTTTTTTATATAAACTACTTATTTTCCATTTCTCGATATTTCGCGTTGAAAAATTCTCAGAGATTTAAAATATAGTTTTAATAAAGGGAAGGATAAATATCACCCACATTTTATTATATATATACACTTAGTATAGTATATCAGCTGATTTAGTATTGTTTTTTGAAGAACCCGAGTTACGATGAAACGATTTGATCGGATGGTCATTCCTGAGAAATCTGACATTCAAGTATATCCTTCTCCGAGAAGTTTACAGAAATCAGAGACACCAGCGCAGCGATGGGTCTTGAATAGTTTTATGAGTCGAGCCACTGGCAATGTTATTCTCAGGCCATTTCTCCTCATCCACCACCTCCTCCGGCTCCTCCGCCTGTTTTCTCAGCGCGGATTTTGCTCCTTGTCCGCTTCATTCATCCTGCGGTATCTCTCGCCTTTCAGTAGCAGGAACAAACTGGCCCGAAGAACGGAAACGAAGAGAAAAGGTGAGAGATGGAGGTAATAGGGAAGAGGCGGGGCGGGAATGTGCGTTGCCTCGTTGCACAAATCTGCGATAACGAAACTCGCTACTACTATCTCGCGGCAACTTCCCTTTCTGGCAATAAACTCGTATAATTCCTGGCCACAACATTAACTCGAGTGCTTTAGGCACGGTCATTTCTTACTTCGTTGATTCTCACCCCGTTTCCTCTTGGAATCTCTTGGTCCTGCACCTTTTTAGCGCAATCTAGGAACGATCGTCGCTATTCTTCGCCCAATGCCAACCGTTCCTTGATGGTTTTTTAAAGAACCGTTCAATTTTTATGCTGTAGTTAGGAAATCATTACAGCACTTTAAGGGAGGATTCTCGTGTAACAGCCACTGAGATTTATGAACTTTTTTTTAAAAACTATTTTTAATATTGCATTAAACGCCGTTGAAGGAAAAATATTCCGTTTTATTTATATCGTTAAAAATTATATCAATTTTTATATTTGTATATAAACAAAATTTGTCTTTTTTTCTTTTTTATTTTTGGCGCTAAAGAGTTAAATAAGTAACATATGTTATTCGTATAGGGTGGGCGAATACTTTTGTGAGTAACTGTACCCTTCACCACTAAATACATACTCAGCTTCAAGTATTTGTTGAGTGTTTACTTGATTTAACCCTTTATTGCAGTTTATTTATTGAAAATGTGTACCTTCGTTGCGGAGGGCTTTCCGCGAATGAAAAGAAATGAATGGAATTAAATAACAATTGAAATTACAAGAAAGCTGATATTTCCTTTATTCTGGTCCATTAAACCAGTAAAGGACTTTCTGATTTTCTCCACAAATGAGTCACTTGTAGGTAGATACTTGTAAAGTGTATTCACTGCCCCAAGGGTAGGTTCTTATGATAACCTGTTTTAAGCAGCAGAAATAAATAAATATGAATAAACCATGGAATATTAAAAGCTTCTTGGCCAATTATGTCTTTACACAAAGAGGCATAAACGTTTAAGCTCGTACATCATTAAAACATGTTGGTTTTATTATCGACAAACATCTCACGAGGGAAGCTCGACAACTCGAAAATTTAAAAAATTCTTAAACTTTTCAGAACTGCAGCTCAAGCGATGCTAATAACGCGACTACTTTTTTAATTCGGAAATAAAACTGTCTCCAGGGTGAAAACACCCCCTCAAAGAAATTGTGAGTTTTCGTATTATCGTGAATATCCGCGGAACTGTAAAAGGTATAAAAAAGAATTGCTTACTTCTCAGATATTGTTGTTACGAATCGGAAGGCAATGAGAAGCCTGTCACTTATTTCTTGAGCAATCAAGCTTGAAACTGTCAATTAGCAAACGTGCCTTTGAAAAGATCGCTTTTTGCCGGGGTGTTTTATTTAAACTTAAGCTCAAAGACTTAAGCTTAATTGCTCTCAATTTATCTGTCAGAGCTTTCCCTAATCGTCTACGGATGGTCTGCTTGATCGAGCAACCGTGTCGAATTTTCCGCTCGAGGAAACCAGTTCCGTAACTTCGCAGAAATCTCCGAGGATTTCGCAGCCCTGATCCACACCGAAAATTCTCGCGGAAAATAGGAGAGACACGAACTTTCGATCTGATATCCAACCGAGCATGCACGACGTGGCTTTAGGGCACGCGTAACTCTCCAACGGAAAGGCTGCTCCCGCTGTTCGAGTTTCATTTAAACGTTTCATTCGAACTTTCGTCGGTTTCCACTTAACAGCCAATCTTTTCGGTGCTTCAATATAATCTTCTGTGATCTTCATTAATGCGACTAATGCTAAGTAGTTCCGTTCGGGCTTTTTAATTATTTTTTAGCTATAATGTCCTGTTAAGGTTGCTTTAAATAAATTAGTTACTTGAAGCACGGGGTGCTGAAGTTGATAGATATTTATTTGTTATGTTAACTTATGTGCAATAGATTGAGTTATGTTCGGTAATTTTCAGCAGTGGATACTGGTTTGAATATAAAGCAGGAAATTGTATTGTTGATATAAATATTCTGGTGTTTAGAAATGCTGTTTTAATTTATGGAATTTCTATTGAATTTATTATTTTGTAGATCAATTGATAATAAGTAATTCTCAGAGATTTTTAAGTGACTTGCTTGCTGGTTTTAATATTGAAATATGAATATTTTAATAACTACTGAGAATCAGGCTAATGATAATATATTTTTCACTAAAAATTCACTGCATATTTTTCACTGCCAAAGTATTTATATTCCCTACTGGAAATGATGAGAGTGGTATGAAGGGATTTTTTGCTGCTATTATGAATTTTGGCGGAATTACGTGAGGTAATTTCTGAGGATATATGATGCACAAGGGATTCACAGTGTTCTAGGTTATTTCTGTATGGTGTTGTGGGAAAAATGGACCTATGGTGCACGTCAAATTTTATAAAAATAGAAGTATCACGTTATTCTTAACTATTTCTAAAAATTTCTATTATAATATTCATTCACTGTTGACTGCAGTACTGAACATTTACATTTTGACGAAACAGATGATTCAAGTTATAGAAAACATCTTATGGGTCGTACAAATCTCCCACAAAATTTCATATCTTACAATACAAATATTTGAAAATTTTCAATCAATTCAAATACCCAAATCTTGAGAGAATCTAACAATTATTTTGTCTTCAAAGGCGTTGAATAAACCAAGACCTTGCAATTTTAAAATCAGTGCAGACAAACTTCTTGTTTCTTAAATAATAATCACAAGCATTTCCTTCCTTAAAAAACAAACACTTATTCATCTCAATAAATTAAACACTAGAGCAATAAAACGTTACAAACTATAAACCACAAATCTAAGAAAAAAAGACTGTTTACTTATTCAACATTCAATGTTCAATTAAAAATAAACTGCAACATAATATAGTGTATAATATTATAATATTTTTAATATTGTTCATAGCAATAAACAAATAAATAGACTCTGCACGACGAATATTTCCAAGAATCGCAGCATTCTTGTTACACCCGGCATTCGCCCAGCTGGCAGTACAAATTCTATGGACCCTAAGTAGGTACCGACACGGCCTGACCATTTTTCTTGACAACCGTACAAACAAGAATCGGTGTTGGTACGAAAAAGGAATCCCAACAGACAGGTCGATCCTTCGGGTCACCGGGATGCTGGATCGAAGGGAAAGTCAATAGGGCGGGGGGTGGTTGGAGGGGAGGAGCGAGTCGAAGAGAGAATAAGAGACGTGGAAGAGAGTCGGTGAGCACTCGTATAAATTCATCGGACGTATCGAGGGTCGACTTCATCCTGACAAGGGTGGGCCTCGCGAATGTTGCAAGGGTTCCCGAAGCTGAGAATGAATGTCGCTCGCCTCCGGGGTTGGTCAACGATAAACGGTAGTCGTGCGCCAGACTGATATTGCAAAGAAAGGGATAACATCCCGACGAATACGACTTCAGGGAAATTCCTCCTCTGGATGTGCATTTACAGTTTTATGGTGAAGAGGAAACCTCCTTTGAAATAAGAATGTCGCACTTCGCAGAGCAAGCGGAGAAGTTCGCTCTCGGTGATCGGAAAACTGAGTGGAGGCAATTTAGAATATTCTTTGTAGCGATAAAAGGGAAATGGAAAATCACAGATTGCTACATTTCTTTTACAATTGCTTAGAATGCTGTAACTGTGAGTATTCGTACAGCAATAGCGACTTTTAATATTAAATTCCTAATCGTGTGGAATAAATATTTGATTTTTTTCTAAGCTGTGGTTATTGGTTCAATGGAAGAGCAAATAAGGAATTGAAACGTAGTCTGTTCCGAGGCAGAATACTCAAACGTCAAAGAACCCAGCCAGGTCTTAGACAAAATACGCTCAGACTTTCGGCTGAACACATCGGGACCTCGGAGAGTACACGTTCTAGTTTCAAGCTGAGCACATTGAAATCTCAGAGGGAACATATTCAGAAATCAAACGGAGCTCGTATACGTGTTGGATGGAATACACAGGAGCCATAAATTTTATGTGTTTGGAACATTAGACAGCGGTTAGTAACATGAAGTTTTCAATAGAATTGGATGAAGCAATGATTTCTATTGTGTTTAACATCTTCAAAATTATTGGAAGAGGAGAAATGCTTGTTTAACAAAAGTGTTGTGAGGTCGCTATGTAGATCTACAGCTGAATTGGGTATTAACTGAATATAAATTATTTAAATAACGCATTGAATAAAAGTTACTTTATGTTTATTCGTTAATCACAAGTATCCGAAATACGGTATTAAAAAATATGGTAAGTCCCTTTTCAACGTTTCAACTGGAACTTCATCATTAGCCACGTTTAATTAGTCATGATTAATTATAACAGACATTCGAAATGGCTGGAAATGGATGGACGCCCATTTCCCATCTAGAATTCGACTGTCTGGACGAGAAAACCGAATTTTGGCCACAAAGTTCCACGGCACAGATGGCAATTCTGACTTAACCCGATTTACAGAGCCACACGCATCGTCATTATTAAAGATGCATCGCGGAGCCCATAACTCTGTTAACGAAGTTCCACCTGAAACCATCCCCCATAGTGGTTATTTAAAATGGTGGACTCAATTTAGAATAAAATGGCGAACAGCACCCGGCAACGGACTTTTTTTTACTAATCAGCCACGCAATAATGCTCATCTTTACTCCTTCAACGCATTAACCGTAGATTGAACTATGGAAAAATATGCTTTATTGCTCGATGCCATTAAAGAACGGAAATAACACACTTTGGTATACACGATCTCGTTAATATCCTTCTCCAATGCTCTGTTTCAAGGGCAGCGTAGTTAACTTCAGCCAAACCTGATTTCAAAGCAGTGGTTTTCACTCCTCTCCAAATTAATATACGCTTTTGACGATGAAAATAATTAGCAGAATATTTTAAAAAATCTTCCACACGATTCTCTGGAATTATTCAATAATCGATAATGTTCAAATTTTTAGTGATGAAAAAATCCAAAGAATGGAATCTTTGGAATATATTTCAAAGCTGTCGTGGAAGATTTCTACAAGATTCTTCCAGTTGAGAATCCCTAGTTCACGGTGGAGGTTGAAGCAATAACTAGTGGAAAAAGAGCGTCGAGGTACAGGCACGACTGTATCCTGCTCGGCACGAAACTATCGCAAAGAATAATGCAAAGATGGTCAGATAATAATTGCGTATCGTCCTGTTTTAAAGGGTAGTTAAATACCGCCAAGTGTGGCCATTGTCGGGGTAAAAATCGTGATGGAAATGCGGTCCATGTGGCACACCGCAAATCTAGCTACGGTACGCATCTCGATGGCCTTGGTGGAATCGATAAAGAGCGAATTTACAGGTAGACGGTGGACATCGGCTACGCCGATGTGATTTAACTCAAACACAGCCGTATTAAAGTTAACGCGACGAATGAAGATGAGCGAGGGGTGGGGTGCTCCTGTCACCAGAAATTTACAGAGGACCATAAATTTCTTTTTTAATTTACATAAACTAGGCTGAATTCGAATCCGTTGCCCGTTTTGGCCCATCACGTCTAGTTTTTCGGTAAATTTGTAAAAATTGTCGTAAACCCGTAAAATGGTATATAAACGCGACATATTCTATTTCCACAAACTTATAACGTCAAATTCTCTAACCTATTAAATAGAAAATATTCTTTAAATTATAAAATTTTTAGTGTACGCTACGATTTTAAGATTAATAAAATTATTTATAGGTAAAAGAAATTCATAAATAGTTCCTTTTTTCATGGACTTAGGTGTAAGTAATCCCCTAATTTTAAGAAACATGCTGGCGGTTATATTTAACGGAGAATATGTGACACAGCCGCGTGGCGGAAGTGTAGTGTTTCCTGTTGGGGGAAACATAAAGCTCGCTTTAATCGACTGGGGATCTACTGACACACTACATTTCCAGGAGATTGCTTATAATTGTATTTTCTATTTTTACACTTTATTTGTATGAACAGAGTTGCATGGAGCACAGATGTTACTGTCGCACGGAGAAAGGGTTAAATCAGTTCTGTCGAACGTAAATTTCGAGAGGTGGATACACTCTCTCGCTCAATTATCACTTTCCTTTATTCTTCTGAATGATAGATTTTACGTTTGATTTAAAATTGCCTTCTCATCTTGTTAAAAAGGAACAAGAGCACATTTTCAGAATGATATTAAATTCTTAATAGGAATGAAATATCAGAAAATCAGTCTAAAGATTTTTACCACGTGAGAGCAATGCTTATAGTACAGAGAAAGGACGAGAAGAAATGGAGTTCTAAGCATTTTTGTAAGGTCATCGCGGAACAGTGGAACACGCAATGGCTATAGAAAGTTTCAACCCCTGCAGCAAGTGTGATACCACCCTTTATTCCCTTTCATCCTTGGCCCGAAATAGCTATAAGGTTTCACCATGTGCTGAGGGGAATAATAAATTAAGTAACTTTTGTTACCTTCTATAAATACAATCGAATAAGTAGCTACGTGGCATAAAACGTGGCAAATTTTTAGAAACCGTGGCGATATTAAAATATATAATTAGGTAACGCTGTAGTTATTGTAGACACAACAATTTTAAATTAAAAATAATGATTTATGAAAGTGTCAAACAGACTTCGAAGTCACTACACATCTATTACTGATATTTATAATTGAAACCAATCCCTAGTAGTAAAAATTGCGAATGCAGAGAATGTATTAATTATGCACTTTCAATTGGGCCAAGTTATACAGAAAGCTACCAAATCCAAAGCTACTAAATCCAAACTATTGATAAATTCTAAACTCTAAGTTTTGGTCGGCACCCTTTCCTGTTGTTCGATCGCAATAAACATTTTCGGGCACTATTGTTTTATCTATGTTTGAGAGCAAAGAAACACACAAAAAACCGCACGAATAAAAAAGGGCGACCCCAGTGTTGACACGTATACAGACGCGCGCAAACATTCTGAAGAGCACAACATTGATGCAAAATAATTCCGATTATCCCCAAGTGGCTATCTCTGATACTAATTGAAACAGAAGCCATTCAGATCTGTTAAAAGCATCCCTCTAAAAGGGGACACTTAATCTGCCACAAAACCACAGTGACTGGCTTCGCTTCTACGAAGCGATACCAGAGGAGGCAGAATCGTACGTCGCCAGTGTCAACGAACTTAGCCGAGGGAATGCACCGAAAAGCGATCTCTATCTGATGGTATTGTGCCATTTGTATTGGGGGATACCGAAAAACAAGTTTCGAGGAACCGTGCCGCGCGGCCGGGCCGAAGAAAGAACGGGGATGAATACTGATGCACGGCGTGGAATCAAGTGGAGCGAAGAAGTCAAGTCGAGTGGAGGAGTCTGAGCCAGGCCTGGCCCTGGTAATGCATCATATTAATGACGGCACTGGGTTCGCCGTTAATTCGACGGTGTTGAGTGCTGCACCAATTAAGTCCTATATCATTAGTAAGGAAAAGGAGAAGCGGGTCGCAGTGTTACCGCTTCCACTGTGCGCTTTCAATCCTCACGGCGAAGACAGAGACCCACATTCAATCCCGCGGCCTCCATTTTCCCGGCACACGCGTTTTCCTGCGGCAATTCACTCTCCACGAGTGAGAAATCCTCGCTGTTTCCGGGCGTTGATACAAAGCGCCAGAAGAACTGTTCTTTATCGCGTTCCTGCATTTCAGAACGGGGCACGCGACTGTTAGTATCGCGTAAGTACACCGACGGCCACGAATCGTACGAGGGCGGGTGCCACTGTGAAAAACGCCGGACTAATTAATATTTATTTCGCAGTTAAGGCGCACGGATATTCGGCTCGTTTAATGAAACGTTCGCACGGGACACGGTATTTCATATCGCTGGCCGCGATAACGTGTCGACTCGCTAATTTACTGCGCAACGTTGGCGACGTACGAATTTACCCGCAGATTTTTCTGCACGAAAGTGGACATTCAACATTTCATTTCTTACGCTTATTTTCTTAATGTTATTTGGTAAACTGGGGAGAATGCCACTTACAACATCCCAGCAACGCGTTTCACTAACTCTGAGTAGGTTTGTTTGTGATGGTTAGATCTAATAGCAGAACTTGTTTGTATTTGTTTCAGTATGCATTCATATGTAAATAAAGTGTCTTTTAAAAAATGTGATATTTACTGTGTTTACACATATGCATCTGCTTATTTATAATAAAGACATTCTCAAAGCAACTTGATTATCTGAGGTCTGATTTTTTTTATACATGTATATGATTTTTTTAAAAGCCAGACTTCTCAATTCCACTTTCTATAAAGTCATTGTTAGCACTTAAGCAACTTTGTAGTACTTATAAATTTTTGTTTATTCTTTATTTTATGCAGTTGATCAGTTTGGTTTCTAAGAGCAACACATCAAACTTTTACTGCAACATATTTTTGTTGGATAAAATAGTATTTTTCTAAAGCAAAATCGAAGTCTCAATAGCTAGTTAAACTGTCTTCTTTTTAACGACTTCCTAATTGTTAAAGTTTGACCTACCTATCGACAGAATAAAATCAATTAACCACTTAAGACCAGTTCCTGAAAGTTTTACGCGCAAGACATAAAAAGTATAAAAAAAACTATACAGTAGAAACATTTATGGTGTAGCCTTCAGCGGTTACTCAATTCTGCTCTAACTTTACTCACACAAACTACGGTGTATTAAATATCTTTAACATTACTATAATAAGAAAAATTAAAAATCAATACCTTCGCTGAATTACACTGAAAATTGTACAGTTAATAGAAAAAGAAACCGATAAAGAAGAAGATCCAGACCCTTACATTCTTTAAAAATAAAACGCTGATATTAAATCGATAAAAAGCTAAATCAGATAGGTAAAAAATACCAATTAAAAAAAGTAAAGTAAAAAAAACCAATCTGCTTCATAATTAAATCTCCCCCTGCTTAATTACATGTGTACGTTCCTGGTTCCTGTATCAACAGCGCTGCCGCTCGCTAAAACTAAGAAAGAAACAATTACCGAAACAATTAAATCACACTTTTGCAGGGACAGGCGATTGATTCTCCAATAGCACGGCGATCAAACTGTCCCAACACGCCAATTAAATCCAGCGACAGGTTGAATATAACGAAGAGGGGACGGGAGAGGGGACAAAGGTGAGGACAGCCCAGCGGAGGACGGGAGAGCTGTTGGATAGCCTGTACGACCGCATCGAGCTGTTGAAGAAAGCGATTAATCGTGGCGGTCGTTCGTACGTCGGAGGCGATTCGAATTAGACAGCGTTCTCGCGGAGCCACGTTCGACGAATGAGAATCCAATAAATCGTCCGTGCGCGAGAAATGAGCTCCCAGGCAAGAGCAGGTGATTCTAGAGAAAACGGCGGACCGTGGAATGGGGTTACAGAAGAAGCCAGATAACGATAAATTGCCCGTAGAATGCATTCGTATTCTCTTTGCACGGTTGACCAGCGGTGGGCCGAAGTATTAAAGAATTCAGTGAATTCGAATAACGTCCTTTAGGCTGCCACGCAGTCAAGTAGGTTATTCAGTCAATAATGGCGCTGGTTGTCCCGGCTTTAGATAGCGAGCAATAAAAATGTTAATGGAGGCAAGGACCATCACGAACATATCCGTCGGGGCGGAAAAAGATCGTTGGTTGTATGGAGAGATTAATTGGTACGAGTATCCATTCAATTAACGGAGAATTTGAAGCTGAAGTCGTGGCTTGCAAGTAATATAATTTTGGATTTGGTGTAATTTAGGTACGTGACATCGATCAGCCCTTGTTCTGCGTGTGATTGAACGGGACGGTACAGAAAAGTTGCACAGAAAACTCGGAAGGATGAGGTAACGGTGAAAACGAGAGTGGCGCGCGTGGCTGTTTAACCACTGAAATATCTTCGACGAGGGAAGGAGCAGGAGGAGGCAAAACGCTGCACGTAGGCACAGCCGCATGGCACTAATGCGATTGGTTTGCAGCATAGGAATTAGACTCTACTGCGGCAGTCAAGCAGCGTACGGCGCATTACCAGATTTACTGCTAATTACATAATGCTCGACGACTTACACTGCTACATAAATCACAACTGGGCCGTGACACCGCTTAACCATCTGCACGCCGGTGCCTTTGACGTACCTTTTCTGCGGCCAAGTTTCTTGGTCCCCGCAATTTGCTGCGCCGGCCAACTTCGCCCCAACTTTCTATCGTGATTAATTATTTTTCGACACGCGGCGACGCGCTGTATTGATCTTGGGATTAGCGGGCTTCGGCCCGCGTAATGTCGCGAAATTCAGAGAATTCGATCGTACTTCTTTCGGGGTAGTCTGCTGTTCAACCCCAAACTGGAGAAGGCTGTGTCTTTTCCGGGCAAATTATATGCCAACAAACATAACAATAGAGGAAATCTCAGAAATGGAGAAAATAAATTGCTTTGATTAAAATATATAAAAAGACAATTTTTAAGTGAAATGATTTAATTTAGCTTGATTAATAATGCGCTAAAAAGTTAAAAATAATTATTTTCTTGTACTATAATATAAATAAAATACTTTTATTAAATAAAATTTAAAGTAGGTACTCGCATTTGTGGAAACGTGTCCGTGAACAGGACAAATAGGGAAATATTCGCAATTTTTTTAAATTTTTGAATAGTGGTAAAAAATTTGTTATTTTTAAGTGAAATCATTTTTATTAAGTACTCTTATAACTTCCCTGCCAGTACCCAAAAGCTCATTTTTATCAGTTCTTTAGTCCAACAGATATAATTTATTGAAAAAGGTCGACACTACATTTCAAAAAGCTAAGATCCACAATTTTTAAATTTTTTAAAAATACTTCAAGATGCGTTTATATACAACATATCCAATTTTCAGCAAAATAAAAAAATCCAATTTCGCATGGAATGATCCAATTAAACAACAAATTTAATTGTCAACATTTTTTAAATATTGGAAAAATTATATTATCAGAGAACTAGATGCGACACAGTAAGTAACACGAATAATAAAAATTATTTTCTCGCGAACGTTCATTTTAATAAAGACAGGCAATTTCTTCAGCAACAGTCAGCCCGCAGTACACAAAAGTCAAAAAGTAATTTCGCCATCAAATTATTCCCACTACTTGTAACATTTGTAAAATTTAAATTCATTGAGAGTACATTTCTTACTAATCAAGAGTGATGTCCAATCAAATATACAGTTCAGAGGGAACTGAATTTGCGATTTAAGGAGCCGCAGGAATGAATACTCGAAATTATACGAGCCATCGGGGTTGCACGGAAGGTTCTCCTAGCAGCGCGTCGCATTTTTTCCAAGAAAAGTAGGAAGGGAGGATCACTTAAATCCATATCACTGGGTGTAATAAAGCGGCACGCTCCCCGGCCGAGGTCTATATACATTCGTGTAAAAATTCTTGCGGATTCTTCGGAAAGAGCCGCGCCACGTGCAGCAGACCAAAGCGCGTTAGGTGCAATAATGTCGGCTTGCCGTGCGGACGCCCCCCATACGCCGGAAGAACATTAAAATCTCTTCATACATATGTATAAACGGGGGCCGGGGAAGGGCAATATTAAAAACGAGTTCAACGAAAATAAATGAAAAAAGAAAAGTGACCGAGGGCGGAGGAGTCAGCTGGAGAGTTCAGACACGACAAATTGAATTCTCCGCGACTGTGGCGAAGGCTGCTCCTTTGCACAGGCGCGTCATTAAAATTGAACGAAGAACGAAGGGAGGTTCGGTGACACGGAATTGCAGCTTATGAACACTTATTTTTCGTCGCGCGTCCGTTGCCACTGGGAAACCTGCCTGACTCCCTGATCAAATCTCATTAATGGCACGGCGTTGATGAGAGTGGGTGGCAATGCACAGGCGTGTTAATAGAAGTAGATGCTAATCTATGGACGGATACGCCACAATTACACTGATCCCCTGACACAGTATCTACATCCTCCTGAATTACGTTATTTCGCACTTACGTTGTTTCGTACTTAGACACTTAATTATATTTTTTATATGATAGATACGGTGCGGAAAAATCCGTGTGAGAAACTGCGTGAAAAAAGATATCGTGCATATGAAAAATGGATACAAACAAATTGACAAACATTAAAAAAACAATTTTATGTCATTTATAAAAGATGAAGTCGGAATAATTGTTTTAGGCTTGTTCAAATGAGACGTAAAAATCAGACGAATCATTTACTTGAGAATGTGTAGTAGCCGTAAATGTCAATTTTAAGATTTTTTTTTAATAAAATTGAGAGCAATTTTCCAAAAAATAAGTAGCTTAAGCGCAGTTGGAAAGCACCTTTATGTACTTGCAGCTCATTTTGATTTCATATATTTTTTTATATTGTATATTTTCTTTTATCTTCTATTTTTTTTTGTAATTTACTCTTTTCCGACCTCGACTTTTTCATGTACTTGGCGCAATTTTTTTGAAGTTTTTAAAGTATGAATATACAGTAGCGGACGAAAGAGTTACCACTTTTTTGATCCACTCTATCTCTATTATTTTTTAACATCAACTCAAAACTGCAGCATGTGCCCAATATACATATTCTGATAGAGAATGGAAAACTGTACAAAACCCAGTTAAAGTTGAATTTATTTAACTAATAAACAAAATCCCTACATAACATTAAACACAACACCCTTTTAAAGCTGTTAAAAGTTGCCACTTTTAAAAAGCATTAAAATACTCACAACTCCACCCAAATACCAAGATCAGGAAGAAAAACATACAGAACACAGTTATTTTCTTAATGCTCGCGAATTTGTAATAACTTGTAATCATACTATAAATGAATATAAATAGAACTCGTAGTTTGCATTAAATTCAGGAGTCAGGTATAATTCCCAAAGTGAATTTATTCGAGAAAGGAGCTTCCTACCAACAAATTTAACTTTATATCTTTAACTTGTCCCTTTTGCAGACAGAACCACCCTCTTTCTGGGGAGCACAGTTCGCTATAGAACACCTTGTATTTCTTTACGCTCGTATAATATCGTACTACGACAGGGGGATCCTTACGAAATAGGACAATACACTAAATATGCCGGGTCCTCTGGCGGTGCGCTTCGCGGGATACAAATGTAGGCCGAGCCATGTTTCTTCCGTGTTTTTGTCCTTACGATGCGCCTGTATTTATGGGGGAGACCGATTCCAAGAAAACGCGCTTGTTTTCCGGCAACGGGTATTTTAGAGAACAGTAATGACGCTTTATGGGTGTCGTTTTTCAAGCTACGAGTGCCACGAATGAAATGTTTTTGTATGAGAAAGTAAATAGTTGAGCTTGGTGAAAAACGGGCCAAGTCGTGGGTTTAGAGTCAAAAAGGTGTAAATGATTTGTTTACCGTTGTTATAACACTACTGGAATAAAAAAATGCAAGGAGAAGGATTCCTATTTACAGTCGAAACTTTTTACAACGTGTGTAGGGTGTTGAGATTGTTGAGGAAACCATGCAGAGGAGAGGTCAGATTTATAGAGCGTACTAATTCTGCGTTAATGATTTCCACCTAAAAAATTATTCATACCGTTTCAATAATTATTCAAATGAGGTTCTGACTATGACTCACAATCATTTTGACTCGTAGTGTTAAAGAGATATTTGTTCAGTACTTCATTTTGTTATAAATATTTTGCGTAATAAAGATTGAGTGCAATAGAGTACGTGCAGTTTAAAAATATTTTTTTCTTAAAATATTCATGCACTCCTAAATTTGCAAATATGGGCCTGTGAGGCTCAACGTGTGCACTGTAGGGTTAAGAAAAGGAAAAAGTTCATGACTCTTAAAAGAATTGGTATCTTAATTACGAACTTTTTCTACATACTTCATGATCACACAAAAACACGCAGGAGAAATAGTACGTAGTATCCAATCAAACAAAAGCCTCTATTGATTCAACCCTAAAAATGGAAATAATATGTACAATTCACCCTCAACTTTGGGATTCCAAAAGTGAGGGGAATGAAGGAGAAGCATCAGAGCTAATGTTCCGAAAAGAGCGGAGAAATACAATAGAATTCATTGAAACCGATAGATCTTCATACTTTGAAGCGGTTCCTGAGTTTGCCAATAAAATTTTCTTGGTCCGTCGAACATTAACTCTCTCCACATCCTTCCTGGTTGGCGGAGGGGCACGGGTGACGTACGACTCGCTCGAAATTGGAATATACATCCGGTTTAACGCCAGTTGTGTTACGGAATTGTAGTGTATACAGGGTGAATGGTGTACCATGATCACTCGTATGATTACTATTACTAGTTGACTCATTCAAACTTTTCTTTTACATCAAATCAAACATGGAAGAATACATCTGATCATTAAGTTACTCGTTGCCTATGAACATAGTTATTCACAAAAGTATCCCACCCCATACGTATAACATACTTTACTTATTTAAGTAATGTTAAATTCAGAATAACCCATTATAATCTACCCTAGTATAAACCTTTATTAATATACTGTTAGTTAGTACCATCTACCAAAGAAATACTCGAAGAAATTTTGCTAGAAGAGTGGAACAAGATTGAAGCCCGAATTTCACAGAAAATTATTTGAATATCATTTATAATAAAATTGCAGGAATGCTAGAAGAATATTAACTTATTGTAATAATTACGTTTGTATAAATTACATATTGAATTTGAACGAATACTTTTTTGCTAATTCCACGGATAACAATACTACTTTTTTTAAAAATAAACTGCGTAAACATTTTCATATAAATGCACTTAAAACAAAACTTCATATATTAATTAAGGTTTATAAATTATATTAATGTGAATTAGAATTGCTAACTCTTATTTCGAAGTCTATTTAATATGTAAAGTTTGTTACAGATAGGGTGGGCGGACACTTTTATGAGTAACTGCATACGTAGTCGCTGCCCTACGCAGTCGAAGCGACATTAAACTTCAAATAAAAAAAAAAGCACGCGTTTCACCCTCTACGGAAACGGCGCAGCGTCACGGCGCGCGAGCCCGCGCCCCGCGAATTCGGTTCCGAACGCAGGCCACGTGTACATCTAGTTGGCCGAATAATAACCATTCGTTCCGCTTATAAAGACATGCATCAAGGAAGCAATAAAAGTGGCTCACGCGGGGAAAGTATTTGTTTTCATTTACATGGGCGCGCTGCCAAAATGGGGACGCAGAGGAAACGTACACGCGGAAGCGGAGTAGGTAAGTCGACGGAGGTTTCAAGGGAAAAACCTCGAAATCCCGCGAGCTATTTATGGAATGGTTATTGAAATCTTACGGACGGGCCCACATTCGCAAAACATGTTTCTGCACACGAGTTCCTCCGCGCGGAAACCTGCTCGCTTTTCCCCCAGCCAACCCTCTCCCCCTCCCTCCCATCACCCTTCAACGATTTTCCCTGTTATTTTACGGGGAATGAAGTGGTGCTCAAGGAGGAACGAAATATTTTTCACGTGATTGGATTTGTTTTGATTTAATGAAATCCGCGAGGAACATGCATGGATAAGCATCAACTTTTATTGTAGGAGTCTCGTGGTGCTTTCGGTGGAGCAGCGGCAGGGATTCGAGGGAAACTGTAGTGTTAGATAAACACCGGTAACATTTTATAGAAATGAATGAATGGGAAGGGCGTGTCATGGTTACTGATATTAAATTGAATGGGAAGCTTTCAGTTCTGATTGGGGATTACGTTATTTAGATATAGCTACTCGATGAAATGTGAATTCTATTCCGTGGAACAAAATACTTCTAGGTATATACATAGATACATAGGTGTCGTGATTTAATTGAATTCTAAATAATTAAGAGGTCATGCCTATTTGGCAGGCGAAAATGAATGTGATTTTGGGGAATTTTTTGTAGAAAATCTAATATATATTTTTTACAACAATTTGCTTATTGGAAAATTTGTTATTATCTAAATAAAATATTATTTAATTAACGTGTCAAATAAAAGGAATACAAGCAACTTTTATTTGACACGTTAATTAAATAATTTTTTATTTAGATAATGGCCAACTCTGTATACAGCCAAGTAGTCAATTTTGGATCCAGTTGTCACCAATTTGTTTTAGTAAAACAAGAAATTAAAAAATCGTATTTTATTACAAGTTTCCTATCACATGTCGATAAATAATTAGGATTCTCGAATTTTTCGAATATAGAATTTGTAAGATCTTTTTCTTAGTAGCCAGGCAAAAAATTCGCCATTTATTGCATTTGTCGTTTAAACCTGTTCCACCTATAAATTCTCAAAACAGTTTCCTAAAAATGAACCTGACCTTTTCTCTTATACATCATCTATCCTCAACATCCAATTTAATTACGCAGCCTCGGCTCGCCACGTGCGCCCCTTGAATCACTTCCCTCCGTATAATTGTGGATCTCGCATCGCGGGCCGTAACGAGGTTTCTTTGTAAATAGTCGTCATTAGACCAGCTCCAAATCATCCGGGACTTTTGAAAGCAGGCAAAAATCAGAGAAATATACCGGCGCAAACGGCGCTGCTTTAAACAGCAAGTTCAAATAAGAATGTAATGCTTGCAAATGTCAGGACGTGACAATGCTCTTGGGCGTAAGTCTCATCGTTTCCTCCGTCGCGGGCCACCGATATGAATGTCACATTACGCCGCTCTATCTCGGATCATGAACCTTTTGTTACGAACAAGAGGGAAAAATCTTGCTTTGCTGTCTCGACTCGCACAATACGTGGGCGCTTATGCGCTGTCCAACAAGGAGAGACGTGTATTATGCCGGGTACCCACGAGCGGATGAACACTAGCGTGGAAAATGGCGCGACATTAATATCCTCGTAAATTAATTGGAAAATGGTGACTTCATTAAACGAGTTTGGAAATGCAAATATTAACAATAAATGAAACTTTACACTCTCACGATAATTATACTTATTCTATTATTAGGTATGTATAAGTAAAGCGTGGCTTAAAGTGCAGGAACACGAATAGGTTAATGGCCAACAGGAATTTATATTGTAAGTGGACTGTAAATATAATTTAAAGGTTCTCTATGAAAATGAGATTTTAGGATTTAATAAGTTTATTGTGTAGTTTCTTAATGGTTGTTTAAGGAGACTTTTCCGAGGCACGGTTTACGGGAATTCTTTCGCTCTGAATTTAATTTGTTGCCGAATACCAACCTAAATAGTGTCCCGTCGTTTGGGGAATCTGTATTCGAGGTTGCAGCTTCGCACGTTCACATATTTCAGGGAAACTGCCAGAGTGAAGCTCGCCGGGATTCCGGTCCTCAAAGAATGACGCGGCGCGAGTGAGTCAGGGGAATGACAGGAACGCAAAAAAGGGACATAAAGAAACGGGATAATTTCTTGTGCAGCCCGCGAGAATTTGAAGAATTTGCCAAAAGAGGGAAGTAAATACCGGCTTTCGTCTTGGCACTTCTTTTCGTAATACGAATAATTTCGAAATCCCCCATACACCGAGAGAATCATTTCAGGTAGAGAGTCGAAGGGTGCCGAAAATTCTGCGTGCAAAATGTTTCTTAAAGTGGGGGGAGTTTTATGCAGCAGTGTTTTTGGAGTCGCGGGAAATTTGCGAGCTCTTGCTTCACACCGGAAATTCGTTACTCACATTTCAAATATTTTAAATTATTAATGAGAACTTTAATATAGATCCAACTGCATGTAAAATTTGGGATTATGGTCATAAATATGATCGACAGTATGAATTTAGTATCGTGCTATTAATTAATGTTACACACTATGGAAATGAAAATGAATCCCCTCGAAAACGTAAAGGTAAGCTTTCTAAATGTGCCAACGAGTGAAATTTTAATCACGAAGAGAGTACCTACATTATTTTTACAAATTTGACGAATTATAAATATAAATGTGTGTGTTGAATGTGTTACAAATCTATGGCCAATATTTTTCTGAACAAATATCTGAAAGTTGGAATACCAGTGTACAAATATATGTTCTTTGGTGTATATGTATACATATATTTGAAAAGTGAACAAAGAATACTTATTCACACTGACACATAATAAAGAAAAAATAAAAATCCTGAGAGAATAGTATCCTTCTAAAGAAAATACGAAAAATATTACGAACACTAAAAGAAGGCGGAGAAAGCGAGGAACGATCTTCTCGGATGACAATTATTTCTTGAGTGTATACTAGAATACGACCGTGATGGCGCAGGGCAGAGAGAAACCGAGGGAGGTGGGCGCTTTGCCTACCCGTCTCTTAATTTATGGTGAAAAATTTATGGGCTGTCGACATTGTATTCAGATGTCTGAGAATCCGTGAGAAATGCACGTTTAAAGTCGCTCTCTTCTCCTGGCCGACAAGAAAAGGATGGGAGGAAATTGAACCGGTGTGGTCCCCGCAGCTACGTTTCGTGAACGTGTCTCTTGTACCTTTTGCTACTATACCGTTCTTCCTCAAGTGTTTGATACTTGCTACGGCTGATCCTTAAAACATCCTCCCTCAAACTTTAAACAAGAAAGACATCTTTCTTGAAATGTTGGACCAAAAAGGGACGCATCCCTGTTGAAATTTTAAACGATGTGTTTTTAGGAAAACTGCTCAATGTTATTTGACTTAAATATTTTATTTCTTGTTTTTACTGTTAAAAAGTGATTTAGAACAATATTGCAGAGTATTGGAGGAGAATTTGACCCAAATAAAGAGTAATATAATGAATTTTTCTCTGTGTTAAATAAAACTAATTAATCAACTGACAAATGTTTATATGTACACCACTTCAGATATGTAATCAAATAATTTGTAATAATATGTAGCTGTTAAGCTTAATACTTTTATAATTAAAGTACACAAAAATTATATGTTTCATCTACTTGAATAAACAATAGACTTGAAACTTTTTCCTTCGAGAGATCGTTCAATATGACAATAAAATCTGAGAAAATAGTTCCATTCTTATCTCTAGTAGTTTGCAAGAATAATCTTCAAGAACTATAGTGTCCAATAGCTTTAGTAACACTTCATGCGTCCAACTCAGTACATAGTTCCTTACTGTTCGCGTTAATTGAGAAAACTATACGATGAATAGTATTTTTAAAGCACCGAGATTGCCTGCAATTAATTCTTGACATTTAAATATCGAAACACTCGGACGAACTGGTTCCCCCTGGAACGATGATAATACATCCTCACTGTGCTTTTCCCTTCAGCGCGGAGCTCGCCGAAGATTCTCGTAAATTATTCATTCGAACGAGGTCATCCGCGACACTTAAACGTTGTTAAGGTTATCGGGAGAACAGACGGCAATCCCTTCGCAAATTTGTCTCGACGTTTAATTACCTAACCGAGTTTTTACGCGCTATCACATTTTAATTTAAGGTATTCCGCCCTCTGAGAAAGTTTAATTAAAGTTCCACGGACGTTTTCTCTACCATAAAGTTCCGACGGCAGTTAGAAAAGTTTAAACATCATTAATTGTACCGTACCTAAAGGAGATCGAAACGGACACGCGGAACTGCACTAATCTCTTAACGAAGTAAATCTCTTTGAAACTTGACGGGGATGGACACCGCCCTCTCCCGATCCAATGACCATTAAAATATTTAAATCGTCTCCATAATGTCAAATCGACCGATCCTTTCCTGCATTTGCGCCGACATAAAAAATTGAGAGTCATAGATTAAATAAGAAAAAAAACTTACTTTTCATTCTTCAGTGCATTTTCATTTTTTAGAAGCAGCTAAGTACCATTCGGTATACAGAGAATAAAGAAAACCAGGAGAGGGATAATACGTATAGATAAGCAGAAACAGAAAAATGAACAAAACTAAGGAAAACAGAATAGTAACTAGATAGAAAATAAGCAAGAAATACAATGAAAGCACGTAGAAGTTAAGGATTATTATTATTAGTATAAGTATCTCAAATAAAAAATAAATAAAATTAAATTAAGAAAAAACGTGTTAGTTGCGAAAAAATGGCCGATTAACAAACCATTAAGATACGAAGTAAGTAGTTTCTATAATAATAGCCAAAATTCATAGAACCTACAGGTTTTCCAGTTCCACATTTCAAAATGGATTAATGTTGTGATATATAGGTAGTATTACAAAGCTTCTAAATTACAAACACATAAACACAGCATCGTTAAACCGCGATTTTTATAAAATGCTAACGAACTGCATACCAGCAGATGAAAATGTCTGGTGTAGGAAGCTTCGTGCACATAAAACGTGCAAGTTATATGCTTTCAAATCCTTCGTGACTTATGACACACCATCAACGTGTCGTTAAAAGGGCTATTGTTTCGACGAATAGGACAAAATTGCACATATCGCGTGTTCTAATCAAATTGCACAACTCTTGGTATTTGTAGATAATTACCCTGTAAGCGTGTAAATAATTGCGATAGGAGGAATATTAAGAAGGAAAAAGATGTAAGTATTCTCACTTGCCACCTGACAAGGCAATAACGGAAGTAAGAACATGTTAAACTAAATACCACTTTGTAATTTTGTGAGTATAAAAAGAAAATTCCAAATTAATCTCATTGCTCTTGGGATGCATTTCAGGATAATTATCTATTTTCCTCGTCCAACATTAGTTAGATAAAATAGTGGATTCGTTTTATTCTGCCTCCATTCTTACGGCGAATATCTACCTATCGATTCTCACTTACGTCTCAATTACAACCTTCAAGAACACCCACTTCTTCTCTTAATCACGATCTTATTTTTCCCACAGAATCTACAAATCAGCCCAATACAAACTCAATAGAACATAAATTTGAGAGCTGTCTCGAATTATCCTCGAAATCAAACTCACAAAGAACATCAACCAATTAATGAACTCCAATTTCGCCAAAATTTAGCACACAAATGGAATATTAAAATCTTGCATAAAAATATTTATCCTTAAGGAACAAAAACTGCATCCTTAATTTGGTGATGGAAAACCTATTTATTTACTATATTGCTGTTTCGCCTAGGGAAGTTTGGATAAAAATATTTTTTGTTTTCTAATTATTTTATTGATTTTACTTTCTTGAGTCAGCGTTAGCAATTATTAGTGTATTCCCCACCAAAACCAAAGGAACATTCGTGCTACCCGCGATCGGTAATTTCATATGCGCCAAGCTAATACTTAAATCCCTGAGAAACCAATGGAAATAGAAAAGGAACGTTGAATAAGAAGTGATCCGAAGTGATCGTAGGATGAAGCTGCACCGTGGCCGTGCAATCACGACTGTAACGCACATACAATTACGATGGTGCAAGGAAGAAGGAGTGGCCGATGATTCGGATCTTTTGACGCTGCGCAATTGTTCAGGCAACTTTTCCGAGTTACTTGACAGAGTAAAGGGAGCGTACCCCTGGCGGGCTCGTCCTTCGCGTAACTATTGATTTCCGGAAGATCGGTCGGGGTTCCTCTGCTGGTGCGAAACATTCTATCTCGAGGGGGCGGTGGGGTGGGAGGGATGATGGGTAGAAGCACCGGGGGAGGGTTGAATCGTCAGAGGGTAGAAAGAAACTACCACCAATGCGGCAGGCGTCATGAGAGAACGGTCCGTGGATTGCGATGCTACGGCTGGAATTCGAGGGTAAAATCGAGTCGAACGAATCAGCTGTTTTGGACAAAGAACCGTCGAACGCTCGGCTCTAATCGACTTGATAGCCGTGACGGAATGAACGCGATACCCGCCAAGGGGCGGCGATGCATCTTTTACGAGTTTCACGGCTCCGTGGCAGATTGCGACAAAAGGTAATCCAGCGGAAACTGCTGTTCGATTCGAATAGGTAATCCAGTTTTTTGACTTCTCCCTGCCGCACGAGCAGCGTGTCGATCGCATGTCTCCTTCCAATTCTATCCTACGGTAACTTCGCGGGCGACGCTTGGAAATTTGTGACGACATCGAAATTGAACTTGTGAATATTCAGAAATATTCTGAACATTCTTCACACTATATCGATCGAAGCATCCTAAACAAAATTTTGCTGTTTGGACCTAACGATAACTAAAGACCTTCGTCGATTTTCACCAGTATTCCTAACCAAACACCATCCCCCATGTACATAAAACCCAAATTGTTCCTGTCACGCCTCCCATATAACTGAAACTGTGATTTCAGTTCACAAACGTTCTGAGAGAAACAAAATAGACCTTAATGAACAGATTCGATCATAGGCAATCTACGCTACAAAAAACAGGAAACGGAAGCTCGGCACAAGAGGCGGCAGGAAGATCTTGATCACGTTCTGATGGCTGACACAAAACCCCTATCACCGACGCTTTCCATCCCTCCAGTTGGATGCTAAACGCAAACAGTGTTCACAATAAAACGCTGGGTCTCGTGCACTGTGTATGTGTGTCATGAAGGGTGGCACAGTGTGGAGCCACGTAAACGGTGTTCCACACTTCGAAACAGGCAGACAGGTAGATGGCAAACAACGTCTGAGGAAAGAACTGAAGTATCCCTATTATACATAATAGAGAGCCAGGCTCTCCCTAAACTACGCCCGCCTCTGGAAGCAGGTGGTCCAACGATGTGTCTCGTTCTGCGTACACGGGATCGTCTGTGTGTGCCTCTAAATTTATACCAGCTTATTCACATTCAACTTGGCGTCTTTCTGTGCCTGGACCATGCTTACTGACGATCGTGTTCGATCGTCCAGGGGAGACGTTAAATTTCAGCGTGGAAAATTGCAGCTGAGGTTTCAAAATGCAAGCTTCAGATTTTTATTTTTATTTTTATCTACATCTTTTTGGAAGTAGTCTGGGAAAAGTCTACAACCGAAGATTTTAACTAACCAGCAAAATGTTATACAGTAGAGCGTCAATTATCCGAACTGCACATTTTCATCCCTCCTATTTATGCAATTGGACCTTAGTCATGCAAAAAGCTACCAACCCTCAAAATAACAGAATTCAAAAACTCTTTTGCGAAAAATTAGTACTACTACATAACCCATTAAAAAAACATTGTAAAGTAGTAACAAGAAATAAAGTATCTCTAATAGGAATAAACCTTCCTTTAACAATTCAAATCTTCAAATTGAAACTCAGTTTCAGATTATTGAGGGTTGGTAGCTATCGGCAGAACCACTTCTAATTAGTCCAGTACAGACTTATCCAAGACTTTCTTTGATTAATTACCTGTAAAATTTGAAAATTTAACCAGCGTCAAGGATCAAGCAGAACAAGTTTATCTAACCGAAGCAGTCTGTCCTGTAGCACCTCCAAACATTAACATTCGTATCTACGTCTATTCCAGCTGTCTGGGCATACACGTGCGCGCAAACATTCGGGCTACAGGCCAGTGTATACTTACGCAGGCTTCTGTACAGAGATAGCCATTTACGGACGAAGACCTCTTGCCTGGGAGGCACTTGGACTTGGCAGACGCTCTCCACCCATGTGTTTCATCCCAGCTTGATCCACGTGACCCTAACCCACTGGTCATTTACGATGGCCTTTACTCCAATGCACAAGAAAACACCCTTGGTAGGCAGCTTTCAAAAGAAACCGAAGCTGCATCATCCTTTTCATTTAACTCGTTCACTGACCGTTCCATGACTTCAAAAGCGCATGATTTTTTACCTAATTCGTGAATCTCAAAGAGCACGCGAGATTTCTGTATCCCGTTAGTCAAATGCACGAGATTATTTTATATTTAATATTGCAATATTGATCTCCTCTATAGAGAAGCGGATAAATTAAAGTTGAAAAGGTTAATCAGAGATTCCTGACCACCGCATGGCGCATTTCCACGAACGTTCTGCTAACGTCGTCACCGTAAACTACTTAATTTCTTTCGCGGAAGAAAATCGAACGGCCCTGAGCGACGGAACTTTCCTTACGTGGCTGGAATAACAGCCCGTAGAGAGAAAATCCGCTTGTTTCTTAATGAAAGTGTCTCCGGCAAAGACTCGGCCCTTTGCGACGGCACCATTGTGATTACAAGAACGTCCGCTCTATCAGCTTGCCTGGGCAATTATAGGAGCGTAAAGCCCATTACGCGTGCAAGGGAAAAAGTGGCGTGAAGGGGGCGCGGGGGCGTATGCACGAATTATACACTTCTGTGGCGTAATTACGGTTCGTCGGGGCTATGTTTACGTGTATACGTGTATGTATAGACGCGGAGGGAAGAGACGCGTCGAATGGGTCCTTAAGCATTAAACTGCTCGCGTTCATTCGCTTGGTATGAATTATTAATTTGCGAGGACTTATTATTGCTACACGTCGCTTTAACTCTGCAGCTGTGGTGTGTTACGAATTAAAATTAACTACTCTGTGGTCCGTCAAAGTTTCGGGTTTGTCGTTGGGACATGAAGACAAAGTTGACATTTGGGAGTACCTACGCGTGTAGGAAGTGGGGAATTGAAATACTAAATGATGCAGGTACCAAAGAAATGGACAATTATTTTTTTAGTGGAACGGAATGTAAGTTGTATGTTGAATACGCTGTAAGTTCTAGAATAATTTATTTTTGGAAAATAAATTATTTATTTTTGGAAAATAAATTATTTCAGAATAAATTATTCCAATACAGAATTTTCTAAAATAAATTATTCCAATACAGAAAATTTTCAGTTTTGGCACTTGCATCAGTTACCATTTCAATTCCTCGATTTTTTACATATTCGCATTTTCTGCCTTCTTCCATTCTGGATGAATGAAGATTATCTTTGGCAAGTGAATATGTCTGAAAAGTGGTGTTTGTTGTGTATAGTAGTATTCTATTTTTACGCCGCTGCAAGGAAAAAATTTGAATACTTTGTTTAACCTATGATTGATGTTACACCCTGGCACAAGATGCTTTCTCTTGGAAGATTAAATAAATAATCTGGAATAACAGTTTTCCCAAGGAGACTTCGGTTTCGAGGATATTGATTTTAGAAATTTCGTGGGGCCACAGGTGCACTTGCTGACATAAAGTTTTTACTACCTGCTTTTTCATTACGTAGAATGGCTGAAATTTAAAATTAGTATTACTCAAAAACGTGCCTCAATGATTAATGTTTATATTTTGTTAATTGGAAAGCTTGTGCTAATATAATTTGGGCCCACATTTTTGCAAGTACTTGTGAACATTTTCAAGTCTTACTTATACTAGGACTTGAAAATGTTAACTATAAAGAAAATTATATTTTCTATTTTAAATTGAATCTATGTATTACATCATTTTTTTAAAAAATTTTCTTGTACAGCTTCGATTTACTTTTTACATTCAATGATTTGTCGATTACTTGTTAATTTTCTTATGGAATTAAATTGTTCTTCCTTTAAATATTCTAGTTTATTCGTTCAGGAAAGATAGCCACACCCTTCATTCTCAAAGCAAACTAAGGAGAGTGTAAGTAATGAAGCAAAGATTCATTATCAAGATTCAATTTTCCAATTGGTATACCCAGTGGACCACATAACTGTATGTATCCAATATGGTCAGTAATCCGATTTACTCTTCGAAATTAATCGGTACAGCAGCCAACGCGAAATAACGCGAGGCACCAAAGCGATTAAACGTTTCATCGCAGCGATCTCCGCATTGAAAATTGCTCTTCCGTTCAAAACGTTTCAGAACCATGGAAACACAAACAGTTAGCCCCACGCATAATCAGTAGCCTCTATTGCACTTAATCAATCAAAATACTGCACTTCTTATTTACAGTAGATACCTACTGTAATTGAATCGATCGCTTTTATTATTTCTGAGGTGTGTTTAGATGCTCAATGTTATAATCGAAATCCCGAAATGATGATTATTATCTACGAAATTACTAATAAAATTAAAAAAACTGAGATCCATTTTTTATTTTATGCACAACGACTACAGTAATTCATGAAAAATAACTATTGAAGGTAAGTACTTTATAAAAATTTGTTGACCAGGCTGGCAGAGTGCCTACTATTAATTATATATATATATATGCTAATGGCTCACATGACAGTGAAAGGCAGTGTGTATGAGAAGTAAATTTATGTCATCGTTTAATGGTGTCTTCCATTTTGCAACTACCAATGTTAGAACTGCTTAATATTGTGTACCTATGTACTCTAATGTTTATCAAAACTCCCGAGGATATCACTATAGGAGATGAAGCATGTATCGCAGCTCGCGGTGTGATTTGACGGTTGATTAATGAGCTAGTCCGCGGATCTAGCGCTTGCCAACAACAGCCGTTGGAACACCACTGGGTGTGTAACAGAATAGGCAACATTGTGTAAGCGAGCATAAAGTAATTAACCAGCTTTTCAACTGCAACTAGTTAATTAATTTATTCTGACACTTGATGCAGGTCTATCTTTGTAGCCACTTCTTGTTTGTAAAACAAACACAGGGGAAGCAGCGTAATGCAGTTGCAAAACTGACACATCGAAAGATGGTATACCGTCATTTCCTGGTAGAAAATAAAATACTATTTTATAGTTATAGGGTAGATGCATGATGGTGTTGAAATTTGAAAATTATGATGGAAACTGGAACTGTACATCAGACTAGTGAATGAGAATTGCTGCCCTCGACATAACACGAATACATCTCACTTAAAAGATTCAAAACAATCTTTTACTACCCATTTACCGGAATCCAACATTTATAAAAAAATTTCTTCTCTGTAAACACTTCTTCCTAAGACGAGATAAAAATGTCATTGAGAATGCCATTTCCCAGTAATGTACTCGAATCAATTGCCATTTTCCATTTGGCACAGGCGTCCATGCATGAAAGAACCGTCTGGGCATATTACCTGAGAGTGCGCACGGCAATAATAAGCCACCAGCAACGAATAAATCAGCGTTATGTGACGGGAACAAGCGAGTCCTGAGTAAATGGAGGGACGATGTTGAATCATCCGTCCATTATGATGTTACAATCACGCGGAAGAGAATGCTCGCGTATCGGGAGGAAAGGAATGGAAAAGAAAAGGGGGCCCGGCAGATTGGAACTGGGGGGAGGATTAAGCCGGGCGATGAGAGATCGTCAGAGGCCTCGAAAATGGAACCGGATGAAATTCAGGAAACGATAGGACGCGCCAGTCCACGGACGGCCAGTTGTTTAGGTTCGCATTTCACGCAGCGCCGGACCGCTAGATGGCTTGCCATTGTGCGCCGGATATTTTATACTGTACGAAGATGAAAGGCAATAAAGATTGCGGCCCATTGTGTCCCGCCAGTTAAATTCAAACGCCTGGTCGTTGTTTTATTTCGAGAGGGAAGCTTTGAGGCTGATGTCTTCAGCTTAGCTAGATAGTGATTATACATCGCTTTTGATATCCGTTCGGAGAAAAGGCTGGACGGCACTTTGAAGATATTAAATACACTTTGCGAGGGAAAGTGCACATTTTCAGGAGAGTTTCATTTACTTGTGACATCAGCGTAAGACAACAATCGCAATATAAAGGGTGTCTTATTAATCACGGATATTTAAATTATTGCTGCTGCTGTTGAAGATGTAAAAAATGGCTAAAGGGGTTAGAAGGTTCAAGGACCTGTATCTAGTGTGTAGCAATAATAAAAAAAGATTCCCTCACGGTGATATTGAAGGTCATCGACGTTTCCTCGCATAATACGAAGAGTTCAACGACCTATGGTACCATGACCTTGAAACAACCTTCAAGATCACCTTGAAGGAATCTCGTTTTATCATCACTACATCTGCCTATCCATCCACCATGTATTCAATCCTCAGTCATTTCCTCGCATCTCCAATAACAGTGAAAATAATTCAGACGTTTATAGTTAGCCAGACACCTTGTATAAATATCCTACTTCCCTGAATACAAAAACGAAGGGCCATGATACATTGCCCAAGGGGCATATATCCAAAGTATATTGCGCAGCAAACAATTCCCGTAAATTTTCCTAGGAACGTTTACAATCTGGCCGAACACGTTAATGACATCCGCCACGTGTAACTGTCGCCATAAATTCCATCCAGCCACGTCTCTGAATTATTTTTACGCGAATGTCGTAATAAATCATAATAAATAAGGCGGCCGTGCGGGAGGGCAACGTTCCCTGAAATGCAGCACCGCTGATTTCGTTGGTTGTCAACGAAATTAATAATGAGCACCAGCCCCCGCGCCACCTGTATTTCTTCATTTTCAGCTAATCGATCTTTGGCAAGGGTATCAAGAATTCTCATCGCGAGTTCTAGGAATGGAGTCGCGCGGAATGGAAAGTGGACTCGCCGGCTGGGTTGCCTTGCGGTTCTGCTATCATGGGAACGACAGTGCCACCCGCGTGGACGGTCAGTAAATAGGTATACAGCTTCTTGGGGGAACCGGCGAAAATGAAGGAAAGAGAGTATTCTCGGGAGAGGGTCCTTGGGAGGGAGGCAGACAGAATCGCGAGGTCAAGGAAGGAGGTTAGACGGGAATGATTGGAGGAAGGGAAGCCTGTTTGGTTTGTGCTGAAGGTGGCCTGTCTGACGGATAGGTACACTCAGGTTTGCGTCCAATTATTTAAACGACTAAGTCAGTTAAAAACTAGCTGTGGTCCTAGGGAATTCTTTTCAGGTTAGACTTCCAGGCTTAGTGCCTCCATAGTTTTAGGCATGCAAGAAATAAATCTTTTTGGTTTTTTGTTTTAAGTCAAACGGTATAGCCGTGAGATTGAACACCGTGGAAAACGTCGCTCCTCAAGATCTTGCGTCTCACGGCTCTACCGCCGCCATTTTGTAAGAACAAAAAATACGATTTTTTCTGGCGAGAGTTGTATAATAACAGAGTTCATATTAAACATTTTTGTTTTTTTCTTTATCTTCCTAAAAAAAATGCCGAAACTGTCCTGCAATTTTGCTCCGTCCAAGGTGGCCTAACCCCTTAATTTATAATTCTTTGTTCAGCTTTAATTAATCTGCTCAATTGCACACTTTAAGGGCGCGTGGGTCGTCTAAGACGACGAACCTCTGTACTCCATTCTATAATACTAATTGGCTAAATACCCGATCCTAACAGTCCTCCTTCTCCAGCCATTCTGGAACATCCCCATTCTCGTATGCAATAACGCGATTCAACGCGTACCCTCGATTAGGCAAGGCGGTAATTATAGGCCAGACATTAGGCTCCGCTGTATCGTTAAGTAATTTTCAAACATGTCTCTAAGCAAATGTCAGGTACCTGTTGAGGATTCAATAATCCATTGAGGCTCTTATTGATTCGTCGATATCATATTAAATAGTTTTGAAATATTATAGCTGCGCGACGACAAGATGAGAACATTCGGATGTATTATATTAAAAAGTTATCGATAGAATTGAACAGAAATTTTTAATATTATTCTAGAATATTCTTTTCTGTCGACAAAATTTTTTCAACAACTGTGCAAAAATACCAAGTAAAATATACAGCATATAGAATATGCTTGTGCCCCAGGCAATTTCAAGTCAACATCTTAACGCGTTTAATTAAATAATTAAATAACTTTTACATACTAATTCTAGTATGTAAAACCGGTCTTTTAAATTTAAAAAACGATCTTCGAATTTTGCAAATGTAGATATAAAAGAAATCGGTTTTTCAAAAGCAACAAACCCTGCCCTAACAACAAAGAACAACTGAGGACCCATTCAAAAACACACTGTAGCTGCAATTTCAAAAACTCGACAAGATAAGATCTTAATTGCAATGGTTTCAAGGATCCCCAGGATCGTCGCCTTAAAGGCGAATGCGACAGCCATTGATGGATCGAGAAACGCGTCCTTAGCCCTGGTGGATCCCGTTATTAGGATGGCATGCAGACAAACTGGCTGGTCCAGCCAGACTGGCAAGAGCCTGAAGAAGTGTCCACCGGCGCAGAAGCAGCAGCTGGAGCGAATAGCCGAGAGGCTGACATTGATGCATGACGTACAAATTAAAAGAATACGGCGAAGTGGACCGCCAAGTGCGCGTGCAGCAAGTGTTGTCGACAATAAAGCGAGAACTGATTCTAGCCCGCAACGCTGGCAAACTAAAGTATTCCCGGGAACGGAGCTAGTCGCAAATTTTTTAGACAGCCCATCGCTTCCCAAGATGTCCGAACACCCTAACGGGGCTCATTTCCCCTGTCGTAACAGCTTGCCACTCCCTTCTCGTTTTTCCAACCGCTCCAGCGTTTAGCGCTTTCCCATTGACTCGTTTCTTGTGAAATTTTCACGGGACACTTAACAGCAGAGTTCTGTGACACGTTACAGATCGTTTCAACGAGACAGAAGGAGTAAATAAATAGTAAATTGAAGGATAGCAGTGCGAGGTTGGTCGTTTTTGCAGGTTTCAGAAATAGGGAAACTTTAACCACAGGATTATTATTAAAAATTATTATAGTCTTAAATATAGGTTAATTGCAATCTTCCATGCGCGCAGCATCAAAACCTTAAACATTCTCATGGACTATCAAGTATTCACTGAGTAAAGATAACTCATCTTCCTGTGGACAAGCAAAATCGCGAAAAGATTTTTCAGTTTCAGTGAAACCAACCGCCATGCTCCATTTGAAGAGACTCCACACGTATCACGCGACTTTCATCCCGAAGGCATGCAATTTTCTGCAAAAGATCGCCGTTTCTATTCATCAGGAAAATATACGACATAGTGCATCGTAGAAAGCATCGAATGACGTACAGCATCCAACCGCAAATTAATACTCCCATGCACGCCTAAAATTAGTGTACATTTCACTTGGATATCATCATTTCCTATTTAACATTACACTGTAATGGCGCGGTGAAAGTGCACGGTCGTTTGGGTAATAATCGTTGCATATAATGGCAGGGCACGTCTATGCAGCGCCTTCGTTCCATCGTGGAATGTTTGAAATCGAGCGTATCGAATGACGACCCGTAAGAGACTTTCCGTAGCCGCTTCGCTGTACTCCTCGAAGAGTGGTCGCGCCTCGTAAACGCCCCCACGAATTAAAAGGATAGGGGGAGCGCGGCGAGCTGCACAGGCGGATCCATTAAAAGCGCTAACTCAGAGAATGCTGTCTTTTATTCGGGTTAATCGTTGCATAAGTTAAGTCACGCTTCCTTGATGACTTTCAGTCGCAGTGTAATAAATTCTTCCCGTGCGCAGAACAATTGTAGAGTTATTGTAGACAACGCTGTAAGCGCGTAGATTAAAAAGAAATTTTATCGGAAAATGTTCTACGTGCCAGTGGTAATACTATAGTATAGAATTTGAATTTTGGCAGTTACAGTGTTTCCTACAATGGAAATTGTTTTAGTAAACGGGAGAAGATTGATTCTATTCCTAATATTATTATAATTGTTAAATATTTATTTATTACGAAATAAAATCGTCAAAATTTCACGATGCATCCTAAAGTGGTAAGTGATATAGAAGGGTTCAGAATCAGCGTAAAATTTGAAAGGGATGAACTCCTCAGAGTTCCAGAAATTCGGGAAAATATTACAAGAGAAATTTACATATCTTTTGACGCAATGAAAGAGATCACTTTTAAGATGACAGAATAGAATGAAAGGGTTGCAATGGTCTATAGAACTTCAAAATGGGAGCACAGAAATGTAGAAAAATTTTCCCTTTTACCAAATGTGCATATAACAAATGACTAAACGATATGACGAGGAAAAGTGTGAAGACACAAGGCTGGTCTTATAAAGAAACGATCATACTACTCAATTAATTAATTAATCAGGATTAGTTAATTCTAATTACAAGCTGAATCTAGTATACAAAATATAACACGTAAAAAATACGAACTTGATACAATTCTTATAGTTTTGCACTCAAATAATGTTTTTCGAATCAAGATTTTAAATTAATATTTCGTCCATTTTCCTAGTGCCTTTAATCTGCGTGGTGTACGTGCTATTAAATTAATTATATACAACTTCTGGTTCAATACTGTATCTACTATTCCTTTCGTGGTCTTTTCCACAACTCGTAAATATCCAGTGCTGGACTCTCGTATTTTGCTAGCCTTATTTTAATAATCAACCAGAAATTTTCAATCGGATTCATATCCGGACTTTGCGCTGGTCATTTCATCACAAAAAATTTCAATTTTATACGCTAGATTTTCCCTAATTTTGCCGTATGTTTTGTAGTTCCAGTACAAAGGGTAATGATTTTAAACGAAGACCTCGCTTCATATTCGTATGAATAATAGAGAAAATACGATTGGAAATTAATGTTTGCTTCTAGGTACATGAGATATAATAAAACGATGGAAAGCGCAGAAACGACCCATATCGCGCATGCAAATTATTTTCCAACCGTACGTTGTAAACAACCCGTTGGGATCGAAGTTTTTAATAGCGTTTCCATCGCGATGTAATGCTAATTGCCTTGAGCAGAATCCGGCTGATGTTTTCGACGAACAATAAGGCGTTTCGAGAGAAAATGCACGCGATATGCATAATTCAGGCGCAAGGATAACTCGCGAACCGGGTCGACGGATATTTGACGTCCTTCGCGGAAAACCTTGACTGATCTTGCAGCTTGCCTCCAATTAAATATACATTAACCGCGGAGTCCTTCGCGAGTAAGTCATGAATATTAATTAGACCTTGCGAGGCTGATCAGTGACCGATAGCGGCTGGGTCGTTAAGGAACCAGGAACCACGACGCAATTCCGCCAGGCACGTAAACCGACGAACCATAAAATATGAGCCTCCTATTGCGATTGGCTTCAATTTCACGTTCACGGTTGTTCCCTTGAAAAACGGCCACTCTGAAATCGCTCTCTCGTGCGCCGCGGACCGGGTAGCTGACGATTAGAATGAAACTCGATAACCTACACGCGAGTTTCTCGTAAGCGTCAGGAACACTGAATCCGACGAGCAAGTTCGTGAACTTCGCTGGCAATATCTTACTTTGAAAAATGATCGTATCTTTACTCACCGCGGTTTTCGAAGATTGGATGGGCGAGCGGACAGCGGAGGCTATTAGAACTTACCTGAAACAAACGAGAATTTTTATCAGCGTCTCTCGAGTCATGAAACTTTATGATGAATGATAGCACGCCCTTTTGAAGGAACGATTAAGAAATGACAGCGGTTTGGTTGCAATTTTTGAAGCGTGCTATTCAAATGTTTTTCGACAAAACCGAAGCCCAAGTTTGGACTTTTACAGGTCCTCGAATAGGCAATAGGGGGAGTCTTCATTCAAAGATGAAAAAATTGTAATTAAATAAAAATTTGGAGTAACGAATAAAAGTTAAAAGAATTATTCGGCGTCGAATGAAGTTAAAATTAAAGTGAACGTCGAAGTTGAAAAATTTATTCGACGCTGAGGTTGAAATGTTCACCGAATAATACAGTTATCTTTATTTGTCAAATAATCTAAAGTTAAAGTAACTTTTATTTGATCCGTTATTTAAATAATTTTATGTTTAGTTAAAGCTCGATTCTTCCTTCGTTATACGCCTCGATTTTTATTCGTACTTCTTTGCTCTCACCTCCTAGAATGCTTCTTAAAAAAATAGATTCACCGTAAAACACAAAAGTGTTGGGTTTTTTCTGTGTTAAAGGATTATATTTGCTAATTAAAATTGAATGAAACTATTGACAGAAGAGGGATAAAAAACTTCTCTTACTAAAATTTTCACCATTCAACAATTTTATTCCACATTGTGTGTAGGTTTCTATAAAGAAAAGCATCTAAAGAAACAATCTACATCAGACTATAAAGTGGACGCTTTACGTAAGAAGGTGTCACTTGCTCATTTACCTACAAATTAATTAAGCAATTTTATAATTGACTCGTTCACGTGACAAGCCTGTGACAACATTTACTTCTTAGTTACACTACGTAAACCTGAAATTGATTGCGATATACTGAACCATTAGATAGCAACTTGTTCAAATAATTCACTCGACTGAGTTTCATAATTCGCTTATCGTGAAATTTTCATACACCGTGCTCACCTTGAAACAGGTCAATCCGTTACAGTGAAAACACATAAGAAGCAAAAGGAGTTGTATGAAAGTGAAATAACAAGCCTGTCTGACGAGTTCTTGTTAGTCGAAGTTTCATTAAAATCCTAAAATAAAAGAAATAAAATAATTCTGACTATGAAACAGAAAAAAGGAACAGTTAAACGCATCCAAATACTTATGCTCAGTAGGAAACTGCCATAAACTTCCTTTCGCACTCGAAACGTGAATGGTTTCAATAAAAAATCGGCGAGTAATCAGTTTGTTCGCAGGACAAAAGGGCCGCAGTGTCAATTGAACGAGTTCTGAAGTGCAGTTAGTCGCGTGATAATAGCCGATCCCTTTTTTTTCCACGGGGGTGAAAATGGAGGACACCGAAGGAGAGACGAGTTTATTGCCGGTAATTGATTCGTCGAATGACCGTGGCGTGGACTAAATTAAAATACCTGCTGTCTAGGTGTCTGCGATGTACATGTAATTGACGGCGGAAGAAAATTCCCGACCCGATCATGGCTTTATCTCGATTGGTATTCGTGGCACTGGCTGCATTATTGCTGCCAGTTATGAGGAACTCATTGTATGTTAAAGTCATGGTTTATGATCTAGATATAAGGAAGGTAATATTGTTGTATAAATCGTGAATTATGTGTTTGAATATGAGTGAAGAGGTGAATAATAAACTACGGAAGTTCCCTTACATTGGTTCTCATAAAAGAGCGTTTATACTTTCTGTAATTTTATAATAATTATGTAGATATATGTATTATTCACAGTGAGATGGGTCATTACCATTTTTCAATGGCACGCCCTCGTCTTTGCATATCGGGTTAATCATTCTGGGTAGTTCTTCGTCTTCTTAGAACTACTTTCTATGGCAATTTATCGTTAACACTCTAATACAGACTTGTGGCAGTATAAAATGATTTGAGAATCGTGAAGCAGATGACAGCCCTGGTGGCACTAATTTCGTGTTTAAGAGATATTTATGAGTAATAATGTTAAATGGATACACGAGACATATATCATTTAAAATTGATCACCTATATGATATTTATGATACCAGTCATCAGTGCCAATTGAGATTTAAATTTCAAGAGGAGACGATTCAGACAAATCTATCTTTTCAACAAACCTTCAGCACGCCTTTAATTGTGCATTCATTATTTCTTATACACCGACAGAAATTTGTTATAAAGACTTGTGTATAATGGAAATTCATCTGCTCCCCCGTTTTCTTTCAGAGAATTCCATGAAGCGTTATGCGAACTAGCTGCCACGAATGTTGAAGAGTCAATTCGCCCTCGCGTGGCAAATAAACAAGCAGGTGGCAATCCACAGATTTCTTAAACACGTTGTACTGGCAGTTGCGAGGGCACACGCGACTATGTGTGGGCTATTTACAGGTTATTCGCATTCCTCACAAACGCGTAATAATACGCACGATTACTGGTCCGAGCAGTTAGACCGTGGCTGTGACCGGTAAGTAACATGTGTCGCCGCAAACACATGCCACGTAACATGTAAAGTGACCGATCGTTTCTCAACGTGGCGCTTACGATTGTACGGAATAATTCATGATTCAAATCTGAATTTATCGCGGGAGGGATACTGGCAAGCCACGTTATGGAAACTATTTTCAGTAACAGCAAAACTAGTGTCAATGATTTTGCATTAGGTTTTTGTGGGTCTGTTGTAATCGAAAAGGTTGATATCTGGATCCATGTTTATAAAATATGTTTTCGATTGCATTGGTTTTTGGATGTTTTAGAGAACCGAAAAATAACAAATAAGTGTTTTTTTTTTATTTTAGCTCGTTTGCATATTTAGTGGGTGAAGTAGTCCTCAAAGTTCATAAGAAGAGCTTGGATATGATTTAGAGAACCGAAAACTAAAAATTACGTGTTTTTTTATTTTGCCCTTTTTCATATTTCTTAAGAACTTTGAGGAGGTGGTTATAACCCCTAAATCTGAAAAAGGGCAAAAATTAAAGACACGTAATTTTTAGTTTTTGGTTCTCTAAATCATTTCTAAAAACTAGAGGAGGACGCCTAAGAACCCCTCCTTGTCAGTTTGGTAAATATTCTATCTACCCTGGAAGTTCTGAAATGACTGGATAGGGTGCACAAAATGATTCCTTGTGCAAAACTAAATCGGAATTGAAGAATAATTTTTTTATATGAACCTATATTTTCAAGAAAATTAACTTCTGCCATGGCCCTGACTTAATCAATTTAAATAGTTAATTTATTAGTGTATACCAGTAGAAATAGCAGTAAAACTTTGCAGCGAGATACATAAATTTCCCAAATTTCCAAAATCCATTTTCCAGAAAATGAAGGCTCGTATCACAAAATGGCACTCTACATATGCAATTTATTTTTATACAAGGAATCGCTCTATACCTAGCTATAACACACATCCGCGTTCACCCTGTATATATTTATATTAAAACGCTTTTGGGGTCAGGTATAATAGCAGCGCTCTTTTAGGTCGCTGAACCTCGCCCTTTATACGCCGCTATTGCATGTAAATTTACTTCTACATATTGTAAAAATTATAATGCGCCAGGAGGCCACAGAATAACGATCCTTCCAGTCAGGAACAGCTACGCGTGATGAGGAGCTTTCCCACCTGATCACACGAAGTTCCAAAATTCCCCTCGGTTACGATTGTGGTATGGAACCGAGAAGTTAAGTGATTGACGTAGCTTTCCATGCAGAGAATCGGCACGTAGCGCACTGATAATTTCAAGAGCAGCTCAGCCCACAGATTTCGATACCCCTTCGCCTTCTTCGCCACGTCCGATCGGCTTCCAATATTCATCGCGCGTCCGAACGCTCGTGTTTCATCGTTTACCGCAATTAGATCCAACTATAAATTACGGGCACGATGAAAATCGCGTCTGACGTCTGGCGGCGCAGCTGGCCGCGCCCGTAGGTGCGAATTATTCGGCGAAATTAGGATCGCCGGTGCGGTCGGCCGGCCGTTTCTGGGCGCAACGATACCGAAACGCACGGGATCTGCGTGCTGGTAATCCGGCCGCAACGAGAACAGTGGCTGAGCAGTCGTCGTTCTCTCGCATTCCTGTCGAATGCGTAATTGTTTGCGGAGCGATGCTACGGCCGCAAAACAATGCCGGCCGTGAGTAGCCCGATTCAGGAACCGGAACTGAGCTGCGATGCTCGCTGTCCGTAATCGCAACAAAATCCTTCGCTGGGCATTGTTCAAGCAGCGCCCCTGGCCGAAAACGCGTCGACGAACGGAGGAAGCGGGAGCCCGAATGCAACCGTGTCCAGGATGGAAGTATGTAACGAGCAATTCTATCGGGCCGGCAGGGAGAGGTGCTACACCGACGGTCGCTGATTTCGACCGAGACTTTTTGTTCCAGATGCCAATTTGCTTCGACTGTTGCGCGTGGTTAATGCGCGGCATGCATAATAGTGAATTAAACGCGTAGGGGGTGTTGCTAGAAAAATTTCGAGAGGATAGAGTCGAAAGTTTCCAGCACTATAGTTGCAACTGTAATTCGTATAGTAATGCCAAGCATGTGTATCTATGTACTTTTTATAATTTTTTCTTCTGTCTCCTGTAGTTTAGGAGTTATAAGTGAAAAAGTGGGTATATTTCTTTACTTTTTTTGTAATACTAACTTAAATAGAGCGTTTCCTTTTCACGATTAAAATATCTATTATTTGCCACTTAGCATTTATGTTACTACCACTCTACAATGAATTGTTTAATTCGACCTCGTCCCTATATGTAAATCCAGATATAGGGTCTGAAAAGGCTCAAATTTGACCTCATGCATTTAAAGCACTATGCAGCAAGACGTGAGAAACCCTATTCGGGATTCAAAACTCAGCTGCGGCGCTCGCTACTCGTAATCGCAACAAAATCCTCCGCTGAGCACTGTTGAAACTGAGCACCCGCCCAGAAACATGTGGACGAATGGAGGAACCGGAACCTTAAATGCAATTGTGTCCAGAGTCGCGGTAACGAGGAATTCTGTTGCTGTTATGAAAATAACTGTCTCAGGGAGGGATGGAGATCGATTTCGAACTGGATTTCTTTTATGTAGTGAATAATTTAGTTCAAATTTTGCATGCAGCTAGTGCGCGATATGTATTTAAATTTATTACCATTAATTAACATTATTTGGCAGCTATTTAAAATTTTTCGGGAAAATAAAGTCCAGAGTTTCGGCTTTCAAAAAATTATTATCGCCCCCAAATATGGACACTTTTTCGATATAATTCTCCATCAAAATTCAAGAAGCAGAATTTGTATAGTTTCAGTGAAATGAAAACTATACAAGATAGCATAGAAATGTAGTACTTATGAATACTGTTGTTAATTTTTTCAATAATATCGCCAATCGCATCATTAACCAAACCGTACTCTTCATAATGAATATTTGTTGTCCCTTTGGTAATCTACCTATTTTATGTTCTTCCATGTCCTTCGCTAATCAAATTCGATCCATCACAAAGTTTACCGAGAATTTCCACGACCAATTAAGGTTCTTTGCGTGCGGAAATCTTATCACGGAGAAACTTTACACCCGGCGGGATTAGCGATTATCTTGGCCATTACAAATCAACATGGAACTATGTACGCGCGAGAACAATTGGAAGGTAACAATGTGACATATGGTTTCAGTATGAGTCACTTGATATCACTATCTATATGCAATATAATCTCGTCACGTGTGCAAACGATATGAGCGAGTAACCCTTACGCTCTGAGAACCCATGGTACCCATAATGTGCCTTCGCAGAATATCAACTGCAGAGAAAAGAGCCTTATGAATATGTATCTTTCGAGCAGAGTACAATTAAAACTGCGTGAAATCTAATTCCTAATCTGATTCAACTTTTGTTAAGTATTTATTTTCTTTTTAAAACTGTATTTGAAGACAGTTTTGCTCGAATAAAGTGTTTGAACATCTGCGCCAAGAAATGTGCATTATGCAATTTTCTTACGCTAAAAAAAATCGAGGAGGCTATCATTTTGCAATATGAAGCTTCTTTTTCAAGATAAACGGAATGCAAATGGTAACGTCATAGGTATTCGGACTGTCGCAAAGAGAAATTTTTATATATAAAAGATGCGAAAAAATTGGAGTAGAAATAGCACTATAATATTAGTAAATAAATATAGTTTACACACAAATTGTAAAGCCACATTATTACGCAATTAATTGAATAATAAAAAAATACTATTGAATGTATTGCAGATCTTTCTTCAAACATACCCGTTCCCGCAGAATTCACGCAAAGGTACCATCCAAAATCAACAAACATTTTTCAGCGCGAGAGAAATTTATATAAAGACTGTTTAAATATAAATTCATATTACGCTGATAACCCTGACGTCATAGCTGCGGTTTAAGAAGCATTTGTACCACCTGCTCTTAAGCGGCTTACTTAGCCAAAGCGTAGCTGCTAATTAAGCGGTTCAACAAAGCCACTATAACTACAAAGAATACTTTGCATGATATTGATCACCATAGCATCTGTTCTTCTTTTTACAAAAAAAAACGAAGCAAACATTGAACTCGTATCATGGCGGAATTGCTTATCACGACTTATGTGCACTGGGCCGTGCATCCATCTCGTTATTCTCACTCGTAACGATCCACAAATGCAAATAAATCCACCGACTGTATTACAAATAAACCAAACTGTGTATTGCGGCGAACATTTCGCAGAATTGTGTCAACGGGAATTGTCCGCGTGCGAAACGATGAAATTAATTATATGCCGACGCGATGATTAAACTAAATTTGCAACAAACTGGCATCGATCAGAAACGTTTGCGTATGCATCGGGAACAACAGAGCTGTGTTTGTTTTACGACATCTAAAAAGCGCCCGACAGAATACGCATACTCCTCGCGTTTCTCCTCAAAAGGACACGATCAATAGATTAATTTTCGTTGGTATATAGGGTGTCATCGAACTGTAGAGCGAAAGGGGGTTATTCAAGATAAAGATAGTATAAGTAGAATAAGTAGAAAATATAGAGAAATATCTGTTCTTGCAATACTTGTTTTCGAGAAAATCAATCGCTGTGCTGCACGCCGCACAGAAACGGAGCGCCTGAGAATTACATAAATAAATCTTTTGGCTAAACTAATAGTTTTTATTTTTTTCATAAGTATAAGAAAATACCCTCGAAATTTTAAATAGACCCTATGCTCAGTTTCCGAAAAAAAACACTAACAAATTTCCCCCTTAAAAATTCTCGCTCCTCAGAAAAAGAATTCTACAAAAAGTGCAACAGCATCCAAAATATAACTAAAATCGCAAAAGAACAAACAGAGACAACCGTGCCATAAACTGAAGACAGGAAGCATTTCGATGCAACACACGCGCTGGTTTACTCGCCAAAGTAGCGAAGTATCGTCGCAGAGAGGAATATCCGTGAATTCAATGATCAAAACAACCGCATCCGGCGGCCTCATTAGCGCGCAACTTCGAGTAAAGTGGCTGTCCAAATATCAATGGCAACTACACTTATTAGCCGAAACTCCGAGAGACATTCACGCAGTCAATTCACAAGCATGATTCCACCAGCAACCAAAAACAACCCACCGTTTAAATCGACCAGCGAAAGTACCCAGGTTTCGTTTCGACAACACCGAGACGTCATCGGCCACTGTCCACGTCGAAATGGCCCCTGGTTCGAGGAGCTACTTTCGAGAGCGACTTGCCCTTGACTTGGCCATGAAATCGAGTGGAATCCAAGCAAAGGTTCGCTCGTCAGGGCATCGGAAATACGAATACGGCGAGTGCTTACGGGACAGCCAGTGGTGTATCAGGAACACATACGCGGTGGACGTCGCCGCGGTTGCTGAGGGATGGTGATCGATACAGTTCGGTAAAATCGTGATGCCAAGGAATTCCAGGCTGTCGTCAAAGGTTTATGGCCGGTCTATGGAGTCAAGGCGCAACGAAAAAGGCAACTGCAAAGAGGAGGGGGGGAAGGAGGCAAGGGGGAAGGCAGAGGAAAGAAGCAGAAGAGGAGACGTCGGTACCAGAGAAGAAAACGAACTCGACCGAGTGTATGGATGCTTAAGAGGCAGATATTACGATGTGCAGGCGCGTGCACGATGTTCCTTTTTACGGGCGCACCCACACGGGCTCTATCCTCTCCTTCTCACCCAGTACATCCTCCCGCTTCGGCCTGGCGAGCAGTCACCGCCGCGAACGGTGCATCGTCCAGGTTACTTGGACATTACGCGGAGCTGCTTCTATAAAACCACATTTTTACAGCGGCGCACTTCATTCGTTACGGCCGGCCGGTTTGCCACCCACATTTTATGGCTCGTTGTTCATAAGGAGGAGCATGTCGCGGCGTTTTTTGGCAGCGCAACCGCTGGGCAAGCCTGGCAGCCTGTCTCTGCTACGTCTAACAGAATTTTGATGGTTCGATGCGAGCATGGGTAAATTGTGTGTTAGGGCCAAGCAGAGTCTTCCGCAGCTCTGGGCGGAAATGATTTTCTCCTGGTAATAGTTTTTGGGCAGAAGCAGTAGCGAAATGAATTTACGCTTTCATCCCGTTATTTCTATATGCCAGTTCAAGCTTAAGAACGATAGAGAATTAGCAAATTTTATAAGAGTTTTTATTATAGCTAGTTTAAATTTTAAAATAGCAAAAAGAAGAAATTTTTCTTGAAGTTAAATAATTCACGCTGAGACTGGACCCGAAATTTTATTTTGGTTCTTATTTATAATACCTTTTTCGTCGATGTAAAGAACAAAATGAAAAATTTGACTAAGAAAAAACTTACTTTTGCTTAGAAACGTTATAACTCTTTCAATTTTCCATTTTTTCTTTTTTAATGTGAACCAATCCCAGCTTAAACTATCGAACTTTAAGAAACTTCTAAGTAGTTTTTTGCAATCAGATAACTGTGACAAGAAGTGGACAAGATTCCACAATAATTAACAAATAATTAGAAGGATCGACATAAAAAAATATTCTCTGCAAGTTTAACGATGGCTCCTTATATCCCAAAAGAGTTTAATCCAATGTAACAGTTTTTCAAAAAAAAATCTTAAACACGAGTTACTTTTGGGGCTGTTAGCCAAGAAAGAGATGTTGTAAGGTATTTCCTTCGATGACCAGGTGCAGCCTATTCCTTCGATCAAGCACTTATAACGCAACCCTTATAACTCAGCCTTAGAACCGCGCTTCCCACTCAACGATAAATTTCGTGGTTTAAAGCTTATCAGGCAACGCGGTCACATTCGACGATCCTAAAATACAAGCATCCCTACAAATGTTCCGTGAGCATCGAATGCGTTCGACGCCCATGATCTCGCCAAAAGAATGATTCCCGCACGTGACTTCGATAAATCGGACCGCCTGGGTCACGTACCACTAGTACACTTTCTTGCCGGGCGAGTTTATTCGCGCGTGCACGGTTCGTTGGTTCAACAGCGCAAATTCTTTGAATCCTTTCGGAGTCGCGTTTCATTCTTGACGGTATATTTCCCAGCTATCGTGCTCGCGATAAGCTAAAAGTGGCTCACAGTGATTATTATGTTACTAAATAAGTCGCACGTTCGTTAAGATATTTAATCGCTTAATCATTTCACATTTAACACCGTGTGTACCTATATTAATAGCAACGTTTATGTCTTTATAAGCGATGCTGTTTTGTAGAATCTATAGTATGTAGGTATATGTATATGTATTTGTGTTATCGAATTGTTAGTTGTTAGGAAAGCAATTAAACAGTTTGTGGTTTGATATTTGAGTTTAATACCCGACACAGAAATTACACATAACACTCGCTACTGAACAGATTAGGGTTGCCACCTTTTTGGAGCGGAAATATAGTATTTTTTGTGGAATTTTGAGAAAATATAGTATTTTTAATAGATTTATTTTTTATTTTTCTTATTTTTCCAAGTATATTTGTTGTTAGCTTGTGCTTTCAATATCAAGGAATTGTTTTTTACAAAGTAACTATAAGATTCCGGCATTCTATGTTCATATTAGTATAAATTAATAGTTTATTTTTTATTAATTTAATTGTAATTCTCACCATTTAGGTAATATTCATAATTGAAAAGATTCTTTCAATAAAGCCTGAATTCCGGCAGGCAAAAAGAAACAATTTTAAGGATGTTACATAAATCAGATGTGTTTTTAAAAAAGTTTTGCCACTTTTCACGGCTTATGTAGTTTTGGATTTAAAATCTTTGTTTTCTCTTACTTTCCCAAGAATTTGGTTCAGCAATATAAGTTGTCAACATTAATACTTAATTTATCATCTATATTTAAAGATTCCAAGATGTTTTCAACTTATTTAAATTCAATTTTTGTGTTTAATTTAAGGGACTCAATACACGAAGAAATTTTTCACCCATTCCACGCAATGGTAGAAATTGTTGGATTTTTATCTATTTTCATTTCTCAAACGTCATTTTTCCTTGCCGTGGTCCGATTATGCATATCCAGCTTACCGAGGGGGGTACATCGATGCAGCGTTCGTGTGCAGTAGCGGAAAATCCAACGGTTTGCCTTGCGGAGACAGAGACAGGAAGGCGAGAAGGGTCCATGCGAGCCACGGAGGGTGAGATCGGGGTGGTTTGATATTAAATCCCGGTGACTGGCGCGGCCTAGACGAGACGAGAGGCGACGAGAAGCCTCGCAACACCAGATGGTACTGACGTGCTGAGTGACGTCAAATTAAAACACATAGCAGTGACGCGACGATTCGACATCCCATACAACTCAGCAGCCGCTGCTGCTTCCGATTCCGTGCATTCGATCCTTCTTTCGCCGACTTTCTGCTTGTACAGACGCTACCCCTATCTTTAACTACTCGTCCTTTTTGGCCATTCTCAGGATGCAGAGGGTGAGGCATAAGTTATTGGTCAGTTTACCAGCGTCCTGTTTCTCGTCCTCGGCTCTAAAGTCGAAGGACTAGGATCCTTAGAAGGAGTGGTACAGACGAGGCATTGCAGAATTACCAGAAGGAGTAAATTTAGATTGAAGATGTTAATTGTTATTGTTTTACAATCTTTTTTAATGGGTTATTTAATGGTGAGTAGTATAATTAATATGAGTTTAAATTCTCTGTAGTTTTTGCTTTTTAAGCCTAAAATGAAACTACGGCTTGGTAGTCTTAATAATTGTATAATTTAAGAGTTGTTCTATGGGTTGGTATTTTTTTGCAAACTAGAGATCATAAAATTATGGGATCCATACTGTGTTTAACTAATTTTGTGTCACAATCGTGCAAAAATGAGAATTAATTATGGGCTGTATATTTATTACACTTAATATTTGGAAAAAATAGTCCCTTTTTTGCTAAGAGAATGGAACTTTCCGTAGAAAGATATTTACGAGCAGTAATATACTTCTTTTAAAGTCTGCTAATCCTAGGACAACCTCCAGCGGTAGTAAACGCACAGAGTGCTACAGAAACGCACTGATAACGACGTGACCGTCTAATTCACCACTGCCACGCGGCCATTGTCCATGAAATACACAGCAATCCCTTACAAATATCGACCGCGGTGTAACACAGTACGAATTTATCTCGAGCGTGATAAAACCGAAACGCGACACAGAATCGTACCGATTAATCGACATGCTTGCACTCCAGACCACGTAGCAACATTCTTTAAGCTACATAATAAAACTGTGTTTTTTTCTTTTAGCATGTTGAATGTGTCTAGAAATTTGCATCTGACTTGAGGCCATCAGACAAATTCATGAATACGTGAATTAGTAAAATGCACCTCAATCTCCCAAATTTTCAAAATCATTTTTCTTAAAAACTGACTTTCTTGAAAAACATTTATTCTTCTGTATTTATTTCCTTTCTTTCCCTAATACAAACCTATCTAGATAAAATACGTCTGAGTACTAGAAACAGAAGCAAAAACAAATGATTCTTAGGAAGATATTTAATGGCAACCAGGAGCACGCAGTTCAACCGCAGAACGCAACAATTAAATACGCGCAATCAGATCAAGGTGATTAATCGTATCGTATTTACGGTACTCCATTCTGGTTATTTCGTTAATATTTCTCCCAGAGCTCCTGTTGTGTAGCCGACAGAGTCTCTGCCAGGGTGTACCCGAAAACGGTCACATATTTTCGAGTGTGTACTCATGAAACTCCATGCTTGTATTTATTCTATTAATATTTTGGAATAAATCTGTTGGTTGGCTGCGTTTAATCGTTGCAGCGATCCGCGCCACGCGTTTTTCAATCAACCACATTCAAATATTTCAAAATCCAGCGATATTAAATCGTGAAATGTTCCCTACACGAATCAGTTCTTCATAAAGTGGCCGGCAAAACATTTTTACAACTGTAACGACATACATGTCCAAAAGTTTGATTAAAACGAGGGTCAGGGGGATGATAAAATATGGACTAATCACATTTTCATTTTGTGTTTATAATTTGTATTAGTAAGATCGCAAAACATTTATTCAGCAAATTTTTTTCATCTCCAGTGCTTTTTAAGAGAGCACCAGAGGTGTGAAATTTCGAAGGGCAGCTTTATCTGTTAATCTAGAGCAGCTACTATTAAAAATAAATACATTAATAATAATAATTTTCATGCATATGAAAATTAATATAAATTATACCCTTTAACTCGCCCACAAATGCACAGATTCACAGAAAATCGTCACCAGTCTGTTCGCACACGTGGAATTTAAAATTTCATCCAACTCAATCAGAATAATCGAAGAGGCGAAGTAGGGATTCGAACGAACTCGATCTGATTCGTTTCGCCAGCGATCAGTAAACGTCACGGATATAACTCGGCACGTGCTGCAAATGGACGGCCGAATTCATTATTATTTGCCCGTGTGCGAGAAAGAGGAAGCTAACAAAGATACCCCGGAACAACGACCACGCAGCACAATGCTTGGAGTCTTGGTTGCCCCCGATCTGGCCGGTTAGAATGACTCAGAAAATCCCTGATCACGCTTTATCCGATTATTTATCGTTGTCAAAAAGCTTCGACAAAGGTACCCTCCGACCCCACAGAAACTTCTCGGCCCAACGAGCGCGAAAACGTTAATCTTATTAAGCGCAGCCCGCTCCATTGAAAAGTGGTCGCTTGTGTTTTGACACTTTAAGAAAGGCTTGACGTTAGAATAATTCCCAACGATTGAATCGTACTTTGGGGGGATTAGCACGAGCAAGTATGCACACCGCAGGAGCGTAGCTGTTTACTTTGAGGGAAACAATAAGGACTTATGTAGGCGTTCTTCGGTTGCGGGGTAATTAACTCCCTTAGTTGAAAGGTGAGGCTTAAAAATTGAAAATGATGACATTCTTTGGCTCACACGGCTCGTGTTCAGCAGTTAAGATTAATAGAGGGGTAGTTTCGTGATTTCTGACGTCATCGGAAATTGAGGAGTGTAGAAATTTAAATAGTAGTTCTCTGTTAGCAAAGATAAATTGGATGCGAATCATTTTACCAATCATATTGCTAAATAATAATTTCCAGTCTAATTTCAATAAATATTTCCAGTTTTGTGAGTCTCTGGTTGATATCTAATTTTGCGATTGGAGAACACGCTGGTGGATGAGGGGGGTTAGAAATCAAGCCGCGTCAGCTGATAATTTGAGGAATTGCCGACAGAGGAGGCAGGAAGATGGCAGCGATCGCTTAAAACGCGACTCGTGTTTGCAGTTAAACGAGAGCTTAATTAGTTTTCGCCGGCAGCTGTGGCAGCAGCCGCCGCCGCCCGAGCTTAAAAAACGCCGCGGCGATACGGATCCGCGGTTATTACACTTCGCCACGTCGAAATGAAATTTTAATTAGAATCCGTATAAATTCGTGGGCCCGTTGTCTGTGCGTAATTAGTGTCGAACGTTCGACTGGCCACGCACAGGCGTACAAATATCCGACATTTCAGCGCGGCCGATCCGCGCGTTTTTCCGCGTTTACGCGATTGTCGAAAAAATATGACGCACAAAGGGAGTCGAGTGCTATCGTCGGAGCGAAGACCCGCACGCGTTGAAAAATATTTAATGCCACGAGAGGGGAAAATACTATTCGACGATAAAGTGATTTCGTTCAATAACAGGGCTTCAAAACCCAGACTCGACACTACATAGTTAAGCGGTCTTCCATGGAAACGTTGATACCATCAAAAAGTTTCATTTTTTGGTAGGAGGCAATGTGTTCGAGGATTTTGCTGTCATATGCTTTAAGTATTCAAAGCTGCAGTGCCCTCGGCATTTTGGGATCTTGTTTACTACAGAACGTTTGGTATGGAACGACCAAAAAACTCAATTCTTTTGCAGAGGATAATATAATCGTGAATTTGGTTGCTAGTGTTTTTGGAATGCGCGGTTGAAGTGGCCTAAGCATTCTGGAATTAACTAGACTGCAGAATTTATTTGCAAAATTAGAGTTTTGCGAGACAGAAAACTAAGAAATTCTTTTTCGAAATGTGAATGCTTTCATTTTTGTGTTTTTCAATATATTTTGTTATTTATTCTGGTATATTTTATTAAAAGGTGAAGGGATAAGAAGTTGTATATTTTCGGATGAAGCATGACAACTCATGCGATATATGGCAGATTTACCAGTAATTTGTAGAATGTACACCTATATTGTACGTAAAGCAATCAACCACAAGTGATATAACTTTATTATTGAATTCAATACGCGGCGAGCATAGGGAAACAGCTCGTTTCACGCTGAAATGTGATATGCTCAGGGTCTATACATCAAATCACAATCAATATTGTAAAGCTGTGTTACTCGGAGTTGTTACTCGGAGTTGCTGCTCGGAGGAAAGCAGCTTTCTCCACTTTGTCTCTGTTACCATAATAAACGAACGCTGATCGATGCTATCTTATTCACGTGAATCTCTGATATAAACACAATTTGATGCTTAGAGGAAAACAAAATTGTTTGGGGTATTCCATTCATGAACAGAATTGCAGTATAAAGTGAGGCTCGGTACAAGCATAAAAACTTATTCGAGGAGTCCTTGTAAAAAAACACTGTAAATGCCAGAAATCAAATTCTACACCATTGACACGTAGAACATTTTGCGATAATTTTTTTTTACAATCAACGTGTGAAAAACACTTGAAACTGTAGAATAAATTTTTATTGCATAAGAAAAGGAAGAAATTTATTTGGAAAATCGACTCATTAGGTACTTCTATTCCTTCTTATATTATTAATTCTTCTGCCAATAATTATACTAGTCAACCCGTTACCCAGGTTCACCCTGCAATTATTTATAATGAAATAAGAAATCTTAAAAGTAAAAATAAATAGCCTATCATCTGATCTAGGACGTATACAATATATATTCAAAATTTCATTGAAATCCGTTCAGCCGTTTAGGCGAGAAAGATGGACAAAAAAAACAGACAACATTTCACTTTGATATATTAGTAGTATATTACCTGCATGCTACAATTTTTAAAACGTAAGAATTTGCTTGTAGCATTCAAAAAGTTAAAGTTCAAACTAACCACAGCAGTTGCATATCAAAATTAGCTATTTCTTCACATGGAATGTAATAATACATAGACACTTTGTGTACATTGTCAGGTAGGCCGAAAATTAATGACACACACTCATCAACGTAACCACAGATTAATCACTCGTTATTAAACGCAACGACAGGTGAATCCTAAGCTGGAGATAGAGAAAACTCGTCAGGAAGTCGAGGCGCGAGAGTCCACGATCCTTTCATAACTCGCACAAAGCCCGAGGGTGTAAAACCAGCGTACAATGGACTTGAAATAATTTCATTTCAACTTTTTCTCACAGAGATCCACCACCTGACGGTTTATAACTCCATGACTTGACATCGTCCAGCTCGCCCCGCTATTCGCACGCGGCGGAGCGATACATTTGTACGGTTTGTTATTACGGTCTTTAACTAACGCGAAACGATCGCGAGAAAGGTATCGCCCTCCCATCCTCGCTCGCAACGAACAGTTAATCCCGAGCGTATAAGCGGGGCGGGAATTTACATTTTATCGGGATGAACGTTCCGTTGGAACTTCTAACGGGCGCGTTAAGGTACATAATCGCTTCATATTCGCTGGAATACAAAACTAATGGAATCACCAATTACGGCCTCCGCGCTGCGGACTTCCGAACGTCGATCGATAGCCGGCACGTTCGAAAGCGAGCTACCAATTGGCCACGTAAATCTCGCTGTTCCTCAAGGTCCCGCGTCGAAAGTGGAATCGATATGCTTAGACAAGTTGGACGGCAAGCAAATAAATTTCTGGTAAGTTGCCAGGCGGTGCGTTGGCCCTCGAGCCCCGGACAGGGAGGAACGTCGCGACCAGAAACCGGTACACGATTATTCGGGTATGCAAAGTGAGCAGATGTGGGACTCGAGTTACTGTTATTGTTATTGCTATTAGGGCATCGATGTAACCACAAGTCCTTTAACTTCGCGAGGCGTTTTTCGTTAGGGACTTCGCGGACGCTGTATAGTGTGTGATGAATATGAATTTGCAAACGTGACAGCGTGAGTTGGAGTAGATTTTAGATTAGTGGGATGCGAGTTACAGTGAGTAAAAAAAGTATTGGCACACTTTTTAAAATCGCATAACTTTTTTAGAATTGGTCCAAACGACATGAGTTTTTTTTAGAAAAAAAGATTCAATTTGTCGGAATAGCAAAAAAAATAGTAAAGGCCGTTTTTTTAACTTTTTTTCTGAACCTGTAACGAAAATTCGAAAAACTCGTTTGTAGATTTAAGTAAGCTGTATACATGCTGAAAATTTCATCAAAATCGGTTAACGGTGCTCTGAGTTACAAACGTTTAATGATCGCACAATAAGGTCGAAAGTCGCGAAATTCCCGAAATCAAATTCTTCCTTTTGACCCAAGTAATTAGATAACGTAGAAGTATCTCACTTAAGAATCCCCATTGACAAGATTTACCTAAATACCCGCAAGGAGATTGCAAAAACTAAAGCCATACAGCTGTAAATATCAGTCAAACATAAATACAAATCAACGCCAAGCCCGAGCAATTAGAGAAACCGACATTCCCACGGGACTGTTAACAGAACGTTAAAATATCGTTGGAGAGCTAATCCCCGTGAAAGGAGACAAGCGGCGCGGGAAATCCAGGATATGGGCATAAATCTTGAATTTCCCCGGCCAACCCTTTTTGCGAGCTCGCCCATGATTCTCAACCACGGCGCTTGCCACGCGAAGTAAAAGAAATAATTCTCTCAAGGGCGAGAAAAACACGACGTTCACACTGGGATATGTAAAACGTACGAGCGTGCACGGGGGGTGAAATCGATAGTATCGAGTAAGGCGAGCGTTGGCTGAGAGTCGCCAGTGATATTTTTGCAACGTCGCCGTCCCCTCTCATCTTTCACTCGCGGCTGCTTTCCGCGTGACTTCGCGCTTCCTCCCCCCAAAGAAACTTTAATCTATCAGATTAAAGGTTCTTTGTGCCACCGGCAGATAAATGTTTTTCGTGTGTACACGCCGCGAGATTTACGCAACGCGAGCACATCTCACGATATTTATGCAATTGTTTGCGACCACCTCACCGTGTATTTTGGGAGTGAGTTTAAGACGGGAAAGCAGGTTCCTCTGAACTCCCTTCCTTTGTCAGCCTTGTAGAAGTTTCACCGCACCGTTTCCAGACTCCAACGAACAACAGAGTTTTTCATTTTGTGTAATGGTTGAGAAAGTAATTAGTGGTTGGTTTAAAATTGAACGCAAGAATTATTACTGCTTTTGTGTAACGGATAGAATTTTAATTTTAGAATAATTTTCCATATAGTGTAAAAATTTTGTGGATACTAATCATAATCTTGTTTCATGGATTCTACTTGGAAATATTTAAGGCAGCTCTTAAAGAATTTTAATTTCTTAATAGGATAAATGATTCTTTTTCAGAGGTTGCTGTACTTGGAATCTTCTTCTTAATTCACAGACGTACGATTTCCGCACAGCCTCCTACACGCCACAGCGAATGCACTGCAGAGGCGAGGTCTTTTGACTCCTTCCTCCACAGTCTGTTCATCCCCAGAAGACGAGCGGCCCTCTTGCTCTATATTTCCATGCACATCCGGTTTATTTCCCCCCCAGCGAAATCGCGGCACGAATCGCAGAAAAACTTTCCAAATTCAGCGGGACGGGCTTTAACGAAAAGACGAGGTTGCCCGATGAAAAAGACAGGGTGGAAGAAAAGCTATAAAGCGAGGAAAGAGAGTCGTGGGAAGGGACGTGGCGAGGCGGCGCGCAAAAAGCCCAAAAAACGATTCATCTTTCACCGCGGTAGGATCGCGACGTGACTCTGAATCACGGGCCAACTTTCTTGACGCTCCGCGCCTTGCGAATTCCGCGGAGAGGGACAAAATTCACAGCCTCCGGTGAAAGACGAAAATTTCGTGGGTTCAATCGGCGCCCAGCGCGAACTTAGACCGCCCGGGATAACTGAAATACGTCGGGTGCATAGCGAATGAAACTGCCGGGCGAAAACCAGCTGCAGCTTTCGCGACTCTGTGGAATGAGAAAAGTTCCTAAGCTGGTTAGAATTAAAAGTCATCTACGGTCGGCCAGTAATCCGTCGGTAATGCGAGTCATTCGAGTGTGACCCAATTGTCTCCGCTCCTGGACCCGCTACCGGTTACTTTCTCGAATCAATTATGCATAGTTAACGTTCTATTCTGTCTGGCCGAGCTGCTGTAATTGTTGCCACTTTTTAAGTGTATCACATCATGGAAGTGAAAGGAAAAATTTTTCGGAAAAGGTTAGGGGAGCTATGTAATATTTACGAAACAAATTTTTCTCTTAAATGTTAGTCTGCAAAACGAATATCGAGCACTAGAATCCAGGAGATCAGAGAGTGAATTTTGAGGGGCTTTTTCATGATCTTCACTCTCGTTTTCATTTCACGCCACCTTGCGTGCCACGTCGAAACAGATTTTGCAATATTCGACCCCGTGTTCCAATACGAGGAAAAATCCAATTTTAAAATATCGGTTTTGTAGGATCGTTTACGTGAGTTATATTTATGTAAGCTTTATATGTGAAAAGATGAATTACATTTAATAAAAATGATTAAACTATTAAAGAAAACATAGGGAGAATTGATGCATGTGCTAATGTATTAAAATCGAGGAGAGAGAAAGTCGAGTTAATCTATTTGGCTTCTGAGAGGCACGTATAATTGATTGCGATAACTACACAGTGCGAATAACACGCGAATCAATCTTTCCCTTTCTCTGCACTCGCCACCGATAGAATGTGGAATTTTCTCAGCCAAGATCATGTGAAGGTCAACAGGTATACATAAATGAATTTGCCTTGTCAACAGGTACAAGAAAATGGCAATAAAAACATTAAGGTTTCATTTAGAAGAAGGAAGGTCATCCTGATGTCTGCCAGAAGAAAATTAATTAACATATAACATTTCTTCTAACATCTATAGAATTCAATTTTCGAGAAAGTTTTAAAATGTTTAAAATGAGTATATTATAAAAAATTATTTATATTATTAGATATAATTGTTATAATAAGAAGCTTATTAATGTATAAATGAAAGTATCAGCTTGGAGCAGAGCTATGAAGAAATACTCAACTTCCCGGCTACACTACCAACCCTATCAGGACTTAGAATTAAGGAAAACTCCGGCTGTAACAATTTTGGAATTTTTAAATTAAAACTTCAGAAGATCCTTGATAAAAGTGGCCGTACCTACTGGAACTTCTGATATTCCAGAATTCCTTTGTACTCATCGGCCACTCTGCTCCCAGCCGGTCCCCTTCAAAAAGTGCTCGCTTAGGACGCGACATCCCCTTGTCAGACCATCTGTGACAAGATCGCTTCATTACTTATACATGAATTTGGGGACACGACGCACTGTATCTCGCCAATTATTGTACTCGACACCCTTTCAAATAATTCCTTCCAAGCAAGCCATGTAGAAATACCCGTAATCTCAACGAAGCTAAATATCCCGCATTTTTTTCCGAAAAAAAATACTGAAAACCCTAACTAGTCAAATCCAGAAACCACATCCGCGGATATTTATTCCTCTCCCATTCCTTACAAGATCCAACGCATCCAAATTTACCTGCACCAGAGTGTATAATCTCATTATCACTGAGGGACGAATTAAACTTCCCTCCAATTAAATTGCTAAGAATCCGGAAAAATATGGGACTCATGAAAGTTGCGGAGAAAGAACCGCTGCGAGAGGTTGATCGGCAACATTGCCCTTTTGGCACGCCAACAAGGTGGTCTAAGATTTTTACGCAAAACCGTGCGTCGAGGGTGGAACAAGAGACGCGCACGAAAGCGTAGTTTCGGTGGGAGCGAGACAGGCGAGTTAGCCTTGAAGGCACAAAGCCTTCCCCTGGCCGTCCTAACGAGCCCACCAGCCGGTATCGTATTTCACGGGCTGGTGCATGCATAGTAAAGCTTATTAATTCCATTTAACGGGCTTAAGTCCGGCTCTCCCCTTTCGCCGGCCAAGTAGATCGGGAATACGAGTAGGTATACTGGAAGAAAGAGGCCGAATCGGCCGATGTTGCGATTGGCCTACCCAGGGCGAGCGTGAGAAACGAGTCGAGGAGAACGGTCTGGAAACGAAGCGAGAGACGACGGGGCGCGCCATCATTGAAAAAGGATGAAGACGACGGGCCCGGCTGCGTGTATACGCGCGCAAAACCAGATATCGTCGTCGACTCGCCCCGCGATCCCTCGGTTCCCCATTTACGGGAGCGAGGAGACGCGCGTTTACGACGTAACTCGGGCCCAATCTGCAGCTCCTCTTTCTGTTCCTGTTCAGTGCCCGACGCGATATCGTTATTCCGCACGGCACTGGAGGTAGTAGAGATCCAGCCGAAATCGACAACTCCCTTTGACGATTAATACCTATGGTTATTACGAAGCAAACGAAATGGTAAGACTGATGCAATCGCACCGCTTCTCGTAACTTGATTACGGCGTAAATGTGTACAACGTGGTTGAGGATTATTGGGTGGATTACTGATTGGAATGAAAGTTGGATCGGTGAGCATTGATGCGATTGTAGATAATGTTTCGTGAGTCTTTTTGGAAGGTCTGATTGCATGACCGTCCCACTTGGCTTTCTCGTGTGAAAGTGTTATTTTGAAGGTGAATTTCAATGACTCAACAGAGTTGGGCGTTAACTGTATAAAAAATTGTTTAAGTAACAGATCGAATAAAAGTTATTTTAACTTTAGATTATTTGACGAGTAGAGTTAATTTTTTTATTCGTCGAGCGTTTCAACTTCAGATTCAACTTTACCCAGATAATTATACAAAATATTTTAGAAACTTAATAAAAGAAAAAACAGAAAATCAAAAGTTCAAAAAGTGCCATGATATACTTTGAGTGATGCTTCTTCAACACCACATAAGATGCAATTTAAAACAAATCAAATCTTAAAGAATATTCTGACCAGCTCTAAGTAACTAATTCCCACAATTACCCTAGAATCACAGCTTATAACCTTGTCGCACAATAAAATGGATATTAACTATTCCAGTCCTCGTCATTTCATGAAATAAAGATGGTCTTAATTCCCCTCACGAACTTTCAAAGGAACGCTCAAGAAAATTGCCATACAGTCGTCGTCGTTTAAATCGGCTTTAAAAATAGGACATTCGTGTCGCATTTAAAGTTCCAACAGTCTGTGACATTAGCACCTTATCTTTCTTCCTCAGCCAACTGGCGAAATACAGTCTCGCGGCGAATGGGGGAAAGATAGAGGGCGGTGTGCAGGAAAGCAGAAAGGGGGAGGGGAGCAATTCCTTGCATCGAGGGCGAGATCGTAAGCGAGATTTTTTAGGCGGGCCGGTGATTTATTCGAAGCGGTGTCGGGAGTGCCATCGAGAACCGAGGATTCGCCGCGGTTGCAAGGGAAACTCCGAGCTGATCGCTGGAGCGGGAGGGGGAGTTGTGGTAACGACTCATCCGCGACGGAAAGGAACGGGATTATAGCTCAAAGCAAAACGTGGCGTGACACCTCGCCGCGATGCGTGACTATTGCCACGATGAATCTGGCTCGTACCCCTCGCGTGGTGTCGTCTATCCACGTCATATTGTCACTGTATTTTCGTGAACTGATTCATAGGAAACGGTAACCTTGGCGGGCTGATAGTGTATGTATCGTAGAACCCGCCTCTAGAGGGTGTTTTAAGAAGAAGTATCAGTCGAGGTTGTAATTGTACGGAATATAACAAAAATAAGTAAACAGTCGGAGTTCCAGCAAACAAAAAATTGTATCGAGGTAAGTGTTTAATTTCATAAAACAAAGTATACAGTTATTTATATTACACGAGACTACTGAAATAACTATACTGATATAACTTTCTCTAAATAATAATCTGTTTGTAAAAGAAATATAAATGCATGGTATGTGACGAACTCATATTTCAAAAGTCGTCAACAAGGTAAAATATCATTTTTGACAGTGAGTGGAATTTTTGTATTATAAAAAATGTATTTGTATGGGTAATTTAAAAACAATTGCTGTTTTGACACTAAATTCAAACATGTATTATCTACTTTTTATCGGTTTTTCAAAAAGTTTTACATTTTTATTGATTTTAATTTTCCCTTCCTACCAATTTTGCCACCCTGAGCAGTTGCGCTACATGTGGCCCCTAAATCCTCGAAACAGGGAGTTTAAAATCCGGCTTAAGGAAAATAAAATAAATACTATCCGTGAAAATGCGCGAAATATCAGTCTCGCGTGGAAAGGTCCTAAGGGCTCTTCAATTTTTACTCGGGACACTGACTGTCAGTTGTGTTCGGTTTGACGCAGTGGCAAATACCGGCTAGTTCGAAACAACTAACCGAGATCCTCGGGAGGAGAGACCGTAATATCGAATGGGAGCCAGACGCGAGATAAAAGAAACGGGGGTAGAACAAAAGGGGCGATCGTGGCGAAACGAGGTTCGAGTTCCTCGAGGAAGCGTTCCGAAGCACAACGAGAGGCTGGTGACCAATTAAACCGTGAATCACCACGAATACACTTGATCCACGTGTTCTGTGCAAGAAAGGCTGCAGGTGGAATTCAAGGCTCGGAACGGCCTGGATACCGCGGCTGTTACGGACATTTTCGTCACTGAACGGCAAGGGGTGAATCGACGCCGACGAATTCCCTTTCTTAAACCGACCATCGCCATCGGGGAGACAATTAAATGGAGAAACAATATTGCGTCTGGAAGGTCCACTGCGCATTCCTCTCCGACTGGGCCACAGTGGGAAGGAATTAAGATTGGCTCGGTCAGACGGAATTGAATCTGTACGGATATCTGTCTCGGAGAGCAAATCATCGATATTGGTCAAATATCACTGTTTGCTTAGAGTATTTTTTGTGCATTCTTTTTCTCGTGTTTCTCTTTTGTTATTAACGCTCGCAGGATATTTATATAATTATTTGTATTTATATATATTTAGTTATATCTGTGATTAGTCTTTAAGGTGGAAACCCTGTTTTGATGCTAAAAACATAGCAAAATTTGGGATTTTTTTTAAGAAACTAGCAATTCGATTCATCTGAAATTTATACCATGTTTTTATGCATCTCTAAAGAATGATTTATTATTAAAAATTAAAAATGAAACTGAAAATTCTTCAAAGATGTATAAAAAACATGGTCCAAATTTCAAATATGTGCATATCCAACGTGAGGAAAATATACAGATTACAGATTTAATTAAACTCGATTTTCTCGTTCAACTTTGAGTTGGGCCCCCTGCGTAGTTAACACATCATTATAGGTGGTGTGCACTAATCACATGCAAAATTTGAACCGGAGCAGTAACCTGAACTTCATGGACGCCTGTCGTTAGCTAAAGCGAGTGCTGCAGATGTACTCTATAAAATGCTCACCCTTTAATTAATGCATCGTGCATGTGTATATAATTATTAGTTTAGGAAAGGATCAACGTTGTAATAGCAACAAACTTTTTTAAACCCTTTTCACTACTACCACTGTAACTTTGAAGAAAATTATTATTATTGCATACAAAAATTTCGGCACATTCTTCGAATATCAATTAATAAACGTACAAAGTATAGGATTATAATACTCAATACTTTTCTTTCAAAAAATTCCCCAAAATTGTCTTATTTTCAGAGCGTCAAAGTACGACTCCGTGTGCCTCAAAGTCCACTCACATACAATTTCCTACCATTCCCACTTCCTCGACCTTCATCGTCATTTGGAAAGTTTATCCCCACCTAATTTCCAGAATACAAATGATACCACAGTGTACAGCTACATTTTCCCACAACTATTTTCCATTTCATTAGTTCTTTCCATCCCCAAGTTCCTATCCACGATACTTTCCTCTTCAGCGCGAGGAGGTAGCTGGCCCGATTGGAGGGCCCTCGAAGAATGACGATCCCAGGCATCCCAGTAGCGCATCCACGTCGAGGTACGAAAAAGCTTCAATGGAAAGTGGATAAATTTCGCGCAATCCTGACTAGTAGCCCAAAGTGGTTCTACAAGAGTTGCCATAGCTACACAGATGGTTACCATTCCCTACGAGCATTTTGCGGTTGAATTTACCAAATCAGTGTCGTTAAACGAGTGCATTCCGCCCCAGTATACTAGGTTCCAGTGAAGCGAGCTGAGATTTCAAAATTCTTGCCGAAATTGATGCAGATAACCGAAGTTTGCGCAGTCTAGTGGCGTCTTGAGAGCTCACGCCAACACGTCCCACGCAAACAGCACTAATTGAGCGTACCTGAGCCGCGCGCCCAAAGGAAGCCGTAGTCGCAGAGCCCTCCAGCCAGATACAGAAGCGTTAATCTAATTTAGACAAAACACACCTTCATCTTTTTGCTGAATTTTTTGTCACAGGTCCGGCGCAGACAGCGCTGACAGCAGACGTTTAACCACGCCACCGAATCCCGAGCGCATACCGTGGCTTCTCGATATTCCTGCTCGCCCGTACGTGGATCACATACACACCGGTATTATGCTGTAGACTCGGGCGCAGACGGTCCGGGTATTTTTGGATTCGGCGGAAACTCGTGTTTCCCTATTTTTCAACGAATCGCCGCTACGAGGACGGAATAGGAACGGCCTCAAAACAGGAAAAAACAGGGTGAAAGTGAAATTCGAACGAAGATATGCTGGGACGTTGGAATGGATAAATTGTAGCTTACTATCAGCTCTGTTGTTTCGGAATATATATTCCGATTGCCGCGTAAAGTTGAATAATCGTGAGGCGATCAACGAATCTCCAAAAATCTACAGAAATAAATCTTCAAATCTTAAACATTTGTAAGTTCAACGTAGACTTCAGTGAGGAATACGAATTGAAGCTTGGTAGTACGAATGGATCGTGAAGATGGATAGGATCGTTTAGTTAGACAAAGTAGCATCAGAACTTTTGGTGACATTTATAAGATTTACAAGGTAGTTGCGAAATCGTGTCGGAGGAATTAAAGACGTATCCTTATGGAAGGTAGCTCGGAGGTAGAGGGCAGTGATTCTCAACGTGGGCTGCGCGGTAAAACCCTTGGGGGTGCGCCGAGAGAGCACAGAAGTCTCTGGACCTAGTCATTGTACGATATTGCCACCCTCGAGTATTCCAGGCGAATCTCAAATTATTTATTTCGCTATAAATTTTTTGGATATTTTAATTTTTACCTGACTTATGCCTAAATAAAGCCCATTTTCTTACACACGCAAATAAGCTTTTTGCTTCAAAGTGTAGCTATTTTGTTATTTTTCATCCAATCGAAAGAATTGACGGTGGGGCGATAGAGAATACATTTAAGAACATCTCCACCCCTGGAGTTCTAGCGTCGCTTTCCTCGCGCGGACGTAACAATTAATTATACCATAATTTAAGACGCTCGAAGGGGGCGAGATATTTCCTCGGGAAACGGGCTTGCGTTTCAACTTAATTAAATTCTAATACGTCAACGCGAAGAAGGACCAAGCGGTGGTGCAGCGACGTTGCTGCATAGAGAAACGGCGCAAGAGGGTATCAGAGAGAGAGAGAGAGTGAAACGTATCGGGAGACCCGGTTGCAGGTTGGAAGAGAGGCGAAACGTTCTTTCGGTGGTGCGATTGGCGCGTGCAATTGCGCCCCGTAATTGGAGCTCGGACATTCAATGGAAATACGAGCGTGGAGCGCGTTCGACACGCTCCGTTAGCCGCGTAATTTTCGCGCGGTACGCCGCGCCAGAATTTTCAAGGGATTATTTTTTTCGAGTAGCAGAGGGTGACGGGGGATGGAAGGGGGAGGGGGTTGACGGGGTCCTGGTGGCTCCGTGGTGTGTTCCATTAGTGGCCCGCGTCAACTCCGCGTCACGTGTACTTTAGGAGCCGGAAACGGAGACAGAGGTGGAAGGAAACGGGGATGGAGAAGCGGGGGCGAAATGAATAGTCAATCAACAGAAAAATGTACTAGTTTCCATGGGTGGCGCGCGGCGGCGTTCAGTTACTGAAACGGGACGGTGGGGCGAGGGCCGAGTTGGATCGTATCATTTGAATGCAATTCATGAATTATTAAAACTAATTAATTTGGGTTAGTTGATTCTGGCAGAATCACGACGGGGCGGGAGGGGACTTAGGTACACAAGAGCCACTACTCGGCTTATTTAACCGCTCCGGCCGTAGCGATGTTTTAATTGAAAAAGTCATGAGAACGAATACACGCTGCGGCCGCGATTCGCCAATGAAGATTTTAATTTTTCTGCCTCCTGCCGCGGTGTTTGCTCCCCCACTGACTTTGTAGTAGTTTGCTCGCTACCTTGGTGATTTCTTTAGTATACTTTGCTGATGCACTGATTAATATTTCCGAAAACGTGTGCAGAAGTGTTAGAGGAAAGTAGCACAGAAACCGCTGCTTCTGAAATTTGTTTGGACGAGATATTTAATTTCAACTCAATTCGTAGGGCTGCAGACGAAGTTACCATGAGTTCGTTGCTAAAATTCGAAATAGGAAATTAAAATTTGAAATAACAGTTGAACTTCTTTTGCGACAAAAAATTGAATATATCGTTATGCAAATACAGGTGCAAAAATATTGCGCTGAAATAACAAATGCAATTGTGTTTCATGCTTTTCATTTCAAAATACCTAACTGTTCGCGTTTCACTACTAAAAGTAGCATTGCCCTATATCACACAAAAGAAAAACATTTCTTCATTCATTTAATTTTGAAAATTCTTTCGAGAATCTGAAGAATCAAAGCAAGATCTGTTTTAACTATGACACCCGAAAGAAACCTAGTTTTACAGAATTAATTCTATCAATAATTATATTTACTTTACTGCAAAGTATCGCTAAAAAAATTTCAACATTGGCGTTTTAAGGAGACATTATAAATTCTACAACTCGCGTGGCAAAGTAAATCATAAAACTATCTCTGATTTCGTAGAGATCTTGGAACGACATCTGTGCAAAGAGACAGACAGGCATGCAAATGAGCGACGAAATTGAAAGTAAAGTAAGGAAAGATAAACGAGCTGGCGCGCATGGGAAAAGATGAAACCACCGTCAGGCAGGCCATATGCTGCATAGAGGACTACTGGTACGATAACAGTGAGTATGATTTAATTAGCGTGATCCGACCTGCTACCCGAGACACATGAGAGGTCTCCTGCATGTCTGTATGCTCCTTGTACACGTATCTTCACCCTTCTCTCGCTCGCCCTCATTTTCTAGCTCCACGAGCAAAACCACTTCACCCTCTAACTATCCTTGTACCCGCGCAATCCTCCTTTGCATCAGGGGATCGCGGGAAAAGAACGGAGCGAAAATATACCACGCCTACTTGACGAATAATACGTGCTAACACAGCAGATAAACGCAAGTCGTACGTTTCCGTACGAAGAATTCTCGTTAACGTCGCCAAGTGGCGAGAAGATAGAGTCCAAGTCGCGTGCAACGGCTACGAATTCCGCTCGACGCATAACGAACTGCATTTTTGCGGAATGTCAGCATCCGAGCGTCGATCGAAGAGTTTTTACGAAGAACGGGCTGCTTTATTGCACGCAACTAGTGGCGGTAATGAGGCCTATCAATCACCACTATGGAAAGAGATTGATACTGACGTTTCCAACATGAAAATTCTGATTTTAATGAAGCATCGTGTGAGTAGACTGTAGAGCATATTAAAGTAAGAAAGAGGCAATTTTTTTGTGGAAATTTACTGCGAAGGGGTGAAATCAGCCCTAAGGTGCGAATCCACGATGAGATTTTATATGAGACTTTTCTAACATAAGACAAAAATCTCAGCACGACTAAATGTAATTTTAAATTATAAATTAGTCTCGTGAGAGTCTAGTTTTATGACAAAATTAAAATTTGTAAATTAGTGTAAACACATCGTGAAATAATTGTCACATGAGATTAAAGTCTAAATTCTGATTAAAGGCAGAAAATTATTGAAGATGTTCTTCCATTTTTCATCGAGACATGAAACGATTATTTCGATGGGTTGAATTCCTAATTTTAATAATATAAAGGGATATATTATATTAAATGACTCGTCAAAGCTCTCAGCCCAAGGTGTGGCTTGTTGAACGAATGCGTTTTTACTGGCGGAAAAACGCGAGCGCGGCATTCATAATTAACGCTGAATTGAGATCTTGCTCCTTACACAAACGTGCGAAAACACTTTCCCGAAAAAGAGAACCACTCGTAAACTTTCCGGCGGGAAAAAGGGTCAGCGTGTACACGGGAGAGCTTAGCAGGATGCAAATACTTCATTACGAGTTGCATTTTCAATGAAATTGCCCCCTCTGAACGGGTCGGTTCGGCTGCTGCAGCCAGCGCAAGTTTCGTCGAACCCCGTTTCTCATAGCGTTTGTTGGGAAAAATTAGGTCGCAAAAGAGCAAACAATCGATTCATTAAGAAGACACATCGCTAAGGGCGCTAAATGTGCGCTCTTTCGCTCGCGGGTAAATGTAACGAAAAAGGAACGGGTTAATTTGTCAGCCGAAACTGAAAAAGTAACTGCAAGTGAACAAAATCGATATGTAAAAAAACGGATTCAAGTTTCACTTGCAACGTAAAACGCGAGTGGATGAAGGTGGAACAAATCTACGTTAGTTTATACCTTCGTGTGGCACAGAGTCGTGATCGAATATGTTATCACGATGCGCTGCTGTTCTAGTGATAAACTAATATTGGGTGGCGCTCTTTGAAATGGAATGTGGTGAAGTGGCATGTTACTAGTATGTTGCAAGCACGCGAATCTGCAAGCAATTGAATGTATTTCCAGCACAAATAAGTAGAGAGTGGCAGCATGTGTGTTCTGACCTGTGAAACGTGAATGTGTTTTTGCACGTTAATAATAATGGCAGTTTATTGGTTCGTCTAGTAAAAATTGAAGGTGCGTGTGCTGTAGATGGTTGGTTGAAGTATGTGTTGAAATCCACGAGAAAGTGGCAGGTGTATTTTTTGGAAACGGAAAAATTTTCTGTTTTTCTTTTATAGGAAATTGGTCGAAGAATACTGAGAATTAAGTACTCAACTATAAAAGTAAAGTGTGATTACCCTTATGTGTGTTGTGTTCAGTTATTCAAGAATCTCAGTTTATAATGTGATGATACGAAGATATGTGCTTCCATTAATAAAATTCAGTAGGTTAAAAGATATTAAAAAAAATGATTTAATTGCTCTATAATTTTCTTCTCATTAATGTTATTATCAAAGGGAAGCAACTATTTAATTTTCAAGTACTCTATTATGTAAAGAATTAAACTACGAACTTGGAGAAATAAGAAACTAAAATATTCACAAATCGATACCCCCTTGATACTATTCTTAGCTATGCATCCATTACCTTCTTGTCTCAGCCGATGTTGTAGTTGAGATCAATTCCCGGTCTATTCGTTTCTCACTTTAATTGTATTTAGTTTTATATGAAGTTATATAAAAATTAAACTTGACAGCAGTTTTTACGCCTTTGCTCTAATTATTCTACTGAATTACTGAATTTACATGTATTTTCCTGTAATGAGTAATAATGACGAATAATAATATTCAAAATGTTACTCAAGCAATTGAAAATGCATGGACCACCCCCCACGTGGATCATCGTGCGTTACTGAAGAGCGATTCTAAAGTCACTGGTCAACGACATTGATTACGTCTGTTTGCTAAGAACAAAGAGCACCTTGAGACAAAGGAAGATCGCAGATTACTCGGTTGCAACGGAGTCTAGGGCGTTCCTTTTAAGCGTGACTAATGCCCCCCGGTCTCTCAGCTCACGGCTCAGGTGTTTTCGAGGACCACGATGAGATGCGGCTTGTCCTGGCCGCTTACGCACGTGCGGCCCCGAAACAGTCTTCCACCTGCTCGATAAAGTATCTGCCTGCCAGCTGGTAACTGCAGTTCCTAATCCTGCCAATGCAGTTTCGCGGATAATGCAAAAAAAAATGGCAATATCAATGTTGAAATTAAAAAGTGACGAGATTTTGATTCTAAGGAGAAATTGTAAATTTGAAGAAGTTGTAAGATTTGTACATACATACGTGTATAAATTGAAAGTATCCACAGAATATACTAGAAAATAGACAACGAACCTTTTTTGTTCATGCACCTACGACAAAGAAACAGAAGTTTCCTGTAACGTACTTCCTCTAATTTACGCGCGACTCCTCATCCCTAGAACTACTTTTCACTTTCCCAACTTTCTTCATACCCGTAAATACTGCACCATTCTGTCAACACTATGTCATCTGTACTCCATGAGCCCTGAGCCATCCCAGCTTCCGTGTTCTCCAGCGAAACTTCCAAAACCTTGCTTTATTCCAGCACCCCCTCTCCTACTTTTAAAACCTTTAAAACTTTTACAACCCTTTGCAATTTTCTGAGTTTTAATTCTTCACTACCTCAAAACCAAGTCAAATATTACTAAATAGTGTTCGCCATTACCCCACTCTTCCCTAGCTATTTGAAACTTTTTGGAAAAATCGAGTTCAGAGTTTTCAATTTTCCAGGCCCTCGATAGATGCATTCGTACTTGAATATGGAACCGTGCTTAAGCTGCAGTGACAGCTCGACTGCAATCGATATGTTCCTGTAAAAGTTCGAGGACCAGTGAATTTTGGAATTTACTGGCGAATCCTAGCATTCGCCGTTGTGGAGCGATGGAAGTGCGAAATATCGTATAAATTATTTAAACACCGGGCTTTTGCCAACAGGACTAATCAGCAAATCCTAACATTTGCTAGCATTTGTTAGTGAAAGCCCGAGATTTAAATGTTTTATAGGGTATTTCGGGCTTTTGCCGCCCCGTGGTGGTGAGCGTTACTATTTTCCGGTAAATTCCAAGATTCACTGGTCTTCGAACTTTTATATACACTTTCACTTTTTATTCAAATTACTTCTATGGTTTGTTATTTAAATTGATTTCTATCTTACATATAGATCCAGATAGAAAATCTGGAAAAGAAGAAAATTTGAATTTTATTATCTCACAAAATTTTAAACACTGCTCCCTATACACTTACCCCGTCACTACATGCACATGGCACGAACCAATTACATTTGAAATTTGAACCAAATCGATCCGTTACTTTAGCCAAGTCCAACGTGCTCCACTGGACTCCTAAACATTTGTTAAAGGAAATGGTACATAGTTACTCCTTTCCTTTTGTCCATTACGTTGGATAATGGTGGTGCCCAGTTCTCTCTGTTGCTTGGACATAATCACAGTCGCGATTGATTGTCAAGACAGAAGAGGAGCAGAAACGATGGCTCCATTCTTCCCGTGACGTGAACTCTCTATATTCTTCTTGCGGAGTTCGAGGTAGCGGTGCACGTGGAGGGCTTTGATGAGCCAGCTGCATAGCCGTAGCATCTGTCTGCTGCGCCGACGAATTGGGCAAGCTGCTCCTCTGCACCTGTGTCGCTTAGCGTACAACCCCCGGGCACTTGATCGTGGAATGGAGCAACTTTGTTTTCTTTAAGTCACGCCTCAAAGGTCGCTGGCGCGATCGTAAATCAACGCATCCCGTTTCCAGCGTGCTAGGTCCTAACATTAACCTTCGTTTAAATATATCGTCGGCGTTTTCGTCGCGAGCAAATTGAACCAGGCTGCGCAGCCTCGGCGAGAGTAATTAGAAGGAGGCAGCAACTGTGGGCATTGTTCGAACGGTTGGAAATCGGAGATAAAATTAAATTCAATCCCAAGAAAATTAGACAGCAGCTGTTAAACCATATGACTATAATATTCACGCAGTTTTTAAATGATAATGACACATCTGACATAAAACATCGTCCGATTTTGCAATCGAGGATCCGACACGGCCGCAGTCATTAGATAACGGGAAATGTCGCTGTTCATAGATAACCATTTATTGCCAGAAACTGACCTACAACGTAATCTGCTCGGGAAAAGCTGCAGTTGGAACGTACAAGGATGTCACGATAAATTGGAGCACAACTTTCGTGGAGGTATTAAAGCACGTAATACATAGTGTGCATGTCGTGATATGCTTAAATTACGCCTAACTACACAGTTTTATGGATTGCTGTAATATGGCTAATATTACAGCAATAGTAGTAATATCTCTTCGCATCTGTTTGCTAAAGAAAAATATATTTTTTAAGTTAATACTATGCTAAATAAAATTATAAATAAAACAAGGTAAAATCAAGATCCCTCTCTTTTATAATCTCACAATTTTACAAGCATGTAGCGTAACACATTTAAGTATCATTTGTAGTCCATCTGTTTCATTGCTCCTTGCCTCGAATAATTTTAATCTAATGCCACCTGTGCAAGCTAATTTATTTTAAAGCATGAAACAATATACAGGTGTTAGAAAATTATTCCCCATACTAAAACGCGGGAATTATTGTTCTTGCTTTGATTAGACATCGATTCAATCTTCACCAAAATCGTCATTAATACTTCCTTCGGCCTTCGCAGTTACGTTTCTCGGTCTCTCAATGCGAGTCACCCTCGCGTGGCGACCACGTACAGAGGGTGTAGTAGGCTTGCTATAAGGGGAGTTGCTCCCTATTGCAATTTCTACGTCTTAGAGAATCAATAAAGTCGCACTGGAGATATTGCTATGTCCTGATAATTATTAGACAGTAGCATCAAATATAAAGACATAAATTAGACACGGAAGCGTAAAATATCAGAGTCGAAAAACAGTGTGAATTTCGGCCAAAGTATTTTTCGAAAATTCGAATGACACATGCAAATATCATTGTCACTTTGTAACTGACAACGGAGCTACACGTAGTGTACACACTGACTTTAATCCTGTGTGTGCTGGCAATTCAAACGCTCAATGTACCCTGCGTGCGGGACTCCCTTAATCGCTATCTGATAACCATTGTGGTTGAACGCCCATCGGCGTTCACCGCACACAGTGCTTGCAATAAATGAACATGTGTGTATATGTGAAGATAGAACGCAAAAGGTTAGGGAAACTTTGTATGCAGATGGGGATTCGAAGAATATTTGACCTACATTCGATTATTCACATAAACGTTCAATAGTTAATTTATCTTCGCACCCTTCAAAGTTTAGTAGCTTTAGCTTTAAATCTGCTTGAAGCAGAATGATAACTCAGTGACCCAGAATCGACGCTTCATAGTTGGTGCATCAACGTAGAATTTCTCTCGGTCGTATTGTACGTAAGAGGACAAATGTTCGATCCTTGCAAAGAATTTCGAGTAGTCTCTTTTAGAAACATATACTACATTGTTGAAGTATTGCAAAACGTAGTCGATGATCCACGAATGAATGAAGCGACGACAATTGAAGCTGCAAAAGTGAGAGAGATTTCCGCGTGAAAAGCTTTCTTGAAGCCGAATTCATCTTCTGAAAACGGTACTTTGGAGCGAATTTCTCCGCCAGATATTCTTTCTGATTCCTTCCACCCTCGACAAAGATTCTGGGTCGTGGACGGCAGGAGATTTGGGAAATGCGATAAGAGTTTCTGATCTGATCGCTGAACAATTTTCTCTGTCTAGTATTTAACACTTTGGAGACTCATGAATGTGTTTTGTAATTTGTTCTTTTACTTTGCTTTCTTTTTATTCCAAACGTTCAATTCTATCACCTCGATATTTAAAATATCGCCAGTGGATGTTAGAAATATTCTTTTAATTGCACTTATTCAACTTTGAAGTAGCATTTTTTTCAAACCGACATAATATTTTAATAATAAATATTTTAATAATATAAATACAGCCTACAAAATTTTTTTAACTCCATGACGATTTCTTTTTTTGTTAAATAAAGTCCTAATAATTACCTATTTTGGAATGATTTGATGGGAGGGTACCCTTAAAACAGATATCATTACATTTTTTAATCCTAATATCGTAGTGTCAATTTTCGCAATTCCACGAGTTTCCTCTCGATGACTTGATAGTTTTCATCATTGACTTAACCCAGTATTTTCTCATCTACCCTCGGAAGACAGTCCACTGCACACAGCCATTGCAAAATTGCTGGTGTCGAATCGATCGATGTCACCTTTCATCGCGTTACACGCCCCCCCGAACTTGAGTTCGTAAATCAGAGTGTCAGCCTCTGTGTAAAGACATAAATATGGAGTTTGGAGGTGTAAAGATTTTGCATCTCTCGCCATGCTTCGAAAATATTGTAGGGTGTTGAAAAACAAAGTGTTCGGGACTTACAGAGTGGATGGTATCTACTCACTAAACTGACTACAAAATTCAACACTTTCGGAGTTACATAAGACTCTTGGTTTGGTAATGCAAGTGATTTGCATATTATTACTTTAATGTTCGGAAAGGATGCCCTACTCGTCTTTCCACTACCACGCACATCTACCAGGGTTTGTAATTTTCCGATACGAAGATGTATGTGAAAATAGAAAAACACGTGGATACATCTTTTATCAACGTCAGACTAATTTTTTAAGTTAAATTCAAAGTTCTAAGGTTCTTTATGACGTATAAAGCGGCGATACAGAATTTGCGAAAAACATTCATTTTTTCCAAATTTCTCCCCACCTTTTTTCGAGAATTCTTTATCACTGTATTGTAGGATATTGAAAGCCATAAAACTTTGAATGCAACTTTTTTCGATATCTTTTACGGTTTCAAAGATATTCACGATAATATGACAACTCTTTATTTCAGGAGAATTTCAATTTCACCATTATGACCGTTTCAGTCCCGAATAAAAAAATAGTTAAGTGATCACTTGAGCTACAAGTCTGTAAAGTTTCAGATTTTTTTAATTTTGAACTTTGCTTGTCAGTCTAGTGTACACTGTCTAACTTGTAAGTCTTGAACAACTTTTCCAATACCCTATGTAACAAATTTCGTATAGACTTTGGATAAGTCTCTAGATATATACTTCATGTTGCTTGTCGAGTTTCACGTTTAAAAATTGTAGGTACAATATTCCAGCCTCCACAGTTTCTAAAAAAAAAACATCTAGACCGGATGATATTGTGCTCCACAATAATGTACCTTTATATGCAATTTTACATCTCAACAAATTTACGTATTTCAAGTTCTATTTCAGTTTGAACGAGCCACTACGAAATTCGGTTAATTTAGCGTCGCAATCAAAGAGACTGTTCGAATCACAAGATACCGTGAATCTTCATTAAGCGAAAACCGTAATGCAAACACTGCTGCAATAACGACAATATATCACGTAACGTTTCATGCCGGCCGTCGAATGCAGCGGGTAATTTCGTCACCTTGCCATCGCACGGTTCTTCGCGCACTCGACGAAACGAAATGTCTGTGTGCAAGCTCTGATGATCAATCGGATGCTCCAGTTCCATTTCAAAACGCTGATTAACAAACCCCGTCGGCGGGGATAAAATACAAACCGAAAATTAAATTTGCATTTCTCATTGCCAAGCCACCGAAAGCCTTCATAAAATATCACCCATATCGAGCAACTTATTCATATTAAAATATTAACGGCTGTACATTTCAGTGAAAACGATTCCAAATTGTCTATTAGTATGAACATTTCATATTTAAAATTTAATGTATATCGTAACGCTACCGCTGCATAATTTATATTATTTCGTTTCGTCTGTTCACACCAATATCTTAATATGATACGCTATTTTTCAGGTGTTCATCTACACTAAAAAAATTATTTACACTTCCGTTTGTAAAACACTGCAGAATTATGAATATAGAGGAACTGAAATAAAAATTAATTTATTATTCAATTAAAAGCGTTAACATTTTGACATGAAATCACCCCCGGCAGAAGCATATTGTCGTAAAAGTTAAACTAATCTTCTGGAGTTCATGTTTCCCGAAGAAAAATATCTACTAAATGAAATAAAGATATATAATTTATATTTTCGACTGATTTTACAATACTCGAACAATACTTTCAGCGCTTCCCAGAAAGTATCAACGTGGAAACGCGCCGACGCCAGCAAAAGGGCTAATAATGTACTGCGCGTTGGCTGCGTGTCCTTTTCACCGTGCCTCCACGCGAATTCCTCGGTGCGCGCGATCCACTGCCACGCGAGCACGGTACGGAACAGTGAGCGTCCTAGAAATGTATTCAAATTGCTGACTGCGGGTGTAACGTGCGAAAAAAACGGGGAACGCAATTGCGAGGCACACGCTGATTTCCCCCTACACTCTTTCAGCAGGCGTAGCTTTCGCCCTTGGTCCCCTACCCCCATGCCATAGGTGGCTCTCCCCTCGTCCTTTCGCACCCCTGCCCTCATGAGCGGGGCCATTCTTTGCCTGGATGACACAGACCTAGCCTAGGCTTGATACAGATCTATTGCTGATAGAACTGCAAGACAGTTGGCTTTCATAATAATAGCGTTTGAGATGGGAAGCTGAAAGGTGAATAGCGAGGTGCATCTGTAATACAATTGGGTACTGTAGCGTTCGAGTAAATGTAGCAGAGATGATTTTAAATTAGACTTCCATCTTCAGACATCATCAGTGGATTTGTAGGCACCTTTAACTTTAATATATTTGCTGTCGAAATAGGTTCTGAATGAGGTTTAGAAACTGGAATGTACTACGTATTGTGTAAACGTTTCAATAATACACACGCGGCTTTGACAGTGATTGGCATAATTAAGTAATGAATGTGTTCGCCATTTTATGTTTGTTCAATGGGTTTAAATTATGTAAAATTGGGAAATAGGTAGTAAAGACTGGGCAGAGAACTATCGTTTCCTATTAAGCATAAAAAATACTTATTTGAAGTTATAACAGTTATAAAAGAAAATAAATTACTAAATGAATAGAAGACTGGGATTTTTCAATAAACCATGCTCACAAAGTTGATATGAAAATAAAATAGGAAACGAAAGCTGAAATTGAGAAAAATTCTATCCGCTTGTTGTTTCTTTGCGTAATATTTTCTATCATGCTTTAAAATCGTAACTCAAAACCTAAAATTTTAAAATGGCACAGAATGTGTTAACCCACTGTTCCAAACATTGGAATTTAAGCGTCAGCCCCCATTCTGCCACCGTTAACATGCACGTGAAGGCTGGCTGATTTGTGCACCCCACACAAGAAGAATAAGGTGTGCAGTGGGGGGAAAGGCACGCGAGAGGCCCCACACGTGGACAACACTGCTTTAACCGATACTCGACTTCTTGGGGTCGTTAAAACGAATGACCCACGGTTATCGAGACGCGATGCCGGGGGAATGCTCGTAACGAAATTAAGGGTGTGAATGATAAAAGTCTAGAGCGTCGTGAAAGCGAGAGGCGTGGTAAATAGTAAATGGAGATATCAACGGCATTGGCGCGCTATAGTTGATACGACGGCAAATGATGCGAGGGTGAAAACGCAATCAAGACTAAGAACGATATTAACAGATTTTGATGAGAAACTGGAAGGGTGTTTAATTACATTTCTCCGTTTTATTGCATTATTCTGTACCACTGCGATATTTAAACTACTACTGAGACATGCTAGTATGTTAATTCAAATAAGTGACGATCAACGTAGGACTTTCAAAAGGATTCGCAATTAAAATGAATAATTTGCCACCCAAATTCATCCTTGGATGTGTTGTTCTGAAATATGAAGCTTCTAAATGGCAAAGTATTCTTTAATTTCTCTATCAAATTACATTTATTTTAATTAGAATACAATAAGGACTTCATAAATGTTACTGCTAGATGATGTAAATTATTTAAGATGTAAAATCTTCAGTACTGTGCTACGAAAAATCAAAATGTTCCTAATATTCTTAATCGTTTCTTTTCGGATTTCAATTAAGATATTCAATTTAAAATAAGTATTAAGTGAGCCATGTAAAATTAAACCAAAGCAAAGTTAAATATATCAAGCATATTAGGTACACCAGATACATATATGATGTGTGATCGATTAGGTGGATATTAGTTCGGTATTTCAAGCCTGAGTTATGTTTATTTTAGGTTCGGCTAGACTGCTTGAAGATGCTCGCAATGGAACATAAAATTCGACATAGCTGCGAGGAATTCTCTGTGTCGGACTTGTTAAATAGCAACGCACAGGGATTCAAAACAGCCATTGCAGGTAGGTAGATCTTGGCGTTACTACTAGGAACACTAGTACACGAAATAGGCCGACCTTTTATGCCGGTTTTATGACGATGTTTCGCCAACAATAGGTGTCTGTCCCGATCGTAATGAAGTAACGTATAATATTGGCGAAATGTCAACATAAACCCAGTTCTATTCCAAAAAGTAATACCACTAGTACTAACCTTTACGATATTGTAGGGAATCGATGTCTGATCGGGAAACGACCTAGCGTGCGAGTGGTATATAGGTGGCGCCTCCTTATGTGTATAATTAGATACTATATAATAATAATATAAAATAAAATTTACATCTCCCTAATATAAAATTTGTTTATATTAGGCAGCTACATGTATTCTAATATAATGTGATTATACTATTTAAACGAGACTTCATTTTCTAAAAAATATAAAAATATTCAAGGAAGAATGAAGATTATATAAGAATAATAGTATAATATGTATCGGAATAATGTGACTTTTCGTTTCTCCGTTTATTTTGTGGCAGAAGTTCTACGAACGTTGACCACTTACAAAATTATAACGCAGTCTCTGTGTAATAGTAGACTTCTTATGTACTACAATTACCATATGCAAATGAAACGGATGCAAATTTCGTCGTGATAGTATGATGCTGTACAACAAATTTCAGAAAAGGATTCTTTAGAAACTTCTTGTGGGAGTACTAATTTAATTTGTGTTATATGTAAAGTAGTTGGGCTTTCAGCTATTGTTCACCAAGATGTCTGCATTAATTCTTATTATATTTGCTCCTCTCCTGTGCAACTCATTATTAAATTTTGCAGTCCACCATTATAACCACCCATATATTTTGGAAAACTCGCAAAAATCCCCTCTCCCTCGCTCCTCGATACCTGCAAAAAATGAACACTTGAAACGATATCTCACTTATGGACCCATTAATGCGTAAACTCTGAAAAAAATCCACTGCCTGTAATTTCGCTCGATTTTAAATAGGGTCCTCTCAAACCCCTAGAATTTATAAACTCCAAAACAACACCCTCAGTAAACTCTCTACTACAGAACCCTCGCGCGATGTAAAAACTGATGTTTAAATAAATAAAAATCTGAATGATCAAAACAGTACGGTGGATGTCAAAGCTTTTCAACTTTAAAGTTTAAACCATAAAATTCAAGCTATACATCATTCTCAATTATTTAATATTAGAAATATAATATCCTTTCTAGAACAACTTTCCATTTAACAATATCGACTTGCGAACAACATTATCCTGAATCTACCCTTTTTTCCACTCAAAGAGAGATTGTAATCTCACTCATTCCCAGACAAACAGGTTTATTTATAGAATCTACAAATCTTTTGCACCCACCTAGCACAACCACTGCCTCTGACGTGTGACTCTTAATCTTTCAAAATTGTTCAAGTTTCAGCAGTCGAAGGGGAACCGGGATCAGCCAGCGTGTCGAGTCACGACGGGTCATCTTGCACAATAAGTCTGCCTTGTTTCGCTACCCCTACCCCGCGTTTGCATAGCGATCAGGAAACATAAAAGTCGTCACGTTCAAATGCTTCGGTTAATCGGCTCCGATGATGTAGCACGGCGCGGTAACGACATGGGAACGGGATCGACAGGTAGCACAAAGGCTCTTACAACATGCCGTGCGAATTCATCGTCGTTGCTTCGGCTGTGTTGATATTAACCCGACTTGCGCTGGTTACGTATGTACAAGCACCGAGGGCCGGAAGAAGCTATCTAGTTAGTACTAAATCTTCGTGGTAGCAATGAGTCCCGCCAGACCTGTAATTTTCGGAAAGCTACACGCGGAGCTCTCGCAATTACAAATTAATAAACGGTCTGCGGGACCTTACTGCCCTTTTCCTCTATGATTTATATTTACCGTGCACCTTAATTAGCCCCGTGGCCTGCCGTATCCCGTGCACGGGAGGGAAGGTGCAAAGTTCAGTGGACAAGTACTATAGTGAATCTGCAACGATACATTTCCGATTCGTACACACTCACGTGTCACCTTCTTCGCGTTGGAGTGGATTTGGAAATTTAAAATTTTGCTGAGTCCAATTGGGAATAATTATGCGTGGGTTGGGGGAATAGAAGAATTGAATGCCATGTGATATATTTGTTAAAACTATTGCTGCAACCATTAATAAATAATTAAATGAAAATATTTCGTTCGCTTTCCCTACTGTAGAGGTGTCCGAAGCTAGTTGATATGTTATTCTGCTTTCAATTGTTTTCATTTTTATTTGAATCAATCACTTAATAACAAATATGACAAAATATACTTTGGTCCTTCCTCTTCAATATATAGTAAATGAAAACATGAGAAAATACATACAAAATGAATAAAAAAATATTATTTTGACGATCAATTTGGATGTTTCAAAACTATTCACTTTTTCCATATATAAATGAAAACAGTTAAAAAACGATTGTTAACGTCAATGTACAGAGATGTACGCTGAATCGTAGTAAAGAATTGAACAAAAAACTTCACAATACACGGTGTCGAGACAATTCGTCTGCATCAACTTGCCTCTGTATCAACTACATTGAAATTTAACTCCCACTTTTCGTGCATAACAATTCCAATTCCAGTTGCTTGACTATTGGTAAGGGAACCTGAACTAATGCAATTCGGTTACAACAAATGCTTAGAAGGAGAATCTAAAGTTGAACTAATTTTTAAAATCAAGATAATCTTACTCCTCCCTAAACGCTTTTACTTCAAACACATTAGAAAATTTTCATTTCTATATTATTGCTTACGAGAAATGTACCTATGAATTTTTTAAATTAGAAGTCTTTAACTATATAATGGAAAATTGACGACCACGACAATCAGTTTCATGCTAACTGGTCCATCAACTACTTTCAGCAATATTATCTACAGTTACGACTTCGAGATTGCAACGGATCACTGTGGGACACCCTCTTTTCTGACGAATTTGTCATTTGTCATCGTGTGTCAAGGGGAACGACGAGACCTTTCCCTTTACCCGCTACGACCCTTTGCATAACCGTTCAAGACTCACCCCTCGTCACATGCCATTGGGAAACTTTGCCTCCACAGACGGTATGCGATCTACGTGCCGCGTATCAAACGTGATGTCATATTCTACTTGGCTCCTCGCGGAACAGCAGGAAAGATGTCGACGTGGAAAGCATCCGGGAAACCGAAGGTAGGAAAGGAAATTTATGGTTTACAATTGCGCTCTCCTTTGATTCCGTACAGATTTCCGCGATAAATTGTCGCCGCCAAAGGTCACTGTAGAACTATTAGAAACAATACAACAGTTTTTAAGTAAACTATGAATCGATAAGTGTAACAGGAGTTTCTATACTTGCTCACAATATTCCTTTTCATTTTAAATAATTAAGGAGATATACTCAAAAATACCCTTCGTGATTGAATGTATTATTACACAAAATTGTGATCTTGATGGTCCATTTTCCATTATCCCGCCATTTTAAAAATAAATTCGTGTCACTATAAATACCTACAAGGCAAACAACTTCCTCTAAATTCGGTCTATAAACGGAGCAATAATTGTTCAAGGCGTAATTGTAATAAAGGACCCAAATGCCACGTAATATGCATTTATCGCGCCAGTATAATCGCATGCATTCCGTCCACATAAAATGGAAGTGTAAATCCTGTCTGTGCACATGGGTAGCTAAACGGTTGCTTCGCGCCAAGAAGCAGTAGAAGAAACATAGCGGACGGTTCTGCAAACATTTCTCGTGAATTGGTAACACAGCTCCCAGCGATCTGGGTGTACACGGTGGTTATAAAACGCGATTTATTGCGGCACGTACGCGGTGCAAAGATATCGAGTGCGCTAAGTACCCCCGGAAACGTAAAAAGTGTTTACGCAAACGTTGCCAATATATTAGACCATTGTTCTTAAGATACGCATCGTAGCGGTGCCATTCGCGAGCCATCGGGTTAGAAGTTATCGCCTGCGAAACGCTTTATCGCGATAACATCCTCTCCATCCGCATACCAATCGTGTAATTCATCGATCACAGGGCAAAAAGTGGAGTGACTTATTCATACATTCGAGGAAATGTAGAATATAACTTAAAAAGGGGGAAACACGAATAAGTCTGTAAATCGTTATTGATATCTAAGGATGAGTGAAATATTTTCCTTGTTATTTTAGGTTGCATCAACCACTTAGGTCTAGGTATGCATTATTAGCGATAGAAAAGAAATTCGAATTTCCAACTTATTATACAATTTGATAAATTGTAGGAATTTTTAAGAGTAGTTCCATTGAATTGCTAATTTGCTACCCTTTAGTAATTTAACCCTTGTGTGGACAACCAAAATATTCACCGTTGTCGTACAACCGGGGTACCCGGGTACCCCAAGTATTCTATTCTGATATATGACACTTGTAGTGATGATTTTACTAGCATTTATTTCCGATGCTCTTTATTTTTCGTTCTTTTCCTTCTTATAACACACCAAGTACTGTTTCAAAGAATTTGAGCGAAAAATTATTTGAAATTACAATATAATTCCATGATGAAGACGCTAGTGTCATTCGCATATGGGTATGCGTTTTCATCCTGTCTCTCTATGTCGGTGAGTGGTGTGGCGCCGCGATGAAGGGTCTCTTATCGAGCCTCAAATGCCCAAATAATGCGACACTTTTCTACCAAATTAGCAATAGATAGTAAATATACTATCTATCTATACTATCTATACTTCCATCCCGCACAATAAATGTTCCGTCTACGAGTTCTGCACAACCGTCGATTTTATTAGATGCAAGTGGAAGAAAAAAAGTTGTAGGATCTTGCCATATATGCCACGCAGATCCCGCTAAAAAACGTAGGAAAACTAGAAAAAATTGCCAGAAGTGCTCACAACCAGTTTGCGATGAGCACGCAAACACAATTACAATATGCAAAAATTGTTCTGTTGTTAATTAATCATTGTAATTTAAATTTTTTGTTTTAATAAATAAGTAGCATTAAGAATTGTGTGTCCTGTATAATTTACTTCTAAAATTTCCATTCATAATTCGCCTAATTATAATTTATCCTATATGGGTACCCGGGTACCCGGTTGTGCGACAAGCGTATAAATAAGTTTAGAGCTTAGTTACTTCAAATATTTCAGATATATTCTTTTCACAAAACGTTAATCGATATAAAAGTGTCCAAAGAATGGGGATCCGGAGCGGTTTTGCGATATTTTCACCAAAACATTAAAAATTACTAAAAGAAACATAGGAATGGGTACCCGGGTACCCGGTTGTCCACATAAGGGTTAAAGGGTAGGATAATTCCTTCATGGGGTTTTTTAAGTTGAATAATTATTGTCAAGTGAAATTTTTGTTTGAGTGTCTCAAGATATTTCAAGGTCTTCTGTAGAAGATAGCTTTCCTGTCTTTGTTACTCCAAATTGAAATTTTTGAACACAGGATTTGTGTCTTTAATACCTTAGGTTAAATTTAATCCCTTGTATCAATTTTCCTTATGTGTTGCCATAAAATTGGTGAAGTAGATAGCAACAGGTGAGCAAACTGAAGTGATAATAAGTAGCCCTGTTATCTATGTTCATACAGGAGATATAGAGTACCTACCCATAAGTTGCTGTTTACAGTCGCAATAAAATATTGCTAGTATCAACAGTGGTGTATGGATTTATATTAGCTGCAGATGTTCATGAAGCCTTTAACCCTTTCCGTTGATTAAACCACAAACGATTTATCACTCAAGTGAACCACAGTGTGCAAGTATCCCAGTTCTAAATACATTTTAAAAACACATCCCTTAGAATTCGAAGCCAACCAAACTCGACTCACGCCCAGCTTATTAAACTGAAACCGATAGGAGTCGAATATCTTAATACTTTCAGCCTTTTTAACATAAAAAGAGACCAGACATCTCTTATAGCTCCATTAACATACCTACATTATCGAAAAACATAAAACCAAAGTGTTCTCGACCCTCCGTATCAAACGAGAAAGTAGATACACATAAATACGTCCCGCGTATGAAATTCCCAAACTGGAAGCGCAAACGCGCCATTTCTTTTTGGGAATTTTCAGCCCCGGGCGATGGATAGAACTTGAAAGCACATAAAAAGTTCGGATAACGTTTCAACCGTGCCGGAAGCGACTCGGTTAACGATTAGGGCCGAAACAAATGTGTGATAAAGGTCTGGGAAGGGCGGCCAGGCGATGGCTGATATAAGGCAGAGGAACCGCCACTTCTTTGGCGCAAATTATTGTAATTTGCATCAGTTAACTTCGTAATCACTTGGGGGTTACAGGTTAAAGGGCCATTACCGTCTCCTCGTGGGTACAATGCCGCGCGAAAACGGCCTCTGCGCTCCTCTGCCGTGAGCACAATCAACACCTGCCGCCACACAGACTCCTAGCACTTATGCAAAGTGTATTTAATGCACCGCACTTGACCCCATCCGTGGCATCTTTTCTAAAAATACTAATTCATTTAAGACGCCATTTCCACTTGGAGGATGGCAAAAATTAATTTACTTTTACATTACATTTACCCAAAGGTTCACATTTCTAAATTTACCTCAAAAAATTGTAGGATAAAATTCGACGGAATAACGAAGTTACAGAAACTTGAAGTTTCGAAGTGGAAGATTTGAGATGCGCGGGGTTTCATTGTAATCCATTTCATTTTAACCTAAAAGGGTTATAAAGTCTCATCAACGATTACTTCATTTAACAAACAAGTACTGTTCATACTTTGAACCAAAAATTGAAATTATAATTATTCGTGAAAATTGTTAATGGATATTATTGTCTAACTTTTTCGTACTAATAAAAATTCTCGTACAGAGCAGCACATAAATCCGAATAGAGCACGTTCAATGCTACAGATTATTTTCCCCAACGTGTTTCTCGTTCCCCCGGAATACACTATAAAGCGTTCTCGTTAATTGTTCATTTCGTCATATCGCCGAAATTAAAAGCGCCACGCACGCGGACAGTATAAATTCGCGGCAGGATTTGTGAAAGCGGTTCGCGAGAATTAATTGCGCCTTTGAGTACACAGGCTCGTTTATAAGCCAAAGAATGGGACGTTCGTAACGAAGTTTCTACGTGTGCGGCATGGCGAAACTTTCGCGACTCGAATTCCGCGGCCGCGCGTTACAGGTTTCTTTTCCCCCCGAACGAAGTCGCGAACTTTGATATAAGTGTCAAACCGCAAAAGTTCCAGCAAGCATCTATATTTGTTGCTGGGGGGAAAACTGAGACACAAATACTTTATATAAAGTCTGGCTGACACTGAATCAGTTATGAGAAAGCTATATGGTTATGGCCTTACGGGTACAATAAATCGTAAAGGATACAAATATTGGGACTATGAAACTTTCAAAATGCTACTTTATCGTCGAGTTATACGACTGTAAAGTTGCGGATCAGTAAGCAATAAGAATCATTATATTTAGAAACGTACACTAAGTTACAAACGTTAACACTAATTGTAAGAATGTGTTTTAGTTAGGTTATAATACTTATTGTTAATAAAATTCGATTATTTAGCAAAGTACGACAAAAAAGAAAATTTGCAGTTTTTTTCAAAGTCGAATTTCTCGAGTACTGAGGGTGATAGCGACAAACGGTTTGCGGATTGGTTTTCAGTTCACGAAAACCTATGAGAAACGGCTATTAAATATTACAAGTCTAAATACTGTCGAACTATGTAATGGAACAAATCAAAATTGTACAACTCGAATCACATTCAGTCATCGAGAGTCCTGCTGGAAGCTTATCACAGAAAAACACTGAAAGTCCAAACGAAGCCCTGGTCTCCCAATATCCTGTACCTAACATATCTTCCAAAGGCTCGTTCTAAATTCATTCGAATAAAGTTAGACATTATGTTCTCCTCCTTCAGAAAAAAGGCAATGGACATGAAAAAAAGAAGGGGTAAAAAATCGCAGAAGTAATCAGACACCTCAAGGATCTCACTCGCTGGGAGCAGAGTAATGGCGTTGCTTCGTCTTTCTCTCGCCGTTGAAAGGATGGAGATTCTATAGACGGATGGTGCAGTACCACCCATTTCCAGGGTGCCGTTTTTCTGGCCGCCAGGCAGAGGTAAACCTGCCTCGTTCGCAAATCGGAGGAAATCTTGCCTGGTAAGGGAAGATATCTAGCAACAGCTGAGTCTTTGGCCGATGTTTCGCCGCGAAACGAAGTTAAAGAGGCGTGATATATTCCGCAGTTCGTACGAAGCTACCCGGAAATGGTAATAATTCACGACCGGTTAACGGGACGGCATTAACCCTCCAATGGCGGACGGTTCTGGCGACGATACGGACGGCAGCGCCCTGGGCTCCTTCAGAGTGATAGCGTCTTCCGCGCGCGCCTCAAAATAAATTCGTTAGGTACCATTTTATAGGCTTCCACTTTTGGGGCCATTCTTAAATTACGTAAGGGTAATTTTGGCGATTTGTTACCCATTCCCTCCTCAGTATAAAAATTCGTAAGAATTAATATTCCAACACCCTCGTTATGTAATATTCTTTACATTTAATTTTTTCCGGAAATTTAAAACTACGTTTTTGGAATATTAATGATAGAATTTGTACTTATTGAAAATTTGGTTAAAAAATATTACGTAAGACGCTACCTGACTCCCCCCCCCCCCCCCTTTTAAGAAAACGTAAGAAATTCACGACCCCCCCCCCACAAAAAGCTTTATGTAATTTAAGGACCACCCCTTTCCACGCTCTTCTCTTTGTGGTGGCATTGTGCAAGCAATTACGAAACACTTATGCTAAAATATCGTGTTGCTGCCCATTCGGTAGGTACATACTCGTAATGTAGGTACACAGAATCGTAAGTGCACTTTGTTAGGACACATTTTCAAATATTGCATTTTTTAGAAGAATTTTTTTAACTTTATGGAATAAACTGGGGAAACACGAATGTCGAGCTAAAAATGTAGTAGAATTTTCCTGCAGACCGGGGAATAATAAATTGTATATGATATATAGCAGAGGTTCTCAAACTTTAATTTTGGCGTACCACTCAAATATCTACGTGACCAGTCACGTACCACCAATTAAAACTAAGAGAAATACTGCAGTCCAGCATGCGTATGGTGCACTTCAACAATGTTAGAACATGAGGAAAACATTCGGTGGACTGAACAGATTTATTGCACAGAAACATTATTACAAAAAGTTTTCAGAAACCCTAATATATAGGGTAAAAGGCCGAAACCTATACATCTATGTGTATATATGTTGCTCTTCAAGTTATGGAGAAGTGGTGATAACGAAAGTTGCTTCGTTTAATGATTTCAAGAAGAAATATGATACCGTGGTCTTTTTTCTTGAAATTATCGTTTCCACGTTTTCTACGTCATTAGTGGTTTTTGCTTTAATGGGACCATATGTTTCCGTGACACTTAAGATACAGAACAGTCAGAGGACAGATTAACATATGCTTATGTGTTGTATAAGTATATGCATGTAATATTTTACATACGGTTAGTCAGATATTCAGTTAATGAGGAACTCATGTACGAAGTTCTATATCGATGGCATAGTGCACAAATATTTTATGTCCACTTTTTGTGAAATATGAGTTTTTATTTGCAACAAATAGTTCTTGACTGTTTCTTTAAAATATGTAAAAATCACATTTATATTTACTTCATAAATTTGTCAAAAATAATATTTTTGTTCATTGTATGTCACTGAATCTTATGTATCACTACCTTTATTACTCGGATCCGCCTGAAATTTAGATTCTGATTTTATAAAATAAAAATGTGTGTGTGAAAATAGTCACATTCATCTGGATTAGCTATATCTACATTCGAAAATGTTTAAAAAAAATCGATTTTTTCAACCAGGAGCGTCTTTAGTGAATTCTAAATCATAATATACGTACCTGTATATTTGAAAATGATTAAATCAGAATTAATTAATATTTTTTTTCCTTTGCAAGCGTGTCCAATTATTAAGTTTCCGCGAGTGGTTCTTTCGATTAGCCCAAAGCGAAGGCATTTCCCATTAAAAAATTAAGTCGTCTTCTCCTAATACACAAGTTCAAACATAGCTGTCCTGTGTGATTTAAAAAAGGCAGCTGTTAGTTGACCCTTGCTTAAGCATCTTCGGCCACCGGTCACAAGCCAGCCCGGAAATCCACGTTTCAAAGAAATCTATCTGTGGCTGGAAGATCTTCTTTCTCTCCGGCTGCTCTCTTTTTCGGCATTAGTCCACAAAGCTTTCTGCCTCCGCCGGTCCTGCTTAATCCTCGGTAACGAGGCTACGTTTTTGTTTCACTGCGAGCCGAAACCTCGCAGTGGTCCACCCTCCCGTACGATTGATCGGTTACAGCTGATAAGGGTGGCAGGCTTGCCGTACGATTTTATCGACGTCCAGTGCGTGACGCCACTGATATACCGGATTTGATAACAGTCGACCACTGCCAAGCGAAATCACTTAAGGTCGCCTTTCTTTCAAAGCAGAGCTGCACATTGTGCGTCGCGATCAGAATCTCCTCTGGCTCGGTTATTTTTCATGCGACGCGGGTTTCAAGCGAAAGGGAAGAAATTCCCGATGCAGAAATAAGTCGAAATTATGCTATCTGGAAATATCACTGAACGTGCAGGTACTTAACTGAGACTATTCGCCTACCACTTTATAAAGTATTCGTTGAACTTGTATCAATGTTGGTTTAAACAGCAAGATATAAGATAACAGATTGAGAAAATATGGAAATGTTAGCTCAGAATTTGTTTATTCTGCTGGCTAGAAGCTTGATGAAAATTTTAACTGTGCTATTGAATAATTGAATTAATCAGCAATGCCTTTAGTCTTGCAATCTTAAAATTTGATTGATTTTTTATTGATATAAATGCTGGTGAAACCGAATACTTCTGAAGCACACGTGCTTTCGAAGGATCCTTGAACATGAAGAACATGATTACTATGTACTTATATGGAAATTGATAAGTTGAAATAGTAAACAAAAAATTATTTTTTTAGTGGAAAAAGATGTAAGTTCCACGCTGAATACTGAAAACATTCACTTCTGACACTGGCTCAGTGCTCTACTTATTAAATAATATAATGGAATAATTGCAAAATAATCCTCCGTATTATATATTCTTTCAGTTTCAAAAGTTTTAAAAGCAATATAGGTGCCTGCGAGTGCAAAGGTCTAAAACACGTTAAGTCCAGCTTAAAGCGACCAAGTAAGTTTTTATCCCAGCTTGCTGGACGAACCGTTTGAACAAACCCCGAGCGGCAGGCAAGAAAATCTCCTAAATTAACCACCTCCGAGAAGCACTTCGCACTTTCGTCGAACAGCCAAGTACGCCGCGGCGTCTATCGACAATTATTGGCATCGTTAAAGGGGACTTCTGGTGACGGGCAACGTTACATGAATGCAGACACTCGACGGGCCATAAACCCTGATAACCAGCGAAATATCGCGGCGGTAAAGCTTTTAGAACACGTACGCGCCTCGGCGATCGATTTGATCGTACTTTCCATCTCGATCGATCGGCCATAGAACTGCCGCTTGTCGATGTCCCTCTCCTCCTTTCCTTTCAGCGGTAACGACGGCATTCTAGCGGAAAGCAAAGCCGACGCAATGGGTTTAGACTGTTGCAGGGACAAGAGACCGGGCTGCACCCCCGCCTGCGCCATTATCGTTGCAATTAAACATGTTTATTACCCGGCAACCGTAATACAACCCGGCGAGTCCTTAATGTTGCCTAGATAGCGCTGCATGCGTTGCGTGCCAGCCCACCGATCCGACAGGGGAATACTGTGCACGGTAATGCTTCTACTTAACTGCAGCTGCATATATGAACAGAAGAAGAGGGAGGAGAGGGAGGGGGGAAGGAAAAGAGAAAAATGCCCATGAACACCTTTACTGAATTTCTTTGCCGCTGTGCGACAGTAAATCATTGTTTCGTTTGCTCCAGCTACTGTTGCGAAACTACAGAGGATTATGGAACGTCTTTCGCATTTGATGTTCGCAATTACTAGGTGACTAATTAAGCACGACTGCCTCGGGTGTCATCGTAACTAGCGTCATGAATTTAGAATTTTGGTTTGGGGAGCTTGTAACGAAGGAGGCCTGAGATTTGGAAACTTCTGAATGCTGTGACTGGCGTTGGGATCGACGCAGAATATTAACACTAGAACCGCCGAAAGATCAACCTACCTAGAAGCGCCAATGAAGTCACAGACGCATGTATGTTTAGTTGTAAAAATAAGAAAATTTTGAAGACACAAATACTAAAAACTGTCAAAGTGACCAATGCGGCGGTTCCAGTGTTAAATGCTTCTGATTTCTGGAGGTAAACGTGTGGATCGATGTCAGTGAACGGAAAACGTGGGAAAACACGTGGCAGTGAAGGTGTTAACGAGTTGACCTGTTCGTTAGGTTAGATTTCACCTTTGTAAGCTGAACGTTTTACGCGACTACCGCTTGCTCGATTAATTCGATAAAATATTTTCGCCATGCGCAGTGGTAAAAATTAGCAGAATGCAGTGGGAACAGTATGTAACTTTCAGAGGAGTAAGGTGGGTCTTACATCTAGAAAGTGAGAAGACGGCAACCGAAAAACTTCTTCCACCCTTTTCTTCTGTCTTCTAATCGAGACATCACTCTTTCTCAATTACACCGCAAATTATACTATTCCGTATACAAGAATCACGCAAACTTCTGTACCTGAGTTGCTGCTGGCTGCCCAGGTCCATTTGTCAGTTTTAATTGCCTACAACTGAACGACTAAGGAGAAATCAAAGATGGGGATGAACAATATTCCGAGAGGAAAGCAACGCGCGCAAGAGAACGAACTATCTCCACCTCAGTTATTTCGTTTCCTTTCCCTCGGTACGAATGGAAAACGCATAACGTAACGTAATGTATCTCAAGCACCACCGAGATACCGCCCCAGTAAATAAACGCTTCATCGTTGGCGCACTGCTTGCACCCCCGGCCTCCACATCCTTCCACCCATCACTGCCTTTCCCTCTCGTTCCCTCTTTGACGCTCATTCGAATATCCTCTCCCGCTTTTCGCATCCCTCTTCGATTCTTCTGCTCCTGCGGAGCGCAACGCGAACACTAGAGTGGTCCGTTTGTAATAAACTGTAACTCTGCAAGTAGCCACTTCACCCAATTTACGGAACGTACAGATTGTTAGAATGCAGTTTTACGGAGGCTGGTACGGATAATCGAGGCATCGAACAATCGATCCTGACTCCTAACGTTGCGGAAAGTAATCGAGCGTGATGCTTGCCAGATTGAAGTAAGCAACAGGGTTGTATTAAGGAACACAAATTTGAAGGAATTGGAAGGCTGTTTGCTGGAGTTTTAGGTTTCTGTTGAGAACTATAGCTGGTGAAGATGCTGCACGGTTTTAGTGATATGCAGTACTGACTGAAAATTGAGAAGTACTGTTGTGACTCGGGTTGAGAACGCAGTAGCCGATTGTAGGTAGTTTGGTGGAGCGTGGATGACCTTAGAAGGGGACTTTCAGGTTTGTCAATTTCAGAAAATTTTTATACTTAGTATACGTGAAGATCTACACTCGGACATGAATTTTCTAAAGCTGCAGACGCGCTTTTAAGCCAAATTCAAGAAAATTTACTTTCAAAAATTCTGAGTTTCCTTATATACAGGACTTGAAGTCACCGAAGTTTCACATGCCCACCCTGTTCCACTAAAAATACTCGAAATCGCTCGTGTCGAAATTTTCGAGGGTCCACATGCTCCTAGTAGATAGCTACCTACGATTACTCGCAATCGAGCTGTAGAACCCTTTCGAAAGCCATTCGAAAACTTTCGAAGCACTAGTTAGATCATCTGCCTTCGATTTCCTCGAATAGACTCCGGCGAAACGAGAGAAGGGAGACAGGGCGAGGGAAAAGGCTGAGCAGGCGGACACAGGCAGGCACACCCGTGAAATCCTCTGGAAGGAACACCCTCTCCACGCATTTGCGTTCCTAATCTAAGTACACTATTCCACAACTTCGAGATAGATTCCACTGCCAACCCCCGAGAACACCAACTTAGACTTCCAGGACAACGACTAATGGCATTCTCGAACGAACAGCGCCGTTATTAATGCCACCTGGCTACGTGCGCCAAGATACAAAGTATGTAACTCGATTACTGCAATTAATACAGCATACATTAATTAATATTCACCAGCTAGTTTTAGTGCAGCGCGAGCACAAATGATAGGAGAATTAAATTTCCATTTTAGCAATACATTGGGCGTAACGACTGGCTGCGCGATAGCAACACAGTGAGTACAGTCGATGGAACACACGTTTGTCAATCCTGTTGGCAGAATTAGGCTTTCTTGCTAATGGATCAAACTGTGATGCTTCCACGATATTTATTCCCCTCCATGAAAAAGGATTATTATTACCATTTCGGTTTATATGGGTGTCTCGTACTTTTTCTTTTGTAATAACTTTATTTGTTTAGCATGTTTAATTAGTAACATTTAGAACATTTGCTACGATAGAATTTTATGACAGTGTGGAAATTCATGCACCTAATTTACATTTAGTAGATGTTGATTTAAACTTGTAATCAATGGGGTGGATGGTTAAAGGTTTTATGTTAGTTTCGTGCTGAAGGGTTTACACCACCTTGACCGGCACAAAGCGAGCGGTGTTTTCTGGAATTTTTACAGGAAATGTCTACGCTCAGTTGAAATGACCTTTTTACTATGCATAAAGCATATCCTGAACTTTAAAGAGCAATTTTTTGCAATGCCTGTTAATTTATTAACGATTCCAGAAAATAATCAGTTAAACAATTACATTTTAATTGTAATTTGTAATTTGTAATTAGATTACATTTTGCCAAACTCTGAAAGAAACCCTTGAATAATTAAAAATTCCAAAATCTTCGAAATACAACAGACCTTTTACCATTTTACTGCACGTTACACTCGCATTCCCATATAAAACCGAGACGAATATTCGGAAGTAGCAGATGGACATGTGCTTTATTCCCCTCGGCACGCGTGAATTACTATACATGCACGTGTTCGTGGTTTTAGCTGGTGAAAAGAGCATCGCCAGAGATTGAATCGTCAGCGTGGACAGTGACCATTGTGTATTAAAAAACAAGGGGCGAAGGAAGCATCGAGGAAGGAAAGAAACACGAAACAGAATCCTTCGCCCAAGCAAGCTTTTACTCTGAACGCGGACATTCATATACACCTACATCAGCCGGGATGTGTGCGCGATTTACACTTATGTGTCCGTGTACATGGTCAAGCTAGCGTAATCCTGTCATCATCTCTGTTCCTCCTGTGCCTCGCCCCTCGCCCATATAATCCTCGTATGTATGCGCACCACTTCGCGGCTGGATTATCATAGGAACGCGGCAGAATGATAGCCTGGATGTTAAACATTTTTCAGAGGGCTGGGCGAAACTCGCCCCGACGTGAATGCGAATGAAAACGAGGGAATGGAAGCAAAAGGCGCACAGAAAGCGTTGCAAATAATAAGACAGCGTAGGAGATATTTTTAGTGACCTGGTTCCGGTAACCTAACTCACCGTCTTCGTGCAACTGAGCTCTCGTAGGAATGGTCATGGGAAAAAAGCAACTGCAGCAGATTCGATACGTGACGGAAATTGATGCGAGCTATCAATATTACGTTTGCAAAGATTACAGTTGCTGAACCAATTTGCCCATGAAATTAGAACTTTGTTTTAACTCTGCGGCCCGCGTTTAAAACGTCTTCTCTATTCTTTAAAATAAATTCCTGACATTTTTTATGAAGTTCTTGAAAACGATTTTTGGGTTTTCGAATATTTTGAGCTTAAGTAGTAAAATACTTTTGGAGTAGGTACCTTTTTTCCTGTTTGTATCCTTGAATAATTTTGGATAATTTTGAATGAATCTATATTTTACTGACGTTTTTACCTCTAAATGTGCTGGATCACTATAAAAACGATACGTAATTAAGTGGTAATTCGAAATACAATGTTAGATTCATGATTTATTAAGGTCCAAACGAGAGTATTGTTTAAAAGAGAATCTAACGGTTCAGTGCTGCATCGCGCCGTTTTGCAATAATGCTACTTCATTAACAGTTCAGCGAGCAGGGCCTTCTGCAGATGTCGGAAATGACTGTGCTTCTTCCTTTTGAAAGAAGAAGGAGAAAAGGAGAGGAGGACGTGAGACTTGCTCGGATATCGGCATGAGCAGAAGAAATCTTATCGTTGAAACTAAAAAGGAACAGACGCGAAAGGAGGAAAGCGAAAATAGAAGAGGAAACGAGGTTAAAAGGGATTATTAATGGTTCTAACAGCGAAAAACTTAAATATATTTCTTGCTCGTGCAACAATATGTTCGTCATATATTCAAGATTGCAAACGGATATTAAATACGCTTTGAAGCAAGTGGAATATAAGTAGTCTGATAAAAATAGTGCAGCAAAGGGGAAACGAAAGTTTTAGTCTAAAGATGTAACATTCATTAAAATTTAGCACCTACAATTTAATGCTAGGAGCACATGAAGCAACAAATGAAATATACTACTGCACTGCCACCACTTATCTGCCAATTCCTACACCCTGCTGCGACTCAGGACTTTCACTTCTCTAAACTTTCCCAATGTTTCCTGTTTACTGATTGCCCTGCGAATCCCGAAAAATTCGCTGGGACCTGATCAATATTATTACACAGTGAACAAGCCCGATCGGGCCTGATATCTCGGTATACTTTCTCCATGCCGTTTGTCATTTTCCCAACGGCCACTCTTCCTTCAGACATAACTACTTTCCCGTAACTTTATCCTATCCTTGATGGAGACTTTCCCTGCCTATGCATATGTAACTCCATTTTTACGATTATAAATTAAACTATCAACCTTCCAATAAATTGTCAGCTATCAACTATCAAACAAACTTCTCAATATAATTCAAACAAAAACGTTCCACTCTGAATGAAGTATAAACAAAATAAAGCAATAGTGCAGCAACCATCAGTGTCCAATAACTACATTTTTACGCTTATAAATTATAGTATCAACTATCAACTATCGACTGTCTACTATCAACTACCAAACAAACTTCCCAATATAATTCAAACAAAAACGTTCGACTCTAAATGAAGTATACACCACCAGCCTCCGTAGTAAATACAGTTTCGCTGAATGAAAACCATATTTGCAATCTACATTCAGGTTCGCCGTGGAAAGCTGGCAGGATCATTCTTGGGATGATCACCAGACAGCGTCGATAAGCACGACTATCTTCGATCAATTACGCGGTATTGTCGTCGCGCAGGGTTTAATATCTGCCGCTCCACCCTTTCTCCGGTGTCCCATTCTGCTTTTGGAGTTAGAGAATCTCATTTGCCGCGTTTGATATTACATGGAAACGTGCTCGATCGGCCTCCTGCAAGGTGGAACGAGTTGGAAAGGAAAGGAGCAGAGAACGAACGGTTCAGAAAGAGCTGTGACGGGGTTGGCTAAGGGATATCGATTGAACATTCGCTCAAATATTTAAACGCTATTACCGCCGGTCTACATACAGTTATACCGTACGGAGAATTTGCCCGCTCTACTGTTTTCTCTGTCTCCCTCTCTCCACCATTCGCGAAAGAAACTCACTACGGTCATTCGGTAATCACGATTGCGAGCGACAATTCAGCAACGCGATGATTCAACGTTTATATCGTATAAGTAAATTACACAGGCGAAATGAAAGTTGCGCGAAAACATTACTTATAGAGGCGGCGCGCGAGCTTCGGGCCGTCAATTTGGCTGAAATTTTGCATGTAGTTAGTACACAGCATGTGTAATTACATGTTCAACGAATAGGGCGCACTACTCAAAAGTTTGCGAGAAAATTGAATTGAAAGTTTTGCTTTTTCTAGCCCCTCGATAGGTATACGCACTCTGTGCATAAGCATGGAACTATAATTAGATTGCAATAGCAGCTCAACTGTAATCAATATAGTAATTTCAGTTCTACTTTCTAATTATTATTTCTACGATTAGTTATTTCAGTGTTGTTCTTACGAGATTCGTTCTTTTAATGGGTGAAATGTTTCGTCGGTTTGAAAAAATTGTAATTGATCGGAATACCTTAAAAATGAATGAAGGTCGCAGTTTCAACATTTTTATCTGAGCCTCAAGTAAGTTTTAAGTAAGTTTCATACATACTGAAAACTATAAAAACTCACTTTATTCCGGATTTAAATGGCCCTGCCCCTAAAGACATAATTGCACATGCTTTGCACTAACTATAAGAAAAATTGTAACCCAATCGGTGACCTAAACCTTGAGCACACCCCTTATTAGATTTATGTGTCTGTCTCGTTAGGGCTTTTTCACACAAGTCACTGCCGTGGCTCACAACCGGTACTTGAAATATATCCTTTTGTCAGAGCTAACGCTCATCTAACAAAGGCAAAAGAGATGACACGCATATATCTGAAATAATAATTCTTTACGGCACCAGTAGATATTAAGAATAATAACAAGAAGATAAGAAAACCATAAATACACTTAAGACAACAAGAAAGAGAAAAATATCACGACCCACAAAAGTATCTCGTCTGAAAAGACCACTGCGCCTAGCCTACAAATCTGAGATCCTTAATCCTTTAGCGCCCAGACACCCAGTAAAAGAAATTTCTGGGATATTTTTCCAAAATTATCTACTACATATCGAGTCTTTTTATACGCTCGGCAATTATATAACGTATACATCACATTGGGCGCTAGAGGGTTGACCTGCTCGCAAAGTATCCAAATCCAAATTCCCTCGATTTAAACCAACTGATACCACACGATCTATTACTATCAGTAACAATGCAAACTGATCACTCGAACATGACTTGCAGACTCGTCGAAGAATGCTGCCGAATGTTCCCGTGAAAAATGGCCAACCCAAGATGACCGTCCACTTCGAAGAGCGTCAGTAGACTAGCAAACGTTCAGTTCACTTCGCCGACGCGAAGTTTTCATAAAATGTTATGCGTGCACGGTGTTATATCCACATCGTGCTCAGTCCTTGCAACCATAACCGAGCAACTGAACAAATAAATAGGTGCATAGTGGTGCTGATTGTATCGCGGTTACCGTAATTGGCTACGTGGTCCGTATGCTTGGAATGTTGATTGGTCAGATACGCGAGCGGGGCACCCGTACAAATCGGGCCTTCCGGATTGAGCCAATAAATACGAAAGTATGCATCCAGGCCGGAGGTGGTAAATATCACTTTGACGAAGGTCGATGCGTCCACGGGCTAAGATCCCCGATGCGTGCACGCACGCCTACAGAAACTCGTGTATCATGCGTCCGGGGATAAAAAGGAGCGAGTAACGGCCGGGACCACCGTGCGGCGAGATAGAAGACGCGCTTTCGTTGCGCTTTTTACGTCCCGAAGTCATTTGCGTGAAGTCACTTGGCGAGGCTGCGTGCGCAGAGGAAGAGACTAATAAACGGGGTGTTTCTTGATACAGTATAAAATATGAGGGTCAACGCTAATTGTCGTTATCGAACGGGGATGATTTATGGAAACAATAAGGGGAGGCGATGTGAAAAAATTCTTTCATTACTGCTGCACCTTATAAGGAGCTTGCCAATTTTTCGGAGTCGATTTACACACTTTTTCAACTTGAAACTGTGAAATATTTCATTAAATCGTGTTAAAGATCGGCTCTGCACTGGAATTTGTAAGCAGAGCTGGGGAAAGTTTGAAATAGTTTGAGGCAAAATACTAAAATACTCTTTTCACCATATTTCAACATATCAGTTGGCTACTTATAGTCCATACAGTTCGCGAGTAATAATACAAAATCGAAATTAATATTCAGTTGTCATTGCACCTTCTAGAACAGTTTATTTGTCAAATCCTGTATCACTCGAAGAAATGAAAATATTTATTTCTATTTATCTATTTAAAAAACTCTGTTTCCCGAGCACAGTTTGTTAGTAATAATATTCGAGTTGGTCTCCCAATTACAATTTGATGATACTTAATATAAAACTATAAATATAGAATAAAGCCAGACTTTTTACTTTCCGTCTATTTTTCTCGCCTAGCTGCTACTCAGAGAAAAAAGCTCGGATCCGATGCTAACATGAACACCCAGCAGATAATCACCTTTTCCCCTCGTCTTCTAGACTTTCCCGCACTTTAATTCGCACTTTTGCCAGGCGTATCGATCAGCTACAGCATCGCGAGGGCTCCGGTGAATTATACGAGCCGGGCAATCTCATTAATAGCCCGGGCGTTAAACACACTGTTTTTCATAGCCCTGGCTGGTAAAACCTACCGTAAAATTCTCACACAGTTTCAGGCGAGCTTCGATAAATTCGGCGGTAATCTTTGCCCAACGACGTTTTAATCGGACGCGACGGGATTGAATAAAAATTTAGAAATTAATAGGAACCGCCCGATGGAGAGGCGCGCAGTGCGCGTGCTCGTAAATTTTCGGCCGCGGCGCAATCGTAATTCCCCGCGTAATTTACAGCCTCCGCGAGGGCTGGCCTTTTATCATTCAAATTCTACGATCGCCGCGATTTGTATACGCGCCACCTTCGCCAATAAGCTAAGCACTGTTGACTGTAAACCGGTGAAATAGGAGGCCGGGACGTAAACGACGGGAAAGGGGGGTCAGAATGTCACGGCACGGATGTAAGTAACGGCAGACTTATCCGCGCGATAAAACCACCCGTGCCTCCCAATATAAGGTGTCTATCTTTCCATCTGCATTCAGCTCGGCGCTCTGCTAATTAACGCACGCGGATAGGGGAAAGGCGTTGTCGAGCTGTGTGAATCATTAGCAACGACACCGAGCCCTCAAGTTGCTTCGAAGTCGATAAAGCGACCAGGCTTCACGTTCGTGGCGATACGTCGCAGTATAGCTGCGGGGAGGCCTCACAAGGGGTGTGCATAAGGGGTGGGTCAGGGATTTGGATAAAATTTGCCGTATAATTGGTCCACGGCATGTACAGTAATATATTAAACGTGTGTCGAACTTTTGCGAGAGAATTTGATTTACGAGTTCGTTGCTCCTAATTGCTGCACTATAAATAAACAAATAGATAACTAAAAAATGTCAATTTTTAATTTTGTGTACCTTTGATTTTAGTACTTTCAAACTCTTTTTTAAAAAAAATCTGAAAATTGGCATTCGCAGCAACGAAGCGTAAGGAATTTACCATTGACTAATAAGAAAACGATCGATCCATGCGAAGACACGCAGCAGTGGGGCGTTTAAGAGCGTGCTGCATGTTTAGTTTCGGTTACACCCAAAAGGACTTGCAATGAGAATAAAAATTCAGCCCGCATAGAAGCTGCAGGAAGAGCAGCTGAATACGAAAATGCTTTTAAAAGCGTCGCAATTAATTACACGTTATGTATACAAAAATTGTAACGCCCAATGCGCACTCTTTGTACATGAAATACGTTTCACATCCAGCAAGCAGCGAGGGCGTTCTTCGCGTGAAATTTTTGACGCACATTTTTTAATTACTGCAGCCCCGAAATGCGACGCGTCGGTTTAAATCAGTTTGATTTTTGGAACGTGAAGTCAATGCTTATTACAGCAATGTATGGATTCGCAGAAAGTTTTAATTACGAGAAAAATGCGTTTAATGACGTCGTGTTGCAGAGAGAATCTTTCACATTTGTTTGTTATAGAAGCAATAATAGTGTGAATAGGTGATCAATAGAGTAAATGATTCAGCGAATTCCTGATGTGAGAAATTGGCGATAATTATGAAAAACTGAAGTGATTATGCATTTAGTGAGCTATTATTTAGTGAGTCTATTGCATTTTTATTAGTACATTAATGATTAATATATTCCTTTCTTATACATATAGTATAATATAAATTTTAGAGTACTGATTTCGTAATTAAAGAGGCTTTGTAGAAAACACTGTAATTGACAAAAATTAAATTCAATCACCATTGGCACGAAGATTACTTTCCCATAAAATTCTTTTTTAACTTTGGCAAAAAACAGTTTTCTACAAGGACTCTTCAATTATGAATTTGTATTCGTTTACAGGTGTAAATGTGGTGTGCAAACAACATTATTTTCAAAGAAAGTAATTGTCAAACTTAAAACATCCACATAGTTTTCAAATCACGAATGTTTCAACATAATATAAATTATGCAGACTGGCGTGTAAAATAGAAATGTGTATAAGTGGAGTTAATTACTAATTTGTTGTGTGTTTAGGAGTACAGAGCAAATCAAACAGCAACTACGGCAATACCAATTGAAACTTTAGTGAACACAAATATTTGAAATTGTTAATATTCAAGAATGTTTCCATTGGCAATTGTGATGCAGGAATGCGTTCATGGAGAAATTGTAAACATACACAAGGACGTGGTTAAACCCGAGGCTTTTGAAACGAAGGTGTAAAAAATTCACAACCAATTACTTGATTGAAATCAACTCAAGAAGATTGTAACATACCCATATTGGAATATTGGGAATTAGAAATTGAAGATTGAGAATTGGAAATGAAAAGAGAACATTAAATTTTTCCAAATACCTATATTTAGAAAAAATACTTCAGAAAGTGTTTTTCATTATTCTACCCAGTAATTGAGGAAACCTCGCACGAATAAAAGAACATATCATTTAAGAACATAGCTCTTAATTACCTAAAGATTAGTAGTTTCATAGAAATATAAAATAAAATTACGATTAGACTTCGAATTTTCCTCGCCCAAAATATTCCTCTCACCTGTTCACGAACACAAATGAAATACCTATGGTTCAGGCAACAAAAGAATCTCACAAATGACAAGGTAAATAAATTTCTGAGCATCCGTTACATAAATGATGCACTAAGTTCCACCACGAGTTAAAAATTTGTAGCCACTCCCAGAATCCCAGTTCACCAGCTAATAAATAACAATTCCTACTACAAATTTGAAGATAATAGACAAACTTCAGCCGATTTCCGGAAAATTACCTTGCGCGGCATCTAACCGGCATTGTCCGGGCGAGAAGGAGGAAGATACGCGAGGTATTCCGAAGGATAATAAACGTCCACAAATTTCGCATCGTTCATCTTACGTCCCCCTCACGCAATCTTCTCCTTATAAATTTTTTCGCGGCATCTCACTCGGGAAGATAAATGACTGGTTGGTCTTAAACGTGCCAGCCAGACGCAGGGCGAGCGGGCAAAATTACGAATAAACAAAAACAGGTTGGCTTACCGGTGTCGTGTACGGTTGACAGGCTAACCTGATGCCGTCGTGCCTGAGCTTCTCCTGCAGCAGCATCCTGAGCTGCATCCTCGGGATTCTGACGAGCTCCGCCTTTCCCTCCTCGTACTCGTCCGCGAACTTGGTTAATTCCTGACCGCCGCTGGAGGAGCTGGCGGTCGGCGAGGCCCTCTGCGCCTCTTTATCGCTGGGTGGTCTCTCGGACGAGGTCCTGGAGGACTTGGAGCTGACATTGTCGCACAGGCAGTCATTACTCTCCTCCAGCGTGAAGTAAACGCTGGCGGCGCCTTCCTCGCGCAGCGTCTTCACCGACTGCAGCAGCCTGGCCCGGTGGCTCTGGTTGAACACGCCGATCGCGTCCAGGTCCGGGTCGCCGATCTGCTTGCAGATCTCCAGGTCGTCGTATCCATTGTCGATGAACGACTCGGAATATTGGCCGAGGTGGAGCGAGCGCAGCCACTCCACCACGATATTGCTGGCCATCGTCATGTTTGTCGCTTTCTGGTGAGCGCGAACGCTTCAGCACGCCCCCGCCGCACTCTAACCCGTTCACGTGTCCCTCTGCACCGCTCTGAATTCCTCGCCCGCGCTGTGTCACCCTTTATCCCCTTAGACGCTAGGTCGCGAAACTGTGCGCCGCGGCATCTTCGGAGGAACGCGAACTTGACGTCTGCTCACGAGGGAATGGAGGGACTATCACGTATGATATTCGCTATTGAATCGGGGGTGCGCGGATTTTCTCTCTCTCTCTCCTTCTCCTCCCTCTCCCACTCTCTCTGTCTCTCTTACTCTCTCCGGGGGGTGAGACGATTCCCGCTCCGATTGGTTTTTCTTGTAATAGGCGGCACCTCGATTAACGGCTCCTCCGAGAATACCGATAGAACCGGGGGGGAGGTTGCTGCACCAGTCACGTTCGATCTTCAACGTGCACTGCTCTGGCTCATTACGAGGCGCGGACGATCGGACTGGCCCCCGAACGCGTCGATACGATCTCTCCTTCGGAACGCTTCTATGTTACTCGGCCCGGTCGACCGGTGCCCGGAGGTGTGCGAGCAGAAATTAAAGTAGGAGCGCGTTTAATCGTGCCCCATGTCCCAGCCTCGATCTATTTCACGAAGCACCGCGAGGGTGGAGCGAGGGGGAGCGAACGGGGGAGGCCAATCATTTCAAGCGCCAGATCGAAACTACCGCTCATACACGTGCCCCGATAAAACCGTGCCGCGGCACCGTCGTCTGGCCCAGCAAATTAGAATTGCAACTTTTATCAGCGGCGACGACGCACTCGCCTCGGCACACCCGACGAGGGATTAATTTTTTATCTATGGACGCTCCGTCACTTCGCGTTGTCCTTGCTTTTTACGCGCGCCCCGGAGAAACTTTTAAAGGCTCAGGGTCAACGTACCGTGCCGGACGAAGTGGGGAAACAGACTGTACCGCAGTCCTTGGGTCGTCGCCGATTGTTTCCGTGGATTTAAACCGGGAAGACGTAAACAGAATGAATTCTGTTACTGATCGTTCAGCGAGCTCGATTCAATATAACCTCTAACCTCTCCTTCGCTCTGTCGTTATTTTGATATCGGTATGGCTTGTTGTCCTTAGCTCTTCGTGGATTTCAGGCTCGGCGACGCGCGAGCTACAAAGCTGCTCCGTTTCGTTTGGCCGGGTCGGTGAAGCAGGTATAAAATTCCAAATGTTACCGGCGAGCACGGGAGAACTATGCACAGTTGACAGGTCGCGGCACCAACTCGCGGTAATTTCGTACGCGTCGCGATGCCGGGGACAATCGTCAGGGGTCCGTCTTGCGCGATGTTTTCTCGATCAGTTGGGAGGGGGAGGGCTGTTGCACGCGGGTGACAGAAAGGAACGAACGGAACCGGGAGCGGCAGAGGCGGGCGGCCCGGGTCGTTCGTGCCGGCAATGAAAGCGTAACCTTGAAAAGCCCGAAAAAAGGGGAGAAGACCAACACGGCGGAGAGCACGCGGGCCGGGACGGAACGGTGTACACCCGGCTTTAGGTTGATTTATCTCGCGCTGGCTCTTCTCTCACTGCCACGGTGGAGATATCGGCGACGGCAATAGATCGAACTTAGCTTCACTGAACTCACGTTGCTCATATTCACGGCAGGGGAAGCGTCATCGGTGCTCGGCGAGACACACGGAACGGAGCACTACGGCACAACACTACCGCGACGCGGCACACGGCTCGACTGACACGAGATCTTCGCCAGAGGGAGCTCCACTCGCCTCCGCTTCGTCCCTTTCCCCCACCCACGCGGCCGGCATTCCCCACCACGGACCTGTTCCTCCCCACCAGCGATAGTGAAGCTACTTGGTCCAGCGAGATCCTGTTGATGCGCTCCTACGCCAGGATGCAACAGCCGTGTCCTTCCTCCTCTCTTTCTCTGCTTCTTTGCCTCGTAAGACCTCTCGCTCTCTCTTATTCTAACCCCTCTCTCTCTCTTTTTCGCTTTCACCACCATAGTCTCTCTCTCCGTCGTTGCTCCATCTCTACCACCTGCGTTCTTTTTCTTAAGTTCGACACGAGTTGATTACACTGTTTGCAAAATGGTAGAGTTCTTTTCGGCCGAGGGCAATGTTGCTCCAAGATGTATATGTGAGTTTAGGATGAGCGCTTTTGCGTTTGGAAGAACCGTCTAATGTGTTGGAGTGAAACATTATGGTGCACCGTCTTTTCGATTCTTGCATCGTCTTTTCCGTAATTGATGTCATTGGGTAATTATAATTGTAGCTGCAGATTAACTGCATGTGTGCATATTTTTATAAATTTTTTATTGAAAAAGGAGAAACGTTTATACATATCACTGATTTTTTACGAAACGTTGATACAAATAAAGCAACTAAAGTTTAGATTTTTTATTTTAAATATTTATTTTAGATATAGAAAGAAGATTTAAACTTCTTTTCGATATCTCTCACCGTTCTCGTGATATTTCATGAAAAGAAAATTTTTCTTTATTCAAGTGGTAATTTTACCCCCTAAAACGACACTAGCATCAACAGAAAATATGAATTACTCTACTTCCACACAAAGCTGCATAATTTTCTGAATTTTCGCATTTCCTTGCTTCCCTTTACTACTCAGGTAATGTGCTTTTCATTTTGAAATTACATGCAGCTTTGTGCACGTGGAAGCATTCATGAAATTTCAAGAAGAAATTATAAATGAAACAATTCAATGTACTTACATCGCATCGCAGTAAATAATATCGTTTCAATCACAGTAGTTCATTAATATTTTGTATTTTTATTAATATATGAGTATTCAGAACAGTTTTAAAAATTCCCACAAAAACAAAGTTAGGTGTATTAAAAACAGTTAATTTTCGAGCCTTTCATAAACAGTTGTCTACAGTAAAGCAGCCATACGATACATCAGCAATATAATTAAAGGAACACTTTTCAATAAATTCTTCGACACTGTTTATAGCATTCCCCACTCCAAAGATTGTGCAAAACGTGAAATAAAGATGCTACTTCTTTGTACGTGGCGTAGTGCCGTATGTAGGTAAAAGAAACGCGATTGTTTGTATGCAGCGAGCTTAGTGAGCAGATAGAGCAGTAAGTTGATTTGAAGTAGCGATGTTCGTGCAGTGCTCACGCCCAGAACGCATTACGCTAGACTGAAGGAGAGTTAGTATCGATTACTATCTACGAGCATCGCAATCAGGCTCTTTGGTAGAATTGTGGCATTTATAAATGGACGCCTAACAGAAATGGTCTAAGGTCTACGACTCACTAGAGCCTAGTGTCTAGACCAATAATCTGTAACACCCACCGGTCGAATAGTTTGTACGATTCTTATAAGCATTCCGTCCAAACGAAACTAAATTGCATCGTGCAGTGAATGTGACAGAAAAAATCTATTGTTCCAAGACAATACTCACGGAGCCAGAACCACATTCTTTCAGCTAAGATTGTGTATCGAGGATGATTAATATACCAGGCTGATAACTTTGATGGGTGTGTTAAGCATTGAGTCATTCGCGATCGAAGTGACGATGTTAAGAATTTAAAATTCAGAGAACGGTATTGATATTTTAATACAATATGTTGAAGAATTGTCGTTGCAATTTTTTATTTTTAATAAATTGTGTGTGATATTAAACCAGATATCAATTTATTTCAAATAATAAGAATCTTAGAAAATAAGACCTCGATTGTACTAGAGAAAAATCTTAATACTACAAAATTATACTAAGTAATCTATAATAATTAAATAGTTCTCAATCAATATCTCGACATCCTTATAAATCTATACTATATAATAGTATTCATGTAAAATTGTGATCTGTAATAGTTGATGCGACAATAATAAATAATAATAAAGAACGACATTTTCATTTCAAATGTCATTTCAGTGGAATTAAGAGGATGGACTTCTCCAACATTCCCTCTACATTTTTCTTAATTTAAGAAGTTGTGAAATTATCGTGATAGAATTTTATACTCTTTACACATATTTAATATTTCTGTGAAAATTGGGTCACTATGGTAATAACGGTGCATTCTCACATGAATTTTAATTGGCACGTCTCCTAAGAGACAAGTACAATTGGATAGTCGCTTTTAGACACCTTACTTTGTATATTCATAACATCAGAATGAAGTGACAAGTGACAATGCTAGGCGCGCAGAACTTTCCTACGGTTATCGGTCGGTATTTATGTGAGTAAAGGTGGAATTAATTGAATGATCCAGGCGGGCGTCCTGTCCTGCTATGACGCCAAAGCAGGGAGTGACAAGTAGCTCTCAATAACGTGATATGACATCGCGTGCCATGGACACGAAGGACCCCTTCAACGCAACCCTCGCTATTTCCTCGCTTTGGTTGAGTAATTTGCTTTTGGACCGGAGATGAGATCGAAAGGCGAGTCATCTGTCAATATATTAACTCGTTTCCGCAATACGGGAAATTATTACGAGGCAGACAATGGATTTCCTTCGTGTGACACCTTTGATATGTGTGCTTACTCAATCATCGTGTCAACTAATCAGTCAGACCTTAATCTGGCTTTGATGAAAGTGTGCACAAGACGCGCAAGCAAACACTCCGCAGTTGAATTTTTCGATGAAATTTTTTTAAACGGGGTTAAAATTAAACGTATGCAAAATTCGAGGATGGTACATTTCTTCCTCAAGGAATAAGAATCATAAAAAGTTTTAGTCTTGAATATTTTATAACTACTTTGTAATTTAGTTTTAGTGATTTTTTGGATCAATAACTTAATCGAAATACTAAGAAAAATTAATAATACCTCAAAGATATTTATTATTTATTTATGTACAATATTAGACATCGTATTAAATTCCGAGAATTCGAATGGAGACGCTTGTTCTCGAGATAAAAATATACCCGTAAGTGTTATCTGAAATTGAATCGTTTTCTGTCAAATAAACTGTGCCACACGACACCATCTCTCCTATCGACTTGGACTGTTCATCTGAATTATACGTAGGGGTTAACAATAAGTGTCTTGATAATTGTTCGTAGAGCATGATAAGGCATGACCTCTGCACACGTGCAATCGTTGTATGTAAAGTAGGGTGAAGCATAGCCTTTGTGAATGCTGGTTAGGGAGTTGACTTATCTCTGGTCAGTGGAATGATGAAGCGCGATGGAAACAAAGATTTATGCAGGCAGAACGTAACAATTGGATCATTGAGTGATGTTAAGAACAATTTTATTGATGCTTTCTTAAGTACGTAGTGTACTTAGGATATAATCGTGAGGGGAGCCAAGTTGAACGGATAAAAATATTTTTAATCAAAATTTATTTAATGCAATTTCATTTGATGCAAATTTAATAAAATTCATTAGGTGATGATAAAAATATATTTCTTGAATAAAATCCAGTTTTCTTTTCTTTTTACAAAGCCCCTTCTTTGGAGGGACAAACTCCTAGTTTGCATTCACATTTATTAACCATAATATTCTAATTATTATTCTAGTATCCTTTGTTTCATTTTCATTCTTTGACAATAGTTTGAACAGATATCCTCCTAACACTTTATCAAAATTGATTTTAAACAAAAAATAAAAATATTACACTACATTCTCAATTTATTGTTTTATGACAAACTGCTTCTATTTCCTAATGCTACTTCTAACAGGGTAACCTGCATAGGAATTGATAAACGTCGCTATAGAAAGTATGTGCGGGTCTGCACTTCCATGCTGCGTAACGTGTATGCGATAAAATCAGAAACACACATTTGACACGCCACACTAATTTCACTTGAAAATAAATTTTATCTGACTAACATGTCTGTTGCCTAATCCCGTTACTTTTATACGATCCGTTTCATTGTTTACGAGCACAGTGATGTCTTGTTTACGATGTGTTTTACAGTGCCAAAACCACCAATAAAACGACGAGTTCCCCGTGTGACGTTACAGAAAAGCGCCTGCAACACTGCAACCATAACATCAGTCTTCCGTCTTCCAGGCAGTGCAGAGTAGAGCTGTCATTAGTCGAATATGCGAATAATTCGATTAATTTCGAATACGAATAATGTCTTCGAATACTCCTAATTATTCGAATATTCGAAACTCAAACACGAATTTTCTGGTATCCTGAATTTTAAATTCGAATTCTCTGGTATTTGAATCTCAACTTCGAATTCTCTGGTATTCAAAACTCAAATTCGAATTTTCTGTTATTCCAATTTCAAATTCGAATTTTCTGGTATACTAATATTCGTTCGAGCCCTAGTACAGACACTGCCAATGACGATAAATTAATTACTAACGTTTGCTCAATAATACGGTTATAATATGAGCTATGTAAGTTCGAATAAATTAAATATCCGGTTACAATCATTATAACGAAGGAATACTGACACATAGGGCATTTGACGGATATTTAAAAAAATACATAACTGGTCCGTCCGTCCCGGTGGTCCATCTCTACCGGAATTACCCTACAAAAATTAAAATCAGACATACAGTCTCCACAAAAACGAATAGAATGTTCTTTGCAAATAATTTTGTAACAGTTTTTGGCTTTTGACCTGTCACAAACTTCAGAACGGTCAGCTGATTTTCGTAGTTTCTCAGCAACTTAGCAACAAAACATTAGCAAATAAAATTAACGTCTCGACACAACTGAAGAAAAAACACAGTCGATGTGTGGTGGAGAAAGTCATTGCAAGGTATTAAATAAAGGGAGAGAAAGTCGGCGTGTACGCACTTTTAAGAGACAGTGCTATAAAAAATAATTTTTACCCCCACTCGTGTGCTCCCGGGTTAAACAAATGACAGTTTTCGCGCAAATGTACAATTGCGGGTCGCTTAATCGGGCGACCGACTGCGTTATTCGCGTCGAATAAGAGAAACGTCAGAACAGTGGACGTTAACTGCCGATTTGCCCGAATGTAAGTAAATAATGTCGCGTCCAGCGACGCTGCGAAATGGCGATCGTAAATAGCAAGTTCGTGGGTCATCATAAAACTTGAGCTAGTAGCTGAAGCTTAAGCCAGTGGTCCTTTACAAAAAGGTAGTTGGCGTGGTTGGACAAGCGTTATGCGCGTATATCATCCGCGTTAACTGCCCATATAAAGTTCAAGCAAAAATTCAGATGCACAATTTACCGCAGTGGCTGTTTAACGTTACGGCGACCACAGTGTTGCAATTAAATGAGCGGAGCGGACAGTGGGTTTCATCGGCGTGATTATTAATCTCAGGAAAGTTGTTTTCATTTCGTGTCATTACCACTTCACGTCATGCAGATCGTTGTTCCATATTCCGCTCGTTACCGTTTGTTTTAAAAATAAGCCATTTTTCCTCAAGCCGGGGTAGGGAGGCAACTGCCACCCCTTATCCTTCACCCGCGAACGTCCATGTTCCTGACAATCCATATTTCAAATCAATTCTCAAATTCACAGTTCTAAAAATGTTATGTCTTCATACATGCGTCCATTAATGAAAAAACCAAAACCATTTGTCTCGAAACATAACACGAGAATAATTCTTGTCGTACTTGTCAAAGATTCCCCGATAATTTGACAAACGATCGCAATCTAAGGTCCAATTTAATCAAGCAAAAAATTCTCCCAAGAAATAAATTCTCTAATTCATTGAAACGTCACGTCGGATTTACGCATTTCTGTCCAGCAAAGCGTTTAGTAATTAATTCCAGCTACATGAGGAATGCCCCGCGCGATAATCTACACGCGTGAACTCGCGCTAGCCAGACCAAGGTGGAAACTTTCGTTTTCTCTAGGGTAGTTTAAATACTGAGGGTGCTAATGATGCTTTGGAATCCGCGTAATTAAGCAGGGGTCTTGCGAATAAATTCACGCTGTCCATAAATCCTTCGCGTTAGACAAATGTTTACAATTAGCTCCTACGGTGCAGGCGCCCCTACTTGCCAATGCCTCTTCCGTTTCGGTAATAAAATAACGCCGCTGCAACTATCCGCGTAGTCAACGCCCGTCCATTGTTAGCAACGTGTTTACCCTGCCCGCGTTAATAATCATCTCTAATTTACTCGCGTCTGGCTGCATGAAATGAACATGACACAAACCCGCGCTCAGTTGGGTCACAGGCATCGCGTCACTATTAAAGGTCGCCCCACTGTGCAGCAAATTAGTAACGCGCATCGGGAAACATTTTTAATCGCCGTATTCCGCGCTTTGACGGGTGAATAAAATTTCCAATGGGAGAAGTTAATGACCGCTGTGTTAAGAAGTAATTACAAGTGGTAGTTCACCAAGTTGCATCAACTTCAAGGACTTCGTGCAAACAGATTGCATGTTTCTCTGACAGGGCAAGTGCTTTTTATAAAACTGGTCCTTCTGAGTGTTTCATTAGTAAAGAATGTAAAAAAGATCAAGTATTTTAAAGAGGAAAGGAAATTACTATTTACCAGGAGACGTAATTTAATTAGTATACTTGAGGCAGATTTATTTGATAAATTTATATTCTTTCGAAGGGTCGAGAGGAAAATATTATCGCAATAAAAACATAGGTACTTCACAAATGTGAAGTCAATGTAGCTCATTAATAGCATCACCACACCCGAGCAGGAAATTTTTCACCTCCCTTTCGTCGCCAGGTGGGCTCGCCGTCAAAATTTCACCCCTTCCTTCTAATCTCGCAATTTCTTCGTTTGAAGCACACACAGAGTGCCGCTGTCGCAGTGGCACGAAGTGATATCAGAGACGGCAGTTTAACGACACCGTAACCCTGGGGGCTACGAACAAGGAACGCACTTCATTTCTGGGGAGGGGTATATAAAGGACCGTCCTCGTGCGCCGGAAAAGCTTGGATTAATTCAGAGGCCCGGCGAAAGTCGTAAAATAGTGCGTGACTGCCAGTTTTCCGGCGAAAAGCAGGCAGAAGTGTGCATGGACGAGTACGTGCGCGCGCGCGCGCGCGCTGAGCTTTCGCCTCGCGGCGTTCGGTGTGTGCGACTAGGTGGACCTGCTGTGTGCGTGCACGCGTGAGGATGCCAGAGCCACCCCCGCGCAGCGAATCGTGAGCCACGAGCGTGCCACGTACGTTTTCTACGACTACAGATACCATTACGAAGATGGCGGTAGGCAACTGAAAAAGTACACAACCTCGGGATTTCTGGTGGGAAAACGAAGGGTGGGCCACGAGACGTGGGGTTAGAGAGCTTGGGGTGACCCGGAATAGCGTGTAACGACGTACCTTACATACGTATAAGCTGCTTAGCCCCAACTGGATTGAAATTTTTAACTCGTGCCCGCGGCCGGACTTTTGTCATCAGGAAGAAGGAATTTTAAATAGTTAATTGGCGGTATATACCATTCCTATTGTAGCGATTTTACTGGAAGTGTCCTCAAATGGGCGTTGGGAATGGATGATACATTGGTTCTTTAACTGGGAAACATTAAATAAATTTGTGTATGCATTTTCAATTGCCTGGGAAGTCTAATTTTCTTAAAATAAAAGTTAATTTTATATTAGTAAATTTATTTGGGGGGTTGTGACCTGTATTTTACTTATAGAGACAGAGTAGACACTGATTTAATATCTACGTAAATAACTGATAGGTATATGTTATTACGAATTATTCATACTGTGGCTAAATTAAAATTCAAATTAATTAAATTCTACTTTATTGAAAGTGGTGTCTTATATTTAATTCAGTTTCAGAGGTATCGAAGATGCTTTTCCGATTTCTGATGAAATCATTATTTCTTTCACTGGTCTGGATGATATTTACCTTGCAGGTAATCTGCAAGTGTACACTGTTCATATGTAGCTTCAATTTGATGAACCTGAATACCGCTAAGTTTTATACTTTTTTTGTTACATAAGAAAATTGACGCATCAGTGGATCGCAAAAATTGAAGGTTCAGACCTTTCAGTTTGATAATTCTCCACATCGCTCAATAAATTTTTTTGCATTTTACTGTTTCATCCATTTCATGCTACATACCTATATATAAAATAAAACGTCGTTTCATTTTTCTGTTTCAGATTAGCTGGTAGATAAATGTCATGCACACCAATGGACGACGAATTTTACGCGGCGTTGTGGTCGATCAGTCATAACTATTATATTTATGTTTAAAAATTAATAAAAAATAAACTGCAGCTTCTTCAAAGATGTATCAAAACATGGTTCACATTTCAGATGAATCGAATCGCTGGTTTTTTAAAAAAAAATCCCAAATTTTGTTATGTTTTTAGCCCAAAAGAGTAGGATTTCCCCCTTAAATGAAGAAAGATGAAAGACAGAAAATTTTACATTAAATGATATATCATTCCGTGACGTGTTCACGAAAGGACGTACCCAATTATATTTCGTGTAAAGTAAATTGTCACCATTTCGTACTAGAATTTGGTTTAAAACATTATCAAGTATAACTCATGAATTCATAAAGTTTAATTAATTCTCTAACATTTTTCATCTGATGAACACTGCAGGATGGAATACCTCTGTTATATGTGGCTCACCAAATGTGTGTAGTTAGAATGAAGATACGTACAAGACACATTGTTCTGAACTTCGCAGACGTTGTCATAAACCGCTACTCTTAGATGGCATGCGGATAACAGTCGCGGTCGATTCCTGACATTTACAACCAACCACCCCAAGAATCCCTGCCTCGTCATTTACGAGGAAACATTCCAACAATCAATCAAATTAGGAACCCAACTTTCCTCCATTAGGTATACCTAATTTACTCTTATATAAATTACTTGCCCAAACTAAACTGTTATTATTAATTATATTCATACCGAAAGTATGAATTTCCACTATTGTAATTCGAAAGTGGCATTTACAATGAAACATAATAAGGAGGGAAATGTGTAAAAATATTAAGAATTGTACAACCTTTTATTCAGACACATAACAATCTATTACAATCATTCTTAGAATGTCAAAAAATGATTAGTAACTGTAAAATTCTGATTCGTATGGCAATTAAAAATGTCGAGGCAACAACATGTATTCGACCTTGAATTTTCAATTCACAATTATAATTTCATATCAAGTATCCACTGAAAAAGTATTTTGTATCACACAAAAGTATCTTGTATCACAAAATGTCCTATTTAACAGTAAGGAACCGTACCAACAGAACTTGTTTACTCTTTGCACAGCATATGTACATCATCATCTACTTGTTCTGCATGTTCCACACTTATAATTTATATTTCTTCATCAGCAAGCATGGACTACTTCGCGTCTAGCGTACAAGTCCTCAGACTTCGAACACAGTCGAAGCTAAGACAAAAGTTACAATTACGACTTTGGGACTACAGATGTGAACACTTGAAGTGGTCAAGCATAACGTATTTCACCGTGGACCGGTTTCTGTCAAATCCTATTAATAAATTCCAATTTAGATGAGTAGCTTCTTCGATGGGACTGGGTACGAGTATCCGTCATCATGTCCCAGTTGGGTGTCAGCGTACGGAACACCATGGGAGCTGCTTGCCAGGTTAACCGATTCCAAGGACAGACCTGAAGAGTATCCACCGTGGCCGCTTGCGATAGGGGCCCCATAAGATTGACTGGGTAGACTGAGGGCGCTCAGTGAAAGTCCAGCGGAGTATCCACCGTCAGCGATACCGCTGGCTGGAACTCCATAAGACTTGCTCGGCAAGCTGACATGTCCAAGGGAGATATCGGCAGACGGTATACTTGCAGATCCCAGAGAAAGTGAACTACTGTAACCGGAACTGACTGTAGCAGGGGCGGCGTAGAGTGGCGTGTGCACTGGAGCAGGGGCGGAGTAGATTGGTGCGTGCACTGGAGCAGGGGCGGAGTAGAGCGGTGTGTGGACTGGAGCAGGAACACCGTAAGTTGACGCTGGCAATGGAGCGGGGACGCCATAAGTTGGCGCTGGGACACTATAAGACGGCACTGGTGCAGGGACACTGTAAGATGGCACTGGTGCTGCAGCAAAGTTCAATGAGTGGACTGACACTGGAGATGGGACGCCGTATGTTGAAGTAGGAATGTGAGCAGACAAAGACGATGCTGGGACACCATAAGTTGGCGCTGGAGCGGAGTACACTGGAGCGTGCGGTAAGACTCCCACTGAGGGTCCAGGTGGAAGGTATTGGGATGAGAATCCACCACTGAGACCTCCAAGACCAATACCGGATCCTACTCCGTGAGACAAGCCCAGGCCCTGGCCTCCGAGGACGCCGCGCTTCTGATAGGTCTTTACACCCGCATTCGCACCAGCGGCGAGCGCCGAGACCAGAAGTACAGAAACCTGAGTGAAGAAAAGCGTTGATGATAGTGACACTTGAACGATAAACACAAGGTGAAACGATTCAACGTGGTTGTTTTGATTAATTACAAGTTTCACTTTAAACGATTTCTTTTTAGTTTATAACTGATTATAAGAGGCAATGGTTGTTTTGAATTGGATGTTAGTTTTAGTGAAGAATTTTGAAGAGATTGCAATCAGGCGTAATTTTTTTAATAATATCTAATTGCAAACAGTAATAAATGAGTGTAGAAGATATTAACAATTAACACCTCTGGTGTAGGTATACACGATTTACTGAATTTTTTAAACTTAGGTAGTGGAACTACTACTTACTACGAAGCTCCTCATGGTGTCTGTTCGGTAAGGAGTAGAATTGGAGTGTGGCTTAAACGGAAGATTCGGCGGTTTTTATACGGCGAGGCCCCAAATGTCCTTTCACCAGAAAGATGCAAGGTCCCCCAAACTTTTCTATTAGCGCAAGGGAGCACATGGTAAAATCGTTCAGAAGCGTATTATATTCGTCATATTTCATTTCAAGTGGGGAAGGTCTATGGCTTCATTAGTCAAATACCATATCCTTAAGATATTTATCAGAAACTATATAAAAAATTAAAAGAATTTACGAATGGATATTCTTCTTTTGTTTAGTAATGACTATTTCATTTTTGGACCATTTTGAATATAAGACTTTTTATTCATAATTTCATTACTGTCGTAATTATTGCTTCGCAAAAAATATTTTATAATTCTGTGGCATGTATGTAATAAATATTATTATATAATAGATTAAAAGGAATTACGAGTGAATATTTTTCTTTTGTTTAATAATGGCTATTTTGTTTTTGGACCATTTTGAATATAAGACTTTTCGTTTAGAATTTCATTACTGTCGTAATTGTATTTCGCAAAAATATTTTATAATTTTGTGGCATGTATGGAATAAATAATACTTGAAGTAGAAAATGTATCTACTGTATGTTTCTACCTGTAAATTTTAATTCAGTATTAAGTTCTGTAAATTGGACAACTGTGCATAAACCGATCAATATCATCGATAATGGCATTGCCACATGGATGTTTGGAAACGTCAGTTACATGTGCCATAATTGCCTAGCGATTCAAACGCTTTGTTGTGTTAGGAGTAAAATAAATGGAAATGTTTGCTTTCGGAATGGAACGTACCAAACTGTCTAATTCTAGGAAGCGGATAAATGAAAATTAAATACGTTCTAGTATGTTTAGTTAGTAATAGGTAGGTTGTACATATCGTCTCTTAAATTGTTTTTAATTCAGTATTATTATAATGACAATGAAAGAATTTAAAAGATTTTTATTATTGTTCTACCATTCTGGAGACTATTCCTGGCAGGCCTTTATATGTTTAATGAAAATCTGCCTGTAGTATAATTATATAATACAGGCATATTTCTTATTAATAAGTGTACCTATTCTATAATGAAAGTTTTCCAAGAAAACTTTATTACAGCTGCAATTAAATGTATTAACATAAGTTAATTCACACCTTGTTAACGAATCAGTCGTTAATAATTCTTTATACTCAACACCCACACAATTGGTTACTGCAACCATCATGTCCCATGCTAATGTGGGATGTGCCAGAAACATTGACATAATTTTTGTTCTTTTCCTCTAACCTTTACGAGGATTGATGAAAAAGCGTAAAAACGTGTTGACCGTGTCAGTAGACCACTTAATATGTCTCCAGACGATTGCGTTACCATATAATAAGATGAATCTGAATGCCCACAACTAGAAATATACGTTTTAGTAAACTTATGCAAATCTGCTGCCCACAGAAAGTTCCATGCGCTCTACGTAACGCGTATAATTATGTATTCATGCCGTAGTATCAAGCGTGTGTGCGTGTGGTTTTGTTATATAAATGCAAAAGTCATAAAAACGAGAGATTTCGCTCTCGCCTTTTTCGTGAAGAATTTATGATGGAGTCAAAGCACTGCGAGCGGCAAAATTCTTTGGCTGAATGCTCCTTTCTCGCACACGTGCCGATCCAGAGTGAGAGCCACTTGAATGTTACTCAATGTCAAAGACGCTACTTGCGGAGGAGCACCCCGGGAGTGAAATTTTTTCTTTTTCCCAAAATAGCAACAATTTATAAAGCGTTAAAGAATGTCACATGCATACGTTTTTTTTTCATTCTGGTTGAAGACGGAAAAACATCCGTTTAAAGTTTGCCGAACGATATAATCTATAATTTATTAATCCCAAAAAATATGTCGAATCGAAAAGTATTTTTAGAGGAAGTTATTGTATTTTAAGTAGAAGTCATTTTAAATGTAGATTTATATGGAAACAGAAAAATTTCATGACTAATAATTATCAATAAATTCTTCCGTCATTCATATTTTTTATTAAAATAAGAAGAATCGTATTCAGGAGGACGTTCAAGCTAATATTGCATTCTTTTTAATAATATTTGTATTATTTCACTAATTTAAACTAAAACAATTTCGTTCTTTGAATTTTCCCTCGCCATACTTCATTAATCTTCCTCGGTAATTGACTGCTTATACTGAAAATTAGGTAGCATTTTAAAAAGTATTTATAATTCCATTTTAAGTAATTCACACCAAAGTGGTTGCAAGTGAAATAAAACATCAAATGTAACACGAATGCTGAAGAAATAAAGCAGCTTCATTTGAATAGCCAACGAATTACATACAAACATTTTCTTTCGAGCCTTGAGGTACATTAAATATTTGACATCTCATGCAATGACGAGGATCAAGTGGGTAGGCTACACAGTGAGTCACTATACACAGTAAATATACATGTCTGTCTATAATATAATTTAAATATGTAGTCCTGAAGGACGAATTGTGTTAATAAACACAACTTTTTCAATTCCAAGATCCTTTTTCATAGGATTATTTAGGTCATCAGCAATTTTTCTGGGGGTCTAGATATCGTTCTTGAGACGAATTCATTGCTATACAGCAGTGATTCCCAACCTGTGGGTCGCGAAGAGTTTTCTGGGTGGTCGCAAAGCTGTTTTTTCTTAATATTATTACGTTAGAATTATATTCTGAAATACCTATTTTTAATGTGCTTTCTTTGCCTTATTAAATTTACCTTACCTGATAGGAAGGGAGGGGGGGGGGCGTTGATTATTTAAATATTGTAAAAGAGGATCACGATTCAAAAAATTTGGGAAACACTGCCACATAACGATAGGGCTTTCGAACAACCTTGCGCGGACAACTTTAAAATCAGACAACAAAAACTTTTAAATGTGAATGCAATTTTATCAAGTTCTCAAATTTGACCTGTAATAGAATGGAATGACTGGAATGGAATGAATGGAATTTTAGCAACATACTATTTGCAAGGATTATTGGTAATTAACTCGAGTATTTCATACAAGTTATATGCGATGTTAATTAATCAATTTATCGATAAGCGTTTCACTGCATGTCACGCGAAGGCAGATAAGGTCGATATGGTCTTGATTTACGGAGAAAGTTCGCAGTGTTTGACAGTACCAATTCGAGTTCAGTTTAATGGGAGGTAATAATCAACATTCCTTATATGAATACAGCACGTTGGAAAATGTACGCTGATGTATTTTATTACAGCTGAAACATGAAAGGTCAAAAAGGCTAAATATTCATATTAAAAGCTTCCTCTTACGGTTTTAAGCTTGCAATGAGATCAAGGTTATTTCATGACTATGTCATGCAATTCATTTGATGTGGAAGAATATTAATGACCTTGATAACTCTGACGAAAATGACAGTAATGCAAAATATTAGGTATCTACATTATGGTTGTCCACCAAGGCCATTTAGATTATGTACTTCACATTGTTTTACATTTACAAAGTCAAAATTATTTTTTTTTAAATTCCTTGGTTTAGAAGGGTGTACAGACTTACATTTTTTTCAAAATTTGCAAGGTCACCTTCAGTTATACTAATATAATCCCCAATACAATTGAAATAGAGGGTAACTATATTTTAAATACAGTACTCTCATGCAGTTGTCGCATTCATTCTACATAGAAGATGTAATCATTAAGTTGCATTAACTTATTAATGAAAACAATTTGTATGATTAAAAAGCACGTTCCACGAAAAATTCGTGAGTATAAGATGCTTTCTAATTTGTCAGAAGTACTGTAGAGATGAATCATAATTTCAAGGCCATAATACTTCATCTAAGTATGCGTTAGGTTAGAAGTGGCCTGACATCCAAGGTACAATCTCTTTCCAATTCTATTTATTATTGTCTGTGAAGTCTTTGAAGGCTTTTATGTTCTTCAAAAGTATTTTAATATAGACGGCATATTAATTGGGAGTTTAGTTTTACACGTAAAATTCTAACAGTGATTTGCCCCTTGTCATTGCACAACCTATGTTTCTTTTATTACGATTATCATAGGTCTCCTCGTTTCACTTACACAATCCGAAAGAAGCAATATGACGGTAAGAACATTACGTTCGTATGATGTCACAAAGTGTGATGTCATAACACGACCCACAACGACATGAAATTGAAATGGCCTTGAACATGAAAAGGCAATGTATATAACATCATTCTTTAAGTGCTTCTTCACTGACCTCATAATTCATTGAACTTTTATTTTGCTTGCAATATTTTCGACTCATTTTTAAGTCAGTATCGATTTAAATTTAGTAGAGATGGCGTGCTATATAACGATACAATTATGAATTCAATACGTGACACATTACGTGAACAGATTAAAAATTTGTAAAAGATAATATATAGTTTCGACGTTTCAGAGAGGAAGGTTGAATAAAGTTTTATAGTACTGAAATTCTAGAAATAAATGTAACATAGTTTTCACTAGAAAAATATTTTTAATTACACGAAATCGATACGAGAATGTGATTCCATTCTCATGGTAAGATATCCTAAATGATTTCGAGTTTATCGTACAATTTATCCACTTTGTCTTGCATTATCTGAGCTTTCGTTGCATTTTGCTACTATAACAAGCTTACACAGTTCCATTTAGTACTTGAGTCACGTATCTTCTTCCGTCTTCGTACACAAGACTCGCGTGCATCAACCTCTTCTGACACCTCCATGCCCTGAAACTTTGCTCGATGCTTTGCAATGCACCAGGATCTTCAGAAAGTTGACGTCTCGTTAAGTCAATTTCCACCCGATTATAAAGTTGTTAGCTGAAACACTGATGTCAGAATTTTACTGTTTACAATGATTACAAGTAAAAATATACATAGATAACGATCCAGGTGTACGAACTACTTTTAACGAGAACAACACGTACTTTCAGTTCATGTCGAACTAAACTGTTCTCTCCATTACACAAGCACATGGGATTCGAGTGTGGTAATCGATGCTTATCGTCGCGATACTGCGGCAACATGTAGTACCCACGTTCGACAATGAATTACTCAAAGCGTCACTTGTCTCTATTCGGAACCACGAATTCCCTACAAAATCCACGTTACTCAATTTCGACGAATCCCGAACAATTTCGATGTAGCAAGCCTGCAACTCGTACAGAAATGTTTTGCAACATCTTCATTGCTTGTTACTCATGCAGAATATAGAATTTCATCAACACAGCGCAAATACTAAACATGAAAACGCTTTGGACGTTTCAGAGGAGTAACCACGATTTCTTTTTAAATTTCTAAAAATAAAAATATTAAACCCCCATTCAACTCACCCTGACAATTTAACTTTCCCGCGTAATCTCGAATCTACTAACTAATCTCAAACAGATTAATTAAAGTGAAACAATATTCGTGCCGGAACAATAAGGTATCCCCGCAGAATCGATAGGAAAATTTTCGCGGCGTTATCTTAATACGATTTTCTAATTAAAAGCTTTTAAAGAATTCCAGCTCGCTGGCGCCGCGAAGATTTAACTTGGCCATTCTTTATATTTCGGTGTTCGCGGAATGAACGGCGGCAAAAAGAGCAGAAAGTGGATTGAGATGTATTCCCATAGAAACGTGCAAAGCACGGTCGATGCAGATGGAGGAGAAGGGGAAGAGCTAATGTCAGAGATTAGAGGTAATCCGTTCTGGCTGGCAATCGCCGTGGAGGACCCTCGTTCGCAGTTTCGATTTAGATACTGCAGCCACTGTCGCAGACCTGGCCTCCTTTTTTCACCTTCCCCGACCTCCCTTCCGTCCTCCCTTTTTCTCGGCAGGATATATTAGAAGGAATTATGGAGAACGTTTCAAGTGACGCGGGCATTAAGGCTACGCAAGCTGTTAAGTTCCCGTTGCCGGGCGGTAATTACACTAATTACTGAGTCGTTAAGATTCTTTGCAAATACCGGGTTTTTGTTTCTTTTTCCCCCGCGGTCTTTGGGAAAAACTTGCAGGAACAAGTTCGCGAGGAACTGTCCCACTCCGTGGATACTTTTTTCCCGCCTCCGCCTTGTTTTGCACCTATTCACCGTGATCCTGAATTCAACCGCCGCGACGTACGGGGGCCTTGGAGCGATTAAATTGCTGTGAATCCTTGTTAACGAGACACGTTTTTGGGGCGACCCTGTATTTTACGATGGAAATGTGTGAAACTGGGATGGTGAAACGCTTGATAAAAGTTCCGGCTTCGTATTTAATGTTTTTAGAAGATGTGTGATAAAATAAAATGTATGTTTAATGTGATTTCACAAATTATAAAGTATTAAGGATTAAGAACAGTGGAATTATTGCTCAGGTAGAAAGTATTTATCGGGAAGCCAAAAAGATGTGATATTTGGGAATTTTTTCTCAGAAACTATAATACTTTATTCCAGAAACTTTTTTGTTTGAAAGATGGTATATTTAGCTATGTCTCTGAATTTTGGCGTTAAAAAATGTTTACTAATAACAAAGTTATTTACAATCTCCTAAATGTCCTGCTCCGAAAATCCACATTTTACGTTTGAACATTTGCATTCTTAAATTAATTATATTTCGAAAAACCCTTCGTCTAGAGACTAGATAATTTAATATATTAACTAACTTTTTTTAATTTTCTTTTAGTATCTTTTAAGAAGAGTTAACCAATGAGTTACTGAACATGGACCATAGATTGATTACCGATGAAGTATTCATAGATCGTAGGACCTACCAAGTCGACAATTGTTTTTAACGAATGCAACAGCATTTACAAGAGAAAGTGTCCAGCTCTTGGAAGCAGATGCCTCAGGGCACAAATTCAAATTTAGCATGCTTTTGGAGGGGAAGCGAGACAAGAAACCACATTGCACGCACACTTCTGTATTGTCCCATTCTAGAGGTATTCGACCGCTTCTACCTTTCGGCCTATCCTCTTACGTCACTTCATCGACTGTAGACGGGAAACTGTAATATTACTAAATAGTAGGTTGGGTCAGAGTGTGATGCAACGAAAGTAGCGTACACCATTTATCACATCGTGAACACTTGTTAAAAAATTTGTGCTTCGTATTCTACGTTCGTGGAATATACCTACTTGTTCTGTTTTGCACCCTAAATTACATTTTGAAGTGATAAATGCATTCGCGAATTGATTTTGTATAAATCCACGAAATAAATATTTTCTATGATTATTTATATATTTTCTGTAGCGTCAATAATTATTTCTTATTATTTCAGTGCACACATTTTCAAGTACAGTAAGTCGCAAAAAGTCTATACACATCTATCTGGATCAGAATTACTGAAACTATGGTATTTTTTTATAATATTTCAAAATTTCAGATTTTTAGTATTCCGCTGAAAATAATGTCCCAATTTATTACAATGTATGTAAACTATGATACTTGTGTATTCAGAATATTCAGCTTTCAGATCACAGAAACGTTGCAATCGTTCCGTCTGTAAAAATAAAGACGGTTTCACATTTGTCAGTTGCATCGATTTTATGTTACCAAAAATGTCGCAATACTTATAAGGATTACAATTGATTATTCATGTCTTTCGCGTGACGAACCTTGCATATTTGCAAATTGAGCGCTAACCTGTTTAGTGAAAGCAGAAGGCGAAATAAGATATGGAGGTCTAATAGCTGAATTTTTTATGTTGAGTAGGTTGCGAAAGGATCAGTATTTAATATTCGCGTGCAAAATTGAAACTCTGACGTGACGCAAACCTCTGCCTCCACCTTTGAAAATAGCCATTTTCTATTTTCGACTCTATTCTATTTAGTCAGTACTGTATATTCCTAAATTTTTTGTCCCCTACCTCAGATCGTTCCGCATTTATTGAAAAAACAGAGAAATTCCATGAATCACCGTGAGATTGGCAAACTTTTTTGTGCGATTGCAGCGTGAACATTGTTTTACGATGTTCGGGATGGTAAAAGGAGGCAAACAGCCATAGAAACGCGACGGGTCTCGGCAGAACGAGGAAAGTCGATTTTCTTAGCGGAATAAAAAGTTTGCCCGCGAAGTTGCTCGCATCGGGATCCATTCTCACGCCGGTCCTTGTGCCCGTGACGTAGTACGCAAATTGCGACTACCGACAATCAAACTTATCTGCGGCAAAGTCGCGAAGTCGCGAGACTTCCGACAAAACGGCCCCGAGTATGTGCAGACCCTGCGAATGTGGCTGCGCGCTGAAACACAATGCGAGCAAATAGAAGTGCTGGCAGTTCTGAAAAATTTCTTGCCGGGATGGGTTCGCACAAAAAGTTTCTCTGACAAACAAACGCTGAGTGAATTTGTGATTACCCTTTCCACGAGCGACATTATGTAGCTGGAGCAATAGTGAGCTATTGTAAAATTCCGTTGGATGTCTGAGAAAAGGAAATCAGTGGCTTACTGCACAAATATTGTATGTACACTTTTTGTGAAATTGTGGAATGGTGTATATCTTTAATTACAAAGTACCCTTGTATCTGCTCTCCACAATTTGCCTCCACTCAAAATTTTCCGCTTCCCAAAATTCGTTGCTCCCCAAAATTTGCTGCTCTCAAAATTTGTCGCTCCCAAAAATTTGCTGCTACAAAAATTTGTCGCTAGAGTCAGAAGCTTATCGCCCCTATCGCTACATATCACCAAAGTTTTATCATTTTTTGAATTTCCGAGTTAGGGATCTTCCCTTGTGAATAAAGAATTGTATTTAAAATGGATGCAATTGTTCTTATCTCTTTTGGTAGATAATACAAAAGATAGTAGACACAACTGACTGGGTAGGTACTACAAATATGTACTATCATTTTCGCATGCGAAAGTGGCGCCACCTAGTAATTCTCCAGAAATAGCCGTTGCCACTGTTTTCGCTCTGGTTTTTATCAGGCCTTCTTCAGATCTTTCTTTCTGTCCGGTGGGGGCGGCGGAAAGTTTCCGTAAATTGCCAACGATTCGTGAAATTGCTCCATAACTGAAATGAATTCTGAGGAAGGAATGGAAGAACAAGACGTAAAATGCGACTCGCAAATTCACATTGGGTGGTAACCGCATTAAACCCTTCGGAGTCGAGACTGCGAGTAAAAGAAACTCCAAAGGGCGAGTGTGCCCACAATTATCGTGTAGAGTTTGGTAACTAATTAATAATAACGTAGTTTAAAACATCCCACTTTGAGTACTTTGGAGAATTTCTGAAAGTGGGCATTTAAAAATGAAATAAAAATATACATTAAGTGAAACAAGTTCCAATGAAATATATTGTTAACGTTCTACCCATTTGCTTATCATAAAAGAAAGTGAGTGGAACAAATCGATAGATTTATTAAATGTGGAATTGCATAAATTAAAGAATTTTGACTATTACAGGAAAAAGTGGGCGCCAAAGAATCGCTACAGAGTGGGTAACTTTCAAAATCCGGATTACTGAATGATTTTGGTCTGAAATACATATAGTACATATTTAAATGCAGTCATGTATCTAAAATATTATAACTAAAAATTTCAGTAGGTCCTTTATTTTACAATGAAAATGGTTCATGACATTCTGGTCACCATCTCTTACGAATCATTAATTCATGTTTCGAATGGTATGTGATCTGAGAGGATTTTTCGGCTTCTAGAAGTAAGGAAATGTCTGCACGTTGTTTGATATATTACAGCGCGAAAAAAGGCCAAGGAAAGTTCAGTTTTGGATTGGGAAGGTGGGATAAAAAGAGGACGTGAAGGGGAAGGGATGAACAATCTCCACTTTGCGGTTCACGTAGAGGGTCCTTGGAAGAATTTCGTCGCAGTAAAACCATCGTAGTTGACGGAGCGTTACCCCTCGGAACGAGACGCTTAAAACACTTTGTCTCCTTACCTTCTCGAAAAATTTCTTCCCCTACCAGATAAGGAACGCTGATGAACACGGAACAGACCGCTGACGAATGTCTCTTTGACAATTTCAGCGGATTTTCCTTTGTACGGGGCAAGGGAAAAAGAAGGTTTCACACAATGGTGTCTCAAAGTAACCGAACTGAAGATTCTTAAAGTCTTTGACACCGAATTACTTCGACAGATAACTAAACGTCTCCAAAAGTTTGTTGCGTATACAAACCAAGTGTTACACGAGAGGTATATAAATATATGGTATATGAAATTTGGAAGGATCGACAAAGTGATGGCAAAATGTTAAATTAGTGTTAGTGCACACAGTTCTACTTTCATTGGAATACACATAGAACACAAATGAAGTAAGTACACGGGAAGTAGTGAAGCAAAGAGGCGATAAGGAGGTCACAGGGCTTGTCTTATCAGCGCCTTATGTGATACAACCTGACATGGGCCACCTCGAAGTGCTTTTTGTATGAACGATCCATACAACGGCCCATATGTGGCGTTCAATGTTGTGCACGCCAATGTATCTAACCTCTATCCATTTACTTACCTATATACAAACTCTTACGATCTTGAAACGCCTTTATAATATTTTAGCCAGCGACTTCAGAAGATGAGCACCTTGGGACGAGAATGGCTTTATGCTGCAGTTGCGAACAGCCCTGTTTAATGTCAAGTGAAATGTTACATTTGGTAACGACTTACAGGGGAAGATCCCGAACCCGGAGTTTCAAAAAATTCTGAAACTTTGTGGATATTTAGGGGATTTCCTCCTGATTACAAGGCAACTTTTGTTTGCTGCCTAAATTCACTCTAAGGGGGTGAAATTAACCCCTGAAGATTCGGTTATTTGCTGATTTTATTTTGTAACTCGCAATCTGTAAGGGATAGAAAAAAAGTTTCAAAACAAAAGTTACCTCCTTTAATTAGATCTAACTGCATATAGAATACTTATTACACATTTATTTATTTTACTATTTTGTAAATTTTTGCCTTGAAAAAATTAAACACATTAACAGAATGTTTCTATGTTTATATTTCACCTCTTTTGGGGAAACGGGTATCACAGTGTTAAGCTAGTGATTTAAAATTATTCCACCACCAAAAGCTTATGTGCTTTTTACAGCGAATCAAGCTAACTGAACATCTATATTAGTGAAAAATGTATTCGCTGAATGTAAATAGAGCGATGCGGACCATAGAATGTAAACCCGTTTTCATAAATCGAAGGTAGACGCTTACCATGAGAAATTCGTAAAGATAACAGTGCCGCAATTTGTTTACCCGCGCCCTAGTTTGAAATCGTGCTTGAATCAATGATCGTGCTTTGACACATTGAGGCTTTATGGCCGTGAAAAATCAATACTCGCTATTTCCAAGATTTACATTTCGCGAAACGGCTTCAATGAATAGCGAGGTGGCATCAAGCCGCAGTATAAAAATATACCGTCATTCTATTCCAACACTATTCGTCTGCTGATGATTTTCCAAAATCTATGAAATTGGTTATTTGACAACGTAGAAGAAAAATCATGGATTATAATATACTTATGTAAGCATTAAAAATATGTATGAAATGACTAGTGCAAAATTGCGATTAGCAAATGAGAAAATATGTTAACAAAAATTAAATATTCAGTGTTCGATTGAGTTATACACTACGATAAATAATTAGCCGGATCGAAAGTTTAAAAATCTGCTAATGTCCTAGCATTTAATACTAAAAAAAGGTAAAGTATTTTAATAAGCTAAAAATTCTTCAAAACGTCTGTGATTCGAGAGTTACCGTTGGCCCAAATATTTCGGAATTTTGAACCTAGAACATGTATTTCCTTTTTCCTTCTTCTTCCTCAAACTTATAAAGTGTAATTCGCTTAAATTGCAGCAATCCTGAGAGGAAATCTTGAAGGAACTATTTAATTTTAATTGAAGTGCTTTGGCAGTTTGCCAAATGTTTCATACTCCAACATATCTATTCTTCGTCTCCAACTAAACCAATATATCTCAATCTGAAGTTCTTGTAATTTATTTACATTAATATAACACACATCTGTACCATTTACCTACATTCAGTAAACATATGAGGCATTGAGTGCAAAAAACGGAGTAACCCAAATTTTTTGCGAAATTGAGTTACCTAGAAGGAGTAATATATTCCATTAGGCTACTAATCATCTAAAATAGTCAAAATTATTTTTTATTCAATGCGGGTTAGTCCGTTTCCCTCCCAATGCCTCATACAATATACTCACAAACCTACTAGCACGTGAAAAAAAAAAGATATCAAGTTTCATTTCATTTTGGTACGTTGGTGAAATCCTATTTGCTATCCTTGTCCTAGACAGTCATTCACTCCAGCCACTGATCGTGTCCAGGTCTTGTCAACTTTTTTTTTATAGAAATAAAAATAAAGGAGCGCACACCAATAATACGCCACGAGGGCAGTGTCGTAAAAGCGACGGAATAAAATCTGAAGCATAAAGCGAAGGATACACTGGGGCCAGTGGCGAGGCGATCGGTTCAGCGTTTTCTTATTCCTCCTGGCGTCGAGGACCGTTGGAGCGTCACGTTAGGAAGGTCTCAAGGAAGTAGCGTCTCGTGAAGGAAGGAGCATCCTAGTGGCAGTCTGCGGCTTGCAATCGATGCTCCACCGTCATCCTGAATAAGATCGCCAAATTTACGGCCTACTTTCTCCGATATAGCAAGCCATCACGACGTCCGTGGACGCCAGTTCGATTGCTTTCTCATTCGAATCGCCCCACCCACGGAACCTCCATTGCGGAATCATTCGACCCGTTAATACTGCACCCGCCACTCGATATTGGCGTTCATATGAGTTTTCGGTATATACATCTGCTACTCTACAAGAGAGTATAGTAGTTATCGATGTTTAATCTTTTATCCCCGGGCAAAGAATGACTTCACTTAGGTCTCATAGAGTAATTCCGGGGGAGATAGTCATACTTTCGTTGGGTGTCTGCTATAGCCAACCTACATGAAACAAAGCAACGAGCATGACATAAAACAAATGGAATGAAATAAATAAATTATTTCTTCGTCTTATCAAGATTTACATTATTCTACACATATCATAACAACTAATCAGAGTTACAAACCTGACCATTTTATTATCTAAAATTTCTACTCCCCAGTAGTTCCTACAATAATAACTACCTATACCACAATCATACAAACACCTATATCGAACGAATACGAATGACGCTTTCATATTCTCTCCATCCCAAGAATCAGATAAACGGTTAAGCGTCACCAAATATTTTCGTGCTGTTGTACAAACACGCGCGGAGTACGATTTAATCGCGTAAGTATCTTAATCGGTGCAGTCGGCAAGCAGACAAATAGTGGCCACAGGCTATTGGCGAGCGGGCTTGCGGCAAAGCTCCAATATAACTCAGACCACCTGATAGTTTCATTACTCCAGTAAATTCGCCGCCCGTGGCGAGCCTCTTATACATCCTTCTTCCCCTGTACATGTGTACACGCCTGGCTGTGTTAGACGCGGTGCACGGCTGTGCCCGCGATATACGTGAAAGGGAGGAAAAGGAAAATATCATAGTAAGGAATAGTTTACATCGACGTATGGCGGTAGCCTTAAGTGTACCAAATCGATAGAGATCGGTGGACGGTCTGGAAAGGGAGAACGAACTACGCCATTTATTCTATGGAAAGCAAAGCTGGGAGAAGTACCTAGGAACATTACATTCCTCGCGCTCGATCCACTCTGCAGCAAAAAATATCGCAGTCCAATAACGCGATAATCTTCCAAGAGTGGTGATACTCAAATTCCTGTGAAATATGCTTTGTCGATAATCCTTTCGTTTCAGTACCTCTTCGTGCCCCGTAAGAATTTAATGCATGCATACAGCTAGGTTTCGTATCGCCTGGCAAAAATTCAAACGGAATTGACGTCGACGATATGCTTTATAGGAATTGTCTTTTTAAACGATTTTATGTACCTTCACTAGTCAGCTACAAACAGTTCAATTTTCCTAGATTTTTAGTTGTAGAATTGAAACACTAAAAAGTATATAATAAAAAACACATATAAAAATATTTTAAGTTAACGGATTTTATATAATTTGATAAAAATACATATTTTAGGTTATTTTAATTTTTATTAAATACTTGTGTTTCAACTTGCAATTACCGATTCTCTGACGAGTGAGAATTACTTGACTTCTTTGGTCTTTGAGATGTGGGTGTGGGGTTTCAAATATAGTCTTCCTATCATCTGAAAGTTTTTGTGTTTTCGATTAAATTAATTTGATGTTCCAATATTCTTTAGATATTCTTAGATATTTTGTTACGTCGTGGTGAGAAATTGTAAAGTTTCCTGTGTACTTCTACTACTGACCGATTTCTACACCTTTCTTAATTACCTAGCTCAGAGTTTTAGTGTATGTATTCTCAATTCAGGGTAAACACGAATACCCTTGTCGAGCGCAGCGTTGAGTAATCAGTATTATTTGGGTCGTGATAGCGAGAGGGACTCTCTCGAAGGACATTCGCCGTGACTCGTGCCTAGATTGAGGACTCCATTTGGTTTTAATTGGTAGCACACAAGGCTGATGAGTATTATTAGCGATTTCTAAGAATTCTGTTATTTATAATCTCTTTCATAACTTACTATTTCTTCAAAAGTACAAATTACCATGTTGAACATGTTTAAAGATGGCTTCTGAGATAATTTTTTTACTAGAGATTGCTGGCAACACAAACTGAATTCTCTTTATAAATATTGCTATTGAGGTTTAACGAAGATATTTTTATGAACGTCCAGTGATTCACAATATTGGAAATATTTATTCCATCACTCCAATATTTATCGTGTATTCACTTCCACCTTATTCAGAATTAATATTTGGAAAGTACTTTTATTGATAAATATTATTGACAAGTAGGCATATAGTGTCCGATATGGTTGCAATAAGTTGAATACCAACTACTTTATAAATCATGTAGTTATGAAGATTGTTTCACAAAACGTCAATTTGAATATTTTTAGCACCCACAGTAGATTCGAATACATATCTATAATGTACTACAATATGCAAATACTACTTTCACCTTTTCCTGTACCTGCATATTTGCATAAAAAGTGAATAGAGTTTCATATCGAAAATGAGAAATTTGTGAAATTCTCTGACAGTCATGATTTCGATGTATATCTGCCACATAATACCGCGCATTAACCGGTCTATAAAGGCGAATATTCTTATCGATTTATTCAGGTGAATAAAATTTTGACATTATCTAATATTTATGGCAAAAATTAATGCTACCAAACGTTTCCTTATCGCGATGGAATAAATTAAATATATTGGAGTGTGTAACCCCATTCCACGCTCAATCCCAGAAACTCACCGAATATGGCACAGTTTCTAAACAATTCCTGATATCAAATCAGTGCCGTTCTGAAAATTGTTTCACACGTGGACACGGCCGTTTGCCAAATTTTGCACGAATCTGAAAGCTCGCACGGGACCACCTTCGCCGCGCAGGACTCGAGGGCCTCGGGGGGATAATGTTAGGGGGCGAATCTATTTTGATGCGGCTTCGTAAAAACCAGTTCCCTTCGCGTTCATCCCGGCGGCTGGCCCTAAAAATCGCTGAAAAGTTTGCAGGTCGGCGCGCTCCCAAGTATATATTTTATTTATCAGTAGCCGCGAATGTAAACACGCGCTTTTAACGTGCGGCCAGTGTCCACGACGAGGCGTAAATACACCAGCTGACGTACTGCGGGGGAACTTGATGAAAATATGAATGGCCGACGGTTTATTTTTATTAGAACTCCTTCTTTCATGCGGTGTGCGCGCGATCCTCTCGCCCGGCCTTCGCCCGCCAGACGAAAGGCGCGCTTTTCCATCAGAAAATATTCCGCCGTTTGATGTTCGAAGGCACTTCGTCTGTGGAACGACATTACGGGAATAGGGGTTATATGCCGACCAGGAATACGTCGTTTACCACCTGCAACCCCATATACCGAAGTGGTTTGTTTGTGTACGCGGCTACTCTTTCTCGGCTGTTCCGCGACGTAGACGCGGAACAGCCGATACTGCTTCCAATGGATTCGTATCCCTTATCGCGCCGCGATCCACTCAATTCTCGAAATTCTGCTCCGCTGTTAGTCTTTCGAGGGAATTTCAGTGGCGAGCCTGTTTCATAATCCTCTCACCGTGGCAGGTTAGTTTGAAAGGGTTTATAGTGCTGCGGACGAAGGGAAGAGGATCCGCTGAACTTTTGACGACTTTTCGGAATATTCTATACTTATTGCGTGACTGCGAAAAGTCAGGGTACAAAGAAAACTTGGGGTATGGAAATGTAAGCTATAGCTTTCAGATGGAAGAATATTAAGGGGAGAATGTGTGCTGTCGGTGTGAGAGATAAGTTTTCTTTTATTCTAGCGCAAAAACACTTTTGGTAGAAAGTTATGAAGCTTTATATGGATTTTACAGTCTTTTTTAATAACAAATTGTTGCTTATATTTTTAGATTAGGTATACTTTTATGGAAGTAGTAGACGCAGTTTATTTTTATTCAATTTTTTAATTAATTCTATTCTATTCTTTGAGTATCGAACAGAGGGCATTGACGAGCTATATGATTTATATTTTGGTATTCATCATTACAATTGCATCTACAACGATTAATAGTAACAGTAATCTTAGAGAGATAAGTTCTGATGGGGTTGCGAAGTACTTTATGCGGGGTTGTAATGCGCAGTCTAATCACAAAAAATGTCAACGCTTTTAATAGAGTAAGCAAGCCAGTAGATGGACAGTTTAGCTGATTCCAAAGTCATTTTTACAGTGTTCAAAGTGTGTATTATAATTTTTGGGAATCGATTGGACTGATACAGTTCGAACGGTCACTGTTAAAATTCGTCTGTGTCCATTTGACCCAGTGTGACCACCGCGAAACTTTGCAGAAGTGTGACCACGAAGGGTTAAATAAAAAAGGAACGGTAATGGATATGGCAACGAATCTACCACATACAGCCACATTCATACATGAAGAAATACTGTACAAGTTTGACAAACATTAATCAACTGTACCATCAGTTACAAAAGACATTTCATTCATTTAAAACACTATTCAAGTTTAACCACCACTAGCCATAGAAACTCATTTTACCCACTAAAAATAGTTCACTGAATTCCACCAGCAGCGAAATAATTCATCCAGCTGGGAATCATCTTCCGGCAAAGTATCCGCCATTGCGTTGAAAGTATGCAACTGCTAGGACGTGATAATGGCGCGTTAGTTTCCATGTGTTCGATTACTATACCATGATGAAAGTTCCTCGTAATTCGCACCTCCTTCTCGCAAAGCCAAGCAGCACTATTTCATAAAGATTTTAATGAGAGTACGTAATAAACGTCTATGAAATGCTCCGGACGGCCCTTGCTACCGGCGAGATTTATTTTATGGCTCTACTTTTCGACAACGACGTTAAATTCATTACCACGAACACTTGAACCGGGCGCGCGAATACGGCCATTTGCTGGGATTATTAGCGAAATTTCGTGTAATGTGCCAGGCTCAAAAACGATGCGCGCACGTGCTATCGCTCAGTGATATACCTCTGCTAATACGATTTTCGATACATCTATTAACCTTAGCCTCCTCCTAACGACTCTGCCATTTCCCGCAGCGAAACGTCCTATTTTTCCAATTAATGTGCGATCTTTGTTCCGTTAAATTATTAGCTAAATAATCATAATTGGTGATTCCGTTGTATCGCATTCGAGTATTTTAACGAGTTTATATGTTGCCTAATGTGTGTTGCGAATGGCGCTACTAACAAGCTATCACGCTGGGAATATTAAAACAATTAATGTAGGTTGATATATGAGTAAACGAAAACGTTGTGTGTAAATTGTTATTCTACTTTTGTATGATTATACTGGTTCAATGATAATGATGATAGAGAAATACTTGTAATATAATAAACTGTACATTTATCGATTTAGTGATTTTGTCATACGAAATGAATAAGTTATAGTTGTTAATAGTTTTAATATTCGAGTTTAGTTTGAGAGAAGAAAATTTCTATGATCAATGATTTTGTGCCAGAAATTGAATATTCCACAATGTTTCTCATTTACCAGACACCGGGCGTGGAATTTTTAACACCCCCAGACGTCGCTGACTGCTACACGGAAAGTTCGTGGAAACTTGGCGCAGTCGAAGCGTCGCTAGATACTCCAAATTGTAATGCTAATTAAAACCAAGTTTATGGTGTAATCACAGTTCGGATAAGCTAAAGTGACAGCTGTGACATCATATGTACGTTTTCCAAGATCTGCACAGACGTAGAACGACGGGCAAGAGCAGCAGTCGTCAGTGCCAATTTCTACCTCGGTATATCCGTTTCTATACGAAATAACGTAGGTACAAAAGAAACACAATTTTCTTATTAATATTTATTATCATTATTATAACGATTTTATCGGTTTATATCTAACAATCGGTTTTCGAATTTTATAAATTTATAAAAAAAGACGGTTTTTGAACCTGGTTTTTAAACCCGATTTTTGAAAACCGTCAAACCCTACGCTAGTTCAAAGCTGGGGGAGTCGTTTATAAGCATTCACAATGAATCTTAAGAGAAGGATTTGTGCAAATTCTCTTGCAAATTATTTATTTATAAACTGGAATGACAGCTTCTTCCAAAATAAATTTTAAGTTTATTATCTCCTAAGAGGGTATTAGAAGATACATTTTCGAAGGCGCACTTAATCTGTTAACTGGATCATTTCTCGATCTGAAACGTCTCCAGTATATTAAGGGACATTCCGAAATTTTCGTGACGCGCCAACTCATCGTTCCCAAAGCGGAGGAATTATAAAATGGCGAGTTCACTCCTCTTTCCCAATTAACAGGGTCACTGGTGCATCGACATACCCGGTTCGTCTCTGTAGGCAAAATTAGACAGCTGCCTAGACTGCCTAGAGCGAAAAGTTCACGAGGGGCGCAAAATGGTCTTTTCATTGTTGGCATTTTTTAAAATACAGTTTCAAATGAAATATTACAAGTTGTACTACAAGTGTTTGAACCTACGGATAAAAATTCAGAGCGAGGTCATTAAAAAGCTAAATAAATGTGTTATAAATAACGGACGTGATTTGGCAAGTGCGTCTGGGTCCCAAAGGGAGGCTCGCTTTAGGTCTGTGCATTGGCGAATATCAAAATTGAAACATTGTGCTTTTGTAACGAGTAGACAAAAATACATTCGATAAGCTAAAGGTTTTAAAGGGGTCGTCCTTAAATTACGCAACACTTTGAGTGGAGGGGGTTTGCGAATTTCTCACATTTTCTTACAAATGGAGGAGAGGGAGTCAGATAGCGTCTTACATAATATTTTTTTAACCTAATTTTCAATATGAGTAGCCTAAAAACGATGTTTCATCGCACAGGCGATACTGATTTAAATGAATTATATAAACCTTTAAAAGAATTTTAATTACTAAAAATTGCAGCGTGAAAAATATTACGTGAGGAAGGAGGTGGGAGGGTGTTGGAATGTAAAATCTTACGAATTCACATACTTGGGGTGGGAGAGGTAAGAAATCTGCAAATTTAAAGACGGCTGCAAAATTTGAATCTATTTTTAGAGGTGCTATTCTAATATTTGCAAAATACAAACGATTTTTTGTTACAAATCATTTTACTGACTAACCTAATCATATTCTTTTACTTCAACATGTTCAAATATATTACACAAAATTAACTTTTATCAGATGATGACCCTTTGCCATATTTTACTGAACGACGCTTCATTTATGGTTTTCATTCGATTCGCGATGCATTTTCAGCCATATAATTACGCGTGTATTCGCGTTACCTTTGAGCAAACCAATTTTCTCGTATGCATATCCACGCCGGAACCGTTTGTTTAGTTGAATCGTCACATACGTGCGAAGTCAAACAGAACGTTGCATTTGGTTACTGCGTTTCGCCGCAAATAATTTCCCGCTGATTTCGTATGCGCGTAAATAACGTTTCTGTCAACAAGAAAAACGTCGCGGAGCGTTTGCGATCTTCATGATGGGAATTGATCTGGCTGGGAATTTCAATAAATTCGTTGAAAGGAGGAAAAATTAATGATTGAGTAATCAAATACTTGGTGCAGAAATAAAATGAATGAGAAATGAATAATATATTTGAATAAAGAGAACGATGTTTTAATAAACTTAATAGAATGATATTTTACTTTCACGCCATACAATGACATACAAATCTTCTCAAAATATTTCTTCAACAACATTTAAACTGTTAGTGGTATCGAATACATTTCCACTTTTTTATGTAAACCTGATAAAGCGAAAGTGATATTTCTTTCTTGGCAGATCACTTTTATGCCAACTTGATTTCTTTTTAATAATGAGAATGTTTTGTTACATCATTGAAGCTTCAGACACCTTTATTTGACTTTTATTGCTACATATCTCGTGAGCAATTAGGTACCCACACTTATGACCGAACACGTATCAAATATTTTTCAGTTCTCCACCTTTTTACAACGTTTCATCAAAATCAATTTGGACTTCAGGACATCCGAACGCCTTGAAGTCCCGCCAGTCGCTCGCGCTATACAAAGAATTAGAAGAAAAGACCTAGCCAGGACGCAGCGAAAAAGAGCTGGCTGCACGTTAAGAAATTTTTCGTTTCACCTCGACGTTGGGGTAAATACGGAGCCCTGATTGTCTTCGGCGAGTACGCGTACAAAGCCGGCATAGAAATCACGAAATTATAAAGGACAAACCGTCGATTTTCTTTGAAAGCACGCCCGAGTGTTCCCTAAACGACAGGGTGGTATTTAATGTTTAAAAACGTAGCTTTCTCCGTTGCGTTGAAAAAAGCTCTCGCCGGTTCCTCTGAGTGGAAGGTAGGCTCGATGAACGGGGGGCTCTCTCTCTGGACGCACGTCCCATTCCTTGGCCAATGAAAGAGAGTAGCCGAAATGAAAGGAATCTACGTCGTCTGCGAGAGGACATTCATCCTCTTCTTAATGACGTTCGTGCAAAAGGTACTCTTAGTCGAGCACTGCGCTGCCTCGTGAAACGTCAAAGAAAATTTCACACTCCGAGACATTCGCGCCAGTCGCAAATACCCTAAAAATCCCACCGCGTGTCGATGTATTCACTCTTTGTGCTGCCTGTAATGGAATATTGAATTTGTGTGGCTGAGCCTCCTGGACATGTCAATGGGGGTGGAAAGAGTTCAGTATTATATTGATCATCTGAAGTATATTTATTATAAAAAATGGGTAAGTAAGAATGAAGACGAAGAGAGTCTGGGTCTAAATAGTTTGTGATTTAATGGCCGAGATGGGGCGGGGGATGTGGTGTTATTAAATCTGAGTACATTTAAGGGAGGAGTAGGTTGTGTAAGATTATTTTGGCCAAATGATAATTATTATGTATCTGCTGACAAAACGTTACTAACAAAATGTTACTTTGCTAAAAGAGTTTCATCATGGATGACAGTAGTAGGGATTAATAATAATAATATTTCTTTATGGCACCAGTAGACATTACGAAAACAACAAGAAGATAAAAAAGCAGATAGGTCCATGTAAGAAAACAAGAAAGAGAAAAATAGTAGAGTTAGAGATTAAATAGTATGTGTAAAAGTAGAAGTAGAGTGTATATTATAATGTGTGTGTACTGTGGGTTAGTTGTGGAATACAGTGGTAAGAATTAAAGTGCAACAGTAATGGAATACACAAGTAAGGAAGTACTTCAATCCTTATTAGTACTAGTAAGGGAGCAGACATGGGTAAAGAATTTATTTAAATAAAAATTGGGAATACCGAATAAAAGTTAAAAAAGAAGTACTGAATAACTTTATTCGTCAAATAATCCAAAGTTACAGTAACTTTCATTTCACTCATTATTCAAATAACTTTTTTATTTACTCAATGCCCAACTCTGTAATGGAGTAAAATAATAAGGAGTTGATGGATATTAATAATGGAGCACAGTGCAATAATTATACTTAAAAAATTGAGTTCGAAATATAATAACGAAGCATATGAACACAAAAACGATTTCTACAGCAAGATCATTTTGAATGCTGTTAATAATCTTGTCTGCTAATCCCCATGGACGGAAGAACCTACCCTCACCCCTTCTTTCAACGTTTTCCTATAACGACAGGAAACATATGTCTCATGCGTGAGTTATTGTTCCTCAGCAGTGAATAATCTGCAACACTCCCAGTCCAGTATTAATCGCCATACTTCGAATTCATGCAGAGTTCTCGGCAAGTAGTACCTTGCAGTGGATTCTCTGGAGACTGTGGTTCGGCTCATAGATGGAGCTGGGACTTGTGGCGCTCCCACTGGGACTGCTATTAAAGCAGTAACGTAGGTCGATGCTATTAGTATACCCATCGAGTTTTTCTACAGGTCCATGATCTCATGACTTATGGATGCTGTTGGTTACTAAAGCTCTCCGAGGCATCAGCATTCCATCTCTAACACAATAACATCGAAACCCTTCAAACTTCGATGTACAACCAATATCTAAAGTACTATCTTTACAAAAAGAAAATTTCGATTTTCGATCAAATTCTTACATCTATTATTCATTTTACTATACAACGACAAAATTGAGGGTTTAATGGATAACACACTTGACAATTTTCTTTATCATTTTTGGGTAAGCTGTCCATCTCAAATCCAAAATACTCTACGTTTTTTAATCCAGCATATTCAGATATTACACACCCATATAAATCAGATTTATATGAAATTATGTAACATGCTTTAAACACCTAGAAAATTTGGAAACTAGACCAGGCATAGATATGGTTTAAGGGAAAGTTTATAAATTAATAGAACGCTGGAAGATTTAGCAGTCTGTTTTCTACGGCCGTATGCAGTTGGAAATAATAACCGCAGTTTTATTTCTAACTAAAACCATGTCTGTTTTCTTCGTAGAAGAAGTCATTCGAAAATGGTTATTGACAAACAAATGTTTTACGAGCTGTTGCATTTCACGTATTGATTTTCAAAAAAATATTACAAACAATACAGAGAAAAATAAATAAACGCATGTTGGTACCAATCGAAAAGTAAATATTGTTTTTAGATATTTGAGAATGCAGATATTCTGACATCTGACATCTGTGGGTTTGCCTTCAGTTTTTAAAACGCAAATGTAAACATATTCCGTTTGAAAATATTTTCGTGAAATGTTTATTTTTTACTAATCGTTTTCAAATTATAAATGAACTCATTGTCAGTATCGTGGCCACAGTAATAACTTAGAATTTATTTCATATAATTAAATCGCAATCATTTATAAAATCCACCCAAGGAATCCTACGTGTATTGAGTATTTATCCAAACGCTTACTCAATAGAGTTCGGCTTTATCATAAAGATTGGTTTCACGTTCACAGAATTATGTGCAGAAACATCGGGGCAAAATTAATTATATAAACCAGGGTGAAAACTGAAATGAACGATTTCATCAATAGCGATGAAATTGGCTTGACTGACAAAAAGTTCCCGTGGCACATGAAAGGCAGAGAACGTTCGGCGGAAACCTTTGATCCGTGAACTATGCGGCCATGTCATACCGCTCCGGCGGTTATGTGGAAAGTAATTTAGTTAAACCATCCTATATACGCAATAAAACGACTCTCCGTCTTGCATCTACTATACCCGCCATTTCGAGGGGGTACGAAAATTCTGTAAGTACGACCCACGTCACACTTTATCGAGTTATGTTATTAACAGATAACGCGTGCACAACATTATTACTTTGTACGTACTCCTTTTGAGTCGGTCGACATTCCGGGTTAAAAATTTTGATTAAATTTCACCCTTCTAAAGTGAGAAAAGTCGGGTCGGTATATACAAGGTGTGTCTCCTGAAACGAAACGACATTATTCTAAGTGACATTAGAATATAAATTAAACTGTCAGATATAAATGTAATGTTGTCGAGGTTTGAAGTTTTAACTATGATAATATGTAATTGAAATAGAATTCAGTGCTAGGAGATAAGTATGTTAAAGTTTCTCCTCTGCTAACTTCAAAACGAAGGATTCATTTATGGCCTCAATGACATGCTCACCATTTGTGAAATTTCTCCCATTGAAAAAGTTTTGAAGGGACTTGGATAAATGATAGTTGGGAGGCACAATACCGGGAGAATATGCTGAGTGGTTAAGCACTTCCCAACTGGGCTCCCATAAGTTTTCTAAAGTCACGAAAGACACGTGTGGTTTGAAGCTGCTCAGCCACAATATTTCCCTTTTTTGTTAATTAAGAGAAATAACTTACGGTCAAAATGAACTGTATTTTATCACTGAAACGTTTTAAAATATTATATTATATCACTTTATGTACAATGTAATACAAAGAGCGAAGCAATTTAATGAAAAAACCACGTGATTCAATTTAAAAAGGAAGCGTTGCACATGCAAAGATGTAATATCGTAGGAAATTCTTAAACTCTTTCCTTCGCCTCTTTCTGCTCTTGGCAACCACAGAAGAACCAAGAACCAATCAAATTCCTCCACTTATTCTGTATAACTTCGTCTTCAATCAAGTTTATCTTCTTCATGCTATTATGGCTCTTCATTACAGTAACAGCCTTCCCAGGAAGTATATTTTATTTACTTGGCATAAACAGCAAAGTTTGAAAATGATAGAAGGTAAAAATAAAAACGTGTGAATCCACTGATTTCTGTTGTTCACACGACAAGCACGTTTCCGAGAAATCCGTGTAAAAAAAGATACCGTGCAAAATGGAGAATTATATCTAGACTACAATCATACAAACAATTCGTCAAACTCCCAACTCAATTTTCTCTCACTGCGTCACTTACGAAATAAAATGAAAATAGGCGACTGTCTCTACACACGTTCAAATAAGTCTTGAGAGTGTGTAGTAGCCTTAATGCAGATTCTCAGAATTGTCTACTAATTGAAAGCAATTTCCTAACAAAATAAGTAGAAATAACATATTTTATAATTAAAATTAAGTGAAGATTTTTAAAAAGGTAGATACTTGTCAAATCAAAACGAATTGTGCAAAATGAGAATTTCATTTTTTGTAGACCATGTTAAATAAAAATCCTGTAAAAACTATCCGCGAACTCAGTGTACATACCTATATCTGATTTACCTAAATAAAGTGTTTTTTATGAAGAGTCCCTTGTTCCAAAAACACTTTGGACAAAACTCTTCTATAATAAGATACATTAAGCACAAACTTGGATCATTAGACAAATTAGTTTCTTCCTCGAACGTGGAACAAGCCTGGCGAGGAGCAAGTTTGAACGTTCCATTACACTTACAAACGAAATTCTGTGTTTTCACTTTCATTTAGAAAACGCTTGGAGCAAGACGGGCCACGGTAACACTAGCTGTGGCAACTTCGACCCTTCGGTAGACGTAAAGAAGTGTTAGCCCCGCAACCAATGTTGTTCACGGTCCAATACATCTTATCGACTTTACTTCCTATCCCATCTACGTGGGAAAACTCTCATTCTTTCGCCTTCTCTCTCACTCCCCCTCCCACGCCTTTACCCCCGTCCTCGTTCAGCCCCCGTTTACATGCCATTTTCCTTCCTCCTTCTTACCAGGATTATTTTTGTCTATGGCTTTAAATCTTCGCCCGGTACTTTCAAATAAAGTTTACGGTAGCGATGGAGTTGATTTATATCGGCGGAAAAACGAAGAAACAGGGGCAAGAAAGTACGCGTGCGTGTGGCTTCTCTGTTCTATACAGGGTGGGGACAAAATCGCGGTGCAAGGGAACAGTGGACGGCACCTTAAGCAAAAATAAGTCGAAACTGCGGAATAAAGTTTTTTCGCCCGAGACTCTGTCTTCGAGATAATCGAGTTTCAAAGCAGAGTTAGGTAGTGTGTGTTTAACGAAGATACGATTTGCGAAGAAGCGCTGTAATAGTATCGTTGAACAGACTTTAGCAGTAGCAAGGGTCAAGAGAAAGCAACTAATAGCTAAAAGTCAATTATTTTATCACGTTCAAAGTTTCTGTAAATATTCCCTCTGCTGCTATCTACAAAGTGTCCCCTTCGAATTATGGATTCACTTCTTCAAACGCTCGAAGAATTTTTTCCTGCAAAGTCTGAAGAAACCTTATGAATTAACTTAACATTTATAAATACAGGCACGAGTGCAAGTAGTCGTGTTTGAAACGATAAACAGTACTAGCATATTCAAAGCCTTTCCCAAGCACGATTTCCTTGGAAACGGAGTCTAAGTCGGAGATATATATTCTGCACTCTGAATTTATTTTTATGCAAGGAATATTTCTTTTCACGGTTCAACCGCGACTTTATCCCCACCCTGTATATCCCTCACACGTATAGATGCTGCGTGCATGTGCAGATCCTGTCGGAGGTGTAAAAAACGCAATAGCCACGACATTTTGTCTTTGAATTGCTGGTACAGCTAACCTGATCTATGCTCCCATTCTGCAGCTACCGGTGTCCCGATATTAGCCGCACGACGTTGCTCTTGTTTTCGAGAAATTCCCGCAGTATTGCTGGATTACTGGCGCACCGGGCACATGGCCGTGCAACTAAATGAATGTTGCATTCATGCACACATGCGCGCTTGGACGGGAGAAATATCCTTGCACGGTTAAGCCGCGTATTCACCTGTGCATTCGCCCCGAATGTGCATTCGGCGCGCACCGAATTTTTGCTCGTGCGGCGCGTGGTCGGTGCTCAGCGTGCATTCGGCGTGCATTCGGCGTACATTCGGCGTGCATTCGGCGTACATTCGGCGTGCATTTGGCGTGCATTCGGCGCGCATTCGACGCGCGTTCGGCGCGCGTTCGGTGCTCGACGTGCATTCGGCCTGCTTTCGGCGTGCATTCGGCGCGCAATCGGCGCGCATTCGGCGCGCAACGTGCGTTCGGCCCGCATTCGGCGTGCATTCGGCGCGCATTCGGGGATCGTGTAGTGTTCATTCACAACAGTCCCCATAAGTATCGATCCGAAGAACGAAAAGAAAAATCATGGATGAAAATATTCCAATAGCTAGTGCTAGTTTCATTGTATTGTATATATTGCTTAAAAAAGAGGATAAAAATAAACGTTGGTGGACGAGGAAAATATATACCAACAGGTACAACGAATATTATACCAGCAGTCGCCTCGATATCAGTCCATACATTGTATCCACACTCGTCGTTTCGAGGCAAACCGAGTGGCAAATGACGAGTGCGGATACAATGTATGGACCGATATCGAGGCGATCGCGAACCGAGCGTTCGCCGGGCCATTCGCGCCGCGATCCGCTTGCTGGCGGTCCATCAAAGCGTGCATTCGGGTCCGAACGACACCACGATGGAGTGGACGCCGCAAATTTGTCTCAAGCTCCTTGAGGTATTCGAGAAACACGAATTATTATGGAATTCCAGACACCCGCGTTATTTCGATACATTAAAAAAGGACGACGCGTGGTGTACAATTGCCCAAGAGATCGGAATGGAGGTGGAAGATTGCAAGAGGAAAGTGGAGAGCCTAAAAAGCTCGTACAGACGGGAAAAGGGGAAAATCAAGAAAAGCACCACAACTGGACGAGGTAAATAATATTAAACATTTCTAAGGGAGAGTGGGGGAATTTCGAACGCGGGATAAACCCAAACACCGCGATATTCGCTGAATTGGCTTGTCCTGTCCTCCCGCGATATTGTTACATGATGTAATTAGCTATCTTTGGTATTACGGAAAGTGTCATGACGCAAGGCTGCGCGCAACTGCAAAGATAATGGTCGTGAAATGTTTTCGTAGCTTTTCTTATAATTTTACTCTCGAGTATTTTGAGTCTATAGTGCATTGAACCTATACTACCTAACAAAGCATAATTTTTTCGTAGTTCCGTTACTTAATTCTAAATAAAATCAAGGGATCACTTTGTACATATACGTGCTCGTATTTGTTTTATTTGAAACTTCATAGCTTCTGTTCATTTTAGTTAATTACGAACAGCGTATACGGACGATGGCATTTACCCTTTTATCTTAACATTTACCAAGTTATTCACGTGTCCAGTATCCCGGAATTATGATAGGAAGAGTACACGTACATATTCGTTGAAAGATATTGAGATAACCGTGAAAGAGCTTTTGTTTCAATTTAACTTTTACCTTAAGTGTTCGTAATTCCCCTACTCTCCCATACACGAAAGAGAAAAGAACAAGATACTATTCCAATGTATATTATTTCAGGAAGCAACGAAATTTATCATTCGAAATGGTTCGCGTTCAAGGCGATGCAGTTTTTGGACGACAATACGGAACCCAGAAACACTATAAGCGTAAGTTGTTTCTCTAATTACTTTCTGATATACCATATGCAACCAAAGATCGAAGTGTGTCCATAAGAATGTACTGGAAGAGAATTTTACTTATAAATGAATTACTCAAATTAGGATGTTAAATTTTTTATTGCAACATGCTATTACTTTCTTACATATTAAGTTGGCACATTAAGCATTGCATTTTGTATTACATTAAGCATATTTATCTTGCCAATGAACAGCTCCTGTTGTAGAAAAATATTTTGCCAAATCGTCGCGCATTTTCTCGGCGGTTGCTTTACTTCTACGTGCAACCGACCTGAAAGGTAAAAGGGAAACTTGTTCGTCTTCTTGTCTCCAGTCTCCGGGCCGGATTTCTCCATTTTCTTCCATATCAAAACAAGTTGAGGGAGTGTAATAATTTCTTGAAGTTCTACTGCTTCGTAAAAAGTTATGAAGGCAAATCGTAGCCATCACAACAACTTGAGCCTTTTCGGGTTGCAACAGCAACGGTTTTCGCAATACCCGAAATACGCTCGATAGAACCCCAAAGGCATTTTCGACTACTCTACGGGCTCTGCTAAGTCGATAATTGAATATCCGTTTAATCGATCCCTTTGGACTAATCCCAGGGTATGGCTTCATCATATTAGGACCTAAAGCAAATGCAGAATCTCCTAAAAAAAAGAAAGGCATCTCGGCAGTTAATCCATCTATAGCAGATGACGCTGGAAGATTGAGCTTTTGCTCCTCGATCTGTTTGTATAAATGACAATTTTTAAATACTCCCCCATCCGATATTCTGCCTTGGCAGCCCACGTCAACAAATAAGAAATTGTAGTTAGCATCCACTAACGCTAATAAAACGATGCTAAATTGCGACTTATAATTGTAAAAGTCACTTCCACTCTTTATTGGCGCTTGTATTAGTACGTGTTTTCCGTCAATAGCGCCAACGCAATGCGGAAAATTCCACATTTCCTCAAATTCATCCGATATTTTCTTCCATTCTTCTGCAGTCGATGGCATCTGAAAATTTCAATATTAATTTAATTTTATTGTTTCATTGTATTTAGACTGCCGATGTGGATGAAGCAGTCGATGCTGATATCCTTATTGACCCTGTGGACGACGCCGCGCCCAAAGATACAACACCACGGGCAAAAGAAATTAAATCACCGAAAAAGTCGGTGAAACGTAAAGAAGACCCCCGAATCGATGAAGCTTTTAAATATTTAAAAACTGCCGTCCATGCCCGTAATTCGGAGAGTGACGAGTGCCCGGCATTCGGGAGATATGTTGCGGCAAAATTACAAAAATTTAACAACCAGCACCGAATGATGGCCCAACATAAAATCAACAATATACTCTATGAAATAGAAATGTCCTCCTTCATCCCGCCTTCACCCAATCCTTCGCAACAGCTCAATAATACTCCACATGCTCCTCCGTCCACATTCATTCCACAAGCTTCTTCATCCACATTCTATCCACAAGCTTCTTCATCCACAGTCTATCCATATGCTTCTTCATCCACATTCATTCCACCTGCTTCTTCGTCCACCTTCATTCCACCTGCTTCTTCGTCCACATTCATTCCACCTGCTTCTTCGTCCACATTCATTCCACAGTCAACAAATCCTGTTTCCCCACCTACACCGCCTACTACTACCATCTATACCGAACTTACTGCCGTTTCTAATAGACACGATTCACATACATCATCACATTCAATCAGTGACAATTCCAACACCTACGACACCTATCCACAGTCTATTCCACCTTCCGAATCATCACATCCATCTCCATTTTCCAATAGTTCGGATTGTACGCTAAACTCATATTTCTCCCACTTCTCCGACACCGATAATTAAAATTATATTATAACACACACCTAATTATATTCTTTCGCATGTGTACAAAATAATAATTTTTTTAAATAAATACTTTAATATGTATATTGATTAATAAATGACTTACCTTCACATAATGAATTAAACTGTCAATTATTGCTTGACACACTTCGGGTACGATTTTTGAAATAACCTGTTTCGAGACTTTAAATAGATATTGCAGACTACTATACGAATCTCCGGTTGCAAGAAATCTTAGTGTAATGGCCAATCGTTTTTCCGGCGTAATGGCTTTTCTGTAGGCAGTGTCTTGTCTTGCAATCTTATCTCGAATATAATTTAATATAATAAAAAAATCTTCCGATGACATCCTCGTAAAGTTTTGAAATTGGTTGCTTCCCACTTCAGCATTCAAATCGCGTAGAAACTTTTCGTTGCATCTGCTGGTATATATTTTCCTGGTCCACCAACGTTTCTTCTTTTTATCCTTTTTTTTCTTTAGCAATGTATACAATACAACGAAACTAGCACTAGCAATTGCAATATTTTCGTCCATGACTTTTCTCCTCGTTTTTCGGATCGATGCTTATAGACACTGTTGTGAATGAACACTGCACGATTCCCGAACGTGCGCCGAATGCGCGCCAAACGCGCGCCAAACGCGCGCCAAACGCGCGCCATACGCGCGCCGAATGCACGTCGAGCACCGAACGCGCGCCGCATGCGCATTTGATGCGCGCCGAATGCGCGTCAAATGCGCGCCGAACGCGCGCCGAATGCACGCCGAGTACCGACCGCGCGCCGCTTGCACGCCGAGCACCGGCCGCGCGCCGCACGAGCAAAAAATCGGTGCGCGCCGAATGCACATTCGGGACGAATGCACAGGTGAATACGCGGCTTTATCCGATTCTGATAAACGAGCGGTGGGCATAAAACGTCGCCTCTTGCCGGCAAACGATTGTTCCCTTTTACCGCGGCGTTTTCCGTTCGTAAACGTTGCTGGGTAATTAATTTCGCTCTCCTTGGCTCGAGAAGGGAGTAACGTTCACGTGCATAGATGTGCAGTGCTGGCGGGAAGTTTGGAAGAATCGATATCCGGTGAGGAATATATGGATGCTGTGCATGGGAATGAGATCGTGATGGGAAGAAGAACAGAAGTTCGTGGATGAAAATTAACTAAATGGCTCGGAGATGAATAATTAATTTGGGGTTTAAAAGTGAAAGGGAATGGACGGTATATGTGATACGCGATTTTAGAAATTTGTGCTTAAACTGACTTCGCTATACCTATGTTACTGTTATAAATTATATTTATACACAACGGATTTTTGTGGAATGAACCGTTTAAAGGGGGAATCCTATTTTATGGGCTAAACACTTAGCAAAATTAATGAATTTTTTTAAGAAACTAGTATTTCGATTAATCTGAAATTTGGATCATGCTTTTATTCATGTTTAATAATAAATATAGGAGTTATGTAACAAAACTCGTCCTCCGTTAAAAGAACTATTAACATTTTAGAAAAATCGTTGTGTACTACACTTACTTTGACTACCCTTAAAAAATTCTGAAAATGGTAATGAAATTCGGGCGGCAGAGCAGAATATGTACCCCGTTAAAGGAATATTCATATGCATACAGAGGGTCAATGTCCAATTTTTAAGATTTTTTCTGTGCAACTAGGATCTTAGATAAACTCGTGAAATTTTTGAATTTATGTAAACGGACGTTAAGAATATTAAACTTATTGTTGAATGTATTATATACAGTTATTTCTTTGTTCGAAAAATTGCAACTTTAACCATTACTATTCTGATTGGTTGTAATACGAATTAAAATTCCCACATGATATTACTAGAAATTAAAGAAATTTAAATGTAACGATTTTAAGGAATCAAGATATTATATTACTATACCTAACAGCTATACTTTCCGTTTTAAGTTACATATGAACATACATTTCAATGGCCCGGATTACATAAACAGAGGAAACAAAGCCCTTTCGACAAATTTAACAAGAAAAAGAGCAGAGGAACAAAAACATGTAATTTTCCCGTATTTCGTCACATTCTCCCCTGTATCTCTAGCATTATTTCAGCCCACCAGTGCGATATACTTTTAACTAAAATAAGTATTTAATTCCATTTGGCCGAGTAATGCGTCTGTCAAAGCTCTTCGCTTTATAAACGTCGAAGAACACTTCCATACTTTCGCAATTCCATTAACAGTAAAATTATCCCAAACTCCATTCAAGTAAGCTTTCCCAGGAAAAATCAGGCATCCGTTCTCATCACAGGCCCCGCACACATCTATATCAGAATCACTCGAATCGCAAGAGACTGCCTCGCTCGAGTAACATTTTACACTGCAGTGGCTGGATTGCGGAGGATAAATGCGACGAATCGTCAACCGAAGCGACTATGCTCGTCAGTTAAATTAGTTCGCATTTAGGTGCGCGTCTTCCAGCCCCTACTTCCTCTCCTTAGAGCCAGCAAATCATGAATTGTGCTTCGCGCGAGAGAGCGACCCGGCTGCAAAGTCTTATCGTAAGGTATATACACCTCATAAAACAAGGGAGAAATACAGCAGTTTAGTGTACTGTAAACTATTACGCGACGAATTCACCCTCATTACCGCTGCCGCGATTGCAGCCGTATAACAGGATTTTCCAATTTGCCTATCCCCGCGTAATCTCTGAATTACGCCTTCAGATACGCGACGGAATTGTGCTACTGCTTTCGCGTTGATTATGCTTTCTGTTCCGGGAGCCTCTGAATTGTTGTTGCTTATCCGACACGGTGGACATTCACCTGTCCGCGTGTCTATACCATGACTAACGAGAACGTTAATATCGATACGCGTTCATTCTGCGAGCGTGGTTTTTGTTGAGGGAACAGTTAATGCAAAGGGGTGTGTTATAAATGAGAGATATTGACGTGGACGTGCGAATATGAAATAAACAGCTGATGCTGAATCACACGTTCGTGTACACAGAGTTAATGCACGAATAGCGTGAGGTTGAAGAAAAGGAAAGGCTATTATACGTGGGAATCAGTTTCTTCTATAATTGCAGTTTAGCTTGGGTGAGATTGCAGTTAGAACACATTAATCATTCAGCTATTTTTCACAGAAAAAGCTCTTGTGCATGGCGGTAAACGTGGGGGTGACTGGGACATTCTTGCTTTCCTTCTGTGCAAGATGAAGAGAATGGGGAAATGTGAATTATATTGAGATGTGTATTTACTACATACGAAATGTTAGATTAAGAGGTGTGGGCATGTTTGTAAGTATGAAAGAACTGTGCAAGCATTGATATTAGAACAGCATTACGCGCTATGTTGCAGCCGTAATTTCACGAAGTCACTGCAGGTTCTATAAGAAGAGCTTCATGTTTTAGAATTCTCGTTAGAATTTGAATTTTAGGGTATTAATTTATGCCATGTGTTCACTGTATTATGTATAATTCTTAAATTCTTTCAGGTTTTTCAAACCTTACGATTCACATTTTTAAAGATTAAAAAATTCAAAAATACGAAAATGGTAACTCAAAAATGACGCTGGGGGTGCAGGGAACCATTTGTCTAATTTTTTATTATAAGAAACTGTGGCCACGAAGGGTTATAACTATAAATGGTAATATAATTTCAAAGTCTTTACTGGAATTACTGAGTAATCTCATTTTATTTATTGTAAAATGCTTGTTTACATAATCGACTCTTATTTCGAACTTTTAAAAATAATGCATTTCCTAAACCATACATAATACAGAAAGGTATGATTGAATCATAGATACAGCTGAAATGCAACAAGAGAAGTGAAGTGTAAGGTGCCAGGGAAAATGGATCGTCTATGGTCAGACGTGCTTTGTAACCAATAGCACCTACGGAGAATGCATGCATTAGGAACCTTCCACATTACCACAAAAATTCTTTCGAGTAGATGTCATTCAGATCACAAAGAACTTCCAAGACACATGCACGTACATAAAAACAGTAATTTCATTTAAGTTACATGTCCATTCACTTTAAAAGAATCATACAATCTTTTCTATTATTCAATTAATATATTATATGGATTAATAACAACATTCGTCATTAATATATTTCCCCTAATACCTACTTCGTGACAAAATTACTAAAATAATCTGTATATTGTTGAGAAACATTACCAAAATGTTTCTCACTGAAAGCATTGAGCATGATTCAGCAAGCTCCCTTGCACATTCAATCGTATCATAGTCCACAAAGTAACGCATGCAAATTCCAACATACATATCTGCGTGTACGAAAGGGCCGCCAGGTTTCGCCAATTCTCCATCAGCGGCAACGAATTCCCCAGGTATCCCCGCTGCATTTTCAATACGTAAACACTGCAGTATTTTCGACCAGGTACGAACAAACTTTTCACTTAAGTCGCTTCATTTAGTTGGCCGCGGTGGTAGTACACTCGTTCGGGCAAGTTGTTAGTCGAACTTCCGGTCTTGCTGCACCGAGCCTCCTCTTGACCCTACTAAGGAGTTTCTATTTACTTACGGCCGAAAGAGAGTGTTTTATCCAGCTGCAGGAATATTTGCAGAGCCTTAACTCCCTCGACTTTCCTAGATCGTGCGTGACCGACGAAATTAAAACAGATTGATCTCTAGGGGAGCTCCAAGAACTTCTGCAGCTCGCAATGTTCAGGAACTTTTGCATTTATTAGCCGAATGGAAATTCCTCGTTGCGTGTGAAATTTCTAATATCGTGTAATCTTTAATGTACACGAAAACGAGTTTGGGTACAGAAGGATTATACGAAAGAAATGGAGAATTAGATAGCAGTTCTGCAGATAGTTAAAAAAGATAAAATATAAATTAATGTATACAGCAGTGGAATTGCATGTTATTTAAATACTGAAGTAGTACCAGGAATATTGGGACTTCTTCAGCTTCAGCTGAAAGGATGCTCTTGGAATCTGCGTAAATAATGTGTTTGTTATATTTGCTGTTGACTTTATATGAAAAACAGCCATGCCTAGCTACTTCCAATTCCTTCCAACTAGTTCTTAATTACCCTATCACTAAATTTGGAAAGTGACTTCACGACGATTATACACCTTTAGCAGTAAATATACCACACCCATTGAAATGACCGGTTTTAAAATTTGATTCAAAATTCTGCCTTTATTTTTGTTTCTCTCGTCCATTTGACTTTATGATAATTAATTTCCTAACCGAAATCAGTTGATCGCTTACAGTAAGTATAGATATATGTATATAATGTATATAAAGTACCAGTACGTTTAGTGTTAATGGCACAAAGACGTACCTATTCGTAATCTGACCAATCTTATTAACTCACGCTTCACATCAGCCATATTGAAGCTTTTCTCTCCCACAAAGCAACACATTACCACATCCCAAGCATCAACAATCGAATATTCAGCGCCGTCCCTCCTCGCAACCCTTCCATCTCCTGATCAGTCCCCCCGCCGCGGAAGGTCACATCTCTGGGCGAACCTTTGACCCAGTCCTGAACAAGCGTCGTATCGCTGCTGGATCCCCCAGGAACCGCGCAAAATATTCCAGAAAGACCATCGACATTCCTCGAACGGCCGGTCGGAATCTCCATAGTGGGTGGCATGGAACGATTCAGGGAAGCGTTCCGCTCGCACACCTCCCAGGAGCACTAGGAACGCATCGGTTGAGGCATAGGTCTACGTTGTTCGTACAAGTATGCGCCCATAAATGCCACAACTTTCCTTATTTATGGCTAGGTGGGCCGCGTAACTTAGCTACAACTACTTTTTGCCGACGTATTTATTTGTTATCCCCGCAACGCGTGGTAACTGGGACGACTGGGCGCGTAGGTTCGGGCTGAAAAGCTGTTATTTACCGAGGGGCCCAACGGCTAAGTCTGGGATAGCGGCAGTTTTGCCAGCCGCCTATAAATATGCGTAATGATACGAAACGCGACGTTTCCTTCTGGTCATGCGAGAAACAGTTCCTTGTTCGCCCCTTCCTTCTCCGGCTGCCCCGGTTTTTCCGCTGCCGTCCTCTCGCTCTCGGGTATTCTTCGGCCACGCTGTTACTCGGCCCCGAGCCAACCACGAAAAACCGCGCGGCAGATATAGGCGCGCCTTAATCGCGGCGCAGGGAAACTTTAACTTCTTCGTGCCTCGATCCCAGCACGCGGTTTCGCGCACTGATTTGGCAGTGCAACGGCTGGCTGGCACTGGGGATGACGCTACCGTGTTTAATATTAATTTCTTGGTGCTGCACAGCGAACCAACTGGAGCAAGTTGTCCGGAGTTATTTGTTTCGAGTGCCCTCCGCATAATTCTTCGGGCAACGTCGACAGGTAACGCGTGGTTTTCTGGTTCAGGTGTACGCGGAGATTGCGGGAACTGACAAGGGATGTTCGGTAACTTGAGGATTTAATATAATTTTAAACTTTGCAGAAATGTAGCTCGGATGATGCTAAACGTACATACGTACATAATTAAATATACGTGACGAATTGAGTAACCTCCTTCTTTTGAAGTCGGTTAAAAAATTACTAGTATGAAAAGTTAACGGGATTTTGTAACCTATAAAACTGTGTAATCGAATTGTTTGAAATTTGTAATTTAAATAGGAAAATGTTCTCTATCATAAATTTTAAACAATTCGATTACACAGATGTATACAGCATGAACAGCCGTTATATTTTCTTTATAACAATTTTTATATTTACTATAGTGTTCAAGATATACTGGAAAACAGATAAACATTCATTAACTTTTAGGGGGTGTTTTCACCCTTAAAAGCCGAAAATGGGAAGAATAAAATCCCAATAAGAATATCCTAATAAGAATAATAGCCTAATTTAAATTTCAATCTTCTTTCAATCTTCCCCTATGAGATACTTCTATCGATAACTATAAGTTGAAGAATAAAAACTCTTTTATTCGTCTAAAATTGTCCAAGAATTGAATTACGTAGCGAAAGAGTTAAGGTATTTGTACCAAAATCAGGGGAGCCTTTTCAGCTTTTTCGGTGATCAGAATAATTTACGGCAAGGTATTTCGAGCTGTAAAGAAGCCGCAGCCTTATCATGCACGTAGAACATTTAGCCGCAGGTATCTAATGGAATGCCATCTAATAACACATGCACACATATAGCTATGCGTTCAAGAAATTTGTATAATTTCGATTATCCAGCGTACGTTGCAACAAAGTTGCCTTCAATTAAGCGTCCTGTGATGCCAGGCCACACATTCCACGAAATTTGCTGGTAATATTACAATCAAAATCTAGAATATGCATTCGCATTTGCTCTTTGCTAAGTGCTCTCAATGTTCCTAATTCTTCCCCTTGTAAATTTCGATTCACACGTGACAAAGCATGTAATATGTAAAATTAAGTGCCACGCGCTACCGGGGGTGATTCGTTCGGGATATCCAAACGAATAACCAGTCTGAACTCATTGTACGTGGTGTGGGTGCGGAAGCTGTACCCGAAGAACTCCTGATATGCTTCGATAGAAGAGAGGAGCTAGTGCAGCAATTTGTCTTTTAGATGTTCCTCGATTTCCTTGGTATCATATCACGCACTTGTTCGTCGACTTCAAATCTTCGAGAGCACCTGACTCGAAGTCCATCAGTGGTAACAGGTGAAAAGGGATCCACACTTCGCCAAACTCCTACGAATTGTTACAAATATGGCGTTGGCTAGTCAACGTCGGTGAAGAATGTGAAAAAGTTCGAGGTTAAAGAAGTTTTAATTCCATTATTATCTCTATTTAATTTCTCATAAATTTGGGTAAATTTCTGTTATTTTTTAAATGTTCACACGTTTTTGTGCAACAGCTTTGATTTTTTTTGGTGGTTTCGATGACACAATTGACACTACAGTGGATATAATGGAAACAATGGATTTTGGATGAAGTGATAAAGAATAGGAGATTAATTTTGTCGCAGTTTTTGTGAGGGGAGTGCCCCTCTGCGACGTTGGTTTTGTATACTATTGCTTGACCCCTTGCCTGTGTTGCCCGGCGTGCACCGCTGCACGCGGAATGCCCGGTTTTAGGCATATCTTTAAGCGCTTATAATTAACAAACGAAGCCTCGACCGCAATATCGTTGTTCTTCATTTTCACCTTATTCTGGTTTCTAGAATCACCCCTTAAATTTTCACCCAGTAGTAGTCGAACACCCTGTTAATTACTAATATTTAATGCATAGTATGTTTATAAAATTTGCTAACGTGGAGTCGGAATTGGTGTATGTTTCTCCGACTCCAATTCCGAGTCCGACTTCAGCGATTAGAAATTCCTTCTGAACTTTGATTCCAGCGATCAGAAATTCCTTCTGAACTCTGACTCCACAGCCCTGGTTAAAGTAGGCGAAGATCGTAACTTTTTATTCAAATACGACCAAGTTTAGGATTAAAAAAAGAATTAATATTTTTTGGAGCGTCCACTAGTTTTAGGCCTATGCTTTAAAAACCCATTTGATATTTTGATTTTCGATTATTGAAACAGGTGCCGCAAACACCTATCTTTTAATGAGGCTACTCCTCTGCCGTCATTAATTACAACATAATTTATTTTACGATAATATAAAAATGGAGAATTATAGTGCAACCATAGATTAATAAAGTGCAGAAACTTTATTAAACGTTGTTTAGAAAAAAAATTCTGAAATATGTCATTTTTATGCGTCTATTTCAGAACCTATTTCCACATTTATACAGTTCATTCTAATACAGCACATTATTCATGGCTTCCATCCACCTTTATAGGTGATAATATTCAATTCCACCCAGTTAAGAAAGAGTTACCTAGGGAAAAGTGACTCCAATGGGTAAGCTACGTTGCTTATCGCCATTAAACTTGGAGCAAGTCGCGCGATATTCTTAAGTAGGAGAAAGGCAAGAAGTTAAGAGTGTAATCGCTGTTTAGTCAGACCAGTGCACGAGATTATCCCCTCGTTACCGCGTTATCCGCCGCGCCATGACATCGTCACGTTCCTATGGCTATTTCCACGGGCGAGATGAGCCGAAAGGAAAACGAACGTTTACGACTATACGATATTTAGTTTTCTGGTATCGTTGGTAAGTAAAAGATTGCCTCGATACACGTGAAATATCCTCACGTTCTCTGTTTCGCCGACGTGACTCAACTGTAAAGAGAATCCAATTCCTTTTTCCGATTGCGAAAAGCACTGGCAACTGTTCTTAATTATTCTCTGAAATCTCTTAACCAGAGAGCGCCAATGGAATTTTATTGTTTATGACTCGTCAATGATGAAATCCAAATTAAGAAAGTTGCAAAGCCTGAGGCAGGCAACCTTAACAAATAAAATGAACAATCATTTTTACCTACTACAGCGCAGAATTTGATTTTTGGCACTTACAGTGTGTTCTACTAGGACTCTTGAATTTCCTCGTAAGTAACTCAAACCTGGCCGAATATCGGATTTTTATCGAATCTCGCTCGCTGGATAATTTCGATAGGGGCCCGTTAATTTGCTTCGCCTTCACGACGCACCTCCGCTCGTCCAGTAATAACATGTTTATCGAATGATGATGCGACTATTAAGCTGAACGGACGCCTCGAGTAATTATGCGGCAGCCTATCAGGAGGGAAGCACGGCTGGGTTAACATCATAGATATCGATGAGCCGTGCCTCTTCCAGCTCGCCCCACTGGTCTCTTACTGCTACTATACGCCATAGCGGATCTGGGCTACCCAATTACACGCTCATCTACGATCCAGGATCTAGGAGACGTACAAATTGATCTGTCTAGGAAGTATCACGGGCCCTTGCGGCTTATGGATATAGACGGCGGGGATATCAGTTCGCCGCTTCTTAATGCGAAGCGTTTTGTAGCGGTGCAACGCTCGAATGGATAAATTACGAGTATGATGAGTGGATATTTATATTTAATGACTATGGCATTTTGGTTAGGTTGTCTTTTAAAGTAAATTTCTAACGTAGTTCTTTGAGTCTTGCACTAGGTTTTCTATTAATATTTGCATAAGGAATGGCCTCATGCCTGACTGGACATTTATGTCGCCCTGTATATTTATTATATCCTTACATCTTCAAATACTTTTTGGAATAACGAATCATAAACACCAATTTTGCTTATTAGTCACAGTGCCAACCGGTTGATTATGACGACAAAAGTTCTGTTTGTCAGTAGCTAGCACGCGAAGCTGAGCAAATTGTGCTTTGGACAGCGGTACTGTACCTGCTTTACCAACTCAGTGGCCACATATCTGGTTAATTTATATCGTCTGAGGCTCCGTTTGTAATCCGAAACCCTCTTCGATAGCAGTAACCTGTTTAACCCCATGGGGGTTCACAGAGACAATTGTTTGTAGTCGTTGATTGAGGAACAGTTTCTTAATTCTGTGTAATTAAGTTCCGAGAAAAATCGGTTTCAATTTTTCAAAAGAAATGTGAAATGTTCATTATTGTAAAATATAAATTAGAACTATTTTTTATTTGGTAATAAAACGGTCCTAAGGGTGAACACATCCCCTTCAAGAAATTGTGAGTTGTTATATTATCCTGAATATCTGCGAAACCGTGAACGATATCAAAGGAAGGTTTTATGGCTTCTGATATTCTAAAATATAATGATAAAGAATTATAGAAAAAATGGTGGTGGTCATAAATTTGGAAAAACTGTTTTTCACAAATTCTTTATCGTCGCTTTGTAGATCACAAAAAAACATAGATCTTTCAATTTAATTTCTTTTCTGCAGTTCAATTACATTTCTGCAGTTTCAGATTTTTTTGAATTATTGACTTGCCGAACTTCCCTCGTTAGTGGATTTTCTTTGTACGCCCACGATATATTATAAATAATTATTCAAAATAAGTTGATTACATTTTGTAAAACGTAGGATCAGTTCTCTTTCCAAGTGACCTTTTTGTCTGAAGGTAAATACACAACTATAGAACCGAAAAATTAAATAAATTTTGCCAGAATATTTACCAATGATTAATACGACTAATTTTTTCTTGTGGATTTTGTACCAAGACCTGAGAACACTTTAATTCCTTAACGTATAGCCCGTATACTTATTTAATAGTTTCAAATACATGTTGAGTCCTTCAACATTAATCACAATTATTTCCCAAAGTTCCTAAATATGAATTTATTGAATACACCGCACAAACATTTAGTCGTGTGAACGGGATATTACGGAATTCTTTAAGACCCGTGCAACTATTCTCGTAAACTAGTAATACAAGGCACATCATTTTTAAGTTCAGACAAAGTTTGCGTGACGCTTCGGCTCTCGTGTAAAACTTCGAATGTGCGTAAACCTCCTATTTTATCGTTAATATGCCATGCCGGTTATGAAGGTTGTTAACTCTGAAAACTATCCTCCCTTGTGAAATAATAACCAACTGTCTCTACTGTCTTCCGACGCAGCAATCTAAATTAAAAAACGAGAGTTCTAGCTTCGTTCCAAACACGAAGCAACTAGAAGAATTCTATTAATGTCAATGCTTCGATGGTCATGTAAACAGTTTACGTTGAAAGAGGGGTTGAAATGTGGGGTGGTAAATAAATAGCTATTGAAAAAAAATGGCTGGTTTGCATATCAGATAGCGTTATAATGAGATTATATTTAAGTGCTTGATGGAAGTTTGAAATACGACATTATTGGTCGAAAGTGGGGAGTATCAATATCATTTGCATATCAAAGGGTTCTTCCGCTCGTAAAAGCGTATATCCATCCACCAGAAACACTTTCGTACTTGAAAACTTTATTACATTTTTTTTCCTTAGTTGGCGCGATACTTTCCTTCGAGTTGCTCGCTAAAGTTATCAATTAGCTAATTTAGAGTCGAGTTGAGCACGGGGTGGTTGTTCCTTGTATTGAATCTTTTAAGACTTTTTAGGCTTTCACGGCCTGGCCTATTACAGCTAATGCTGTCTGAGACTTCAGGGTGTAAATTATGACCCTTAGCCAGCTACGTTGAGGGTCTGAGCGCATATTGATAGAAGTATCTATGTTTCTTAAGGCATTTTTACGCGTGATACATATTTACATATTCTTCATTTTCTCTTCTGTTTTCAATCAGTGATATTTTCACTGACAAGGAAAGGTTTCCAGGTGTCCGCCTGCGATTGCTTTTATTTTTGAATATGTTTTAGAGGACCGAAAAATAAGATATTGGTACGTGTTTTTTTTTATAGCGGCCCGTTTTTATATTTGTGAGTGAAACACAGAGTAATGAACACTTAACGTGTTTACACAAAAAATTTAAAGAATTATTAAAAAATATTGTTTTTATAGATGTTTCTTTAAAAGTGGGACGTATTGTATAGTTTCACCCTAGGAAAATATGTTTAAAAAACAAATAATTGAAGGCCAATATCAAAAGAATTTCACGATAAAGCATAAAAAAAAATATTTCATGTTGAAATTCCTCTTCGGTACAATCCTAAATTCGATCACTTCGAATATTCGAATACTCCCAATTATTCAAACATGCAAAAAATGCATCAGATTCGATAAAAGAACACCTAAAAAGCTTACTGAATTAACAGGCTTCCCAGTTTGCTGTCCTTTCGAACAGTTTGTTGTCTCTGGTGTACACACAACCAGCCAGCGATACGCAACTTGTACCTCGACGCTGCTAGGTGAGAAGGCAGTCAGCGCGTGTGAAACGACAAGACCTGGCTGTTGCCGTGGCCCAGGGCTTGCAAGTTTCCCATTATAGTCTTCCTTAACTAGTGCTGGTACCCTACTCCTTCTTCCATTCCCCTTGTTGGTGTGATTCTCCCGTCCCTTTTCTACCCCTAAGAAACATAATAACTCATCCTCTCTGTTCGATAAACGGCCCACGCAGCAGCGCCATCTCTGTCAGGCCTCCCCTCCCCGTGCCCAACCAAACTCCTCATCCAAAGTACAGCAGCATCTATGGGTAAACTATGAGGCCGAACTATTCCATCGTTACCGCTATAGGTTAGTTAAACGCGCCCTTTCCCCCAGTTAGACGGGTTCCGACCTCCTCTCGCCTATCGGGATCTAAGTGCACAGTATGCAAATCCAAGACGAATTTACTCGTTCTAACCAATCTTCGTTGTTCGACAAACTGCGCCAGCGGCGAAGGACACAGGAGCCGCACAGACGGGCAGGGTCGCGTCAGGATCGACTTGGAATTTCGTGGGGTTCGAGGGGAGGGCGGGGCGCGTCGGTGAATCAGGCGAATTCGATTAAATCGGATTCGTGTAAACAAGCGGGGCTGCGCGAGGGGAAAGTTCGACGGTCGTGCGCGCGGTTGTGAAAGTGGGAGCGAACGTATCCAAAGGTGGAAGTTTCGGGTCAGAGATATGCTTGACTTCGATAAATTTGTGGCTGAACTTCGTCTTCTGGGTACATCTAATTAAGATTTTCGCTTAACGAGTACCTCCCCACTACGCCAACGGCGAGCTCACGTGTTTGACTAATTAGGAAATTAATTAGAAAGTTCCTCTGAGATCCCACATCGATGTTCGATCCGCGGGGAACGCGGCAAAAAGTGGCATTATTCTTGGTGGATTGTATTTTGTCTCTCAACTCACACGATGTAAAATTGGCTTCGGACTGTTATAGCAAAACTGATACATAGCTATGTAGTTTTTTTAAAAGTGAAGGTGTGGACGAAATAGGAAGGTCATCTTCGTCTTTCTAAATTACACTATATATTTGTTAATTCGTATGTAGATGCAAGTGTTTGTTTGTTACAAAAATTATTAGAATATCTTTAACGAAAAGCCATTAATTTTGGAAATATTTAATTTCGCAAAATTAAAATTAAAATGAAATTATGTATCTCAAAAAGTAACGAGTTTAGATAAGTTTGATGATAGGTTTTTGTAACGAATAAAGAGTTGCATTTATTAATCTAGTATAATGTACAAGATTGTGTTTACGAAATCGAAATTAATCTTCATATCTCTTCCAAAACTCCATCAACAGAAGAATTATTTCGAAGATATTCACGAGAATCTGTTCGAGTACGACACCCTCTATATAATGGCGGCGCTATGCTTGACGTTATCTACTTAATTAGCTTCATTTGGTCACCCTTGGAGAAAGAAGGATTCTAGGGATTTGATAAACGATGTAAAAGATTGCGAAAGGGAATTCTACATTCTGTCTATGTGATCATGTCGGATAACGTTTTTAATTAAGCAGAGTTCCACGCGGTGAATAAGATTCTCTGGAGAATATTAAGGCGATAGCTGAAGTAGCGTAAGGTCAGTGCGATAAGGTGACTAAAAGAATTGGTTACATTTTTGGTAATTTACTTAGTGAAAAATATTCCTCAGTTGAAAGAATGAAATTTCCCCTTAATTGATATTGTTCAACAATCGCGTGAATACGCAGTAATATTTAATCTATTCTGATGAAATTATTTCAAGATAATTGCGATAATTTTACGAGTTTATATTTTAATGTCTGTAGTGTTTCAAGTAATGAATACTTGTACAAGTAACGTATTGTCTTTAACCATTTTTTTAAATAAAGAACGCTCAAAGGGGATTGTTCTTTCAATTAAAAATATGTAACACGTGAGTGTAATACTTTAATCAGCCATTAAAATGGTAATTTTTATTCTTCTACTTGAATGACGAATGCGAACATACTTAAAATACTATATGCATTCAAGTTCATAAGTAACATAAGATTACATTAACAATACATTACAATAAATTGTAATATCGCCCGAATGAACAGTGTTTTACAACATAGGTACACAGTGTTTCAGTAACTCTGTCACAAAGAGTTTGTTGAGAATGTATTAACGTCACCGGCATAATTTTCTTATTAAACTTCGTGGTGGGAAAATGTTTCTCAGACCAAAGGGAAGAAAGTTTATGCATCTACTTAAGGAGTAAACGGAAGTGTAACACAGGAATCTGAAATGGAACTGCTACTAAATTTGTATGCATTCTTTGCCACTCGTTTGAACTATTTTTACATGAAAGGGTGGAGCGAAACTACGTAGGCGAAAATTTAATAAATTTGAATTTTCAATTGCGGGATAGTTGTCTTTTGATTAACCAAACACAACAGTAAAAAAATTTTAGAAAAATATTCATGTGTGCAGGTTCCTTTTTCTCTTAAAAATCTAAAAAATGACATTGTAAATCTTATTTTCTACATTTTAAAATCTATTTATTATAATTATACTGTATAAAAAATTTGTTTACTTATTATAATATTAAATAAAGTACCCTTAAAGTTCCGAAAGGATTAGCGCATTGGTATCTTTGCAAAAAATTCCTAAAAATTGATACGAAAGTAAGCCGTTTATTCGTGCTTCTCCCGTTAAGGAAGACCATCCCCACGAAGCACGTCCCTTATAATTATACAATCATCTAACTGGAACAGTGCTTTTGACCATCGCTGCCTGCGACTCGTACAGCCGCACGAAAATTATTTCAGGACGATTTTTGACAACCCGGACTGGATACGCGCGAAAAGGTTAAGAGGTCTGAGCTTACTTTATCTCGCGGTATCCAAGGGAGATCCTCAAATATACATGGGTAGACTTCGTATCGAATTTCCCTAGCGGACAGCTAGTACCAACGATGGAGGTTCGCATCAGGCGAATAAGAAGGAGCCCCTTTGCAGGCGTGTCTTGCAGGTGCATCCGCGTTTGTTCGAGGCAAACGTGTGCTCGGCAGAACTACGGTCGGCAAGAGGCAGCCAGAGAGGCAGGAATGATCCGCGCTACGTGATACAGGTCTCCAGCGAGTCTTCGAATTCACACGGATATAAAAATCTCCTGAAATTCAAATTGCACTGGTATCGTCGCTCGCAGGAAACCCGAGTCCCTTGTGAATGATGCTTCCGTTGGCAAAGACAGCATCCAGAATATTTCGACTAAGTGGGATTCAATAATTTAAACGCGTTGTTTCTGCGCGCCAGAACTTTTCACTGGACAAACCAAAGGTTTCCGAGGGCAATCCAGATGGACACGTGAGTATAATTGAGAAGCATGTGCAATTCAAATGTGCGGTGTGCTTTTCTGAGTTCGTGGCATTAAATTTGTAGGTGTGTATTGTTCTTTTTCGGTAACTGATGGGTAAGAAACATAAATGTTACAGATGACTTTTGGAACTAGCTGAAAATCGAGGCATTTTTCGGGATTTTTTAAAAAAAAGAATTTAATCGATCTTTCTGAAACTTTCAGGATATTGTATTATTAGATAAAGGGACATATAAAAAAATATTAAAAATGAGCGGCAAATAACAGAGTTATACGGGCTTATTACCTATGCAATCCTGAGTAAAAAGTAGCTTCAAAAGTAAATAAATATTATACAGGATGTTTTATAAAATGATTGCCTTTATGGACTGACGAGCCGTTTTTTTTATATTTTGTTTACTTAATTTTTTAACCCCTTAATAAATATAGATCGAAAACCAACCCAAACATATTCTGCACCCTGGCTGTTCAAAAATTTCTAACTTCATCCTACGTAGCAGGGCTAATTATAGAACGTTATAATATTATAAGCTAGTACTACTTATAGTTAGCACGCTCCGATAATGTAATTTGATGTGTTACCCAAATAACTGGACGAAATTTATTTTACAGCACGGTGATGTATTGAACACTGTTAGCTAAGCACATTCCTGCACTGAACAATGCAGTAATAGAGAGCCTCGTGGAAACCCCAAAATTCTATAATCATAAATCTTGCGTAAGCTGTGCACGCAACTAGCTTCTCACAACAAAATATCGTGTATTTCTAACGGTTTCGGTAACTTGTACAGCAGTATAGAAAACGAGAAGAATGCAAGAAGAAACGATGAACAAGGTGCAAAAAAATGTCCATAGCATTTGATTTTATTCGTATTTACGAATATTCTAATTATCTAATCTAATCTATTATTATATTCTAATTTCAATGCATTCTAAATACACACAAGAAATACATACATTGCAAATACATATTTGTGTCCAATAAAACTTTACCATTTGTTTTTGAATTTAAATAATCACACTCTTTTTTCACCAAGTTTAACTTATTCTCCTCTTTGCAATGTTTTCAATATTACCATTTGTTCCAGATAAAGCAGCACTAACTCCTCTGAAGAGAGAGAGGTAGATATTTTGCGAATTAATTATAAGGAGATGAAAACAGTGACATTTTTACCAAATCTAACTGCCTAGTCCCCTTAAGTCATTAACTTGCCAGGGCAAACGGAGATAAACCGGAAACAGTTGGCGGTTGTCGATAATGCCAATGCAAAATCTTCACATATCCTTTGCCCCTGGAAACGGTTTTCCATCTCTTTGCCCGCGTTCCCCGTCGCTTCCAACCTCCCCGCCACTATTTCTTACTCCCTATCCTCTATTCCTGTCCAACATCCGTATCCCTATGGGAAGTTCGCGAGCCCTCCCGTTCGCAAATCCCTTTCCGTGCCTCGGCAGAGCAAGAAATGCAACTCTCCTTAGGGAATTAATTGCGCCCGTAAAACGTAGATTCAAATCTGTGCTTCAAAGGAGAAGGAAGGGAGCGAAGGAAAAAAGAGCTAAGGCAGACAGCCAGAGGAACAGGAAAGAACGAAAGAAGGGGACGAAAGAACGGGGGGTGGGGGGAGGGAGACGTTCCTTTTCTTCAGCCGTCCGAAAGGTTTTCCCAAGATGGTTCTCATCTCAGCTGCAATCAGTGTCGTAAATTGCTTGCAATCGCCCCTGCAATTAATTCCGGCTCATCCTCGGGGGATTTATTATTCTCAATAATACCGTAATATTCTTGGGTGGAAGGACAGCTCGCCGTCTTTGCGACTGAGTTCCCTCACTGGGCCAACGCGATATTCCTACCCCTTTTCTGCCATTGTTGCAGAAAAATGTGATTCAATATTTGGGGACACTTTTGCCATTCGTTAAGTTTCAAATGAATAATGAAATTGACTGCCTTCATTGTCTGCTGCTTTCATTCTGGCTCAACAAGATTCTATATGTAGGGTAAACTGTACAATGATTGGCACCCTAACAAGGAGGACCTTCAGGTTTGGTAATTTCAGAAAATGTTGATACTTGTTAGTATACATAAAGGTTTTCAATAAAATATTAAAGTGCTAAAAACACATTTACGTCACAGTAGTCTACTCCCTTAAAAGTCAGCCCCAAAGGGCACCGCTACCTCCGAGACTTTTTCATGGTGTTGCCAGATATAAAATTCAACTACGTCAATTGCAGTGTGTAACGAAAAAATAAATTAGAAAATGTAGAAAAGTACTTTCTAAGTTCCTACATCTTAATATTTAATTTTTTAATCTGGAGTGTCACTGATTACTGCAGTTTATCCTATCACCATTTCATAAAACTAAACCTTTCTCCGGATTAAAATCCCCAAAGCTTTAACACCTAATAATGATTCCCTCGTCTACCACCTTCCATTCAATTACATGACCCACAAATTACGTTTTAGATCCGCCATCGGCGCTGCTGCCGGTAAACTAGAATTTAGACAAGTTGAAGTAAAAAATCCGCCCAAGTTTCTATTCCTGTATCGTGTTACCGGTTTACACGCTGGCCGAGCTCGTGTTCACGCTGGCTAATTGGTGACAAACAATTACGAACTGTTCGCGCGAGACCTCGTCTTCGCTTCTATTTACAGGTGCAATCCAAACAGCAGTGAGGAGCCAGGCGACCGAGTAATTTTCGGCTGCGACGGGGGATATCAAGATTCACGCAAACGATTCTCTTTCACTTCTCGTTCGTGCGCCACCGAGAGCCTTGACTTTTATACGTTCGGCAGAGTAGGAGGAATGGTCAAAAATCGGGTGGCCGAGAACGAGCAAACGGAAAAAGGGTGGGATAGAAAGGAATGGAAACGGTTCTAGGTGGGGAGGCGTTGCGTCCTCTTCGGGAGAAAAGAAAAGGAGAGAGAGAGAGAGAGAGAGAGAGAGAGAGAGAAGAAGAAAGTTGAAATACGAAGTGGCCGCGAAGAGTGTGGGGGCTCGTTCAAACTTTTGCATCAGGGAATTCTTTCTAGGTTCCCCCGGAATATCTGTGATAAAGTTATAAACTTTTCGGAAGGACTTGCCACCAACGTCGGCTAAATAACTGCTTGCTTTTCCCTCTACGTGACACCTAACGACCTAACTAAATTTTCCTTTTACTTACGGAGAAAGGCGTGACTGCTCGGACAATTAATTTCCTCATAGTGCAAGGGGGAGGTGGCGAGGCTGTATGGGGGTGGCGTCGAATCCTTCTGGCGAGACGAGGATCATCTGTAAAGAAACTCGGTCGTCAAGCGGAAAGTAGGACCGCGTGGAACGCTCTATAGACATCAGCTGTTTGGATATGCAACGTTCGTTGTTACTTTTATTTCATTCCTCTTAATTTCAGATGGCGGCACCGGTCGTTTCACGAGGTGAAATTTTAATGATCTGACGGGGCAAAATTCTTGAAGGTAAAAGTTCAGTAAGAAAGAACCTAATTTAACTTATTTTTGTTTGGAAACAAAATAATTGAAAAAATTACTTTTCAATTATTTAGGCGAATCTTAATATATAAAGCTAAAAGTGTTTGTGTGCTTGTCTGTCGCCTAAAATCTGTCGAATAGTAAACTCTGGGGTCATGTGACTATTTCCACAAAAATAAATAAAATTTTTCTTTTTCTAAAATCAGAATCTAAATACATATATGTATGTAATATGAAATTCTAATCATTTTTAGTAACTAAACTCAGCGCCAAAATTAAAGGATCACGAAATTTTCGCTGAAAAACTGTCGATGTTTCAACTGTTATAACTTCGCGAAGAAGAATTGTACCGTAATCCGCCTGGGGTTATTTTGACGGGCGAAGCCTTTACTTCCACCTCCCTAAGTTGATTTTCCTCGAAGATGGTTTTACACTAGCAAGCGAGACGAGATAATCAAGAGTTTTATTTAGTTTTTTCTTTCAAATTTTACAAAATCAAACGACTCTACGAAGTTAAAAAACAATTTTCCGCGACCTTAATCACCGTGTTGTGGAAGATTGAAGGCTGCCGCCTACAACGACCCCTTAAAAGTTGATGTGCGATTTTTTGCCGTTCTATTGCCTTTTGAATGGAAAGTGTGCCACCACAGTTAAATTATAATATAGACGACATTTATTAATAACAGTAGGATTCAATAAAGGCAATTATACGCATTACGCTTCGAGTTACATTGTTCGTGGAAGCTGTATTTCAAAATTGGAAATTAAAAATTCCACATACCTATTAACCGTTAAATAATTCTGTTTTTACCTATCGTATTTGTTAGAAATAGTCACAAATAATCTGAGTTCAAGTTCTGGCCTAGATTTTCTTGCAATTGACATTTATTTTTTAAAACATGAATTATTACGTAAAATGCCAATACTAGGAGTTAAATTATAGCCTACTTTTATACATCAATCTATCTGTGCAACAAGAGCTGTCAATTTACCCCCACATATCGAAACGCCGATCTTTGAATTAGTAAAGTTTCCCGTACATTGCACAGGGAGAGCATCCGAATTGCGTGTAGATTGTAATTACTTATATGAGTCTAATTTAGCCTACTATGTAATTATTCAATCACCCTGCACGTGAACAAAGTTTCGTTGGATATCAGCGGTCTGTGTAACCGTTCCATTTTGAATCGCGTAACGTTTAACTGATTTCGAGAAACTGAAAATTATTATAACCATGCGGGAGTTTTCCATTTCTATATACAATTACAAATCAATGCATACAACTCTAAATATTACGAGGCAAATGAATTAATTTTAGGGACACGAAACTAAAATTATAAATTATAACACATTCCTGCTAAAGTACATTGTACTGTTTTCGTTGCTGATAAAAAATGATAAGAATGTAAGGATAAAAGTTGAATACTTTTATAGGTAGAAAGTAGTGCTGACATAATTTCTTCCAAAAGTCATTTTTTTAAATGGAACCGGAAGTTTGCCCATAAAATTGCAGTACTTTTTAACGAAAATAGGTGAGGCTGCGCTGCATACCCGTATTGCTGAATTATATACGTATGTACAGTATACGTGTAATATGCAGTGGTATACTCTATAACAGTGGTGAAAGTCAGCCATGACTGCGTCAGAAGCAGGCATTCTAGTCCCAATAATAAATCTTGTATCTCATATTGTTATTTTATAATAGAGATTTCTTTTATTTAAACTCAAAGAATCTTTCGATAGAAACTTATACAGCTTTACATGGATTTTACATTTTTGTTAATAACCAATTGTTGCCTTAGCTTTGTTAAGTAATACAAGGTACATGATTTAAATTCGTTTTTTTTTTCTTTTTATGATAGAGATTGCCCGAAATCTTGAACTCTGTCGTCTTGAAATTTGAAATACACGCATTCGTGAATTCAGCTGAACGTTCAGGAGTAGAAACATCGATCGAGCTCACTGGCAAAGTCGGTAGACGCGTGAATCTCAATTTGTTTGTTCGTCCCCAGAGACACGCTACACCTATACATATTTGTCGACATTTACATAAGGCACAGCTACATACCCGTATAATACTTACTCGATTCGTTTTCATAACCAACTAACTGGCGCAAATGGAACGAGATCAAGCTGGAAAAATAAAATTCGTTCCGTAGCCATTTACGGTAACACGGCGAACATAAGGCTCCTGTATTTCGTTATGCGAACACATTGAAGGAAAGTGCATGCCATATAAAAGGTAATTTCAGTATCTACTCCTAATAACGGATAAAACTGCAACGCGTTCTTCTAATAAAAGCTTAGAAGGCATAAACATAAATCGGAGATAAGAATTTTTATCCTTAAATGGTAATGTTGTAAATTTTCGTTGCAAGTTAATTTCTAATTAGAAGAACATGTAAGAACTCAAGAATAAGAAGCTGGAAGAAAATGAAAAGTAATAATCTATAATATTATTTCCACTCATTCGATAAACAGAAGCAGTCAAATTTAAGTTATCAAAATCAAAAATTGCTTCTAACTCTAAAAAAAAATAATCCCATTATTATTACTCGATCTTCGATTGAAATCAAATTCCTTAAAATGTAGAATTTTAAAGCAAGGACTTTCATAATTTTCCAAATGCGGTCTACATTCCTTTCTTTCGTTTTTGTTTGTCGCGACCGGCTATTGTGATGGTAGGACCGAAGGTAGGACATGGATATTCAGCTATAAGCTTCGCACTCGGTCGTGAAAGCTCCAGCGACAAAACACGTCTAATTAATCAAGCTTTTATGACCGTTGCCCAGTTGCACCGCTGGTTCCAGCGTTCCGTGTCCTTCCTCATGCACCCTTCGTCGACAAACAGCCGCGCAAATTATTTATGCCACGATTAGTGCGATTAAATATTTAAAGTACCGCGTTATTCTTTCAGCCGCAGCCGCTTTTTTCGCCACGCAAATCGTGGATTACCTTGTTCTAATGCCTCCAGCAAACAAATTTTCGCGACGTCTTGCTCGGTACACTCAGCCCCGTCGTCGTTCAGACGACGCCACGACCCTTAATTGGTTCTAATTAAGCGGACGTACAAACAGCTTGCCAGTAGGTGCTTGTTCGTCCAACGAGTGATTGTATGCTCATTTTTTTACTGTAACGCCTACAGTCGACGAAATTTCGTAAATAACGGAAACCTAGGTGCGGTATGTGGTACGTAGGTATGGGTAATATTGATTATTTAAAGACAAAATAAAAGACGAATAAAGTGCAATGTAGAATGTCTTTGATATTATATTATAATTAATAAATTGATATATTTTAGTGCAGTTATATTTATTCATGAATTATAATATACGAGAAAAATTGAATTTTGTTTTATAATTATGAAGGAAAGTATACCTCATACTTTATTATGTCATTTTTTATATATAGTTATATTAGGATGTGAAACAAGGACTTGCTCAAACATCAAATTTCCCGCGTCTAACTTACTTTGCGCGACAATGCAGAGCATAAAGTTACAGCGTGTACTTGATATATAATTAAATTGAAGAAAACTACTAACTTAGGCGAAATGGAAGAAGTTTAGGGGTGAGTTAAATTACTAACGCTCATGCCGACCTTAATAAAATATCGGAATTTCATTAATTCGCAGACTTTGTAAACTCTAAACAAGAATAAGGGTGAAGTTAGTAGTGAATTAAAATGATGCTTATGTCCGAGGCATTCCTACAAGTAACTGTACAGACTTACTTTAAAGATGTTCATAGTAGAGCAGTATTCTGTTAAAACATTCGTGCGCCGTGTAACTACTGAGATACTGTTACACGTAACATGTAGAAAATACGTATTTGAATAGGAATATTTTAATACATGTATAATTTTACATAAATAACAAACGGTATAACCAAAAATGTTCCCCTTTATTTTCTACGTATACACATTGATTATTTATAATATGCTTGAACTAAATTTGTATTAAATTAGACAAACACAATAGTCGTATCAATTTTTTTTATTGTTTGTAATAGTCGGTCACGACATTAAGCAGGATATTAATAACTGAATACGTTTATTTGTCATGAAATACAAGAACGCATGTAATATTAAGAGTGTATATTCTAAATATGATATCTTTCTAAATATGATATTTAATATTTCTGTATTTCATTTAATAGCAGCTATTTAAAATCTCGCCATTTAGACCATAAACTTTTTTCATTTTATCTGTTTACTGTTATCGTAGGTACTGTCCTTTTTATACCATTGCAATAAAGATTATTACTATTATGTAAGAAACTTGGAATACTTACAACAGGCATAATAAAAAATAATGTAGTTGCATCAAGGCATCTATTGTTAAAAATATTTCTCTCTAGCAGTTTCCTATTTTCGCATACAAAAGAGATACAGCTGTTCCAATATGCACGCGCATGATGCGTATCGCAAACATTCCAACTTCATATGATCCTCTTTTATTAAAAACTTGTGAATAACGCTAGGATACGATCAATAAATGTGTATCGCGTGGCCTACATATTGTACTTACAAAGTCAATCAATCAATATGTAAGTCGTGACTTAGAAATGCAAAATAGATATAAACTCGAATGTTAAGAATCGTTGAGTTTTCTTATTTTGCACGTGTACCTAACGTTCTCAATTAGCAGATGGTGCATTGTCCAACAAATTACCTCCAAGCATATGGGAGGCGTTGTACAGCACACTCGCAATTTTGGCTATCCATTTCCCAATGATCCGATAAATTGATACTCTATTACTTTACTACGTACAACCAACTCCACAATCTTCTCCTACTCAGACTCCATATTTCTCACTTAATGCTGAGATTACTGTCACCTTTACTTCTTCCCTACCAATCGATCGAATCCGTGCAGCGACACAAGCATACGTTCCAAGCTTCGAGCTACATAAAGCGTATGTACGAATGTTAAAATCGGACAACGCCTGTTACCAAGATGCACAGATAAATTTGAATGTGGAGGAGCACCATTTAATTAAGAAAAATATAGATGTACAGGATGGAAACAAATGTGCACTATATGGCCACAATTAGGAAATAAAAAAATCGTTACCATCTTTTATGGAATTTTTAATAGAAACTTATTAGTAATAAAATTTTCAACCTTTACAGTAGATATATTTATTTAAAATCGACTTTATTAAATTCGATACGTTTTCTTTGTCTCCTACGGATTGAATAAAATAGTTCTCAAAATATTTTATATTCTTATATTTTAGTATTAAAGAACACCTTGAATACTTTTAAATAACGTTGGGATGTTTAATATTTAACGATTTAGGAAAACAATTTCATTGGGGAATGGTTAAATGAATGCGCAAAATGTGGTGAAAGTTTCAGAATAATGTGATTTATTTTATCGACACACGTTTAACATGTAATATAATATTTACTAATGCTGACTTGGTTTATTAATTTTGCTGCACTTGTATCGATTTATTGAATTCTCGACTGAATACACGTCAATCACTGTGCCTAATTTAGACAACTAGGGCGCAATACCAAGTTCCATTAATAAAATACTTATTATAATCCCTTCAGGATGAATTGATAATTTTGACACATATTTTGGTATACCCAACAAACACACCAACACATAATACCTACACGATTAATTGCTCATAATTTCTATTCAAAGATTTAAGTCAATACGGGTAAAATATTTTTCACTATTCTGCAAATCTGCAGTCTCATCAAACTCCCTCGATAGATGAACACAATTTTCAAAAATTCTATTAACTCTTTTCTTTCCTTCACATTTCCCTTTTATTTTTTTAGCACATTTCTGTCTCCTTGGTCCATTTATTTAGTAGTTTTCTAACCATAAATGACCTTTAGCACGAGACTTTCGTGGCGAAAGAATGACTTCCAACATCGCGTCCGTTTCCTCCGTTCTTGCTACTCTTCAGTTGCCGTGTTGTTTCAACGTTGTTATTCTCACGGGAAGTAAGAGAGCGTAACTGCGTTCTGAGATATGACAGAGACTCTCAAGGTATATACTTGAATCAGAGCAAACGATATGTAAGATCGTTCACGAGCTAGCTGAAGCTCTCGAAACACAGAGGTATATTGTCAAGATATCTGCTTAACGTTTAACATCCTGCGAAAGGGAGATTTTTTTATATTGATATCTCCTTTGAAGTTGTTCTGTGACCATCAATTATAGGAAAATTGTATTCTAGTGATAATTACGATCCTTAATAATCGCAAGCATTCAAAGTTTTATCCTGGAGTAAAATTTAAGGAAGAAACGTTCGTGTATAAGGATGGTTTATAATTTAAGAAGAGAAAGTGCTGTTTCAACTTTCCTATATCGATTTTTAGTAGGCAATACCACAATGTTATAGAAAAGTTTTTGATACGTGATGTCTTCACTAACAGACCTGAGGTATCCAGAGTTCTGGGATGACAAAATATTATATCGGAAAAATTTCGATTACCCGTGGGTATACGAAATCGAATTGGTACATTTGTATGGATCTAGTTGGGATTCTTCGTTTCCAGGGAGCGTGACGTGATAGTGTTAATTCTCGAGAGATCCCCCCAGTAGGCAATGGACCCTAATATAAGAAGTCGAGGAATTTACTGGGTGGTAGTAAATACCAGTAACTTTTTCACTGCTCGCGATTTGAACTAAATATTTAGTCGAACAAATTTAATGATACAGTGAGATTATAATTATACAAATTGAAACTATGAAAGTAATATGAAAAAATAAAACTATGCAAAGCTATGGAGTTAAACGATCTATAAATTTGAAAGTTATATTGAGAAATAATATAAAGGAACAATAAGACGTAAATAGAATAAATTCTTTTTAAGCAAAATATTAAATAAGTTCATATAATTCATAGCCAGTGATTTTAGAGACGTTTTCTATATACATATATTTAAATTCAGTTAAGTTGCAATTAAAAAATTGAAGTGTAACACGAGTCTTCGAATTTCTGTTGTGCGAATTGTTTAAATACGTAAATACTTCGATATAATAGTTACACGCGAATTTATGAGCGTTTCTACAGCTTCTGGGAATAGGAAATGGTCGATGTATCCTGAGTGGGATGAAAAATATACACGTACCATTCGTCTGGTATCATTTAACACGCATCGACATTTTCCTTTACACTGGTACAAGTAGTTTCCCGAAGTGTGGGGCAGTAAATCATAAAATGGTGAGCCTGATGAAACGCATTCCAAATGCGACCCCAGGGAACAAGCGAGACGACATACTGCGAGATCAATATTTCCGATATATTGCAGCGGGCAACGAATTGCGGGATACTTGCGCATCAATTTTTATTTATTGTTCAATAATAATTTTTTTACACCCACTGTAAGTCATTAATCAGAAGGTGAAGATTAATTCCTAAATGTAATTACTAAATTTAAAATTCTTGCTCACGGTGCTCAACCATAAGTATTTCTAATAAAAGTACTTATTTATAAAAAAATATTTCATTCATAACTATTTTTAGTAAAATTGTTTCACTATCGCTGATTATCTCAGACTTAATTAATTAGTGAACTGGATGAAACACACTGCCTATACAATTAATACACATCAATTACACTTGACTGAAATTTAAATCTCAACTAATATGTATTTCTTCACTCTAACAAATACAATTTCCACGACCCAAGTAACTATAATATTCATCACACTCAGAGACACACTTAAACACAAACTTCTTATTCATCTTTACCTATCTCTTCCTAACACCCAAAATTCCTGCTCTCAAACCATAACAATTACTCCCCCCACCCAGCCCCAGCTTAAAAGAACTATTATCCCCGAAATAATTCTCCAGCAGCAATTAAGCAGTACCGGTGACATCATTCCCTAATAGAATAAGTGACTAATGTCATTTCAGTCTGGCTCGACACTTTAGTTTGGCTAGCTGTCGCCGCCCGGAGCGACGTGCCCGGAATCAAGAATCGTGACTGCCGGGTTGAAGACGAAGGAAGGGTCTTCAAACGTCGTACATCGCCGGGCTGGCGTTACTTTGCGACTCTGGTTTAACGTTTCTATCGATTTCCACGGAACGGGCGCATTAACGGGGAACCGCGAACGCCTAGTCTCAAAGGAGCAATGCGGCTACCGTACAGTGCTAATGCAGACCCCTCGATTGTCCCCCTTCCTCACCGTAGGCCGGCTGGCTGGTTCACCGCTTCCATCCCTCGCGCGGATATCTTTCTGTTCGCTTTGGTCTCTTGCACTTCATCGGGGCCTCACCGCTCCTAAATTTCCTACACTTTAGTAATAATATATTTGTCCCTCGGGTGTCGCTCGGGAGCTTCGGCTTCCTAAGACCTTGAGCGCGCCGACCATTATCTTATATAGAGGCGAGGAGCTTCCTTCCTGGCCATTTTCGGACAGACCGAGGCCACGGTGTTTTCGGGGCGCCGCGCTGTCTGTGCCTCGAAGCTCTCGCACACCCGGAAATCAGTCCTCCTGGCACGCCTTTATACCCGCGCTGCAAACACGGCGAATCCTCCTCAACGATTTATCGAATCACGCGCGGCCCGGCTATGATAAAACTGGCGGGGAAGAAAAAAAAACGGGGCGATAGAGACGCTGATGGAGAGAAGGGTCTGGAACTGATTGAATGCTTCTGATGGGAGTGATTTATAAGTGGAGCAAAGTATCTTGCATCTTGGACAAGATAATGTACATACGATTTTGATACCGACTGTGACACTTAGGCGATAGAATAATTATGAAGATTGTGGTAGCGATGGATCCTATTTCTGATTTTGCTGGTTCATATTTGTGTCTTGTGTTTCAGTTCTAATTGCTGCAATTTTATGTTGTGAGTCCAATTTTAGTTTGTGTCTTGATTTATACTTCCTCCAGTAGTACCTAATACGAACACAAATTTAATTCTGTTATAAATAAGGAATGAATGTATTCAACTTCAAGCACAAGGTAAATATTATAAAAGCAAACAAAGTGTTAAAATATTGAATTCTGAGAAAATTCTCGGAATTTGGAGATTTAAATTTATAGTGCTTGAAAAGCGTTGTGTGTCAGCGAATGTAGAACGCAAATAAATTTTCAGTGATACGTAGTATAGTATATGTAGGTTAATAAAATTCAAATTTATGGGCGCATACATATAAAGGTGTACGTAAATCACCTGAAAAAAATATTAAATGCTCTCAAATATTTTTTCCATACAATTTATTACCGTTATTATTACATTTACTAATATAGTACAAATGCATGCTAAATTTAACCTTTTGCTTTTAAATTCGAGTAATGACATATTAAGAAATAGAGCTTTAAAAGTACACAGGTTATCGCCACGAAATCCATTTTTTTTAAATTTTTAAGGCTTCTTTAAGAAAGGTAGACGAATATCTCTGACTAACACAGGATACTATAAGAAAGTTACGATGTCTCGAAATTGTCCATTTTGCAAGAAGTGACGACGCTTTACATCTTCCGTCCCTACATAATTCATTTTATTTTACGAGCATTATAAAAATGCATATACTAGACTCCAACAGTGCAGATTACATTGCCATTATCCGATACAAAAATCTGACATGTAGATTATAAGTTTCACCTGAAATCGTTTTTAAAGCACTCTTTTGAACAGGTTGCAAATAAAAATTAGGTTTTTAATTTAATATGTCTGCTTTAGAAAGGAATTAAGAGTAGAATTTAGTAATAACAGAATTTGTAAAATGTTTTGATCTACTTTATAGTAATGTCTCGACATTATTCGTGGCGATATTCTTTTCTATTTGGGATGCACACAATAATGAGGTGGGAGAATAAGGATGTCAATAGTGATTGAGGCAGACGTTACGACGATAAAACTTGAACGTGGTGTACACTTGGGGAAGAGAACTTAGACCAATCATTAAGAGGCCCCACTGTCGTCGAAGCATTAGGGGTGGAAAAGGGAAAGTTTCAAGGGGGCGTACCAGGGGACCCAGGGGTACTACGGCTAACTCGTTTTGCAGCACATTGTTCGATGCCCTTCCGGCAATTAAAGACAAGTTCGTCCCTTACGGACGTTGGCATTCGAGATGTAACTTATTGTTGGATGCATTGTCGCGGCTACGTGGAGCGAAAGTAAATGTGAATTGCAAAACGCATGAGGAGGCAGCGTTTCAATAGAATTCTTACGAGCCCTAGTTCCTCGGAACATCCTAATTCAATCGTAGTAATAACTATGATTTACATGTAAGCAGCTTGTCAATAAATTGGAATTCCAGAATATTTTAAACTGCTGAGTTCTTTGAAAAATATGAACTGGATAATTTTTTAAGCAAAACTCCACTCATGTAACTCTTGTATAGAAACTTGCCATTAATATGCATAGTAGTTTTTCCACATATATTCGCGTGGTTAAACATTTCAACTATGAATTATTTCGAGCACTTTGCTAACTCCAAAAAAATAATAGTGCAGATTTAAAATTCGTTCAAATTTTTTATTATATTATTTCAAAAAGATTTCCTTTTCTTTTTTTATATGTCAGTTAGAAAAGACAGTAAGCTATGCTACTACTAAACCATATTAATCAAAATCACATTGTGCTAAAATCACTTCTTTTTGAATATACATACACCGGTTTAGTTATAAATTTATAAATTATACGAATGAAAAATTAACAATCTGTAAACGAAGCTTTAAAGAATTAAAATCGTTCAAGTTGAATTTCTCTCGACAATGTTAGATACGTGTAATACAATAGCGTTATTAGTACGCGCTTCATTTAGTACGCTTCAGATTCTGTCTCCTATGAATTAAATTAAAACACTCGTCGCTCGGTTTCTTCCCTTTTTAACAAGCGGGTCCGTGTAAATTTCGGTTCGTTATCCGTAAAATTAAATAACTCTGTGCAACGATGTGCTACGACGAACCTGGCTATCCAGATACTGGTACATTGCTGTACAAGAGAGGATATTACAGGGCATTTTTACGAAATTTGAGATAGTTTAATTCTGTGTTATTCAATAGTATCGTACATTGTGAATATTTTGTTAAGCAATATTCGAAGCTCCACAATTTATTCTGTAATATCTACTAATGTCACAGTATAATATGAATATCTAGTTACTCCCAAAGGTATCTGTCCACCCTACATGTAACATATTTTATATATTAAATCGACTATAAATCAACTATAAAACTTTGCATTTCACGCTTTTTAGAAATATTTATTTTATATATCTTGTGACATGTAAATTTTCACGAAGTCTCTGCCTATCGAATAATAATGGATAATAGTTATTTCTTACACAATGATATGTGCTATCAGTGTAATACCAAGGATTTTAGGGAAGTCTAAACTTTAAGAGCGCACTCTTGCCCTACTCTACTCTACTTACGTACAAGTCGCGCATCAATTCCGTCAAATGTTCCTTCGTAGGTATCACTCACAAGGCTTCAACGCAACGTGCATTTTCATTCACTCGACGCAACGCGTTACATGCGTGCTCCTCTCACATTGCCTTTGCAGTTTCATTTCCCCAGTCTACGATGCCTCACGATACCATAATAATACTAATAAGAGGGATCTGCTCCGCGCCAGAACGCAATCCGAATTCTAACGAGACGCTGTCGATGTCGATCCATTTGGAGTCTGATAGGGAGCACGGTGCTTATAAGCACCTAGCCCCTCGAACACCTTCAGACGAGAAAAAAGAATACTCAGCAAAGTTCACCGGGTTCCAAATTTTTTTTTCGACTTTGCAGCATAGTGCTCCTCAAGGGAGCCGTGGTAATTAGCGGGAAAAGCAATTACGTGCATTTAATTAAAGCAAGTCGTCGTCGTTCCACCCCCCTCCTCTCCTCTTCGTCTCTCCACATCGCAGTCGTTGGAGGTCGCGCCCTTGCAGACCACTACCGAAATTTCAGCGTTTTTTCGGTAAACGATATCTCGAGACACGACGTTCGTGCCGGTTGGGTCTTTAATTATACGTCTGCGGGCCTTTCTTTCCCTATACTCTTTTTTCTCCTCTTTTCCTGTTTTCCTTTCTTTTGTCCTTCCCACGCCCCCTCTCCCTCTTTTTTTTGGAGGTGTACCGAGGCTGGGGCGAAAGAGTAATGCGACGCCTTGCACTTCAGTCAGAATTCACCTCGGGAGTCGCGCGAAAAGCGGCGCATTAAAAATCGTTTCGCTTGGGACCAGCTCTGCGTGGTCTTGTTGCACTTTCCGCCATACGGAAGAAACATTCACGTGGTGGTTATTGCACGTAGGAAAATAAACAGTTGGACTTGGCACCCACTAACTGCATAAATGGGCTGAGGTGATTACTTTTATGGAGCGCTTTGATTCTTAAACTGAAATCACGTAGAGTTTGATATACTTGGTGAATTACTTACTAAAATTTAATTTATTACTTGTGGTGCGTGTCAATATTTGAGTAACCGAAGGAAATATCGAAGAATCACCTTTTATTTAGTCAATGTTCAGCATTCACATGCTCCTACTTACATAACGCGTGCAAAGAAATCCTGAATTGTCAGCAATTTTAATTTATCGAAAAGAAAACAAACCATATCGAAAGGAATAAAATTATACTATCGCCAGTGTTCGTCGAACTGGAGTCAATCGTTACAGTCTCTGGATGGTAATGTATTAGAGATCCGGCACTTTAAAAAAAAGTCGATTGACCCACCTAGAATTTGTAGTATTACTGATAAATTAGTAAGGAATAGAAATAAAAGTACAATGTTCTTTCTTCACTGTCATTAGTATAATTTTAGTATCTTTTACTATATAGTATACTTATACATACTTGTATATAACATAATTATTGCATAAACATAAAACCTTAAAAATAATGATTGTTATTTATGGAAATCAATTAAAGAAGTACCAATGAAAACGAAAGGCAAATGTCTTTTTGGGGGCCGATTAATCGGTTATTTGGCCACGACCCTAGTCGCTACGTCTCTATAATGTATCATTACATCCTGACAAGTTCAGCGATGAGCGTCAGTCCAGCTTCGCGCCCGTAACACTAACGGCGAAGTTGGAGGCTGAGGGAAAACGGAGTACATAACACTCCAATTAAGCTGAGGCATCAGTCTACAATGTCTAGAGTACCGAGCTTGACAATGAAGCCCCGCGATGCCAGACACTGTAACGAGTTTTAACGCTATAATGCCGAATACCGTATGCGGGTTCTTGCAACATTTTCCCCGTTTTCCCATGGCTCCCCCTTTGATCCTCTTCCCACCGATGAGAAATTAACAGACGTCCTTCGCAAACACGGCTAATTACAGAACGATAATTCCGTTTTAAAACGATATCGGACGAGGGAGCAAGACAAAATTACAAATCGACATGCCAACGTTAAATAAGGGGAAAATCGCTCTTCGCTTCGATGCAATAAATTGAATCCTTAAATGGGATAGACTTGTACATTCGTGTAATTTTACTTAAAGGAACACAACTTTTGTAGTGTGCTATTGGATGTATGAAATGTAATTCTGTTAGCAATGAATTGGAGTTGTAATTGCGAAACTAGAGGGTACGTCTTTGAATTAAAAATAGATTGTAATGTGAGTGGAAAGATTGAAATTAATGTACTTTTCTTAAGTAATAAGAAATTACTTAATATTCGATTTATATCCTACAATCCTATACTTAATTTTTTTCCCTCTTTTTCCGTTTTCGTTTTCACCAACCTAATCTTGGCCCATTTTCGTATTCGCAAAAGCCGTCAGAGCATCTGCGAACATGCATCTTATATGTTCGCTATGTTTTGTCTGTTCCGAAAAGGGATTTTCCTAAGTCTTAAACCTCGTTTTCGTATCTTACCCTCAGCACTCACTTGCAGCTTCCTGTGTCCTACCTTCGCTACCATTCCATTTTCTCTTTACACGTCAAGTAAATATCGATTGTCAATTTTTAATTTTACCACTATTTTCCTTTCCTTTTAATATTCTTTCTGTGCCTCCATATGTTCTTCCACAGTTAATTTCTATACTTCTAACTATCCACACTTTGATGGCTTACTTCCAGGGGTCGAGTAAAATTGTTAAAATTTTCAATTAATTATAAAAAAAACTGTAATTTTATTACTATTATCTTTTCTGTTCCAAGAAAAATGTTATAAAATGCAGTGCTATTAACTGAAACTTTTATTCCATATAATTCTACCCCTACTTCTTCTCTCTGTTCTTCCAATGTTCCAAATCCCTGTTCTTTTTTCCTCGATTAATTCGTCTCTTTTGACACTTATTAATTTCTTCATGGTTTATTCAAGTTCTTCTCTTTTCCCTCATTCTTCATTCGAGATCTTGCCTTTTCCCTCATTCCACATTCCTCCCTCAATTCTCCGATCCCACCGTTAAGATTTATACTTTCTCAGCACAGTACTTTCTACATCTTCTATCTTTATCTCTTGCGTAAGACTCGATACCTTGTTGTGCTCGTCTATCGCTATTATTTCACCATTTGCCTCTTTCGTGTCTTCTTCCTCCATATCTTTTGCTTGTGATGAGCTCAGGGATTGAACGACGGTTTCCACTGAGGCTCCTGCGCCAGAGTCTCGACCGCTAAACGTGCTCGTTCTGGAATACGTGTCCTGGAACCCGATGTGTCTAGATGCGCGTACTCCGGGGGTGGGTTCAGACTTGAGCGCAACCTCCAGCGAGACCTCGATGCAGAGCCACTAATGCCTCGTTCCCGCAAATAAAACGCACAATTCTACTGATTTTAGGCGATACAGGCAAGACACAACACTTTAAGGGGTCTCCCTATCGTGATGGCTGAACAAACTTAACTTTCCTGAAATTAAATAAAGATACAAGAATTGTAAGTGTCATTTTGCACGTTTGTAGTTTTATTATCACGTTTTAAGACTAAAAACAATTTTTGTAAGGAAAAATATGCATTTGTAGAGGAATAGGAATATCGTGAAGAGAAAAATCCCTCCGGATGCCGAAAAGTTTTTTTTAACCGACACATTAGGAAGCTTGAAACTGCAAAGGAAAACGAGGTAGTGTTTAGACCACTAAAAAAACACTAGAAGGTTGTGTCCATTAGGTCCTTTCCACATGAGACACTTCTGTAGTTCACGATTGGTATTTTAAATATATTCACAGAATTCGTGGTTCTTTCTATCTGTATTAAATGAGAGCCATCGTTGTCAAGCGAATATACCTGAAACTGTAGTCGTGAGCTGCAAAAGTGTGTCGTGTGGAAAGGCCCTAGCACGCTGCTAACCATTTTGTCATTAAGCCTGTCGAGTAGTCAAAAGCAATATGCTCAGTAGCTCGTACAAATCGGATTGATCGTTTAAATACTTCGAATGCCGTGATAAAATTTAACGAGGTGAAATAATTGAAATGCAGCTCGAATGTTTAAATAATTCCAATTCAGTAGCCACTTGTATTAATAGAGATGGGTTGTATTAATGGATATTTGGCCTATATTTCGCATTTTTCTGTTGCATTTGTCCTAGTTTCTCTCTCTTCTTTTTAATATCTCTATCAACCTTGTACTTCCTACTCGTCGTCTCCCTAATTCTTAAACGAAGAAGCTGGCTTTCCTCTTGTTATAAGTTTTTTTCCTTCTGCTTCGTCCAACCCACCCACCTGTTGTTTTCTTTGTCCATGCCACCGGATTCGTTTATTGGTTACCGACCTCTATTCATTTACTCTTTCGTTCACTTAACGATCGATTTCTTATCGTGTCAATCATCAATTCTTGCTTTGACTGTTCTATTCTGGTAGCAATTTACGTTAATTACCTGTCACTTATTCATATCTTCTCTTTCTTATTAATTCATCATTTTTCAGTAATAATTCTTCTGTCCCGCCTTTTCAATCACTTTGCCATCGCAGTGGGCTAAAAACTTGATGAAGCACCGACAGTATGCATTCCGGTTCAATCAAATTTATTATAGACCTCTCAGCAATAGCTTCCATGTGGAATACCAATTTCTCTAAGTTTAATAATTTTAACCGTAGATAACATTCTTTAATCATGGTAATGGAAATACGTATTCCCATTTCTAAATACTTTGTCGTATGAAAATATAATATCTGTATTTTTAGCAAATATTTAAATGCCTATCAAAAGAAAATCTTGGAATAAAATTCCATGTGTGATAGTAATTTTCTTATTATTTTCTTTGAAATTGATTTAAACAGTTACACACTATTGCAGGCGATTTTGTAAAACTTGTCCCGATACAAACTTAATAAAATTAATAAAATCTTGTACATACTCAAGTGAAGTTAATTTACCAACGCCAGAACCCCTACACATTTGAACAACAGTTTCAAATAGTGCACAATCGAAACTTTTACTCAGCAGGCTATGCAAGAAATAGTTTCGGCGAAATGGTTGGAGAATCGTCACAAATGGGTGTGCTCGCAATTTATATTCAGAAAGTCCTTTTCCAAGGAAGCGCGTGTTATTTTCCGCAAGAACGCGTTCGAATGGAAATTGTTTGCTTGAACAGTAAGCCAAAGACTAAGGAGCAGAGGCTAGGGTAATAAGTTTATTATCGTTTATTGTCCTGAAGTTTAGTTCCAGCGACGGTGTATGTAGCGACATATTCAAGGGAACCGCTAATGACTCGAATTTACGCACAAACGTTAAACCAGGTCCGGAAGTTCGTACGTGCTAGGCACACGCGGTTGCTGGGATCGTTCATTACACCCAAAGTGGTATTTAAGCAATTTGATATTTATCGTCTTAATGACTGCAAGGTGGAACTGCTCCAGTGCTGGTACGCTTTCACAGATATTCTGTACGCGCCGAGGAATGAGTAATTATTGTTATGCAAAAGAAAAATTAGTATCGCAAAATCCTGCGCTGTGGAAAGTAAAATCTGGAGCAACTGCATACGGTAAACTTTACAATAATCGCAGTACTCATAAGATGATATTTCTATAAATATACACGGTTAAAAAATCGAGATTCTTTACAATTTCTTAAAACTTCACATCACAAAAAGGTGCTCGTGACAATCCCAGATTTTAAAAATTCAAAACTCAATAACTACTACTTATTGTGTGAAAATATGTATTTTTAAATAATTAGTATCCTCTTTTTAATGTTAAGTGAAAACAATAATTATATAAACAATAGTTATATAAACACTCCTCTTTTCGCAAGGTCTTCAAATGAATTTCTATTAAATAGTTTCAAGATAATTCACAGTTTTAAAAATTATAGGGTATACAGATATATAAATTATGTTTTCCGTATCGTCCTTCAATAATTCCTGAATAATTTATATTATAGGAATGGCTTCACAAAACATCCCCAACGAATTTCTCGAATAACATAAAAACCTGATGAGGTACGTTAGTTCCATTTGCCCTGTATTACCATCGCAACCACCGACTGAAACAGAAAACGTATACGCCGTGTGGAACTTGATCGCAGAATTTCATACGGTTGAAGTTTCCCATTCATAGCCTAGACTAGACTGTTAGCGTACAAAGCGAGGACCGCCTCTCGATACTTCTCCCTTCCACTCGGCAGCTCAAGAATGTTCCTCCATAAACTTGGCAATGACCCGGCAAACTCGACGCGATATTACGAATTTGAAGTATTTCGGTGAAAGTTTCGATCGTGTTTTCTTTGCCATCGGGAGTTTCCATCCGCTCGGAATGCTTCCATGCCAGTATCCGAATTTTTAAGGAATTGGAATCCGCCCCTTTCAACCAACACTCTCAGCGCAAATATGTTCCCTTCGTTGAATCGCTTAATGTTTCGAGTCCAATTGATCGGGAACCAAATGGCCCTATAACAGAAAAACTTGAAGCCCCAACAACTACAGTTTCCAATAGTTTCCACCTAAAATCTCTCCTGTAATGATTAAAGAACTATTACATTTCCTGCGGTCATTACCAACATTTTCTAAACACCTCCAACCTCGCCGTCGTAAATAACCCAACATCCGGCGTCTTCCGCAAAATCGATCCACACGTCTGTTCGGCAAACACCGATAAACCACACAGCCGCTTCCTTTTATTTTCTGCGTGTCTACGGGGAGCACTGCGCGTCATAGAATATTTATCAGCTTGACATCCAATTGCCAGTTTACCCGCAGGACAATCGGCTCACTGCTCTGCGCGCGTGTCCCGCGATCTTCTAGGTGGTTGTCTACCTCTCTGTTTCCAGCGGCGCGATGCAGTAGCAACGCGGATCGATGCGAAACGGAATAAAGTAACCTGTGGTGGCGCGGTATTCCCAAGGAAACTTATTACCGTACAATCGTGCGCCTGTGGATACAATTCATAGAGTATCTTCTGGCGGTGGGACGCGAGTGCTACCAGCGTATGATTTGGCTCGCGCGCACCTTGCTTTCGCATAAAAGCGGCACGTGTGCGTCTGTCGCGCGCCCCGCGACTAACTAGCATGCTTACATAAATTGAGAGGCGCCGAGAAAACGCGTACCTTGTTCCCTAAGTTAGCGTCAGCCCTCTCTTTCTGTCTTCGCCTCGTTCCGACGAATGTCCCCGCGCTTTTGTCGCGTGTTTGCAAATAGACAAAACGACGGTAATCCCAGCGAACCGTTCGCGCAGCGCACTCTCCTTTGTCGCGGGGGCGCGGTTTACCCGTTTCAATATCAGCCCGTAAACGAGATCCCAAAGGATCCTCGGGCCCGTTTGGATTTTTCCAGGGCTGGTCACAAGATTCCATTACGAAATGACTCGACGCGGGCGTTACTCCCTATTGGAATCGCCACCCTTGTCCTTTCGGGGGTGAAAGTAGTTTTCGTTTCTTGGGGGTTGAAAAGGTGAATAGAGGAATAGAGGTTCAAAGTTTGTGTTCAGGTGCGGGAAGGTGGCGAAAGTTCTTTCAGATTTAGAGATGAAAGTGTATAGCGAGATTGCGTGGTATTAAAGGTGAATGCTGAGATGGATGTTTCTTAAAATAATTAAGGGATCAGCTCTAGTCGTGTTGATATTTTTGAAATATCGTTTGAAAGTGTGGAACCTCTGTTTCTTGATGTGCTTCGTATTGCTTATTGGAAGGTTATTGCGATATAAAAAGCTCTTTGACAAATTTGAAAACAAATTCGTAAACTTTGTGATGTTTCATAGGGCTAATTAAATTTTTTACATAGGTTATATTTCTACCAGACGAAAGCGGCGAGGTTCCTGTTTAAATTCAGTGTGCAGTGTTTGTAGGACTCTTTTTTGTCGAGTTATTCAAATTTGAAGCAAAATTAGTCCCTCTGACTTTAATTGTTTCTTGAAAGCGAAGGAAGGATTGTAGAACTTTCAGCCAACACGCGATAGAAAGATCAGTCTTTCTTCTTTAAGAAGCTTGTTTTGATTTTTGGATTTAGTTAATTTTTTGGTGTAACGTGTCCTTTCGAAAATACGCTTGAAAATTACACAAATTCCTTTTTTCTCTTTAACTTGCTGTATCTCGGTGAGAGATGATCGCAACGTCACGATCGTAAGCTCATTTTCAAGCGGAGGGTCTGCCGAGTCGATTGAGTGTCAGGGGAACCCGCTGTGATGATTTTTTACAGTTTAGCCGTTTAACATCAACTTGGTTGCATTTTGCTATTCAAGTCTGTGATTTTGACGAAATTGTAATATGATGTAACAGCGTAATATTACGGGGGGTTTAAGTCATCATTTTACCGGTTTTGAATTTGTTTAATGAAAATATATTACGCTCTATAAATTAATATTTATCTCTGCGTCCGTCAATCAGATGGAGTTTGCTGTATTTTATTTTAATCGAGACGGGTTGGGATTTTGCAATAAATTGAGTCGAACCAAAATACAGTTTTTTTTACGCGAAAGGATAAACAACTCTTGTTTTACAAATTTCTCTTCAAAGTCTCATTTTTCGAAACTGAAAAAAGTCTGATTGAATTTTTTCCAGCCTTTTCTTCGAAATAAGGCGATGTCTAGGAACATCACTTCAAACTGACTTCAGAACGAGTTGTCAAATACTACATTGCGCTCTTTTCAGACACAATTATAGTTCAAATATTTCTTTACCATGTTTTTACTCAAAGCAAGTATCTTTTACAAAAATTTAGTAGAGGCTGTTTGGCGATTTCGAGAAAAGAATTCTTCATATTTATGTACATGACAAATTTAGACGGTGGCTGTTCGATACTTTCTAAAGCAGTAGCAAATGTCTTGAATTAATTTACTGGCATATTTACCATTGGGTATGGTATGATATATATACAATTTAATAAATGTTTTAAACAAACAGGCGAAAGTAATAAATGCAAATATATATGTACATGTGGGAATCGGAAAAGTTTAAACCGAATTGTATAACATATTTTAGTATATCTTATGACTCTGCCATTAGGCCAGAACGCGCTGCGCAAATGCAGCGTGGATGCTGTAGTCAGTCAGAGGAAAGACCATTTGGACAGTCGATATCGAGTTTTGATAATCGAAAGCGATTCACGTGCCGCTCATGCAAAACGATTGTCAGTCGGGTTGATCGATAGGTAGTTTCTTCGGTTGTACTGTTACCCCTAACTATACCATACACACACGTGCAAGTAGTTGGACAACTAGTACAAAATTGATTCATATGAGGTGTAAAAATTGATTAGAAAAATATTCACATATTTTTTACGTCTCAGCAGGGAACGTAAAAAATACAGATGGAAAAGCTAGTATAATGATTGCAGAGCCAGATTATCAGAGAAAGATTTTCTTTCGGAGCTGATAGAAAATTGTATACATAAATGATTCGAAACAATCGGAACTGTCCTTCCATCCATACTTGGCTGTCAGTTGATTTACCTTTTTTTTAACGTCTATCTGAATTTTTTATCTTTATCTATATCTGTATCTTCATCACGATCCTCACGTAATTAGCAGATCCATGAATTTGAAGACATGCAAATGGCGACACGTTCGATCATTCGCACAGCCTTTGCCCTTCCTTTTCTACAGCGTTAAGCGGCCATTGGCAAGCTGGACATCTCTTTCCCTCCAAAGGTACACGAGCAATCAAAGAGCTGTCCACGCTGATCACGTACAGTGGCGAGGACAATTTCGTTCTCTTGCCGTCACGTTTGATGGTTATGTCAGCCGCGTCATATGTCTATGCGTGTTCTTTGTTCCTAACTTCGGCAAGATGTCAATCATGCTTGTTCCCCAGAGAATCGTTTATAGACTCGAAATTTCTGAACCGGCTGCAGGTTAAACGTTGAGTAAAATATGGGTATCCACTTTTAGTCTACGCTTTCAGGGAACAATGAGCTTATCAAGTGCAGATTTCAATTCAGCTTATAAGTATTTTAAATCTGTTGCGAAAAGTAGTTGTAATTATACAGAAGAAAATTGGACAAGTGTGGCAAATAAATTTTGCTATTGGCATTTTCCTCAGTATGAAGTAGCATTCGTAAAAAAATTAGATGACAATTTTAAAAGTCTATTTTAAATGAGTATTAAAAATTTATTACGTATGTGATTAATTCAGGCGTTATATTAGAAATTAATAAGAACTAAATATAAGAGATTAATAAGAACAAACTACCCCAGCTTAAATATATCCTAAACTTTTACAAATCAGCGTGAGCTGCTGACGGCACAAGTCAAACCGGTAAGTAGAAACGCTCTATGTGCAGTCAGACATAGATAGACTACTTATGCCGTAATCGTATTAAACGTTTCGTATTAAATTGAATTGCAATTATACCATGAGTCGGAGTAAATCTTTTTAAATATTGAAAACTTATTATTCTAAAAATTTAGTCTTTCCTTTTTGCAATAATCCAATGCGCCCACATTTATTCTCTATATTTTCATAATGAGTTCGACTATTTATGATTGTTTGATTTATCAAGAAATGCGTTACGATTGTAAGTTTTAAAAAATAGATGTCCGTTTTCACAAATGAAGATGATGTTGAAATTACCACCAGGCTATCATTTAAAAAAATTAATCTGATCACAGGCCAAGGAGAGTTGATATTTTATAAGTTTTTCTCTGTACATATATCATATTTTCTCTCTTATATTTTCTCATCAATTGATTTCACAAAAACAATGCCATCATTTGTCCCTCTATTTCAATTCCCACCAATGATATCCAATTTGGATGTATCCTATAATACCTACCCAACGCATTTGTTAAAGAATCAAACCCTTTCTCCTTTTTTAAATTTCAATCAATTGAAACACTATTCAAATTTGCCTTTGTCCGTAAAAATAACATTTCTTCACTTGCTCCCGTCGAATATATTTAATTGCGGAGTGGGTTGTGTTATCCTTTCATCAGGAGAATTCGCACGATTAAAGTAAAGTAAATTAAAATAAAAATAAAATTCGAAATTACTCTGACATAGCAAATTCTGACTCTCATAGTATAGACATGTTTGCCTCTTTCCTTCAGCCACTGCTTCAAACTCACCATACCTATGCGCATTATTTTTAAAGCACTCGTATAAGACATCCTTTCGCCTTTAAATTCTCGACTAAAATAAACATAGAAATACAACGTACAAGAGACTACATCTTCGAATAAAAAATAACTGACTTCGCCAAACTATAATTCTCGAAGTCGCAATTAAAAATAAGCAAGAAAATGAGAATTACCAAGCTCCACGATTCTTTAACGTATTTAATTTCGTCGATGCATTAAAATGAATGATAACAAAGGTATCGGTGAAATAAAACTTTTCCAACAAATGGAATCCAGACTTTTCAGTTTCACTCGTGAAATTCGGACCCAGTTACGATGAAATATTGGTATTACCAGTCTGGCGCACGGCGAGCGGACGGTTCCGCCCTCCATCCCCCGCTGTTCCAGTACAATCGGTAAAAGTGATAGGCAATTGGGGGAGCCTAGTTTCAAAAACAGTCTGCATCGCGCTCCAGTACTTTCGAGCGAACGACAAATATGAAATGACGACGCACTCTGTCCAAGAGCCGCCGTGATTTTCCACGCATTATAACGAATGCTCCGTTAAGTAACCCCTATGCGAACGCCAACAGGTTAATGCTAATTTACTCAATATTTACGTTCCTCCTCGACGCCGTTGCCGCCGGTGCAACATATTTCCATTGTTTTATCTCGGTACGTCAATATAGTGCCCCGAATGGACTACTCGGATGTTTACTACGGTAGTCCGCGCGTATACCTCAAAATCTGACCCCTCACGCACAAAACGCTCCCGTTTCAATAGACAGATTTTGAAAATGATGGCAAATTTATATTTTTAATGTTTGGGGAAAATAATTTAATCTCGCGAGATATTACTTAAAGAACAATTCCAATTCAATATCTATACACACAAGTGTCAGTATCGACAAGTCAAACACAAAAGCAAGAAATAATTGTCTCAGGGGCCAAAGTTTCTCCAAGGGACAATTTTTCGAACAAACAGAAAAGGTAATTGCAGAAATGGAACCCGTAAATTTCACGATATGTACTGGGATAACGCAGACAGAAATCCTTTGAAACGTACCCGGGAGAAACGGGTGGTTCAGTTTGTTTTCTCAAGAGTTTCACCGATCTAGGACATTCGAAACTGCTGATCTAGGTTCGAACAATTGCAATTCGCTTAACTTACAATTAGAGCGACTGGCCAGACTGATTTCAGTGGAACTTCCAAAGTACAAATCGATGATTGGACAGCAACAGAATAGTCTATAAGATTATATTTAAAAAATGTCTTTATTATATAAATATAGAAATACGCTTTCAAAATATTTACATTATTACATATTAGTTTTCAGAAGTTCAGCTCCCTAGCTCCGCAAACTTCGTGTCCCCATCTGCAGCAAATACCACACTGATGCGGGAAGCCACTGGGAGGCGGAATTGAGTGCGCGCTGGCCAACATACAAAAAAGCTGTTTCCAATAACAAAAATGTTCGAATCGATTAACTTGATTAAGCATGTCGTTAATTAGATACTCGCAGCAAATCTGGAAGCATTCGTGCGATTTCTAAAGTTACCTTCTCGGTGAAGTGAAATTGGAACACGGTTCAATATATTTTTACTCTATCGAGCTTCATTGAAATACTCCTCCGCTAGACGTTGCTGAAACGACATTGCAACCATAGCATGTCTTCCTCAGTGGCGGACTGGGTCTAAAAATATTGGTGGTTAGTGACAAATAGAACCCACACACAACTAAAAGGCTATCATTTCATTTTTATAAGAAATAAATAAAATTTTCAAATTATTGCTCGCAAATTTATTCAAAATACAACCTATTATTTCTATTATATCTTTAAACTACTAAAAGCTCATTAACATATTTAATATATTGTCTGATATTTAATACTCTCCACTTCACTTTTTCCATTTGACATTGGCAGAGTTGACACCCTGGCCAGTCCGCCACTGGTCTCCCTATACATCCTTGTCTACTACTTAGTTCAGTTCATTACCAACACGCGTGAGTACTTTCTTCACGAGATATTACGAGTGGCGATATTACGTGCCAGGCGATATTAGATAGGTACACTCAGCCTACTCATCGCACATGGATATTAAATTTCGATCGCAATTTTCACTTGTACCCATTGCGAATGCATTAGCGCAATTGTCTGGCACGCGGGTGAATCAGTCGAAAGACCTTCATGATTCATTCACATATCATGGTTTCGAGCGAACTGGCTCGTTCTATAAATTATTCACGAGCTTTCAAGCATTCTTGCAGCATGTTCTCACCTAGCGTGCTGTGCTTGGTCGCTTTGCGGACATTAGTCGACTGCTCCAAATATTTTTACATCATTAAACGAACTGTACTGGCAGAGATACCTCCTCTGTTAGTTTCACAAGCGGTGTGTACCTTTGTCGCAAGTCTCAGGAGATTCTTATAACTGGGGATGGAGTGCAACTTGCAATTAGATCCGACTAACACGCCATTCCGAGGCTACCCCGAGCTTCTTCCCCTTTATTCCCCTTTCTCTCTTGAGACAGCTTTTATTTAACTTATATGTCTGTACTTGTCCTGTTATGCCGCTACACTTGGCTCATGCATGAGGCCATAACAAATGGCGCTTTCCTATCTTGTGTCGAATAAAACCTGCTGTGTTGTTGTATTATGTACCTACGAATATTCTAAAATGTTTATTGGAAGGTCTTCCTGTGCCAATTGTGCTGTAATATATTTCTGTCTAGTCAGTTATATACCTAGATACTATTAGAGAAAGATATAGTAGGGGATACTATATTTTATATACATCGATGAAATTCTACAATTTTTACTTATTTTTTTATTCTATGGCTACATTAAAACTTTAATTTTCAAATTTAAACACAGAGGTTTTTTTTCTATAATGAATATGAAGTGGCGGGAAGAGAGAAACAGATATTAAAGGAATTGAATGTTAGTGGAGCAGAATGTCTAATTGTCCTAGTTGTTCTACGTGAAGTTTATGTTTGTCCTGCATATTTATTACAAAAATGCATTAATGCATTAATACGTTTGTGGATTAGATAGACTAGAAGTAAACTAGTAATAGCTATGTCGTAATAGCTAATATAATACATTAATTTGTCTCTACCAATTCTTTGCAATCGAGAAAAAGAAGGTAACGACACATGCAATAAGCCCGTAATTATTTAGTCAATTAGTGTTGCAGTGGAACAGTCTGCTCTTGCTTTACATATACTAGGCAATAAATATTATAGATTTATGCACATCATGTGTAATTCCAGTGATCTACTGATGCAATTTAATAGTAATTACATTGTGCCACAGTATCCTGCTGGGAATTTCGATATTTTAGAAGTAAACCGGTTGGTTTAATGGTAAAACTACGAAAATGATTATAAAGTATTATCAAAAAGTATAGATTCCTCATTTAATGAAGCATTTATGAAGAAGACAAATTATAATGGAAATTTAAGTATATAAAATGAAGAATGGGATACATTTTTCGTAATAGAGTAATAAATTAACATAAAATCGTAAGAATGAAAAAACGTGTGGTACTAATGCGTGAAAGATTATTACTAAAATTTAAACATTTTCTGTTGACGAGATGTTCGAACGAACATGCAATTTCTATTTTTCTTTTAAGTGCTATTAATATTATGAGGAGTTAAACATAAAATATTTTTACACAATTCCTATATGAAAGCAAAATGGACTTATGATAAAAATTTTCATATCAATTCTCTACTTAATAGAGTCAATAAGCTTTTTGTAATATATTGTACTAATAAAAATGCCGAAACCGAGCTTCAAACATTAATTATTCAAATTCATTCAAAATGGTATTTTTTCTTTTATGCTCCCTCTGCGGAAAGGTACATATTTTAAATTTACATGAAAATTCGTTGTCCTTCTTCCGCTCGATGTATTTTAGGCAGGCATCTTGCCGTAAAAAGAATAAAATAGCACAGCATATGTTGCACATTCTGCCTTGGTCTAGAGCTGCTTTTTTATTATTCGCTCCATTTGCATTGTAAATGTGACTGTGGTAAACTTGCGTGAGTTTCTAAATAGGATTTTAATATCGTAACGCAATGTTGACATTGAATTTGATAGCTATACGACAATTTACCGCTAGTATTTTCGTATTTTAAAAATACTAAAACTCTCTATAATAACACAAATGAAATAGTTTGGTAGTATGACAGAAATTTAAAGTCTCGTGAAATGTACGAAAGAAAATTCTAGAATATAAACACTTTCTTGTACTTGTAGCACTGTCTTACAAAATTGTTAATTTCTCCCATATGTTAAATTGTCATTCCTCACAGCTAACATAAAAAGTACCACTAAAATTCTCATTTTTAATTCAGCACAGGTTCCATAAAAATCTAAACTGTTTCCAAAAATCAAAGCAATCAGAAGCGACCACCTGAAAAACTCTCCGTGTAAGTACCATAATTGAACTTCAAAATTTTTCTTATTACAAATACTTCAATAAGCTTCATTTTGCTATAAAATACCATACAAACTCTAAATACCAAAAACCCGTGAAAAAGTCATGCTCACGTCACAATACCAGTTCGTACCGCAATTCATGACGCATTATATTTATTAAGAAACGCAATGGGGTAACCATATTTCAGGCATTGGTCGCCTCTGCATGTCGGACGCATACAAATAAACGTATCACGCGATGAGAGAATAAAGGTAGGGCAAAAACAATCCGACCGAAATCTCATATAATTTTGTACGATAAACGTCACGGCATTGGTAATAAAACTGCTCTGAATTAAGGCGCTTTAACACGAAATCGCGTTACACGAGGCGCTGGGCGTAGTGCGTGTAAGCGCGGCAGAGCTCGCAGAGGTCCACCAACTTGCTTGGTGGTTGGTTGAGTAACGAGCGGCGCATATTTAGCCGTGACTTCTCTGCAGAGACATGCAAATGTACGATGATGCCTCCCTTTTGGTTGCTATGCCCCGGCAGCACGTAAAATATACTCCGCTTTATGCTTAATCAAGATTTCGTGGATCATTATACACCTCATAATTCATACATTCGCCCCTTTGGGAACATTCATTGGTGAGGAACGTTGCACTGTCTCGTTCGTTGGTATTACCATTTAATTAATGGAAAAACGAAGGCGAGTGTAACGGATGCGACATTGATAGTGCGAAACGTCGCCGATAAATTAAGCAGAGAATTAAACAATCGGTTTCCCTAACGAATTGGCTTCCAGTATTTTCTAAATAAAATAACGTGATTGTGTTGATTTATCGACTTTACGAATGCTGTAGTGGGCCAATAATCTGAAATTGAGTAAATTTAGTTTGAAGATTTTCATTGTTAAGAGAAGTAGCTTTATTTCTATTGGATGTATTTTGTTTCTTATTATTGTTTTAAATGCTTTTTTAGTAGTGAGTAGAATAATTAATATTATTTTAAATTTTCTGTAATTTTTGTCTTTTAAGCTTAAAATCGAACTATGGCTTGGTAATTTTAATAATTGTATAATCTAAGAATTGTTCTATCGGTTGGCAATGTAATTGATAATTTTTGCATAATATATATAAAACTAAAATAAAAACAGTCATTTTATAAATTGATAAAACTTCCTCATTGTGACGTGAAAAGATTTCAAGATTTTTGTAGCGATGCAGTAGTGAATATGTGAATCATGGCACGTTTCAATTAAATTAAATTTAACTATAGATATTGGCCATACAAACTTCCACAAGTGGGCGTTCTCATGGGATATTTTCGGTTTAGACAGGAAGAAATGCTAAGAAGAACGTACTCAGAAGTACACTATACCAGGAAGGTGTCGTTGAGTTAGCCGAGTCCATTCCCGAGGCTTTGTTGAACGGGATTGGTACCGAACCCATGGGACATGCTGGCCTAGAAGATCTCTATTATGTCAAGGAAGGGCGAAATGAGCTTCTTGGGATTTTCGTTCCATTCATTCCTGCTCGAAAAACCGATCGCTCAATAGAAATCATTTCGCCTCAGGCGTACCAACGAGTTTAAACGGCGAGGCTGGGGGCCACCCTACCCCTTCAGCCAGGCGCCTTGATTGAAGTTTTACGCGACGATAATTCTGTATGATTCTTACGAACTTATCAACGCGAAATACGAGTTTGCAGAAATAGAAATTCGCACCGATATTACCATGTAATAGCATTCGATTAGCACACGGTGTGTGTATGTGATACGTTCGTTAGATCAACGTTTTGTACCCCTCCTTATGAATTTTGAGGGGTGATTTCACCCCCTAAACATGCAAACAGGCCAAAATAAAAATACACATATTTCTTATTTTTCTATCCTCTAAAACATATCCAAAAATCAAACCAATCGGAGGTGGACACCTAAAAACCTCTCCTAGTCAGTGGCTTATTATTAGTGCTTGATTACAAATAATTAAATTGAAAAAGTAACACTTTCCAACCATTTCTTCCGTTTATTGTATACAAATTGTGAAATAAATCTTTGGAATTTTCATCTGATATAAAATTGCACATTTGCGTTTATAATAATTACTTCTGACAGCGTAATACATTAATCGCCTATGGAATCGACATCAATCAATCATCTTTCCGTCTACCCACGCGGCAACAGTATTGTGTATTCAACTGCGATAAAGCAGATAACGTTCGATTGACAGGACACTCTCTATCAGGGCATATCTTGTCTTCAGTTCCGTGGCAGACACCATCGCAGTTACATTGAAAGCGAACGATTCGTATGATATGAAGATCTCCGACGTTCGTGAAGGTGTAATAGTTTCCAGTCTTTAATTCTAACAACTCATCTTCGTGATTGATGCTCAAGAAGAACAAGTTTGTGTTGTTTTCTTTTAAAACTCTGCCGGGTAGAATAGCAGCGTATTTGTTTCGTATAACCTCCAAATCCTCCATTTCTTTGCGAGCATCCTGTGAGAAACATAAGGCGCCATTTTTAGAATATACGCTTTCTGCCATCTGGCGGCAGAAACTGCAATCTCCGCGTCATTATACACGGTGCGTCTATAAACTGGGACAAGCTGCAGCCCTCTTCTACGCGAAGATACAGAAAATCGATATAGGACAAAGTTGTCTATCTTTTCACGACATAATTATTTTCTTGCCATTAAGAAAAAAGGCGCGAGTGCCAATTGCATCAAATACCAAAATTACCTACATTATAGAGAGATAATTTTCATTACGCCATTCAATTTTTCCTTGTATCTCGTTTTGGTACTTTCACGCAGGAGGGCTACAGTTTACCCTCATTCCTAAAATCACCCTGTAAAGAAAACTAACTCATACTATATTCATATACATGCTACTAATATTAAGGAAAATAATTACAGTCAGATAATTTCAATATACGTCGCTAAAAGAAAACACTAAATTAAAGCCACCAAAAATTACGAACCGTGTTTCACGGCTTATCAGAATTTTAGAGACTACTTTATAGGCGCTGTAGAAAGCAACTCTTAATACAAGGACATACGAAGCAAGACACTCGAGTTGGACGTACAAGAGGAGAATGTTACTCGCCGTGCTTTTACAAACGAAGCGCATTAAAACTTCCAAATTAAAAAGTTGCATTCAAGCCCCCGTTTACGAAACTGATACGCAAGAATATTCCGCTGCATTAACATCGAGCGTTATTAAAGTTTCTGTGACAATGTCGGAGAAAGAGCAGAGGGGGATTATTAATTTTTACTGCGCCACGAAAGTGGCCTTATAAACCCGTGTTCATCAATTTCTGAAGCGTAGAAGCGTATCAACTAGAAACTTTACCGCTATCACGAAGTTGTTGCGCTTATCCTCCTTAAGTTGCCACCACTTCACGTAAGCAGTGTTGAATATGCTCTGCGCTTTTTCGTATTCTGGGAAAACATCGGTGGCCAGGCTCTTATAGCCGAAAGCGCCGGTTTGCGGTGTATTGCCATCTGCCCCGTAGGAGCTGCCGCCCAGGAACCAGACTGTGTACTCTCTCAAAATTGGAAACTGCTGTGTACGCATATACCAATATAATGAAAAGTACAGAGCGAGCTCCTGATTGGGTCCACCCATGCCGGGATTAGCGCAAAGATTGACAGTTTGCCGGCCGCCTAATAGAAGGTACAATCCCAAACCCCATTTGTCCTTGGCGGGGAATATCTCTTGCACAGTTTTATCAGTTAGAGGGCAAACAGGGCTGTCCTTCATCTCTTCGTACATGTCCAGTTTATCGATCTTCCCTTCGACTCCCAGTATCATCAGAGACGTCATTTTAACGTATTCTCTTGCGAACTCTTGGACGGTGCCGGAGCAAGTGGAATTAAGTTTGACGGGGAAGAAGCCTAACTTGAAGACCTCCACGGACATGCACTGCATGGCATCTGCGTTACAGGCTATCACGTACTCGTGGACAAATCTGTACTTTCCGTTTTCGCCCACCTGCTTGTCTGCAGCCATCACCCACGGAATAGACTCTTCCGCTAGTTCCCTGACGCTCATTGGTAGCCCAGCGAGGAGCCTGTATTTCACTAAAATCCCCAAGGCCGTTAGATCTTTGGGATCGTACACGCATGGACCACCCGATATGTGGGTCATTGGGACTGAAGAAACGTCTGACGTGATCAAGGTGACGACTCTGGCTGGATAGGCGAACCGTGCTAGATCACCTCCTATGATGAAGATTGTTTACAGCTTGTACGTGGCTTTTGTGAAACCGTGGTGGGAAGAAGATTGGTTCAAGGGTTCTTCTTAATTTGAAGCTCTTAAAATAAGGCAAATTTTGGCTTACCTCTAATTGCAGATAGCTTATTTCTCACGATGTTTATTTCATCGTCAGTCGCTCCGGCTGTCTTCAATCTTTGTATTACTCGAAGTTTGTCCCTCAACGTAATCTCTTCGCGTGGGCAGCAGAGGAGATCGTCGACCCCTTGCGAGAGCATTACTATCAGCAGATCCCTCCTCTTCAACTTTTTACAGTAGTTGACGATTCTCCTGGTCGCGACGACGGACTTTTCGTCTGGGTTCCCATCGGTGCCCGCCTCGACGTAGGTGATATGGCTGTCTAACGGGGGAAACGCTTCTGGGAAGCTCCACATCATGAAGACCGATTTACGGGGTACCACCATCCACCCTCTTTTCAATTGCTTGCCGACAACTCGTTCAAAAGCTGAACTCATCGTGACCGCCTCCTTTCCCCAGCCCACGAGATGCAAGTTATTCTTCAATCTGTACCTGACACCATGGATCGTTAGAGTTCGTCGCCCGTCGTACTTGATCTTATCGGGGATGATTACAGCAGTGTACACGCACTTTATGCCAGTCTCTATGATTGTGCTCATGTCCTCGCGAATCTGTGGCGTGGAACGGAAGATGTTAAGTGTGGAAGACAGATCGAATTAAGAAAAGGAGGTGGAAATTGATGGACATTTATCGATGCAGCTGTTAATTCAGTAGAAAAATTAATATAAAGTACTGAAAAACCATTAATCTCTGAGATATTTAATTTCGCAATGTAAGAATTGAAATGGAAAGATTGTTTTGGACAATAACTTACTGGCACAAATACTTTTTTGTGGCAGATGGAAAGCTGCATTAAATGTATATACCTCTACTTAAAGAAAAATTAGTCTACTTAAAAAGAATTGCTAAAACAAGTTAATTGTACATTTTAGGTTGTCCACAAATAAATTTCTGTTTTAAATCCCTGACGTTAAATAAGTCTTCGTAATCAACCCATAGTGCACGGTTGAAGTTGCCATGTGTTCCAAAATTAGTTATTTTTATTCCCCTCAAGTAACTAACATCAGACTACGTCTCACAAATTTTATTGAGGCTCAGTCAATTTGCGCAAAATCCATTTACCAAAATATTTTGCCTTTCCAATCGGACTTGAGTGGTTGGTAGCCATTGACTCACGTACTTCCTTGAGTTCACAAACCTTTGTGCGTTTATCTGCCTCAAGCGAGTCCCTTAATTGGTTGTCATCCAGGGTGGAAGTACGCCCTCGGCCCTTTTGGTCTTCGAAACTCTCCGATCGTTACGAAACTTCTTAAACCAGAGCTGAACAGTGTGTTCAGTAACTGATCCCTGGTCGAATACCTGCTTGAAGATTCCTGCAGCTTCAGCAGCTTTTCGGCCAGGCTTCACGTCATAGAGGAAATTATACGGAGGCTTTTGCTCTTCAGTTCTATACCCGGGGATCAAATTAAATATAACCCAACGGAGGGCTTTAAATGATAGGGTAGATACATCATCTGTAGCAATTTTGAAAATATTACCAGGGCAACACCGAAATTTATTTGTGGATTCCCTAATAAAAGGAATAGAGTAATTTTATGTGTAAAAATAAATCGTAAGTGTGAAATAGACATTTTTTACATGACCCTTCTTTTTCTAGTATTTTTCTTGTATTCCCCACAAATTCAATTTTTCAGCCAGATTTATTCCCCTGTGGATAATGCTATATCTTTATAATATAAAACCGATGCTTCACGTATGTTAAAAATCACACATCGCCCGACTATTTTTAATATATAATTGCTAAAGGATTTGAAGAGAACTTCATTAGAACTTCATTTCATTGTTCAGAAACCTGTAACATCTGTCTCTCAGTATCGTTCGCCTCAGCATCTCTGCGTTTTTTATCGCGAGCCCTCTCCTCCTTCTCCTCGCGTGCGTTCTGAATTTCCTGTTTGTGCATTCTCCTCTCTAGCAATGAAAGGTGAACTTGGTCTATGATTTTCTGTCTCTTTGCTTGGATCACTGCGATCCTCTTCGCGGTTGCTTCCTCCTTCACTGGATCAATAACCTTTTTCTTCCGTCTCTTCAGCTTCTCACCCCGACCTCGACTCAGCCGTCTCGCCATACTGCACTGACCCGCGTATTAATTTTGTCCTTGTGTTATTTACAATCGAAACATATTACATTTCCGGGAAATTTTGAAAAGCTGATTGGGTTATCAAAAGTAAATATTGTTTACACATTGAAATTAGCTGCACATATTAACCTTTATTCGAGGGCATGAATAATATAAATGCTATGATTAAAAAGTACAATTTTTTTAGTTTTGTTTTTTGACCAAGGTAGGACAGGTTTGTTAAATTCATAATCTGTTCATGACTTAAACTTTCACTGCAGTTATATCCATATGATTGGAATAAATTCAATTAGGGTTGTTAGCTTGATTAAAATCAAGTTTCTTTAACTATTACATCTACGTGTAGCCTTTGAATTGAAAGCATCCTGATATCTCAGAGTGAAGCAGGTTTACAACTCGTTTCTCTGTTTGTACTTTGATCCTGTTTGCTGAGAAAGACTTAAAGTTCTAGAACAGAAGTGTCTCCTCGTTATATTGTGAATACTTCGCTGCCACTCTTACGTTATTAATCAGGATTTGGGAAATGCGACAGTAGCTCGGGCAGGAATTCGTTTCTCGATTGTGCAGAAGGATTAATTTTAGTAATCTTTATTGAAACGGCCGTAGATCAGGGTAGTAAATGAAGAAAATGGATTTAACGTAAGAAGCTATAGTTTCTGTTTAAGTATTTCGTCTGAAAAGTATTAGCGTATGGTAATCAATTGTAAGAGATTATTTTGCATGGTCCATAGTGCAATCGTTGGGGTTTTAGTAATGATTAATAAAATATTACATGAACAGTACTGTGTAGTACTAAATAATATTGATAAATCCAATATAAAACATAAAGCCGACAGGGGAAAATGTGGATCACGTTTGTTGGTAGTTATGTCAATACTTGGCATTCATATGATTGAATAATAATAATTAATAAAAATCGTGTCTTCCGATTTGGTTCCCAAAATAGGATTACAATAGAAATATGATAGGAACATGAGTTTCTACAATTAAATCGGATTAACAGAAAGTTCAAGCACTACTCTATAGAGGGAATATAGAAGAAGGGACAGGGAAAAAAGTTTGATGAATTGATTACAAGATTACTTATTAAATATAAGTAATATTGAATTACAAAAGGATTGTATTTAATCAAATAAATTCTTGGAAATATAAATGTAAGTACAGGAAGCACTCATCTTTAGAGTTTAAGCTGCTTTCATTGCATTATTTAATACTGAAAGTTACGATGAAGCGAAACTGAGCTGTTGTTTGCTGTCCGCCTCGTGGTGAGTTTGGAAAGCATAACCGCACTGGATCACAGTGCAAAACCATCGACTAACGGCAAAGAAACATTCCCTAGTTTCAAAAAACACCAGTACTTCACCACAGACGAGGCATGGAATAGACCTATCACCTTGTGGGACTTCGTGTCACCGCCCAAACTGCGTTACCGACCCATAATTGGAGGACTGAATTTAGCGACCTCTGTTCATGAACAGCGTCCAACTCAAGAACTACTCTGAAATGTGTTGAAATGTTGAAAGGTGTGTGCGTGCTTGTATAAGTGTGACTTGTTTAGAGTGAGAGTTTAACATAGACTGGTGGATTTTCGCTATGCTTCGCTTTGGCTCTGTTTGAAAACGCCTCAAATAATGTTGTTGTTTATATAAATTATTATGTTCAATAAATTTATTTTGCTAAATAAACTGGTATGTGTTCTTGATTTGTTGTGATCCTTCTTTCTCTGTCGTTACACATAATACGTTTATAGGACGATCTTTAAATTGTTACTCTAATAGAATTATTTGAAAATCGCGGGTTTCAAATGATCTAAGTATTTCCCCATGTTGAATTCTAATTTCTACCACGCGTGGCGCTACAATCTTATTTTAGACTGAATCGGTAACGTTGGGTGTGACATGAAAATGGTAAGGGGGCTCCCCGAGCGTGTGGCACAAAATTACATTGCGTGACGGGTCTATTCTATATCTGGTCTGTGGTAAAATAAACGCAATCGTCAACATACCATTTGCTGGCGAACCGTGCCTCTTAATAATAGAATTGCTATCAGTAATTTGAGACCGCGTCTGCTAGATGTCAGACATGGATAAAACGAGCTTGCAAGGCGATCGATCGCGAACGAGCGTTGAGCGCTTTCTGTTGGACCTACACATAAATTAAACGAGCAAACTTTTCAACTGTATTCATTTAACTTCGTAGGTTTAAACTTCACAACCATCATTATTAGCCCATATACATATACGCGCAACGGCACATGAAAAAAGTGTCCGGCTCCGCTGCACGAACACCACCGAAACTTAAATTTCACGATTTCAATAATCACCTAGCGCCGCTCTTGAATACGCTCATACTGCAGACTATTAGTTAAGTTGAAATTAATTTTGTTCGTGTCGGAAACTTGCCCCATTACTGATAAACTTTCCCTCCGCTTTCGAATTTTCGAGAGCCTCTCCTCGAATGAAATATTCGAAAATATTACGGAATGATATTTTAAATATCGAGGGATTTTTAACGGGAATGCCAACAAGCGTGCATTCCTCGGTTAACGAGAAGCCGTGAAAGAGGCGTAACGCGATACAGGGAAAAGGAGTAAATGGATAAACGGAGATTTCTCATATAAGCATTCCTATCTCCGGTTCCTTTGCATATTTCATTTCATTCTGGACTGGCGAGGAACGGGCGAGATCGACGTCCAACCGGGAGCCGGGGCTACAATAACGATATTTGGGAAAGAATTATTATGGAACTTGCCGGAGCACTTTCGAGTAACGAGGGGAAAAAAGGGCTTTTCTCCATAAGCCAGCTCGTACATCATCGGCACGAATCCCTTCGGACGGTTATGGAACGAAAGAAGCTGTGATAACAAAGGCACCACCGTCGGGCGATAGAAGCTTCGTAAACAAACGATGCTCCCGACGTTAAGGTGTGCGCTGGTAAATACATAGCCGTCGTTGAATGGCGATCGTGGGAATTATAACGTTCTCGCTGATCGATTAGTGCTTCCACCAGCGAGGCCTGTTAATGGGGATGACAACAGGCTTCCCCTGGTTCACGACTCCTGCTAGACGCTTTCATATCAGTTACTGAATCTGATTCCACTTTCAAGCCGTTATGACACAGTTTTGAACTCGTTTTTCTATAGAATATATAGATTAATTAAAACCCATTACTGTTGCATTTCTATTATTTTATTTAGAAGTTAAAAAAACAAAGATCACATCAAGTTTCGTAAACATAATCTACAAAACGATACCTCATGCATGTATTCAATACCACTTCCGCTTGAAAGCTCTGTATCGAGATGATCTATAATATTGCGACTCTTTTCGGACGATACTTGAAAGGCAGTAAGCCATCGACCGGCGAAGAGCGTGCGATTATCCAGTGGACAATTATCCAGGAAAGAGGGAGGATCGCTGGATCAAAGATGAGGCCAGTGTACCTATAGTTCCAGGATTAAGAGCAGAGGGCTAAGCAAACGGCGAAGGATAATAGAAAGCTAATTTCCAATTTTGGCGCTGCACTCTTTGCAATAGGAGAGAAGTGTCTCTTGAGCCAACATGTTTCGCGAAGTTATCCTTTGATCGTATTATCGCAAAGCTGATATACGAGGATCCAGTGGCGGATCCATATTGCTTCGTATATAGTTCGCAGGACGATGTAAAGTGCACGCCGGGAAAGCCTTTCACAACCTGTTATTTTTACCCCCTCGAACACTGTTTTCACATTTCGCTGAAGGCTCGCTAATTTAATTTTACACTGACGGCCCTCGCCGGTGTTTCTATAGTTATTCCGCGAACCTGTTCTCGAGTATGGAACGCCCCCGGTTAAATTCATGTTTATACGACGATCTAGTAATTAAAGAGGGAAAACTTGGCCGGGCTGCCGGTATTTTTAATTATCTCGAAGGAGCTCTTCCCCGAGCACGATCACTTCCCTTCGATCAACGACGCAGGGATCACAGATACATTCCATGTATAAAACTAAGTCCGCCTTTTCTTCCCTCGCAATTTCCTAATCCCCATTAATTAATGACGAGCAATTCCGTGCACGGCTCAGAAGCAGCTTATGCATGTCCATATTTACAATTCAATGTTAGCGGTCACGGGTAAGCGCGGGTGTTGCGAAGGAATCCATCCGTAGAATTCATAAGGTAAATGGATTACACCTCTGGAGAAGATCAACGCGTTAAAATACATATTTGAAATTTGCGTTCGACCCTCGACGGAATAACATTGCATAGTACATCAGGGAGCCTCGCAGGGCATCCCTTTTCGCCTGGTTTGCGGAAACACTGCCCTCCTTCCTACCTAGCCTTCCTAGTGCCAAAGGTTCTCGATCTATCGGTGTGTAAATCGCGATTCTTGCTCGTTTACTGGCCCCGGTTTTCCACCCTCGCGCCGGAACATATTGCCAAATGCGAATCGGTTAGGTTCTTCGATCCCGAAATTTGCATTTCCTTTCTTCCCCGTTCTGGCGGGCGATGGCGGCGCGATGTTCACGGCCGGGTCGAATATCGACGACGTTCGATGAGGGGTGGGCCGTTGAATCCTCGAGCACCGCTTAAACGCGCCCTGGTTGAAAATAGAATTCATGAAGTATCGCAGGAAAGGATGGAAATAAAAGTCGTACGTAATGCGATAAGCTCCATTGCGCGGCTGGTGGCACCGTGGATGTCGAAGCCTCGATGTACAATCCCAGGCGCGATGCAAATGGAGGGATCGAAGCTGTGCAAAGTGGATTTTAAAATAGTATAGTGGATGATCATTCGATGGAGGGAAAAAGAAGGAGGTGTAATAGAGACATTAAGGGAAGAGTCTTATGCCGATTTCGGAGCGTTTCGTTTCCAGCGCGGGGCTTTGTTCCTCGTGCGAACGGAGGCACCGAAAATCGGACGGCGATTATGCGCGCTATCAACGTAATAGGTTTAGATTCGAGCTCGTTAAAAATATAACCAGTCAGCGGACGGCATTAGCGGTCTAGTCGGGGGATGATACGGACCGTGGGAAATTAAATTACTCCGTCCGTTAGGGCAACATGCTTATGGATAACAGGCTGTCAGCGTGCACACCGTTCGCGGACGTGCACGGGTCACATTGTCACAGAAGAGATGCGTGAGCGCGCGCGAGCGGGTCAGGTGGAATGATTATCGACAGATTTTCCGAGAGGAAAGCTGCAAAGCTGACGGAGCCATCGACGATGCCCTAAATGAAACGCTAATCTCTGCGCTCTCTGGTTAAACGGCGCGTTTCGGGAAGAGGCGGATGAACATTGTCAGCGAATCGATCGTCGAAATCTGACGGGGGATAGTATCTTCCCCTTTTCTTTGATATCATTTGCTGAGATATTTTTCTACGGTAATTAGGGAGTGTATGTCAGAAGTGCAATAAGCAATGTGATCTAGTTTCTTGGAGGAATCGCAGTTAAAGGATTTTCAAATTTCTGTAAACAACTTGAAATATTGTACAGGGTGAACCAGAGGTTCTTAGGTGATTTGAAATGGTAATAACTCTGTTGTTTATTGACTTTTCGGAGGTTTATTTATATAGAGGAATTATAAGAGGAATGGAGAAAAATAATGACAATTAAATAGTTTCCGTATTACGCTTCACAAAATTTGTCTCAATATAGGTTACTCTCTATAACAGCTCGGAGATTCTGTTGTATTTATTTTACAGGTGATGTAAAAAAATCTCAATTCCTTGTATAATTTTGCTGTATGAGTATAATTCCGAAAAGGCAATCAACAACAGAGCTATTCTTATTTCAAATCACTTAGGAAACTATAGCCCAACCTGTAAGTACAACTAAAACAAATTCAGTTGTCACTTGTAAATTTCTTCAAAGTATGTGATTGTGTTACATATTTAACATTCCTTGTTGTCAAAACAAATTAATTCGACTATAATCAGTTCACGTTGAAATTTACACAGTAGTTTTTTATTCATCTAAGTTCTTTATTAAGTTCAAGGTAAGTCTTATTGTTATTAATTTTGTTAGGTGTTCATTCACTGGACAGGTCACTCTATCCAATTGGTGATATAAGTGAGATTGACATAGTATACATTTTCTTCGCAATCTTCTTTCCAACTGCTTCCAGTATGTTGGCAACAGACGTGTTAATTAACCTCTTTCGTAATTTACGCAGACTCCCTCCTTCCGGTGCTTTTTCACTCTACGGAAGGGTAATTAAAGACGAAGCTTCTTAAACCGCTTTGCTTTTAAGGAAGCCATAATGAAGCAAACTGTGTACCATAAGGGCTGGCGCCTACTATTTATAAATCGAAGTTAAAACGCTGCACTGTTTGTCCAGTTTTGATCTTGTTAATATTTAGTTAATATTTCAGTTTCACTTCGTACAGTATTCATAAAGCAATAACCTCTTTAATTTCCTTTATGATTAAATGATGAAGTAGAGTGATTCTTCAAAATATGGTTTGAAAGAAACTGAGGAATAAATTCTTTCCCTACTAAATCGAGGAAATCAATTATAAAATCCAGCAATCACCCCATTATGAATACGATTTAGTAATTATTCTTAAAATATCACAGCACGTTTCATTATCCACGTTGTTTCTATATGACTACGCACAAGCTAGAGAAGACACTACGAAATACTAAAAAATTCAATTTCTTTGTATGTGACAATTCGAATAATTTTATCTACTGTGTAATGTTTGAAACACAAGAAACCCACGAAATTGAGGCTCGTTATTAGAAGCCTGCTTCTCATACACCACAAATCTTCCAAATCGATTCCTTTGAAAAAGAAAGCTACAAGAATATTCCAATCTACATATTCGACTAATTTTCTCCCCCATCATTTCACGCACCCACTTCCCCCGAACCGTGCCACCTGTTACGTAGCGCCGGGAATAAATAACAGAGCGCTAAAAACATATTTGACCATGGCATGCGACCATTGCAAACAACAAATCCGTCCATAAAAGCCCTGCCGTGTGCCCGGCGCGTCGCTTGTAATACAGGTTGACGTAAGGGCGCGTTCAGAAGGAAGCGGTCTGCGAGACAGCGTAGGTGGCGTTTACGTGTTTAAGGCGATCGTAAACGGCGTGTAACAACCGTGGCGACGATGTATCCAGCCTTTTCACGGTGTTCTCTCGCCTTATGGAAGAGAAAAAGAAAAGGGGGCGACAGAAAAAGGAGGAGGAAGGAAGGCAGCCAACGGTGTTGCGAAGCCGCGCTCTGGCGAGATGGCACGAGAGAGATAGTTGGCGGCAGCGGGAGGGCGGAAGGTAATAGAAATACAGAGGAGGCCAAGCTACGGTGTCTTAGATAGCAGATAGTCGTTTTATGGAAATTCTTCGCGGTCGAGAGCACGCCTAATGCTCTGAATAATATTCCGCAACCTAGCCCCGCGAGGTCGTGTAAAATAGGCGGCCCTTCAGGACCCCCACGTGGTAATTGATGATCTTTTTATTCTGCTTGCACGATGCACCTTATTACACAGGGCACGCCAGCTTCCCTTTTGGCCCTTTACCTTTCGGTCAGATTGCAGCAGACCCCCGGCTTTATTTCAGCGCGGCTTATTTATCTTCCCTCCCATTATTCCTCGCCCGCTCCTCGGTTTGTATATTACCAACGGCGGCGAAGCGCGGCCCCGTATCTCGAGGAATCCTCGCGATTTCCATTTCACCGGTAAGCAGCTGCCGTTGGATATTTTCATATGTCGCTTAATAATTCCTCAGAGCGTCGCCTGCGTTTTACAATCGTCCCTGAATCATTCACCGCCGCGACGTTCGCTAGGGGCTGTTTATGAATTGCGAGGGGTGCGACCCAGTGGAACAAGAGTGTTGAAAATATTAGAGATATTAAATTTCAACACGCGCGTGGCTCGAATCGCTGTTAATTCCAATACAAATCGAAGGAACATCGCGAAATTTCGGAACCTGAATCCTGAACCCTTAAAATTGAAAATCAATTCGCAAAGTAATCAGTATGAAAGTAATCTTGATAATTTAGAAACTCAAACTACAGAGTCAGAGAAATTTTAATAATAATAAAGTAAAATTTTAAGGTGCCCTCTTTGTACGATCCTAAAACATTAACCGAGTGTCTGTCAATAATATTTTATAATTCCTCACACGTGAAACCTGCTATTCGTGTTTCTCTAACACATTAAGCAGAGGCTTACGCTTTAAAGGAGGCGAACAGACATTCCTCCTAGCTCCTCCGTTTCTCTGTAAATGTCAAAGGGTGATTGTTAGATTTTATCGAAAATCTGACGGATGTATCGCGTGTACAAGCGCCAAAGTGCATGGGTGGCGGCGGGGGGTGGTTCGATCTCGGCTTCCCTTTATCGGCTGAACTGTCGTTGCCCGATTCGCGAAACAAACGTCTCGTACATCAAGGATCTCCTTGCCCCAAGCACTCCTACCACAGAAATCCGTTTCCCTTCCGTATTTGCACGACTCTTGTACTCACCTCCCCCATCTACAACCCCTCCAACTCTCCCTCTCTCTCTCTCTTTGTCTGCTGATCTCCTCCATCCCTCGTCGCCCTTCTCACGTACACACTGACTCCTACGTCTTCGGCGGCTCTACGTAGGAGGAACGCGCTGGTCCTCGAGCACAGAAAGTTTTATTATTGCCCGGGAGGTATCGCTGCCAGACACTAGACATAAAGGAGCCCCTCTCGTATTCGTTCTCGGATCTTCCTACCGGGATTTCGTTAATGCGCTTAAACCAGCGCCAATCTAATCTGTGTGTTGCACTTTACACGTGATTACGTGGAACTCTGCTGATTTCGGGTGGCACACGCGGAGGTAGCTCTTACCAACCAGAACTCTCTGGCACGGTTTATCCGGAAGATTAATCGTTGCCTTCAACTGTAGACTTCAGGGTTTATTGATATAAAGGGTTTAGTAGGGCAGAGAACACTTAACATTGTCCATAGAACAGTTTTTAAGAAGAAATAGGAGGACGAATATAGGGTTGGGCTAAGGTACAGTAGAAGATACTTAGATTTTTACCTTGTTTTCAACTTCTGGATTTTGCCACCTTGATAATAATATCAGGGATAATAATAGGAATGTTTATAAAAAATAAAAGTTTGACTACCTTTCGACTTTATATTACTCTCAAAATCTTAGAAAGAAGCCTTAATTTTCAACGTAAAAATTTGTATTTTTAAGTTTCTTCTATTGTTATTTTATGGTTCCTGATTATATTTGGAGCAATTTCCATGTTTTCGTAAAATATTCGTTGCAGGTTTGACGAAGTGTAAGTGGAAGTGGTGTCTAAGGGAATTGTTAAACGAGCATTCCAGCTTTTGTTGTTTTGTCTTCAGCTTCCATATGGCACTCCCTACCTATTCTCCTTGATGCTTTAGATTACAAAACGACAAGCCTGGCCGCGCTCCACTCTCGGCTGCATGATTGGAAATTTTCACAAAGTAAGGGCGATATATAATGAATAGAGGAGATTCGTTTACCATGCACTCATCTAAAGCCTCCTTTGACGAAGAAAAGATGAATGATCCTTAACGTCGACAAGCGAAACTGCTCTCTTATTTGCCCGCCGGAAATCAAGTGCTGGGATGGTCGTAATTATTTTTTATCGATCTCCGGCTCTCCGGTTCGCTCTCCCCTGCAGGTATCGAATGTTTCTGGTTGTCGAAGAAAATGAAGACGTACCAGTTCCTGCTTGAAAATTTATGGACTACTGCCTGATGGAGACTCATGTTTTATGAATGATCGCAACTTCGATGCAGCAGCAGCCGACATCATTGGGGATGGACGGAGGGAACTCGGCTACTCGGGGACAATTTCGGTACATCCCCTCGAAAAAAGGGGTTCGTTCAATCGCCCAGGATAATTTGTATTGGGAATCGATGACAGTAGAACGACTCCAAATTACTTGGACTATTCCTCTCTACTCTCTAACGCATTGTTTCATTATCATTTAAACGCTAGGAACATTAACCCCGCTGTTCTTCCCCTGTCTGCTTCACACAAACTCTGCTCTCTTTACGGATGTATGTGAATCTAATGAAGGGATTTTTGTAAGAGATTCTAAATATATATTTTCCTAATGGATTTTCTTTTCGCGTGCAGACGTTTGGTGAATGGCAGTGTACACTGCCATTGAAGATCAAACTTTTCAAGAAACTAGTAGGATTTTAGGTATGTTATATAGATGATAATATTTATTAGGCATAATTATTAGGCCACCCTAAGTGAGTTCAATTTATAGTACTGGAAATATTTATCACGTCACTCGAATAAACACGTTAACGTTAATTCCTGTATTTTCGAAAACAAATATTTGCTTCTTAATCTAGAATAAATATTGCATGTATATTTAATCTCTTTCGAATATTAGATGCATGTGTATTGAATATTTCGTGCTACCAGGGGTTATCACTTATACCTCTTTAATTATTAGTCCTAGGAAAATATTACTCTAAAATATTTATTGCAAAGATGTGTAGCTCACTATCTTGGTCAAACTAAGTTCGATACGAAACATTTTATTCAATTATATTGCTATGCAAGTTGTGCTACAGCGAGGTATTCTATAACAAATTGATTGGTTCTATAACGTTGTTCGTTATAGCATTCATTCGTTATAAGGTCGTTCGTTATAGGATACCCTACTGTGCTCCGTAAATTTGAGAGCGATGCAATAAATATTTCCAATACTGTATGTTCTAGAAATGTTGTTCCTTCATTCATAGGGGTTGATTTCAATACCCAAAATAAAATATCAAATATTTGTTCGTAGAATATTTTACAAAATTTGTTACACCAGCCTCGGCGAAATAGAATACCGCAACAAACTAATTGCTATAAAAGTAACGTAACAAATTTCAATGCATCCCATGTTTATAGAGCCTTTTTTCCAGGAAAGAATCTAACCCTACAGTAAATCCCGCCAAGAAAGAAACAGAGTACACTTTAGGTAGATATACACGTTTCTTCCAGCTCAATTACTATCGGGATAGGTCATTTATAGTTCGGTCAGAACACTTAACTCTACATCCAACCTAGTTGGGTCGAAAATACATTACTTCAGACATCCATTCATTAACCATTTAAACTTACCATGCATATAATCAATCCATTACACATATTTCCACATTTCCCCACTTTAAGCATTTATTTCGTCATCCGGTATAGCATCACGACGAATCTAGCAGAACCTAATACATTAACTTACATCTATATCAATCTAAAAATAGTCAATTGAAATTGCATTTACAGGTACATGTCACACATCGACAAGAATTCCTCTCATTATCATCTCGTCTCTAAATTGTACATCACTCGATATAGGTGCACTGAGTTTCATTAGTGGAAACAAGTGCTGCACATATTTCCCCGCATTCTTCGCGACAAACAAACGAAAGCGGCGGTCCTCGTGCTCCCCCTCCCCATTCCCTCTAATTATATTCCGTTGCCGTGCAGCAAAAGAGTCCCTCGTCAATTGGAATGAATATTTTTCGAGACAATCGTTCCATTAACCGAGCCTCTGGCCGCCTAGTTGAATTCGAGTTGGCGTCATTTTGTCGAACTTACCGCGCTTACCGTCGCGCTCCGTTGCCATCGTCCCCGCGGAATACAGGACGAATTTAATAGGATTTGCCGAGAGGAACAGCGAAGCGGATATCTCTGGACATTTTTGTAGGCGAGGCAGGCTGGCCAACGTGGCCGAGGATGCACGACAGCAACCCCTATGAAACCAACCGAGACGGCCACTTCCTGGCCATTCCTGATATCCCACTTTCTGCTGCACGCTCACTGTTCAGCCGTTTTGTTCTTTCTAGGATGTCCACATTGCGCTGTGTTAAGAATTTCGGGTATTAAATGTTTCGTAATTCCCTCTGCTTCTCCTCGACAGTGAAATGCAGATTAGATGTTATGAAATGGTAAGCAAATTGGAATAGTGCGTAAGTAGTCTCGAATTTGTGTTGAAATATTGATTGGTAATTGCTTGGTATCGACCAATTATATCGATAATTATTAGCTGGTTGAATTGTTAAGGTAGATTTTGGAAAATTTAGATTCTTCTCTGCTGCTTGGTATCGTATAATGGTAATATATGCTTTCGTTGTAGCGAAACGTGTTTTACAGTCTTATTACCTAACCCTCCAGCTAGCATATGTAAGTAAAAGAAAAACCTCTACTTGCCTGCAGGTATTTAAATGCTCGGCAGTGAACGTGTTGAAATTATTATACTTGTTTTGCTCTTTTCGTTTGCGTTGGACGTTGTGCGGTATTATTAAAGGAGGAATATAATTGTACTCTTGGTAACTTGGGAAAAGTTTATAGAAATGTCGAAGCGTTCTTCTGTTTCTGAAAATAAGTCTTACTTTTTCGGTAATAAGTATTACTTTTTGGGAAAAATCCACGATCACCATTGAAATTTAAAAATTTGGATATGAAAGATAAATAAGATAAATAAGGTTCGCTAATTTTTTATTTTTAATATAATTTAACACATTTAGAATTTAATTTCTCTAATAATCAAATTACAAGCATACTAATTTGTTTATTTTTGCGATAAGTTAACACAATTATAATTTAATTTCTCCAGTAATTAAATTACAAGCATATTAGTTATTTTATTTTTAATATAATTTAACACATTTATAATTTAATTTCTTCGATAATTAAATTATTCAATGTTTCAAACATTTTTCTATCTCCAAAACAAGCAAACTGTAAACAACAGAGTAAAACCGTTTCCCCAGGCATCATCCTTTACAAAAATTAGCAGGACCATCGTGATTCATGTTAGGAATATAATTTTCTCGCGCCTGTGAGTGTCAACACACTATGAAATCCGTGTCGCTTTGCCCCCTTCGCCAAGAGATTTTTACTTAAATGAGATCTGCGTGCCGTAATGCTGCTGTGTTTTCAAATTTATGTGGAGGACTCGCGTCGCTCATAAAACTTTTCTTTCGCAGGGGAATAGAGTGAATTTTCGAAATTGAATATGCATTTGGCATATTGTCAGAGTACGGCGGACGGGAATAGTGCTGCGGGGCTGGGGTCTGGGCTGGAAAGGGTTGGGACGAGAGGAAGGACCTCGAAACGAACCATGGAGAATTGAAGTCCCCGAGAAAAATCTCAAGTGTCGGGAGAGAGTAACACCTAGCCGTGCGGTTCCGCCTAAGGAGAATATAAATTTTCATTAAAGCGGAGTAGTGAAAGTAGCGGGACGTCTCTATCTTAAAAGGAAAATATTCCCGGCGTCGCACGATTTTCCTCGCTGGCGTACAAATTTTTTAAGAAGACGAGAATCCCATCAAAATTTATAGAAAATCCAGCGAACAGCCGCGCTCCGATTTTTTTTTCAAATTCCATTCCCAATCTCCTTTTGAATGTTTGAAGCGTGCATCGTCCATTCGCGATGCTTTAATTGTTAACACACAGGTGTCGGTGCAATCGATTAATAATTTACGTCGCGTGGAATTTCGAGAAATATCTAGCGTTACCATGCGCGAGTATTTTTGTGCGCTTGACCCTGCATTTGTGAAAAGCAATTTACTTCTTCAGTTCAGATAGATTTTTTAATACATAGTATATTGAACTGTGGAGAATCTGTAAATTATTTCACAATTTTGAGAACTCACTCTAGGATTTAATGTATTTCTTGGAATGTTTTGTAAGTTTTCCTATTTATTTAGAAGAATACTTTATTCGGCCTGCAAACTACGGTATCCTCAAGTTTATAAATTTATTTTCTGAATGCAAAAGGAATTGTTACCACAAGGCAAACGTTTTATAAGGTTATATTTTAGTTTTCGTATACTCTCCATGGATTTTTCTGGTCGTCTGACAGTCAAGATTGTCTTGATGATAATAAACGGTTTTTAGCCCTCCTTTCACATTGAAGGGATCATTTGTTTCACTTTGTTAGAAAACATCGAGAATTTGGCTCATTTTGGACACCTCGTTTTTAAAAAGTTTCATGCAAGTTATACGCGTACATAAAGACACGAAAATCGCCTCGTGGTGGTTTAATCAAGCCACAAGTGTGAGATCTAATATCCTCGAAATTCGCACGTCAGTTTTGGGCATTAAACTCTGCTCTGGTCCGTTATACCAAGAGACCGTTGCCCAAATATATTTTCATTTTACGTCTCTCCGAGACTCCAACAGGTGGGATAACTTGGAATGATTTGAATTGAATTCAATGGATCATATGGAAAAATTAATGAGTACCTGTATTATGAGCAGCTGAATTAATCGAACGCAAAATAAACGCAAAAGTGGATCCCACATTTTCTAAAAAAAGTCAGCTTTTAAATACAAAAGTTAAAAATCAAATTAAAAAGTATAATTACAGTGGTCAGAAAAGAGTGTAAAAATAAGAATACAAATTTTCCAACTCTGCGCAGAGTAGGTCTGCAAAAATAGTACCTCAACGAATGGTTAAATTTCCATTTCCGTTCCTCATTTGACCATTATCTGACCCCCACTTCAAATAATTACCGGTTTTATCGAAAGAGCTTGTACCGGTGTCGATATAAGAGACTGGAAAGCAGGGAGAGGGACATTATGAACGCAAGATCTATCATTTTGTCAGTTCGATCAGCCCGGCTGGTTACAGGCTAGCAGCTCAACCCTTCTGGTTCATTTTTACTTCCATCAAGCGGCTGGGCGCGCTGCGCTGCGGCGTGTCACCTCGGCGAATACGACTAGGACAATATATCAAATTTCCCTCTAATAACAGGCCAGGCGAGGCCCGTGCAATACACCGCGCCCCGTGAAAGTGTCCAATATGGTGACACTCGGAGGACGACGGCTGAGAAACGAGGGACGTCGCTAAGTTAAAGCGTCGAGTAATCCGTGGGGTTTAGCGTGAGAAAACTCAGATTCAAGTTATCCCCCCTGGGTTTCTTTTCCCTGCCGCTGTGCGTCCAGCCATGGAGGCCGAGCCAAGAACGCAGGGGTACCACTACCAGCGCGACCATCATCCACCAACTTGACCGTGCAAGATCGGCTTCAGTCTCCGTCAGAGGAGGCCTCGCCCTACACTCCATCCTACCCGACACCCTTCAACTACATTCTCGGCTCGGCGAGGTCAGCTTATGAGAAATCCCTCCTGCCGCGTGCTAACATTACGGTTCAGTTCTCGCTCGGCCGAGCAACTCCCTAGAGCTGTCTATTAAATACCTAATATCAACTCATGCTCGCTCCTCGCCCTCCCTTAGCCACCCTCCCGCTCACTCTCCCACCCCCTCTCTCAATCCCTCTCTCTCTTTCCGTCGACCTATTCCTCCCCGTGCATCTACGTCCCTCGCCCTCCCTGTACCCTTTCGCCCCCCTCTTTGTCTCTCGATTTCGACCTCTTTCGCCCTCCCTCCCTTGCCCCCCAGTCTCGCACGTTCCCAGCATCCCACGAACGACGCGCCCCAGCCTTCCTCACCCACACACCGATTTGAAGCTTCAGTTTCCTCGGCAGTTCCTCCTCTCGGTCGTTCCTCTCCCGCGCCCCTCCACCTCGTCTACCCCTCTCCCCTCCCCTCGCCGCCGCAATGTAGCGCTGCTCTCTCGAAACCTAATCCAAAACGTGCCGAACGCCATCCACATTATCATTCTTGTAGCAGACAACGGAAAGTTTGTTTAGACCTGTCCTCTTTCGACACCCGCGCCCTGATAGGCGTTGCTGTTAGTTCACGCGCAGCCAGACAGGCCTCGGGAACGGCGGGGGAGGAACGAGGGGCAGGCACCATGGGGGCCACGTCTCATCTGGCACTAATGTTATACGAGTTTCGAGCACTTTACACGCTAATCTCTGGCACGGGAGTTGGCTCCCTCGCGAAACCTGGCTGTTGTGTTTCTCTGGGGCGCGCGGCGACACCGACCGATTACGCCGCGTGCCAGACACGCCGCGACGAAAACCACTCGTACTACTTGCTCGCGGGGTCACGTGTCTTGGGTTATGACGCACGCTGGGTTCCTCGCATCTGCTGGATCTGGGGGTATATAGTCTGTATGCTGGACGAATGGTTCTTTGCCAGTTTGGTGGGGAGTAGTAAACACAAAAGGCCTAAACACACTTAGGCAGTACTAGGAAAAATTGAGGAATAAAATTGCGAAGTAATGACGTATTTAATCTATCACTCTGATTTTGTACTTGCCGATTATTATTTATATCGTTCACTACAAACTTTTCGATGGAATTGGACATAAAATTCCGTGCTCGCGAGCGCGTGCAATTAATTGCAATTATTTGGGTGAAATACTTCTCACACAACATTTCAAGTGGAGTAAATTGGATGTCAATCAAAAAAATAAATGGAATATTGATTTTCTTTAACTAATTTCTTCTATACAATATGTAACTTATTTTATCTTATTTTGCAATTTATAATCTAGTGGGCAGGGTCAGAAACATATTATTTTTTCCGATCATTTTAAGCATCGAATTAAAAAGAAATTAAATTTCACCAGCGAGTACAATTTTTTACAAATAGAATACGCAGAATGTTTTTACAGTTCTCAAACTGTTTTAGTTGGCTCTATTAACTGAAACGTCTGTACCACTTTCAACTATCCAAAAAATGCTTCTGCAACAGGTACACGGGGAAATATTCATCCGCACAGGACTAATGAAAATATTTTCGTACCATTTAAAGGCCGAAAAAAAATGGAAGGGATCTCGATATTTCCGTAACTTTTCTATCTGAAAATGTTTTCATCGTGCCTGCAAACCCGTAAAGTATTCCGCAGGGAACATTTGTTTGAATTTCCGCAACTGGAGGAAATATTTCAGACGGCAAAATTAGGAGGGATATTCTGTACAAATGTGATGTAGAAATTATGCAGGGACGTGGAGATACGTGTGCATATTTTCAATAAAGATGAGCAGCTTATGAGCTTAAATGGATATATGGACAGATTCTCACTGATCTTCTAGTTTCTTTCATTTTTATATCCAGATAAAAATTCTGATAAAAGTTGGTAGAATTACATATTTGATAACATCCATATAGGATTATAATTTATTTACTATAATTAACAGTAGCAGAAAAATTATGAATGACTAAAAGCTGTAAAAAATTCGCAGTATTTCCTGGTCCTGGGATTAGTGCAATCTGTTACTCGATTGATTTCCAACTTTGTCCCGGATTGAATTTCCTGCTATTGCGATTGCAATGGTCGAACAATGAAATCAGTTAATCTTTGTTCCATCCACGCGGTGAATAGGCGGGGATAGAATTTTAGTTCCGCTTTACACGACCATTATGGCAAAACGCGCAATATGATTAGGAAAGTAGGTCCAGCGCGCCGGTCACCCGCGTAATACGCCGGATTACCATTATCGTTTCAAGGGATTAAGAATCAATGTGGCGCGCATTCACGGAAGCATTTGTCGTGCAGATATTATCCTTTTTTGCATCGAGCATATTGTGCAGGGTTCCTTCATAATCATATTACGCAAATTGGCGCGCACGCCGTTCCATTGTGGACGTTTTATTCGTTAAAATACCAAAATGCTGCAATGTTCAATTCGACTGTGATCCTGGTATAGTGTGCCAACTGTATTATTGCTTTCACGTTTTAAGTTATTATTCATATACCTTTTCAGCCACTTTAACACAGTTTTTTAATAATATATATTACTTGTACTCACAGTATTGGAAATATTTTCTGCATCCCTCTCGAATTAACGTGGTAAGCACAATTTTCATTACAATGTGATTGATAAAATGGTTCGTATACAACTCATTTTGGCCAAAATAACGAGCTACATATTTTTGCAATAAATATATTTTGCAATACTAATATTTTCCTACTATTAATGATAAAAGAGGTATACGTGATATGTATACGTAGTTAGTCTAAATATTTTTCCAATAATATGTTAGTATTAACTGGCGCCATGTAATTTTTCTAGATTTGTTTATTTTTTACAGAGAGAAATAATAACATTTTAACGCAATATCCCAAAGACGTGTCTTTTTTAAATCTGAAGGGATTTATAACTCTCGATTGCGAGACGTTTGCTAACTGGAATTTGATAAAATTCACGCCTCTGCGAAGCCAGCCACGGTATCGAACGAACGTTTCACCATAAAACTACAATAAGATTCTGCAGGCCACGGGTTAAATGAACACTCCAGTTTTCCACCCACTTTTTTCCAAGGGATTATCGCGCTTGCCAGCATAAATCTTCGACTTTTATCAAACGCTCGCGTTGCTGTAATTCCTCCTGGAAGGCAGCTATATACCTACTGCGGTTATTAAACAGCAGAAGAAGGGAGACTAGGAATCTCGTAACTCCTGCACAGCTACACATCGCAGATACTACTTAGTAATTGATCATTAATCACTGCACGACCAATTGGTCGCTTTACAATTATTAAATTATCTTTAATAATTGAAAACGCCACTAAGCGCATTCTGTAAAAAAGCTTTCTTCATCCTTCCCAACAACATCCGTCTCCAATTTTACATACATACTTTATTACATTCATTCTCAGCCGCCTCGAAGTCCGCAGCCCAGATTGCCCGAAGGTATTACGCGTGATCCGTGTGCGTAATAGCCAGGGGGATTATGGACATCGGGATAAGGAATTGGGAATCAATATAACGGGGTATTTACGGAAGGGCTCGGTCCAAGCAGTCTCGCCTCTTCCTCTGCTCCTGGCACTAATTGTTCGCCTCTGCTGCTCGCGAATTGCTCCCGCTTTAATTAAATCGGTTTATTAAGTTTTCGAACGGATGCACCGCATTGTGATTCCATCGTCCCCGGCCTTACCAACCTTTTTGTCCCGCCTCCGTCCTTTCCTTTCCCTCCGTTTCCTACTCCGCCGGCCTTCCCTTCGTTTTCGACCCTCCCCAGCCGACCACCCCGAGTCGTAGTTTTCTGCGGGATACGTATCGCGTTTATATCGCCGTTGGGCACGTTCGACTTTACGATCCGTGTTAATACCACGTGGATAACTGGCGTCGGGGAAAAGGCGGTTCAACTTCGCGGAAAGTTTGCCGAGCATCCAGCGGACCCGATGCGCCGGGATCAGCCCGATTCGTTCTCATAAAGTGAAGATCAACGGCTGAATTAAACATTAGATCGCGCGCACGCGATGCCCGGAATTATTTGCCGAATTAACCTGTCCAGCCTTGCGGCTCCTCGAACGGGAAGCACCGGCGTCTGACGCGGAAACGAGCAGCGACGAGTACGCCATCTAATGTTTAGGGGATGTCTGATTGATATCGTTGCAAGTTCACAGGGCTTCGCGAAGGGACGCGCTTGGAAAGGAGCTTGAAGGAGCGTGGTCGAGCTTGGGGAGGTGTGGGGCAACGAATGGGTAAATAAAAGGATAGCCTGTGATAGCATTATGAGATATTGTCCGATTTAATTCGTCCGGGTACGTACGATGAATAAATTCTGGAATTATCGAGAAAGGTTGCTCAAATATTTGAGCAATTAAAAGTGCAACGTAGATTTCACTGTTTTCGAAAGATAATTCGTTTTTCTCATTTCACGGATCCAGGTAAATGTTGATTGTTTAAATTATGCTCGTTTTTCATTTGCGCGGACGGATTCTGTCGCGGTGATATGTGTACACATAATGCAATGCAAATCACTATCAAGGAGAATGTACGACTACCGCGGCAGTAAAACACAAATCTCTAGTGCACGAACACTGGCGCATGAGCTTAAGCTAAAGCTTATCTAAGCTCCCGCTTACACGCGCAGCCATGTATTGTTTAATCATCGTTGATGTTCCAGGATTTATTGCACCGCGAATTATGCGGCCCTGAAATTAACGAATTGCGCTTCGTTCCTTAATTTCATTATTTGTGATCAATCACTCTCGAGTGGTTAAACCGCTCGATAAGGAATAGATATATTTGGCGTGGTTAGATATCTGCTTGATAGAATTTAGATATCGTTTTTAACGTGAAATTATTATTTTTCCCTTCGATGACTTAACTGGCTTCCAAGAAATAATTTAGTATTTAAGGATGAACTTCGGTAACATTAAAAATAAGAGGAAATTATTGAAAACTGGAGGAATGAAGCTTTATTCAATAGTAAACACCCCTACAAAATTTTGGACAAATTGATTCGGTAGTTTTTGAATTATGTATCTTTCAAATTAATATGTTTTCTTGATCTACTTTTGGCTAAGATTATCGCTGAAATTCATCCTTAATTATTGTGGAATCAGGGATCTGTTGTATGGAATGTGACACTTTATTCAAGGTCGATACTGAATCTTTAAAAAACCACAGTAGCTTCAACTGCACTTTCTATAATTTTCAAAAACGTACAGTCAACAATGTAGAACAATATTTCCTCAGCTACTCGAAGGTGGCTCATCCTAGACACAATCAAGAAATATATGCATACAGCTTTTATAGTGATTCCAGATTCGTGTGAAATAACGTGGAACAAAGTATTCAACCATTTTTGTCAGTGAAACGAAACGAATTTAACCCACCCACGCAGTCTCAGATTTTCACACAACAAACCTTTTAGCCCTCAGATTTGGACAAGTTCCTAAGACCTAGATAGAGAAAGTGTGTCGCCAAAGTTGTCTAACAGCTTCTACAAGTTCCAGTATACTATATACTTCTTTTTATCACAGCCCTGAGTTCTAGTCAAATTTCTCAGGCCAAGCGGGTAGCATTCTCCCACCAAAGTAGTCAAACAGCTTCTGCATGCCACAGCATATTATATATTTTCCATAATACCCTGAATTTTAGACATGTCACTCAAGTGGAGCAGGTGAAATTTTGTCATCAAAGTAGTCTAACAGCTTCCACATGCTTCAGTACCTCTACTATGCTTCTTTTTATTACAGCTCTCAGTTTTAGTCAAGTTTCTCAGGCCAGGCATTCTCCCATCCCATCAAAGTGCTCTAACAGCTTCTGCATGCCACAGTATAGTATACAATTTTTAGTTTTTTATTATAACAGGCCTCCGACATTCCTGAGAGAAGGAATACCGCCGGCGCACCAGCAGCTTCTGCAGTTTGATTACCCGCAAACGGCATTATTCGACTTGCAGAGCGTCGTAAACTCGGAAGTCGCGTCTTTTTAAGAAACAGCAGGTACGGGTAAGCCGCTTCTTTCTCTTCCTTTCATCTTATATTGCATTACGCCGGGCATACATATTTATTCAACGTACGTAGACTCGTCGTCGTAAAACGACGCGACGCCCCGACGTATCCTCTTTATTCGACGGAACACCGTGAGACATTTACGAAATCCAGGACGTTGTGTGCACGGATGTTCCGCGTATCGGCGGAGCTGCCATTTGTATCGTTTGAAATTGGCAATGCTTCAACCGGGAGTCCCCGTAATCTTACACTGTCATATTGCTTTCAGACGGCCGCGCGAGCGCGGAACGGAAACATAAAAGCTCGATAAAGCCGTGACGATCGCGCAATAAATTTCACGCAAATATTATTACATCCGCACTAAGTTAAATGAACTTCCCTTCACGCGTGATCGGGCAGGATGCTGTCTCTGGTGCATCAGCAAGTTCGAGGAAAATGCGTTACATAGTGAGCCGCGGGGAAAATCAATGATGTTAGGAATCATTTTTAAGGGTTTTATTAAAAAAAAAAATAACAAAATTACACAAGATTTATTAGTCCATAAAGCGCACCCAAAAATTTATTTAGAATAATTTTTGTATCAAATGATTTATGATTCTTGAGGTGCTTTACACCACTGGAGAAATAATTGCCAGCATATCTCCTTTAAGCTAGTATTTTTTACAATACACATATAATCAGTATTATTTCCGACATGTTCGTTCTTGGCACGAAGGAACTTCACGTATCACTGCAGCCATTTTATTTCACCCCGTATCAGGTTAGTTCGATAACGGAAATGAATGAATTTCATTCCCGCCAGACAGTGGCCAGAGATCCGTTCTTTTTCATGGAACCGCCACCGCGGACCCCATCATTCGCGCGAGCTCCTTCTCCACGTGGATTTATAAATGTTTATTAGCTGCCAGCGTTAACGAGAAACATCACCTCAGCTGTCGTCGCGTCGTATATAGTCAAGCCAAGAGGACTGTCCGTAAAAATTCAGGAATAACCAATCTATAACGCGCGGCCATGTCAAAAGTCACAAGTCGTACATGTCTTTTGTTTGCTAGGGTGGAGGGGAAGTTGCTGTTTCCTCGATAGGTATGTAATCAATTTGAACTGGTCAAACATGGTGAATATTGCTGTGTACAGAACGGTGGAGATCATAATGGACTTATCAGACTGTGGGTATTTAGAAGAAGCTGATACGCTGTTTCTATTACAATATAGATTTAATATTTCTGGAATTGAATTGTGTGCGTTATTTAAATATCTAGGGGATATTCGGACTCAGTTACATGTCACAGAAGATATTACGTGATGTTAATATATTTTTTGTGTCTGTGCTTAGGTGACAAATGTTTGCTACGGGAACTTACAGTTCTTTTAGACTCTATTATGTACATGGAAATATGAATATTTTCCTGAAATTCTAATGATTTAAAATACCACCTTTTCCAAGAAATTCTAATCAATTAGAATGCCACTACTTTCCACAAATTCTATTCAATTAAAATACCACCGTTTTTCAAAAATTCTACTGAAGTAAAGTACTAACACATTTCTGAAATTCTACTCAATTAAAATACCACCTTTCCCACAAATTTTACTCAATTAAAATACCACACTTTTCCAGAAGTACTATTCAATTATAATACCACCACTTCCCAGAAATTCCAGCGAATTAAAATAACACCGTTTCCAAAAAATTCTACGAATTAAAATGCCACCACTTTCCTAAAAATCTACTCAATTGAAATACCATCATTTCCCAAAAATCCTACTGAATTCAAATACCTCCAGTTTCGTAAAATCCTACTGGTTTTAAATACCTCCAATTCCCACAAATTCTACTGATTTTAAGTACCTCAAATTCCCACAAATTCTACTGGATTTAAATACCTCTAATTTCCAGAAATATCACTAAAATCAAATACCTCCAGTTTCCTAGAATTTCGCTAGATTTAAATACTACCATTTTTCAGTAATTCTACAGGCTTTAATTGCTCCCTTTAGTCGAGCGGGATAATTGTACTGTTGATGAGGCGGCCCGATATCGGTTTCTCATCTATCATTAACATCCATGTCGATGAAACGTCGACGGGTGGTCGGCCCGAATTCTATCAGCCGCGGCTTTAGTTAAAAGCCCCGGATCCTATTAACAAAGAGCAAAACGCCCGAAGAAACGCATCAATTTTGAAAGGGTTTGAACGGTCTGGAAGTTTCGTGGCGAAAAAAGGCCGCGGGAGGGAGATACGAGCGACGAAACGGGGCGGAGGGGGCGAGGGGGGAGTCCAAGAAAATTCTCGAGTCATCCATTCTGCGTGTCAGGGGGGATTCTCGCGCGGCGAGAGGTACCACTATGGAATCGCTGTTGCCGAAGGAAACAAAAAGAACGGCAAGAAAAGCGAGCGAAAGGGAGGAAAGAAAGCAAAGAAGAGGACGGATAGCAATTCGGTGGCGGAGCATTACCGGGAGTAGCGATGGGCATTCAATTCTCGTCGTTGCAAGGTTCCGTGCAACTGTAAGAGTCTTGAAAGTGTTCGAACCTTGACTGCTTTGAAAACCTTGAAATTCCTGGAAGGCTCGAGGGTCTCGAAGGGCTCGAAGGTCTAGGAACATTTGACCTTTTTTTTAATTCGCCCGTTCGGGCAGCCAAGTGGGCTTTTATCGTTATTGAGAAGACTTGGGACGTTGCAACGTCTCTGCTAAGTCAGAACAAAGTCAACTGGCGATTCAAGGCCTGTTAACAACACACTTAACGTAACAGCTTTCTTTACCGTTTAAGAAACGGGGAGCTTGACTATTCGCAAATGTGTTCGTCAGTTGACAGATGCAAAATAACGAAGTACTTTATAAAATTAGAATCAATCTGTCTTATAACACCCATAAGACCTTAAGTATCACCACGGATTACGTTAAGGTGTTATAGTGAAGATACTTAGACCCCTGGTGTTTTGGAGAATTTTCAATCTAGATTCATTCGAGGCAATTTGGAATTTTCGTTCTCCGCTCGAGGTGACTGGATGCATCTTGAGGCCATCGCTAACAAACAGCGGGCGGGGAAGGCGGCGTCGATGGGGGCGAAGGTACGAGCGCGGAGGCGTAAGACACTGGAGATCCTTCGTGGGGGTTCAAGCGAGAAAACTGTCAGCAAAGCTCAGATTGTATCACCATTCCCAGAGGAAAGCTACACCGTCCACTTGAAAACCTTCGTGCTTCCAGTAACCGCTCGCACTCGTCGCCTTCTCATCCGCTACATACAAAATGCTTCTACCCGCTCCCCCGGCTACATTTCATCCCCTATTATTTTGTTTAGAGTAGTCGAAGGTGGCGGGCATCGTCGTCACCCGAAATCAGTCGTCTCTCGGAACACTTAAAATCTCCGCGGAGATAGGCCCCTCTTCCCACGAGTCGTGATAAATGTGTGGTGACTTAGGGATGAGTGATTAATTCACCTAAAGAGCAGAATAATTGAACTCAGAGGAGCTTTTGATGAGGATTGTTTAGACTTTAGTTGCTTGAACGAAATACATTATTCAGTGTTTCACTCGAGGAAATGATTTTTCCTAATACGATTTCAAATTTCCTATAGTAAAATGGTATTTCTTTTTATTATAGTTCGCGGATAATGCAAATTTTTCTAATCTGTGCGGATCTCTTGCCCGTCGAGCGTGTATGCATTAGGCATTAAATGGCCCGCAATCTGGAAGCTCCCGTCAGTCGCGCTCGACTCGTCGAGCTGTAAGGAAAGGAGGGTGTACGTCAATTTCTTTTTTACATTCCCTCTAAGGTTATATCGAGTGTTTCAAATTAGAATGAGTGCATTTATTTACTTGGGAGAGTCTACATATTTAATACATGGTAGTCAAGTAGAAAAGGTCTGTGGTTTTGGGAAAAATTAGTCGATGCAACGTTGCTGGTATCACATCAGTAATAGAGTAACTGATTGAATTGAAAGAACTCTTGGAATGATCGTGAGTGCTCATAGAAATCAAAAGAACTGACCCAGAGGATCTTTTGACCTAAAATCTTTAAATTTGTCGTATTATAATTTAATATTTGACGGAACACTGTAACAGGAGGGAGTGATTTTTACAACAGAATATTACCTATAATAGATTTTTTTAAAGATTCTGATTTGAACTTAAAAAATTTGGTAACAATTGTATTTCATGTCACTTTATGAGACCTTAATGGAGAGATTAGGAAACATCAATTTTTCTATTTAAATTCAACCCCGTGAACACCTTGATTCGGATTAATTCATCACGAAGATCTGACTCTAATCTTATTCGTTGGATCCACGTGGACCCCCGAACGTCATTGAAATTTTAATACGACGAATGAAAAAATTACGTCCCCCAGCACCTCGTCGTGCCGCATAAGAATTGCCTATGAATTTATTATGACAATTCGCGGCTGACTGCGCACCTCCGAGGCCAAGATTTCCGCGAATGTCTAGATCCATGACACGAAATCGTACAAGTTGCCCGAGGGCCCTTGATACTCTTGAGATTTTCCAGCGGCTCTTTCCTGATCACTCCGAAACTTTGGCTTGAGTGACGTTTTACTGAAACCCTCTATTATGTCTGCGGGCAAGCTAGATAACTTAACTTCGCACGCACGTGTATCAAATATTTGTCCCTATATCGCATATACACGGTGTTTGCAAAATAAAGAGACAAAACATAGATACGAATTTTGGGATTTTCTACGAGGCGAAATTTTGGAAAATTATGACACAGAATATATACACTTTGCTTATCTGTACGTGTACAATAATTTCCTGAGTCCCTATTTTAGGAATTCTCTAGGCGCAGGTTGTCTGAGGAATAAGCAGCTAAACTTTGCGATCTCATTTTGCTGACCAGAAGGATCATACGTCTGGGAGCAACTTTGTAATTACTGGTAAGTTTAACGAGTTTGAAAATATAAATTCGTGGACATATTTGACTGGCCGTCGCTGTTACGGGGGATGAGTTAATTAAGGAAAAAGCGTATTTGCTTAAAAGGGAGGTGATCTGGTTCCGACGAAGTCAATCTTTTTCTGCGATGTTAGGAGTAATTAGAATTATTATTAACTGGTTTCCTTTTAAACAATTCCATTGGAATTTATTGTTGAACTGTTACTTTCTTTCTTATTCTTTATGAACAAGATGGAAATCCACTTGGGAAAAGAGACTGGAAACAACTTCTTATTTACGTTAATATTATGCTATAATATTCTCCTAGGTGTTCTGGTGGACGTTATTAACGGATATTATTTTCGAAAATTAAATTCATTCTAATTTAGTCTATTTAAGACTTAAAACCACGTTCTTATAATTCAAAAATGAAGAAGGACTGCTTGCTCAAAAATCAAGGAACCATACTTTCGTTTTGTGAAACAGTAATTCAATTACAAATTAGAACACAATGTCATAAAAACATCTTACATCCAAATTCAATATTTCCCCTTAATCTCATTTCCAATTTTTCCTCCATTTCGTCGACAGCAAGAAATTAGTATCATGCAACGAAATAAATGGAAACACAGAATCACAAAATTCAATCATTATTTCAAATGTGCTTCGTAGACTTTCCATTTCATTTCATTCCAGGAAGTAAAAGACTATTTGTTTGAAAGCAGCGAAAGAAATAGCCACTTATATCAGCAGAAACACAATCTCGCTGCAGGAGGCAGGATGAAATCACGAGTGCCTATCTATTGCCAGGGAAACAAAATGCTAATGGCGAGTGGCACGACGACTACGCGAAAAGCATCGATATCTTAGCGAGTTTAAGAATCCAGGGGTGACGCAAACGGAGGGGAAAATGAGACGGACAATGAGAGGGGGTGTAGAAGATAAGGAGAAGGGAAGTGTTCATTAAGGCTGTAATGGGAGGCGTTAAACAGGGCGCATTAACGTTCGTGCTAAGCTTATAGGGTCTTAAAAAGCAAAGTTACCCATAACTAGGGCTTCTCAAAGGTCAGCATTAACTTGTATCTCCTAATACTGTTGACAAAAGATCGAAACAACAGTAACTGCCTAATTGTAATCCCGAAGGAGAACGTTTCTCCTCTTATCAAACGTGCAATTATAATATTTCTACCACTGTGTTAGCATAACGGATTACGTTGAGGAAAGTATATGAAAATCTACGAGCTCTGCTTCGAGATAATCATATGCAAGGTGGTGGTGGACGTTTTATGAAGTGTGCCCGTTTAAAGTTTTAGATGTTAGGGGGATGACGATGAGGAATATTATGAGCCCCGTTTATTAGAAATTGACCTCTAATTATTATTACTCGTTACGTGCTAACAGTGCATCTGGAATCCTGAATATTCCAGAATATTTTATATTTCTTAGTCTTCCAGGTGTACAGGAGAGGTGGGATGAAGTGTAAGTGGGATGAAGATTTACAGTAAAACTAATCTTCATCAGTTCATATTTGCCGAAAAAAAATATTAAATGGAATAAAGATTTATTTTGTTATATTTTTGTAATTCCACAATATTAAGGAAACTGAAAATTTTTAAAATGAGTACAAATATTTTAAAGTGAAAATTTTAAAACCGGTGTTACCGTTTATTTTTTGGAAATAGTGGAATTGGAAAACCGTTTTTTTTTTCAAAACTCGTTTTTTTTGTATAAATCCTACTACCTGCAGTTCTTGGACGGAAAAATGTTTTTAGTATACGAAGCCCCGTTTTTAGTTTATATTGGTAATAACTTCACTAGCAATGACTCGTCCCTATCAATCGTTTAAATTTTCCGTAATGTTGACGTTTAAAGATCTGTAACTTCGTTGCATCGAAGGTAGCATTGCGTTGGTATTTCTTGACACCACCCGCTTCTCGCATTTTCTTTCCTCCAAGACTGGCTTTGTCGACGAGAACTGTACTCGGACCGTGGTAATTAAACCGTCTTCTGCGAGAACAATTATGGAATCGTCTGTTTGCCGAATGTATATATGTACGTAACGCTCGCTACTATCCCGATGCACTTTTTTTCTGCGCGTCGCAACTCGATGTATAATGCCCTGAATTAGTTGGCCTATCGCCGTCAGAATATTGCATGCGATTCGGCCATTGGCCCCGAAAGATCTCAAATAGAACCGGGGTTCGATTTGAGCGAGATTAAAGCGATTTACCGAATCAGAACGAACTAGTTCTATGAGAAGGGAGGTTGCGGATTTTCGTTGAAATCTGCAGAGGGCCGCATTATTTTGTGACCGGCTGGTTCGGTCCGCCATTGTGCGGCATTATACGGATAAAAGCTCTGCCCGTGTAGGTATAACGGGAGGGATTTATTACGAATCGATAACTTCGGCCCTTGTCACTACTCTCCGATGAAATGTCTGCCCGACGCCCAGAAATAAATTCCCCCTTATGGCGGATGCGTGAAAATTTGCACGGCTGTCGATACACTGGCCATCGTCTGCCTCTTTTTTTCTGCGTTTATTCTTGTCCCTTCTCCATCAGCATTGGAACCTTCGCGGATGATAAAATATGGAAAGTTGGCTCGCCCATTGGGACGAGAATTCTTGTAACGAGCGACTAATGAAGAATTGACGAAACGGAGTGATTTCAGTGAAATCTACTTGAAATCTGATTACTGATAGAATTTCCAGCGCACTTTATATAATGAGAACTACAATCTGAGCCGGAAACATAAAATTAAACATCTAAATTTGTAATGACTCGTCTTCAAATACAAACGCTTTCATAATATCACACAGGTTCGAATTACTTTATAGATTTTTGTCAGAAAAACGGAAAAATGAGGAGAGTCGTAATTTAAAGGTTCAAATCCTTCAAGTTCAGATTAATCCCAGAAACTTTTATTCGAAAGAATTTGGAATAAAACGCATGCATCATAAGTTATACTCCAGTAGATTCAGATCAGCTGTGTCTGACCACACGCATACTAATACTACTGGCGCTCTCTGTTCAGCCTATCCATCGATCTTGACTCGCTATTAAAAATTCCTCAAAACAACACTGTCCAAAAATTTGACTCAGATTTTACTGAAAATCCTTAAAGGACATCCCCATTCGTGCTCACAAAACCGGTCAAGTTCCTCCACTTCGTTTCAGTGTTTCTTTCCCTTTTTTTAATGGCGTCAACGAAGAACAACCGCGATACTTTTTAATGGAAAGCGTATCGTAGCCGCGAAACCGAATGGCGGGCGATAAAAATAGGAATTACTCAATTTTAAGTAGCACTTTCGTCGACGGTCGTTGCCGTCGATAATTAATCGCAGCTGTTTACGAAAGTTCGTACGGTCGTCGTAATTCGCGGTAATACCGCAAGTTACTTCTTTTTCTTTCTATTTTTTTTTTTACGTCGATTCGACGCGTTCGTGGCCAGATACGTTCGATGCGGTTTACGACGCATCAAGCGCAATGGACAAGAGACAGGGCTCGTTACGCGCATAAGGCGCTGCCCGATAAAGCCGTGATGTTCGAAACTGTGCTCCCGTTGGCAGCTGGTCGGAAGTATCGTAAAAGCTCCACTGTCAGATCGTACATGCGCTCGCGGCGGCGCCACCGCGAAAAATTAAATATAACAAGTGTTGTATTTCGAGCGACGCCGAAGTCCTATACGCGCCGACAATTTCGATGCAATTCGTTCTGTGTACACGAGACTGTTTGGTTTGCACGCGTATTGGGTTCGTGCATAAGTGATGGAAATTTCGATGCTGAAACAGAGGGGACGAATGGGAAGGATGGAACAAGTGATGGGGATGATGTTAATAAGTGTGCTTCTTGTTTTTAGGTCCTTGAGTGTGGGTGGCGATTTTGGTAGTGAGTTGAAAACCATGAAGTAAAAAACTAATATGCATGTACCTATATATTCGAATTTGAAAATTCTGAACATTTTCATGAAAATTTGTGTGTCGGGATCTTTGGGTTGCTCGTTACGAATCTGATGTCAGATTTTTAAAATACAAAATGGCGGAAGCAACATGGCAGACCAATATTTTGAAAAAAATTTCATTTTCTGGACAATTTTCAAAATTTGAATTCGTTGAAGAAACAGTGATGGGCATCAAGAGGCTAATCTGTGATTGAAATAAGGAGATTAATATTTCTTACTTTCCATTAGAAGTGTTTATAAAAATTTAAACAACAATTGAATTACCACGTCCAACTATAATCATTAAAAAACTTTCTTTTATCCCTTTCTTGTTCCTGCACAGCGTAGAGCGATGTTCAGTTAACAACTGCACAAACGTGCGGTGTATAAAAGAACTTGTAATGGCATACCTCTGCTTTTAGAATGCTTTTGAAAAGCAAATGCCCGTGATATCATCGTCGGCCAGAAATAGCTGCGTCAGTACTAACTGCGTCCTGATAGAGCAAACTGTATTGTTTGTGAAGCATCAGCAGGATTATTCGAAATGCACGGAGTAATCGCATTGAACTAAAGGCGCACAATAGTATTAACTGAAAATCGTTTTCCTGCTTTTCAGAGTCCGTTCAGGCGAAGTATTGCATGTTACTGTATAAAGTCGATGAAAAGAAAGAATATAATAATAGATATTAATGATAATTATGTTGTTTAGCTGACAGAAAACAGATGTCTGTTATTTTTCCATTGATTTCTTGAACAACCAAGAACAGAGCAAGATTCTTGAAATTTTCCTTGCTATCATTTACTGATTTAACTAGAAACTACTTAAAATTTAAGTCTGCAGATATTTAAGTCTTAAACAAGTACATTGATTTATACATAATCCATAAATTGATGCATCAATTGAACAGCTTAAATGTAACCTTTAATAACAATGTTAGAAATTCCTAAACTATTATAATATAAAGATCGAGGAGATGTGAAAGGGCCCAAATAGTTTGAGTGTGATGAATTTCATACCACTTGGTGGGGAATTCGCATTCTTATGGCCAGACTCAGGCGGTGATCCGATCATAGCGATAGCCATTAGAGCAGGCCGCGAATCAGCCTTATCTACCCTGCCCATTATCCCGCTACAGTCGAGGTAGTTAATCATCCCGAAGTTTACAAGGTATTAGGCGGTTAGCAACGCAGGAATTAATTTGTCGTGCGCGACGTCGCGGTAAATTGTCGCCAGGGCGTCGTTGCTGTTACCGAATAGTAACACTAGGCTCAGATCCGAAGACTCTATAATTGTCCCAATTGCGTACGACGTTCAGTCACTACAGAGCTATGCCAACAGAATACCGAATTTACCCCTCGAAAATTAATCGAAGTCTATAGAGCAGCAGCTCATACACTGATTCTCAACACAAAAATTAGCCTCAACTTAAAATCATACAATTAGGTAATTTACAAATAAAGGTGATAAACTTTTCTCTTCACCTCAATATCTCCATACTTACATTACTAACCCCCACTACTCCTCTAAATAATCAGAGTTTAGAGGATGTTAGAGACTTTAAATTACTCGCGTAGTAATCGAACCATTGCGCTGTCAAATTACTGTCATAAACTCATTCCCAACACAAAATTCAGAATCAACTTAAAATCATACAATTAATTTACAAATAAAGGTGATACATTTTTCTCTTCACCTCAATATCTCCATACTTACATTACTAACCCCCACTACTCCTCTAAATAATCAGAGTTTAGAGGATGTTAGAGACTTTAAATTACTCGCGTAGTAATCGAACCGTTGCGCTGGCAAATTACTCCGAAGACCCAGATCGCGACGTTCGTCAGTAGACGCAGCTGCGATTGCACCGTCGGGTGAACCATGCTGCACGTGTATTTCTTGAAGAATTCCGCTCGGTTGGGCCACGGTTCGCTGTCTAGGAGACAGTCGGGGGTTTCGTGGGTTTCGTTGCACGGACGGGGAGCGGAATAGCGGAGAAGGCCATGTGCCCGTGTAACTTTCCCGCAGCGTTACGTGCCGCGTATGTGCGACGGATTTCCAGCGCGGAATTTTCGTCGGGCGAAACTGCGACAACGTGTGCAACACACGTGCGTGCATCGCGCTCCTGGGATTGCAGTTGCTGCCGACGTGGAGGCTCGCGCCCCCCGCCCTCCTCTTTCGGAAAGGGATGGGCGACGGTAGGGATAATCGCGGGTGCAGCTTCTGCCTCTCGAGTTTCGAGGGGGATGCTGCTGCTGCTCGTGGCGGCTCACACGTGCTGTTAAGTACGTTTATGAACAGTTGTTAAGGGCGTGGTCAATGATAACAATGGTTCGAATGCCGCCTACACTTGCAAACGAGCGTGCCGCAATCCCGAGGTCAGGTGAGACCAGTTCGTGCCGAGGTCACGTGAGAATCTGCGAACACCCTTAATCGATCAGTTGTCCAGGCGGAAGCGTGTCTGGTAACCAGCGTACTGCCGCCAACGTAAGACGCACGTTGGACGACACGTTACAGCGTGCCAAACGTCAGTGGCCGTTGAGTGGCTGTTGATGTTGATCGCTAACGAGATGTAGTATTATTCCACGTTGATGCGGTTCATCTGTGACACCGCTGTGGTAGGTTTGGGATGTTAAGGAGGTTCATTTTTCGGGTGAGCTTTGTTGGGTTTGCTTTAAAATAAAACTGTACTCGGCGTTTGGAACTTCAATTGTATATTGTCAAAACTTGAACTTGCTCTATTAGTGTCTCAAATTGTACTAAATATGATACCGGTATCAACGCTTAATGACAATTGTCTAAATGTGAGAACGAGAAATTGTTCAGTGAATTTTCTTGTATAGTCAAGCCCTGTCCTATATATTTCTTCAAATTTAAAGAAGCTTATTCTTAAATATTCTTACCCATCTATTTTATCCCTCGTGAGGTTATATGCTAACTACTGTACTAACAATAAGTAACCTCAATGCGACGTTAAATGCCAAAATGAAAATGGCATTCTCCTCTAAAATGTCTCCTTTTTATCGTTGTGCTTTCTGGACATGTCTATATAAAAATATTCAGTACTGAAATGGAGTCCACATCAGAATAAATAACATTAAAGGAGAAGAAACCGTGAAATCCAGCAGATATAAGGAGTGCAATCAACTCTCCTTTTCCACAGCAATTAGCTGATATGAAACTGGGACGTCAGGCACATCTGCGTACCCTTACCCGTCACATGTGTCAAATATGTCAAATATATATATGTATTTATTTATTTACGTACACACGTTGATAGCATCCACTAATAAATCATTCTGAGAGCTGTGCCCTATATAGACGGCGATCTGCAGCCACGTTGCATTCCTTCCTCATATGAAGCATCTCTCCCGTACTTATCCCATAAATCGTTCTCCGTTCTAAACGTGTAGATCGATCGATAGAAGGCCTCCCAATAGATACCAGTCAGGGTATAAGCCGAGAATCGCCCAATGAGTGGAATCAGTTTATGGAATTTCGAATAATTCGGGGTTCAAGTGGTATTGACATTACCGAATTAACGAGGCGGTTGCATAAACTTCGCGAGAGTAATTCGTGTGTCTGGAATCGATTAGCTTTCTCCCTTCGTGCCCTAAACGTAGTCCCTTTGCAGCCACTTCCAGTGCATGTCAATGAAACCTCCGGCACTTCCTCCATTGTGCTTTATTCTATTTTTCCGGATAACTCACTGAACCAACTCCCGAACCCTCTGGATGTCCGGGACATCCTTGTGCCAGAAGTTGAAAAATTATGAATTTGCTGTACTTGGGTATTCCTTCTCGAACCCATCCCTACATTCTCAGCTAAATCGCACAGAAAGTTGCGTGCGAAACTTACACTTCTCCACGTGAAAACTCGAGGGCAAGTTCCTCGCGCTATTGCGATCTTCTTGATTCACTCTCAGTCCTGAAAAAATAGTGCTTGATTGCCAGTTATTCATAGAGACACTTCTGTAGCTCGCGACTGACGTCTTGAATGGTAAATTTCTCCAAAATAGCTTTCGTGAGCCACGAAAGTAGCTGCAGCGAAAAACAGTTACGAAATTTCTGCAGATATAGATTTTCATTCAAGCAAGGGAATTGATGAGCCGAACCGAAATGCTGTTCTCCAGCTGCATCAATTCCAATGAAGCTTTAATTCTGCCACTTCGTTGCCACTATTAGTGGCTACAGTTATAGAATTGTTTCCTCTAACAGACTGCATTTATTACAGAGTAAACAGACACGTTGCTGCTACTTTCCATCGATAAAACGATTCCCTCATCTCTTCATGCATCGATCGAAAAAGGTCTAGTTTCGTCCTGATTCGTGACTTATGAATGCGCTGGTCGCAGTCCCCCGCCGCAAAGAAGCTTTCTTTCAATCGCGGCAAGGACAACAAGGAAAGGCTTATCGTTTAACTTCGATGGCTAAGCCAGATTCGAGAGGATGCGCTGGAAATTGGTCCGAGGCCTTCGATCAGCACTTTCCGTGATTAAACTAGTCGAACGTTCCACCACAAAGTGCGCGTACCTTGACTTATCCCCGTGCCACTGATTTCGCCCGCGATATAGGGAAAGGCCCTTTGCTGCACCACTGTTCGATCCGGTATAAACTTTTACGCTTGGCTTCGTACAAACTCGATTGCTCAAGCGTTACAGCCGAATGATGACTTAAACCGTACGTCGAAAGACGGCTGCATGCGTGCCTCTGATTTTCACATAACCACAGGAAACGCATACTTTAAATTATTATTACAACACATGAATATTTATTAATCTTATTACACACTTAATACTGTTTAATATTTGTGCTCAGACTCTGTAATTCTTACTGTATATTAATTCGTATACTATGGGTTTTCCCGTATATTAATAATAATAATAATAATAATAATAATATATATGACTGCACTACTGTGCGTCTGAAAATTCTCAGACAAAGGAAGCCGAGACGCTTCTACAGGCTAAAAGAAATCGAAAAGTTGACCACCTGGCCGGTCGAGTTAGCGTGCCAAATAAATATATAAATAAGGGTTAAGCGGCTTCTCTACCCTAGAAATTCAAGTCTCGAATCTTCCCCTTGATTTCAAGCATTCCGAACGGGCATAGGTGTTCCCATCCACCTGGATTTCAAGAGGTGCGAAGGGGAGGGAGGAGAAACGATAACAAAGTGGAAGGCGGCGGGGGGGACAGGGGTTGACGTGGGAAAGGGGTGAATACAAGGCGATTCGCCATGGATATCGCGAAAAGCTCGGCGGAGCTGGAAACCCCTCCTTTCCTTATTTCTTCCTGGCCCGTGCAGCTACGTGGGCTGCATCCACGCCGCACGGATATCCTATCCTAAGAGATACCACCCCCCGCCTTATCCTCTCGCAATTCCCTCATATTTACCTCGTTAGGAATGTCCTGCGTGCAGGTGCGAGAACCGAGGGCTGTAAAACTTTGCCGGGTATCGATTGAATCTCATCACCCTTCGTCTGGTCTGCACGCTGCAACGGAACCAGGTCGATTCGGCTCGGTCGAGCCTCGGTTTTATCGCGCTCACTGAGCACTTATTGGCGGAAACTTTCGGGGGAGGGGTGGAGGGGAGGGGAGCGACAAAGGGAAGCGTGCAGAACGATTCGTAATTGCATGTCGATACTTCGGCGGGTAAATCTACGGCGGAAAAAAGGGAAAATAGTGGGCCAACGTAGGATGCACTCGTTTAAGTAATTTCGCCGGTGTTTCGTGTCACGCGAGGGGCAAGTATTTGATTGTACTGAAGTTTCCTGCTGATTAAAATGGAGGGACATCTTGTAATACAGTCGACGTATTGAATTGCGAAGGAATGGAGAAAAGGGTGGAGTGTAAAAGTTAAAAAAGAATTAAGTATTCTTTTAACAGTCTTACCACCCTGATTTGTTCCTTTAGTTATGCAAACAATGTATACAAGCTTTGGATAATACATTCTTATGTTTAGGATAATGGCCGTATTTTCATTTGTACTTTTACATTTATGTTACATTACATTCACATTTGTATTTGGAAATTTGTTAAATTTATTGTTCACAGATGCTCAGACATCTGAAAGTGTTTGTTTCCTGCTGTCAAGGTACAATCCACTAATTGTTTTAATTAATTATATGTCAGATAGGGCGCAATGATACCTTTTCTCAGTTTCTATTTTTTTTCAATGAACAAACGAATGTATTTGAAAAAAATTCTAGTGTTCCATGCTCTTCCATATAATTATCATGTACATTAGAAATTTCAAATTGAAAGAGTTAGAAGTTTAGATTTTCATAGTTGCAAAAATAAGCTCCACCCTAATGAAGAATTGAAATTAATTTTCTCTGTACAGTTCTAAAGAGAGTTTTTAACCTCGAGCTGAAATTTGACAAAATTAAACCTTGCGAGAAATTTCGACTGAAATTTGATTAAAAATCACATTGAAAATATCGCAAGATTTATTCTCGAAATGGATCATTTAAATCCCTAAGCATTTTCCCCTGGTTTGGAATTCCAATTTTGGCGCAAGTGCGGAATAAAAATCTACTGGTTAAATTAAATTATCTCGCGTAGCCGATATCATTATGAGATTTTCATTTCGTCACGTACACGGCATTGGGACTGCCGATCGTTGTTTCGCAGTCGCATCCGCGAATGTGTGAACGAATCAATTAATGTAAATGCGCCGCACAGACGGAATTTTGTCCTGCAATATGTCGTAGTTTATTAACGCGGCCCGACGACAGATATTGACGGAACGGAAACCCGATTAATGAGTTCGTAAAACATGGGGATAGTAATCAGAATGGAGCGACAGTTAAGCTGCTTCCGACTCGAAATACGAATGTATATCGAGCAGGGCAATGATAAATTTTATATATTCAACTTTGGCTTAATTCGGAACGCGCGGAGCTTGTTTAATTAACTATAATCACGTTTGATTATAATTTTCACGGCAACAAAACTTTCGCAAATTATACTTTGCAAACTTTTCCCTACTCACAATCAAAGAACACTACGTGCACCTAATTTCCGTCTTTGTAGGCCAATTATACGCGAGATCGCTTATCAGAAACGTTGCACCCTATCCTGGTACTTGAGATAATCGACCTTCCGCCGTAACACTTCACGTTTCGAACGTACGCTTCCCTTTCTTTCTGGAAGGATCGACCGCACGCTTATCTAAGCTATTCGTCCTTGGCCTCCATAAAAAAAAAGGTCGCACCTACTCGAGATCCCTGAAACGACCTCTTATCGAGTGGCTTTCGGGCTACCCTCGTATCAAGGTGCCTTTGCGCCTCCGTCCTCGCGCCCAGAGTCATTTTCATTGCCATTGTGCGCCGAAGGGTTCTGGGCTAAGACGTGCAGAAAACGTCGCGGCGCAATGGGGGAAATTCTTCGTGGATTTTAGCACCCCCGACACACTTGCCCACTCTGATCGATATTCCTCGCACATAGACACGTTCGATTAGGTATTCTCTGTGACCCTGACGACATTCCAACTATTTTTCGGATTAGATTTCAGCGGGATTCGGAGCCCGTGAGGGTTGAAAATCGAAGTTTTATATTAATATAGTTGAATCTACCATGTGGCAGAGATTGGATAAAAATTTTCATCAAATCATCAAATTCGTTCGTCTAAGTGTTAGTGGTGCCTCTCTTGTGTTCGGGAGAACAGCGCGGATTGCATTTTTAATAATTGCGCTGTCCTATCGATTTAATCCATTCTGTTTTATTTGAAGTTTCGGTGGTAATTGCGGGGCGGGGATGTAAATTCGAGCGCGCCCCCTTGAAGTGTACAATTTTTCACGGCTGGCTCGCGATGCCGCAGTTAAAGGGGGTGGAAAAGGAACTGGCAAGCGGGAACACTTTGCACGTGTTCCAGTTCCCTGGATCCAATAAATTTCAGCCGCGGATGCAAATGAATGCAGACGCGGACCTTCCGAACTTTCTTGCGCCACGTTCGAAACAGAAGTGAGGAAGATAATACAATAATAATCATTATAATTTACGAGTCGCTGTGCCGGCGTCTGCCAGCGTCAAAGTTCGGAAATCAATGTTTCGGCCAGGGGGAGGGGGATAATGTCATAAGTTAGGAAGCAAGGGAAGAGCAATAACAATTTGAATTTACGCGACACAGTTGATATGCACAGAGTGTTCTAGAATAAACGATGCAAAATGATCGAAGACATTCGCTCAAGAAAATGATGTGGGAAATGTGTGATAAACTTTTCGAGTTTCAATTTCAATGGATTTGAATGTGATTTGAACACGTTGTATTAGTGAATGTGTCTGTTTTTCAATTTTACGAGATTGTTTGGTTTCTTACGTTCTTCTCTTAAGTTTTAGTGGCTTATATTTCCAAAATTGTAGTCGCCGATTGCAATGTGATGAAGGATATTTCGGTTCATGGCATGTTTTCAAAATTGTTTTCCTTGAGAATTGTGCCACGTCGTGTTTTATTTAGTTTTTGCCTACGAAGAATGGCGATTTTGCTTCTTGACTCGTGCTTTCTATCAGAAGACACCCTATAGTCTCGCCAACAAGAATTCAAACTTAAAATTGCCATTTCTACGGTACGAAACGGGGAATCTACAATGGAGGAGGAGGAATAATTGGACAGAAGGAATGAGCGAGGCAAAAGAAAGAGGGAAACCGCGAAGACATAAAAACTGTTGTACCAGGGGAAACTGCGCTTCTAAAGTTTAATTCGACTGTTACGTCGAATCAGCGAAAAGCTAATTAGTTTAGAAATCCGGGAAACGTTATTTACGTTCGTGCGATCTTCGTTTACCATTGGATTGTAGTCAAATATCGTTCAATTCTGGTGACCGAAATTAATCGCAGTACAATTTCATTGGTTCTTGAAACTAATTTAAAGAATTTCAAGTATTCTTTGCCTCGCGAAATTGAATCCGGGAGACCTTTAACTAAAATCCCAGACGCAAGCTACATAGCAAATACCAGAACGATACAGTAGCGTACCAATGCTTGACTCGCACTACTGAAAGTGGAAGTATGAATAAAGGCACTTACATTTTTTCCTTCGGCCAAACGAATTCAAATCTAGATTACTGAAGCACCGTATAATATTGTTAACGGTGCCATCCGCAATAATTGCTGCACGTAGAATGCAAATTGTTAAACAATAGAGTAATCAACTTCTCATTCACAGAGAATTATGTCCAAACACGATCTTACTCTCGCAAATTAAATTAAATTTCTTGTTCAGTAAAACAACAAATAATAAATTCGTCAATGCAACGTGAATGGTCAATAATTCAAACCAATAATCTAAAGGAAAAAAATTGGAATTGTTAAAAATCCAAAATGCGATTGTAAAAAGGAATCTCTACAATTCGTGTTTGTTGTTTACAATTTTCTAAAAAACTTTAACTTAATATTTTATAGTACTAACCGAACAAAATGTAAATATTTAAATGCAACTTAAACGAACCTCATTCTAAGGTTCCAAATGCTTAATATAAAAAATATAAAAAATTCAAGCTGCATTCGAAGATTCGTTTAGCGACAGTTGAAAATATAGACCTGAAAGAGATTTTGTTCGGTTACAGAAATTCCAATATTTATCACAGAAAAACTCACCATCCAATCATCCCTGGCAATCCCAGCCGCAGAAGTGGCTCAGATCCATCCTCTAAGCACCTATATATCCTCCATTATATCTGTTATCCCCCAAATAGCTTGAAAATAGCCCCGACTGTTCATTCGTCAAGCACTCATGGACCACCGTTCATATTCATTTCCAGGCGAGCCATCGAATGACAGCTGCGCTATTCGCCGAGACTCCGGTTTATGTACAGGCACGAGCCGGTCCCGATGTGTCGCTGGGTCTGTCTTCTTCCACGGTGAAACAGCTCATTAGCGGCTCGTCTGGTCGTGCGGTGGCTCATTTCCACGGGGAATGCCGGATCGGCTGTCGGACGGCGAATGACAACGAGGGTGAAAATTTTTGGAAAATTGAAATATTTTAGGTCCAGCCAGCCAGGCCAGCCAGCCAGCCGGCTCGCCGAGACACCGGGAAAACCTAGACCGAGCATGGAACACGGCGGAGTATTTGGCTCGCGTATATGCACTCCGTCGTCGGCGACACAATAGATTTACGTATTCGGGCAAAAGAGGTGGAACAGTGGTACTACGATAGCCGCGGGGAATCAGCAATCTTGGCAGCGGACCAACTGTCGCAAATAGGTATGCACCACTGTGCTAACAGTAGGGAGGGGCGTGCGATTCTTTTCCCTTCGCTTTTCACTTTTTTCCCCTCCGACCACCTCCCCCCTCCTGGCCTCCTCCAATCCTCTTCTTTATGACTCACCATTCCGGGGACACATACAGCGGTATCATTCATAATTACTCGAACAGCAGTGAATTTTAATATCACTACGAATGTTAGGATCACAGCCCCAGTTACGGTCACTGCATGCCGAATCCATCACTTTTGTCGGATCGAGCAGTTGGTACGAGGGATTTTGGCGAAATTCAGATATGATGTGCTGCATGGGGAATCAGGGGGGCTTTAAGTCATTAGTTTGCTGGTATTGGATTTGTGCGCGAGATATGGAATGATAACGTTTGTGAGCTTTGTCTAGTTTCTGGGAAACGAGATGTGTGTAGATGGGTGTCCTGGGAGTAGATGTGTTTCTGTGAATGAAGCATTGTGATAAGTAGGAGTATTGGAGTGACTTATGTGCCACTTATTTGAGAATTGAATTAAACCCCTTTTCTTAGTTTTGTAAAAATTGGATTTTCATGTAATGCTTTATAAAATATTAAGAAGAGAATTGCACGAAAATCAAGTGAAAGAATAGTAATTATGATAACGTAACTTAAAATAATAACTATATTTCTTTCAATAGTAAACTAACGGTAACATTATGAATGCTCGAATTCGTAGATACAAATACTCTTGCACATCTGTGCCTCCCAAAAAGAGGATTGCAACTACTATTACCTATTTAAACTTGCGTTGCACTAGTAGGCTTCGTCTACTTATCTACAAATATAACTTTTATACTCCTATCACTATCTTATATAGTCAATCGAAAACGTTCAATCCTCATTTGCGTTGCAGGGAAAATTGACTTGCTCTCTTCAGCAAATAGAGTTCTTGGGATAATTACGAACAAAGCTGAGGGAAATGTTTGCACATGTTTCCCCACGTCACACGCACGTGTATATTTTTCTAATGAACACTGGCTCGCCGAAATATATGAGGCCTGTGCAATCCGTCATATCCAGACCCAGCTATTACGTGTATCCTATCTGCTGGCATCGGTGCCATCTGAAATATGCACCGACCCGGAAAAAGTTCGATCGATTTACGGTCGAAGGTGGTCTCGAAACTCTCGTCCAAGGAATTTCGACGGCCGCGCCATTATGTCCGGGGTCGCTTTGTTATTTATTCTAGCTCCGTACGCGCCCCTGCATTCGTTTTAGTACCGATGCTGAAACGGGGATTGCAATTACGAGTTTCAACGTTCCTTATATGCAGTCGAGTAAAGCGATCTGGAAACACGGGAGTATACAATAACAGTATAGTAATATGAAATTTGGCCGACGTGGTAACTGAGGAGCACGCTGGTAACACAGATTACAGAGCCTTCCTTAGCAAACAACAGCAGTGGTTGAGTTTATTCGTGCCTACAACACAGTATATGAAGTGCTTCCGTAGTACTGTTTCATAGAAGTGCACTCGACGCGCCTGAATAAGAACGTTTCACTTTTGTTGGTAGGTTGGAACAAAAGTTCTCCTCTTTTTTCGCATTTTTATTTTAAGCTGAAACTAGCGGATTCCTATCCTACTGTTGCTGAGATTGCTGCCGAGTTCTTAGTGTAAAATCACGAACATTTTATTTAAGTATTATCCATGTTGGAGAAACTGATTAGTCCTCAAGAGATGGGAAAAATTTTTATTTACATAAAATATCGAATAAAGAATATAAGTTACAAAAATGATTCGTCATGTGTCGGATAAAGCTTATCCGAGTTAATAAATTTTAAATTAACTTTATTCGTCGCATAATGTAAAATTAAAGTAACTTTTATTCGTTCCGATATTTAAATCATTTTTTATTGAGTTAATACCCAACCCTGTGTGAGACTAATGGTCTTAAAAACTAATTTATTTTTTAAAAATAATTCTGCTTCTTTAACACATATAAACAAACTCCCACAATAAGTAATTAGAGTTCTGAAATACGCTGCCTACGTATACAAAATTGCTATTCTTAAAATATCTAATAAACAACGCTGATTTTAGGTTTCAGTAGTTATCAAAATATAATCACATTTATTTACCCATTTTCCAAAAACATTAAATCACTCAATGTGCAACGAAAAAGTTCGATGTCGTTCCAGAAGTTACCACTGCTATAACCCAGTATAAAAAATGGTTACAACCGACGACATTACGCTAGCACACATTTGCATTTGGCAAGGCAACGAAGCGTTTCGTACTCTGTCAGCTTTTATCTTCCCGTAGCTTTAATCGAAATTAAGGGTCGTCGATGCAGGGCCAAGTTCCAGGAGCGTGTCCAATTGCACGCGAGGTCCCCACAACTCCGTTCTCGCGATGAAAAAATAGGTAATCTATTCTGTTTTCGATAAAAAGTTCGCACACTCCGTTTTCCAGCAAGCGGCTACACGAAAATCCTCTTACACGCCAAACGAGCCTGAATGATGTATACATTTCGCATGGGTGCATGTGCGGCGCCGAGCTTGTGCAAGTTTTACATAGAAAACCGCGGCAAATCCACCGACTACATTATTGGGTCCACAAAACTGCGGTAGCTCCATGTAAATACACTTTAAACAGGATGTTAAAACATTCACTTCCCTTAATCGATCTTGATCAATGTATTGGTGCATATAAAATTCTCGAGGATAGCGTAAAAGTTCCTCTATTTACGTTGGCGAAACAATAACAATTGTTAACGCTGGCTCACGCTTCGACAAATGCTACAGAAACTCTGAAAAATAAAATAAATAAACTAGTTAAAAAGGAAAAAAACATTTTCCTATGCACCAAGCCAACATGTATTACAATAATCCCCACTGTGCAATGTAGATTTATCTCTTCTGCGTTAAAGAACCCACGCACATTATAATCGCATAAAAAACAGGTCCATTAACTCCCAGCTGATATAATTAAAAATTGAACGTTAACCCATCAGCAGCATCAGAAAATGAGTCACATTATCGTTTATTTGTATAAACACTACCCACAGTTGAAAACTACATTCTACGCCGAAAATAATTTACATTCCACCAAGGAAACGGTGGATCCCAAGCACCCCGGAAAATAACGACGAATTGAACAGAGGCTCCTTATTTAACATTTTATTAGCGGTGTCAGCCTGAGACTCCTCTAACTCGCGCAGTTTCTCTACGAAGTGCCTCTAGACGTTAGTTAACATATTAGAATGCAAATTCTGTTTACGAGGGGGGTGTGCGCGGGGGTTGGTTCGGGGTCTCCCGACGAGACCCATTCATCACCGGGCTAGATGAGGATAGGTGTACATCCAGGGCGCGTAAGGTCTCAAAGAACGTTCCGGCACAGCGAACTTCGGAGGGGCGCCGTTCTACCTAAGACTAAAACGAATGGGCCCATGTGTCTCGTCCCGGCAGTTCCGCGAGTTTCGGAAATCTCGAAAGTCTGCCCGGCTAATTTGTCCCGGCGAGGCTTTCGACGAGTCCGTTCTGCAAGATAAACGCACTCGACAGCAGCCCCGCACAGAAATCGCCGTCCCCGTCGACGACACTCCGGCGTAACTTTGCTGGGCGACGCCAGTGGGACACTGGTAACAGTGGCCCCATTAACGTTGCATTACCGCCAGTCGAATACGGGATTGTTCCCGAATTTTCAGGGATAATGGGAACGGCGCGAGCCCGTTGGCGAATGGAGAACGCCTGTGCATCGTCTGTGAAAACGGCTGATCGTGATAGACGCTTGGTGTAGGACGCGTTCTGAGCTGTGGAAAGCTGGGATCGCTGGAGCTGATCTTATGGTAGCGAAACCCTCGCTTTGTCTACGGTACCTCGCAGTGGCGGACTCAGGATTTAATCTTGAGGGGAGTTGAGTTGAACGGATCAAAATATTTTTAATGTGAATTCGATAAAATTCATTAGGTGATTGTGAAAGTTTATTTAAAATGTGAAATCTAGTTTGCCTTTTTTTACAAAAACACCTTCTTTGGGAAATGTGAGTTAGTTTCTGACGGTTCTGCTTCTGCTTCGCTATTTAAAAAAGATGGTGTTGCTTGGTACGAGTAGCTGGTAGCATTTCTACAATTGCTGGAGGAATGTTCTTGCGATTGTACTAGGTTAGATGATTTTTTCTGACTGTAGGGGTGGAGTACTAGTACCCTGCATTAATTAAGAATTTTTGAGAGACTGAAATTGATGATTTGGTTTAAATTTGACTTATCTTCTGAAAGGAAACTTTTTAATTGAGAGGGAAACCTGGTGTAATTGGTAGAATTCAAGGTTCTTTTGGGGAATTTTTGTAAGCAAACTATACCTACACGCTATGTTTTTAAAACAATCAATCTATATTATTACATATTTCATGAAGTGAATAAACATGGTTTGATATAATAAAAAATTTTAAAAAATTAAAACCGACTTCAAAAAAATAAAATGTTATCAATGTCCAACTGCCAATGAAGTTTGTCATCACTCGCGACACAAGCACAGGTAATTAAATTAAATGTATTGTTAAATTTCCCATTTCTATGAAAAATATGCTCTTATATATCCGCGTCCAGGGAAATAATATTTTACACTCATCCATTTGTTCTCATCGATCAATAACACGCCGAGTTTGTCGAATACGCAACAAAACACGTCCAACAAATGTGAAGCCTTGCTTCCCAAATGTTCGCCTAAAAAGATGAAAGAAATAGTAATTGCTGGACGTTCGAGGTTGTAAAATAATTCCCTGCGCGTGAACGCGTGACGAACGAGGCTTGGCAAAGGGAAAAAATTCCGTCGGATTTTTCACCCCCGTCGCAGTCGAAAGTTCGCTTATTTTCGCGCATGATAAATTTCCGGGTGATTACACCGCAAGCTTCTTATTAGATTCGGGCACTCATTAATTACGCTTTAATTAATCAAGCCGCTTCAGTTAGCCGGCCTTTCTAATGTAACAGAGGCGGCTATTCATCTGGAGGAGACCGTTGAGGAGGGACTGTGTTGCAGCAGCCATTTCCTGGAAAAAACGAGGCCGTCCCTTGTTTCCTTTCAACCCTATCATTGAATTTATTAATTAAGCATGCTGTTTTGACATCCTTGCTTCACACACTTCTAAACGCCCATCCTCTATCCTATCCCCATTCACCCCAATCCTCGACGTTCAAAAATTCTTGAAATGCAGAAAATTCACCTTGACATAACTTCTGTATCAAAATTCTCGCCATGCTAAATGATAACATTTTTAATTCGCAACCTGAAAACATCAATTAACTCGATTATTCATACACACTTCCTGCAAATTTCTCCTCACATTCTTAACTGCCTGTTAACCGTATAATTTCTATTATTTCTTCCAAAAAACTTCCCAAAATTATCACTTGACCCTGTTTCGAACCCTTCCTCCATTCCTCCACAACTCGACTGTTCCCGTAATGCTATTCTCCCTCGATACTAAACCTATCAGGCCCCCGCGCATTTAGGAGCACGCAATCCGACACAAAATATCCCGGCAATCTCTTCCCGGAAGCGGATGTGGGAACGAGCAAACAGAATGAAAATCGAATAGCACAATCTACTCACTTTTATCGAAATATCTGCTTCTCGTCGCATATTCTCCATATTACGATATGAGAGTCCAATACCTTTCTAGATTTTCTTTCAACGTCACGTCCTCGCCGCCCCCTCCTACCGCGGTGTCCAACGGCGTACAGGGGTTCGTCGGAGATACGGGGCCGTCGTCGCCGGCGATGTCTACGTCGCGGCGCAGTCTGTTGGCTGGCTGCACGATAACAATGCAAGCGAAGGGAACCAATATCGACTCGGTTCGGTGCAGCCTCGGATTGATGAGCCCGCGGTCCCCGTTGTAAACGTAGTCATCGAGAACCTCGCCACGGTATTGGAGATTTGATTGATCCCGGCCTATATCGCGCCAGAGACAGTATTGTGCTACTGGTGCTAATTCCTATTAGTGGATGCCCCTCGTGTGCAGCTTGCACAGCTCGGCCCGCGTCGCCCCCTCGGGCTATAAACGCTCGCAGAATCTCGCCCATGCATTCGTTATCGTCCAGTTCACCTTACCATAATTAAGATGGGTCCTTCGGGGATCCGGACGCATCTAGCCCGTGTATCTGTCTTGATTTCCGTGGTAATTGCGACTTAGACCAAGCCGTGCGTCGTTTTCGATGTACCAGCGGCAATTGCGGACAGCAGCCTGGCCTCCGATGGACAAGCCACGGGTTTATCACGACAGACGAGAGAGCCAGGCTTCCCTCGCCCGCAGATAGCAACAGTTTTTTTCCTTCGAGCGTCAGTGACGTCGCGAAGGGTGGTTTTGAGTGTCGCGTTGTTAGACAGAAATGTTTTAAACAGAAACCTGCGAGAACCCCAGGGGTGACTTTTGTAAATGGAGGATTAATGAGAAATTTAAATTGTGTACTATTCTCTAATTATCTCACATCTATTCATCCGCAGAATTATAGTATTTTAATGAAATTGAAAACTAAGACCGCGCGCACTTAGGTGCCATTCACTCAGCTCGAAGAACGCCCCCGTATCAAGTGTCTCGTCAGCGCCGCCTCATCGTCGGCCGAATTAGGAGCGGTAAGGAACATTGATTACAGCATGTGGCTCGATGCACGCATGATTAGGACTGCATCGGTGTAATTGAGTGGGCGGATTTCCGATTTGCATTACCGTTGAAGATGTTACCCGCTGCGCCCCCTCCTGTTACTAATGGCACGGACACACTGCAAATGGTCCAAGCCTGCCTACCGATCCGATCTTCCCTCGGTATACGCCGGCTCGGTTGCAGGTGTTTACCTGGCTGGTATTTCTCAAGAGGAGCTGGCGAAGGACCCGGTGGGTTAGGCAGCCGAATAGGGAGAGAGAGGGAGATGGGTAGAGAGGGTGGGTGAATAGGGGGTGTCGTAACCGCAACCTCCGTGAGTGATATACCCTCAATATCCACACTTTACCCTAAGATCTCACTAAATCTCCCAGCTGCTTGCCTAGCCGTCTACTCGGCGCACCGGTAAGCCTGCATACGCAGTGTTCTCAGTTTATGAGATGTAATACTTTCCGGAGTGCAGTGGCGAGCATCGACCGAGGCTTCGGTCAATTCGGTTGATTCATGTTTATACGGTGCGTTATAGTCTACTTTATTACTTAGCCGCGTTTATCGGCTTTTGACGGCATAAAGCGACCATTCGTCGAGGACCCAGGGGATTTTCACGCGAGACGCCTCTCGCGGCTGGCATTGATTTAAATGTTTCTCTGATTGGTTTTTTAGAAGCGGTAAGGGTTGAAATTAGGTGGAGAGCAGGCGTCAGGGTGAAATAAATTTGCGATTGCTTAAGAGTTGATTAATTACGTAATGACGGCGGTGGAAGTGGTGGAATGTGGGTCGTGACTCTGGTGGGTAAATAAAAGGGTGAGGAAAAAGGGGAGTCCAATGGGGATGTGTACACAATGCCAGGTGCGAAGCACGAATTATACACAGATGAAGTGGGCAGTAAATAATAAATAAGGAAGATTTATCTACACTCGTGGCACTGGTAGACGACTTCAGTCTGTTGGAAATATGCTTTTTGTAGATTATCATAATTTCGACTGACGTTCCGATTTTATGGCGTTTATATATACTCCGAGTATAACACCGCATAGTTGTGCATATAAACTTCAACGTCCTTCTAAATTTTGTCGACTGATGAAATGTGAACACGAAGCTTCTTGTAGAGTAAAAGACCCAAATTTCGTTTCCGCGCCTAATTTCGCCTGAACTCCCACGCGGCGATTTTGATGTGACTCAAATTTGCAGAATAGTAAAAAATATTTTACACTTATCTGTTGTTACCTGCAGTCCACCATGTTGAAGTCGTGAAAGCAGCCTCTAAAGTCGAGGGTCGAGAAAACATTTCCTAAATATCTCGAGAACTATTAGGCGCAGAACAATTTTATTTTACATGTGATTTTTTAAAGGCGAATCCAATCCTCTGCTGAGTTTTTCCAAAATTCCAGAAAACATATTTTCAACCACCGACTTTAATAGCTCTTTTCGCCACTTCAACATGGATGACTACCGATAACAAAAAATACGTGTCAAATATTTTTCACCATTCTGCAAATCTGCAGAGTCGCGTCGAAATCAGCGTGTGCCATTTTCTACACGTTCCCTTGTAAGTTGTACAAACAGCGCGTGTCGCATTATTTTGATAAGAACAAACGTTTCGTTGACATACGAGGGCACTCGAGAATAATTCTCGTAAACACCTAGCGAAATGGAAGATTAATACAGCCTGTGCTGCCGAGGTATCCGCAAGAACGAAGATGAAGAGCCAGTACGCTCCCACGTTCCCTCTGTTTAACTTCGTTTTTCTTTCGAGACTGTCTTTCGCGCCAGCTGTTGCCGGCTGTCGAAGATCCCGTGGAAAAAGCTGGTAGAGAGGCTGGCGTAAACGTGAAAGGAATTTCATACCGGGACAATCTTCGACGGACGCCGGTTACGATGTTAAAAAATTACACGGCATACTCGCCGAGCAACAGGCGCCTCAAACGTCTAACGGTCGGGAGCGAATTCATTTTAAATAAAACCGCGCGCCGCATGAATGCGCTCAAATTGCGCCGCTCTTTTGAGACTCTCCCGTCCCGCGGACGTTCCTGTGCCACCGGCGCGGGATTACTGCTGTTAAACGTCGTTCCGTTTAAACGAAATTCCTATGTATGAATGTGCATACCGCAGCGAGCAACGTAAATCACGGAAAATGAATATTTCCAGAAATATCGGTGACGTTAAGAAATATTACTACGCGGAGCTAAAGTGTTCTAGAGGGCGAGCGCACCTTTTGAAAATTTACTTTCTTGTACCTGCTCCCTTTATCTTTTCACCGGATTATGCGCTTCTGATATTCTAACGTCACCTACCAGAATTTTTCTTCCTTCCTCGTTCAAACTTCTCCATACATTGTAATGTAACGGTATTATACAAAACTCCTTCTTCTTTCCCACTGCACTCAATTTTGAAAGCAATCCATAGCAGTGCAGTAATAATCGAATAAGCAAAGTTAATTACTTGGACGAATATTAATCGCCACACGAATTGTCACTCGCGTTTGAATATCGTCGCCAAGTGTTTGATGTTTGCTTATGAAAATTTGTTAAAAAGGGCTAAGGATACTCGCGACACACAGCTACTCAGCCAACCGTTGACTCCTCTTCAGCCCATCGGCTGGTGAAAAGCCGGCAGAGAATTCTCCGAGGATTAGTGGTGCGTTCATATGCGTTTCTCTAAGCAACAGGCGTTTTAACTGGCTGTCAAGTGGGGATCCATTCGCGAGTCGACAGTGCTGAATGAAGTGTGCTCGAGCTGTGGCTGCGGGCTAACTTTTGGTACAGCGACGACGTAAATGGCCGTGCTGGCTCGACACGTTCAAACAGCAAACAGCCGAGCCCCATCTAGCAAGCGGCTCGCTTCGATTTCGTTTCCGAGGCATTCGAACGTGTCTACGCTCGATCCGGCCGTTGATTTTCCACCGCTCGACGGCCGGCCCGGCAACGTATCGATACGTCGCCTCTAATGGACGTGCATTTCGCGCTTTCATTTGCATCGATTATCGACGTTCCAATTATTTTAGAAAACGCGCGATCGCGCGTAACCGCGCCTGCATTTGAAGTTTTCGGTTTATCGGTCCGCGTTCTTTCCTCTGGCCGTTTCATTCGATTATCGTGGATGGAATCGCTGCACGATGCCGCGTTCCGAATGAAAAATCCACGGCCACGTCGAAATGGGGCCGCCGATGATGGTTGTTCAATAATTATTGTAGCAGCGCGACCAAACGTTCTGTCGTTTAAAGATTATGATACTTTTCAATTTTTCGTTGAGAGGCAGCGGGGTAGTGGTGTGATGGGTATATTAAGCCTTCGTGGTTATTTTCTTATAATCACAAATTAGTCATATGGGGTTTATGTATTACACCCCTGCGTAATTTTTTAATTATTATTGTCGTATTTTTGAATCTTTTAATTTTTGAGCGATAATTTCTACTAGTTTCTATAATTAAATAAACCCTAACCTTAAGCTATTTTACTTAAACGTTTATTTATTCGTTATTTTAAGTAAAATAGCTTAAGATGACAGTGGGTTGGCTGCCAGTAATTGGGTCCTTCACCCTACATCTATTAAATGTAACTAAAAATTCGCGAGAAAATAAATGAAGTATTCAGTTCAGTAGTAAAGAACGTATTTGGTCAGACGACCGCTCTCTACAAAACCTTTCCTTTCCTTAAACCTTCCACTTTTTGAATCGAAAATTTATAAACTACACATACGGTCTGGGAACCTTTAGAAATACAGAAAAAATCCAGCTTGGTCACTTTCATATCGTATCCTTCCTACTATCAGTAAAATTGTACGTTGTAAAGAAAATCTCGTTACATTTCCAACCTTTTAATACAATACATTAGTGCAAGTATAGCACCATTTTACCAGTTCGGTTAAAAATAACTGCACCAGCTTCCAGACCAACCAACGTGTTACTATATCCACAGCAAAAGACTAGAGATATAACTAAATATCAAGCTGGCTTCTTTTCGATGAATTTACTCTTATTACACTCCTCATAACTCGCGGGGAAATCCCCGGATCGCCTATATCCCCGTAACATTTATTTCTTCCCTCATGCCCCAGATCCCTCCCCCACTATCGGCATGTAACTACGAACCACCGTACGTTCACTCACCGCTAACCAAGTCAAATCCACCCCTGGCGAAGTATAAACATACGTTCCGCAGCGTTCAAAAATATCCCCACCCCCGTCCACAAATAAGTCACTCTAAGGGAAATACTCATCCTCCGGACTCATTTCCACGAAGAGCAGCGCCCGTGTTCCCGGCTGTACCGCGGTTTCCGGCCCGCCCCGTGCAATCGTTTGTGTATTCCAGCGGCAATCGAAAATCGTTTCCGCGACAGAAACTGCGCGTCCCAGGACCGTCCCGAAAAAAGGCAAAAGAAGAGAAAAAAAAAACAGCAGAAAACTTTATTTAGGTCACCGAATAAATCCGCCCCCGAGGGACGGGGGCCTCGCTGTTTAAACAAGAGCGACTCGCGGAGAGGGACAACTGGGAGGAGAAAAAAAGAAACGTTCACCGCGGAGGAGGCTCCGCTTATACGTCCCATTAGGTATTCCCCAAGTATCCGAAAAAAATTACGCGGCAATAACTCGCGCCCTCCGTGGAACTTGGGAGGGTAGGGGGTGTCGGACGGTGGTTGGTGGTCCTGGGCAGAGTCCAATTCTCGGTTGGGAAGTTCGCGATGATTCGGCGTAATCGCCATCTACGGCACCGACGCGACACAGGGCACGGCGTGGGCGCAGTTGTAGAAAGTTTTAACGCGGCCGGCGTGATCTTGCAAATAGCCCGTCGTAAATCAATAGCAAAAGGGCGTCGGTTGGGCAGAGACCGAGGAGGGGGAGGGGGGGGGGGGAGATGGCTGATGCTACCGGCTTGAAACGGAATTGGGAGGGGGTGGCTGGCGGGGGCGGCTGTTAGAGGGGAACAGGGGGTAACGAGAAATTGAAGGAGCCCCGTCGTAAATGGATGTTCGCGATTACGAGAAAAATCGTGTATAAATGGTGGTGTGAGAAACGAAGCGCGTGGGATGAAGTTTTATCTGTCGGGGAGGGGAGGGGGTAGTTGGGGCCCTGCCGGCGGGCCGACGGAGCCACAGAGGCCGGGGTGGGAGGAAGGAATTTGTCCGTATGACGGTGCACGTTTCCCAGGCGAGGAAAGATTTTGAATCAAAGATCTATTACCGCGCTGCTCGTGCCCATCGGCGGGGGTGCGAGCAGTCACGTCCCGCATTTTTAACTTCTCCTCTCGACACGTGCGTACGGACACGGATATAGACGTCGAACTGTTTTTCCGCCAGGCCCGATGTAAGGACGTAATGCTTTCGCGTTCCATTTGTCACGGCAGTTTATCGACCGTGTCGCCGCCAGGGATTGAGACGGGGAGGCGTTTGAATCGTAATCGCGTCGTCACTCGAGGGTCGATGCATTTCAGTCCCGAAAGAGCAAGAAGCTGTAATTAACGTTCCCGCGATCAACGATGTAGCGCTACGTCTTTCCGCGCGGCGAACATGGCTCACTCCGTCGTGAATGCCAGATGCTGTTTCGAAATGCATGCTGAGTAATTCTCTGGTGGGAGGGGATAAGTTGAAAATGGAGCAAATACAGATTTTAGAAGATTTATACTATTCCCTTCCTATGAAAAAGAACGATTTTATAAGGATTTTTGTAATTTTTGACAGGGGATTTGGGTCAAACTCGAAAATAATGTGGTCTTAATAAAAAATCGAGTTTCTGACTGCCTAGTCCCCTTAAGTAATTTGCGATGGGAAAATCGATACTGCTAAATATTTTAATTGTCACACTCTTCGATGGCTCTCTTCCTACTCAAAGTAGTTACCAATATTCAAATACTTTATCAGTGTGAGCATAACTAAAACGAAACTCAATAATTAACGCAAGTATTTCCTATGGATGGAATTTTACATTCTCCTCTCCACGATTCGCAAACGTGATCTTCAAAAACGGTGCATGCGCTTCACGACGACTCGCGAATCGACACAGTTCCCACGCGAGCGATTGCTATTTTCGAGCGAAAGAGGAAGTACGCCGTTGCGGATAGATGTTCGTTTTTTTTTTTCACGAGTGCGATAAATCACACGTGTGTCAGCCAATCAGAGACAGAGACCCTGTAAATGTGCTGGGTCGAGCGCACGAGCGCAGAACGAATTGGTGCCAGGGACAAGCCCTTTATACAAAATTCATGAACATTTCAGGATAAATATAAATCGACGCGTGTTCGCAATTAGTTCACGCTAATTGCGTCGATCGACGCGTTATGCATGGCCTGTCGATTGATTCCGTAAGGCTATTACGATTGTTTCTCGAACGTAGTCGCGCAGCCGTGTTTTTCCAATGAAGAGGTAATCGCATAAAAGGTGTCTCGCGTAAATGTGTGATTGAAGTAATTTCAGATAAAAGTAAAACTGCCACAAGAGCGAATGGAGCTTCCAGGTGCTCTGCCAGTAGTTCGAAATGTGAATTGGCACTTTGGGTGAAATTTGATGGTGGTGCAACGTTTGTTTAAATTATCCTTCGGCACGGTGAATATATTGCGCAGAATTTAAGGTGGTCTAGGCAGATGCCTTTGTTCCTATAGTGTTTGCTTTTTCGTCAACAAGAGAGTCAATCAGGAGAGTAATATACGCGATAATTCACTCAACTGTTCTCGTTAATTAACTCCGGGCACATATATGCACGTAGACCTGCTACATATATCACGGTCTTGCCATGAGATCCGTTAGTTCGATTGTTAGATCAGCGTGAGTTATTACTCAAATTAATGATGTCGGAGTGATCGATACGACAATGAAGCTTAAGTTATTGATACGTTGCCTTAGTGCCTCATACGCTTCGAATTCCAACAAGATTTCAGACTTCCAGAATTGTACCCGAGGTACTTTAATAATCGGCTAGTTACTGGCCAATTAGGTACCTTCATAGTGTATCTTAAACGTCTCAAACAGAATGTTTCCTGTCAACGACGGTTTCTACTAATATTATTAAATTTGTATCAATATATCAAACACTACTTGACAATTATCTATTCCATTCTGATTTTTCTGAAACTGTGCAGGTTTGTAAAGGACCTTGATAGAAGTATCAGGCAATTTTTCGTTTGCGTCAAATTAAACAATTGGAACTAAGGCTGAGACTATTAAAATAATTTAATATTTTACAAGTATTCGAATGCTATGAATAAATTTCGAATATTTGAGTATTCGAATATTATTCGAATACTGATGTCTTGGATATTCTATTATATTCGCCAAATAATTGATCAACTGAAATATTTCAATATTCGAACACAAAAAAATTCGACAAATATTCCCAGCCCTAATTGAAAGCCCAGTATCCCAAAGAAATCATATCTCGAACAAAACGCACACCGTCATCCACCTTCCCATTTCGCCACATGCTATCTCCTCCTCCTTCGCCCTTCATCCATTCTACCACTGTCATAATACGCTCGCATTGAATAGCGAACATTTCGCCGCTAAGGTCGGATTAAATCATTCAATTTCTCCATGAATTTCTAGCAGGATAGTGGCCAGTAGCTTCGCCAGGAGGGTGTGTCCTTTCCGGTGAAATCGCAAAGTGTCTTTTTTACAACCTCCGCGGGGACTTAGTATGGATCCTTACGCTGGCAGCGCTGGTACATCGGTTTTTATCGGTAACGCCATATGGTCACCTCAGACTGTGCCTTGCTCTTCGCAAGGCGGGGGAGGCGAACACGATCGGGAGGGCCAAGACAGAAGGGGATCGCAAAAAGGTTATTTGCCGTGCTGATCCGTCATAGGGCTGGACGAGTGACGGAGGTTTTTACGTTTCCGTGTTTCAAGGGAATGGGGTATAAGCTCGACCCCCCAGCCCCGCCTCTCAGGTTGCCAGGTAATCCCTGATTATCGTGATCGAATTGCGGCCGTGCTGGTAAAGGATAGCACTGAGGGTATATACCCTTTGCTATCCGTCCGCTCTTTTCCCTAGTGACGAACGACGATGCCTTTAAACAGCGAGTCGATCGTGTACGCTGCGGGCTCAGCGCCTCCGAGGAAAGGGGAATATACTCAATGTAACGTTGAGAAAATTTCTGTGAGATACCTAATTCTTAGCTGCAGGGTAATATTTTAGGGGGCATTTATGGAGACATTTTATTTTCCGCGGCAGAAGGTGTTATTAATTGTAAGTCCACAACAAGTGTTTCAGGTTAGTCAGGAAAGACAGTCGGGATTTACTTATGAAAGTCTTTACTTTATTGATAGGTTGTTTAGAAATGACGTTGCCAGGAAATAGTAATATTAGTGAATATGGATTTTATATATTGCATTTGAGGATTCTGTTTTTGTTTAGGGAGTTGTTAAAAGCTTGGCAGAAGGTAAAATGTTATTGGTAACACAATTATTATTTGATAGTTCATGAATTTATTTGGGACACTTCTCCAAAGTTTTCTTCGTTCTGTACTCTCCATTGACAATGATGGTGCAGTTACGATGAACTGTGGTTGTCAATTTATAAATGAGCTTGACAGCTGTAATTGGATGCGACAAACGACAACAAAGCTCCATACCAAATATCTGTACAAACATGCGCAACAAGTTCCCCGAATAAAATATTTACCTACGTGACAAATAACAGTTAACATGTAGTGACAGAAGGCAATAATTCTCATATTGTAGAAACCTCATCCTTCATCAGTTCCAATCAATGTTCGCGTCTCAGTATCGCTCCATTTCTTTATTACATTTGTGTATCCATCACTACGTGCTCCCACGATACTTCAAAAAGTGTTACAACTACGACAGATACATTTCACTCTCCAGAGTAAAAATATTGTTTCTTCTAGCATTATAAAATTACGACACAATATTTGCAATAATGTGTTTCATAATTTCATCATAACATTGTATTCACTTTTCAGGTTACATGGATAAAATATTTCTTACTCACTTCACTGTCTACTATATAGATACTTTCTAATTCCTGGTGCTTTTTTAAACACAATTATTATTACAGATTCAAAAGAAAAATGCGAACACATTTCCATTAATAAACCGTTGCTTTGAGCATTGATACCTATATCCACTTCCGTCGGGACACGTGAGAGAAGAAGTGGCGCCGTATGGCGTGACAGATAAAAACCGATATACCTTCGATATCGAGCCCCGAAGCTGTGTATTCAAAGTAAGCTCGACTCGGTGAAAAAAGGCTATTTCCCGCTAGCGCGAGGAAGAATTCTAACCCGTCGCCTGGACATCTGAGATTCGGATAATAAAATCAATCGGAAGTGAGGGGGGAAAGAGAAGGAAAAATCGTTCGGCGGACGTTTCTTGAATCATTTAGAAGAGATAGCCTGGAAAATGCATATATAGCCCGATCTGTCGTTTGCAATATTCATGGTTCCCGCGGAATGCTTCCGTTCCATTTGTTTTTCCGTTTCAATTTTCTACGTTTACCGGCCTTCAGAGTTCCACCAGAAAGCCCTTTGATTTGTGGCCTTAATCCGCGGTTGATTTAGCAAATGCGGTCGACGCTATGATGCAAGCTCTGATTGCACTTCTTACGCGTTATAAAGTTCCCCGGGGATTAATGTCGAATAATTTCGCCGTGAGCGAGGATTCGCTTAACCGGTAAAGCTTCGAAGAACTTGACGAGTGCTCCGAGTTTTATGGGAGCCAATCGGGGCACATGTGCTAGCGTTAATTGTTTCGAAGTTCGTCTTCGTTTAGCGAGATACTGGTGGATTCCTAACTGACGTTCCCGTTTTAAGGCTGGCTTTTAAGAGTAAAATAATTTTCGTAGAAGCATCTGTGGAATAAATAATTTATACGTTCGTAACTCTGTTTGTGGAACTTGTTTAGTTGTTACTTTTATGGAGGTGACTTTGCACAGTTACTTTCTGGAGGTTGCTTACTTTAACATTTTCTTTTTGTGTCAAGCAATTTTATGAAGTGCTCTTGCCTGGTGTTATTAAATTTAGTGGTATTAATTAAATTTAGTAGCTTGATAGTTGAGCTTCTGCGAGACTCTATGTTCGTTTACTAATGCTGGTATACTTTGGATGTAATTTCTAATCGGTAGTTAAAGTTCTATTAAGAATCGATATTTCTTCATAATTCACTGTTATTAAAACTGTCTTCGGTAGTTTTAGCAGAGATCCGCAAAAATCTATAGTCGGAAAATGATCCACAAATATCATAAAATTATTTTTTCCATGAATATCAACTATATTAATGCAAACAATAGAAAAATTGGCGATGTATTTAGCTTATTGTATACCTAAGTATATTTAGTAATGAAAACAAATCAAACTTCGCAATAATTTAAATACAGCAAAGTTTTTTTTCTCTCCTGAAAAATTTGATTTTTGGCACTTACAGTATTTCCTACAAGCACCCTTCAATCACAATAATGAAATGTTTTCTTGAACCACATTCAGTTCCAATTCCAAACACACATGCCCACCCCCAACCATTAACCATTCACAAACTCCAAATCCCACTTCCCCGCGAGCAATCAAGCTTCACAGATCCCATAATAAATACAGAAAAACCTCGCGTGATCCCGAAAACCGCGGCTCAATCTTTCGTTAAAAACCACTTGGCGTCTCTCCGTACCGTAATTTCCTTGGCGGCGCGGCAGTTCGACGTCCAGCCCGGCCGGAGGATCTCCGCCGCGGCGGAAAACAATCCCAGCGATTCTCACTTGGAAATAAATAATTCCTCGCGGCGGTACTCGAGGTCAAAGCAAATAATTCATTCGATAAATGGCGCGCGTGCATCGGCGGCGAGAGCCTTCGGTAAAAGGCTGCTCGGCTTAATAGAAATTTAATTGATCCTTCGGCTATGCGCGGTTGGACGTAATGCAAATTGAAGTACTCCGGTGAACGAGCCTGTACGACAGAGGGGCGGCGGAGGATGAGAGCGCGAGGGCCGTTCGAGGAAGGCAAGGGCGGCGGGGGTTGGTGGAGGCGAGTCGAGGTGCGAGAACCCTGCCGAAGGGTGAGAGAGCCAGGGAGGGTGAGCGGCGGCGGGTGGCCGGGGGAAAGCTTTCGACGAGAGTCTGCGATGGACAGAGTTTCCGTGCACGCGCGTGGACACGCGGACTAGAGTGAACAGCACCCTCTTGTCCCACGCGGCTCAGTTCTCTGCTACAACTAAATATCCATCTCCGTCCCTGCCCTCTTTATATTCACCTCCGCCCTGCTGCCTCTCTCCGCCGGTTTCACGCTCTTCCTCGCCCGCTTCCAATCACGCTTGTCGATTGTACTTCGATCTCCTGGTCACACAATTCCCTTCGCCTCCTTCCTGCCCCGCACAGCCGCGCCTCTTCGCGGCATCGGCGGCGCTGCCAGCCGATTCAATCGTCTCTCGAGAACTGTTGAACGGCACGGCGACCGTCACCGGCAGCGGTTCTCTCCGCGGGAATTAAAAGTGGATGTATCGTTTCGAGGAGGAACGTGGGTGGAGATCTTCACGCTGGGACCGAGCACTCGCGGCTCGTTAGGGATCGTGCACTAGGAGGGGGTGGCTGGGAACAAGTGTCGACGGGGAAATATGTACGGGCGCCGGGGAACTTTGGGAATTAGTTTATCGCCGCGCAACATCGTGGCATGGAATTTTCGGGGAACCGTGTGCGGCTATATTTTGCCTATTTTTTTGTTCTGCGGCACATTCTCCGCGCGAAGTATCCGGCGGCGCTTTAACTCATGATACTTTGGGTCAGGATGCGTTAATCGTTGTTGATAGGCTTCGGAATCTAAGCATGTTTCGTGGGCATGAAAAAATTCCTTGGCTCGAATAGATACAATAATGACACTTAAAACCCATAAAAGTTGACAATTGTTATTTGAAAACGATGGTTGGAAGAGTTCTGTAGTATATTGCATTGCTAGTGTGGGTTTCAAATTTAAATAGAGTTCATCGCTACCCTTTTTCTCCCTTAAAGGGGTACGCGGGTATTTCGGAGTCAAAAATCGATTTTTTTCGATTGGGTCGATATTTGACTGCATCTGGGTTCTAGTGTTCATTTGTTTTGTCGGATGCAGAATGCCATCTAGTGTCTTTAATATTATTGCCTTCTTCTTGAGATAAAAAATGGTCGCCACGTGTTTGTCGCGTACGAGTGAAATTTATAATTCTTACTTATATATATTAAAATAGTTTTATGTTAAGTAAGAAATCAGTGTATGATTATTCATATTCCTCATAGAAGTTACCTACTAGCTTGTTCTATTTTACAAGAAGAAACACTCAGTATCCTGAAACTAATATTCCTCAGAAGATTAATCTCTCAGATCTATGAACCCCTGCAGATTAAAACTAACACTGTCTTTTAATTAACAAATTTCCATCTCCAACATAAATGTTTTCCATAAAGCCCTGGGGAACACTTACGAGATCGATGTTTCCATCGCCACCATGGGCCACAACAGCGACTTCATCATGAACTCCCGTGGGCTGCGCAGCGCATCAGCCTACCACGTGTCCTTGCTCTCACACGTTCCAGTAAAATCCGTTCACATGGGCTGGTAGCACCGTTAATCCTCTTCGACCTGACAGGATCGCATAACAGCGACCTGAGGACGCGACGCACGTCATTGCCCACAGGATACATTGTCCCGTGGCATCGCTGTCATCCTCCGTGGCCGTCGCCACTAGGTCCGGCAGAGGTTTATGGGTTCGCAGACCAACAAATTCGCCGTCAACTTGCAATTACCGCGTGGAATAATCTGTCATTCACTACGATTTCATGCTTTCGAGGCGAGGTTCAGTCTAAAGACTGAGAGATTCCACTTTCTAAAGATTCCAATTTCTAAAGAAATTCCATCCCAACCTAAATTAAAATTTGTCACCAAAAATGTAATAATGACAGGAGTCTGTTACTTCTATTATACCACGCACCCAGTCCATATCTGTGATAACTGGTTGCTTAATCGTAGGGTGTGCTTTGTAATAGGTGGCAAATGGTGTGATTGTCACGAGAAAACAGCAGAGGAAACAGTGATCATATTGAAACATTGAAACTCTGTTTTGAATCGATCAGTGACACGACGAACGATTGTGTCAACTAATGCCTAGTAGCTAAGCCGTAACAAAAATGTGCTGGGGATTGTAAAACGGAAGCGATGCTGGGTATTGACTATAGTGGTGGAAAAATAGCGTGCATCAATTTTTTGTTGGAAAAATGAAAAAGAGAAGGTCGTGTATTGAGCGCAGCAGAAGCTGGTGAACAGTTTCCAACGTTGGCGAGCGTTCTAAAGGCGTCTGAGAAATAGGCGACTTTGGGGAATGATGCATTAAGATAAACACTTTCCCAGATTCATCATGCTTTCACGAAACATATTTTATTTTCGTTTCGACGGTCGATGGATTAGCTGCATTCCCAGATAAACGATCCCTCTCCACGCCACCTCGCGTGAAGGATTAGCGAGGAGCACGTCATATATCTCCCCTCCGTAGCCGCCCTCAAAGGTAATGAAAATCGAAATAAGGCTGGAGAACTCGAAAAGGTACGAAAAGAATCGACAGGAGCCCAACAAAGCGGCCTCGTACTTGAAGAGCGCGCAATATTCTCCCCGGAGATCACGTATTACATTGTACGTTTGATGATTTGATTTCAGAGGGAGGAGCGGCACGCGATTCCTCGACATAGCACGGCTAGGGAACTTTATGAAGCTGTTTTAAAAGAAATAGATTGACAGTCAATACGAATTCTTTAAAATTCTACACTTTCAGAAAAGCTTTTATTGATAATATTGATTAGATGAATCTTATTATTAGAATTAATATGTGGATGAATAAAATGTTGCTGAGTTTCACGTGGCGTTTTGTTAATTATTTTGTAAATTTAATACGGGACGTTTATCGAGTTTGTAATTAAGAGATTCGTCTAAGTTTCCTGTTAATCATCCTTCATGAAGAAACCTTTTCAACTGGATGAATAAGAAGCCTGTGTTTCTCTCAAAGACGCGAACAAGAGTGTAACGTAAGAATCTGTAATGGGAGTGGTGTTAAATTTGTGCGTGTAATCAATTCGGATAACTTTTACTGGAAACAGTTTGTAGAATAATGTATATTGAAGAAATGACAAGAGAGATGTTCCAGTGATATTGGTTCTCGTCGTGTCTGACCATATACTGACTACTACCACTTCTTGTATCTTACTACGCACGTCATTCAACCTGTGCATGATAGTTTTTTTAAAGCTCATGATGTCAGAAAACTTTGTGTCAAAGACCAAGCCTTAGCTTCAATTTATTTCTTTGCAATTAAATAAAAAAAGAAACATTTGAAGAAAACGACTGCCTAGTACCCTTAAAGATATAACAATCTATTACCATTTCCATTCAAGATTCTCAAGTCAATATTGCGAATGCGAAGGAGGTTTCGAAATTCTCTTTTCCATCTGAAAAGAAAGAATTCCTTCTTAACTTCACGTTCCTAGTACCTCCTTACGTTTAACGAAGTTGTTAAAACATTCCGTATACTAAGTTATTTAAAACAACAAATACACTATAATTTCTTCAAGAATACAAACATCCATAGTTTCTGAACGATTTATAAAAGCTCCATAAATTGCTACTTGAGAGCGATATTTATGCATTATTGATACGAACGTAGCAATAAACGTTACTTACGAGAATCGATCAAAGGACCAACGTGAAAAGCATCCCCTACGATGTTCGTGAATTACGATTGTCCAAGCATCAACTACCACACAGCCCGTTTCGTGAACGCCGAGCAAAGTTGAGTCACCTATTGTCGCGTGGACGCGGGGTTACTGGAATTTATACACGTCAGTGCGACGATGGTATCGTCTATGCGTCGCACTCGTCATTTAATGGAACGTGGAAATGGGCAATAACGGTGGGGAATAAATCAAAGGGCAAATAGATACGCGCTAGCTGAAGTGAAGGGGTAGGTAATAATCGTAAAGCATGTAAGAGTCAAGCGTGAAATACATTTAGAACGAAATCAAGCGGTATAACGTGTGGATCAATTCTGCGAGACTACGTACCCCCGAGGAGGGGGCGTTTCATGCCACCTAACTCGTAAAATAACTCCAAACAAGTTCTGATAAATTGTAGCCGTCACAGCACGTGCGAAGCGTTCCCCATTAGTTACACCGTTTTCCGCCAGAATGTGCCCTTGTCTTTTCGTGAAACACGTGCTCTTGCCGCTATCAGACGTCAAAATTTGTAGCACACGTGCTACCAACTATTGGATAGGACGATATATTCCGTTAATAAATTTATTCCGATAGACGCTCGGCTTGTAAAGGAGTGCAGCCACTTTCCTTCCCTCGTAACAGAATATCTGCACCCCCCGCGCTGAATCTTTTATCAAATTTACTGCGAACTTAGTATGCTCTTATTGCGTCAAATATACCTACGTATTCGCAAGAACCCGTATTATTTGAGATACGATTACCCTTCGACTTCATTCTCTGCGACTTGTTCCTGCATAAAATATTAAACCTTAATAAAATTGAGGAGCTTGCGGCAAGAGGGTTGCAGCTCCATTTGCAGCTTTTGACTTATGACGTGTAACATATGTAACAAAATTCTACATTCTACAAACCTTAATAATTTTAATAATTTTAATAATTTAACCTTAGTAATTTTAATTTATAATAATTTTTTTAATAATCTCTATTAACGAATTACTGCAGAATCCCTAAAAAAACAAATATCATGGTTCTACGGATTCAACTAATTGGAAGATTATTACAGAAAATCATTTAGCCTGTGATATATTTGGAAAAATATTTTCTGCTATTTTGGCAGAGGAAGTTTCAACTAGGACGCGATGGGAAGCTCGCAGCGAAGTGCCAAATTGGTCGATCCTCAGAATGGAAGCGGAAGGATGTCGTTCTGTCGCCTAAAATTGTAATCCAATTCCTGGGGTTACCACTGGACCACTTATTTCTGCCATACTATCACAGCGTCTCGATCAGAAATCCATGAGATCGATGGGATTCAGAACATCGCGACACATTCTCGAGGCTATACTCGAATAACAGCGTATTCGATTCGACACGGTTTTAGCAACGCCCTTCGCTTCGATGACCATTAGCAGCATCTACGTCGTAACATGACTCGAACAACACGTCCGCTGAATGATTGGTAGGCTATGGCTGATGATGATTTTACTGGTTCAGGTACTTGGGACCTCGTCCGACGCAACGTTTCGTTAAGGACTCAGGCACGCTGCAGTCTGGGTAAACTCATTAACCTGCAATTCGTATGCAGTTTACTGGGCCAGTGGAAAACAGGCACATCGTTTTATGACTTTAGAGGAAAGAAAGTTGAAGGATAAATTATTTTCGCATCTACTAAATGGTAGGTACTTGGAGTACATTTAGATGGCAATAGACAACTGAGGCATTGAGAGCAAAAATGTATTCGAATAGACTGTATTCATCATATAAAATAGTACATATTAATTTTTTTTCAATGCGAAAATTAATGCATATGTGGCATGTGCCTGCATTCCACTGAGCCCCTCAATTTTCAATGACCTCCGTATGGGGGAACATAATACTTGTAAGTGTCACAGAGTATGTTACCTAGTCGCTTCTTTCTCAACGATACTTGAAAGATTATCTAATATGGAAAATAATTAGTCACTCTTAATACATCAGTTGTTTAAAATTCACGCAAACAGATAAATAGAGAAATTATAACTAGCCCTATTGATTAATATCCAAAACCATCAATCCCCAAATTTTCTTCCATCAATCTACCAGCAATAAGTTCCGAATAAATGCCTATTTACTATCATTCAAGCGAAATATTTCGCGCGTACAAATCGACTGTCATTAACCAACGGTCCCACCGTGATTCTGCGAGGAATTATTTTCCCCAGCCTCGATGGTACACACCGTGAACACTCGCTGCGCCGTTCGAAACGCGCACGTCGGCTGGCTCACAAAGGGCAGAATTGAATTAATTAATTATGTGACACGGCGAACGGGAAACGCGACGCGCGGAGGGGGGGGGGGCGGTGGGTCAGGTCCCCCGACTTTGATACGAAATAGTTCATATCCCGTATTAGCGATCGAATGGCAGCATATCATTCTATCGACATTGATTCGCCAAAACGCGTCAAAATTGAGGTCCGAGCGGGGAGCAATTACTGCAAGCACAGAGGCACGCTCTGCTCTGTTCGCAAGGGCAGGGCCTAATTCAGAATACCGCAGATATCGTGTACGGGGCTGAGGTATAGCGTGCCGGCTAATTGATGCCGGTTTATTAGCTGTCTCTTTCGGCCACGAAGGCGTGAACTGCCGGAATATTACTCGACGCCTGCCTACGGCCTCTGCAGTTCGATGCATAATTAATTTGAAATTGCACCGCGTCAGCGGGAGGGAGACGGAGCGAGGGTGTCGGACGGCGCGGTGAGAGGGAAGAAGAGAGCCGGGAAGGCACGAACGGCAGAGGCGAGGTGATGGGAACGGCTGGATGTAATACTCTGCCGGTTGTACCACTGTCACCCGGCCTGATTGACGCGCCTCGCTATTGTTCCTCGAACGATTTTAAGATCGCGCGTCAACTCCGGTGGCCCCCTTCGCCGGCGGCTGCACGCGGCTCACGCGTTTCCCCCATGAGCCCCCAGCGGCATTTGTATGCAACGCGGGCGTAAGTCAGGCACAAAGTTGAATTGCCGCTACATCGTGGTTTAAGACGTTGGGCCAGGTGATACCAACTAGCCGACCAGAGAGTCTTCCCGCACCCGGCACACGTGCGCCGGAGGTTAAGGATGCCTCGAATCGCTGCCGCCATTTCTCTCGGCCTTTTTGTGGTTACGGTCTCCTCGTGCCTGTCGTTGGATTGCTTACTTTCTTCCCTGGAATTTTATTCTTCGGGGGGTACGGAGATTACAGTATGCTGCAGTCGTAGCAACGGTTTGGTCTTTAATTAGTGGAGACTTTTGATGGGAAATGAGGCTTTAGTTGAGAGGGACGTTGGAGACTCTTATGGCATCAGTTAGTTTGAGGGAAATTGAAAGGTATTGCTTTTATTGATAAATGAATTTCACTGGAATTATAATACGTAGTTGCATGACTTGACTTGTGTAAAAGCGGGAGATTTCTTCTGTTTACAATTTTAGACGAAGTATAGCGTGCACCATGAAAAACTGTTTTGCATAATACGAGTTTAATGGTACTGTGGTGCTTGGAGTAGCATTCATTTCGAAGCAGATGGTTAACGAGATGCTATTCAATGATTTCTATCCTTTGGTAGCTCAGAGGGGTTGAAGTTAATCTGTCTACAGAATGTATTAGCGGCATAATTTCATATTCTGTTATGATATATCCTACTCCACGATTTTATTTAAAGGAAAAAAACACCATCGAAATAGTACAACAAGAAAATAATTTAGTGCATTATAAATAAAATTGTTTAACTTAAATTTTCTTTTGAATTTTTTTTTTTGACGTAGAACTACGTATTTCCCCGGACTATATAGGTATGCAGCAGCTATGGGGGCTCAAATTAGGACTTGTTAAATATGTTACTGTCATAATGGCATGGTTCTTAACAATTTAGGCAACATTTACTTAAAACAATTTTTAAAACACGTGAGGAGGTGCAGATGAATATAATGTCAGCATTATTCCCATAGGACCCTTTTCCCTTGCTTCGTGCCACTGTTTATAGTACGCGCTCTAGTAGTACGAACCAATGATATCTGACTACACACCATTTAACCCGCTAATTGGAATATTTCTTGATCGGAACCATTCTCTGTGCAATTAAAATGTGCATCTGAAAATAATTAAAGGCGAATTTCCTCATATTGTCCGTAGCAACCGTTATAGATGATTGTTTACTTCTGTTGCACGAGTAAAATTATCAAACCCACGACGTAACAAGGTAACTGATACTATCCAAAGTAAAGGTATTCTCAAATGAGGTGTTAACTTATCGTACCCAGTAATAGTAAGATAATTACTTTCAGCAGCATTAAGTGTAGAAAAATATCATGAAGATATACAATTTTCTCGACAATGTCACTTAAGAATCACAGACTTGCGTAACAGTTTACCCCCGCCCACAAGATTTATTCGTGAATAACCAAGAAAGATTTTATTCCACAAAAAGTATTGCTGAATAACAAATAAATCTGTAGCGTTATTCGAAGATTTTATGCGTTACTCGAGAGACCTCAGTCGAGTAAATTTTCATTTGAATACATCTTTATTCGTTATCCTCGAATAACTTCAATTTTACTCCTGTCTTTTATGCGAATATTATTCGAAGCACAATTTTTTCGAAAAAATATATTCAATAATTTCTTTGAATAACGCAAACCGTACCCCCGTGTTTAGATCTATTAATTGGTTACAGTAGATTGCATTCCACACTCCATTCCCCTCCCGCCGCGGCTGCCACAATCATCCTGTTTGCACAATTCGGGCACTTCTAAAAGGCTCGAGCCTCTGATAAACCGATTAGCCTAAATGTTCTCTTTGCCGCACTCTACGCGAGTACACGTAACCCCAATCAATCGGCCGCCGTCGCACAATAAGTACCACCTAGCGGTGTGTGCGTCCTCGTAGATCGATTTCGACGTGCTTTTGCCGCCGGTCCAGCCGAATAGAGAAGCCTCGGTGAATGCTGGGACAACGGACCAGGTGAAAGAATGGAAGAAAAAACAGTAGTAACGCGGAAGAACGCGGCGGACAAAGCGGAAGTGGGTGGATGCAGGATGAGAGAAGGAGAGAAGGAACACGTGAACCGAGGAGGGGCGCAGGATATCTGCGAGGGTGGGACGGGGCAAGTGTGTGCCGTCGGTAGAATTAGAGAAATGGCGAAGAGGAAAGTGGGAGCACGGTCAACCGGATAGGCGCGGTCGAGGGAAAGCTTAAATCAACTTGATTTAAATCGGCCAACCTAAATCGAACGAACTGCTGCTGGCGTGTGTGCGTGTGTGTGCGACGGCGTCCGCGCGACTGGCCGGATAGTAGTTCCGCTGCTAGCAGAGAACTATTTAAACCGGAGGAAATTTCGTCCGCGGGCTCGTTTTAAAAAGTCAAGCCTATCAACTGTACCAGCCGCGCTGGAGAGCAGTGGCGGCCGCGACAGGACAGTTTTGTCGACCGCCGGCGCCAAAAACGTCGACCAAGTTCACCGTCACCCGCCGTCACCACCGCCGCAATCCGTTCCACCCGGGGGAACGTGGCCGTGTACATCGCGTTTTTAAATGACGACACGATCGGCCCGATTACTCGTCGTCCGCCCGTCCGTCCAATAAAAACGCTCCGTTCTGCATCAATTATTAACGGGGACGGCGAAACAGATTATTCTCCCAGTGACGAGACACTCCGGCCCCAAAAACGGTCTGCTCCTTTCCCGATTGTCACGCGCTGAGTGACATGCACAGCTGCGACAATTGGTGTCTGTAATGGATTGCGAAACACCACGCGGAAAATATTGTGAGTTGTGAATGGCTCCTTAGCACGAAGCAATTACTGTTTCTTATCTTTTATATATTTTTAATGGCATTTAAGGATTTTTCTGGTGTTGGGGTAAGAATTTCTAGAGAAATTTGTGACAACCGTAATTGCTTAGGGGCACACGTATTATCGCAAGTTTGAATATTAATTTTCTAGGGGGTAGCGTGTTGAACAAGGAATTTCCTTGGAAATTTTCGATTTATTCTTCGACGAATACTGAAAGCGTCCGGGTCGACGTGCTAATGAGGAATTGCGTTCCTCAGCTATTAATAGTTTGGAATTACGTTCCAGTTACGGCTAGTGAAACTCGGTTCCACTGGCAAGTGAAATATACGGACTGTCGGTATTTTTATTGTACCGCGCAGTGGGCAAGTGTTTCTAGGGGAAATGAATGAAGTAGAAGTGTATTAAATCAGAACCTCGTCGGTATTGTGGCCTTGGTATCTCGGAGTTCGAGATTCGAATGTTGTTTTCCAGAGTTACTGGGTATTCATATGTGTACAATTGTTTTTCAAACGAAAATGCAAATTGTTGTGTGTAATGAAGTCAATTAAACTATTTCTGTATTATTCATTCGCCCTACTTTTTCCTTTATAAATTCCACTGGCTTTGAACTTTCCGAAACTTGATTTAGAAGTGTGTACATAATTCGAGTACAAAAATCTTCAAATCAGTTCCTATTTCCCAGTTTCTTAAACCCCTGATTGTGAGTCAATTTATTTTTTATATGTTCATCATAAATTTTCGACATTAAGTGTCTCTGATAAATAACTCTTTCAAACTTAAGGGGTTACATACCTTCAGGTGCGGCGAAAATGAATACTTCCATCAGTAGAAAAGAATAATATATGTAGTTCCTATAAAAAACCGTTAGCAATAATTCAATTTAAAACAAACTTGAAGAGAACCTTGAACATCTACACTGTCTATCACAAACCTTACCCCACAAACTTCCAAAAGCAAACGTGGAAACCTTCGAGTCGTAATGAATGCCATCCACCCATGTTGACCGAAGTTCTTCAAACAAAATTACCTAAAGAACATCACTACACAAAACACCCTCGCCCCCATTAATTCCGTGCGCGTCTGTCAAGTGACAAAACACTCCACTCGAACCTCCAGCAAGGTATCAGCAGGGCTGAACCAGCTCAGGTACCCGGGGACTGCCGGTTCCCCGAGGACATGCTTCTGGGGAATAATCGGCCAGGAAACAACCCTCAGGCCCTGGGGGATCCTCCAACTGGAGCTCAAACCCGATTTCCAAAACAGCAACCCCACGTAAGCAACAAACATTCTTCGTATCCCCATTATTCCTACTTTTACGGCGTGCCGGTTGTTCCGCGTCTGCAGCACAATTTTCATCCCATCCCTTGCGGAGCGCCCCTCTTTGTACGAGGCACGTCCGTGCTTCCCAGTGATGGTCGCGGCTAATTATAAACAACGGGTTCTTGCAATCCGAGCGGTATCGCGTGTCGCGCGAAGAGGAACACGAGCTGCCAGCCTGGAAGCCGTTTCGCCAGTTAAGAAGAAACTCGGGGTAGGAAAGTTGGCCTCGGCCGGAACTTTCCTGTTTTTCCACTCGTTGCTATTCATGACCGGACAGAAAAATCGTAGAGTCGGCGAGCTGTCGAGCAACAGTGGCACGGCTGGAGGGTGAAAGAGGGGGAGGGAGGGAGGGAGAGGAAGGGCGACGAGGGTGCTGGGGGTGGGGCGAGGAACTTCTGTGAAAGTATTATCCCCAGGGTTTTTCCGTTCGATGCCCTGTCGCACTTTTAAGTCAAAGCCGGCTGTTCACGAGGAAAGCGCTCCCGACGCCGTTCTACTAGGTCGTCGCCGTAGTCGTCGTCGTCGTCGCCGGCGACGTCACTCCGTCGTAGTTGTCTTCGTGTCATCAAGGAACTCATTAAAATCATAGCGAGCCATTCGATTACTTATCCCCTTTCCGTTCTCTTCTCCCCCGTTCGACGTTCCTCAACGACCCCCACCCCCGCCCCCCCCCCCCCGACGGTGCACAAGTACGTACTGATTTAATGAGACGACTCTTTCGAGTAACCTCTCGTCGATGAAGTATCGTTAAAAATAAGGAGAGAAAAAACGAAGGAGGGAAGAGAATCCCTTTCAGGCGGGTGGCGAGTCCCTCGCCGGGTAGTAAGGTGACGGAGCCCGCCGATAATAATCAAACAGGGATCCGCGATTTCGAAGCACACGCGGGGGTCTTTGTGAATATTTAGATACCGCGGGGCGCGTATCTATTAATATTTATCGTGCCGGACCCGCTCGGAATAAAGAGGACGCGGGACAGGGAACACGATAAATATTACGTTCTATTGATTTATCTCGCAGCCTGGCTCGCGTCTGAGAGTTACGGGTGTTACGTGCCAGCCGCTGCCCCCCGCCCCCCTCTTTCTCCTGTGAAACTTCCACGGTGGAAAGCTGCGAAGGAAACGCGATACAGAGAACTAATATCTTGCTAGAGGACTGTGTCTTCCTGCCGCGACAAATGTAAATACGCTGCGCGAACGATTGTGGCGGTTAGCGACCGGTGCGTGTCGCGCATAGCAATTCGTGCATATGCGGCCGCATACGTGATCCGAGCGGAAAGTTAATCGAATTAGGGTATCGATGGTATCTCATGTTTGGGGGAGTATGAAGGGGGTGGAATTATTCCTAGGTTGTGTAGTTTTTAATGTAATTGTAGTAGCGATAGTTGGGTGGTTCCGATGCTTTTTAGTGAGATCAAGGTTGTTAAAAAGTATGTATATTATGCACTAGACATAACAAAATGAATCGGGTAAAAAGTATCCTACATGTTATTCCTGGTCCTAGATTATGTGTATACAAAATTTCTGCGACGTGATTGAGTAACATACATCCAAACACATTTCCGCAGTTATTATATTAGTTGGATATCATGTACAACACTGGGAAGTAGGATACTTAAAGGCTACGGAAATACAGAACTCTGGAATATAAGCATTGGTAGTTGGTAAAGGAAGGGGTGGATGCACGTGAAGCACTGTATTGTTATATTAACAATGGGCTGGGGTACTGGGAAACTGGGAGATTTTACAAATGGGGGTTGTTATGTGGATAGATCACTGGATGTAGAATTATTGGGCTAGAGGTTTACGGAAAGAGAAGGCTGGAATGTAAGAAAGATGAGTGTGCTGATGAACTTATCAACTGGTGAGATTGCGAGTAGGTGCATTGAGAATCTATTAAATTAGTGAGATTGTTAGTTGATGAACTGAGGAACGATTAAATTACTGAAATTATGAATTGGTGAAGTGAGGAAATATTGAGTTAGTGAGACTGTGACTTAGTGAACTGAAGAATTATCAAATTAGTGAGATTGTGATTTGGTGAACTGGGGAACTATTGAATTAGTGAGATTGTGAGTTGGCGAACTGAGGAACTATTAAATTAATGAGACTATGAATTGGTGAACAGAGGAAATAATGAATTAGCGAGATTGTGAGTTGGTCAACTGAGGAACTATCGAATTAGTGAGACTGTAAGTTGGTGAACTGAGGAGCTATAGAATTAGTGAGATTGTGAGTTGGTGAACTAAGGACCCATTGAATTACCGAGATTGCGACTTGGTGAACTGGGGAACTATTGAATTAGTGAGGGTTTAAGTTTATGAATTGGGGAACTATTGAATTAGTGAGATTGTGAATTGGTGAACTGAGGAACCACTCTCTCTCGCGAGATAGTGAGTTGGTGAACTGTGGAACTATTGAACTAGTGAGCTGGGGAATTGGTGATCTTCAATTTCAACTTTTCGAACTAGTACCTATCCCACCCAACATTCCCAGCTGTACATCCCCGTTCAACCAAAAAGGCCATCGCGTTTCCTAACATAACACCTACAATTACCAGCGGCACTTAACCGTATTCCACTCCTCGGTCACGGAATCCATCACGAAAAGTATCCATCGAGCAGAGGCCCCGTAAAGACACAAACTTCTTCTATTAACATACCCCGGTGTGTACGCGCATCATCTCGTGGCGTTTACACGGGCGCAACACTGAAAATAAATTTAGGGAGGAAGTCAGCCCGTCATGGCGTGACTCGCTAACAGAAGCGGGACGGCGCTGCGAACAGTTTCCTGAAGGGGTAAGTTTGACGTTGAATTGATTGGGCCGCGCGTGTCTGTTTCAGCGAGGTGGTCGGCGTTCCATCCGCCGACAATGTTAGCGGTGACGGTGCTGATAGTACACCCGGTGGTCACGCGACCTCCTGCCCCCCTAGACCGCGCTTCTTCCAGCGAAAAGTGAAACGAAGCATCGTCCGGATCGCATCGGAAACTTTCTCCAAAATCCAGCGTACGATGAATCCATAGCAGAAGCCCTGTAACGCGCGAGCCACGACACTTCCGTGTACCATCTCTACCTCAAAGCCGCGGCTCCTCCTCAACTCGCTTTTTTCCCGCGCACGATATCCTGCTCGCGATAAAAAAGAAGCTTCCAGCGACGTCTTCGATGTGGCGTTGCCTTCTTCTCGCGCTGCCCGTCCCACCGTGGGCCCAAGTCCCCCCGTGCTTAACGCGATGGGAGCTTTCAGTACGTTCGAAGCGGCGAGGGTGGCGATCCCGCTAGATCGTTACCTCCTACGATCATCCAGGAAGGCGAATGTAGCTAGAAGGATACGTATTTGTGGAAGGGTGCCCGGCCTCGCTATTCCCGTCCAAAGATTATCGCGGACAATAAAAGTCAGCCCGCCGTGATTCTCCTCGTCGATCCGAAAAGTTGCAACGCTCGGGGATGGATAAGGAGTCGCGAAGAGCCGGGAAGAGCTCGGGGGGGATGAGGCGAGAAAGGGGGGGTGCCACGGGTGGGCGGCAGTAAGTACGACGGAAACGAAGGGAAACAAAGAGGGATGGATCGGCGAAGGTGACAAGGGGTGGGGCGAGAGGGGGGGGGGGAGAAGGATCGGTTGGGTCGGCGGAGTTGTTCGGTGACGACTTTACTCCTTCCATTAATCAACTCTCCCCGCTTTTGTCGCTCTTACTGTTGCCATTGGCGTGGCACGACCCGATGGGGGCTGGGGGAGGGTGGGTTGCTTTAAGCCACGCTCTGTAGTCACGTTGTTCTATTGCTCTTAACGCTAATGCTACCCACCGCCCGCGACTACCCCCAAGAAAAACGAAGGGAACGCCGCAGCTTCCCCAAGTACCTGTACCTGTGGGAGTTGCGCCGACGTAGATCGATTGGTAATTCACTGGACATTTTCGGACTTCCACGCTGCAGCGGGGAAGTTTCGGGGCCACGGGAATAACCCGTTAGGGGCAGGCAGCTCGCGAAGATTAGAGTGTGGTGGAGGATGCTGGACTTGCTGCAGGATGCTCTTTCTGGTTAGGAGTGTGTTACGTAACATTTTTTAAGAAGATTGCGCAGGTTTTAATTAATTGTGACATAGAAGAATGTGGACTTATGCATGCATCCTTCGGATTTGAAATATGATGTAAACTGTGTAGGTTTTTATTTCTCTACAGGGGTTGAATTGCTCAATTCGACCACTAGGTTTAATCAAGACTAAATAAATCATTGGCCCTCCATTGGCGTTGATGTTACACGAACTTACAGCTCTTTTAGTAGCTGAGCTTTATAGTCAGGTGTATCGGGCCACATAGGGTGTATGTAAAGAATACGAATGAGAGGAAATGATAAAAGCTAAGAAAATGAAAAGAAAGGATAACAGCAGAGATTAATAAAAAATAATTCTAATCAAATCTTTTAATGAAAATATTAAGCTACTATCTCATTCATGTTTGGTACTGCTATTGTTGTAATATTCAAATTTCCTTTCAATTTCTTCCACCTTCTAAACAGTACAGGTTATTTAAATGAAATTCATTCTGCGTTACACAGTGAAACGCAATTCCTTTGAAACCTTTCTGACCTACGGCGCGTAATGCAAATCTGAAACAGTTCGTCACAGAATTAGCCAATGACTAGCAGACAGACCGTGCAGAAGCGGTTAGCTTATATCGAAGGGTACGTTATTACCAGCGAGAAGAATTAACGGTAGAATGAATGGAAGTTGGAGATTGCGAAGGAGTTTAACCGAACGGAAAGTCGCTAATAGCGTTTAAGAAAAAGAAATAATTAAAGGGGGAGCATAATCAGATTGGAAAACCGGTAAAGTGAGTCAGAAATACGACGGTGGAAGAACGGAATGGAGGAGGCGGGGGCGAGGAATCGGCGAGTAAAAAGGTGGCTGGCGCGAGCGGGGGCGAACGAGCGAAAATAAAGAACGGGGAATAAATTTTCTTGTAATCTATGGCTACTGTGGCTAAAGCAGGGGTTACTTTCAAAACGAGAAATTATGCCAGTCGCGTACATATTGCGCGATTAATCGTTGGTTTGCCAGACGAAATAAGTTACTACAAACTTTCACATTCGTTGAAGAAAAAATCCACGGGATTCAGCTGATTTAAATTAACAATTCCACGAGGCAAGAACCATAGAAGCCGCCAAAAAGTGTCAATTCGAATTAATTCAAAGGATTAACCTCTAAGAAAAGCTGTCATACATTTTAATGTTCGGTAAGCCCCGCCTCCGTTGATTCGTCGGAATTAAAACTTATCACTCCGGAGAGAAGCGCCCGCTTATTCCAAAAGGGGCAAGTTAAGTAGAATTATTATAACCGTATTACCAACGGAGAACCTTTCGAGGCGGTATTTTGTAATTTGGATTTGCATTCCTCTCCCTTTACATTATCCCCGCATTATTCAAATTACATAACTCACTTCAATTACACGGTTTTGTCGACGCCCGCCGGCTGCCAGCTGTACTGGTAAGTCATCCACTTTCCGCGTTAATTTTCAAGTTATCATCGCGGCCTGATTCCTTCTCGCCCGCCTCAATCCGCGCCATCTCCGTTTGTCCGTCTTGGCCAAAACTTTGCCGAATAATATTTCCGTCGCTCCTCGAAGCATTCTTATGTTTCCCAGAGCCCAACGCAACTCGCGTCCCCCGCCTTGGCTCTCTCGACTCATCTCTTAAAGGCCCGACCGCGCCCCCGCAACCCCTTCCAGCCCATTCACCGACCCCCTCGCTCTCGCCCGCGGGCTGCTCGAGCACCTTAACGCTTTAGAAAATTTTCTTGTGCTTCTTAAACTTTCAGCCCGAGCCAATTTGGCCCGCTTTACTTCTCTTTGTGCGCCTGTGCGAGTTGCCGCGCCGTTTCTCCCCGGAATCCGTGCGTTTAATATCCTTAAACAATCCCGTCTAATCGCGCTTTCTTCCAGCCGTCTCGTCTCCCGGATGAAACGCGAAAAATCAAGACGAATGTTTCGGCTCGAGTTCGCGAGCACTGAAACAGAAATTACACTCGTGAAATTAGGGTAAATTTGCCACGCTGAGGTCGGGCTTCTACTGTTGATTGGGATAAAATAGAGGTGAATAAAATGTGCGATTTTTAATTGATAGTGTATTCAAAGAAGTGGGAATTAAAAATACTAACGGCTCTAACAGTACAGAACAGAATATATCTATTGGATACGTAAAATTGTTAGTTTCTTCGACGCTAAATTACTTTGATACCAAATAATCGTTATAGTCGTGCTTTCACAATTTATTGTGGGCACGTTTCTGAGTATAATTGCAAAAAATCGTCGGAATGTATAAAATTGTCGAAGTTATTAATCTTTTAAGATTGCCCTGTAAAGTGCTGCAGGTGGTGTACATCGATTCAGTTGAGCCAACCATCTGAAAGCAAAATGCTTTGAGGTGAGTACTTTATACACGAAAATCTACAGAGTGAAACTTTGCCGATGAATTTGAACAAAAATTGTGGAATTTACACACGAATCAATTTCTTCCTCACATTTTACGGAAAAAATCGTCTTTAATCTGTTATAAAATATTTTACAAACATCCAATGTTGATGCGGGAATTCCACTCTGTAGAGGAAGGAATTCTACACCTCCAGTAAAATTTTCAAGTGAAAATATTCATTGATTCAAGAGTTATAATGTACACCATATCTGAAAATGGCGATTTGAGTTTGCTGCAATTACGTTTGCTACTATAACTTCTACAATTATTTGAATTTCTTCATGAAATTTTGTTTAAAATGTTCACAAGACTTTCAGAATCAGTAAAAAACATAATCGATTTGTCGAAGCTGAAATACTCCCCTACCCCCTTAAATAGACTAAATTAGAGACATCCCGTAAAATGAACTGCAGTGCGTTGAAAAGCACAAAGGACATCCCGTACGAGCTACTTAATCAGAACGTTTGTACTTTCAATAAAACCCTTGATCACAAATGAACAAGTTCCCCCGTTCCTATAACAGATACCATCTCCCCCCTGTCCCCCTACAATACTGTCCTTGCAACAACTCGTTTCCTTTGACTCCATTCACCGACTGATCCACCAGGGCACTCTTTCAAAGACAATTGGCCAACAGACAACTGCGCTTCAATCCATTCCGACGTCAATGAGAATCCTGGTCGTCGCTTATGTATTTCAATTCCCTCTCGTAACCCGGCGACAGAGCAAAAGGAAATTTTCCATCGAACGTTCTGCAATTCAGACAAAAATAACGCTGATATCCGATCACAATAGGAGTACAATGGACACCGGGGACGATGACTGCCCCGGCCAGGGGCACTCAAAGAAATTGGCTGGTGGTTTCCTGACCCCGGCAGGACGGACCTTAACGGATAGTTGGAAACTCCGGGAGCAGGTGGCTTTCGAATCGTTCTCAGAATCAGACCGCTTCAACAACCCCTTCCCGGTCCCTCTCTCACCTCTGACTTTCCATCTTCGTGAGGGGGTTCGGCGCGGGGGAGGTGGGGTTAGCCGGGCCGGTCATTCTTTTCGCATTGCATCCGACAAAGAAGTTACCGGTTGCCGAGAGTTTCTTTAAATCCCGAATACTTTTCTCGCCCTCGCCGTGTAGACGGCCACCTCCACCCTTCTGATCGTCTGTCGACGGTCTCTGAAAGCGCGACCCCCTCTCCCTTCCTCAACCATGGCTGATGCCACTCGCGTCGAGTCCGAGTTTTTTCCTGTAAACACGATTCGACGACGGCGACGCTGTTATCGGAGGGAAAACCGTCGCGTGCTTTTATCAGCACCCGCTCCTTTTTTCCCGCAGAGAGTTCGGAACTGGAAGATCCTGGATACAGCCACTGTCCCCCAAGATCGTTTGAGGAGATATTAACGCGCAGATAGAGCATCTGCCGGGCTAACTGCCCATCTACCGTCCCCCGCTGATATTGCACTGAGGGGGACGCCCCAGAACTTGACGATCGCACTGTTTTTCACACTTTCGGGGGAGGGTGGCGGGGTACCTGGGACGTGGGGAAGTCTCTGCTGGAAGGCTTCCACTGTTCCAGGATCAGATTGGTCTGGTGTGAGTTGATGAAGGGAACTTGGTTCGTGCGGGCGGAAGACTGAACGTGTGTGGTGAGCGTAGGGAGGTTACTTTAGTATTTATTGGGGTGGTGCATAGGAAATTGCCGATCGCGGATAGCGTAAATATTACGCTGTGTGTGGTGGGGGTATAATAATAATTGCTCACACTGACTTAGGATTGGAGATATCTCACGGAAACTCAAAAAAGGGACATGATTAAAACAGGTGAAATGCAGGAAATATTTTCGTTCAAGCTTCCCTACACGAAACGGCAATTTCATGTGCAGTAATCTAATACAGTGCTAAGAAGAAAGGTATTTTTCATTAAAAGGGAATACAATGAACCCGGTGAAGAATTTTTCAAAATAGATAGCGTTTCTTAAATCAGTTAGATTGTAAATTTCACGAATAATTATAATCATAAGTAGTTAAATTAAAAATAATTATAATTATTAATTTTTTATTTTACTTTTGGATAATGTTGCAAAACTGCAACATTACATAATCCTCTTTTTTAATAAATTCCGAAAACACATAATATTTTTATTATTTTTCCCTTATTATCACCACTTGTACTTATGAATCAAAAAATGTATTTTTTTTTAAATCGAAGAAGTTATGCAACGAAGGGTTAAACAAATTACAGACTTTTATACACAGTGTTTTTTTATAACAAGTGGTGTGAGGCACGTGTATCGCAAAAAATTAGTGGAAAATTATTGTTGCGGAGGAATTAGCGGAATCAATACCACGGCACGGTTATAAAATATCACATTCCGTTCGTTGAAGATTTTGCCGTTGAATAAATTAACAGTATGCAAAGTGGCAATTAAATTCAGCTTCCGTTATAATTCCGCGTGAGCCTTGTATGCAAAATTAAGCGCAAAAAGCTGCAAGCCTCGGTACGTGTATCGAAATTCATGCAGAAGAAAGCTGGATAGGTGGAAATTGCGGTGCGCACGCAATCATAACTTGAAATAGCGCGTTCAGCAGCGGGGGCTTCAAGAGCGTCCAAGCGTAGCATTAAATTTCACCGGCGGGGGAGAGGTGAAAAAAAGAGGCGAGGGAGGCAAGTGAAATTGCAGCGCACTCGTTTGTACCGTCAAGTAAATTCGAGAAATTCTGAAAAACAGTGACACATGCTGAATATATGGGGGCTAAAAGCGGAAACAGAAGCCATTGTAACTTGTTTCTTAAAACAATTCAAACCCCACTTATAACGCCCTTTCATACCTTCAACTCAAGAAGATTTAAAGGGCAATATACACATAGGAGACGAAAAAGTAGAATGGAATTGAAGAATTTTTTTCAGTGGAGTAATATTTTTATCAAACATAGGTTATATACATTAAACAGCTTATACTTTTGTCTATAAAACGTGAAATTTTCATTAAAAAATTAGGAGAAGAAGCTGCGTGGAAACTATTTCCGTACTATTTCCGTGGGAACTATTTCGCTGTTGTTCACCTGAAACAAAAAAAGGAAGTATTATTCTTAAAGTAGACAAAAATCATCCTGAATGAATGTGACTATTCTCACAAGAAAGAAAATAAAAAATAAATCTTTTTTTATAAAATTCCAGGCGAAGGCACGTAGTAAAGCTAGTTAAATAAATAAAGCTAGTTTAATAATTCTAAGCCTCATCATAGCCGCTGTGAAATAATCTCTTTCACTCGCATATATATCATTAGCTTCTCAAGTACAACGAACCTTTATCAATCTTATTTCAGTAAGCAGTATATATAATTTTTTAGGTAAACATGAAACTTGCTTACATAGTGTTCGTGTAATATGCAGGAAAAGTGGCGAGGAATTACATGCCGTGTTCGAAAAAGTTGCAAGTAATGAAGTCATACAATCGTTCCATGGAACAAAGTGCACTGCGCCCTTTGTGTTGTGGAATGGAACGCTGCAGTGTACAACTTACATCGACTAATATATCGCTCTATCTGCAATAATTAATCTTCATTTGCTGCTTCTTTGCAGTCGTGCAGGGCTCTTTTCTACACGAAGCAGAAGTTTACGTGACTGGAGGTTATACCGGATACGTTGGACACGCGTGCAAAGACCTATTACGCGAAAGCAGCCTGCACGTGGAAGGAATGTGCAGAACGACTCTACCGGCGTTAAAGAATTGCGAAATTTATCGTGAGTTATTGTAGGCAGCGTTGTTACTGTCAGGCCACTACTTTACACTTTACGATTTGCCAATCTACGGAAATGTATTGGGCGGTTTCATACTGGAGCGGGACACTTCTTTCACGTACACAGAGCATTCAAGTTCACTGCGTCACTTGGGAAATGTTAATACTGCTAGAAATTCAAAGAAATGGGTGTTACAGTTAATTCTTGTACTTTGCTAGCAGAAGAAGTAAGCTATTTTTAAAGATTTTTCTCAGTACATTCAACATGTAATAAAATAAATCTTTTTCGAATTTATTAAGCGAGTTTTGAAATGTAATCCATTAACTATTTCACTTATCAGAATCACAAAAGAATCTTCATATTTTGTTTCGCAATCACGTCCAAAGAAGCGGACATAATACGACGTCGGCGCTATCATACGCGAATTCGAAATCAGTGTAAACTGTTGGAGGGGGGTGGGAGGAGTAATCGTCAGAGCGGTGGTTTGTTAAAACTGAAACTTTTTCCCCCAACAGCGATAAAAGTTCGCTGCCACCCCAACAATACGGTGTTTACGACACAGTAGAGCGTTCAGGATTACGTGGAATGCGATACGAAACGTTATGTTCTAATGAACGTGACTGCAAGGAGTCAAGAAACCATGAATCGCTGATTTGTGCAGCGCTCAGCGCAGAAAAACCCTGAACTACTCCGTGAAAATGAACCTCGGGCCTCTAATTCTAAGTGTATTACAGCTTTTGTTCTGCGCCAACGGTGAAAGCAAAACGAGGGTCGCGCAAAGCGTCATTTTTATGGAACGCTTTCAACGATCGCATCAAATCACGATGGCATTGTAACAGTCACGGGTTGATTAAAAGATGAAAATCTCACACGAATTTGCCTTACATTGTCAAATATTAAATTCTCATTCAACGAGAACTGATTAAAACCCTTACGCACATTCCCCGCCATTTTTTCCGTGGACTTAGTGTCTTTACATGGGAGACACTTTCGTGTGTTATCTTTTTCAAATTACTGCTGTCTCAACCAAGTAAATATCTTGAGTTACAGAACTGTGTTCTGTGAAAATGCCCTTATCTTGCAATTCAACTGTAAACATAATTTACCCAGTCAACCTGAATTAATTATTCATTACTTAAAAATTCGCCATAAATGATCCAGTGAACAAGTTCCAGTTAAAACAGTATCCAAGCTTCCCTGCGGCATCGTAATAACGAACAGAAGAGTTGATTGAAAAACCGAGAACGCATAAATTTAAATTTAATTCTTTTAAATACACGATTAATAAACATTTCCCTGTAGAAAATCCTACATTAATCATAAACATTTAACTCCACCGCGTGCAGCAGGTTTCTCATATGACTGACAGTGTACGTACGAGTCGCGAAGGACTTGCAATTAGCACAACCAGCACTTGTCGGTGCCGAAACGTACTGATCGACTTTTCTGATCACTTGTCAGTGCTCCGCCAATAACCTGCAACTTCGCTCACGCCGTTGAACGCGGCAGCCAGTGCAGCAGCAGCATTTGTTAAACCCCTTGCTAACACGCTGATCATTAACAGCCGCCATCGAGTGCTCTCATTTTCGCGCGCTTATCGAGAGTGCAGCTGGCTACAAGTGGATACATACGTTACACTCGGCCAGATTTCAGCAGTAAATCTGAGTTTACGGAGGGATCCAGCGGGCCCAGGGCTGCCGCGGAATTTATGTGCAGTCGTTTTCTTCGCGCCCGCTGTTATACAGGTGGATGCGTTGTTGCAGCGCTTCAGCCCCTGCCGCACCCCGTGCATCACTCTTTGTAATGCATAGTAATCGATAGACGCCAGGCTATCTGCGCTGCTTCCAGGATACTTTCCCCCGAAGAACCACTTGTTTGCCTGCTGCACTGCTACGTAAATCCCCCGGCTATCGGTTGCAATCGCCTGGCACGAGTGGTCTTTAAAGGGGGATCTAAATTGGGCCACATTATAGGTATTTCGTGACGTTTCAGTGGCTTTTAATTCAGCTGCATTGATTGCTTCTGATTCATGGTTTCGTGGGGAGTGAATGGGTGAATTGGTATGTCCAGGGAAGTGAAGTTGCCTGTTTTTTTTTTTGTAGAGAATTATTGTTTGGAACGGTAAATTGTGAGGGTGATTTTGAAGAGGTTTAGATGATTTCTTGTGGATTATGAGGTTGGGATTATAATATTATAGAATTTAATTGGACTCATCGCCTGCTATTACTTTGAAAATTTGTAGAAAACTTGATCCTCTGTATTATATTGTAATGTTACTGGAGTCGAAAAAAATTTTCAGGCTTCCCAGATTTTAGTTACTGTATTTGGTATTTTCTGAATTTCTGCATTTTCTGTTACTCAACTGTGCAATTTTGCTAGAAAGAATGTACGAAATAAAGCGCGCATTACGAATACCACAAGAAACTTCAACTAAAGGATATTATTGTATAAATATCTGCAGTGTATAAAAAGTGATCTCTTATTATTCATATTAATCAATTAATTTGATAATTTACTTTCTCTAATGAAGGATTAAATATAGTGAACAAAATAAATTTATACTCCAAAGGGAAACATTTCTGGTTTATGATTGTCATTTAAAAACCTAGATCAATACTCATTAGTATTGGAACGTGCGAATGTTTTGATGAATTCAGTTCACAAAAGTGAAGTATTAACGCAGTTTTAACGTCGCCTCGTTTACGATTTTACATATCACGCGCCGATTACTTTCAGCGGATGCTTTCGTAATGTTTTTCCCTCGAATACGTGCAACATCGAGCGCGACCACGGTGCATCTTTTGTTTAAGATAATAGAGCCCCGAGACCGTTCTGTCAGCATCCTCTCGACGCGAGGGAACGTGAGATCGTTATTTCATTATGGTTAATTTGAGACTGAGTGCGCTCATGGGTGGCTAACGAGATAACAGAGGGATTCTCATAATTAGAGGGAAGATTAACGAGCGCCAGAACGCCTGCGATGTCACGTCGAATAATATTTATTTACATCTACCTTTCCACTTTGTCGAAGACGCCTCAATGTATCCATCAGGCAAATTACTTTTTTACGAAAAATTCAACAATTATACGTTATGTATTAGTTACGCGATGAAATGATATTATTGACTAGTAAATACAAATTTAAAACGAATAAATCTTGAGCTACTTTCTGTGGAATAAATTCGGCGTTACTACTAAGAATTTACTACAGATCATATTTCAGAAACACTGATTATCTAGGTATTCCTAAATTGTAAAAAATTATTGTGTTCAGTTGTGCGTAGGAATACATTATGTGCCTGACCATACAGTCGTGTCGCATTACTTGGGGATTTCAGACACTGGGTAAAAATTGTTTAACGAACACTACCGAATTTTTTTATGAAAAGATACACCGAGAGCGACGATTTATTAACGCGTATCCCGTAACGCCAATTTCTCTCGGGTGACGAGCTTGCGAGAAAATGTAAAGTTATTAACTTCTTATGAAGCGAGGCCCGCGAACAATGCGTCCAGAATTACGTAAAGCCAAGGAAGAAAGGTGGAGGTTACCAGTTGGCGGGTTATCGATCCACCATAATTCCGTTGCCCTTTGCGCACCTTCAGGTAAGTAGGTAACTGGTGTGCCAGACTGCGAAATAACATAACCGTAGTGACACGCCACGATTCTGCCGGCTTGTCCTATGCAAAACACTAGTGCCCGACTGAATATCAGAAAACGGAATCGCGTCGTGTTCCATTAGTCGCGTGCGTGTTGAGTGGCTTCGAATTCGAACTCGAGGCTTGCTTCTTTCTTACGGGGTACTCAAATTGCAGGTACGAAACGACCATCAGATATTTAAAAAAAAAAGAATTATGAACTTCTGGGGTTCAGAGTGATCACTTAAAAATATGAACAAGTGTTCAGGAGCACATACGGTACGTAAATATTTACTGAGACACTCTAATATTTAGCTTGTATTCACTTCCACCCCATTTAGTATTAAACAATATTATTATTATTAATAAATGACGTTTAAATGACGAGTAAAATTTTAATTCGCGAATGAAAGCTGGGAGAGATTCTTAAAAAATACTAAAGCAGTAAATTGGATACCAACTACCTCATCAATCACGGAGTTATGAAGATTGTATCATAGAACGTGGATTGCAGAGGTGATGCAATAAATATTTCCAGTAGAAGCCATAACATATTATATTCCCTAGAAATATTATAAATATCGAGATACGTTCTATCGCGAATTTCCATTCGGTTTATTTTTAGACGCGCCATTCTTCACAAAATACTCTTGCGCCCCGTCCAATTGAATCACTATCTGTGACTTTTATTCGTCGACTTCGCTAGCATTTCCCTTCAGCACTGAATCCCTCTACTTAACGTATCAAACTCCCCCAAGAAAATTAGCTATACGCACGGCGACAGGGATAAGCTCGGTGTCCATATGTTAGCACGAGTGTCGAATCCTATGATTGGACGAATTTCTCTATCGAGGAATAGGGTTACAAACCCAGCGCCAATATTGGTTTGGAGGATTGGCTGATCAGGCCGTGTTCCCGCACGGGATCTTGTTTGTCCCACGTGGCTTTTATATTGAATCGCTAGTGTTCTTCGCGGATCCTACGAATTCTTCGGCAAATTGGATTAGACAGCATCTGTCGGGGAGAAAAATGTGCGTCTAGGTGAACGTCAGCTTCGCCTGGCAGGAAAACTCCACAGTCGCGCCGTTTCGAGCGCACCTACCGATCCACCCATTCGATATTATTTATCGCGAACACTCTTCCCAGGATCCGGGCGTATTTAACTGAGACATTCAATCATACTCTGGGGAACATTTCGCGTCTGCCGGGTTCAATCTATCCCGGCATTGGGGGCTCAACTAGTTGTCTATAATTAACGAACAAGGATAGACGACGCGGATAATAGCCGGGCGGGGCTGAGAGGGGTTTGTCAAGTTAGACGATATTAATTCAACGCGCAACGCTACAATTTGTAATTATATTTCTTCGGGCGGATAGCGACGTAAGGAGTCGAGAGAATCAAGCCCAGTTCTTACACGCATTTATACACGCCGCTGGCTTGCGCGCCGGCACTTTAAGCGCTCCAGCACAATCCCGTCGTAGTTGCGCAAGTTTCAGCCTCGAGTTGCCTGCAACGCATTCGAACTCCTTAATAGATTCCCCGAAGTAGCACATGAACTCGATCAACATTTCACAGCGCAATCAAATATTTTCCGAACTAGCCGCGACATTTTCTTCGCCACCGCGCCAAGTCCAGCTGTCGAACGTGTCCAGGGTTATTTCCCGGCATAATGCGGCCGCTGATCGACGCGCTGAAGTTGAACCTCGAAACGATAACTGACAAGGTTTGCTTCCGTGCCGGGTGTCTGGGTTTGGTGTTACTCTGATGGGCGAAGAACAGAGTGGAGGCGAGAAATAGCGTCATGTTTCGTGACTGCTAGTATTGTTGTCAGACATTAGAATACGACTTGCAAGGGAACATTCCCACCCCGAAAGTGATTTTAATGAAGCTTCGTGTGAATGTAAGGGATCTTATAGTATGTTATGCAAGGAAAAATTTTTTTCTGTAGAAAAAGTCTAGCAAGGTAAGTACGAGCAAACAGAGGGGTGAAATCAGCCCTTAAAATATAACTCTATTTTCCTGTGTGATAGAGCATAAAAATCTCTACATAAATTATAGTGCAAAGAACAGCTTTCAAACATTCAACACCCTGCTAGAATTACCAGAAGAAAAGAGTTTCTTAAATGCACTTAGCTATCCTCCAGCGATATCTCGAAGCACCCCGCAAGTACTCTTAATGAGCCAGCGATCAAGGGGCAATTGATTACGGAGTCATCGCTTGCAAAGACAATATTTATAATGGGCGGTAATGAACGGAAAAAGAAAAGCGAGGGTGGGCAGGCACAGAGGGGGATGGAGCGCGGCAGCGAAAGAGACAGAGGAAGAGAAAGGGAAATCGTGGAGGGTCGAGGTTGGCAAGATTTATTTGAGGCGACCGAGGGGTCTTTGCCATCGGAGCCCGTGTGTACTTTCGACCCTAAGATATTGCGGTCGTTTCCCTTTGGTCAGAGAAGCCGAAGAGAAGTCGGCCGGTAGTTTTTTCGCCCCCTCAAACGGCCATTGAGGCCACCCTTCTCCGCCACCCCATTCCTGCCCCCCCACTCCCCGCGTCCTATCAATTCATTGGATTTTTAGCGGCGAGTGGTTATAACAGGTACTTTCGCGTGAAATGTGCCCCCACCGAGTTAAAAATTGGCTTCTAATATGATATACGTAGGTCACCATATGGCCGGGAGAGCGCCGCAAAACGGACGATATTTTCAGTTTCTTCGCTTATTTTCCCGTCCCCGCGACCCCCTCCCTCACCCCGGCCGACCTGCCGCCGCTGCCATCTCACTGTTCGCGCCCGCTTTCCTCTGTTCCCTTGTCGAACAGCCTCCGCATATTCCGTCCCATTCGGCCTCCGCCTAACGTACTATCGGAAAGCGATAGTATTTTCGCGCCGGCGGTTCTCTTATTGCGCGGCCATATTTCACCGCGCTATCCCGCGCCATCGGGCAACGGTGCCGCCGAGTTTCCCTCGGGCGGGGAGGATACGGATGCATTTAATATGCAATCGCCGAAAGGGGGATGGCCTGGCGAAGAAACGACGGGGAAAACACGTGCGCCCCCGCTGGATGGGCTCCGGCGAGTCCCAGAGATCCGCGCGTCCCGTCGCGCGACATCTGGCCCCCCTTCTCGGACAGGTCGGTCGTCGATAAACTTTCCAAGATCGTTTTTACGCTCCGGATCGGTCGCGGACGTGCCTAAGCTCCCCGCCACGCCGCTCCGGCCTCCCTTGTCCGTGTGTACACGTGCCGCTGGTGGCTGCGCGCCGCATCCACCGGAAGTGCTGGAAATCTCCGCGTGAAGTTTTGATTTACGCCTCCTCCGTGCAGCTACCCGTCGGGCGTAAGGATCCGCTGGCAGGGGGGATTACTAGTTTTTCTCTGGGGCGAAGAAAGGTCTCGTTAACGCCGGGGATCACGCCCGTTAGCCGGGCAATGGGGATACTTTGATTTCGCTGTGATTCGTATCGTGGTTGTTGTGTGTTGGTCGTTCGAATTCGGAGACTCGCGGGTGTGCAGGCGACGCAGCGGCGCTCGAAGCGTCAGGTTATGACGCAATGAGATAATTTGGGCGATTATTTGTTGAGAAAGTTACTCGCAATAGGATAATGATGCTGAGTGTAGGGGTCAAAAATGATTTTTTGAAAAAACGATTTTATACGCCACCGGAATTGTCCTGCATTAATTGTATTTGAACTTTATCGCATGTATTTTATAATAAGGTCTTGACAATTGGAATGGTTAATGAAAGTATTTTGAAAAGATTGCCAGGATTTGATTGGGGAATCATTGGGTGGTGTGGGAGATTGAGTGGGGTCTCCTATAACGATCTGTCTCCTTCAGTGCATATGTACATTTTTAATACGAAATATGTAAATTAAGGACATACAAAGATACGTGTCATGAATTTAATTTATTATATTTAGCGTCATTTTACTATTTTCGTACTTTTGAATCTTTTAATTTTTGGTGATAATTGTACATTCGTAATACTCATACAATCATGCTTTAATAGTTTTTTTTTTCTAGAAATGTAAATTTTGATATGTTGGAATTTCTATTTGAAAAAATAGTTGTAGATAAAAGTTTTTTTTGTTAAAATTCGCCATATTTTTAAATTATATTCTTATGGTTTAAAAATTTACCGAAATATTAATACAAACATATCCTGGGGTGTGATACACCTTGTATGATCACAATGGGTTAAACTTCATACATTGCACATGTGTAAATTTATAAAAAAATTACAACAACAGCCTATTCTATTTCACCACGGGCGTTGTAACATATTCATTCGTTGCAGCGTTTTGATTTAATGAGAATAACTGCTCGTTATAGCATTTGTTCGTTATACCCCACTGTACATATTCGACATGGATATGATTCCTTTGGTTATTATCCACTTTTAGATTCATTACTGCAATATATGTTTCGTATTAATAAAATAGTGCTTGGTACAATTGTAGTTTAAATAGTTATTTTAATCAATTTCTGAAGGTTCATGTAAGACACGATATTTTTGTCTCATCGTGGATTCGCACCTTCAGAATTAAAAGTTGTTTCACGTATTGGAGAGTGAACATGCCACAGTGAATCTTGACAAGTGAAGAAAATGCGTTTATATGTATGCAGTGTGTGGTGGCTGGCGATTTGGATTAAACGAGATCGATTAACTGAGACTAATTGGACAAGTCGAGATAACCGATTAAATCCTATTTGAGTGATCGAGATTACCAATCACTAACGAGTAACTTTGTAAGTGGATCAGGATGTGGTCTACCTAGCAAACCAACAACGCCATTTTCTTGCCAAGTATCAGAGCCGCAGAATATTGGTTTATGTTGGGATATTCACACTTGCAAAGTACAATTTGAGAATCTCAACTGGGATTGCTGATAATATTTGTACGTTTCCACGAAGGTTCTATTAATGTGAGAAATTTTCAAGTAAAACAACTTTCAAAATAGTATATAACTTGAATAAAAAGTAGATTCACAGGCTGAATTGCGAGAGGGACGCACAGACAGTAGAAAGTAAGTGGAATCGGTCAGTATATGGTCAGACGTGCTCACACTTGTTCTGACGCGGCCTGCAATCACTATGCAATGTTATGTATTTCAAAAACTCGTTCCAATCAAAAGTATTGAGACTACCAAACATTTTATAGCTCATTGTAAGATTAACAATATACAGCAATTTTTTATATATTATCCCAAGAGAACAAAAACGTAAGATTTTTCCAATTCTTCATTATTTCCCTTATCCTTACACCCCTACGTTTATCATTATTTTATCTACTTTACCCCCTAGTTCTACGAAGAACAATACCAACCACAGAAACCCCGAATCAAATGCATAAGTTTCTTTTGTATATTTCTTAGTTCCCCTTTATAGTCGTCATGAATAGAAATAGGAATTCTTTTTGATGGATTAATTAAGATATAAGAAGAGCAAGATTTGTCGCCAGCAGTAAAATCCTCGATAGGAAAAATAGGGTGGGTGTCTCTGAGGGAGATAATCCCGTGACGAAAATGAACGAAGGACGAGCGTGGAGACCCCGTGTAGATATAATTTATTTATGATGGCGGACGAGGGTGATAAAAGTCCTGGGGAAAGAAGATCGACGAAGTTAGACGCGGTTCTTTATTGCAACAGATACCCGGCTGTTGTTTACATAATGCAGTAATAGTAATTCAACGTAAACATTGATATTTTTATTTCATTAATAAAAAATATTCTTTACAACTTACCTTCGAGAAAATTTCCTTTTTAGCAGTCCACTTCACGACTCCCCACTCGCAACACACGAATGAAAAAATGTCCACCGGTGTGAGATAGAAAAATTTACCAACTATAGAACCTACAAACTCTACCCAGAAAGACGAATTAATTAGCTGATGAATTTGTGAAAGTAACAAGCACAACTTTTAATTCGAACCTACCTCTGATGTTCACGTTCCCGTGGATCGCGACCCGTTCATGCTAATAGTGCCATCCCCAGCGCCGAATCAGTCGGTGAAAACAATTTTCCGACGAAAGGAGGGAAGATGGGGAGTGAGAACGGCGCGAGTTCGCCATACAACTTCCTTCCTGAACCGAGAGCCCATCGCGGCGATTCAATTCCAGACGATGAGCGACGTCGAGGAGAGGAGCGAACAAAACTAGACTAGCTCGTCCACCGATCTCTTCCATTTCGTCGACAGAGGATCAGCGCAGGATAATAGGATTTTTTGACGTATGAGAGCCACCCTCGCATTCTAACGGGTGGGCCTAGGAAAAAGGGTCATGCTTATTGCTGACTACGCGGGATCCACATGCGCATCGCTGCCTACGAAAATAATGCGACATGGTCTCCGGTAACGTCAGCTGCTCTGCTACGCTTCATATTTCACAGAATAACTATCCGTCTGTCTCACTGTCTCGCATTCTCTTCCATTCGTTGCTCCCCCGCCAGTTTCCCCCGCCTCGCATCGGAATGTGGACTTTGCTACATCTACGTGTTGCTGTACTTTTATTCGCAACATTCGAGCCTCGCGAGGTGTAAGCTGAGTCATGGCTGGAGCCGGGATGCGCCTCCTTTTTTAACCGTGGAGAGGAGGAAAATGAGAGGGCGGAACGATTAATGGCTTAATAAGATCTAATTTTGCTGGTCTCTGCTTTTCGGTCGAGAGTATCTGTGCGTTTGGAGATAGTAGTCGGTGTGAGTGCGGGGAATGGTATCTCTAGTAGCGATGGCTTATTAAGGAGGGTTTGCGCCTTGTTGGGCCGCAAAATAGGTAATATTTTCTGAATTTTTGGTACACAAACGGTTCGATAAATTAATTTGAGGTTTGGCACGCTGTTTTATTGTATCCTGGACTATTGTTCTGAATTTTTGTGTGACAGTGAAAAAACATGGTGGATGCAGAGAGAGCGCTGAAAAATAGTCGTGTGGTCCTGGCGTTGACGGAAAGTACTGTACGAGTTATCCGAAACACAGACAGCAAAAGAGATTTTTAATCTATATGAATTTGGATATTTGTCGTAGGTAGTAGATGCATTAAGAAGAATAAGGCGCTTGTGAAGAAGATCAAGCTGTGGAAAGCAAGCCAGAAAAAGAAACACTGAAGGTTGTATGTCTAAAAACGACCAGTTTTATAATTAAGTGAAACCAAAGCTCCATCAGCTGTAGTCTATTTGATTAAATTTATCTTGATGCTTGGAAGCATCTCGCGAATGTAAATCCAGATGTCCAAGAATGTTTGCAATGCAACTCTGCACTGCAGAGTTCCTTTTTAATTACGTTATGTACGAAGTTTGTTTTATGCAGCGGTTCTTTACTTTCGGGGACGTCTTTCGCGACGTATGATGACAGCTTCCCTCATCTGCTCACTTTGACTTGGTAAAATTGCTTTCAGTAGGGGTGAACTTTTTATCCTACCTTTGCCACCGAAGATATGCGATTCAGTATGCGTCGAGTCTGGCAGCGAAATTTGAATATTTGCATGAAATATCCACACATTGAACAAAATACTCCACTCGATCACAAGGACACTTGATTTTATTTATGCCCCGCGTTTATCTTCGCGATTGAGCTCGATGGCAGAAGTTTCAATCAAACCCCTTCTCTAGAAGATTCACCAATACTGAATTTTGTATAATTAATAACCGGGTATTTACAGACTTACACCTACTATTCCATTCCCATGATTTATTCTTAGGAATCCCTTAACTCTTTGCTACACACACATAGGAGAATACTTTCTCTTCATTACATTACGTTACCTCAGTCATCATTCACCTTTTAAACTTTCCTCAAGTAAAATGTACAAAACTGCTCTACCACTGGTACCACCCAAAGAATCCACAGAATTATTTACAGTGGTGGTCAGAGAAGAGCGTAAAATAAATTTATTCCAGCACGTAAACAAGTAGACTACTAGACTTCAAATACCACGTTAATTAACGTCACTTCTCTAGTTGAAGTGTTACAACGCAGACAGAAATACAGTTTGTTCAAGTGAAATAGTAACATTTTCCACTATCGCTTAGCCTTTTAATTTTCTTCTGACCACCGCTGTATAAACTCGACTCCGCGCCTATTCAAAATACCGGGCCCTCTTAACGCCCGCGTTGCCAGCCCTACGAAAATTCTGACGAGCCCGGCTACGACGCTTTGATGTGATTTTATAGGACGTAAAGCGTGGCGACTCAGCGCCAGAGGTGGTTTTGCCTAATTGTGAGGAGAGAATAAAATAACGAAGAGTGAAGTGAAAAGGACGCAGGGGGCGTGGATGCTTACACGGCTATGTACACCCACGTACGGGACGCGAAGTGAAGTCTTTCCCACAGGACTTCGGGGAGACACTTTCGAGATTACGTTCCCTCCTTTCCAACCTGAATTGATCCGAGAACCATAAGGCATTCCCTGTCCGGCGCGTTATTTCCCCGGAATAACCAATCGGAGAGAAAGCAGTTGAAGGGGCACGTCCCGCGATCGCAAAAATCGAGAGAGAAGGAGAGAGTGATTTTTATATCTTCCGATGTTCGGGCCGCGAGGGGGTGCGACGGGTGAGGGCGCTGCGATCGATTGCCAAACACAACATATTGACAGACATTCTTACGCCGCGATATCCTGGCTTTCCTTTTTTTTTTTGTTTCCGTTAGAGCTGGAAATTGGAAGCTCACGGATCATCAAACAATATAAAGTATGTATGAGCGGCGTCCCGTTCGACGTTTGCGAAAGCTTAATGCCGCTTGTCGTTAAGCCCCGCGTAGCTCTTGGAATGGATTGCGCAGAAAATAATGGCGCTGTTTGCAGCCATTGTAAATTGACAGCAGCGATTCGATAGTGGTTTTTATGTGAACGTTAACGACGCTCGAATGGTGTAGCGGGAGGTCAAGTTCGAAGAGTTGGAGTATCAGTTTCGAAGCCCGTGGTATTTTAAGAGAATTAAGAGCTGTGACATGGAAATAAATTTGTGGTGATTACAGAGTGACTAATTTTGTTACGCTACCCAGGGACGTTCAAAATAGCAACAAATTATTAGACGATTTTTTTTAATACTGCTGAGGTTGAAAATTATTTCTATACTTCTTATGTTTAGGGTATGTATTAATGAATATATTTTATAAATATTGTACAGTTAAACACTTCTAAGCACGATAACAAGCTGTTGTTAATGTGCACAATTGTGTAATACAGCTTTCCATAACTCCATCCAAGCACATCCGTAACACCACGAAGATGCTTACTACGAATTCTATGTAACAGAAGCCGCCGATGCCGCCTCGAAACCGAGGGTACCAAGTTCTAAGTCAATTTCGATGTTATTAAATCAGATAGGGCATCAATTTTGGTTTTCGAAATGTCAGGTACGACCGATAATGGGCACAAAGGAGTGGTGAATGGGAAACTGCTAACTTCCGCGAGTCAGTAATGTCCCATAATTAGTAACTCGAGAAGTGTCGATGCAAGGAGAGTACGTAGACGTAGTTTCACAGCGGTCGACGTTAGAGGCATGCTGGGTCGGACGTAGAGTCCTTCCTAAACTATTTATCGTTAATTCCGCCAATAGTAACTAGTATCCCCGCTAATTGGACGCACGGTCGGATCCACCTACGAACAATTTAATGCTACGCGACAGTCTATTAAATCAGTTTACGCATAATGCGCGGACAGCTCTTGGGGTAGTTAACGGTGGTCAATTAATCTCCTCCTGCTGAAACTTTTGAGACGATTTGACCGTATTTAATTGGATGCTAGCCTCGAACTGCGTCTCGTAACGTGGCCTCGTCGTGGAGCAACGTTACCTGTAATCATTTTATTTCAATGTACGATTGTGTTGCACTTGCTGCTTGTTTACAAACGGATCTGATGCGATCGTTACAAAGCGTAAATGTCTCACGAAGGACTGAGTCATTTGGGAATTATTTGGTAAGTACGAGATTGTATATACAGCTTGGGGATTCATAGGTGTTCAATATTTATACTTTCTTTATACGTTCTTTAAAAAAAGTTCCTGAATAATGCCTCGATTTTCAGCTACTTACACCAGGCTCCCCCCTTAAATACAGCAGCTGATAATACCTATTATTACTATTTCTTCGTCGCTAAAGGTCCTTTTTAAAGTTATTATCCAAACCATATTAATGAAGCTCTTGTTTGCGTTCTGCGTAAATCCACCGATACACGTAGTTAGTTGGTAAGTTTTTCATTAGATAGATCGTTAAAAATTCACCACCAACTGTCTGCTCCTTCTGGGCAAATCTAACGCTGCTGGTTTCCGCTTGACCTTTTTAGCTGCCAAATCAACAATTTTGCGAATCAATATCTATAAAAGAAGGTGTCGTGGGGACATTCATCAACACCCAGCTCAAACCGTTTAACGTAGGAACGTAAAATTTGGAAGGTACATTGTTTTCATGACCCGATTTTTGGAAATTCCCTCCCAATAGGGGGAAAATGGGTAAAATGTATTTTTCGAGATATTTAGAGTTTTCTTTCTTTGTGTTAAAGCTCATAGAATAACGACTAAAACTAGGAAAAAAACTTTGTCGCTATTGTTATTTATCACTTTACAATTTGTGTTTGAAAAAGGGCTGTTTTAGGGCTATCGAGGGTGGCCTACCCCCTTAAGTTACCCTGAGCTTCACCAACATTGTTGCAGATGCAAAGTATAATAATAGACCGTTTGCTCGAAATTAACCCCGTTTCTCTGAAATCCTCGGCAACCCTCAAAACGCCCAGTATTAAGGCTGGCACGCGTGCCCACGACGATGGCAAATCGATTCGAAAAAAGTGAACAGAATTCTTCATAATTGATTGGCCCTTTCGCAGCGCAAGCGACACGCAGTCAGCCGACCGGGCTGCTTTTTTTCCCAATCGGCAATGATTTTCTCGTCGAGCGCGCCGACGTGTATACACGCGCATAACCGTTGGCCCGCGGCGACAATCGCCGGTTTCAAATATACAGTCGGACAAATGCCGGATTGCAAAATCGCACAGGCGTAAATAACGGCGAAATGGAACGCGCGCGGCGGCCGCCTGTTTGCCGAAATCCTCGGCCGCGGTCGGCGCGTTTTGCTTTATGCGGCGTGTCACGCGCGCTCGTCGTCACGGATCTGGAGGAAGCGGAGAAAAATCTGTGTGTGTGTTCCATAAATGGCCACTTTTGTTCGACCGACGCTGGGAATCCAAATCGCGGTTTTAGCGAGCGCATTACGTCTAAACGCTTCGCCGATTGCGGACAAGTGGAATTGCACGTGTCCTCGTGCGCGTTGTCAGAAATTTTAGCGGCGGTACGGAGTGACGGTGATTCGGAATATTGCAGGTGGAAATGTTGTGTGTTGAGTAGTTACCATTTTCAGTGTGGCACGGGGTAATTCTTGTTCAGAGTACAGTACGGGGTAATTCTGCGTATAGAATAGTTGTAATTCGGAGTACAGCAAGGAGTAATTCTGTTTCAGAGTATACAGTACTTACAGATTTATTCTAATTTAGGGAGTAGTACGAAGTAATTATTGTTATTAGGAATATGTATTCCTAATTTAGAGCAGAGTTGGGCATTAACTAAATAAAAATTATTTAAATAACTGATCAAATAAAAGTTACTCTAACTTTAGATTATTTGACGAATACAGATAATTTTTTTATTTGACGAATAAAGTTAATTTTTTTATTCAACGAGTGAAGTTTTTTTTTATTCGTCGAGCGTTTCAACTTCCGCGTCGAATAAATTTTTTGAATAAATAATTTTGTAACTCTTATTCGTTATTCAAAATCTTATTAAATGTATGTAAATATAGATTATCAGCATATTTTCGGTTGTGGTGAAAGAAATTTCAAGATTGCTATTTTATATATTCACAGGAATAGCTATGTATAGATATAACAAAACACTGTATGTATATATTATTCCAGTCCGAGGGAAGACATTCTGATTATTTTTATCTATTGAAGCAGGACGAAATAAGCTTGAAAAAGTTGGTATCTATTTCAAATGCATACTGTATAAACGGCATGGACGTCACGCGTATGCTTGTGCAATTGTTGTTACCGCATAATCGATAGAACAGCGCGAGGCCGCGAATAATAATTTCAAACCCCGAAGGGAATGAATATGTATAAGTGTCGTTTTAACGAATAGGATGTATACGGACTATTGTTTGTTATTTATGCGGCCACCATACGCACGTACAGATTGAATGATCGTAAACAATGCTAATGCTTGGTCGATACATTATACATTTATTTATTTCCACGCCCGCGCATTCCCGTCACGTCCACACATGAGCCGCATTCGACGACACTTTACATTTCTATAAAGAAATTTCTGTTACCCCATTATTAACAGTCTGTATATTCGTCGCTAACACTCGTTCCCTCGTACCAACATTGTATATTACATGAAAATGTACTTAAAAAATTCAGTTATAATTCGCGACTCTAAAACCTGCAGTTATTATCATTAAGTTACTCACGCGCAGCAGAGTATTCAAAGATACCCTTATTCTTTCCTGATCTTATTAAGTTATTTTATTATTAAAGTTACTTGTTAGAAATAAAAGTGTTACTCGAGGGCTTCCAATCCACTTCACTTGATAACACGACGCACGTCGCCGCTTTTGGGAACGTTCTTGGAAACAAAAACCTATCGCACTCTAGGTGCGTCACACGCGACTTCGGCCCCCGCTTATTCCGAGATCCTTCATAAATAATAAATCACTACTCCCTGTCTACTAGCTCTCCCTTTCCTTGATTACATTTCGAGCCCAAGATCCTTTAAACGAATGATTCTCCATAATACATAAGTAGATAATGCAAATTAATCCAATTCCTGGAAGTTTGCTAGTTACGAGTAATAACACTCGAACCAAATACTACCCTTGAAGTTTACCTCATCTGTAACGTATTAATTGTACAAGCATTTTGACCACTTTCATTGGAATTCGGTGCGTCGAATTATTCGCCTACCCGATCAAACACTTGTCGAAAGAATAATTCTCCAACGTCGAAACCGCCACGGATTTCGCGCGATCAGATACGCTTTAGCGACAGATTATCCGCCGGTTGTGAAGGAAATCTGAAAGGAACGCGAAATGGACATCGGCAAGGGGCGAAGAAGTCGCCGCGACAAAAGGAAGCGGTGCGGGGAAAAACAGAGAGGCGAGGCCATCGGGCTGAGAGCAAAATGTCGATGTTGCTGTAACCTTTCCCCGTGTCCTCGTGGAAAAAAGTTCACGGAGGAAGGGAACCGTGAGGCATTTGTCTCTCGCGTTCGGCGAGAGAAATCGATCGAAGGTATTGTTAAAGTGGCGGGAACAATGGTGTCCTGGAACCGGGCGACGAGGGAAACTTTTGACCGTTTTCCCGCGGCACGCTTATGAAACGTTCGTCTTCCGCGGCCAGGGATGATCGTCGCCGTTCGATCGATTAATCGGCAACGTAATTGACTTTTTGCGCTGTACGCCGATAGGGATAATAAATTTGTCCCGCGGACATGTAAGATAGCTCCGGGTAGTCTCCGGGGCCTTTTTAATCCCCCGGTTTCGTCCCGTTCGCTTTAATATCGTTTCTTCTTCGATCGACGCTCCAACGCGTGCGCATGATTAATTGGCAGCTGAAATTGCGTTCCGTTTGCGGGGAAACAAAGTGTAATCGCTCACGCGGTACAAAATGGTCGATGTCTTTCGAAGATGCGACTGAGGGGCGTTGTTACGAGAGAATTCAACGAGGAAGAACGGTTCAGGATTCTAAAATTGTACTGTTGGATGTAAGAACGGTGTGAGGACCCAGGGCAACAATTTTATTTAAATAGAATTTCGAATAACATATAAAAGGTAAAATAATTATTCGTTGTGTAACGAATAAAGTTAAAGTTAAAGTCAAAGTCAAAGTAGAAACATTTATTCGACGCTGAAGTTGAAACGCTCGACGAATAAAAAAATTAACTTCGCCCGTAGAATAAAAAATTATCTTTATTCATCAAATAATCTAAAATTAAAATAACTTTTATTTGATCCGTTATTTAAATAATTATTTATTTAGTTAATGCCCAACTCTGCTGAGAGGGTTGTAATTAAAATTAATTTGGCTGATTAATTTATTACATAATTCCAATTGTAATAATGCAACTACAAAGGAGATACATCAAATTTTTAAATATTATAGACACTTTTACAACTTCACTATGTATAAAACATATCCAACTTCGTAATGTTTACAGACACATTTCTGAAAAGTTACTTTTAGCACTGAGATTTAAGCAATTTAATTTATGGAAATCAAATTATTTCAATCAATAAAGCTCGACGTACTTGTAATTTTCGTAAATTCTCAAGGATGCCGATTTGCGTGTGAAACGGAAAAATACGCTTTATGTATAATTCTGAATCACCGAGATGGATGGAAATCTCTTACCGTCGCGATTAATGCATGGACAAAGCTTTTCAATTGCCGCGCGACCGCGAATTCTGCGCGGAAATGCTGGGGTTTATACTTTATACCAGCAAGTATATAAACGTGTTGTATGTTATATTGCAGAGGATTTTCCACACAAAGCGTCGCAAGCTGTTTCCTCGGAAACCGCGCGACGCAACGATAAAACCCTTCTTTTTTATGTTTTAGATCTCAATACACTCTTTTATGTAATGCATGTTGCACCGCTGCAGGCGGTGGTGTCTTCGTCGAGTTCTTTTTAATAAAATACCGCATGAAATGATTGTAATTTCAAACCGCACCTTGGAAATAATATTTACTAAAACTCCGTACGCCATTCTATTTTAACAAGCAAAAAGTATACTACCTCTGTATTTTAAAACCCAAAATACCCTGGCGCCAACAATACAAAAATCTTTTCTCCATGCCTGTAACAATTTTCAGTAAAATTACTTGCACCCCTTCATTAGCACAATACCAGAATCCACCATCTCAGCAACCTACCATTTTCCTACAATGAGCATTCTTAAATATTCCACGACCGCCGTTTGCTACATTCCAATTCACCGCTGGCGCGTACGCGGACAAAACGTGCAACAGTCTTCACGTTTGCTCGCGTGGCATTTCGGTAGACAATTCTCGTCGCCAAAAGCCTAATTAGCCGCGTTAATTAACGCTGTTAATCTTTCAGCGGTGTTTTAAAGCGCGTCACCGTTCCCGTATTTATCGCGACGGGCTGGACAGATGCCGTAGCGTAGACAATGGGACTTATAATGCCATTGCGTATCGGTTTCATTACGGATGGAAATTACTCGCGCGTGTCCAATATTTCACAGGACATTACAACGCGTCACGGAGTTTCGAAAGATTATTATGTCACCGCCGGATGTGGCATTTCCGTGGTCCGATTCGGCGCAGACCGTTGCCCCCGCCTCCCCCGCTTCACCCTCCGCCTACCTCTGCCGTTATTGTGCCGAGCCGGGTTTACTTTACTGACGACGCAAAGGGATTGTAAGACAGCAGTGGTAGTGTACCGTTGCAGGTCAGCCGTAAAGGCTCCCGGAGACACGAAACTTGTCGCGCAGTCAAACAGACGTTACAACGTTATTATAATTGCATGCAAAACGAATGCAAACGAATCATGTAGCAACTCGACCGTGTTAATTGGTTCTGCTTTTAATTAGCCAATCGACGTTTCCTTCTGCCCATCATAATTTTCTCCGGCCGCCTCCGATGGGAACAAGACATGAATTGGTTTAAAAACGAGCGTTATGGCGTTCTTGCTTATAGAGAGGGTAACGCTGAAATGTTTGTTTAGATTGCCTGGGAGTCTACAAGTCCTGTGAAACGCTACTTGTATTGTCACGCTGCTGTAGTTTAAGGGGTTATGCCACCCTGAAACGCTCGAACGAGACGATTTTTTTTGTAGATACTACGAGGTCGAAAAATATTTCTTTACATTTTATGTGTAAATATATTACATTTAATATATTAAATTCCTTTAATTATGTTTAATATATGTAGGTATTAAGATAATTAAATATTATTAAGTTAGAATGATATTCTGAAATACATATTTTTAATATGTTTCGTTACCTTATTATGTAAATTTACCTTACCTTATATGGGGGGAGGGGGGTCGCAGGTTGTGTGAATATTATAAAAGGGGGTGGCAACTCAAAAAAGGTTTGGAAACACTGGTGTGGAGTTATCTAATCCAGACTACTTTTTATACACCATGTTGAAATTGGTAACCAATTACTTTCAAGTATAAATAGTGGCATTACGAACGTGGAGTACGATATTCAGTACTTACCATTCTTAAATCGTAGGTCTTATTATTCCTGTGAAAGACTGTTTCTACTGCTACTTGCCTGCTGCTGCCTGCATCCGTTTGAAAAACAACATGCTTGAACTCGTGGGAAACGGAGAATAAAGTGAAAAAATTAGTAAGGGGGTTGATGGAATACTCGTTTGTAATGGCAGTCATGTATTCGATTTATTAAGATATTCAGACCGACAATTTCACTAGCTATAATCTAACTCGTGATCCGCTGACCGTTCGAGGTGCCCAGCGAATGCCATAAAAATTCCTCGGTATAGTGAAACCGTCGGGCATGATACATTAATAACGTTATCATAATAATTCTTTTAATACGACATATCTATGAACGCTGCAGCCTCGGTTTATTCTCTACCGTGCGACGCCTTCGTAACCGATCATCGACGAACCGTTTTCTCGTAAACAGTTACCGTGTACGCTACACACCACGCTCGCTCTCAGCACTCGCTTTAACAATGCGCAGCCTCGAATCATCCACCTCTGAAGACGACGATTCAGATTGATCACAGCACAACGTATCTACAATATTTACAGAATCAATCGGCAAACACGCGTTGCGTCTCTCGCGTCCCTCTGTTTCAATCCATTGCGGGCAGGTGCGAAATTACTGTTGATCAGAAATGGAGAAGCGCAAAGACTTTGCTAAAACATGCACTACCCCTCAATAGCCTGGAATCGTCTACCTTTCTCGCATCTGACGATTCGATAATAGAAAACATGAATTATTCAGCGAACTTTTAAGTATGTAATGTGACGATTTCTGAAGGTGAGATTATTTCTGTGAGATTACTGAAACAAAGTAGATATCTAAGGAAGATTCACGTAATTTATACAAAAACTGCAAGTATGGCCGAAGTAATTTGTAATTACAAAGGAATATCGTTGGGGGAGTAATAATAAATATATTTATATATATTCTCTTTAAATGATAAACAAGTGCAGCATTTTCATTCCCTTCTGCCTGGAACTTCCTCTTAAACTCACATCACTATTGGAAACTTAATAAATTCCATTGACAGAGACTCGTTATTCTAAACTCTCCAACAAGAGTTTTTACTAAACTCTCCAACATCTAATTATCTCTGACTAAGTATTGGACTCGAAAGAGCCGCGAAATGCACATCACAACATTTAATATGCAGGGTCTACTGCGATGTACATATTGTCAGGAGTACATATCCTAGTCTCTTCTTTCCCAGTTAATTATAACCACTTCCTAGCAATCCATGAGAATAAACTGTGCAGTGTTCCAGCAGTGGAAAAAGATTTCTCACAAAATTACGTTAACGAGGGTTTTATCTCGCTTAAGTTAAGTTTCCCTACACTTCAAAATCAATTTTCTCGAAAACGAAGCGCGATACAGAAAAAAGTTACTCCTTCTGCTCGACTTATAAAATATAAATAAGTCGAAAAAAAGGAATAAAATTTATAGATATTGCGCTTCATTTCCGAGAAAATCCACTTTGAAATTCTTAGCTTTGCGTCCAGTCGTGTCTAGGAAAACGTATCTTTGCAAACCGTGCGCACCAATGAAATCCCCGGATGAATTGATCCAGAAATGATAGCTCCACTATTGGATACACCGGGAAGCTTCGTTAAAGCTTAAAATATTGTCGTCGAGTAGTGGGCTCTTCCTGCGCGATACATAACGTAACTGAAACCGACGAAGCTCTCCGCGCGACTGTACACCGTCGCCGATGATTCGAAGCCGCGCGACAACGCGTTGCCGTCGCCAATGTCGCCATTACCTTCGATCCCTCGCACGCGGTGAACACGCACGATCCATCGAATAATCGCGGGGCCTCCTTGTACATTACGTATATACGGCTGACAAGCCTCCGTGTTAGTGCATGCACGCATCTGCCAATCGAACACAGCTAATGACGAAACACCGGAGCCCGTATCCCAACGAAACTACGATTCGATTATATGCTTTATATGTATACCTATGTGTCTCGTTTATCCGTCCCGTGCGTACGTATATGCCGTTACATGTACCCGAGATACAATTACGCCGCGCCTCGTGATCAGGGACAAACTGTCGCGAACGTGCCTGGTCGTGAACGAGCAATGGATACTGCTAATCGAAACCGTCGCGTGTTCATGTACCGACAAACGCCTCTACGAGATTGCCGCGTGTACCATGGACGAGTAGTACGCGAAACTTGGTTAAAAATAACGTCTTTCGGGGAACCGAGGAGTTGCGCGTATCGCCACCGGCGCGCACGGCAGTGCCCCCACCCGGGGCATCCCCTCCCGATCGCACCAGGTCCGCCGAGGACACACTGGGCCCAGTGATGCCAGATCGGAGCAGTGATACCAGATCGAGGACGGGTGCCCTCGAGAATTTCCCCCACCTCGCGCATACTACGCCGGAGCAGCGTGTCCGTGAGCTTGGCGCTTCGGAGTCCAACTCACGGACGCGCTGCTCCGGCGTAGTGTGCGCGAGGTGGGGGAAATTCTCGAGGGCACCCGTCCTCGATCTGGCATCACTGGATCGGAGACGGGTTCCCTCGAGAATTTCCCCCACCTCGCGGACACTACGCCGGAGCGGCGTGTCCTTGAGCTCGGCGCTTCGGAGTCCAACTCACGGACGCGCTGCTCCGGCGTAGAGTGCGCGAGGTGGGGGAAATTCTCGAGGGAACCCGTCTCCGATCTGGCATCACTGACTGGGCCGTGAAACGACGCGAGGAACGGGAACTCTAGCGACACGCTCCTCGACAGTCACGGAATCACTGAATACGTATGTACATAGGTGATTAGAAACGAAGATATCCGAACCATTCCTCCCCTCGTTTCTCTCCACGCAAATTCTCGCGTGCCAATTAGGACTACCTCGAATCATCTAGACGCGCTTTTTGATTATAAAACCTTTGGCGGGACACTCAAAGCGAACGTACGTATGCGACGCGAATGACACAACCCCGCGACCGTCTCGCGGGGCGCGTCGGCCCCTCGATACGCCAACCGAGGAACCGTTCATCCTAACCTCACTCGTTTGACCGAGTCTCACTCGATCGCCAGAGTTTCTTCGCTTCTGCGCGCGGATGCTCGATCCGCGGATCGCGTGGGTCAGTGTTGGAGTCTCTCCTCGCGATGGAGGACGTCGCGCGTCGCGAAACGATCAGATCGTCGACCATGAAAGCCTAAGGATTCCTTCATACTCACCGCATGTATACTTACATAACATATTATATTTGTATTTATATTTATATATTTTCTTTGTATATATATATATTATATATATAATATCCTCTTTACTTTTCTCTTTCTCTCTTGCTCTCTCTTTCTCTCTCTCACACACTCTCTCTCTCGCTCTCTCTTTTTATACATCTACTTTTAGTATGAAAATAATTTCAAGCGCGTCTTGTCTTGTCGCACTCGCCCGCCAGACGGCCGGATGACGGCGCGCCGGAAACTGGCGGCCGCCGTCGGTCTGGTCACCGTCCAATAAACACTAGAACTGGAAGCCCCGTTCCCGCGACGTGAGAATCACCTCCGGATGGCTGGAAGTAGCAGCGACAGCAGACTCACCAAAAGATGAAGGACCAACTGAGCCCGATGGGAAACGGCCGGGTTCAGCGCGTCCACCGGAAGCTCGCCTGGCGGCCTCATCGATGGCGCACCGTAATCCCTGTCGTAATCTGCAAGCAGAGACACCCACTTGTGGTTCGATCACGGACGGACTGTGCAATGATTTTCTATGAGTATTTCACCGAGATTACTTCTAAGAATGAAAGTCCAACTGTCTTCTTAGAATGATAAGGGTGGGTAATAATTATTGGTTATTCGTAATGGAGTAATTGATTACTGGGTATACGAAGAATTTTTCGTTAAGTTTCAAGTTGCGGTGTTATTGTTGCTTTGGATATATATTTACGATTTGGAGAATATAGATGGTGTGATGGATCGTTTAAGATACTTTTTTCATGTGTTGAGAATCTAGGGTTTCCTGCATAATTACCGAATACTTTTAATTCTATCTCGAGCCGATTGAGAACCACAGACTTAACAATTTCCACGACTACTAAATCGGTTTAACGCCGCCGAAGAGTTTCTAATAGCACGTTTTAATGCGTTACTCCCGTACAGCCGCATTCTCCGTCAACTTCATCGCACCGTCACGAGCATTCACCTTTTAAACGTAATAATTTTGTTCATTTCCATAATCGTCGCGTGTTTCTCGTTCCTCGTTCACGGCGAATTGTTCTATATATGTTGGATTAACTGTGAATTTCGCGCGCGACAGAGAGGCGTGGGAGGTGGATGGAGTTTCAGACCGCGCTGAAACCAGAGTACGACAAAGCTCGCGTAGGAATATGTTATTCGAATAATAGACCGTTCGAATAATAATACAACACTTGGATAATCGAAAGTTTGGATGGTAATTGTGCGAGCAGGTCGGGTGCCATTCTGAAAGGACTTGGACCGAACAATGCCGCGGTAATACGAGTTTCATGGAAAATAAATGCGCAAACCAATTCGTATTTCCGGAAGTCCGAAATTCAACGGTTAAAAGCAGCCACGATTGTGCAATACTGCCTTCTTCTAAAATGTTAAACACACTCAACGAGTGATTGTAATATTCGCACACCCTTACATTCCCGCGGCTGTTTGGCACCGATATTTACTAGTGAGCGTGATTTCCACGTCGGCTCTAACGAACGTTGTTAATTTTGAAAGAAAAAAGGAAGATGGGAAGTAAGTTCGTTTGGTGCGATTGGCTAGAAGTTGGAGAGTTCGTTAGAGTTCGAGTAGTTCGGTCACAAAGTCGGCACAGAAAATTTGAGGAGTTCTGGCCAGAAGTTCGGGAGTTATAAGTTCTGGTAGTTTCGAACTTCCAAAATTCGATCACGGGGGCTTCAAGTGTGTTCGATTGAAAAAAGATGTATGTTATACTGTTTCTAACAAGGAAAATTCGATAAGTGCTCGACACTGGGATCAGTGTAACTTCCAAGTTTTATGGATCAGCTAAGAATTAGAGACACGTATTCTTTTAGCAAAAATTACCCTCCAAAGTTTCTTTCCCACCTTTCAGACAAATCCTTTACTGCGGACCCATCATCGATTATCAATTCTGTTCTTATCCTCCTTTCACAATCATCTAGAATTATTTAAACGTGATACTGATACTACACGCGCATAATAAATTACACTGACACACAGCCGCATCCTCGTGCCCTACTTACATTAAAAATAATCTTAAATACATTTATTATTTAATACAAATTCTCCATTATATTAATAACTACTATCTATTTTCTTTAATCATATAATATTCACCACACCTCGAGAATAAGTCGTCACATGAAGTAACAAAATAAAATTAACTGTTTTCCTATAAATGGAGTGAAAATGAGTTATGTAGGTCAAAAACCTCTTTATCATTAAAACTTTTAGTTGATAAATTAATTATGTCAGTATAAAGTAATCACGCTAATTATATTAGCCGCGGAATTACTAAGTAGGCAAAATTATTCGGAGGACCGAACAGTGTTTTACTTACACTGATTGCTTTCTGAATAATACAGACAGTATCAGTTTAAGATTTATCCAAGAGCTTATCAAACATACCCCACACACCACATGTACCAATTCGCTTGAAAGGTTCGATAAACAATTGCGGCGATTTCGAGGCAAGATGCGAAGTTATGGAAAACGATTCGACCTGGGATTACCGAATTTCGGGGAGTTTGATGGACCACGTTGCACGCTGTTGGGAAACAATATATTAAATTATCCCTTGGGGGTTCGTGGAAGGAATGCGCGATTGGACCCGTCGCAATAAACACGTAGTTTATCGTCGAGTTAGATTCTTTCCTGCGCAGGACCCGTTTCATTCCGCTTTTCCGATTGCACAGGCGGTTGTTCTAAGTTTCACGGATCGACCAAAGTTAAATCAACATGGCCACCTGTAGCGCTAATACGAATACGGTAATGTTGACGGCTATGAATACATGAATATCAACGGGGAAGAAGTCGATACATACATACGTTTACTCTGTTAACCTAGGGATTTCAACGTGCAGCTATCATACGAATGGAAATGAAATGATTTCGTATGTGCATGCAGCTGTGCGGCTACTGGGTCTCCATGAAACATGTTTCAGTTCATCAGGTTGAGGAAAGCTTGGCACAATATGCTTCCAAAGTCACTTCAATGTTCGTGGTTTAATGCCACTATGTGCTGAATGAAGAATTAGAATGATAATAGGTATTATTGAATTTTGAAAATTGAAATATTTGAAATAATTGAAATAATTGAAATATTTGAAATAATTGAAATAATTGAAATATTTGAAATAATTGAAATAATTGAAATAATTGAAATATTTTAAATAATTGAAATAATTGAAATATTTGAAAAATAAATTAGTGTCGAATTGAATATGAAATAGATTGCCTATTTATGCGCAATATTTAATTCATAAGATACCGAGTGTTTACGTGTATCGAGGTAAATCTCTTTCGAGATGGGAAGGAGTACCTAAATTAAGAAACCTCTTGAACTTTCGATGTATAAAGTTTCAAATATGAAGAGACTTTAAGCGTACGATGTGCAGCTGAAAGTTTAGATTCGTGTTACTTAGAAGTTCCGAGCAGTGCGAGTGAAAATTAATTAGGAAAATTTCTTTTGAATGCAACCAGCGACATGGTCGACTGTGAAATTCCTTTGTCCCCGTTTCTGGATATTCGTTGGCGTTAGAATTGAATACAAGCATTAAGCTGGAAAATAATTGCAATGGCACTGTTGCCTCTCTGGGTTGGAATAAAGTGACCACTAATTAGCGGTGACCTATCGTAACCGGAAACGGCGGGATATTTTATACTATTCAGGTGAAGAAACCTCCATTACAGCTCCCTGGATAGTAATTCAGTGTTCTTATTCCACATGCACGTTATTTATCGATCACATTAGAGAGTAGATATACAGTCCCAGGTGAGTTTAAAGCAACGAATTCTTTATGGAACTACTTCCACTGGAAACTAACGTTTTACTTATTACTCGTGTATTTGCAAAAATTTTGCAACTGATCACGACTGCTCGATTCTTAATAGGGAACTGCAGATATAAGATCAAGCACCTCGCAAGAATTAGAGATCTAGATTCATCTTTGACCTCATTCACTGAAAGTTCTAAATTCGTCCTCCATAAATGAATATTAGAAATTAACCTCCGCCGATATTTATTGGGAGCTCAAGTTACACCTTCTGTCAATATAATTAATTCAAATTCCGAATTTTAGTTTCTATTCCACTCTCCCAAATAGTATTGAGTAATTTTTAAACGCCTCTGTAAATTTTGCACATATATATAATTTTGGCAAGTAAATCCACAATTTTATCATTTCTGCATAAAATTCCGAAAGTGAAGGATGCTCATCCTAATTCTAATTCAGAATTTCTCTTATCTATTCAGTCTGAAGTGTCTGAGTGGGCGAATCGATTGTTCACCGATCCTAAAAAATAGCAAAGAAGTCACGTCCATATCGCAAAGCCAATCCCCCATCATAGAGCTTACCACTCGCATCGGGATTTCGAGAACGTAACGATATCAGCGAAGAAGTTTAGAGTGTTTAGCGAAAATGCCTTTTCGTTCGTGTTAGAGGGCGAAGTAAAACACAGGCAGGGAGGAGAAAAACGACAAACTTTTCTTATTACACGACCGATCGAGAAATAGTCGTCGTGAATGCGCGACGTTCCTTCGTGGCAGTTCACCGCTCGGGTTGGCTCGCTCGCCAGAGAGGGACGCCGAAATCGCACGTCCATTCGGGAAAAAGTTATTCCCACCTACGAGTAAAATCCACGGTACGTGACTTTCTGCATGAACAGCGACAGACGAACCGTTTTCTAACGCTTTAACAACGTCTTTACCGGTCTCCGCAACTGGGCTGTTTTCACGGTCTGTATCTACAAACCAGTCTGAATGCTCGATCGAAGATGTAGCCATGAACCAGCAGGTAACTAACGAAAATAGAATTCACGCATAGAGTGCTGCAAGAATAATTAAGCAAAAGGTGCTGTTGATGTTAGTGTTGTAACTCGTCGAAGTTGAAGTCAAGATTGCATGGAAAAGATATACTATTTTACGTTTCTTCACTTTTTGTAGAATGAATATGAATATTCATTTTTCTAGTAGAGGATATATAATTCTAAATATTCTAATATTCGAATATTCGAATATTCTACTATTTTAGTATTCTAACATTCTGGTATTTTAGTATTTTAATACTCAGATATTTTAATATTCTTTTATTCTGCAATTCTACAATCTATTATTCTATTATTCTAATATTCTAAATAAAATTTAGTACACGGATCTATTCATGTTATTTATGAACCAAAGAATTTCTTTGAGTAACGACTAAAGGGGCAAATTTATTTGCGAATGAAGACTGAATGGATTATCCTCTTTATTCGTTACTCTTTAATTAAATAAAATTTCTCAAAAAAACTGTGTTTGTTGAAATTAAGCAAATTAATATTAGAGCGTGGCACGAACAAACTCAGATATTAATTACCATATTGATACAGCTACAGTAATTCATTTCGCGTTAAAAGCACCAGGGGAAACCCTTTCCAGACGTGCGACAATTGCCAATTTAAAAATATGTAAAAGCGTAATCCATTCAATGATTAAACTAAACATTGAACAAATGGAGAATTTAGGGGTGGGAATTTCATGTGTATTAATAACTGAAACGCGTATTGTGGAATGTCATTACACTCGCGGGAATAATAACTGATGGGCGTGTAAATTGTAATAAATTAAAATAATTCATTAGCACTCAATTATTCAATTAGGCATTCCACCATTATTGCTCCCTTATTAACAGGAACAAGTTTCATAATAACGTTAATAAACAATTATTCCATGCTAACTGTAGCTTATTATTCAATAGCCACTGTAATTGATAATTTATTCGAATGAAACAACTATGCTTGTATCCACATATTTTCTATCCTGCTATACGTTTACATTATTATTATAACTGAACTAATTGGATACGGCGCGATACAAACGCAGAGAACACAAAATTTACGTAGACATTATGGACATTAGAATTATTTAAAAAAGTTCTACCAAACATAGATCCACAAAATTTGAATATGTAAAATGTAATCGTTCCAATTTGAAGCGATCATTCCACTATTCGTGAAATCAGTTAAAATCCATAATGCATTTTTCTTAGAAATTCTTCAAGACTTGTAGAAAACCACAATGCAATCAAAAGCTACTCAAAGTAATATAATATTTTAAAATGACTTTTCATATCAGCAACAAATCATCCAATGTTTATCGAAATTGTTTTCTATACTTCCAAGCTATAAAATACATTATAAATTATCTAACTATGCTTCAGAATCACCTTATTCATCTCGCGCTATCACTGCCCAGAGTCTAAATTTTAAACTACTATAAAAGAGAAATATAAAACTGAAAACACTAGAGGCACCTATTTCTATTTCAACAAGTAATCGCACTGAACAGAAAGATCCACACAGCCTAACACAACCGAAGAAATAGTGCCATCTTCGCAATATAAACCTAACCAAAAATTTTTACAACAAATTCAACTCCCCAATACATTTCAAACTCCCCCCGCGTCGATCCCTTTACACATACTCCGCGACCCCGCGTGCACGCAGGTAAAACGCACTGGCCACGGGCACCGCGAGCATTCCGCGCGCACAAACAAAACGAGCCTGCTAGAATTTCTCTGGCGTCAGGCTGGAAATCAATTCACTGGGGATTGCAGGGAACTGGTTATCGTGTCGATCAAATTCTGAAAGACTAATAGAGACTGCGAGAGCGTGTGTACGCCGTGAGAATCAATTCATCGGCGGAGTCGCGAAGTTCAGCTTATTATACGTGTTCGACGCGCGAGAGGGGTGGTGGAGCTGGGTGTCGATCGATGTATAAGAAACGAAAGAAAGGAAGGGGGAGTAAGAGCGGGGCGGAGAGGGAACGGTGAAACGGAGGAAAGAAACGACAGGAATTCCGCTCGCTCCCCCGCGTTTCAGGGTTTCGCGACCGTGGGTCAACGAAGCTCGTTTTTCATTAATTGAAAGTAAACTCGGAGAAAGGAGAGCCGCTCCCGGGAATCTTTCAGCGGAGTCATTGAAACCGAGTCGGAAAAGTTTGACGGCCGTGCCAGTTGCCGCCGATTTATTGGCATGCGGAACGAAAGAGCCCTCGGCGTGACGTTTTATCAGCGACGCTTGTAATACACCGGATACCCGCCGAACTTCTGATACAATCGCGGGCGGAATGACCCCTCTTAAATGAACGAATCGAATTTGGAGGTAGAAATTCCTTTCACGGCTGCTGGAAGTGGCTTTGTCGAGGGGGGAATTGAGCGGGCTAACTTCTGGCGAACATTCTTTACGCTTTGTTTAAATCAGAATCGACGAACGCGGTGGTTGTTTACCTTTGGATGGAGGGACAGCCGTGGAAAAGGCTTCTGAGATACCCCAACAGCGCAGATGGTGTTATGATTTGAGAAACTTGAACGGAATGTCCATTTTCTTTGGGTTCGTGAAGTGTTTGTTAGTTTAAGGTATTTGTAGTGTAAAGCATTTTTAAAATGATGAATGGATTGAGAGATATATGGGGAAATGTCGAAGGATATGATGTGAACTATAGAAAATTGATTGGCGATGATGGAATGCAGAATACTGCGACGCAAAGTGTAATATAAGTGATGTAGGTCAATGCATGGTCAGGCAAAGTGTGTAAATATAGTTTATATGCTGTATGCAACTTTTTATGGATCTCATAAGTGAAAAATCTGCATTGAAGGGAGGTTCGCCAGGATATGTACACACATTTTTCTATAATTTTATTCATTTTATTCAAGATTCTCGGCGGACACTTTTGTGAGGTCGATTGAGGTGCATAAAGGCTATCGCCCACTAGGCCGAACGGAACCGAAGCGAAGCGCGACAGCCACGCATCGCTCATATGATAGAACAGCAGCGACCATGCATCGCCCATATGATAGAAGAGCGCCGACGAACTTCGGTTCGGTTCCGTTCGGCCTAGTGGGCGATAGCCTTAAAGTAGAATCTTAATTCTTGTGTTATGAAAAATAAATTTGGTGTTTGAAATTTGACTCCCAATGAAATACGGCAAGTTAAATCTTCGAATTAGGTCCTCCATTGATATCGATTAATTTTTTATCAAATTACTGCTTATAAGGGCCGAAGAGAATTCTTTTCCGCGTCGTTCTCGCGCAACTCTACATTGACGGGTTATTTCGTCGCGAAGTGTTTAGACTCTCAATCGATATTCGAAATTTAACGGTAGTTAAACTCGTTGGATTGTTCTTCTCATGCGTATTCATAAGATATTACAACGTTCAATATTCATAAGCTACGCGATACTTTAAAAGGGACCGGCTGAAATCAGGCCGTTAACAGCGAAGAAATAAGACCACGGCGATATCCGTCCACAGTCTAGAAAACTCCATTTTAAATGGAACATTCTTTACGTGGCTCACCTTTCAACTTAATCAACGGGAATTCATTGAACAGCCATTAAAATTAAACGGGGTTTCCATTCTCCCGGTATCAACAATTTGAATAAAAATGAAGATTCTTTCCATTAAGAGGTGAACTTCATGTAGTGCATTACTAAAATAAAGCCTGGTTATATTGGAAATTTTTTTCAAAGAACTGAAATTTTCAACAAGGTGTAATAAATAAGTTCTTTGCAATAACTTCCAAAAATCGGACTTCATTTTAGTCATCTACATATAAGAAGTTCAAATTGAAGGAAATTCAAATTGACTTCACATGTGTTAGATTACATCTTGAATATTAAATTCTGACACCCTATTGGTGAATAAACGTAAAATATAAAATATTCCTAAAAGATAGAAGCACACTATGCAGGATTAAAATCGAATAGAATGCAGATATTTTATCTAAAAGTTTTACGTGCTTTCAATACAGCCTGTCGAAGGGATGACCCTGCGAACGATGGGATGATTTTTTGGGATTGATGTACGCAACATCACCTAGTAGAAGTAGTTTTTCGTTGAGACTGGTTCAAAATCAAATGAAATCGATGATCGATGAAATGGTATAATAGAAATGTTACTTCGAGTTTCTATTATTGTCTGTGGACGTACTAAAATAAAAAGGTACTTAGAGACCGAAGAAGAGATCAATTCTCAGAGCTGTAGAAGAAGCCAATACTACTGTCAACCACTATTTATATCTTTGATAATTAGATGGCTTTTCAACTGACGTTTCTGAAAATAATTGCTAGAGCAATTTCAAGTTAATGGTGAATTTTTATAATTCAATACACTGAATCATTGATCCTCGATTGGTTTGACGAGTTCAAATGAATAAGTAAATTCTGGCCTCGAACGTCTACCATGTGTAACTCTAATGTAAACTGCAAATTGACATCCACACTGACGTCTCTATGCAACTTAAATGTGTTTCTGTCTTCATAGTGTTGTACCGTCAGACTCAAAATGTTAGTGATCACAGATCGCACTAGATATCGTCAATGTTATAAATTGACATTTATTAATTATTTCACATTTTTTGAAAATGTAAAGGAAAGATAGAATTAACTTATTCTCATTACACGGACTCAGAAATTTTCAGCTAAAATCGAGTTGTGTTTTATACTGCCATTAACACACGTTTCAATTTGCATTAGAAATTTTCGATAGTACTGACAGAAAAATTAATTTCGATTCGAACTGTGGTTTACTGTGAAAATAGAAGTGGCGGCCACTGAACACAGTTTCAGGTGCCAAAGAAAAGTTGCAGCGAACTGAGAATATAAAAAAGGAAAATTCTTAAATAGAGGAAACGGGTGACGACACGTAGCAAAGGCAAAGCTTTTACGACTGAAATGCTCGAGACTGAAGAGAGCTTTGCTTTGCACAATAAAAAGATTTCGAAGTAGCAGCCAGTTTGCTGCAATAGCTTACTATTTTTTACTCTGTACACTGCATTTCTTATTCCAACATTTCATTTAAACTTAACATAACGAGATCCTGATTATTTGGCGTTTCTATCAGACGGAAAAACGAGAGAGTATATATGTATACAATATGCCCATAAATTCTTAACTTATCACTTTGAAGTCGTTAAAGATAAAATCAGTAGGGAAGTAAATTAGTCACATTTAAGAACTTCGCATATTGAATACAACAGAATAGAATATACAATAAGCATATAAAAACATATATAGAACGAAAAGTGACATTTCCTTATACCTGACAGCGTGCATTTCTCCAGAAGCAATTTTAACACGAACGAAGCTGAGAAGACTCCCCTCAGAAACGAGCCTATTTTAAGCAGAAACCCAAAAGTTCAAAAACAGCTCAGAATAATCGGCCTCCTATCACCCCAATGAAAATTAATTAACTTCTATATACATCATTCCACAATTACCCTGCAGGGAAAAGCACTTCGAATTATATCACCAACCTCTGCAAAGATTTATAAATATATAATAACATATAAAATAATCCCCTACACCAACCAAAAATTCTTTCACCGCCCAAGAAAAACACACCCCATCCACGCACACGAGCTCTAAACGGAATTCCAATCGCAACCGATCAACCCTCTTCCTAAATCCCGTTGACACTATCGTGAGTCGCTCCCAGTGCAACAGCTGCGAATCGGGAATCAACCCTGAAAGCGTGGCCATTACAAAAGAGAAGAATAAGCAATCGTAATCGCAAAGCGTCCGTACGGTGCATAAACGGGGCTATCAGGGAAATCACTGTCGTCGTTGCGCGGCGCGTGATTCCGAAATCCATTTGGGCCGGTTAAAGGGGACCAAGTAACGCGAAGTGATTCGTTCGCGGATAAAGGGGATCACCGAGCATTGGCAATTTAGTGGATTCACCTGGTGAATCTCTACGGCCCGAATGCGCCCCGTTGACGAGGTTTTAATTATGCTAATTACTCGAACGAACCGGCGGCTATAAGAGGCAGCCAGCCGGTGTATCGCCGTGGGAAATGGCCGTGGTACACGCTCGGGATGGTGGGAGAGGGTGGCACGGTTAAAATAGATATTTACTGACCTGGATCTCGCCATTCCTCGACCTCGTAGTCGATAGGTCGTTGTCGTGATTTCTTGTTACCGTTCCTACCTAAAATGCATCACACAAAGGCGGTTTTACATCGTGCTGCACTGGCGTCGTGGCTAAGAGGGACGGCGGGGGATGGATCGTCCTTTCCGTCACAGCAAGAGAAAGGGAAAGAAAAATGGGGGGCGGGGGCGAGTGAACGGCGTCACGGCTGCGGAGGCTGTGCGCGGGTTTTCGCTTGCTAAACTAATGGCAGGTATTCCACCTAATTCCGCGCCCGTTGCCGGGATTCCCGGCGATACTTAATTCGCTTCAACTGCGCTGATCGCACTTGAGACGGGATCGAGATGTAGATCCGCGCCGTGGAAACAGGGGGAATACCTACGCCGGAGGAATGAAGGTTCAGTTACCGTTCTTCTTCATCAATGATGTCACGTGGTAGGGCGATGGAGTGGTGGAAGTCGTCGATGGAGCTGGAATCTCTGTTAGAGAATAACAGAAATTATGGCTTCGTTAATGTCTTGCGGTTTCTATACTGCAGCGTGTAATTTCGAGTGAGGTTGTTCGGAATGAGGTGCCGAAGCTTGTGAAGTTGGAAAAATTTTCAGGGAGAATGTTAATGGCTTAACATGGAACATGGAATATGGAACATATGATTTATTATTAAATCTGTTTGTTCTTGATTATTCAAAAATAGTTTACCACTGAAGTTATTTTCTTTGTAGTTAATGTAATTCGTAATTTCTTATCGAAACATGTGTGTACGTAATATGGAACATGCTGAGTGAGATTATATTATAATATTATGTTATATTGTATAATATTATGTTTTAAACACATTATTATTCATTATTTTCTATTATTCTTTTATATTTCATTTTTTATTTATAATTATTGCTGTTTTGTTAAAGTGGATACAGTAACTCGCTGTAACTCTCGCAATTTTTCGATTTTTTCAATGAAATTCTTTTTAAAATACTTTTATGGCTCGAGGCTGTAATAAACAATCGAAAAAATTCGTTTTTTTGACACCGAAATATCCATGTACCACCTTAAGGGATAAAGAGGGTAGCGAAGAAATTTATTTATCTGAATTCAATTTGAATTCATTTGAATTAAACTATTACTGCTTCGCGTAACAATAAATTACTTATGTGAGAAAGGAGAAACTTATATTTCGTGAGTTCCAATAGAGCATGAAATCCGTATTTCTAGTATAAGGAAACAGTTAATAATAATTAAATTCTTTAAGCCGCGACATGTGTCAGTTGGAATTTGTAATACCCAAAGTTCGAATCACGTGCATCTTAGGCCATAAATTGGAGAAGTTTCCAAACGTAACCGTACAAGAAAATGTATTGCGTCTCAATGCACAACGGTGTTCACGAAATATATCGGTGAACTCAAGAAATTCAAGGCTGAACTTCTCCAGCACTCGTCCCGCAGCGATCGGCCGAGCGATACATCTTATTAAACTTTTAATTTCAGCCAATTTATTCGTCCAGGGAGGTGGAAAGGTGTACTCTCCGGGGATACATATATCCTTCGTAAATTTAATCGCCAATTACGAACAACGCTCAGCCGGGGAGGCAGTTCCAGCTCGACCATCGATCGATGCCTATCGACTGTTAAGAGTCTCTGCGTAAAACTCCATCGGGAATCAATTACGTTGTCATTAGAGCGTAAATACAGACACGCTCAATCGAATTATTCCCAATGTCACAACTTTCCTGTACACTTTTAGTCTTTCTACTTTCACCGGCTGGGGCATGCTCGCAACGTTTACATTTTGTGGAACACATCGACGTTAAGTGTGCAATATTCAACCGTGTTTCGATACTGTGCGCAGAGAAAGGGAAAGGAATCTCGCATTTCTGTAATTTGAGTACTGTGCGTCATCGATAGCCGTATTAAATTATACGAAAATGGACACGTCATCGCGGAAATTACTGAATCAAAAGATCATACTACTGGACATGTGCGTTCAAATTTATAGGACTAAAGTAAAAATTAGAATGAAGAAAGTATTTATCAGCGAAAGAGAGCAACATAAAATAGTCACTACTTTAAAATTCATGGAAAGGAAACTTTACAAAGGGCTTTAAACAAATTCTCTTTAAATATTTCTATTGGACTGTCTAAACTAATAATGCGAATAGGGAATCTATCCAACGTACTGACAAAAAGAGAGAAAATTGTTTACCATTTTAGTAATTCCGTAGATTTGGGTATACCAATTAATATATAAAAGAACGGAATTTATTTTCTGTACAATTAACATGTCTCTTTCCCTTTATCTTTTGCTAGAAAACTGTTGAGCAGTATTCCAAGGGATTTATAATTCGAAACGGTATCGTGTAATAAAAAGCTCACCGTCTAATTTGATGACACCATCCGTTCCACCTAGGGAATTCTGCGCCAGACATTTGTACGAGCCGAAGTCTTTCGGCCCAACATTTCGAATCTTCAGCATCATGTACTTGTTGTAGCCATTGTCGGAGCACACCGCTTCGTATTTCTCACCTGCAATTGTATGGTAATTGCCTAGGCAAATAAAACAACATTCCTCACGATTTGGAATTAAATTGGGTATCGTGATGTGTGATTAAATGAGAGCACGAATACAAAACTACTGATAAAGTATTAGCATTACTAATAGATATAAATAAGAATGATATTGATTACGTTTTAGTAAAAGTTGCTCATATTATTAACTATCCCAGCTAAAATGACAAAATACACTATATTCCACAGTCTATGTGTATTTCATAATCTGAGGGAATTTTCCAAAATAATACTCCATAGAATACTTCCAGACATAAACTCTGATATTGAAGTTTCCCTCTTACATGCACAAAAGATATGAATTTTGAGCTCATATTTGTCCACCACTGTGTATTTAAACAAACCGTCGTTTTAGTGTGCACGTAAAGCTGTGATAATCGAGCGAGTCTAATTTTATGAAGCTTAAAATTACCGGGGACGATCATGTCGCCGCGCTCGGTCGTCCAATAATTGATCGAGGTGGGATAAGCTTCTGTGTGGCATTCTAACGTGACATCTTGCCCAATATACGCCCCCTCCAGCTGGTTCGGTATCGAAAGCATTGGGGGGACTGCAACAGAAAAAGGACGAACATGACGTGATTAACGATGAACCTCCATTATCCGAGTGCTCCATTACGCCTACGCTCTGTCATTCGAACATTCCATTATCGGAGAAACGAGTACCGCTCTGTTATCACGACGAACCGTTTCATGCGATGTTTGCGCACCCCCCCCCCCCCCTCCCCTTGCGAGAATCGCAAAGACTTCCCACTGATTCAGTAAAATCGGGAAGTGTCATTCCGGTAGACTCGCTCGAAGTAATATTTAACTCGAACATATGTCATTTTTATTATTGTACGTGTTAAACAAGTTAGGTATGTCTAGCCAGATGACTTATACTTCTGATGTATCTATAATACTAATCAAGTGATTCAATGTAGATATGGGAAAAATTTTATTTCAATAAAATTTCGAATAATGAATAAAAGTTAAAAAAATTATCCGCCATGTGTGGAATAAAATTAAAGTTAATGTTGGAAAATTTATTCGACGCTGAAGTTGAAACGTTCGACGAATAAAAAAATTAAATTACGTTAAAGTAACTTTTATTTGATTATATAGTTCACGCAAAAGCAGACGTTACTTTGCTTACATGAATACAAACGATACATTAATCATCCTAAGCGCGGGAGCAACGTATTCAAACGAACGTTCACGGAACCGAAGCATTGTTCGCGGCATCTTTCAGAGAGCATTATTTACCAGTATTCGCGGCACGATCGCTTTTCCTAATCGCGTAATTAATTCCTGTAAGTTGAAGGTGTATAAAGCGAAAATGTTGAATAGATTAAGGTCGTGGCGCCTGAAAAGAACCTTACACCATTCAGCGGTTTTAACCTTTACTCAGAACTGTCAGTAAATTGGTCGAGATTCCCACTTTTACATTAATCTAAATGTGGAAAACAGTATTCTACACATTAATGCGAAGTGTTTGATCTCTAGTCACTTGAACGTCGCAATGTAAAAACATTATAACTTTATTTGTTAAAAAGGAACAGAAGCTTTCAAAGAGAAAGTGTCTTCAACTGTGTTTATGGTAACAATTGGACAGGTTCTCTGTTGTTCTCAAAACTTTTAATTCCTTCCTTCCTCGATCCTTTAACTTTAGAAAGTGAAAAATGAATTATATGACAGCAGAAGTTCGGAAGCGTGTGTGCAATTTCTAAACACGAAATTTAAAAAATTCTTAAATTATCAACAATCTACTTTATCTAATTTATAAATAATTAAACACTTAACGTTACCAGAATTAAATCTCCTATTAGTGAAAACTACATCTACTTTTACGTGTACTATATAATTTCCAACTCTATTATTTTTCTCCTTTATGATTTCTTATTTACATTTGCTTTTTTATCTTTTTGTTACTTTCGTAATGCCTACTGTGCAATAAATAATTATTATTATTACTATCATTATCAGAAAATATCCTTGTTCAATTAACTAGTCCAGATAACCAAGATTCCATGTGTTCCCATTTTTCGCTAGGCTCGCGAGCCACGAGACGTAAATAGTTCTTCTCCCCGAGCCGAGCATCCATTAGAGGTTCCAGTTAAAAGATGGACGGTTGTTTTCGCATAACCTCGGGAGCAAAAATTACCCCCAGGATGTCCTCCTTTTATTCAACTCCTCTCCCTTTACGGCGCTCCATGGACACGCCTTTATATGCTTTAATTTCCCCTCATTCTTCCGCGGACTCGATAAAGTTTCCATACGCTTGAAACTCCGACGGCCTCCGACTTAGAGAATGCAAGACTCTCTTAGAGCGAAAACATCCCCTCTCGAAGTTCCCAGTTATTATACGTGTAGCAACGGCGTGCACCGAGCTTTCACGCGATCGATATAGATATTCCGGGGGCCGCAATATCATGTCATAGTCCCGTCTTTTACGTACCAACGTAAATCACGATTTACGGCCGGTGTGTACGCTTGAGACGATATCACGGCGGATAACGCCCCTCGTCCACTCTGCGGGGTGTTGAAAAAAAAGTTTTCAAAACCTAGACAGCCCCTAACACACGGTAAGTTGAGTGAAAAGAGGTTGTTGTTTACGTGAATCGAGGAATTAATTGCGCTGGATGAAGAAACGATTTCTAGTTCTGAGAATTCGAGTGCTTTTCAATGTGTATAAACAAATTTTAATATAGAAAGTGTTCCGGGTGTTCTCTTTTTGCACCGGTATGCGCATCGCATCAGCTTCGTTTTATAAAGTTGCATTCCTTACGAAGAATTCCTGGTCTGCACTTGACAGGCATATTCCACTGGCTGCGGCAAGGAAGTAGTATTGATTCTTCAAGCATTATGAAATTGGTATACTGGTATAGGAATTAAGTAAGTACGATCGCTGTTTGATGTTATGTGAATGAAGTTCTTAATGCATAAAAGTGTTTTGTTAGTTTTTCTGATTAGTAGAGATGAAGAATTAAATCCGCTAAAGGAAGCTTCCACGCAATAAAATAATTTTATAGTTGGACATCAATCTGGAAATTGTGTGTAAGGGGATGTTGAATTATAGCTTAGTGTAATGAAATGAAACTTATTATGAATGAGATGTTATTAATAATAAATTCAATTTAATCGTCCAAATGAATTATCAACTGATTCATCTATAATTTGCGAATTTTATTGCGACTAACTTTCCACTTAATTAATCGCCGTACAATTACATTTTCATATTTACATTATTCCTGACTTCGCTAAATTCTTTGAGAAAATATATTTTTACACCGAAAGCGTATTTTCTTCACTGCACAGTGCACTATATTCTTCATTAACGAATATTATTATATAACAATGGGACCTGAAACAATAACGGTAGACGAGTTATTGTTCCGTTTGTCATAAGTCTGGAATTAAACAAAACATTAATTTACGGTATTAATTTACAGTATATTCTCAGTGGTGTATAAAATAACGTTAGCATAACAACTCGACAACAATTGAGCATCCTTCTAAAACTTTTGACACTGCATTCTGCAAAATTTATGGTCCCCAATCTTCCCAGTTTCAAACAATCCAACAGTCCAACTGCAAAAATATGTACCTCGTTCGTTGCAATCTTAATAAAGGTACAGATAATCGTCAAATTCATATTTCTTAGAACAACCACGTACGCACAGTAAAATTCAATAACCACAAAATATTGTGTGACAGACAAGAAAAAAGAAAAACCACAGAATCTATTAAGAAGAATTATCTTGAAGGTTAGCAGATTGTCACCGTTCAGACCGCCATCCATTCGGAAAGAGTGTAATCCAAATTCTCGTGGACAATCGTTAACACTTGCAGCTGCACGCGTGGTGGTAGAACGGAGACTAATGTGTCAGAAAGGACGGAGCGGAAACGCGTTTCGCACCCTGGAACTGGTGGTTGGACGTGATGGTCGGGATGAACGTACCCAGGTACATCGAGCATATCTAGGTCAAGTGGCCGCTCGTAAATCGGTGGCTAAATGAAACGTTGGAACCCGACCTAATGCATCGTGCTTGGACGAACAACCACTCTTTATTGGGCTACGCTTGGAATGCACCCCATTACTCTCCTCCCTCTATCTTCCCTTCTTCACTTCCTATCTCCATGGTTCTCCATGGTTCCATTCAATTATCACAAACAGCTTTTATCTTATTTTTTCCACTGGAAACACATATAATATTATTTCCTTTTTTAACCACATTGCAAGTGGTATAGCATCGGGTGTACAGATCATTACACCTTCGTTCCAGGTATTTGTAAAAATCGATGCGGAATTTTGAGAATTTTTTCTCTCATTATGATTAGCAGGTGATGAAAGCGATTATTTATTATTATTATTCTAGAGCCTGTGAGATCCTTAATGCGATAGTAATTACGAGAACACGCGCCCAAATTTCGATATATTTTCGGATCGTCATGTCTGCGGAGCACTCGGATAGTGTGAAAGAGCAAATAGCTGTATTTTTAGGCACTCACATTGCACACGCAGCGATATACGTTGGCTAACCGATGGAGGGACATCGTTCGAAGCGATGCACAAATATGCACCCATGTGCAGTCGGCTTATCTTCACAATATGCAGCACTTCGCCATCCACGACGTTCACTGGAACATAAATAAAGCATCGTGACGTTAGAGACTCGAACGGACAATCGAATTATTTATGCTTCTGGAAACGTCCGTCACGTGCAGATGTAATTTCGTGAATGGGGGGAGAGATATTTTCCGCTGGAACAGACATCCGCCATTTTCAACACTACTACTTAAAGAGGTTCGATACCGGAACAAAAATTATGCATAACAGTGTTTTAATTTAATCTTCAAAGTGTAGAAAGTATTGTGTCAAAATTTCAAGTCGATTGCACAGATTTTTAAAAAATTAAAATCAAAGTTGCGCTTGTATACGAAGGCTTTTATAGGAGAAGCGATAAAATTTGTATACAATATTACACAAAATCGTTAAAAAGTATGAGAAAGTTGTAAACAATGTTGCAATGAAAAGCTTAAATATTCCTGAGTAATTCTAAAAAAGAAAATCGGACATTGACAATACGGTTTAGTGAATAATTGAATAAATAGACCATGTTCTTGTATTTTTGGGCCTTCAAAAATGAACAGTAGGTAGTAAACGAACTGCATAGGTAATTGTCTCAGGAACTCAGTTCGAACTTAGGCATTTCTGTATTACGAATCCTAGACTTAAACCTCCCGGCCCTGCTGCTAACAAAACCTTCGTCCCTTTTCATAAAAGTGGCGTTTAATTAAACCCATTCTTTGTAAAAATGTAGGAAAATGTGAGAAACCGAGAATGCGCGAAGCAGCGCACCGACAGATCCCGTCCCGAACTTAATTTCATTTTGATGATACTTCTTACAAACATTTCATAATTGAGCTGCCGACCAGGTGAATTTCCATAAAGTAACTCGAACAATGCCCAGCAGCGTCCAGAATTCGGCGCCCCGATATATCTATATCCACAGGGCTCATTAATATCCGTCATAGAAAAGTAATTATTTATTCCATCGTACAATAACCGCTTCCATTTCCGCGGGACGCAACAGCGTCTAATTAAATTACGTTAAACGATTTATCATTTTCCGCGCAGTTGCGCAAACTTGCAAAACTCCGGTGAGCTCCGCATTTTCCAGCAACTTTCAACGTATTTCGCAGCCGCGCTCGGTCATCGGTTGTAATAAATTATGCACTTGAACCGCGAAACGAGCCTCCCAGAGAAACGAAATGCAGACCACCATTCTGCTTGTCCTGTATCGATAAGTCTTAATAAAGCTCCGGCAACAAAGCCGAGGGGAGAAACAATTGTAGAAAAAAAGAGCGCTGCGGTATGGGTCGGTGTAAAAAGAATATAACACCGTGGAATATAATAAAACCCAATTTACCCGCGGTAACAACATGGCCGCTGGCGCGGGGGATGCACAGTGTACCGTGGGACGTAAAACTGGATGATCGTTTCTATGCGTTTCCAATAAGGATGCAGTAATAAAAGAGTGCGGCGGCTCTAACACGCATATTCCTGCGCGAGAAAGCACTGTGCATTCCTCGGCCTCATGGGTTGATAGAAATGGAGCCGCGTTGTAATAAGTTTGAGTACTATGTAGCCGTTCCGAGTGATTGGGCCTGGAGTGATGGAGAGTCGAATCAACGTTCGTCTCGATAAAGGTAAGAGGGTATTGTATCACGAGAACGTTGCTACAATTCTTCGATGGTAACGCAGGGGTAATGGCACGCTGCAAGAGCTTGGGATTCTTCGAGTCAGATGATACTGCTCAATGCATCACGCTCGTTGTTCTTCGTTCAGGACAAAATAAAAGGTTCCACATGATTCTTGGACTTTTCGTTTTCTAGCTGGTGTGGGTTTTGTATTTTATTTTCGAATGCGATGGAAGTACACTTGGAGCTGGTCGTACTTAATGATCACCTCATTATGAGAGTTCATGAACATTGTAGAAATAATGGAGTTAATTGTTGCTTTCACTTTATTCGGCAGGGGTGGATTTATTTTTAATATCGATGAGGAGTTTAGTAATTATCTTACTTTTAAACCTTTCACTTTTTCTGTGTAATTTCTTGAGGATTATTAAATACTTTTACTAACTTATTAATTGTGTCGGTAACCTGAACCAGAGATGGGATACATTTTGTGTTAAAAAATTTCAAATACGGAATAAAAGTTAATAAAATTATTTGTCATGTGTCGAGTGAAGTTAACCTGGGTTCAATATATTCGTCGAATTCTTGTTGAATTTAACAAGTGACTTTATTCGTCAAATAATTTAAAGTTAAAGTAAGTTTTATTTGATCCGTTATTTAACCCTCCGGCACAGGTCAGTAGTGCGAGGGTTAAGTAATACTTTATTTAGTTATTGCACAACTCTGACCTGAAGTCGAGAATATGGCGAATAGTGCGGGAAATTGATACAACGTGTTTGAGTACTTTGAAAGACAGTATTTATTGCTGTGAGTTGCATCGAACACTCACCTTTAACATTATTGCAGAGTAGCCTGTAGCAGTATAGCGTAGCTGGCGGACTGATGCTTTATCGATTTCACTATACAATAGGAGCTCGATTAACTGAGCGCCCGATTATTCGTCTATTGGCATGTGATAAAGGAACTGCTTTAGGAACTCTATTCTATAGGACCTGCTTCAATAGCAGAGGCAAAACGTGGAACACTAATTCTTGTGGAAACTCCTAAAGGAATCAATACTTGATAACGCGAATAGTTCACAACTGCGACAGAACAGAGAAATAAAAAGAAGCTTATATCCTTGAAAATTAAAATCCACCATACAGTTTAAATCTTGGCAAACAAAATCTAAACTCAGAAAGGGATAGCAAATGAAGTGTTGCATAATCTAAAAAATCAAATAGCTAGGACATTTCAATGTACACACCAAAGTATAATAGAAACGTTTATGGTTTAAATTTTTTAAGGGTGATAAATATTAAAATTTTGTTCTTCTCCAAGATGTTCAATTAATAATACGTATCCTTGGAAAAAGTTTCCATTGCAAAATTTAGATACGGTAACATTTTTGTGTAAGGTGAGACACTTCTTCCAAAATAACTCTTCAAAGATTCTAACTCTTTGAACCCACAGTCATCGTCATTATCATTTTCGAGCCTAGCATGCACCCGCTGAATTGCCGCTCGGCTAGAGCGGCACTACTTGGCTCGAAGAAAATGGAGGGCACCGAATTGATCGATACCCGTGATATTTATATTCAACGTCGGTTACCAGGGCAAATCCACCTCCTCAGCTGTACAAATTTATCACGCTACCCAGGGAGTCTTATCGCCGGACGAGATATCGCGAGGACATAGGTGGTGAAATGGCTGAAAGTTGCCGAGGCGGTGGGCGACGGTGGGCCGTAAGAAGACGGTGTGAATCGCCGGTGGCCACGGTGCGCAGGGCGCCGAACCTATCCATTGTTTCATAAACAATGCCTAGTGGCGAGAGATTCCAGCGGCGGGTAGCACTTTCCCAGGATTTTAATCAAGTAGTCCCGCAGGTCTTGTGCAGCAACTACCCGCTTACCGGTTTAGCGGGAACCTTTAAAACTTTCGGCCTAATGGGAAACCTCAATGCGTCACGGCTCGATGAAATTCCTGCCGGTACACGCCACGGTTGCATCGAATAAAGAACGAGCCGTTGGCAATTATTATTTTTCAACAATTCCCCATTGTTACTGCTTCTCCATACCGGGCCGCGATTTTCCACGACTGCCAGGGGTTAAATGTTGTCCACGGCTCGCCATTCCGAGGCGCGCTTTGCACAGCAAGATTCCAGGAACAGAGGGTAGATGCTTTTTAATACATCGCAGTGTGTCCGCGCTCGCATTTTTACGCGACTATCCGATGAATATTAAAGCGCAGCGTTGCCCTCCATTCGCCGGAAGGATCTCCCCAGCCCTTCTTCCCATTGAATGCGCCGGCTCGCATTAGCGTTAAATAAGGTTCGCTTCAACTTGTCGTGGCAAGAAATGCCGTGGAATTTTCATAATGCCGCGACGCAAGCCGCACGATAACGCAGTGTCTTTCAAAGTCCATTAGCCCGTTTAAATGTTAAGCGGCCACGATAAGGGGGTGTGGTGCACCGTGAAAAGAACCGCGGAATAAATTAGCGGCCATTCACGTCGATGCGCCGCGCACTTTGCATAACATTCCTCCCGCGTGCTCCTTAACGTCGTAAAAATAAGCAGACAGCTTACTCGAAGACGAAAGGGAGGAGGATGGTGGGGGGCACCTATTTGGGAATTAGTACGTGATGTATTCCGCCCCATAAGCGGCGGCGTTGGACGTCGATATTTCATCCCCATCCACTTTCCCCCGCACCCTTAAGTGCCCTTTTTCGCGTTATTACCGCCAGATAACCCGGCTACATTCATTCTCCGGCGAAATCCCTCTAGCCACGATCATTGCGGCTAATGTTTTAGCGTGCGTTCAAGTGGACAGATGGAATCCGTTTGCGCTGGGTCGTAGTTGTTCGAACTAGTCTCTTCGCTGGCACGGGCAGTGTTTGGTCATTGCGATTCAGTATTTCTAGGTGAAAGATTAATAATACGATTTAAGGAAAAAGGCCCGGGTGGCAAACGCTCTGAGGGGCCCACTTTTCGGGATAATGAAGGGGTAGTTTACTAAAAGCGGGCTAAGTTTAGTAGTACAGAAAATGTACTTATAGTGTGTCGACAAAATCATAATTTGCTACCCGTTAAATCCGCCACTGTCTATCAGTGCAGAGGTGGACAAAATTTTTGTTTAAATGAATTTTTAATAACGAATAAAAGTTAAAAAAAATAGTCATCCGAATAAAAAATTAAATTTATACGTCGAATCAAAAAGTGAAGTTTATTTGATGAATACAAAAATTAACTATAATCGTCGAATATAAACTTTAATATTATTCGTCAAATAAACTAAAGTTAAAGTAACTTTTAATTAATTTTTTAGACGGCCGCAAGCAGAAGAGAGAAAGAGAAAATTGAAATCAATTAATACCAATAAAAAAATTAATTTGTTGAAAAAGCTGTAAAAAGTATGTAATAATACCTAAACAAAATTTCACTCACTGTTAAAAATGATATTTTAAAATAGTTATTTATAATTCATTTCGGACTCTGCTTATATGCGAAGTAATGGGTGTTCGAAGGAGTTTCTATGATTTTCTTAAGACAGTACCTACGTGGAATTCTTTATGGAGTCGATGAAACGCGGCGTTTGGGTTGGGTAGACGATTATTGGAGGGAAAAATCGAAATTCCTGGTACATTGAGGTACAGTGAATTGCAGGAAGACAAAGCGAAGGATGGATGTGTATAGGGGTAAAGGGAAAACGAGGGAAACGTACCGAGGGAAGTTGGAATCTATTCCTTCCTACCTTTAGACGCGAAATTTGCCAGACAATATTGATCTTGCGTGGAACACTGACTTCGCCTGTGCCGTCGAAGGTACAAAGGGGCCTCAAACGGCAACAAGATAAGCTCGTCTCTTCGCTATGAGGATCGACGTCGGTGCAGTTTGGACGCGAGTTTCCCCTCCTCGTATGATGCTGGGGTTTCGCGTAAAGCGAGTACAACGTAGATTCGATTTTTCCGTGCCGTCTATATCGATATCCGCGTCGTGACCTTTTCCCTCTTTCGTTGTCCCGGTTGGGACACGAATTCGCCCGTAGGTACCGAGTTTTCGACCCCGGCCCTCGTGGCCCGCGAACCAAGTGATTTCTCGCGAAAAAATCCGAGAACTGGGTAAAATAAATGTTCCCCAGCCTGGATATTTTATTCCTCGTAGGAAACAGTATTGAAAATTCAGTTGCATTCCTCGGATATCGTCGAACGTTTTGTTTTATAAAGCTTTTGTTGGTGTTCGTCGCATGGACACTCGAATCTCTTCAATTACACCTACTAATTGTAAGTTGGAGAATGTGTAATATCGTGTATTGTAAAGTTAATTATTATTTCAGAATTTATTCTTCGTGGTCACACGGGGTGAATCGCACGCCAGACAATTTTTATTTTTTACCAATATTTCTCTAAATTTTTAGACCTTAATATTGAAATTTAACAGTTTGATGAATTTGAACAAAAAGTCGTGTTTTCCGCAACAATTTTTCAACTACAAATTTACAATTTAAAATTTACATTTCTAGGGACAGATTATTAGAGCATGTTTGCATGAGTGTTGCGAATGTACAATTATCACGCAAAAGTCAAAAGATGCTGTGAATGAGATAATAAGTTATGCAGATGACTGTGAAAAGTGAATTTAAATTCTTTTTAGTTAGACTTCTATGAAACTGAATTTTAATTATGCTTCAACAGTGAAATGTTAAGCTTGCAATTAGTTTAAGTACGAGTAAGAAACATCCAGTGACCTTTCTCTACAGCACAGACGTGATTTGTTATCGCCTCTTTGGTACCATTCCTTCACTTCGGGATTCTTTTGCCCCTTTTGTTCCTGGGTTCTTCTTCCTCGTGCTTTTTAGTCTGCTATCGGCTTTCTAGTCGATGTAAGTCCTAACCCAGACCCGGGAACTAAATCTTCCTCTTGCCCACAGGTGTCTTGATCACATTCCTTAAAAACACCCTCAGACACGCGAGAGTTTTACAAAATTCGATTTCCTTTTTCGACTCTCCTGAGTATTCTTCGGTGCCCGGGGAATGGCGGAACCAAAAGGATAGTGTTAAAGGAGCTTCTGTGCGAGCACTCGTACAGTATTGTAGAAAACTTTTACACTGTTTCCATACTTCCAATTCCTTCCGAATTTTTAGGTCCAGTTATAACTTCTCTTCAATTTTAATCGAGATTATCATCATGTATAGGTATTTCTATTCTTATAAGAATTCGCTACTACTTCCGGGAAGCACAGAAATATAATTTTAATTATGGACCGTGCTTCTTCCTGATTCGTTGTTAAATAAATAATATAAAATTCGACGAGTGTAGTCCAACGAGTACCGCATCACTGGACACACATATTTACTTTGGCGGAACGTATTTGTTAACGCAAATATTCCTTTCAAATTACACGATGGGATCGAATTTGTTGAAAATATTTAAACTGATGAAGCAGATCGCCCTTACCGAGCTACTAAAAACCTATTGAACTCAAACCTATTTACTCACAAATTCCATTCGCCGCTCATGGTATTAAAATTTAACAGCGATCATCATCAACCGTCGAATGTTTCCGTTCAGCTTTCCCAACACCACAACAAGCCTTTCACCACACAATTCACAATATTCAAAACACTAATATCCGTACATTCCCCCAAATATAAAAGCAATAATTTGTGCCTATAATAAGCACAATTTAATCCTTAAATCCTGTAACGAAACATTTAAAAAGTTCGATAAATAACGTTTAGTCCAGAGAAGCTCGATTTTAATCCGTTAAGCTTGAATCTGTAATTATTTCATCAAAGTATCCCCTCACTTTTCAATCTATACGATAACAACGCATTCTCTACTAAACAAATTTGCAACAAAGTGGTGTTTCGCGATGATTAAGGAAACTTTGCAACGGATTAAACATTCGAGCAGACTTATAAATTCTGCGTCGGGGTTGGAAGCTTCACGGTTCGATCCAAAAAGCGATCGCATCCTCCCCTCGTGAGTAAAGCTCGGCTCGGTTTTCCCGAGTGGTCGAGCAGCTTGAACCGTAGGTGGAGTACGGGGACGATCAGGGAGCTGGGGAAACTGACAGCAGGCCATACTTTCCTCGTGGGCGAAGGGTGTCTAGAGGCTAGCAGACGGCGAGTGATGGCGTTAGACCATCCCCTGAGCCCCAGAGGGCAACACCTCAGCTAGTGATGCGGGCGTTACGAGTGTGCACCATATTCACCACCGTAATATTTCGTCCAATTACGCCGATAATCTGACGCTTCCACCGAATGACGTGTCCCTCATATAATAGCAGATGTGTCCATGGATAGCTTCGATATTACGCTCGTCGAACGGTGCCCTCTCCTAATTGGCTATTGATGGCTCAACGAGCCCTGCGAATTCATTGGCCTTTTCATTAATGGCAGCCTAGGCTCCACACATTGCGCAAATTTATCCTTCGAATGGATGTATCAGATTCCTTTGACGACGACGGAATTAACATTGCTTTTTAAATGGAACTTTGAGCCACAGAAATGCATTAGCGAGCTTGATAATTTTGAAAATCACTGTGCGGTACAAATGTCAATACGGTTGAATTTACAAGGGAACGTCCTGAACCCGGAAATTCAAAATTTAATAACGCAATTTTTGTTTGCTGCCCAAATTCACTTTGAGGGGATGTAATTGAACTTGAAAATCCGCTTATTCTCCGATTTTGTGTTATAACTCGTGAACTGTAAAATATTTTTTTTAATTGACAGAAGTAATTTTTGTTTTGAAACTTTTTTATATCTCTTACAGTTCGCGTGTTATAACATAAATAACCGAATTTTCAGGGGTTAATGTCAACCCCTTTGAGTGAACTTGGGCAGCAAACAAAAATTGCGATGTAATCAGAAATCCTCTACAGGTTCGCACAGTTTCAGAATTTTTTGCATTTTCGAGTTCGGGATCTTCCTTTGTTAGTGGAAATATGTCCCATGGTACCTTTCGACTTAAGGTATTCCTATATTCAGAAGTTTCGTTTCTGTCCATTACTCGTTCAATTTTAATGCAACAAGCTCCAGCTTTTTTCCAATAAAACGGGCACGGCAGAAAGTTTCCCGGTTTTCAGTCACCTGTAATCACTTTTACGCCCCTCCGACTGTCTGGGGATAGACGGTAATATATTATAATGTAGCAGAGTATTTTTCCCCGCGTCGAAACGATTCGATGCATACATATTTATCAGTGACAGTTTATACGGGAGAGTTAGGAGGAGACGCAAGCTTCGAAAGCTCCCTCTGAGCGTCTGAGCCCGAGTATGCCTCGAGGGCAATGAAAATTTAAATTAGAGCAGAAATTAAATCCGGCCTTTATCCGATATTGAGAAAATCCTTTGAAACCGACAGACTGTCTGACGTCCCCGCTTTCCTGTACATCTTTCCACCGTTAAATGTGTGTCTGCCCGCTGGTGTGTGTCCGTGTGCAACGGCGGGGGAGGGTGTCGCACTTCTCACCCTCTCCATAATTAGTAATTAAGAAAGTAATTAGCATCGATCGAGACAATCAACCCCTGGAAGGGCCGCGTCCCGAAGCTGCACTCCTATTTTTAGAGGCGCACCACCACAAGCAGAAGCCTACGAGAAGATCGATTATATTCACGATGGTGGATGATGAAATGTTTGCTCTGCGGAGAACGCTTACAAGATTCTTTATATTACGTCGAGACGTATCGACTTTCTCGAAGGATACGAGAATCACCCGAACGGTAAAACGTTTGGAAATCGACGGAATTTTAATCAGTCGAGCATCACGTTTCGAGATATTAAGTTTCATTTGGGTGATTATTAATTGAGGATTCTCGATAGCTTGGATTTTTAAATAGAATTGTTAATTATGATGTGAATTAAATTGTAACGGTAAGATTTCTGTTTCGTAGTGATAAGAATTTATTTAATACAGCTAAAATTCTTGTGGATTACGTGTATGTATTTAAACCTGACCCTTTGGCTGATAATCGAGAGGATTTTATTATAATGTTATCGATACTAGCAAAGCAGGTAGGAGCATTGATTAATCGAAGAAAATTGGTGAGGGAATTTTATCTCAGTTAAGAATTTAAAATAACGTCTGGGATAATCTTTTTCTTCCTTCCTTGTAAACTGTTCTTGGAATTATGAATCGTAGGTAAACAAAGAATTTACGTTAATTGAAAAGTCCACTTTTGTTCGCTCCCTAATGAGGAATGCTATCGCGTAACCATCGACATTCAATTGGTAGTTCTATGTCCTACCCTTATTGATATATTAACGGCAGATCTCCAAATCGCAATTCCTGGAACTAATTTAGTTAGTGATATTCTGGAATAGCCTGTTTGCCCGACACAGCACAAATTTCAATTGCTGTCTGGAGCGTAAACGTTCCCCTGACTGAAACTCCCAAAGCATGATACGTCGAACACGTTCTTCAACATACACCCAGCATTCCAAGCAGGGTAATAATTTATGGATTACTTCGATATAAGAACCAATTACCAAACTTCGGGGCAGTTTGTACTACAGTTGCATGTTCTTCGTGGAAGACAATATATACTGCTGAACAGTATTTTTTGCCGATCGACCACGCGAAAAGTTAATTCGTGTGAAGTAAATAGTTTATCGTGTGATACATAGATGGTATTATTTTAAATTATCAATTATTATTTAGAAGAAGATAGCGTATTGTTTCAAATATTAGAATTAGGAAACAAGTGTCTATTCAAAGCGATAAACTTTATCGTAAAAAATGTGTCGCAATAAATTAACCCTCGTCATAAGTTTTCTGAATTCTAATTGCTTTCTCTATCTTATTTACTTCCTACATGATTTTTAAGAAGATTGTATGTGCCTTTTCTTGGGCATTTATGTTTCAATTAATGTATACATAATCATATATTCGGGAGAAAATAGTGTCGAGCAGTATAATTGATATATTCGCGTTACACGATTTTTACAAAATTGCTAAGCATTCAATTTTTCTATCGTTATATTCTCTCAATAATTACTTCCCAATATTCACCTACTCACTATTGAACACTCATTTTGCAGATATATACCACGAACAAATTTCATAGAAAAATTTCTAAAACACATTCACACATAAAACTTTCTAAATTTTCATTCCAAATTTCAGAAAACATATTTCCTATATTTCTCATAAATCTATCGAACATTCAATCCCCTTTTATCACTCCTTTCCAACAAACTGATCCTGATTTTACAATACCCAAAGAAAAGACAATCTAGGATTTCCAAATACCTTAAGATCCACAATCTCTTTCGTCACAATAATCTAAGCAAACACACCCAAGAATCGCTACTAAAGTTTTACCGACTCACACTATCAGCTAACGAGCACTCGAATCGAAAATAGTCACCATAAAGTGTAAATTAATGATCTCGAACGTGAACGAAAGAAACGAAGTATTTATTGGCCAAAACTCACCGTTCTCGCTATTATAGTGTATGCCAGTTCCGTCCTCTCTGCGCCACATAACGTACGGTTCCGGATATCCGGAAGCTTTGCACGTCAGCGTCACGTTTGAACCCTCGCGGACGACCATGTCTGTGCTGGTTTCTTTCGTGTTAATGGAGGGTGGCACTGCGGGAAGGAAGAAATTCGAAAATTGAATAGATTACCTTCCCCGTAGTTCCATAAAGCGATGAAGTTCGTGAATTATAACCTCGCCGCGAGCAGATCGATGTTAACTTAACACAGCTGTCCCTGATACACGTCCTTCGATAAAAGAGATTACGGTTCCCAAAACATTCATTTAGTCTGACTGCCTGTTATTAAAATTTCACCTGGGCCAGAGGCGAATTATATTCGTTCAACTATTCATTATCGCGATCAGCGCGCAAGTGTCTTCTATCGACTGTGTGACTTTTATATTAATATTCACAGATGTAGCTCGATCAAATGCTCTAGCGCTTTATAAAATAATTATTTGAAAGCCTCGGGACTCACGGCACGGGATTAATTAGATTCCGCGTTATCGAATCGCTATTTAGGTAGAAGATATTATCGATAAACTGTCCTTGATGAGAATTCGCTTAACCACACGGGCGAGGCTTAAATCTGTGGTTAATTGGATATCGCGACTGTAACGAACTAGAGGCAAAAGTAATACCGATAATTCGTCGTTTGCCACGGTTCCCGTTGGCAGGACCGAGCCACGTCAATGGAGCCCTGCCTTCGTCGTATTTATATGAAAAATTCTTGTCCCTTTATTTTAAGTTGCTGTCTTTAAGTTCACCGAGAATTGGTCGGCTGAAATTCAGAACTTCATCGATGGGAACCTCTCGAGAATTTAGTCGAGACACGCGCATCGCGAAAATACAATATTCATTTTGGGCTTACCAACGACCTGCAGGAAACCCTGCCTAAACCTCATCGGATCTGTGTTCACCTGACACATGTACCATCCACGATCCACCTCTTCAACCGCCTTTATGTGAAGGTACCACGTACGATGGTCATTGTACGACAACGAGATCCGTGGATTCTGCGTGATGACATTATGGTGGATAGACAAGATGGTTTGTGTATCGACACGTACCCATGCCACCTAAAACAAGCATGGACAGACGTTTGTTTAGAGCTTGTAGGATAAAATGAGGCTTACTTTCAACGAGATAGAATATTCTGTGGAACGGCGAGTTAAGTACTTAACATTCTATAATGGCGGAATGAAAGTTTGTCGCGCAATAATAGTGGGTGACAGTATCGGCTTCGTTGTACTGAAAGCAAGTAATTCCTTATTAATTGGCAATGGTACTGACTGTACATCGTAGAAAATTTCTATTAAATGAATTTATGGTTATTTTGTAGCAGTTTGACCAAAAAACTGAGAATAATTGGCGAATAATTGAATTTTGGAAATGGTACTTCAAATGGGAAACAATTGTTATGTAAGGTTGTTTTATGAGGTGATGTATTAAGCAAGGGTGAAATGAAACTGTTAACTTTTATGAATAAAAGTTATTCATCGAACTTTTAACTTTTAAATTATTTCTTTTCTGTTTTAAGTTAACTTTGTATATTAACACTTTAACTCTGTTGCAAGTGTTCAGTTTTAACAGTTATTTTATGTTCGATTAATGAAAGTTCTCGTAAAAGATATTTAAAGGGTAAAATATAAAAGTTAGGAATATTTTTTTAGTTACTATTATTTAAGGAATTGAAAGCAAGGAAAATGTATGTGTGAATTTATTTATATATCATTATGGGTCATATGTTGCAATACATATGTGACAACCATTCGTATTAAAGTGTAGGTAATCGTTAGATTATTTGAAAGAAGTGATCACTCGAATATCGTATCTATTGATTAGTTCGGCTAATCGAGATTCTGCTGTACAGCCTATTGTGCTGAAGGGCTTAGTATAATCGGATAGTGTTCATCAAATGATGACGACAAAGTCTGGTATATGAGATTAATGAGAGAAGCATCACAAGTGATACACATAACGTAGGTACGTGCGTATATTATACGGTGTTCCACTAATAATGAATCAATAGGTTACCACAGAACGCATTGATATGATCGATATAATTTTGCTCGTATAGTTGACGGTATAAAGAAACCCTTTTTCACTATACAGAAAATAATATTTTATAGGTACTCTTAAAACGATGAAATTTGTGAGTGTCACTGAAATTCTTGTTAATCTGAATTATACTTACTCGAAGCAAATTTTAAAATAATAAAAGTATGATATGTTATTTAAAGATACAGTTCCAACGAGCCACTGCAGGAAGAACGTCTGACCACGCACAGTGCTATTCTACTTATCCCCATGAACTCTGCTTCTCTCATGCCCTAACCTTACAGGTATCATTTGAAATGTGTTCCTATTTTAAAAAAAAATTTCATGTAGAAGTTGCTCAGCTTAAAATAATACCTAGAATGCTTACACATTTAGCATGACTATTACTTAAGAATCTCAAGTTGTGTCTTCATGTTAAGAACCACTTGGAATGCCTTTCTTCAAACAAACATGAAAGTCTCTTCATATAATGAAATTAAATTAAAGTAGTTTAATATCATGAATACATTCGTGACTTTTGTGTGACGTAAAATATAAATTCGGAAAGAAGTAACGTGAAGATTCCATTAGTAAAACATTAATAATTCTAGAATTACTTAATTTGTGAAATCTAGTTGCAACGTAGTTGTCCATCAAAATAAAATAATGACGTCTACATGCTTTGAAGTTAGCAGTGTACTTAAACTGTACTTTTATGCATGTATATGCATCTTTTTACTGCAACAACTATCTTCCCCTGCATTTAATAAATAATAAACACTATACTAAATTCAAATAATACTTTCACTTTGAGTCACATCACCTCAATGTTTACCAAGCACTGAACCATGCTTTCGTGTGCTCGTTCCCCATCCCGTTTGCGAAAAAGCGTTTGCGAGCTTCCCGTGCGCAGGAAAAATTGTATTTTGAAACAGTGATGAGATTGTAGGAAGATAGAGTGGGAGAAGGTAATGCAGTTTTGCGGTGTACTGTGCATGGTGGTAACGCGTTGGTATTTTCTTTAACGTGATATGTCGTCGGTTACGATGTCAAAAACGAAGTTTAATGGCAACCAGTGGTCCCTTCTTTTTTCCACTAGCTCTTACCTAAGTGCGGACAGAGGACAACGTTAGAGGAAGATTTTTCCGGAAAATTCCCTTCGACTCCCCAAGGGTGCCAATGAATTCTGCAAGTGTGAAAGTAAGAATTGAAAAGCACCGGGCATCTCGATGTACCGTTTCACTTATAGAATCGTTCGTATGTACATTCCCGGCGCATTCTATTCATGCTGTATCCTTTCCAAGAGCTTTGGACACTGCAGCTATATAACAAGCCCCTCCCCTCCTCCCCCACCCTCCCTTCTTATCGCTCGCTTAATCCAATACACTGGCTGGCTTGTATTCCGTATCCTTCGTGGATCTTCGAAACCTTCACGGATACAGAGAATAGAGGGATAAGTATAAGAAGGCTTAGAAGCTCCCTCGATTTTCTCTCCTTCGTCGTCGAGGTATCGATGTGGGCGAGAGCTCCTGCGGCTTGCGCGAAACACCAACTTCCTCGAATACGGCACAACGATACTGTCGGCTTCTTAATATGCTGGGAGCCGTGTAAGGATCGATCCGGGACACGAAGACAACAAAATGCATACGTTTATTTTGCCAAGGATAAGATTCCTTTAAATATCAAATAGGTTGCTTTTGCAACAAATCCTGATGCCGAAGATTTTCTATGCCCTTTATTATCTCCTAATAATTGAAGGAGGACAAATCTCTGATTGAAGCTTTATGTGCACTAGTGCTACTAGCAGAGATGGGCCAAATTTTTTTTAAATAATAAATAATAGTATGATTTGATAGGTACCCTTAAGTAGCGTCATGATCTTATCCATAAACAAAACCTTTACTCTATTAAATTCGGAGTCTTTCTTTGCCGCAAAAGCGGTCATTCCCATCCGACAAACTGTCTTCAGATAGGACACCAGTCCGTGAACAGAATGGAACTCAATTTGTTCCTCACAAAGAGTCCTGCAATCTCTAAGCTCCTAAAGTCCATTTCACTGACAATAGGAGACCACGCAAACGAAGCGCAGAAATAGCACAGCTGAATTACATTCGATATTCCCGTTGTGCACGGAAATCCTGATGCCTAAAAAGTGAAGTCACGTTCGATGGCAGTATGAAACTATCGCCGCGGGGCAGGTTGCCTCTCTACGCGTGCACGGTGTGCGGGATCGTGTAAAACAGGCGTCGTTACTGTATTATTTTAATAATTCAACGTGACACGCCGCGTGATGTATTCCCATTGGCGTAACGAACGACGTAGCAGGCTGGAGCTGACGTTGTTGCTAGTCACGGCTAGAATTACCAGGCTTCTCCGTTGCGTCGTGTTAAATTCGCCAGTGAAGAGGGGAAAAAAAGCTCCGCTTAATGACGAAGCGCTGCGAGACGGTTATTTGTCCGTGGATGGAAAATCGTTTCTGGCCGCGCGTCATGAGCATGTAAAAACTTAGAATAGTCGACGGGCAATATACTGGTCGTGTTTTGACAGCAATCGCAAATGGGGTTAACATTTGTTTTACGCTTCCTTCGCGACTTATTTGAGGAGGAGGACAGGCAATCTTAGGAGCTTGCGGATGGAATCTAATGGTTGAGTAATGTGAGTAGTGGTTTTCAGTTTGTTATAGAACGACATTCATAGTTTCTCGTGAATAATAACTTTTTTAAAATTGTTCCAAGCGACTTGTGTTTTTATTCTACGAGGCTAGAAGGATTAGTTTACTAGTTGGCGCGTTTTGAAAAAATATTGCAATTGGTCGGAAGAGGGAAGAAAATAGTGGATGCAGTTTTTCAACTTTTTTATCTGAGCCTATAATGAAAATTTGAAAAATATCTTTCGTAGATTCAAGTAAGTTGTACACATGCTGAAAATTTCATCGAAATCGATGAAACACGATAACCAGTAAACTAATCCTTCTAGCTCATGTTTCCTATCATAAGAAATTCCTTCTGACCTTATATTTTTGAAGATTGTCCACTATGCAGGCTAACAATGCGTTGCTGCCTTTGCTCACGGTCACATTTTGGATTTCCTCAGCGAACCTCGGCAACTCGGAACCTGAAACAGAAATTGTGAGGATGAAGTTAGTGTTACGCTAAAACAATGATTACTTATTAAGATTTACAGTTAGATTGTCATTTATTTAGAAAATACATAACGAATGATTTCCCTTTTTCAAAAAATAATATTCCGAAAACAAATACTTGTTCATTCCTCAATTAACTTATTTACATTATGCTGTATTTGCTGTCATACAACTAATTCTTCATTTAAATCCGGGAGAATAAATATACCCACATCATCGTTCCCCAATTTATCCGAAAATAAAAAAGGATTCAGCTTTTCACAGCCCTATCGTCAATACTCTTAATTGGCCCCGAGTCACTACGACCAAAATACAATTTAATTATATTTAAAAAAAGATTTCCGCTCCCCGAAATCTCTTGCTTCTCTCTCTCCGCGCAGAACATTGACAATAAGTTTCCCCGAAAGAGGAGCCTTCGCTCGCATCGATTCGGCCGTAAATACATATATCGCTAGACAGTGCACGCTGGAACAGAGATTGCGAGTTATTATCGTAAGAGCCGCATAACGAGTTCAAGATTCAGCCGGGCCGCCCTTAAAAGCTTTTACCTTCGTTAATGTCTTTACGACATCCTGAGCACCTGAATTATTTATGGACGCAAAGAACCCGCGGAGAACGAGAAACAGGGAGCGAGGGTGGGGGAGGAGGGGATGGAATACAGAGGGAAATGGGAGAGAGGCAGGGAAAGTGGTGGGAGTGAATGAGAGGCAGGATGGAAATACAGACGAGCTTCGGGATAAGACCGTGTTACTTTCAGCTCTTTTCAGAGAGGCAGCACGAAATACGGAGCGCCGTTAATTATGTCAGTCGTACTTTATTATACAACAGTTCGCCGCGTTAATTATGACGTCTGAGGCAACAAATGCAGGGGACGGCGAATGGGGGTGAGCGCCGCGGCGCGCCAAGTCTCCCCGAACTTGGATCGATTTGCCTGGCTAATCGATAACCGTGGACCGTGTGTCAGGGGCTCGAAGGGATTCGGAGCTGCTTGTCCTCCCGCGAACTACGCTTAACATCTGAATCGACGACAATGAAGGATTATCGAACCCGCCACTTCCGCCAACTTGCTCCGAGGAAAATCAACAGGTTTTCTATTCTGTCCGGCACAATACGTGGCCATCGACATTCCATCGCTTGGACACGGTCGTTTTGTTGCGTAGGCTTCGGCTGCTTTTGGCTGCGCTGCATGCGGTTTCAGGGAAGTGGAATGGAATCGAGCAGGGTGGATACTGTGCATTGAGTTGTATCGACGCGGACGTTGAGAGAAGAATAACTCTGGCAGTGACCTCGTGTGTAGGTGTTTATTTAAATAAGATTCGAGGACTATAAGGAACGTCCTTCGTGGAGGATGAGTGTGTTGAGTTGTTTGGTAGCGGGAGGAAAAGTGGAGGAGTCAAGGCAATGCGTTCTATCGAGGTGTCTGAGAAATCGTAGGTTGTTCTACTTGGTAGACTTGTATTCCAAGTACGAGAGACAGTCGATGTTGAATTATGTGATTATTGTGTGCCGAAACTACTTTTTTAATAAAATGATATAGTTTATTTTGCGTTGGTGGCACGTGAAAAAGGTCACTCTTATATTATTGTTTATTACTTGTTTAAACAATTGCCAAAGGGTCTGATAAATATTTGAACTGACTGATTAAATATCTTGAATTTTCGTTAACTGGCTCGTATGTCTCCCCTCCCCTACCTATGTACATAATAATATACCTACATAAATATTTGAGGCTCGCATAAATTAATTAATTAATTACTATATCATATTAAATTAAAGTAGATAGCAATGCTCTTTGGAACTACTTCCCAACAAGTATGAGATGAATAAGAATTATAATTATTCTTGAATGTAAATATTCACTTAAAACAAATTTCAGCAGAAATTTCAAGACTTGAATTGCGTAAGGCTGAAGGTAGTTCGATTTTAACAATTTTTAAAAATGAAGGTGATAAAAGTTTATATTAATGTTCCTCTGGTATGAGATAAAAGGTAACAGGTTCAGTATCAGTTTTATCTGTGTTTAAGTGAATTCCTGAATAATTTATCGTTTGGTTAGAAGCTCCTTTTACTTAAAAATATAAATCCTTCCCACGAGTATCGCACGCTACCTTCCACGTAATCTCCTTGCACTTCTAGCTGCAGAACTTAGTTAACAGTATAGGTAAAACTGTATGTTGTGCACTGGTGTACGCCACCGAAGAGAGGAGTTCCAATTTGTGTTGACATTACGATATCATTATTCCGTAACGAGTTAATTAAGACAACAATAGCTTCCCGCAGTATCGCGCTCTGGCTTCTCGTTTAAATCAAGTATAAAATTTTCGCACGGTATTTCGTTGGAAAATTTTCACCCTTCCTCTCACCATCAAAATAACTTACTGTTTATATTAAGGGGTTATTTGCAGTCAGTAGGTTCAAATTTTTATTTCGCTAAATAATTAACGCTAAGAATATTTTCTTTAATGAACTTCTTTAAAATAATTCTGTATACTCCAATTTTAATCACATCACTTCCATAGGATCCTCTTATTAAAAGTTTTCTGTGCCTTACTTCAACCGCATCGGTAAACTTCATACCCACATATTTTCTAACTAAAATTCTAACTTTATTCTTTTACCAATAGCATTATCTCAGATCCGAAAGGGTTAACCAAGACCCACATCCCACCGGAAAAATAAAAAAAAATGAATAAATGACCCATCATTTATTTACCAACCCATTTATAACAAAACCAGGAAATTTGACGAAAATCCTGAATGCACACCCGCCCCAATAACATCCCCAACGAAGTCGATTTTACGCCAAACCTCGCAGCACGTTCGTTATTGCCGCAAAGCGAGTATTCAGCGCGCCCTGAAGAACGAGTGAGCTGGGGTGGATTGTAAATGAATTAAAATGACGTGGCCGTTTGAATGAGCATTTGCGACACACGTGAATCGATATGGACACTGGTGGGCGAATATGTCTGAATACATAGTCGTTGGATTAATTAAACGTAGTTGTACATATGGATGACAGATTTCTATGGCGAGGGTGCTCTTATATTATATTTCGCAAATCCTTCCCTTTTTCCCACAAAAGGATCAGCTGTAGCGGGTAATTAGTGCGTGGCTGCAGCATCCCTCCACGCACAATGCGGGTAATGGTAATGAGATCTAGGGCAGCCTGTTGGAGCACCTGGAATTCGTAAGCACGTCTCCCAAAAGTCGTTACCAAGCTGATTAACAAGCTTTGATTAAGGCAAATCTGCGTGCATGCACGCCGCGTAGCTTCGTTCTGATGTTAGCCAAGCTATATTTGTGTTACTTGTTGCCAGCCACACGTGACAGTTATCTACAATCCGCTAGCAATCAGTCAATGAACTCTGACACTGTCATTGGCGTCAACGTGTTTGCACGTCAAAGGATTTGCAATGTACTCGAGCATTGACTAAATAACAAAATTATTTGAACACCGGATTCAATAAAAGTTACTTTAACTCTGGATTATCTGACGAATAAAGTTAATTTTTTTATTCGATACACAATGAATAATTTTTTGTAATTTTCATTTGGTATTCGAAATTTATTTAAATACAAATTTTGCTCATCTATGATTTCCACCCTGTGAAAGGTTTTGGGCTATTTTCACGTTACTTTCTAGAAAGCATTGAAAGTTTTGTTCTGAAGTCGTCAAAAGTCTACCTTGAAAAGAATTTAGATAATGTGGATTTAATGGTTGAGTTAATAGAGTGTGTATCGAATTCAGAAAGTGGTCGAGCATCTTTAAATAAATGCACAGACGGAGTGTTTATTTTTTAGATTGGAGCAACCAGTTCGAGCCAAATTCGTTTACGTGCTCGACCTGATAGCTTTCTATGCTTTTCCTCGTCGTGCTTGAGGGAGACTAATGAGGAACGTAGAGCACAATGTATCGTTGTTACGATCTCTGACTGCGCCGAGTCTCTGCTTCGAGTACTTGGAAATTCAGGACCAATACTTCTTTTCTCTTCTGACTCCCTAATTTCAGCTTCCTCGGTTCCTAATCTTCTGATTTTCTGTACCTTCCTGTTTTCTGTTTCCACGTATTTTGTGGTTATCATTTGACCAGCAATTCTATTGTTAATTTTTCTGTGGCCCAAAGGGAAGTCTTATCCTTACTGGTTTATTATACTTTGAGCATTAACACAAACATTGATTTAACATCAAAGTCTGTCCCTCAGCATTTTAAAGTGTTTCATTATTTCTGATATTCATGGTCAGTCTATGTAATAACACTTCGAACACTGCAACCACCTTTCACTCCATTCGAAAGGTCATACATCGAGTCCAACTTCTTCAACGCTCGCGCTCAAAGGCTGCTTCACTTCGTCATTAAAGAAAATTAAAGGTCGGCCTTTCTTTCTCCAGAAAACGGAAACCTCTGTAACTATATGTCTACTTTCCAAGGAAGAGTGTTTTCTTAGCGCACCTCATCAATCCTAACCACTCCTTGAAACCACAGCGATGTTTTCGAGTAGCCCTTTGGGCGAGAGGTGATTCAATGCTTTCTCGTTAGATGAACGTCCAACTTAAACCTACTTGTTTGCGCGATTTTTCATGCCGACGTCAACGTCTGTTAGACAGTGGCTGTTAGTCAGCAGTCCTACGACGAGGCGAAAAAAGAATGATAAAAACGGAGCCCTTAATTGGCATACCTTTCCTTCGTCACTTTTTCTTAAACCACCGAACATTAGCGCGAGAAAATTTATTTCCTGCAATGTTGCTTTCAGAACTCTAATCCTACTAAAATTTTTATTGAAGCAATCCATTCGCACTAAAAAGAGGGGCCATTTTAATTTCTATACAAACAATATTGTCAAATTCTCTGATTGTCAGAGTTCTGTAAAACTTCATTTCAAGCTATCCGCCAAGTAGTTTTATCCATACACTGCGACGAACTACGTACAGCGCGGATGAATCGGGACAATATCCCTGGAACGATTTTCCACGGAACCGTGGGAGAAGTTAGCAGTCGAACCCGACCATTTTCATCGGGGTATTTCTATGAAGCGAGATCTGCCGAGAGATAACGTCGACCCGATTGTTCTATGCGCCATTTCAGCGAGAGGCGAAAGAAGTTTCCTGTCGAGAGCTGAAAGCTAAGGGAACGTTCGAAAAACGGTTAAGACCGCACGATATTCAAACGAGACCATGAAGAACATTCTTGGATCGGAAATGACAAACTTTATGACCGATACGATTCGTGGGAAACTTGCCTCTGGCTTCCGCCGCTCCTTGGCAACGACCTTTCCAGTTCACTTTAAATTGATTGTAATAAAGAAAACTTGCAGCCACGTCGAAAGATCCATTATTTATACAGTGCATGATCAAACGATGTTCCGCCCCAGTTGCCTGCCTCTCTTTTTTGCTTTACCTAGTTTGCCTTATTTCGTGAGGAATAGAATCCGCTTACACTTCGCATTTATCGCCTAGCCACTACCTGCACCGCACGAATTCCAGAGATTTTTATAGTTACTGTCTAAGTCATCATTCTGCTGGTTTCGAGTTTGTTACAAAAGTAGACGCGTCGCTTAAATAATCCTGCATGAGTTGTTACCTGAAACGGAGCGCACGAGGTATTTAAAACCTCGTTACAATGCAAATTTTAAAGTGACCACCCTAGACAAAGCATTACTTCGCGGGAAAAGCTACAAAGGGTATCGTCATATTTTTCCAGACTTTTACAAACGCGATCTTGCAGCGAGACTTACAAAAGAAGATATTGTTCATAACTTTAACATTAGAAGAATGACTTCTGAAACTAAAGAAATTTATTTAAACGAGTCAATGCTTGATTAATTCGAACGAGAAACACTCGATAATTTCAAAGAAAAAATTCATGGAGGGAGTATTAGTAAAAAATAAGCAACAACCTGAAATTCGACGGCTCTTGTCTTTCAAACAAATTCAATTCCAGCGAAACGATGACTTAAACCCCTGCCAATTCCGCGCGGACTACATCATATTTCAGTTTCATCGAAATCCCTGCCGTGAAGTGGGAGAAACGAGCAATTTGTCGCGGAATGGCTTGAGGACCCGTGGCGTAAGTAGTAGAGGTCGATAATAGCGTCGCCGTCCGGCCCATCGCGTTCGCGGTTGCCAGAAATATGGATACAGAAGTTCTTTACAGCGGAAGGAAGTTTTAATCGGCTCGTTCGCCGGCTGGAACGAGATTTCCCCGTACGAGGAAAATCACCGGCGAAGTCGAATGGCGCGCGGGCTCGTAAGGGTTTACCTTAAATGAAGTTAGAGTTTATTGGTTTATCCGAGCAAACGGAAAGGAACTTGCGCCGAACGTGCTCAATAATCCGTGCCGCGAGATTATCCGTAAGCTGGCAGCGTTTCTTTCGGCCTGCCTCCCTATCGCCGTGGCCCCCGCTTGGAAATCAGGATGGAATTTTAACAAGTTGCGACCGGGTGCACGCGTGAGTGCTGCACCCCGGCTAGGTGTATAAAGACTTATGAAAGTCATGAGTTCCGCCTCGCTTGCCGCTTTATGTTCGCGGATAACCCGGGCTCGTTGAAACGATTGTGACAACTGTAGCTATAATACTCCGCTATTCGTCGGACAAATTCACTTTGCTTTATGAAAGTCGCCGAAGTACGTCGCCCTAATAGCTTGTTAATCAGACTATAGAACGCGCAGTCGAGAGTTCTTCGCGGATACAAAGACCCAGAATACGGTAATGTTCAATGATTTTCCATTTTGTTCAATCACGCATCATTCCAAAAAAACGGTATTTTAATTTGCGTAACTTTAACATTTGTTCGAAACACTTTTTTATCAAATTATTTTTATCACGGGTATCACGTTTAACAGCTATTTTAAAACTGGAGACAGTATCCAGGATGGAAACGTCATGGAAAATGTATAAAATGTCGTTTCAAAGCTGATCTTATATAAAACTCAACATTTTTTGCTTTTTGTTCCAGGTCAAAAATTGCAGCAGAAGTCTTTCTTTTTAGAAGAAGCTTCATTTCTTGAGCTGTGGCGCCCACCGTTTTGTACTAAGAAAATTAAAAAAAATTGTGATCATACTTGAAAGTATGTATAATAAATGCCTTGAAAGAGATTTTGTATTCCATTCATTATACTCGCATAAAAATTTCTGAAAATCAGGTCGTTTTTCCGGGTTCCAGAGTTCCATTACCTCTTAAGAATTTAATCCTTCGATCGGCAGCCTCTGGGTCCCTCAGTTCCTGAATTTTCGTGCTCCTGATTCACTCAAGCTTCGGATTCCTCAATCACTAAATTACTGGATTTCGGGCTTCTTAAATCCTTCAGCCCTCCAAATGCCGTCCCTGAATTTCTAAACAGCTGAATTCCACAGTTCCTGAATCCGTGAACACTTGATTTCGAGTGTCCCTAAGTCCCTCACCTTTTGAATACCTCAATCCCAATTCTCAAAGCCCAGTCTCTACCGCCAAAGCATCGCATATTAAGTGATTTAATATTTACTGTTTCCACCTCGGGAATCTCGATGAAATATAAGCTCAACAGAAAATCGCGCTTGTGACAGTAAGAACAGTTAGATATCTCTGCCCCAACGCCTCGCTCTGAATATTCTGCTTTGTACGCGTTCGAGAAGACTAATTTTCCTTCGAGATAACTCTGCGCCCCGGAACGACGTCTACAAGGTAGATAGAGTAAGAGGGTACGCGTAAAGGGCGCAGTTCGCTAATCTCGGTTCGTTAATGTTATTCTTCGCTCCCCGTGCCCTTCGTTTCCTCGTTTCAGGGCTGGCCGATATAAATCTTGGAATCAGGCTGCGTGGCAAATGAGCCGGAAGTTCATTAAAATCAGCGGGATAAGAGGCTATCGAGGCGCCCCGTGCTAATTGCGTATTGATAATTCTTCGCGAGCGTGGCGTGTTCGAGGGCCTTCCGCATAAATTTCTGCTCGGCCGAGACTGAAAGCTTCGGCTGCTCGCGCCGCGCCGTTTTTCAGGATCAGATTCGACGGGGATAAAATATATTCGCCGCGGAGGAGGGACAGTGATAAATCAGGCAATAAATGAAAGCCCAACGACGCGAGAGAGGCCGGACAAAAAGAAAATAGGGGAGCAGAAGGAAAGCGGAAGAAGGAGTGCGGTCTTCATTATTTCTAAAAGCGCTCCAGAGGCAGAGCCTTGTGGCTCACCAATAAGGGTGTTTTGCGGTGTGTATCAACTTCCTGCCCCCGTGGGTCGTTGCCACCAAAGGGTTCACGACGACGGATTGCCACGGAGCGTATATGCTCGTCGAAAGGGCGAAGTTCGTTATTACGCTTCCCTGTGGAAAATGTGTCTAGTAAATCTTGGATATAATTCAGAGTAGGTCACGATATTCATGAAATTCTAGAATTCATGAAGTTTTAAGTTGAAAAATACTCCGATTCAATTTCACGCAATTTCGATTGTAACAAGTTGGTCAGTTGTTGGAAAATAGCATTAATGCGCAAAAGAATATAAGTATATCTACGAATTAATTGGAGGGAGGTGAAAGCAAGCACAGACTTTTCATTTTATACAAAAAAAAATTTTTGCTTTATTTAATCTAGCACTCTTAATATTTTTAAGTCGGCGCCAGATTTCCAGAGTGCAAATGATGAGGCGGCGATATAAAAATATGGAGAGTAGTAGATTAAATGAGGAAAAATATTTTTTACTTTTTGGTGCATTTTTATTTTTTTGAAGTCGGTTTTAATTTTTTCAAATTTTTTATTACGATAAATGTCGATTTTCGATGTGCGCGGAGTTTTTACACTTTAATGTTGAAGTTGAGTGTAGAAGGGGGTATATTTGGAACATGCTATAAAAATTTCAAATCAAATTGCGTTTTGTTTGCAATTATCTATTGCAAAACTACAGTAGTATTAATAAACATTACCCAAAAGTACCAGTCCAAATTTGTATTAATCTCCTTGTAATTAATAGACAAAAATACTTAATTTTCTACCGATTTGACTGTCATTTTAAGGTATACTATTACAAGTAAGCAATAAAGAATACACAATCAAGTATCAATATAATCACATTCTTTCCACGACGAAATTTGAAGGTGTCGTTCAGTGCGAAAAACGAAAACCAATTCCGAAACAAATCGTCCACCCCTGATGAAAAATGTACTGCATAACGGGAAGTCATCAGGTCTATCAACCCAAAGTTACAATAAACGTCCTTTCGATACCGAAACTTATTTTCCATATTCGCTGATAATTATTTTAGTTGAATAAAGAAAAAAGGACAGCATGGATTGCCAAAGAAACAGCATAACCACCACTTCGTTCATTATAGAAACCGATTTCGAGGGAGCATTGTGGAAGCACGCATATCCGATTACCGCGGTATGCTCGACATCTGTTGAATGCGCGGTTGTACCTTTGTAGCATTCTGCAGAATTAGCGTTGCAAACGGCTTAAACGAAAATCGAATCGTGCCCTAGATGAAAGAAAAATTCGACCCAGTTACGAGACACCAGCATGCGAGTGCGCGTTGCCGTTCGTAATTAATTTACACAAAGTTAGTTTTTTCCAAACTCACCAAAAGACAGAAAAAATCGAAACCACTTTACTCAACTATCACCACTGCCACTTTCCCATCCAGTTCTTTCTTAACCCTACACTGCACACGTGACACCTGGCGGGGCCAGTTTTCATGAGATTGAAAAAAATTCACTAATCAAGTGAGAAAATAAATGTATTCTTACTACGATTACCCTGTAACTAACCACGAAGGTGCAGAAAAAGGAGATGATTAGGGACAATGGTAAAATAGTGGACGAGCTTACTTAGTTCCGTGTCCCTCGTCCCGTAGTGATTTGCAATCGGCTGTTGGTAGGTGAGAGATCAGTGGGAAGAGGGAAGAGTGAATCACGGCGGCAGGAAGTGACGCTTTGGAGTGAAGTTAAAGGAAACGACAATGGTGTGTTCTTCACCGCAGGAGTGACAGGACTTGCCACTTTAGCCAGGGGATAAATAAGTGCCATTTAAATGTGATATCCAGAGAGATTGGGGGAAAGAGCCGTGAGGTTGGAAACACAGAATCCGATACGTACATACGTACTCCGCGCGCCGATACACCGCTCTGTACTTAACGTTTACTAACTATTCAACGCTCGATGCAGAACTGCTGCCTGTCATTCCCACGAGTTCCCCGTCGCGCGTCGTCACCGACGCCACTCTCCGCAGTGCGGATTCTTTGCGACTGGGGATAAATAATGTGTGTAACCTGGCGGTAAGAATGGAATAATTTTCAAGTGCCTGTGATAAACTGTTGTATCGTTGTTGTGTAAGGGCTCGTTCTTACATTACGTAAGGGTAGTTTTGACGATTTGGTACTCCCCTCCTCAAATATAAGAATTCGTATGATTTTACATTCCAACCATTGCATTTTTCAGTTATTAAAATTCTATTAAAACTTTATATAATTCATTTATCTCAGTTTCGTGTGTTCGGCGAAATATCGTTTTTTAGACTACTCGTATTGAAAATTAGGTTAAAACAATTAAATAAGGTGCTACCTAACGCCTCCCTCCCAAAAGCCTTGCGTAATTTAAGGACAACCCCTAATGAGAACTGGAACGGTCGTATAATGAAACTTGTAGGTGTCACTGCTGAGAGAACTGAACATTAGGATGAATTGTTAGATTTTAATTAGAGTAGAGTGGAGGAAAGTGAAGTGGAGTGGAGCTATTACGACCAATTGCATTAATTTTGACAACGACGAACCATATCACCTAGTAAACTAATCATTCCAGCATCTCAAACTAACTCAAGTCGTTTGGACCAATTTTAAAAAAGTTATTCTGTTCTAAAGGGTGTCCGAATACTTTTGTGGCCCCCTGTAGTTCTTCCAAGAATGTTTCAGAATAACTGAATTGTTCCTGTTGAAATATAGGTCTCAATTTCCCATTAAAAATGTAGAAATGGCTTTGACGTTCTGATAAACACAGTGAAGTGTCAAGACTTCTCAAGGACACGTTAACGAAGGCAACAGAAGTTCCAGCTTAGTTACATCACAGCAGAATATATGACCCACAGCAGTTCTAGCGTCATAGGCATCTATAAATAATCAATACCTGGTTCCCCTTTTTTTTTTACTGAAATATTAGCTTTCCCCTGCGAACGCGCCGAGCTGTAATAAACCGAAGACACGCGATATTCCTCGGTGTTGAGGGACGTTATTAGTTTTCACGGGCGTCCGATAAGAAGAAGGAAACGGTACATTACACGGCTGAATCTTTCATTCTTCAAGGCGTTCGTCACCCTTCCTCTGCCCGCCGGTTTTATCTCGCGCGCGGCGGGAGGGGCGCGAAACAGGCGAGGTGCCGCGGAAAAGGAAATTATTTTATTTCGCGCTTCGGAATATCACCCCCAGGGCTCATTCATATTCATGCCGACGCCTGGCCACTTCGTCTCCGAAATGCGACTTACCGCGATCCCGTGTTGGTTACTTGAAGATTCAAGCACGGCCCCTCTCTGTCTACTCGGACTAATTCCATCCCTTATCCCCTTATCACTCTCTTCCCTCATCTTTGATTGCTCAAACCCCTTCGCAAATGCGACCGGGCCGGTGTAATGGACACGATATCGAGAGATCCATCGCGTCGCTCGTCGGAACGCTTTCAGAATTCAAACAAGCGAATTTACACAGCTGACATGTCAATAAAGTATCAATTGTACCGCGATCCTCGATTTATCGTCCGGTCGCTACCTCGTTTTATTTATTTTGCCGGCCAGAAATACGTAAACCACCCTGGACGCTGCTCGACTCGCTGCGAAATTATTAACAAACTGCTATAATTTTTAGAACGAAACGAGCAAATTATGATTAAATGTAAAATGCGATTTATAATAAAGCTGGAATAAGTTTGTTTTAGGTTTACAGTAACATCTCTCTCTCTATATAGATAAACAAAGGTTTAATGATTAAAATAATTGTCTGGAGTTGTAGTTCTCTTTTAGAGGAATAGGGGTTGTTTGCGATAGTGTAGCACCACGGTTGTTATTTTGGATATATTCACTTGGCAGAGAAAGCAGTAGTTACATATAAAAGCTACACATAAAATTTTCTGTGCTCCTATACTGTTCACTTCTCGCTAACTACAAAAAAAAATAAAGAATGGGAACACCAAAATTCTCACATTCATCGAGTAATATTAAAATCCAAATACTCAAATTACTTTAATATCTAATCTATTATATAAACTCTAATACTCACTCGAAGAAACTCTATTAACCTTGGAAACTTGCAAATTATAATCCGACAAATAATTATTCCCCAATTCCCATATTTCTCCTGTACTTTTATCGAATATATTTCCTCCTCCTATGCAATTACATTTTCATACATTCAAAGGCAAATGTGATATTAAAATATACGCATACTACAAAATGCTGGACCCTGTTACTATACGATTGATTCACGGCTGAACGGAGTAATCCCCACGCAAACGTCAGACCTGACAATCGGTATGCTCCTATAAAATTAGCGTCCAATGTTGCTTGGACCACGAGGGTCGGCTAGCGATGTGGAACTACAGCAGCCAGTCTTGTCACGGACAGGGAATAACTCATCAGATAATGTCATCTTCCAAGCTTATCTAAACATGTAATGTTTCCATATCGTCTGATGCAGGCGGACGGTTCACTGATTAACACGCTAACGGTCCATAAGTATTACATTATTCATCCCCCTCCTGACACCGCCGCCACAACGGTAACGGCTATTAATTAACAGCTCTGCGTATAATCAGTTCGTGATGTTGACAGGGGTTAATTAGAATTTTTCGAGAGTCACGCTGCCGGGCAAAAGTTTTACCTTCTTATTGCTTTAAAAACCGTATCGCGCGTCACGATCGATGAACGTGGACAAAATGTTTTTAGCTATCTGCTGTTAGCCTTTTTGCTTCGGCTCTGTGTATTCTCCAACTGATGCACACTTCCGTGAAAGCTTTCGGATTGTATATCTGATCTTTTGTGATGGCAGGCACGTCGATGCAACATTTTCTGTCGTCGGGAAGAGAATAGTTTTTAAAATGGTGCTCCCGCGTTACGAATACCGTGTATATACGGCGCCATTGTCCGTAGTTGATGATATATTAAAATTTGAATAGCTTGACGAAGGCAGCGTGTGCAGAGAGTCGGGGCAATTTTTGCAATTAGAATGGGAACGGGCCGAACTGACTTTACGCTATTCTTCTGTTCTCTGGCTATTAATTAAAAGCGCAATTGAAGTCAGACACAGACGAGGACTAATTAAAATTTATTTTTTCCGAAATTATATCGCGAGCAAGTTTCGCGCTCTTCAGTTTAGAATCTAGGTTACGCGCCCGATCGATGCTTCAAATGAAATATGCTTCGCAATCGAACTTCGTTTTTGCAATTTAAATATGGACCCTGCCTCTCTATCGCGAGACCGTTTAAACAGTTTTCGAACGGCGGAACTGGCGTTTATATTATAAACAAGCACACGTGATTTCTTGCATAATACGTGCCGCTTTCGTAATTAGAATACTACAGTGACTCCTGTTTACTCGGCTCAACGCATCACCTTTCCATTCTGCCACTCAGAAACGTCATTTTATTCCCTTCAATTTAATACGTGCACCTTTATAGGTGTGCAGCTTATAATTTGTATTTTACAATTTATTATTTACGTTGAACTGTGTAAGTGTAAGTCGGTACAAGTAGATTCACATTCGTATTAATATTTGAAGGATTAAATGTAGATAACAGAAGAGAAAATAAATGTTAAATGATATTAAAATTTATTTAGGAGTTTTTAGAAGGATTTATTTCTAATAAAATATGAGTGATAAAAACTGAGTGTCTATAGTATATTGTTGTATAAAAACTTTCTATCTTTTTGTCATCTTGATTCGCTCGAAATTACTGTAGAATGTCGACAACTGGAAATTGTTTATCCGAAGGGAATGCAAAAAGTACTTTACCATTCTGCGACCAAGGTTTCAAGGCAACTGTAGCTTGGGAATCCCACTTTCTGCGCGCGCAATTTAAACGGGACAGGACACGAGAGAAACACGAGCAATCTCGGGCACCGAAGCTGTGCAATCCTCTTAGTTTTGCCACTTTACATGCAGTTTCTTTACATTCGCGTGAAACGTCCTCGCTTTTAACCGCGGTGAAAGAAATTTCTTCGCTTTATATTGTTTCAATTAAAGAAACACACTTTCGGTCTTCAATGAGCAAATTGTAACACTTGCGAGCAATAATAATAATAAATACCTACTACTAATTATTGTAGAATTAAATGTTTACTATAACGCCGTCACAATTTGTTAGGTTCACTGACTAGTAGCTTTTAAATGTTTACTAAAGAACTTCAACAAAAGCAAATTTCAATTCACTGTCAGAAAGCTTTATTTCTTTATTTTACGAAAAACGACTTACAAAGTATATTTTTAGATAACAATAACACTTTGTGAGAGCACGTCCCCCCTCTCCAAATTCAGACTATCAAGAGATTGGAAGTGCTAGTGAAGAAGTATGGGAGTCTGAAAATGTGAAAAATTGAAAAAAAGAAAACGAAATCGGCTACGACGAGTACCGACTTTTTTCGTTCACTTAGAATAATTTTTTCTTTTTGTTTCAGATGAAAAACAGCGAGGATGTGATGGTTACTATAGACACCTTTTCTGAAAAAAAATTGTACGGAAACAGCTAATACGCAGCTTCCTCTCCGAATGTTTTAATGAAAACTTCACAGTTTGACAAAAGTACAGCCTTTCTAATATATATAATGTTTCTTTGATAAAAACCCTTCTCCACTGAAAAGAAATTCTTCAAATTCATCCTACTTTTTCGCCTCCTAGGTGTATGTTACCCCTTAATAAAATCACACTATATTTGTGACACACTAATATTTAGAATAATTGATAAATAAATATTTAATTTTCGTAGCTTTTCGCAGCCTCTCTCTCACACACACACTTTTCCACCTCTCTCTTTTCTCTCTATATTATTTGAAAATATCACCAACTTAAACCTAAATAGTCCTAACTCTAACCATTACTAATAAGAGCAACTCTATTACACAGCGTACAATCTACTAGAAATAACCCCACAGAGACATCCACCGTAACTACTATATTAATACTATTAAACCCGAAAGGAAGAGACATGACAGCGAATAAGAATTGGAAGCTTACCATACTAATTTCTATCCACTTAAAATAACATTCCACGCAACGTGGCTGAAACTCTTTCCACTTTATCGCCGCTCGGGCCATTCGTTTCTCCCCTAATTGCGCCATCTAAACTTAAATTATCTCCCGGAGGAATCGAATTTTGTTCGACCAGGGGCCCTTTTCCCGTAGGTCGCGCGGAAAATTCAAGATTCCGTAGACCTGGACCGTTTCAATTACCCGCGACGGCGGATCGTGGGGAATCTGATTTTACGGTAACGCGGGCCCATGATAAAATCATTAAACCAGTGGCCGGCAATCGTAAAGGATTCGGAATCACGAGTAACTGGTGGCGGGGCCAGCGCCATCCGCGGAATTCACTCCGGAATCAAGCCAGAGCCCATTATCAGAGGAGAGGGAAGGTAGAAAATGTCGGCTTAACGCGGAATATATGAACCCCTGTACGCTCCCCCGAGCGGAATTGGTCATATCGTAGGATTTCTCGTGCAGCAATGCCGTTGATTAGTCGCTGGTGGCTGGCGAGGGGGGTGGGCCGCGAGGGTAGAAAGAACCGGCACGAGATGCTCCGTTTCTGAACGGGTAGGGAGGTAGCTGGTAGGAGGAAATGCGTGACGAATAATGGAGCGTGGCGAGGAGACGAGTAAGTGGTACGAACTCCTCCTGGGAAAGGATGGAAGAATTCAAGGAGGATGAGTCTGTCTTGCAGGAAACGTATGATTGACGTGGCTGCTGCTTTCGAGCTGCTGCGCCGCCTTCCAATTCGTAACGATTACTGACGGCCTCGAGACACCGCGAATCAGTTTAAATGATATTTGATGTTGGGAGAAAATCGTGGGACAGGAGGAACGTGAAAGGGGGCACGCTGACGAAACACGGGGAGAGAGGCAGAATTATTAAGTTTTCCAGGGAAGGTGACTGTATGTTTTGGATTCCGGTGTGAGCTGAAAGGACTTTTACTGTTATTTATTATTTCGTGTGGCGTAATTCTTTTGTTTCTTCAAATGGGGGAGTTCGAAAAGTCATTAAATTGTTTTGGAAAATGCACTTATGTCAATTATTTTTTGATGATTTCATTCAGATTTTTAATTTCCTTTTAGTCTTTCTTTGTTCATTGGTAACATAGTATAGATGTCGAAGGAATTATTCAACGCATATATGTGTTATATTGCTATATTTAATTTATCCAATGACCAGTAAAAAATAGCGAATTAAGGGTAAAAATTTCAGGGTATTTTTCGCAATTTACCGGTATTACAATCCCGAGCAATCTCGCAGGACAACATGCGCGTATATAGATAATCGAAGAGGGGCCGGAGGAAAAGAAGAAACGGTAACGGTATCGATCTACCGAAGAATCGTCACGCATTGGGGCTGCTCGTTTATTGTGTCTCAGGTCTCCTGGGACAAAAGGGCATTCAGCTAATTGTGGGAGCCAGACAAGAGGGATGGAAACGTTGAGATTGAAGAAAACGAGCGACAGCGATGGAATTCCATCCGATTTCTATGTCACGGATGATGTATTTTCGTTCAGCAGCAAGAAACGATTGCCTCGGCAGCAGTTCGGCCGCATCTCGCCTGATTTTTCTACGATCATTGATCAGCGAGCGCCAGGAAAATGTTTACGACGGGATATTGAGATGAACGTTGCCTTTCATATTCGATCGGTTGCAGCGCGATACCGTCTGAATTTCGATACGATGCTACAGCTCAGTGGTTCGATAAACAGTCCGCGACCAAAAAGCATCGAACAGACATTTTAAATAAATCCGGCGGAAATGTCGATGGAGTCGCTGTCGAACGATTGATTTTACCGAATTTAACTTCCACAAGCGACAAACTGATCCCGATTTTACGCAACACTGTCCCCAATCGGTTCTCCTTTCTGGTTCAGTAGTTTAAAAATTGTAGCACCGTGCCTGTGTCCTCCATAACTCGATTAACTGCAAAATGACTAGAATTACTAACGATGCTAGTGATTTTATTTTCATACAAAACTCAGTTTGCTGAAGAATATGGATGTGAATTGTCAAACTTAAAATTAGAACGACGATGTTTTTGATGAAAATATTGTTACATGTTGTACGTGAATAATGGATTGAAGATTCACAAAATTTGATAACAGGATTTCGAAATGGAAGTGTTTAATGAAATTACTGTGTGAAACTTAGAATTAGTAGAATATTAGTTAAAGTTAGATACGTGTAAATTCTGAAAAGTATCGTCGATCTATGGATTTGAAATTTAATGTATTTAAAATGAAAATAGTATGTTTGGTACTAACGCTATTTCTAGTTTGAAATTTAGTTATTTTTAGAAATTTGAGCTATATGCTTTCGCTGTATGTATTTCGTGCTGTTTTCCTAAAAATTAAATTACCGTTGTTAAAATTGCTATTGAATAATTGTAAAGAATTCAATCCTGTCAGATTAAATTTTCGCTGATTTGAAACTGAAATCATATCGAATTTTGTATCAGACTCAAAACTTACGTATACATTCATGATATGGTTTCACAAAAACTTGTTCAATTATAAGCAACAGGTACTCCCAGACTCCTTCGCCGTAATGAATAAACAAATATCAACTTCGACCGTGTGATTTCATGTTAATTAAACAAATTGCTAAATACTCGCTTCATTTGAAAATTAATTTCTCGTTGGTGTCGCTATAGCATACCGTTGAATTAATTATTACGAGATATTCAAATTGGAATATAATATTGTTGTCCAGTGAACGAACACTAGACAAATAAAATAAAACTGCCATTCATATTTAATATTTCACCCCGAAAATTTTTATCTTAAACCAAGCAATCCAATTTCCCTTTATTCAACTACCAACCCATCGTTCAAAAGAGTATTACCCACCTTCCCAATAAATTTTAAACCCCAATCTCATAATCCCACAGGCTAATACCTCCAAGTCACCTAAAAGCTCGCCAAAATATCCACGACAATTCGCCAACTGTCACGAAAAATTCCCAGTCGATCGGATTCAATAATACCAGTAACGACGGGTAATTTTCATTTATCAGCATCTGCTATTGAAATCTTCCGCGGCGGACAAACTGCATCCGGCAATATCAATAAATGGTTACTCGATATCGGGGTCGTAAAAATTCAGCGTCCGATGCAATTTTCGCGAGGATTATACCCCTTCGCGAATCAATTAAATATAGTTATCCGCGGACGAAACGGTGGGGGTGTGTTTTTTTTTCCACGGGATGATACCGTGCCCGCGCAGAAGGACGGGATCGAGGCGGACGAGAGCGAAGCGCGAGGGCAGTCACTTTAAAATGGTGCCGGTGTGCAGAATTGTACGCGAAACGGTCCATTTCACTGCGCCCGGCTGTACACTGGTACAGTCGTTAACGCAATGCGAAAACATGGTCGTTTCCTAGTTTATTTCGGCTTTTAACGGAAACAGCAACAGCAACAGCAATAATGCCGGCCGTTCTGACAGACGTTCACCGCACCGCGACCGTGTGATTTTCAGCATCGAGAGCAGCAAAAACTGGGAGAGGGGGGGGGTGGGGCTCTCTATCACGCTAATCCCCTGAGATTTTGCGGCTCTCGCTACTGATTTCAAGCTGGATTATGGCCAGCGCTGAATGATCACTCGCCCTCCTCGTTACGAGCGGGGATATTAGTTTCTCACTCTCCGCGGCAAGGGTCTCTCTTATTTTGCTTAATAATGCACGTAATTACATGGGTATCTTGTCATTGATTGTGGTTAGTTTAGGTACCTATAGTGACGGTTTGGAGTTTAAAGAGCCAGTGTTGTTTGTTGACTGTGGAGTTAGACAGTTTCCTATTGTTTAGGGATTACGTGGATCTGGATGTCTACAGTAAAATATTTTATTGTTGTCTTTGCAACAAAGCATTCCTTCTAGTTATTCGAATAATTTATCATTATTTATTCGAATAATTTGTTCCAACAACGATTGTAAAATAATTATAATAATAATACTAATAATTGATGGTTGTTTTCGTTTCAAAATTTAAATATTTTCCAAAGATTGATAAAGTTCCAAATTTATCGTTTCAAAAACAAATAATTGTAAAGGCCAATACGAAAAGAATTTCACGACAGAGTGTGAAACAACATTTTCATGTTCAGATTCTTAATCAATAAAATTCGAAATTCGATCACTCCGAATATTCGAATACTCCCAATTATTCTAATAATGTTCAAATACTCCTAATTATCGAATATGAATAGCAATCGGAGGTGGATACGTAAAAATCTCTCCTTGCTAGTGGAATGCCAATCTTGTAAAATCTTCAAGGGTGATTTCCATATAAAGCATAACAAATGCAATATCTTTTATTTCTATTCCTATCACATAATTCAAAGGTCCATTTACTTTGAAGTATTATACACAAATAGATACACACTAAAGTTTCAATAAATCCATATCTAATTCTCGAACTTCTTTAGTTTCAAAAGCTAATTGACAATACTAAATGCACGATGATAAAACAAGGATGAAACCACCCGTTACAGACATTGGTATCATTCAGAAAGTTTTCTGTTAAATTGCACTGTTTAAATAAAATTGTAGCACGAGTGAGCTCTAGTCAGATTGAATTTCTCCTCCGTATATTCTAGCCCGATCGATCTCGTTTATGAGTAGTAACGTAGATAACAAGCAACAACTCACTGTTCTTGTAACTCTCCGCCATCGATGCATACTGCGTCCCGTGATGGTGGCCCGATATCTGCCCCAATATTTCCAGATTCCTCGATTGCCGTCCTGAAAAAGGCACAAAGGAACAGGGACGTTAACGACCAAGCCACGATGAATCATAGCGGTAAATTAGGTGCTCTGCCAGATAAAAGGATGCTTTCGATGGTTCCGCCATCTTTGTCGTTCCCCCCTTTCTATCTCGGCAGAAGATTTCCAGCTGAAATTCCGCGGATGATTTAAATGAATCTTTATTTCGCTAAAGAGCCACTAATGAGGCAGACCGATATTTTTGATGAAGAATGAAGATCTCCGAGTACCTTCTTGCAACCATTTCGTGGTAATACTTTTTCTGTGACAACAGCAAAGAATTTGTCGGATATTAAGCAACGAGCCCCGCAGTTGATTAAAATAACCGATTGCCAGATCTGTAGTTGTTTGTAATGAAGAAGTTAGTACTACTTAGTAGTGCAGATGTAACGAAAATATCTGCTGTCGACTATGAATTGACTATAGTACATTTTTTATTTAAAATGGCACCCTTAAAAAGCTAAGGGAAGTTGTTAAAAGTGTTACGGTACAATCTCATCCCTATTCATCGGAATTATACAGATTCCCAATCGATACAAATTTTTTTTCTTCTGGCGATGCATTTAAATTTTCATTTTTAATTCAGAACAGATCAAATTCATATAATTATTATGATAGACCACAATTTCGTTTATTTTTACTCTCTCAGTTCTTAATATTACATGAAAATAAACTAGAACACGAGTTGCTGTCAATTACGCATGAAAAAGGTGTCAGATGAATAAGTCACATAGTTATATAAACGCCACAGTAACCACGTTCCATTTTCGAAATTCTGCGGAGTAAAAATTTTATGTTCATTCAGAGCTGTCAGTCGTAGCAGAAATTAAACTTTACGTTTCGAAACGCAACGTCAAAAATAAGCGAAATACAAGACTCATTAACTCTGCGCCTTCAGAAGTTCAAGTATCCCAGTTGATTTAAAGCATAATAACTGCCACAGCTCGCGCCTTCGTTTTAAACGCATTGAACTAAATAAAGCGTAGTCTTCAAATCTTCCCTCCCGCATAAAATGAACGCCACTGTCCCATGTTTAAACTTAAAATTTTTTATTTAGTCCGCTTATCTAGTCTTATTTTCAGATGCACTTAGCATCTTCCGCATTGATAAGCAATGTGTTTCATTATTATACAATTGTTTTTAAAATATGTATAAGTTTTCAAACAATGGTTCCTTTAAAGGCGGTAACGACTAGGACATGGTTTTAGGTATTGTGTTTCGTAAAATTGAAATATGAATTTTGAGCGTTCTGTAGGCTACAGTTAAATAAAAATGAAACGTATGTACACTAAAGTGTTGAAGATTTAATATAAACGATGAAGCGACGAAATTCCTCTTCCCGAAAACGGTTTAAGGAGATTTAAAGGGCAATTCCTATTTCGCGAAGTTACATTTGAATCAATAAGGACAAGATTATAACTCCCCAATGGAAAAACTTTCTTCTTAATCACTTTCGTCTATGTGTCGGTAATTAGCAAACTTTGCCGCCTTGCATTATCATTTATCTCTGTCCCATTAATTCATAATTACGAAATATTACCGAAGTCAGTCTTACGTATATTATCTTTGCGAATTCAGCAGCTTCTCAAATTATTCAGTGTGACGAAACAATCTTATTAGAAAGTGTATTAGAAGCTGCATTAGATCCGACTCACGTTACTTGATTAAATCTCTTGAATTGCATCGCGCGACATAAAATTTGTGTCGAATTTGTTAAACAGAATCGATCTCAATAATATTATATTTGAGTGAAGAAGTTCGCTTGGGACTGAATAAATAAGTTAATTGATTAAGCATGGAGTAAATGAACTAAATTAACCAGGAATCCCAGGTCTGAGGCGCGGGTTAAGCAGTTTAGGATTGCATCAGTAAATTAATTAATTATGCCTGCGCTAAATAAGTTAGCCTTGATGGATGTGAGTGACATGTACATAGCTCATGCAAGTTAAATACGTATTAGGTAATTAGGTGTCGTGTAGGTCATATCTGAGTATATACCCACATATGCAGGTACCTTAAACATTAACTATCCTTAATTGAAATTAAATTTTCTTATGAAACGATATTAAAAAATATGCTCTTAATTACTGTTACATAAACTTATTACACATAAAGGTAGTGGAATATGCTTCTTTCTATACCCTACAACAAAGGAAATTTGAATGGATACTCTTGACAGAATATCGAAAAGAAGCTATAGATAAAAAACGTCCCTTTATTCACAGAATAAAAAAAACTGTAAGCTCAGCGATTATATTGCACCACTGAAGTTAATACCCTGTTTCATCCTTTATCCCCGTGTCTAGCACCACTCGTACGTTTGATTTTCATACACAAGCGTGCATCGATATTCATACGTTCAAAGTTCTGGTGCAAATTCCACGGGCTGGTTGGATGACGCACCATGTATTCATGGTTTTCGGATTCGGTCGCGTCCGGATCACCGAATTTATACAACAGGCCGTCGAGGATGTTGCTCGCATTGGAAAACATTTCGAAACCCAAACTATTCGAAAACACCGTTGTTGGTTAATCAATGCCTGACTAATTCGCGAAAATATAAATAACTCCCAATCACCCGAAGCAGGCCGAGCTCGAAATAATTCAGTGCGAATGCAATGCAGTAATGGTGTTATTTGTTTTCCATAAATAGATATCGAAGCACAGATCTTCTCCTGCTTTTGCGGGTCTGTGTAACTGTATACCGGTTATATGAAACGTGGCTTTAATATTTCAGCCGAATTTTCGAGTGGCGGAATCGATGAGAAAGCTATACGCAAAATATGAAAAACTGTATAACTGCAAAATACCGAAGAATTAAGGTTCCACATTTAACGTGTAATTTATGTGCATCTGAAATGAAATAATTTTCAGAGCATAATAAACTTCGCCCGAGATAGAATAATGTCACCATAAATGGAATTGAAGAACTGATTCACTAAACAATATATGAAATTCAATCTTCTATTTACAAATTTCCGATGTACATGATAATTATATGGATGGGCATGGAACATTAGAAATATTTTCAAATGCATTCATTTGTTCATTAAGAAAAATAGAAACTGAGAAAACGTATTATTGTACCCCATTTGATATATAATTAAATAAAACAGTTAGTAGATTGTACCTTAACAACAGACACAGTGTGATGCCTGGGCCTCCCTGAATAATAAATTTAACAAATTATCAAACAGTAGCCTAAAGTACACGGCGTTGCTTGGGTAAAACTTCGATTGTCACGGAATGTGAAGAGGGTGAAATAAGGGGGAGGAGTAGTCTACATTTTCCGCAGGGTTCTAGAGAATAATTATGCAAAATTTGTTCCAGATCGGTTAAAAACATCGGGATAAAAAGTACCCCATATATTATTCGTGATTCTAGCCTACGTATATATCAAATTTCAGAAAGATCCATTGCGGAGTTGCGACATGATTGAGTAACAAACATCCAACCACACTTTCGCATTTATTATATTAGTAGGATAAATGTAAATGTATAAATTAAAATATTACCATTATAAGTTAAATTTTCATAATTTCTATAATCTATAACCCACTTAAACCACCCCTAAACATAAGAATATATTTTCCAAAAATTTTCCATAGTGTTTTTAAAAAAATATTAATTCTTTTTTAACTTTCAAGCTCCACATTAATCTTCATCCCCACAAGCCTGCACACGGAACCAATGCGTAACCATTCAATTTAACTATAAAAATTACTAGAAGCCTGTCGAGTTGAATGGAATATAATCCACAACAACGGCCACGATGTTATCCCCATTGCGATTTTTCCATTGAGCGCAATTTCCATCAGAGGCACGTCGCTCGCCGTAACTTTTGCGAAAATTCGAAAAATTCGAAACAGCTCGGGAAGGGGTGGAAGGAAACAATGGCACTCGCGTTTACCAGGGCAGCCCACGGTGGCCGTATTTTCGAAGGCGCCTTTGTGCTCTTCGCTTTCAAATTTTCAGCCGTGCCTGAACTTGGGTAACTGAATTCTATTGGTCGCCCTCGAGCCGTGCCCCAATTCACCCCGTGCCGCCCTCTTAAAGAAAGCTTTCATTGTTGGAATTCGACTACCAACTATATTTCCTCTTCTTTCCGCCTGTTCTCCAGCTTCGCCTGTTACCCAAGTGGCTGCGTTCATCGCCCCTCCGCCGGGGGTAGGGCCAGCCGTTTTGCTTCGGCCGAGGCGTTTGTTTAGGACGCGGTCTCATCATGAAACGATAATATCACGGCCGGCTGGGGAACGATTAATGGAGCAATCTCGGCCGTGACTGATGCTGTACGCAATCGCGAAACAGCTTCTGGCTTTTCATCGGGATACGTATGCATGTACTACGTCGTGGCGCGAAATTACTCGGCTTACCTATACGGAGCGTCCAATCTATTCAACGCTGCGAATTTACTTTACGGTTTATTGCTTGGGTGTTTAGAGCAAAACCGCCCATGTCGTTCCTCTCGATTGCGTCAAAGCAGATGTGCATGTTCTAAAATGTAGGTAGAGCGTTTGTGCTCGAACACAGGAATATGCTGTTTATGCGAGCGAAATCGATCACGTGTATTATAGAAACGATTGCCAAACAGTATCATGCCTTTGGGAACGCGCGTGTGTGCATTGGTATGCCGAGATATAGTGAAGTTTGTCGGGGGAGGCGAAAGAAAGGGACGGGGAATAAAGGTGTTTATTTTAAGGGTACACTCTCGTGTAATCTCAACAAAATATAGGATTTTTTTAAAGACTGTAACAGATAAGGTATATAGTATCTTTGGTATTGATTTATATATATTTTAAGATGATAGGTAAAGAACCTTTTTTATTCTTTTTTCTCCGATGAAATGTTGAATAAATAGCTATAACTCTGACGGTGATAAAAACACGGTGTACATAATATTTCAAGATAGACTCATCTGAAATAAAAATCAAAAGTTTTTTGTAAATGTATGTATTTAAAATTCTTGAAAAAGTTTCTATCATATATTTTTTATATAAAATTCTAGATCAGTATTTAGGATGCATCATATGTTCGATTTTTCCGTACCTGGTGCTCGATTAAGAGTAATGGAACTATGTTCTCTGTCGTTGGTTTTATAGAGTTCTGGAAAAAGCAAGTCGTTGGGCGTGACTGTATTAGAAAGGGTATACAATAACGTAAGGGTGGCTATCGACGGCTGTCACGGCGTATATTTATTATAAAGCCATGGGTCACATGGGACCAACATCGATTTGTCTTTACTCGCAAATTCGTATCGGGAGGCGGACCTGGCTGGATCTATCTATCAACGGTGGAGAAGCATGGGAAAAGGTGTGTTCCCGAAAAAACGAGTACGACGCGCGGAAGAGCGATGACGTGGTTGAAAAATCGATGTATCTTGTTAAATCGCTATTACAGTTTTTCAGTTTCGCGAATTTCATAGCGGATATTGGACAATCTTCCGTAGGTACGTACTATCTACGTGTAAGTGGAAAATCATACCATTCGACAGGTGCGATTAGCTCCCTTCGAAATTCAATTATTATTGTTCAATAGCAATCACCATATCACGCTATGTGTATTATGACCCTAGATCGGAATCACAAACCTGAGGTGGCAATTTGAAAATAGAAACCAGAGCAACCCTTTGGTACTTGGAATAATTTTATCAGTAGGAAAGTATAGCTTGGTTCGAAATATTCTACTATATATTTTTTAAAAAAAGGTAGTACATCGTTGTATATGATTTTACTTATAGTCACCTTAGAATTCACTGTCTATAAGCAGACTTCCATAAGAGAAGCCCCTACGTTGACGTACTAAATATAAAATGAAGGACTTCAGCAAGTTTCACTTTAAGACAGCCCTTAAATCGAGGACGAGTTTTAAAAAATTCACCTCCAATATTAAGCCAATGTTGTCGCAGTAGGAATTTTCTATCTATAAGCGAAGGCAAAGGGGAAATGCTTGAAGCGATTCTTGTAATTCGTACGCGTTCTCTCAATATTAATTCAGGTGGCATAATCAGAATCGCAGCTTGCTTAAGATAATTTCGCAACATTGTTTATTCACTTTGTCTCGCTGAATGGCTCATAACCACATGTAAATTCCCAGTGGAACGTGGGTCCCCTGCTGGTGCTATGAAGTTGCGCGAGGAAGCTACGACGCCTAATACAGCTTTATATACCCGGTGGGGCATTTTATCCAAGTTGCTTCGCTCTGGTCTGTCGCCACTTTTCCGATAGGCCGTTTAACTAATTCAGTCGTCACTGGCTCCGGAAACCGTGGCAAAATTCAGAGGGAATTAAAAAGGGAAAAGTCTGTGGGCTCACGGGGCGTCTGATATAGTTCCACCCTTGCGTTCGTAGATTATCGTGGGAAGCATCGATTTCGCTACCGAAAATTGTCAAGTCGCTGGACTAAAACTTTAAAGCTGAAAGGACACGAAAAGGATGTCACGACATCGACTTTTTATTCATCGCAGAAGAAAATATACCTTTGGCAACTTTTCGAGGCCATTGGAGCCCATTTCGCCAAAACGTGTACAGATAAGATGCAATGCCATTTCTACACGTGCAGCAAACTTAGGAGGTCATTCTACTTTGCTCGGTCGAAAAATTAAGCTGTTTGTAAAGTTTTATCCTCACTGAATACAACATATAATTAAATAAATCGTATGCACGTGGAAACGCGGCTTTACTTCAAAGTATTCCTGTTCATTTGTGCGCAAAAGCCGTGTGAGATTTCATTTACGCGAAGAGCGGTCGTACAACAATAATTGTTAGAAACTTCCGATTACAAATTGGAAAGCGAAAGTGGGCGGAGCCGCACGAGCAGAGCTGAAGTCTGCTCTAATTGAATTAATCGTGTTGGGTGCAATTTTACTCGTGATTCATCAGTGAAATTACATCGGAGTGCATCGCGATTTACGTGCCGCTCCTATCGGAGGGATTGCGCTGTTGCGGTTCGAGATCTTCACCGACTTATCGATTTTAATTGTGAACGATGGTTGCTCGTGCTCGCTGCTAATTTATTTAATTCCTTTATGGGGATAAGTGGGAAAGAATTGCGATTTAACTGAAGTAGGAGACCAAGGTACAACTGCACCTGCGTTCCTCTACCGCACGGGCAAATTAGAAAGGAAGGAAGCGACGGTGAGAAGATTTCTAAAGAGATCTGGATTACTAGATTTCTAGAAGAGCAAAGGGGCAAATAGAGCACAGCAAAAACTGAAATCCTCTCGGCGAAATGCATACGAATTTCGAGGCAGCAGCGTTAATGTACCCGGTTTAAGTTAAGGAATCGTTTCGTGTATTTTAATTTTGAAATAAACGGAACGAAATGAAATATCATTAAAAGTAGCTTAAAATTGTGTGCACATGTTACAGTGAAAATTAAACTGCATTGCTGTTTGAATCCAATATAGGCACTTCATTTAAATCTATTCTTATCAAATTTCTTTGATGAACAAAAATCATTTAGGTAGATCTCTTAACCACAATTTTTCATTTCATTAAAGATTTGAAAACTGTATTAAATTCATATGTACTCTCAAAATTTGACAATTTCATGAGAATTGCATATAATTTCATAAAAAGGTGTATTGACTTTTGTTTAAAATATAGTGTAACTTACATCACTTATTTTTCACACTATTCTTGCAATTATGCCAAATAATATAATTGTCTATTAACGAAGAAAGTACCTAAAAATATCAAACTTCCTGAAGCGTGATATAATATATATATCTTCAGGAAGTTTGATATATATCTAATCTCGCAAAATGCACCTGATTTCCATAAAACGTTATAACCCCTCCATTTACCCTAACAGATTCTTAATTTCACCATTCACGCCTCTAAAAATCGTGCACAAAAGACAGTAACCACTTATTACACCGTCCTTTCATTGCGCCCGCAATTTCACGCGAATAATATTCCAGCCCCGGAGTGCCGGGGCGGTTTTTCATTCCCGCCAACTCAATCGTCCGGCCAGTCCTTCTGTTTTAATTTTAATTAATACCCCCGGTTCGAATAGCAGCAGATAAGTCAAAGTCGCGCCGCGGCGGAGATACATGGGCCGCGAGGGGCCAAGGATATTACAGAAACTTGCAGGCGCATAAATTTAATTTTACGCTCAGCCGTGTTAATCCTTCTCTCTTTATACACCGCGAGTCTTCTTAGCCGGTGTAAGCCCACCTGGAACTGCGAGTGGCGAGACTGCGACTCGGTGTGTCGTCCGAAGACACGGTGGAAGAAAAGGGGACTAGAGGTCGGCGAATAAAACGGTCACTTCCAAGGCGTGGGCAAGTGGAAAAAATGTGAAAAAATTCGATCCTGACACTATGTACACTGGTGACCACGCGGAACTGGCAATTGCGCAGCAAATTAATTGAAGAGAGAAGAGGTGCGAAAATGGTTATACCTTGTCTTAAATATTGCCCCCTATTTACCAGCGTACATCATTACAGCCACTACGATCGTCCAGCTACCAGCAGCTTCCGCTCTCTTCCTCCAACTTCTCCCCCTTCTTCGCTCGGACTAAATAAAATATGGATCAAAGTAAGAGAGTTCTTCCTGTTCGTCCCGGGCGAGTGTGAGGCCTGTAGCCGGGAGCGAGCTGGATAAGTTCTCAACTTTAGAATCAAGAGACACCCCTGCTGCCCCTCTTTGCTGCGAGTTTAGCAAGCTTGTATCGGTGCAGCGTGCACACCACCGCCGCGGCGAGGAGGACAGCGACGTTGTTTGAATTTCTACGTGTACTCTTGCCATCGTGGCTGTGTAACAACCGCGGTACACGCCATATAATTACCAATTCGAGTCACTTTTAAACTAAGAAGGTTCTTCAGGGAACGTATATGGTAATGCTGGCTAAGTCGACAGACATTGCCGCCTGGAAACGCTTTGAGGGTTAACTTCCAAGGCTCCCAGGCTGTGGGGTAACGCGAGGTGATAATCAAGTGTTCCTAGATGGGACCATTTTGTTTAATTCAGGCTTATACTGGCGCGCTCGAGTAACACCGCACCTGTATCTCAATTATAATTATTCGAGCTGGGCATTTGCAGGAGATTTGTGTGATTCTGGAGGAAAAGGGAAGCGATGGTGGCGAGGCGCCTGGTCGAATCGATACCAGATGTAAATCGAACGCAGAGCTACCGCGCCTAACAAATGCCGTTGCGCGGCGTCGAAATCCGCAGAGAAAAAATCCATGGCTTGCACCGGCAGTCATTCGTCTGTGTTAAAAAGGGATTCGCTGTCGGGATCGAGGCATACATCACACACGTGATCAATGATAGCGATTCGAGCAGATGGCTGCAGCCAGTTGTTTCATGCGCGAATTGAGAGGGAGGAACATTGTTTCAGCCTGAAGATAACGCTTTGTTTCCGCCGCAGTCCCTGGGAACAATGCGCACACGCGAAAATCGAATAACGCGCGTAAAGCTGCAGATAAGCGGCTGAAAAGACCGCGAGTGGAGCACCTTTCATATTTCACGAACCGTTCCGCGACCCGCGCCATGTTTTCCGTTCCAGACCTACCCTCATCCATTTAATTACTCATACAACGGAGAAGAGTGCTCCGCGCGGAACGCTCGCCGAGGGAACGTTTAATCGAACCCCATACATCGTGATCACGTAGTCCAAAAATTCTGATTTCCTTCCACCCTTTTTATTTCCTGTCTGGTAGATAGGGCGACGCGAAGATCGCTGGAATTGGATGGAAATTTCGAACAAAAACCAGCTGAAGCTATTAACTGAAGTAATAGTTAGGGGTAGTTTTGATTAACGAAATTAATTAATCTTCGGTGCACCTTTATTTAATATACCTATATTTTATATACCCTTCAACTTCCGGTTGTCCGATTGCAATAAACTCTTTTAGGGACTATTTTTTTAAATGGAACCATATTATGTGATGAAAGCAAAAGAAATCGCAGGTTGAAAATAAAGGCCCCGCTATTCTACACACCCCAGAATCTTACAACAACTTTGCCTGGCACGGCATCACTGTACTTCTGCAAGTCACAACGCATCTACGCGTTGCAGCATTTCGAAGCAACGCACGATTGCCCATCGATAGCGGTAACCGCCGTTCACGCAGCGAAATGATCCCGAGGTCGGCGATGAATCCGGCGAGGCGTGAAAGATCGCGCCTAGTGATTTCCTACAGAGCCGGAAGTAACAGCTTTTTGATTTATTCGTCCAATCACCGTAATGTACATCAAGCCGAATTAGCGTGTCGCGCGCGGACCCGTTGCATATCGAGTTATCGCCGGCCTCGCATCTGGACCGTCTCTGTGGAGCGTGTCGAAGCGGGCGACGGCCCCCGCGTTCGGCGTGGATCCGGCGCGCGACGAAATGGTAGCGAAGCCGTGGATCAAATGGGCCACTCTTTGACGCCCGCGCGCGCGGCTGCCGCTGCGGAGGCCCCCGTGTTCCCCGATGGTCGTGAAACGATCGATACGCGAAACAAAGTGCGCCGGCGGTGCACATTTCTATACGTTCCAATCCGAAGGGCAATTCAATTGCGGGCGGACGTCCCATACGGCCATCTGCAATATTCTCCGCGAGCAATCGTCCTCCAGAGACCGTCAATGTATGCGCTCGCGCGCCCCCCAATGACATTTACATTTATATTGACACGGCGCTCGAATGGGATCTTGAACACTGGCGGCCGCTTAAATGCATTTGCGGTGCCGGCGTAACGATCAATTTCAAATTTTTTCCCGACCACCGCCGACCCCCCCCTTGCGATCGGCCGCCGACCGATTCCAAGCCATGCAACGATCAACGGCGAACACCGTTATCGCGTTAACAGAGTTTCGGATTGTTCCGCGGAGGGTAGGCATGCCTCTGGTCGCTACACCTTTTTCCCGCCCCTCGCGTGGCAAGATCGCCATTGTCTTCTGGAAACTTTGCGATGGGGTATGACGCGGAGTTCTGTTGGGTGCTTGCAGGTGTGGATGAAAGATCGTGGGAACGTTTTTCGGGGAGACTTGGTGGCTTTGGTTGAGGGTGGATATTTGGAATGGGAGGAATTGAAAGTTAATGAGTTATCAAAGATTGAGTTTAAGGGTTGGAATTTAGTAGTATGAGTCGATATACTGTTCTTGTCTGTGTTTTGTTCTTCAACGAAATGTAATTAAGTACAAGGAGTAAATAGAATGTTTAGAATGGCGTTAGGAAATTCCATGAAACGCGATTAAAATTAAGAATTAAGCAGACGTAGAGTTGTTGTCATATTTTGTAGGGGAAAAAGTGACTTTAAAGCTCGAACCCAAGATCTACGGGTACTGGCCGGCTGCGTTATCAATTCCCTCAACGCCGACTCGTCGGTATTAGAGTTTTCCGAACTCTACAAATAGCGACAGTTACAGTTTGTTGTTGTTCCTAATGGTATTAATTGCATAGGATTAAAAACTGTGGGCAGTATGTTTTTTATTAGTGTATCAGAGAACTCAAAGTTGAAGAGCTGGAGAAACGAGGAATGCAGGAGTCGAGGGACGGAAGAAACGAGAAACGGAAGCACTCGGTAACCAAAGTACTAAGGAATCAATGCACCAAAGGATGGAAACACCAGGGAATCGAAGAACTGAAAGGGCGAGGCACCAGAAAATCGAATCGAAATCGTAGTTTATTATAATATATTAGGTATAATAATATAATGCACCAATTTTAATAAATTAAAATGAAATAATAAATTAAATTAAATTTTAATACATTAAAATGCCGTAGATATTTCATAAATACAAACACTAATGAATTTCTCAAGAAACATGTAACTTTTAACACCAATGTAACTTATAATCCAGCATAATTCTGTAACTGATAATTCAATCATATCGAACGTTAAAACGTTAATGCGTATCGCAAAACTAATAAAATTCTCAAGTAGGTATTCCATTACTCAAATGCAGCAAGAGATCCCAACTTGGTAACTGCTGGGCGCTCTAATCTGCGTGTAATCCCTAATTTTCTGGGACACAAATTTCTATGACCTGAGTCAGCCATTCAAAACCAGTCGATCGTACGATCTCATCTCTGCAACTTTTCTCAAACTTGTTAGTCTGAAAATAAGGCGTGCTGTGCGACGACACAGCCTACGGCTACTATTTCAAGGAGATTGGGATCTCATAACGAAGTGGAGGAGAAAACGGCCGTAAAGCTGCGTCGGTGTAGCTCGCTACGCGGCTGATACCACAAAACGCGTACGCGATTTAGTCTCGTTTGCGTATCCAACCTCGACTTGCATATTTCATCAAGTTTTCAAGCTCGTCTGTGAAAGCAGCGCTGTCCAGCAATTTATCTAAAATGACGTGGCATTAAGGTTGAGATCGGTGATCTGAATTGAACTCCACTAACTTCTGCAAACACGATAAATCTGTATTTGTGTCGTTACTCGACGAGCATGCAATTAAATAATATATTCCCCTATTAAAAAGTAATTCCATTGAATGTCCAATTTTTGGTACCAAATCTACGTGTAGACAGCGCTGGACACTGGGAATATTGATCCAATGAAGGAGCCGACAGATCGTGAGTGAATTAATGTGCGACCGTCTTCATTGCAGCCTGTCAAATTTGAGGGAACATGAAACGAGTCAAAGTGGAAGTTTGATTGATAAATGACAAATTGCTTGAACGAGTTTTGGAACGGCAGTGAATCACGTCACTTCTTTCTGTTATTTTTCAGAGGAGGAGATAGATATTCCATGCTAATATAGTATTATCGAAGGCAGTTTAATTTTATTTGATATTCTCTATCGATCAGCGCGCTTCGAAGGTACAAATTTTCCAATAATACTCCACGAGGCAAGCCTTTGCTGTTACTACTTACTTTTCAATCTATACCGCTGCGATTACGTTGCTCGTGACCTTACACCCGCGCTAAGTGCACACTCAAACGCTCGAGCGCTGCATTAAGAAATAAAAGCCCCCCTCCGTATTAGGAAAGTGCAAGCCGAAATCCGCAAATTACAAGACATTCGTCGGACCCGATGATGTTTCAATGCCGCAGCAAGGCAGGAGTTAGCAGTTTGGGAATCCTCTTGTAGTAAGCAGTACTTAGTAACCACGTAGTTAGGAGGCAAATCACCCTTTCCCCTGCCCCGCTCCTTTTCATCCGCTCCTTCCCATCGCATACTGAATGTACAACCTACATTTGTATCTATGTGCATGTACAGTCGAGCTCTCCATCAAATACATCTGCACATTTCAGCATGCCTGGTTTTACCGCACAATAATACCAGGATTACGTTTATGGGGAAAGAAGAATTTGTTCATCTGTTCACCAAGTACACTCGTGTGCATCATTTCTGTCAAAGGAACATTGTTCCTGAAGAACCGTCATGGTTCCATCACACTCCTCCTCAAGAACCCCCATCCGATTCCACCTTAAACCGAATAGAAAACAGACCCCAGGAGTCTGCTACGCTAACCCCAATTCTACCACGATAACTTCCAAGCGCAAACTGCCAGGCTATCGAAATACTTAACCGCCTTCTCCCTCCGTCAATGTACCGGGCGCAACAGTAGAGACGTCCCAAGCGCTGGACGACTGGCGGTCCACGGGGGTGTTTCATGGCTTAGCGGGTGTCAGGAGGGTCGTGTAGAAGCGCCGCTCATGTGTCGCTCGTATTATGCCGTAGACGTAGTCGACGCGCTGCACCAGTCAGCCTCTACCCCGTACAAGCGTCCTCCGCCGTCCCCGCCTCTTCCTGGCCGGGCTCTCCACAAAGTACACGTCTCGGGGTTGGAATTCTCGCGAAAAGAACGTCTCGTATGCGTCCGGGGATTCGTCGAAATATTTCCGCTGACTGCCTTTCTTGTTTCTTCCTCTTTGGGGCAAACGAGAGTAACGGCCGGCACGGGGCGAGGCGGAAAGAGAAAAGGGGATAAGAGAATTGTGAGAGCAGGTGGAGGGTGGATGTCGAGCACGGGGCGGAGGGTGGGGGCCGCGTATGCTCCTTTCTCTTGTTCTCCCGGGCAAATACGGACTACCGGGTCAGTCGCGGTTTCACAAAGGACCTTTCTACATGCCAGTTTCGACGGTTTTCTGCCCAGCAATAAGACGACAGCATCAAACGCATTTCATGGTTGCAACCGACGGGGGTGGAAGATGGTGGATAATAGCGTGATAGTAGAGCGGGCATAAATATGCAAGTTGCAAGACGGTCCCGATATAATCCTCGTTCGAGTGAAACTCCTCTTTGATGAGCGGCTGGGCTTTCGGAGGAATAATTAGTAATGTGAACGCTTCAAAAGAGGCATTACGGGTCCTTCTTTTTCCCTATGCTGCCGGTCACTGGGAGCATTATCCTATTTAAGCTTAGTCTCCGAATGACCCACCATGCGAGCCTGACGGCTGCAAAGCAGTGACAGATAGGAGTATATGGAGTCGACAGAAGGGACTACCTAACATCTTCACCGCGATTTTCTTAATTTCTATGTGGCCCAATTTTTGGTTCAGATCATTCAGACTTTGACCCACCTCCGGAATATTATTTTGCTTTATTACAGTCTTAAGATTAGAGGTGGTAACCTTTGACACATTATTCTAAAATTCAGTGTGACGTTAAGGAGTTATTGGTAAGAAGATTCAAGGGTTGGTAACAAAATATTGCACGGTGGAGTAAATTAATTTTTTTTTATAGTTTTCACAAGCTGTCACGACTGCTAAATCGGTTGAGTAACGCTGAAGACTTCCTTTTTAAAAACACTTCAACCTCATTGGGCGTAACAGATCGTACATGAATGGCTGTTGCCCCTCAACAAGTTCCACTTTCAGTATACCTGCGAAAAGTTAAGAAACAGCCCTGAAGAAGCATAATTAACGAAGACTATAGACTGACTCTCACGAGAAACTTGTGTGTCGTTCCATTTTCCTTCAAGTTCTCCACCATCCACTCATTATACAGTTGGAAATAATTAAAATCATTAAAAGTAAAATAACCTCAGGCTAGCTCCAACTATTTTCACCGGACACTTAAAACCTAATGGACCCGTTACTGTCAGTCTGTTTACGCTTAAATCTCATTTCACGAAACATACGGGATTATAAAGGGCTCTCTCTCTCTTTCTCTCTACCCCCTTCCCATCTCTCTTTCTCATAAGGCTGAAATTCCGTCCAAGTTCCACGGTAGTGGTCTCCAACTTTCTTTCTCTTACGAAGAACACTGTCATTATTCTCTTACCAGGAAAACTTCTCTAAAAGGGACAGGGGACAGGCGAGACTCCTCTCGGTGCTTTTCCTCCTTTTTCTTCGCACGGTGATTTAATGCTACCGCGAAAAGGGGATGGAGACGATGCTTAATCAAAATCGTTGCTTGCGAATTCGTGACGAGGGAACGAGCCGAGAGGATGGTAATTTTGCGAAGTGTGCCTGGATTAGTGTTAGTCCGTTGTCAGTTTAGAGGTAAATAAGCGGAATAAGACGAGACCCGGATGATTGTGCGTGCTGTACAAGATAGGCGGTCGGAATAATAATGAGGGTAAAGCGACGAACGTTGATGCGCCCGTTTAAACGACTCGACAAATTGTTCCTCTACCTTTGCTCAATTGGAAACATTAAGTCGGCGGTTATTGACGCGCACTGTCACCCTATTTTACCTATTATTAGCTAGCGGTCGATTTTGAGGGGTTGTTTTGTATTAATTGCATTCGCTTACACATCGACATGGCATTTGGATTCTATGCATATCTTCCCACAAAAAGAGCATTTAAAAGGAGGAATGATAAAGTGGCTAGCTAGTGGTTTATCGCGTTGAAACTGAACCAGTATTTTAAAAGCAATATAACAGCGCATTGCGGACTTTGAACAGGAATTGAAAAGACGTACTCTTGTTTACCATATAAACCGCTTTGAACCGATTCCGTTGCAAGCAAAACTGGAATTTCCGGATGGTTTAACGGTCTAGCAATATTTACGCGACGAGCACAGCGCGACGATTATTACGAAATTATAAGCAATTACATTCTTCTATGCACACCTTCCTGGCAACAGGCTTGCTTACGTAATCGCATCTGTGTAGCCATCCGCGAAAGCTCGCCGATTTCGTTATCAATTTATTGTAACGTAAAATCCGAATTCGCTAACCCGAGCTCGTTCGCAATTTCGTTCCGATATGACGGCCGTGATATCATCCGGATATTGATCTTGGTGTACAACACGGCTGCATAGAACGCGTACACACACTTGTCCCCTCATGAACGTCGGGACCTGTTGGTACGCGCGCCAAGTCATCCAACTTTGCAACGTAAAATATTGCCTCGATAGAAAATCTTTCTCGATTTTCGCTAAACTAACAGGCGACATTACCCAGAGCGGCTGGAATCGATTTCGGTGCCCCTTGGAGCATGCTCTTGGCGTTTAAAGTCGAAAAGAAAAATGCATACATATTCTCCATTTCTGCTCTCGATTTTGGCAACGAAATATATTCTTGAAAATTACAAACTGTCAGTTTAGTAATAATATGCTTTGCTGCGGGAAGTTGCAGTTGTTTAGACGTGCTAGTATATTTTGGAAGAAATGTAGATTATGAAAGGAATAAATATTATTAGGTTTAAGAATCTTGGAAAGTAAAGTGTAAAAGCAGTTGACGAGGGGTGGACGCGAATGGGGCGATCGATTTTTGACGAAATCTGGCAGGAAATGTTGGGGTCGATGTGTATAAATAAATTCCAGAATTTTTTAAAACAATCTAAAATCAAATATTAGAAGTGTACTGGTAGAAAATTCAGTAGTAACCCACTCATTAAACGAGCTTATTAACTCCCATTACTAAATTATCATTAAATGTGAGTTCCCGCTGAATTCCAGCAGTCCCTAATTAAATATACACACAGCCCAACAGCCGCTGCTGGGAATATAGAAACGCCGAGCAAGAATGACCCGTGTGAATCGGTTAGAGCAAACTTTGATTCCAATTTGCTACAATTTAACGGATCTGATAATCAGGGATCCACGTGTTCCGTCAGCCGTGCGGCCCAGCGTTGCTGCCTTCACGACAGCGTGAAACGGGCGGCGGGATTATTATGCAGATAATGTGCATTTGCAATGTAATGTCGGCGGGGATGCTCAACGCGGCGGTGGAGCGAGCGAATGTTCTCGCGACGCTGCTCGTCAAAACGACGAGTTCCGGCGTGCACGCGTGCGTGCCCCGCTTTTCACGGCTGTCGGGATACTCGTCGACGTTTTCGACCGCTCAACAGCTCTCGAACTCGTGCCTCCGCGCTGCCAAGAATAAAAAAGATCACCCTTACTCCCCTTGCTATCTTCACTCCCTTACCGACCACTTTTCTGCGCCCCGACGGCTGTTTGCATATATAATAATGCGAGGAAAACTGCTGGAACTTGGACTGTAACAGTTGCACTCTTACTAGGCGGTGAGAACCTTGGAAATCTTAGATTAAGGTAGAAACTTTCTGTTTGCAATTAATATCCCAGGCTGGATGTCTTCGGTGTTACCCTCGCGCATAAGTCAGCTGGTGAATAATGCAGCTTTTGTAATCTTGCTTTCGGAGTGCACTTATTAATCTGTGGTGGCCTAATAGTAATCAATAGATATAAATGAGGGATGTTCATTTGAGGCTAAGCATGGTTTCTGTAGGTTGGGTTAAACAGTCCCCTGTCTGGATGAATTCCGTGTGACATAGGTCTTGGTAAAAAGATTAGGTCGTTTAAGTAAAGAATGTGGTGATTCGGAGGGTTAGCTGGATTGGGGTATGGTTGAGTCTGGATTTAGAGTAGAGTAGGTTATATATCATGTCAGTAACTTGGGCAAACTAATAGTGGTTGGATAAGAAACTTCTTAAATTGATTTTGCTCGTTGGCATTGAAATTTAGAATTATATATGGCTACGTCTGAAGAACGTCCAGCATGGTGTCATCCTAATCTGCGCTGAGGAATCTCAAGCACAGTCAATAAACAAACGTGTCGTCATTTATCATGTAAACTGTATTCCTCAGTGAACATTAATCCGGACCTACATTTCCTTAGACGATTGCCCAGGGTGGCTCCTCGCAGGCAATACAGAAGGATCTTCAAGCTACCCCTTCTTCCTCGCCTATCCCACTCTTTTATAATACTAGAAGCACACTAAAACGCGGGTTGCGCCGAACAATATAAAACCGCCACTAAAATTTGCATCGTCTATAAACCAGATAGCGGCAACCGACTCCCCAAAAACGAAGTCCCCGGAATATCTGATCTCGCTCCAACGACACGGAGCGACTCCCTAATAAAGCCAGCCGGAACAGTTATCCGCGTCCCCGTTTTCTCAAGCTCCTTCTTTCCCGTTTACTGTACCGAGACAAAGGTTTCACCACCCCGGGAAGACGATGGGAGTTCGCTGTCGCAGCACACATAGCTCCCGCGGCATTGTTTCAGCGGGCGTGAGCGATTGCCAGGCCGCGAAGGAAGAAGGGCGTCGTTAGGGCAGAATCGACGTCGAATTGCCGCAGGTCGGTGTGTCGTTTTTGAGCGTCGCCGTGCTCACATAACCCCGATTCCGTCTCTGAGCGTGGAGTGGCCGCGGCTCTATAGATCTGCGGCGGGCAGCCGTTAAAGGCAGCACACATCCGCTGACGAGGCTCTCCCAGGCGGCGGCGGTGCTGGCCCCTGGACGGTGGCTCTGGATCGGGCTAGACGCGCGGGTAAGGGGTTACTTTGCCACGTAGTGGTAACAAGGAGGGATACGAGGCCGTGAGCGAGGAAGGAGCAAGGGGCTGGCGGGTGAGGGCGAGGGGAATTGAGGATCGGTGGAAGCGGAGAGCCGAGCTTAGCGCGGAATCGCCCAGCCGGAAAACGCGACACCACCGGAAGATTGCACTATCGCGCACCCACTTGTTTTCTATCCCCTTCGCCGTGGCCTTTCGCCCTGTCTCCCCTTGTCCGCCCGTACATTTCTCCACCGTCCTAGCAGCGATTCTCCAATGGTATACACAAATCTGTTCCCCAGGCTCCGCTTCTTCCCCCGTGTGGTCACCTATCGCTGGCGCCACCACCCGCCGGGCTCTCGCTGTGGGCCAGGTTCTTTGTGAAACGAGAGATCGCGGCAATATTCTGAATCGCTGTCGTTCAGCCATTCTTCTGTTCTATTTGCTAAGGCAAACCAGCAGATTGGCTTGTGCTCTCCACTTTATCCTTTTCCTTGCCGCCGCTGTTCCTGGACTTTCCTAATTGCTGTTCACTTTCTTGACTTTCTTGAGCCGAATGGGAACAGGCGAAACTTCCGCGGCTTATTTTAGTTGCTGCAATCGGATGCTTTTTGTTTCTTGACAGAGTTTCGCGAGAATGGAGTGGTTAAGTATACATACGAATAGGGAATAACATTAATGCTGTATATACAGGGTGTTTATAAAATTGTGGGACATTTTCTTAGGATCGGTTCTACTCACTAAAATAAAAACAGTTTACTTATAGTGATTTGAGTTTTTCGAGTTGGAAGATATGTTTTGAAAGTACTCGTAGAAACTAAGATATAACGGATATAATTTTCAGGATTTCTTAGTTACTATGAGAACTTTAAAAAAATATATTCCAAATCGGAAAACTCTATTCACCATTAGGGAATGATTACTTGTTAGTTGGGCAGTTATAAGGATTCTTATATTCCGTAAAACTTCCGCCCCGAATGATTATTAAAGGACAACCAGCTGACAGGCGCATCCGTCAGTCGACCTAATATACTATATTTTCATTCATATACTTTTTTCACACCTTTAAAAGAACAAAGGTAAAATGATCCAATCCTGAAAAAATTTCCCACATTTTCATAAACACCCTGTATATCGATCTTGGTCCTGAAAGGAACTATCAAGGAAGAAAGGTTTTAGAACTCAGAAAGCAAGAGATTCATAATATCCAAGTAGTACAGACTACCATTTATGACTTTTTCAGTAGTTCAATCCACCATAACTCAGCCACGTACTTCTACATCAGCTCGCACAATCCCGACGCGTCGGTTACCCTGCTATTCTTCCCAAAAACTCATCGATCCACCCCACCTGTCCATCCCACGTAGCACAACTAGTTTCCTCTTCAAAATGCATGCCAAAATCTCCCTTCAATTTTTTCCACGTCAAGTTAACGTTTCCGCGTGCCGAAGAAGCGTTGCGTTTAATTGAATTTCCATCGCGGAGCGAAGTTCGCGGGGCGTGTACCCCGCGCAAAAATCCATCCGTGCCACTCCTGATTTATCGAGCCTGCCGACATCCGCCGATGGAACCCGCGCACCCGTTACCGCCGCTCGCTTCGGGATCCTCCGAGCCTCGATCGAAGGGGGTGGCTTCTTCGAAACGAATAAACTCCGCTCGGCGGCGTATTGGCTGGCGAGATAAAGTCAGCGCAACTAAGATCACGGTCCGGCGTACCGGGGTCTAGTTTTACGAGGTCCGCGCGGCGACGACAGTTTCGTTGATTAAAACTCCTCGCCGTCCTGCGCACGGCTCCCTTTGTACAGAGGCGGAAGGACCACGGCGCGAAAAGAGCACGGCGAAGAGAAAGGCGGGCTCCTTACTCCGGAAATTGAAAAAAGTACCGGCGGTCATGGCGGTGGGTCTGGAGTCTGGTGGTGCCCGGGGGAATGGGGCTCGGTAGAACGGAGAGAAGTGCAAGGTGGGGCGGCTCCTTCGCGAGCATACTTATGCATTGGAATTCCGTTTCCGTGAGGATGACGACGCCAGCGGTCGGATCCTGCCACAGAGGCGAGGCAACGGTTTCTTCCGCAGCCGTGTGAAATAGAGGGAACTAGCAGGCACAAGAGGCAGCCTGCCCTGTGTGTTTACCTGCGCGATTCTGCGTGTACACGTAGGTGGGAGAGTGGCGGGGGAGCGCTGGAAAAAAGCAAGCCGTAGAGATAAAGGAACGGAGCAGAGAAACGGGGCAGATATAGTTCGACAAGTAAAATTCGAAAACGAAGTTTGCCAGACTCAGGCTTGCCAAATGCAAGCCGAGAGAGGGCAAATACGGTCTCGGGCATGGTGGATAAAGGATTTTCCTGAGGCACGTCAGATTTTCCAAAGGCAACCTTCCTCTGACTCTCTTCGAGACGTTTGCACAGGTTAATGCTGCCAGTTTCGTAACCAACTAATAAGCTAGTTTTCCGAAGCACGTCACCACTGTCTGTGACGTTCCCGGGCCACGTTTTGGACCTCGCGAGGAGACATTTAAAGACCTCGTTCACACCTTGTTTGATATTTGGAACTTCACTCCGATTACCTCACCCTGGGCTGGGGAAGTTGTATGCGGTGGATTAAGACAGTGTAACCAGGCATCAAAGAAGAGAAGTAGTACCAAGACGAGGTTACAGGGAAGAGAAGAGTCAGAGGCGTCCCGAGAACGCAAAGTTTCATCAGGCATTACAGCGAGCTGCCTCCATTATGGTAGTCAATCGCTCCTCAAAGGTACCCCCCGAAAGTGGGCAATTTCTTAACAAGTTGGCGCGTTAGGGGATTGTGATACCGCGGCGCATTCCCGCGTGCATGATCGTTCCGGCGGCGGTGCACGCGTAGACTGGCCCCGGGGCCGTGGAATAAACTCGTTCCAAGATACTTGAGGGGGCAAGTGTTTCGTGGTACGTGTGCAGCGGCGGTGCGGCAAAGTTTCCGTCGGAACTGCCAGCCGCAGGTCGTAAGGACAAATCCGTTTTCGAGTTTCGTTGGATTACTGGGCGAACAAGGAATTTCCTAGATCACCAATACGATCTCGGGGTCAAGGGACGCGCGAGGGGGCGCCACGTTTCGCCGGGGTGCCAGCCTTGCCACCAATACACGCCACTCTCTGTACGTGTGTATATATTTCTCATAGGGAGGGTTAGCAACGCCACAAATCAATGGTGTCCAAAGTTTAACGTGGCCCCGAGGCGTGTTACACGCGGCAGCGTGTAATTAACCTTTAACCCGTGCGCCGACAACGACTTTATAACATCCTGAGTGCACATCCGCTGCTACCAACCCACGTGTCCAACCCCGCGCGCCCCTCGAACGCCGCCACACCGGGGCAGACTAATTACAACCAACTGCACGGGGAGAAAGACAGCGTACGTGTGAAAGTGGCAGACAGCAGATGCGAATGAGGGGGAGGGGGACCGGGCGGTATCACGAGCAAACAGCGGCTCCTTGGGCCAATCAAGGTTCCACATCTGGACCTGTTTCGACTACGATCCAGATATAGATAAACGTAGCCTGCTCGCCCCACCGTGGCCGGCTGGCTCCGTACCTGGAACAATTGCCAGAGATCCCAGGTCGCCCGTGCCGCCGACGACCGATCAGGACAATTCCTAGCCAATTTCGGGCGATCGGTTGGATCCTCGAATGTGCCATTCCGCCACGGAACGTGCCATTTCGCGAGTACTTTCCGCTGATCGGATCGTGCCATTCGAAGCCGGCAACGGCACCGGTCTCACGTCCTGTGACCGTTTTAATTTCGACGGGGTCTCCAGCGAGAGGCGACGTTGACGGCCACCGGGTCATTCGTAAATTCGCGGGTCGACGGTAATCGATGGAGGAAGGGGGAAGTTCGCCCGATGGGGCGCGAATTTTTAATCAGCCGGAAAAACGGCCAATCTCCGACTTCGTTTCGTCGCGTGAAAAGCTCGAGTTACGGTGGCGAAACTTAAGGGACGTTAATTCGGGGGGAAGTTGCGAGCCTCAACTTTCCAACGAAGTCAATTTTCGCCGAGTGTTCCGGATACACGCGTCAATATTTAAGCAAGCGAACCTAGATCACGGGATAATGGAGGTGAGGGGAAAAATGTTACGAGAACGTGGATCGTGTGCTCCGTTACTCGTGAGTTGTAACGGGTTAAAGTACATAGTTGGTTGAAGTTCCTGTCTCTCGTTTCAATGGGACGCACTATGGCGGCTGTGAGGGGACATAGGTGGTGATCTGATACTTCATTTGGCAGTTTCTCATGGAAATTGACAGTGTACTGGTGTAGGTGCTCTGCGTAAAGACTCGATTGATGTTAAATGAAGGAGAATTCTATGAGAAGTTACGAAACTTAAAAGACTGTAGTAGAATGGGTTTTTGTGCAGTGCTTATTCTTCTGAGGAGTTTGTATATGGAATGCAAGAACTCGTGATGACTAGAAATTTCAATTAAATGTGTTTCCTATATATTATAATAATAAAAAAGTGATACTTGAAAGACTAGTTTGATATTTCATAACTTGGAAATTATAGGGCAACGTTTATTTGCGAAATATTCTAACTTTTATTAAAGTCTATGCTCATCCTCTTAAAACATTCACACGCACTTGTAGCACGTTCTGCATAAATGGGTATTAAAAAGGTGACGCTGGAATTTTAAAGGCGTGTAGTGCACTTTATAATGAGTAAAAAATGCTAAGTTAAGATAAATCCACAAAATCGTGTTATGCAAATCATCCTTCATGGAAATAAAGATAAAAGGGGTTGATAAGCTTCTGGGTTCGCGAATCAGCTGAACTATTTAAACGAGATATTCCATTTTACTTGCAAATGAAAATTGTGGCAGAAACGAAAGGCAGAAATCAAATTTAGAGTTAATTAAGAAAGTCGAAAAACTAACGTTTTCTATAATCAAGACTTGATGTCAATAACGTGTACTAATTTTTCGACAATCATATTCCGGTGCTCCAGGGTTCTTAATTTTTTTAATATTTCATATTAATTCCCATGCTCGTACAATTTTTTCTAAACGAACGAAGTGTCTTACATTTTAGACATCTCAAAAACTACGTGACATTCAATTCTCACTTAAGGGGGGAATCCACTGTGAAAATTCTTTTCTTCCAATTTTTCTTTCTGTGCATTTCCATAATATTTAGTGTCTCAAAAGTATACCTGCACAATTTCAAGGTGGATCTCGAAAAATTCTGGGAGCTACGGGAGGTTTTGTAGGGTGAAAGCTCATATTCAGCTACTTTACTCTGTCCCCTCTTAAGGTTGACTTGAAGATCATACTAAATCAAACATTCAAGTCATAGCCCTACATACAATATAGTAACAGTTTCTAATCAACTCCTGCAGTAGTAACTATCATATAAAACCATAAATGCTTCTACCAATTCACCCTAAACCACGCAACAGTATCAACTTATAAAGAGTGTGATATCTACGAAACTAGACTCCCAAATCCTCACCAATACCAATAAACCGTCAAGTCATAGACAAAAATCCTCCTAATTACAAACCCAACCGAAGAAACCCTTCATAACATTTACCTCGCGCCAACTTTCTACCAAGTCAATAAAATCCACTTATTTTCGATCCAGTCATTCATCTCAACCACTCCCAGATCCTCAACGATTCAACCCTCAAACACCAAAACAGAGAAGCAATGATCCTGGTCTTCGGATCGCGCGAATTTAATTCAAACCGATTCCAGCGCGACGGGAACTCGCCCCGTCGAAATCCCCGGGACGTCCCTGGGAGGGCATGAGCCGAATAAAACGGGGAACGCATTCCTTAAACCGGAAGTTTATCAGGGAATCCAAGTCGTGGTCAAGCGGGTCCTCTGTTCCCCCTTCCCCCCGCATTTATCCCCCCATGGCAGGACGTCGGAGGGGTGCAAAAATATTCGAGCAATTTGGTGACACTGCCAAGCATCCGCCCGGGTCTTTTTATCCGTGGTGTTAGCCGGCTTAGTTTTATCGTGGCCGCATTATCCTTCCTTTCCCCTGTTCCATTCCGTTCATCTGTCCTCCCGCCGTTCACCCGACGCTCTCCGTCGCTGCTACCCGCTACGCTACACTCTGCCTCTTACCTATTCTGGATTAATGCCAGTGGTCTTTCCGCCCCGGAGTCCCTCCCGCCCTTTTCAAACGAACACCACACACACCCTTCCTTCGCCCGTGACTCCTCCACGCTCGTCCTCTCTATCAGCCGTTTGATCTCCAACGATCCCTACTCCCCATCTCGCTCTCTCGCTCCTCAACTACCCCACTTTCCATCTCCCGCCCCCGCGCCCCTCCACCCCCTGTTCTCTGGCTCACAACGATACGTCGCCGTGGCATAGATGCGAAGCTCGCAATCGCAGGCGAAGAATTACGAAGTGGAGCGTCGCTAGCGGCACCCGGGGCCCGTGTATATTCGTCGCGCTCGGTTTACCCTTCTAACGTCGAATCCCGTAGTTCAGAGCTCGTCGCCTCCGGACGACCTCGGGGGAATGTTACAGGTTGCCGGAGGGGTAGTGTGCACACTTATCACGATGGAGAATTCAAACGCCGATCCCCCCACCTCCCCATTTCTGCGCGCGTACGTGTGCAGAAATAGTTTACGCGAGACAGGCGTAATTGAATCGTTCTTTCCTGGAATTTCATGCTCTTGCTGATCAAAGAGTCGCGATATTAGTGTTTATTTTCCGCTCTGACATCGAGCGCCATTTGTCCCAGGTGTTTCCGCTGGCAGCTATATACTCGCTGTTTTAATCGCCAACATTTTTGTGCGAGCCAATTTTCATGTCCTGCAAATATCTCATAAAATATTATTTATAATTGTGGTTTATCGGACAGCACCCTTTGGTGTTTCGTTCTCCGGCGACTATAGAACAGATGCATTCAATGTCCCTGTCTGGTTTGCAAGTGCAGCTATTTATCGATTGCGCTGCAAGACGCGATACAAATGGTACAGTTTACCCCTCGGTATTGAACGTGATATCTCTTGCTGCCCTAGACGGAGTGTGCATCCACCTTATCTCCTTAAGTTATGTTTGGGCCGCATCGCCCTGAACTCGCGTCGAACATGATTTGAGGGTGCAAGTTCTTGAAACATCGCCAAGTGTAAGTCTCCCTTTGATCCGGCAGATTCGTTGTAATTGGCACAAGTGTTCCTTATCGGTCTTCGCAACAGCGTCAAGGAAAATACTCTACCATTCGATACGATAGTCCGTTGAGTAATTACGACAATATACCTTGCAACTAGCGAGAAGCAGCTTTGCTGCGAAACAGAACTTCCCCGAACAGAAAATCCTGACTGCTCCGACTGCTCTTTATCGATTTTCGCGAAGCAGCAAACTGCGAGGTTAGTGCTTGGCGAACTCTGAAGTGAAAGGGTAGCAATTTCGTAAAAAAACTAAATAGCGGAGTTTCTTTAGAAACAACATACTATAGAATTGCATTGTGACTTAAGCTTGACTGGTTGGAACGTTCTTTCTCGATTTTTATTTCCAGGATTTTTAGGATCTCTCTATATTCAAACGCAAGTATCTAAAAAATGGTTGGAACTACGAAAAAATTATGTATACAGTAATTGTAGAAAATTAAATGCTCCTTTAATTTTATTTGAACAAAATTTCGGTAGGGCTTACCATTTTTTAGAAATTCTTTAAATCCAAACTATTTATGAATTCTAAACTTTAAGGCCTGCTTGGCATCCTTTCCTGTTATCCGATTGCAATAAACTTTTTCGGGGTCTATTTTTTATCAAATGGCAGCGCGTTCTATAGTGTGAGAGCAAAGAAGTACAAAAAATCCAACACGTATAAATAAGGACCACCCTATTTCACAGCGCCTCAAAGAGCAAGAGCAGCGTTTGCCGGACATTAAATTGGAAAGCTACTAATTTACAGAGCCCTCCATTGATGGGCAGCGCACCGCAAGAAGCAGTTTCGCGACCTTTACTTTCCACTCACTTTAATTGCCCCGAACGGTCTGCATCGCTATTGGTGGAGCATCCAGGAGAATGCCTGCCATTCGGTGGACTGACAAAGGCTGTATCGTGTGGAGAAGATGAGACGATAGAGTTCAGGGCACATTATATGGCACGCAGCATTGTGCCCTTCCATGCGGCCGGCGACCCCTTCGATATGTCTACGTACGACGTCGTAAAACACGCCGATCCGCGGGAGAAAAATTCCTAAGGGAGAGCAACGACAACGGCATTCAGTCGAAAAACACTCCTGCGAGTATAGAATCCGCCGCTAAATCCCGGCGGGACGGTGCGTTTATGTCTCGAAAACTTTTTTTCCCTTTTTCAGTGTCCATCTGTGCAGGGGCCCGCGGCGTGTATGTGCCGACAAGCACTTTATTTCCTTGATTTCCTGCACTTTTCATTCCGCGGATAACGACCCGTTACAAGCGGGGGCCGCGCTATACGTTCCAGGCCGATCGCCGCGCGTCCATTCATCCGCACGCCTACCATTGCGCGCCGTTTCTAAAGATCGAGTAAATTGTTAAGTGCGCGAGCGTGGGGCCTGAATGGCGTTCCATGCAGGCGGCATTAAACATGCCCAGCCACCGCCGCGAATTACGATATTTACCGTCGGCTACGTTGAAAAACATCATCCGCCAGCCGCGTGAAAATGGTCCCCGCCGAAATCCTCAGGCACAGTGTTTTCATTCCAGCCGACGTGGAATGTCATAATAATCGGTGTGAGGCTTCGTGATGGTAGGTATGTGGATGTTGGCGCGCTCTGTTTAATCGTTTTTAATGGTGGGTTCTGGATTGCTGTCCGCCATGTTCTTCGTGGATGATTGTGAGTGACAGGGTTGGGTATAGGTATATGCACATCGTTTTTAAATTAAAATAAAATATGGTATTTAGAATGGTTAGTTAGTTAGAATTATGTTGATTGGTTTAGTAGTGATGTGATGTGGAGGATTGGGTAAGAGAGTAAATTATGGTAAATAGTCTGGAGAATTGTTACTTTGATGGAACCGATTGAGGTAGCTAGTTGAGGAAGGCATTTATTTGTTGAAGAGGATTCTCACGGAATTACTTGAAAGTGTACTGCATGTTTGTAGGTATATCTAAAAGTAATTATAGTTCAGAAGTAGTAACGTTTTCATTTTATAATAAATATGAAAAGAAGTAGATGTTACAATAAAAATGCACGTGGACATATAAAGAGCGAGCTGCAGGCGTTATTAAATGTAAGCTCAGAGGAATATCGAGCTTGGAAAAACGAGTAACAAATCCTCCTGCTCGATAAAAGTATATTATGTAGTCATTATTGATACAGCAATACTGCAAGTTTTATACAGGGTTGAAAGGCATAATAAAGCTCGTGGAATTACGAAGAATGGAATCGCTATATCAATGATCCTCTTGTTCATACAAATACAGAGATCAGGAGAGGAATTCGGTTTAGAGAATCCCCTATTTGCTTAGAACAGCTTCTAGTCTGCTGTTTGAATTCATGCAGTATGATTGATCTGCGTGAAGCAGAAGTAACGAGCCAGTAATTGATAGGGGTTAAATATCTAATTAAGTGGAATCTAATACCATGTTAACTGTTCATTTTTTAAAAAATTATAAGTCGACAATTTGCCGACTAAGGCCGGCCCTGTCAAGGGCTGCCACTCAACATTTTCTGACCCGCCCTGATCTCCATGTTCACTTGTCACTCGCCATGTTAATACAAACAATATTGAATACCAGAAATAATAGAAATCGTTAGACGACAATTACGTATCGGTACCGAGGTACTTAAACTACGGTTCGCCACTGTTGAGCTTCGAAATGGAATGCGAAGGCGTCGCCGTTTCGACTCGCAGCGCTTTTACCGCGTCGTAAATCCACGCTTGTGAAATATTTCTGCTATAATTGGTTCTAACTTTTTTCATATATGGGGCAGCGACTTATACCCGAGGCCAGGGAAATTATTCCCCGTGGACGCGCGCGTTATGTAACTCGGTCGACGGTGAAAAAGGGGGTGAAGGGTGCGAGAGAGAAAGAGAGAGAGAGAGAGTGAGAGAGGGAGTTCCCTCTTCCCACAAACGGTGGTACCGTTACGAACGCCCACCAGCGTACAACGACCATTACATTAGAATGGGTGGAATCGCGGGAAATTCCCCGTTAACACGCATACGCTGAACTCTGCACGGGTTGCACGAAATTTCAAATTTCCCTTTAGAATATCGTATCCGCAGTATTCGTTTCAGATCCTAATAACCGGTACATCAACAAAATAAGCGGCTCTGAATGTGCTGAACCTACAAAACGCAGAGCAATCAGGGAGTCAATTTTCTGGATGACCCTCTGCAATTCGTGGAATATTAGGCACGGGAGAATATTGTAAAATGCACAAGGATATGCCTGCTTCGAGTTGTGTTTGAAGGATTAGGTAATATGTGGGAAGTAGGATTTAAATTATACAAGGATTAGAGAGTTTGGAAAACAGGCTTTGTATCTGTTGCCTGCAAGTAAATCAGCTAAAGTCGCTTTCGAGTGTTGTAATGCAATATTTAGTGTTGTGAAACAGTTTGAATATCGTTTAGTGATCGTTTTCACTGGTTTTATTTTTTAAATCAGAAAATCAGAAAATTATCTTGTTTAATTTCCCCGAGCTACCTCTAACAAGTATATTTACTCTAATTAACATTTCACTTATCAACAATTTATTATGATTTATTAATTATAATGGTATCGCCATATATGGATTTCGTAATACAGTATAGAATAATGTAAATCTAATGATACAAGCTTTGAAGTGTATTAATAGCAAAACAAATAATTACCAAAAATTCTGAATTTAAAAATGTTGTGGTGATAGTACAGGGCGAGTTACAAACGGAAGAATAAGTATACACGTTCTACGGTCCCTTTTTAGCCGTTCATAATGTAATTCTTTTTCTGTGACATAAAACCTCGCTTTTTGTACTATTTTCCACTGTGCACTGACATTACTATATTATTCTCAGCTCCCGTTACATGTTCGTCATGCCATTTTAATGATTAATAAACATAATGCTACGGAGCACAGTCACATTTACTTTGATAATATATTCAAAGAGGTTTTTTAATCTAGTAACGACTCTCTTTATAAAATATTAATACTCATGTAAAAATAGGCATTTGCATTGAAATCATGGGCTTTCTGCAAAGCCTAGAAACTTCGCTTGCCACTGAAATCATGTTGCATAAAAACCATAATGTTTTACTTATCGAACCTGCTATCAAGTATATACATCTAATATAATTAATTGCGATTTTATAATCGTATAAAATATGACAATTAGAAAGAGGATTAATTTCCTTCATGTCGAGAAGTATTCAAGCATTAGATTTGTCGATTAATTACAGAAATCAATTTAATATTAACCCAAGTCTACTTTTTTGTGAAATCTTTTAGAAAAAAATTCAGGGAAAACCGTTTCTACATAAATTAAGCTCCTTACCTTAGGTTTAGTTTTTAGTATTTTGATCTTAATTATTCATCCATTATAATGAAAGTGATAATTCTTCTAACGATTACTATCACTCGCACATTGTAATCGCTAGAAGAACTCAACTAATGAATATATTGCTCTTAGAACATTCCTTGACACACCAAGAATAAGTGAAGCGTTTAACGTGTCGGCTTACAGCGAGACCGTCACAATCTGTCTTCGAAATACATTTCTATCCCCATATGTCGACTGAAACGGTGAACGGCGAAATTTAAAGCCATCGATAGGCTTTGCTTAAAGTACGTCCATTTCTCGATCGAATATGCCGTTTGTCTTTCCAACCTGATTAACTTCGGCGTAACTGAAATATGAAAATGGGTCCTCGTAACTCACGTTGATTTTCGGTATTTGAATTTTAGATACGCCACCCTGCACTCGCAATAAATACAGACACGCTCGAGGAACGTTTATATGGTAAATTACTTATCCGAGGTACGGATTATCGCGTTTTCGCGTTCCCATCCGCGTAAGTATCGACTAAACATTTCCTCCTTTTTTCCCCTCCCCGCTCCCCAGCAATCAACGCCGCTGTTGGAAATTTCTGCGTAATCTATTTTAATGTATTGATTTTTCGTATAGCGAAGCACGGGCAGATACAACGCCGTGCAATCCAATTTTAAAAGTCATTAAAGCAAAATCTGCGGCCAGTTTCTAGGAGAAAGGGATTCGTCTGCGAGATATAGTTCCTTTCAAATTCTATATTCAAATGTAGCATATATATAATGGAAATACAGGCGAGCTTCATGAATGTTCATCGAAAAATTCTACTCTACAATTTCGATTTATTCTTTTATACAGAATCACTACTTTTAAGTAGAACCATTAATTCCACTGCATACAAATAAAAGAATTCGTACTCTCCAAATACAAGATCACGATAAATCGTTTCTCTTGAGATTATGGATCGAAATAAATCGCTGGTGATACAACGGAAATACGAAGAATTTAGTGTAATCTGATTTGTATATAATAATTTAAAATGAACAGCTTGACACCAGGCCTTCATTGCCAGAACTGATGTCACAAAAATAAAAAAAATAAATCTTTTACTGTATATCGCCAAAATCCCACGTGCAGATCTTATAACGAGTCTTTCGCAAGTGAACAACTGAATGGTGACAATCCGTAACAATAAAAGAGGAACTAGGCTGCGATGCACGACGAACAATGAACAATACAAATTTGGTAACTCAGTTTCGACATAGAGTCTTTTAACAAACCTCCACAAATCTACATAAATACATTCCACTGTGAAGACCATTAGCTCGTCAACTGTTACCTTCGATACATCCCGCACACATGTATCGAATGCTACACGCCGAAGATGGAGTGGTTGAAAGGAAGTATGTATTATTCAAAGCAGCACATTAGAATATTTTGTTCGAACGAGGGAATCGACTGTAGGTACATAGTTTCCTCGTTCCTCAGGGAGTTGAGATTCGCATTCGAGTCAACGTTTCCCACGTTTTGCGCGAAGCACAAACAGTGCCCCGTTAACGAGTGACTTGTAGAGGTTGAATTACATTCCTATCGGAAAGCCTCCTCGTTTATCCATTCCTCTTTCTCTTTATTTCCGCGAAGCTCGCGACTCCGATTTCCCGATTCTTTCGGAGTCACAGGGAAACGAGCCTCGTCGAGCGACAGTCGCGTGTCCGCGGGCGCGTCGAGCAAACGCGAATTATTACCGACGCCTTGTTACCGAACCGCTCCAATAATCAATGTAGTTGCATGTACGGCGCTATCACACAACAATAACCGCACGATTTGATTTCGCGCGACGCGTGGAGATGAATGACGCCCTCTTCTGCATAAATCATTCGTCGTCCCTGCGATCCGTTATTCTTTGACAAATAACGCGACTCCGCTAGTGCGCGGCGAAACGAACACACCCACGCTGTTGCACAATTACATTGTTCGAAACAATTTCGGCACGGCCTGTTCAAATGCCTGGCTGTCCGGTAACGTATGGCGGACATTGTGAAAGCTGGTCACATTGTGAGCCATAAGTGTACGGTAAACAACAATGCGCATTGTGGGGGCTGAATTAGCAAAGTAACAGTGACGATATAAAGGGGAAGCATGTGGCGTTTCATCGAACAAGAATGACACTTCGTAGAACTTGATTTCTACGTGGTGACATTAGATCTCGTGGAAGCTGCTCTCGTGGAGCTGCGTTTCAAAGAAATAGCTACTTTTGCACACAGCATTTTATAACGCTTCGCAGATTTCAAGAGATGCTGCGCGAGCTTGTAACCGCCGTTCCTGGACCAGAAGGGATCTTGCCACGTCGCCTCCGGCGTAACCGTAATCCCTATGGCCGGTGACGCGCAATGGAGTACTGCACGGGGCGGGTGGATTGGCGTTTAAGGGATTGAGGAGGAAAAGAAGAGACGCGTTTCGTCTTAGGTCCGTCAGTTAGACTCATCAGTAGGGCTACAGTTGACGGACCCTTAGTAACCCTCCAGTGAAATTAGGATCTGTCTGCGGAATAAATCCCAGCAAGCTAAATTTTGGTAGGTTAAGTCCGGGTGAGATGGTCACAGTTGGGTTTAGAATCTGCTACAGCCAACCTGTTTGAAATAAAGCATCGGAAATGATGTAACACAAAACTTCAATCCTTTGTCTACATGTCTATTAATATCAATAAATGAAAAAAAGTGTCATTGCCCATATCTCTCTTAATATCCGGGGAAGATGATCGATTATATGTAACTTTCAGGCTAACAAGTTGTGGTCCTTAACTAGTTATTTCAGATTCTTTCTAGTTTTCGTCCATCTTAGTTTTTACCCGCTCAAAACTTCTTTGGGCTCTTGCTGCGAGTCTTCGTCATGCTATATTCAGTAGTCGAGCAGAATCACAACACATAGATCCCTGAATAGATATCTCCACCCTCAACTGCCCATTTAAAAAGGCAAGGGAAGCAGTCAATTTTCCACCCCGTCGTAAACGTGATAATCACCTTCTTATCAGCATTCTCCCCCACGGAAATATTCCGCAGGCGCTGGTGCTCGTTCACGGTGTCCCTTCGTCGCCGGCGATTTCCATATTTCCCATGCACAAGCAGCAGAACGACCGCGGCGGTGTGTACCTCTTCTGCGGCCCATTTTTTTCGATGCTCGCGCTTCCGCGGCAGCGGCGACAAACGGAGCGCAGCTCCCCACAGAGTGCGCGCGGCGGGGCGCGCTCATTCGTACAGATAAATTTGCAACGCGGCCGGGGATACACACCAGGACGGCGTTCGTTTTGCGGGACGTAATTGCCGCAACCGAAATCGATGAATATTTTAGCGTAGACTGTAGCGGGCTCGCGCCTCCACGCCTGATGGCATTCGCGCACACGTGCCATCCCTCTCCGCACACCTTCCTCCCCCTCCCTGCGTCTCTTCGGCGTCCTCTATTAGCCTCCTTCCCTCCGCGGCCTCGCCACTGGGCAACGAATATGTTTATTCATGCAGTTATTTATTAGTTCGGGCAATTAGCATTAATTAGCGCAATCTGGCACCGGGTACCGTCCCCCGGCCCCCGATTCTCGGCGCACCGCCACGGATATAATAGCGTCGTGCGGTCGCGATGTTTTAGAGGAGTACAACGGCGACAGCGCCGGTTGCGCCGTGTCGCGGCACGTACGGCTGCCGGCGACCAGCCTGGCCACCTTGAATCCACTGGGGTTGTCCTCGAAACAATTAGGAGGCCACTTTTTGCCCGCGAGCTAGGTAGGGTTAATTACACGCCTGCGACGAAAGCGGGCCACGGAAGTGGTGCAATGAATGCATCGATCTTGTTCCTCCGACGTTGAGCAGCGTTTTCGCGTTGAAGCGATGGGCGTAGTTTAGAGAGATGCACGGACACATGAGTTGAGTGCTGAAAGGCTTCTTGGTATTATGATGCTGCTGTGATAAGAAGTGCGAATTCGTTGTTCTGCTATTTCTTGACAACTTGGTGAAAGTTTCTTTGCGGGAACCTCTCAAGTTGGCTGCTGGTTTTTATTGTAATGGGAACGTAAGCCTTCGGCAGGGTAGCAATAAGAGGGCTGAGAAGTGACGCGATACCGATGTGGAATGAAAGATGAACGTCGCTACTCTTGATCCTTTCAAACTGAGGAATCTCAGCGAGGCTCCAGTTGAACCTTTCGGGACATTAGCATAAATCCGATAAAGGTTTCTGGTATTATGGGGGACCGGATTCCCGCGGTCATTAACAATTCCCCTCGCTCACCGTCAGCCATTTTGCGATAGTCTAGAACTGTCTGGCGAGTGCATCCGTTTACAAGGGCGCGCGTACTAAGAGGACAATGGGTTTCTCGCGAAGAGGGGAGGACACTTCATTAGCGAGCGTTTCTCCCTTGAGGATATCGGTAATCGGTCGTCTAGAAAATAGAGAAGCTCCTGGATTTGCATCCACCTTACGCGTGGCTATCCCTGTGTTTCAATATCGCCCGAGATTTGTCAACTTCCGAAGGTTCTGCGACAGATCCTGATAGAATCTGACATTTTGACACTTTTAGTACAATCACAAAAGATGCAATGTTATGATAGGATACTTAAAGCAAATGTAATCATGTTAATTTTTACATTATATAACAAAACATTTCAAAAACCTGCCAATGTTCCCCCAGTTTACGGTAGTTCGTTTTATCCAACTGCCCATTATATTTGCGATAAACGTGCTCGACGAAGGATCGAATAAAACATAGCAGCTCGTAGTGAATAATTTCACAAGAATTCACTAAACTGCAAGATAAAGGTCCCCATGAATGAAGATCTCGCTCGTGATATGATATATCAGCGCAAATGAAGTGTATACTACTGCGCACAGCATTAAATGTTACACTGAATTGTCTGTTCCTCACAATTTACTACCACTCCCTGCAAAAGCTATTCAAACTTCTGTCATGAAAAAGAAGAGAACACACCTTTGTCCTTTATCGAAGATCAACGCCCAGTAATTTCTTTGACGTGCACTGCCCGTATTTAAAGCACTTTTAATTGCCTTTGGCTAACGTTGAGCCGTGAAATAAGTGCGATTGATGCCTGCCAGTCAATCTTTAAATGGATACATTTCACGTAAATGAGATTGACGTGCCCACACCTGACTCGAATCCTTTACAGGCACGACCTATTGCGATCGAGGTTCAATCCTGCTTAATCAGCAGTGCACGCGAAATGTCTTTGCATCGAATATAATGTGAAGGCCAAAATGCAAACTCTGGTTGCTTATATTGATGCACGCGCGATGCAATGAATCAATTTGAATGGAGACAATATACGTCACACGTCAAAGTGTTCGTCACTTTTAAATCGCCATGTAGAGTGTACCACAGATACTGCAACTTAAATCCAGAGAAGCTGCTTAAATCGCTGCTTTGCCCCTTCAGTGACATTTTTATGGAGATGCAGTCTCCCATCCAGCTTCTTACATACTTCGATGCGAGTGGACCGACTGGAATAAGTGAAAGGTCATTGTCTGCAAACTAACGAAGCTGTAGGTCGAGCTGTCTTCACATCCAGAGGCTATAGACACAAGTTAAGCTATCGTGCATTAGTCTTCTGTTGAGCATACGTACAGAAACTGTTTCCTATATAATACTCAGCATTTTCCATACCGTCACGCTTCCAGTTTGTCTCATTATCGCTCTGAATGCACTCAAATCCCTGGAATCTTCGTGCAACTCACACTGTTAGGCAATATATGTCTTCAATCTTCGAATTCACCTCCACACGCAAACCCAGCATTCTCTGACGTCTATTCAAACTATGTACTAGGACTGGCTATCAGGGAACGCAGACGCAAGCCGGAGGAAATCCCATGCTCACTGGCACCGGCGATATTGTTAACTCTTTGAAGGTTGCATCATTTGCAGCGAATTTATTGTCGATATTTTTCTAATTTTCTAAGGTGTTGAAGTTTCAAATTGCTCAGTCAGAGTTCTCATTGTCTCATCGCTGGTAACATCTTTCTTAAAAGCCTTATTATTAATGGAGACTGCCCTAGTTGTGTTTCTGGTTGGCCCACAGTAGCCCCAAGTTGGGAATCATATAGTTGGTTAAAGCTTTTCTTTCGTTTTGTATTTTTTTAAACTCAATTCAAAATTTTGTTAACGGAAGTTTGCAGCGCTTATTGTGCCATTAAACTTCTGCTTGAAATTTTTTCTGTCTTTTGTACTTTTGAAGTTATACGTGAAAAAGTGGGAGTGCCTATTTGACTTCCAGGTTAGTTTTCACACCTTGAAAAGAAATCTTTTTAAAAAACTCCCTACCCTTCATCGAAAAAAGATATATCACACGGGCAACGCCGGGTACTTTAAGCTAGTAGGATATAAATGTTTGAATGGTATAGTGTCATCAGTGATTACTAGGAAATAGAATTGATTTCTTAGAAGAAAAGCTCCTTCTTTCTTTCCTACATGCATTCTGCTGTCTATGGTTGAAAATGTCCGACTATCATTTGTCATACCGCATTTTCAATCAGTCTTCTACACCCATTCACATCGGGCATCCCGCTTTCTTCTGCATGCGTGAATGCATGCAGACGTTATGCACCACACGGCTTTTATCGCAGCCCTATGGAAGCTTGCGCATTAAAGTTCGCATCACTCCTATTGAGATCGTTTTGACACACTTCTAAACGCGTATACAATTCCCCAGCATGCATTCAGTAATCTTGTCCCATACTTGCACGCTGTTGCACCAGCTCACGCACTCGCGCCTTGCATGCCTCGAGTCCTTTATGCACCACCCTTACTGCTCATTTTCATAAAGTCTGCTCCTCTAGCGCTCTCCTCATGCATTCTAGAGTACTCATAATTGTACTCGACGATATACTGCCTCTTACGTTGCAGGTGGAAGGAATATAGCAAAGTAATAAAAGCAATGGGGAGGAAAGGAATATATTAAGTAGTTTGTACAGTTTTTGGACATTAGTATATTGGGAATCTTCGTATACCGAAGTGGTCCGCTAGGGATTGGCACAGGACCGATTTCGAGGGCTCTACTTTCGAGAATATTGCATGTACAAGTGGAATAGCTTGTCATTTCAAATTCGAAAGCTGGAAGTACTTTATTATAGGTATTTCTCTGGTGGGCATGAAAACGAGTATAACAAACAGACAAACTTTTTATTTAAATAAGAATTTCGAATAACGAATATAAGTTAAAAAAATTATTCGTTATATGTCGAATAAAAAATTAACTATAATCGTTGAATAATCTAAATTTAATGTAACTTTTATTCGATCCGTTATTTAAATAATTTTTTATTTAGTTAAGACACTTAGAATATTTAAAGTGCTATGCAAGACCAGGCGTTAAATAATTTAGGACGTGAAAATTGAAAACATTTTGTATGTTAAAAGAAACTTTTTTTTTAACTTCGATTCAAAAAGGTAAACACATGAGAAACTGTTTAAGCTTTAGGTAAAATTTGAATTTGGTACTCGATTGCCCAGTCCACCAGAGATTTCTTCTATCAACGATACATGCATTATTTTCTTCGAATATCCAAATTCCAGTCGTTATTCACGTACAGTAATTTTTCCCACTGCCCAATAGAGTTCCTGGTATTAAAATCATCTCTGTTGGACAACATTGATACAGTCTTCCTCCCACTCATCTCAAGTGCTACACTTCAACCCCATGCACTCGTCATACGCCATGCACTCAGATCCCATTCCCACTATCCAACCGCACCTCACCGCCTCAATCATCACCAGCAAATCATTCGCATACGCTACTATCTTCCAGTCACGCCTCTGTAATTCACGCAACAAGTTATCCATCACAAGTTTCCGTACCACCGGTTCCCAAATGGACCCCTGCGCACACCCATTAGCTCACGTTCTACTGTCTTCAAACAGTTTAAATTAACTTTATCTTTTTTTCCACCCACAATGATCCACTGCCACAGATAGGGTTTGTCGGTTATTAAAAACCGGCTTTAAAAACCAGCTAATTTGACAAATTTGTAAAATTAGCAAACCTTTTCTTAAATTTAAAAAATAGCTCTTAGATACTAATATTATTAATATCTAAAAATGAATTAATTATTTAATTAAAAACGTTAACACTTTATGATCTTCCCTGAGATTCTAATTCTGAACTACCTATTTTTCAACCAATTATCGATAATAAATGTACATTAATCTTCCAAGATATCGGTTTCTCTTTATTTTACAAGCTAGCAACTGAGCTTCTAACTCTAAGAAACAATTGTATATCAAACCTAAGCTCGCTACAACTCACCCCCTGCATCCCCCAAGCTCACTTAACCACACAAAATCGTATCTAAGTTACCGCAACACCCTGCGGAATAAGATCTGCGTCGCCCGCTGGCCCCTGTATCAATGACCTAGTGCATCGATCGACTGCACGCGCGAGTAGTCGCCTTTCTGAAATCCAAATCTTCTTGCAACATTGTCGAGCGATAGGCAACAGAGAGGAAACAGAGGGCCTCGAGGGTATTGAAGCTGCCACATCAAACGAAGTCGCAGGTAGGTAGCGAGCCAATCCCCAATTATCCTCAATGGCGCTAGCTGAAGTCGTCCTTTAATCGTTTAACAAGTAGTCTGACGAGAAAGTTCATCTGTCAAACGATCTGGTCGGGTCAACGGACAGCCCGCGCCGATCGTAATTCCGTGGCCAGCTTGAAGAAAGCACGCGCCCTCGAATAATAAGTGTATCGATCACAAACCGTCGCAACGCTGTTCGCGAGCGATCCGACGTAAATTGTGCGGCGATCCAGCGGTGTCGATTAAATGGGAATTTTGCGCGACGGCCCCGCGAGCTTAACAGTTTTGGTGGGAGGCTGCGTGCATTTTTAATGGACTGCCGCTCGTTAAACAAGAGATGGATATTTCATTTACCTACGGCGCGGGGGTTGAAAGCTTCGGGACCCAGTTCCGTGACTCGATTCACGGAAATAGAATCAATCGAGTTTAGGCGGGTTGCTTTATCTGTTTAATTCGATCTCTCAGCGCATAAATTAAATATTGAATTTAGACAATTATTTCTTTACTCAATCTTCGCTACTTCTACTAAATACGTGTACAATTTTTTAATTAATCGCAGCTAACACAAAACCATACTAACCAAGGTTTACATTAAACTAACTTAGAGTAACGAATTCTCACTTTGAAGATTTAATATGTAACATAAGTTACATGCAAGATGGACGGATAGCTTTGTAACTATCAAGGTCCACTGAGTAATCCAACATTAACCTTCCCAACCAAATCGAACCTGACATCCACTGCCTCCACCACATCCTCCAGCCCGCCACAACCCGAATACCAATACTGAGCAACCAAAAGAATCCCCGCTCCACATTATCCGTCACGCTCATTCCCTTGAGCGAACCACCGCGCAATTAAGAATCCAGCCGGCTCAGGGTACCCTCCAGCTAATAACCATGGGACTCGCGGCGTGAATAAAGCGGCAAACGACTCGATAAACCAATGTGGCCCAAAGAGATTTCATGGCATGCATGGGGAACGTTACGGGGAGAAGGTAATCGCTCGAGCGTATCCACCCCACGTTTCGAACGGGGTAACGCGGGTACGTTCGCCGAGTTTTATTGCCCCGGTTTTTGTCAACCCTCGCAGGAGAACGGGGCCGTCGTTTCTTTCTCTTAGCAGTGATATTTCACCATGGTCAGGAGAGACGTTCGCCTCTTAAGCGTCTGAACTCGCTGGCTGGATTCGGTCGCGGGCGAAGAAGAGGGTTGGCGGGCGGCAGGGAAGGAGGGAGGCCACGGGGGTAGTTACCCGCACTGCAGGATTGCCATTTTCCGGTCTCTCCCTCTCCATTTTACTCCCCTAATCCCATCGCCATAAATTAGCCGGGACGGAAGTTCGATACGTTGCATTTGTCCACGGTACACCGAAATAAAGAGTAGCTTTCGCGTAATAATGCCCACCAATTTCCCTCTATTTCCTGGCCGAGCCCCGTGCAATTATTCTGCGCATTCTTCGCGGCGGGCGTATCGCTCTTCGAATCGTCGAGGCATCCCTTTCGCGCCCAACTTTAATGTCTCAAGAGCGACCCACGGTCGTTTATGCGCGCCCACCACTGCCAGAAGCAGTTCCCCGCAACTCTCAAGTAACTCTGAGATAGGGTGGGCGCTATGGGCGAGGCGGGGCTGGATAGGGAGGGGGGTGTGAAATTAGATAAACACGAAACAGCACTAGTGGGAATAAAATGGAAGTCTCGTTGTCGAGCGGTTTTGCGTGGGTTAGACGTTGGCGAAAACTTGCCTGTTTTCCGTGGGAATGGAATTTGCGCCGCGCGTCCAATCTATAATTCCAGTCGACAAGAATCCTCGTGGCCGTTGGAACGGTTGATCGAGCATCAATCGAGGCGAACAGATGAACTGAAAAAAGCTGTTGCCATAAGAGGGCTTTCGACGAATCTCTCGCGAATTCTCTCTCAACTACTGATTTTATATATACCCCGGTTTCACTCTACCGCCTGATATCCCCAAGTCTAAGGCAGGGCCTGTTAGGTAACCCTTTAGCCTCGTTCAGATTAATCAAGTTACTTGACTTCGCGGCGCTTGAATTTCAAGTAACTGGAAACTACTTCACCAATGTGAACCTGTTATTCACTTGGCCTGAAATATCCTTTCAAGCTTCTTATAATTCTCAAGGGAAGTGGGGAGTCTTTCAACTTTTACTTCCCTTGAAATACGTACAAGTGTGAACTTGAAGTCTCTTGAAGGAAGACTGCCTATTGTTTTTTAAAAGTGAGGTTGTAGTCATAAAGCAATGACTAATTCTGATCTCCTTAGGTAAACCTATCTAGCATTTTTCATTTTTTGAGATATGTTGAAATATTTTAAGTTTCACACGTCTTTTACCTTTTAAGTAAAGTTAAAAAACTCTACGTGCTTCGTAAAGATTTAGAAACACTCGAATGTATTTAATTTTGTTAACCAGCGTTGCCAGGAGAAATGTCTGTTTATATTTTTGAAAAAAATTCAGCAGTGTTAAAACCGCAGGGATTTACTACACCCCACATGGTTCGCGGAAGGTTAACGGACGACAGCATTAGGAATGATCTACAGTTAGGTCAGAAGTGTACATTTTATAAGTTTGAAATATTCTGTAAAATATGGTGATTTTGGTAGATAAAACGAGCATTCAACAACCACATATATCTCCACTTTGAACTGTGGTTTTATCACGACCATATCCCCGCGGCATGCAAACGTCCTCTCCAACATCGCGGAAGACAGTAAATCAATCGTCGTATCTTCCCCCTGAATCTAGATTGTAAAACGCTCTCCCAAAGTCGATTACGAACAGTCCGATCCAATATTTGGCCTCCAATGCCAGTTCGAAGATCATTTTGGAATCCCCTTCATCGATCTTGTCTGGGGATATCTAGGGTAAGAACCCCCTGGCCAGATACGGCCTCCAAAGCCCGAAAATCGCAAATTACAATCTGCTAAGCTTCCTAACAACTGGACGTTACAAATGTCACGAGTATAATAATGTCGCTGCTTCGACCGCTCCCGTTTCAATGAAGTTATTGGTCCAAGCAAGACCAGCCAGATAATTACGCCCGAGCAGATTGATTTTCTGCAGAATTCCAACGAGAATTCATGTTACGTCGGTTTTTAGCCATCTCGGTTTTCGTCGGACAAATTCCAAGCGTTGAATGCGTGGTCTACAAAGTAGGGAAAAGCGAAAACGTATCCGTGATACGAGATAGTAAATGTCGATAGTGCGATTTATCGTCGAGAACGTTTCAGCTCTAGGTACCTACTTATTTTTACCGTGCACACCGTTCAACTCAATGTTCATTTCATATTTGATATCGATCTTGCTGGATAAGCAACCGAGCACGGGCTCCACTGCCTTTGGAGATTCTTTCTATTTACCGTAGCGCGAGTGAAAATTAAAAAGCCCCGCTTTCGACGAAGCGGAACGCGTGTTCGAGATACGCGTTTGATCGCCACCGTCAATGCAAACAGAATGTAATATATTCGCTGAACGAAAGCACTTTAATGATATACTCGTTACACTTTGTCGCGGAATGGTTTACATATTGCACTTTGAAACGGTCTGGCGTTTTACGCTTTGTATACAGCGGAAAGCATTTGTATTATACAAATGGAGCTGCGCCAAAGAACTACTGACGTATCAAACAGTTGTATGATTTGATTTGCAAAGGAGCATAATGTGAAATCGACGAGGGAGGAAGGCTTTGATACCTTAACTGGATGTCGTGCCGTTATAAGAGGGGTTTTAGGATATTGTTAACAAGAAGAACTATGGAATAAATTGCTGGAGTGCGGTGTAGTGTGGTTATCTGTGTAAAGAAGGTACAGTTGGAATATTTGTTCGAATTTATGGGATAAGTTTCTTTTAGCTTTTTGAAGGACATTTTCGGATCGAAATTTTTTGTTAAAATTTCAACTCAAGCTTGAAAATACTTTTCTCTATAATGTGAAACTCGCTCAATACTATCCCATAACTTTAACAACATTTAAGACAACATTTATCACAGGATTACTTCAGTAAAATCTTTCAAAGTTGGTATTTAAGCTCTGTGAATTTTTATTAAAATTTTTCAACCGAGTTCCACATTGTGGAGAAGAGTGTTTTGTAGGTTCAGTTAAAATTTCACGTTCACCGGTTTAACGCGTACATTGCGCAGCGCCCATTTTGACGCTTTATAATTCCTTTCATTTTTAATATTTTTCGGGTTTCCTGGTCTTAAAATGCGCGTTATATCCACAATAAAGTATTGCAAACCGTGCAAATGGTATGAATTATTAGTCGTCCTTCAATCCAACCCAAAAGGAACCGTTCATTTGAGCCGTCTAATACCCGTGTACACCCTAAAGAAGAATTTTGCTTTTTTTTTAAATTTATAGGAACGATTATTAATTTATACAATTCAGGGAGGAATATTAAACTTTCAATGCATGTTCAGTGTTCATCGGGGTTGTGCAATATGCAACCATGAATTCGAGGCTGGTGCATTATCAAGTCAGCGTTATTATGGACGGAACGAGCAGGAATTACTTCAACGCGCCGGATCAATCAATATCCTGCTAGCAAGAGATCGTTCGCCTGATTTTCGGGGTTGAATGTCGTCTTGTGGCGTGTTGTATATTAATGGCCGCTCCGCGCCATACAGTGGGCGAACAATGGGGTGCAGCGAACAATGCTGAGCATCGATTCAGATAACTCAATCACGTTAGCCTAATTCCCGGCATGGTAGGGTCAAGGTGCGTTATACATGTCCAGGAGTATCGGAATGCATTTTTCAACGGTACAGCGATCTTAAACAGGGGGTGTCAATCATATAAATCCAAGGTGACCTGGTTACCGCAGTATCGAGATCAGGACGTCACTGAATATCTTGTGAATCAGCTGAATCGATGGCGGAAGAAAGGGGAGCAAATATTTCGAGCTCTGTGGAGGGTTAGCAGAGGATACAGGATTTATGCGGAACTCACAATTAGTTTGGAAACTCAATAAGAATTGATGTGACATGAGTTTCAAGAGCAACAGAGTAATTACGTAATATAGGGTGACTTGTACTTGAAGGAACACCTAAGTTGCATGACCACTCAACGAACACCTAACAAAATCAACTACCAGATTTACCTTAAACTTAATTAAGAACTTAAAAAGAACTTAGTTGAATAAAAAAGTGCTGTATATAAGCAAGCGCAAAAGAAAAGAAAGAAGAACACGACTATTGCAAAGGCGAGATTCAGTCTAAAGACTGTTTTCCAACTTAACCTAATTTGTGTTAATTTTTTGTTTTAATTTTTTATAAGAGCAGTGTTTATTCACTGAACAGGTCACCCTAGCAGAATACCTACTGTTTCTTGATAGAATTTGAGAGTCATTGGAAAAATGAACGTGTGAAGTTTCTGTAGTGAAATGTTGGAGTGGATATTGAAATATTATATTCTATAAATATGTGAATGGATGGATAAAGTGTATCTTCTATTTGCATTTTTCTTAGCGGTAGAAAGGTTTACTCGTTCTTACAGAGCTGCACGATAAAATTTGAAAGCAATGCCACTCTTGAAATACTAAGGTTCTAAGTGTGTATCAATAATTAGTCAGACATGCTGCCTATTTGCATAACAGGCGAAAGAATCATTTATGAATAACTCGTTTTGCTTCGACGATGGTACACAGAAGGCGAATGTTGCTACGAAATAATTCAGTAAATAGCAAACAGTCGCTGTGCACTGAAGGCTGGGACAAAAAGTACGGCAGGAAGTCTCAGTAAAAATGCAGAACGTCTGTAGACAAGGATTTAACAAGGCTGTCACAATAATTTTATACTATGCAGCTAAAATTGGATAACAGGGCATATGTCCAGCGAAGGATTCTTTGAAAGTGTCTTAAAAGGATGGAGAAGCTTCTTCAGAACTCTTCGAGTGGCACTGTGCTGCAGACACAGAAATAAAGTATTCACGCGAGTGTCCTGACACTGAACTTCGAGGTAGTTTGTGCGCAGACTTAACAGTACAATGTAGTTGCTAAAACTCGGGAATTATCCGTGTCTCCGCGAGATAGAATTGTTTTCTTACGTGACTGTGGATAAACTTGACGAAGACTTGCTGGGGCCTTAGAATCGAGCTCCTCTGCACTGAGTTGTTATTAAACAAGAGAAGCCGACGAAATATTATCTGAAAAGGAGCAGGAAGCCTAAGAAGTCTAAGTCTAAGTTCATAGATGCCGCAACAATGTCCATTTATACCTGCATGACGCCCAAATAAAATAAAAGTATTCTTTTAAGAAGAATATTCGAGAATTTTTATTAACTTTTCCCTACATTTTGCAGTATCATTTATCAACTGCTTGCCAAAATATAGCACCCTTTTAACAACACATTGCTCGAAAAATAATTAGAAAATTATTCAATGTTCTTCGCAGGATCTTACATCACCACAATTACAACAACTTAATGTTATCCTATAACAAAAAATTATATTAGCCTGCTACGATATAGTGACTACATTTTTTAAATAGGACCTTTTAACTAATGAGGGCAGAATTGGTAACCACTGTCATTATTACTCTCTGCAGTGTTACAACATTTTCTATAATACAAGCACTAGTAAGTAAAGAAATGCTTCCTCAACTACAAAGCTATTTCTCAATTCCCATCTATCCCGCCAATCACCCGCAAAATAGGCAGCGCAAAAAGTAATAAACAGTAATTACAATCCAGTAACAAAGCCACTCGAAATCGACAGATTAAGTAGCAGGTACCTCAGCTGGGATTCAATTTTCTTTCGCGACTGCCTAATGGACAAGCTATAAATTCCCGGATCCTCAATCAAGGCTGCTTGAAGAACCATCCAGTTGCACAACTCTCTCTAAAGTTCAAGTGAGCTGATACAATAAAGAGACCGCTGAGTTCAGCCAATACTTATCATAATTAAATTCATTTAGTAGATGTACTTTATCCTGATTCTTACAAAAACTCACGGGCACCGATTGAGCCACAAAAACTGTCCAAGTTCCGCGGATGAGCAAGCACGAAGGAGCATAATCGCCAGTCGTTTCGCAGATATATTCGAGGGCGTTTGTTGGCCCCAAATTAAATGAGCATCGTTACGATGCCAGCGATTTTTTGGCAGCCGGAGCGAACAGATTTCCGGTCTGCGGGCGAAGGCAAGGGAGGAGAAAGAGAGGAACCACGAGAAAGCTGGAGAACTGGCGGAGCAGTCGCCACCCCCTTTCCATCCCTTATTGTCAGAGGGTAAGCGTAGCGGCTGGGCTCTCTGGACGCGGACAAAAGTTTTCTGGTCCGCTGGAAGGTTTCTCGCCTTCACGAAAATTCGACGGCTTTATAGGGGCAGGGTGAGGTGGAGGATAAATAATGTACCGCGATATCGAGGGGATAATCGCGCGCCAACGAGAGAAATCGACGGGCCACGGATCACGTAGCAAAGAATATCCCCGTCTGGCGCGTGTCCGCCGAGTTCTCCGAAGGAGGCGAATGCACCTAGATAAAACGGAACGCAAACTAATTAACTTGTCCTAACGAGCGGATTAAATTTCCACGGTTAATTCGCGCGTAACGGTCATCCAATAAATCGAACGAAATAAGTGTTCCCCACTGCAGTTTGTCCAGCATCGAGCAGAGATTTTAGAGCGGATTTCCGGAGGAAAGGTGGAGCTCGTTATTTAGAAGATTGAAATTCCCGCGTGACAGTTGCGCCGCGGTGCTCGACGGGCTGATGGTCGAAGGAAAACACACGGGAAAATTACGAAACGAATTATCCAAATTTACTTGTTGACATGGCCGCGGCGTTGAAACGCTGCTTTGTTGGCTCGCGTTAAATATGTGTTGAAATGCGTTACCATTATACGTGTCGTCAGCGAAAAAACACATGGACGTGTGACCACCACCGGGCGCATCCTATATATCCACCATCATTCGTGAACTGTATTTTCACTCGGTGTGCGGCGCGTCACCGAACGCGCGCTGGTGCGCTCCGCGAACAAACTTCGGAGCAACTCCGCCGTAACATTCCGCCCCCTGACTGGTCGCGTACGTATATTTGGCCCCGTGCTTCCCACGATACCGGCGATCTCACTGACGCGGCTAAAACGCGATCCCCGCTCGCCGGGCTCTGCTGTTCGCACCTACGTGCCGTGCCTTGCTGAGTCATAGCGGCTAAACGCATTCGAACGACGTGCGGGAGGATATTTTCGGGGGTGCTCCATTTCTTCTTCGTCACTGATCTGCTCACACTGCCGCGCACCCCAGGTATTTACATCACTAACGTCCCTCGAAAAGTGTACTCGGCACATCCCTCGACACCTGACTCGCCTGCACATAGGAGGACCCCAGCAATTTCGTCCTCCATTGTCTCCGCGACGCCGCTATGTCTCTGCGAGGCACGGTGGAACTTCGAATCGCGGGTGGAATCGCGCGCCGCGCAAGCACGAGCCCCCATGGCGAATCGCTGACGAACAGTGCCCCGGAAACCTGCCACCGGGCTCGCGCGAGGATCTAGGTGACGAGACACGCCGGAGGTATTCCCTGTGCAACGTTATAATCTACGTGGACCCAGGAAGCGCACGTGTCAGGTTGTACGGTCCCCTGGTGCGTGGCCCAGGGCGAAGTGTTACTCAGTATTAACGATGGGGTGGGCTTGCATCACTGACCTTCCACGAAGGCTGGACGGACGAGGAGCAGCTGCGCGACGACGTAAATCGCTGACACGGGGATGCGGTTCAGCGACATCCATCTAGGACTTGGCGTGACGCCGCGACGAGGAAGGACGACTCGCGCCGGAATCTCGGTGCGGACTGGCACACGAGGGGGTTACCCGGCTCGCCAGCGACGAGACTGGAAGCGAGAGGGCGAGAAAGGGGGTGGCGCGGCGGTGGGATCGAGGGGTAGAAGCAGAAGAACGGCGGGCGAGGGAGAGAGAGACGGCATCCTTTCTCGATTGCTGTGAGCTTTAGGGTTGGTTCGCATGCGCCCGCTCGAGTTCACGTGCCCTCCGCCATCGCGAGCAGTAGGACCCGCCTTCCTCATACGAAAGACACGTTCCCCAGGATAGCGGAAAACACACATAGACACGGGTTCTGCCGTCGCCCTAAGGAATCCAACCGCGAAAGTCTCCCTTAGGACTGATAGACGGCCGAAAGCTGCCGGCTCTCTGGCCGAGGCCGGCCAACCGTTCCGATGCGCAGTTTGTTTCGATGACACTTCTGGTATTTACCCGGCGATGCTACGACCAAGTTTTTTTTTCTGTATTCCCCTTTTTTGGCCTCGCGGATGATGCTGCGAGCTCGAGTGATTTGTTTCGGCTGATCGAACGCTGGGTGGTCTGTGTAACATTTGGGGTTGATTGGGTGGTCCGTTGGGCAACTGGGGGATGGGAGCTTTTCAGCTCGTTCTGTGGGGTGACAGAGGCTTTTCTTCAGGAAATGAATGTAAGTTTTGACGGTTGTAGTAAATTAGAGGGTTGGGTTTTGAAGTAATTTTGGTGTTTGGTAAGGTATTAGATGGTTTGGAAGTTTTGTGCATTGGGAATTGGATTACGTTTAGAAGTCTAATTCGTACAATTCCAACGAAAATTCTCTATCAAGACCGAGTAAAAATAGCCTGGAATCACTTCTTGGCCGAACGGTGAAAAAGATTATCCACTTTTCCCTGTCAGATGGTTAGATTAGGTTCGTGATTCAGATTCACGGACCGAACGGGGTGCAGGGAGTGCTTTAACGGACTGCCGATCAATCAGTCGATATTTCTAATCATCGGTTCCTTTCGATGAAAATCAGGTTGTGACGGCTGGAGAATACTTGGCAGGGAAAGCTTCTCTTCACCCATTAACTCTACAGAATATATGATGTTTTTGTAGAAGTTTCGTAAGCAAAAAGTTGAGGAAATACCATATAGAGTAGAGATATAGAAATCTAAGTATCTCCAAAGATATTTGTGATTACGAGAAATTTTATTAGTCGAACCTGCAGTTTTTACTTCTCCGCGGATAATTTAATTTTTTTTCTACGTGAAAGGCTCTAGAAGATTTCATAATTACTGGATTTTTTTTTAAATAGTGCCAATTCTCTTTTAATCGAATGATTTTGCTGTAATCATTAACTCAATATTTGTAAACATATTTATCAGTTTAATGTAATACCAAAATTTCACTGAAACACATAGGTACTTCAACAATACAATAAATATTTAACTGTACGCGGGTATAATAAATTAAACACGAATTTTGAAAGCAATATCGTTGATGAAACAAATATTTAAACTTACAGAATATTAACTTTTTCAATCTAACCTAGTAACTCCAAATCGATATATTTTCCACAAAAATCATATCTACGCGACTACTCTGCAATTCTACATTGCATTGAAATTAATTTTCGCCCGGAAAAAATTCTTCAATCTTCAAACTTACCATTAATAAAAGAACACGCGACAAAACTTCTCGCAACCGTAACTTCGCTACAATTTTCAAACTAAAATTTCACACTTCACTCTGTCTTTTCTGATTTACGTTCAAGTAACCAAAAATCCGATTTTCATTCTCCAACCATTATACGCCCACATTATCCACCCTTCACAATCATAATCACTGCAAGCGCTCCGCCAACCCTCTTCAAAAACCATCGATATAGAATCCCACGCCAACGATTTTCATTGATATCAACCCAAAAACCCGCAATACGTCTCCACGGGATCGTTCCCCTCGAAACGATAGCGGCTTCGCCTTTAAACTCCGTCAGTCTAGGTCTCGCTGATGGTGGAGGGGGGCGGAAGTCATCCGAAAAAGGTTTCAGGAAGAGTTTAAGCGTTTCACGTCTTTCGGGGAGCGTAGCATGCGAAGTAGCGCAAGTCATAAACCCGACCCGCACCCAGCGCGGGCTAGTATTCGTAGCAGACATTACAGTACCTAACATCGCACTATTTCGAAGAATGACTTTAAGTGCGAGTGTACCAAAACTTTCGCGCGAGGGTGTCCTCGTAAACCGGCGAGAGATGGCTTCAAGGTGACGGCAGGAAGCGAAACGTGTTTCTAACTCCCCTGCACCCTGCCCCCTCTCTCCCCGTCCCCATTGCGCGACCCTCCGACTGTCTCCAGCGCCCCTGTTTCCACGCTTAACCCCACGGTGTGTTTCTTTCTCCCCTCGCCGGCTTTCATTGGCGAGGTGAAGTCGACGAGATTTCCACCACACGGAGTACCGCGAGTTTAGACATCTTCATGCGCAACAGTGATGCTGGCTGCTCCTTGGGTTATCGAAGGGAATTGCGGGTAAATATTGTGCGTTCCATTGTTTATGCCAACTATGCTGGCTGTGAGCTAATGTCTGCGCACTGGTGTAACGGGTTCGTAATTGTTCGAACGAGTGTGCGCTGCCATATGTGTATTTAGTGGGTCTTATTGTTTGGTGCTGCGAAATTTATAGTTTGAGATGGAGGTAGGGGTAGGGGTGGTACCTACTGCGTGGCTTTGGAAAGGAGAGGGTGGATATTTCCATTCAGTTAAGGGGTGAACTTGGATTAAGAACGCTGAAAACATTGTGATTTTTTAGAATTATTTTTTCAACAAATATAAAGCAAATCTTGACAAAACTTTAATGAAATACGGGGGCGGGCCGCCAGTGGAAAACTTTAGGGTCCGTATGAAATACGGAGGCGGGCCACCTAGAAAATGCATTCCAAAAAATCGTGGTTACCGTTTAGCCACATAGAAAATGCATTTTTTCGAGCGCGTTAAACGGAGGACACCCTTAAAATAGAAACGGAGTTTAAAACGTACATTTTACCAAAATACTCGCTGACATTGGACAATACTCTGCGTTTAAATTTAACGCTCTCGTGTGTTCGCGATTCGATTAGCGGGGAACAGATAGAAATTTCATTTCAAGCCCTAATTAGAATTTGCTGGCTTTAAATAAGCAAACCGACAGTGGCAAAGGAACAGTGAATGGGAATCATTAATCATGAAAATTGCGCGATCTCACATTCATGCCCGTAAACTTAATTCACCGCGTTCTATTAACGCGTGCTGCTGCGAAACTTTGCAACACGGTTGGCTATTCTACAAGCGCGATTGTTATAACGACGACAGAAACGATAATCTGTCGAGCGTTATTGATTTATCAGCTCCGATACAATACCGACGCGCTTTGTTCCAAACGCGTATTATAAAACTTATTAAACTTTAACTGAATGCAAAATGATATCTTCATTAAGCATTCGGTAAGGCTTTTTCAGAATTAACATGGAGTATGTACATACTTCGACTGTTAAAACAGAAATTTCTACGCCAAACGTGAATTTAAAAAAAATAAATAAAAGTTTCTTAAAGTTTGATAGTTCACTGTTACTAGTCCAGTTTAAAGAAAAAAATGAAAATTGAAAGAGTTACAGCGTTTGAAAGAAAAAGTAAGTTCTTTCCTAACACAAATATTTCATATTATTCTTTATATCGACGAAAAAAGTATTGTAAATAAAAACTAAAATTAAAATTTTAAGTCCAGTACCAGTAATTATTAAATAATATATCCCAAATATATAATATATCCCTTATATAATAATATATCCCTTATATCCCAAAACAGTTTAATGCAACTTTGGCAATAGTTTTTAAAAAAAAATTATAAATATTAGGGCTGTTAAAGGAGAATCCCTCCCTTAAAACCACGTAATTCCGCATTTATTTTAAAACATCAGCAAGTATCAGCGTTTCGCCCTCGTTTACGGGGTTGATACATGTCCTGGCTGTGATTGCCAGGAAATACGCGTTTAAGTTTACACCGTGTGCGCGTACTGGAATTCATAGTACCGTTCCAATGCCGTAATAGAAGCTTGCCAAGATAACGTTCCGCATTAGAGCTGGGGAAAAAGTGCTCCTCGAGGAAACCGTTATCTTAGGTGCGGCCATTTTAAGATCTACCGCGGATCTAAATTCAGGGTGCTTCTTCAGAATTTCAGATAGAAAGGCGTCATACATTAAACATACCGAGGCCAATGAGAAAACCCGCGCATTGTACGCGTTCCTTAATAGAATTAGCTTTTACCATTGAACGAATGAAACCTCTCTCACTGTATTCTATCGTGACTCTCATTTTAATCGTTTACAGCTATCTGGTATTGAATTTCATCGAGAAGTTGGAAAGAAGGGCGTGTAACATGATTGGGTTTGAGAAATAGAAGGAGTTGAATTGGGTGTTTCTTGAATAACAAGAGAAATTAGGTATTTAAGCAGATACATACACTTTTGTGTGATGAGTAATTAGAACTTCGACTCATAGTCAGAGTTGGACATTATCTAAATAAAAAATTATTTAATTTAGATAAAGTTAATTTTTTTATTCGTCCAGCGTTTTCTAATTTATTTTTCCAACTTTAATTTTAACTTTCACTTATTCGACACATGACGAATAATTTTCTTAACTTTAATTCGTTATTCGAAATTTTATTTAAATAATAATTTTGCCAATCTCTGATTTGACTCAACGCTACTTTAATAAAAACTATGCACCTGCTTGAGTTTTTTTCATTGGATAGGACTCTGGGGCAGTTACTATTTCTATTATACTTTTATTATCCTTCTCGCGTTTTCTTTGCAATTAATTTTAATGCACTATATTCCCTTGTATTTTTAAAAGTATGAAAGGGAAAAAATTCCCATTATAATTTTCAAGACGTTAGGATAGACAAGGAGTATATTAGAGAATAGTTTCGTCCTTCAGATTAAACAATTAAGGGGCAAACTGAAAATAAAAATTCTCCTACGTTTTTATTGAATTCTGAATCCTGAAGCAACAATTAAGATTCAATGAAGTCAGGAGTACTGGGATACGGTAGAATTAAGAGGGAGTAAAAGCAAGCACAATGCGAAATGAAGCTGTGGGTGCCGTATGCATAATGCAAAGTTATACCTGGTGCTTGCAAACATCACGGAAATGAACTCCATTCTATCGATCGAGTACTGTATCCTTTGCGTAATCGTTCCTCAACGCGAGGCACAAGATACGCCTCCTAATGGGAAGTCGTTTTATTGCACATTGACATGAAATATCGACGGAATTACACATGTAATGTGCGCCCTATATCTCAGACTGTACACGGAGAGATAATTTTGTTGGCCACGTTAGACGTTATAGCGCCATACGTACGCCTTGTAGTGCAATCGACGTGCAATAGCGTCAGACTTAAGTGTCTCGTATATTTCAATGCAGCACGCGTTAGATCTCAGTCTGATTTTTTACCAGCAACGACGAAATTTACCAGAGGCAGGTGGGAGTTACTGTTATATTAGAAAAGTGTAATTTGAAGTTTTAACCCTTCGAGATCACTATGACTAGCGACGGGTGGGGGAGGATGCAGAAGGTGCAAGGGTGAAAAAGGAAAAATGAAGAAAAGAGAAATTAAAAAAAGAATAAAATGAGAGCGAAAAATTTGTATTTGATCAAAATTAAGAAAAGAAGAAATTAGAACATAATTTCTAATATAATAATGTAATAATCTAATATTATTAATGATATGGATCAATTTTATTATTATCCTTTTTTCGTGATTTAGTTTTATGAAAAGATGTTATGTTTTTAGAGTTGAGAAATTGTTTGAGGTCCCAAAATATATCTTGCACCCGGATCATTTTATCGAGAAGGCCGGCCTTGGTGGTCACACGGGTATCGCACCCCAAGAGCAATTTTTTAGTTCAAATGCCGTGCCTTTACGACTTCCAAAGGGGATTTATCGCAATAAAGAGACAAAAATCGCTTTTTACCACAACCGTGAAATTTCGCTCTTTTTCAATTACAAAGTTGACAGACTATTAGAGCATAATTATATGATTATTACTAGTGTACAATAATCATTAAAAAGTTAATAGATTCAAAAATACAAAAATGGTAACTCAAAACTGACGCAGGACTGCACTGAACCTCGTGTGACCAATTTGTGATTATATGGTGTGATCACGAAGGGTTAATGACATTGCAACTATCAAACGATTTTAAATTATAATCTGGAAATTAGAAACGACCCATGTGTCCCACACAGAATGTCATTTCACAACATGTTATTCAAGCTTAGGTCACTTACATTCTAACGAGCTGCTTCTAGCGACACAGAATTCCTACCTTTTGGACTTGCCTGTGTATGACGTGTAAAAGACAAAGCTGCTTCGCGAATATAATAAAACCATAGGAAGTCGGGGGACGTATTAATTTCAAAAGCAACTCTGCATGATTTAATGGACAAAATTTTAATAATACCCGCTGCAAAAGGGGATTCTTTCAGCTACACATTTCTCTCTGGATTTTCCATCTTGTTGATTAAAATATGTAGAATATGAAAAATTAAAAGAGAGTTCAGCTTTGAATTCAGGATCAATGTAAAGTTTACCGTTAATCTTCTTACAAAGGGATCTGGAAAATACATCAATGTCAATATTCTTTTAGATTCCCAATGTTTCATTAAAGTGAGGCATGCTCTTCATAAACGATTTAAAGCACTTCCCTATCGTCCGACGCAGCAAAACATTCGCTTAGGGCACTGCGAAACGGTGATATTAGAATTTGCAGTAATTAGCATCGGGAGCAATTAAAATTTCCCCGTCATTATTCCGGAAAATGTAAATGCAACGTAACCGCGAATCGTTAACCTTCGTATTAACGTAAAGTATTGAATATCGGGGCTGCCGTTCGCATTTCTATGTAAACGTCTATAATCCCGCTGGCACTCACGCGGAATTTACACGCGCAGCAAGATTCCCCAGCAATAAGCATCCATATTCACGGCAATTTTTAGGACCCCTGTGTTATATTTGCCGATTGGATGAAACAGTTCTCATTAACAAGCGAGAAGCTCGTTAAACTGAGAGCAATTTATTCTGCGCGTGCGATCATTTCAATATCCGAATGGATTCCCTGCCATGGACAATTATAGAAACTGAAAGTACACAAAAAAATTCTATGGGCGTGTGTGCCTCCTATTATTTTATACATATTCAATCGTGGGAAATACGAGGGGGAATTAAAACGTCCTTTGATCTCTCGCTGTTGCCACGGAATGAAAGTCGGTTAAACTTTTATGATTTCGCATTAATGAACAAAGTTCAACTGCAGATTAATCTTTGGAGTAATGAAACTGCAGGGGAAGTAACTTCCTGGCTGGTTGAATGAAAGTGCAGCGTCTCGAGCCCTGTTGCGCCGTGATATTTCGGGAAAGAAGTATTTTTTACGGGCCACAAGCAAGTGTCAGCTGATTGGTCACTCGTGGAGGAAAATATATTCAGGAGATGAATGGGTTTAAATAGAATCGAATCGATTACCAGTTTCGGTGCAGCTTCCACCACCTTCGAAACTTTCTTCAACTCTGAACAGTTCTTAGCCGACAGCAGCAAATAATCTTTCCACTTCAGAGGCGCATTACGACTCAGAATTTATATAATTAGAGTGATCCAACGGGTCATGCTGATTAAATATATAACTTTTCTCTACTGTATTGATTTTCTCGAAGGTGAATATTTAAAAATGATACTTCATTATTCGAAGGCAACTGTGCTGGAGGGAAAGGATTCATTTAGTTCTTTGAATAGAATTTGCCAAGTCACTTATTATTTACAGAGGTGTGAAAAATCAGCTCTGAGGCACAAACAATGTTATTTAAATCCACAGATTTGTAATTATATTTTGGATATATGAAAAATACGATTCTATACAGCAAGGAATAATAAACATTTAACCCCTAAAAACAGTAAAATCTGTACATTAGGTATTGAAAAAAAATCTTGAAAATAGGCGTCTTTTTCAAACAACAAAGTAGAATTCTAAACAACACATTCAAGTCTTCCCTTTTTAATATTTATCTCTAGGTTCGATCAATAGACATTTTATTTGAAACAGGAACAGTAATTCCGCCAGAATGCCCTCGAAAGCTTATAACGTTCAAAGCTACCACGTAACACGACTGACGCGTATTCATCACAGGCAAATCTTTTAAGAGCGTAATGAGATCCTCTCATTCGATATTGAAGTAGAGCTAAAAAGAAGGTAAAGCAGCAAACTGTAAGTATCCCACTGACAACAGCATTTCGACCTCTGCTTAAGGTGCTTAACAAGCTTCTGAATCTTTTCATTACTTCCACTCGGTTTCACAAAGCAAACGCAGAGAACAAGTCTTCTCGCCCGGTTCCATTCACCACTCATTAAGCATCTCGCGGATCGCCCATTTCCATTCACTCAGCTTCCAACGTCACACCTCGTCCACACCAACAAACTGCCTACCTACCACGAATTAAAATCAAAATCCAAATGTGAAATCACAAACATTCGCTTTGTTAAAAATTAATGTCTCCGCAAGTGCTTCGACTGAAACAGCCCCACCACCAACTTCCCAAGTTCCAGGCGCGATAATCGCCAATAAAATTCCGGTCCCTTTGAATCAGCCACTGAGGGGCGGAAAAAAAAAACCGACACGAAGCAAATCGCAGCCAGAGGACGGCTGGAGGGACGTCGAAACTCTTAGGAGACGTTCGTCCCGCTGAAGAACTGGAAGCTTATTTCCTGTCGGCGAGGCGCGAAGCGCGTAATTTGATTTTCACCAAGGGGGCAACCGAACGCTCGGCCTCGGATGGCGTTGAAGTCGACAAAAGGACGTGGCTCGTTTGCTTTATTCATACCGTTCCGGCGAGCTTTGTCGTCTGCCAGCCGCACTTTACACGCCCTAATGTCGGCCATCGAGAAGCTAAAGAGCAGCACAAACGAGAAAACTTGGCTGAACTTCGTTAATAACCGTGCTGTTGTTTAACCTGGCGGTGTACGGGGCGTCGTGTCGATGGCCCCCTTTAGCCGCCCCCGTCCATGTATGGCCGCCTGAAACCACCGTCGAGCCCTTAACTGGCGTCGCGAGTGCGTTACAAGCTGAAACATTATGTACGCTGCATGGCGACGGAGACGGGAGGGGATCGCGCCGTTACACGTCGCCAATGGTTCTGATTGCGTCGTAAAACTTGCCTCGTAAGAGGATGTCGATCATGAATCGCTCATGCGCCGCGCGACGGAGCGTATAACGAGGGTGGAAGTTGGATCGCCGCTGTTTGAGGACTCGCGAAAATTCCCGTTCGTTTGGAGTTTATAATGAAGAGTTTTAATGCTTGCCGCGTGAATGGCGGAAAATTTTCCGAAAACATTTCATTGAATCGCGCGGGGGGGAAGGGAGGGGCTGAAGGCTCGTTAACTGAAGTGCGCGAGGTTTTATGCGACCGGTGTCCACGCGCGGTGGAAGGGCCAAAGTTCTGTGGGACGATAATAAAGGTGAGACTCGTTTTGGGGGTAAGCAGCTGGGACGCTGGGCTGTGGCGTTTAGAGGAACGCGTGGGGCTCCTTCGTTGCCGATTTTTTGGGGAATTTGGAACGCGGTTTAGGGGAGCGGAATTAATTGTAATTGGAATATTAATTTTGTGGGGGAAATATTGTATAAGGTATGGGAGTAAGTAAGGATATAATAGATTATAGTGTTAATGTAAAGGAAATTAAGTGAATTATTAATTTCTAAAGATTCTTCGAATCGAATCTGTATTATAAAGATCTAAAATCTGAAGTTTGGGCTTCGTGTAATTTGGCCAAAGGTGATAATGTCCCTTTATTTGTTTCTTTTTTTTTAACAAATTATAACTTTTATGAAATTCTGTTAGTGTTCACACAGCTAAATCGTGTGTTGTAAAAATAAGTTTTAGTTACGTTGTTGTTCGCTTTGAGAAATCTAAACCTTTGTCGAAGAGTTTCGCATGAATTATTAATCATATCGGCGTTTCGCTGTTGCGTAAATAACTTACTGATGGGTAAAATGCCTGTGTAATCTACGATGTTTAAGCGAATTTCAGTGCATCGCGTATGTTAATCACAAACCGTATCGAGCGCACACTTTGTTCGAACGTTCCGTGCGCTACAACATTCAAAACCAATTACACGTTTCACTGACCGAAGATATTCGGTTGGCAAACGTTTCGAATTCAATCGAAACCTATTTATACAGGACGATTCGAAAATTGTAGTACAACGTAATGCAATCGTTGCGTAGAATAAATTTGCTTCGCTTAAAGCATCGGTTCTGAGGAAACAAGAGGATGTCGATTGCTGCATGTAAAAAGTTAACTGAACTAGAATATTCTAATACATTTGCGACTTTGTGGATCTATGATAAACAGATCATTGATATACATTATTAATTTTCCACAGATCAATCATTAGTAAAGATACTTTTTCCTCTTTTGTATTTAGATATTTATTTAAAAGGTATTTTGTCGACTAAGTTAATATATAATATTTAGATATAATACTTTTTATAAAAATCCCACTAGGGAAAGCTTATATTTTTAAATTAAATAAATAACCGGAGTAGAGACATCAAAATTTGCAATTAAATTATCTGTAAATTATACACGTTTCAAAAGCTGATATTAATTTGGACAACTTTCACTTGAAAGTATTTTTCAAATACAGCACGCATGAAAAGTTACAGAGTAATAGAGCACCGGCATATTGGTTCGAAAACGTGTCTGACTATATACGATCCTGCACCACTTGTTCCGCTGCAATGCTTCTGCCGCTCCATTACTCTTTCGTACTGATTAATCATACCTTTTTGTTTTCTGTAACGTGTACAATTTTGTAGAGCATTAACTGCCCCCCTCTATTTTTTTTTATTAACATTTTCACCTAAAATATGAATTTTTCAGTGGTCGAATTTGACGAAGAGTTTCCTGAAGTCGGACTCATGAATTTGCTTGATACTTTTTTTTTACCTTCACGAAAAGGACCACGCATACGGCTTATAATTCTCATTTCCCACACATTTGTACATTAGATCGTGATCAATGCCGGCGGATAAAGCCGCTGGGCCATTCATTTTCAATCGAATGCAATTTCTGCGCGTCAAGGATAATTAGACGCGCGGATCGACCGAAAATCCCTAATTAAAGCGAGCTTGTTCTGTATCGAGCCTTTCAATTAATTCCTCGCAAGTGGAATCAGCAACGAACATCGACGCACAGGAATGCCTTTTTACAGACGAGTCTCATAAAAATGAACTCATAATTTAAATAATGATCAAACCGTGAAGCAGGCCAAAAGACGTAAATGTCTGTTACAAAATTTAAGTCAAATCACAGAGCTGGGGAGTGCCCTGTTTGACTCACAAATTTACAATAATTAAAATCTTACATAACCTTAATCCACTCCATAACAATTCGCCACTACTCTAAAATTAACAAAAAAAAATTAAAATTCAAACTTTCGCCTTTTACAGATCACACGAAAATATTTGAATGTCTACTGGCAGAAAGAATTAAGCGGGTAGGTTACCCTCTATAGCCCTAAAACAGACCTTTTTTCAAACGCAAATTATAAAGTGATAAATAACAGTAGAGAGAACGATTTTTCTAGCTATAACCATTATTCTACGAGCTTTAACACAAAAAAGAAAATTCTAAATATCTGTCTGCGTAAAAAAGTTGTGAGTAAAAACGTAAAGGTGTGTACGTGATGCACCGTTTAATGGTGAACATAACTTATCCTAACCAACCCCCTTGAGGCTCACTAAAAATAGAAACATGTAACCGAAATTACTTTATGAATCACACTTGGCCTGGCGCTGCAACTTAATTAGAATTTCGTATTTACCTGCGCGTTCATATACCTATCGAGGGTCTGAAAGAGGCGGAGCTATGCGCTCGCAGTTCTCGCAAACATTCAAGCAACGCGGCGTATGCGTTTAATATGTTATTACGCATGACGAGCGCCAACCGTACGCAAAATTTCCCAGCGAGTAAGTGGACGGATCCTCGCGCGGCTCCCTCGCCAGCTTCGAACCGTCATTGTCTAACCGGGATTCGAAGAGGCGCATTATTCTGACGCGAACCGCTTTGACGACGGTGCTAGGCTCGAGGGCAAATTGACCTTCGCCATGAGCGTTGAGCAAGTTACATTTCAGCTTGTCCCCGCAAACGTGGGTAACATCCCCCCCGCACAACGGGGAAGTGTCGACGACGCAACGGAGCTTAAACGGAAATAATTGCTTTTCCAAGCTGACGCTCCCGGAACTCGTGTCCCAAATGAATCGGCCGAGGGATTTGCAAAGGGAACGCGCACGTCACACCTGATTTCCCCCGTAATATTCGGACCTCCTCGAGCTCTCGCGCTCCTCACGTTTTACCGCGGCGCTGCTCGGCGACTTCAAACGAAATCGAATCGCATTTGCAGTCGCAGCGACGCAGCTACACATTCCTTGGTGTTCCGTCTACTTTAATTGGACGACGAATAAGCTCTTAGAAAGGACAAAGAGTGCTCGTGAATTTTCTTCTGTACTGATTTTTAATTCTGTTTCTGCGTCACGATTATGAACGAACTGGTTACTGAGGACAGTGGAGGGATTTTGAAGAGCAAGTTTAGAAGACGAAGATGGCGTAGAGCTGCTAATCTATGAAGAGACAGAGATTTTCTTTGGAATGAGATTTATTTTCAGATGCCAATCTGAAAATAATCTGTTAGGGGTCTCGCTGGTGTTAGTGGCACAGTTTGTAGTTGCTATTAATCTGAAGTAGGTTACGTCACTGTCAAGTTACGTGACGTAAGGTCTGAGGAGTCCAAGGGTCGCTGAATTATTTCGTGGGATCGTAACGTTCCGCGGATTACGAAGCTGGTTGTAAACATTGGTACACTCATCACATATTCATAACCATTCTGTGTCTACAGTGGACGTGGGTGGTTACTTGGTTCCATGCAATTGCGGTTGCTCCGTCAACATTGTGAATACATTATCGTCGCGTTTGCGGATTCTCCTGTCGCGTTAATTGCAATTACGCCGCGTAATCTTCTCGCGATATTTCTTGCATGGCCCGTCGTGAACGTCCCATTCCAATTGGACACGGATTGGTATAGATTCGCAGTGGCGATATTTTGCTAAACCGCGATCAACGGTATCCGTGGCTGCCTACGACCGAGAGCGTGAAAGTTGTTGAGGCGTTGTTACAGCGAGAGAGATAAAGGAAAGAGTTTCTTTAATGGGTGTCCCTAGTGTGACGGTTTTTTTAAAAGACAATATTAAATTGTATTAATTGAGTCATCTACAATAATTTAACTGTGTAATACATGTCATTATTTGTAATTTTTTATAATCTGTTGCATTACATAGTGTGGATTTACACACTATTGAACATGCTTTCAGTAGAAATGGGGTTACTTCAATTACTATGATATAAAAATAAACAATAGAGCGATAGGAAAGTATCCATAATTAATTTTAGAAGTTTCTAAAGTCCATTGATGGATTAGTGGTGGGATGAATTTCATTAATTAGATACAGTAGGCATCGTCAAGATTAGTAGAAAAATAAGTCAAATTTTATGAAGAGAGTAAAGGTCTATATATATTAATTAAATTTTATTTTCCTATTGTAGATACTGACTTACAATTGTAATAATTAGTAAGTATACCTATTATTATTGGAAGAGTAACAACGTTATCTATCCAACCCACGCAACCGTGGAATACAATTTTATTGTACTACAAGCGTCAGCTGATAACGTTTTCGCGTAATCAAGTAATTTTCAAATGTCGATGCAAAACTCTCCCCTCCCCCCTTGCTTAATTTGTACAGCAACGACTAACCAGGGCAAAATTGTGTGTGCAACCGGTGCTAGTCGTTTTCAAGATAGTAACTTCTTAAGGTTAGTCGGGAAGTGTACAAATCCCTTCCGCTGGAAAAAAAACTCAAGATTACCGTGATTTCCCGAGACGAGGGCGAACGAACGCCTTGCAATGCGAAGACTGGATGGGTGTGGTCGGGTTCATTTTCCTTTTATTCAGTTCGCCGCCGGTAGCTTGGAAATCTCCGACGTAAAAGGCTCGTACCTTGGCGAGAAACAACCCGAAACAATACTACCGGAAACAATGGTCGTGCTGTTGACGTCATACCGATATCTTGCTGATGCAGTAAGCTAGAAATTCCTTCCTCGTGTTTCCGCCGTGAACGAAAGCGCTGGAGCTTTCTGTGAAAAACTGACTGAAATCGCGTGTCATTCCGTCGGAAATGGTGTCTATCGCCGTGACAAATATTTCAGGTCGCATGAATTCGATTAGATTCCGTGCGGGCACTCAGTTTACGAATTAGACAAAGGGGAAATAAAATACTATCCGGGAAGAGTAATAAAAACTATTATATTAAAGCGGTAGCTAATTGTGAATATAAAGATAAAAAGTAAATCTATGATATTTTTTAAACTGTTCAGGGTGTCAGTAAGTGGAGAATAGAATTAATTCTAAATCTATGCTAATATAATTGTTGTGTCACTAAAAACATGAAATTCGGAGGGTGCATTGCTTTTGTGACGTGGGTGCTCGATAAGAAGTTTTTTTTTTAAATTTCAACCCGATGGGGGTAAAAAGGGGTGAAATGTGTTTTCACAGATTCCTTATTATCTCTTAGGCCCGCTTTGATATCAATTTGGTTTTTACTTCGAAAGGTTACCCACATAAATGCCTAAAACCCCCTAAGGGGGTGGAAGAAAAGGGGTGAAATGTGGTTTCACGGTTTCCTTAATATTTCTTAGGCCCGAAATGAAGCGCGGGGATATTTTGCCAGTATTATATATTCTAAATTCTCTACGCAAAATTCCTATGGTAAATTTTCCTTCGCAAATTGTATAAAAATGGCCTGTTCCTGAAAATAATAATAATAATAATACATTCTTAATTACATTCCCAACTGAATACAAATTAACAAAAAGGAAACTATGCTGAAATAATATGATGTACTGGGCGAGATTCAGCAATTTGCTGCTCTTCAGTCTACCCCCGAAAATAACAACCAAATAATAATAATGTTTTACCATGGCTGTTATTTCGCTTTCAAACATGAATAACTTGTCCATCATCTCCAAGTTTAACAAATGAAGCGTGCACGTTAATTAATCCGACCGACACTGGATTATCCTCGTAACGGCTATCACTGCACTTACCGAACACCCTGTGTGCATCGGCGTTTACCTCGTTTTGAACTCAGGGGCGTTTAGTAAAGCAACTTCAAGGTGGTTCTCCAAAGCTCTTTGAGTAGTCCGCGTTGAGGCTTGATTTCATTGGCGATGCTGCGAAGTTCAACACGACCGAACCGTGCTGTTGACCTACAATTTTGATGAGGCGACAAAGATGACACCTGTGGTCGTAAGACTTCAATTCCGTCGCCTGATTCTACACCCTGCTCGACACCCATAGAATCAACGTCCAAAGTAATCCGCTGGTGCATTTTAAAGGAACTCTGAAGGGGTCATACAAAATTTCTCTATCGCGAAGTTTCGAACTCGAAAACTTACTATTTTGCATTCTTCTTTATAGATATTACGCATTTCAAATATACACATAAAATTGAAGTCATTCAATTTTTTTTATTACTCTAAATACGGATATGTTAAAACAAATTAATTTACTTTCATTTTTATTCTAAGAAATTAATCTTTCCTATAGGTATATTCTTTTAAAATGTGCCCGCCGATTTGTGACTTTCGCTTTAGGACAAAATTGCGGACACATTTTCCGATCACTCCCTAGAGGATCACTAGTCTTGTCGATAAACGTTTGAGAAATTCAGATGTTCGATACTAGGTGAAAAGCTGTTGACCTATATTTACCAGAGGCAAACCATTTTTGGATGGACGTCCACATCGATCCACTCTGTGTATCGAAACAAAGCGAGGGAACAGGAAGACGAAGCTACAGATCTCCGTGATACTATTTCTGTTTTTTCATCTCTGTATAAGATATCGAGAAACATGAACACTGCACGCACACTTCTGTCGCAGGGTAGGAAGGTACACAGGCATTACAGAAGGATAACACGTGTCCTCTATTTTCGAGGGATTGGACAATGGAAATGGCAGAAACGAATCTTCTTACACTTCCGCGCGTCAGCCACTGCTCAACAACTACTTCGAGCGACACTTATCCCGAGACAGGTTGCATTAAGGGCTTGCTCCCGAAGGTGGCAGTTCGTTCGGATCATCGACCAGAGTTATCGAGCCGATAGGGAGCCCATCCGAGCTCTGCCCCTCGGTAATCCCGGCTGCTCGAGCTATTATCCCGGAAAAGCTAGTCGAACATCCGATTAGGAAAACCGAACATACGTTATTTCCTACGCGAGGAACCTTCGGATTGCGGCCGAATGACATTTTATCGTTATTACGTTTAGGAAGCAAAGCCGGGGCTTGTCGATCCTCGCATAAGCGAATTTCCTCCCGACGTCTTTAGAAAGCTCCGACTGTCCCCCGATAAAACGAAATCAACGACAATAAAATCCATCCAGCCACGATAAGACAAGCATTCGCTCTCTTTCAAAACAGCCGACAACGGGAATTGTCTGTAAAACCTGGAACATTCTCTAACCCCCGTTGCAATTAACCTTTGATAATATAAAACCCTGCGAAGATTCGCAGAGTATTGTGCACTGCCGAATACGTATACCGAATTTTAGTTAATCCATAAGTCCACAATGTTTCGTGGGATTCGACCTAACCTCCAGATACTCCTCATCAGCGACGAAATCAATTGCCGAGCCCACGAGCTTCATCCAGATAATGGCCCCGTCGCAATTAAAACGACGCAACCGAATTAAGGCACCGACGAAACGGCTACGGCGGAGTCGCTAGATTCATCGATACCGCCCGGCATCGATATTCCCCTCGTCGAGAATTCCTCGTTGTTCCGCGCGAGGAGCAAAGTCCCCGGTAAGTTAAATGGAAACAAAACAAACGGTTGGCGAGGAGGCCAAGGGGGCGCGACCGATAATGGGATTTTTCAGCGGTTTATTCCCGTTGGCGGTGCTGCAACTTGTTGTAATTGATAAATGGAGATCTGAAAAAGCCTAGAGGTCGCGGGTGCGGAGCGGGAGGAACGAAAAGAATGCGGGATAAGCTCGGGGCGAAAGAGAGAGAGCAGAGAGGGGACTGCAGTTTCGCCGCATACCGGAAGATGAAGGCGCGGCCGTTCTTGAAGCGTTTCATGGCAAACCAAATATTCGCGGTATGCTACGGCGTTGTGCGCCGGAATTTGCCAGCGTGAAGTCGTTATACTGCGAGGCCACTTATAATTAATTGCTTTAGTTTATAATCGCCTTGCGGCCATTGTGACGCAGTCATCCGAATAACGAGGATATCCTCGTATTCCGCGTCGAGCGGCCGCTGCCGCTAATCCCGCGCTTTTTATTTGCGCCAACCGACCGTCCCCCGGCTTCATATTACACTGTCAACCGTTAGAAATATCAGCCTGAGAGTACAGTCACTGTGAAGCGTACCTACCCCGCTTGGTTAGCAGCGATGGAAATATGTTCGGTTGCGCGGGACGCGTGACGTGTACCACGACTTGCTCGAAACGTGACTGGGACCTTGGGATTTGAGGTTTTGAGAAATTTTCAGGGGTTGATGGATTTTATGAGGTTCGGTGGGACGAGTAGATCTAGGATATTAGCGGGAGCTGGGATTCGATTAGTGTGGGATGAAATTTTATTGTCAATGTTAACTGTGGAGTCAAATCTGGAAAAGGATTAAAATAGAGTTTCCTCTTTGGTGATATCAAAATGGCTCTATTTGGGGGATGTCGCCACTATGTGAAGGTAATAGGAGTAAATCTAATTGAAGAATGAATATTTTATGCTCAGAAATGTCCAAAATTGTTTTAGAACTTATATAATAGATAACTCAATAGAAAGTTTGAATTAGAGCATTTGTTTTACATCAGGACAGGATAGATTACCCTTTCTTTTTCTTTTTCGATAGCAGCCCCGTTTGGCGTGTCAATTATCGCGGTCCATTCTAAACCGAGCACTCACCATCGCCTGTTTACCGTTAACTTACACGCGACAGCGGTTAATGAAGCGATAACAAACAAATTTCGCTCGTTTTATCGCGTGACAATTGAACGGTACGTGACAAAGCGTAATAATTCGGAGACTTCATTAATGCTCATATGCCGCGGCGGTTCGTATATTTTGCTTTTCACACAAATTACGGCGTGTAGCCCGTTTAATGCTAATTTCGCATATTTCCCACGACAATTTAATCAGAAATTTCACCGTGCCTGGCCAGGCGTGAACGGCTACATGGTAATTGAGATTTATCGACGATACTTTTAATCAAAACACCAAATATTCAATGCAAATATATCGCGGTTGCCGCTGCTGCTGTGGCGTCTGTCTCGAATATAATTATTTGCGTGTGACGTGTGAAGTTGTTTCGGCAACTGGGAGAGGGTGGTTGAAGGAAATGGGTGTATTAATATTTTTGTGTTGGGAGAAAAATATTATGCATTTGTTATATATGAGGTGGTTTAAAGTATAACAATTCTTAAGTGAATAGATGTATAGGTTAAATAAATTTTATAGGTTTAGATAAATATGGAGTTTTGAAAAGAACGGTGAAACCGGTTTTCGAATTTTCATAAAAAATATAATTAAAACAGAAACAAATATCTGTATTCATTTTAAAAAATTTCAGTTTTTTTAATATTTTTTTGTTAAATAGAAGATTTTAAGAGGGTCAGACAATATATATTTTAAAGTTGAAAAATAAGGACCACCCTATTGCCTTCAATCTAGAGCAATTCTACTGGGTCATCGTCTCTAAAGCAGGATGATATTACAAAATAGATGTAATCTGATAACTCTAGAAATGTCACTCTCCTTGTAGCAGACATTGCATAAACACAAACTTCAGAATAAAATAGTAAATCTACCTCGAATCAGTTTCCAAATCAGTCGGTTCCTTCCACTCTAAATAATCCCTCAGTAGTATTAACCCCCATTTGTCGTACAACTCAGTGGTACAGTTAGTCGGGCATATAACACTGTGATCCACTTAAGGTTTTACCTACACTTGGTAGTTATTTTGCTCAATTATGTATAGAAACGACTTTCAACTATAAATTTCTATAACAATATATGAACACTGTTATCCACTCAACCACGGAAGATGTATAACCTAGATTCATTCCCGATCCTGTAAATTTCCCAAAATACAGTATTAAAAGACAACTGTAAATATTATTAAAAGACGACGATATTTATCAACCTGCATCGTAGACGTCATAGTTAACAATTTCCCTACTATTTTGGTGGCTGGTAACTCGAATTCTCTTACATTTTTCCGGGAATAAAATCGCTGTTATTTCAACGATGGATGTAAAAATAACAAAATGAATACGTTTCATGGTACACAAGAAGAAATGCCGGGCTGTTTACATTTCGTGGAAGCACATGTGTGCATGCAGCCGTTTATCCAGGCCAGGTGAATCCATTTCCATGTATACCCACGTATAATTAGATAGCCCGTGAACTTATTAAGCTCCTATGAACGATATCCCGAAAACCGAGCGGTGAAATTTAAGTTCTGTTTGACTGCAAACAGATAGCATGTCTATACGTGTCTTCCATCGATTAGACGGGGCCGCGGTTGTTTGAGTTCACAGATTGCGCCTCCGGGGTATTAAGCTGTGTTATCGCAAATTGCTCTCAGACATTCGCGTATCCCTGCATACAGGAGCATAGAAATATTCCGGTTATTCTCTGCGACGAATGTGCAATATAAATCAACTTTGCACCGAGTGTCCATTATACTGCGGCAGCTACAGACAGATGACAATAATGATGTCAGTTTTATTCGTACAAATTATTGGGTAGGAGACAATGCAATTTGCTATTCCATATGTGATTGGAATAATTGATGTGGAGAAATGAAGGCATTAAAAGATGACGTTCGGAAATAGATGAGAAAATTGATTAAATCGAATCACAAATTCTTTTAAGTTATTTGTGACACTAGGTAGTGGAATTACGAAATTTGAGCTTTATTATAGGGGATGATGTGTAAAATATGAAATTAATTCTGGTGGAATTTCCGTTGCTGTATTATGAACTTGGATAATTAAGGAAATTGGGAGCAAATTCCACGATAAATTTTTATATACAGAGGTTAGCGAAGGAAGGTTTATAATATGAGCAGTAATGAAAATGTTATTTATTCGTAGGAAGTATTATATTTCTCAGTGCAATCTGATAAGCAGGGTCCAGTTTTATTTATACTCATTATGAAAGTATTAATTTTAAACTCTCGTCTGACTACTGCTCTGTTTTTATTATCCAATCCATTATTAAGCGATCAGACCTTTTAATCAATCAGCAGTTCGAGTTACGCTTTATTGAGGTTAACCTATGAATATTGTAATAATTTGTGCAATCTATTTCGACGGAACATAAGATGTCGATAAAGTAAGCACAATAATTAAAGTGTACCTATGTAGTTCTTTCAGTCGCGGTAAGTTAAGTTTAATGGGCGAAACTGCTCTCTGAAGTTTCATTCCACCCATGCTACCTTGGAAACTATCGGAGATGCAAAACAACTTCCTAACCAAATGTTTCATGGCGTTTTATATAAATTGAAATTAACATCGTGTAAACATCATTGAAAGGTTTAGCAGGGCTCCTTAACACCTTCGCTGCGATAATCGAACGCCGCTACATTCCCACACATTACCTTAAATAAGTCAGTTTCAAACAATACTTATCAACTAGTCACACCCCAATTCATACTTGCAACTGTCAACTCCTCTCTAATCACAATTTTACATAAAGAACAGAATTTTACATATTAAACAGAACAACAAAAACCCCGAAGAAGTATTCACTACTCGCTCCATCCTAGCCATATAACGAGGCCCACATTCCCCATTCCCACACGAGGTAATTCCACCTAAATTAATCCGACGGTATTTTTTACAGGGTTAATGGGGTGCTGCCACAGTTGCCCGTGACGCTCGAGCGCGGTGGGCGAGCCCCTAATAAAGACATGCCACGAATCCGTATACATAATATTTCAGGAAGAGCTCCTGCGGCTGTCAGCCGCGTGACACGCGATAAGACAATTTGGCGAGCAGGCAGAGCGCAATAATTCACGTCGACAATGCGAACGGCCCCGCTGGATATCGATTCCGCGGCGACAAGAAACGATGGCCCTCTGATGCCTGGAATAAACAGCGGCGCGGCCGACAGGAGTCACGTGGAACAAGGAATTCGGGATACTCGCGCGGATTTGTAACTGCTCCCTCGACCCGGCACCGCGCCGGCCCCACAGGGCTCCCGCCCTTAAATACTGAATGCTCTGTCAGCCATGAAAAGCAGCCGCGAGAATAGAACCCGAGTCTCGCCGTGAAGAAAGCTTCTAACGACAGTGGCCCTCGTCGGAGGAGCAGAGTAGCGGCTGGACGGCCGAGCGGACAGAAGGAAAGCGAGGAATCCCCTGGTGCACACGTACCAACGATCGTGGATTCGACGCAACATCCGCCCACCCCATGTCGACGCTGTGTCGAGGGATCGCTGGTAATACAGAGGCGTAATAAGCCTGAGGGTAATATCACTTTTATGACGCCCATAAGTATCGATCCATCCGCCCATGGAGCTCGATGCTCCCGACAAGCCGACCTTTCCTATCGTCATACATACTTTATACGGGGGAATGAAACGTTTTACTCCACGACGCGACTCGTTATAGGGGATTACGCGTGAACGTATTAATTTTATCGGTCCTCCATTCGTAGCTCGTATCGTCGTCCGCTTACGCGATCGTTGCTTGGACGAAAATCGACACCGATACGGTTGCGCGACGGATTTCGTGCTTTACGCTTTAACTGAGCTGTTGTTCCGCTGCGCGCTGTTTTGTCACCCTCGAGGATAATATTTGGAGGGGTGGTGGTGGTTGTGGTTGGTGAATTGATAGACTGAATCAGTGGAAATTCTTTGTAGACGGTTTGAAATGTGAATGATCTTAGGGGTGATTAATGGGGGTGAGATGGGAGTGAAACGCAGACCTATTGGTACAGAGATCGAAGCTTAATATCATCTGATTACTTTTGGTCAGAAATGAGCAAATATTTTATATAAATAAAAATTCCGAATAAATAATAAAAGTTGAAAGAAGTATTCGCCATGTGTCGAATAAAGTTCATTTTTTTATTCGTCGAGCGATTCAACTTCAACGTTGAATAAATTTGTCAACTTTAACCTTAACTTATACTTATTCAACAACATCACAAGGAATTAGAAGTGAGACCAATCAATTCGGAATTATTTTCCCCAGCTGCGTATTTCTCTAACAGCCCACTTTCCCATTACCCCTCAATATATATATATATATATATACCTATTTAAATATCTTCCACTAGTATTGTACCACATTGAAAACGTAACTGAAGAAATGAATAATCCAAAGGAACGTACGTGACTCCATTTCCAAGGTGCCTATCAGCACAGGTCGAGCTACAAGCAGCAACGCCATCGCTGATGGCTCGCGTGCTCGCAATTAACAAGTCGCCGAGGATTCCGCGTGGTAGGGGGCGAGCGCAGCCGTGACAACGCGGGCTAGAAAGACACTGATACGCGCAGGGGGGGCAATGATAACGGGCTAAACCTTAATCTGGGTCCATTAGCCTGACAGTTGTAACGGTAAACGCGTTGTTATCGGCTTGCAAATTACAACAGTGTCACCTGCAGGACTGTGATAGACAGGTCTTGCGTCTGGTTGATTACGAAGCTGGAAGGATAGAGGGTGGCTAGGGGTAGACGGAGATAATATGAGAGCAATTAGTTCTCGAGTAATGCCACAACGTCGCCGGCACCTGGCCCGTCCGCAGTGCACACGATTTTTCTCAATTATCCCACGTCCCCCCAAAGTTCACCGCTTCTTTGGCTCATCCGACCGCGTCGAATTACATTCAATCATTCGCTCTGTTCCACGGCCGGCGCCAGCGGTTCCTTCTCTCTGATAGAATCGAGCGAAATAACGTGCTCTGCGACTTGTATTCCCGCTCGAGGTGCTTTATAAAGTCTAGGGGTCGAAACTGAAAATTGTCGGCTAAGTGATATATCATTCTTTTGAAGAAAATTAGCAGTGTGCTTTTAGTCCAGTGAAATTAGGATCTATCGGAAAAATTCCTAGGAAGCTACATTTTTGTATGGGCCTTTATTTCATAATTTTAAACTATATGTCAAAACTCCCCATCGATGTGACTGCCGCTAAAAATTTTATGAAGGCTGAAAGGTTAAAAAGAAAGTCTTTTATTGAATATCTTGTTATCTATCAGTTTTACGATAAAAATAGTTATTAGGAAACTTGTGGCTTGCGAATTCTGTACAAAAAAAGTTTGATGAGTTTTTTGCAGAAGTAACTATTTTGATGTATGACGGTTTATAAAGTTTCAACCCTTATATTTTTGACAAGGGTTGATTCCGAACCCGGAAATTCAAACAATTATAAAACTTTGTGAATATATAGAGAATTTCCTTCTGAGTACATCGCAATTTTGTTTTGCTGCCTAAATTCATTCTAAAGGGGTGAAATTGACCCCCGAAAATTCGGATGTTTTCCGATTGTGTGTTATAACTCGCGAACTTAAGAACTGTAAGCTACCAAATGGTAGTCCTAATTAAAAGAATTAACTTTTGTCTGAAAACTTTTTCTGTATTTGTTACCATTTGCGAGTAATAATAGAAAATCCGAAAATATTCAATTGCCAAGTTCACCCTCTTAGAGAGAATTTGGGCAGCAAACAAGAATTACATTGTAATCGTAATAACTATTTTTTCCGTAAAACTGGTAGATAACAAGATTTTCGTGAAAAACTAAATTGTTTTACCTTTGACCCTCTGTAAAATTTTTAGCGGGGCGTCACATCAGTGGGGACTTTTGACATATTGTTTAAAACGACGAAACCCCACACCCAAATTTAGCTTGCTGGGTATTATTCCGCGAATTGCTCATATTTCTGTCCAATTTCACTGGACTATTTCTGTTTTCGTTGAGCAAAGAAACGGAAAATATTCCCCGCGCCATATTAAAAATATTTGGCCTCCATTCTTTCACTCATGAAACACTCAATGATCTAAAATGAAATTCAAATGACACACAGAGATTCTAAAATGGTACATAATTATGTGACCAAGTCCGGTGAGTCTCTAAAAATAAAAAACTTCTTACGGCGTTACATTGATATTAGAAACATCAATACATCGAATTTCATAGTACCAGAATATGCAAATATTTGCTGGAATTATATCGAACCAACTTGAGCGCAGTTCGAAATCGTCCATCACGTCGAACAGCACCTTGGAGTGCAGTTAATGGAAATTCCTTTTAACACAGTATCGAGATATTGCGCGTTAATGGCCCACGAAAATTCATCCGAAAACTATGTATCTCAATGATACTTGGAACCTCGGAAATGGGTCGTTCGAAAAGTGGTCCAAAGATAGCGAAGAAAATAGGGCGAGCCACAATACTGATAGACGTCGCTACGGTGAATAATCACCTCGAGGGCCATTAAAACTTTCCATCGTTTCGTGTTCATATTACTATTGTTTCAGGTTTCATGGGAAATTGACGGGGGAAGGGAGGCCGGATTTTGTCGCATTCGCCCGCATATATAATGTTTCGCGTCCTGACCAAAACCAGCGACATACTTTCCGGGGAACAAGCGGCCCCGAATTTTGAACGGGGTTTTATAGCGAAACGATTTCGCGGCTGGAGAACAAAATGCAGATCGCCGAGTGCTCGCGCGTACGTGTGCTGTAATGCATCCTCGTACCAGCCCCGCGCGGACGCACACGTGCACACGGTAAGGGGGCGGGCAGGGGGAGGCGAAAAGTTCTAGGGTGGAAATTCCACGCATTTTCCAGAGCGGGGCTGGACGCGCGGTGTTGAACGAGCCCCGACTTTTTTAGTGCTTGTTTAATTCGCGCGAATGACCCTTTTGAAGTTAATGCCCCATGAGTGTGTACGGCCATATACTAAACTCGTACGACTGTTGCCAGTTGAAAAATTCATCGATCGCGGCCGTGCGAGCAAGCGAGGCGAGCCTCCCTCCGCGACGATGAAGCAGAGGCGAACTTCGAACTTTTATTCCCGCCCTTCTCCGCTTCCGCCGCTGTTTCACGCAAAATAAAAGTTAATCCACTGCTCGTGTAGCTCCATTTACGCGACACCCGTAATGCCCCACTCCCGCGGAGACATTTGTCCTGAGGTGTACGAAAAATGCTCAGCGTTTGTCTGCCATTTCAAATGCAACGCGTGCCACCGCGGCTCTTCGTTAGCACCCCCTGTATATACCAGGGTTTTCTGTAATTTTATTCCCACGCATTCGACATATTAAATCTGTCTGCCGATCCCAAACGCATGCCCTGAAAATTAAGTATGTAGGGGAGACCGGGGCAACTTGATACGGAGAAATTATTTCGACATCGTGTATATGTAGCTCTATTTGAAAGAGATTTCTGAAGTTTATTGTTTAATTATTTACTACAATAGATTTACTAGATTTAGTACGTCTGTGCAAATTGAAAAAGTAAAAATTCGTATTTACTTGTCAATTCGTCTGGGGATGCAAATAGAAGGCACATCCCCCACTTTCTCGCATCCTTAATCGCTAGGAGTCGGTTTTTTCCTCCACGCTCCAAGGCTCCCCGCGGCCCCGCTATTTCGCGATAAAATTTTTAACCCGCGACTTGCGTTTCATCTGAAAATTCGCTCCACGGTTCCGAATCTCTCAGCGCTAGTGAAACGTCCGGCACGTGTCGAGCTTCCAGCGGCTGAAATTGCTTTACACCGCGTTAATGGAGCTAGCAGTCTTTTTGATGAGCCGATGAAAGGGGATTGACTCGGCGCACGGAAAACTCGGGGGCCAGAGCACTGCGAGGCTACCATCCCCCCCTTTTTTCCACCATCCTCGATTCCGCGCCGGTATTATGCGGATTCCGGGCCGAGCCGATTTGACTGACCATATTAGAGGAGGGTAGCTCGCCTCGCGAGAACGGTTTAAACGTCGGCCGTTCGTTCTCATCATCCTGAAATTTACGCAGCCGGCGCTAAAGCAAATTACGTTCCGCGGGCGTGCAAGCGCACCCCGCCATTCGTACGAGCCTCCATCCCTTTCTTTTTCTTCCCACAACCCCCCTCGCCCGCCGCTGTCCCTGTCTGCGGCTCGCGTTACACAACCCTCAACCGCCTGTTATTCATCGAGCTTTTTCAACCGCCGACTCTATGCACCGGGAACATTCTTGCTGTTAAAATTCACCACGCGGCCATGCAAAGCCTGTAATAGGATTCGCCATCCATCGGGCTAAAGTCTTTAACGCTCGCTAACACGCATCACGCAACCGCTATTCCACCAGACGATGCCAGTCGTATCGGGAGCTTCTAATAATGCGAATATTTTCCGTTTTTCCGTCATGCTGGAGGATCTGTCGATCGGTGGTCAGGTGAAGCATCGTCCTGGTTGCCAGTTGCTGGTGGAGATGGGACGAGCTTAAATATAGTAAAGGCATTTTTTGAGATTTAAGGAATTAATGAAAGGCACAGCTAACGGGGAATATTGGAAGGAATATGCGTGGGTGTAGTGACAACTTCGAGAAGCTCAGTCTGGAATATAGTTGACGATGAGGCTTAACGCATTGACTGCCACGCAAGTTTTACAATATGTTGCGCCTTGGGGACTACAATAGAATTTTTTATTTGACAATATTTTTAGTTATTTACGTTGTTCAAAATATTTTGGGCGATGATATTTATTTTAAAGTAATTATTAATCCCTTTGAATTCGGGGAACATTGAAAAATAATGTATACGAAAGTGTATCAACAATTGCTGATGATATGCGTCAACGTATTATAGCAGAATGTAAGTATATCACGCCCGAATTATTAAGAGCATCACCCGGTTAAATCGCGCGAAAACGTAGGTGACTTTTATAATTTTTTCTAGAAAAAGTATACAATTTATGGGTATAAAAATTGTTGCACTTTAATCTGCTACAAATGTGGAGTATAAAACATTTTTTTTATTTCATTTTTGCCCACCCCTGCCTCTAATATGCATTGCGTGCTGCATGGTTGTAAAAAAATCTGGCCCTCACATTATAACAGAAAATATTTTCTTCGAAAATATCAACTTTGACATAGATTTTCAAGGTCAAAACTTATTTGTCATATTTTTTCTATATTTTTCCCTTATTCTGCAATTTAGCTATTCTAATCTTAGCATTAACCTCTATCCTGTTTCTACAAAAGTTCTACGATTTTAATACAAAGAAGAACAGTTGGTTCCACTGTGCGCCGTGACAGTCAACTCGTGACAATTAGACACAGTTTACCCATAATATGTTATACTGTTCTGTCATTTCTAATTATTGTATCATGCAGTATATTCTGCACATTGTTTTATTTTATGCGAAAATTGTGAAAAATGTAAGATATAAATGTTAACTCATCAATTTAAATAAAAAAATATCGAAAAATAACTGTTTACCTTATCATTTCATCGATCATTTTCCACTTTGTCAATTTGACACCAAAGGACAGATTCAGTTCGTGAAATGAAAATCGGATGAGGGTTAATAATTTTCCAGGGCACATACAGAGCAGCGGTCACCGCATTGCCCCCTTGCCGTCCAGCCGGTCATTTGGCCAAGTAAGCCGGCAGCAGTTGGCAAAAGATAAGAACCCTCTGCGCGAGTCATGTGTAGGGATTTGTCCCCGGTGCGTGTGCCCGGGTAGATCCTAAATCACGGATTTGCCGAGGGTATGCGTTGCGTGAGGACGAGGCTCGTCGCGAGGAACCACCTACCAAGCCTCTAAATGGAAGATCCGCAATGCGGCTAAGTACCTTGATAGATTCGGGAGCAAGCTTGAAAGCGCGGCTCCGGAATTAGCCATTGTTTCGGCCCATGATTTAGCTAAGAGGCCGCAATTTGCTCGAAACTTGACGATGGAGCAGCGATATCGACGTGGCTGGTTGACACAAAGCAACTGGGGAACCAGTGTACACAGGCGGAGCCGCGGGGGAGGGTGTCTTGCGGGGGAATCGCTAATGGTATATCCACCGATAGGAAGAAACGACTTCAGACGTGATAACGTGGCAAAGGTTCGGCTGGGAATATGTAAATCGTGCTGCTTACCTTGTCGCGAAACGGTGGTTGGAGTGGGGGGGGGGGGCGGGGTGGGGGGGGGGGGCACGACGGGGCCTAAACAGACGTCGGAAGTCTGGTAAGTAGATTCCGAGTTGTCTGAGAATAGATCTCCTTCTGGGATTCGAGGGGGTTGCGGAAAGCTGGTAGAGGCAAAGGAGCTGACAGAGGGGGGCGTGGCTGCTGGAGGATTGTAAATGAAATCCACGAAAACGAGCTTCTCGCGGAGAGTTGATATCGAGTCGGTGGTGCGTTAAGAGAAAGGGAACCAGCCACTTACCGAGAAACGATCTTCCGCGGATTTGCATGGGGAAAAAGGGGAGGCTAGGTAAGTAGCACGCGTGAGAATGCAGGAAAAGGGGGACGCCGTCGAGGCGTCCGAGGTTATGTCGGAGTTTGCCGAACATACCCGCGAGTTTTCATCCCCCTGCGCCAATTAATGGAACTGTTCCCTTTCCTGAGGCTACCGCCCTTTTATTTCCACCTTGTTCCCCGCGGCCGGACGATTGAACCGTTGGCGGCCCCACTTCAACAGGGATTATTTTTTCCAAACCCAGGGAAATTTGTATTATCCCTGACGCTTGAAACGTTGAAACTGCTAAATCGCGCGTAAAATTAAATCCGTCCGACGGCGGGGAGGGAAGTGGTGCAATTTTTTAATGAAATCCTCAACAGGCCGACGCGAAACTCATTGGGCAAAGCACTGAACGTTACAATACGATATTTCACCGCGTAACGCCATGGAAGCTCCAATATTCAAACGGAGCCTAAGGTTATCGGCCACAATGGGAAATACTCGTACTCGTCAAGTACCTATTCAGCATCTTCGTGCACTCGTGTGCTATAATTGGAATGAAAAATTTTATATGTAGGGTGCAGTCGTTTCTGAATTTTCCTATCGGAATAATGCGGAGCTAAAATGTAACGAGCTCAAAATTTTCTGGCAGAGTTACATTCCATTGTAGGAGTTAATAATTTGTTTCGCAATTTACATGGATTTCGTAGAAGAGGAACGTTGTGTGTTGTGCCTGTCAGGTTGCCGTGCAATAAGAAAAACAGTTTCGGCGTTGGGGGTTGGAACTGAACACCGGGCAAGTTTAAGTACGTTTAAGAAGTAATTAACGGTTTCCTGGACTGTCGATACCTTCCTCGCTCTCTAACTGTGGCAATTTCGCCTGGCAGATATTCGTACTGCGACGGGAGAGGGAACTATCGAGGACAGATTGCGTTCTTGCAAGACGTCTGAAGTCGACCACAGTGCAAGTGTTACCACAGCGCCAAATCTCCTTGTCGAGCGTTTCAGACCTTACAAGTACATCATTATGCGCGTTTCTGCTGTAATTTTGTCCTTCGCCCTGGCATAATGTATATACCTGAAGCGTATTCCGCGTTTCCGTGTGCGTTAACAACTGCTGAGCACGGACACATGGTAAGTACTCCTAAATTCATTCTTCGGCTTGATGGAAGTGTTTTGTTTCGTGTAATGACGAGGGAATGTTGTGGACATTGTAAATTTTCGAAATAAACAAAATGTGCAATGGGAAAGTCGAGTAATTTATTATGTGATGGGCAAGGGGAAAAATTGGGAATGTCCATTTTTCTTGGTTTTGCGATTTATAGTATATTTTGTTGGTGGTAAGTGGAATTGTAGAACTGTCGAATCACAAAGGTTTATAAAGTTCAAATACCACCGTAAGGTAACGTTAAAGATTTGGTACGCTGCTTAAAAACAGGAAATGTCCACTCAACACTGGAACAAAATACGGAAAAACAAGAAATAATTTAAGCAGAAAATTATAGAAGAAAATTAGATTCATTGAACCTTGTTTCTTTACTGATGGAATAAAGTATTCAAGTTTAGTTGTCTCGATAAAGCTGTTTTGCCACATTCCCTGTTTCCATTTACCTTTCATGTGAATATTCTATGCCTCTTCACGTGACCTCGTAATTTTGAAAATTTTCATATTGATCAAGTGAATAATATATATTCTAGCTCCTCGTAAGTTATAGCTGGACACAGGAATGGTACTGCTACCATAATTTGAAATTTTAATGCGAACATGAATCCTATTCACGTAACTAGATCAAAGCACCACAAACTAATATTCCTAGTAGCAATGAACAGATTCATCCTGCACCTGATGCACTAACCAATCATAACCCTCAACCAACACACTCCTTTCAAATATTACCCACAGTGTCGAAAGCTTTCCTATATAATGACAAACTACAAAATCGATAATACCCAACCACATTTAAATTTTTGAAAACGGTTTCCATCCACCTGTACTGAACACATGTCAAATTTGACATTTTTTACTAATAAAAAATGAAAACTTTATATTAACATCGACTTTATTTAAGGGGAAAATCAAGTAGGTACTTTCTTGCGAATTAATTTCAAGGAGATGAATATGAATGGTGTCTGGTATTTTTGGGTAATGTTTAATAATACTATAAACTGTAATCCATATATTTGACTAAAGAAACATGTTTTTTAAAGCTTATGATGTTAACAAACTTCATGCCAAAGGACAAGTCGCAGTTTCAATTTGTTTCTTTGTAATTAATTCAAACAAAAATGCTTCATTTTAGACAGGAACGACTGCCAAGTACCTTTAACTCAAAACACCCACTCACAGCATTATCACTCGATAAGTCAGAATACACTTTATCGTGTGAAATTGCGCTGTTTCTGAATTCTTACAATTTCGGAGGCGTCAGTTCCCTTAATTGCTTAACTATACATTCCCTGTGTGTGTACGTTATTTGCACGCGAATTTGTATATGCAAACACTTGCGTATAGTCCGTTTCCCAAGAGTACCACTACACATATCTGGTTCTGTCGAATTACGAACGGAATATCGTGCCCGAAGTCGAACGTTATTCTCACGACGGTTGATTTATCGGTATTATTAATACCGGGATAATATTACGCGATACGGACCGTTAAAACCGACGTTAAAATCCGCTTCCAATATTGCCGCTTAAGGCAGATACAGGTGCGCGTGATGATCGATGAGCGTAATCCTATTGCGAATCCTTTAAAGCTTCCCGTCACTGCTGGAGGCTTGGAAAGTTTTCGAACGCGCTCACGACAAAATTGCCGATATTAAAAGTGCACGTAAGGAGATAACGGGCCATATTCCATCATCGACTAATAATACCAGCAATAATGACGACACCATGAATCCGAAGCTTCCTCATTCAGTCTAAACGATGAACCGTAAGTGTCGGGTTTACTTAAATCTTTCGCCCCACAAAATTTAACGCGATGGAAAATTCGCCCGGTCCTTCGCCAAGATTCTGCGAAATTCAGAATCTTCGATGTGTAAGAAATTGCAGCTTAAATTAGAAATTAATATCGAAATTAGACATGTCAAATTATATACGGTAAAGTTACAGTGACTGCATCACATATTATTCCTCATTTTGTTTTAAGATATTTTTTAAACCACCAACAGTTTCCATATCTAATTTTTGTGATTATTTAAAACTCTGTTGGCTTCCAAACAGCGTTAGTGCCGTTACCTTTTTCTTCTGTCAGTGTGGCAATTAGAATCACGAAGGTTTGAAGATGCTTAGAAACTACTACAGATCTCTAAAATTCCCGTGCAGAGTGCATTCGATCGACATTGAAACCGGCGCCAGCGATTCCCCTGACACGAGGAGTAAAGAATCCCAACTCAGAGGGCGACGATCCCGAAGAAAATCATTATAACGCATCTTTCAAATCCCACGAAATCCTTCTGTGCTCCGGCTGCTGAGAAAAGATTTTTTTTCCAAACGTCGGAGGAAACGATCGCGAGGGAAAGGGATCTGAGAAAACCTCTCGTTACATCCTCCCCGAGTCGGCGGTACGTGTTTGCTCGGGAGCATCGATATCCACTGGCAACAACTACTTGACAAAGCGAATCCAACACAGTCGTCTGGCTCTTTCTTCTACGCAGACAGAGCCAGTCACTTTGTGACGTGTGTGTCCGAATCCTTGCAAGGGTGCAGCATCCAGCCTCGACTTTCCTGCCTCGCGATTGAAGCAGCAAGGGGGCAACGAAGCGGAACGCAAATGTCTTCGTTGAACCTTATGAAACGAACCTAGAGAATCCGTGAGCCTCTGGCACAGAACACGGGGAAAGAAGCTGTGCTTGGTGGAGGAAAGGAAACATACCCGTCTCTAATCTGTGCGTCTTCCCGTCTCCGCAAACATTTTTCACGTTCCTAAGTCTCTCCATACTTGTAAATATTGCATTGTTCTGTCAATACTGTTCCTTATGCTGTGTTTAAGAAGCACGGCGTGATGGTCAAGCATATATAACTCCCATATTTATTATTAAAAAATAGTAAAACAAAAGCTGCAACTTCTTCAAAGATGCGTAAAAGCATGGTCCAAATTTCAGGTAAAAAATTTTTTTTTCAGGTCAAAAAAATTCCAAATCTTGCTATCTTTTTAGCCCAAAAATAGTCTTTCCCCTTAAATTCAAATTCCCAATACTTCCCCTTTTTAACTACCACAACCAATCTAACGAAATTTCTGTCTAGATTCTTGTTCTTCATTTCCATGGAGGCTCATTTAGCTCCATCTTCGCTTAAAGCTCCTAGCAACTTCGAAATTCGCTTTCCACAGATAAAAGAAACTTTCTAAATGGTTAATCCCGCTTCAAGTAGCTTCGACATAACGTACGCATACCGATACGACAATTCCAACGTCTGACAAAACGCGTGTAACAGAGTTTCGCCGAAGAAACATTACGATTTCGCGATGCGAAGGAAACCAGCGTAGAAGCTTGGCAGGAATTCAAGATTAGACGCGCTTATTTACGACCATTTGTTTGGCAGGATCAATTCGTAAATTCGCATTACCGCGCACGAGCGGCACGCATGAGCGGGAAGCCAGGGGAAACGTTTGATCCTGAAAGCTGAGGAAAAAACCCTGCAAGGTCCGTTTCACCGGGATCCGGGAATAAGAGCGGAAAAAATCAACGCTCGCGAAGCCCCCGAGCCCAGCGAAAACGTTTAAAATGTTTCAGCGCGTTTGTCAGCGTTTATGGTAACCGAAGACGAGGAAACGAGTTTGTTTGTTCGCCGGCGAAATCAGAGAAATAACAGCGTTCCATTGGTTTCCCGACAGTTGAAAAAAGGTGGAAGAAACGAACGAGGGGGGGGAAGTAAGCGAAATCCTTCAGAATTTTTCACGGAATAATGTGGAATTGTGGGGGGAACGCGCGCTCCGTGGTCGAGCTCTTTTAAAATTAAAACTTGCCAGAAATTGCGCGCAACGGCGCGGACAGAAAATCGTTGGGCCGCTGAGTATCATTTTCCCGTTAGCCCGTCGGTGATTCCAGCGGGAAATTGACAGCTTATTTTACCCCGTCACGCAACACCAGAGTATCCGATCAAGAGACACGGTAGTGTCTCGCGCCAAGTATATATATGTATATGCGCAGCGCGAGCACTGCAGTGTCTCTATTACGCGACGACTCGCTATTCTGAATCCTGATATTTCCGAATCTCAATAACGGCTGATCCGATTCGATTTTGAATGGTCTTAATGGATAGTCTGGGTTTGATTTACATAAGAAAAGTGTCTTCGTTTTGTTCCTACGTGCCTTATGAGCTGAGATATTTCGTTGTAAAGTGGCGATTTCCCGATTTTCATGTTCTTAAAAATTCAGCATCGTCCTGGTAAAGTGTAGGCAAGAGGGGAACATGAAAGGGAGAGAAATGTCTCTCAGGCACGTCGTTCATTGGCTCGTGGTGTAACTTGATACACTCAGTTCTCGCGCAGCGTGTATATCTATATATTGATGCGGGTTCGGCCAATCGCGTAACAAATAGTCACGTGACAGCTAGCAGAAAGCACGTCTGTAGAGATATAAACGTAACCTAGTTAGTATTTAAGAACCATAACCTGCGAAGTGTGAAATATGGAAATTGTCTAAATTTTTGAAATGTCACGACTTTTTACACGACATAGGACACCGAATTATTGTCTAAATTAACAAGGTAAGTCACAAAAATTTTTTAATAGACTATTTATGTAGAGCTTATAGAAACGGAGGGGACGCATAGACTTGAAAGTTGTCCGGAGAAGGTTCGACAGAGTAGCGTCTTCTTTGACACAAGTTTTTACAAAATAATATATTGTTTTTATACCATCAGACTATTTTTACATTAGAGTTTTTATGTAAAACTTGTAGAAATGAAGGAGATGCATGGGCTTGAATAGAAATAAAGGAGACGCACAGGCTCGGATAAAAATGAAAGGGACGCACGGGTTTGGACATAAATGAAGGGGATGCACAGGCTTGAACAGAAATGAAGGGGATACACAGGCTTGGAGGTTGTCCAGAGAAGGTTATTACATAGACAAGGAATCATCTTGTTTCGCACAAGTTTCTCTAAATTTGTCAAATAAGGTAAATCGACAAAATTTTTCAAATTAGCGTAGCATTGATATTTAACTCTTAACTGGTATCCTGGGGTCACTCATTACCCCAGGCACGCAGAGTTCGCTGTGAAACTTTTGGTTGTCTAAGTTTGTAAACTAAATTTATAATTAACTTTGTAATAATACTTTAAATTTCTACGTTCCTATTATTTTATACATTACCTAAGAACAAAATATTCATAGAGGTTCTTCTGGTGTTGACTTTACAAGTTTCTGTGCCCTTTTTTATTTGGGGTTTGCCACGACCCCAGTATATCAGTTACGTTTGAAAAAAACAGTATACCAATTAAGGGTTAAGAAAATTATGGCGTACTGCTTGCAATGTCGAGTAAGTCACATTAGTGAAGAAAGTACGCTGAATATGCATCTCCCTCGATACTTTCCAAACTTTTGTGAAACATATTTTCACATAAGATTTGAAATCTCTGAAGTATTATGAATATAATATTTTATTAAAATCCACAGTAGTTCCTACGCTATTCATTAATTTGATTAGTTTCCCATGAACAATATTTCAATTCACCAATAAACATACTAAATTAATTTTATTCCAGCACCAATAAATTGTGCGTTAAAAATATTTAAATTTCCTCCAACAAGACATTCTGCGCTCTCACTTCCTTCGGGCACATTTTGTAGTCTCTACATTTACTATAACAAAGGGCCACTCTATTTCTATATGTTCTACGTTAAGATGTCACTAAAATGTGGATTTTATATATTTACAGATAATCTACGCTAGAGAAAAAAATTTATTGTGACATAGTATTATATTAATTAAACGATTTTATTCAGCTACGATTCTCTGTTTGCTTCATGTCTGGAAACTCAAATTTAAACCAATTCCACCAATCCAATTGTCTTGCAGCTTTGCAGGCGTGCGTAGTTTGAATGGCAATATAATATTTCACTTAATATTAATAATTCACCCGAGGGGGTGAAAAAATTATCCAGTCATAATAAACAGTATAAAATGTGTGAAATCCCCACAAAATTACCTTTTTAGAAAAAAGGTACAAAAAAGAGCGCCAAGTATATAATCCCATAAAAAAAAATCCCATCTAAAAACAATGTCGTAAAGTGATTGATATCAATAAACACTACTACAAAATGTGTGAAATCTCCACAAAATTACCTTTTTTAAAAAAAAGGTACAAAAAAGAGCGCCAAGTATATAATCCCATTTAAAAACATTGTCGTAAATTAATATAAATTTATTAATGTGCTATATTTAACTTTACAAAAGTAATGATATACAACAGTTGCGCCAATTATCACACTGGCTATTTGCACAAAGAACAAAATGTATTCAATAATATTAAGCAGATATATTTTTATACAAATAAATATTTTAATACGAATAAATATTTTATTCAAAATACTTGGCGCTGCTCTCCAAATTGGTGTTGCTAAACTGAATAAATATGCATAAATTGCATTAAAATCTTTTTCTTTCTTTCTTGTCTCTGTGGTGTCTTGTCTTGTTTTATTTATTAACCAAGACAATTAACATTTTTTCGGTTGCGCAGCGCCAAGTATTTTGAATAAAATATTTATTCGTATTAAAATATTTATTTGTATAAAAATATATCTGCTTAATATTATTGAATACATTTTGTTCTTTGTGCAAATAGCCAGTGTGATAATTGGCGCAACTGTTGTATATCATTACTTTTGTAAAGTTAAATATAGCACATTAATAAATTTATATTAATTTACGACAATGTTTTTAAATGGGATTATATACTTGGCGCTCTTTTTTGTACCTTTTTTTTAAAAAAGGTAATTTTGTGGATTTATATTACGGGACGCACAGGGTCGTGCATGCGCGCGCGCAAGCCCACGGAGCAATGGATGGATGATAAGCCACTGATATTGCCCATCGAAGCGTGATGCTGAGATTGGACTCGTTCCTTCCCATATCCATTCGACGTAATCACCGCAGGCACCGTCGCCATCCTAGCCACGGCGATGGCGATAATCTCCTGGGACGGCGCGAAAATCAGCAGACGAATTTTCACGTCCTCCACCCGCCGCCACCTGTCCACGGACCTCTTTTAATCCCCTTCGATTTTCATTGCTGGTTATTCGGGTCCGTTTGCGGGACACGCAGGAAATTTTCGACCGGGTCGGTCGGGTGCGTCGCGAACTTTGAATGGAAGTTACGAGACGTCTGGAAGTTTATGACAACCAACCCGATCTCGGGGTATGTTGTCACAAAATAGTTCCTGCAAATAGTGTGAATTAGCTCCTAATCTGGTTGAGAAAATCCACAGGACCAATTTTTTTTATAAAGCCGGACGTACGTGGTTTATAATAATCTAAGTTTGAATGAATTTCCCTGCAGCCATAGCCCACAACAAATCAAAATAAGAAAATGAGACAACCATACTTGGTCTCCTCTATTTGAGAATAGATGTGGAGTAAATAAATGGAACTGTCTATTTTTAGTCAAAGTCGCGTAATTTAGTTTTATATAACGAGCGCAGGATCACCTACACCTTTATAATTGTGTCGATGAATTTTTTACATCAAACTTTCGCATTGTCGATCGCACAACAGCAACACAATTAGACAACAGGGTTCTCGTGCAGAATTGAAATCACTTAGTCGCAATTAAATTAATCACGACGTACCTACATTATAATCCTACGATAATACTCCGATGTTGGTAAATGATGAATACCGGTTAAATGGACTCGCGGAGCAGAGTGTTTGGTGCAAATAACATTCTCGTTAATTAATATTTTAGCATGTAACTAAATGCACGTCGCGCCAGAAGTGTGCTTCCCACGTGTTTCTTTGGTACGAAGGTATGGGATACATTGTTTGTACAAAAGCTTTTGCTATGCTCGCAGAAACCATTCCCTGAATGATTTAAATTGAGTATTTACTATCGATGCTTTCATTTTAATTGCAAAAAGAGGATTAATGGAGTAAAATAACAATAAAATTACAGATGTTATTTAAAACATTCGTGAGACGGGAAGTGAATATTTTTGTATACCTGGAACAGTGTTGCAAGGTTTCAAATTTTTTAGGTGGTGTTTTTTGTTTTGGATCGAAGCGAAACTGGATCGTCCAAAACAGTCCTGCAACTTGATGAAGAATCAAACTTAACTACGCTAAAAACACCAGGAATAATACTATGCATCATAACTAGTAAAAGATTGGAAAAGTTTTGACACAAATTTAAAGGATGGGTGCTTGCGATTTTTATAAGAAAAACACAAGAATCATCCATTGTTTATTTCAGTTGACATTTCAGACAGAAAAACTATTACACAATATTCTCAAACATATACAGCAGTGGATGATAAAGAATTGATAATTCCTTCGTTATTGAATATGAAAAGTCCTTGCGCGGAAAGTTTTCCCGCATTTTTACTGGGATATAACAGATGCTATACATTTCGAAACGTTCCCAGCCTAACCAGTCGTGCATCCTTGTTACTTCGAATAATGGACGTGCCGCTGTATTTTATTCAAAATGGGAAACGTTCAACGATGCGCAAGTTCCGATTTCAGCCGGTGGCATGTAAAATAAATGCGAATTACCGCTAGTTAATTTTTCACGGTATAAAGCGTCGCGATACGAGCGGATTACGGGACGGTCGCGTGTTAAATGTTGAACAAATCTCTCGATAATTGTATGGCCGCGGCGTGAATGGGGAGCGAGGGAAGCGGCGATAATCGATGGGCTGTGTTGAAGACGCACAACAGGCGACGATATGTGGAATACAGGGGGAGATTTCCGCTCTCGACGACACTACGTGCAAAAATTCACGAATGCAATGCAAAGCTTTGAAGAGGCAACATTAATGCACCAGAATCTTGATCATGCGAACTAATCGGTTAACCCAAGTGTTTAGGTAATCGGTCATCTGGATGATCGAGCAATTAGGTGTTAACACGATGAACAATTATGTAACACATACGTAGTACCTCATGTCTAAGGCAAAAGTTAAATTAGAATTCAATTCCGTATTCTCATTATTATGGGCACATAAATTTAAATACACATTAATTATAAATGGGCACACTCTTTCTAAAAAAAGAATTTTGCAGGAATATTTCTAAAGTGTAGACCAAAAATATTATCTTCTTCTTTATGTTTGCGGTTTCTTTCCTATTTCAGTATTAATTCTTTCATTTTCTTAAAATTAATATTGAATTTTTTCATATGCTTATTTTTATTACTCTGTTGCCAAATATTACAGTTGGAGTAACCAGAAGAAACATTGATATTCTTATTTATTTCAATGAAATGATTTTAATATCCATAAATTATAACAGAGGGTACAAGCTTTTGGATAATGAGAAACATCTCCCTCGTTAGTAATCAAATATTCAGTGCAAATGCTTTATGTTTCTTTCCTGTTTTTACGCGTTATTATTTGATATTGATGTTTCCCATGATTCATTGACTATTTCACCTGCCGTGCCAATTTCAATTCTCGATACATTCTTTCCGCCAGAAAGACAATGAAAATACTATAAACAAACCATTGAACAGTCGAATCAAGGATCATAAAATGCGTATAAAATGAGTATAAAGGCAGTGAAATGCACGCGGAGTGGCAACGCGCAATGCGGTAAACAAAAGCGCGGCAAAAATCATTTTCGAGCTTTTTATAACCATTGAAACCTATATTCTACAATCCCTGCAGCAAGTCAATGTAAACAATGCAAATTAAATGAGTATAAATTAACTTTTTTCTTTACAATCTCTCAATGTTTATGTATTTTCTAATCCATTACACTGAAAAGTGCACAAAAGGTTTTTATTCATTTCCTATTTGCACACTATCTTCGCAGAAACCTTTATTTACGAGAAAGAGAAAAGTACAGAATAACTAATTAACATCCCCCAAAATAATTTTCGCCAATGGAACGCAACGTCATCACGCAGAATACGAAGTATATACTACCAACGAGAGTGCGAAATTATTCACGGAAGAATTAAAAAAATGTGAAAAAAATATTTTTAAAAAAGATCCATTGCAGAATTTTCTCACCCGCCGCAACGATAAATAACTTCGTTTGCAATCTGCCACAAATATTGTCGAACGTTGTCTAAATTCTCTATCGACATGCGTCATGCACCGGTGGTTGTGGTATTTACAGAGCAAAGAAGGGACACAGTATTATTTTGAACCTAATATGTTGAGAGATTAAACAGATTTCGACAGAATGCGCAGCGATAGTGGTAAATCTACTGTAAGCATTCACAATGATAACCCGTCATATCCATTGGCGGTCTAAAACTCTGGTACAACGGTTCGACGATGTCAGCACACATTTGCGTGACAATCACAGCAGTTCCCAATACATAGATTAAATTATATCACAAAATCATTGGTCGCAAAATTCCATGTCCAGCACGCTGCATTCAAACGGATGGCCTTTTCGTGGTTGACTCGCGAGAATCTGCTTCACGATGTCACTGCACAGATCCAGTAGCGCAATCTCGACAAGAGCAATACTTGAACGCTCATTGAAACGCGGTTCCGTGTGTTCTTTTTAAAGACATCTCAAGTGAAGGTGTCTTTGCATGCTCCCTTTAACCCTCTGTATAAACAGAGGCCTAAAGCCACGTTTCCATGTACGCAACACGTGGCGCGGAGAACACCTCTTCAACGTGCGCTCCCTTTGAAAAGCACCCCTTTTTAAGCGTTTCGAGGGCCATACGTGTGTTGTCACACGTGGAAACGTAGTTTAAAGTAGCTACGCTTAACTGAATGAAACAGAATTTATTAGTTGCCTGCGGAATCTGTCAGATGAATCGATCGATTAGGTAATTTGCGCATTTCATGTTTTCTGGTAATCAGAAAAGATCTTCTTCAAGTCTTTAATTTTTCGAATTTCGTTTTGCGGCTTTGGGAGCATATTATGGTGATGTTAAACTATTTATGCAAAAAAAGAAATCGCTTTCTTCGACCAGCTACAGTAGGCTCTCCCTTAACTCAAGAAGGGTAGCGTTATCTGCATTGTGACATTTTCCGGAAATGAGACCATCAACCCTCCAGGTCTAAATTCATTATTGAACCTCACCAATCAATTTTAATTACTACGCCAGCCAACAGCAACACGAAACGAAGCATAAACGTAAATATATAATTGAAAGTTTGAGTATCAAAAGTGAAAGGTCTAAGTATTAGAATCTACAAGAATCCAAGTGAAAATCTGAGGTTAGTCGTCACGCTCAATGTTCAGAAGACCTTCAACCCTAGATCGCAATTATTTCGTTGCAGCACAGTTCAAATTGCTTTCTATCAAGTTCCACACCAGTATTTAGAAGTCCAGTTGAAATGTTCAGATACTTGAGCCGCGTAGTTGCAGTAGTCGCTCTAGGTCCAAGACTTCAACTACCTCTGTGCCAAAGTTCCAGGTCCCAGGAACCACTCTAATGTTAAATGAAAACTCTATTCCCTCCCTTTACAGCGATTTTGTACCGCTGCAGGTGGATGCTGTTCCCTGCGCCTTGGGCTCGAGACTGATAATAAACTTTTTTCAGACGGTTCCTTGAATTTTACATACACCCTCCGCGAGCCGGCTGCATAGCCCATGCAGGCGCACCGCCGGGGGATGCAACGCTGCACACGTGCTTAATTTCGGGAAATTGACACGCAACCCTCCCGTGCAATTCCCCGGAACCAGGCTTTTTCGCGAGTTTACGCCACGCTAATCGCTATTAAAGAACCACAAGTAAACTAGTAAACTTCACACCCCTCCGAGCGCTGATTAAAATTTTAAAGATCCCCTCCCCTTAGCCGATCGAATTAATCACGCCGACGGAAACGCACATAGGAGCTTGCACCTCGCAAGCCAGCACAAATCATCGATCGCGTCGCGAGTCGTCAGCCGAAATTCATTGCCCAAAGTCAATGGCCCTTAGCCAGGTGTCCCGCGTCGATGGGACTGCGTTGGGGTTTTAAATTAACCTAATACCCCGACCGAAAAAAGGGGAGAGAAAGAGTGTCTGAGGGTTGGGAGGGTGTTGGGCGACGCCGCGATAGAAAACGAATTACTTTGAAGTTAAAGACCCAGGAGTCCCGTAATTCGTACGGTCGGACGTTTAAAGTCCCGAATCCAATGAGGAGTTCTCTGCAAAGTACAATTTGATGGCGCCGGTTAATTTCGCCGAGTTTATCGCCACGCTCGAGTCTACGCGAAGATCTGGCAAACGACGTGGCTCGATTCGAGGAGCGGCGCTACGTGTCGCGGGACTTACGACCGACCGAGACCAGGATCCGTTCGAAGCAGAGAGATGAGAGAGAGAGAGAGAAGAGGGGTTTGTGCACGCGTATTTGGAATAAAAATTCCCAGCCGCTTGGGGAATCCTTGAGCGAAGTGGCAGCGCCCGTCTGCCCACTGGCTCGGTTAATTCGTCCCCGTAAAAGTCCGACTACGGACATTATTTGCCAATCGATTTGCACCAACTGATTTTTCTATTGTCTTCGTGCCGTCGAAACGACCGCCCCCGCCGGACACCCTACGGAATGCTAATTCACGCCGTTCAAATACTTTTTCTACGTGACTTAAATTCCTCGAATGAGAAAACCATTACTCTCGACGCTCCGTCGATGCCTGCAGAGCGACTCGATTGATTCCTCTCTCTCTCTCCTCCGCCCACTTTCCCCGTTTCCCCGCTCGCGTTCTCCGTCTCTTTCAATCCCCTTTACCCCTACCAGCCTGGCTGCAATAAAAACGTGGCGCACCTTGTATTTAGCGGCGCGTTTGTTCGACCGCGACGAGCAACGGATCACCTGAATTTTTGGTCATGACGGGTGGCAAGATCCACGGGCTGAACCGTGGTCCGTTGGAAGGGTGATATTTTAGTTATCGGGGGTGGCTGTGTTGGCTGTGGAAAGCGGACGAGGCACATTTATAGGTGGGAGTTTCGTGTGTCTGAGGTCGAATTGTGAAACTGTTAAATGGAGTGAACCGAGTGTTCAGATTGATGGGTGTAAAAACTGTGAAGAGTGATATTTAAGTGCGAATCTTCGTCGATGAATGGCTGGGATAAGTTGATACAAAAAGACCGTGTATTTTACACTACACAGTACAGAAGTGAAAAGTGGTGTAATTTACTGTACCATGTGTCAGGAAGTTTTACTTAAAAATTTTATCAGCCACTGCTATTTCGATATCTTCGCAAATATTATTACGATAGGTGGAAATAGACGTACCACTATCTAACCTTATGCGAACCTTATTTTAATCGAAGTCGCAGACGAAACTACTCCCAAACAACAATTAAACCAGCGCATGCTGATCCACGGCCCCGTCAGAGTTTCATAATTAAACGTTCGAGCAAATAACAGATTAGCGGTAGCAAATGAGACACAAAGGAGATTAGATCCTGTCGCTAGAATATCATTCGAGTGGCATGCACTGGTAGTAAGCTTCATTCGTAGTAATATCTTTAACAAAGAAGACCATGGAAAATATCAGTCTGTTTGCTCGATTCACGAATGATCATCAAACATTTCCAATTTGGAATAGAATTGCCTTTTTGGGGGAATGCTGTTTGGCTCCAGGTCGGTGCAGCTGTCCTAGGACACCAGGAACAAGTGGCAACAGCGTCTGCGCTGATCGTGTACACCAGGCTAACACGGCCGCTCGAATCTAGCCGGCAACAATATTTACGTTAACGCATAAATCACGGCGGGCCGAGATAGAGGGTGGAGGCACCGGGGCTACGTAGAAAGGCAGGCAACCAGCCAGGCGAGCAGGCAGCCGGGCGAAGGGTGGGAATTGGCATGCATGAGAATACCCTGGCATTCGATTTAATGCGGGTAAAGAGGTAAGACGCCGTGAAACATATCTATCCTGTCTTATCGGATCCCGAAGATGTATATCGGCTGACGTCGAGCTCGGCAGCCACCTCCGTTCTCGCACCGACTACCCTCTCGCCCCTCTGCCACTTTCTGTTCTATCGGTCCTGCCTCGAATCGGTTTTAACCAAAGTGGATCCCCTCACCGGGCGCCTTGAACTCGTAGGCGCGCACCAAACTGGTTAATAGATGTCCCGGGGAGACATGATACTTTAACTAGTACTGGCTAGCGTCAGTGTCTTCAGCTAGGGGTGATTCCTCATGGAAAACGATATTGTATCGCGAAATCGATTCTACGTTTGAAGCCTGAGTAGCCATTTACCTCAATCCTTCAGAACCGGGAGGATAAATAGATGAAGAAGTATCTCAAACACCTGCTACGTATGCAAACTACCACCACGTTGGACCCAGAGTTTAAATATACAAGGAGTCATTATCTCGCAAACTGAAACCTGGAGTACTTTTCAGGGCTCCTTTGTTCCTTTCTGCCATTTCCATCGACCATTCAAATTTGCACCCGCAGTCCTGGGCCTCCCTATACAGTTGCACTTAAGAAACTTCTTCAGCTGAAGGACCACAATCGGCCAGCATCCTTCACTTCTCCCTTAGCTCCGTTCCTCCCCTCCACCCTTTCTTTCATTTTCTTCCTCCGACCCACCCTCTGCCGCAACCTCCGTCTTCCTACCCCCTCCAGCCTGGTCCCCGCGAACCACCGATAGTCTTAGCTTTTTTCTACATTGTACACTCACGCCACTTGGCCCGTCATTTACGCAATGCCATCGATTTCCGATAATCGACGCCGGCCAGCGGGGCCGATGCAAGCGAGCAGAACGCTCATCACGTATTCCAATTCGCCGGGCAGTGTGGCGAATCAAGGCGGAATTCTACGCTGGTTTGGATGAAAGTAGGTGGGGTGAAAAAAAATAGCAGGCAACATCGACGTCGCTCGCGACGGCTTCCGGTTAACGGCAGCCGCGGATTACTGCGCACAACCCCCCAACGCGCTTGTGTGCGCAGGTGGCCGTAGCGGGTACGTGTAAAGCATGGAAAAATCAACCAGACGATTTAATTCTATTTTTTTCCTTCCAGCGGAATCGTTGTTTCGGGGAGCGTTTCATTGTTTCGTGGTTGCTAACGTCGCGCTTCACGCGCTGGACTGCTTGAGTTATCGCTCACTTGCTGTTTTTTTTTGTTGCTGCTCCCTTTTCAACGTGCTTCTTTTCTTCTTTGTGGATTTCTTGAAATTCTATTGTGTTGGATATGATCCATGGCATTAAATCGTTTCGTGCCTCGTGGAACACTGATGGTATAAGATATTTGTTGAGAGTGAAGCTTTTATTCAAGGCGAAAGCGGAGCGGGTGTGAATGAAGCTGAAATTGCGGAGAAGATAAGTCAGCTACTGTTTTTCTGTTATTGAAAATTGTAATATACTAGGGAAACCAAGAATCGGAATTTCCATTGTGAATTTTTTGGGCGAAATTAGAAAACAAAGGCAAAAACTTTTTTATCTTCTTTATTCTACATGCCTTATGGTATATAAAAAAATGTCACACTTTGACATAGGATAAAAATCGAAAGTTTTCATCATATATATACGATATTTACTACAGAAGTACAGAGTGATTTGTCAAATTATTGATTTTTGTGAAACTGGTGGACATTTGAAGAGAATATCAATTTTAGCCGAAAATTTTAAGCCTAAGTGGTGTCTAAAATTTTCTGTAACAAAAAAGCTTTTAATGAATATTAACATCCGTACCGTACGTACTTCTGTCGATAATCTATTATTGAAGATACTATTGAAATTTCAGTTTCAGTGTCGAAAATCCATACCCACAGTTTGACAGTCCGCCATTTTGTTTTAAACACGAAATTTAAGAATCAGCTCGGTCAACGACCACAAAATGTAATAAATTTGAATGTCTAGATTTGTTATTATGTTTCACATAAGCATAGGAGGCAGAATTCATGGCACCGCAATTCTACTCATTCCGCGAGGGATCAACTTTCAGCGACTATAGCGAGGGGAGGGTGGGTTCTTTTTTTAATAAAAATTCTCGTAATACTTTCAAACAGCGATCTTGCATTTACCACAAACCCCACCTTCCTACCTTTTATTTTCATATAGAAGAAATTCATAAAGACTGTTTAATTTTCGAGAAAGAAAGTACAATACCCTTTTAAATAAAAGTTTAGTAGATTTCCCGTCATTGGCGCTGCACCCCTAGATTGTTTGATTTGGTAGAGAATTTCAAGTTGTTCCATTTATCATTCGATTCGAAGACACGCAGGGGTATCCTCTATATTTAAAATACCCTAGTGTACAAATACCATATCCACACGCACGGTACACTAGTACCCATATTTGAATAAACCCATGTGAAATAGTATTTGCGAAGGCATATACCATGACTGAAGGTAAACAGGAAAACGAAGAGGAATAACAAGGCAACTATCGATTTCATCTCGCGATTCACTCCTCGCTCTACTCCGGAGAGTTCTCTCTAAACAGTTCGTTGCCTTAAAATAGACTGCGAAATCTGCGAGCAGACCTCCGCTCGCGAAATATTGCATCGATCCTCGAGAACGGGACTCCACGTTCGTTAGGACACGTATCAACGTTCGCACAGCTCGAACTTAAACTTCGAGGAACAGATTACGCTCAGGGGCGGGGGTGCGCGCCGTCGTCCTCTTCGTCGGGAGCGTGCGAAGAAGATAATGGCAACGGTGAAGTGCTCGTCATTAACGAGGAAACGAATTTTCATGTTGCTAATTAGAAGGAAAATCTCTTAAAGTGTCGAGGAGCTCGACGAGTTATTACTTTTCTTTCAACAGTGGCGAAATGATAAAAGTACGTCCTGTCGGCGGACCCTGGCGAGGAGAGAGATTGGGAGCAACGGTAATGGCGGAGGGAGGGAGAGGGGGTGGGCGGAGGGGTTGAAAATCAAGAGAATCGCAACGGCCACGGGAAGATACGGGCCGGGGCGGGGGAATATATTCGGAAAATGGATCGAGTGGGAGGCGTGCTCTTAAAAAATTCAAGTCACTGTCCTAAATCCATCGATCGATTTGCTCAAGTCGCTCGGGGAAGGGGCCCCGATAAAAAAAAGAGGCACTTCGTTACAGACACGGCTGGAAATTCTGAAAGGGCTCGTAAATTTTTTAAAGCCGCCCGCGTAAATATTTATCGCGTCATATTTTGTTACACACGGTTCGGTGTACGACGCACAAACAACCCCCGCCCGTAATTTCATGCAAAACACAGTTGAATATTTATTCCACTGTTTGCTCGGCCGGCTTTTTCGCGTTTCACGGGTTTTATGATCTGTTACGATGAACGCAGGTATCGAAACTTTTTAAAACTTCGACGAGCAGCATGAAGTAATTTAGTGGAGTGCCTGATGGTTTGATGAGCTCCTGATACCTGCGAAATACCCGCCTCCACAACACGTTTTTAAAGGAAATTTACTTGACGCGCAACTTGATAAAAGTTTAAAGTGATAGTGTTTGCAGCGGAGTTTAAGTAAGCGGGAAAGAGAAATTGTTAAAGACGTTGGAGATAAGTCATACATCTGTTCTCGTTCGTTTGCAGTTCACAGGAGATACTTCTTTGTTTCCACGAGGAGTTTTAACTAAAGTAATTTTTTTTAGGTAGGTGTATAAAATTCTTCTTGATTAAAATGAAAGAGGGACCAGTTTCGTGAGATATATAGTTCGGGAGATAAAAATTCATTTATAGACCCCATTTTGCGACAGTGCACAAAAATTTTGAACTCTCGTGGCTTATACTTTTTTAAACAAATGCGGAAGCAGCGAAACGATGACTTTCAGTTTCTTTGAAATCCCAGACATCGATTGCAAACAGTGATCGATTCGGCTTGGAATACGTGAAATTGCTTTCTTATGCTGTATGCTTTGTGGACTTTTATGAATAAATTGAAATTTATCAAAATTATATGGGAAACATGATATATCAAACGAAAATGCGAGGAGACCCGCCAGTGGGAGGGGCTGCGAAGAAAATATTCAGGAGAGTAAAAGGCCAACGTCTGACCTGCAACGCCACAATCTACTGCATCACGGGCAGGCTCTCGTACTTGCCTGTATCAAAGAAGACTGAATGCAGCCGAGGTGTGTTGGTCTTTCTTTCTGAAAATAAAAATTTTTAATTTAAGTCTGATGTTTCTTTCTTGGCGTGTGCAATATTTCTTCGTTATAAGATAGTTTTCAATCAATTTTCATGTGTACGAATACTTTGAAATATGAAAGATGAAGTTTTGATGTATATTTACACTGATAAATATGGAAAATATTTTTCGGTTCATACTTGGTAGTAAGGTATATAGAGTGTTTCATACTGGGCGATAAAATTACGAAAGTAGTGGTTCCATGTGAAAGAATAGGTGGAAAATTTGTTCATACGAGACACCAGTTTCGAGGAAATCGATATAGAAGATACTTCGAGGACGTGTGCGCTTAACTGAAAATCAGTTCTACCTCTAAAATCAATTTTCGAGGAAGTGAATCTTCTTTAAAGTACATAGTATATCTCAGTGCACTAGTATTGGAACACAATCCACGTGTTCTAAACATATTTATGTTCCTTTTCGCACGAGATATTTTAGATATTTTAGAACCCATTTCTTACTAAAAACAAATTCGGTTTTTACCACGCAATTTTTTCCACCTATACCTTTTTCTAAAACAGAATTCCAAAACGTACGTCTTCCTTCAAGCCTCTACCTAAACGTAACTTAAACTACCCTGGCCTTCAATTCATCCCTCCCCCTTTTCTAATACAACCCCCACTGTAAATTTACACACCCTCAACGAAATATAAATATCTCTGTACGAGAAACAATACCATACACAATCACACCATTCCGTTTTTAACCTCGCTAAGTATCTCCCTACATTTCCCATTAATTAATTTCCATCCGAACCGCCTGGTGCTGGAAAGCGAGCGTGGCCACGATTTTCAGTCGCACTAATTCGCGCGACGTCTGAGTCGTCAAATGGCTCAGGGGCCTCCCTTCCCACGAGCCGATGAAAATTATACCCCATAGGTTGCAGGGAATCGAGCGAGGGATTAACGTTCGCAGGTGGTTAATGCGCAAGATGTCTCTCGATCCGCGGATAGATCAGCGATTACAAAAGACTCGTCCCTCTCATTAAGGGAATAGAACGAGTTTGGGGGTGGGGACAAGGGGTGGGGGCAGCATTCGCCTTAATAAATGGCGACGGCGACGGGAGCCGCGGCGCAAATCAAATATGTCATTTTATAGCCGACGAGGACCGTAATGAAGTCGTTATTTGTCTGCGCGAGCGAAACGCTGAAAATGCAAATCGCGGGATGGACGCTCCTTGTTGCGACGCCGACGGTGATTCGTTCTTCTTTCCCTTGTTACATTTTTCTTACCTTGCCTCTCCGGGAAACGACACCCTCCTTGATACTTCGTAGCGGGTCATTATCTCGCCCAAATTCCCTGACACGCTGATTTCCAAACGAGGATTATTTGCGTCTCGCCAGGTGGAGTTAATGGACACGTTGGACTTGTCTTGGAAGGATCCAAAGCATAGGGTGTTAATATCAGTGTGGCGTTAGAAAGTTTGTTGGGGAATGGTGTTCGGAAGACAGAGGGTAGATTTCGGAATGTAACAATCTATTGAAATACTTGTTTTAAGTGTTCGTTAGTAAATGGAACTTGTCGATGTAGTGATTGGAAGATTAAAATTGTATTACGAAATTATACTTTTCAGTACCGTCGTATTGGAAGTACCTACTGAGTTTTTTTTAATTCGCGCCAAGCCCACTGACGTAGAAATAGTTGTGATTTATCGAACGACGCGGCTAGTGAATTATCGAGGAAATTGTTCGTGACAGTTGGCTGTAAATTGATTTTCCATTAGATATCTTCCACGGGGCTTAAAATATCCCGCGCCGAAGCGTTTTTTTGCGAATTAAATTGCACCAGTTCCAAATAACAACGCTGGGCGTTTATCAGTAGCGCCTTCGTTTCGCGTTTCGGCGAAATTGCAAATACGTTTCGCCGCGTTATTAACAAATTTCAATCTCCGCGTGAGAGCTGTTATCATTCATTCAGTTCGATCATTAAAAACTCGGTGTTTGTTCGTTTTCGAATGCGGAAAATATTTCGTTTCGCTGCGAGTGGTTACAGACAGTTCTCTGCTCGTATACATAAATCAGAGGAAGCTGCAAAAGGCAAGGAAATCGCGCATACGTGGCCGGGTTAAACGAAATGGTATTATAAATTTTTAGCGGATAATGAAACTCGGTTACGTTTCGTCCGATTGAATCGCTCTGACAAACGGGGACCGTATTCATTATACGAATTTAGTGGAACTGGATGGTACCCGCACATCGAATCTGTTCCATCTTTTTTTCTAAAAAGTGTCATCCAGAGAATAGACGATTACTCGCTGCAAGTTGGATCGATATTTTCAACAGCCAGGTCGTTTACGTTCAACTTATGAGTGGCCACTCGTTCATTCGCCCGTTGGAAAACGCTCGTAAAGGAACTGCGGAATACTCTGGTGGCTACTAAAATTATTCAGTGTGCCTTTTCACGACTATTACATGATAAAATTACAGTCGCAGCGTTTCACGGGAAGCAATTTGAAAGCTCTTCGTTATTACTCCCTGGAAATTCCTGCACGCAGCTTCGACGGCATGCATCAGGCGTAGAAGAGTCAGGATGCGTTGACAGAGAATACCTCTTCATTTGTTGTACAAAGCAGTGTGTGTCATGCGAACTGATATACAATTTATCAAATGTACGAGGGTTCTTGTATTTCCTATAAATGGAATTTATAGGAGGATTTATTTTTTAAATAGAAGAATTCCATGGCAGGAAGAGTAAGCGATAATTATTATTCTGTAAATTGTATAAATTCTAAATAATATGTAGATATGTAGATAAGATGATGGAATCCTTGGACAGAGTCTTTAGTTGCCTTGGATTCGTGAATAATCCAGGAGTTAAACCTCTACATGTTAATTAGTAGGGCTTTCTGCTTCATGCTGAATAGTAAATAGGATTTATGTGGCAGGATTGATATATGTATTTAATAAAAAATTGTTAAAAATTTAAAATAGATTTTTTATGCTGTCAATAAGTGTATTAATAAGTAGACAAAAGATTATTTACGTTGTATATTTTGTTTATTAAAATATAAATCCTAAATATGACAATTATTCACGACTTCACAGTGGACTGACCCCTTTAATACACCTTGTATTTCAGAATACATAATTTACATTTATATACATTTATATTCAACTTGAAACTGAAAATTGTACTGTACGTCTGTACCAACCAACTGCACTTTTTCCATGCAAAAAGCTCTGCATCTAACGAGGGTAGAATTTGTAAATGTAACGAGTGTCAAGGACCCCTCTGTACTGTCACCTGCTTTCCTATACATTATACAGAAGAAAATTCTGCTGGGATATGGAAAACGAGACATCACTAAGTAAAGAATTCTAAAAAATGTGAAATAACGCTTTTTGACGAGTTGGCTATTATGGAGCTCGTCAGTGAGTACCACCTCTAACATACTTCGTTAGGACACTTACAGTGCTGAAAATATTTTGGCCAAGACAGTGAGCTACAGATATAATTTATGTAAGTGCTGTTTTTCGGATAATTCATTTTCTCATATATCAGAATGCAAAAGTGCCGAATTTGATATATTAACAGAGGGTTTTGAGGCTTGACCACGAAAATGGAAATAGTTCTACTGACACTTGTATTCACTTTTAAAAATTTATTTTTTCTGGTTTTGGACATATTTCCCACTGTGCACTTCACAGGAATGTCACAGGAAAACACATAACTCCACCATTCCTCAATATTTCTGAACAATATTTATAGAATATATTCATTAATACACTCCTAAACACAAGAATCATAGAAATAATTTTCAACCTCATGGTATCATAAAAAAATCGCCTAACTTTGTGCAATTTTCAACGTCTCAGAGTATCGTAACCCCTTAATAGTTCACATGCCGTTGAAGTACACCTCTCCATCGACGATTTAAAAAAATCCTACACCCCTAAGAGGCTCTCAGAATTAAAACACGAAAAAATGAAAGCCAACTGCATTACAACAATCACGACTGTTTCGTCGCCACCTAATCAGTCACCAAACGATTGACTAATTTAAATAGTAACTACTTCGGGGTAAGCGAACGTTCTCTCGCGCCCATTAGAATAATTGCCACGAGTTGAATTGTCTAAACGGCACGCCGCGCCCCGACGTCTGTTGTAATTCCCCAGCGCAGCCAGCCCCGCGAAGTGACGGCGTTTTTGACAATTATTGGCGTCAGACGAAGGTGGCACGTAGCAGCGGTCCCGCGTGAATTTCCAAAGTTCCGCGTACTTTAAGTTTTGACGAGACCGAGTTGCACGCATCACCTGAGCCTGCCCATCTGTAAACAAGATTTATCAGCGGAAACGTTTTAGCGAAACTTTCGCTCCCACGAGTAAACCCGGCGCGCGCCTGACCGAATGCCGTTACCTCTGGAATGCTTCTCGATAGGAAATATTTCACTTCGACGAACACACGGGGATATACGTAATTCCCAATGCATTTTATTTCGCATTCGCCACACCAACGAAAGGTCACGTTCCCGCTCGCCCTCTTTACAAGCTGGATGGTTGGTCGTGGCGAGGGGCGCGGAGGCGAGTTTGGATTCAGATTTGTGGAGAAAGAATGGGAGGTTCGAAGGGGTTGAAAAGGGCTGGCAACAGAGGATCGAGGACGAGGGACGAAGATAATGAATGGAGACCGGAATGGGACGGATCCCTATGCCTTTGCCACTGTCATAACAGCCCCATTCCGGGGATGTTTAATTGTCCCTCCAACACTGATACGTACGCGAGACACGCTGATCTTATTAACCCGTCATGCGAATTAGTTGAACGAGCCGTTAGAGATTGAATCACAAGGTCGTTATGGTTATTCTGATAAGAGGCAGCTGGCAGATGTAGCCAGTGGATGTCACGAATCGCGGCGCACATGCACACGACCGTTCTTACTATCCACCGTCTTCCCAGGATAACCGTCCCGAGGTCTTTATTTGCGTTGCTGACAAATCGAGGAGGGGGTAGCTGCGGGAGGGTGGCGGGCACGGGACGGGGGAGACGAGGAGTGCCCAAGGCACTTTCAAAGTGGTGGTATTTACGATCGTGTACTCGGCGTATACACAGTTGAGGAGGCGGGAACGCAAGGATTTGCGAGTAATTAGTAGAATGCAATTAGTTAATGGTCATGAGGCAAGACGACGGTTTCAGACCTTATAATCCCGCTGCTTTCCTATCCTAGCGCCGCGTCCGGCGAATAAGAAAGTTAGGAATTTAAAGTGGTCAGCCTTAGGTAATTATCCTCCTAGCGTTTGATTATGTTGCTCGGTTAAGTGACGTGGATGTCGCGTTTGATGGGGAGAAGCAGCTTTCTGTAGCGTCTAGCTTTTCCGCTGTCTTGTTAAGAATACGTGGAAGCATGTGTGCTGGTAGTTTCTGAAGGAAATACAGTGGCTTTACACTGTGCCAAGGCTAAGGTGTGGCTCTGCTGATCGCACACCTGAATATTGCACGGCAGGTGCCACCTCCAGGGCTGAAGGGAGTATCAAGGATACTTGGGAACGGGGTTGATCTTAAAATATTGAGTGCGTCGGGAAACAGGCGATAACAGGTGAATATCAAGTTACTTGGAAAGTAACTGAGCAATTAAGAGACAGAGGCGTAAGGGTTTCTAAGACTTGCGAGCATTGGGAACCTAATTGCGTCTGGATTCTCTGAATAATTTCGAGTGCTTGAAGAACTCTTTGAGTTTTGGGAGCCTAAGTTCTTTAAGAATTCTGGATATCTACTGACTGGTGATTTCTTAGATAAAGATACATTTATAGAACCAGCTTTTATAAATAGTTAGAGGCAAAAATTGCAAACTTTGATGGCTTGTATTTTTTAAACAAATTCGATATCAGAAAAATGATTACTTAAATCGCCCCCAATTTCGCGCGGACTATATCGAATTTGAATTTTATAAAAATCCCCCGCATGGAATGCAAAAAAGTGGGGTCTTCTACTTGTTTATAACATTCGAAAATTATTCACCCTAACCTTTTTACTACAACATATTCAAGTAAGCTACACACGTGGTTGTTCACTGGAAGCAGTAACGCGGCTTTTTGAACAGTTTTAAACAACAGGAATGTATCGCCAGACGTAAAGAAAACAGGATTTTCGCACGGAGCAAAGTGCACCCTCAAGTGCACGCGCCATTTGTAATTGCGTAACGTTTAGGCGAGCACCGCAGCGTTGTAGCATAACGCGTATGTGCTTAAGAACTAATGGCGTAAAACAATCATAAAGTGCGCTGCGTTAACATCTACAAATGCGGGGAATACAAGCTTGTTAGCTGCGTGTACGTTTGCTTGGCAGTTATAACGAACAGCAGTTTCGAGTAGCATTTTCATTCGTTTTAATAAGTCTCGGCTACTTGAAGGCTTGGAAATGTTTCGCGACATTTCGCACAATCAATTTGATAACAAGCTGCAGGGGAATATCCGATAATGATCGATCTTCAGTTGTAGGAACTCATTAAGCAAAGTTGTCTTTTGGCGTCATGGCATTTTCAAAGTATGCAGCAGGATATACATTCTTCCAATGGTATTTTGATTCTCTAATATTTCCCTTCGCTTTCATACGTGTAAGAATATTGATAATGTAATGCTACTTCAATTGGGAGTAGTTGAAAGTGGAAAGAGTAAATTTGTCACGTGAAGATGTGTCTGCCAATATTTCTGTAAATTTGTAAACCTTAATAGTAATATTTAAAAATTTGGTCAATTTTAACAGCACAGTAGGTAAATACAGAATCGTATAAAACATCAAATATAAATTACAAAATTTTCAACCATTATCGGCCAAGTATTAAAATAAAAATTCTAGAATTTTCATTACATTTGCCCTAATGAAAAGAAATTAAAATTCAATATTGTCTTTATTCAGCAACGTTTATGCATCAATGGATTAATTCAGAAACGTAGAATTTATCAATCCATTGATCCAATAACTTTCTAAAGCTTTCAATTTTAAATTTCAACAAAACCAAGCCTCAAACATTATTCACTAAAATTAAAGTTCTACTCAATTCAAAGTACCAGCACTCCACTAATCACGTAACAAATTTTCCAACCGCAAAAGCTTCACATTCGGTCCTATTCCTTTGTCAAAGTCTTCAATGAAACCAAATTATAATACGTCATCCTCCCGTTTCCCTATAACGACAGAAACGTCGCTCGATTGAGATACTTACGGATACAATTATTCGCGCTCGAACGATCCACTGTGCGTTCTCTCGATTAATTCGAGCGATGTGTGCTTTAGGCCATTTAATTACCATTCCATGATTCATTTCCTGCTCTAATTACGCGAGTACTAACGATTGCGAAAATCCTTTCGACTCGATGCCCTTCTTAAGGATTTCAAGTGGCAGGATGATCAAATGTGGCGCGGTTGCGTCACTTTGCGACGATGTATCGCGGCTGCTCTAATTAACCCGGACAATGGGGCATCAGAGTTAAGTGTAAAACATTCTCGGACCGGAAATGCTGGCGGACTTCCTCCCGTAGTGCGGGCACGGCGGCCAGTGATAAAGTTATAACAGCCTTTTTCGTTGGCGGCGGTGCCGAAGCGCGAACAACAACCCCTTTCCGCAATAAAGTTTAACGTGGTGCTCCCGTTTTATTGCGCTGGCCGAATGTGTTATATACAGAGTGATCCATACACTCAGGGCAGCTTAAACACATTCGTGCAGGTTGTCTTCTCGGGGAAGGGGTACGTCGTATGACAGTGGCTATTTTCAACTTACTTGACTAATTAATTAATGTTAGAAACGCAAACGTTAAAGGAAGAATATAGATAAATTGATATCCAATCTAATTTCGATTAGAGTTTGAAGCGTTTGTGATTTTTACATAATGTGAAGTATTTTTTATTGAAGCTGACATACTTTTCCAGGTGACGGATGTAAGTAAAAAGCAATGTAAGTGGAAGAAGATTTGTGAGATGTCAGAAAATGGCACTTTTTGATGATACAAAAAAAATAGAAAGTAGATAATACTTATGATAAGAAACTGACCACTTAATAAAATCAACTTTTAATTCCACCTGACTTTAAGTTATATGACTGGTTTAGGAAAACAATCTGTAACTGGATTTGACTAGAAGTACATTAATTTTGGGTTAAATAGATCACGTAGTTTGGATATATTGTACTAGGTCAGGTAGAGCAATTAATTTAAATCTGATTTAGGTTTCTAGTCAATGAATTAGCGTCCCATTAAGCAGTTCCGGGACACAATTTGGACCTGATTTGGTATGGATTAGAATGAAGTTTCATCTGTAACACAATAGTTACATTTATTTTAATGCTTCTGATAGTTTCTCAGTAGTACATCAACTAATAGATGTAAATAGAGTTTACCAATCAAGCCAATTGTTTAATTTCCAGTAACACACATAACTGTTTCCGCAGAAAAGCGAACAGATTTTCTACTTCAATAAAATACACCTTTCATCGATTGTGAAAGTCTGCAGTCAGCAGTGGAATGACCTAAGAATTGCACGTTGGTAAGAAACCAAGAAAGTTACGATTCACGACATACATTATTTTCGGAGGGAAATTTATTCGACGTTTCCTAAGAGAGTGTCATTATATGTGAGACTTGGGTTCTAAATGAACTAAGTTCAGACTCCTGTCATTTCACTTTTAAATATGATTGAGTTTGCGCAACACGAATTTTAAATTCCTCGAAAGCGTGGCCTTTGGAAGATTTACATTTCTGAATCTGCACACTGTCTAATAAAAATCAGTGGTATCTATATACAGCTTGATACTTGAATTTTATTCAGGCATGCATACTGCATTAAATTACTTCTACAAAATACATGCTAAGTCTAGGGAAACTTGTAAATAAAATTTTTCAGTCAATAATTAAGTTGCGTTTGTAATTCTTCTTGTATAGTTTCTGATACCTCAGCTATCTAAAGTTTCGTTAAAACGGATACAGAATACACTCCAACTTTCCTATTATAAGATACTAGAACCAGGAGATACCTGCTTTTCACTGGCGAAAGTGCAGTCACCGTTTGCCACTCACCATGCACGTGGTTACTACGGAAATAACAAGGTAGATTTCGTCGGATCACTTGCAGCGCCCAGAAAAGAATTCAGGGTTGCCCAAGCAGGGGTGCACGCGGGGCTGGTGCAGCTGCGAGTGCGCACGAATGGAGAGTGCTGAACGACCAATAATTGAATAGAGGACGTGTGAACGAGGTCGGCACGCCAACGACTAGACCGACTTTAAGGTCCTCTCCCTAGCTTCAAGCAGAATTTGCGCTATCGTTATTCAGCAGAATCCGATGGACCCTGTCGTCGAGCCATGTCGACAACGGAGTCCTATGCTGAATAAACGAGTATCTTCTCTCCCCAGTCGAATGACCTTCTTCAACGGTTCATCGAAGATTAAGTCCCACCAACTGATTTTTATCTAGATAAGCCAACTGCCCAGGCTGCAAAACGATTTCGACGATGCGGTAGAACGTCACCGTCATTTATCGTACACCTTCCAACGAGGAAAAGATCTATGACAGTTTCGTGAATAATAGAGTAACGTAAAATTTTGCGGAAGATGACAGGACATATTACAAGTAATGAAGGATTTAAGGGAAAAGGCCCAGGTGGCAAACATTCTGAGGGGCACATTTTTTGAAAAAATAAACAGGTTAATATACCGATTAAGTGTAGTAGTACAGAAAAATATAGCGTTTGGATTGAATCATAATTTTTTGGGGAAGTTGGGGCCCTGAGGGGTCGCATGATAAATCTGCCACTGATTCCAAGTATCGTTAACGAGCATTACTACTATCAGAAAGTGTCTTGAAGAAGGAACAAGAATTAAGTCACAAGTTTCAAGTACCGAAGGTTGGTGTACTAGTGATGAAATTTTGCATTTCTCTTGGCCAAGCGTGTTTCTCGCGACGTATACCTTCATACTGAACGGCGATTGACGTATCGCAAACCTACAATGTGGGGCGTGCAATCAGAGACCCTAACCGAGTTACAACCCCGAGGGTGCAGGTTCCTTGCTACGTTTCCGCATGGCAAACCTGTAGATCACAGGCGGCATGGTGGACAGGAGTTCACTGATTTGCTTGCTATGACACCGTTTGTTGAACGCCGTTTCGAATTTAAGGGGGAATAGTGCGAGGTATATTTAAACAGCTTCATATTCTAGGTTAGAAACACATTAATATAGATTTGAGATATATAGATGTTCATTTTGTATTCGTCAAGCATAGTTAAAAATATTGCAAAGCATTAAAATAAAAACTCTAGAATTTTCATTGCATTTGCCCTAATGAAATAAAATTAAAATTGAATGTTGCATATTGCAATAACAGCTGTTAATGATTTCATTAAATACCTTTGGATATTAACATTGCTTGCGCATTGAGTTCGCATTGGAAAATATTTCACCTTCCCCAATTTACTTCACACATACGCGTGGGAACGAAGAAAAGGAAGGCAAAAGACCCACCATAACCAATGACCGCAACGCGAAAATGAAAATATCAGCAAACACTTTTCGGTAATTGTTGCAGCTTGGACCGACGAACTCGCAGGACGCAATTTCGCATTGCAAACGATGCGCCCGCGAGGTCTCGAGAAGGGCATGGGCTATCGATAATGATCGCTGCCCCATTAAACCGTAGGAAGTTCCAATATACGAAAGCAAACATTTGGCAGCAATTACGAGCGGGTGCATTCGGGTATTAGTATTACTCTAGCGGCATACGGAATGAAACAATCAGTTTCGGTGTCCTTGGTTGCACTCAGAGGACTGAGAACGTACAACTCGCTGAATACGAGGTTTTCTGCTACATGCAATGTCCTTTTAGAAGAATGTTTCAACGTTTGGCTGGAATTGCAGCTGGCTTTGTTAGGACTGGAGGACATTGATAATAGTGTGCGTTTGTTGACTATCGTGTAGTTGAGATATCTATATGTTCTATCTATATGTACGATTCCTGGCACGAATATTTACAAACTAAAAATGTTACTTAAAAGTTCAAGACATGTACTTTAATAACATATACACTTTCGAATGGCAAATGATATATGTGTCTCTTCTAATAAAAATACTAAAAAACCCCTAATGTAGAAAACCCCCTTTTGAGATATAAAAATGTGTTTCAGAAATATATCTCACCATCCACGAGTTGCTGGTTCACATCCGCATGACCATCCAATTCTGAAACACATTTTTTTATCTTAAATCTTTCAAAAGTTGAGAGCGCCCATTCCGTGGGGAGGGAGGGGTGGGGGCGCTAAACAGATCTGCCCCGAACCAACTGCGACAGTCGATGCCAACGAAAACCCAGAGCGAGTGGATTTGCCTAGAATAATTTTCCGAGTGTTCCGACTGCAGGAATTGGTTCGGGTTAGATAAGAGTGCGTCAATGCTGGGTCTAGATTTATTAATCTATAATTTCTGAATGGGACGTTTTCGGTAGCCGTGACCACCCCTGTTGTAACTCTTAAGATTTGCCGATATTCAGGCTTTTACAGTGACACATACATGGTTCTGTTGTGGGTCAGAGATTACTACACACATGTTTCTGTAATCGATGAATTGGCCAATTAAAAAAGTGAATGGAAGGTGCTTCAGGTGATGCTCAAGGGGTAGTCAGAATTTGTGCAAATGTTAAAAGTAGTTAGTAGTGGTGTTCTCCTGCGTTTTGGAGGGAAATGGGACTTTGTATCACCGTTTATAATTAGTGAAATGGGTACTCAAGCTGCTTACAAAATCGCCAATCTTCTTTCACACCTTCTGATGAAGATTTCACCTAGATTTCTAATGCAAGTAACTCTGGAAATTGAATTTTGAGGGAGATGAGGATTTACCAAATTTTGATTTGTGCAACAGAGAATGTTCCAATGCTTACTTTTGCTCAGACAACTGTGCACCTTGGTGACTAATTCCTGGCTTTTGTGTTTATTGCTGACTATATCTACTTTCTACTGAACTCATGCCACATTGTGGATCTCTGACATGATCCAACCCACTGTTAACCTACTCACCTTCGCGAGCCCTTATCACTCGATTAATTAAGAAACTAATTGGTTTCCAAAGATGCTGATAAGAGTCACGCAGAAGTGTCCTATTGAATTTTCTCCTCGCAGCATTCGGAATACGTCACCCTCCCCAGGTCCCCACCATCAGACTAAACCGAACATCGACTCCTCGAATACCAAGAACGACACGGTTCGCGAATCGTCAGCGTGTCCTGAGACGGGGTCACGAGGTAAACAGACTCCCCTCGTAAATGGGGGGGAAAAAGGAGCAGCGCGATTAAACGAGAGATCGTGCCACTTGGTTAAGAAATTGACGTTGACCCGTAATCTCGTTAAGGCTCGTCGGGGGACCAAAGAGGAACGGAGAGGGACAGAGAGAGAGATAGAGAGAGAGAGAGACAAAGAGGGTGGGGGTAGACAGAGGGGTAGTCGCGCGTAGGATTCCTCTGGGTCGTGAGAAGACCGTGAAATCCGGACAGGCTTGTTTTATTTTTGTTTCTCTCCTGGACCACCTCTACTATCCAGACCCCCGACAGCTTCCTCTTTTTTCCTTTCGTGAACCTTCCCCCACCCCTCGAAGAAAGATACAGTTATGCGGGCGAAACATTCCCCGCGTTCCCTGAGACTGGAAGCCCCGAGGAAGAAGCCATCGAGATAAGTAAACGGTCGCAGCCGCGTGGCGTAATTCTTTAAACGCTGCAGCTGCGGCGCTAGGCGGAGGATATTTCTCATGAATGTTTCAAACGAAATTGCGGATCTAACCCCACGGCGGGGCTAAATCATTTGAACCCCTGCCCCCACCCCCCTTCCTCCCAAGCCACCATCCTTTTGCTACACCTATCCCCCTCCCGCACCCTTGATTCGCCATCTTTTCTCGTATTCACTCCTTCCCTCTCCGCCGTGCCCCTCGGTATTTTCTTCTTCGGCCTCTCTGTTTCCATCCCCTTTCCATCCACCTCCCCCCAACGCCTGTGTTCATTTTCCTCCTCGAACCTCGGTTATCCAGTTACCTTCTGCTCTCTTATCCTCTTCTCGGTTTCTCTTTCTCTCGATACTCTCCCCCACCAACCTCCTGCTTCGCCACCCTTTTCCTCTTCACTCAAGCTCGCCTAGTCAGGGTACACCAAACTGGGCTTTTTCGATGGAGGAGGCGGAGGTGGGGTGCGCACCATCGACCAACGTAGTTACGAACTACCCGCCGTTGCTCTGAATGGGTATCTATAATGCATGGCTCGCCTTATTCGAGATTTTCGATCCTCGACGAGGCTTAGCTTTCGCCCCGGGTAAACCCGGCAAGAAGGAATAATGAATTCTTAAATATTCGCTTAGTCGGAATAGGTGCGCGGCTCGGAGTATCGATCTGCCGCGAAAAATACTGTTTCCGTTTCCGCGCGGGGTGTCTCTCCGCGTGTGCTCATCGGGTTCACTTCTCCCTCGCGCCGCGCCGTCGTCGATTTCATTGCGAGTACAACTCCTCGTGGTGCTGCAACTTTGCCCAGAGATCCATTGATATTATAATCCACCCGTGAAATCTATTTGTACTCTAAATAGTGCGAATAATTCATGATTCAGTTCAGAAGACTCAACTGTCTTTTAGAGATGAGATATTGGATCTGTACTGAATCTCTTCAATTTCTAATCGCAATAGAAATGCGATTTGCAAACTATTTTAATCACAGTTCATTAGCACTTTCAGGGAATTATTTGATTCTTAATGGAATTCATTAACTTTGAGGGTTTATAGAGTGACTCAAGGTATGTTTCATTCCTATCCAATCACCTTTTAAGGTTATGAAAACTAACCTCAAAATCAAATAGGCAACCTCACTTTTTCGCCTGTAACTCCTAAAGTATAAGAGACAGAAACAAAAGTTTCAAATAGAAGTTTAACGGCGCAGTAAGCACTGCAAACTTCCGTTAACAAAATTTGAAAAAAGTGTTTTTTTCGTCAAGTATTTTTTTAAACCATTTTCAAAATGTTGTCAACTGTAATGATTGTATCAATAAACTTAGTTTGAAATTTTTATTTCTGTCTCTTGTACTTTAGAAGCTATACGCGGAAAATTGGGAGTCTATTTGACTTTGAGGTTAGTTTTCACGACCTTTAAAGGGCAATGGTGGTAGGACTGAAACATATCGTTGTTCTTGACTTGAGTCACGCTATAAACCCAGAAAGTTGCGATGTTCCCTTGTAAGCTAAGCTACGCTATGACTGGCTGTGCTATAAAACAAAAAAACCTAGCATAGCTTAGCTTAGCTTTTGGTGGAAACTGTTCCACAAGGGTGTATTGAAGCTAATTTTTTAAAACTTAGCATAGCGTAGCATAGCTTACCTTAGCTTTCAGGTGGGTTCCCAGCTTAATTTCCTGGTGCACCATTATTACACTAGTATTTTTGGAATTGCAATTTGAAATACCCAGGTGTTTCTATTTAGCCACAGTAGAATCGTCGAGCGTTTGCGATTATTTTGCCAGGTCAAGGGGGCAGATTGCCGCGACTACCTTGCTCATATAGTAAATCGTATTACAGTTGTTGTTCGGAAGGCTAATATTTCATAATGGGAGAATACGTTAACCACCGGACACGCATAGAGGGAGTACCCTTTAAACGTGCTTGATGCGCGCTGATTGTGGTGCTCGTTGTCTATACACCGATGTAATTCGAATCGCTTATGACTCCGCGTTAACGCCCCTCGTTTCGCCACATGTTGTAAACACCCCTCCGTTCGTGGGTTTCGCGCGCGATTACCCCAGCGCACTGTGCTCAAGTTGCGAAGAAATTATCGTTAACAAGCGCAAAGTGGCGGTACTGATTTTTAGTGGTTTAGTAATAAATTCTCCGGGGAAAAATCACCAAAAATTTAAGTGCAACCGAATTCTTCGTGACTCGTGTTTCGACTAAAAAGCAGACGCAAATACCGAATGTTATACACCCCACAGCAATACCACGTGAAACTTTTCTACCACGAATTAACCTCTAGCTTCCAATTTCACTATGCTCCAAAAATTATCATGGAATTCACAGCCAAATACCAATACCTTTGACAAATAAAAATGTACTTTATTATCTCGTACGCCACGAATTTAAATACTGTAGACCAAAATTTTGCACGACGACGTTAATCAATGGGAACTCCCGTGGGACATACGCGTGCACTCGTTGATCGATTGAAACACCATCGTCTGAGCGGAGTGTGAATGCAGGAAGTGGTTGAAAATTCTCAATAATTAACTCATAGAATCCTTGAAACAGCGTAATGGACACTGCGCGGCGTAACAATAACTACTGTGTTGTGTCGATTCGCCGACGCGAATAAAGCTCGTGAAATCGACCGATTATCACGGATAGAGCCAACCCCCTCTCCCATTAAAGACGATATCTCGTCCCGTTAAATATCGGAATCAATTTGCGTGGAACGATAGTTGATAACGGGTAGTTAATCGCGGCCAAAATTTAACGGAAACGCTCGGTGACCCGTGTGCACAGCAAGCGTTGCGTGTGTTTATGACGCGTCAGTGAAATTAAACAGGGATGATTCGTTAATTAGCGAGGAGTCGGTTAAATAATGCAGACCGGAGGCCAGATGGATGGGGAAATCCAGACAGCAGCGAGGCTGGCGCAGGCGTAATGTATAAGGTTAATCTGCGCGAACGTCGGTGCGGGATGTGTCGCGCGGCCGCGAATATGAAAAATTTGTCGATGAGGAATTTCCCCGACAGAGGTGAACGCCGACGGGACGTTTTCATGATTTCCATTCCGCCTGAACATCGGGAATAAATAGTTCGGCGAATAAAATCCTTTTATATTGTTGTGCAGCTGCACTAATAGCGACGGCGATACAACGGGGAACCGACTGAGCATTGGAGAATAATTGTAAATTCGAGAAGTTAGAATGACATTTGTTTCTAATTTGCAGTTGCATTTGGTAGCTTTTTGTAAGTATGTATTTGATTGATCGGCCATTTTTGGGTTAGGGTAAATTTGGTTGACAAAAATGTGTGCTGTATAAGTTGCTTCATGTCTTCATGTTTCCACGTTGCGAAGGATGAAGTGGAAAGGAAAACGGACCAATCTTCGAGGATTGGTTTCATCTGTTTAGAGTGACCTCGGGGAGGAGAATAAGTAGTATATTGTTTGTCAAGATACGCTTTATATATTCCCGAAGTTTCAGCAGTTTTTGAATTTTGCAAGCTTAGGATGTTCTCTTGTCAGATTCGGGGCGTTGAATCCAGTTCGATTGAGTTCTCCTCGACAAACTGGTTACATTGTGTGTTCTTTCCACAATACTCGCATGCTTCCTATACACAGAATTAATTATTTTAATTTGTAAGACTCTTCAGTTACCTGAATATTTGGAAGAAACTACGGCACGTGGTTTTAAAAAAGAACTAATAAATTTGTTTAATAATTGTGCTCTGACTGTGATGTTTCATTTAAAGTCAAGCTTAACGAGAATTTCACAGAGAGTTATACAGAAACTCTATACCAATAAAAACCCTGCTGTATCACTAAATTTTTGAAAATATCTGTAACAAAGGAGGAAAATTATTCGAGCGATCTTCAGTGTCCATGTCATTGTCTACAATATTTTCGTCACAAATCATCGAAACACTGGATGCCCTCGTTGATAAATATTAAGAGCAGCCACAGTTCCAACACTTTTATCAACTTCGTGGCATGGCATTCCACTTTAAAGCCTACTTTGGAGCCAAAAACTTTCAAGCTTACTCGGCTTCCTTTAAAGCCTACTTCGGAACCAATAACTTTAACTTAATTAGTTCCTAGAGGTGCGAATTCTATTCGTCAAATGGCCAACGATAAAGTGTTGGACGGAAGAGGCGTACGTTGCAGGAGACAATAGGAAGAAAGGGAGAGCTCAGAGGCAAACTCTACCAGAACTGGGGTGCGAAAAAGAAAAGTCGGGGACGTTTTCCAGCGGTCGCGAGCGGCAGCTGCTCCCTTAACGAACGTTAAGCTAAGTAAAAGCGTTAACCCGCTGCTTCGACGGAAAAACCGCGTGCGAACCGGCCGCAGCTGCGGCAGGGTCGCGGTACTTTGGCTAACTTTTCCGCTAATGCTCATCCCTGGGAAGGTGGATGCCGTCGCGACGTAAGAGAAACGACCGGCCGAAGAATTCCATTAAAATACATTAGATTCCGGGACAGTCGACGGGCAACTAGTTCGGCACGTTTCTTAATGGAGTTTCGGTCATAGTGATTCGTGTCGTCGAAAACCCGTCGGCTACGATAAACTGGAAAACTCGCCGGGACCCTGGCCTACCTGATCACGAAATCTCAAACTTGTACACTTGACAGTTCCTTGAGAATCTCTGTCGTTTATCAAGTTCGATAAATCTGTACGAAAAAAGCCAATGTATTGCTGTGAAATTTTTCAGAAGTCGTAATCCTGGGATGCTGAAAGGCGGCGAAGGAAACGTTCTCAATCAGAAAATGTTAATAAAATCAGAAAGTTTTAATGAAACTTTTATTCAAACGGGACGGTGTTTCTGAATTCAGTGTTGAAATGAAAATGAAATAAAAAAGGAGCTGAAAGTATGGAGAATATTACAAAATTATTATTTTTCTATAATTGAATATCGTATTTTAGTTTAAAAATTTGTGATATTTATTAAGAAGCTTAATAAATTTTAAGAAAGTTTTGTGGCTCTGAATATTAATATTAGTGGACAAGTTTGTTAGAAGATTAGGAAGCAACGAATACTGAATAACTGAAGAATGTTAATACTCTTTTAAATCAATAATTTCACAGAGTTTAGAATCTTTCGAATATTTCAATAGTGAAATGTATAAGAATGTATCCAAAGATTACCTACTATCAGCGTTCTCGATTTCGTAATCAATTCGTAACTAATTATTGTACCACTCTGCTCAAAATTTCATCAGATTCCGGAAAGTTTTTAGATAAATCTTCCGTAGACACGTCCCTACCTTTGTAATCGTAATGCGAGGCTATTAAACTGACGTTCGAGATTACGAGAAGCAAAAGTAGCTTGTGGTCTCTGTGAAACGAAAATGGGAGCAATAAATGTAAGGAAGAAACGTTCTGCGGCCCTGGCATTGCGTTCTCAGCAGCTCGAACGTGCTCAATTTGCACGAACAACCCCCGTTGGTTTACGCCTAGTCAACCCCCGATGATCATGCGTGCTCGTAGAGGTTGTTCCTGCAAATAACGGGGAGGGAGCATTCAGAATAATGTCTCTTTTCTCTACGCTACTGAAAACAAAGCGCGATAATATCGATACGAATATGCTCTAGGAATGTAAAGGTGCGGAATAACTTAATGGAAATTGCTGGGATAGCAGATTATCTGGAAGAATCTAATATCCTCTGATTCAAGATAAGCGTGACGTTTAGCCGTGAAATGGAATGGGAAGAAATAAATGCCCGACACGTTGTAACTCTATTCTTATTATTATTCTTTAAATCCACGGATACAATACATAATTAATAAAGTTAACAGAGAAACAGTGCGAAAAGATCGTGCAAAATTAAACAAACAAGAAAATAATAGAACTAATGAACTAATAAAATTAAAATTAACTGACTTTTTCGCCCCCAGTGTTATCTTAATAAATTCACAAACTTCATATATTTCTCAATCTTTCCTTACCAGTGTTAATGCCACAGAAGTCTCCCGCAAAATGGTCCCCTATTTTTCACACAGATATCTCCAACCCAGCCTTAATAAAACTCCAAAACCCAACAATCAACCAAACAAACCTCTGACCCAGTGTCTCAATTTTCAATCACTAAAACCAGGCAGCGATTCACCCCTCCAACTCTCATAATCATAATGGCAGTCGCTGAAAACGTACACACCTCCAACTAAGTTTTGAAGCCAGCATATCCTAAGTAATACCGCGTACAGCTACGCTAAATCCATTTGCACGTGGAAAGCTTGCAACAGAGGCGCAAGGCCAGTGATTAATAACCAAGGAAGGCTACGGTGCTCGAAAGGGAAAGGCACACGGGACGATCTTTGGTAGCCTCGGTACACAAGCCAGCTACCCGAATCCGCAAGATTAAATCAGCCCAACGATTGTATTTCCGCAGACGTGACTTGTACGGGACTTGTTGGAGGTGCCTTGTACGTTATGTGTATACACTGGTGCAACAAGGGGCACGACTTACCCGCGGAGCCCGACGAGGTCCTATGACCGTGTTAAACAACTCGTGCTCAATTTGCACGCGCAACCCCAGGAGTTTACACTGGTTGAACCCTTGACGGTAATGTGCTTCCACGGGGTAGGCTTTGAGAGGCCAGCGGCGGACAGTAGCCGACCGCCAACTTTTTACGCCGGCGAGGACAATCAGGAGCGGGATCGATGCAGCAACGCGTGGAAAATACGCGAGCGTGACATAATCGCGAGCGGGTGTGCCGGGCTCGTTGAGGGGAAGTGCCTGCCGCAGAAATTCAATCGCGCGTTTCCTCCTTCAGTCAAAACTGTTGCGATCACGGTTGACGGACTGTATCGATCTAGGGTCGATTCGAAACGCGACGAAATTGCGTGCGGTGGAAAAATGAATCGAATTACTGCGGCCAGTGTAACCCCTGTGAAGACTTTTGTGCAAGATTCGATCCCGTGTCGCGTGCCTACCACTTCAATACTTTCGAGTGCTTCGAATTGAACGGGCGAAACAAAGTTGGCGCGCGCACACCGATTAAACCGTCCACGTGGAGCCCTCGTTACGACGTTTTCAAACTCGCGTTTAATTGGCAGGAATTATAGGGGAACTTTATGTCGGGGGAACTGGTCGGCGATGCTTTTCTAAACTTTTCAATTCTCGCATTAGCAAATTGGACTGCGCGAGAGTGTGGGGAAGGTTACATCTGAAGAGTATGGTTCGGTGACTGATAACATAACATGGAGGGCTACAAAGATAATTTCAATTGGTTAGGAATTATAGAAGAGTTGACATTACTGATTGGAATGCTGTGAAAGTAATTGTAAAAGTGGTTCCTGTGGGATGGTTAATTCGTAATAACTGCTGGACACTGCAATTTGCTACGAAAGATAGCATAGACAGTTTATGAATACTCCATATCGAATTTAGAAGCTTCAGTTACTAACATTCAGTTAACATATAGATGGCTGAGTGCACAAATACTGTATGTCCACTTTTAGCGTTTTCGAGAATAACAGGTTTAAACAAAGAATGTTGACATTTTCGACGAAAATTGCGTTTTTTCCGTTACTAACTCCCCTGTTAAGTCCCCTATTAACTCCTAACTCCTTTGACCAAGCTGGATAAAATTTAGTATAGTAGTGGCTCGCTAATACCCTGCGAAAAATATAACTATCATGAAACCTGGACACCCTCCCTCTGTCCCTGATTTCATCCCCTTGACAGTTTCTGATAATTTAACTTCAGTGTATTATTATTTAAGCAAGCATTGCACAATAGTTGACGCATTGAGAGCAAAAATGGACTGACCCACATCGAAAAAAATTAATTTCTTCTATTTTATAAGATTAGTTGAGCCTATTGGAATATATTAACGCCAGAGATGGTAAAAGAATTATTTAAAATAAAAATTATGATTAATGCTACTAACTCAATTTCCCAAAAAATGTGGACCACTCCGTTTTCGTTCTCAATGTTAATTTTAAAACATTATACGACATTACACCCAGACAACGCCAGGTACTTTAATCGAGTTTCACGCTAAAACCACCCCAAACATACAAACTACAAACATAATCTCCCACAATTGCAATGTGTATCTGCAGAGGACAGACCCCCCCTCCCCCTTCCCGTCGATCGCGCCACAGAGACGTCCAGGGTGGTCGAGTTAAATGTAACCCGTCACGCGGACGTCGCCAAGATTTATGTACCACGACCAAACAGACAGACACGCACAATAATCGTATCTATTGCCGGGCGTGTCAGTCCCCGAGACTGATTGCTCAGACCGCTCGACTCATCGTTCCCGGAAGATGTTTTTCCGGGGCCGGGGCACTGATTTGCTTGGGCTCCGTGGCAGGAATCCGTGGCCGATTCAGCCGTCGCGGGACGACGAAGCAAGCATAAAAGATTCCTTCGAGAATCCCGCAGATTAAATCGGCGCGGCAATCGTGTTTGCGTGAACGTGACTGCGGATCATCAGTTAGCCAGCCCGAGGCCGGGCTCTCCTCTCCCGGCTCGGCTCGGTCGATACCCCTCTAAATAAATAGCTGGCTTTGGGTCACGGCCATTAAACGAATTAGCTGCGTTTGATTTTATTGGTTTGTCCCTCCTCCTAGCCGATCTATACCTTCGCCGTTTTCCACCTTTCCGTCGTCTGTCCATCCCCCCCCCCCCCTCCCCCTCCCTTCCGTTGCTCCGCAGGAATATCTGTGCGCGACAGATAAAAAAAAACGCGGCGACGTCGACGTCCACCCGTCGATTCATGGCTCTCATTCTCGATAAACAAAACCAATTGGGTTTATTAATGCACGCTCGATTGCGCGACGATGGATTATACGTCCATCCCTCGATTATTGGAATAATTTACCGACTTCGTTGATTCTTCCGCTCGTCGTTGCGGGATTGTACGATGCGACCCGTTGCGTTAGTTAAAAAGGGTATGGAATTTTAAATTCTTGGATTGGGATTAAATGGGGCGGCAAGTTTTGGGCGAGACAAATTTTGGGGAGCAACAAATTTCGAGTGGAAGAAATTGAGAAAGGTTTGAAACGCATGGGTTTCAGACAACTTTAAAAATAATTCACTTCTTTTACACACAGCGAATTAGCAATAACTCATATGTGAGTTGCCATTTTGAATTCATTTTGATACTGTCTCGACTTTCTTAAATAGTTCATACATGTTGAGGTTTCAGGTATCATCCGTGAAGCTTGAAAATTGGCTTGAGTTATTAATTTGATTGCGAAGCATAGCAAACTTGTCAGCGATTACAATATGTAAAATTAAATAGAGAAATTCGAGATATTTCGTCGGTTTAGAACTGCGAATGGCTCATCTCCGAAAATTGGAGCAGTGATCGATGAGTTCACCGTGATTCTTCGAGCCTAATCTCCGGTTGCCAGCAGCGTCTCATTGAGACCAACGAGCTTATAATTTTCCACGGGAATTTCGAAAATCCTCGAAAAATACGGGAGCGAAACTTTTACACGGGGTAAAAACGCGGCGCGCCGGGAAGTTTAACCGACGACGACGGATTAAATGAGATCAGCGGATTATACTCTGTCGATACAAGCCTTTTTGTTTTCATGGGACGTGTGTAAACAAAAGTTTCTCGATTGAAAGGCTGGAAAGTTCGGCCTCCGTTGGTCGTGCGCGTCGGGGAAAGTACGATTTCAGCTAGGGAAAAAAAGTCACGGACAGCACCTATCGTTTCCCGCTTCAATATAGCGAAGTGAGCAACTTCACGCTCGATGAACTGTTTCGCGCGCGAGAATCGCGGGCTGAAAGTTGCACGCTATACGACTCAATAATTCGACGTAGGAACATACAAGATGATTTTCAAGATATTTCTACTGCGAGAAAGACAGGGTATTATAGAGATGAATATCACAGTTGACCATTCGTTTTAATTCCGATTGAAATTGCGAAATGAATTTCAGAACAGCGTTTTCAGATATTGCAGCGTTAAATATTTGTCCTTTAAACAATTGCTCGTAACAGTGGCCATACTGTATTGGATTAATGTTCTCGTTACATTCTGTCCCGGCGAAATTAATTTGCAATTGGAATTTTTGTTCGTATGTCTATTCCAGTTCACGTCTGATGTGTAGGTGTTTTTTCTGTGGTTTTACCTTGATTGTGAAAAAACTGAGGTTGGGATCGACTTGAAATTTTTACAGCATGTTCGATATATATTCCTTTGTGGGGTATACCTCAACATTAAAGTGTAAAAACTCTAGATTCCGAGATAAAAAAAAGAACAGACATCTGTGCACCCCGGAAATCGATATTTATCGTATAAATCGCCTTCTCCCAGTCGCTGTTTTAATAACGTTGATTCAATTCTTTTTTCGGTGGTCCCCTCCAAAATGACAGGTTCTAGGAGAAATATATTCCAAACATATTCATTAAATCAAGTATAGAATAAACAATCATCCTAACTATCACTAGTAAACAACACTCACCGTGCTATAATAAATACAAATATCTCTCCTTCATCCCCACCCCGAGCACAAAACTACCCCACTATTTCATTATTAGCAAAGGACACCGATAGTCATAAGTACTCCAAGTTTCTCGCAGAGCAGTATCGATCAGGCGCCATTATTAATCATCTACAAACTGTTGCGTCTGGTTCAGATGAAAATTGACGAGCCCTTGGGACAGCCAGACTCTAACGAACTGGAATCCCAGGCAAAATTCCGTGTGTTGGCGGGAAATCAAAAGAACACCTCGGCGAGGGGTGGGCTTCTCATTAAAAAAGTTTGTTTTCTCATTAAAGGAGGATGTAACTCCGTGGTGGAAGTTGGAATTGTTGTCGGAGTTCTTTCCCTCCCGAGCATGCGATTTTCACTGGTTCGTGGCGAGGAATCGGAAAGCCGAAGCGTCCAGTACTCCGCGAGTATGAAGAATCGCCCCTTGGGGGGATCGGGGAAGGATAGATGGCCAGGTTTGGAAGAGCTGTTGGATTGCCTTTAACAGTGGCATCTTTTATTCATTGTGGCGGCTCGCTGTGCGGCTTGACGACTGCGTGAGCTGAGTTTATACACGCCCTAGTTAAACTTCTAACAGCCTGCGGTCTAAGAATCGATCTGCTGGATCTTCCTCGTCCCACCGTCGGCCACACGCGCGAGAAGAAACCACCCCCTTTGTTAAGGACGACGTCATTACCGTCGTCGTTGGGGTGGACTAGTCCCAACTTACCCCGGGACACGTTCAGACCGTGAGACAAAAATTATTAGACCAGGCGCCGTGAAATGTTATCGGGCGGTCGCTACAGGGCTCTCTGCAACTTTATTGCCTTCTATTTTTATCTGCCCCTGTTTTCACACCGAATCGATATCAAATTGTTGTGTATTCTGTGACGTTTTTTTTTTCATCTCCGTCGGTGGATCGTTCCGTTGATTTTTGGTGCTCACGGTGCTTGAACATGTTCGGGGTTGAGTGGTGATTGCGTGAAGTTCATCTTTTACTGGTTGCCCTCTTACAATTAAGTGCACATTATCCGTACCTTTTTTCACGTCTGTAGTTATTGGAATTCGGTACTGTGTATTAATGAGTCGATAATAAGTAATAATCAAATTTTAGGAAATTGGGACGTAAAGATATTTTATATTCTAACGCTCTCTATTACTTTAATCGATATTGTCCGCAAGGAATTCCTGCAGATATTAAATCTTCACCGGGAGCAATGTGACGATATTAACTGATACGAAAATGATCTAACAAGTAGGTAAGAATTAAATTATATTTATGTTCGTACACGGTTCATTTAACGCGTCACGTTTAAATATTTAAGTGCCGCTTAACTTTTATTGTATGATTTTATTTAAGAAACGGGTTTTTGATGTATATACAGAGAATTTAGTATTCATTGAAATATCAAATGCTCGAGTAACGTTGTCTGACAAAGTAACTATTTATTTCAAATGATTGTGCTGAGTGCACACAGTACCTAATCAGTAATTATTATCAACTTATAGCTTCATAATATCAAGACCGATACCACCTTGTTTCGCCGGGCAGAAAGTGGCTGTCAAGTGCAGGCCAAGAGTTTTCAAAAGAGTATTCTCTGATACGAAGAAGTTGAGCGTGGATGGAAACGAAAGAGCACTTAAAACATTTTCTGTCTACATCAAAGGCGGAACACGGTAAAGCATTAACTTGTTTACAGGAAGAATGTAATAAATAGAAGGGAAATCTCTTGCGTTATCGAAAACGGAAATTAGTTCTAATGCTAATAAAGACGTGATGTAATCAATTTTTACTCAATTTAATAAATACTATGCTTACATTAATAATATTAAGAAATGTCTGCGGAGAAAGTAGTAATGATTCTTGGAATAAATATCTTGATAAGATATTTAAAAATGTTTACGGTTCGAGAATAATTTTTAAGGCTGCGTAAAGTGGATCGTAGAGTTCGTTTCTCAATTTCGTTACGATATGAAAATTGGAAACTGTTGCGAGATAATATATCGCGATCCAAGAATGGCTCTCTCGATTTACAAGGATAAGAATCCATCTTACGCTTAGAAGACTGTATTTCTTTGGAACGACTTTAAGTTCCCTACAAGATCGAATCCCCTTAACCTGAATATTGTAAGACCCCGCTGTGAATCTCATCGATATTCACTCAGTTTGTAGAATATTAAAAAGGCGTTTATGATGCCCTGAAGTGTCAGGTGTCTTATGTCTCGAGTACCTCACCTTCGATTCGCCAGTTCTACGATGTTGATTATTATAATTTTTGAGAGGGAGATTAAATGGCTGTGATAAACTAATAGTGTGCAATGTAAGAAAATGTTACACATTTTCCTTCTAACAGTGTCAGTAATGAATCATTAATGAGAAGGTAATTCTGTTGTGGTTATGATTACCAATTACACTAATTATAATTAAATGCTGTTATTAAACTGTAAAATTTCAGAATTTTAGTAGAAAATTTATACCCTTAGTTTCTAACATTTAAACGCCACATACTGGAAGTAGATGCCTTAAGCTTTAATTCCTGTCATCATGAAATGATACTTCAGACTTCAAACACTAAATAACATTTCGATTTTCTTTGACACGAGAATTACAATTTTTTTGTCTAATTAGTTATAATTTCAGAATAATGTAATTATTTAAAATACGCGCGATGATTTGTTATACTAAAATGATAGAAAATTCGATGTTTACTAATACAGAGTAGATACTAAAACAGTAGTAATAATTTCGTTGATACTTTATATGAAATTTACGATATTACTTTAGTAACGTTACAAGGGGAATATTTGAATTTTTTATAGGAAAGCCACTCAGATCCGGCATTCAAGAATTACGAAAAAAGGGCACGAGCTTCGGTGCTCTGAAGTTGCCATAAGGATCTATGCTTTCAATGCAAATTGCATCTTAACAAATGCAGATCGATGTTTCCTTCGGCGGGAAAAGAATACAAAGGATGGGTGGAGGGTGAAAGAGGGACATGGAGAGGGATGGGGTAGGAGAACGAAGAAAGGAGAGTGGAATATAAGTGTGTGCTTAAGTCGTACCACACCTTAATGGGTCCCAGCAGGGAATGGGAACAAGGGGAGTTTAATTGCAGCAAAAAGGAAACGCAATCGGTACCACGCCTTGCTTTCCGTCGTAACTCCCGCACGGAACGTGAACTTCCGAACTTGAGCGTTTCTTTTAATAAATCTGACGTTGTCCGCGATTTTAGTTGCATCACCCATTTTATTAAACGGGACACAGATATTTAGCAGATCAATTGATATTTCGAAATATTGACAAATATAATTGTAAAAAAAAGGATGGGCAAATAATTTATTCAAACACAAATTTGAATAACGAATAACAGTTAAAAAATGATTCTGTATGTGTCGAATAAAAAAAATAACTTTATTCGTCAAATAATCTAAAGTTGAAGTATAAATCTGATTTAATCCGTTATATAAATATTTTTTTATTTAATTCATGCCGAACTCTGCCTCACAGGCCACCTTTGTGCCTCACCAGTGTTTCACATACATTCACACCGAACAAAGAGTACCAGTTTACAAACAATATTAATAGTTAGAAAATCTGCAAACCACCAAAAACGCAGTAAATCATTCAAGTCTCCTCTCTGGAAATTTCCACCACAGAATCATACTACCCACTTTCCAAAAAAAAACCGCCACAAACCCAGATCAAGCTTCTATATCGATACAGCTCGCAAGAAAATCGTTCCTATAACTCAGACCTCGCAGTTCGCTCGTTCCCCCAAAGAAATATCGTGCGTTGTCTCAGTAACGCTTCCTCCCAGCCGCTGACGACATAAACACGAAAAAACAATGACCTCCATTCTGCGTGAGTCTAGGTGGCGAGACGTTTTTTCGTGGGAAGAGCGACGCACAGAGGCGATAGTTGAATCCGAGTCACCGACTGACTCCGATTCCTCGACTCCGCGCTTCGCTCGGCCGGCTTTCTCACGAGGCTGTATAGGAACGATGGGCACGGAGTCACGCGATTCACGTCACCGTACCGCCTCGAGCCACCCTCCGAGTATTTCGCATTTGCATCGCGGCCAGGTGAGCCAGCACCACCAGCACGGTCGTTCGCGCGCGAGGAACGCCTCAATCGAAGGGTAATAAATGAAAGGGCAGCCAAGAAGGCGCGACTGGTCGCTGCCGAGGGGTGGGAATGGCCAGCAGCCACTGCTGCAAGACTGACGGCGTTGCTGCGATTTCCCAGCACCACCAAAGAGCTTCCAGTACCACTCTCCTGTATTCCCACCTAAGATTGGCCCTGGACGCGCATACAGGCTTCTGGTAATCCGTGACGAGCTGCAGAAACGGCCACGGAGGATGAATGGGAGGGAAAAACACGGAGTGCACGGGGAGAATAAACAGAGGGAAGGAGTGGACGAAGGAACGGGGGGATGCAGATAAAACGAAGGCAGCGAGCTTCATCTTGCCGTAGATTTACTGTAAATACTGTTAAGGGATGTAACTGGCCGGCGGATGGGAGATTCGACCGCCGCAACCGGCGGGGAGTGAGGGATTGCCACGCGACGAGCTGGTAATAAGAGCCCTTCAGGACGGCGCGCTGCGCGAACGTAGAAGAACGACGCGGCGCTTTGTAGAATTTATAGTGGCCATAGGAAGAACCTTTCGTTTCGGACCAGAATTGCCTGTGTTATTCCTCGCCATTCTGCCTTACGTTGTTTGTCCTTCCCGAGCTTTTACTGGCAGCGACGGATTGTGTCACTGCACTCTGGCTAGGGGAAGCGGACAAAGGATTTTGCTGAGGATATGGTCCAGTTGGGGTGGGGAGATCGTGGCTGCGCCATTTTTGCAATGGTGTTTGAGGTTCGGAGTTACAGAGAGACTTGAAGCATGGAAAAATAGTTTTGAGGGGATATTCTTATTAAAATTTTTCAGAAAATTGTTTTTGTATAATGTATCTATAGTATAGTATCTGAAGAATACTCAGTAAAATTGATAAGATGAAATTCGTAACGGTAAAGATTCTGCAACGATAGAAACGACTGAAGCTCCAAAAATGACTGATACTAAAAATCTTGGTGGCATTACCTTTGTAATGGAACTCAATATTGGGTATTTTTTTTTTAAGAAACTAGCGAAACTCATCTGAAATTTGGACCATATTTTGATGCATCTTTGAGGAAGCAATAGTTTTTTTTATTAATTTTTAATAACAAATATAGAAGTTATACATGATCGACCAACACGCCGCGCAAAATTCGTCGCCCGCTGCTGTGCTTATTTATCTTCCTGGTAATCTTAAACAGAAAAATGAAACGGAGTTTTACTATATACATTATATAGGCATAATTTGATGAGCCAGAAAAAATACAAAAATTTTTTGAGGGGTGTGGACAGTTTTCAAATTCAAAGGTCTGAAACTTTAACTGTTGCTATACAATTTTGCGCTAATTTTCTTATGTAACCAAAGAAGTATGTAACAAATTATTTTTGCAAAAATGCTGGGCTTTAGAAGAAAAGTTTCGAAAATCCGCGAATAAGTGGACAGTTTTTCGAGCGTATTTCAAAAAGTTTGTTTTCAATAAAAAAATCCGCACGCACAACGAAAACTACGCTCATATAGTTCATAAAAAAAATGAATTTTGATGGATGTTTTTCTATATATTTTTTTGGTAAAATTTTCGTTGAAAACTGTCAATTATTTCTGTAAAAAAAATTCTTTAGAATGACTTACTTTTCCGGCCATCACAGTGGTCTTCCCCATTAAAGGCAGCAACTATTTATTCGTGCGACCCATTCAGCGCATTCGCAGTTCATACCGAATTCAATGCAAGGGACTTTTAGTAGAACAGCCAGTACTCAGTTAAATGGACACTGCTGCAAATTGAGCTTAGTGCACCGAAGTAATTGAGTAATGCATATGGCTATCTCTCAAACGATCCATCAGTTTGTTTCCATCGATTTCTTTCTCCCACCCAATTAACACAAAACTACTCATTTTGTTAAAAAGCTATTTATACAGATAGAGAAATACAGATTCAAATGGCAATGGAAAGAATTGCGCCCTAAGATCTTAAAATACTAAAATCAGTTTTGTTAATTGATAAAAGTGAAAGATTCACGACGGACTTATATTTCGCCAGACTCTACTGTGCTCTGCTGTGTAGTCTGGAATACTTGGCAGGTGAAGGTAATGGAAATTGACAGAAAGAAGTCAGAAGTCTCGATGCATGTCTTTCAAAATTCAAGCTTCATAAAAATGACTGCACTCTTTGACTTTCTTTTTTTCTAATAATTGCACTAATTGTCAGAATACCATTTCTAAATATAATGACTCGTATCTTCTTCATGTAAAACATCTTAACTATTATAAAACTGTGTGTCCATGTACTGCAACTTCACGTACACTTGTGTAATTTTTATTAGAAGCCAATATGTAGGGGTATCCTTGAGTTTTATTACGTAAAGTAGTGTCACTCGATGTAGGATGTTGTGCTCATCGATCAAGCTATCATACATCGCGGTAACATTAAGTTGACAAACACGATTACTTTGATATAGGGTGTTCCTAAAATGTTTGGACAACCTTTACTAGCCTGTTCTACCAATCATACTGATGAAAGCAATGTCAAACTGTCGTAGTTCCGCGAATGCATCCTGTTCTGTTTACAGACACTGACAGATGTACGTTAGTGGACATCCCTATATGAGATTCATATATCTCTGTATGAAACAATAATTCGGAATATGGTTGGAATTCTTGACCTGGTACAGCGGTCCATAGAACAATGTTGGGAAACTTTTCTAGATCTGGGATGTAAATTTTAAGATTTTCACTAATGTACAGTTGTAAATCTATAAAACATATTTCTACAGTATAATTAGTAGAATGTAACGTCTGAGTAAATACGTTTAGAGCACCCAGTATTAACTGCCGTGTCTTATTCACATGCATGCGATGGGTATCGAGAATCTGATCACTTTGCATAACTCTAATCGATCAGAAGGCAGCGGTAATAATAAGAGGGATTTCCCAGGAGATACAAAAATAGTTATACCTAGGAATCAGAAGAGAAGATCGTTACATTACTGTGGCACTATTGTTTTAAACATATCCAGAGAGCATACCAGTTTTAATAAACATAACTGTTAGTAAATTCAACTTCAAACTAAATAATAGCATCTTTCCCATTATTGAATTCTACCAACGACACTCCGCTATGAAATTCTTATGTAAGGTGATCTCCTAAACTCAAAAATCGACATAAGATGAAATCCTAATGATACGTTTTTAAGATATCGCCGATGAATATTTTGGTAATTTTTTAAGAAGACCACCCGACGTTTTTGGCCATATCTCGCGTTAGAGTTGATCGATTTAGTCGATTTTAAACAATTACCAAAATATTCATCAGCCGATATCTCAAACATGTATCCTTAGGATTCCATCTCAAGTCGATTTTTGAGTTTAGGGGATCACTTTACATAAGAATTTCATAGTGGAGTCTCGATCACAAATAATTTTTTTGCATTCCGTAAATTAGTATTATTTTAGCACTTATAATTTTTCCGCTAAAAATCCTTTTATTAATTTCAATTATTTAGCACTTACATTGTTTATCATTTCAACTGTGTGACTGAAGTTCCCTCATAAATGATGCACATACAAAAAAAACACCACGTAAACCATTTCCTCATCACCACTATAAATACACGTTCTCCAGTCCGTAGTACATTAACATATCCCTTTAAATAATTAATCCAAATTGAAAAGTTCGCAAGTACATCTCTAACGAGACCCACTCCACAGCCCAAGCCACAGCCGCAGACGGTGCACTCAGAGCACTGGATCATTTCCCGCGGGCTGTCTCCCAATAACAAAAGAAAATCATGCCCAGCTGGAACAAAATTCGGCTTCACGCCCAGTGGCATTTTCCCGTAGCGCCCAAGTGTTAACGAGCCCCACACGCGCGCACAAGCGTCCGCGTGCATCGCGCGCGATACGAGAAAACGATTAAACACAAAGGCGGCGGGCGTGGAAACGGTGCGCCGTGCCGTACGTCGCTCCGAAGGAGATTCTAAATGTGGCGCGCGTTATCACACGACTATATAATATGTATTATTCATCGTAGTGTCGGTGCCCGGGCAAACGAACGGACGAGCAAAGCCCCTCGCGAGCGTCTGCTCGTCAGAGTAACCGAATCCCACGTCACGAGAGTGGATTATAATTGGACGTCGATATATCCTTGCCTCTCGTACGTTCCGTTAGCCCGACACACGTACCAACACACACACACACATACATATTTATAACGAGATGTAGCCGCAGCATTTAAACGGAAGCCACGAAGCGTGCATTCTTTGATCCGCGCACGTACCCCTCCCGATGTTACAGGGGTGGGAGGATGGCCGCCTGTTGGCCACATCGGGCCTGTTCAATCAGCGCCACCTAGGTATATAATATTTTACACGCTTTGGGCGTTTCGTGGCGTCGTTTTCTCTCCACCGTCCCAAACCCCCAATGGTCGCCTTCCTGCTCTAGCCCCCCTAGTTGTCCTGTATCCGTTTCCTTCTTTTTTTAAAAAAAAGTGCCGCTACGAAGTCACGTTCGTTGCTTAACGAATGCAGTATATTCCAGCCAGCGGTACCGCGGCCCGCAGTGCTCCGACGCCAACCCCATGGTTATTTCTCTTCCCCAAATCAGGGCTCTAGACGGCGACGCCTACCGACACCCCCGTGCATGCCTCGCCGTGTAGGCACAAACGCTGAGCCAATCTGCGGGAATTATTCGGAAAGATGACGCGTGGAGTGCCTCGCAATATGAACTACTGCGGGCGATACTGGCAACGATGCCTCTGAAAGCTGACGCGGGGGTGGGAACAACGTTCTCCAGATACACCTGTGCCTCTGGTATAAAGGTATACATTTGGGGCAATGCGTGGTGGGTTCTGTACAGAAGGGACAGAAATTGGGATTTCGTGGGTATTGCTTGGAAGTTGGATCTCAAGTATGTTGTGACATATCTAGGGTGACTCGTTTAAATCGATCCACTCGAATATCTGAGAAACTGTTGGACATAGTATATGTAACTTTCGGGGTTCCTCAAGGATCGCGTTTAGGTCCTAATTAAAGCATTCGGACACTTTATTTTTAACGCTAATTATTTATTTTCGATACCAACGCAATGATAATTTTGTGCCTTATTTGCATACGCCATTCTGCAAATAATTTGTGACCATCTGGAGTCGCCACGCGTTAGAACGGCCAAGTATTGACGTCATGTTAAGTAATTCGTAAAAAGCGGATCAATCGCAAAGTCAAGGTACTTAAGGGCGTGGGAGAGGGGATCGTCCCATAGAATCCAGCACCGAAGCGGCGAGGAGGTGGCAAGTAAGGAAACGACGCCAGTCTACGAGGAGTCTTCGGACCCTCATCCTGACAAGAAAGGTGTCGTTATGGTTATAACGACGCGCCAAGAAGGCCACGGAGGATGTTCTGGCCCTCTCAGGCCCTTGTTATCTCTGTCTCTCAACGAGTGCTCACCTCACCGCAGCTTTTCCAGGGCGATGCTTGCTAGCGGCGGAGGAGGACCGAGTCTAAGAGGGAAGGGAACGAAACGTGACCGAAAGGGGGCTTGGTCTAGCGAGAGAGTAGATCAGGATAGCGAAGGAGAGAGCCAGAGGCTAGCGGGAGGAACGTTTTCCAGAGAATTTGGTGGAAACGGGAAGACCGAAAGAGCGTCTCGATAAGTCAGGTCGCACTAGAGCCAGGAGGCTTGCTAAGCCTAAGATAAGCTATCGCGTTTAGTGGTTTGTTATCGAGGAGATGGTTAATGAGCTTCCACTGACGGATAATCGCTGTCTATTCTGCTTCTTGCAGGCTTCAATCAAGCCACCAGGATCGAGTGCTTCTCTGCTACCGTTGGGAGCCATTATTCCTTTCGTTTAGCTGATCACTATGTCCAGAGTAGTAGCAATAGTTGCAAAGTGACTGAGAGTGGGTACATGGCTTTTATATTTAATTTAGTAGCAATTGCTGATATTAATGAAACATGGAAGAGTAACGAATTTTAGTTTGGAAGCTTGGTTTCCAATTCCACTTATTTAAAATAGTATTCTACTGTGATGAAGCGATATGATATTGGCACTAATTCTATCTTACTACGTCATTCTTGAAACTTTGCAGTTCCTTTGTTCTTCTAAAATTAATTGCCATGGTACCACATCACGCAAGCTGTTTGCATAGTTAGAAAAATTTAAATGACCTTGAACTACTATTTAGGACAATTTAGGTGATCCTACGAGAATGTACGATTTCCTTTCCTCCTTTCCGTTCCCTCGTTATTTATATTTATTCTGTAAAAGGTTCCGCAACTACATGTTTCTAAAGATGCTAAATGTCGTGTAATTATTTAAAGCGATAGCTTCCACTCTTCGGGGTGCAGTTCCTCAAACAAATGCCCAGCAGTAATGGTCAAGCCGTAGCACTGTGTTGGAAACAGCGAGGCGTGTGTTATCATAAATTGTCCGTATAAATTGTCGAGAAAAAAATAGCCGGGAGAGGAGGAAACGCGCCGTGGCGTGAGGTTTAGTTGAAAGGAGATTCATATTCAAGCTAAGAATGAAAAATCTTCTAAAGCTTCCAGCAGACTGGACTAATTTTACGCGTCATGCCTGAGAAACATAGTACTGCCGGGGTTCTATTGTTCTATTATTAATTCCTACGCGTTGTTGCATGCAACACGCACTACACAGCGGTTGCAACTGGTTTCGGGTTTCTACCACGTTATATTTCAGATTAATGTTGAAGATACGTATATACGCTGGCTCGGGTAACGACACCCAATGAGTCTAGTATCCTTAAGTGATGCCGTATTTTCTGTATCATTACTAACCAATTATTTCATTGTAGCCCTATTTTCATGAAAAATTACGCAACATTGATACCATTTAATTAATTGTCAAATGTTTATCATAAAATGATTTCTCATTTAAATGATTGCTCAGAAAATAATTAGTGGACCAAGCATTTCATATGGGTGCTTGGTCCACTAATTATTTTTCGATTTTTCTTGGGATCTTATGCTATTAACAAATTTTTTTAAACGGTAAAATATTACATACATTTAGTACAACTTATTACAGCAAAAAAGGACTATTTATTTTCATATGAATGCTTGGGACATTTTTTAATAAGCCCTGATGATACAATCACTACTTTTATAAACTTTCATTTTGTTACCGTTGAGAAAGAGGCTGGTATAAAATGCATAAATCAGTTTCGTGTTTCTTTGTAATGCTGGATGAATAAGAAAGCAAGAAAATTCTAAGATAATTCATGCACGCGGCATTAAAAGGATAAAGTTCAGCAGAAACGTCACGAAGACAGCCCCTGAACCTTTTTGTTCCTCGTCTTTACTGTTTGCGATCTCGACAGGCAACCGAGCGTTCCAGCACGGGATATTCGATAACTGTAGACATTCGAGACTTCCGCGAAGCTCTAGCATGGTCGTTATCAAATTCTGAAGTCGTTCAAACCGAACGCCTTTGCCCATAAAGTGGCATTGCCTTCCTCCGTCTCGATCGTTCCAACATAACCGACATACTTCTATTCAATTACTTGGTTTGCTGCCGATCTCGCCGCCAGTTTCCCCCATCGGCGGGAAATGAGGGATGCCTCGATGCCCCCTAACCAGTCCATATCGCCTGAACGTAAAATTAACTCGCTGGTAGCACCGGTTAATAAACATCATCGATATAATGAATTTAATTCGCACGAAATCTGTGGCAAATGACACGCGCGTGCAACGTCATGATTAATCTCTGATTACCCCACCAGATATAACTCCATCGCGCAAAATCCGCGGCCAGAGTTACGGCATGCGTACCCAATTTACTTTTCGATTTGTGCTCGCGTAATTATCAACGTGGTCATTTAACAGCTTATCGCCACACGCACGCGCTGCGGTGTTTTTACGACTTCTGTCGGCTTGTTACGGGCATGATTGGTGCTGTAAAATAGCCGCGACACAGAAATTGGGGACATTTCAGGAGACACTATGAAATCTTTCTTCTTTGCTGAAGATACACAACAATGACTCAGGTTTATCGTTTTAGATATAATATACATGAAAGGTAAGGGGAAAAATAGGGAATGTCACAAAACAACGTTATCGAGAAAATTAAGTTTTAATACTTTAGTCCATCAGTAAAGAAACAAAGTTCAATGAACTTAATTTTCTTATATAATTTTCTTTTTAAATAATTTCTTGTTTTATCTTGACAGGAGCTTATGCTTAGGCAAAGACTTGGGACATTCTGTATTTTTGCCAGCTCATAGTGGACATTTTCTATTTTTTACTCAGTAAGAGAGACAAGGGCTAGTTGATACATTATTCTGTTTTAATCTTTCTCATCTTTATTTGAATTAATTACTTAATATCAAATATGCCAAAATATACTAACAAAATATATAACCCCTTGCCCTGCACACTTAGAATGCATCCGAAAGGATGGATCACATAACTCTCTTCATTTACCAAAACACCGAAATCCTTTCCATCTGCGACAGGAAGAGAATTAAATTAAGCATCCGTCCTTCATTCTCATCTAAGAAAGTGTACAGTAATCGAGGGAATATTTCATCCCACGCGCCGCGTAACAGGCAAGATCCTTTGAATTCCGGGACAGAATCGTGAGTCGGCTCCAGCGATCGCCGACCAAACGCGAAAAGATACTCCCGAGAACAATTTTAATTTAATCGCTAAAAAATCCTCACCGGCCTTCGATTGTCTGGAACTAGGTGCGGCGGCGGAATTCCCGGCGTCCTGGAATTCGTGATCATTACGTCGGGAAGGAGAGTGGGGGGGGGGGGGGGGGCAGGGACGCGAGCGGCAGTGAATTTCGCATAAATAATCCGACACCTCCGCCGTTCGACGAGACATAAATCATGCAAATGAACCGTTTGACGTGATAAATATTGCGCCCTTGTAATCCGCTCGTTCCCCGCCACACGATTGATTACTACCAGATAAATCCAAGCCGCACATTAAGGCGGAACCACACCGTCGCCCCCGGAAACTACGTCAGTAATAGTGGCGGCTGGCACAGAGGCGGACTTCAACCCCCCTCCGACCAATAAAACGACGGTTCTTAGGCAACGAGCGCGACGCCACTCGCTTTTTCAAAACTTCCTCGCACATCCATCTGAAGCTGAAAACTTGCCGCGCAAACGACGCCACCGCGACGACGACGACGACTTTGTGCCTCCACTCTCCTTTCTTCGATCTCGCGTTTCATCCGTTTCCCGCGCCCTCCCGCCGCCCCGCCAGCCCGAACCCCTATCATTCTATCATCTATCCGACTCCGTCGGCCGTATCAAGTCTGATGACTTTGAAAGAAGACATGAAGAAGGGGGAACATCCCCCCCTCCCCATCTCCATAGTGGCGTGTGGATAACGCAGGTGAAGAAATTTTCGGTGAGAATAATTCTTGCTGAAGCTTTGGGAAAAGGGAGGAATGAAAGCTTCCAGGAGAACGGTTATCTGTTGTGTGAGAATTGGCAGCAGAGGTAAATGTGATTGGTTTGTGATAGAGATTTGTGGGAGCTTGAGTGGTGTGTGGGGAAGATTCGGTTTGCAGAGGGTTTTCGTGCTTTTTGAAGACCTCAGGGATAATGGAGTGATTTTTCAAAACGGGATATTTCCACTTTTAATAATGTTAAGTTACATTCTCAGTGACACAAAACACTTAAAAATGGGTTTAATTCCATTTTGAAAAATTGAAGCGGAAATGTGTTTCATACGAAAGATCTTATTTCCAAGTTTGTCTGATGACATAGTGAAATTATTTTTTAGTCCAACACAAAACGGACATATTTTTTATGTTCGTCTAGGAAATTCTAATGAATACAAAAGTAACTTAATTCCATATAGTTACCCAAAGATATACTAAATTAGTTTAAAAATGTACCCACTGTCATATCGTCTTTAGAATTAAATGTGAGAAAAATAAACGCTTTTTTTAAATAAATACTGGAACAATGTTGCTGAATTCAAAACATTGCTGCTCTCAGTTTGGAGAATAAAATGTACATGCACTAATAATAAAAGTATTTTTTAATAAACGTATGTACCATAGTTTTTTGCAGTTATTGAAATTTTTTCTGTATAGAAATGTGTCCGTTTGAAAAATCATTTCTGAATGAAGAGGATGAGGGTTTTGAAATGGACTGGGAGAAAAACCTGCACGTGTTAGTAGGGAGACTTTTGGCAAGGATATATTCGATATATTCCCTTGTTAAATAATTAACCACCTTTAGTATAAAACAATACACTACTTGTTCCACCCAAAATCTACATTTCACTTGAACACCTCCAGTTTCTGAGTAATTGTAATTCGAAATCTTACGACAACCTCCATTCCAAAGTTCCTGTTCGCAATCCGTACTAATATATAACAGGGAAAATTGAGTGGAAAGTTAGCATCGTCCACCTACCATTCACACAGTCCACTCTAAACTCCCCACTACATTCATTAGCGTCACGTTCGAAAGTTCAAAGCAATTGTCTCTCCCAATGGCACGGAGCTAATAATCGAGTAACTTCCTCGTTACAATTTGTAGTCTTAATAGACCGAAAGTCCATGACTTGCTGCTGCACGTCACGGCAGAGCGCAATTTACTGTACCGCGGCTGACTGGTTGCGTGCATTTTGTGACACATGTGCTAAATCTTATCGCGTTGTTCTCCATGGAAAAATAGCAGCACTGACTTCTCCATGATAATCTCGCTTGATTTATGATGCCCCATCGAATTAAGCCACAAAAACTGCCGTCCTCATCGGAAGCCAGTATCATCGAATCTACGAGCATTCAAGCTCGAATTTCTAAAGAGCCACACCGAGCACAAACAGATTTTTGAGCACGTTCCATTAACTTTTTCCCACCGCTTTGCTTCATTCTCGTTCCCAACGCGTGTGATTAAACAACCCCTGTATTGCGTTACGATTCCTCACAAATGATCTCGCTGACCCACGCGAGAGAGCCTGTTAAAGAACATCCAGTACACTGCAGCCATTAGCAGGAATCCGAATTGCCCTCAAGACCACTAATTCGCCCAATCAACGTTAATAATCGCGGCAGCCGCAGAATTTAGATTACACTTCATAATTGAATCGTCCTCATCAGACGGTAGCAATCCATCCCGAAGCTTAGCTTATCTTTCGCGCGGGCCGACCGAGAGACTGGTTCAGCCTCAGCATTACGATTTTCATCGGCAATCTAAAATTGAATCTGAGGCTGTCCGTGGTTCACGCGATGTTGATATTCCTGCCTCGGGGGCGCGGGGGATGATAAATCACACGTTTAATATTACGACAATTCTCTTTCCGCGGCGGCGTATCAATAATGGTCTTTATTCACAATTTATCTAGTTACTTTTATAATTTTCTCATTTCCATTTCACGGCGGTGGCCGCTTCTTGCGCTAAGAAGCTCCCAAGTACCGTGCCCGCGGCCATTAATATTCAACGGTTTCAGTTATGAAAGTAAAGTGAAAAAGTAACACCCCTCCTCGCCCCGGCCGCTTTCGGCTCGTTCTTTCGCCAACGGCTGTCTCCGTTCTGTCCTCCTTCCGCCCCTACAGCGCCCGTCCGTTCTTTCTCCCTCTCTCTTTCTCTCAGTTAAGTCAATTATACTATTTAGCATTGTACTTGGATAATGGCATTAGTTAACTCAATTATTTCGTCGGGAGGTTCAACGATGCACGACACGTCTCCGCGTGCCGCGCAATGAAAATCTATTTCACCCGGAGCAGCATTCATGCATTCTTCCCCCTGATTAGCATAAAACCTATTACTCGGTTGCGTATCAGGGGATGCTTCGATCACGTCGACTTCGTGTATCCGCGATAGGAGGGACAGCTTATCGTGCGTTTATTCGAGACGTACCACTTCTGGACGCATTCAGGCTGATGGCTTCTGCGCCCACCCTTGCCATATTGTCGCGTGACTTCGAGTGACTCGCACGCCTCGCGCATCGGGCGACTATCGTCTGATCGCTGAGAGTCGTTCTGTTACCTGCAAAGAAAAACGTTTGTATTTAGTAAGTCGATTTTCATTTGATTATGCTTTCGGGGTACGACTGGAGCGCTTTTACGCGAAACATTCCTATGGCACGTGATTAGAATTTTGTATGTGCGAGGGGCTCAGTGGAAAACTGGCGCATGCCTACATTTTGTGATTTTAGGGGAAAGTATGTTGAAGGAAAAATTGTTTACATGGGAAATTCGGTATGATATTGGAATTATTTTACACGGTACTTGAATTTGCTGGTGAATGGCAACTATTACCAAAGTTTAGATGAAAAATTAATTTTATTTGTTGAATTTGTTTTGACATTTTTAAGTATATAGGTAAGTACATATTTACTATGGTAGTATTGACCCTTTAAATGTGTTCCCACAACTGTAATATATATGTAGAGTATTTTATAACAGTAAATGCAAAATTATTTTACGAGAAACACCATGCAAGTGACCCTCCATATGTTTCGATGTTTCTTAACACCGCGTGGCAATTAATATCGTGAAAATTAATGGGTACACGTCACGTTCGAACAGTCGATAAAGAGTTTCTACATTTTATGCTAAGCATAAAAATTGTATAGCCTGCAGCTACTGCTCTGAAGTTTATACCGAGCCGTTTATGGAACATGGAATTGCTGAAGAAAACCGTCGAAGTGGAATAATGGTAGTTTATCGCCAGGAGATGTAACGCGGCTAGGATGATCAGACGTTAACTGTTCGTTGTCGTTGCATCGTCGCGATGACGCGCTTCTCGGGTTATGGCCGTTTTTCAGGGTTTCTGTAACGCCACGCGGGATCGCTGGTAATTGCCTAGACTACTGGCGGGTGGGACTGCCCGACACGTAATCAGTCACGAATGGGAACAACAAATAGGATTTGGGAAAAGAGAGAAACGTGTAAACACGCGACGTCTTCATTTCCAGCTATCAATTATGCCCTTTCTCTTACTTCCCGCAACATTTATTCCGTACCTTCCCTTTGTCCAATTGGTAACTCGTCCGTCAAGATAATCCTACACTGTCAGAATTATTTCTAGTCAGTAAAAATGAAATAATAGCGTTCATATCGCTCAAGTTATTTTATCATGAATGTCTAAAAGGAAAACGGAGCGGTTCTTATTTGCTTGTCAGCGTTTCAGAGGATGAAGCTGCAGCATAAAATGGAGTAGAATATCTATTATAAATATACTATATCAAAGCTTTACTTTCTATATTAAACTGCGCAATTATATTTCTGAGACCCTCGTGATTATTAATATTACCGAAACCCTTCATACTGCAAGCTAGAAGCAAAAAATTAAAGAAACTAGGACGAAGTGGAAAAAGGGGACAAGAAGCCAGGTGCCCGGAGCAAACAGGAAGTAATAAGAAATAAGACGAGGGCCGAAAGAAGGGAATTCCAGCTGCAGAACGTCTAACAAAGAAAATTCGAGACGAAAATAAATGACAACGGGATGGAAACGTGTGAGTATCAGACTGACACTAAAAATCCAACGTACACGTCGCTCGACTCGTCTTCCTGGACCTCGTTTATGCTCCCTCAAAGCAGAGCCTCATCCTTGACGTGCTTGCTCCAAGGGCCCGTCAGCGCTCGCAATCGAATTTTTCCCTCCATCGGCGACGATGCTACGCGAACAAGAAAATATATCGCGCCTCTTCCTCCCTGCCCCGCGCAACGAATATATCGGGGACGGTTGCCCTTTTTTTTCCACGTGAATCGAAGTAATTTCTGCGCAGGAGAAGCAACGGAGGGGATTCCGTCCCATCGTCATTTTTTCCGGCCGATCGAATTTCACGTTTGACCGCAGCTCGTGGCTATAGTCGAATAACGAAAACGTTATCAATTACGGGAGAATCGAGCGCGCTCTCACAGAAAATGTGATGCGATCGATGCAACCCGAACAAAAAAGGGACAGAGGATTTGGGGGAGGGGGAGATTGGTTAGCGACCGGGTTGGAGACAAAAAAAAAGGAGAATGGGTGGTCGACACGGTATCAACGCGTACGATTGGCCGGGCGAAAATAGGCACCGCGATTTTCGGGGGTTGCGCGCCATCGGGATAATTTAGTTTAGCGCAATTCGCGCCGACGACGATTCGTTCCCTGGCTTCGCCTATCGTTTCTGCCTCTGTTTCGTAACCGCACGCCCGATGACGGTTTACATGAACACGGTCCCGGCCCCGCGCGATGACAATAATTACGCCTCGGCTGTCACGTCACTTCGTAATTTGTAGCTGTCGCGTCCCGCGCCGGGGAAACGGAACAGATTGCGAGGATAGAAACAAAGGGCGAATGATGTACGTAGCTTTCGGGCTGAGTCGATCGAGTCCTCTTACGGGATGAATTAAGACGGGGATGCTGCGATGTGTTGGACGAGGTTCTGCTATGTGGCAGAGGTAAAAATAAGAGAATTTGATTCCTCTTAAGGAGGGATTCTCGTCTGACAGCACATAAAGTAACTGACATTTAAATTTTTTTTTTAAAAACTGTTGGCAGGATGTGTAGCACCTATCATCTGATTGCAAAAAATAAAAGTTTTTTAAAGTTAGATAGTTTACGCTGGGATTGGTCTACATTAAAGAGAAAAATGAAAAATTGAAAGAGTTATAGCGTTTGAAAGAAAAAGGAAGTGTTTTCCTTAGACAAATTTTTCATATTATTCTTAATCCCGCCGAAAAAAGTATTATAAATAAAAACTGAAATTAAAATTTGAAGTCCAGTACCAGCGGAAATTATTTAACTTTAAGAAAAATTTCTTCTTGCAATCATATGACTGTGACAGGTGCTACATCTGACGCCAACATCGTCGAAGAGATTAACACGATTTCACAATAATTAATAAATAATAAAAAGGATCGACATATAAAAAAATTCTACAAGTTTAAAGATGACTTTAAGTTGCTCTTTATATCCCAAAAGAGTTTAATACAATATTACCAATAGTTTTTTGAACAACAAAAAATCATAATAACCGAAACTTCCAAGGCATCGGCAGACATTAAAGATTGCGTAGAAATTAACAGGCACATTTCAATTTTATTATAAACTACAACTTTATACTTCCTACATATGCTACAATAGCTGAACGCAAAACTTTTGCGAATTAGCACCCGCAATACGAAACATAAATAGCATAATATGTCACCTCAAAGTTATCCTTATAAACGGTTGACAGTATTCTCGCCAGCAAATCAAGAGCATCGTGCGATTTAATAAAAGAAAGCAGGAGGGAAGAATTTACTTGCCTCGCCTGCATCTCGATAATTGGATTCTATGTACGCGTCGCTATAATGAGGTTACATTGATAAAGCCACCGCGAACGAGGAAGCAAAGGGCAGAGGGTGGGAACGAGCGTGCAAGCAAGAGAGAGAGAGAGAGAGAGAGAGGGAAGGTATGATGAGACCGCACACGGGGCAGAAGGGGTTATCGAGAGTGGCGCGGTGATCCAATCATCCCAAGACGCTGTCATGAAATTGCCTCTGAGCTCTATTCTATCCGCGTGGCACGGCCAATTGCCCGCCCCTCCAGAACTCTCGAAGAAACTTTGCTGCATTTCGGATTAAGTCGGCTGGGCTTAAAGCTCTCTCCTCGCCGCCACGATCGCCGCCAGAGCGTAACAGTCCTCGAGCGCGGCGGTGCGAGGCGATCGAACTGAAAAGAATTGTTCTTTCCGCCTGAATCGCCCTCCTATCAAGCACGGGAACTTGCACGGTCGCCTCCGAGCCAAAGAAAAAAAAACCGTGACGCATAAAAGAGCAGTTCCAGAAGGGGACAATGTTTCGTGAGATTTCGATCAGTTATTCAGAGAAGGGTCCTTTGGAAAAGTCCAAGCAAAGTGTCGAAACGCAGGCTCCCTCTATTAGTCGCCGCGAAATTCAAAGACCGGTGTCTCAAGTCGACTTTCCCTGGAATATTCGCAACTCTGCGAGTCATGTCGAAGGGCACAGGTTTCCGTGTTTGAATTCCTTTGAATATCCTGGATTATAAAACTCTTTTAGTCCTGCTAAATTTGAAAAGATCTATTTAGGAAGGGAACCAGGTTCGAACGCATAAATCTCTCTCACTGGTTGTTGGCTGCGAGAGTTTTTCTGAAACGGGGTGGGAATCCGACCAGAGAAACGATCACTGCAACCCAGTGGAACGGTACAGCGCTGGTGGCGGGATGGAGAAAGGTGACTGGCGGGGAACGGTTGGCGTACGTTCTTTAACTAATCGCGGAAAAACGAAGGGCCGCGTCTTGCTTTCTTTCCCCTCGGACGCGTTTAATTTACCACCCGTGGCCCCGAGAATCGAGCCAGTCACGGCAGAGCGGCGGGATGAATAGATGGTGCACTTACGGGGAGATAAGTGGAAGCAGTGCTGGCTCCTTGCTTGCTAATCTAGAAGAGCGCCCGGGATCATCTGTTGCAAGCTGTTGTGGCACGGAGTGATCGCTAATAATGTTAGCCTTCTACGGCTACGGTGTGTCTGGTTTAACCGTAGATGCTCAATTATACCCCCGGATCATCGAGGACGGGAGCAAACTATCCGCACAGCGGCGCAATTTGTTTGAAAGGAAGAGGTGATATGGAAGGTGAGTCGTTTCACTGATTTTCGCCAGAGAAGATCTTTGAAATCACCGTGGTTTCTTGGAATGGGAATTCTGGTAGATATTTCCGAGATTAATTACAAGAGATACATAGCGGTACCATCTTTTAGCACTATTGGTAACTTATTTTCAAAAGGAAATTGCTTTAAAATTCTATACTACAGTTTTACAATATTTTCCGATAATTTTTTTTATATTCTGACCCTTACAATATTTTCCAGAAGGACTCCTCAGTTTTTGGAAATGCACGTATATATATGTCTGACCACAAGGGACTTATACTACTGCCCCGTCGACCGCGCGTGACAGTAGTATAAGTCCATTGTGTATCAGCCACTCTTCCCACGTATTTTCAAGAATTAACAACTCGGAAATGAATCCTCAAACGCAAGTTCCTTATTCATGATTTTCTTCTTATTTCGGCATGTAGAATTATCCCCTAGAAGTATACCCACCCATAGTCGAACACTTTGTATGTGGGTCCTATATGCGTTAGGTTTCTCTCTAGCTTGGATCAAATTTGAAATAGGTTCCTGATAAATCTACAATATCAACTATACCCGTAATAAATTATACAGGTGCAGATTGATTTATTCCGTAAGAAAAATGGAATATCATATTGTAAAAACACCGTACCTCTTTTCTATCCCTACCCTACTTCCTCTGTTTGCATGCTCGCGAAGTAATCGATCATCTATACTCAGACGGAATTTTCCCTGATACCTTCTGGCATCGTCGATCCTTTAAGCTCCAATAACAAATGCTCGAAAATCAGCGCTGAAAGTAAGGCTCCATGGATGGTGATGTAAGACGTTCCCAGTGTGATCGTTCTTGAACGTTCCTTCACAATCCCTCGTTATATATCAACCATGCCAAATTGTAACAGGCGCAGCTAGTATTCACATCCTCTAACAAATATGTCAAACTAATTGCATTATCATCCAGTACGCGGCACGAGTATAGAGTAACTCTTCATGAATGACAAGGGTTGCAACCCCTAAATACAGCTCCACTGTATCCCGAATTATAACGTTAACGTTCACAAACTCATTTGCTGATCCACAGTGAATACTCGGGACAGAGAGCGTCTTCACCCTCTGTATCCACTTGTCGATTGTTAGACAGTGCTTTGACTGTATCCGTGACGTAAGGTAAATCCCAGCCCTTCGCGTTGTACGCGTAGTTCTGACTGCTGAGTCGTTCCGTTTACACTGCGCCCGTTTACTCTATATCCTCGTAATTATCTTCGTTTCGTAAGGACCGGGATCGAATGCCTTGTATCGAGAGCTCGCAGTGTTCCATGTGGACGTAGCAGGCGATTATTAGGCGGAATTGCGGCTTGATAGAAATAACAGTGACGCGGTTAATTCCAGCGCGAATCAAGCACTAGGAACTAGTTAGTTCCGCTTGTTGCAGCTGCTCGCCGAGTTGCATTAATTAAATGCCACGTCGAACGAAGAATAATTATCTGACATGTGTCGGATCGAATTTTTCTAATTTGTCCCTGTCATTCGCAGCGGTTAGTCATATTAATAGTTTGATATAACCGAAAGCTGATTGCACTCCGCTAACGCTGGTGAAAAAAGAACCTCCGACGAGAACAGAACAGCGGGATATCAACAGTGGAGCAAACCGTCTGGAAAATATTTGGTTACGATGCATCACCGTTCCTAAGTGAAAAAGAACAATATTGATTCCTATCGTTTCCACTATGACGGAATTCCATTTTCCGTCCCTTTTTCTTTTTTTTTTTTACAGGGCAGACACACGGCGTATCTAGCTGGCGGGCACCGCAAATAGATCCGTGCCCTCGCTTCGATAACAATAAAAACTGGATACTAAAAAAAAAGTAGAGAGAGAAAAGGACAGAAGGGTGGAAAAAGAGTAATACGCAGGCTTCGACTTCGCTTCAATTTTTCCGAAAACCGAAAGTAATAACTCTTGCAGCTGTCGCGCCGTACGCGTCCTAAATAAAACGGTTAATCGATGGGACAGTCGATTGAATCGAGCACGTCCGTTCCATAAACAGCGAATCGAGCCGGGGATGAAAGTCGGTGTTACGGTGGACGATAAAATTTCGCCCGACTGTCGCGATTCTCGCCTGGAAGATCCCCATTTTAATCAACAAAATTCCATTCGCCGTCCACGAACGCGTTCGTGGTCAACGGAGGAGTTTTAGGGCTGAGCGTGCCCGTCTTGCTGTAATTGCAACAGCGATATGAGCACCGTTTTCCCACCCGCCGCTCCACGTTTTTACTGTAATTTACTATTACGACCGCATAATATCAACTCCCACCCTTCGAAGCCAACGTTTGCGGACACGACGTGCTAATTCCATTCAACCGCGGCCACGTTGTTCACGGGGATACGTTCAATAATTTCTTACGTAAAAACCACTTGCTCCAGTCGTGAAGCGGTATTACGCCTCGCACGTGCAAAAAGCTGTGTCCGCTGGAAGGCAGAGCGGCGAGCGTAAATGCGGTTTTTCAGATGGCCGCTGGAATCGATGGCACGCAAACTGGGAAAGGGGTGGCTATCCCGACGTGCCCTTTTTCCTCAATTTGTAAATGGGATTGTGGCAAATATTACGCCACTTGTGTCTGCGGGACGGACAGGGTGATCCATTTTAATGTATAAATGGATGTAGCTTGGAAAACGAGTTGAACTGAAAGGTGGTCGATGTGTTATGTATACTCGAACAGTGGGAGAGATTGTTAACAGATTTTAGAGAATCAGTAGGGTCACTTACGTTTGAAGAAAGTGGAAGGTAATGTACAGTAAAATATATGTATATCTGAGAAATAAAATTGCATAAGTATTTGAAAATATTGTTACGTATTTTAACAATTGCACTTTTCTCCAATATTTTTGTTGAGAAAATAGAATTTCTAACTAGCAGGTATAACCTCGGTAGATCTTACAGAAGTATAAGAAATATCGTTAAGGAGATTCAATTTGAATTCTTTTGAAAGCGAACAATTGCGAGAACAATCCTATTTTGTGTTTTCAATTCGTAGTTTTAACGGTGAATTATTTCGTTCCGTAATATAATGATACATTTTGCTGTGGCACCACTTATTACAGAACATTCTGTATATCGGGAAGCACCGAGAGATCACAAACAAGGTAGAAAAGTTCGGACTGCTCTAAAGAAATTATAAAGTTTAAAATCTCATTGCGTTTAATGAGAAAGTAGCTAGTAGTAGTTTTCTGAAGTTGTTCAGATCCGGTGGCTGAAAAGGACGCAACCGCCCTCGCCTCGGCGACTAACCGTCGAATGTCTTCGAAGCATTATTCGAGCAGCACGGAAATTCATTTTCTGGATTACCTCCCATGCGTATTCTCCGTTTGATATCTATTTATCGGGAACTCATCGATTCCCGCCCTTTCTTCATGCAGAATGGGCCCGCAGTATTTCTTTATACCCCCCTGGGGGCTGATACGTCCTCCATGGCCGTGTGCCATTCTCAAAACCACTTTACTTGTTACCCAGAAACGCTTTTTAACTCATATATTTCGTTTCAACTTCGCGGACAAATCAAAAGTGTCAGTAACAGGACGCTTGTAACGCATTAATTGTGTAAAATGTCAGTTGTAAATTTATTTCGTCTTCAGTAGTAGCTACAATATTCGTAGCTGGTTCGCTGAATCTTTTATTTTCAACGGTACATATAATTAGGAATTTTGAAAAAATTTAAGGACGATGAAAATAAACAAGTAACTTATTAGTCCCACACTCACCCCACTTATTACTAGTCCCACCCTCCTCAATACATATATTTATAATAATAATTTTATTTACGGGACAAGCCCATTAATATTTAGAGCACACGGCGTCTAATCTCTAGACTTCTTTAAATAGTTAGAACCACGATATTTCTACAAAGTCCACCTGTGCCTCTGAAAGTCACCGCAGCCGACCTGATAGCAACCCTTCAGCCGTCCGGGCCTCTATCGTCCAACTATGATTTTACAAAATCTGGCGGGGCGGCAGGATCGCAGTCGCGGCTGAGTGTGTGCCTCCATCCACCCACTCGTGCCTAAGTGGCCTCCGCCAAGGTACACCTCTGTTCTGTGTGTGCAAGTGGTTTGTGTACACTGAAGGGCGGCCAACAGAAGAGTGAAGGGGGCGGGAGGCGCGACCAGGCGAAGCCCCGTAAATCGTGCTCTATGTAACGATCGGGCATAGTAATGAGGACAAATGAAGTGGCTGAATTATACGCGAATGTCCCTATGGGAAGCAGGTACCCGCTGCTCATGAGTTATTCATGGGAGTCTATCATAGCCACTCCATCCAGATTGCGAGATTAATCGAGCGCGCGCACTCCTTTGCTCGTCCATACCAGCCCCCTCCCTCCCTCCTCAGCCCATCACCGTCTACCTCTTCACCTTTTCCTTGCCTCTTCCCCATCCGTTTTCCTTTAACACCTCGTCAAAACGAGACGCCTCGTGCTGTGGCCTTTCGTTCGACAAACGAGTTCTTTCGAGACGATGGAGACACCCCCCAGCTCGGACACTTAATTCGATTCTAAGATCCTCCTGATACGACTGCCAGACCTGTCAAACATGGGTTAAGTTCACCGTCGATGAAGTGGTTGTACCTCTGCGCGAAACTTTCGTTGAATTTCTTCTACACGATTTTGGAAAAATTCTACAATTTCTGTTTGCCGTTTGTCACTTCATTCAAACCGCGTCATTGCCGCCTTTTTCGTTTCTCCTCAGTTTCAACAGTCTAATATTCAAATATTCGAGTAATTAGGATTTTACAATCCGAAATTCGGTTACTCCATATATTCGAATACTCCTAATTATTCGAATATCCGAATACTCCTAATTATTCGAATATCCGAATACTCCTAATTATTCGAATATCCGAATACTCCTAATTATTCGAATATCCGAATACTCCTAATTATTCGAATATCCGAATACTCCTAATTATTCGAATATCCGAATACTCCTAATTATTCGAATATCCGAATACTCCTAATTATTCGAATATCCGAATATCCGAATATTCGAATACTACTAATTATTCGAATCTCAAAATTCAAATTCTCTGGTATTCGAGTATTCGAATTCTCTGGTATTGGATTACTCCATTTCTGTCGTATTCGAGTGTTCCAAGTCCCTGGTATTCGAGTATTCGATTTCTCTGGTATTCGAATATTCGAATTCTCTGGTATTCAAGTATTCGAATACTTATATTATACGATTATTATAGCCCTAGCTCTTACCCTAACCATCACTTCGCCTGAGCCGAGAGAACGTCTGTTGCCGCGCAAGCCAAACGAGGGCACAACACCCTGCTGGCGTCTCGGAAGACGAGAAGCTACTCATTACCGATACAGCTACCCGCCGCAAAGAATTTATTCCGCCACGGGGGCAACGCTAATGGCCCGGTCATACGTTTCCTCTAATCCCGACATTCCTTATATTTGTCTCGATTTCTCTGCCAGCGGCGCGCGCACATAATTCCACTTGACTTATATCTCCGCTAGAACGAGTAATCTGGCAACAGGCGAATATATGTATAACGCGGCTGGAATTGAAGTCGCCCGAACCGACGACCGTTCCGCTGGGATTCCCCGGGCCGGGTCGATTTGTAGCTCGTTCAATCAGCCAGCAAAGCCTCTTTACTGATGACCGGAAGTCCCCATCGAAGACGATGACATCGGCAACGTCAAGCCAGTCCTCTAGGCCCCCTGACGTCCACGGTAATGGCGCCGAGTGAAATGATTTGTCCTTGGCCATTATTGCAGCAGGAACCAGCGGTCGTCCGGGCGGGGCAGTGGGGGGCGAGAAGGGGATGGGCCAACAGGCGGAAGTTAAATCGAGTAAAAGCACAGAGAGCGCGCGGGAACGTAAAAGGGTTTCTCTCTCACGTGCCGCGTACGTGTACGTCGATACTGGCTGTCGAACGGTGAAATAATAATGGGGGGAAGGAAAGACGCGAAAGACGGTTCACCCCGTGTGCCCGCGTTTCCAGATGTCGACTATTTCTCCAAAGGGCTCAGGCAGCACGGCAAAAGGGCCGCGAGTATCCACGCGACGTGTGTTTTATGGCTGTTCGTGTATAACGAGACGCCAGCCAGAGCTTCTGAATTAGGTACCCGATCCCCCCATTTGTTCCATCTTCTTCGAACGTTCATCTTCCGTGGCCGCGGAAATTAGTTCCACCACGCGATAAACGCCGCGTACTTATCATTCAGGGTACTCCTCGAGATGTAGCAAATGACACTCCTCGATGGTTGGCGCGTGGTCGTTTCTGTTCCACTTTGGTGGATCCAACACGCGAGTAGGAGGTATGCGAAATGCTTTGGAACGGTGGGTTGACGACCGACTGGGTTCGAATGAAATAGATTGACTCGTGAAAGTCACAGAGAGGATATTTTAATTGTAGAGATCGATTAATCTATAATTTTGCTTCTAATGTCTTAGTGTGATACTTTATGAATACACTTTCTGTTTTATAAGGGGAAGAATAAGCTACTATAGAGACACATATGCCACATGATCGTGAGTAACTTGACTCGCAATCAGTATATAGGAACGTAGACTTTACTGGACTATAAGTTTTACGTGTATGTAAGAAGGGTGAAGGGTGGATGTCCGCGCGGAGCTGAAATGAGCTGTCAACCGAGGCTCGAATCACGGTAAGCAGGTTACTTCTCTGTGATCTATGGGTAAAAAGCTGTGAGCAAATAGTGCTGGAAAAGGAGAGACGATGGCTTAGGTGCGTGCGAAGAGGACCACCGGAGTTGTACGCACGCGGAAGCAAAAGGGGAGCCTGGGGCTAGGGTCGAGGTGGACTTCTTTGCTCGGTGCTCGATAAATCGAGGAAAAAGGTGCGAACAAGTGGTTCTAGAAAAAAGACAGCTGTAGACTTAGACGCTTGTAAAAAGTATAGACAAGGATGTAGAGGAGTGCAAGAAAGGCGAGGGATATAGTCGGTTCTTGAAGAAGAAAAGTTAGGGGAGTTAGTACTGTGGCTGAGGATGAAAAGTGTTTGATAATTCGTTTGGGTCGCCCCTCTTGCTTTCAACAAACTTACTTGCAATTACAAGCGAGGAAGAGGATTTGAGTTAAAAACGAGTTTGAAAATGATGAAGTTTAGAAATATGCCGACTCTTCTTTTGTATAATGAAAGTACTGTATCGAGTAGTTAAATATAAGGTGCATAAAACTAGTTTACAAGTGCGTGTTCGCTTTAAACTGAATATTACGTGGTATCAGAAAATTAGAAATGTGATTTTCCTGATTTTGACCCGACAGATCAGTGTGAATTCTAAAAAAAAATTTATCCTTTTCTCACAGGTGCTAAGACACTGCGCCTGAACTACAGTCAGAAAGTGGAAGGCCATAGTATTTGTCAAACAGTTGAACTATGGTTAGACCAAACATGGTAGCGATTTCGGTACACAATTCAGAAGTTGCATTGTAGAAACACCCATAATGGACCCTGAGGAACGATTTCCCCAGACTAAAACTCCGGACGAGCGAGGCCAGCACATACCATTATCTTATACATTACTGGTTCCCTGTTAGGAAACCACTTAATACAGCAGCGAGCACTTCCGTTTTTCGGAAAGCGACGAAAACAACGCTGCGGCTGAGACTGGACGGTAGCCAATGACTCGAAACGTCTGCTTTAACGACCCGTCCACTTCCATCGCTATACACACTGTGCTACTTAACACTGACAATTCGTTCGGCAAAAACTTAATTAAAAATGTTGAATCGTAGCAACGACACAGCGACAGAAATGGCACCCACCCAATTACGGGACACTTGTCACGGCAATCAGAACTGAAATCAATATTTATGGTGCCGTCGGGATAGTCTCAGTCGAGTGGGCACACCTGTGTGCGGCGCAATCGTAGGTCGGGGCTTGTAAAATAGGGCAAACGACTCAACGACTAAAAGTGTGACGAGGTGGGAGGGGGAGGGAGGGGATAAAAGGGAAAAGAGACTGCTGGATAGGATCACAGAGGCGAGATGTTGCGGTATAGAGAGCCCGATGTGTACCAAGTCATGCGTCCCTCTCTGAATCCTGACATCGGGTCGGTCTGAGGCATCAATTTTCTCTTGGCTCCGTCGTGTAACCCTGTTCGACGAGCGTGCACGAACGTTTCCGGCACTACCAACATCCGCCGCCGTCCACGAACGACGACACACAACGAACAAGATGGGAATTGGGGGACTTCTTCAGCCGGGTAGTTTGAATACACTTTGCCTAAAACGTTGGAGTTTCATAGACAGATCCGCGGTAAGTGTTGTTGCCAATACATTTCCGCGGAGAGCGTATAACGTCGTTGCATTTTGCAGACGCCGCTTCTTTGCCCCTGCGCCGCGGAATGGCGGCCGGGCGGGAAGGGTGTCGTTCCCCTCGGAACACCGAGACGGGAATCGTTTAGTTGCTAGGGGAAGATCCCCCAATCCAGAAGTTCACAGAATTATGACACTTGAGGAATATGCCGGAGAGGGGGGGGGGGGGGGGGGGGGGATGTCTCCAGCCGTGACAAGATACCCTTTTCTCTTGCTAAGATGTAAAATGTACAAATATAGTTTATTGGTCTCAAAGAAGCATAATATAGCCTGTGTTGCTTTATGCTATATACATATTTTACAAGTACAATTATATTATTATATTATTATATTATTATATTATTATATTATTATATTATTATATTATTATATTATTATATTATTATATTATTATATTATTATATTATTATATTATTATATTATTATATTATTATATTATTATATTATTATATTATTATATTATTATATTATTATATTATTATATTATTATATTATTATATTATTATATTATTATATTATTATATTATTATATTATTATATTATTATATTATTATATTATTATATTATTATATTATTATATTATTATATTATTATAATAACTCTTTTTTTTTTATAAAATCAGACTCTTTTCGGGCGAAGCCGAGTAGTAAAGCTAGTAAAAATATCAAGCGACCTCCCTTCAAATCACCAAAGACAATACAACATATTTCCAATTGCAAAATCTCAGTCAACGCGTCCCGCACCCCATAAGCACCCCACAGTGCAAAGCTACACCCTCCCACAACCTACCGCGGACAACCTCGTTAAGCGTCGCCTCGTAAAACCCGTGGACGCTCGCAAATAAACGGCGCGGACGAAAAAGACACGTGGTGGCCTGGCAGAAATATAAGCACGGTACTCTTAAAGAGCTGCATAAGCAGCTTCTGCCTAAAAGGGCTTAAGGATCACGGTGCGCCGAGTAAATCCGCCTTCGCGTTACCTCAATGCGGTTCTGACCAGGGTCGGGGTGGGAGGCCTCGGCTGCGATAAGCGGGCCGGACCCACCGCGGGAATGCGAATAATCCCGGCGAACACTGTTACGTGTTTATATCTTGTGTAGCTCGTAAATAATGCGATTTCCACGGGCCCGTCTGCAGCCAGAACCCGAACTATGCCCGTCTATACCGGGAGATCATTGTGCCAGTTCCGGTTGTGTCGTCGGTCGATCGATATCGCGCCCTCCGCCTCCCCCCCCCCTCCCCTCCCCCTCCGTAAACGTCCGACAAGGCGGAAGCTATTCACCCCGCACGCGCCCGTCTTCCATTCGACGGGCCAAAAGAGCGGCGAGCCTCGCGAAATGCATGCCACGGCCGCGCGCTAATAAATTCTGCGCCAGCTTATACACCGCGCTGAACCGAGGGTAGCCGTGCCGACGTAATTTCGGGGCGGGGGCAGCTTATGAAATAAAAGACGCCCGGGCACGGCTGGCACGCCAACAATGGCCATCGTAATCCATTATCGGCGAAACGCAGTATCGCCTTTTTCAGTCTTCCTCCCTCATTTGCATGTTTATGAAACGAAACGGAGCCGGTACGTGTGTCTTCCGAGTGCAATTCGCTTTCTTACCGCCCGGCTCTCGCGTTCGCGGGAAATACGTCTTTCGGAACGATGGTTTCGAGGAGAGGGGCGGCTCGGATACAGCGGCGGGGTGTTCAACGGGGCGTTTTTATGGGGCATTTTTCGCATTGCAAGGGAGAGGACACTTCGCACCCGTTTCTGATGGGGAATGTATGTTGCTTGGGGTGGTAATAGGCTGAAGGGATAGTTTAGGAGTTTTGGGAATATTGAGTTGAATTATTGGGGAAGGCTGGTGCTGCTGGGGGATTTGCTTGTCTTGTGTTGAGCCATTTTTTGGATAGGGTGACTTGACCTGTTGGGATCATGTGGGAACTGTAGTAGAATTGTTGGGAAATATTTTGCAGTAATTTGCAGGAGCCTACAGTCGTAGCTAGGAATAATGTAGCTTGCTCGATAATATTGAGGAATCGATTCGCGAAGCTGAGAACTCGGCTGTGATTTTAGCTCGGATAAAGGTTAACTGACTTTTCGATGTCGGAGTTCGCCGTGCTTATGCGCACTCCAGCTGGGCGAGACGATTTTACTAGATTCATTTAGTTTTAATTGGATGACTTTTTGGGTCGCCTCTTTCGGGGATATTGACCAGTACGCTTCAGGGAAGCTGTTATACAACTTGTTATACAACAACACAAGCAGTTAAGTATTCTTTTGTAAGATAAAACATTTTCGCCGATGAATTTTCATTTCATATATTCGACAGAATTTGGTTTAAAAAGCAATTTTTTTAGAAGGATTCAAAGTATTATCATCAACACCAAAAATGCATTATCAGTTCTTTACTACATACTTATACGTTCCAAAAACATTCTGACACAGTTTAATACTTCTGAATCGAGTTGCGGAATTTGGAACTTCACCGTGTTCGAACCAAGATGAAACTGAACTGGCACTGAAGTGACCTAGTCATTGCAACTCAACTGAATCGAGACCAGAAACATTCCGATCTGAAGATTGAAGCTAACGGCGATAGACTAGGTCAAATCTCAAGAAATCTCTCCATCAAGATCTATGAATACAGTTTTAAGTAGAAACTGAATTATTGACTTCACTTCTTTCGGCCTGAATCTATAATCGTAATATCTGGACTAAACACCGCCCAAATCCTAAATCCAGCTCCCCAATTTTCCTCAGCAAAAAGTAAGCTCCTTACTAATGTCACATAAACCAGCAAACATCTGGTACCTAATACCTATATCGTCAATTTTTGTGGGCTTCAGCGACCATCCACGGTGCCGCTTGAAGGAAAAGAGAAAAAGCAGAAAAAACTTAGGTGTCACACAATAACATGAACAGCCCCTGACTGGCTACCAGGCGAGCGAGCAGCCCAGAGGCAAAAGAGAAGCACGCTTACGATTCTAGGCATACACGCGGCACGGACGGAGGGTGGGAGCTCGGGTCCACGGTGGATTCTCACGTGGTAAACGAATTAGGGGTTGATTTCTCGGCTAGGTAGTCACCTATCTACCGCTCCTAGCCGAGGATCCGGGGCGTGCACGGCCGTCCACGTGCCCGTTCTGTCCACTCTTCGGCCCGCCTATCTATCGCCACGGATCGAGGGCTAAAAGGTTGGATATATAGTGGCGGGCGGTAAGAGAGATAAAACCAATCACATAGCACTGTACACACAGAAATTTATTGCCGCAGATTATCTGGCCGGGATCCAAACACAAACACATTTCTTCCCGGTGCATCGGACGCGAGGATAAGGAGGGGAAGAGTAAGAGAGACGAATGGGCAAGGGTACAGCCGGGGGGATGCTCGAGGGGCGAAAGAATAGGACGGAGATATCACGGTTTCGGAGAATAGAACGAGCGGCGGGGACACGCGGAGCGAGAGAGCGGAAAGCTTCGACGATGGGCGCGGGTCGTCGAGCTTTTTATTCACTACCCTCCCCCCAGCTCAGCCGCCCCCCCTCACACACGCTCCGGGCTTGTGCGCGTTTGAACCTCGCGGAAGTGGAGGATTTCCAGGGAAAGACGTGCATCGCTTTTTATCGTCGGATAGACCATTTGAACAACAGCCAACATGGAAAACCGAGACCCATCCATGTAGGATTTTCCTCTTCTACTTCATCCCTCCCCTGTCTTCCAACCCCTGCCTCCTTGTCCCGCCCTCTGTCTCTGGCTCCTTCCAAATCGGCTTCGCTTCCTTTTCTACTCGCACAGCTTCCCCTCCCCACCGCTCCCTTCTTCCGCCTGTGATCATCCTTCACGTGGATCTAGGAAACGTCGTCGTACGGTAATAGATTTATACGCTTGTGTTCTCGGGGATAGGCGACGGTTGTAAACGCGTATCCGGCTACGGAAACGACCGAGGAATGCGCATATGGTCCTCTGGAGCTCTCCACTGGACGACGAATGCGTAACTCGGGGTCGTTGATGTATTCGTGGGTTATGAGAGGAGGAAAATAGGGGTTGGGGGAATTGTGTATCTGGGTAGTACTTTGGGTTCTTCGGAGACTTGTATGCCTTCGGCGACAAAGTAGTGGCGATCGAGGGTACTGGAAGTGGACAGTTGGAGTAAATTGATCATAGAATAACTTTTCATTTTATATCTTACTAGGGAACACCACGAACCTGCACTCCATTTATAGTTTGACTCAAGACTATCGCCCTTTAAGAGGGTGGAAACTAACCTCAAAGCCAAACAGGCACTTCCATTTTTTCGCGTATAACTCCCAAACTACAACAAACAGAAAAAATGTTTGAAACAAAAGTTTCATGGTGCAATGAGAACTGCAAACTTTCGTTCACAAAATTCTGGAAAAAGATTTTTTCGTTCAGGTATTTTTTTTAAATTCTTTTACCAAAATTTTGTTAACGCAAGTTTGCAGTGCTTATTGCACTATTACACTTTTGTTTGAAACATTTTTTCTGTCTATTGTAGTTTGGAATATATACGCGAAAAGTGAAAGTGCCTATTTGACTTTGAGGTTAGTTTTCACCCCCTTGAAGGGCGATAGGGCCCGAATGAAACACACTGTTGTTCCTACTTGGAGTCAGTCTATAAACCTATAAACTAAATTCTATAATGCAATATTCTGCCAAAATAATTTTATATATGTATTATATTTAATATAAATAAAAAGTAATACTTTTGCTAATTTTTTGGATTTGATTGGGTTGTTTGAAATATATGACATTTGCATCCCAATTGCCAATTTGTTTTTCAATTAATCTAAAGTGAGTCATGACATGATATAAGTATTTAAAAATAAAAATTCAAGTGGTACTGGGTCAACAAATTGAACGATACTGTCCACAACTAGTTAATCAGGTTTCCTGTGAAGTATACAGTGAAGTATACAAAATACATTTGTTTTCCCTGAAAAGCTAGTGGAAATGGAAGTACAATAACTTTTTCATACACAGGTCACCGGAACTAGAACACTAAATCTCGTCGGTGCTGTGAACGCTCCGCCGCAGCAATGAATCGAAATCCTCATAGGAGCGGTAGACAAATCGAACGAGTGATATTGGAAAATTAAGTGTGACACGAACATTTCATCAACAAACATTTCTGCTCCCCCTCGCATTTTCCACTTTCAACTTCATACTAGAAGTTTTCGCAGCGTGCGAGTATTCCACTAGGAATTAAGGCAGCCTGGAAATAATACAATGCTTTTAACTGGCAAATTATTTATCTTTATGAAACAACAAAGTCAACTTTAATTTCTCCAAACATGTTTCGCTTTCCTTTTAAACACTCCCAATTAAACAACTATGATTTTACGTATTTTCGAATTAAAAGGACCTAGACTAAATTTCTAAATTTCCGACCACTGAACCATTTATTTACTGTTGCATAAAAAGTGCAAATCTTATTAGTAGTTCGGACGTCAGTCGATTAATATTAAGTTAATAGTACCTAACTCATAGCTTAATAAATTTTTGCAAAAACCGTTACATCCCTTTGTCAAGAGTTGTACGAAACAAATGCCTCGAGCAGAAATAGCTTCGGATGCTTGTAAAATTTATTCAACATAAATCCAGGGAGAAATGTACTAGTTCTTTTCTGCAAAACGTGAATGCACTTTGTCTTCTATTCAGGAAAGCATTCATAGGAGGAGAGCTGGGCCACGAAATCGCGCAGATGTCAGTAGGGGTGTGAATTTCGAATCGATCGTTAGTAAGCAAGTCTCTGGAAGAATTCTTGGTGAGAGAAGACGAGAGATACTCCCGGCGAGATTCTGCCCGAAATCCTTGATAGGCTGGTCGGTTGTAATCGGGGATTGCATGGAATCTAAATCGTCTTATTTTGGGGAAAACGACTGGACCACCTACTATAATGCAGCAAGATAAAAAAACTGTGGATGCAGGGGTGAGATTAATCTAAGGCAACAAAATTTTTATTACAGGGCAAGGTTTCGTTAAAAGAAATGAATTTTTTTGAGAACATATTCACGGTCAAGGTTGAGAATGTGCATGAATACAGTTAGATAGATAATTCCATGCACGGGAGTATCTTTGAGCTCAATGATAAAGGAATGATAATACTGACTGCTAAGTAATTGGAAAAATTGTTAACTCAATTGTAGTTCTATCTACACAACTTACAACGGACCACCGCGTACCCGCACTTCCGATCGCAAGTTGGATGTTAAACGAACTGAAGTAAAAATTAATGAAATGAAACGATCGAATTAAACGAATGACTTCTCTATAGCCGACCTACTCGGTCAACGTAGTGTGCAACTAAATGTTCCTATCACTGTAACTCGGCAAGAAGAAGCATTTAAAAAGTTCGAAAGAATCGTGTGAGCGGGACTGGCAGCGGTGCACCAGTTACATTTATTTTTGTCAACGTTGGGTGGCGATTTTCCGGAAAGACTTCGTTATTGATCGATTTACGGCCCTCGCTATAATAGCATTTCGACAGTGGCGTCGCCGTAACTCCTCCGATCGCTTTATTGAAGGGTCCAACCGGCGATACCTCAAAAGGTTAACGTGAATTATGGAAGCCGAGGTGGTGCCCTCGTGCTAATCCTCTCTATACGCAGACTTCTAACGGTCCATTACCACTCGCAGGGACGGACTCGAAAGGTGCCAAGGATTCGGGATCGATCAATTCAGGAAGAAGACGTCCTACCTCTTTCATTGCCGCGGCGGAGCGAACCGTGTAAATTTCCACCTCCACTCCGTCGACGTTTCTCATTAATCGCTGATCGATCTTCTTGCTGGGTGATTAACGCTCGGCACGGTCAGAGGGAAGGAGCCGGCTACTGGCGAAGATGAAGGGAAAACTATTCAAGGGGAAAAGAACAATCGAGCGGAAAAGCAGAGGGAGAGGAACGGAGAAGTGGACGGGCGTGTAGATAGAGAAGAAGATTTGTAGGTGTGGCTAATGAAAAAAACAAGGAATGAATGGGATCGGGAAACCCGCTCGCCGCGAGCTTCCTGTATCTCTATGTACCGTGATTGCTGGTATCTCAGAACACATGTTCTGGGATAAAAGGATGTTATAGAACTGTCGTATCATGTATCATTAATCTATGACTTTTGTAAGTAAACAAAGCTAAGGTAAATGGAAAGCTAGCAGGTTCGATAGAGAATTCCTTGTTGAAGGGTTTAGCCGAATAATGAACCCTAGCTTTCTTCCTTTCACAATTGAAGCCTCCTTGTAGAAAACACTGTATGGGTCAAAAATCAAATTTTATACCAAATTCTATGTCACGTAGAATATTTTCCGGGTAAAACGTTTTTTTTTTCTTTTCAATTTTCCCACTTGCAGTGCTTTCTACAAAGAATCTTCAAATCAGAGCACTGCCGTGGGGTAATCACGAACAGAGTGTTAAATATCGCAGAAGTCGCACAGAAATTGCGGCTGCAATGGTCGACTCATAAAAAATATTGCAACAAGCTATACCTAATGTATTTTTCAAATTCCACTACTTGCGTGTTAGAAAAAAAATTGAAATTGGTTCGGAATATCGAAAAAAAAATAGTAAAGGTCGTTTTTTAAACTTTTTTAAACTATTAGTGGAGAGGGAACATTGCTCCCTTATATGACATTTCTTCATTTACATGAGTTGTGTATCTTCAAGGAACACCCCTAAAAGGCGTTGAAATAAGAATCTATGTTTTCTTCTGATACAATCCTCAAGTGGTCAAGCAGTTTCCACTCGAACGCGTTACAAAATTCGACCCCGCCGAATATCCTCGTTCACCATTGCCCTCCCAAGCGGGGTCATCGAAACTGATCGATAACTACAACGAATGGTTGGCACGGAAAGAAGAGGACGCTAGGACCGAAGGTGTGAATCGGTCGATGAAGATTGTGCGCCAGCCGATAGTTCGTAGGTCGCGGTGAATTATCGTAGTAACAGCTATCCGTCTTCAACACGTCACGTAACTATGCACCGCCAGCCACGGAGGTATTGGAGCATAAGGAGACACGCGGCATAATTTCCTCCCACTCGGGCTTCCAGCAGTACCCACCTCGCCCCCTCGCGGCCGCCCCTACCGAAGTCATAATGAATACGCGCGTTGCGGTTGCATAGCTACGTCACGTGTCACGGAGGAGGGGGAAACTTTGAACGCTCTCCTCATCGTGAAACAGCAGTCACACACGTCACGTTACAACGGCCTCATGCCGTTCCTCAGCCGCCCTAACGATGACGACTATAACGAAGACGAAGACGGGGAAGTGAACGTGGCAAGACGACGGAACAACCCTCCAGCAACTCGCGGGCAAGGACTTCGCCCTCGCCCCCGCCTTCGCCACTCGCGTCTCCAACGGCAGAAGAAACGGGTTGCGCACTTTAAATTTCACTGGCACCTTCTTACCTTACCGAAATACGTGACGTTTCTTTCGCCCGCTCGGTTCGCCAACTTTTCTTTATCTCGCGTATACACGGCGGCGCGCTCGCTTCGAGGAACGTCGTTTCTCGAGTTCTCGTAAGCTGGGTTATCGAACTTTGTACATTGTTAATGCCGCGGATTTCATGCAGCCGAATGACGAAATTGTCAAAGCTTGGGGGTGGAAGTTTATTAAAGGAGAGTGGGGGACAGTGATTGGTTGGCGAGTAGTTTTGTAAGGGATTGTGGATACGCGTTGCTGAAGTTAGTTGTATAAAGCGTCGTATTTGGAATTGCTGTGCGGTATGTGGTGGTCTATGTTTGCATTTGAATTATTGAGTTGGTTGGTGCCTTTGTGAATATTTTTGCAGTACAAGGGCTTTAATTTTGAGAACGTGGTTTCGAGAAAAACGCGTTTAATAACTTTGAGAATATGTATATTTTTTAAAAGTTTTAGAAGCGGTTTGTGGAAATAATTTTGTTATTATTTTTAATTTAATTTATACGGTCTTCTCCCCTTAAATACTATACATTTATAAAAAAATATATTCGATGTTCTTTTGCATGTAGAATCACTGCTCTGGTTGTTCCACTTAATACGCCGCGCTGTGCGTACGAGCGTAAGGGGAAGAGGATCGTTTATGGTCAGACGCGCCCAGCAACCCACCTAACCAGAAACATATCTCCTTCTAGTTCTTCATACATGCGTTATTTAAAAAATGTTTTCAAACAAAAACTATTCGCGTTAATGAGCTCTTGAGAAATACACAAGAGCTTTGCAGAAATTTTATTCGCGGTACTTAAATTACGCTCTGTAGCCACCTTCTAGCCGCCTTTATTTGCCAACTTTTATTACAAGCAATATTTACTCCAATTATGTTATTCCATTTACCTTGGTCATCTTGCACAATGCACAACAAAGGCATCATTATCACCATGGAATATAAAGAAAGATGAGTTGACATTTAATTAGAAAGCACCAGAGAAAGGAGGTGCCATTCAAGTGCAGGAAGGGAACTTAAAGACTGCACACTTTGACATTGTGAACGGTACTGCGTGATTAGCACGTGCCATGTGCAGAACGGTGCAATTTTCTGTTTTTTGCTTCAGCAAAATGACAAAGCCAGCGAATTTATAAAACTGCGGTGGAGACTGTTAACAGCCATGGCACGTGTCGGTATTGTCAAATCGTAAGTTTATGAATTTTTTAGGAACCTGTGGGAAAACATTTGATATCCAGGTAGGACCATACAGCAAAAAAGTAGAAACTTATTTGTCCAACTACATGACCAATCAGAGCAAGTATAACAGTCCTACCTTCAACTACATTTCAAGAAGAATAATTTTTAACCAGTTCCTTTCGAAACTCTAACTAGTCCTAGCTTGTTTATTTGCTAGTAGTTTCAACAGCTATTTACAAGACTTCAATGATGCGGGCGCAACTCAAACAACGGCGTCGTTAAGCTGAGGTAGAGATATTCGAGTGTCGACTCGTAAAATCGATGACACTCAACTGAAACAAAGATCAACGGTGTAAAGTCGAAAAGAACACGAAATACCTGACTGGACACGCGTGGTGCGCAAGAAATGAGCGGTAATCGGACGAGCAACTACGCGGAAATTAATTAGCGAGCCAATTTAACTTCAACGATCGTTCGATTGCACGAAGTTTCCGGCGGAGTGTGTACATTGATAATAGTTTCGGCGAATGCGCGCAATTGGCGCGCGAAGGCGCGGCCATTGGAAAAGTTTATCAAGGATACTTTTTTTTTGTCGCTTGTTGATTTCGCCCGAGATTGAACGGAGGGTGGAAAATATTTCGCGAAGATTTCACGTCTCCCCCGACAACTTTCCACACCGCGAGAAATGTTCGTCATTACGGCGCCATTCGTGGAAATAAAAAATAATTTCGCTGTCGTACGTGATCGAGAAACTTGGCCGATTCCGCTGTGATAATCGTCGTGATTCCCGTAATTGTCGAGGTCGATAAGCGAACCGTAGTTAGACACGTACATTTCACAGGGAAGGTTTTTTGAACCTCTGAAGGGAAGGTTCCCTGCTGGGGCCGTTCGTGATAGATTCCACCGATTTCTATCTAAACGATTCATTTGTTACTTTATTCAATGTGTTTCAGCGATTAGGTTTAGACATAGAACAGTGATTAGGCTGAGCAATTAGACTAAGGAATAGACATTCAAGAATTATTTATAACGTCAACACATTGTGCAATGCCTCTTGTTTATCAAACCTGCAGCTAAAACCTTTATTTTCCACCACTCTCACACCTCTTAGTTTCAATTTATAAAACGAATTCAATTTTTTAACGAATTTATTGAAATTTTCAATTTTAGAAAAATTGACGTATGCTCGAATTATTACCATGATTCATGGTCGTTCTGTTCATCCGAAATAAAAAAGTCGAATAGATTCTTAAATTGTTTGGGCTTGACTATTGTTGGTAGCAGATTTGGATTGAAATTTAAAAAATTCTTAAAATGACAAGTCTCAGTTTCAATTTGTTTCTTTGTAATTAATTCGAACAGCAATGCTTCATTTTAGACAGGAACGACTGCCCAGTCCCTTTAAACATACATAACCGATTTTTCTATAATCCCTCCTTTCCAAAGCCTCCATCCTCGAATTTACCCCCCGGAGCATTCGAAAGTATGACGCTCCCAATCGTGTCTGACAAATAATATACCGAACCTCCTCCCCACCACAGACTGTGAGTATAATTTCCTACCACAGCGTATGATAACGTTTGAACGGGAGTGAATCAAATTCCACGCTATTTCGCGTGATCCGCATTTTATTTCTCTAAGCGGCTTTAAAATCGCGACGTTCGCCGCCGCGGTCGCATGTATCGCATTTAAACGGATCATCGAATCGACGGGACTGGAAATTTCACAAAGCATCAAATCTTGTAGCTGACAGAGCCTCCAAGTATCAGCTTCGATTGTGGTACAATTTCCTCCCGATTGGGACGGTCTCGAATCACCCACAACTTCAGCATGTATCTGGTGATATCTATGGAACGATGATAATGCGTCCGTTGAATATAATATATGCTCAGGTGGCCGGTGAAATCAATGACCCGCCGTTTGCACTAACCGATCGCAGGAAACGCGATTGTGCTAGCCGCCGGCAAACAATTATACCGGTGCCCCAGCAAAAGTGCAGTTACAGCATCCCGTAAAAGTAACAGAATGCCGTGCAAATATTTGCGAACGCATGAATCATGAAGTTCGGGTAGCACAAATTTGCAGAATTAATTGAATCCGCCTCATTTCGGTGCGCTACGAACGGCCACGGGTGTTAATTAAATTTCATCAGGGGATTTTTATGCAACAACTTTTTGTATACGGGGCGAACGTCCGGGAAGAACGGGCTGCCCTTCTTCTGTTAGTTTTAAATTCCAGCGACGTTGATGAGAGCGTATCCTCGAGTGAAGGGCAGATAGTGAAATGGTTATTAACAATGAATATATAGACTCGAGGAAGTATGAAAATTTGCTTATAAATCAGAAAGTTAGTTGAGATTCTATCTGAGAATATATGGCACAGTACAATTTCCCTATTTTCGAGAAATTGAGTCGCTTTAGGTTACTGGAGTCCCATTGGTGATCTTGCAAAGGGAATAATTTCAACTATAATTATGTCTCTACAGTAGCGGTGAAAAGAAAGTTTAAACTGTGGACGATAAGAAGAATAAGATAGTTCCATTGTAAAGAATTATTATATGGGTTACATGATACTTGAAGCCCGGAATTAAGTTACTTAATTATATAAAAATAGGAATTTTAAACTTTCGTTTGACCATCACTATGTGTGCCGGTGATTATCGAAAAAGCATAAAAATTGAGATATTAAATCCTACAAATTTTCAAAAATTTTAAATTGTTAATATTTTCTCCACTACACAGAAGTATATTCTTCAAAATAAAAAAGTTTCAGTCGAATTGAATAACTTCTCGAGATATTAATTCCACTGATTTTAAGAACACTGTTTTAACAAAAACGCAATTAAAGTTTTACGTAAGCGCCAAGTGACTGTGTTTTACCCACACATTCGCCGCGATTTAAATACCTATAACTCCATAAATTTTTCGAATATCATAAAATCCTTTTAAACGCGTATTCTTCAACATTCGAAAAATGAAATATAAAAAAAAATCGATTTAGACCAGAACTTCCCCTTAAACTTTAAAGGGTGTTTTAAATTAATTGCACGAATATGCAATAAACATCTTTTGACACCCTTTCCACTCGATTGGAAATTTATTAATCGAAGATATCCCAGAAAGCGATCCGTTAAGTGACTAAAATCATCCGAATACTGGCGTGAATGGCAGGAAACGACCAAGCTGAATGTCTGGCTGATGCGGGAGGCCATCAACATTCCATGGAACGCGTTATTAAATCACGGAATAAAGCTGACACGTGTAGCAGGTTGGTCGTGGGCGCGGATTACATTGGTACTTGTCAAGCTCCCAGTCGGAGTTTTCCCCGTTGCTCAGGAAAATTCGACCACCGAACATAGCGTAAGAGCACCGTCCACCCAGACACGCGTCTCCATTTGCATAACAGAAACGTGTTATATAATGGGAACCAGGCTGCGCTGTATGCTGTTGCGTGCCGCCGTTGTATACACCAATGCGCCCGCTGCAACTCGCGCCGAAAGAGAAAGGAATTTCTCGGATTCGCGTGCTCACGAATAATTAGCGAGCCTGACCGTGACATGAAGTTTAAAATTGCCGCTGACTGGCTTCCTATACCGCACCGCTGAGCACTTTATTGTTTCTTTGCTTCATGACGCCGGTATTACTTCCGTATCGCGGAGTATCATCTCGCGATGGCAGGCTTTTGGATGTATGGGATATTCTAGTGTGGGAGAGTACATGCCCCTTTGACGGCGGAGGAGCGGAAAATTATTAATCTGGTGGTGCATTAAAGATTTATTATTAAAAAATATATGTAGATAGTGCAATGATAAATTTCTGTGAAAAATACTTGCGTTTGAAAATGAAAATGTTAAAAATGGAAATTAAAAATAAGAATGATGAATGGAAAAAATGGAAAATGGTTTCTTGGTTAGTGGTACTACTCTCTTTTAGTTCTAAGGTGTATAAAGCAATGAAGTTTTGGGTACTGATGTTACACCTCCATCTATGTTACACAAATGTTACAAATTCTTGTCCGTAGCTTTCCAGTTTAATTCAATTATAAGCGAAAATAAATTATCTATCTTACATCCTCGTGTTTCCAGGTTTCCTCGTGTTTCCTCCTGTTCAACGAACGAATTATTCGAGTGCAACCGCATCGCGGAGCGATGAGACACGCAGCCCCACTATAACAGGTCTGCCTGTGATGGCAATTCATCGGAATGATAATAAAAATAATTAATGCAAACGACTTGAACGACGAGGAAATTAATGTGGTTCCCCGCGGACGTTGACGTTTTATTGAAAGTTGTGAGCCATTTGTATAGGAATTAATGTTAATATATGCTAATCCCTTGGACGTTTTATATTAAAATAAGATTAGAATAAGTTTTAACGAAACTTTTCATTTGAAAGTCTGGCCGCCGGGGAATTTCGGACGAGCACACTCGAATGCATGTTCAAATTTTCGCATGTTTTTTAGTGCTCGTTTCGTGTAATTTCACGATGAAATGTTGCGTGGAAAATGAACGCTGGGTGACAATTTGCGATACACAATGATGATGTGTATTCGGAGGCGTGAGAGTTTATTTGAGTGCACATCATTTGGGCGCCAACTGTTGCGGAGAAAAATGTTCTATAAACTTTAACATTTGGAACGAACGTTGTTGAAATTCAATATTAAAATCTGAATTACTGGTGTAATGTTTAATATGTAGATTGTTATGTATTCTTTTTCATACAGCCGCGCTGAAAATGTGAGAACAAAATGAGCATCGAGCCAAGGATTTTAGTACTTCGGTTCTAATTAATATTTGTGAATAGAAAGTATTGTATTAAATATTTATGAACCCAGTGTTGGATTAAATTGTAACACACTTCTTAAGATTGAATTGGTGTGACATGCAATCATAAAAACTGATAATAAGTCCAATATCCACAGGTGTTGATGAAAATTTGAAAGCCCGCCGTGAAAAACAATTTTCTGATACAAAATATTGAGAATCCTTATTTAAACATTTTCGAAATAAAATGATTATCTAGGGCTGCTGTCAAGCATTTCATAAAAACTGTGTACGTAGTGAACCATTTCGTAAATCCCTGCAAGGTCGACTACGATATTAGCTTGCAGAATTTCTGTTCATAATTTATTACCGCATTACAGACCGCCATCATTAATTTCCACATCACTACATTAGTACTCGTACCGTTGCATCAGTTTGAAAATCAACGAGAACGATCTCATAAGCGAGTAACTGAAAATGTACATAGTAGCGAATAAACTAAACTTAATGTCGCGATGGAGTTTTGAGAGCAAATTCGTCCTGACAGGTTATCAAATTTAGGAAGTAACTTATTATCACGTGTGTACAGGTGCGCGCACGTGCATCGAGGCAGCCACGTTCTTGACTGTGGGTCATTCCGACAGCAGTACTATTAGAGTCAGCCACCGCTGGTCTGTCTATCACAGACCACTGACTCCCTGGGGGGTGGCGTTCCCCGAGAGAAATCGTGGCCAATCCTCAAGATCGACAGAGCACTAACCATTCAGAAGCTTAATTTTTCCTCTGTTAGCTGTTCCACGGTAACTAGGTGAGATGACGGTCACGAAACCGAGAGAGGATTTTGAAGTTAAAATGCCACCTGGGTGACAGGGAATTGGTGTCTAGCTTCTCTTCCTTTTGCTTGTTAATTAAATCGCTGCAATATATTCTATTGATAATGAGGATAAGATCACGAATATGCCAAGTAATGCAAGTTTTAGTGAAACATATTCCAGGTAGGGTTTGTTGCAAACGAATCAGTATACAATGGTTTCTAATCATGTGTACGCATTTTAGTAATTTGATTTTTCGCTAGATTTTATAACCAGCCTATTGTTGAAACAGAAGATAATTTTGCAAAGACTACAAATGCTTGAATAAAGCTTGTATGTATAATTAACCTTATAATACGAAAACGAAACGACAATCAACATTTTGAGAAAGCTCTAAACATGTACGTTGTAATCATCTCGAACGAGGCACGAAGTATAATTATAGATCAAAGGAACTTACCGAAGTGAAGTTCGATCGTAATTATACGATTGCCTCGTTCGAGATGATTACAACCCTCCCCGAGACTCCGCCCGAAATACAAATTTTGATATAGTATCTTTGAACTAAATGAAACATAGGGCCATGTAAATTTTTTTAATTTCAGGTATATGTCAGTGATGTTGTGACATTTCAATAGAGCAGAGTCGTGAAATTTATTGCCCATAAAGATGAGGAAGTATACCCTTCAAGAATGCGGAAAATTGTGTTGATGTTTTTACGTAATAATTCGTCGGTGCCCTTAACACAACGTAAATTTAGATGAATGTATAAAGACTTCTTTCTTTGGGGCTATTTGAAGGCATTGGAATACGTGAATAACCTACAGACTTAATAATTAAAGAATTCTTCACAAATTCTTCAGAATACCATGGAAATTGTAATAAAAAGATCCCAAGTTTGCATGAATTCGAATGACAGTCATTTGTTGGATATTATCTTTAGAACTTGATGTCATAAAATTTATAAGTCTCGTTAAATTGTACCACAAAAAAAAATGAATGACCTTTTGCGCTACCTATTATAACAGTTTTGAATTTCATTTATTACTCAAGTAATACTCAGTACTATATAACTATTACTGGATTGTAACGAAGCACTTGTGCTATACGTAAAAAAGCTTCGAAGCAGTTTGCAGTTCAAGTGAAATCTGGTGTGCTGCTGAAGAGTTCATGATGTGTGTTGTAACTCGCGAAAACCAATGTTTACTGCAACATGAAAAAAGGAACACGGCTAGATTCGGCGAAACGTGGCGAAAATTTTACTATTGAGGGCTGGAAACGAATGTCACAGACAGGTGTGTCCTCTTTTGAAGCTCTCGCCCTCGAATGTCGAACGTTTCATTCACGACAGCTTCGAGAACGATCGAACGGAGAACGTTTAATTTACACAATTAAATATAGTGGCGAAAGATTTGAAGCTGTTTACTCAGTGACAGAGGGTTAGGAATGCTTTATGCAATTAATCAAATCTTGAAAACAATAACAGAATATTTATCAATTTCAAAGAAACGCAATAAACTTTTTGAAAAAAACTGGAGAGAGAGAGAGAAAGAAAAAAATTAGTATTGTAACAAGATTACAGTGTTGAGCTCATTGCAAAAATGTGCTAAATCTAATGTGCAGAAGATTTTGAACATTTCGATTTGTAAATCTTTAGATTGTGGAGTATTTATGAGATAAATTGTTTCAGTGTGGGAAGAAATGAGCTTATAATGGCAAACAGGATAATTGGGAACCTACTTACTAATTGTTTCATGTACGATGTTTGCGAAGTATGCACAGAAATAATTTTCAAAAACATTTTAAAAGTTTTTAATTAAAGCGATCTAACGGTTCTAAAAACTAGAGTCTTTTATCCATGACTACTAATAACTCCTTTACACTATTCCTCTTTTTACTTCCCTTCCTACCACTCTGTATTTTTTTCATAATTACTTCAAAGAAATATAAAACACACAGTCATTAAAGGACGCTACTGCTACCCCCAAACTTTCAATCTGTAGTATTCATTCACGAGTTCGTATCGAACTGGTAAACGTCGATAATTAATAGCTATTTTGGCGAATGCAAATAAAGGACAAAAATTTTATATTGATAGTACGAATACCTGTATGCATGCAATTCCTGTCGCATTATTCTATTTGACATTCGTAGCAATTTCAGGAGGTCCTTTCCGTTCAACGGTGCAGAAAGTCCTACTTCCATTGTGAGGCAAAGTTATAGAATGACTTCTCGCGAATGTTTTCTTCCCTCTATGTTCTACATTCTCTTACCTCGTTACAAAATTTTCCACTTTATTTGGACAGAGGACTCGACACTCGGCATCAGCTTATTTTCAAACGCGTTAAATTTCAATTGCAGAAATCACTCCTCTTTGACGGATTTTTAATCTTTGGAAAAGGAAATTTGCTAGGCTAAGCTCAGCTTGCTAATTTTACGACAACTATGTGAATTAGTTTCACAGTGTTTAATGGTATGTAGTAGGAATTAGTCAGAAAATAGTGCAAAATGTATGATTTTATAAGAGAATTAAATTATTGTAACTCGTGCCTCGTAATAATTAGGCATACCTAATACAGTTCACTTGTATTTAACCCTTTGTGTTCACAGGGAGTGTATTGAACCCCAGGAAATTTTCTTTCTAAAGTACATGTATTTGCCAATGTTTCTGTAAATTTTCAGACATTAATATTGAAATTTAAAAACTTAGTGAATTTTAACTAAAGAAAAATAGTTGTATCCACAACACTACAACACTATAACAAGCTTTAGACAGTTTCAACGACATTCCTAAAGTAATGTTTATTTCAGCATTTGAATGGTAAATACTGAAATGGATTATTAAAGGTTATTGGAGGGATCAGTACACACTAAAGTGTTATAAATATGTTCTAAAATAATGTAACGTTAATTTAAGATGTTATTAAATTAATATCAATATCATCGTAAATCAAAAATAATTATTCTAGTATCTATGCTCATGTGGAAATATTTCTCGATAGTAACGAATCTGATATTATCACCCCGAGGAACTTTTATTTCCCTTCTAAAATTCCACTTATGCGACCCGGTTGGCAAAATAACGTTCGTCCACGGGAATTATCCGTAGAAACGTAAATATTGAGGTAAAAAAACATATCAGGTCGCTCACGAACCATCAAAACAAAACGAAGGTCGTACGTTTAAGAACCCGTGTCAGAGAAACCACAACATTCGTTAAGGAAACGTAGGTCGACCTTGGGATTATTTTTTGTCGGAATATTTACGGTCGAAAGTGTATAAAAGGTGTGTCTAGAAATATGGTGAAGCAATTTTTCGAAACGAAATCACCGCAATGTAAAACTCCCATCAGTCTTAAAATAAATATTCCGATTTATGTATTTCCCTTACGCGACCACGTAGCATAATCGAAATTCAGAAACGACACTACAAAACACTAAATGATTTCAGATAAATAAATTCACTCTACTTTCTGCTAATTTCAACATTTCTAAGAATAATACACACACCATCCTCGCACAGAAACCTTACTGTCTATTTCTTTACAAAACCGCAAAGTTCATTCGAATTCGCAACGGTATTTTCTATTCCAGCGACGGTGCAAGAAGCGTGTGTTTACCACTCGACGCGACAAAACCGACAATCAATGTACATAATTGAAATCAGCATTGTCCACGTGTTGAGACGCTCGACAAAAACAATTGAACACCTTCCGCACCGGCCATCAACGAATTGCACGGGGTTAAACTAATTCAAATATCCTTCCGCGCAGAAGGATATCCAAAGAAGCGTCCCTCGGGACGCGGGATTTACATAATCGTAATAAATGGTGCGCGCAAGGAGCATGCACACGGCTGGCATCCTTTGTCCCTTAATCCGTTTCAATGCGTTCTTCCATTGTTTGCCCGTTAATACTTCAAACAAGAGGCCCCGCTCGGAATCCCCTGTCTTCGTGGAATTATGTAACGTTTAACGTAAGAGCAGCAGAAAATAATTAGAGCCCCCCGGTGCGTTCGCCTAATATACTACGGCGGGGCGATACGGAGGAACAGGGATCGGAATCCAGGCGACGATGGTGCAAATATCCTATTGCGAAGCGCGAAAATTCCTGGTAGCTCGATCCCCCCTCACCTTCTGATCGATGAGTTGCTCCGACGACGATCAACGGGCTCCACAGTATCAGCAGAGGCGTTATTATTGTCATAGTTGGTGTCCTCGACGATCCCCTTTCGTTCGTTTCACTCACACGCACAGCGGGAAAATGTACGCGAGCCGGAGTCCAGATGCAGACTGACTCGCCGTACGAAGTCCTGCAGGAGCAACACGACACGCATGCGTCCTGGCTTCCACGTGACTGTCTCCTTTCGCGTCTTTACTACTTACAGCGGTACTTGTGACTTTATAGACGCCCCGTCCCAAAGTGAAGGGACGAAGATTTCGGGTATTTGTTGAATGGCTTGTGAAAAATACATCTGACTGCGAGGTGAACGGTCCTCCGGATATTTATTTGCTGGGAACCTGGCGTTCAATGATATTGACAACGTACGGTTTCGAGGCTCTTTCTGTGATTAGATTGTAAAGATTATAATCTACACTTTATTACATGAATTTGAAGTTGCATACTTTGATATGCGGTTTCTATGTAAATATTAACTGTACTCACAAGCGAGTTACATCACTTTGTTCGTTTAGCATGAGGAGAATTTTAGCGGTTTTATTCTTTTTAAATAATTTTTTTAATACTGTTACATATATCCAAAGGTGCATAGTTTGAAATGCGTTTTCTCAGTAAACATGAACTGTATTTTATCACTTTGTACGTCTTGACAAGAGGAAGGTTTTAACGATTTTAGTTTTTTTTTAAATAATCTATCTATCTTTATATATAAAATACAAATACCACTGACACGTTACGATTTCTCTGGAACCACTGATCCTATAACCATGAAATTTGGTATGTAGATTCCTCCTACGCCCTAAGTACTCGCTAAAAAATTATTTTCAAAACTCTGAACAAAATCTGTTTAAAATATACTGTAATGTGATGGAGGAAATCAATAGAGATTATTTTATTATTTATTATTGTTGCATCATGTACTGCAGATTATTTAGCGGCGTAAATATAAATAAGCCGTAGAGTTACTATTACAATACAATAAGAAATACAATTACAAATTTTACATACATATTATATAGCACACATTCATACAGATGTTGAAACACTGATTGAGATCTTGCTTTAGGTTACTTAGAGTATGGAGTATAATGATTTTTCTCTGAGATACTCGATTATTTTCTTCATGCGCGCTGGCTTGATTAGCGGTTCATCTATATTGGTATCAAGTGTATGAGTTTAATATAGGCAGATGTGTGTACTCGATATTATTTCCATTAATCGGTGAAAATTAATGAACTATGTTTTAGGAGACCAGTGCGACATTGGCATATTTCTCCAATTTGATATTGCAAAATAATCTTCAGCATTTCTGCGAAATCTGAAGACAATGCTTAAATAGACTTCAACTTATCTCATTTGCGACAAGTAAGTGCTTGCGATCTCCGCACGTCACTCCCCCGGATTAAACTTATAATTCACTATAATTCTAATAATTACGAGCAGCATTGTACACGCGTGTTTTCACGAAGGAGCCAGTCTGCGTCTTCTAAAGCTTCAACAATGATAGGGAGCGCGTTAAACGTTCGGCAAGGAGCGTTCTACCCATAAATATTACATTCGAAGGGATTAAACTGCAGGAATTATATCGCTGGGAGCATTACGACTGCGCTTGAAATTAGTTTCGACCGTGTACTTGCGTTATGAATCGAGAGAGACGGAGCATGCTTCAGCACGCGGAACCAGACGTCACGAAACGCACTAAAATCGTGAAACGGAATGGAAGTAATTCGTTAGGCTGTTGAGACTGTTAGGATTGTTATAATGCACAGGCATATAGGATCACGGTGTTTCAAGTTTACACTCCCGAAGTGACAGGAGCAGAGCTGGCTACAGAAAGTGAGGAATATGGAGAACGTTCCTTAATAATATGCTGCAACTGCTGCGCTGTTGAATCAGACATGTGCCTTTATCTTCGACTTGCCTCGTGACCAATGTTCTGCTCCATCTACAGACAGGTACATTAAAGCACATATTCTTCTCGAGGAAATTTTATCGAGAGAATGCACGATACAGTGAATGTGTCGGTTTAACTTATTGTTATACAGGTTCTTGTTCTGCATTCCATTAATATAAATAAGGTACCTGACATAAATTTCTAAAGCACCCTTCTTCATGAAGTTATAACCAACTCTCAAGACGAGCAGAAAAATATCCCTCACTCCCCAGACAATTCGAAAGGAGAGCACGGTTATGCCCAAAATAGGACGGACCTCGTGGTCCCGCGCAGACTAATTGTCCGAGATCAAGAACCTGCCGCGGACGTGAGAATGGCCGTTGAAGTTTCGAAGAGCCACCCGATGTACAGAACGACGAGCAAGGCGGCGAGGGTAAGGGGTGAGAAAATTGACCGAAAGGGAAGAGGAGAACCGACACGATGGCGGCGAGTGGGCGAAGGTGGAGAACGAGAACGGGGACACAGAGCGGAGGAAGAACGGAGATGGTGAAACATAACAAGTGTGCAAACACATTCCACCAAACGAACATCGTTAGCAAGAGATTCACCTCTCCGACTCCTGCGTTTGATATGAATTTTTGCCCCCTTTGCTGGCATGCATTAGCGCGCATTTTTCGTTCCCTCGATCCCGGCAGAAAATCGCGCGCAATGGGAGCCAGCGACGGCGGAGGTCTTAGTCGAAGGCGAAGTCAAACGAGAAAACTTTGCGGATTAAGCGCAATCAAGTACCGATAATTCCCTGGTGAATCGTATCTCTCCTCTCTATCCATCTGCAGCGGAGTCAGGAGGGAGGAGGGGGGGAAGGTCAAAGGGACTTCCGTAGGTCCCATCTCGAAGGGATGGCTGGATTGTTCAGATTGGATGTCGCTGCGTTCACAGCGACAGCGTCTCTTATCCGCCATCGAAGCTTGCTAAAGCACCCGCGAGTATTATCTATCGAATTAATCGGGCAGATCCCCTTCATCCCTTTAATTGTAACATTTATTTTAATATCAATTCGCTGATTCCAACCTCGCCCTCTTAATAATGTCTACGGGCCTGCTTCGTTAGGAGTCGAATTGGAATGAGGGAAAGGGAATGAGTGAAATCTGCGAAGAGTGATTGGAGGATTAACTAAGTAGTTTCGCGCGACGTAATGCTTTTTCCTTTTTTAGCAATTTGTAGTATCACTAAAATAGAGGAGATTGAAAAGTTTCGATAATTTCGAAATCCCATCAGTTCTATCACTTCGTTGAAATATTTCGAGTTCCACTTATCTTTGTATCTTAACACTATGCTTTGGGTAGGAATAATGGAACAACACTTGATAATTTCACGTACCTTTATTTTATTTAGGTACATAATATATACAAAAAAATATGGAACAAAGGGAAGGAAGAATTTATTCAAACATTTCAAGTTACGTTTACTCTTACATTCTATCAAAGTATTCCAAGTCCAAAATTCTTATATATTCATTTTGACAATCGCAGCCATCTGCTTAGTTCTCACCAATTACCAGGTTTCACCACGAGGGGGTTGCTGCGATCGGACACCCGTAGAGACGTAGATGTAATCAAAGATCCATCGATCTTTCTTTACATGAAATCCTTAGCCTAATAAACCAAAGAGATGAATGGAAGCAAAGTTCCATCGATCTCTTCGGTTTAGATATAGAAGCTAGGGAGCTGCCAAGCAATCACTCGATTAAAAGAAATTCAGCGAAGGAGGAAAGACGGGGGTAAGCATGAAATGAGTAGTCGATGGCGCAGTTTCTACCACCCTGCTGTCCGAGTCGAAAGGGAAAAGCGTCTGGCGTCCCCGAGGCGATTCCTGTTGCTCCGAGCAACCCGTCAGGAGCACACTAGGTGTGACCCGACTCAGGCGGACTAACACAGCGATTGGGTAATCGGACCGGGTGACTTACGCAGGCAATGTACCTTTCGGTACAACCCCTCCGCCCGAAACTTTTCCCTTTCGACAAGAACACCGAGGGACAACACTGATCCATCCATACCGATTCCCTGCTCAGTCACTTGCTTCCAAACACGGAAGCAGAGGTGACGTCTTCGTCAGAGATGGGCAGCTAGCAATCGAACAGGGAAGCTAATAATTCAGTGGCTACTTGGCAATTTTAAGTGCCTCTGGTCGGAAAATCGATTTTTTTATTACAATTTTCGAATGATTAACCTTTTAGGAATACGTGCTTAAAAGGATTTTTTGAAATTCGTAAAATTCTCGAAGTTATAGGCATTTGAATAGCGGCAAATGCATGGGTAAGTAACAACCGGCCACTCGGAACTCACGTAAAACTTTAAAGGCGTTTTTCTCGAAACAGTGTTCTTAAAACCGGTGGAATCTATATTTAAAAAAATTATTATCCGATTCGACTGAAACTTTTTTACTTTGAAGAATATACTTCTGGCTCATGGACAAACCAGTAAAATTTAAAAAAATTGAGATTTGTCATTATTGCCACGTATTAATTATAATGTTTAAACAGGTTTTAGCTGGACTTCGTGCAAATCAATACTTACAGGAATATTTGTGGGTAGAAAAATTTAGAAAAATAATTTGCTTCCTACAGACGATGATGTATGGAATTTTAATTATTTCCTGTTAGTAGTAGGGAGGAGGGGCTATACGGCTCCATTAATTATCACACCTCTGTTCGAACACATAAATAAATTCGCAGGAACTTTGTAAAAGGCTTTAAAGCACTAGATACCTAATATAGGATCTCACAAACCCGGGTCCAAAAATTGCATTCGTTGTTAGATTTATTCTATACTTCGTCTGTCGTATAAATATATTTAGAGAGCAAACATTTCAATATTTGATGGCCCGTATTTTTTAACAAATTAGAAGCCAGTAAAATGGCAACTTAAACACCTCCTAATTTCACATAAACTATATCATACTTGAATTTCATCCAAATTCTTGAAATAGAATACGAGAACCGAACATTTCGGCGTGGAATGACCCATATTCACAGAATTTTAGAATAGACTTTATAAGTAAATGTAATTTTAATTTCAGAGAAATGAAGACTTAAATTAAACGTCATTGGTTCAATCCTGATAAAAGCATTTGGCTGCATTTCGAAACGTATTCCTTTCAGCTGCATATGGAATGGCCTAGTATCGACGTGTGGAAGTGATTTACAGAAAGTTGAGTAAATGATTCGTGTGATGTAATGTAAATGTTTAAACGCAATAATCCATCGATAATCCGCAAGTGCATATTTCGATGGTACTGAAAATATATATCTTACGCAGATGCTGTGCAACACATTATTTACGCTTCATGGCGCCACCATCAATCTTAATTATTGAGTACACACGCGGTATTTATAGCGGATATTTGGCAAAATAATTCCTGACACTGCAGATAAATATTCCATCCGTTTCCGAAAAGCCAGCCTAACAATACCAACAAAAGCATTCATCTTCAGTATCGATATATCACTCCATACTGTCCTAGATCTTCAACGATCGTTATTCGTGTCCAAGAACTCACAACGAAGGAAAACGAGGCATCCGAAACACCGTTGAAAAGTACCTAACTAATAACTTTGTATGTCTGTATTTGCTTGTTAAATATATTCAACTCACCGTTTATTGATCAATAATACCAGTACATCGAACTTTAATGTCGAATGCCACGAAAAACACGGCTCTTACTGACTATTAAATATTATTCAAATTAGTCCATTGAGCATTCAAAGAATTTTTCAAATGTCCATTGTTCGATAAATACCTATGCGCGGACTGTGAAATTCCTGGATTATTTCCAATAGAATTGGTTGAAATGCTCGGGAAATTCGCGATGTTCACACGCCGCAGTGGAGCATTGCCAATGTCTTTGGAATTTATTTTAATGACATCTGGATGGATACTATTGTCCGTGGAATTACATTAACGTTGTACTTCTCAGGAAGGATTATTTGATTGGTGGAGATGTTGTCCTCGGCCAGTGGAACCAGTAAACTAGGTAATAATGAGACTAATAATTCGCCTGCGGAAGCCTCTCACGTTCTACGTAATTCACTGGCTCGAGTACAAATGGCTCTCGTAGCTTCTGGGCCGTTAATGTTAATATACAACGTGCAGCCACACGTGGAGCATCAGATTTCTAATTCTAATAAATCCCATATGGGGCGTGTCTACTTGGATTGCGTCCGTGGAACACCAATAAATGATCCTTATAATTCCTTAATGAACAGCCGGTACGTGGATATCGAGAAAAGTGAGAAACAGCTTTCAGTCGCAATGATAATTTATGAAAACGGCTTTCCATTCTGTTGCATTTTAACTTTCTCATCTTAGACTTTATCATTTCGATTTTATTATATTTCTATATTTTATTTTAATATTTTATTTTATATTTCTATATTTTCTGTGGAATAGTGGAATAGTTAAATATAAAGACCGAGTCTCTAGTATGTGAAGATTGCATAGAAAGTGGACAAGAAAGAAAGAGAAGAACTTATGTGTTTAGGTTTGCCAGTTCAACTCATCAATAAGACTTATCCATAAAGCAAATGGTGGTTGTGTGTCTTGCTTCTGTATCAACGAATATTTCACGACGAACGATTGTCTTACCATTTTATTTCGCTTCAATCTGATTTCTTTTTGCTTACCTGTTTTTCAAGCAGTAGTATAATAATGTTAAGATAATCCCATGTTTCCACTTCGAACGAGAAAAATGTTACAGGAGGAAAGAATATTGCACTGCCAGCATCGCAAATTCCTTTTAACTCTGACATGATTGATGTTCCATTAGACTTAAATAAATCTTTATTGATATATTACTGACAGGAAGCATGTCAGTTTAATGAGTACTATCAACCACATAAATTATAAATTCTTCTTTTCCTCTAAATAGAATTAATCCTTCTGTAATGAATATTTTCTAACTAAAACTTATTCTGTGAATTTTTAAAATTCATATTTATCCTTACATCTCATTTTAGATATCACTTCTTCTGGGTTTATTACAGAGCATCCACGAATGCTGAGTCCATTTGTATGACGTGACGGTAAGTGTTACTACGAATACGTCAGAACGATAAAATGGTATCGATTACTTCTGTGACCTTATTATGCATGCATACAATTGACAGTCCGAAGGGACGATATTATCCCACGAATTTCTGGTCCTCGTTGTAGCAGCACACCTTGCATGCAATTCACTACGTCCTACCACGAAGTCGTAGTGCGAAGTTCTCTTGATTGCACGTGCAAGTGTGTTACACTCCATGCCTGTGTTCGACCTTGTTTGTTAGGAGTTCCATCTTTCTTCAATTTATGACGAATGACGTTTCCATCCATCCACCCTTCACTTTACATCTGTAGATACAGTGTACTTCTAGTCATGCTCTACCCCATTTGCTTTGAAAGCACAATGGTGTTTAATAGTGAAGTGCATGCAGTGTTCAAAATGTTTGTAGGTTTACTTTTATAAATGATTATTTGAAATTCATGAAAAGGTACATTAGGTATTATTTTAAAGAATCAACTTTAATTTAGTATCCAAGTTCATATTACATTCGAATCTTTTAGAAATATTGATTAATTCTTATTCTACAAGATGTAGGGCACAAGATTACCAAGAAATCTTTGTTTCTTCTGTCTCTGCAAAGTATTCAGAATTTTTTAGAAAAAGATTGTTGAGTGAGAGGTACAATTATGTTCAACAGACTGAAAGGAACTTCTATGACATATTTCTTCAGATCTGATACTTGGTATTTGTCTGAACAGAGCTACATATTTTCTGCACATACGTTTTAACGCAATCTTCATGTTCGTGTAAATTCAGGGAAACCTGATAATTCTAATCAGGGTGATTCAAAACAGCGTAAATGAGATGGAGCTCGGCCAGGCCCGTGGAAAATTTTAATGGTACACCCTTTAATGAAGCACTATTAAGAAATCATTCATCGTCAATTATTAATTACATCTGAAACTTAAAACCTGCCAGTGGAAAGGTGCGAATCCACGATGAGATTTTATATGAGACTTTTCTATCGTGAGGCAAAAATCTCAACAACAACTAAATATATATAATGGACATAGTCACGAGGGATGAGATTTTTGAAAATATATCATGAAACTTTTCTCATAAGAGTACTAATTTCATGAAACTAATGACAAAATAATTAAATAATAATAAAATAATTGTCACGTGAGATTAAAGTCTCCTGCGAGATACGATATTTTTGTTTCATACACCGGTATCGCATTCCTCTGAAATGAGTCAGGAAACAATATTCGGTATGAAGCTGAAACTCTTGGTAAAGTCGACAAACAATATTGAACTCCTTTGTTTTAAATCCAGGTCGTGGACGAGGGGGCTGACGAAACAAGTGGCTAACAAATTATCGAAATTACTGTCTGTATTAGTCGCTTAGGCCCTTTCATTCGAATTCTGCGGACGCCAGCAGATCGCATAATTCCGCAGAGCGATTGAAATTAAAGAGGGGAATCCCAACCGGCATATTCTTCGGAGGGATGGGAGACGTCTTCCTTGATTTACGTGTGTCCATTAAGGATCCTAGCTAGACAGAGCGCACTTAAAATTAGTAGTAGCGAGAAGCTCTGGGTTCTCGTACAACAGAGATACTTTATCGAGTATTGAAATGTAGCTCGTTAATCATAAAGAAGGATTACAAGCCACAGTCTGTGTATTTTTCAGACTGATTAAGAGAACGACTATAAACGTTCTAACACACTTAAGTAGTTATAGTTTAACGAGCTTTATCCAATTAATTTGAGGTAAATAGCTACCTCGATATTATAGAATTGTACTCATTTGAATTAAATGCATGAGATAATTTTATTGGTCGAGAATTTTAATACGAAGTTTTTAAATGAAATAGATACACACAGTGTACCCTATACTTTATGATATAGTGGCATAGTTTTTAGTCTGAGGAAGAGTAAAGTAATTTGTAGGAAAATATTAATTCCCAGTTGGTAAATTTATTCCACGCGTAACTTAGATATCGTTTGAACCTACATCGTCTAACATTCTCCCTAACTTAAATTTAACTCCATTGACCCAGGTAAATTATGAAGCTTGCGACCCAACCTACTCAACCTCAATAGCACGACATCGACTACTTGAGCGGAGTATAACGTACCTAACCAGTGAAGCCTGTTTAGCTCAGACTTAAGCTACCTAATTCAGATCTAACTACTTTAATATGCCTTTCTAGTCTATCTGTTACAATATCCTTGTTCCCATCCAACCTACTTAACTCTGATTTAAGCGGTTGTGCCTAAGTAGTCAGGCGGCCGAAAAGAGGGGAATGTCAGTGAATTTTTTTGATAAAGAGGAAGTATATATTTTTACAAAACTTTTTGCACTTAAAACAGCAACATTGTAAGAATATTTGGAAATTTTTTTGTAGAAAAATATTTCTTAAAAACCTATTAATTTTCGTATTTGTTGTGTTCATATATTACTATAAATATAACAGTTTATAGTTTAACGTCCATAGATTTCTATAAAATAAAAGTTTTCAAAAATGTGCACAATTTTTTTTTTAAAAAATATAGTTCCTTAGGTGGACCTTATTACCCGCACTTACCTTATAGTCAGCGTGCAGTAGGAGCGTGTACAGATGAACAGCAGAATATATAATAATTACAACCGTAAAGCTTTTATCCAAAGAAACAGCGTGACTGATTACCAAACATAAATCAAGTTCAGTGGAGCGAAAAACCGTGACACTCTACAACAGATAATCTACGCGGACAACGCGCTCTGCAAAGCCGATATGCAAATAAACGAAAGTTGTTAGCGAAAGATTAATCGAAACACACCACTTTCATCCTATGCCGCTCCTATCTGTGCTATTTCATCCCGGAAAGCAGCGCAAGACACGATTCAATAGGATCGTGTTTGCGGAACTGTACCTAACAAGCAAACTCATATCGAGCCTCGTACAATAAATAAATAAAGCTTGCTCTATCCTGCACGTTCCATTTTATCGGCCGCCTTTATTTGCACACCGAAACGAACGAACTATATGGATTTATAATCATCTTCTCGCACGTTCCTCGAGCCGGCTGCATTTTCATCTGCAGATTCCAATTGTGCATGGGCAAATAACGCGTGTCCCTTCGCGTACCTGCTGAAACTCACTTACGCGATCAAGCTAACAGATCGTAAATATAAATTCCACCAGCCGCGGGAGCATTGTCAACGGAACGTGACGGAGGAAAAAAGCAACGTCACGCGCCCTCCCCGCTAATTTTTCGCGCGTATTTCTCGCGGCTTGATTCGATTCGACAGCATCGCAAACAACAGGCCTGGGAATCGACGTTGACAATTCCCGCTGCAACGTTTCCACGCGACAAGATTTGCACAAGATTTGTAGAAGCAACAAAATATGACACACCTGGAGCACTTTGACTACTTCTCTGTTAATAAACAAGGTCTGTTTTTTTGTCACCGTTAGCATTTTAGTACAGGAGCGGATGTAGATTGGTTTAGTCATTTTTCCTTGAATTTTCGAGCTTTTAAATTTGCTTTTAAAATATATATTAGATAGGGATTTTTAGCTTTAATTTCTGTGACAAAGGATGTGTGGAATGTGTTAGCTATAGGAGTTTATTAAACAAAAAGAAAGTGGTGCGTAAGAAATTTTGTATAATGAGTTCGTAGATTGATTTGCGCTATTGTTTTGCATACTTTTTATTTGCGTCGTAGAAAGGATTAATTCTATTGAAGAAACGAAGAATTCTCTGAAGTCTTGAAAATGGCACGAGTTGAAACGTATTTGAGTTTGCATCGCGTCCTTTGGCCCATGGACAGTTTGTTTGACGCAATTTTCGTTAAAATGAATATTTATGAAATTATCGGGGATGGCGGCAATTAGGTGGGCTCGATAGTGTGTTCAATTGCCTCGATGCGACGCAGTTTCAAAAATGATATATTGAAATAAAACAGCGCGCATAGAGAGGCAGGGGCGGGGGCCAGATTTCATTCCCTCGCTGTATCGATGCATTCTCGAAAAATGGAAACGTGAATTACCCTTTGTCTTTGCCCGTGATATTGGTCAATCCATTCTGTTAGCTGTCAAACGAGAGATTGAAAAATATTTTGTTTCTCTGTGACGAAACATGCGTTCTTGTTCAAGATGCGTTGCCCCCACCTCCCTTTATTCTCCACCATTTATGTGGATTATTAATATTTCATCAATTTCAGTTTTAAACTTTGACGTGATTTATATCCAAGAATACCATGAGAGTACCTCTGATCAATATTATTTAAACGAACAAGTTAAACCACTAATAATCAGGTTCTGGGGCTACTATAGTATAGATGGTAGAAAAAAAACTTTTTTTTGCGTTATATCCTAGTTTGTAGTATGACAAATATTTCTGCAAAGCGACTTTTTGAAATTCCAAATATTAGCAGAGTACGGCACTATTGTATGTTAAAACTTTAAACGCGTTTTTCTCGAAATAGGATTTTTCAAAACGGGCGTTTGCATGACTTACTGTTATGCACTTATTATCATAACCATTCCTACTTATCAGTTCCATCCATAGAACACGGTGATGAAGCTTATACAGGTATTTAAAAAACACTCTGTTCTCCAAAGCTTTACTACAACTTAAACTAAGTAGTGAAACTCTGAAAAAAGTCCTTCGCTGACCCAATAATTATCGATAAGAATAAGAGCCTTTTCACGCAAGACAATTCCTGGAGGATTCCCCTCTGGAGGCGTTGGGTTGTCTTTTGAAGATTTCCCCGCGTTAAAAAAAAGTTAATTATGTTTATAAATTTTTTTTAACGTGGGGAAATTTTCAAAAGTCACCCCCGTGTGGGATTTTTACCTACGAAAACCCCACGACCACCATGAAATATCTAATAATTTACATGTAAATATCTCTATTATTAATTCCTATTGGATTCAACGCATGGACACCTATTTACTAATTTTCGACATAGATCCATCGTGCCAAGGTTCATCAAAATCGATGTCCACCACATCCTGTCATCCCCTTGTTATCTACCCCACCACTGTAATTTTCCACACATTGCCAAGTCATCTATCCCCTCAATTTTTTCAAACAAAACCTGCGCCGTCTCTTTAAAGTGGGCAATCACCGAGCCACAAAGGTGTCCCGTGTGAAAACGGCCGGAGCATCCACGTGTCCTCGGTAGCCCGGCTCGAAAATCGATAACTTGCCCACGGCACGTCAAAATAAATACTTTCCCACCGTGGAAACGTACCGTGGACGCTGTCCGTGAAATTGATCGAGGACATTAAAAAGTACACGGGAGACAGATCGAGCTAGCTAGGCTGCTCCGACGTTGACTCCATAGGTCCGCGTGACGAGAACGGAAGACCCGTCGCGCCTTATGGCGTAATCCAAAAGTAACATAACGATCAGTCTTTTCCGCGAGAACCCGACGAGTTGGCTGCAACCTGCGGGCCAGCGCGCGCACACACACACACACACACAAACACACAAGGGAGGATTAGTGGAAGGAGAAAGGCGTACAGAAAGGCCGTTCGTGCAAATCCAAGAAGCTACCGGAACAAACACGTCCCTCCTCTCCTTTTCCCTCGCTCCTTTCCTCTTTCCGAGCCATCGTCCGCGCTGTACGCCGTGCAGAACCAGCCAGTGGATCCCCGACAGTATTTCAGTGAAGTATCTAAGAAGTGAAATGAAATGTAGAGGGCTGGAGGCGTGACTCGAACTCGTATGAGTCGCGCCAGATGTTACAATATTTACTGCGAGAAGAGTTCTCTTCCTATACACCCCTCGATGGCCCCTCTATGTTTTCACCTGGATGCTTCTGACGTGTGTGCACACGTACCCGCCCCGCGTACGTGCGCGCCTATCACACGTACGGCGATATTAATGTCCCCTAATGACAGCTAAGAATAGGCGGGGGTGTCGGCGTCGACGGGCAGGCAGGATCGATTCTTTTCGCGATCAAAGGTGAATACGGATGAAACGACTTGGTTGTAGTTGCAGTGCCCCTGAAGCAGCATCACTGGCTACGTAGGACTCCAATTACTCCTTAGAAACTGTAACAGAGTGACGTTAATTACTTCGATCATGGACACACTTTCGAGTGCGCCGCTCGGTAACAGCTACCGATGCGCGAACGGAAGAACAAAGTTCTATTAACACTTCGGGTAATTGTTTCTATAGACGTCCATCGTCGCTCCGTTATTGAGTGCTGCTTCATTCCAAGCACTTTCAAGGAGGGAATTTTTTTCGATGACTGTTTTCGCGTCGGCTGTTATTAATAGGGCAATTGAAGTCGAGTTACGGGTAATGGTTTGTGGGAGTGTCTCGTCCTTTCGGACCTCCTTTGGTCTGCTTCGGCTGTTTGTAACAGAAGAGATAATTTCGTGTGTAGGTATGTTACGCTAGTTTCAAGCCTGTAATTTATCAGAGAAGTTTTGTTTGATTTGTATCGAGGAAACCCTTGGTCAATTACATTTAAGAATCTACGATGTAGGCAGTGGTAGTGTATTACTGCTTCTGAGGATCAATATTAAGAACTGCATTGATTAGCAAAATGATCGTAGCTTAAACAATCTTCTCTTTTTCACAATTAAAAAGCTGTCCAGCTTATAAACATGTGGGTACTTATATATTTGCGATTTCATTCAAAATAATTCCTGTAATTATACAGATGAGTAGATTGTAGGTGTTTATGGAAATATAATATTTATTACTATAATTACGACTTTCTTATTGTAAGAAAATCGAATATACTATATAATGGCCTCTACTATACTCGAGTTAAGTAAGTTCTATATATGCATAAATTACCCAAAAAATTCTATTTTGTCATTATTAATTCACAGAAATTCAGACATTGGGTAAATGAATACTACCCAAAAGAAGACCACCAAAACGGAAAATAACAGACTTTTCCGATGCAGTAGCGGCAAAAAATTGCTCAGAAATCATTGAAATCGACTAGGTGGACCCGCATCTGTATAATTACCCAATCCCCAATAACCCATCGACATCTGCACAGCCCCGCCAAACTAAAGCATTCAGACCAGCGACGAGTTAGAAAACGATTCCATTTCTCTTGGACTTTCGCCGACAGCGATATCCGTCCTCGACGTCGGCCTGCCAGGCAGACGTGCTTGAAAACGCCTCGCCTCTGAAAATTTCCACCCGTCGGACGATCCGAAGCTGGAATTCCCTCCAGCAGCCATGTTGCGGCGGCGCCGGCGGTGAAACGTCTACGCGATGTTAATCAGACGAGGGAGGGAAGAAAATTGCACAAAACACCGTGCTATCATCCGCGGTGATCGGAGCTGATCGAATCTTTCTGACGCGCGAAACTAGGTTAATTGACTAGTATAGATCGAAGGAGGGTGCACTCCCGTGGGACCTCCTCTTCCGCCCCGGTACGGTCACCCTCTTCCATTTCACACATCGTCCCGGATAACGCGACGTCGCATTAATGTGTAATTGGTGGCGAGCTGGCAAGGTGACACGATACCAGACCGCCAAGAGGGAGGCCAGCCATGTGATGTAGTGGCGGCAGGCCTGCCGCCAGCATAGACATTTTACCCGTGGAAGACGCATGGTCCTTGCTAATATGACGTGTGAAATATGGCGCGACGCGTGTTCGAAGGTGCGAGAAGAGGCGGCTAGGCGAGCAACAGGGATAGAATCGCGTGGTGCAGCTGAAGGGTGGAAGGAAGAGATGGCGAAACGAAGGAACTCGAGAAGAAGACGCAGCCCAGAGGGGTTAGGCTCGAACACATCGATGAAGGAAGCAACGCCAGGCACGGGTCCTTCCTGACGCCTACTTTCGTTCCACTTGGTCGTCACGTGATGGGAGAAGAGTGACGTTGACCTAGTCCTCCGTTCGATATTATGATGATGAAGGCGCTGATGAAGGGACTGTCGGTGTATAAATTATATTACCGGGAGCATTACAGGGTGGCAGGTATTCGTTCCTTTATAGCTTTTCTCTGCTCTTTATGTATCTGACGATGGCGAAGTTCCTCCGAGAGCTAATTTACTTCGCTAATAAAAAGAAAGGAGCCCTGGAAGCCCTGGGATCGAGGAGGAAAATCTACAATCATCTGAGCGACAAATGTGTTTACCGAATATTTTTCTTCGCGCAGGAACGGCAATTAATTACGTACGTATCAGTCGCTCAATTCTGCTTGTCACTCCATTCGCGGGCATTGCCGTTGCTGATAATGATGATTAAATGGTATAACGACTGGCGGTACGTACTTAATTGTCAGAATATCGCGTGGTTTTATGATTCATTACCCAAAACATGCAGCGTGGATATCGCTGCCGCGCTCACCGTAATTGAAAAAATTGGGTTTATCGCCGAGAGAATTTGGTATACTTTCAAAAGCACTTCTATCAAGTTTATCAACACGTCCCAATTAAAAACTTATATCAGTGTGAAAGGAAAAGTTTCACAGCGGGTGACCGTACTTAATATCGCCACCTGCTATATCTTGCAAAGTAAGCACTAACATTTATCGGTTATGCAATGGGTTAGTACCTAAACATGTGTAGGAAGGCGTATTGTAATTGCAGCATCGTGTGTTCATCAATTACAGAAAGGGAATTATTTTAGAGAATCTTAATAGTGTAAAAATTTACTGGACTGTAACAATTTTACAACACATTCGGAGAAGGTAATTGTGAATGCAAGAATACCTACTGTTTAATTAATGATACACCTATATAAGACTGAAAGCGATTCAAATATATTTCGTAATAATAATAGCGTTTTCCTTTAAGGGGAACACCACTGTGACGGCCAGAAAAGTAAGCCCTTTTTAAGAACTTTTTCAGGAATAATTTACAGTTTTCATAGAAATCTACATTTTTAAATTTCTATATTTTTTCTAATAAAAATAAAATCAAATATGGATAAAAATACGTTTATAGAGAAATAAATAATAAAACCATATGACTTTAAATACTCACGTATACATGAATTAATCAATATTTCTTGAGTAGGTAATATTAGGTGGTACACTTTTTCCAGGACCGTCTTACGTTTTTTAATTCCCAATTAAAATATCAATCATTATTCAATTGACAGTGATTTAACAATATTAGATAGAATCACCCTACATAATGCTACCTGAAAGAAGCTTACAAAATAGCACTTCCACATACACCTGCACATACAGAAATCCCTTAGTCTACCCAAAACACATAGGAATACAATTTTCCCTCCCCTCACGTTCTAAACTTCTTTCTAACCGCACGGAAAACCCGGCAGCAAAGAGCTGCCGCAAGAAAACTATCTCCCCTTACTTGAACCGTGACAGAAATCGCAATCTCCGTGCAACTACAGGGAACCCAAGAGAATCTATGAACAAACGCGGGAATAATCCGACCGCGAAGGAGGGGTGGCAGCGATTTTATTCACACCCGGGACGCGGATTCTTGCGATTCTTCGACGGGACGACAAACTCTATTTCTCTGCGTTTCCCTGTACACGAGGGCCAGGCCCATCCGGATTACGGTGCGCGAGGATCCGGTCGGGGCGCGGGAAGCCGGCGTCAAAGCGGGGAGGACTCGGTTATACCAGAAGCAGCGCGTGCACCCTGCACGCCCGCCGATTTATTCGAAAATCCGTGGAAAGTGGCACGTTTCACCCGTTGCGAGACGTCCCGGCAACCCCCTCGCCGGCCCGCCGTGCCAGTTCCGCCACCGGGTCTCACCTTCTTTTCCCTCGCCGGCACCTCGGTCCTTCGGCTTCCTTGCCTGCCTAACGCGTTCCTAGCACCCCCGCCCCCGCCCCCTCCCCTGTCCCGATTTAGGTATTCCCGTAGTAGAGGCTGCCGTAGCCTCGAAGCCAGTTTAGCGTCCTCTCGCGCGCCCCTATCTGATTTCAATGTGGTTCGGTTACGTGCTTCAAATCAAAAACACGAACGTTATTTCTGCACGTGGTCTCCACTTTTCTCGCCTCTCCACCCTCGGCCCCGCGACACCGCCACCCGCCCGCTTGTCCCCGTCGAAACCGCCCGCCCCAGCCGCGCGATCACTCCTCGCTCTCCCCCGTCGACCTTGTCGCGCGTTCTCGCTCCCGTTTCCCGCCGACGTTTCCGCTTTTTCGCGCCTCCTGCCAACGTACGCGGCGAGGAACAGCCCCAGCCGGTCTCACCCACACGGGCGAGCCGCCTTATAAACTTTTATTTTCGTGAACGCCGAGAGGGGGACAAGAACAGAGGCGCCGGGGATAGGTGAGAGTCCCGGGGTTCAGGGCGAGCGGGGGGTGTGCAGGACCAAAGGATTCGAGCGGGACGGAGCGTATGTTCTGTCAAGCTGTCGCTGAGAGGCAGCTCGCCTGCCAACTTATGGGACACGTACAATGCCAGCCAAGAATATTGCAGCTCCTGTCGCCCTTCTTACCACCTCCCGTCCCGCGCTCCTTTTTCGCCCGCCTTCATCCAGCGGGCGTCTCGTATCCGCGGCGGTATCTACGCGGCGCGAGGCGTCGCGTTCGAGAGGACTGCTCCCCCGTCGGATATTGAAATGTATTTAGCAAAAAAGAAGGGCGTAAGTGCTTGGCACGGACAACCGTTTCGTAGGGCGACAGTCCTCGCGAAGCCCGGCTAACTTTTCGCACGTCGAACAAGCTGCTGTCGCCTACGGTGTAGGGAAACGTATGACGGCGCGGCGACACGGTTTCAACGGGAGATGAAAATTCGAGGGTCTCCGGGTAGCGCGATCCTCGCCCAGCGCGAGAGTCCCACACGCAATTTTAAAATAAATCGCGGGGTGTATGCTTCCTGTGTGCTAGGCTGACGCTTGCTCATCCTACCCACTCCCTAGAGGCAGATCCTTGCGTTACGTCGAATCAACAGGAGGATGCTGACGTTTTAAGGGAACTCGTTGCGGTTGGAATAGTAATTGGAAAGTTTTTTTAATAGTGGCACCTACTCAAATTTTTTCCGTTCTTTTCAACAGAAAAAGGTTAGGTACGGTTGATTCCATTTCGAGTTCTCGCGATGGAATTGTGATAATGACTTTGTGACATCGTTACTTAGCCAACCATTGAATTATCCTGAAAATTTTCCAAATCGGCTTTCGCGAAAACGAAGTCACTCACGAGGAGTTTCATTCTGGAAGAAGGATCGTCTTCTACTGGATTGGATTTCATGTTACAAGAACTCTTTTATATCTTCGCGTCGTATCAGCTCGACAAAAGATATCTGGTAGGAGTTCCGTGCGTCGTACGCGAAGAATCGGTGGCTAAGTTTCCGTTGGTAAGTTAAATCCCCGGGAGTTGAGCCTTCTGTTGTCGTCGTCGACGTTCCGACAGAAAAAGCGGCTTGACGACGAGAATCCGTGACAAACGATCGCCTTACTTCCTGCCTCCTCTTCACGGATTCTTGTGCATAAAGATTCATATCAATTTCAAAACGTTTGTAATCGATTCGTGCAGCAACCGCCATCGTGATTTCTGATTATTTTTCGTTCTATCTTGTTGGAAATCTAATTTTTGATCAATTACTTAATCATCGATTATAAATGAAGTATTTAATTCTTATGAGCTTTGCTGAAAGCTAATTATGACCGAATAAAGAAATACTAGATGCTGGAAAATAAAAATTACAGCGCTGTTTGCATTTCTGTCCATAAGTCACCTGAGTTGCTTGACTTGAGTGAAATGATTATATGGATACAAGTTTCTCAAGTATTTATATCATAATGTAAATCATTTCGTACTGTAAAATTGACCTTCAATTCAACCTTATTAATTGTAAGTGTCCGGTGCCTTATGGACGGGAGTGTAAGTCTAGACCGATGTCGACTTTGACCACCAGTATCCTTAATCCCGCAGCTTACATTTATTTCAACCATGAAGTGGACATTGGGCATGCACACGAGTTTGCACTCTGGAAAGTAAATTCCACGATGGATACAGCAAGTGGAATGGATAAGCAGCTGTAGACATCCTCAGCCTTTCGTTCGTTCCTTTTAATCCGCAGATTTAGATCTCGGTAGCTAAGCGTGCGAAATGGTGTACACGGAACCGAACCACCTTCTAAGGCCTCGTCGAGCTTTCAGGATTCGTGGGATTGAGTGACGTACAGCAGTGCGTGATTTAAGTGCACGGAGTAAAAGAGGAACAGTGTGAATTCTTTAGACATGGTTTAGTTTGGAACGTCATTGAAATATTTTAATCCCAATGAATTATGTAATTGAAAAAAATACGTTGTTGCAGTTTTGGAATAAGTTGGTGCTAATTCAACACTTTAAAGTGAATTACGTACTTTGAAAATCTGAATATAAATCACTCAGTTGTAAGTTAAAAAGTCTCAAGTTAAAAACTTTAGCAAGTAAAGAAACCGCATAATGTTGCAATAATTACACAAAATGCAAAAGCATATCATGATATAAATTTAATTAACATTACTCCAATGTATTCTTTAGTTCAAGTTTCTCATGTAATCTAAGTTAAATGTTCCTCATACGTGATTCGAAGAAAGAAAGTACGACTATTGTCGCAAAAACGTACTTACATCACTGCCACTAACAATTTGTCATACACAATCAATAATTACGATTACAGAATACACCTCCGCTTGTCCAGAAAAATACATCGAATCGCCTATTCGTTGTACCTACCTGTTCCTCGAATTCATAGAAAAATATTTCGCCAGCGTAAACAAGCAATTAGCAGAATGCTACGGAATAAAGTACACTGGGACCATAGCTGTATCATGATAGTATTGGTGTCTCTGGATACAGAAGTGCGCCAGGGGATCGTGCAGAGTAAACTCGATTGTACCTTGTTTGTACGCGCACCAGACTGAAGATGGAAAATCCGATGAGGTTATCGAGCCTATTACCTGGTAGCAATCATTCTTAAAATAAGGTTAATAGCAGACATGTTGTAACCCCAGGCACGTAGTGAAAAGAGAAACAAAGAGGAAATGTGGAAAATACCTATGAGATAATTCGAAGTGATTACAGTACTTATTCTGAGTCTTATTTTACGACGTGCGGATTAACATATTAGATTGTACCAAATTTTAGATGCTGTTTTGAAATACCGAGGATAATTTGATGGCGAGCACTGTTTTAAATGGCAATACAATAATAGGATAATCGATCCGAGTCTAGTAAATGAGATGTGAGATTGAAATAGTGAAGAGATTTCTGTACACTGCTTGCGATTTGTCATAATAATAGAAACAATTATTTAAAAATAATAAAACCGTTAAAACCTTCCTCTGGTCAAGCCGAACAATATGGTGTAACACACTTGTGAGTGCAGTTTATATTTACCGAGAAAACGCATTTTAAGTATAGAACTTCAATTTTATATAATAGTATAAATTGGTGAAACTTAGAAGTTTTAAACAAGATTGTTAATAAATTTGTGAATAATTCGAAGGTTACTATTAATCGTGGCAAATGTTACTCGAAACAATTTTTAAAATACTGCACGTTTGAGAGTAACAGGGATAATGAGGCTCAGTCTGACCATACACGATTTCTACTACTTCCTGTTCCTCTCTGCACTGTGTTCTTGCAGTCTTGTTAAAAATTGCCTTCTTATGACAAATTGCTTTGATACATCATGAAACTAAAGAAAACAGAGATGTCCTCTATTAGAATTTATATTACTTTTTATTAATATTAGATGAAAATGGCCTTAAATATTATGGAAAACCAGGCATACCTTCATTTTTAGTAGTTGGTTGATTTTTAGATTTTTTTATACGTATGATTCTCTAATTCTTTCAAGTAATATATCAAGTTTTGTACAAATGAAAATTAAATGGAAAAATTTAATTAAATCTGTATACAAAGTGTGGATAATTTTCTTGAACGAGAGTACAATGACTGAAATAAAATTATTAAAATTTTAAGTTTTATAAAGTTATACATATATATTGCTATTTACACGCTTAAGCTTAAATATTTCAGACGACAGTGAAGAAATTATACTATATTCTATTATAAGTATTTCTTTTCACCTCAGCAAATACAGTTATTTTTCGAAAAAAGTGAATAATGCAACACAATGAATTCAACATTTTTCATCACATTCTTCCTGAATTCTACACAACCCAAATTTTACTGAACAACCCATGCGTGTTTTGCGCCAGCATGCATTTGAAGTGGCTTGATAAATTGAGTGGAAATTGATTAGAAAAAAAAAAGTAAAATGAAACTGCTGGTAAATTTCTGTGGCTTTACGGAATTGTTGTTCAACTACGCACGTTATATATGAAACAATTTTCGAAATAATGCACACGATGCGACAAGATATAGGAGGGTATGATATAACTAATCTGTGCAACCAGAGGACGCGAAAGAAGCAAAGGAGGTGTGGATTGTCTATGGTCAGACGCGCTGTGCACCCCAATATCACCAGAAATATGTGTGGCCATAACTTTTCAGGCGTGTATTATTTTCAAAATTGTTTCGAGCAAAACTTGTCCACATTGGTGGGAACTTTAGAATTATATACCAATTTTGCAGCAATTCAATTTAACATCCCCATCGTACATCCTTATTTATTTCTTTACGTACAACTCAGTCTTCCTTTCTATCTGATTTAAAGTACATCTTCAAAATGCGAAGCTTGACACGACGTTATGACAATTCCACTTTATTATAAAATTAGTAAAACCCACTATCAATACATTTAAATATACTGTGTATCACATTTCAATAAATTTGGTTCAATTTTATTTAAACCACCACGGAATGAATCTTATCACAGAGTTAACAGACTTCCCCCTTCTACAACAATTAAGAATGTTATTAACTAAACATGTGACAGTGGTGGTACGGCAAGATTACTCTTTCATCGATCTCTAACTACTACGCTTATCCTATTAGGGTCACCGCCCTCTCGTATTACCATCATCGTGACCAAAAATTAAAGGGTTGATAATAGAGAACAGTGACCAGGAGGGTGTGAAGTTGCTAATAAATTGAAGGGCATTGCACAGCTCCAAAAAAATAATAGAAAAATAGACCTTGCTGGATCCTCCAGCAAGTGATCATAGGGGTGACAACCTCTCACCCTACAATTAAATAATCACAAATTATCAGGCTAACTTTCAATTGAACACGTCATGGGTTGTTCGGTATGTCTGCTGCCATCTTTTAGGGGGTTGCGCGCAGTCGGTAACAGCAACCGACATGCACTGACCATTCACGCTTCGGGGATGTCTTTGCAGTAAGATTTCAGATATCTCCAGTCGAAAGCCAGCACCCGGCCGATATTACAGGGACCTTGCTCGCCTTCTCTATAACACCGACGATCTCCAAGCCACAGGATAGTGTTATCAGGACATTTCCTGGCGAGCTGTAGGTAGACTACTTGCTCGGGAAAGTAGATAACGTCCGATTTGAGGAATCTGTTTGTACCAGTCGAAGGATAGGCAAGAACACACAGAGTGCACAAGCTGAATATCGTTATCGTTGTCGTACGACGCATCCTTGTTTCCAATCCTCGGTTAGGGATGCAGTTCTGTAGTCGACTGGTCCTAGAAGCAGAGTTATCAACCGTTAAATGCATCCACCTTGACGTGAACGAAAAATGTGATAGGCAATGCCTTCAATACCACTCTTATTAGATTATTTTTATAAATGTCTCTTTCAGCGGACACTAGTTGAAGGAGGCAAGAATAGCTTTGGAATGCAAAAAGTGTCACATTATAGGGACTATTTCATAGTTGTATTACCCAGTACTTAGTTACTAGTACATTATGGTTCCCAAGTTGGAATGGAATAATGGAAAGATTTCTAAAACTGCGCTTGTCAATAATCTAAAATGGTAATCTGGTATGCAAACATAGTCCGAGTTTCATGAGCACCTATATACTTGTAGGACATTTATAATACGTTCCTATCACGTCAATTGCCATCATCAGAGTAAACTTATACAAACAGAAATACAATTATCAAGGTTATCAGTAGCCACAAGTAATTTAGGAGTTCCTGATTACACTCTACTCCACACTATTGAACGTGCAAGATTACACGCTCCAGCAGTCCTCAAAATGGTTCCTCAAAATAATTTCCCTCCCCCCAGCATTGAAACGCAAATTCTGTGTACATAGATTCCCGGCGAGTTTTCCTGTCAGACGGGTGAACACCGTGTACGTTCGAATAGCCTGAAGCGATACTAATGAACGTTTTAATAAAACCAAGCATGAGTCCGCGTGTGTCGTAATGGCGTTGCTGGTTGGAGCGCTGTAATTCCTAAGACTATTTACGATTTCACAGTTCGTTCGTCGCCAGTCTCGATCCCCACATTTACAGCAGACGTGGCACCCAAGGTCCCGTGGTATCAGAGACACATTAATTTACCGCAAACGTCTCCCCTTGCTGCACGAATGCGTTATATTTGAACCGATGTTCCGAATTGTAAAACATTCCGGCGCAAAGCACGGATAGGTGAGCCGCGGAGCAAGATTTAATCCTCGGTAAGTTAACAGAGGACACTTTGAACTAAGCAACATTGGCTTTCGCGCTTTATAGGTCGCCATAAAAATTTACGTCCACCGCCTGGGGACGGGGGAACGGATCCCCAGTTAAAGTCAGACTTTACAGCGGTTTTTCAAACTCTGCCGGCTACCGAGAGCCTGGGGCAACGCGCACCATTTTTATCGACGATACACCGGAAACGGAACGGGCATGGTGCCTCGAATTGACACACGACGACTCCACTGAATGCTGTTCGTGCGCCGTTGCATGGGTCTGGCTTTGTCTCGGATGGAAAATTAAATTCAAACTTTCCGCGGGGGCTAACCGCCTCGTCGCCTCCGCCCCTCTCCCCTGTGCGAAAATTTCGCGAAACGCGATAGCGAAGAAACAAACACGTTCCCTCGTGCACGCTGCTTCTCGAGACCTCGATTTAATCTCTTTCCTTCCTCCTTCTCGCCTTCCTCCAGGCAAGTTTACTGCGTCAGAGAAGTTCGTTCATTTGTGCACAGGGCCAAGAAATATTTACGTGTTGGTTACCGAGAGGGAAAGACTCTTTAGACTAGTACAGCTTCTGTGTCCCACACGTAGATCTTCAAAGGGGTGTGTATGTAAGATTCAACTGTTTAAAAAAATTAGTTTTTGGGGGATTGCTTTTTCTTACAGTGTGAAGTCGTCGGAAGATATTTCTGAGATATTAGGTTGAAATGGGTGATGTTTTATTTATTTATTTTATTTTATTTTTCGTCTGTATTACATTAATTTGGTTACATCGGATGGTGAAAAGTCGAAGCCCAGCTATACCTAATGATATTATGCATAATCTGTGTATAAAGTGTCAGAGCAGAGTTGGACATTAACTAGATAAAAAATTATTTAAATAACTGATCAAATAAAAGATACTTTAAATAGATTAGTTGACGAATAAAGTTACTTTAACTTTAACTTTAACTTATACTTTAATTTTATTCGACATATGTATTTTTATTAAAATAAAATTTTTGCCCATCTCTGAGCATGACATTAGAAAAAAAAAGATAGAAGAAAACTAAGCTAAAACTAAACTTAAGCTAATCTAAACTAAAGTGAACTGAAACTAATACTAATAATAGGGGAGTAAAATACAAATAAAAGACTGGTAAAATACAGTGGGAACGGTGTACCTGGTTCCATCGCGCGGGGTAACTCGTAATAATTCCAAGAGTAAGTTTTCAACTTTCGTGGACGATACAATGACCGAGACTTCAAGAAGATAGAGCACGCCGGGAGCTTTTACATTATCATCGTTCCTTGCCTCCCGCTGCCAGACAATTTATTGCGTGTAGATAGCAATTAATCGTAACTCTTGTAGGAGATGGGAATTCGCTCGAGGACAATTCTTCTCGGTCTTTTTTCCACAGAATTTCCAGCGACGAAAGCCACGCGAAGGACGGTCATTATAATACGCGTAACGGCTCTTAAAAAAAATTTATCGCCCCACCCACCTGTCACGCCGCCGCCCTCGATATATGCGTGCCGTAATTTTCAAACACAACCCCCGCCACCCTGTTGCTCGAAAACACAAGATCGTCATGTCGTGCCAATAATTATGTACCTCTCTTATTTGCCTCTCAAATACCTCCACCACGCTTTATGCACAGATTATCGAAGCCCTCTGCCTTGGATTTGTTTATTTATTTGTTTATCCAGACTGCACGGCATGTAGTACTTGGCGTGGTCAAACTTGTTTCAATATTGTCTGCTGTTTCAGTTTGTCAGGGAAATTGACAAACTGAAACAGCAGGAAAATTGATACAACCATAAAAAACTGAGAGTAAAGTTGATAGCATGGGAACTATAAGTGATCGAATTTTAATGACTTATCGTTTAGCTGTTTTAAATTATATATATATCTGAGAAGAAATTTTTCTTGAAATCAGTCAAAAGTAGATCTTCTCCAAAATGAGATATGATGTTCTTTCATGTGTGTTTTCTCAATTTGTAAATACTAGAAGCATTGTATTTAAGGGATGTTTCTCAGAATATCAAAAAAAAGAATATCATATCTTTGTATAACGAATAAATAAAAGTCACAAAGTTATTTTATTGCAAGTGATATACTTTTAAAAAAAAATCCTGAATCACCTATTTTTAGCGATTTGACGAGAATGTCCCCTCAATATTATGTTAAACTTCACTGTGTGTTAGATGGAATTTATATTTATATTTCAACGAATTCACACAGCAGAAAATTTTAAGCAATGGGTATATAGAAATAGAACCGATTGAAGTTGCCTAACGCCACAGGGTTATTAAACAACTTCGAAAAGGGGATGAAAGTTAGTTGGAAATATCGGTTCAATCCAACTGCGATGATTTACAGTGTAACGCGTGGATGAAGTAAAAATCTACGATATGCATAAAAAATATTTGCTGCGCTTTGAGTTCTATATATCAATATTTACTGCAAGCTTCGTTCCATCGATTATTGAAATATCTCAGTACACACCGTCTTTTAGCATGTCCATCATTACGAATACTAGTTTCGAGCAGAGTTGCACAGCTCGTACGTTTATACGAATTCCTACAAATTCCATCTTGCATCAATTTTCAAATTTCCCATTGAACCACTAGCAATTTCATACAAACGCATCAAATCCGACGTGATCATTCAATTTTCTACAAATTCCATTTCACATAGCCTATCTGTAATATCGTAATTATAACCATAATATTTCGTACAATGTCGGAGCTGAAAGAAACTTTGATCGATCGTCAGCGCTACTTAATTTCAACTGCATGTACAATCAAACGTGTGACGGTCTCGCTTTAATTTCGTTTGCTGTTATTTCGCGGAAGGAAGAAAAAACTCGTGCGTGGAAACGTGACGAAAAAAGGTGCACGCGCATCCGTCATCTCCTTTGACGTGTCATTTCGCGGATCTCATTGTACTTCTATGGGCGATTGCATAAATTTCCATTGGACGTGGATATCCATGAATTATTCGCGAAGCAGAGAATTAAAAATAAGTTCGTCGCGGTCGGGCGTAACGAAACTCTGCGACAATTGATTATCACACCGTGCAGCCTCGTAACGCAGGTACATGATAAAAGGCGACTCGATCCTAAATTCACGTTAACTCTTCGAATAATTCATTATGCTTGTTGGCACGTCGAACGGACTCCGCGATGTTTCATCGATCACGTTGGCGTCTCTCGCAGTAACACCAAACGGTCTTTTATGGTATAAACTTGTCCCCGCTGACTACCGCCTAGTGATGGGCACAAGCGTGTCACAAGTGACAAGACAAATAGGTATCACTTACAGGGGGAACTCCAGAAAATAGAGATTTTAATAGTTTTCTTCTAAACGAACGTATTACATTTTAACTTGGGGGCAGTAGAATAATTTAAAATTGAATCCAAAAGAGAATTTTACAGAACATAACTGTCCACGATATTTATAGCTACTTTCCACTTAGTTTTAATAAGAAATATCAGCTTTCTAATTTCCAATTTGAGAAACTCATTTCCCTAAAATATTGAAGAAAGTAATTTCATCATCGCAAACTACTTACTTTGCCATAAAGATACGCAACCACAAATTTGCTAGGGAATCTAAACTTTTCCGGAAGAGCATTGACCATAAATAACTAAACACATTCTAAATGAATCTCCACTAAATTTCTACCCGCACAAAATACCAAGGAGAAGACACAAAGATCACTGCCAGTACTCCAGACAAAGCTACCACTTCCATGACTACCACACCATGACAACGATCGTATCCACTGTCCGCGCACCGAAACGACACATCGATCTTAAATCTCTCACCGTTTCAGAACACACGTGAAGTTTAATTCCGCTGCTAATCACGGCCGCCTCAAAATCGGCGATAAAGTCTCTCGCCGTCGCGCTTTTACGTGCACAAGAGGGTGGCCCGAAAGCGCCTACTAGAGATGCAAAGCGTTTTACATAATTTAGATTAAACTTGCACTTCGCGCGCCCTCGCCGGCAACAAGATTAACGATTACTTTACACTCACGTTTGCCCGTTTATTTCCTTCCCTGCTCCTCTGTTCTCCGCTGGCCTGATCCGCCGCTACTCGCGCGGCAGCCGTCCTCCAGCCGCTGCAGCTTCCTGGCGATAAAGTTGCTCTTTACAAGCGATTCGGCCCTCACTAAGAGAAATTTGATAATCGAATGTGCACGACGTGTCCCAGCTCGCGCGTACGAATCGAGGCGCCGAGGAAGACTGCAGGGCCGCGTATCAAAAGCTAATCTACGCCCGGCCAGCGAAAGGATACTTGTTAAAGAGGTGGAAGGTGCGAGGCAGGTGGTGGTATCGTCTGCTTTTAGGCATGTCATCAGTGGGCGGGCCGGGGGCAGGGGGCTGGGTGGGGAGGGAACGACGAGGGAAGGAATTAATCCGGAGCAGCCGGTGATCACCTCTTAGAGAACTGGTCTGATCGTGAGGAGACTACGTTTTCGAAAGACGCTGCGTTCTACCGTCCTTTCGGACCTCTCCAGGGAAATAAAAGGACGTATTTATGTCTCTGGCAGGGCAACGTCGAGAATCGCTCGATAAATAGGACTCCTCTTGCCGCGGAGGTTTATGCGATTAAACCGTGTTTAGGTTCAAGCGAAGCCGCTGGCTCCTTGGCTAGGTGGAACGATGTTCTTGCCATGGATGGAGATTTTGTTAGGGAGAATTTGTGATAAATGCCAGTTAATTTTAGGCGGCGATATGGAATATGCGAGGTAAGATTGACATGCGTGAAATTATTTTTAGGGAGTCATGAAAAATTTAGGTATGAAAAAATTTAGTTTCCAAGTCTTGAAGTCATTAAGGATTTGTAAGTTCAATATAAATCTTTTCTTCTGTTTGTTTATTTAATTTGTTCTTTCATTTTCCGCATTGTAATATGTACATTTTGGAAGTTAAACCTGAGCAATTTAAACACAATGGTGTATTTTTAATGCCAATTAAGGATATTAAGAACAGAACATTTTCCTGAAAGCATTTTGAATGTTTAGAAGACAATAATTACGAGAATATATTTTTTAAAAATTATATGTAATACGACCTTCATTGAATCTCACTGCTCCTATTCGATACTATATATAGATATTTATAGTTTTCTTGGATCGTGACTAATGCGATCTCCATTGCACTACCTCATCAATGGCCATGACCTTGACGCCCGCGATGACGTGCCAGCTAGCAAGTTCAGACGTCAGAAATTAACGTAAAGTGCCGTCCAGCGGGAATTTCCAAGTGTTATGATACTCGGTCCAGCAAAAAGTGTTTTCATTGACGTTGAACATTAATTGGAATCGACATTACAGTCGCGGTTGTATTACTGAGAAACTAAACTGCATTCGAATCAGGAAAGTGATTCATGAAACAAACTTGGAGGGAACTGTTGAGTTACTTTCTCTCAAATCTCACTCGTGATACGACTTAAAAAGTAGTTGTCAAATTTTCTGAATTGAAAGTACTTGAATGTATCAAGTATATCTGAGTCGCGAGTTACCTACAGTAAGTTAGAATATATGAGTCGTGAGTTGCAGTAAGTTGGAATATATGAGTCATGAGTTACAGTAAGTTAGAATATATATCAGTACTAAATTACTTCTATCGAGTCTAGATTCCATAATTTGGTATCCACTATTTTCTAATTCTTTACCAAGTAGTTTTTGAATTTACTCACAAGTGTATTATGTATAACTGTTAGCTTCTTATTTCTGAGATTTAAAATAGACGAAGTTAGAGGTAGTGAATTCAAAATTTTTTTAAAGCAGGTAATCAAATCTATGATTCACTGCATTTAATTGTCTCAGATGACTCGTGAGTGTGTTTAACGTGAACTTTTTTCGTAGTGGATGCAATATGTCAGGTTCCTGGTACCGCACACAACGCAAAAGAGCGAACCACGAAGGAGGGATCAGGGACTCATCAATCGGCTGTCCGAATCAGATGGAAATTACTCTTTCGTTTATAGGTTTCCGCGGTTAAGTGGCTATCGAAATTAAATAGGAACATGAAACGTTGGAGAGCTGAACGAAGTCCAGGGAATTAAATACGATTGAAATAATACTTTTTTCTTGTCATGTTTGACAAACGCATCAGTTTGTCATATATAACAAACCCGCGATGACCAGTGCAGTCGAGACCTGGAGTGTAACAATATGTACTAAATCGTTCTGTTTGACTTCCTCCTTCTAGGTCACGCGAAACTAACTGGGAAACGTTTATTGCATTTTATCTGACCAGTAATGCACATAGTTCACGTTACCCGTAAATGTTCCTAAAACAGAGAATGTTTCAAAAGTACATACATATACAAAGTCACCTAATTCATAAGAGTAAGTGATTCGGAAATAATAAAAGGAATAATTAAAAAAATTGTTTAAAGAGTTTTAATTTATAAATAAAATGTTGACATAGTTAAAATCGTTCTAATTCAGAAATAATAAACAAAATTGTTAAAAGAGTTTTGTGCCAGGATTAATAAAAGAAACAGTTAAACAGTTTTAATCCAGAAATAATGAAAAAAATAGTTAAAACTGTTTTAATAAGTATTGGACTTTTGAAATATTTACTGTGTCACATCGTAAGTCAACAGTTTTTTAATTATTGCATGTATTTTAAAATGTAATTAGTGTGGAATTTGAGAAGCACGTGGTATCCAGAAAATGCACGTATCTATTCCTCGTTGCTTTGTTATTTTGGAGTATCCTGTATGGGTTTTCAATAGCAGTACAACGCTAGGAGAAGTGGTAAGCTGCATACTACGCAAAGATCCGTGGTAAGCTCTCGATGATTGCAAATTGAGCTGTCTATGAATGTTTTATAACGGCATCCGTTGGATCGCAATCAACGCTTGATGCGGATCAAAGGTTAATCACCGTGGGATACCGTTCGTAAGCATTTAATCGTCGCAAATTCTGGCGTTGCATTTCCCGCTCGGTATGCACTTTTAATTACTACTTGATTACCCAACCTCCTAAATGCACTTGTAAATTGAATATCCTGGAACACGGTTCGTTATGAGGTGGACAAGTCAGCTCGAGAAAATATCTTCTTCTGAGAACATGATAGATCCATCAACGATGCTAAGTAGGCACCTCATCGTCCACGCATCGAATGAGTGTGTACATAAGTTAAATAGGAAAATATAGTGTTAAGTGTGATAGTTTCAGCTTGTGAGGGAAAATAGTGTTGCATAAATAATCCTGAAAGATTTGCGCAGATACGTAAATTGCAGAAAGATATAATATTACACTTAGAACTGCTATTTTTTTAGAAGTAATAGGATATGGTATTATCTCACCGAAAAATAATGATTGCGAAAATTGATCTCACCGAAAAATACTGATTGCAAGTCATTATATGGAGAAAAATTTATCCCAATCAGTCTTTTTCATTTTAATTGTTTAAGCATGTTGTGTTCATCAAATTTCGTAGATACTAAGAATTGTTTAAAGGGAGAAGATCGTATAAAACAACCGAAGCATTGAAAAAAAATCAATAAATCACTTCTAAAACGTTTCAAAAATTTTATATTCGTTATAGGCCAAAATTTAACTCCGTATTGATACGGAGTAAGTACCCTTAACATTCCCAAAGGATTAACGCATTGTTATCTTTACAAACAATTTTTAAGTATTGATACAATAATTCGCCGTTTATACGGGTTTCTCCCCTCAAGAATCTTGAATCTTTTCCTGACACACTAAATATATTCTCCAGACGTGTTCCTACTTACATACCTACTCGTAGCGATGTCAAGTGACGAATAGTAAAAGAATAGAGAAACCTGTCGAGTGAATAATAATACAAGTTTCTTGGAATGGAATGGAAACGTCGAATCCAGCAGGAAAATATTCCACCGCACTCGCCAGCAGCAGGAGAAGGTGTTTGTTTTTTATGGGCATCATTTATCTTAATAATCCTTCAGCTTAAGGACACAATTAATCAGCCATTGGGGTCATGAATAATTTATCCGGAAGGAAGAAGGTACCTTCTCTAAAAATATTCCACCGTAACCGATCTTAATTCGTGCCATTCAGTCGCGCCATTTAATTCAACCACTTTCATTGGCAGGCGTGAGCATTCACTTCCGTTGCACTTCGTTCCGTTTAAGTTCCAATTGATAAGAGTTCGGTTCATCGGTTACATTACGCGACTTTATTCTTCCACGGGAATTCGCCACGTGAAAATGCTTCAAGGGGCGGAATCTTAAGATGAATCAATTGCGTGGGATTCGAAATGTCTTCTTTGTCATATAATAATTTAATGCAGCTAAATTAACATATTTCGTTAATAAAACTATTGCGTCTGAAACGTTCAATTATAAATTAACTGCCAATTATCTTACCCAATCAGTTACGCAGCTATAAATTAAGTCACGACGTTGCTTTGAATAAAAATACATTCAATCCACAATTACACTTTAACAGACGTTTTACCCTAATTCGTGGACAAGACGCAGCTCCATCGAGGCCAGGTGATTTAACTTGCTTAAGTAACTTAAGAACGTGTTATCCACTGACATTTCGGTGGGTGTGTTAAACCTGGGCTGTATATTCACCACCTTACCCTTTGGAAACATGGTCGCCCGTTTAGCCTGGCATTTTTCACTTACCTTATCCTTCGCAAAACCGAGATTTAGAGGGCAGCTGACTGAAGATGCATGGCGTATACTTTGAAATTCCTAACAGCTGTTTCTCATGGCAGCGAAATTATTTCGCAATGGCGATACATCGCAGGGGTAGAAAACTGTATAGTTATCGACGCTCAATGAATTACATTATAAAAATTATTCAAATTTTCAGGCATTTAAATAATAATGATTGTCGTTACTATGGAAATTCGTTATTAACATTCAAGAAAAATTCTGTACCTACTACGAATTTTACAATTTTTTTAACAGTAACTGCTGACTACACAATTTTTACCACTTGTGATTTATTTCGGGTGAATTCGTCGAATATGAGATTAAAAACCACTGCATCTCTGGCATCGTTTTGCAATTCAGCATCGTCGCTCCGAAGACGGCAAAATTCATTAAGATAATTAAAACGGCAGCGAATGAAATGAAACGGAGACGGTATCCATACGTATAGTTTACGGCCCTATTATTAATGTTGATGCCATTAATCTAACCATGTAGCGTGTCACGGGAATCGCGAAGTACGTGGGTTCTATTCGGAGCGAGAATCAAGCCGCATAGCTTGGTCTGAAATTAATTTCACCGCTATATTCGTAGGTCTCGAATGGCAGGTGACGTCTAAAATAGATGATTAATTCTGATATAAAAGCCTCGACATCTTCTTCCGATTTATTACTGCAATTATCATCATTTCTTGCAGCTTAGTAATGTTCAAACTTCGCTGCTATTTAACGACCCTAAAATTGTAACTTCCCTCGTTTCTTAGAATTTCTAAAAGAATATTCTAACAAGTTTGAAATCTTATTTATTTGTTTTAATCATTTAAGAAGGAGGAAGATTTTGGAAAGTGGGGAAACTTCTCTGACTGGGACGAGTCCTAAATTGGTACATAATCTTTATTCACATATTAATTGACTTGTTAGACGATATCTCTTAGCGTAGAGTTGCAACTCACATGTTAAATACACATGTCAATAATTACAATTATGTAATCTGTGCAATTATGTAATGACTGCTGAAAGTTTCCTAAGATTTCTGTATGTCAACTTGCGATGACTAAGCGTTTAGGGAAACCCAATATGTAACATTGACAGTAAACAATCCCAGGATTGCTGTAATCTTCGTCGGTTGCTGAAACACTATATTTGCGCAACGAAAAAGTGCCCTTCACTTTTGTTGCGCGACAGAATGCGATCTTCTGACAAAGCCATTATTTTCCAAGGTGTTTAATGACATAATATCGAGTCGTTCAGACATTTCTTCGCCACTTCAATAGGATGAACGTCGATGCCTCATTTTAGGGAAATGCGCATCGGCCATTTCGTGGGATTTTATCTCTTTTATGTAAACTATTGCCGTGCTTTTTTGTCGGAAAAAGGTCTGCCTATAGTTTCGTAGCACATGCTTCAATGTTTTCGCATTTTTTTTCGTCAGGGCAAACAGTGTTGCACTGACCGGAAGAACTTCCCAGCCGATATCGTGCAATTGTTTCCGGCTCCCTTTTGTAATATGCGACTGCACTGGAGGATGCGGACCACATGGCTATGGATCGTATCGATTGTGCAATCGCGAGTTGCGAGCATCTTAATGAGACGTAATATTTAGTTAGTCAGTTTTTAACTATGGCGTACGTTTCAATTCGTAATCTGTCCCATTACTTCTCATCTTCCTTCCATTTAGAAATTCCTTAATTAATATATTCACTATTACAAATTTAATTACAAACTTGTGCTATAACTTCGTTAAGTCTTTACCACAACCTTTACAGGTAAAATTACAAAATTGATTAAACAACGTCAATCATTTATTAATCAAAATATAAAATTATTTCACTGAAAGACAAACAAATTTAAAACAAAAGTATAATGGTACCATAAGCACTGCAACCGTGCGTTAACAAAATTTCGAAAAGAATTAAAAAAAATACCCGACGGAAAAAACATTTTCCCAAAATTTTGTTAACGCAACGTTTGCAGAGCTTAGTGCACCATTAAACTTTTGTTTGAAACATTTTTCCTGTCTCTTCAGCTTTAGGAGTTATAAGCGAAAAAATTTTTTCACACTCCTAAAGTATACTTAAGCAGGAATGAAATATACAATTATTCTTTCCTCGAGTCACCCTATAAACCCACAAAGTTACGTTCTAACCGTGACTGCGAGTTTGTAGTGTTTCCTTGTAAGAAGAACCCATTCAAGGCTCAAGATTGAAATTCCGAACCTCCTAATTTCATTACAAGCAATTCAACTCCTCTATCTCATCTCCTCTATGATTCGGCTCGTCCTCAAGTCCGTCACCATATCTCAAACCCTGGTGACTTTAAAGGGTGCAAAGCAGCCCGACGGAAACGAAGGTCGCGGTTTCGTTTAATTTGCTAGCAACGCCGGATAAATCTTGTACGTAATAGCAGATAAGGACGTTTATGCTTCCGAGGATGAGTTACAACTGGCATCTATTACGCAGTGCCGCGTGTATTATGCACAGATAGGCGCATATATGTATGTATGTCCTTATTAGCGTCTAGCGCCGGCCACGTTACTCGCTCTCCATCGATTATTACTTACGGCACGCATTAAATTACCCGCGAAGCACAGCCACAGGAACTTCGAAAGACAATCTCGATAATTTCGCTGACTTATCGCTGCTCGGGCGGACTGGTTCGACGTTTGCGCGCGTGTTGGTGCACTACAGCGTCGCCACGGTTTGTTGATTAGCCCCCAGTTACTGGATACATTCACTTACCGGCGTGTCTACGCCAGCTCAACTTCGGATTAGAGTTCAATTTGCGGATTACAGTCAGCAAGAAAATGCCCCGGCTGACGGCCGTGGGCCGCGCAGATTGTTTTGTCGTAATCGAACCGTAAATCTTGAGCCACCGTTCCACGGTTAATCCAGCTTTATCGCGAGGAACTTGGAGGCGTCTTCCTATCCTCTCTGATAGCGAGCTCGTAGCATTTAGAAAATTGAGCACAGATCAAGCGAGCCACGGAACCAAGCCGGCGTGTATTACTTCGTCTTGAAGAGCAGAAGATGCCTGGATCTTCCTCATTTAAAACAAGAACAAGTCACCGTGTAGAATCTTGACCGGTTAGGAATTCTGCAATTAAGTATCCAGTTCCTATGGCAGCCATCTTCCGCGGGATCTCGCGCCGAGATTTGAAATACTGCCTTGCATTCGTGCGACGGCTATCGCAGAAAATCGCGAGGGGCCGTGGAGCGAAGTACGGTGAATCGATGACTGGAGAACCGTTGACCTTTCGCGCCGTTTAATGACGTTCGTAACGACTCTGGGCGCGAAGTCGAGAAGATTGTTCACCTACGACAAAGCCTTAGGACGCTGATGGTATGTCGAAGCCAGCAGCCGTCTAAGCTCCCTCGGGGGCGAAGAAATGAATACCACTTCGCGCTCTTAATGATGTGCTTTACTCGGTCTTCATTTGGTTAAGCGAAAACACTCGCAAGAACGGGGGCCAGCGGCTGGGGGCGGCTGGGAGGACGAAGGACAACGGGAAGGCGGCTGGAGCGTCGACAGGAAAATTAGAACACCCGATATATAGACGGCGGGGGACTACGCCGGGGCGAGACGAGTGGGGCGGGGGGCGAGGGCGGCGGCAGGAGGCTGGAGGGTGTCGAGAGACCCGTCCTGGGAGTGTGGATGGTAGTAGGGACTCCCGAGTGAGCTGTTTGCAGTTCCTTCCACAAGCCTCCAGTTTGCATTAGTTTGCATACGTGAGTGAAAGTTTAAAGTTTAGTAATTTAAACAGCCGCGCGCTGTCCCTTTTCCGAAGAGCGTCCCGCGGATATGTGCACACGCGCACATAGATTATGTGCATCTATATCGACGCCAGGCGACCGCTGTGTGCGCCCTCCCCCCCATACTCATCCTGCCCCAACATGCAGGCTACCGCGCCTCTGTCTCGGAATATTCAACGGATGCAGTTAAGTATTCCTGCCGGTCCAACCTCTCCCTTCTCCCGCTTTTTTCATATCGGCGTATTCCACGGGTGGGAGCAGCGACGAGGAAAAAAGGAAGCCAACCGGGCAGCATTTCCTTTGCGCCCCCTTTCCCCCCTGTTCTTGTTTTCAGGAATCCTGAGGATCCTTTTTCCACGTACGTTTATCGGACCGGACTACATTATTTCGACATTTTGTTCTGTTACTTTGCAGCTGATCATACTCCGTGGATATCAGTACTTACTTGCAAGGAGGAACCTGTTTACGGAATGTAACGAGTGTAGATTGAAGGGATCTGGTGTTCGATTAGGTATGACAGTTTTATACAGCATAAAAAACCATCCAATTTTCTTTATAACAATTTTTCTTTACGTACTATAGTTTTCAAGATGTACTGGAAAATGGGAAAACACTCGTTAACCTTTAGGAGGTGTTTGCACCCTGTAAAACCCAAAATGGGCACAACCAAAAAAATTGTTTGATCCTTCTATCGAGACCCTCTACAAACCTACACAGTCTCAAAACAATCGGAATATTCGGGTCAATCGAACTTCCTTTATTATAAATAAAACTTTATAGAAAATACCACAAGTTTGCAATTAAATATAAAGTTACTTTAATTAACATATAACGAATTCCACTATCGCAGTTGTCAATTCAGGGGACATCTGTATCCACTGTTTTACAGTGAAAGATTTAATGAATACACAGTTCCAGGTTACATTACGTTATATAAAATCAAGCACGCTGGATGTTTTAATTCCTCGATTCGAGTAGTGATCACCTTCGGTGACGACCGCTAATAAGGAAGGAATCCTGTCGGTTGAACTAAATCCCCATTTCTATTCGTTCCTTCGCTATTTCCACTTGTCCTTTTGCTTGTGGCTTCCCAAAAGTACGAATACCCCTACCACGTAATTTCATTCCCCCTTCCCCGTTCCCCCAAATGGCCCAATCCCCTTTCTCTTCTCTCGCTCTCCGCGCACCGAACGACATAGTTATTTTTCGGGGGGGATGGGGGGGAAGATTCGACATCGATACGTTACATCTCTCTGAATACATTACCCGACTACCCCAGCGGTACGCACGCGAATGCATTACACTGTTTGTATGTGTGTAGGTGCGGGGGAGTTAGTGATTTACGATATCGCAAACTACTTTTCGAAAGCGTATCCAGAAATGCGTAGTGGCTGCATTAAATTTCTACACCCACCCCCACTCCCCTGACCGACTCCTTCGCGTCGCCATGCTTCATCATTTACGTGGTCGATTCATTCGATTAAAATTTCATTATTCTGGGCTTCATGGAGGACACCGTTTCCTAATACACGTCTCCTTTCCTCCGAGTGGACTTTTTCCGAATGGAGTAACCGTGAACGTGAATTTGCGTGGGGTGTAGTTAATAAAAACGTTAATGTATTCTTTGGAGGAGCGTTAATGTACTTGAGTACGTAAAAGGGTCTGTTGAAGTAAATAAAGGTACTTTCTTTTTACAGAAACTAAATAAAAATTGTGCCCTTCTGGGGGAAGTACACTAGTAGTGTTGTAGCTACTAGTAATATGAATATAATTTCAAAAATAGTATTTTACAACGGATATGTGAATAATATATATACCTTTCTGAAGCTGCAGAATATTATACCTACACTGCCGTCCAAAAACTTTATATTACATTTCACATCGGTTTACTGCCTTACATTTCATTTTATTACGATTCTGTCAGCGTTTGGTGGAAAATGTAACGCATACGCCGTTTATTGCTCGTTATACAGATTTGACGAATATAACTGGCAAGCTTTAATATCATACATTCCTCTGTCCATTATCATAGAGGTGCAAGTTTATAACTGCTTTATAACAGTCCATAAGGCCACCCCCCGTCTCTGATCCTCGTTAGATCCTTCCTGTTCTGTTTCTGTCTCGCAATCAGTGACATCTTTTTGCTCCATTTTCAGCTCGATTGCGCACGTGACTTTTCTCGGTCTTACCATTCTTCCACGGCAACAGAAATTCCTAGTTTTATAAGACGCATAATTGCCACAATAAGGCGGCGAGATGAGCTACTCGCTGACTCTAACGTAAGTGATAATCGCTTGTGTAGAGACTGTATTATTAGCGACAGACAAACATTTTCGTTCAACTTCCATAATTCTGTGAAATAGGAATCCTTTTTTTTGCATTATGACATGGTGAACATTGTCCTGAGGAATTCGAGACGTGACATCAATTTTTAATGACGATTCTTAGCACTTATTTATTTTAATATTGTTACATTGTCAGATTCTATTAATACTGTAACACTGATTTTTCATAAATGAAAAAAAGAAGCTGGCTTCACACTAAATAAGATAATTAATTATATTAAATATCTTTAAGTATATTATTAAATATATTATTATATTATTAAATATACTAAATATATTTAAGTATATGTAATATATGTAATAAGGTAATTAAATATTATTAAGTCAGAATTATATTTCGAAATACCTAATTGTAATGTCTTTTCTTTACCTTATTAAATTGACCTTTCCTTATATAGGGCGATGGGGGTCGCAGGTTATTTGAATATTATAAAAGCTGGTTGCGACTCAAAAAAGGTTGAAAAACACCATAATAGATGGTACACAACATACTCACAAAGCGATATGGTGGTGACCTGCTGGTAAGTACCATACACAGTATCTAAACCAAAGTTATTAGCAATAACAATATGTCATCGATTAAATATCTATTTCATTAATTGACGTCTCCATTGAATGCCACTTCACGTTCATTAACCTACCGACATATCCAGCTCAACGGAACTACATAATTAATATCACCCTAGTAGTAATTTATTACTAATTACGACATATCATAATATCGAACAGAAGTTTGTCAAAATGATTACAATCTTATCAGCACCCAGCAGTGGATTTCCGTTGTTTATACGTCGTGTTGACGACACCGTCTCCTTACCCTTTCAGCAGTTGGAGGAGTTCGACCTAGCCGTCTCGTCGCAGTTGCAGTTGATTTTGGATAGTTTCAGATTCCAGGGGAATCAGGCTCCATCAGCAGAGACCCAACTGGTCGAAATTACTCTTAGCCCTCAAAGCTGCTTCTAATTTCATACCGTCTCGTCAAAGTCCGTCGAATTAATGAACGGGGTCCATTGCCCACCCTAACGTAGTTATTCGAGTATGAGCCGATACGACGAAGTTTGACGACGATTATCAGTGACCGTGATGCAGAAATATTACACTGCACCTCGTCGAAAGAAGCATCGATCCAGTTGAGTCGCTCGATTCGGGGTGACCTGCGAGTTGTTCCAGCAAACATTAAGTTATTATATTTACAACCACTGTGCAGAGACCGGCAGACAGTACCTCAGATGCTGCGAACAATTATGAGACTAGATATAGTGCCCTCGAGACGAACTGTAAACGTTAAAACGTTTGAAACGCTGATGGATGAAAGTACCCCTTTGACAAATTACCCGAGCACTGGTTAAATTGTAATTAGCCAGGCGGCAATTATTAAACGTTCAGGCAGGCGAAATGTGTTAAAAGGTAATCAGAATTACGAAGTTGTCAGTCTTTACACGAGCTTACCGAACAAAATAGCAAATTTCAGGCGGAGATAAACTGGACAGTAACGCGAAATTAAATTCTCACGAGATATTTACTGCTGGATCACGTTTCTTGCTTCTTTCGATGTCCGTGACAATGGAAGATTCCAAAAATTCAAAAAATTCTGAAATAAATGATAGATAATGAAATATTCACGCAAAATTGTTTTTTACCATTGACCCTCTGTAAAATGTTTAACCGCGGTCACACCGATTGGGCCTTTGACATATTGTTTTAAACGACTAAATATAGTCAGCCACATAAAAATTTAGCTCCCTAGAAATTTTTTGGTATTTAAGCGGGGATATCCCTGAATCTATAAACCCCTCGACTGTTCAATGGATTTATTAAACGAACGCACGGCACTTTTTAATTTAAACGGAAAAAATTGAATTGCTTTGTATGTCCGTTCAGTGTTCCACCGTTGTTCCCTTCCTTCTCGACGTCTTTCCCTCCACGGAGCACAGTGCCAATAACGTCGATCACGATTTCATTCTCATATAAATATCGCGATCCATCGACACGAAAGAAACTACGCCCCTTGGAACGACAAGGGGCAGCGCGACGCGTCTTTCCCGTTCGTTGCGCGGTTCATTTTGCAGATGCCCGTTCCCCTCTTCCTCTGTTTATGCAAATGCCCCGAGGAGACGGTGGATGGCAGATATTTTTTCGTAACTAGCCTCCCGGCATCAAAAACATTCGCGATCGGGTTCGGCTGGAACGGTCGTCGCTGCCAAACCAGCCGCGGCGTTCCCGTGGTCGACCAGGATAACGAGTTAAAGTTCAGCAAGCTGTTTCTGGCCGTGTGAAGTAAGAGCTGATTAGAATGCGGATGAGGTCGATCGGCTGGTGGGCGGCGAACATGTATATTCAACGCGTTCCCACAAGAGCCGGCGAGAAATCGATTTCGTGCCTTAAAGCTCGCACCCCTCCGAGAAGCTGCGAAGACGGGTGAGACAGGAGGGGCGTTGAATAAAAAGACGCGAACTGATTTTAATGCACCATTATGCCCCGTTCGCCGCGTTCGTTTCAGCTAACTGATTTATTTCCTCTCGTGGAAATTAAAAGCACGGAAGGAAAGGAGCCGTGCTCGGAGAGGAGCGTGCAGGAAACGGAATACAATTTCAGAACGGCCGAGGGGTATTTAAATATTCCAGATGCACTTTCGATATTCAGCTTGCATAGTTTACGAGGAAACGAGGAACGAGCAGCAGATTTTCCATGAATAACGCTTATAGGTAGGTACTGGAAGGTTTTTGGTATCGAGAGCCACTTCGAGAATTGCTGCACCTGCATTAATCTGAGTACCTTGAGTGCTTGTATGGTTTATAAAGCTTTCCTCTTGAGGAAAATGACGATTTGTTTGAAGATATGTTAGACTAGATTTTGTATGTATTTCTTCTTGTGGAATTAGTGCCCTTGTGGTTTCATCAGATATTAGAAATTACAATGTACCGTTGACTTTAGTACCTAATGTGTATAAATCACGTTAGCATCAATAATTAAGCTCACAATGAGCTTTCGGGGATTTTTAAATTTTCATTGCAGGCTCACGATCAGATAAAAAAGTTGAAAAACAGCCACTTCACTATTTTCTTCGTTATTCCAACCAATTGCAATTCTTTTTCAAAACACCAAAACACTTCAACTAGTAAACTAACGTCTCTAGCATCTTAAAAAAACTCAAGTTGTTTGGACCAATTTTAAAAAAGTTATACTGTTTTAAAGGGTGTCCCAATAATTTGTCTTATTTTAACGAATAATCTGTCATTTTATTGAGTATCTAGCTTATTAAAGAAATGGAGATGTATCTGGAACGATAGCTTCTATATAAATTAACCGTCACGTCGAAACTTCTGTTTTGAGTATTTAGTGATACAGCACTGAGTACAGGATCCTTACAAGAAAGTTGGAACTGGAGCCATTTCAGAATTGGATAATAGCTTAATAGCTGCTTTACGCCACCTTTGCATCAAAGTTTCATGCAAGTTGTGGTAAACGTCTCAAAATGGGCCACGCGATGACACTAACAATTTGCGTTCTAATGGCTTCACGTTCGAAGTCGGATTAACGAAGGTGTTACATCGAACGCAAGTTTCCAGGTTTAAAGACACGTCTGTTCCTCCCAACAGGGCGCTTTAATGCTTTAATCGAATCCACCTGAACTTGGAACTGACGCGCTCATTAACATTCGTACATAGTTTACGAAGCACATAGTAAAACGTCTTATTAAATACTTTTTCCCCAATCAGGGGCGGATTTTGAGATTTGACGCCCCTAGGGTAACCAGCGTCCTTTCCGCAAAATTGTATCCAATATTTTAATTTAAAACAGTCGAGATTGCTGATTCGCTACAAAGAATAAAAAGTAAATTATTTTTAAAATTGTCGCAAGCCTCCGTGTTTAAACCTCTTCCAATTTCTTGCCCCTATTTATCGCCCCCAAAATTTGACTTAGCCTATACCCAAATCCGCCTCTGTCCCCAATCCGAAAGTTCCCGTTCGTAATTCCACGTTCATTCGAAATTGTCCGATCGTGTTGCGCTTGCAATTCCACGGTAAAGGTGAAATGGACTTTTTCTCGCCACAATTCCGAATCCCAGTTTCGCGATAAAATTCTAAATGCCTGGCACGATTATGGATGCTGGAACGTAACAGAGTGGGAAAGCACGGGGAAGTACGGCGCATAATGCTTGCGCAAACATTTTAGCAGGACAGTTTTCGGATTTTACGGCCGTGTACTACGCTCTGCTCTGCAGCAAGATATACTGGTTACCAGTTATCGGAATCGAGCAGCGGGTGAAAAAGTCATAGCGAAATTACGAGATCGTAGTCGCGAAATATATTCGGGAAATACTTAAAAACCGACTATTTCGCTGGGCGCATTATCTTTTGACAAATTTCCCGCGCCGCGCACACGGGGAGGGAGTAAATTATTCGTGCAATTATCAGGGATTCCGCTGTTATCGAATAAGTGCTCCTATAATTTCCACAGGCTAGCCAGGCGTTCCTTTTGCTTGGAATCCCATCGGCCATGCAGGTCGTGCCTTTGAGGATAATAAAGAGATTAATTACATTGTAATTATATATTGTGAAGCACGCTCCAGACTCTAGAATGCATAAACTTCAGTCGGAGTCTATTTGAGCACCCTTAACAGCAGATATAGTCGCGGGTCACTGATCTTGGTTTTGTGGCTTAACCCTACCTACTGATATGAATGGAGTCTTCCTCCTGAAGAGACTAATTGGTTGATTCTTTGATTCCCACCGATTCTCTCGATAATTCATCGTTTCGGATATTCTACGTAATTTCAAACGTATGGAGCAAAAATGCTTTGGCCGTCTACTCGACAAGTTCAGTCTGTCGAATTCAAACATGATTCAGAGAAAGACGAGAAGGTGAACATTGTGATTCTACATTCGAACTGGATTCATTTTCATGGTTTTTGTGGGAAACTAGTTTACCTGAGTGATACATTTTCTACTCTTTATTTATTATTACTAAAACCTCTCCACTAACAATATGAAACTACTTCAACTGTTTCACTACACTTTCTAACAAAAGATGAGGAAAATTTTTATTTTAAATTCTTATTTAAATATAATTTCCACGAATAAAGTGTATTTTTTAACTTTTATTCGTTATTTTAAATTTTATTTAAATAAAAACTTTGTCCATCTCTGCTTTCCAACACCTATTCCACTATTCCCTGGAAACTAAATTTACTAAATATATTGAGTACAATAGTAGTAAAATAAAATACAAAAAATGTTCTATGCTCTACATTTGTAGCAGAATAAAGTGCAAAAAGTTTTAGACCCATAAATTGTATACTTTTTCTAGAAAAAATTATAAAAGTCACCTATGTCTTCGCGCGATTCGCCCTTAAAAGAAATATTTCAGCTTTGGTAACATTCCACGCCCTTATAACTAAAGATAACATTAAGATTCAGTTTCGTATGCATCACATTTCAGTAGAGAAAGAGCATCGCAGGTAGGAAAAGATTCTTCTTTCCGCGCCAACGGTTTCTACGTCCTGTCACTTCAGCACGCCTAAACGAATATGGTAGTTTTGTTTTAATGTTATCGTCCTGACACATGTCGGTACATTCAAGCGATTTGAGGTTGGACTGCATGCCATGCGCCATATTCTTGAGCTGCTGCTCGACTTTTATCGCCGTTATCGAACGTATACACGGTATAGATTGTATCGAGGCGCATTGTCGAGGCACATCTCGGCAGAATGTCGTTACTTTCCACCGTATCAGGCCGAGGTTTCCATTTGTGCCTTTCAACGAATTCCTCGAGGTATTTCATGCTCGCTGTACTCCTTTTTCCCTGCCGTTTACCGATCCTCACTTTCTTTTACCGTCTCCTGTCGTAAATCTATAGTGCCAAACGGATATTCGTGAATAGCGAAAAGTGAAGTGGGTTAACAGGAACTTTACACGAGCATTAGGAATTAGTAACGCATGAATGTATTGAGTTTATTCCAATATTTTTCTGCGAAATTTCATATCGACCATCATTTGAAAAACATGCTTTATTTGGCCTTTCCTTTGCTATGGTTTCATTATTTTTCTAGGATTAATCGTCCCAGTGAAATTCCAATTTCTGTTGTCTGAAAAATAGTATCTATGTCTGATCTGTCTTTCACCTGAGATATTCGTTTGTTGAATGATTAATTTATTCTCACATAATAATTTATTACTAGGATAAACGTGATTGTAGTAATATTCATTGTTAAATTTAAATGTGATCGTAAATTATACTTGCAATCTACGTTTTCTCAGCATAAATTTGCGATGGTGAAATGGAAGACTGTTCGGCTAAAGTTTCAGAGGCATCAGAGAGTTTGATTATAAAAAGAGAAAAGGAACAATGAATTATAAAAGAAGGGTGTTTTGTTTCATAACATGATAGCAAGGTGGAGATCCAGTCTGACGTGATTCTATGGAAGCTATGGCTATGAGCAGCCAGTTAATTTTCTTCCAATTAGAGTGGCCTTGTGGGTAAGTTGCTCTTATATTTTACATCTAATATTCGGTGTTCGGAATACACGAATTTAGAACTTAAGGGAATAGGGTTTGATAGAAAGCTTTATGATAGAGAGCTGCCACTACACACTAAATAACGTAATAAATGGTAACGTTTTGAATATTGCACTTATAGCACAAAGAGGTGCAGTATCTTGGAAACTTTCTATCAACAAGGTACTTGTAAAAATATAATAAGTCCAGGTTCAAGACAAATCTATTTTTTCTTGGTAAAATCGTTCCTTGCAAAAAATGCAGAAACTTCTTTTTCAAGGAATATCTCTAGAACAGTGAGAGATATCGAAAAGAAGTTTAAACAAAAGTTGCACCTTTTCTTATATCTACAAAACTGTGTAGGAATAATTACCGTAAAATCCATACTTTCCAAGTTACCCCCACCACCAATCCTTAATTTAATAATTATTTTTGCATTAGTTGCAAATTTTTCTGAATTTTCTGTTGCCCAACATCCCTTTCTAGTAAATTTCACGAATATTCGGGGGAAAATGATGTTAGCTTATATACAAAATTATTTAAATCTGAATGAATACAAAATTCAATCATGGAGAGTAATGTACAAAGTACCTATATGTGGGCGTAACGTTTATTCAATAGATATCACGACCAAAGCTGTGGTTATTAATTAATTCATTCGTTTATAACTTAATCATATTTAATGACGCTATTGTCGTTCGTTGGTACCGATGTCCATTAACCATGAATGTAGATTAATCAAAAATCCTGACCATTAAACAATTGTTTTATTAAATTTCTCCCAACTTTGATCAATCCAGCATTATCGATGCTTAATGTTTGTATCTGCCCACTGAACGACTTGCCAAACGCTGCTCAATTCACTGAGGAATAATAATAGGAAAAAGAAGAGAGGGCAATGCAAAAGAGGAAAACATAATCGCAATATTTCCTTTGTCAAGGGAAAAGAGCTTAAACCAAGTCGTTTGAAAAGGCTGACTTAGTAAGGCGAGGCTTTAAGATCTCCAGTCGTTCTCCTTCTTCGATTTCCTTTCCGTCTCGTCCTCACCTTCTAACTTCTCCTCAAAGCTTTATGCAAAGTTGTGTGTCCAAGAGCAGTGGAACGACTTGCAGGACCTGAAGGACTGAATCTATCGAAATCTACCATGAGAGGAGGCGTTCTCGCTATGTCAGGATTTTGAATGAAAAATGGAAGAAGCAATTACCAGCGAGTTCTGCTGACTAAAACCCAGAGAGTGTCCCATTTTACTCGGCCATTTAAAATGTGTCTTCGTAAAGTATGAATACTCAGGGATGATTATCCAACGTTGTAATCATCTACTCAACTGCATAAGTTATCTAAAAATTCTCGAAAATTAAACGTAGAAAAATGAATAAAAAATATTTGTTCCACATTTCCGACATTTAAAATTAAAAGTATTATATACAACTAAATATTTTTGTGTACACTATTTGTGTACAATATTTGCAAAATATTTTTCTTTAAATATTTTCCAATTACCTTGCATTTCAACCAGCTCTTCCACTCCATTCAACTCGACTCGCAAATCTCTTTGTAATTATTGCTGATAAGGAAAGGGCCATATTATTATAATATATTATTATAATCCCACTAACCGTTCCACGTGGATAAGAACTGTTAGCTTGAAAAATAAGTCATCATGGAATAATTCAATCGAATTGCACGCAGTCTACATGGGAGCCTAGTCGCAGCGCTATTATCTTAATCGTAGCGAGCGATAGCACAAAATAATCTTTCCCTTAGCGCCCCACCCGAGAATTACCATTCTTGGCTCCCATTCAACAATCTCATATCGGCTGTAATGTCGGTGCCCCCGCATTATTCGTATCCTCCAGGCCCCGCTGGTTTCTGCACGATCACGCAAATCGTCAAATTATTCGTCGGTTCCCAGCATATCGTTGGCCATTTCGACGTCGGCCTCAGGAACCTCTACGGGGGGAGCCACTAAACTCGACAGCCTCAAATTATTGGTAAGCCACTGTAATGGGCACGATCGGACGGACGAAGAATATTCGATCACTTTTAAGTAACAATTTAGCCTCTCCATCGTTGCGCTCTGCACGATGTCGAGTTTGTATTGATAAGAGTGCACAATCGACCTCACATTTTGTACTGAATAAATAGAGTATATACATGGGAACACAGATGTTTTAGGAATTAATATAAAAATAGACTTTTTGCTTTTCACATTTAGTTTTGAGTGAAATTAATTTTGAGGAATAGGTACCTACTAGAGAAATTTTGTGGATGGATTGAAAATTTTATTAAATAAATTTCGGAGTGACTCATTCGAATTTCATGGAGACAGCACATTTTTTACTGAATAAATAGAGTAGGTGTATACATGGGAACACAGAGGTCTTAGGAATTAATAGAAAAATACAAATTTTTGCATTTCACATTTAGTTTTGAGTGAAATTAATTTTGAGGAATAGGTACCTACTAGAGAAATCTTGTGAATGGATTGAAAATTTTACTAAATAAATTTTCGGGTGACTCATTCGAATTTCATGGAAACAGGGAGTTCTGAAGCCCAAACCTTTTAATCCCTTTTGTACAAAGCTGTTCCATCAAACTAAATTGAAGGTTCGAAGAAGTGGATGTGTGGTTCGACTGCATATCTCGAGTATCAAGGAAAGCAGGGTACTTCTGAACTTCAGCTTTTTGCCAGTTATATCAGGTGTTGAGGCTGGGTCAATCGCTTTGTAGCCCGAGCATTAAAGCTCTTCTAGGGGCTTAGTGGATTTTAAAACCGTGTTGGAGCATCGCTTTCAGCTGCACACGGCCCTCATTTACTGCCCTGCATGCTGGCCGCCATTACGCTTACGATATTTTATCGGTACTCACAAATAGAAGCAGGCGAATCGCGATATCCAAGCCAGAGCGTCCTCAGCTCAAAGGGCTTTCCAGAGCATAGGTTAGTCGGGGGTTTGCACTTGGCTCTGTCGCCGATAAAAGGGGCTTTTCCCGGTTGATTCGGACGAAACCAGGCCTTTACACCGCATTGCTCCCAGAGAAATTTCAAAACCCCAAATATCACTCTCGATTTTCTTCCGTGAATTGGAAATCTGTTCCGTTTCTAGGTAGTTTCACGAATCTATTCATGCTTTGTTTATGTAAGTAATGCCAAAAGGATTTCGAATTCCATTTTCGAAAAAGCACGACGATCGATTGTGCCTAAGGAAAATCATAAAAATTATTTGCAAAGGTGACTGTAATTGCTGCGATCCTTCAATGATGTTGGAATTTCAATGGAGCCCGTAGATTTTCTACGGAACGATTTAAATGTACACCCTCGAGCGTAATCAAATGTACAACAGAAAATGTAAGCTGTGTAGGTCGAAGGAAAGCGGGTTTCTAAACTTCCGTGGTACAAGTTTTTATGCAAACAAAAAAAGCGAGGTATTTCTTCTCGCGTGTATTTGAGCACCGGCGCAGTAATTACCAGAGTAAAATAAATCGTGAATTAAAGCTAGATGGAGGGTAGCCCTGTTAGTGGCAGTCTCAAATGAGGGCGTAATTTTCGACGAAACTACTCCCATTTCAAATCAACTTCAACCAAGCTCGTATAACATCAACCGTATATTGTACGGATTCCCTACGCGATGAACAAGGAAAAGTAGATGCACTACGAGGGCGAATAATGCAAATGGAATTTTTGTACGACCTAGATAAACAAATTTTCAAAATAAAAGAAAATTTTGATATTTATGCGATAAGCGTTATGAAATAGAACTCTAAACAGTGAACCTTATTAAAAAAAAATCAAAAAGGATCTTCAAGTATTGCTTTGCTTGACAGTAATTCGTATTTAATTTATTTTTGTAGTAGTTGTTAACTTTTACACCCAATTTGCGAAATTTACACTTTTTGAGGCTCCTAGAAATCAATAAATGATATTTTAGTACTAGAATGTGTTCTAATCTCCAATTTGAAAAATTTCGGAGAATTCAGCATCGTAAATTCTTAATAACTTCTTAAATTTTTAGAATATTTTTCTTAAAAAAAATTTCCAAATATTCTTTAAATGTTACTCTTTAAAGTGCAAAAAGTTCTGTGAAAAGATATGCTTCCAATTTTTCAAAAAAAATTCGCAAACATTCGCTTCTTTTCGGCCTCCTGACTAGGTATAACCCCTTAAGAGATTCTAGTATCCTGTAAGAACCTAGTGGCGACCAGAGTCACGGCGGAATGAGTACACGTGACCCTTAAGAAAAGTGAAACATTGCTGGGGGAGCGCAGGTAATAATTATGTTCCATCGTAAACAGCCAGTAAAATATCACGCGGAGGGGCAGCACGGGGGTCGAGTGAAATCGTGCGAATCTTCGAAGGTGAAAAAGCGTGGGGCTGTTCGCGGGGGTAATGGAGCTGGTAATAAAATGCCGGCGGGTGTAAGGAAACGGATGGAGGCGCGAGTGAGACGCCTGGGAGCGACTTTCGGCTACCGAGTCGGAATAAGAGGCGGAAAAGGAAGAGGAAGGAAGCGTGAAGTTCGAGAAGGAGAAAAAGGTCGAAGGGTGCGAGGCGAAGAGCAAAGGGTGAAGAATAAGGAGCGGCTGAGAATGAACGGGGAGGCACGGGAAGAAGGACTATCCCGAGGAAGGGAAAATAAAGGGTAACTGCACGAAGGGAACGAACGCTCGGGCCCTGATATTGTGGATTCAGAACTCGCGTCTGCTATCTGAAAATTCTGTAAACCTTCTGCGTTCAGGTCTCGACTTTACCGTCCCTGAATGTTTACGACGCATTAGTGCCACTCGGCAGTACATATCGCGAACTCTGTATGCTGAGATAGGTTCGGTTTAAGCTCCCTTCGGTCTTAAGTGTCGCAGACGCAGTTCCATGCGCCCACAAGAGGCGCGAGGAAATGTGCGTTCCCGGCAATCACTGTGGAAACAGCCTACAGAAAACTGTGAAGATGAGAACTTCTGACCTACGAGGTGCAGTAATGAGAAGCGTTTGAAAAGTTTTCACGGGCCACAGTTTATAGAGAATCTTCCGACAGTTAAGTGAGTTTCTAGACCTGCGCAGAATCATATTACCCTTTCATCGTTACTACCATTACCCTTATTCTGTAATATCCCCCAACGCTTCGTTCGAGCACTCTTTAATCCCAAGCTCTCCGCAGCAAACCTTGCGCTGCTAATCGGCAAACAAAAACCCCAACGTTTCAATCCTTAATCACTCTTTACGGCGCCCTAACCTACCAGCAGTGGCGGCGAAGCGCTGATATAAAGTGAACGCGCGTGTAGGAATTATCGTTCCATAAATTACCGAAATGATCGTGTTCAAGTCGTAAAAGCAGGTCCAGGACGTGTCCCTAACGGAGGAAGAGCAGCGCCAGCAAGTGACGCCGAAAGCAGCGGCTTGTAAGTAAACCGATATAAAAGGCGTGCACGATCTCCTCGTAAAATACTAGACGGATACGTGTCATTCGAAGGCTGCCGGGGGTGGGGCAGGGTCGGGGGACATTTTTTGCACGATAACCACCCCTCGAAGCCTGAGCCGGAACCCGTGTACAGGCTCCGGCACTCATACCCCGGCCATTTGCTTTCTTTTCGTGTCGGACGGCACGACAAGGTACTCGCCAATCTTGGAGATGGCCCCGTCGTTGATACGCAATATCGTGTTCTAGCCTGGAAATGGGGGCTGTACAGGGGACAGCGGCGTATACACACGGCCGTACGTGTACATATTGCTGCCTCGATTGTGTCTGGCCAGCTACAAGAACTCGTTGCGACGCGAATGCAATCAGGTAAGGAGCTGTAGCGGGACTCTGCTTCCTCCAGCTCTCAAAGATTTTTCTCCCGGTCAGCGGAAGTGCTTCCACCATCTCGCGGCCAGTGCGTGCGGTTCAATTAAGGGGTGAGCTAGGTGTAGCGGGCCGAAGAACCCGATTTTTTGGTATACATCAATATTTGAACATCACGATAATATGTTCCCAAAGCCGTAAAACGAAATTCGAAATATTAAAGCGGGTATAGACGGTTTTAAATGCGTTTTTTTCGAAACGACTGTTTGGCAATTAGAGGGCAATGGTACTCTAAAAATATTCAACCGATCGACTTGATCTTGTGCACTGATGTTTGTGAACATTTTTTGCGCAGAGCTTAAATATTGGTATAATGATATTGTTTAAATAAATAACTTTTTTGACATATTTAAGGCAAAATTTCGTTCGAAAAAGTGAACTTATTTTTCAAGAGGCCACCATTTGTTCAATTTTGCATGTTTTAGCTAAGTTATAAATTTAACTACACAAAAATTGTGTTTTTGGTTTCAAATGAATACAGTAGACGCTATGTTGCCCGCCGCAGAACAATTACATCGTCAAGGGACTGGGTATAAGCTCTTAGAACTTTGTTATTTACTGCTCTTTTTTAATAATTTGTTTCATTTGCCTTAATCTGACAATAAAATTACCTGAAGGTTTGAGAAAGATCTTATTTATCAGAATAGGTTTGTTAAGAATTTGATTATTGTGTGTATGAGTACTGCGAGTCTTAAAATTTTAATTCCTTCTAGTACCACTCTGCTGACTTATTTTACATTCTCTTCTTAAATAGTTATTATTTATCGAGTGTATCGAGAAATTGTAGGACATATTCATATTTAGAATGAGGTGCCAAATACTGTCACGCATAAAAATCCCATTGTTTTCGGGGCACAGCATAATATTCGAGAAAGAAATTTTTCAGCTGAAAGAGGCAAACGTGGTGATTGGCAGGTAATTATTTTCAGGGTCATACCATTGGAGATTCGAAGTCCACTATGGACTTCGTAATTCTGTGGAATTTTTTTAGTCGTCGATAAATCATCGCGCGGGCCATGCTATAAACGTCGCAGGGGCAAGATGAAAACAATGTTCGTGACACAGGAAGTTCTGTAATTACACCTATCAAACGCAGAACGACCTTGTTGGCCCGATTAGTTGCTGGCAGACAAAAAGGGCGCTGGTTATAAAGATTCATCGTACGGTGGAAAGAGGATTTTGACGTTTTAATTAAACGTTATCTAATTCCTTGGTCGAAAGCGTCTGCCCGTGGACGCCGGTTATGGCGGGCACTCCTTTTCGGAGGGGTGAAAAGGTAATGTTGAAAAGCGTATATATCTTGGGCCATGATGAACTTTTACTGAATTTTTCAAGGGCTACGATAACATTTAACGCAACCACAGAGGATTTAAATGGGAATGCTATTTTAAGTATTTCTCGTTGTTTCAGTTTCCATGAAGAGTGTATCCGAGAATGGTACCTAGTGTATTTGGTCCTTCCTTCGCCGTTCTTCACTCTGAAATTATTAACTAAGTATATCGTATAAAATGTTTTTATCCCGCCATGTCAGCGAAAGTCAAGCTGAGAGTTCTGGTAGGCGTATCACAGACTTAGCGGTAAGGAGGGCAAAGAGATAATAAAATTTAACCGGGGTCTGGACAAAATTATGGTTCGCGAATCATCTGCAGAGGTGTTCCATAAAATTCAAGAAAGATAGGGAGGTTTAATTCCGGAAAAGCAGATTAAGTGTATTTTTTATTATGGTGCTTGTTTGGTAGAAAAATTGCTCTAGAAATGGCCTTCGAGGCAGTAGTTTCCCAATTTAGTTATTATGTGCAGACGCATTGAGTCGCATAAACAATTAACAATGGATCCGATTTTGCATTCTGGGTCAGTTTATCCGTGTGGAACTAATATATTTAAGCTCCTCCTCGTTATTTCGGTGTGGAAATGAATGTTTTCTTGAAGACTACAGGTAAAAGCTGTGTAAAACAAAGTAACTTCGGATTAGAACTAACCTAGAAGTAGAATTGGCCTGAGGTATATAATTAATCAATGAAGAAACGAAACATGCTACATTTATGATACCTCTCTGTGCGCTGCCACGAAGCTGGTCAATTTCAGCTAGATTTTCCTCTGCTGAGTATACTTGAGTAATTGCCATATTAATATCCATACGAAATGTAGCACAATTTAGATGAACTGGTACGGTTTTTAGTTAATTCACCAGCACCACCCGGAGCAATAATTAACCCCGTTAGTCAATGGTTTCGAGCGTTTTGTCGAAAACTGTTAGCTACCACAGAGAACAGGCAGCGAAATGGCGAGAATCCCGACGCGCGGCACTGTTCATTCCTACACAAATTGGCCGAGCTTTCCGACCCTGGGGCGCTTATTTGGCCGTACTTCCTTCATGAATATGGACCCCTCTGCGTCAAGCCACCCTCGACGAGCGAAGCAACAAAAGAGCCAACGAAACGCGCCGCTGTAGCGTTTAAGAAATATACGCGGCCATCATTTACGCGTTTATAAAACGGAACAAACATGCTCGGTGGCTGCGAGCGCATCCTGCAACGCGAAGAAGCATCGAGTTTTGGCGGAAGGGACCGACACCTTTCGAATATCCGCAACACCCTCGTCGCCGAGGGAAGACTAATTGAATCGAAATAAACATCTTCTGTGTCAACGATAGCTTTTCATCCTGGGGATTGTTAAATTTAAAATTCCATAATTTACCAAATTGAGAGGTAATAAGACGTGAGAAACATAAGATTCAGGTATATATGCAAGGGAAACGGGATACCACGTGTCATACAGACATGAAAGATAAATATAATCATTTATCTCACTTCTTCAAAGTTCTAAGCTGTAACTTAATTGCGTTGTATATCAATTCCTCGTATTTTTACAGTAATTAGGAATCGAATTAATTGAAAAGCTTGAATTATGTTGTAAATGAATTACTATGTAATTCAAATACAATATAATTAAATTACGTAATTAAATTGCAGTGTAATTCAATTAGCACAACTGTGGCTCCCAGCATGCCCAAATAAGTAAGCCCGAAACCATAAACTCTCCACAGAGTCTGAGGCTCAGACACCTACCCCACAGCGTGACAATAAAAGCGGTTCTCGGGCACCGCGAAAATGCTGAAATAATGACAAACACCGGTGACACGTTAACGATACAAGCGACATGGGGTTCGGTCAGACCTAATGTTTGTCAGTGACGAGGCGCCATTGTGCTCCCCATGTCGTCCGAATAATTCTGCGCTGGGATACTGTGCATGCGATACAGCCTAACCAGACAGAGGGATGTGTATCCGCTGCGTAGCTGACATCGAGGTGCGACGAAACGGTTGGTATGTGATGCCAGGAATATACAGGAAGCGCAGGAACGTGCTTCGAGGGGTTCCCGTCGCATAACACTATCGCGGAAATTTCGCCGGCAGCCCCTCCCGCGTGTCCGTATCATTCGCGCGCCATTAATTTCATTCCCGTGCTCAAGGATATCCTATCGACGCCGGCAATCACGACGACGATTTGCCACGTATCTCGCGGACAGGAACGAGTGTAGGGCCCGCGTACGTGTCTCCGCGCGGATGTGGGTCGATTGCCGGGCGAGGGGATGCAGAGCGTCGACGGCCGGCTGGACGTGCTCGCGCTGGCTGCTGGAATTATTTCGCGCTACGTCTCGCCTCCTGCCGGTGGCTCAAGATACATTTCATCGCGGAACGAACTCGAACTTGGCCGTAATTATCGCGGACAAAGGCCGCGTGTCGCGTGGCAAATTGTCTCTGGGCGAATCGATACGCGTAATTGGAACAATAGCCGTTCGCAGCAAAAGCGACTGATTACTTTGCGGAGCCGATCGGGAATAAAGGGGCACGCGGCTTCTGGTATTAAATTGGGGTATCCCGCGAGAGCTCTTCGATTGCTCCGAGGGGGATCAGCCGATCGCCGCGAGTTTTTATTTACAGTGGCCGACAGAATGGGATTATTAAAAGTTCGAGGGAAGTTTTATTGCTGGCTTGGAAGTAAGTAGGCGAGGTCGATGGCGGATGAGGGAGCAACGGTGGTATGCGACTGATTACCATCGAGTTGCCTGTGCTCGTTTACATTGGAGGGAAAGGTTGGTAGATCCTGTAAGCTCGGTAACGGTAATCGAGTTGCGTAGTCTGAAAAGGATTCAAGCGTTTTTTTGTGCAGATACGCATTGAATGTTTCTTAGTTGAATTACTTGCGGAAGATGAGACTTTACGTTGAGATTGGTTAGCGAGTGCAGGGTGGATTTTAATTGCAACTCAATCCTGGGGTGGGACGAGGGAAGAAAGACACATGAACGTAATTTATTCAGCTGCTAATTTATTCAACTTGTAAATTCGTTAGTTAGTTTTAGGGTGAAATCTTGTAAAATAATTTTGACCCACTTCGACATATCCGATGGACTTGAAACTTTGCATACATGTAGTTTTGATGCCAATTCAAGATTTTTACTGAAACGTTTAAAATAATTTATGGTGCATATTTTTTTCAAATATGCATTTATTAAAATGTACTAAAAAGGACATAAATAATTTTGATACCAGTTTAAATGACTGTCTTAGAAGAATTCCCTCATATGACTAACAATGAATAGTCATGCAAAAATTAATTGCTGAACGGCATGGTTTTGTTTTGACTTTTAATCTGGTTAGATCTCAGGATAGACTTTGAATTGAAGAATTACAACAAGGACATTCTAGCAAAATACAAAAAGTAATGTATCAAAATACATAGAGCATTGTAAATATTTATACAAAAAGAAAATTTCAATATTTACGCCCCACGATTTTATTTGCAGTTATATTTTTTTTCCTTTTAATAAAAGCTGGTTCTTTAAAAAAAATTTATTATAAATTTTTATAAGTATTTTCCAATCTCGTTTGCACGTTTCTCATTTTAGAGTACCTACTCTGTATTCATTTACTTCACCAGTTTGTTACATCAAGCGTAATGACCTGCATTTAATTACAGAATACCGGATAATTTATTGCACGAGAGGAACTCGAAACAAACCCAATAATATATTGGAAGGATAATAAGAGAAACGCGAAATTGTATAAAAAATGGTTTAATCTGTCCTAGTTTAAAGAATATTTTTATGAATGGAGATTTGCTTTCGAAGAGAACAGAAGAATAATTTATATACTAATCCATTTAAGATACTTAAGCTATTAAGCTTTAGTATTAATGTATAGATTTCTGCAAAACACTATTTATGAAATAAATGTTAATCGATAATCAGTATAGATTATGATGTATTATTCTATCCCGTTATTTAAATATTATATACCTATATATCTGTATATATTTCGATAGATTCATTATTGATTCATTACTGATTCATTCCATTATTTAATAGAATAAAAAGAAATCTGTATTATTATGTAGTTCATTTTATCCTTCTAAACAATTATCCCCCCTAATCTATCCTGTTTAATCCAAGCATTGTACAAATATCTATAAAAACCTATTAATTAATCCCAGAGTTAATTTCAACAAAAAGAATATCCCATTTCTCGTCACTGTATTTTAGTGGTAGAATATTTACGGTTGCACCATTTCTAAATTCATTACGCGATATTGTTTCTCACAGTATTATATTCTCAAGAAATTATTTCGACGCATCGACAGTTTGATTATAAAACGGATGGATAATTGACTTTCCTTCGGAGCCAGTCTTTCCCTGCCTTTAACGTGTCTCGCAGCTTCATAGCGATACATTGCATTGATTTTCATCCGAAACGAAATTATCAGCTGTCGAGGAGAAATTATACAGACATATCGTTTAACGGCGGTCGAAGTAACGGTACATACGTACCCGTGGATTTCGTTCACTGGAAGGAAGACGAATTTTCCGTTTCACGATTCGCCGTAATTTCCACATGACGCAGGTCCGTCAGATAGACATTCCACTTTTTCGTTCGCGCTTCATGGAGCTTCGTAATTAGACGTCCGTTAATTACGAGAGAAATTATTGAACGCAGTAACTTAAATGGTAAATATGGAACGCCACTCGATAGTTAGCCCAAGTAGGAGTGATGTGGAATTACGTAAAAAAATTAATCGAGGGTATTAACTAGCTACTAAAATCTAGTTATATGCCACGCAGCTTACATTTTTGTAGATGAATGTGTGCTAAAAGATGTACGTCCTCGTTTTGCCCGATGTGTAAAAATGGAAATTATGATTCATTAAAATATAGTTCTTTTTCATCTTAATTAGTCGAGATTTATTAAACTACAAATTATAAAAGTATCTTCACATTTCAGTGTACAATACTAGCACTAAAGTATCTGATATTTGCAGTACTAATATGTTATGATTTTGCGTATCCTTCAAAGTGTCCTATTTTAAACATTCTTGCAGAGTAGCAGAACTCTGGTAAAATGGTAAAGGTGTATAAATTTATCAGCAATTATTTTCAGGTGCTCACGTTACACTATCATTTACTCTGATAAAAAGGGGATTAAAATTTCCTTGCCTTACGTGGAACAAAAGGGCCCTTCGTACGATGAAGTTTTAAATAAAAAACCATTTCAATGTTGATTACGTTCGTGGAATAATAAGGTTAATGAAGCACTCTATATACTTGCACGCGAAAATAAGTACGTATATACTTCCTCGTGTACAGAAAAGCTTCATTTCAAATACAGAATATATCAAATGGTTGGTGGAGTGATAAATTAATGAAATAACCTTCCTCATTGCTTACAACGAAGAGAAAGTGATTCTTCTCGAAAAGTCAATATTTTATGACTATTAAAATTAGTTTCACAAGAAATTAAGTGTAAGTCACGCGGAGCAATGTGTGCTCACAAATAATACTTTGAAAGGACCAGCCAGCTAATGGCCTCGCATCGAATAATTTCCATATTTTGATTGAATTAATGCGTTCGAAGGGAAAGAACTCGATTTGAAAGTCAATTTCCCTTAATGTAGTCTATTACGAAGTGTTCCGGGCGACGAGGAAACTATTCGAAACATAAATTTACACCAATTCTGTACACACTTGAAAGGAAAATTTCGATAGGAAAGTCGGAGTTATATTAAACGCTGTTCCGCTGTTCCAGACCGTTATAAGACTTCTTGTTTTATTTTGACAGTGATCGATGTCCATGTTATTTCATATCCAGCCGCTTCAAGAGCGATCCTTATTATTTGAGCAGGGGCGTCGAAAAACCTCCGCAAAACTGATCGCGTAGCTAACGTTTCGAAAGTTTAATGCATTTTCTTCTGGCACAATTATTTACCTCCACTTACAGGCATTAATATGCAGAATGTTTATACTCGATTTGGAAGATGCTCATACTCTACGTGTTATGCTACCTAATATCCTATACCACGTTACTAATTTCGTGAGTGAATACTAATAAAGTGAGTATACGTAAAAATTGAAAGATTTAAGGATTGTCATTTAATAGGATTTATATTTTAAAACCGTGTTAATCCAGTTTTTGTTATAATCTCAGTGTGCTAAAATCACATAGGAATTGTGGTCTAAGACATCCTCTCTCGTTTTCGATGTGATTCGAAGTTATGTAAATTCAACCCCTAGGGAATATTAATATCCAGAAACCTCATAGCTTTAATTACGCACATGTGGAAAACAATACCTCAGGCTGCATTCTAAGGGTCACATGTATCAAATACCAGTGTTGGGGAATCCTTTGAAAAAAATGGTAATTAAATTACCAGTTAAATTCTTGAAATTCTTGGGTATAAGAGCGAGAATGTTGATTAACGAATTTTTTGAAATGTAATTGGTTACGGAATTTTTCATATAATTTTAGTGCAGGATTTTCCCAGTTAAGATCCAGCGGGAAGTCGAGTTCAGGAATTACTTTTAAAATGGAAGGGCGTACAGGGGAATGGGGGATGGAGTCTCAGAAATAAAGCAGCATAATTGTAATCTAAACGTTCTCGTCATTTCTGGTGAAATCAGCAGCAGACGACGTTAAAAGCAGTCGTAAAAAAAACACAATACACCACCGTTGCAGATAGGTGCATCACTCGAGCGTACCAGTCGGATTCGTGATTCTTTTTTTCTCTCTTGATACCAGAGAGGAACTGCTACAAAGCCAAACGTATCTGGCCGATAAACGTTTGTAACAAGTGGAAGACGCTTCAAATAAAAATTTTGCACGGTTGGCTGCCTATAAAGAATGCTTGCGAATGACAGATATGTCATGCTGAAGCACAATAACTTTTGTTGTCGAGGCTGATACAGTTTTATTTAGTAAATTGATGTTCACTTTGCCCACCGTGTTACTTCAACCAGAATCGCGTAATTAACCGACTTCGAAAAAGAGAAGGTTACTGAATCCGATCCGTGTATTTATTTTATATATTTTATTTACCTAACTTGAACTTAATGAAGCGTCCCAAATTATACATTTCACTTTAGTTTACAATTCAGTGGAAATCCTACCCCAAGTTTAAAAAAATTGTGAGTATTACTCCGAACATACCTTAATATGCAGGCAAAACACCAGACAGTATAAACTTATAGTTTTTGTTAAATAAATTCCCGAAGATGGCGTTGAAAAACGGGTAGTTACACTAGAGTACGCTCTTAGCATGTATTAAAGAAGGTAAAGGATACAAAGTTTATGCATTTTCACACTTGTAGTAGCATCACAAAAGATGTAATGGTATAATAGGATACTTAAAGCAAAGGTAAAAATGTCAGTTTTATTTTATATTATATAATAAAGTGTTCTAGAAACATGCCAATGTCCCCCAGTGTGCGTACCTAATTCCTGTTTTTTTTTTTTTTTTATAATTAGATGGCCAGCATTGTCACAATGTAGTAACCCTGCAGTTCAATATATGCGTGCACAGTTGCATAGTCCTCTAATTCTTCATTTCGCATTTATCTGCCCCATCAGTGCCATAATCCAATACATCCCCAATTCTGTGGCTTCTGAGCTTCTAGATGCCCAAGTACTTCGCCTTCCAATCTTCACAGTTAACCGATTCTCCATTTCTTCGATACCTTAGCTTCACAATACACTACTCCAGTCCGGTTCAGTCTTGCAGTTTCCTAACACCTCCCATGATACCCCATTTACCAATTTTCCCAATTCTACAGTTAGGTAACTGGCTTACAATCTGGTAGTTTTAGTGTTTTTCAGAAACCTGGACAACCTACTCCACATGCTTATAGTCAGTTCACTATTACTGCAGTACATTGGTTCCACAATGCGGGAGTTCCATAAACCAATGCACTTTTACTTCCACTATATATTTATTTATATAATTTCATAGCAAAAGAGAGTTCCATCGCACAGTTCATTAACTAGGGTGACTGTACCTAATATCGCCACACGCTATATTTCGCAAAATAAGCACTAAAATTGATCGGTTATGCACTGAATTAGTATCAAATATTTTAAAAATCTATACTTTTAAATTTCTATCTTTTTCCAATAAAAATAAAATCAAAGATGGAAAAAAATACATTTATAGTGCGAGAAATAATAAAAGCACGTGTGAAAATGAATTAAAAAACTTATATATACATGAATTAATCAATATTTCTAGAGTTGGCGATATTAGGTACACTTTTTCAGGACCCGATTTTTGCATGTCTTACGTTTTTTGAGTCCTAATTAAAAAATTTTAGGTTTCAACGATTCTAGCGAGTTTGAATCGAACTGCATGTAAAAATATCAATTATTATTCAATTGACAGCGATTGAACTTTTGCCTGGCGAAATTAGGTACAGTCACCCTATTTTCTTCCCAAGTGCATCCCTCGATCTTCGCAGTTAACGAATTCTCCGTTTTTCCAACACTCCTGTCTCGCCACTCAGGAAGTCTGCAACCCAACGTATATACAGTTCCACACTTCGTTCACGTTTTAGCCCTCCATTTACTCATTTCTCCAGTTCTACAGTCAACCCAGCCCCAAGGCTCTCAATTTAACAGCCTCTAGGAACCCCAAGATCCTTTACCCCCCTCCCCCATTTCTCCCCTTCGCAGCCTCCTAATCCCCTTTCAAACATTTAATCACGCAATCAAACATCTTAAAATACAACCCACCCCCTTCCACCAGATATCTCAGTTCTACAAATTTCCATAGCTTTGTAGGCGACCGTCGCTTCCACGCTGGTCCCAAAGAATTTCATTAGTCCCCCGTACCTACCAGCGTACGCTCGGAAACATCGAAACGATAGCCACGGGAGCATTATTGCGCGCACCGTAGAGGAGCAACAAAGCGACAAAAGTCCAGGCGAATATAAATATGAAAAAGCGTGGGCCAGTGTCACGTTCCCGGTGAACAACGGTCAGTTTTGGAGCTGGCTGTTGCCGCTGTAAATATCACTGAGCCGCACGTAGGAGCCGTGGGGCAATTTACATTTTATGAGCAGTTGTACATACCTATAACGAGTTATTGGTTGCGCGTCACGTTTCGCCGTACACTTTATCGCACTCAGTCCCCCCCCACTTCCCGTTTTAGGGACAACAAGCCTGTGGAAACAGCGACCGGGGGATTTCTGCGCCGTGTCTGTAGCAGGAGTGCATTCGCTTTTCTTCGATCGAAACGTCGATCGCGGTCTAATAATGGAGCGTTTCGACGGTAGCTCGTATTATACCCCACCAGCGGCTGCGCGCGCTGGCTGCGCGGGACGATACCCCCGGCAGAGGTTCCGTTGCTCCGCGCTCTGAATACACAACACCTTTATCCCGTTAATAATCGCGAGGATATAATTGCCATTGAAATTTTAGCGGCAAGTTCTTGTCGCCACTTGTCAGACAGCGAGGCTCGGATATTCTACAATTCGACGGCATACATACCGCCACGCCGACGTCGCCGCGTTTGTCCCCCATTGACCTTTCTTTCTCTTCGTGTTCAGCACGCTTAATGCCTCCCGTACAGGGCGGATTCGCAGTAAATCGCTCATAAAGACAGCGCCCCCGGAGCCACGAGGCTGAATATCGTTGCGCTTGCAGTTTATTTGAATTTCAATGGACCCGCTGACAGAGGCCCCGCGCCAGGCCCGACGCAACCGATCCCCGCGTCACCAGAAAACTGCGGCAACTTCTAATTAGCGTTGTAGATTTCCACTCGCGTTGCTTTTCTCCATGGCTGCCGCGGAATGAATGACCCTTTCACTGGCAAGACACAAATGGAGTCTCTTGCCGAAGAGCTTCTAGCCGCGGGAACTTTGGTAACTCGGCTCTTGTCTCGAAACACGGTTAATTTGTGCAGGGAATCGATACAAGCACGATGCAACTTGTATTTTAAACGGAAAGTCGGTTGAAGAGTAGCTATTAAAAACTCAGTGTGTTTTCTTTAAGGGGAATCCTATTTTATGGGTTAAAAACATGGAAAAATTTAAGATTTTTTAAGAAACTAACATTTCGATTCATCTGAAATTTGGACCATGTTTTCGTGCAGCATTGAAAAAGTTTCAGATTATTTATTCAATTTTTAATAATAAATATAAGAGTTACGCATCACGCAACGGCGTTTCATTCTTCTGTCGTTCGTATAATATATAAAACGGCGGGACTTCGAAGCGAGCCGGTGCGCGCAAGAAGTCCGGTGAAAAAGAAAAGTGGAGTGCGATTCGTGCTTCGAAGCGTGGGCGTAAAATGGCGTGGAAGGGACAAGAAGATTCTTGGTTTGATGGTAACTGGTGCATAATAGGTCTGGACCGTTTTATCAGTCTCGAAGGAAATTCCCGGGTAAACCAGAGACACGCTAACACTCCCCCGTAGCTACTAGAGCCGAAGTGAATTCGAGGAGGCAGCACGAAGGAACCGCGGCGCACCGTCGTTCCTGTCTATCCAGTCGCCAATGGCAACCTCCTGGATGCACGACGACCTATTAGACTTTCAGAAGGGTGGTTGATCATCGAGCACATACTGCGATCCAGAGTTTACACATCGTAGACAAATACCCCGTGCCTCCCTTATGGTAATACCTTAACCCTTTGGCAGGACCGCCTGTACGGCAACGAATGCGAGCGTAAGTTTATTACAGGGATCAGGGAAGCTTAAATTCAGATTGTCCAATGCTTCCCAGCAAACTTCGGACAATTATACGTCCGAGGTGAAACGTTCTCGGCCAGTGGGGAGAGGGCAGAACGGACGAGAGGGCGAATTAGTTCTGGTGAACGATAATGGAGACGGGGAAATATTAGGATTCAGCTTCGCCCGCGGACTGCAACGATTACTTTTCATCATTTTAATTCGTTGATGAAAATATTACTCGCAGCGCGGTGCACGAGCGAACATTGGAACGTAGACTGTAAGGGGAACGAAGAGAAAGTTCAAGTGGAAACTTTGTGTGCAAGAAAGTGCCATTTTTGCTAGGATTTTTTTTATATAACAAGTATAAAAAGTGTGAAAGGTTTACTTCTCGTTTAGAAGTCAAATGAAATTCTGTTAAAAACTATGTTTTTTAGGATAATTCAAGGCTCTCTGGGAACGAATCGGTTTTCATCTTCGCGCTTTTCGAGTTGTATTAAACGTTCAGCTGTTTTCATTGCTCTCGTCGCCTTTATTAAGCAGCGTCTCATATTTTGCACTTCATCTTTGCAGTTCCCTGTTGGAGAAGGAAGTTGGACCTTTCCTTCTTTCGTTTTAATAAAGAAACGTCTTCCACAGTTATGAGTCTTGATTAAATTTGTAGAGGAAAATGTCACCTTTAAGTACCTGTACTTTAAAGGGTACATTATGAGCGAATAGTAACAGGGCAGTAAATTGTGGAGCAAAATGTTCACAGAAAGGAATATTGTTTGGTCAGTTCTGAAGAAAATTTTTAATAACGTTGCAACAGAGTAATTTGCACGGAATTAAGAAAGTTGTGCCAAGAAATTTAATAAGTTGACTTCTTGTAATTTCAATTTCTATGAAAGAGAGGGTTGGAAATAAATTGTGTGGTGTTGGTGAAACGTATAATACATTAATTAGCTTCTGACTATTTAGCTGCTTTATCAAAATAAGCGAAATGAAGTTCCCAATATTGAAATGTGTAATTCGAAAGGAAATACAGAATAAGAAATGGATGAAACTTTTATACCGATGTTCCTTCGTCTTTATCGATGAAAACAAAACGTTTGCGTACTTCTGAAGATCCGCCACTCGGTAAAACCTTCCCCCCCTCTCTTCCATATACCCAACTGTTTCCAGGAACATAATCCCGCCGATTACGACGTTTTTACAGCCAGATTCTGGAAAACCTTCCATTATTTTTCCATGTCGGCCAATCTGAATTTTGCGCGAGCGAAGTCAACAGCTGAAGCTTCATCAATTCGAGAGTTATCGGTATTTCAACCCACTGCCTGGGGGATGAATCTGGCAAACCGAGTAACCATATAAAACTTTTAGAAATTCCAAATTTCAAATAATGAAATTTTTTGCTGAGGTTACTAAAAAGTGCATGAAGTCGGTTATTTAACAGACGATTGCACAGTTCCCCTATGGAACCACATTTATTAAAACAAAGAACCGATAACTGACAATTCAGTTTAGTTTAATATCTGTTCATCAGCTGATTCTATTGAAAAATGTGTACATACAAAAATGCTCAATGATTAAAATATGAAGCTAGGTGGAATTTTTCAGTTAATCGTCGGTTTTGTTTACTTTTTTTATCGTTTCTGTGTACGCAGTTGCGCTTTATCCGTTACATAAATTCGAAAAATATTTGGCAATCAATACTATGTATATTGACAAGAGACATATGAATGGCTAAGAATTTTTCTGCGATTTTCATTTTTCCTGTACATGTCACTAACTGTATAAGTGTAATTCGGGAATTTAAATATTTCTTCAAATTAAAAGTGATCAATGACTCTTAACACTAAACGTGTTAACAATATTCGAAAAAGAAGGAAATAAAGGTCATATTGTTGCAAATTCTATATAGATAATGATATCGGTTATAACCAAATAACTTTGAGATACTTAAACATCTCTCCATCGATCTGCGAATAAGCGCGCGGTTGCCGACTTTTCGGTAATGATGGAGGTTATCTATGCTGCGGCATCGTGTATGGAGTGCAGTAGCTTCATCGCCAAGCCGTATTAACAGTTCCAGCATCCCCGATAGCAGCTACAAGTATCATGAACTAACGATATATAGTTAATGGAACGTTCGTGCCCTTATTATTAATAAGCCGATCATTCCAGCTACCGAACGTGATGTTCGGTTGGTATTACACTACTCCAGGAGGGAAATTAACGTGCTTTATCGCTGTGCAGCCGCGTCATAGCGGTGCTCCGATTCCGGCTCCTCGATCTAAGCGACCTGAACTTTTATCGAGCATTGGGAATCCACCAGTCCCTTTTAAAGACAACATTATTGAAAATTTGCCTTTCGGCCTGTGCCTCGGCCCCTCCATCCCCGACATATACTTCAATATATCTGGCTGTCGCCCACGTCGTCGCCGATGTATCTTCGTAATCTCGAGATATATCGTCACGTGTACACTCGCGTATCACTGCTCGCGCTGCTCACCCTCCCTTTAAGATATACAAGTCGAACGTCTTTCTATATCCGCCACCCGTATCCATTTTAATAATTCCTCCTAGTGATACTTTTCCGCCGAAGCGGATTCCACCCCCCGCACCCCCGTCTACATTATCGCTTACACTTCTTACTCGGACTCGATATTGCGGCAAATATTGCGCACGGAGAGCGTACCCGGCTCAAACTCCGGCATCTTTATCTGGAATTTATTAGATGTTTTCGCGGAACAAATCTCTCCATCGTTGTCCCGCTCGTTTCGCGTTACTCGATCTATTTTTCCCTCCTCGTTCTTTTTCACCCGCCACGATGTTGATTTCTTCTGGATGCGCAGGGCCCATTCATAGACCGCGCTTCGGTGTAAACACGGTGAAATAATATCCACCATTTGTTGCGATTTTCTTGCGCCGTCGACTTTCCTGTATTGGTCAAAGTCCAGCTAGCCCTGTCCACTTCGGGACTATAAATTGGCACATTTCGCGATTCGCCCGATGGAGTAACTTTCATTGCGGCCAGCTCTGAACGTTTTCCAATTGAAACTTCCCTGGTCTTGAGCTTCTAGGCTGAGTTGCGCTATAAAACTGACCAATTTGAAGGAATCCGAGATATTTCACGGAACAAATATTGCGCGCAAAAACATTCTCTCGCTTCCGGTGCACTGAAACAGCACAGCCTTCATAATTTCTATATGTTATTGGTTACAAGTTCGGCAATGTGTGATGCTGTTCTCTTAAAATTGCTCAATTCAGAAACTTAGTATTCCGTATCATTATAATTAACCTTTTGCTACCCGCGCTGTTGTAAAAACTACAGCAGTTGTGAATTATATTTTTCTGCTTAAGAGCGACCAATCGAATTTGAACTCCTTTCGAATTCTCTAGCTATGCTTTCTGCACTTTTTTGAAAACTCCCGCGTCTTTCACTCCGCTTTTTCAGTCTGAATACACAGGCGTTGAAGAGAAAAAGTCGTCAGTTCGTAACGATAGAATTAGTATTTCCAAATCATTTCATTTTTTTTAGAAATTCCTTTGAGATTTGGCTTCCATTTAAATAAAGATTAATTTTTCCTTAACGACATTTCTCCAAAAAATTCTTGTAATAACTGTTACTTTAGATTCCTAGTTAAACGTATAACCACAAGTTCAAGCAACGCCATATTTATCTACTTAAACCTCACCACAGGCAGAATACAATTCACACTTCAACTCCCCCATCGAACTGACTCGCCACTAGATTAATCTAAACCCCATTACAAATCTCGGTGTAAATCCACCACATGGTTCTCGAGTTCGTTACGAAGCTGAAAGGAAATCAGCGACATCCTTGGCACGCTTTATGGACACGCAAGGCTGTAGCGCATCCCCGGCGAGACGCAACAAACGGTAAGAATAAGATTGCACCTTTGTGGGGAGCGTCGTGCACCGGAAGAAGCCGTCGGCTTACTCTTTCCTGTTTCCATCCGCGACGTTTCCAATGGCATCGTGAAACCTCGGCGAATCCCATTCACCCACCCCCCGCGCCGCGGAAGCCCCTTTTGTTTCGTTTCTTTTTCATTCCTCGCTGCGACCGCGGCGAGGGGGTGGCAACGTATCGATGCCTTCCTCGATCCTCCGACAGAGGGATGGATGAAAACGGCGGCGAGAAAATGCATCGCGAGATCGAACTTCGTTCCGAGATTATTAAAGCGGGGGCCAGATGGACACGGAGCCCAGGGCGCATAGATTCCCTCGACGTGAACAAAGATCAATAAGTCTGGAGTGCCTGGTACGTGTGATATACGCGGCAAAGTTCTAAATTGGCCCGAGTCGGATTTTACGATTTTATTGGAAACGCATATGTCGATTATTGGAGAGTAATGTTTCTCGATTTTCTTGCGCTTCGTTTGAGAAATACGCCCGCGGCCAGCGGCATAATTACTCGGATTGTTTAATAGACGCGCGAATTCGTTCCCATCCGGCCGTTAAATTTTGCGGCTCTATAAAACGTGGGGGACTTTTGGAAATTGAACTGGCTCGGGTTTAGTTAGCTGTGGGGTCGATGGGGTTGCAGGATGTTTCTAGAAGCGAATATATATTGGTCGGGGGTGGTTGATGCTCGACTGTGGGATATGCGAAGGATGGAATTGGTTTGATTTCTTAAATGGAACGTGTTGCGCTGTGGGACACCGGGAGTGTTCATCGTCACGTATTGTAATTAATATTTTTTAGAAATCGATCATTCCGCTGCGATGCACTGGTAACCAGTCGACAAGAAATCAGTGATCAGGAAATCGTTACTGCGTCGTATCAGAAAGATTTGTAGCTGAGAGTAGTGATGGGAACAAGCATGTCCCAAGTAGTGGAATAAGTTTGTGCAAAGATCGTTATATAGTTTACCTTGATGACATTCGTAGTACATTTACTAGATTTATACTGTTTATTGCACACAAAAGGCATTTCTTAAATCATTATCTGTAGTGTAGAATAAAAGATCCGTAGAATGCAAAAGGAGAAGAGTTATGCACATAGGGACCTACCTAACCCCTAAAGCAGAGAATAAATATTCCATGTTCGTACCATGTTTCTTCCCATTTTGCATTTTAGATTTACAGCTCGAAATATTCATAAGCAATTACATATCGTCCTATATTGTACATCGTATAACAATTTTCCAGTTAAAAGAGTTTCCTAACTTAGGCAGCTAGCCTGCAGGTTCATATGGAATATATTAGATTTAGACACGTTTCGAAAATTTCAGAATCGCTCATCTCTGGCTATAGTACCTCAACTAATTAAAGGAATTGTGAAAAATAATCATGGCCACGTATATTCTACTTAAGGGGGTAGATAACCCTCTAAATTTTCGAAAATTCGATTTGGGCATTTAGCATATTCCGTTAGTTACATCTTTTCTACGTATTTTAAGCGCAACCCGGCCCCGAAATTCAAACAACTGAAGGAATTACAGCTAAAAATGTACGAGCCTGCACACGAGATCGTGTAACGACAAAACTACATGTTCAACTTTAAACGTGATTTCCCATACGCTACATTTTCCAAAACGGTGAACATAAAACCGCTGCAACGATTTGAATGAAAATTTACTGGGAGTTGCAGAAAACTATTCCCCAAAATGTGTGGGAAGCACATTTTCAATATAAATTCTTGAAAAAAGATAAAAAATATTTTTTCCACAAAAAGAGGATAATTAAAATTTTGCTTCCGACACAAGATGGAGCTGTCTTACAGATTATAAAAATGTCTTTATTTTGTGTTTTAGGAAATTCTCCTGTCCGAAATCGCGTTCATCAGACGACGCATCACGCACATGCTCTCACATTTATATATATAACTTTTTTCCTGTGAATATATTTAAAATTTTCTTTTTGCGCATTAAAGTCAACGACATGAGGATTTAAAATTAAAACAAAAAGTAACTCTATATGTATTCATTTATTACTTCAGAGTATGCGTTTGAAAAAGGTCTTGATTTTAGACTGTTAAGGGTTACCTACCCCCTTAATCACCTACAAGTATCTAATAAATGTTTAGAAACATTCTGCATCTCCATTCATTAAAACACATAACGCATAAACTAAAATAAATAACACTATCTCCTACTATTCCATTAGGTACACTTTACTTTTGCCACACAAAAATGACCATTCACACTGATGAAGACTAGCATCAATCTTTAGAAGCAGTAGTGAAAGAAATTATGAATTTAAAGCAGGTTTTACCATCACAGTTTCTAATATCGCCCTATTTAACAACAAGTGCCCCGAACGAAACGATTCTCGATTTATCAAACCAATTCTCCGCGACGCCCCTGAACCACGTCTCCCCAGGAAACGCGGCGCTCGATCCCATCGCTAGTGGTAACGGTGAAACGGCACGATTCCCTGCCAGCAATGAGGAAAAATCAATTGCGCCGCGTTACGATCTTTATCATCCTCCTTAGCAGGGCGAGATCTCGAGAAATGCTGTGCGGGCCGACATCGTATTTTTCAGCGCGTCAAAAACAGCCTGGCACATTTATCCGGCGGCCAGTACGTGTTTGAAAAATTACAGTTACTGGAAAAATAAATAACCGGCCATCGCACCGGCGGCGGAGACCCGCCTACAAACGTATATTTTACAGAAGTCTGTGCGATAGCTACGAACGAAGAGCAGCAAAGGGGCCAACACGCAGGGGAGAAGGGTTTCGAGGGAGGGCGGCAGGGTGAGGGGCAGGCGTGCAAAATAATTGCAGGATGATAAACTGTGGTCAGCACGAACGTGTAGCGAACCGACAGGAATGGTAAAGATGAGAGTACAACGCGAGGGAAAAAGGGGGGCGTAGGACAACCAAGCGGAATGATATATGAGAGGGAATGGAAAAGGGGGGGGGGGGGTAGGAAGAGGAGGGAGTGAAATGGGGGGAGGCAAAACAGCCGGATGTGCACGTCGAATGATCATGAAGACTACAAACGCGAGCACCGGATTCCTAACCCTATCGTTCAACCCCCGCCGCCCCCTTTGTCTTGCTCCTATGTTAATTCAATCCGCCGTATCGTCCTTCCCTTTGCGTCTACATCTCCGTGAGAAGCTTCACGCAAGCGGCGCCTCTCGTTCCGTCAGGCGATGTCTCGATTTTCTCGGCGATCAAGCTCGCCGTACACGTCTCGAACCGCCGCTCAGCGTGAACATCGCCTTCAGAGGCTGGAATCACGATCGTCGAATGGATCGAGTATCGTAAAGCATTCTGGAACATCGACGCCCAACACTTCGGATGCGCTGAGAATCGGGTTGCTTAGACCGCGATGCTTCCGGTTGAATTTTTCATCCGTGTGAGGCCAGGTTCGAACAGTGTTCCTGAATTAAGTGCAAGTGTACGCCTGCATCCTATCAGCGCGTCTTAGGAATCTGCTAATTTCTTTCCAGCCCCTTGGCTTGGTGCACTCGAAGGTCGTCATCATTAATTAACGCGTGATTAATGGGCGAGGGTGTTTCGAGAATCGCGGAAGGGGGAGGGGGTGCAATTGGAAGTAAATATTCTTTGCTGTATGTGTGTGAGGGTGACGGATTGATTAATTCAGAAAGCAAAATTGAATGTGACAGTGTAATGATTGGTAGGTAAGTGAACTTTTTCATGAAGATATAATTTCTTCCTTTGCAATCCCAAAATAATTCCAATCCTTGGAATTTTTTAATGATGTAATAATCTGCAGTAGAATAAAGGTGATTTAAGGGGGATCCTATTTTTGGGGCTAGAAAAATAGCAAAATTATTTTCTTTTTTAAAAAAACTAGCGATTCTATTCATCTGAAATTTGGCTTTTTATGCATTTTTGAAGAAGTTACAATATATAAATAACTCTTTTATTTATTATTAAAAATTAATACATAGATTTGCTACTTCTTCAAAGATGCATGAAAACTTGCTCCAAGTTTCGGATGAATCGAATCGCTAGTTTCTTAAAAAGAAATCTCAAAGTTTGCTATGTTTTTACCCCTAAAAATAGAATTTCCCCTTTGGAAAACTATGACGCACGGATTTAAACTGAGGAATTATCATCACGCCTTGCGTGAACTTACAAAAAAGTGGATTAAAAGAGGATCTGCAAATGGCTCGCACTACTTTATAATCCACAAGCAAACCAGAAAGGTTAAAAAATCTACAGGTTCACTTCGGTTTCTCTCTTTTTTTTCAAACGAGTACATTTAACCTTTCAATTACTGCTGGTTTACGTGCTGGAAAATCTACGAACAGAATACCGAAGTTAAAACCTGGTTAAGTACTGGTTTGAATTTCCAATTGGAAGTTCACGTGATAATTCGCTTCAATTGCCTTCGAGAGGATGACGTGCCAGCTCAGCCTGAATGGCTATTAATTTTCTGCCTGCAGTTTTTCTCCATTTTCACTCGGCCGTAACTCGAATACCAACCACCCCAAGCAGACCGCTGGAGTGTCAGTCAAACAATTGTCTTGGTCTGTTTTCTATTGTCTTGGCTTGGTGAAGGTTGCACGCAATGCGTATTGTGCAACAATCATCCCAACAAACTATTTCGTTGCGCGCCTATTTAAAGCGCGTGAAAATTAGGTATAACACTTAATGCCAAGATAAATTATTTTACACGTTACTTTACTGGTGGAGTAAAGTATTAAAACATAATTTTCTCGATGAAACTGTTTTGTGACATTCTCTACTTTTCCCCTTGTCCTACAAATGCAAATTAAATTATCCAAGTGATTTACAACTACCTAATCTCACTACAATAATAATTCATTTATTTTTATCCGCCAAATGATTCATATAAATAAACAAGAATGAACATATATTTAAAACCCCGCAATACCTTAAAATTGCACAGAAACAGTTGCAAAGTGAACAGTGATAACTTTATTTAATTCAGGATAAAAGCAGGCACGTGGATTGCGTTATTGCAATGCAATGGACAGTGGGGATCGTTCGTCGATCGTTCCGATCACAGCTGTATTTCCTGGTGCACTGATTGGATTACTGATCATTTGTCCCTGATTCAAATTCATGCGCCTGAATACGCACACATTCGCGTAGCTTCGCAACGCTCCCACACGTGGCACACTCCGAACTGGGCATCATAAAAAAATCCCCCGAAATCGCCTGAAAAACCGCGATCTAAACAGCATTATACGCACGCCTGTGTATATAAATTAGCAGAGAGTGGTCAACGGGCAGGTGATATCAGCTGATCGATAATTGCCACCGTTAAGATTATGTAATGACCGCCTATTTGGGTGGTAACCAATTTTCCAATTTGTTCAATGACTATCAGGGATAAGCAATTATTGATCCGCCAGTTACGCTGCCCCTATAGCGTCGCCGCTTCATAACCGTATTGAATTCTGTCACGCCTACCGGCTATCCAAACTCATTTCGATACGCGAACGCTAACAGCATCCCCGATAATCGTAAAACACATTGCTCCTTTAAAACTGTTGATTTCGGTGCATGGGGCGCGGGCAGCTAACGCTAACTATTCCATCCAACGGAGCAATGGTAGACCACTCTATGCAGGGTGTAACATAGTATCGAGGAAAAGTTTCAGTTTCACTTTGGTGATGGTCCATGATATTTATAGGAAGTGAGGCTTTCATTCGAAGGAGAAAGGTATTTCTTAATTAACTGTCGAAATTCAAATAGAATAAGAAGGGAAATTGAAGAAGAATAGAACAAACAATGTTTTTTTTGGTAATTATTGAATTTTGTAGTCGTACTAAAAATCTGAATTTCCATCGTGGCATGGAAAGTGTTAATAATGAAACTGATTGATGTAAGAAAAATAAGACAAGGCAAGGGCCATTTTGAGCACCGGAAAGAATGCTTGTAAATTAGGGTTTGATTTGAAATTAGGTTCGTTTCAACATTATCATCTGTAGTAAATAGGTCATTGACAGTAGTATCGATATAAACCACTACAGAGACACTTGTATCTTCGCACACTGTGTCTATGTAATACCTGCAGGATACGTGAGAACATGTGATTAAACGCTGCTGTTACCAAATTATATTGGAGCACAGGACTCAATTACTGTCATCTTAAGAATTGGTTGATATTATTGGATAGTATACCCATTGGCCAAAAGTATACGTTTTTCTATTTATTTATTATTATTTAATATGTTTAGTTGAGGAAAAAAGGTTTGTGACTCCCAAAGCCTGTATTTTTATTTATAAATTCATTTATTTAAAATAAATATGTCTATGTGCGCTTCGATTCAATACGTGTTTGCCCATACATCGTGTTACACCCTGTATATGGTTGTACCAACGTTGTTCCATTATCGCGTACGTCTCGGACACGTCAGCCTCTGCGTAGCAACGTTAGCAACGTCTAAACTATAATATCACGAGAATAAATCGAGCGCAATGATCCGTTCTGCGAAACGCAGTTGCGCGATGGAGTGGCTAACGATGCAATTTAGTCTGAGATCGATTTACACGGGTCAAGCAGCACCTGGCCATCTGACAGTAGCATTAATGTGGCGGCAGATTGCACGTCTTTCATCATGCCTGCCAGGACGTGCATGCATCAAGAGTGCCTGAAGTTAATATTCCTCCTAGCACGTAGCTAATAACCATCGAGTGTAAATTAATTGCTTCACTATTAAACGGTAATAATGCACGTAACGTCTCTTCTCATTGCGTGCTCCTTCGGTTAGGGACGAATTTTGTCCAGCTCAGATTCCACAAAAGCAGTTATTCGATACGTATTCGAAACACCGTACGTAGAGAATTGGTAGGAACGCGGATCTGAAAGAAGCGGAACTATAAGGAACGAATGTGAACGTATCGAGTCTCGTATAAATAAATTCTGCCACAGAAAGTGGGTACATGTTTACGTGGAAAGATTGGAATTGAGGACCTTGCAGCAAGAGCGGTGCAGCTCCGTCTTCACCAATTTCGAGTAAATTAGAAAAAACTTTAATGATGATGCACACGATATTAATAGCAATATTAATAATATAGAAATATAGTGATTTTAATAGTAACATTAATAGTAATCGTAATAGTAATAGTAATAGCAATAGCAATAGCAATAGCAATAGCAATAGCAATAGCAATAGCAATAGCAATAGCAATAGCAATAGTAATAGCAATATTTTTATTTACTTGCAATAATTCGCTCATTCGATGTACACCAAACAATATAGAATATTTTTACGCATATCACATGTTATAACTCAAAAACTGTCAAAAGGGGAGCTGCACCCCTTTTGCTGAGACATCGTGCGATGATTTCTGCTTCCCACTACTAGATGATTATCCCTTATATTCGTGCCAGTAACCAACAAGTGAATGCAGCGTTCAAAGTGTGAATTTATAGTCGACAGAGTAGGTAGCTCGAAAATGGAAATTTCGCCCCTGATGCTTTCGGAATTCAAAGAAGGGAGTAGTAGGATGATGGCTGAGAATGTATGCAGTGTATATGACAGTGGATTTATAACTCATAAAATGGAGCAGTGCAGAGTTGGTTTGTAAATGTTTCGTTCCTACAATGTGATGTTGAAACGTGAAGCAAAAGCGTATATGTTAAATATAATAATGAAACAAAGCCAGGCCTTTGTAAGAATGTAACAAACTTGGGGGAATGAGCAAAAAACCAGAATATTACTATAGAAATATTGGGAAAAAGGGCAATCAGTTAGAAGTATGGATCCTCCATTTTTTCCGCGGCAAGAGCGCAACATATCCAGGCTTTAGCTGTTGTTTCCACTCATTTTTCATACTGACAAGTCCATTTCCGTGAATTTTTTACAATCATCATAGTATTAGGGTTTCAAATGTCGCCGCAGCTTTTGTGAAATATCGTTAGACGCCCAAAGTGTCCCCCGGGATAGCGTGGACTTTGTGTGCGGTTAGTTAATCTTGTGAAGCGTATGTTTCGCTGTATGGGACAGGATTTTTACGTAGCTTCAAGTCTGAAACCAAGACAAAACGTACCTACGTTGAAATGGAACACGGACATTCGTTTTCCTTTAGCGCGGTTCCAGTATCATTTTAAACCTCAAAGCAGAAGAATGCTTTATGCACTCAGAAACGTACACCGCATAAAGCAATTATAAAAGTCTTCATAAAAGTCTTTAACGTTCCACCAGCGAAATACACTAACGTGTATATGAAAGGCCTGTGATTTATTAAGATGTACTGTTCTAGAAATTGTTGCTGCTCTTATTTTGTTTCATTTCCTACGTCTTTGATAAAACACATATTACGTGAAAAGTATATAAAGGAATTAGTGTATCGCTTTTTAATTTATCGATACAACGAAAGCAAAAGTGATTCACGTCCAAAATGTGAATAAAGGTGTACAAGGTATTTTATTAAACTCTGTTAAATAAAATTAACAGACGGTATAGAAGATTTCAATATAACTCTGTCAGTAAATTTCCTTGCATTGGGAGGAACTTAGAAACCAAAAAGCTATAATTAAATGAAATTCTTGCAAAACTGGTACACGTTTCTACGGCTCTTATTAAGTTAAGTAACTTCGACTGGAAACAATTTTTGAAACGATGCACGTATGGAAAGTGATAGAGAGATATAATCCCATCATACTAGTTCACAGCCGGTCTGACCATGCGCGGTCCCATTTCCCTTGCAGTCTTCAATTCCTCACTGTTAAATCCTATACAAATGAATAATAATCATTCCATCTCATCGTGTCGTTTAAAATGCTAATATTTTATGCTTTAGAGATTGTTTCGAGTAGGAATTATTGAAATGGACGAAAGCTTTACGCAAATATACAGATTTAATACAGATTAAAATGTTCAGGTTACAGTGTTCTGTGCAATATTAACAAGGCTGAGCCTTTAAGACTTACTTTCCCATATGAGACGAAGAATCATTCCATACGATGAATTTTAAAACAGAATCATTCCAATATACTGATTGAAGAGTTCTTGTAGAAAACACTGAAAGTGCCAAAAAATAAATTTTATGTTATACTATCACCATTTGCACGTAAGACATTTTCCGACAAAATTTTTTTTTAATTTTGCCACTTACTCAGTAACAGTAATTTATATCTTGACACCAGTTCTTCAAGCTTATAATATAAATATTCTTTATACCACGTGTATAAAATAGACCCACGTTTATTGGAATCTTCTTTCTAAATCCGAAGTCTAGAATCCTCCTGCTAAATTATGCAACACTCTCTCAAGCACACCCAGCATAGCTTTCAACCCGGAAGTACTGTGCCCATGTTCTTTCTTTTCACTGGCAATTTACTACCAGACCATGAATTCCTTGTCATTTTATTGGACAAATTCATACTTGATCGTTCATCAAAGGTCCATTATGCTGTCGCGCAGAATAATTTCTCCCCGGTGTGCATGGGTCGTGCTCGCGTTGATTGACGCAACGCAGGTCTTTGTCACTTGGCGGATATCGAATATTAATTGTCTGAGCGCGTGATTACCCGATCCACGGCAAGCTAATTTGTTTTCGGTGGATGATTATAAATAGGATATTATGTCGGCCGGCTAGCGATCGTTTTACGTGCCGCGAGTCGATGTTTAGCTAACTTTCTGATGTCGTTGTTGCAACTTCGTACCGAAAACCGACGGCTACCCCTCTAGAACGAGATCAGTAACTTTCCTCCCCCCGCCCTGGAAAAGCAGTTATACGCGGGTGTATCTTCTTCCACTCGCTATCTCATTATGCTTGTAAATGTGCCACTCCGAGCACGGCTAGACGCGCTCGGAATACTACGTAAAGATGCGGCATGGTAAAAGCAGATACAATTCCATTGATTATAATACGCTCACCAGGCCCCGCTGCACCGTGCTCCACGCAATAATTTATGATCTTGTCTGTAGATGTTTACGTAAGCTCATTATTCCTTCCATGTGTGCGAGTATTACGTAAATTTATTACGTTCTAACAGACTCTTTGCGTATGCACACGGATGCGTATCGCGTAGTAACTGGGAATAAAAGGAACTCCATTGGGGCTGGCTTTCAAAGCAAGAATTTGATGAACGGTTTTTAGTGTGGACTGTGGGGGATGCAAGCTAAATATTGTTTCTTTCGCCAGCACGTAGTACGTTGGTGTTAGTGATAGCTGTAAACGGATTTGAAACGGGGGATAACAATTTAAAGAGCTGTAATTGTATGGGTGTATACAGTGTAGGGAAGAGGTGCTATTAAAGGGACAGATTTTAAATGGGACAAATCGTAATGGCAAAGTTCTAAACACATTGCACATGCAAGTAATTTTCCTGTTTGTGACAACACTGGTGCCTAGTTATTTAATGTAAGCTTCACTGTGGTCTCAGTTGCAACAGAGTAGTAATCCGCAGTTGATGTTTTTCGATTGTAAAAGTAAAATATTCGTTGGTTTTCTATGTGATTTTTGAAACCAAGGTACGTACATAGTTTTAAAGTATTATAATTCCAATAAACGAGAGTTTATTGCCCAATGTCACTACACAGTAAACTGTTCGAAGTACAGGACGAAATTTTTCTAGAGATTAAATTCCTTGTGTTATAGCCAAAAGCTGCGTGCAAAAAAGAATTGAAAGTGTGGAGTCTCTCGGTATACGATTCCACGCGAAACAGCCGCAGAGCCCAAAACACGCTGAAATCCTGAAAATGTCTCTTGTGGTGTTGTAAATATTCAAAGCGTGGCCTGTCGGATTACCCGCTTTCGTTTGTACAATAACGCGGAGATTGAAAACGTATGTATACCAGTGCGCAGTGTGTGTATCCGACAAATTAAAGATAGTCCACCGCGAATTGCGTCGCCTATTTTGTTGACAGCATTCCATCAACGAAACTCTACATTGCAACATGCAATTCGCCATTTTTTTTTACTTTGCCCACGGTATTCAGTAAATCGTGTGTACAACTGGGTATCGACGGAATTAGTTGCCTCCATTGATATTCTGCAATCGTAGTAGGTATACATCTACATTCGTTATTGCACACATTGACGAATTAATAAAACTTTCATTTCTTCAGATTGTATAATAGTAGATAGCTGAAATGGAGCGCATCGCTGTTTTCAATTATGCTGTTAATTTCAAAGTCTCCAGGCTGAAAAGTCACTTCTTTTGTGAAGAAGGTAAAAAATATGTAAGTAATGTGGTTTTAAGATTTCTAAAGATGCGACCTTATTTATTTAATTATTTACACGAAATTTAGAAGTGAAAATCTTGAAGTGAAATAGCAAAACAATAATTAGTTTTCACTTCTCAATTTTTATTTAAAGGAAATGAGGTTCTGATTTAGAAAATAATTTATTCAGAAACGACAATTTTTCTCAATTAAGATAAAAGACAAACGAATGTCGTACGATTTTTCGTACGATGGTTTTACAGATAAAAATTCAGATATAAAGCCTATTTTCGCGAAAATAAATAAAAATTCAATCTGTGATGTCTTGCATTTTTTAAATAAATTCAAAATCAGCGAAGTGGTGACTTAAACTCCTCATAATCTCGTGTCGACCCCATAATGTCTCAATTTTATCAAAACGAGGCCATTCAATTTGTCATACAGTTTGCCTATCTTCTGACTAAAATTTTTCAATTCTGCGCAAATTCGCGGGTTACTGCACACTGTCCGCTTGCAAAAATAGGCTTTATTTGGACCACAGTGAATAGTATAAATCCACCAATACATTCCTGCAATTTACCTATCACCCTTCACTACGCACTTCACACTGCGATTTTTGTCATTATTTCGCCAGTAATCTCGCGGCGCGAGCTTCACAGTTCGAGAAATCGCTACGTAAGTACGAAATGAAAGGCCGACAACAGGGGATTACAAAAAGCGGCGTGACACACGGTTGGCGCCATCCTATAAAAGGTAACGTGTCGAATAAAATTTCACAGTTCTCGAAATGAAAGTTTTATATCGTTCATTTTGTGTCCCTTGTCTGCGAGATTCTCCCTACAACGCGCAGCCCCGGTCACTTTCACAGTAGAAAGGACTTTAATCAAACGACTTTGAACTGTTTTAATAAATACGAACGGCATGGAGAGGTTTGCGGATTGATTGAGGGCTGTTTTACAGAGAACAAGCGACAAGTGCCAAGCTTTATGCCGGAGCATTGCAAGCAGGCAGAGAAAAAAATATCGCCCCTGGATTGATGCCCGCTTTGGTGGTAACTTCTCATTTCTACAAAAGGAACAGGCTGCAGTGTGTGATATTAAAAACGTGGTTCATATCGGGTGTATAGCAATTCTGTGACTGGTAATATTTGCTCAATTACGTTACGCTGCGGACGCAGCTGGACGATGGAGATGAAATATAATATAAAAGCTTCGGTTACTTCAACGTCTCTAAATCAATCGCCTTTGCTAGAAACGACCGTTCCCGCAAGAAAGTTATCGATCGAAAGTGAATCGCCACTTGCAACCACATTTGTGCTTTCATTTTTATTATCCACGGGGCAAGTTTCGCTGCACGAAAGTAATTATTTTTTGTATGTAAGTTGTTCGTTGAGAAACTTGCAAAGTCTATGATGGATCAAAGGGGCCGGAAACTTCTGGCTCGGCGGATTCATCAAAATGTTTAAAAGTTTTAAACACAGCCACTGAAATATTAAAACTTCAATTACATTCTGTTGTTTCCTGCCGTTTAATATTTATATATGCATAACGAGCCAACTCGAATAATTCCACGAGAACTGTCAGCGGAAATTACTATAAAAATAAACGGATGATAAAAATATCAGCATCGATTGGTCGCGACTCTGACAGACCATCCATATCAATGCACGATCGAGTGCGGAAGAAAATTAAATGTTATGTCCTCGAAAGCGTCCTCGCGTGAAACAGTCTCCATCGAGATGATGCTTTCGATACATTTCGACGGGATTAACTGACTCAATAGCTTATTTTTCTGACGTTCAGTCCACTGTGAAAAGCAATACACGCACTTTAATTGGGCGAAATATCTACTTCCACGTTAAAAACTCAAAAATATATATTCTATAGGGTATGTATAATATTTCCTTCCACAGGATGGCTATTTTCATCCATCAGAATAGCGACAGTTGAAAAAGACTGATCCAATACAACTCTAAATTTCAAGATAATTTAATCTTTAAAAAAAACTCCAACTTGTTAAGGAGTAAGAAGATCGTGACAATATTTCGCCCTCTTAAAATGGATTTCCCAATTCATCGTCCATGATAAATACACCCCACCTGCCACTGTAACTTACATATTCCTCTGCTAATCCCAAACACAGTCCTGCAATTACCAAACCCAACACTCCTCAAAATTCCGCCTCTCGCGCAGAAAGTAAACTGCCAGACGCCCCATCATAAATCCACTCCCCCTCCCAAGCACAACTATGGTACCCCCTGACGATGAAACCCATTCAACCAGTTGCAAAGTGTTTCCAAAATTTCCAGCCAAAGTATCCCTCTTTGGACCAATTCAGATGACAACCTCGCCCTATGTAAATACCACCGTCCCCCTCCCTGCCGAATGTTTTCAATGAAGCCCCCATTACTGTCGTCCCTCTTTCAACGCCGCGGACCAGAAAGAGCTGATCGTGGCACAAAGTTAAGAACGATTCCGTTTCTTGAACGAGAGCCACCAGCAGCTGAATGGCCCAGTGTGCCACGAATCTTACGGGGCCATCCAGATAATTCACATCGGAAGTTTAACGAGGGGTCCATAAAAACGTAGCAGGGGTGAACGTCGATTCTCTTCAGTCGGATGCCAACGCCTGACGCCCCTTCCCCCCGGTCCGCGGTGTTCAACGCTGTTCCTCTCTGTCTGGGCCGGGCTACCACCAGGCAAACAGAAATTAATTAGAGGCAGTGGAACGTTCCCTCTCCTTACGACAGTTCACCGGTGACTCTGAAACAAGATTACCGGATTTGCTGTTTTTGTTCGGCCGCGCGCGCGGGGCGTAATTCGTTTGCAGCGCTCGATTCGCCGTCGACGACGTCGTCGACGTCGTTCTCGACCGCCACCCCCGGCGTCTCCTCTGCCGTCCTGCCCGACGACGCCCGGATGTCGACAGCCAGCGTCCCTCCTCCACCCTCACCTCGGGCGCAAGAAGGTATTTTTGTTTCTTCGCTGGCAGTTAAAGGGGCGCTGCGGGCAGGGACGGAGGTGCTCACAATTTGGCAGAAGAAGCATCGGAGAAACGGCCGGGCGAGTTAAGTTACTGATTTTCCACGGAACTTCCCGCCGATTAATTGGTTTACTTCCAGGCGCGTACCGCGGGCCAACGAACTTCTGTTCCAGGCTGTTTTGTCGAGCTGGCTAGGGATTATCCCTGACTTCCGCGCGGCCCCGAATTTCCACACGCTGTCACCCTTCATCGATTGGTAACGATCCTTGAGTAGCGAAGGTGTTTTATAGAAAAAAATGCAGGCAATTTGGTGTTAGGATAAACAGCACTGCTACTGGATTCCATTTTGGGACTGCTCTTCGATAACTGTAGATCATGTCGGGGAAGGGGGTGCATAACAATATTTAAAAAAAATAACCCCGAGGGGTTGAATAAATTACGCAGTCATTAATAAATATAATCCATAACCACGCATTCAAACTACTTGAAATCAGCCACTCGCGTTCTTTAGGAAAACGACCAAAAGCTGTGCTTGGGTCGCTAGTCACATCGCGATTTGAAATTAAATAAAAAATATTTGTAAAAAAATATTCGTCAAATATCTACATTTTTTTACAATACTCCATCTTACCTCGCTACCCCATAATGCCCCCACCCCTACTCGATATTAGTCTTTATCTGCCTGTGCAAACTTTTATAGCCTACTGTAGGAGAATTTAGAACGATTCGGCCTATATATCATTTTAATATACCCTAGCAGGGCAGCTCCATTATGATATATTCCTCCCTTTGAACCGTCCCACCCCTCCAGCCAGTGGGGCGCTCAATAACAACAGTAACATTGACTTTGAAATTCAATGCGAATCTCGCGGCACCCCGTTCCTGAATATCTCCGCCAAACTCTGGCGAGTCTGTCACACATTTTTTCCTCCGCAACCCCTACACATCGCCGTGGCGAACGAATACGCTGCGCCCCGCAACGATTCAGCGTTTCGCAGCGCGGAGAATGGTGTGATTATATTGGCACCATAGAAAGTTACACTAGCTTTGCTGGAGGATGCATTACGATATTTTTGTTTACCCCCGGCGTCGCTATTTCTATTCCTCCAAATACGACGAGCATCCACTTGAGGCGGATCCACTCTCGGGACGGGGTTGGCTGGAGGGACTCAAATGAAGAAAATCAATAGCGCTGGTGAAATAACATCTCAGGTATAAGGGAAAGCCGCGCCATCGAAAAATATTGATACTTTAACTAAGGAGGAAAGTTTGGTCGATCTACAGAGAGTGGGAAGAACTGGGGGTGGCCTGGCGAGAGGGTTTCGAAGGCGGAGGGCGAGCGGCTCGGCGTCTGCGGCGGCTGGTATTGACGGGTCTCCAATTCTATCAGACTCCGGGAAAATATATATGTATTGGATGGCACATTATCGCATATTAGTCATAAAACTTTTTTCGCCAGCTGGGGGGTTGGACGGAATAAATTTCGAGTGCGTGTCAGACATCCACCTGGATTATCGTCGTTTGAACGACGTCTTTGCTGACATTAATCATACTGTTATGATTGCAGATCCGCGCGGGGATAGGAGGGGAGGGGATCCCGCTGGAACTCTCGGAGTAAATAGGGGTCTGTTGTTTGAGCGTCTTTATCTCAACGTGGAGTGATACGCTCGCGAGATACTGGTAATACTGGGATGGTTGGTAGGAGAATACCTGATAGTGGAACATTTATTTCACATGGATGGAGAATTATTGGCGAAAGGAAAACTCGCATGCAGTTATCACCCATCCCATCTGAATCGTAAACATGTCTGGGTAAAGAGCGATACACAGAAATCTTCAACGGTTGAGCACAGTGTTTTATAAATCATGGTTTACTGAGTGGCACTTCGTGCATACGTGTACTAAGCAATTCTTATCAACAATTCTGACACATATCTACTGTCTTTTCTTATTTTCCTAATTTTATCATCTATTTTAAAGCAGCACACTTTCAGTACGCAAAAGCTTTTCTCTCCGTTGCAGGCACAAATTTTGGAAAATGTCCTTCTAAGGGGTCCTGGTGGTTATGGTCGTCCAGGTTTTCTAGCTTTATGTATAGACTAATGCGATTTGCGCGCATAGTGCTAGGATTCTCACTCTGCTGGCCACGTCTAAAATATTCGTCTTAGTTGATAATGGCGATGGACGTGACATACACGTCGCTGAATATTTCTGACGGTTAGGCGTGGAGGAGTACGTCACGTCGCTGTACGTAAAGCGGTTAAATTACTTGGAAATACGTGGCAACTACATATTTACGAATATATAAACATTGCTGTAATACAGTCAAATATATCTCTACCGGAATTATTAGGACGAAGGTTCAAGTTCAGTTTAGCATCTCGGTGTCCCCGGCAAGTGTCCTCGGAAAGGAAAATACAGACACCTGATAGACGGAAGAAATTACACGTCAGCCAAAGTGGTTTACATGGACACGCGTCCGTACGCAATAACCGATTGACAGATATCGACAGTTGGCGTTAACTGGTCGATGCTAAAGCACCAACGACTGACGCCTATCGCTTATACCGATGACACGTTGTTCACACCACAGATAAGCCCAGTGACTGTACAAGGTGTGTTGTACTTTGTAGCAAGTGTAGTTCCGGATAATAAATGCACCCTGCATGCATCGTTCAATGGAAATTGATTAACACGTTGCACTATCGAGTCACTTGTAATTCATGACATAGGTAGGTAGTGAAGTTTCTGTATCGTAGAGCAGATCTGCCGCAATTTTATACAACGAAATTTAGTTGGAACGTGTGTTAATATCGAAGGAAGACAGGCATTTCAGGCGCGGGTCAGAATAGAAAGATTGTGATGCAAGTGAAGACCAAATGGACAAAATAATTTGAAGTAGACAATCAGTTAATTTATGATGTCTCGCAAGAATATCTAAGTAGATACACAGAATAAAATAAAACTATGTGGAAGTATAATTAATAAAATTATGTTTATTATCTAATATTAATTATAGATATCTAGCTATTATAGTTTAATAATTAAATTAAAAATACGAAACTCTTTAAAAGGAGAATTTTACCAAAGGCGGTGGGTGATATGCCACAAGCCCCTGGATTGAGAAGTAACGATTCAAAATTCGTGTAAAATCAACAATATTCTAAATTATTTAAAAAAAAAAAACACTTGACTCCTCAAGCGTAATTCATTGCCAGTAGATACTAGTGCAGCCGGACAAGCAAAAGTTGTGGTGACTTTTAGGCCAAGCACAATTTTGGAACCCGGTCCCGCAAAAGTTCTCGCCGGCCCTGCATTTGCACGCTCAAGTGGAGAATATGGTGATAAAATAACTTGTTTCGAAGGAAGTGACAACAGACCCCTTATCAGAGAGATTTCCTAAATAGTAACTAACGGAGTGTCAACAGAGAGCTGGTCTACCAATAACAGTATCCAGCCCGCATAGTTGCACCGTTAGCCCGACATTTTGCGAATCGCAGCTGCTGCATTACGTCGTAGATCAACGAAAACTCCGTTTCCCTTCTACGCGGAACATTAAATCTCGATATTCGTTAGTAGACGTTCAACGTGCTTTCCGATAGTTCCACTGTTTCCCCCGCATTTCCGTTCGGCTTCGATTTTCGAACGGATCTCGCGCGGGGACGGTATCACTCCGGCTATTATTCGCAGCCTCGAAAACTGTATACCAGGAAAGTGCACGGTACTCGAGCCGATACGCCATGAATCACCGCGGCCGCGGCGTGCGGGACATCGGATTTCATTTATAAAGCAAATAAATCTTTAAGGCGAGAAACCACCGGGGTCAGCAGTAGGCGGAGAAGGGAGAAGGGGGCGCGCTCGCGCGGCGAGAAGAGGGCGGCGGGACGGGATAGTTGAAAGAAAAGATTTGCGACCGTGCACGGGGCAAAGAGACTAACATCGACGAAATATTGGCAAATTGTCTTAGACGCTTGCGTGCGACGCTCGTTCCCCCCGGGGAGGCAGGCACTTTTCCAAGAAATGACGGATTACAGCGCACACCCGATGTCCATTTTTAAAGGGACGTTTCAGTGGTTAAATGAAATTCCGCTTCAGGAAATATTTATGGAACCATTCCTCGCCAGAACCATATTTGGAGGATGTGCATTATCGAATGAGGCGTTAGTGCCGAGTTCGTTCGCCATTTTACGAAGAGTGATGACAGAGTTTGAATGATAGTCGTTGGAGGTTGCAATGGGTTGAAAGGATTGAATATGATTTGTGAAATGATGCTGGGATTATATTTTTTTTTAATTTAAAGGGTAACTGTAGCGGCACAAAAACGTAGTTTATAATTGTTTGTGAGTAAACAAAGAAATAAGTTGAAAATGTATTTAAACACTTTTATTATACACATTTTAGGCAGTTTCAAGCTAATTTTTTCAAAATAGTACTTTAAACGTATTTTTTCAGAACTACGTTTTTCAAATTGGTTTACAACACAATTTATATCAAATTTTATTCAATTCATTTGAAATTTTTACAGTAACCTCTAAATTACATTCTCCGTAGAAATACGTATCGATTTGACGACTTATTGAAAACTATAATAAAGATGTTTGATAAAGATGTTTAAACAGATATCCGACTTATTTTTTGTTTGCCCACAAACAATTGCCAAAGGTGCACTGCGTTTTTGTACCGCTACTGTGGCGTTATCCCCCGAGCGATGAATTCCCACGTTCCGTTCGATGCGCAATAGTTGTAGCTACGCTAGCAATTTAAGTTATTGTTGCATGTAACGCGCGTCGTCGTTTAATCCAAAATATGTCCGATACGTTTCATGTCGTTTATTACAGTTGTTCGCACATTCATCTCCCCCTGTGTCCATCTATCATCGCGTTGCATTCGAGTTCACAGATTAGATGCGTAACCATATCGACCGTAATCGGTTGATCATGTGTACAGGTATTAATTCCGTAGCCGGAGCATAAACTCGCGGAGCGATTAATTAGCAAACAAATGAACAACTGTACATTAGTTTCCTGATCAACGGGTAATTACCTAACCGGCCGAAATTGCTATCATCCAAGGTGCTGCAATAATCAACTTAGAGTGAAGAGCTTCGTACGCGGGGCTCCCGTCACCGCAACTCCTGACGTGTTCCCATTTCTAACGTAACAAGCGATTTCTGCTGTGTTTATACATAATCCACATCGCTTTCGTGGATAATCGAGGGTCAAACATGTTATTACACGTAGTAGCGGGAGAAATTTAATGTTAACACTTGCGTGCCAACTTTCAGTATAGGTAGTTTGGAAATAAACAATTTCCAGTATAGATTAAACCACGTACCGTCAAGTTTGTACTTCAAATATTATTTTTCTCCTCCGGCCATAGCAAAACCATCAGGGTTGCTTGCTCCAATTGTTTCACCCCATACAGACTACCCCTTATATCGTACAACTGAACGGAAAATGATTGCTCATAAAATTCGAATAAAAAAAGCACACTGAAATTTATTTATACGAGACGTCACTTTCAAGAAGATTTCTTTCCAGGATTAACCGGATACCCTTGCGATACAGAGTACAATTTGAAAAAGTGCAATACACTCATTACCTTTGAATAATTTGACGGAACAAGCAATCGAATAACAATTACTGTTTCGACACAAAAGATATTCAAAATTGAAAATTTGCATTTTTTTCAAAATCGAATTTCTCAAAATCTGAGGGTGATGGCGACAATCTATAACAAACGGCTATTGAATGTTACAAGTCCAGATGGTTGTCGAACTGTGTTATAAGACACTGGACGTTACTTTCACTTCTCACATTTTCTGATACCCCATCCGAACTTAACGCATTTCAGACAGTTAATAGCAGTGGCCGAGCCATATCTTGCAGCATTTCATTATTGCCCGTCCCTTCTCGCAGCATTTGATACAGGAACGACCGACCGTTGGGCGTTGTGTCTCGCATTGGTCCACAGAACGGGACACTTTACTGCCGTACGGAAAACTTTTGATCGACAGTGTACTCCGGCTTTCCTCAACTATCGGCTGCTATCGCTAAAGTGAAGATCGATGACACCATTCTTCCTCGGATGGCCGGTCAAGGAACAGAAAGGGGACCGACCCTTTTTAATCGCCAAGTAAAATTGTTATGATCCTTCATTGTTGCCAAGTGGACGGCGTCCAAACGTTTCGATGTCACTACGGCTCATCCAATCAAGCGTGGCCACGTGAAAATAGCTGCTTCAGCACGGTACAGCGATTGCCTCTACGTGAGGTCGGGGGCCACCTACGTGCACATACACACGGTCCATTCGCTTCTTGAGTTCGTAATATACCCTCCCTCCACCTGATTTCACCTTCATCCCTCCGACCCTCGTTCCCCGACCCTCCTCTTTTAAATCGCCTCGTAATTCCTCTTTCTCCGAATCACGCGCAAGCCAGCTTGCCCATCTGGCGTGGTCACTTTTCCTTTCACGCCCTCCAAGAAATTCTCAATTTTTGCCGAATGCATTTGCCCGTTTAATCATTTCCACCGGATAGGGGCGGGGGTGGAGTCGCGCGGAGGCGGCAGGAATCAATGAAACTCGAAGCTCGCGCCACGGGCCTGAACCCCCTCCCCGTGCTTTCTCCGCGCTGGGAACTACCCCTGTCGGCTGGCGGGGCTTCTGGTTAGATACGACAGTGCATTACGGTCCCATTCAATACTTCTGCAAGGAGCCGCCACGAATCCAGCGCGGTAATGGTTTTTGCAGCTATTAACGTTCGACTAACGAAGGAAAGCTTGCTGCGGTAGCCGGTTGCGTTGTAACGAGAAAGTACCGAGCGGGGGACGGGAAGAGTTCAGTGGCACTCATACCGAGGAACCGGGAAGGGGGGAGGGGGGGGGGGTGTCCGGCCCAGGGTTGGAATAATTGAGTTCTCCATTCTCTAACGACCGGCATCTTTCACGCCCACGAACTAAGAGCCGAATTAATTGAGCAGATTGAAAGGAAAGGAGTGCTCCTGCAACGGCCACGGAGAAAGGAGCGGGAGGACGAGTTACCGTCTCGTACGATTTCGATGTTTCTTCTTTCCCCGGCCGAGGAACTTCCTCTTACTCGTTAGTATTCCGATCCTCCTTTAACACTATGCTTGTGTTTCTCTGTCTCGTTGCTCTTGTTCCGGCGAAGTCCGGCGAAATCGAGTTACGAGGCAACGACGATCCAGAGACTAATGGACTTCCGGGCGGGAATACTGAAATATCGTTGGGCCAACAACGAAAAAGGGTACGGCGGGCGGAGGGGGGGGGGTGGGGAGGGGGACGTTATCGGTCATCAGCGAGCGATCCGGTCGATTCTGGCCCAACGACGTTTGGTCTACCGGTGACGTCACGGCAACTTTCCTTCCCTCCGTCGTCAGAGGCGAGGCGGGGAAAATTGAGTTACGATGTCACCGCTATCCTCTCGAATGTCGCTCGATATGGAAACGAGCAGGGACTCAACGCCCGCCGCAAAACTTCGCCCCTGGCGTTTTTTCGCCGCGGAAACTATGCCGGTGTTTTCCACCGTCGACTCGCCTCGTCTCTTACCCCTAAACGATGCGGCCACTTTCCAGAATCCCTGGCTTCTTCTCGCTGCCCTTGCATCGCTCCTCGTTTGCTATTCCGCCGGCATGATTCATCTTGTTTCATGGTAGGTTTAATAGTAGCCTGGGCCGACTGCGGACGTTTACACGCCTCGTGGCATTTTTGTGACAGAATTCGGAGGAGGGGGCGAGAATGATTAAACGTGTATTTCTTAATGTCTGAGGATTTGTGGTTTGAAAATTAGTTTGTGTTTGGAGTAGTTTTGTCAGAAATTTGTTCGGGGACTGTAATGGAGAGTTTTAAGGGAAGAGTTATGAAGGATGTATCAATAACATTTCGATGGGTGATAAATCTTACGGGGAGATTTAAATCAGCAGTATCGTATGTTAAATGTGTAAAATATTTACTTACAGGCTGTAATTAATATTGTAATTTAATAAATGCTGTAATTTTGAGCCAGTCTTCCTTATTTTTTTATGAAATATGTAAATTGCAGATGTAATTAACTGTTTGTAAATAAAAAAATGTGCAGGGTGAAACAGCAATATTATGAGAAAATAGGGAATAAGTCTATGTATATAAAAGAAGAAGTCTTGACTGAATGACTGACTCATCAACGCCCTGCTTAAACCGTTTAAGGAACGTGCAATTTGGAAGGTACATTGTTTTCATGACGTAGGCAGCCACTAAAGAAGGATTTTTGGAAATTCCATTCCCAAGGGCGTGAAAAGGTGTGAAATTTATTTTCACTGATTCCTCAATTATTTCTTAGGCCCGATGCAAAGCGCGAGTGTATTTTGCTAGTATTAAATAAATATTAAAAATATTTACAGCTTTGTATACAGTTTAGTTTAGCACGATTATGATTATTCTTGCATGAATTCTGCATATTTGAATTACGCGCGAAACTAGCTGCACTAACCTGTTTGTTCTAAACTGCAAATCTGCTGCGCAAAGCTGATTTCGTCGTTAAACCTGCTGCCTTTGAGTATCACGAGTAATTGCATTACTACCCGATGATCACCCGATAGGCAGCAACTTATTGATTTCCGCGATTATGACGTAATTTTCGTATAACCAAGCGTGAATAAATATATTAAGATGCCTATGTAGTGATACTATTTGGCATTTTTCATTATGACGCAGTGATCTACTGAAGTAAATCCAAAAATTTTAATTATGGAAGCAGCAAGAGTACTGGAAATTTATTAGTTTTAAAAAACAATAATTCCATCTATTTGTGGCATTTTACAATTTTCTATTCACCCAAAAACCATGCAAGTTTATAAATTATTATATCTACGATAAAATATAATTCGCACTCAATTCCGCACGTCAACTCTGATTTTCTCAGATTAAATTCCTCGTTACGTAAGCCCTCTAATGGTCGTCTCATTTAATTCTGAAACACTTGCAACATTTTCGCCGCTGGAAAAAAATACTTCGTTGCAAATCTCGATTTCCATGCACCGAACGCAGCCATAACACAGATTACAGCGACATCTTTAAAAAAAAGGTTCTATCCCATAATCTGGATTTAGTTTTTCAAACCAAATATGCTAGCCGTGCCTTTAAATACACTTTATACCCATTCCCATGAACTCCAATCAAATACACGCGTAGTCCACTAATTTTCAAAATTTTTTCAAAAGTTTCGTACACACAGAACAAGGTGTTCCCTGTTTCCACCCCTTCTAACAAATAATCACCCCCAGTCTATCAGAATTTGTCTGCACTTGATCCCAATTCCACGCGTTACTTTAAAAACGCAGTTTTCATATACCAGGAATTAAAAAACGTAAACAACTCCTCGTATAGCGCGAGTTTTGAGTGGTATTAACAGGGGCTTTCGCCCATCCCCTGGATATCCTTCCCGCTTTATTTCTCGCGGATTAACAGCCTCGTTTAATACGGTCCTCAATATAACCCGATACGAACTAACTATTTTACACCGCCGCGAGATCGAATGCCTAGACGTCGTCTGTCCGACGTTCAGCTAATTGCGCTCGCACGCCGCTGCGCAAGAAAGTTGCAGTAAAACGTCCCCGTGAACTTCACCCGTGGAGCAGCCGCCGCCGCGGCAATGTCACGTTAACTTCCGATCGATATGCTCTCCATTTGTCCATTAAATAGCGTCGGCCAGTGTTCCAAAGTCGGTCAACGATCCATTATCATCGCGCGCGTACAAATTGAGTTGTCGCGCGGTACGCGCCTTTGATTCCCGCGGTATACACTTGAGACGGGGGGCCCTCGTCTAACTGCACGTGATCCAGCATTCGCGGCGTAACGCGATAATGATTGCTGGCAACTTGCACCGTATCGCAAAATTAGATCGGCTGGTATCAGGCACTAACTTTGTTGCCTGGCTGCTAGCTCCCCGGCCGTCTCTGCGCGCTTACGCCCGGGGCTTGTTCATATCTTGTCCCTCCCCTACTTTCTCCCGGCCGCGGCACGGCGGTCCGCGTGCATCCTGAAATTAGCGTGGCAGTTCCTAGCCAGCGAGCCATTACGAAAGGAAAATTCAATCCCATCGTGGCGTGACCAACTCACGCAGCTATCCGTGCTTCAAACGCGCGTGGACCACGAACGGGTCGTGAAAGTTCTTTCATGGGCTCGAGCGTGCTGATCCTGCTTCTGACCCCGTGGCTGCTGTCGGGATGGTCGGTTGCTTCAATCTGTTTGATACGGTGCGGTGTCGGGTAGCATTGGAATGGTATTACTGCTCGAGGTATCTGCTTGGACGTATGCTGTGTAAATCGATGTATTGCTTAGTATAGTTAATACGTGCATATTGAAGGGTATCGACGTCCTCACTAATGACCCGTCTTAACTAAAAGAAATGCATTTTTATTTAAATTGTTAGTAAGATAAAAATATTGGGGTGCTCGAGGAATATTTTAAAAGTTGAATTTTAAGCATCACCCTAATACACTGGATTAGGTGAATGCAGTGGAAGAACAAGGGAGATCTCTTCTGCAGCAGGTGCCACGTGTAGGTGACAGATATTTTCACTATGACGTTCAAAGAGAAAAATTTCGTTGACTGCCTGGGTGGATTAATTGATCAAAGCAGTCGTCCAGCAAGCAACCAAATCCGAGTTTCGAATCCCAGTCCAGCGAAATTCGATTGATCAATTCCCTTTCTCTCTATACATTCATTGAAACGTTGTCGAATCAGCAATCAGTTCTTAATTATTTCATTTTCCTCTGCGTTTCCTCCATTTTATCCTCTTTTACATTTCTCTCTTTTTTCAATAATATTTATCTTCACCCTGCACCGTACCTGTTAGGGGTTTTATTATTCTGCCTTCGTACTTCAAACAAATATATGCCCTCTTAAATACATTTCGATGTTATATATAAAATAATCTTTGTTCTGATGCCGATTACTGATTTAAGGTACAGGTACCAGTAGGTGATCAGTTAAGAGAAATCCTTCATGTAAACAATTGTACCTACTCACTCTGTCATTAAATAGTGAACGTTTTCAAGTCACGTTTTTCTGAAAATTGGGCGACTACTGGTACCTATACCCTAATCATTAAAGTATTGAAATGAACGAGAAAACTGCAGAATGAGCTACTGTAAATAACCCACCCTCCTTCCACGTTACTAATTATCCATAATACGACAATACTAACAATAAGTTAGACCTATAATCATTTTATTTTAATAAATAATTTTACTCTATTTTGTTTCCTAATGCAATAAAGTCATTGACATCTATATCATTATTATTTCTATAGTTTTAGTTCAACCTGTCCAATGAGGGTATCATGGTTGCTGGGACGGTATTGTTGAGCTGATTGTACCATACGTCAAATGAATCAGGACGATTTAGGGGGCGCGTTTCGATTCGACGAAAGTGATCAGCGATACATCAATTCGGGGCTTACCAGTGCGTATAGTTTCATAGCGATTCTCACGAAGATTTAGATGTGGCATGGGAGAATTGCGAAACGCTGCGTGGTAATCGACGGTGCTTACAATGCTACACATCTGATAAATTCTCGTACACGTTCGTGCGGCCGCGCTCTACAAGAGTTAATCAACTAATGTGAGCTAATCGCCGGTAATCGTTAATCAGGCTTGATTACACGCGAAACAAAGTTCGATTCGTAAGGGGTTAATCCTATCGATTGCTATTTATCCCGTCCAGAGGCACTAACGGTGACGTGCTCATTCATTACTCTAATTTTACAGAACCGCGTTGCAAATTTTTTTTGTCATTGCACTTTTCAGGGGGATGATGATCTTCTTCCTCCCCTTCGCACGACCGTTTCCCTTTTTCTGTGTTTCATAGTTTGAAGAAAAATGCTGTGACTATGTTATCTTCTGTATCGTTGCAGTCTGTTTCCTTGATTTTCGTTGAAATATCTTTACGTTCGTTTACATGGCAACGTCTGCTCTTTGTTTCTTGCGTCCTTTTTGCACTGTGAGTTTTCAGATAGGTAGAATTTTAATAAAAAGTGGAATGCAGGTACATTCTATTAATGCACCAGTTAACTTTCCTATCTTGCAGGATATTCTGCAGAAACAGTGATAAATAATTTCTGAACTGTATTGGGAAGAAGAGAATTCATTATTTCTTTAATATCAATTGCCCTACCAGGGATGTAATATTAAATGTCAGGAGAATTGAATACTTCATTTCATTGTTTTTAGCTACAATTTTAAAACGTGCGAGAGGTTCTGTTAAAAATAGTATTTCGTTCGTGTCTGTCTTATTGTTTACATCAATTTGTGTGTATAAATAATTGGAATCATATTACAAATTGAGGCAGAAGGTAGATTCATTTTAAGTGAATACACAGAGACTTGATGAATCCTTCAGTTTTTACTCTAGTATTCAGTTTTCATATTTAAAGAAGCTTGCAACAAGTTGGGTTTCACAGGAATCTTACGTCCAACTGTACTTCGTTAGAAATGAAAGTGGAACCTTCTGATGCTAGTTAACAAAAAGAATACAAATAAATTAAATAACATTGACTTTATACTTCCAGATCAAAATCACCATTGCAATTTTTTTAGCAAGTACTTTCATACAATCCATCTCTGTTTGCAAGCACGTTAAAACTGCAATCAGTATTTCCTGAACACACAATATAGCGTCGTTGGGAAGGAGACGAGACGCTCGCGTCACTTTCACGATGTGAATCTACTTCACTTACAAATCCACTTGGCGGTATTCCGAATAAGTCGTATAATCCGTCGTTTCAAATGTACTCTTGGCAAGAAGCGCGATGGCGACGGTCAAAAACCGCGGCCAGCATTTTCTCATTCAAGACACGCGGCATAAGTTTATATGGGGAAAGATGAGTGACCATATTGCTCTCTCGTGGTCGGTGAACCGACTATGAATCTTTTGGTCGGGCGGGCGAGTAGAATGCCGTGAAACGTGGGGAAAAGTACCACCGGGAATATATCTGTCGATAGATGTTACTTGGAATTAGATTCTATTGATTCTCAGTTTCATATCCGGGCGAAGCTGAAAGTCAATCCACTGGAAAGAAGCGTGGCAAGTGTCCATTGAATTAAATCGCGACATCAGAGCTCCAATCGTCACTGAACAATTGCTACCACTAACGTGGGCTAGGATTGCACGCCCGATAATTTACGTTTCGAGAACAGTATGGAATGCTTACGAGTTATACAGAAATTGAGATCCTTAATTGAATTTTTGAGAAGTTGAAATGATAACCGATGTAAGTGACAATAGTTAAAATTTGGGTTGAAATATTTGGAGTTCCACGCGTCTTTTACCTTTTAGTAATGTTAGGAAACTACGTGCGTCGTAAAGATTTATAAACAGTCTTATGTATTTAACCTAACTTCTTTCCAAATGGTTGAAATATCCTATCTAAAATAATTAATTAATTGATACGTAAATAATACATTACCTACCGGTATACCTATTACAAAATATTATATTAATCTGTTACAAAATACTCACAACGTGTTTTAATTTGAATGAAGGGAAATAAGGACGATACACAGTAAATGATAAAACTGCAGTCTTCTCGGTTGTTTCAAAATACTAGATAGGACATTTTAACTAAAAAGGGCAGAAAAAGAAGAAGGTTTCTGTTTCAGGTATCCCCATTTGATTTTCAAAATAAAAATGGTACCATTCCAGTCTCTCTTGACGAGATTTTTCTAACAGCAGATAGCACCCTCTTCCTTCCAAAATCACTCTAAAATCTTAATATTGTCCTGTGGCAAAGGAATTTAAGAGCACGTTATATCGTCGCTTATACTCACCTGTTCTTCTAATTTTCATAGAAAGCTCTTTCGCGATCCAATCTAACGTAACCAGCCACACCATCAGCTCGCAACGAATGAACTTTGATGCTGTTTTTTAGCCCCCAGCAAATCTCTAACGCAATCCCACCATGATGATCAACGCGGCACGGTGGAATTCGAAACGTGAACGAGAAGAGCTCCGATAAAGTTGCAGCCTCGCATCGCTCAACGAGAAATGCAACGCGGCCGGAACGGCCGCACAGGCTTGCGGTCATTTCCAATGAAACAAGCTCCTGTCCATCTCATTCCACCTCAATACGCGTGCACGCAGATGCACACACGTACGCGCCCCGTATTCCCGGCCCTCACAGGCACGGCTCACAACTGGTTCCAGGTCCTCTCCTTTCAGCCATCAGCGTTGCACGAAAGGTTCTTTCGCTGCCTATTCTCTAAATGGCAATTCGCTTAATACCGGCCGAAGCACGGGGCATGGAAAGAGAAGCAGAAGGCCACGATTTCAATCGACGGCCGTAGCTTCAACGTCGATTACCTCCATCATAGAGCACGGCGGATGCGCGTTCTATTTGCGGTCGCCTGACTTTTAATGCCTCATTCAGCGACGCAAAGGCAGACACGCGCGCTACCTTCCTCCCGGTACACGGTGAAATGGATCGAACGGGCATCTTCTTTTCCTCGTCGCGGCGAAAGCCAGAGAGGGATCGTGTGATTATCATTACGTGCCATTCGCGAGTACCTGCTGCCTCGTCCGTGACGGAGTGATTCTGATATGGAGACCCGGCTCGTTGCGCTTTTAGGGCAAGAATGTTGCGTGGACGAAACGATTACCTTGCCATTTTCGTAGCGATGTAGACGCAGTACGGGAAATATTCATTGCATCACTCTCAAATTTATGTAAAACTAGCTTCACTACTCGGCTTCGCCTGAAAAGATTCTGATTTTATAAATTTTGTTATTTATTTTTGTGAAAATAATCACATTCGTCTGGATTAGTTAGGCATAATGAGCTGGAATACTTTACGTGACCCAGAGACACCTTTCATTTACAGAGAATCTCGATAATTGCAAAAATACGCAAGAGCCGTGCACAAGATGGAGATTCCTCGTCGTGGAAACACGTCGACGCCAGCCACAGCGTCGATTTGAAAGGATCGAATTAAAAAGCGTTATAGAATTTGTTGCGCTAGCAAACACTCCTGTTTATTCAATTTTGGACCACGTTTCAGTGTCTTCTTCAGGGTTGCATGGTGAGTGACCACTTTGGAGTTTAGTGGCGACAGCGACCAGAACAAGCATGCGGCGCCGAAATCCAAGCCTTGCCTCGTTATACTCGCTCACGTTTCACAGCTACATTTTGCTACGGTTTCTACGTATTCTAAACTTCATACGGTCACTTAACATTTAAACAATGCTCGCTGGAAATTGCCTGCTTTAATGCCCACATTGAATGCCAGGTCTTATTGTCAGATTGCAAAATAGTAACAGGGTGTTTAATTCCTTTCTGGTACGAAGAAGTTGTTTTATTAGACACACTTAAAATTACTAAGTATTTATTAAGATTAAGTATATCTAGATACCTTGACATGCGTTACAGGTATGGACAAATCGTCGGAACTTGACAATACTATTCTAGGTTTATTGGGAAATGACGTGATTCGATGATAATTGTGCGGTAATTGCGGCGATCTTGCCTTGTAGGCAAGATACGCGAATAATGCCGACGAGAATTTGAACAAGTGGAATGTCAATGGAACCTCGTTGCTCTTACCTCGCTGCTGTTAATTATACGTCACAACGCGACACGACGGGGCATCGATCGATCACTCCAATTTGATCGACGTAAATTACTGTTTTACATCTCGCTGGGCCCTGATGGCAAACTGTCACAGCAATATATCATATAACGTAGTATCTATACAATCCAGTTTCATTACACTGAATCAACGTGGTAGATGAGCCTGCAAATTAGATTTAAGCAGAAAGTTCATGTCACTTATAATTAGAGTAGAACAGAATATTTGTTCCTACGTTAAAAGATTTTTTTGCAACAGATGTCGGTTTTTTATTAGAAACACAATTCCACATTTTCAATTGATTTTCTTCTGTGTATAGATACACTATAGGTATGGTTTATAAATTTTCAAATAGTGAACATCAATGTAAAGATTCGTGTGACAGGTTACCAAAAAGAAATAAAGCTTTCTCAAAAATCGTACAGAATAAAATTTGTTGTTGAATATTTGCAGAAAAACAAGTTTATTCCAAAACTCTTATAACATAATAGTAACTAATTAATAGATCTTAATTTTCAATCGTTTTGGATTTTCATTCTTGCAACACTAAAACTCATACAGATACATTGATATACCTCGTTCCTGAATGTTTATCCAACATTTCTTTCAATATTATTTCTATAACACTTCCACCAGGAAACGTGATAACACTTCGTTAAAGTACGTGTAATCCTGCAAAAATTCTGTTACACGTTCCAGAACAAATACCAAACGAGCCAACACTTGCAAGCTGCTACATCTCCTCCGCGCCAGTAGTATTCCGTGAAATTCTTCCGGCGAGGCGTTGATCGCCCTTCGAGAAACGCTTATCGTGAGACGTTTAATACGATAAGGCCAGCTCGTACATGTAACAGAAAGCTGAAACAGAACAGTGTACTCGCGGCGATACGTTCGGTAAGCTTTAGGACTTTACAGTAGTTTGAGCACAGTTGCGGGGAACAGCTTATCGGATATATCACATATCGAAGGCTCTAACGTTACTGATATCGATTAATCCACTGTTCCGCGAATCTTTCCACGGAGTTTCAAGTTCGTGCTGCAGGCAGTGTGCAGGAAGGAGGGAGAAGAAGGTAGGAAAACCTGAGATGAATTTTCCTCCATGAAAGAAGAAATCTCTTAACGTCATCCCACTCTCTGTGCGAGTCCAAGGACTTGCGATTCCACCACAGACACATCGTTCGGTTTAGTAAGTTTCTTAGACTTTGAGGAGTACTAAAGACTAGCAAAATAGCAAAATATCAAAATAGCTTTACTATGGTAGAATAATAATTATTATTATTAACCGTATTTATTACACAAACAAAATAAACAAGCGAAAAGCAAAGAAGAACCAGACTATCGCAACAGATATACAAAAAAAACATTAAAGCACAGGTCACGTTATTTAAAATTTCGCGTGAAAATTGAGTTAAAAGCTTTATCCGTTGCAATTAAAATATTATTGGATAATAAATTTATACACTGAGAATCCCCTCAAAATATCATCTTGATCTTCAATCTTCATATCCGGTGAGACTTCCAAGTTCGTGAAAGTATTCTTGAATGTCGATTCAATTATTATCATTTCCTATCGCTATTCTCGATATTCCATAAATTTTACAATCGTAGCGCAGTCTGTCGTTAGTTAGTAAAAAAGATGAGCTGCTGAACCGTCGCCGGGAACGAAAGGAGTTAAAGTTTTCTTTCTGGCACGCTGCACATCTCCGAGAGGAGTGGATCAAACGTAGTCCTGGCTGTTCGCACGACCTCTGGGAAACGTATGTTTCAGCGATTCAGAAATGGAAGGAACGACCGAGAGAAAGGGGGCATCGCGAAGAGGGGGCTCGGAGTTCCTGCACGGAAATTACAGATGCGACGTGTTTCACGCTCGAGCGAGACTGACTAGCGAGCGGTACTTGGAGAGAGCAAGGGGTCGCAGGAATATAGAAACAGAAGCTCCGCCGTCTCGGCGGGCTTAGAAGAACGATCGCTGGCAGCGGGGCGGAAAGTTTGATTGCATTGCATTTTCAATGATTTCCATCATTTCCATCTAATCACAAGAAAATGTTGTTTCGTAGATGAAAGAAGCGTTTCTCTGCTTTCGACCGTACAAATACTGCTGATTTAAAATCGTTACCCTTCATTCCACGTTAAAATAGATTACGTTTTTATTGAATTTTAGCGTACAAAATTAATTTAATTTACCAATAACATTGTTTCAGGAGCTTAATAAATTGAGCCACGTATTAGGAAACACAAGGGCCTTTTCAAACGAGATATTTCTGTGACTCACGAGTTTTATTTCGGATATATTCGTGTGGCAGAGATAGCAGTAGTTTCAAAAATATCGGGACAGGTAGGAAATATATGAATCATATCTGAAGTAATAGTCTGAAGAGACAAAAGTATCTCGTATAAATGGAAACTTGTATTACGTGAAAATTATCCATTTATTCATTTAACTGAATAATGTGTTTTGATGGAGAAACTGTTTTCACGTATTCCAGAATTGTAATATGGTTATCCGAGTTCGAAGGTTACCAGATTTCTTTGTAAGCAATGGGGAAGATGAGGCAAAGCTCGGCGCAGAAGGCGCCACTTGCAAACTATGTTCTGTAGTTTTGCATGAGTGCGTATGTGTGAATTGTTTACGCGCGAATTTTTTATTTGTGGAATGTATAAATGTGAATGGGTGCTGGTGGAGTCACGAGTGAGAAAAAGATGCAGTCATCTTCCTCATTGTTAGAAATAAACGTAACTTTAGACTTGCAATGCACTTGTAGAACGCATTGATTCGCTCTTCCTTTGAAATTTGTGGCATTCCATCGTACCCCACTAATATTTCTCTTTCGATTTTGATTGGCTAACAGGGCTGCGTGTGTTCCAAATTCCAGTGCCTCTTTTAACGCGGAAGTCTCAATATCCGAGTGCAATCAATAAACGTCCAACTCCCCTGAATCAAAGAATCAATCGAAGGACTGATTCCATTTTTGTGTGTTCGAACGAACGGGAAGAAGGAGCCCCGCGTATCGATTATCGGCTGTCCAGATGGATGCCTGAAACTTTTTTCCCCGTGCCGTTCCGTAAATTCCGAAGTTAAACTTTCTCCCTACAGACCTGCGCCAACCTGCAGCTTGGGCGGCAAAACATCATTCCGATCGCGAGCTGCAAGCTACGTGCTGCTTGGTTGTAGCCGTTTCGCGATGCACTATATAGTTTATAATTATTGGAACTACAGTGAATTCAGAATACATCAGTTAAAAGTAGTGTTTGAGTCAACGCCTCTGTCAGTTTACTATGCGGCAATTTTAAACAGGCTTGCTTGTATCCCAAAAATCAGGGACAAGCCTAAACATGCAATATCCTGGTGCAAAATGACATCGAAAAGTCCTTTACCGTTTTGGAATCCGAGGCTTCGTTCTCGAGATATTAACGGTTGAATATTAGCGGCCCAAGTCCTGGGCCGCGCAGTTTAAAGCCGAAACAGCTGAACGCCTAGCAGTGACCGCTCGCGCGCACGCGTAGCTGACTCGGCTTTAAGCTGCCTGTCCCGGAACTTGGATTGCTAGTATTCAACCGTTAATATCTCGAGAACGAAGCCTCGGATCCCAAAACGGTAAAGGACTTTTCGAAGTCCCTTTACATCAGGATATTGCATGTTTCGGGAAGCGCCGAAATTTTGGGACACTCTGTATATAATTTTCTGTTAAAGTAATATTTCTTGAAAATTACTAGACCATAGCTCTTTCTATGTATTTATTTCCAACGATCCGACCTCATAACCTTAAAACTATCCCTACTTTGTTCAAACCTGGTCCTAATAAAATCCATTAGAAATCTACTTGGTGGCAGGTACATAAGGTGTCACCGCATAATTATCATATTTGCCACTGTTTTCATTTCTTAAATCGTCGACTCCATAATTGCCTGGAACTCCTAACAACAGTTTTATAAACCAGAAAAGAATATTAATCGAAGCAATTTGGTTCCAAAGAAAGCCAACTTTCTTGCACAAATAACACAAGCGTGTTTTCCACCCACGTACCACCACGCTTAAAACACTAAGTGGTCCATAGAATCCAAGCCATGTCCTGTTAACGTCTGAGATCCAACTTGATGGGGACTTATATCCTGTACAAACTTTGCAGTATGGCGCGTAGGCTTGGGGTTGCGGGTGCCGCTACGGAATCTGGTTTCTCGATCGTCTTACTCGGTTAGCGCAAGGGCGAAACCGCTGTTTCGTGGATGTACTGGTGATGTCGCTGGTTTAACGGCTCCGTATCCAGCGACGGCTGTGTAATTTAATGAGCATAAAAGCCAGAGGCACGATTAATACGCGGCGCTAAGACAACCATGGCGGACCTGGGCTGGCTTTGACGGCGGGAAGTTGGACGCGAGTATGGCGTCGTTGAACGGCAGACGTTTGCGAGAACGGCGGGGAGGGGGTGGAGCATGGCCCTGAAAGAGTTGAATATCGACGATGAAACGGTGCCTGTGATTTAAAAACGTTTGAGAAAGTTGTGGAAATATTTCCTTTTGGGCAACGCGGGCGAAGCTTCAAAGCCCGAGGGCTTTGAGCGCACGTAAGGGGATCTGTCCCGTCGTTTCTCAGGGAACCGCTAGAATCGTCGTACGCACTTAGAACTAAGCGCTGTCTGACCTTTGTTAAAAGGAACACGGCTGGGTTAGTTTGGTTCTTTGATCATGAAACTGTCGATCCAGACCATCGAAACGGAGGATATATTTTCACGTTTGCCACGTGGAACGGTGGAATCTTCTTTGAATATGTTTGTGTGCTTTTTTTTAATAACAGGCGGAACCAATTTTTTAAATACTACCCATGAAACTGGAAATATGTAAACGGATTTTACTATTTAATAATAAAATGTTACATATTCAGATATTTCCGTTCGAATATCTTCCTTTATTATTTAAAAGCTACGATGCAATGTTTCTAAAATAACGGCACCGTTATCGCAACAGAATTAGCTTATTTATTTCGTTATCGTCGCAGCCCGTCGAAGAAAAATGGCGCGAATAATTCTCCCGCGGATAGCTGACGGAAAGTGAGGAAAACTTGTGCTGTAGTGCGTCTTCGAGGTAGACGGTGTATTCAAAGTTTTTGGCATCTTTGATATTGATATATCGTAATACTTTTAAGACGCGTCAGCGTGTTTTCAGCGAAGCTTTTTCAATTCGTTCTTCCTTCGACAGAACAAGGCATTCGATAACTCTGATCGTTTCTCCATAGCCCAACAGGCGGATACGAGTTTCGTGATGGCATAAAATAGTACAACGTAATGAAACCGTTGAGAGAAAAACGAAGTCTGGTCAAATAAAGCTCACGCTCGTATTTTACTTTCTGCTGAACGTAATATAAAAACATGCAGCACATCATTCCAATTGACTGTACACTCGTGTTTATTCATGAAGTAAAAATTTGTTCCCGCTCGATGTACCGATTTTATTTGTCCATTGTACATTTATTTATTCATTGACGACTCTGCTTATTTATTTATGCACACGAGACTGACACAATTGCACTGGCTGCTGTCGAATTTATGTTAGCTTGAAATTCTACATGTTTCCAGAATTATGAAATTTGAAGGTGTGACCAAGATGGACACATTTATTGATACACGACTTGGGTTTGAATATTGCGGGGTCTCGAGTTGTCTTGGGTGTAGCATTGAGACAAACCGTTTGAAGAGTGTAGAGAAGAGATTTGAATAAAAATGATAAAGTAGAAATAACTATTTTCATTTGTGGAGTGCATATGGTTATATGATATAGACACAATATGTTCATAATTGTGATGAGTTAAATTAAAGGTTGAGCAGCTTAGAAATCTCTGATGCACTTCCTCAAATTTCAATTTAAGTTAGAATTATGAGAAAGCCAAAATTACTCACACAAATTCAGGAGTATTAATGCGAAATATAAGGACAGCTAAAATACATCAAAATCCAATTAAAAGGCTCAAGATTTTAGTTCAATATAATTCAATATACTCTTACATTATAAAATGAGTAGAAACATTGTGTACTCTCTTATTTCTTCTTGTTTATAAACAGAATTCATAACAAAATTTGCGCAGTCCTTGAGCGTTTTCCTGTTGGCTCTTCCGAAATCACTATTTCAAAAGTTCCAAACTCTTTGTCCCAGTTCGATCCCCCGAAACGGAAGCAACGATGATTCTTGACGTCGTTTTCCAGCTCGAGTGAAATGGAATTCGGGGACAATGGTAGCATTACTACTGCTTACGATATTGTCATACTCGAATTACGTGTGCAACGTTGTCTATAAAGTGTGAAAATTTAAACGAACCACACGATGATAACTTTAAAATTATCGTATAAAGACTTGCAGTTGGTAAAAATGCAGCTGCATCCCTCTTGCTGCAAGGTCCTTTTTCCATGTCCTGTGGGCCGTAGGTGGTTCGCGGCAAACTTCCCATTTTTGCCAGTAGTTAATTAATATAAGTATAATTATTACCTTTGACATAGTTATCACGACATTCACCATCTATGGTTCAAAGAACGTTAACTGTACCTATATTAAAACGAATATGATGCACTGTATATTGAGTGCAAAAAATGGCAAATTATTATATAAAAATATGAAAAAATGTGCAAGAGACTGTACAGTAAAAGTAGCAACAATCTCTAACAAGTGTTTAAACGCCTTATTTATATCTATCGTGGTTTAACACAATTCATAGTAATAAGAATTAATTTTACTTGTACTATTTATTGAATAAAATTGATATTGGCACCTTTACAAATATTATACATGGTGTGCATTATTATCATTATCATTGTTTATAGTACACCAACATCACCAAGGAAATTCATATTAATATCCACACCTTCAAATCGTTGACTTTTCCTTTCCACTGCTATTATATCTCCCAGCACTACCTGCATAACGACCATTGCCTTCGTTCCGTCATTACGAGCCTTTCACCACCCTTAATCCACAAAGTTGAAGAGCGTAGCCCGCTAGAAAATACGCCTTTATCGCTCGAGATTTGTCCTGTCCGCATAGAATAAAATCTCCATAGCGTAGACATACGATGAACAGAGTATAGTGGATATCCTCCGGTATTAAAACACCGCGTTTTGTTGGCTGGTTGAACAGTGGGTGTTGGAGTGGCGCTCGACGGAGGTGGAGAAATTAGAGGAAGGGACTGGATCGAAACTAGAAAGTGGATAGAGGACGGAGAGAGAAAATAGGGAGAAGCATTTTAAAGCTGTGACTCGAGAAAAATACGTTGGCATGGTACCTGCGGCCTGTGCGCGCGCGTGTATGTTTATATGCACGCGACGGTAGTTATTTTCCACCGCGCATGGATACAAATATATGTGCGTAGGATTACCACAGGGCAAATATCAGCAACAGACGATGCCACAGCGCGCTTCGCAATTCCTTGGGGATTAGTATTTGCTCTGCCTCTTCGCTGTATACCGCATATATCGATTCATTCGCGAGCATATGTCTCCATCTGCACGGCGCACGTACTCGCCTACACATGTGTAACGCGGTCGCTACTAATTCTAATGATCCCGTTTTCTGGCCACCGCCACGACGAAGCATAAATTGCGCCGTCTGAGAGGCAATCAAAGCTGTCTTATCTCGGCCCCCAAGGTGGACCGAGATGGAGCTTCTAGTGTTTTAATAAAGTTTTCCTCGTGTACGCGGAGTGTTTGCTCCTCCAGGTGGCTTCGATGCGCCGTACGGGTGCTTCCAATCTCGAAATGACCAAGTTTTGATCACGGTTTGCGTTATGCATTCTAACGGGCGTCCTGGCCGCCAGTCGAATTGTCACGCGACAACAGGGGACTTGGTTGCATTCAATTACGGATGCATAACGGATCACTCCTCGTATGCACGATACTGTGGGGATTCGTGATTATTTCTTCAAAATAAAAGAGTGTCGTCTGCAGTTTGAGGACCCCGACGAGCGCTCATAAATTTGTATGACAAGGAAAACTGACCTACAGTACTCCTAAGGTAATATAAGCCTACACACAGGTGTACCGGGTAACCCACATCCCATCGCTGACAAAAATAAATTTTTGAAAATGCTTCGTAAATTAATAATTTTGATATATTTATTCTATTGAGGAGATAGAAAGTAAAATTAGAGAATATTTAAAAAAAAAAATAAACCACCGCACTAGGATTTGAACACTCGATCTCCTGACTGCGACTCGTACGCTGGAGTTTCAGCAATGTAGATTGTTGGTGAACAGAACCAAACACTCCGAACAGGCAACGCACACGGACAGGAGTAGGGATATGCTTGTGAGAGCAGTGCAATGGGAGTAAAGCAAGGGACGACGGTAGGTAATGGTGGGGGTAAGCATTTGTCCCACGATTCTAGCATCATCGCGTGCAAGTGCCACCAAGGAATTACGTTTCCCACTACAAGCAGCTCGTGGCTTCGTCCTTTGTGGCCCATTCGGAATCGCGAAATCAGTTGGATCGGAATCTGAAAGGAAGTGGATGAGTCAAAGATAACGCAAAAGGGGAACGAAAGGGAGCAGCGCGCAGCATATTCGCGAGGTACAGAGCTGAAAATAGTCGGTAGTTCGGCACGAGACGATTTATAGCGTTAGTAAGGGGCCGCGGGACGTTTGGCGCCATATAACCATCATTCATTTTGTCAATAGCGCTCACTTCAACAATAGATTTCGTGTACGTATCAGAGGCGAACAGCTTTATTCTTTCGGTCCGCCGTGGCGCGAATCCAAATGCCCCCTGAACCCTTCGGCACGTGACGATCCTTATTATCCGCTGCGAGTCCCTCCTCCACTGTATCTGTACAAATGCCTCTACAGTCTACAGGGTGTCTCTGACAACGAATGATAAAACTGGGTTACTGGGTCCCCGAAACAGGGAAACTAAAAACACCACAAAGCAACTTTTTGCACAAAATGTCATTCTGAACCATCTATTACTGGCATTCTTAGAACATCGATAGACATTAAAATGAACGGGTACATTTTAATTTAAATTTATATACATTTTACTGTAAAGTGAAGTACTGTGTTACAATAGTTAATATTTTATCTCAAAGTCACATGACGTTATAAAGGTCTAAGGAAATCACCTAATTTGTGTGACCTTAATTCCATTTCATATTAACTTTGTATATATGTGTAGCTTGTTCTACTTTCTCCTATTTTCACAGTATTTTGTTCACTACTTTAGACTTATATTCATTCACACTGCTAATGCAGTCATTTATCGGTGGACACCATCTGGGGATGACAATAACGATTAAAAATGGAGCACCCTGTAATCAGCAGATAAAACTTCAAGTGTGTCTGGAACTCGTAGATCTTGATACAAGCTATTCGTACTGTTTGCGTTTATATTTACAAATCGTTAGTCGGGACACGATTTACTATCTGTCGTTCGTAATGCCCATTAATTTATCGATATGGCAACAATACTGTGTATACTAGTACGATATTTCCTATGTTTTCTTTCGATTCTGTAGCAATTTGCTTGCGCGGAGACTGTTATTTGAAGCGTAGAATTCGCGAAACAAGGATTCTTCCTCACAATATAAAGTGAAGTATTGTATTGGGTGATCTTAAAATCGTATAGAGGAATATATTCTTCAAAATATGCATAATTACTCTCGGATAAATGTGGGAACAATTTACCTCGCGATGTGGGGTTCAATAATTTGCCGCATACTGCGCCCTTATTAGACTACAAAGACCTGGGGAACAAGGCTACATCCCTCGAATAGCATGTTGTTACTAAGTGGCTCGATAAATTGACAGACTCTTTGACAAATAATGTTATTAAGGACTCCTTCGATCAACCAAGCGAGGTTTGTACCACGTGGAATCTTCAATATCTGTAAGATTCCAGCTTCGCAAAGCGCATGTAGGATTAGAAATGCATTTCCGATGACGAATGTAATATTCATTTAATATGAAACTATATAAAACACTTTCGAGAAAAAACTGTGATAACTTTTTTTGGTACAATCTGCCCTGGTCTCCCCTATTGTTCTGTATGAAATAATTTCTCTTGTGTCGTGGTACTTTGGTAAAGAGAATTTCTTAAATGGTTCAAAACGATAATGTAGAAATAATTAGTGTGAAACAACATTTCAAGTATACAACTAATTATTCGTAACAAATTAAACGGTGCCCTCAGTGTCGAAGTTTTGCAAACATTCAGCGGTGGCAATTAACATAACTTACACACTGATACAGTTGCTTGCAAATGGTTGAACAGTGCGCACGAGTTGCTGGCAATTCTTGAACAATGTACATGAATTCATATCCGAGGCTTGAATCTGCAAACATAGTTGACTGTGCCGTGTCACGTCCCAGTTCGAAGTTCTGTTATAAAATTATGCAAATGTGTCTGTTCGCAATTCGTCTTGACGAATCAAACGTTGCAGGCGTTTGAAGTAGTGTCAAGGAACAGTCAAACTCTTATTATCGAAAGGAAAGTGCTTTTATCAAACTTTCTCGTCAACACTATTTTTAAAGTAATAGACCTTGCGGGAAATTGAGAATGGTGGAGATATTTTGGGTAAAATTGTTGCATTTCTACGTGTCATTAACAGGAAATCTATATATTGTTTATACTATAATACCATAATTTTTTATATTTATTGAAATGTAGAAAAAGAGTGTTCCCACAGAAATTTAAACTCGTTGGCTCCCTATCGATTCACCTTCGAAATCCACTTCTAATTATGACCACATGGTCGACAAGACGACAGGTTCTAAGAGGACTTTGTCAATTAGTCGTGTTAATTAGACCGTCGAGAGGACCAGCAGACAACCTACGACCGCAGTGTTGCCTCACACTGTCCCAACTTCCGCTCGCCAGAGACCGGATCGCTTTGTAGTCGTAGACTCGGTAGCACTGAGTATCGATTTTTAGACCGAACTAACATTTGTATAATTTCCACCAATGATCCTGTAACGATTATCAGCTTTGTGCCTGTTCCTCGGTACCACCTAATCTACCTTACACTTTGTGCAATGATTTGCCTGTGAGGAAAACGAGACTTTCTGAGTGACCCTTATTAGGTCAACCAGCAAATCGATACTCTTCCAATCTATATTTTTAAGTGAATCTGTGATGACTGTGGGACTTAACTCTGTGATTAAATGAGGCACTGAGAACAAAACCAGACAAACACATATTTTTTGGGACATTGAGTTAATAGCAGTAATGTATTCCAATAGGCTGTACTAATCATATAAAATACAAAAACTATTCTTTTTAACGTGTGTTAGTCCGTTTTTGCTCTGAATGCCTCACATATCGTTCTGATCAATTCAAAGCTTCCAGGCCCCTTCACAAGACTATCCCAATTTGCTTAAGATTTTCGTGACCTTTTTCATGAAGCCTAAAAAGAAAATCACTAACCTCACCCTACATCTCCGAGATCCTCGCAACTTCCTCCACAATCACGCTGCCTATCCCCACCCACTGTCGAATCCCCAATAGAATCATCAGCCACCCCCTCGGAGCATCCAATTAAACCCAGCGCAGAAGCGCTGCCGCAGCGACGCACGGTGGATCCGGCGCGTTGCCGCGAGATAAAGAAACGACATCGGCCACGGGACGACCTAACAATTATATGCATTTGAGTGCACCCAGTGGCGGTTCTATCGGCTCCGGCTCACGGTCGCAAGATCCTTTCACAGAACGAGATGTGGCTCTCCCGGTGGCGGCGCGACGGGGGTGGCACCGCGGCAGCAGTGCTCGACGTTTCAACGGTCGGGTTAAAGCTTATGCCGGATAGTTTCCAGCAGCGATCCCGGCAAATGGACCAGCTTCCATAAACATGAATAGAACGGTGTGCCTCTCCCCGTTCGAGCACACCGCTTGCTTTCCGCCGACATTGGAGCGGATGTACGGGCCGGCGATGTTGAATTCTGCCGATGGACTCGCCAATACCAACCATCACCCTCGACCTGCGCCCCGGCCGGGCGGCGTCCTCGTGAAGCCTGCCTGGGGACACGTATAAAAATGACGGCGCCGGCCGCCTGTGTGCGTGTGGCCGGCGCGGCGTTCACAGGGCCAGCTCGGGCTGGGCACTTCGCCTCGATGCATGAATAGGATATTAAGGATTTCTTCCGTGCCCGACCCGTCAACGGCGCCACCGATGCGACGCTCGTACGCGTGCCCGACCTCCATGCATCCAGCAGCGTTTTTGTCCCCTGACCTGCCCCCAACCCCAGGGGAGATCCAGTCGTCGCCGTCCGGCGTAATGGCCGGCTCGTTTGTCTCCACGGCGATGATATCGGCGATCTGCCGTTTCATCAGGGGCAATTTAAAGGCGACCGCGCCGCGCCACGCCGCTGGCCCTTCGGATGCACAATAATCGAGCGGGCTGATCGAGCTCATGAGACGTTCCAGGCACGTAGCGGCGTCGCACGCGCGTCCACCAAACTCAGCGACTTCTGTGTAGCTGGCTTTGATCGTATACCGATACGGTGCGGCGGATGCGACACGTGTCCCTGCGACTTTTATTTTATTAGCTGCCCAATTTCGGCCGCGTTTTTGCGGCACGTTGCGCGGCCGGCTGGTCGGCTCGCGAGAAATTAGGTTCCAGGTGCTCTCTGGGCTCGTGGTTGAGGATGTGTTGTTGCGGTCACTGTGTAACTTTGCAAAAGGAAGAAAACTGGGGTAATAAATTGCAAAGTTTATTCGAGATTTACTCCTGCGAATTTACACTTATTAGAATGAATACGTGTTCATGGTAATATTGTAATTCTTTCAATACTGCAGTAATATTTATACAGACTTGTTGTTTCAAGGAGAGCTCAGTTTGCAGGACTAACCGTGCGCGTAATTTATGCCGGTCGTGGTAATTCATTTGCGGTTTTACGCGTAATAACGACGGAGGGCATGATTTTCCTTTGATTATGGATTCACTGAGTCCGTGGAGGTTCGATTTGGAGCAGAAATTATGTATGAATACAGGGTTCTTCAGATCCCTGGTGCCTCGATAAGTAATCGCCGATCGATAGGCTTCGCAAAGTGGAATTATTGCATCTTTGTTGATCTTGTAAATAGAATTTTAATATTCGAAAATTGGAAGATAATCACCTACTCTGAATAGGAAATTTCAGTTAATAATTTGATTGTTAAGGAAATGTTTGCACGCTACACTTCATCGTGCTTCGTCGCCATTGCGTTAGTCGCGTAGCTTTATAAATGTCATTCTGATTAACAATGGGAATTTTAAGCATGCATGTTAAACAACAAGCAGGTTGGGGAATGCGATTGTTCGCGTTGTTCTGTTGTTGCGAACGCAATTATAATCTACCCCTAAAATCAAACCCCGACTAAACGTGAAATCTTTTATTTGCTAGGAAAAGCGACCGTTCCAATTGTTTCCTACGGATTTAATGAAATCCTTTTTTACTTGCCACTATCGTGTAGCCGTTATTTTGCAAGCCCTTTTGTTTTCTTCCGGCGCAATCCATTGTTCCGCTGCATTTTGATGAACTTGTTTTACTCCCGTTGAATGGCGCGCTTTTCCATCGGCGCGATCCGCTACATCGCAGTCCCTTTGGGTATTGCTTTGACCCATCAAGGGAAAAGAAATGGTCCTATCGATGCAATTCGTTCCACCATGGACGAATATTACACATCCGTCCGTAATTGCTTGTAAAAGACTCGAGTCATTGAAGCCAAGTCATTCGTTTCTTCATTGTATTAGATCATCATTATCCACATTTGCGACAAGGTATGTATCTGCGGTGAGTGATGTTTCATCCTAAATTTAAAAATTTTCAGTTTCAAAGTTTCATCCTCCAATTTAAATAACTACTATTTGAGAATAAATGTTTGTTTCCTTCTCAACGCTTATATTTACACATTTATTTTATTTACTATTTATATATACCCATCCTGCAAAATATCCAAGCTGTTCCGTTAAAATTTCAGGATTTGGGAAGTGTTCTATCGTAGAAAAAGTTTGAGAAACGCTGCTCTAAAGTGTACTATCTTGCAATCGCGGTATAAATAATGGTCATTTTGCAAGTTACATTACATTGCCGTTAATATTCTCCACGCGACTATAAAGTTTTGTCAAGCAGCTTACGTTTGTATTTTCTACAAGCATGTTCAGCCATACGTTAAGCAATTCAAGCATCAGATAATGGAGATTACAATGAGCGTGGGTAAGACAAATAGCCTAAAGTCGTGCACTCGTATAATTAATTAACCAGTCCGAGGATCTGACAGCATTCTGTGAGCTAATTACTGACACGTCTTTGCCAGTCATCGTGTCAGGTTGTGGTCCGACGCTGATGCCACGATATACTGGAGGAATTTCATCAAGACAGCTCATAGTAGCGCGTCTTCAAGTAGGAAGGCCTATCATTCAACGACCGCAACGAGTGTCAAGACGCTGACCCCGGTTCACGCCAAGTAATTTCGCATTAATTAGGCCCTTTATGTTGCTGATTGCATTTCGCATTTCCATGGCGTCAAATAAATCGACACACCTTTCGTGCAAATACATTTTTGTCCCAGACTCCCGATCAAAACGAACTTTAACGTGGCGATAAATGAAACATTATTACGCTCTTTGTTATAAAGCTTTCCTGGCGTGGCGTGCTGTATTTTTAATGCTCTGTCGACGTACCCCGTTATTATTCACACATTATCCGCGATAAAATGATTTAATTCAGGAAAAATCCAATGGTACACTTGGAGGCTTTATCTTCGAACCATATTAAGTGCGTGTATTTGAAATATAAATATTATGTGTTACAAACCCTGCTATACTATTTCAGATTACGTATGTAAATTTGTTTCTGCGCATAAAGAGAAGGTTTGCTAGTATGCAGTTACTCCCGGCGTGTCTTAAATCCAGCGGGCACCTAATTTCCAAAATATATTTATGCCCCTTCCGACATTATACCGCAAACCTTAAACGCAGCAAAGTCACAAAATACTAAAAAGGAAGATGCCCAATTCGGAAATTCAAAAAATTATAAAACTTTGGGGATATGTAGATATGTATTACGCAATTTTTTTGCTGCCCGAATTTACTTTAACGAGGTGAAACTGACTTCTGAAAATCCAGCTATTTTCTGATTTTCTGTTTAACTCGCGAACTGTTAGAGATAGAAAGAAAGTTTTCCGACGAAATTCAGTAATTTTAATTATAGGTGTATAAATTTGCTAAATTACCGTTCTTACAACTCGGGAGTTATAACGCAAAATCGAAAAATAGCCGGATTTTCAGATATCAATTTCACCCCTTTAGAGTAAATTTTGTCAGCAAAAAAAATATGCAATACTTACTTATATATCCTCTACATATCCCCAAAGTTTCATAATATTTTGAATTTGTAAGTAGGTACACTTATAACTTACATGTCTTCCTAAATAAAAATCTGTCAAATTTTTTAAACTGACAGCATAAAATAATCTCAAATACAACTTCATGTTGCGATCTTATTTTCCCCTGTTTCGCAACAAACAACAATATTCCACAAAGTAAAGCTGATCTGTAATCAGAAAATCATCATCCCATCAGCACGTCGTTCGTTAAATTCACGCTCCGTGGAAGCAAGCTGTTCGACTCGCTCGATGCTCGTGCAGATCTGTCTGGCGGATGTACGGGCGCGACTTTTTTCCGCGGTAAAGAAAAGATTCTTTCGCTTGTACGGTACATTATGCGCGACGACTTCCACGGAATTGTTCACGGAGCCTTGGCACCGCGACGGAGGAGGATTCCGCGGACGAAGATAATTGATTGCGCGAGGCAGCCGCCGCGCGGAAAAACTGGCTGAACCGTTGATATATTATTCGACGGGGCGGGGTATAAGGTGGACGCATTAACCCCTGAAATTAAGAAAATTACCGACTGCCCGGGACAAACTGGCCGGTGTAAATTGCTCAGTGTCCTGCAGTGGCCACTTTTTTTGTTGCCGGGCACACGGGAGCGAGACAATAATACATCCGGGCGTAGGGAAAATACGTCGGAATAAAAATTACGGCTGACAGCGCTGTTAATATCTTACGATGCTTCGTGCGCGACCACGCTATGTAGAAGATCCGTAATTGCAGCCGCTCGTTGAACTTCTGGTCGATTTATAGCGCTGCGATATTCATGACGCCCACGCCAAGTAAATGGGAGCCTTTCCGTGAAATGAAAAATTTTACTTTCAAACGATCGTTTCAGTTACGCGCCGCGTAAACACCGTTTCCCGCGCGATTGCGCTATAGTCCCGCCTATTAAATTACTGTGTACTTCGGAACGTCTGTGATCAGAGGACTGCCGAGGGATTGTTCGGGAACGACGGCTGCAAAAGCACGGGGGAGGAAATTGTTGTCTATGGATTTGTGTGTTGGCTGTGATGAAATTGAGAAATTAATATCTACGTATTGGAATAATTGTAAAGAAGCGTTTAGGTGGAAGTGAAAGTGCAAGTTTGAAATTGTCTCGGTGGCATGGATATTGTAATTTGTTATTGTCTACTTAGAGTGATCTTAATTCGATATCCAAAGAGGCTTTGGGTAATAATGTGGAATAAATTCTGCCGAAAATTCTTATCGAGAACTGCACTTTAGTTTTTCAATGACAAAGTAGAATAGATTTTGTAACGTAATTATTTTCCATGTGTAATTAGAGTTTGAGTAATTATTGATGATTGCTCGAAGTGATACGACATACTTAAGGTAGCTTCTATGGCTCGAAGTTACTGTCAGTCCTTTTTATTCCATCTTTTTCACAGTATTCGAACAGGATTACAAACGACTGTAAAAAGTCCATTTCTTAGCGATTGAATTTGATTGCTCTCGGTTTTCTACGGAAGTAGAGAACATTGCCGTTTCAAAGAACGTTGGAATAATAAACCGAATCCTAGAAGCTGTTGTGAACCTTTTAACTATTACCGTAATCTGATAACCGCCTGGTAGTTATTTTAGTGCTTCGTTTAATGTATATCTGAAAAACACTTCCGTTGAACATTTTTACATGAAATCACGATCTTTACGTTAAAATGCAGCGGCGAAGGGGTACAGGAAGTTTTGCCGCGAAACAACGTACAGAGAACACGAAAACCTGTTACGCCTGATTCAATACGGACCTTTACTACTGGCGGATGACGTCTGCACACATAGTGCAACGCTCTGTTTTACATAGCGTCGCGTGCAACCGCTTAACGATGCACACGTATACACAAAGTGGACAGGAAAGCTGGGAACAGTTGCTGCTCAAAGGGACGAATGTTCGAATGTTTATAAAATGTGATTTTGATGAATATTCCTACCTCAGAGTATTAAGTGGAACTAATAACACATGCATGGCAATTACGTCGTTTGTGTATTCAGTGGAATTACTTAGTCATGAAATTATTTTATTTTGATATTTGCCTGGAAACACTGTGTGTGCTAAATATCAAATTTTGTACTATAGTTACTATAGTATAGTGTGACCACGGCGAACATTTGCAAAAATCCTTTTTTGCTAAAAAATTCAAGATGATGAGAAAATTGAAAAGTTTATCGTCCTTCAAAAGTGAATATTCTTTAGAAATCTTGAGTACTTTATTAGTAGTTAGTATGTAGATTAGTCTTGTAAAGTTGCTCAAACCGCTTAAACAAAATTCGTTCTTCCCTTCCCCGCTTTTTTTTTCTCACGATGTGGCCCTATTCTATTCCAGCAGTTCACCAGCGTGTTCCGTCGTTTTTAATATAAAACGTTTCGAAGCTTAACGAAGCACGGTTATCGAGCACGTCGTGAAACGTTCTGTAAACCGTTATCAGTACCCTTGGCCATCTTCCTGTGCAAAGTGGCGGACATTTTTCTGTTCGCGTGAGCACACAGCCGAGAGACGTCACGATCTGCTCGCAGATCGAAGATAATCCTCGTCGGTTGGCAAAACTATTCGGGAGCCGGCAGAATTTTCTCGCTGCCCTGGCTCTGCTCCGTCCACCGTCCGCCATAGAAAAATCTGTCGATCTTCCCCGTTAGTGGGCCGCGTATCGGCAGCTACAGCCAGAATGAAATATCGATTTTCAATCGGGCATAGTTTAACACTCGGACGATTTCGAATAAAATTGCCAGTCCGTGGTCGACTCCATTGGCCCCCCACCTCCTGTCCACCCACCCTCCCCCATTCCCTCGGTCCATCGTTCCTTTGGCTATCAATGATTCCGCGATACACGGCGAAACCGAGCGCCGATGGAAATCGAAACGTTTACTATCCTATCTGAGGAGGGCGGAGGGCAGCCTGTTGTCATTCCAGCTGAGACTTTATGGCCGCGGCCAAGAAAAATAGTGGCCCGATCCCCGCCCCGTCCAGGACCTCTCTCTTTCCATTCCCGATCGGCCCTGTATCCACTTTGGAAAAGCGTTAATGAGACCAGGCACATCGACGTTGTACCCCTGCCCTGCGATCCTCCTCCCGGATAGCGAGTACTTTAATTGGAAAACTTTCGAGCCGTCCTTGTCCTCTGTACCTTTTTCCCTTCTGCCGGTTTTCCTTTCGTCACGAAATCAGGGATTTATGTGCGAGGATATATATATATACGACACGTACCGGGCAATCTGGCCACGACGGCACTTGTATGCTCCGCCGTCCGCGGCAGCCACTGAATCGACGTTTTTCAATTAAATTCGGCATTTAGGGGCTGATCTGGCTGAGGGGTTGGAGGATTTCGGGCAAGTAGTAGTTACAGAGGCGAGCGAACGTGTTCGGTTAGTGTATATACGTAAATCATCCTTGGAAACGGATGCAGATGGCTACTTTGCTTGTGAACATGTTTCTGCGGGGAGTAGAATGTGTCGTGGTACTTGGGTTGATGTGGAATAGCTTCTTGTTGAGTTTCTTTTTATGTTGAGGTCAAATGAGTATGGTTTTTTTTAATGGAGATGTGTCAAGGGTTTTTTTTTCGTACCTTTGAAACGTGTGTAAGGGTGAATGCGAATGGACTGTAGATTAATTTGACGAAAGGAGTGTTTTTTAAGCGTGTTGTATATGTACTTCGCTATGCAGGTTTCAAGTGTAAGATGTAGTAGAAAGTAGACGCGTGGGGTAATATTTTGTGGAAAGTTCAAGTGAACGTCTGATTTGAAAGGAAGAGTTTGTACAGTATCTTGTCTTCATTTCAAGATTTCTGTTTATTTTTGTGAGTAGGTACCATGTGCTTACCTGTAATTATATTAATTAAAAAACGAGCATTTTTTATATTCTATGATGATAAGAGAACTGCCCTGATCGATTTCTTTGTTGAGTTATTCTATTTAATAAGTTTCCTAAATCTTCATTTCAATGTGATATTTTTCTTAAAGACTTTAAAATTTGTTCTTCACAATTTTATAGCATTACAGAATTGTAAGTCCCTAGAATTAGTTTCTGCAATTTATTCTATAATATTTTATCCCACATATAGAATTTAATTTTTCAAAAACCTCACACTACGCGTTTTCTGCTTTGTTATTCCATATTATACTGTAATAACCGTTCCCTCATAAAAACACGGATTTCTCTTTTGCAGAGATTGGAACACATTAAAATGAAAGATGCATCCTTATGAATGAACAAAATAAATTTGTCTTTATAAAAAATGCAATGGACTAATGTAACGCACGAACGTGACTACTCTCTATTACTTTACGAATTAACATGTAAAACACGATGCAAGCATGAAGCGACACGCCGAATTCGATGTTCATATTTCAATGAATCGAGAGGCACAAAGAATTCATAGAATCGGTGGGAAGTGACAAGAGCGAGGGGATAAATAAATTTATTTGAACGTAGAGGGAAATTTATAGTTCAAACGTAAAACGATTTCCGATTACGAGTAGGTTTAAACCCCCAACGCAGCAGTAATAACTGCAACGAGATTTACAAAATGCAATTCGCGCGATTGATTTTTGAAATACGTCCGGTTAAAAAATAGCCCGTATTTACATCCACGCATCACCAACACAACGCTCCGACCCATTATTTATCGTGACTGAAAACACGGCCAGTTGTTTTATCGAAAAATTTCAAAAATCCACGCACGATATAATATTCGACAAACAAACTCCATAATCCCGTGCACGGGTACATGGTTATTCATTAAACGACCTACATTTCGACTCCTATATTTATTTTTAAAAATGAATAGCAAAAAAACTGCAGCTTCTTCGAAGATGCATCAAAACATGATCCAAATTTCAGACGAATCAAATTGCAAGTTTCTTAATGTGGGATTCCACTGAGGCAACGCAAGGCAACGTGTCGCATTCGATTATATTGTCGGTTGTCGGTTGCAAAAAAGTTGCCTCAGTGGAATCCCACGTTTAAAAGAAAATCCCTTCTGCTGTTTTTAGCCGAAAGAATAGAATTCCCTCCTTTAAAGGCCCAACGTTGAAATTGGCTTCATAGTAACCGTAACAATTGCTCTGCTCCCGTATAAACGTTTTCGAAGAGTACGTCTCATTAAACTGCACGACAGGCTCATCAACCAGCTTTTTCCGTTCCCACTCGAGAGAATGATATTTCTCATTCACTTTTTAAAACCCCCTGTATCTGCGGTGGAATTAAGTTCGCCAATTTTCGTGCAGTCCAGGGCGACCCTTGGACGTTCCCCGCTTCTTTCCCGAGCCACTTCATCAATCATTCACCTTTGTTTCCTCGTCCTCGTCGGGTTTAATTAATCGTTGAAAGATGCACGCGTTATCCTCGATAACCGCCCCGTTACAATAGCTTCCAATTTAATGAATCGCTTCTTGAAAACACGGTAAATCAATGGCTCGCGATAGGGGTTGGGGGGATGCTCGTGTTGCCCGGCCATCGAGCTAAATTGGTAGTAACAGTAGATTGATATTGATTTTCTGGCCGGCGCGCTAAATTTCTTTCGTCAGAAAATCAACGATTTATGTTTGACCAGATAGGATACACAAAACGCGATCGTTTCACGCCGCTCCTCGCAACAGCGCTCTACCGTCGGAGGGGCGCGTGCGCGCGGCACCCGCTCGCGTTTATCGCGAAACACGGCAAAATATCCGGGAATAGGCGTCAAATTTGCATCTCAAAAAGCACAAGCTGGCGAGCCCTCGCGTCGCTGAACATTCGATGGACGCCCTGATGACAGCGCGGACCGCTTTGTGTCATGCTGCGCACATATATTACTACGAAAGGAGCACGAATGGGGTTGGCGAGGGGGGGGGGGGGGGGGGTGGCGATGTAATTAAAATTACAATCCTTTGTGGCTATCCCCGGGCGGTTTTCGTTGGGTATCGTTAGCCGCAGCGAGTCGACGGTGTTATTTTCCGTATATAATTCAGTCGGCGTTGTGTACCTACACGCAGCCGTCTCTGAATTATGTATTAGTTTGTATTTGCGAAACGTGGAAGTTACAGTGGGGAGGGGTGTGTTGCTTGCCCTTGAAACGGGTAAGTGTTGCGTTGAATAAACAACGCGAATATTATGTGTCGCGACAGGGAATGTGTCAATCGCGCCCCCGAGAGCAACTCTCCCCACCCTTTCTTTTGTTTTACTTACACTCTGTGCGCCGTTGCTGCGGGAAAAACCCTTGGAACCGAGTTGATCCACTTGTCAGTGCGAGGCGCACTTGGAAGAGGCTTGAAAGTTTTGTTTAACTGAGACGAATATGCATATGTAATTACGAGGATTAAGGGGTTACATATGTATGTAAATTCAGCTGCGATGGAAATTAATGATTTGAGGGATTTATTGTAGGGGTTGGGTTAAAGAAAATAAAGGAAACTACTTATTACACATGATTTATAAGTCCATGAAGGGCATGAAAAATTTATTTACTATAGTTTTTGTATTAAATTATTTGTGAGTTTTGAGGTTCTTTAGATTATTGCAGAAAAACTTGTCAGTGTGATTATTTGTATATTACGCAATCTGAAGCGTGAATAGCAAGAAAAAAACTTAAGTGATCGTATAAAGAAACCATAATGGAGGGCTCAGGTAACGCCGACAAGTCCGGGATATACAATTACGCACCCCGCAAACTATTGTCCCGAAATTGCCCCGTCTACCGTCGTAAAATTAACTCCGTAATATTAGAAGCTAGGGTTACTACTCGGTAAGTAACTAATTTCACGAACTTCCACCTAGAAATTACCCTCAAGTGCTACCCCATCGCTGCTTTATCAATTCCTCCACAGCGTTCGATGGTTCCTTGAATTGAATCTATCCAACTGCGCGTGGAATTATCGCGTGCGCGTTAATAAGAAAAATTAGAGGAACGTGATGCGTTCGGATGGTCCAGCAGATTGGCCTGTTCACCGCAATGGTGCGGCGCAACGTCCATCCGACATTGATCGTTATCCTGGCCGAGTATAAACAAAGCAACGTGATGTATTCCACCATTTATCGATACGTTAAGCGCAGTAACGCGGCCGTTGCGTGTACGTGCGTGCAAATCAGAGGGGGAAGACTATATCTGGTGCGCGCGCAGCGCAGAACCACTGTATCGATTTGATATTTGTCGTGTTTCTCGCTCAAGGGTTGGGCATTTTTTCAAATTGCCGTTTCCGTGGATGGCCTCGCGCCTCGTGGCACGTTACTTCGCGACGTTAACATCCCGGGGGCGCATTCTGGCAAAAAGAAGAGGCTACTGGTGCTCGCGCGAGTCCCCGAGTCCAGCGCCTGGTAGCAAAGAAATTATTAATATAAATTACGTACTCATCAAAGGCTTCATTTAACCCCAATTGTTGGAGCTAGATTGCATTCCGGATTTTTCATTTGGCAGGCGATCAGTCTAGCCAGTTGATGTATCCGAAGGAAGGTTCCTTCTTCCTGTGCTTAATATCGAAGTACCTGTCACGCGCATCTGCACCGACCTGACAAATGTAGTCACGTGCAAAACTCACGCTTCGTGATAATATGAGAGGGGAGGTAGGTAGGAGTTGATAAAACGTTTCGATTCGAAAATTTTTGAGGGGTCGAACCGTCGATTGCTTGGTGTATTGGAGTTTTTAGAGAACGCTGGAAAATTGTTTTAACCCATTGAGATGTTGGAATTTAATTTGACTTGTATTTGAGTTTGTAGAAGCGTAGGTATTCGCGGTGCGCGGCTCTCTACGACTTGCGCTTGCGCAGTTGGGGGCCTCAGTACTGGTTGATGATCCTGAACTATAATAGCAATGTTTGTTGAGTTTGCAGATAATATTTCCCCTCTCCAAAGTATTGGGCTTCGTAAGCTTATCAGGAACTAAGGTAGGGCGCATTGGGGATAAGCTCTTAGTGACCCTGAGTATCCAGTTGCTTTTGATCCAACTATATCGAACTTGTGGATAAAGCTACCTAGTAGATATTAACTCGAAGAAGATTCGGTGGTGAGGCAAAGGGTTTATAAATTGAAATCGATAGCTGGGTGAAAACTTGCGAGAACAGAGTCGAATGGAAAGCACTTTGGTGGGGAATAGGCAGGCAGCGCAACAGAACTATCACTTATTATCGTTAGTACCATTTTTTACGAACTACCCAGTTTCGCTGTTCAGAAAGAATAATATTTTCCGCGCGGTCAGTTTCGAACTTTCTAAAATTATTTACCTGTATTATCAGCAGGGAACTTCCACCATCCGCTGCAGTAAAGTGCACCGCCCTCCGCAATACCCCGTTTATTTCGTTCAACTTTTTTACGATCATGCACATGTAAATGGCCGTGCGAGATCTTGCGGCCGTATGCTAAAGCCAATTGGGCAAACACATTCTCTACTCTGTTCTTTCAGCAAATACTGTGGAATTAAAACTGTGCACGCATGTACATGCTGTATGTTATTCATTCATTAGAAATGAGTGTAATTGACGGAGGGTAGAGCGTGATAACTCTTGTGTTTGAAAGCAATTCTTTCATAGAAGACACCGGAGGATCGTCAAAGTGTAAATTGAGGTGGATTGTTATTTTAAAATTGAATGCTCTTAAATATACAGCAGAATCTTGCATTCTCGTAGTTGTCCGAAGGAAAAAAGACATGGGATTTCGCTAGGAGTCTTAAATAGACCTTAGACTATAAGAAAATCAAAGACTTTGTTGGAAAAAATATTTGGTAACGAAGGAAAATAAAATATTAAAATATTCCCCGTGTTCAAGTGATAGGGTAAATCGGAACACCCATTACAACACCATGTGAAAGTGCAAAATCTTTTTTTATGATTTAAAAAGTATTATTGAAAAGTATATTCTTGGTATAACTATTATAGATGGGTAACATAAATATAAAAATATTATACAGAAAATGACGTGATAATTACTGGAGATAATCAAATATAAATATAAAATTGTAAAAGAATGATCAATTAATAGAGTTGGTTCACAAAAGTCACACATAAATGTATCATTATTCTTTTCAGCACTGGTGCAAGCCTCATGGATCCACCCTTTACATTCGACGCATTGTGTCCAATTTTCCTCTGATATGAAATGAACATAGAGTTCATTACAAAATATGCATCAGTCAGTAACAGTTTTCCCCTTGTCTACATTTCCAACATGTATATTTATTTTTTTAAGATTTTTTAACTTTTCACTGCTTCATCATTTTGTTGTCTTGTTTAATGAATGCTGCATATTTGAACGAAATAGTGCAAAAAACGTGTAACTGTACGCATACATGTGCAGATAGAAAAGAAACCCATGTTTCATTAAATTATATTACAGGTGGATGCGATGGGGAGTCCAATAACGAATCAAATTCCCGAAGGTTTTTTGAATCCGTTCATTATCATCTCTATTTGGCAGCGCCTCGCTAACAATAAGGGCCTCCTAAAAAATGCATCCAGACCGAAAATACGAAACACCATATTTTTAGTTCCCTAACGAGTGTATAAATAAAAGCCAAAAACATTTTTTAGGATATGTTAAAACTCTTTTTGTAAAAAATTCTTAAAAATCATCTATTTAAAGCGTTTTGAACGGATGTACCCTTTAAGTAACAATGAATACAAAAGTGTTTTATTTTAAAATACGCTCCCTAAATCCTTGTTCTATCGCGTCATTTCACCCTTACGTGACTCTTAACCCACACGCGTGATCCGCAATAACACCGCCATGACGAGTGCCCTTATGAACACTCCGCTCTTTTTCTAAACAGTTGATTTTCGTATCTGGATCACGTCGATCGAACGTATATACACTATACAGGCACGAGCGCGAGACACTTGAGGTTTTCCCTTTTGTTTCCGCCCCGGAGACGATTTACGTCGATTCAGACGCGAGCGACAAAAAGACACTGGGAACTGGTACGAAACACAGAGAATATTTGTAACTTAAATTCTCCAGGGGGCGGAACGGAATCCGATACCTCGACGATTCCGTATCACGTTATTCGGCTGCCGTTCCCGGCGAGTTTCAGAACTGACTGCTAGGGAAATTCCTATATTCCCCGGCGATAGCCGCGAAAGTGTTATTTTATTTAGCGGAAACGAAGGAACGTGGCACCGCACAAAGCTACGGGCGCTGTAAATAAAATTATTCTGTATGGTTGTGAAGCTGCCGAGAAATGGGTGGAAACGCATTTCCCTTTCTCTGTTCTCGAAAAATATAAATACGGCTGGTTTTTGGCGATGCAAATATATCGAGTGGTAGAAGTGTGTCAATCTAGATATTGAACGGCCAGATATAGGTATCGTACGTAGAAAATATTTGCAATGAAAACTTCTTGGAAAAACGGCATTCAGGTTGTTTACATTTCCGCAGCACTCGGATCCTATGCAACCGCTTTCACGAGTATCGTCGAACTTCAGAGGCGATCTGTGTGGAAGCTAGTGTGCTATCTGGTGAGAAGCGACTTGCTTCTGTGACGGAGGATTCGAGATGGTCGATTTGCATATTTAAAATTAGTAACCCTGAATGTAGATATATAGAGTAATTGTACCTATTGCCTAAATTGTACAAATTAAGAATCAAATGCTTACTGCATGAAAAATAACAGCGTAAGTGATGCAGAATTAGCGATAATTAACTCTTTAGTAACAGAATAAATAGTTTAACAATCTTAAGCAACAAAAATCAATCAATTTCTACTCATAAAAAAGAATTTATTTTTAATGTGAAAAAATACGATTCAGGATTAATGTCTCTAAATCGTACCATAATTATCCTAATTGGTACTTTGAAATTTAATCACTACAATCATCACATACATATTCACGTTTTCCACCGTATGCATTGTATCAAACTTTCCTGTATATTCTCTTCACACATTTCACAGAACCAGCTTTCATTTTCATCAACTTTTTTGTCTTCTTTTTCTCCTCTTCTGTATCGGCTTGGGGCTATTTTTCCTCTCACGAGTTTTCTTTGCTGTTCCTGTTAATTCCTATTTACGGTTTTCCTTATAACTTCATCCCATTTTTTTCAGTACGATCTGTTGTTACACAAGGTAGCACAAAATAGGCACATATATCAAATTGAATTCAAATTTACCGCGTTAAAATATAGAGCACTGTTCATTGGTTTAAAAATAAAAAGTAAATTTGAAAATACAAATAGTCTCACACAAAAATTTGTTTCACAGATTTTTATGGGACGCGAGAAAAATCGATACAAACTGGAGATCGCTGAGAATATTGGTTTTCTCTGAAAACCTTGCCGCAATTAGGTCGTCATAGATTGCTTTCTTTCACTAAAACAGATGAGAAATTGAACTTTAATGCACTTTTACTGAACTTCTGTTACCCTCTTTTAAACTGAAAGTAACTTGCTTCATTGTTATAGCAGGCCACTCACGAGGTCAAGTTATCAAAGAAATTAACATATTTCAAACTACAGCTTTCCTCGCAGAAAGTGAATTGCAGAATGATCTTCGGTGTCTGCTCCTAGATCTTAAAAATCGAGATTTAATATCAAATTACTTAAAGCGACGATATCCATGTTTAATTGAAGAATCCTTATAGCAAACACTGTAAGTGCCAAGATCAAATTCTATACTATAGTACCTATTATCATTGACACATAGAAATTTTTCCGATAAAATTATTTTCTTTTTAATTCTGGCACTTACAGTGTTTTCTACAAGATCTCTTCAAATTTCTTTATAAACGTGCACATAGTCCCTCCCAAAACCAGAAGATGAACTAACAGCTTTTGTTGAAAAATAACAAAATGCTCCCGCTTTCAAAATAAAATTTGACAAAACACCCTTTTTCTCGATTATTTTTCGACAAAAATTGTTAATTGTAGCACGGGTTATAGGCGACACTCATACAGGTTTAGAATCTTCTCGAATTTTTTTCTTTCAGATAAGCCTGAGCCGGGAAATCACCTGCGCCACGAACATACCCTTTTTTAGGTGCCATATTGACACCATTACAAAACAAATTTAAAAATTCATTTTCAATTTTTTTTGTCTAATATACGAGTAGCTTAATAAATTCCAAAAAGATTTATTTTAATATATGTTGTATTTATTCAAAAAAAAATCTTTAAATATAGCTCGATCTTTCGATCTATCAAAGTAAAATGGCCCCTAAACGGTATACGCATGTAATCGGTTAAACTGCGCCTCCTTTTCAAGTCGATGCATCGTAAACGAAGTTTGCCAGAGATGTGTGTGGCACAGTCGCACAGACTCTCCCGCCACCCCTTTCCAGCGACCCTCTCACGTCTGACGGCCCCCACAATCCTCGTGACCGCGACCCAGAGCAGGGACCACGCCCTTAGTAAGAGGGTTCTCTCCAATTTGAGATTTTAAAGTATCCACCTCAATGCTTGATATAGAAAGTTAGCGGGGAGCAGCCTGTAAAAGGATCAGAACTTAAATGAAGTTAGCGGTGGGATAGAGAATTCTTAGGGCGCGGCACGAGGTGGGCGCCGAGGAACGGTTCTGCAGGCGACCCCGGCCGTGTACTTGCCACCTGCAGCTCCTCCTCCTTTGCCCCTTCATCAGCAACCCCTTTATGTCACCCGCTCGGCGCCGTTGCCCGCGCTTTAAATAATATTTTGCGAAACAGTCGATCCAATAGCGCACTGTTCTCCACTGGTTCGAGGAACGTTTCACTTAAACCGCCGTCTCTGGCTTTCGCGCAATTCCATTCCTCCACCCTGACCCCCTGTGCCCTTCTCTAAGAGACCATTAAGACTGTTTCATCTTTCCATACAATTTGTTTTCCCGCTGCTTTCCAAATACCGTCCGCGATTCCACGGGAACGAGCGACGGGAAAGCGACGGGATAAAGTAATCGCGTAACCTCCCGAGGAACCCGAGGCACCGCCATTCTTGCATCGGCCGCTGCCAGCCTGCGAACGACAGGGGAGTGCGATTAAACGGGGGAAAGAGAATCGCCATTCAAGGTTAAAGAAAAGATCGCTGCTTCATGGGACGCACAATGGGCCTAGTTTCTTCTATTCCGATCGGCGTTACACTGGCATTATTTCGGTCCGATGCAACAGCTGCGCTCTCGTCACTGTTTGGAATAATTTATGAGACGTTCCGTGCTCTTCTGCTCGACGCGGCGACTGGTATTCTTTTAAGAGAAGGGCGCGGGGACGAGGTTATTCGTAGAAGCGGGGTATCGAGAGATGAACGATAGAAGAAAGCGATAGAAAGAAACTTTATTCAGTTTATTTCAACTCCATATCATAAAGTACACATATTTAATATGTAGATTCAAGTGTTGCATCATAAAAATCTTCAACAGGTGTGGCAAAAATCCTGAAATAAAAGTGATAACCCATATTTAGGCCACTTCCTCTATTAAATGCGAATTAATGAAGACTTAAGTTTTTTTTATTGCTCGCTTGTTATTATTGCTATTACGATTTCTACAGATCTCAAAGGAATTAAGTTTCAATTATCTTGCGAACACATCTTCCAAGCGCCATCAAAGTGTTCTCAAAGATCAGAGCATCTACGTTCCCAGTAATCTGTGTTAAAGCAAAGTCGTTCTGATTTCATTGTGTTCTGGCCTTTTGCTGTCCCTTTCCTTGATTAAAAATTTCCTTTAATTTTCTGCTGCTTCTGATTTACTGTCAATACTCTCCGAGTTGGCTGCAACGCGGCTGTATTATTTTCTAGTCGATATCTCTTGGCTCATTGTCCATATTAATTATATCGGTCTATCATACCGCTATTCAAGCGTGAAGACCAGGAAGTAGAGGAAGGATACGGACAAAGGAAGAAGAAGAGAAAAGGCGGAAGAGAGAGGGAGAATTAGGGGCGCCGGAAAGGAAAAGGGACAAAGCCATTTCCTCTCGGCATAACGCTTTGCCAGCGAATTCGAAACAGAAGTGAAGAGGCTCTAATACAGCGAGACTGCAATCAGAAAGCCCAGACCTCTATTCGCCTTTCGCCTTGATATTTAGATCCGCGAAATATCTCGCGAGCAATAAACGGACTTGAACGCGAAGTCCAAAAAACGCCTCTCGCTATCTACTATTGTTAGCGGGACACGCAACTTCTCAGAGAACAGAATCCCTACACTCCGTGATCTCCTCAGTTCGTAAACTTTACTGTGCTGATGCGCAGCCTACTTAATTGTTCTTGATGGCAGAAGTTAAATGGCTCGAGTGAAGAGGGCGAGCAGTTTTATTAAAGGGGAAGCTTATCCACTGGATCCTGCCACAGAGGCAGAAATAATTAAAAGTATTTCCATTCCTGTCCTCTTCCTATAAATAAATACCTCCACTATTATATAGGTACATTTATCTCCGCACCACGCTTGAATTGCAAAATTAAATCCCATACCCGGGCCATGTTACCCTTAATAAAATTTCTCTCCACCCCTGAATTCGCAGAGTAATTCTAAACATTTCGCCGCTAGCTGTTACAGCATATCATTACGACTTCCGTCCAAAAACGTAACGAAATTATGACCAACCAAAAGAATCCCATTCCGCCGCTTATTACCCTGCTACCCCGAAACTACCCTAGCCACTGAAACAAGCCACCCCCAGCCACCATTAGTCTTTCGACATCGCGCGACGCTCCTCGTGTAATCGAATTCCAATTTACGTCTCCTCGTCCAAGGCTGAGCGAGGAGGAGCGCGACCTGGCCTCGGAACTTAATAAAAGGATAACCGCAGAATGATTCCCGCGAAGCACTCGTAAACTTTCATACCGTGGCCACGGTCACCGTGGGAACGATAAGCCGTCCTTCTCCCCCGATACGGGCCGACACGGTGCTTCCAGGTCGCCGCTTTACACTGAAACACTTTCTCGTGTCTGGGTGTATGACTCGAGGATCCGATAAAAGTTTCCAGGATTATCCGAGCCGGACCGGCGGGGTAGGAAGGGTGTGGGAGGGGACCAAAGTTCCAACAGTAATGCGAGCATATTGACCACGACTCGGTGGAATAATGACGACACGGGCGAGGACCAGAGAAAATCTATCGCGGCGTTTGCCTAGAGTTATCGCCATCGGTTGCCTCCGAAACCGCGGGTCATCACGATCCTGGCCACGTTCGGGGCCGGACGAGCAGCCCGGCTCGGGCGCCGTTGCGCAGGGGCCAACAACAGGCGTTGAGAAACGGAGACGATTCGCCGAGGAGGCACACCGGGGAATTTCGGCGGTGGGAAAAGGAGAGAACGGTTATTAGCTCTGTATGTATAGCGACGCGAACACAGCGGCGCTGCCGAATCCTGCGGTAATTACCGTGCACGCGTTGTAATTTAGATCCTTCCCAGAGGAATTTAAGTAGGAAAGGGGGAGGCTGGGAACGGGAGGAGAGGCGGTCTAGCTGCTGGAACGGTAAGTCGGGGAAAAAACGATTAAGCTCATTGATTTCGAGGAAAATTCGATGAACGCTTTGCTCCGCTGTTGATGTGTACTGGAGGTATTTATTAAGCGACTTGGGAATTTGGGATATGGTGTGACGGTGGAAATTAGTTCAGTGTGGCTTGGCGTTTAGTGTGAAGTGATCGGTTGGGGTTATTGGTTGGTAGGTAATTGTAGATTGGGTTGGAGATTCCTGTGATTGTAAAGAGCCATATAGACGGTGAGATCTGGGTTGATATATGTTGCAAGTATTAGTATCGGGATACATATCTCAAAGTGTAGTTGATCGGTAACAGCGCATATTTTGTTGTCTTTTGTATTGCCCTACCAAGGTTGAGAATTTGTAAGTATATTTAATTATAGGTATATAATAAACAATTGACCTTCACCACTTGAATTTATGTTGCTTTACAGCTTTACAAGTTTTAAAATAAACAGTCGTACAAAGCCTCTATAAGTCCAATTTTCGTTTGTTGAACCTCTCTCACGCGATAACTCGATCAGCCGAAACGTTTATAATTCGAAGATTTTTCCCTTCCCTGTATATTCGAATTATCAAGGTTCGACTGTATAAATAACCCACAACTGTCCAAAAGAAAGAAACCATAACCGCTTCGTACCACTAAACTGCACAAACTCAGCAAACTGCAACAGAGTAAGTAGAACAGCCCTGAATATAGTCAGACGCGCGCTGAGACCCATACCTGTCTGCGATCTTTCGCACACACGTTGCCTCAAAAATTCTTTCAATTAAGCCTCACTCACCTCCACAAGAACTTCCCAAACACACACCCCTAATCCACCCCTTCCCGCCCACAGCGCAAAAGAATCTTGCGCCCATTCTCGTCCACAACACACCAGCCATTAAAGGGCGCCTCGCGTATCGACCCGCTCGAACGATCCTCCTGAAAGACGCTCCCGATCCTTCAACCGAGCCCTGCTCTCGTTCCTAACGAAGGGACGGCGGCGGGGGTGCCCATTGCGAGGCCGCGGTCGTGCGCCGTCGTAGCCGGCTGAAATTGTTCGAGACGAGTGTTACGTGCCTACAATACACCTCGGCTTTATTACGCGCGCCGCGAGCGAGCGTGTCGCCGGGCGCGATTACGACGAGCCAGCCAGGTAGCAGCCCGAGTGCGTAAAACGCGCGTCATAGGAGCGATTTCCGGGGACGTTATTCCAGCGGCTGCATGCAGATTACTGCGGAGGCAGAGGCGAAGGACGGACTGGAATGAATCGCCAGGCCGTGTAGCGGTAATGCATGGGCGTAGCCGTAACAAGACACTTAGTTCGCGCGCGGTAATACCGGGGGTAATGCGAGGGAGCAGCGGGAGCGTGAGCACGGGGCCAGATCAACCTCCGAATGTTAACCGAAGTAATTACAGTTCATAACGATTCCTCGCCCAGGTCAGAGATAATGGCGCTGTTGTCGCCCCGGGAAATTGCACCAATTTTATGGAAGCCTGTCGACAATTGAACGATGTACTTGCCGCGCGTAGAGAAAACTGGCTGCCGCCGGAATTTATCGAGCGGACGGTCCCTGGCTGTCAAAGTTACTTTCCGCGGCTGGAATTATCTGTTTCGCCCTGCACTTGGGCGTATGGATTCCCCGCGACTCGGTTAATCGAATATTTATCGCTAAACGCCGCTGTTGCTCTGCCTCGGTTGCGGATTTCAATGTTCTAATTTGATGCTGATGAAAGGACGGTTTGGATGGGGTTTGTTGCGGGGTGCTTGCGATTGATAGAAACTGAGAGGTTTGATGAAAGGTTCGTGCCAGATGAATACCTGGGTTGGAATTAATTACTGCTGTTATTAAAAGGATATTAACGAAGGGGTGGTGTTTAATAAAAACACGAGTATATTTTTCGTTACAGGGTTGCGAAGCTTCATAACGTTCTAAGGGTGATGCAACTTTATTGTAAGGAAGGTAATATTACTGAACTCTGAATGAAGAGGGGAATATAAATTATTACACTTTCTTTACGAACAACACGACTTTATAAAAAAATTATATTCAATGGGGGTTGGAGATTTGGCATCCCTAGGCTAAAAAACCTTTGTCGTCCTTTTCGTGAAAAATCATGAAGTATATTAATTTAAAAGAGTTGAGACAATTTTAAAATTAATTTAATATTACAACTTACGTACGAATTATTGCTTAATGCTAATTTGTTGCATGAAGAGAATTGAATTGTTTTTAGAGTTTGCTTTTAAAAAATAAACGCGTTTTGCTACCTTTTTCAATTTCTTTCGTCCAAAATTTTCTGCCTTAAGCTACAGTCTATTTAGCTTATATACAAATCTGTCCCTGATAATATTCGTCCCTAATTTCAGTAAAATATATAATTTCAATAGAATAGTGAATTGCAATTGCTGATTTGAACCTCATTTTCTCTGTGGTAATAGAATTATTCGCGGAAGGATGATCATTTAATAACGTTAAAAGGTAGGTTACATTAAAACAAGCTGCAAGATCCTTGATTTGGACGTCAAAAGGACAGGCTCCTTCCGCGCGTGCAGTTCGCAGAGTTCACAGAGGAAAGGTAGCACCGCCTATGTAGTATATTCCTGCGCTTCTCGCGAGCTTGCGTCAGGAAATTAAACGCTTCCGTGGGCTTTTGTGAGTTCCGCGTGAAAACGCATAATGTAATACCGCCTTAAGGCGGTACGTTGTTCCCAGCACGAAGTCGGGCAAAAGTGTCTTTCCGGTTACCTTCCGGAAAGTCCTGAGTTCGATAGAACTTCGCGAGAATGTAGAACACATTGACGTGGACGAGAAACAGTTCGCCTTCGGAAATTCATAGTGACGATGTAGGTCGGGTGCAAATACTTTTCGAACCTTGTACAGTATTTCTCTTACTCTCCTACGTTTCATCAATCGAGAGAAACACAAAGAATTTATTTCTTGTGCGATGAACAGTATTCTTGAAATAGTCGTATTTAAAGTGTGTGAATTTCTCCATGGAAGTCGTGATTACTAATTTTCTGCAGCTTATAAAGATACGCGCAACTCTTGGACATTCCATTCCCGCGTATTCTTCAGCTAAAGTTATGCAAGTTCGATGGAAAATTCGAAGAATCGCTTGAGAATTCCTCACGGACTTTCTCCCACCTGGACACCTGTCGATAACCTTCCAAGATTCTCCTGGAGGAAGAAATTAGCATCGAGTACTGTGACAGTAAACGTTAATATTCAGGAACTAAGTTTCTTGAGATAAAATTACCAATCACTAGTGCCTCCACAAAATTAATTGCGTAGTACCTAGGATTTAATACTACCTGCATAAAACTCTAAACAGAAATATTATAAAACGAATAAAATTTCCCTATTCCTCAATCCCACTGAATATTCGAACTCTCTGCATTACGAATCCCCAAACAAAAGAGAATCGTCACACCAACACCAAATCCACACTCCTCCCTTAGCAAACAAATTATGTATTCCCTGCGCAAGACTGGAGATAATTGGCAAGCTACATCGCTACAGGAAGCTCGAGTTAAAAGCAATTCCGGACTCTTCAAACAACACGAAAGATTTAGCCTGTTTAAAAAGAAAAGGGAAGGGAAAGCGTGGAGAAAATTGTCGCAGAGTTTTATTCCCATTTGTAGCGATCCTCGGGAAACTGGTGCGGCAATGTTACATAAAGAAGTCTACGTCTGGGAGGGGAAAAAAGTACGACGTCTCGGCCGTAAACACCCACGCATTCCATCACGTCGTGAAACGCATCGCAACACGGAATGAGATTTACGGCACCGTGATTCCGAGGATTCATCGGCGCAACGGAGGTTTATTATCGTTTTCCCTCGCCGAAACGATTGCCATTGCCAATTCAATGAAGTGCTTTTCTTTATCCGCGGATGTTTACTGGGCTCTTGACACAAACGATAGAATTAACCGTGCCTCCGTTACTGGTCCGTATAAATTGTTTCAGCTGCACCGCTGGAATGTCACGTAACGCAGATTATTCTGTCAGATTAGAGATAAATTTACGATGGATTTCACAATGGGGGGCTGTAATTGTTGCTATTTATAACGGCTATTATAGTTTTCAAAGTAACAGCGCGATAAATTGTTGGCCGCTTAAACGTAATGCCAAATAATTTCTGTGTGCAGGAGAGGATGCGATGATAAATCCATAATATGGATGAAAGAGTTGTAGCGGCTACCACTTCGACAGAAAATGCGTGATACCGTGCTCGCTCGAATATTTTGACACCTGCTGCGGCATCGTTACCATTTTTTTTTCAACAACTTTCTTCTCGTGCTTGCTCGCGAATTTTTCAGTAGGTACCTCATTTAGTTTTTGTAATTATTGGTAAATATATATTCCACTTGTTTTATTAGATATTTGATAATTGGATAACTTGATAAATTGATATTTGAATTTGATAATTTGATATTTGATAATTTGTTAAAACCCGTAACACGTGCACCACCCTCTTCTTTAACAAAATCATACTTTACAACTATATTTTGACAGGCATTCTCCATTTGCAATTACTACATAAAAAGGAGATCCGAGGATCCAAGGATCAGGCTTTTGGATAAAGAGTCTCTAATTTTTCTATTCTCAGTTACACCACACCCCACAGATTAATATTAAAACCAACCAAGAGGACTCCGAAGCAAATCTAACACGTAACAAGTAACTTCCAACGATCCATAGGTAGATCAATGAAACTCAAACGCCCTTTTAAAGTACCCATTTTCTCGTTATGTAATCTGCTTCTCCTCGCGGAAGGAGAGCCGCTGGTAAGTTGCGGGGGAATCGATACGACAAGTTATTGCCGTGCCGCGAGTAATTAATCATTCGCTTAACCAGCAAAACAAATGGAAGCTGGAGGGTTTTTCGGCGGTGTCAAGGGGGATTGTCGTCTTCACGCGAGCATATATTCCAACTGACTCGGGAAGTTCCATCGTAAGCAGGGCCATTTTTCAAGTTTCCTTGCGGAAAAGACGGGGGGGGGGGGGGAGGGCGGGCGCGAACAGTGGCATTTTCGAGTTGCGATCGTGTAGACGTAGCAATGGATGCGGGGGGTAGAACGATTGGTAACATCCCCGGGCGAAGAAGACGCATCGAGGCGTGAATGTCGAAATCGATGCGAAGTGAATGCTACAGAGGCAGAGGAAAGTTTAAAGAACGCTCTCGACGGAAGGGGCGGCATCGAGGGTGGTACCGTTCCGCTGAAAGGACGGCCACGAAGACAGACGGTCCTGAAACCTGGTGGTAGGAGGAAGGGGATGGAGAGACAAAGTAAATCTTGAGAAGTAAAGACTTCGTATACATCGACAGGGATCCAATAATCGATACTGGCTACAAGTACGAAGAAAGGAATCGAATGTAACTAGTCAAGCATACCTACACCCAACCTACCAAGCGGCCTTGATATATCCAACTTAGAAACAGTCTGTCTAATCTGTGCATCGAATGGTCAACGAATCATTGGCAGAGGTGGAAAGTAACTTGTAGGCAAGCCATCTGAGTGAACAGCTTCGGAGGGTGTAAAGTATAACGAAGGGGGTTAATTCTGACCCTAGAGTCATTTATATAATTCTTTTGGTTCACTTTGGCCAGATTTGTGTGAATTCCATTTGGAATACAGTAATTACTAAAGAAATGGAATCACTCTAAATGAAACGTTGAATTTTGGGACATGAAATCTGAAATTTCTACGCAATAAAAAAAGTATGAATCTAATACGAAGTCCGCCCTGCCAAAAACAGCCAAAGATGTGACATAGTTAATAAAAAAAATACGGATGCAATAATGTTTATACTTTCATATAAAAAAATTTAAAAGATTGTCAGTTTTTAGGTCCCTCTAGGCGTACCTATAAAAAACAGATGTTTTCTTTTAAGAAGTCTCAGGTTACTTTCAAATTTTTGAAACATTTATTTAACTCGAGAATATCGTGCCTCACTTGGAACCATGTAACTTTTATTATTAATGTAATTCAGAGTGTTAATTTCAACTACTTTGTCCTTTCTACAGCACTATGCACGCCAGTCGCTTCAAATAAAGGAATTCTGTATTGCATCATCAGCAGCATTCGTGAAAACGGAAACGTTGTATTCACAATGATATCTTGTTTCAGGAAAACACATAATCACCCTTCCTGTTCCCTGTCTAGTTTCGTAGCTACGCCGTCGCGCCCTTCTCATAAAACGATTGTTGCTTTTTGCCAGGAAAGTTTTGTACGTGCTACTGAAGGTTTCCTATGCTCCCTCGACTTTTTGCAAAGTCGAGGATAAGGGACGTGGTAAAACTTTCTAGTCGACGTCGTGTAATTTTTTCTCAGCCTTTCCTGTAATGCGTTGCCCAGCGTTAGGATGCTGCTAACGCCCTGAGGATGCTTCAAGGGATTGATTTTATGAAACTCCAAGAAGCTGAAAGAATGTTTTCTTACATTATAATATAAATAAGATAATAGTACTTTTATTGCATTGAGTAGGCCTCCAAGCGTTAGAATCTATGATTCTTTTAAGTGATAAGATATCGTCAGATATTACAGAGTCGCAGAGATCCTGTCAGGCTTCGAATTTTTTTTGTTTCAGTGCTCCAAATATTTTAGCAAACTTTTATTTAAACTTCTTTTCGATATCTCTCACCGTTCTCAAGATATTCCACGAAAAATAAAATTCTCTTCTATTTTCAAGGGGTGATTTCACCCCCTAAAACCGCCCTATGGCACCAACAAAAAATAAGTTTCTCTTACGGACGATTTACTCTACCTGCACATGAAGCTGCATAATTTTTAAAAATTTTTAATTGCCTAACTACCCTTGTTATTTAATCTGAGGCGTTCCTGAAATTGTCAGTGTCTCGGTGGTTTCCACGATGTCCCGATTGATTCAGTATAGCTTGGCGTTCTCATCTGTTACCTTCGATCCCGATTAGTTTTCAGCTTGCCGCGAATATTGCCGTTGATCCACGTTGCGAGGGTCGCACGGTGTGCGCGGTCCGCGCGCTAGCGACGAGAGAGCAGGCAGGGGTGCGAGGGTGCACCTGCTGGAGCCAATGAATTATGGCCATTGCTGATGCATCGTCTGCAGCTTCAAGTGCAGCCAACGTGACGGGCGTCGGTCATCAAAACGAGTCCTGTCACTGTCTCGTCGATACTCCATTAAGCACGGTATCGTTCAAGTGGTATCAGATAATTTCTTGCTGCATACAGTAGAGAAATCCGATAACACGCGATGATCTCGAGGGAAGGAAACGTCGCGCTGGATTAATCCATCGACAACCATCGCTCGTCATCGTGCTTCTTCGCCTGTGTCTTAATTGCGAGAGAAAAATGGGGCACTAATGGATGGGTGGTCTATGAATTTGCATGTACTCTCGCTTCGTGAACGCGAGAAGTTTCTGCCAGACACGTTGTGATAGTTTAGTACGAAATTGTAGTACAATCGCGATTTTTTTTAAATGGAAATTAGGGATGGGTAGGAATGTTATACTCTGCAGTGGTTCAATTTGGTCTCTTCGGTACTTTGTTGGTGAAAATCTGAAAAAAATGCACGAAGGGGATGTGAAGCGGATGTACGAACTGCACCGAAGCGGTTTCGAAGATTTAATATCGGATATGTGACTGCTAAAAATGAGAAATGCTCTGGGCATCCTGCGAAGTTTGATAACCAGTCTCGTGGAAGCAGAACCAGAATTAATGGTTGATCAAATTGCAAAAGGGCTCGATTCATCTTAGTGAACTCTGCACCATGATCTGAAGGAAATCGGGGAGTATCGGAGCTTGGAAATGGGTATTTTAGAAACTGTGGGGTCCAGCTGCAAATATCTTATGCATATAGGGGAGAGTCGTGCAGTACCGACCGCTCTAAGTTGTTTTGTTATATCTTGGGGTAGAGTCGATGAAAATCAAAAATTCAAAAACGTATTTGTAGTATAGATAGAACTTAGTAAGAGGAGGGAAACTATTTTTGTGAGGTTTAATAATAACAATTGATAATTCGCAAAAGTAAAAAAGTTGTAATTTCTAGGAAACGAAAAATTGTCGTCCAGTACCGACCAACTATTAAATTAGTAGATTTTAAGGTCTGAATGATTAACAATGTTAATAAAGACATTTAACTAGTACAATACAAGATTCTTTTCAAATTTTATTTGTACAAACTCGCAAGTCAGATAATTAATACATATTCTCCTGATCTGTGTATTCGACGTGTGCCCAACCGTCACATACGGTACACTGCACCCAATCCTTGTCAAATGATTCCTTGCAAACAGAGATGGGCAAAATTTTTATTTAAATAAAATTTCGAATAACAAATAAGAAAATTAACTTTATTCTTCAAATAAATTCTCATCGAATAAAAAAATTAACTTTGTTCGTCGAATAATCTAAAGTTAAAGTAACTTTTATTTGATCCTTATTTACATAATTTTTTATTTAGTTAATGCCCAACTTCGCATGCAAATAACACACTGGATAACTTCTTCATTAAATCTTAGCTTCCTGTTTGTTAGGTTATGATACCTATCCTTATTTACTTTATTTTTCTATGGGAAAAGGTAGTAGGAAGGCTAAATGAACATCGTATAAACTAATGTGAGTTGCTAACAGATTGAATGCACAGATAAGAAAATTTTGTTCTCTACTGGTTGACAGAGTCTGTTGGTCGGTACTGCACGACAGTTGGATGGTCGGTACTGTACGACAAACACGGGGCAACATTTTAGATCATGGTATATTATGTAGAAAAAATATTGCAAAATCAGGACGTTTTATTAAATTTAATGGACTAGAGATAGTATACATAATAGAACAAAATCATTTACTTACACGAGAAACAAAATATTAGCTTTAAAAAATAACTTTTAACCTACTCAATATCAACGTATGCGTTTAATGCCGTAGAACATCGAGAGCAATGGAGTAAACAATATGGCCCCGAAATAGGTTATAGAGAATTGTGATTTCCATTGGTTAATTCAAATAAAGTGTTAATATCTGGTTGAAGAAGCGAGAATTAGCTTTGGTCGGTACTGTAAGGTGGTCGGTACTGCACGACTCTCCCCTACTTTTTTATCGTTGTAAACAGATATTGGCGATAAGAAATAGTTGACGGGGCAGAACAATTTTGGAGAAAGACTGTGGTCCACAAATCATTCTGTAAGAAGAAAATGTCACCAAACAGATTTCGTCAGGTAATTTTAATATATAAAGCAGAATTACAATTCATATATATTTATAATTCATATATACAGAATTATAATTCTGTATAAAATTCGTTGAAAGAGAAACGGCACTATTCAATTGAAGGCATTATAATCGATTAGGTGTATTATCTTTCAATGCTACGTTCTGGTCTGAATGAATGCCGTGCCTCGCATCGAATATCGATAACCACTTGAACCCGATTGAAGTGGCGATCAATTCATAAAAATTTCGAAACGCTTGTGTCCCCGGCGAGCGTGTCGAATGAAATGAGGAAACACACTGGCATTCGTACGATCTCCGTTTCGAGGAAGGGGTGAGTTATTCGAGCAAATTGAACCAGTTATCACTTACGGACACATGTATCAGGGGCGGGCAGGCTTTATTAGAAAATATATCGCGGTAAATCGCACCTGCGTAAATAATTACAACGCGTGCATCGCGCAAACAGAAATGCTCCAGCGGGCAATCCCGACGTCATGTAATACAACGCAGCCGTCAGCCATTGATTTGTTTATAGTTGAAGCGAGCCTTCGCTTTTGTATGCCGGGAAATGCATGACCACCCCGATTTCATACGGCATGAATTTATTTTTACCGCTGCAACTCGCGCATCCATTAAACGAGGAACGCTGTTAAAAGATAAACGAAGGTAAACAAAGTGCTGCGTATATCGTACATCCAATCCCTGTTTGATCAGATTCTTTTTTCAAACTCATAGTTCTCGAAATACACACATACATACTCAGGTTATGACACACTTGCCTGAGGGCCTTTTCACAAGAGACACTTGCGTGGCTCGTGACCACTGACCTGTGGCAACGTTTGTTTAGAAAAGACAGTATACTGGTTGACACTATTTTCTGCCGAATATATGATTATGTATTAATATATAATATATACATTAATTGAAAAATAAATGCCAATGAAAAGACATTTTAGGTACGAAAGAAGAGTAAGTTAGCATGTAAGAAGTAAATAATTTTAATACGTAATTTTATTTACAAGGAAAATTCTCTAAGTCAGTAAAACTAAGTTCTGAGAAACATCAATTTTTATTTTTCATAAGAATATTGAGCAAAGTATTTTGAGTAAAAATCGACTTACAAGGAGAGGTTCCAAGGTGTCCGCCTCCGATACATGTCAAATTCAGATCTGTAATTTTACCGATAAGAGATGGCTTTCTTCTCAAATCCGTCATGGCACCAGTAGGCTTTGACCATTAGTCGCTTAACAGCGTTGATGAAGCCAATGAAACGTAGCAGAATGATATATACAATAGATGATGTTCCTGAATATATTTTCTGTTATTGGATCCTGTAATAAAATCCGTTTCACTGCAAGAAACGAATGTTCTGAATATTCCATTTCCCTTCAGGCATGTTTCACTCACTGCCAAAACAACTATAGTAGTTCCCAGATCAATATTTGGATACTCGAACTTTTCAATACCGTAGACTGCAGTCCGAAAGCCAGGCGTACCAATTACAAAATCTTCACGTCATAACAAAACGCTCCGTCATATTCAGTTGAAAACAACCAACAGAAGCGGTCATTCTGTTAGCAGAAAAATTCGATTGCCCGCGCCGTCACTTCTCCAATTAGTCGTGGCTCAGCTTCATCGTAATTGGAATAAAATGATTTGATTAATACACGGCTGAGCACCCCAAATTCTGCACAAATAGTCTTCTGCCGCATGCTCACGTAGAGAGCGATTTTTCATCGTTTCATTCGGCTGGTAGGTTTGGACAATGAAACAGGAAAATTACCTACGTTGTCCAAGATTCATTTTTTAAGTTCTAATAAATAGCAAACAGTGATGATGAAATCATGGAAGTTGAATTTCATTACTTCAAGTGTCTATCGAGATTAATTATGGAATGAAATTGTGTATCACCTACTAATGAATCGAGTCAAAGGTGTAATTTAATTGTGAGAATGTGAAGAGTTAATTGCAAATGATACAGAGTGAAACAGAGTGGATAAGAATTTTCGTCTTTGGTACCATGCATCGGCATTTGGGAAATATTAAAAAACTATCGTAACTTAAAAGCTTTATTTTGCATGAATTGTTGATGGTGAATTGCCTCGAGGAACGAACTGTAGTTCATTGCAAGGTGAGGAAACCTGTTGCTTGTTTCTCAAGTCCATTTTCATGATAAAGAAAGAATCTTATATACAATCCGAATAAAAGTATCAAAAGTACGAGTCGGAAGATTGAAAATAATTAAATTAGATCATACTTTACTCCACGATTTTTTAATAAAACGGAATTTGCTGTACACATGATGAGGTTTCAAAGTAACAATCCACTTTACATTTTTAAATCCATCAGCCTCTAAAAGATCATGCACAACTTTAATGAAAATTCCAACCACCATTACAAAACAATTCACCATACATACAGAACAATTTATGTTCTGTTGTTTACTTCAATCCCTGCAAAATTCCATTCCACTCTTTCCCTCAAGCCAACATTTCCAAAGCCAACTAAAGAATTGTCCCTCGCAACGAAACATGCTACACGACGAAACATAGAATTTCATTGCTCCACACTAAAACATTTGCATTTCAATGGGCCCACCGAGAGGACCGAGTTCCCCGCGGTATTGTGGCTCTATTAGAGAAAAGGAGGCTCATAAATTCGACGAACTGGTAGAAGGTGTTGGTAATCGGCAGCACGGATCATTGAGTTCCGCGCGGACAATTAGCGAGTTCACTGTGGTTTCGGTTATACCCCGCAGGGAGTTTCTATATTGAGTCATAAAAGACCCTGACGTAAACTGAGATAATGGGCCGACTTGGCCCACTTAAGACAAGGGGAACTTACGACGCATGTTCATGGGCAAGTACTACCGGTGACTCGTAACACTTGCAGCCGAAGGGTTCAAGTACGGTCCAATTTATGTCTGTGCCATATTACCAGCGACGTGTTACGGCCCGGAAGGCCACAATGCAAGACGACAAGTCTATAAGCTGTGTCCGAACTTGCCCGTAACACTTCGAATTACATAAGACTGACTTTAGCACGGCCCAAAATCTTTCAACGAGGAACCAATGTCATTGGGTGACACTTTTTCATCAAGTGGAAATTAATTAATTTGCTACACTAATTTATTAAGTGTATATGAATGAAAGTATGCAACTAAAATTTAAAATTTAAAATTTATTTTGTGTAAAACTAACGATGTTTTAAATCATTTGAACCCCCCCCCCCCCCCCCTCCTGCTTATATGTTTTAGCAATACTGCCAGCGCAAGGTGCATTGAAATTTATGTCGCGCACAAAGCACGATTGGTTCTCTTTGAATGGTCAGTGAGCATTATTAAACGAGATCCGTGGAAACAATCCAGTCGATCTATTTCATGTAAAAGGGCTGCTCTCCTTTTGGCCCGTATCCATTCCGCGTTGGTACTCGAAGGAGCAAGGACTTCGATCTCCTGCCCGTTGCGACTCAAAAGCGGAAACGGATGATTGCTTCCGATACATCGCACTATTTTCCGAGTTCCTTCACTCGAGGCCGTAGATAAAGAGACTGGGGGACGACAGACGATTTTATTCAATATTATGTGTGAATAACGCTTCAGCAGAGGGATTCTTCCACGTATACACCACGCTTGTCTTTTAGACTCGTAAATTACAATAATTGAGTAATTAGCGGGTATACTTTTTTTTTTATAAATTATAGAAGATAATTTCTTAAATTTCTGAATTATTAATTTTATACCTAAATGAATTTTCTGTATTTTTTAGCTCGATAAACGCGACCAACATACACACAAGGTAAACAGACCAAAATACGGGAAAACATTCATTTAGTTAACAACGTGGTATGCCCCAATGGACTCCATCAGAAGAGACTCGTTAAATATTTATTTTTGTTTTAATTTTAAAAGTCTAGTTAACTGAAGCACCTAACAATGACATTACATTGATATTTTTTATAGTAATATTATACATTTTCTATTGATATTTTTTGGGGACATTTCAAATTCATAGCTTTTTTTGAAATGTAAAAATGATTTATTACAAAGGAATTCTGTGATCAGCCTCTATCTGTTTTTGCATAAACATTTGTTTATTTTACAGCCTTCATAAATTTTTACGAAACACATTGTTCTGCAAGAATTCATTGTTCCTTTGTTGTTCACGTCACATATTTGTCAGAGATCTCGGATCGCACTATTATTTTCAGCTTCACCGGGAAATGTTACTTTTTTTCGTTAATTGGGGCATTTCTATACACATTTCATGTCAATCTGATTCCGTAACAAATTCATTGATTACGCAATCTTTGTTCGTTGATGTATATTCATATCGAAAATAAAAATCCTATTGATTTCGTATTAGCTTTCATGTTTTCGGTGCTGCAATAAATCGGTAACAAAAATACGGATGATAAAGGGAGGATGTGAATCGAATTATTGGGAGAACAACTTACTAATAACATTGTTGTTTGCCAGTTTGTTTTCCAATGAATACTGTGTTATTAGTGCGCAATATTCTCCTCATGCCAGTGATTTTTTAAATCTACGAACAAGAGAAAATATTATAAATGAATTAAGAATAATTATATTTATACATATAAATATTGACGGGGAGTGTGAATTGCGGAAGACATTGATCTTTCTACTTTTTATTAAATATTCAAGGACCATCAAAACCATGGCTGTCTGAATCATATTCACCAATACTTTGTGCTTGAATTCTTGTTTCTCATGATTACATTTCGCTTCAGCTAATTACCCCATCGTATTATTACTGACTGCAATCTATCTTGAAATTTCAGCTATCTGGGGCGAGGATGACTAGTCACATTTCGAGGGATTCCTACCACTCTAACAATCCCTATATCGTTTCTACCTTCCACGCCAGACTCATCCTTTAGACATTTTTCCTGCGTCATGATTGCTGTTTAATATATTTCCTTTTTGCTTACGTGTTGTCCTATCTCTCACGTGTAAGAAAATAGGGACACTAGCAAAACACTAGGAAACGCTTGTCGATAAATCCGCAATATCGAAATTTCCACCGCATACGCCGCATGCTCACAAACTTCTTATACATGTAGTAACCAACACTATCTACAAAATACTGTATTCCAAATTTGCAGCTCCTCTTCTCAGTTCTACCTCCTTTTCAGGGCCACATTTTAAAGCTTTGCTCCTCACAAACAACAATATAAAACACAGCCTATGTAGTTATAGTTGTAAAATAAAATACTACTTTTTAAATATTCAACACTTAATATTCAAAATTTTAAACATCAACGCTCTTCCACCTCTAATTCGCGAATTAAAATCTTACTCGTTCTTTAAATCTCACACTCTTTTATGTATCTTGCATCGCTATTCTTAGCTCAATCCACTTATCTTTCCCGTCCTTTAATAAGTTAAAATCCTACTTATTTATTTTTATTTTTGTATAATTGTTTTGTTGTCCCTATTTTAGTTTAGTTTTATCAGTGCCACCACTGAACCCTCGCCTTTACTCTTCTTACCTACCCTTGTAAATCATGTGCTCTCTTCTCGATTAGAGTAATAAAGAAGATTAATAATAATAATAAACCAGCACTGCCAATTTTACCATTCCTCCATACATTTTCTAACAACCATCTGAATCCCAACGATTGCCAGTAAGTCCCGCGAGAATCGTCGATAGAACCGTAGCAGTTGCTTCCAATGGAAAAGGTATGAAAGAAAATGGAAGCTCGGCGAAATCTCCTCGCAGGATGTCCGACGCTTGTAATCGTTGCCTGCGATGTACAGGTATATAAAAAAAGATGTGGGTCGTACAGGAAGGAGCGTATAATGCCGAGCGCTGGTGCCGCGGAATCACGGTGAATCGTACAAAGCAAGTGTACCCGTTCTTCCGTACGAAAGCCCTGTAACCGAAAAATTCGCAATACCTTTTGTTCCTAAGTTTCGGCGGGTCTTGGAAGTTGCGCGGTGTAGTCGGGGGGGTTTGCCAAATCTAAAGTAGTTCGAAAACGCAAAGCCGCGCAAAACATACCTAGGCGATTCACCCCCCTCGGTCGAAACTCGGCGTCTACGGTAGGAAAAAGAACTACGGAATGCAAGTCGGTTGCGGAAGCTTCTGATTCGCGGCGGCGCAGGAAGTCGACGCGCGCACTCTTTTTGCCCGCGAAACTTCTCCTCGGCGAGTACTCGTTTGGGACGAGTACGAGACTCCGCTTCTAGAGAATGACAGCTTCTGTTGTGTTTCGTGGCTTGATAGTTCGCCCCGTCCCACGGAACTCGAAGGACAAGTGAGCCACGAACGATAAAAACGGAGAATGAATGCAAATATCGAGACTCGGAGTGAATCACTATGAAGTATAAGCTAGCGCCTCGAGGAACTTTATTTTGATTTGTGTGAACATTCGGGCGGGGAAACGTATTGTGAATATTAATCAGGTGGATGTATCGAACGGAAGAGAGTACCTAATTTTTTATAAGGATTATATTATATAGATTTGTTACATTCTTTACAGATTTTACTCATGAATTTAATTAAACTATCTACTAATATTGAATAGAATATTAGTGAGAGTGTGCTTCTATAGATTAGTAGGTTCTTAAAATGAATACCTTCTTTTTATTTCGCAAAAATTATTTCAAAGACACGTGCTATATCAAGAATCTTATATTTTATATTGCACTTTTCAAACCCCACAAGTTATCGAAAATGCTGCAATATGGAATACCAATTCGCAGTCGGGAGCGTGAAAATTGTATCATATTATGATACGATACTATATTTTTAATATTCATAAAACGATTGTTTTTTTATTCAGGTTCGTATTTATATTCGTTAGTTTTTTATAGGTACACATTGTATTTGTAAGGTTTCGAGAATAATTTTCACGCTGCCGATTGCGAATTGTTATTCCATGTTGCGTAATTTGGGATAAATTGTGGGGTTTGAAAAATGCAATTTAAAATATCAAATTCTCTAAAATAATTTTTACAAAATAAAAAAGGTACTCATTTTAAGTACCTACTAATCTATAGAAGCACACTTCCTGTATAAAATAAATAGCCAAACAGTAAAAAGCAAATTAAAAACTAACCAGTATCTCAAGGTAACATGAACTCTCCATAAGTGGCTTTTCAAAGAGCTAACCATCCCCTTATTGGATACTGCAAAGTATATAAAATCATGAAATCTCGCGAAATCTATAACTTTTTACGACGACATAACCACAAAAACAGAGATGACCAGCAGCGCGGCGAAATTTGTGTCCCAGCGAGTTTTACGTGTAATACCATGAATTCACAAGCAAACTATAGACAAAAGTTTCTTCCTCCCGCACATATCGCCGAACAATTTCAAGTAAAATCTATAAGCGTTGTTTATTCTGGCATTATACCGACGACATACCGGTCTCATAATCAATCCCCATAGATTGTACCTACTGGATCAACCTTTCAGTCAAAGTCCATATTGGAACCAGTTGATCCCAACAATTCAAAGCTCGCTTATTGGTTTCCTTCCTGCCCGCGTTGTCCATCTTCAATCCCTGACGACCGACGACAGGGATAAACTTTACTCCGTCATCTTGTTACGAGAATTTATCAAAGGCCACGAGGAGCACTAGCTATCCCGGGCTAACTCAATGACTCGTCCCGAAATAATTGTCCTAGCTTAATGTCTGACGACCTTTCAGATGGCATGATCTCAAGCAGAAATACCTGCGGCTCAGTCGGTTATATGGGACGTCACACAGTGGGCTGGAGTAAAAAGTTAGCCCCTTTTGTTTTTCTTTCAAGATATCGGAATGAAACTTGCGTCAAAAATAGGATTAAATTATTCTTTTCTAATGATGTATGATTCAGTATTTATTTATGTACCTGTCAATTTTTTTAAATTATTTGTGACAAAAATTTGATTAGGTACCTACTGTTAATTTGGTTCTTTTAGTTTTATATATATTAATTTGTGGTTTTCTAGTTATAGATATTAAAAAAGTTACAAATTTAGGTCTCGAAGCTGAGGAATTAATAATTAAATTATAGTTTCTCAGACATTCGACTTAAACCACTTAAAAGGGTATTAAATAAAGTAGCAAATAAACAGTATTCAAATTTTTTATCACAAATGGTTAAAAAAATTGAAAAATAAATAAATGAGTCTAAGAAAATTAAATTGTACATCATTAGAAAGGAATAATTTTATCCTATTTTATTACGCAAATTTCATTCTGTTATTTGAAAAAAGACCCCAAATACACGAACTTTTGAATCGAAACGAGAAATTGTTCGAACGTTTCGCCCGCAAGTCTAAAAACCGAATAACCGTGAATTGTTGGGAATATAAGACGACACCGCGGACCGCGCTCCGCTACGTAATTATTTCTGCCGTCCGTGTCGCGCGACAAAGTTACGTCGCCCAATAATTTTTCAAAGTCGCCCAGAACTACGTTCGCCGAGTTTCGAATCGCATTGGCCGCGACCTTAATTTGTGTTCCGTTACATGGATAATTAGCAAGCTCAACGTACCGAAACCGACCTGTTTGAGAATTTTGCGAGTATAATTACCCACTCTGGTTGAACGTCGTCCGCGTCTTCCAGGATGGCCGGCGACGTCGGATTATTATGCGTATTAAAACGGCGAGATTGCCGGCGCAACGAAGTTCTTTCGTTAATTTGTCAAAGGAACGGACGATTCAGTGGAAGCTACTGACTTTCGGGGGAATTAAATGTGAGGAAGGACGAGAGTGTTGTATTGGTTTAAACCTCAGTGGTCACACCTTCTTGTAATCACAAACTTGTCATTTTTGAGTTGCCACTTTTGTATTTTTGAATCTTTTGAATTTTTCAGTGCTAATTTTACATTCGTAATACTCACACAATCATGCTCTAATAATATTTTTCTAGAAATATAAATTTTGATATAATGAAATTTGTGTTTGAAAAAATATTTGTGAATAAAAACGATTTTTATTTTGTTGAAATTCACCATATTTTTAAATTGTATTGAAACAATATTTTGGGCTGAGTTTGTGGGAAGGGGTTGAGGAAGAAGGGAAAGTTTCGAGCTCCTTCAGGTTTGCTCTTGAAAATTGCAAGAGTAAAGTAGTCTCAAGAAGTTCACCAGCTTTTCTAGCAAATTAGTACACAATACTACTTAGTAACGTCGAAGGACATGGGGCCCTTAAATTACGTATCTCCCTCCGCCAGAATAAGAATTCGAAAGATTCTATATTTCAAACCCCTCCCTCCTTCCTTACGCAATATTTTTTACATTGCATTTTTTCCGTTATTAAAATTCTTTAAAGGTTTAAAAAACTCATTTACTTCAGTTTCAGGAAACTAAAATTACTTTTCTGGGACATTAACGATATAACTTATATTTATTCTTTATAAAAACATCTCTGAATACTCGAGTAAATTTACATATTAATTATATTAACCAAATTTAAATTGTAATAACAATTACAATTATATAAACTCAAAATTCATCGTTTTTAAAAACCGACAAACCCTACTACAAGTATTCCATAACTTAATACATGATTCAAGCCGAAGCAAAGAAGCATAACCGAACGCAAACAACACGCAATACCTTCCCGTTCCCTAACCAAGCATAATCGTTAAACCTCCGAGCCGAGTTAACCCAGTTTTGCACGCTACGAGAGCCGCATCGAATGACAAGAAAACTCGCTCCCTTCGTTTCACGGTTGAGGAGACAAGCAGACGTATTTTAAAGAAATGCCTTGGGAGGAATTGCCGTCTGTGTTCCGCGCAGTAACAATCACGATAATATTAATGGGAGGAACGATGCATCGGTGGGAAACAGGATCTATGCGACCGTTGATGTTCGAGCGTTACTTACGCCAGGCATTTTGCCAGTAACAATGAGAAGCATCTCGGGAATAATGCCACTCCCGTCCACGGGAAATGAGGATCCATAGACGCGCTCTGCTCGTATCAATACGTCTCCTCCGACGATATTCGAACTTTCCCGCGCATAAATAGTAATAGCAATTCGCCATTCTCGACGGAGTCATCAGTCAAAAGTTTCTGCCCCGGGACAACGGAAATTCTTTTTTCGCTGTCGAGCCATCCAGCCGGCTCGAACCGATCTGAAAATTACTCCTCGATGAATACGAAACACTTCCGTGCGTGCCCCTGCTGGCCATGGCGCGCGACGTTCTTTGCCAAGTGGGAGACTAACTGCCGTCAGGGCCCGATTCCTCTTGACGCATTATGCGAAATGATCTTCGCCGCGATTATCATTTTAAGGGTCTTCGGAACTGCGGGAGTCGCTGCAACGTTTCTGGTAGAATTGTGCGGCGAGGGGATTATTGTGCGACGATAATTGAGTTACTTCTTTATAGCGTGCGCTACTAGGCCATTGGGGATGAAGATTTAAATCCTATGGCTCTGCATAATGGGATTTAAATTGGGAGGGTATTGAAGCACAAAATGTTGTGTATGAAATTCATATTTCTTAGGCTCTGTTGGCAGTAACGGAAACATATGAGACAAATTGCCATCCCGGGGTATGTATGCGTTTGTACGGTCTGAGAGTTTCATTAGGAAAATGAATTGCTCACTTTAGCTAGTGTTGTAATCTATTGTGGAGCGCAAGCGGGTAGTCTGATGACACGGGAGCAACTCTCTGTCAATATGCTTGTGCATAGTTGTCTCCTAAACAATCAGCAACTGTTGATCCAGATTCAGTCATGCATACGGTGACAGGTTAATTTAGGTTCCTTGTCAACATACGATGTGATTGTATTAGATCTATAACAATATTATCGGTGTTGAATACAGGGTACTAGTATTGATGGTAGAACAGAGGAAGGGGTGATTCTACGTGAGAAAATAAGTAAAAAATATAAAATACAATTTTACTTTTTTTTATTCGAGACTTTATTTTCTGAGGTTTTGTGTCTTAGTTTCATTTATGAACCCACCTTAAGTAGACAGAGATAGATAATAGCACTTAATATTATTAAGCAATCAACATTGCGTGTGATATTAATGCTGTTGGTTGACTTTTTGAAAACAAATCCTCAAATGAACAATATTTTTTTTATATTTTTTACTTAATCTGTTAACTTTTCGAATATGACTGGCGAACTCTGGAATTCGAATAAGACTCTTTTCGAATAAGACACCAGTTTCGTAACTTGCAGTTCCAAATCAATTTGCCACAAGAAGACACTAAAGCATCTTAAGTAAGGATTAGAAACAGCCTTTGGTGCAATCAGGAAACGATTTCCTAAATGTTTATTGATACGAGCCAGCTTCCGATTGCTTATCTGTAACTTAAGTAGCAACAGTATCGCACTATTTTTGTGAATATTCACGTTTGTTTTACCTTAACGACCTAACACCGTTTCTTTACGCTATCTCTGCGCCGAGGCTATCTATACGAGTGGAGAGGCGGTGCAATCTACTCCGCCGATTCTTTTCCTCCTTATCCTCTTTCAGTTTAAATTCTACCCCCTAAATACTCTCCAAAGTATCTACAACGGAGTTCATTCTACTAGAGTATTGGCTTTACGCAGCTGGGGCACGGAGTCGCTTCAAACTGAACAGATCAAGGACTTAGCTGCATCCAGAGCTTGCCTTAGGACCTTATCTAATTGGCAAGCAATTGGTTTATAACTTTCATTTCGCGATCGGAGGATCCGATACAAGGAATTATTGCTGGCTCAAATTTCTGAACATGTTTAAAATATGTTTTTATTAATCATGAGAGCAAAACTGTAAATATTCTTCTAAGGAAGGAATAAATTCAAATCGGCAAGCATTTTGTTTGTGACCTCAATTAGGGGTATCCCGTTACGCTTTCCCTACGTTAATCAATTTGGTTAGTCCTCAGGTTCTTACTATCAGATTCTTAATATACCGGTCAAATTGAAAATTAACGGTCCCAGGTGAGGATTTATATATTCTGTCCATCTTCCATGATAGATTTTTAAAAATGGTAATCTAGCAGAATACAAATATTATCCGAACTGAGGCAATCTCCATATTTGGTAAGATTCATGTACAAGGAATTCTTATTTTCCAAGTATTTTTAGCTACATTTTGTAATTTATTTAAAATAATAGTCATTAAAATATTTTGTGGAAAATGAGAGAAAGTAAGTATGTACCTACGAAAACATGTCCCTAGAGAACTCGTTAGAATGTTCACCTTTTCTCAAGTACATATTTCAGTGTTCAACAGAAGTGACGATTAACCAGCAACACCACTCGCGGAATTCGAATTGATTCCCTCTGAAAATCGCTTAACATTAATAGAAATATTCCAACAAACGGTCACGTACGCGGTCGTAACCGCCATTGTCGCCGCTGTGCTAGGAGTAATCGTGGACAAAAAACGGGGCGCAATTAACGATTAAAGTCATTAAAGAAAAAGAGCATAAAACGAGTCCAGCCGGTTGGATATTGAAAATTATCGCATAACGAATCTCGCGAAACTTTGTAACGAATTCCATCGCAATTTAAAAGCGTCGACGCGGCAAACGATTCTCCTTTGTAAGTTTTAATTCAAAGCAAACATAGGGTGAAATCATTCAGAGTTGTATAATTGTGCTATTAATTTTAATAACCGTGTGCCGCGTTGCAACGTTTTAAAGCATCGAGTGGTAGCGTTGTGTAAGGCAGCTGTGTAACAATGGCCGCGAAGTTCGCGTGCCAGGAAAAGGAAACCGCTCTAATTAGAGTAACAGCGTTGCGAAAGTAACACGTTTACGTCCCAGAATGTCGCACGTAAGATGCGTCACGGACGAAAATGTCCCCGCGGTGGAAATTCGCTGATGACATCGCGTCGGCGTCGATGTGTGTACTGTTTTCCCGTTGGATCGTAAACGCCAGCGGTGACCCAATTGTTTCGGCGGGCATAAAGGGTTATCATTCCTCGAAACAGCAATGTTTTACTTCGGGCCGCCGCGCTGGTGCGAACTTGAAAAAAGAGGAACAGCGACGGCGGGTAAACAGCGAAGAGGGAAGATATGAATTCAGATGGCCCAGAATTTTCGCGGTATGGGCGCATTTTAAATTAAAAGTTGACGCGTTTCCACGCAATGGCTCGAATTCGCGATGCAACGCGGCCAGCGTCGCTGACGAAGCTTTGTACTGTTAGGCCTAATTAACCTAACAGCCGGAAACGCTGGAAATTTGAAGGAGCAGGGACGTTTTTGTGGACGCATGAATACATTAAAGAATATGCCAGCGTGTGTAGCGTGAACGCACCAAGAACGTCGAGTTTATGCTTCTTCTAATTCTAAGGGAATGTGGAGGTGTGTTTGACAATTTTTCAGTGAAGTTTTTGATGGATTTGTAAATCGATTTTGAAGAGCATATTGGTTTAAAGATGTTTAAAGTGAAACACAGATGGGAAACATAGTTCTAGCAGTGATTTCAAGGAGTGTCTGACTATGCACTGACCTCTTCCCCTTGCTCTGGTATACTTCGCTTCTTCATCGTGCTCTGGAGTAGAGCTGTAATTATTCAAATAATTCGGATAATTTCAAAGATGAATAATTTCTTCCAATATTCCAATAATTCGGATAATTTCGAATATGAATAATTTCTTTGAATATCCGAATAATTTTGAATATGAATAATTTTTGCGAATATTTAAATAATTCGAAAGATTTCGAATACGAATAATTTCCCCGAATAATCCTGATTATTCGAATATTTGAATAATCCTAATTATCTCAAATTCGAATTCTCTGGTATTCGAATATTCGAATATTGTAAGCATTATTATTACAGCCCTACTCTAGACACCCACACATATTATATTTTGTTACATCTTGATATATCTTTTAAATTATGCAGTGTCCTGAGAATTATTACCGTTGCCATTGATTCTTTCTCGATGTTAATCATAGTTTCTCAATTTAATTAATGTGCACTTCCTCCTGCAACATTAAAGCCACGTCACATACGCTTCTGTTCCACTGCGGCCTAAACTGTTCGACATCGCGAAGCAATTAACCAACACTCGTCGAAAGACATAATTAGCTGAGATCCGCAAGAAATAGAGGACTTCGCGAGGTTGATTAACAGGCGCATGGGGGCTGGTTAACTAAAGAAATGGCAGGTTTCGGTAGCGGGGAATGGAGAAGCTCAAAAACTGGCGCGCTACGGTACTCAGCAGGCTGGTATGAGAAGTTGCTTGATGGGTTGGATCAATTAAGTTTCGGTTAAACTGGGTTAGGGATGTATTAAGACGATTTGGTCAGGTTTGGATCATTTCGACTGGCTTATGGCTTAGTTTCTGTCATCCTAGTTAAACGTGAACTAGGGCAGATCGGATCTGGTATTATGTTTTGTTAATATCCCTATGTTTGGGGTATCAGAAAGGGCTTGGAAGCTTATGCAATTTGAGAACTGCAACAGTCGAAGCATTAGCATGCTTTCTACAATTATCGTTCAATAATATATCTTTCGTTGGCACTTTCCTACCTTGTACAAAAATACCAATGATTTACTAACTTTAATTAAACATTAACTAGAGTCGAATCTATGTGCATTAAATTCCCTTGCTGCCTCAAGTTACCCTTCAAGGTTTTCCTGGATCGTGGAATTTTTATTAAGTTCCTTGTACAACAGACTACGTAACTGTACTCAGAATGTCCAATATAAACTCCTTTACATTTACTTAAGTATTTCTTTACCCCAGAACCATACCCTGACAAAGGTTTGCTGATGACACAGAGATTAATCCAGGCTCGCTAAAATTTCCCGAAGTTGTCTCTTCTGTCGCATATCTGTAAGCCCAAACGTGCACTCGTTCCCACGCGCTTGTCATTCACACGAAGCGCACAGTTCATTCATCGAATCACGCAGTCACAAACAAATACTTTGGCATATATCATTGACGCCATTATTCCCCATTCCCCTCGGAAAATCACGGGAACAGACAGAGCGAGCAAACACGTCGATCCACCTCGAAAGTCCAATTTAAATGGCAGTTGAAGTGCGCGCAGCCTGGATTCAAGCTCTTCCCAGGCCAGGTACATCCACTTTAAGTGTTTCCTAAAGATGCGCGCATCGCCGCCCGTGTAATTGGATCTCGGCCGACTTTATAAATGTCGCGAATAATTGGTAGGGGCTGCTCGAATCCTCGCCTTTTCGAAAATCTCATTAGACGGCCACAGCAATATCATCTTTCGTTACATCCGCGCGGATAAACAAAATCGCGAACGGGAAAAACAGCCAGTCAAGTTTGGTCTGCTCTCAGGATTATCCGGCGGTTCACCCTGCGGCGGAAGAAAAATTCCGGGGACGGGGATAATTCTACTTATTGCCCAAAAAAGTGTTCTGGAATTGGCCACGAATCGAAAGGGACTGACAAACGTGGAAACGTTTCTGTCGATATTGAAAAGAGCCCGATGCGGAAACGCACGATCGTTGATTGGACACGGTATATCTCTGCAGCTCGTTATTCGGTGAAAAGATTCTCCATTTGTTTGGAAGTCACGAGTTTATACAACTCTTATGTGTACAGGATGAATGAAGGAAGCTTGTGCGACAATGCGCCATGTTTTGCAGGAAGTCAGCAACCTTCTATGATCTGAAATTGAGGACATTGCACCGTGAGGGATGCAGCTTTAGAAAAAACTGTTTATCAAATTATTGCTTCGACTTGACCTTAAAAAGAGAACAGTAATTGGAAAATATATACTTTTACACAATAAGTTGTTGGGTTGGTAAGTTTTTAATTCTATTTTTGACGAAAGAATGTTAATATTAATATTTCTATTATTATTTATTTACAACAAATCGCGGATTTGCATCAAACGTGCACCAAACGATATAGAATTTTTTTTATATGTTACACATTATAACTCGAAAACTGTCAAAAATATAGCGGCCCCCTCTTGCTGCAAGGATCTCAATTCAGTAAATTTAGTTTCAAGATTTTAATTGTTGAAGAAAAGTAGCTTTATTTATATTGGGTATATATTATTGCTTGTTATTATTTCACAATATTTTCAATTGTTTATTTACTGACTAGTGCAATTAATATTATTTTAAATTTTCTATAGTGTTTGCTTTTTAAGCACATAGGTAATTTTAATAATTATTTAATATAAAACTTATTCCATGAGTTGGTCATTTTTTACAATAAAGATCACAAAATTATGGGGTCCGTATACTGTGTTTAACTAATTCTTTGTCACTTTGAGGATTGTTAGCTTTTTCAATAACTTGGCCCAATTTGGGACTTCCTCTTTAATTAAGAGTAAGTTTAAACTTTGATTAGCGTCGGTGTGTTTCCACGCCGAGGAAATGGCATCTCGTACAACTTTAGTTTCACGTCCAATATTTCCTGAAGAGCATCGAAAACATTGCCCAAGATTTCCCAAGTGTTTATTTTATTAATAAAGCAAGCCCGATTTCACTTTGTAAAAAACTTGAAGCGGCGTTCTTCAAAACCTTGCGTCACTCAAAGTGTTAGCATAGCACGATGAAACGCAGAATTACTCCGCCTACCTAATGCAATATACCATCGTTTCGACGTCATATCGATTATGGTTGTGACAGTTTATCTCCCCGAGAGAAAGTTGTGACGGTTGGAGCGAAAATTCGAGCAGTTCCGCGGAGTAAACGACACTAATACCCGTTATGCGTTAAAGTTAACGGTGCCGGTTCATTGTTGCGTGTCGAGTATAATAAATTAGACGTGCACGGGTGGAAATCGATAGGGCAATATAGGGTTCGTATTGGATCCTAAACCATGGTTACCAACTCTTGCAACACGTTTCAATTTCTACGCAGCTGAACGAATAAACTCGCGCCCGCCCGTGCACCGTACACGCGCAATAAATGGGCGAGCTTTTAATTTGTAGAAAGAACGCCGTTGCCCGTTCTGAAAACTATACACCGCTCGGAGATCGTAAAAATCGCCGGCGATAGCTTGGAAACGCCCTGCCTGTACGTTTCGCGCGATTACCCCGTGCGCGGCTTGTCAAATGTAATTACCAGCTTTCCTTTTCAATTAAATCCGCGTTAGCATGCTAACGAAGAAACGCCTCCCGTTGCGTTCTGCAGGAAGAAAGAGCCGCGCGGCCGTTGGGGTAGGGAAATGATCGTTGAAAGAAGGATGGAGAGCAGCTGTCGTTGTTCAGCGAAATCTGGACGGTCATTTTTCAGGCGGCACTCGAAAACGGGTGGCGATTGTTTCACGCGGCGTGGTACGGTTCGAAGTAACGAGAATGCTGTGACGTTCTATGAAATTGGTATTAAATTATCCGCGGAGTACGTATCGGTATTGAAAAAGTTGCACTGATTTTTAATTTTATATGCTCCTTTCGCGTAATTTTTGCTGGATTCTTGCCCTTTTAAGTTTTATCTTAAACGTTTTGCTTTTAAGTCTTTTAATTTTATATACTCTGGGCATACAAAAATATATGCTTCCGCTTTTTCAAAAAAATTCACAAACATTCGCCTCTTTTCGACCACCTGACTAGGTATAACACCTTAAGACCTGTAGAAACAAATCCTGTAAAAAACGTAGTAACATAGGAAATGGAACATTATCCAACACTAACACACAATCTCCCCAGTGCTTTCAATTCCCAAACATCCATCTTAAAAAATAGACACAGAGTTACAAACAATCCTGCATACATACTCAAAATAACAATCTTTTCGAATATCTTTCTCAAAATACCTTAAATCGTAATCCTCTCACATCATAAACTACTGAACACACTTTAAACATCACTGTCAATGATAAATACTCCCTAAAAAGTGCCACTTACAGGGAACACTAGCATTCAAAACATCTTGTCAAAATGTTCAAGCAAAATAGTATCTACAGCAGACATGCTTGATCAGCCTTCGAAATTGAGGGAGCATTTCATACGATAAAGTTAGACACCCTGTAGACCGTGATGCACCATCGACTTAAACGAGGACACACGCTGCGACAGAACCTGCCCCGTCTCTTTCCCTTGAACCGAGGCCGAGGTCGAGACTGTGTCCGTTGAAATTTTGTGTTACGCGAGCGACGTCCATTAATGAAAATCGATTACCTATCAGGGCTGTTGCTTACACCGATGCGCGTCAAAAGCTCATGCATGTGGGCACATATATCTCCGGCCCCATCGGGGCCGGAGCTGCCGCGTTGACGACGGGCTATACGTGCCTCAGCTTATATACGCTAATTCCAGAGATTCCAAGAGACACATTAGCCTAACGAAAACTAAGCGATAACCAGTGATAAGCCGCCTGGGTAAAAGGGGACTCGGCCCCTCTTCGGCCGGATTAATCGATTGAAGTGCACACGAACGCGCAGAAATTGGGCTACGCCTTATTGGGCAGAAAGGATTAAGTTCACAGGGAAGTTTCATTCATCAGAATTATGAACTTTATAAATCGGATGACGGCCTTTCCAACGTTATCAGGCTAAATTCGTATTGCAAGTGATAGTGCAGGATTGAGAGGTTTGACGGGACGAGTGGTTTTCCGTTGCTAGAGGTGGTTCAGTGACGATTGTTGCTGCTTGTGTTTGTGGGTTTGTGGAAGGATGAGGTCTTCAGCGATCCCGGTACAAAAGCAAACACTGTGTTTCGGGTTAATTCTTAAACAGCAAGTAACATTTAACTTTGCGCACGCGGGGATTAGAAAAATTATCTTCTATAATCATGAATGAAGACTGGAATATTTAGTTGACTTGCACAGATGTGTTCACAAAAGGCAAAAGATAACGTTGGTTTTTGTACTGTAGGAGAGGATAATGGAGACACAGCCGTGACCAGTTTTTGGAAAAATGAGAGCTGTTGTAAAGCCTCCAATTGTCTTTCTTTGGTGAAAGGGTATCAATTTACTATTTCGGTGGCAACGATTGAAGACAGGTTTTCCCTTTGTTGACACAACTCCCGCGCGTGCACAGAGGCATTCACTGTCACGTGCCGTCAGAATCGCTACGTGTAGCTTTCGACGGTGCGTTTCCGGTAGCAGCCAGCTCTGGTTCAACGTCGACGCAGCGTCATTTCGACACACGTCGTTCGGCCTGGTCGCCCCATTTTTTTTTCAATTGCGTTCTGAAAAGACTGCGTTGAATCGATGCTGTATCACTCGACCGTATCTGGTCCCGTGACATGTCCCACCACGTCTGCAGACACTCGCGTTTAATTTCCACGGAACTTGTGACGCTGCATCAAGCACGTAAGAATGGATCGAACAGTGTAGAGAAACGGACACCAAATTTATAGAGTCTTTGCAATTGTTATGCTGGAAGATTTGTGAGAAATGAAAATCATGAAATGAGGTAGAGGGAAGTGTTACAAAATAGTGTGTATTATTCAAATTACAATCTTTAGTTAAATTGATTTACTATTTCCTTTTGTCTGCCACGAGCCAGAGCACATAAGTTTCCAACGAATTTTATAATAAGCCAAATCATCATACAACTTTATCATACTAGGAAGTCTTAGGCTCGAAGGTAATAGAGACTATGCATATGGAGTTGGTGCGCATCTAAATAAAGAGTCACCGTTGGAGTCCTCTTGAACTAATTTGACAGATGAAGACCAGGGTTCATAGAATCATCGGTTCCTTGTAGATAAAAATCGTATGAACACTGTGGATGAAGAACAGACAGGGTGGTGACAGGTGCATCTTCAAATCTTCCTTAACACTCTATGCTTCTTTAAAAAAATGAAGTCACTTCAATATTTTTAGTCCAATTTACTTCTAAAAAAATGGCAACTCTGCGAACAATCTACCACTTTTCTAGTTACCTTTTCTTCCATGCAAGCTTCAATCAGAATTCCCGTACAAATAAATAATAATAATACATATTTCATTTCTGTAACTTTTACAGGGAGACATTAAGATTAATAGAGTAGAATCCGGTATCTAATTTCGCGATTAGCTTGGAAACCACAGAGAGATGATAAACTGTAGGTAGTTCGTATCGATTACGAAGCAGCGGGGCGTTTGTTTTTCGTTTCGTCGGGTGAGAAGCAGAATTTCCCGTTCGAGGATTCGAAGTAACGATTCGTTACTGTAAGTTCCGATATCTCACCGGGAGCAAGTGTCTGCAGACGGTTGGTTAAATTTCTTTGGCAACGTGGAAGACGGGCCCCGGGGAGGGTTACACAGTATTCCTGGGAGGCGTGCCGAACGAAAAGCTTCGCGCCGGGCTATAAAATTCTGAACGGCGCGGGAATAGAGGACAGAAAAATCAATTAGACTGCCTCCGACAGCCACGTCGCCATGATTCAGGAAACCGATAAATCTGAGCGCACCGACATCAGCACCTCGGCTCAAATCTTGAGTATCTCGCGCCACCTCTCCAATTCTGCTCTTTGTCCTTTTCCCTTCGCGGGAATAAGAGCGTAATGAGACACCTAACGCTGACAAAATGGAAACATTGTTAGACCGGTCGATGTGTGCGACTAATTAAACGAATTAGCGAACCGACCACCGTGAGGAATTTCTGCAAATTTCTGGGTTACTTCTTTGGGTTGTTTTATTATTTACACTATTTGTAGTCGAAATCTCTGTATCTAATCTGAAATTTGGAAATTCTAGAAATTAGAAATTAGATACCTAGTTTTTAATATATGCATAAGAGAATTTTTATTTTGTATAAAATAATTATTTATTAGATTGTTATTTGTCGTACAGTAATAGGGTAAGAGATTTTTGAAAGTTTATAGTGGGAAACAAGTGTTAATCTTCCGGACGATATTACATAGACAGGTTAGTTATTTATATGTCGATAATTAGTTCGTTAAGTCTCAGACGCAGTAGTTTATTAAGTACAACATTAGTTCCTTAAGTTTTACTGTTTATATAATAATTTATGTATAGGTACTATGGGGATTCCCGTTTAAAATAATAATAATATGGGAATTTAGTAGTACCTATAGTTTTTCTAACTTTGTTCCATTTAAATTGAGTCAGACAATTTCCAGTTACCGATAAGCGAAAAAGTATCACGGAATAACCTGTACCACGGATTTAGCCGAGTTTACCCTATGAATGTGAACCACAAAACTGAACGAAATAATCTTGAAAAATATTCTCTGATCACTGTTTGAGGTATTCTCTTTATTCGTTTTTGGGGGTCCAATTGGTTAGCGATTGAAAGATTTGGTGGAAGTTAAAAATGAAACGAGGTCTTTGAAGCTGGAATGAAAGCCGTTCTAAACTCCACGTGTTCACGTTTCGATTCATCCTGCTCCACATTTATTGTACGATTATCATCAGGCAGAGAGAGAAGTCGCTGGTAAACGTAATCTGCTTTCAGTTCACTGGTTCAAAGGAATAAATTCTTTGAACAGACACGTTTGATCATTAAACTCGTTTATCTATAAATTATTCTATAATCAGTATATGAAAAACAAAATTTCCCGATTCCATTCGTTATGGGTCTCTTTTCATTCTACCATTGCCTTTGATTGCGCGATGTTCGATTAATCATTCAATAAGTTGTATTTTAATTCGAATTTTTAAATCCTTTGTTACTAATTTGCAATGCCGATGCGAACATATTTCTTTAATAGAATCTGAATGTAGGTATCACACTCGAAGTTTGTTAATTTTCAATTTATCAGTGTTTCGACATTTCATAACAAATTTCGACACGTTATCCAAATGCTGCATTTCTCAAAATTGAAGTGCTTTTGTTAACATTTCGCGGGCTGGTCCCAAAGCATAGATCCTGTTCGCGAACATTTCAGGATTAATTATTTAATGTATTGTATGAGATTGTATAAGATAATAAATTTTACTAAACATTTTTATCCGTCCAGCTGACCACCTGAAATTTATACAGACTTGTATGTAGGCATTCATAACAAACACGCATTTAAGAATACATTTTAAATTGTTCAAACAATCAGTGTTCTGCTGTATTTCCTTAGAAAAGTATCACTAAAGACGTCGAACTCGAAACTTTATCCTGTAGGACTTTGTTCCGAGGGTTTCTTGAGAAAAGGACTAACGTACACAGCAGGGTGATTAAGCCGATATAACAGAAGTTCGAAAGTTTAGGTTTTAGTTTGCCCCATGTTCCTTATTGTCTTCCTTTCCACCTGCTTGCTCTAACAAACTCAAAGAACTACTCAATATTTACCGTCTAACGGTTAGATGGCCGCTAATATATTTTTCACGACGAGAAGAATAGATTACGAAACATATACGATTAATAAGCAAAGGATGCCCGACATGTACAGGTGTGAAAATTTTGAAAAGTACGTAATATTACGCTTCAAAAAAAATGAAAATTGCGTGGAAATAAGTGTAGTACACTTAAAACTTACTGTGAAATTAATTACCTGTTTAAATATTCTATGAATAGAAGGGTGCAAATAATTTTTAAAAGTAAAGTCGAAAACCAATTTAATTTCAATTTTTGACTTGTATTAATTAAACACTATTCAATTTACTAAATATTATATATTATTCGGTCTTAAAACCTTTTTCAACACTTTTTTACTCCATTTCGACAATCTGTATAAAATTCTCGAGGATCCTCATTATCCATTGATTATCTCGAAAATACAATAACCTTCGTGCTTCTGAAATTATCCAGCTCCATCAAAAGGCTACATTTAAATAACTCGTGAGCAACAAAAGTGTCTCACCTAAAAAGACTGTAGATTTTAATAAAATGTACAATAATCAGCTGCGCAGTTAACAAAAATATTGCAACGTGTACATCGAAACATAAAGCTGATCGCTCAATCGACTCGCCTTTTAACGTCGCATCGCAGGATTAAACGTGAATGCTAAATTTAAACGTTTGAGTGACATTGCACTCGCAAAATTCGGTGCATTAAACGTTTTTCGAGAGAAGTTTTAACGCGTTAAAATTTACACCGCGATAGGGAAGCTACGTGTCCCGGATAAATATCTCGGATTATTGAGCGGCCGATAAAATTATCAAATTTAAAATGTATCCAGCCCCGCGGACGCAATTTAAACTATCGGATTGGAACAAAGCCTAGGGCGCATTATCTATTTTGCGATCGTCAGTTCCCATATTGCTCGACATGAATATTCAAACAGCCGCTGTGTACATTACGACAAACGTGTGTGTACATTTTTGATGTATGTATGCACTTGAGCGCAGTCGAGATAAAGCAAGAGCGGTGTCTGCTGTGTGTCCACGGATATCTGTAACAGAGGATGGCTCCTCTGGCTTAACTAATGCGATTATCTACGAAGTTTCCAGATATGTATTTGTGTTGAGGACAGCCATTGTAGCTGGGCTTGTGACATGCACGTCATTTTCTTCGTTACGTTTGACATCTCAATTTTCTGTCTACCCCATCAATTGCAGTCAGAATTGGGCATTATTCGAAAGAAAATTTATTTCAGATTATTTGTTATTCTTATTCGAGATCATTGAAATAAAAATTTATCCAAATAATGCCCAACTCTGAGTACAGTAGAACTTTGTTACTCCAAATGTCAATTCGAGCAAACAAAATTTCGAATCTAAATCTGTCGAAATGGAAATGAGCTTTAACATTTCTTCACTTTTTGAGTAATTCTGCAATTTCATGGACACTAAAAATTTTCCTATATCTACAAACGGTGTTTAATTCGTAGGTGAATAATCTGATGGAAAAACTAGTACCTATAATTATTTCTTTGTTCTAAGCAAAGAATTTTCTAACTGATGCATTTCCTTCCTCTTCTTCTAATGCCTATAATATTACTCCTATGCCTAGGAACTAGTACTTGGCAATCTCCAAGCAGCTTTATGTTACTGAAAGAGTATGATTTCTAACGTCCCTTCAGGATAATAGCGCAATAAATCCTATAAAATAAATGGGGACAACAGTAGTGCTACGTAAGATTCCCAGCTGAGCGAAATTACCTTTGAAAGGTAACGTATTGCGCGTCACACTCTGTAATTCTCTATACATATTTCTACGGGGCATAAACCGGGGGCCATTCACTCAAATGAAAGCCGAAGTTGCTAAACACGCGGACATGTTTCATTAAATTGCAATTTAGCATATTGTTCAACATCATCGCGTCGCGCATTTGGATCTACGACCTAATAAATTCGTTTCAGAACCACATCGTTACAGTACAATGTACATTAGGACACTTGTACGATAGCTAACAGGCTGTTGCCCATTATCTGATTGCTATTTGCCTCGGACGTATAGAAAGCATTGTAAATCCGTAAGTTGTGTCAATGAAAATCACGGTTAATAATAAATTTACTCGCGTTCTTCTATATGTAGCTTCATTAGAGCCCATTGCAATTCCGCAAAAGATTTATTTCTTCTAAGGATTTTTAACGTCTAACAAAGAGTACTCTTAACAAGTATCTTTTATTAGATTGGGTATTTTAAGACAATTGTTTGAATTTTTAAAAAGGGTCACTTGGGTGAAAATGAACTACCAGGTGTTTTACAGATAAAAATTGGAAAATATGTACCTAAGTATTTCAATATTATTTTTTACACTGAACTGAATTATGTAAGAATTAATACAGTGACAAAATTTTATAACTCTGACAAAAATTAAGTTTTCGAGCTGAATTTTGTTTGCAGTCTGTGTATACATTAATAAAGAGACAAGAATCTGAATTTTTTAAAATTTTGTCATAATATTAATTCTTACATAATTCAGTTTAGCGTATAAAGTAATATTGATATACATATTTAGTTTTATCTGTAAAAGAACTGGTAGAACATGTTTACCTGATCTGGTAGCATGACAGTTTCACTAAATTTCCAAAATTTATCATTTCCAAGATGCACTCAATCAATTATTTTTCTTATAAAATCGAAACAGATAACGAGTTTATAACTTTAATATTTTACCAGATTAATCCGAGAAACAAGACAGATCTTCTCGTATATCAATCAGTTTACAATGGATCACCTCTCGCACACCAAAATTTCACTTATAATCGCATCAACCGTTTGATAAAAATGGTCCCCCACGCATCCAGCTTCATCCGCCAATATTCGAAGCGCGCGGTTCGGTTATCGAAATCCGCGAGAAATCTGTAACAGGGACTTCATAATCGTTCGCCAGGATCTCATTCAATATTAAACGCATTCATCGCGGAAATTCTTCCATAACATTCACGCGGAGCCCAGCTGCCGCGGCATTTAAATTTAAAATCCGAATTTAAAACAGCGGCCAGATAAATATCTATAAACCCTTGAATAATAAAAAATACTGCGAAGCTCGATGGGCCCGCGGAAACGTGAAAAATAAGCGCCGCGAGGTTCTGAATGCGAAGTGGAGGAAACAGGGTGGGCCGAAAGAGCAACAGTGGTTCTAGCTCGTTTCGAAAAATTACTCGATCCCTCGCAGCCATACAGAAACACGAGGAGCGATGATCGCGAAGAGCTGCACCCCGTCGTTAAAGCGACTCCGCGCATATCGTGAAAAATATCACCGAGCACCGGTGCGACACTCTTAAACCGAACTGAGGCGGTTGAATCGTCGTTCACCAAATGGCAAGGTTCGCTGCACTCCCGCGGAGCCACCATTGATCAAGGACAGATATCATCCCCCAGAGGAGCTGCATCTCTCCCAGCATTCTTCAATTCAAAGGAAAACATCTGCTGGCTAGTTGCGCGGCGTGATTTAAGCTCGAAAGCACGCCAATAATGCCCGGAGCCGCGTCGAGTGGCTTCCATGCGTCGCGATTTGAACATTGTCGCTCAGCCGGAAATAACCGATACGCTTCTCGCTGGGAGGCTCGTAATTCACAGGGACACCAGCTAGCGACTCCCGGCGGTAGTGCGCGCGGTGGATGCGCGTTCCTGGGCGAACAGCCGCGGCTCCGCTCGCTCGTGACTTCGCGACAGGCCTCGAAGTGGCTGTATTTATCGAGCACCGTAGTCTCGCCCGTCGCCAGAGAGGATTTCGCCCCTCGCCGAAGAAAATTGGACGGAACGGAACGAGCATATTTTCGTCCTAGTTCTCTCGGTTAGCTTCTTTCTCTCGCCCCATTCAATGCTCGCCTCGTTCGCTGGAGCCTCGTGGCTGATTCCTAGCTCCGAGGCTGCGACTATTAAAGTTCGTTTCGTGCGCCGAAAGACCGTGCTGAATTCCTCCGGATGAATTCGAAGGCGTGCACCAATCGCCGGCTAATAGTTTAATGCCTCCTCGATTTCTCGCTGGAACCGGGGCCGCTTGCAGGAGAAAGGTAACGTAACTAACAGTAATGCCGGGCCAAGTTTCAAGCGGCAGGTAAATGTAATGGAAAACGCTTTCGGTCCTCGGAATCGAGCGACCAGACCAATATCATAATTCTCAGGCAGCCGAGTGGACCGACTTACCTGGTTCCACGCTCGAAACCAGTGTTCAGTCCAGTAGAGAAATGGCTCGTAATAACGTGCACCTCCGTCCGCCGGCGTTGCAGCCCGCCGTCGTGGATGTTGGTGCTGGGAGCGTGATAAGGTGGACGGTGTAGGCTGCGGGGAGGATGGAAAGCTTGAGAGGAAGTGTACGTTTCGTCGGGGAGCTGACATTGTGATAGCTATGACGCAGAGGTGATAGGATTGTACTTTATATGATATTGCTCGGCTCGACTGAGGTACCTGCACTTTCTTACGTGTGCAATCTAAGCGAAGCTCCGTTTAAAGGGAATATAGTTCGAGGTTTCTTCTTCTATACCACGCATTCTCTGTTAAATGTGCAATGATACTTTCCTGTAGCTATAATACTAGATAGAAGCAGGCTCGGCTCGTCTTTATTAAATTTGACAAATTTATTATTTTTGGCATTTTTAAAATAAAATTGTAAATAAAATATTGTAGGTTGTACTGTATATGGTTTAAACTAGGAATAAAAATTCAGAGTAAGGTCATCAAAAAGCTCAAGTAAGAGCACAATTTGGCGAGTTTGTTCAGAGCGCAGAAAAAGCTCGAGCTGGACCTGTGTAGTAGAAGGTGTTGTGAAATTTTTAAAGTAAGGGAAGTAGTCTATTTGAAGGGTTGCTTGTATTAAGGGAATCCTATTCTGTAGGCTAAAATCATATATGATTTTACACTTTCGATTATTGCATATAAAGTGTCCATCAAAGGATACGTAAACCGTTCATTTGAAGAAATCAGAAAATAATATGGAGTTTGTCACTTATATCTGTTAGTACCGTGTACGTCATCCCTGATTGCTCGTTGAGCTGACTGAAGCGTGAATGATCCTTAAAGTGACTGAGGTCTAAGTGCTTCTAATAGTAAGACCAACTGAACTAACTGGCTGTTCGAAGTCTGTCAATAAGTGCTTCCTGGATTCCGACCGATTGATGAATGCTACCTGAACTTTGTCTATCAACTGCCAAGTCTGTCCAAAATTGTTCCACTTTCCCCATTCATATCGCCTTTAGCGTGCCTTTTGCACACGAGCAGCGCAATAATATGAACTCTATGATAGACATGGCGCAGACTTTCGCGAGAGATATTAATTTCCTCCAAATGCAACGTCCTAAATTATAAATCTAACCTTTGCCATAAACTTCACAGATGTCCGTTAAATCCGCTTGCTACCGAAGGCAGGAAAAGGAAAACTGCAAATTCAACGCCATATCTCGAATACATCCATTTGTTTAAAAATCAGAAATATACGTAGATGAATATAAATATTCAGAGTGTCGGAGTCCGAAGCACGGGATATTTGTACTACTGCACTCCTCCAGATTGTTTTTTATTATTTGAATTTGAATTTATTTATGACAGCAGATGAATGAAATTATTTTAAATACTAATTCTCAATTTTGTATCATTGAAAGAATATCATATTCCCTGTAAATATCCAGGAAATATCAATCGCCTATATTCTGGTTGGCCCACAGTATCCCCAACTTGGAAATTAATTGGCCATCAAAATGCCAACAATAAATACTACTACGGCCCAAATATATTCACTCAACAGAAAATTGAAGGAAAATCGAAGACCTATAACTCGAACATCACACACTAACCGAAGCCACCGAAGCATCTCCAGCGAAAATAGCCTAAGCCGCAAACTCAAATTTCTCTCGCCGAGATTCTATTTCTGCTAAGCTTCTGTCAAACGCGGACAAGAGTCCTTATTCAAAAATAGCTATTCGAAAGTCACTGGACCGTTTCGCGAGCGGTGCGATCGAGTAACGTCAATCCGATGATTAAGCACGAAATACGCCGAAAACAGTGATTTCCGTCTTGGTGGCGGGAGAGGCGCGGAAGTCAGCTGCACCGTTTGTTCCGCGTTCAAAGACGCGTTTTTGTTCGTGACACGTGTCATTCTGTTCGAACGCGATAAACGGCAGGAACGCGAAGCGAGACGGACAGGAGGGAACGTTTCGGTTCGCTTGATGATTTTCAGAGAACGCCACGTCGGCGTGCAATTTCACCGGCGAGGAGGGGGAGAAAAAAGCGATTTAATTAACCGGCCACGGTAGACGGGCGATCGCAAGCGGAAGATAAATAACTGCTATGTAAAATGCGAAAGAATCACGCTCGATCCCGCCGGGTGGAAGCGACATGACAATCCCGTTACTGCTAGGTACACACTCGTCATGCCGCTTTTGCGGTTCGATTATCCTATCGCTGGTTAACGGAAAAGTGATACGTGCCAGTGGCTGCTGAATCCTATAATCCCAGTGAATTTCGAGTGGCCGGCCACTGTCGCAATTTTTCCTCGTGACCGCGATCCCCCATTCGACCCGCACGTTTCATATTTCTTTCGATTGAAACGTTTTGGGGCATTTCATTCATTACAGGTGTGCACGGTGTAGAGATTCTACCAGCTACCTGGCGGAACGGGATTGGAAATCGATAATTTAGAAAGTTGAATGATAAGCTGTATTTAGATGACTGACGCCTGCTCTGCTGGCGTATGAATCGTAATGTCAAGCCTGCTGGGAGGCGGTTTAATGACGTGGAATTTGGTCGGCGGTTGCCTCCCTGGATCCACGGTTTTCCTTGGGGACCGTCAGCCATTATCGATGTCATACGTCCAAGGGACGACTAAACAGTTTCGTCAATCCAGTGAAATGTGTTTCACGCTGAGTAACAGCTTCATCGAGAACATAAATATCTCGATTTGCAGGATTTAATTTGTTCGGTGGAAATACCTAATGTCGTAAGGTAGAAAATTTTATTTTTACATATTTTCATAGATTGATGTTTTATGAGTATTATAAACCAAGTCCGATGTAAAAATTTGGAAGATTGACGGAGTTATAGGCATTTGAGTGGAACAACCCAGATAGCACGGGGCGGCACAAACAAACCGGCACTGTTTAAAAAATATCTGATTATTCCTTGTAAATGGGTCTTGTCAGACCCGTGCAAGAAAAATAACCAAAAAGATAATTAAATAATTCTCCCCGGGTGCCCAGTCCAGTTCGTTTTCCATCAACGGATCACTATTGTCCATCCGAATCGTCACCGAACATCGTGGCGCGATATCGGCTGCACTGTGTTCATCCCGCGGCGGTTAATTAAAGGCATAACACCCAAGGATCCATTATACCCCGTTTCGAGGAGTACAAATAGCCATGAGTCATAGACGGGGGCGCAAGTTTACGTAGCAACTTGCCAACTGATCCACGCGAAGCCTCCCTGATTATCGCTTCTATCCACTTCGATAAGGTACAAAAGGGGGCGGGTGGGTGGCGGGATGTTCCCGGCAGAGAAAAGCCAACGGGGGAAAGCAGGCGAGCGTGGCGCGGCACGTCGGACGAAGACAGCAAGATTTTGATAATTAGTCGACGTCCGTGCCAGAGGAAAGTCGACCATGGGTAACCTATAGGTTTTCCTGCATCCGCGAGTAACCGAACGTTCCGCAGTTTGGCGAAACAACCATAACAAAAGATGGAATTAATTAGGATGGGACGATCGTCGGTTCGATGAAATCCCGCTGGCAACGGTCCAGTAAACAAGTAGGTATTGATTCAGATGGCAAAGGTGGAGCTGGCCTGGCCGGAGGGGCGGATTAGGGTGGGGTGCCGGGCTCGCATTAACCGGCTGTCGTACGTATTTATCCGCAAATTTATATCTTCGGTACATATGTGCCGGCGTTTAAACACAAGCGGCACGGGCGACGAAAGTTGAACGGGTGAAATACAACGAGCCCGATCGCACGTGTCAATTAGTATTCAATTTATGACTAGCGGGAAAAACATTGGCCGATCGGCTGTAACTTTACACTGTGTGCGCCCGTGCACGTGCACTGGCCGAGAGATGACACCGTCCGTCCGTCGCCCCGTACTGTCGTTTGCCTCGGCGGTGTTGAGTCGCGTGCTCCGGCTGGATTGCACGAGCCAGCGTCTGCTCGTCTCCACTCTTCCCAAATAACGATAGGTCAACTAGCTACGCCCGATATGAATATCGGCGTGCGAACGCGATGGAAAGTGTAAATATCAAGGGCCCCTGTGTCCTCTGCGCACCACTGCAGTGGATGCACAACGTCGATCGGCGGTAACAGCCACCGAGGAGCGATGAGCAGTCAGGGGACGTGTGTTTTGTGGAATAACGTACCGCGCGACGCCCTGTTGGCATCGGGAGGCGGAATGTATCGGACCTGGTGCCTCTTATGCGGGGAATGTTGAATATTCTGTGGCCCGTGTCGCCATCCACGTGGCCAGCTTCCGACATCGTATTGCAATTAAATACAAAACATGGAGAGTGGGCTGGGGATGTTTCTTGATGTTGATATTATGTATGTAAATTGTGAAGAGGAGTTTGTTAATCAGCAGGATGCTACAAGAATTTTTAGACTTAAAAACACTTGGTTTGTCACTGGGAGATTTTAGTGGTGAATGTAAGAGTAGCTTAATAAATACCAAAAAGATTTATTTCGTTATATGTTGCACTTACTCAGAAAAATATCTTTAAAAATATCTTAATTTTATGGCAGTTCAAAGTAAAATGACTCCTTAAATAGTACCTCACAGTGCGCTGTTTGCAGTGATTGCTCAATTTATTACACTTTCTAAAAATAAGAAAGAAGAAACTGCAATACCTAATTGTTTACTACATTGTTCTATATTGGTTCCCAGATACAGAAGCTCATAAAGTCACGTTATTCTTTATCCTAAATATGGATTAATCGTGAAGTCATCAGCGTGAGCAGTACAAGTCGGTCATTTTTCTGTGGCGAAAGGAACTTTTATCGGAACTTCACCGTAAGGCAGCAGGATTATTTAATCGAGGAGGAAACATTTGCGTAAGCTCCAGAACGAGGGTTTCGACTTTCAGTTCCAAAGTCGATTTCCCAAAGATGTATCCGTACACTGGGATAATTCTGCAATTTCAAAGTTCCTGCCAGTATTAGGTGTAAAGGCGCGAGAAAGGGCGCGATCCAATAGAGTTAAGGAAGCACTTCTCTATCCCGTTACCGTAAAAAGCAAAAGTCCGTGCGAATTTTTTTATAGAACGCTGCACATGGCCCCCCTTTATTATTCGAAGTTACGAGCGTCGAATAAGTCTGATAAAAAAGATTGGAAAGTTTTGATCGAGGCATTATCCTGATCAAGTCCTCTTTTTTTATAGAGAAAACAGTGTTGGCATGGTTAGCCGCGCCCGTATTAAATATTTCACGTCGCTGGATAAAGTGCTCCCCAATTTTTAATAAAAAATTCTTGATCACATCGCGTTAATCTTAGCTATTTTATAATTAATCGATAAAAGTCATTTAATCTCGACAATATTTTATAATATTTCCTCTGCAAATTTGCTTGGGGTAGTGAATTTAAATTAAATTTAGTCAATAGAAGACCGTATTTATTAATTTAGCTGCAAAATTTTATTTAATGATCACACGAAGACGCTAAAACTTTCCTGCAAATATGATTACAAGATGAAACTTGAATTGTATCTGTTATACAAAAACATGCTTGTCCCACTTTTTCAGTTCAATCAAGCGAATGAAACAACCAAAGAGGAAATCGATGGTGCTGTTGGGAGTGAGTAAACAAATCATGTATAACTGAATGCCAAGTTGTTTCAATTCCCACTTTGAACTAAATTGAATTATCCCCAAAAAGGAAAATGATACATCCTATAAGGCAATCTACCAACAAAGTGCATCTAACAATAAGTCTTAAACACTAGTTTGCATAAGAAGACAGTTGCTTTCAAAGCAGTCATAATATGCGGGTACCATTTTAAAAACATTTATTCGGTATACTTAAACCTTTCTGAATATACCACAGATCTTCTGCAAAATAAGTCACCTAATTGGAGTAGGTTTGAATTCACGTGCTTTAAGCTTATTCTTCCATAAAAAGGTACTTCATCCACTTGTTAAGAAGCGCTTTATAAATTCTCTATTAGGAGTCTTGCAGGATCAAATCCTTATCATCCCTAACACATTTCTTCCTACCCCCACAAATTCACTCAAACGTGTATCTTCAGAAATACCAATTCTCCATAACTGACTGATATACTGCTCAGTAGTTTGCAAATCTAAACGTGCCAATCCACGATGAAATTTTACACGAGACTCTTCCATCAAGAGACAAAAATCCCAGCAACAACTAAATGTAAATAACTAAAATAGTCCCGAGAGATGAGATTGTTGAAAATATATCATGAAACTTGTCTCACACGAGTTCAGTTTCACGAAACTAATGACAAAATAATTAAAAAATAATTAAATAATTGTCTCGCGAGATTAAACTCCCATGTGAGACACTGTGTTACTGTCTCATCTTCGATTTGCACCTTTAGAGTTCACCTTCTAATGACAACCAACCTCTAAAGCTCTACTCACCAAAGACCACCCCTAACGACCACCGCGTAAACTAATAAATAACGTCGCTAAGTTAATAAGTGACTCGGTGAGTTACAAGCCGAGTAGTTACGCATCCACTTCGCCGCACAACACGCGGCTGGCATACTCCGGAGAAAATAAATGACTGGAGGAGCAGCGTCTTTGCAGAATGCCTCGCAGTCGACGAAAAAGCATAGTCGAATGGCGCCCAGCACTGCGGCGCGAGTCCATCTCGAGGAGCACCCTTTCGTCTCGTCCTGCTTCTGTCCCGCGCGGCGTCGCCTTCCTGCGGACATTCCGTGGCAGACGTAGCCCGTTAGTTAGTTTAAAAGTGTCCCGCGAGTTGGCGAATTCGGTCGCGCCACGCAGTGTTCCTGTTAAATTTCTTCAATGGCACCGGGCAGCGGTACACGGCTCTCCCCCGTATTTTCCGAAATTTTCTTCCTTTTAGCGACTTGGACGCTGACCAAAGTTTCGCCCCCACCCTCCTCCACCCCCTCGAACCGGCCTAACTTCCGTCTCGCGGAGACGAATGATCCCCCTTCCCCGACCTATTCCCCCTTCCAACACCATTTCCAGCCGCCTACCCCACGACTTCCGCCCTTTTGCTTTTTCACCCTTACTCGACTGACCCAACCCCGCCAACCCCCTGTATCCCGATGCTCTCTCCTTAGCGGACCGTACCGAACTTACTTATAAGTTATGTTTCCCAGTGAAGTTCGCTGGCAGCGCAGAATTTCGTAACTCCTGATATTCGATAACCCCCGCAGCCCCCGCGAACCATCCTCATTTTTCGCTCTTTCAACGGCGAGAACGCTGGCAATCTTCGAGGAGGGGGCCGGGGGGCAGCGATCCTCGCGGCGGCCCCGCTAGACGTTTCACCCGGTGATTTCTCGGACACGAGTTCCTCGCGGTGGCTACAGAAATTAGATTTCGCCCCGGCTGAGGTTCGATCCCTGGAAGCTTACGATTTCGTTCCGCCCGGCCGACAATAGTTCGTCAAGGGGCCCCGGTCCGTGGACGCGGAGTCTAGCGCGAGGGTACGCCGCGCCTGGATCAGTCGGTCGGAGCCGCGCCACAATTGAGTAACATTAGCGACGCGATGAAGCCCTGCCTATCCCGAAGGAATTTTCCATCAAACCGGGAGCTTCGGCGCGGTATTTACGATCGCTCGTAAAGTCGGATGGGTATAGGCGTCGTTTGCATACCGACCTATAATACTTTACCATCCGTCCCTCCTTCAGCCGCGGCCCTTGTACTTCATCGACCTCCCATTTTCGGGGAGTCCCTTCGACTTCCGCTATCGCCTCTGCCCCCCCCTCCCCTCATCGTTATTAGCTACATAACCATTTCGAAGCCATCCATCGGCGAATTAACTTCCGACTCTTCCCACTCCAACCCCCCTCCCTTCGCGGCAGACACTGCGAGGATTCTCCAACCCCCCTCGAACCCCTCGCGCCGCTCCTTGCTCGATCAACTTTCCTAATCCTTGGCGAATCAATGGGGAAAGAAGTCCTGCCGTTACAGTAGGCAGTAAAGTCCTCTCCCTCGGAGCCTCTGAATACGGTAAATCTCGGGCGTCTTACTCGCGAGACTTTCGAAGCGTCGATAGGCAATGGGGAGGATCCGGGTGTCTTTGTTAAAATCGGGAACCCTTTGTCTTTGCCCGGATGCCTCTCGCTGGTTTGGAAAGCTGCGACCCGGCTGGCTGAATTTTCTCCGCCTCCAAGTGAAACGTCCTTCACTGTCTCGTCCAAAGGAAATGGCGCCTCGGCGTTTGATGGTGGAGGTAGGTGTTTGAATTATTCAGAGTTTATTTGTTTGCCTTTTAAGGGCAGGTTTCGGTTTAGAGTTCATAAAAATAGGTGATATTTAGGAATTAATTAAAGGAAAACTACTGTATATAATTTAATGGGATATTTTGCGTTGTATTAAGGATGTCTTAAATTATGGAAATATATTTTTTGTTTTATAATTAATCGTTGCAGACGACCCTGGGGAGACGTTAAAGTCGAGGCGTCAAAAAATTCATCCAAATCGGTGCGAGTTGTATCTCGAAAAGTTATTATCCGATTGGACTGAAACTTTTTTATTTTGAAGAATATTAAACTTCTGGTTGGGGGGCGGAGTCAGAAAAAAATACAAAACTGTCATTGTTTTAGAAAATGAAGACACTTGAAGTTTGAAATCACTTTTTCCCTATATTTTTCGTTTTTGTAACGCCTTTAAAAATTTCAATTTTTTTTAATTTTTCCCTGGTTCACCCCCTAGCTAGAAGTATACTTTTCGAAATAAAAAAAGTTTCAGTTGAATCGGATAATAACTTTTGGAGATACAAGTCCCACCGATTTTCGTAGAAAAATAGGAAGTTTTACAATCCTGCAATTTATGTACACAGTCTGCGCAACTTTTGAAACGATTTTGCTTTGCGCTGTTTATCGCAGCGTAACGAACAGAATCGATTCGTCGCATAAAAGATACATAGTTCCATTAAAGAGGAGTGCAGTTGAGTGTTGGAATTACACCATTGCCTCTGAGAGAAAAATTTTATTATGGGACGAGACTTTTAATTAAGCCACTTAACTTTTTCTTCCAGCAATTTCCTGTATCTTCGCTTAGATAGGAATTACATTCTGTCCCAGTTTCCATAATCACCCTGTATACGAAACGAGGACAGAAAATGCCCGTAAACAGGCAACCGGATATTATTCAAAGTACGCGTATTTTACGTGTATCAAAACACGTTCCCTTAAAAACGTAATATTCTGCATAAAGACTTTTTAAAAAGTATGACTGGGTAGAAGGAATGATCATAAAGAATCTATAATCAATTTACACAATCCTTTATTACGCGTTACACTGTGAGACGGTGGCACTTCAGAGATTTAGTCATAATTTCTGTCTCTTTGAATGAAACTCTTGAAATGCTTATCTTCCCCCCAAATCATGCTTCAAATTTCTACTCATTCTGCCATACACCTACCCAAAGACAACCTCTAACAAACTCGAATTCATCATCACTGTTCCGCGATTATGAAAATGAAATTAATGCAGCCGCTGTAAGTTGAGATCGCCGTATCCAGGGAATCGAGCCGTTCACCCCATCGAGCGAGACGTATTTTCCGGTTAACAAGCGTCGTACAACGTTCGAGTGCTCTCCCGTTACCGAATTTATCGCCACACTAATTTGAATAACCCTCGAACAGCGCGATGCCCAGTGGACACTTGACAACTTTCCCGTTAAAAACTTCCCAGGACACTTGACCTTTGGTGGAAGGACCGACGCTACTTGACCGTTTCTTTCTCATTCTTCCAACGTCTCCACGTTAGAAGAGCGCGCCCAGAGACAGATGAATTACCTTCCGAACTTACCCCCGGTCAAAGGGGCTGCGAAGCCAGCTCACCAACACTCCGAGCAGCTCGCCGCAAAAGCGAAAAATCCACAGTTAGCGCTGTTGAGTCGAAGGGGTGGGACTCGAGGAAAGAATGGCCTGATGGAGACCCCAATTATCCATGTAATCTGAAGCAACCAGACGGTATTTCGGTGGTATAACCGACTTCCCTTTGCAGCACGGTGAGGCCAAATTAAATATAGGGTGTCTATAGGCTGGCTCGCGAGATGTCCCGAAAGGAAGTTCCATTAATGTAGAATCTTGTCGATTCGTGCCTCTTCCATCCCTTAGAATTCACTCGGCCACGCAATCACCTTCTTTGTGCCCGTTCCTTTGGTTCGGCTCAAGATACGTTGGACTTTTCTGGACTTCCTCCTGGGGAAACAAAGTAAGCGTTTATTGGAGCGATACTTTCTGATATGATAATGTGACGTCGTTGAGCACTTCTTGGGATATAATTATAATAAATTAAATAAATTATAACGTGAGAAAAAAGAATTCCCTGTTTATTCCAAACGAAATTATATAGTGGATTTTGCAGAGAATTGTAATTTGAAAAATAATATCAAGTTTTGGAAAAATGTAATATAAAACAGTCGTGAAATAACTCAAATTGAAATTGAAAAAATGTAAAGAGTAAAATTGTAAGAGCAGCTACTTAGCAAAGAAATTACGATACTACCCCCTTTTTCTTTCACATTATTCCCCTCGTGAATGGAAACAGTTTACTGTGGAGACACCTATCTGCGTTATTATACGGATTTCAGCTGCAAACTCTCTTCCTAAATTTCTCATGAATCTCGCGCGATACCGTTTGGCGGATTTTAAAGCGTTTGCTCGCACCCACCTCACTCCATAGGGCTGGGAAGCAGAATGAAAATTTTAGCAGGGGCTGTTCATAAAATTACGTAAACCGTTCGATAGTTGCAGAATATTTCGGCTCCACCTTCTGCGCTGCCCCCATGTTGATACACCCACACCACCGCCGCTGTCAGCTTTCATAGAAACGAGAATATCCAGCCTTTTCTGATGCGACATCAACGTCCCTTCCAACTTTTTCAATGATCCGTTCGGTGACCCAGATCCGCTGCTGGGTTTCGTGACAAAAATTATAAGGACCGTTCGAAGCTCTGCACGCATATCGAGCACGCGTCGCGTCTCGTTGCGCGGGGCTTAATAATAAATTCTGCTGGCCTATCTTGCATACGCTTCGCGTACCCTTCCTTTACGAATAAGCTCGACGCACGGCGTTTGAGAAACTTACAGGGATCGTACTTTTCACCAAATTGCGAGCTACGAGTTATAAGTGAATTCTATCGTTGATTCTTCGAGCACGTGAAATTTCGAACGGAGTAGCAGTTTACATGATTAAACGGGTAAGTTTGCATTCTGTACGTCGCGTGGACGTGCTCCGTAGAACCGGGGAGGAAGTGGACTTGCAGCAGTTCGGAACAAAAGGAGTATACCTACTGCGTTTATATAGCTATTTAGGAGAGGCATTATTATTACATATGTTGCAAAGCGTCAGAATGGTCTAAATGTGGCTAGGGACAATGAAATTGGCAGTGCAATTTAGTTGCATGTTTGTGACGCTGTTTGCTGTTATGAAATAGGGTATAATAATATTGTATAATATTATAAACGATAGTGATGAGTATGTTTACATTATTATTAACAATGGAATGGTCTAATTTCGAGTAGGGACAATGAAACTGGCACTAGAATTTGGTTGCATGTTTCTAACGCTGTTTGCTGTTATGAAATAGATTATAATAATATTGTATGATATCATAAATTATTATCAACAATTCTTACTCCAAGAACATAAACAATATCTGCGTATAATACACATTGTGGGGCGTAATTTGTGGTATATCAAAGAAGGTGGCGATTCTTCGTGCAAAAATAAATGGAAAATGTGAATATTTACTGGGCGCGTCGAGTAGGTATGGCTGACTAATGTGTCTGACCAGTGAACGATGTTTCTACTTGTGTGTTGGTACATGCAGAAGTATAACAGTGTTTCCCAACATTTTTTGAGTCGCGACCCCCTTTTATAATATTTAAATAACCTGCAAATAAACACATTAAACATGGGTATTTCAGAATATAATTCTAATTTAATAATATTTAATTACCTTAATACATATATTAAGTATATATAAAGATACTTAATATATTTAATTATTTTATTTAGTGTGATAAGAGCTTCTTCTTTTTATCGTAAATAAAAAATGAGTGTTACATCATTATTAGAATATGGCAATGTAACCGTATTAAAATAAATAAATGCTAAGAATCATCAACTAAAAATATCTCCCAAAACACTGTTTGGGAAATGATAACAGATGGTACAGTTTAAATAATACAACAGACTTGTAACGAATCAGTGCTATCCTTTATGTAGATTGTAGAACATTGAATGTGGATTCGCCAAGTTGTATATGTACATACTTCATGCCAGTCGAATGCAGAAGTAGATACAGAATGTAATAGACAGACACGTGAGTAAAGATGTACTACTCGTCAGTCGAACGTTTACCCGACGAATACTCACGACTGATTTTCTTAAAGAGTAGATCTCTTATGGAAATGTTTTACTCCACAGTTTTTGTTTATTTTTCAATTATCTGTTAGGAGACTGGGAAGCTTCATATACCTATATATTAAGCTTAGTATCGTAATGCTTGTTCAGTTAGTAAAATTATTTGGAATAAGCCTCTACATGTGGTACACAGAGTTCAAATGCAGGGTTCTTGTTACAGGATATCAGCGTACCTCAATCTCTAGCATATTCGAAATACCGTTTGGTAATGATATGCAAAACCCACTGATGCTTCTGATCGGGGGTGAAATCAAGCACATCGAAAATGATATCTGCACTTGGTGGTATATGGTTACATTGTATTTCAGTGTATTGAAAATTAATTATAGTATTTACAACTGGCACATGAACGCAGCAATTAATGTTCACACTTATGGAAATGTTATGGAGATTTTGAATAAATTTTAGTATTCAATCGTTCTCAATGTAACACGTACTACCAATAGAATTTGGAAATTGCAATATCGGTATTCCAAATTACCTGCACGTTAACGAAATCGATACTTCTTGTCATTTTTCATTTAGTCCAAAGTTTCAGTTACTTTGTGATTTTTATTATTACTGAGAGTTTGAAATATAAATGTTTATTAGTTTCCCTATGATATTATGCAGTTTTATTTGTTCCCACAATCTACCGTCAATTTTTATTCGTCTTAAACAAACTTGTATTCCAAAATATACTGCATTTTCTCTACAATAAAATTCTACAATTTCTACATATTTTTTAATTCTGTGGAAACATCAAAACTTTAATTTGCGAATTTAAACTTTAAACTTTTGGACGCGACTTAAAAGAAGTGTTGTCTATGATCTGTTTCTCCAAACTTATATAAAATAATTCCATACTTCTATCAATTCATACTCTATCCAATAAACTTGATCACTTTCAACATAGCACCCTCTTGTTTGTAAAAGAAATCTCCAACAGTTCTACCATTGTTTGTAACATATCTAAAATGTATCTTACAGGATGATGTTCACAACCCACGCCACAACTATCTCAACAAATATTTTGCACAAACATACCCCAACATTCAGAGCAGCTACTGGACAATATCATGGCCATGCTACTTGAAATAGAAGTAGAGTAAGAACGACATTCAAGCATCTTCTATTTAAAAACACCGCGCTCCTGCTATATGCTCTTTCTGAGAAGAGAATTAGTCTCGTTGCTTTATTTCTGGACGATGTAGACACGGCTGTATGAAGTGGGTTGGAGCTGCGAAGGGGGTGGATTGGGGTTCACCGTTTCCCTCGGTACAAGTAGATTCCCCCTGGTGGTCTGTCATCCGGTCCACCGAGAGGATCGTCGCAATTAGAGCGTGGGTTGCCACCGATAGAAAACCGGGTCGGTCCTTTCGAGGTTAGGGAACAGCTACGTTTCGGTGCCACGGGCGGATAACGATAAAAGAAGGGGGCCAACTCGTAGACAATGCGAAACGATTTCCATCCCCGTGCTACAGGCTGGCCTCACCTCGTGGCTCCAGGAATTCGGTCGTTCCGAATTCATTCAGTAAGGAAGGCAGGCCTGGGGTTGGGGGAACGAGGAATGGGTAGACGGACGAGCACACAGGGACATGTAGATGGGCGGGCAGAAGTGCATCAATAATGCAGCAGGGCTAAGCACTTTTGCGACAACGTTGACAACGTATGTCTTCGCAATTCACCCTTATTTTATCTATTACAAAAGCTTCGTGCCGTTTCTCCCTACATATAATTAAATAACGCGTGTTTATTATTAACACACTAAATCACGAGGGAACACTGAAACGAGAGAATCTCCAAACCCATCGAACGTTAATTAATCAAGGAGTCTAAATTTAATTGACAAGTGTAAGCATAATAAATGGTACCTTTTCACCAGCGAACTATTTGCGCAGATACAACCACCGAAAATTATTCCCTCGAAAATTATTTATATTTCACAGGCGACTTCGAACATGACTGCGCATATTTCACGTAAGCAGCAGGTATGCTTCATCCCCATAATAAGGGATATACATCTCTAGGCGTGCCCTGTACTCAACCCACGTACCAAATCCACTGTATGCAGTCGTACTCCCGCAGCAACGGAAGGAGAAGGAAAGGCAGACGTAACGTTCGATGTGAACTCGTCAAAGTGCCAAATCCCCGCGGGTACAGAGGCCGAGGGGAGAGAGAAAGAGGGAATTGTGTGTGCCACGGTCCCGTAGATTCGATCAATGGGAACAACGCGACGTCGGTTCGCCGCTTCATCGACGACGTGATCAAGCTTCGTTTCTCATCCCTCTCTGTACGTAGCCTCCCATTTTCTGTCTCGTTTCTCCGCGCGGCTCGCTCGTCTTTCTCTCGCCCCGCCACTCTCCGCGCTCCCTTGAACCGTCAATCTTCCAGCAACGAGCCGGGGAGAGGCTTCCTTTTGCGCCGCTCATAGAAGCAGCCGAGAACGATGTACGAGTCATTTGCTCGTCCGTATATATCCTGACCGGGGCCGGCTTCGTCGCTAATATATTCGACCGAGCCGAAAGTGACCGGAACCGGGAAGGGAGGAGGAAATTCGACGCGCTGGCGGGCTTGTATTTAATCACGGCGCCTGCTGTAACCCGTCGGATGTCCCTCGTTCGGAGGGAATTGGAGCAGAAGGGTGACTGAAATTGTAATGGGAAAATTCGAAGACTTTTTGTTTCGGAGGAACGCTGCGGAACCTCGAGGAGTTTCGAATTGAAATCCGCTGGAAGGATAGGGGCGACGGTTGTTGGAGCCACTTCGTGCACGTAAATCACTGTACGTGGTATTGCACGGTGCACGTGGGTCATCAACATGTGACACATGCAGGTCATTTCCGACTTCTTTCACGGACCGGCCAGACCTCCATGTCGAGCTTCATGGAAGGGGACAAAAAGGGTCACTACTTGGAGGCTTGTGTTATGCTACCTACGAGCTGTAAATCTTGCGCAGGGCGGTCAATGTGGTAAATTAAGAAGTGTATTGAGAAAGTGTGCCAAATCGCACGGAATTAAAGGGTAATAAATATTTTTGCATCTAACTGGTTTAAATAAAAAGAATAAAAAAAGACAAGCATATGAATATTTTTTAGGCTTTGCCAAACTACTTTTTATTGCGATTATGTTTATTAAATGCCTTTATTGTCAAACTAAAGAAATAGAATTTGAAGATATTTATGCATATATTATAAGGTGGTATTACATATTATTTATTGAGACATTCACGTTTAGATCCTGGGCAAAGGAATTTCAGGAATATAGCTCCAAGACACAAAAAATGAGTTTTCATTAACAGAAAAATGTTGGAACCTATTTTATTGTTTAAGTATATTATGAATTAGATACTACCAGTACATATTCATACATTCATAGTATTTTTAAACTTACCTTCTTTCAATAAAATTGACACGGTTCAATAAACTTTTCAGTAAAATGCTTCTCCGCCACGAGATATTACGAGTGGCGATATTACGCGCTGGGCGATATTAAATCTGGTACTTGGAAAATAGTTTGCAACGCGTGATATTTATTTAAGCTGCCCTTGCGTAGGTCGTGGAATTTACGAGTAATTTAAGGTGCACGGCCATGTGAACCGGTCTGTACACATATTTGGAGAAGCCAGACCAAAGGAGTGTCATCGTTAGAAACGGGAACACGGTGTGAGACGGAGACAGCGAGCGGGGCTGGAGAAAGGAAGCGCAGGACAGGAAAGAGACGAAATCCAGGCGATCTTCGAATTCTGTTCTCGATTCAGCTCGCAGAGAAAGAGGAGAAGGAGCGCTGGAAGTCTGTCGCAGTAGTGTGTCATCAAGTTCAGCTCGGTCGATTCACGACCCTATCGCCGAGCTTTTCGTAGCTACGGAAAAACACAGGTAGAGAACCCTTTGACCAGTCTTCCTCCTTCGAAAATTACGGACTACTATTTTCTCTCCCGTCCCTCCCCTCGCTCGTTCTTCTCCTTTTCGTTCCGTTTCCACTCTTTCATTATCATTCGTCTTCCTTTCTCGTGGAAAAGCACACATCACCCCCGTCCCTGCCGGTTCGACTGCGCCATTCGATGCTGTGCGTGAAACGTTACTTCTCCCGAAGAAATGGAGACAGTGAACTGCCATTTGTGTTCGTTACTCTTACACGTGGAATATTGCTTCAACGCTTTACTCATTTCCAGAACAAGTAGATCGTTGAATTCTCTTTCAAAGGGAACTAGGGCGAACTTTACATTATACGCATGTAAAGTGGAAAGTAAAATGGCCAAGAAAGCCCCTAATCTTCCAAAAAATTATGATTTCATCCAACACTATATTTCTTTTTGTTTCCCATAATTTTCAGACCACAGGCGTCTAAATTTTTTTCTACATAACACATTTTTCTTAAATCCACCACTGCTGATTCTCCACAATTCCATATTCTCCATGAAAAATGTGTCCCTAATAAAAACACAACAGCGAAGCCCAAACCATTTGCGACTCGTTAAGCTGTGGAATAAATCGCACGCGATATGATACACAGCGTAACAACGTCTGTCATTCCTATGAAAATCCTTCAACCTTTTAAACTTTGTGGCCGTATCTATTCGTTCTGTCGGGCTGAGGGGCGGGAGGGGTTAATTGAGAGGAGTTCCTGTTTGATCTGAGAAGCTTAGGATACGCAAAACGGCGGCTATTGACAGTCGCGGCTGCCCCGCTGCGCGGAGCACAAAGCTAGTTGCAGCTTTTGTGATTCTTACGGTCCTTTGCAGCCGCAGCCCCGCGCGATCGGGCTTCTGTGTTACGGCGTATCGTCAATTAATTTTTGTTGCCGGGTCTTTTTTCAAGCTGGAAGGCCGGCCTCGCTGTGTGCCGAACGCGAAAACCGACGTCGAGGGAAAACGAGCGCGGACCGACCGAAGGCAGCCACGCCGATATCGGATTTTGATATTTAGGGAGAGGGAACTGTGTCCATAGACATCTCGAGACAGGAATTTATTACGCGAACGGCAGCCGTATCTGTTGCGGTGGGGCGTGTCCAACAGGGCCCGGGAGCAATCGACTAATTTAATTACTTCAAAGTGGCTACTCGTACGGTTCAATCGAACGGACGCGGCCGATATTTAAATCAGTCCGCGAGCCCACTTCGCCTCGCTTTATTGTTATCTCCCATCGATCGAACGGTACGTTTATAATTCACGGACGCACCGCTTAAACGGCGAATATCGATGTTCCGTCTGCCATGGAAATTGTTCTTGGCTGAGCCACCGCCTTCATCACATCCTCGCTGCTACCTAAGGCTCGATGCGAGTCATCCTAAGAGTTTGAAGGATATAAGGGAGAGCCTGAAAGCGTAATGCCGAGTGGCTCTTTAGCTGCAGGGAGTAATTGAAGAGGACTGATGCCTTATATATTTAAATACTCGATACGAAAGTAACGGAAAGAAGCGTTCCAGATACTAGACATTTGAGGAGCGCTGAGGGCTTGGCAAAGATAGATGAACGAGCTCTGCGTGAGTCGAGCAGATTGCGAAATATTAAGGGGATGAACGGACAATACAAGTAACCACCCACTTATGAAAGAAGAACGAAATACATTTCGAGAGTCTTTGTAGAAAACACTGTAGGTGCTGACAAAAATCAAATTTTTGGGGAGAGAGAAAAAACATCCGTGACCTTAATTTATTTAGGAAATTTGATTTCTTTTAATTGATAATAAATATGCTTCAGTATATAATAACCCAAATACGTCACACAATTTTCTATCTTTTGCATTAATATATTAAAAAGGAAATTACGTTATTATAATACATAATTTTCTATTTTTTGCATTGATATATTACACAGGGAAATAGCATTAATAATTCTATATTATAGTATTACTATTGGTACTTAGAATATTTTCCGACAAAATCTTTTTTCCAATTTTGGCACTTAGTGTTTTACACTACAAGGACCCTTCAGTTGTTTAGTTCAGGTTTCTTCCTAGAATAATCTTCTCGAGGCACAAGAAATTAAGCATAATGCAACCGCCTAACAAACAAGGGAACATACGAATATAGTTAATGACTGCTTGTAGTTTTAATCTCTAAATGCATTTCACTCTATTTAGTATATTTCTCTCGCAGCCCACCTAATGATCGCGCGGGGTAGAAATAAAACAAAGAGCCAGCCGGTCAACCCACAGAGGCAACTGCAGCTGTAAAGCGGCCTCGAGTACACACCGTTAGGAGGATCCTCTTTCAAGGGGGAATAACTATGAGAAACCCATGCTGTGTGTACGTAGCAGGTGGCTATACCATCTTCGAAGGGGTGAGAGTTCACTGTTCTGCCTTGCAGAGAGCTCACCGGGCCATTGTAGGAGCAACGAACCGGCCAACCGGGGGCAAAGACGCCAGGCGCCTACTTGCTGCCTCGATCTCACCAATCATTTGCGCATTCAAGCAGCTACACGGGAACCCAGTGGTTCTCCAGCGTCTCGCATGACCGACCTAATTCACCCACTAGCGGATCTGGCGATATTATTATTTCGGGGCCGTCGCCGGAACATCGGATCGACGCACCCCCGGAAACGTATTCATAGGGGTGGTTTCCTATCGCGCTCAAGGATCCCCCTTCCACAGACGTTCCTGGAATTCCATCAGCGGGACTTGTGATTTTAATGCTCCAGCCACCTCCTGTTTGGCGTTCAGCTCCAATTCCTTGTAATTGAGGACCTTGCAGCAAGGGGGTGCAGCTCCATTTTGTACAGTTTCTGAGTTTTGACGTGTAACATATATAAAAAATAATTCTACATCGTTTGGTGAATGTTTGATGCAAATTCGATAATAAATGTGGGATTTATTGCAAATTCTGAATTTTGAAACCATTATTGTTGTGCGCAATACAAATACTCCAGGTTTGAACAATTCACCAAAATAGAAATAGAAACTTATCAACTCAATAACTACTATTTACTGTGTTGTACGCATATCATATATATGTGATACGTGATAACTACGTGTTATTATTAATATTATAAATTGTAAGGGAGAGAAATGGAACAGAGTGAAGGGTTTGGAAATGTTGAGTTGTTGGTAGTTTGAAGAATTTTTTAAAGATGTTGGTCAATAGAGTGAGTGTAATTATTTAAGTTCTAAATGACAGTCTCTTTATTTTGTAATAGATCTTTTTGATGAAATTACGTGTACGTTTTTCTCTGCTTGAAACAGAATAATGAACTGAGATACGTGCAACTGGAAGATTGGATGTTTTGACAAAATTTCAAGTGCAAGTGCCTTTACATTGCATAAATCATTTCTACATCGAAATCAGAATGAAGGGAACGTATTTTACAGTCCTGGTGGACATAAATCGAGAATTGAATCAACGGGACACGGATATGGAGCGAGATGTTTCACATTCGCGATGAAGATTGTTGAATGAATTTTCAATTCCATTCGCAGCAGGAAGCCGGAAAATTGCTAGTTCTTTACGTAACCATTGTTGCTTTTAAAGCCATGGAAACTCCTTATAATTATCATACGTTATAGTGCAAGGCTCATATAACCCACAGTAATTCAATCACGAAGTTTCCTGCATAATTGAAACTGTGCATAACACACCATTTATATGCATTTACCAATAAAATTGTTACGTAATATTGATACTTACGGAATTAAATAATAACGTCAGTAATAGCTTATAAGCTATTGTTTAGGCAACGAGTTTAAAACAACGTTATTATACAGCAGTGAATCACTGATGTTGGGAATATGTCGATAAAATTTATTATTTATTTTCCTACACCAAAATTAATCAGCAACATTCATAATGAAACGTTTCCACACGTATAAATAATGAAAGTCGATTTGTCTTCCGCTGGGCACATAAAACTGTTAGTAGGTCGGTCTAAAAAGAGATTGAATCACTGAAAAGACATTTTATATAAATAAAAATAATTAGCTTCTGGCTGATGATATTTCTTACGTCACAGAATATTTCTCAAACGATAACGTTCCAGAAAGCGTTTCAAGTTTGGTGATTTTAATTAGGGAAATAAAAAGGGAACTCCATATGTTGCAAATGGAATTTCAATCCTGTGCTCAGTAAAGTATTAAATAATGTGCTCACGGTCATCTCGAGTCAGGGAATCGAGAGCAAGGGGTGAGCTACATGTTCCCTCTCACGCGTGTAATCATGGCTCGAGAACGAGCACCTGTGTTACTAGACTACGCTACTTACTACGCACAAGGCGATAATAAACTTGAGGCCTGTTTTAGTGAAACCGGTAATTCCGTGTAGGAGACTTAATCGCAGGGAAGCACGCGTTCTCCAACGAACCCTTCCATAACTAAAGCACCACGCGTAAATCCATTTACGATCACTGCTTTGAAGAACTGCGAACCGTTGTGCAAAATTACAGTGTCCAATTATAAATTTCCATTTTATCAAATTACTTATTTTAGTTTAGTTCAGAGGGTTATTTCTTGGAGGGTAGAATAATTTCGATCGAACACTTGTCGTTGTGGAGATATAGAGGTATATTTATTTATTATTTTGATTCCGTGCTTCCTTGCTTGATTTTATTTTAATGTTATCTGTAACCAGATAACGAGTATTTTTGAAATATCGTTGAAACATCCTTTTCATTGAAACTCAGATTACACATTCTGGTTTGTTAGTTATAATTTTTTGTTATAATCTTCCTTCTGTCTTTTTAATTCCTGTATCGTTAACGCCGAGGTATAATACAGATGCAAGAAATAATTTTGACAAATTAATCACGTCTCTGGAATAGTGGGGTAACGAGATAGCTAATCAATTCTTGAAAATTATTTGATTTATATACTGAATCCATTCTCAAATTATTGTTTGCTAATGAATATGTTTACATTTAATCCTTGTTATTCTATACCCACATGCATTCGTCAATAATTACTGACAAACAGGAACCCTACGTATAACAGAATGTTACTGGATTTCATGAAACAGGAAAGAAATAACAGAAATCAAAATATATTCGCTGGGAATAATTCCATCTCCTTAAAGTTTGTAATTTTATTAACAAGAATACTTTATATCTATCTTTAATTAAAAAAAGTATCCAAATTCCACACCAGTCACAGGTATTTTACCATATTCATTCACGACTTCATAACGATTATTTCAAAAGGGACAAACTAATCAGAAAAAATTCCAAAGTCACGTCGAACCTTTCCATTAATTTCACCATTTTGAAAGATGACCCATCAGTGCCTGGTTACCCGTTTTCAAAGAACAAACAACTCGGGCCGCTGAGCCTTATTGAGCATGGCAGAATATACTTGAAGTGGGTGTAGAGCACAAGACGTTAAATTACTATGTGAAAAAGCCACGGAACATTCTGCCCGCATAATGATCTCCGGCGTTTCGCGCGATCGTTGCTGCTCGGATGAAAATCGAGGCTCACGCGCCGTGTTCCGCGGGGTCTCGCGTTTTAAAAATTTACGCCACAATAACTTTCTTAATACCTTTGCCGACGGTAGAAGCACGAAACGGAGACCGTTCCCTTCTTTTTCATTCGAATTCTTTACGGCGGCGTTACAATGCATCAGCGCGAAGTAAATCCGTGTCAGTTATCGCATTTCGCGCGGCGGCCACGTAAATGAATGTGGGCCAAGATGACGAACGAGGCAAGATGACGAATCGCGATCTTTTCATCAGCCGTGATAACCGTGTTACGATTCGGCGAAACAACGTCGATGGAAAACCGGGACAAGTGGAATTTTAACGTGGGCAATTTTAATGCCGAAGACGTCGGGAACGTTGACAGGGCGCGGGGAGCGTCTTAAATATTTCTAAACGTATCCATTTGTGAAGATCCAAGGTGGGGAATTTAATTTACGCAGGAAGGAAGAATGTAATTTCATGTAAGCGGCGGTGGTTCCTCAAAGTAAGGCATATATGTTACAGACGCACAGTGGTTTAAAATAGGATTCTAGCTAAGCAAAATTATTTGGCTTAATTAACTAAAAAGTAAAAAAATACAACAAAAATCAAACTTAAAAAATAAAAATGAACTGATAAGTGAACAGTATGACTCCATTTTTTTATGTCGGCGCCTCGTCATTTGCCCTGTGTAAATCTGACGCCTGCTTAAAAAAAATTGAGTCGTAAATTAAATAAAGAAAAACCTTATTTTCTACTTCTCAGTACATTTGTATTTTTTCGAAGTCGGTTTGAATTTGTATAACTTTTTGCTTAGCCAGAATCGCATTTTAAACCACAGTGAGAGCTGCAAGAAATTAAATTACTTTATTAGTACCAGTGACTTCTAAAACCAACTTAACACAGTTTAATTAATAAACTAGTAATTATTACCAACAACATGGGGACACAAGGAGAAACAAACTACACCAAAAGTACTGAGATTCTCTCTTGAAGACGTTAACGTATATCACGCATTAGGTGCATTAAAAATTTATGAGATTATACTTGAGAATGCTTCCCTGCCGCCGTGGGAACGCCGCCTCCTACCAACATTAGGATCGAAACTTTTTAACAGGTTCGAGCTATTCACCTTTCAGCTCCACGCGAATGAAATCCTCGCGAAACTCAGACTTCGTTTTCACCGTCGACGGGGAATCCGTGGAGGACTTTATTTTAATAATTGAACGAACTATCCCGCCGGTGGGTAGCCAAGTCCCAGCGAACCCGCCAGCCCTCTTCATCCGCCCCATACAGAATGGAATAAGACACCGACAGTCGAGGGCCGTTGATCGATCGTTCGACGATCGGCTTCCCCGCGTAACGCAGACAAACCTCGGGCGCGAAAGTGTTGCTGAATAGCGAATAGCGAGAGATTTCCGCAAGTACCACCCTCGGCGCAATACTCGGAAGGTCGGGCTTCATTACTGAAGTTCAAACATTAAGACCTCACTCGATTGACTCCAGCTTCCGCAAGTTCGTTTCCCCCGATTTTCCACCCCTTCTTTCCACGCTCAGCAGATTCATCAGCTCGCGCTCCTAGGACGGATTATAACGCGTTATATTCGAATAACCGCGAAAACTTTCGAAACGTTACGGTAACAGGATGTTCGAGTGTTGCAGGGAGAACCCGCCGCGACCTATGGAGCCGAAATAACGAGACGTTGCTTGAACATGCTCGCTATAATCATGCATTTCGAAAAGCGTCTCTCGCAGATTATGCTAAGTTTTAAGTAGTCTTACTCAATGGAGTGTGGATTTTTAATGAGCGCCATGAAAATGTGGTGGAGAGCACCAGTTAGTGTTTTGAACGTCCGGGCTATCCGACTTGAAATTCTCAGAATGGTATCAGCGTGGAATTAAAAATGATCGATGTTACGTTTTGTGACGTGTGGCAGCGTGCGTGTTGAAGGACGTTATAAAAAAACATTTGTAATTTTGTACCAACATTTTTGGATGTTTTAAATTGCACCATGTAATGAAGCATTAGAGTATGCATGGGGTGCTTAATTCTCCCTCTGCTCGTTAGCATACTGATAAAATGTTAATATGTCCCTCATTACATCAGGCTTGCAAATTATTCGAAAATTATTAATTACGAGGCTCGATAATTTCAATAAATATGAGCGGCCCGTGCGGGATACGGAGCGCCAGAAAAAGATGAATGAAATAATTACTGGAGTAATTAGAAACGGAACAATTATTTCAAGTTGTTACCTTAAATTTCAGTTTTCGTGCCGCACCGCTGTTTACTGCATACTATCTATTTCTGGCTTTATTAATATTGCAGTCGCTTATATAGGGAAGTAATGAAATAACAAGGGAATATTTAATTAAGGAGAGTCCTTTAAACATTAAATCATCACTCGAATTATTTCCTACTGCATATTAGAGAATTAATCATTCAGTACTGAAGATAATTACCACCTGCTGCAAAACAAACACTTATAATTGTTAGTGTTTGCATGAGAATGCGGAAAAACAAAATACGTAAATATTTATGCAATAAGTATCTAATTAGTTCGTCTTTATATTTCACATATTCGCAGGCGAATGTTAACGAACCAGTTTCGCCAATGCGCAATGGGAACCAAAGAAAGATCGCAAACAGTGATGCATGTGGCAAGAATTTTGCGGAAAAAATTTTCGAGGACCACGCGCGTACAGGAATTGCCTCGCGGACCACGTTGAAATATGCATCGCGACTGTAATCATTCACCGGCGCTTTTATTACACATTTTTAAACAAACGCGTATGCGCCGCTCTCCCTGATACTTTGCAAATAAAGTGGATATTTCAAACGCGCGTAGCCGTGACGGGACAATCGCAATTTTTGGTCGGAGGATTCGATTCCATTTTAAATGAATTACATTTAAAATTCGTCCGTATAAAATTACATGTACACCCCCACCGAGAAGACATTCATACGGACGCCCGACGCCCCTGTAGCTATTAATTTTCAGCGGGATGCACGGCCAAATTTATTGTATCGCTGCACCCCCAGACAATCCGTTCCAAGTGATCATTTCGCGCAAATTGAAACGGCCAGTGGCACCGTCGCCGTTCCGTTTCCGCTGCTGTTTCACGCGGGCACGCGCGATTAATAAAAGATCAATGGAACAGACGGAGATATCTGCATAAAGAGCACTCCTAGTTTCACAAACCCGCGCGCGTACGAAAACGCGGTAAGTAGCGGGAAACGTGGAACGCGAAACGCAACGATGAGCTGGAAATAGCGACGAACATTCATCTCGTCTTGATCAACGATTTCACACTAAATCAAATTCAAATTTCGCGTTGAATACTGCGGCGGATTTGTATATAGATTAAGGGGCTATTCCGGTCTAGATATTTTATAAATTAGTGATCTTTAGGAATTAATTCAAGGAAAACCACTCTTTATATAATTTAATGGGACTTCTTGAATTGTATTTAGGATGTCTTAAACTATAGAAACAAATGTTTTGTGTTATAATTAATCATTGGCGTCAAAAAATTCCACAATTTCGGGTGAATTTACATTTCTTCCTAAACCACCTCTTATACAGCAAAATTTTAATTCTCTAGTGGCCTGAGCAACTTTCCCTAAATATCTACAAATTGGCAGAAACAAAATCGTGATTTTGCCATGAGTGTTTTGTTGATTTACATCGCGGAATATCAATTCTCCAATATTCATACAATTACAGTTATACACTAATAATACACACCTTAGCAATGATATTTTTTACAAAATCATACTTATGTACCTAAAAATACAAATTAAAGCACCGACTTTAGAACGTCATACGACTGTCGAATTTAATTAGCCGTAATCACAAAACAACATTTCTAGGTTCACACCCCACTATTGCGCTGATAGTCGCAATTGCTTAATTGATTTCCGGCGTCCATAAGTTTCTGCGCTTTCATTCCTGACAAAGTGGGACCCAAGTGGCACGAAAAGTGTGGTATCCAACATCCATCTTTTGAAACGTATCGTATCCATTCTTCCTACATCACCCACCCCTCACTGCAAATAAAAAAGCACGCGACTCCGAATCCCCCGATTTGACGCATTCCGAACAGCCCACCCCTACGGCCGCACCCCACTAAACTCGATCTACGACACCGTGCCCTCGAAACAAAAGATCGGCAAGTATTAATTTTCCGGCACAGCATAAATCCAAGCAGCCAGCAACCTCAGCGGGTACCGCAACGGTAACATCAATCGCGGAGGCTTCCAGACATGCCCCACGATCGTTCGGAGCCGTGATTACAGCCGCGCTCATATACGCGCAGATATCATACGGACACATGCAATGCCCATCTGCGAACGAGGGCACCGTAGAAGCGTGCAAACAATCGCGCGCGGGCCTGCGGGTAGCTGCCGCCGCGACTAACGGTAAATACCAGCTACCGAATCAGCTGTAGCCGAAATTTCCGGGAGTTTTAAAACCCTTTCACCGTACCGGTTAGCCACAATGTTTACAATACAAGTATCCACGGGGATAGGGAGCGAACTAAGCACAGGCTGGGCAACGGTATCGGGGCGGCTAAAAACCGGGGCTGGGGGATGGAAGAGTCAGTCGATGCGGCGCCGTCGAAAATTGTGCATTCACACGGGCAACGGCGTGCATCGGTACCGTTCAATGGTCGCCCGGCTGAGTTTTCAACGGCGGGGAATAACGATTCGCGGTATAACGTATAATTAACATCCGGCGGCGTCATTAAGCCAACCCTCGGTTTGTTTTAAACGGCCACGGAGCGCTAACGCGATGCAACCGCTTAATACCCCGTTGCCCTACCACCCCCGTTCTGCGCATCGCTATCTAAGCTGGCGATTTATGTCCCCGAGCTTTTATTTCGGCCGGCAGAAGCAATTGCGATTGGTATCGGTGCGCGCACCGTGCTTCGATATCCTTGGGTTTGGCGTTTTTCAGAAGCTTCACGATCGTCAGGCGAGTAATTTCGGATTTATCGGTTTACGAGAGTCGGGGGTGGTTTTGTTGTTTGTGGTCAGGGGTGTGTGGAGATGGATTAAAAAGTTAAGGACTTGAGATACAGCTCTGGTGTTGCATATATATTGTGTGTCCACTTTTAGTGAAATTTGAGTTTTTAGCAAAAAGACGTTTTATGAAGAAAATACTGTTACGGGATTCTTACGTGCTGAGTGGTAGTATCTCGGGGAGAAAAGAGGAGGCTAAGTTAGAAGATCTGTAACACAAACAGTAAATAAATACAGACGGGGAGAATAGAATAACAAAGAATGAATGTACGCTGTAGTCATGCAAGAAGAAGAGTGTGATGAAGAGGAAGAAAGAAGAGTAAGGGCCTTTTCACACGAGACACTTCAGCTGATCACCACTGGTCTCCCACATACATTCCTACAGTTTTATATTTTTCTACCTAAACTATCTATCTATTACAGGTGTGCGGGTACCCGAATTTACGGGAACCGATTTGCGATTCAGAAGCCGACTTTCTTGATTAAAAATACGCTTAAAGCCGAAAACTTTTAAGTTGTGATTTTGCAGTGTGATCAGACGTAAGAATTTTTAAGCAAGAGAACCGTCTCCCGAATGGCAAATCAGGTCCAATAACTTCGGTCACGCTCAGTCAGGAGACCGAAAAAGATGTGATTTTAGTAATTTTTTTCTCAGAAACTATAACACTTTATTCGAAAAACTTTCTTTTGTTTGAAAGGTACTACATTTAGCTATATCTCTGGATTTTGGTGTTAAAAAATATATATTAATAACAAACTTATTTACAATCTCCTACATGTCCTGCCCAAAAGAAAAATGCCCCATCGAAAATTCAAAAGAAGTTAGTTAACATTAACATTAGTTTATATTAAATTACCTAGTCCTTAGACGAAGGATTTTCCGAAATATTGATTTAATATAAAATGGCAAATGTTCAAACCTAACATGTCGATAGTTTCCAAGAAAAACATTCCCAAAAATCACACCTTTTTCACCCTCCTGACCGAGCGCAACCCCTTAACTCAAACTCGACCTACTATTCCAGCTACCTCTTCCATTCCACCCAACCAAACGAATCCAAACCTAAATTACTTCACAAAATTCACGCGCAACGTGCCCAAGACACCGTCTTCACTTCAACCATCCCTTTAAAAACACGCGCAACGTCGAAGCTGCCAGGAGGCGCGCGCACACCTGACCGGCCGCACGGCATTATTGGTTATCAGTAACAAAGCGCAGGGTCACGGGGGTTCCGACGGTAAATCTGTCGGGCAGTTTGAAAATTGAAAGCTTATCGATTTTGCATACGCGCCCGGCCAATTATACCCGCCCGAAATCGTATACTCTCGACCCGTAATGCAAGGGGGTTGGGAGGGACGGGGGAGCGGGCAGCCGGCGACGTGCTGTTATCGCGCCACATAAAACGACTGCGCAACTACTCGTCGCTCGAATCGTCGGTTGACAAATGGGCCGCGAGTCGCGGCGAATGACAAATCGAAGCTGCAGATTCCAGCACGTGGGGGGCGAAATTACGGCTGCGATCCCACCGCCGCCAAACGGATCCGCGCCTGTAATGCTTCTCTGTCGGCCGCTCCGAGTGAGCCGTTCGCCCCCACCGAGCTCAGAACCTGTTGGTGAGGGCTGCCGCTTTATCAATCTATCTGTAGCTTCCGGTAATCTTGGAGAACGCGGCCTGACGTCCGATAAATTCGACCGTGATTCACCGTTACAAGCGCCGATCCCGCTCAGGGATGCTCGCTCGTGCGCCACATCGCGACCCCTCAATGATTTCCTTTTTTTGTTCTCCTCGCTTTTGTTTTGTTATTTTTATACCGCGCGAGCACTGGGTGCTCCTCGGTCAGTCGATCACCGGTAACGATTTCTATACCCCTGCGCGCCTGTTTTTACGGTGTGCAAAACAATCGTAGTGACACACCCGGCGGACGTGATGAGAATGGATAAATACTACAATGTGTCGTGATACTGGGATGTGGCACCAGAATGGGGGAAATTATTGAGAACGGGAGGACTGATGGTGTGGGTGGTGGAACGTTAGTCTTCTACGTTCACGCGGAAGCAGAGATGAATTTTTGTCAAATGAAGGATTTTAGGGAGTGGAGAGGTATTTTCTGAATCACCCGTTTGGAATTTGAGATATTGAAGTGAGATTCCCTTTGGTGGTTGAAGTCTGAATTTTTGTAAAAATTTATACAGTACTTCTTTATTCAATTAAGTTCTTCATTAGGGGATTCTATTTTTTGGGCTAAAAACATAGTAGAATTTGAGAATTTTTTTAAGAAACTAGCGATTCGATTCATCTGAAATTTGGATCGTGTTTTTATGCATCTTTGACGAAGCTGCAGTTTCTTCTTTTTATTAATTTTTAATAATAAATATAGAAGATACGCATGATCCACCAAAACGCTGCGCAAAATTCGTCCTCTGCTGGTGTGCGTGATTTTTATCTTCCATGTAATCTGAAACAGAAAAATGAAACGGCGTTTTACTTGATAAAATATGGAGCTTCAGTTTGGTGAACCAGAATAAAACCAAAACAAAAAGTCAGGCAAGTGGCGAGTTTTCAAACTGAAAGTTCCGAACCTTTAACTTTTTTCTACCCAATTTTGTGCAAATTTTTTTATATAACGAAAGAAGTATATAACTTATCGGTATTCTTGTCCATCAAACTGAAGCTACAGCTATATAAAATAAAACGCCGTTTCATTTTTCTGTTTCAGATTATCTTCAAGATAAATATTGTACATTTATTATTAAAAATTAATAAAAAGAAAATGCCCAAATGTTGCTGTATTTTTAACCCCAAAAATAGGATTCCCACCTTAAGTTTAAGGTGAGTCTGGTTGTTGTTTATTTCTTAGGTGTTCACTATTGTTCATGCAACTTAAGTATTCAGTGTACAGGCCACCCTACTTGCAGTGCATGACCTCCCATAAATTATTCCTTATTTCAGATTATGTATAATAATATATGCGTATCATAGTTTCAATTAATATACCTACACAAAACGCTCACCACATTTTACCTGGCAAACCACCTCAATCACATCCCACCAAGTCACTGAATACAATATTACAAATAAAGAATCGTTCAGGAGATCATGTTAAAGAAGAAATATTACACGGCAGTACGTCCGGGGTGTCCCGTAAAGCCCATTCACTAGTACGTGAGCGTGCAATAAACGTTCAGGGATACATTTAGTGTCCCCTAAAATAAGATACAGCTAAATGCTCCGTTCGTCGACGTTAACGATAGTCTTATAAAGATAGAATGCATCTAACGCGTACGGCTTATAGAGCACCTAAGGTAAATGTCCCCATTAGCGACCGTTTAAGAGTGTGACTGGTTCGAAATAGTATATTTTTTACTAATGCACGACAATATTTGAGTAAAGTATGGATCATTGTATTTTTTGAAGTCTCTAGTTTCTCAATCAAATTAGTTTTACAGTGATATTTGACTATTTACACAAAAATTATGGCAAAAATTATATTGGACCTGATGTCCCCTTTAGTGACCATCTATTTTATACCACGATTTTCTGCTACAATAATGAAAGAAAATAGATATTTTCTTTTTATTTTATAATTCTGTATATATTTCTCGTTAATTTGAGTAAGTTACTGCTTGGATCCATGTATTTTTATTGTAAAATTTGCGAGTTTAATGATATCTGGAGTATAACCTCACGGTATCAGAATCTGTCAACTTTCATGTCAATGACCAAGTCTTAATTTACATATGAATTTACTTAAAGATGAATGTACGGCTACATAAATAACGTATGAAACAATAACTGAAATATTTCGCTTATATTTCGCTTTCTGTGTTGCAATAAACAATAACAAAATGAAGTGGTCACTAATGGGGACGTGGTCAGTAATGGGGACATTTACCTTATATTTAGTTTTCACGCGAGACTCGCGTTTTCCGTACAGAATTTCCTCGCCTAAGCTATCCTTCACGGGCCGGAGTAAAAATAAGACGCGAACGTCACCCCTTTCGCGGGACGAGTGTCTCAGAACGGCCGTCCCCGAGCACCGTCAACGTGAATTACGAGGCCCCTAATTCGTCCTGGCGGCCGTGAATCTCGCCCCCTCGTCCGGGGGTTAAAGAGTGTGATCCCCGGGAATCACGGTCGCGCGTCATTGCGGTCTGCCGCGTCTCTTGAAAATCCGGGGGAGGTGGTGCAGCGCGTAGGCGGAGGGGTGCCAAAACGGGCGAAAGGTGACGGATCCTGGAACGAGGAAACAGCCTGAAAATGTGTCCCCCTCCCCCTCGACTTCCGCTCGGATAGAGTCCCGGAACTCGGCAAGTAAGGCAGGTAGCCGGGAGTAACTTATCGCCTAATAAATTCCAGCCATTAGACTGCGGGAAGTAATGGATGTACCATTTGCACCCTCCAGTACGCTTCGTGGTAGGTAACTCCGAGGGTGCGTGGGGGCCGGGGCGGGCACAGAGGAGGGCCGTTGTGCCAGCTTCCCCTAGCCTAGACGAATTCCAGATATCGATTTAAAGTTTGGCGTTACTCGGTTACCGCATACATTTAGGCAAAGACTCGATTAGAGGTAGCAGCAGCAGCAGCACCCCCACAGCTATCCCCGGCGTTTCTGGAGCGTTTATCGCGCCGGCCGCGGAGGAAGTCTGCGCGCTGGGAACGCGGTTACCTGTTATCGCTTTCGCGGTAACACGATTTTCGAATTGAATCGGGAATCGATACGGCCAGTAAATCAGAAAAGGAATCCACGGACAATTTTCACGACTATTTTATGCGGCCTCAAACGTCCCCGCCGATAAGGGGATGACGGATAACCGAGCGGAGGCTGCCAGCCTGGTAACAAGATACACCGGCGTCCATAAGTCTCGGATCACGCATTGTTTTATTGCGTTACATAAAATCCTCAGTGGGGGAGGGGGTGCGAGCAAATTTGCGGCTGCAGTTGCATTCGTGGACACAGAATCATGGAGGACGGTGATGTCTGATGTGTAAAATTGATGTTGCCGGTGTGAGGCAGTTGCGCAGTTCGTGATTTGAATGTGGCATCTAATGACAGTGTTGAACCGAGGTTGCTAATTAATGGCTTCTTCGTTGAATTGTTATATAGAAACGTATTTGCACGTGGTATTTGTTTTCGTGTGGAGTAGGGGAGACCGGGGTAGGTGATAAATTATTCAGTTTTCAAGTTTTGCATTTTTCTTTGCACTAATTACTTAATAACAAATATGCCAAAATATACTTTGGTACTTCCTCTTTAGTATAGAGTAAACGAAAATTTGAGAGAAACGTACAAAATGAATTAACAAATGTTATTTGGACGAAGGCAAATTTACCCCAATTAAAATATCTGTTTAATGAATAAATAGTAAATTTAAAAAATACAATTTTAATCTAGATACCTTTCTAACAATATAGACTCAAAATGAACAAAGATGTAGGTATCAAGTTTACTTAGCACGTATTTGACGAACTATTTCTTGTGATCACTATTAGGATTTATACAAAAATTTTGAAAATACTGGTTTTCGAATTCCACCGTTCTCAACAATCCGGTTAACCGGGTTTTCGAATTTTCATAAAAAAAAATATAATTAAAATACAAAATAAATATTTTTACTTATTTTAAATTTTTCAGCTTCCCTAATATTAAGGAACTACAAAAATACAACAAAATAAAATATACTCTATCTAGCTATACAAAACCAAATAAAACCGAAATTAAAATAACTGAAATCCGTACAAATTTTGAGTTCATTTAATATTTATGGATCTACAAAACTATAAGACAATAAAATAGACTGCATACAAAACCATATGAAAAATAAATTTTTTCCATTTGTAAAATAACTAAAATCCGTACAAAATGTCCCTAAAGAGGACAGATGATCTTCATCCCTCTATACGAGTTTACTCCCTTAATGTTAATCATGATTCTATAGTAATATCAACGCATTTCTACATAGCTTCGGTAAGAGGTCTTACTACGCTGCTATTGAAACCTGTTCAACGAAAGTTGAAAGAAAATAGTAATCAATGCGGTAAACGTGTATGTATGTTCTTCTACATACACTATTGTGACACAGCCCATCGAACGAGCTCGAGTGATCTCGTTGCCTGTTTACTTGCAAGATCCGTCAGTGAAGAGGCCTCCTCGACCTTACGTCGCGAACTTTCGAGGGGGCACTCGAGAGTGTCTTTGCAGTTACACGTAACGATCGGTCGCCATCGTCTCTTGGCCACCGTTACTGCATAAGGACCTTCGCGGGGAAGTTGCGCAACGGAGATCATCTTAAAGAGTGATAAAGATGAAAACTTTTTGGCTAATGATGCGACCTCTTTGGAACGGAGACTCAGGCAAGTGGAAAGTAGACGAGTATGTTCTGAGAGCCCGCCGAATGGGCTAATAGTGGAAGTCTTTCGAATAACGAGAGCTACTTACAGATTCGATATCCGCCGAGGTAATTACCACCACCGATTTCACTGCGATGAAAGCACGATACAGCGACGATCAGACATTTTTCCTGTAAACAGTTCTGAGTAACTGCCTCGCCGCAGTGTAATTACGTCTTTGTGAGCGAATATTCGAGTTAAAAGCGGGAAGATGACAACCATTGACGGTTGGGAGAAGCTTCGATGCGAAACAGAGGAAAAATTCTGTTCAGGATAAACGGCGGAGAAAATGGCAAGTTGAAGTGCCATTGAAATTGATGTTTCAAATTAATTTTATTTGCGTTAGATGAAAGGTGAATACTCGTCTTCAATGACTGTGTAGCAGTTGCGAAGGTGTTAATAATTACTAGAGTTTCCTAGAGTTTTTCGACTAAACTATAGGTTGTTAAGAAGCATTACTTTGTTATAAAATAATAATTGCTTGGGAAGCAAGGATTAATTAAGAAATGTAGTTATCTATATATTTTATCAATTTGTTCCTGATTGCATATCAGTTCTTTATTTATATAAATACTGATAATCTGAAGTTTGGTAATTGACAGCTAAAATTGATGTAAAGAGTGCATTACTGAATATGTTTTGTGTGTAAGTTTTAGTGAAGAAAATTAATAGAGAATCTTGAGAAAGAAGGTGAGTTAAAAAAATACCACTTTTGTAGGATGTAGGTATAAAAGAAATTGGTCAGAAGTTTGGATACGAGCTATATTCATTAAATTCAATATATGTATCTTACTGTTGAACTTCCAAGTGAAATGAAAGGTGCCAGGAAATTAAAAGTTTCTGCTTTAACATCAACTCCACAGTGTCCATAATTGAAGAATCCCTGTAGAAAACACTGTAAGTGCAAAAAATCAAATTCTATACAATTGTATTACTATTGGCACGTAGAATATTTTCCAATAATTTCTTTTTAATTTTGGCACTTACAGTGTTTTCTACAAAGACTCTTCAATTATTAATATATACTAAACAATATTATATCTTGAAATAGGGCTCATATTCAAACTTTTAACCGAATATCATTACAATTTTATTTCCTATTCCTCCCTAAACTCTCCAACCTTTACCAAAGCAATTTCGTCTCATCAGCTACACAATACCACAACCACCATTCACAATAAATCCCCTCAATTTCCGAAACCTTAACACGGTTATACGATTATTTAAAAACGCCAAGCGACCGGTGGTGAGCAGAGCAAACGGTTCCGCGATCACGAAGCACAGTTCTTTCCGCTCGAAACGTCGTCCCTCTCTAAAGTGCATATAACTAAACGGCCGAGCAGTGGGCCGTTGGAACAATGGCAAGTCCAAAGGAGCAGAGAATTTCAAACGATAAGCGTTTCCACGCACAGCGAACCGTTTTACGTCCGTTTCTATGAACTCCGGTTTTACGGGCTCGGGGTCTTTGGGAATGATCGCGCGGCAAAATTTCTTTTGATATTTAACGTCCGTGAGAGCGCCCCGCCCGATAAGTGTGCTTAATAAAGCAAATTCCCCGCAGACTGTATTGACAAACGAAATCCTCCGGTCCACAATGAAAAATTCTCTAGGCACGCTCGAGTATCCTCGGTGAATTGCGCCCTCCCTTTTAAACTAGAACGAACGTCCGCGCTTCTGATTTCTCCTGTACACGCGCATAGAATCCTGGGAGCATCGCGCGGGGGTGTCGTTTGTACATATCGGCGAGCTGGGGGAGCACGGGATCGAAATAGTTGGCGATGCTCTAAAAGCCATCAGCTACACGTGTAGGAGGCGTTTGGGTTGGGTTGTCCGCACCATTCTCGCTGTATCTTCTCATCATACGTGCCAATAGGTAACTCCTGTCTCCCCGACTCTCTTTCTTTCCCCTCACGGCCAGCGCTCTACGCTGGCTCGCTCCCTCTGCCACCGAGCACATACATATATACCGGTCATAGGGTGTACCAGCCCGCTGGATTTTACGATCCCGGGTTTTATGGTTATATTTATTGCGTCGGGCTTCTACGGGGCTCGTAGAACGTTTTCCCTGGGAGCGATTGCGACGTAAGTAGTCGATAAACCAATTCTCAATGAGCGAAGGAAACTCTTGTACACCGCGGTTATGTTTGTACCCTCGCTAAACCCAGACCTAGCCGCTCCGCTGTACGACCGCGCACGTACGATCCGGCGCGCGTGTGTCCCTTGCCTCCTCTCTTCTTTTTTTTTTACACAAACGCCAGCGTGGTGACTGCGTGCAGGGAGCCGTAGGGCGTGTATCGTCGCGGAACGAGAATAATTGCGTGGATGCGCCGCGACGACAGGTCTCTTAATATCGATTTTGCGATGCAGCAGCCGCGGGACCGCTGGGAATCGCAAGTCCCGCCCGTGTCGATCGATTCTCGTCAACCTGTACCCTACAGGTCATTTGTGCTTTCATGAGCGCCACGGTCGCGCTTACACGACCCCCGGGAGTCTTTCAAACTTGGACTGCGCATTCGAACCGCGCCAGTGATCTTTCAGTGCGGTGTGTATCTGGGTCATTTGTATGCATGCGTCACCATTTGCTTCATTATACTGGGCCTCGGATGTGCAGGCTTCCTACAACGTGCGCGGACGTCTTCAGGTAACGTTTAGACGTCCCCACAAATGTGGTCGGGCTTCTTCGTGCCTGTATTTCTGAATAAGAGTACTTTTGTGCTGCCTTGTCTGAGCAAATGGGATAGTTTTCGTAGATATGATTAGGAAATTAGGAATTGATGTGTATGGTGTAATTGTTTATAGAATAGGCACAGAGGGTGGCTAATTATTAAACTCTAGACAGTTTCGACAATTTTTGGGATTATTTGAAAATTGATTTATTACGATTAAAAAATATATCTTAAATTGACAACTGAAGGTTATGAAAGGAAACTTTCTTAGCTTTCCAAAACACTCGTGAAAATTTGTCTACGATCACGAGTTCGCAAGTTATAGGTGTTCAAAGTGAAAAGTACCTTTTTGCTTTGATCGCGAATAACTCGGTCAATAAAAATCATACAGCAAAACTGAAATAAACGAAATTAAAGAGAAAAGTTTGCTTTATAAGATCCCTTTGTTGGATTTACCGGAGAAAATGTTTTTGGCCCGTGCATACGTTCAAATTACTTAGGCAAAAATTTCTGAAACTTCGTTTCCTGCGCTTTATCTTGATAAAACAGTATCATAATGAATAAAAAAAATGTTGAGTGATTGATTAAAAAACTAGAAACTTCAAGCGTTAAAGTGTGTTTTCGACATATTTTTTACGACCATTTTTTCGCAGAGGTACAGCCATTCCATGGCTTAAGCTTGCAAAATCTCAAACATTTTTATTTGAGTGTAATAATTTGGTCACACACTGTATAACCTGTAAAAGCGAATAGTCTGTTTGGTAAGATTGCTATAAGGTTGGTACAGGTTTTGTTAAGTAATAACGATTCAAAGAAGTGATGATTTTTTAATTGAGACGTGCGAGGCTAGTGCAGTTACAGAAATGCAATAAAATGCAATAAACGTGGATGCATAAAGTTCTGAAGGGAGACGTCGTTGTATAAAAAGGTCTTTAATTTCTTTTAATCTTAGTATTAATTTAATCCTATTACCAGAACTACAATTCCTCCTGGAGGCTGTAGGTCGCGTGGATTCTAAAGATTAACGAAGTTTAAATTTTCACAAATGCAAACATTTCATCCATTTCCACGCTCCAAGCACTATAAATCCAAACTTCGTTATTCAAGTATTCCAAAAGTTCTAATGCCATCGTCATTCTTATTCAACGCTATAAATTCTAATTACCCCTTTTAAAAAAAGTGAAGATATGACACCCTAATGTACACCTTGATCTTAAGGGAATATTCCTATCAGTTAATCTGAAAAAAACATGTTTATTCGGGAATTTTTGTGGTAAAAATTTGAATGCTTTTTTAATCAGACCTTCATGTATTCGAAAGTGTACATGCTAAACTACTTGTAGTAATTTTTGCGATGGAAAATATAAATAAATAAAAGAAATTCCCAAAATACTTGTGTTTTCAGACGTTCCAGGTAGGCATAACCCCTTAAATTCCCAGCCTCACCCATTCAAGGCTTGCATTGCCTGCGACAAGGCAGATCGACAAGCACCCTAGTTACCATTGAAAACGACACCTACCAACACCTCGCAGACAATAACATTAGCTCATCTACGAGTCTTTAACAGTTTCCGCTGAAAGACGCCTGAGATAATTTTCTGAAATACAGCAGTCTTGAGAATTCCTCGAGGGTTTACATGGGAATGTTCGAAATAGTTTCACTGGCAACCCCTAGCGTTAGCCACGGCTGCTGGGTTCGCTGCATGAATATTGGAAGCTCATCATGTAATTAGACGAAAGCTCCGCGTGCTCCGTGGCCGCAAAAAAAAAAGAAAAGCCGCGCGCACACACAATGGCGTTTCAGTGAAACATTTCCACCTGTGTGACTATAATTCTGTAACACGTACGTTCCCTTGTGAACTTGCCGCGTGTTCTCGTCAAAAATCACGGTAAACCACCGTGGATCACCTGTGTGTCCCAGTTTCCATTCTCTCGACGCGGTAAGCTCTCTCGAGCCCCGCCGTCGAGAGTTCGTGAAACCGAAGGCACCCCGAAGTCTCGCCCTTCGAGCTGGATAAGTGGGTATTAGGAGAGTCCGGGGGAGAGGGAGGGGGTGAACAATAACGTGGATCGGTTAACTTAATAATGGACATTAGAGCGTTACACTGGCAGGGAAGAGGAGTAGCCACAGGTTCACTCCGAAACTTGCTTCTCGTGATGTGGGTGATTTGCTTCCAACATTTTCTCCGAGCACTTTGAGAAGTCGACTTTGCCCGACTAATGAAGACGTGCTCTTTCCCTTTCTCTGTCTCGCCCCCACCCCCCCCCCCCCCTCCCCGGGGTTGTCCCACCATCCAAGCTTTGCGCCCCCGTGTGCCTTGATGTGATCTCGACTCTCTTTGAATTTAGCTGTACCTGATGAAAAAGGTTCGGAAGCATGGCGTGATTTTCCTGGCGTTTGCTTTCAATGATCTCGTTTGTCGGATCTGCAGCTGCATTCGGCTCCGGTGGGGGGACACGTTTGGGTTCGCTGAGTTACGTTGGATGCGTTCCACATGCCAGAGCGTTCGTAAGTCACGCAGTGCATGATAATAGGTGAATGGCGAATCAACAGCATTAAAGGAGATGAGTTTAAAGAAATTTATGAATTTTATTAAAAATGTAATATAAGATTCTTATGATGTGTATTAATACAAAGAAAAATCTTTTTTCCAGATTTTTCGCACAGCCCATACATATTTTCTATTTGGAAACTGGATATCGTTAAGCCGAAATGTGTTAAAAATTTATTTATAAATTTATACCAAAGTATTGAAATAATATTTACAAAATATTAAAATAATATTTCAAAATATTGAAATAATATTTCAAAATATTGAAATAATATTTTTCTATAGATATTAAGTATTTTAAGAGAAATGTGCTATCTTTTTAGCGCGCCGGGTTTCCCTTATTTCTCAATAAGTTGTAAAATAAAATTTTCTTTTGTAATAAATGTATTCAAGAACATTATATATTGTTTCAAAAATTAAAAAAAACTTCTATTTATATAGTGTGCTATTTTCTTGTCGCGGAATTACAACAAAAGAATTAAGTTGCATTTTATATTAAAAATCTTGCGAACAAGTGAATAACATATATGCAAAATTGCCTCGATAATATAAGGCTGTATTACTTTTCTTAAAACGAGTACGTGTTTAATGACTACTGACTCGTTGACTGCAGCGTTCATAACGTCCTGGATCTGAACGACACATGTCACAAATGCTTAAATATCCCAAAGCCGCAGTACCTACCCTGCGTCAGGTGGATTAATTTCTTTTTTTCAACGCGTCACACCTGAATTGTACTGCACTATCCAAATGAAGTATACCAGCCCCAAGCTCGTAAGCCCGATGATTGATTACATTCCCCGAAATATGATGCTCCATTAATCAGGAACAACGTGTCCCGATAATTCGATAGCTCGCGCGGTAGATTACACAGCTTTGTTCGGCAGGAAGAATATAATTGACGGTGTAGGGGTCGCGTCGATACACGCGCGATAAAAGTAAAGTAATTAACAAGACGGGACAATGGCGTGATAGCGAAATCATTATAGTCACGGGAGAAATGCGAGACGACAAAGGACGGAGAAATGCAATTAGCTTAATTCAACTTTAATTAATGTAATGCGTATGGGGGCAGGGGGGTTGGAATCGGGGTAACTTAATGAGGTAAGTACGCCTTAAACTCGCGCGACACGCAACTACTGTTCGTGACAGACAGACGGCGTCTGATAAACCGGAAGCCTGGCTTCAGACAGCAGACTGTTTTGCATGCTTCCGATAACACTTTTTGTCCATTAACGTGATTAAACGTCACGCTGTATTACCGCGCCGGTGTTTTCTAAATATGCCCCCGCCATCCCGCGCGCGTGTACGTGATCGCGTTTCGCCATCGGCTTCAGGGATGAGTATCGTTATGATATGACAGAGGAAGATGAACCTTAACTGCACTGTTAAATGGAAATGCGTCGAATTTATCTCGTAATTTCTGTCAGCAATTTTATGTGACACGCAGGCCTTTCATTTATTTGAATTGAGTACAGCAACTGTCAAATTTCGAGTCCTTTTAATAATTCAGATATTGACTTTATTAAAAATGGTTTAATAAATCGTTAGAGATTTTTTAAAATATTTTTCTCATTTGTATGGTTAAGGCTTAAGGTATTACAAATATTATATACTATTTCAATGAAATTAACTGCCTGTATATTTTCTTTAATTCTTGGTAACTTTAAAAATACATCCTGTTTTTGTGTTTATTTTGAATTTTAGTGTCATATGTGGCAGGGGCGTAGCTACGATTTCATTCAGGGAGGAGCAATAAATAGTGAAACTGAATTTTTTATTTTGTAATAAATTAATTTTATTTTGGACGAAAGGCTAATTTATTTATTTTTTTGCCTGTACCAGGAGTCACCAGAAGGTGCCACCTTCGCTCACTCATAATATGTTGGCGTACAATTAGGAATTCGAATAGATTATTTGTTTGATTGTGAAATATAGGTATTTTTGTATCCTGATGTATTTCAGGTATCTCTAATTACAATAAACAATTGTTAGGACATATATAATGTCTTCCTTTTTTCTTGTTTTTACTCGATAGTTTCGAAGCTGCTTCGGATAATAATTAAATTCGACCGGTAATTAAAGCCGTTATTGGACTGGTTCGTATTTTTCGCTGAAAAGCAATCATAAACAAACCAGGCACAGCAGAGTATTTCTGTAAATGCGAAGGGAAAATAATGGAATGCATCACAACTAGACTTTAATTACGCGAGATTCCATTTATCTGATTGTAAGTGCTCAATTGTACGTTTCCCAGCAACCTCTGCTCCAAAAGCGAATACCCCACAGTACACGTGAATCCATCGATATAAATTACTTTGTAACAACTTTTAGAGTTACAAACGATTTGATTCCCTGCTGGCGTTCAAAATTAGTTTTACTTCGCTTGTTAATACTTTAATACCTAAGCTTTATTTGACAATAAACCTTGGCTATTATATTCTCTGTTTAATAACATTTTAATTGACAAAACAGAAAGCTTCATTAATGTCATTTTAAAATAAAAATTTCATTTATTTTCGCAAAGCTGAAATCAGTTTTTACTGCGTTCATGTGTTCTCTCAATTCAAACTGATAGTGTTTACTAAAAGTTACTAAATAAACACCCTCATTAAAAAATGAGTTTTGTTATTTATCATGGATCTAAAAAAAATTCGGTACTTAATCCTCTAATTAGCTCTGTCAAATTTAATACACCTTCTCATTACTCCATCTTTTAATTACTTGATACTTCTATTTTAAATGCTGTTCCTTCTCAGACGAATCGCCAGACAGAACAGCAACTTTCGTTATAAATTTTATTCGACATAATATTTGTTAATTTACCTAAAAAGAAATGATTTATACTTGAATCATCCCTTTATATCAGGAATATCCCTAATAATATACCAATCAAAATATCCCCACGTTTACACATTGCATTGTATATTTCACTTCGAGTAACTCTCGCACTGGTGTGATCATTACCGCCCCAAGGAACTGGTATTGTCAACATTCATAATTCAGCGCATTAATCGCAAGTGTGCCTTAAGGTGGAGCACGATAAGGTAGCTAGTAACTGAGCCCTCCCGCCGTATCCGTGCAGAGTTAATTAGCCACATTATTACCAACATTTACACCAGCAAATGCCTGTATCTAGATTTCAATAACCCTCTCGACACGCATCTTTGTATTACAAGAACATAATCTCCTGCTAACGCTCGCTATCCAAACCTATAACCGAAACCCGTTATCACGCCAGTTAATGTAACACTATAATTAACCTAATGGACAAAGATGATGGGGTGTTCAGATTCGCTTATTGAAATTGTCGTTGATATCCCTATATTATACGCACCTCGGAGACTGGACGGCATTGTTAACGCTGCAATCTCGGCAGCTCGATCTCTTTCAGCAAAGTGTGACGTGCACACAAGCTGTCAGTGTGCTGGGATCGAAAAGCTTGTAAGCTAAGGACCAGATGATGGAAAATCCTGCACGTGAATTAGAATACGTCCGTTGTAATATATTTACGATAATTATATTTGCATTCATATTCTTAAAATAATGGTTTCATAAAGTTAGCAGTTCATAGGGGATGAGACTCTACTGACAGTACAGAAGAGTCTGAAAAAAAAATTATTAGATGTAAATAGATGCAAATAACATGACTGACACATCATTTTTTCCAAATGTGAAAATCATCGATGCTTCTTTAAATGGGGTAAATATATTCTGAACTCATTGAATTATTAATAGGTCCAGGGTATATAAGATTGCTAAGCTGTCCCACGATCAAAGATCAAAATGATTCAAGGGTTGAATCTATGGAGGCCATTTAAGATTTAAGTGGACCTCATTCTGTCCTCTTTTCTGTAAAGAATGGTTTAACCGTTACCTAGTAATGTGAAAAAATATGACTTAGCGCTTTCGCTTCGTAGACAGCGCCGACCCTGCAAGGATGTCGAGAGTGGAGTTCTCATTTACAAATTGGATTCCATTGGCCGTGGAAATCGCATCTTCAATGTCTTTCCTGGTACAGAGGTGGAAACACTTTTTAGAGATTCCAGGGTGATTCTACATAATTTGATTGTGCGTTGTTCTATCAGTTTGCCAGCATTCTACGGACCCATAAGTGCTTTTGTAGGGCAATGGGTCTAGTTCGTCATATAATTTGCGTAATTGGCGTCTGGCTTGCAGAAAGTGCGGGACAGATTACAACTTGGTCCACTAACATTGCCAGACGTTATTGTCTAACTTCGGATGGGCATTCCGCTGCAGTGTAGAATCTTTGAAGATAATTGTGTAGTAACTTGTACCAAAGCCAATTAATTTCGTTGGTAATTTGTAAGGAGTGTATCATCCACTTTGTGCGAGCTGTTCTTCTAATGGAGATTAAATTCGATGCGGGATTTAGTTGCAAGGGAGTCGCAGGGTAGAAGTTGGGGGAAACATGCCATGGGAACGGAACTAATTGTAGGTAGGCAAAAAGCTAAATACAGGGAAATGTTTCACCTCTTAGGTCCCTTCGCTTCAAACGATACGTACCAGCAAAAGGGCATAATATATCTAAGTCTTGTATTTATATGAAGTACGTTAATCTTTAGAGGGCCGGGATTTTTTCGTTGATAATTGTAAATTTGATTTATTTATTTATTTAAAATTTCTGCATATATACCACCAAAATAGCCGGCAAAGTATCAAAATTCTTAGGCAGCCCGGCCCTCTAAAGGATGAAGACTTAACGATGGAGCGTGTCACACATAGGTATTAAAGTAAATATAGTACGAATTGCCATTAGGAAAACATTTCTGATCTCTCATCCCTCCAGTTGAATAATTGACTCGTTTCGTACAAGTGTCAGGAAATAGTCTATCGACCGAAAACGACAGGGGCAGAAATTCAGTCTATCATTAATATACAGGGTGGGCCAATAAGAATTTCCGGGACCACGAGATTGCCCTATGAACTCATATTTGGTACAAAAAATCGTTTTGTACCAAACAACTTTCATTTGAAAAATCGTTCTCTTACTTACATGGTCCCGGAGATGTTCAAGACGGTATTCTTATTGGTCCACGTTTATTCCTCATTGAAGAATTAATAATTCATCTGGCACAGCTTTCTATCCTTTCACGATGCAAGTGGAGTAGATTAAAAGGAAATGTACATCTGTGGTGAAAATACACCGGAACAAAAGAATACTTTCATGCTGTGCGATGGCGTGCACGATGAACGGTACACGAACTCTGCCTGACGTCCATCAGATAGCAGGCAAGTACACCAGGAAAACATGTTCCACCGTAATTCCTACAGCCCTCTAATTTGTCTGAGGTAGTAGAGAAATTAGATTAAGTGATTAGTTCAAGTGCCCAACAGAATACTCCCACCTATGGGCAGGTACTGACTAAATATAGATTGATGCACCTAAAATTACTTAATTTCGCGCTACCAGCTTCAGACAAATGAATACTACAGTTTAAACGAGGCAGTACACGAAACTAACAGCTCGATAAATCATAAATGCATAAACCGTTCGAGCAGATTCTAACACGTCGAGAGCCACGCGATTCTCCCACGTTTTCTGTCCATTCACATCGATTCGAATATATATTATCGAAAATAAAATTACCACATAATTAAATGGTGCAGTTAACACCCTACATTATTCCCCGGGGCAGTAATATTATTCAGAAGGTTGTGAATCCAAAGGCTCGTTTATTGCAAATATTTTAAAGAGAAATTGAAATCGCAGGCAGGCAAAATGTTAATCAAGAAATTTCATAATTCAGAGGTTGAAACGGTTCCGAAAATAACTGTTTCAAACTGTATACAATATCAGTTCTGATGGAAACAGTTGTGAGGGACCGATATTCTGGATAACTATTACGAGGAACTGACATTTCTGACTATCGATTTCGGTTCTACAGAACCGATATTATGTCGGTTCCATAACAGTAATGTGTGGTATCAGTTACGAGAGTTTAGGGGAAACGGGATAATTCCAGCTACATAAGCAAGAAATGCTATAACATTTGAGCAAGTTACAGATTTGTTCAAGTTACACATTTGTTAGTTTTTTTTTATATTAATTGGTAGTTTGCAGTGTCTAGTTTGTGTTCATATGGCCGAGGAAGCATAAATTTACGTCGTAGCAAAATTGGAAACGTTAATACAAATAAGATCATTTGACTGGAATTATTCCATTAAGCAGTGATTTTTCTTTATAAAAGAAGTGAGAAAACTGTTAAATTAATGAAAAAAATATTTATTCTGTTAAAATTAATTACTACACGAATCACAAGTGTATTTATTCTTCAGGGATATACCATCCTGAACATTCTTCGTGTGTCCATAAAAAAGTATTACACTGAATTGAATTTTCATATCATCAAAAACCAAATGTGTGTTTGAAAGTAGCCACATTTCTCCATTTAATGAGATTTATTTATTTACTATTCGAAGTATGAATTTTCCTTGCTTAAAAATGGACCACTTTTATCAAGTTACGTTGCAAAATGAACACTCACGGATTTATTCCCAACAAAAAACTGTTAAGTCATGGAAACAATTTAAAATCGGTTTTATACAACCAGAACCAAAAGCGATAGGCCAGAACCATCTTTACTCGCAACATTTTCAAGATTATTTCGGTTCTTATAACTGTTTCGAAAGCCGAAACCGATATAAAAAGCGTTCGCAACCCCTGTTTCATATTCTGCATAGATTTCTGAAAAGAAATCAATTCCTCCGCCATCCACGGCCGTATAATAACAACCCAAATCCCCTTTCATAGGACTATCATATATCCTGCTCCTCGCAAACAGCCCCGTTCTCCGCGATTGTTCGTCCCTGACGTGTTGTTGCCGGCCAAGTAGGGGGCAGCAAAAAAGCCGCGGTAACGTCGGACCTCGTGTAGCTGCAATTCTATCGGGCCGAAATTCGCGTAAGTCGTCCGGCAGTTTCATCCAGCTTCCCAGGCTCCGCTGGAATCTCCCAGGAGTATCCTTTCCACCCCGATGCCGCGCCAGCCCCCGCACGCTGGATGTTTGTGGTTTGTTAGAAGGACGTAACAAATAAGGTAATCTTCCACACATATAGCCGGCTTGTTGAGGTCGGGTGCCGCGCTGACTCTAAAACAGCAACCGAGGAAACTCTTTTTCCTTGTCTCTTCGCCCCCCGTGCCGTCCCTTAGCTCGCTGCCGGTTGAAGCCAAGCGACCGAGGAACCGTCGACCTGGCGGACGCTGGAAGGTGCAGTCGGGCCCGGGGGCCGGGAGTTTGCGTGTGTGCACGTGCACCAACACTTCGCGAGTACGCCGTAAAGCGTCACGGGGGGGAAGAAAGCAGCGCGGGGGGTTGCAGGTGAAGTAGTTAAGGCGAAGCCAGGGGGGGTGTGGGGTGTCAGGCGTGCGGAGAGAGAATCGTCAGGTTCATGCATGCAAGAGAGAGCCGTCGGCTATACGTGGCCGGAAAACTGGAAACACAGCCCCTATATTCTCCGCATTTCTTCATTACGGGATCATACGCGGGGGCACCGAGTGGACGTGAGCGTCCGCGCAAGCGGACGAGGCGCATGTGTCGTTAGGCAGCTGGAGGAATTTTCAGCAAGAGCGACGCGCAACCCCGCGGTTCACCGGTCAAAGCTTAACAGCGTTTTCATCGCTGCCAGTGCACCGAGTCCGCGCGATCCCGTCAGCTCGAGTTTTTCCATCCGTTATGCGCGCGCCCGCGTATTGAAATAGACACGCGAGGAACGCATCGCGCGATTACTGTCGCTCTTTTCAGCCGGCCGGGGATCGGCCTCGAGGAACCACTCGCGGAACTTGTGGTTGATGGGCCTGCGACGTGGGGAGAAGGCTGATTCGTTTAATGAGGAACGCGCTGTAGCGGAAGATGCATGTCGAGAGCAGCTGGACTACTTCCGGTTAGAATACTTTGCCACGGAAGTGGGTTCATAGGGCAGGAAAAGTGGAGACATCAGCTTGTTGCTTCTGTCAATCTTTACATGCGGAAATTAAAAGTTATTGGTTAATTTAGTTTGTAGCAGGAACGAGGTTAGGTAGCTTTAGGACTAATTTAGCCTAGCCAAAGTCAAATCGTTCTCAATTCAAGGATAATTAAAAAAAAATCAAAGATAATTAAGTAAAAAAGCAATCGTTTTACACGCAAAGAGTGGCTGAAGTAATGGCTTCTTTGGGGCCCACGATTTTGGAACTGAATTTTGTATCAAATGATACTTTATGCTGAGACATCAATCGCAACAAATTTTCAAGTTGAGGTGACAATTAGTTTCTAAGATATGGGAGGTCAAAGAAGTGAAAATTCATTAACGGGACAGCCCATATGCTTCAATATACGGACTTTTATGTCAGTCCGATAATTTAAACAATTATTTCCAAGTGTTTTGCTGAATTTTTGAGTATAACTTTTTAACAACGCGTGGCAGTGTTATTTAGTTTGTTCATTATATAAGCTAGGAAAACTATATTTTTGTTAAAAATTAAAGATGTTTAATTAATTAAGTATTACATACCACCTGAAATATTCTACGTGTCTCCCTACAAACTAATATTTCTGACTGATACAGTTTGCCTACCCACCACAGAATAATGAGATTTCTTCTACCATTAAAAGAACCCACCGAAGTGACAGAGAAGCAATTGGTTAAGTCGCCACCTAGCAACAAACCGTTAGGAAACCCTTTACAGTGCTATCACGTTCCACGCGATCGCGGGGCGGTTTTCAGCTGTCGTGGAGGCAATCATCCGCAGCTATGGGATCGATTTTCGAGGGCCAAGGACGGCGAGGATCGCGGAGCCGGAGAAAAGTCCTCCGACCGCGAACGTGCGGGGATCTATTCCGGGATTTGCCGAGGGACGATCGTGGATCGAGGGCAACAATTACCGTGTTACGGTGTCGCTGCTCGCGCTAAACGACCGTGGCTCGTTAGGAATCCGCAGTTGGCTTCGCCCCTACGTGCGAATTTGCTCGATAAAGTGCGAACCTACTTTATACAGGAGATGTCCCCAGGCTTTCGCCTCGTTCGCCCCCCGCCGGGGCCAGCGTGTCTCTACGTGGCGCGGGTATTAAGCGGGCCTCGGTTATCATCCTTTCGCAAAGGAGGGGACCGCCGTACTACCACGGTGTTACAGATTTACGCGTGGGAGCCCGGCCCTCCGCGGCCGTTCCGTCAAATATTGCATCCCCTCGAGGGGGGGACGGTTCGAAGGAAGTGCAAACGTGCCGATCAGGTGACGGCTGGTAGGGAAAAAATTCGACTAGCAGGGGACGAGCAGAAGCGCGCGAGTTTACGGTTGGCCTGGAAAAAAGCGGCAGTCTTGATCGATTTTCGCGGATGCACGCGTCAACTATATTCCCCGCTGAGCGCGGCTCGAAGAAACGGGGCGAGAAGGAATTTTTTCGCGGGGAAAGTTACTTGGACGTGTTTTATTGGCAGTCCAAGGCGAAGACGGATACGGCGCTCGCCCGGTTGGCTCGCTCGTCGATGAGCACTTGGCTTGATCGTGCGCTTAGTTTTGCGTGTGAATGGTTAATGGCTTTGGGGGATTAATTGATCGTTCTGAAGTGAATTGTGGTGTGGGTGTGTAATGTCGGTTGGGTAAGGAGATCGTGGTTCGAAGGTATGAGCCGTAAGTGATTAAGTAGAAATAAGATTCGCTGAGAGTTTCTAAAAAATTGATTCTTGTTATGTCAAAACATTTTTTTCGTATTGAATTTTCCATTTACTAAAAATTGCTGAAAATGACTGTAACTTTGCTTCCTCCAAGATGACCTAACATTCTAACTCCTTAAGAAGAATTTACTTCTCAAATTTGCTCCTCAGCAAAAATATCTAAACTACTAATTTACAATACTATTATCCGCATCTATATTCACCGATTTCTTGCCCAACAATAAATCAGAAGCGCTATCTTTCAAATACCTATCCAAGTAGAGTAGCAAGTACCGCATAAAACTATTAATAACAAATTTCCTGCGTCGAGTAATACGATACAGATTAGCTCTATCAGATTTTCGATACAATACTTGACTGCTCTTTTCATTTAAATACTGTGTCTGTTTGACTTTCATACACCCACCTCACAGCTTCTACGATTTAAAACAACGCAGTCGCTGGAGGGTTAAAGATTCAATAAATCGGTCTGATTGAATGGTAATCCCACGATTTATCTATAGCTGTGGCTGGGAAGAGTGGGAGACGCGGATTGATGAAAATTTTTATTGAAATTTCAAGTAAGGCTGTATCCATCCCCTTCGATTGCACCCACGCGAGCCTTAATCCAGGTCGTGCTGGAAAACTGTATTTCTGCCTACCATACGCCGCGTTTCCGGCGCTACTTCTAGACCCTCATTTCCATGCAAGAACATGAGGCGAAATATATGACGGATCTAAAAAAAATATTCATACTTACTCAACTATGCTTCTGAAATGAGATTGATATTACATTAAACCCACCGTGATCGAAAACTCGCCAGCTAAATAATAATTAAATTCGGCAGGAACAGAGATTGAAGTGAGTAATTATAACGCATTATTATTTCATCAATATTATACAGTCTACAAACTAAAATATTAATAGAATTAATCTTAATCAGGACGAATATACCTAATTTTAATTTAGCCAATTTAATAAATACGTTGCCCGTTCTGAAAATATGATGAAAATATATGAACGTTAATGTAGAAAATTACTGAAGCAGCTTTAATCAAAAGTGACTGCTTCGAATGAATAAATAGTGGAGCTTATCACGAAACTAGAGTCACCGTAACCCGAAAAGCGGAGATACGAGTTAAACGAAAGTCTTCCTTTTTCCTGAAGGGGATTGTAATATCAGGGGACGTTGTGCTGGATTCAGCGTTTGAATAAACACGGATTAAACATGAGAGGGAAATGAAGAAGTTTCCTTCTTCTGTCTTTCATACTTTAATCAAAGGGTATCGCTCGTGACAAAGAGATTTTAATAACCTTGCCCAGGAAGCGTCGGCGTTACCTCTTAACGACCGCCAATGATATGAGCGCTGGTGGGGAGAGAGCGAGAACGATTTTGAAGCGCGAGTAAATTGCAGCTTCGTGGAGGCAGCCATAAATCTCCTTCGAAGTGAAAAGAATCGGAAGGGGGATCCCGCGGAAAGTCGGAATAAACGAGGAAACGCGAGAACTAGAAGAACCAGCGGAACGGCGCACGAAAAGCTGGCAGATGCATCAATAGATATCAAAAATAGCTTACCGAGAGGCAAGTATCTATCAACTGCAACTAGATCGGGGGGCTATCGTCGGAGATCGATCGTAGTTCCTAGTTCTTGTTGAAGCTCTTCTGAAGGACCACTTCGATCGCTAGAACTTCTAACTACCTTCCATCAAATTATCAAGATATTGTTTCTGAGAGGGGAGCGATCCGCGGGATTGCCAATCACGTGACAGATTCAATGGAGATACATAATATGCCGAAGACGAGGAGGACGCATTGTCCTGTTCCGACGACGAGGTTATTTCAATATAATATTCGGGCGAAATTGGCCCCGAAGCGTTACTGTAATAACTGGCATGAAATTATTGGCCGAGCGTGGAAAAATGACCGGCGCAAGGTTTAATTAAAACATTCGCGGAGATTCGCGCTCGATCGTCGAATTGTTTTATCCGTTTTCATTAATGCACCGTATTTTCGCGTTCGCCGACGAGAAGCGCGAAGAAAATTCACAGGTTTCTGCTCAAGTAATAATGAAATTACCATTAATTGGGTACTTTGCGTTAAATTTTATCGGCGCACGATGAACTGGCCTGGCTTGCGTGTTATCGGCACAATTTAAACACCACGGAACTGGGCTAAACGTCCGTGCATAATCGACTGTGTGCGTAATCAAAATAATATAAGATAGGCGCGTTAGGAAGTTTGAGGAACAATTATGTTTCTAAAGCACTGGGAAATTAAAATAGCTAAATAATTAATGTTTCTACCAGTGGTGGGGAACAATGTCGCAGAATGGCACGTTCCATGAATCACGTTAGTCGCCAGAAGATATCGAGCCTCTGAAAGGTTAATAATTTATTCCTTTAGTTATTTACATCGACTTTATATTTATTTTCTTTTACTAGCCTGGTAGTTTTCCAAAGGTTCCATTAGACGAGATTTACTTACGCCACGCTTTTTATTTACCCGCCGCAGGTCTTTCACGCATAAAATGTGTCCCTGTGAAAACGTTTTAAGCGCCGTTCCGGTCGAAATAGACTTCGCCCGAAATTAGTTGAAAGTACCATCCCTTAGCTGCGAGTGAAAAAGTAAGAGAAAATTATTTTCCCAGGCACTCGCCGCGTTCTACGCCAACACCCCTCATAAATCCAGCCCTCCCACGCCCTTAATGGAAGTAATTATATTTAACAAGACTCAAAATCAGCGCCTTTATTCATGCAAATTCCCCGGCGCGGGTGTTATTGATTATTTAAAAATATTTTTTCCACAATATACACAGGCTTCGTGTTACGTTTTACGTTTAAAGTGCCGGCATTTTCTATGCCACTCTGCAGAAATCTTAGCTCAAGGATTTCAATATTTAATTATGTAAAATAACAGGGAATTAAGAAGTTGTTTTATGTCGGTGCCTGAGATAACGTTAATAGCAACGGCAGGGAATTTAATTAGATAATAAATATATTTCCCCAGCGATAACAAACCTTTTAACTGCATGTAGATAGATTTCACCCTCGTTAATGTGCCTTTAATTTTTTGGACTTGTAATAAAGACTTCTGGTCAACACTGCGAACGAACTTTTGCACTGACCTGATCAATTTTGGAAAACGTAACACTAACAATTATGTAATACTACTTAACTTTACTACTCGGCTTCCGCCGAAACTTGCACTCTGCTTTTATAAAAAAATTTTTTTGCGAAAATAGTCACATCATCTGGATTAGCCAAGCATAATGAGCTGAGGCAAATTTTCTGACCCACGTTTTTAGGCGACAAACACACGAACGTATAAATTTTCTACTTTATACATTAAGATAAGCAAATATTTATTTCTCTAACAACAAAGGAACTTCAGACTCCATTGCTAAACACCTCGTAACCCCATAATGCACAGCAATATCCTTTTTTAGGTTTCTCAGCCCGATACGTTCGCTGCGTACAGGGTGTCGGGTGTGCCAGTTACTTCCCCAACGGCAGAGGGGGGAGCAAACGTCCGCCGTCCGGATTATCCGTGGAAATAATTAGCGCGGTCGATCACTGTGTCCACTTGCCGGGTGAGAAACAAGTAAACCTATAAAAATACCATTATCCGAGTGGCGCAAGTGCGACGGTTCGCACACAACGGCCAGCAGGAAGGGTGGAAAACGAGAGTGAGGGGGTAGAGCGTGATGTAGGAACGGCGGGCGAGCACGAGGGCGGGAGAAAGAGAGAAAGGGAGGCTGCAAAGCAAGGAGTAGCACCGTTAATGAATTTCGAACCTGGGAGCGCTCTGTTCCTTATATCCTGGAGACTCTCATTACGTGAGAAGCTTTAAGAATCCCTGGTACTCGTAATTTACGGCGATTCGGGGAGACAGAAAGGGTGCTAGAACTGAAACGTACTCACGGCGACGTTAGAGCCGTTCGTTCCCGGTTCAACGTCTCTCTAGACACAATGATAATCCATTAATCATTCTCCCCAAGCGACATGGAATTTTGGATGGCTCGCGAGCTCAGCCCGCTAACGGAAGTCTGTGCGGAACGTGAAATAATCCTACCGCGAGTTCCAATGCGGGGATAGAAGGATGTGTAACAGAAGGTGCGGATCCACGATGAGAAAAAAATATCATGTCTCAGTCTCGAATGAGACTTTAATCTCGCGAGGCAATTATTTCACTATTTTATCATTTTTTAATTATTTAGTATTAGACCGTTTACTGCTAAGGCTAGAATATACGTGGAACTACATCCCATTTATGAATGCATGTATATACCTCTGCCATTTAAACATCGTACGTCGGAAGTCAGAGTCTTAAACTTTAATTGCTTGCATCCTGAAAACGAAGCTTCAGGTTGTAAAGTGTGTAAGTACGTACTTTTCGATTTCTCTTGGCACGAGGAATTTCCACGCTTCGTCTTGTCCCATATTTCTCACACTCGTGCTACAGTATATTTCTATCTCTTACTGCATCCTTTTGTGCAACTACTTAAAAAATTGTTTCGTTTGATATTTCCACGGGCGAACAATAGTATTTCGAGGTGTACAAATTTATTAGTAATTCAAGATATACTGCAGGCTTATACAATTTAGAGTAGTTTAAAAAAAGTACTCGCGTCAGAAGAAAGATCCTTTGTACGATGAAATTTAAGAACTAATTATTCTAACATTGCGAATGCCTTTGTAAGAAATTCTTTTGAGAGGTTACATAAAACATTTTGTAGAGCAGCGTGCTGCACACGGTGTCTAATAAAGACACGTTGGTATATAAGATTTCTCGCGCAATATCCGTCAGAAAATTACAACGAGTTCAAACATTTCCACCCCATCGGAGGGCAAATAAACCGGTCCCAGTATTTAAAGAGCAAACATATCCACGAAAGTGTCCATACGCTACAGAAGAAGACGAATGATGCTCACTTTCTGTCCCGTCTCTCCTTGCCTTTTCCGTTACAAACTTAGTTTGTGTATTATTGCATTGAAGGCAATGCGCAGGACTTCATCGCAGATTCCATTTATCTATTAGAGAAGGCTCCTTTCTAAAGCAGGCTGCTAATAAAAAATTTCTTTACCCTCTGCTTTCTGATCTCAGTCGTACTTTCCCTTCACGTCTATTATTTTCCTCGGTGAAAGTCCTTGCGGCCAATATTTCAGCATTCCCTTTACCTTGGAGCAAAGAAAGGGCGAGGAAAAGAAACCATGACTATTGTAAACAGTTTAACCACGATAGTAGTGCTATTCAAAGTATGATTTTTATTGCCGAGCTTTCTCCATGGGTTTAGGAAAAATTTCTCCACAATGAACAGTTATTTTAGGGAATTTCGTTTTTAATTCGTGGTGCGGCTGAGGGGAATATATGAGTTTTAACGAAAATATGGTCAGAGGGTGAAGGAAAAGCTTTCCATACAATATTGTGCTGTCGCGAACTCGGCATTGAAAACTTGTCGAGCACCGAAGTGTTTTATTGTACTTGAACAGCGATTTTCAGATGAGTGACGTTTTGAACTGTAAAAATTCAACGGCACTCAAATTATCTTTACCTCGCGATGTCGTGTTATGTATTTCTGCATCTAACGGGTTTTATTATTATCTGACAAATGATAAAATCCATGAACAGTGATCAAACCTTTATTGATAGAATCTTACATTATAGTATATGTTTATTGAAATTAAATCACACGGAAAGGTACACGTGAAATTTGTACAAAATAATTCAATTACGCTACAGTTGACACAAAAACAAATCCTACCATTAGGTACTTAATTGAATGAAACTTAAAACAACAAGCGGTAAATCCAGATTTCAATGTATTTAATGCTTAATCGTAAGTGAACTTTCGTTTTGGTCCAACTGTTTACAGCGTTTATCGCGCTCGTATTTATTTCGTTTAATGCGCGCGATACGTTGTTTTTGTATTGCAACAATATTCTTACTAACGGTACAGGGTTTATTACCACCGTGTCATTTAGTACGACAAATGGAAGGCAGTGTACGTACGTTACAGTTTAAAACGCACCACCGAAACATATATGTAGGTTAAAAGAGCAGAGGTCTGCCTCGCCTGACTCAACTTCATTGCTGACAGCGTAGCAATTCACCGTAGCCGCTTGCATAAAATTTCAAAATTAACGCGTTGACTGTCGCGCTGCTGCCTAGGGATCTACGCGAATTTTCGTTAAACCGATGTACCAATCCCACAAGACTCGTAGGGTATATTAAACTTTTCAAGACTGCTCTACTCATCGTTCTGTATGATTAAACGAGAAATCAATGTTATTAGAAACGGTTGACCCCTTCAGGAATAGCTGTGTGAAATTTACTCTAAAACTCGCGGAAGAATTGATTTCGAAAAAATAGCACTCCATAGAATCTATCACGTCTTATAATTTTTTATAATTTCAATATTTTTAGTAATTGTGTCACATTTTCATAAGGGGTACAGGTTAGAAAATATAGGGTCACTTTTATGATTTGTATCTCATATAAAGAAACTTTATATTTAAAAATCAAGATATAGGTACATCTTGCTGTCTATAAATTAAACTGTATTCTCTTGAAACAGAAATTTGATATCTTAATAAACAGTTCCATATCAGCCCCTTCTCCCCAGAACTCTTCATAGTTAGGTATAACATTTACGGTACCGAAAATATCTCAGAGATTAGTAAACCAATTTGAATAAAATTTTACACGAATATTCTCAAGACTATAATCTAGTACTTGTCGAGACGATTTATCGATTACTGTCTTGTTTCTTTTTATTAAAAAGAGAAGATGAAAACTTAAACCAAAAATCACATATTCGATGTGAAAATTTCAACTGAATAAAACTAAGTAATATCATAATTCCTTATTCAACTACCTCGCACACAATCGTATTAAATTAAAATCATTTATCCAAACCAAAACCATATCGAAGCCCAACGATTTCTCGAAATTGGTAGGCTTTCGATTAAGAAACCCACTATTCACCGCACATAGACGCAATAAGCACGAAACACGGGAATTAACATAATTTTTGCCTCCCCCAACTCCGCGAACGATTACCATATTCGAAGCCAGGTGAATTCGGTTTACAGCAAATCACGACGTGACTGTATCCCGTAATCAAATGAAATGCTCTAGCTCCGAAGCTCCGCGCTGTTCCTCCTCGCCTATGACCCGTGCCTCGCGTCGCCGCGTGGAGATCGTTGTACTTCCGATCGGTTCGGGATGCTCGCGATAGTAAATTCGCCATTTAGCAAGTTCTCAACCGATGAATATTCTGTCGCGTAACTGTATAATGGGATGCACGCGGATTCACGGGGCACCGCTCTCCATCGCCGCCCTTATTGTAGCCGTCGCTCCGTTTCTATCCCGGCTCTTGCCGAGTCTCTCCAGCTGCAGCAACGCGGGGTTCCGCAGCTATCCTGCAGAGTCCCGATTCACGCAATTATTTGCGGGACAGGGGCTGTTGCGCGTACGCCGAACGCGACAGGAATCGATAAAGTTCCTATTTACCTTGGTCGCAAATTATACCGAGGCTATTATACCAGACAATGTCTTCCTCTTTGGGCTCTTGACTTGTCCGCACGGATGTATCGATCTCGACGTAAATAACGAGGCGCACTAGCGAACATTGACAACGTCGTAAGCACCCATGGCCACGGTGCAACTACGGGAAATCTGTCGAAGCATCCTTTGCCACGAACGAGGATTTTATTATTCCAATTGTAAGAAGGAAACAGGAAACGAGGATTTCTAAAACTCTCCTCGAGGGTTTCATTCGAAAGAGAGGTATGTGTATCATCTCTGGAAATAATAAATAAGAAGATAAAAAATTATTCGACTAAAAAATTATTCGTTATTCTCGAATAACTTTGTTTTATTCGAAATTTTTATTTGATGATTAAACGAATAAAAATTCATTTGGATAATACCCAACTCTGGTGTTATTGTATATGCAACGGAACGGCTTGAAAACTGCAATTTCAACCTCAATTTCCGCTGCAGTAGGTATCCGAGGGCGCCGCAGCCCCTGGACAGCCGCGGGCGCAGGCCAGAGGAGCTTTCAACTCGGGGACAACAAATTGCTTCGTCTAACGTAACAAACAGGTTGCGCGGGAGCAACGTGTCGCCCGTCCCGCCCCTTGCAATGCCCTAGGGGGTTGGTTGCGCGGCAGCGGAAAAAATTATCGCTTCGAAGTGGCCGCCCTTCGAACCTACCTGTGCATCATGCAATACGAATATCGGGGCACGCAATATGAAACGTATAGTGGCTGTGTAAATCATTGGCCGCGGGGCCCCAGCATCTCGACGCGCCTGTTCCGCGTCACCAGCGGCCATTTGTCGTTCGAGAGGGACTTTGAACGGGCGATTCGTTTAACATCGAGTCAACAGCAGATAAAGCCTGGATCGATCGCACCGTAATGGTCGATCGGAATCCAATGCCGCGTATCCCCGCATTAGCTTTTTGTTTCTAACGAAGGGTGACCGATCCCACTCTCCGGAGGACGGCCAGCAATCTCGTTTATTTTTTTCCATTTCCACGGCAGGACACGCATTCCCTCCCTGCCCTTCTGGCTGGGAAAAAGACACGGTTCTATGGGATAGAATTTTTCAGGGAGGAGGAGTGAGGGATGAAACGAATTTTACTCTTATGAACGCTGTTGGTATTTGTTTTATTTCGGAGCAAGACATGAGATCGTTAGAAATTGACGGGAGGGGGATATGTTTTGTGGGAATAGTTATGGATTTGGGACTTTTTTAGGGGTTCTATTAAAAAAAATTAAACAAAGGTGTTAAGTATTACACTTGGTTTATTAGTACATACAGTGCACGACAAAATTTATTTACAATAATTCCTGTATTCAATAATTCATGATTTTTTAGGTTCTTTAGATCACTGCAGAAAAAGTGCTCAGCATTATATATCTTTTAACCCTCGGAAGACGAATGGTAGATATAGTCGCGTGAAACGAATGCAGGGGGATGATTTTATACTTTGGTAACCCTTCTCTTTGTTCTAATGAGTACTGCACGGGTTTGTACCATGTCCTTTTTCAGATTTTCTTTGATTCAAGGATATATCAATTCAAGACTCTCTGAGCAATTTCGTCTCCATTACTATAAGCGCAAACTAAATTATGTTTAATAAACGCAGACCCCATCATCAATTCAATCCATACACGAAATTGTACGCATTACCTTATTAATAATATGATCATATTAAATGACACAATTAATAAATTCATTAAATTGAAGAAATTCATTTCACTAATTAACGAAAATAATATGTAATTCCCAATTACAGACTTACGTGTTACATAATAGCGAGATAAACTTAGCTGCCGTCACAGTCTGCCAATATTGCAATACACCTACACGTTAAATTAATCTACCAAATGCCTGAATTGAATTCGATAGAACCTGAATAACGATACAAATACTTTACGGTATACTCCGAAACGTGTATTTGTAATTCATAATTATATACGAGAAGGGAATGAATATTTAGCTGCAACGTGCCGTCATTATTTTAATCCTTTTACCTAGCCCCACCTGAACTCCTTTCTGCTCTCCTCTTTGTCTTTTTGTATCATAAACAGGCCAGTCTAATTTACGGGGATCACCTGGAGTACTTTCGATTTATAACTCGAGTAAATCCCATCATCGGCGAAATGAGCGGCGACGAAACGGTGGCCCCCTTTCTTCCCCGTTACTTGGCGGGAGTGGGCGAAGAAACTGAGACCCTTTGGCAGAACTTATGAATAATGAGGCAGTCGCTCGTTTCAATAAACGCTTACCTCGTCGGCAGTAGTTTTTTAGCCTCCAAAAAGACGGGAAACTTTGTCCCTCCTGTAAACGCAATAGACCTTGGAGACACCGTCCCACCTTCCCAGCTCTGTCGTCAGTTGCACGCGCCATTTTCGACATTAAAATGATATTACGCGTCGTTCCACTTCTAATTATGTTTCGCGCGGCGACAGACACGCAATTCCGCTCGTATCCCCGTTACGGGCGTTGATTATTTCTCTGTCCCCGATGGGACACGCGCATTTTTATAATCAACCGTCTCACGCTGCCATTTACCTGCCTGATTGAGTGACATTTACGATGTACTTTGACAGATCCTTCGGTAGCCGGCTGTTATCGCAAACAGCCCTTTTCTGTGCCGCGAGTTCTCGCCGCGTAAACGCGATACGTGTACCTGGCTGAAAAGAAATAGCGTCTTCACACTAGGGTTGCGACTATTTGTCGAATTTTTCGGTATTCAAATATTCGGATACTTCGCCAATCGCCGAGAAATCGCAAAATTACTTTTACGTAATTTAGGGACACTTCCTTAAGGAAAATAGGTAAAACACGAAATAAATAGTTTTCAAGTGTAAAAACGTTCGAGTTTTCTTTGTTGAGGGATGCTAGAGCTAATGGTGTTCATTTTAATCCATTAACAACTGTTGTTACATAAACGCAACATTACATTTGAATTTCTTTTTAATTAGCGTAAACGCAATAAAAATTCTAAAGTTTTTATTTTAATGCTTGGTCGGTAATGGGTTAAGTAGGACGTAATTTTGAACTCGAAACTTTGGGGGATAAAGCTGTTTTATGCAGTTGCTCATCAAAGTACGAAACAAACGTCTCTCCACCGTGATAGGTTCTCTAAGATGTACTTACAACAGGTACTTAGTACACGACTGGCATTCAACAATATAATAATATGTACTTTATGTGATGGTACCGTTGATATCACGCAAGGTAATTGGTGGACTAAGTAGTACAAATCAATCATAAAGGGAACTAGGTAGTTAAGTCGCTTGGAAACCAAGTGTTTTTTGCGAATTAATTGCAAGGAGATGAAAGCAAGCACAGACTTTACCTTTTACACAATGTTTATTACTATTATGTAGAGTAAACAAATATTTTTTTGTCTACATATCTATTTTACAAATGGCGCTCCACGAGGTTCAGTATAAATAAAGATAAGTACAATGGTTTCCTTGGAAAATATTTTTACTAAAATTTGTAATTTTGACTGAATCTCTGAAAAAGTGACTAAAGTACACTCCAGAAAGGAAAATATTTTGAACAAGCTGCAAAAAAATTTAAGTCTATCCTAACCTCGGTGTTTTTCACAATCAGAGCAAAAGCGCAGAAAAACGCCCACGCATCAGACAACTATAGAGCCGTCATATACATGTATATGTTATACAAACAAAAATTTATCGTTGGCAGTAGGTATTAATAAACATTATCCAAAAGTCCTAATCACAATCTGTATTCAGTTCTTTGTAATTAAATCACAATAAAATACTTTTTTCGAACGTAGTTGTCACACTGAGTCGATTCGACCCCAATCCAATTTTCAGCTGGTTTTTAAAAACTGAAATAAAGTTTGAAAATTATAGAATAAATGTTCATGCTTAAAAATTAATATTTAAAGTAGCACCAGATTTAAACAGTATTGCGTCATAAAAGATCCAATCACGCATTCAGATTCTACGTCTTCAACATAGAGAAAATGTTTCAATAAATATGAGGCAATAATTCTTCCTTGTCTATTGGATTACAGCAAACGCTTGAGGTTATTGCATTAGCTCGTAGTAGGTGTACGATGTGGCCTCCATTGGCAGACACACACGCGTTCAAACACTCCCAGCTGTATTGCATGCATTCTCTATGCGTTCCTGCAATTCCTGAGGAGCTTGTCGTGAAGTTGCACATAGTTCCTATATCTACTTGAAGATTGCTTAACGCAGTCCTCGCTGCACCACGGATGGTCTGTGTCTTCGAGACAGAAATTTAGTAATCCTTTAACCACCTTTTCCCTCGCATCACACAACTACACGCAACACAATTAACAAACCTATCGATAACAAACCAATACCCAGAAAAGCTTCACAGCTCACATCCAATTACTTCCACGATTACACCTTCTACCCCCGAAGTGGCAAAAGTTTCCCACACATAGCGGCGCAATTCTAAACATCCTCGCGATCGCAAAACATAAGGAGCAGTTTACACGACACGGGAAGCTTTCCTACCGAACACTTTGTAAACCTTTTACCAAGGTTGGCGGCGTTACGGTTCAAGGTGCACCAAGCGAGCGCGTCGCGGAAGCGACGATCCCCCCTTTTGCTCTACAACCGGTGTGGATACGCCGGTACTTCCTGCGAGGCAGCTTCCTTTCAGCCAGATACGCGTATCGCGTTTACGCGGCGAGAACTCGCGGCACAGAAAAGGGCTGTTTGAAATAACAGCCGGCTACCGGAAGGATAGTCGAAACAGTCTCGACTCCAATCACAAACGACGAGGAACGAGAGGCTCGGGGGGAGGGTGGGTGGAGCAGGAAAAATACGCGGCCGATGCAACCGTGACGGGAAAGTTTCGCGGTAGGCAAATCGCTGGGATGGGCATCAAGTTCCCAGGAGTAGTGGCTTTTTTGCGATGCGGGTAATATTTTAGCATGCTATTCCGCTCATAGTTGCCGCGGAAACTTTCTGTCATACTCCAGAGAGGACTTCAACGATGGGGGAGGTCGCGATTCTCGGGGATGCGCTTTACTCCGTCAGCCGAGGCTGAATCGAACGGAACCTCGGGCTGGCCCATGGTACCCGTTCTCGTTTCGTCCACGCGAAAGTTGCTGGGTTAGTTTACAAAGTAGCGAGGTGTATGGATCGCTGAGAAGCTCGATTCACTGCAGTGATTAGGGATGCAGTTCGAAATCACTAGCAGTGATTTATCATAGTAATCACAGAATCACGAACACGGTCGTGATTTGTCTTCTTTCACGTTTTATTTGTCGCTTTGGATTTATTTTTACAAAGGCAATCACACTTCTGCTCCACCCTCAATAAATACAGTCATATTCTTGCATGTGGATATATTTTTTACAACTTTCCCATCGCAAACGATTACAGTTTTCTAATTACCGGAGACGTATGATTCTCGGACGAATTTGACGTTGCCATTTTTACATTGTTCATTAATTATTCCTCTTTGCACAGCGAATATATCATAGATGCCTGCAAACACGATAATTTATCGTAAAGTTTACTAAAAATACGCAAATATTTGCAAACTGTTCTTTCGTTCTTAAGCTGAAAGTAATCTTATTTTCTTGCATCGTGTTCTCACTTTTACCATGCGCATATATACGTACGTACGTCGATGCATTATTCCCTTGCACAAAAACCACCAGAAGGGAAGAAAGGGTGTGTGGGCGACACAGACGGAAGAAAAAAATGTGCATTAACGTTGACAGCGAAATATCACGGTTAAAAGGGAACTAAACTTTGGCTGAAAATAACAGTGCCCTTTTCTGCAATTTTCCCGGTTTATAGAGTTAAAAAAGCTAACAGATCCACACAATGATGCAATTTATTAACAACGTTGACCGCAAATTAAAGGCAAAAATTCGTAATTCATATAAATGTAAAGAAAATCTAAATAAAATTCCTTTTTGAAAACTGTACCACAAAAAAATTAATCTCACCTCTTGCAATATTAAAAAACTATAAAACGTGTGGTAATATTTTTAGAGCACAGTCTTGTATGATTCGTTAATTGCTTAGCACAACTGTATCATGTACAACTGTATCAAATTCACTAGATCCTAATTCTCCTTTTTCCACGGCTTCATTAAAAAGCGTCACATTTATATTTCGTTTCATTACATCCATATAAAAGAAACATGTTATACGTACCGTAGATGGAAAGTGCTAAAAGTATCATTCCATTGCGTTAATGAATATTTCCTGCTGAACGTAAATACGCATTCATTAGTTAAATGGAATAATAAGTATTCAAACAAAAGAGAGTCCAATTTCATCAACATTAAGAACCATTCCTACTTCCCTACTGATATACAAAAGTGAAACGTTGTCTGTTTGTTTGTCCTTCTTTCACGCCTAAACAGTTGAACGAATTTCAATGAAATTTGGAATATACAAAAAAAATAAAAAATGTGATCAGCACTTCTACTACAGTATTCCTCAATGGCAGTTAGTCAAGAATAAGCGACGCGGTTGCAGAGGAGAAAAAGGGAAACGGCAGAGCTTGAAACGGTATTTCGCAGCGTCCTGTCACACATGTAACACGTCGCAAGATAAATCGACGAGGAGCGGCGACGTGTTTATGCTCGATTTACGTCGATCCGGGGCCAGCACTTTTAAGCGAAACTGCAATTTTCAGTTCTGCCGAGAAGCAATTCGCGCGATCCGCGGGGGAAACGCGAACGCTGCTGCCCTCCGCGTCCCTTATTCGCAAATTTCCCCCGCTCGCGGCTCGTAACAAATCGCCGTGCCGATTATACGTTTCGTTCTGGCCTCCGCACACTTCGGAAGTTTGCGCGCGGTTAAATATTTCAACGGGCACGTTCGAAAAAAAAGGAGAAAAAACTGCCCGCCTCGAGAAAGTTCAAGTAACGACGGGAGAAGGTAACCGAGACGAGGAGGAAAACAAATGGAAAAAGTTTCTAGCCCGGTCTGATTAACGGGAAATATGTCACGGTCGGAAGTTGTCCTGCGTGGAAGAAAATCAATCAGTGGCGAGCAGTGACCCTCTCGTGTGTGATTCTTTAATTCAAATATGTAGATTAGTATTCAGCGTGCATAGTCTTTCGATTACTTGGGTTGCAAGGAAATTTCAGTCGATACATGGTTTTCACAGTCAAAGTTTTGATCGAATAAATAAAAAACTGCTAATGATTTTGAAATAGGTATTGAAAGAAATGATTTTCAAAATGAGGAGGCAGGAGTGTAATAAAATTGTCCTTCCACCTTCACCCCTTCCAAGAAAATTATTCCTTTTTATTTCTTTTTATTGTCTTGGTCTGTAAATTCTTTATTACTCCACAAACAGAGAGCATGTTACATTTAAAGAAATTAATAAATTTCCCAAAGTATTTAAAATTTGTTAAAAGTGAGTTGAAATTTTCTGTGTTACATAATGTGAAAAGCTTGCTCATACGATAAAGCTTCAAGAACCGGACACGCCTGTGTTATGAATAAATCAATGTTCGCAAAAGTCTCTTGTAACAGAGATTGATCTTGTGTATACTGGTGGTAGTCTCCAAACGCCCATTAAAATTTTTGTAAAATTTCCTTGGAAAATCCCCTAAGCAAACCACGGGTCCACTGGCTACATGTAGCCGCTACACGATAGGTGAAATCCCTCAAGACGGCGTTCAAGGGAAACTTTAGTGTCGTTTATGGGCAGGTTGTTATTAGTACTCGTATTACCAAATCGCCGCCGAACATTCTGTTCATGCGTGCAAGTTACTCGAGCTTCCCTAATTTGGGCTTCTCCCAGAGTAATTATACTAAGGACTATTAAGACATCGAGAATTTATGGCTTCGACAAGGCAACACACTTGATAAGTTAAACAGCCTTGCGTTAAAATATTCATCTTTACGTATTTCCTTTTTAAAATAGTGAACGTTAAGTAAAGGATTTATAAAACAGCTTGAAGTTATCCAGCTTACTCTTTTATTAATTAAATGATTTCAATTCCATAGTTTCTAGATATTGTAATAATTATAGAATTTTAATAAAATTTGATATACAATTTATCACTAATGCAAACATAAAGTGTTTTATCATCCTATTCAAAGATACTTTTATTTGTCTCAAGTAAAAGCTTAGCAACCAGTATAATTACATCAGAAATGAACTTACTATATTAGGGGGTCTCCAAGAATTCCTCTCATACCGCAGAAAAATAATCCTTCGATAACACTAAAACTTCTTTTCGTTGAAAACAAATATCTTATTAGACATCAAACTGTTAAGAGTCAGCAATTGAATTGTTCGACAATTCTACTATCTTTTACACCTAATTCTACCAACCACTATAATACTTAGTGTATTTCCAATTCTATCCAATCCTGCTAAAAAAAAAGTAACTTCAGCGACATTACCCCTGAGATAAAGTATTCTCTTCCGTTTGATAGATACACCTTTGTCGAGTGTACTTAATCGTGAATCCGTATTCATATATCAGTCGCACATGAGCGGAGAGCTACGTGTTCACTTAGCAGAAAGAATTACGCGGAGAGGCGTTTGGAAATAAAGTTCATTTAACTACCCGCCTCTTTCCATAATTAAAAGGGTTGCGCGGTAAGAGGCCGGGACCATTGTCCAACGTCACGGAGGAGGTTGCCGTGAGGAATATTACTTTCCCATTGAAATATCTGTTAAACATTCAGCGTGAAACGCCCACCATTTTTTACTCCCCGACCGAGGTAACGGTAAGGACGCTTTATTTAATTCTTCCCCGTGCGCCGGCTTTAACAATACCATTGGATTTCTATCCCTTTCACGAAGGAATTATGGGAACACCTGCCACGTAACTGGAGCTGCGCTCTTTCCTAGTCAGAGTTGCGCGAAGTGAAATTCGACTAGAGGCGTTGCTTAGAAAAGTAGAGTTTTAAAAATTATTGAAGGATCAGTTCTATCCACCCAGCCAGTTTCTTAATAAACTTTACCTTTTGAAGCTTCTCAGTAATGTAGTTCCTTAAACACTTGTGTCCGTTACGGGATCGAGCAAAATAGGTGAAAGCTTTGAAACTCTTAGAGGGGTAAGACTGTTGAAAGTGAGGGTTAGTATATTATTATTTACAACAAAATAATATTGTGCAATGTAATTATTAGAGAAATGAAATTAAATATGTTTGCATCTCAAGGCAAACATTAATGAAACTGTAAATGATATAGCAGTAACTAGAACACGTGTCTACAAATTATTAAACGGTCCCCGCGTAATATTCTAAGAACCACTCAAGTTCAAACATTCGGATGGGCCACAGGATGAATTACAGTCCCCATTTGCACGCGAAAATCGAAGGAGGCCACGGTCCTCGCGGTCAGGAGGCACGCAGGTGCAGACCGTATGTGTATTCCGTGGATCTGGCAATAAAACAGTGGGTATTATCTCTTCGTTCGTATTGCCACGATTATTATTTGTAACGGGCTTAAACGCGAACGCGCGACACATCGCGAAAATAGCATTGTTGGAAACAAGGAGACGTAAATCCACCGTCGTTCAGTTTCCATTACGCAGAATTATTCTATCGCGCCAAAGTAACTATGATACGTCCAATAGGCGACACTGAAACTCGCAGACATTGCCTGAGCGAAAATCGCGTCTGCTCCAAAAAAAGACGTACTACACTTTTTGCCCTTCGCAGTGAATAAATTTTGTAAACTCGTGTTAGATTTTGCGGTGTCATATTGAGATTATAAAAAGCATGAAAAATAAATTAAAAAAATTATTTTTAAATTTCTTTTATATAATATAAGAGTAGCTTAATAAATACCAAAAAGGTTTATTTTGTTATATGTTGTAGTGTTTACTGAGTTTTTGTTTTAAAAATACCTTTCGACCGATCAAAGTAGAATGAAATATCACAAGATTACTATTTAATGTTGTGTATTATATGACATGAGCGACGTGCTTCATTGGTACTGTGGGGGATTAATTTTTTAATGGAGGTTTCTGAGTGGCATCGTGTCAGGGAGTGGTAATGCTAGGTAATTTAATTCTTTCATTGATATGCGAGCATATGAATGGTAACTAGGTTTCTGGAAATTGTAGGTATTCCCCGCGTTAAAATTGGACGATGCAAGCTAGTACAAATAATTTCGGGCACAATTACATTTAGCTTCCTTTAATTCAATGCACTGATGAATAATTCGGCGAATTTAATTATTTAGGAACAATACTGGATATTTCATACAGTAGGTACTATATTAATATTCCAATATTATGCATTTAATTTAATTCTGTGTTCGTTGTGCTCTGCTCTGTGTCACTTCTGCGCTCTCAAGAAAGAAATCCAACAATATGACACCTAGCAAACTTGTCTATTCTACTTTCTAAAAACAAGCAAAAAGCTGTTTAAATTATAACAATTGAATACTACTATGATTGAGAAAACTTACTTACTTTTTAGTACAATTCTATTTTTTTGAAGTTGGTTTTAATTTTTTAAAATTTTTGTATAATATTTACAATTATAATCACACGTGACCTTTCACACGAGACAATTTCGCATTGAGCTCTTCCTCTTTTCCTACTTTCGTCAAAGCAACGTCGCCTCCGCAAAGTGAACATATCTGGAATACCGGTCGTAAGCTGCAGAAGTGTCTCCAGTGAAAAGGCCCTTATTGATTAAATCGGAGTAGTATAGCTTTACACCTCGAACCAGCACTTGCGTTCGCAACGAGCAAACACCTATTCGCACGTAGCATTGCAAAGTATTCTACGTTGACTCGCACAGGTCGGGGGCCGCGTATCTGCGCGCCGAAGTTGAGGTTTATGTGACGGCTCCGCGGGAAGTTTGATGAAGAAGGGCGTGCCAAACCTCGCGATTCGTCCGCCGTAGGGCCGTGTTATTCCACTCGATAAAACTTGCGCAATAAAATTTATACGTTCATAAGACGTGACTTTAAATTTCACAGGCGGCCCCGTAAAAACCCACTACGCTGTAGAAGAAAGGGGATTAAGTATTTACCTGGTGGAACAGCACCCCCGTTGGAAATTGTAAAGCCCCACGGGCTATATCGAACACCCCCGCCGATCTCTAGTTGCATACAGTTTTACGAGGGTAATCGATTTGCGCGGCGGTTCTCCGCCAAGATTCCTCCTGCACTTTTACGGTGGACACGAGTTTAACGAAGTTGTCTGCCGCGTCGTTCGTACACACCTGACAGTCACGTTTATTCCATTGGGCTTGCTCTAGTGAGCATTACCAGCGGTGTCTAATAGAATGTAACAAACAGGATTTCTCTGAGCAGCCTAATTAAAAAGTTATCATTCCAAATTCTTTACTTCTCGGAGTCTATGAAACCTACGAAGTTAGGTACACTTCATCCGAATTAGGTAGGTTGCATGCAGCTGGTGCAATTTAAGTGCATAAGGTCTGATTTGGACAGAAATATATCTGGTTTAGAAATATAGGTTACACGGAACAGTTCAGTCAGATTTATTTATTTAATTGACTGAATCACGACTGGGTTAACTGAACGAGTCTGTTAAATCTGAACTCACAATCAACATAGACTAGTTCGATTAGACGCGTTACTTAAGACTCAAGATTTTCCCTTGGTAGAGGGTGGGTCGGGGTGCATAAAGTCCACCAAAGTTAACTTACTCTCCGATCCAGCTTGTATCGGATAGATCCTTTCAGTTTGATAGATAGTCTTTCGCCACACACTCGTGCAACGCTTGACCCTGCAGGCGTGAACAAAGTCGAAGGGGAAAGAAAGAACCTGCGTGGCGGTCGTGTGTAGTCGGCCACGAGCGAGCAGTATCAGCGTGAAAATGAAATTTCGTTGGGTGTTTATTCCGTTGGGTCACTGAGAAACACGAGTCCCTGTGAAGAACGCAGTGAAGGCGGCCGCGCATTTGAAATTCGACCATCCAGGTAGGGCTTTTGCTAAAGCGACTCTCACGAAAGAGCGGGCAGCATCAAATGTCATTCCCCAAAGGCTATTTACGCCATTAAACGGTGTAAACCACGAACGGGCAAGCACGCCAGTCGTTCGGGTTAATTTTGAATGTATCCACATTGCCTGAGCAGCGCTCTCCACTTCTTCCTACGTGTCCTCAATTAGTCTGGAACCATGCACGACGAACATTCGTGTTTCAAAACCGGCACGCTGGCCTGGACGCACACGACGTTCCTGGAAGAATGTGTTTGAGAATGAAGGGGCTCGGATTCGATCGAGCAGCGTTGTGTAAAACGCGAATGGATACACTTTGCATACAGAATTTTGAGACCATAGACGTTTCAATATTGCGTGGCGTTCAGAATTCAAGAAGGAAATTTGAATAGTTGGAAAATGGGGTGAAGGTGGGTTGGAGCTGGGCGGAATCTGGACTCTCTGGAGTGTTGTAAATCTATTTTTCTAGTCCTTATCATTTCTTAGGTGTTTAAATGAATTACACTTAATTTGACTGAACTTATATTTAATATAATTAAATAGAATATTAAGGATGGTTTGGAAAACTGTCGATCGGCATTCCAATTCCAATTCGATAATTCCAGCAGGGAAACTAGAACGACCTTCGAAGAATACGATAGCCAACGGCAACAGTGATTTTCGCTGGTGGTTTTTGTTTCTTTTCGCCCAGCAATAAGTTGAATTTATTATTCCTCTGTCACGCTGCATTTGGAGGCCTTACAAAAGGGCTCGATTGCAATTTATTACACGTCTGAACGTTTCATGATCGCTACTTATCAATTACTCTCAATTGAAACGCAATTGAGGCACGAACAAACGCTTTGTCTCGCAGAAATGATAACATTAATCATTCACTGGCCTGGGAAATTAGCGTATGGAAATTCACGGATGTCGCGCTCGAGTTTTTGACAATACGCCTGTGTTCTATTCTTTGGCGCGTTAGGGAGGGGGTGGAGGGTGGGTGGGATTATCCCGTGATCATCACAAAGCGAATTAATTATTATTTACTTCAACGATATAGCATGATTTATATTTATTTCCATTGCGGTAACTCGACGGTGATCGTATCGTATTAAGGCTGCCCCATTGTTCTCTGGACGTATTAATTGTTTCGGTTTTGCTCAGTCCACAGGCCACGTCCTGCTGGCTGATAATCGTGCTAAAGTTATTATACGCTGAACGGTTAATTGCAGCCGGCTTGCGCGGCCTTGTTTTAAAACGACTCGCGTTCAAGTAAATTCAATGCTCGCCTTGGATATTCGCTGCCATTAGTGGGACGTTTTTCGTCACAATGGGGAAATCGTGGGGGGACCGGCGAGTGAGTTGGGGAAGCCCCAGAGCCTTAAAGTCGCCGACTGTTCCGCAAACTTCATTTCGCGTCGCGTGGGAAAAAGTATGTGAAATGGTGGAATGCGAGTCACGATATTCCTTCTGGATTCAACGACAGTTTCGTCTGGCATGTCCACGGGACGCGAGTTCCTTCGGCGAATGGGGAGAGGACGGGGCCGCATCTTCCTCCTCTTATTGTCTCACGGCTACCTCGAGAAACCTGTGAAACGATAACTGGAAATGAGGAATCCATGCATAGTAGACACCGAGGATGTTTTATATCGCCCACCGATACTTTTAAAAGGTTTCTGTATGTGCGATGTGGTTGACAGTCTTCGCGAAGGAAACTGAACTAGTTTTATTGAATTTAAATTCAAACTAATAATTTTTAGTGTACCCTAATTCCATAACTAATACAGAAAATTGGTAGCAGCAGACATATTTGGCCATGAGCTGTCCTATGTTTGTGTTTTGCACCAACCACTGTAAAATACAGTCAACGACTTTCTTTTAAGAAGTTATGCCACCCTGAGCCGCTCAAAACAGCACTGTAGTAGACAAATTTTTTTTTATCATATTATGAGGTTGAAAATGATTTGTATACTTCTTAAGTTTAGCACACGTATTAATGAATGTATTGTATAAATATTGTACAGAAATATTACAAAATGGCCAAGTTATGTGATGTGTATCAAATTATGATGATGTAATTTGTTGCTATATTGAGCGTCTCAGCTCAAACCCTTATAGTTTGGATTATATTTTACGCAATCGAGGGATTGAAACGGTAAACGATGCGAGTGCCAAAGAAATCAGAAACTATTTTCTTAGTGGAAAAGGATGTCAAGTGTTAAAAAATATGTGTTAGAATAATTAATTTCAGTTTCTAGGGCCGCCGCAAGATGAAGCTGACATCACATAGAAAATTCTCACTCCTAGCACTTATGTACATGTTTTAACATTCCAGCCTTGCACATTACAATCCCATCGCAACATGATCGAGTTGCCTTTGCACTTCGCGTGATCGTCTGCCCACATTTACTTAAACGTCACGTAGGTAACGTCTCCCAACGCGCAGCAACGGAAATTCTTTATTTGTATCTTGCCGTGCACACGTTTTCGCGTGCGGCCGGAGCGTTTCCCCTAAAAATGGGAAATCCACGTAGTCCCATGAGCTGGCGGGGGCGCCGTAAGAGCCCCGAAGTCTGGGAAACCGTTCCGCAAACTTCGTTTCGCCTCGCGGGGGTAGAGAGCGCCGCGGAAAGTGTGCAAGATCGGCGAATCCGAGTCACGATATTCCCAAGGGGATCGTAGTGGGTCCGTGTTAGATATACCCGCGCCCCCGCGATGAGGGAAATGAGGTTTCAGTTGATTCTTTTCGCATTCGGATTCCGACCAGACGCGTAGTCGCCGTGCTGGCCCGCGTGGCCATTATTATCGACTCCCACTTGCCCCCTGTGGCCACACTCAATTCGTAACGAAGGATAAGGTACCTATTATTCTCACATGAAAATTTGTGGCGAGCATTTGCTGCGAGCTGGAGAACCTGGGGGTCTATCTATCTCCTCTGATTTATGAATCGTGAGCTTTTATTTGGAAGGAGAACCAACTCGATTCGACGACATTGGAACTTCCGTGTTCAAAGCTAAGTAGTTTCCTACTTCGTACAGGTTCTCAGAAAACGACCATTTTCGGCGAAACATTGTGGCAGTAGTGCATCTCAGAATGAAAGAATTTTCATTCTTTTTGACGGTGTGCTTCAGTGGTGTAGCTAGGATTTTATTCAGGGAGGGGAAATAAGTAGTGAAACTGAATTTTGAATTTATGTACCTGAATTACTTCAGGATTTAATTTATTTTTATTTTATAATAAATTAATTGAATTTTGGACTAATGACTAATTTCTTTCAATTTGACTTAAATAATGCTTGGTATCGCGTCTATTTTCTTATGGAGTGATAGGAAAGTTGTATTTTTCCGTTCGGAATTATTCTTGGATATAAAAGTACTGAGGCAAAGTTTTCAAGAAATGAACGTACATTTAGCGTGGCTTAGTCGCTGCGCGTAGAACTTTATTGCGCTGTAATAAATGTGCGAAACACTTCTTTTGTGACGCCTTGGCTATAGAACTCTGTCGCCATTCTTTCCCGTGCGTCTGGCACAAACAATTAACGTCGTTATCCGCATTTTTGCCTAGTTCGGTCCACTTTACAGGCAAGCACACCGATACGGCGATTGTGGAAAGTTCCATTTAATCCAGAGCCCCGCAATTGTACAATTTAAATCCAACGCGTCCCGCCACTGTATCGTTCGTCATTTTGATCTACTATTTAATATTTCACCCGCGTGCACGTGGAAAACATGAGCCGCGCATTCACGTTCAGTCTCCGCCAAATACAATAGTGAAAACATCAAAAAATAAAATTCCACAAAATCGACCGCTATTTTGCTCGCAGCGAGGGACCTTTGCGCGATAAAACAACAAAGCACGATCCGAACAGAAGTAAATTCCTCTCTGTTCCGTCCTATAACGATGCATATTCACCCTCAGCTAAAGGAGCGTCTCAACCAGCGTGCGCAAACTCTCACCAACAGTACGAGAATTGAATTTCACAGAAATCGTCTGTTCGGATACTGGTCCTGAACTTTATGCAAAAAACAACACCCAAACAAAATTTTCTCGACTCCCTTGCATGTTTCAAAAAGATCCATTGAAGTGTTTCTTTGAAAAAATATCACCGAATTACAAGAGCCTGTCCCCTAAAGGGTTTATACCTAGTCAATTTTTTTTGCCATTTTGTCATTTTTCAAATTTTTCAAAATTGAACCCGTCATGCTATAGACTTCCGCGTATAGTTTCACAAAATGTTTGATTTTTTTATTTCAGAAGAACCGTTTCGTTGGAAAACTGTCAACCATGTCAGTGGAATTTTTTGCAGCGCTAAATTACTAGTCCTCTACAGTTTATAAATCTGCTTCGAAGATATTTCAAAAAAGATATTCGTATAACTTAAATATTCAATAAAAAGTCCTGAATGTTTCAAAGTGGTTCATTAACTAGTTTGCCTTTAATAAATTTTCATAGATACCTTTACTTTTCGGGCCATCATCCTGTTGCCCCCGCTTAAGAAACTGATAGACTGATGTAACAGAATTTTTGAAACTGCTGGGTAGCTGTTCGTGAATTAGTTACACAGGCAATCTTCATAAAAAGATCGAGGCACCTTACAATGGAATTCGTATAATACTGAACAGAATTGTAATAATGATTTTTAGACCTTGATTAGTTCATCGAATCCATAGATGAATTCCATTCAACGAGTTTTGAGGCCAAAATGTTCTTCTACTTGCTAACATGCTTTGCCACTAAATAAAACATTCCAACACTTGAAATTATGCGAGGAAGGAAATTAGCTTCACAACTCTCGCCGCGATCAGTGCTGTCAGCAGCCTGCCACCAAAGTCTATTACCCGAATACAATCGCTCCGCACGTTTCACGCCCGAGTCCCGGACGATATGAAAGATATGATCGACACGTGAAGTCGTTATAAGTTATCAGAGTCGCCAGCGCAGCGGTCACGAAACCGTTTAAACGCACTCTATCGCGGCGCGCCAGAAGTAAATTTCCCTCTGTTGCAGAAGGTTTTCGCGCTGTGAATTTCGATGCGATTTTAACAGAATTCGAGCCCCTCCGGGCTAGAGGGTTTGAATAGCATCCTATCGCTGCGTTGACAGTGCAGCATAGAAACTTTGTAACCGACATTGTTTTATCTTCCTTCGAATACCGGTAATTGAAAGTCAATTTCCACGGTAACGAGTCAGGCTGCGGCCAGGTCTCTCTCGCCCTCCTTTTTTTTTTTCATGCCACTGGCCTGTGTGCGAACTGTTTTCACCGTCGAAAAGAGCACACGGTTTTTTTCACCGTGCCTCCCTCTTTATCTCCATCGTCGAGTAACCGTTTTTGTAAAAGCCCCGGCGGGGCATCGCGATAACTGGAGAAATTATCCGGGCCCGTGCGAGCAAAGCTTTCCGAACGGCGTGTTTCAGATTCAACGCTGGATAAAGTGTCCATTCATTCTCGCGAAACCCGCTCCCGGAAAATACACACAGCCGCGGAGGGAGGAAAAGGAGAAAAAAAAAGAGAGAAGAGAAAACGGTGGAAACGTGGACGTGGAGCAGAGGAACGGAGATACACCCAGCCGCGATCGTCGAATGGCGATCCGTAGTTCCTTATCGTTGGGGGAGGGAGTGCGTTTCCTTTCGATATCTCGGCCGGAGGATCTAGCTACTTCACGCCAACGGTGCCAAGGGAACGACGGCGAAACTACGACGGATCCGTAGCGCGTTTCCTGATTTCTATCGCCGTGCGCAATTTACGAGACAGAAGGGGATGGTGGGGAAGGGTGAGCGGGTAATTTCTATGGGCGCGCACCTTTCGGACGTCTGCGCGTAAACGTCGGATAATCGGGACCCTTTCGGTAGCCATCCGCGCTGAATGTTCTTTCGGGACGCCTCGGCGGAGTATTCCACGGGTAGATCCGTGTTTGTGATAGATTGGAAGCGCAAGGTGAACGGTCGATCGAAGGGGAGGAAGTTCTTGGGCACAGCTGAGTCAATTACTGTTTATTGAAAGCGGAATGGCAGATTGTGAGGATGATGGGGGTTGGAGATTTGTAGGTTGGTGATTGGACATAGAGGAGAGGGTAGGGGTAGGTGCGTCGATGGGGAAATGGTTTGAAATTATTACAAATGATGATCTTAAAGGGATCACTTGAAGGGTAAGGGAGGAATGTCCATTTTCGTGGTTTTGGGATTTATAACATATTTTGAATACTGGTTAAAAACAGTCCCCACGCTTTGAAAAGCATAAGCTTCTTTCGTCAACATGAAACAAAGAATTAGTAAGTGAAGGAAATGCCAATATTATGCGATGTTTTTTTATCGAACCATCTAGATATAATGGCTGTTGGTTGAGTAAGCTCCTCACTATTAAAAAAAAACGTGACAGTAATAGAAAAAAGGAAAAGTTAGAGATTACCAATAGAGCATACACAAAACTCTGGCCACAACAAAGGCCTTATGGATTTAAAAAAAAATTGCGATCCTAAGGCTCAGCTATTGTATGACACGCTGTCTCATGCATAACAAGTAACTGAGAAATAAAATATCTGACAATTCTTCAAATGTGAGGCTTTCCGTGTTTTAATAATAATAGAAGTGGAAGTTTCTTATTTTCTTTCAGTATGCTGCCCTGTTCAAAATTGATACAAATATTAAAATAATGTGAAACAATTATTATTTTATTGCTTATTTTTTCTGACGCCTAATTAGACTATAATCTTCATTTTATGAAGCTTGTTTCTCTACTGGTGGACTAAATTATTAAAAATTAATTTTCTAAAGCCATTTTGTAACATTTCCTGTATTTTCCTCTTACTCTTTATTTGGCTTGCTAGTATCACGAATTTCTTAATGGCAAAGTAACTATCACTATTTTGCAATGTAGCGAACAGCGTGCTTAAAGCTGGTAATTGATTTAATTTTCAGGCTTGATAACACGAGGTATATAGTAGATTTTCAATATGAGCTGTTTATGGAAAGAAATAGGATTTGGTATAATAAATTTCGTCAAACTTTTCAAACATATTAATTGAAGAATTGTTAGTACTTCTATAAATATCGATACGCAACTGGTAAAGCGGAAATAGAATGCTAACGAAGAGGTTAAACTCACGAGATACCGTGCAATGAATGGGTAGTTGAACCGTGTACTCGATATAAAACGTCTATACCTTTTTCTCGATTTACTTTCACGCTTAACTGCTCATAGCATAAGCGCCCCCTTTGAAATATAATCGGCAAACACGTATTCGTTTTGCGATTAGAAGAAAGATATTCCTCAGTGGAGGCTTTATACGTCCTGTAACGTGCCATTGGACGTGCGGTTAATGAGTATGTAAATTCCCGGCGGCAATGCTTTAAGTGAAATACGCGGTATCGTCCCGCTGGAAAATCTACAGCGTCTAGATGATAATGTCTGCAATTCTTGAAGGTTTAAAGAAGCAGACGCAAGAATGTTTATTGAAACACCATGACCACATTTGGCGAATATTTCCGCGGAATAGGGAGATGCACGTAGGAATGTAACTACAGTCGAGTAACGTGCAAAAATAATTCCTGCTTGCCACGGTAGAAGTCGTGGAAGTGCATCTGCTAGCTGAGAAGCTTCTGTAACTTCTGACGTAGAAGCAAGTGTCGCGGATGGAACTTTCACAACGTCCAATGGCAATTGTATACGTGCACGCGTGTAAAGGGCGAGTCACCCAGCATTCAAATCTAAAGTGTTTTGATGAAAAGTGTCAGATAAGGCTCGTCCATCTTTGTAAGAGGCTTACGCCGAACCTTAGTAGTCTGTAAAGTCATGGAAATAATCCTATCGCGGTGTGTCTTTGACCCTCCGAACGGAATCGTGGTATTCTTTTCTTCCAGGTTTACAGTTCTAATCAGTATCTGATAAATATGTTTTTAACGAAGTTAATACGCGAATGTGTAATTCTTACGTTTCGCGAAGAGTCATGAATTTATCGGACGGTGTTTGAATCTTCCAATAACTGCACTGTTTAAAAATTTGCATACTGTAAAAATGAAAGTATAATATCTCGCGTGAGAGAATTATTAAAGTGACGATATGCAATCAGTTTCACAGTATTATTCATGTGCCTCGTGAGAGTGTAGTTATTTAATATCTTATAGGGGGAGGACAGGGTGTGGTAGGCATTGATTTTGATGAACCTTGGCACGATTGATCTATGCCGGAAATATGTAAATAGGTTTGTCGGGCTGTCTTTTGAAGATTTCCCCAGGTTAAAAGAAAATAAAAAGACTAAAATGTTAATTATATTTATAAATTACTATTTTTTAACGTGGGGAAATCTTCAAAAGTCACCCCAACGCCTCCAGAGTCCAAGCCTTCACTAAAATTCCACAGCCACCATGAAATGCTTAATAATTTATTAGTATTTTAAAGAAACATAAAAACATAATAATCCAAAAAGTACATTCCCCGTTTCTCGATACTATTCTGCTCTCCTAGATGCTAACTCGAGCACTAAATAAAAAATGTAATGTTTCAAAAATAGAGTAAAGTAACAAATAACCAACAACCAATAGCAACAATGAAATCAATAATAACTTGCACAGCAATGGCGTAAATTGGCCACTGTACGAAAACAATGACAACAATACTACGATTGATAGATACATGGAACGAATGCATAGTATGCCTCCAGCACTTTCATTCATCGTGAACAGAGAAGGGAATTAACCCAGCAATATTTCGCCAAGTACCCACGTCAGGTTCTAGTGTCAGGTGGGTGGGCGTACACCCAGTATATACGCACTGGTTTATGCCACGGAGAATGTGCATCTTTGAACGACTTTATCGGTTCGGCGCCGCAGTAGCTGACGCCATAGTGCCGCCGCGGAATGTCTAGAAAGAGCGAGAGAGGCAAACCCTTGATACTACCTCGAAACACTCGTTAATCTCGCTGATCCAGAGGCAGGGGCGAGGAACTAGGAAGGAGAACTGTAACCTCTCGCAAGAAACCCTCTCGAAGACCCTCGTCCCTTTCACTAAGAAAAGCAAATAGGTACACTCGTACGAACGAAAGACGTGATCCGATCGTTTCCCTTGATCTAACAATGCCTCTGAGAGCGCATATGTGACACGCATTCAGAGGCTTTATGAAATTTTAATGGGCTACAACCTTTATCATTACGACGTCCACAATCCGCACATGCCATTAGTCGGGAGGAGTGTAATGTCTCAATGGAGTGCCCCGCGGGTTTCGATTTCTGTGATAGTTGAGGGCTAATGGGGAACAGTTTCTCTACTTATTCGGGGAATTAGAAGCAGGCGGATTTGGAGATTTGGCACCCCTAGGCTAACAAGTGTCTGCCGCCCTTTCCGCGAAATATCGTCGACTAGGTATTTCAATTTAAAGAGTCGAGGCAATTTCAAAATTAATTCAATATGGCAACTCAAAAATTAGTTATTCTTAAATTGCTATTTGAGAAAAAGCGATTTGTATTTAAAAGTGTCGCATGCCTTTGTGTTTAAACCTTTTCCATTTTGTTTCGTCTAAAATTCGTCGCTGCCCAAAATTTGCCGTCCTAGGCTGCAGCCTACTTAAATGGACCACTGTGTGGATCTAAATTATCGTTTACGGAAAGATGATACTGTGAGTATATTTACGCAAAGGTTTCTTTTCCAAATGCATTCAAATTTCATCAGCAATCGGTCATTTTCGTCACCATTTCACCCAAGGGACCAGCTTCCCTTCGTTTCCTGCCAGAATCTTCCGTAGTTATTAAAAATTCTCTCTTATGCCTCACTAACAACACATCAATTTCTAAAAAATAATGCACAAATCTCATTAAACTCTGATTCGTTTACTCTGAAGGCGCCACTTTCATTAAAACACACCGACCGAAAATAACAGTGGGATCTTGGAAACCCTTCGACTAGCTGTGCCACGGCATTGTGTTCGTAATTCGATCGACCTTCCACATTGATATTATGCGCCTGGAAAACCTATTTACCAGCACCGAGACCACCAGCTTGCGGCTGTGTTTACAGTCCAAGGAGATTGTGTGTCCCCTATGTCTACCTCTTCTAAGGAAACGCGAAAGTTTGCACAGTTCGTTCGAGCGAAAGGGTGGAGGATGGACGTGGCTGCTTGGCCGCCTACAATAGGCGCCTAACAATGAGTTTACCGGCGGCAGACGAGAGACAATTTCGAGTAAACTTACAGAACGATGGGATTCGTTATCCCAGTTATGAACCGCCGCCGTTGCTGCTCCTTACGTACATAGAGGCGACAGGAGGAGGCATTGATCTGCAAAACCGTAAGAGACGGCAATAGCGTAATGGGCTGATGATTTAAGATCGCAATTAGGTAAAGTGGAGGGTTTCGTGGAAGTTGAGCGTTCCCCGGGCAAGTGTCCCGGTGTTTTCGCGAAGGCACTAATTATCCTCGCCTGGGACGGCTTTTCCTTTTTACCGCGCGACGACTGGTCGATTTTTCTAACGAGCTTCTGTACCTTCGCGAAAACGACAGCTCGCCGGGCTTAGCTGAAGACGCGTATCTCACTGTGAGCCGCGAGGCTGAGCAAAGGCATTCTACCCTTTCCTGGTCTAAGTAGAGGGCGCGTTTGCTGCGTTACCCTTTACCGTGAAGAGGGAGGAGGATAAAAAGGTACGTTTGTGGGTTTGGGAAGTGGGACTGTTGGAGATAGGTTTAGATAGGTTCCTTTAAAATAATTCTACGAAATATTTGATCAGGTTTTGGGGTATGATAATTCAGTTAGTCTTAAGTGTTTTAGATCGTATTCTCTTTGGAGCAGAGACCTTGCACTAACTAGTGTTCCAGCAACCATTACTTTCCTTAAGCCTCGAGCAATGAAGATACATCCCTTCAGTTTTTGATCCCCGGTTGACGCGCACTTTACGAAGGAAGCGTGGGGAAGGGATGTGTGTACGAGGACGAACTGAAACTGAGTAAGGGGGAAAAAATCTGAAGGGGAAATGATGCGAATGAGGGAAAGAGAGGGACAGGAGGAGGGAGGGGGAGGATGGCAGGGAAGTTGAAATAAGGCCGAATGGAGAAAGAGAGGGTCGTTTGAAGCGGTTTTTTCCGGGTGTACGTTGGTACAGAGCAACACGTCGCTCGTTGTGTGCTGGGAATACCGACCCTTACACGATTAATCACTGCCATCCACGTAGCCCTGCTCCCTGCGCAGAAAGAAACGAGAAAAGCTCGCGAGAAGAGAGAAAGAGGAAAGGAAAGGGGAAACGGGTGGACTATATATATTTCGACTCGTATACCACTGACACTTTGGACAGGAGATGCTTTATTGCCAAGCGAGTGCGGTTCAGTCGCATTTTCGTACTGGACTAGCTGGATAAAGCGCGAGCGTTTACCGGTCCACTGAGAAACACGAGCTGGGGTTAGTGAAAGACGTGAAACGATCAAGGAAGCCAGGGATACCTGAATATTTCTAGTATCAAGTGTTCCCATCTCTATTCCTCGTTCAAAAATCAAATTTATAGGAACACTGTCCCCTAGCCTCTTTTCGAAGAATCTTTTTCCTCTAAAAATTAGGGTTGTAATATATAGATACTATAACAGCAGTACGATGTTGTTTTCTCACATCGGTATCTCTTCATTCTTGTGATTTGTTTAGCAATTTGCAAATATCACATTTCTCACAGTCCAATCTTTATTAATTTCTATAATAATAATTATTGTTATTATTATTATCTACTATTAATTATGTAGATATAACAAATAAATTTATATCTTTTAGGTTACAAATACGTTAAACCTGGTAAAAGGAAAAAGATATTAGAAGTCAACTTTGGCATAAAATATTTTCAAACATTTTATAATATTTTATAATTTTCTCCTTTTGTTAACACTTTAATTTTAAAATCAACAGCTAGTGGCGCTCTCTGTGCTGAGCTTTGCGTCAGGTTCCCCATCGACAGCTATAATTTTTAGTTACTATCATAAGGAAGGATGGCAATATTAAACGTGTCTGCTATATTTGACGTGCTCGAGCTAGACGTGGCGCTCGTTCCCTTTTACCAGATGGCACTTCGAATGATCAAAAGCTCGATCGACTATTTGTCAAGATTCTGCAGTACCTATAAATTTCCTTCCACTGTTACATTTGCCTCGTTTTGAAAAATATAGCGGCAATGCTCCGCACGGAATCTTCGTTGTCGAGAGAGGGAAATGAAGTCTCCCCTTTGACGTAGCGTAACGATGAGGAACAAGGGAGGCTTTAAAAGCTTGCCGAAACAATTTTCGGGATGAGGCTGACGACGATAAATCGTAAGCACGGTACAGAGGAACACCGTAAAAAGAAAACAGTCCCCCGCGCATTTGTTATTCCGGCGTCGTGTGCCAGGTATATCTATAAAACTCGGTACGTCGAAGGAGCCACGTCACTTTCAAAAGTGTTGTCGCATTTTCCGTGGCTCCCGACGTTAGAAAGTACATAAATTCGCGACTGCTCAACGCATGTTTAATACTTGCGCCGGCGTTTCGATGTGACGGCAACAGCTTGGGCGAATATAGTTTTTTATATTACGTGCATGACAAAGATTGTAACGACGTCGACGAATTAAGTACACGCCGTGAGTTTTCCTTTGTTTAACTTAAATTAGAGTTCGTTGCTACTCTTGGTCCTTTAACTATGCTAGACCTGGCAGTGTTTGAATTTTTATAAGTCGTAGCTCAAAGTCTTTAATTAAATCGTTATTATAAATCTTATTGTTAAAAGATAAAGGTTACTTTATCTCCGAAATGTCTTTGGTTACATTACAATTAATTCTTTTTCCGTCTTCTATTTTCTTTCGTTGTACAGTAAATTCTCGTTATAAGCTCATTTCGACTTTGCGTTGTATGCTCGGTTGCTATCCCCACCATTTCTTGGAATCCTTCAGTCGAGGTAAGACCGAAACTGTACTCTTCCGCTCAATCGCATAACTCTCTTATTGGCAACTCGGAATAGTCGACGATATACGTTGTAAGCTCGCCGCCAGCTTCGAGCGTGGAGCCTATTACGAGAATTTTTTATAGTGTGACAACTAAATATAGAAGAAAATATATCTAAACAAACATGTATCTACATGTAATTCCTGTTGAGAAAATTTCACTCGTATGGATCGCTAAAATCAGCTAGAACATAGAATTGCGGGAAAATACTCGTTTCACAGGAATGTACGCACGCGCGCAGATGCGATTCCTCCAGAAATGTTTCCACTGGTACTGATTTCGCGAACCACGGTAAAACATACGAATATTCTGTAATACATGCGCGCTGGAATTAACTACCATGTTACGGTAACTATCGCTTGAAGCTCCCGAATAAAAAAGGGAGTTCGCGATATTGGATAGTTAGAATGCGGAGTTAACAACGAGATACATTTTAACGACCCCACTCCCGCGGCAGAAGGAATCCCACAACGAAAAACTGTGCAAAACAAGGAACGAACATCCGCGTAATGATATTCTCGATAATATTCAGCAAACAAACATTGCGCACCATTGTCTTCCCATAATAAGCATACTCGTGGGAGCAAAAACCTCGTTGAAAACCCTGTTACGGATTCGAAGTGCGCAGGAAAGAATGTTACTGAAGAACAGCATGTGGTGAGAAAGTTATTCGTTCATCTTGAGTAATAAATACAAATTTCTTTTAAAAAGAATATGAAATAATACGAGAGGAATCACAAGTATACTCTAGGAAGTTACATCCGTACGCTCCTATCCTTTATAATTTTTTGTAAATGAATGATCTATTTAATTTGAAATTATCTGCTCAAATTTTTCTTGATTTTAATGGACGCTATATGCTTCCGAATTCCCGACACTTTCCGTCTAAAATTCAGCGTATCACTTCTATTCAGCCTTCCACATTGCAATTTATAATAAAGTATATACGAGAGGAGTTTCTTCTCTTCGCCGCAGACGACGAAAATAAATATGAGAAATACGGAGAGCGAGAGGACGGGTACAAAGAGAGAAACCGGACAGCTGCTGAAGTGCGTAACGGTGCGTCGTTCAATATTTCTGGCGAGACGATCCTCCGCGGCTTTTTACATATCGCCCTCTTTTTGCCGGGGGTCGGTAGCCGACTCTCGATATTCCTCGACGGGTCGTGGGGCCAGCGCATAAGTTACGCTTTCGAGCGCGTTACGCGACGTAGGTAACGCGTAACATTTCTCTTCAGGCTCGCGGCGACCAACGCCAGACACGAGCTTCCCCCGCGTCCGCCGCTGTAAAGCGCCCGGCCATTGTAGCATTCGTAATAACATAAAGTATAGCTGCATTCGCGGCGAGAAGAAGCGCGGCGAAAAGAAGAAATAAGTAGCGTACGATAATTCAGACGTCTTTGTTTCCTATCTTCATGAAAGCACCGCCGCTGACCCGTGTCCTCGACCGACGAAGAAACCCCCCTCCGCTCCCGTCCTTTCGGTCGGTCTGCCCTATTAAAGCGGGAGCTCGCGAATTTCAGCGGCGCTAGGGTGGACACCGGACCACCCCAGAATCGCCGTGAACGAGGACGGAGGGCAGTTTTATATATTCGAGACGAGACGAAGATGCGAATAAACGACATAGCGGTAACGAATGATGTCTTCGTAATATTTCAACGAGACCTCGCTGCCTTTTGCTCGCTCCGCCCCCCTGCTCCCCCCGCCCTACCCCCCTTGCCCACCACTTTTTTCCTCTTAGCGTTTCCGGGGTCGAGATTCACGAGACACGAAAAAAGAGGAGGAGGGACGGGGAAATAAAGAAAGGCGACAAAGGCTGAGCGAAAGAACGGGCCAGGGAAAGATACCTTGGGATCGCGGATGTGCCCTCGTAAAGGCAGCCCGGCCGGCTCACCTTCTCGCGATATTCGTAATGGATGCGCGCGTATTTAAGCGGGCAATTGTTCGGCGGAATTTTGAGGGCCTGGGGAAGGAAGAGGACGCGTGCTTGGAAGTGTGGCTGATGGAAGGAAGATTAAAGTGAGCTGGTTGAATTGATGGGGTTGTGGTGGATTTGAAGGAAAAGGCACAGGCGGCAGACGGTCTGAGGGGTCCATTTTCGGGGGAATGAGGAGGTTATTTAGTAAAAACGGGGTAGCTCATAATTGGTTTTTAAAGATGGGTCGGGGATTCTGGACAAGGCGGAGGCGTCAAGTGCTCATTCGCCACCCGTTAAGCGGAAATCCTGTTTTTGAGCTGAAAACATAGTAAAAGGTGGGATTGTTTTAAAAACTAACGATTCGATTTATCTGAAATTTAGATCATGTTTGTATACATCTTTAAAAAAGTTGCATTTTTTTATTAATTTTTACTGAAGAATGTAGGAAAATTCAATTTGATGGACCAGAATAAGAATCAAATTATTGAGGAGAAAGGTGAGTTTTCAAATGAAACCTTAATATTTACTATAAAGATTCCCTAATTTTCTTATGTAACAAAAAATACATAATTCATCGGTATTCCAGTTCATCAAATTACAGCATCATCCATTGAAAAAATCATGCATCACTCCTATATTTATAATTAAAAATGAATAAAAAAAATTGCAACTTTTTCAAAGACAAAAACAAATTTGATCCAAATTTCAAATGAATCGAATCGCTAGATTTTTAAAAAAATCCCAAATTTTGGTATATTTTTAGACCGAAAAATATGATTCCCCACGCGCCACTGGAGAAGGGGAGACAGGATTTGCCTTCGTCATTGAAAATTCTTTTATGATACAGCGAAGCCTCCATAATGCGAATTATTGGCGGGGTGCGAATAATCGAATATTTAGGGTAAAGAAATGCCTATTATGCTTATAATGCATTGTAATATAAAGAATTATGTGGAAATTTAACGATTTCCCACGACACAGAAACTTATTGTATATTTCTTTTCAAAGCTACCATTTTCCTAACCCTCTTTTCCACGCTTTGCCGTATCTCGAAACTGTTCTTCGATTGGATAATCCTTTAGAATGTGTACTAATATTATTTTTAAAAGTACAATGCTTCTCTTTGCTATTATTTCCAGTTATACGGTGCTCATTCGTTCTCCGAGCTGACTCTTTCATCATTATTTTCCAAACGAATTATTATTTCACGTTTCGTTTCCACTTCTGAAATAATACATTTCGGGGCAGCGCTTCAGGCTATTCCATTACTTGATAATATCGTTTGGTTGAACGGTGTTTCCACTTTACAGCCGAGGTTCTTCAGACTCATTCTTATTGTTAAATGTACATTCAAACGAGCGACCATGAGTTCGAGCATTTCCTTCTAAAAGCGAATCCTGTGTTTTACAAACGAGAATGCGAAAATCCCCAGTTAATGTTCAAGTACAACTCTCATTCATTTAGTTTCTTCCTGCGACGTCCGCGAATATAAAAAATTCTCGTCTGTAAGTTCTTAACAACCTGCGTACCAAATATTTCAAGACAAATCGTCTGACCAGTAAGCCACTATTTCTACTTAGCGCGTGTAAGTTTTATTATAGGTACTATCAGAGTTCACCAACTCAAGAAAACAACGTAGGTACCTACTGAAAATAGTTGGCGCAAACTAGATATTTTTCAACCTACTATCTTCCAGGTACGCACCCACAACAATTCCTCCCAGACCCTCGCACCCCCAGAAGCTCACGTCTATAAACTACATCCACTCTGTATACTCCCCGCCAGGCAAAACTCATCATCACAAGTTAATTGCCCATAGGGGTTCACTTTCCATCGAAAGATTACCCGCATGACCAGTGTTACGCGTCGCCCATTGGCGGAGCATCGAAGAAAACCGGTGGAACGAACTCGAAACGCGGCATCGCGACTATCATGCACAGTTAGTTTATTCGCCTATAAATTTCACGGGCCGTAAATCGCGTATAAACGTAATCGTTGAACAGACGAGATACGGGGTCGTGAAGCCCGTTACTCATCTCGCCTCTTAGATTTCCTAACTGTCGCCGGCGACGTCCACCCCGCAGCTTCCGCGTGGCTCGCGGAACCGTGTTGTCGATGCACCCCCGAGCGGGAACCGAGGGGTGAGAGAGGGGTCAGCATATGTTGTGCCACGCAGATCGACACCCCGGCGCCTACGAGCAGGTCGCGAGCGTTGCGAGAGACGGACAAGGGTGAGCGAGCCGCGCGCACCAGATACCGCGGCGTACGTACACAATGTGTTTGCGGTCTGCCGCGTATGGGGTTGAGCAGGTCTGGCCGTCAGGGACGTGCAGACGCCAGGAAATATAAGGTCGTGGCGGGGGAGGAAGAGGCCGAGGCCCCCGACAATGGCCCTAATGCGACCGAATGATGATACGTAACAAACCTTATTCAACAAAAAGTTTCGGTCGGCAAATTGAATCCGGAGGGCTCGGACTCTCTCTCCCACCCCCTCTCCCTAACTCTCTCTCTCTCTCACTCTCTCCCTCGTTACTCTCGCGTGCCTGGTCTCACCGTCGAAAGGAGGTGTGGAATAAGATCGCGACGCGGCCCCGTTGATCGTGTGCGTGCAGCGGGGGCGAGAGTGGCGATAGCCGAGAGAAACGAGCGCGCGCGCGGGAAAGAGAGGGAGCGAGAGCGAGACGGCGCCGGGGGTGAGAAAGAGTGGCACGATCTTTCGAATGGTTCGGGCGAAGATCGGTGGTGGGGCTTGCGAGGGCGGTCTGCGCACGCGCGGCTCGCGGCGGAACTGCTTCGCGCGGCGACGCTCAGTCTCGTCTGTCGCAATCCAGTGCAGATATACGTGCAATTATCCTGTCAACAGTGCTTAAAATCTCTTCTGGTGCTCGTGTCGGTTGCTCCGCGTACGGTGATCGATAACGTTCGCCGTTCGAACGATACGGGATCGATGGTATTCCTCACCAGCGCCTATCCGTAGACCGCCTAGCCCCGCTGAAGAATCGCGTGCCTTTTGCGCGGCCACGTGAAGGGAAAAATTTTCAAACGTCCTCTCCGCTCCCGTGGCTCGCACGGCGATTCGAATCGCCGCCGTCGTCGGCAGCCAGCCAGCTCCCGGTCCGCCAGTTTCGTGGTCGCGATCAGTCGGGTACTGTGCGCCGTCCGGGGCGAGAGTTTCACGTTACGCTCGGAGTCTGACGGTGCGGCCTGACACTCCAATCGGCCAGCAAAGGGATGATGTGTTGACCAGCGGCCGCGTGTACGATGACTGTCCCGTGAAGTTGAATGCGAACCAGTTCCTCAGTACTCCGATGTGTCATCGACGCTTTCGACGTTACTTTCGCCATTAGCCTGGAGACACGGTACCGCGAGTGGTGTGTGACAGTGCGCCGACCAAAGACCTGTGGACAAACGACGAACAAGCAACGTTCACCTGCCGGCTCGAGATGACTCGCCACCTGTGGCTAAGAGCAGCGTTCGCATTCCTCGTGATATCAGGTAAGCTGGTCGCGAGACGTCGACGTTGCCTCCAACCGTCACGGCGGTTCGGGAAGCTGAAGGGAAGCGGAGCGCGTGGGCTCATGGCGCGTGTTGACGCCGTGGGACGCTGGTAATCGCTAGTAATGTGACCGAACGACGGAATCCGCCGGACCCCCCTCGCATGTCGGATGAAACATCGCCGGCGAACACGACGCGCCGTTACCCCCGTTGCGTTCTTCTACCCGCGTAGCCCGGCATCTCGCCAACAAGTCGCGACGCGCTCCGCTTCCCCGGCGCGGACTCGGTCAGCTGGTGGCCCGAAAGAAGCGTGCAGCGACGAGTGACGCGAGAATAAAGTGGCGGAAAAGTGTGTCTCGCGTCGAGTCCCCCGCTGTTTGCTTGTGCTGTCGCGCGGATCCCTCTTTCATCGTTACGCCTCAAGCGTGAAAACGGAGACAAAAGGAATGCTAAGCAAAGAAATATCTTCTTCTCCCCCTGAAACCGAGCGTGCAAGAGAGTTACCGAGAAGAATGTTAAAAACCGACTGTTTTGTGCCTCCGTTGTTATCGCGAGAGCATCACTCTAACTTGGGGAATCAGGCAAATGGGTTGGTTATGCGCGTACATTTCAGCGGAGGGAACGTGGGCTTGCTAACGAAATTTTAGAACGCGGCTCGCTTGCTTGTCAGGGTAGAGAATCCTCCTGCCAACCCCGCCTTCGCCGTACATGCTCGTGCTACTTAAAGTGCACTCATTTGTCCACGAACTTCGTAACGCGGTAGTAGCACACGACAATAACAGTCTATCCTATTCCGTCAACGTGCCCCGTCCAGAGCATCGGAACGTACACCACTGCGTATCAAGTGATACACGTTAGACCTACCCTCTGGCACATCTAAATTGCAATTCACCTGGTGGCGCAGAATCGTTTGACGGTCCTGCTGGAGGGATTCGAGTAATAATCACGAAATTGACAAAGGAAATTGATGCGTACATCCAGGGTTCGTGCAGTGAGAGTTCTTCGGTGATGCAAATCGATTTCATTCCCTCTTGGAGCGATCTACGCGTAACGGGCGCTCTTTGTCCTGGCCCGATATCGGAGCCTGCCGCCTTCCCTCTCACAAAAGCGAAATATCCCGGCCGGGCAGACGGATTCTAACTAGCTTCTCGGTAATTAAGAAGCTATTGCGTCGCACTTATCGCGTCCTCTCTATCGGCGATCGTTGGACGAACGATATTCCTCCCTCTGCCCGTTCGCTCCCTCTCTGTGTGCCGGGGTGTTGGCTCGTTTGCCTTTGGGCGGAAATTTAAATCGCCGGGAAGAACGGGCGTCCCTTGACGGCCGGATTCCCTTTTCCCGCGCCCCCGATATCCCGGCTTGATTACACTCACGAAACTCCGTTGTCACTCCTAGGCAAACTCATTTGATTCCGGGTCTGCTTTTTCGACGACTTCTCCGTGTGCCCTGACTAGGGCTGGGTGCAGGCTGGCGCACAGACGACGGGCGGCAAGCTTGGCCGAGCTTTTCACGGTACGCGGATACTCCAAGCCGGGGGGATTCCGCGCTCAGGCTTGTACATTGTTAAGACCGGATACTTGACTAAGCTACAGGAGAGTCACTTTTGACTACGTCGGTCGAGTGTAATCTCCGCGGTTGACTTGTGCGCGGAGCGAGAGGAACGATTTACGGCGCATTAACGGGTCTTGGGTTTCTACGCTCGCAAACTTTGCAGAGAGACTTAACCGGGGCATACGTGTGCCGTACTGTAGGGACTCTCTTCACCGCCGAGGCTGCTCAGAGCTACTCCGACGCGTGCATCCGCGGCGAAACTTCTATCAGGATCAATAATAATCGGGGGATCCAGTGGGTTAGCTGGGGAGGATGCGACCCGTGTCCGCGTAGGAGCATCGAGCCATTGTCATTCTTATCGAACTGGACATCGGCAACTGTATCGCCCTGGCCGGGGTTCATCCCTGCTCCCAGCAACTCGGCCATAATTAGTAGTAAGCCGACGTGTACAGTGGCAACTTTACTGCTGATGTGTAGATTTAGAGTAGCTAGGTACTGCTGCCATTGGGATCGGTTATATTTGAAGCGTGGTCTATGCTGAGCAAGCACTCATATTGGTAATCGGGCCATTTCGGATGGACAGGCCCGGCGAAATAGACGCGGGGACTTCAGCGGTTGGTTATTCTTCACTCGAGAAAATTTCTTTTAAGTGAAGTGATTGAGGTGCTAGTGAACACAATCTTGATGTCAGTATACTTGAATTCAAGTAACTTGACTAATGTGAACGGGGCTTTAGGTCTGTGAAGCGTTTCAATATTTGCAAAACCCACTTTTCATTGGAAGACAAGTAATAATTGATTAATTGATGACAAATCTAGAAGTACCTCGAAACAGTAATTTTCTAAAAATTCTAGGTACAGTAGTCCAAGCTTAACGATGCTCCTTGAATTCTAGAAAAGCGAGCACTTGCGAAATTACCACATGAAAAGAATAGAAAATCCTGAATAGCTAATTTTAATTTTTAACCCTTAAAGACTGCGGACAAAACCATCGATCGTTCTTCTTAATTTCATTGTAATTAGTACAACGGTCGTTACTCTGAAGCAGTAAGCGCGAAGCTGCTGTCACGATCAGTGATAATCGAGATATTACGTTTGGGTGGGTGAAGAAACGTTACCAGCGAGGTAACTCACCGTGATAAATCACGAGCATGTTTTTGTTACGAGAACTTTGAGTATAATTAGAGGTAGCCCTGTCTTTGCGCGCATTACTCCGGTCGTGCGCCCCCTCCCCCCTCCCCCCTCCACTTGCGTATTTTTCTTTGTCGAGGCATTGTTTACGCATAAAAAGCGCGCAAAAAATTGGACGAGCTCCTTTGATGCTCTTAATTTATTCTCTGTCATTGTTCCCGACGACCGTATCTTCGAGGGTTGTTTATTTCTCGCGGGCAAGTAATTTACTCCGCTAATTAACGTACCGTCGATCATGCACTCTTTACCGAGCTCCTTAGAGCCTCCATACGGGTTCCATTTACTGCGAATAAATGTAAACGACGTCGAGTAATAGCGCTTTCCCTTCATTCTCGCGAATATAAAGCTGTACAAAGGGGCAATACGTCCAGGCTCCTCGCGTCATTAATAATCCGTCCATTTCCCTAGCAGTTAGAAACTCTTGGAATGCCATTAATTTTTTTGAAACGTCCATGCCCCGACCGACTACTACACGGCGCAATAATATGCGCGAGAGCTTCGAGCTTATTTGCAGACGAGAAAAGGAAGAAGCTCGGGAAATGTTTCATCGCGAAAGTTGGAAATAGTTTGCTCGTTAAGTACATCGGATGTACCCGGTTGTTTTGCTCCGTTCGACAGAGACGCGAACGATATACAAATCATTCCCCTAATCGATTTTCCGTTGCATTTAATACCCGCGGAACATTCCCGGGAATTCACTCGGCGCTCTAGGGGAATATACATATTATACTTTGTCCAGGTGCAAGGTTGATTAGAAAATATAATTCACGGCGCGATACGAAATGACGCGGCGCGATGGGGATCGATAGCGGAGCTGAGGAACAAGGCAAATACGCATGGCTGAGGATAGGATAGACGCGTAAAATAAAGCATGTTAACGCGGCAGCCGGGTGAGCTGTAACGAGGGAAGATTAGTCGAGACTGGTGGAAACGAATCCTGCCATCGCGCGGAGGGTAGCCGGAGTGGCTCCGAGTGAGAGCGGTATCGTGCCCTGTCAATCTTTGATCGTAAAAGTACAAGTTATCTTGTTAAGCCCGAGAGAATATTCCCGTCCAATAACTAGAAAACTCCTCTTTGAAAGTTGGCGGAATGGAGGGCCGGATTCCGCTGAAGATTAAGGGCAGCCTTTTTTCTAAGGGTAAACGTTCGCTGCAGCCCCGGCGACCAAACGAGTTGAAACGAATGCCTCCGTCGTGTGTACGAGCATTCGAAAGGATAGAAGGGGGCCTGGAGGACGAAGAAAGCAAACGTAGAGGCTGAAAGAGAAGCCGCTGGAGGTGGAGGGGCCTCCGCCCAGTGTCTTTCGAGTAGACGGCGTGACTGTCGACCGGAACCTCGGGGGGCTGTAATTTCATCTCGCATTAGCTAGGGAAAGTCCCCGCGGGATACGATGAATGCGTCTCACGGTTCGCGGACTTCTACGGGGCAACGGAAAAGGGGTGGGGGGAGGAAAAAAAAAAACAGGCGGACTTTGAATGAACTCGCGGCTTTCTCGGATTTCCATTGCGGCGTAAATGCGCGTCTCCGCGGTCTGCATAGCGACCATCGCCTCGGCGACGGCGACCACCGCGACGGCGATGCAACGAAAAGGAGACGTCGCACGTAAGCGAGCTCTCGCGCGCCTCCGGCCGCCAGACTTTTGTCAATTTTCGCCGTTATTCCCGCGGGGACGGACTCCCGCGATAAAGGACGTGCGCTTCGAGGAGAGACACGGATTTTGGTTGGAGAATGGACGAAGGGTGGCGGGAGTGGATACATAGAACTGTACTGCAATGAGCCTTCGGGGACCCGTGCCAGGTAAACGTCTTGGATCTGTCGAACCTCCTCTCGGATGAGACACTCGCAGCTAACGATCGAATCTTTGCACGGGTATAGGGCGATTCAGGGCCGTTGCTCGAGCAATTAGATGGGCGAGGAATCCTGGCTGTGAATTACGCCGTTCTATGTAGAACGTGCCCCTCCCCCCTCCCCTTGGATCGCGTAATTGGTCGGTTAACATGCAAGTAAATGGACAGGTCTTTTTATGGGCCAATTTCGTTGGAAATCTGTTAGATTTTGTATGCGAAGGGCTTTCTTCCTTTTTGCAGAGGTGGGAAAAATAATTTTCACGCTGCCTTGTTGCCGTCATTCTAAACGTGTTATTGTTCTTTTTTATCGTGATGGGTATGTTCGTGATAACGTGGGAATTATTTGAGATTTTTGGTAGATTTTAGTTTTTGGATATGGGATCTTGTATTTTGCTTAATGAAGAATTCATTTTTATTGCGCATATGTTATTCTGGTTTGTTGCATACCTCGTGTAAGATTTTGTGACTTTTGGAAGTTTAAAGGAGAAGCTAGTACGGTTTATAAAACATTAACGTCAAGGTGACGTTTCAGAAAAATAAATCATAATTTATCTCGTGTATATTGAGGAATATATTTCAAAATGAATATTTTCCGTGTTATATTAGCTTGAAAACCTCGAATTGAGATTAAGTAGACATAGTATCACAGAAACCTCCAATTCAGGATATCTCGAGGTACAAAAACTCAATCATATAAATATTATTTCCTCCTAAAACATTTTATTCCACTTCGTCATACTAGGTATAGATGTTCCAATTAAATTTTTATACCAACTCAAAAACAAATTGCTCCGAAACTACAGAATCTATTGTACTTCACTCAGCATCCTCAATGAAAACATTTTCAATTATGAATCAGTACCCTGTTTTTAGCTTTTATTATACAAAAGCGTGGATAAAACTTTTCTGTCCATCCGCAGCGGTGGCCACCAGAAAGTTAAATTTATTTCTATATGCATACTTGTAAATAATGATTGGCTTAGCGTGTCATGTTGGCATCCCCAGCCTGTTTTCAGGGGCCCCATATTCCATCTGACACGTACATACTGTGGAGCAGACTTTTTTTGCCCGAACCGTGGTGCATTTTTTCGCTGTCCGCATTTTAGATCTTCTTTTAACCCCCCTGTACGTCTTCCTCCACGCGCGTGCCAAGGTATAAGAAATCGTTGGCGGCTGTTTCGAATGAAAATGCACGTGCGAACACGCGGCGGCCGCAAGTGGATGCGAGAGGGCCGTTAAAGAGAAGCCTCTGAAAACGAAGTAAAAGGGGAGATTGCCGCGTAATTTTAGAATCGTCCGTAAACGCAAGTAGACGCCATACGCTGAGGGCGAAGATGGTTTAATAATATACACGAATGTCCAACTGGCGCGAATGCGATAATAAACGATTCGACGTGTACGAGCGCGCCCGCTGATGCGATACGACATTCTTAGCCAACAGTGAGAGGTTATTATCATTGGAATTTCTAAATAACAGGAAACTGTATTTAAGATTCGACCGGGGGACCACCGATACCTTGATCCCCCATTCCTGAAACTTCCGATCTACAAAATAAATCACGTACCTAGCATTGCCACCCGTACTTTAAAAAAAAAGTATCTTACGTTATTATACGTAAATGTAGATAGGGGAGAGTCGTGCAGTACCGACCGCTCTAAGTTTTTTTGTTATATCTTGGGGTAGAGTCGATGAAAAATAAAAATTCAAAAACGTATTTGTAGTATAGATAGAACTTAGTAAGAGGAGGGAAACTATTTTTGTGAAGTTTAATAATAAGAATTGATAATTCGCAAAAGTAAAAAAGTTGTAATTTCTAGGAAACGAAAAATTGTCGTCCAGTACCGACCAACTATTAAATTAGTAGATTTTTAGGTCTAAATGATTAACAATGTTAATAAAGACATTTAACTAGTACAATACAAGATTCTTTTCAAATTTTATTTGTACAAACTCGCAAGTCAGATAATTAATACATATTCTCCTGATCTGTGTATTCGACGTGTGTCCAACCGTCACATACGGTACGCTGCACCCAATCCTTGTAAAATGATTCCTTGCAAACAGAGATAGGCAAAATTTTTATCGAAATAAAATTTCGAATAATGAATAAAAAAATTAACTTTATTCTTCAAATAAATTCTCATCGAATAAAAAAATTAACTTTGTTCGTCGAATAATCTAAAGTTAAAGTAACTTTTATTTGATCCTTATTTACACAATTTTTTATTTAGTTAATGTCCAACTTCGCTTGCAAATAACACACTGGATAACTTCTTCATTAAATCTTAGCTTCTTGTTTATTAGGTTATGATACCTATCCTTATTTACTTTATTTTTCTATGGGAAAAGGTAGTAGGAAGGCTAAATGAACATCTTATAAACTAATCTGAGTTGCTAACAGATTGAATGCACAGATAAGAAAATTTTGTTCTCTACTGGTTGACAGAGTCTGTTGGTCGGTACTGCACGACAGTTGGATGGTCGGTACTGTACGACAAACACGGGGCAACATTTTAGATCATGGTATATTATGTAGAAAAAATATTGCAAAATCAGGACGTTTTATTAAACTTAATGGACTAGAGATAGTATACATAATAGAACAAAATCATTTACTTACACGAGAAACAAAATATTAGCTTTAAAAAATAACTTTTAACCCACTCAATATCAACGTATGCGTTTAATGCCGTAGAACATCGAGAGCAATGGAGTAAACAATATGGCCCCGAAATAGGTTATAGAGAATTGTGATTTCCATTGGTTAATTCAAATAAAGTGTTAATATCTGGTTGAAGAAGCGAGAACTAGCTTTGGTCGGTACTGTAAGCTGGTCGGTACTGCACGACTCTCCCCTACTCTATACTTTTGAATAACAATAAAGTATGCGAAAATAATTTATTTCACGATTGAGGGGTCTTTCCACTGTTACGCCCTGATAAAGTACCTCTGTTTGGAACTTTTTTGTCACAAAAAGAATCATCCTCAAGATCAAATCCTCAGTGCGCCACAGCACACAAGGTCCGCCACAGAATGAATAAGAAAAGGGCGCCACAGGAGAAGTTAAATAGCACAAGCTTTCCCCATCACCTCACTTTTCCCGCGACGCAAGGAATCGTATACCACTTTTCGCTCGTTTCACCGTGTAGATTCGCTGCTGCGAAGTATGCGTTTATGGAGCCCCCCTGTACATTCGCCAGAACGATCGCGGTTTATTTCCTCGATCGGAGATGTTTGCCCCCCGGTTCACGGCGCGGCGTCGGTTTTTGGGACCGCGAAAGAGAGAATATATTTCCCCCCGCGTCAAGAGCAGCGGTCCACGGCTCGGCCGTGCTTGGATATTACCCCGCGATCCGCATTCCCGTAGCATTTTACCGCATTACGAGCTCACCTACATGTGTAATGGGTGTCCCGCTTGTAAAAATGCTCCATACACGGAACTTTAAGTCCGCGGTTTATTGCCGCGGCACCCTCTAAGAACACGGCTACGCGAGCGAGCGGGAGAGAGAAAGAGAGAGAGAGTCCCCGCTGCCGCCGAATGTCAGGGATAGTTCCAAACTCGGCATCGCAGTTGCCGCAGAAGTGTAGCGTGATATTTCTGCGATATAGCCGGCCACCGTTGCTGCCCTTTTTTATTAGGATACTTTAGCCGCTTTAGCGAATTCTGGCGAGGGGCACGTTGCGCGCGGACCCCGTGGCGCACGTGCGTTTCCTCGTTAGAGGTAGCCCTCGCTCGGCGATGTTTCTGCCGTGAAATTTCAGAGAAAAAGGATTGCCGGGGCAGATTTTTCCGCCGCTGGAAGTCAGACGGAATTCTAAATGAAACAGTTTTCGGCGGGATTTTATTCGACGGTTGGAAAGTAAACTGTCGTTTGATGTAACGTGATGCTCCGAGGTTGAGGGTAATTTTTAATCATCTCTTGACTGTGCTTTTTTGCTGGCGAAAATAGAGATTAGAATACTCGGAGTGTGTATTCATTGTTTTGTTTGTAATTCGAGTGGAATTCGGTGTGTTGCATGGTTTCCTTGTCTCCTCCCCGCTTGTGTATGTAGTTAGAAGGAAATGCAATCGATCTGATCACGTACTTCACCCTCTATATTTGACACACCCCCTTGCTAAGAGATACAATGTTCCTAGCACGCTTAATGGGGTATTTACTCTAATTTGACTGCCTGTTCTCAACGCTATTTTCGGGAATTTATTTAAGAGGGTATTCTAGTGGAACTGTCGTATTTTTCAACGCTATGTTTGAGAATTTATTTAATAAAAACTATAATACTCAGAATTTTGTTGACCTTTTTTATCGCACATATACATAGATATAGTTGCTGCGCTAAAAAAAATTCTTTTCCGACGGGCGTTGATGAGGGAACTGTTGAAGTCCTCCAAAATGGAAAAACCAAGGTTTATTTTCTTTATTATGTTTGTCCCTATGGTTGAAACCAGGCAGGCCTCCTACCAATAAAAATTTGCGGAATGACAGCAGTTTGAAAAAAATGTCCGATTTTTGCTGATAAGTTTAGCTATTTTCTTTCCGTAGAATTAATTTTGTGGTTCCAACCATAGCGACAAACATAATAAAGAAAATAAACCTTATAGTCGATGGCGTCAGCCTCCATAAAAAATTGTACCCGTTATGTAAAATTAAAAACAACCAAAGCTTATTTTCATCCTTAGAAGCGTGACTATGATCGGCACTCATTCATCCCAGAAACACAAACAATTAACGAAATGACGGCACTAAACAAAAACGATTTAATTTTAAAGAAAAATTTTGCCTACCTTGGCCTGAAAACATTGTTTATTTTTAACAAAGCTGGAGGCACGAAACCCTGCACGTGAAACCGCTACTGGATCCGTCCAGCATTTTCTGAGAAACCACTGCGTCCCTCTTAAAAAATGTGGTTTTGAGAAAAACGCCTTTAAAGTTCTTACAAACAATAGTGCCGGGCAGGATGCGCGAGCTTTGCACCTTCACTCTGGCAATTCTACCTGTTTCGCCGTAGTACTCTGCAGCGACATTTTCGGAATGTAAAATTATAACAAAAAAAATGGAATTTTTCGATCCATCAAATGGGAATGCCCCCTTAACTTCCTTTATCGTTGCACGATAGAAAAATAGGCAAGGGGCCGTGGAGGGCGCATCGTTCGACAGCGATTCATTGAAAAGAAGTGGCATTAAAGGTCGGGGCGAAGCAATTAACTCGAGACGAAGGTTTCATGCCCAGTTTGAAATCGTTCCGAGACAATGCCAGCGCAGCTAGCGTAGCCAGCGACGGGAGCGGCACTGATTCTTCTTTCTCCAGGGGCGGGGATGGCTGGGGGAAAGGAAATATCGCGGTTGTTGCGGTAAAGCATGCCCTGCTCTGACGTTATCAAAATTCCATCCATCTTCCTCCGTTCCGTGCGGCCCGGCCGGGTCTCTTTTGTTCTCGTTTCGCGGCTGGAACACAACGGGAACGGTGTTCCCACGCCTCCTTCGAGGAGATACGAGGGCGGGCGGCGATGAGAAACTCTGGCGCATAATTCGGCAGGAAATCCCGCGCGGCGGAGAAAACCGCCCCGTGACGTTCGAACACCCAGAGGTTTTCTTACCATCTACGCGCGTTAATTAATCCCCTTCCAATTAGGCGCCACGCCCTTCTTGCTCCGACGAAATCCCGAAGCGCGAAAGCTAATGACTACACGTGCACTTAACACCGTAGGGGCGAGCGTGAATTCGAAACGGGACCATCTTTCGCGGCGACACCGTTTACTTAATTCCGTCCTCTGCGATCGCAATAAACCGCGAGTTAGAAGTTTTGACAGCGGAGCTTTCGCGATGGAGCGCTTCAAGCGGCGCCGCGCGATAAGAAGCCACTGTACGATTAGACAGAACAAGGATTTTCGTTTTAACCTCTCCGAGACAGGGAAAAGACTTCTCTATGGCATCTGGATGAAATTTCTGTGCTTCTGTGGAATATGTAAATGGACTGGTAACTTGGAAATATTTTAGATAGAAGTGTCAAGCTCAAGTGATGCTAATAACGTAATTATTCTAAAACATTATTCCAAACGCTGTGTAAAAGGTTAATCTAGTACCAGCAGTGTAGGATATCCATCGTTGCACTGGAAATTTCACTTTGGAGTCTGTTTAGTACCAAGCAAAGAATCCAGGAAACGGGAATTCTAGTAGGAATTTAGTTTGTTTCGTAATAGTTAAGCCCGTATATTCTCTCAGCAATTGTCAAGTCCTTGCGGAAGCAAGTCCGTAGTTAACGCATTTTCTTTAACCCCAACGCAGAGTTTATGTCGCTCGGTGGGTTGTAGTAGCCAATGTTTGTTCTCCTAACGTGGAACGTATATTGCTCTTTTATCGCCCGCTTACAAATGGCTCCAAACTTGCGCAGCTGGTTGGGAAGGGGCAGCCGTCAAGAGCTGGGGAGCCTCGAGGGTACTTATGGCAATTAGTATTATGAAAGATTTGTGGGTGTGCGCATAATGAAATGGATGGAAGATGCTCGCAGCCTTTCCCTCTCTCTCGGTTTTATTCAGGGAAGAATGCCAGTCCACATTGTAATTGAAACAATTTGCAACAGTGCGAGCATAACAGAACCTCGGTTCTCCAAATTCATGGACGTGTAAGTAGTTTTATCAGGTCATAAAAGTGTAAAATATTATACTGAAACGATTAAATGATTTACTGGTCTACTTTTTAGTTTCGATAGGTATAGATTTATTATGGAATTTATATTTATGATTCGTTTACAGTACATATATATTTTCAATCGATATATTAACGATATGTTAAGTAGAATTTCAGTAGTGATTGAAATCTGATGAATCTTTAATTGTGATCGAAATTGTAGGAAATCAAATGACTTTCAATTTTCATGATTGTATAGCTATGTAAAGAAAGGGATAAATTTCATCACAGAAAATGTTAAGAAATCTTAAAATCATGTAACTTATGAATTTCAATATTTCTTTTATAGATAATTTAGCGGTTATTTTTATAGATAGTAGTTAAAGATATTTTGTGTTACAATCTTAAGTTATTCAAGTTGTATATGGATTGCATATGCTAGTTTTATTAATTCACATTTGGAGGGAAAGATCTTGTACTTATATACGCGCATGAGGGCGGCCAAAGGCGTGTGGCTGCAATTGCGTAAGGATTGCTCGAAATACAGCCCATGTATATCTCGTTCGAGTATCGAAGTGTGTTACGGCTGAGAGCCAGCAGATGCCGATCGTAGACTTCAAAGCCAGTTTTGATTTATAATAGCGTACAACATTTCACGGGTGAATAACTTCGGCGTGAACGAAAAAAAGACGCATAGAAACTCGTGTACACACATTGCTGAAGACGTTTTAAGGAAAGAGACCAAAATCTGAAATTCTAATCATCGTTTCAAGAATTTGTCAACGAGAAAGTCATTCATAAAAATGCTGTGGAGGGTATTATTTCCAGATGTTCTTGTTCAATTTAGGTAATTATGATTTTCAAAATTTGCGGAACATATAGGCCAGTTTTCTCAATCTTTTTTGAGTCGCGATTCCCTTTTATAATATTCAAGTAACCTGCCATATAACCTTCTATATAAAATAAGGTAAATTTAATAAATTTAAGGAAAACACATTAAAAATAAGAATTTTAGAATATACCTAATTTAACTTAATAATATTAAAAAAAAACCGACCCCCAGAAAACACTTCGCGACCCACAGGTTGAGAATCACTAGTACAGTGATCCAAATATCCTGAAATTTATGATCTCGGAGTAGTGTTTGTTTCAGTTTCCAAATTGTGATATCATTGCTTCTGTTCACTGCTTGTGAATCAGTCAAAGTAATCAGTACTGTCTTCGCTTCCATAAAAACTATACGCACCATATGTTATCCATGCGTTTCGATATACCATCAAATATCTCCACACGAAGAAATTTCCTACCCTTTTAAAAATACCAACCTATTTAAACACTGATATTACCCGGAACACGTTCACCCGCCACTATTTTATTACACAAGTATTCCTCAAACCGTTGATTGCAGGCTAGATGGCTTAAAGTCTGGAGAACTTAAAATCGGGGGAAGCTTTGTTTTCGCGCAACTTACGATGAATAGAAGCCAGCAAGCCGATGGAAGTGCTGGAAAATTGCGTTTCACTGAAAATCGGTCGGCCTTCATTTCTAAGCTTGTCTATAAACTCCCGACCATATTTTTACGGGTCCCCGTATATTCAGCCGAAAATGAATGGGCCCTGAGAAGTTGAAATCCTTCATTCATCCGAGAGGTTACCACCCCACCCAGTCTTTTCTACGCGCAAAATACAAACTCCCTTGGCGAGAAATCGCTGCCCGAACGTTCTCGGTACATAAATCGTTAGCGGGATGAAACGCGCTTAGAGCGATTCGCGTGACTATTTAATCCAGATCGCGACACCTTTCTCCACCAAGGGTAATTGATTTTCCGTGCTGCCTCGACACCCAACGATCCATTGAACTTTTTTGCGCCGCCCGGTGCCTCCGCATCGATCAGGCCCGTGCTCCGCAGCCGGGGAGGACTTCTTACTCCGAGACGAGGCGATTTTTGTTCAACCCCCATCCTGCTTTCAGACACAAAACAGAAACACGGGCTGGCGATGGGAGGGGATGTCGAAAGAGTGGCCAGGACGACGGGTACGAAGGAGGAGGGGCGGCAGTGGGAGGGGGGGGGAGATGAAAAGAATAATTAAAAAAAGAATGAAAGGGTCGACCTCGTTCCCTTGTAAATCGTACCACTCTTCGAGATAGGCTTGCTCGCGAGAGGAATTCGCAGAATTTGCCCTGTGCGCCGTGCTAGCGTAGATTATAAAGTATGCAAATATGCGCGAGATGGGTGCGAGCCGAGTGGGGGTGGACGTTGGGGGGGATGCGGGTAGGAGAGGGACAGCGGGAATGGGTGAGATTACAAGTATGACAAGGACCGGTGGAAAGGGGAGGTGAAAGTGGAGGAATAGCAAGTGGTGTAAATCCAATTTGCGCAACATCGGGGATTACAGCATTTCATTCATTAGCCCTTATTAGGCTGCATTATGCAAAAATGAGTCAACCTGCGTGGCCGGCCGGAAACTAGCGCACACTCCCGCTTTCTCGTCTCGAACGTCGCCTCTCGTCTCGTCACGCCGTTTCCTATACGGGGATCAACGATACTGCTATCGTTCGACGAAACGCTTCGGGAAAGGTGAGGAATACCTTTTCGTGTCTATTCTCAATTTGGGAGTTAGATCGGGCTTTGTGAAGATTTAGGTGTTTCGCCACCGTTTGTGGAATGTTTTTAAGGAGACTGGACAGTCGTTTTCCGTGAAAGAAACACTTTACAGGTGCTCCATGCGTCATTTTGATAATTCTTCGTTAAAGAACAGTTCAAAGTTGTCTCCGAGTCACTGCAATCGTAGAAAAACTTTCACATTTATTGAATCTGTGATTTATAATCCGTGGCTCGTTGAAGAGTAGTAAGAAACACTGTTAGGTACATTTGCTAAAGGAAAAGTAAATATATTACAGTAAGAAGTTTCAAGAGCTGGTTTCTGAATTCTCTAAAATCACACAGCTTCTGAATAAAAAGCTTTCTCCTCGTTAACGCGCGAAACCCTATTTAAGCACTGCAGATACGTTCATACCTTTGAAAAAGTAACGTAGCTAATTCCAACATGAGAGTATTTAGTAACTTAAAATACTCAGAAAGCCATTTTTAAATAAACCATTAAGGAACTTGAAAGTCTGCCCTCTCAAGTATCACACTCCCTAACCTGTTAATTTTTCCAAATCACCTCTCATTAAGTAGAATAAACTTAACACAACCAAATACCAATTTATAGACCATATAATCAGAGAAATAATCAAATACATATAATCGGAACTCTCATCAATGTCTGCCAAATAAACCTCATTTTACAAACACACGACGTATCACGCTCTAAGGCTTTAAGCACACGATATATCCTAGGATCGGAGTGCTGGAATTTGTTGTCGAACGTGACGTCTTCATATCTGACGTTTCGCCCGCTTTAGGGGCGCGTCTTCTTTGCGCCTAGATATATTTCAAAGGATATTAGATATTTTGCGGAGATAGCGGCATACAAACGACGCTGCTACGGCGCACGTAGGAAAATCCTATGCAATCGCAGGGACCGATCGTTTCCCAAGAGGGTAAGAGGACGACGACTTCGACCTCATTCCGCGCATACCGCGAATCGTACTTTGTTCCCAGTGTAGTCGATCCTCGCCGCTGCAAATTGGCCAATTCGAGAAAAAAAAGCTGCGCGCTTAGCAGCCGCACGATTTCTAGCACGTTGTATAATAAGCGCACACGGGATTCGCATTTTTTATAGCGGGGTAGATCGCCGGGAACGAAGCGCCCGAATATCTCTATCGATTTTAAAGATGCGACGGATGAATATGAAGAATATAATTCATGCGGTTGCTCGAGGACAGTTCAATTTCTGTTTTATTTCTGAGGAGGTAGAATATTAGGCATTCTGTAACCGAGTGCCGTGTATCATTTCTGCCTGGAGCAATAAAATGCTGGAGCAGCTCAATATACTTATACTGAAATGATAAATGTGCGAGTAATGCGCGGGGTGCTCCACAAAATTCGCCTGGGTTGTATCTTTGAAACAGTTGGAGATAAAGAGGGAAGCAGTAAAGCAATAAGCATTACATAATTTCAAATGGGGTACTTCCCTTTAGCGAGATTCTATGCTTGTACTGTAATATAGTATTTCATGCAGTATTCAATTAATTGCATTAAAATATCAAGGAATTTGTATGCAAAATAAGTTAATTAATTTCTTACATATTTTAACTTCAGATTTGTAAATGGCAGTTAGGTCGCGAGTTATTGTTAAAAAATAAATCCAAGGAGCCATTGCCAAGTGTGCGGAGCATAAAATCTCATGTGAGGTACTAATCCGCTGTCAGTTATTTATTTTGTCAGGCGAAAATCGAATTCTCGTGTACAGAGGAAGCACTGTTCGACAATGTACCGGGTGTCGTACAGATTTCAGCTCTACGGTCACAAGAAGAAATGAAGTGGCCGCTGCTGGGAAAGCAGCGGAGCATTAGCTTCTTTTCCCAGACACTCTCGCGGAATAACTACTTAGAATCTGAACACGGTCTCTTCTAGTTGCGAGCAGAAAGCATCGATCTCATCGGGCGGCGGCTCGCGTTTACTGAGTGAATTCCTTCGCAACGTTTGCGTTAATTACTTCTTAGAGTTCACGGGATACTGGGTAACGAGTTCGCAGCAAAAAGCATGCATTTAAAAGCAACGGTTCGGGCTGCGGGAAATGCTAAAAAAGCTATTAATTAAGTTGAATGGAGGCGAGAAATAGAAGTACACTGTTGACGGCGTTACTTGTTAGTAGTGCGAAGTGGCAACTGCTAAGAACGTTAATCTCGCGATTTAAATCTTAAATCCATAGGACGTTTCGTCTGCTTATTTTAATTAGGACTATCACTTGTTAATTTAGAGTTCTTACAGTTCGCGAGTTACAACAGAAAATCGGAAAATAGCTGGATTAGCCTTAGAGAGACTTTTCTACATATCCCCAAAGTTTCATAACTTTTTCAATCTCCGGGTTGGAGGTCTTCCCTTATTAATTTTTTAGTAACTACAATCTAAGTTGGACTATAATTCGACATGTGTAGCACTACACTCTCACACTGACTTATTTACGAGTCGTGATTTAAAATATATACACCTTGGAGCTATTTAATAGTTTGAAAAATCTGTTTTCATATTTAACTGCCTTCTACAAATTCTCGTACCACGACTTTTCATACTTCCCTTATTCATTGACAACCATTAAATTTTTTAAATGTTTCATTACTCTTCTCGTAATTAATGTTTTAATTGAAGTCAGAAGTGGTCCGATAGAACAAATTGAAACCCGGAAAAGAATGGTTTAATGCCGCACACCGAATATCATCGCGTGCAATTAGAGGAAGAGGTAATTTCGCTGGAGAGGAATAGGTGTCTATTTATAAAGGGAAGATGTACCGACAGAAATATATATTTTCCAGTTCGTTACACGATGAAACGGAATATCGGAGGACAAGAAAGTACCGGGCGATTTTTAACCGTTCCAGATGTGCCAGTGTGTTCCAGCCGACACGCCCTGATTACTTATGCTCTTCCGGGCAAACAGCAAGGCGGCAAGTCCAATCGGGAATGATTTAACGTCCCGCGCATAAAAACAGACGGTTTACATAAGTACGTCGTTGTCATTCGCGGCAGAGTAGGGAAATTTTTTTCGATCCCTTCGGGCTGCTTCGGATGCGAGTGGTTCCTCATTAAGATTCTTGTTTTAATACTGAATAAAATAGTCTCGGCTGGCTCCACAGACACAATCACAAAATAACCCTTTACATTCGACTCTTAAACATCCTTCGCTGGTTATGCTGTCATTGGATTGGAATTTTGAATTCGTAAAAGACACGTCGAGAAATGTTTTTGTGAAAATAACGACGAGCAACGGTATATTCCAGGGGATTGTGAAGATTTGGAGCACTTGAAGGATTAATTTTATATACAAACTCGTGGAGACGCGAAGAAAGCCATCTTTATTATCAGATAAATATTTGAATCCATATTGTTAGTGTGAAATGTGTGAGACTTACGCATGTGAACCTAGAAAATATATGCACTAACTTAACACGAAATACGAAACCAAAGTGACATCCACCTCGTTTCCAAATTCGATTCAAGAACAACGCCATTTTACTTGTGCCACGGGATTCGAAGAATAAATGAGATTCGCTGTTAAAACAAAAAACTTGGTGTGAACAATGGTTGCTGAACCGCTAAAGACACGAAGAGTGCTCGAAACGGTTTCCTGCATACACCCCTTTTGTTCCCCGAGCCCCGTGACATATGTTTCGAGCCCTTGGGGCCCTTTCTGAATCACAGCTGTAGTGCTAACGGCGGCTGAAGGCACCGGGTTACAGTCCGCGTAATATTCAAATGCTGGATCTCGAGTAGAGTTTCCTTTATTGTTAGCCAGGCTGAATATTTTATCGGTTTTTCGAGCGGCGGAAAGTTTTGCGGTGACACTGGCTCCGCAAACACTCGAGCCTACTTGCTCCGCTCCCGCTGTCTATGTTTAACAAGATAAACGAATTTTTCTCGCTGTAGACAGAGCCCGGATCAACTGGTTGTATGTTTGTTCTGGAGGCTCGTTTGTCACGACGCCCACGTAATCGCTACTGAAGGGTTCGATCGGTGCCTCTTCTTTCGGAAAACGAGAACAGCAGCTCGCCTTCGCTCCGGAGCGATCACTGTAAATCAGACACCGACCTTTTCTACGGCTTCTAAAAATATCATAGACGTTCTAAAAGGCTGGGGTTGAAGTGCTCCCATCTACGAGCAGTCGACATCCTGCGGCCCTTACGTGTCCCCATAAATACGTCGTCACGATTTGTGAAAGCGTGGCCGTTTTTAGAAGATTCGATCCTGTCGGGAATTTTTATTACACGCCCCTGTCGTTTGACGAAGACGCGAATGGGTAATTGCTTTCGCGGAATACTTGCGGCCGGTTCGTTTGCACATCAATTTTCGTCTCGCACTCGCGCGATTGATGCGAGAACAGGTGCGCTCATGGATACCATAAATTCTTTAGATTGCGCCGGGGATAAAATTGCAGAAGGAACGGCGCGCTCTGCTCGTCAGATTAAAAGGAATATTGAATGGAATACGGAGGACGGTATTAAGTCGTGTGGAACTTGGCATGTCGTGTACAGGGTGTACCAAAGCACTTGGTAGACCTGTCAGAAAATGATTCATGAAAAATAGATCGAAAATTTAGAATTGGACTTTCGTAATGATTTTTATCATTTTTTAACAGACTTCAAAAAGCAAGATATTTTTTTATGTTTGTGTCCTTATAATTCCTCAGCATGTGGACCGATTTTGATGATCTTTGTTTTATTCGAAACAGGACGATGCCCCGGTGGTCCTACACTGCATCAACATTGGCCCAATATTTTGCTAGTTCTGGTTAATAATAAAGACTATTGTCCTCTAATTATTATTATTTTATTACGTACGCGCACATCTCCTCAGCATGTTGTGTCAATATGATATAAAATTAAAAAGTTAAAAATAATGAAATTTAAAAAAAAATTAAAACCGATTTCAAAAAAATAAAATTGCACTAAAAACTAAAAATAATTTCATTTAATTTTAATTTAATTTTATCTACACCTCTCATATTTTTAAGTCAGTGCCTCATCATTTGCACTGTTTACATCTGGCGCGACTTAAAAAATATGAGAGTCGTAGATTAAATAAAATTATTTTTTACTTTTTACTGCAGTTTTAATTATTTGAAGTCGGTTTTAATTTTTTTTTTAAATTTTTTATCGTGTAAATCAATTTTCTGCATCATCGCGAACGGCGGATTACTTTCGTTTATTTATTTAATCTATTACACTCCATTTAATATCAAACATTGAGCGCGCATCGCGTTCAAACACACATGTACGAAAACGAAATCCCTACACATTGGTGAAGTTTTATTCATCATTGCAGATTTTAATTGAATTTGCTTTGACCAATATTTGTCCCGACTTTTCAATACTTCCAGGGCATTGTTTCCCGACACCCATCCGTAATGAAACATAAAATGCGTGCTGTAACATTCGCAGCGCCAGAAAATTGTAGCTATCGATCGCCAGCGACGAGATGATTTTATGAACAGTTGCTTGAAACGTTAGAAGGCGCGTTTTGTACCTTTTCTAATTTTCATCGCGCATAATTACAAGTGACGAGAAAAATTCTCCCTCGCGTTTCACAAAAGAACTGTAATTAACCCTGTTCATTATTGCTTGGTTCACATTTCGTCTGTTGCCTTCGGACGTGCCTAATAAAACTGCACACCTGTGTGTCAATACTGTAGCGCCATTATAAATAAAAGTACGGTCTGAAATAAATTATACAACACTATTATAGTGGCCGTGAATATCGCAATGCGAGTTCCACACACGTAACTTTGTTTTCATTCTGCGTCATCGAATTTTTTTATATTAAATTGCCCTCCATGTTTGATGTGTATGTATGCAGCAGTTACGTGTACATCATTCTACCATAAAATTGGAGTATTCACACTGTCTGTGTGAACTTAATAGTCTGACGCAATGAACCCCTGGCTAGATAAAATAAACGAACTGCGAATGAGCACTTTAGAAGCAACGAAATACCAATTATATTGAAAATTGCATTTTCTGCGACTGTCATTTGATAATGGAAATAGGTTAACGTCATTTCTTTATCATTTTTATTCCGTGAAATAGCCTAGTTCTGTCATCTTCTCTCCACGATTACTTTCTAAGTTGTGGACAGTTCATCTGCATTTATGTCAGCGTTCGATGGCCAGTGTTTGTTAGCTCTGGATCCCTAAAGTGTTCGACAAGTTTGCTAACAAGTTTCGTCTAGCAGACCCTAGCAGCTGTTTCTAAAATATATTATTCACCACTGTGATCACTTTCCATTCCAAAGTCAAAACTGGTGCCTGTTCATTTATTAATCAAGCGTCTTCCTCTCCTCTATGAGCACCTTAGTATGCACAGATAATTTCGAAATCTTAACTAGGAAGCACAACTTGCAAAAAGCTTGTACTGTGAGATTTAAAACGCTGTTAACAGTATGTACTCCAAACTGCACCCATTCAGATTCAGTGTCTAACTCCGATTCAGATCATCACGCTTCAGTTTTGCAAGTGAGAGTATTTATGTAATTTCTGAGCAGCCCTCAGTTCGCTGTTAACTCAATTTCACCCTAATAACTCTCGTACTCCTGTTAAAGCAAACACTGTTTCTGAAACGCCGTGTAGGTATCGTTACAATATTCACCCCTGAAATCTCTTACTTGGATCCAACAGCAGTCACTGTCACCAACTGAAAAGAACCCTGAATCTCCTGAAACGCGCATCTTTTTACTATGGATCTTTTAATCTTCAGGCTAAGTATTAGTATTAAGTATTCCACACATGCAATCACTATGAAGAAGCATTTAACCAGATTACGTCCGATGGAGCAACCCATTTTCTCGTGACGTGTCTTTGCTAAAAGCACCAGATGCGAGCGCACGTTTGGTGGTTTCGTTAAGCGAAGGTTTTTGGGCGTCGTAGCTCATATAGAAAACGGTATGGAAGTACAGACAGGGGACAGGGCGAAGGGGACGGTGGGACGCGACAAATCAAGCACTAATTGCATCTGCATTATAGTGCATCCGGCGCCAGCTTGAGCAAGTACAACAATTACGGACTTATCGTCCTGCAGCACGGCGACTCCGCGCAAGATCGATCAGTGCAAATACCAAGGCGAGCTGGATAGGGAGAGGAATTCCCGATGGATTAGCTCGGGTCTCGTAAGGTGTTAGTATGCTTTCAGTCACGGACAAGGCGCGTTCGAAATTTCGAACGTTCATTAACGAGCCTTTTGCGCCCGTTACCGGCTGTCCGCCCGTACTAATTACTCTTTCATATTCTGCCAGATACCCACCGACGGTCGCTGACGCGAATTTCCAGACGCTCCGTGTCTGAAAACCTAATTTAAACGCTTAACGAAATGGACATTGTGAACAGGCGAGAATAAATCATAGAGAGCCACAAATTAAAACGCAACGGCTTGGACGTTGATGCCAGTGGGAAATATTTGTTTAACAATGTGTCTCTGGTACAGACAGCGCACTATGCCTGCCGAATATCAAATTGACTTTTCGTTCCCACTATATTTTCACTGTTGTTTCGCAGTCACCTTTTATTAAGACTGAAAATTTGATTGAAAAAAAGGGAAACATGCGACCACCATTGAAACCCGAATAGGAGGCAGAATATAGAGATAGAGTAACAAAAGACATTTCTGTCTCTTTGAAGTCTGTTTTATCGCTCAGCTTCCACCACAAATTCTCTTCAGGAGTATGCTATTAAAATGCCCAGACACATCCCTATGTCGTTCAGATAGTTAAAAGCGGTAATATTTTTGCACATAATATTTTATTTAGAACAAAGACAAAAATAACCAAATAAATGTCGTTCGGTAGATCGAGTTTAACTGCTCTTATGATTATGCAGTACGCGTTTACACCAGTTATAGGTTAGACTTGCTCTTGGGGCCTTACAAAAGAACACGACGCAACCACAGCGCCATGCATGTGTTACGCCACAGAACGAAAAACTCAAGATTCGACGCGCTACCGTCTAGATCAGTGCTCCACAAGGAGCCTTTTCCGCGCCTAGCGTTAGTAACGGCGGACGGCCGGTTGCTCGCCGCTAGGCGCTGAAAACGGCTCCTTGTACAGTACTGGTCTAAAGCAATAGGCAGCGCTGGCGCTGCGGCGGAGTTAAACATAACCATAGCTTCAACATTTTTTGCACAGCGTAGATACACGGTGAAGGGACGAGCCGCGTATTGACCATCTTTAGTCATTCCTGAAGCTCTCAATGGAACTATAACGCAGCGTCTTAGTAACGAGGTTTCACTGTCCAAGCTCTGCTTATTAATTATTCCTTCGGCACTTTATTGCCCAGCGCAAGCTGTCTTGGCGCGGGCTAGCTCCAGCCAGTTGCAGTTGCGCCACGCCTATGGATGTAGATGGCTGCTCTCTGTGAGTTGTGTACCGGCTCACCTGAATAATGCGAGAGGGAGCGTAAAAGAGCGCGTCGTACGCAACGTACACAAGGGGCCAAGCCAGCAAAGTACCCACATGACGGCAATCAAATGGCCAACATTTTCGCCCGCGCGTTAGCTCAGCAAGCTGAGTGCCTTAACAATGGACCCGATAAACGGATATCCTTGCTATGTACTTGTATCTATCCTGCGTCAACACCGCGCCCCTTTCAGCGGGATAAATTCGTTCTTAGTGGCCTTTACGGTCAGTCACTTGGCGAAATGGTGTTTACGCGGGCTGCTAATTAAATACTTCGCAGCACGAGCCCCGTAGCATCTTGTTCCACCCCCGGTGGACTATGAAATTTTTATTGCTCCTCCATTTACTGCGCAACGGGAGTGGGCTTTGTTAAGGAACCCTGCTTTTCGGGGAATAATTGCCGTCGTTTATGGACTCTTGGAGTTCCCAGGCGAACTCTGAGGTTTCTGATGTGCCTGATTTTTAGATACGATTTCGCAAACGGGTGGGAATATTTTTGAATATATTTGCTCGTGTTAAAGTAACCCCTGTGGTGTAACGATTCAAAGTGGAAGCAATTATGCTACCAAATGAACTAGCTTGATAGCGTCAGGTTGCCGTAGATGTACTTTAGGTGTCATGTTTTCGGTTACGTTAACGCGTAAAGGGATCTGCACAAGGATTATTTCCTTACCTTGTTTGGCTGAACCCTCTGTGCTCGTGTAGTACAAACGTACACACAGCTATAATATTATTACATCTCACTCAAAGGGCGCCGTTACGTTACAAACGCACGTTAGGGGATGTTCGCGGCGAACCTTTAATCCTTCCACACAAAGCGATGCATATGGGGTAAACAAGGGTAGGCAAACACTCGGACTACGTAACCGAAATTGAATCGACGATTCATACTCCTCCATGTATTTCCAAGGAATGGATGCGCCACACCGCGAAACTGATATCTCCAACGACGGTCTAATCGCTTGAAACCACCGCGTAGCTTTTTTAATCACACGGTCACTAGATATATCACTCTGTCTTTTGTAGTTGAGGTGTCGAGCAAACTGAATATTCATTCCTGCATCGCTTTCAGATTTAGTATCCGATAAATGCAGAGTTTGAGGAAACGTGCTTGGCAACGCCATTTTCCGTTTCAAATGCAGACGAAGACAGCGCGAGTTTGTTGGAACGGGAAATTGATGATATGGAATTGATAAGTCAGCTAACAGATAAATATGGAAGTATATAAAAAAGCAAAGCACACATCATACGTTTCACTGAAAAAGGAAATTAAAGAACTGGCCGCAGCGGTAAAGCAGATATATTGGTCGGACGATATTTTGCAATTTCGTGCTCCGTTTCAACTCTGTGGTATTTTTTCAGCACTCATTAACGTTTACTCGTTCTTCACCTTATTCCGATATTTTAAGCTTTCGTTTTACTGACTATAACGATCAGAACACTTCCGTTTGTAGCGCTTTGAATGTTGGAATTCCACCGATGCATTCGTATTGCTGTTGTGAAAGCAAAATGAAGTAGCTGTTCCGCGCCACTTCCACATTCATCCAATGTCAAGTGCTCCCCCTGTTTTAGCGATGAAGATCGGCTGTATGTAGCTTTGCACAAAGCCATGGGAGATAAAACGGTGGGGCCCTTGCTGAATTCGGTGGTGGGAATGTCCCATCAGTGGTCTTGAGCGGCCATTTGACTTTGTTCCCATTTCTATAGCATATTCCTAGCATGGAAATGGTGTATTACCATGTTAGAACTCGTCTAGATGGTTGAAGTACCTCATTCCATTACGTTGGTAACAGTAGCACTTAAAACGTTCTCGTATGAACAATACTATTTAGCAATAAAGTAGCGAAATGTTTCGAATTGTAGAATGCAATTCAGCGATGTAAAATATGAGAACTGGTTATTGGTAATAATTATAATGCATCGTTATACACGTATTATCCTTGCAATTGAAACTTCGAATTCTGTTTGTATAAATATTAGGTGCGCAAATTGCGCACAGTTAACCGGAGCTTGTTCTTTAAAACCCATTAAGAGTTATTTACGATTACACAAATTCAGCGTGATTAATCGGGTAGAAACGATTCTCCGAGGTCGTTCAAGTAATTAACGAGCAACTCCATGGGATTCTGCCGAATGTAAAAATTATGAACAACGTGGTTCGCGTAATACCCGCACATTGAAATGGTGCAATAATTTATGAAGCTCTTCATCCTTTTTTGTTTGCATTCGTGCAGGATGTGTCGTTAGAAATTGTCACCGCGATAATATTATCGCGACACGTCACGTTAATAATAATTTTCAGATATTGGAGCTTAATAAATACAGTAAAAAATATTTCAAAACGTTGAGAAACTTAATATGTACCTATATTTACAAATACTCTCCAAACACTTATAAAATTCTGTGCTATTATCTCTAGTTCTTCCACGAAGAAGGTACTTACGTACTTAGAATTGCGCAACCGAGTAATTTCTCTTAATGCAAGGCCCTAGCCGGCGAAGAACGCGACAGGTGATCAATGAAGGGATCCCTCGAAGGGCGAGGAAAACTCTTCTCCACTCGTCCTTCAATTTCCATTCCTTATTTTTCCTTTTAATGGCAAGGATCCATCGTGGATCCTTGATGTATGGCGGGAGGTGCACAAGGGGCCCAGGGAGCCTGGTAATGATTACACGAGCAAAACGTGACGAGCCGGCCAGCGTGAAAGAGAGAGAGAAGAATCACTCTCGCCGGTTGATTAATTAAAACCAACATCGTATTCCCCGAGAAATCAAATGTTAGCGCACGAGGAGGGATCAATGAAGTAAATCCCGGCATCTGCTTTTCCCGCATGATGCAATTTGTCCGGCGGGAAGAGGAGCTCTCCCCGAATTTCCTCGTGCAGTTTTCACAAAGCGGGAGAGCCCGGTGTGTATCCACACGATCGGGAAATCTCTGCTCGAGAGAGAGACGGTCATATTCTTATTGTTAGAGCTCCTGGTTGTTGCCCGTGCACACGTACAAACCCAGGCAGTATCCTTGTAATAGGACTATCCCTCGGGAGATGGTCCTCCGCTAAGCACGGCGAAAAAAGCTTTTCATGGGTCAACTATAGTCGCGGATCGTGTCTGATTGCTTCCGTGCCTATAGGAAAATGCCATTCGCCCGTTAAGTGGCTATAAATATTTAAGCGCGGCAATTTTAGGTGAACCGCGCTAACACATCTACTTGAGCTTAATTGCGTGACAATCTGCTACGGTGAAGTTTCGTTCAAATAGAGATTGTATAATTGAAATTTGATATTGGTAGTTGGAATGAAACTAGCTCTTTCTTTAAAGTGCACTGGAGCTTCGATAGACCTATGTCTGCATAATTCAAGCTCGTATTATAAAGAACCGTTTGACCTCGTTCTTTTCTAGATAGCTTTTTGTTTGACGAGGCGATTGGGATCCTACTTATTTCAGATTATCGAGGTTCCACCGTTCAAGTTGTGCTCCAGGTTGAAGCAAAAGTCACTTATTTTCCGATAGATACCATTACAGAGTAGACTTTAATATTCTGTGTGTATAGATCAATCTTTTTGCCAGTAAGCTAGTGTCGTTATTCGTATCTAATCTTTCGCTCTGGAAAAAAAAGTATTTTCCCTTAAACAGATTTGGAAATTATTTTTATATGATAGATCACTGATTTTCACCTACTGTATCGCACAAATAGGGAACATCTTGTACAATCAGGACGCATCGTGTTGACCACTTTCGTGGAATTAGGTACTCCATTTAGACGGGTGTCTTGAAGTCAGTGGTGCGAGCAGTTTCCTGCAAGTCAGAGAATCCAGCGTTTATTCGTGCGCCTAGCTTCTTCCTGGTCGCAAAAGACTTTGCCCCTATGTGCCTCGCTGGCACACGCTCGTACATAGAATTTTGTAGGCCCTCTTGGGGGATGAAGTTTTCGTTAAGCGAGAGGTGGAAGTCCGCCTCGAAGCCAACTCCATTTCAGGCGCCCGAAGGTATAAGTCGAAGAAGAACGTGTTGGTGATGAGATTAGGCCGTTTTCCCAGCCGTGAGTTGAGTCATACATACATATTCGATACTATTCGGGTTGCTTTGAGAACACCTGGGAATATGTGGCGCTTTACTGACGCCTGCAGGCGATTTTGTCGTCTATTTCCTTACCCTTTGCTCCCGTCATAGGTGGAAAGCCAATTATGTATATTCGTTTCGCGTTACTAGCTTAGACAACTTGATTCTGCTCTCCTGAATTACATTAGAAGAACGTTTCATTGAACAGGTTTAAGTGGCCACTGCGTTTATCTTCTCAATGGTGTAGTATTAATTTTAATCCGCCGGATTTAGTTTGTATTAGAATCCCCACTATGTGTATGACGATGGTCGATATTTCAAGTTATGGCTATAATTCTCCGATAAAAGTTAAAACACGAGAGCTTCACCCTTCATCGACACAGGAACTGTGCTCTTATCCTGTAGGAATTTCCTCTCTGAATTGCAAAACCCGATAGAATTTCATATTCTGTTAAATCCAAAAGTGGAATTTAAAAATTCTTTACGCAACATGGATACTTGTATATATATTTTTTTAACGTTCGACTTGGCAGTTTTAGGATTATTCTATTAAATGCACTAATTTCTTCTCATGCGCGTAAGGAGTTTTCCTGATTTTATGATTGCGTTCCTTCATATTTCCTTCTGAGCGATTGTAGAAGGTATGCTACAAATGTAAATGAAATACTAATTTAAAAAATGTTGCGAAATCTTGAAAATGTAACGATAGGTGATTTTTTTATTTTTCAATTCGTAAGAATGTCTTGCCACTAATTCTACTTCCCTAATATAAAATGAAAGATAAGTTAGAAACTAGTTGAAAAAATGTATTGGGCGTGGTTCTCATACAGGAATTCAGCGCACCCAGATTCACGAAAATTCATTTAAAAAGTGTCGCGAAACTGATATTGGCGTTGAAACTCGGGAGCGATTTTTTTTATACCCACCTATACTTTTTTGATTGCATAAAAGCATAATGTTCGAATGCTATTATATATCGCAAACGGACCAAATTCTCACAGAAAATTGATGAATTGAGCTTATTACGATAAACCAGAAATACAGTAACTCCACCTTCGTAATTACATTCATATAATAATTTAAAACCCGCCTGTTGTATGTGTATTTTTAAAAGCAGCTTACACAGCCGTAACACAATTACGTATTACATTTATGTAGGTGAAGGAAGTTTGAAACAGAAAGCGAAAAAAAGCTTTTTCACCGTTCTGAATATTCGGATGCGATAATATGACATTAATTATGTCGTGGGAGGAAAGTGTGGCATAGTTAATTTGTTTCACGCGGTATGACGAAAAAAGTTTGGACTGCCCTAACGTATGTATGTACATGTATATTATGATGCAGGCATGAAATGCACATTCAAATTATTCAGAATTTAAAATGTCGTAAATTTACATTTCGCGCAGGATTCTTTGCCCATAATTCCCTGTAGATGAAAGAAGAGTTGCAAGGATTCGCATCAGTCATCTTTTTTCTACAAAACCTAACGTTTTGAAGTATCCAAGACTGTTGAGTTATTCTTAAGGTAGTCTCGGAACGTTTTATCTGTAACACCTTTATTATTTTACTGAAAACTGAAACAATAACAGGATGAAAGAATAAGAAGTTACAACAGTGCACATTTATTCTCTTAACACAGTTCTGAACTGGATACTGTATATGTATTTTTGCAACAAACAGGTAAGTAACGATATAACAGTTGAGAAATAAATTGGTCCAATTGTTTCGCTTTTCATTCCCTTCGCCTTTATTACGTCCTATTTATGAAGCCGCTTAATCGTATTCTTTTGTGTAAACGAAAATGAAAACAGTTCCATTTGGAGTTAATCAGCAGCAATTTACTTAAGTGGAATAGGTTCCTGCAAAGAATTAACTGCCTTTAAAAGAGCAAAATGCAGGGAGGAAGTCAAAACGCCTCACAAACGAATCTGTTAAATCTGTGTTTAATTCACTTAATATATCAATTATACATAGTCCCTACAGCTTTCATAGACCAATTATGTTAAGTAGTATTCTGTGAATTTTTAAGGTTGGCTTTCTCGAAAATAATTAACTTCACATTTTCAACTTATTTTTCAACGAAGAATCACTTGCCCATTCGGTTATACTACCAATCTTGCCACATTGTTTCGATTAATAAAGGTTTATTCATACTTCATTAATAAACATTTATTTCAACTATTTGCAAGTACCTACTAAAAAGTTTGATTTCCAAATAAAACTTTTTTTTGATAATCTGAGTTCCATTTTATACGCGTATTTGAAGGAACCATTTATTCTGATCGTATCGTCTCCCCCATAACGAAACCGGTACACGTATTTCTTCTAACCTTTTGGAGAGATTTTCCATTTCCATACAAATGGCCGATACCTTGGATAATATTTCAAAAGAATGGCTCTTCTATCAACCTTACCTTCTGTCATTTTAATTCCTTCAGCTACGTTAACCAGAGTTATTTGTCGTGCAATGACCGTTCGGTTCCTTTCCCCCGTCTTATCTACGCCCGTCGAAAGAGGAAAAGTTTCAGTCTTAGAAGGATCCCTTTGATGGCTCCTTGATTTCTTTCTTACTTATTTGATAAGAAATCGATGGGACGTTCGAACAGTTAACTCGTAAAACCGGAACATTTCATTTGAACGTTGAGGACGACGATGTCCCACTCTATTCAATTTTTTACTACTGGAATTTTCTCGTACCAATATCGACCCTAGTGCTACTAGGATCACTAGCTGACATAATTCTCATGTCCTACTGATGATGCACTCGAAAGATTGTGGTAATTCTTGGAAAGAATATATGCTTAAAATTGTTCATAAACTTTACAGAATGTTTATAAGTATTCGGTACGTTAAATGTGATTCACATGTATTTATGTTTAACAATGTTAAACATTATTCTCCGTTATTAAATATCCGTGCTAATATTATTGTTTGTTCTTTAGATTATTGGAAAGTAAATAGGCATGCATTATTACCTCGGAAAATCAGCTGTAGACTCTGTTTCATGATCTGAAAACCCAATTCCAAAGAAGCGTCTTCTCTAAAGTAGAAAACACATATATTAAATAGGGAAATGGAATTGGAGATTGAACATTTCTTCATAACAGAATCCATTTCAAAACCATATCTTTCTTCATCCCTTCAAAGTGTATCACGATAACATTTAAAGCCCTGCCCTATTGCTTCGAGGCAGAATATACTAATCCTTGTAACTCTTACTCTCAGAAGAACATGAATAAAAAATGACCTGGATGATTACTTACTAAATAATTCGACTTTTAAGGTTCTTAAGAAAGTCAAGGATATTAAAGGCCACAAGTCTTTGGAAACGTTCAAAACTTTCAAGGCTTCTAAAACATCCATGCCTTGCATGTACACTATCGTTCCTAAGTATAGGGGCACCTGCTGTGTTTTGTACAAATCGAATCCTTTCCACTTTGGTTTCAATTTAAAGTACCAAATACAGTGAGATTTTACAGAGTTGTTCAATAAATTTATGACTTTTCTCACAATTATGCTACATAGAGTAGGTTCTTCTAATAATTATCAACACTCCAAGGCTTTCCATAGTTTTCAAGCACCTTTAATTCCTTATAACACTAACAAATCTCCATCTATTGATTTCTATTAATCTTAAACGTTCAAACATTTTGTCTGTCCAGGTACAGTATTCCGACTCGTGGTATTCCAAATTCTTCGGTGAGAATGACGATAGATGAAGAGATAGTTTGGATAGTTTGGCCCTTTCAGCATGGCGTGGCTGTTTGCAAGAAAGTTAATTAACGGAAGTGGCGAGTCTTAAAAATCCTTATTTTCTATCTCGACGGGCCGTTATTAAAGCTAAGGACAACGTAAGTAATACTCTTACGCCGCGTTTCGACGCAACATTTTTTTTCCGCGAGCGTAATCCGCACGGCCATCCAAGGTTTGCGTGCACAGGTTAATCGGCTTATGCTGAGTCGATTATCGTCGTTACAGCTTAGTACCGCAAAGTATATTCCCCTTGGTTACACCTCGATCGGTCAATTACGTTTCATTTTAATTTCGCTCTTTCAATCTGTGAACGTTATCGCCTGGAGAAAATCCACGTGTTGGTGAACGCTACCGGTGCACGAAATCATTTACTAGGGATTCGTTTTCCAATTTGCATTGTTTGAATGGCTTTTCATAAACTGATCTGGGCAACCATTTTTTTCCATGGACTGTTACCATGTATTGTTAATTATTATTCTACATAAAAATAAAACTACAATTTAATTTCTCCTTCCTGACTTTTAATGGCTCTTAATGAACCACATTATGAAAGAAATATCAAATTCTCTTTTGTTTAAAAATTTACAAATTATTTTTACAGTAGATTTGTAATGAAAATACATATGCATTCTGTAAATTACTAAAGAAAATACAATATTCAACTGACTTTCATATTGTACATAAATCTTAAAGGGAAAGGAACATTAGTAGTTACATGTTTAGTAGAATTATTAATATTTCAATTCAGAATTGCTCCCACAACTGTATACTTATTTGCATTCAAATGCTTTTTCTCAATATCCTTTCGTTTTGTTTTCTATGTTTCATCTTCTGCGTCTTGGCATCGGTTGCTGCGATGTCAAATATCCTAGAGATACAATGTTTCCTGAGTACAAATACCAATAAGTATAGGTTTCGTATCGAGAATGTATCGTGTATGTTTGAGCATGAACCTAGCTTTTACCATCGTTGCAGAAAGTAGCTTAAATCAAGGAGAGAGGCATAGGGCAGTGGTCAACAACTTTTGTTCCCAGATTACTATTTCTGAAAGATCGATCGTTGCCTCGTGTTTCCACGCGCATATACATACGTCTCTGACCTTGCAATTTTTAATAGAACTTTTCAATTTCCTCCGAGGCGTCTTTCTGCCGTCTCTGGCACAGCCAGCCTTCAGGGTTTCAGTGTTATGGCACCCGTGTGCAGATTTTGGATGGCTGGGCGATCTAAGGCGTACACTGAAACTCGTAATATATTCATAAAACTCGTGGCTTGCCTTCTTCCCCATTCGCTATGATCTCCAAGATGGAACAGACTTTCGTCCCTAGGTAGCAACTTGGCTTTTTGCTGCGCGCTACGTGACAAGTGGTACATCTCTTATTCTAAGACCTGTCTATATTACATGATTCACGGAGCGAGTTCTTACTCTTCCTACGCGAGGGATAGTGCAGAAGTAATTGTCCAAGCGAATTGTAAATGCGATGAAAGAAGTATATGTACGAGAGCGATGTGCAAGTTGTAATTGCAGTGCATGCGATAGGAATTTGGAGGTGAAAGAATTAACTAATTGATTTGCAGAATCAACGTTGGATTATGCATCATTAATTTAATGCTCGGCTACTGAGACCAACAGAAGCATTGGGTTTTATAAATCAGTTCTATTTCTCTTCAATTCAGATAAAAAAAGTATACGTATTTCTGTGCAGTATTTATTCGCTAAGAGCGCAGTTTGGACTTCACGTTAAGAGTTCGGCTCTATCCCCAACACTTTTAGCTGGTGACGACACGTTGACGCAGAAACTAGTAACTATCGCTCGAAATCGTGCGCCCTCTACGTTATATGCTTACCGCCGGTCCCGAGCCGCGAGCTCTTAGCGAATAAATATAGTATTTACACAGTTTAATATTGATTCGTTGATTTTCGATTACAATATGAAGTCCGAAATTCTTTAACTTGAAATATGAAACCTATTTTCTCTAAGTAATTGAACATGCCGTAGTTGTAATTTATAAATTTCAACTATTGTTAATTCATCATATATTTATTATCCATCTACACCTGTAACCAAAATCTATGCCATAGAATATAATCCAAAAGGAACACCCCATCAAACCAAATCGAATTAACCTCCAATCAATTTTTATCTGCGCAGCAGGTGTGTACCTAAGAAACTCCTGTTCAACTAACAATTTACCACCATTCGCTCGCAAGCTTCCAAACCTGTAAATTCATCCCGTCGACTGCACAATCTCCTCAAAGGAGTCAAAAAGGAACACGTAGCCTCGACCTAAATAAAGCATAAGCAATACGCTGCTTATTCCTGAGCCCCCTCTATCGCTTTTTACCGTTTCATTGGCCTCCGCGGTGAAGAGAAGTTGGTGTCCAAGAACCGTGGAATTTTAAGGAGGTCGGTACCGAAGTTGAATTTAAATTGGAAACTTCCCCGCCCCCGGGCGAAAAAAGCGCTTATATCGGGCGAGGAGTCGCGGGCTCTCAAAAAAACTTGCACGTTCTTCTCTACCCCCGTGGTCGCGCGGAAGGGATCGTCGATCATCCGCCACGAATTTACGCGCGCGCTTCATACGTCATAATACGTCGACGTTCGACGATCCTGCTGTATTATCGCAAAAACAGGTCGCTCGTCGCATCGTCGCCTCCGAAGAAGGGGAATGGAAGTTGTCGTGGGAACCTAGCTGGTATCGCTCAAGGGGCGAGCATTTGGCTTCCTCGCATTTCCTCGCGCCTCCCTGGGAAGATTCTGGACGCGAGGAATCGCGTAACGTATATCTCCTCTCCTCGCGCCATAATCCCAGATCAGCCCAGAAATACGATCTCCTTCCGCCATTCTTCTCATCTTTTCCGCGACTCGACGATACACGCCGTCGTTTCTCGTGATTTAAGCGATTCATAAAAATACCGGCCGGCGATATTTTTTCGTTTGTTCCACCGTCGATCCTTAAGCCCGGTATTATGCGTGCTCGGCCAACCTGGTCCTGCTACCTGTTTCGTGTTCCAACGTTTCGTTAGCTTCAAACGGTTCTCCGACCCTCCGAGAGGTCGTAGATTTATTAAACAGGGTGTCGCTGGATTTATGGGTGAACGTGTCTTCGATGAACATGGGTTTCTGTAATCTCTGTTGATGAAGTGTAGTATTTCTAAAAGGAGAATTGATGAGGAAAGTGTTTGCTCTAATAGGATACTATCTGGATGCAAATCTATAACTCGCTACGAATACAAATTCCAGGAAGTCTTGTGCTTTGCAGGATTTAAACTAGAATACACTTTACCCTGGCATTTAATTTTAATATTATTTAGAATTATAGTATTTGGTGAGTGATCATAAATTATCATGTCGATGTGAATAGCCAAACTATGGTCATTTGAAAGATCAAGCTTATTGAAATGTGCCAAAAATTTGACTACCAGACCCAATGGCCAGTTTGAATCACTCTTTTCCAGCTTAGCACTCTGACTCCTCCACCTTCTACCTCCAACGCTACCAAAGATTTCGTTTTTTACCTGTTTACACTGTATTTCATCTTGCGCCGCGTCCCCTTTCTATTCCACTTGTCTGTTGGCTCATTTACCGCGAACGGCATCAGAGATTTATCTGTCTGTCTACGTTTTTTCCCTCGTCCCCTCTGGCTCGGGGTTCAGAGCCGCGGTTCAGGCGCTCCCTGGCACCAGGAGGCTGATCGATCGAAAATTTTCGAGAACTCCCAACGTCGACGAGCACGCCGGAGGTGTGCTTAATATTCTTTCAGGAAGAACCGCGACGTATCTCCGACCAGTGGAACCGTTTTTGCCCTTCGGAACATTCATCAGATCGTTTCGTGTTACGTGCATCGTGGGTGGAAGGGAGATAGCGTGCGCGCGGGCGTCCCTTTGCCTCGAGAACGAGTGGAGAAAGAAACGGTGACTGGCCCCTGAACGGGGGGTAGACGAATGGTTGTTTATCGCCGTTGAAAATATTCCAGTATCCGGCTCGGGGAGGGCTGCGGATAAATGCGACTGGCGGACGGTTCAACCCTCTTCCGACCCAGCTACACCGGATTTCCGATGCGCTAAGGGCGGAGTTTAATGCGCGGTGGCTCTCCAGGCGGACGCGGGAATAATTCAACCGAGATTGTGACAGACATACGTACCTGTCATTCGATTCTGCATTACAGGCAGGATTTTACGCGGCCCGACGCGCCCCATGGATACTTTACGAGCGGCAACCTCATTACCCTCTGCTTTTACGACAGTGTAGGACTGCCCGTGTAGACAGTGAGATGTTATTGCTCGGAGAAACTATTTATTTAATATATCGATGAGTGTTTGGCAGCTGCTTTCGATTGCTATTACTTGCGAGTTAATTGCTGGAGTGTGTAGTAGGAAAAGTGCGCTTGATTTCATCTACTTGAAGGGAAATTGATATATTCACTTTTTAAACTTATCTGCTCCCAATGTAACCTAAAATCGTCACGATTAGGTAAATCCACTATCAAGATTTACTAAAATACTTCTACTTGAGAGGTTGCAGCAATCGTATTATTACACATGCTTGACTACTAATTTATTGTCACTTTATTACTACGAGTCGCGATATTAGGTACTCGGTGATATGTATTAGATGCACTTAGTCTATATTCCTCAGTGACAAACGTGGGCATTGAAGCAGGGAAAGAGTAATTGTATTTTTCTTCCCTCCGTCTCCTGCAGGAACTTTCTTCCCTTCCGCAATCCGGACATCCCTATTCCCTTCTGAATCGCGTATCGAGACTCCTCCGGGTAACTTAGTAGCATGTGGAACGCACAGAGAAGGAACTCGATAAAGACAAAAGAAAGAACCAAGACGACAAAATGGGGGAAGATTACGCACGAGTTAAACGATCTGTGAAAAACGAGAACGCAATTCCTCCCCTAGATCTACACTGTCGCCGATGATAGGGGGAGAAACGATGTTGACGTTCGGCCGACGAATTCCTCAGAACGAAGCACTCCTTGGTTTGATAGCAGGCCATCGTATATTAGCCGAATTCGATTTAACGGATCGTCTCCCCTTCCGTTTCCGGCCGCGGACAAAATCCCCGAAAATCCCTGGTGGAAAGCAGGCTTTGAACGATGAGGACGGTGGAGGGGAGAACAGAGAAAGTGGGAGAGACGAGGGGGTTGAAAACATCGGGGATAGAAAAAAAGGGGTGCGCTACGTGGCCGTCAGTAAACACGCCGGTGTTCCCTTTTTCCTCTTTCCCCCTCGCCCTTTATCTACCTTCTTCTTTCTCCCACAATGCGCCCCACCCCTCTCCCCTCTCACATGTTCAGGCGCACATGCACGAGCACGCGCACACATGCACGTGATCATTGAAGTTCTCTTCGCTCCTGTTCACTATTCCTAGAGAACTTTTTCCCGATATAGAAATAGATCCCGTGCGGGGGCGTGGCGGAGCGCGATACGTCGCGCAGGAAGAGAAATCGTCCTTTCGTAGCAACCACCAGCCACCCTTCGTCTCCATCCAGGGGTGCCCTTGCCGGGCGGCAGAAATTTTCTTGTTCCCCCGCCGGCGCTGGCAAATAAACAATGAAGTCGCGTATTTATGTTGGGCCAGGGGTCGATCGCGATCTCAACCCCTTTCGCGCTTTATAAATCGAAGAGCGAAACAACGACACGGCGCGGGTGGCCCCTGTGCATCGGGGATTTAAGTGTGCGTCCTCCATTTCCGTTCTGTTTCCTATTGCGTAATATATTCTCGTATAATTTGTGCTATCTCAAGTGCTTTTGTTTAATATTTCTTCGGGTATCTGTCAGTGTCAAGCGATCGAATGCCTTTGAAGGCATATGAAGCTTGGAGAAGCTGGATTATTGAGCCGAAGATCCTTCTTAACCCTTTACCTACAGGAAGCCTATTAATCGACTTCGACGATCCCGAACGGTAGATGAAGTTAAGTAGGTTAAGTGCTATATTCCACATAACGAATATTGCATCCGTTGGTGAGAGCTTCTATCTAAATCCTTGCCGTTCCCCACTAACGGCTACTCGACTAGTTGCTCCCATTGCAATCGCATTATTAATCAATAATTTCGCTATAGCACTTAACACGTCACAAGTTTATTTGGTTCTATTTAATGATTCACGTGTCAGGTCGCCAGGGTTGGTCTTACAAGGGAACTTAGGAAATAGAAAGTAACCTTTTAGACAAAAGTTATTTCTTTTAATTAGGGTTATCATGTGGTGACTCACAGTTATGACGCAAAATCGCAAAATAGCCGCATTTTTAGGGATCAATTTCACCTACTTGGAGTGAATTTGGGCAACAAAAGAAATTGCGTCAGACGTATGAGACAGTCAGAGCAACAACGGACTAACCCACATTCAAAAAAAAAAATTTCCTAGTTTATATGATTAGTGGAGCCTATTGGAATACATTATTACTACTAACTCAGTTTCGAAAAAATTGTGGGTTAGTCCGTTGTTGCTCTGATTTACCTCATTTTCTACATATCCCGAAAGTTTTATAATTTTTTGAATTTCCGGCTTGGGGATCTTCCCTTGTTAGTCCATTTAAGTTTCTCTCGGCTCTCTGACACTGAACTACCTCCTCATGTTCTAATTTGGGGTAGAGCACATATTTCCTAACTTTATTAACCTCCAGCCGTCATAAATCGAGGAAAAACTTCTGTTTGGTCACGTGCACTTCGTAGTAGCTAACCCCACTACGGCCCCGGTTCTTTTTCGACTCAATAGCTTTCTCAGTTTATTAAAAACTTTTCTAGTTTTCAGAGAAACATAAGAAAGCTGCTGATACGCGTGTTCCTCATTTCTTTGTATTCTGGTAAATGTGTAATTGAACTGAATGCCACAGTGCGATTAAATACCCACTAGTGACTTATTGTTTTCAAGGAATGTATTCGGGGCGAGGTAATGGTAGGCAGTCGTAAATAAAGCACTCGTTTGCCGTGGAGCCCGGCACTTGGTCACACTTTTAAAGCGGAGAAGAAGAAGGCTCAGCGTTTGTCTTCCCTAGTTACGTCTCTCCGTGTGGATTTAGTCCATTAGGAGGCATTATGTTTATTTGGCCCAGGCTATTTAGGAGACAGATAATATAGCGTCCGAATTAGCGACGGAAGGAATAAGTTGCAGCGTTATTAAGGCGAGTTAAATGTAATGCGCAGTTCCGGGCTGCAGCTAATTAAAATTAAAAGGCAAACTTAATACCGCTTTCCGTGCTTCTTTTTCTGCAATGGGAGAAACCGCACGCGTGGAGGAATTTCGTTTAACTTAAATGGATTCGTTTTTATGCGATAAGTGGTGTTCTGTTTGAGAAATTAAATTAAACATGGGTGGGGCAGGGATGGTTTAACTTTTTATTGTTTCATTTTTCAAGAACTGCATTCTCCTAATTCAATATTTCCCGCTGCAGCAGGATCTTACAATCGTTTTGGGATGATAATGCCACTTCAAATATTTTAACTGAAATTTAATTTTATTCTTGCACGATGTTTGGTTAAACTTCATTTAACGTGGATGAACGCATTTGAATATGTGATAGATGCTATTCATAGATCTCGAGCTATTTTCACGACAATATTCGGGCAACTATATTGGCATTTGATTAAAATTTTGCCTAAACGTTTTCGTTAGTTCACCATCCAGTGACCGATATCGATTACCGTGGTTATCAGTGGCATGGAAGTTTATGTAGGTGAAGTAACGTAGTTCAATTTTGTCGAGTTTGTAAATTAATTAATATTGTCTCACGTCTTCTATAAATGGATTGAACACTCAGAATTATACGTCGGAATATTTCCATTACACCAGATTCTACGAGAAATTAATAGGAACAGCAGTTATTCGACTTGCAAGATACTTTTGATAATAGAGAAATAGTTATTCTCAATATTATCGTGGCTGCTTTTAACGAAATTATATTTTTCCTAAGTACATATATGCTAAGAAGGAGTTAACTTCGTTGCGAATAGAAGTTATTGCCAATAAATAGAAATATTACTCAACCGGAATATTTTACGGCGCACATAAACAAGCAGCGTAGAACGATCTCTTCAAAAAGAATACTGTGCGAGCACCTAAACTTTTTAGCTCCTTGACTACCATACTAGGGATTTTCGGGATAACCTTGCACCAGTCTGGTTCCCATGGGTACCCAGCCTTTAAACTCCTCCATTTTTTACACGACCTCCTGTACAAAGTCTAAAAGAGTCAGCATCTTTTTTTTAAACGAAGAGTAAGCCGTATAAGCCTCAAGTATATTGTCTGAACCTCGGTTTTTTCTAGATATTCCGTGATATCGCAGAATTTCTGGTCCTCGTGAATAATGGTCGTGAAATTCCTTACGAGCGACGCGTCGCTGAAAATCCATAGATTATTTTCTAAACCATGTGTCATGAAACTGCAGATTAATTAAACTGATCCATAAATCATTTAGTACCTCTGCGGTGACAGCAGTATAAATACTGCCATTCATATTAAGTGTCGGATAAATATTATAAAAATAATTTAAGGGGTCTCCCTACTTTGACAGCCTGAAAAGGATCGCGATATTTGGGATTCATTAAGGAGAAACCCTCAAATTATATTAATTCAAAACATTATGCCTATATTTGTACATACTTAAGCAACATTTTAAAAAATTTTAATTAAAAGAAACGGTACCTAAAACTTTAAACGCGTTTTCCTGAAAATTGGTTAGCATTATATCTCAAAAACCAATCACCTGATTTACTTCAAACTTAGTATATATCTTCAGTAGATATCGCATTCTCGCTGTTACTAAAGCTAAATCTGTTTTTGCAAAATTAGACTTTTGTAAAATTAGATTTCTCCAAGGCGCTCTACTTAAAGCGCTATAACTCCGGATACAACCACTATTTTTGCATACAATTTTTTTTTCGTATTCTCTAAAGATTGACAAATAAAGCCACAAAGCTGGAAGTAAATATATTTAATGGTTTTGTTTTAAAAAATTCCCAAGGTAGGGAGACACTTAATAAGCATTAGTACTGTCCTCTCACAGTCTTGCTCATCATACCCTCGAAATGTATATATAACAAACACTACCAATAATCCCAAACCACGCAAACTCCTCTTTCAATAATTCCAGCTTGAAGTTCTTCACATCCTTTTTAAAAACGGTGTTCTTTCAATAAAACAACTACTTTTAAAACAAATTAGTAAATACCTATCCGGCTGCTTTCTACCTCACACGAATCGTCTGCGTCTCGCGAACTTCTCCTTTAAATTACTCAAACAAGATCCAACAGCGGGTGCGACTATGCTCCCCGCGAAATAATGCCCGTCGCGAAAATCAACGGTCGAAGCTTCATCAACCATGTAAATCATCCCCCGCGCAGCTGGCGACGCGTAAACGCGGGCAGAATAGCTGTGGAACTCGATCTCGTTGAATTTTTTGTCCCCTCATTACCGTGGTCACAATAGTCCCGTGGCACGAGCTGGGACTGTTGTGAGACTGTCGCACAAAGGACAGGAACGTGGCGCCTCTGTCACAACTTAAACGGCTGTCACTCCTCGGAGGACTGGTGGGCGAGGAGAAAAAAGGTTGAGAAGGGGTCGTGACAATATTGTGCTCCCAGTTCATAGGTCTAGGGGGAAGCCAACCGTCCCTCCAGCAAGTTATTTGTTTGACGTGTCTGAGGTTTGTATCTTCAAAGGGTCAAGCTCTCGCGCCCTCGTCGCCGTTCCCGTTTCGGCCGCGTATGGGCCCATATGGCGCGGAATGTATAAATAACGCGGTTCCTTCTATTGTGGGACAAGAAAACCCCCGTGAACGCAACGAGGGCGGAAGGAAGGGGGCGCGGGGCGCGAGGTACGTGAGAAGGGCCAGCGGCAGATGAAGAACAGGGGCGGTTGCCTGAAGAAAAGCACACTTCGCGTCGGTATGCTTGACACGGAGGCAGAAATGAGAATGAAAACGTGATACTGCGTGCGGGGAAAATTGGTACGGGCCATGGAGCGGCGGCAAGTGTCGACGGGGCGCGGTGGCGATGGCGTCGGAATGATGATACATCGGCGCCGTGGAAAGGAACGGCGCACGGGAAATACGAGAATCATCGTTGAATGGGTGGAAATAGTTTTGCAATCGACAGTAGTCGACAGATGAAACTGCCTCGGGAGTCAGGCGAGAAAGAGGCGGGAAAACGTGGACGAGAGGGGACTGGCAAAAAGGGCTTGGACCCTTTCGTTCTTGAATGTCTTTGCCGATAGTTGCGCGGGGATCGCGTTCCCCCGCGTTTGAGATTGGGAGCCGGGTTGGCGCTCCAGCAAACCGTTGCTTCTTAGCTAACAAGGGAGGAGCTCTCAAAGGAGATCACGGTTTAATTTCCTCCTCGTGTCGCGTTGTTGCTTCTTCGATCGATTGCTGGTTGTCGCGCCGTGGCGGATAAGCCGTGTCTGTTCCGCGGTGATGAATATCGACGGGGATCGGTGGCGCTCGTCAACGGGGGACGCTGCGCCATCCACGGCATTTGCATTCTTACGGCTGGAGTCAGATTCGAAGTGAGCGTATGGATATTAGCGGGTGGAAGGTTATACGAATACGCCGGGCCGTGCCGGAGATCGTAAATCACTGGTAAAACCGAGCTGGAGAGTTGTCTCTGGGAGACTCGCACTTTATCATGGGGAATAACGAAGACACAAACGATCTGCCCGCCAGGAAGAATTAACGTTGACAGGCTCTTCTTCCAGCCGAGCACGATTATCTCTGCCAACTCCTTGAGAATCCAGGATTATGAATTAATTATCACCGAGGAATGGCGAGCCGCCTGGCAAACGAGCTGGACGGTTTCTCGATGACAAACAGGGAATAATCGCCGTAGTTAGCGAGGGGAAGCGAACGTTTCGTTAAATTGATCGTTTCGCCCGCGTTCGGACGCGCCGGGGCCTCATTAAAAATTTCCAACGCTGTTGTCGGCCGTCAAATGGCGATTTTCATACCCGACGGATTTTTTAATTGGCAAGGCTCATCTCGTCGAAATGTTTGCATCATACAAATGTTAATACAAATAAACTTTATAAATTTGTATACCTAAATTAATTTGTAATAAATATATCACTTACCGTTATAATTAAAGTCAAAATCGCTGGGATTGTATAAGAGGAATTTTTTTTTATAGTTTGTACTATCAGAATTCATCTAACAAGCGGTAAAAGAAAACAGCAGTCATTCAAAAATTATTCTGTGTGTAATCCACCTACGTATGTCAAAGCTGATCGAAAAAAGGGTAGTGCCAGCGAAGGGTTGAGGTGGTAGAGTTAGGTGGCTTGCCCTGTATATCATACCCAACGTTAGTAAAAGATGTGCAAATTTCTTGAGATAGACCACGCGATTCCATTCTTGTCAACGATATGATACATATCCGGCGGTATGGTTCGTGGCACGCAGATAGTCCATATTTTAAAGCGCTAAAGCCTCTTCCTTCCTCTCGAAATTATAGCGAAGAGTGTCCCGGTAATATGATCAGCTGTGCCGTATGACAGTGCCATTTTTCTTGTTGGCCAATTGCAGGTCACGTACATGCTGCAACGCGAGCCTCTCTTATCCACGTACGTACGTATCGCACGTACATTTTTGGCACGGCTGAGAACACCCTCGCGTCGTCGTCCTGCTTACGAAGAGACACGTACACGCCCTACACGTCGACTACATCTTCTTCGCAACTCAGGCTTCCTCCTTTGAAAGGAGACGCTCCGTCCTCCTGGACAAATTTCAGCGTGATTCACGGTGATACCGGTGCTAGGGACATTTTTCATTTCGGTACGGTCATCTTGCACCTCGAGCCCCTCCATACGTGAAACCAGTGCTCCTTGTTTTCAAGTTCTCCTACAAAGTGCCCTCATTTCTCACACAAGTTTTTCGTCCAGATGTAATACGTTGTTGCTTTGTTAGCGGCGCCCTGGCAGCTGAGCGCGACTTTCAGTGGAATAGGCCCCTCGCAGGAAATCGAGATGTTTATGTGTTTCATGAGTCATGAGAAATGGCTTGGTTTCTTGATAAGTCGAAAACCGCAGAAGCCAAAATTCGAAACTCGAAGCAGTGCAAATACTGATTGCGATATTTCAATAACAGTTTGCAGATAATGCCAACTTTATTTCAAATTGGCTAGGGAGGCTTATGTCTATTAGACAGTTTTATCATGGAAAGGATGAATTGTGAAATGTGCATCATATTCCTATCTGTTTCATATTTGATATTACTTTTGTAGAGGTACTTTACTGTGGGACTCTAATTGGCATAGTATTATTCCAGCTCATTAAAGGGGTCCAAGTTGACTTAGAACTATTAAAGTTTGTTAAGAGAGTCTAAGCTGACTTACAATTGTTCAAAGTTCCTAAGAGGTTCCAGGGCACGCTGAGAGGGATCGTTGATTCAATGCTAGTTGAATAGGTGGAAAGTGCACGACAGATCTTACGGCGAATGCGCGAGCTTCGAGTCATGGGCATGCCTCGAATTTTGCATACAATTAGTATGTATCGTGTATAATAATGTGTGAAACGGGTAGGACACACAACAGAATTTTGCTGGAAAATTGAGTTCACAGTTTCGTCTATTTCATGTGTTGCATATGTAGCTACAGATAAGAACGAAACAGATTTGAATAACAATTAGTGACAGAAATAGTTATATATTGGATAAGGTGTATGTAACAGCTGGATATGCAAATTGACTCCGTCAAGGACCTTTAGATAATGAAACTTTTCAATTTAAACAATTAATCAGAGAAATATAATCAAAGTTATGAGAGAGATCACAGAAATGGTACTCTATTCTAAAAACTGATTTGTTATTAAACCATTCTGAAATTAAAACCATTTCCTCCATCGTCGAAAATAATATCAACCTAATATTCATTTTCTACTCAACCAAGCAGGCATTTCTTGCTTCAGGAAGCAAAGCCTAGTATCAGTGAAAATAGATTCATGATACTCCACTATTTCCTTTCGCGCGTATTGCCTATTCAAGTGCAGCTGCAACACCGCCGCAAATGCCAGTAATTAACTAAAGAGACTAGCGCACGGTGGCATTACCGATGGAAAATACAATCACGAGTGGATCTCGATTCTACGTTTGCCTCGTGGATTTTTCCAACTGCTTTAAACGATATCGAGAGGTGAAACGAGTCCGAGTGCAAATAGACGCTCCCCATGGATGGCGTAACAGCCGATTCACGCAATGCAAATGAAAATCTTATGCTGCGGCCGGTGCATCGGTAAAGTGTGTACACCAAGTACGATCCCGAGAGCGATGGCTGCGTTAAACGTGGCCGAAATGGGGCCGACACCCGATGAAAACGAAGCGGGCGCTTGTGTCCTAACACAGCCCTGTTGACATTGCATTAGCCCCGGAATAATTATTCGCGTATCGATCATCGTGTCGATTGTAATTGGTTTCGACGTGACCAGCCGACCTATCGGCTACTTAAATTGTACCGAATCGCGTGCACGACATCCCATGAAGGATGGATTCACCTCTATTCCATCCAATAAACTGCTGCATTTTGTGGCTGTCAATTGAGAATTCGCCCATCAGTTTGAATAATCAGACGGAATATCAGAATTATACATGGCCACTTTGGGCCACTAGGTATATTAATTACGCGAAATTTCTAGCACGCCTGTCACGCCAGCAATTCTTCTCCGAATCGAATAGGCACGCTAATTTTAAATAGAATGGTGTCGCTTGTTTTTGATAAAAATGACGTTTAAGATTTTCATAATTTCTCTTGTGAGAATATGGTACTTTTCGAATGTGTCACTTGTGTTCTGTGATACTTCGGTGTATGATAACATATCAGGGTGTGAAAAGGATGAGGAAAATTAGTTGTCTCGAGATTTGAATGAATGTAGTTGTTCGTGTGACAAAATGTTTTATTTGTATTATTTCCGAAATATTTTGAAAGTACTAAAGCTCAGTGCTGATTTTCCAAATGTTTAACAATACGAATGGCGAGGAAGAAAATGGTAACTAATTAATTACAGAGAATCAGAATATTTCTTTTGTTGATACTGTACAATGTACATACACGTGTATGGACATCTCTGTTTTTCACTTACTAGTATTCCATCGGAATTTCGCATTAATGCTAATGAACCACGTATTTAATAATTGCAATTACGACGCCACTGGTGCTCGTAAAGTGATTGTTATCGCAGAGGATCGTACGATTAATAAATATATTTCGATATTTGTTACGTGCTACGAGTACCTACCGCCGTTCTTTCTACTCTCGGTGAAAATGCTTGAACGTGTGCTCGTGCTTTCAGTAGCTTTCCACTTAATTCGAATTTACTTGACTTGATCATTCATGTGATTTTTAAGGATTTATTAATAACGAGAGTTGGATTCTGGGGTTTGATAAATAATATTTGACTAGTAGTTGCATAGAAACGATTGGATTTTTGATGCACGAAGGGAAAGGATAGAATGATTGATAAAATGATTATTATGCTACTTATTTTGACCAAGACAGTGAGTTACACACTTTTGCAATAATATTTTCCTAGTACTAATAATAATAGAGGTACAAGTAATAACATATTTAATATTCCAGTTTTGCAATAAATATTTCCAGTGCTGTATATTATTTCGCCCTAAAGCATCAAATAGAAATGATAACAGAAAAATCTTGAAAATATAAAAATTCCTTTTTACATCGTTTTATTTATTTTTCAAAGTATTTACAAACAATAGAGATATTTACCTTCGCTGTATTCATTTACCACTTACAATGCTTGGACCATACTTTTTTAATTCAAAGAAATTTATGTACCTTCAACATCTCTTTTTTTAAATACCCTTTCACTCTGATAAAGAATTTGTAAATTCGACTAAAAGGATATATGTTACGTGGAATACAAATTGAAGCAAATCGAGGGATTAATCTATGGGAGCCGTAGCTACGTTACAATATGATGGGTGATACGATCTATCTTACGGAATTACACGCTAATTTCTCCGCTAATACACGTAGCATGGCAAATCTCGTCAGCAATGTATTGTATGAAATCCCACATTGCCAGTATTATCTGTAAACAGTAATCATGCTTCATAGCTATCGAAAACGACAGTTTAATTAATAATCTCTGTTGTACGGTTATCAGGCAATGCGCATCGATTGGGGCAAAGCATTGACCACTGCGTTGAGCCGGAACAATTCAATGATCTTCGATTACAATCATTTTACGTTAACTTTTATCTGCTTCTTTAGTAAGAGAACGTGAACGTATCCCATGCGAATCTCTATTTGTAAATATTTCACATTCCTCAAAGTGGCCAAGCAGTTTTAGATTCCATAAGGTAGAAGTTGAGATACACCTGGCTCCTTTTTCTTTATTCAGCATCGCGCTGCATTTTCGATATACCTATTTACAGAGTCTGAAGAAACTTGTGGAAGTTTGTTTTCTTATTTTTTGCTCTGAAGACTTGCCATATAAAACAAATTGGTGACAATTTTCCAGGAGTACATCAAAGGCATTTCATAGCTTTTCAGTTTTTCAAATAAGGTACGTTGACATTATTCATGGTTCAAAAATTCCATCTACTGAACGCGCTTGTAACTTACCCTGACGCTGACGCCATCAATTTTACGATTTTATGTAGAAAATTTTTAGATGCTTCCTCGAATAAAAAAATCCAGATATCACATAAATTAATAGCACTACTGCTGTGTCGGTTGCTGAAATCTCAATCTGCCGAAGTAGTTCAGCCTTTGAATAAAGATTTCATTTGGTAATCAGGTATAGACATCCCCAAATAAATAGCTTTCATTGTAGACTGGAATGAACGTAACGACGCAGTCAGGTGAACGGCAGGAAATCGGGTATTTTTCGATAGGACGTCACGTCGGCGGGGTAGGAAACTATTCCGCGGAATTCCAAACCAGGATTATTACATCAGCGCCATGACAGTGCGCCGGATTCTTTCCCCTCGACGTTCAATCTATCCTGCAGAATAATCAGATTTCGTATTCGCGGTCTTGAATTATAATTCAATCTCCTTGCGAAAATAAGGATTTTCGATTCTGGATCAGGAGCAATTGAAAGACACAGTAACGTGCTGTATGCCAACTTTGACACTACATTCCATGGAAAAGACGCCATTGACGTATATCGGTGATATTTCCAATATTCAGAGAAAGATGTTCAATTTGAGTAGTTTGAGTAGAACGATTTTTTAAATTGTACAATTAACCTTTTAGTAATTTTTCTGGAATCAATTTATATGTATGTAGTCAGACGCACTTTACTTATTACTTATTCTGTCATTTCGCGTTATTCTGAAGTGAAGATTTGCATATTTGCTAATTGGATTTCCCGATCGGAGTCTTGTTTTGTTTTTTATAAAAAAAAAGGATGAAAACTTGGGTCGATAATCTTCGACTTTGAGTAGTAGCTGCAATTTTCCAAAAAAATAAATGTTGTTTAAAATCTGCGGTGACAAAAATACTAGATTATTATATTAAGAATATTCTTGCAAAATTTAGATTAAGACACAAAGCCTACAGCTTAATTTATACACAAACAGGTGTATGTCTTAACTTTTAAATGCAGGGTTTTCTTTATCTGAAAAGAAAAATCATAAAGGTAACTCTATTTTCCATCCTGTCAAAGGAATGTAACCGCTTTAGCCAGCTACTTTAGGAGATTGGAGCAACAGAGCTTTAGGCATTATGAAGCTACAAAAGCGGTATAAAGAAGAATACACTTGTCGCTAAATTATTGTGCAAGCAGGTACAAGAGGACTTTTTGAACTATCCAGTCGCTCGCACCGCCATCGGAAGAATTGTCTGTCGGGCGAGGCTTTGTTGAAACCACGAGTCGAGCGGGGGATTTTTCCTTTCGCGAAGTTTCTTGCAGCCAAGCGAGAGTGTCTTGCATAACAAGGGAAAACTTTGTACGTGAAGCAGTGGATAAGATCCGAAAGGAGCAACTTCTAGTGGCCTTTAAATCTTGCCAATAGAGTCATTAAACGTAACTCTTGTGAAGAGGCTACTGCTGTTTGACCCGGAAGCTTGTGAAATGTAACTTCTAAGTTCCCAGTCATAGGTACGCGTTAAAGTCTCGAAAGTTCGCGGCCGAGCAGGAGTGGATCGGTAATTTGGCTTGTGCATACAAGCTGCAGCAAATAGAATGTAAATAGAAGTGGCGATTCCCTTATATTGAATCACAGGCCTTTCGATGGAGTTTCAGGTCTTTTCAGGCAACAGAGCCGAACACTTCATTCTAGTATGTACGTTCGAAGTTTGACTGTGTAGCAACTGTCAATCTCTACGCATTTCAGGTCCACATTCCCTTTTTCGAGCCACCCTCGACTATTCTCGTATTGGATTATCGGTAGCGAAGCGAGCTACCACCATTCATATTGCCTAAAAAGGACTACTTTCACAGCATCAACGAGGTATCGATCTCCTGTACGTAAATCCGCCATTTCAACGTTCAACTATGGAGAAACCGTGGTTTATATAGTACGTGTAAAATGAACAAATAAAGAAATAATGACATGTACATAATACCTAAACCATTTTCTGAGGTCTAAATGCGGTAATCCTTTCGTAACTTTAAGGGTACTTTATTTAATATTGTAATATTAAATATATTTAAATATATTTAATATTCTATAAATATTAAATATTTAAATATATTTAATATTCTATAAATATTAAATATTTAAATATATTTAATATTCTATAAATATTAAATATTTTAATATATTTAATATTCTATAAATATTAAATATTATAATATTAAATATACTTGTTATAGCAAGTAAAAAAATTTATAACAGAAAAATTATAATAAAAACGAAAGAAATAGAGCAGTATCCGAAATAGTTTTTTTTCGAGATGAAATTCACTTTTCTCCCAATGTTCGTTGCATATTTCTATATCACGCAGTAATAATACTCGAGAATCGAATGGCAATGAAATATCCAATATCTCAATCGAATTCCAATAAGAAGTTTTATTTAGTATCGAAGTTGCTTGTATAGCTACGTATACAAATATATTTTTCAAGTTTCTTTCAAACACCGCTGCAGAGCGATGGATCAAGAGATATACACAGGTCGTTACACAAAACTTTCTGTAGCACGATAAAATACAACGACCGTTCGCAAGCTTTCCCGATACCACAGTAGGTTTCCTAATCTCGTACCTCTTGCTTCTGTCTGTACGCAAATGGAAGGGAATTAAAAACTATCTAACAGCAGAAATAACGGAACGCAAACGCTTCCCCGCGGCGTTTTCTTTCGCCTGCTTGCTTGTTACGCGCTAACCCAATAGTTTCGCCATCCGTAAATCCCATAAATACGTGTATTCCACTGTGGTTTGGGAACTTTAATTTCCCTCTAAACGATACAATTCTACGCGCAAATATTTGTTTAGCACCGAAGCGGCGATTCCCTATTCTCGACCGCGGCTGGATCAAGTATTATTAAACAAGAAAATTGAGTAAGCGGCTTCCGCCCCGTAATATACGAGCCAAGTGTAAACGAACCATTTCCGTTTCCTCGTACGGCTAGTTATCTTTCGGGCAGAGAACACTTTGTTTAATAAAGCGTCTCCTATATTTTGCACCGTGCTCCATTAACCCTCTGTGGTCACATCTGAGTATAATCACAAATTGGTCACTGGGGTTCACTGCATCCCAGTGCCATTTTTCAGTTACCATTTTCGTATTTTTGAAGCTTTCAACTTTTGACTGATAATTTTACAAAATTTATCAAAGTTATGAATTTTATTATTAATTATTAAAATACTGGCGAAAATATGCCCCGGAGAAACTCACGCGACTTTATTATTGCAGTGAAATTATAAAAAATAATTCAACATATATTTAGTTGATTATTCAAATAGTGTAACTGTTTTAAACAATTTCTTTAATGATCGTAAAGCTGTGCCATTTTTATTACTTTCTTCCGTCATTACGTATCCGAAATTACTAAGCAGAGCATGGAGGAAAGTTCGTCATTAAATTGTCATTTCTGCTCAGTTTACTTTCGTGGACAGAAAACAGTGTTGAGGAAGCAGTTCCGAACGCTTTTCACGTTTCTAACAAGGAATGCTCGAAAGTCCGCGGCATTCTCGTTAAAACTCGGCCAGGTTTGTTCGTTTCAGTGGCCAAGTACTTGCACCGAGCGCCGGAATATTTCGATGGCCGAGATAATTAACTAATAAACTGGAGTCTGCGGCGCTGCGCGGGGCAAGCCTGGCAAGTGTACAGTGAAAACGCGGTTTATTTGCTCTACATCTTGTGAACTCGGCCGTTTACCGATGAGGTTGCGATCCGACTCTTCCATCGCGGCTCCCTGCCCATTCCGTTGACCCGTGCTGGTGAAAATCTACGTAAAAAGAGCACCCGGCACGAATCGCCCGGGATAAACGAGCAGAAAATTTTTAACGATCTTACCCTTGCGTTTCCTCGAACGAGCTTGGATTTTATATCGCGCCTCGCCCCTGAATAAAATCGGCGTAATTCGTGGTACAACGAAGTTAGAGGATGAGTTTTTCGTGATAAAAACAGCGAAATGAAGCAATCTCGCTCGATGCTTTGTGTTTTGAAGAGTAGTAACGTTGACAAGAGTCACTCTATAGAAGAATTCCAAGTTCTAAAAAGTCCAACTGGATAGCTTGGATATTTAGAAGCATTTATAAATTAAGGATACATTTTACGATATAAACTTGTAACTATTTTTATAAATAGCTTTAATAACTCATAATTAGTTATCGCGTTAGACACGATCCTCAAGCTAAACACTTTAATCTTCAATCACATTTTCCAGATTTTAGTTTATAATTTTACATTACTGACTTTGGAGAACCAACGCTGCAATATGCAATTCTTTGGATAATGATCGTTACGCTCTCCACGCACTGCGAGAAATTCTGCGCAAGGGCGAGGATTCAAAGCATGAAGACCTGTTTCCAATCTTGCCAGAGGAAAATATGATTCCAGTCTCATCGTGGGAGGCCCGAGACCTAGCAAACAAGCGAAGCCAAGAGGTAAAGTCAAGATTTCCTGGCCCCATAAAAGGAACGTAAACATCATAAAGATGGGGGATGGGCAAGAAAAGGTAACGAGCATAGAGCTGCTGGCTGAATTTCTGCCTAGTCGAAAGAACAACGTCGTCGGAATGGCGTAATTAGGGGAGAAGATCGGCTTTGGTGCGCCGGAAGGGAGGTCGATTTCGCAGGCGATCCTGAAGCGTCTCTGTTCAAACTTTCGAGGTCTCTCAGCGCTCGCTGGGTAACTACTGATGGGAAGCGGAAGAGAGGCGAACGATCTCCTTCCGTCCTGGCGAATTTATCAGCAGGAGACTTCGTTACTCCCGCTATATTGCCACGCCACAAGCACAGTAGTCCTCCCCCCAGTGGAAGACGCATCCTCCTAATGCAGATCAGCGTGCTCGCGCGCCTGTTCATAGAAACTTTAGGATCCAGGAAAGAAGTGACGCTGTGAAAGAGCAGTCAGCTTTGCTCAAACGGGTAGAAGCTGTCCTACGACTTCTGCGTCGCGGTCGAGATGAAAGGGACGTCGTCGGCGATACGCACGCTGAATTTAATTCGCCTAAGTACAACCGTTTCGTAATTACGCTCGCTTTAGTTGGTACTATAAATGAGAATCTTTGGTGGGGACAGGTTAAGACCTGTTAAACATTTTTCTGCCACGGTTTATGTCATCCTTGCTAGAGTAGGGGACTTTGGAATGACATGGGAGACTGTGGTGAGTGTCGTGGGCAGATTTTAGTATGGTTACGTTAGGGACATTGTCACGTCACTAGCCAGAGTAATGTGTCATTGTAGTTGGAATGGATTCATTATTATTATGAGAGACTTAAACTTTAATGGGCAGTTAATTTGAAGCTACATATATGCACGAAGGTGAACAGATGTATTCATTAAAAGAATTTGAAACATGAGGCTGTGACACATATTCCTGATTTAGGGATGTGTTTACGAATTCCAGCGTCCAACAGTATTTTTTAGAACTCGAAATTCTTCAGAAACAATTGAACATTTAAGATATCCATGGTGTTCTGGAGATATTTAAATTCTAGAGTATTATGATACCTACAGTTTTCCAAGATTCCTTCAGATTCTTCGTGTTACAGTTAAAAATTGCGTTAACAGCTTTCAAACCCGTTACACCTTTCGTTGCAAGCTATTCAGACTCACTGCCAGCGATGGAAACTATTCTCCCCCGTCTGCACTCGAAACTGCACCCTTTGACTGTGCAGTGGCTCGCGAGCCTATCACTCCCCTGATCTTGGGGTAAGACCTCTTGGTGTAATCGCTCGGCAAAACTTCTCTGTAAGGTCGTAAAAGCATCCCGGAGAGGAGGGTGCAGAGTTAACAGATTTACATGGCAAGCCCGGGCTGGCACAATGCTGAATTCAGTCGCGGCGTTTACCCGCGATGCCGCGAATAGAAAGTACTTTGTTTTAAACGTTGCCGCGAGCGGTTCACTCGGAGCAAAGCGGTTCGCGCACTGTTTCGCGGCATATATTACAGCCGAGACGAGAAAAAAGGAGGGAAAATATCGCCGCGGAGCCGCGCCGTTACCGGAAAAGTACAAAACGCAGGGCCGAGGGAGCAGGAAATTCCATTCGTGGAATAGGTCGCAGGCTTTTCCTCGCGAACTGGTCCATTGTTCCCTTTTAATCGGCGGATTCAAACGCGCTCTGGATGCTGACTGTAGACCAGAGGTGTTGTTCGCGATACGGTTGTCGATGATTCATGCGCTAACTGCGCCGCGATTTCAGACACAGTTCCGGGGGAAACTTTAGAATGAAAACGAGGATTTCTTTAAAACTAAATCATCTTTCTCGAATTCTAGTGAAGATGAGGAGAAGGAAGATTAGATTGGGAGACGGTGAAGAGTCTTCTATTCTGGACGAAATGTTTTTTCGCAGAAGATCCTTAAAGTCTCAGCCAATTAGATCGCGCGGGGTTGTCTATGAGGAGAGCACTTCCCTTACTTGTCTCCCCTCTTTGCGCATGGGAGGGCACAAAGCTGAGTAAAGGACTAGGGTGGAACTTCGTGGGACATGTAAAGCTAATATTTTTCTCCCTGCCAAGTGTATTTCTTTAGGGAGTAACTTTTTTAATAGCGCAAAGAAATTTTCTTTGTTCCTGTACAAACAATAATACCAGGTTCTACCAGCAGTTGCTTTTGGTAAATATGGAAGGTGTTACTTGACACAATTAATTTATATTATCGTAGAAGTATAAACACACAAGCTGCATAAAAATGATTTCGCAGCTGCTCCTATTTTCCTAATTTAGTTTCAGTCCGAAACTACACATTTTGTGAATATACTCGAATTTGATTTGAATCGATTGGAACCTCCCTTTATTATTTTTAAGTTACAACTGCAAGACAAAGAAACCTTTTTTAAAAAAAAACAAACCTTTCTGACCTATCTCTAGCTTCATATATAATGCATATTTTTGACTAAGCAAACATATTTGATTAAAGCTTGTGATGTTGACAAACTTTGTGTCAAAGAACAAGTCCGAGCTTCAATTTATTTCTACGTAATTAAATGCAAAAGAAATGCTTCATTTTGGACAAAAACGACTGTCTAGTACTCGATGAAAAATTCTCAGGCTCCCATGAACTCCTCCTTGCACCAAGACTAACTTTCGCGGCGCGCATCTTTCAGCCCCAGGCTGCGTGGAAAATTTGCTTTCCCTCTTCCGTTAGAGCATGTCGCGTGCTTGCACACCACGCGTCAAGTGCCCTCTCTCGAGTATGCACACACGTATGCGTGTACTCTGGTCGGCCACGGTGTGGCCGCGTCCCATGCAACACTCGTCGTCCTCCCATTGGATCGTTATAACCTTCTCTCCCCCTGTGCAGGGGGAACACGTGAGCTCGTTAATTGCTACATTTTCCCCCGCGAAATTACATTATTGCGACAGCTGTCGTATAACGCTCCCGTGTTTCCCTACATATAATTCTCGGCTCCTGAGGCGTGCCGCGATGCGCCGCGTCCTCGGAGCCGCCACTCGACAAGAATAGACGGCTATTTAACTCCTCCATGCCCATTCATTCGGCATAATCTCGAGATGACCCCGCGTATCTTTATCACACGCCGCTGTTTGTCGACGAAATATTGTCGCTCGTAAGCGATGCACCAAGTTCATCGCTGCTTATGCTAATCGTGAGGGAAACGTCCGTCATAGTCGCGAAACCGCTGCCTCGCGTCTGGTGTATTTACCGTTACACGCAGACCTGGCCGCGTTAACTTTTTCGGTATTATTTTTGAGTGCAGTGTGCCCCGTACTGAAATATGGATTTTTAAAGCTTTCACGGCCTGAGTGATATCATTTGAAGGGTCTGGATGAAATATCGTTTCGATTTTTCCTCGCTATTGCAGCTAGCTTCAAGACGAGTTGTGTGGATGGTGTTACATTGAAAAGCTTTGTTTATTATTGGATTCAAGTTCGAGGCATCCAGATCGATTCTTTCTCTGACTTCGACTACGATTTTATACATTCTCAGAGCCAAAGACGTATTAAAATTACAAACAGTGCTTATATAGCCGAATATTTCAGAATTATTTTTATAAGATTTTGAATTTCACTAATATTTGTAATATTTCAGTTATTTACATTGAAATTGATAATTATATGGTTAGTTCATGTTTTATTAATTATTTGAATCCGAGGTGAACAATTTCTTTCTTATGCTTTGATATATTTAATTTTTATTTTTGGATTAAAATTATATTCATAGTTAATTATTTAACGTTAATAGAAAATAGTATTTCTATTGTATATTTTCAAGTTATATGTCTCATCAGTCTCATTAACTAATTTCGCAAGTTTTCTAAGTAACAAGTGAACAGGAAATATTCCTGGTGCAAGCGATCAAAGGGACGAATGCAATTTGTTCCCTCGTTAGGCCGTTAGTACCGATTCATTTGCAGAAACGGGACGTTTAATTAATAAGGGCGCTAATTAAAGAGGATAAAGGCAATTATTGTCAGTCAGGTTCTAGCACACAATCTGACGTGTTTTCATATTTAATTGAATACCCGTGCTGTTGCGCAGAGGGTTTCTTAAGAAACAAAGGGACCGAAACTATCCGTAGGCTAGACATTAAAGCACGAGTAATTAAGCAGTACGCTATTCGTAATAACATTGTGCATCGAAACGTTTAACCGCAGTACGAGTGGTGCTCTAATACGATGTTATTAGGAGCAGTTAATTGCATAGTACGTACACAAGGTATTAGAATGGGAATCGAGCTAAACGTGCCTGAATATTAACCAAAACGGGAGATTATTGACTCCGATGTAGTTGATTAGTGTATCTCTATATTAACGTAACGTTGATGGATTATATCCACAATCGATCAAATATTTCTGCATTAATCTAATCAACGTATGCACACGCGGCAGTGCCATATCAGGGCAATTGAAAATACCATCCCCGCGTTGGAGAAGTCATTCTTAAGGTAGGTTTCCTTATACCCGACCAGACGCAACATCCAATTTTTCAAAGAAAATGGAGCGCGATATAAAAAAATGTTACTTTTTCTTTTCGACTTATAACAAGTAAATAAATCAAGGTAAAGGATTAAAATTTTGTTTATATTCAGCTTCCTTTTCGAGAAAATCCACTTTGAAATTCTTGACGTTCAAAAAGTACTGAACCAATCATTACGAAATTTTAATAAATAACTCGGGTGAAGCCGATACGGGGAATGTTAATTTGTTATATTTTTTTCCGGCGTATTTTAATAGGCAATTAAATCATATATAATAATATCGCGTTTTATTACACCTCACAAGTGTTTCGACTGTTTCATACTATTTTGGGTTTCACAAACTCAACAATTCATTATTTAAAATAAATATTTACATTTTCTGTTTCTAAAGTCAAAGGCAATCTCGTTATACGGACGAAGAAATGGGACAGAAAAACATTTAATCGGTGCCCCTTCGGCCTCGATCCACTTGATGCATATCCACTCTATCCAAACTTCGTTTCAGAAACTTTTTTACACATTAAGTACGTTACGACTAATTCGCGGCTGTTAAGTCAGCTACGTCGCGTTCTCTATTACATTACACTCTCCCCCATCCCTGTTCGTTAATTGCCGCATTTTGCTCGCGAAATCGAATTACCGTGGCAACTGATGCGACTAACTTGCGCGTTACATGTGCATATATGCCCGCTCTTCATGGAAATTATTGCCCACCGCAAATGCGATTTAAGAGAGGCCGAGGAAAACTGCTTGGCGAATTTCTTTTTATCGCGCAGTTCCAAACGTGTCGGCGTTTCCAAAACAGCAAGCTCAACAGGTCACATATCACTGTGAAAAGTGCTGTCATCGTAAGCAGATCTAGTAGACCAATTCATTAATTAATCATAATGCTGGAACGACGTACTTATTGAATATTCAAAGTTGCTATATATGTGCAGATAGAACGAAATTGTCAGAACCATTAATTAACTGATATGTGTATGATGTAATTGATTATCAGTTAATTAATTCCTGGAATCTGTTAGCAGATTGACTGTACAGGCTGTTCCAAAATTGACATTGCATTAGATGTCACAATAAATTTTTAGAAGTCCAACTTCCATTCCATTATATTTACAAATTTAATTCGTATATTTATTTAATTTAAAAAAAATATTTAAGTTTATTGAATATACAAATTTTATAGGATAATCTATAAATTTATTGAAGTTTTATCTGTAAATATCGATGGATCAAGCTGCCAGCTACGCATAATTACCTCGGTGAAATGGACTTTAATGTAGCAGAAACTAATAAAGGGGTTACAGCGCTGCAAATGAATACGAATATTTCGGAAATAAGCTTTGAAATTATTGAAAAATCTTTGAAACAAGCAAATACTGGAAGATAACATATTTTAAAAGAAATGAATTCAGTGATTTCAGAGCACTGTGATGATGTAAAAGATCATACACCTCGCAAAAAAATACCAGCGTTCAGCAAACAAGGAAAATATATGGTCGGTAATTATTGAGACGTTTTAAAAAATCAACAAATACCTAGTACTTTATATTTCATTATAAATTAAGAAAACAAATTCCAGTTTCCCTGTATGCCCATCAAGTTAAACGTAGCGATAAATCCCAACTCGTCGCGATATTTAATATTCCGTTTTCAAAAGGCCTTCTACTCGAACGAGCTCCCGCGGAACAGCAGAACGCCAATAAACGCACAGCAATCGGGATGCGCCGATCCTTGACGAAGAATCATAGTTTGCGTTTGCTGGTTGCTTGAGCAAGCATCGCGCGGGGCTGCCGTGAATCACGAGCTGCAATACGGAAAAGGACAATATCGGCGGAGTGTGCGGGTACCGCTGAGCAGTCGGGTTGATCGAGGAGTTCGAAAGAAGGGGTTGAGCGTTGGGGGGATAGGCGGTGGAAAATAACGGAGGCTCCGAGGCTTGTTCTTGGCTTTCACCCCACGGTAATTTATACACGCGCAGCCTGTACGTCGCGGCTGAGGGAAGCTCGCGAGCATCCATCGGGCTGCACAGTGGATCTATCCGCGCGGAGGATGAGGGCGCCTCCGCTACCCCTCCCCAGCCGAGCCCGTCTCGAGCGGGGGTTTGAATTACACGACTCGGCCGTTATTTTGTTTACCCCTTTCCGCCGTTTTAATTCGCAGCGTGCAGCCTTTTAAAGTTTCGAAACCGCGGAAATTGTACTGTCGCACTTGAGGCCGGCGCTCCGCGAGCGGAGGGAACAGTGATACACCGTGTAATAGGGAAATTCGGAGGGCCATTCGGGGTGGTTAACGGGAAAGCCAGCCGAGGGTATGGCAGTTTTTCCAACTGCATCCTCGACCCGCTGGAACAGATCCGCAAGGGGGAAGTTAATTCCCGCTCTACGAGGCGGTGACTACGGATAGATCCACCGGCGATGTGTAACTGCTCATGAAGTGTGCCCGCAGAACCTCATCAAACCGTTCCCTCTTCATCTCCCGCACGCCTCGGCCCGCCCGGCCTCGACGGGTTTCTTTCTCGTCGCTTTCAATGCTACACTCTATCGAGTTTTATTTGCCGAGGACGCTGTTCTAAAACATGAATAAATACTCCTCTCCTCCCTCCCGCGCCCCATCGGGTCCCCGCCGCTGCTCCGGCCGGTGTAGTTTACGGTACGAGCCGGGTAACTGAAACTCGTTCAAAGTTTTTTTTAGAGTGCAGATAGAGGACGTTTCTTTAAGGGTACGGTTACGCTGCCGCGAATCTCCCCGAGCTCCTATGGACACTTTAACGTAATTAACGAAGATTCGTTGGGCTAACTTTGTTACAGGGGTTTGTGCGGATGTATTTGTACGAGATTTACTTCTTTTGGGAAGCTTTATCTCGTGCGGAGATTGCCTCGTGTAATATAGATAGGAATCTTTTGAAGTGTTAGAAATAGAATAATTTGAGAATATTGTGCGATTATGTTGTGTAAATTATTTTTCAACGGAGTTAATGGAATATCTACTATATTCAAGTTCAGGAATAATATCTTCATCGGGAATGGAAATGAAACCGGGGATTATCGTTATTCTTGAATTACAAATTTCATCATATCAGAATTTACAATTCTAGAAAAAGATTATTAGAGTGTATTTATATGAGTGTTACGAATGTACAATTATCACTCAAAAGTGAAAGATTCAAAAATACGAAAATGGTATCTCAAAAATGACGCTAGTGTGGCCACGGAAGGTTAAGGTTGTGAAAACTAACCTCAAAATTCCGTAAGCACTCCCACTTTTTCTCGTACAACTCTTAAAGCACAAGAGACAGGAAAAAATGTTTCAATCAAAAGTTTAATGGTGCAATAAGCGCTGCAAACTTGCGTTAACAAAATTTTGAAAAAAGAAACTTTTTTCATCAGGTATTTCTTTTTAAACTCTTTCCAACATTTCATTAACGCAAGTTTACAGCGATTATTGTACCACTAAACTTTTGTTTTAAATTTTTTTTATATCTCATTTACTTTAGAAATTATACCCAAAAAACGGAGAATGCCCATTTGACTTTGAGGTTAGTTTTCGCAGCCTTAAAGGGGGATTAAGCAGGAATGAAACATACCATTGTTCTCGTTTTGAGTCACTCTATAAACCCACAAAATTGAGGTCCAATCGGTGAGTACAAGTCCACGGTGTTCCTTCATAAGAAGAATTTGTAATATCAATTTTGGTATATCCTGATTACTGATGCAGAACATTCAGCGGACGATACTTACGTACGCTACATAATCTTCCTGGATTAATATGCACGAGCTACTAATTTAAATGATGACGAATTACGGTGGATCGGATATCCTAATATGTACTAATCATCTAGTACACGTATCACGAACGCAGCCGTACCACATTGTGCCAACATTCGCTTGTTTGAGCCAAATGCACGCTCAGCTCGATAATGTAACGCGCGAGGATTCGGTAACACGCACGTAATAGCAGGATATCTTACCCCCGCTAGTAAGACGTCAATAATAGCCATTTATAGTAAACAGAATTATAGCTTCACTCAACAGACCGTCATTTACCGTACGTGTTAATACCATTGAGCTACAAAAATACCTGGAGAGTGAATAGAGCAATGGGGGCTAGTCCGAGAAAGTTGCGTTATATTTCATTCGAACAGGCGCGCAACTAGAGTTGTCTATAGTCGTCTAACAAGTCTCATCTCCGACAAAGGATCACATTTTTCGATACGATTTGACCTGGAATCGAGAAACCAGAACGCGGGGAGTTTCATCGGGAAAATTTGATCTCGCCGATTCCCTTATAATTCGGCACGGGAGCGTAATACAGAAGCGCTACCGTCGGTACACTCGAGTCAACGATTACAACTCCGAAGTGGAATAAAGGGAAGGACGTCGTCGCCCAGCCGCGAACTCGCTCAACCAGTTTCTGCTTTTAAACTACGCGAAACTATTGTATTTTCTTATGATCAACGAACTAGAGGCAGCCGCCTCGGCCGCTTTGTTCCTTTTTCTCCTGTATCCGAGGACGTCTCTCGCCTGTACTGCGCCATCCAAGCAGCTGGGGCCACTTGGATAACTTCTTAAATGTTGATCTTAGCAAAAATTCATTCAGATTGTTGCGAATTTTTTGCAATGGCCGAGTGGCTGTAATTGGAGAAAGATCGTGTTGGAAATTTTCCTTGGGAGAAAAGAAAACTTTAGATTACGATATAGGGACTCTTTATAACGAAAGACAAACTTGTGCACTGTGTAGGTAGATTCAGTTCCTTGGAATTACCATTCTTCTGTATTTTTACCTTATTCGCTTTTAATTAGTAAGTATTATCATCTCAAGACTGCTAACAGCATATCCTCACCATATTTAATTTTAAGTTGTACACAATGCAGTAATTTGTTGAAAAGTTACCAAGATAACTCCCTTTGCCAGAGAAATCCCAGATCACTAGCCTCCCAAGTTATTACACTCCACTCCCGAATTGATATTTCTGTGCTACTCTAGGGGAACTTTAAATGTGATCTAGCGATCTTGGAAGGCACCGAAGCATCATCAATTGGAGTGGCGCATTGTATGGCTTCCTTTGAATTATGCAACATTCGTGTGAACCAATTTCCGCTAAAATCAATGTTTACAGAGTTATCTAAGTGCGTGCATCCAGTCTGTGGATGGGCCACGTGTCTACAGGATGTGGTGTTCTGTATAGGAAACAGACAAGTGTGCTTGCGCTCGCGCGTTATGGTTACCTCGCGAAACAACGTAACTCAAGAAAATGCAAGGCAGCAGGGGTGGAATACGTTTCGCGACGACGCGGCACATACTTGGCAACATTAGGCGATGTTTTTCTACGACGCGAACGTGCCATTTTTCTTCCTAGTCCGACCGTACCCCCTTCGTCCTTTTAATTGAGTCCTTTTTTTGTCCAAGCACTCTATATCAAAACGTCGCTTAGGTATTTAGAGTACACACTGTGGGAACTGGGGAGCAACGGGCAGCGCCGCAAAGAAACGAGCTGCTGGTAAATTATCGCACATGTGATCCGAAGTACCTATATGTATTTCGGAGCTGGTGGACTCTGCTCAAGAAATATTTTTCAAGTTTACTAGTAGTCGATGTATATCGTTAGCCAGACACGAAATTCTGTGGTTCTTTTCAGTGCCTGACGGATTGAATATGTATAACGTTATTACATGCAATGATTTTATTGCATTTCCTTGCGAAATCTTCATTTACCTTAGTCAATTGTAATTTAGTTTTCACTTGTTTTGGGGTGGCTTACTCTGTTTAGTAATGTACAGCTTTTACGATTAAGGCGGAACCACACATTTGTAGGTGCACTGGCACATAGGAATATAGAGACCTCGGGCAGCGGTGCACAGTGGGAGAAACTGCACTTTTTTGTGTCAAAACCGTAGAAATTTTGTTGAAAATAAGATAGGGGGATGAATCTTTTTGGAGGTAAAAGCTAAGATGTTGTAGAACGAGCGAACAATATTGGAAAAGTATGACACACATGTTTTGATCTTGAAAATCTATGGCAAATTTGACATTTTCGAATAAAATTTTGGTTTTCCGTTATAACGCGTGATTGAAGTTTTTCCTTAACTTGTTATACATCATTTCCTATAGATTTTAAAATCGATACTTGTTTGTAATACTCTTTCAATATTTTTCGCTTATTCTGCAACATCTTAACTTTAACATCCAGAAAGCTTATTCCACTGCACTGCGCGGCGTTGGAGAAATCAGTAACGCGGCTGGCCAGTGCGCAGAGGACCCACAGATCTTGGGTTAGACTCCCATTGCCCGAGGCTCTTTTTTCGTCTACACATTCAGCATTCGGCGAGCAACTACATGTGTGGATCTAGCGATGTCGGCAAACGTTCGCTATCCGCCGATTATCAAATGTTTGCGCGAGCCTCTGTAGGAATGTTGGCAGTCCCTGGTCACGAATCGAAACATTCGTCATTTGCCAAATTAACACATAGCGTGGAGATGTACGTTGAATACTTCGGCGAACAGTTTGCCTAATGCCGACTCAGCTATTCGGTTAGAGGTTTATTTAGAATTAACCGAACACGTTAGCGTTATGCACAGCAAGAGTGTTTGTTTTATTTACCTAACAGAAATAATAATACATTGAAGTAGCACCAAAATGAACTTTGCTTAAATAAAATTCCATCATTCAACGTGCAATCGACTAAAATTCAAGCAGCAGCCACACATTGCTCATCGAGAAAGGACGCGCCATCGGTTCATTTCACCCACCATCTTAATAACTCATCGATTGTAACATTAAACGGCGTCGGAGCGTAAAATCGTTTATCGGGCCAGCTCGCTACATGATTAAGCTCGTTTCGAGCTTTATACACCTGGAAAGAATTAGCTTAAAAGGGGATGCGTTTAAAGGGTAACTAACTCCATCACGTAACGCTATTACTCGCATAATTTACGATGACCAGGCTCACCAGCCGAATGGTCCCGTGTGATACGTGCTAATTCTGCTCGTAACACGCGATGCAAAAAAGCTCCCGTTACTTTAACACGCGCAACTCCGTTAATTGCGCTGCATTATACAACGCCACAGTGTTCCTCAGTAGCGACATTAAAGGCGTCCTTCGTTATAATTTCCTTTTGGCATATTAGATGATTGGGGCAGAAATTAGTGCGGCGCGTCTGCGGTGGCAGAGGGACGCGGAGCCGCGGGTCGGTGTAAATCATTGCTTTCATTCTAATTGGACTGTCTGGTTGCCTCGATTCAATTTGTATGTGGGGGGTACACGTTCGCGCAATGTTCTGTCGCGGGATACACTTGAAATGCTCGAAAAGGGTCGATTTTAATGGAACAACGCGCACAAAGGTGTCCAACCGGCGCGAACTAAGGTTCGCCGCGCGTTCGCGGAAACAAAGGAACTTGCGCGCTGTTCCACCCACGGTCGAATTCGTGTAAATGCGCGCTTTCATGTGGGCTGCTTGTTTTCCGAATGACGCAAGTGTAAAAACTGTTCGTTTTGTTGGGGCCGGTAACCCGTTTCGTTTTTTGTTTAGCATTTATGGCACGCAATGCGATTTTAGCAAATGGGGGTGTATTTTTGGTTTGGTTGGGAATTGAAAAAGAATTGTGACAGAAAAATTTAGTCGCATCAGGTGTATTCGTGTCTTGTTTTTAATTAAATATAACGAACAGATTATTATGAGACAATTTTATCTGCTTGTTGCGTTATTGTTACTGTTATTTATCATAGAATTAATTAATGTTACATAATATCTGTGAATGGGTGTGAGAATGTGAAGCAATTCGAAGACAAGTAAGCGAACAGGTGTGCTAATATGAACGAGCAAAGTGGTTCGTGTAATTCGAAAGAGCGATATCAGTGGGGCGAGTGTTGGGGAATCGTTTGTAAAGGGAAAGTGGGAAAGCGAGAATGTCAGAAAGAAATACAGTTTTTCCGAGCACATGTGATTTAAATTCCATTACAAAGGTACTGAACCTTTTACATTTATTAATCTTGTAAGTGCTTTCCTCGCTTCAGGTCTTTTCACAAACTACTTGTCGCAACTAATAACTATTATACTACTAGCGTAACATTGAACATTAATACCAGCGATGTTTAATACACAATATATTATTTAATAATATTTTTACAATATTATTTTACAATACAATATTTAAGGTTAGGCTTATTAACAGTTCCTACTGCTGCCTCGCCCTTACTTTAATTTTACTATTTCTATATACATTATATCCTCCATTTAGAGAGTAGTAAAGTCGTAATAATGATAATAATAATATATGTGGATAAATTGTACTTCGACGAAAGAACGTAATTGGTCCGAAGGCTTGGAAGTTTCAATAAAACTCTCAGTGGGACCGAAACTGGGGATGATCTAATACAATAAGTTTGATTAAGTATCACGGGGAACTTGATTGTTCGACGAAGAAACTGTCTCTTGTCGGTGGGTCTCCATGTCAACGTAACCGATGATCCTTTATTATCGTTGACGTAGGGTTTATCAACGTCCTAGTAAGAGGTTTCTTGCTGCTTCCCAAAGTTTTCGGGAATGCTTCCTTGGGGAAGGAGTGGTCGAAATGGTTGCTTGAATGTCCCCGAAAAGTGTCACAATGAAATATCGTATCTCGGAAAAGGTCCGTGCATGAGTTTAGACATCGAACATACGAGTATCTACTTAATTCTCACAACGAATAAAGTAGCATACATATCAACAATTTTGTCGAATATATTAAAATAATTTTCACTTCCACTTTTATGGGTAAAGAAATATTTTTCTAAGAATTTTTAAACACAATTTTGTCAAACATGTCAAAATACTTTTGTTATCCCATTTTACTGGCGAGGAAATATTTTTCTAAGGATGCAACGTAATTTATGGTCCGATTATGGCCCGTACCGCGCCTCATTCGATACAAATTTCCTATCACCACTCTTATTATCATTTTCGCGATACTCCAGCACGCGGAAACGAACGTCCGCAGCGTAGTTTTTATCTTGGCGACGGAAACAGCGACATAACCTTCGGTCTCCGTAGAAAACATCCGCGCGGAGGCTCGACGAAAGCCACTTGAATGCAGGAAAAAAGGCATAAGGGACATAAACGCGCTGCACAGCGCGGCGTGTCCCTGGACTATGAAGTTTAAGTTTAATGAACGTTAATGACCCTCGGTGTCGTGAAAAATGTGTGGTTCTTGCGTTTCGCGCCATTCTTCTTCCTCTTTGCATACAACGCCGGCGCCACTTTATCACGGCCCTAGAACGCGAAACACACACAGTTGGAAATAATATCGTTTCCCCCCTGCGAAACGAGTGCCAATTGAATCTGAACTACTGATAAGTGGCGATAGCGGGCTGTTTCCTCCTCCGCTGCGAGCCATTAATGCCGATGTCGTAATACACGGCTATTAACGGACAAAGTATCCAATTAAAACCGGGCACGCGAAGAATTACGAGCCCTATCTTTCGCGTACCTTCATTTTTCCGTTATCATTGTTATTATGCACTTGAAATACGTAGGAGGCGATTTACTGATTTTTACCATTTTATTCTATGGCCCCCTTCTGCCATATTAGAGGTTCTCCTTAAATTACTAAAAGATTTTTGGGGGGAGGATGTCTTACGTTTTCTTCCTGGGAATATTTTTTAACCTAATTTTCAATATAGGTACCCTAACCAACGATGTCTTAAATCGTGAAAAAAATTGCTGCATAGAAACTGCGCAACGAAATAATTCTGTGTATCTTACGAGATCAGAACACAGGAGCAGAATATGCAGAGTGGATTCCTGAGACCGAGGTGGATTCTGAGGAAAGCACAGAAAATTCACTCCCTATTATAGAATCAGTTGGGAATTGGATCCAAAATCCATGGCCAAGCGACGAACCTTAAGTACATATAATTCTAATTGTTATTACAATTTAAACTTTATTAATGTATAGTTAATATGTAAGTTTACTCGAGAATTTAGAGATGCTTTTAAAACGAGTAAATAAAAATTCTACCATTAATGTTCCAGAAAAATAATTTTAGTTTAAATTTCCCGAAACCGAGTTGAATGAATTATATAATTTTTTATAAGAATATTAATAACTGAAAAAATGCGATGTAAAAAATATTACGTAAGGAAGTGGGGGTTGGAATATAAAATCCTACGAATTCTTATACTGGGGAGGGAGGGGTTAAGAAAGCATCTTACCGAAAAATAGAGTTTCTAACGGTAGGAAGTAAGCACGTTCAAAAAAACCTGCAAAGAAAGAGGTACAAGCGTATTCGGAATTAAAACAGAGTTTCATTTCAGAATCTTCGATCTCTGAATCCCAGAGTCCCCAGATAACCACGATTAACTGTGATTACTAGAATCTATTTGCTTGCCTTACAATTCCAGATCAAACTCATTGTAAAATCGCTCCTTCAGCTTGCAATCTTTTCAATTTACAATAATATCCACACAAAAAATACACCATCTTTGAATCCGAGAGGACCTCATCCTAGAATCCACCCTAATCTTTAAACCATACCGTATTTAAATTAATACCAAATTGTTTGCTTATTTCCTCGGTTTTAGTAAGCAGCGCAGCTCCGCGCAAAGCTTTACACCGTTTGAAAATAATTTCACGGGAGAACCCGATATACCCTTCGAGGTTAGAGTTATTCATGAGATTACCCGTGCATCGGATTACCCGCTGGCGGAGAATCACAATTCTGCTTCACATTTCCGTTTTATTTCCTCGCACGTTCGCGATTTGCATGTGGACAGGACGTGTCCCCCTCGATTCTTTGGAAAAGCTGAGAGAGCCGTGGAAACTTTCCGCCCCGACCCTGGCTTTTGTCAAGTCTGAAAGTTATTTTCAGACGCCGGCTCGTTGGAGAGGCGTCTATTGTCGGGCGAAAACATTCGGCGACAACGGTTTCATTAGCCGGTGCGTCCGGCGAGAATCACTTTTCCCGTGGCCTTTGCCGGCGAGGCTGGTTGATTAACGATTGGATCGAGCTCTGTATGAAACTGTCGACAACGTTTGTGGTTTGTGCGCCTCGGTAAGTTCGCGCAACCCAGCTCGCCGAGCAGGAGAAACCAGCGAGCGTGAACGGGTTTGATTCGAAGCCTCCTTCGCGCGTGCATCGAATCACCCCTGACTTTTGTTCGTGGCGTGAAAGCTCGCGCTTACGTACACGAGTGAACACTGCCACCTGGAAACCGCTGAGGAGTCGGGAGACAAGAGGGTTTGGTCGGGGGAAAGTTTGGTCGCGGGCGTGATTCAAACGGGCTGTCCTCGGAATAGCTCAAGTCGTTTCTGTTGCTAGGAGATTCATCCAACGTTTTAGTTTGATTGAAGGGATGGCTCGAATGAGGCGTCTAGACGTTCTGAATTCTATTTCTTGTACGCATCGTTCATTTTCAATATCACGCCCGATCTCTTCTTCCTTGCTATGTACTTCTTTAGATTGCTAGTGGTGTTGATGTAGAAGTTGCTGAGGGAGGGAAAAAGTTATGGGCACAAGCAAGGTTCTAATATTTATTGCTTTAGATTTTAGAATATGAATTTTGGGGAATTTATTTGTGGCATTCAGAGCAAAAACGAACTAACCCACATTGGGAAAATTATTTTTTAGTATTTGATATGATTAGTGCAGCCTATTGGAATATATTAGTGCTACTAACTATAAATGAATAAGGGTTAGTCCGATTTTCCTCTAAATGCTTCATTTCATATAATAATATTCTTAGATATTTTTGTATTTAGATCTTATGAAAGTGTGGCATATTATCTGTTTCCCTAGTAGAGATATGATGCATCAACTTCTTCTTCATATAACAAATAAATACTTTATTTCATGTAACAAATAAATATATGGTATGTGTTATGAAAAAGGAAATTTAATATCCAATGATCAGGTGGATATAAATGATGAAAGTAATTTAGAAGAAATCAAGGAAAGAGTTTAATTATTATGGAAATCTGGCTGCGTTACTTTTATGATTCGCTATAAGGAACATCGACTACTACGTCGATGATGCGAGCTATAACATTTTATAGCTTTAGAATGAAAGTAATTGCAGGTTTTATATCTGCAGTTTGCTTTGCTTATTTCCTCAAGTACTCATTCTCCTACGTTATAGGCACTCTTCTCAGGTGGTACTCTATAGTTCAATGAAATGAATTGACAGAAAGAGACACTTTGTTTATCTTCAACGGTGTAGCATGTCAGAGAATGGGAAAATAAAATCGTTTAAAAATAGGAAAGAGTTAGAGGAGACTGTGCAGAAGTACGAGGAAAAGCTATTAGTTTATTGTCAGATGCATTATTTATAAGTGACACTATGTCAGATACACCATTATAATAGTTAGATAATTCCATCTGCGGAGTATTAATAAAATATCAGACTCTAAAAAATGATATAAATTTAAGAAATAAAAAAGGCTGTAAATTTAACACCATGAAGCTCTTTTCAGGAGAAACCTCCACTTCTCACGATTACTATATCAGATATATTCACTTGGTAGAAACTTTGCTTATTAAAAAAGGGAGGAAAAAGTAGAACAAGTGTAAATATCTCCGACATACCAATGGTGAGTCACAGTAGCCTCTCTTGTGAAAAGGACAAAAGTTATTCGTCGAAATCTCAATTCGTGTAACACGAGTAGCTCGCAAAATGAGCTGTCCACCAAAATACAAGATCCTCGAATTATTCCCAGCACTGTATTAATCGAGCAAGTCAATTTGAACTTAAATAATTCACAACAAACTGTATAATAGTGTCTCGGACTCCATTTCTTTCGATGCAGTCGTGTACCCAATCGATTTTGAAGGTCGAATTATCACCTCTCGAATTTCCTTCATTGATCTGCGACACGTAAGACTGTTCACACGTGTGGCGAAACCTCTTTGCAAGCTGTACGCGGTGTCTTTCATTCCTCGTCTCATTGTCTCTACTTCCGACAAGAATTCTATTGTTCGAGACCTGTCAAAGACGCTCGCAGCGTTATTGTCGAAGATGGGCCAGAAATTCGTTCTAGCAAGGACGCTTGGAGAACTCCAATAAAGTGAAGGAAAGCTTTTTTTCCTCCAAGGAGTAGAAATTTTACTTAACTATAGCAGCGAAAGTTTCGTACCAGGAAATTGATAAAACGCGGTACAGTTCGATAATTGAAAGTTGTAAACACTTTCCTTATTGCAGTCTACTTCTTTACATCTCCGTCTCTTGTTCTGTGTAACAAGATTTCCCTTAAGTTCGTAAGTTGAAGCTTGAAATTCAGAAATTAAAGTCACGTTACTACGTTGTAAATTCTTTAAACTAAACTCTTAAATCTACTCAAATTAATTGCTGATTTATTCGACGCTACTTCTTTGACGCTGCAATGATCTACTGGGCAGTTTCAAAGTTGTGAATGACACGTCTGCTCTTCATAAATGTCACTTTACCAAAAAAAAGCCACACGATGATTCAGTTCGTTCTGCTTCTTAAGAGGAATATTTGAAAGACACCATAAGCTTAATGAATAAATACAAGGACTTGTTAAAAAACAGTCTCCGTCATACCATCTTCTGCATCGGGAAACTGTCTCATAAAGCTCTAATTACACGGGCGCTGTTCTTTGTGCTGCTTTGCTCAGCAACGTCGCATTTTTATTTTACAGCATTAACGAACCCGGCGTGTTTTCGGCTTTCACACAATTACGATATTTTCTACAGCTTTTGACGGGCGAACGCGCAGCCAGCAATTTTCATTTGCAGCTGCCGATGTGTTCTTCCTCTTCTGCACACCCATTTCCATCTCAACCCTCTCTCTGTTTTCCTACCTTCGACCTTATGCTTCCTGTTTTATTGTAACGTAGCCTCTGAGTCTATTTCATTGGTGATATCTGTGAAAATTTTCCAGTAATATCTGCTTCGCGATGTAGCAGTTAAATAGCTGAGTTGCTTTTATCGAACATCATTTTTCTCGTATTTTTGTTGGCAAGTTAGTTCGCAAGCTCCCCTCGAGAAGTTTTTTAAAAGAGGTCGATTCGAGTGGAAGGTAATGAGAAAATTGTTTAATTTCAATTGTCGAATTAATTTCAAGATTTTTACGTTTCGATTCTTCTATAGATTTTCGTTGGAATATTATTTAACGTGGTATATAGGGAGATGTGAAGTGTTTCAGGAATTTTGTTATATTTGGAATTGTAGTATCCACTTCGATTTCGTTAAGTAGGTTTATTAAGAGCTTCCACGATAAATGGATTGCTCGTTATATCAATTATTTTATCAATGGTTCTATAATGTAGGTACTCTTGCCTTTTATCGAAATTATACACACTATTGGAAGCATTAAATTGTTTGAATATTTTATATTTAATGATACAAGGTGGCTGCCTGCGCTGGGGATATCCGCTAAACGAATCAAATATGCAAGGGTATTTCAACCACTTCGTCCATTGAATTTTTACCAGTTTAAATGGATTTAATTAACAAATGAACGGTTCGCAAAAATTCATAAACGCGTTGTACGATTAAACGGCTCGCTCTCATTGATTATTCCGTCACTTGTGGAAGCGTGCGATAAATGATTCGCAATTTATGAAATACAGGGGGAAATATAAATGCGAGGTGGCATTGGACAGTCGTTAAAAATAACTTTCGAAGATCCCATTGCAATATAAGTATTTTCCCTAATCATACGTGAAACTTGTTACTCCTACGAAAAAACTTATACGACCTTTTTTATAGAGAATTTACTAAGCTACAAATTTTATAACAACTATTTTTATCGTAAAACTAATAGATAGCGAGATATTCGCGAAAACACTGACATATTGTTTAAAACGACGAAATAAAGGCCCATACAGAAATTTAGATTCCTGTGAATTTTTCCTAGGACATCTGGAGGATATCACAGTATCAACCACATTAAAAGCACTTTCTTACAATAAAACACAAAATTTTCTCATGTAGTATGGAGATATCATTGCTTGCCCATCTTTTATTACAAAATTATAGAAAAACACTGTGGTCAAATGAAAGTATAAAAGTGGTATTTTTATAACATTACTTCCACGCTTAACCTATCCTATCTGTTGCCTAAATACACTTGTCAAATTGCAGTGTTTTTGTTATCCGTCGCGTTCCAGAGTTTCGTTGAACCACCACCGTACGTCCCGGTAAAAAAAATTCTTGTCTATAAATAATCGTAGCGACCTTTTGGCGCAGCCATTGTTAGCCGACCCGATCGAACCGCCAAACTTGCCGTAATAACTCAGACAATTCGTTAACTTGTCTCGTGTTGCAGCGCTCGCAACACGGTACGAAAAGGCGTACTTTTTCCGACGTGTGCTCAGTGGTACGGTCACAATGCTAAATCTGTTTGTTATTTCCACTTGATTCACTACAACTCACGTCGCCTTCAGCCCCCCCCCAAAGTCGAAAGTTCAGTCCCGCGACACGACAATAAGTCGCTCGTATTGCATCGGGTTTCCTTAGGAGCGATCAAATTTTCTACTGCTATCCTGCGGAGCAAAAGAAAGGGAGAGGATTTTTCACGCGGGCACCGAGGATGCCGAGGATCTGTATAATTCTCAACAAATTATTTATCAAGAATAATGCCTACGTAATAATTTTTTTATAACTTACATGAACCGAAATACATCAAAATTCAACATGTACTATCTACGTATGTAAATATTATCTACAAATAAATAAGACATTCAGTATATCAATTTCACTGTAATAATTATGTAATATTGTTGTAGTACTATTCATTGAATTGTATTCAGTATTTGTTTCAATGATTGAGAACTTTTCCTGTTACAGATTTTTTTATTTCTATATTTTATAAGCTATATTCCAACTAAAACTTTTATTTTTATGGGAACTTATAATGTGAGAACATTTTTTAAAAAAGTTCCACCTTTCATGTTTTAAATAGAACCTTTTGGAAAGTTCTAGAACTCTTCGATCCCTGGTAGTGCCACCTACCTAAGATTTTTCTAACACAACTGTGTGTAGAAAACACGATCATTAGTCAACAGAGGCAATCCTATTTTCCCGGTGACAACGAAAATGAAACTATAAATTCGAAAATTTTCATCACACTCCAAATCTATCCCTAAAATTCATTATTAAAGTCAGACTCTCGAGTACGGTCTCTAGATTATCAATATCCTGTCACATGAACAATTTTCTGACATACACAGCTTCTAACGAGAAACTCGCGCAGGAAACCCCAAGTTTCATAAAGATCTAAGACTCGAAAATTCTACTCAAACAGAATTTAAAGTCCCTTAACCCAATGGCAAAGTTGCCTTCCGCCGAGCCGGGAACCCTTTGATTAATGAAATTGTTTTGCTAAGAAAACGTGCTCTTACGTCACTTTGAACACTCGACGCGCAGCAGTCTAATAAAACATAGCCGCTAGTGCCACTCCAGCTCGCACACACGTTTATTTACGGTGCATCAGGTGCATTCAGCCTCGTGGAATATATCGCGGAAAGAAGGGGACGGGCAATATTCTTCTCTGGTGGTTCCTGCGAGAGGAATTTTGCAATTCTGATCACCGCTTGTGGCTGCGCGTACCGTTTAATTCGCGCGAGCTCGCAGCTGCAATGCCACTGCAGACTGCACTTGCGCGGCAGAAAAATGAAACTTATGCCCGCGTCCACGGATTTCATGAATCCTTCTGCGTTAATCACTCGTTGAAGCGCTTTATGCATCTGTTCTTCGCTATCCTTCCTCACCTAGAGCATTCAGAGTAGTCACAGTCTTCTACTTTAAGAAGAGGTGGGTCCCTGAGAATTCGGGGGAAAATATTCTACTATCCCGATTAACACGTGTGGCATTTTAGTCTGCGATTCCACAGAAACAGGCGATTTTTAACCGGCTTCAAGCGATTATCGACAACAACGGAGACTGAACCATTGCGTATTAGTTCATAAAACGTACTTTTCGGCAATATAGACTTTTGTTTTAAATCTAATGATTGACACACTCTTGTGTAACAGACTGTACTTACATTTTACCCTACACTTAAGTGTAACAAGTGAAGCAAGATTGATTCACCGTTTCTTCGCTCGGATTCTCCGCAAGAACGCACGATTTCTCTCATCTTCTTGCACGCGTCTACGACTTCCTTCGTTCTTTTTAGAGCTACTTGTTCACGCCTTTTTTCCCCCGACCTATTGAACACCAACGACAAAAGAGACTGATGTGACCCTAGTCTAGGGCACCACTTTTTTCTTCAACGTGCGTGGAACTACGTCCGTCTTCATCGCACGCATGTAAGACATCGTGCCTTTTTTTCTATCGGCAGTTTCTCACACCGTTCTTGCCCGTCGATCACAAGAGAACACCTGCTTACTGCAATTCAAGCCTCGTTTGACAGCTCATTTCAACTCCGCGTGGACAACTACCTCGGTCCTTCTTTCGAACACCTAAAACGTCACTCGCCCTTCTCCCTCGATTACTTCGCCCCTCTCTCTCACACGCGTCTGAGATTTCGTTCGTTCTTTTTCCAGCGCCAGCCAGTCACGCGCTCTCTGTCCATCGAACGCCAATAAAAAGCCTGTTTACCGTTTCTCGAGCCTCGTTTGACAGCTCATTTCATCTCCGCGCGGACAGATACGTTCGCCCCCTTGCACGCGTCTGAGACCTCGTGTGTCTTCGTTTCGGAGCTAGTTGTTCACACCTTTTTTTCCTGGGTCGAAAGAGCACCGATAAAGAGTACCGTCGTGTCTAGCCTCTGGCTACAGTTTTTTTGCGCAGAGTAGGGTAGGTACAACTTCGATCCTTATTGCACGCACCTGTGACTAGTCTTTCTTTCTTTCTTTTTCTGCTAAGGACGTGCAACTATGCTCTGTTTTTTCTCGAGCCAGTTGTTCACACCTTTTTTGCCCTCGGTGGTTCGAGAACCGATGGAAGAAGCCGCGGCGTGAGCTCGAGTTACTCTTTTTCCTTTGCCGCGCGTACAACTGCTTCTGTTCTTCAGGGTGCGCACGAGTTCGCTAGTATTCCTTGTATGTACGCACCTAATAGGCAGGGTTGACGGAGCAAATTTTCTAGACTGTGGAGCTGGGGGCAAGTACGAATTAAAAGGTCAAATTTCGAGTCTAAAAAATTACCGAATATGGAATTTCACAAATTCCACACAACTCACGCCGGCCCTGCTAATAGGGGATATTGTAAATCTTTCTTTGTGTGATATGTTATTAATCATTTGTTAGAGGTTAGTTACACGATTAAAAAATATGTTCAAAACCTGAAAATTTCGGGTATTGAGTGTTAAATTTGGGATTTTCTGGTGGGGTACAATAGCTACATACACGTGTATATAATGCTTCGATAAAGGAAAGTTTAAAGATTATATCAGGAGAGTTTATAACATAATCGTAAACCATTTGTAGTTTCATCTAAATTCCAAAAACTGTGATAGGAGTTTCAACGATATTTGGAATTTAATAATGTATTACAAACCCGAATAGAGTAACTCACCAACTTACTGTATTATGAATAAAGTTACATGCTGCTTGTTTGTCAATAATGAATACATAAATTTAATTCGGTATTGATTGTTGGTAGATTAAACCAGAATTTCCTCAAAGCTGCTTTGCGAATATTCGGTTTTATGCACCTCATTCGATAGCATTAACTCAGCGAGTAGGATTCGTTTGTGACCGACTAGAATGGAAGAAACGCCTTGCAGAAAAAGAGCCAGCAGGACTTTGCAATTCTGATCGCAACCCTTTGCGGTCACGAGTAGAGCTTAATTTGCCTAGAATACGATGGTGGGTGCGCTGTTCGCTGAAAATAACAGTATCCACTGGCAGACAGTCGTCTTCCTCTGATAGAGTGGCGGCAGAATTCCGTGACTTGTGACACAGCATTACTTTCACTGGATGTAATCAACTCGTACCATGTTTTTTGTGTTCTACGTGGAGAAATTAAGTAGATGATTCTATTTGCTTCTATAATGTGTTGTTTTTGCAATGTCATGTGCAAATTTTGTTCTGAGCTTTAAGACTGTTTTTGTTAAGTGACTGTTGATTACGTGGTTATTGCATTCTATATGAGAATATTTAAAATTTCATAAATATGTTTTTTCTTTATAATCTGTTATAAAGCATAGTAAGAACATCCCAAAAGCATTTAATATTTAACAAAGTTACCTACGTAAGTGATGCGAGCTAAATTGATGGAGAAGAAAAAATAATTCACTACAAAAAGGTGTATGAAACATTCAAAGACCAATTTCCAGAATCAAATTGTTTAAATTTCTGATTCAAAAAATTTCAATGTCGCTCGAAAGCAATCAGAACAAGTTCTCTCCTTTCATTCTAAGACACATATGATAAAAATATATACAAAATTTGAAACGTAACACCAGCCATCTTGTGACACTCATTGCAAACAGGCGTTTCATACATTTTATCTTTTTAAAGAATAACATGTATCCATTAACGATGACGGTGGGCTTTCTATCAGCATTCAGACTCTAGTTTAAACGAGTAAATCCAAGGATCCTAATACATTCAGCGAGTTCGACGAACTCGCGCGAATGGAAGACCAGGGTAGTTTTTGTCTCGAATTACGCATTCCTCCCGAGGACGCGATATTAAGCTGTGAAGTAGGGTTTTCTCGCTGTAATTAAATATAAGACGCCATCGAGCCAGTGCTTTCGGCTTTAAAAGTGAGACTGGTCTCCTGCGTTAAATGCAGGTGGTATATGTATATCGAGTAATGCAACGAGGAACTAGCGGAAGCCGAACGGAGATTGAGAACATTGCAATCCTCAAAAGCAGTCCCCAGAAACTTTCAGCATACACCATACACCTGCCTACGTTTTCCAGAATTCCTTTCAATTCCAAATGAAAGCTGAGGCGAGGGGGGAGAAAGCTCTTCCAACGTCGCAGCTTTTGGCCTTTGTGAGCGAAGAATTTTCGTTTTGCTTCCTTTATTCCTGTTCTTGCGACGACAAACGTCGCTAGACACTTTTACGCGGAGGTCGATGAAAATCTTAGAACCTGCCCCGGGTTCGACACGTCTTTAGCGTCTTACTTCGTCAAATGTAAATGAAGATTGACGTGCTTTTATTCCTTTACGAGAAGTAGAGCGAACTGAAGATGTAAAAAAGGGACAGATACGAAGGGCCACATTTGTCTGTGAAAATTTCATCTGGGGGCGTAAAAGAAATTTTGCGAAGTGAATACTAGTGTAGGTACATATATCACTTTTCTTTTTCGGCGAGTTGAATGAATTGAATTTCCCAGGTCGATTTAACGATTTTTCCAAGCCGATTTTATCACGCAAAAAGGGATATTTGTGGCCAGGGCCGTTCCTGGGTTTTCGCCGCCCAGGTGCAAAAATAATATTGCCGTCCTTATTAATTTAATATTCTTTAATTCAGAATGCAATTTTTGAAAATTTTAAACAGTTATCGTGCTAAAAAGTTTTGATTATTATTCTTATTATTCGAAATTTACATATAATAAAAGCCCCTGTATTTGGCCGCCTAGGTGTTTGTGGGGCAGCTTCTGCACCTCCGCCAGGAACAACCCCCCTTTGTGACGGCTTGATATTTTCACTTTTTAGTTACTTTTTCATAAACAATCACACCTCTAGCGGTTCCTCTACCAATAACAGACCATCCTGGCTTTTCCGATGAGCAGCTATAACGCTGGTAACGCATTGAATCTTCATAGGATGGCAGAAAATCCAACAGGGCGGGATCGATAAAGTATTATACAATGCATTTATAATGGAGCTGTCCAGATTATGCACCATCGACAGCGACCTCCGTCATTCATCATTGAGAATACATTTGATAACACGTTTTCCAGACAAGCCCAGTATCGATTACGCTTGTACCATGAATTTATAATCTAACCCATGTTTTCACTCGAGTTGTCTCAATTTCTTCTAACCTCCCCTCGAACTTCGTACACCTGTTACCTGCACCTTTCAGATAAGAATTACACAAACGCTATTTCGACGCTGCGAGACAACCGAAGCGTAAGCTCCTTCTGTACAAAGCGTGGAACACGCCGCGCTGCGGCAGCCCGCGTTCAATGCGCGCCTACGCTAAGTCTTCCCACGCGCCCTTTCGAAACGAGAGCTTCACACGGCCCTGTAACCGCGCGAAATAATACGTCCGCTGAAACATCAAAAACCAGTGTTTTTCGCCGTTTCTCGAGGGGCACAGTCAGCCCGCGGAACTGCGTCCCCATTCGGGGCTCGGTGACACCCACCTACTTCCGTGTAGCCGGAAGCTAGCACGTAATAAGAGGTCTCATCCTGCAGCGACATCAAGGAGCGGCAAAAAGCCCGGGCTCTGTTTTAATATGAATGGCGTATACAGTTCAATTCCTTCGGGCTTTAATAGTTCGAATCGTCGATAATCCGAGTGAACGGAACGTCAGCGAAAAAAACGACAAAAAGGGGGGGCATATATACGTTGGCTCGAGGAGGTGGTCGTCGAGGGGGTTTGTGTGTATATACGGGGTGCGGGAGGGGAGGGGGAAAGATAGAGGAAAAGCGGGAAGAAGGGTACGTTGATCGAGGTTAGGGCAAAAGGGGGTAGATGGATGGCACGAGAAGCGAGAAGAAAAATTGTGCCCCGGTGTGTGTGTGTCCGTGTGTTTGTAAAGGTGCGTTTGTGTGCGCGCGCCGTTACGGAAGAGGGAGATAGAGTGGTGGGTTAGGTTGGCGGAAGCGGGAGGAATTGTCATTCGGTGGAATTGCAATTTCTCGCTGACGCGTGCTGTGCAACCTCCGGCGCGAGGAGTAAAAGCGGACTAATGATGCACACTAGACTTAATGCTCCGTTCCTGTTCTCATTTCCCACAAAGGTGCGAGCTGCCTGCGGGATGTCAGCCTGGAAATAGTTCCGGAGGCAGTGCAACGTGGTCAGAAGGCGATGCTGCGCTGCCATTACGATCTCGAGGAGGCGCCCCTTTACTCTCTCAAGTGGTACCGTGGCAGGCATGAGTTCTACCGTTTCACGCCCAGCGAGGACCCCGCCACGAAAACCTTCAACATTTCCGGGATCTACGTTGACGTAAGTTTTCATGCTCCTTCTTACAGGCTGCTGGGACAGAGATACCGCGGAGATTCTGTTCTGCGGGATTGTACAGGCCGCGGCTGGAGAGATGGTACAAGCGGGCAGGGATAAAATTCATCCGTGGCTCAGTTTTGGGGAAAATCGATTTTTAAAAATCGCTAAACACGCATGCAATTCACTAGAACAGAATGGCCGGCTGTTTTCACCGGGAATTGACAGTTAGTGAGTTACGTATGTAGATGAATTTCTTGTATCAATTCGCGACTACGCCTTCGACAGCAAATTAATGGCGGTGGGGAAGGTTTTGTTAAAGAATTAGAGGCACAAGTATGGATAACAAATAACAGTACCTATATTAATATAACGGTTATGGATAAAAGTGTCTTTACGCTTGATGCAAGGTCTTTGACAGACTCTGGTTGACTGTCGGAATGTGACTCTGTTAGCCACGAGAAAAGCGCATCTCCTACAGCCTCTGTGCGGGTTGCGCCGAATTACCTTTTCCAAATTATCCGCTGCTTATTGGTGATCACCTAATGTAGCCGTGATCTCTGGCTGCGGTTTGGTCCCCAAGGAAAGGGAAAAAATCTCTTAGGACGACCCCGAGTTACAATGTTTGGGCCCTAGACTATCTGGCGCCTGCCAGAGTAGACCCTTGGAAATTTACGAGTCCCCTTTTTGGAGACGGAACACCTGCGAATGGAATGAATGGAAATTGTAGAATAACTTTCTTCCAATGGGACTTGATGACTTATTCGTAAATTGCTATTCTACAAGTGGGACATGTTTCTGCCCCAAGGATTCACTTCATCAGTAGCTGTACCATATTTACTGTGACATTCTTCCAATTCATACTTGTTAGTCAGGCGCATGCGTGCCCAACAAAATACCGAGATCGATTTTCCCGAAAACTAAGGATGAAGAAAATCCCATTGACTCCTCGCATCCATTCAATCACAAACTATAAATACGTTATGATCCTTCGCTAAGAACTAAAAAGTCCCAAAAACAAATACAGTGAAAACTATAGAGGGGTTTGCATCGATTAATAACTCCCCAGGAATATGAATCGTTGATTGCTCAGGATTAAAAGCAAAAGTATAAATAAAAATAAATGGAAATGCTTCGTTTGTTGGTGAAATCGGATGTTTGCGGGGTTTAAAAATGTCAGCAGAAATGCCCAAACCGAAAACCGCAGTGCAATTAGAACTGGAGTAATCAAATTCTGGAGAGCATTCGTTTGTTTGCAAAGAAACCAGCTGACAATGAGTGGATAATACATGGAATTTAATTTACTTAATACGAAAAACGAATAACATGTACCTGCTATTAACAAAATATACAAACGATGGAGATGGTCACTAAAATTAAAAGAAATGAAGAGCCCTTGCAGAAAACACTGTAAATGCCAAAAATAAAATTTTATAATTATAGTACTATTACCATTTTCACGTGAAACTGTTTCCGATCAAGTTTTTATCCTTTTGGCACTTTCAGTGTTTTCTACAAGGACTCTTCAATTATATATCCCATTAATTATACGTCCACTATGCCAAGCAATTCTGGTAGCTGGAATAATGACTGAAAAAAATAGTAAAGCGTTGGAATCACAGAATTTTCCACTCTTAATACAATCTCTACCATTCGAAACATGGCAACCATGATAATGATACAAAATCCCTCTCTACATGCTTACTCCTTTCCCTCGCTATATGCACCTCGTTGGATGTCGCGGCGATCGCTGTTCGCCAACAGTCTCCTTGACCGTTTGTAATCGCTATGAAACGGACAGCTTCTATCATCGTTCACTCATTTCCGAACAACCAACTTCGTAGAACGACAATTCTGGCGGGGATCGATGCGAACGATCCAAACTCGCGCGCACGTTTACGCAACGGTTTTGGATCTGTTGTTTCGAGGTCGAGCGAACGATCTGCAAACGCAGTGCATGCCGCTTTTACGTTTATCGTTTCAGTGCATATGCGACTGTCCTCTGTTGCACTCGCTAACAGAGAGAAATGTGCACAGCGCGAACCGAAAAACACTGCTGAAAAGCAGACGGAGAAGATACCGCCGGATCATCTCGTTCGACACAGATACCAAGAGATAACTTTGATATTGGCGAGCTCTAACTTTTTACTTACACGCCCGTATGCTTTTTGTTTGTTTAGAGTGTCCGTGCTTGTTTATTGTTGGCTTCGTCTATTTTTTATAGGGAAAAAGTAGAAGTTTTTGATGCCGCGAGTAATGTGCGATATATTGTTTCCTATCTTTGGTACATAGTGGAGGTCTATATAGGACATGAAATTGTTTTCGACAGGCTTTAGTTGTTTTATTTACAATATGGGATGGTTGTTGCGAAATCATAAGTGTTAATTCGTTGCTTAGTGCTTCATTTTGAATTAAAAGTTACCTGAATTGGATAATTGATAAGTGTGAGTTAAAGAAACATAAGTTTCCTCTTATCGTGCTGTATGAATATAATAGAATTTTTAATATAATATAAAAAAGATATACATATTATGTTGGAAATAGTTTGGGGATTATTCGTGCAAGTGTGGTAGTTAACACATTGAAGCATACATCTATTGAAGCTTAAATTTTACCGTTAAAAGCATTATTTATCGATGGAAATAAGTAGTTTAAAGGAGACTTAGTGAATAATTTTGTTCCATGGTACTTAGAAGCATTCAATTTCTGTGGGACATACTACAAGCTTGAAAATATCACTTGTAATATTTGATAGGTAATTGTTTTAGAGTTTCTGAAAGTAAACTATAAAATATATTAGTAGCTAATACGTCGTTTGCAGAAACTTAAATAGTTTAACTCTGAAATATTAAGCGTACAGTATTTTTTTCATTTCTGACAGAATGTCTTTCCTCCAAAATTAGATATTTACATATTCATCTCATTTTCTGTTTAAAATAATCTCGAATTATTCCAATCAACATATACAAAAATGTCAATATTCATAAGCTACATAAGTTTCCACTCAAAATGTTTCAATAAAAATTACTTTTTTTTCAAATAAATAGTACGAAAGTCATATTTTAAAACTTTTCCTTGAGATGCTCAAAGAGAATCTACGTAATTAATTCCTTTCACTTTAATAAATCACTATTCTTTCAGAAAAAAATCCAAACCCGTTGTAGCGCGTTCAAAATTCAATTTCAACGTCAGCAACAGTGTACAATAAAATCTACTGAACAAAGTTATGCCACAAAGGCGGACGCTCTTGTAATACCAACAAAGCGAACTTTATCTATTCGCTGATAACTTAATAATTTTTAACGTTGAGAAAAAGGAAGTCGAAAGTACCGTAATGAACAGTTTTTCCATATTTTTAGCCAAACGTTAATCCACGTTGTATCGCGTGCACTCCACGCACATAAATCAACCGAAGACAAAAAGCTTGCTTTTGTTTCGCGTTTCTTCCGCCCTCGTTAAAGGTAACCTTCCATCTTTTCCCCTTTGCTGTCCCTTTCCTCCTCCTGTTTACTCCTTGCATCGTTATTTAAATCCCGCTAATTATGCATATTTCGCTTTGCGCAGTTCGATGAAACGATCCACTCTCCCTGTTCTCCCAGGGGATGCCTCGGCTCCACCTTTAACCGCTATCTTGCTCTCGGTGTCTGGGCTTTCGCGCTTGCTTCATCGAGCCAATTTACTCGAGTGCTGGGTAATTCCTGATAAGATGACGATTTTCTCGAGTGGTGTTCTCGGGGCTGGCCAGCCGGGGGAAACATTTAGTAAAAAAAGAAAGCATCCCCCTTGTCGCGTCGCGAGCTGCGTCGATATTAACATTTCGCTGGCTGAACTTCGCGAGCATCCTTTTTCCTTCAGCGCACCCAGCTGGGGCCTGGATGCTTGCGAAATACAGTGAACAAAAATGGAAGAGCTTGGTACCTAATCGAGAACACGCTGTAACATACTAATTTTTGCATGCAGGGTGAAATTCTAGCAGATTTAGGCATTAACGAAATAAAAAATTATTTAAATAGGGATCAAATAGAAGTTACTTTAATTTTAGATTATTCGAGTTAAAGTTATTTTTTTCATTCGACAATATTTTAATTTTTAATTTATAATATTTTAATATTTTAATTTATATTCGTTATTCGAAATTCTACTTAAATAATAATTTCTAAATTGAAGGAATTCTTTGGCTCTTAGGGAAAGAAAAATGTGAAGCATAGTATAATATGTATAATTAACTTCTTAAAATCGCTTTTATAAGAATTATCTAAGTTGTATAGGTTGCAATAAAACGAGGTCAACATTTAATATGTGCTTTCAGTGGCGTTACATTCAGTAAGTTTAAATGGAAGATAGAATATCAGTGAGCCAGCATTTTTTACTGCATCACGATATCACATTCAAGTAATCTTTAATTTAAAAACTTTCTGCCGAGCAATGAATACCTCTTGAAAGACCTTTTTTGAATTGTGCACATGTATTCAATGTAGCACGTTGCACATGTGGAAGTATGACTTTAAAATTTTAAAGTCTCTTCATGGGCGCACCTTAATACGAATTTATTACACGTTCGAATTTATCGTGCGTAGTTCTATCTACACGTAACGAGAACTATAGAGATACGATAACGGTGTGTAAAAATGCTCTGTCCATAAGTATAATGAAAAAGTCACGTACGTACGTATTCTAAAACTAGTCTGCATCCCAAACCGCAACAGATAATGCCACATGCTAATTGCAACGAGCAAACCGAATTGTCGTCCAATTCGTGATTCACTTTAAATAATAAGCTTTGTTCGAGCATTCCGATTGTCCAATGCCGGCTGCCGTACCGTGCAATCGTTAATAATGATTTGTGTTTTAATGATCGATGGGAACATGCTCGTTCGTTCGGTTAGGTATTTAGCGGAATACGGAGCAAAGGGACTCCATAATTGGATTAATATAATGATACGAATCGTATTACTTTACGATAATCTATAGGCTTCAGATTGCTTAAGTATAGCCATATTTCGATTGAATTCGAAGTTAACGAGTAGTGTATCAATTGCACAATTTAGAATATTGCGGCTAATATCTTTAAAGTTAACGCGCAGTATGGAAATTTTGTTTCATGTGGAGGTTGTCATGTCAAACACTATTTTTTTTTTAGAAAGATTGTAGGCTATACCATGTTTTCTTAGTTTACAAAAACTGTTTTCTAATGATACATGTGTAAATTAATTTGAAGTGCGAGGATAGTCGGGTCTAACTGCGAACCGCGTCTGACTGCATACTGACTGTTTCTACTTACTCGCCTTACGTAGTGAGAATATAGAGATTTGAAGAGGCATGTTACAATTTTGGAAGATCAAAGCGATCTACATGTCTTTTTCTTTAAAAAAATTGACTTGATTTGAAAATATTTTTCACGATATTAAAAAATCCTCGAAAAACAGACAATTTTATTCTTCAATTAGATTTGGAGATATTAGCTTGAAATTTTTTTTATTTTACTAACTGTGTAGAAAATCTGATGCTATCAAGACTTCTCAAGTTAAATATTATTTGATATTAATAATTTATACACGAGTAATATTATTGTAAAATTGAAAATTTATCGAAGGTGCAGGTGTCTGAATAATAAAGGGGCATCTATCAGAACACAAAAAATTGTTCCAAACTCATGGTTCATGCATGTTAGATAATAGTGCACGACCTGCATGCTCGGAAGCGCAATAGGGGATTTCTTGAATTGATATCTACAGTCTGCAAGTCAGATTTGAGATGGGCTTCAATAAAACATGCTCAAGAGCTTTAAAGTCAATTCTTCCTAGCCCCTGTATATTTCACTTGCATCGGGTCAAATAACTTTGACTTTAAGTAGCTCTTACATTTCATTTTAGAATATATATCGAGTAGCATGCGTGTTTCTGAAAATACCGAAGCTCGAACTGCACAAAACGAGACTCTACTAGCATTTCCGTACAAAAAAGGTAACTTTAAACACCAAAATCTCAATATTAAATAATGCTGGTTTCAATAGAAAGCACTTTGTATATTCAAAGCACTGTTCGTAGCTCACATGAAATATTTAAACAAATACAACTATCCACAGCATTCATTCTAATAACCCAATACTATCTCGAATTACTGGTCTAACAACTCTCCCACCAAATTCAGAAAAAACCCAAGTCGCACAACAACTTCTTTGTCAACTTGAGACCGCAACTACACCATATTGCAACCGAATGAATACTTATTCCCCTCGATTACCATCAACCCACTGTCAGCGTAAACCCGCGCAGACAATCGTTGGCTGGAGTTTTCCCAGTGTTTGCGAGGCCAGGAAAGAAGGCAGTGGACCGCGTGCTCGCTTAATTCCGCGCAAATAGCGTAGCGAGTCGGGGATATATTCGCTGGTCAGTCGCGGCCATGCGGAATTTAATTCGAATTATAACCGTGCCGGGTAAATCGAGTTATCGTTAATCGACGAGCAGGGCTCCGCCGTCTCTCAGGCCGTGCACGATAACGCGTGTCGTCGCGGCTGATACCCATTTGCATTCATTTTGCACACCATCGTCGTCCTCTGTTTCAGGTTGCTAACTCGAACAAGAGCCAGGTAACGCTGCGGGATGTCGACTTCGGCCTCTCGGGTACATTCAGCTGCGAAGTTACGGCGGACGCGCCGACCTTCTCCACGGCCTCGGTCTCGAAGAATCTCACGGTAGTGTGTAAGTACACGATTTTCTGACGTCGCAGAGTACAGACCCCCGACCAAACCCTTCCCTACTGGCATCCCCATTCCTTCTCGCCGCACGCGATTCCCGCGCGCCTGGCATCGTAGCTCACCGCGTTCCACCGTACTACAGGGCGCTCCACTCACTCGGACCGAAATGCACCATATTACAACGTGCACAATGCAGGATCGTGTCAGAGGATAAGTTTGAGTCTATAGAGTGATGTGTAACCACAGAGCGTGCCGCGATTACTGTATGCCGGTGAGAAGCTTCTATGGGAAATGGCTTTTCACTATTCATTATAGGAATACAATAGCGAGGGTTTATACTGATGTTTGTGAGCATTAGAGGACCTACCCTGCGTGAAATAATTGTGAAAAACGGCAGTGTACATATTTGATGGAACTTGAAAGATTTCATCAACAGATTGAAAATAAATGTGCCTCCAAAGTCCTTTCATACAAATTCGATTTTTTTAACAGTGAACCTGAAATTATAAACTTCAAATCCACTGTTAATGGCGTTCCTACCTCTCAAGATAAAAATGTCTTCCCCCTTCATCTCAATCTTCCAGCTCAATATTGCCGTTCTCGTGTCTCGACTACCGCGCTAGTTCTCAGCGCGGCACAACCATCCGACTGCAAATTGATAACGCGACTGAATATACCATTACACGGGATTGGAAGTTTCTACGTAGCTGGGAGTATCTGAAAATTCATTAGCTACGTAGCGACCCGATAGCAGCATCGCGCCGTTAACGTCACGCACATTTCCACGCGCAGCCATCCCCCGGCGCATCCCTTGCCGGTCTTCAATCCGTGCGAATTTCCGCGGTGCAGCGTGCAACTCGGCGGGGAAAGTTTCTCCTTGTTGACGTCATTAACTGCCTCGCGTTTGATCCGGCCAAGTTGCGTGCCCCGAACCCGTGCATCGGCTTCGTTGTCACGAAACGGTTCCCGTACACGCCCCGCAGACGTACATACGTATGTAGGTGCACGTGTCGCGGAACCGGCGCTCGCGTAAATTCGTCGAGTGTTTCTAATTTCCTCGAGTGCGCCGCCCCCAGACATCAAAGGAACGCTTCTGGGGTTAATCAGTGCAGGGCGCGCGATCACGAGTACGTTTACGCGTTTTCCAAATACGCCGTGTAAATTAGCGTAACAACCCTGTTTCTTTCCGCCGACGGTTGGTTTCATGGGGAAGCACGCGCGCCGACGGTGGATTAAAATGCTGCTGGTTCTGGGGGTAGCTGTTGCTGCTCGCAGAGTTGACGACAGGTTCGCCTGCTCTTTTTCAGCTCTAACTTTATATGTCAGAACGCGTTCATAGCTTTATAAACGTTGGTTTAGAAATATATGAGGAGTATGGTTGATGCGGCTGGTACTGATTGGGGTTGCTTTTAAAGATTTATCTGGTGAGACTAGTTTTCTGTTTGCTTCTTGTTGTGGGTAACAAGGGGTGGGCAGCGTGAAAGGTTATTCGAGTATTTAGAACAGAGATACTATTGGGCTTTAGGTCTCTCCATTTTGGACTTGCAATTTATATTCTGAGAAATTGTAGTTGAAACTGAGTTGAGATTTTTTAATATTAATAATGGAGACTTGATGAATAAGGAGATTTTCTTAATTTCAAGTGGAGAAAGTCTAATGGGTAAGAGCACGCGATATCTCTTAAAAGTTTGAAGCTAGAGCCACTCAAGTCAGTTAGGCGTTGGTAAGCCAGATGAACCTTCAGAAACTGTCAAGCTTCACTTGTTGGTATCAAACAGCAATCGGGCTCCAAATCAGTGAAAATTCAGTTAGAGTTCGGAAACGCAATCATGCTTCTGCGTACTTATTGTTAGTTATAGGAAGAGTCTCTGAAGTTGAAGGAGCAGCTGGGTTGCCAGTTCGTATCAGTAATCAGTATAGCGGCATCATAGTTGTCTTCTTTTTTCTATAGTAACCGCGATTAAAATCCAAATGAATTTCCCACTTCAGGTGGTCCTTCAAGCAAACCTACACGACACACTTATAAATATTCATGCGCCACGATCGCTGAGGTAGGTACACGTCTGCAAAGTTTAGAAGTTTTGGTTTACTCAGCCTCGGTAAGAAATTGACGCGTTATAAGGCCGAACAGAATTTAGGTTTCATCAATTGACAATCGTTTAACCCAAGTAGTGAATTCAATATAATGCAAATCATGACCTGTTTATCGGTTCATTATTCCACTGAATATATTCATTGGCGAATGAAGACTTTACCAATTGCATCGGGCAGGGCTTCGAATAATTTAGACGGATGATTTCCACGAAAGCGGTCCCTTATGCAATTTTGATTGCCCCTAACACACTGCACCGAGTTTGTGTGGCGCATGCACGCGTAATATAGCGTCAAATAGCGTTCAGGTATTATGCCGAGGGAAACAATGAGAAGGGAATGTCTTTAAGCTCCGGAGCTTAGGCTGGACGGCACTGGTTTAGACGTAGAATACCCAAGTCCATGGTCATTAATATCCTCGTAGTGGATTCAACAGGGATCTTTCATCGGAGTCGGATCGCGTTCTGGACTTAACACAAAAGTTATAGGCCATTTGTGGCTTTCACGCCACAGGATCTTAACAGTTAATACTGTATGAAGCTTCCAACTTTTAGCTGTGCCTTTTTCAAGTCGCAGTCTGATGTTTCGTTCACATTAAACTTCGCTTTCTTTCTTTCTTAAATTATAGTAATACTATAATTATAAGTTAGGTACATATAACTGTACAAGGTGTGTTTTAAGGAAGGTCATTTACCTTTCTAATCATGTTGCAAGAGGTTAGCTGAAATGTAGGGTTTGTTCATTACTTGTCCTCAGTGTTTATAGTTTGTTGTCTTTAGCTATTCAAGCATAAGTGAGAAATTTGATATTCATTTTTTGCCGAGTAATTAAAATATCACTCGAACTTGAAGGAGCCAATTTTAGTTATTCCTGTTTTTGGGAGTAAAATGAAATTTGGAAAAAGTTTAAACGAGAACTGCGGCATTCTGACACCGACGCTTCATTAGCTTGTAAGAGCTCGCTAACCATGCACCAATATATTCACTGTAGAAGTTTAGCTGGAACTTCAAATCCAAGAAGTTGATGGAGGTGAAACTTTCCGGAGAATGTTGCATACGTAAATATTTGAACGAACTTTCGTACAAACGAATACTCGAAGACGAAGAACGGATGAAGTTTTAAAGACGATGGATGCGAGACAATACAAGTACAAAGCGCAAGCTATTTCCAGCGTTTCAGACAAGGGCTTCAGACTCGTCGCGTTCAAACGAATTTTGCAGTTGGATTATCATTGAATAAATATTCAAAATGTTTTCCAACATTTCTGATTTGCAATGCTCTACCACCTTAGCTTCCAAAAAATTCCGGATAGGGTAGACCAGCGCGAATCGGATCAATTTGTGTTTGACGGTGAAAAAATAATAGTCAAACATTAAAAAACTATATTCGTGACCAGTACACCTTTGCCTTAAACACGAATATATAAAAATTGAATCTAAATATAAAAATCTTGTATTTATAAACAAAAACGAAAAGTGAGAAATATCCCATTCGCCCCGAATCAACTTAAACAAATCTAATTTAATGACACTGAAATCAAGTGACACTACTCACAATTAGCACATAAATCGGAAGAATATTGCCGTTTTTTGCCACCTCTATCAGTATAATTCTCGTTTCCCTACTTTTCTCAAACAATCTTCTAAAAGTGATCGAATTAATTTTTCACCGCAGTAAATAATACAATGCCATCTTCTTAAAACCATTAATTTAATTATTTTTTCGTCATTTCTTTAAATTTAATTTTACCACAGCTTTTTTCTGACACCATGATCCCTGATTGCTCTTTTTCACACAACCTTTTTCTTTACAGTAAATTAAACTATTAAAATTACACCACTGCATAAACACACGTGTCATAGAAGAAACTCGTAATGCAGATTATGCTATCGCTGTATTATAAAAGAAATCACACAACATCTCAAGCCACGAGACTGATTCCTCTCTACGTTCAAGCGAAGCTCTACGAATCCAGCTAGTTCGTACGAATGGATTAACACGTCAGATTTTGCCTCGATTCCCGATAATAACTATACATCAAGCAACCTCGGCACCGTCTCTTCAATCCGTGCCATCAAAGACAATCCAAAGGATAGCCTCTTCCCCTTGCAGATTCTCCTGATGCTTTTTCTCGCTGCGTCTTTTACAAGAGAGGTCGAAGCTGAGTTTCGTTTGCCGTTTCGAGATCGGGCCCTGGTAAATGATCTCAGGAATCTGCTGTTTAGGATGAGCAGTTCCGATATTGGAGTCGAGTCTTCCGCCCACACATATTCGTTTACGTAAACCACCAACGGCCTTCCTTCCCTTCGCTGCTCATATTCAGTCAATTGTTGCGACCAAACTGTTTTATAGTTTTCTATCAGACGGCGTGCAGGTCCTGAGAATGGCTATGCACGATCTCGATCGCGACGGCCGTGGCTATTTGCAGAGAGCTCGATCAGATAGCGCGAACGTAATTCGAAATCGATGGGAACGCTGTTCGATTGGAATTCGCGAGGATCACTGCGAACTCATCTCGTGAAAGGGGAATTTTCACGCACCCTTCGAAACGAAAGTGGATCTATAACGTTTTTAATTCCGCGCGATACGAGATTCAGTGAATTTTATTGTCTCGCCACTTCTAAAGTAGATCTTCGTGTTTTCCATAGAACTGAATTCATATTCAGGTACACACATTTTCCGACTACGAGTACAAATTTCTTCTTGTAGTAACGCAGCATCCTCTTGTGTAATGTTTATTCTGGACCATTCCACGCCAAATCGATCACGTTTTTCTCTTGATATCCTGGATTTTGTTTGCACTAAAAAGTGTTTAAAAAATAGAGGGTCTTGAATTTTTGCGATTTTGCATATTTTCGTGAAAATGGGTTGTACATGTGAATTTTTATCTTGGAAAGTATTTGTCGGATTCAGTTGATTTTATTTTTATTCTAACCTAGAAGAATCGGCCTTCCTAAATAATTTCTTTCTGAGTAATGTAAAAATTTACATTTAAAGGAGATTTAGTAAGTATTTACAGTCATTAAACGCCTAAGTAGTTATTCTTTCTTTGTACCTGTCAGTTATCTGGTGACTTTGTAATATACCTTTTGAAAAAAAATCTTTCCTTGCGGTTGGAGAGAAGCATACTTCGACGTTGTCGACAAATATCCACTTCTTTCATATGTCAATATCCACTTCTTTCCATTTAAGTGGTCCTTCAGACTCCTCGAAAGGTAATAGTCTGTTGATGCAACCTTGGGGAAGTAGGTTGGCTGAATCATCTGTTACCAAGCAGATTCCTCTAGTTTGCCCAGTGCTCGTTTTACCGCATGTGGTCGTGCGTTATCCTAGTGGAAGGGAGCTCACCTTTTGTCCAGTAAAGCTGGCTATTCTGTTTCCAATGCTGATTTCAATCGGCTCAGTTGTTCACAGGAGACCTCTCTGGCGATCGTTCAGTTGTAACTGTAGCATCTCAAAGTTCATAACTCCTTGCATATCCCATTAAACACTCAGTAGGATCTTCTTTATGTGAATTTTTAGCTTTGTGATATGCAAGTCCGCTTGTATGTAGCCATTACTTCCCGCGGTTGTTCTTGCGACATCTGTTTCTTCTTTTCTATCATAATTCTATGTAAAAGATTTTTTCACGCGAAACAGACGAACGACACGCATTAATTAACAATCTTCCTGTTCAGATTTTCCTCAGATAATTTAGGTATTAATTATTCGAATGGATAATGGAGTAACTAAATTATTTGTTACATCTTCCTTGACAGTTTAATGACGACACAGAGAAATTATAAAAAGTTACAACTCTGCAATAATTTCTTGTCTGCCTCACAGACAATTTTATTGTTCTACAAATTTGTAATATGCTGTGCACAATCCCCGGAATTGCTTAATGTCAGGCCACGAATTGTAGCAACAGAGATATTAGTGACAATCGCGGCAGCTACGCACAGTACTACTTATTTCTGAAAATAAGGAATGCAAGGTACTGTAATAGAATGCGCAGTGGTTGCCAGCAGCCACCTCAGAATCTCTGTAATCTAGCAATTCGCTAGGTCCCAGTACAGTGATTTCGTGAAACGCAGCGAACCTCAATGAGAAGGCAGCTTTACGGGAATGTAAAAAGGAGATAGAATAATAAGAAATGTTTGAGGTACGCTGCAGTTGCTCGGAAATTGAAGTGGTAGCAAGTATTCGTGTTATTTAACATTCTTACAGTATTCAAGAATATTGAATATTATTGTTTAATTGGATCACTAGAATTGTTTAAACGACAGCTATTAATATCCATTAAAATCAATGTTTACTACTTCAAAGACCACAATTTTATTTTAACCTTCACCAACACACCACAAGCTAATAAAAACATAAATAAAAAATGGCCGAATGGAAACATTCCAAAATATTCTTAGGAATGCTATCTGTGATATGATTTAATAAATGTAATAAAAATTTATTTGATCTTCTTGTCTATATTATCTATATATCTCTCACATTCTTCACTTAAATGTTTAATAGAACTTTATTTGGAAATACTTCAATTTATGTACTTTCGAACGAAAACAAATTTGATCACTGCAAATGAATACCTCTGTACTTAAACAACTATTATATAACAGAAGATTAAACGTGCATAATATAATAGTCATTTTGTATTTTATAACGTTTCATTTCACCAATATCGTGTCACGCCAATCAAAGTGTATTATGGATAACATACGAAACTGTTTCGGATACCGTATCGTGGGGTTTATAAATTCGGCGCATCAGTAGTTTGAAACGCGTTTATTTTACCGAATGTTTCCATTCGCCCGAGAGAGTAGCTTAAAGAAATAAGAACCCGGGAATTTATGATAATTCTAATGCCACTTCTTGGTCGCTTCTTCGAATGGCCCATGAATTTCAAGTGTATTCGCCGCGAATACGAGAACATTACCGCGGGAAATATCCCGCTACATACGCTCAGAATTCTCATGCAGCGTTTTCATGCCGCGACACGTGGAACGGCATTTTTATCTCGGATTTCGGGATACTCCGTAAACAATTACGCAAAATTGATTTCGCCGAATTCATTTCACTTCGGCGCGACGTATTCGGTATATCCATCGTGAATTAAATCCCGCGCGAATCTCGCAATTCGGAAAGTTATCCCTTTTTGAGCGAAACTCTGCAACGCGTTCGTATAGAAAAAACAAAAACAAAGAAGATTGAAAATACTCGATCGTTAAGTTGGGGAAAAACACTTTTGCCGAGCTTCTCGTTTCACGAATGATATTTACATTTCTGGATAAAGTTCTGTAAATATTTATGTAATGAAATAAGAACGTTGATATCGTCGCTGAAAGTTTTAACTTGGAATCAGGAGAAAATTTGTCATACTTTCGGTTTCAAACTTTTCCGCAAGAATATTGCACCATTGGCGTCAGAATACTTCGATACTTGTTAAAAATATGTAATAGTTGTCTGATAGGAAATCCTACTTGATAGGATTATTGAAGACTGTTGAACAGTTTCGTGCAGACTAGATTTTTTTTGGATAAATTAATATTGTAAATTAACATTTTTACTGGCTGATAACCAGTTCCTAATATACGAGTGCTGAAAGTAGAGGCGAGCAAGGAGATCGATGATCGATTAGTGCTTAAGAGGAAATAATACGAAGTTCCGTAATGAATTCGTTATAAGTAGTTTAACGATCCCGGGAATCAGCAAGCATGCAAGAAAAGGGGTAGTGCAGCGAGAAACCGTCCCTTGCGTGCACGTCTGAACTTTAATCAATTCTCATAGTTACAGTTTTGAAGTTCTTATTTCTCTCTAACATGAAGAACGAAGGAAAAGTTAAGTGTTTCCAAAGAATGCATTCAATCACTCCGTTCTGTAAAAATTAACACTTATATTTAAAATTTCTTTCACAGCCCCGAAATTATTTTATACATGTATTCTTATTTTACTTTTTATTCATCGCCACTGATACGTGGTATTAAAAGCGACACATTATTGCACTAGGTTGGCAGTTTAATATCGACGTTCGTTCCAACCCCCTTCAAAAGTATCGAGCTACCCTATTTCCAAAAAATTTTCAAATTCAATTCCCGGAAAACTCTGTTTCAAAAATACGCCGATCCGGAGTATAACGAACAACGAACAGAAAATCAATTTTCGATGTGATTTCGTTGCCTCGCAACGTTGTCCCTTGGTTACACGAAACTGCGCGATGAATAAAGAACAATGTTTCGAGGTAAAAAAAAGTGGAGAATTTGGTTAATGCAGTTCGCGCACGCAGCTGCAACTTCGCCCTCTGGCGAGATGAGATCAGCCTTAGTCAACATTCTCGTAATGAATTAATTACATCAACGTAATTGGTTTATAAATTTTTATACACCAGCTCTGTTTTTCAATGCTGTTTTAATATTGAAGCTTTTCCATGAGTTTTCCAATTTCATTTAAAAGTTCTATAGTATTGCGAAACAGTTACAGTTTTTAATTCTTCATTACAGTTGTTTCGCTGCCTTGTTGCTCCGTTTTCACTCTTTTATGATTATAATTTGTTACGGGTGATATGTTGTATTCTCTGAATTTAATATATGAAGCTTCTATGGCTTTATCAGTAAACTGATATATGAAGCATTGAGAACAAAAATGGACTAACGCACATTTTTGCGAAATTGAGTTAGTAGCAATAATGTATTCCAATAGGTTCGACTAATCGTGTAATATTTCGGAAAAGTTTATAATATTTTTAGGCTCTACTAATCAGAGAATATTTTGGAACAATGTATAATATTTTTAGGTTCTATTTTGGGCTCTATTAATCATACAATATTTCGAAAAAATGTATATTTTTCCAAAATATTTGAATATTGGAAAAATTAATTTTCTTCATTGTTGGTTAGTCGATTTTTGCTCTCAATGCCTCATATTACGTATATTTCTGGATCACTCAAAAGTAGGTACATTCTCATAAACAATCAGTTCTCCCGAATTAGCGATTTTTATTATTAAACTTGGCCGAGATGAAAGAGTTCTTTGCCACGACACGCATACCGTCGGGGCAATTTTGAAATCGACCTCCGATAAGCGGGCCGCAAGATTGATGATCGAATGATACGCGATGCCTGTCGAAATCCCCGCCAACCGTTGGCCATTTAAATCCGCGGGATTCATGGGTCGTTTGTATCCAGCAATATTCCGCGGAGCGCGGACGAATTCGTCCGTATAAAACACTTTGAAAGTGACACAAATTAGCTGAAACGCGGCGCCCCTCCCCTCCCGCCATCCGTGGCGGAGCGATAATGTCGCAGTGTGCACGTGAAATTCGGTTGGCGATAGACGAAACGACCGTGTATAAATCGCCCTGTATGCCGTTGACGCGGGTGTTCGTGCAATTTGAACGAAATAAATGAATATCGCCGGGCGATACGGAACGTTCTTCCAAAAGTTTGCCACCGCGTTTAATTTATATTTAATTTATCTGAACGAATTCACCGAGACTTTTTCGTAGGGAAATGAATAGTTCAATTTGGGAGAGGCTGAAACGAGACTGGCGCCGCGCAGCGCTGGTACACTGTAATTCGTTCGTTCTGTGATGCATCCTTTGCTGTATATCAGGAAGATAAATGGAAAATATAAACTGTTTAAATTTATCCCGCATTGTATAGATAATCCATTTCTCTAAATTTCCATACTAATATACATTGTGGAGGCATTTGTCTGATACCAAATTTGTAAAAATTCAAACAATTTTGAAGCAAAAAGCAGCCCCAAACTCTTCAATTCAAAATTACTATATTTCAAACTTTCGTGCAAGCATGCAGCTAAAGTTCACGGAAGGGACATTTAAAAATCGCAATCATCAGAAGAGCCGCCAAAAAACTTTTCGTGTACGCTCTTACGCTCGCATCCTCCAGAATAACGAGAAAATTACGTTCATATCATCAGGTTACTCTCCGTCGTTGTTCTTAACAAGCTTTTTCATTCTTTTATCTGAAATACTGAAAAATCGCGTGAACCGTCTCGGTGTTGTACACGATAGTACCTACCATGTATTAATATGTATATGTGTATTACCACGTGAAGCACTTTGTAGGAAACGAGTTTTGCGTTTGCTGCCAAGAATTATCTTATCCCAAACAAGTACTGGCATTTCGAAGCTGAGCGTGGAGACAGCTCAGCTTTGCTGCTGCAGCCTCGACGAGGCTCATAATGATCGACGTAGGAATAATATCCTCGAGACACGTTCTTTATTAGCGGCACTTGCAGATAGAGGTAGAATTTTTCGCGGGACCGGCGTAAGAGACTATTCTCCGCGCCAGGCCGGATATGAATTTCATATTTTACGATAATACCGCGGGATGTTCTTAAAGTAAACGAATCTTGGCCTGCCGCAGTTTTCACGTAGTCGAGGAAAAATCGCACTTACTCGTGGATTCCATGGTACGCGGGCGAAACGACCTATATATCGATTCCTATCTGAACTCCTCCGTTCACCTCGTCGTAAATATTGGAGATTGAAAAACCGGCTCGCAGCTTAAATCGTAATGCGCCGTTTAATCTCTGCGCTTGCCTCGGCAGGCTCGTGTAATTGTTTACGCATATTTCATATAGTTTTAGGGAATCTAAGTGGTAAGCCTGTTTGTGAATAAAATAGGAGGATTTGTTTATTGATTCGCGAAATTAGAAATATTCAGAGAATGAAAGGAGAATAGTGTCAATTTTATCGAAGAGCTTTTTTGTTTAATCAAACGTGGGGAGTCATTTACAAGTTGTAATTTTAATGTGCAGCAATATTGCTCATATTAGAAATATATGGAGAGCAGGATTGAGTTTTAATATAATAATAGGATATTTAGGTAATTTAGCTGCTGAAAATAAGCTCGATCAAGCGAAATAACAAAAATATTTTCCACACCCGTGTTTTTGTGTGTGAAACTGATGCTAAATATTTTAGTAAATATTTTGATTAACAGGTATCGATTTATATATTTTACTCAAATGTACATGCAACGTAAGAGTCCTGTCATTTGCCAGCGCTCCATTGATTAAAATGTAAAACAATTTATTTCAGAAAATATTTTTTGAAATACACGAACTCATTTAACGGTTAACAGGTTGTTTATCAACGTTTATAAATCGATTACAGAGTGAACGCTTCGATAAATTGGAATATGTTTGAGCTCTATTTTTTTTCAATTATAATACAAAATAAAGTTCATTTTTATAAACTGAACAAGATAATATTGGAAGAATTAAGACAGAAAATGCAATTGAATGACAAAACAGAATATTTTGAAGATGTAGCGAATGGAAAATATACAGTGCCAAAATTGAGCGCGAAACATCGCCAGAAATTATTAAATTCGGTAAAACGTGCATGTATGCAGATACTGGGGATAGAAGTTCGTTTGTTTCAGTGAGGGTTGATCAACATCACGATGCTGGTTCCATTAGCTTGAACAGAGTAATTGGACACTGTCAATTCAAGAGTGTAATTCTCCTCGTAAACAGGGACTAACGATTTTGCTTCGAATTCATGGAAATGGGGCATTTACGACCGCTGCATTTTCCTGCAGGCGTCTAACTGGAAATCGAGACTCTACAGGATGATTAAAAACTAGTGCAACAAAATTGCCAAGCATTAACATCTAAAACTTTAGTGAAGGATATTTATAAATACTTATTTTTTTCACACACGTAAAATCTTCATTAATAATCTGATTAGAGAGTTTGTACTAAAGCAGGAATAATTCCAAATATTTACAAGGCTGTGTGCAATTTTCTTTAGCATTCACTCTCGTTTTTACATCGAATTAGAGATTATTAATTAATATTTCATAAAAAATAAACTCGATTAATGTCGACGTTAAGCGTCATTCGCTTTGGAACGTTATCGTTCGAAGGATCTTCTCGTGTTACGTGCAGAAACGAGCTATAGAGTTCTTCATAATTTAAACAATGAGGTTAATTGGGAATCTTAAATATGCTTACTGATAAACTTATATACCTTCGTAAAGCTTTTACTAATCTGAGTAACTGGAATTCGAAGCAGTTTTCATTGATGGAACGCGTCTTGAGCGGTTTGAGAAGGTAGGCGCAGATATGGTCGACCTATATCACTGAAATGTGAGGAAAGAGCGAGTAAGGAGAAGCAGATTGCCAATGGTTAGACGCATTAACCAGTTGATCTAATAGGTGCCTACTGCCTATTATTCCTCTGTGTACTGTGCCATACATGCGGTATCGTGACAATTATTTCGTGGAATAATTATTCAGATTACCAAGGTTGGGTAAATAGATTTTTGAAATAGATATTTTTATTTCTTCGAGTGATGCCGAATTTGACTAATAAACTTTTCTTTGAAATACTATTAAGAAATAATAATTAAAATATATATTTTAATACTAACTCATGCAGATACTATTGTAAAATGAGTATTTCATTGAAATATAAGAAAATAATATTTCAAACAATACCTAGTATTTAAAATAATGACAACACAAAAAAACTGTTTAAACATACATACCTGCATTCAGAAATACCTGAATTTTCTTTCCCTATTTCCTATACTCGAATCCGAATAAATAGTAATTCGTATTTACTTGCTATTTAAACATTTAATCAAATAGTATTTAAAAACAGTATTTGCTTATGGAAGTATTTCAATTTTTACTATTTCTCCTCAAACCAAATTCCCCCCAATCCTGAGATTAACAAATACATCAGGAATTCTTTTCCAGATTTTACAGGGGATTTATTTTTTACAAGTAACACGAACTTGTCTATTCTCTCCTACCACAGAAGCTTTTCTTCTGCTAAGTACTGTTACATCTACTATAAACTAACATATAAAGGAACCAACGTATCAGCAACCACTCTCGAACTGCATGTGCCTACACTCAAACATTTTCCTCCCCCTTCATCAGTCCCATTGCCCCGATACACTTCTACCTACACTTCTGGAGCACCCTGTACATACGTGTGACGCGTTCATTTCGCCGATTGTCGAAAATGCCGCTTGACCTGGATAAATTTCGTTTCGCTTTGGTCGTTTGGAAAAGTTCGATCTTTCACGCGACCCCATTGAAGTTTCCACCCGCCCGTCGCCCCATGGCCCCTCTTGATCGCCGAGCTACCTCCTACCGTGGAAATTCGTTCTCGCAGGGAAAATGTCAGATGATGTTTGCAGCTTATGTAGAGAATGGCAGCCGGTTAGGCGGTGGCTGTAGCGCAACGAAGTTGCCGCGCCATTCATAGACGGAAGGACGATAACATAACTGAAATTCGATTAGTCGTTCTATCGTTTCGCGAATCACCGGTTTATCACCGGCAGGCCGAGAGGGTAAACGGTTATTTCCCTCGCTTCACTTCGCGGTAATCGCTTCCAGTTTCAGCTCCACGCGCCGCGTCAGATAAGTGAGCGCGCGGCGAAGGGCAGCCGTGATCTCCGCGCCACTGTCGCGGGCTCGTTCGATTGCGAAATTAAATGTGATAACGGCCGTTCTAATTCCTTGGCTCGTTAGGGCCGCTCCTCGGAGTGAATTACGAAATGCCAATTACACTGTCCAACAGCCATTTTGATCTGTAACATTCAATAGCTGTTTCTGATAGATTTTAATGCACTGAAAATTAATCCGCAAACCGTTTGTCGTCATCACCCTCAGTTTTCGAGAAATTCAATTTCGAAAAAAATGCTAATTTTCAACTTTGAATATTTTTTGTGTTCAAACAGTAATCGTTATTTGGTTCCTTGTTTCGTCAAATTATTCTATAAACCCTTGCGGACAGAACAATATAAGTTATTATTGACTCATAAACATTTAAATATGTTTAAACAACGATCAAAAGGAGAAGGAACCTCGAGATGCACCAATTTTTGCAGTTATCTTTCTATATATTTCGAAAACTAAGGGTCTAGTAAGAATTGTCGTAAGAATTGCATTTTATCTTGAATAACAACGTATAGCGACAGTCGGTAGCAGGACAAAGGATACCAATTGATTTTTCAGAAATATAGGACAAGTAGAAACATGCAGATTTCTTGCGATAAAGAAAATCGGAATCTCTTTCACGATTTTTCTATCTGAAGCTTGTATTCTTTCGATAGAAACCATTGAAATTTTAAAGCTTAACATCCTGCGCGAGCTATTTGAATGTCAGCTTCTGCAACATGTTGTATACCCATTCACACACGAGAAATATCCATAGATGCACGTTCGCATATATTACATTGTCAAATTCCAATCGCATATTTCAAAGTGCTTTACTTTCATGACTTCAAATACAATTATCATAGAATCTCATAAAGGATATTCATTTTTTATCACAGTAAACAAATTTCCTATTTTGTAGAATCTTATGAAAATGAAGAACGTTCTTGTTAAAATCTCAGTAAATTGTAACACTTACGTGCAATACGATTATTATTTTCCTGTTTTTCAAAGAATAAATGTACATGTGAAGGGAGGCAAGGTTTTTATAAAAATTTCATTTTATTTGGATAAAACGTCACTGAAGTCTTTACTTTCAGATCAATGTGGGACTAACAAGTTCAAGGAAGTATTTTTTTCTGAAATTGTCGAAAATTCAACTGTGAAACAAAATGATAAAAATGTTCTTCGGTATGAAAAATTTTCACGAGTGATTTGCCTAATAATTTCCGAATGTTCTATATTAAAATCGATATGTTGAAAATATTTATATAATACCATTTTTCGAGCGTTCACTCGTGCGTACATAGATTCCAGCTTTTTTATTGTTCAAATACCTATGCAGTCATGTGTTTTTCATAGAGAAATGCACAGAAAAAATTTCGTGTTTATAAGTGTGCAGCTAAAACGTTCGAAATATTCTGGAATAATGCAAATAATAAAAATGACAATGAAAGGAGCAGCTATTTCGTTATGAACGCTGAATTCTTGTTTTTGTTTCTACAACAGAACTGGTACCATCTATCGTTGCGATGTCCTCGAGCCATTTACGTTATGCTTCCAAACACTTGTACGACTTATATCGTTAATATTTTGCAACAATACTTCGACCTACTTTATACCATTATTCCGATTGCCCCGAAAGATTTGTCGACAGCGGTTGAAAGTCCAATATAGTTAATGGAAAGTCGAACACATGTGCAAGGTTGAGCCAAGGAAGGTCTCGTTTATTTCAGATCAATCGATTTAAAACTCTGCTCCATCTTCTTTTTCACTCGAAAAACTTCTCCGACTGTAACAGGAACTGGCATATTATCGCACAGAACACAGCAGAAATTGAAATGATATTTAACGTTATAGAAAGCAGTAATTACATTAGGGTTTACCTGATTCGTTCAGATGTCCATTGACAGTAACCAAACCCCAGAAATTACGTTTTACGAGGCCAATGGTGCCCACAGTGATCAACACCGCAATCGCAAATATGTGTGTTGTGTTACGTAGCCACAAACTAGTGTCTGTGCAATCACAGTTTCATAATACACTTTATAATCATTGCAAGTAATTTTACTATCTCGTTGCACGAGCAATAAAGCTATTCCTTTTGCGTTAGTAACAGGCACGTTAAAGTAATCATTCTATGCAATGACGTGAAAACGCCGAATGCGTTATTAATCCCTCTCGGTTTAATCAGTACTTAAATAATTAAATTGTGCAATAAATAAATATTGCGTTTTTTGAAGACTATTTTTCATGTGAGAAAGTAGTCAATTGTATGCCACGTAAGTTGACTTGGACCTCGCATTTACACAAAAATATTTGTTACTTTTAGATGCTTTACTTGATAAGAAAATAGAAAAGGTCAAGAAAAACGATAAATCGTAAACGAGCAGTTTGCACACAATGAATTATTATAGTTTTGAGTAATTAAATTGCCCGGGGATGCTTCCGTCGCTGTATACAAAGCGGGTAAAGTTCTTTGCTCCCAGGAGGAACTCTGCACAATCTGATTACGTGAAACTTTAACAATTTATGTGAGAAAAGGGACACCTTGGCGATGTATAGTATTCTTTAAATTTTTGTCACGTGTCGTGTAGGTTATACAGGATTAAAGAACATTTGTCCTTGAACTTCATGATCAGGATAAATTTTGTGAATGTAGTAAGGTATATATATTTTTAAATAATACAGTGCCAGTTGAGAAATCAGCTTTTCTATCTTTGCATGCTCACACAAGTCAGCTCATCAGTCTAAAAAAAGTCAAACTATCACAACCACGAAATGAATAAAAAGAAAATAAATACCTTTACTAAAATTCTCATGTCTTTGAGTAACACACAAGGGGTGTAACAGAAATAATACAGCAGAGGTTATTGATAATAAATGCCTTGAAAAATTCAAATAAAAGCTTAACAGAAATAGAAAACTCAAAAAGTTTGAAATTTTGATAGGGAGTGTCTTTGAAACAAATCCAAGACCAGCAAAATGATGGCACTTTAACCCCCGCCCCTAATTTCACATAAACTAAATCATATTTCAATTTCATCAAAAAGTGATCTACATATATGACGTGGAATGATTCGTAAGAATTTTTTCAGAGGCACCTAAATACCCACCCTAAGAACCCACCCTTAGGTTATCCTACATAAAATCGCTTAATTTCTACGTATAAGTGAACCACCTAATTCGTGTCGCGGTAGCTTGAATATTCGATAAGTTGAAGGGCGAATCTGGAAAATAGCGCGATTGTGTCACTTACGTCGTCGGGAGGGTGGCGCGAGCGACCGACACGCAGGCAACGAGTATAAGAGACATCCATGGAATTATTATGTTTCAGCTTTACCCGAAGGCACGCCCATTATCGTAGCGGAACGTGAACGTTACGACCCAGGAGACACTTTGAGGGCAAATTGTAGCTTGCCACCCTCAAAGCCACCGGCTCATCTCTCATTCACACTAAACAACGCGGCGGTAAGTGATACCTATAATCCATGCGTCATTATCGAATCCACGGTTAGAAGGAGCCACGAAATTAATGGTGTAAGCGTATTTCCACGCCGAGCTGAGATACTAGTTGTTTGTTTCGAAGGGGCAAACACAGTGATTAAGAGTAAAATAAAAAATGTCGTAGACAGCATGGACAGTTGGATGCGTGAGAAATTTTGATAATTGTAATAATATTGATGGTGGTAATAGTAAATTTAGTTAAATCATCAAAAGACAAATTTTTAATATATTCTTTTGATGGATCCACAAATTGCTCAATATTCACTTGGATTGTATTCGTTAGAACAGAGTCGCAGCTTTTACAGCTTTTACTATAATTAAATTGCGTGGAAAGGGTGGAATTTTTAATGAAGTCTACCGCCTATGAGAATCTTTTACTCAACTGTGTGAAAAATTCATTATATTTATAATACTGAACATTCTTTCTCTTTTAATATTTCATTGGTGTATTATTTTGTATAAACAATTCAAGCCAGATATAAATAGAATACAATGGAATAAAATGCGCATAAAAATCCAATTTAACGTGCAGAATCAATGCTTCTAAAATCTCGCTTTTATTTCGCTGTCGATCACAGTGTTCGCCTCTGCGAACCGAAAAATTTACTTTTCCCAACGGTTTTCCATTTTATCCAAATCAATTTTCAACGACGCTATCGGGCGCCTCGTGCTGCGCGCGTGCACGTATACCCGTCCGAAATAATTGCACGATATACGAGAGAGCCGTGGAAGTTATCGCGGTATGAAAGTTTGAGGAGCCGCTCTATAAAAGTTAAGGAGGTTAAGCAAAGAAGAGAACTTTCCCTCTTGAAAAATCTTTCCCAGTGCGGATTCTACGGGTCTGTGTACATTAGCCAGTGTCTCCTTTCACGGCGGATTTGTTTCTCATAATTTTTCAATTTCCCTCCATCTGAATGATTATCCGCAGAGAGGATTCCCGTCCGATGCTCTCGACGCAGTTTTTTTTTTCCCCGCTGAACAACTGACGTATAGCTTCGTCGTATACATTGAATTAAGAACCGGCAAAAATGTTCTGTAACTAATTTTTTTGCCGGGCAGAGAAGTCACGAGCGTGGCCGTTGGCGATGCATTACCCGAAATCCCCGCGGGTGGGAGCGCAGGATCTCATTATCCGATATGGCTAAATACCCGTATACCTGGAAAATGGAATGCTCCCCGCATTCAGATCGTCCGCTGAAATTTTGTTTGACTAACTACGAACCGAGCAGCGTTTTATGAAAGCCTCGCTTACTCCACGTACCTATTTCGGATATAATGCGTTCCTACGGAAAATATTCGTCGATTCTCGTGCAATTTCAGCGCGTTGAAATGCAGTGACATGCGGGGGCAAAAAAGTGATCCACCTAATGGCAAGGATTTTTCACGAGCTGTGTAGGTGCGCGCTGGGCGAATAAATCCGCGGAAAAATAATTTTCGTTGCATTCAAGTCTGAAATCCCGTGGATGTACAGAAATATTACAGGCAATTCTTTTAGCTTTGTTAATGTGTTCCATACATACCAAAATTGGTTTGGAATAGTATACTGAACATGTATCAGCAAATTTTCCAATCTGAACATAACTGATTTAGTTTGCCCATGTACAGTAATAACTTGCATCGATCAGTCGTAGCTTTCATTTGCCTAAACCACTGACTTATCGCATTTCAGCTATATTTAATTTAACTCACAGAATCATAGATAATATCGCTGTTAGCGCACTGAATTTAAAATATGCATAAACTATATCCATAACTTAATTCAGGCCAAATCTTTCGAATTTACCTCCATCGTGTAATATAAACTACGTAATTTGTCCGAGTTAACTGACCCGACTAGTTCACTCCAAATTTTAGAGCTTGCATAACATTGTTAGCGCAGACATTATGCAATATTATAAATGTAGCGATAAGCTTTGAAATATGTAGGGTAAATCCGGGAAACGCTATCGACCTAATAGAAAATGGCTATTAAAACTAATATAGATATTACTTATTTTATCAGAAGAAACCTATATGTTCAGAATTGTATGCTGATTCAGAAAAACTGGTCGATATTTGCTTTAAGACAATATTTATTGTAAATCGGGGCGAAAACTGAAGTCGTGATATCTGACCACGTCTCCGGAGGTGCCGGGAGAAATGGTTTCCGTCGGTGGCAGAGTCCACTTGCATAATTATTCGTGGAAAATTAATAAAGGATAAAGCAAAATTTAATTTATTTACGCTAAACAAATAAAGAACACGTCAAAGAAAAAGCGAACTACCTACTGGCAATTAGCAATGTACATAAATGAATACCAAAGTGAATAAATAAACTAAATAAACCAAAATAATAATAAAATAATAATAAAAAATAAACATAAATAATAAAAAAAATCATAACTCGACCATCTCACCGACCCGACCGCGTCTCCCGGATTTACCCTATATACCTCTACCAATTTTAATTAATCTAAATTCAATTTAAGAGTCACGTCTATACTATCTTCGTAAACCATGGAATAAAGTAGAATTTTTATTTGAAAATTCACATACGACAGCAGGAACTGCATTCTTATTTTATGAAATTCCGTTACACGATCATGGATTTTCAACGAGGAGATTCCAAGCAGGGGAGGTTTCCTATTTTCTTTAACGTGCACCATTGTAATAGACCTCGTGCAATGTACGGTTATAGGGAAAATCGGGGTTGGTTCCTCATACAATGAGATGCAGAAAATTAGTAATACGCTTATACTACACGTGTAAAGGAACGCCATCTCATAGGGGGCTACGATGTTGGATTGCGAGAATATCGGTCTGATGGTTTCTTATCGTTAACGTCGTTTCGAGACATTCGTCGAAGTCAGAGAGAACGGTTCAATGGTCGCAAGAAATAAGGCACTTTACAGGAAACACGCTCGCGTTGTAGAATGGTTCTTAGTCAAACGTACTTGTCTCGAATAACCGTACCTAATTTGTATGGAGGATTTATTCATTCTGCTTTTCATAGTCAATATCGAATTATTAGTGACGCAAAATCTCGTCACAGAGAACATGTTTTGTAGCAGATTTTTTTATTAAGAATGGAAGAGTTTTAAAGATACGATTCTTATATATTGAGTGTGTAGGCTGATCCATTTAAATCGAAACTACTGACGTGATATTTGAAATACATTTGAAAGGAAAGTAGAATGATTTCGAGAGGGGTATGATTAATATTATTTTAAATTTTTTGTAGTTTTTGTTTCTTATGTATAAAATGGAATTATATGGCTTGGTAGTTTTAATAATTGTATAATGTAATGTTGTTTTACGGGTTGGTAATTTTTTGCCAAATAAATATTACAAATTATGGATTCGGTACTGTGTTCAACTATTTGTTTATCATTTTGAGGGTTTGCAGGTTTCTGCGCAACTTGGCCCAATTTGATGGCATTTGTTTTTCTTGTAGGTGAAGGTTCATAGGAGAAATTATTATAAAATAGCCATTAGTGCAGAAATGATTCAATTTCGCAATACTAAAATTAAACTTAAAATGTCTCCTAAACAGTTTTCTAGCATATGACATGACATTTTACGTGCATTTCACCCAAATTAACATGAAACATGCATCCCCTACATTCCACATAAGCACTCGCGAACCATTGTAGAGTGTTTACTTGCACTTTTACGCAAAATTATCATTAGCCACGGGGAAGCAACTTTTAATGACGAAACTTCTCTGCGCGTAACAAATTATTACTTTTAGCCGTACTTTCGGTTTTCTGGATTTTACAGTTAGTAACGAGGTTCGTGACGCACAAATTACTAACAGCTCACCCAGAATCAATAACGAGAGCGTGTAAACTTACGCGGCCAGGAAAAAATTAGAAGATTAGAAGTGGAATCTAACAGTTGCAAAAATACCACGAAATAAATTAAAAAAGTCATTTAAATATAATCAATGAAACCGTGAACGAAATCTTTTCAAATCCAAATAATTAAACCACTGCTTCGACATTCTTCCCCCACTAAAATACCTAATGCCTTTTAGAATCTTCAGCATTAATTCAAACGCCGATTACACGTTGCACGCAGAAATCCGCGAACGCCTAGAAAAATCTGCACGACATCGCACCATATAAAATCTAAACGAAACGGAGCATGCAGCAGGGGGTAAGATAACCCCACCTCGCTTCAGTATGTGATATTTATGGGTTAATAAACGTTGTACGTGCGCGATTGAGAGGAGCCATGTTAAATGACAGCTATCGCGAGCCTGATAGTCCCCTTATCGCCGTGGCCGCGCGCAAAATGACAAAATGACGCATTCCCGCTGCGACGGTAAACGCGCATTTTTACAGAATCGTAAAACAGCATGGAAGTAGGTACGGCCAGACCGTTGGGTCAAGGAGGAGAAGAGCCGCTATAACATTTCCCATATCGAGGTGTTACGAGGGGCCGTGCCTGTATGTTTATCAGAAACGAGAGAAGCCATAAGGCAAATACTGCTCCTAGCTCCTCGTCAAGCGTCGACAATGGCCGGCCGGTCCCCACAATTTTTATTTCCGCTTCTTCTTTCGCTCGATGTCGATCTGTCCACTTCTTCGCGCACACAGACCGCTTGCAGCGCCTGTGTGGCTCGAGTGTCGCGCTTGGTTGCTCCAACTTTCACCCAGCACTTCAGCATACATGAATACCATCGAATCTGTTTGAAGAGATTTTTATGAAATAGAGGCCGCGCGGCGTACATCTGTTGGAAAACAGCTAGAGTTTTTCACGGAACGAAATATGCTTTCGGGTCTGCAGTTTTGGGAATCGTGTTGCGAGCCTCACTGAATTTTATCCTTTTATCAAAATACAGCCTCGCGTAGGTTCTTTCAGAAATACGTCCCTGTTTTTTTAGTTAGAAAACACTGCCCTGGTGGTATAGTTTTATCCGGGATCGTTGAGTGATTTAGTTTGAATCTATTTTATTGTATATTTGACTGAGGAAGTTTTGAACCTTCTTGGGAATAATATTCGGTAATTGAATTGTAGATTTATTTATAACTTATTACCTTCTAAAAGGGTGTCACTTATTTTCACTGGTACTTCATGTACCTACGTGGAAGTTAAAAATTAAAAAAATTTAAAAAACCCGACTGCTTGAAAAGCGAACTAAAATGATCAAAGTGTTAAATCCGCAAACCGCAGTCTTCGTTTCACCGTCACGCATGTATTTCTCAATAACGGAGGTGGTATCTGTTGTTCGGGCGCGTTTGATTTCGTATTCATGCAGAATATTTTTGTATTCATACGCGTCCCGTGACGCTGTCGAATCCCAAAGTGGCAAATTGCCGAGCACCGCAACTTTCCCCTGGATTTCTTGTTAAGGAGATTATTTCTGACTCGTTGTCAGCGGCAACATTGAAGCTGGGAATATGTACTTTCTGCGAATTAACTTATCGGGATCGCCGCGGGGATTAAGGCTATAAGTCTCGTCTCTCGATATGTAGATTTATCGCCAGCCTGCTCTGTTTGAAAATAAATGCATAATTGCATCGACGCGGAAAGTCAACGAAATTGCATTTCCTTTAGGACACTTTTTTGAAACTTTCGAATTTTAAGTAAGCGAGTATATGTCGTGTCGGTTCAAAGCGAATTAGTCACATTGAGCGCAAATACTGCGAAGTTCATGTTCGTTGTAGCAGAAGGCTTTCTTTCCCAGGCTGACTGCATAATTTCAATTTGCATTTAAAATTTAATTTTCCCACCACGTAAAGAATATCTGAGGGCATTTTGCCCTGATGTTTTTCGCGCGCATAATTTCAAACCTGTTAGGTTTTGAAGTTGCATCGGGGAAAATAGAATGCTTAGTAGAAAGTGGCAAACAGTTATGTGCAGTTGAGTGTGCAAGGAACTTTCTCCTTGATATTATAGGGAACATCTACTTTATATCAGTATTCCTACAATATACGACGTACGTAATTAACCTAATATCTTAATCGAGTTCACGTCACACAGCCTAAGATACCGACACTTGGGTATTAATATTACAGACGAGGTGCAAGATAGACACCACATCTTATGGGAGTTCGAGTCACGAGATCTGAAATATCGACTTCGTGAAACTTCAACGGTTTTGTCGGGAAGTCTGCGATACAGAACAGTGATGCTGTGAACAATATTTTCAAATTAATTACAAAATGCCGGAAAGTCAGTAAAACTAAAGAAAATTAACGCCCCACGTCAAGGGTGCAAAACTTTATTATATTGAAAAATACTTTTCTTGGAAATTGTATTAGTGAAAAATGTTTGGCTTTTCGTCGTGTATGTCACACTAAAATGACACCGCGTTGCGACTTTGAAGTTGTTAATGTCAATGATATATATAACTCTATTCTACATATAGATAAAGAAGAATTTGTTATGATGTAAAATAGACAGCGTATCTATGCACACATAATAAGTTGACTTGAATCTGTGAGGTATCCACTGGCGAGATTATACTTGACGTAAGACAGGAGTTGTACAGTGTGGCAAAAGGATGGAAGGAAATTTGGACATTGCTAACCGAATTTCGATAACCAAGTAACGACGGGTTGCGTGAAACTGTTCCCCAGCATCCTTCTGGTATAATTGATTTAAAACTTGTGGCAACTTTTACCAATCAAATGCACGGCCCGCGGGTGGAAAGATCGAGGTAGCAGCTGCACAGAAGGGCGGGAAGGTGAAAACTTTATTGGATCGTAAGTTGCCACCTGAAGGTACCGGCGACCGATGTCCGTGCACTCCACGACTTCCCAGGGAGACCTCGCCAGCGTATTTTCTTTCTCTTGTTCGTGCAGGTGAACCACCGAGGCTTTGTTGTTCTTGCGGCCCCGTGAAGTATGGCGGACATTATAAAGCACAAAAGCGACAGTGCTGGGAATTCGCGAGGAAACGAAACGGTTTTTCCTGCCGGGGAAGATTCCTGGCCAGGAAATTGAAGGAATTATGAAACTCGAGGAGTACGACGTACATGCCCTGATAAGTAATACCTGTACGTTAATTTCTTTTGTGTGGTCGGGTTCGCTGTGAGTGGATGAAGTCCAGCGAAGAAAATGGAGTTATTTTTCATTTTCATTTTGCTAATCACTAAGCGAGCATCCTTCGTTACTGGATTTAACGCTTATCAAATATTAAGGCTTGATAGGTACAGGTACTTTCTTTAAAAAGAAGATTATAATGTATGTAGTCAGGGATTATTTTTAATTATTAAATATGGGGGAAAGCAGATGTCTGTTTTTAATTAATTACACGAACAATAAGCAAATTTGGAAATGGAAAACGTGTACTTTCATTCACGAAATAGTGTTATCGCATTGTATTGTTGTTACATTGTTACTCTGAAAGCCCAGTATTTTTAAAAATAAAAGTTATTCCTTATTTTCTTACTTTCACAATGGTCATTTACTTAATAGACTAACTGTTGTCCTATTTTCTGAAATAATTCTTACATTAATTGATCACTACCGTCTTCCTTCATTACGAATAGTTGCATGAAAGCAGCGTGGATCAAACGATAATTTTATTCTTTTGTTATTTTTTGTATGTAAAAATACAATCGTTCTTCCTACGAAACAATATCAAATCACATGTTCTAATGTATCAATATTTCTGGAAAATACATAGAAGCATATAGTTTCCAGTCTTTCATTTATTATTCGCAGGACTTGGTTTACAATTCCTTGTGTGAAGTAGATTTCACGTGCTACAGCTACTTCCTGTTTCGCGAAGTGACTCGAAATCTGTGGCAGATGCAGTTCTACGAGCGTATAGTATACTAGTAATTGTTGAAGAGTCCGGGGGTAACAGGGGAAAATGAATATCTGACGAAACGCAGGCAACTGTGCGTGCACGATAATGATCCGATTCAGCCACGTCGAATTGGATGAACCCGCAAACACGTGTTTATCACTTGCAGGCACAATAACGATGCATGGACGACCCTGCGAATCGATTGCTGCATCATCATTCCGTTTCTTGCATTAATTGAATTGCTGGTCCCAATTAACTGCACGGCCGTGATAAACAGAGGAGCGTTTCTATAGTCTTCAAAGAATCAACAAGAAAGTACGCCGATAGGAAATGATCATTTTAGTTGCCATTTGGAAAAGAAAAAGTCTTGCAGAACCGTTAAACTTCAACATGAAACTTGACAAACATTAAACTTGACTGTTTTCACCGCAAACTTTATCCCGTATAATTCTGAAGGCGAATTTGAAAAAAATGAGTCACATTTTCACATTTGCACTTGCTTTTTTATCATTTCTTTCAAAAGGATTATACTTTTTGATTCCTTAATACGTGTCCATAAATACAATTTCTTTCCCATTGTTTAAGTATAGTATTTAAAGGTTTGTCCTCACTAGCGACCTTAAAAGAAGAGAATAGTTATTAAAATATACTATATCTCTACCATATTTTTTATGTCTACATCTACAATACTCAAAAAGCTTCCCCGAATCGACAATGCAAAACAAAAATTTGCCGCTCGGGGCTTCATTTTTGAAAGAAAGCAATCTCGAATCACAGAAATTGAGAATCACCGAGCGCTGTGTGTTCTGGATGCAGAAATTCCCTAGTTGGAATTTCACGCTCTCCGTGACCAAAAAGTTTAGCATTTCGCTACATCCGCGGAAGAATTTCTTCGGCAGTCCAGGTGAATTTGCACGGGACCCTCGTACGCGGCAGCAGGTTGGTTTCCCATTCGATTCTTTATCGATCAGTCGGGGATCGCGAGTGGGATCGTAGCCGGTCGGCGTTCGCTGAAAAGGAGCCGGCGAGAAGAAAAGGGGAAAGATGCGCGGCAACGTCGAAATGAATTCCCCGTGATTTACGGCAGTGCCGCGTGCAGAGGAATGGCCGAGATTATAGCATTCTGACACTACTTTCATTCTCCATGGTAAATAGACGGGTGTCTAAAGTGATAACGCAAAGGGATTTTCCCCGACGGTGGACGGTTCTTTATCCCGCTGGCCGGAGTTCCGCCGGCGCGACACCCGTGCACAAACAACGGCCCACTTTCCCGCGTGGCTTCGACATAATGAAATGCATCGTCTTTTGAGGGGTATAATCCAATGCAGATTAAAACCCCGACTGCACGCCCTACCGTCGTTCCATCGCCTCGGCGATACAAATTGCAGAGCACCGCCCGGAAGAAGAGAAAAGGGGTGTCGAGGCTAATCCGACGCGGAGCTCGTCACGACTTTATGGGCGAAGCTGACTGAGTGGAGAGGCATCCTTAGCAGGAAAAATCGAGGTCGACGGAGCAGTTTCTCCGTTTTCTCCTTCCTCTTCCTCGTTCTTCTTCTTTTTCCTCCTTAGTCTTCTTTTTTTTTTACCAAGCCCAGAATGCAACCAGTTACGTACGCCTCTTTGCGGTGTCATCGAATCCAGCAAGGAAGTTTGTAGCGTGCACACGAAGAAGGGAGAAATCGGGTAACGACCTGGCCCTAACCACCTACCCAAATTAACCCATCAACTCTCTACTTTCCCTCCTTCTCTCTCCTCCATATCTCTCTCTCTCTCTACTCTCCTCTTCCCCAGTCTGTTTCGCTTGATCCTCGGCTTCCCACCAAGCTTCCCCTCTCTGTCTCCTCTATCCGCTCCTCTTTCTTCACGGAGTCTCATTCATTAAGTCTCAAGAACGGTCTCGCAATCTCTATAGGGTCGTCACTAGACGCGTACACGACGTGCCGTTTGTTCTCCACTGAAACTCGAGATGTCCTCCTCGGATAACACGACCAGACCGTCACCGCTCATACAAATGCGCGCGCGTCGTACGTACGGGGCCGTATCGTTGCCGGAGTGAACAGCGCTACGTCAACGACGTAATAAAGTCACCACCGCGTATCCAGATAATGAAAGTTTACATAACCGCGACCCGCGGCCGTGACGAGGGGGGGTCGCGACCCCATCACCCCACCCGTTCAGCATCTTCATCGGTCAGTTTTGTTGCGAGGTACGATCGATCGTCGCGGGAACACAGGGCCAGTCCCTGGCCGCCCTCTTTGTTCGCCCCGCGTGCACGCGTACACACCCCGGAAACACCGAATTTCAACGTGCCCGGGCACAGACAACGTAATCACGTTGTTTGCTGGCTCGTTCTGTCATTCGAACACGAAAGGTGGGCGGACTCCAATCAACGCCTGGCTACCTTTGACTCTCTCTCGTTCAATCCCATGTTTATGAGGTTTCTTTGAACCCGCGGGGTTAAACCGTCCGCCATGGGGCCAGATAACAGAGAGGAGATGATGATTGATTTCTGTATGAATGTACAAGGTGAATGAATAGCAACTGCCACCCGAAATAAGTCGTTACATTTATTGATTTCAGCAGAAACTGTTTCGCATGGAATATGTTGTATTCGGTGTGGCTCGTCGAACAGACGCATTTTCATTTTTATAGCTTATATTTTGTGAAATATCAAGGTGATCGTGAGGTTTTTTAAGGATTGAAGGTTGGATCAAGGACGGTTTGTTATAGGACACTGAATTTTTATTTTTATTTATTAGGACATAGTATATACTAACAAAAATATGCGCTTGACAGTTGAAAAACTTAAGGTCATCTGAATATTTTGGAAAATATAACATACAAAAAATTACAAATGTGTCTGTTGCAACGAGCCCCATCAAAATCGTATGAAAGAATTCGTATGAAAGAATTTCTGATCAAATCAATAAATAATAGCGTGGTAATAAATATAATCATACACAGGAAAACAATTTTAATTACTGCAAAAGCTGAAGAATTTCTGAAACGTTAAATATTGATCAAACATCACAAAAACACAAATACTCACTTCAACCATTTCAACGACTTATCACCATCCTAAATATCTCCGAAAATAAAATCCCGGAAGGAAAAGTGGCCTATCAGCAGAAACTCCAATCCAAATTTATTCCCATTTCAATTTTGCAGAATGAAGAGATTTCGTTGTGGTCATTGATTTCTGCTTCACAGCTCTTTCGAACATCACTCGAGTATGATGGAGGGTTATGATCGCTCATTGAATTACCCATTTTTCACTCGAACCGTATACACATAAAACAAATTGAGAAGAATACATTCTGCTTGTCGCTTGCACACCAAAGTATCACGTTTCGGACACTACAAAGCAAAAATTTAACTCACAGTAATCTAACCCGTGTTTCGTTCGCGCAGACTTGAAAGCAACTGAACTAACGCATACTTTTCGCGCTAAAACGTCGTGTACAAAGGAAATGGCCACTTTTTTCTGATCCAAGTAATTGAGTGATTCATGAGAAAACGCAGACGCACTTTGCTGCCATGAAAATCTCGCCAGTAGTAGGTAGAAGTTAAGTAAGTGGTACTCGGGGCAAACGCGCTTAAAGGTACAAGCTCTTGCATGCGTTACGCTTACGAGAAATGGTCCCCAAGCGTGACTCGTACTCTTGAATTAGGTCCTACAGTAGTACAGTGTTCTCTCTCTTGATTACAAAATAATATAATCGTGTGGCTTTAGATATCTACTGATATTTTCAATAACTGGTGAAGAAATTATTTTAATTTAGATGGAGATCTGAAGCATAAGTACCAGGTCCGTGTGTAGACACTATGCCACCATAATCAGGGGCAGAAATTCTGCGAGTGTATAAAACCAGTTTGAGAACGTCACGTTACCGTCGGGGACCTCTTCTTGTTAGCGGCGTAGACAGCTATTTAAATATTAGCTTTGGGGAGACGGAGTGTAGACATTTTGGATAACTCAATTGGTCACAGTACTCGTTTGCTCTTCTTTTCTGTCCACCTAAGAGAAACCCTTCTTACCACATTTTTGACCGACAGTACATTACAGCAATCACGACAGTATGAAGTAATCAAGTCTTAAAATCTGATTTCTGGTATGGATATTCCAATTTTGCTTTTTCTGCTTTGTACTCCTTTTGTCTCTGGCCTTTTCTAGCCTAAGAAATTTAAAGTTATTATATCGGTAGATTAAAATCAAACACTCTGCACACGTTGTCGCAATTCTCTGGGAACAATATTTCAAAGTGAAGACCCAGAAACTTGGAGGTGTTTAATCAGGTTACGTATAGTATAACAATTTAATCGGTGCATAAATTTAATTCTCTGCTATACCAATGCACATAATATTTCAGTATTTAATGATGTATGTTGACAATCAACATTGAATATTTACGTGTATCTCGCATAGAGTAGAATATCAGGCGGCGGTGTACAACTGTTGTTTTGCAAATCTCCGCAAACCGCTGGACGCTCCGCGTAACACAGATATTCCGTGGGAATTATTACCACGACCCGTGAATGTAGGACGGAAATTAGATACCCGGTGTACATTGGGCTGTGATCTACGTGGTCCCTACATAAACATCGTGTAGGCAAAAACTGCGCCAACAATTAAGATGCTGGTGAAAGAGGGATTCATGTGTTGCACCAACACTTGCAATCCCCATGTACCTATTTAGCTTATGTGTTTCCCGTGGTTGTTAAACGAAGGTGAATTGTAAAATTGTAGGTTAAGCTTCGTTTTGATGGAAAGTGATTTTAGAGATCTGCTAAGTGCGCTAATTTTTAGTCATTTTATGTTATTAAGCTTTAAATAAACATAATTAATTTGGCTAGTAACGCCATGTACAACAGGCTTAGCAAGATAAGCGACTCTTCATTGTGCAATTTTAATGAAGAGTTTTAATTCTCTTGTTTGAGTGTTGTTATGGTATTATTGTAAGAGAATTATTCACTACACATTCCTAGTCTGCCAATCCCATTTATCCTCTTATAATTTCTACTCCAACCGAAAACTCACTACATTTGTAGTACCTATTCACTACACGTGTCTAGTCTGGCAATCCCATTTATCCTCTTATAATTTCTCCTCCATCCCGAAAACTCTCTCAGCATCAGCTGAGCCCAATATGATCTCAACCTTTGCATCACCGATTTCAACTCATACACTGAAGAAGAACGTCCTCAATTTTACCTTGGCTTATCACCTCATCCATACTCTAAAACCCTTCAAAAGTCCCGTGCAATTTCCTAGCCACGTCTGTTCCAGTTCACTTCGGTACGAGATCTGTTCGGTCTCGCAATCAGTCTGATTCTACTTCAATTCCAAATCCGTTCAGTCTAAAGTTCGGTTCTAAAATAGTAGATTGGGTGGGCATGTGCCTCTAGCGCAAGTAAGCATTTCATGAACGAGCATTGGTAAAAGCTTGAATAAATGGTAATTACATATTATCCCCAGGTCTGAGATATATAATTCCTTACTACTGGCACGAAACAGTTTTTTAGTTCTCGTAGTTATTTTTTATATATTCGTGTGATTTCTCATTCTATCCTTGTTAAACCAGTGCAATCTCTGCCAAGTGATTATACCGGAAACCTCGGGTATGAAACACACATGTGCCCCGTTTGAAAAGGCCCTAAAGCGTATTATAATCTTCCACGAGCAGCTTGCTCGTAAGTTGAGTTGATATTCCTGAATAGAGAAGATGAAATGGTAAACAATGTAAATAGCACAGAAATCAGAAATTATTTTTTTAGTGCAAAGGGATGTAAATTCCATGCTGAATACTGTGGTAATCGCCGTAAGGGCTAGAATAATTTATTTTAGTCGCAAGATCGTTTACCATTTTAACTCCTAAATTCATGCCACTTAGAAATATAAGCTCTGTTATTGGAATTGTAAAAAATTGCAGAATCCTTGTAGAAAACACTGTAAGTGCCAAAAATTAAATTCTATACTGTAGTATTTCCATTGGCAAGTGGAACATTTACCGATATTTTTTTTTTTAATTTTGCCACTTACAGTGTTTTCTAGAAGAACTGTTCAATTCTATTCCCAAGTTCAACGCAGCCATTTCTTTTCTACTGCTTCTGCCAAGCTTACCTTCCCATCTGTAGCCGTTTTATGGACATTTGAAATCATGTGATCTGGTTCTTGCAGTAGTAAGAGATAAACGAGTGATAGCCCCTTAAATTGGTGAAACGTTCGTTTTCAATTGCCATGCATTATTGACCGTGTTGACTTTTAATCTCCTCCGAAAGAGCTATAAATTTCGTTTCTCCGTGGATCGGTCCGATGCCTTCCCTAATACAATACACTATTATTCTCGGAACGCTAGCACACGTCGGGCTCTCTGCCCGATCAATCAATCTGGTGAAGGAAAAACTAAATCCAGGGGAAACGAATGGGGCTCACTAAATATCAGTCAGGCGTCTCTCCCCGAGCAACTGTTTAACATCGACTCGTTCGTGCGATAATTGCATTAAACGTGATAAAAACTCAGCGTGCTCGGTCAGCAGATTCTTTAATATATTTTATAACTCTTTTTTATGCAATTCCAATAATCGATTGCAGCTCATCTTTAATCAATCATCTGAGAATTTTAATCATGATCTACTTGGTTCAGTGAGCTACAGGTACTGTAAACTGGGGGAAAATTGGCAATTAATTAACATGTATTACCATCAAGTAATAGACACGGATTTTTTATACAATAAATGCCCTTGCTCCTGTCAATTGGAAGTATAGTTTTCTCTGTAGACAGTCAACGCGGTTGAAAAATGTCATTCTGAGAAAAACGCGTTCAAAGTTCAGCTCGGTTCAGTCGCGTGCTTGACACCGTTTCACGGAATATACTATATCTCCGTCAATTTTCCAAATTTCTTCATAAAAGTTGAAGAGAGCATTCTTGAATCGTATGCCTTTCAGAAAATGTGGAAAAGAGAGAAATAATTTTTCCGATATTTTACAGTGGTCTACCGCCTTAATTCAAAGAGCTTTGAAATAAACCCCACTTAGCAGCTAAACTTATCAACTTATCAGTCAAATATTTACAAATCTTCGTTACAATCAATATGTAAAACATACTCCACATGGTCCACCTCTCGAAGCTGACACCCCAATGAACCTCCCCTTCACACCTCTTTCCACAATCTCCTCCCTATCACTCCCCTCCAACGCTTACAAAAGATCTCCCACAGCGTACTCCCAGCCTGAGAAAGCGGGTCCCTAATTTCTGTCTTGCGAAAAGACTGCCGAAGGCACAAGGTACAAGATACCGCGTATAATCCGAGGAATCTAGCGTTTCGCAACGCAAGCCAGCTTCCTGGCCCGGTTTTCCCTGGTGATTAAGCTCCCAGTTGCCGTGTGGATCGATGGAATCGCAATCACCTGATCTCGTATTCAACGTTCGCGATCCCGACATACGGTCTCGTGCGTCAGCCGACGACCTGTGCGCGGCTCGCACACCTCCGCCGCTGGCCCCGGCGTAGTTAAGCGCGCGGGGCCGTGTTCGAGCGTGTTGGTGGGCGGCGCCGGGTAGCTATTACAATTTACACGCGGTTATGTGTAGCTAAACGAAGCAGCGGGCCTGCTAATTGTGGTTAAGTTTAATTCGCGCCGACGGCAGCGCGGCCGGCAAGAGGGAGCGGAGGAGCGGGAAAGAGCGTTCCATTTCGCTTGTAGTACTTCTGCCACTGGCGCCGGCTCCCATCGTTGTTCCCTGTACCCTGTCGCTGCATTCTGCGCGCGTGCTACGTGCATGCATAAACCCCCGGGGCTGTATAGCCCGCGTGTATGTTTCCACCTTCACCAATACCGCGAGATTATTGGCCAATAATGTGGAGGAAAAGCGGCGTGCGCCTACAATCACCGGCCAGATTCTGCTAGCTGAGCTCTACTGTGCCGATGGACCGGTGCTATTGTGGGCCGGCTGCACGGGCGGGGAGCGCGCGCCGAGCGCGTGCAAACGAAAGAAAAAGGCTGGAGATTGGGCTGGGGACGGGAAGATCCGGGGAGGGATAGCCACTTACTAAATTGTCGATAGACAAGCACGATCACTCAGCGTCAAATTACCGCGGCACGTGATGGAATGGGCGCCCATAGATGCAGATGGATCCTATTGTTCCTCGGGGGAAGGTCCTCTAAAGCCGAGGGGGACAAGCATTCGGACCTTTCCCTCGTCTCCCCATTACCTGCTTCTCCCTGCTGAAACCACCGCTATAGCTCCCTTCGTCCATCTCCTCAGCCTGTCCCCATCGCCTCTCGTTCCTTGACTTTACCGCCTGTTCCGCCTCAGCCTTGTCGCGTTCTTCGTTTCGTTAGTGTACCCGCGCCAATTTCTCCATCAATTTGGGGCTACCTCCGCTCGCGAGGATTTGTGTCCGGCATCCGCGCGGCTCACAGTAGTAGCAGTGGCCTAACGCCTTGCGCTGGCAGTCTTGCTTTATTGGACGCCTGTGGTTCGGTTTTATTGGGTCCGTGGTTGTCGACCAGCTTCAGGATTTTAAAAAAAGTTGTTGTTTCTAGAAATCAAGCAATTGTGGTGTTCACGGGAAAGGAATAGCTGTTTTTGAATTCTCATAATATTCTTATTTCCTTTAAACATTTTTATTATCGTAAAACTTGCATAAATAAATCTGTTTATTCATATTGGCTAGTGTTTGCTCACAAATTGAGTTCGAATCACATCTCTAAAATACTCGATACCCATTTCTGTGTTAAATAGTTATTCAAACTAAATTCTATTAACTCCTCTCCAATTTCAACCGCAGCTTTCAATGCACGACCCAGCATTTGTCTTCGATGCAATAATGAACTATCAATCTTTCAGCAAACATATCCAATCGTACTTTCGTGTTTCTCGCTAATGATTACCAAGTCAATGCCCTGTTATCGAGGAGCACCCTATGGAGAAGTATACGCCGGGTTGACCCGGAAATGCGACAAAGGGGGTGGGATACACGGCCACCTTTGTTGAAAGGAATGGCGAGCCAAAACCAGCGGTAAATTGAAGCTGATACCGTACAATCAATTCAAACGGTTGATGAGTTTATCGGGTAGCTTAGTTGTTAGTGGGTACTTGCCGCCCCACGCTGAAATGCAGGATATACAAGAGGGTTGCGAGCCAGGGACTAATGCCACGTCCGTCGCCCATGGCGTTACATCCAATGGAATTGCCTTGCGGTGAAGAAAGGGCTTGCTGGATCTGCGTTATTCCTGAACCTTAGCAGCGTATCTCTGACGTCTTGTAAATGATAGATGACGGCCGCCGGTTCGTTAGGGACGGGGAAAACTCACCTTGATGGCGACGCCAACTTAAGGATTCTCTGTACGAATGGAGAATGCACCGTGCCTGATCCCTGAGCGAAATGTCATCAAGGCGTTTGATAAGAGCGTTGCATTACGCGTCGTTGTCACATGATCACTGTCTGACTTTCATTCGTGGCAGTTGAAAGTATGGGGTGATACAAAACTGATGAGATCTCAACAGCTGAGGGGGGAGGAACTAATTTGGTGTTGAAGAAGAAATATTTAGTTAAGGAGGAATCCTATTCTTTGTGCCAAAAACATAGCAAAATTGTTTTTTTTTTTAAAGAAATTAGCGATTTGATTCATCTGTAATTTGGACTATATTTTGATGTATCTTTGAGGAAGCAATGTTTTTTTTATTAATTTTTCATAACAAATGTAGGAGTTATACATGATCGACCAACACGCCATTCGATTTCTAAAACGTAAATAATCATGATTAGTACCTAATATCACTAAATGTTGAGGCATACAAGGTAAGTCGTGAGAAATGGATTTACTCTCACCGCTTTATTCCAAATTTCTACGCTCGAGAACTTATCTTTATGTCAGCCGTAACATGTAAGGGATGGAAGTAAGACGTGGAACAACTCAATTTGTTTTCTGCCTAGTTTCCTGCACCTTTGGGATCGAGAAGAATATTTAAATATTATTAAACACCTGAGTGATTGAAATAGAACTGTTACAAGATTATACAATATTTTTCGCAGTATATTGATTAAACAGAAAATACTTTCCATAACCGTTTCAATCTTCTGTAATCGCGTTCTGTTCCTGAAAGCTATCGTCAAGTTTCCGAAACCACGGGCAGTAAATCGAATAATGGAAATTTTACTGCCTCGCGCTTCCAACATCGTCGCCTGGGTAAAAGTGGACATCTCGAGAGGGAGACTTGATTTTTTCGCAGGTAACTGAAAAATCGTAATTCCTCAAGTTTCCCAAACTCAGCGGGAACTCGGTGAATTTACTGCAAGTTACGGATGACAGGATAATGCCAGTTTTTCCTTCCACCACGAAACGTAATCCCGTCGGTCTACGGCATCACCAAGAAAGTGCGCAGCTGGCGTCTGGTGTTTTGAAAATTCACTGCCACTAAGGCTCCTCTAATTTCATGCGGCAAGTAACATAATCTGTTCATTTGTCAGCAGAAACGGTGGATCAGGGCGTGACTGAAAGTTCAAATTGCTTCCAGCGATAGAGGTATAAACATTTACGCGTGAATAACGGGGTGAATAATTTTTATGGTAACGAAAAGGTTTCATATTTTATGTCAATTTCAGTGTGTCGATTCTTGACGGTCATTCTTATCAGGAAGAATGTCCTTTGATTCTAATAAAACAGAAAACAATTTCTGCGATCAATTTCAATAAGACATTGCATACAAATTCTTACGTATTATTTTACAATATTAATTTGATCAATCCTTCGACAATTTGTGTTAAAAGATTTATTATAATTGACGATCCAAAGTTATAATGAAAATGATTTATGACACTATGCATCACTTGATGAATGAACAGCTTCCATGCCTCACTTGATTAATAAACAGTAGTAAAACTGAATACTTAAATAATCCCCAATTACTGCCAGTTTCCCTATGACTGCCACTTTATTTATTTTACTTTAAGAAAACATAACTTGTACAGAATAGTGTACAATAATAATAAGAAGAAGAACAATCCCAATTTAATAATAAAGTTTTCTTGTACACTATTCTTCACACGTTACGTTTTTATTAAGTAAAATAAATCAATTAGCAATAATAGGGATACTATCAGCAATTATAACGCCTACCCTACCTGAATAGTATCGGTTACTGTCAATAACAATTTCTTGCGTGCAGGCTACTTAATTACTCGTAATAAGCCGTGCTTTGCTCGAGTCACTTAATAACGGCAATCCAAGAATGCTTTTATTTAAACAGAACAAGTGTCTCCCTTTTTTGCATAAAACGTGATAGTCGCTAATTATCTTCCTCTTCAACCCCCAGTACATTAACGTGCGTTGCAAAAGAACATTCCTCGAGATCAGATTATTACACGTTGTTGCCAGAATAAGGAAAGGGAGGAAAAGTAAGAAGGATTCTAACAAGAATACCGTTGTAACTGCAAGTGTTGTTGACATTTCAAATGATTTTTAATCCAGCGGACATCTTCGCGGAAGAAATAGAAAACTTCAAGTGTTTATTTGAAATATACTTGGACGCATTCCCATTGCCACAGTTTCTCGATACTGAAAAGGGATTAATTTTTGGAGTCTGCAGTGTAATTATTTCAGCGCAGTGGTGATACCGTGTAGAGGATAATTAAGGTTCCCGGTAGTTCACGTGCTTCAAAATTGTATTATACCAAAACTCTAGACTTGGCTGTCGTTGCGATATATGTACTAGATGTTACGCTATTTCCTTCGCCGCATACAAATTGGATGGCGATGTGCATGTCGGCATAATCATAGAGTTTCCATTACTTTCGTTACGATTTCCTTGCACACAGTATTCCGAAACTTTGGTACCTCAGCCAATCGTTACGCCCGCCGGGAACACACCCAAGTACTTGCTCCCACAATTTTCTGCGAAAAGAAGCGTAGACTGCTCCGTTTGATTTTTGCATTCACGGGAATTATAGGAAATTAAGTGTTTTAAGTGAGGACAGAGAAATATCGTGGGATAACGGAAAGTAAAATAAAAATACAAAGGGGACGTTATAGGACGCACAGTAGTCAGTAGTTTATTTCAGGAAATTTGTAAAAAATAACGGAGGTCTACTTGACTCTGATATATTGACACCGTTTTTGTATGAAGTTAAAAAATTTTCTTCTTGCTTACGATTTTTACACAATTCTACTTTATTCGAAAGGTTGTACCGTTTATTAATAAAATTCTGTGAGCGTTGGGTTTTATCGTGGCATGTACAAGCTTTTAAGCTTGGAGAAATTGTTTTCTAGGTGACCTTAGTTTTAGAGCCCTCAGAGATCACATCAAAATACATAGATGTTTAAAAAACAGAATAAATGGATCACGTTTGGAACCGAGTTTCTACAGACTGTATCTGTGTGTTGTGGCACAGATCTAATCCAGACCCAACACATTTGGATTTAATTTAATCACTATGTAACTAGAGTAACGCGGTGACCCATTTGACCTATCGCAGAGCTAATACGACACAGTTGCCCTATAAAGGTGATCTATTTAAGGGGGGACACCACTGTAATGGCCCGAAGAGGAAGGGTATCTGTGGAAATTTATTAAAACCAAACTAGGTAATGAATCTTTTTTAAACTTTCAGGAGATTTTATTCGATATTTAAGTTATACGAATATCTTTTTTACATTTATTTAAAACAGATTTACAAGCTGTGCAGGACCACTAATTTAGGGCTGCAAAAAATTTTCCCTAACATCGTTGACAGTTTTCCGACGAAATGGTTCTTGGAAAATCAAAAAACCAAAAAGTTTTAGAAACTATATGCGCATGATTATAGCACGACGGGTTCGATTTTGAAAATTGTGAATAATGACAAAATGGCGAACCTCTGAAAAAATTGTACAATTTGGTTTTAATAGATTAACCTGTTTATTGAAAAAGAAATAGAAGGAAACGACCAACCAAAAAAATCTCCCGCCGTGCCATAGCTATCCGCACATATGTAGTTTCTAAAAAACTACGTTTGGGTTTGTTGATTTTAGAAGCTCCGTTTCGTCGGAAAACTGACAACCAGATTTTTTGCAGCGCGAAGTTACTAGTCCTGTACAGCTTGTAAATCTGCTGCAACTAAATTTAAAAACAGATATACGTATAACTTAAATATCCAATAAAAACTACTGAAAGTTTAAAAAGTATTCATCGCGTCGTTTGCTTTTAATAAATTTCCAAAGACACCTTTACTTTTCGCGCCATTACAGTGGTGTCCTCCTTCAAATAAGTGATACAGATTACAGAAGACAAAGCCGATGTATCTAACCTACTTGGTAAGCAAACTGCTTTACTTCTGTACACTTAATCAAGATTAAACATTCCAAAACCTAACAAGGTCCTTGCTCTTCAATCCAGATCTGACATAACTGACCATTTCCAAAAGTATAATTATTACACTTAAACGAAAGTGAATAACTTGGGGAATTTTTTTAGAAGTTATTATTTAAAAATAATACAGCAGAATACTTATTACAAATGATTTATTAGCCCGTGCAGAAACAAATTTATTTACAATAATTTTTGTATTAAATTATTTATGATTTTTTAGGTTCTTTGGACCCCTGAATGTTCAATACATCATTCAACCTAACCAAGCGCAACTGTTGTTATAATATAATAAATACACTTAGTTTCATCCGATCCAGAATTTTTGGCGAAGACCCCAGGCCCGGTGTTCCCGCGGTGCCTCGTTAGAACGAAACTGTGCAAGTAATCAAACGTCAAATGGACCGCTATAATTCCCATAGAGGCGTATTAATTGCTTCCATAAATCTAGGCATTAATGCACGGCAGCGCGACTAATTGCGCGAAAGACCGTGCACTGTTTGAGATCGTGTTGCGGAATACTCCTGGCGAGCAACCTCAAGGAATCTAACGTCCGCTCGGTAGCCGCATAGTTCTAGACGCCTCCAGTCCCTGCGCACACTATCTCACGCCGCTGTCTTTTCCACAGGCACGGTCCGAGAGTCTGAAATCAATTTAACTTTCCTCCAGGTGTGTTGTTATTCGTTAAAACCGCGACCAACCACCCAAGAATATGCAATTTGTATTTTTCATAATTGAAACTGTCGCAACCGGCGTGAAATGGAATCCACTGCCTTTAACTTTCTGCAGTCTCGAACCTCGCTCGTTAGAATCTCCTGGATACTCGTCCCTAAATTAATTGGAAAAGATATGGCGCTTCCTTGTACGCCATCTTGCAGTCTTTGCACACTTAAAGTCCTACGTTTATTCGTTCCACTTTGTGCGAGGCGTGCTTCGGTCGGTGATATTTGGGAACTCATTTCTTGGGACGAAATTTCTTTGGAAAGGGAGGAACGCAGAAGTTCCTTAAAAGAAATGGAATTCTTTGTGAGAATTGGGGCTCGCAGGAAGGAAGGGACAACTTCTTGCGAGAAGTTCCCGATGCGAAAATCAATTGTTGCGTTCGGGGATCGTATCCAGCGCAAGTGTGCACGTGAAATATTCAATCAGGCATAATGCGACATTTGCGCCCTACCCCTCGTCGCATGCGCCCTCCCTCGTGTACCTAGATTTCAATTGTGTCAACTATCCCAGGGATGACAGCTAACTGCGATATATCCAGGTCAGCTGTGCGCGCCCAACCGTGAAATATTTAAAATCAGGAACGTTTTCAGCGATCCAGGACATTTTCTGGGGAAAATAATTAGCGGGCCGGGCACGTGTCACGTGTACCGTGCAATCCGGAACCGTCTGGCCACATTGACCAAACAACCCTATCAACAATGTAACAGCGCTGTAAAATTAATACTGCGGCTTTCAGGGAATTCTGCACTTCATGATCGCGCGGTTAGGTGAATGAACAGTGTGTTTTGTGAGAATGACAAATGTTCGGGGCTGAGGGGAGGGGATCGAGTGCATGGTGATGTTTTAAGCATCCGCTGCAAGAGAAGAGGAGAGCTTTCACGAATAATGGTAGTAGTGTGTGACGTGCGTATGAAATCTTCAAAAACACATGATCGAGAATCAAGAGTTAAGGCCAGTAGGGTTTAACTGTTGATACGCAATAGCCACCTGGGCCCCTGCCCAGAAGGTCCCCGGGCCCTATTTCCACAAAACATTATGATTTTCTTCCACACACTATATTTTATTTCTGTACTACTACACTTATCCCGTTTTTAGTAAACTACCTCTTCATTTTCCTTAAGAAAAGGGCCCCTCGGACCGTTTGCCAGCTGGGCCTTTATCCTTAAATTCGCCACTGGTTCAAACAGACGTGAGAAATTTTCCAGGGTGTCGAGACCAGAGGCTCGTAGTATAAAGTGGAAGCTTAGTTGAAATTTCTGAATAAAATCCCAACGAATCACCCAATATATATTGCAACAAGCTACATTACTCTACTGGTACATTTTTCGCGAGACTTGTAACTGGCGTGACAAAAGAAAAGCAGGAGAGAATAATGAGACAATAAAGAGAGGACAGAGAGAAGGCGTCTTTATCACGAGTTACCCGCTGCAAGCAGGCAACGTCTTATTACGAGAAGAACGGGGATTTGTGAAGTTGACCAGGTGACGGGGACCGGGTTGGAGAATCGCAGAGGAGCAGGCCGGAGGGATGGGAGGGTGGCAGCCACTGAGGAAGTTCGAATGCAGCGAAGAAGAGGGAACGCGAAGAAAAGCGGCAGTCTCCGGAGTTTGTTTGCCTCGGAGCATAAAGCGTCACGGTGAAACACATCGAGGGGCAGAGATAGAATGTCGCTTAAGCGTTGCCGTGACCAATGGCCCGGAATGCCTTCTTCCGGTATCGGGGCAAACGGCGCGTTACACGCCGACGCCGAGTTACACGTACTCGTAATTTTTCGTGCCGGGACGAGGGAAATCGCGGTGCCGCTCGGATAACGCGTTTCTTCCTTCCTCTCGGTTGAATAATCGAGCCGCCATTATCGCGAACTTTTCTCCTACGACTGGTGATTCAGTCCCGGGATCAACGTCACCGACCCAGTCATCGTTCTGGCAACGAGGACGTCTTCCTGCGTCATTGCTCGATTCTTTACGACCCGCTCCACGTCCCAGCCTGGGGATTTCAATTGGGGTACGTCGTCGCGGTGACGGCGATAGTAGATGGCGCCAGTGCGGCGGCTACATCGAGTGAGCAGGAAACGAAACGTACATATGTGTACGTACATATAAAAGTGTTTATTGGCGTGGGATGCAGCGTAATTGAAAAATGGACGATTCCTTGAGACACATAATACAGCGAGTCGACGATGTGGGATACAGTTTGGATATCGGAGCCACAGCCTTCCGAGGGAAGAGACTTCGGAAGGAGTTTAAAGTAGGACACTCAAGATTGCTTTCGTTAAAGCTACACCTTAGACCTCTGAACGATAAATTTCACGACACTGTAATGGTATGAAACGATCGAGCCATCCAAGCTTCAGCAATCAATTCTGGCTCTCTGTCCCCGCCGACTGACCAACGAGAGGGTATGTCGTTCGGAACCATCGATTCTATAAAGTTTAGTCGGCCGATATTTCAAACGCGTGCATCTGTACGGCCATTTTAAAATTGCCCAGGCACGAGGAGCATCGCTGAGCGCTGGATCTGGGTCAAGTCTTTGTAGGATATACAGACTGACCGGGCCACGTTGAACTTGATAACTGGTATGGTGAGAAATTGTCGGATTCAGGGGAACAGTTTCGCTGTGGTCTGAGAATTATTAACCGTGGGAATTTAAAATCTAGAATGTCACTCTTTTAAGCGATCGATTTCAACATTTAACAGTGTCTACATTCAAAGTCCCGCCAGTTTTAATTCGAGAATTATTTTCCCACCTTCCACCAAGCGGGTAGACGCGGAGGATTGCTTCAGCAACGCTCCTTAATCATTTGATCGATAGTGGTTTCAGGTCTTGAGACTTGTTTACGCGAGACAACGTTGGAATATAGACAGAGGATCAAGTTATATCGTGCGTGGATCTTGAACCCAGCTGCATCACGGATCAAGGGGTTCTTTAGCCTCGCGGGCGGAATTGGGGAGAATTGGCGGGTGCGCGCGGCGACGGTGGAGCGAGCGGTGTCGATACGAAAATTAATCGAGCACCTGAGAATTGAAAGTAAACTTCTCCCGCTGGGAATAGATCCCGGATATAGCAGCGGGATACGTTTAATACACGGCGGCGATGAGAACGGCTCTGGGACGCAATGGCTGCCGGCGGGTTTACGATGGAGCGACGGTAATGGATGCGATCGTTTGTTCTGCGACGCGACGTGTCCTCGTTTTTGTTGTAATTTTATCCGTTTAATGGCGGCGCGGGCGCGAGCCGAGCCGAACGTTCGAAAAAAATACGCGGCGATTGTTTCTCAGACGGTGATTTATTCATTTTTTCAAAGAACGGCGACGCCGCTGCCTGGACCGTTCGTGGCAAAAGACCCGCGTAACGTTAAACGGCGTTCGTCCTTTCTTTCGTCTTTGATCGCCCGAGTTTTGCGCGTCGATTTTCATATTTTCCCGGGTATCGAGGAATGCTTTCGATGTTTTGTGTCTACTTGGTACAGAGAGCGGGAGAAATATTCAAGCCTTTGTACTGCGTGCTGAGAAAGTTCCTGTGCACGTTTAGGTGACGAATGAAGTGGAACGCAATTTAAATCAGTTTACTGTCTTTAAGGTTTCTTCGCGCAACTTTGCGAGCTACTGTTCTTTCTCCTTCGCCCATAGTCGATCGAGTAAATGATTTGAGTTACTTTGATCGAATCACGAAGAATGGCGTGACATAACGCTTTCGAATTTTTCTTGTCTGCAGACTTTCATGCTGCGACAATGCGAGATATTCGTGGAAATATTCGGTGATTAACCGAACAAACGGTGGTAACATTCAAACCTCTGCGAGCAAGAAATTGACAAAATATTCCGCTCTGCAAATTAAACGACTTTGGATACTACATTTTTTTAATAAAAAGTTCAAATTGGCAAGTTTAAATGGAAAATTAAGTGTTTCGAAATGCGGCATCACTCCCGGAAATATCGCGTCTCTTAAAACAAACGATGTTTTTTGTTTAAATTTTTTAAAAATGAAAAATATTAAAATTGCGATTCCCTTCAATTAAAGTAGTATTACAAGACGTTCCACTAATAATATCTACCCTCGAAAAATTTTCCATCGCAAAATTTTCGGTGACAATTTCGACAAAGTGCGGCAACTATCCTATAATCACCGTGCAGTACTTTAATTAATTTCCACGACGTGATCGCTGTTGCATAATCTTTCCTATCCGCGTTTTTCTCCTATTTGCGTCAAGACCGTTCGAAACTCCGGAGAAACGTCAACGCGGCGAACGAAGAAAATGTCGTTTCTTACTCGCTGGCTCGAATCCTCAGAGAAATTCCTCACGCTGCATATTATTTATTGTAACTGCTTCGTGCCATAGCCGTCCTGCCTGTGTTATAAACGATGCTATATAACATGGAAGCACCGTGACGTATCGGGAGACATATTTACCGAGGTGGATCCCATTCGGACTATTTACTCGACAACTCTCGGCAGAAGCCCGTAGTACCTGTATATAAAGTCAGCCTTACAAATGTTTAAACACGGCAGAGGCGGAAGGGCCTCCTGCTATGAAATATTATATTTCTATTATAGTAGGTGTTTGATATCCTCGCGAATATTTGCAGCGTCACGATGAAATGCTCCACGAGATTCACATGATTCCAAACGCTTACGTATGGCATACACGAGTTCAATGGAATCTTTTCTTTTGAAATTTTATTCTTGAGTGAGCCAAATGACTGCGGGAGATCGGCGAGATTTTATAGGGGATGTTTCGTAGTATTTGTAATCGGGACGCGGAAATGTATTCCGGATGAATTGCAATAAACGAATATTCTGGAACGAAGGATACTTCTTTTCGACATACGAAATTTTTGATGGGCGTTTGCAAAATCCTAGATGGTAGTTTTACGCTCTTCTCCCTCCCTCATAGGATTTGGCAACATTATTTTAATGCCTTCCCATCTTTCATTCGCGAATTAAAATATTATTCGATATTTAAACGATATAGGGCAAGTACACCAATAATTGATCACTTAGGTAATGAATGAAAACTATTATAAAATTATGTTTGCAGCGCGATTGATTCCACGTCCTGCAAATACTGTTTGGATATGAATCAAGAAATTAAAAGAAGTTTCTAATTAATTAGTTGCTTATTTTAATTAATTATTTTACTCGTTTTAATAAAAAATGTTCATTCACTGGTGCATCCACCCACGCTACACGATTACATATCATTCAGTACTAGTCTTAGCATAATTTACTCATTCTTTTCGTATTGTTTTGGTCCATGTAGTTTCACTTTTTTCTGTACTCTTTACTTTACTCTTTACTTTAGTCTTTACTTTACTCTTTACTTTACTCTTTACTTTACTCTTTCCTTCACTCTTCACTTTACTTTTTGTATTATTTTCACGTTTAGCATTAAGTCTTAAGATTACTTTAACTTAGGTTACCATTAATATTTGTTATGTTTGTTTGTTATTGTCTCTATTTAAGTTTCTTGGTTATGCTTCCCAACAGTATTACCACCGCAACCTCGCCTTTACTCTTATTGACTATGCTATCACTAAATATTCCCGTTTCTCCTTTTGTGACTAATAAACATGACTAATAATAATAACAATCTTCCAGAAAGAAAATTCATGATTTGCGTGATAAAACAAATCTCTACAAACCTTCGTTACTGAAACACATCCTTACTCAACCTCCTTGAACGTTTAAATCGCTGAACCTGTGTACTTTCCTTACTACTTCTACCTTAATTCATGAATACCTAATTACATTCTCCCTATTAACCCGAATGTTATCGCACAGGCTCAACGAAACGTCCCTCTTGTGATTTATCGAAACACCTGCCAGTAAATTGAATTTACCCCAACAAATACAGCAATTACGCAGTAGGCGAATAATCAGCCTCGCGTAGTCTATTGGATCGGTGGCAGAGCGAAATCACAACTTCGCTCAATCTTTCGCCCGGCAACATCAGCCGCGTATAATGCACCGCCCTCGCTGATTTATGGTGTATTAATCCAGAGGTACGCCACGATAATGGTATGACAAACGATTTCTGTCAGCGAGGGTAGGCCGAAATACGGTTCGATCCATCGACGAAAGGGCCCGGCCCGGGTATGGATCATTCGCAAGCCGTGCCGTTTACGGATCGTCCGAACGAGAAATGCCAGCTGACAGGGCCCGAGTTCGTTTTCGACCCGCGTCTCGGAACGGATCCCTTCGCCGTCCTCTTTCCAAATTCCGACATACTTCTTCTTCGTGGCTGAAATATATCTTGCAACGGGTAAGCTTCGCAATCACGCGGGAGCTAGTATCTTGATTCGAATAAATCTCCTGTAACTCGAGGATTCTGCGAGCGCGGCGGAGGTCTTTTCTGTGACAAGTACACACGTAATGGGAAAAGCTTTACGGCGGGGCTCCAGATACGCAGTATATCCGCGGCGTCGGCCATGAATTCCAAACAAGCACGGATCTCAGGTACGGATAACGTAATTACGGGCTCCACCTACGCCCGCCCGGCTCGCTTTATAACAGCGGCGAATTTAGAGCGCGCCGCGCACAACAGCCGGGCCTGCCGCGTTTCCTATTCCGTGGCCGGGCAAAATTTTATCGCGGCCAAATCAAGCGGAATATGCGCGCAGAGATTTGAATCGGTTCCGCGGGTACGCGCCGTTTCGCTGGTACAGTACTCGTGAAAATTGACATTTCGTTCGACGTACTTGCACCGACACGGCGGAACGATCGCCGTCGCTTGGCGGTTTCGAATGCCTGGCAGGTTAACGGATCGCCGGAAAAATCTCCGGTTGATTTTTCTGTACCGGCAGTCGTGCCGCGAAGAATCTAACGTTTCAGCCACTGATCGACGGCTCGATTCTTCCTGGCTTCAATTTAGTTCAACTCACCTGGGCGGCAGACTTGTGAACGTTACTCTTAACTTTCATGTGGGGAATGTAATGGTAAATGGGAAATGTGATGGAAAATGTAATGCTATTCGTGGTTTGCAGTTTCAGTGCTCTTGGGTGATGAGCTTTTTGATAGAATTCTGATAGGAGTTTATTGGGTCAACCCATATGTTCCGGCTGCGTTTTCATATACTTTGTGGTACTCTTTTTAAACACAAAGCGATTAGTGGTTAATTTATATTATTAAATACGGTCGACTGAGGCGAATCGGATGAAAATAAGAATTTAGTCTGTATTTTTTACATTGCCATAGAAATGAGCATTCCGATCGTTCGTAGTACAAAGAAATGATGAAAATAAATAAATAAATTAATGGTTTTAAGAAGATAGCATTGTATTTACTCTGATGAAGAATTAATTTGTCCACTTTCAAAAGATTGTCTGAGAAGAGCGGTGTTCAATCGAAGTAGAAATTCTTTCAACTTTATTTGGCTTGAAATACAACTTGGCTAATGTGAACGAGGCCTTACATACATTTGTTTCCTTGGAAAAGAAAACCTTCATTATAGTCTGCGTTCGATCTGTTTTAGAGATTCTTGAGTCTTATCTACGAGTGGTCGAACTTTAACAACGCAGACAATAAAATACTTTCGAGGCCCTCGTAATCCGTCAAATTCAAACTAAAGTCACGATGTAATTTCTTTCTAAGCTTCATATATTCGATCAAAACAGCCTCCATGAATTCATTCCACTATTTCCTGCGATTAAGCAGCTGTACAATTTTATTGTGGTTGGTAAATACCGCGGATTTTAGAAGCCAAAAGTCTCGACCTTATTTTTAAGCGAGCATACTGTGGAAAACGAGAATTGAGAAGGGATTATGTAATAAACGGTTTGAGACGGGGATCGCGCCCCTTTCTCTGAGTAAATCCTTCATAAACCTATTTCACTCGACGTCAGCAAATTTCGTTGCAGTGGATGTACAGGAATTAGACGTTGCTTCGCTGGGAGCGACTGGCGGCGTCTCCGCAAATCGTATACGGGGATCGGTGGTAACCACAAGTTAAATCCTCCCTATCGGCAAAGTCCCTATCCTTCGAGTCTTTGAACTTCGCAAGTAAGAGCATTCGGTATTGGTTTCGACGTCGAGAACTTTGTCATCGAATAAGTAATCAACGTGACCCAGATAATACGCTCCTATTGTGGACTCGTTGTAAGTTCGCCACGCGATCGCAAATTAACCGCTTTCAAACGGGGCCTAATCAACGTTAAACAAGTCCGTGGAAAATAGCTGTTATTTTCCTCGGAATCACGGGGAAATTTTATCGATTACGTTTAGCGTCGAAGGCACCGAGAATTTCAACCACTGAACTCGATCCTCGTCGTCCTGATTGTCGTCCGCTCTGCATTAATGAGCCATTCACTTTGCGAATTCCAAAGAAGGTGGATAATAGAAGACATTATGTTTTTAATATGACACATTTAACTCTCCGTGCTCACACCTACTTATAAACACAAATTAGTCACATGGACCATTCTTGAGTTACCGTTTTCGATTTTTTGAATCTTTAAATTTATCAGGGATTTCGTAATACTATTACAATCATGCTCTAATAGTCTTTTTCTAGGAATGTAAATTTTGATATGTTGAAATTTGTATTTCAAAAAATAGTTGTGGATAAAAGCGATTTTTTTGTTAGAAATCAAATTTTTAAATTTCATTATTAAGGTCTAAAAATTTAGAGAAATATTGGTAAATAAATATCCCGGGGTACGATACACTTCGTGTGACCATAAAGCGTTAAATGCGTTTGAAGAATCATTAGAAATATAATTAGTTTAAATAACAGTGCTGAAGATTGTCTGTCGATTCTAAGAGCTACCAGAACTCTTAGAGTTTATTAAACAACAGTGCTCAAGATTCAAATGCCTAAAATTTGAAATGTTATGGCGTAACCAGTTCACAGCAAAGTACAATGTTATTTTCCTTAATTGCTACCATTTTTTCAAAATTTATGAAAGAAGAGAGATGTAAGAAATATTTATAGAACTTACCAAACAATATCCTCTCCAAGTTAAAACAATAACAGATACAGTAAACTTTGCCCAGAAAATAATATCGAGAGAAACCACTGCTACATATTAAAATTTCGAAACGAATTCCAATTCCATGGAATACCCACTATCACAATTATTAACCTCCTCGAATGTCTTTATCGATATGTCGGGAGTCTCGAGTAACCACAAACCCTTCCAAATTCTAGCTTATAATGCCTCTGCACAGTTTCTATACCGCGCACGTCGGCCCAACGATCGTGCACATCGAACTTTACCGTTCGCCGTCTGTTTGCGCCGCGCACCTGCATTTCCAATGCAAATGGCAGGCGGGACGCGGCCGCGGAGAAAGAAAGTTGGTGTACGAGGCGTTATAAACTACCCTTGATGCGATGTATCCGTCCAAACGATACTTATTTAAATCCCTTAATCTCCTATGCTGCTCGTGCCATTCTTACGCAGCGTTCTTCGCGGGAACAGCGGAAAGGAAAAACCCACGGCGTGGGGCGGGGGAGGGCTCGTAAATCGGAAACGAGAAGCGCCAGAAAGCGCGCTTCTTCGTCGCTGCTTTTTCAACCGTGCTTCGCGCCCAGAGCCCCCGAGTTGCTCTTTACAGGGATGCATACATTATGCTTTTTGCCCCTGCTTTCGTTACAACCAGGCCAGAAAAATAAAACGGTGATATCCCTGTTGGTTTCGGGGGCGTCGTTCGACAGACAGTCACGTTCCCCTCTCGATGTATCGCCAACTCGATGCGCGCGAATGACGCCCTGATTGGCGGCGTTTTCCAACGAGCGGAAAATTAATTTCATGCGAATGATGCGTGTCCATCGATTTTATCGTTACTATGGTTATAACCTGCGTAGAGAAACGGGGGATCTTTTTTTAAACAATTTTATTCAGGTTTTTATGTTCGTGGCTAGGAGGGGTCGAATGAAACTGTTTAGTTTTGCAATCGATTATGATATGTAATTTTATGACTATTATCTTTTTTGTTTAGAAGAAGCTGTGATAGAATGCAGTGTAATTACTGAAAGTTTTGTTCCACGTATTTTTGTGTAAATAATTTTTTTCATTATTTTCAAAGTAGGAAAATATTCTAGTTAAACAGGGACATTTATTCTACTGTGAAAATGTTAAAGTTGTGACAAACAGATTTGCTAGAAATGTTGTAGGTAGATAGATCTGAAGTGGAAGCTTTAAACTGTTCGGTGAAAATAAGTGCTTTCTCTTCTATATTTATCCTGCTTTCGATTTCTTAAATAATACCTACTTATTAAAAATATTCTTAACTTTTATATTTTACTCTAGTATTTGTTCAAAGGTATATAATCATCCAGGACTTTTTTAGTAACTCTTACAACAGAGTTAAAGTGTTAATGAACAAAGTTAACTTAAAACAGAAAAGAAATTATTTAAAAGTTATAATTTCGATAAATAACTTTTATTTATAAAAGTTAACAGTTTCATTCGACTTCTGGTGGCCAATATTTAATTTGAATTGAAAGAGATTATGATGGTTGCTTGAGAAGTGTCAGTAGTAGAACCTTGGACAAACAGAGATTTCTAATCGTGAGGTTAAAATCAAAGTTTTCGATATTGCTGATACTGTAAAATTTAAAGTAAATATCATTTAGTAAATTGTGTTTAACAGTGTATAATTCGTTGAATGGCCAGGCTGCATTAGCTCCGTGTATTTCACGAAGTGTGTACCTGTTTTACTTAAAAAGAAATGTTTATTTGAATATTTGAACGTTATGAAGTAACCACAGCGAGATAGTGTAAAATTTATACCTACATTTAAATAGCGAATAGCTCTGCAAATTACAGAATTAAATCAGCCCTGGCGTTATATTGTCCGCAATATTCGTAGAATTGCCTGCAATTTGAATATTCTAATCAAGTTTTAAAGTTCACGCTTTCGCGATTCGATTCGATACCTCGTTTCCCGTAACTGCAGCAAAAATGCCCGGGTCGAACGTTGATCGTACGGTAATGCAAGTAATTTAGTTCTTATGTTTAATTCATGCCGGTGATTTAGTTTCTCCGTTTAATCAATGCGGGTGGTTTAATTTCTGTAATTAATATAACGATACCGGGCAAACATGTGATGCTAATCGCAGCTTGACAAACGTACACGATGCCACGCGAGATTTTATTTGCCTATTTATTTAGCCGAAACGCGGCTTACAACATTGACAAAACGTTTTCGACATCCTAATTTATCTCGACGTCGGCAAAAATGTATTAAATATATCCTCTGAAACAAACTGGTAGCTGTATATTAATTTCACGAAAGCTAACTACCCAGTTAGGTTCTCGTAGTTTTTGAGAATATAATTAAACAGTAATGTAAAATTATTTTGCAATATTTTAACCTACATTACATTTGAAATAACAATTTTCTAGATCAAGAGTGTTCAGTGTTTAATGAAAGAAGTTACTACGAAATACTTCCTTCCATTTCCAGCCTTGTATTTGCAGTTCTGCACGATCGAAGTAACCTTGATATTAAATATTCATACGGAAAGGATGTAAAGAATATTCATAAATGTCATCCGACTCAAGTCTCACTCGATGTGCTCTGCTGAATGGAGCACATTTCCCTTGAAGCATATTTTCAACTTCCAGCCTACTTCGCCAGAAATTATTTGAAATCCAAACTAACAAAATACCATGTCGAGAATGGATTTCATAATCTTCATTGTACAAAGAATTCATTAAGAGAAGTGTCCTCTTTTTACAAATCATTTTCATTCAAAACAATATAGAACGATCAACAAATTCCAGAAATGATTAAAATCCAAATACCATTTTATACATTTAAATATTAACCATCGATTACAAATGCTGAAAAGACCTTGCAAAGCACTGTTATCAATGTAACCACTTAGGTAACTCAAATTCCATTAACAATCACATTTATCATTGTATTACAATTATACTGTTATTTGTGAAACATTCTCCGGGCTTAATAATATAATGCACGTGACCGAAAGTGGCCAGAAATAATATCTCGAAATTTCATTCTCCAAATGAGTTTAATCCACCCACTCTACTAACGCGAAGTAAAAACAAGGGAGACAGACGAATGTGGAAATAGTAGATTCATGAGAGGTGTTCTTAGTTTTCCAAGTGTCATGGATTCAGCGTGCTGGGTAAAGTAACGACGACTGTCATTGCAGGATCATCGATCAGATGCATACACAAGAGACACGCGACGTCGGAGAGAAACTGCAAACGCTTGCCCAGGACGTTCGACCTGTTTCGAATGGTATCCCGCACGTTTCGAGGTCATATTCACCATGATTTATTGTACTCGCGTGCGCAGCCACGCATACATAGGCGCGTCAATCTGTGGAATCGTTGGATCAGAGCTGCTTCATAGATTATCGATGGAACGCGCATATGTCCGCTAAACAGCGTGGAATTGGAGCGGAGGTAGAAGTGTGGACGATTACGCGGTCGTTGAAGAACAGCGGCCAAACGGTTAGCTGGCGAATTAATTTCGAAGATATCGTTCAAATTCACTAACTTTTCTGCTATAAAACCTATAAACGGAAAGAAGGTTTGGTCGGTTAGGTTCTACTTCTGATTCTTGGATAGGAGACTTATGCAGTTTCTTTGAAAAGTTTTTAGCGTCCTTGTCGACACCAAGAATAATTCTCACGTTTCAAACCTCTTTGCCCAATTTGCGTATTTATTCTTGGGGGATGAAGAGATGTCGTTGACTCTGTGGTAAAACTGACCAAGTCCACTTTTTTAAAAAGTGAGATTTTTGCTATTTAGCAAATGCCGCATTAAGTGCCTTTTAGTGAAGACCAGAATCTCATTTTTTGAAAAATGTCGACCTGGCCGGGTTTACCCTCAAATTTGACCTCATATTTAAATTTAAGTACCAAAGTCTCGGGTTGTAAGCTTGTATAAAACTTTTGTAATTTCTCTCTTTACTATAAATCAATACTTAAATTTTTCTGGAATTCAAAAAAGAAACAAGTATTGCACCTATCCTTTTGCAAGATTGTAGCTTCATCCTATTACCTTTTAAGACTATAAAAAAAATTGTAAGTAAAAATATCCATTTATAGCGAAAAAGCTCCTTCCGGATGCCAGACTTGATATAAGCAATAATTGCAAATAAATATACAAAAAAATTACATGCAATACTTTTCATTTTTAATTCCCGAAAAATTACTAAAATTACCAGGAAGACCCCTCAAAACGTACTGACGAAGTCTTTAATCCTCATTGAATTGCACAGCAAGAATAACATGGCAACTGAACCGATTCGTTATTTAAACCCACCCCCAGCACCCCGCCCACGTTGTGTCTGCAGTTTCCATCCAAAGTACGGACAGACTCATCTTCGAAGCAGGCGTACTGACAAGGAAAAAGAAATGGATAGGATCCAAATACGCTTCTCCTCCCTCTTATCTAGCCCCGACCAGAATGGTGCCTCAGCCCCGTGTATTTAAGTCGGTTTAATTGAGATTTCGTTGCCGAAATCGCCCGACAAATTGCAGAGAGCCACGGGAATTTCGAGGCACGGCCATCCCGAACAAAGTAAAGTCCAGACACGTCGGTCGATTCTCTGCCGCGAGGCCCCGGTGAAAGGGAGAATGGCGGAATCTTATAGGATCGATTCGGTGTTCGAGCATCGGCTTTCAGTTTCTTTCTTCTCGTAACTGCACAACAGTGGCTTCGTTTCTCTCCTCGTTCCTCGCTGCCTTCTAGACAATCACTGCTTTTTCCCCTGCCTTGACCCACACCCTCCAATCCCGCTGCCGCCCTCCGCGCCACCTATCCCTCTTTCAACGGGCGTAAGCGCCCTTAAATACCTGCTAAATCTCGGCGAGGCCAGGAAATCATGGAACGAGAGGAGCGGTGTTGGAAAAGGAAGAGGGAATGGCAACTTCTGCGCGAGATGCCATCGTTCTTTTTGTCGTGAGACCGTCTAGGTGACGTTGCTTCGCGTACACGCGCACCTCTACACCCACCCCGCCCTGTTACGATCTGAATTTGCATCAGCGTCTCTCTCGGCGAAATTTCGAGCCTCACAGTGATCTAGACGTAGGGCGAAAGCCTATGCACCTGTGTAAATTTTAACGGTTATAAGAAGCGCGGTAGTTGAGGTGGTTCTCATGGGTGTACGCAGACTTTTGTGATTTACCGTAGTGGTGTTTTCATGCTTTTGTGGGAAATTTTATAAAAAAACAGTCCCCGAAAAATTTTATTGCAAACGGATAATATGAAGAGTACCAACTAGGCCTTAAAGTTTAGAATTCATCAATTCTTTGCATTTAATGAATTTATCAGAAATGGTAAGCTCTATCGAAATTTTGTTCAAATAATATTGAAAGAGCACTCAATTTTCTACAATTACTGTATATAATTTTCTTCGTGTTTCCAACCATTTTTAGATAATAGCGTTTGAATATAGAGAGGTCCGCACTTCGCGCGTATCACCTCTACATACCACCTCTCTATATTCAGACGCTATTATCTAAAAACTGGTTGGAAGCATGAAAGAATGATAAATACAGTAATTTTAGAAAATTAAGTGCTCTTTTACTATTATTTGAACAAAATTGCGATTGGGCTTACCATTTTTTACGAAATTCTTTAAATCCAAACCGTTGATGAATCCTAACCCAAATTCTAGGGGAATCGGTAACGCGGCTGGCGAGTACGAAGAGGAGTTTTTCTCTATTTTTCTCCACATTAAAAATTTGTAAGTCTATGATGCGCTCAAACATCAGATTCAAACTCGGGGCGTGATAGCACAGGGGGCCGCTGGGAAACTGGGGGCCCTGTCATGGTCCCGAGTCTTGTGTGGCTCTCCGAGTTCCCCCACCCACTAAGCGGATAACAATTTATCTAAGTTTCTTTTTGGTGCCTTTGTCCATTCCTACTATACATATTATCCAACAAAATTTACTTTATAACAAAAACCCAGTCCGTGGAGTACCCGCAGATCTTGGGTTCGAATCCCCACCGCCCGTGACTCTTTTCCCACCTTCCACAATTGCCTAAACCGCAGACCTACGTATATTCTCCTTCGTCAAAATATCAGAAATTTAAAATAAAATTCAAAGAAACTTCTCAACAAAACTATTCCAACCATCACTCACAGATGCACAAATCCAACTCGTGCTAAACATCGCAGAAAGTAACGAGCGGAGTAAGTATCGCTCTGAAGGTGTTGTTACAAAGGGATGAACATTCGCGGTGTGGAAAGTATGTGGGTATATAAATCTCCGTTTCATGCACGAGGGGACGCGGAAAGGTGGGAAGCACTCGTCGCGGCTACACGTCACAGCTCTACGACTGTCGGGTAATAACGTGTCCAATAACGTTAAAACAATATCAGGGAAGTGTCGCGTCGCCGCACCGGCGTCACGGCTGTATTTCATCGCGGCGGTTAGCCAGAAAACCGCGGTAAGACACTTCAAAGGTGCCAAAACGGTTGACGTTCGCGCCGTAGAATAACGGTCAAAAGTATCCCGGTTTTCGGGCGGCGGCAGCCACGCGCATAAATTCGCGGGACAAACTGCCATTGCAGGGGTTTCGCGTGGCTACGCCCTTAGGTGCAATGCATAGCGCGACTGCAGTACACACTCAAGTGAAAGCCCGCGCGGTGCTACGTACACATACAGGGTGTACCGAAGTTTTTCTGCTAACCCTGCCACGACCAGGGTCGAGAAGAGGAATCTTCTACGAATTATGAACGATCGACCGTATTCTATCGGAGTGATTTCATTGGGTTCAACAGTGGCAAATGCGAAACCTGACATTTCAGTGAAACGTGAATTTCACAACTCCACAGGAACTTCATGACAGTTTTGTTTAAATTGCTGGGCCACCGGGGCGAATGCAAAGTTGATACGTTGTTGCGGCCCGCGTTGTGTATTGACGTTTGTTAGCTAACTTCTCGCTACAAACAGCTTGTGTGGCTGGCGGTTGAAGTTAATGCGACTGGGGTATGGATAGATTTTACGAACGCGATAACGCAACGAAAAAATTTCAACTGAAGGATGACGAACCTGATATAGATTCTCCATACATCCCCGTATCTCCATAGAATTTACAAAACAGAGGGACGCAATATTTTCACCTAAATGAAAATTCCAAACAGCAAACACAGTACCAACAGTAAATTTTATATCCGATAATCGAAGCTTCGGTATAAAATCAAAACACAAACAACCCAACAATTATTTCGTAGTGTTGACCAAGACCGTGATAAACCCACTCACAAATTCCGTGGTACACAAGGTTCGTCCAGGTTTTTTAATTCCTGTCATAGTAGGGTTCCCTCAATTTCTATACCTCGCTATATCGAACTATATGATGGTGACCTACATGTTCATCCGTCAAATAAATTCACTGCAAATAAACCCTTTTATCCGACAAATCCGATTTATTCAACCCCTTCGAATAAAGATTGAAAACCTTTGCAGACGGTGGATGGGAAAGTCCAAGACTTTCAACGGAGAATGAAAGAATTAGCTTTCTCTCGATTGTTCGTGTAGATAAGCCTGTTGTCTATACAGTATCCCGGTTTCCCAGTATAGTACACTATGATCAAAGATTAACTGACGGATTGTACGACATCCTGTATGACGGATGTGCCAAGCGTAAGTCAGCCTCTGACCCAGTCGTACCTGAAACACGTAGGTGTACAGTGTAGTCACGGCTATAGGTGTGTTCACGTGTACACTTTTACACTTCGCCGTGGTGCAACATCGTATACTGCATCGTTCGCCGACAATCGCTATCCCAGGGCGAGGAATGCGCGACGTTGGTGTCGTCCTTGTCGCGATCTGGTAATCCCGCCGCTGCTTCCCAACGACCTCCACCCCTTTGAGCTTCTCATCGCCACTCCCAAGTTCCAGCAGCCTTCGACGAATACAGAAAGCAACCCCTACACCGTCCCAGAGCGCGTTTTCTCGGTTTTCTCTAATTGAACGGAGCGCCGAGGATTTAACCTCTCCGCTAGGTACACCTTGTTTGCCTTCAAGCCTACGCGACCCGCGTCCTCAACTTCGTGTTCCCAGCCAAGTTGCTCATGATCCTCGTTCATACTCGTTCTTCTGCTGGCGTACGAATCAACGGCACGGTGTAACGAGGTCTTACAGCGCCAAAAATTACTTCGCTGTGGGACAACGGCGTAAACCGGGATTGTTGAATTGGCTGTATACTGTGTTTGTCTGGGGACCGGGGAGGGTGCTTAATACGCGCAGGGAGAGGCTTAGGGCTCTTTAGGGTCCCTTGAAATTGAAATATAATACAGTTTATGTGAAATTAGGGAGAGTTTAAGGGGTTACTCTCGGTCAGGAGGCCGAAAAAGGTGTGATTTTTGGAATTTTTTTCGTGGAAAGTATAATACGTTATTCAAAATACTTTGTTTTGTTTTAAAGGTACATAGTACACTTAACTATGTCTCTGAATTTTGGCGTTAATAAATATTTATTAATAACAAAGTTATTTACAATCTCCTAGATGCCCTGATCAGTCGGAAGTGGATTATCTAAAATCGAAAATTCTATCGAAAAATATGTTATTTTTTAATTTTTCCTGAAAATATACATCTCCGCGATAATTCACTAATTGTTTTCGAAAAATGTGAATATATATATATATACAGCTGTTGCGTAGATATCTAAACTGTATAGATACAGCATCCGATTTTTCGTAATCTGTGGTCGACGGTAATCGTCCTCACTTTCACCCTCCTTCCGCATTGCATTCCGAAAACGCCCTCGAAAGAGCGAAAATTTATTTATCGACTGTGTGGGATCTACCCCACGAGAAGGGATAAGCATCGGCGTTGCTGAGCCATTAATCATTGGAATTGTATCCTTTTTTTTCTCCTTAGACCCGACCGTGGGTGAGAATTGCATAATTTTTCAAGCGAGAAAATCCGAGCACCAGCGCCTGCAACGTGTCTGTGCGCGTACGTTTGTCTGGTCTGACGTGAATTTGACAAATTGTTAAATACAAGGAATATATGCGTACACTCTGTGGAAATGAATTTTCTCGCGTTTCCCGATGGAACGAAATTCGCGGACGGAATTAAAGTAATCACTTTCGTGTCATCGCAACGATGATTAATTGATGGAATTCTCAGCGCGTTACTATGAAAAATTCAAATTCAGACACTGTTTGTAGTGTGGTCGATATGTTTCCAAAAAAAATTCAGTTTTATATCAATATTTATAATAAAAGATAATTCAAATCAAATAACTCTCACAACCAAAATCACACATTCCTTAATTCGAATAATCGAATAAATGCAGGCGTACTACTTTAATATCAACAACCCTACAATTGTTAGATCTCGAAGCTGTTTACATTTCAAATGCAATTTAATACAATATTCATTCTATTACGTGATCTTGCATTCTGAATATTTTTTTAAATGAACCTTACGAGTTTCCTACGAGTCGCGCGGAACCGTGGAATTTAATTTAAGTTTTTCCTGCACGAAGTATTCCAAGGTACATTTCAAATGAATAAAGTGGAATTTGACACGAATCGCGTGGACAAAGTCGGGGTGATGTTTCCCGCCCAACTAGCTACGAACATTCCCTCCAGGGGTTTCATGGGAATGGCTTCTTTCGATTGTCAATGATGAAAAGGTCCCCACAGATCTGATTTCACGACGGTAACCCTGATTCCTCGTCGCAGGATATCACTCCTGACCAAACATTTTCAACTAATTACTTTGGGTTTCGTTACATTTGTGGGTTTTCTTACACATCGTTGCTTCCGTCCCTGACTTTTTGTAATGTTAAAATTCAATACCAGGACGAGGTCTTTTCAATTGTAGGTGGATGTTTAAATTGTATTAAATCTACAATTTAATTAAATTACAGCGTGTCTTCAGCAAATAATTTAAAATAACTGGAATTAATACACTGTTTGATATACGAGGCGTTCCATTTATTATGAAAATCTTGAATATCCGCTTTTGTATTGAGAATGTGTACAAAAAGGAAGAGAATGTTATAGGACGCTGAAAAATGGGCTTGTGAAATAAAATAAAATATTTTTTTAGGTACACATTGACAAACATTAGATAGTATTAGAAACGAAATAAAAAATGCGTGCTATTGACATTAAATGTTAAAAGTTTGACGTTGATTTTTCAGTGATTGTCACTTGGATGCTCAATTTTTCCATTTCTCGAATTCTCTTGTTTCAAACATTTCTTACAAAATTCTTTCAGAATTCACAAAGTAGGATTCTCATAGAAATTTCAAATTGATCAGTACGCTATATAAAAATGTTATAACAGAGAAATATATTTAAGTGCTCACAATTGTATAATTTTTTTAAATTTTACACGGAGGCATGCAAAGCTTTGTGCAAATTGGCTCCACGCAAATAGGCTCTATAGCAAAGTAAGAGTTTATTTTGAAATGTATATCCAAAGTAGAAAGAGTGAAATTCTCATAAATTCCGTGTGCCGTGAAAACAGTCAGACCGCTGCTGTGCCAATTTTCTATAAACACTAAGCTTTGAAACTTTGTCGTAATATCTACGCGAAATATTCAGTACCTATATTAAACACATTAAAACATACTTATCGAAAAATATTTCAGAACATCATAACAACATATTTACATTAATTTCGTCGATAGTAATTAACAATCTACACGCTTCTTTGCCCAATTACAGTACAGCAAATAATACATAAAATCTGTTTCGTTAAATCGTATTTGAAAATACTCTCCCTTTGGCGTGCTTTTAATAATTCGCTGCGAAATAATAAAATCTTCGTACGTTTGTTGGCGAAAATACGAATACGTGTTGGAGAAATCTATGATTATTTCTCACGTAAACAGATTTCCAGTAAAAACGGAAAACTTTTTCGCCCGTGCCCCTTTCATTTTTAGCTTTCACCTATTCCCTTTCTGTTTTCTGGAGATTAAATCCCATTACAGCCTCTAAATTCGCTCCCCTTATCCCCGAAAAGAATTCTGCCTGCGAAATACGAGACAGTAACTCTCCCCGTTCGTTTCCGTGTTTTCGCGTAATTCCCTTTTTCATTTCCACGTTCGCACGAATTTATGAAGAACGTTCATCGAAATAATAATGAATTACGCGACATAGGGGGTGCGTTCGTTACATTTAAAAACCCGTTACTCATCTTTCGCGGGCACGACAGAAATGTCTGGACATTTGTTCTTATACCCGCAACGCTGGCACAGCCGTACATTACTCCACATGACAACGCAACATTGATTCATGCCTCGAATCGGTTTTTAAGCGCAGTTTGTCAAAAGACTCGTCGCTGAACGTGCCAGGCGAATGTGTTTAATTTGTATTACGCTTCGAACGTTTTGTAAATGATGCCACGTGATTGATACAAATCATGTTTTAATATAGGTGTATGCATTTGGAGAATTTTGTTGAGTGATTGATAAAAGTTCAACACCAGTTTGAACTAAAATATTAGAATCTCGTTATGAAACTTGTGGTTTTGTAAATGTAGAGCTGAGAATCGTAGTGGTTCCTTCTTTCCCCAAAATTTGCCAGCCTAATCAACAGTCTGCTTACGATTAGCCTATACAGTACACACAAACCCAACCCTGGCTAGAGCAAATATTTCGTTAACGCGTCATAAGTGGTACTAATCATCGGCTAAAGGTCGTCAGAAACCGCTGACGTGCGCTCGCGTACAGCGATTTTTCGCGAAGCAGCCAGTATTTTTCCCCCGTTGGAAAGTTTTAAGTAAATCTTGCCCGATCCACTTGCGATTCAGCTCGCCGTGGGCCGTTCGACCGTATAACTTACTTTCGCCGCCATCGTCAGTTCTTAGAACGATAATGATCCATTAAGAAACTCGGAACTGGAGAATTCCAGTGAATACTACGGGTTAGCTAGAGCGACGCTTTCTCACAAGCGTGAGGTGTAGAGAGGAATGAAGAGGGGCGGGGAGGGAGAAGAAAAAAAAACGTTAATCGGGAGAGCACGGGGCCGGAAACGGTGAAGTCTTTCGACTTTTCATCGAACTGGAAGGAGTCGTCTTTGTGCTTAACGGAGGGTGCCAGCGTGCGGTAGCGAAGGGTGGGAAAGGAGCGAAGGCTCGGGGGCGAGCGAGACGAAGGGTTCGCTTCCCGATTCCAGATGAACGGATTTCGTTAAAAGCAGATTTACATTTCCTCGGCTCTCTCTCTCTCTCTCTGTTCCCCCTGTCGTCCTCTTCCTCGCGCAAACGCTCCCTGGACCGTTCGTGCGCTGCGGGGTCGCGCGCGCGCCACGATCCCCCCCATTTCGTCTCCTTCCTCGTTCGAGTTCCGCAATGAATTTACGCTTGATTTCTCGTAGGTGGATTCCTACGCGAAACATCAGCCGCAGCAGCATCCGCAACAGAAGTGGGATCGCAACGAGGCAGCGTCCCATGCCGATCAGCGGGAGAATTTTCAGTGGATCGAGATCAGGGTGAACCTTCAGCCGCTCCATTACTCCAACGGCCAGCTGAATCTCCGATGCAGCGCCCAGATTCCCGGCATATATTCGGCGATAAGCGAGGTGCAGCTCGGCGCCGGACTGCGTGAACCCGTGCCAGAGAGAGGTAACCGGAATTTTCTGCTGACTTCGGACGGGGTCTCGATTGTACAATGCCGCACGCCTCGAAACTGTGCCGGTTTTTAGGCGTAACGACGTGACACCGTGGGGCAAATGGATGATGAAAAAAGTCGTTGGGGGTGTTGTAGCGAAGACAAAAGATGAAAGGGTGGTATGAATAATATGGGGAGCACACGCGTGCTTTTGTCTGAGGTTTTGATGATGACTCCTCGGGTCTACCTGCAAAGGTACCTGTTGGAATGGTTCGGTATTTGCAAACGATTCCTTTTATGAATGTAATTTAGTTTGTATATTGGGAGAAATGCTTCAAGGTCCAGGGTTTCTCTTGTAAATGTTCTACATACTTCATTTTCTGGGAGAATCACTTTTTCGGTAGTCTTGAATGCAATAACGCGTTTCAATAGTTTCAAGGAAGAAATCCATTTCTGGATATCTCAAGCCAATGGGTAGTTCGTTATTTGAAGCATATTAAATGAATCGATGATCACCCAAAAGTGTTAGATTGGTGAAGCCCAAACTTTAGGGGGGATATACACCTAGAGAAGCCTGCAAACTGAAGTTTTAGAATTTTTTAGGAAAGTAGTAACATTACTACACTCATGATTTTTAAATTAATTATGTCACAGCATTGGCTATAATACTAATGATCCCAAATTTTTGGAAAACATTCTTGACACTGAAAAATATGTAAAAAATCAACCTTTTTGACATATCTATTTAGGTGAATGTCTCTCCTTAACAAAAAATGTCTCCATACGACAAATTATAAAAGCCTAAACACTAGGGTGCTAAGGTTCCTAAATCCCGGCACTGAGGTAGTTGCACCAGCGTCGTGGAGCCCAGTCCACGCAACAAATCCCATCGAAAGAGGTCGCGATGAAATTTTTGCATAAATTCCGACTACCATTTTCTATTTCGTTTCGCCACGGCGGTTGGCACACCTGCCTCCCGACGAGCCCGCTTGCGGCCAGCCCGTGTACGCTGCGGGTAATAGTTGCACGCTCGGGCTACCTAGCCGGGGGATTAGCCGGTCGGTCGCACAGGTTAATAAATTTCGAGAGTTAGGGTCCACCCACTCGAATTCGGAAAGGAAGCCTCCGGTGCACGCTGCGCTCGCTTCCTGCACGCGACGTCGACGAGATTTAATTGACCGGCCACGGGTAGAGCCTCGTCCCCCATTACCTACCCACATCCTCGCCCATTCCACCCCCTCCATTCTTTCCATAGGCTGTGATACCGCTTCCCTGGCCGGGTATAACCAGCCGGAATTCCTGTCGCGACTAACTCGACGTCTTATGACGACGCATGGCTATTTTCCGTGACACGGAGGCGTGGGTGGGGACCCACGTGAGCAGGGAACAGGGAAGCACGTTCCGTTAATTAGCACGAATTGTGCCAGGAGGAGGCGGATGAATTTGATAAACAAATATATAGGGCAATGATGGGGGCGAGTAGGGAGGAGCTTTAAATCAATTTTGAGCGATGTGATAATTAAGGTCTGAGTTCAGTCTTCAGCATCATGCTGGATGCTGATTAAGGGGACTAGGCAGTCAAATCGCTCGAAGATCAAAGCAAGACTTTTCCCTTTACAGAATGTCATATAGATGTATATATAAAATCATTTTTTTACAGATTATAGTATTAATAAACATTACCCAAAAGTTCTGGTCACAATCTGTATTCATCTCCTTCTAATTAATTTGCAAAAAATATTTAATCTTAATTGAAGTGAGTAGTTTGACTTTTTGGAAAGAATTTGTAGGTATTTTGAAGAGTTTTTGAAATGATAGGGAACTCAGTAATGGCGTAATATCAACTTCCCATATCGTCACACTGAAAAATATAATTTTCGCTTGTGATTCGCAGTTGTTCGTAATTAATTTAATAAATAGCAATTTCAGCTCCTAGCACATTGTAACTGGGAGGAACCTCATTTGCATGATTCAAGTTGGGGGATCGTTTCCAAGTCGTCGCAAAATTACTTACTCCTACATCTCAAAATTGCTGGATACTGTGTTTGTGCTGCTTTAATCCATTGACTGGCATACAATTGTGTTGTTCCGGGATAGACAATCAGCTATGCAGCGGTAAACCAGAGTTATTTGGGATAGGCAATCAACTATGCAGTGGTAAACCGAGATATCTCACGTGATACGAAGGGAAAGTACGTATGTGGGTCAATAGTAGCAGGATACTGCGTTATTGTGACTGGTGTAGTGGCGAAAATCTGGCGCTACTTGCCCACCGACATGGCCAACCTTGTAATGGAAGTATAATGCTTCGAAGAAAATTGATAACTTCCAGGATACTTTTCTCCTATCTCTAAACCACACCTAATAACAACTAGTTATCACTCTTCCACAGCATTTTCACCAAAACACGATTCAATGAATCGCCCCGAAGTTAAAATCATTTGTATAATAAATACACCACAGCAGAACATAAATATGGAAAGTAGAATCGAAGAATTTTCTGTAAAAATTTTGTAAAAGAAGGTACATAGCTTTCCACTGCTTAGAACTTGCAATATTTATGCAGTGCATTACTTATGAATTTTCCCAATACGCGATCTGTCAGCACTATGTCTCTTTCATGGCTGTAAGCACAGTTCCATTCCCCTCGGAAAATACCAAATTGCCAGTCCAGATTCGGAAAGAGGGAGAATACATGCGGATCGCGAGTCGACGTGCAACGGCAGGACAGGAACGAAACGTTGCGCCCTGAACTCGAGCGAATCGAAATTACGTTACCGCGCAAAGGAACGAAGCCATCTTCGGAGACAGTCGCAACGACCTAGCATATTATACGGGGAAATCGTCTTCCCTTTCTAACCCGCGTTCGTCCCGGCAAAAATCGGGCGTGCACGCAGAAGTTGAGCGTCGAGCAACAGTGAAACTCTCTTCAGATTCTCCATCTTCTTTTCCAATAGAATCGGGGGCTACGTAAGACTCGGTCTCGTTGAGAAACTTGCTCCGTAAAAGATGTCGACCGTCGGGTTCTTGGCGTCATTCCGAAAGTTCGGCTCTTGGTCGAGCCCCGCTTCTCTCTTGACCCCCTTTAAACTCACCCTCCCATTCTCTTCCTCTTACTTGCCGTCTTTCTCACGAGCCCTAACCGCCCCACGACGAGCCTTCATTCCACTGGTTCGGCGAATCTCTGCTGGAATCCCTGGACGCTGATCTCACGTGTACAACGGCCAACTGAAAGGAGAACAGAAGGGTTTCAGCGTCTTCAAATCTCTTTCTATGGGCCTTGAGGGTTGTACGATAAATCCTTAATGGTTTTCTGATCGGCGGCAACGCGCGAGACTGTGTGTGAACCTCCTGTGTGCAACGCCGGCTTCTAAGTGTTGCGTTGGGGATTTTTTTAGGATTCCCGAGCAAGGTACATAATTGTATATTGGATAGTTTCTACTAGTAGAAACACTCGCGTTACATTGGGAAATTTGATGATTTCATGCAAATAGATTTTGTATACCTAACTCTACAGTGACTGAAAAATGTTTTAGCACCCTCCATGTATTGGACAGAAAATATTTGCAAGTCTTTGAAACGTCAGCTTTAGAGGACAGTCTGTGCATAACGTGGCTATATCACTTGAATACTTTTTTAAGTAAACGTTGATGCAAGTTTAGTGAATGCTTGTGAATCTTTTTTCATTATCGTTCTTCCCGACAACGAGGCTTGCAACGACAAAATCTTAATACACACATCCCATTAATTTTCCCACAAGGAATCCCCTTTATTTGATTTCGTTGTATTCCGTAGACTGGTTATTTTTATTATATTTAATAGGATCTCTATACACAGACAAAATTCTTAAGCGAATATGACAGATTTTGCCAACAGAATTGACAATAAATTTTGAAAATCAAAGTTCAAATTCGTTGTTAGTAGTCAGCGAAATCCCTGGGAACAATTCTTTAATTATCGGACTGGCAAAAAAGTTCGTAAATCGAAGCGTATGCATTAATGAATTTTCACTTCTTTGACCTTCCACATCTCACAAACTAATTGTCACCACAACTTGAAAATTTTATGCGAATGATGTCTCATCATAAGGCACAAACTTCAGTTCCTAAATCGTGGGACCAAAAAGTGACTAAAACAGGTCTCATTTTTGTGTCACTCTTTTCAACTGTAATGACGTTGTTGCACAACAATTTTTCAAGCATCACACCCTATCCTCTACAATTATCATTTCAAGGAACCATCCGGGTGCACGATAGCATTAATTACTCCCAAGCAAGCCACCCGTCAGACCTAACACTCCATCCGCTCAAACGATCTCCATGAATTAACGTCACGTGGAACGTCTCCAAACAAAACTATCTTATCATTAAATTTTAAGCTGCCATTCCGCGGTCACCTTGTCGACAGTTCACGTCGTATTATCCCCATACCCGCTCGGTCCAATAGAAGCCGTGCATACATCCACGAGTTCAGCCAATTGTAAGTTGGCGCGGTGGCTTGACGTATCTCAGGATTCTCGTGCTTATTTCGAGGGCGTATAGACGCGTCCAGCATCTCAGGCCATCCGATGAGTGGCACCCGTTATCAGACCTTCGCATGCCTGATCGTTCAGCCCGCCGACCCTCCCCCCGTCCCCATTTTGCAGCCGGTACGTCAACTACTTTGCGAAGGAAACTCCGGGCCAGTCTCTGTCCACCACCGCCGTTGAAAACGATGACATCGACACCGCGTCGCTTATCGGCTGCATGGTCTCGCGCGGTGGAACAGAGTCATCCAGGACAGCCCCTCGTGTAGCCAGATAGGGAAATATCCCCGGCTCTATAGGCCACAGAGCGCCTCTCAATGGCCGTGGCGACGCGCGGTGCACTTACACGCTGCCTGAGAACACTATCCCGTGATTGATCGGCGATGCTTAGCGTTCCCGATTATCGGAAGTGTCTTCACGTCGATTATTTTGACCGATGACTAGGACGATATCGCCGGGGAATCACTTTTGCGCGGCCGATCGAGCGTGAAGAAAACCTCGGCGCGGTCATGCCGAAGAAAAATATATATAGAAGGAATTCCCTCGTTTGGCGGTATCCGACGTTGCTGGCAATCCAGGGCGTTTCTCTCGCGCGCCTTGCCGTTGTATTAGCTTGATGTTTTCGTGATAGATCGACCGGCTGACAGGTTTTATTGCGAAACGGGCTTGGAAGATGTATTAATTCGTGGTGTATTGGTCTCGTTGATCACAATTAAGTGGGCTACTTAAGTTCGGGACGATGGAACTGGTTATACCTGATCCTTGTGACAGCAATGGCGGAGTTAAGGACAAAGGCTCAGGAGCCAAGCGTGCTGAGGGGTCCGTTTTTCGGGAAAATGAAGAGGGAGTTTACTAAAAACGGGCTGAGTGTGGTATTACAGAAAAAATATAGTTTGGATGAAATCATAATTTTTTTTAAGAATGGGGAGGGACCTTGACATTTTTTACATGTTTTTCGTCCTTGCAACTGCTTTAAAAACAAAAATTTTCAAAAATTTTAAATATATTAGAGGTTTCTCCACTACATGGAAGTATATTCTTCAGAATAAAAAATCTATCTGTATCTAATAAAACCAAGGTTCAACAAAGGTATCGGTATAAATATGTAAGTCTGCAGCAAATCGAAAATTTGAACTTGAACTTTATCGCGTCGTAAAGCCCAAATTTACAGAAGCGTCATTGAAATTCCATCAGCAACCGACGTAGTCTCCTAATGAAAGCGGACAAGGTCTATCCCAAAAGGGAAAGTGCAAAGTGAATGCAAAACAAGATAACGGGTGTTTGACGTGGCACTGTAGCACAGCAATGTATAAAATTATGACTCTGGCCCATTCCGGGGACCTAGTATCCGGCTTAATCCTGTGTAATTTGCAAAGTTATGCATTTAACACCGCCTACTAACACCAGCTTTTTCGTAAGTTCCGCGTCTCCGAAAATCTCTGCCACGAAGAGCGGCGGGCACACGCGCAACAATAACAACATCTTTTACCCCATATTCCGAGTAAATCGTTTCTGTAAAACTTTCGAGGACTTGTGTCACGAACTTTAGAATGCTGGCTCATGAAGTTGTCTGGAGAGTTTTTATATCAAGAACTCTCTGGATTTCCCTACAGCTTAAGCCTCGTAGTCTCCTCAGAATGCACGGTCACTTGAATTCCACTGGAAAGCTCTTTACTGAAAACCCATAGAGCGACGTCACAGGTTATTTCTACACGTATATCACATTTCCATGCATTATGCCGAGAGTTTTCACGGTTGTTCTGGAATTTATTATTGCTAGAGCCTCTATTTAATATACTTGAAACATGTGATTCGATACATTCAACTTCTCTCTAAAAAGTTACTATAAATATACCTTTCTATTGAAGAGTATGAAAAGCAGGAAAATGGTACAATAATATTTCACGTGGAACCAGAAGCGAAATTTGATATTAAAGTCACATTTTTCATAGCTTGCTTCCAATATGAAGACAAAATGTAATTTTTGAAATAGCTTTTGTTAATTTCCAAAGATCAAATTAATTAGTTAACTTTGCGCGTTTTAATAAACTCTGTGCCAATCTCCTGCTTTCGTTTCGAATGTTACCTATGGATGATTTTTATATTTTGAACATAAATGTTTGATAAAGTCTAATTAATATAGTAATACTCTAGTGTACTAGATACTTCAGAAATAATTAGTCAAACTTTGGTAATGTAGCACTTAGGTACGCCCCAAAGAGTATAACAAATATTGAGCGCAAATCTCTCCACTAATAAATATCTTTACATTTATATCTGAAAAAAGAAAATAAACATTCTGCATGTATTATTGTTCGTCTTTATCACGCATTGGGAAAATACATGTACCTAACTTCAGTAATATACTACAAATTAATGTAAAAGACGAGACTGCAGTGTAGCTGCTCTAACCACTATATAATTAAATCTAAGACTAAACATAATTAAACGCGAATTGATCTCCGCTACACATGGACTACGCCAAGAAGGTAATAGATGTCGTGCTGAGAATATATCGAAGCATATTATAACCCATTTCCACCCCTCACCTGAGTAGAATGCGTTCCCAAAGTTTGACCATCCATTCGTTGTAGAATTCTAACTTTAAAGGAAATAAATTCGCGTTTCTGGAGCACTTTGGGCAAAGAGATGTCTAGAACGAGCGCGGGAGAATTGATATGTCGAAAAAAGAGCGTGGCCCTCTGCTAATTCGAAAGCCGTCGGGCTCGGTCCTTTTGGTCTTTTTTCCATCAAACCCTCCCCGCCGCCGACGTTACAGGAATTCGTTCGGTTCCGCGTCCGTAGTAATTTCATTTCGTTCACACCAGGTCTTTCACAGGCTGCTGGCGGGTCCGTTGATTCGTACGTATTACTCCCTGGCCCGTGGTCGACAGAATTGTTTTTACGAAATTGACTTTTCCCTCGGCTGAAGGAACAAAGCGCGAAGGAGGAAAATCTATTGGCGTCCCGTTTAATGGTGTCCCCTCGGCGAGACTTTCCACTTCGCTAGGGGATTTTATTAGGTTTCAGTATTCCGCCACGGTTTAATCTCATTACCGGCACAGATGACGGAAAAACAAGGATCCGATGGAAATCGCCTTCGGATGATCTGTCTCTATTAACATACCCTGACGCGAAACGCGGAGGACCTTAGCTAGAGAACGGCCCTCGATGTGGAGGGAAACATGTTTACCAGTAGCATGATCTGGTAGACAGACTTCTTCGGCTCTCCCTTATATTTGCAAATCGTTATATATTAAACAGTACTCACTCATCTTTAACCAGAAGGCTGAGCGTAACAAGTTAGAAGAAAATATTGTTATGCTAAATTCCGGAAGCCTTTTATAATTGTCATTGACAAACATATAATACCTAGCTTGACAATTTTCGATTCCTTGATTTTCCTATGCATCGCATTTGCAGTCGATAACACGCAGCATGCACTACGGGGATTAAAATTAGCCAATTATATCATTGCTACGTCTATCAATAGCGAGATATCTATATATCAAATTTCAAATCTGCTCAACAGATACGCGCTATTCTCGAATGACCGTGTAGCTTGGCAGTTGCGATTCAGGGTTCCACGAAACGATTCCCTTTGCTGCGAGTAATTCGATTTATAGATCATGTGTATCATGATTGACGAGTAGAGGTAAATGGAAACGTGGAAACCTTAACAATGCTTATAACCGTACTATGTTATCATCATGTAATGCATTCAGCTAATTGGATTTGGTTGCAACCAGAATTTACTAAAATCTACCAAATTCTGTAGACCTTCTTTGGTTCTATTACACGATCGAACATTTATGATGCTTAAATGAGGACCTTGCATCAAGAGTAGTGCAGCTCCATCTTTATCAACAAGTAAAATAGAACACCCTGTTTATAAAATTATTGCATTGCTTTAACATTAAAAAATATATATTCTGACACAGTTAGTAGTTATTGCGTTGATAAGTTATTTCCATTTTTGGAAAATTTTTCAAATCTGCAAGACGCTTGCTACAAGGTGCCCAAATATAAATTTCATAAACATTAACAAAAGGACACATCGAAACGAGCAGGTATACACCGAGTAAAAATAATTTTACTACATCTTTATAAATTCGTAAGTGGATTTGGAAGTAATTATAAATTTACTACAGGCACAACGAGAAACATGTTCCCCTCACCGATTATAATTTACGACACTATTTTCGTACACATATATTTATAACTCCAATTGCATTCTCTTACTAAACCTTTCCATCCAATTTCCATAACCATGCAAAACAGGGAGCAAAAGTTATATATCTTTAAAAAAAAACAGAGACCATCCCCAAAGAAATTGTCCAGCAACAGTGCCACACATATTTTACAAGAGCCGCTCCCCGAGAGAAAAGTCTTTCGCCCCCATCTTTGCCATCCCCCAGAGCAAATAACTCGCTCTACGCGGCCCACCCTGTAGACGCACCAATCCAATCCCCGACTCCAGGACAACATAATAATATCGTACGTAACCCGTGTGTGTTACAGTGACCTCCGAGAACGGCAGCGAGGCCTCCACGGCCGCCTGTTTGACGATGCTGATGCTGTGCATGCTCCAGCTGCTTCTGAGATAGTCATGGCACGCCTGAGGCCACGGAAGGGGAGTTCATGGGCGTCGCACGATAAACAGCGCACTAGTCAAAGGGAGAGGCAGGAGGAAGCGGAAAGGGGACAGTTTGAGGGGCAGCAGGACCGCAGGCGGGGAAGGCCAATAACGATATTGTTCGATCGGCATGAATATTACGTGTTTTTTAGCGTATTCGGTTCAGTTAGTTCGCGCAACGATCGCGAACGCCGCCGCTCTCGTTATCACCCTGGACCGCGCGCCCTCGATCGAGGCGCGGAGAACACCGACGCGTTTCCCTCGACTACCGGAGCCGAGCGACGCTCGGGGGAGTCTGAGGAACGCGGGGCGAGCTGCCCAAGGCGCGGCCAATTAATAGCGTTCGATTGTCGCGTCGCAATGCTCAAGCGATCTAGCGTCTGGTAAGTAACGAACGAACGGCTGATCAGTTTGAGGACGGGCCAGGTGGGGGTCCGGCTTTGAAGTGGTATCGACCTGCGCGCGCCATGCCCGCGCGCCTTTCCCGCCTCAAAGGATCACCGTAACCTGCCACAGATTCTCTTTCGGTCCCATTGACGATCGCTGGAGGAACGCAACGGGCGAGACAGAGAGAGAGCTCGATCGAGGAATGCAAAGTTCCACTTCAGCACGCGTCCCTCGTCCTTGGTCGTAGGGGCGCCCTCCAATGTCCTGTCGTGATACTCTGCAAAGATACGTATCGTGGCGCCCTCTGTGCCCCACCCCCTCCTCTTTATTCAGCGCCATTGTTCGTGGGGCCAGGTGAAGGACCGAGGATCGATCCCTGCGATCTCGATGCGTAGCAGGCTAGTCAAGAGGCGCGCTCCGGACTACTCTTCTCCCCTCTTATTCGTGCCCTATTACGTAGTCGAGGAACGCCGATCGCTTGCAACGATGCTTCCGGCGCGGAAATACCTGCGGGACAAGGTATCCGCGAGAAACCAGCGCGTACTTACTCAACCGTCGCGACCGTGGAGGAGGGTTCCTTTTGGGAGACGTGTAATAATCGATAGGTGTGTGAGGATTCCTCGCCGAAGAACGAGGAGCGTTAGTTTTAACTTGGCTCGCTACCAGGGGCGACTCACCTGACACGCAGGGTGATGAGAGTATGTGTTCTACGTCTCGAAACTGAAGGCAGAGTACTGGTGAACGAAGAGTTCACAAGGTACAGCAGATTTCGTTGCGCTGTTGCTTCGAGTTGTTTCTTTAGAACTGCCCACTTGGAATTTGGCACGATGATCGACTCTAGAATGCTCAAAGGGCTAAGAGTCTGCGTCTTCATAGACACCAGGACTCGTGCTTCAGTTTGGAAGGTAGGTTACGCTTGTACATTACGAATGCCATTTTTTAATCACCATCCCAAGGCTAGCAGTAGAACAGGATGTTTCCTAGTAAACGCTGTACGGTCTCACGAATTTCGTACAATTTTTTCTAGAGTACCGTTACCTTCCGTTTCCTTTCATTCGACGCGACGGCGATGGAAATGTGTCGAGTAATAACGTTAGGCAAATGAAACCCTTATATAACGTTCAAGATTAGACGTAGGAAAATGGAATCAAAGGAACGAGCGTAAGTTTAGTTGTAACTGTTATCGAGGAGTTTGTATTAAGTCGCGTTTACAGATTATACAGAGCTGCGCGAACGGTCGCGCATCGAGGAAACAAGGCTTAAGAAGTATTTTCGCCAGGGAACGAGGTTATTTTCTTTGCGCTTCACCCGACACGTGTTTCCTCCAATATTTCCCTACTCGCCGGTGTATGAATTCTGTCAACAATCAAGCTTCTAGTGCGCTCAAACGTTTCGCAGTTTACAGGAAGTTTACAGTAAATACACCCAGCTGGAAGATGAGAGATCGATACGTCGTACGGCAAGCGAGGGAGGAAATTCGAGGCTAGGAAATAGAGGCACAGATATACACATTTTTCCCTCCCTTCCAGCCACCCTCTCCCCTCATCCTTTTATTAGGAGAACTGTAAAACCGCCGAAGGATATATCGCGCGTCTATAAAACGACCACGTGCCGCATGTTTCGCCGCCACGGATAGAGAAACGGTTCGTATTATTCTGTTGCGGTACCCGAGGCTCCTTTTTACTCCCCAACACACGCGACTGGACGATACTTGGCAAACTCCGCGAGCGTTTACGTGGAACGTCAACGTAAAAAGGGAAGCCGGCACCCTGCGAGTTTCATCCCCCCCGCGAGCAGGTGTATTGACGACAGCTAAAGCTATACGTGCGCGATGTCGAACAAGACGAATTGCGCCGGGGGAATGTAAATTTCGGTTGCTTTGTGGGAATCAAAGGACGCGGACAGCTAAAAGTGCCGCGAAATTGATGGCGACGGGACGTTAAAAGGCCCTCGAGGGGCAGGAGCCTTCCTCCTTTCTACGCGCCAGTTCGCAAACATTCTTGCGCGACTTTATGAGCGCCGCGCAGCTGGCCGATGAAAGATAGCTTCGCAATGGACCGTACAACGAACAAGTGCTTATTTTGTTACGGCTGGGTGAGTTCCAGCCGAGCACTTGCGAATGGAATTCATCCGGCCAATGCTACTTTTTATATTAACCGGCGGCGAGCGCACGCTCCTCGCGGCCCGCTTCATTTCGTAAATTCCCTTCTCATTTGTACAATTCTGTCTTTCATCTACCACCGCATCGCCGGGTCCGCGGAGATTACAGGTATACACACAACCGCGCTCGGTTCCAGGTGGATCCCAGCGTGACCCGCATGTAGATGTTCCTCCGAGGAAAAATGTATAAGGAAATAGCGGGGAATGAGTTGTTGCGAGCGTCAATGTTGCTTTCGGGAGTAGTCATTCTGAGCAGTGGAACTGTTACTAGGGTAATTCCGGTAGAGATGTACCACGTTTATAAAATCATCTCAAACTTATATATTTTGAAAGTACTAAGTATTAGAATTATCAGATCGTGTAGTTAACACATAATGACCATAAAACAATATGTTTATAAATAACTACGGAAATGAGAAAATAAAATTTTGGGATTTGGTCCATGTCTCCCTTACTACTGCGGGTGAGTTGGACCACTTCAACACAATCATTGTAACAAAAAAATACTGACATATGGCGCATATGACAGATAGTTTGAAAAATGCTGAACTGATCCGCCTCTCCCGGCGGTCCATCTCTACCAGAATTACCCTAATTTGCTGAAATTCGAGCGAACGTATAATAATTCTTAAAAGAATGTCACAGTGACTTGTTACAACTATTTATAACATTGTCCAGAATATCAGGCAGAACATCATAGCTTGCCAAGTCAAATTTAATACCTCGTTACTCGACTATTAAATACCAAACACTCTACTATCCAGGCTTGAGAAATGAGCAAAAGGTGTTCCCAGTGAAATCGCAGTTTTCCGAGGCTACAATAGTACAGTTTCCAGCAGCGAGCTGCATCTACTCAGCAAACGTGAGCACGCGCAATGGCTTGCCGTTCAGAATCGTTCTACCCGCGAGCCAGCATTCCCAGCGAACAAAGCTCGTTGCACGTTTTCTGGTTGCTTCATCAAGAGGAATCGGGGCGGCTGCCGGTCGGACGGCGATTCGCCAGGCGGCCCCGCATAAAACTGATGCCCCCCGAAAGTCAGGGGGTGCGACAGGCAAAGGCCAGAAGCAATTCGAGTCAAGATCCGTGTACTCTCTAGACACGTCGAAGCTGCCAAAGTCTCGAAAGGAAGTCCGACGTCTGCGAGGCCAAAGTTTGAACGACGAATACCGTGGTGGTGCAGGTACACCACCTCGGGGATACCGTGTACTCTCTGAGCTTCCCCGGATGATTGTATATCCTGCTGCAGTTGCACCTACACCACTATTAGTCGCCGCGCGTTTACGTGCGCCCCTGCGCGCCGGAACGGCCTCCCCGTTTCTCGCACACAGACGCGACAAAGGAAACGACCTTTCAGTTAGCTGAAACGTCGTCGCCATAACAATTACCACCGCTTCCCCTGTGTCCTCTCGCCTCTTCAACCACTTCCACCGCTTCCACCACTTATCCCCTTCGCCCTTTTCTCTCTCGCGGATATCTCCCTCGCCGCGACCCTTCATCCTCCTCTGCCTATTTATCCATCTATTTTTCACCGTTCCGTTTGTCCCACCGTTGCTCCTTTTTCTTACGTCGCCACCGCCACCCGGCCACACAGTTTACCAGCGTCACAGCTGCGAAGGGCCGAGCCTGGTGGCGCCACCCTCCAAGCAGTACACGCGGTTGCTGGCGCGAAACGACTTTATCTGGCTTGGCTGGTTCAAGATAAACTTTGTTCCGGGCCACGCTTAATATCCTTCCGCCCATCCAGCATACGGCTACTCGCATCCCTGTGTATCTGGATCCCACGAATCCTCTTCTTTCACTGAACAACAACCCCCGATGCTCCGGCCGCCACTCTAAACATCTTCAACGACATCGGCTGATACGTTCAGTTTGCGCGTCGTGCGTTAGACACGCGCGAGTCGTTCTCGCGACACGCATCGCTGCCTCCCCCGTTTTCACCGGGAAGTTTCCAACGGGAATAACTGTCGCGTTCAGCCTCTTTCTCGCATGGACGCCTCGGAAGCGACATTTTTGTCTTACCTCGACACCAGCTTCCAGCCGCCTTCGCGGTAGCTAGCTTCGGAAACCTGTGTCGTCTGTGGAGACAGGATCAGACACCTTTCACTCGGAACAGTAAATGGGAAACATGGGAGTCGGGCGTGGGGGATGATAGAGGGAACACGAACGTCACAGCGAGATTTTAGACGACGAAAAAGCTTAGAGATCAGTAGCGGATTTAAGGAAAATGGCCCAGGTGGCCAACGTTCGGGAGCATTGTATACGTAACAAAATTACAAATAAATCTACGCACGCGGTGTGTGGAAATTATGGGAAACAAAGGAAATATAATATTTGTTCGAACTAAACTACACTCTAAACACGGAAATAGATCCTCAACCCGGAAATTAAAAAAATTATGAATCTTTGGGGATATGTAGAGGATAGATAGGTATGTATAACGCAATTTTTTTCTGCTGCCCAAATTCGCTCTAAGTGTGTAAAATTGGCCCCTGAAAATCGAGGTATATTCCGATTTTGTGTTATAGCACGTCAACTGTAAGAGTTAGAAAAATAAAATTCCTGCAAAAATTAGTTTTTTTCATTAGGACCATCATTTGGTAATTTACATTTCTAACAATTCACGAGTTATAACACAAAATCGGAAAATAGTCGAATGTTCAGGGGTCAATTTCACCCCTTGAAATTTACAGTGAATTTGTGCAGCAAAAGAAATTGCGTAATACATACCTTATATACCCTCTACATATCCCCAAAGTTTCATAATATTTTGAATTTCCGGGTTGGGGATCTTGTCAGTTACATTTTATGTGAAAACTAGGAAAAAACCAACCCTTCACAATTCTCACATGAAATCAGGAGCCAGGGCGTTACTTCAAGAACTACTTACATGTATCTCATTGTCAGAAGACTTGGGTGCAGTTAGAACAAAACGCAGCCATCTAAGTGACGTGCATAATGAAACGACTCAGCAGCTCGCACTACAGCAAAGAATTACGGTTAAAAGGAAAATTTCCCAACAGTTCCAAAACGCTCCCCCCCCCCCCCACCCCCACCCCCCTTCCATTCCTGAACAATGGTACAAGATAACACGGAGTGAATCTCGAGCTGCAGTTTCCCGGCGAAAACATCAGAAACGCATTCCGTACGAAGCCGTTTTATACGGCTTTTGGAAGTGTTTCCCGTGTTCAAGGGCGCGTTTCATGGGCATTATTTTCTACAAAGCACCGCATTAGCTGCAAGAAAGACGACCGGAATTAGGTCGCGCACGATCTTTGCGCCGGATGCCGATTTACTGAGACAGAGTAATGGACTCTGGCTACTTTATGTCCTTTCTGCAACGACCGATCCTCTCGGAAACGACCCCGAAGATACTTCCCGTCGCGAACGCAACGACCGCCTCGCGGTGAATTGATACTGCGTCGTGCAAACGTTTGCTCGGGCTGTTTACGCGAGAAAAAAGCCGCGCGGATAAAGCTCCCCTCGATCGTGCGCATTTGTGTAATGGAAAACCGTGTGTACCCCGCGTAAGACCCTTGAATAATTTGTGCGACTCTTTCGCTGGCAGGTGATTCGACGAGTGAGCAAATAGTTTATCCATGTATTGTTAAAGGTAAGGTTGCTATTTCGCTAGTACCTGGCAGAAAAGTTCTGATTTTAAATGTTGGCACATGTGGTTCATTTTTGGGACAATTTTTTGTTTCAAGTGCTGTATAATGTTTTAAGAAATAGGTATCTAAATTGTTTTTTATTCGTAGCTATGCCTGTGTAATTGGAAATTGTAATATTACAAGCACGTAATTATTAGTTACTTAAATAGGTCCTATAGAAGAATATAGGAAGATATAATTGATCTGCACCACTAGATACTAACGGAGACGCTACGCGCAAGGGAATAGGGTCAGTATATGGTCAGACGCGATGTGCCCTGAATTTATCTCTCTGCAACTCTTCATAATCACCTTATTTAAAAAAAACTGTTTAAGCAAAAATTATTCCGATTATTAAGAACTTTCAACGCACGCACGATTTTAATAAGAATTCTATTCAACATAAAGTTCAATAGGAAAGTTCTACTGATATTAGTAAATTCTTGGCCCAGCCTTACTAATACTATATTACTATAAATACTGTTGGAAAGTGGAAGGAGAACGCAGGAGAAGAAAAATTAGCAGCTTGAAGCGCGGAAATAGTAGTTACACCGGTGAATTTCGAAAATCAATCACACAATTGTTACGTGCTCGCTGAAGCAAGCGGTGTCTGCTTTTATTCCACGAACGACCACCATGGAACAGTTACGAATTAGCGGCGCGTTGTCGATTGTGCCAGGAACCTTTCATTTTTCTGAGATAAATTGGCTGCTTTTACGTGACAAAGCGCGGCGAAGGAAAATCTTTCCATTTTGTTCGTTACAAACCTACATAATTTTATTGATTCCCTTATTTCCTCCACGCAAGATAATATGTACAACCGGGAGACGTACAGCGCCATTTTGTCTGAAGTTATTGGTTGCTGCAGCATGGCCTGCATCGATGATTCAAACGGGATGTAATACAGAAAACGATGAAAATCTGACCTATACACTTTGCCTTATACTGGAAGCATCGAAAATTGTGATCAGTCAGTTAATCTTGTAAGGGATATTTCGAATGCTTACAGCAAAGAATAATAATTTATAATTGACGGGTTATCAATTTTATTAGAACTTAATTCTTCCATCAGATAGAAAAATAAATTGTACGTATACTAATAAAAAAAATGGGTACCAAATTTTTGCGGTTATTGAAAAATTTCTCTATGTCGAAATGTGCCCTTTTGAAAAAGCACTCAATTGATATTGGAACCAAGGAGAGTGTCATTCTCCACTCGCGAATCTGTCGAAAGCTTAGGGAACACTTTGCCCGTGCAGGTCTAGATTCTCAAGAAAATCGATTTCCAAATTCGTTGAGTGTGCGCGCATCGGCAAGGCCGCTTCGATGGCTCTCTACACAGACTACCACCGGGTTCCGATGCAACGCACGTTACACCGTGTTTATCAAAGTAATTTAGCACACACACGTGTGCTAACTTACTTCGTTAACTGATAAACTGATGAACGTGTTTCCCTTATTAAGGCGTACGGAATTGAGTTCGCCGAATCAAGGACGTTCATGCAGCTTAAGAAACTTCAACGTTTCGAACGCTGCGCGGGCATCTACGCCGAGCATAAGCAGCCTTGATCCACTGCTATCTACACTGACGCAACGATACACCTCCATCCCTCTCGAAATCGAAATCAACGATTCGCAATATCGTTTTCCAATAATTGTCAAGCTCTCCACATTATAATAATCCATAATTATTCCATTGCCATTCTTCGTCCCAGTGAAAACTCGAAACTTTCAGCTCCATTTAACCGCGAAATTTCGAGCAGCCCGCCACACGCGATTAATGCATTATTAATACGCGGTGTGTACTAACTGTATGCGAGTTCCGAGCCAAATCAGTGACCCGGAGCGCGCGCCGCCCCGCGTCGCTGTTCCCCGGCAAAGTTTCGGCCTATTTGCCCGTCAGCCAGTTTCTCTTTCTTCTCGCGATCGTAAATCGACCGCGTTTCAACGCCGTCTCGCGGCAACGAGCACGTAACCGTGTCCCGATAACGAAATAGCGGAGTCGAACGAGCCCAGACGGCTGCAGGACCGCCCGGTACTCGAGTTAAGTACCTGCCTATGGAAATTTAACGCCACACTTTGCCGGCGTGTTACATTTGTAATTCATCGAGCCGCCGCGTGTTACAGACAGGTCTCAAGTGCGCCCCGTATAATAGAATGAATTTATATTGCTTGCGAAGTACACCACCCCCAACACCTTCTTTCCCCCACCTTCCATCCGACACTACTCTCTTTCCTCCTTCGTTTCGCCGTAAACGACTCGGCTGGCTCCTGGGGAACTATCGAGCAATTTAATCGCGCGGAGATTCGAATCTCTTCAAGCATTCCTCGGATTCAAACGTATCGGGGAATTTTGAAAAATTCCGTAAAAGCGAGGAATTTGGAAAAATAGATAGTTTGGGGCTTGAACTGTATCATTTGACGCTTTAACGACCAGACCCTTGAACCGGTATTTCAAAATGGAGGGATTAATATATATACATATATTATATCTTTTTATTTTGAAATGGCAAATATAGATTTTTTTATTTCTTTTTATAATAATCCACAATTCATTTGTTTTAAATTTGTGTGAAGCATCCTGCCCCACGATTTTATTTAAGGTGAACAAACACCATCGTAATTGTCGCCCAAGAAAATACATATTTTTTATTTTTTAGTGAATTTTATCAAGTAAAAATTTTTATATGTTAAGGGTTGGTGATGGGGGTAATTTGAAAACTGGATTTTTCAATAATTATTTCCATAAAGATGTAGTTTTTTCAAGAGGTGATTTCGCCCCTATGGTGACCGTACTATGGCACCAGCAAAAAATAAGTTTCTATTACAGAATGAACTACTCTACTTGCACTCAAAGTTGAATAACTTTCTGAATTTTCGTTTTTCCTAACTCTTCTCGTTAAATTCATAAGATGCGAGCTCGACTACACCCCCCACATTCAAGATTGACAATCACCGACGTCGACCCGGCACGTCTCCGAAGCGATTCGAATCATTAGCCCCCGCGCAGGCAGCAGCCCTCCCCAGGGCGAGAGGAACCCTTATGGGTACCGTTCTCAGCGCAATTGAATTCCAGCTCTCGCTTTGTTCCAGGCCGCCTCTTCCTTTCCCCGTATTTTTCCACCTGTCTTTTCAGCGTACGGACCGCATCGGGTTTACACGTGAATCCATTTCTTTGCGCAACGCTCTCCCGGTGCATACAAACGTACGGGCGCGTACTGGGTAGGGGAGGAGGGGGAGAGGGTGGAACGTCCAAGCCATGCGGAAAGGAACGTAATAGGTCTTCCTCTGGGGTCCTCTGTGTAAATTTGCACATGCTCGCGGTTACCCGGCGACGGTCCACACGTCCGCGTGCTTACAACAACCCCCAGCGATTCTGTGCATCCACTTTTCCACGACGAATTCCAGCGGAGATATCTTCATCCCTGCGGAAACGGCCGCGCCGCAGCCCCCGATCGTGCGACATCGAATTTCAGGCTTCCTTGTGCAAAGTATTCGGGGGAGGGTGGGTTTCCCCTCCCACTCCCACCCTCCCGCCGCCCTATCGCGGAGAGGTTCCGCGTTCGATCGTCTTTGTTGCATATCGAATCGGGTTCGACAGAAAACTCGTTGCGTTTCACTGGGTTCCGCGGTGAATTGGCTACGGTAACGATGAAATTTGATTTTCCCGCGTATTCTCGGGTTGCCGCGGCTCCATACGTTCCGGTTGAACTTGTATTGGTTTTCCTTCTTTCCTTTTTTATGGACGCTACGCGTAGATGTATGGCTGTACCGATACACGCCTGCCGTGTTATTGACGTGTATAGCACTTGACGCTTTTGCGCTACGAATTTAGGAAGCAATGTCGAAGGGGTGTTGCGGGAATAGTTGGAGAATGTTGGAGGCGTAAAATTAAAGGGGAGGCTCCGAAATAGAGGGCGAATGGGTTAGTCTGCAAGGAAACTCTGTTTGAATAAGGAGCCGTTTGTTTATATCGAAGAATTACTAGATTGTGGTAATCTTTTTAGTTTGCAATTACAGTAAATTCTCGTTATAGACTCCTGGTTCCGGGCTGGCGACGAGCTTATAACGCATAGCGTCGATTATTCCGAGCCGCCAATGAGAGTGTTGTGCGACTGAAGGATTCCAAGAAATGGTGATGAAAGCGACCGAGCATACAACGCATAGTCGAATTGAGCTTATAACGAAAATTTACTGTACTACTCTCTGTATATCTGTGGTATGGTTTTTAGAGGGATCCACTAAACTGTCTCTATTCATTTTCCACGAAACGTGTAATTTAACCCTTCATCTGTTCAAGTTACGTTATAAGCAAACCCAAAACTGAACTGCTCTATTCTAGCAGAGTTGGTGTGTGAACGCAAAGGTGTTGAAAAAGAGGATGAGAACTTTGTTAGAGGACCTATAGTGTTCACTGAACGAAGGTAAAAACTGCTTAGCCCTTGTTTCTTTTCTGAATTGTTGTTAGGATTTAATTACGATTATATTAACATAACAGCATACCGTATGTTTGACATCGTTGTGTGCTTTTAGTTTTGCCTAACATTGAAATACGATTTATTAAAGTGTAAAGATAATGTTATTATATTATACATAGCGAGGCTAGTAAGAATTATTTTATTTTATTTATAGAATGACAGCAAACAACGTGTATAATTAATCGCATCTTTGGAGTGCAAAGAGTTCGTTCTTCGATGCAAATGTATGTATATACACAAATACCTACGAGCAAAACAATTGTACAGTTTACAACGAGTTAAAAACGTATTTATATATGTTTAATGTACCTTCTTTTGTCCTTGTATAACAATGCACGATCTTGGTTGTGCGGCGATATGCATAAAAGATATGAGGATATGGAATTGGATATTATTTATTTGCTTTTTTTTTCATTTGTACTTCTTATACTTTCGTGCTTAATTTTCAAACATTGTACTGTGTACAAATTATTTTATGTTTCAAATCTATATTATATGAATGTACTGTTCCGACAAATTGGTTTTGTAATTTATATGCAAAGCGTGCTGTCGTGTAATACGAAGCCACAAAAATAAAAAAATAAACCGTGTATATTTGAAAAGTGCCATTTGTTTTCCAACAGTCATCGATCATTGTGCATTTCTACAAGAACCATGAAATGAATATTTGTGACGTTGAGTCTTCAGCCAGTGATTTTTAGAAACTATCATAGAATTCTTCAATTTTGAAGGATTTATTTGGGACATTGAAATTCCTTAGAAAATTTGCTATCGATGGAAATACCCAATACTATCAAAATGCTACGTTCATTTCAAAATTGATATCCCTGCATGTTCCTACATGAAGACAAAGTAGCTTTGTATGGGCACTCAAAATTTGTTAGTGCTCACACATCCCTAATGAACGAATGGAAGAATGAAATATTACACAGAAAGTGTCGTAAATCGTGATGTATTATAAAAGCGACCGATTCTTCACAATGAAACAAGTCAGGAATGTGGAATAGAATTTATCACTTGTGACCTCATTCCATGGCCAACCAATTCTCCTTTTCACGTTCATGAAACTAATTTAACAGTCATTTTATCACGATTATCAGCTCAGCAAATTGAGGTTCATTCCTTCTCCTATTAATTTTCGAAACACTGCTGGTCCCCTAAAACCATTGACAACCCTGATTCGATGAACTTAATTTTGTATGCGGTAACAAACCGAACGCTATTAAGAGCGCGCGAGTTATCAACGCAAATTATGCGTACGAAGATGTATAAAATTACTCTGATAACACAATATTACGAAGATTCCATCGAAATGAAATACCAATCTGTACGGAGAAATTCCAAGAAGGTTAATTTACTGGTAAAGGAAGCCCGTTACGTACAAACGGCATTCCAAACTTTAATTAATTTCCAGATGAAGAACTTACAATGCTGTAGAATATAACTTTTACGAATATTTCACTACTATTTGGTGGTTACACTTTAGGACACCTCAATGATCCACAAACACAGTAACCGCTTTTAAATTTTCAATATCTCAAAGTACATCTGCGAGAATCATGCGCCACAAACTACGTCGCATATTTAATAGTATTCCATAAAACGATACACTTTTAATTTAGCCGCCCAACAGAATATACTAAGTCTAATTGACGTTCTGAATACCTGTATTTCAGGCTAGCTGATTTAAACATCTTAAAAAAGTAGAGTTCCTTTGTTTCATCAACTTAAGGTGCAAATCCACGATGGGACAAAAATATATTGTGTCAAATAAAACAATTATTTCATTATTTTATTATTTTTTAATTACTTTGTCATTTGTTTCATCGACGTTCCAGCTTCTAAAGAAGAAAAATTATGACAGTGTTTCTAAGAAAGGAAGACTTTCCGGACCTATGTTTAAATGACCTCTCTTCATTCTCAGAAAGAGGAGAATACGATGCCAAAGTTGGGCCACCTATCTCGGTTACACCCTGTATAGTCAGCGCGTCTAACTGCCCCTAAAGCGACTATTTTCCCGCATGCTGTATTTTGCAGCCACAACTGCTTCGGCGATAATCAGCTTCGTGAAATCACGTAATTCGGCCGGGATTGTACCTTGATACCTTTCACCCAACACGTGTACACGTCCACGCTCGCACAGGCAAGGTACCAATACATTTCGTGGCGCAGGGATGTGAACGCGAAGTCGGTCTTCATCCCCAATTCTGGGTCCTAACGATCGTATTTCGACGTTGGCCGCACGGAAAAGAGACGGAGGAGGCGTCGTGGTGGCTAGGATATATCGCCGCTACAACGAGCTTCGATCACCTCGAAAGCTTTCCTCAATGGCCCCTGACCGACGCCACGCTCCGACGTCAAGCCACGGTATAAATCGCCGCGTCTTCTTCTCCGCGAGGAACCTTTACACCGAGATACCGTGCCCGTAAAATTTCTCACGCTGATCGAAAGGATCCTACACCTCTGCAGGCAGTGCCATCGGAACTAGTGTATTTAAAACAACTAATGCGCGCAGCACAGTGGAAGTGAATCTTCAGTGAAAGCAGATACATATTGAATTTCACGCAATTGGAAGAGTGGGTGAAATGTGAAATCACGTGCATTTATTAAAATATTAATTCGTGGAAAAGTTAGTTCGCTCACAGTTAGGTTAATTTACGGAAATGTCTTTTTATACTACACCTATTTTAACCAGAAAAATGGCGAAAGGTCGTAGATAGTTAAGGAAAAGAATATGTATATTTTTAATAGAGACTTTGGTTCAATAAAGCAAACGAACTTTTGCAGTTATTTAATCAAAATAATTAAATAAAAATGACTATAAAGAAAATGATGTTGCTGCACGGTAGGCGGCTTGAATATAGAACGAAAAGTGAAAGAAGACTTCAGTGAAATAGAAGCTTCATGGAGAATATGCTTCCTGTCAGTCCGAAAGATTTGGATACCCAGAGCATAGAAGCATTCAAGTAACTTCTAGTTAGCAACGAACATCCTACCAATTAGTCCACCAACGGGTTGGGATAATCCAGGTTCTACTGTGCGCAAGAAGCCTATGTAATGGATCCAAAAGTCTTCTTCTGATCGGTCAGAAATAAAGGAGGAGAGTAGCGAGAGGCAGGGTGCCACAGGAAACAAGATAACGGAAGAGAGAGAGAGAAGGGCAGAGAGGGGTGGAAGGAAAGGTTGCCGTGCACGGGCGCTTCTCAAGCTTTAATTAGCCATGGATCAAAGGTTCGTTTAATGGAAGCCAATGATGCCGGCCTATGATGAGCATACTTTAAGAAAAAGAATCAAAAGCGATGGCGCGGGGAAGCATGGACCGATGCCATTTAAAAGTCCCAGGATGCGGTCACGCGTCTTCTGGATATCACTGACTTTTTCATTACTGTGAGAGATCGATACTCGGTGAACGAGATGCTCGTTGCACCGGCAGATGGACAAGGGAAGACGTCAACTATATCTACGGAAAACAGTTGCCTTGTGACTTCATCCGAGTAAATCTATATAAGGCGTGCTCTGCCTTGCAGAAATGTAGCAGAGTCGATAGTGCCATCGAGTGTTTTCCAAATACCCTGGAAGTGTATTCATGCTTTCTGGAGAATAGTGCTTCAAGGACCCAGGTTTTGTAGAAATATGAGCAACTAAACTTAGCTTTGTAACAGGTGACCAGTTAGCTTTAGGGATGTTTTTCGTATAACCTCATCCATCTCCTCTGCACCTACCACAGTAGTCCGTTAATTGTTCACATGAATTAAATAAGAATGGACCCGATAGGCATGCCAGTCCCATCGATCGAAATTGTCTCTAAAATTGAATAAATCTTGTGGAAAATCATCCTACAGGCAAAGTGTAGTATCGTTCTCATCTGCGCCATAATACCCCATGCATGCATCAAAAAGACTTGCCCTTTGTGGATCGTATGCATCAATTTTGACTGGAACTGTCTTCCTTTAAAGTACACACTACACAGAGACTAGCCCCACTAGCTTTCTCTCTCATAAACCCCCGCACCTGAGAAAAACAGCGGAAAAGATTTCCAAGAGCGTTAAGAGCAGTAGCGTTAACTTCTTAGGGCAAGGGTGTCGTGGTCGAGGCGGAAGGAGAGACAGCCAAGGGCGCTTTCATTCCAGGCTGGCTACTTTAGAAATCGCCGGTCGTTTTGCACGAGACGAATTGTTTTTCACTGGCCGTAAAAGAAGCACAACTGGAAGGGGGTCGGGAGCGTAACGGTAGTTCGCAAGAAGCCGTTTCGACGAGTTGGCCCTTTTCATGGATCAGACCGGTCGGCTCCGCGGATAGAAAGAGGATCCCTCGTTACTTGTGTACTTCTTTCACGACTGTGGGTTCGAACTTTACCACTGAATCAGCCCCCTGGCCGGAAGATGTTCAATGTTCGGGAATAGAATCGTTGATTCCCGGCGAAATTTCGCAGTTGCGAATTCCACCGTGGATAAGCTACATAAAGCCTAGAATATAGATACCGGCTGGGAGGGCTGGCTATGGAAAAAAGATGAATCGATTTCGGGAGCAACTGCAACTGTAACTCGCTTATATCCTTTTCAAAAGTGGCATTGTTCTTCCTTCCCGCGATACCAGCGCGTCAGCGTTTGAACGAGTAACGACGATGAACAACAATGCCCTTCTTATATAGTTGTCGGGAAATATCGCGAGCCCGTAACTTGCGCTGCGTCAGATAAGGGAACAGCTATTCCATTGGCTGCTTTAGTCTTGCGAAAAGTGTTGCGTAAAAACGGCAGCACTGAAACAGGTGTACCCGAGTTCCCAGGGTTTTCATATTAACGGTTAGTATTTGAATTGAACTGGAAAGAACTTCGTTTCAGATTAACCATTCAACCTGCTAACCACCCGCCGTGGATCCCCTACACTTGCAAATACAATTTGTTTTCTAAAATAGCTACATCGTTGTATACCAAGCATCCCGACTATACCACCACACTCTCACAATCAACGAGGGATGTACATCCACGGAACTTTTCACAAATTCCCCGAAGAAATATCAAGCTACTTTCCGCCTCGAAGTGTGACATGGCACGTGCGCTGACATGGCGTCATCCGTCTGGTACCCTCTTACTCCACCGCAACTATTCCGCGCGAATATTCCCCTTCCCGCCCGAGTGACTCGTCACGGAGCTCAAGTATTGAAAAAGTTTCACCCTCTAATAATTCCTCGATTCCTTGACCCGAGGACATAAGCTGCACCCTGGCTAACAGTTTCGGTTTGATCGACGACCGCGGCCAGTAGCGAGAACTACATCAGACGGCTCCGCGGCCGCGTAGGATGCCACCCATTGCCGGCAGATTGGAAATGATCGGAATAAAGTGATTCCTCGGGGTAATAGCGGAGCCTTTCCCTTACACAGTTCGCGGAATATGAGTGAAAAGAAGCGGGGCCCGGGGGCGGAAGGCGAAAGGAAACGGGAGAGGGAAGAAGGGTCGAGGAACGCTGCAGAATCACATTGTGTAGCATCCAGGTCAACAATATATACCCTTCCGCTATCGGGGAACATAATGGAACGTCGAATAAGTGGGTGCACGCAGCACGGCAGGACAGAGAAATACTAGTGGAATTTTATTTCGCAGCGTCATTCGTCATAGATTATACGCCCGAATCTCCTCTTCGCTGCGTCCATCGCTATTCCTCCGGACAGCTTCCGCTTCTTTCCTTCGGCTTCTGGATTAAGAGGTGCTCGCGGTCAACTGGTTCTTGGGCGTTATTGTTATTAGCGCAGTGCGTTGCTCGGCGACTTTCGTCGGGGAGCTTTTGAGAGTTGGAAAATTGATTTCCAGAATTCATTGTTTTGGCTATTATATTCTGGGGGCCACTATTTTTAACGGAAACGATGCATCCTTTCGCTTTCAAAAAGTAAGTAATATAATACTACTAATATTAATAATAAATGTTACATTATTACTAATATTAATAGAAACTATTATATTACTATTAATATTAATAATAAATATAATAGTAAATATAAAAAACAAAATAAGGATATTTTACTATTTACTATTAAACTCGGCGACGTAACATCCTGGTCCACAAAGACCCAGACACCAGTCCAAGGTTAAATGTCACATCCCACCTTCGATTTTTATTAATGCAGCAAAATATTCAACAAATTGCAGTACGTCCCTCGAACATCTTCCATTCCTTTCTCATAGCATTCGCGATATCCTCGCTCATCTTTTCCTTTTAATGTGAAATAAAAATTTATACTGCCTCCAATGAATGGTGGAGGCAAATGAGAGAGAGGGTTCGTTTCGCATAATATCTGGCGGGCGCGAGCGCATAAACCGACAGATCGGCAAGCTTCATCACTCAAACGATGACAAGCAATGCTGAGTGATGTTCACCGTGGCTCCCGAATCGGGTCTTCTTCTTCCTGGCGCCACTGCCCTCGCTCTGCGCGAGAGGAATAGCTCCTAATGGAGTGCGGTGCAAAAAAGGTGACGAGACTTGATCCAAAGTGCTTAACGTGACGTCACGTCGTTTCATGACCGTGCACGCGTTTCATCTTAAAAGCAGGAGGTTCGAACCTGCATAAACATATTTCCGGAGACATTTCATTGAAATTGCAGATTTTTATAAGTTTAGTTGATCCGCCATTAAGAATATTGACAAACACTTTGCATTACGACGAGGAGAAGGTTCAAATACTGGGTTCTGAATGCTATAAAAATTCAATGGCCTCGTATTTTATTTATGTGGATGCTTTATGGTTAACATCGAAGACTTTGATTAAAAAATATTGAATGAAAATTGTCGTTTCTTCACATTGCAATACCTAAGCCAGATGTAGAACACGTAAGTCAGTACAAACACCTTGTCTGTTTAGATCAGCTTCCAAACTACCTAAACTAGAGAAGACACTCTTGACTTAACCGAGCTGTGTTTAACTCTTTAACATGGTCAGTCAATTACAATACTCCAACTTACCCAGCCCCAGATTTAGTTTTCCAACTTGTCTAATCCTCATACCCTAATCTATATACACCGATGAAACTCCTGAATCTCTACAATCCAGACCATGTTTAACCCAAATTTAGCAACCTGACCTGTTTAATTCAGAGCTAACAATCAAACTTATCTGCTATCTTAATCTTATTATTCCAGGCTAAATGTTATTTATTCGCCCTGCTTAATTCAAGTACAAAATTTAACTAAATTCCAACCTACACAGACTTAACTCCCTAATTTCTTAATTTCTATAATATTATATATTACCACTCACATTTTTCTCTGATCTACAGCACGTTGCAATAACAATTTACCTATTAAGTACTCAATTTACATTTCCTCTCGTCCATTTTCATAATATACTACAACATTTCTACACAGTGCTCTAAAATTCTACGACAAATCGAAGCATGCAAATTCCTAATGCCAAAAGCAATCGAAAACTCCACTTCCATTCTACAATCTGCGGTTCCGAGATAGAAGCAATTAAAGTGGAAGGGTCTGGTTCCCAGCACGTTAAATTCCATCGCTCGCATCTCGAAAACGAAGCCCCAGAGTGAAAAGCAGAAAGGGAAAATCAATCATACTTTTGACATGAAGACCTCTATATTTCAATTCTCCATATATTTAGGATAGCTGCACCTCAACTGATAATCTGTCCTTTCTTATCCAAATACTGTGCGAGATTCCAAGAGATTCGTGAAAATCCAACGATAATGAACACTTTAATTCACGACTGCCGCGAAATGATACCTCAGATCAATCGAGAGGATGACTATAAATTGCATTCGAGTCTATCGTTGTTTAAAGCGTTTCATATTTTCTGCGGCATCCTCGCGAACGTATTGTTTCAGGGTAAACAATGGCTGCGGATTAATATTGTCCGAGGCCACTGTTGCTCTCCGGTTGAAATTAATTCAATCCATCCAACGACCCGCGACGAGTATTCTTCTGATGATCTCTGTCCCCAGCGCCCTCCAGGAAACTTTGACGCAAGGTAAACTCACAGACGAGTGGCGAGGAATTCCGTTTACCAGAGACGTCGTTCGTTTAAAAGTATCGCTTCCGCGTTTGTGATATCCGAAGCGCCCTCGAGATCGGTTCCAACGAAGCCGCTTAAAAGTGGATTAATGCCCGCGAGAGTTAAGAAATTAATTTTTCCCCGTGCTTGTCACAACAACACCACGAACCTTCCCTTTGCTAACGATTGGTGGTATCGTTCGCGATCGGCCTTTGAAAACCACGCTTCGTTTAAGGGAGAATTCTATTTTGGGGGTTAAAAACATAGCAAGATTTGGGATTTTTTTTTAAGAAACTTGCGATTCGATTTATCTGAAATTTGGACCATGTTTTTCTGCATCTTTGAAGAAATTGCTGTTTTCTTTTATTATTTTTTAATAAGAAATGTAGAAGTTATGCACGATCTACCATCACACCGCGCAAAATTCGTCGTCCGCTGGTGTAGATATTATAAGTGGAATAGTTACTTGTGCCTAACCAAAAAATTTAATCATTCTTAATGGTCAGTCGTAATCAGAACAATTAAACATTAGTATTTTTTAACCATTTCCTTTTTTGAGAAATGTCTGATGTTTAATGATAACAGGCCTACATTTAAATAAAAATAAATTTTTACTTAATGACTCTTTTCCATTTTTTTTTAAATAACTGTTATTTCGGATCTCTGGTCAAAATCATTGTTCGATGTTTCGAGTATACATTGTAAGTTAAAAATACTGCTAAGAAACACACACTGTCACCACAAATATCCACAAAATATTATCCTCAGAAGCCACCCCATGAATTCCCAGAAATCCGGATTTCTATACTCCTAATTCGCATCCTACGAACCAAAACCGAAGCTCCATCCACTCAATTCAACCAGACACCTGAAACCTATTTCCAAGGCTTTCAAGCTCTTCTTATTTTGAACGCTATTGGAAGTATGTAATTAAAACCTGAAATTATAAATTCGAGGCGCTTCGAAGCGTTTTAAACCACTCGTTAACAATCCCCCTCACCCTCCCCGTTCCTCCCTGCTCCCACACGAATACTTCCCTTCCGGTGTCCCCTTTTTCGCGAACCTCTTTTTCTCGCACTCGCGGCGCAGGGCCGTTAAATCCTCGTGAAAACCGAACCGGAAACGCATCCACGCTCTCGACTAGCGACAGCGTAGTCGTTTTGCTCCAAGGCCATTACCGACGTCGAATAATTAATAACGACTGGAAATACGCTCCCTGGCGCGGAGGCTCCCGGAGAGAAAGGCCCCGCTAACCAGTCACCCAGCATCGCGTGCCCTAATAAAACCGTGATCGTTTTATATCGAGCGTAAGCCCCCGCTGAACCGCGGCGATCGTTAAACGGATTATTTAACGTATATACAGTCATGAATTTGCTGTGCTTATGCGGCCGCGGTTCCCGTCGCTATGATAGCCGCAACAAACGCGGCCCGCCAATTACCGTAATCGATGTTTAACGTTTACTGCTGCGGCAAAACCAAACATCGTGTTTGGCTACCGATTGGCCGAGGCTGGAATCGCCTGCCCTGGTAAGATACTACAACTGTTCCACGCGACGGACCCAATCGGAAGAAGCCTCTTCACAGTGCAACGACAACGCGAGTCCCGATAAGACGCTGTAACTATTTTGCGCGTTAGACCCACTAACAAGAAGCCTCTCGATGATAGCTCAATTCGGTCGAGTAATCTACCAGCAAGCCGAGCGATCCGGATCTAAACCGACTCTTTCCTCCGTAATCTTCGGAAACGGGAGCCCTAATTTTCTCCCTTATCTCTTCATCGTTTACTCTCCCTCTCGCTCTGAGGCTCGAGCTTATCAGCGCGCAGTCACGTTTCTTAGGCCCGACGAGATTAAACGTCTGCCACTTGGTTATCGAGCACGAGCGGGAGGGATCCTTCCGCTGGCTGAATTAGTTGATCGGTGTATTAGTTCTCTGGAAACTGACAAATCTAGATCTTTCTTGTGCCTGTGCTGCTCGGGCGCGGAATTCTAGATTCTTATCAGCGTCATCTAGAATTCTGGATTAGCACAGTGAATGGCTCGAGCCGTTAATTACTCTGGGTGGCTATTTTGGCCTCGAGGATCACCTGATCGCTTTCGGGGAGAATAAATAATTTCGAGGGACGAGGTGGAACGTCAGAAGCGAGGGGGAGACGTCACGAGGAGCGCAGAGATCGATCGTGCTTACGGCGTACTTTGCGAGGGAACCCATTCCGACTTTACTGCCGACAGAGCGTACGAAACGATCGACTCCGATTCTATTTGCGATATTACAATGCTGGAAGACGAATTTCGTTCGGTCCAGGACGTACCAGCGAGATGGTCCTGGGGATAGGTCGCTAAACGTCCCGCGTTCTGCTCGGGGTCAAAGCGGACAGGGCGTCCTTATTTGACGACTTCGGAATGCCCTCGGAGGAAGGATAAACGATAGATCGGGGGGTGGCGTTTTTTTGTGAACACGGCAGATTCGTTGGAAGAGGCGCGGGTATATAGTCAGCTTGCAAACTTTGCCGGACATATTTACGCCGTTTACCGAGATTCATATTTAAATTAAACCTGGCACGGCTTCGGCGGAGTTTAACTTCTGGGGACACTCGAGAGCCCTCTCTGACGGAAGTTTTATGAAGTTTTAGTTAGTTGAATTTACAGTGCACCCTATATCTTGCCAAAAGGTATGCGATATTGGTATTTTTATGATTGATTATTCTACCCAACTTGGGCTGCGTAAAAAAGAAAATTTAAAAATTTAAAAACTCGACTGCTTGAAAAGCGAACTAAAATGACAAACATAATTTATACATAATCTAAAGAAACCTAAATATTGACCCAAGCTTCAGCAAAATCCCTGCAGAGCGCATGCTCCCTTGAGATCTTTTTCCCAGTTGATATTACTTGTACATACATCACCGCATAAATCTGTACACGTAATGGCAATGAAGACAATGAAGTAATTGAAGGGAATGCTGGAGAGTTTGCACGGTTGTGTAAGGCTGACGCAGGCCGAGCCGATATACCACAAATACCTCGGTTGGATGCATTTGAAGAGATCGTATGCTGTCTGAGAAGAGAGCAGGAGGCAGAGGGGAGCAAGAACCAGGGAGCAGGGGTGCAAGGGAATCGGAAGAGAGCGAAACAGTGAATCGAGACTCGATGCACTGCGGAGACAGCATGGCCATCGGTCTTGCCGTGGTTTTCCAAGATCCTCGAGTTTATCTCGGGGAGTTTATCTTCGCGAGCAGCAGGGAAGTGATCTAAGTTTCATCCGGTTGGCAGACCATCAGACTCAAGGCTATTCGGCTGCTGGTTATCCTTCAGTGGTGTCAAGTACCTTGCCTAACACAGTCTCTCGATAACGTCCTTCTCGCGCAATTACGCGGTGAATTTATCGTGCCACCAAGAATGCGCCTTCTGTCCTGTGAAATACGTGCACCGGACGTTTGAAGAACGTTCGTTTGCATGAAAAGGGGATTGTTTGTCGTTGGTGGGATTATGGGGCAAGCAGGGGAAATATTAGCTCTTACAACGTTTGTAGATCCGATAGAAATGTTATTCGCGAGTACAACGAGTGCTTGTTGAACGATAATGGAAGTTCAAGGACGGTGTGAATAATTGACAACGAAATGCAAGAATTTAAGATTGGAATTGTTAAATGTTACGCGTGTAGAATTATAGGATACGAAGGTTTAGGGGTTCTACAAGTCCGGAGATCGAAATAATTGTGAGTGCACAGGCAAATCGATTTGATGCTATAGAAAGGGTTTTGAATGGTTCTTTTGAGATTTTCTTGGAATGCTGCGCAGGTTGGAGCGTAAATGACGATGAGGATTTCTTGAGAATTTTGTTAAATATTATATGAGGAGATTGCATAGGTAAGTAAGTTGTGGGAAATATCCTACAATTCTTTAATTCAAATCTATCTGAAACCTGTCATCCTTGTGGATTTACGATAGGTACATAAATCAAAACTAAAGCCGTCACTAATTAGAAGTTTGAAATTTTTCTTACTCTACACGAGAAATCTAATTGTAATATAAAAAGATGCATAGAATCTCAAGGGTGATATAAATCTTATTTCTGTTATTACTCTAAGAGGCAAAATGATGTGCATCAAAATAATAAATTGAAACTATAATTAAGAAACCATGATTGCTTCTTTAATCTTTAAAATAAGATACTCACTACTGTAGGAAAAAAATTGACAGCATCAAGCTGCCCGAAGAACCTATGGAATATTTAATTGAGTTAATCTGAGAAATAATGTTACATTATCGTTTCACTTCATTTTAATATCAAAAATAATTTTCCTTCAGATCCTATCGCAATTCTCCCCCCGCTCAGTCTACTTATCGTTCCCCCCAGAACACTTCTGCTTCAAGATTCTTGTTTGTTACGTTTCCACGAGCGAGTGAAGTCCTAGACTTCAACTTTTATGTACACTGCTTTATTTCTTCGTGTCACGCTCTGACGCATAGCACGGTCATTATTTTCAGTAACAAAAGGGGTTGTTATTTCCGCTTTTAAAATTTCTAGCAAGGAAAAGGGAAAGCGTCCGAAGTAACGTGACGTGGAGGAATTAAGGATAACACATCTAAAACGTTGACTTTCAACGAGCGTTACAAAACATTTTAGTTAAATGGAAATGAACTTTCCTTACGCCCTGTGACCATACTCCTGTCGATTGAAGTATTATCGCGCAAGGAAACGTCACTCTTGCGCAAACCTTCCCTTATATCCCGAACAAGCCCGCGCGAAATAAAAAATGTTCAACGAGCACGGCGTCCAGCTGTCTACGTTTTAAGAACAAGCACTTTTCGACGGGCACGCCTCGATAACCGACTTCAATAAACCTTTTATCGTCCGTAGCGACATTGGATATGCAGAATTAAAAGAGAGGGAGAGAGAGAGAGGGAACGAACAACGACCCGCTCTTTATCGCAGTCGTGGTCGGCCGTAGACAATACAAATGAGTACAATGCACGTTCGGCTCCAGTGATCGGAAGTAGACGTGCGAATAGAGCGGGCATCCGACTATGTACGATCGAGAGTGCAAAAGGGTAAATTTGCTTTCTTCGTCCGCGTCCTACAACCCGTCCACGCTCCCCGCCTACCACTTTCCTAATTCGCCTCGATCGACCCCGTTAGGCCCGAGTTATTAGTTATCAGCTGGTTTTCACGGCGTTGCGAATGCTCCTCTCTCCACGGTCCAGGTTATTGATCGACCGTTCAGAAGATTCCTGGCACGGGGGTCACTTCTGGTAGACTGCTCGTCCAGCAGGAAACGGAGTGGTAGTTATCCCCAGAAAGAAGATCGGCCAACGAACTTATTGATTGTACTTTCGAACTCGTTCCCCCCCTGTACGTAACGTCTGCTGACTGTTGCACACAGCCGCGGATCACGAGTGCCCCAGCCGCGTGATCCTTGCAAAATTTCGTCGCGTCTGCCCGATTCCCTCGAGTCCCCCGTTCCGCCGCTTATCGCTTCCGATTCGTTTACGTGTAGGATATTCCGCGCGGTAATACTCAATATTCAGCCAGACGGATGGAGAAGTTAACGTCGCGTCAACGGGGGGACTTGTCTGACTTAATGCGTCAATCCAGACAGAAGTACTTACCTAGGCAATGGGCGATTATGTTCGCAGAGCATTCCTACTGGTCCCGAAGCTTGTAACTGCAAGCTGAAATTAATCTGTACAGTCTTGGTCCACAGAAGCAAAAGACGTGGTCTCTTTAAAGCATCATCGTCGTTATACATCACTTCTGTATTTCAGCAACGAATTGTTCTGTGATATCTGATTTGGCTAACCGCATCTCAAGCCTGACAAATATTATTTGAGGGGGTATTCTACTGCGACATGCGATTTTTTAAAAATTTTTTTAGGATTTTTTTTATGGAGTTAATGAAAGAGTTGTATGCTGAACTGTTTACTGTATTAAAATATGAATACAGTTCTTTTTGGTTGAAAATGTGAAATAAAGTTTTGAAAAAAAATTACTTGATTTGTTGCCATGATTCTAATTGTTCTGTTCCTCTGAAACGTACAACACAAAAAGGTTCTTAAATTATTCGGGCATGACTATCGCAGGTGGCAGATTTGGATTGAAATTTTAAAAAATTTTAAAATGGCTGCAATTTGACAATTAAGTGTCTTAAGTGACGTTTGCGATTTTTCTTCGTCTTTTTCGGGCTATAAAATTAAAACAAACTTAGAACAGAAAAATATTTTCGCTTAATTCTGCTCAATTCTGCTTAAGACCGCAATCGGTCAAGTAGAATTTTAGACATCGTGGCAACTATTTTCTAAAATGCATCCAAAGTTATGCAAGCAGTTCTAGCGAAGAAAATTCCACTTACAACTAATCCACCCATTCTTCAAAGAAGTCTGGCAGAGCCAATTTTTCCTCTCTCCGACCGTCACAGTAGAATGCCCATTTAATTATAATACTAATAATAACGTGGCACGGCATTATAATCTTTATTTCATAACTGCTGTTGCCCAGAAGCTACTGGCTTTGTGATAGTTTTACAGGGAAAACTTTGCGAAGCAAATATCCTTCCTCAGACAAGTATCCTTTCACACAGGCTTTACTCCACTAAACATGCAGAATCGATTTCGATGAGGTATCAGAACGAGACTGCCTCTATGTTGTCCTATTCGCACAGCTCGATAAGACTCAGTGATCCATAAACGACACGGAACACAACTTCAGAAACTTAAGGACATTAACGTGCACTAAAAGTTGGGGCAGTTGATCAGGGACAATCGATAGACCCGCATGTTGTTCTTCGCCTAGAACGAGGACAAGAAAGAACTCAGGTTGCTCGCTCGCTCGATGCGTTAACGGTTGACTAGAACCGATGCCAAGGGAGCGGAAGAGAACGTGGAACTATTTGTACTGTATAGATACACATACACGAACTATATTTAACGTATACTACACGGCTAAGGTTAACGGTACGTCGTAAATAGCTTCAGAAGTGTCGGTTTTCATTAGCGTTACGAGCTGTATAGGGAGAACGATGAGAACGGAACGAAGAATAAAAAGGGTCCGTCGTTATACAGGTACTACTATATTTATAAAACGGGACTGCGATGGTTTTTACTACGGATAAGAGCCAAAACGACGAGCGAATTTGATACCAACCCGTTAACTATATTCATGTAAATTAATCGCCGCCAAGCTACGTTGTAACGATGCCGGTTTTTTTCTCTCCCCCTCCTCTTCGGATACGTTTAATAAAAACTGGTGCACGCGTTAGAGAAAGAGTGAGAGCGAGAGCGAGTGAGAGAGAGAATGTGGCATGTAATTTGCTATCGGTTTACTTTGTTAACAAAATTACGGTTAATGAGTGTCACAGAGCCTCGACAAGGGCATGGATAAAACGTTTCAACCGGATCGATGTGAATCGTATCGCACTGTTCAACTCGATAACCCGACTCCGCGGAATATTTCGTGCGGCCTCGAAATCCTATTCCGAGTGACAAACTTCGGAATGGGATTGCACCTTGTACTCGGGGCGCATGGAATCGCGGGTCCTGAGTTTCTCGCGCGACAACTATTTTCCGGCATTCTCAGCCGTGTGCTTCAGCCGCGTGCACAGGACACGATTATTATCCTTAAATCGCGGACAGGTAGCATCGACGACAGCCTCTTGGGAATTTACTACGCGGCCCTTCTTCCCCAGCCGCGCTCGTGCTCCAAGACACGGCGCCTTCGTACGCGGGCATGTACGTACCGCAGCCAAGATTTACGCGGTTATTACAGACACGAGGTACGGTCCGATGTGATATTCATACGTTGTGAAAGTTTTTACATTGCTCTCCAACGCCCACCATCCCCTTCCCTCCGCTCAGTATTTCCTCCTGCGTCGGCAGTTACTGCTCTTTATTTTTTATACACCGCGCGATACGAGAATGCACACGATTCTGAAACGTTTCACTGCGTATTTTAAAAGCAGGTGTATATTATACGAATGAGGTAAATATTGTAGCTATAGGAGGAGAGGTGCATTTGAATTACAAAAGTATAATAAAACGATACGTTAACAACGAACGTCGTCTCTTCAATGTGACCGCGAAGATTCCCGCTTTCCCCTATGATTACAGTCGCGTCGTGTCGAGGACACCGGTCGGGGGATATTACGAAGGACATCCTGATAGCGATGGTAATGGAGGTATATCATATCTATAAGCATCTGACATAGGGATTTGTGGTTGATCATGTTCAAAGTTTCAGGTTGACCACGTTTCTTTGTAAAGAATTATTTCAAATGGATCATCAAGATTACAGTTAGCTTTATTAGTTTACTAGCTTTACTACTTGGCTTCGCCTGGAATTCAGATTTCGATTTTATAAAAAAAATTTAGTTTTTTGTGAAAACGGTCTGATTCGTCTGGATTATACAGCCAATGAGCTGATGCACATTTTGTGATCGTTCTTGACCGTTCGAAAGTTTTTGGGCGATCGACAAACATACAAGCATATAGACTTTCTGCTCTATATATTGAGATTAGTGGTCGAGCATAGCATACATTTTTAGGTATGTACATCTTTTGAGTTTTGTTCAAGTTAACTTTCGAATGTTTTTAGAATGTATTAAGGTACACTTCGGCGAAATTCAAGTAATGGAGAATCGCAAGTGAAGATTGCCGATTTACACTAACTGAACACGAATTTTTTCGAAGTGGAGGCGAACGAACATTCGTTCGTTTGGTCTAAACGCGCCTTTACGCGAAAGAAAGGGCATTAAGCACGTGCACACGATTCAGAGAATATGAACGACGCGTACGTAATTAAAAAAGTAATAGCTTGACCTAACACTTCTCGGAAAATGTAGGGAAGCTTTGTAGGTGTTTAAGTATTCCAGTCACGTCTGAAACGCCTACTTTCTCAATTTATTTTACTATTCAACTAATCAATCTGAACATTGCGATTAGCGAGCATAACACAGGCACAGCGCGGTTAGTTGTCATCATCGTAATTAGATTGTTATAAGGCGATTAGAAGTCAATATCTCTCAGAAAACAATTATTTATATAAGATATTTCTAGTAATGTAGAAACAGCAGGTAATAATCGTATAGCTTCACTTGTTTGCACACCATTTAATGTGAAGTGAATGTTAAACCCGCAATGCAAAGTACTTACAGGTTATCGTTGTTCCGCACTTTACTCCCATCGCAGTACACACAAGCATATCCTTACTCCTGTCCGCGTGCGTTGACGATTCGGCTCTTTTCGTCACCAATCTACATTGCCGAAATTCAATGTATGAGTCGCAATCAGGTCAGGAGTTCAAATCTCAATGCGCCGGTTTTACTTTTTTTTATAACTTGTCTCTCTAACTAATTGTAAGTAAGTAGTCTTGGAAGAACGGGTCTGTCTCTATTCTCTTTAACAATATTTTCACAATATATCGATTTATCGATAACATTTTGATAATTTCGATATTTGTCGATAATGGTAATTTCCTAAATTCTTACGTATGACAACTTTAGAGCATATAAATATGGAGGAAGCATGCAGTAGGCGAAAATGTAGACTGCGGTAGAAAGAGAAAAATATACATGAGGGACACCCTCCCTCTTTCTAACTTAAAAAACGCTGGCGCTAGAATCTGACTGTTAATCAAGTCATCTGCCTCTTTCTGTCAAGAGGCAAAAAATCTTGTGTCTCCCCCATACAAATCTCGGCAACGAAATGACAAACGCGACACAAGTATTATGTACATATAAGAAACTTAACCCCTTTACTTACTTCGAAGGGCAGATCGAGTATCATTCTTCCTATAATCAGTCAAAATATCATCCAAAACCTTACACATAATTCGAATCATTCAATACTTGAATAATGAATAATCCTATATGAATTTATGAACAATAAATACTTGCAAGGAAAGGATTAAATGACTAGCCCTCTACTGGCATCCATGAAAGCTAGGGCCACAGCCTTCAAACGCTTCAAACTGTACCATGCTGCCATCTAGCGGTATTATCGATAGCTTTGTATCTTCCGTTAGTTACGGCGGGGATGCTTTCCTTCAAAGCATGTTTGAGTAGTTCGTTCATAAATTTTTACGACTGTACATAGTGTAATATGGTTTATTAGTGAAAAAGCAAGAATGTTTGACTGGTGTTTGGAGATGTTTATGGATCACCTGAGCCCTTAAGGTTTATATTCCTCCGTACTACACGAGAAAGGTAGTAAACCCAACACATTGTTTATACTGCTTGCTTCAAACAAACGTGGAGGGATGTGTAAATACCCTGTAAATACGTGTACATTTCTACGGAACTTACGATAGTCGAATTTAATTTGCTTTGCTGGGAGGAAACTCAAATGGATAATGAGTGATTCCGATGATACGGACCTTTTACTCCTAATTCCACCCGACCTGTTCCTTGTACCATCGTCTTCAGTGTCCGACACTAGTTCTGATCGTGGAAAATCAGGCTACAGTAACAAGAAACCCGGCGTGATATCGGAACTTGTAGAGCATATGCAAACATTAGAAAGCAGAATTACTGCTATCGAGTCCAAAGATAATAGCTTAGACGCCACTGTCCTAAGCAACTCGTTGGACTCGCAACTCCAAAACACCCCGGACGCCAAGTTTAGGCAGACGTTGCCTAGAACTAGATTCCACGTAAATCATAGCTCCAGCTTACAAAATACACCCGTAAAGCCTCGACGATCCTTGTCTGTTCCATCAACTCCTAATGGTTACTCATTGTCAAACCATACTAATATTTGTCGGAACGACATAAATCTGGGGAATCATTCTCCCATGGCTACTGGTACTAATGCGACTAATGCTAACGATCATGATAAGAATAAGCATGATTTTGTGACGTCCTGTTCTGATTCCTCTGTGGTCGTACCTTCTGCTTCTCGCAGCGTGGGTCTCCCGCATGCTACCGCTACTTCTTCCAAAGGGGAACTTTACTCTTATCCTGGTGATTACTGTAGAAACACAAATAACATGTACGTTAAACCTTCTAATCGGTTGTGTTCAATGCCATCTACCTCGACTTTACTTAGCACAACTGGACAGCCACATTCGTGTTCTAAATCTAGCGTCCAAGATATGGAGCTCTCCGAAGTTGACGAGTTACTCCAAGAAATGGAGGCTACCGAGTTAGAACTATCGAAAAGAATAAACAGAGTCTCGATGCATCATTCCCTGAAGGAACAGAGCGATTTGTTAGCTTCTCACCAAAGTAACGATACTTCTAAAAGCAGATGTCACGCCGATACCCACAGGCATTCCATTAATCGAAAATTGGAGTTCGAGCCGCAGAGTTCGAGCCAATATAATCCCCTAGCAATGGCATTTCAGAAGAAATATTCTGGTGCTCTCCCTGATATATCGCTGCCAGACTATGATTCATTTCGTTTCGACGAGACTGATAAAATGATCTCAGAATTTAAAACGTGGGAGCAGAATGTGCAAAAGCCAGGAGAGGTAGAAGGTACAGATGCGGTAAGGAGCACAAATAATGTTGATAAATCAATTCTAAAAGCGAATAATGTAAAAAGAAAGGGACCTGCTACTGAACCAATTTCGTTGAATACGGATAATGTGAATAGCGCAAGTGCAAATGGTGCGCATAGCATACAAACGTATCCCATGCACAAAAATTTAGATTCCTCGTTGCTCAATGACTTAACACAGTATAATACCGCAATATCGACAAAGAGTACGTCGCATTTACCAGAAAGTTACCAGAGTTCTAAATACAATGGGACTGCGCAGCACTCTAATGAGCTACATGATGCACCATTTATTAAGAGCATCGCTCATGCTTCAACAAATACAGAGTTTCTTCCAAGGTATATTATTATAGCGCGTTGAAGCACGATCGTGTAGTTTCAAGTAAAGTAATTCGTTTGCATTTTTATCTCAGGAAATCGCAGAGATTTTTATCGTTATCAGACTTTTGGGATAATAATGGTAATAAATCGAGAGAGGAAATGCATAGGATTAAGTTAGAAGAAGAGAAATTTAGACGGGAGGTATGTGCAAGTTTGCATTGCGGGAGCTTTCTGGTCTAGAACAGTGAGAGACAGGGCGTTTGTTTATGAATTTTTGCCACAATACTATTGATAATGTTTTTTTTTCAAACTTTACATAGAGTAAAGGACCCAATTACTGGCTCCCAACCCAATTACTGTCGCCTTAAGCTATTTTACCTAAAATAACGAATAAACAAACGTTTAAGTAAAATAACTTAAGGTGGCAGTAATTGGGTTGGGTGCCAGTAATTGGGTCCTTTACCCTACTTCTTTGCACATATTTCGTTTTCATGACGAATTTAATTCGCTGAAGAGATATTGACCTAACTGCTTCGGTTAAACCGACATCCGCTCGTATTACCTTTAATTTCTTAAATCCGTTTCATCTGACACAGAAAAATGGTAAGGGTTTGTACTCGGTGTAAATATAACTAGCACCGGAACTAGGAAGAATAGGAAATTTTGAAAACTTTTTAAGTAATGGTGCTTTAAAGAAAAGTTGCGAAGTTTGCAGCAAGAAGATATATTTTTTCAAATAGAAGAAAAGTAATTGCAAATATTATTCTGATTGGTTTGTTGGAGACAGAGTTTTTATGAGCACCCGTTTAAAGGAAATAATTTTGAGAAAACTAACTTTAAAGTCGTATGATTCCTTTTCACTCGTGTAGTGAATTTTGTATTACAATTACACTTAATCAGCTGTTTCGAGACAACATCATAAACTTTCAAATTTCTCGAAGAACTCGCACCGCGTCCTTTTTTTACCCTGCCGAAGTATATTTACCTCCTTTTAAACTCGGGCTGTGTGTGTTACGCGTCGCGATTTTGGCCAAATATCTATTTTACAAGTTAGTACAATTTTGACCCACATTAATAATAAAATTATTAGACACAACTAAATAAGCCGATATCTGGACAATTCTTTTCTTCTGTGACTGAAAATGAAAATTCGGGGAAAATACGATACCGCTGAAACTTTCGTTAGAATTCTGTGTACGCTCGTCCCAGGGCCTCTAATAATTCGCGATTACTTAAGTCTACGTAAATAAATTATATTACCCGGGTCACCTTTGCATTCAACTTTTCATCAAGCGCTCCAATTTTGCTCTACACGGGATTGTATTTTCATTCACGTGTCCTCAATATCTTTTCGAATTTCAATCTAATAATCTAAGAATATATTTTAAACATTTACCATTTCAAGGAAACGTGATAAAAATCGTTTTTAAAAAATTCTAGACCAGAAGACCTCGTTAATATATTTCTACAGTTATTGACAATTTATGTATTTGTAAATCTTAAACGCTTCTTAGCACTGTGAACACCTAATACAAGAATTGCAAAAGCGATTGTTGGAACAACAAGAAAAGGTTGCTGTGGCACTCAGAGTGGACAACGAAAAAAACGAATTGATATCACAGTTCCACAACGCATGGACCAAATTGAAGCAGCGGCTTAATATTTTAGAAAACGAGTACAGTAGTCTGCAAACAAATTTGAAAAATGTGTTGGAGAAGCATCAGTTAGAAATCTCGGAGTTCCAGTCGCAAATTAAACGTTACGAAGGTGAATTATCGAAGGCTTTGGACCTTGCCGCTGGATACAAAGAGAAAAGCGATGCAGTGATAAAAGAGAAGGTGGAGTTATTAAAAAGTCACGCGGATGAATTAGAAAATTATAAATCGTTTGTGCTGGAAGCAGAGAATAGATACGACGAGCTAAAGCTTGACCACGACAATTTGTTGGAGAAAAACAAACAAACCGAAGAAACTGTAAAAAGTCTCCAACAAGAATTGGGTAAAGAACGATTAAAAGGTGGAGAAGTTCGGAATGAAATGAACGTTATTCATAAAGCACTAGACACTTGTGAAGCCGAATTAATTGTTTTGAGACAGGAGAAAGAGAATTTACTGTTAAAGTTGAAAGAAGAGATAACTAGAAATGGAATTTTAGACCAAAAAAATGCTGCGCTACTTTCATCAGTTGACGATGCCAAAAAGGCAGAGGTAGAGTATCAATTCACAATCAATTAATTGTTTTCCCCATTTACACTTCACTGACTTCTCATCCACTGTTTGCAGAAATTAGCCAAAGACGAAACGAAATCTGTAGCAGAGCAGAAAGAGAAGATTCGATCTGAGTTACAAGAAGTCTATCAGAAACAAGTTGATGAAGTTGTCAAAGTGAAATTACAGGAATTCCAAACTCAGCTGGATGCTGCTGAGTCAGAATTCCTTGAGGAATTAAAGACAAGGCAACAAGTTATCGCCGAATGTGCAGCTCGAAAAATTAAGGATATTATAGATAAGTATGTTCACGCTTACTTGAACTGTTTAACCAATTCTAGCAAAAGTGTATGTAATATTATTATGTATTTAGACATCAATTAGAAATAAACTTACTAGAAGAGAAACATAAAGAGGAGAAGCGGCTGTGCGAGATTCAGTTGGCACAAACATATCAAAAAGCGTCCATATTGGAATCGCAACTGAATTCTCAACGTGCTACTAAATCTCAGCTTGCCGAGCAGCTTCATTCTGTGATGCAGAAGCAGTGGCAGCAAGCTTTACAAATTATATCGGGTAAACTCACTAACTTCCTTTTCCCTAATCGGATAATTCGCGTGCTTCCACGAGTAGTATAATCTCTATCCATCCTTAGGCGGGAATATAGACAATCTGACACCGATCCAAAAAATTCACGCGGAAAAATTATTCGACTTGAGAGTCCCAAAGAAATCCGAGTCGATGCCAAATTGTTACGCGAAGGTTTCGCAAGAACCAGTGAAATTACAAACACCGGATAGGAACCATTTTCACGATCACAACGAAAGTACGAGTACAGTGACGCCGATTGAGGAGACCCCACTAACAAGTAGAAAAGAATCGAAAGATGATCTTCGAAAATATGTGAAAATGGTGATTTACAATTTTACACGCTCTTTGTATTTACCTATTTACCTAACTCGAGAATTCTCCACTTATATGTTTACAGATTGCTGAATTACAACAGTCCAGGGACGAGTTTTTAAAAATTAGAGACACTATTCCAAGTCCACCTCTATCCTGTAGAGAAGTGCCACGGAAGCACTATACAAAGAAGGAAGTGAGTGTGAAGGACGAAGACAGTAGCATATGGCAGCCAGCATCAGAAGTAAGTAATTGCACTGTCGAACTTGAAAATCGAGATAGATTGGAGCGTTGCAGTTGTATTTTTCAGACTACCCAAGACACTAGTGAATTCATTCCAATCTCACAAAAAGTTTCCACGAAGTGCGAGCAACAGAGGACCAAGCCACCATGGAAATGACCCGTTGTTTATAATTCCGTGATTGTTGGTTACGGTGTCGACGAGGTGGACCGTGCACAAGCCATGTCTGTACAGCGCATTTAATCAGTCCTAACTAGGATATGTACAAGATATATTTTCTACTTTAATAAAATGAATTTTGTATTAAAAAAGAAAGTTGAAAATGAATCCGTCTATCTTATTTTATCCCGCTTTCCCTAATTAAACGCAGTTATAGTCTTCATAAGATTTCATTCCTGCTACGAACCCGCAGAGGAAAAGGATGTTCGATAAAGAAACTACGATAAAACCGCGTCTCTATCTTCTGTCTCTTTTGGAGAGTTTCGGATGACATCATTGTTGCCCATTCAACACGTCCACCATATTTTTACGACGAGAAGATTCTACATTTCGTGAAGTGAGAATAATAAAACATATTGATAAGACGTGCGTTTATCGAGTTTATTGTGGCCACTTCTCGCAACATGTAAGAATGTTTCACCGTGTAAGGGAATCCCAGTGAGATTCTGGCCTTATCTGATTTTCACCATAAGTCATCGCGTTTGAAATTGGAAAGATTAGTCATCCCACTAAGAGTTTGTGAAAGCCTGGGGCTAATATCATCAGGATTGTTTCCTATTGCTCTGAGTCATTAGCGGCCTTGGACCCGAGGAAATTTTTTTTCCCAATGGGTTTGTAGACGTGGATGATTTTCAATATGAACAATTTTACGTGCATTCTATGCGTTGTATTTGGGCGAATACTTTCGACATTGCATCTTACACCGTGAATCATGAAATAGACTGAATCACTCATTTCGAACACGTTTCCGTACGGCGAGATGGCATGTTAAAGTTATTCAGGGAACTGTTACTGAATTGTTTATCGATAACGTTTCTTGAATAGTAATCGCGAAGGAGCAGAACATGCGGCACATTCGACTATGAAGGCGCATACATACTAATTAAATCCATATCAATTTAAACGGTAATTGCGGCCCGTGTATCACAATCAATATCACAAGTGCCACGGTTCTTCTTACGCTTAACGTATGCAATTAATTTATTAACGTATTACTATATATAACGTCTTATAGAATATCAATTTACAGCTGGAGAAATTATTAAGATACTGTAGAAGTAGAAGCTCGGTTATTCCAACGTTTCCGTCAGCCTACAACGGAGTACAATGGAACTCCGCTTCCATGAGTGGTAGAATTCATATTTTCGCAGTTCAGAACAATGAGACTCTACGTAATCGGCTTTCTGTTTCACAAATCTACCGTTCACGTGAAAAAATTACTTCTACCTTGCTTTCTCATTGTGTTAAATATCGCGTCAAACAAACTTCACCCTTGAAAATTTACATACTTTTAGTCGAATGGATATTTTAGTATTCAACGAGCGTGAAAAAGCCTGCCACCCTGACAATAGAAACGAACCAACGAAATCACGAGTCCCTCTAAATGTTCATCAGAGAGCTGAATCTGAGAAAGCATAGGTAACGTTAACAGCAAACTTTCAATATGGACAGCAGATTAAGTGGATCATTTCTGATTTTGATAGAAAAGATTGTATTTCAGTTTATACGACAGGGGAATAACTAGAGAGAGCTATGCTGTCGTGTTAATTTGAAAGGGCGTGTCTGCAACTTTCGCTTAAATTGAGATATTAGTGTCCGGCAGAGTTAGAAAAAAGTAATCTAATTACAAATTACAAAATTAAAATGCAATTGTGTAATTGATTACACATTATTTTCTGTAATTGTTAATTTAGGTGGTTGACCGCAATTTTGTCAACTACCTAATTTAACAATTATAGAAAATTATGTGTAATCAATTACACAATTACATTTTAATCGTAATTTGCCCAACTCTGCTGCCAGGTAGAACAAGAAAAGTTTAGCCATTGAGAACAAACACGGACTAATCCACATTTTTTGCGAAATTGAGTTAGTAGCAAAAATGTATTCCAATAGAAATATAATAATATCAGAAGTAAGAAATATAATATATTCTAATTTTATTATCATATAAAACAGGAAAAATTATTTTCTTTTTCAATGTGGGTCAGTCCGTTTTTGCTCCCAATGCCTCAGTCTATTTATATTAAATAAAAAAGCGATCCACATTGAAACTGAAAATATAAGAGTTTATTTTTTGAACGTATGGGAAATCGATACCTGGTTGACAAACGAAATAGCAGTAACTGCAAATATTAGTAATAAAAAGCGTAACTACAGTTAACTTTACAATTAGTTTTTTACGGGTTTGTCACAAATAATTAGACACCCTTTTATCGAGATTTAATATTTAACCTAATCCGATTTATATTAAATATCGATGGCATAACACAACTTTCAAAAACTGGTACCAGCAAACCTGGCCATATCTTTAATTCCTATTCCCTAAAAGGGCGCTTCAATTTACATCAATATTACCCATATTTATTCAACAAATATTCAAACCACCATTCGAAATTTCCAAACTAACAGATAGAATCAATCTACAAGCCCCTTTCTTCCCGCAAGTCTTCCCAGCACCGCGACAGATATTTCTCTTCCCCGGAAACGTAATCGCTAGATTACCCTAGCAAAAAGCGGAAGCAAAAAATCGATCATCCTGGCATCCCCATTTTTCAGCTGATTCCGAAGCGATCCAGGGTCCAACGCGCTTATTGATCACCCACTCGGGCGAATACACCTAAACCCCGCGGAGCTGCGTTTCGCGCGTGTTCGCCGGGCTTTTACCTTGAGCGAGAGGCGTGCGCTGCAAACGTTCACCGGGGACCTGTAAAAAAGAATCGCCCGTGGATGCGAGTCGAGCGGAGGAGAGACGAGCAAGAGAGGCGCGAGACCGTTCGGTAACAATCGATGCCCTTCTTTAGCCGGCGACAACGATCACGCCTACGATCGGGCGTGTTTCGCCGTGCTAAGCCGGGCGCCAGTTATGAGGATTCCGCGGCCGACGCACAGAACAAGTTGCCGATTGAAAACGAAAGAGCAGCAAGAATGCAAAGGGAGGAACGTGATAGTGGCCACCCCCTCTTCGGCCGTGGCAGATAGTAGTAGTCATGAGCGCGTCCGCTCTTCATTCTGCCCGGTTCCGTGGCCTTTAGTCACCCAGCCGGACTTACAGAGCGAGCAAGGCAAGAAGTTCCGCGTGCGCCAAGTGGCTAGGAGCTTGAATGCGGCCGGGAGAATGCAGCCCGGAACGAGATGTTCGAGATTCTATACCCCGATAATAGTGTTGCTGCTGGTGCTCGGCTGCCTGATCGATCACACTGGCGGCGCATGGAAAAGGCGGGAGGACAAGACCAAGTGCCCGAAAGTAAAGGCCATAAGGAATTTTGACATATCCCAGGTACGTGTGTGCATCGTCCGTCGAAACTTATTACCGATTAGATCCAAGCGTGTCGCTTCTCGCGGACGCTTTCTAAAACGGTACCCGAAATTCGGTGCACTGTGCCGCTGGTGTTGCATGGTTCGAAGTTAACGTGAGTGGATCACAGGGATTGGAAGAATACTTTTCTTTTGGAAATGGAAGGTCATAGAATCTGGTTGGGAATTATGTGTTTCGTTTCTGTTTAAAGGACGTTTATGTATATTCTGACGTTTTGCTGACTCCCGACGTGTCAATGGTTCACGGAGATATTGTAAGGTTTCTTTAACGAGAATCGATTTATGGAAACGCAAGTTTTTCGCTGCCCAACGCTTCGGCGAGTGCAGCAATCGGTTTTTGAATTTCCTGCGACTATTTGGGGAAAATCGCTCGGCACAGAGTTACGTGTCGCTCGTTAATATTCCGATTTCACAAATAGATGATCACGACGGATTTCCGATCAATATGCACGGTGAATGTGTAATAATAATTGCGGGCAGCGCAATTGGAACGCGTTTGTTGAATGCTCTCGTTCGCGTACGAACGCGATAACAGAAATTACAATTTCCTCTTCGATATCTGCCCGTTTCCTCTCGCATCTTCGATACCATTGTAGTTATAACGTTGTGAAAAACGCGCTCGGGTATATATATAACGAATTTAGATGGTAATTTCCGCGCGTCTAATTGCAGGATATAATTCAATGAAAATACCACTGCGATACGGGAACTTTGCGCTCGGTGTAATTTCGAAAATCGTCGAAGTGGGCCATTATTTTGGTGGATAATGCGACGCGTGTACCGTGGACAACGAGACGCATAAAATATCGCGAGCTTTCTTTCAAAGGAAGACACCACGCAAACTTATTTTTGGACCTTTATGCGTGTTTAAGGGAAGGCTATTTCGGACTTCACTTGCGTGCATATAAAACAACTTGCCACCATCGAACACCTTTGCTTTTCGTCATTCATGCTGCATTCACTGCCTTTGTTTCACTATTCCGTAGACCTCGTGACTTTATTAATTTATTTTTAATGACACATTTACTGATTCATTAACATTTCGAAAAGAAGTTTACCAAGAAGTTTAAAATTAATAGTAAATAACATGGTTAACGTGTAGGTATTATTAACATTAAACGTGGTATTTATTATTGTTGTAGTTGGATGCGTGGGTATGTTGTGTTTGACTTATTTATTTATAATACGTTAAATTCTTACTCTCGTAAATTTAAATTTATTGGTATCTACTATCACAACATATGAGTGGACCATTTTTCCTTATTAGAGGATAACCTTGGTCGCTTCTTCCCAGATAATCAATGAACCCAGGCGTTTAGTTTCTTTGATAACCCGAAAGCTACTGACGTGATACATATTCTTAATATCCTTCTGCAGCTGTGAAACGTATACAGGATGGTCTAAAAAATGGGGTTCGAAGAATTTAGGAGCACCCATTACTCACGGAGATAAGCAAAAATGTCCAATTAGAGTAAATTTTAAAAACCTATTTTAGTCAATGATAATTTGTTGCGTTATTCATACACTCGTTTCAATGACTATGTTTGTAATATTGTTGGGCGATAATAAAAGATTATACGGAAACGAGTGCAGAAGCAGAAGTACAAAAGATAACGAGGGAAATCGGCGTAATTATAGCGATGAGATCCATCATGTCTGAATATATCATAGCGAACAAAGACAAGCGGGTCGTTTGCGTTACTGGAACAGAAAATCGCACACTCGTCTAACGGGGTTGATTTGCAGGCGCGTGTTAATTGGATATTTTTGTCTACTTTTGCGCCGACTATACATCCCTAAATTCTCTGACCCTATTTTCAGACCACTTTATACATCACAATGTGCATTCAACGTGTATATCATTCCTTATTAGCAATTTATTTGCCCACGCTTACGTTCATATTTGGAATCCAACAATAATATTTTATTTAGACTTGACGATACATTATATATATTTCATTGTATTTTATCTATTACATTATCTATTATATATCTTAAAATAAATAACGCAGAACTATTTGAATTCAATGCAGATTCAGATTTCTGTAATTAAGCTAAAATTATATTTTTTTTTAATTAAAATGTTTGAAACTTCGAAGGTGGGGGAAAGTGATCAAGTATTTATGGAGTTTCCTATAACTGCCAAAAGTATTTTTATTTGTGTGTTAAGTGGAACTGATAACGGGTACGACTACTGTAACATCTCCACTTTGGAAAGCAACGAGCTATAAGCGTTACGCGACATTCTCCTCTATCCAGTCTACTAAAAATAACCCCAGTATATTTCAATTTTCAGGTTATTAGGGCCCTTTGTATGTCAGCTCGTATTGTCGGAAAGTGAACGACTTTCCACAAAGTGTGGACTTTTCAGTTAATAGTATTAGCGGGCAGTAAATTTTCAAATCTACCGTACTTATCGTGGCAAAATAAGATTACTAAGGTGACAAGCTTAGAATCCATCCCATCTTAATTAAACTTAATTCACCGGCCGAAAACGAACTTTTCTAAGAGGTTTATTAGTAGTCTATTGCGTAAAGAGTTCGCGAACTTCGTTTCAAGTATAATTAAGCCAGCAAAGCGCTCAAGAAAATAGGAATTGGAATAGGTAAAGTGGAAAAACGTGTTTCAGTATCGTTGAAATCACTCTGTACTTTTAATACATGATCATTGTCGCCAAATTGATCACTTTTTGCAGCTTTATGTCAGGAATTTTGAAGAATTTGAAATGTGATGTAGGTCACGTGAAATTAGTGGGGGTTTAAGGGGGGATTCTCGTTTAACAGGCCCAAAAGTAACTGATATTTAAGATTTTTCTTTTGGAAAACTGTTGATAACTCTATTTGTAGAACTATTCTTTTTAAAAACACTTTAACCCTTTCATCGTCGTGTAATTACAAAAATTTTAAAGCATATGAAAATATTTGCTCGATATTCATGAAAATATCGCGTATTACGAATTTACCGACACTTTCTTGCCTACGCCGTGTTAATACCCATTTGCAAGTGAAATAATGGTAATCAGGACAGAGACAAATTGTCGTTCAGCTGATGCATACGCGACAGAGAGGAAAAAAAGGGCAGATTTGCATCGTATGCCAAATAAAATGATAGTTCGAGGCAACGGATTGCCCAACGTGACCCACGTAAACACCAATGAACTGTTGCGACTTTACTGGAGATGCGCATACCGAATTTTACGTTCCCATATTTCAATACATAAATCGTTCAACGAAATGGACCATCTATCTTTATCGAGCAAAGTGTCCCAGCCATTTCTGATATCACGATACCGTGCAAAAAGCACATTGCTTATTTAATTGTATGTATAAAGAAGGCATTCTCTTCACATTCTTAGGACTAAAAATCGGTTTTACGTGAATTCAGATTCTAAGACTAATTTTTAAAAAGTATTTACTTCACGCATTTCTTTCTTCTTAGTTTAATATTACGTCTCTGCAATTTGAATGCTTCGATTTTTTCACGTTCATTTTCGGAAACTCTTCGAACTTTGCAATTGAAAATTTTCTATTATAATATAAGTCACTAACAATGGGTACATTCGAGAAATTTAAATTTACAAATTCAATCGTGGAAGTGATGCTTTGGATGCGACAAGAAAAATAAATTCAACATTCTGAGAAGATTACATTAACGTGAGAAGCATTCAGTTCTGATGTTTAAAATGGAAACACGTTCGCGACATGCCATTAAAAACTGATTGTGAGCCAAGAAGAAGATTGCAAGAACTTATAAGTGATAAAAGTTTGAATGAGTTTGTTGAAAGTAATTCGCGTTAAATTATACAAGATGTAGAAATCCTCTAGCATCGACAGTGAACGTTAGCCATTCTACGATCTCTCGGTCATTTGGAAAAGATTGGCAAAATAAAGAAGACAGATAAATGGGCTTAAGTAGAACGACACTCGAGAGTTAACTGAATGAAGATGGTAGTTTCCTTATCCCGGGGAAGACAAACGAATGAATGAAATGAAATATTTATGGAAGCAACGTACGTTGTTCCATTCTGTGTATCAGCGTAATTTGAATACATCGATGTGTACTTTGCTTCATTATTGTACGCGAATGCGTGTCACTAATTGCCGAACAACGAAGCACGCAGAAGCAACTAGCATACTATATGCATAATTTTCATTCAAAATACCCGACATTATTTTTAACTCAATCCTAACAGTATTATGGCTAACTGATTATTCGGTAATCTTATTTGCATATCATTAAATAGATTATTAAAATGTTAATGCTGTAAAGCGGCATCGCAAAATTATGTTTCGCGTATCAGTTGGGAAACTTCAATTTACCACAATATTATGGTTATATTCGATAAAGCTTCAAAACATTGTAAGTGGTGTGTATAATAATTCTATATAATAAATTCGTGTCGCGATAGTAATGGTTCAGTCTGTTTAATTATATTTGAAACTTAAAATATATAAACCTTTGTATTTATTTTAGTAGATATTAAATGTGAAATACTCATTATTAAATTCAGGATACTGTCAGGAATGTTACTAATGAAAATATTGTAATCGATTACAGATTGAATACTATCATTCACTCGCACTGATTATTCCACATTGCATTCAGGAGAACAGGGATACCTATATGAAAACAAATTTATTACCCATTTACTTAATTTTTCCATTCATTCACGACCGTTTAGCGCGAGTTCTCGATTTCCTCATTGCAATGCAGCAGCTCGATTATACGCTGCGTGTAGGGTCGCAGGTCGATTAACATTTCCGTGTGAACAAGAGTATTCGATTACGGTTGCAGTGCATGTGTGTTCTGATAAAGAACAGTTCTAAGGAATTTGTCCCAAACATTCTTCGCAAACATGTGGGGATAAATAGTGAATGCACATTCTGACGAAATGGATGACATTAATGATTCTTACATTCGAAAAGCCCTTTATCTAAAATCTTGCTCATAATTCAAGAAACTGAGCACATAAACAAAATATCTGCTTCAAGAGAAAGAAATAGAGAATACTACACATTATTTCAAGATCAAGAAACAGTTGCTCGAGTATTTCATAATGTCGCCAGAAACATTCTACTTATAGGCGGATTTGGAAATTTGGCGCCCTGTTCTCGAAACATCATCCAATTTTTTTAATTTAAAATTGTTGAGACAACAATTTATTTTAGATGCAAACAAGTTATTTACATGATTTTTCACGAAGCTATAATCCGCGTTTCTTTAATAAAACACATATTTCTTGCAGTTCCTTGGATCGTGGTACATAGAGCAGTACTATGCAAGCTCGGAGGAAGCGCTAGCGTACAGATGCATGAGGGCTGAGCTCTCGATTTCGTCCGAAAGCACCGAAGTCACCATGAATTTCAGTTACAGTTTCACCGACGATCCCATTAACGAACAACTCGTTGGCAACATCACCTGGAAGATCCCATCTTCCGAATCACCCGCTCACTGGGTGCATGCTGAGTATCCATGTCAGTATCCCGAATATCAACAAACGCTTTCAACCTGATATCGCTAAATCAACGCCCAAGTTCCACACTAACTGTGGTTGCAAATGTTACCACGTTGATTTGCATAAAAAAGTTTCAATTGCAAGACCATTTCTGTGTGCCTTACACTTGCTAACTATGTGTGTGTGGTTTACAGACGAAGGCGTGTACAACACGTACGTGTTGGATTCGGATTACAAATCGTGGGCACTGCTCATGCATTGCGCGGAGCAGAGCAACACGCCGCGATATTTGTCCAGCTTCATCATGAGCAGAGAGCCAAGCCTTGGAGCTAACGTCATCTCGTATCTTCGCGAGAAGCTGCCCAGGTGAGCAACCACTGCAACTCCAATCCATCTGAACATAAACGATCGACTCGCCTGTTCAGGAACATAATTATTCAGAGTGTGTCTAACATTGTTTCGAAGGTACGATATCGATCTGGAGTATATGTTCCCCATGGAGCAGAACCAGTGCAACAGAACCGAAGGCTCAGAAATGGATCCGTTCATCCCGCCGTTTGTGCTGTCCAGAAGAAATTACGCTGCGCGAAATCATCCCTTAAAAAAGAAGCATCGACGTCTCTGAATTTAATTCACATTATTAACTGCGACCACCATGATGATACTGATATTGTTCTCGATGGCATAGGGTGTTCTACATTGATCACAGATATTTCCGGTATCGTGGACGACATTTTTTTGATCACAGTGTAATTACGAAGTCTGACTTGATATCGACACAGACGAGGTATAGGATAGACCAGTGATTCCCAATCTGTGGGTCGCGGAATGTTTCCAGAGGAGTCGCCAGGTTATTTCTAGTTGACGATTTTTAGCACTTATTTATTTTAATATGGTTACATTGCTATATTTTCGTAATGATGTAACACTGATTTTTCATAAATGAAAGGAAGGAAATACTTATACGTTACATTATATGGGGTTGCAGGTTATTTAAATATTAGTAAAAGGAGATCGCGACTCAAAAGGAATTGGGAAACACTGGGATGTTGATTGAATTACTGTTATAATCTGTATTCTGATTAATTGTGATATTTTAAACCTTGTAATTTACTTAACTTTCTTATGTGCCGAAATGTACTTGCAAATTTCTTTGTATTAAATCGATGAATTTTTAGCTAGTTATAAGGAGTTAATTTTAATTTAATTTTACTTAATATAGGAAATTAATGTTTGTGCGGAAAATTTGTATTATAATTGTCATGATTAGTGCTCACAAGGACAATTCATGTTGGTCGACTTATCTCACTGGAGTGGTGAGTGTAGATTTCTATTCAACTTTTTAAGTTAAATAAGTATTTTGTAGATGTGCGCGAATGTTTGATTAATTCTTTACCAGAACTGTTTACGAATGACAGAATTTAATATATTCCTACAATTAAAAGTATAACTGCCTCTAATTAAAGAACACAAATAGGATATAATTTACGCACTAACGTGCCAACTCCCTAAGTCCCTCGATCTTCAACTTCTAATTTCCCAAATTCTCAAACATCCTAAATTATCTATCCTCTTTATTTATCTTATTATACAAACCTAATTCCTTGTCAAAAACTTAATACCAACAAAGACAAAGCTTTAAATATCCCGAAATTCGACAATGTCAATTCTGTATCATTTAGAAACCGAGCAAGAGTTGATACAACAATAAAACATGAAACATATTGCACAGTTATCATCCCAAAAGACTCTATGAGGAAACTAAATTTCACATAATTTATAATTGTATTACACAGTAGCTGGTGATACGATTCATAACTATACAGAGTGTTTACATTACAGTAAATACAGATGGCAATCCTTTTAATTTAAATAACTCATTGAGATCTTCCAATTACGTTTCAATCGAACAACAACTGGTTTCACTTCCTGCCCCTTCCTCGTTCGTTATTCTTCATTGTATTATGAGAAACTTGATGACAGGGGTGGCGAAATAAAGGTACCTTCGACACTTTGGGCTAGTTTTATTAATTCAATTAACAACGCGTTATAATACTCTTCGTCTCTTCCTCGTATTTATAATTACATAATTGTAATGAACTGTTATTGTTTTCTTTAGACCCGTCATCTTTCAACATCTTAGCGTAACTCATCCAAAGTCGCGGGCACACACTTGCAGAAGCACGTAGGATCATCACGATTAGTATCGTCAACGTCATCATCATCATCATCACCACCATCACCAACATCGGAATCGTAATCAGTAACAGTCATCGTCAGATAATTCACTCAGCGCACCTAATACTTAATTTTACTGGATATGGCAGCTACAACTTATAAGAAATATTACAAAATCACTGAAGATTCGTTCTTCGTGCGTTTCAGTAGTTTTCTCACTCATACAACACGATCACACCGGATACGAGCTTCCCTCGAACCTATACGCGACGATCCTTGTCACTTTTGACGATCTCAGACTTGTCCTCGTGTGAATTGGGCCTGTTCGGAACGTTGTCGATATTTTTAATCGCAGGTGTTCTGCACGGAGTATCCGTAGATACGTACGTGATACGTCGTTTCTCCCCTGCCTTTTCGTATTTCTCTTTTTTTTTAATACTTTTTTTGTACAACCCCATCGTAGTGTCGCGTTCGATAAGGAACGATCACGCGCTCGATTACTATATATCGTGTGTCGTAGTAGGAAGAACAGAGTAAAACGCGTGCGTACACGCGCGCACGCGCGTCTTGTGTATGCATGTATATGTGTGTGCGTATATTTTCGAGATCTTTACAAGTTAGTTGAGCTGTAATCGAGCAAGTTCTGAACAAAGCCGCGCGAGTGCCGATCACAACGTTGATCGGTAATTGCGAGGGGGGGATTCACACCATGCGTACACGCATTCACTCCTTCGTTCTACGGGCTGCATATGCAAATTTTCCTATTAGTCTTCTAGTAATTCAGTATTAATTAGTTACACAATTAATTTATTTAATCGCTTGCAATTAATTACCTAATCGTTAAATCTGTAATCTCGTGAAGTCCGCGCTGCTTTTGTCCGCGTGTGAAGTGTCCTGCTGTCTCTGCGCGCTCGCCTGCCTGTGGCATGTACGTGTCTCTGTCTGCGCCTGTATGCCTGTAAGTGTGAAGCGTGTAAACGTGTGCGACGATTGTTCGTGTTCACGTGTCCCTAGACGTTGCATCTCTTCTCTTCTTCATTTTAATCTTCTTTTAACGCGAGAGACGGTGTTTCGTATTATTTCAATATAGCTGGTACACTATCTATTTTACTTGAGTTTACGTGTTATAAATATCGTATAGTAAACCGCGTTTTGTTACTTCGTCCTTCGATTATGCGCTTCTTTTTGTACAAGGGTGCGATGCGAACCGAGTGTGAATATTGCAGTTGACGTGTGTATTATGTGTGTCGTGTGTCGAACGTAATCACGCGAGAAAAGGGTGTAGCCATGGGGGGGAGATGGGCCGCCGCTACCTAAGACGTCGCCGTACGAGGCTTGGGTGTGCCTGCGATCGCTCGAGTGCCCCGCGAATCGGGAAAAGCAGTGTCGTTGATCGGTGGTGCTTCGATGGGCAATCGAGACCAGACTAGGCACGTTCTAGAGGAACGGAAGGAACATGACGTGAGAAGACGCGCAGCCGGACGTCGTAGATGCGGCGAGAAGTCTAACGCAGCGTTGGAAAGTCTCGGAACACTAGCAACCAAACTCGGAACGGCTGATCGGGATAGAGGGCCGGAGATAGAGAGAAGGGGAGGAAAATGAAAGTGACATCGTTACAGAAGAATAGCGCTCGCGCATATACACGCACGAAGGTCCATCGCGACAGCGGATGAACGTTCGTCAGATGTTTTTAGAGAAGTACTAGACGAAATCGGCGAAGTTCCCCTACTGCTTAAAATTACAAGTAAACGACTAGCTGCCGACAGCCTCGGTATCGTTCACGACCCGCGCCAACGGATTGGGCGATTTATACGGCGCGGCGCGCGGGCTGTCGAGCAGCGGCTGTCCTAGAGCTTCACTTCGTGTAAATAGTTTACAAGAGAGTACGATAGGAGGCAATAATAGGTTACGGATAGTCGACTGACAGATTTCGTATTAACGGTACAAGCGTGTCCACTCGGTCAACATTCACGAACAGCTCGAACGACCGTTCTCTCTTCCGATCCTCTTCGGCGTTAATCGTCGTGGCTCCTTCGCATGCTGTACCATCTCGATACTCTTTGGTAATACTCGCACAGTTTTCATCGTACCGTTACGCGCGGATCGCACGTGGCTGACGAAAACTCGGATAAAGTCGTGGGGGCGCGCACTGACGCGGGCACGAGGAATGTCTCGAGAAATGCAAAAGAATATAGCGTAAAATAGAGACAGGATAGAGGGAGACAGACAGATAGAAATAGACAAAGTAAAAGCGAAAAGAGCGCGAGGGGAGGGAACAGAGAAGACTGTCCAGGTCGCGAGAGCCACGAGGAGGCTCGTCCGTTGAATTTACCGTGAACGGAGATGATTCGTCGAAGCGTATTTGGAATCGAGCTTGCTCTGAGGAACGCTGGGTACCTTACACGGCGAGGTCGAAGCTCGTGCTCTCTGTTATTTTGATTGTCGTGTCCTGCGCCTCGGGACCCGGCCGACAGCTTTATCTGTTCGCTCCTCTGCGCGCGATGGTAATAGTAATGATAACAGTAATAATAGTAGTAGTAAATTGAATAGTAACGAAGAAACTTCATGAACACACGGCCTTAGTGACACGTTCGAGTCGGCGTCGTGCTGCAGATGGGTCGAAGGATCGACGGCGAGTTGTATCATTCGTTTGTTCGTTCGATTGGTCCGACGGTGTTTAGTATATGCCTGTCTGCCCTGAATCGGCCGCCATTACGATTTCCTGCGAACACCGCGTGTCCTTGCAGCCGTACGCAGGGGATATTACTGTGGCAGTCGCGTGGCCATCGCGACTGTACCGGTCGTTCGGTAAACCTTCATCCAACCATCACTGTTTCATGGTCGACGAGCCATTGCAGTCCGCGCTGATGGTGTGACGGGTCGGGGTGGTTCGCTGTCAGTAGACCCACGAGACAGGCACCCACTGCGGTGTCGTGTGGACCCGCTCGATGGCTGCTTCTAGTTGTGCGATCGTCTCCTCGATGTCGTTGTTCACGATGGTCAGATCGAAAAAGTGACCGTACGCTTGCTTCAGCGAGTCGGACTCCTTCGCGAGTCTCTCCAGGCTCCCATCGCACTGAAACATTTATTGGAGATAGCCGTTATACAGGGAAGTAGGCGCAAATTGTACGTGGAGGGTTAAGGTAGACTCCCACTACACCTCGCCTCGGCTCATTTTATTCCTCCTATGTTTTTCTTATGTATTTTGACAATTTCAAATCCATATTCTGTTTTCTTTCAATTTCGTATTATTTTTAAGTCACAATTCCTAGTACCACGTGCGTTACACTTTCAACACTACTTAGTTTGTATATAATTTCCCAAATCCAACCAAACAAAATCCTTACAGAGAAATACTATTATTACATGTATAAAAATAATATTTAAGGAAAACCAAAAGCTTTAATATCCCATTCTTTAGTTTCATAGGTAACTTTTCCCAACTAATCTTTCCTGCAATTAATAATTGTATCGTTACACCAACTACTACAGTTACGCGCCCCATTTTACATATTTTAGTAGACCAGGAAATTTCGGTTAAGTGGAAGTGTCGAAGCTTCATAATCTCGTCAATGGTCGATTAATCGTTTAACTAGCTAACCCTGCGGCAATAGTTAACTCTATCCCCAGGAGGTTACCGATCAATGCTTGGCACTTACGTCGGTAATATTCTGGAATACTGGAGCAGCGATGAAAACGACGTAAGGCGCAAATTCTGCTGTGCGTAACACTTTCAAGGCTTGTGGCTCGACGTCCAATATTGCTACTCTTCCCTCTTCATGAATTTTCCGAATCGTTTCCAGCTTCGTTCCGTACATAGCATCTTCGTGTGTACCTACGTAAAGCATCGGATCACTAATTAGCCCTTATTCTCATATATATCTCAATACTGTTCCGCTCGCTCATTTACTTACCATATTCGAGGTATTCGTTCGCGGCTATGTCAGCCATCATTTCGTCGTGCGACACGAAATAATAATTACGACCATTTTCTTCATCGTTCCGCGGAGGCCTCGTTGTATCTGGAAAATACCGTTTAAAATTTCTTGATATAGTGAACCTTTATTTCAATTTCAATTTAGTCAATTTTATTTAAGTTGTGCACACCAAATTTTTCTATCCTTTTTTATAGGATATACAGGTAGATTAGTGTCTATAATTATTCCGAAACTCATTGAACCGCGACACTTGCAGGTAATGTAACTATATTGTTAGAGATCGTTTTTATACTCACGTGGAATAGGATAGGCATATTTGTCAGGATGCTTCGCGATAATTGTATTCTTTATGTGTCGACGACCAACACCGTGTGCTCCCAACAGCACTAGCGTCTTCCGTTGGAATGCAGGATCTATGGAACACGATAAAACGTCACTGACAGACATTCCAAGTACCTCGAATGAAAGGACACAATTTGCAAAACTTCGTTCTTAAATTCATTTCCCTACGAAACGATATTTCACTGACTATTATCGCGATTCCTCTATTACCGAACAGTTCAGTTAGTTTCATCAACAAACGATTATCAGGGCAACGTAAAAGTGGCTTTTAAAAGGGTGTTACACTTACAGGGAAGCTTAACGACCTCTTCGTAGGTGACCAGATCCAGCTGGTCAAATACTGCGTTGTGTTTAGCGAGATACTTATCCTTGTATTGCTTCTTTTTCCGGCCGAATATTGAGCAATTCACTGGAAACGCAAGAGAATTTATTAGTCGCACACATACACCGATTGCAAGTAAAAAAGAAAACAACCCGAGATCAAGTATCCTGTAAGAGAACAGCTTCTGGTCCTGTTTCATTAAATCAAATCCCTATAGAGCTTGCGTATCTAATAAATAAAGGCACCCGGTCTCGTCAATATCGTGCCTGATTTGTCATTACCATTATTGTATACCGAGGCAGTAATTAATTTTGTTAATCAAGGTAATTAGTAACAATCAAATGTGAGGATGAATTTCTGAATATTCCAGTGAATCAGAATTGCTAAGTAAATGCCAGCAGAATTATTTATTCGGTTAATTAATCTAGCATACGGACACTGCTGTATGACGTTATTCAATGGCAGAATGTTATCAAACTCTAAAGGGAACTATGCGTACAGGCTATTTCATAATATGAGAATATTGCAAGGATGTGCTCACAATCGGAAAACAGCGTAAAGAGGTCAACCAATTTGCCTTTAATTTGAAACTTTTTTCACGTTCCAGCAATTACTATGTAATCTACGAAATCTGTAAAATTATCCTGTCTACGTGGATGAAGCGATGGGTAGTGCAAGCCGTGTAATTAATTCGTTTTTTACGTCCCATCCAGGTAATACTTAAAATTCATTGACTAAAAGAGCCACATTGAAAATTAAATTACAGTACACTTAAAAGTTTTATTGTCAAACTTGAGTACCACTGAACATTGAATGTTAAGCCTTGTGTTCAAGGTAAAGTACTACAGCTATAATAATGTTAAGAAACAATGAAAATGGTCCTTTAGAACTCGTGCTTTCAAATCTTGAATACATTCTCGCAATATTCAGCGCATATTAAGGTGTACCTGCGCATCGTCAAAAGAATGGTCTCAACAGGTGAATAAAATCATCATCGGCGACAGAAACGATCTCGTGAACAATTACTGATGAAAATCAAACAGAAGATGTGTCTTTTATTAATTGCTGTGACATCCATAACGTACTCGTTCCTTTAATTCGATCAAAGTGTAACGTGTGGTAGGCTGTAATTAAAACACTTAGCGGTCTAGTATATGCTAAAACAGCATCCTCCTCGAACGCCTGAACAATTAGCATCTGAACGCGCAAGAGAAGTAAAGAGCTACTTCGTAAAATGTCAATCTCCGTGTAAGCATATTCTTGTCTAATGGTAAAGAGAATTTCATTCATTCAGCCAGTTTACATAGAAGCCATAACCATAAGGAGGGAGTGGGATTCCCACTGTGAGATGGGTGTTCCAGCAGGTCACAAGATGAAGAGACAAGGACTGTTCGGGTAGTTTCAATGCGTAAATCTTGAAAGTCGGTGTCACGATCAGAGCACTATCATGATGAGCTTGAACGATCACGTGGAAACCATCTTTTAACATTTCATACTTATATAGATTCCTCAATTTTTTTACAGAAATATAGTTAGACTAAGTTTAAGTAAAGTGTACCTGAAAAAGCTACGCACTACTTAAAGCTTTCACTAATTATCTTTCACTGGGAATTAGAATTTCCCATTTTTTCTCTACTTCTTTGAAACTTCAGTAATTTCCTTAATACTAAAAATTATTATATATTCCACTAACAAGATGAAAATATTGTAAATAAATAAACCTCGCGTGTCGACAAATTTTAATTATCAGCAATTAAATTTCCGGTTCAACGAATTTAGAGAACAAATTAGAATGTGTAATTTATAGAACTGAAATTCGAAATGCTAACAGTTGACTCGTGCGTCGCGAAAATTGCTCGCTCAAAATCTCATCATGGTTATGCTGCGACGATGTGCGTACAAGTGGAATCGTGTGAAACAAGCGTAAGTGCATGAAACGAAGCGAAAGCATGCATTGAAGCACGCCGCGTGAAAACATGTTCTGTATCACGTAGAGTAACTTGTTGTTCGCAGAGTAATGCCGGTGAATGAAACTCTACCGCTTCGACAAAATTCGTGGGAAATAAAAAACATGTTCTCATCATCCTAAGGAACAATATATTCTAAGGAAACGTTTACTGATAGTGTTGTACGCCCTCTAAAAATGTTGCGCGGTGCGTCTCGATTTCATTACCCCGTTTCTACTTCTTAATAATAGCAGCATTAGAAGACAGATCTGTAGACTTGTTTGTGAAGACATACACCGTGTTTCACGAGCTACGTTACAAGCAATTCCCAGGAATACATGTGTAGATATTTAAGATACAGTTTTCAAAGCATCTTGACTAAAGTTGACAATTTTAAATGGAGGAGATAGAGAATTTGTGGATTCTCCTAAAATTTCTTTTATCCTTAAAGAAGTATCCTACTTCTTATATCAAGAATTGAAAAGATATAGAACAAATTCTATACTATAGTATTATTATTTGGCACGTGGAACATTTTCCGATACAATTTTTTTTAATTTTAGCACTTACAGTGTTTCCTGCAAGGACTCTTCAATTTTAATTAAAAAATTATTTCAATGCCAGTAATATATTCTCAAAAGCTGAATTCCTGGTAACACAGTTAGTAAAACATTCCATGTATGAATGTCGAATGAGGAACGATCAAAGACGATTCACTGTACTTTTCGAGCAATGTGTCAATACGATACGCTATTTCATGGTGGAAATGTGATTCGAGTATTTCATTAATATTCGAATGCAGCACTTCGGCATGACAGTTAGCTTTATTGGGATCACAGAAATAGCGAAAATTGGAGTCGAACTTGTGACTCGCGGTTAAAAGTGTCCATAACTGATGGAATGACTTTAGGATCGACTATAGTATCATCAAAGTACGTCGTACAACTCTAATAAAGCTAACTTCTGGTTCGTCGATTACTGTGATGAAAACCCGGAGATTTCCATTTCCAGCCGTGTGTTACATGTAAAAGAAAGAAGAAAGCCAGTATTTACGCGAAATGCTCAACGAGGTATGCTTGAAACGTCTTATGCCAAGTTTAGCCGTGTCATGACGATGAAGTGCACTGAATGATTCGACAAGCATGGAAAATTTCTCGCGACCAGTTTACAACTGATCGGTATGCATCGTTTCACCGCGTCGGGCGCCGAATTTCGATTTAATCGTTTCCACGGGGGTGCACCAGATTTTTCTTTCGACAATGGCACCAAGTCGTTCCTGCGATAGTTTCTACGGTAATAAAGCGTTCCTTCCAACTCCCGTTCTGTAAATTAATGCGTGCATTGGAAGCACGGAACGAGTATTTCTTACTTCATGCGGACTACACGGTTCTACGTGACTCTACGCATTGTCTACCTGAAGGCAGAGTCATACCTGTCGAACCGTCGCAGCCTTCGGTGTGAGAAGAACATCCTCCTTCTCCTTCAGCATCTAGCCCCGCACAACACACAACAACAGGTGTATCACTGCAGCCAATCATTTATCTTCCAACTATCAACCCCGTTTTACTACCTTTCCATCTCCATCTCACCCTACATCCCCCAACGTAGCGATCCTTTCTACCTTAAATTTAACAACACTCCGACGATATTTAATCTCTACTGAAAACTCATTGCCTTGGAAATCTGTGTTTTGAGTCTGCCTTTAGAATATTCATCTTTTATAACTGTACCGCGATTATATGTCAATTGGTGCGTTTTATGAAAGGGGTGTTGACGTTGATTCTGAATGATAATGACTTATAACCTTCATGTAACTGAGTTATATAAGAAAATTGTTGTACACTGTAGACCACCAGTCTGAGATCATCTTGTTTATCACTGATTAGCTTTTGGGGTGCATTAAGGGGTACATATATACCTTTGACAGGTCAGAAAATAGTCATTTTTCTAATTTTTTTTTCTAGTATAAAGAAATGTCATATTTAAAAATCAAGATGTACACCTTGTTGTGTTTGAATGAAGAATTCTCTTCATAAACAAATTTGATATCTTAAGAAACAAGGTTTATAGGTATCTTGATGTTTAAATATGGCATTTCTTTATAGAGGAAAAATCATAAAAATAACCATATTTTCCGACCCGTCAAGGATACCTCCTCAAAGCAGTTCCTAAAATTCTCTTCTCCCTGTGATTGCTGCGCAGAAGTAAAGGCTAAAGTCAGCTCGCGCCGTGGCGGTTTCTTGTTCTGTTGGTGCTCGACAGACCGAGGAAAAGAAGGTGTGAACAAGTCCAGAGTACAGGGAACGATGTCTTAGACCCGTGTAATAAAGACGCCTCTTCTTTTGTGGGTGCTCAATAGACCGAGGTAAAAAAAGGTGTGAACAACCGAATAGTGTTAGCAAAAAGGCGGTCAAAGTTATAGATGCGCGCAAGAAGGAAGAACGAAGTCGTACACGAGTGCAAGTTTAACCAACGAAATGTTACATGCGTGCAAAAAGGATGAAGGGAGCTATCCGCGCGGAGTTGAAGAGAGCTCTTAGTGGAGGCTTGGGGATTAAAAGATTTTTCCTGGTTCCTATGTTGATAATAAATATAACGAATAATATATATTTATATTTCAGTACTAAATCTAATTGAAATTAATGGAGATTATTTCTCTTTTCTTATATTCGAAATAAATTCTTTGTTATATTAGAAATAAAACCTCTAAGTTCTATGAAAACCACCAACTATTAAAAATGTACCCATTATTTCTACACTAACTACTAAATTAAGTAAAGATAATCTGAAACTCGTGGTCGGTAGTGCAAGTGCAAGATAAAGGACTCGCGCGCAAAGCAGATATGGGCAAACATTTACTTTAAATAAAAAATTCGAGTTCGAATAAAAGATAAAAATTTTATTCGTTACTCATCGAATAAAGATAAAGTATCTTTTATTTGGTACGTTATTTAGATAATGCCCAACTCTGGCGCGAAGCAACCAATAGGAATTCACATAATGAGAAATTTGAAATTTGTATCCATAGAAAAGTAATTAACAAAAAATCCCTACTCGGTTAATGACTGTGGGTCCCATGAAACGTGATTACGCTGATTCTTAATCGCAGCTGTTTCGATTAAGGATCGCCATTTGATTATCAATGAATGCACGCTCGATGGCTGAAAGTTCCATTTTCGTAATGGCTCGTCCCTTTTGAAAAAAAAAACGAACTTCGTACGTTCCTTGTATGTACACCGCGTGGTAAAGGTGGCTGACATCGAACGATACTACATGCTCCATCGAAAACCTGCGCACAGCTATTTAACAACACACACATGACATCATATTCACCAGCACATTCGTTTCATGGCAGTAGCGAGAGTAGTGGAGATCATTCGAGATAATCAAACGTGACAGGCTTGATAATGGATCGGTAAGGCGATGGTAAAACGCGACGGAAATTTCATTGTTCGATCTGATTATCAGATTGAATGCGATCTGCTGGAACCTATGATTACCCTGAACTCGTTCGATGTTGTGCTACGGATAAGAACAAAAATTCTATTCTGGTATAAAATATTCCCGCGTAAATTAACTGCGCCGTTAATCATCGTCGGTGCGGTTTTAATATTCTCGAAACGAAGTGACTGGGTACCAATGACACTCGATTAAAACTGGGGGGAATGCGATCATAAACGTGTCACTGTATGAAATATTTCTACTACTCTACTCCGTATCCAAAATGAATCTATAATCCATATCGCCCTTCTCAATGACAGGGCTGACAGAGAACTCTGACAGAAAAATCTCGATATCGCATCGCTGTAACTATCGTAAACATCATTCACAAAAGCAGAAGAGAATGCTTTCCAGCGAAGTCGAGTTGAGTTTTCAGTTCTGTACACATGGTTGCAAGAAACTCTCGTAATGCAACCTCGTCGCGTAAATAGTTAAGAGCACAGTAATGCTATAATACAGAGTCGACTGCATAAAGTGTTACACGCTATTTTCTGGGAAACTACTAGGCACAGCGACAAAAGCGTGCTTTAGATTTTAGATTAGAGAGGAGTTTGCCTTTCTAGGAACCACGTTTGGCACATTGCATTTGAGAAAAACTGGGAGTTTGCGCTCAGCAAACACACCTTGTGTGTTGCAAAAACGAAACGAATAATAACTTGCTTTAAAATATGAACACTGAATTTTATCGTTATTCCTGGTGGCTTTAGAGAAAATAGTATAATTTTCGAAGATACTTAAAGTTACTTCTCTGACGCTATGCAACGAGGTGTACTATAAGACACTATTGCAATATGGCTGTAAAACCACGTTCCTGCATGCACATGTTTCAGAAATCCTTAAAAAGGACCGTTATTCAAACCAGTGAACATTCGAGAGGCATCTTATGTTCTGGGTCACGCGTTAAGGTTCTCCGCTCGAGATATTTCCGTGGCTCAAACTGGTATTTCGAATATATGGCACTGGTTTAAAAGAAATACTGAAAGGCCGAAAATATGTGAATATATCCAAAATACCAGCTGCATAAGAATCTCACGTAAAACAAAGTCCTTGCACTCGTAGGAACGTGGGTTAAGCTGACTTTGTAGTCCATTTCCTGAAAACTGAACTCTCCAACCCAAAAGATTATCCTGCATTTCGATTAATTCTCTCGCAACGAACAACTATTAGTGTAGTCAAAATTCTGCAACGAAGTTGCTCGATATTTCTACCACAATCGTGAACGTGACTTAAGGGAACCGCCCGGTTAAAATTTTTCAGAAAATTGATTTTTCTATATATATATATTTTTGTAGTACAATATCCCGAGAATACATTGGTAAAAGGTTCACACTAAAATTCGGAACGGTATAGATTCTACAGTTACATACAATTCAAACACCGAACACGATATTTCGAAACTGTAACCACAATTTCAAAACATCTAATGGACCGATTCACAAAAACCTTGAGGCATTTGATTCGTAATTGAACTCGCTATCGCAGCATCCTCTAAAATAACTTTTTGAAACACGAGTTTTTTATCTGCACATTTATACGCAAAATTACCCAATTTTTGGACTACTTCATTCAAATGTGCACCAATCATCGTAATTTTTCGAGAGTTTTAACCGGACGGTCCCCTTAATCCCGCAAATAACGTCTCCTTTCGAAAAACTTCCATAGTACAATTTCGATTTATTATGCCCTTAAATCACTTTCCTTCATGATAACGATAATAAGTAAAGAGAAATGGTTTCGACAAAGAATATACGTGTAGCTGTTTTTTACCTTGTTCTTGTTTGTTCTTCTCCATCGCCATGTAAGCGATACGTCGCTCTTGAAGCTCAGGCGAAGGTATCAAGCCCGCGGAACCGGCCGCGTTGTCCTTCTGCGCCTGCCACCAGTAATGGTCGTCCTTGCTAATGATCTGCAGGATGTCGCCGGTTTTAAACGCGATCCCAGCTTGCGCGCAAGGTATCAACTCGTCCTCCAACGGGTCATAGTCAAATTGCGCTCGAACGAAAATCTGTTGGTGCAGAAATATCGAGCTGTAGCCTCTCGCGCACACTTAAGCGCGTGGTCGTGTGGCGGCTAATATCGGTGGTTTTGTATGAGATCGGTGGAAATGGCATAGAATAATTCTCGTTAGTGGTATTTAAAAGTGGTATGCGACAAAGGTGTCTGGGAAGAAGAGGGGGAGAAAAAAGAATTCAGAACGTTAACAGTGCAGAAAATTGGTCCGGTGATGTCGCCACCTGGGCTCGAGGGAGACTTTCGTAATTTCTCACTCGGATCACCGAAACCATTTAGGTTAATAGAAAATCACATTAATGGTAATTACTCGTGGCCCTAAAATATGGGTGGAACGTTCGTTCTACGATAGTATCGATCGCTGTTGATGCTACTTACGTTGGCTAGGCTAGCTGTTGCAAATGAATTCAATCGCTGCGAAAAGAAGCGGGAAATGCCACATATCTAAGCGCTGGCGATAGTTCTTGCACAGAGCAGCGTTAAATATACTCTTATTTAAATGAAGGGGTAAAAGTAGGAAAGATTTTGTAAGAGAACTATGCTCCTTGAATACATTCCGTCTGTTCCTTGCTTTCTCTTTGATAGCGTGACCATTTCGGCAGCAAATAAACGTAATGCGGGAGAGATGCTTCGCACTCGAACTTTGCCTTTCGTTTTTATGTAACCAGCGATCGAAGCGTAGTACGAATTAGCCACACCGTCGATATGTCGTTAAAACACTTTACGAAAGAGGACATGTTTATTTTACAAGTAATTTTAAAAAGATCGTAATGTGTAAATGTATATCAAGGTTTTCGCTTTGTCACTATATTCTGTGAGGAGAAACGGCAAGCGTGCGAAGTTCGAAGCAAGCAATAATGCTACCAGAAGTAGTTTCATGTACAGGGTGTATAAAAAGTGTTGAACACCGCTTTCAGAGGTGAATGCACACTTCTCGATCGGTGGACATTTGTAAAAAAAAAACTTACCGCAGAAGTGTTTATAACACTGAAATTTAATGTTAAAGTTTTTTTTTTACAAAACAGTTCAAAAGAAGCGGCTCTACGCACTCTAATTTTTGTATAAATAAATTTTAACATTTTTTTAAAGCAGAACGCGTTGGTGTAAAAAACTTTAGCATTCATTTTCAATGTTATAAACAATTTTGTGGCATGTCTTTTTTACAAATGTTCACAGATCCAGAGGTGTAGATTCACCGATGAAAGCGGTGTCCATCGCTTTTAAATATACCCTGTACATATCCCAACAAACAAATTAAAATTAAGATCGGTATATAATTATCTCTGCTTTTATTCCCTTCTGTAAAATATGTTCGAATTCTAGAGTGAAATATTTCCACAATAATTTAAAAACCCCACTTCATAGTTTGAATAAATTTTTTGATTAATATTTCAACCCTACCAAATTATCTCGATCAACATTAATCAATTCAAACGACCCAAAGATCGATAGTCCTTAAACGGGACAGGTTGAAAATGAATGCTCGCATATACCTTATATACCTTTGCTCACAGAATATATTGTCAGAGCACATCTTATAATTCATTTTAATTTGCTAGATAAAACCAGCACAGCGAGGCCGCGCTTCTCACCGTAAAATATATCAACACTCGCGGTACAGTGTAAAACACTAAATATTACAATGACTTCGCGTGAGTCGTGACAATCTAAAAGGCAATGATCTCTGCAAAATTTCGCTTCCGTCATCGAAAGACACGATTGAGTCTCCATTCGTAAAGCGTTAGTTTGATCAGCCCGCAATTCGAACGAGCCGGGCGATAAAATGAAAAAAAAGTAAAAGAAAGAGCATCTGAATCGCTGGTTTCCAAAGTCCCCTTTAGTCACCGCGGATTTTTACATGTACGCTCTCGTACACGGGTCAGAGATCGGAGAGTTCGATCGCGCTGCAGAACGAAAGTGACACGATCCCGTTGGGCTCTTAATGAAGATCGGTGCAACGATCGTTCGTCTAGCGATACATTTACGGACACGAGCGGTTCGACAGTTCCTCGTACTTCGTTTTAGTCATTGATGATAAGCTGAAGCACTGGATGCTGCACAGTACACTGACACACACGTACACGCACGCACATACGCAAACACGTACACGCTTTGGAAAGAATGCACGATATGCAGAGTATGCAATCGGGCTCTACGTAAATGTGCGAATAAGAAACGGCGTATGGAAGGAGTAGAGTAAATGATGCACGGTGACTGTAAAAAGTGCCATCGGAGTTGCGCGCGTATCAGTTGCAGTAGTAAACGAGTTGACGATGGTTCTTAATGGAATTAGAGGGGCGTGATATGATGGATAAAAGTTCGTGTTCTGCGAGACCCAGCTCTGCACGAATACTGCTCTCGACATTCTTGTGGTTGTTTCGATCCGACGCAAATCAACTATAAATTGCAACAGATTTATAGTAGCAATGTAACGTTCGCCGTGGATATTGAACGTAGACACTGTTTCTGTTTTTTATTTAGGATTTGGGAGAGGGTTGATAGAGGTGGGAGGATAAAAAGCATCTAAATGGTATAAGCGCTAATTCGATCAATTTACTTAGGTATGGGTTGGTGAGAAAGTCTATTTGGTTTTGCTGATTTAAATTTAATTACTAAATTATGAAAATATATTATTGATGAAACGTTGAAGGTGTTTGGTGTAGTTATAAATAATTGATAAAATAATTTATAAACAAGTGACTAGGAAATTATTTCTCATGTCCGTACATAGAGTAAAATCGTGAATTAACACATTCCCTGATTTAAAGAAAAGTTGTACACACTGATGGAAAATAGATAACATTTCCTTCTATTTCAAAGCTCAGAAGGACTTTCTCACCAGCGGATCACGCACTATACAGCTAATCAGAGGAATGGTAAGAGTCGGAAGCAAAGTGTTGATTAAGCGTTAAGTATAAAGAAGATACAATTAATCGAAGATCGGGAGACTGATATATTCGCGCAGGCCTAGTCTCTATGCTAAATCTAACGTGATAATTTGATAGTTCCGCAGTCATCTACGTCTCCTATGGTCGGAACAAAATCAACTGGCCACTCAAGGCCATCGACAGGCCGTCCCCGCCAGTTCGTGTACCTACTCTATCGCGCCAACTTCGATCGCTTCGTGCAAACTCGCCGACCCACGGCCCCTGGCTCTCGAATAGAGATGCAAGCTGGCGCGGCATAACAATACAAGTCGCAGCTGGCGTTACTCGCAGTTGGGGGGAAAGTGATTTGCAGCAGCTAGTTGACTTTGTCCCGATTATACTGACTACGAAGCTCGCACATAACATGTTTCCTGGTGATTACTGATTAAAGAGTACGCCGCGAGCATCGTAGCCCACCGTTGCATCGGCAGTAAAAGAAGGACTCTGACCCCTTTAGCACTCTAAGCGTCAAAGAGGGATGAAACGAGAGTTGCTTTTCTTAGAGGGCCTTTCTCAGACGCAACACATATCGATACTTATTTTCGTTTGAATGGTATCTAGATGCCCGACAGGATGCCAGGCGAGCAAAGTGAAGGGAAACGCGGGAAACGGGATGACAATCAAGTGGAGGCCTACTTTTTCTGCGATGGTGTGTGGTGTGGTGATCGAATGATCGTGCAGCATGAGTCTGAGTAAATTTCAGACATTTAGTAGCGAGGAAGTAGCTTCTTCGGGATAATTCGATTTTCAAATTCAATATTACACGCAGGGAGTGGTGGTAAGTGAACGTTTCCCAAAGACAAGTACTAGCTCGAGGAATTAGTTCAATACTGCATACTGTGTCTACGTGCAATTATTGTTGAATGCACTGTTAGTAGTTGCAACACAATTCTCCAGCACACGCGTGTCAATGATCATTACGGAGATAGCAGGGAATCAAACACTGCAATCATGGGCGTCTGCAGATTTTTTCCAAAAGGGAGGCAAGTTTGAGAAACAGTGACGGTGAAGAAACTCCATTGAAGGCATTTCGTGGCACCAATTTAATTAAATATTTAAAAATATTCACTTTTTGGTATAAACTTACTCTTCGTGGTCATACAGTTTTTTTCCAACCCAAGAGCAATTATCGAGTTCAAATGTCGCGCCTTTACGACTTCCAAATTACATTTATCGCGAAAAAATCGCTCTTCTTGAGCTAACAAATTTCGTCATATCAAAATTTATATTTCTAGAAAAACACTGTAAATCTAGAGTTTCTAGAATTATCACTCAAAAGTTAAAAAATTGAAAAATCTGAAATCGTTAATTCAAAACTGACGCTGCGGTGCAGTGAGTCCCATGAGACCAATTTGTGATTACAAGAACATGTGACCAGGAAGGTTAATAAAGATTAGTTTTTAAAAATAAGCGATTTTTTCTCAAACCAAGGGGTGCAACTTTCCCCCTCGTCCCACCCCCTGCGGACTCCCATGACTGCAATGTATTATAAGAAAGTTAACTGTTGGCGTGTGGCCAGTAGTACGTAACACTGTTTTAGTCACTGAACACTGGTCTCTGGTGTTAAGCGCCAGTTTACTCAGACTCATAATGCACACGGTACACAATATGCGTGTGTTGAAACGTAATGTATATGGGTAGATGTATGATAAACGCATAGCCTTCTAACTACAGCAGTCCAATCACACCAGATCAAGTGGCGGTACTTACTAACACTGGCAGAGGCTTAATCCTGAACAACTAGAGCGTTGAAGAAACAGAAAAAAGGAAGATCGATTAATTAACATGTTCATCAACTTGATCTCAGGCGAATGTTCGAATTCTATGTTCTTTTCTCTTTTCTCGTTTTTTTTTCCTCTCTCGTCCTTTCCCTTTCCTTTCTTTGACACGATATCAACGATAAAGAACACCTACGTTGGGTTGTCCCGCGCGTGGGAGTGCGCGCGCGCGCGCGCGCGTCAACGCTTCCGAGATTCACGGGCGCGCATTGTCGTGACACATGCAGCTTCCTTTCTAGCTCCCCTCTCGGGCTCGCCTCGCCGTAATGGATTGTGCCCCCAACGAAGCCGATTCGTGCGAAAGTAATCGAGCCCGTGGCTTCGCGACAGCTAAAGAACATCGCCGAGCTGCGAGATGGAGAACCAAAGATACCACGCGCCCCGTCGCTTCGCAGGAAACACCGATTGCGTGCGCGTCGAGTGTCCAGAATGGGTTTTTCGGGATGCAAGAGCGTCTGGATTCGTCACAAAACAACGGTGCAAAAACTTGGACACGCAAACGTAGATGCAAAAGCTCGGCGCGCGGCTTCGCCAACTGTTTCAATTGGTCGGATTGGGATGCGGGGGGGGCGGATGTGAGATCGGGGCATTCAGAATCGATTTTCCAAGAACGATCGAGCGATATCCTTCTTCACAAGCCTCGAGCAACGTCACAGTTTACTCACGTTCGGAGCGCACGACATCGGGCGGCAAGCTACGCCCATTTTCGGCGGATCCCCCGCGAGAGAACTTTATCGTTACAATGCGGCCTGTCACATGATCATCTCGCATACCCATGGTTCGGGACTGTACAAAGGTGTCTAACAAAACAATCGCTACCATCCACATATAGATAATACTTCTATAGAAGAGAAAAGGAGACATTAAACGGCTGGTGTGTGTATGTAAGTGATGGTGAAGCATTAATAGACAGACAAACATGGAGGATCCAAATGTCTAAAGACCAGTTTCATAGTGAAATTCCACCTTCGTCTACGTACCGGTCGTATCGATGCTTATAATCAATGGGGGACGTTTACGTCGTGGAAGGATCGATACATATGGAACTGGTCCACGTGGAGCTATTCAGGCGGGGGGCTAGCGTCAGGAGTTCAAGCCGCACTGTTCCAGAAAACTCGCTGCGAGTTGCTTCGCCCGGGCGTATTTTAAACAACGCCTTGAAGGACAGTGCATGGTAATGATGAATCGCTTCCCGCGTGCATCGGAAGCTATGTTCTACTTTAAAGAGAGCTAGAGAGAGAGAGAGAGAGAGAGGCAGAGAAGTGGACGGGAGAAAGAGAGACGGATAGGTGGTGGCGGGCAAGTAGCGGACAGTCGGGACCAAGGAAGACACGAAAATTTCTACACAGTGACATAGCAGGTACTGCACTATCGACAACTCGTCTGGTGGACTGACTGCTGCTGACGCTGCTGAGTTCTCTGCTCGATTTCCATTCGGGATTGCACTCTACCCTCGAGTGTCGGACCAGAAGGTTCCCTGTTACGGTGACAATATTCTGGCCCTGCATCTCGCAAGTGCGCAGGCAAGAAAGGACGCGCGGCGTCCAAGCAAATATCGAACCGCGTCCAGAAATCGCGATGCACGGGTGCCGTGCATCTCGATCCGCCGAGGGATTCTATCGGTGACGTTGGGAACGGCAAGTCGTGAAAGTGCTGCGTGTACAAGTTTGCTGAAGACAGTGTTGTTTGCTGCCAGCTTGACCGTTTATAAGAAATAAGTTACAGCGATATCAAAAGCGAATTTATGACGTTTGCAGCACTCTCTAGTCCCGAAGCCAGGTTAATCGTAGACTTTCGTCACCGATCACGGTCCCGTCTAAGTTTCCGCGATGCGTCCCCTCGAGTCGTCCCCACACAAGGGTCGAAGCTGCGCATACTCGGCGACTAGTAGGTAGTGATGCTGACACGATGATCGGGGACAACGGGCCAAAACAACACAGACACGTAAAAGTTACCTAATTGGTTCACGCATGTTACAATAACGTGTGTGGGAATTGGTACTTTGTAAAGGATCACCGTGTGCTGGGGACAACGAACGATTCTCAACAAGTTTACGGCATGGAACTGGAAATGTTGCGCCACTGGGGCATTAGGGTGGCCGTTATTTATACGTATCGAATTTTGGTTTTTGTATTCCTCTGCTCTCACCACTTAGAACGGTGCCATTTGATAAAAAAATAATGCCTGAACGAGTTTATTGCAATCGGGCAACAGGAAAGGGTGCCGACCAGACCTTCAAGTTTAGAATTCATCAATAGTTTGGATTTAAAGAATTTCTGAAGATTGGTAAGCCCTATCGAAATTTTGTTCAAATAATATTAAAAGAGAATTCAATTTTCTATCATTACTGTATATATAATTCTTGCGCGCTCCTAACCATTTTTTAAATAATAGCGTCTGAATTGGTAGGAAGCACGAAAAAATTATATACACAGTAATTGTAGAAAATTGAATACTCTTTTAGTATTATTTGAACAAAATTTCAATAGGGCTTATCATTTTTGAGAAATCCTTCAAATTCAAACCATGAATTCAAAATTTTAAAGCCAGGTCGGTACTCTTTCCCGTTGCCCGATTGCAATAATCTTTTTCAGGGACTACTTTTTCATAAAATGGAACCATATTAGGGGATGAGAGCAAAAGAAATCGCAGGTTGAAAATAAGAGCCACCCTATCAGGGCATCGAGTCGATTGTTCCATCGGAAATTAAAGAAGAAAGGAAGAATAGTAACCAATCGGGTGGCGATCGGAGCCAACAGAGGCGAGCAAAGAGCAATAAAGAGTAACGTCGCTTAGTAATTTGTCCGGAACCAGATGCTGGATCGCGTTTTAGAAAACGGCTGCCGTAAACTAAGGAGTACGTGGACGTTGATCGGTGCAGAGGAGCAACGTGAGTAGATCGTATGTCGGGTACATGTACGTGCGTAAACGAGAAATCGGAGGCCATAGAACGGTTGTCCGCTATCTCTATGACAAACAGAGAGAGAAGAAAAATCACGTTGGAGGTGACGTGCGACGAATCATGGTGTTCCAGCTGTTCGTGCTTTATTATATCTTCGTACAATGGCACCGCCACAATAACACCGCTGCTCGTTTTTGTTATCCGCCGGCGACGCTTCTGCTTTCGCGTGCAACACTATAACGGTAACAGAGACAGATCGTTTCCCAGATACAGCGTGGTACAATTTGTTCCTTATCTTTACACGAGGCGTCCGCTGGCCGAAACTCCGGGGGACACTACGGCCCTCCACGACAGCCAAGGATGTCCACCGATGATGTATCACTGGGGGGAGTTGGGGGAGAGGGAGGGCGAGAACTTAAGCGTATATCACAAGCGAGTGTGCACGGATCGTCTTACGGTTCGTAAAAATCTAGGTCGCCGTTGTGATCGTTTGAAAGGCTTGGCTTGGCAAAGTGTGAACGGTGTATGCGTTTCGCCACACAAAACAGGGATGATCAATAACTCCAGGAGCGGAATCGATCGACGTGCCTTTCGTCTCTCACTCGTCGTACTTGTGATAGTACTTATCGCGTTCACTCACGCTTTTGAATGGTTGGTAAACAATTTTATCGATCTTCCATTCCATTTTGCAGTTGGATCGAAATTTTACCAAATTTTACTAAGTCTCCAATTTGATATGTAATATAATTTGAGGTGAGAATATAGTCTCGGTTTATTAGTTGATTTATGCCTGTTTTGTGCTCCTCCGTTTACTATTGTCGAAGCAGCGTAGTAGAATTATCATGGGTCAGGTGAGATTAATCGTACATACCAGAATCCATTACATTAGCACTTCTACTTACACATATAATAATCGATAAACCTTTGAACTTCGTGTAACATTCGTATATACTTCTCTTCAACACATTTTACAACGCCTTATAAAATCTAATAAATCGATTAAGCTGTCTGTACACATGTAAACACTGGGAAACACGTGCTGAGAGAAAGAGAGTGGAGATAGTCTCGTGGTGTCACGGTCTCACTTTGCCGCGGCTGACGTACTTACGTACTGCGTAATGAAACGGGGCGTAAAATCGCTTAAATCAAAAGTTCCAACGGCGTAAAGCTATGTACAAGTATAAACTATGTACAAACCGAGACGTAAACCTCACATTTATACGAAACGAAACTGGGATTTCAAGCTGAGTCGTCTGATGGGGTGCAAGTTCGGTAAGTCGAAAATTCTGATTCTTTTTAGATGAATTTATTCATTTCCTGAAACTGAAATTTTTCACTTCTGTACTGTTAATTTGATAGTAATTAAATATATGTATTAAGTTGTCCACGCTTTATCTTCCAATTTATAACGAATTAAATAAAATAGTTGATCCACTTATGACAATAAACATGACTATAATACACACCACCTAAAACTTGAATTATCAAATTTTATAAATAATATATCTCAGTGTACTTCTATTATAAAACTATTGCTCGAACAATTTTTCTCATATTCCTTATAGTTGTAAAAAATATCGCGGTAGCTATTACCTTCAAGAACTGAAGACTGGCCAAAGCCAAGAATTAACTTACATCCTCATACTTTTTAAAACACTCTCCTAAATCAGCGGAGCTTTGGAAAAGTATCAGAATTCACAAGTTACGGAAATTCTAGTGTTACATCCATTTCTCCGTTTGGCGAATTGATATTGAAAATGAAACGGGACGAGTACCGATTCTTGTTACACTCGAACGAGATTTAACGTCACAGTTGTCGAATATTACTCGACTGATTTCGGTTACGTATCGTGAACGATTGACGTCTGTGTTTCAGGTACGGGGGAAGTAGAACGTTTACATTACAATCATTTGTTACAGCGATGGTCGTTGTTGCGTCCACGCGAGAATCGACTGGTGGAACTCCCTGAGAACGTATTATAATAACGTGTAGGCTTGCGAAACTTAATCAGTGCAGACAGAGAACGTAAGATTTCATCGTACCTTGCTACCCTCAGCTGCATGTTCAGAAATTTTTGCAGATTCAGTGACATTCGTTGCTTACTTTGGAAGAGAATCCGCTCGTGTTGAGGATGCGTGATCACGTTGCATGATTTTTTATTAAATGGGGACACTCCTACGATGCTTGATCACCCTTTAGTCAGAGCAAATTAAATCGTGCTATTGGAAGGCTCGCGACAGCATCCAAATCAGTTGCATTGTACGATGCTTCTGATCCTAGATGCAATTGCACTTCGCCATTTGTTTGGGGCTCGTCGAAACTCTTTTATCCGTGACCAATGAAACCGATGTGACGCAAAATGTTCGTTTAAAATTCTTTCTTGATAAAGGATGTATGTCTCAATCAAAAGTGGCTATTGAAATTAAATCTTCTATTATTTATACAGAATGATTCATGATTGTACGTCAATACTTTAAGAAATATCTCCGGCAAAGTATGAAGCGAATATAAAGCATTGTTCTCCTATTTATTCATTCAAATATCACGCTTTTTATTTTCGGATTCACCTAATACCAAAATGTCAAGTGCCATTTCTTGTGACTCACTTAGAACTTGGAAAACAGAGCCTGGACGATTCAAGTTCACTTATGATTTAGATTTACTCCGTAAAACATGGACCTGCAATTAAGTGTCACTCGATAATCATCTCCAAGTAAATTACTAATCAGTGGCGTACTGGGTCTAAAAATATTAGTTGCTAGCAGACAAAGGGAGCCGTCCCACAACTATGAGGCTATCATTTAATTTTCAAAAAGTAAATAAAATTTTCAAGAAATACACAAGTGACGAAGAAGTAGAATTAAAATATTTGTGAAATAAATGTATCCTCGAGAAATGATGTTATTAATCTTTTTTCTTATAAAAATAGTAATAGAACGTAAATTTTAATTGTATTCAGTAATAATATTGGAACTTGTATTCTATTTTCAAGCTATTAAAAACTAAAAAATCATCAATATTTTTAATATATTGTCGTATGTTTAAAGGAGCCCACTTGCCATCGAGCCAACTGACACTCTGGCCAGTCCGCCAAAGTTCCTAAAAAAGCAAGAAAAAATATTCTCCCCCTTGAAATGTCGATTCAGTCACCGACTCGAATATGCGTCGCATCGTGCAGGAGATGAGTATGATTAGAAGGCCCAAAATCGTCTGCGTGTCCCGACCGACCGATCCACCGGTCGGTCACGACCCAGAGGGAGATCGCACGATATGTATGCAGCGACCAAAACCACAATGCAAGAGAACTATATAGTATATGTATATCGGTCAGAGAGGAAAGCTTCAACAATTGCAAAGATATCCTTCATGCAGGTGAGGGTATAATGAGGGGTGTAACAAAAGCTTCTTTACGACAAAAAACAACAAACAACATTCCAACATATGTTGTAACGAAAGGTGCATTCCTTACGCAATTTGATCGCAATATTACTGTCTATCAGTACAAGGTGAACCAACCCGACGTTACGAAATAATAGAAACAAAGTGGGCAAGAGAGATAGAAAATAGAGAAAACAGTCAGAAAGTGAAAGATAAAGAAATACTTAAAGAATAAACGGGGAACAAGAGAGAGATACAAATGTCCCATTTAACTGGATCCTGCCGAGTGCTCGAAAACAAAACCACAGCAAGAATCACAAACGTGTACTCAGCGATTCTGCATTCCCACGAATGAAATAATACGTGGGACGTCTGGCAATGTAAATTTTCAAGATCCCACGAGCGGACCTCGCGATTTCCTTCAACCCTTCACAAATCACCGTTCGTCAAAATCCAAAAATTTGTGACATTGAAAATAACGTTTAACCAGCCATGATTTCGAATCGTCGACTAAGTAGCTAGTAGAAATAGGAGTGCTTAGGGTGGTCGAGTGAAATGAGACACCGTTTCATATATTTAGGTAGAAAGAGAGTGAGAGTGAAAGAGAGATAGACAGAGAGATTGAGAGAGATACAGAAAAGGGGTAAAAGAGAGAGGCATGCGAACGCGCCGTGGACTCGAAAGCGCCGACCAAAGCGTTTTGTTACACCGCTCGACTACTGAACTCTGCCTTCTTTTTGTCTGTCTTCTTTGGATCTCGCAGGTACGGATCACGCGGCCGCACTTAATTATCCTCCAGCAACGGCTGTTTGCCTCGCCTCGTCGTTTCGCCGCGTTTCACGCGACTCACTCGTCCGAATGGGATAAGCTCTCGGAGCGGCTGGGGGAGTCGCGCTGATTCGAAATTCTCAAGCACGCTCACGACTATCCCCGACGCTGCCGCGATCCCCGTGAACCGTCGACTCACCGATTCAGAGGCGGCCAACGAGCTAAACCGTGCGGAGCTGCCCACGTGTACAACTGTATTTCCATTATTTCTGCATGTGTGTATATTTGTGATGGATGCGACCCAATTCGGCCGTGCATTTAAAAGGGAAATTGGTTTGGGAGATTCTTGGAGGCGCGATAAGTCGGAAACGTGACGAGAAGTTGTATCGACTAGCCTGTAGCTTTCGAGGAAGCTGGCTTAGAAATTGGCACACTTTAATGCTCCTTCATACGGGATATTGTGACGTCGCGATGGAATAATCATCGTGATATGACTTTGAAAGTAATTCAACGCATTTTTATACACTTGCTGGGGGTTGGATACTTTGATGAGTCGTGTACTGTTTCGAGGGGAACTCGATTCCTGTGTGTTCAGGAAGGGGTCGTTTTAAACGGTCCATTAGTTAGCAAAGTATTACATCGGTGGCACGTGAAGATGCGTTGAATTATTTTAATAAGCGTAATGTGATGTATGTTCCGCCGAAATGCGAAGGACTGCATGGGGGACCATTGAAGTGTCATTGTTAAGCACGTGACCTAACGAATTTTCAAAGCCAGTCTCGTCGAAAACGAAGCTGACCATTTGAAACAAATTTTGTCTTACAGCTTTGACTTATTCTGAGTGAAGAATTTAATCGACTATCACTCTACAACTTGCTGGTATAAGTATTCTATGTTAAATCACGCGTCACTTGACTTCATAGTATTTTTTTCCTTCGAGACTGCATTTGTTTATAGTATCGGAGGTCTAATCTGTGCAGAATTCAAATTCGTTAGATTTGTAAAGGAAAATAAAATTTTTAGAATTAGTAAAATGTTTCGGCTAGCGTGCCTTTAATACTGAAAATTGGTAAATGTATTTAAATTCCGTTTTACTGATATTTGTGAAATATTTTCATATTTCAAAAGTGTATACTTTAAACGGGAAAAATTCAAGCACTCTGGCAATAACAATTTCGTTCGATTAAAAGTAATTCCCGCTGTGCTGATGATCCATATTATTTATTAAACTGATAAGCAGTCATAATATCCCAATGTTTGATTGGAATACACGCGTTTTCAACTCGCAAAGAAATATTCTAATATTATTTTTAAATAAAACGAACGCGATATTTAATCCCCTCGATATTAATCCAGATAGCTGAAAATTTTGCGAAGATTATATCTCAGAATCACCAATAAATACTGCAGGCTCCAGAAGAATTTCAAAATAACTATGAGGCATTTAGGCGTGCAGTTTAATACAGAATAACTTGTAAGCCAATGTGTAATACGATGCTGGGTATTCTTCGAAATAATTATTTCATTAAATAATTTTCACGTCTCTATGTGTCTTAACATTTTTGGAGCTTGAAATACGAATGAACTATTCATTTCAGGACAAAGAGAGCAAAATTCAACATAAACTTCGTGAAAAATGCAATAAACGATTAAGAAAATAATTTAAATAAATAAGCCATATGAGTAATCGTTAGTAAACAGCTATTAACAATGGTTTCTTCTAAAAGCTGTGTCTAAAGCGTTAACCCAGCACCGACATGTTGTGGCAAGACACTAAAAAAGCGGGAGAAGATTATCTTTAGCGTTAAGTATCTTTTTTTCTCAAGATTATCTTTTCCCATGGCTGCTCGAGATAAAGATGTTAAACGACGAATATACTCCATATAAATATATATTTACCGTATACTTGAAGCGAAAGAAGGGAAGGGATACACTGTGAATTTGTGTGTTAATTTTTGTGCGCTGTAAAGTCTTGCAAGATGTAAGTGATGCGCCGAATTTCCATAGGACTGAATCGTAGGCAGAGACGACTGTCATTCAAGAAATTTACTAACTCAAACCGAGCAGCATTCCTACGCGCGAGGATCGGTATCGACTTCGCGAACCGTTTTATAATTTCGTAACACGATCTCAGCAGATAAACGTTCATCCACACTTTCTAGATCAGCAATCACAAGGTTATCGATTAGAAAACGAGAATACTACCGGAAATTCGCAACTGCAAAATCTTTACTTAGCACCGGGGCGATCGCCACGAATTGCAGACCATTATCGGAAAAAGAATCAGGTTACTCTTCCGCATATTCGTAAAAATGAATCTCACGGGGCAATAGTTCGTGTAACACCAATGTATATATATGCACTCTGAAATAACATCTCTATTAAGCTGAAAAGAGTGAGTAACTTTGGTATTTTCGCGCGCTACAGTTACCGTTTCAAGCGGCGTAGAGAGTAAAACTGAATAGCGTTCCACGTACAAACAAACTTTTTTTTCCCCCCTCGATTATCGATAGTTTATTAAATTTCCCCTTCCGTTCGGCAATTCTCTCTTCGGTACGTGAAACGGTACACCAGTCCGCGAGTTTTGGTTGAAAAATCGGTTTGAATTTCTGCTCGTGTTTGCTCAAGTAATGTAGCATCTCGTGATCAATGTGTAGGCGTAGATGTGCAAACTCTGAATGTACATGCCCGGGAAACACGTGAAAACCATCTTCTATCGGCTTCGCTTAATTGAACATCGGATACGTATCGAGATACAGGTGGATATCACTGAACGGAAGCTTGCGCCTATCCTGCCGGACGCGGCATTTAGTACGGCGGAGGGGAGCGTTAAACTCACGCCGTGCTCGCTTCAGAGTTCGTTAGCAAGATATTGAAAAACTCATTTGTAAGGCAGAAACTGTCCGAATAAATCCTAACTGGCTTAACTTCAAGGCTCTGCATCTTGATCTACATCCTACGTGCTCGGTTTTACTGGATTTGTGGTAGCAAAAAAACGCGTTCGGTGTTAGACATGCATTTTATAGTTAAGGGGGTATTATTGTCTAGAAGGCCAATTTTTTACCTTTTTTTAGTGACGTCGCGTAAAAAAACTACGCAGTTTTTACCGATGAGAATTATTCACACGTATTTACTAACATTTCAGTAGGTTGTAATATAAATTTCAGCCATGTGTAATAATAATTAATAAAAACGTATGGATAATGCTTATCGGGAAAAGTTTGTAGTTTCTTTGCGAGTAGTCTCTAAAGAGGATAGAAGATTTCGTTTCTCTGGACGAGAATACCCACTTAATGTCACTTTCTGAATAAAGAAAATTACGAATTTTGAAATTGGGTTATTTTTATTTGTTATATAAAGGGTCAGTTTGAGTAAAGGTGTTAATAAATAATGGAAAAAAGTGATTTAAGTTTCTATTCGAATCTAAAGGTTTCATGTTTAGTTTTTGGTAAGAAACACCACTAATTTGATGTCTAAATTAAAAAGTCAAGTGTAGGTAATAAAACTTAAAATTCAATTTCGAAGCAGACACCAATTCCTACAGGAAAACACTTTTTAAAATTATTTGTATCGCGTAAAATATTATTTTACCAGTGAGTAAATTTGAATAATTAATAAAAACAGTTATTACCAAGTAGCACTTGAAAATTCGATTACAATTATGAAAAAAACAGAATTTGTACTTATATGATGCAAGAAATCAATACCGTAGGTCTGAAAGCTGATGCTTTCAATTCAAATTGACGTTTAATCTTTCGAACGTCTTAAGAAAGTAAATTGCGGTTGCAGCGTCTTTCGAGACATCGAAATTGAAGCGCAACCTTTTGCATAAAGCGACTACGTCGACCCAGTTTCGCTTCTTTTAGCAATTCAATCTCCAACACATCGAAATTCGATAAAGTTCCATCATCTCTTAATACTTATCCATTCATGAAATTCACATTTATTCGTTTCATTCTACCATGTTTACGGGATACCAAGAGCCTGTGGAGTCACATTGCCAACGAAATATGAGGTGGAGCCATAAGTAATTTCTGATTGATATTTCGTTCGTATTGGTCGCTACCTATGTACACCGTTAAACTACGACGAGATTGCCACTAAAAAGACAAAAGCATAATAAGTCTGCGTGGGCAGAGGATCTTTTTCACGAGAATGCAACATTTCCCAATCATAGCATTTAAATCTTCAAGAATTATATTTATAATATTACTACATCCTGTGTGTCTCGAAGCGAAAGTGTCGCCTATTTTAAGTTACTACCCAACATTTTGGACGGAAGAAGGTTTCTAAAAGGACTTACTTCTTTTCAGTCCCTTAAACAGTCCTTAAACAAAGTTTCACACCCCCTTACACGACTTTTACAGAAAGTCGAACAGAGCCTATGATCTTATAATACGAATGAATAAATATGCAAAAATGTCAGAAATTACCTAGGTCTCGGCCTGACATTTCCCTGAAAGCTAGAAGCTGACCGTTTGTCTACAGATTAGAGCCAGGAGGAAGTATTACAGTTCTTGTAAATCGAGTAAAGATTTCTAAATGTGTCTTCTACAATTCTTTAGCATTCGAGTATATACTAATCTCTCTAAAAGGTGACAGATTTTGTGAGGATAGTATCAAGGCCCACTACCAAGAAGAGGAGAAAGTTATAATATCTCTTGTGACATAACAAATCTTTTCTTCACTAAACACAGCATAATGTGGTAGCAGTTCGTACGCAATTTACTAGTAGAATTCTTTTCTCAATAAAAGGGAACTTCTAGAGTTCTAAATTAAATGACACACGAGAGTTGTATATTAAGTATATATGACGAAGTTCCATTAAATTAATTCCTACAGTCTTCCCTATACGTTAATATTATAGTTAGAATTTAATTCTTGTATAGAAAGTTTTGTTTGCAAGCATTATACACTCTACTTATCAAACTTTCAACATTGTATGTAACATGCAATGCTATATACAAGGCGATAATTTGAGAACTCTTTAGCCTACTGTTTAATTACAATCAGATTACGTTTAGAGCAGCCTTGTAGAAATTTTTGATCAAGTTTCTGAGCACGAAACATTTGCACAATTGCCTGAATTTTAGCGAGCTATAGAATTAGAAAGAGGCTTCAAGCACAAAATATATCGATTGGCAATATACGATTACCATGGTAACAGGTGAAATCAGTTGATAACATTATAGACAGTAATTATTTCAGTAATAGCACCACTGGAATCTAATCCTTAAATTAATCTGCCGCCCTCGCGCAAGCAATCGGATGGAAACTTGTGAATTCCAAACGTAAAGTTCGAGTTCGATCCAGCCGAGAGTTCAGGCGACGACAGCGTGAGATTTTACAATCGGAAGTTCGATGTTAAATTCGGGCCCGGGAGCTGGCGCTAACAGGTTACACTATTGACACTACGAAGACACTATCTAATTGTTTAACCGCGGATGTATTCCGAGGTGAATCAAAGCGCAGACGCCCCTCTGCACAAAGTACAGGGTAAGCCACTGCGTGAATCGCCCCCTTTCACGTTAAGCCATCTGCGGAACTTTGCGCGCAACTATGTATGTATAAATTACGAACTATTAAGAGAGCTTCCAAAGTTCAAATCTAATTCCATTCCGAGCGTACTCGATTACCAAAGTGCAGATTAAGCGCGTGAAGGACACTCGAGTATCGTGAGAAATCTAGCGTACCTGACATCCTACAAGCCATCAAGTGAACGTGCTGCGCATTGCTTTTACATAAAAGTCTGTTCGAATACCTTTAAAGCCTTTATACAATTTTTTTATTAATACACTGTTTAGGACGTAAGTGACGCAAGAGTCTGAGGATGTGGCTCCTCAGAAGTGACTTTATAAGGAAGCATTTCTAGAAGTTTCATTGCATTTGATTATTTACTCTCGAGTTATAGAATATAAATATGTAAATTAGCTGAGTATTAGGAGGCTGATAATTGCTAGCGTCTACTTTATTCTAGGGTAGATTGGATAGATCTTAGGCATTCTTATTGGCCGAGGAAAGGGCCACTTAAATGAGTGTAATATTCCTATAGACAGGGAAGTATCAATATTAATAGAGGTGAGCACCCAGCAGTGATAATTTTTCTTACTAAATGGAAGTCTGAAGAATATTTCGAGGCCACTCTAACTTTTCCTTACATTTAATTATTAAATTACGTTGCATACGCGCGAGAATCTAAAGCCGACTAGGTATACATACGCTGCTCACGTGGCAGCTGATTTATAGATCACAGTGTTTTCTATGTCAGAATTAATATGTGACTAGCATTGTCGGTGAATTATATATTTACCATTTTGTATAGCTATTAAATAGTAAAATCAAACCTGAATATTCATCGAATCGCGACAAATGGTATTATTTATGAGATTCAATGGGAACGATCGTATTTATATAAAAGAAGAAGCAATGAGGAATGAACATTAAACTTTATAATTCAAAATCGATTAATATATCATGTATATAGAGTTGCTTGCATCGAATAGTATTATGAGAAAGCACGAAAAACTAAATTGAGTAGGGTACATAGAATAAATATATTTTTTACTTTCGCAAATTTAAACGTGTGCATGCAGCAGGTATTCAAAATTGATTTTCTAAATCACGAATTCTAACAAGGAAAATTTTCGTCATCGGTTTTAATACGTTAGGTATATTTATGTGACGCAAAATATTAAAAATAATAAAGGTAAATTGGCACTAGGTCACTTTTCAGCATGCAATCTTAAATAAATTATAATTTGAAACATAATTAGCCGTGCCTGAAGAAGAAACTTATGACGAGGAAATGATATTACATATATTTCCCACAATCCAATATTTTAGTACCTATTATATTCACGGAAACGTTGAAGATCTGCGTGTTTATTAAATGTCCTTTAATTATATACCTACTTTCCTGATATAATCAAGTCAAGCATCTCTCTAAAATTTCACACTACACTCGATAATAATTAGCTTACGTCCATAATCCTTCCTTCCCTTTCCTAAAACTCCCTAAATAGATACCACTTAATCGTAAACCTCAACAAAACTGGCAAGAAGATCGTCAAAAAGAAATTAACACCTCTGAGATCGTACTTGGAACTTTCATACTAATATCTGCAAGGAACTTAAAGTTGGATTCCAATGAAACTGAAATGGTCAGACTGATCAAAGTATAACACTGATATAATTACATAACAACACGTTACTGGTGGAAATTCTTTGTAACTGTCCGAAGGCAGATCGATGGTTCCTACCCAGTGAATCAATTTTAATGTCTACTTGAACTGGTACCGATAAAACTACGAAGACCTATCAGCGACTTATCGATATCAACTTAAGATTTACGGGACCTAAGAGCCGATAACGGGTTGAGCCGTCGCCTGGGCGTGCTCTCGGTGGACGAGGAGGCGCTCTTGTTTTTAGAAGGCTTAGACTTACTCTTCTCCTTGCTCGTCGTAGCCGAAGAGGTTTTCACTGGTTTCCCGGGCTTACTTGCAACAGTGCCAGAGCCAGTGCTCGTAGACACTGTCGCCTGTGTGGATTTATTTACTGTAGCGGGAGGCTGGGATAGGGTTTCGGTTTTAGGGCTTACTTGTACCTCACAGGGTGGTGGTGCGCTCCTGTAAGACGGCACGATTTTGAAGGTCACTGATCCCCGTGCTTCGCGCTGCAACAGAAAGCAACATCGTTAGCGGTGCGCAGGGTCTCGATTCACAATATTGCAGAAGGTTTAGTCATTCCAAGGTGTTTTGACGATTCCTTCGTGCAAAAATCACGCGAAAAAATCGGAATTTCAAATTTAGATAGCTGCCATTTTGTTTTAAATTAATATTTCGGAAATTCCCTCCGTTAAGCAGAGGATAAATTAATATACGAACGAATTTTTTTTTATTTTAGATAATCTGGTTCCAAATCAAATTTTTAAAAAGGCTTCTTGGATGTCGGTTGTTACTTTATTATAAACGTAAATATTTTTCTAAGAAAAAATTACCAAATGTTCTGTAAATGTTGCTCTATTAAGTGTAAATAGTTCTGTAAAAATATATGCATCTGCTTTTTAAAAAAAATCACAAACATTCTACAGACTAGCTATAACCCCTTAATCTATCCAAACAGATCAAAGGAAAAGCTGTAATCAAGATAATTAAAGTGATTGTAATTTGGGGGAAGGCTATTTGTACTCACGAGTATCTTTTGCAAGGCATTGACAGATTGATTGGCCACAGGTATCCCGTTTATTTCCCTGATCTCGTCACCGACGTGAAGGGTCGCTTGTCTGTGTATCATGCCACCGTGCATAATTCGTGCAACCACACATTTCCCATCCTCATTCATTTTCAGAGTGATTCCCTGCAAGTAGACAAACAATTTTACGCTTTCATCGCGTTCCCCTCGCTGTATTTAGAATTAAACTATATCATACAATACTGGAAATATGTATTGCATCACTGGAATAAACACGTTCACACTTATAGCTTTCTTATTATTAAAGGAAAATATGATGATATGAACCTATATGAAAATATGAAAATATGGAATATTGCAAAATTTCTTTCAAAAATCTGCAGCTCACCATCTTAGCCAATATAAGTTCAATCTTTTTACAATCATATTGTTCTGAAAATTCTGTCTACTACGATGCAAAACATATTCCCAGTACTGTATATTGAGTTCAGAGGGACAGTCCAAGTCTCACTGGCCATAATTCGAATTGCCTTACCATTGGCTCATCAGTGTTCTTCTGGAACTGGACCAGTCTGACGCGCGTCACATTTTCGAGGTCTAGTTCACCGTTCTGTCCCTCGAGATCGTCGCCTCCATTTAGGTATGGAAGAAGAGGCGGTGGTGTTACTCTGGTGGCTTCCTCGCCATAGACTTCGTGCCCGGCTACGTCATGCGCTTGCAAAAGCGCCTGAAACAAACAAAAGCGGGGTTTCGAATTAAACACTTTATATTACTACTGTTAGACTTTCATATTTTTAAGTTGTCAAAACGGATGACACGGCGCAGAAGTATTTTTAACATGAAGTATACGAAATGTTTATGGCAGTGTTCCCCAACATTTTTCTAATCGCGATCCCATTCTATAATATTGAAATAACCTGCGGTAAAGAAAACGCATTAGAATAGGTATTTCAGAATGTAATTCTAACTTAATAATATTGTTGGGAATCACTGATTTATGGTTTTAAAACACTTTCGAAATCTCCATAATAAATTCAGCATCGAGAGAAATTTTCGAGAACGGTTCTAACTAAAATCCTACTGATCTAAATTGCACCTGAAGTTGGAACATTTCAGGGCAACAGTTAGAAACAAGAGTTCTGAGCCGTTGAAATAGAGGAATAGTTCTGCAAGCATCAAAAAGCTGCACGCTGTGTGATAATACCTGTTACATACTGGAATATCTTTGTAGTAAAAAAACTGTACAACTTTCCACAACACGTGGAGCATTCGTCATATTTTTTACATAGAAGTACTGGAAGTATGTACGTGTGCAGAACATGGCGTGCAGGTGCCCAGCAAATAAGCTCACGAGTTGCAATTTCTGATATTTATTGCCGTACCAGCAATATTCACGAAGGGTGGCTATTGGGAAATAAATCAATCTTGTGTTTGCAACATAGTTGGAATAAATTATAAAATCAATTACGTCGAAGGCTAATAACAAGGGCTATTAAGTAGCGAACGAAGCTCGACTGCAACATGTCGCGGTGATTTATTTGCACGGTGACTTAGGTTTCTAAAAAGATAGAATTCTGAAACAGACGTAGTTGTTACATTGCACGAGTACTACTAAAATTCCCCTTATATGGTTAATATTATTGTGCAATATTGAATATCGAATATTACGCAATAATATTGCAATAAAATTAATTGTGGTTCTATTACGTACAAATCCTTACAATCACAGCTGTTCCGTATAATTATGAAACGGTAATAGTACACCTACCACCTACACAGCGAACCCCATTTCCCTCTTCGCTCTAAAAAAAAAAAAAGAAAAGAGAACAACTCGCAAGTGGTAAGAATAGGAGGCGCAACTGCTCTTTTGAGCGGCGATTTTTCTACCCCGGTCGTCGACACGTTCAGTGGTTTCTAAGCCCCCGTCGAGGACCCTAATGAGAGAAAAGTCACGTCGGTTGACTCGAATGCGGCCGGGCGGAGCGGCGGGTTGCAAGTGGAGACAGCTCGTACTGCAACAACGTACGATATGGCATGCAGTGCGAACTGGTACGTTGCGAAGTGTCGGAATAATTCGTTGGAATGGTGCCAGTGTCTGAAGAGCCGTCGCTGGTGGGGCCGTTTCGAATTCCTGCAGCGGTGGCAGGTCAAGCTGGGAAAATCTTGCTGGTTGTAGGGCACTTCACACGGGCGCGCGGCCGTGTACGCGTTAGGGAAAGAAACCCCCCCTCGACAGACAGCGGCGCGATAGGCGGAACAGAAGGAAATGTGAGCGCAGGCCGAGATACGTACGGCCGCGAGGCTGGCTAACTTGAAATCGAGCCAAAATCGTCACATGGCTCGCATTGATAGCCGCGCCACGTTTCTATTTCCCCTGTACCGCGGACGTCTAATCTATATGTAAATCCCACTTGCGGTGGCGAGCGTGGACGAAGTGAAACGCGGCGGGGGGTGCGCGCGCGGATATCGGGGCAATTTTAACCGTGATTCTCGGGGGGCGACAGGAACTGCGCGCGTGGATTATGAGGAATAAACGGGGGAAGAAAATTGGCGATGCCGATAATGGAAAGTACCTGTAATGGGTGATTTCTCTACCGCCCGAACAGTAGTTTCAGGTGAATGTATATTATTCGCGTGAGAGAACAGGAATTTCGATAAGGTGCTGCTGTTTTCTGATGATCGAGTATTCTCATTGTATTATTGAAGGATGGTATTTAATATATATAATGGGACGTATTGTTGGAATAGCTCTCGAGTGAATTAAATTACGACTAATTTTGTCACTTGTGTGACAATTGGTACCATGTTCTGCAGAATGATACCTACTCTAGATAATCTGATAATTTTAATTGTTAAAAGTAAACTAACTGTATTTCTATTGGGTATATTTTATTTCTTATTGTTGTTTTTTTAATGTTTTTTACAGGGTTATTTAATAGTGATGTAATTAATATTATTTTAAAATGTCTGTAGCTTTTGTTTTTAGTTTCTCTTTCGTTTTTTTCCACATATGCTAGTCTAGAATTTTTTTCAACGAGTGTGATAAAATTTCAATAAAAAAAACTATTGGAATACATTCTGGAGACCTGGAAATTGATCAATGATTGTTTTCATAACGATTGGATTCTTTAGATGAGAATGGAAGTTGTTCAAAAATTGCTCTGTAAATTGCTAGTATGTCAAACTTAATCGAAAAATGAAGTGTGTCAATGAAGGGTTCACCCGACCCTGGCCATGTAAAACATGGCAACTGTTTCTATTTTGAATTCCACCTTCATCAAAATCTTTTCATACACTAATTTCCTAATAAATATTTTTGCAATAAAGTAGGTTAATAAGCTAATCAGTACAAACTTCGAATATTCAACATTTTCACAAGATCAACGCAGCATGATTATATTTTTCCCTTGTACATTTATATATCAAAGAACTTTCGTAAACAATTTATCCCGAATTCTTTAAAGTAATTTTGAGCCCGATAAGAAACATCCACTGAAAGGAAACACGTGCGCTAAAGTGTCGCGCGAGACGAACTAACAGTTTCCAATTGAAAGGCGAAAAATGACGTGCCCCGGTTCGATAGCATTCCCCGGTGGCATTAACGTCGTTTAATTACGGCAACCCCATCGGCTATTCATTAATTAGAGACCGCTAGCTTGTCAGGCAAGTGACATCCATTAACCGTTTTCCGGCTTGCAACCGAACGAAATGAGGAAAACAATGAGTGCCAGTCGGGTTTCGATTTCACTGGATACTCGACTTTCATTTTTCCCTTGACAAATTAGATTTCCTTCCGTGGTGATTGCTAGACATGTTTTACCCTTCAGACTACTCCCGACCTGCCTAATTACTTTCGCCCCCTTAAGCTTGCAATCTTATCCATTTTTACAAGCTCTTATCATTATTTTATTGCACTGTTATACACATATATTTTCTTACGCTGATCCTCGAAGGAAAGGACTTTATAAAAGCAAACTGTAAAAAATGATATGTACTTAGAATTTGCATTGAATATGGTTAGGTTAAAAGAAAATTGAATTACCCCGTTCCTATTAAATTCCTGCACTAAGAAAGTAAGAAGAAGTCAGAAAAGGGTTTCTTAGTTTTCAACAGAGAAGGCAATTACGTTGTAATGTAATCTATCTATCTATCTGTTTACACCAAATTAATTGTGCTTAATTACCTATATTCGAATATCAGAGATCTTTGCTTAACAACTGTTCCTGAGAAGTTACGTTGATGTAACGAAATAGATTCGCTAAGAACATTATTATAAAGGAAAGATTCCTGGTAATATATGCGTGCCATTTCAGAAATAGAATTTCTGCGAATGTTATTAGTCAGGAATCTTTTCGTGATTGATAATTCAAATGGAATTAGAAGTGGAAATTATTTGAATTATGAATAACGTTTAGAGGTATTCCCGCCAGAGTGGGGAGCAACCGCAGTCGTTCGAGGCCGCGTTTGCGCATCAATGAGCCAGTTAGCGAATTTCAGGGTAAAATAATATTATTCGATGCAAATGTTGGCATAATGTAACCACCGCGGTGGTATCGGCTCGCAACCAGAAGCTAACTCGTCGGTTCAACGAACCTACTCATCGTTCGAGAAGATCTCTAAAGTACAATAACCCTTCTCTTCAATACATTAAAAAATAATTAATGTTCGAGTGATTAGAATCAATAATTAAGAAAAATTCACGTAAATGATACAAAGGTAATCAATCTACCTTCTACCAAATTGTCCCATGTATTCTAGCTCGGCGGAGCTTTTAGAAACTATGAGTTTCGATTGTTATTTTTACCGGGAACATTTATCTACGTACTCGTAATTCTTCTTAATCCATTTACGCGCGAGCACAAGAGAAAGATAAAGCGAGGGCGCTTTAATTTATAACCGTGCCGTTTGGAAACGTTTCTAGTGCCTTTCATTAAAAACTACACGCAGAATTAAATACGAAATTTCACGCGATACGTGGTGCTTCGTGCTCTTCCACGACTATCAACCTTCTTTTCGCGATTGTGATAAATCCTAGCCTCGGCACCATAAAAATCATTACACATTGGAAGAAAGTGTTGCACCTTAGCTTTGCTAATGACGTCGCTAAGGAAGAAATATTTCTTCGAGCTGCATCGATTTCGTTTATTTCGCAACGTGATTCGTACACACTGAGAAATGTATTACACGAAAAGCCGACACGCGAGAATGGAGAAAATAGTTGTTTCGAGGTACGCCATGAGAAATGTACACTGTGCGACGATAGATGTCGAGCAATATTGCTTCTCGGGGCCGTAAGGGAAACGCCGAGACGGGAACCGAGTGGCACGGCGACTTCGATATATGCGTAAAAATTGCGCTTGGGTCCCGCGTGACATATGGGTACCATCCGCCTTGCCGAGGGTCATTGATTTTTCCCGATTTATTTGACCAAAGCTGTTTCGCCGAGCTCCACTGCAATTACCACTTTAAAGCTTCTCGCACATTTGGCACGAGTGTCCCATGCACGCGGCGTAACATTCCTACAAAATATTTGCGTGAACGTTAGAGTTTACCTATTAGGGATAGTACAAACATATGTTGATACGTCAGTGCCATTTTGGTGGACTAAGGAACATCACCCAATTATTACACGCCGATTTTAACGAGGTTTACGGAGATTGTAATTCCTGAAAAAATATTGGTCACGTACTTTTTTATCAGCAAACGATCATATCTAGGTGGTGAAGTCAGCCCCAAAAATTTCGGATGAAAAACACATTTGACCCAATATCTCGGAAACGATGCACTATAGAGAAAAATCTTTTTGACGGAAATGATGAATTTTGTAACAAATTCAGCCGCGTAATCAGATTCAGTGAATAAATACTACTTTTTAGTAGATTCTTTAAACAAATTGACGTACTATGAATTTGATTACGTGGCTGAATTTGTTAAAAAAAAATACAGTATGGTCGACGAAAAGATTTTTCAGTATAGTGCATAGTTTCTGAGATACTATTTAAATGTAACAAGGAATGGAAAAAATGATTCTTATATGCAAAATCCTGAGAAATATATAAATCTTTGTAGACAGAAGCATGTGATTTTTGCTTTGAATTTACAATCAGCGACAATTGTGTGTATCTTATCCTGATGTTTCATGTATATTGATAATGAATGACGAAGTATTAATTATTTTATTATTAATTGATACGAATCACGTTACATCATTTAGGACTAATAATTATTATCCGAAACATATAGCATAATCACTACACCAAATTAATTATTCTTGTTTACTCATCATTAACATGTACACGATATCAGTGTATTAAATAAATAATTTTTGTTACTGGAAAATCATTTATTTGTTCATCTCTACAATATTGTGTTCCATACATTTACTTGCTCTCCAAATCTAGCAGCTTTTAAAAAAAAATATTACAAGTTACGTAGATCAAATCTGTTAAAAAACAGTGAACTATATTTTTCTTGAGTAACGTGTAAAAAATTTTTCTGGAATATAACTTCACCTTTGTTACGTATCGTAACATGGAATATCATGTACTAGCTAAACCCACGTAACAAATCCACAGGTTACTTAAATTTATACGACGGAGTATAAAATATTAAATTTCAGTCCTTTCACTGTGTTCGAATTAACGTTTCAGATCTCTTTAATGATCACATAAACGTTTCATTAACGAATTGACGGTTTCTACACATTTTGCGATTGCCAGCAAATTACTAGGTAAATCATTTAGGTTACATATTTTAAGCATGTTATTCGGTTTATTACGCCCGAAAATGATTTTATGGGGTTATATACACTGGATGGCTGGTGGGTGCTGTAGTTGGTGGGTAGTTTAATATGTTTGCTATATAGTTAGATTGTTGGCTTCATCCAATTACACGAAATTGGTTCAAACACTCTTAAACAGGGAACGTGTGATAATATGCGAGTATATACCACGTTTGAATTGGACTTGGGATGAAGAAACAATAAAGGAAGCGTGCACCAACATATTTTAATGTTTTTCTGGAATATCAATGATAAGCTACAAATATAAATAAAGAAACAGGTACTAATAATTTAGCTCCAGTTACATTCGAAGCAGTGAGAAGATTTTATTGAAACTTTCAACTGCTATAAAATCAGAGTACAAGTTAAAAGATTAATCGTGATGGGTCGAATAAAATTAATATTTTTATTCAACGAGCGTTTGAACTTCAGCATCGAATAAATTTTTCAACTTTAACTTTATTCGACGCTGAATAATTTTCTGGCTTTTAAGGATTTAAACCATTTTTTATTTAGTTAATGCCCAACTCTGCCTAAAATACTAATGATTTCATAAGTATAAATATCACAGTATCTCTGCAGTGCAGTTGAAAAAAAAATTGACAATGAGGTGTAATCTAAAACTTCTACTGTACTTTCTACTGGGTCTCTTTAAGCTTCGAGTGTTCACTTATTAGCCCAGTTTTTTGTACTTCCTACGGCCCGTTTAATACTCTTATCAGTGACAGACCGAATAAAGAACGCATTGAAAAGACAGAATGCTAGGTTTAATGAGGACTGTGATCTACCTTCAGCGCTATTTGTCCTCATAGCGCCATTGTTTCAAAGCTTTCAGGATACTGATTTATACGTACGTTGAAGTTTTCAAATTTACTTTAAGCGAATAGGAAAGAGATGATCACAATGGAATACATTAAGCGTAATGAATTGGTTTCTTAAAATATTATTAACGTTTTGGGAAATACTCTGTCTAATAACTTTCTGGACATTATATATATAAGCGTGAAATTTCAAGTTTTTTCTGTATTACTATACTCTACAATAATATTCATAAATTGATTCAATATTGATTATCAATATTCAGTAGAGTTTACCAGATTTTACATCTATAAAATAATTTCCTGCGTTGTTAGTACAAAGTTACGATGAACGAAAAATTGTGTTCCCGTTTTTGTTGAATTTCAGACAAATTAGCTTCCATAATTACAAATGTTATAGGTATATTTAACGAACCTTTAATTTGCTGGTAAATAAATATATTAAATAGAATTATAACACGATGTATGATTACGATATTACATTGGATTTCGAAACAACCACCGCATTGAACATCAAACTTCGTGCGAAGTTTGTGGACTATGAATTTCCGTTAATTATGACAACTGCAGAAATTTTTGCGTTATGAAATAACTATCACATTTCCTCGTAATGAGTTCTGAAGCATAGTTAGGCAACTAAAATAATTGCTCTTCAATTTTCAAAAGTTTTGACTATAGTCAAATACATTTCTGTGTCTCAAATTGTACGTGCTATAATAAATTTAAATTTACAGAATCTTAATATGAAACGCATACACTTTGCTACTATAAGAAATGAGTAATGAAGTTGAATGTTTTATGACGTCACATGGAAATGTTTTTAAGACACCTTGACAATCTTCAAAAGGTCTGACAGCTCGGTAAAAAGGCGACCCAGAGGCTGTTCGAGGAATAGTGTTGCGAAATGGAGGAGAAAATCTAGACGAAGTCTCGCTGCGAGGTAAAATTTCCCCCAAAAGCTCGAGGGTGTACAGTGCAGGGAGGGGTGGTGTCTTTAGGTACGTTGCAGATAGTAGAAAAGCTAGTATACATGTACTATAACTTACGGATGGCAGTGTATGGTGCAGTTACACGGATAAGCTATTTACGAACCGAGAATTCGAGAGGACAATAGCAGGTTGTAGATAAATGCCCGATGTCTAAAAGTTTTCCGACATAAGTCCGTGAATAAAAATAAGGAAAGTGTCTGAAAGCAGGTTATCGAACAAATTTCCACTTTGCTAATTTTTATGATAATTGAAACTCGGTTTTCTTTATCATTTAAAGATTTTACCACGTTTATTTTTGCAACGAACTTTGATTGATCTTTATTTGATTTTCTTGTAAATTAAGTAGCTTTGTTTTATTATTATTATTTATATTGTACTTATACCTAGTTAATTTAGTATATCTAATACATCTATTATTAATATATATCTAATATATCTATTATTAACAGAATTGAAAGTACGCTGGATACCACAAAAGTACTTTTTTTAACTGATTGCAATAGCTTTTCTTAACTTTCACTTATTTTGCAGCAATCGCCTGCCCTAAATAACGATACACCTCAATAACTACTTCAATATTTAGTAATATTTTTTATCTTAAGCTCAAACAATTCGCACCCATTAATTTTATTCTACTCTACCTTCCTTACTTCATCAAATATCAATTTGAAATTCATACGACTATGTACAATCCTATAAATACAGAACTATGTACAAAAAATTGCTTAAATTAAACCAAGCAGAAACTTATTAATATTTTTTACACCATCAGTTCCTCGCGCTGCTCATAAAATAATTGTAGTCCGCAATGAAAGCGCTGAAGTATCGAATCCCAGATAAGAGACGAAGGATTATTCGTCCCTGACGTTGGTATTAATGCCTCAGCAAATTTGCACGAAGTGGTAATATAACGCGATCCCTTTTACATAATAGCATCTTTTGTGCCGACAGCGGTGGTTACATCGGCAAACTTCGTTATGTCGCTTTTCCTTCTTGACGCGAACCGCTGCAACCAATTACATAGCAAGAACTTCCTCTGTCTCCAAAGGATGCAGGACCTTCCTGTCCTGTTCGCCCCGCGCGAAACAACTATCCAGAACCAGAGATTGTCCGGCGACGGGCTTCCCGCGCGGGGCTTCAGAGATCGCGGCATAATTACATTTTCCCGATATTAATTTTTTCCTTTCGCGACTCAAATAGAATATTCAACGTAATTCCACGTGGCGAAGGGAGACCAGCCAGCGCGTAATTGTACTTCTTCGACACGAATTTCTCCTTCCGCTTCGAAAGAAGGATAACGTCTTGCAATAACTGAGAACACGTTCTCTCTTCGACGTTAGGAAATGAACACTGCCAGGAGACGTTGCTATTAAGTAATATATATGCAGATTCGACGCTACTAATTTCTTCTATGGCAACGCGAGGAAGAATTTTCTTATGTAACTTGAAGGGAGAGACGAGGGCAGGGTACCTATACTTTTTTCTAATTCCTCTGCTGTTTTAATGGGAATGGAAATGTCTCTGTAAGAATATATTTCGAAGATTCTTTAAAAGATACTTAGTTTGTAGTACAGGCTGGAGACTTCGATAAAATTCAAGACTAACATTTAGGACTTGGGTGTCTGCTACACACCACTTTAGAATTTCTCCACACAGTGAACCAGCCATCTGGACTTGTAACATTCAATAGCCATTTCTTATAGATTTTTCTGTGCCGAATATAAATCCGCAAACCGTTCTCGCTATCGCCCTCAGTTTTCGAAAAATTCGATTTTGAAAAAAGGCACATTTTCAACTTTGAACATCGTTTGTGTTCAAACAGTAATAGTTATCCTATACTTATATAGTTTTCCTATACTTTTGCTACAAGTAGTTATTTGTACGTACACTAATGGGACATTCCCATGTATTAGAATAAATAAATAATTAAATTAGTGAATTTTAATTTCGAAACAGAAAAGGCTATTCTTCATATTCTTTTTTCAAACACAACCTCTCCAACAACACATCATCGAATCTACCCAGTAATCGCTAATTCAGGAAATCATCTGCACAAATACGAAAAACAGCATAAGGTAAAGTAGCACAGCCACAACCGCCAATAGCTTCAACCGCTCGTCGATCAGCTTTCGCGATTTCGAGCTAGCAAATAAACGAGTCGAAGCGTGCAATCCTGAACGATCTTAACCGCATGCTCTCGACTCCCTATAAATTTCAAATCAATTTTCCGTGGCGCCGATTCCACGAGACATTCAAGCACATCGTCCCGGATGAACCAACTTTGGTCCCCCGCTCGGGTAACTTCCGATGTACGCGATTGTGCAGGTAGACACGGCCGCAAAATTATGCAGATGATAACCAGGAAAGGCGGAAGAAGAGGGGGGAGCGGGTGGGTGTACCGAGCGGACGAAGTTACGAGGGGTTGATCCTCGTCGTTGCACAGCCGCTTCCCCACCGGTAACTATGAGCTTACTTAATGGCGAACAATTACAAACGGAGTCGCAGCGAAAGAATGGATAAAGCAGGAAGGAGCGGAGGGAGAAAGATGGATTGCGGTTGAATGCTCATTGTCTTCTTTTCTCGTGTCTTTAGCACGCGCGAAAACTGGCCGCGCACTTGAAAAGAGCCACGGGAGCATTGACTTTTTCTCCCGACGTAAGAATGCGCCGGCTATTGTCCTTTCCATTCTCTCAACGTTCGCCTAGCATCTTGAAATATTCTAGCGTTACCATTCGGACGAGGTTTTTAGGGTGGAATTTGTCGATAATGCACAGCATTGGGCGAGACACTTTCTAACCGACAATTACAGGGGATGACGAAGAAGTGGCTAAAATTTTTTCAAATAATTGTGATAACGACATAATAAACTAATGGAAAATGAAAATTAGGTATATATATATACTTATAGATGATGAATCTGTAATTAAATAACCAACTAAAACAATTTTTAAACTGGTACAGTGTTCAGGGAGCTACGAAAGTTTAAAACTGAAAATTTAAATAGGAATGTACTCTAATATAACAAAAACAAAATTGAAAATATACTTTCATTTAAAAAATAATGTAAATATATGTATTAAGAATTGAATGACGTGCATATCTTGAAAACTATAGTGGATATAAAAATTGTTCTAAAGGAAATTGAATGATTTTGTATACTGTATAAAACTATGAACCTAATCGAATTGTTTGAAACTTGTGATTGGGAATATTCTACTGTTTAAATTACAAATTTTAAACAATTTGTTTACTCAGTTTTATAGAGCATAAAAAGCCATTAAGTTTTGATTGTAACAATGTTTTTGTATCTATTACAGTTTTTAAGATATACAAGAAAGTAGGAAATCACCTTTAAGGGATGTTTTAACCCTGAAGAACCGAAAACAGACACAAACGAAAAATAGCCTCATACTTCTATTGAGATCCTCTACAAACCTGCACAATTTAAAAAAAAACGGAGTGGTCGGGTAACCGAATATCCCCTGTAAATGAATGAAAAATAAATGCAGTAACATTCCGTTTAATTAAAGTTACCTGATACTGTATGTTTATTATGTAGGAACAGAAAGTAATATGTAGAAAGAATTAATAGGTTAATAGGTTAACGAGGAGTGTGTTTTTATCCAATGTCTATGCATTCAACGTCCAAATAAAAACTTATGCTATTTACCATTAGTGCTATTTACAATTACTATATTCACGAATTTATGTAAAAACGAGTACACCAACATTGCTAGCTAAAACTCGACGAAACATTAAATAATGAACATCAATAACAAAAATAAAACATTTCAAAGAACTTCCATAATATAATATTCGTTATATTTGCCTCTGAAAGCCAGCCTGCCACCTTATCCTGTTACCGTTAAAACGTTGCATCCCCTTCGTGCTCCCTTTTCAATTTTCTAATCGTGGAAGTATTACACGCACGTCGAACTGTGTCGGGCACACTTCCCGCGGCCTAGAATTACAAAATCATAAATAGCTCCTGGCTGCGACTATTGTCAGTGTTCGAGGATCAATCGAGGAACAACGGGGGCCCCATAAATTTCAATTAATTCTGCTAAAACGAACACCGTTGCTTCTGTTGCGCTCTAGTTTCGCGGCTCTTGTACCGCCACGCTTCATCGACACCCTGGCATTCTCGCATAACCGCATATACTTTTGCGTTAACGTTATCCCGGTCGTTCCAGTTCCGGGATGCAACCAAGTGAGACCACAAAACGCGTGGGTTTCGGACTATTTCCGGCTTACATTTCACCTACGCATCTTCCCGCCCAATTAATGCACCGACGTGTCGAAATTGTTTAACAGCCAATGTAGTTCCCCGTGTCGCAATGGCGCGCGTTCCCCCGTCGCGCGAAATTCGGCACCGCGATAAAAAACAGGCTCGATGATTCTCGCGTTACACTTTCTGGGCTGTCTCTAAATTAAATAAATTTACGGACCAAGTTTTGATACTTTCAACCGGCAAAAATTAAAGGGCATTCGCAACGTTGATTTGTTATAAACAAACAGAATCTCTCTGCGGTTGAACATTCGGTGACCACAAAGGAAAGCTCGGAATAATTCTGCTGATCCTCCAAAGTGTACATACACGCGCAACGCTGGGCTTTATACTTCGTTCGTAGTCATTTTACGAACACGCCAAGAGCTCTCAGAGTCGTTATTAACCGTTGAGAGAGATTCATCGAGTACGCAATGCACCCGGTGGATCCGTTGCCCTGAAGCTGTTTTTAAGCATTTCATTTTTACCATTTTCAGAATACAATTCGTATTTGTAGAGCACGCTGCACATGTGTTTTTAGTCGCGAATGGAGCTGCTATTTGCTAGCAGAATATCCACTTGAAATATCGTTTTGAGGATTTCGTGCACGTTGTACTGTCTTCGGTTGAGGTAGAAAATTTGTGGAACACAGCGGAAGTGACTTTTATACAAGCAGTTTGCAGTTTTATAATTGCAGGGTAAGAGGAAAAATAGGGAACGTCACAAAACAGTTTTATCGAGGAAATTAAGTTTTAATACTTTAGTGATTAGTAGGGTGACTGTCGCTGTCAATTGAATAGTAATTGATATTTTTGCATACAGTTCCTTTCAAAGTAAAGAAACAAAGTTGAATGAAATTAATTTTCTTATATAATTTTCTTCTTAAATAACTTCTTCAAAGCAAAGAGTGAAGTTAGCTTCAAAGCTAAGGAAATTTAAAAAAAATTGTTTGTCAGTAAGCTGTCAGTACTTTGTCAGAGTACCATTTCGATCGTTTGATTTGCCTACGTTTAATAATAGGCGCGTCCAATCAGTTTGACGTTAAAATCGATTTTCATATTTATGCTTGCTGTTCGCGTGTACATGACATTTGTACAGGGATCATTCATCTCCCGGTAATTTGCATCACGGCGAGGCTGAAGTACACTGCGATTAAGCGACGAGAAATAAAAATACGCGGTGTAACCATCATCTGCATCTAAATGCGCGCTTAATAAATTTTAATCGCATTATGTTTTAATACTAAGCGTCGAATCGTGTTGCATCCCCGTCGCAATTATTGAAATGAGGATGTATTTTAATCGCATCGAGTTTCAGAAACGATGACTGCAAATCGAACTGAAATGCATTGCGCTGTAAAATAGAATGTGGACAATTAAAATTAGGGGAGGTTTAATTAAATTTTTTCCAAGAATTTCTTAAACAAGACAGCCGTGCAATCACTCTACTGCGTAATTGGAAAGGAGTTTAATTAAAAATTCAATTCATCAATAGGTATAATTCATGTCTAACAAGATAAATACGTTCGGAGCAGAATAGTGCCTTTATAAAACCGTTCTACAAGGCGAAGCATTGTGCTTCGGCGCAATTAAATTATACAGATTAAATACTTTGTTTTTCGCATTTGAATTTTTACGAGCCAAGTTATGGAACATTAGTTGGGTATTTGGTTTAGAATTTCATTAGAAATTTGCTGAAGAGTCATTACTTATGGAGGAGCGCTTTAGTAAAGGAATATTTAATGCGCAGAGGGAAAGCGATTCGCTATGTAAAGCAAGAAGCTTGCTAAGGTCGTTTTGGGTGAGCATCGATGTACGAAATATATCATTACCGTTTCTGGCTCGTACGTACACCAAGCCTAAGTTAATCCAATTACTGAGTTGAAGTCCTGGCTCAATTTTTTAATCTTCTCAATATTCATTTTTAAATATTTGAATGTCCTATTTTTAATTTAAATTACGTACCTGGTGAATATCGAGTATGAGTGATATTTTATACACACGTTGTGTGTGTTAGTTACCAAAGTTATGTAACTTCGGCTTGCATTGGGTAGTTATAAGAATTAAGTACGTTCAGTACGGATTACACGAAGGTTTAATACAAGTTACATACACATGTATATTAGATACAAACTCCAGCTGGATTAAGCCTGCGTTAAAGTTTTACTTTCCAGTTAATTGCCCCGATGCTTTAATTACAGGCACCTGTATACATGTCTATTTCTCAGAGACTTCGGAAGCAATTACTCAATGACTGGCAACGCGTATCGCTTCGCTATCAATTAAGGTTTCTCGTTCGCTTCGCAAGCTTTTTCGCGACCACTTTTCAAGCGACGTCGATTTCTGCATGAATTTCGAACGTTCGAAGGAACCAGCGATAAAAAGCTCGGCAGAGCTGTGACAGCTCCGCTCGGATTGAGGTTGCCGGGTACGGTGGTTCGGAAACTTGGGGCTCTTTGTAGCTTGTTGATCTTTTCTGTCGCAGTCGCGACCCATTACCTATGCCTCCGCGTCGCCGAAGAGGCTCGAGTATTCGGAAATGGCGTCGGTATCCAGAGCAGATCCCTCGATAAGTATGCACTAAACCGCTCGGGTATCTAGCTACACGGCGGTCGCTTATCTTTTAAATTAGATTTTCCCTCTTTTCGAACGAGCGAGCCTCCTGCCAATTGCACGTTCAACCGGCGCACAACGCCGAATCGAGTTACTTACTCAAATCGATCTGGCGACCTTGAACCGATGGAGCTTGCAATTTTCAGCTTCGCTGATTACCGAAGACGGCGGTGTTAAGGTGGCGACAGTGTATTCCACATGGACACATTTAATTAACGGGCAAGCATAGCGCGAGCAACGCCGGTTCGAAACTTTCGCGAAATCATTTGTAGGGAGTCATTGGCGACCACCAAGGCTGCCTTTATTCAGCTTTCTATGGTCTGTATAGAATATCATTGAATCAATCTTCTCTGCGAAACAATACCCTCCAATTTTCTCTTTTCTTTTACTTAATGACATTTGTATCGGTTCGCTATAAATCTTGTTGATAAAGTGATATGGGAAAAGACTTCAGCAGTATTAGTACAGGGAATATTGGTCCAGGAATTTAATTTACAGAGCTTTGTGTTAATTTCTTTGTCATGCAGAACTGAAGAACAATAAAGTTGTATTTATATGAATCGTATTGGATGAGAGTAGAGGAATACTAAATAATTAAGCAAATAAAAAATTATTTAAATCACGGATCAAATGAAAGTTACTTTATTCGTTATTTTAGGTTCGAAAATGCTTGCATGCCGAATAATTTTGTTTACGAAATTATTATTTAAATAAAAATTTTGCTCATCTCTGCTCCAGATGGGTTACAGAAGCTTGTAATAACATTCTACTAGGTAGGTTGATGCGTATCAAATTCCTGTTTCGTTTTTAAACTATTTCATTTATTTTACTTTCATGAGTTTCTGTGACATTTCTCGATTCATGAGCCAGCATTAGCAATTGTTATTGTATTCCCGCCATAAACAAAGGAACTTTTACATTATTACCCATCCAATATTTCCATGCTATTTTTACTAGGAAATATTAGTGCTAGTCTTAAAGCAAAGAATTGAAGCAAAATCTTCTGTCAATTACAAAACCACATTCGCATTTAAAATTCCCACGCAAACTGCGGGGAAAAGAATTCAAATGCAACGTTGGCCGTATATCTTCTGAATTTATGCCCAGGACATCGGGGCTATCGCTTTAAACACGTGTGTTGCGCTGGAATCATTTGCAGCCCATTTGTTAAACGACTGTTTGGAGTGGCAACATCGCAGTGACGGTATCAGGGAAACAGAGGAAACTACACGTTGCGCGAAATTGAAAAAGCATTGGGGAAGGGGGGTGTTATGTTTCAACTGGCTTTTGATTACCTGCTCCACAGATTCGAAGAACAAGCACAACCGTTTTGCATGCTTCACTGTCTTTGCGTGGTTTATAGTGACAATATTAGTTGATCTACGATAATGTAACAACATATTACCTGTTTGTTACAGATTACACACTTGTAAATAACATATCCCCTATTCCACAGAGACAAATTTAACACTCTCGAGTTTTTCAGGAACTTCTGAGAAATATACAGTCCACAAATTGGGAATACACACTTCAACTGTATATTTATTCAGTTGACGAGGATGTGCACCATGTTTACTCCGACAGGAGAGTTACTTGATACACATGTAGCTAATTAAATGGTACTTTTGAATTAAGAAGACAGTAGTAGTATACACATAATCACTGACACAATCACTGACAGGGATAAACGATAGCAAAAATTCCCCCTCGTCTCTAGAATAACTTAAACAAGTATGCAACCAGTAATGGGTGCCATTTTTAAAGGTTGTTACGAAGAAGTAATGCTTCACCTACAAGTGGTTACGTTTCAACAAAACACAACTTTCTAATTCACATTAATCAGACCCTTTTCTAAATTTCGAAGAATAACTAGACACTAATCAAAATACAAATATGAAATATCAAAACCACAGAAGAACCCAAAATCCCTGCAACTCACGTTCGTCGAGCAGCAAATTGAATACCTAACTAACCACCGTCTGCAAATGTATTCCTCAGGAGCAGTTAGGTGGACTTTTCTTCAAACACTGTCACCGAATCAAGAGGCTTTTGATAGGAGCAACTCACATAGCACAGCATCGTTGATCTCGGTGGCCGAAAATGACCAAAACTGAACGCAGGTGGTGCAAGCACTGGCGCAGGCTCTGTATTCTACACGTGGCAACACTACGCGCAATCCTTTGTTCCTGCAAGCTGGTCCGGGCTGATTTGTAAACGAGCGCGCACGTTGATCATGAGTGAAAAAAAGAAGCAGAGCGTTCGCGCCCGTAACACCGCGCGTGAAGACGGTTGGCCGAACACTGACTCTGCGCGCTCTGCTGTCGACGCTTTGGAGTTCGACTTCCCGCCAATCCCCCTGTTACTCGACGCTACTTCCACCTTTTTGCCAGGCCCAATGCAACCCCCGCAGGCTGCATGGGAAAGAGGGTCAAGCTTCGCAGAATGGAATTATGCTGATCGCGATTAGCAAGTTGCATTGAAAACTTCGTCGTAAAGGTTGCTGCAAGGCAGCTGACGCGAAGAGATTTTCCTCAGAAATGAAAGAAAACAAACCACTCGTTTAATCGATACGTTTGAGAAATTTAAGTAATCGATGGACATCCAATTTGCTCTGCTCTGAATGGTTCGATATAATCGTTATATCTGTTTTGAGTGATTATGAATATTTTGGTTATGGAAGTGGTAAGAGTGTGGTTGGATTTTGAAAGCGTTGGTAAGTGTTCTGTACGTGGTTTGTTGTGTAACAAGAGGGGAGTGGATATTAGTTTCGACAAACATTTGGAACTCGCCAAATACACATATTGTCATAGATTGAAGGAGGCAGAAAATAAGTTTTGAAGACCTATTCTTTGAATTCGATAAATTCTTTTTTGGTTTTAAATCTTATTCGAATTTTTTGTCACATGATTTAAGTAATTTCAATTTTGTTGTTGGGTTTCTTAGGTGGTTCATAGCGTCTTGAATCTCTTCACTGAATTATTAAAAAAGGTAATAAATTTATGTGTTTTAGAAGGCCTGGCAGTTTATCGATTTGTCCGTGTTTCTCGAAATCCAGGGTACGCAGCACGAGCCCAGTTAGCAATTACGTGTTCAGAGAGCTATCGCACACCACCATCTGATTTTAGGTAATATAGTGTACATATAATTTGGTCTGTGTTGTGCTTCGCGTGCTTTTTTCGTTCGGTATTAAGATAAATGTCCTCATTAGCGACCGCATACCCTCTAACGACTAGTTGTTTTTATGTTAACCGATTAAAAAATGGTTACGATTATTTCCCCTGTTAAATTATTTATGAGTGACTTTTTAAGGCTATGAATATAAAAGATTATTCATATAACGAAACCAAACGAATTTCAATACACCGTATAAGACATCTCTCCAGCTACAAAGTGACTAAATGAAATTAATTAAATAGATGTGATTAAGATATTAATTAACGGGTAGATAGGCTAATCGGTGGTAAGCACAGGTCGTTACAGGGGTCAAAAGGATATTCATTTTGATATAATTTTCTTATGAAGATCTAACATCCTTGAAAGACAATTTAATTTAAAAGCTAAAAAGACCAATCTTATGTAATTGCTTTTACTTAACAATGAAAAATACGTTCGTTCTCACATAAGTATATTTTTAGGTAATTAGGGTATTTACCAATTTCATGCGGATGAAAAAAGCTGCGGTTATATTAATTGTACAGCTGTGTATGTATCTTTTTAAACAGAAATAAAACCTGCCTTAAGCTCTCAGGTTTTAATTAAACACCTCTCCACTCTGTTAGAGTTTATCTAACCGAAGACCACGAACACACTACTCAATTCCATTCGACGATTACAGCAGTTTATGGATTTAGTCGTTAATCTCACAGTACAATACGTGGTAAAGGAAAGAGCTTTGAGTACTTGATATCATACTGTGCAAATTTATGGAAGAACTTATTGTAACTGTAAGTGGTTTCACATGTCACGTGCAATTCATTAGTTGAAATTTAGAACTTTTTGAAAATCTCTGCGTCGGTATTTCGTTCATTTAAATTTAAATACACGAATCATCCTGAATGTAAATCCACTCTTTCCCACAATCCAATTTACGACAAATTACACAGTACTTTGTTGCAATAAAAATTTAATTCAGACACGATAACAACTTCACTCGACGTATCTCAAAGCGGACAAGAAAATAAAACGAGTAATTAAAGAACAAATCTAATTTAAAACTAAATACAGGGACATCGAGTTTCTGAATATTCTCGTTCCTGGAAATTTAAATGGGAATATTGCAATTTTGCAAGTGAAATAAAGTTCAAAAATATCTTCTGCTGTCAAGGAATAAGTTCGATATCAACAAATATTAGATTTTGCTAAAATTATCAACTCTGCTCATTAAAATTCCTTTCATGTACAGTAAAAAAACATTTCATGTATCTACTGATAACTAAATAGTAATTTATGAACGAAATAACTGATAATGCTCAAAGTGTTGTCACAAAAAAATATTTAACTATCTAATACTCTACAATCACCACGAGTTTCACAGTACTACCTAATCACATGAATTAATTACGTGCATTGCAGGTATTTGTTCCGTGGAATAAAGCGAAGCTGGCCTGCACATGGATCGTTGAACCAACATTTTAAAGGACAACGAAGTTCACTTCCATTGTGTATTTCGAGTGGCGAAACCAAGGGATTTTTGTCGTGACTTTTGGCGAAGTTTTAATATTTCGTTCAGAGGTCATTGAGTTTATTCAACCCTTCGAAGCCCCGGAATCCCAGATGACTAGCGGCGGCATTATAAGCCACCGGCAGTCGCCACTCAACAAACGCATTCAATTCTCTGACACGTGACCCGTACGATCTTTTGAGAAATGAACAGCCGCTATTGTGCTCCGAATGAAACGTGTTTAAGAGCTCTCATCCAGTCCAGCCACGGCGCGATTGCACGAATTATTCGTACACAAAGGTTTCTTTGGTTTCGAGGACAGGAAAGTGTATCGACTACCTTCCCACGATATTCGATAACGTAAACCGTGCATTTGGGAATTATGTAAAATAAATGGAGCGATGTTATTCCAAGGATCAAGGATTTTTAATAAGATGAGTAATTTATGAGTGATATGTCACTTTGTAGAAATACAATGGGAGATAAAAGTGAAAGAGAGCTGGATGTAATTTGTACGCTTTTTCTCTGTGATAATATTATCAGCTAGTTTTTCCTTTTGGAGTTGACAGTTTTATGATTTCGAATATTTTAAAGTCTCGTTTTATATAGACAATTAAAAAGGATTAGAGTAATACTAGCACATTTACCTTTTCGTGTAGAATAGGTAATTAAATCTAAAACTTTTCTTCGGCTACGAAGCCGCGCAATTTTATGCAAAAAACAGACTTTATGGACAAATTCTGAGAAATATGCTGCACAATTTTATAAAGAACAATACATCACAAGAATAATATTTGATGAAAGTGGTGCAAGACAATATTATTACTTCTCGCATTACAGTGCTTTATAAAAATCAGACACATAGAATTACTTATTTTTCTTATTTCACTTTACCCTTCACTCAAGATCATCCGCAGGAAAAAATTATGGGGCGCACGAGGAATTGAGCATTAGAAGCCTGGACATGGTGAATAATTAAGGGGCGATGCGGTGAATAATTTCGGGACAGTTGGCGTCAGTTGTTCACTACTTAAGATCCACGGAGATGGGTTTCCTTCGTCGCGACAAACGGTCCCACGAAATTTACAAGGGTGCACCCTCTTTAAGCGTTTTAGCAGCCGACTAACTAAGTGAGGAGTAACGAATTTCCATCGCGTTGACGAAGCACTTTTCAAGTCCAATACTCCACTTTTGCCTTGCTCTGCAGCATAAGAATGCCATCCCTGGGCGACCGGGAATATTTCGTGGAATCAAGACGAAGCTGCGAAGAGACAGACGTGCCGCGATATTCCCCGCAGCCATTCTTGTGACCGTCGAAACTTTCCGTCCCCCGATGACGCAACTTCCCGCTCCCTGGATTTCGTCTAATACCGAGGGACATCGGGAAATCACGCGGCACAGTCGGAAAGTTACATCCGTCATGAAATATCAGACTAGACTAGCAGTTCTCCCATACGTTCCCGTTTCGTCCAACATACTGCCGTTGCAGGAAGCTGAAGCGCTCGATCGGCGTGTAATCTATTCGTACATTCGATGCGTAAACTGCCCCCGCAAAAAACTTGTTTGCCAAATTGTTTTCACTCGGAATACGATTTACTAAATGAATTAAAATATCGTGATTGGAATTCTTTAAACTTCAACACGTCCATTCGAAGTGTGTTTGAGGTTAATTGTGTTTTGTGTATTACGCCAAAATTGTGAGGCAAGTTGTCCCGTACTTCGTGCAGGAAAATAGATTTTTTCTATATAGTGTATAATTTTATAATATTTTAGACTAAAGGAACTTATGCGACTTAAGGTGGATTAAAATGAATTTAAATTTGCAAATATCTTCAGCAGCTCGTCTACTTTAGCTTCATTCGAAAGTAGGTAGGGTAGGGCGGGGCTTAAAGGCCCACGGGTATAAAGGTCCACCATAAGTAATCGTAAAACTAGTGACGTATTGTTCTTTCTAACTATACGAGGGGTGAGAAGGGGGCGCGGGTTGCGTACTGAGGCATCGCTGGCAATCGAGCGACGCCGCTAGCAGGAGATACACGACCGCGTCTTAAAATTTGTACGTAAGTCAATTTTTTCATTATTATTCTTTTTAGTTTCGAGCAGTGTTATTTCGGTTACCATGCCTAAACATAGTTTATTAGTATACGTGATTTATTTGTTTTTCACGATTTATTATTAGTTTTTAGCTAGTTTGAACGGTAATTTTTTTATAACCTCTTAAAACACTTACACGTGGTTGGGGTAAAAAGGTCCAATGTGGACCGCTACCTAAAGCCGGACCACGAAAGTCAACTATTAATAGAAAACGCCGTAAAATTGCTATTTTAACAGATACACCCGAAAAAGAAAATCTACGTAAAGAACAAGAAATCGCGAACAAGAAAAAGGCTAAAAGTGTAAACAAGAAAAGCAAAGCAAATAAAAAACTTGAGCAAGTAAAAAAAGCTATTTTACAAGAGGTTAACAGTGATTCCAGCTCTGATGATGAATACTTCTGTTTGATTTGTTGCGAGAAGTACAGTGACAGTGTTCCAGGTGAAGGTTGGATTCAATGCACTCTTTACAAACAATGGGCCCATGAAAAATGTATTTCAAACAGAGATTGCATTTACTTTGTTTGTAATAATTGTGATTCAGGAAACGATGAGTCTGATTAAGATAAAATAGAGATACCAAAAAATATTACTTAAGTTACTACGTTGTAGTTATAATTAAAGAAGAATTTTATTTTTGTGTTACGTTTATAAAAATATCTTTTGCTTTTTGAATTATGAAAAAGATTTTTTTGTTAATAATTACAGTACTTTTGACGTTTTGTTTTTGGAATAAAAATAAACTTTTGAATTTCATTTAATCAAATATTGTTATTATTTCATAAAACCTTTTTAAAATTAAAATTAAATACTGAACCTTTTTGCCTCCTGGCTGTCCCTTTTTACCCCTGCTATGGGGCAAAAAGAGACAGACGACAAGGTCTAGAAAAATTGTAAATTGACATATTTCTATTATGATAATTCAACCAAAAATTGAGTTAAAATTGAGTCAGATAACTGTTTGTTTGATTAGTGTTGTATATTTTGATATAGTAGGCTCGGTTTTCACAGTATACTTCGAAATAGTCAAATTGGACCTTTAAGCCCCGCCCTACCCTACTGAATATTTTACTTTGAACAACCAATCAGCTTGATGTAAATGTACTTATAACCAGAGACTTGTAAAGTTTAACTTTAAATGGAAATACTTCCAGAGCATATAATCTACACGTCATGTACCCTTTATGTCAGCGGTTTAAATTCAAGTTGTCTAATTAGTATTTAAACGATGATTTTAATAATGACATTACCTGTCGATATTTATCGATAACGCGACCGCTATGCACACATCCAACTAATCACGAAGCCCGATCGGCGTATCTCAAGTTTCACGATGTTCGATAACTGAACACTTCCTTAGAATACACCGTGCATAATACCGTGGACATCTACCTAGCTGGCATAAATTCATCACAAGTTAAACGTGCCTCCAAAAACGACATCATCAACGTATTTCGTGAAACGCTTTTTCGGTAGGTAAGCTTAAGACACATTGTGCTATTGTCAAATTCAATTGGCAGAAAGTCAATCAAGAAAAGAGAGATATAGTAGTAAAGAGTCTCCATTGTATTCGTTAATAAGTCACCTGATAACGAAGCAAGAAGGGTGGTAAGGGGACGATGAATTTCCAACCAGATTATTAACAAGTTGCACGAAAGAGTGTCAAGGCAGGTAATCCTATAATAGCCTTTACAAAGTCAGCCCCAGCGGTAAAGCACGACTCGGTACGGATTCGACATTCTCGCTGGTCTATTTACGGAAACGCTATGAGTGGTAAAAAGGAAAGAATTACACGGCATGCATATTTCCTAACGGGATTGCTTGGAGATAAAGCTCGCACGAGGTTTCGAGAAATTGCACTGGGGTGGCCGAGCTCGCAACGCAGCCGGATCGATTTCCTGGTTTATAATTACAGTGATATTTTCCTGGTTGATTGTGCTTTTGGAAATGAGTGACCGGGAGAGTTCTTCGAGGGCTTGGATTTATCATCGCGAAGCTTGTACTGCACGCGACATTTCCTTATGCTAATAATCAGACGCGGATTAAGATTTTTGGTGCTCGGGGCTATGAAACCTTTGCGGGCCCCGTGGTTGAAAAGCGTGGGGCGGGGAGGGTTTTATTCAATAAAATGTATAAAACTTCACAAATTGAAATTTATTGTCATTAAAATTAAATAACATTCAATCATAACGAAAAATAATATTAATAGACAAGCATCGGAAAGATAGTGTAAAATGAACTTTTAGACGAAGTGTATTATTCTTGATCTTAATTTTGCAAAATCGTGTATCAAGAACTGGGAATTTGGAGCCCAGAGCTGCATCCCCCCTACTCCTCCTTTAATCCGGACCTGCTAATAATTATTAGCCGCTTCTTTAAACGAAAGCGATGTCGTGTTTCCAGAACGGTACATATAACGATGTATTCTTTAATACACAGAAATCGTCCGAGGTTTCTCATCTGGACAAATGATTCTTGTGCTTGCTATTCGCGGTGTTCCGCAAATTGGTTACAATCGTTTCGTGGAAACTGAGGGATTGATGTGGAACGGAGTCATTAGTCCCGAGCGAACACGTCAAAGCACACTTAAGGAACCCCAAGGATCTTTCAATTGCTCATCGAAAATGGAATCTTGCATAAAAAAAGTTCCTTTAACCCTTCGTGGACACATGAGGTGTATTTGCCAATATTTCTGTAAATTTTTACACCTCAATAATAAAATTTCATTGCTTTTAGTCAGTTATTTGTTCAAATACAAATTTCAACATATCACAATTTACATTTCTAGAAAAACACTATTAGAGCATGATTGTATGAGTATTACGAGTATAGAATTATTATTACTCAGAAGTTAAATGATTCACTTATTTATTTATTAAAATATTGGCAAACAAAATTTATTAATAATAATTATATTAAGATAGAATTATATTCTGTAATATCTATTTTTAATCTTTCTTCTTTACCTTATTAAAATTACCTTCCATTTAAAAATCGCCATTTCGTAGCTGTCATTTCCATAATTATTCTGTTTTTATAAGTTCAGTGCAGGACGAGAGATATTCTGAAGAAGAATTTACAAGGTGAGTTTGGGTGGGGCTCGCAGATTATTTCAGAAGGGGATCGCGATTGAAAAAAGGTTGGAAAACACTGTAGGTACTCTGTTATTGTTTCAACTTTATCTCGCATATTTGAAAATACTGCCGGAACATATGTAAGAGGCAAGGCGGTTTCGCGAAGACAGCAGGAAATGCAAGAATGAGAGACTATGTATCGTAAAGCGGGCTTTGAAAATGTCAGTGCAAATCTTTCGCAAATATTCTTTCGTGCATTATCAATATATGAATCATGCTGTAAGTCTCTGATTAATACACATAATCGATCCATCGCAACGTACAGCGTAAAGCTTTTTCTCGTAGTGGTTTTTTTCCCGACCGAGCCCCGCAACGGAATGAAATAATAATGATAACCTGGCTTTCGTGCCACCACGAAATTTGTTATACTATCCCCCGCCGTTTGTGTACGTTTGCGTACATAATGCAGAGCCGTATATTTCAGACTCTTTTTCCCCCTTTTTCCCTCCCCGTCGCGTTTCCTTGGGCCGCGCGCGCGTACGTGTTTCGACATCGACAAATTATGCACTCCGCTTGAATCCCTCCCTTCACGTGAGCATGTGCGTGCGTTCACGTCCGCTGATCGATCAGAAGCTGCATATTTTTCCCAATGAGCACACTCCGCACGCGGAGCGTTCACCCCCGTGCATTATAACGATGGCTTTTTGTTTCTTTGCGAGACTTACATGTTGCCGTACTTGCTTTGCTTAGATTATCCGGCATCGCATGCCATTTATCTTCCGTTTCGACTTCCTGCTTGCGCTGTGCGATATTAATGAGCAGTGCAATCCTTTGAGACGTATCGACTGCTTCTGCTTAACCCTAGAAAGACTTCTGAGCTCTTCACTCACCATCAGTCTAGGTTATTTATAGGCTCCTCTGTTTATTTTAAGTATTAGTTGGATTTTGGGATTTCCACTGATCTCGCGTGCTTCTAGATTATTCGTAAGCTAATTTGACTTCGTTATTTTTCCATAATTTTTCTGTTTTTATAGGTTCAGTGCAGAACTAGAGATATTTTGAAGAAAAATTTACAAGAAGGATCGCCGAGTTTCGTTTCATTGCGCCAAAATCTCTGCAAAACGGAAAAAAAACTTTTTAAAAAGCCTCTGTAATGATCCATCAGTACTGCTTAGCGTGATCAATAATGCATATTTTTTAATAAATATTCTGTCAAAGATTAGGTCTCAGTTTCAAACTATTTTTCTGTAATTAAGAGAACCGCCTGGTCTAAAAATCGATTTTTTCATTTCATTTTTCGAATGTTCAATCTTTTAGGAATATGTGTTTACAAGGATTCTTTGAAATTCGTAAAATTCCCGAAGGTATAGGCATTTGAGTAGCGGAAAATGCGTGGGTAAAGCCAGGCCACTTGGCGCTTACGTAAAATTTTAAACGCGTTTTTCTCGGCTCATGCTTTTCCCGAAAGGTAGATAACATAACAAAAGAAATTATTAACCGATTCCAAAAAACTTGATGGCATTTTCTTTGGAATTGAATTCACTATCGCATCATCCTTTGACCATCAATTTTTATATCCTTGAAGAACGAATAAAGAAAGGCCATAAAGTTTTTTTGACTGCAAGTTGTGTACTTTTTTGAAAAAAATCCTAAATATCACATATTTTTCGAGTGTTTTGACCGGACGACCCCTTAATTGAAAAAGAAATACTTCATTTTTGACAAACAAAATAATATGAATAATGCCAAGTAATGATAAATTCAGCAATAAAATTAAAAGTAACATTTACTGCCAAGGTATTATTCATTATTTAAAACCGGACACCTTTCGTTTCTTCCTGTGTGCACAATTTACAAATTTAGTAAAGGTATATTTATGTTGATTCGTTATAATAAATTATGCTTTCTTTTATATAAATCAAACCTTTAATGCCTAATAACACAGATGGTCGTTGCTGGTGTGAGAGTTAAACTAGAAAGATTGATATTCCCAAGGTGGAGCCATTTCTATGGCCACTACAGTATTTTATCGCAGTAAATCGCCTTATGGATTATTCTAACATAAACTAAAAATGCTGTAATTAATTCTACTGCTTTGAAGTTACCATCCATAAATTTTATGTTACATTACTTGGGTAAACTATTTTGCCCTTGCATAAAATGCCCATCTCAAGTCGATCAAATATTAATACTTCTTACGAACAGCGTCTTCACTTATTAATCCGAATCTGATAAAACACAAGCTCGAAGTACGTCTGAAAAGATCTCAGAATATTAACCGATAAATTCTAAAAAGCTACCAAGCCCTAAAGAACTTCATAAACTTAATAAACATCCCCACTCTGAACGTTTACAAATTTTCAATCTGCACCACAAAAATCTACTGTCATAACTCCCAAATCATGTACTTCAAATTCCGTTGAAACCATCATTAGTAAATTGCAGCCCCTTTCCATCGTCGCAACGTGGGTAACCGACAAATAAAATAAACATTCAAAAAAGAAAAGCATATATACACCGCAGTTCAGTTAGCAAAAACTGTCGCGTACGAACAAAAGTGATAATATCCCCGCTGGCGAATCGCGAGTGTTGCCTCGAATTTTTCATTGTGTACCAGGCACCCTTTTTCGTCTATTGCAACGGAAGTGTTTCGCTGGAAATTCCACGCTCGCCGCTACAAATTCGCCACGCTCTGCACAAGCTCGATACTGTGGTGTGTGCCGGCTACGTCAGTGTGTGCGTATTTTACGCGGATGTGCCGTGTTCCGCGTTTCCAGAGAGCTCTGCGTGCCCAGACTGTATACGTGTACGCGTTAAAGTTAATCGTCCATGAATCAAATATGTTTTCCTAAAGAGAGCCTCTCCATGCGTGTTCCCCTCTACGCATCGCTACTACTTGAGCGTCCACCGACGGCTGACTATACACGGATTCCTCCACTTTCGCCACTCTGCGACACGCTCCGCGACGAGTTTTAATTCTCCCACGCTAAGTACAACAGGGTGTTTCAAATATTGCACTGTATGCGCGGGTAAAACTTCAAGCGAACGCCCTAATAATATGATTACACGTTTATTTCTCCGCAGGATAAAATATTTAACACATATACCCAAAACGTTGTGCAAATAGTTCTGATTTTTTCTTCACAACTGAGACGTTTTCATTTGAATAGATATTCTATAAACAAAGCTACACTTTTTTTATTGAAAACAGACTTGTTAAAAAAGTACCATTTTCTTTTCTTTGTCTATTTTTCCTACAATGTATGGAAAACGTAGAAAAAGTATACACTTCGTGTTTCTAATATATCGTTTATTACAGTCCCCATTTTTCACTTCATATCATAAATTATCCATACGATACAGAAAAATGTCATTATGACTGCAAAGTGAGCTGGAAGTTGAATATTACATCCATTTGTGGAACGTAATTTTTGCTGAGCGAAGGAGAGTCATTAGATATTCATTCGTTCTGCGACCCTAAAAACTATTTTAATCCGTCAAGGGAATGTTTAATGGAACGAACTTGTTATCGAAGTTCCCGGCTATCAATGTGTTTTGCAGTTTCTTTTTGGACAGGAGTCTAACTCTGTATCCTTAGGTATATCATTGCATGTCTGGTGCAGAGTTTTCTTAAAAAACCTTTCGTGCTTGACATCTAACCAGGTGACGCTGAAAAATATATCCCCGGCGAACCGTGAATACTTATAATACCTACCTACGCGATAAAATGTCAAGTAAAAGGCGGCATATAGTAATTGGTAGCTTGAAAGAATATTAATTTTTTAGTTATATAATATTTCGTCTAATACTCAGATTATTCCTTCGATTGAAAACAATTTGTTAAAATATATTTTTATTTGTTTCTGAAAAATCTATTCAACAAATTAATAAATTTTGTAGTCTCGCGTCAAAGGTGTAAATGTGGCACATTTAAAAAAATACAGTTTTCTCGTCTCAGATTATGGTATTTTTACTATCGTCTTCTTTTAAAGATACTTTTGGCCACTACTCTACGCCTACAATCAAGATTATCGCGAAAACTTAAAATAGTTAGCACAATACTTGAAATTATTCAGCTTTTCCATTTGTTTTATTATGCAGCGAGCCATTTGCGTTTAAGATTAATGGTTGCTGTTCCTATACGCGACTGAGTGGACGGAACACAAAATCCAGGCCACTTTAAAATTCAAATCTATTATAAAAAGCAGACGTGTTTTACTTTTTTTAACAACGTATCAGAACTGCCGTGTCCCAATGGATTAATTGCCTGAGTTGTGTATTTAAATAACACATAATTTAAATAACTCGGGGCAAATGTTTTGCTCCAGATATTCCCGAATCTGATTCGGTATGTATCAGTGTTTTTAAAAATATGGACCAGCGATGACAGGTTGTTTGAAAAATAAAATAAACGAGGAATGGTAATATGTCAGCAGATAAATAATTTGAGATTCTGAGGAAGCTCGAATCGAATCTATTTGCAGATTTAAAATTTAAAGCAAGATACGAACTTCTTTTCAGGTTTCATGTGCATCTATCGATTTCGAGCATCGTGCTTCACATTTAATAAAAAATATTAATCGCATCCTTTTGCAGTATACTATGGCAGCAAAATTCAACCTACTTAGTAGACTTCCTTGGAAATTTAAAAATTTCTCAGTTCAAAATTGACAAATTCCTTAACTTCAAATTTCCCAGTTATCAGTGCAGCTGCATCGTCATAAATAGTAAATATAATAAATCAAAATAGTACTTTAGACCACTTACTTAATTAAGAAACAAATTAGCGAAAGCACCACTTTAAACATGGAACCTTAACAATAATTTGTATTAGAAAGAATAAATGTAATAAACTAAAATAGAACCAAAGTGAAGAATTTTATTCGTATCGTCATAGATCAAATAGAATTCAAATAAAAAACTCGCTATAATGATTGCCAAACATATTATCTTAAATCGAAGCGCACGTCGGTGCAAAAGATTTTGTCGGTAAATCTACACCCCTAACATCGGGAGGGTAGTCGCGAGCCACGAATTTTCCCCGGGGGCGTCCATTTCTCTTTTCTGCAGGATTTCGAGAGCTTCCACTGTTTCCCGGCTGATGGCGCGCGAACGTGCAGACAACCCTTGCAGTCTCTTTACCATCGGGTAACCCCCTGGAATGGGGTTGCTCGAGTCATTTATCAGGAACAGCTACACCGTGCCCTACTTTCGAAATCAAGAAATCTTTTTTCCCCGTTACAAGATATTAGGTTGTTTAAACAATCTTTGCATATTATTGTTTAAACTTATTTACGAAGAAAAACGTGCTATGAAAGTTTAATCATTAATGTGATTTCCCTCTTTTTCAATTACTTCTAGCCAATACCTTATCAAAAAAATTCAGTAGATTTTGAGTTTAAGTATATTTTCTTCATATGAGACATTTCTTTCAAAGAGAAACAATCCCAGAGGTACTAGTTTATTTAATAGACGTAACTCAATTTGACAGATTTTTTAATGAGAAAATAAAGAAATGATAAGTGTTCAAAATTAACATATCCAAGTTATGTTGAATTACCTTATGTTGTCATATCTTCATTTATCAAAGTCAACAATATCTACAGATGTGTTCAATCCCGAAATTTTTAATACGAGAAAAATGTAATTGCACTTTTGCTATTTATGCCTGCCAGCAGAACCATCCTGTATAATATTTCGAACCTGGTATTTTCACGGAACACTTGCAAATTATAAAAGATACACGGGGAAGAAGTTGAAAACCACTGCCTTGAAGGAAACACAAAAACGGTTACGCAGACCAACAACAATAGAACGACGGGAGGTGAAACGAACTAAATATGGATGTAAGCGTGTTAGGAGAAGGCAGAACAATTCTTCGTGCTTTATATTGCGATGCTTATTTTCATTCCGCGCCCAGAACGAAATGAGGTTGACGTCGCACAATTTCTCAGACAACGTTTTCCTTCGTCAACCAAGCATTTAGCAGACTTTACGCCTTACAGAGAATCGTGACTTCGAATTGCGAACAGCGGCGGCTCGTTAGCCCCACGAATGGATTTAACAATCTGCAAACGTGGAATTAAATTATATGAAGCCAGAATAAGTTACACGGATCGTTCACAAATTTATGCTACAATTATTCTGTACCATATGAGGTAGGTACTCGTTATTTAAATTAAACAGAAAAGTGCTACACACTTCTATTATATTTTCAGTATTAATACATAATTAGCATGAATTCTTTGGAGAATTGTTTGGTCAGTCCTTACTTCCTTATAAAAACAGCTTTACTGTACGTTTCGCAGTTATTTTTTCAGAAGTGTTATTCAGCTTAACAAATCATACATTTCGACAAAATCTGTAGGTTTCTAGTATCAGTGGCGCACTCGGAGGGGGTGAGGGCCCTGGCATGCCCCAAAGAAGAAGGAAAAAGGAAACTGAATCTTATTCTATAAATAAATTTTTATAATCACATAATGAATTTTATTGAATTTGCGTTAAAAAATTTTTATCCACTCAACTCGGCGCCCTCCAAGATTAAATGCTGATTGTGCCACTAGTATTAGAATATTTTAAAATTATTTACATGAATAAGTGATTTCAATGATATCAAAGAAGGGAGACAGAACAACCGATTTTGATTGAAATTATTATCAGATAGGAGACGTTCTACCGCGTTTTGTAATATTTTTAGTAATATGGTTTAGAAACTATATTAATAGGCATTTTTATATGAATTTTGACGATTCCTTCTATTTTCCATTAAGAGATCGTGATAAGGGTACACGTTGGGCAATATTTCCCATGAATGAAAAACCATCGTACTCGTAATTAGCAAAGTTTTAACAGAAGCTACCATATGCTAGAGTACAAACTACACATCAAATTCCGCCATTGTGAAATACGGAACTTTTTACGATTAATTGGACGACGCGAATATCCTCGTTTATTCAGCTCACGTTAAACCTTACTGCATTTCAGCCGATAAAATTCTGCTGAATTCAGCAGCTGCCTTCTTCACCCTTGAAGAAAATTGTCCCCTTTTATACGAAGCTGTAATTTCGTGCGACGAACGATTCCACGTTTGTTCTAAGCTGACTTTCTTTCGCGTACAGTTAACGATCTCCTTTAAACTACAGGCTGGACGAAAGTGACGATCAATTGCGAAAGATTGCGACGCGAAACGATGTTAAAAATTCATTTCGTATACCTACCTACTGTTTTGGTAAGATTCTTAAACGTTTTAATAATTTTCAAATTATATTTGTAACTTCATTTTGTTAAATACAAATGTGCCTGTAATGTATTCTAATGGTTATCATTTTATTTTATGATTTCACAGCTAATTTTTCATAAACGTAAAAATAAAGATTGAATTAATAAAGCTTTCCATTCATCATACCAAGTTCCCTAATCAATATTTTTAATTAAACGTAAAATGTAACCCGGTAGCAGCTGGAGCAATATTTTATACTTAATTTCTCGCGTTCTTCTTGGGACTAAATACGTTTTTCTCTCATTGTACCTCTGGTCACTGGCACCGAACCGTGAAACTTATAGGAAGAACAAAACTTCTGATGCTTTCTTCTTCATTTTTGCGAAAGCTCCTGCAAAAAGTGCCCTTAAAATACAAATGTTCGTCGATACGACATATACCTTGTTCTAGATATTTCATAAAAAACATCTCACAATACGTGTAAGTAAACAAGCCGTAAACAGTATCGCCGAATTTATCTTTACCCATTTATCTCCATAAATTTCATGAAATCATATTGCTTCTCTAGAAAAAAAAACGAAACGGAAATATTCATTTAAAATTTTATCTACTGAGTCTGAAAAGATAATATGGAAAAAATGATATTTTCGTTACCGAATTTTTCTTTCAAACTGAGCAAGTTTGACTCCTGCCACTCTTTCCTAATTTCCAGTTCTATATTCGGAAATTCAACTGTAACTTTTTACATTGTCCAATCTTCGTGAGAATATATTATTCCGTGAAGAATAAATGGTACAAAAATGCTGGTCCCACCCCTCAAGATTTCATTATCTTCCCATCGTATCGTTTCGCTAAAAATCCTCGATGATTAAAAATGGTCGAAGACACCAGTTCCTCGAAATTCTCCCCGTATGCAATTTGGAACGTGCATCAGCCGAAACAAGAGACGTTAATACGCATCCTTCAGCTCACGGTGTAATTAGAGAAATTAGGGGAGCACGAAAGGTCAACGATATCTTCCAAGCGCACACGCGCGTGCAGGTAATTCGAAGCTCTTCATTTCCCTAAAATCTCGTGCCTTCGGGTGTGCATCCCTTGAAATAAAACTGTACCCAGGGCGGTAAAGTGCCGTGTCAGCGACTCGTCACATTCCTTACCCCGGCGGGGACTCATTAACCCACACCGAAGGCACGACGGAGGCCAGTTACACCGGCACTTTATTATAAACCGTTGGCTCAGTGCGGTCGCTGCACGCGAAACGAAGAAAACTCATCGCGGAAAAGCAACAAACATACACCGTGATGCTGCGACAACGATCCACAGGTTTCACTATCGTACCTGTTTTCCGAAACTTCAGTACTCAGGTCAGGATAACTTCAAGCAGTTGCAATATATATTCGAATATATTATTATTATAATCCAACGTTTATTCAAATATATTATCACTAGAATCAATTGAAATATATTGAAATAAGTAGAAATAATATCTGCATATACAAGCAGAAATAATATCTGTACTTATTAATTTTCTCAATTTTATTGTATTTTATAACTGCATAAATTAAAAAATTGTTTCGTTTTACTTTGCTTTTATTAGTTTCTTGAATAAAAAGTTAAAATTAATAAGTTTAAATGGAAAATTAAACGTTTTTCGAAATGCGGCACCACTCCCGCATGTGCGGCGTATATATATTCGTCGAAATATATTAAAATATATTATTACTATCATCAGTTGAAATATATTAGGTATCATTAGCCTATGTATTATATTAACAGATAAATGATCCATAAATATTATGACCCCATGAAATGAAAAAACTTTTATTCTACGCACGCGATTATGAGCGTCAAATAATAAATATCCCATTAGTCTTCATATCTGCTTTATTACCAAGATTTGAAGTGGTTTCTCTTACTATCGATATAGGGAGTAAATTTACATTTGAATTGTATTCCTCGAAATACGCGAGCGTTAGGTAACGAGCTAATGATCAGTGTACAGATCTTCAAGTATCACCAAGTTCCTGTAGGTAGACGAAGCTAAGTATCGAGAGTACTTAGCTATAATTAGAGAGTTTGCATCATAATATGGAAATTTCGGTGATTACCTCGGGGGAGGATATAAACTTTTCTCTGGATCGCTCCGATGGGAGCAGTCATTTGCTTGTCACTTAAGCGTACGTTATGCCTGCGCTCGTGCGCGGATTAATTAAACTAACCTTTTCACCCCTGCTCGCCCATTACTTTGATCCTTAACCCGAAGGAGTTCTGCTTACGCCCTCCTCGAAAGCATACGCGAGCGGGGAAATTCGTAGAATATTGTCCTGCAATGAGGTATTCCCTCAAGGTCTCCAATTTGTCGAGAAGCCACGTAATCGTCAGATCTTAAAGTATCTTGAAATGGAAATGTATTAGACACGGGTACACGGATTTTTCCCTTTCGCCTGATTTATAACTAGGATTCCTTTAGGTAATTAGTAAACTTTATGCAGAACAGAAAGTGATACAAATTTGAGTTCCTTATTAATTAGAAATTCTAATTAATAATGGTTTGATTAATTAATTATAATACATTTCATTTTAGATACATTCATTTATTTTTTAGGTAACTATTATTTAGCAAGTTTATTAACTAATTCATTGGAGTCGTATTTCACTCTGTTTTTGAGATAAATATTTTACGCCTTTTTTGTTTTATTCGAAAATTTTTCGGTATAAGAGTTAGCAACATTCCTCATGGTGATTTATTTTTACTGAATTAATTACTCAAAAATATCCAATTATGGAATTAATGATTTCCAGAATTCCCGTATTAGAGATTCATAATAAAAAGTCTATTCTCCAGAATTTCGCCAGCACACGATTCCCTCGACTAAAAAATACACAACACCTAATTAATCTCTAGTTTAGTCTCCAATAATATTACACTGCCTTGCATTACAACGACGTAAATCTGAAATCGCTAATAGATCGGCCAATTGCGCAGCTCGTTCTATATAATTAATCACGAAATTTTCGTGGCGGAGTTCGGAGCTACTATGAAGTGATCGTGCAACAGCGATAAACGAGGGTATTTGCCAGCATTTCGCTTGGCACGAATGCGTGGAACTGTCAGGCATAGCAAGGAATGTCCATCGTTTCATTAACCATGCTTCGACTGAAAACTCCGCTGCCCGGTGCTAGTGATACATACGATATTAGGGTAAATTTGTAGCCGAAATCCGCTCATACGCGTGCAGAGCGCAATTTATCACATTGCTGCTATTCGTCACGTGCTCTGTCAGCGAATCACGTTGCCCCGATGCCTGCTAATTGTTTTCGCGGAAAAATGCCCGTAACGCCTGGCTACGTAAACAGGACGTTCAATCATCCTGTTGAATATGAATTTCAGCCTTCGACTTTCCTTTTTCCCCGATTAATTACGGTGACTGTTATTTGCCACAGTAGCTTCGCTTATCTGGTACTACAGCGAACCAGTTTAATTGTTTCACTTATGTGTAGCACAGGGATAATAAAATATATAAATATGCTGAGGGGGTAGAAGAGACTGAAATTTTGAAACTGTATTCCATCAAGAAAATAGAATTGCAAACTGCGAAATTGGTGATTTATGAATATTAATTTTTTTATAAACCAGAAGGTTATTATTAGTCAACAAATATCTATAAAAAGTTTCACTCATCGTCAAAAATTATATTTTAAAATAATGTATTTATAAATTATAATAAATGGCTGCAAAAATCATTTTTGCCCAGAACGGCGAATAATACGTATGAAAATAATTGAACACAAAATACTCGTAGCGCAATCTACAGTGCCTATACATGGTGTAACATACTCTCACACATTGTGCGCTATAAAATTTCGTGTCATTGTAAAGCCTCGCGAGACACATAAGCACACATCAAGTCACGTGCTCGACGGGAATAAAAACGCGAGAGATATTTAGAGAAAACATTGTTTCGTGGCGAATTGCACTCTACTTAGCAGATGCTTGCTTGCTGCTCAACTCCCTGGGCAGAAAGCTTCGTGTAAAAAAAAGACACAGAGGGAAAAACGGAAGAATACTCGGTGCAGTACACTCGTCCTCTAGCTTCATTCTGCTTCCATCGTTTCAAAGTCATTATTGGGTAACTGCAGGAAGTAATACCATGCTTCGAAAATTTCTCTTGTTATTGAGAATGTAATTGGAAGAATTAAACTTGAACAATAGAGAAGAACTAACTATTCAAACAACTAAACCATAGCTTTAAATTTAATCATGAATTAATCAAACTGTGAATAACATGGGCAATTATTATCACCGAATAATCTAAAGCCGCTATTGAGATGTGAAAAAGTAAAGTGTCCACCTGAGAAAACAAAACTTTAATTTCACGTATGCTGTTGCAATACCCTCCTAACTTAAAATACAACAAGTTTGGAACTATTTTAGAGTTATTACCCGAATTGTTTTTTTAATAAAAATATTAAACTCCAGGCAAACGAATGTAGTCGTAGACAATTAAGACACACTCTATCATTTTCCATCCTACTTAAGAGCTACGTCGTCGACAGTGTCACATCTTGCCCAATTTGTGGTTCGCGTCACCACTGGAACATATCAAGATTCACACTGTTTCACCAAACTACGCGGGGAGGCTTGGAACAGCTATTTGTCTCAGTGCACACACGCAAGGGTGCCCTCAAAGGCGGCGCATTAAAATTATGTCCCAGAATTAATTACGGCTCCTCCGACCCCGTGCTTCCACTTAATCCCCCACGACAGCAAGGAAAGTGACTTCCAACTTTCAGACCGCATCATCCGGTTACAAGACAACCGGAAGAAGAGCTATTACAATTTCTTGTAACTTGTCGTGGCCCAGTTTACAGGGACAAAGCTGCGCGAAAGGAAAATGTAAGTTTCCGTGGCACCTGCGCCCTCGGTACCCATCAGTGGAACTTTTACGCGAGTGTCGGGGCAACTTAAGCGCACGTTTCTAATTGAATGCGTCAGGACTGAATTAGAGGCAGCATTATTTTCCAATAGCGCTCTCGATCACCAAGTTTCGAGGATGAGACGGAGCTCCAACTTTTTAAAAATAAAGACTACTTTCTCTGGGAATTAAGTGTTTAAACGAATCAGTGGTTATTCATTGTGGTACTGTAGTTCTTGTTGTATAATATCTTTTTGTGTAAAATATTTGTTAATAGAAAAAGTTGTGAATGATGTTCTGGTACCTATTTAGCTTTTATGAGGTTTTTATTGAGCATTAATAGTTCTCTAGGATAAATACTAATATTTGAAAATTCGAGATTTTTAGTGAAATTTAAAATAAAAGCTTATATTAAGCGTCTTATTTTTTTTAAGATTCACGGAGAATTCATATGAGAATATTTTCCACGCTGCACAATCCCTTATAAAAAATTTCTGATTAGCCAAGTCCTAAACAACGATACCCATGAAAATGTAACAGTATTTGTATAAAAATTGTTCAAAATTCAAATAAGAATGCGTGGTACCCTATTGTGGATTTTCCATGAATAGAATCCCCCTCCTCGGAAACGTTCATCGAAAAATTTTAGAGAACCCATGAAAGCATGTACCAATCTATATCGTGAAATTTACGAGAAATGAGCTGTTGGCGAAAATGCTTCTCTCACGGTTTCCCGGATCGTAAACAACCAGTTTTTATACACAGTTTATGCATTATGGCATACCTGATGGAAATTTTTCTGTTTTTAACTCCAAAGGGAGAATGCTTATTTTTAATCATAAAAGATAAAAATTGAACGGAATTTTCAATCATCGGTTACTAAAAATCCTGATTTTCAATTCAGGAAAAATCGTGAGAATTTGGTGGAAGCATGCTTTTTAATAAAAGCAAATAAATCGTTCGATATCCCAGTTTTTAGAGAAAACAACTCCTTCGTTCTAAGATACTTTTTAATTAAAACTCTAAATATATTATTCAATAAATGTTAAAGTATGTTATATATTCCTTTAATGCTATTTGCACCGCGCTGTTAAATAATAATGGGGTGACAGTATTTTTAGAAATCTTCCTAAAGGTTATGCGTCATAATGCGTAAAATGTAGTGTTAAATTATAGTGTCTAATTTTCGTACCAAATGTATGATAACCCAGACACAATGAACTATGAAGTATCGATCTGGGTGTCTCTGGGGCCACAATCTCTCATTAACGGTAAGCAGATACGCAGCAATTTCGACACGCAGCCGGTTATAAATTCAGAAGTTTCCGTAACTTCATCAATGGGTTAGTTGCTCAATAGCGAAACTTTTAATTGCTCGAAAGATGGCTGGCTAGCAAAGCATCCATCGCTGCTGCGTCAGAATCGTTGATTTGGTTCACAACTTTTGGCAAAGGCGAGTCGCTTGAAACATTTAGTAACTGAAACCCTCAAGCACTTCTGCTTGTGTACAATATAAACATTGATCCTAGCGAAAGTTCAATCGATCTAAATTAGCTGCTTCGATATATTGCTGTTAAATTTCAGGAACTCGCGTCGTTATCTTCAATGTGTCGATTGTGGATTAGTAGTGTTCAGTAGGGTGGAATAAAAAAATCACCTAATCAACCTAAGCGATATGATAATTATCTGAATGGAACCAGGTGAGTACCTACTATATTTCAGCCTTCATGAATTTCACTGAAATACAAATTTCTTTTATCAAGGAGCAACCAATCGATTACTATAATACTATACACAGCTACTTGTAGTTTCGACACGTTCTAACCATGATTTCTTCGAGGCAATCATTAAAATTTATATCCCAGGTGTGAATTCGTTAGTCTTCAACATGGCTGCGCGTTTATTTCATTGCGCCGCGATAGTTCTATCGTGGGAATACATGGGAGGGTGAAAAATGGAGAAGCTGGAAGCAACCAGTCAGAGAGAGAGAGAGACAGAGATAGAGAGAGAGAGAGAGAGAGCAGCGAACTGGGTGGCAAGGGTGCGTTCGTGAACGTTTACACAGGTCTCGCCGTGGAACGATAGAAATCACGTTGGTCACTGCGGAAGTTCCCGTTTGTTAGCTGGCCGACGAGACTAGCACCAGCTGACCTACTTCAATGGGACGCAATATCAAAGAGCTTACGAAGTGAGTCGGTCGCTGGTTTCGGTACATTCGTTTACAAGGGACAATAAAATATTCTGCGTCGATTGCGAGGTCACTGTAACGCAACAACAACCTTGACATAGTTGAACACTTCCAGGCATCTCAAATCTTTGCGTCTTCTCAACACTACGCTACATGAAGTCTAATCCATTCTAGGTCACGACTTGATGCTGATATATAGCAAATGTAACTGAAGAACGATATCTGTGAACAATTTCTTAAAGGGGTATTTTACTAAAAAATTCGATTTTTTTTATTTGAATTATTTGCCACAAGATGAAAGAAAGTTTCATACAGAAAACCGAAAATTATTTCAGTTTTTTTTTTTTCTGAAGATTAAAGGTAAAACAAATAAACTGCACAATCTATTTTAATATTTCGATATGGCGCAAGTGCTTAATAATACTCATTACCAACAAATACAGCAGAGTTGATCGTGGTGGCAAATGACGAAATGTCTAGAAACTCGTAACAGCTGACAGTGGAATTTAAAATGTTATGTCAGCCGTAAAATGTGTAAGCAGTAGGCGGGATAATACGTCCAGCCGTCCACGAAATATCGCTGTGATTTGTAATTCGAGAATAAATCAGAACTTAATGCGATTATACAAATATTTGTGTCAAATATGAGTTGTTTTATCAATACGATTCCGTTGTTGCAACAGATGCTACATTCTGTCAAATGATTCAGGTAATCCATGTTCAGTGATATTCGTGAAATGTATTTACCCAATTATGGTATTTACAGCAATGAACTTTTAGGCCATAAATTTAAATAATGAAACCGAGTAACATCCATTCCTGAAATTCTATATCGTGACAAACCAAATTTTTCTGTATCAATTCATAATATTAACCGACGTAAATTTATATTTTAATTTAATTTAACCTATTCTTTCGAACGCAGTTGTTTAAACAATAGTTTACTATTGTTTAAACAATAGTACTATTTTCAGTGATGCCTCAAAAAATTCATTTTCTTGAAACCAAATATACCCCCCATCTTACTATCGAATAGCTTCGCTATAGCAGTCTTCTTTCCACGCTATTCTCATCCTACCTAATTCGCCATCATTTATTTCTACTTAATTTCTGCAACAATATTCCCGACCAGGTGCATTCCTGAATTCCTCGCACAAGCCTAGCAATTACGAATTAACGGAATTAACATTCCTCCGCCACGTCACTTCGTTAGAGACGGCACAGCGCTAACCCACGAGACTATAAATTATGCAAGCTGCACCAACCACTGTGGGCGTGTCCCAAACACTTTTCTTGCAGCGCCCAGCCCTTCCAAGGTTGCATCTTGGGGCGACATTTTTCGCAAGGTCACGCCGCAACTCTATTTGCAATCCACTTATCAGAGGGTGCTGACAGATTGATAACTGATGACATAAATTCCCAGGGAAACTGGGGCGCGCCGAGCGTCCGGAGATAATTGAAGAACTCCGAGAACTTTCTTCCCAGCGAAGATATAAAATTCAACCCGTAAAGATTAATCCGTTAAAAGCACCGTGAACCAGCCACGGCCCCCTTACTTGCGGCGAGGGCAAATATGGCTTCGCGCCAGAAAATGCCCACGGAAGCGTTAGTTGTTCCCGAAAACTTGGGAGCGCGGCTTCCTATCGTCCCATTTTGCCACGGCCTGCCCCCGTCTCATCCCTGTTTGACCTCTACCCCCAATCCTGATTCAACGTCGAATCTGCTCGCAACTTTTCCCGTATTTCATGATCCAGGAAGCTGGTGGCGTCCCACGATGCACGTCACTTTGGGAACCGTGACCGAATCTACTCCAACTTAATAGGATTTTAGCGCACCGCTCTGCATGCGCCCCCAATATGTTCCCCTACCCTCGTTATTGACTGGCTGAAACGAGGGGCTGCACGACGACGAAGAATTTTCATTTTCAACAGTATATATGCTTCTATGCGGGCGACAAATGTGCTTTGTTACCAACAATATGAATTTTTAATATGCATGCCGAGCGTAAATATTTTTCTCACCCCAATTCTGCAGGGTCGACTTGAAGTTTCCTAAATTTTATGACAAATATCTGTGCATAGGGCCCTGCAAAAATTCCGATGAGCGTTTCGTGGACCAATTTCTTTTAAACAAATTTTATAATAATAAATATCTATGCCCAAGGCCTTGCAAAATTTATGATTCGCTTTTCATGGGCCGAGGAGCTATTTCAAGCGCGGGGCAGAGCCCTATCATCCAGGGTGTGAATCTTTCGCTGAAGAAATCCTTTTAATGAAATCGGAGCTGGATGATGGATCGGGGAAGGAATACTTGAATATATGGATTCAGATTTAAGATTTGGACCGCCATTAAGCAAATGCTTACAAAGTTTCCGCGGAGATTTCAGGGATTAAACTTCGGTCATCGTTCTCAGGTTAATTTCTGTGAAGTTTGAAGAAAGGCCGATTATTTCGCAGGTATTAAATGAATTTAATTCACTCCGCGGCCTGCGCGAGTTGGGCAGTCTGAAATTGTTGAAAAAGTACTCGCGCGTCGATCGAGGAGTTCTCAGCCTCGAATTCGTTAAGCAAGGAGAGGGAATGAAAAGTTATCGCTTCGTCGACCGGAAAATTGATTCCCCGCTTCTTCTAGGTGTCCGAGTGTGACCTCTTCAATTTTTCGCGAAACGGATCGGGACAATGGGAGGAGACGCGAGATAGTTGGCGAGGCCGGTCAAAGGAGGAGCGAAACGGGGGAGAACAATGAACGTAGAGATAGAAGTGGAGTATTAAAGCTGAAACTCGGAGGACACCATGTATTGACAGTGGTGAGCCGCGGCGGTAATTACTTTTGTTAAGCAAATCGCTGGTAATTGTACGCTAACGAGTACGCGGCTCCGATTTCGAAGCTATCGGACGATTATAAAAGTAAACGAAACTGCAGGCAAGCTGTCGACGATTCTCGAATTTAACTGTCTCGTCGACAGAAGGGTATAATCGCTGCTGGTTGCACACAATGACAACTTAGGGGGTGAGACACTTTTGTAGTCGTGAATGGTATCTTGGAGACTTTCAAACACTTTCTACTTCCTTTTTAATGGTTTCTGACACCTTACTTGCGAGCATTTTAAGACTGACCCCATCGCTAGGTACAGGGAACAATTTTCACAGAGAAACTGTTTACTTGAGGCTTAAAAGTTTATTTAAAATGTACGTGATAAATAACATTCGTGCAGAGATGTGATAATTAAAGATTATTAATCACGTTATTAACCCTCCGTGGTCACATTTTATAATCACAAATTGGTCACTTTGAGTTCACTACACCCCAGAAATATATAATATGATATGATGGTAATTATAAAAATAGAGTGTGAAAAACCCGAATTTTCTGTTGAAATTCGCCAAATTTTTAAATTTTAATATTAAGGTCTACAAATTCGTAAGGACTAAGAACTCGAAAATTGAAAATATTCATATCCTGACAACGTTAAACAGCAAATAATTGGTGCTCTTAAAATATATTCATGGAGCGATAATTATTAATTGAATTGAGGATTAATTTGAAACTGGCAATTCACGAGGACATTCGAAGAGCACCAATCGTTTGCAATTCGCAGTCGCGAGGATATGAAGACTACTTTTTCGACCAGCGAGTGTGTGAACGAGCAACGCCCGAACTTGTGGAAGAACTGTGCTACTAACTGCGTAACTAGCCTCGCTGCGCTAGAGCAGATAAAGCACGAATGCTATGAGACAAGTTTCAAGGATCAGATAACTGGCAAAGAGTTTCAGTTCGGCATTATTAGCTGAATCGCGGGCAAAGACAGTTTCACCGAGGTCTGATATTACGTACACGAAAATTTCCAAAAATTCATACCCATTGCTTGAATTCGTAAATCGTAATTCGCAAATCCCTGGTAATTTTTTATTCCGCGCTATATTTGTTCACTGATCGGTAGACGTATAAACAAAAGTTGGATGAGTAGCAGTATAATTAGTATTATCCAGCGGAACAATTATGGAAAAAAGTAATGAACTGCGACGAACGATACGATGTTAACCTAATTAAAACAAAGCAGCACCATGTAGAGTCTAGGTTGTAGACGAAGGGGGAAAGAAAAGAGTATACATAGCTGCCAGACGCCACCTACTTTCTACTTTCACACATAGGATGTGTCAAGAAGTATCTACTAGGGTGGAACGAAATATAGGAGCACAATTTTATTTTTATTATTCATGACTCCTAATAGTTGGCAAAACTTGCCTTTCATAGTGGTATTTAAGCTGTCAAAATCTGAGCTTCATCAATAAATATTTTAAGGTGCCGCAAGTCATTAAAAAATTCTCATTTTTATTGATGCAATTGTTTTCTGATAGTGAAAAAACTTGCTTTTAGTGATATAAATTAAGCCCGCAGAAACTAGATACTGTCTAAAAAAATTAAGGTACCGGAAGCTCCTCAAGTATTACTAACTTTTTATTTTTTTAAACGTGTGTTTGAAGTTTTGTATGTGCTAATTTTGTTGATAGCCTTAACACGTTCACTATGCAGACCTCTAAATAAAGCTCCAACAAAACAACAGAATGCTTAGTTTAAACATTTGTGCTTTATATATATATAAATAATATATCGTCACTCCTTCATCGCAGCAGCATTCTTCAGTTGTTGGATAGCAGTCAAATAGGATACACGGCTAGGAAATCTAACGAGTAAGTTTCTTTTAAAAAGAATTGCTATCTTATATAAAATAAAATTAATAAAAATAATAATTTTCAAGTGACTTGCGGCACCTCAAAGCATTTATTAACGAAGCTCAAACTTTGACAGCTTAAATACAATTATAAAAGGCAACATTTACTAACTATTAGTAATCATGATAAAAAAATTGTGCCCCTATATTTCGTTCCTCCCCATTGGCTAACCATATGCAATATTTCAGCCAAATCTGTATTCCAAGCCTCGTGCACTCTCTTTGTATGAATACTGAATAGGACCTTCTTAGGAAATGCATTGCTTCAAACCACAAGAATTGCAAACATTCACATTCAACGCGTACCAGCCAGCATACCCAAAGGTGTTTCCGAAGCAGACCTATCGTTCAAAATTTTCAGACACACAAGAATCTGAAAAGTCAATCCACTGATGCGAAGGAAGCACACCTGCAAAGTGCTTTAAAAAACTCGAATAAACGCTCGGTTGTTACGTATCTGTGCACCCAGCTGTCTGACTTCATTTATTTTTCATCGGCTCGAACAGCCGATTGAAACGCTTACGATAAGAGAAGTACGCGAGAAGGGGATGAAGTGCTCTGAGTACGGTTACAAGGGGCAGAATGGGAATTTCATTGATAACAGAGCGTCGAGGGGGAAAACGTTCCCTTCCTTCCCGAGTGGATCGATAAGGCATGCACTATCGGGCGCAGCTTTTTCGGTCCGCAGTCCGATATTCCAGTTTGCCCAGGACATTCGCCTATTACTTGTCAAGCGCAACGTTACGTTCACGGCTGGATGAAGAGCGCAATAATTCCGATAAGCGTACGTCATCGGCCGTCGCTCGTCAGGATTGAAATAGGTGAACGGTGCTCCCAAGTACCCACGTCGAGCAGGCAAAAAAAATATTTTAATGCTTATTACATAATGTAAATTTATTTTTCAACGTTTCATTCGCGCGCGAGGTAATATATTTTTAATACTCTCGCTACTCAATAACGCTGGAGGGTGTTTCATTGACGTCTGACGCAGGCACTGTGTCATCACTGAAGCGCATAATGCGAGGAAGTATACCGGGCGCCTCTTTTATCCTGACCACCCTCAAATACCGCGCTGCCATCTTTAGTTAAAATGTCTGATCTAGCATTTTAAAACATCCGAGAAAACCTGAAGTTTTGTCGGTTACTCTGTGGCGTCCGCGTAAAGAAATAAATAAATTGGGCTGTTTTTAGATCTCTACGAAGCACGTAGAGTTTTCCATCTTTACTTAAAACGTGAAAGACGTGTGGGACTTCAAATATTTCAACATTTTTTTAAAAATGGAAAAAGGTTGGTAACACGTTTTAACTAATAAGGAGAGCAGAGCTATGTATTTGTGTTACTTCTGTTTCCGTGGAATGCAACAAATTGTATTGAAAACGTTCTGTACCAAGAATAATTACGATTCGTTTATTATTTTTCAAAGGGTAATAAACAGTTCGGAATTTAAATGTACATCATTGACATTTTTTTCTTGCAAAGGATTATTGTCACGTTTTCCTACTTTATGAACTCACACAAATATATATTCACTTTAATAACTAATGATATTATGTCACTTTATTTACAATTGTAATACGTTTTCATCTAGTGGTTTTGTATTTTATTTTATTTTGTAATTATTAGTATTCATATTCTTTTTTTATTATTATTAGTATTTTGTTATTATTCTCAAGGTTAGATTTAAGAGCAGCAAATTGCTGAATCTCGCTCATTACACATCTACGCTCATATTATCTCAATATAGTTTATTTTTTATTAATTCTATGCCAATCAAAATCTAATAAAGACGTATCACTATTATTATATCACCCAAAATGGTGCTTTATCCCAAATATTATCTAAAAACTGTCGTTTCCACGCACGTCAGATTTATCTCGAAAAGCCACAAGCGCGTCGTTACTCGCCACTTACCAAACTTCTCTGCTTAAGTACAGAAAATTGAAGAAGTCCGTCGAAGCAACTTCCGAAGCTCCTCCAACGAGACCAGCACGTCCCATTTCGCGGGTTGGTCGAGGAAAAACTGGTGGCGCTTCCCTCGCACCAGTCCACAGCAAGAAAAGAAACTTCCAACATTCAATTTTCCCCGGAACAGCTCGTTTCCAGCCACGTTCTCCAGCCGCGAAACAAAAATCTGCAGAAACTCGACGACGATAATGGACGAGCGTCTGGGATCTCCGCCGGCATGCAGAAGATGGTCTCGTTGCAACAAAGCTCCCCATTGTGAGTGTACTCCCCGGCAGTTGCATCGAATGCACGCGCTCTAGAGCCCAATTTAATACCGATAGATTCGCTCCGGGGTCAGGCTTGTATCTCGAACGCGAGTATTCGATGCACTTGTTCCAGTCGATCCGAAAACGTTTGTCCCCTTGTCCCGGCTTCACAGATAGATTCGGAGCGACGTGAAATTAAAGCGATAGACGAATCGATAAACGCGCCCTGTCGTTCGTTCGTCACACACCGGCGATAAACCAGGAATCCGGACGAGCGAGGGAAAAAAAAAGGGAGGGTTGAAAGCAGGTGGCCGGCCCACGCGCTGAATCGTGACCGTTGACTTTTCGTCGACCACCCGCAGGCTCTGTGATTGCCCCCAGCCCCGGCAACAGCGCCGCTGAATTCACGGCGGGTTAGGCTCACGGCTGAACCACTGGATTCAATCACCTTTATCGAGAACGTTCGCCGACGTGGCTGGTTATTTCTCACGGCGCGACGTAGCAGCGTCTTGCCGCAACGGCGGCGCCGATGTTTCCGCAACGTTAGGAATCGGTTTCCGCCCTATCGACGCCGCTCCATGCACAGTGATCGCCCTCGCGCAATTGCCCGATCGCTGTTCCGGTTTTCGAGCCAGCTACCGGCAGATGTAACGGATACAATGGGTCATCCCGGGAATAATGCCGATGATGGTGGATGGTTGAATGGGCGGGGGTGGTTCGCGTGTTTTGATGGGAACTGGGCAATAGGCGTGGAATAAATAATTGTATAGTTAGAAGCTTTTTCTTTGTCTTTTGACCCTTGTACGGAAATTGGACCTTTTTGAGCGAAAATCGAGATACAAATATTTATTCCTCTTTTACTGATGGATTATTTTGATTGAAACTCCTTCATATCTTTAAACAACTAATAACCGTTATTAATAAATAATTTTTTCTATTTTTTTTAATTCTTTCTTATTGCAGAAATTTAATAAGTTCTTAAAATATTAATCCGTAATAATTAAATGACATGAATTTAATTTTAGTGTGCTTGTTTCTGAAATCTTGACACTGATGTTTAATTTCTGTATTAACGATCGATAAATGTTTAAACATCCCTGCTTATTATAGGAAAATCTTAAAATTCTCGAGTGAGCTACCATTTAGTGGGTAATACGGATTACCTAGTGGTTCTGATGCACGAGAACACTCTCATCATTTTTAAAATGGCTTTGAAAAAAAAGGATCCATCGCTGGATGCACGTATTGATTCAAAGCAATTTACATAGACAGCGTGATGCGCTAAAACGATGAAAACGGCGTTATTTCATCGTTCTTAGCTTTTTCACTCGCGCAACGAGTAGGCTATGACGATAATTTTGAGTTTATATTTGATTTCTTAATTGGAAGGGTATCTATAGGCCATAAATTTTACGTTCTGAACAAATCTTTTGTTCTCCAATTTTTCAAATCGGGAAACTTAAAGTACAGATTTTTATTATTATTATCATTAAGGAAGGGGAACATATAATGCACATTTCCCGTGGTGAATTTATGACAAGAGTTTAATATCGTTCGCACCTTTTAAAATTGTCTTTGAGGATAGTAAACGGGCAAATTGCTCTAATATTTGGTACAAGGTTTCTATTTTCTCTTAATTACTAGCTACTCACTGGCTAAGCTTGTCAAATTTTGCTTCGTTAACATGGCAAAAAGAGGGGAAGAATAATTTCAATCGCGAGCAATCCATTTTGCCTCCAAACAACGGCGGCGTATTAGTTTAGATGGCGTGGCTTGACATTATTCCCAGGAAGAATGATGAACGCGTGCTCAATCACCAACGCTGAAAGCTCCAATTCGCGAGTCCCACAGGTGATATTTTACCACGGGAACAATATCGAAATTGATTTCGCCGCAGCATTTATTCGTCTATGTAGACTATTGTAGGCCATCGTCCAATAAAATTGAAGAATTTTATAAATTCGTCGCTTACGACCTCAGATTTGAGCACCAACGCTCCGCAAATCTGCGCACCATTCATGAAAAATGTATTCCAGTACAAAAAAATTAATCCCTGCCAAAATATACTGACCTTAATTTCAGAATTTATTGAAGCATTAATTTAAAAAGCAAATATATCCAAAAACGAAAGAAGCTTCAAAAATACCCAATCGCTATTCATGCAACAGCCATTTTATAAGGGGAATATTTCCCAAAATATATATTTACCCACATAGTCATAGCGCAAAAATATGAGTCATATAAATATCATAATTATTGGACCCGGCCAAAAATCCAAAATCTTCAAAAACAAACATAATCTCGAACTGCAGACTCACTACTTTAATCCCTAAATCCAAGAATTCTCAAGAACGCCACGTATCGATAAGCTGATTGCCAAGTGGAAAGAAGGCCCGAAGGGAAGTAAAAATATTATTTCTTAACTTAAAACCTTTCACAACCCGAATCACTTTTAACACCTATACACCACTAAAAGAAGCCGCCAATATACAGAATAATTAAAAAATAAGTTCACTCCTAGCACAACGCAGAAACAGCGGAGGTTGAAACATATCTCTTCAACTGAAGACTGAACCTCTGACCTCCACGTTGGCGGTTTCTTCGGGGTGGTAGGTATCGCCAGGGTGACGCGATTTTCGCAAACGACACGTATTGTCCGCGAGTAACGGTGCACATACTCGGGCGCATTGTTTTCGACACGAATCACGGGGACGTTACAGCGCGGGATCGTGTACGCCTGATCGTTCATTCGCTTTGAAACAGGGCAACTGGTGCGTGATTATAACATTCCCCGAGAATCGGAGAAACGGCCAGAGCTCGGTAATATTTTCAGCCGGGATGGATCACCGGGGATGGATTTAGGTTGGCTGGTAATCGGATTAAAATCATCGCGACCGGGCTCCTTTTTCAGTTTCCGGTTGTGTAAATCACTTTAATGCCGGCTATTACAAGCGCGATCATTTAGACTGGCCCGTTTGAATCGAAATCAATGAAAACGTGATCACCTCCTCGATGTGCGATCGGTGCAGGAACGGTATGACCCGGAATAAAGTCCATCAAATCCCTTGTTTTACGACCGTGATCTTCGGGGCGGAGGGGATCCGCGCGTCAGCTGATCGTGATAAGTAGGTGTTTGTGCAATTGTATGAATGTTCTGTACTAACAAGGGAGCGTGAGGTTTGAGTCACCAATTTGATTCCAATTTTGCAAGTAGTTAGTGCATAGCATAAAGTACCCTAATTAATCAAAGCTAGAGAATTTCAATTAATCAAAGCTAGAGCACAGAGAATTTTACATGGTGTTAAATACAAATTTTCCTCGTGTTGTTATTGTTTGATATTCTGTTAGAAGGAGACTAATTCAATAACTAAATAGTTTTAGAGAAACATAGAGAGTAAACGTCACAAATAGAGTTTCTCGCCAACAAACGATATTGTTAATAATAGTTTCAAATAAACAACTGGTATTTGTACCATTGCTCAACAATCCTTCGTTCTAAATTCTTTTTATCGTTGCTTGAAAAGGAGATACAGCCCGTTTGAGTTTCTCTAATCGTTCTTTACGCGTGTAATATGTGCAAGAGCGATGCAAACTAATTGTGAGAGATGGATAAGTGCTGGCACCGCGCAGAACCAATTCTAGAAAAGTCCATGGGAGGCGGACCGAGGGAACAGAGTAATACGTTACACCGTTCGTAGCAAAATTTGTGAAGTTTTACGAAGTGCACGTTTCCCAATAAAACTGCTGCAACACAGGGACCAAGTCCTTTCCTGGAGGACTTAATCTTCTTTCCTTGGAAGCAGGAATTACGGTCCGTGCGTAGAATAACTTAAAGCCATAACCGTGTGACGGTAGTATACTTCTACAGCTGAAGCCTTGGCAGTCTCACTGCAGAAAACTTTTTTAGTCGCTGCGAAAGCACATAAAATCGTGCTTTCAATGTGAACTAAATGTCAGTGTCATTAAATTCTAAAGAGAACTGAAGAGTTATAAAGTAATGGACGGAAATATAGTCGTTGATTAATGAATTATGAAGTCTTCCTTTTTAGAAGAGCTTTGTGACAGTAATAAGTCTTTTTCGTTACAGTAGATCCATTACTTTTATATAAATAAAATATTCCTGTAGCTTGTGAGTTCATTTTATCCTTGCATCTAAATGTCGATAAAATTTAACGAAAAATTACATTTATCCCGTTAAAGTATGTCGTGACAAAGGTTTATGCGACACTTAACTTTTAAATACTTGTTTAATTTGAAGAATTTTTGGGCGTGAGGGAATATAAAATTGATCAGCGACAAGTTTCCCCCGTCAAAACATTAAAAATAAATTTTTGGTTTGCCCAAATACCTACAGTGTACCTATATTTAAATTTAGAAAGTCCTACTACTTTTAATAACTAACTTACACTAACAAAAGTAGGGTCGTTCATCGAACAACATGGTTTATTACAAAAAATTAGAATTTTTTCCTTGGCACGAGCTCAGTAGCAAGCAGACGTGACACAAATTGAAGAGTTGCCAAAGGACGAAGTAAAAATTGTTTCAACCTCCACGTCAGTTGTGCGGAATGTACCATTTTTTATTTTTTGTTTGCGTAGTACTGTTTTTCAGGCTGTTGGATCTTTTAATTTTGCACCCCCTGCCACACTCGGGAAAAATTTGCTCCGCTGACCCTGTAGGCAACGTTACATGTTACGTTTACATAAGGAGGACCAAGGGGCCAATAGAATGTAGGTCGCGATGCCTTTGGACAAATTGAGTCGTTAACAGATAGTCAGTTAGAAGTTGGTTAGAATGCAGCAGTCGCTAAGCTTCGAGGGGAACATTGAGGCATTTGGAGTTACCAATCAACCGTCGGCGAGAGAACATGGAAGAACACAAGCTTCCTACCAGTTAGGGAGCAATCAGCAGTCAAGTTGAAAACAGTGAAAGCAATCAGGTTTCCAGTCAGTCGATTACAAGTTGGATGCACTCAGGGTTCCAACAGTCGGTTAATCGCTTAAACTTAGAAACACTGAGACCTTAGACCGTTTAAGGGGACAATTAGGCACCACCAGTCAATTAATCTTCGGAGTTAGTCAATCAGACAGCAATTAATTGAAAAAGTAACTGTGTTTACCTCGGACCTATGTATAATCGTTCAAATCAGACTGTCGATCCTAAAATCGACTATTCTTTAAAAAGAAAAACTTCTGGACTGGGAATAAAAATATGCCACGTGTGATATAAATAGTGTTTGTTAAAAATACTGTATTAATATAGCGCTGCGATCTGCTGATTTTAATATATACCGGTAGAGAAATATTAGTATAGTAATATAACTGGAATGATCACAAATGTCAGCAGTGGAGATTAATGAAAGGTTATCAGGGAAAAGGGAGACTTAATTATACGCTGATTGCGCTGCGAAGGACTGCGTCAAAGCAAGGCTTTCAAAAAAATGGTAGTGATCGTTAGACACTCCACGATATTTGCTCAATCAACAGGTTACGTTGAATTTAAAGTGGTTGGAATGTTTTCGACCTGCTCACCATTGTAGCCTCTTAATGGTTAGCTAGAAGAATAATCAGGAAAAAGGGGAAAGAATTTAACAATTCTTTACGACAATCTAAAACTACACTGTATGACTTCCTAGTGTTATAAAAACTTTCGTGGAAACGCAATAGTAGGTCGTAGAAAGAGGTAATTTTGAAAAATGGAAACTCGTTTAGGAGAGTTCGATTTGCCTTGAAAATCATTTGCATAATAAGCTTGACGCGATGATGAGGCAAATTTTTGGTCATGCGAAGTAATTGCGAAAGTAATTACGAAAGTGCTCCATTAACGGATAAAAAAGAAGAACCTATGACGTCCTTCACGTTCAATCAGATGTTGTTAAACCTGTGCCTTTCACGAGCCTCGTCGTAAAGCGCGATTTACTGTTTGACATACCGGGGGATTAACTTCCAGACGTATAATTTACTGGAACCGCCATAAAATACGCTCGGATATGTAATTCCTATTCGATTTACCATTGATACATCGGTTATGGCCTAACCGTGCATTTTCGGTGTGCAACCATTTCATCCGTAACGTAATTAATGTCGTCTGATCGAACCGAAGCGATACGTGTGCATATATGCGTATACGATTTCGCGCAAACGATGTAACAATAGGCAAATTAATTAAGTGGGGCCATAAATCTCTCAATGATTTTGTTCATCCTGTCGTGTGCACACAGTGAATTACGATGTTTTTGTTAAGCAAATTTGAACAAATGAGGTGTTTCTGTATAAAATCAAATTGCATTATAAAGGGTATATAATATCTTAGAATTTAGAAATTTGTATGGTGTATATGTGCGAGTGGTCAGAATAAAATGACGAAAAAGTAAAGTGTCTTTCAACTGAAATGTAAAAAGAGAGCTTGTCACGTGGTATGTCACGTTTCCATGTCAGTAAATACGGGAATTTAGTTAACACGTGAATTTGACAACTTACGATTTACGTTCTGCAGTGAAAACTAAAATTTGGACGCGCTCCAACATAATTTCAAGAGCGAAGTAAAGGATTTGTGACCTGAGTTAGGTCGGGAGTTCAGGTTTGAGTTTAAGGATTAAATAAACTTAAAGGAAAGGAAATACTTTATCTAAAATTGATTTTCCTTCATTTTAATACCAACGACGAATACAGTAAAGTTCCGATAATTGGAAGCAAACTCGACAAAAATACAATAAAAAAAGACCAAGAATAAAGATAAAGTATTACTACCACGTTCCTCGAAAGACTGTTACCATAGAAACAATGCTCCGCAGTGTCAAACAAGTTGGTAAATCTGATACGCAATGTCATTTATACTTCTGCCAAAGAAAACCATGTCTCCTTTACCTCCTCCCGCTTCTCCAACGACACACCAGTGGCCCGCACTACTACAATTAAGGGAGCAAAAGGAAAACACAGACAAAGATAAAGGAAAAATCAGTAGAAAAATCCAGCGTCACAAGCTTCGTGGAAATGGCACTGTTCTTTCTCAAGGGACACAGAAGAAGGGACCACGCTGGACTATAAAACGAGACAATGGAGGCAGCGCGCGCTGTCGTCATTTTCGAACCTCACTATGGAAACGTTCCTCTAAATCCTTGCAAGTGCGTTTCTCTTTCGTTGCTGGCATCTGAGCGCGGACCAGATATCCCCGAAACGAGATATCGCCCGAAGCTATTTCATATGTGAAAGAAACGACGGGCCATTGTGCTGAGAAGGGCCAGGACTGACTGATGACACAGAGCCTCCGATCATCGTCTATAAAGAGACACGAGGGAGGCAGCTAGAGCACGGTCACTAAAGGGACCACGAAACTCCCTGAGCATCCTTCTAGTCCCTGATGTACCCTCACCCTTGCTACTTCACCGGCCCACCGGCCCGCCCCTCGTAGAAGCAAACTGCCTTCGACTGATTTCAGGGGTGAGAAGGCCAAAAACGAAAAGGAGCAAATTAGTGGGTGTTGCCATGTACGATGTAACGCAAAATTGGTACAAGCGCCGTTTCCCATCGTAGTTTGGCAGAGAGCAGGAGGTGGGAACGGAGATAGGGGATGATGGGGTGGCTTTGAACGTAGTTGCGACGAGTTCCAGGCAGGATGTCCACGCCAATTCATTAGGGCGAGATATACGTGTGGCCGTTTTCTTTTTTTGGCTCAGGCAAAGTAACGACCGAAGTTGGTGGCCTCTGCCTACTCCCATTCCCGACGACACAGCAGGATACAGTCCTGCTCCCGTACTTTCTTCCCCTAGCCAGCTCACCCTCCTCCGATTTCACTTTATCCGTGCACGGGCCCGGCTATCTCTCTGTCCTTCGGCTGTCGGGATTTCGAGATATGCGTCTGCAGACAGGATAGGGAAGTTGGCCACCATCCAAGCAACTCCGAGCGATTGGCTCTACCAGGCGTTGCAATATGTTTGAGCGTCTGTGGAATGTTTGGTCCACGAGCCCCACAAGCCCCTGCATTGAATTTCTTCCCCCGCCCCCCACCCGCGGCCAACACGGCCAGCTCCTTCGCCGTAGCCTGCATTAATTGCTTTCGTATAAATCCGTGGGATCGATAGTTGCGGCAGGGCAACACGTCCAGGGGGGTGCGAGGCAGCTATGCCGCCAATACAAATGATCACGGTGCCAAAGGTGACGAGAAGCATGAGCTGTGCTTGGTCGCAAAAGCCCGTTTCGCGAAACTGGGTCTCGTTCTTAGCGACCCCCCTCCTGCTATTTCCTTTCATATTGTGACCCTGTGTCGTATCGAATATCGATAGGGCGCCACAATCGCTGTGCATTACGAAAGGTCAGTATTTAAGTGGCCCAATGTATTTTAAGATTTTTGTGGGGGCTGTGTTCTGGAGGTGACTGCAACGTGCTGCTGGGAATCGACTCTTTGCTCGAACGCTCGATCGTATGCTCAGGTCTACCAAGTAAATCGAGATGCTCGATTAATCGTGACCACCCTTCTTCACGTGTTAAAATTTAAAGCGATGGGGCAAAAGCAGGCAACCTGTTCCATGAAGATGCACTGAACAGAGCTGCGTGAAAATTTTACTAGGTTATATCTGTTGTTATAATCAGTTCTCTAAGGAAATTTGAATTCATTGAATATCTGGAAGCCACTGCCGGGATAAATAGCAGGGTGTTTGGAGTCACTGTACTCTGCAAATGGCAAACACTAAATTACTTTTCTTACCATCGAGTGATACCCGTTACCCCCGTGATATGCTCCGACATGAAACAAAAGAGGGGAAACTTCCCCCAATGGTGGCTGTTATTACCAGAGGCATAATTTATCGCGAGGGAAAATTGAAGGGTCGAAATGGCTGAAAAGGGCGATAGAACGGGGGTTGTGATCTTAGGAACATTTTGGGGTTTCGAGGAACCTGTGAAATATGTTGCTCGTGGTACTGGCAAGTAAAATCACCTCACTTTTTCTGCTGGAGAGCCAGAATTGTAGCTGTAATTATTGAAATGTAGAAGGCACGTATATCTGCTTGTATAACAGCTATTTGGAGCGTCAGTGATGTGAAATCAGGTTTGGGTATCTGAATATTACCGCAGGACCTAGTTGGTTTCAGAATCCTGGAATAATACGGTACACGCTATTCTCCAGAGCTACGTTGAAATACGCATCCCAGAAGACAAATAAATTATTAATATCACCTCGTTGACCCTGTTATTGGGCACATTTCGTGCACGTGTGTATGTGTATGTATGCAAACCATTCTACGCCTGACTGTAGAACGTTTAATCCCGAATCCGGGTGCTTTCAATTCGTAGTACGTGTTGATAAACTCGAAAAACCAAATCATGTAAAATCTCTGGATTCCAGATTACGTGTTTTACGAAGAATTAAATGTTAATCACACGTGTAAACGGTCAGTAGATTTTTCAATACATAATGAAAATGATGTACCTACTACTATGAAAAAAATCTGAATTTCTAGAAATTTCTAAGTGTACTAGCACTTTGTGAGGAATTGTAAAAAAAACTTTTAGAGAGATAGTAAAAACCAGCAATTACCTCTAACCACCTAAAATAAACACACTTACCTACACAATTACTCTATTTCTCTCGACTCTAAATTCAAGCCTGCGAACGCTCATTTATTTTAACACCAATTACTTTCCTTCTTCCCTACAATGGTTTCTAGAACAAGCGTAATTAACACCCCGCCCACGTTAATTAACCGAACTTCCGATTATCTCAGAAATATACTTTGCAATTAGAGTGGATCATCCGGAATTTATTGGACCGAGAAACTGGCGATTCTATCTGGAATATTATATTCAACGAATGGCGCACAGGTTGCACAAGAATTGTGCAATCAACGTGCCCATAAGTTGTTTTATTTCCATGGGGAATATTCCTTCAGGGTAACGATTTTTGCACAAAGCAGAGCTCGCTGGAATTTCAAGCCGTTATTTACAGGCTGTTGCGCGAAAGGATTTTCGTGTTTCGCACCAGCACAGAAAGGACCGAACGTTCGTTCCAATTAATGTAACGCGATAAATCATGGAAGCGAGTCGGTCTAACGACGCTCAAGAGAATTCAACTGGTTCGTAAATAAAACGTTACAACGCGGACATGTACTTTTCTCTGCGAGGCTTCCACTTGGCTCTAGCTAGAGCGACGAGCAGCGCGCCATTATTCGACAAGTATCGAGGCAAGAAGCTCCCCGAACTAATTACGAACTTTAATGGATCGCGAGAAGAAGTGGGCTCGAGCTGGCAAATGGCTCCCTCCAAATTCTTAACAATCACAGACACCCGGCCACTCGAAGCGACGCGTCACGCGATTCCGTGGCGCAGTGTTTGGCAAGGGACCACGTCAAGTGTCTCTTATCAATTTCAACGAAACGTTGCAGATAGATAGGGAGTGAAAAGTATTTGATCGATGCCTGGCGTTTTACGTAATGCAATTAACATTAATAGTTTTGGAGATATTTAACAGTAAATATACAGTAGGAAAGGTTTGTAAATAGAAATGAATGGATATCTTTTTCTATACATTCTAAACGATGAAAAAGTGAATTTAGAGGCGATATTCTAGGATTACAAAATGCTTGAAAGAAGTTTAAATTCATGGGCACTTAACGAAGTCCTTAGCGAAACACAACTGCCACTGTTAAATATCTCGAAAATACTTTCTAATCCTCCATCCACTTATAAAGTTAAGTTTAAATTAGTTCGTGACATTTATTGCGACATCAACGCAGGTGTGATCGAACAATTCCCAACTAGTTGGTGAGGAAGATAGTCCGGGGTATTACAGATTTCGCAAATTATCGGTTTGCAGTATCCTGGAAGTTTTAAAAAATTCTATAAGCGATCACGACTTTACGAACGATCGTAAGGTTGAGGAGAAGGCGGAGGGGTGGACATTATCGAGCCGGCGGGGTGGAAATAATATCGGGTTAGAAGAAAAATCTGAGAAATATGCCAAGTAAAAGGGAATTGTTTCTCGATGTAGAAACGATCGCGTCGTTTGCGTTACAGAAGGGGCGTTAAATTTGTAGGATCGGTTTATGCGTCTCGCGACGATGGCTTACATGTTCCTTACATTTGTTGGACACTCGTGTTGCATTATCGATCCCTACGCCCTCGTGTCCCCAGGAAGTGTGCAAACAGAAATAAGAGACGTGCTCGGCGAGAGACGTTCAGCGCAAGGATCTCGCGTTGCCTGAGGAGATATTGTGATTGCTGGCGATAAGGAAAAACTCGATGTTATAGCAGTGGCCCGTGAAAGTAGAGCAAACGTGAAAGCTATCGAGAATCCGCGAGGGAATTGAACTTGGAAGCGGTGATATAATCGTTCCTAATTTGCGCATTGGGCCGAGAGTAATTCGCGATACAATTTCCTCGCCAGAATTTAAAAATTAAAGCTGTCTCAAATCTTTCTAATAATAACTTCTAACAACAGCTCTTCCTAGATAATAAGTTGCTGCTGATTTGGGTTATTAAATGTTTCTCTAATTTGAAAACCAACAGAAAAGAGCAGGCAAAGAGAATAGAAAAAGTAAATTCAATCACGGTTTTATATTAATTAAAAGCGTTGTTATCTCCCGCATGAAATAATTACTGAACCGCTGCCTCATCTTTTTCCCGAAGAGAGCATCGATTTATCTACCATCTACATGCACGTGTACCTCTCCATTTCTGCGGAACTCATTATTCCGTTATTAACGGCAGAGCGCAGTTTAATCGAAATAAGACGAATGGTATTAAACGTAGGATGCTCCGAGGTGAATCTATGGACGACAGTAAGTCAGATTAAAGCAGAAAGGGTTTTTAATGAATCCTTGATGAAGCATTAGAGGTGGTAAGCGAGCGGGTCGTTAGAGGCCCGATACGAGGTTGCAAGAGTATCCATCAACGAAGCAATCGACTGTGCGATAAAGGCTTTGTGCAAATAGAAAGGGAAATGACTGCAACAATTACCCTGATCTGGTCTTTGTTCGAGTGAACTTTTCGCGACCCCCAACTCCATAAACAATCGCGATCAAATACGTATCGTAAACCATCAATCGTGCTCACGCTTGTCAGTTATTCATTCAGATAGAATATGCCCATGCACTTGTACTAGATAAAATGTTCTAATTCCATTTGTGCATTTTAGGAAAATGTTCCCTGTACAAGCTGCGTGATCTTGTCAAATGACTTTCAATTTAGATATTGGATTTAATAGATCTTGTGATCTTTTTGGCAAATAAAATTTCACCTTTCTAAATATTTGTTGATTTACATTTAGAATTGTGTATGTTTTCGGAAGTGATTATATTAGAGAAGTCACTTTTTACTCTAGTGGTTTATTCACTAACAGTCCCAAAAGCAAAATGTTATTCCATTTAATGGAAAAAATGATAAGAATGATAAAATGTAATTCCAGTCATTTAATATTCACGTTTGCAAGGTTTAAAATTATAGAAATATGAAGTGTAATATATCGATGAAGTGGATTACATGATTCCATTGAAAAAGTGATGAAACATAATCCTTATACCAGGTGACACTGACAGGAATTAGTCAAATTCTTATTTTTTATACAAGCGAGTGTGACTGACTGTACGTAGTCTTATACTACTAGTTCAGGTTATATTCCTTTGTCTAGTTAAAGGTCAATTCAAACGAGCGATGCAGTGTCGTGCGATATAAAAATATTGCCACAAAAAAATGAGTTATGTGTAATATATACATAATTTCTTATGCCCTTGTTTTCCCTATAAACTCAATGAAATAACTTTTTTTAAAATCCCAAAACAAATATATAAGTGTACATCTCGTTCCAACTACGTGACTCGGCCTAAATATGTAAATCACACTTCCCGAATACAAAAATAAAGAAAAATAGTGTACAAATTTATTAATTATGCAATAAAGCAACTAATCCATGTCATATAAAAGTGCCCAGGCAGAAAATTTGTATACAAACAAACAGTTTGTATACAAATGTCACCAAATTGAACGCGATGTCTCGTTTATTTATAATTAAATATTCTAAACAATCTTCCAATGAAAATTAAAGAATGTGGTACTCCAAAGGTCTTATTAAAACCACCCAGTAATTAAAGAACTGGAAGCTACCAACACTGGTCACACGTCGTTCATTGTCCACAGAAAATGTAATTAAAATAAGAAAATCCCTTTTCTTTTCCCCAAGGCCACAATGACCCTCGACCATTCCTCTCAAGGTAAAATTAATTCCACCCACCCCGAGGTACAGTGGAACAACACCAAAACGAGACAAATACTCAACATTTCTTTTTCATCGTTACCTTTTCCTCCGCGGTTGCAAACAATAAGAGCACGAAGTCGCCACTTCAAACTTACCTGTAACAAAAAGAAAAGGGAATGTTATTAGTCGCGTGAAAAAAAGCCTCGAGTGTTCGTATGTATGTTGGATGAGGTGAAAGAAAACGGGGGAGGGGGGAGATCTCTGCGTTAATATAATCTGATTAAGGGCCTGACCAATTGCTCCCACAATTGAAGGACCGCCGTGCGAATTTTCGCCAAAACTTCTGGTTCTTTCGCGCGTGCACGTTCGAACCAGAAATTCCGCATTGCGGACTATCGGGGCTGAATTCGCAGACCAGCCACATACCGGGTGCTCCCCTGTGCGCTCAAACCCGTTCCACCCTCCGCGGGATTAATTCTTTAACCCCCACCAAATCGACACTTCGTATTCCATTTTTTTTTTCGATTACTTTTATACGTTCCCCACACTGCCGCGAGAGCGTTAATAGAATAACGAAACAGCCACTATCACTTATTCGATTCAATTCGAGGTTTTCAGCAGCTTCCCTCCAACACACTACATAAGTTTTTGATGAAATAGGCGGATGTAAATGTGTACAGCAAATTTTGGTAAAAAGCTTGTTAGTAGAAAGCGCCAAATAAGAGAGTTGGGTAAATATTTGAATGTTAATACGTATAAATGTGCTCTCGGATTAAACTGTTCGATTGAAGCAGGTATTTCGTGAATTCGAATGCATGTATTATAAATTAGCAAAATACGTGTGCTTCGCTACGGTATAAATTAAACTTTCCGTTTTCATTTAATTTACTATTTAATTTTAACAGTAATTGTACCGCCCTCGGCGTGTGGATTTTCGAACTTTTCTATAGCCCATAGCGATCCCATTGAAACAAAGATACAGTAGTTTTTGAGTTCTGCGCTTTATACAACATACGCTTATTTAACATATATACGTATATGGCACAAATATTTTTATGTAATTGTACAGCTTATACGAATTTAAAATTCTGAAATATTCGACAACAAAACTGCGAAAATAATTCAAACGTTCCTTCGTGAAATTCTATTGTGTGCATGCTACTATTTTTAAACATATTACACCACAATATAATATTGCAGCAAGAGGGTTACTGGAAAAAACTGTTTACAAAATTATTGCTATGACTTAACATAAAAACGAGAACACGAATTGGAAAATATATACTTTCACACAATATATAGTAGTTCTTCATTCGACAAGTTTTATTTATATTTCTGGGGAATCAATATTCTATAATAAAAATATTAATATTAATATTAATATTTCTATTCATATCATATTTATTTGCAATAAGTCACTCACTTGTTATCGGATTTCCATGAAACGTGCGCCAAACGATGTAGAATTTTTTACGCACATTACACGTCAAATCTCAAAAACTGTCAAAAATTGAACTGCACCCCTGTTGCTGCAAGGTCCTCAATCAAGTAAATACCAATACTAAAATATTCAACTTGCAGTGAGAATCTTCCATCATTTATAAGCCCTTAGCCTATCAATTCAAGTCCACTGAATAATTTCAAATTGAACAGCCACTATGCTAACACCACAAGTCGCCAACTAAACCCACGATCTTATCCACCAACCTCGCAGAATTCAGTTGCAATCTAGCAGCACACATGCCCTACCGCGAGCGCAGGGGACATTCGAAAGGCAATGATTACAGTCGCAGCGTTTACACGGCTCTGCGGTGATCTCGACGAGAGTCAGCCGAGCTGAACAGAGATATCGTTCATCTGGCGTAAGCAAGCATTACATCTCAGCGGAACCGTAAAATTATGCGGGCACACGCTGACGCCGATGATTCTGCTCCTCGAGCCTCGCGCCCCCATTGTGCCTGGAAAGAACGCCGGGGAGCGTCTCGGGTACGCGGGAGATCGTAAAGCAAACAGGGCCTGATCCGAGCTTCAATAATTCGAAAGTTTCCCGGCCGCGGAAACAGATTACCCTCTCTGAAAGGGTACGAGCCGGGAAGACGGCGTGAAATAAGGAAAAGTGCGGCACAAAGGATACCATGAGTGATGCCTGGCTGTTACAGACACTCGAGGGACATGAAAGGATTATGGTCTATGTGGCCGACACGGAGAGGGCTGCCTTGCACCTTCGGGCCTTATCCCAAGTCTTCGTCGGATCCTTTACCGTGCACCGATGGAGAAAGAGACAATAGTCTCGAGCAGAGGCCTCCGTTCGCGAATCTAATCTGTAAACTGCGGGGCAGAGCCGGTAAAGGGGCGAAGGAGCAAACAGTGCATTCGCGAGTTAACGAACCATCTACCCGTATCTCCTTCTTTCCTCGTCGTTTACACTTCCCTCGGTGGTTGGTTTATGCTGGCCGTACTGCAGCACGACCCCACGAAATGTTCGCCCGAGAGATACGGTGTTTTAGATTATTACAGTTTAAATGGGAAAACGCCCTTCACAGTGGAATCGTTCATTCGTTGAATGATTAAGAATCCGGAGGCTGAATTTTGTAAGGCTTCAGATCGATTTAAAGAAAACTATTCCCTTGACTCTGAGGCAGTTAAGAGAACTTTTTGATGTGGTAGTCTGCAATAAACAGAAATGCATTCCGTGCACTAGTTGCTAAACAAGTTGGTAAAGTAGATATAGAGAATATATGAGGGACTGCAATCGAAGTTTAAACTTATGATACTTTATATTAATGAGTCATTTCTCAAAAGGGCATATTTCTATTTTTGAACTTGAAGCAAATTTTAATGGCATCGCCTTAAAAATGTTAAATTACATCCTCCAGTGGCACAAAACACTACAAAGTAGGGTTAATTCCTTTTTGCAAAATTGAAGTGAAAATACGTTTCACAAAAAGGTCTTATTTTTTAAAAGAATTCTATGTGCCCCTTTAAAAAATCACATCCCCATTTACATCACCAATTTATTGCACGCCAGTTAGAAAACCTCTTCGACTAATAAGATTCCTATTTCCTGTTCAGTTATTCGATCTACCAATTTCATCTTCCCTTAATTCATGCAATCCCTTTTTCCGTAAACAATGCCATCCGTTACACGTTATCGACCAGGATGCTCGAAAATAACTCGCTCGTTCATCAGTCAATGGAATTGATTTCCCCAGGAAATAAATAAAATCCAACGAGGGCTAGAGTTCATCCGTTGCCGTAAATCATCGAATATGCCCTCGCTAAATGTTCCTCCGGAGCGATTCTTTACCTAACCGTGAGAATTGGGGGCTGAGTAGGGTGGCGTCCCTCCACGCTCATCGCAGAGTACATAGCCAAGTTCGAGAGCTCAGTTGGTCGACTTTAATTCAATTTATCAGGGGACATGCCGGCGACGAAGTTAGAGGGCGAATTCACGAGCTCCTCTCGCTACGAGACTAGATTAACGCCCATTTCGAGAAAAGCAACCGCAATACGCCCATGAAAATCGACGCTGCACGGTGGCGGGGTTACAGTGCTGTGCAGGAAGTTTCAGGATGTGGTATGATTGTGAGGTCTGGATTAGATACGCTGGGAATACGACTGATGCGAGGGTTAAGTTAGACTGGGTTATATAAGTTAAGCTACGCCTGGGTTATGTTGATTAGGTCCCCTGATGTAGGTCTGGGTTAAGCAGGTCTGAACTTGGGTTACGTTGATTAGGTCTGGGTCTGTTCTAACCCATCACACGTGTGCACTTTGATTCCTTCTAGGACATTGTGTGACAAATTGTATGGTTCTATATAAAAGGACGCGAATTAATTATAGTATTTATAGTAGACAGATGATTTCAGAGGTGAGGGAAATTTTCATTTAAATAAAAGTTAATAAGATTATTCGTCATGTGTCGAATAAATTTGACCCGCATTAACTTTATTCGACGAATAAATTGAATTCATAATTTTGGAATTGTTATATAAAACTGAGTGGATGCATCACTATTGCACAGAACTCTTGAAACGCGATTACTTATGCAAATTAGCCACGAAGAAAGAATATCTTCATTGACGAAACTACTATCCCAAATATCTTTCCCAATACTCAGACAATATTATTCAAATTTACACATTATTCAGAATATTCATCGTTACTTTTTATCCGAATATCTTCCAACTTACCCCAGAATACCGATATACCCAACAATCTACATTCCTCACACTTTTACTTACAAACTTCCTGAAACACCCTTGGAATCCCTTCACTCAATTATTAAAAAAACTGAAAATAAAACATTACCAGCGAATAATTCGCACGTAAATGGCCCACTTAACCGTCTCAAAAACCTAGAACTCATCCCCGACAAAATTACAAGATCTACGTCGCGAAAGGCAGCCGAAACGGAGGAACCGAAAATAACCGGTTGGAAAACAGATTTCATCATCAGTTAAAGATCACGTGTACGGCTGCTTATAAACCGCGGCACCGCTAAATATCGCGGCCGCCAGATCCCGCGAGCACTTAAGAGGCCGCGTTTGAACTCAATTTTCGAAGTGGAAGTGAGATAAACACCGCGCTTAAAGGGTTGCGACCTGAATTCGCGCGACCATGGCATTTGCATCAAGGACCGGCGCGTAGAGAAGCGGCAAGAAGAGAACCCGTGGGTTTCGCCGGGGCTGGCGCGAAGGGGAAGCGTGGAAGGAAGAGGACGCCGAAAAGGGTCGAACGGAATAAAGATGGGAAGGGAGAAACGGAAGCGGGCAAAACGAACGGAAGGCAAGGACGCGAGAGAAATAGAGTGGAGCTGATGAGATGCGGAAAGCCAGCCGCGGAAGATAGAACAGGAATATTTGGTTTTTTACGACACCCTCCCGTCTGACTGTGCTGCAAGGTATTTTGTTTGAAGCAAGATAACCCTGCCCACCAACCCCCTGGATGCTTCGTTTTCCTCTCTGCCGCCCATCAAATTTATTCCCTCGCCAACCCCTCGACTGATCAGCCACCTTCCTTTGTTCTCCCTGTATCTCGTTATTCTTTGCGGCCATGTAAATGCATCAGCGTCCAGATTTTCTTAAATCTCTGCTCCAGTGTGCACAACATTCTTCGATTAATAATAGACTTCACCTATATAGAAATCAGCTATCTCAAAGCTTCTGTCGAATCGGAATGTTCAGAGGTTCCAGTTTCCTTTATTTTCCAAAGAAATCGTCAGTCTTGTTTTACGTCGGGCTGTACCCCGCAGTTGCCTCGACAAATAAGAGGAACGCCTCGGAAGTTGGAAATGCTTCGCGTGCAGACACTTTGTTCCGTTCGACGGAGCCACACGCATCGAAAGTTTGCAACAACAATTTAAGGATACCAGCTCCGCGGCACTATCCTAGGTCTTCTGGAGTATCATTTAGAAGACGCATGAGACAGGAGGAAGGAACACCCTCGCTTCCTCTTTTCCCTGTTTATCATCCGACCTGCCATGGCCACCCATCCCCGCCCCTTGAAACGTGACGCCGTTTCGGAAGGCAGATAAACAGCCACTCGTGCCCCTCGCTACGTATTAATTACGGTGGCGGCGAGGAACGTCTCGGTGATCTAACTGCGGCCTGGTATGCCGAGTTTCATAACCGGCGCGCGTCTCCGCGACGAGTTTTAATTACAGAAGCGCGGGGGAAACGTGACACGGGCGTAAAAAGAGCGCCACGCAACGGCTCTTCGCGGTCATGGCTCTTGCGAACCACCGCTCTAAGCTTGTTTTTTCATGTCTAATGCGGGAGACACTTGCTCAACTCGCAAGCACGACTCCCAGGCACCCGCGGATTATCATTTTATTATGGCGAGCCACGTGCCTAATGAACTGCGAGGCAGCGGAAGACGGGTAGCACGGTGTAACTAACAGGGCTGGCTCGCGAGCTTCTCGGCACCGATATCGCCTCAGATTTTGGATATTCGCGATGCAAACGTGTATTTTGTAGAGTAATGAATTAATTATGCATTTTGCAATTAAGCATTTTGATTTGTCTAGTGAACTGTAATTAAGGGTACTCACCATTAGAATTTTTCAAATAATTAATTTATTTTTGTATTTTGGTAGTACATCATCTGAAGAATGCCCAATTAAAATTTGGTGTCAAAATTCAGGTTTTTTTTTAAAAAATAGTGGTTTTCAATTTCCAAAAATTTATATATTTAACGTATATTTTGTGCAAAATCAGAGGACTTGCACAGAGACCCAAAAAGAACTTTGCGGGTTCCCTGAAGGTTAAGCTATAGATATCAGAGGATTTTAAAAAAGTTAAATTTATGCAAATATTACTCGACACTTTGTGGACCTTCTTCAACAGCTTAGTAGTGTGTTTTTTTTTATAATTATTTCTCAACACACAGGTAATTACTTGCTTCAAGAAAACCTACAAGATAAACGAACATTTCAAACTTTTCATTCAGACAAAGTTCTACTTTTATTAGGCAATAAATTCGTATTGACACACTGAAGAAGTAGATACAAGAATACGACAATGATTTGCATTTAGAAATTGTACAACATAAAACATTGATACTTTTCCAATATGCCTCACGAAATCCACTGACATAATTTTATTTTATTATACATCAAACATTTCACCAAATACGAAGAAGCAAAAATAAATATTTCAGTCCCATTTATAAAAACTCAAACAAACAAAACAAAAATGTCTAAAATTCTGTAACCTTCCGCAAGAGTCTCGGAAAAATAATTTCACATAAGGACACACGGGATGAACCAGATAAATTCACACTTCCTTCGCGTTCACTTCTTCTCACGATTAAATACTACATCTCCAAGACTTACTATCGCTCTGCGCGTACGATTCAACTGGTCTGTGAACGCGCGAACGAGATTAAACACCCCAGCTTCCCCAGCGCACGAGCAAACAAAGATTGTTTGTCGGGAAAATCCCGTTTCTTGGCGCAGAAAGAAATTAGACGAGAGCGCGTTACACAGGGGGCGTTGGATCCTTCTGAAAGGATTTAATTACGCGTGATTGACAGCCGTTGAAAAAGAGGACGCACGGGAGGGGCGAAGGAGGGGGCGATGATAAGCTTTAAATTAATTACCTAATGGTTGACGTATTGTTCGGCGAAATGAAAATCCCCGTGTCGAAAAGGGGATGAAACGGCGTGGTTCGCGCGCTGATCGGTTTGCGTGGCGTCAATGTTTGATATACCAACGAACATTACAGCGCTCTCGCCGGTATAATGAATTAAATCATTTCGTGGTTGTGACGTACATACATGGCGAGTGAACCTTCCTGCATGGCCGCAACGGGTTTGGCGGTTTAGTCGATAGTCCGACCATCTGCAAACAATGTTACGGCGACCGCGGACCGGATCGAAAGAGTCGGCGATCACTTAACCGATACTAAGCGCGGGATTCATTTCAAGTTCCGCCACACGGGGATTCGAGTGGCGCAATTTAGTACCCGCTGACATCGAGTATCGCCGCGAAGTGTGAGATCTCTGACTGCCCTCGGAGACATCTGCAGACTTTTTGCTCGGTATTTGTGGCTGCGATGTCTGAATTCTGTTTGGGACGTTTTTTGATGTGGTACGCGAAGGTGTGGGGATGGATTTGGGGCTCGAAAATGGCAGGGAAATATTCATGTAAACTAATCTAGTCTAAATATGCCGATTTTGGGAATATTTTTTCTGCAGAAATTATGAAGCAAATCATTTTGAATCTTTTTGTGATTTTATATTTAATATTTGAAGGTACGAAGAAAAAATTGCATGTTAAAAATATGCATTGTAGATATTTTTATCGCACTTCTATTTGGTTCATTTTCGACTTTTTTATTGTTTTTGAGGTTCATCGATGATATCATTTTATAAATAATATGAATATTTTTGGTTTCTTGATTTTAGACAAGAATTGGAGGCGCTAGAATCTCCGCCCTTTGGCATCTTCAGTGGCGATGCTGTAGCAAGATGTATCGATAGCAACATCTAGGATGCATATCTTTAACATAACAATTTTTTTTCGTATCTTCAAATGTTAAGTATAAAGTCATAAAAAGGTTCGAAATGATTTTCTTCATAATTTCTTCAGAAATAATTCCCCCAATTGGTCTGTTTTAGGATTGCACAAAGTATAATCCTCCCTTCTGTGCATATGTAGTACTGAAGTATTTAGATTCGAGTCGAGATGGTGAGATTGTAGAATATTCAAGACTAAGAAATCGTTTATTTGCCAAACCACCAAGATTTTCTATTTGATACAAGAATATTTTGCACGTATAATAATAATAATAATATTGCACGTATCTATTTAGTTATTTATCTACAAAAGTTTCCGTAATACGAATATTATGAAACATATAAAATTTCAATTGAATTTTATCCTGTTTATCACAAATAATTCAATTACTGTTTCCGTAGGAGCTACTAATGGCTGGTGTGTGTACTGTATTTACGCGAGGCAGGTCTCCGTGATAGTACGTTTACTCAGTCGATCGTTGACGATTCGAACAATTCAATTTTCCGTAGGCTGGCATTAGGGAATGCATCGACCGAATACCTAGTAGGTCGTCAGGATTGGCAGATTGCATTGTTTGTGGTCACCATGGGATTCTAGTTACCCCTATACACCAACCATATGTTACATGGACGTCCACTATGTAACGAATAATCTAATTAATTCCCACTTCGATGTACACAAAGATTATTCAATTTAGGTCACTAAAAACATTCATTTTAAGGGTCCTGTAAGTTTCTACAAGAGTTAATAGGCCACGATTAGTTGCTTGTTTGAACCCACTTTGTAGGGCCAATTTAATTAAAATTTTAAAAGTATTCACTTTATAAACTTAATGAAGATTAATTTTTAAAAATAAGTGATTTTTTCTCAAGCCAGGAGCAGCTGCTCCCTGCGAACGCTCCACGGTAAAGAGTAAAAAAATTATTTTAAAACTCTATGCAGTGTACTCCATTTATGAAATATCAGAGCATGTTTTCCGGTAAAATCAATTTTGAATCCGCGAGTGTCTAAGATATACAACTTCAAACTTAATAGCGTTAGAAAATTGATTTTTTCAGGTAAAAAAAATATAGTTAAAAGGAGTTGGTATGTTATTGCATATATTCAACATTGTATTAAAACAGTTATTATTTACGATTAAATATCCAGTAGAATGTGTTGTATGTATATTACACAAGTACAATTGAATGTTTTAAATATATTATAATACTACATAAATATCTTTCTCGAGTCATGTTATTGTAATTTATTTAAATAATTTAACTTCAACTTGACGATATTGGTTTTGACCACGATTTCAGGAAAATTCGCCACTGTGCGCTCATGAGTGTTACATGACGTTCGAATACATTGGAATACTGCATGGAGACTAATTTTCTGTGTCCAAGGATGCGCATGCCGCAGAAGTGAAACGCGCGGATTGGTTAGATGCCAGGACTTCAAAGCAAACGAGGACACTGTATTTCAATAGAGTAGAATACATTCGATCATCCCCTACAAAGTATCAATTTTTTTGTGACGCGCGCAGAATCCACACGATCCCTAAGTACAAACTACCACATAGAATCACATAAACTCGCAAAGCGCATGGATCCGCGGAGCCATGGAAGAAAAACTGCAAAATTGATCCCCATTGATGTCCCCTTGAAGCGAAGATGTGAATGAAATTTCTAATATGTAAAAGCGAATGGCGCCGCGTTGACTTTATGGAGCCAGGGTTGCGATGCAACAAACGCGTGGTACATATTGAACTTGATCCGCATGATTGGTCGCAGATGGCAACAGTGAGCAAGGGTCCAGCATCACCAGCTCCTGTCCCACCCATTTATTTCCAATATCGATCACCTATCCCCTTTCTTTCTCGCTAAGTTGAGAGATTATGAAGACATACGTATTGGACCGCAGCCAGCACCTAAGCCCCGGCAATACCCGTGCCACATTTATCCCTCTTCCGCCCCGGGCCATTTCTTCCCTTGTCGTTTGCCTTCGGTGTCATCCGCGCAATTCATCCCCCACACTCGCTACTCCAGCAGATTCCGACACAGGGACTATGCGCCGAACGTAATGGCGGTGGGACACTCTTCGTAGAATTCTGACCGCGATGCTACTCGAACCGATTCTCAATACTAATTTACGCAGCCAACGAAAATGATACGCACAACTTTTCAGGCTCGTTAGCTGGATGATTGTGCGGTCAGCTTTCATTTGCGGATGAGAGCCTGCTGCCCGGAGAAAACGCACGAGGAACATCGTTCTGGTATTACGTGGGAATACGTTCGGGATTTACCTCCCGTGTTGGCGGAGGGAAGGTTCGTTTGCGCAGGGGAACATAAAGGATACGAGCCTTTTTGCGCGGTCCTTTCTATGCAAATATCGTGCTGGGAACTATAGTGAATGGACACTGCTCTTGGTTCTCTTGAAATATATTGTAGTTTTTCTGTACACTTTTGGTTACCGCTTGCAACACTGTGGTTATTAAATGTGCCCCCTGTTGGAAGATTTTAATGCTCTGATATCTGGAAGAAATGGCTTCCAGGATGGAGTGTTGGTAGTGGTAATATTTATCTTCTAAATACAAGTATAGATGATAATTTAAAATAGGGTTGACTAACTGGTGGCTCCCGAGCCACCGGGAGCCCCTCCGCCTTGCTGCCACGCTGAACGGCTCCCCTCCACATGAACCAGACTCTGACGATCGCAGTCGATTCCTGCTTCTTTCCTTCTCTTTTCAACTGCGATCATCAGACTCTGGTAGGTATGGAGGGGGCCGTACAACGTGGTAGCAAGTCGAAGGGGCCCTCGGTGGCTCCCGAGTCACCAGTTGGTCAACCCTGTTTTAAAGGATCGAGATTAGTGAGTCTTTTTTAATAAAATATGAGTACTCTGTACGTTGTTGTAATAACTATCTCGAATGTCCGGTATCGTATATTCAGCTAGTAGCTTCAAATAATATCATTTACACGTATTGCGATCATCCGTTTAATAATCACGTGTTGCCAGTATCACTGTAGAGCGAATAATGATATTAACCGGCACTGGAGGCAATGCTACTCGCGTAGAAAATGTGTTACCTACTTTGCAATTGGATCTCGTGTCGAATAACTGCGAAGTAGATTAACAGGAAAAGCTCGTGACGTATTCCATCAGAATTTTGAAGTTTTTAAGAATGCTGGGTACACGTCATCAGAAGCATTTAACGTTGAAAGAGACTTGGATGTTCGCCAAACCTTTGCTACCCTGCGCGACATCAAACGTAAGCGATTCCAGAAATTTGTATGACGCATTACATACCTCAGTGTAACTTGGGGAAGTTATGAAAAAATGGTCTCCTTTGAATATCAAAAATTAAAAAGGAAGTTAGAAAGGTTTTGCATTAGGGAAATATGCTTCTTTATTTATATACGAAGTCCTGACTGAGTGACTGACTGACTGACTCATCAACGCCCAGCTCAAACCGTTTAACCTAGGAATGTGACATTTGGAAGGTGAATTGTTTTCATGACGTAGGCACCCACTAGGGAAGGGTCTTTTGAAATCCCATTCATAAGGGGGTGAAAAGGGGTGAAATGTATTTTCTATGACTGCCTAACATCTCTTAGGCCCGATTACATATCAACTTGGTTCTAACTCACAATGATTTACCCACACAAATGCCTAAAACCCAATTTCAGGATTTTTTCCTAATCAACCTCTAAGGGAGTGAAAATGGGTATATGTGTTTTAATGGAGTTTTTAATATCTCTTAGGCCGGAAGCGAAGCGCGAGGGTATTTTGCTAGTCATACATAATTCTGATTTACTTATTGTAATAAAAGGGCATATGTAGAATAAAATGAGGAATCTAATTATGCGATTTATTCAAACAGGGCCAACTGTCCTGAGGCTATTCTTGCATCCAACAGTACAACCAATGTTCGTTTAATCTGAAAATGGACAAAGTAATCTTCGAGGCGACCACACAACCTACATCATCCATACCTCTTTTAATTAGAAACTTCGAGGTTTGTAGCGACGGTTACGCGAGTCTCGCGATATTTAGATGAAATTCGAGAATGTTAGAAGCCACATACTGTTTCCCCCGCTCGCGTTGCCGCCATTTGCCGTCTTCTGTTATAATTAGACGTAGCTTGTAATTAAATTGCTCGAGCGTGACGATAAACAACTTCCAACTTTGTCGGAATGCGTAATCTGCGTTAACGGAGGTTATGAGGAATGACTGAACTCTACCTGACGCGCTGAAAGTTACGCTAATCGACGAATATATATGGAATATCCAGAAAACTTTATACACTTTGCATTGCATCACTCCTTTGTGCTAATATCCCTCTATATATACATGACATATGTATATATATATCACACTGCAGTATAATTATGATATTCGTGTCACTGTGAATCAGTACATTTTCAACTAAAAATATTTTATTTTTCTAGTGGGCGGGCAATATAAGTCAGAATTGTTAATTTTCCAAAAGGACACTTAGAATATTTAAAGTGCTATGTAAGATCAGATATTACATTTTGCGCGTGAACGTTGATATATGTTAAAAGAAACTTTCATTTCTAACTTCGATTCACAAAAAAGAACAAAAAAGAAACTGTATAAGATTTATTGTTACTACACACAGTCAGTATACGTTTGAACTTCACTGTTCAAACAGAAAATCGATTTCAGACAATATTACGCCAAACCCGTTTTAAGAGAAAACTCGTGATGTTATAGATATAAACCCTTTGTGCAGAATTTTGTAGACAAGGATGAAATGTATTTCGCCAGACAGCCATTTAGAGCTCTAAGCAGTGCGCGTTATTAGCATAGTTCCATCAAGTTGCCGAGTTCATTAACGGCTCTATTAATATGTCAGGCAAGCCTTGATACGTTACGAGGCATGCGATTTTCGTGGGTCTCGAGAAGATCTCGTAGTTGCAGTATGCAGCCGCCCAGCGTATCTTAACGCGCCCCGTTCATGAATACATTTGCCAGCGAGCCGTATAATGAGAGCTGTCGGTCACATAAATAACAAAAGTGTATCCGCCAAACGCGTTACGCCCGGATTAGTTACGTTCTCGGGCTGAGTTACGTTAATTGGGAGTAGCGAGGGATTAAATGTTAAATATGGGTCACGGTTCATCTGATAAATAGATCTGGGTCAATCGGGGTCAAGAATACGTGCACTGACTGTAACTAAAAACCAAACTAGGTTTCAAGTCGTCCACGTTGTGTTAGGTTGATTGGTTCTGTCTTAAATTGATTAAATAAGCTGCTTCTAAGTTAAGCCGATTAGCTAAGTCAAATTAATTTTAGGTCAGTTGCTTGTGTTTGTATGAGGAATCGTTGGTCCAGATTCTACGTAACTATATTAGGGAGTAATTTTATAATATGTTTCAAAAAGGCACCGAAAACCTAAAATGTACAAGATGAGAGTCACAAGGGTGGAAGTCTGGTTCGAGACTTTCTTTATCGGAAGTTCTATTGTCTACTGAGATGTAGCTTCAGAATAGTAAGAGAGTTGCACTTGACACCACTTTTTGGTAAAACATCTTGGTAGTATATTATATTATAATAATTGTCTGAGGATATACGAAGTTTATAATAAATATCTTCAAAAGCTTCATCAGGAAATGCACATTATTCAAATACGATAAAACCACTATCCAACACACTATTACGTCATAGTAATGTCATTCATCTAACAGTGGCTTGTTAACAACGAATTTCTGTTCACAGACGAAAATTTAGTACTCCGCAACATTTTCGTTCCTACAGATTATATCGCCCGACAAATTTCAACACACGCTACGAAAGCCCCCAGGCGCTAAATCATTGGACCCTGCCTAATTCCAGGGCAAAGATTTCGCAAACTGGGTGCCTGGGATGAACGATTCGCTGCCAATAAAGATTACGAGTTCGGTCTACCGCAGAAAGGCTTAAAGGAACACGTAATTGACAGAGCGTGCTTTAAGTACACAGCGTCGCTACTTTGAAAAGTAAATAATTATGCTCTAATGAAGGCACCAGCACAAAACTACGCTAATTACTTAAACTTGCCGAGCGACCGAATTTCATGCCGCAGCGTGCATGCACATTGAAATATGCAGGGTGTTAATAAGTGATAGTCACCAACTTTACAGTGCAATGGAACTCACCAATAGGAATAAATATGCCTGAGTAAATGTGTGTCCAGAAACTGGCTGGGAAACAGAGTTTTAATTTATGAACTACTCATGTCCTGATATTGCACACTGTTGGTAGCATAGTGGCCCTTAGCAGTTACTTATTAAAAGTACCTAATTAGTAAGTTTCTTGAATGAATTTCACACGTGATTAACTAGGATTCCAACTAGGATCTTCAACGTGCTGCACGAAATCGATCAACATTGTGGCAGTAGCTTTTGTATTCGCTATCTTTCTTTGTTGCTGACTGGTTGACAATTCCAATACATAGATCGTTGGTATCAGTAACGAGCGTCCTCTGCGGAAGACAGGGCTTACTGGAAAACCTTATCTAAGAGTCCAGTATATTTGGAGCAGAAGATTTCGACAGTTCAAGATCACTTTCCCAATGGCATGTCAAACACAAAGGTGCTGCACGGCGAAAAGACAAAAGATGGGGTAGCCAATCGATGTGGCGAGGATAACTGCTCAGTGAACTGAAGGAGTTAAAATTGTTTGTCCTCAAGACCCTTAGCAAGTCCTGGAAGAAATGCATTTCTCTCACGCTCAACCTTTCCTTTTGTCCCTCTTTTCACCTTATCAGACTGCAGCCATTATACAGTATTGTTCTGTTTTTAATTGGTTGAACATACTGGGTAACTTCACGAAAGCAGCCACACAATTTATATTAATTGTTAGAACTTAGGGCTGGGGAAAATAGATTTTTGAAATAGATAAATAGAAATAAATATCTTTATTTCATCGAGTGATATAGGATTTGATAAATAAGCCTTTCTTTGAAATATTTAATTTAATACTAACTGATACAAATTCTATTGGGAAATGAGTATTTCATTGAAATATGTATAAGAAAATGGTATTTCAAATAATATTTTATTTAAGCATTAAATGATTATGGAAATAGTTCATTTTTTAGTATTTCGTCTCAAACTATTTAAAATTTTCCCCAGCCCTACTTGTGACTAGATAATATTTTTTGGTATTGCTAATTATTTCCTATTGCTAAGTTTTCTTTTAAATTTTGTTTTCTAAATTATGTTTCCTTGCAAGCATGCTGTTAGCGAAACCTGTTAACCTTCTTCAATGAATTTCATCGATAAAGCATCTATATTTTATTAACTTATCATGTTTGACTTTAACAACAAAGATTTTAAGAGAGAAAAGTAAGATGCAATTCGCAGCATCGAATACCCACTCCAAGATGACATCTGATAATAAGAAATATATGAATGAAATTAAAGTAGGTATCAGTCTGGAGTAGGTGCCGCATAAATGAACCTGGCTATTCAGCTTCTTCATGAAAAGTGTCATTTGCCCGTGAATCAAGGGAAACGGGTTATTTAAGTGAATGCTCGTCTTTTAATAAATTTGAAATACAAACGTTAACAGCTTGAATATTTTTTCTCTTGAGAGATGCAATTTGCAGCCTTTGCGATAAAGGCAAGTACAGTCTGCTTCGTTTTCGCTTCAGTCGTGAATCCCTTGCAGTAAAAGTGTTTTTATCTTCAATCTGCTCTTCTGCCCCCTTGCTCTTTAACGCCCTGTTTCTTATGAGGCTCTTGTTATCGCTTAAAATACTATAGCTTTGTTATTGTACATGACCTGCATACGTGTCATGTTCTTAAATAGATAGCAGAATTTTCTAAATATCAGTTTCAATATCAGTATGATTTCGCTGTGGTGCCACTATTGGTAGAGTAGTGGTACAGTACGTTATTAGCAGAATAGTAGTACAGTATAATCTAAATAGGGTGGTAGTACCATACACTAGTGTACAGTGCACTACTAATAGATTAGTATCACAGGACTGTATTAGCCGTGGCGCAAAAGTATGCATTATAATTGATTTAACTATCAGTAATTTGTCTGAAAAAGGAGAGAATTTTAACCCCTCGTGGTCACACTTTCTTATAATCATAAATTGGTCGCGTGGGGTTCACTGCACCCCAGCGTCACTTTTGAGTTACCATTTTTATATTTTTGACTCTTAACTTTTAAGTAATAATTGTATTCGTAATACTCGTGCAAACCTCTAATAGCCTTTTTCTAGAATTATAAATTCTGATATGATGAAATTTGCATCTAGTTGATAAAATAGTTGTGGAAAACCACGATCTTTTGTTAAAATTCACAAAATTTTTAGTTTTCAATATTAAGGTCTAAAAATTTACAGAAATATTGTCAAAGGAAGAAAAGATTGTCTGAAGTGGGATACACCCCATTTATAGTTTGCTCACTGTTGTAAAACTCTGTTGTATTTAATATACATACCCTATTTAATAATTCAACATAATCTATCGCCCGTTACAAGTCGCCATAAGACGAAAGAGATCATCTGTACGACCATGCTCTTCGCTTAATCTCTCTGACCCAACTTTATCCAGCGTGTTTTAATTATGGCAAAGTCTCGCTGTTCGTACAGCTCAGTTTCATTTCGTGCAGAGTTATTAAGTTTCCGGGGAAACACGAGTGCATTTTCGCATTCGACACGAAAAAAATCGATACTCAACGGTGCGTGGAACTGCGGAGCTAATTGCGGAGCTGCCGAAATTACATTTACTCATACTAGCTCAGCTAATATGCACGTACATCTACCCTTATGGAACAGGTGCAACATTTCTGCGCGAACTGTGCGTGTTCCATACACCTTCCTACTTTATCTACAATTATTTAAATAACCTCAAGTGATTGACAATTATGCAATCGAAATGATAGGTATCGTTTTAGGTTCAGCTAAATACTTTTGAAAATAGTTCACTGACTGTTAGAGCAAACGAGGCATCGAGAAGAAAAACCGCGTTACGCACTTTTTTGCGAATTTGTGATAGTAGCAGTAACGTATTTTTATAGTCTCTACTAATCATATAAAATGTGACATTATCACAACATGTGATAAAAATATATTTATATTAGTCTGGAAGTTTTGTACTTTCTGATTAGATTCTGTCAGCCAGGCATTATCTAGTAGACTCTGTCTCTGTGATTTTTTGGAGTGGGTGTCTCGTACAATTTAACTGTGTACGTACATCGCCGGATCACTTTAAACCGAATAGATGATACAGAGGCGAGTGTAATTTCCAATAATTATCGGGAAAATGAAATTAGCACTTCATTTGCGTTTTCACTGTATTTCCATTTAACTTCAAATTAGATATGTAATCATCGGTATATTGGTTGTGTTCGTTAAATTGGTTTACTACACTGGCTTGCTATGGATTACTGTACTAAAATCATCGGATTCCGCTTAAAAGAAGGATAATTGACCATTGAAGTCCGTAATTTTTAATATAAAATCTAAACCTTACTTAAATTCTTTTTACATGAATATAAATCATTGAAACTATATCTATGAGTATATCTATATCTGTATCTATGAAAATACATCTATCGAAAAAATAGATAACGAATATATAAAAATGTATCGAAAAGATCGAAAAATTTAAACGACCGATTCAGCTCGAGCAATCGAATCCAGTTCAGCTCAGCTCATAAATTCCGGACACTCGCGCACTTCTAGTTCAACCCAAGTGATCAGCGTTCTTGGCTTGGCGTGAATTAAAATATTCATGGCGAGATTGTCGCATCAATGATGGAAGTAGTGTTGCTCTGCCGTGCAAAATATTTATACGTTCATCAGAGTTCAACGAGACATTCCAGAAACATCGTACCACCTGCGTGCATAATCCATATTGGATATTGAGCGATGTTCGACCAAGCGTCAGCACGATTGCTGTCCCTCGAACACTGTTTTTGGTATCGCTGAGCGATCTGGTAGTAGCTGAAGATTAGAAGATCACGTCCCGCTGTGCAATGACGATGGAGCAGCGAGCGCTCTGTTCATTCGACCGAATGAATCGTGGAAGATGATCGTCATGAACAATGCTATCGTACTGAATTACACATATATTAATCGAATGGCAGGAATCGATTTAAGGGTCGTCTTTCCACTGTGACGCCCAGATAAAGTACCGCCGTTTGGAACTTTTTGTCACAAAAAGAATTTGTTTACTAAATTGAAGCTTTTTATAATTATTAATATGTGTTTTCAGAATAGAAAAAAATGTTTTCATATTTTTTTAAAAGACAGTGATAAATAATAAATCCTAAATGGTACTAAATACAAAGATGTAGGTACGCAAATCGTAGAAAAAATTGAATCTCGCGTCTGAATATTCAGCAGAGTACCTAATGCAAAGCAGAAAAATGAATTTCAAATTCGTAAGAAAATTTAAACACCTCATTGACCCCAATTTCGGGGGGTATCGTCGGCTAATGGTAGCCAATTACGACAAACAATTACCCTGTCACGAATTTGCATATTAATTAGGTTTCGTTAGCGAAGAATCGCTAAAGCTACGTGTTAAATTGCATTTCACACCTCTACTCGTCCACGAGAGAAGCTACTGACGCCAGGCCAGCCCCCAGAGTGCACAAATGCAACAAGGTGCATTGTAAAGTTTCCACCTCGCCCCTGTGTATCTCGCTTCCGATAGTTTTACTCAATCCAGGGTCGTAACCTGAATGCGGATACGTATATACCATTTCGCGAACTCGCATCCTGCTCGATGCAACACTCTGTCATTGTTCGATTCGTCCTATGCGCAATATATCACTTGTCCGCGTATGTATTGTCCCCTCGATCGATTCACAATTACATCGTGCGTTAACCTCCACCAACATCTGGTTAATGTGCAGGCCCCGAAGCAGTAATACGAGTGTCACGCATGATACTATGAAATTAATTAACGTAGGATACGGTTGAAGGTACGTTGAACCTCGAGGTTCTTGGAGGCAGCGTTTGGTTCGCTATGACACTTGTGCTTCGATGAACGTCGAGGGAAATGATTTGGGGATTTTAAACCACGATAGGATGCTTCCAAGCGTGGAAGACTTTGATGCTTTAGTGATTAAAGGTAATGAACGAGGAGGATTTCTACTTTTGTCGATTAGATGACGAGTTATTCAATATGGTGAGGTACTTAGGTTAAGTAGAGGGACCAAAGGTCATCTTGTCGATCACTGAAATAGGGATTCTGATTCCACGACCAAAAATAGTATGAAATTTAGTCGTCTCTTTGCACACATCCTTGTTTTGATAATAATAGAAGTGGACATTTATTTTGTTACAGTATTCGGCAGTGTTCCACTTTAAAAATATAAAAACACTGTAAAACAATTCTCTTTTGGTCAGATTTTCTCTGATGCCTAAGAGTATAGATTAAAATAAAAATTGTGTTTAAATAAAAAGAGTATAGATTGTTCATGTTATGAACAATACAGTTAAGTTCATTGAACCTTGTTTCTATACTAATGGACTAAAGTATTAAAGCTTGATTTTCTCAATAAAGCAGTTTTGTGACATTCCTTGTTTTTCCGCCGCACCCTATAATTTTGTAATGTGTGCCTGCTCGATAATTAAATTGACCAAGTACTTCCAGCATTCGTTCACTGACTGACAAGTGAAAAAAGTCTGACTGTAACAGACTAACTGGAAGCCCCTGATTGCCTTCGGGATTGTAGGACGGGGACTGATTAATAGTTGATTAACTCACTGCGCAAACTTGTCCGAATACCAACAGTACCTACTGATGGTGGACGTAACTTTGGTAACGACACCGAGTTTCCTCCAGTTTCCGAATCCTCAGTCTAGTCGCCTAAGTCCCGTGAACGGTTAGAACTATTATAATTTCGACCTAACCCTTGGGAAACTCCTGAATTTACGTCGCGACTATTTGCTATTGGGAACAGTGAAATCGAAAATTCCGAACTCCAAACAATTAAGCCCGTCCCCCCTCCCCTCGAAATATTAACTGATGCCACTAACAGAATAAGTACTGACAAGTAATCTGAAAATCCCCGAACGCGAAAATAGTAAGCAGTTCAGAATTGCGTTATTAACTTTACCAGTAACTAGTCCATGCCTTTATAAACTGGTCTTTATAAACTAAAAGATTCAAATTTAATTTTAATATTTACATAATTAATAATAACAATAATACTAGATACATGCACTTATTATAGAAATATAAATTAAGAAATAAAATAAGATAATTTAAATACATCAAAGACTGGAAGACAAGTAGCACATATGTTAGTGGCGCCACGAATGGGAAAAAGTTGCACTCAGCTTGCCCATTAGGTGGGCATTGGAAAAATAAGTAATTTTATAAAAAGAAATTTAAAGGTTTAACAGAAAATTCACAGATGTTCGTTACTTTTAGTTTGCATATAAGAAGAACCCCACCTCGCTTATGACCTAATTCTTTTATAGCACATGGGACCTTCTACTCTAAATCACAATGATGACTTAAGAACACAATGACTCAACAATACTACACTCGTGATAAACTTGATACAATTCAGTATCCTCGACGATGTATGGCTTGTGTGTCCACCATATCGCGGCACGTTCCTGATTGCAAAGGTTCTTCAGGCCAGGGAACGATCGTTAGAGGTCAAGAAACTGAGCGACGCAATTTCAGCCGGCGGGTGGTTGTTAAATATTGACCAAAAAGTAATGAGCCACCCACTTATTATGCCCGAGATTGTAGAATGGCCGTGGATGGTGACGGTGAAAAGGAAGGAAGCGCTTCGTGGTCTGGTCGCAGGTTCTTGTACCGTGGATAGCCGTGCACACAGGAGCCCCGGAGTGAAGAAACGGGCGAGAAACCGAGAAAGGGAGCGAGAAAGAGGGACACGAAGAGATTACACGAAGCGCGACACACGGTGGACTATTGCGAAGCGGTTATGCGGAATTCTCTCTCGCTTTTGTACAACGTTAATGTATTCTATTGAGGGTAACCCGTACTGGTAACCCAACAACAATTCGCCGTGTTTTAAATAATGAGAGGCCAGCACCGCCCCGGCCGCGAATTTAGGAGGACAGGGTTGCTCCACTCGTGCCAAATTACGTACACTGTTCTACTTAACGCGGAAGATGGAATGGCCTAGATCGGTCCTGTTCAAGGGAAGAAACCCCCGCGCGATCTCGTTTGGCTGCGGATATCGAATTGTGTGTGTGTTACGCTCGTGTCAAAGCCTTGCTACAGTTGCTCGAGTATTTCGAAAAATTTAGCTGGCGAGGGAAGTTCGCAATTTGAATGTTTAAAAAATCTGATAGCTTGCAAAGATATAATTCAGGTGGTACCAATTACACACCAATTTTATGGGTATGTGGAAACACACTCTTGACAAAAATTGAGAATTTTCATATTATCCTGCATGTCTGCGAAACAAAATGCAATAAACAGTTCTTGTGGTTCTGAATATAGGTACAACATAAGAATAATACCCCCAAATTAAAAAAATAAGAGATGAAAAAACCGATCTTTTACCCTCCAACTACCCTTCAGATGCCATGTCCAGAACCAGAAATTACAAAAAAAAGAAGACACTATACCCCCACCACTCACGCCTTTCAACACAAGTTCGTAATGGATTAAAAGCAGCAAGAATTACATCGGCATTTGCAGCGTTCAGACCGTTCCATTTCTAATAATTTCAGTTGACTATATTATCGAGTGATCAGATCTTCGTACATGAAGGTGAAAATGTTTTAAGCGTCGCTCCATTTCGTGAAGAGCAAACGTGGCGATTATTCGAAAGCCAGTTCCTCAGCGCAACAGGAGCGTATAAAGTGGAATGCTTAATTGATACGGGTATCGATTACGAAACTGCAAGTTTCCGTTGCACGAGGCATGCGACTCGCATGTAGGGGAGATGGGACGCATTAACTAAAATGTGCACTTCTGAAGCTTTCAAAAAGCATAATGGCTGCGATCGCAATCACCGTAATTGCACAGCTGACGTATCGAACACTGGGGGCCCAATATGCCCTGTAGATGAAACGGCACGTCACAATCAACCATAAGTTATTTCGAATGGTATCCTTGGGTTATTATGCGCGCATAAATGGATTGTCGCTGTTACGATATTGGCCACGTGTGTAGGAGTTATGAGATGTAGGAGATATGATACGTGATCTGTTCGTATTAACATGAATTAAGCGATTAAGTGTTGTGGGGAGGCTTTAAAGTGTCTAAAATATACGAACTTTTCCGAATTGGTATCATTTTCTAATATTTATAAAATATTAGGTGACTTTATCTGTATACTGATAAGGATATCATAGGTTTATTTCCAATTGTTGCAATGTTATCTATAACTTACATACTGATAAAAATGTACAGGTTTCTGTGAGAGGCCATATGCTTAAGAAACAACGATAGCAGGGATCTAATTTGTACACTTATGTAAGTCAAGCCTAATTGCTAGTACAAAGTCGTAGCTGTCGGACAGCTGAGATTGATTAAGGCTAACTGAAAACTGATGGAGCCTGACTGCTCCCTTAAACTGACTGAAGCATGAGGGCTTCCGATTTTAATTTGAAAGTGACTGGTGGAGTTCTGATTGCTTCCAAGATTCCAAATGGCCATCTGATGGAAAATTGATTGCTAACTGCTCTTAAAATACGGGTGGATATTGGAGTCTACACTCTTCTACGTCCCTAATGTGTTCTCCCTAGTGAGGGGGTATAATATAACCTCACCTACATTCTACTCACATATATGAAGCTTCCTCTAAGCAGTATCCTAGAGTAGAAATTTTTAAATCACTTTGGAACTTGGCTGCAGGAACTCCCAAGCTTATTGCGCGTTTGCTTGCTGGTGTAGCATTCAAAATGGAAGAACCAAAAATGATGTATTGTAAGCAGTAATCCCCAACTTCGTGTTCCACAGTGTTCTTTACTTCTAAACTAAAGTACATGAACATAATATAAATCTTATGAATGTCTATAGCCCACACTTCGGTCTGCAATAAATCGATACTTTAGTCCGGCTTTTTTATTATAATGTCTAGCCTCTTGAATAAGATTAATAGTACCATTAGGAATTGGGCAATATGGGGATCACACGAAATATTAAAGATAAACCGCTTTCCAGAATCTAACCGTACCTATGCTTGCTGAAATGTTGCAGTAATCCTTATTAAAATAAATCCCTGTGGATATCAAATAATTAACATCAAACACCCAATCGTAATAGTATCAAGTATTAAAATTACTGCAAGCTGCATTAGCTGTATAGGGGAGACCGGGGCAAATTAATAAGTTTTCCAGTTTCCAATTTTTTTTCATTTTTGTTTGAGTTAATTTCTTAATAACAAATAGACGAAAATATACTTTGGCAATTCCTCTTTAATACATTGTAAGTGAAAATTTGAAAAAACACATACAAAATAAATGAAAAAATATTATTTGGATGTAAGCAAAATGTATCAATTTGTCTCACTGAGGGGCAAAGTGGTAATCCTTTGGGCATGTTGATACATCTGTAAAATCTACAATAAAAAAGAAATTATAATACAATATACAGTGGGTGGCCAAAATTATTAGGTACACTCAAACAAAAAGGTTTGAGATTTTGTAAGTTTAAGCAATGGAATAAAATAGATGTCCCATTTTTAATGTAATAATATTATTTTTAAAACTAGTATATGTATTTAAGAATGCAAATTACATACATTTAGGTATATAAATTTAAGACTATATTGAGAAATACAAATACTCAATATTTTCTGTGGCTACTTCCTGCAGTTTTGGAATATTCTGCCATACTCTGATGATATTCTCTATTATTTCTGACTTATTTGTAATAGTTTTGTTACTTTAATTACAGCCACGATTTTCACAGATATAAACGAAAATATTTCGAGTATAATATTTTGGCCACCCTCTGTAAACACAAAATTAATAATTGGCTAATTAACCCGGGCTTCTATAGGTGCCGAGATAATTTCTCTGTATCAACCTGCCCCTGTATCAACTTGTCCCGGTCTTCCCTACCACATTTCAGATTTTCGTTTAGAACTGCGCATATATCCACACATACACCCAAATGTTTACGGACGATACCACACGTACGCAAGCGTGCTGTTAGCGCGGGGATGTGGAGGAACAATGGTCTAAAGTTCACTATTCCCAAACACGGTGGTATAAATCCAGCCAAGTCGATAGGGAACGGAGCCACGGCGCCCAATGTTCGTCACTCGAGAGTTAGTAACGATCTTAAGTTCGAAAAGGGCAGTGTTTGCCATCTTGCTACGGACCGACACTCGAAGGATTATTCCGCGGTTCGATGGATCCTCGAGCGTTATGCATCGAAACAGTTAGTCCATTTGGACAATAATTAGTCCTCGAGGGAAAACGGGTGGACGACGGGAAGTGCTTAATTGCTGACCTCGGTCGACGGTCTCTGAAATTGGTGTTCCTGCCCGTGCGCTAACGAGAAAATGAGAAACGGCGTGGAGGGGGTGCAGCATTCCAACTCTACAAGTTTATTCATGCGCATCGATAGATTCGACTTTCGCGTTGTACGAATGGGATTCAAATTTCGACGAGCGAAAAACCTTCGTAGAAATTTTTGAGGAGCGTGGAAGGTCAATCTTGGAAGTGTAGGTGCGTTAATAAATGGAGCTTGAATATTATATGACAGAAGATCATTCAAAATTGTCAGTGGCGTGGTACTAGGATCAGTTTACACAGTTACAGTGCTGGAAAGAAATTAGGAAGGTCTTTTCTGCCTTTCAGCAGGCTGTCGGAAATCAATTGGAGTTGGGCCAGAAACGTCATGCACGTAGAAAGGGGACGTTTTATATTCTATGCGTTAAAATAAGTCAAAGTGGAGGGGAAGATTTTGGGTCACGTGAGGCTTCATTTTGAAGGAAAAGCACTTTCAATATTAATAAAATAGATGTGGACTTGGTTGAAACTTGGTGTAATGAATTCTACTACTACTATGATTTCTTCTATGCATGATATAATATTATACCTCGTTCACTTCTATTGTACTGTTAGTACCAACTATCTGTGTTGTTATTAATCAATTCACTACTAACAATCACAACTGCGACACTACAGAAACCATCACAGCACATCATAACGTTTATTTTTGCATTTAAAGTATATTAAAATTGTCTTAATGTTTTTTAATATTGATCAAATCACAGTGACAAAAATTGAATAAATTATTACGCACACGATTATACGATTATACTTAGTGCACCGAAGGCAGAAAGCAGTTTATTTACGTAATACTACGTGGAATCTAATTGTCAAACGGCTACGGTCTTAGGGGAGACGCTAAAGAGGTTTACCGCATTGTTCGAAGAGGAGGAAGTAAAACAGGAGAAACGTCCGCAGTGCCCTCAATTTGCGGTCTGAGATTGCATTTTCAAAAATAGGATAGGGAATTAATCAGGAAGGAAAAGAAGTCACCGGGGGAATCGTGGAAACGTCGTCTAGCCCGGCAACCTTTACCCCGAGGGGCACGATATTAAACAGCCTGTAAGCCGAAATCACCGTTTCAACGGGACATATTGAAGATCAGTCGCGTTCCTATCGAGGTCAATGCGACAGGAGTAATTTCTGGATTATACGGCGACTATAATCCGCCAACTAGCGTAATAACATCGTTTCATAGACCATTATCCTGCCGGCGGATTGTAACGCTATTACTTGTATAACCTCGCGAGTCTCGCGCCCTAATATCAAATTCAATTTCTTGGCCGAAGCGTGGCAGCCTCCGAATTATACCTCGCCGCGCATTCGTCAGTTGCAGAGTGTTCAGCGGGGGCGCTATGTACGTCATTCAGCGCGTAACAGGGCCATAAAGAATTAGATGACAGAAGTAACAAGGTTGGTGTAACAAAAAACGCAGCAAAATACTGATAAGGCTGTCAAGTTTAACGACGTATGTGTATGGCAGTGTGGAGATGGATAGAGGTGAAGAAAATTACACGGTTTACGAGGTATAAATTTAAGTGTGCGAGATGGGAAGAAGAATGAAGAAGAACCACTTTGCAATCACAAATACCCAGAATCTTGGAGATGAATTCTTAATAAATTAGGATTAAGTAATAAATATGCCAGTTACAAAATAAATCCCTTGCAATTCGTGTAAAATGTGAATTCTTGATCGCATTAAACCTCTCAGAGTAGTGAGAATCATTTCATTTAATTTGATACCTCCCTTGAGAAACAACTTCAATCACAATGATTGACTACCATATCTACAAGAAATTAAATTATTTAACAAGTGTATATTACAGTGGCACCCCCGAAGGAAAGAGCTTTGTGAAAACAAAAGAAATCTCAATTTTATTCTTTAAATACATTTTTATAAGCACCTAAAGAATTTTATTGAATTTGCATTGAAAATATTTTAATTCGTTCAACTAAACTCTCCCCAAGATTAAATCCTGAGTGCTATACTGTAACATTATGTATATATAAGCGTAGGTACTTTGACTATTGAAACATTGTGAACCCCATCGCTGAAAGCCTGCCAATTGGCATGACACGAACCATTAATAAAAAAAAATCATCGGTTGACTTTGTGGCCAAAAAGAACCATGCTTCAATCATGCCTCGTATTTTTCTTTTCTGTTGCCAGCAGAAAAGAACAACTCGACTATAAAGTCATCGATTCAGACAACTTAACGCTGCCTATTCATTCTCGCGGGCGCACTTGCTGGCTCGCGAATCTTCCTCGACGACGCTAAAGGTGTCTCGCCATCTAGCTTCTCGCATGCTGTGCATGTATTATGGAGTGGCTCGTTACAGTTACTTATTACGCCTTTAGTTTAACCGAAATGAATGGAGGCATTAACACGGATGACCGACATTGCTAAGAGAAGCCATCCTTGTACCCCCGATTCTTCTTTGTTATCACGTCCAACGTTTTTCGTCATGATTCAGTGACTGCGCGCACTGAATTCGCCGGGACAGATACCTTTCTGTTTTCAGAATCGGTTTTGAAACAGTGCTGAGCGGCACAGAGGCGAACGATAAATATTTTCTTTCAATTTACACATTCCGTTCGAAAAAACAAAATTCCCCGTGGTTTCGACAGATTGAAACGCCAACTTTTCCATAGCGAGCTGCTTATGCATAAATGTTGCAATAATACGTAAGGCCGACGGTGTGAATGGCATTTTCACAGGTGCTTATTTTAAATGTTACACGCGACGCCTATTTATTGCAACAACACGTTGACCTTTTTAACTCGAACTTCCTATCTTACCTTCGCCACTGCACAATTTTTTATGGTGGAGTATTAAAGCTAAATAGATTAATATCAGGGAACTAAGAGGTTTCTATATTTTTTGAGATAACAAAGAATCCTTCGAATAAAGCTTCTTTAGGGGTACTTTTTGCATTTGAAAAGTTAGAAGTTTAGGGATGTATAAGAATATTAAAGGTTAGTAATTGAATTTACTTAAGTGTACTATAAAGCAAATTAGTGTATAGTTGATCATGAGAGAAAGTGGGTGTTTGCAACGCATATCGAAGTCATTACTGAAGAATTAATTGCCATGATGAAATACAATTTTAGAATAAAATGCGCGATACAAGCAAAAACAGAGCAATTCATTATAGTATCAGTAAAATAAATTGTCCTGATGCAAAGCTTTGTTTTCGAGGAAAATGACTGAACTTTCATCGAGTACACGTGCACCCACATACCCCGATTTGACCCGCTTTACTTGTGAGCTCATGTAAAATCTAGTTTATACTAAAGACAGACCAAATCTGGTCTAATTAGAAGAAAAATTAGAGCTTCGGTAATTCAATTTTAACCACAAGTTACCTGAAATTCGTAAATGAATCATTGGAGAAACACAACTAACAATAAATCAATCTTCAACGACTATGACAGTTTCGGGAATAAATTCTTCAAAAGTTTAATTTTCTCGATCAGTTCCATTGCACAAACTAGTATATATATATTATTATTTCTCTATAACCAGGGAAATTGACTCGATGAAATTTGAGAATCGTTTTTCTCAAAAACGAAACTTCCCACAGAGAAATTTATCGCAAACTTTTTGCTTAACTTTGCACGCGCAATCGCCCTATTCCTGCTGGTGTCAGGAATTTCGCTGCACTAATATATGGGTCATCTTCCCCTGAACATATCGCAGCGATGCATTGACGAGATAGGTACTGTCCCTGAAGGATAACTCGATACTGCGTATCGATACGTTCAAGGAGATGGAAGTCGGCGGCTAGAATCAAAGAGGGACACTCTTCAGACGTCGCGAAAGCAGAGTCTATCTCCTCAGAAATCTGGTAAAGGCTGCACGATGCATATTTAGATTGGTTTCAGACGGATTCTAAATGTAACGCAACGAGGCGCAAGCAGCCGAGCATGCAAGGGGTTCCTTATAGCCTCTGAAAAGTATGTTTGAAAGCGGTAACGTGCACGAAAGTCGGTCATCGATTAAACGTGCATCTGAAAAAGGACGGTCAAAGGATCGCAAACAAGCAAGACTGAACGGTGCTCGACACCTGTGTTGGAAGTTTTCTGAGCTGAAACAGATAGCTACCACCACCTTCGTCCCGCGATATTTCAAAAGAAGATGCTTGTCTCGTGACTTATTCACTCCAATCACCTCGTTTGGTTTTCCGCTCTCCTACACAGATGCGTGCCTGACAATATGGCGGCAGCAACGCGTGTTGCTTCGAATTTCAAACGGGGCAAAAGTGTTGAACAGGCTGATCGATACCACCTGCACGGGCATTTTCCCGAGGATTTTGCTGAATTTTCTCCCGAAGGGAAATCTATTGCAGCGTGGATGTTTACGAGAGTAAATTCGGGGCCTCGACTAGGAGATAGCCATCTTGTTTCGCATACTCCTCACGGTTAGTATGCGCTTGCAAATTTTGCTTTTTTACGAGACTAAGCATTTATGTGAACGTGCGGAGTTTTCCGGAAAAATACGGCACGAAGTTCTTTTGTATATAAAATCACGTGTAAATCACGATTTGTGATATTTTACAATTTTTACAATTTTGCAAGTGTCAAAGTTAACATCAAGGGATGTAAGTGGGGAACTTATTATTGCTAGGTAGTGACTAATTTTCGAACCTCTGATCAGTAACACTTTTCGGTTTAATCTGATGGGTATCTACTAGTATTAGTGTACAAAATTTATTGTATTCCACGAATTTCTAAAGATCCTTCACAAAGTAGCAATTTAAATTCTGCATTACTCAGTCCATTGGCAGTGACAGCCTAGCAAACCGATAAAATACATTTAAATGTATTTATTAAGCGTTAAGAGAATATTCAATCTAGATTTAAAAATAAATTTTATGGTAACTCCCCAATTTGCGCTGAAAGTATTTGGTATCTATTTTACAGAAACGTCGAATTAGATAAAAAAAGTGTAAATAAAAATAAAGTGAACTATCAAAATTGGTCTTTCAATCTCCAGACATGAGATAAAATTTACACGATGGAAACATTAACAAATTACATTAGAATAATCGACTTGGAATTTAATCTCTGCACGTGAAGAATATTCCTTGTGTTAATTGCCAAGAATTTTTGCAAATGAGAGCGTATTTTTTATTTATTGTGATTTTTATATCCTTCAATATGCAAAGGTGTTTTCTCGTAGCTGGATTCTTGTAAACATCGTGTGTGAATTCAACTACCATAACTTTCCGTAATCAGACTTTTCTGGTATTTTAATCGTTGAAGGTTAACATAGTTGTTAATCCGTTTCCGAATGCGGTAGCTGAAAGTGAAAGAAACTGCTTTTCAGGACACGTTAAGAAATCCACTATCACTGTATGGGATCATATTGGATCCCATCTCGTCTAAGAGCCTTTTCACATGAGAGACTTCTACGACTCGAGATTGGTATTTCAGACATATTCATTTAGCAGACTCAGCGTTGATTTGAAAAGGATCAAGAGTGTGCGAATGCACTTGAAATGGCCTTGCCTGCAGTGAAAATGGCCCTACTGCCTGATATTTGTTTTACAAGGGAAGATCCCAAACCCGAAAGATCAAAACATTCTGAAACTTTGTGAATATATGGAGAATTTTCTCTCGATTATAACGCAATTTTTGTTTGCTGCCGAAACTCACACTAAGCCAGTGCAATTAACTCCTGAAAATCCGGTTATTTTCCAATTTTGTGTTATATCTCTCGAACTGCGATAAACTTAATTAAAAGAAGTATCTTTTGTCTTGAAAATTTTTTCTATCTCTTACAATTGGCGAGTTATAACACAAAATCGGAAAATAACCGAATTTTCAGGGATTAATTTCACCCCCTTCGAATGAATTTGGGCAGCAAATAAAAATTGCATTGTAATCAGGAGGAAATCATCTACATATTCACAAAGGTTCAGAATTTTTTTAATTTTCGAGATCTTTCCTTAGATGACCGAACAATTATATTTCTTCGAGTCAGATGTCAATAAAAAGCATCGATTGCACATTCTTTTATTCGCACTTTTCTGAGGGAAAATTCGAGTACCACGATGCACCGGATAAAAATCTGTCCCGGATGCTACATCAGTCGATTGAACACGCCTATACGACAAGAGATTTCAGAAATCCTGATTCAATCCTGATAAAAATATCCAACTCCGAAATTTTCGGGCATCTAAACCTCTACTGTTAACACGCTATTATTTCCGACTGCAGTACCTACAATTCCTTTTTCTATCACACTCGATGCTCATTCCTGTTAAGATTAAGTATCAGAATTTCTTGAATTCCCATGTTCGAAATCATCCGTTGTAAGTATTTCAAATTTAAATTAATTCAACCAGCAAGATCAAAAGATTCTACATCCACTACTTATTCCCAATCGATCCTCACCCTTTCAACCTATTATCCCGCTTATTGTTAACCAATTATCCGCATATCGAAGTACTGAATATCGATAACTACCAAAGTAGATACCTACATGCTGCGTACTGCGTTTAAACCGTGCGCACCACTCTGCATCATCAAATTTACCAGCGCATATTAACCGAAGGATCAGCGAGGAATCAAGGCGAATCGAAACAGTGCAACGTATTTACATCGCAGTTAATTACACTGCGCCGATTAATGGCAACTAAAATTACGCTACGGCGTATCGATCTGGATCAATTTCTATCCACGCACAGGTCGACCCGCAGCCGTAATTGCGAGCCGCCAGTGTTCGGCGCAACCGAAAGTTCCCCAACGCTCAAGACGACGCACAGGCAAAGTTTCCACTGGAAACGCGATCGTTCGCAGCCTCCGCGAAGGCCGATGCGCCGCTCAAATAAATTATTCGTTCAAACACCGAGGGAAGCTCATCCATCAAAATCCACGATCCGAATAATAACGACGAAGTTACGCGATCCGGTGTCTCTCGGCGTGTGACTTGGCACGAGGTATATACGCCATCCAGTTTTCCCGTTTGCTAGGAACGTCCCTCTGCTTCGCAGCTACCTTCCGCCTAATCCCTAACACATCGTGCAAGTAAAAGTGATCCATCCTCGTAGCGCGCTTTCTATCGCCGATAAAACGACCCGCGAAACCGCCCTCGCGATCGTGCCGCGTCCAATCGCCTCGCATATATGTATTATTAACTCTCTTCGCCGACGCACACCGTTGGCCCAGGGCTATATTCGTAGACAGGTATCCGCGGAATGACGGATCATGATACATGAAGCGCGGCAGAGGTCGTATCGGTGGAATTGGAACGTGAAACGTTATCGCGTTTCGCTGTAGGGAAAGATATTTCGGTGGGATCACAGGCTTAAATCGCCGATCGATGGCCATCGATCGCCGGAGCCGTGTCCCGGCTGCACGCGGAACAATTTTCATGTTCGGCTGGAACACGCAACGACAGCGAAACGGCAAACGATAACTATCCGCCACCCCGGGAATCCTGGAGATCCACGAAATCAGTACGAGATCGCTCTCTGTCTCACCCTTCCTCCAGCCACCCCTTTGGTATTTCAGACACGTAAAGGTGGACGAGGAGATCGTAAACGTGCGATGTCAAAGAGTCGACGTCGAGCTATCCCAAGCGCTCTTTTCCGAGATCGATTCGAGAAATACGAGAGCCTGCACAAAGGACGACAAAATGAACAGATTTAGATGTCGTCGGGTGAAAGGCTTAATAAATGGGATGTGCCCGCTAAAAGCGCGGCGAGGATCGTGACACAACTACGAGCAGAATTCTATATGGGGCGAAAATTACGCCGAAAACGTGGCGTGCATTCTTTTCACGCGGGATTTCTAGATGAAAGGAGACGGTGTCGAAAGCTCATAGATGTCGCTGTACCGGATTTATGAGATATGCGTTCCGTTTCTTTGTGACAAATCAGGGATGAAAATTAAATCGTCTGGTTAAACTGTTTGGTATATAAATAACGAGGATCTATTGTGGTTTCTAAACTAGACAGGAGGAAAATTGTCAAAGGAATCTGAGTTTACGGTTTAATTGAGAATATAAGGGTGGTTTATTTCAACAGAGTATTATGTTTTAGCAGTGCAATCTAATTGTAAGCTGTCAAGTGGTAAAGTTAGTATTATTTTGAAAATAATGTTCGTTCCCGATTCGTAAAGTCTCAAACTATTTCTACATCTGTCAGCTCTTAAGATTATATCTAGGATTTAAGATTAAGCCTTAAGACTATTTATGGGAATATCATTTCCACGAGTATTATCTTCCTTTTCATTGGTCGCTTCATTCTTGTTACACGCTCCATTGTGTCTTTAAAACATTAATGTCTTCACCCTTTTTCCAACTGAATTACTCTTTCACATTCGGTTTCTGCCACTGATATAGTATCTTCAAGGATAGTTACTAAAGAAATTTCTGTATAAAATAAAACTGTTCGAGTATTCGTACTCGAAGTCAGTATTCAAAAACTGAAAGCAGTGTTCGAGCAATAGAGGTTTCAGTGTAGTTCTCGGGGTAGAGGAAATATAGTGGACTTGTGAAAAGAGATGAAGATGGCAGCGTACTTGAGCGTTAGAAGAGAAGGGGCTAGGAACACATTTTGCCTAGATTTTGGACAGTAGCTCATTAAGGGTCTGGGCACACTAACAATAAGTGGTTTCGAGCTTTTGCAACCCCGTAATGAATGACGAGGCGTCAGAGATGGACCAGAGTTAAAAATATATGGATAAGAAATTTAGACAAAAAAAAATTAAATTGCTATAAGTTGCTCCAGAAATAACGAAAACTTGGCTTATTTAAATCCTCCGATATATTTTTCATCCAATTTATCGATAGATACTTTTAATTTTTGCGCGAGGCATATTTGATTGTTTGCATTAAAAAGCCATTCTGCGAATTCTATGAGATACGCTGAAAAAAAGGAAGCAAAAAGCAATTGGTTTTGATTTTCTCCAGCTTAATCTTGGGAAGATCGTTAAAAGCAATTTCATGCGGTTTATAAAGGAAAGTTTTTAATATTTCCCGTTTAACGACGGATTTTTACGCTCGCTAGAAGAACGTACCTCTGCCTTCATTCTTTGAGGAACGCGGCTATAAAACTTTTGCGGTTAATTCACTTAAAATTACATACATACAGGTATGTGATGAAGTGCTGCAATCTTCTTTCTTAAGAGGAGACCCCATCATCAACAAAAGACAATGTCAGGGACTTTTTGTTCGTATAAATGAAGATATAGGGCTTGAATTTTTTATATAGTTTTAAGGCAATCCTTATTTCGCTAGAAATTTTTTTTTATGAAAAATTGTACAAAATGGTTTGTACAATTGTACAAAAAAAAAATTTCTGTCGGTATAATAATTTGTATTTTAAAACTTTATAAAAAGTCCAAGCCCTATATTTTTATATTAATACGAACAAAAAAATCCCTAACTTTGTGTTTTATTAGTGGCTTCCTGGTGGTGTCTCCCCCAAAAAATTAACACTCTGCATACAATTTGGAACAGTTTTCAGCGAAGGAACGCAATCTGGTTTCTCGGCAGTTTGTAAGCTTCTAATACTAAGAAGGGTACTAAGAGAAACAAAACCTGTATTCGTAATTTCATGAAATTCCTTCTGTACAATTTAGCAACGAAAGTAATGCTAATCGTTCAATGTGCCAAGAACATTCTAAATCGAGCTGCACCGACTTTACAACACAAATAGTCATTATCACCCGAACACTAAAAATATAGGATAATTAATTCCTACATTGTAATGTAATAAGAATGGAATGCTAGTCCCGAAAACAGAGAATAGAACACAAATGTACTTAAATGTCCAATTACTTGTGACATTTCTCATTTCTTATTTTTTGTAGCATTATTTTTTTCTAACCACATTACTACTTCATCATGTAAGTTGTCTCAACGTCGACTATTAGAATATAGTAGTGTTTCGAAAATCGCAGGGTTTAAATAAATATCGGGGACACTTTGTATGTGTTGCTCCATATATTATCTCTAATATTAAAAAAGCAAAATATGAGTCAGAATAGTAGTATCTAGAGGAATAGCTAAAGCCTGTGCTATTTAATCCTTTTAAGATCAAGTGACAGTGCGTCCTCCAGATGTAATCACTGTAACTAACTTGATAATCTCGTCTAGGAGTACCTCAAAGGAAACACAGCACGTGATAGTAACTAATTGTGTCGAGCTAACGCGAATCTAGTGCAAAACCCTCAAGTTCGTACGTACGTGACGTGGCCATGGTTCTCCACGATATTATTAAATTTTGCAATCAGCATGCGGCACCAGTGTTACGAATTACGCGGTGATTTCTCAGAGCAAGCAACCTCTTCCTGCCTTCAGTTTTCCTTCAGCGGAAAATTCCTTCAGGGGGAAACTGGACAGAGAAGCTTTGTAAAAGAGTACCAATGAAAAGTATCCCTTTACCCTCTACACACAAAGTAATAAGACTAATTATCTACTGGGTGGTAAAGTTTTTAAAAGAATCCTCAGACGGAAAACGCTAAGCTCGAGTTTTAATAGAGCTGGTGTTTCTCCGAACTTTGTCGTGATAATATTTCGGTGGAAAGAAACACACAACGCAACTGCAGTCCTGCAGCGAGCAAGATAAGTCCGGAGACAAAACTTTCTGTCGTAAAAGACGCAGTGTTCTTGCACTCTTCTGTTTAGAATTTTCAAATATCAGCGCAAGGGAACATGGAAGTTTGCTTTTTCTTTAGGAAAATAGTGTTACAGAGAAGACTGTGGATTTTTCTGTCACTATTCGGCGCGTAATGCGATTTGTAAGCTTCTAAATGGATTCTCTGACCCAGTGCGGCTCTGGCAGCGTGAAAAAATGTTTGATCGCGGGGCGGAATGAATAACAGAACAAGTTTCGAACAGGCCAGCGCGAAAAAGTGGCCCTTGAATGTCCGCAAATTCACGACCAGCCGCGAAATGCCATTCCCTCGCTTAAAAATGTTCCTGGGTATGTGTAATTTTCCGACGTGCAGATCGCTGCTCCCGCGGTTCAAACGAATTTCGTACACCGTGCATACAATTTTCATAAGCCATGATACTCTGGGAAATCATAGTTGTAAATTGATTTCACAACGCATAAATGACACGCATAGGATTTCCCCAGAATTCGCGTACATTATGCAACATAAAAGCGGTGCTGAAAATAACGTTGAAATTTGTACTTGTTCAAAGCTTAATAGAACCTGCCGTTTCTACGTCACAATATACAGTATAACTCTCAATCCACGTCTTACATAACCGTTCGCAAGTATCTTGCCGGAGCAGTTAATCATTCAGCATATTGGAAACCGAGGCTCTGTCTAAGTTAAATTACGGCAATCTACCAACGTCGCCAATAGCTAAAAGACTTTCAACGGAGCCATTAAAGAGCAGTTTGCTGTAGTACCCTACACATCTCTGATTGGTTAGTTGCAGTGTGATCGCTAAGAGGTGGCCCAGTCTTACCTGGTGCTGATGATAGTCGGTACCAGCGCCGTTGGGGAATCTGTAGCGGAATGGGCTGTGCACGGGGCAATTGACACGGAACGGGCTTTCGCTGGGTAACCTTGGCGGCGGATGGGAATGCGGACCGTAAATGACACAGTCCATCAGCATAGGTCTTCCGGGGGCGTGATCGAGGGATCGACAGGAGTAGTTGACGGGCGGCGCTCGAATGGGAGGGTGTTCGATCGGCCGGCATGGTGGTTGCTCGATCGGCTGCCTGCCCGGGTGCTGTTGCTCGTGCAGACGATGCTCCAGCATACGGGAGACATGCTCGACGGATCTGCAGCCGTGATCGTGCATCCGACCGAAGTGATGGTCGTGCATGTAACTGGCGTGATCTTTCAGCCGACAGGGATGCTCGATGGCACGCATCGCGTGGTGTTCCATGCCGCTCCTCATCGGCGTGGAGGACATGGATGAAGACGCTTGGGGATGATCAACGGATCGAGGCTGCTCGGTACGTATCTGCTCCGTGGATCGTCCCATCGACTCGATCGACCTGCTGGACTGATGGTGGTCAACGATGGGCCGCGTAGGGTCCGCCAGCGGCTGCCGTATGACAGAGTCCATCGATCTCATCGACTCCATCGACCTCATCGTCTCGGTGGAGCGCATACTGTGCTCGATCGGCCGCATCGGCGACGGCTCTGTCGACCTGCACGCTCTGCTCCAGCATCGCGGTATCGTGTTCGCGCCGTCGCTTCCGCCGCCGAGGTTCACGCTGGTAGCGGCTACGCCATGACCTTGAGGAGGCCAACCGACCCCGTATGGATCCATATCCATTGCGTGCGGGCCGCAACTGTGCCGACACTCTTCTCCGCCGCCTTGTTACGGTTCCAGCCGCCACATGGCCCTGCCTGGTGGCACCATTCGCGCCTTCATGGCAGCCTCGGTGCCACCGTCACTGGCCTCCGCGCGACGCGGCCGCACGCACTCGACGCACACGCGAAACCGCACTCGCGGACGACACGCGGTCAATCGCGATATACTCGCGTACGATCGCACAGCGGGTCGGGGGGTGAGACGGCGGAGGGGAGGAGAGGACAGGTAACCGTGACGAAGACCAATCGAAGAGAGAAGACGAGCAATCGAAGCGTAACGAAAGGACGGTTGGGGAAGCGGAAAGAGGCGGAACAATGGGGAGCACGCTGTCACTCGAGAATCACGCGAAAGAGGAAAAAGCTGGAACGGATGGAGGAGCCGTAAGCGAGCGCGACAGCATCGAGAAGCTGACACATCGCGATGCTGCGCTCCCCAGCACTGAGCCTCGCGGCCTCGACTGCCGCGCAGTTCCTCCACGCAAACCAACCAACCGACCCACTACCCCCGACCATCCACCCACCGCCTAACTATCCATCCCCCTCCCCAAACTCTGGCGCCGCGTCTGTCCCCCATCCTCTCTTACGCCAGCATCGCAACCCCTCGCCGCCAGCGCAACCCCTCTCTCTCTCCCTCTCCCTCTCTCTCACACGTCCCTCTGGACCGCAATGTTCACCCACCGTCTCCCGTAACATTCCCCTCCATCTTTCACCCTACGTCCATGCCATCCTCCCCGCTTTGCTCCTTGGTCCTTTTCCTTCTTCCTGCTCCACGAACAATCTCCGGCCCCCATCGCCGAGAGACTCGCACACTTTTCCCCTCCATCCGCTTCTTTCCCTGTGTAATTCCTGTTCGCATTTAACCGTCGCTCCTTTGTCGCTCTATCAGTAGCCCAGCACCGCTGCTCCCTGTTGGATGCCCAGAAACGCTTCTCTGCCTCGATAGCGATGCGACAATCATCTCCCCCCAGGTGCATCAAGTTCGCGCGCGGCACGTTGGAAGACTAAGTAGGTGATCAAAGGCGCAATATGATTTAACGGACAGTTCGATGGGAAGGTAGTATGTCATAAGGTCGAAAACAAAGGGCCGATGTGTATGGCGCCCGTTAAAACCGCGTGAATGAAAAACACGATCGATTGCTCCACGGTAGGTGGCACTCGTGACGCCGCGTCATCATCGTACATAGTAACCCCGATTCCCAGATACATTCAGGATCGATCTGATATCTCTAGCGCCAACTGATTATGATTCGGTGTTTGAATTCGATTACGCCTCGCTTTAATGCTGCTCCAGGAAGAACAGAGTTTCCCCATTGTCCCCCCTTTCCAGCGGTAAAGCGCAAATAGGCTGCGTTTAGAGGTTGTAGGGTAATAGGCGGACTTTGTTTCCCTAGTTCCCGTTATGCGACAAAGTGTGATGCAAGCCGCGCGGATTAAGGATCCTAACCAGTTTTGTAGAAGTTATTGAACAGTGCCACGCGACATGCATATTGTTAAATCTAAATGCACACTGTAACCAGCTTCGTGGTACCAAATTGGAGCGAAACATTACTGGCGGCGTTGTCTCAAGTGGCTACAACAACTCTTCCGTATGCACGAGCAAGACTGATAACTAGTCTTTCCAATTACGAAGATAATAAATTACTCGCGAAATTAATTACAAGGGGCACGTAGTTGGATACATTTGATGCCTCAAATTCAGGAGTGTTATCGATTTACGAAATACAAACTGTTTGCGAACAGTATGACAAGGGAAGTACCTCAACCCGGAAATTCGACAATATTATGAAACTTTGGGGATATATGGAAGATATATTCACTCTAAGGAGGTGAAATTAACACCTGAAAATTTTATATCTATTTATCGATTTTTAGTTATAACTCGCGAACTGTGAGAGATAGAAAAAAAGATTTCTAGCAAAAGTTACTTCATTTTTTGGGGTCAATTTTACTCCCTTAGATTGAATTTGGGCAGTAAAAAAAATTGCGCAATAGATATATATCTTTTATATATCCCCAAAGGTTAATAATTTTTAAATTTTGGATTGGAGATCTTCCCTTGTAAGTTATACAACGAAACCAACGCGTCTACAAACTAATATATTTTAAGGCGTTGTACCTTCTTCTCCAACATTTAAGTAAAGACGAACCTTGCGACCTTCTATCTGTGAGATGAAGTTCTCTAACCACTCGGCTATATTTTTCGAAAGGCGAGTTCACCCTCGAAGTATCTTAAACAAATGCCATAAATCACACAGGCTGCGGCAGGTAGGTGCAAAGATAATCTTATTCCCATTCGCTATATACGCCCCAAGTATTCCGTCTTTCTCAACCGAGACGTATCCACGTACCCCTTCGATTCTCGCTTCACTTCTATTGACGTATCGTTCAAGCAGTGAGATTTCTCGGCACTTGTTGCCCTGGGCCATCGATCTATCTTTAATCGCCCTCTCATTTTTATCAGCAACGAAGACGACAGAAGCGCGATAGAATCCATCCAAGCTACGGATCGCGTTAATCCAGTGTATAAGAACCATACGCAGTGGCGGATTTAAGAAAAAAAGCCCAGGTGACAAACATTCTGGGGGTCCTATTTTTTCAGGAAAATGAAGAGGTAGTTTACTAAAAACAGGCTAAGTATCATAATACACAAAAGAAAAACCTATAGTGTTTGGATAAACTTGTAATCTTTTTCTTGAAAATGGGGTCTTGTGGGCCTTCTGAATATAGCCCCAGACGAAAACTGCTGAACCTGACTATACCTCTGACGCGACAACACTTAGATTTTGTTTAGGAATTGTTTAACAAAAGTCATACAGTAACGTGGAAAATGTAGAATACAATATAGTCCCTATATAACAAATCTTTTAACGCTCTACACAATCAAATAATTAAATAAAGAATAATGTATTAAATAATGTATGCTCCACTAATGTATAATAATGTAATTAAATAATGTATGCTCCACTGAAGAAATTAAAGATAGCTTCCATATCATCATAAAACACAACATACTCCCATTAATACAATGCAACAGTTCCTTCGAACAATTTTTTATTCAAACAGTTCACGAGTAGCTGAAGCTCCTAGAGTTAGATGAATCACCTTGCATACAGTTCCTGAGTACATGCCAGGTGCTCGAAGGTGGCGGTTCTATCTATGCGAGGGGAGAAAGGGCGATTCATTCATTATAACCCCGATGTTGAATTATGCAGCATACGTCAGTCAACGTCAACGTTGCGGGGATGGTGCCAGTGGGAAGGATAGGGAAGCTAGCGATGCTTAATCTTGTTGACCAGAGATACAGTCCTCCTGCGTCCATTTCCGCGGCTACCTTTCGCCCGTCCCGTTATCAAATAAACGCAAAGGCACGTACCGTTTGCAAAGTTTCGTGAACGTTGGCCTAGATTAATCCCAACATTTGCCGCTAGCCTGTTCTTACGCGCACATACCCGAACTACTCTGGCAGGGCTGTGTTAAACCGTGGCCCTGGTCTCCTTGCCACGCATTAGACAGTCCCCGATGGACTTGCCTTGGACCAGTTTTCAGTGCATGGCTCGTATCGTGCGAGAAAGATTGGTGTCGTCTCTACTAGGCAAGTGCTACACACCTGAGAGGAACAGTCTTGGGAATTTGAGTGCTCTTGAAAAACGATCGAAGAGCATTATGCAAGCGAGATACAAGACCATTACGTGCGTTAGAACATGAATTGCTGCGACGCTGTCGTCGAATATTTCTTCCGAAGAATGCAGCGATCTCTGGGGAATGCCTGTGACACGTGGCAACTTGGATCTTGGGATTTAGATCTGAGAATAGTTGAAGAGATGTAAATCGGTGACTGCGGAGGAATACTTTTAGTGGGAGGGGAATATTTATTAAAGAACTCCGGTTTGCACAGATACGATCGCATCAATGTACACGAGAGGAGGTGTTTACAAGAATGTTAACGCGGCAACCCCGTACTTCAGGCGTTATAAGGATATACTATTACGAGATACACGGTAAACACACTTTCACTGCCGTTAAGGTCATGAGAGAATAACCTTATGCAATTTGAACCGATACTCTTTAACCATAAAGTGACCATAGAAATGGCAAAGGCGTTGCGAAAGGTCACAACGTGGTCAGGAGTAATATTTCGAATTGAATTAGCCGATGAATTGGACAAAGAATATGCAGATCTTCGTATTGTTGCTCAAAGCCAGGCACGTGTAAGAAGGCATACGAGGCATTTTTCATTCTTTTCATTCGACCTGGTTTTGCAAAATGTCATGGCATAAAGACAACTTTCAAGTGGTCTTCATCGAAACATGCAAAAGTATATTTTCAAATATGTAATAAAGTTACTAATAACCCGAGTATAGTAGGATAAAGGCACCAGTAATCGACCGTGTATCAGTAGTTGACCACTTTCAGAAAAACATGAAAAATACAGTTTTTAGAAGTGACGATTTTTTTTAACAAAGTGCAGATCTCTAACTGCATTCTGTTCAAAAGAGCGTCAATTCTAAAAACCTTATTTTTCAAGTTTTTCTGAAAGTGGTCGACTACTGGTGCCTTTACCTTATATTAAAAATAAATTTAGACTTGATAATGTAAATTATTAAAAAGGAGTCTGTGAGACTCCAACGTCACCGTTTACGTCAGAAAGTGGGACGTTACCGGTTACGGGTTAAGCAATTTAATTGGTTCCAACGTTCTCGCTAATGGAAACAATTTTCTTGTATCTTGGCCAGCGTGCTCTCAATACCACCTACCACCAATCACCCTTCAATTCAGAACGATTCGAATTTGGGTAGGCGAAATTAGGTGCACTTACCCTGGTAGTGACAAACATTAATAAATCCAGCGACAGAATTCAAATTCCTCTCATAGTATCCTATCTTATTAGACTCCCCGCTACACCTACACTCTGAACATCCCCTATCTCCTTCGAGGGGCTATAAAACATCGTGACCCTAATTTCTCGAGCATTCTTTAATAACATCTTGCATGCGCAGTCGATGGAACAGCGCGAACGGGAAAAATAATTGCCCTCGTGCAAACCGAGAAGCGCATTAGCCGCGAGTGCAAACAGGTCGTGTAACGCAAACTGCCAGAACGGTGTACGTAAATCGCGGTCGCGAATAAATTTATGCGGCCCGCTGTCAATGGCGGTTAGCAGAGGAAGCTATTCGGCGGAGACGACCGTTGGGGAGAATAGTAGAGGCGCGCACCTACGGAAAATGTGGTTCCATACAAGCTGAGGGGGTAAAGCCTGGGTACGCTACTGAAGATTAACGACTCAACCCGCCATCGATCCCACAAACTCGAGATTACCCAAAGAAGAACGATAATGAAAGATAGGGGCCGCGTTGCTATTGCGCAAGTTGCGGATGCTGGGGCAACGATTAAATGCTTAACCCTTCGTGGTCACACCTCCTTCTAATCACAATTTGGTCGCACGGGGTTCACTGCACCCTAGCATCATTTTTCAGTTACCATTTTTGTATATTTCAAGCTTTTTAGTTTTGACAGATAATTTTACGATCAAAATACTCATACAATCATACTCTGATAGTCTTTTTCTAGAAATGTAAATTTTAAAGCAGTGGAAAATAGTTGTGGAAAAACGCGACTTTTATAGTTAGATTTATAAATTGAACCACGAACGTTCAGTAACAATAATGAACATCTATTTACGTTTCCCACTTATTTTATCAACTTGAAAACGAAAGTAACAAATATCGCACCTAATAAAATCCCGACTTTTGCAACAAATAATGACTCTTAATGATATAAAAATTGTTTTCTTATCACCACTAGCAGACTTATAAAATAACAATAAATCATAACTGAGTTAAGAAATTCACTTCCTGCGTCTATTTTTCTGAAAATTGGATCTTGAAGGAGTTAACGTATGTGGCCTGAACTGTTTCTTCGAATAAAGGGTAAAAGTTTGGCAGTTTGGCGCGAAAAGGTTTGACGAAGTGCGTAAAAACGAAACCGTAAGAAGGGGGTTAACTTCGTTGGCAAGCAAGGGAGGAAGTTTTTTGGCGGATGGAAATTCTTACTGAAACAGTAATGGCTTTCTTCAGAGGCGAGATAATTTTCATCGTCACAACGTGGTAAAAAGTAGGAGACATAAACGAAAGTTTCGCGAAACTTTCGAATTTAGCGGTTTCGTCGGGTCCTTACTTTCTTCGTTGTCAGTAGGTACGTCAACGACGCAGCAAAGGAAATCTGCCAAGATTATTTGAGTGTCTAAGAACAAAGACATTTTTAGCTAACGACGCTATGATTTTTGCAGAACCCAACAATCCTTCAGAATAAATACAAAAAGTATGGTACTTTCCTCTTTTCCGCCCACTTTTCTGCTTCCACTAAGTCTACTTCAATGCTTCCGAAGATGTTAACTAATTTTGAAAAGTGCATCTCTACAAATTCATTGTATAATTCTGAGAACAAATTTATAAAAGGAAATTATACCTTGCAGTAGTATTAGTCTAGCTAGACTATAAAATATAATTACATTCCAAAATCTACATTCAGATAGTCGTAAAATTATCATTGCTGAATCAAATTGCAAAAATTTCTTCATACTATTTTTTTGGAAAATTTTTCTCATACGAACTCGTTCAGAAAATATTAACTGTTATATAAACACAGTTTGTTTTCATTCAATTCTCCTAGTTTTGGAGTGCATTGGAAAATAAACGTATACACATTTGATTTATGTGTAATGTAAATAAAAACAGTATGTTCTGCTGCATTGATCAAACATCTCAGTATAATATAAATCAATGGTCGTTATTCGCAAAAGTTTCAATAACAAAAATTGGTCCATTATTTTTTGAGGTTTAGAATATTAAACCAAACAATATTTAAAAAGATTATTCCGTAGCACTTCATCCAATTACCATAGACCTCAATCATGCTGTGCTTCGTAATTACTGTGATTAATTGGTCACTATGTACCAATATGCGAAAATTCCCTAATGGGCCAAATATAATAATTATGATATCATCATTGCCACATTAGAAAACATGAGAAAGAGATGTTTGACGGTTAGAAAAACTCGGAGCAAAGACAGTACAAAAATGGAGCATCTATACATGATAACGTGATTATGCATGAGACTAGCGTGCATATCGCTCCAGAGAATTTAAATTCACTTCAACAGAGCATATGGTAAAAAGAATAACTGAATGAGAAATTGAAGGCAAACTTGGCTTCTCGAAATTATTAAACGTTCATGCTTGCATGGAAAACGTGCTTATTAAAACTCTCTTATTATACCATTTCCACGATTCGTTTTCAATTTTCAGCGATAAATATTATAGACAGGAGGTAGGTACCTACTTATTATTTAAATATAAACGAAAGTCATAAAATATTTTAAAGTATCAATAATAAACAACGTAAGCACTTTATGGATTTTACTTTTTATCTTTCTACCAATTTTGTTACCCTCAAATTTTCCGTTCTGGGCAATTGCCCGGCTTGCGCCCCGCTAGATCGGGCCCTGTTTTCAACGAGTTGACAAGCGTGGAAGTCACGAGCAACAGCGGCAAAGATTTGGAGTGGGTAATCGCGGCGCGTGTTTGAAATTGATAACTGATTGGTCAGCCTGATCGAAGTGTCGAAATTTTAGCGATAGGCGTATTAAAAGATTTACTGGTCATGCATATGCATGTCGCTGCCGGAATTCAATGCAACTAGCGTACGTGTTAATCGTGTCATTTAGATTACGATAGCTTGGTATGATGGATGTGTACGCGCGCGTGTGTGTAAATTAGCGCTTGGTCGAGGGGACGTGTGTAAATATGAGTAAACGTGAGAGCACGATATATTCCGACGACAGAAATTGTGCATGCACCTGCGAAGGTACTTAACCGCTAACATTTTTCACCGTCTTACTTTCGGTGACTTTTCTCTTCGAGGGATCCGCCACATTTTTCGGGCACATTTTTGTTACGGACATGGACATTAATAATTTTTATGAGAAAATTTGAGGAGTAAGAGAGATACCGGTTTGGGGAAAATATATTCAAGGACAACCACGTGAGGTATGAAAGATGAAGAGGCAGAATTTGGAATTCTGATATAATGAAATATGAAATTTAAGATGGAGACGTATAGTGAGTTCCAAGTCTACTGCACTTGTTACCCAGCACGTTTGCTGGTAGGAATATTTTGTTTAGTTTTGCAACGGTCTAGGGAATTCCTATAAATTGTGGTAAACTCCCATTCTGTTGGGTATAAGAAAGACTTAGGATATTCTGTAGCATACGTGACTTTGAAAATGCATTTTAAGCCATGTATAAGAATTATTCCTTACGTTTAGTGTAAAAGCTTATGATTGCAAAGACTCAGTTACCTGTTCAGGATTTATGGAATCGCTGGGTTCGATGGCAATCAGTTCACTTACCTAAAACAGAAACAACAAAGGAACGATTACGTAATGTTATTTTTTAAATACATACAACAAGCAAAGGCTATTATCGTCACTTATCCTCACTAAAGTTCAAGGAAAACGTATTCGCAAGAAAATAGATTCAAATGGGGAGCTACAATTTTTCAAACTGGAAGAATTAACGTTTTTCCTTTGATATATTTAAGGCATTATTATTATTATTATTCACTTTAATAATTTTCTGTTATTATTACTTTCTGTTTTCTTTTAGTGGTAATGCTTGGCGATTCTAATACTCTTCGATCAAGCGGAAGCTATCAAAGGGATCTAGTGTCTCGAGCGAAGCTAATTTTGTGAAGCAGAGGGTCGCGTAAGGCCATCGCGCAGATGGTAAATTCATTGCAGGGACTTGAGGGTTATTTGATATTCGAGGACAGTTCTGCGTCGCGTTTTGATATTCGTTAGGGGAAGTTACCTCGCATGTATCATTACATAGTTTCGACTACTGCGGATTGGCAACTACAACATGTTGCGTACACGCGAGCTGCGCCAGCCTGGGGGTTGACTACTAATTCGAGGAACACATAAACATGTACCTGCACATTCGAGATCTGGCTGTCTGTGTGTCAAAGATCGCGAATTGATTCTACCCTATTAATATAACTTCTTTGTTATTTATCAGATGAACATTTTGACTGGCGTCGGCGTGTTTTCACGCCGAGGGATTTCCACGTCCACATTTTTGTCATTTTGAAAGTATTGTTCGAGAGTCTCTGGACGTTTACTTTAAACACAAACCAAGCAAGAAGTTCGTTTCCCACGCTTTGTACAAACTTTTCTCTCCAAAGCAGATCGCTTGAAAGGATCTAACTAATTTGAAAGGGTATTTCTAAAATCCGGGCAGCAGTCGAAGTGTTAATAATTTAGGATGGATTCTTTGGAAAAAGGCAAACTGATCCGGGTTATGCTGTGTCAAACCGATGCTGTAATTCTTGTGTCATTAAACACAGGTGAATGAGTAATTGAAACTGGCATGTCGTGCGCACGGCTAACATTATGGCACATCTACATTTCAATTTTACGCGAAAGGTTTTATGTCAATACTGGCTGGTATCAGTATCTATGACCTAACCCATTTCGGCTGTTTTACATTTGCGTTTACAAGTTGACATGCTGGTCGCTCTTCGCGCTGCTTTTAATTAATTTTTACCCGTATGGTAATCGTTTGCGTACGAGCCGTTCCGCGTCAAATCACACGAGATGTGACGTCGATTATAAACGATTTAGTTCACATTCGCACAAAATACATCGCGGATGACGAGAAACTAATTTATGCAAAATTTCGAAATCCTAATTCGAGGGATTTGCAAGATATTAAGCAGTAAAGAAAAAGCAAATCGAAGAGGCTACAAAATGGGAATACCACTAAATTTCAGAATAATTTTTTCAGATTTAAAATAATTGCGAGTGCAACGTGTTATTATAAAGTGGAGAGTAAATATTATGCACGAAATTGTAATTTATACATCTATATTGGTGAATGTTTTTAAACTCTGACATTTCATGACTTACGAAAATTGTTTAATTAAGACTATTAGTAAATTCTTCGAATTTGAGAAGACATTAGAGACTATGCTGTTAATTTTTATACCACTTCATATGTAGCGCATACGATCTGGATGTTTAATGTGTAGGTTATTACGAATATACATGCACATTTTTGTTTGACACTGGCCCTCGAGAGCAACGCAAATATTGCGGCCAATGAAATTGCTCGAATAATTTAATGACGTTTAATCGATTCCGCGGAATTGCATTTTATCAGTTTTAACGGTCACCTCGTTATTGCAGCATAAACGTAATAATGTGCCCAAAGTGGGCATAATGCAAATAATAATGCAATACAGGCACGGGTTCTTAATGTCTCGCGTGACGCTGTGAGTCAGATTAACTGACCCACTTCTGCGTGGTCGGGTAACGTAAAAAAGGCAAACGTTGAATATGAAAATTATGGAAAATTAATTTGCAGAATGTTCGTGGAAAAACCCGTGCCCGCATTTTCTGCATTTCGTGTTAGTTCTATTGAAAATTGTTCATCTCCGATGAATATCGTTCTGTTGCTTTTCAAATCTGTGCGATGTTTTAATGGAATTGTATTTCGATTGAAGTGGATTTCGATTTTCTGCAAATTGCTATATCGCCGATTGTATCAAATAAAAAGACACGTTTTACATTGAAATTTGTATAAAAATAGATTTTTACAAAATATCAATTTTCATACAAAAAAATCGAGATATTTGGGTATCATGAATTTGAAGATCCAAATGTTTGCATAGGTATTATAATTAAAAATGGGTCGATGCCAGTTATATTATTTATCTTGTTAACGCAATACGACGATAAATAAACAAAGGTCTTTCTCATTGTATTGGTCAGTCGGTCGGACGACAACAATTTTGTCGGTGTGCGACATCTAATTAATTCGTGGTGTAAGAAAATCGAGATGTACGAATTAAACAAAGTAGAAACGAAAAAAGAATCTATACTGGTCGCCAGTGGGAGCAAGAAACATTACCACCGCCATCTATCGTCTCCTATTAGTAATCAATCGTGAGCTGCAGCTGCAGACTGCACCCTTCCAGATACAATGCAAATTATGTTTTTGCTGAATGTATTGAATCTGTTGCGTATTCAAACTTCGAACAAATATTGTGAAACAGACATTAATACTTTAATAATACAAAACAAGAATTACTGAATAATATATATAGATAGATATATGAATGAAATCTGCCATTATTCGCAATATTTGGTTTACAGACATATGTGGTACAAAGGAAGAGTGAAATATTGCAATTTTGGGGCAGTTGCGATGAACGATCGAATTTGAACCTTTAAAACTACATGTACAGAAAATAATTGGAGTTGGCACAATTAAATTTTCTGAAATAATTTTTTCCCTTCTTTCGCTAAATGTTACATGGTTACTCAACGATCAACATTGCAAAATTTATTTACTATAAAAGGTGTGCTCTAATGAATGAAAAATTATTCTGATATAATTTCACTAACCCCAAGTACAATAAATATTCTGAGGAAAGAAGTTGCTTTATAGTATAATATAAAATGTTAATTATACTCGCTCTCGTTACGCGCATTTTTAATTGCTCGGGCAGGCATTAAGTGTAATTTTCATTCTAATTATGCACTTGCGTAAAGAGCTCCATATGAGAAACTGCAATGGATGAAATTGATATAAAAGATGCCTACGAATAGAATTGTATAGCATATCCAAAAATCAATTTGAAATATACAGAGATTCCTTGTGCTAGAAAAAATCATATGTTTCTTATTTCTTTGCAATCTGAGCTTCCCTTTTTAAATGTCAACAACACAATCACCTACCCGTATTCAGAATACAAATTGATGTATGTTCACATATGAGATAGTCAGAGCAACAACGGATTAACCCACATATTTTTCGAAACCGAATTTAGTAGGAATAATGTATTCCAATAGACTCTACTAATCATATAAACTAGTAAAAAAATCTTTTTTTCAATGTGGCTTAGTCCGTTGTTGCTCTTACTGCCACAAATGTTCATTAGAACGCAACACAGCGAGTACAGTAGTGACGTTAAAAATATTGCTCCACATAACGTCATTCATTACTGCATGTCTCTGTAAACTGGTAACAGAATGGCATAGTTTTGTTTTCACTAACGATTCGTGTATAACTGCTTGCTCGGTTTACACCACGGTCCTTCGACCCTCCACCGTATAAGCCATTGTGAAATACGTTTATTAAATGCGACCATATATAATGCACATACGGTGGTACAGTAACTGCGTACTCTTAATTGTGAATAATGTGCACATGTAAATGTAAAACATTAATTCTGGCTTGGTTAAAATTTAATCATTTTTGGAAGCATCTTCTGTGACACATATTTCCTTTTATTCTTATGAATTTAACGATTTTCATCGACATATGTCAGAATAAATAATTACACAAATAGCTCACAACGCGAACTTTTAAATCTATAAAATGGTGGATTTAAAGTTATCTCTGGAAATTACATTCTCGTGTAATCCCTTAAAAAATTTAAGATTTTTTCAAGAAAACTGTAACATAGGGTGAAAAGTCTTTTTGGTATTGATTTATACATATTTTAAAACGAGAAATTTTGTTTTATTGTTTTTTCTCCGATGCAAGCTGGAATTAACAGCTATAGCTCTGCCCGTGATAAATAAAAAACGATGTACGTAAAAACAAAAGAACTAATTGACGAATTTAAAAAAATAAATGAACTCGATATCGTATTACCAACTTTCATCCTAACATAAATGCTATAAAAAAGGCATATGACTGATTTGAAAGAAATATAGTATCATATCCATAATTACAATATGAAGGTCAGTTAACACTTCTAGCAACATCCCCAAAATACTTGAAGCTAATCCAGACCCTGCTTCAACCAGAACCATCGAACTCTTCAACATCTCTTACCAATCTCCCCAACTCCATTAGTTAAATACTCTAACACCAGAGTAATACTACAACCAAGCAGAGAACTTATCATTAAACACTCATAATCATATTACAGCCGTATGCCCTCCAAACTCAACATCCCAAGTACATCACCCAGACACTTCAACTAGACGTATATCCTCCTCTCGAACAGAAATTGAAATCGAATCAGCTGACATTTCCAGCCGAGACCCCAAGCACTCGAAGCCTGCCCGATTAGCACTTCCATTCCAATTGAGCCACATTTAAAGCCCGACCACCCATAAAATCGATACTCCAAAGTCGCCAGAGAAAACCACCCTCGAACCGAGCATCCTTCATCGTGCAGCTAACCCTACGCCCATCGAGAGCGTTACCTTGTTCTGGCGGCGGTATTTCTTGGTGTGGGCGAGGTAGTACTTATAAACGTGCGACGGCAACGATCTCTTGGTCTCCTCACCGATCCATCTCTCCGGTGTCTCGAGCGCCGGCGGTATTGGCGCGCGTGTACCCGGCGAACGTTGGCCGAGGGAGCCGCCTGGTGAGCCTAGCCTGGCCGCGCTGACCGACTTGCTGAGGTGGTGTCCAGATGACGAGCTTGGCGGCGGGTGCGTGTGGTAGTACGGATTGGTGGCTGGCCGCCTATCGACGATATCGACGTGCCTCCGTGGCGACGGTGTGTCCGACGACCACTGCCGACGCGGGCATTCCTCTCGTTGCTCCTGCTCCGCGTAAGAAGGCCGCACGTAGGGCGGAGTGTGTCGCACGGTGCACTGCTGCAACGTCAGTACAGGCCTCTGGCACACTCTGCACGGTGGATACACCTGGGGGTTCCACGAGTGGTAGCAGCATCCCGGCGACCTGGAGCCAAGCGGGTCCCTGGTCGCAGGGTGGTTCATGACGAACTTCACATCGCATCAAGAACCCTGGCTTTCCTCTCCTAGCGACCACCTACGCGCCACCGTACCGCCACGCACGCGGCTACATCCTCATCCTCTGTCCCCCGATGATCACCTCACGCGCGCACACGTTTGTGTTTTTCTGCGTCCCGGCGCCCGGTCACTCACATCCTGCGGCTGAATCCTGATCGTTCGTATGTGGCACTGATTCCAGGGAGCGTTGCGAATTATTTCGTCGTTTCGGGGTAAGGTTTTAGAATGGAGATGGTTGGGTGTATGCGAGATGAATGGGGAACGGGAAATTGTTTTGTAGATAAGCTTTTAAGGCGTTGGATCCTGCGAAAGGTGAAAGAGTCTCGCAAGGGGGATTGAAATTGCGAGATTGCTTCCGAGGAGCGGCGCTCTGAACTTAGATAATAAAGTGAGCACCAGGTGCTCCCGTTGACACGCTATTTTCCTGTTGTCCTACGCGCGTGCACGTACAGGGATTTTACACGGACGGGAGTAGCTAATGCTACCTAAACAAGAAGGATCCGAGGCGCATATACCTACGGATGGGCGAAGACAATGTATGTGGAACAATTTTGTGAAAATTAAGGGAACGTCATACGTCGAAATTCGAGGGCAAATGTGGTTCCTGTCATTGTCACGTTAGTTAGCATTTTTCATTTCCATTTTATAGGAAAGACTCTCACTGCCATTCACCATAATTTGATATTCATATTCACTAAATGCAGAACTAAGGCGATATTAAATTCACCGTCTACGGAACCATACATATTAGTTTCCAGCAGCGTCAAAGGAAGTCAAATCAGGTCATTTTATGAAATATATTGGACAGAGAAGTTCTAGGAAAATCTCGAAGATAACACCTATCAAAGGCACAAAGGGTGCATGGAATAGTGGGAAGACAAAGCAGCGACGAGCGAATTTTCATCTGATTCGCGAATAAAGATTGCAACCTGCTTCCTGGTCGAAAATAGTGAAGAGTTTATTTTATTCTCGAATGGAGTTCATTAAAAGAATGGGAAATCTCTTTGATTTATAAACAGCAGTGATATAGAAAAACGTTTCAGGTGATACCTTGTTGAGGACGTTACTTAATAAATTTGATGTACAGGTAGCTGTCGTCTTTCTTTTAGTGGAATCATTTATGATTAGTTATATAAAACTGCAGCTTCACAAAAGGCAAAATCAAACCTCTATATTCATTAAAGTAAATAATTTAAGACCGTTTACATAGCGAATGCAATTTTTTCTAAATCTAGAATACTGAATTGCAAAAAATAGATATCTACTTAATTTCATATAAAAAAATTACATAGATTTTATGACCTATTTTTGTAATAACTTGGTGAGAGGGTACGCTTAATAAATACATTAAAAAGCAACATGGGATTGTGATTTATTGTTATTACCCCTTCAAATCGCAATTCTAAAACGTTTTGTACGCATTAATTAACAGTGCAGAATACTGTCGGGTTCCTGGTATTTAGTTAATCGTACAGTCATCGGGGTAACAATCTATTAATCAGCACTAATTACGTCTATTACAATGAAAGTTCATTCAAAGGTGCGGATCTACTCGCCCAAACTTACACAATAGTGGCATGGTACACGGGGTGTAATTAAACCGAAGCCGTAATAAGAATTAAAGTTACTTAACCCTTGTACAACGAGTGCAGGGTCTTTCTGATCCAACTTTGACAAAGTCGGGCACGATGTTAAATTTGTGTTGGCAATGACACAAAATGTAGTATAATGTACCGAAATTGCAGTAAATTTATTTGTAAAAATCATACAGAAGACACAACTATTTTATCTATCAAATATATATATACACAATTTTTTTATGTATTTAATGTATTTCTATATTACTTATTTATATGCGATTATATACATATGTATTTATAATTTTAATTAGTTACTTTAATTTTATATTCAACTCCTTTCTGAAACCCGTGTAGAATAGAAATATTGCTATGGGTCAGAATGACCCTGCATTCGTCTCACGCCTTCCAAAGGGTTAAACAGCTCTGAAATTAGGAGGAACGAGCAAAAGAAGGGCACAGCGGCTACGCAGTGGCAGAAGCAAAATTTTCTATGCAGAGAGTAAAGCTTCCACGAATTCTTTCACCCTGGTAGCATACCATTCGCGGAGCATATGATATAATTTACCAACAAAGCTTTCCTCAATTATGCGAATCAGCGAAGCGGAAAAACGTATAGAACTGCTGGGATCAATTACGTGAAAACGTAGAAACAAGAGATTCCGAGCTGTGCTGTTGCTAATTAACAGGACACGACGCAACAGCTTCGAGTACAAATATAACTAGACATAATTTTCAGAAATTATGACACAAGCGAGAATAAAATTACCACTAATGAAGGCGAGCAGGAAATTGTAGAACTAGTTCACAATGACCGAAGATTCATCGACAGGACGGATAATTGAAAAGAATTCTAAAAGCACAGCGCCTATTGTCGAGCTTTTCGATATCGTCCACTTAAGAGAAAGCAAAAAAACTTTCCTCTCGCATTCTCGACTTGCGGATGATCCTGCTCCGTCATTAATTTTCCCCGCGCCACTGTTTTCACCGCGGCACTCCGCGATACTTCACGAGGAATTAATTGTGCCACCTTATCATGCTTTGCATAATTCTCGGCGTGCCGTGGCCTTTTGAGAAATAAATTACAAGGGTCCGCTGCAGCTTTGCGCGAGGCGAAACGTGCAAGGCCATCGTCTTCGCGTGCTATTGGGGTTGTTCGCGAACGAAAAAGGTGCTTGGTGCAGGAAAAGGGAAGCCGTGCATGGCAGTGAATATAAAACAGCGCGGCACAAGTAAGCGACGGTTTCGTTTGGCGATGCCCGCTGGAACGGCGGCGTCCGCGAGCGTTCGCCTAAAAAATTCGAAAAATTTCAAAGGAGCCCGATTTTACACGATTTACTGATCCTTTTGGAAGGAAATCAGGCAAACGGCCCGCTGGACGTGGCTGCGCCGGTCAACCCGGCCACTGTCTGCGAACGGTGGGAACGTGATTTCCAGATGCTGCATTTGCTGTTCGGCGAATTTCTGGCCCGGGAAAATGGGACGCCGAAAGCGAAGCAAGGACAGCTGCGTACCGATTCAACGTATTAAGGTCACTTGTGTCCGATATCGTTTCCTCTCACGGCGTAAAAGTGTGAGCTGGCTGGCAGCTTTAGCACGTCGCTCTGCGTAAAACCGTTCAATCGCCGAATACGTGGCGCCACTCGAGCCAGTTGGGAAACTACCACGGCGAAACACAGACTTCTCAACTTACGATTTCCTGGATCTCGAGATAGCTTATCTTCGGATGAACTTTCGGGTGTAAAGTCCCTCAAGTTTCTCAATTGAAGTTTCTCGGTTAAAAATTAATGTTAAAGTTTCTCCATCTAACATTCGTTTACACTGTATTATTCAGTGGATTATATTATGACATGCGGCTGTTTTTCGAACGAAATAACTTGTTGCCTAACAGAATCTGTGGGAACAGAAAAAAGATCTGACTCCAACTAAACGTGTAATTTACTCGAATAAATTATTTTAGATTACATTATTTGGGGTACTGAGAGTGAAAATGGTTTAACTCACATTGAAAAAAATTAATTTTGGATTGGTGTTAATTGATTTTAATCAGTTTTTGTTCTCACTGCCTCGTTTAATTTACTATAACTCAGAAGTCTAAATATCTATAATCTATATTAAGGAGGGTGCTCCTGAATTTTATACCCCTAGTGTTTTTTAATTCAGCTCCATTTTTAGACTGTTGTGTGCCCAAAAATGGTGTAAATGTTATACATAACAGAAAGTTGGTATGAAACCAGTGATATTTATTATAAAAAGAATATTCTAATGTGTAATTTGTAAGAGCTATAAATGAGGAAAAAATCATTTACTACCCTATATTTACAGCACATTATTTCGTTAGTACAATTAGTAAAAAGCACTTGTAGAGATTGACCAACTAATTTAGTACACCCTGTATACTCCTAAATGTATTCTGATGTCCCGAAGTATTTTCTGTTTGTGTAAGCTCTCTAGCTAGCTGATGTCGAGGGAGAGTTTCGGGCACTACGCCATAAAACGAACAAAATATACTAACCATTTTCGTCTGGAAGTCATTCTTCCTTCCTCCCTCCACCCTTCAACCCACCCCCAGGCCTCCCATCGGCGTACATTTTCTAAACCCTCTTTCGATGCATTCGCATGTGTCTCTGGATTTCCATTTCCCTAAACTCCTTTCCACACTCCTTTTCCGAGGGATCCACTAAGTACGAAGCTTTCATTTATTCTGATTTATTTATGTATTATCTTATTTGACTTCAATCACAGAATACCATTCGTTTTGCATTAAAAAATAACCATACACTTACAATTCCTTACAAGTAATTTATTGCCAATGTAATAATGTCTGTACGATTTTCTTACCAAACTTCACAGAAAGAGAAACATTTTTATACCACATAAACACGGCTTGCTTCTGTTAAATAAAACTGATGCAAAATTATCTGGCGGATCTGAATGCTTTGGTAAATTACAACCAATTGCACTTGAAACAATTTGTTGAACAACCCTACTGTGAAGAAATTACATTCACAACGACAGACTTCCAGTCATATTGGTGCGCAGAGCGCGTCTGACCACAGACAGTCCCATTTCCCTTATTCTCTCACGCACCGCAACTGTTCTGCACTCCAGTAGTACAGGTCAATCATATCTACTTCTAACCTGCTGCATTCTTTAACACGCATATTATTTCGAAAACCACTGCAAGCACAGGTTGCCAGGATTAATAGAAGGTTCATAAAACTGCACAGATTCCTTATCACCTCCGTTTGAAACACTCACGCCACAACCTCTACTATGTTCAGAAAGATTTGAAGGCTTCCCTCCGATACGACCGAAAGATACTCTTTTATACGAAAAAGCTTGAAAAAGAAAGTCATTCCAGTGTCGACCGCACGTCCGTGTAAATTCCTTATCAGGGAGTTAGCGAAGTATTCTGTACAAGCATTGTGTCGCGAGACAAGGAATCAAAGGAATCAATAATAGAAGGAAAAGTAACATCCGCTGGTACATTTACTTCCAATGAGAACACTGTTCCGGGAATATTGGGCGTGATAACGGCGTCCAAAGCGAAACAGAGAATCTTCCTTCGAACCCGATACAAAACAGACGAAAGGGAAAAATCCTCATTCAGAATTGTCAGCGGTGCGAGGAATGACGGCGAAGGAAGAATATGCGCGTGCATAGGTTGCGAGTGTGCTAAATCAAAAACAGCATCACGCTGGGAAAGCCAGAGAGAGAGGGGGGGGGGGAGAGATGGGCGCGGAATGAGCGCGTTTTCATGCTCGAACGCAAACAAAGAGGCTCAATGACAAAACCTGCACGGCCTGAATGCTCGCCCGTGGGAAACACAAGAACTAGTAATATCGCCAAATTCCCTCGGGCTGCTGATCACGTGATTCCAAGGAGTCTTAAATTCCTCCCTCCCTCCCGTTTCTTCAACGGTCTAGAGGAGAAGCACGTTTCATGTAAATCATATCAAAACATGTCTATGTACACAGAGTAGTTCGGATGTAGGTGGTCGAACTTTGGGAATATGTTTACTTGCTTGAACGAAAGAGTATTCCTTTACGAGTTCTGCACATTTATTTTTGGTCGATAAATTATTGTAAGGACGTTTTCCAAGATTAGAATGTAGGCATAGTATATGAGGAAGATTATTTGTAGAAGTGTGGGATTTAGTTAACTGTGTTTTAATTTCAGGAATATTCATAATTGTTGGAAATTTCCGTAATCATGTGTGAATTAATTAATATGATTCTGGATATATATTCCCCTTCTACAAGAAGAATTTTAAAATACTATTGAGCACTATTAAAGACACTATGTTCAGATATATCTATATTCCTTTTCTCTTTTTATTTAGAATATACTTCTAAATGCTGGTATCCCATATATTTGTCAATCACCTTGAACGTGCGATAGTAAATGCACGCGCTTGTTTACAAATGCACGCAAATTGTCGACGTATCGACCCCCCATCCCTCATATTCGGTCGAACAGCAGTTGAAGCAGTGAGAAATACTGGCCCCATTACGTATTCAGACCAGTAATTTCCTGGCTAAGTAACCTCATTCTTCTCGCTCACTGTGAGACCCGGCTGCTAATTGATTTTTGCGGGCCACTGTGGCCGAGAAATTGCAAGGAAACACGCGAGCACGTTAATATATGGACGTTTGTATTGGAACCGTCAGTTACGATGCTCGTCTCCGTCACAATACCACTGCGTCTCGTTAGTTCGTGTGTTCCTTAATTATATTCCACTCCACGTCTAAGGACTAAACGTGAAGAACAGCGGAGAAAAAATATTCGATAATTCAAGAACATGTGGCGCGAACTAAATTAAAGGCTGACATTTTATTTGGGAGATACGTGTGAAATATACGTCGTGTAGATCCTATCATAAATGATTTGGCAGAGTTATAGTGTCGTATCGTACAACAGGAAGTAAATGCTGCACAGGAAGTATTACATTTATAGGAAAATGTTAAAGGGCAACATACGCATGGGACTAGAAAAATCAGGGTGAACTTTGACAATTTTTTTTCATTGAAAATATCTTTTAATTTAGAAATCTTTATATGCATATAGAAATGCATACTTTAATCTTTAATGCAACAATTGTGTAAATTTAATTCGAAAACTAAGAAAATTGAATATGGAATAGCTATTTCCTTTAGGTTTTTTTTCTAAGCAGCTTCCGCGGTGACCAAAATATATCCGATAGTTTTTATCCGAAACAAAAAATCTCTTAAAATACATAAAATAATCTGTGTTTTCTCGTAGCCAATTTTAAAAATATCAAATTTTTGCAATATGACAAACATTCAAATACAGATGTGTGATTTTTCAGTTGAAAATCGCCCTTTTTTAATTTACAAAAAATGAACTATGACATTTTAAAGAAAATCCTTTGACAAAAAGTAAATAATTCTATCAAAAACACCGCTGTTCCAGATTTCAACTGAATCGATCCAATAGTTCTCGAGAAATATTGGTTACCGTTTTTTAAAATTCTATTTTCAGAAACACGCTATTACATATTTAATCTTCATAGTTTTCGATTTAAATGTACACAACTGTTACATTAAAGTACGTATTCTAAGATGCATATAAACATTTTTATATTACAAAATATTTTCAATGAAAAATGTATGTATCTCTTTAGAGGTGCATTGGAACGGAACTGGCGCAAGATGGCAATTAATTCATTGCAGCATTAAATGTCCCTTTTGATACCACGTAACGCGTGCTTAAAACATTTCCTTTATAGAACGAACAGTTCACTAGGAACTTAGAGTCGTCTGGTTAGGGGTGACTCACCCCGCACGTACACAGGCCGTTAAGAACGTTCGTAATAGTTTAATGCACCGTCTCAAGCCGCTTTTTCTTACGAGATCCGTCAAGAAAAATAGTATGCGCCTCTGCCAAGACGATTTCCAAGTCCCAGCCACCACAATTTGGCCGTCACCAGCAGCATTCTTACATAACATTCTTATGTATCACATAATGCTGTGCGCAGTGATAAATCCCCATCCAACGACGACATTCCTTATTCCGTTCCACGCTGACACTAATTCCCCGGCAGACGGCGGCCAGGATTCTTCACGTTTTAAGTCCGCCTATGCTTTTTACCAGTCAAGTTTTTCTCATTGCCTTTTACTTTGCTCCGGCTGAAAGCGAAGCTCCATTCTAGGGCTGTTACATCAATGTTTCATAAAAAAAAGATGGTCTGATTAAGAAGAGTCGCCTGTGGGACGTTCCACTGCGTGTCTGTGCTAATTATTTTACAGGAGGATGTAATTAAGTGGGGAACGTTAAACATACAGCTGCTACACTCTTATATGCCTTCTAATTATGTTAATTACCCGGAGTCGTTGACTGAGGAGCACAGCAACAACTCGAGTAATCTAAATTGTTTCTCGGCGCACTGTTCAAACATTCTGGTATGAACTAAACATTAGTCATACTAGGAATTCCATAGTTTTGAGGATATAATTATGTTTGTATTTAATTTGATTAATATTTTGTGTAACCATATGTTTAATAAATATGTTATTTGAATTGATTGAATTCTTCCTTTACTGATGGTGTGATGAAAAAGCATGAAAGTATATTATACGGACTGAGTTTCACGAAGTATGTACATAGGAGATAAAAAAGATTTACCTCTGCTGCGTTTGCTTATGAAAACTATGAATATGAAGGGGGTGAGATCGTGCAAATATGTAAAGAATAAATTTGTTAGGAAAAATAAGGGACGAATTCAAATAACTCTTCCATGACACTTTATATATTATTTATATCACTAATTTAGCAATTAGTTCCATTGAATGTCCCATAAATAGTATTTCAATTTTAGTGAGAAACATTCTATTTTAAGAATCACGTCGTATTAAATACAAAATAAAAGAAAAAATAAATGGAAGAAAAAACGGAATGTATTCACTATTTAATGAGTTCTTTATTTCACGCTTAAGCCTGCATCTTCACGTTTATACTATATACGTCATATTCTAGACGAAGGGTTCATCAATTTCACTGAGTTTTGCTTGAAACAATTTTTTAAAGAATGTCCCTATGCAGAATTACATAGATATAAAATGTTTCAGTCATATTGGCCCGTAGAGCACGTCTGACCCTAGACACTCCCATTTCCCTTGCACTGCGATCATCTATATTGCTCTCCAGTAGTACGAGTCAATCATATCTACCAACATCTTGCTGTATTCTTTAAAAAGAAGGTATATCGAACGTCTGACAATACAAAAGCACATTTATCATAAAAATTAAGTACAAATAGACAGTGAACAATGTAAACAAATAAAAACAAAATTTAAATATATAAAAAATAATAAATAAAAGAAAACAGCTTTCTCATGGCACCTTTTATATTGTTTACGTTCACTAATAATTTTCCTACCAACATCGCGTAACTGCCAATCAAATTTTTCCTGTTAAATAAAAGTTAATATGTAAATCGATAAAAACAAAGAATAGTATACATGCACTGTAAATATTTTCCTCGACTAAGGGGTAATGGCTTCTTGATACCTAAACCCATGTATTCCTGTTTATTACTGTACACACTATCTTCTAAACGACGTCTTCTACAAGAGGGCTAAGATTGCTATCGATTCTCGATTCTCGTTGGTTGCCTATCAATATCGAATTTCTATACGTACGACAATCTAAACGTTTCCTGAGAACCCCCACTAAAGTGGAGCCTGCTAAACGAGCCCCACTACCGAATCTACCATCCGGCCAGAAAGAAACGCAATTCCCACCCATTCTTGCACCCTACCCCCTAATTACGATACCTCCGCCGTACACTTCGGTAACGACTCCATAGACTAAAAACGTCCGACCTGCACAATCAACGAAACTGCGACTGAATTCTCAAAATCACCCTGTCCAAATGGCGTTCGATGTGAGTAAGAAGAGCTAACGACCCTCCGTGCTCGGACTCCGATCGCGTTTCGAATCCACTCCCCTCGCCAAGACTGCGAATCGGCCTCGACTTCGCGGATCGTTATTTCGAAGTTGCAGCGTTCGAGACGAAGCTTTCGCCTCTGTTGACAGTGTCGAGGCAGTCGGGGCACGGATCCGACCGTGGGCAAACCAAACGACAAGTGGAAAGAAGGAGACGAGAGAAGCAGAAAAACCGGGGAGATCGGATAGAAAATAAAAACGCCGGCGTAAGAAGGAAAGCAGAAGATTTCCGTTTAACTTTGACGACGAGCTTGAAGAGAAAAGTTAGTGGAGAGATTCACTAAGACGGGTTGCAATGTTAGCTTCTCCCGAGGCCTCTCTCCCTCTTCAACGATTTCGACCCGACGACCCGTCTCTCCAAATCCCCCGCTCCGCGCTCTCTATCTCCCCACCCTCAAAAATCTAGCCACCCTCCGCCACTACATCCCTCTGTCGTTCCACGGCTTCCCCCTCCCCGTCGCTCTGCCTGTACAAAATTCAATCAATGCGCTAACGCGCAGGTCTCCTACGACTGTGCGGACTTCTCCGCTTTGCATCCCCCTTTTTTTTAGGAAATCAACGTGCTCTTGTCGCGCGAAGATTCGTCGAAGGTGATCGTAACTGTCTGCCATGAAATATTTACACTCTACTTCTGCCAACGAATTAGTCACCCCATTCTTGACCTCCTTTCCTCCCCATCGGTTTCATTATACGTCATTCCTAAACGGACGAATCTGATCGGATATATCCGCTCCTTTATAATATCGAGTGACCATTTCGTGGGTGCCGCCGGAGGGAAATTATTCGTGGTGATCTATTGTGCAGGAAAGTATTCTGTGATATGTTTCTCGTTCAATTTCTTCGGTGTTATTCTTCTTTTTTTTATTGGGCTGCTATGTTACTAGGATATATTGTGATGTAACAGTTATATTGTACAGTCAAGCTTGTAATTAACTTCATTAAAAAGTGAAGAATCGGTCCATTAAGTTGACACTATACAGTTGAGAAAAAAAATCATTTCGTTTTTTAATATCAAACGTTTTTGTATTACGCATTGTATACTATGATATTCAACGAATTTTCAAACCAATTACTACAAAGTCATGTTCTGAATAATTATCAATCTTGTATGTAATAAATATTCATGAAAAAGTAGAAAACCGAAGTTGAATGTAATTTCCCAAAATTCATTTTCTCCCTAATTCGGCTTATAAAAAAGCATGGTTTGAAAGTTTTTGTGGAAACTCGATTCACTTTTATCCCGGCATGAATTGTGTCGATATCGATATCGACATCGAAGCGCGAACGAAATAAATTTTGCAGAATGAACATTTTACAGAGTCGTGCTATAGACGAGCTACAAAAAAGGCTTGGTTCCTATTGAATTATGAGCGAATCCCGGGGAAATCCGTGTAAAAGCCGCGGCGTGCTGTGCCAAATTGCTATCGGCCACTCATTAATTTTGCAACAAGTAAAAAATCAGGGGCTTACTAGATATACGCCGCAGCATTGTGAAACTTATTGGGCCAACCGCGAAAATACAGCTACATACACGCAGAAACCGGGAGAATTTACGTACGAGTGTTTTGCCAAAAGCGTAATTGAGGATATTCCGATAACTCGGATTTCGTAGAACATCGAACTGTGCGCGGAACCTGTGCCAAATTAATAAAACCATCGATCAGCGACGTTGTTTTCACGATGATCTGTCAAGCTGTCAAAAGTCCTCGTAAGTCTTGTACGTTGCAACAAATTATCAAATATATCACACCCCTTTAGGCTAACATGTGTAACTTCATTAAAGGAGTCTGTTGTTTATTGGTTAAATTGTTACTAATTTATAACTTGTAAATATGTACCTACCATATGTGTTGTTGTTTAAGAGTTTTGAATAATTTAGTCAACACTGAATCATTATTCGCAAAATATTTGATATACATATTTGTATATCTTATATTAATCAGATTTTCCTATTCGGTTATCTTGAAGCAAGTGTCTTCAATTTTTAAAAATATTGTCAGATGACAAACGTGCACTATTTTCAATAACTTTATTCATTATAAACAAGGTGTCATTATATTGCAAAAAAAATATCCAAGTCCTTGTATTTAGTATTTAAGTATTTAGTTCTGACTTACTAAAAATAATAAAACTGCAACCTTACAATTTATAACTGTTTGTTTAAAAAGTTGAAACCAAGAAACTGGGTTGTGTGGATATACTTTTTCTGTCACTATATGACGAATAACCATAAAACTACTTGCAGAAGATTCTTTATTTATTTTATATCGCGATTAAGCAACGTTCTTTTTGCAATGCTATTAACGTTACAAGAATGGAACTTCAAATTCTCGTTCGCAACTTTAAAGATTTCCTCCTTTTTTCCGCTAAAGTGCTTACACCCGACTACTATCATAAATTTTACTACTTTCCAAACATCCCCCCATGTACACAGGTACTTTGTTTTGCAGCATCAACGTGATATTGCCACAAAATTGGGTAATACATGGATAACGACAGAAACTTGTCCTCTACGTACGGATTTTCCAAGACGCGGCTGAAGCGTCGTTAGCGTGGTATTTTCGATATTTTGCAGGCGAAATTGCAAGGGCACGAACGCTCGCATCGTTTTTAAATAATTGATGCTTGAAAACCAAGAAAAAGACATTTTACAATACACGTTTTCTTGGTAATAAAAATTTGTTTATAATTGTTCGTACAAGAAATATATTATTTCATCGAAAGAACAAGAATACGAGGTTCACTACCTATATCATGATAAATATTGAGAGTGTTTATAAAGCTGTGAGATAACTGAGAAATGGTAATTGCAAAACTTCGAAATGCTTACTTGCGATGCTTCTACTACTATCAGTAACTTCATTACTTCCCAGTTAATTATACCTATTATGGATCATTACGAGCGTGAAAAAGCAGCGTCTAGATGTTTCCAAGATAAAATAAATTACCAAAATATTAAGTATTTTTTCTCTACCCAAATTTTTTTTCAGAAAAATGACAATACTAGTGGAATGAACGAACAATACAATATGACATATACAAGGTGGTTTCTAAACACACGTCGATATATCAGGTAGTGGATTTACAGAAAATAATTTAGCAGTTAATTTATTCATGAATTATTATTATCATAATTTATCGCACATTCTCAAACTGAATGAATATTTCCATTCGAATCGCTTTCCAGACAAGGACCTATTTTAACAGTCGAGAATTATTTTAGATCCCCCGGTTAACTCCAGACATTTACGAAATTAGAATCCTGACCCATTTGCAAGCATTGATATATTTTTGTAAACCAAAGGTAAAATGCCAATGGTAATGCAAATAAACGCACGACTGTATCATCGAATTGAAATAAACTTTGAAAGCATTGGGACGAAATACATTTCACGTGCTAACGTAAATTACAAAATCTAATGGAAATTAGGTGAACTGGCCTGACAGGCAGCGGAACTTCTACCCACAACCTCGTTAAACACGTGCACAATTTAAACTTGAAAAGTGTAATTAGGTAAGCTATAAATAGTTAAACTCTTTTACACGATCAAATTTTGTTCGGCCGTAGTGTGCACTGCTGTAGTAAGCTGTTAAGCCGCGACCGTACGTGAACAACACGCGACGTATGAAACTTTTGAAACGATGGAAAATAAAAAATACAAGCACTACGACATTCACGCTTCGTTGGCCGTAGAAAATATATTGCAAAAATCAAGATACACGATTTTAAAATAAGAATCCCTTCGTTCCGATCCGTAGCAAACAAAAATGTGTATCGCATCATCTTCACACTAACTCAAACACGCAATTTTAATAAAGAACGTTCGTAGAAATTTATAAAAATATTGTTCAAACCGTTGACTCATTAATAGAAAAGAGAAATGAGTTTGAGCGATTAAATAGGTATTGATATTTAGTCCTAGTGTATTAAAACTTAAAGTATGTAAGTTAATATTAAGTAATCGTGTTTTCATTCCATAAGGAATGCGAATAACAATAACGCTGGAAAGCTGTTTATATAGTATAAATGAGAAAGATGTTTATATAGTTATAAACGAGAAGTGGACTTGAGCCTCATTCAAAGCGAACAGTTTCTACACGTGTACCCTCTTAAAAATGAGCACTCGACACGGAAACACGTGCTTATTTGCTATCAAACATGGCGCGCGCAAGTTCCTTTCATATTGTTCCCGACTAACCCCAGTTAAACTCCAGTTCGCGAATCATGCCTGCCTTTATACGCGCTCTGGCATTAAAATACAGCGTTTTCTATTCCAAGCATATTCTACAACAAAACTCTGCAGTAGTCAATTAGTGTATCAGATCGTTCATTAGTTTCATTCCCACGTGGAACTGTGAACCGCTGTATATCTGTATGAAGGTTTCGCACAACGTGCTGATAAAAGGAAATCTTCAGCTCGAGAAATTTTATGCAGTCACTTTCACCCTGATATTTATTAATACATTAGATATATTTAATAGTACACATATCATGGTTTCTGGGCATATACGTCACTAACGTATCTCACGTTACAAAAGTTCATGAATAAACGGTACTCATAGGTAGCATTCGTAACAACGAGGAGGAAGGATGTAACTAGCGTGGAAACGAAAGCAACCTTTCCCCTCGAAACTTCGTAATTAAATTACGAACAATAGGGGAAACTACCCTTAAAAATGGAAGCAAGGTTACATTTTTTCGCGAGATGCAATGTACGTACGTACTCCACACGTGGTAAAAATAGCATGCACTGACACTTAGAACTTTTGAAAAGCAACTAGTCATTTTTCTCAAAAAAGCTCTTTAGTAATGAACGGAATTTGCGAAAAATGTTTAATGGAATATTCACAGAAATCCCAGAAATGTGCTGATTACCATTAATCACGGAATTATTAACGTCGATGACAGGGCTAAGACATTGATGAAGCATTTACTCCTACAAGACGATTGTGTGAGCCGACCGATATATCTCATCTTCCAGGTTCTGTATTCACCTGCCACAGGGCTGAATCCTCGTAGCTGAGTCAGGCATCCTGTCTACGGTGCGAAGTTTACGCCAATGATGCTCCGAGTATAGCCCAGGGGCAAAGATCGAGCGACAGAAAAGAGCCACTTGTAAGTGGTGAGATGAACTGATTATAACGAGAATAGGGTTTGACGTGAAACGTGGCCACGATTGGGAGGAACCGCCGCCGCGATAGCAGAAAGCGGTTAAGCTCCTCGAGGAGACCGCAAAATTGCATTTCGGTCTACCGAGACTGAATTTATTAACTAGATAGTGAAACATCGATAGGTTCATTTCGAACAGAGGCACTAGGCTGTAATTTTATTCTCTTCCAGAACTCCTGATGCGTAAAATGTTCAGCTTCCATCTGTGCTCTAAAATGTGTGTTCCTGGGACTTGGCGAATGAAAATTAAAAATGGTACCTAAGTGAAAGAATGTCTGTTAAAAGAAAAAGTGATACGCTATTGTCATCGTTTGGAAAGTGTCATTATTGTAAACTACTGTACCATCCACACTAATGGTAAACTAATGTGTCCCCCGGTAATCAGCCCTCTCTGTTTTCATCCAGAACAGCCAATATTTGCGTCACTATACGCTACAAACGATACTCAGGGATGCTGCAAAGACAACGTCGCTCTCGCGCACTTTTTTGTGCCCATCTTTTGGCCAAGCTTACATAAGAAAGATACACCTATTCACGACGAAGACATTCGACGCCTTTTCGTACGCGGTGACCGCCCGAGATCAACGCCCTCAACTGCCGCACGAGATTCCTCCACACATGCATAAAACACTACACGCTGCTCCCCTCGAACTGGAAGATGTAGTTCACGGGTCGTATTCAGTTATAAAGGTGCGGAAACGATGGAATCCCAGAAACTGTTCTTGTAGATAAAATTCATTGGCAGTGGGGAGATATGAGAAACAGTGAAAAGTATATAGTACTGGTACTACTACTAAAAGGAAAAAAGAAATATTACATATTCCATCACAACAGATATGAAACTGCTGACCACAAGTGTCTACCTCAAGCTAAAGCTTTTTTTACAAAATCGTGAAAAGTTTGCAGCGCTCTCGAAAATCGAGTGTCTTAATATTCGTAAATATCAATAGTACATGTTCTCTATATACATTTATATTACTCGAAGCATCACGAAAGCCACAGTTACCACCAAAAATCTCCCTAAAAAGCTTCCCGAAATAATACCAACAGTCACCCCAGGGAGAGATTCGCAAAAGGCAGCAAATCGATCCGAGTAAGCGAGAAACAGAAATTCGTCCAACCGTGGACGTTTACCGGCACCGAGCTCGATCTAGCCGCTCGCAAAAGTGTACATATCTAAGTTCAGAACAAAGGAGCTGGTAAAAGGAAGGGTGAAGTGCAGATGGCTAATGGAAGCCCAGTTCCTCAAGCGAGGTCAGCGGGTGAAGGGAGGGGGAGGGTGGCTCTCGGAGGCTGATTTTCGGCGATCGAGTCGCTTTAGGCGCGTACCGAATCACCGAACTCCAGCGTCACAATCACAACACACCACGTTTAACTAACACACCGTGTGCCCGATCACAAGCGCTGGCACGCAGCTCGGCAGCGCCGCGTAGAGACGTCACGCTTGCGAGGGGACGTGCCGGCTGTTTACAGGCAGCGCGCGAGATCGTTGCCAGAAATTAGCGGTTCTTTCCCTCCGTCGAGCCGCCAACTATGACTGCTCGCGAGCCCCGGTACCCCCGGCGGATGGTTGGTCAGCCGCGGATTCTCACCGAACGGTAATCATCTCCACGTGTTCCGGCAACACGATCGACCCCAGGGGACGCACAAAACGTCAACGGAACCGTGGGCTAGGGGTGGCGGAACGCGTCGCGCGCGATCTACATTCTGCGGCATACTAGCTTTCGTACCCTGAAGTCTACCACCACTCCAGGCCGGCTTCACCCCCTTCCGCCACGGCTACCCTCACCGTCCCCACCCCCCAAGCCTCCCTCGTGCCTCCCGTTTCTCTGTCTCTCCCTCTCCTTCGCGCGCCACCCGCCGTTGCATCCCTCGTCCATCCCGCGACGCGGCCGCCGGCGGACCGACATTTTCGCAGTACCGCCAACAGCCAGCAGCTGCCGATTGGCCTGGACCATAGCGTCGCGCTGCCGGAAGATGTAACGTGAATCAATCGTGACCTAACTCCGCCGAATGGCTTTCTTTCGCGTACGTGCTCGTGCCGTGGTCAACTGGCCGTCGCTCCAGCTACAATTGGTAGGTTCAATTTCCGGGCAAACGGTATTGTGACGGCTCAGAAAGGGCCGTCGTTCATACGACGCTCGAGGATTCATGCTATTCGGGTTGGAATTGAAGTGAACGAAAATACGGGGCCACGTGTGGACGTATCGGAGCTTTAGATCGTTGGGCTTGGTTACTGATGGGTGGTATGTTTGGAGTGTATTTTACAGGAATGACAGTATTTTTATTACTTTCAATACACGTTTGTATATATTGACTTTTTAGGGGAAGAATATTAGGTATGATTCTCTAACTCTATTCTTGTAATTCCCACTTACTTTACACTCGTCAAAATCATACTTGAGGGGTAGTTATACTCAAGAATTATAATATCGAAACTAGCCTTAAATTTTTTATTCTTCAATGTTTAACGAAATCGAAGCCTACTTTTACACATTACATCATTGATGAATGAAATGTCCTACCTAGTACACCTCGTTAATCAATTGTTTATTCCGTTAATTACACCTCTCAGAAATGGAACCATATGCAAAATACATCCTAAATCTCGACTCCACTTGTGTAAATAATATTCTAGACAGTCTTAATTATTCAGCAAGCATAGTTGCGCGTGTTTTCCCACCTAGTTAGCTACGCAATCATCCCGCCAATAAACTGCATCGTCATGTTCTATCGATCGTGGCCATTAATGATCAAAGACCAATGCAAGAGTAATCAATTTTGTGCAAAGTAACTGCATTAGATGCATTTTTATTATCATTTGCATACTTTCGCGAAGACAGTTACAAATCGAGCAAATGCAAAAGACGAGCTCTTCGCGTGTGCCCGCCGCAATACGCCGGTCTAGTTCTCGAGCTACTCTACTTTCCAATGAACAAGTAGTAAGGACGAGGTGAGCTCCTACCCGAACTCCTTCGCCATCGAGCTACCCGTCTGGAAGGTCTTCAATGCGATTGATCGATTGTAAACACTATCGAACATTCAGAACACGTCTGACGCAACAGCTGGAGAGCTGTTGACAAACATTTCCTCGGAAGTATCGCTTCTAAAACGACGCGGAGCCAGTAAACTGGTGCCTAGTTGTTAACTAAACATTCCATGGGACGATATTAAACGACGGGGATCGATTCTGCACTGCGAGCAGTCCTACGATCACCGAAGCTGTATCCGCTTTCACGATGATTGGATGGAAAGCAGATGCAATAAGGATGCATAATTAACTGAGCATCTTATACAATTCGTACATCTCCAGCAATTGAAATTTCTACGATTTAGCAGAACTGAGACTACGTCCCGGCTTTGCATGGAAGCTAATGGAGTTGCTTCAGTAATGCTATAGTTTACAATTCAAATGGAACTAACATCGGTAGGTCGCGAAATTTCTGATTTTACCTCGGCAAGAATATGTAATATTTGTGGACTAATAATAGTCTATTTAAACCTAAGCGATTGTGTTACTGAAGCGATAAGTTACTGAAACTGTTAAACTATTAAAATATTCGACCAGAATCAAATAATAAACTACCTATTCCATAATCAACTTCTTTAAAGGTATAAACACACTTTAATTTATTCCCATAAATTACTACAAATGAGGGTGAAAGACTCAAACTATCAGAGTATCGATATCCGTGAAATTGCTTAAATAGTTTTATAAATATCCCTGCGGCATATTAAGAATATGACAGTGGCGATATTCGGCAGCCAACGTCCCTCTATTTTCGTCAACAGGATTATATTACTACCTCCGTGTAATTAAAGTAGGGCGCGATAGCGATCTCCCAAGAATGCACAATGGAATGCCGAATTTCTAATAAAACGCTAGGCTGATTACACGTTTCATCAACCAAAATCAGGCAACGCAATTTCACGGGAAACAGGCTTGAGACGGTGAACGTCAAGCCTGTCCAACGAAAGGAGAAATTAATAAGGTGGTTCGCGGGGATCATAGATCCATTCGACTATCGGAACTTGTTCCTTTCACGAGACTATCGCCTTATACCTCTTTTTAGTCTACCTTCGCCCGCCTTTTTCTCTCCCTCCCTCCACATCGGTCCTCCTGCTCTTTCGTGCAGTCTTCCCCCCCCCTTTACGTGTTCCTCTCGCTACAGCCACGGAATTTTTAAATGAGAATTTTAACGATCGACCTACATTTCTGCACCCTATTTACGGTGTATCGCAGGCAATGTCAAACACCGCGGTGAATATATGTACTACCACTAACGACAACTGCTACGATGGAAAGGAAAAGCGACGCTGGGAGCACATCGCACTAGTTACGGGGTTAGTTCACCCCCCTCCCCCCCGAAAACGTAAACTAATTGTCAAGAAGGTGATCCCGTAATGGTTGGGTAGTCATGTGATAAATCTCTGGAGCATTCAGGGTTTGGTAATTAAACGGCCCTTTGAATGATATACGTAGTGTGTATCTGTGTATGTTAAAATTATATGCCTGTGGTTGTGAATTAGTGCGGAAGGCAACTGAGAAAATGTATGATTATTTAGATACGGCAGCAGGTGCTGATTTCGTCAATTTTGTATTTATATGTGCAGGTCCAATGATTGCTTCGAAAATTAATTTTATTTCTGTTGAAGAACGTGTGAAAGGAATGTTTAATATTCTTTGAAAAGCAATAGGGTTATTGGATTCAATTGAACGTAATACTTCCATTAATTAACGGGGGTCATTACGGTAATGGCCCGAAAAGCAAAGGTATCTTTGGAAATTTATTAAAAGCAAACTATGTAATGAAGCTTTTTTAAATTTTCAGGACTTTGTATTGGATATTTAAGTTATACGAATATCTTTTTTTAAATTTATTTACACCTTATTTTTCGTATAAATCGTCCCAGTCGGCTAAAAATTTTAGTCCCTATGCCAGCCCAAAATTATTTATTTCGTTGAAACCCAAGTTCGACGCACTAAGGGTATCAGACATTTATGACGTATCGATTTTTAATAATCTGCGGCATACGTTTTCCTTTCATAATTAGTAATATCTTGCACGATGCTTTGCTTAACCATTGGCTCGTGGATGCAAAGTCCATTTGAACCCATTACTCATTATTTATTAGTAGGTATCATTGCTTTAAGAAAATTGGAATTTTAAATTATAGTCAGATCAAAATCTAACATTAATGCTTATTCTGAGATTGTACAAATGCAATTATGTTGCATCAAAGTGGACCCTGCATCCGCAATGCAAAGGATAATATACCTATCATTTTCATCAAAGTTTGATTATACGGTGAATCGATGAAACTTGAACAATTCATTCGAGAACTTACCCTCATGTGCGGCTGGACCAAAATTTCGTGGAGCTCCCGAAGATCCGTCTTATCGATGTTTCGTATTGTTGAATGCTCAATTTCGCGGAGAAGTTCTTCAACCTCTCGCGCACGCTGAACCGCGTCCGTTTGTGGCGCCCGACAGGGTGTTGGGACTCGAGTCGAAATCCTATCGTAAAGCTGAAAATAAAAATGATCAATTGTTTATTGCAATTGGCTAAGATCAATTTCTTTGAGTGTAACTCTCAAAGGACAATGGTAGAAATTGGCCAATTTTGAACCTGGCTGCCAACCAAAGTTTTTTACAAGGTATGTTTCCAGAGGTCTTAAGGAATCGGAAATGCATAATTTATTAACCCTGGAGGCAATGGGAAAGTTACAAATATATTTCCTTGTTTATCATCACACTAATCAAAACGTGTCATATTAAGTTCTCTTATAAACAGATATTTCCCAGCAAGGAAAGAGAAATGCAATTCGAATCTCCACGGTGGTATACACGATCATTATATCATTACACAATGAAACATTAAATATTTTTAAATATTCCAGAACTCAAACGGTGTTTTTAATATTATTATTATTTTTCTGGCAAATATTTCATTCAAACACTGTTTGTTATTATATGACGATGGTGAATGGGTTGTCGATTGTTGCTCCCACGTAATAACAATTTTATGGTTTTTCGGATATGCTCAGCAGCAAACTACGATAATATATCAGCTGATTTCTTGACTAAATAGTTTGCTCATCATCCGAAGAAGAAAACGACGAACGACGACTAATCAGGTGAGTTTTAGTATCAATTATTATTTATAACTTTCCCATCGCCTCCAGGGTAAATAATTATGCATTTCGGATTCCTTAAGACCTGTAGAAACATATCCTATAAAACTGGTTGCCAGCCAAGTCCAAAATTTGTACATTTCTACCATTATCCACACTCATCAGTGTACACCCTCGTCTCAGGGCCGCGTTAAGATTTGTGGGGCCTGGAGCTGTCGAACCTTTGAGGGCTCCATTGGTTGAAAAGCGGCAGGTAGAATGTAATTTTCTTTGTAATAAAACATACAATAAAATGCGTAAACCTTCAAAAATCGAATTTTGTATCGATAATTAAATCGATATTTAAATAATGTTAAATCGCGAAAAATAATGATTTACAAATAAATAATATTAAAAGACAAACATCGAAAAGATACTTTAAAATAATCTTTTAGTACGATGTCTAATTATTTCAAAGGTGAAGTAGTAAACAAAATTTCACCCAATTACTTTTTACAATAAATAAAAAGCTTAAAACGGAGCCCTCCTAGAAACTAGGCCCCAACAATCTTCCTTATTTAACCTACGTTTTCTATGAAATGCAGTTTCCACAAATACATCAAAATTATACACACTACCATACACGCGCGCGTAATAAATTTCCAAAATAGACTCTGACGTAGAATGAAATACATCTTCCATACGAAGTGTTGAAGTTAGAGGTTATGTAAGCAATTAAACAATTGTGACCTGGAAAACAGAATAATACTGTATTATTATTAATAATCAAGGAAGGTAAGTAAAATGAAAAGGGACGAGTGTATATGTGCATATTGCCCGAAAAAGAAGAAGACAAATAAAACGCGAAGGCGCGCGCTGCTCACTTCCGCTCACAGTCAAGATGAAGAAAGGCGCCAACATTTAAAAGGAAAATCTCAACAGTCCAAATAAATTGGAAATAAATTTGTATACATTCCCTGTAGACTTAATTACTGCCAACGAGACTCTTGCGTACCGATTTTACTCTACAAAATACATTTGCAAATATTCAAAATCATTTCTTCGGAAATGAAAGCTCGATACGAAATAACTGCATTGCACAATTTCAATTAATTCCGCTGAATCAACTGAATCACACCACCAGTTACTCCCTGTGTACACACTAGAGGCGACGTTACGCATTAATATTCCACAGGAGGGAGAGCAGTTTGATATTGTAATACGCGTGTCTGCACTACCCCCTGGGGAAGGGGTTAATCGTATTCGCGGCACAAGGCCCTAGTTCATCGCGAAGCCTTTAGATGTCCTATCATGTCAGAGTTAGTGCATGTGTGTCAAGTAGCGCGACTGCATTGTTTACATTGCCGGCGAGGGCAAGAAACGAGGGCAAACGGGGTGGCAACTGTCCGAGCCCCCCGCGCATAGGCACCGATCTACTCACCAAGAGACCTGCAATCTCAAGCAGATCGCCGGCCAGCTCGGCCTCGCCGATGAACATTAACTGGCAAAGACGCATTTTCGATCACAGAGGCCCTCGGCATACCCCTGACACGTGGGTCCGTGCGACCCCGCGTCGCCCTTTATGCGACACAAAGGAGATGCACATACACGTCTGCCCGCTCGAAGCCGCGGTTCAGCGACTCTGCGATCTTGCGTGGCATTTTATTTACCACAATGCCACGTCGGCCATCTTGACAGCGGAGGGGTGGAGCGCTTGCGCCCCTTTCCTGGCTAAAATGAGGGCGCGTACCTCTTCCCTCGGGACATAAACATAATAAAACACGGAAGGGGTAAGGAGAGAGAGGACACGGCGGAAGGTGGAGTGACCTTGAGGGGGTAACGGAAACGGAAAGTGGCGCCGCGTCTGGTGGAGGCATCGATCGTTAGTATAACGCGGTTGGCAACGAATGGAAGCTTGTAACAATGATAGCTGAGGTAATGCAATGAAAATCAGAAACTTGGGTGTGTTACAAGTGTTCGTACCAAATGTTGGTAGCTGATTAAGATGAGCTGACCATCACGCAGTCGGTATATTATCGACCTACGTTATATGTGGCAAAATTCAACTTCCGTGGCGGGAAAATGTGGTTTGAACTTGGCTTTTATGCACCGTGTTACTTAATGTTTGTGGGCGTTACCGGTTCAATCGGGTAAAATAATACTCATTGATTAGAAGCACCGAACTGTGGAGTGTGTACAATTTTTTTAAGAGTGAAATGAAGCACAGTTTTAGCTAGAATCAGTGAGGATATAAAATCCCCAACTGGAAGCTAGTAAATGTACTTAACTTCTTTGTCAAGATGGTTTAGAAACTGCATTTCCATGTACTGACTATCGCGTTTGAGTGTTTAGAATAAATACTCGTACCTCTAAAATCGCTCGAAGGCGATAATCATCGACTGCACTCAAAATTTCACTGCGCGTCAGCCTTCCACTCTCTTGAAGTACTTGGATATCGTCCAGAGAGTCTAAAATCTCAGCTACAGCACCTGAAAAAGAATTTCATTCCTCTGAAAAAACTAGAAACACCTGTGCGAGTGTTTTCTTTTCAAGCATAACGCAACAATGAAAATACTATTAAATTCTAATGAAAAATCAACCTACTGACAATCTTCTCAGACTATCTTGACACAGAGAAATCAATATGGTCATAGTGCTTCGCAAAGGTTAAAGCATCTTACAAAATTTTCTTAGGATCATTCAGATTTACTTTACTTAAACTTCCACTGCGCTAAACTATTCAACTTTTACCGCCCATTTTATTAACATTTCGTTTCATTAATTCATTTTATTTATCTATGACCTTTTACTCTGTTCAGACAGATTCCCTTAAAAATATTTATACCTGTGATCGTGATCTCGTCATCTCCGATATCGAAAAAACCGTCGCCGTTAACTTCCGAATAGGTAGCGTGCCATTTCGCTGAGCACACCGCCACCTTCACAGCTTCCTTCAGCTTTCGTCTCGCGTTGAATTTCTTAAGCTCGTCTATCGTTTCGGCTAAATGCATCCGGGCCACGCCCTTGTCACGATCCTGCAAGTGCAACAGAATCTCTTTAGCGATTGTGCAGCTTCAACAATCGACACGTGACTACCTGTTACTAACTAGCGAAATTGGAACACTGCGTAGAATCTGTGCCACATAATTATCCATTTTACATTCGACATATCCACGGCGCTCTGAAGCTCGTTAACTAACCACCTCTTCAAGCTGCAGTTACATATTTCTCTTACCAAGAAAATGAAAGTAACATTCATTGATGAACGCGGTGGAGTTAATAAATAAGTGAATATTCAGAGATCGTACGTGACGAGTCGCGTTCCATTGAAAGAGGGCAATGGTAAGACTGCGTTAAAAATGCATGCGATATGTAAAGACGTATCAGAGAATTTCCTTTTAATGTGAAAGAAACGACCATGTTTCTGCGAAGTTCTTAGGGGTTCAGCGAATGTGCAGTCACGTTCAAAAAACTGTAACTAGCACAGGGAAAAATACACACCGGTACAGTTATTTTCATTAACCGGTGGAACTTTGCCCCTGCTATAGCGATCGATAGCCCAGTTGCACGTGTATTGCATCGATATATGGGGTGACTCCAAGCTTCGCTACCTTAGGTCACTGGCTAACCGTCGTATCACATAGAGAGGTATATTCTGCACTTTATTACACCATGTGTCCTGCACATGCGCACGCACATTCGCCGGATATAATAACAGAAAATGAGGCCGTTTATCGAAAGCCTGATACGATATAAAAAGAAGCAGATACGCCCGTAGCATCCGCTAAATAGAAGTTGTTAGCACGAGCGCTTGGAAGTATGCTAGTGCCGCCAACGAGCTGGCTCTACATTATCACCATCTTACGAGCCCTGACTTTCTCTGTCTCTTTTATTTTCCAAGATGGACCCAACGTGGCACGGCGGACTAGCTATTTTTAATATGACACAGATAATACATTGTTGTTTTACCAAGATCATCTACGAGCACACTTTAGTTTTCAATGGCTTCTAATCTGAATAACCATTCTTGTTCCGGAGTTTTCCGAGCATTCTAAAAGAGTGGTAATACTGGACTAATGGAAGCTCTCCGTTAAACGTTTATCTACGCAGTAGGTATTTCGAATAATTAATCGAATAATTAGGAGTATTCGAAGATTAAGAGTGACCGAATTTCGGATTTTACCCAATAGGAATCTAAACATGAAACATTTTTTCACACTTTAACGTGAAATTCTTTTTATATTGGCCTTTAGAATTATTGGTTTTTTAAACGATGAATTTGGAACTTTAAGAATCTTTGGTAAATTTGTAAATTTTGAAACGAAAGCAACCATCAGTTATTAGTATTATTATTCGAATTATTTTAGAATCATTATGCGAAAAAATTATTGAAATAAATAATGATGAATTCATGGAATAAATAGAAGAAATAATTTGTTACAAGGACTAAGTATGTAGTATTTAAATAAAATATTGTACTGAAAGAATTCATTCGGATAATTATGTTACATACGTATAGATTTACTTGAAACAATTGGGAATAATGCACAATTCTTTTTCGCAGTCGATCTACGCGACTTCATTCTCAACGTAAAGTTTGAAACATTATTATAAGCAGACATTTTTGTAGGAAGCTAAAAACTTACCAAAGATTAATAAAGTTCTAAATTTATCGATAATGTTCGAATATTCAAACACTTCGAATTATTCGATGAAACTATTCGTATTCGAATTATTCGAAGAAACTATTCGTATTCGAATTATTCGAAGAAACTATTCGTATTCGAATTATTTGAAGAAACTATTCGTATTCGAATTATTCGAAAACATTTATTCGTATTCGAATTATTCAAAAATACTTATTCGTATTCGAAATTATACGAATTATTCAAATTATTCGAAGACACTATTCCTATTCTAAATTACTCGGTATTATTCGAACATTCGAATATTTACAGTTCTAGTACATACAAGTACTAACAAATTTCCGAATATCCCGAAACTAGGAAAATAAATTTCCATATTCAAATCGAGAGGAAGCTGAGCGCGCTATATACAACTTACTCTGAGCCATCTGTGGTTGAGGACCTCCTGAATGGTGATTCTGTGATTCACGTCCGTCGTGAGCATTCTTTGTATGAGATCCTTGGCTGGCTCGCTGATGGTGTCCCACAGTGGCGTTTCCATCTGCAAATTTCACGAGGTTCTCGTCACCCGTCACGGACAAAACGGTGAATGAAGGGGGCGAGGGGGGCGGGCACGTTGGCCAGGCGCAGCGAAATATCATTAAATATCCGGCGAACGCACAATGCCCGCAGAATGGGGGAGTCTCATTAGTTTTTACCTGCACGCGTCCTCTGCAAATTGCTTCTCGCAGTCTGTCCCGCGAGCCGACGAACGGCAGCGTGCCGGTTAGTAGGACATGAAGTAGCACTCCTGCTGACCAAACGTCACCAGGCTTCCCGTACTGTCTGCGCTGGATCACTTCCGGCGCCATGAAGTGTGGGCAACCGACACGACCTGAACGACCAAGAACACCGTTAGACGCGTGTAAAACAATCGTCGGTGTTCGGGCCAAGTTGAAGCGTGGCGTTCAGTGATTGCTTCGAGAGTTCGCAGTCGATCGTTAGGTTCGATGAAACTTTCGAAACCGGCCCGAAAGTTTTGCCGCTGAGTTACAACCGAGAAGTTGGCAACTTCTTGCATCAGCTATCAACGATTCGCTAGCAAGAGCAGCGTGACGTTTCAACGAATTCTTTTAGTATCCATCGGTCGATCGGAGTTTCTTTTCGTTAAGACCATCGGTTAGCTCGACAAACGAAATGTAAAAAAAAAGAGAATAGGAGAACGAATAACAAGAAGCTGTTTCGTGTTAGACGGTAGATCGACTGGACTGAGCTGAATATACTTTGTATGTGATATATCAGCGATCGAATGTGTGGCATGTAAACGAATGGAACATTCAGTGAAAAGAGAACGCATTAGCGCATCTAGCACATCGTACGAGCACAGAAAGTATAAAGATTTTGCGAATGATTGCGTGCTAATCGAATACAAATATATAGAAACGTGTACAGGTGGATTGTGGTTGCAGAAATGATACATGAAGCCGCGCAGGAGGTAGCAACAATTCACGCGCGTGGAGGAACGTGTGCGCAAGGAGATGCGTTTTTCAAGACCAGAAGCAAAAACGACACGAACGCGCAGAACTTTAGGGTAGTAAAGGTAGAAGTCAACATAGTTGTACGTTAAATAGGTGGTACGTAATTTCAAGGTACATGATGAAGAATAATTGATACAGGAGGGTCCACAGAAACTGAACGTTTAATCATATGATAAGGAAACTTTGCTTGACTTTCTTCAGGTTTAAAGAAAATACTCTTGAAAAGTCACTTTGTTGCAGAGTAATCAACGTTGTCAGTGCTTCTTCAAATTCAACTCCGTGATTTTTAAACAAAATTTTGATAGGTCACGATATTTTTTGTGAATGATCAAATTGAAAACCTGTGGTAGTTTATTTAGTGGAGTAATAATTATTAGTGCAATATTCATCTAGAATTTTTCTTTGGAAACCTTTAATTGTTAAACTAGTCGAAAAGGGGAAGATGGATGTGTTCGAGTATTCATTGATTTTGAACAAATTACGAACCATAACTGTTGAAAGCACAGTTCTATTAACTCGTTTTATTCATATTTTTTATTTTATTTTTCGTTATTATTTCGCTAATTTTAACACATCGGATGGTGAAAAGGTTCTGAATATTTTCTCTTACATTTCACACAAACGAAACAATTAAACGTTCTGTTTCTGGCGAATCATTTCGTAAACAATGCAGTGGTGATTAAGAGGAAGTTTAAGCAACCAGAGATAACAAAAATATCGGAATTTAATAAAAAAAAACATATTTCCATCTGCAGTGCCGGATTAAGACCTTTAGAGGATATAAGCACTTAAAAGATTTTGAGGCTCCCTTATACAGAGTGATTAAGGCAATGTAAGATACCTTAGACATTTCCTATAATTTAACAAAAAAGTGTTTCTAACAAAAGTCAAATTTTAAAATTCAGAAAATTTCTATAGTGCCCCCATTTCTCCTCATTCTCTAAACACGTGCTTATCTTGCTTATTGGTTAATCCAGCATTGCACAGATGTGTAACAAAGAGTCAAGGGATTCCCAAGAATGAGTTATACCAACGTGATACGAAAAGTCTAGCCATAAAGTTGCTTATAAAAACACACACAAATACCATTTTTACACTTTCTTTTATCCACCACCGTGCATAAAGGGAGCGAACATTGCAAAAAACTCTGCACAAGAAAAGATAAATGTAATAATGTACAAATACAATCCAAGTAAAGTATTTCTTGCCTAATATATTTACAGCAATAATTTACGTATACCCAATACTTTACTGCACATGACGTCCCATCTATCATAACACGTACTTCGTAAATATTTCTTAAGTTATTAGTCATTTCTGTGACATCGGACGCGTCGTTTCGAAAGCAAACGGAAACTCAGCAAGGGATGTACTGCATCGTTAATAAAAACCAGAAGGTGGGGAACACCGTAGAAAATTAAACAAGACAGGCTCAATCGAATTTTGCGTTTTCACACATATCTGAATCGTGTAAAAGCGTAGAAAAATAGGTCGAAATTATCATACGCTTACAGAATCAAGTATATACCATGAAATATGGAAAATATGCAAAGTAAATGCATCGTGCTATATATGATTCATCCATTAACGTGTAAGGAAAGTTCTGATGCTCCGCAATGAAATGAAAATGAGGGGCGTGGAATTTGATCCTTTTGAAACGAGCGCTCATGAAATATTTCGGGGATATACGTACAACTCTCGTTGTAGCAGAAATAAAAGCGTTGCGCAAAGTGTAACAAACATGCATCGTATCGGTTGCAAAATAGCGTTCCCTGATTAGTTTTATGATTATAATTATCTATGCAATGAAATATTATTAATTCTGTCCTCAACAGTTTTATTTACTTGTTAATTGCGTCACGTTTTAAAAAAATGAATCATATTACATCGGCCTTTTAAATAGATGTAAAAGATATTTGTATAACGATTTTCCTGTTTACACGCGTAATATAAACAATTTTTATACTTCCGATGCCAGTGCTATAAATTTAAGTACACTATATAAGAACTCGCGTCTGGTCCTGAGCTGCGGGTTCTTTTCGAGACAGCACTGTACTGCTCGAAAGATTTATGTGCGAAATTTATTGCAGTAAGTGATTAACTGTAATTGAATAAAACACGGAAATTTGATAATGTTGAATCGCTTTTATTGCTACATATGTATTGTAAATAAAAGAGACAGTGTGACTGTACTATACTCTTCTTTAAATAGAGACGTTATTATGGGAATATCGTTTAAAACGTAAAATCTGTCATTTTCACGTGAATGACTTTATTGCGCTATAAACTCTTCTTTACTGGGTACTTTTAAATTTTCGCTGTGAACGGAGCGGATTCAAAAGCCAATTACTCTCTACGCGAAGTTGTTTTGTTCACTTCGTCTTTAACGATGAGAGTCTAGAAGCTACTTACACAATCACGTTTTATGAATGGTTCCAAAGTAATTGCAATTTAATTACTATTACCTAGAATAGTTACTTCCGTCATTTCTTTATCGTATTCTTCTGGTGTGAAATATAAAACATTTTGTGGCTGTGTGTGGGTTTAAATAGCGAAGCGTTGAAATGATAACTCGAAAAAGATATTAAAAATCGCATTATTGTCACAGTTATATTTACACAATAGAACACTTTTCGCCGACGACTCTGAAACGTTTTAAATCCTGCACGTTTGATACGACCACATACAAGTCCTGTCAAATAATTACAGCGGTGAAATAGACTTTTGCGCAAAACATACAGTGCATGAAAAAAAGTATTTGAGACTTGGAAAGGGGTTTGCACTCGCTAAACAATATTGCAACATTGCAAAAGAAGTAGATAGAGTAAAACATTGTTGTTTAGTGCGTTTAAAATTAGTAATTAAAGGTTTTCTGATAGCTCGAGCGTCAGTTTCTTCCCCAAGCGAGTAGAAAATACCAATCCTGTACAAACCTGTAATATTCTAGGCATTCAAAGGTTTTTATGCAATTTTGTGATAAAAAGGTGTAAAGTGTGAGTGGAGATAATAAAAAACAACATTTTATATGCTAAGAGTACGATGGAATAATTATTTGTACAGTGTATGTAATGTCCAGAGGAATATAAATTATTTGAACCATCAAAATCAAAAATCCGTTCGAATTCTAACATTTCAACCCACGTCCACTAAACATTTCCTACTCAATTTAATTAAGTACCTACTGCGTGCCCTTTTCAAGTCTTAAATCTTCTTCTTCAACGCCCTGCACGCAGTCGCATTGATTTGCACGCGTTCACCTTTGTTTAGCGCGAAATACTCTTGGAAATTTGTTGAACCTACCGCTGTTGTAATGTACGACAATCCACCACGAAAATAAATTACAGACAAACACAAAGAGACATACAGAGAGGCAGACACACAGAGACAGGCTAGTCTACCGCTACGAACAATGACGACACAAACAAGCCCAACAATCGGGCAGTCTTTTAACACAAACAAACAAATAAACAGAAAATCTTTGAAGGGTTTGTTACGTACAGAGGGTGCTGGCTAATATCACGAAGTTTTTCAGAAAATATTCTACCGACAAGTTCAGTATTCCCGATTCACGGAATACACGACACGTGACCCTCACATACACACAACAATAAATTCACCGAACTGCATCATTGATCCATTTCTCGTTTAACGTGGACAAGACACAAGACGTTAGAAACATCCCGGCAAAGCTGCTTGCGCTTCTGATCGAGAAGACAGGTCGTAATGAACCCTTCAATCATCGAGTCCCTACAACGATGAAGCAAAATCGGTGTCATTCGCACGCTACAGAACGGAATGCACGTGGACGAAGGGGGGGAGCGAGCTTAAAGAAAAGCGAAAGAAGAGAGAAAGGGGGTTGGTGGAAAACAAGGAACAGAAATGAACCGGCCTCTCTGTCTCATTCTTGAAGATAACCAGCTCGACGGCACAACGTGTATATACCTGTCACTACGCGAGCCTGCACAACGATCTTACAGGAACAAACTACCGCACGTAGGTCAAGTGGAGTGTCTACAGAGACACTACGTGTCCATCTGAAGCAGACATAATCGAACGGCACGGGGGTAGAACGACATGTGCGTATCATTGCATCGAAAACAACGCGTCCCCCCATCGATTTTTCAATAGGCCGCGCGCGGCAAAAGGAAATCACGGGCCGATGGAAGGTGGCCCCGCGACGCGCGACGAGTCGTGTGACAAAGGTCGCCGAGTCTTTTCCATCGTGACCCACATTATATGCATATCGAGCGCGGACGTTAACGGTTTTTTTCTTTTTCCACGGTGCCACTCGGGGACAAGCGAATTCCGCAGGGACGATATTAACGGTGTCGAAGGGCGAGTCGGCGGCGTTTCTCTCGTGTCTACCCCCGGTTCTCGTTGCTAATGCGGGTGTGGCAGGCATACGAGTACCGATATTGTCTTCCGTGTCGCTGACTAGCGAATCCTCGGCGTCGGTCAGGTCCTCGAAAGGGAAATTGCAGCTCGTGGAGGTCAGTCCTATCGAAAGAACACAGAGAAATGGGAGAGACAGGATCGTTATCGATCGGAGTGCGCAGCGTCTGCCGTCGCCAGCGACAAGAGCCGTATCGTCGTCGCCGTTATTCGTAGAGTAAGACAAGACCTGTGTGCTTGTGCCGTAGCAACAAAAGAATATCGAGTTAGCTCGGCTCAGGGGACCCGGATCACTTTTCGAGCACGGGTAACCGATTTCCTGCAAGATTCTTTGGCAGAGGGCGGCTCCGTCGGACAATCGGATGTACGAGCTCGTTGACACGGTTAACGATGCCTCGACGTATTGTCGTCCAAGGTAAAGACGCTGCGGTCGTTATTATCATTCACTTTACTATCTCTGGCTTGCTCTGGAACCTTGTTTTTAGATTGGATACTGTTGTACCTTAAGGTGACCATTTTTTGGGGGGTTTGTCCGGTCATGAGATTTGTTTTTTTTTTAGGAACCATCTGTACTCCTCGTAGACTCGGTTACACTTTTGTCAAATTAGTAGCGCTTTAATGGCAAACTAGTGGCTTCGGTTTCAAATTGATTATTTTGTTATTTTAAAGAAATACAGAATCGGGGAGTATTAACGAAAATTGGGGATAAATGATTACCTTAAATTTAGAATTGGGGATGAATGGTCACCTTATAGTATCTTCTTTATTCTGTCACTGAATGATCGTTATTAAAAATGTACTGCGAGACCTTGAACAGGTTACTTCAGGCCTATATGCTTATATTCCCTGTATACCCTGATCACGATGGTGAACTAATTAAAACATTTAAATATACAGCTACTCCATTTATGGATAGACAAATGGTACATCAATACGGAGTGGAATCCAACGATATATTAATACCACTAGTAAAGGTGTCCGTACTTTGTTACAAAAATGCAACACATAAATATGGATGGTCCGTAATAGATGGAACAATCGGGAGATTGAAACAATGTGTTTTATACATGAAAAGAAATGACTTAGAAGGACGTATTTAGAATAGTGAAAGAATGAAAGAATTTCTCAGTGCGAAGGTTCCCTTTTGGGAATATCGATTTTGAATGCAGTCTAGTATGCATGCACTGTGTATCTGAAAAACAATTAGTTTGTGGACCTACGTCTACTAGGTTCTTGTTGCTTCGTTTTACTAGTTCTGGTAACCAGTTAAGGGGAACCAGTTATTGTACCATCTTCAGGAATTTATTTAACAAAAACTTTAAGTTTATACTGTCTGGCGAATTGATTGCATATTAAGGTATGTTTGAAGAATTTTTTGAATTATTTTAACGCATATATATACGTGGCAGAAGCTTCCTAAAAAAAATTCTTTCGCAACAGTCCAAAATGGAAGAACTAAGATTTATTTTCGTTATTATGGTTGTCGCTATAGTTGGAATCACGGAGGCCCCCTTACAATAAAAATTTACCGAATGATAGCATTTTTACGAAAAATATTCGATTATTGCTTAAAAATTTAGCTGTTTTTATTCGGTAAAATTAATTTGTTTATATGACAGAAACTCGTCCGCGGGTCCAAGCATAGAGACAACTATAATAAATAAAATAAACCTTAGTTTATTACCTTAGTCCTCACACCATCGCCCGACGGAAATTATTTTTTTGAAGAAGAAAAGCAGTAAAAAAGCTCAAAAAATTCTAAGCATTACTTCAAACACATCTCAATTACCAAGCGAAACGCCAGACAGTATAATATTATACTTTCTGTAAAATAAATTCCCAAAGACGGCGTCGAAAAACGGGCAGTCACGTTAGAGTACCCCCTTAAGTCTGTACCCATACATTCCGAATTGAAATAATTTTTTCGTACCATGTCTAACGATGCGACAAATGTAGAACTGCAGGTACAAGTGCATGCATGCTCCATTGATTTCCAAAACAGATCCAAGAAGCGGAACCTCGCGCAGAAACAAACTTATTCCAAGTGTTTCATCTATTCTTCGTACGGAGCGCGGCGGAACACCCGGTACAGCCATTAGTATCGAAGGGAACACGCGAAACAATGGGAGAGGGTGTGAACAGTACGAAGGAATCTGAAGTGTAGGTTATTCTCGTTCTCGAGGAGCATTCTTTCAACTTGGATTCGTATCTGGTAACGGTTTGATGGAACGGCTCAGAGTGATTCCATTGAAAATCTCCAGTTCGCGCGACACGAGCGGCTCGCAGCCGTTTCGTAATTGAAATCTGAACGCGAAAAAGCAAGCAAGCAAGCAGTGGCAGCTTCTAGTGTATAGTAACGTGAGAGGGGGCACACGGATCGGGTTAAGATGTAGCATAATACAATCGGTGTAAAAGTGACGAATGTGTCTGTTCGTGTGTGATATTCATGATTGTGCGTGTGTGAGACATGTGTGTGTGTGTGTGTGTGACACATATGGCATGATGATACAAGGCTCCTGGCGGAAGTGATGATTAAAGGTTAGGTAAGGCTTACCCTCGCTGTCGGCCTTCAAGTAGAGCTGCCCCTTTGGGCTCAGACACTGCCGATACTCGGTCGTGTAACACTCTGTATTCATTCAAACCAAATTTCAAGTTATGAAAATTCGTATTCAAACGACGGACCCTCTTTTACCCCCGTTGCCATTTTAAACAATTTATCACCCTTCCGGCGGCTCGCGCCGTTTGCGTTGCGCTTCAAACATTAATTAAACGAGTCACGAAATAAGGAATCTCACCCCCGCCCCGTCTATGTTTTCATTTCCCACAATGAAATTTTCTTACAAAGCTTCATACGTCTTCAAACTTCTTTAGACGCGAAATGAACGAAGTTTCGTCGTTACCGCTTTCCACCTTTTCGGGGAAACGTTTCTTTTATTTTTTGTTGCGTTTCTCTGAAATCGGGTCAAGATACAATTAATTTCGTTCCGTGAGAATCTTTCAAACTTAGTTGCGTTAGGCCCGCTTCATTGAGAGAATAATGCAAGGAGCGTTTAACTCGGGCAGATATGTTTCCTTTGCTTTTGGAGCGTCGAGAGGTAGATAGGAAAGAAACTTAAATAATGAACGAATTTTCTCTCGTTTAGAAGCGTTTGAGTCGTTCTCGGGCAAGAAACAGACCAGAATGCTCGCCTATGATGTGTAACAGGATATAAAACAGTAATTTTGTTAAGTGAAAATTGAAACTGAAAGGAACAAATGGAAACTCCTTTGCGAAACAACCGCACTGGTTGGATGCCAATCAAGTTGTAAGAGTGGAATTATGAACTTTAATTCAAGGAGGATTAATTATGTTCCAGAAAATCACGAAATAAGCGACTTCGTGGCTAAGTAGTTCACTAGGAGATTCATGAGTCCAAGACTTTGCAATTTTCAAAGATACGAAGTTTCACGTTCCAGTTCCCAGGGGTGTTTCCCTTCGATATTTCTACTATTCTTCTCGTTAGATATGCCGAATTAATTTCCAAACTTGAGAGACTAAATTGCTCTTTCAAATTGCAGATGAATTAATGTCTTAGTGCTTCGACAAGATGTTCACTTCGACTGCGATACAAACATTTTACACGGAGTCCTAAAAAATGATCTCTTCGTCTCCACTCCTTTTTCCAAATTGATACTTATCGAATGTAAAAGTGACTATTTTGGCAACTGTCCCGATAGTTTAAAATATTTGTCCAAAATTTTGTCGACACTTGCTAAACCTTTTCTGGTTATCACGTTTATCTAACTTAAGTTAGCCGTTCTACTGCAATAATAATTCATTTGGATTATACTTGGAACAAGTAGATATTAGTATGAACCTTCTCCAAATATCTGCCTAACCTTGTTTAATTTATGTATTTAAAGAAACTTGTGCATCGAATTTATACAGATAATACTTATTTTCCATTTACACTATTATCTCTCCCTACGTTGACATGTTAGTTAAAGTTAATTAAGAAAATTGTTCAGCTCACGAACAATACCTCAAATAAAAAACTGATCAATCTTTCATCACCTCTAATTAATACCCCTGAAAGTTTCATTATTCAACAAATGTTTCACCACTAAACGGCACTTCATTTTGTTAACTGGTAACCCCGCAGCAGCCTAACAATTCGTGAAAGCAATACCTAGCATTGATTTATTTCTCGTCTATATGTTTCGATAATCGATACCACTGCCATATCAAACACGTACGACAATATCAAATATCAGAAAACCAAGGACAACTAACTCGTAAATATACCCACTACATTACCCCGCCTATCGTACTACGACAAATCCTTATTCGATTGAAACCCAATTTATCATTCGATGCTCGAATAAAATCGCGCCCAACTCTGATTCGTCGCGAGATACACTGCACTCATTTAGATCCCGTGTAACATTCCTTCGCAAACAACCGGATCAATACCGCACATCTTGCACGAAGAATACATCGCGCTATCTGTCCCCGTGTTTTCATCACTCTTCAACGCGAAATTGCCGGCCCGTATGAAAATAGTTTCGCACCCGTGACTGTTGAAATTCAACGATTTATCGATTTTATGCGAGCCACGGGGCATGAATAGAGAACCGAGCATTTCACTCGCCAGCGCCGAGCAAGATAGATCAAATGATATAACAAAGTGCATTTTATCAACGGCTCTTAACGGGCGATACGATCGAGTGTCGCGTGAAATTTGTTCCCCGCGTGGTGATCGTGAAAGGAAGGTGTGTACGAGGAATAGCGAAAACCCGTGGCGACACGACGATGGGCCACGAAAGTATCCCGCACCGAACGGCCCTTATCCAGCCACTGTGAATGGCTCAGCTCAAACGGAACTGTGACAGATTACTCCGCTCTTCGCATCCAATCAAGAGTGACCTCTACTTACCGTGGATACCGAAACCATGCGATACCGAAGCAACAGAAAACGATAAACAACGGCCACCAACGATAATAATCCATTACGGTGAGCGACGTGGAGATACGTTTGAGAAGTGAAAGGACCGATAAAAGCCGTTGCATTCTGCACACTGAACACCGAGAAATTTCGAATACGTCTGCCAATCATCGACCAAGCCAGCCAATAGTGAAGAATAGGGCATTCAGCAAAGAGACGATACGAAAACACCGTGTGTCTTTAAAGGTACTCTTGGCGAATACTGTCCATTCAAGTACACGCCGTCCCGCTCGCAACAGGGAGAGTAACAGAGACCATGTACCGTCGATGCACTCGACGAAGAGGCAGCATTCAATCTTCAACTAGCGCAACTTGTCCCCTTGCCGAGCGAAGGCTCCGGCGTGCCCGGCCAGGCCGAGGGTGTCCTTCCCTATCGCCGCGATTCATTACCAAAGAATCGCCCCTCCAGGGGATTAAGTGGCCCTTTTCATTTCCACAGACGTTAATTAGCTTTGTCTACAAATATGTCACTCTGCCGGCGGCAAGAATGTCCTAACCCACGGGGTAAGCTCATCTCCTAGCCGCTGAATCTTTTAAACCTCCTCCTACAAGGCTGTCTGCGAAAAGGAGGTCGCAGCAGCTCAACGACATTCGTTAAGGTCGTTCTCGTAAATAATAGATTCGGCAGCTGACAACGCAGCCCCTTTTAGCGTTCGTCAAAATTTCGTCGACAGGCTGGTATGCTAAGCTTATGTAAATATCATTTGGACCGTTCACGGGAAATTAGGATTTACGAGAGCGTCGGCAGCTCGCAGAGATGTCGAAAGAGATCCTCGTGGGAGAACGTAATTGAGACTTTTCGGATATTAGTCTCTAGTATTTGAATTTTCATGAGAACTACTGTAAATTTTTAATGAGTATACTGACAGTTGTTGGGAATACTGCGGTTCTTAGTGTTGTGATTGTAAAGTATTGTAATTCAAGTAGTAGTTGCTAAACAGATTCTCAGTCAAAATTGTGAGAATCAGTATCGAATGCTGCCTCTTCAACATTTGTAAGGGACACGAGTGTACATGTGTCTCAGTGTTGATACGACTTATCGTAAAATTAAATTTAATATCCTTAAATGATGACGACCATTTCGCCATATTGAATCCCAACGATGTTAGCTCTCTTCCAAATATCCGTGAGAAACGTTAGAAGCGGTAGAGAATCGATAACTTTCCAACTCTACTGCCCTTCTCCAGATAAATGAGTTTATTTGTTTCCGCTGCAAGGAGGTAATTTACTGCCATTTACAATTTGCAAATATCTCAACAGAATCATTTCAATTAATGCAGTGCACTATTCAGGCACATACGTAACTGGTTTGATTGCTAGCTGCCTTGCTAAGATCTTCGGCGAAGGAAACTGCACGTTTACAAATATTTACAAAATTGCTTAATGGAACGAGCTGCAGCTGTTACGTCACTGGCTGTAATATTTTTCCATTCAATATTCGGTTATGAGATAAAATTGAGATTTGCAAAAGGTCCCAATGATTCCTATCGAACTTAGTATTTTTATTATTATGAAGCTTCCAAAGTGACATTTTAAAGATTTAGAAGCTGGTGACGGGAACGTTTTCATTTTATTCCGCCTGTTGAATGTGATAGAAAATAAAGATTTTTGGGATAAATATTTAGAATCTGTTACAATATTTAGGAAATGTTACTGGATCGGTTGTTTTCTTCTGATTAGAATTCGGTTATACTTCTGCTATGAGGACTATTGCAATAGTTTCTTCTAAACAGGTAGTCAGCATTTATTGACAATCTGGAAAATATAATGTGTGCCGAGTTTCAGCTTCTTAGTTCGAGCACTGCAGCTTGAAAGGTACTAAATCTGAAAGTTTTGATAAACGAGTAAAATGAGCTAACGAAACGCCATTCCCCCAGTAATATTTGCGACCTGTGTACTTCGAGATAATACCTTTGTGCAGAATCAGTTTAAGGCTGAAAGAATGTCCTTTCCAATTATGGGCAGTAGATGGAATCTACAAGAAGTTACTCCAAGTTACATTTTCGATCTCCGATTTGGCACTGTTCCTAACCTTGAATCGATTCGAAAAGATAACAGCTGATTGGTTCAAGTTTGTTCCGCGAAGTAAATATTTCTAAAAGCTAGACTTTAACAAATTTAGGAAACAAAAAGGATTCGCAGTAACACGCGGACTCCAAACTGCCAAATGGCTGCAGCACGATGCTATCTAAAATTGCATAATGATTTATTAAGCCCAATCTTTCTGCATATCTAAATTTTGTGTATGGGTAGTTAGCGATCATATACATGTCCTAGAATAAAAAAAAACACAAAATTCAACAATTCTCTGAACAGTGAATATCAATTACTTGGTCACTCGAAATCGTTATGATTTGGTTCATTCTTGTGTGACGTATTCTCACGTGTAAATATAAAGCGCGATGCATTATAGGTACTTAAATATACAGAGGAAATTTGGGAGGCCGCTTCAGTGCACTTTAACTTTTTAAATTTTATATTCTTTTAAGAACTCCAACACTATAATGCAAGGTACCTACGCAGCAGAATATTCTTTCAGCTCTAAATGTTGCTAAACAAAGTGTCTCATCTGGAAGGACAAGTGCGCGAATTAAGGACACAATGGTAACTCGTCGATTAATTATCCTCAATTTTTTCAAAACATTAAGATTCAACGTACCTCAAGACATTCTAAAGTGCTGAAACTCAACGCGACCTAATTTCTTTAGAAACAACTAATAACCGCTGCGAATTTGAGAAAAAGATTCTTAATTGCTCTGCCAAATTTTGTGCCAATTACCATAGAATCCCTCACCGCTAATAATAGTCAAGTGTCAGCCGTATACCACGGTTTTGGAAAAGTATGTCAACGATTCTCTTGCATTGCGAGTAGCTTCATCAAGCATCCGAGGACGCGCTAATACTACCGCGTATCTCATGGATCTCATCTATCCCGAATGTCACAACTATTCATCCATATTATTAAAAAACTACAAATCATAAATAGTGACCAACAGACTTCACTCGTACATCCTTAAACTCCTGACAACTTCGATACAGTTGCAACGTGTAAACACTGTTCCAAACAGAAGCTACTCCCAACTCACATACTTGGTACAGTGTACTCAGCCGGTTACTAGCTGCAAGAACCCAAATAGAGGGAGCGTCCCAGGCCTGAGCCTAATGCGTGGCACGCGCGCTGCCGGGATAGGGAGGGACCAGGTGGAAACAGGCGTGTGGAGGGTATCGAAGAGAGCTAACGCCGTATGGTGTTTCGTCGGGAATGCGTAGCGAAGAGTACGTTCTCGAGGACGGTTACACACGCAGAGCGAAGGTGAACGAATGGAAGAAAAGATGGTTTGAACGTACCGACGCCGTTTGCCTGCGACGACTGAAGTTGCACGGCGACGCTGAAACCGCGTAGCTTCACCGGCGCAGAATTCTCCTTGCCCGCCAGGAGGGCGCACTGCGGCTTTAGATCACGATGAATTATGTCGTTCTCGTGGCAGTAGCGCAACGCCTCCAGGATCTGTCGCATGTAATGGCTGGAAAACGAGAGGCAACGTTACACCGTGCTACTAAAGGGGGATGGGGATGGTGAAAAATGAACGCGCCTTGTTCTCCGAACGTGGAGGAAGAATGAATATCCCCAGTTCTTATTGCGACATAACGCGCGATGGAAACTCGAGGTCGCATTCAAATTCTTGCGGCCCGCTCGTAGACACAATAACAGCAATGGCTCTCGCATTTTTCATTTTATAAGTCTTGTAGACACAATAACAGCAATGGCTCTCGCATTTTTCATTTTATAAGGCATGTGTGGTATTGATTGTTAGCTGAGGGTCTTTTGGGAATGTTTGAGTGATCGAAATAGAGCTGACGTGAGTACTGGGTTTTCTTGTAATGGTGTAGTAATAAGTGGAGTTTAATTGACTGCACATTATGCATTATCCTGCTTAAATTAAAATACACTGCTGGATAAAATTAAAGGATCAGTTTTTTTTAAATATTTTTCCCGAAGATACTGACACTTGAAAATGACCAAAATTTTGGAGAAATTATAGTGATCCTTTAATGTTGTTCAGCAGTATAGTTCTTAGACTCCAGACATTGCGTGTATAGTGTCTACTACATGGCAATGTTTGTATTAAAATAAATAGAAATGTAAGGATAACAGACTAGAACAGGCTTATCACTTATTCAGTAAACAGTTCCAATTGAGCTACTACTACGAGTTGCAAGAAATATCGCATTCGTTCAGTCGAATCATTCCGAAACTCTCAAGGGGTGTACTATTTGGAAAGTAAATGTGATGGCTCGAAACACGACTTTAATAAATAACGAAAGAAAACCACATCATCGATACCTGGAGGAAAGTATAATATTGAACGAGGTACTTTCCTCCCCTCCGTTTCCAATATTTCGGAACATCTTCGATAATTACTGTATACTCTTCCAGTCTATTGAATCCTAACTTTCGTTTACTCATAGCTACGAAATTAAATAAACTTTGGCGACAATTTCCGATACTCTTCCTAAATACCGCAAAAGTTTCTTTCCACAAGGGTGCAAAAATAATTTCAGCTCGAATCGACTCAAAAGAGGGCAGTGACGTTAATATCGCATTTTCATTCCTTTTAAGTTATCTAATGGGGTGCAGTTAAATGGCTCGTATAATCTGCTGATTTTTAAGCGGCAAGTATAAAGGGGTTCATTTGCCCTTAGCCTGCTCGCTGCAGATGTTCGATGTAATAGCCGTGAGCAGCGATATGAACTTACAAATGACCACGAAGAGAACAGAGCATTTCATGGGCAGTTTTGGCCCTGACGTGTGCCTACATTGTCCATCATAGCGGCCGACTAATTTACTGCTATTCAACAGGGACAGATTTGTAAACAGGGGACCAGAATCTACACGAGTAAATGCTACTTGCTCTCGAAAACATAACGCAACAGAACCAACTGTGCAAGGACCTTCGCGTTGATTAACAGAAAATGAAACACGGATGTTCCGTTGTCGAAACAAAAATCTCAATTACGGCGGAAAATTAATTTTACGTTTACCATAGAATCTTATCGCATCGCGCACAAAATTATTTCCTTGAATTCGTCTATGCTAATTCAATGAAGATAAGGATTTGTATTAGTATTTTCAGAAATAATCGTTTTGCCATTAAATTGTGGGAAAACGAAAGAATTTTCTACGATTCGAGAGTGAACCACATATGATACGAGAAAATGAGGTAAAAATATGTACTAAATAAACAAACAGTAGGATAATTTATTCGAGGAATAAGACAAATCATTATTTTAATAATCGCGTTTCAAATACTTTGTGTTAAGCCAGATTTGTTTAGAACAAAAGAAACGGTTTCTGATCATTGAATTGCTTTTATGCCCATGATGCATAGATTTTCTTACCTTGCAACCGCTTCGCTATACACAAATCCAGCAGTTGCTCTTCGAACAACCTCGAAGCATAAATCAGAACCATCCATACTGAAACAGAAGCGCGATATTAACATACGATTTACAAAGCATAACAATTTACGATTCTATTCGAAACAGCACGTTGACTATTTCGTGTCACATTTGTAACGCGCATGTATTCGAATGAACTGTACAATAGAATAAATTTTCAACCGCATGCAGTGGCGCCTGACTGATGAAACAAACATTCGTATTAACATTTAATGTGTTTATTTTTTATTCCTTTACCTTTACCCGCCGTGGGCACACATATTTTTGCACCTTTCGTGGGCACAGTGGGTCGTTTATGTCCATGGCTGTTTTTTCTACTATTTTTGACTTTCAAAAAAATCTGAAAAATTATGGGATACTATTCGAGTCTCTGCTTTAATATACAATCATTCCTTGAGTCAAATATTTAAAGGATTAATTAGGAAAAAGTTTAAGAAAAGAAGCAATAAAGACAAACATAAACGACCCAATGTGCCCACGACGAGTTAAGGCAAAATCCTTTAAATATAAACAAAACACTTTAATTGTTCACAACTAATTCTTTGAAAAAAGAGGAAACTATGGTGGACTATCATTTTTATTTTTACGTCGAACTGTTTTCCGTCTTATCAAAGAAAATGGGCGAATTAGAATGTGACATATTGACTGTTGCTTGGAAATCAGTGTGAATAATATGTGGATATTTTTTAAACACTAATTGGATCATCATTAGGAAGTTAATGTGTTTCGTTTCGTAAATTGATCAGGAGAAACTACGCAGGTGCTGGTGCAGTAGAAGACGAAGCAGGGAATTTGTCAAGCTTTCAGGAACCAAGGTCCACCGTTGACTTTGAAATGCAGCCAAATGACGTCAATGAGGACCAAACCTTTTTCACCAGGAAGGAGTAACAATCAATACTCATTACTATGCAGCGTTGCTGCCAAATGAGGTGATGAAAACAAAACCAAAGGAGGACCAGGACACCGATTGTTTCCGTCGGGACAATACTACACGTGAGACAACCAAAAGAACCATGGAAGACACTCGGAAACTATGATACAGTGGGGCACCAAATGATCATCATAATGATCATCCGTAATTGCATTTATGCAAAAAGAAGACAATTTTGAATGTAACTAGGTATATATTTCAAAATGTGACCTTTATTACTTTTCATTGCCTTTTTTCCACAAAAAAATGCGATATAGGCTGTTCCAGTTTCACAGTCCCCTCTGCACGTACCACTATTATTTTCTATTTATCCAATATACGTGTTACAGTGAAAACAGAACACACGGGGTTCGGTTATGCGAGAAATAAATATGGTCCGCACAAACAAACGAACCGTGTCGATGATCAAGTAATGAACCACGGCGCTAACAGAGCTGATTACGTTAACAATCGCAACGCGATTCGCTGCTTCGAAACGTTCTATGGAATGTTTGTGATGGTTTCAATGCTAATTAGGTCGATTCATAGTGACGTGAAATTTCTACTCGGCAGGTGGATGTATCTGGAACCGTGTAAAACCCGCATTATGCAATTATCTTTCATCGAGAAAAATATTTGCACAAGTGCACGGAGCGCAGCGCAACTATAAAACGTTCCAGCGAATTCAGCGGGATTCGCGTAATATAAATTCCGACACGCGGCACAGTATTTCAAAAAGTTAAAACTATCGAATGTGATCGTTTAAAAGCTCTGCGTGCCTCTAAATTCGTGTCTGTCGAAACGTGCTTTAAATGATTCATGCTCAGCCGCAGATTACTTCACAGACACTGGACATCCAATTATAACAACTGCTGACGTAAAAACAGACTGCTTTACACGGCGATGATAGAAAAATTATAGGACGTGGTCCGAAATGGGTAATAAAACCGATACATGAAGGTGATTTCACGTGCAGAAATGCATTAAAAGCCTGGAATAAGTGTTAGGAAAAATTAAGGAGGGTAGTTAAATTTGTCAGAAACAAACATTATATTCTTACGAAAGCAATTGTCGTTGGGGGGATTTGTGAAGTCAAAAGGTGAGTGTAGTAGATAGATTTTTAGAATTCAGTTTTTTAACCCTTCGTCGACACTTTGGGTATGAGACACCCATAAGCTGATTTGACGCTGTACCTTCTATATGCAAAATAAATAGCTTTTTTCAAAGCTTACATACAAACTATTTTTCTCTCAAAGTATTATATCTGAACAATAACTCTGTAGATTTTCAGCTTCTAATATTGAAATTTGTAGCAGTTACAATTTTCTGAAAATTGTCTTCGTTTTACTCGACATATGATAATTTAGAATTTTTACAAAAACTGTGACAAAATTTAAATAAAAAAAGTATTGGGATACACTCTAGAGACCCTGAAATTGACCCACGTTTTTGTCATAACGGTTGGATTCTGTAGATCAGAATGGCAGCTGTTCGAAAGTTGATGGAAAGAACAGATGTGTCAGCGAAGGGTTACAATAAAAAATTGGGGCAGAAAAATTTTATGCTGCACTTTCGATTTTTTGCATGTAGCGTTATGTTCTATTCGATGCTAAATTTTATTATGGGACATCGTGCATAGATTTCCAAAGAAATTCTATCCGAGGAAACTTCCAATTGTTATCAAAACAACATAGCTACAATATAAATAAAATTTGCCAGAAGATATTCAAATATGTGTCCAAACTTCGGAATTGTAAAATTGATGTTCTCAATTTAAGGAATGAGAGGGCCAAGTAAGTAAATGGAATCCAAAAGGATGTATCCAGAATTACGGATAATGATGTATAAAAAATTGGGGTGTTGATGAAAATTCGAATAAAATATGCGACGAATTAAATCTGCAGAACGTATTTCTAACTCAAACTATCGTGCACCTCGACGCTCGCGCAAGAAATAAAAGCAAACAGTGAAAGGATCTACTTTGCGCATAAAGAAAAACCCGCTGTCGACCCCTGGCTGCAGAAAAACGTCTTTTAAACGCCTTTCATTACACGAAAATTAAATTTAATACGGAATTAAGACATTAGTAAGCTTGTGATAGCGCATTCCTCTCCACTTCCCATGAAGCCAACGCTTGAATCGTGTTAAAGCTGAACAAACGCTTTAAACTGAATAGCATGGCATTCCTTAAGATACGAGAGTCTCGTAAAAACGAGCATACATTTCTGCAAGCAAATAAGTAATACACTGGAAATGTAAGCTAAAAGAAACTTGCACAAGATCATCATGGTCTACGTTTAATTTCGCGTGAAATATAAGCTTTTATATAGCAAAATAGTACGATTCAATTTTACTGTACTTACTATTCAAATACCATGTATAACATTCCCTCCGAGCTGTAAGTTTCGAGCAACTCTACAATGTGGGGGTGCTTCAGCATGTGACATATCGTGGCCTCCCTTTTCAAATCTGCAACAATCGCATTGTTTTCAACCATTATTTTCATATCTATGCGACATTTTCTACTTTTTAATACAATTCACATTAAAAGATAATACGACCAATGAAAACATGACGGAAATATATATACTGCTTAAAATAATTCAAACGTCATGTGCTTTAAAATGGTCACCAATACTTTGAAACCTACTTCTGTTATATAAATTAAATTTTGTTCTGAATTAAATCTCACGGTATTATACACACAGTGTTTTTTTTTATTAATTCTCTGACACAGGATGCTACTGTTAGTCTGAGCAGAAAAATAAATAAAAAGAAACTAAAGATTTTAACTTCGTTGGGTGAAAATAAAATTCGACTTGGAAAGTCTTCTATTATTCTTTACCTTCCCCACTTGTCATTGACGCGAGAATTATTTAGTGAAAGATTTATAAAAATAAGCAGTCGTAACTCATGCTAAAAGGAACCGAGAATTCCATTCATTTGCAGTCTGAGGCTTCCTTCATAATTAAAATTTATAGCACGATTTTCGGGACACGCTGTTTATACAGCGGGACCGTGTGCACTCGCATATGAGAAATACGAGCAAATGCACGCTCTCGTCCCTTCTACTATTAACAGTAAGTGTTTTCCTACCGTAAAGAGTTTAATGACACGATTCTTCACTTATCGCGAATATGTCACGCGAGGAAGCTACCCACGCCTTCCCTTCGTGATCAACTCATCTATTATTATTACACAATCACATAAAACACACTGTCTTTAATCGTTGGAAAATGTTTCCACCATATGCAATTGCACTTACAAAAACATTTCGAGAATTAGATATATATACATTAAAATCCACCGTAATATTATGTCAGGTTATTAGTTTCCAAGATGTTTATCGAAAACCTTCAGTGTAACACATATTTTGCGTCACTCAAGCTTCGACTTTTGCCGCGATGCAACAGCAACGAGTCGTGAAAAAGTTACACGGTCTAAATAATACCGACTGCGCGGTGCGATCGATTTTAAAGAAATATTTCTGCTTATCTCGAAATTCCAAGTACACAAAAAATGTAGGGCAGGTGCCTGAAGGGAAAAGACTGGTTAGGGGTAGTTCAGACGCAGAGTTCTGACCTTTGTTGTGCAAGATTTATGACGGGGCACGAATAGAGAAGTGTCATGGAGTTCTCTTTGTTGAGAAACACGCTGGTTTCTCATTTTTTTCTCTTTTCGCTATATTTTTTACGATCATCTGGTCAGTGTCTAGTACAGAGCTTTATGGTGGCAAGAAACGTCAAGTGGCGGATAGCGTGCATGAAGAATAAACATACAAGGAGGAATTTCAGGCATTACCGCGTCGTAAATCTTACACATATGTACCACGAATCTGCTGTCCTATGTTTCTACTTGTACTTGCTCTACATTTTCTATGTATTCTAGATTTCGAGACGATAATCTGGTCTGTGCCCAGCAGTTTCATATTTAAACAACGTGTACTGAAAGGCGGATTTTTATACTTTGATTGATACGTGTTGCAAAATGAAGCTTCAAACTGCAAAGTGACGATGACATTTTTTATTTTCTTTCATATGAGAGATTTGCATATTTCGGCTTGCCCCTTAGCTTGTAATGGTAAAGGTGCTGTCTATAATCTCAAGTTAGGGAAACACAGAAAGGATAGTTTTGCAATTTACCTGTGTAAAATTAGGAAATGTAAAGTGTGGAATATTTTAATAATTTAACAAATTTAACGTGGACCAGAAATTCAGCTAAAATGCTGGAAAATTTTCTGTAATTACACAGGCAGAACAAGTGGAATTCAATGAGTTAATACGAGCTAAATATGGAACGAGAAGTAGTTAACATTAATTTTCTCAAAGTAGTCGTTCGTGGAATTGATTTACATCAGTTCTGTGACGTTCGAGCGCTTCTTGAAATTACGTTCTAACTATGACGCATTTTCATAATATTATTAACCCTTAAAGCGATGCATCGCCTTTTTGTCTATTATTAGAAATGTGCATCTCTTAAACGCGTAGGTATGTAAAAAGGACGATATTTATTTTTAGACATGCAAAAAATATGCATTACGAAGATCACACGTCTACGAAGTATTCTAACAATAGATGTCTTTGTATTATGTGCAAATGCTTTCAGGAAATAAAGAAGAGTATATAGGCGAGGCATCTCACTCCCCCGATAATAAATAATTTGTTGAGTATGTACTCACGATGTCGACATGATTCTTTTATTAAACTTTACTGTCTGAAGACATCCTTCGTATAACATAGAAAAGTAAACTTTATACTTCCCCTAAGTGGGGTGGAAGGAAGAGTGAAATGAGAATCTTTAATGAAACTGCTACTCAATTTGTAAGTGCTTCTACCGTTCTTATTTAGCTGAATAATTTTTAGTCAAAACAATTTTCGTACAACGTACATGTGAAATAATTCCAGTCAATGTTAGGCACTATTATTTCCATTAATTTCAATTGTATTAATAAAACTCTACTAAATCTTTTTTCTTATTATATATTTAATTTCAATAACAATTTACTATTCCTTACTGAAATATGAAATAATTCAATATGTTATCTTAATAAAACTATACCCAGGGCTTTCAGTTCCAGTCACGTATTTCAATACCGCGTCTGACCATATACGGCCCACTTTCACTTGCGTCTTTCCACTGCGCTTCTTTGTCGCGATCTAAGCGTGCGGATCCAACATACCCTTCCATATTTCTCAATACATACTGTCAAATATAGTATACGAACTGTGTAAAGCGGTTTTGACTACAATTTGTTCACGTACAAACAATTCCAAAGAGATGTATGAATTTATCAGCAATGAAGATCAAGATTCAGAAATTATACCAACATTTAAACTGTTAAAAAGTATTTGAAATATTCTTTGCAGACATGTTACTATGATTCGCATGACGAAGTTTCAAAAAAGTTTCCTTCCCGGATAATTCCTCCCAAACTATTTGGTCAAATGCTTCATATAACTATTACATAAAAAATCAAACCTCTCATTTCTCATTTTTCTTTTCAAGAACAGTGGCTAAGGGACAAGCATTTGCTAAAATATAATCAAATCTAGATATATGTACACTCGATTTTCAAACACGTCTTCTTCAACCATGTACAAAAATCCCAGCTTCCTCAGTTAAACATTAAAATAAATCCCTAGCTACCCGAACATAAAAGTTACATTAAAACCCGTTATCAATCATTCAACCACCAAGAAGATTCCCACACGAAGACCCTCCTAAATCTATATTCTCCCACCCATTCGTCACCATTAACCTATCCCCTTGGGTCCACTTAATACAAACAGAGTCCTCCATCTCGCTGATCTTCAAACGAAACTTTCCAATAACGATCCCAGGATTTACAGTTCATTTCTGGAATCCCTCGTACGTGTCCCACATTAAGGACCCCGGCATACGTCCGTGACAACGAAACCAATTCCGATTCAATTGCACAATGGGTGGCACGAATTCACGGCTCGAAACCACGTAAGTACGTATGCAGGGTGTAAAAGAGAATAGGCAAACACATGGCCAACCACAAGGGAATACGTTATGCTTCGAACTGGCTGGCGGAAATTAATGGCGGAACAGCACGTGCGCGCGCGCGCGCGTGTGTTCCGTTTCCCCGCGGACTCACCGTTCGTACTTAGACCTGGGCTGGAGGTGAACTTCGCTACATCGACGATTTTTACTGCGAATGTCTGGCCCGTCTGTCGGTGAATGCATTTCCGCACAACACTGAACGGCCCCCTGTAACAGGCAGAAAGAAAGGGGCCAGTGATAATAATCACGACACTGGCACTGTTTCGATCATTTATGCTTCATTATGCAGCCATAAACGCGGCCGCGGTATAGCAGGCTTAGGCGGAGAAGCCAGCCGCTGAGCTCTGCTAAGCCCGATAACGGCCGGAGTAATTCGTCGAACGTTCATCACACGCGTATTCATCGAATTCGCGAGAAGCCATAATGCGGTGAATGATCTCTCTGGTGATCAAGCGAGCTCGCATTCAGCCGATTCAATTAGCCTGCCCCGTAAGATATTTCCGACGGAGGAAGACTAGAGGGGACAATGCGTCGAGTATCCGTGGTGGTAAAAAGGATGGGTGAGTATTAATGTTAGTTGAAATGGGTGAAGTAAAGGGAAACTACCACTTTCAGGTGCTCGAAAATTTCTATCGAGAAAGTGAATCACCTTAACCTTGATTTTCTGACGTTTTCTTAGGAATAAGAGAGACAATGAATAATCAAAGGTAACTGTTACATTATTCACTCAATATTCGTCAACCCCTTGTACAATTTGGAACGTTGAACTCTCACGAACTTTCACTAAATTGTCTGACAGGAGAGATATATTATATTGCATTTCGGAAGGCTCCAAGGACACGTCAAAATGCTATAAAGGAATCAAAATGGATGCCTCGAGAATTCGTGTATACGTGTAATCTTCGTGGAGCTCAAAGCTTTCGCTCTTTCAGAGCTCCATTCTACTGACACTGAACGAATTATGGGAAACGACGTCTTCAGTCTTTACCGGTTAAAAGCTCTTCTATAGGACAATGTATAACCTCAGAAAGAGTCTGTAAAGCGGCTTACTCGCGAACATGACCCACTTTTTACAAGAAATTATCGACACGTTGTTATCCCTTAGATCAATTAATGTACAACATTCTGCTACTCGACACTCGGTCTCTGCCGTGGTTAGTTTGCCATAAAATAATTAATTTAGTCTCCTCTCTGCGAGAACTCGCTTTGGAAATTTTACTATTTTATATTGATATTGCTGTCGGTATTTAGTTGGACAGTTATTTATTTACATTCGTGCGTGCTAATTTTACGTAATAAAACTCATATTGGATTAAATAATAACAACAAAATATTTCTTCGCAAATATCTATACAACCGTGACATTTAAGAGAAATATGCCTGGGATTACTAGTGCATGTAGCAACTGTCATAAAATCCAATATGGAGCTAAACTCGACATTGGCCCGGATGGAACGAAATATAATGTCGAGTTCATCTCGACATGGGACCGCAGAAGGTTAATAACTGAAGCTTAACCTTTCAGCGATGGCCTCCATGCGTTGTATAGGCTCCCGTTTCCACACACGAATAGTTACAAATACTGATAAGAATTTTCAACTGTATTACTCTAAGATAAACAGTTAAGGCTAAGAAGAATAAGAGAAGTACTATTTAATAAGAAGGAACTAAGATAAATGGTACTATTATTATCAGACATATTAGTATGTGATTGTTTAACAATAAATATATCGAATTAACGCGTAAAAATATTCGTGTGAGTTATGGAGTCCTGCAAACGTTGGTATTTTTCCTTTCTTCATTTTCGAGCATAAAGTGAATATTTGTAACAAAAATTATACTGGAAAGTATTGGATAAAAAGCTGGTATGAATTTGTTTTTGGTAACTTAATAATGGAGAAAATAAATGATGCATTAACTTTTTATATAGACGCATTTCGTGTACTTTTGTAGAATATTTTTTTTCGCTACATTGCAATCGTTTTCGTTTCTCTACCCTTTACATTTTCCCGCAACTGCATTCCGGCAGCTAAAACTCACTTTTTTCGTGTCTTTTCTTTTGGATAGAAATTTTTGCTCCTGTCCTTCTACTCTTTTCATCCTTATTTTCTTTTCACTTTTCCCTTTTTCCTTCAATTTATGCTTTATTTGAGATTCCTCAAAAGATACTACATATGTTTCCTCGTATTAATATTATTAACGCTTAGGAAGCTCTCAGAAATCCAGCATCAAAATCGTTGATTAATTGCATTATGTTTTTTGAAAACGTAAGTTGCAAAAATGACTCCTTTCTGGCACTTCTAACTTCTGAATTTTCGAAAACCTATCTATAAAAATTTCTATTGTTTCTATTTAAGTATTTCTAGTGTCTTTTAATTAATTACGCTGTACCATCACCACTTGATTTATATTATTCAAAAACCAAACGACGATCCTGAAATGTATTAAAATTTCATTTTTATGACCATGTTTATCCCCTCGAACTATGCAATTGTTCCCCTAATCCTGTTCCCTCATCTTCAAAGGCAATAGTGGTATTCCAAGTATTCCTTATAAACAGGCCACTCTATAAGATAATCATACTAACGAGGAAATAAATATGTGCACGCAAGCAACATGCACAGATATTGACTGTGTGTATATCGGTGTGTGAATGAACAGTTTATGCAGCCAACACAGATATAGACCTCGATTTGTTTTGATACACGAGTGGATTAATGCACGCCACGTATGGTGACAAGCGGACATTCCTTCTAATGCTTCCGACGACACGCGCCAGCATTCGCGTGCGCGTGGCCACAGTTCATTGGCATTTTCACGAGCATTATCTACCTTACAGCAACACACCACCTTACACACATGCAGCACAGCACTAACTTTCATCAATCACACATCATCTGATCAATATCCTTCATACGTAACACACCATCCAATATAGAGCCTCGCTGAGACATGACGATGAACCTGAGACCCACTTAAGTGGCGTGGAAAGCGATACCCTTGAGGGTACAAGCCTCGTTAGAGGGTCATACTTATTTCATCACATTCCCACACATCCCAGGTCCTCAAAGTATTACCCGCTATCCAAAAACTATGCTCGTTAAGTCTGTAACCTCTCAATAAATAGTATAGGTACATAACTTCAGGTGCCACTGTATCTTGTACTAATGTATTTGTTGTTATCGTGAAAACATTAAGTGTTAAGTTTTGGTAGTCAAATTCTGATTACACAAATCTGTATCACCATCACTGTTTGTAAAACGAATTAACTCTTTCTATATTGATTTTCCCCACTCGCGACGTTGTGCTGTTTTTCTCTATGATACCTTCTTTAAAGGGAGGTTCTAGTCGAGAGATTTTGAAAAATCATCTGTGTGTTTAAAAGGATTTTTTTAAATTAGAATCATTCCGGAAGTAAAACCTCTTGAAGTAAAACTTTAAACGCGTTTTTCTCTAAACAGTGTTCTTCAAACTGGTGCGAAAAAGAAAAGTTATTAACCGATTCGATTGAAACTTTTCTTTTTTATTTTGAAGGATACGCTTTTCGCAGGGGCAGACTTCTAACATTTTAAAGGCGTTGAAAGGACGTGAAACGCAGGGGAAAATTTCAAACTTCACGTGCCAATTTTATCACAAAATGTAATTTTTTGCAATTTTTAATGGTTTTCCCGTTATAGAATTTCGTGCCCTTTGATAATCTGGCATTTATTCTTAATTTACACTAGTGGTTTAAGAGCTACACGCCCCACGGTGTTGGATGAAATTTTTGACGCCTCGACTTCAACGACTCCCCAGTGCCATTTGCAATGATTAATTAGGAAAAATATATATACATATTTCTACAGTTTAAGACGTCCTTAATACACTGCAACAAGTCGTACTAAATTATCTGTGGTAGTTTTCCTTTGATTAATTCCTCAAGATCGCCTATTTTTGTGGGCTTTAGGCCGGCTCCCCATAAGTGATTTGAGTGTATTTCACGATTTGACTTACACTTTTGAAAGCACACGTTTGCATGGAACAATTAATATACATTGAAACCATGTAGGTAATACTTACATTCTACTTGATTCACTTCAATGTAGAAATGCGAGTATTGGCGCAAATCACAATGGTAACTTTAGGTGTCCTGCCATTTTCAATGCACCTCATTATTCGCATCTTAAACTACTGATAGGATTATTTCCACGGGCTGGCTGGCCAAATGATAGACGATGAGTCACTAGCTAGCCCGCGGAAACGGATAAAATGGTCTATGCAAACAGGATTAATTCAATATGTTGAAGACATTTATTGAAAACAGGAACCGTATTTCAATCGCTGAAGCGAGCCCCGAAATCTTGCGGATATGTGTTGTTTATGAGTTTCTCTAATAATTCCATTTATCAAGTTCAATTTCCCATTCCTCCTGTTTCCCGTTCGCGAGTATCGAGTCCGCCGCGTCTATATGCGTCCAATAATGTGGAAACAACTAAACTATAGAGGTGAAGCATTAATATCGATAGAGCCCGACTTTAACGATGCACTTTGACACAAATTGCTGTCACCGTCTTCACGTAGTTAATATGTACCACTTAATTCCACCAAGCGCTTCATTTTTTACATAGCGCCAGAGTCAACTGTTGAAGCAATATTATAGTAACTCTCATGATCTTGTTAGCCTGAAATGTACATATGACCATCTTTCCCGGACATTAAGGGAGACATGGGCAATGTCTTTTTTTCATTTATAAAATTTTTCGTTTATTGATATTAACAGACATGTAAACAAAGGATTGAAGATTTGTTCTACATCATTTTCGTTGCTTTATTTCAAATAGGTTAGCTCTATCAGACTCTAAAATAAACTATGACCATCTCCCCCGGACTTACCCTATCAACAATTTTCAATATTACAATTCGAAAGGTTCGTTTCTAGACACCTCTTCCATACGATTTGATTTCTCTTTGAAGTATATTTGGTTAATAACAAAACCTTGAATGGTAAGCACTAATTGGGTACTAGTTGTTGCTTCATTCTCTAGATTTTCTTCCATAATGAAAACTTGTTTATATTCTTTACGAACTTACAATTACAATTCAGCTGTATCGAAGATAAGGTACTGATTAGAATTGTCATGTTAATGATAACGATGTGATTCTACTGTTTCCAAACCATTCAACTCTGAACACACACCTTGCATCGGTGAACGCGTCAAGTTCAATTACGGCTGTCTAAGCTTTCGTTTACAAGTTAATGTGAGGTCAAGAACGCTAATTTCCGACGCCAGAGTGTGCATACTTTTCAATTACATTCCATTCATGGAATAATCAAATGATCAGACTGATATTCCAGTCATCCAAAGGTTGCAATACATCGAGGAAGACATACAAAAGAGCAATTAGATTTTTACAGCTTGGCTTTTATAACCAGATATACGCAGAAGCCTTTAAAGTTCTTGTACAGATCCACACATTTAATGCAGGCATTCTAGTTATTCTCATAATTGTATTATTATGTTATTGGAGCCTAGCGAATTAAAAAGTTACGATGATACGAGCGAAATGTGCAGCTTGTGTTTGAAATAAAGTTTCTAGACTGCTTTCGGATTCTGCGCGAGAAAAATGTTAGAAAGACTAAGTGACACGGTGTCCGTTCTCATTTTCTCAAACTATGCAACAACGTCATCTCCTTAATGTGATGGCTAAATATCGATATCGCGTCCAAAAAGCCTGAATACACCTAAGCATCCAATTTTTATTCCGTTAAGCTACGGTTCACCGTACGCATACACCGCGCTATGTGGAACACTACCGCATAGTATAAGGCGCCTCTTCGATATGTGCTGCCCTTGATAAGTGCTTTTCAAACCTGCTCAAGTACTTTAAACACGTTCTACGTCGCAAAGCTCGTGAGCAAGAACATGGCTTTAGCACCTTTTTACATGAGAGACTTCTATAGCTGACCTCTGGTATCTAGGATGTATGTGTTCCCTTGGCAGAGATAGACGTAGTTTAAAGAGGATCGAGAGACGTAAGAAATGCGTCGGTTTTTCTAAAATACCAATTGAAAGCCACCAAAATGGTTACCTAAAGAGTCTTGTTTGCACTGTTCGAAATCACATTACTGTATTAAATGAAATAAGTATGTGACAAAAGTACGAATTAGGGTTGAGATATTAAAAAAATGGTCATAATTCTCTTGAAGAAAGCGTACACGCTACTCGTCATAAGGTGAAGCTAAAGAGGGTCTTTTTCAAAAAAGTTAGCTCTGGAGGAAAGAAACGCGGATTACGTGCAGTTCGTAACTTTAAAATATTAAATTCACCGAGACATATTCAAAATGCTGGTTAACGAAACTAAAGAGAAGTGCCCTTGTTTTATTGCTCTTTCTCTCCTCATTTTTTATACTTATTTGCATGCATCTTTCCTCACACCTCGCTTAATTTACGCTTTCGCTACAACCCTGTTTTCTTTCTCCAGCAGACGAATATAACTGAATTAAGGAAAACTCTAGTACTTGGATTTAAAACAACATTCTTCAAGTTAAGTAATAAAATTATATACAACTAATATTGCGTGTTCACGAATAGTGTCTCATCATAGCGGCTATTTGACTAATTTTTAATTTTATAAGTAGACCATTGGTATTTTGTTGACTTGATGCATACCAAAAGTTTACACATTTCATTAGGTATACAGGCTTAATTTTGAAAAGCTGGTCATTCATATGCTTCAATATCGCGAATCGCAGCAGAATTTATTCCGTAATACAACAATTAAAGGGAATTAGTCAACTAACTTCGTTAGTCAACTTCCCTGGTCTCCCCTACTCCTGATCTATAACTTTTCGCCCTCTTTTATTAACTTGAAAACCTTCATTTTTCTTCACGAAGGATTTAGAAGCACGTACTTGTCGTCGCTGTTCATGTTCTTAAATGACTTCTTATCATACCATTTCTTATCAAGGAGATCGTATAAATCGTGGTGAAGTAATATGTGGTGAGCACGTTCAGTGGTTTAATAAGTCCCGAGTAGGTTGCAATAATTCCCGTGAAGTCCTGAAAGGGCTCTGAGGTCTGGTGATGTCATAATGAAAAGCGATTTCTTTCCTCGTCACTAATTACGGCCATATTTCTTTCGCTGCCGAAGTGAATTGATTTAATTTCGGGCAATTATTTTTTATATTAATGGTCTGAGTTTCCAATAGCGCTTCATACTGAAGGAAGTCTTTTCAATTCGATTATACACACGCGAATATTTTCTTGGTGAGCAATGCAGTATTCAAGCTGCTTCATAATCACTCTCCTGAATTAAATCAATGTTTTTCCGTTTATAAACACTATTTCAGTATCTCACTTTGTTATTAATTGACTAAAGAGAAGATCATTTTCACGTTTTAATAAATCATTACTGTAAAACAAAAACGTCACATTGGTTGACCAGTGTGTCTAGAAGATTTACTCTTATGAGCAAAGTTTTAAAATAAATCTCTAAAAATTCCAAATTTCTTTCGACTTTTCTCATACTTCTTCTCTTGCAAATGAAGGATTTTAACAATGTCTTTCATTTAAAACAAGATTAGTTTGCAGTTGAAGTTTAAAGTTATCTCTTTACTTCAATAAATCAGAACTGTTACGACCTGTCAAATTTTCTTCCACCAGTACTCCCATTTAATTAACTGAGTTATACAAATGAATAAGATCCCAGTGAATTGTCTCTTCCACTGAGTATTTCCGCAGAATGCTTAGCAAATTCCATTTTAAAACAGCGATTACGAAGACGCAGATAAATCAATGCGAATACCTCTTACTTTCACCAACGAGTGAGATGAACGTAATTACGGGGAATTCCTCTTTGCCGTCGAAATACACGCATAAACGAGGTGTGGCTTGCAAAATGTTCGCCCGAAGCTTATCTACAAAATGGACCATTACCCCATCGGTTCGTCTCTATGGAAAACTCATATCCCAAGCGAGCACAGTTCAAAGTTTAAAGTTTATTCACTGCGTCTGCATCTTGAAGACAATGGGGCGCGGGTTCGTGTCTAGAAAGATCTTTTTCCTCGATGTCAGGAAGAGTAACTTGATTTCAGCGAGTCAATCTTACTGCCACTTCTGAGTTTGAGTGGATCGAACTTTCTCACTTCAGTATCCCCGGCTATACGCCTACGCCGACCTAACTCTGAACTCCGTCTGCTTTTGTGCTCGGGGACCAAAGTATATTTCATCCTCGACGTACATTAAACACGACAACGTGCAATAATTCGTGGGAATGTCGACAACCATGGACCTCTGGCTATCGCTTCATCAACGGTTTAAAATATCCATGGATGAATCTATTGATACTCTTCGGGCATTAATCAGTGAGATTTTAATCTATAATTCTTGGATTTAGATTACCAGTGGAGGGAATACAGAAATGTTATTAATGAAGTTTTTCTGGTGTTGTTCTTTCACTAATGTAATTTTCATTCGAGAATTATTAATCAAATTTTCTCTCTTATTTATTTGGCTAATGAAAGGAACACACTTTTTTATAGACACACAGACGCCCGAAGTCCACGGGAGGAATACTACATATACTTTTCTTTTCATTTGAAAGGAAAATACTTGGAGGAAATGCAATGGCCATTTTTTAAATTCAAATGTAAATTAATGATTTGCAACGTTATGAATAAAGAGACAGCTCTTATTCGAACAATATTTCAAAATGTGCAAAGTGGATTTTATAACCGTTTGGATGAAATTCTAGTAGTATGTTTCCGTTTATTTACATATCTGTCTCTGTAGACTGCATTGTCCAGTAAACCCATTTCCCAGATTAAAGCAGTGATAAATATTGTAGTTACGTGTGTACACTGTAGCGCGGAGGACTGCAAATTTACTTTCAATTTCTGAACGAGTTGTGAAATAACCCCACAATACAATACACCACAGACTACTCATTTAATTACAATCGTTCGTTTTTGTTGAAACACCTAGAGATAAACAACCCTAAACGTGCAACTACTTGCTTCAATGCTAAAATCTATAGCATCAAATAGATTTTTCCCTTTTTTTGTCTCCAACTGCTTGAATCACACTCAAACACATCACATGCTTGCGGCAACCCACGATTATGTGAAGAAAGAAGAAAAGGGGAGGTACCTCCGGAAAAGCATACACATTGCACATACAAGATAACAGTAAAAGGCGAAATATTCTAGAAATCACTAAGGACACTTCAAACATTCTCATAAATTCCTATATCAAGCTAATCCAGGCTAAACTAGTTTATAGCCACTCGACTAGTCTGTAACTAGATCGGTCTAGCCTGGTCTAGCTGGACGTATGTAGGGTTGGCTGGAATGAAACGCGTTGCCGAGTCCAAGTCGACATTGGATCGCAAGGGGTTAATAGTCTTCGCACGACAATTCCGAGAATACTGACGTTGGATGTGGTAGTTGCTTTGATATAACCACATTAGCCACCACAATGTACAGCCTACGAGAACTCGAGCGCTTGAAAGGGAGGTACTTGACAAATCTAACTATTGACACAGTTCTGGGGTATCACGATTCGATGGAAGTGATTGATGGAAAACAGAAACTCGCTGACGTATGTATATTGGTTTTTATGCTAGCTGCTGTTGTACACTGTATTTCGAACTATATTTCAACAATTGGTTGTGCGTTTTCTTGTTCTGCGATAAGACATGATGTAACACGTGTACTATATTAATTCTTAATTTTAGTATATTCTTCTTGGAAAGTGCCATTTATAAATTTCCTTTTAAACTTAAATTGAAATTTATCGGTTATAAGTTTGCGTAGCAGTAATGGTATAGTTAATAGTAATTTGGGACAGTATATGTAACAGTCAACTGTGGAGGCAAGATAGAACATAGTTGACCCTCGACCGGCAGTGTATAGGTCCTTTTGGACCCAGGCGTAGCGCCACCAAGCGTAATATTGAATAGTAATAGCAACAGACACCCAAACTACCCGTGTATTTTTAGAACCTGAGTTTCAAGGTGTTCCTTGCGTTATAAATTAACTTTTTAAAGTTTCTTTAACAAAAGCTGTAAATTTAGCAGATCATCTATGGAAGCTTACCGAAGAATTATTGAAATCGAGCTTTTGACAATGTAGAATGAAATACTAAAATGTAAATTGATCGTTACATATGCACGTGTGAACTTCATATAGGTATGTAAACGCGACAGAATTGTGTTCAGACGGACACCTATGTTGTAATCGAATAAGGGGTAGTTTTGGGGAAATGAAGTCCAATATTGTTCACAGAATGTGTCACGAATTCCAAGCCAACAATGTCATGTCGTATCGTCTCACAAAGAACGATTAATTAAGATCAATAGCACTTACATCTGTTTCTATGAAGCATCATCCCACTTCATCTGATCTCCGCTAATAATTGGCCTAATGCCAACGAGAAGTCATAGGAAATGGGCGGCACGTTTACAGTCTTAGCAGTTAATGACTTATTAGTGGAGGAATGATATCGATTGGCAGGGAATAATGCCGAGATATTTCGTTACAAGACTATCTGCACTCGAGGAAGCAATCCTCTTAGTAACTAATATTTCCCATTCACTTTAATACCCCTGCTTAGAAGAGCAATCAGACTACTTCGATACCATCAGCTGTTTGTAGCAACGTTTATTATGAAATGCTGCAAATGAAATTCAGAAACTACAAAGCGAAGGTGTTTAAAAAAATTCGAGATAGTAGGAGCAAACGATTTTAAGGTAAATCCCATATCCTCTAATACCCTGCTTCGTTTCTTCTCTGATAATGCCATTTGACCCATTTGAAAGAAAATATATCCATAATAATAAAGAAGGAATTGAAGAGATCTTGTAGAAAATACTGTACGTACCAAAAATCAAATTTTATAGTATAGTATTATTGACGTATAGTACCATTGACATGTAGAACAATTTCTGATAAAATGTTGTTTTTTTTAATTTTGGCACTTAGTGTTTTCTACCAGGATTCTTCAATTGTAAAATTTACTATCGTTTTTATTAGATATTACGCATCAAAAATTCATATGTAATGTTAGACTCCAATATACGTTTCTTTTGAAATTGCTAGTTTAAGGTTACATGCTGCTTCTGAGGTTATTCGTGACCACGGCAAAATTGTCAGTGGGATACAGACGTAGGTAGTAAATTCCAATTTCCATCAGAAATGCTAGAACCTTTTCGCATGTATCTTCATTTTGTAGCAATATAGTAGTTTCCGCGGATACTTAACAGAGTATCAAGCATTTAACGATATAAATCGTTCGTAAAGCTTAATGAAACATACGAAGATCACGAAGGCCCTCATTTTAGATACCACTTTATTTCCTGTAAAGTGGGATTGGTGATATATTGGGATTCCTAGACAGCCAAATACCACATGTACAGAGACGTCCATTAGTTATCGGAAACCAATAATGACTGTGTTCTTATTTAGAGTATTAGTGTCTAAATATTAATGGTACCATTTAATAACAGCTTCATATAGGTAGCTATGATAAAAGGAAATTATAGAAGCAATCTAAAAGGTACTATTTATCTAAAAAAAATGCACGTCTTTTCGAAAATAAGTGTCCAATGACTTATAGACGATAAGGTATATAGTTCGGTGAAGGTAATTTCGAAAATTTCATTTCTTAAAAAAAGAAACCCAGAAAGTTTTCTTCTCGTTAGAAATAATGTACATATAAACAAAACTCATGCCTCTCACTCTAGAATAAGCCCATCAATTATTTCTAAAGGTATCCAGTGTTCCATTATAAAAAATTACCAATAGGTAAAGAACTCACATTAATATTAAGAACGAATTCACACAACACAAGCAGAATGTCACAGCTATTTAAACACGAAACACACTAGGTACTATACAGTCAAACCGAATACTAGTAAATCAGTCAGTGTCTCTTACACTCGTTAAACATACCATCTTCTACCTCCATGTGTTCACTTTAACATTTTCTACTTAATTCTCTCTTTGTGAACCCATCAGATTATCGCTGTAAAGTTCCCGTATATACCATTGCGTCACTCGTCATTCATCACTACTCACTCACTATCTAAGTAAACCTCGGGTGCACGATAAGCTATCGGGAGAACAAGGATACAACGCGAGGAGCTTGAGCCACTATCAGATCACTGACTTGATGCTGCAACAGTCATTGTTAAGTGTCGCTGATCTAGACACTCTTGGGCAATGTGGTTGTGCCTCGCAACTATACTGTCTACACCACAGACCAATGTGATACAGTCGAATTGATATGGGTTACGCCAGGTGTTACAGTCACCGACTGCGTCGGGTCATGACTCATTCAGAGTACAAGCGTCCCGGAGGTTTTAACGTTACTGGCCAATTTTTGAACGTTCTTTTTTGCGCGCGGCATCGGTTACACACATGTCGAGAGATATAGGATGCTCCACAAGTTAAACACCATTGATGGGGGCTTTACACCTGGCCATTGCATTGGTTCGCCTAAAAGGTCGTTCCGGGGTTTGTACCAATTCCCTTTTAAGGGCAATCACGAATTCCTGGTATTATAGGCAGTAAATTCCAGGATGAAACCACAGCTGTCACTGACCCACCGTCTAAGGGTAGCGGTTTATGATGCCTGCCGAAATCCAGGACACGCATCTAACTGGTGTCGCCAATATCACATGGGTGATATTTACCTTCTATTTTTCTCAGATTCCCCTGAACTAGCCATCAAAGAATTATATTTTGCAAGTTCGGTATTGAAGTATGATAGGCTTCAACTTTTCTGACACAAGTCGATAGTTTAATTATCTTCTGTGATCATTCGATTCGATATCGATTCCATCAGAGGTTACACAAGCTTTTCACTGTATTGTAGTTACTTCTTTCATATGCTCCTCCACAATTCCAAAGAAGAACATGAAGATACATTTTCTTTAAAGGATTGGTGCTAATTAAATAACTGGAGTATGTTTGACCGGTTGTTCTAGGCAATCTGTTTCACCGTATCGGAATAATTTTCCTTGCTAGCAGGATCTATTATGCACTTTCCAAATCTATCTCTTGAATAGTACTGCACTATTTACCGTACAGAGTGTATGAAATGTAAATTCACTGTCAGATATTCAGTCTGAACGTCGGGTAAATATTTCTGGTAGTAACTTTAGTTCCTGAGTGAATTGACTTTGAACATGTCAGAACATCAAGGCATCTAAAAATATGGCTGAAGATAACACGACCAGACGCCCCGAATTGTATGAAGCACTCCTGTGCATAACATACTCGATCCATACGAATAACTCGTCCAAAAAATGTTCGAGATTTTTAATATTTCGCACACAGATACACACTTATTGTTAGTTTTAAAATAAGAAAGATTTATTAATGTCTATAATTGCTTTCACCGGCATTACTATTCAGATTTTCGCGCACGTTGTTTCACACCGAATGTTTGTGAAACTGGTCAGACTAACGCACAATAAAACTGCACCATCTCCAACAGGTCTGCAGTGGGCCATTGTCCACAATTAAATTCAAGGACGGATTCCAGCTGCAAGAATTTGCTCTGACTTCTCCGAAAACGTGTGCACACGGCCAGTGTACAAACGGCTATCCAGTACTGATTTACCAGGAGGGGGGGAGTAAAAGTAGGGCAAGCATCGTGAAAGAAGTGCAAACCAAGTTTTGCGTCCCACCTTGTATACGCCAGCATTAAGATTTAGCTGTGCAACGGTATTTCGCGTATTTCTTGGAGCACTCAGGCATCCATTATACGGAGATAGGGAAGATGCGTGCAACCCTGTAACAATTTTCCTGCATTTTCCACGTGGAATGTGCTTCCATTCTACTTGGTCAACGTCAATCCTCAAAAATTAAATTTCCATTTAATATTCTCCGGTTAATTCGTTTCTGTAAGTGCGACCAGGAGAAGAGAGAGTATCAGAAATGAGTTGACGCCCTTCGTTTATCGTTCGGAACTGTTAAAGAGAAAACTTGGAAATAGCGTGTTCGTTGCAGAATTTTATAACAAGGAAACTCTTAACACGCACCAGTCGACTAAACTTATAAATTACATGTTATCGATAAAAATGAAACGCCTGGAACGCCAGTTATGCAATTTGAAACATTTTTCATGTGTAAATTATAATGAAACGTTGAAAAGCATCGTGCACGGCGCCACTCGTATTTTATTACAAGCTGGATTTATACGCTGATATTTTTATTACATTTCATCATGCGGATATTTCAATAAACACTTATACAGGGTTTTTCCATACGCGGATGAAGTGCGTTTCTGTATTGTAGATTACGGGAAAATATTGAATGTTGATCGACATCGCAGGTTTTATTAATCGAATGTCAGTTATTATTCACAGAAGATTATGGTATAAATTATAAACATCCTCACTGGTTGTTGTGCGTTTCCTGCCTCTCAACATTTTAGCGTTTGTAGATAGTATTATACACTTCTCAATTTGGGTGCACAAATTATTGCTTATTTCCTAATTGAGTCAAATTTTTCGGACAAAAATTTAAAAAAATATTGAAGACTAAGTGACATTTTGTTATAAAGTGCATCATAAGTGAACCATATAAAAGTCAGAGGGATATAACTTTTATTACTGGATGAATCGAGCAAGCTTTAACTTCATTTGTGCGGGAAAGAGTAAGGACAGTGAACTCGACATCACTTGTTAAAATCGTTTCTCACTGAATCATCCATATAATCTTTTATGATATTTAAGAAAGTTTTTCTATTAAAAAACTGAAGGCAGTAAATTTTGATTACTGTATATGTGAAAGATTAATATAAAAAATAACTCTGCAATTAAAAATATACGATGTACAGACGACTCGTTCAAGTACAAAATTTAATTTAGAACATTCATTACCGAATATTTGGAATGCTACCTTTGACTGACAAAATTAAAATAGTATCAGATCACCTTGTGATCCTGTAACAAATTACAGAAAGATTCCGGTTTTTGTTGAATTATTGTATGCAGATATATAAATTAATTCAATTCTGGGTTTCGTTATAACTTATTTTCCTTGGTGTCAGTTTTTCATATAGTCCATAAATAATATTTTTACAATTCCTATTTTATACTGTCTGTCATAAACCGTATTTTATTTTAACAAGGACTGTGGTTTTACGTGACAATAAACATTTTAAAATTATCGATTTCATTGCATTTGAACAACAATCGCTGTAGTGAACTTTTCAACAGTTTATATCAATTTATTACTGCGTTGCAAGCAACATCTTGTTCAAGTTTCATTTTATTATCCTTACTAATATATAAAATTGAGAAGTCTGTTTGTTTGTCCTTCTTTCACGCCTAAACGGATTTTAATGAAATTTTGAGTATATATTTAATACGTCCTAGATTATACTATAGACTATTTATAAATATGCTATCTAAAATAATAAATAATAATAATAATTCCCGGGTGAAACCGGGTAACGGGTCAGCTAGTATGTAGAATGGTATCACTGTAGATGTTTCTCGAATAAAAAAAATTGCACGACTCACTACTACTTAGTAAGTGCATACTATCAGCTATTTGTTTTATTATATTTATCCACTGGCTATAGTGATGTACCGCTGATTTTATCAATACTGCTCCAGATACTATGTAAAGTTAACGCATACGCACGATAAAATGATAATATTTATTATCATCATTATAAGAATATTTATTTTATTTTCTTCGCAACAGTTTGCGAAAGTACATTACTCTGCAACAGTCTGGTGAATAATATATGCAGTTAGAAATTCAGATTCGATGTGTTACGTAAACGTGGGTTATTGAAAGGGTTAAATCAATTGGATGAAAAGAAACAGAAACGAAACATAATGGCAGTGATTTATTTATTGGTTTATTACAAAAGGGATGGATCATGTGACTACATGGAATTGACGAAAAGCAGAGACTAGGAAGAAAATTTGTACGAACAGCACAGCACGCAGATCGGTTTCCTTACTAGACCCACATCTTCCCCCTACCTTTGCGTTGTTACCCATTTGCCCGTCTTGAGTCAACATATATACGTCATCGTTCGTACACGCGGTGCATGCTTCCGTGCGCGCGCGCACGATCCCCCGTCCGTACGCCTACGTGAGCACGCGCAGCGTACATATATACACACACATCTATGAAACAGAACAGAAAGAGGCATCCACACACAGGACAGAGGCACATTTGTCGGCAGATATCCTCTCGCCATCGAACAGCTTCTTATATCCTCTTTCACCCTTTCATCGAGGGTTTTTTCCCTCATTTTGACACTTTCCCTCTCTAACTCCTCCCTCTTCTTCTACCCCTGACAGCATACACACACCCATGCACACGCATCCACGCACATACACGAACACAAGGGCGCAGCTGTCTCGTTCTTTCTCATGGTTTCATTACTCACTTGCCGATAATCTCGCAGAGCTCGTAAACCTCGTCGAAGAGAACCTCGTCGTCCGCCATAGTGGCGACGAGGAGGTCGAGGATGTCGACCGAACGAGGAGGCTGTACGCGCCAAAAGGCGCGTCGGAGCTAAACGAATTCGTAATAATTCGTAAGCCGTGCAAATACGCGCCTCTCTTCTCCCGTAGTCTGGGCTGACGTCGTCGTGTTTCGTGTCGTGCCGTGTGTAATACGGCGGCGGCGTGAGCCCAGCCACGTATCGTGGATTCACGGCCGCCTCGGCTTCTCCCCACCCTTTCTTCGCCGTCTATCTCTTTCTTTCGCCCAACAGCGACGATTTTGTTTTCCTCTACGCACACGTTACGCACATACACACATCTATATGTACACAAGCCGTAGATAATACGATGATACACCCGTGTTAGCAGCACGCCCGGACTATCGTTGCACTGACACACGATCGGTGGACACGAGCTGGCCACCCGTTCTACTCAACTCCGTCACCGAGGCGTACGTAAAATTCCCTGCGATTATAGGAAACGGCACCGAATACACAGCCGACACCGCCTCTCCAGTCTCGGCTTGCTCACGCCGGCAAAGTCAACTCACACAACTGGCGAAGATACGGCTGTACGTAGTTACAGACGTTTACACAATCGTACGGTGTCACGGGCACGAAGGAAACCGGATTGGACCGAATCGGTTGCTTCGACTGAACGAACAGTTGGCCGTGCGATTGACAAGGACCGACCAAACGACAGGCGGCCAGACGGACACCGATGCCACTGCACACGCTTTCCCCGTCTGTCAAAGGTAGAGGAGTAGATTCACTCGCTCCGAAGCAAGACTGGTTGCATAAAACGCGGCGAGCGACTGCGCCGACTAACACCCTCTTCTCTGTCCCCTCTGACTAACCGTTCTGCGTGGTGGGGCGGGCGTGGCGCCGCTTCGCGTGGAACCTTTGCCGCTTTAATGCGCTGTGTCCTTTACTTCGTCCCTACGTCCGCAATATTCACCAAGCGTATGTAACGCTACCATCGAGCGCCCAACTGATGCTGTTGCAATCGCAACCTTCTAAATACCGACGCACGCAATTGCTCCGATGATAAGTCGCCCCGCATGTCTATGAAACTTGATTATTGCAAATGTTCAATTGCTGAATAACATTAGTTTACAAGCGGGGAACATGTGGTTACATATGTAATTACGAGTGACAACGCAGGAAACATGACGGAAGTTGTACCAGTTGTCGATACGGAAATTTGCAGCTGCAGCTTCGTATATTAAGCTTGCCAATATGTGCACACTATGTTCGATGGTAAATAGCGTTTATTTAAATGACAAAGTAACTAGTTGCTCTTCACGGATCGATTTAAATTATCGCAAATACGAGAGTCCTTCCAAAACTTCATCCAGTTCCCCCCTCTGCCCGAAAATCGCTAGAACTACAATTGCTTTACTTCGGCTCTGGCTTTGGCGGACGATTTTGGTCCCAAGCGCTAGAAACTTTACTTCTTCTTCGAGATATTTCAAGTGCTTATGATCGTATCCCTTTAGGATTATTATCCTTCGTCTGTTATTACATAATAACTTAAATTTCTTTGTTTACGAGAGGAGTTACAAATTAGATAACTAGGGTGGTCATTCTAAAGTGACTACGAATATACATATAAGTAAATTATTACCCGTTCCTTATCCATTTATCGACATACTGACATTTTACTTGATCACAGTCCAATTGAGTATAAAGTAAAATCAGACCTCCCGCTATCTAAAATAAATAGGCTAAGAATCATAAGCAATCTTACGCACGTATGTAATTGCCAATTTTCTTGTAACTCGGGTAAATAGAAATATATATATATATATATATATAAAGAAGCTATAGATCTCTTATATCTCGTCTCTGATTATATTATACTTCAAAACTGCTGCTACAGAAGTTTCGAAATAATCTAATCTAGGGATATTCTTACTGTAGCTGCTGCTGTTCCTTGATCCAGATGTAGGTCAGTGTTAAGAATCACGTAAAAAACATATTCGGACGGCCCTGCCGCGCGTACACCAGTGACACGAAGTTTTTTATAATTTTGACATAGTTGGTCTTTTTGTTTTCTACATATTTTACCACCCTTTCTGCGATTAAATTTCAGGGAATATGAATCTTAATAGTATCAACCTATATTCTCTTTTGAAATAAGTATTAAATGACTGTTTTTATAAAATTAAAGTCTGGAAACTGTGGGATATTAATTTCAAGGCACCACACGAAGAATATATAAATCTATTAATTATTTTCATTTTGCTAACACTAATTTTGTTTGTTCTTTTTTAACAACACCTTTGGCTGTTCCTTTTCTGAAATTTCATTGTGAGATAGCGCCCTCGGATTTGGAAGTTGCAATCCAAAACAACACCTTTTTCTACATTTCAGTCTCAGCCACGAACGTTATCTAAACGATACTTTCTTTTAAAGAGTAAGGGTTAATGTAACATAAATTCCGTACAAGTATACATAAAGATTATCTCAGAATGGCAGAGATGAAAAAAAATTGTCACATGGGCCACGTGACATTTCCGATTTGGTAATCGACATTTCCATACACGTAAATATTCGAAGGGCGCGCAAACTTATCTTTTCGAACCATATTCGTAGTGTATCATTCAAAATGTGAATCGATTACTCAAAATACAAAACGTCCACAGCTCAAATATTTTCGAAGGACGCGTGTCATTTGATAAACTAAGGAAACCAATTAACAAATGCATGTACCGAACCTGGATAATGCGAACGGGTCGGCATGGGTACGAAGCAGAACACTGTTTCATCATCTGCCACATATGTCTCCGACACTTTCAAATATATTCCATGTTTTTTATAGATAAAATTGGCTGTCTTCCATGCTAATTTATCTGCGATATTTACGTACGGACGTATTACATTACCCAATAAAGGCTGAAGACAAATATTTTATCCGCTGTTATCTACTCGAGTGAAACTATCCGCAAGATGGACCTTATCGCGAACTCGCAAACAGTCTGTATCGATGTTTCGAATGATCGGCAATTTCAGGGTAGCAGTGTAGTGTTTGGTACGACTAGGTTAGAGTAGCTATTTTCCTAATTCAAAATATTTGCGAGTAGATCTGAATGTCATGCGATTAGCCCGAGATTTTTCGATGTCGATGGTGACTGCGATTCGAACGTGACTTCGCTGAACGGGACTAAATTTATCGTGGAGACAATAGTGCGTTGGGAAGTGAAGATTGTCAAAATATTTGCCAACTGTTCTTCTGTCAAATGATTTTTATACCACTTTGATAAGAAGGGATAAAAATAAGTTCACGTTACAAGGATATCGACGAGTTATATCGTACAGTGAAAATGTCCGCGAACGAACCAGGTGTATCGTCGCTTTCCAGAGATAATAACAACTGGAGGAAAGATTTAGTTTTCCAACTCCAAGAAAGAAATCGGAAGCAAACATATTGTTTCGCGGATCTCATCAGTTTGCGTAAGAATCACTTATCAATTTACTTAGTTCTGCTAATCCAATTGAACTTCAACTCGAGCTCCGTTATATTTACGAAACGGAGTAAATCATATTTTAAATACGGTTGTAATTTAGAAACGTATAACGCAGCTTTTAATTTACAGATACCAGATTGTTCGAAAGTTCCAACACATTGCGTGGCGAAAACATTCAATTAACTATAGAAAATGAGACTCTCCGTCGAACCGCGGCCAGCGGATCACCTGCATTGGGTACAAACGCGGATCTGGATGCTCGTCTTTTAAAACAAGCAGAGGAATTAGCAACCTTACATAAGCGGAAAGGAGAACATACACAGCAGATAGTAGATTTGAATAATAAAGTACAAGAAGTGACAAAAGAGCTTCATGCCAAGGAGGCCAGGTATTTAATTTTGTATATTTTTAATGTACCGATGATATTTAGATGAGAAATGTGCCTGCAATGTATACATGTGTAAAATTTGCAGCCTCGCCGAAAGCATGGACCTCAATACCAGCTTACGTTTAGACTTAACTAAATCCCGTAGCAGGGAGCTAGAGTTGGAAAACCTTAATCAAATGCTGAAAGATGAATATCAAGCCCTGCAGCTTGCTTTTACATCTTTAGAAGAGAAGCTTAGGAAGGCGCAGGTATTTATCGTACAACAGTGTTTACCTGCGTTCGTTAGTAATAGGAAACTAATTACAGTCTAACCTCGATAACTCGAATCTCGAGGGAAGGGAAATAATCTTCGAATTATAGAGGTTTCAGCTTATCGAGCTTTCGAGTAAGAGAGGTTCAACAAACGAAAATTTTTAGTTGTAGAAACTTTGCGCCACTGCTAATTTTTCGACTTGTGACGCTTAGACAAACAGATCCTAGGTCGCTTAAGAATCAAATATGTTGAAATGCTTTTTTCTCTTCAATTTTGGAGACAAAAATTTCTACCTGGAGAAATTGTACCCTTCAGGGCTAGTGCGCCAAAATTTTTTAGCCTAGGGCGCTCAAATTTGTTAACACGGCCCTGTAGACAAAATCTGTAGACAAAATCTCAAATTTTGACTTTCTATAAATTTTTGTAATACCTATGTAGAAGTAAAGTTCGATATGTAGAGGTCGGAGTTCTTCTAACTTCGAGTTGTAGATGTGAAATACATAATTTAACATGCAAAATATAGATCGAGTTAAAGAAGTTTTATTTCGAGTTGTAGAGGTGTTTACAGCGGAGCGGAAGGGAATGAAGATAATTTTCGTCTTATGGACGTTTTCGAGTTATCGGGGTTCGACTGTATTATTGATAAAATAAGAATACAGCTGATGGAGAACAATAAATAACGTATATTTTCAGGAAGAAAATCGTCAATTAGTAGAACGCTTAATTAAGTACAAAACTCGAGATGCAGAGAAAGTGAACGAAGAAAATGACAACTTTTTGAAGTGAGTAAATATATTATTTCCTTTTAAATAGTTTTTACATATAACAGTTGTTCTTTTTCTTTGGAGTAACAAGTTCTCTATATACGAGAAGTTACGTCGGTATATATATTTTGGTATATTGATTGTAATTCCGTAAATGCTTGTACACTTTTTTCTCTTTACACGCTATATATATGCAAATTTTATGCTACTGTTCGGTAGCAAGAATGCATGCTCTTTTCTGAAATGCAGTATAGTAGTAAATACTAGTTCACATGTTTTTAAGTTTTTGCTTTAAATCGTAATATATTATTAATTACACAAAACGAAATATTTATATTGGTTATCTAAATTCACTTTTTCTTTACGCTTGAAATAATACTTTCGTCTATCACATCCTGTGTGCCTAGACTAGCTTAAATCTTTTTTGTATTGTAGACTTCTTGGAAATTTTAAATGTTCAGTCTCGGCGCGAACTTCTTCTTACCGTAGAGCCAATAATAAAATTTCTAAAATTGATATTTCGGATAAATATTTGGTAGGAATAGGTCTGTGTGTAATGTAAATTCTTCCAATGCTTCATACGTCAAGGTTTATAAGCACACGAGCGTAATAAAAATAGAAGAGGCGAAGCACATGGCTTGATACCACGTACAAACTTCCGCCTCAAAGGGATTAGGTCATTGACCGTGCTATAGTGTTTTAGAACGATCTTTACTTCGCAAAACAAGTACTTCTTTTTGCGGGGACAATTAACACACATGAAATATTATTTTATTTAACATTTATTTTCTTAAGATAGAGAACGTGGCTGTCGATCATTTTCTTGTATTTACAAGAGCAACAGACACTTTTTAGAGTTATTTAGTTAAGTTCGTTTATTATTTGCATCATTTATTCGAGTTCCATTGAGATTCTTTTAGATATAAATAATATCGCAGTTTGCTTGTGCGTGTTTATGTAGGTGTGACTTAAATTTTATTAATACTATTTCTCTTTTAACACTTCAAATTTTCTAGATTTTTTTTTCTATTTTGTTTGATATTCATTCAAATATCTCCCATGGTTTTTTGTCAGCTAAATTTTGCACGATATAAATTCCACTTTATAATTGCATGATTTGCGATGAGAGTTTTTCTTGACCATTTAACAGCGTTTGTTTGTGTTGTATATTATGCTGTTTTGAACACGATACAAATATCGCTTACTTCCCTGTTATAACAGAGTCCGGCCTATACTTTTTTCCTTTAAAATTAGCATGAAATTGTATAATTTATACGTTTGTACAGTAGAATATTTGAATAATTTTTTTTTAACGAGTTTTTTTTTATAATATGATATATTTAAAATGATCTAATTAATTACAGTAGCAATTTTAATATTTAGTGGTCATTAAGTTATCTCCAGTGCCAGCTCCTTATCACTAACTTAACTCCAGTGTCATAAATAACACTACTTTGTATTTTACAATTTATTATATAACTGATAAACTGCTGATATGAGAAGATAAACATGTCCTCATCTGTTTCTTTAATAACACATAAAACTTTGCACTCTTTAAACATTGCTGAGTTGTAAAGGTGGCCAATGTAAGAACGAAGCAAGGTTTTTTTGAACATTTTATAATTTCATGGATGAAATTCCTCCTCGAATTATTACGAGCACCGTGAAACATCGGAATTCACGTCGCCAAATGATATGAAGCAGAAATAAATCGTTCAAATGCAAATTTCATAGCGCATTACGTTCTATCAAAGAGTGTAATAATTATCTTTTGTTTTACCACGTACAGGAACTATTCACTTAAAGCTGTTTAAATTGTCGTCGTGAGATGTGTGTCAATACGTTCCATTGATAAGACCGACTAATATCAGTACTCGAGATCTTCAGTCAATATAATATTTTATACTTTCAATATCCATTTAAATTCATTACATTCTAATGGTAGACGAATGAATGCATATGAATATAAATCGCAATGCATTTTTTCGAAATATCGCTATTATTTCTATTTAAAAGGTACCTACCTTCTACTTATATAAATAGTAGTGTTAATATACTTCATTTACCCATATCGTCCAAGGAAGAAATTGTTGGAAAATGGTGTATGTTTACATAAAAATGAAGTCAACGTTATCGACTTCAATTATAAAATATGAGTTATTTGATATTGGAAAACAAACATGACTGTTTGATTGAACTACGTATCATCGGTTTGGAAAAGTCGAGTTCTCATGTTAGCTTCTCAAATAAGAAGTGAATATACCGCAAGATGGATCTACGTGGGATATGAGGATTCTTGTTGCAGAATATGTGTGACGAACATATTTTTTATTGCATACGAAAACCGGATGACAATTTGGGATTTAGCAGCTGATGAGGAGCTCATCAGATTTAGCAGCTCATCAGAAGATGAGGTCAATTATACTTTATTCAAAGAAGATACCAATGGGTGTAACAAATTAAAAACGTCCATGGAATCATCTTAAATACGACTGGTTATTAGACTCAATTTACAAACAGTTTAAAAATTGGGAATCAATGAGCAACGCATTTGTAAATGATATGAGACTACGTACACAGAATTCTAGTGAGAAGTTCAAGAGGATAAGGTCACATCCTGTCTATACTGTTTATTGGACATTGATTTTACCTATAATTTCATCGATTGATAAATGATTTGAAAGAAAGATAGCATCTGTAGATCTATGAAATTGGTCAACAAACGTTTATTTGCGAAAGATGAGACATCGCAATGGATTACTGGTACATTCTTGGAGAAGGCACTCCCAGTGATTTACAGGAAATATTATCGAAAAAGAAAAGCAAATAACACTTGGGATACCGAAGAAAATACAGGATCAAGCATGAAATAATAATAAATAATAATAATATTACTTGCAATAATGAAATATATTAAATTTATCATATAGAGTTGCTCCAAAACAAAACAAGTGTTTTAGGCGCTTCAGAATTGTGGAACAAATCGAAACATGCAAATTCTCCGTAGCTAAAGAAATCGAAAGCCCTTTATTATTTTTTAATTTGAGGGTTCGTTTCGATCAAAATATGCTCTCAAAAAGTACGGGATCTAATACATTTCCGGGTTTTTAATGCTTATTTCCTCTTATTTTTATTTGCTCGAAGTTTATTTATGATGTATCGATATGCACGTTTATCGAGATTGAAGTTTCAGGTTTTAAAATAATAAAGGACATGTTTATTATTATGGCTACGAAGTATTCTGTTCGTTCTCCTCCGGGAATTATTTTGGGTGCATCCGATATATCGAGTACGCAGCAAATGGCTATTATAAATTAGTATAAGCAGATTTATTACATACATTTATCTTGTACCGTTGAAGTGTTAATAAACAAGTGGATTACAAAAGGTACTTAATATCGATAAAAGATTGGACATCAGTTATCCTTATCAATGCAACGGCATTGTTCACTAGGTTTAATATTCTATTGTATTTAGAATAAAATTATACACGTATTTGGCCTATTACACTGCTTAATGGTGCATAATAAATCGTGAAACGTGTGTGTGAAGAATTTTTCTGAATCTTACTGTCTTCCAGCCATTTGCGGAAATAGAAAAATTTCCGCCATTCTTGCTGGGCTGATTCCATTATTCGGAAATAAAACTGGTCCAAGAAAGGATTTCCTGATAGTGGCAACTTGTTCCTTTACAAATTAGCAGTGCTTAAAAGAATTCAGTCATTAAATTTCTACAAAAACTATCATACACTCGAATATTTTTATCCGTATTTTTTATTTACAATTTTTACCTTCGAAATCTGTGAACGTTTTTTGCATAAAACTAACAATTAATGAAGTCTTCTAGCATGGTGTTTTATAATAATGTACAAACAATTTATTATGAAGAAATCTTTGACTGTTTCATAATTCATGCACTCCAACTATTAGAAATTGAATAGTATTTATATTTATTCTTTTCTATTATTTAAATTCTCCCTAAATTTTCCCTAATGTAATTATTATCCTGACAATTTTCTTACACGATTTATTGCCAAAGAAAGTTGTTCCATAACTGAAATGTAGATGCAAGATGCCAATTGTTTCCTATTTAGACATCATTAGAGTTTGTTTATCTAACTCGCTGTGTGAAGTTTGGAATATTAGGAACAATATTCATCCAGAGGTAATAATTCAGTCGCTAGACATGCAAACTGTTAATACTACACGCAAAAATCGTTAAGCTGGAGATATGTATGCGAGATCCTGTCACCATAGGGTTGTCAACGCTAGCACATCACACTGCTTGACATTTTCGTTTCAGCGAGAGTTTTTCCAGCCCGACAGCCTTTTTGATGCATACCATATCAAAGTTCGGGTAAGTCTGAGCAGGTGGCGTGTCAGAAATTACGCTTAATGCACTATTTCGTAGCTTTGAGCTGTTCGCTAAAGGAACCAGATCGCGCCGAAACGTTCGTACATGTGTCGTTATACCTTTCATTCGTTTACGCTTGGTGGACGCGAATATTCTATACACATATTTTTTTTTAACGTATTAATTCTAAATGATTTGCTTCGAATGAGCAAAAATGGTAGTTGTGCTTACTGTTGAACGCAGGCCTCGTTAAAAAAAGAGAGAAGGAACCGTTTCCAGTGAAACGTGTGAGCATAACGATTGGCGACCAGTGATTAAGCAGAACTAATGTGATTTAATGTACATTAATGTGTAACAATGGCGACGAATTGGTGATACTAATTGTTTTAGTTTGCATGAGGCATAACAATCTGACGATTCGCTCAGAGACAAATCAATGGTGTTTCTCGATGTTTTCCTGGGTATTTCCTGCGTACATATTATTCCGTTTCTTTTAAAGAGCCTTTAATTCTCAGCACACTACGGGAACCGTCTGTTCTTTCTTTTGCAGAAAGAAGCAGGCAAAGATGCAAAAGGAGCTGGAGGACGCGGCCCGCGATACACGATCCGTTAGCCCAGATCGATCGAGTCTGAAAGAAGGAATCTCTGGCCTCCCTACGTCAGTGCCGACAAAAGTGTCCGTCACGTTTGTACGTTGACAAAACTTTTCATTTATGGGATAATTTATATCGTGCTATCGTTATCGAAATTTCAGTACAAATGTCCATTAATTCGTTGCAACGCGAGACTGCTTTTTGGGGTGTCTGGGGTAGATTTAAATGGTACAAGTGCTTTTGACCATATTTTGGCGGAGTATAATAGTGGAATTACTTGCATTGTTCGAGGAATTACCATTCTCGCATACACATGTGATATTCATTTGATTATTTATTCGACTTTCGTAAGATGGATATCAATATCTATGTGTGACTTGTACTTCAAAACGAACGAGAAATGAATGTATTATTTCACCTATTTCTTCCAAATGCTAATGCAAAAATATTCCTGTGTTAAAAGCTTAGATCGACTTAAACAGTATTTATTTTATTAAACGACAATAAAAATTATTATTATATACTACGAGCTGATCGATCGGGTTCGCTGACGATTCTCGAGTATTTTCTGCGGGCAGCAGTGTAGTTTATTAGGAAAGATTGTACTTGTATTAAAATAACTGCATTAGGATAATGTGTTCCGATCTAAGTTAGCACCTCGTATTTATAACAAATAGGCTATTTAATTGGAATACCCGTGACTGCTGGGAACTTGTTACTACTTTTTATGAATCTTACACTTCTTATCTGTGCATGTTACGTTACGGAAATTATTGTGTAGACGTTATTGTACTGATCAATGTTTTAGTGGTATTTAGAATTCGCATAAAATCTATCCTTTGTTATGTTTTAGTGGAATATATGTAAGGAGGGTACCTATATTGTTTGTAATAAGTGAAGTTTAATATAGTATTAAATTTTAACACCGTTTAACTTATTTAAGTATACTTGTTCTGTTCACAATTATATCGACACACTAATATATGAAACCTTTGGAAACACGATTTGAATTTTTATATTACTTAGAAAGGGAAAAGAGTGATTATAAGAATATAAATATATTTCCTACATGGTCTATTTTACTATTAATAGTATTATTTAGTGAGATTCACATATACACTTAGTAATGAAATTTATTTTATTTCAAAACACAAGCTTTCAAGTCGCTTTTCTGAATGAAATTTTGTTTTCCTGTAGTGTGTTCATTTTGTGAATGTCGCTTGAAATAACGTCTAAAATACTGAGTTTATTCGTAACGATAGCGGGAAATTTTTTACCATTTTTCGAGTAGAATCTAAGTACTTTCCAAGAACTTAGGAAGGAATGAAAAAAGTCATTTTTTCCGTCATATTATTATATCTTAATAATGAAAAAAATCCCTCTATTGTTAATTTTACAAAGTCTATAGTTTCCCTGTTCTTTCAAACGAAACTCACGTTGGAAAGCCTTCTACAATGTTAGAAGTTCATGTCCTGGAAAGAGTGAAATATTTGCTTCATTAAAGCACTCTATATAGGATACATTATCATAATGACGTTCAATATGTATTATGCGTTCCATGCATGAAAGCTGAAAAACAGTACGAATTTATTGCAATGTTTAAGAGCATACTTTATCTGACGGTAGGATTATAATTATGGACCAGCTTTTTAAGTTCATTTTATTCGAGTTGCTTGGTCGATGTCATTAACGATTAATGATTCTCATAAAATATCTGGAGCATATGCAGGCCAGTATACCTAAACTTACCTTTAAAAATGTTTCTGCTTCGTGGGGTCATACACTTCTTAGAAGGAATTATTTGGATGAAATTGTTTTATGGATGCCATATTTATTTCAATGTAAAGCTTCTTCTTTTCAATTCATATTCTATGTGATATTTTAATTAATATTGAGATGAATTTAACGTTATGATACACGAGCTTTTAGCGATTCTGAATACAAAATCTTGAATTAGTGAAACGTACAATTTTGAACAAGGTATTTCGGAAAATAAATCATTTCTAAATTTTTTTATCAATTCAAAATACCATATACAAGAAGATATATAGTTTCACTTAAAAAGAAACTACGTCTTGAAAACGTTGGCTTATTTCTGCCACCTAAGCAATTTTCTTTTGAGACGTTTGATTGTATAGCCACAAGTAGTCAACACTATCCGAGTGGTAATTTTAAATGTCAGTGAATTTAAATCTCTGCAATGCACGATAATAGTTGAGGATAAAAAACTATTTTCGTTAGTAATACCTCGAAATTTCTGAAATTCAAATTCAACTTGCCATCAAGTGAACGCGCATTACTATTTCCTTTAATTTCTAACTCGAAAATAATTGCGTACGTCCTACACAGTTATCAGGTATTAATCTTTTTGTCACATAGTAATTTAATAAACCTCCAAGAGTGGACATAAAATTTTTAATCACTGTGCCTTGAAAAATTATTTCTCGTTCGAAAGTTATTCAACGCGACCCAGGCGTAAAGCATAATTATGATTCGACACGTTTAATACATTAACTATCGCTACCTGCATGCAAGCATTTTTCGAAATTTATACGTGAAATGTTTAATAACCCTTGCAGAACGCACACGACGGGGAGGTTTACGCCGTAAAATGGTCTCCCGCCGAGAGGATCCTCGCCACCGGTGGGGCCGACAGGAAAGTGAAACTTTGGATCATTACAAAAGGTGATTAATTAAAAAAAAATCGTATTATATTAAAACGAGGTTGAATTTAAATATTAGTCATGGTACGCGTGTCGTCGTTACGCACGCGATTAATCAACATAAACGATACCTCGAACGACCCTTATTACGCGAGTATTGCGTGCCAGTGCCGAGATCTCGCAACTCTGCAATCAATTTACTGGCCTCGTTAATACTCGCATTGGTAACGAGTCGCGATAGAACGTGTAAATCATTACACGGCTCTCGTTTCAGTTGCAAATCCCTTAGGCCTTGAGGTTCGCGATCAAATCGTTGTTTTTTACAAACAAATAGAATTCAATTCATTACTTCAAGTCCGAACAGAATATCAGCAACAGGGAGAATCCTACAAGTCGACATTTACTCGCGCCGCATGTAACACATAGAGATCTCTGCGAGCCACCGGCTTCGGTAACCGAATATTTAACGAAAATATAATTTCCTCACGTTTAGCGGGATCACGCGGGCTAATAAAGTGATACGAAAGTCACTTTGGAACTTCATTAAAACTTACCATAATGAAGTAATTAAAACTTTGTTACCATCCTCCGTTCATGAATACAAATACGTGCTTGAGAAGTTCGTTTTGTTTCGCCGGGGAAAGAAAGAATCGCGCGATAACGGGGTGGCGAAGAAATCGATCGCGGGCCATTGTGATGGACTGGTTAATTCAATGGCGAATCATAAAATAGTAATTACGCTCGCGTTAAATCCGGCTGCCGCTATCGCGCTGTTCTTTATCGGCCCGACCGTTACGTTGCACAGGTTTTTGTTTGCCTATGAGGATTATAGAGAGCGACTGAAGTCGTTGAGCGGTTACAACGTGATGATAGGAGGGGGGGCATCGTACGTGGCAGGCGAAGCATATCGCGACGCTCTCACGGAAGGCTCTCTTCCACCCACTTAATGAAGTATGTTAACGAATCAACAGGTTACTTGGTGCGATACGCGCGCCGGTGTATAGCCGCGCACGTAGGCGCCTATTAAAACCCCGGCTCGCCTGGCAGAAACATTCTCCCCGCTACGGCGAAGCGATCGCACACGTGTTATAACGTGCTCGGATGTAATCCCCTCGCCACGTTGCAAATTGGATGAAACATTCGTCCTTATTGAACGGGCTAGATCCGCTTATCCCACCGTTCCACGGCTCCGCTCGATTCCTCACCCTTTCCCGACGCGACGCCCCGGCACATTGTCTTTCTCCACTTCTGTAAATCTGCGCTCCCGATTCTCCTTATCCGATTCGTATCATCCAGCGATTTACGCGCCTTGCGTTTCGCGTCGAGCTCAACGACTACGCAGTCCGTTTAAACGGCTCTGGGGAATGGGGGTGAAAGGGGTTGGGGATGAAAGGAAGTTGGAAGTGAAAGGGGGAAATGGATGTGGATGATTTTTGGGATTAGTTGATTGTTTGGTTAGGGGTTGAAGGCTTAAGTCAGGTGGAATCGTAGAGAAAGGGGCGATGTATGAATGAATGGGGATTGTCTAAGAACGAATGCTATTTTAGAGCATCGATTTCTTTGTCCGTGGAGTTGGTTTTAATGTAATCGTTACGTTCCGCAGGTGCCTGGGAGAGTAAAGGTATTCTCGTGGGCAGTAACGCTGGAGTAATGTCCGTCGATTTCGACTCAACGGGATCACTGATCCTCGCAGCGTCTAACGATTATGCCAGCCGGGTGTGGAATGTCAACGATCTTCGTCTAAAGGTAAGTGACAACTTTGCATGCAGCTTCACGAATATGGTGGTCTTTTAAACGGGAAGGGTGAATCTATCCGCCGGGTAATGTGGTTTGTATGGTGGATGAAACCACCTCCAAAAAAGGGATTCACTCTCCAATATTTCGTATTTATAAACAGTTGAAAGTTGAAGTGACAGGTAGTTGTGAAAATAAGTTCATAGTGTGTGAACTGATAAGTTAAAAATGCCATGCATAATTCTGGCAATGTTCGCGATGCTTGGATAAAAACTATGGGGCGTTTTTCTACACGTAGCCACGTTTGTGGCTTGCGATTGGTATTCCGGGTACATATTGTCAGGTTTGGGTGAAAATTTTACACGAACCGGGGAATCCTATTCTTTGGGCTAAAAATATAGCAATTTTTTTTTAAAAAACCAGCAATTCAATTCATCTGAAATTTGTGTAATCAACTACACAATTACAGTTTAATCGTAATTTGTAAGTTGTAATTAGATTACATTTTGTCCAACTCTGAGTAAGGCTAATCAGCAATCATTGCTCTTCTTTAGAGTGTGTAGGATTCGGTAAAGCATATCTACATACGAAAACATATTGCGTCCTTTGATACAGTGTCATAGTTTTCAATAAAAATCTCTTCTACTACCTGTAGCAAATATCTGTATCTGGACCAAAGCTGTCCGGAAAGAAATCTATCCACAGTCCTACGACTCATTGTTCATTGAGGCAAAGAGAATGGACGGATGGTTCTGCCACGAGCAAACACACAAGGAAGGAAGCGCGGTAACGAGGCGTACTTATCTTTTCCTCATGAAAATATGATTGGCTCCATGGCCATGCCCCAGGAAGTGTATAAACAGACGCCTCGCAAAGCGGGCATTAAATTACACGGCCATTCCGAGTCGAGACGGTCTGTGAAACCAGCAGCACTAGAATATGAAATTTATCGTCACCTTCTTCCACGACCTATTACGGCGTGGCTCATGTAAATCTGTCGGCAAAGATCGTAAAGCTAATGACGACTCGCAAAAACCCACTCGGCGCGGATCGTCTCGCGAAATTATTCGCGGATCTTTGCGTCACCTCTAGCCGCAATCGGGACGCCATCCGAGGCTTCCGAGTTTCGCAACCATCTACCGAAGAATAATACTGTCTCCTTTCGCCGGTGATATCGATATTCTCTCATCTAAAGTTTGTCCCAGTTTTGTTCTCCTCTGGCTCCTGATATCGGGAAGGAGCGAAAAGTTTCGCGGTTGTCTTCCTTACGTCTCAACTTTCCTCCACTCCCTTTGTGTTCCTTTCCAGCGGCCACGCTGAAAGCAGAAAAGCCACCGAGAAATGTATTTTTTCCCCCCTTGTAACGCGAAGTTACCCGGGCAGGGATGAATTTAAAGGAATACTACACGTACACCGAACGCACGCATGAAAGTGTCTGAGACACTATCCGTAGTCTTCACCTTTACATCTCGTTACTTCGACGAGATCGAAATCGAGGTCAGCAAGTAACGCGATAACACGTCTCTCGATGATTTTTCCGAAGGTTTTAAACCGGACGAGGATCGTAGTTTGGAGAAAGCATTGATGCGATGTCTGCGACTGCTCTTGCCATTTCTCTTGAACTTCGAAATGGCTTTGGTCTTCCACACTCGCGGAAACCTCGCATCGAAAGGGTTACGATTTAACCACCGTATTAAATCGATACAGATTATAAAATTCCTGCAGTTTAGAAGTGAATGAAGAAAGCAGTTTCTTCACTCACTGTGTGACGTTTACAGAGGTGCTGGAAGGGGGTTAGTAACGTTTGAAGCTAGCCTTTCCCAAGTAATCACATGTACTACTTATTCATTAAGCAGGCATAAGGGCATGTACCAGGGGCAGATTGGGCGATAGCGTGACTTTACAGTCTCGCGGTTCCATCACACAGATGCCTCGTTTCTAAGCTGCATTGTGAGTTGCCCACCGCGCGGCAATATCGCCGTTTATAGCCACGCCGTGGCCGATGGAATACAATGTGTAATATATCCGTACGAGAGTCAGCTGGGAGTATTGTTCCTGCATCGTTGGACGTGTTAAATGTGATTATTCGTCGCCCACAGATCGCACGAGCATTCCATCCTGAACCGAAGTCCTTCCTCCCGTTTCTCTTCACTCGAATGCCTCTTCCCTTCCTGGCAGCGTCTTCTCCCTCTTGCATTTTTCCGCCCCCTTGTTCCCGGAGGAGCACGCGCTGAGAGTCCGTCCAGCAGCGACAGTTTCATTCTGAAGATTGCCGGCCAATGGCGCGTAAACTTGCGAGAACCACGCGAAACGGCCAGCTACCCAAGGCGAAGCCAGGCTATTCGCGCTGAAAGGCGCGAGAACTGACCGCCTGATGTTTATTCCCCAGTACACCCCGTCCCGGCCACGTAACAACCTTTCTCAGGCGTTATTCTCGAAGCAAGGCAACCCTTCGTCAATTTCTTCACCGGCTTCGCGGGGCCATTTTCTTGCGTGCACCGTCCGTCGAGAAGCTAACTCGCCGCTCGTGTCAACGCGTGCATCCCCTGTTCTCGTAAATCCTGCCCTCTTTTACTCGACGGCTCCTAGCTTCCACCCGGGCCGAAGGAAACAAAACGTCCCACCTCCGCGTTGATTATTCAAAGTCCATTGTTCGGTAAAGAGGCCGGCGCAATTATAGAATTTCAATATTTTCGTTAGGAGCGAACCGCCCTCCAGGACGTGCAATCGTTCACCGACAGATTTTATTCGAGTACGTATAATAGATGCGGTGGAATTCATGAATAAAATTTTTACTTTAATCATAGGAGGACTTTTACTTCTCCCGTTTCTTCTTCACTTTTCCCCGGAGTTTCCATCCAGCAAAGGGACAGAGGAAGGAGAAAAGGATCTTTCTAGAGATTCAGTGGAATTGAAAGCCATGGGTTATCATCTGTTTCCCTTTCCTCTCTCAGTTCACTCCTTCAGAACGATTCGGATAGGTTCTATCTTCCTCGTCTGTTTCGTCGGTCCTCCCTTCTTCTCGGTCGTTACTGGCTCCGATTCCTAAATTTTATATTTCTTGGCAAACCCTTGTTTGTCACCCACCCACCCCCCCTCCCCACCCCCTGGTGGAAAAACGACGCGTTAAACGAATATCGATGGTATTGGAGGGTACCTGACCAAGGCGATAATGGACTCAATTTCGCGGCAGTAGAGCGCCAGTCGTTTGGATTTCTCACGTCCCGACACACTATCGATTCCTCGGCGAAGCCCTCAGTGATTTCCTGGTCGTCTGCCATTGTGAAATCGTCATATATTTTTGCCACTGCTTCGGCCTTCCAATAGAGGGTACCGGCGCTCGCGGTTCTTGTCGTGCTCGCCTCTTTGTCCGCATTGTAAGCTGTAACCGAAGTAACGATAATACGAATCTGACTTTCTTTAACCGTGAACAGTCGTCAGTGGCAACTTGGAACTAACTTTGCACGTGTAAACTGCTCGGAGGAATTTATTTTTACCCCCTTCAACTGCGAAGTTGTTCGTGGCAGTGTGAAACTGAAGTTTGCGCGTACAAGATGCTCGACAGAAGTTATTTCGACTTGATTCATCGCAAAATAAACGAATGTAAAGACAGATTTTGTTGGAGGAATAGACTCTAGGAAGGATAAAGGTTGAAATGCTAGTTTTTATAATAAATTTTGCTCGATAAACGAAGAGAGTTTTGAGTTTTGCTATGTGGAATATTCTATGATCTTAATGGATTTTTGCTACTTTGGTTGAATCATTTTTGTTTGTTTCGAAAGCAATGGCTTGGATTTTGAGTTTATAAGTGGCAAGATAATGCTTTAATATAATGGGTGAAGTGTTCAGTTAATGATGCTTAATGAAATATCTGGCATCGATATTTAAATATTTCTTTTACAATATTGTACATGCTGCGGCTCGAAGGAGTATCTACGTTTTTGTCAGAACGTTTCTAACAGACGAATGGCATTTCGATTTGTATTTTTAAAGGGAGTGTAAAAATGTGTTCGTATTGTCCTTTATTTTTCTGTTTTCCATCAGAAAAAGGGAATACGTATAACGAAGCAGTTGTTTCAGGAAGAGAACGCTCCGGCGATGAAAAATATTGAATATTGGGGAAAAACGGAGTGTTTCACCTCTTAAAATTGAGATTGGGTGCAAATAAAAAATACATACCTACTTCATTGGCATCATCTAATGTAGAAAAAATGTGACTGCTATTAAATCTCCACCAGTGCAGCGTTGAAATTCTGTCTGACAGGTTACTAACATCTTCTACTGATGTAGTTCTCAGGAATTGCTACAACCTAACCGAATTAGCCTTCACTTCTATTCTAATTTGTTTAGTGGTTCCGTTTTCGTATAAGCATAGGAATTCTGTCTGACTGAGGGTGATTTAGGGCCTTTCCTTTTTTGTGACTCACGATTGATATTTCGTGTATATTGGCATAGGCACTGCTAGTTTAACCAAAATAGAAACACGTTAATATTTCTGAAGTACCAGTCGCGAGTCGCAAAGTGCCTCGAGTAAAAAGGCCCTTATTTATATATGCCGCAAGTTTCGATCGGTTACAAGAGTGTTTATTAGAGGACGAGTTGTATGATCATACTCGAGACTGGCGCGTTGATTATTCATCGATATTCATTAAGACTCGTGAAAGGCAGACTCTCCCATTCCCAGCCCCATTAGAGGGCGTGTAAACCACTTCGCCATATATTATACGCCATGTACTTCATATGTATCGCGCCAAGTGGATGAAGGGAGAATTAGTGTTCTTACACATTTCCATATCTTTTTCGTTCCACGTGCTATCTTATTTCTGCTTTCACTTCTTTCTAGAGGTTGTCAACGTATTTCATTTGCACGGCACGAAGCTTGCGATCTGAATTAAATATGTTCAATGACTACGCTTTTCTAAAAGTATTTCTAGATACTAGTGGCTTTTTCCGATAATAAATATTTACTGTTGCAACAGTTACTCTTTCAGTCAGAATACGTTCTTGTTGAACTGCTCTCTTTTTGAATACGCAGCAACTACACTATTTGTCATGGTATTTTCCAATTTTTAAATTAGTCATCGGCTGAGCAACGAAAATGTATCTTAATGCGAGATGCATGGAAATTTAAACCTCCAGTGTTCTTTCTGTACTAATGTATTTGTAGTATGTATGTCTATTTCTTTGAAGTCTGTGCTTTGAAGAGATAATCTACTGTGCTGTCGTGGGACGTGACAAATTTCATTTTCTCTTAGTCTGTATAACACGCTCGCTATCACTAGCAGTGCATAGTCAACAATTAATATTAGCATATAACTCTGATGTCCAGAGACAAATATTAGTTAAAAAGGAAAATCAAAGGCACATTCCCCTTTTCTTAATGATGTATTTTTTATTCACAATATTTGTTGAATGACAGTAGATTGTAGAATAATTTGAATTCAATTCCTGAACTTGTCTTTTAACACTTATACTAGAATTTTAGTCAAGAATAATTGTTGTTAATAATTCTCCTAATATTAAGTTCATATTCAGACCTGATGCTCTCCCCATACATTTAATATCGTTGCAATTTTTTTTTCTCCACATCGAAACGTCCACAACATGATAATTATCCCCTTTTGATGCTTTTATTTTAAATTCTCAAAGTAAAAAAAATATTGGACCTTATGAAACCACAATTCATGCGAGGTGCATAGTGAAGCGTAGAATAGAATTGAATTTATGCAGCTTGATTTTCGGGAAAATCGTTTCCGAGGATCACTGCGTTCCCTCTGGTATAACCTATTAAGGAGCACTGTATAAATTAGCATCCCCTTTACTCGCATTTGGGAACTGTGCTCAAGAACTGTTTATGTTTTGGTGGAGACACTCGGAACGAGACAGTCGAAAACTTTTGCAGTTTCTGTGTTCACGAGTGGTGTAAATGTCCTGGCTGGTGGCCAGAGACACGCCTAACGAAATCAGCACGTTTGTATTGGACAACGCACGCGGGACAATGAACAACCTGTAGATATTTGGCCAGCTAACTACATCTTGGATAGGGCAGAGGGTCACGCTTGGATTTACGGGACGGTGTTAAGTTTCTAAGAGAATCTTGCCGAAACTATAGGCCAGGACATACGCCGTTTTAATAGGTCACTTTTTCACCTGGGAAAACACACAATGTGCGTGCGCGAGCTTGCAGAACTATAAAGCAGAAAATAACATGTGTGTGGAAGAAATATTTATATGCATAAAGGTCCCAAAAACAAGATACAATTATAAGATTATCAATTCATTTTACTCCCCTCCAATAAAAAATTTCTAAATACGATCAATTAAGGAAATTTCTTAAACGAAATGTAAAATGAGATCTATCTTCCCATAATTAAAGTACGATAGTTTGAAAGAAAGTAAAATTGCAATGTATAAAATACTCATGCAGGATTTGGATTCTAAACATTCCTCTAAAACCCTAAAGAAAATTCAATTGCACAAAATGTTTTTATGCAAAACAAATTATACAGCATGACTCAAAAAACGATTCCAATTTCACGATATCTCCAGGCGTGGATAGATCTCAGTTGAATCAACACTTCCCTCCGCTAACATTGTTTATTCGCTTGTTTTTAATAACGCGCCACGACCCGTCCCAGTTACCCGAATCGCCCTGTACATATATTCTCGCGCGCAAAGACGGAAGCCAGCTCTTTTCACGTCTCGTTCTCGTTTTTTCCCCTTGTTTCTTCTTTATGTCCTCGGCGCGAAAACGCTCGACCCCAGTTGCATAACCACGGCTACGAAGGTAATTAGTATTTACGCCACTTTCAAAAGCGACGCCGGTGTCTTCCTTTCTTTCGTCGCGCAGAAGTACGTTTTAACGCGGCGTAATGCAGGGAGCCATGAACTTTGCCGGAGGATTCATAAAAGCGTGTGCCGAAATAACGTGCGCGTGTATTCGTAAAGGCAAGAGGATGATGCAGTACGGCGCACACAAGGAAAACCGATGTCACGTTGGTGCAGTGTGCCCCGTGTACAGAGGCAGCCTTACCCTGTGTTAGTTTCTTGTTAATTAGAGATTAATCTCGCGATACGGGCGCGCCATTGAACAACATTTTAATGATGGATCCTGAATGGTTATGATTCACCTTCTTGATCGATGGTTGGTAAGCCTCTTGTGATGCGTTTTTACAGGTGTCATGGAATACCTATCAGTTGTGATGGTATTCTACATTTGTTCTTTGTTGTGGCATGGAAAATAAAGACGCGTTGATTGGGAGTGTTCTGTTATTTTCTATTAAGAAATAGTTACGTTGGTCAACTTCGTCCACTTTGAGACTTTATTACACAGAAAAGGATATAATTTTATAAGGGTACCTCAAATTTCACTAACAATTTAAAAATTATTGTTACATTCTGGTGCGTTAAATTAACTGAAAAGTTCATGCTGAATATTATTATTAGGTTAGTGGTTGATGAGCTCTCACAGGAAGAATTGATAAGGGTATCGGTCACCTTCGATTCCCTGTTCCTCGACAGTAGTCAACGTTAATTACGAATCGGGCCAGAAAAATATACCCGGCCCATTCAAACGTACGGATGAAAATCATGCCTCTCCCCCGCTTTATCGAAATCTTTTAAGCGTTATCTCATTATTGTCTCGTACTTTGTTAAACGATCATTCGCGAACGTACCAACAGGCCGAGATCTTTTTACCGTTTAATCTCGTTCATCGCCGTCGGAGCGTAAGCATACAGAAAAAGGAAGGGAATAAAGGCAGCCAGGGCGGAGGGGTAAAGGTAAAATGGAAGAAAAGACACGCTCCAATTACGATGTTGAGAGCTTTCGAAGAGATTATAGATCTGGCACAATGACTACCTCAGATCTAAATCGGATTTACCTTCAATTCAAGTCTCCATTCTTCGGATGCTTACTACTCGCGTGCTCTGACCACGTACGCCATAACCAGGGTTGTAAGTTAAAACGCCCCTACCCTCCTCCATCCACCCCCCCACCCCACCCCTTGAACCTCGTATGTAGGTCTTCGTTGCAGTTAAAAGCGAAAGGGTGAAATCGGCTGGAAAGCGCAAGCTTTTACACTTTTGACTTTAACCACGGCCTCATCTCTTTCGTGCCAGGCACTGTGCATTTATTGTATCCATTATTCTCGAACCGGCTCGGCGACTGTGCGCCCTGCTACGCATCGCATGACAATGTGGAAAATGCTTTTCTGCGAAGCCACGGCATAGAAAGGAACGAGAGGTGAACGCTCTTTGATATTCTTCGCTGGAAGTGTATTGTTTCCCCGTGTTCCACGGCTCCTTTGTGCGCGACTCGTAATTATCAACGTCTCCTTAGGAGGATGCACAGATTGGCATCGGATTAATTGCAAAGTAATATACTGTGCGAAATTTTATTCTCAGCGGTACAGGGTATTCCATAACTTATGAGGCTGTGCTCCCGAAAGCATTAAATTTCTATTGAAAAGTATCACATTTTCTTGTGCAGCCTTCAGGTTTCTGTAGGCAGTGTGTGTACGAGGATATGGTTTGTAGCGCGACAGAATAAATATTATAACAGAACCATTGATCGTTAGATGTGTAATAAGATTTAAAAAATTTCTGTTTATCGTTTTTGTAATTTGCAAGAGTATCCAGACGCTTTAATTCAAAAAGCAAATCTCTGCCTTACCACGTTCAAAAAATATATTTCAGAGATTCTATGAAAATGAAAATAGTGCCCGGCGAAACGTCGGTGAATTGCAGCTTCCAACCTGTTCATCTATATTTTTCCACCAAACTCAGAACAAATCAGCTGGATTGAACGAATCCGTCAGCGCTGCCACTCTACACTGGGGCCATTCTAAAAACGAATGCCATCGCGAATGGGGCCACGATCGATAAATTTCCATCTCCACGTTCGATATTATTTTTTAGCTCACAAAGAATCCCCTATTCCCCAGTTGCGCCATTTGCTGTGGAACTACCTGTACACGCTTTTCCCTCATAAAAGATAATGGCCTTCTGGATTCCTTTAGAGGGAAATTTCTTATGAAATTTATCTGCGATAACGAGATTCTTGTTGAAAGGTTTCCCTTTGGCAAAACATTACGTTAACGTTTTTAATACACTTTATGGGAATATTGAGAGCTGGCGTGGCTTATTTGATATTTCTAAAAGGAAACGCGTGTACAGTGCATGCGTCAATGCAACGCGATTCGCCCCCATTCCCTTCTTTTCGTGCAACCCCCCGCCTACTCTTTATGCTCTCCCTCATTTCTCTGGACGGTGTCCCGCAATTGACACGAAAGCGACATTCCGTGGGGCGCTTTAAACGCAAATTGAGCATGAAACTATTTTCGATATCGCCTCCATTCGAATCTAATGAACCGACCGCGCTCGTTGGCGGTATCCCGTCCTGACAGGGTTACAAAACTCCTTGGAAGGAATTTAATTAATGGGACACGGTTTGTATGATGTTATTCACGGTGCCATCCGGCGCTATTTTCCTCTCTACTCCAGATATGAACCGGATTTAAATGAAAAGTGTTGAGAACTTTAACGACGGGGAACGCCGGCGGGAGGGGGTGGGGGGCGAGGATTCCAACTCGACCAACCTGCTGAATTCTGAGCTAATTAAATCAGGAGATCGGCTTATTGCGGGATATACAACTATGGCGCGCACAATGGAACGTAATTGCGCCGGCTTGGATGCTGCACAATTATTGATGGCTTTAAGACTTCTCGCGTATCCGCGAAGCAATTTAATAATCCAGTAATGCGTACATAAGGAAAGAAACAGGAGTTTTGAATACCTATATGAGATGTTACAAGCAGGCGTGTAATTTCTGCTCCTCGTTTCTTTGATTCGTTACAGTTGCAGGTCGATTTCTTGAGACTTTTCAGTGTTTTAAGAACGGCAATTTAAGTTGTTGCGTTTATCTTTTTTTTTTAAATCAAGGCTGTAGGCTTAACGTTGAAATTGAGGACCTTGCAGTGGGAGACTTGCGAATTTTTGGGAAATGCCTGTTACGCTGTACAGGTCATACAAGAGTCTGTTTCTTTGAACAGTTAGGTACGCAGACGTTACCGTAGGTCTCGAAGAAAGGACAGTTAGGCCTTCTTAACCACTGTTAACCCAAGTTCTAAGAACTCTAATAGTCTTCTCTGAAACATTAACCAATAATTTCTCTTGTGTATTCCTTTCGTGAAAAGTTTCTATTGCACTGTCAGAAATACAGTTCCTTCGTAGAAAACTTCTGATAACCTTATTAATTCCAAGACAAATGGCCCCCGAACGTAACCCTCTTCTGCGCCATAAACGCACTAATATATCCTCCCAATAAATCACCCTGTACATGAAACTATATTTTTTATTATCAGGAACCATTCGTAAAAATGGGGTACGAAGTTCCTCGAGGCTTGTTTGCTTGTTACACTGACTCAAGCCGTCTCCCAAGTAGAAGCTTCTGACATAGCCGCAAAAATTAATCGTTCCCTGGCCAGAATGGGACGCGAACTTCTCAAAACTCAGCTGAATCTATTCACCCGACGAAATCACTCTGTCAAGGGGTAGGGGGAGAGGGGGGATATCTGATTACTGTTCTTACCAGACAGTAGTGCACGAGGCTGCACGTCATTCGTTAATCCGAAGTCTTAACTTAATGGAATTAGTTTATGGATCTCTGCCGCAGATAAACGTAAACCCTCCGTTTTCCTTCCTTCCGCACCACCCTCCAGCATCCTCTCCCGCACCCCCCGTCCCCTTTTACATAGATACTACTGCCGCCCTCTCAAGTTGCGCGTCTCGCTCGCGCCCAGCCCCCATTCTACTGATTGTCCCCTTGTCTCCCTCTTATTCTGCACTCGAGATTCTCGTTGTTGAGCCGCGAGATCGAGGGACGGCTGCCGACTATAATAGCACAGTGTCAGATTATTTCGCACGCAGCGCTCAGCCGCCATTGTATACCCAAATAGAGCCTGTGCAGACCTTATCTGCGAACCAGTGACGGTTCAATTAGAGGAGTCTACGCGGAAGACCTTAATCATCCTGGCCCCTGGCGGAATAAACAAATGCTGATATATTAGAATCAGACGCGCTCCGCTTAAACGTTTCGCGGGCACCAAATGAGCGACAAATGGGAGCAATTGTGCCGCACGCTGTGTAAACAGACAACGGCTATTCGTTGGAGTGTTTGCTTCTTGAGTCAGACAAGGGGAATGAGCTAGGCTTGGCTCATTGATCTGGTTCTAATTTTACAGTACAGTTGTACATATTTCCAAATTTTGTGTTTCCTGGACTCTGTATGTGTGTGCGAACGAGATGGATTTAAATATGTAGTAGATAATAGAAACTGGGTTAAGGGGACTCTATTTTTCTGTGTTTTGAGCTAAAGTTCGTACCATTGTAGGCCCTTACTCGCCCTTCGTTAGATTCAAGTGAATAAATGCTCCGCAAATCTGTCCAACATTACACTGTTCCAGTCTGAATATAAGTTTCAACATGTAGTACATGATTTATCATTCCTATTCGTTAGTAATATGTCTTACCTTGAAATACTACGAGACATAATTATGATACCTCTTTCCTCAAACACACAGTGATCTAGTTCTTACAGAGCATCACTTACCCAACATTGTGACTTCAAATATTTCACCAGTTGTCGATAGTTGCCTACTAACAAACTGCTTAATAACTTCAAACACTACAAATCGCGACATTCAGGAATTTCTGCTGAAGAACACTGGATCAAAAGATATTTTAATCTCCACTACCAGCCGATTTGTCTCATGTGTAAATCCTGGAGTTTCAAGCTCCTCAGTCCTCGACCTATTATACATAGCAGCGGGCCAGACGATAAAAGACTAACGAGTCGTTAAAAATTGACGCTCCGAATTAGGATTCCTCCTTACGAGAGAGCGAACATGCTCGGCAAAGGAGGATGTTTGATTACAGGGCACAAAGGAATCATTACGTCTCGTTGAAAGTAGACGCGACTGTGGAGCGGTAACCGAAAGGCCGGGGATCTTGCCAGGTCAAAGATTATAATTAAAGACGAATCTTTATTCGGGAGAGACGAGTTCGGAAGGTCTTTTCGTGATCCGCCGTTGCTATAGTTACGATGAAAGCGGACAAGAATATCGACCCAGGTACTGCACTAGGCGGACGTACTCAACTCGCTCGGTTAAGTTGGAGCGAGGAGAATAAAGAAAAGGAGGGAACGAACGTTAGGCGGGGGCGTTGACGCCGCGACACGAGGTACAAAAAGATAATTAGTTAATTCTTCAAAGTATAAGTAGGCGAAGATTCCACGTCGGCCTTCCAAAGCGTCCACGCCTTTGTTCCTTGCACCTGTCACGTTCTTTGGCTCAACTGAGACGTACTCTATTGGGATTCAAATTAGTTTTCGATGGCTGTCGTCGGTTACCAATTTTTCCACTTGAAATTCATGGGCGTGTGAAAATCGAAATGGTATTATACTTTTCCACCAACGAGAAACCATTTTCACTCGCGGGTAAAAGCGAGTCGGGCTTTTTTCCGTCGATATGTTGATTATAAAACCACGAGGTCGGTGGATCGTTATCTCTTTATTTGCAGAAAATACACTGTTATTGCTTGGGAAATGGCACGTTTGGGGCAAGATCCACCGCGGAGGAGATTATTTTTCCCGACGAGAGGCAATCAGCGTGGCAGTTTGTAAACGAACAAGGCCGCCTTAACTCGACCATTTGTCAGAACTGCAATTTTTAGGTCGTAAAAAGGAAAATGGAACTTTACTTCGAAATTAAAGAAATTTTCATGTTATTTTTTCCCCATTCTGTTTTACGTACGATTTACGCATAGTTAGAGGGGATAATTCTAATCGTAATACACTGAATGTACACAGTAATATTCTATAATTCAGTATTTGATGAAAGTAGCTCATTGAAAAATAGGATTAAACAAACAGAATACCTTCTCGCTGCGTGGTTATTCAGACACAATTTTCATTTGGCCATTGAATAACAATTTGCCAACCGTAGTTATGTATCTATTTTGCTTGATAATTATCTAATTAGCTCATACTGGCGCGTTTTGAGCTGTATCGTAAGTGGAAACCGAAATTCGATTTCAAAAGTTCTTTGTACAGAAGCATTTGCAATAAAGTTCGTGTTTCTAGGAAGATAACTCGAGATTCTTGTACACGTTTCTACGTCATTCGTGGCGAAGGTTCTGAAGTGAATGTAGGCAACATTCACTGCCTTTATCCGTATCTATTTGTTCCTTTTTATGGAAACACGTGACTCCCAAGTTCACCTTTTCAAACAGCATTCCGTACTAAGTTTCATTGTTTTCACTTGCCTGTGTTCCCCGTGACCTGCCCTTTTTAGAATCATCGCTGCCCTATTATCTTCCCGAGCGAACTGTAAACTTGAGCATCTCTTAAGAGACAGTAGATTTTAACCGCAGCTGCTGCGATATTGTTCCTGTTGTCCTGGCTCTGTGCGTGACTTTACGCGCCGGTGTCACTGTGTGGGCATTAGAGGAAGCTTCCGTTGTCTTGGCATCGTGTCCTACAGTCGAAGCAAAATCAGGTGGCCGCTCATGGCCACGTCCCTGAATACAAATCGAATACTGCTTTGGTCCTGCCTACTCGTCTCTCTATTTATGCCATTAAACGTCAGTCCTATTTAGTTCCAGTTAATGTACTCTGTTTTTTTCTGAAATTGTTTTCGCAGTTACTTCTAACTAATGCAAGGCAAAGCTTAGAATATAATTACACATATTTTGGTGGGGAAATTAGCTCTCCATTCATGGGTTGTTATCGAAAAATGTTAGCTGTATCACGCGGTTATTCATACAGTAAATTGTATTGGAATTTACTTAGTTTGTGTATTTAAATATCAACAAAATGTTTGCCTATAAATTCGCCCGAGAAAACGAGATACAGAGGGAGAAAAACGGTATGGTGGGGATAATTTCTGACTTTGAGCGACCAGTTGATTTTGCGCCGCCTGTAGTCATCATCTGTGTGTAAATGTGCGTTGGTATCCGTTTCGAGGAGAGAAACGCTGCAGTTTGTTATAAGCGTTCTTAAGGGGATCCGCCCCAAGGTGCAATGAAGTGGTCTCCGTATCAGTTTTACTGCACGTGATTCGCAAGCTTTAGCTGTACACGGGGCCACATTGCCTTACGAATTTCTCCTGGTCTTCTTTGGATCTTAGAACCCTGTATGACGTACATCCACGTTGGTCACTTCTTGGAGAAGCATTACAGAACAGTTTAATAACGTCCGAGAAAAGTCTTGTTACCCTTACTCCATGACCCACAAGAACGCTTTTCACGGAAATACTAGGGAATCCAGATTAATTTTATTTTCAATTGCAACTGTCTTCTGTCTACATTGCTTCCATAAATAATTAAATACTATTGTAACGGAGCATCATTAGAATTTTTTTGCCAAATTTCGTCTTACAAGTTAACACACATTTGCATTAATCCTTGAGTTCAATTCCCCCAGTTCAAACTAATTTATCTTTTTCCTCCATATTCCTCAGTGTTAACTCAGCTACCACCAATTGCCCACCTAAATTAGGTACTAGCGCTTGATTCACAAATCAAAACCCCCTCATTAACGTATATACCTACAAAAAAAAATACTATAAACATGTTTAACAATAAACAGTGAGTAATCAGTTCATTACCAACCACCACACGATCCCATACACAACGAAACACGTACGTCTTGGAGTTCTCCATAAATTAGTGGATTTATACACGAGCAAGCCTATTAACGCTATCCATCGATGAAAGCTCGAACGAGTCCAGCATCATGCCTCGAAATCCAATAACCAAACACACTATGTGTATATGCCCGTGCGTATATACGCGCGCGCGCAGCGTGCATCAATTATGCATGCGTTGGTGTATCTAGCGCCGACAGGGCGTGCACGCGTGCCCGCGTCACGGCCAAAGCGTCAGATTTTCAAATAGACGTGCCCCTTTGACGACGTGTGCGCATCTTGGCGAGCTCCTCTGCGGTAGTAGGGACCCACAGCCCCGTAAACACTCGTGCATACCGTCTGCCTGATATAAAATCGGTCCCTGGATTTCGCCGTGGAAGTTATAGCGGAAAAGGAAACGGTGGGTTTACCTCTATCAGAAGCAAGGACGAAGATTGATTCGCGGCTGCTCGCGGTGCCAGGGTCTGAGATTTTCTATCTAGACAGCGTATACCTCAGCCGCGGGGATGAAAGGTCTCGGTTGGAGGAAAAAGGAGCAACTCGAGCGGCGAGCCTTCGTTGCGCCGTACCGTGTTTATTAACTCCTGTCTGCGAGGGACAGCGGAAAAAGTATTCTTCGTTAGAGGCCGTGCCTGTTCGGCCGGATAGAGACGGAGCCGCAGATTCATAGATAACCATCGAAGGAGCAATCTTTAATTTTCATAGCGAGATCAATTTTCGTTTCGTACAATGCGACCGAGCGGAATGCACCGCAGTCGTGCTCGGCACGGCGCGCGCGTTCATCATCGCGCGCCGTGTCTGTTTTGTACTGTTCCAGAATGTCATTAATATAATACTCGGCGTGAGTAATCGTAGAAATGCGGGGGAAAAAACGAACGAGTACCCGCCGCGAGGGTTTAATGACATTAATTCACCATCGAAACTTCCCCACCCCGCGCCATAAATAATGCTCGCGGAACGCTTCGTAATTTAATGCTCATTAATTTCCCTCGCCCTTGGCGTTTATTTATGCGCCTTTCGGTGTGTCTTACCATTCGAAACTTCATCACGTCTGTTCGCGGCTGTGCGTAATGAAGGGCGCTTCTGATTGTTGCGAACGGCTGACTAATACCCTTTGAAGGAATACAAAGTGCGGCTGTGCGGGAATTACTTATTATTGTGTTACGTGTTGCGGCGTGGTTGCGTTTGGACAAATGTGCTCGGCGCTCTTTGGGAGCGTGATCTATTTGTGTATATTGCTGGTGGTAATTAGTCTAATACCTTGGATGAATATCTCGCCAAAATTGAATCTGAATGAAGTCTCTTTCATTCAACGTAGGTACAGTTTTGTGATTAAGTACCTAATGGATTCTATTATTAAATAAATATGAGATTTCGAAGATCTCTGAGACAAAAATCATTTGTTTTTTAGACTTGCTTAGTTATTATCGAGTGCGAATAGTAATATAATAGATAATTTAGAAAGTTTCTATCATATATTTCTCCTTCGGTTACCAAACTGCAAATCTTTTTTTTTTCTAAAATACTTCGCATCCATTTTACCCAGGAGTGACGTAGGAATTGTTTGGCATCCTCCTGAATTGGCAGCACGGATGGGGGATGAGATCATCCCGGCAAGAGGTATGCGCAGACCTTAACCCAAAGTCACTCGGGGCGAGTCGCTTATGAGTGATGACCAAACGAACGAAAAGGAAAGTTCATTGATCAGGACGATCGATAACGAGTACATGCCTGCCGATGCTATCGAACGATCAAACCGTAAAACAAGAGGTAAATTGAGCTGCCAGTCGATGCATCGTACTTCCCCTTATCATCTTCAGGAGCAGAGTTACTTTCCTTTTTCACGTGACACGGCCCGCGCTGCAATCAGCCTCCTCCTATGAACTTCGCCTCTCGCCTCGCTCCGTCTCTTTCCCTTCGTAGAATTTTCTCTAACATTCTGTTGCGGTTCCCTTTTCTCTACGCTTTCCCCCATCTTGCCGGTGAGTTGAAAACTTCTGACTCGGGGAACGTCGACAGGTGCAACATGATCGAAGTTTCTTGACTGCTCGAGGCGTCGACAACGCGTTCAGACTGTACGATTTGTCCGAATCAGAATGATTCGAATGTCGATATCCTGGAAAGAATTTCGGGGAGGAATCGGGTGAAACTCTTTCGGCACCTTCCTGCAACCGGATGATTTTTACTGGTGTAAAACGGATGGTGACTTTCGATTCGAAAGAGGATTTATCGTGATCTGTGGGAAAATTTTACTGTTTTTATTATTCACTGTGCAGTAACTCTCTGAAATTATCTTCATAGGCAGCTTATATTTTCTGGTTGCATAAAATTATCCATTTTCGACTGAAAATATTTGATTATTAAATTCTTTATGATTCGCAAAGACTAATGATAGATGCAGATACTAGTTTGATGGTTTCAAATTAAGAAAACTCAGTGGATAATTAATTGGTTTTGCAATTCTGGTTATAGAGTAAAAGATTTTTACAAGAACGTTTTCCTTACCAATCAGTTTCAATTCCTATTTTTAACCAGGGTTCTAGATTCTTTTAACAAAAAAAACTGAAAGAATATTTGTCGTTAATGAAGCTGTAACCGTCATTGGGCCAATTTTAATATATTTTTCCTATTTTGATTCTCATAATGTATGAAGTATTGATATGCAATTACGAGTTCCTACGCAGTGAAGCAGAATACTGTTAGTGAAAGAATTGAAGCTCGAACGAAGATGATAGATGTTAGTCGCTTCTTTTCGCGTCGACAGTAATGCGATTCACCTTCCATTTGAATTTTATATTCCGTGTGCATTGTTCCAAGAAGACAGGCTTGCAATGCTCGATCATTTGGCGTCATGGAAACTGCATAACGTGCTTGCATCTCGCGAGCTCGAATTGCGCGAATCACTGGGATTGCTGGAATGGCACAAATTTAATGCGCGAGACCGCGAGAGAATCGCTCGTACCTATCGAGCACGGCCAAATTTCTATCGATCCATACGCGTCACAGGTGTGCCAGCTCAATAGGTGATTTATGACGCAGCTTCGAATGTAACATTTTCGAGAGAAAAGTTGGTTTCCTTGGCAGGGGAATTAGTTGAAACGTTCCCCATACGAATTCGCAATTTAGCTAAGAATCTCACTTACACAGACATCATATTCGCGATATGCAACACTGGGCTGAAGAATATTTAAACGTTACATTATTACATATCTGCACAAGTAACTTTAACAGTAGTCTTTATTTATTACATTTACAGGAAAAGTATTTCGTGTCCGATTTCCTCATAGTTGTGTGTTGGCTACTTCTAACATCAGAACACCGTCAACTTGTTACTCCAAAGAACTTTAATTTGTATTTCAAATAAATTTTCTAACATAACTAGCCCGGACGAGTCATCTCGTACCCGAGGCAAGTATAGGTCTCTGGAACTATTAATCTGAAAGTTAAACTCCTGGAGTTTGCTTCAGACTCCTGCATGTGCCCAATTACGTGGTCCTATATGAAATTCAAGGATTACTACGATCAACCTTCTACAAAATACATAGTTTAGTGCAACAATTCGTTGTACCTACATATTTGTTTCTATTTGGCTTTTATATTTGGTTATCTTTAACCACACAGATTGCATAATAAACAAATGCCATATTTCAATTATTATAAAGCTTATGTTAAATAAACATGTGTTCAGTTATTATTAGAGGAAGTTTATTTGGAATACTGTTGGTAATTTGGAATATCGAAGTATCTAATAAAGTATTAACGTTCTTAATGATCGAAAATTAGATCACAGCCTTCAAAACCACAACAGACGATGTAACCTTAATTAGCACGCTTGTAACACGATCATCTTTTGTTGCTGAAATAATGCATATCGCGATAATACGTCGCTGCAACGACGCGGGAAAATTTAAGACAGTTTAAAAAATAATAGCACGTCCCGATTTTATCCAGGTGCCCGGTTTTGTCCGAGTTTCCCCTATGACAGTATACATACTGCGAATCGAAATCGTGCATCCACATATCGAAGCGAATTACTGCCCCTCCCAGTCGTCTGCTTCGAAACGAGGCCCCGTTCCCGCAGCGTAATCCCATTTATTCGGAATTCGAAGGCACTCATCGTATCAGATATTCTCACTTAATCTTAATCCGATGGGCCGCTTGTTTCGCGTCGGATAAGACCCGTGATCGCGAAGAACGTGGAGCAGTAAGTAATTTAGCGATCGTCTGGGGATCGTCGTATCCCATCATCGGGCGTGAAAATGCAAATCGTCTTCCGGCGACGGAATCGCTGAATCCTCCCGAGATCTGCCGGGGCACGGCTCGTCTCGCGACGAATATACCTGACCGACCGCGGGCGGTTCCCCGCCAGACACCCTTAATCTTCATCGTAACACTTAGGAGTCGCTGGGTAAATGAATTCCCGGCATTGCCGGACGCATACGAGAGAAAGTGGGTACGTGCTAAGTCACGTCCTCGTCGGGGATACTTTTTTCCTATCGGCGATCGACCCGGCCGCTTTTTAAATGCCGCCCTCGTTCGCGGGCAGGTCTATTGGGTTAATAGAATGTGGCACGACGTAACGAATAGAAATACTTCTGCACGGTTTCACCCTCTCCTCGTAAATACACCGCTGAGAGAAGGGGGATGACGCGATGCTGGGGACCTAGAAACATTTCACCCCTGGAACACTGGGGGTTCACTTACGTCTGATGAATCTTTATGACGCTTAATCTGTATTTAAATGTCTTCTGGGATATTTTAGTTTGTTGGAAATTCCAAAAATTTCGTTGGGTATTTTTTGTATGTAGGAGTGACTCTTTAGAATTTCAGATTTTCTTCGTATTCCTTATTGTGCCATTTTGTTCTATGAAATTAATTTTGCGGAGTTAGTAGAAAATTGTACGTTTCGTTAACTTCTAAGCATAAATTGTATTTCTTCTTGAAATCTGATTCGTACGCAAAGTACCAAAAAAAATATAAAATTCCAAGCTTTACTAGGCTTTTCATTCATCTTTCCTGTGAGTAATACCCGAGAAAAGCGTACTTCAAAGGTTCGGAGGGAACACGAAACCTATATTAGTTATCTTCATGCCATTTCCTCTTTTTAAAGTACTACCAGGATGAATAAAAGCCTTAGTGGCACGTTTCTTTACATATCGCCACTTTTTATTCCGCATATTTCACAATTTCCCTAATCACCCCTACTTCGTTTTTAATTCTAACAAACCGAAAGATCATTCAGCACAGACAGCCTGACTTTCTGATCCACCATCCACTTCTCATGTCTCCGACTACTTTTTACCTAACACCTATCACTCATTTCTTCCAACCCCCTGCCATATAGACACCAGCAGGTTTTCGATGAGGGAATAACTCGGATATAAAGTGTCCTATAACTCTCGAGTGCCGTTCGATAGTTCAAGGAACGGTCCGTGCAGAAAACATTTTGTTAAACACCACATACATAAATTCACAGTTCCCCCAATAATAATGCGCGAAAGTTTCGGTCGAAGTCGAGTAGAAAACTTCGGTTACGTCGGGGGTGTCGGTTAACCGCCGCTTTCCGCGCCAACCAACTTTCCACAGAGCCATTTTTCGATCTCTGCCAACTTTGATATTATTCGCGCCTACGTCCTACATAAATTCAAACACTCCGCGTGCATATATATCGGCCATGCATATGACTGTGCGCGTACGTTCCCAGTGAGTGGGTGTTATTAATTCAGCTCGTATATTATACGGGTTCTGGTATTGGTTTGGCTGGCGGGCTACCGACACCTTCGTGAGCATTAAGTGTGATGCCATAATCGATTGTAAATGCGAGGGTGCAAAATTCTGCTGGAATTTGGTCCGATGGCTGTGGGATGATAAGCTGAAGGCGACTAGGGTGAGAGGAATGCGTTTTATCCTGATATAATATCATTGGAAAGCTACTTTTCTAGTTGAGAATGAAGAAGGTGTTTGCAAATTTATGCGGACTAGTTAGAGGTAGAGGGGTGAGGTAGCTAACTGCACGGTGGAGATAATCCCTCAATGATCTTGAACGTCCAGTATATTTTACTTAGGTTATAGTTGAATTAGTGTTTAAGATTTTGTTATAGATCTTGCTTTATAGGTACACAGGTATGTAACTATGGTGTTCGACAATTTTCAGGCGTCTTAGAATTATTCTAGGAAATAGGCTAATTGGGCCTACTTTTGGGGAAAGCTACCAACCCTGAAAATGACAACAAATTAGTTAAACGCAGTATGAATACCATAATTTGTGATCTTTATTTTGCAAAAAATTACCAACCCATTGAACATTTCTTACATTTATTAAAACTACCAAACCATAGTTCCATTTTAGGCTTAAAACACAAAAGCGACAGAAAATGTAAAATAATGTTAACTATATTACTCTCTATTAAATAAACCATTAAATAATATTGCAAAACAGTGACAGGAAATAAAATATACCTAATAGAAATAAAGCTACATTACTTTAAGAATTAAAATTTTCAAACTAAATTTGCTCAGTTTCATATCATTGAGGATTAAATCAGCTAATTATTTCGGTAATTCCGTGTCCTGTCTAAAGTCTTGTCGCCTTGATAAACGAAAAAGGAAAGGGTAGGTCAAAGAAATAATTTAGTGAATGAGGAGGATTAGAAAGCTCTGTTGGTATTGGTCTCTGTTTATTAGCCCATTTGTGGTAGACGCGGGGTTAGGGCTATAAAGCACAAAGAAACACGCCTAAAAGAAACGCTGAGAAATTTATGCATTCATTTAACAGGGGTTGCGGGTTTACACAGGCATTTGGGGTGGTCGCTTGCGTCGGGGTAAGGTACGACGCAGAACTCGGCGAACGCGAGTGGAATACGACTAGTATCACGTTTAAACGAAAAGTAATCTCAGGTCCATGGTTGCACGCTGTGCGCTGTATCAATTTCCGATGTCACTTCGATTAATTCATTAGACAATTACTATAACCCATGAGTCATGCAATCATCAAGTCCCAATATCACACACTTACTTATCTATCCCCTATTAGTCTATCAGTGTTTTAATTGCATAAAAATGTTGCAGTAACTAACCCGAACCACAGTTGTGTGTTACGGGTGTGTCTAAGTTAGAGCTGTTCTAGTTATTTGAAATAAGAAAAACAAATGCAAAAAGAAGAAAATTTTCTAAAAGTTAAATAATTACGCTGGGACTGGACCTAAAATTTTAATTTTAAACTAAGGAAAAAAATTACTTTTTCTTTTAAACATTATCACTCATTCAGTTTTCATTTTTTCTTTAAAATGGATCAATCCCAGCGTAAACTATCTAACTTTAAGAAACTTCTATTTTTTTGCTATCAGATGAACGTAGTAGGTGCTACACTGCCCGTCAACAGGAATTACATCCTCGCAGAGGTGAACAATCTTCCACAATAATTAATAATTAAAATGAAGGATCGACACAAAACACATTTTCTACAAGTATAAAGATTCCTCCTTCTATCCCAAAACAGTTTAAGCCAATATGACCAACAGTTTTTTCCAAAAAATCTTAAATATCAGTTACTTTTGGGGCTGTTCGACGAGAAGCCCCCGTTAAATTCCAGATTCTTAAACAACTCTAGTTTAAATGCACCTCCGCCCGCTACTTTAAAAGCCACAGAGGCTTCGTTGCTAGCACCCCAAAACACACTTTCCAGTTACACTACCCATCTATCGCCATGTCCAAATAAGTACAGCCCTGTAACGAGTACCCGCGAACACATTTGTCGATTTGCACCTTGAAGAACACCATCCCATTCCCCGGTGCAGCATCCAAGCGAGTGTCAGCTTGATCACCATACCTGAATGCGCAATAGCGACGTCCTCCCTTCGAAGCAGCTCGGTCTGCATCAATTTGGTGTGCACAGTGGGGAATCGATAGCGCATTGTACATCGGGTCAGAACGTTGTCAATGATAATCACCCGTCCCCCCTGTCGTAACGTTATTGGCTGGCGACGTGGGCCGTTCGAAATGGTACAAGGATCGGGAGCCGAACAAATTAAAGGGGCAACGTCATTATGTCATTAGGAGGGGTCGCGTATGGTCTTCCACGCGATGTTTACAGCTTAGTTGTTTAACCTGGCCGAGGAATTAGGGGAGCGGAGGGTGGCTTGGAAGGTCGAGGCACCGTAAAGGTGGAAATAGGAAAAGAGCCGATCCTTCGGGAGCTCGGCCGAACGGAGGGACCGTTCCGCGTGCAAACGTATCGGCCGCGAGTGTGTGCGAAACGGGGGGATGTAATAGGAACTCGGGTCTTGCAGCCTAACCCACCGCGCGTGTAACTAATTGCGTTTGGATTCCGGCCACGAACGGCCGCGGTTTCCGGGGTCCGACGTCTAGGCTCCGGTTCCGCGAATCGGGCTATCAATTAATTATCCGGCCACGGCGTAACTGCGAAATCTATAAGCGGCATTTACTTGCAGTTTTTCCACCGCCGGGCCCCCCGAGCGCGAGCTCGGCCACTGGCGAGATCACGAAGTAACGGTGCTGGGTTATTGCGCGTTTTGTTTCGGAAATAGAAAATCTTGATCCCTCTCGTGGAAGTAGCGGTTAATGGTGTTTGCTGGGAAGAAAAATGAGCGAGGCGTAGCGTGCAACACGTAGCCTGGACCGTTTCAACGGCTCGGATAAGTAAAGACAAAGAGGGTAGCGTACGTACATGTGCATTTAGGCTGTTCGAGTACTTACGGCGGAGCGAGGCAGTAAATTAGCGTAGGAGTGCAATGTCGTGTGAACTTGTGTCTGGAGGATGTTTTGCGGAATTTTTTTGGGGGTTGTTCCCACTGGAAATGGTTCGTTAGGTAGTCAGTGCGTGGAGGTAGTTGTTGTTAGTGGGTATTTGGGGAAATGTTTGACTGAAATTGTTAAACGTTTTATTGTGGTTTATTTTTAGTATTGTGCACTTACATTTTTAATTACATATGGAATGTAATGACGAGGCGAAGTTGGTGCTGTGAATGTACACTGGGCTATCTGTTTTCAAATGTTTAAGGAAGTGAACCCTGCTCGTTTTACTGGCGTAAAATACAAACTATGTGATGTTGGTCTGTCAGAAGAAATTATGTAGCGTGTCACAAATATGTGTATCTTAATATACGAAGCAGAAAGATTATATTTTTGTGTGTTTGAGTAGGCGATATTAAGTACACTTTTTCAGAACCTGATTTTTGTATTTCTTATGTTTCTTCAGAATTAACTAAAAATTTGTAGGTTCAACGATTCTAACTTTATTCTAACCTGTGCTTTACTTTGAAACAAATTACATACAAAAATATGAATTATTATTCATGTAACAGTGATTTAACTTTTGCCAGGTAATATTAAGTACCATCACCCTAACTTTAAGGAGCTTTCAGGGTTTCACCAAATTAGAATAAAAGTTGTTTTCTGCTGTCACTATGAATCCACATTATTGAATTTCTATACACGTACACAAAGGAAACTTGTGCAAGAGAGAAGTAATAAAGAAAAGCTTCATAACAAAAAGTGAAGCCGTCATGGTTCACCTCTTTCTAAACTTACAGCCGGATTATCAATTTGTAAAGATCCTCGTTCACAGTTAACACAAACTTTTCTCCCTTCTCGCGACAGAATGATTTCCTCTGGAAAAGTCAAGGTACAGGAAACGCGTTTAACCCAGTTTCCCTCGGGACTCCGTCAATCTCAAAGGCTTCCGTCTGCCAATTGTGCTTACGGCTCTAACTAACGGCCGTGCATCCAAACGTTTTGAAATTTCCTGAGATAAGAGCACTGCCCGTGGAAAATACATAAAGCGGGACTACGAAAAGAGATTCTCGAGATGCATTTAAGCACCGTGCACGGCTTTAAGACGTCTGCCAGGAAGACGACGAGGGTGCTCCTCCCTCTTCTTGCGCGTAAACTTCTCCTACGTGCAGATTTACTGTCACTACCCGGCCAACGTTTTGCGCGAGAGGCGCAAGTTTGCGCTGTGCCTGGGAAGGCCTCTGGCAGCCGCCCTGGGTGACATTTATGGTACAACCTGGTGACAAATGAAACGTCACTGATAAGGGACGCTCGGCAAATTAATGCGTCGCTCCTAGTGGAGTAATAACGGCCGTTCTACTCAGCGTCGTCGACGAGGCGAACGTTCGAGGCCCTCTACCTTCTAAGCCTTCCTGTTAATCCATTAAATGAGTATTAATTGATTTCTGCTTGAAAACTTGCATCCATCGAACTCTGAGAAGAGTCAGGTGCGGTGGAAAAGGAGAATTTTTTTTTCCAAATACCACGTGTGGGGAAAACCGATGCAATCGTGATACTGGGAAAAGTCTTCAGTTTGGCCTTTGCAGTGCTGGTTTTTAATATTTATTTAATTACAACCAACTCAAATATCATACTTCAAATTTATATTATTTATTAAATAAAGAACTGATATGCGGCCATGTGCAAACATCATGTTTGAGCAAAGGATTACACAAATATTAATTGTTTGCGTCAATTGATTTCTAGAAAACAAATTTTTTGCAGGCAACGATGGTGGAAAAGGCAAACTTTTGTTTAAAAAATGTCACGTGTTACGAAAAATAAACTGGAATGGCGATACTGTTGAAAATACTGGGTGTTTCGCTGGTTACAGGCAATATTATTTATCACGTTCGCGCAAAGCATTGTAAATTTGCAATGCATAACGATTTATCGAGTGACGTGTATGCTGTTCGAAGTAAAATACATTGCCGTTCACCGACTATCGTATCGTTTACGTTGCAGTGTAAATTACGCATTTTCATCGTAATTGGCCGATAATTAAGATGCAAGTCGACGTGTATTTTCGTCGATGTATTCGCCGTGATATGCATACGATTTACATGCGAAATTTACTATTAACGTGTAATGATGTAACAGTTTTAATTGTTCAGAAAAATGATATTATTTTCCGAAAAATGCTATCTGTTTTCTATAAAATAAGCAAATATAATTTTTCAACCGAAACAAATATTCAGAAATGCCTATCCTTTTAGATTAAAATATATGAAGAATCAATTAAATCTGACCAATAGTTTCCCAGATAAAAATTCATTAGTAGAACCCATTTTCACAAAAATAGGTAACACTCGCAAAATTCGAGGCCTTGTATTTTTTAAAAAAATTCGAAATCGGTAAAATGTTGACTTAAAGCCTCCCTAATTTCGCGAGGAGCGCAACATATTCTAATTTGAACAAAATCCAAGACCTCGAGAGAAAAGAGTGATCGATTTGGCGTGGAATCACCATTTTATTAACCCACGCAAAATTCTGCGTCTGAATATAGACTTGTTTGTCAAAAGTAAATTGTTCCTCAGCCCCTTGCTTCGAAAAACGATTAATTCTCATTGCCTCCCATATCTCTCCTTCATATTTAATACCTTAAGTCAAGCAACACACGTTCCCTTACCCCACTGAAAGAAAGCCACTTCCTATCACACAAATCATCCATTCAACAAATTTTTACACCTGCCAACTTACAAAATACAATTCACAAGCACCCGTAGTTGAAAAGTTTCTCATTCTCACGTGATGCAGATACAATTTTTCCATCTGCCCGCGCGATACTTAAAATCCCACCACAGACCGATATGTAAAACAAGTACAACTTAGAAACACGACCATACTCCCCAAACAGTTCTTGTAATGGAATTAGCGAAACGGCTTGTACATGTACGCCACTGTGCTCTCTCTCTCTCTCTCTCTCTCTGAGTACAATTCCTTAGGTTACACAATTAGCCGGCCTTAGCTTAGCAGCAGAATTGTTTAGAGTTAGTGGGAGGGCTAAGTGGAGGGTTAACTAGACGGCTGCAAACAGAAATTGCTGCATAATTGGGACAATCCACGCCTTAACAGCCGAAACGAGTCTCATTATCATCTCCGATTGGCGACCTCTGAAAACGTTCGCACTGTTCGCGCGCACCGAAATGCGGTTAATACTATAACCGTCTCACGTATAAAATTGCGTTATCCACCCTCTATAGGGGGAACAGTTCGGGGCCAAGTTATCGCGTTCATTGGCACATGAAACAGAATTATCCTCACCGAATTCCGGAAGAACCCGATCAGCAAGTTTATACACCATAGAAACATCCGTGCTGCACGTTAAAGTAATTACTCTTAACGCTTATCGAACATCGAATTTTCGACGCGGCGGAGAAACTCGAATCGAGCCACCAATTGACCTATCGATTCGAAGGTAGGTGCCTCGCGTTCGTGAAACCTATTCGAACTAATAGCAGCGCAATCTGCTAGTATACAGCGATCGTTTACAATTTATTCCCCCGACGAACTGAACGTAGAAATTTTCTTTTCCCCCTCCCCTCCCCGCCTTGCCCCGATCAATCCTCACCTCTCCCCCCCCCCCTCCTCCGCGGCGTTCTCTCCTTTTTCTTCCTCCTTGCTTTTTTTTTCTTCTTTTCGTCTGCTTATTTTCCTATCCTCCTTCGAGCACGGAGCCGAGCAAGAGAAATTGAGCCGGTGGTTGCGACTGAAAATAGTGATAAATAACGATCACGTCCCATTAAGATAAATCGATAGGTAATGGAGCCAGTGGATTGTAACTGACAGTGCGGTGATTGGATAAGCTATCATCAAGCGGAGCGTTTTGCATTATGTAGCGCACGTATGCTGCATGCGCTGTTACGTTCGCCTGGGCTCGGATCGAAAAATTCGCGACGCAGAGTATCGGTGGTGAATTTTCCAGCATGCATCATTTTAGTTTAAATTGACGTCACAGAGGGAAACGGTCGGTGACCGTTTAGTTCGTGAATAAATAAATTTGGATAGTTGTTCGGGTACCTTTTTTTCGGAGATTCTTTCGGCACCGATTTGCGGCATTTTTTTAACAAGTTTCTGTAATTATACATTCCACATTTTTGCGCAGAAAATTTATTGGGCAGGAAAATTTATTATATAACGAGGAAGTTTTTTTAAATAATATTACGAACCCCAACCTGTATTTTCATATTTTTTTACGTAGCGATGTCATTAAAAAAGGATCAGAAATTGACAGCAAAGAATGTTTAAAGAATCAGGCTTAATTTGGAGGAAGCCTGTGCAGTTGCAAGACATAATATTCTAAGTTCTAATTATAAAATAGTTCTTTTCAAAAACTGTTCTCACGTTTCGTCAGCATTGTTCTTCATTACTTATCGTCACAATTAATGTTAGTATACGCTTAGTGTTAACGATTCGGTAGGACAGGGCTCACGACCGGATGCCTTCAGACACTATTAACCGTCTCAATTATATTATGAATCGTTCCATGTCTGTGCAATTTGCGCGCGATGAGCTTTTAGCAGCGCATAAACACGAAACGCAGAAGCGTGTAATTGTTTAATTAGATTCGGCGTGAAAGCAGCGCAAAAATGGGTATTTCAGTGGCGAGTTCGTTTGAACTACATCGCCAAATGTATTCTTCATGAAATATTCGTAGAAGTGCTTTTAGCGGCTGTTAAATGGCTAGTCTTTTGATTTTTAACCTTTCACAGCATCATTTCGGACTGGAATCATTTGAGTAGCTGATTCCATCGTAATTCTCTAGAGTCTAGAAGAGCCTCGAGTTTGTATTACGGTAAATACGGGGCAGTCGGTGTACCTACCATAAAATGGCTATTAAAGCTAACATTGATATTATTTATTTTATCAGAATTAACCTGATATGATCAGAATTTTATGCTGATTCAGAAAAACTGGTCAATATTTACTGAAAATCGGGTTGAAAACTGAAGTCATGACACCTGACGATTTTTCCCGAGGAGAAATGGGACGCGTTGTTCGGAGAGGTGGTCCGCTCTTTTTGTGAGAGATGACCCACATAATTATTCAAGAAAAAATAACAGAAGAGAGCCAAATTATTTATAACTGCATATTCATTGAAATTTTATTTGTTTACGCTGAGCAAGTAAAGAACACATCAAACATAAAGTGAACTAACCACTGGCAATTAGTAAAGCAAATGAATACGAAAGTGAACATATAAAATAAATAAACAAAAATATTCCCTCGCAAAATATTGTAAATTTAACCGCTAAAATACAAGTTTAGAAAGCGAGTCATACCTCACCCACAATTTGAAAGTGGACTATGTATCCCATTCATAACTGGACCGCCTCTCCTTTCCCCTCGTTAGCTTTAAAAGGAAGAATTAATACGGTCAAATTCTTTGACTGCTTCGTCCCTTAATACCTCTACTATCTTATTACGCAAAACATTAAACGAAAATTAACTTAGAAGTATATTTTTGTATGATATTTTTACGTATAGAGTCTGAAATATAACAACTGTACCAACTCCCCTGCCGTTCCGCCACCCCCCGGATTTACCCTAACAGTGGAACGCATGGATCATTTAAAAACTGATTCCAACTGCGAAAGTGACAGAGACGGTACCGTGAATTTTCACGAATTGTGCATCTTTATAGCACATTTTTAAATTAAGCAGCTTTCTTCCTGCAACAATTCGACTTCATGAATTATACATTCAAATATACTTCCGTAATAAGTACGGTCACCTCTGTGCTATATCTCTGTGCTCATCTTCTTTACGAGCTGACGTTATTTGCATGAAACTTGGAATTCAAATTTCCCAACGCATGCGGAAATAGTCGCCTTCCTGTGAGTTTCAACATGATCGAGAGCAAGATTCCCGGTTGCCACATGTACGGATAAATTGTGTAGGTATTTTTGTAACAGAGCCAAACAATATCTAAATACAAACCAGTGTGGCCTTGGATCTTTCCTGTACAACCGAGGCAGGCGAGCAATCTTCTCGCGAATAAAAAACAGAATCACCTTTCCTAGGCAATTTTACAAATATTCCCGGCATGAAAAAAGGGAAATATACGATTTTGAACGAGAAAAAACGGGGATGAAGTCCAATATACTACACGCGTGTAAAAAACCAATGTGGTTAGGTAATCTGGAACATATGGCCGTCGCTTTTCACTCGAAATTTATACGAAACTTTTGCAGTATATTATAAGCGGAAAAATTGACTGCGATTGCTTATTTTCAGCAGCGTTACTTTTTCCATGCAATTTTTCTGGCTTTGATGGGAATGTTAAAGTTTCGAAAAAATGCCGTGGGAATAAACGGGCCACGTATACCGTGGCACGAATAAAAATTTGAATGGAAAAAGCGGAATGCCTCGTTAAATCGGGATTATTTGGTTTTACCTTTACAGGCGGGCCACGAAATGCCTCGGTATGATGAGCCAGGATGCTACTCAAAGGAGCATCTACAAACAAGGCTGCTTCCCCTCGTAGACCGAGGTTCTGTAGTCGCAGGCATTTCGCCCTCCCTTTACGGGCTGGCTAAAGTGATTTCTGTATTATGACGTGACGCGAGGTCGCTGGATGCTGAATACTGAATACTGTGTAGATTGCACCGCCATAAAGTGTCTACATAATTCTTCAACGGTCATAACTTTGCCGGGGACAAATATTTTTATGTGCATAAGCGCACTGCCCCGTATCGTCGAGCAAGATGCTTCGTTATTAAAGCTGTACATCACGACTGTGTCTGCACGATAGGCTGAGAAAAATTGGTATATATACAATAAACACCGTCGATTCTGGTATTTGTTGGTCGGAAGACCATTCACTTGCAACGATCCATATAAAATATATTTGATGTTTGCATTTTGTCAGAAGTGATCTCATAAAGAATGGCAACCGAGTAACGCCAAAAAATGGTAGCATAACTTTAGATGTACATTTAAAGAAATTGATGAACTTTATAAAAAATGTAAAATAAGGTTTTTAGGATATGTATGAAGAAGAACCAAAAATATTATTTACAGATGTTTTGAACCAAAAATGTCAAGCTAGCCGCACAGCCGATACGTATTTTCCACTTGACTTATTCCGCGGTGGAATGTTTCACGTCCACACCGTTTGACCTAGAACAAAAAGAAAAAAAGTTTTGTAATCTACACACTAAATACTAGATAAGTACCCAAGATTTCGAAGAAATATTGATTTCTGAAGGAATGAAGAATTGTCCTAACATTTCCAATTTTGAGGGGTATGTTTAAAACATTTTAATTATAATTCACTTATTCCTCTTATGCCTTCTGATACAGTAATTAAACTATGCAATATTTCTTATCGATTGATAATACCCTTCTTTCCTTTTCGCTGGAATTACCAAACGTAGAAAATTTTGCTAACTCACGCAGCATTCACGAAACGCATCGGACAAACGAGGCGACATTCCCCGCGGAGTTTCAGGTGCGCGACGCGCGAAAAACGCAGCGGAACTCGGGAGAACAATTAAATATTCCACGACTTTCGTGCCGTAGATGGAGTGCACAGTGCGTTTGAAATTATAAACGAGGCCGGGTTATCGGAAGTTAGAGGTGTGCTCCGAAAATTGCGTCGGTCTCGCTCGCTACCCGCTTGCATATGAAACGTACGGAACGAATTCCGCGTCCGCGTAAACCCTGCTCGGCAGCGGAGTGCAATTTTTTTCTGAAAATTCTGCGGAATGAGCGAGCGAGTTGGCGGAACTTCGCGATCAATAAAATCGCGAAACTTTGCATCGCGCGCTAACTTTCCACAGAGATGAAGGGCGAACGAGAGGGAGCGGCGCGAGCGAGAGAGAAGAGGGTGGTAAGCTCACGCTTCGTTTCTCATCCGAACGAAAGATTTGACAGCGTTGCCTCGCGATGCGAAACAGCAAAAGGCGAGCGAGCCACCGGCAAGAGGAAATGCTGGCTGGGGAAAACTCGCGGGCTTTCCAACTTCATCATTTGCTTTTGCGGAACCCCTACTTCGCACGCACGCCTCTCTTGCAGTAACTTGCAACAAGGAAACTATTTTGTTTGGTGCATCACAAGTGAGAATAATGTGGAATCGAGGGGAATTAAGGGGCGGAGGGTTTAGTAGATGGGGTATCAAAGACTGCGTTTTGCAGGTCTCTGACTGCCATTTTCTTTGGAGTCATTCAAAATGTAATTTATTTCTTATGTCGACTTTCTGAAATTGGCACATGTTTGTGAGTAAAAATATTTTTAATAAGAATTTTGTGAATGTAATTTCGAAATTATAAAACAGCGAAGGGGAAGCAAAGTGTTATGAATAGTGTATAGTTTTAACAAACTATAGTAGTTGTCAAGAACGAAGGGTTTATGTGTCAAAGCCTCTATTATTCTTCAAATGAATTAAATGATCAAACCCTGTTTGCACTGTGATTTCTGGGAATATTTGAAAATAGAATGCAGTATAGTTTGCGGAACGTATTGTTTAATATATATTGTTCAATATGGCTTAACAATAAATACCACAATCGATGCACAATAATGAGGGTTGCTTTAACGTTAATGACTACGGGATCCCTCTGTGCACGTGTAGGGGTGAACAATTATGAACTGATGGAGGTCAACTTATGAATCACACACATTAATTGCCGAAAAAATTACCAACATTCCTCAATCTGTGCATGTTTCCTGTTGCCTCGCTGATTAATTAATGAAACATCTCTTCGTTACTCCAATGATTAATTAATGAAACATTTCTTCGTTACTCCAACAGGAAGGTATTACTAAAATCCCCATTGAACCTTGTTACAGACCCTATGTACATATATAGATGTATAAAATCGAATCACCCTTGTCAGCAAACAATATCCACGAGTTCCATTTATGTTTTTGGTCAGGCGAGAAGCTATGCATCCATAATTTATTAAAATAGCATTTCCGAACGTGCACGTGATATATTCTGCAATGTTTACAGTCGAAATTTCATTTTTATTTCGATCCCAAACTACCGTTATTGAACTACTTAGTTCTTGATCAGGCACTAATTTTTTTATCAGTTTCTAAATAATTAAATCATACTTATTTTTAACTTTTATAAAGTCTATAATTTAGGCTTTTATTACATTAAAATCAATATTAACGGAGGAAGCCCTCTAAACTGATCAGGAACTAGTTTTTCATCGGTAGTAACCTTTCGTTTAAGGACACTATACAGAACTATTGCACAGCAAGTAATTGTACACTCTTTTTACACCGTGCACGTTCCCTTTGAATACAGCATTTACTCATTCTTGCAATAATGTCGCGGTTAGGAAACGAGCCACCCCCCCGCCCACCCCCATTCGTATCCATCAAGGGCTCCTTCGTGCGTTGGCCCTCTTCTTTTCTTCGGCGTTGACACTGCCAACGCGACCCACGTTTCCTTTCGACATCTGTTTGCATTCATTGTCTCTGTCAGGATTCTTCGTACGTTCCGAGCGACGCCGGGGCATCCGCTGGCTGAAATGAAATTTTTACCGGGGTGCTTATATTACACGTCGCTATTAAATTCCGTTCGGACCGTCCGAGATGAGCATTTAGGCGAGAACAAAAATGTTGGACGCTGGCGAGTTTCTCTGCGCGCACCGTGCCAATCCATTCTGCAAGTTTCGCTCCGCGTGAATAGGCTTGATTGAACTTTAATAGGCATTTTTGTACACGGGCATTGCGCGCGCGCTAAAAATACAGAAAAAATACAATTGAACGGCAAAGGCTTTACGATGAGCCACGCGATATTCCGTTTCGGTTGTTCGTCCGATTGCGTGTCACGAACGATTTTGTTAATTAATTTTATGTTTAGTACCCTGTGGCATGAGCTTGAATGGATTTTCTTTAGAGGGAATTCAATTAAGCTTCAAAGAATAGTGTGGTGAAAATTGACTCTTCTTTTAACATCGGGAACATACGATGTTGATTAATTGAAATTTATTATTTATATTTTATTTTACAGTACTGAAATGAGTAATTATTCTTGATTTAAATAATGATAAACGATCAGCATTCATAAATAGTAGTCGGAGAATTTTCTTACTGATAAGTAGGCAAGACTGCTTTGAACTATTATAGTTAGAAATACATTTGATAGTTATGGAAACAAGATCCAACAAAATAATAGATATTTTATATAATTGATTGTAATTAATATAATACAACTTGTATTATACAAATATAACAGAATATAATAAATATAATAAATATTTTGATATTAGGGTATTCGAGTAGTGGAGATTCACATAATAAAGACTCCGCTGTTAGAGTCGGGCATTAGACGAGCAAATTTTTATTCGAATGATCTGGAATAAAGATTTCGAATAAGAATTTCTTGAAAGCTAAAATCTTGGACCGGAGTCTTCTCCACTTTTTTCGCTTACTTTCTTACGAGAAATCGTTTCCTTTTCATACCACACAATTTCCTGCTCCTCCATAGCAATTTCTATTTCCTTCACCTAAGTTGTCTTCGGCGTGTTCCGTTTGCAGCGAGGGCTCCAGAAATTCATAACAAAATGGAAGGTGGCGTGACACTGGGTCAGGGGTAATATTAAGAAACCCGGGAATCGAATTCTGGCTGTCTTCCACTAACATCGTTAGGAGAGGGTGCTCGAACGCGCGGAAGAGCCAGTGTCCGGCAGGGATGACAAATTGTACTTTAAAGCGCTCGCTGAAAGCTGTTCCGACGCACAGCCGGAACACACCGGATCCGAAAGCTCTGTTATGGATGACAAATCGTCGTAGCAGGTGTTTGGACGAGGTGCGATCTTCCTCAGAACTTATCTACGTGCCCTGGTTGTTTGAAACGAGCTTGAGGTCTTGACGTTTGAAAGAAATGTTCCCCGTACATCTCTTCACTAATAGAAAACGTGGCAGGCCAGACGTATTTGTAATCTCTATCAGCTTAGAATTTAAAAGATCTATACCATTATCATAAAAAGGTCCCAACTCGAGTTTCAAAATTTTCGGTCAGTTTCTAGGTACATTTGGAACACAGTAGAATAGGTTGCCAATTCACAGAAATCGTTTAACAGGTACCCGGGTACGTGGTCATTAATAAAATCTATATTTTTAGGTTTCGAGTATTTTAAAGGCAAGATTACAGTGACAACACTGGAATCGAAAAATTCTAATAACACCCGAGATTGTTAGGTATAAATCTTATAATCATCCTCATCCAATTTAGCAGAGACATAGATAAATTCGTGAAACGAAATTCATTAGCATCCTTGGTCCCACTTTAAAACCATCTGGCAATGTTAAACCGAACTCTTCATCTTTTCACGTTCAAACCTTCCTGCAACAATCTCACCAAACCTCTCGATGCACACAAATCGGTAGGTACAGTTTTATTAGAATCTCGCGATACCACTCGAAGCACAGGAGTATCGAGGACGTTTGATACCCTGCGTATTAATAACGGTACCCTCCATTCTCCGAGGGACAAGATGGATGTCAGCTGAAATTGTTGACCATTATGATGGATCCCGTGTCCGAAAGGTTTAATAAAGGTACGTCGAGCCTATAATATCGGCAGAGGGGGGGAGAAAAACTTGTGCCCCTCTGTAATCCCTGTTCCTCCTCGGTGTTTGATCAAGCGATGAGGAACGGACTCGTATACGCTGAGCCCCAGCAAGACAGTTTTTTGTCTCCCCGGATATATCATCATGTCCTTGACATGTATGCCCGATCCATCGATAAAACTTGAAAATAAAAGGCGGGGACAGGCACTGGTAAAGCGAATTTCGTGTCGACTTATCATCGATCATGCCCGGGGAACGAGCGGTAAACCTCTATCTGCTACGTTCCGCGTAGAAAAGTTTATCGACGAACCGACTCGCCCGCGGCCTTTTCGCCGGCCACGAGAATAGACGATGGCAAAAGACGGCTCCGACGTTCATACAACTACAGGCCCCTGCCAGCCTCCATATTTTCGGTGCGATGGTAAACGTCCTGGATCTAACCCTGGCTGGCAAAAGCGTCGGGGAAAGGAAGCGGTTGCACGAGGATATATAGCGGGGCCAGTAACGATAAGGGATTGAGCATAATAGCAGTCCGCTTCCCACGGACATAGTTAGCCGACTCCATGAAAAATACTAATGGGACGAGGTCACTCGGCTCGTGAAAGTAAATTTCGCAGGTGGATGCTGAGAGCCCGAAGGAGATAAGAACCGTGCAGGGTTTCGGGTGTGTAATATGCGAACCGTGGCCGCGAACCCTTGCCCGCCATAAAAGATTGCAACCCCCATTTCAGTCTCCCATGACTAATGGATCGGAGGGAACGAAATACTTTGCGTCATTCCTATTTCCTTTTCAAGAAAATGGCTAGTCAAACTGATTTCGAATTTTTTCTCGGCATTTGGAGAATATTGTGAATTCACTTTGAGGGCGTAATGTAGTAAGTTAAAGCTGAAACTTTCGCATGGGTATGTCTTTTGTTCGTATTTTTAATTATGGTAAAATAAATTGCGTGAATATTATACGGTTCAAAGTACAGTGTTAAAATCTTTTGCTTAATTTCTTTAATGAAAATTGATGTTTACTCTGAAAAGAATGTTGTTTAATATTGCGAAATGAATTCATATATGTTAGCCAAAACAACCCCCAAGCGGCCATTATCCCTCGTATTTCAGTTTGACTGACGACTGTTGAATTTCACTCGACCCAAAATCCTGTCTGCCAGAGTTTTCCTGCTGGCAAGTTCATTTCGCGTATTGAAATGCATTCCAGCTTCATTAATATTTGAAGTAATATTCTCTGTTGAAATTCCTGTCTCCTTGCTTCTGTTCGAATAACGTGAACGCAGCATTAAGAGAACATTTGAGTGCCAATGTAAATATGTACCTTAATTGCTGGTATTACCTGCTGACGCAAGGATACAGGCGTTCATCAATTATTAAATTACTAGATTTCCATTTTACTTAACTTAAAGTGCACTCTGTATTCTTTTGTAAAACGCAATACTCGTTCCATTAAGGTTACTATAAAATCTGCATTCCTAAAGTTATTACACGAATTCCAGTCCATACCCAACCCATTTTGCATAATCGTATAAAAATATAGTGGAGCCTCCGGTATCTGAATTAATAAGATGTCATTAGAGTTCGGATAAAGGAATTGTTAGATAATAGAACAATCGCTTTTCTCTGCCTAAACTTCATTGATTTAAATGTAGATCAAGAAAATGGACAGCTTGTTTAAATATTTATGGATTTCATATAGTTTTGGCTGTTAAATTATATAAAAACTCTCCTTCCCTTCGATTCACCGCAATTCTTCAAGCGCATAATATTTCGCCAGACAAATAACCAAGTGTCAGCAAAAGTTCCTCGCAAATACTTGGACTTTCACATGACTCCGCGGTGATCCACTTCGGTGATCTCCGATGGAGACATCCGTTCTGCGTGGATCAGCGGACAGGAAGCGGAAAACTGAAACGTCACTGCGAGGGACGGGCGACCTCTGTCAAGACGGACGGGCGAAATCGCCGGAATCGTGGCGAATTAATGAAATGCAAATTGCATTTAAGTGTGAACGCCTCCACGGGCTTTCGACACGTTCGGTTTGGTAGTGAGTACGGGCAGGGGTCGGTGTTAGGATTTAATTAGCACTATCCACAGTCGGAGATCCGACGATCCTTCTCTCTCTTCCTCCCTCTGTCCCTGTCCCATCCCCTTTCATTCAGTCTCGCCCTAGCAGCAGAGTTTTCATCGCTTTTCGGAAGTTGTTAATTAAGAAGTCGACGAAACAGTCATTCCGGAAGCACTCTCGGATGTACCCCCCCATACTTCGGATAACGATATAGCGTCTGCCTGCGGAATATAAGCCCCGTGTCCCGTCGTAGACGCGCATTCATATTCATTTAAGTTAAGCCTGGCAATTTTCGCCATCTGGAATACTATATTGCATTATCATACAATAACTATCGCGTCTGATCGGTATATAACGCACGGGTGGGTGGGCTACATCCCGCGTTACACAGAAAATACGACATCGATACCCTCGTACGTTCATATTTTCCGAACCCCGCGATACATACAGGATGAGGCTCTTAAGATGATCATCCCAAGTATCGCTTAAATTATGCAGGGTACTCGAAAACGGGCAGTACACCTATGGGGGATATTATTCTTCGTAAAGGAGTACCTAAAAAAATGTGAAATAAAGATCCTTTTGCGAGGGAGATCGGTTTGTTAGTAAATTTAGTTTGCAAATAACTCCGAGCAATACTGTATAAATTGGGGAATGATTTAATTGATTACAGAACAGTCTGTTAGAAGGAGGGACGATAGTAACGAATGGGTTTAAAATGGTGGGTCATTGTTATAAATCGCATTTAACCGTATTTAGAAATTACTTCGTTTGCAAATAGTACAATAACTACAGATAGGATTCCGATCCTGTATGTGATACTTGCTCCCGCATAACCCCACTTCATTCCACACCACTTTATACGTTGCCCCAAGTCAAATACTGCACATAATTCCTATCCCCAGGCAGAAAATGGCAGACATTTAATTAACTTCACCTACTCCTCCTTTTCCAGCAAATAATTTAACTAACGCTCCCCAGGGACACAGTCGCGTAACCTTTCGCTGTAGCATCAAAAGACCAGCTTCGCCTGCAGCATACCAATGGTGCCTTTAAAAATGAATATGCCCGGCGATAATTAAACGTTCGATGATTCGATCGATATGGGAAATAACCAGCATCACCTGCCATGTACATATAAGCGAGAGCAACTCGGCATATAGGCAAGTGACGCACGATTGATCAGCAAACGAACATATATTTCTCGCGCGTTCTCCATCGAATAGCCAATACCGCAGGCTTTGATCTAATTGGGTTAATGGGTAATGGGAAAACTTTACTTCCCCGTTGACAGTTTATTGTCGGATTCACGAAACTCGGCTGCGGGTTGGGAGAAGGGAACGCATAACTTATTTGAAGTTCTCCTTGACGCGGATACTGCGGGCGTTTTAGATCCCCGTCGCTGGATTTCTCGTTTCTCGCTCGACCAGCGACTTCCAGCAGTCCCAGGGACCGTCTGCAATCGCATTCGGCGAGGGAGTCGAGCGAGCACGCGAGCGTTCGCGTATCGCCGGGGATAATTATTTCCGATATTCCGGTAAACGAGCTCGATTGCATGCGGCGCTGATGTAAACGAGCTCCAATAGTATCCGCCGATAATTGCTTTCACGCTTGGATTCGCGACCGAAGGCCACGCTCCTCCCGCGTTCCTCTGTGCCTTGACCTTCCCTCTCCGCCGTGAGAATACCTGCTCCTAACCCACCAGGGTGAAGTTAGGGAAAAATTAGGAAGGAAATGGTACCTGCATTGCGAGCAGCGTCGCTTTGTGACTAGAGCGTACAAGGTTGACTTTAAGGGGTCATTCAACTTTGATCCGCCGAAAAGTAAACTATTTTTAACGATTGTTTTGTCGGTAAATACAATATATAATAAAATGAATCTTGTTTGGTATTTATTGAGCTTCTCTTATATTATACAAAAAATATGTAAAATAATTTTTTTAATCACGAAAATACTTTTTTCTTTAGGTGCCATATTGACGTTATATAGAAACATTTAAACATTTGAAGTTCTTTTAAATTTTTTTGTATAATATAAGATTAACTTACTGGGTCTCCCTACTTTGACAGCCTGAATAGGAGCGTTTTTTTAGAGAAACCCTAAAATTATATTAAATGAAAACAGTATGCCTTTTTTCTACATATTTAGGCAATATTTTAAAAAAAGTAATTAAAAAGAAACGGTACCTAAAACTTTAAATGCGTTTTTTTTCAAAACTATGTTTTTCGAATTGGTTAACATGATATCTCATGTTACAAACTTATATGTTGTATTTATTGAGAAGAAAATCTTTAAAAGTAGCTTACTTTTTCGGTCCATCAAAGTAGAATGCCCCCTCAACTGATTCCTCCTTTGAAATTTAGTCCGAAACTGTAAAATCGCTTTCTAGTTTCGAGGATCCTTGAGTTAGATCATCCTTTAGTCCCGCAGGGTATGAACAAAGTCTTTCTACGAATTGCTGCTTTTATTCCACATTTCATATTCCTTCAGTGTTGGGAACGGAACAATATCAGTTTCATCTCTGTTTACATTTCCACCAGCAGAAACTGCTCCCAAAAGACTAGTAAATACGACATTTCTTCGCCATTTGTCTTGCTCTGGCCGAGAAGCATTTACTTTACGATGTTCCTCTGTTCCAAATCCAAGGAGACGTGAATGCGATCAGTGAGTAGGGGAATAGGATCTCTGGTCGGGTTCGAGTAACTTTCGGCCCGGGTAATCCTGAAATAGTGGTACCCACTTGCTCCGGGAGAGGCGTGTATTAATAAGGACGAGGGGAGCCACGGCGCACACGCGTTCGTCCGCAGTGAAAAGAGACGGAGCTGAAGGGGTTAGAAGAGCTCGGTTATGATTTTCTCTCCAGCTGCTCGCATCCCGATATGCACTGTATTAACGGTATAATATGCCACACCACGCTCGTACTACCCACATCCAACATAACCAGCCACGCTCTATCCTCCTCACCCTCTGCATTCGCCTTTTCCGCCACCCGCCTCTTCCCGTTTCTGCGTCACACCCTCGGCCAGCGTTTCACCGCCATCCTCCCACCAGTCTATGATGTAATTCACATCTTTCGGCCGTCATGAAATATTTAAGAGTTCATTCCGCGTTCTTTACGTACCTGTGTACAGGTTGCACTGAAAATAGTGGTACGGGCGGGATCGAGGGTGAATCGTCGAGAGGAAAAATATGTGGAGACGGTAGAACGACTACTGGCCGCGCGATTTCTGGTATCTTTCCACTGCAATGGAAATATACTGCCTGATACAGAGTGCACTCTTTACAGTGACCACACTCTAAATGGCACTGTTATCTTTGATGACAAAAGTAAGGGCTAGTGAAAGATATCGTTTGGTAGGAAACATTGCTCGTGGTTAATGGCTGGCGTTTGCAGTTACAAGATTACGGAATAGGTATGTATGACGATATTTCTCAACTCGATTTTTTTTTCAGTCTCGAAATTTTCTGCAACGTGGACCATGTGTTTTTGCCATGAAGTTAGCGAACTTCACCTTTCTGATATGTTCTGTTCCTTTTTTGCAGGAACTGAATTTGCCTTCTATAAAAGAGTATAAAAAAGTAGACTTGAAGAAATGTACATTTTAATCTTATTAGTTTTTATTTCTTCCAAACATATTTTTATTAATTTTAGCATTACAGAGCAAGTTTTTATTATTTTTAAATAATTAAATGGTGCTATTGCACCCAATATTATAATAACATATTTTATCACCTAAAATCATTATTTATTCAAATGTAAGTTTAAAAAGATTACTTGCCTATTTTCGTGGTCCCAAAATAAATATTCTCACTCACCCACGCAATTGCACAATTATTTACAGATTTTATTCAAGTAGTATACAGTATTTCTACATCGTCCCGTTTTGATTAAGCCATAGCAGTTGCTACGTTAACGCGATCCTTGTAGCTTCCTCTCTATAACAGCCATTTCTTGCTCGTAACTCGAGCAACCATCCGTCTCGTTCTCCCCTAGAATTAGTCGCTCGGGGGCCACTGAACGTTCGTTTCTTCGCCGTGGTTTAGCAACAGTAACCGTCGCGAAGAAGCGCAGCCGTCTATGAATACGAATTCTAACCGACGAGAAAGTATTCCCGCGGAATTACGGCTGCCCGTGTTACCCAGGTGGCAGAGCATGAAGAAACGAGCGTTTACGTCATGCTTTCGCTACGATTCTCCTCCTTTCCTTATTCTTCCGTCGCGTTTTCTTCTGGGATTAGCGAGAGCAGATGCTCCGGCCAATCTCCTTGATCCCCAGCAAGGGAAAAAAGACAGAGAAATCTTGTTCATGGTGCTCCGAAGCGGTGGGGGGGTTGCTTCTTGAATATCCCTCGCGTCGAAACGCCCTCTGGTTACACGTTACATGTAATATTGATATACAGGCTGGGTACGGCGTAAATATTCATGATACTATTGAAAGAATCGGCACCAGGGGTCTAGCCGTTCCCTCTGCATGTTCCGTAGCCACCACTGAAGAAAGCTAACCCGACGAGTGTTTGGCCTCTTTGTTCTGCTCGAGGCGATGATTGCAATTTCAAATGCATTAACGAGTAAATTCTGTTCTTCTGTAAAAGTCGTGCGCAAGTCTCTCCCCCTTGCGTCGTGTATATACAACGTATTAGGGATTCATAGTTATTCATAGTGCAGCTGATAGATTAATTGGTAATGAATTTCAAAGAGGCTCTACATGCTTCCGATTATTAGTCGCGCATCGATTATTATGGTCAGCCAGAGTACTACCATTTCATTCATTTTAATAAAAAGAACTGCGACACGCGAGCTAAGAGAGTTTTGATTTATGTGGCAACGAAGTAGGGGAAAGGTGCTATGAAAGGGACAATTTTGTTTAGGGCCTGTTTCTGACAATATTGTTATAGGTATTTAAAAAGGAAGTACATTAATAGAAAGTATGTTTAATGGCCTTCAAAAGAACTGTATTGCAAACTTATTAATACATATTAACAGAAAATACCAAATCCTTCGATTTTCAAATACGTTGAAAATGTTCCTTTTACGACTAGGTAGTCTTAAATGGGACATTAGACGTCATGAAAGAGACACGTTAATGAAAATAAACAAAATGAGATAAAAAATCATTTGGTGCAGTTTTCGCAAATTTTACGTTGCAACCAATCTTCTTTACTGGTAGCAAAGTTTTCTTTACAAACGCAGCACTATTATTTTCAGAATTATTTGTTAATAGTCATTTAAAACCTGTCCCTTTTATAGCACCTTTGCCCCACACGAACGCGAGGATATGGAAATGAACGAGTGACGCTGCTATCAGCTTGAACTCTCGAAAACGATTAGCTTCTCCAGTTAATTGATGACAGAAATCCTTCTCGGTCCAGCTTGACGAGGAAAGAAGGATAATACTTCGCAGCCAGAATCCCCTTTGACGACAGCAGAGTTTCCCACTAAAAGGGTCTAGCCCCGCAGCCTGTTGACTCGCGTGAACGAAAATTTCGCGCGTTTACAGCGAGGGTCCGCCGATTTGTGCAGAATTCTTTGTGCACCGCGTTCAAACGCCATTATCGTTGAAAACTACTTCGGCAGCGGTCCGAGCACTAACGACGACTCAGCACGACATATACCGGCGGTGCTTTTTCATCCCTCCCTCTGCTTCTTTTCTACGTCCTTTTCACGATCGCCGGAATCATCCACTTTTCTGCTTGCACGATCACATGTGTCCGCGGCGCAGTGGCTCCCTTCGTGTAAAGCACACTTTATATGGCAAGATCTGTCAGGATCCGCTGCCCGTGAAAGAAAGGACGATCTGTTGCTCGGCTCGCTGATTTATCGCCGCGCAGGACACCGCAACGATTTTCTTTAATGCCGCCACGATTCCCCGTCTTCTTATTGCGCCGTCCGCCCCTGGCTGATTGTCCATCGATCCTGTGGAATCGGGAATACAGTATCAGCGGGCGCCAGCAAATGAAATGGCGGCCATAAAATTCACGTCCTTGGAACGGACACGCGAGGTGACACGGGGGCAAGATGCTCGTATTAAGGTGTCTCGTTCCCTGTAACGTATGAAATGACTTCGTTGTCAAGGGAGAGCGATTCCGCGCGGGCAAATGGACGCCGTGGCAGGCTGTCTATCGGTACGGGGCGGCTCGAGCCGATGTCATAAATACATCTGCACGGCGAGCTTTCAAAGGCGCCTCCACGCCAGCCGTAATTACGACCATTACGCTCGTAACTGTTTGCCGACCGACTGTACTTTGTGTTTAATAGGATTTAGCGGGCCAGTGTACGGATAGTCAATTGGTTTATGTTGCAGGCAACGTTTTATTTTACTCAGAAGTGTTTGAGCCTCGCGTGGTAACCGTAGCTAAACGTCCTACGTGTGTGGAGTACCGTGAAAGTTCGAAGACCTGTGAATTTTAGCATTTACCGATGCGGGTCGGTGAACGTACGAAATTTTGAATGAAATATTTGAACCTCCGGATTTTGCCGGCAGGGCTCATCGGCGAATTTTAACATTCATCGGGGTCTGTTGGTGGAAGCCCGAGGTTTGAATGTTTTGTGGGATGCTCTGGAATTTTATCCCCCGCAGCGGTGAATTTTAGGGTTCATTGATAAATTATAAGATTCTGCGGGTTTCGAACTGTTTAGTAACATATACGTTCTTAGCATAAATTCTTAGCATACTTTTTTATTATTAGACGAAAATCTCAGCAACAACTAAATGTAAGTAATGGGAATATTCGCGAGAGATGAAATTTTCCAGAATATATCTTGAAACTTGACTCACGAGAGTCGATTATTATTCTAGATATTTTTGCCACGTCGTGGATTTGCACCTTAAGGCGTTACGCCACGCTGAGACGCTCAAACCAGCACCAAATTTCACGATTTTTTTATGATACTATGAGGTTGAAAATTATTTCTCTGCTACTTACGTTTAGGACATGTATTAATGAATATATGTGAACGGTTACTACGAACACTAACTAGTGCTCGCGGGAAATTGGTTATCTAGAAAGTACGCCTGCGTATTCTGACGAGCAGGACTTTCCTCGAGTTTCCACCATTGCTACTGTTGACAAGCAGGATGTCGCGTTCGTACGCGGCCGCTGAGGAAGCAAGTCGTTAGTCATCGCATTTCCATAACCTGAACCAGAGTTGCCTAGAGCGTGCAAAAATGAAATGGTGGCTGTGGCTGCGCGCAGGGCCGTATACGTCACGTGAAAAACGATCGGCTGCTTGGCACATCCACTCACGATGAACTCGTTCAGGGCGCAGCGACACATTCACCAGTTCGACGCTCCTGCGACTCTACACGCGCATCTGGAGCTGATATGCACGATGATCCTGATACCGTGGGGTGTCGTTTATAGTTCTGGGTAATTAGGCTGCAAAATGTTTCTCAGACTTTTTGCGCCAAGTCGTACAGAAGTTAATACTATCTTTCAAGCTGCGGATAAATCCATGGGAAATCGCGGAATGCTTGCATTACAGATGTAAAATAAAGTTGAGAGCAAAAACGAGGTAACTGACATTGGAAAAAATTAATTTTTCCTATTTTATATGATTAGTAGAGTCATTTGGAATACATTATTGCTACTAACTCAATATCGCTAAAAATGTGGGTTAAATTTATGTCTACAAAAATTTGCAGACGTATCAAATGCATATTTTACACGTTCTTGTCATTTTCATAAATTTTTGTATTCCTGTGTTTGTGGCGCACGATAGTTTTGCTAATTTTGTGTACTTAGTATCCTTTTTAATAATCATTTTGTAAAATTACCTTCTGTGTGAAAAACAACGTACACCTGCAGAATGTGTTCATCGTGGGCATTGGTTGTGAAAAATAGAAACCTTGCAAAATCAGTCTTGGATGTTATCGTTTTTTTAAGTCGAGATACAATTCTTCAAGCTTCCCGTATGAAGGGTCGAGAATCTTTTCATGGCGTGCTTCTTTCGTATTTCATTTTAGATATACGGTTTCGATCGCTTTCTCAGAAGTATTGTACCGATTTATCGATAATCCAATATTTCGTACCTCGAACATTGTCATATTTGCATTCGTTGCTTTGAATAATCATTTCTCCTACCTGTTTTTTTTTGTATGTGACAAAAACGTGGCACAGTAACATGCATCGAAATCTGTTTATCCATAAATAACGGAGGTCTTTTAAATCTAACTTTTGGTTAAAATTAAAATATTAAATTTTTTTATATTGTTTATGCCCTAATTTCCTATCGATATAAAAAGAATATCTGACAAATTTTACAACCCTCACACATTATCATTTCTAATCTTACATTACCCTTCTACAAGTACCTTGACATTTCCTTCGGTACTTGATATCTTCCTATCTCCCAATTACTTCAGCTTCCATTCTTTCACCGAAAATTAGTCTCGGCATGAATGCATTAATCTTATCGAGAACTCTAGTCTCAAAGGTCTCTAATAATCGCGCCACCTGACCACACGCTCCCAGCAACACCGTCCAATAATTCTTCCCTTCGCACTTAGTCCTGGCAAGCTGGAATAGAATGCATGCGAGCGGCCTTAATTAACGCGCCGAAGGATCTCTCCGCGTTAGTTACCATGCCAAAACTCGTGATTTAATGCCTGGCCATTGAAAATTGTGCACGGTCAGTGGTACAAGGTACACAGAATTATCAACGTTTGTCAAGCCGCTCATAATCAGAATGAAAGCTTTGATAACGCCTTAATTGGAGTCCTAATTGCGGGGACGAGTAAATGAAAGCAGAAACGCACGGGCTGAACGTTCCCGGCGACGACACCCGTGCCTATTTCACGAGACGCCGTGAGGCAAGAAATCACACAGGGAGAAACGAGCGCACCGGCGTATTTCTGTGAGATAGCGCGCTATCTAGATGGCAGACACTGTGCCTGAGCACGCGTGTTAATTTTGATAGCGTGAAATATAACGCGTGGATCGCCTATGGCTACGCGTAACAACGTTGTTATGAAAGAGTAGTAGAAGGGCTGGGTGGATATACTGCTGAACACTATTTTTATCAATCGGTCGCGCGAAAAGTTAAACAAAATTCATGTGGAGTAAATATTAGATATATCATTTAAGAATATTCTATTTACCTCTTTTGGGCATTTATTTTTCAATAATTAATGTATACATGATTATATTATTGGCAAAAAATAGTGTCGAGCAAAATATAAAATACTTGAAGCATATATACAATACTGTAAAATAAAATATAAGTGACATATTCATTAACTTCACTCCGGTTTCCCGTTTAATGTACCTACGTATACTGTATGAATACACATTGCTCGAATTATGTGCGACATCCTCGGCGACCGTATTACAGGTAGCGCTCGACAGACTTTCGGTGTCAAGAGAACTAAGGAGACTGCTGACATGGTCAAGGGAGGGTAGCTTTTGTGTCCGTAAAAATAGCTAGGTGCGCAAGGACGAATCTGCCGTTTGGACATGATTCCCGAGGAAACATTCCCAACCTGAAAATTCTAATTCTAATGAAACTTTCATTGAATGTAGAACATATTGGAGTATGCAAGGGGCATTTTTCCTGCGGAAATTCACTCTGAAGGGTTTTTTCGTTTTTTAATATAACTCTAACGCTGCGAGATTGAACTAAACTTTAAATATAAGATTTGTTCAGTTTTTTTTATACTTTATCGCAGTATAAAGAGAAAAATATAGTTAGCACAGTGAATTTCCACAGAAAAAATTTCGTTAAAAGTTTTATTATAATCAGATTTTTCGCAGTAGGAGTGTTCCCTTGACAGACTGCTGAATACTGTGTGGAGACAAATCCTGGGTGATTAAACTCGGTGTGTATGTCGGAGAGAGTCTCTGTATAATTTTACTCGTTGCAACGTCTTTAACGATGGCCGACTGGCTTCCTAAAATCCAACTCATTAGTTATTTATCGAACGAGCTGGAATGCGTCTAGTCCTTCGGAGAATTTCCAGGCGAGATGCCGTTGATAATTATCGAAGACCGACCGACTCGACCAGCACGGTGAGAATGTGTCCTTAAGAATCCTAGAAGGGAGCCTTGCAATTAACAAGTGATCCTTCCTTTTTTGGCTTTCCTCGTTCGATCCTCCAGCCTATTTCCACCCACTCCTGCTGTCTTATTTCCATTGTGAATGATGCTGATAATTCATCAGTGATAAGTATTTGAAATGGGGCTATCAAACTGAATTAAATTAAGACAGTGAGCGAGGATATTTAATGATACCAGAACTCGAAATTTAATAGGAGAGACCGGGGCTGCTTGCTACATTCTTCAGTTTCTAGTTTATAATTTTCAAATTACTTACTTTGGGGAACTAATACTGCGATACTCAATTCTTTGATCCTTTTTAGAGGTACTAATATAATATATACTGAATTAAATATTATATAAAAGAGTGAATGAGTACATTTAATGATATCTAAATTCGAAATTGAGTAAGTACATGGTATTCTGCAAAATATATCGAAATACTTTTAGTTTAGGTACTCTTCCTAATCAACAAGGATATAATTCTGTTATCGAACTACTTAGTTTTTCCTAATATTAATCATTCTACTCTTCACGCCCGTTTTACATCCACTGTGTCATTTAAATGAAGTTAATGATTAAATTCTTGTTGTTTCTTTATTGAAACTTTAGTCTCATTATTTCAAACATCTTGTAGACCACATTCTATTACACGTCCACGTCAAACGAATAATACTCTCCAAGTTTCACACGCGTCCCTCGAACCCAGACTATCTCACGTAACTCTCCATATCCTCGAGCAATCATTAAAAGTTTTTACGCTGCCTCAGATACTTTATCATGCGCAACCGCGATACTTGTTCTCAATGAAACCCAGGTTTTATCTATGATCGGTTGTTGAGCTGCTTGCGGCCCGCTAGCTCGAGGAAACATCCTTTGGCTCCTCGAATGTGCCTGAGATACCCTGATACAGTCTAGACGAAATTAACGCAGGTAGGTGCTCTTCGTTGATCAGCCTCGTGGAAGTACACTGCTAGCATGATTTATGGAGTACTAATTAACGCGTGAGCCGTATCGAGATACGATGGATCTGATGCTTTCGCGCGCGCGCTCTCGCCTGTCTGTGCGCCTGTATGTATATGTGTGTCTGTCGACGATGAACGCTTCGTTTGCCGTCCTGTACCCTGCCAACAGAGTTTTCGAGTGACTGTGCATGATGGGCCATGACATTACTCCTTGTTGCTTGCTCCTGGCCCTTGTTACGTCACAATTTCTTAATTCCTTCACACGAAATGTTAATTCGTATTAAATATATACGAATAGGGCAGTGAGAAACAAATGATGAATTATTATTTATTTTTTTTGGAGCTCTTTTTCTCTATTTTTGGGGTGCATGTAGGATTTTGTTTTTCTGGGGATTCGAAGTATTACAGTTTTTTATAATAAGCAGTTTGTAAATGAGTTCGCACTGGTATTTTTGTTTGAAGAATATTTAGGTGGCAGCACTTTTTTAAGCACTGTGAGTCGTAGGATTTTGAATTAAAATTATATCCTGCACAATTTGTGGTGTTAGATCTTGATGAAATTAAATAAATTTCAATACATTTTATGCGTGGGAAACTTCTCTTGACGAAGCTAACATCTGTGAATGAAAGGGTATCTTTGATTAGCATACATTATTAAGAACCTAGATGTGAAGAATGTTAGATAACTTTCCGGAAAGAATTGCAAGCATACAGTTTTCATGGCAATCTTTCATATCATCAAACTTTTATATCATCTTGACACTGGTATGAAGTTTGTGAAGTGGCAGACATGGATGAAATAACTCACGGTTTACAGGTCGATTTCCTTGAATCAGAAAATTATGGAACTTGCATTTTATGAATGCTTAGACACCTCTACTTGTTCAAATATGTTTTTTATGTGGAGTTTTAAAGAGCTGTTACTTGGATATAGCCATAACTACTCCATTTTTTTCAACAGTGTAATAAGCTTGTTCAAATATATAAGAGTACCTTACATTCATATTCTCTTTTAATTAAATTTCGCTATAAAAGGGATTGCAAGACTTAGAGAGCAAAGAAACACTAATGAAGATACCGAAATTAATGTCGTAATAAATCCTGTGTGAATAAAATTACCTCATGTATGTTCTTGGAATATAAATAATTATAACGTAAACTCCATTCTCTCCTATCTTTCTGCATACGAGGTGTGGAAGATACGATGCAATTTGCGTTAAAAAATTTGCGAGGATTTATCGTTACCTTACGTGTCAGTCTATGAATAAACAAAACGTCCCGTTCGTCCATTTGCCTCTTTAGTAGACAGGGAATCTTGGGCCACCTAACTTTACCAGCGCGCATTAATCTTCATAATATTACGTCTGCTTGGTAAACTGAAAAGGCCATTTTTATACCACGCAGTGAAAAATACTGGCGACCTTAAATGCTGATGCATAAATACGAAGCAGGTTGAGCCATAAACCACCTAAACTTACGAAAAAGAAAAAATTGCTTTCTATTGGTCGTTACGTCGTAATTTTTGTCTCCTAATATTCCACCGGCTATTATTCTATTTTCATAATAAAACCAGAATGGCAAGGAAAATGTAAACTTGGATAATCGTTTAATATCAAGACCACTTCTGCGATTTTGTAATTGCCCACGATTTAGTCACAAATTACATAATTATTTATGCGACAAGTCAACCATAAATGAAATCTTTATCACTTATCAAAAGAAAAATTTGTTCAAGAGAGACTTGCATAATAATAAGAAAATTAAAGGAAACATCTACTTTCCCTAATCTGCAAAGCGATGCCAACGTTTTCTACCGCAGTGGAAAAAAACTCGTAATTGAAAAGTGGACTTAACATAGTTTTCAAACCGTCCGTCTGTTTACGGCAAAGGGGTGCACAGTTTTTCAATTTCTGAAATTCCTCCGTGTGTATTTATTACCGACGGGAAAAAAAATGATGCAGTCTCGGAGTTTGCATACAGGATTTCGCAAAACGAACGGGTAGCAGAATGAACGCCGGGTTTGATGAACGACCTACATTCGGGGAACAAACTTTTCCAATTAATTCGCGCTATTTTAATTTATCGCATCAATCTTCTATTCCGAAGTTGCCGCCGAAGAGGGGGTGGCAAAAAATTCAATTTGAAACTGCAACGACAGAAAATTCCATTCTCTTGGCGCGCGGATTAAATGAGAATGCGCTTTAAGTTATGATCGAAGGCCCGTCAGCGATTTCGCCGAACGACGCGGCTCCTCGATTAGAATCGAAAATACGCGGCGCTATCTCGAATTTTCCCCGGCACTTTACGAACTTTTTACCGCCCCTATCTTTTCATGGTCCATCGTCGATCTTTGCTGTCGGCAAGAAAATTATCACGATCTTCGCGAATTGATCTTCCATTCATAACTCTTGAAAACAGAAGTTTCACTGTCAAATATGCCGCAAACTTTTGCCTGTTTACACAGGAATAGAGCAGTAAATATTCGAATATTTCTTCACGTTCTGCCTCGTAGAGCTCGCATAAAACAACACACCGCAACTCCTGATTGCTTAGAACACCGTCTGCGAGTCGGCCTCGCGATGGGAACACGTGCACACACACACACACACACACACACCCACACTGGAGTTTTGGAAAATTCGCAGGGCTGTGAAACGGAGTTGGTCGTGATAGGTCGATTGCGTAACGCTTGTTCGCAGGAAATTCTATGCGCTCGTAAATCGAGCGGATGCTTTTGTGTATCGAGTGACACAGGCCCCGGCCGAATTCGCTGGATTCGCATCCTGTGAAGCTGGGAGTCGAACACAGGCGACAAGCTCGTTATCACGCGTGTGGTCGCCAGCCACGACAAGGGAGGAGGAGCAGGAAGAAGCTCTACATTCCGCACAACAATTCCCCAGTGATTTCTACACGTTTGCCCGCGCATTGCATTATCAACGACAGATATCAAAGCATTCGTACAACGCGTGTCATAACGCGGGGCTGTACATGCACGATAGCGGCAAAGGTTAGCCCTGGCCCTGTTAAGCCAGAAGGTCCTTGGACGATGAAATTCGAGGGGGTTGCATTTGTCAGTCATTTCCATGTATAGTGGAGCAGGTCCAGCGTTGCTGTGGGAATACGGTCGTTGCTGTGCACCGCTTTCCTCGCTATCATTGGGACAAATTCAGCTGGCAAGTCATTTTGTTTGTTTAGTAGTTTTCTGTGAAAACTTGGCTGATACGAGAGTGCCTGCTATTTTTCTTACATTTATACCTGTTTTTGAAAGATGGGAGAACAGGAGTTCTTTTTGCAGTTTTAGGGATAGGTAGATATAGGTGTTAAGGGAATGTACAAAAGTTTATATTTTTCAAAATTATCGTTGTATAGAAAGGTAGTGCAATGGTTGTTTAAGGGGAGGCAATATATTTTAAATGTGGCAATTGAAATTTCTATGCCACGATTCTGAAAAGAAGATCAAAATCGCATAGGGGCACTTCCGAACTTTCCGTAGCGAGACGAAAAGACTGTGCTTGCAGTCGTGCGCAAAGAGACGAGAGATAAAGCGCTGGGATAACCAAATGTTATGGTGGAGATAGCTTCTCAGAAACTTTGAGTGGCCAGTTGATTTTGCTCGGACTCTACCATCCACTTCGACAGCTTAAGTTGCCGTGATTCAATTCTCTAATAACATACGTATGTAAATGAGCGGGCATCCCTCTCTCCTTATTCCCTCTCTTGACCCAATCCTTCCGGTCTACAGAATTCTACGAAGCAGGGTTGAGAATAGACTTCGAAGAGTGTATAACAGACTGCTCATTGGTTAAGTCACTTGCATTAATATGACAAAAGAAGTTACACATAAACTTGTTTCGTAGTACAGTGATATAAAGTATATTTGAAGAGACCACATGTTTTTAATATAAAGGCGAAGCACTTTAAGTTTTCTTAAATGAAACTACCTACACGATTCTTCTTTGCTTTCTTTCACAGTACAGAATTTTGATTTTGAATTGTTCCGTTGTTCTATAACCTTTAATTACGTTACAATTCAAATTTCTGTATGTAATTATTTTCTTAAGGAGAAATCTACCTAAAAATCAGTTTGGCAGATTACTGCCATGGTAGTTTTGCATTCCATCAGAATGATCCGCAGAGAAATCATTTTGCTAATAAAATACGAAAGCTGTAAAAATAGAATGCTTCTTTGTTGCATCCTGGCAAGTTGCTGGAGAACCACTTCAGTGTACCTACACCCAGTACACCAAATTTTTCCACGCGGATGTACTAGTCGGCGGGCCACGCAATTTATCTTCAGCCGTCTTGAATATCTCGTCCGTTTAGGTTATAAGAAATTTGTTAGAAAATTGCTGGTCAGGAAGAGTGGTGGAGAATACGTGTCGTAAATTTGTACGAAATCACCTCCTATATTGGAATTGAACGATTAGCGATGATTTATCGAGTGCAAATGCTTTCATACCAGACACGTTCGCCCAATCCCTCCTGAAGCTTCCATTCTTCCCGCAAACAGAGCTCGCGAAGCCAGAAAAAAGTGGCTCAACATTTCAGAGCAGACCCTCAGCTTCAACAAATCCAATCAACTCCCGACACACATTTTTTAATACCTGTATCATCCGCCCTGCCTTTCCCACGTTTCTCCTCGAATCTCTTCTTTTTTACAACCTTCCATTTTCTCCCCGTACTCGGTCAAAATGGGGCGCTTCTGCCGGAGGGGGGTAGCTTTGTGTTTACTCTTCGAATCAGCGGATTATAGAAGCTGGCTGGCTTTCCCGGCATCGACGGGAATCGCGGTTACCTGACAGAGTGAAATTGATAGATTCGAGCTTTGCATTTGCGCCGGGCCATCCCATTTCCATATCCAAGTACCCACCTCCCGTCCCTGGTCTTCCACCCCCCTCTGGCTCCCTCGTAAACCGCTCGACTAGTAGTTCCGCGCACTCTTGGTTAGCACGACAAGCCCGAACATCACTCGAATCCTCGATGGAATCCCCGGGAAACTCCCTCTCGACCGCTTATCGCCTTCTCAAGCTTCGACGTCGTAAGGCTTCAAATATGAGCCTGCATTGAGAGCAGATGGCGGCTGATCCAGAAAGGCTGTATGGAACGAAGGCGCTCGCGCCCTCCCGCCCATCGCCGCCTGCCCCCCAACTTCCTGGCTCTACTCGATTCACTGGAATCGCGATGTCGGAGTGATTGAATTTCGTCGATGATCTCGGACGCATCGAGCGTGATCATGTTTGGCCCCGGGAGAGCTTATCGGGCCTGGAGTGTTCGCAATCTTGCTCCCGTACGCCTCGCAATTAACGGGCAGAATCGTCGAGATTATTGGAGCGCCCCGCGCGCCCCGGCGACGAGCTTTTTCCAACCCTTGCTCGGGCGATTTTCTCGCACGCTGCTGGCTCGCGAAATTGTATAACACCTCCCAGGGGCGTTGATGATTTTCCTTTAGCAGTTTTTAATCGAACGGTGATTTGCTGGATGGACGGCTGCGTCGTTTGCTGAACCGTGGACGATGCTGCGGGGGTGGAAGACGGAGGCACGGAGGAAAAGGGAGAAGGGCGTTTAATCCTGGGTCTGCTAGTGGACTCGGCATCTAGCAGACACTGTCTTAGAGCGAAGCTTATATAGAGGGTGGATGACGTGAATAACTTCGACAGTTTTTCAACAAATGAGCGATTTATTGCAAATTTTGAACTCAGCAACTTTGAGCATCCAGTACTGAAATATAGAAATACAAAAATATATCATCGCAATAACTACTACTTATTTTGTGAAAATATATATTTGTCAATTAGTGTTCTCTTTTTAATGTTAACTCAAAGCAATAATTTTATAAACACTTTTGTCTGATTTACTCGAAGTTGGTAAAGATACTGCTGCTCTCCTCTTGTTACTACAAGCTCCTCAATTATTACTTCCCTTATAAATCTACAAGTTGGCACATTCGCAAAGAATTCCCAGTAAACGCGACACACCACAGTTTCGTTGAGCCTCAACATCCGAGCCAACATCGCCCAGGAACAGAGAAGCATATATAAAGTGTCCACTGCCCACAGCTTTGTCTGCACTCGCTTTGACGCGTAGGGCAACGTGTTGTCCGCGCCACATAGTCAGTAAAATCAACAACCTGTGGATATTTGGCAATCTGCTTTGCACGAGACGCGAGGGATAGGGGCTGAGGGAACGCGAGGGGTTAGGCGAGATAAATAGAGAACGAGACACGAGGGTTGGGGTAAGACAGCCGCGGAGGGTAGGTTCGCGGGTGAAAAGGGTGGAGCCGAGAGAAATGGATCGGTAGGGTGTCAAGGGGGCAACGCGTGAAAGTAGGAAAGCGAGAGGACAGCGGGGAGGAGGTACTTGCTATCCCGAGAGCAGGTGCACGAGATATCGTAGTTGAGAGTGATAGAGCTGTATCCAGTCTATGAAGGCTTTCCAGCTTCCAAAGGGCGGCGTCTGCACGCCGGAGCACCCGGCGTTAAGCGAAATATGCCGCGCGACGTAAGGCGCTGAAGAATCCTCTTCGACATGCATTACTCCGCTCTCAGCGTGAAACAATTGTGACAGACGTTTATGGTGTTTGAACAGATGCCCGTTGCATGCGCGAACATTCGACAGCGGCCGCATACGGCGACGTTTCTGCTGACGCGTGTCAAGGTTCGATCCACCGCGCGTGCAAACGGAACGGCAGAGCGATCGCGCCACTGAAAGCTGATTACTTTGCATTTCTCCTTGCCTTGGCTTTATCCTTCCTTCGAAATCCTCTCTGCAATATTTCGCGGAGGTGTGAATTTCGATTTACACGGTAGTGGATGGTTGAGACGTTGTGATCTGTGAGGGGGTGAGTTGGTGCACCGAGCAGTAATGAGGATTGTGGGAAGAGTGACTAAGGATGGGAAAGAAAAAATATAAAAGAATTTATGTTAAACCATTCTATTAAAAATGCACTGAAAACCATAAAATAATTATTTCTTTGTACTACAATTTTTTTCACTCTAAATAACTTTCTTTAAATAAAGTAAAATCCTGGGACAGAATATTTTTCATAACAGGATATGAATCACTTTAATACAGATGCAAATGTCGAAATGAATTTGTTGTGAGAAAGTTTTCATTCGCATAATGAAACCAAATATTTTAATTGTAATGTGACAGAAAATTGATAAATTTACGAGTCACAAAGTATTCTGTGTTTTGTGTTCTGGTGCTTGTTTCCCTAAAAAATGGTAGATAATGTATTAATTTCAGGCAGTGTTGTTCCCAGCTCCCCAAATTTAATACCATCATATTTTTTTTATGGGGCTACCTGAAATATCAGGCGATGGGCTACTGCTCTCGTAACAAAAAAGATAGAGAGGCAGAAAAGTGAAAAGTAATGCTGTTTCTTTATTAAATATTTTATTTAAATTTTTGAGCACTAAAATTTATGATGCTGTTAAAAACAAAATTGAAGAAATATGACTACTTAGTAGTTACATAACATCCTGCATACATTAAACAAAACAGCATATTTTTCATCATTTTCCAAAGCATAGTTTGCGTAAAGAACCAAATTAATCGAAAATTACAATGAATTAGGTATTTCATTGAAAATAATTCAGATAAACCCTAAAGTCCATTTTAATACCTCTACTTCCATCTCAGTGAACTCTTCAGTAGAATTAAGTCCGTAAATCCATTGGCCATTAAACTAAAGCTTTTACATGCTGAAAAATGGCAAGAATCCAATTTCAGGATGTATGGAACTCATATGCAGAGACTTTTTAATCGAATATTCTCACATGAAGGAGGGGGATACGCTTTTAACCCTGTTGACAATAAAAACTGTAATGAACTCGCGCTCTTCTTCGAATGATACGTTCTGGCAAGCTCGTTTTCAATAATTATCCTGTAACAGTGTCTATCATTTCCCCGATTAATAGATTCAGCTTCTAATATCGACTTTTCCTTTCCATTAAACGACACTTCACTGTTTGAAAATCGCCTTAAAGTGTCAGCGCCTCGCTGGCCATTCCGAATTAGCAGGGGTGACATTGCAGGGGTTGAAATAGTCGTCGAGGGATCTGTGGTACGTACCAACTACGTCTTACAGCAACTCCTTCGCCGACCATAGAACTCCCTTAAGGGTTGTTGAGGTGAAATGAATAATCCTCCTACGATTTCAAGATGTGACTCGTCGCTGAAGGTAAAAGAGAATACCCCTTCCAACATTCCATTAAGTATTTCACCAAGTTCAACTTGCCTGTACAGGAATTAAATCTTGCAACCAGGGGAAGCTTCCTTACTGGTTAAAACCGTGTGAACTGACGGCAACTGACAGCAGATTTGCAATGAATAAAATTAGCAATTAACGTGCTACTTAAATTCAGTTCTAAATTAGTATACTAGATACAAGCTAGTCAAAGGATTTAGGATAAAAAGATTCTTTAGTTCTGAATCGAATCTTAATAGAAAGAAAAGGACGAGTAGAAGCAAACGCAGCAGAAATAAAATTCTGCGGCGGCATTATATGCTCTATGAACTCTAAACAGGGAATACATCTGTAGAACACCAGATTGAAATTTCTTTCAGCTTTTTGAAATAATCAAACCACTTACATTTTAAAGCACTCATCTTGGCTTTCCTTTACTCGTTTCATAAAACCACTTGCCAATCAGCAAAATGCGTGCTCTTACAACCCCTTCGCTTCCCAAAACAACCCCCGAATCGTTTTCTGGAATCGCGTATCATTTTTATTGCTGCTCGCCTCCCGATGGTAGAAGCAGGCACCGCCTTTGTTTAACAAGGCGCCGCTCGAAAGACTTCCACGGCAGATCCTTGTACCGCCGGCGGCGATAACGATAAGCCCGTAATAATGATACCAGTCCCACGTGACATCCTCGCGGGAGAAACTCGGCGAGCGGCGCAGATCGTGGCAGTTTGAAAACTAACCGCAATCCCTACAGATGTTCGCAGGTAATTACGTTCGTACGGACGTACGTGGATCCACTGCGGTAGCAGTGTCTTCGAACACTTATCGTTTATTACCGTAATAAATCAGCTTTAATCCTTGGGCCCGTGTGAACGGGGCCGTCTGTTTGCAGAATCAGGAGGGAAAGGGGTGGCCGCGATAATTTAAGTTCCCTGGCGTCCTTTTTTCCACGGATGCTGGCGATGCCCTCCCCCTCCCCTACTCTCCTTTTTGCACGGAGTCCTAGGAACGTAAAAGGACTGCGTGCCGCGGGCATTAGCGCCGGAATGTCCTGGCTAAGAAAATCCATCTCGCGCGGCCAAAGAGAGCGTCCTCGTTCTTTTGTTCGATCAGAAGTGAAAGCCCGGGGTTGGCGGAATTCGCGGCACGTTCGTTTCGCTTTCAAAGGGGCCATCGCCCGTGTACGCAGGGGCGTTTGCTGTTATGTGAGGTATTTAATGTATGTGACGTTAGTAGCTAGCTCGCGTCAAATGGGACAACATCCGACACCGTGAGCATCGATTTTGCTTTTAATTCACGGTGCTCAGTTGGCAACGCGGTTGCTGGTTCTTGTGAACTTCTTTGATTGGTGTATAGTTTTAGTATTATTCGGTGTGTTTTTTTTTAAATATGCTGCAAGGTACTGTAATACGCTAGAGTAGAATGTGAAGTCTTAAATAGGGGTGTGCGAGTACTCGATTTATTCGAGGGGAATAATGATCGGTCGGTGGAGCCGAGTTGAGAGTTTGAAGTTTCCGAGCTGCTTGAAATTTATGAATTGTTTGAAAAAATGTAAGCTGTTTTAAAAACTCAAACTGAAATTTTTTTACTCGAAATTGGTCGAGTTACTCGTAAATATTCGAGTAACTCGAGTAATTCGAATATTTACGAGGAAATCAGAATATTGTATTTTGTTATATTTTTGTAATTCAATAATATTAAATATACTGAAAATTTTAAAGTACTTAAAAATGTTTATTTACTATTTTAATTAAAATAGTAAGTAAATAAAACCGTTTTTTTTTTAAATAGTGAAATTCGAAAATCGGGTTTTTCGAAAGTCGGTTTTTCTATAAACTCTAGACCGTATTATCCAACAGGAGCAGTGGCGCGAATTCGAGCTGCCAGTGTGCATTTGCCGACATTTTTTCCCCCGGTGTTGTCTCAGCTCTCGACGATCTCTTGGCGGGTCTGAAATTTACGTCGCGCGGCCACCTGTGTGTTTGCGACGGCCCACGTAAAAGCGAAAGGGACGGCTGGCTCTGTTAAAGGAACGCCGGGAAAACGGGGAAAAATCGCAAGTATCACACGAAATTCACGTTGTCGCGACTGTCCGTCCATTCGCCCTCAGATGCACGCCCACCGACACATCTTTTCGGTCCTTTAAACGCGCGCAGTGCACGTAGCGGACTGTCTCGACAACTATAGAAGCGTATGCACTGCCGTCTATGTACGGGGTGTTTCGTTTTCACCGTTTCGCATCATTACTTCAGTGATAAATGGTTGTGAACCTAAATAAAGGGTAATTCGTTAAGAAAATATAAGTCAATGGTAGGAGAGATAAATTGGCAACACACAAGATGGGGCATTAACTTAATAGAAAATAATTTAAATAACGGATCACATAAAAGTTACTTTAACCTTAGATTATTTGACGAATCAAATCAATTTCTTTATTCGTCGAGCGTTTCAACTTCAGCGAAGCAAAAATTTTTCAACTTTAAATTTGATGTAACCTAACCCGGGTCAACTTTATTCGACACATGACGAATAATTTTTTTTAACTTTTATTCGTTCTCCGAAATTTTATTTAAATAAAAATTTGCGTGAGTTTCATTTTGAGAGAGTTGGATTGGCATTTTTGTAAAGTATGCATATGGGTTAGAGAATTATTAAATAAGAAAGTTTGGGGACTGTTTTTTTTATTTCTTGGGTAACAATTCTTAGTTCTTAGCGTACAAATATGTATAAATTACTTCTATAAGTGTAAATATGCAGTGTGTATTATGTCGAAACATAGTAGAGTTATTATGAAGAGCCAGTTGCAAGTTGATACTAGCAACGTGTGAACACCCTTTGTCAATTAAATGCATACTTAACAGACACAGAGGAAAATTTTAATGAAAGCAATTAACATTACGTTTTCTACTTGCTTTATAAATTTCCATCTCTGTTTGTACATAACGAATTATATGCTTTCAAGGAATATCTTTTTTCCTCTAACTTAACACTACATCTTAATATACTATTTCAACAATTCGGCTTGGTATAATAGAATTCAAAACACTGATCCATATTCATAACTTTCCATATAAGGAAACATGAGTCTGTACAGCGTGTGATTGCAACTGAGCAATCAAACATTTATAATTGCAGCCAGCGTCAAGCAGCGAACATCTCGCAGTTCGTCGGCAAGAAAAAACCGTGTCGGGACAAGCAATTTATTCCAAGATATGGAACACGTGGTCTCGGGCATTAGGACAGTGATAGATTATGTATCGTGTTCGATGATACACGCTTACAGCGGTTTTGCACAATAATTTTATAGAACGTGTATTCCCTAAGCTTCCAGACTGTGTCAGTCTTGTCACTTGAGCAAGATTGAGTTGGTTTTACGATCATGCTCCCAGCCACACAGCAAATTAAGTGCGCCGTATTTTAAATGACATGTCCTGTAGATTGATCAGCACCAGCCAGGTTTAACACCTTTGGTATTCTTTTTATGGGCCTGCTAAACCATCGTGTTGTTTAAAGAGCACTGTCGACAACACTGCGAAAGAAAGAGTATCGGCTGGTAGTCAGAACATCGCCAGTATTAGTCTATTAACAGCAGAATACTATTATTTATTTTAAATTATCAGATACTACACCTCCAACGAAAAGCATTTGTACCTCCATAATTTTTTCAAACACCAATTTGGGCGCAGCCCCATTTTTCACAATTTCTGAATTATGACGTGTAATATATTTAAATAAAATCTACATCGTTTCGTGTACGTTTGATGCAAATCTGATAAGAAATCAACGATTATATTGCAAATTTTGAATCTACACCCGTTATTGTTTTGCGCAATACGAGTGCTCCAGATTTGAAAATTTTGCCAAAAATAGAAATACAAACTCCTAGTGTTTTCTTTATAACTTTAAGTCAAAGCAATAATTTTATAAACAGATTTTTCTAAATTACTGGAAGTTGGTAAAGATGGAGCCGCGCCCCAAGGTCCTCAATTTAAAAAAATGTTTTCTCTATTTCAAGAAAATTGAATTTTAATTTGACATTGACACTTTAAAAAACACGATGCGCATGATTTCGTTTTGTAAATATTATATTATAATTATTATAGGATTTTTCTTTATTCGGTGATTATTTCGTAGATTCACGCGGGACACCCGGTACGTTCTTGTTTTATTACGCGGGATTTCCGGTCTTCCAGGTTTCGTTTAACGTGCCAACACCGTCGTGCACTGACTCCGCCGACGTATAAGAGCAAAAAAAGGGGAGAGATAGAGAGAGAGAGAGAGAAACGAGCTGATGCTTTCGTTGAATCGGGCAGTTTTTTAAAAAAATGCTTCTCTGTGTCGATGCACGAGATAAATAGGAAAAGCCGCGCCATTTTGAATCACTAAACGTACCCTTATGGTATTGGAATTTCTTTAAAACAGCGTTTCATTGAACGCGCAGCGTGGATTCTTTTCAGGACTGTTCGCCGTGCAGAAACTCTGAATGCATCGTAATAGAAATCAGCGTGCATCGAGCGGGGATATTTGCATAACATTTAGGTGAAGAAATTTTCTAGATAATCGTGCGCGTGTTTTTGCGAAAACAAAATCGCGCACTGGCAAATCCACGTTCTACGGAAACATTTTATATAAGAAACGAATAGAACGTTGAAAAGTGCTTACAAAAGTTACACCTATATTTAAAACATTCTTGCAAAGGGACACTGGGTCGTTTATTCTACCCCGAAGTAGCCTTCTGAGGGTAATTTATCGTAAGGCAGTATTGAACGGGTAAAAGATCAATTCAGTGTCCAGTGGATGTGCAATTATAGCCGAGGAAAATCAATTGGTCACTGGAGGCCATTAAAAGGCTATTTTCACCATTCTGTATAGCTGCACTGCTACTCTAGTGCAAAGCTGTAGCCTTCCAAGCAGTGATTTTGTGTCATCAATTGCTTTTGTCCCTTTTACAGCTTTAGAAAATGGCACTCTTCGTATTCATTATATTCCTATTATTTTACTATATATCTAAATACATTAAACGATGAAGAGTCTTCTTATCGAAATTCGAAACCCTTTGCTCGAGGTTCAGCATAATTTCTTTCAATTTGCGGTACCTATCAGTATCCTTTTAGCCTTTTTAATGAGTAAATAAATAGTAAAAAAATTACACATGCATGCGGAATGCGCGAGTGGATGAAAGTTAGCATTCGAGCCACAGGAACCGGGGATATCCTTTGTACTGTAATCTCACACGCGCGACGGAGGGGTTGGAAATGATAAAGCGATGGTGGAAGGGATGAAGTTGAGCGAGAGGTCGAATCGATTCGCGTCCATCGACAACTTTCGGTCTGCCGATTGGGGAATGAAACTGGTCGTTCTTCACGTACCATCGTTTTCGTCCAGGAATTGTCACTGTGACCTCTTTTGCTTGGATCAAGCCGTTATATCCATACCGCGTCGCGATCGAGATAAATCGCTCCGCGTGACTTTTCTGCTCAGCCCGTGTGCTATTCTAACGGGACGTTTGATCGTAAAAGTGACCCTTGAAATGGCCTCTCCAGTTTCCACGAGCTAGTAAGTAAGGAGGAAGTTGTATAAATGTTGGAAATATTCTTTTAATTAAGGCTGACTTGGACTACTGGATACTTGACGGATGAGTAAACAATTTCAGCTTTGTAAATTGTATTATAGTGGAATAGTTTTACTAATTTTGGGACAAGGTGATTTCACGAATGTAAAAGTGCGGTTTGGTTTATTAAATTGTATTATTTATAGGACCCTTCTGTCTCATACGAAATGGAGAATTTAATTAATTAATAATTTTAGTAAGGTAACTTACCAGTATGCAGGATGATTTATAACTTGAGAACTTTAAATGGAGCCAGTAAATTTATACGTATTTGTAAACTTTACATCTTATAGTTTCCAAAACAGATGTACAAAATGTGAAAGAAAATATGTGTAAGGGAGTAAGGGGAAGTGCATGATCAATGGTCAGACGCGTAGTCGAACCAATATGACAGAAGCTGTATCTCTTTGAAACTTACTGCGCATATGGTTGTTCATGAATTGTTTTATAATTATTCAAATTATAGAGAGCTTCTAAAGTATGGCAAATTTAGTAACAATTCCATTTAAAATTCTTAACTTATTCTATCTGCAACTACGTTAAGAGAAGCATTAAGTTAGTTATCTTTAGTAATAATTATCAAAGAATGTTTTATACCATTAAATTGAATACAAGAATTATGTCAATATATGTAAATTTTCGAAACACCTTTTGTAACAGAGTTAGCGAAACGGTTTGTGGTATAATAATAAATTAATACGCTCCAAGTTGGGATAAATAATGTATACAAAAGTTGAATCCACATTTCTCAGAGGATGTCATTATTCATAACTTTTGCGAATTCAACATTTTCACGTAATAATAATGTATTATTAAATAGAACATGCACTGTTTATACTGCAGTCGTGAGATCTTCGTTTTGCTTAAAAACTCAAAATTTCTACGTGCCTTGCTGATGAAATATATATCATTCGCTTATAATTGGGAAAGCTCGAAATTTCTAATTAGAACTCTCAAGACTTGGAGTCCCTTTCTATCTCCCAATAGCGATTGACGTATTGGAGACCTAGGAATTCAGATTCCAGAGGGCACCAACTAGAAGATTGCGGCCTAGTTTTCCCCAAATCAGGGATGTGCCCCGGATTCAATACTTACATGTCCTATGCAGCAGACTTGTGCGGGGCGTATACAAGATTCAGGAAAACGCCCAATAAACCCTCACCCCTGCATACAGCCCTCCAAGAACAACTTGCAGAGGCACACAGGAGCTCTTCATTAAACTCTCGGGTCAATTTCTGGAACCAGAATTCGTTAAACTTTGGAACTGCATGCGCTTAGCATTTTGTGAACTTTGAATCTGAATCTGGACTTCCGCATTAGAACCACAGATTCTACTCTACATACGGTTACCGTTCGCATCTAAAACTTCGTTGAATTACTATTAAACTGCTTGTTGAATGTTGAATTGCTTGAAAGTTAGGCGATAGTTTCTCGTGACATCTCTAGACATGAAGTGTCATAATATTATTATATTAATTATAATAATTATAGTAGCAGTATTATATAACCCCTTAAAGAAGTGGAGAATTTTACCCAGTCTTAGGAACGAATATTATATTTCAAGAACATATAATTTAACGAAGAATTATGATTTTATTTCTTGGTAAAGTTATTCTGTTACCAATATCTGCGCATTTCTTTTCTCCTCATTTTACATTTCCCTGTTTCCTCTGCTATGAGCTATTTAACTTTACTTTTACATTTTCATTCAATTTCCTTCTAATTCTCAAACTAAATATATGCACACGTGGATTTTGCCACCCTCATTTTCACTCACACCTATACAATATCATTATCCATTCTTTAATCTCTAGAAAAAAATAGAAAATTATTCTAATTCCCACTCTCAGCGAGTCCATTTGCCACAGGTACTCCCTTCTTCACTAACCATCACAAATATCCTCCTCTACTTTCCCTGACAATTCCCAATTCTTTCCACCATATCCTCTAACTCAATAAGTATCTGGAAAAAGCTGACTGGATTATCGCAATGGGTTGGAAGTGGCACTGAATATCGGCGCTGGGATTACAAGTAGGTGGATAATCACCGTCTCGTGTTTCGAACGTGCAGGCTCACTCGCCGCGATTCATGACGAACGATATCGCTCGCGAGCCACGCACACAAACGCGCGTGCATATCGCACAGACCGGCAACGATCCAGCGTGCGGAAGCAGTGCGCTCGCACTCGATGGAGTGTTAAAGTTTAAGGGGCGATATTCATCCTGGTAGCAATTTGCGCGCTTTCTCCCCGGCCCGGCCGACCTCCCAGGGCCACGACAGCTGAAATTAATTTCAACCGATTCAATTAAAGCACGGACGGCTCGCCGTCCGCGAAACTCGTGGCGGGGTGGGAGCGATACGTTGGACACTTAACCGAGCCGGAGGAGAAGCAAAGCTCCAGAAAGCTTTCTCGATCGATTCCCGGGGTCGGTTTCTCGCGCGGATGTACAAACACGCTCGCCCCGTTTCTGAACAGTCCCCTGGCCAGGCACTCGATATTCTTTTCAATTAAATCGCGCCGCCGTAGAATGCCGCCCCGATTCATTTTGCACTCACTTCCTGCGTGTAATTAAATCTTCTTTCCATTAGTGAAGAAATTACGCGGATTCCTGAACGGCGCAGTTAAATTGCTCACGCGGTTATGTTCATGCGTTTCTATTTGTATCGGGAGCTAAGAAAAGGGACACGATAGGGCGAGAGACGTCTGTTTTTCCCGAGACAATTGAAATTCTGTGAGCAACTGGATCTCTGTTTCAAAATGTCTCACTTGATCGATACTTATTTTTAGTTACTAATCGTTATAGTGAATCTTGAAGTATTTCTTCGAGAAACTAATTACCTTTAAAGATTTCAGTGAATGAAGCTTATTGGCAGGTACAAGCACCTTTTGTTTCTGACACGACGACGTGATGAATAGTAAATGGAAGTACAATGCAGAAGGAAATGGCAAAAGGGCATAAGAATTTTTCTTTGTCAACGATTCAAACGAAAGTTGCCCTCCGCTTTGTTTTGAAGTTAATTGCGCGGTGTCGAGGGTTCTTTAATTAAAATTTTAGCAGAAACATCTTTTGATAAAGGGATCACGCTTGTAAAACACTCCGGTGCAATGCGAGCAGGCGAAAAACTAAATTTCAAAGAATAATTAAAGCATCCCGGTCTTTCCTCTCGGTTCATTACGTATGCAGTGCATTTCCTCTCTCCATATGGGGTTAACATCGTTTTACTGCTATCTAGAGAGTGCCGGTCACGGTGGAGTCATTCCGCGTCAAAACGATCGCTTCTTTGACTAATATTCCACATTTGACTCCGTATTGTACACTGACTTTTATTGTGTACTGATACAAGTGTGTAACATCTATATTATTACATGATACAAATTACAATTAGTCTCTCGTTATTTTATTAAAGCATACAATTGTTCAAGATGCATGTAGGTAGATACTTTTGTAATCCAATTCCACAAGTATTGTTATGAGCTGCATTAGACTCGCTAAGATCTCCCACACTTGCCGAATATTTTTTTAAAAATACGCCATATCTTCATTCTTTGAATATTTTTAATGACTAGCCTGAAAGATACTTTCTCTATACCCGTATTTCCCAAAATATTCTGAGTCACAATCGCCTTTTATGATATTCAAATGCCATTGCACGTTTAAACCTGTTATTTTCCAAACGCTAAAAATAGACATATAATATTTGTTAAGCCGTCGATATTATTTGCAATCCGTTTTAATTCCTCCATTGTTTTCTAAACAGAAGCAAAAATGCATCTACCTTTCCCAATATTATCGAACGATTGTTCATGCAAACGAACTGGTTTTGAAAAACGCAGAGTTGCGAATGGAAAAACGGTTGTGTCTGTCCGAATTTTCGTTCCGTTTCGTAATGCCAGATTGGAAACACGATGATTATATTCTTTCCCGTTTTCAGGTACTTGTACCTGCATGCAATTTCTGCATCCATTTATTTCTTCGATATCCCGTGCCCTCAAATTACAAATTCTGTCATTACTTTCCGAACCGGTGTTGAACGGTCCGCTGATTTGATGCGCTTCCCAATTTTAATTGCATGCGCCAAATGAATCTGGGGGGCTACAGGGACGAATGTAAATGCGTTCAGTGTAAACTTCAATCGAGCTCGAGGATAATTTTGTTAAACCTGCACAATTTTTCGATTGATTTAAACTCGAAAAATCCGCAAAAACTTGGAGGCGTGGCGAACAATTATTTGGTAACCCAAATCCGCCGATCGATCGTTAAATAAAGTTCTCAAGCATTTAATCGAGTGAATAATCGTTCGATTTATTTGCAAACACAGGTGGAAGCATCATCATACAATAATAAATGGCATCAACAAATACTTTCAATCAGATCTAACGAAATAAATAAATTATTCTGGCAGCAAGAAATTAACAAAAACTATTTTCATTTACAACTTAGCAATAATGACCAACGTTCCCTCGAACAGTCCCATGATCCGTCAACATTCATCAAACTTCTATTTTTTAACACTCGCTCTCAAAACCCAAAACTACCACTCGCCATTTACAAAATGGAAGACCACCCCTTACAATCACACAGCAATTAAATTCCAAGATACCAGCATCGTTTCATCCCCTACCAAATTCTTCCTATACATTCCCTGAACCATGTGGACCGCGTTGCCCCGACGATGGACCAGTTTCCCGAACACACAAGAGGACAGCGACCGAAACGTGGTTCCTTGAACAAAAAAAAAGGGTCGGAATATAAATTCCATGCGCGGCAGTTTGTGAAGTCCGGCATTGCAATGCGCATGCTATCCGCACCCATATTGATTTGCTTTCTCTCCGCGAATACCGGCAGAAGTTTAAAGAGTATTCTAACCTGGGCCCCCGTGTACACACACGTAAGTGTGTCTATCCGAGCCTCTTCTCCTACCCCCTTCTGGTCGCGTTTTCATCCACCGAGGCTTGCGCGGATGTGCGTCGAGCAATTTACGCCTACTCGGCGCGCTGCAGCTAATTCGGTCTACTTCCACTGCCTCTTTTTATTTCGCGCCCTATTGAAGACCGCCGAGCGCTGCCTGGAAATTAGAGGGAGCGTTATATCGCGCGTTTCTAGAGCTCCGCGAATACTACGCCAGCGGATTCCCGCGCTAAGTTTCAATGAAGAATCCCACGCTGGTGGGGATTTGGCTCGCAATTGGGGTTTAGAAATTCAGACGGCTGTGTGGACGTGCTCAACACTTTCACGGCCGCTGTCACGTACGCGTGATTTCATTCACCCTGATCATTTCGTATTATGGCTCACTCGAATTACGTCGCCTTCGATTGGGTTTGAGTTTTTTGTTGATCGTTCATATTTTTGGAAGACAACATTTCTGGGAGCTTGTAAATGTGCTTGGGTTCGTTTAGGAAGAATTTCTGAATTATTTGGAGCAATTCGTAAAGTTTTAGGGAATTATTTTTATTGCAGCTCTATTTTTTTGCATTTTTTCATATGTTCTTTAATAAATTGAGTTAAATAAGCATTGATTGTGAAAGCATGCAATGACAATATTTCAGCGCTTCATTTAAATTCTTTACACTCTTGTCGATCGCTCTATAAAGAAGTTGATCTTCCATCATCAAACTTCAATGGAAGTTAATAGGGATTTTAGTCTCATTTGGGAAAATTATTCATTAGGGACACTTCGTTCGCTGGATTTCGTAACGCATAGGGAGGCAATTAATGAGGTACCTAAAAGGGGCGTGAATTTCATTGAAGAAATAATCGTTTATAATTCAATTTCAAGAATAAAGTGTCGTGTGGATGAGGTTCAATAATTAAGATTCTTGAATGGGTGCTTTGAACGAAAGTAGATTCAGATTAAGTTACTTTAAACACCACTCTACGGTTATGATTTTGTTAACTTATCTCAAGTCTTGTAAGCATCTTTGTCTACGTTATTTCACCCTTAACTGCCCTTTTCTTTCAAACGCAGATTATCACTCATCCCTTAGAAATACTTACACTGAAATTAAATAGATTTGAAAAGATGTATTTTGTGTACATAGTTCCAGGTGAACCAACTGTTTTCCAAATTACCTGCACCTTAACGAAATCGATACTTCCTGTCATTTTTCATTTAAACCAAAGTTTCACCTACTTTTTTTTTTTATTATTACTGAGAGTCTGAAATATAAAAGTTTATTAGTTTACCTATGATATTATTCAGTTTTATTAGTTCCCATTCTCTGCTGTAATTTTTTATTCATTTTAAACAAACTGGTATTCCAAATATACTTCACTTCCTCTATTAATCGAACATCAATAACCAAAAATAATCAAGACACAATCTTCTGACACTCCCCCTCGAAACTCCACAATCCACACAGTGATACATTCATATTCCTCCTGCATATTCTGACCCGAAGAAACCCGTGCTTAGGATTCACGTTGATAGGTCAATAAAGATCTATTTTCATTCCATCTCGTCGCGGGATTAAAACCAGATTTTTCTTCAGTAATGTTGTCCTTTAATTTACGAGAAACGTAAAATGTCATCAATTTGGATTACGTAAGTTCGTGCTAGAATATACCACCCCACGAATATCCGAAAGGGTCTGGCAATGCAACAAGATCCTACAGCAATTACGCTTTACCTGTCCCTCCCCACGTTTTCACCGACATTTTCTAAAAATCCTATATGTAATTTCAATTCCCAGAACGCAGCGAAAAAGGTACCTAACGCACGGCTACTCCTCTCCGCGTTAATCGTGCGCACGGGCAATCCCGAACGTTGTACAATTAACCATCTTCCGCCATTTCCGCCCCACTGGATTCCACTGTCCCCCATATTCATCATGCCTCGATAGTCGACCCGTTTATTTATCAGTTCCGCGGCGGTCCCTCGGCGACAGTTTCGAAACTGCCTACAGAATGATCGGCCGCGATCGAGGGGCCGGTGGGAAGGGTAAAAATAAAAGTGTCCGAAGGAGATAGGGACGGGGAAACGTATCGAGGGCTGCAGGTAGGGACGGAAGTTTCCGAATGTTTTCCATATCGGTCGACGGTTGTATAAGGAAAGTTTCCGCGGCGTAGCCCCTGCGGGGAAAGTTTATCATTTAGGACAAAGGTTTGCTCGCGGGTGGCGACTTTTCCGGCCTCTGACTAAGGGGCGAGGGGCAGGGGAGGGTTCGAAACGCGGCATCAAGGGAGGAGAGGAGGTCTGGGAAGCAAAGAGCGCTGAGAGACAAAGGGAGAAAGAAGAAAGGGCTACAGGGCTGGGCAGAGAGCCCCATATGTTCCTCTGTGGGCTGAAAACCTTGCAGTAAGATGGGAAACCACCCTCCCCCTTGCCTCTTTAAGGTCGGACCGTCGTCGCAGTCTTCCGAAAGAGTCTTTTAGGGTGGACTGGCTGGATGGGAGACGAGAGGGGGCGGGTCGTTACCAAAGGACCGCCATTCTTGCTGGCTGTATTTAAAGGAAAATTGTCCGTACGAACGTCCTCCACCCAGCCATCTCCGACCGTGGAGTTCCTGAGCGAGCGAAATGCGGTGACTCGAGGAATCTTCCGGCACAGAGTTGCCCGCAGAAGCGTTCCCCCTGCGTTGGTGTACGGTAATACAGGTCACACACAGCTCGTACGTAGCCGCGCGGACGCGGAATCGGCCCTACAAACGGAGCTTTCTTTCCTCCGCTCTGCCCCGCCTCTCTGCGGGGTGCTTTCTGAAACTCCGCGTCGACCTTTAAAACCGTCCTCCAGGCAGGCTGGAGCACCGGTATCACGATCGCAGGAGTCCATCGTGCGAAAATAATCTTCGCTCGACTCCCCGCCGCCATTGTAATTCAAATGTCCCCGAGCTTAGGCGCGTCCTTCTATGTACGACTTTATCGGGGGACCGTTTTTCAGACGGCTGAGTAGCGGCTTGATCGAGTTCTCCGAGCATCGGGCTCTGCGAAACAAATGGGCTGGGGGAGGCCGAACGTTTCTGGAGAACTTTCGGCAATATGGCAGCACTTTATATGCGGGACGTTCTGTATTTCCAATTTCGATAGGCGTCCAATGATCGTGGGGTATTTTTCTGTATTACAGCAGCTTCAATTGTTCAGCGGTGACGCTTGTGAAATTTCCACGGAAATTTCTATTTTGCACAGCTCCGAATTAATAACTAATTTTACTTCACCGAAAGTTACTTTATGCTTTGTCGTTTCTCATACTACGAGTCGTAGTGGTAATAAACTGAACCCACCTTTTTCTTCGTCGTTACTTTCGATTGCCTTAGCTCCCCCGCGTGAAATTAAAACATCCTTCTACGGCTGTTTAAATATTATTTTCATTACCGGGAGCTTGTCGTGCAAAGAATCCCGTAGGGGAGAGGGTATTGATCCGAGGGTGTATTGATTCGACGATTTGTGCCCTCAAGAATATTTCTTTGCACAACGCTTGGCCAGGTCGTCGGTTAATAACTATATCTCTGCAAGGCAGAATACAGTCCAGCTACAAAAGGTATAAAGCACAATCTTAAAAATAATGAAGTAGTCACGCCCGTATCGTAAACTCAGCCTCCCTCCCCTCTGCCCTTAAAATAAGTGGCAGGAAGCCAAAGTGTACAGTGGAGGAATAGAACCATTGCGTCCACGAGGGGCTATCTCATTCCGTATCGACAACAGTCGAAGTTAATCATTAGGCGTGAGCTGCATTGGTCATAAATATTCGATGGGGATGTATAAAAGCGCGAGAGCAGTCTCATTTCCATCATAAAACCACCTCCTATGAGATGTCCACGATCAATTTCCCACTGCTGCCGATTGTCGCCGCGCCGAGAGACTTTTATTTCCCTTTCGCGCTACGAAACATCCTCAGGAATCGTATTCTCGTTGCAACTAGTCTATTTCGCCATCGACCTCGCACTATTTTCGCCGTTACTTCTGCCCGGTGAACAATCCGCAAGCCGAGGGGCGAGTCAAGATTCCGCTTGAAATATCGATCTCACGAGGACAGGCGTAAATTCACGATCCATGTACCTACGCACTAAATTAACTAAAGGTAAAAAGTGTTTTGTTTCCCTTTCGTCCGGGAATGTACGTGTGCCAACACTCCTCCCGCTGTCTTCGAAGGTGAATAAATGATTCTGCCGAGTATCTCACGCATATACATACACCCGTAACTAACACAACCGACTAACACAAACGACGTAACTCTATCCGCAATTTTTCATGAACTAATTTTATAGCTTAGGCACTTTGGAGATAAATAATATTCTTTATTATCTCCATAGTAGAATTTAAAAATGATATGTATTAATTAAAATGGTGGAATAGTCGGAGGGTGTTGAGAAAGTTCGTGTAAAAATTTGCGATCGATTACAAAGAAGTGTCTTCTATAAAGTTGTTTAAACAGAATATGGAATAGGATGTGGGCTCTGTTCGCGTCTATGTGTGACAGATTTAATAGCCGATCTCTATCAAATGTTGCCTTTAAAGGAGTCTGTTTCCCTCCTTTGTCTGTTCCACGCCTTTTCAGCTACGTCGCTGGAAATTAATTTGTTTGCGGGCGGAATTCAATTTAATCCACGGGACGAGCAGCCTAATGGAATGAATCGTGTCTGTCTGAAATTCTGACTTGGCCGATTCCTCTTTCTTCGCTACGTTGCAGACAATAAAATAAGATAATGCCAACGCGCGCAAATATAAAGTTTAATTTTAATTCCACAAAGTTTTCGATCGATTGGTCGTAATTCTAAAACAGTAGTTAATTTATCAAAGCCTGAATTCGCATGGTTTTGACGATTTGAGAACAATTCTAATAAAGGAATTAGAATATCTTTAATAGTGATTGAAGTCAGTGGGAAAATAAGCTCTGACAGAAGGAAACAATGTATTTATAATCATTAGTAAACTGAGTGTTAATATAATATTTATTCTGCTCATTTTGCGCCAAATACTGACTTAATTTTGGAAGTAAATTTCATGAATTTCCACTACGAAATGTCTTAGGGTTTATTCCACAGAAATATTTAATGGTGTAGATCAAGTAATTAAACAGAATTGCTATTAAATTTCAACATAGTTCCAAAATTCTTCTTGATTTCAATAATTGTTATTTGAAACAGTTATTTAATGAATGCATAAATAAGAAACTATGGAAAAATTCCACTCATATTATTTGCAGAGTATGTCTGACCACAGACGACCCCTTTCTCCTTGCACGTACACGCTTTGCCTGCATTCCAATTGCACAAATTTATCATATCCTCCTATACTTTGTATGCTTTTAGATGTTCACTATTTTGAGAATTGTTTTATGGAAAAGCTAGTAAAATTAATGAAACCTTCACACAGATATAGACACTAATAAACAATTTCGTGAAAGATTCTCAAGTTGAGCAAACATTTGCCGCCAAGAATGGTTTGAAATTTTTTCTCCATGTGAAACAGAAAGGCTTTTCATGCGACAAAGTTATAACGAGCGCACAGTCTAATTGGGGGAACCCCTTGTAACAAAATTAGCAAACCAATTTTATTTTGTGCTTTGAAATGAACATTTTTACAGTGATTTTCAGTGGTCTCGGTAACGATATCAGTTTTGAGAACTACACGTTATTGGCAGAGTAATGCAACGAAACAGTAACGAATTAAACGCGAGGACAATGGCATCTAATTATTCCATACGCAATTTTATGTAAAATATTTTATATTTAATAACGTTTGCCTATCCTTCACACGCTAAATACTTTCCAAAGTATTCCAAAGAAGAAATGACTGAACATCGCTGGTCGTGCAGACGGCAAGTTTGACGGAACGTTAGAAAGATGAAGGAAAGCCTTGAAACATTGTATTCCGCGCATGTTGTCTTACAAAGTCGAGCCGATTCAAAGGAAGGGGCATTTCCGCGCGCGGGTTTGACGAACACTGATATTGGCAGGTATAAAATAAACGTCGCGGGGACACAGTCTCGGCTCCCCGACCGAAACCGGAGAAATACAGTAAAATACCCAATCTGTGAAGGGATCTGTGCGTTATGGTCTATCGATTTTCTTATCCAAACATAGCGACTGGCTCCGCGTCTCGGCAAGTGCCACGGAACACTTTAAGAACGAAGGTCCCGTTTTATTTCAGGCACGTACATAACCGGCCCTGGTTATTGTGCTGCCACGGGAAAAGTGCCTTGTTCAAGTGAAACAGACGGATACCTCGGTCCCTCCCTATTGCTGCCCACCGCGTCCCCTTTCTATTCACCAGCTGGCTGATGAAAGGGGTGGAAGCCTGGAAAAAACGGAAGATGGTCTCGTCCAGGAGGAAAAAGAGTAAACTATTTTCCCCCGCTCGTGCTTTCTCCTCTTGCTTTTCTGCACGCCTTTCCCGCCTTTCTTCCACTTGATGAACGTATGCTAACTGGTTGGGCCTTTGTGCACGGACTCACCACGAGAACGGTGCGTAAGTTTCGAGGATTCATTAAGGGATCCGTACTTACTTGTTCGAGGCTGCGACCGAGCTTTCGGTACGAATTTCTTGGAGATACGTTTTATGTGACATTTTGTAAAAAAAACCGAGGGTTCCATGTGGGGACCTCGTCCCGCCGTCTTATAGCATTATCACCTCGTAAATTGGTGTTATGAAGCCCCAGGGTCTGCAGGTTATGGACTCGTTTTTCTAAATTGTTCGCGGGGTAAGATTTCGGAAACTGATCGTAAAAAACGTTATTCGGTAAGTGACGGATAAAGCATCGTTATTTTCGATTATTTTGAAGGCCTCTATATAGGGAGAAATTCTCGTTTTTTGAATAATCGGTTCAAGTACACTTTTCAATTTTGAAAAGACCATGTGCATATAAAAATGTCCTGGCATTTCCTTTCTCACTCCAAAAATTACAAACACTAAATTCAATATGAACCATTCATTAAAAAAAAATAATACCACTCTATTCCTCTTCGCGACAGCTTCTCACCTACACATCGCACCTACATCACTGTTTATACAAAAATCATTGCACAGATTCAACATCACCTACGCTTCTTTCGCACCCACCACCACGGAGTCTCTATCTTCCACTTGAAACAGACTTTATCCTATTGCACTTAAAAATGGTCTCTGTACAAGGTTCGTTTTGGTTGCTCTTCCCCGCGAACAGGGGCGCGTCGCTCGTATAATTGAGCTCGCACACGCGCCAAAAAGGCTCGGCCAGCGGATTCGAATGATGGTTTAACATGTCGTCACCAGCCGTCGTCGTGTTGTATCTGGTAGGCGTGCAACGGGTAATCATTGCGATCGGACACGCAGGCCGTTGGCTCGCGTATTCCGGTGACGAGGAGCGGCATAGTCGCTGGCTTTTTGTTACCCCCTTTTTGCGCCACCCCTAGTCGCGGTGTCCGCGTGCTTGCGCTCCGTTTCAGCGGCCGTTCTCTCTATCCAGCAATTCAAATCGAGTTAATTAAAGTCATTTTGCAAACTGTGAACGACATTTGGCCGGGATAGGGGGGTGAGCGTTTGTTAGAATCGCCCTCGAACCGTGCACAGCGTAGTCAGAATCGATTAGAAAAATATTTTCGCTCCGCGTGTTTGCACGTCCCCGTTCGACGTTGATTTCGGTCCGGCGTATGGCCGTTCGCCTACCGATCACGACAGTTTTTAGAATTTAAATGCAGGGGCACCTCTGATAGGTTTATTGTTAGGCAGATTAAGGTTTCGGGAGAAACGCGTTCCTTTGATACTTTCCAAGTGAAAATAATTTTACCATTCACGAGGGCTATAAATGAATCATTAAATAAACCGTTTTAGAAGACTATCATTGAACAGTATGTAACTTGATAGTGGAGGGGAATTTGAAAACTTTTAAATCTATGAAGTGTATTAAGGTATTTATTTTCTTTTCAGTTTAAAATGTACACAATATTAATACAACAAACAATTCAAAATATTTTCAGGCTATCATTATCGGTCCTGTAGTACAGGATTCGAATTTCGCCAATGAACCGTATCATATTCGTTACTCGATAAAGGCAACTAACTCCCCACAAAGAAAAAAGGGAACTTTCGTACAAATCGTTAAACTTTTTCCCTTTTTGGCCTTTTTACCCCCTTTTTCCAGGTCGACGTGCACGTATAGGAGAATGTCCCTTTGACGTTGCCAGTTTAATCGGCACAACTGAATTTTTTCCCTCAGAATTATATTCTGGTTGCAGACGCGTCACGGTTCAAGCAAAACGGATTTCAAGCAATTTCCACCCTATCAAAGTGCTTCGGTTCAAGTAAAATACATGCCCCGGAATTTTCCCCGGACAAACGGGATTCTGCGTGATGAGCTGTGGTTTGACGTTCCCTTTGTCATACTTTTTTGTCTGCTCTAATGATCGATCCTCCCTCTCCCCTGCGTGGAAACTATTTCACCATACGATTATCCTTTTTGAAAAAATAGTGTACAACGTTCGATCATTCTTATCCCGACCGTTTCAATTTTTCCACTTCGCAAGTGATGCACACTTGGAATTCTACCACCTCTCGCTTAGAATATATTTCAAAGCATGTATAGTGTCTAAAAAATCTAGTGAACGTTCTTGTAGAAGTAAAATAGCGCGGATAAATCTATTTCAGTTGAAAATGAAGTGTTCTTTCACATGACAATACTAAGTAGTAAACATGTTAATACTATCCCCATAAAAAACTTCAAGAAAGTAAAAAAATACGCCAAGTACATGAAAATCACAAAAAATAGAAGATAATAATAATTACAAAATTAAAAAAAGATGTGAAATCAAAATGAGCTGCCAGTACATAAAGATGCTTTCCAATTGCGCTTTAGATGACACAACTACATATGCACGGCTAAAATTCCATTACTCATAATGGCTATTTATACAAAGAAAAAATGTATTAAATAATAATATGCAGATATATTTTTATACAAATAAATATTTTAATACGAATAAATATTTGATTCAAAATACTTGGCGCTGCGCAATCGAAAAAATGTTAATTGCCTTAGTATTAATAATTTACAACAACTCCATTACAATATAAAATACATATACATACACATATTAGAAACGCAGTCAGATTTATTCTATATATATTTACACACACACACACACACACGTACAAGAAAGAAAGAAAAGGATTAATGCAATTTATACATATTTATTGAGTTTAACAACACCAATTCCGGGCGCAGCGCCAAGTATTTTGAATCAAATATTTATTCGTATTAAAATATTTATTTGTATAAAAATATATCTGCATATTATTATTTAATACATTTTTTCTTTGTATAAATAGCCATTATGAGTAATGGAATTTTAGCCGTGCATATGTAGTTGTGTCATCTAAAGCGCAATTGGAAAGCATCTTTATGTACTGGCAGCTCATTTTGATTTCACATCTTTTTTTAATTTTGTAATTATTATTATCTTCTATTTTTTGTGATTTTCATGTACTTGGCGTATTTTTTTACTTTCTTGAAGTTTTTTATGGGGATCTCACTTCTTTTTACAAAGATTATTATTATCTTCTATTTTTTGTGATTTGTATATTTTCTTATTTTTCTGTGATTTATTATTATTATCTTCTATTTTTTGTGATTTGTATATTTTCTTATTTTTCTGTGATTTATTATTATTATCTTCTATTTTTTGTGATTTATATGATTTCATGTACTTGCCGTATTTTTTTACTTTTTTGAAGTTTTTAATGGGGATACAACTTAACGTAGAACTTACTTATATAGAAATTATATAGACATAGTGGCCTTTTGCTATAGTAAGTGTAGAGACTACATAATGTGTCCAAAGGAGGCGAGAGCATATGATAGAAAGTCTTGTGGCAGAAATTTAAAAAATGTTAATGGTAATTTAGCGAAACTGAACGATGAGATTCAATATTTTTACTGGTGTTAGTTTAGTATAGTATATACAAATATTTATTGGTGAATTGAAATATTGTTAATGGAAAACTAGTAAAATTAATGAATAGCGTAGCAACTATATAGAAATAGACTGGCATTTTGCTATAATAAGTGTAGATTACAAATGTGTCCGAAAGAAATGAGAGCGTATGACAGAAAATCTTGTTGCCGGAAATTGAAATGCTATGGTAATAATTCAGCGAAGATGAACGAAGAGATCCAATATTTTCAACACACAATTTATTGGTTTTGGAATAAAATTAGTTTAGTATGCTTATAATTTTGTCGATTTACCTTATTTCACTTTGCATAAAGTTGTGCGAAACAAGATGCTCTGTCTATCTATCTATTCTTCTCCCGACAACCTCCACGCCTGTGCTTTCCCCTCATTTCTATCCATCCAAGCCTGTGCATCATTTTTATCGCAGTCCTGTGCGTCCCCTTCGTTTCTATAATATATAATATAAACGTTACATAAAAACTCTAAATTGCTGGTATAAAAATATCTAGCAATTTAAAAGCAATGTAATTTGTTACAATATATATATTATTTTGTACATGCATGGTACAAATTTGCAGAAACTTGTGTGAAAGGAGATGCTTCTCAGTCGAACCATCTCCGGACAACTTTCAAGTCTGCGACTCTACATAAGAAATCTATTTCTTATTACATAAAAACTCTAAATTATTGGTATAAAAATAAATATCTGGCAATTTAAATGCAATGCAATTTGTTACAATATATATTATTCTGTACATGCATGGTACAAATTTCCAGAAACTTATGAGAAAGATGCTTTTCTGTCGAACCTTCTTCGAACAACTTCCAAATCTGTGATTTTACATAAAAAGTCTATTAAAAAATTTTGGCGACTTACCTTATTAATTGAGAGAATAATTCAGTCTCCTATGTAATGTATAAAAACTCGTGACATTTCAAATCGGACAACTTACTTTTTGACACTTAGCACTTGGTAGGTTATAAAATAAATATGCATACAAAGATGGACGACGATCCCGAGAGTCGACGACCGAAACATGTGTTAGTAGTGAAGGTGTGCGTGTAACGCGTATACGTATTATGTTGACGAAAAATTCCTTGACGAAAAATTCCTTGACGAAGAAGAAGAAGAATCTTACCGTTTCCGACTAATCCATGAGACGATATTATGATATCTCTGATATGCGTGGACCGATTTTATTGATTTTGGTCTTATTCGAAAGCTAATATGCGGTTTACATAAGAAAAATGTCTTTAAATTTAGAAAATATTGCAGGCGTGATGAGATATTAATGTATAAATGTCAGAATTAGGTTAGAGTGTCTCCGCGACGAGTAAAGGTACACGGTAGCGACATCGACATATATAGGGTGTTTTTCATGTACTTGGCGTCGAGACGCTACCGCGTCTCTAGATTAATATTTGAGTACTAAAATTTTGAAACTACAATCAATATCTACTTCCAGTTTCCACACAAGATATCTTACTGAACCTCATGTTAATTTCAAGTCCAGTACCTTGCAAAGGTATATGTACATAGTGACTAACTTGAGACCCACACCGGTAGTGTGTAAAGCAAAATCCCTGAGTGCACGAACTACCAAATGTCTCCTTCACATTCCTACACAACTCAGACCTTTAAAGTACCTACTAGTGACCAAAAAAATGCTGAATACACTTCTGTATTGTTGTCTTGAGAGGAAACACTCAAGGGCACTGCCTTCTTTGCTTCCTGTTGCTTTTACATAATTAAACATCGTACACAGTTCCTCCTTACATCTTCAGCTATGATACTCCGTAACTCAGGGCTATGAGGTCCCTGAAGACTTTCTGCTATGCTTCATAAACCTCGGGATGTTTGAGCAGTTGTATACCATGTACACTGATCCTTACTTCCCTACTAGTAGATCCATCAGATCCGCAAGCTGATATCCAATGAACTGGGACAATAATCTAAAGATCCCTCGGGAAGTCAACTTCGCGCAGAAGGAATAATTAAATGTTTTCCTTTCCCTAAATATTGACATATACCCTCAACTAACCATGCGCTAAAAATAACTTAGACCAGCCAACTAGAAATAATCAGTGCACTGAAAGAATTCAATAAACGATTCCAACTTTCACCTGGACGCTTCATAAAGACAGACGAGTGTCCCCCAATACGTGAAGAGTACCCAACAATTTAAATTTTCGAAAAAAGGGGAAAAATAAACTAATTTTTTTTTTCATATTTTGGTAGTACATCATTGCTAATTCTTCAATCATTGCAAGTCCATGTTCGCTAAAGTTCATAGTTTACCACCACTACATTTTACATTGCTCGTGAAGGATAAAAATCGCCTTTCCTCAAAACACAGTCTTACGGACTTAGAGGGTTCCCCTAGTACGCTCAGGCTATTACGAAGGGGATTGTCGTTCAGTCTGCTCGCGGGTTCCTCGGAGCACGCTGTATCGTCTCCATCTGTCCACGTCGTCGTCTGGTGCAGTAGCACCGATCGTAGTCCACAATCGCGCACATTATTTAAGATATCGCGCTATTCTGGGATGATACGGCTCTCGCCGAGCTAAATTGGACCGAAGGAGACGAACAAGGGAGAGAGCGATGCGGGGTCCTCTCTAAGCCAGATTAGGAGGCCGCAAGAAAAGCATCGCTCCGAAGCTTTGTTCGGGCTGGAACTGGTACGCCGTGATGAGCAATGGAGTTGCCGATAGCGTTCCTCTAAGCATCCCGGGGGAGTCTCTCAGGGGCAGTGCTCGCGTCCTGCCATCCACCGATCCGTTTCTACCCCTGCTCCTTTCACCGTTCCGTATACTCGCCCGTTCGCTCTGCCACGTTTCATTCCCAATCACCGAATGCTACTCCTTCGGCTGGTCCCCCGTTTCTTCTTAGCGTCGATTCGTCACGATACTTCGTTCCACCAGATTCTTCCCGCGTAATAAGATCTTCAGTGCTTTGCGTTGGATCTGGTGAACTCGGTTGGAGGATTCAGTGGTGTCTGAACATGTGGGGGCCTTTCGGGGGCACTGGATTGTTTGGATGATGATATTAAGGGAAGAGTAAAATTGTGACTGCAAGAGTAGACTCTGCTTCTGAATTGTGCTGCTTAGGTTTCAGAACGACAATTCAAAGTGTTTGTGTGTCACTTCAGAGCAGAAGTATTGTATTATTTATACACCCTTTGGCTGTACAAATAAACGAAATTCTTAATTATTTTCGGTATTTTTTACTCTAAAATTGACCAATTTAATATTTACACCGTTGCGTTTTTTATATAAAAATATTGGTATTTCTCGTTACTTCCGTATTCTTCGTGTTTGGTTCCAAACTTATTGCCAGGGGTGGTATATTTATCCTGTTAAAACAGGATCGTTCGTTCCGTAAAATTCTTTCTCTGTCCCTTAGCGCGGGGTGCACATAAAAACGTACGTTTCGAACGACGCGCATTGGTCCCACGATGGACATTTAAATTAGATTAAACCACACGGCTTTAATTACAGCGGATGTAATTGCGTAAGAGCGAATGCAGCACGAATTTCGCTGGTCGGAATTTGCAATAGCGATTTGTTCTCCTTGCAGCGATTCTTGAGTTTACTCACGGAAAGCCGCATCATTCATTTCCGTTTCCATGTTCTGCTCGTTCAAAGGGGTACTGGTCCGTGGGTCTGAATAAGAATATTTTTCTGCTTTTTTTCCACCCGCCGTAACCTTGGTTGCGTTGCTTCTCTGTGTGTGTGTACGTACATAAAAAAGGTCCAGTGAACATGGTGTTCCGCCTGTTGGGATTTATTCTGGCCACTGGGGGTATCCAGTTTCTTTCGGTCACTATAGCAAATAAATCCATGCATCTGTTTCGACCTGTCAGCAGTCGTTTCTCTGTGGTATCATCGTTAAAACTTTTGGCTTTTCGCTGCTGATACAATATCGAGCATGCATAAATAGTCATTTCCATTCGATTCGAAATGAATTGGAATTTGATAGGAGGTGGATCTGAATATTTATGAAATATCCATATTATACAATTTACTTAATGTAATTGAAGAGTCCCTGCAAAAAAAGACTGTAAGTCCCAAAAATCAAATTTTTCAGGAGAGAGAAAAAGCTTCCCTGACTTCAAATTATTCACGAAATTTGATTGATTTGTTTTGATTGCTAAATATGGTTAAGTAAATGACTCAAACCCATCACAAAATTTTCTATTTTTTACTTTAATATAGTCTGAATTCGTAAAAAACGATAAAATCATTGTTTTCTGAAAAAAATTTCCTTTAATTTTGGCACTTTCAGAGTTTTTAATGAGGACTTCAATTATCCTTACTTTCTGCCAAAGTAATTGAAATTCTTAGTTACTTATTTAGAAAAGATAATTGGATATGGGGGTATTCTAATTTCATATACGACTTATCACCCGGTCATTTATATTAGTTACGATTAGAAGAACAGATTTTTGGAGAAATGGTTGAACATATTCGAGGAAAATGTGTAATATGCTTCAACGAATTGTGCTATTAGCAACGTAGATAGTTCACTAATCCATAACTTTACTTCAACGTATTTTATTATCTTGCAGGATTTTTCAGAATTTATTGCACTTTGAAGAGTAGAGCCATACATTATTCGCGATGTAGAGGTGACATGAGTAATGGACGTTACAAGTATACTTTTTTCGTGGGATTACAGTCTAATCTCAGTAGATTAGGTCAGCAATTTGTCTCAATCAAGTAGTCGTGAGTAGGATTAGCCCTCTATAGGGGCTCACCATTAAACTGCGTTCTTTTGTATCAGGATTATGTATTATCATATCATTATCCAAACCCAATTCGAACCTGCATATTCTGCAAAACTACTCTGGCAGTATAAAATTTAAATTGCATAGCAATTATCAAACTTCTTTCTTTAAATATCACCATATATCTTATAATACAATGGAACAGAAAATTATTATTTAACCAAAAGTAAGTTAAAACTGAAAATACAAGAAACAAAAAAATCAAAGACACTCACTCTCAATTAAAAAAAAAAATCCTCTAAGTTCTCTAAATAGCACCCATAACATTCTCGCCCTCATTTACTTTTCTATATCTCAACTACATTTACAAATTTCATATTTTACAAGCCCCACAAAATATAATCCAAAAGGGAGCCCTGGATTTTGACGAATGCCATTAAAAGTATAAAAAAATCACTGTACACAAGTTTCCGTTCCTGCAGCAAAAGAAAATTACATCTATCTTACGCCATTCAAAGTATCACCTCCTCTATTTTCCGCGTCACAAATTACGCTGCGCCCGGCACATAAAATCGCGTTATGAATTTGCATGGAGCAAATATTGCTGTCATCGGCCGTTGAAATACCGTGCTGGGTCACGCGATCGAACCACAATTTCGGCAAGTGTACGGTACATCCATCGTGTCGAGATGACGGCTGCGTAAGGGCATTGTTTTTAGACCGAAACCAATAAACGACCGGGGGAGGCGGCGACGGGTGGAGCAGCTCGACCCCTTGCGAGGATTGAAGGCAAACGAAACAGCACATACCTATCGATCTGTGAAAATCGATAGGCACCGCCGTTTATTCATCCAGTCGTTCGTTGAATATATTGTTTCCGCAATTTTGTTCGACATTGGCTACAGTTTTCCATCGATCCATAACCCGCTCGAGCTTATATCGAAATGCTCATAAATTCCGCGAGAGCTGTTCTTTTTGTCCCGACTGAACAAATGTGACGCCGACCCTCGACGATTTCCTCGCATCGCAATTATTGCACTCTTTGATTCTCGTTGTGGCGTATCATCAACCGTTGCCGTTTGTTCGGAACGGACCATTTTATTGGCCAGAGGTTCGAGCTGTTCAAGTCTTTTCACACGGGATACCTTTGTGGCTCGCGAGTGGTGCGTGGGACAAACTCGCTTGGCAGATACATTGTTAATTTCAAGGAGATAGAAAGGGGTTGGAAATGGTCGCAATTGTGTCGCATGTGGAAATGCACTTATGATCTTTTATCTACCGTTAAAACAGCTTTACATATAAATTGAAATACTTGCTTTCGTATCTCTGGTGGGCGAATTAAAGAATTATTCGTTATTCTCGAGTAACTTCGTTTTATTCGCAATTCTTATTCCAGATCACTTGAATAAAAATTTATTCGAATAATGCCCAACTCTGACGAGTGTAAGTCATAATTCTTAGTTTTGAAAATACTATGTAAAATCAGATGTAAAATTTTTGACATTAAAGATGATAATATATATGTTAATAGAATTTTTATCTTTAACTTCGATTCAGAAAAAAGAAGGAAAAAGAAGTGCTTCAGGTAAAATTTCACAGATACATACTCGTTTGCCCGCCCTCCAGAGATATGTTTTCGAAACGTCCAAACGCGTAACAGCCCGCTGGTAAAATCATGCAACAGCGTAGCAATATTGCGTAACAAAATTTCTTTTAAATCTCGAAAGGCTTCCAATGCAGTGTAGGGTCTCACTCTGCGTTCTGAAGAAGGGCTTCTTCGGCTAATTGACATTGATTGCTTTCCTTTCAATGCACACTAGGTTTTGGGTACTTCCTAGCACTACCCTGGCAATTATTAATTTTCCTTATTTTCCATTGCGTTTAGCTTTTTTTATTTATCACGCTATCGCGAAGGCGAGAAATAAAATATGAAAAACCAGGCGTCAGTACCATTCCTTGGAAACATGTCAGAATGTTTCTGTTAAAATTCTATCATGTAGGTATCTGGCTATAATCGTAAACTATCTATTTTCGTCGCATTCACCAGGAATAGTCGATTTTTATTGCACAAAGGTAGACCATTTTGGTCGTCCTTCGATTCGCGTGGAGTCCGTTTGTCGAGCTTCTTGACCTCCCCAATGGCTTCGTACAGTCGTAAAATGCTTACTATGTGTACACCAAGTACATTTGCAAGATTTCGTACTGGCTTGCAGGGATCCGCTTCGATTAATACTCCGAAATGGTTATCGTCCACCACGTTGCGAGATTTTCGTGTTACTCGCGTCCGACATCCGTCGCTGACGGTATAAATCAATACTTCCCATAAACTGTTACGTAATAAAATAGAAACTTCTAATTGGTACGATGATCTCCCCCTCGTTTTACGATGTGAAACGATTCCTTACTGAATTTCTTTAATGAAACATGTCCATTCGTAGGGGACAAATAATACCTCACTTTGAATTTGCAAGTTCCGACGTATTCCACAATTTTTGGACATTTTATATACTTCACAAGTATTAAATAAAAAATAACAAACCACCTGTCAAAAATTTCCATAATGTTTTCGCAGGTGGGCTTGTAGTTGTTCGTACATGTATGCCACAGATGGTTTGTCAAATTTCCATTTAAGCTTTCAGAAGAATTGGCTGTTTAGGGAAGAAACTGAAAGGATATTCGAGTTTTTCTTCGGATCATGAGTATAATAATATAATGTATGTGTTTCTAGAATTACAGTTATCTATGATAAATTGATTTTATCATAGACTCGTTTAGAAAAACGTGTGAAAGTTACCACCTTTAATCTTGATATTGAACTCAAGAAACGTAATATTAAGGATGTTAGTCTTAAAGGGTTAATAAAAATTAAACACTAAATTACATCTATTAGAAAGAAGCATAACTTTGTATATACCATTTTAGAAACCTAACAGAATACTTTCTAATTTCCGATAAATATCATGAGGAGCCCATTTTTTTGAGAAGATGAAAAGATACTTTACTAAAAACGGGCTAAGTGTACTAATGCAGAAAAAAGTTATAATATTTTAAAAACTATATAATTTTATTTTCGAAGATACTGCTGGATACTCGAAGTCACTGCTTATTTCTTCTAGTTCTGTTCATGCACAACAACATTGAACATTTCGAGATTTTTTCAAAGCTACTGTTGCCTTTTTCAGAACCATCTCCACCCCACCTCGAAGCATCGCGCCTCAAATACATACATGTAACACGAACTTCTTGACTTACAAGAACTACAAAACGACCACGGAGCGCTTAATGAAGTTCAATTAAAATAATTCATTACGCGAATTAAATTAAATGACCGTTGGTGCGGCGTATCGCCTGCGCCGCGTCCAAGCCCGTGCTCATACAGATAATTGAATCACCCTCATTATTCGCCCCTAATTGGAAAGGCACAAAGTTACTCCGATCGCGCGATACTAACAGACATATCCCCTATCCGAATCGTGCCATAAGTACAGGCGAGAACACTATGTATTTGCGAACGCAGCACGGCGAACACCGTGTACCGAAGTGGAAAGCCCCAACCGTTTCATGTCGGACAACCTAATATCTAATCGCGCTAACCGCCGCTGTTTTTCACCCCGACCGGATTCCTCGTTACTAACAAGCCAGCCGATGTCCCGAGCCATGCGGAACGTTGCCTCCGTTTCGCCTGCCCTTTGCATCGAAACTCGCTCGATCTGATTACCCGGGTCCAGAAGGCGAACGTCTCCGGAACCGTGTACTCGATAACGGATCGGCTGTTATCGAGCGCGGCCGATAAGGATAAACCGCTGGTTACCCGTTGCACGGGACAATGTGCCCTGAAATGGCGCACATTCGACGGAGGGAGGGGAGCATTAAAGTGAAGAAACGCGCAGGCCACTAGCGAAACGCGCATCCAGAGTGAACATCCCCTCGCTCCCAAACTGTTTTCATATTTGATAAGATAGCCATCTACTGGTCCCCCCGGTTTATGGCGGTTATTGAATCGAAGGAAAGCCTGCTACGCGCCCCGCAACTTTGCTAGATAGCCGGAACTCATATGCTTAATAGCGACAAATTAACCAACACCGTGCAGGCTAAGGAGACAGTTGTGTGTGCTCGTGTGTACTAGGGGGAGAGGTATAGCGTGTAAAGCGTTTATTAACGTCCCCCCCGGAAAACTACGTAACGCGTGACAGTTATAAGTTGCATCGTGCTTTGCACTTTTCGAGAGTTGGCCGAACTTTTAAATATACTGCACTTTTAAAGCCCCTGGAAACTTGAATTCTATAAATAACGAAACTATCTCGGCCGTCCTTCGGATAACGTCTCGCCAGCTTCCGTAGAATTTTCGAGGGAACCGACCGCGGTGATAAACAAAATTACCCTCTTAATAATTAATCGATATTGCGGGTCGATTTATGAACCCGCAAATGGCGTCGTGTATTAATGTCTGGGGACACTTCTGTGCATTATACGAGGGCGGGAGGGGTGGCGAAATTGCCGACGGTAATGGATAATGTTATGTGAGCGAAGTTCTTGAATATTTTGCTTCAAAGGAGCGGGTATCAAAGTACGGAGCAAAAGGGGGAATTAATATCGGAATGTTCGATTGCTAGGAAGGGTACAACTGCCGGCTAGTATAAAGCGAAAATTCCATTTTGTGATATGCTTTGCATTCGATATTAAACGCCGTGTAATTGTTCCCCAGTTTTCTCACGCCCACTGGACGCTTCCTTTATAAAAGTTTCTGTATTTAAAAAGGAACTTTATTATGAAGAAACTTGTCAAGCAAGCGGGAGCAAAGAGTGCAGCTCGCTGTGCATTAGACTGGAGCGAACGTAATTAATAAATTAATTACGGCCAGTAATTACATAAACGGAGATTTTTTCTGTTTTTTAAAATGTTGCTTTAGCCGGACTGCTTTGTATCGTTCAGGTAACACGCAATTCAGGGTTCCTGGCTGGAGGGTGGCTCGTAACTTTACAGTAAATGTTTATAACCGAAGGTAAATGTGTAATTTATTATACTATTTGGACATTTTAATAGGAGCGTATAGGACCACAAGTAATCATGATTGTTATCAGTAATTATAAGCACGTGACTCTACATGAAATTATAATTCGAAAATATGGGAAAACATTTTCTAATTTTGGACTTCGTTTTTGGAAAAAAATTAGTCCTACCTACAAATGCATAAATATAAAATACTTAGTATTTCAAATTATGGCTGAGTAATTGAAGGACATTTGGGAGATCTGTTTGGTTTTGAAATTTGTATATCCTATTTTCGATCCCTTATTTCTTATATTCGAATCCTAGTGTTAATAGTAAATAGAATTGGCTCGTGATTTAAGCATTTAATGAAACAGTATATTCAAAAGTATTTTATTTAAGGATTAAATGATACAGTATTTTCAAACAGTATTTGCTTATGGAAATATTTCAATTTTTAGTCTTTTATCTAAAAATATTTCACAATTTGCCACAGAATTGTTTCCTATGGAGGGGCCCTAAGGATTGACGAATGCCATACTTGCATCGTAACATGGTTGTACGTCGAGAAGTAGACGAACAAAGCTTACGTAGAAGTATGAGGTTTTCATTAATATTAGCCTCCCCCCCCCCCCTTTTCTGTACAAATTACAATTGCCTAAAGACTAAAGAATATGGTAATGAAGGCAAGTAGAAGTTCGCTGGAGGGAAGATGTTCAATCGGGTAAAGTGTAGAGAAACTAACTTTGCTGGCACGAATGCCTCTGTTTCGTTGGCCACTGGAGTTTCGGCTATTAAGGAACTCGGGGACACGTCGGTTAATAGCTGGGTCTTCGAAACAAAGAACGAACGAAGGGTTGCTTTTTTTATTACCAGCAGACTTAGTAGGACCTCGAGTGCTTTTTTATTCGCTTCAGTGCACCCGTCGCCCCTTGGCAAAGTGTGCGGAGCTCCTGGACATCGCAACTTGCGAGTTTCTCCACCGTTGTTCTGTCTTCTACTCCTCAGCAAACGTGTCCTGCAATTTTACCTGTACACTTCTCACTCGTTTAGCGTTATTAAAATTGTTAGCAACATTCCAGAATAACGTGTGCGCCGTGTTTATGACATTATTTTAGTCACAGTAATTGGCCAATTTAATTTCATTTGGCTGTACGTCATTGCGTTATATTATAATTTATAGTGATTTCAATTGACAAATTGGAAATGCCGTTGGTTAATGTTGAGCGTACCGAATGGAAAATGAAATTAATTTCTGAAAATGTATTTCAGTGATTTGTCAAAGATAAATGACGTTGGTTAGCATTTATTATTTCTCAGATTGGAATATTTGTTACAATTCTTCATATTCATCTACATAATCCAAGTGTTCCACCTATGATAACAGATGCCTCTTAAATTCAACATGCACATTTGTCTGTTGCTTGTGTAAATAGTTTTAAAAAATATTGCCACAATTTCAAGCACATTTTCAGCTCTCGAAAATAATGTAACACCTACTATGCCTTGAACGTTGCATTAAAGACTTCTGAAGGCATTTTTAAATTACGAAATTATTACTAACGAATTAACTATAAATAAAACTGGGGACAATTACTTGGGTTGTTTGATGTGAGATTTACAGAAACAGTAAAGAGAGCTGCAGCTAATAAGCCATCAAAATTAGAAGAAATTTTGAATTAAATCGTTATTGTTCCCTGGAGCTGTGAATATATTTCGTGGAATTCTCTGTACGATTTACTTCTCCTGCTAATCAAAATGAGACGCACTGTTGCATACCATTCGGTTCAGTGAAACGCTAATATCACTCTATCAAAATACGTACATATTCATACACGCGATGCGGTTTTCTGTCCCGTGGACCGATCTTCATTAAGTCATACTGCGGTTCAATATGAATCGATCTATAATTTGTTGGTCAACTGATGAAATACATTATTATCAATTCATGTAGCGTTAAGCGTTGCGGCCGCAATGCACATTGTTGATGACAGTCACTGATAAGGGACAAAATATCACTTATAATGAGCATTCTGGCCAGAGTTTCACGTTTCGTGTGATTGCTAATTTATTTCGCGTAGCTCGCTGCAGGAAGAAGGGATGTGTTATAGAGGAAAGTTTGAAAAACTCGAGAAAAATATATCGACGCGGAATAATATCGCACTGAATATTTGAACTTCATTTGAGAATCATAAATAATTACGTTTAGACTTTTTGGCAGGAAATATTTTTGTTGCCTAAATTTCGTATGTGTCCACACAAAACTACATTTTGAAATTTAATATTTACTTTTCAACCTTTATATTTATCACTCAATTTATCATCGCTAATAAAATTAAGCCATGCGTATTAACAGAAAATAGCATTGAGACGTTACTTCTTCAAACATAGCTACAATATTCTCCTTTGTCGGTCCAGAATGGTTGAGCAAGTACATATTTACTATTTTTGCGTCGTTCCCCGACACATGTCCCCGATAGATCCGCGTTATTGAGAATACAAAATCGAAGATTCCACCGTGGTTCGTTTCGTCAGTTTATCGCGGCCAAGGGGGAAACACTCGGTTATTTCTTTGTTCTGCTCTGCTATCGATTTACTTTACACTCGTGTCGCGCGGTCACAGGAGGACGAAACAAATTTGGCGCACGGATTGCCATTCTCAAAGGGACCCCGTAAGGGCGCGTCGCCGGAGTCGATACGGCGAGCAGGAGAGGCCGTGTCGGAGTGAATAACGAAGTGGAAACTCTTCGACATCACTCATCTGAAGGGAAATGTATATTCCGTCCGGATCACCCTCCTGTAACCTTATCGTCGCTCGGTCCATCAACTTGACTCCCGGTCCGTCGTTGCTGGGATCGGCCATCAATTTCGAAAGTAAACCCTTTCCACCCCCGCCCCCCTCTCGCGGTTAAATTCAGCGGAACTGGGGCAACTTGCTGGATGAAACTTCGAACATTGACGGACTCGCTCTCGATTCTCGTGCGAGGGCGATGCCGGTGTTTCGTTTCGCGATTCATAGCTTCGGCCGCAGCGGACTCTAGTGCCAGCCATTTTCAACGTAAATCTGAAAACAATGGAGGAGAGCTTCACGCGCTTTTAGCGACTGCTTGTTCGTGCAATAGGTGACGCCAGTGTATTACGGTGTACATACAATGTGAAATACAGCGGAAGTTTTATTTCTCATTGTATAAATTCGGGAAGAAGGTGTAAATGTGGACCAGGGTTGTAATGCGGATCAGGTGTCTCATGACGTCAGTAAAAGAATGGTTTGGTGAAACTAACACGGAATGGTTGGTGCAAGAAGACAATGACACGAAACACAAAGGCCGAATTTGTACTGTATGGAAGGCACACAGTGTTCCATATTAGTACCCATTTTTTTCGGCTGAACTCTTTTCAGTTTTATTACTAAAATTTGCAAAGCAATTGGATTTGTTTACATTTGACTATGTAAATATGATTATGCATTAGTTCCTTCATCCCCTCATGTCAGTTTTATTAAAAAAATACAAACAAATTCCCCTACGTTGGACAAGCTTTTGAAATCAGATGTTCAATATTACCCGCCTTTACCCTATTCATTATTTACTGAAAAATTGATGAGGTACGATTTAGGTGACCAGTACGATATTGGCAACTCTCCCCTATCGCGTCCACTCTCTTCTTTTACACACTGTATAAATTGATCCCAAGAAGAATAACACCCACAATTGCACAACCAAAAATGATATAGAATTACGTTCGAGTCTAAACGTCCAAGAATTTCATAATTCCATACCCTCCCAATGAAAACATTACTCCGACAGGTCAGTTCAAGTCAGTTGCGCGTCAAGCTTTGATTCCCTCGAACGCGATAGATCAATAGTAGCATCTAGTTAGCGGGATCGGCGATCACGCGATGCTAAAACGCGTACAGCCACGGGCGTTTAAAAGCGTCTGCGCATTAATTCCCGTTGCACTGCGCCTTCCATCCGGCAGATTGATAGCAGACACTCGTACGCGGTGATTCGCCGATAAAACATCTTATTACCGGCGACTGTACTTGCCTGCTCCTCCGCCCTCCGTTCCTCATAAAGGCAGCGCGGCGCTAGGACAAGGTGCGAACAAGGGGGCCGCGATGTAGTACAACGGCGCCAGCAACAAATCTTAGGATAACGAGCGCGCATCGATCGCCATCAGCAGCAGTCGCTGCGCTATCAATTCTTCCCAGCTGGCCACTCGAAAAAGACGGCCGTTTAGTGCCCTTAACACGCACTCCGGCCTGTTTTACGGCCCTTCGGCTCCTCGTGTCCGCGTGGACGAGCACCAACTGCCACGCGGCATTGTCGGCCGTTTAACGTGTCACCGCTTGACAGCAGGACGCTTTCGCAGCCTGGCCAGGACGCGCGTGCACACCGATCCGTGGCGGGTTGGCGCGGGGAGAAGTAGCAGGGCGAAGGATAGAGTACGATGGGTTAACGGGAATGGTTACCGCCTGAAAGACTGTGCCCGCATCGAGGGCCCTCTTGTTTGGAGAGGACCGTCCTGATGTAGCGACGTGTTGTTGACTGTAAATGATCTAATTGCAGTGTCTCCCCGCCGCACGTTTAATGAGACACGGCCTACTTGAGATGGTGAATCGCGTTTGACGGCGGGCGCTCCAGCTGGAGGATTTGCGTGAAGTATGGAGGACGATGCGGTGGGGTGGAGTGGGCTGGGGTGAACGATGGTGGAGAGCTTGGCGAAGGATGACGGAAGTAATGGCTTGCATGTTTCATTTTGCTTGGACAGGATGTTTTGTTACTGTAGCGACGTCCGCGAGGGAGGTTTGCGTTTCGGGGGTATTTGCTTAGTAAGATCGGATACTTTGTAATGGTATTTAAGTTTGGGGGATTGATGGTCCTTGGATGGTTCTACTGTTGGAAAATAGCTACCCTAAACAGCTCTTCTCGTGCATGCGCGTGCGGGACAAAACTCATAACTTCTGAATAATCAAATTTCTACCTAAGTACCCTCATACTTTTTTGAAGAGAAAATAAAGAAGCATTGATTGGTGTATAAAAATATATACAGTTTCATTAAAAGAATGGAGGTGATCTTGATTTCTGCTTAAATAAAAAGTTTTTTATTAAAATTTACTATTGTTTGTTGTCAACTCAGTACTGACTAACGTTTGTTCGAAGCATTTTTTTCAAATTCACCCTAACCAGTGAGTTAAAACCTGTACACTCGTGACACTACACTTGGTAGTAAGACTACCAGGCAAGCTTGTATCTTAAGCATAGAGAAATCTCACGCAAAAAGAAATAAACTGTATAAAACAGTAATCGATGGACTAGAATGTTAACTAAAAAGGATTCGATGTAGTCTTTTTGTAATAAGTGCGAAAGTTGGCCCACAATTAGCTGGCACAGACAGCTCAAGCTAATACAAAGTAGACTCACTATCTTTAGGCTCTGAATGCGACGATTTTCGGTCCATCAAATAAATCTCTACTAGGTAGACTCTATTGTCACGAACTCCTATTGTCCGAGTTGTCTTTGTGTCGATGGTAGATGCTCCTTTTGATGTCGCAGATAAGGAACTTCATCCTGCGATAACCCAGTTAATTACAAGAATCGACCATTTTCGATTCCCAAGGACGATCTTCCAATGCTTCCCGCCAGTGCCTCCCACGATCAGGACGATGTTTAACGCAGCTGTTCTTACATCCTCACTTCCGCGACAGCAAGAAGCCCGCGGAACATGTTTTTACCGGGGCAGAGGAGGAACGACAACAGTGAAGAGATTTTCTTGAGCACGGAGGAAGAAACGGGGGTTGTTGTGGCTACGCGAGTGCACAGAAGCCGCGATACAGACAGAAGAACACTTGGCGTTACATACCTCTGTACATTTATAGAGACTACCCACCGTGTACAGTATTACCATAAGTTTTAACTCGTGCTAGCTTCTTGCTGTCACTATAATTACGCGTACTCCCGAGCTCCGCGACTCTTGCCTTCTTGTTCTGCTCGTTCTTGTTCTATTCACCTCATCTTTCCTCCGTTCGCGACAATTTTTTCCCTGGGACCCGGTTTCTCGTCCCTTTTTTTTCGCTTTTCCGCATCGTCTGCCATCATGGTTCCTCTATTTCCCGTTCCACGCGCGCGCGCATACACACACAGAGTTCGCCGTGAATCTGTAGGGGTCGTAATATAAGCTTTCGTTAATTTAAAAGGGATACATAATAATATGCGACCGTAGCCCGCGCTCCAGCACCGGCGATTTTCTTCTCCAACCTTTCTTTAATTCTCCACCCTTCGCTGTTCACCACCTGTGTCCCTGCGTAAATTTTTTACGAACGCGGGTTATTATGCTCGTGCTGCGAAATCTCGGTCCCCGTTACGCTGGGGGTCGCTTTTCCTCTGTTCTTTAAATTAAACTGACGTAGCTGCTGAGGAATTGGTACCGTACAGGGGGCGTGACGACAGTGTTATTAAATATTAATATTTCACTCGCGTGCGGGTCACTGGGGAAATAATAATAATTAGGTATTATTAAATATCGTTTCACTTGCGTGTAAATTACATTTGTTGTGAAATTACGAGACTTTGCACAACGCTTTGCTGTTTTGTTCCTTTAGTCTCTAAATTCATGTTTACTTATTTTTGTGTTCCTCAGACATCGATAAATTCTGGTAAAAATTTTTTTTTGGGAATGATAGTGAGTGACTAGTGTGCTGGTTCAAATTCCAGGTATCTTAAACGGAATCTTGAAACATTTAGAAACTTCCGTAATGAAGAAACAGAATGCACTAATATGAATAGTAAATTAAATCATTGTTAAATGCACAATACATATCAGAAATATATTCAAGTTAATTGATCTTTAGTCTCTCCATCACTGTATTTATTTTTACGACAGCTGCACACGCCCCGTGGTGTACCTACAATGGAACTTTTCAACTCCCTGTGTACTGTTACTATACGTTATTAAATTAATAGCATGGAAAGGGAGCTGCGTGGTTCAATTTTATCTACATTCAGTGAAGTGGAATACGAATAAAAAGTATTTGAATACAGAAAAGAATAAAGCTAATTGGCAGTCAATTAGTTCCATTATATAAATCACCTCCAGTATTATATATTAGGCATTCAAATAAATCAGAGTAACGAGTCATGCCATGGGTGATAATTAAACAGAACAATCACAGTGAGTACAGCGCGCGAGGATTAATTTACCACAGTGCAGATTAAGATTTCTCATTTATGTCCGTGGTCTCTGTCTCCTGCTTCCTCGCGGTTCCTTTTATTGTGGAGTACCGCCGTGTGTACATACACACTTGGTCATAACTGTAACACCCGCGTTTTGCAAAACGTTGGTAGGGCCAGCCCCTGGGAAATCTTACAGCATTGCTACATTCTGCTGTGCTGGGGAAGAAATTTACTCTGCCCGACAAAGGCGATGTGATTGCTTTACAGGTAACAAGGATTGAAAGAATCTGTGGCCGTGCTACGGTCTCGGACATAATCTCAATACAGTCCTGTCGTTGGGCTTCAAGCCAAGGGTAAATGTGAAAAATTACTAGCTCGTATAAAACGAGTGAACGATTAAATACAATCTTTAATGAATATATATTATTGGGGTGTTATTGTGCAGGGATATTAAAAGATGGATTGAATAATAACACCGAAAGAAAACATGAAAAACATCCCTACACAAAATTAGTAATCTGATGGTATGAAGAATAAAAGGAAAGTAATCTCACAGAGCTACTAACTTTAAAGAAAACATGCGCTTTGGCAGCACAGATTGGGAAAGTACACTGGAAGGCAAAGAAAATAATTGGAACATACAAGGTGTCCCAAAATTGAGGGACAAGCCTAAACGTGTAGTATCGTGGTGTAAAAAGGCATCGAAAAGTCCTTTAGCGTTTTGGAATCCGAGGCTTCGTTCTCGAGATATTAATAGTTGAATATTAGCGGTCCAAGTTCCGGGGCGCGCAGCTTAGAGCCGAGTCAGCTGAGCGCGCGGTAGCGTATGCTAGCGCGTAGACGCAGGAGGCGCGTGTAGATACAGTTTCACGGTTTGAACCAGCCCGGTTGACTCTACTGTGTGCGAGATTTCGTATCTACGCGCGCCTCCTGCGCGTGTGTATAGAGGTCACTGCTCCGCGCTCAGCTGTTTCGGATTTAAACTGCGCGGCCCGGAATTTGTACTGCTAATATTCAACTGTTAATATCTCGAGAACCAAGCTTCGGATTCCAAAACGGTAAAGGACTTTTCAATGTCTTTTTGCATGTTCAAGATTGTCCCCCAATTTTGGCACACTCTATATGTGTAATAAATTGCATATCATGGGTATGACGTCAGTCGTTCGATTATTCAGTCATCCTGCAACCTACGTTAGTTCGGATAATCGGGGTTCTATTGTGTCTACTTTAGAAAGGGGCCATTTTATCTCAGAAATCATACTATCGCACCAGAGGCCCCCCAACCAGTTTCAATGCACAAATTAGATGTATTTAACAAGAAACACTCGGTTTCTACTTTACGGTATTCAAAAGTAATTTTTTTTTCAAGCGTTCGACGTTTAAGGACACTTACCCGAACCGTCTGCTTCGTATTGCCTCGTATTTCTCGTGTTTTTATCACTCTTCTATTTCATTACTCTGCCTGGCGGGTGGTCCATAACTGAAAAATATATCACACTGATAGAAATGGAGAATATAGAGGGCGGACGGTTTCTGAAAAGGATTTTCTGCAGGACGAAGTACCACTCTGTCTGTATATACCTCTCATCTCTGATAGTAATTCTCGAGGACGAGGGGGAAAAACACACGTCAGCTATGTGAAATCGAGTGGACAGCTGTTGGCAGCGAACGGCAGGCCGCTGCTGTTCGTCGTATTTGCGGATGTGCCGTATTGTGTGTGTGTATGTGGATCTGTATACAATGGACTGGATTTCTAGAATGATACCAGAGGATTAACTAATCTGTACATACGTACATACGCTGACACTTGAAACGAAGAAAAAGATTCTTATACACGTGGAGATTATAAGATATTCGTTACAAAACTGTAGATGTTTCTGCGGTATGAAGTATTCAGTCAAATCTCTGAAAACGAATTATATTAATTTTCAGAATAAATGTTGTTTTTTTTTAAGAACTGGTGGTATGAAAAATTGGAAGATAGCTCATTGTATTTTGATATTTTATTCTTTAATTCTATCATTCCGGAGTATCTAAAACAATTTCTTATCTATATATCAGTTAGTTGAGTGAAATAAACACCAACATGATTACAGAATACATTTCATTCTAGAGAATATATCAGTTTCGTTATGTTGGAAGTCTAGTGACTGAATCTGACAGGGGATTCGTTTTAGGAATAGGAAAACCTTTTTTTTTTTTTTGAAGCTTTGAAATGTTTATTTGAAATCTTGTGGGACTATTATCGACACAATTTAGTTATTTGTTGCACTTCGTAATGTTCAGTTAGGTGGCGAGTTAAGTTCAACATATCCGCAAAATATTATTCTGAATAACCGAAACATTTAGCCTTGCACCACTTAAGCGTAGTCACATTTTAACGCTTTAAAAAGATTTCATAGTTTTTACCATTTCTCCCATCCGCTTTTAAAGCTGACCTAATATATTACACAGTTGTGTGATACGAGATATTTATGGAATTTTATTTATTTGTCACAGCTTCAAAATTTGTAATCTCTTACCTTAATTAATGGCAGGAACATATTCGTTCCATTAATTAATTTTAATATCGCAGACAGGCGATATAACTGACATTGGTTCAGTTTGAAAATCTTACTTTTCTCAGCAACGATAAATTGTTCATGTCTCTAGAAATGAAAAATATTCACCCCATTTAATCGTGGATTTAAAAGTTCGATATACCACGATTCTGAGCGAAAAGAAATTTTACCTTCTCGTTCTCCTTTTCTCTTTCTTCTCCCTCCAACAAATTAACGTTGCTATCGCAAACACGTTTATTTATTGCCTCTGACGAACAAATATGTAAATGGAAATAAAGGTTTTACGATCAGATTACTCGCACAGTTATGTAAAATTGTATCGTTGAAGCAATAACAATGTGACACACGTACAATTTAACGATTCCACGATAGTGCATTGAGGTTATCCGATAATAGCGGGGCTCGCGAATGCAGGAGCACAAATATGTTTTTGTATGCAACCGCAGCGTTGGAGTTTCTCATTGTGCCATTATTTGTTGTATGCAAAGTTTGTATTCCGTTCGATGATAATCTAATCAGTACCTGTCGCGATGAACTACCACCAGAATTTGTTAATCTTCGTCCAGCGAAATTGCTAGTTGCATCTAATTGCATTGCTTTCTGCTACAATCATAATTTTTATTACCTAATATTATTATACCCACTACTATTATAATATTATAATATTACCCACTACAATGTGATCTGCAAGTCTCATTAAACTCCTCTAACACGATCCTCACTAAATCACCATTTCCCACCAACTTGCCTCGATAGTCCACACTCCTGAGTTTCAAGCTCCTAGGATCAAATTAGGAAAAAGAACTGCCAAAGAAAGAACTGGTCAGTTCGATAGAAACGACGAGTCACACACATGCATATATTAAAGGTATTAAAGTTGAAACGAAAATGAACAATAAATATCGGGCGACTCGTTTCCAGGTATTTCTAGCTCGAAATTTGCATCGAACGCGTGTAAACGTGCCGGGATTTCACTCACGACTTTACCACCCATGATAAGCAAGTGCCCGATAATGGCAATAAAGGTGGCAATTTGTCGCCACGCTTGAAAGAATAATTTTCACCCTGCAATCGAGCGGATATCGCGGGTCCTTGTTCTCCGCTGCACACGACTCGCATAATAATCCCGCGAGTCCCGCTCTTAGCACGCACAAATTGCAACGTATCGGTCTACTCTAGCGATCGTTTCGAAAATTGCAACCTGTGCACGAGACGGGCAGCAATTCCTCCACGCGCATAATAGTTTATTATCTACCCTGGAATGTCCCCGCTTTCATGAATTCCACGCCATTCGAAAGTCGTTCCCCTCGCCCTGGACCTTCTCCAGCTCTAACGAAGTCGTGCTTTACGACATTCTCGCGGGACTCATTAGAAACCGATATAAGGGGTGCAATTACGCTTTATGGCGTTGTTCGCGACAAATTAGGCGACTCGAGGAACGACTGTCTTCAATACAGATTTGCTTTATTCGATAGTAATGAACGTTCGATTTTCTGTCTCCCTGTTTTTCGAAATGCTTGCGCATTTTAGATGGATATTTTACCGAGTGTTTTTTAATTGGTGATACAACAGGGACAGGTTGTGATTCTGCGTGGAAAAATGAATGGGAAATGCGGATTGTGACTTTTTTATTCGTGGCTTCGTTTTCGGGAAATCGATTTTAAAGACTCGTCTGGTTGTAACGGACTAAAAATTGCCAGAGTGCAGTGATAAATATGGATGGCGCGAGTCTTTGCGTAGGAATAACTGGGAAATGTGGAATCATTTTTTTCCCAACGTGGCTTTGTTTTGCGGGAAAGTGGTACTGCAGTTGGAATTGATTTCTAATCAGGTGCACTTGTAGCTGATTTTCAAAATCGATTTTTCCAACCGATGTTTCTTTTAGGAGTGTAGTATTTAATCGTTTTCACATTAGAGTAGACGTGCATCGCCTATTGTCGACCGTTACTACTAAGTAGATGGGATCTTCACGCCTCAATCGTTGACTCGTACTACTGGATTTCGAGTAAACTTAGCGATTTCTGTGTATGCTCTCGTGCTTTCTTCTTATTTTGTTATCTGCTTGTTATTTCACAAATTCTGAACAAGATAGTATAACATTTCAGGAAAAAATATCAAATTATCCTTAAAATGATACATAAAATTAAAAATCAATTATATTTCGTCAAATTCAATGTGAACAGTGGGCAAAACTTTCCCTTCACTATTCTACCACTCAAAAAGTATTTTAGGTGTCATTCCAATATCATTTACATTACTACATGATGTTTGGTACAGATTCAACACTTTTTTCTGGTTTTAATTCGAAACGCCAAATAAAGTAAAATTCAGTAGAGTTCTTCAATAATATTACAACGTTCTTCACAATTATTGCACCCAGTGTATGTGTCCTAAACCCTCCCAAAGACATTGTATATGGAATTAAATGTGAGCAAAGAGCGGGGCCCAGTAGCAACCAAGTGTGCGCGCCGCTGTTAAAGCTGCCCCAGTAGCCAGCAGAATTGTAAAAACACAAACCTTCCCGCGACCAAAAACAAGGAAGCCATTCGTAGTGGCTAATTTACAGTGTACTAGCCCCGCGCACGTCATACGTACACGTATTCCTCTGTAGGTTTCTCTTTCCCTTCGGCCGTCCCTATCGTCTCCCGCAATGGTGACCAACCGCCGACCATTCCTCACGCCCAATTCGGATTCATATGCAAATGCAAAAGAGGGGGCGCGAAAGGGACGGTCCCGACTGTGGGCGGGGGAGGTGTGCTCGTGAGATTTCGGCGACGCGGAGGGTTTTTAGCGGGAGCTGGTAATGCGGAAGGGCAGTTTCTAGTGACTCGATCGATATGGAGCCTGGACTGACACGCAGCGGCAAAGTGAACGAGTCGATAATCGATACCAGACCGGCCACGCTTGATCCCCCACCCTTCGCTGTTGATCGTGGAACCTTCGATGTTTCTACTCTTTCTCTGACCTTTCCTATTCGTCGCTCATTGTCCTCCCACGCTATACACCTCGCCGCAAGAACAAACGAGCTCGTCCACCCCTACCCCTCCCCACCCCCTCCTCCTCCCGTTCCTCCTCTTTTTTCCAAGACATCGTGCAACTGCAACGGGATTTGCATAATTGCGAGCGATTGTTTGTCCCCGTATCATGGCCGCTACGTACACGCTCCGGGACCTCGGTGCGCTCCTCTGATCCTGATTCATATGCAAATGACGGGCTACACTGGCGCGCCGCAGCGCGGAATTGAAGACTGCCGCTTACTGGACCACACATTCACCCCTAATTCCCTTCATTCCGCCCCACCCCCCCTCCTCCCGGGGCCATTTCCTCGTCTCTCTATCTGGAACCCACCCCCTCTACTTTTTTTCCCCAGCAGCGACGTCCCCGGCAATCCCCACCGCGGAACTTCAATTATCACGGAATCCCTCCTTCTTTGCAAGTTTCTTGCCCAGCCATCGACCCGCTCGAATAGATCACTTCGAACATTGAACGTCCCCGCGTCTCAGGCGCAAGTTTGACAGGTAGACTTATTGGACGAATGTAACAGTCCATCCTGGATGAAATGGACGCTTTCCTTCCAGATCACCCCCTTTGCATATTTCCCTGTCTTCGTCGTCTGTGGTCGTGGTCGGTAGTTTTATTGAATAAGTCTCGGAGGTTTTGCTTGCTTTTTGGGTGGAACGATTTAGGCGTGGATAGTCGAACTTTGGGAGTGTGTAGGGGTTACTAAAAATAACGAAGTTGTCAATGTGGGGAATATAAATAACACACGTGTTTCTGAATTAACAGAAAAATATAATAGATGTATAGGAATTGTAGACACATGGCCACCATAACCAACGCTCCAGAAGAACAGCAAGACCATAACAATATTAAATAGCATCCTATATTATATCATTGAAATATCACGACCCGGATCCCGCCGTCTATTGACTAAATAAGAGAACAATTATAAAAACAATCTCCAGAATCAAATCTTCGAATTAAACTCTTTTATTAAATTTCAAGAATGTAGTCTTTATCAAAGTCACGACACAACTCTGTAATTAAGTGAAAGGATTACTTTTGGTATTATTTTAGGGGCAGTGCTGTGTCATGGTTTTTAAAGAATGTTTTTTTTTCACGCAGATTTATTGTGGTGATCAATCACTGCAGATAGGACCATTGTAATCTTTCCGCGTCTCTTGCACGTGTATATATTGTAGATGTAGATGATGCTAGATGCAATTGAGGACCTTGCTGCAAAAGAGGTGCAAGTGACGCGGTACCGTGAAATATGCGTAAAAAAATTCTACATCGTTTGGTGCACATTTCATGCAAATCCAATAACAAACGAGCAATTTCTTGCAAATTTTGAATCTGCACCCATTACGCTGCTGCAAGTCAAGGGCAGGTCCAAATTTAAAAAATTTGCCAAAAATGGAAATACAAACTCATCGATTCACTAACTACTACTTACTGTGTGAAAATACATATTTTTTTGTTACTCCTCTTTTTTTAATGTTGAGTCAAAGCAATAATTTTATATACAGTTTTTTTCAGTCCTCAATTGCAATTTTGAAACACGAGACCTTAATCGTATGGTTTGACAACGTCTTTTGCTAACAATAATTTCTCAAGGAGCGCCTATAATTCTTAGCCTATTTCCATTACTAAATATTAGATCTCTGCTTTACAAACCAAATATTGTATCTTGTTCTCTTGTATATAAATTTTTCAAAAAATGTGACCTAAAAATACAAAGTTATAGATTTAGTTTATAAAATTTCATGTATTTTACTGTAGTGTACCCGGGATAGATACTTGCAAAACATTATATAAACTTCATGTACAGTTTTAACTCTCTATCGAGAGTATTTACGCTTAAATAATAAAAAGGTAATCCTCTAATGGAAGCTAGCAGATTTGGCGTCTTAACCTGCAGGGTTTCGCCGTTTACACCACTCAGGTTTTCCTTAAGTGCCCACCGTAAGTACCTATTTCCAGTCAATACGAATTTGCTCCTAGTATCTTTTGCTGGAATAATCTTAATAAGCAATTCTAAGGCCATTTCTCAAATCGATCCCCTCTGACTTTCAAGTCTAAAGTGGCATTATAGAATTCATATCGATAAGAGCTTTGCCACGATGTAGCAGAGCGATTATGACAAACTATTCTACCGACTTAACGCCCTGTGAACACTTATTTGCAAATCACTTCGCATATTCTCTCTTTTCTTATCTCTCAAGGCTGTTTCGCGAGTGTTTATTCCCGAGAAGCGTGTCCTCACGATGGGAACTGGCGATCCTGGTGTATGCGAGCTGCTTTATCAGTGTTGAATCCGTGCAAGATCCTTCACTGCGGTGCTAAATAACCTCCTCCTTATTGTACTTTCTTAATTGCCTTATTTCCCACACGGCGCCACGGCGAATCTCATTCCTAGACCACTCTGTAACTTTAAATGTTCCGGGCGCAAGTCTTCAACGAACACCTTCGCTCCATAGGTATTAGCGGTCGTAATTTCCGAATGCTCAGCCCATTTCGCGTGTATACGTGCCGTCCAACGCACCTCCGAACGTATTTACACGGCAAAGTTCGAAACCGGGACGAAACCCTCGATAATTAATGGTCCTACTGGAATCAGGAAGTTTGCAACCGGACTATTGGAAAATTATTGCCTTCGAATGGACAAGCGTATCGGCGGGCGAATGTGTGCTGACTGCAATTTGGAAAAGCATCGGGGAACATTTGAACCGGGCAAGAGCATTTACCAAATGCTTTTCCCGTTCTGCCCCCTATTGTTTTGAGTTCGTAATAGTTGTGCCACATGAACGTTGTGAAATAGCTGTCTATACACATATACCAATTTTATTTACCCCTAAAGAATTTTTCCACACGATATTAATCAACACTTCTTAATCTTGTCAAGGCCCTATGCTAAAATAAGTTTGATACAAATTATTAAAATTGTATCAATCATATTGCTGCGATAATTCCGCGTACTGTATTAAATTTAAAGAAACGAGAAGGGAATAAAACTTGTATTATAATTCAAACTAATAATCTTATCAACTTCCGAACTCTTGGAATTCTATCAAATTCGAGAGTGACGCAATCAATATTTCCAGTGCTGTACGTAGCACGCGTCGTGCCACGATTGCGTTCGATTCTATTTTAATAAATAACATTTCAATAATTGGGACGTACGTATACCCAAATGTAGAGTACAGATAACAAGCTGTCTACTCGTAATATTTTCATTTCATTTAAATCTTTCCCGTCTCAAATCTCGGAGGAGAAATACAGCAGTGCAACTGCTCCCTCATTGACAAAGGATTAACGAATACAATGGCTACTATGATCCAAGCAAGATTTGCGAAAAAATTCGCGCAGATCCCCGTGCAGTCCGATAATCGCGGTGACTGCTGCCATTTATCGAATTAACGAACTTCTAACGCGCTGTCGCGCGGTTCGCGTCTCTCTGCTACGTGTCCAGCATCTCTGCCGGTGCGCGCGTGTCTCGATTAGCAAAAGCCACGTGAATAATATACGCTCGCCACACGATCCGGCGATATCATCTGTGTTCTTTCAGCGCGCGCCAGGCAAGAAGTCATCCGCGAAATTTCCGCAAACAAGAGAAACACGTTACAGGAACACCAGCTGGCGATGGCGTCTCGCGGAATTCGCGCTGGCGTCGTTCGACAAGTTATTCGTAAAGTCCCGAGTCACGTTGCACAACTTGTATAACGCGTTTCCGCGTGCCTGTGGTCGACTTCATTCGCTTTGGCGGCGGTAATTAACGGCGTCGCTTTCAATGAACCACAGAATTCGCCTGTCGCCGCGCGTTCGCCTGGGATTTTTCACTTCCCGCAGCTCGAACTTCAACGAACAATTTAACTTGTGCCTCAAGTCCACACGCCCACGTGGAGCGGACTGGAGTTTGCTGGGAAAAAGCTGATGAAACGTGTCCCGAGCTGGAGTTCGGTCCGAAACTTCCCCTCTGACTGCGGATCCCCGCGGCTGTATTTCCAGACGATTCCATTTTATCTCGGGACATTGTATTACTGTAGCACGATCAGTTTTGCAAGATCAAGTTCACCTTTTTCCAGCATTTCAAGATTGTCGAGTCTCTTTCCAAGAGAAATTGCGTTTCACACCTACATCGATATTATATCTGAAGAAATATATTTTCACTCCACCCTAACGTACTGTCCGGTTTGAATAATTGAAAGCTGTCTAAACTTTATATAAATAATAATTTAAATATTACTTTAAGAAACCATTTTATTAATGGAAGCTGCTAAAATAGACGAAAAATGGTTGCACCCAATGACTTTACCCGCAAATATTTGTTAGGGTAAACATACCAGTAAATGGACACTACCAGTGAATGGACATTTTTTACTAAAACGAGTAAAATAAGTTACTAAAATAAGCAACTAATTAATTATAGACTTTTTCTAGTTTCTCGCTTCATATCCAAATATTTTTCGCAACACGTGGAATCAATCGCGCTGCAAACATAATTTTATAAAAGTGTCCATTTACTAGCCTTAAGTGTTCATTTACTGGTGCGTCTACCCTACAGCCCTCCGAAAAGGGTGACGACCGTCACTTTCGTTATTCCTGATTTCTAAGGGGGAGTGATTATAGACATCGGGGTTGGGCGAGATTTTTGCCTGGAATTTAATCGACGTCACGACATGGCGGTGCAGCGAGCCGCTGCAACTCCTCCTTACGCGTCGGCGTTGTTATTGGAAAACAGCAATAATGAGGATCGGCCGAGAGCGCGGCTGCTGGTGGAATATACATTGTCGGGGGCTGGTAATGAGGCATGGCATCGTTTGGCCTCGTCGTTAAAGTCTCGAGGCACGCAAGTCGCGCCAGTGATTACCGCCAGCGGTCACAAGGTTGACTTGTGTGTCCACTGGGTAATCAGTAAAGCCCCGCAGGAGGGCATCGTGTGCGCGGCGCTGGACGACGAGACGGTGCACGCATCGATGGTGGCACGGTATTCGTACGCATCAGTAAGCCACGGTATTCGGGAATTCTGGGGGAAACGAAAGGGAGTTACTCCGAGCCGAGATTAACCTTTCTAGACGGCGTGAGAAGAGATCACCTGAGCCGAGGGTTAATCGAGCGTATTTTCAATCGAATAGAGCCGTTCTGCGAAGCACGACGAAGGTCTTTAGAATTCCTCGCTCGCATGACATTATTTGGGCTTTCGATGGTTTATTCATTGTTTCGCTTGGGATAACGTTCTTTAAAAATGTGTAGCAGGTACTGGGGAGCATTAATTATCATTTGGATATTAATATTAGTAGTAATATCCACGATTTATGTTGGAGTTTAATTGAACATTATAGTTAAACTAGGAGGGGACATTTTTGTTCAGGACCAGATAGTGTAAATATGAAATAACTTTTTTAAAAGGCCTCTTTAAAGATCCACCAGTAGCGTCATATTTTTTACTAAACAAACATGTTTTTTTTAAGCTTACGATGTTAATAAACTTTGTGTCCCAGGAAAAGTTTCAGCTTCAATTAATTTCTTTGTAATTAAATGAAAAAGGAATGCTTCATTTTCGACAAAAACGACTAGCTACTTATTCAACAGAAAATTATGTTTTATGAAACGTTTCCAAAGTAGATAATTGTTATTGTTAAAGCGAACGTTCCAGTCTTCTATTATAACAGTAATTTAGTACCCGTAACTTCTTCTATATTTTACTTACAACCCCCTCCCTGCGCTTCGTTCCCGATCGCATCGCGGTATTTGCCGAGCAATGAACGAGCCACGGAATTCGTAAATTCCGCGGTGGTCCGAAATAAAGTAAACAGAAGCGTTTGGCTACGGGCAGAAGATTCGAAGTCGGGCGCAATAGGAAAATCTGGCCACCGTGCAATCTGCGGCGCGGCAGAAAGTTGCCGGAATTCTCAAAGTTTCCCCGGGGAATCGCAGTTCCGGAATTCATTTTAGTGGGAACGAGGGATACCTATCCCGGCCAATAATGGAACACTCTTCTCATCACCTTTGGAACTCGCTGGACGGGTCGCGGTAACGAGGATAATTTTTATTTCGTAAAGTTTCACTCTTTCCTCGCGGTCAGCCTGAAAGTTAGGGATACCGTGCTTTCAATAGAATGATTACAGGGGTTGGAAGGGGCGGATGGAATCGAATTCGCTGGAGTTCCTAACGAGTCAACCGATTCCACGATACTATCCTGGATAGAGAAGCAAAGACCTGATAGCATCAAGTTCAATCTCCCATTCCCAGAGAGCCGCGACGCACGGACGTATTCTTCTGATATTTGCGACGCGGATGTTCGGGAAATGTTCGGAATTTCGTTAACGGCCTTCGGTGTGATGGGATATCGAACAAAGTTCCGATGATATTCAATGGTAACGAACGATTTACATATCCGCGTTTTATCTTATTTCCGCGTGGAAAAATATCATTCGGTTTGGGTAACGAAGTTCGGAGCGTTTGAAGAGCCACCTTTGAAGAGCAATAAGCATCGAACATACGAATGAAGATTAAAGGCTCGTTCACCTTCGTCACGCATTTTCGATGACGATGGAGGACGCTAGTGAGCTGCATTTCGAGAATAAACGCATCAAATTTATAGTTACTAATTTTTCAGAATCCTGATAAATCCTAAAACATACTTCCCAGCGAACATTGTTAACAAAACAACGAATATAAATAATAATTCAAATACTAATAAATACTATTTCAAATCGCGATCTTCTCTGTTGGTAATTGACTGTCAGCCGTTAACAAACTGACCAGCCTCGAAGAAGCAGAATACCAAAGAGAGCATCGACGGTCCGCTAAGAGTCTCCCGATTAATTCGCGCAATCTAACTTCTGCTATTTACCGAGCCATACGCTGGGGGAATCTATCTATTATACTATCGAGCCCGGAAAGCTTTGCTGCTTTTCAGGGCTACGAGCTTAGAAGCCGTAAGTGATATAGTGCCGATAATATACAACGCGCAGAGATCGAAACAGCAAATCGGCCGCAGTATCAACAAGGCGTTACAGCCGCGGGCAGAAACTCGATAAGGATGTAAACGTTTTAACTTCCGCGCCGCTCGCCATTATTCATCCAATTCAAGCCGCTCGATGGCTGGCCGATACCTGGCGAAACTACACACTTCCTAAGCAACTTTAGGCTGGCGGAGTAAGTAGTAAACACGATTCGTTCGTCTATTTGTGGGGGCCTATAGTGGCTAGGACTAAAGTGGCCGTGGTATCAAAGACGATCTCGAACGTCTGTTTATACGGTAACCACGCTATCAGATACAGAGTGGATTACGAGGTCGGTATCGTGTACTTAATCTTACATCGGTATCCACGGGTCCATTTGTATCGCGTGTACCTGCGTACCGAGCCCCAGCTCGCATTCTGCACTCTTGTCTCCATCTTTTCTGTAACATCATTTTTCTCGCTGTTAAAACCGAGCTGCACTGAGAATAGCCTGCGGCGTGATCCTCGGCGCAACAGAGGCGTAGTGAGATTTTTAACCGAGAGGATGTAGGAATTATGATAATTCCTTCGTTCGTGATGAAGTTCGTTTCGAATGTCAATTGGAACATTCTGATGTTCATAAAGATTTAGAGTTCTGAGGCTTTTCGTGCATTAATAGTGGAGGAATTTATATTGTTGTTCGTGTAGTTTTCAAAGTTTCAGTGTTTTTTACAGTGTGTACTCGGTGTGTACTAGAGCCTAAAACTACACTGGGCCAGTTCCTCGTCTCTTGATTCCTCACACTCGAGTACGCCATCCTCAATACCCATTGCTTTTACGATCTTACTATATTTCTTTTATCCAGTATACTGTATGTGACCGAGGAATGGAGGCTATCGTCAGAATGACCACTTGAAAGTGCACTAAGCACCAAGAATGTGATCTCGTTTCATGTCGAGTAGGGTGTTCTTTGCAGCACTGTGCCGAATTGGGCGTTGCGGGGTGTATTATGTTGACACGAGTACCTACGGCGAAAGTGTTTCGCATTGTTTAATATACGAGGCTTAGTAAATAAGTAAAATTTGTGTCTATGTATGTACCTTTGAATATAATCACTTTAAATTGAACTGACGTCTATTATAGTTTATTTCCACAAATATTTGTTTACTATTATTGATTTGTTTTGGTTCTTTTGTTGAATCTTGGAATTTTATGTTATATATATTTAATAATTATTGTTATTATATGTTATTAATTATTTTAATGGTTATATTTACTAAAAGTGCTCAGATACCATTTTCTTCATGATTACCAGCTGCTATAACTGCACCAACTCCTGTTTCTTCACTTGTTCCTTCTTCAACTTTAGTAACAGCGGGGGTTTGTCTCATAATTCCATATAATCAAGTGTTAAATTTTTTTATATAAGAAATAATTGATCAAAATTCAATTTTTACCCAATAACCCGGAATTTGTGAGTTTCCCTAAAACGTATTAAAATCACTAAATATTTCAGTAAAAATATCCCAAACACACCTTTCCCCTAGTCAAGGTACATTACACAGTCTAATACCGTTACTTCATAAACGTCCATCCAAACGAATGGCAATCCAAACAGCCGCGAATGAATCATAATTAAGAAGCAATTAGCGAAATACGCGGCAGTCGCTATCCAAACGGTGGCCATTCGCAAACACCAGACAAAGCAGACAGTATCTCTAATCGGGCAAGGCTCGCGGAAATACATCCATTGTGCTGAAAGCAGCAAGATAAGGTCGAGGAATAATACGGCGGTCGTGTATGACCTAACGCTAATTTCCTTGGCCGGCCAGGATCCGAATAACCGTGTAAATCCACCGGGTCAGATTTTCCAACGGGGCTCCTGCTAAGTCGTGGATGGGTGCATTAATTCTCCTTAAGCCCGGCGTTTATATTAATACCCGGCAATTAATAACGGTTAAAAGGCGTTTGTCCGCGTGAATTGCCTCTGGTGGAGCCCCGCTCTTTCCCGGTGTTGCCATGGGTACAGTGTCCTGGCCAGAAACCTACGAAAGAGGAGCGTTAAATTATACAAGATGCGACGTGATTCGTGACGCAGGCGAGCGGTGGCGGGTTTTTGGGCAGAGTGTGTAAAAAAAATGGGCAGGGTGAAAAGGTTGCTGTTGGTGCTTTCTAAATTATGACGATTTAGTTGGCGGAACTGTGACAGGTGCGGGTCACGGGCGAAGGCTTTTTGGACGCAACAGACTGTAAGAATTTACGGCCCGAAGAATGACACGAATTAGTGGTTTTGAATGACCTATTCCAAAGCTCTGTATTTAAAAGTGCAGCGGCGAGCAAAATAGATAGGTGCAAGGGGACAAGTAGGCGTTAACTTTCAACTATTCTTGTAGAAAATGTCTACGAATATCAAGTGTAGAAAGCAGAAAGAGAGTAAGAATAGGGTGAAATTAAATTTGATGAAAAAGGAATAGCAGAGAGGAGAAAAACGGTAAGGAAAATAGCAGATAATAGAAAATAAGGAATGAGTGCAATTAAATAGGTGGTGGATGTAAGTTTAGCAGGTAAGGTGGAAGAAAGGAAATTGTAGGTAATAAATTATTTGAGTTCGTGTGAATAATCTTGGTATTCCTGAAGTCGAAGCTGCAGACGAAAGTTTAATTATGCTTTTTCTATTTTATTACCTAAATCGCAATCCTTAATTGCCTTAATATACGCGGCCTATCTCACGCGTTAGATATTTTTCTCCTGCTTTTCAGTTAACCAATTCTCCTACGCCAAAGCGAAAAGAGCGGGAGAGTTTGATATTACTGTATCTCCGTCCTGAAATGACACTGTAGTTGCTCAGAAACAGTCGCCAGCTAGTACGTGTGTCTTCCTGTACGCAGTATGCAAATAATCCCTTTGTCCTTCGTATGTAAAGTGCAATAAATTAGTGGGCACGATGATCCTCGAAATGCATATCGCATGTGTATACGTGATTCTTGCTTTTGTAGCTCACTCGGCGTGTAAAGTGTGACAAAGGACTATGCGGAATTGTACGAAATGCATACAGGATAACAGTAGTGCGTGTTCTGCTGCGAACACACGTTTATTCACGTTTGTCACTGGAGAAATAGTATTACGAGTCACACTTAATTAGGACGCTGTGAGAGGTAGCCATGCAGAATTCTGATATTCCTGAGTTACCTGTTTCTAAAAATTTTGAAGATTGAGATTTCTAGCGTGGAATAATAGGACTTGTTAGATGTTTGTAGCGAGTATATTTCTCTTCATCGCTAAAAAATTTCCGAGAGACCACTTACCTTCAGGTATTTGTGGAATTCACCAGTCGAAAAATTTTCATTCAAAACAATTTCTCCCTCGCCTATTGCATATTTTGACCAAAAACGAAAAATGCAAAGAATGAATTCTTATTTGCACCTTAATCTCACAAACTATTTATTTTTATTTTTACTTTGGAAACATCATAAATAATTCCCGGGTGAAACCGGATACCGGGTCAGCTAGTTACTAATAATTAAGAAAACCCACCGTCCAAACCACGAAAAATACATAAAACCTGTTAAAACAGATTCAATCACCTAATCTCTCACTCCGAGCATTCAACAAACCCTCCCCAGATTTAAACCTCCGGAAACCCAGAAAACACTCTCAACCGTCCGCGAGTGTCCGTCAACGAGCAAGGGCGTGAAAGATCTAATCCAGCATACGAGACATGTAATCCGCGAGTGGTTGGCGCCCGCGACGAGCCCTCATTTTCATTCATCATTTTCATTTTCACTTTCATCGGTGCGTCGCGTTAACGCACGCAATAATTACGGCTATTATCCCGCGCTCTCTCGCGATAAATTCGCAGGGACGTGTCTCGGCCGGGCCTCGTAGCAGCGCTGGTTGCCGGTTTTTTTAACGCTATATTAACGTATTCGCGTGCCAAGAGCCGAGGGGAGTCTGGCTGTGTACTCTATGGGCGCCGGGTGTATGCCTCGGCTCGACTTGACTCCGACAAACCCCGCTGCCTACGGAACTTTTGACATGCGTGTATTTACCAACCGCACGGGCTCGGTGGTTGGTAAATTGCATATCCCAATGTACGCGCAAGGGTCATACATGCCCGCCGGTGTGTATCGAGTTATCCCAGTTCCGAGCCATAGACCAGCCGTGGTTTGCTTGCTACCGCATAGTTCGCAATGCTTCTAATTCTGCCTGCCTCTCCTCACTTGTCTTCCCGCTTCCGTTTACCCGACTCATTTCCCTCCCTCCCCGCCAACCGACATATCTCTTCCCTCCCCCTGCGTCGTTTTTTTTTCTCTTGATGAGGGTACACCGAGGATGGGGTCCGGACAGATGGACTCCTCGATTGCATCGTAATGTGGCCAGCACGGCTGGTTGCTTGAGGGACACTCGCCCCAAAACGAGTGCTGTCGGATTGGTGGCTCGAAATTGGCAAATTTCTGGATATCCCGCGTTGGTAGGTGCTGGGGAAAGGAGGTTGGCCATTTTGGACGGAGTGTTGACTTAATTTAATGGAACAGGGATATTTGACTGGTGTTGGTGGTGGATTGAGATACAGAGATTTTAGGGAGAAACTTGAAAGAGAATGTTAAGGATGGAAATTGGATTTTGATATTTGGGAAGAGAAGCTTGTGGAGAAGGAATGGGAGAGAGGTAGGTGAATCAGGGTGGAAGAGTGTTGAATAGAAAGATTAGAAAGTGAAATCACACAAGTTTGATTTTTTCGTTCCACCCTAGTATTGAATTTCAGACAGCGTGCATCTATGGACTATTTACTTGTTGTTTCCTGAAGGAATAGTTTACTGTAGTTTCTGTGGACGATCAAGGAACATAAGAGAGTTGAAAGATTTGCAAGGGAAGTCATATAAGCTAAGGTTGGCTGCTGAAGTATACATCATCTGTTTTCAGGCATCATATTTTCCTCTTTCATGTCCATACTGAATATTCTACATAAAATAGCATTAAGCATTCAAGGTGTTCTCTCCACAGTTGTTACAGATTTTATGTAATGTTAGTAAAAACATGCCACTGGTGTTTTTAAATTCGATGAAGTATAAATTTCACAACATACATACATTTCCCAGCACGTTTCCATATTTTGCATAATAAAGGCAACACGGCGGAGAATATTGTCCATTAGGAATATTTTAAAACAGCATGCAGCACGTCGAGACAAACATCCAATGAATTTGAAATAATTTTATTGACCATTAAAAACGGCGTGCGTATACTGGTAAACATTTATCGGCCGTTTTACCCATTATTATTTGGAATATTTGTAAGCATAGGTGGAATGAGTTTTTGGTACAGATTTTTGAACGATTCAGTGTAACTTATTATAAAAATGTTCATTTTAATGAAGATTGAAATTATTTGCTAAATCAGTGTCTCCGCGAACATTGTAGTAACTATAACAAATGTATGTGACTCATATATTTCCAAGTGGTTAACGCGAGAACAGGAGAAACGTTCGGACGCGAAAATTCAACGTTTCATACGATTTTCCTGCAGAACTACGGCGAGGAATTGTTCATGGCCACTAGCGGCGGCTACGATTTAGGTACACAGTCCCAGGTAAAACGTTCCACTCTAGTAACTCAGCGACATTTGTATTAAGTTGTTACATACGAAATGGGGAATCTTTCAGTGAAACTGGATTAATGTAATTAAAAGTAAACATTACTATCATAATGTCTGCAGACCATTCTTAGTTCCAATTTATATTAAATGCTCTTCATTTTATTTAATAAATAAATAGTGCCTTAAGAACAATAGACTGCATACTTTATTTTTTACATTGATAGCAATATTAGTTTATAGAAATGTATTTGAATACACAATTCTTTGGAAATTAGCCATTTCAAGGCACAACTCAATACTTTCTAATCTTCGGACTTTTACTTTAACTTTCCCAGATGATATTCGCTTACCTGAAACTATGTATGTAGCTAGAGAGCAGCAGGAGCACGATGCACCACGTTATCATTCAGCATGCCTTTCCACGTGGTACATAATAATGATACAGCATACTGTGCGCCATGAAATACATAGTACGTTCACGACTGAGTATGAATATTGCAATTTCGCCCGGTAATTTTTCTTAATTTATTAAATTGCTCGGCCAGTATTTCCGTAGCGGAAACCCGTACTCGGTAATAAGTAACGTTTCTCCGAAATCGTGCCTTTCGCGATGAAAAGGGCGTCTAATAAACGATACGGGTCGTCCACGATTTAATCCCTGCCTTGATATTAGCCAAGCACGTCAGCTGTGATTACTTATGTATACACATGTAGCAGGTATGCTCGGAGTTAGCACAAATGAATTCTGAAGGTACGTTTGGTTCAAGAACATTATATTGACCACTGACTAAACTTGTGTACCGAAGGTATTTTTCTGTAAGCGACTTCCTCTCCCTAATTATGTTAGCCTTGAATTATTTTGCAACCATTTATTGCAACAGTAAAACGTTTAATATACAGTGCATACGTTTTATTATTGATTTACCAGCTTACTGTTAATTAAGACCTAATCTTTTGGCTTGGGATATAGTAAACCCTCATCAATGTGGTTTCAGTTACTTTTCATAAAGAATACAAGTTTTCATTAACTTTAATTTAGGTCTGGTCCAAAACTACACATTTTGTGAAGATGCTCGAATTCGTTTTGAATCGATTGGAACTTCCATTTTTGAGTTATCACTGCAAAACAAAAGAAACTTTTTAATAGCTTCTATAATAAATAAACAATTTTTTAAAGCTTACGATTTTAATAAACTTCATACCAAGAAACAAGTCTCAGTTTCAGTTTGTTTCTTTGTAATTAATAGAAACAGAAATGCTTCATTTTAGACAGGAACGACTGCCTAGTACCCTCAATCACGCTTGCCAGAAGAATCAGCTGGAACGCGCGTCACGATTGCCCGTCGATTTCGTACAGCTTCTCTGATCCCCGTGCTTCATCCAGGGGATGCCGAGAAATGATTTCACCGGCAGCCTGCGCAGCGTAGGAATATTCAAATGATGAGGAAACCGTCATGGATTAGACGTTACGGTTAATTATGCACGCGGCGGAGGGCAGATCATCGCTGCCCGCTCGGTTATCCGGCGATCTTCCGTCGATTCCGAGCAACCGCAAATTTCACCTCTTTCCCCCGTCGGCCACGTGTTTCGGAAATCGACGAGGAATGCGCCGATAACGTCCGACCGCCAATTCGGCACGGTTTACGTGCTTCCTGTAATCCGCTGGCGGTTACGTCAGCGCAAAAACGATAATATCGTGGCGAAACAGTGGCGAAGGTGGGACAAGAATGTCCCTACTCCCTGAACTTGCCACCTAGATCGAGCGTTACACTTAATTACATCTACCTCACACGTCTCGACGGTCTCATGGCGGCGTAAGTGGTGAACGCTTCGCTACGTACCGAGGATATTAATACGATGACGGTGGTCTTCCTGTTGCGCCCCTCTTTTCACCTCCTCAACGCGACGCCCTCGTTCTGAGGAACTGGTTGTCGGCTACGTTTCTGTCGACCACGAGAAACGGCTATCCTGATCGACGTGTCGGACTATTATACAGTTTACTGCAGTATTTACGTGCTGGGATGTTGAGAAGCTTGGGAATGTAGTTGAAAGAATTTGGGGATGAAGGAAATGCGAGTGTAATTGCCAGAAGGGGTTGGAGGTTCTATGCTGGCAAGGGAAGGACAGTGTTATGTCGATAGAGTGGCTGTGGATGGAACGAGATTTTGATTATTATATATCGTTTGAAAGCTTTTGTGAAAGGGAATCAAATGGCACCACTTCGGTCGTGAAAGTGGAAGGTGGAAGTATGAGAAGACTTCAGAGGTGCACTTCAGTGCGATATCAACGATATCCTTGATGGTTTCTCGCCACTGTGCTCCTGCCATGTGTGGTGAAAAAAGAACGGGGTGCGCATGAATGCCCAGCGATTAGTGAAAGTGGTCTAAATAGGGGGTGGCAGTTTTGTTTGAGAATTTTTGCCACACCTGTTGAAGAGTTTTATGACGCGATGCATATGGAGTTGAAATAAGCTGAACAAAAGTAATGTTTGTTTTAAATTTTATGTTTAAGGGTTCATTCCGGTTAGCGCGCCGATGAATTCGGCGATTTTCAGGAATTTATTGCGACGAAAATAATTGTAGTAATGGAATAAAACTTTTTTCTATTTAGTAAATTAGGTTTCTGCAGTAAATGAAAAATATAAAGTAGACTTCAGCTGTTAGACTTATCTGCACCCAAAAATCCAAACAGATTCTTGACCAGTATGACTGTCGCTATCGCTCGGACTATAATTAGGGTTTTGTCTTCAAAATTAGTAATTAATCCGTATTTACACCATTTGCTGACGCTTAAAGCGGTGAAAGTCATTACTACGCGATGCTAATCATTACAAAAAATTATTAATCATTATAAAACAAGTAGTGCTCATAGCAAATTATCTCTTAGTTCACCAGATTACAGTTAAACAAATAAAACAAGCATACCTGTAAAAATCTTTTAAGATTCATTCGTTCTTTTGTCACGCGTTAACCAAACAAATGCAAGTCATTATCTGTTCCCCACAGCTCTCTTTCTTTCTCAATCGTATTTTTACACCTTTTCCGATAGAGTGAAACACCCACTACAACCCAATACTTCAACTATCCCATATTTAGGCCCAAGCCTATATTTCCACCACTTCCTCCAACACCAAAACCGAGAATATTTAGTAATTGCAAGCATAATTGAAATTTCCTGCCCATTTATACTAAAACAAACCTACACGAAACAGTCACCGCGCATTTACTTTCAGAGCCGCTGTACATTCCCTAAATTCCAGGCCAGCATTTCCCGCACGCGCATTAGACACAAAAGCGTCGATGCGACCGATGTCTGGATCATCGTGTGTACATATGCATACATATATGCAGCGGCGGAATATTGATTCGATTGAAAATCACCAGGCGCAAAGAGATAACGGCAATAATTCCCAAACGCCGTTTCGTTATTCCCCCTTTTATATTGAAAGCATTGTCCGATATGGTGCCTCCGCCCTCTCCACACCTCGATTTCCCGTTTTGTTCCAGTTTCGCGCCTTTTCATCCGCCCGACCGCGGCCCCCGTCCATCCCCCTCTGCCGTTCGACTTTTGCCCCGGGAGAAGATCGGGCAAATTAATGCGTCAGATGGCTGCACGTAGCGCTGACAACGGCAGGGGACGGTGGAAACGGTGCGTCTGCCGCACAGCTCGCTCTTGTGTATGAGATAGATAACATCTTCTTGGGGGGCTAAGTGCACCCGCATCCCTGCGTCGCGGCACCGTGATGTCCCATGGCCCCAATGACCCCATCTTCTCCGCGGTTCTGCCCTCTCCCGCCGTTCCCTTCCCATTTCGCCCCCTCGCCGTCCTTCCGATCGGTTGTGTTTTCTTCTTTCGCCTTCATATTCTGCCACCGCGTTGAGTTCCTCTACGGTGCTTCGAGCTCCATGCTTCGCTGCCTCTCTCTACGTATCGCACCCGTTTCTCCGCCGCGGTTCCGCGCTCGCACGTACGCCAGCGCGCCTGGCGCAAATCGCGAGACCGCCAGGCGGCCTGTGAGTTTTTCACGACCGATCGCATAGGCGTGACCGCTCGGTCCTGCGGGCGCGGAAAGCCCGCCGAACAGGATGGAACGGTGCAGGAAGTTTGCGCCGGCTGCAAGTCAAAGCGGGCTCCTCGGGCTCCTAGCCGCAACAGAACGTTTCAATCGGGGCCGCGAAAGTCTTGGGGGGCCCGCCGAGCGTGATCTAAATCGATGCTCAAGTTCACGGAGTTCGGCGAAATCTTCCGGTCTTGGCTGTCGGCGAGGCGGGAATTCCTTGAAGCGGCCACGGAGATGATAATCGAACCTCCGTGGCGCAATTACCTTTGTCTGGGGCCCCTTTTGATGAGACGTCCTGATTTATTGCGCGCTGCTTGTGTGTGCTGCAGGGAAGTCTTGAAGAATCGATGGGTGTTGTTTGTTTTGTGAGCTGCACGCTTCTGCGGTGTTTATTAAGCTCGTTTGTGAGGCTTCCTAGTTTCATTCGGATGACGATTACGTGACTTCAAGTAATTTGAGTAATGAGAGCGCGGCTTTGAAACATCAGAAACAGAGCTCCCTGAAGCATCGGACAATACGTTAAAAAATGTTAATAACATTTTAATAGTTTGCAAATCTAATACAAGTTCCAATATTATTACTGTATTTAACTAAAATTTAGGTTGCCTTACTATTCTAATAAAACAGAATGAATGAAACCCCTTTTCAAAATTTTAATTGTACTTTCTTGCCACCTATGTATTTCGTGAAAATTCTAGGTATTCATTTCTCATAAAAACTAAGCCTAATATAGCCTTCTAGTCGTAGCTGGGTCCCCTTTGTCTCGAAGCAATACTCTTAAACCCAGTCCGCCCCTGACTACGTTCAGGAAACCAACATAAAATCAAGTTACACCGAGCGATCTCCACTCCGTCACGCCGTTTCCCTCTCGACCTACCCGTCTCAACATACGATGAACTGTAATTCTCGAAATCGATCCAATTAAAATGAATCGTTCTGGGTGGGAGACGCAAACGCGTCGCACCTCGTCCCCGTGTCATACCCCATCAGCTCAGATTTAACACGGGCAACAACGATGCAGTTGGATCGATTCGCATGATAAGGCCGCCTTATGTTAGGAATTCGAGCCGATACGAGGAACAGGTGTCTCCCGCGGGGCGTGTACAAGGATCGTTCCGAGAGTTAGGGACGGGTAGTAGAAATTACGACGGGAATTTCCTCCGGTGTCCCCGTCTCGCCACCGCCGCCACCACCCCTTTGCCCTTTCGCTGCTCCTTTTACCCCGCTGCCTGTCCAATTCGGGATTCCTGATTCGTGCTGGAAGGAGACGAGAGCTGGAGGACTCTCGTGCACACGCTCACATTCGCTGGCTGCCTGTGGATCGAGAACAGTGTTTCGGGGTCGTGTGTGAGAGCGCTGATATATGTGGCCAGGGGGGGGGGAGGGAGGGGAGCAAAGGCAGGGATCCAGGCTTGGATATTCTCGTCGGTTGGGAAAAGAAATTGGGAATTTCACGCTTCCGTTGGCCATTCGAGGGCTGGATGGGGGATAAATATGTGTGGTATATGTGTTCGTGCGACCTCTAATGTTTGGAAGAAGGCTACCACTCCTTTCGATCTTACTCCAAGGCGCACACTCCGCCCCTATCCCTGTTCCACCCTCGTTTCCATATTTACGATCGCATTTTGTCGATAACAGTATTTCTTTAATATTATTGTATTTTAACTGCGACAAATCTGTGGGCTTCAGGGGGTATACCCGTTTCAACGCTTAGAAAATGTGGATTTTTTTACAAGTCAACGTATTAGGAACTACTTAAACAAAAGTTTCAGTTAAAAACTATTGCTTTTCGGAAATTGTGGATACGTATCCCAAACTCTCTCGATTTTAAATGGCTACACGGTGGCCCTGAAAAAAAATATGTGTTGTGTAAAAAATTATACATTTATATAAAAAATTATACATTTTTTTATAAAATATGTTACTCGCTATCGACCTATGACGTCCTTATTATTTCCATTACCCGTTTATTATTTGTAAAGAAAAAAAGTGGATTTTTCTCTTAGAAAAATCTAACTTTATCTTTGATATCACTATTTCCTTATTTTTCAAAATTTTCAAAATCGGCGCGATGAGTCGATAGCTGTTAACATATTTTATAAAAACAATTCGACTGTTTTTTATTTCAGCCACGACATACAGTTTCTCAGGGCCGCCTTGTAGCCGTGGAAAATCGAGAAAATGTTTTGATAAATTTTAATTGTTACACGTTTTTATATATCGCGTTTAAAAGAAAGTTTGCGCCATCCACTTGTGAATAGAATTAAGGCGTCGCGCATAATTTAGTGAGGACTGTAGGGATCGTCAGGAATTGTTAACAACGATGCACCCGTTCATTATAGAAACAGCTCCTTGGCGGAAACTAGAGCCGCGTTTATATTACCGTATTAGTTTGATCCATGTCGGAGTTGGGGCATTAAAATAGGTATAATCCCTGTTATATACAACACAGCGGTACCTTAAGCAGGAGCGGGTGGTAAGTTGCCAAAGTCTATGCAACTTCGTAGTTCGTTCAACTAATAATTGATCCATAAAGTGCTTCTCAGCCCTCGAAGTTTCTTAAGTCAACTTTTCACTTCCCGGGCGCTGAAAAGATGCACTCCTGCTTAATCAAATTTCAATGATTTGTGGGCATCCCTCTCGGTCTTTCTCACGGCACCTTGGCTTTTAAAAATTCCCACTGAAGGGCCAATAAATTCAAACGTCTCTGCTCTTGGAGACGGGAACTTCGCGTTTCAATATTTTCCCGTTTGATCTATGGCGCACCCTTTCTGTTTTAATCGACCGACTACCTGTACGACCCCTTAAAATTAAAATTTAGAATATTCCTTAAGTAGCTGATTAAATATTTATGACTATATTCTAAGAAGTATTCACTGGAGAAAGGTATTATGTTATATCGACAAAGGTTACGAAGAACATTCTGAATTGGTACATCTTAAGGGAGATTTTTTTTTTAAAAAGTGGATGCATATATTTTTATAGAACCTATTGTACTTAAAAGAGCAATATTTAAAGACCATTTGGAAATTTTTTGTAGAAAAATATTTACGTTTCTAATAAAAATACAACGACATCCAAGAAGCCTTTTTAAAAACGTTGAGCAAGATATCTCAAAAACTACAATCTTTCTGAAATTTTGTGGGCTTATTTTTTATATATTTTTCCAATGTACAGTTTTGATTATATCAACGAAAAATGGCTTCATGGTTAGCACTAATGGCAGTTTTTCGTTGATAAAATCGAAACTATGCAATGGAAAAGAAACTCCCGTCATTCAGCAGAATTTTACATAAAAAATAAGCTCACAAAATTTCAAAAGTAGTGCAGTAGTTTTTGAGATATCTTGCTCGCCGTTTTTAATAAAGCTTCTTGAATATCGTTGTATTTTTATTATAAACATAAATCTTTTTCTACAAAAAATTACCTAATGTTCTTTAATTGTTGTTCTTCTAAATGCAAAAAATTCTGTAAAAATATATGCCTCCACTTTATCAAAATTAATTTACAAACACTCGCCTCTTTTCGGTCTCCTGACAAATATAACCCCTTAAAGTAGACAATTAAATCTATCCAAGGCACATTGTCTGAGAATAACTCTTTTCTTCTAAAATCTAGTTTTGTGGTGTAAGTTACCCCAGAAGTCAAAACTACCCAGAAGCCACCTAGGTACTCACAAATCATTATGTTTAAAATAACCAATATCACGTACTCCTAACACTGTTCACTCTCCTCCCCAGAGCACCCTATACAGCTTCAACATAACCCGCACTCCAAATATGGAATACCGTGAAGAATCCATTACACCTAACCGAGACAAGATACAAAACTGGAAAAAAAAGTAATCCAAGTTGGGTCAAGGAAGCGTTGCACCAATCCAACGCTTCCATTAGCAGTGCGTCGCGGTGCTCGCTAACAATGAGCCTCGTCAAATTCTCTCCGACGCATTTGCCTGGTAATCCCGCTTCTCATTTGCCGTGAATCGTTCGCTATCACATCAAAGCGGCCCTTTGAAACGGCCGCGGCGTTCCGCGGTAGAGCTGTCGAATGCACATAGTTTCTGGCAAGTGTGTTACCGCGACTTAACGTCGGTCTAGCGTATCTGCTCCGCGGGAAATTGTGGTTCATGAATACGGGACTCAGCTCGAGGGGCCAGATTCCCGTAAGCGCGGGTCCGTTCGGCGACGGCGACCGCGCCCGAAAAGAGAAGCGAGGCGGGAAAGGTGGCCGGCATTGAATTAGGTACAGCTCTGAATACGTTTACATTGGACGGATGGAAATAAAAAGGGGGGCACTTACTCGGAACGACGAGTGATAAAAAGGGCTGAGAAATATGTTTGGACCTTGGCGGAGGAAAGGCGGCGAGCAATCGGAAGAACGAACGTAATGGCGGGGCAAGGTGGGAGATGAAAGACTCCGCTAGAATTTTCTCCCTGCCACTTTTTTTTTTATGGAAATCCTGGAAAGTAATATCTGCGAGCCTCGGCGAGACTGCGGGGGAATAGCGAGTACTTCGTAATGAAAGGTTCCCGAGATGTAACGAAATAAGAAAGGAACTTCGGTTGAATCGAACTGCGCGTTACATGGGCGTACGTGTATCGTAAATTCCTGTTGAATTGGGAGGATGTGAGGTACTGGGATAGGCGAATTCAAAGTTTCTCAATGTAGTCGAAATCTTGAGTAAAATCTGGGGTACGGTTTGAATAAGTCTGCGCGCGAATGTTGCTTGTAGAGTTTTAGCGCACGTGTAAATAGAGGGGGTCAATATTATTTGGATATCCGTTGAGGGAATAATAATAAGAATTCTTTAGTGCACAGTAGATATTGCGAAGGAAAACGCATAAGAAGACAAGGAAGAGAAAATATAAAATATTTGTATAACATATAGTATAATCCTGATAATAACGAGAGGTCTACTGTAAATCGATATTTCAACATATTTAATGTTCTTAGAAAGGTACAATTCTCTTCTAACTTTTCGAGCTATTCAGAGTTTCAAATATTTGAATTCATAAAAATTTTAAATTCATTATAATTTTCGAGGTTCCCAAGTGTACCACGACTCCAGTGGTATTCGAGACGATCCGACTCTTTGCATGCGCCCGAATTGCTTGAAAATTCTCGGGGGAGAGAATTGAACGGCCATCAGTACTTACGCGAAAGCTAAGAAAACGTCCCCGCCCCAAAGGAACTAGACAACTTCTAAAGTTTTTGAAATATCACTGCTCGTAGCAGGAAGCGTGCCAACGATCTTGTAACGCCCACTTACCCTTCAAATCGTCTTCATCCTTTTTTGGCTGCTTCCGATTACGGAGCTTCTCCAAGAATGGATCATTTGCTATAAGAGAGTGTGCTCGAGTCAACAATCCAAATCAGGGCTTCAGGGAAAGGGTTACAGGTATTTAGAGTATACAATAACACACCAAAGTCAGGAAGGAAGTTTTAATAACGTGGATAGAACTTGAAAAAATAGAATATCTAATAGAGTGTATAGTTTTTATAATTTGCAATTTTCTAACGTTTTTAATGGTGTCTTAAAATTCCATGGTCACTCTGAGTGTAATACTTAGAAATGGTCTTTTGTTTCATGTTGATTTAACTTCAATAATAATAATTTTTTCCGATTAATATCGTTCCTGTCGAAAAACATTTCATTTCCACGAAACAAAATTTTGTTCTGAAACGATTATTTAATTTGCCGAAAAACTCATATAAAATTATTTTTAACGATTTCGTTGCCTTTGCTAATTATATCATAAAATATTATGTATTGTAAAAAAATAGAGAGATGAGGCTTTCCGGTGCATCGAAAACAAAATAATAACGCTATTAATCGAAATTTTTATTTCGGTTATATTATTTTCACTCCTGCAATATGGTTAATAATTTCGTTTCTGTTTCTGTACCGGAAAAACATTTCGTTCTTTTCATTTATCCTTTTCCTTTCTGTTCCGTCCCAGGTCTCCGCAAAAAATATTAAACTATAAAAATATCACTCTGTACTCCATAAGGTGAGCTCTAACAAGATCAAAGCAATCTCACGTAAAAACAATTCCCTTCCCTCAAACCCACAAATTTCCCACGCAATATTGCAAAAATATATAAAGAATTACAATCCACCCTTTACCATTCATGATCAACCACAACAGATGACGAAGCACCTCAGACATCCAAACATTCCTCCACAACCCTTTAAGAGCACAGTAACCATCCTTGCAAGGATCGCGTTTACTCGTCATTCAGAGTTTCATAATTTAATAGACAAGTTTCCCGTGCCCATTTCCTTTTCTTCTCCGCCCAGTCTACTGCGCTGCAGACTCGGCGTGCTGCCGACACCGCCGGATAACCACCCCTCGAAACGCGTCTAACGACCCCTTATTGGATCTAGCTACCAATACCAGCGTGATACGTTTCTGATACAGAATTTAATGCCCCGTGTTAACGGGAAGCACAAAAAGGAGCGGAAGTTTGCACGCGGTCCGTCCTTCTTCCGCGCGGTGCACGCCGCCGTCTTCGGTCTGAGCGCGGAGGAAGCCCCCCACTGCGGAAGCATAATAAAATTTCCGCAGAGAAAACGGAAAACGCTGCGACAGACGCCGAGTGGAATTTCCTTGTCTCCTCGAGACGCAGCGTCTCGAGATGTCGCACTATTACTGTGCTTCCCTTTCTCCCTTTCTCCTTCTCCTCCCCCCACCCTCCCACCTCCCCCGGCCGTTCCATTCTCCCCGGTTAAGTTCCAGGGGGAAAAAGTTTTGTTGATTTCCACAAACTCATCTGCTTTAATAGGATTTTAATAAAATAGCGAGCGAGTAACTTCGCTGAATCGAGGAGAATTGGTTGTAATTAATTATGCGACCACACTGGGTTAGAACTCTGTCGCCGCCAGCCCCGCGTTTTCATTGCCCCCTGTGAAAGCTCCTTCGCGTTCTATTTAGCTGGTCCGCGTAATGATATACTTTTAGCGTCCCGTCGGGGACTGCTGCTGCTTTCGTCCCGAAGAAATTGTAATACGGATTCGCTCCGAAAAGGTTGCAGGGAGCCTGACATGCTATTGTAGCGATAAGGGCATGCATATAAGATGGACGACGAGTGTCTTGTTGTTATTTTTTTATTGGTTGGTGGATTGAAAGTAATCTCGTTTTACGAGTAATCGGGTCAGCCATGGAGGAAGTTGTAGTTTTTGAAAGGAGGGATGTAGCAGAGATGGGAAACATTTTTATTTGAATAAAATTTCCAATAACGAATAAAAGGTAGAAAAATTATTCGTCCTGTGTCGTATAAACAGATTTACTTTATTCGTCAAATAATCTAAGGTTGAAGTGATTTTTATTTGATTCGTTATATAATTTTTGGGATATAGTTTGTAGCACATTTTTAATATTGCAAAAAGGGCCCAGAAAAATGACACGAATTTGGCTGGGAAGTTTTCCCATGTCCTGAATGCACTCACGATATTGCATTATCGGATTATCGTCTTTTATGATCGACGAAAAAAGATAGAAATTCATCCAATACACGTATAAAGCTTGTCTCACAAAAAGTAATATACATTTTATGGGTAGATAAATAAACAACGCTTCCAGGAAGGCATTATGGTAGATTAATTATTTATTGAATTTTCTTATAAAGGTCTCGCATACAAAAAAATTGATAAAAGGGTACTTCATAAATAATTTGTGCATTGAGTGAGCCAAAATCGCGTGGAAACCAAAGTGTGTAAATCCCATATACTAAAATAAATCTGAGAGTCCTTTGGCATTTTGAAATTCAAAGTTTCGTTTACGATATAAAAGCAATTGAAGTTCAAACGTTCCACTTCCGGTGCGCGCATTTTAAATGTCAGATGATTGAATGCGCTCTTACACGCTTTCCAGATTTTTAATTTATTTCCACTGGCGTTAACGTACATCGAAACAACAAACTGAATTCTTCTTTCTCAACTTTGTCCAACGGTAAAATTAGAAAAACATTTTATATAAGAGTTGCATATTTAATATGCAATGCGTGAATATTCCCTTTCGTTTTTGTAGGATTAATCGTATAGCATAATAAGCTAATAATTTGTTGAATTTATTCCGGCGCCGTTTTGCAGGAATTTCGTGCACGGATCAAAGAGCTTTAATGAAAACGAATTTTCTTTCATTACGTGTACGATTCGTTTTCATTAAAATTCTTTGATCCCGCCCCGAATGCCCCAACACCTGCGACTGAATGTATTGGACAAGTTGAATAAATTATTTAACGTTCACTGCGCATTTAAATAATTCTATGTGCACCAGACAAACTAGCTTTTATTTACATGAAATTTTATGAAACAGAAAATTCTATCATTATTACTACAAACATTGATCTAAACCTAAATTATCGAACCATTAATTACTTCGCACCTCGGACTGATCGATCATTTGAACCTGAAAATCAATCACCCAGCGACTGCTCAACGACAGTACCTTTTTACAACCACCAGTGGGGACCGATTCCAGCGTTGTTACACGAAGAAACGCAAGCCTAGGACTCTGCCAGGAAATAATCAGGCTTAACGGAACCTGATGTAGGTTCAAATCGCTATCAGATGGACGTACTTAGCTCTTTCCTGCGACAAGGTCGACGGAAGTCTTCGCTGCTTTTTGGCCCCCGAGCGCGTAAGAACGTCGATGGAGCTGAAACAGCTGATGCAATTAATTCTGGGCTGTGACGTGCAGATTTCAGAAGTAGACGCCTCATTGTCGCCAAGCAGATCCCACCAAGGCTTGAACAAACGCAGGCATTACCATTAAAGGGGAAGTAAATGGCCCGCGTTTCATTTATGACGCAACGTCGCACCATAAAACGCGAAGGAGATGGGTGAACTCGGAACTGCTGAATGATAACGCATCTACATGTTAATTATTATTATCCTCTATCAAGTTAGAGCACGTCCGTGCTGTCGTTTTGCAACAGATTGCGAGTAAAGTGGGGTGCCACGAAGAAAAGGGAATGTGCTCGCGATCACGCAACCGCATGCTCCCCGGGCTAAAGGTGTGCCCACACATGTAACCGAACCGCGGACATAACGTTCGCAACATCTCGACCTGGTCCGCGGTTGTAACGCTGCCGTGTTATCAGCGGCTGGCGAACTGACACGCTACGGTGACGCGAGCTAAGCCTGCATTCCGTGCTCTCCAATAGGGTAGCCTGATTGCCTGTGGAGTTACTGCGAGGAACACGGGATGAAAAGAAGGGATATGAGCGAATGGCGTTGTAAGTGACACGAGGCACAGCCAGACTCGCCCCCAGCCTTGTAGCTCTACCACTTCTTTCGCGCGATAGTCAAACACCGACATTGCACTGAACAAGCTCGAAGCCTGCAGTACATCAATTTTCTATTCTGTAAGACTGCGAGCCTTCCAAGGTCCCATCCAGATCGTCCTGTCGGTGGTGAACGTTGGGCTCTAATTACAAGCTACCCAAATCGTCTGGCCACTCAATTTGGCAAAAATAAACGTCACCAAGGAATTTACATTGACATTGAATGGGTTTTATAGTTGGAACATTTAAGCTGGGTGGGTGGATGACTTTCTTCTCATTCTACCTCGAGGATTCTTGCATTGAAAGTTTGTTTTATCGCGTGTAGAAGACTTGACTTGCTATTTGAGATTACGGTTACGCTTGCTGTTTTGTGTCACGTGTGGAGCCACCTTAACGATACCTATCATTTAAACGTAAATCGTCTCGCATTCCTGCCGACATTGGACGCACACAGCGACGACTTGCCTCTAGAAATCAGATCTCCCCGGGAATGACGCAGCTGTTGGTACCACGCTGATCAGCAGGAAGCACTTACCCACTGTTTGCTACAAGAAATCACCACCACGCCTTGCTTGTCTTCGCGGCTTTGGGCATTCGACGGGAGCCCCGCGAGAAAAGGAAGATATCGAGGGATAACCGAAGTCATTGATCTATCATAAATCTACGGACATGCAATTCGAGTTTAATGATCCGTTAAATATTCCTTGTAATATGATATTTACAGCGCCGATAACCGTCGACGCGATGTATTATATCGCGTCGCGTGGCTGTTATCATTTTATTGTCCCCTTACTTGCTGCCGTGACGCCACTGCTTCGGTAAAACTCCGATCCAACCTGTCTGCTCTATGCTGGCGATGGGTCAGTGATTAAAATGATGCTTAGTCTGCGTTCAGTTGTGTAGGAATGGTGCTTTTTGAAAATGTTAACTCTGCAGTGATATTCCTCCGAGATATCACTGTCGATATTTTCTGTATAAAGTATCTTTTGGTTGTTTATTATAAGACTTCGTTTTCATATGTCCATGCAGAGTGTTTTCCATGTTTATGGAAGCATTATCGACGTTTTCTAATGAAAAAGTCAAAACGCAAAGAAGCTAGGCTTTTTACAAACTCGCTGATTTTATAATTGCCCTATGACATATATTACCTATATAAGTATATTAATTCTATATAGTAAGACGCCCAAGGTATTATTATTTATTTTATTTTTTCCGTTTTCATTTCACCAATTTTAATACATAGGATGGGGAAATCTAGTGCTACGTCGAGTTAACCCGAAAAGCATAGCTCAGAAGCGTAATTTTAGGTGGAAAAGGATGTATTGAAGGCGTTTTTCTTTTTAAAAAAAGCATAGTATGGCACAGCTTAGCTTAGCTTATGGTAGAAACGGTTCCATAAGAATGTATCGAAGCTAATTTTTTAAAACATAGCATAGCATAGTCCAGCTGAGCTTCCAAGTGGATTCCCGGCTTAACAAACCTCAGTGAAACATAATTTACAGAAACACACCATGAAGCATCCTCCATTCCAAGCCCACTAATCGCGAAGCTCGATTTACAGAGATCGATAGAACCGAGTGGAGGTCGTCAGCCACAAAATTTGTCAATCCCGCAGAGCGATTTTGGTCACCCGGTCCAGGAATCGGGACGCGTGCCTGAAATTCTTAAAACCGCCCCCGAAGCAGCCCGCGGGAAGAAGCATACGCTCGCTATGCCGCGAGTCGGCCCGAGTCACGGAAGAAGCGAAATCGCTATAGAATTCCACCTGACAGTGGCAATTGACAGGAGTAACGAATGGTCGCCGGGACGGGTAACAGCGGCGTAAAGATAAGATCGATCCTTCCGTTGCTCGAGTGGGCATAACTCGAGCCGGGCCCTTATGATAATCGGGCCGCGTGATTGCGAGGATTTGTTTCTGCTATAAGCATCGCCGGTTAGATATGAATTAGAGAGGAAAATCTACGATCTGAAATTCAATAGTCGATAAATAACACGCTCGGTGGATTCTGTAATCGGTACTTTGTACGCTGAGTACCACCTGAAGCACGGCGCTGCTACGACCCACGAGATAAATACGATCTTGCCCGCGACCATCGTCATCTATGCCGCGTGCCCTGAGTGTTGGAGAACACAGCGGAATCACTTTACGCTCCCAGCGATTCGGCGAGCTAGCCGCGTCCTCTGGTATCGATGGCTACCCGGAAGGGACAGCTTTTCGTTCGTTAACCCTCGTCTAGCGAACACGGGGCCCGCGTGGACCCGCTTAAAACGAAGCTACTTCTCTGTCAGTTATTAGGTTGGTGAATGTGAAATTGACGTTTCGCGTAGAGAAACTTTAATGGAAATATTTATTGCTGTTTAACTAGTTTTTCATTTTATTTTTTAAAGTTTGTGTGACATTTCTCCAGTCGCGAGCCAACAGTAACAATTGTTATTGTATCCCCACCATAAGCAAAGGAACTTTTACGCTGTTCACGATCGGCAATTTCATATGCACCACCTAATATTAATATTATTCTTTTATGAAGAAGTTTATGTCGTGGCAGGTCGAGGATTTAATAGAGAAGCTTAGTCTGAGGTGTGTAAGAATGAAATTAGGGTATTGAAGAGTGTTGATGGAAGGGGATGTCCATATTACTTCACAAGTTTCCACTTTAATGATAATGCCAAGGGGTATTCTAATTTTCACACATTTTCCCGAAGAATACTTCTGGTGAAAAATCTAGATATTTAAACGACAGTTATATTTTGAAGTTTCTCTTTTCTCATACCACACCTCCACAAAAATTAGAGTACCTACCTAACATTTTTCCCCCAGCAAAAAGAGATACTTTACCATTTAAAATATCATCAAATCACCATTTCAAAAATTACCCCTTAACGTTAGCATCCTTCCCTTCTCACCGTACAATTCCCAAACCCAGTGGCGTCCAAAACTATCCCCCTCCCCGATTTCCTCTCCACCCACGCTGCCCAAGGAACTTCCTCCGGGCGCATTCAAGAAACGTCAACCGCTCATTTCTTTCCCCCGTTAGCCCGCGAGATAACTGAGCTCCCCGACTGACACCGTGCATTATTCTCCACTTGCGGTGGAAGAGACATCGTCCCCCTTTGGCACAACGTGTCCCAGGTTTCCCCGTCGTTTCCCAAGGCCGTCTGGGAGAATGCGCATAGGAAAGTCATAGGCGATATCCGTCGCGGATTCAGCACGACAATATTCCATTACCCCCGGCTCCGTGGCAGGGGTACGCCGTCGGGACTGTCAGACCGAGAGTGCGCACGTACCGGTGTGTTGTGTCACGTAATATTGACTATCGAATAGATAGCAGGCTGCACGCGGAGGAAACGGTGGTTGCTACACGGTTACTGGCATCGTACAAGACCGCGTCGGGTGCGCGCCGGATGTGCAGTTCTTATGCAAACTGGCGTCAGTCCAAGTCCTGGTATTACGAGGTGTCAGTTGTGTCACCTCTTACGGCAGCCCTTGTCGACTCGACTCGAGTAGACTCGATCCTCGACGTGCTTGGTTTCGTATCCAGGCTACCTCTGCTTCCTCCTCGTGTTCCTCTTTTTCCCTCGCCTTTTATTTGACCCCCTTGCTCCCTCCGCAGCTGTCCCCCCCCTCTCTCTCTCCCCCCGCGTTCCCTTTCTATCTCGCCCCGCGCCACGTTCGAGCTGGTACTTTCATCCTACGGATCGGCCAATCAGAGCTCCCTCGCCTTACCTAGCGACCCTTTTTCGCCCCCGACTCTCAAAGTACAAGCGCCTATATAGGATATAGCGCCGGGTTACGAACACGCGCGCGTTGATACACGAAAGGCAACGATACAGGGAATGTGTACACGGGCCTACACGGCCAACCCCCGCCCGCCACCGCGCACCCCCCCCTGCCCTGCAGTTTTTTCCATGGAGTCGATCCCACGAGCGGTGAATTAAGGGCGACGAGGCCACGATACACCAGCTTCACTGTCCTGTTAACCCATTAACCCTAGCAGCCTGGCCTCGTTAACCCGCTCCTCGCCGGTTGTACGACGACTACTTTCGAGTTATGATCGCCCAGTCACGTTTCCTTCGACCAGCGTGGGATACTGGCTAGGGCCCCGTGGACGCATCTCCAGCTTACCAGTGCGACATTCCCTGCGCGTGCCTTTGAATTTCGCCAGACACAGCGCCGTGCAGCTTGCGAGTTTTAGACACGCGGATGCACGCGCGTACAGAGGACGGGGCAGGTTGAGAACCACGTTTTCGCTTGGACCCCGCTGGCTTATGGGTTGAGGGGGTCAGTTACACCCCTCTGGAATGAATTTCGACAGCAAACAAAAATTGCGTTGTAATCAGGAGGCAATCCCCTACGTACTCACAAAGTTTCAGAATTTTTCGAATTTTCGGGCTCGGGATCTTCCCTTGTCAGTAAACGTTACTTTATCGTTGGGACTATGATTTTGAAAATATTTGGAAAATTGAATTAGTACGATCAACAAATTTATAATTTTATTTTGCTAAAATTGATAAAAAAATTTAAGACGGTATCTATCACAATCTATCCGTCCCCTTAATTTCGCGATATGCAATTCGCAAGCTAAAACTGGCAAACCCGTAGCGGTGGAAATTTAGAAATCCGACGCGGGAAGAGGGAGGGACGAGCACAAGCAAAGGGGTGGTAACGGATTAGTGGCTTTACGTACATCCCCAGCGTTTTGCAAATTAGAGATGAATTCACAAGCGCGTTAACATTGTTTCACATTCACCGACGAGGGTTGCCTTTATTCTCGTTATCGCGGCGCGATTCGTTAAAGGAAAAATGTTTTAAACTCGGCCAGCGGGCAACGCGTGAAAAGCTTCTTACACCGGGAACAGTGGAATAATGAGTTATAACGATCGGTAGTCTAAAGGAATTAATACCTCCCCTGCCAGCCCGGGCAGGCCACCCTTCTCTCGATTAGCTATCCGCAAGGGAGTCGAACCGATTGGAAACTCTCGCTCGCGGAGTCGACTCTCCTCGCGATGGGCAAAGTGCATTATGTAAATTGGTGGGATAACTAGGTAATTAAAGTACGAGAATAAACTACGATTGCTGGAATTCCAGCGTAAGTTCGTTCCATTTCACAGTTTCCACTCCGTCTTTCTTTCCCCATCCGACCACCCTACCGTTCGGTCCTGCGCGCCGTCCTTTCTGGCTTTCACCCCGTTCCACGGGATCCGAACTCGCTAACGAGGAAACGGTCCCTTATTTTTGAATCTCTAATTCCTTTCGTTCCTTGGTCCTTACAAGGGGACAGATGGGGTGCGGGTGAATAAATGGTGGACGGACCAAGCTCTCCCGTATGAAAATCCTCCAGCCAGCCGGGCAAAGGCCTCGAATGGCTGGATAATGCGAATTCGTTCGCACGCGCCTGGCGAACGGATGTACCGTGGAACCTTCAGCTGGGAAAAATCCTAAATTCGGGCCGTTGCATCGATTAAAAAGATCGAGATACGTTACGTGAATGAGAATTAGATTCGACTTGGCGCGTTCGTTCGCCTCTGGCCAGCCACTCTATCCCGAATATCCGGTACTTTAAATAATTCATGGCCTACGTTAAAGCTAACCGATGATATAACTTCGTTTCTCTTCTCTCTCTTGAATTTTTCCTCTTTTCTAATATCAGTGATCGAGTTACGTTACCATAAGGAAATGGAAGTATGGTAGAGTACGTATAGTATAGAATGTAGATAAGAATTTTAAAAGATTTTTCTAAATTGCACACACATGTGCTGTAGGATAACTTTTCTTTGGAGAAATGATTTCTCTTTCGACCTCTCACTCTCGACCGAAGGATTCCAAGAAATGGTGGGGATAGTTACAGAGCGTACTACGCATGGTAAAAACGGAACAATAACGACGAATTACTGTATCTCTAGAAACAAGAAATTAAAAAAAGTATTAAATTGGTATATTTTAGGAATTATTTAATCTCGATGAGGATATCTTATGATTCAATTTATTGTTTTCTATACTTGTACACAGTACTGACAAGGAGTTGGATCTTTTTACGTAGTAATATATCTTTGTGACCAGTAAAATGTAAAATGGCCAGACACAGTCATGCTTAAATCAATTTTATAATGGTAAAATCGTGAGTAAAGAAAGGCCAGAAAGGTTCTCTTCGTGACTTGTTTCATTGCCAGATAAGAAAGTAGACAAGCAAGTAGAAACATCCAGTGTGCGATCAGACATACATTAGTAGTATAGTCCATGGGTGCACCTAAGTTTGTACTTCAAATTGGGTTACAAATTTACCATCAGTAAATAAATACTAGAAATTTATTATTCTTTCACTTATTTCTTGTTTTTAATCTTTCTCCACATTTAGTCACATCGGATTATCGAGAGTGCATTGTGCTCACATTCCCGTGGAGTCATCAAATACTAATCAATTCTGCTTGATTCGTTTTTGAAACTATTCAGTAAAGAATACAATTATAATATATAAACTGATGTTTGCAATGTTAATTCAGTATCACTTTTATTAATAGATACAAATTTCTTTTTGTTTCAGGTATGTGTCAGCGTTTGTTACACCATCGTATGCAATATTTCAGGTAAATTATTATTTTAAACAACATTTATTGTCTCGTTTTGACAACTCACATCTTCCTAAGAATATTATTTTGAACCGATTTATCTGCAATTAAAGGTTGGAACGGTCCAGCTTCTCCAAATTAGAACTAGAGATAATGACCGTATCGTGGTGTACTTTATATTTAATATCATTCTTTCGACAATTATTAATGTTAGAAAGAAAACATGTTTCCCCGAAAATGTCTTCGTTATTTCGTTGAATATTAAGTGGATGACTTAAAAATGTGTCAGATTTGTTTTAAACACTCAGCAACACAAATGAGGCGCTCAAGGTGTTCGCGCCCGAGAAGTTTTTAAGGATTTTAAGAAATAAGAAAAGGTATTTACCGGAGGAAATTCAAATATTCATGAGCGTCGAAAGTAAGCTATTTGAGGATTCCAGCCGAGAATAATTTAGGGAACAAGTAAACTCTTGACGTGTTTTCAAATGGAAGAATTTGCAGCATTCCTGGTTTGCGATGGCAAGATTTAAGCCGCGACAAGTTTACTCTATTTTTCAACGAGGGAGACTGAATGGTTTTCGCGTCGAGTTTCCACTTAACGTTGTGTCGCTGGAAACTTCCCTTTTATTAATCTCCTGCTCCGCTCCTTCGAAAGTTTACTTAATCTACGAATTTCAAGTTCATTTTTTATTTTACACCGCGTTGGAAGAACGATCAATACAAGTAGGTCTTGTTTCTAAAATCAGTCAAATCGGTGTTCACATTTCTAAAGTAATAAATATTTATTTTTTCGCATATATCTCTGAAAAGAATTGTAACCACTCGTTGCTGGTCACCATTTCGTATTGTAGTCACAAATCTGTTTATTGATTTCGTTTCGTGAAAATTGGACCAACCAAATTAAATTCAACGTCGCGTTGTAGAGTTGTCATTTTCACAAAAATTCTACTTTTCAAAGTGATATTTGTAATTATTATGTTCAGCGTATTTATCGACGCAGAAATTTGTAAACGAATTTTCGACGAAATTTAAACGATTCAATTATAGAAAAATTTAGCTTGTAGTATTGAGTATTTCGACAGAAAGAAATAGTTCGATGCGTCGAGTGGAAAAATGACTGAATGTAACTCTTCTTAAAAAAAAAACTACATACCTACACATCTTATTTCAATGAAACTTTACATGTGAATTAACACACTCATGATAACATGATATGATTTTTTATTTTATCTGCCTTCTTACAAGAAGAAGTTATAAGAAGCATATTTTTATTTTATACTTGTATAATTTTAGTCCCCGTTATAATGAATTCGTGCAAGCCAAAAATGGCGACATTCTGAAAGGAAGTATTGTCATTTAATTTTTTACAACTGACGCAAAAGTAAATCGTGGGTCCATCTTAAATCTCAACGTGATATATTAAACTTATATTATTAAAACCTTGCACCCTAAGAAAACGCGATGAAAATCGATTCGTTTAATCCCAGACACTCGATTGCCCTCTGAACTCAGAAATTCTAATTTATATCTCGCGGTGGCATTCGATTTGTATTCCCCGGTCGCCGGGCAATCGAATTCTACGTGGGTTTTCGAACTTCTCGGGCGCAGGGAGCTGTGAACTCGTTCCTTCGGATTGATTTCGTATTCGTACATGTATCCCGAATGCCCCCGTGGGAAAATCGCCACACAAAGCTTTCGGAACAGCTGTAATCCGACCGGTTGGGCAATGGTAACCGACGAATATCAGACCACGTCAAGCATCGCCGCGAACATTAGCACCCAGCGAAACGTTGGTACTATAATCGATCGGTCCTCATGGAGGTTTCGTCATTGTTTGCATTCCGTCCAGTCAGGAAGGGGTCAATTCCATAGAACGTTGGACGCGTTGGCTTCGCGCTGATTATTCCCCGACCTCTATAACTACCTGTTTGGATTCCCTCTCCCTCCCTTTGTTTATCCCTCTTTATACATATACATATATACACAGGGTGTCTTCGAGCTTCCCGCGCAAACTTCGCCAGTGTGCTCTGCAACTAAAGCGAAGACGAAAATGTCACGTAAACATAGGGCCATAAACAATTTATTGAAGAAATATAACCAAAGAAATTAAAACATAAGGAAAAAAACGTTTCTGTAATAAATATCGTCAGAATAGAAGCTTCGTAATAATAAATTCCGTCGCGATTTGTTTTACTTCGGTAAATGCGATACTATTTTTTTAATCTGCTATAGGTACTAATAGATAGAATATTATCGTTTCCCATCTTTTTAATAAAGTATTTATGGCCCTATATTTATACATTTTCGTTTCTTTTTTAGTCGCAGAGTAACTACATACGCTGACTATTTACAGAAATGCGAAGGCCACCTTATATATGCATATTTGCAGCATCAATCCCCGATTTGCTTTTGTGTGCAGATTTATGTCTTTGCTCGCGAAATCCTATCTCTGTCCAACTTTGATTCTCTCTTCAGGCTGTGGTACATGGATACACTAGCCTGGACGTCGACGCGAATGGCGAATGATGTGCACTAAATGTGTTCTGCATTTGATCACTGCTCGATGCAGAGTGACAATTCCGTATGTGCGTGTGACACAAGTGTTTTGTTCGCCTGCATTTTGCCACGCGCCGTCCATACGCCCTGTTGTTGAGCATTTCTAATCGTCGATATCAGGTGATGACCAGTCATTAGAGTGATACTATAATGAATTACTGTCGCGTGTGGAGTTTGTGGTGTTGAGTATATGTTCTAACTCGGCTTAAATATTCTGCACAAGTATTCTACACAGTTGACTATTATTTCAGCCACAGTTTTGACTGCTCGCATGTTCGTCGCACACAGATTCGCCGTGTCAAAATTCATGAATGAAGGAGGACAAACTTGAGGAGGAAAAATTATACGCGCAACGCTTTGGTCATTACAAACCCTCTGTCTTGTGCAGGTGTCCCCGAAAGAAACTAATGTTCTAGTCTCAATGAAATCGAGTTTATTATTTATATATAGGGAAGTAATATGAGCGTTTTTTTGCTAACGCAGACCTCATAAAGTTTTAATGAAAACTCGCTGAATGCTCTGCACATGTGCCGGTTATAGCGCAGTCCGCGTGCAGTGAAATACTTTTCGCGCAAATGGACAAATATGAGGAAATGTACGAGAATTCTTCTGTAACAAATAGGAAGCATTTATTCTCGTATTTTTTTAACCAAGTACTTGAAGGTGTTGAAGGCCATGAAGGGAAGCTCTTCTTTCAAACCTACGCGTGTACAGTCATCAAGAAACTTCAGTGATTGAACCACGACTAACTGCAATTAATTTTTTAATTAATGTTTTACTCTGAAGCAAAAGTTGGAATTAATAGTGATTCGAAATTTGTGGTAAACAATTCTTCGAACTTTCACCAATTTTGTACTTCAATTGAAACTAAATTTCGAAACTGAAGCACAGAAAATTTCGATGATTTTTATATTTTAGAACACTGCACAGTGTTTTCGATCTAATCAGTTTTCGACCTAAGTACCCTAATACTTTTTTAAAGAGAATATAAATATGCATCGATAGGTGTGTGTTATCATACACATTTGTCACCTAAGTACATTTACATTTCCATTATAAGATCTCAGGGAGTAACTACTATTTACTTTACTAGTATCGCAATTTAATTAGCGCCAGCAACTTTATCCACATAAATCAATCTCGATTGGGGAGAGTAGAATTAAACATTTCTCTTCAACTTGTCACAGGAAAAGAAGAGAAAACAAACTGCATTGGCTTAAGAGCCATTCAGCGAGATAGCCTCTTGTTATTTCCTTGCAGCACTGATAAATATGCAATGCTACAAAGTAAAAAGAAGATGGCGAATGTCGATACGGCGCTGTTAAATGAAAACACTTTTCCTCACAATTTTAGAAACACTTTCGTTGAAAACGGTCGCCTGTGCTAGAGAAACGATATTTTCACGTTTCGTTCATTTCTGTGAAATGGAACCTTTCTAGCTTTGCAATTCTGGCAGTCAAAAGGGTTGCAAAATTCATTGACGAATCCTCTTGCACGTGCACGCCACCGATAACGAAATTATATTGCGAAGTTCTGTCGGTGTGATTTTGAAAAAAAAGAGAGAGGATGGCATATATGTATAACCATGCTGGCAAACGCAGAACTCTTACACCTACTACGAACTGTTTCACACTCGTAGGAAGATCCTCCGTACTGAAATTTTGTCTTCCTTTGACGCGCATTGAACCCATATCAGAGTTCAAACGCAAATTCGAATTTTGTACTATTGATTTCCTGCTCTTCTGTTACGGCGATACTATTTTGGTGAAAACTATCCGTTTGTCCCACTTTCGCTTCATTTCTTCTATGGTTTTATTTGAGTTCTATGCTAAAACATTTTGCAAGGTACAAATGCTTTATTACGCATTTTTTTTATTAAAATTGTGTAGTTCTTGCAACTCATAACGAACCATTGAATTACGTATTGTCCATTGAGTTCCTCTTTCAATTCGAATGGATACTTCCAACTTGAATTTTCTGATTCCAATACTTGCTAGAACTGTAAAAATTATAATTATAGTTAAAAGTTAAAGCTAAAAAATGTATTCGACGCTTGAAATGTTGACAAATAAAAAAATTACCATTTCTTGTTTACTAAATTCTCGTCGAATAAAAAAATTAACTTTACCCGTCGAGTAAAAGAATTATCTTTATTGTTCGAATAATTTACAGTTACAATTTTTTATTTAGTTAATGCCTAATTCTGAGATGCACGCAACAATTATCCAATTTTCTTACATGCAATTTCTTACAAATACTTTTACCAGCGACGCGCACTTACCTATCCGTCACCAATCCGAGCGACAGGAAATCGCGTCGGGAGCGATATATCAGCGCGGAGCGTGAATTAGTAGTAATAATAATCGCGACGCGGGAAAATCAATCCAGCTGATGTTTTATTAGCCGAACGACGAGCCACGTCAACCCGACATCGACGAGATTGTTCCCCGAACTTCCAACGCCGGCCGCGGAAAAAATATGCGACCACGTACAAACGACCACCAATACATTTCGCCAACAGCACATTTCACCCGCAACTCGCACTCGCGGCTGCTCCAATGCATCAACGCCGGCAATTTTTAGGCCGCACGGCGGGGGGACGGGCGGGGTGGGAGGTTGCGAGGGGCGGGTGGCTTTTGATGCATCGCCGTAATATCGGCGATACATTAATTCAAGGTGAATGGGAAATATATCAGACAACCACATAATTTTCGCGCGGCCTGGCGTTCGCGTGTGCGCCTTCCCTATTTATTTCCTCGACTCGTCCGCCGGTGGTTTGTTAAATGTGTCTCCAATGCGTCCACGCACGCCCCCCTCCCCCTTCGCCCCAACGACCATGATCTATCGCCATGATGATTCTTCGAATCCAAAGTTCGCCAAACGCCGCGCAAATGAATTCGTTCACCCTAAAACAGAGTGAAATTGCTGGTTGATAGTCATGTTCGTGTGCTGCACTCTCTTTATTTCTCTGTATCTTCTGCTTTTTGCTCCCCTGCCCCCGCCATTTTTATTTTCTCCGTTTTTTTTTTTGGTCGGAAATATCGACATTTACGTAGAGTATTTATATCAGCTTTTATTCGAATGGCAACAGTTCATTTGGACGTTTATGAGTGCCGTGAAAGTTATGGGTAATTTCCCTTTCGTAGCAATACCGACAAAATGGGCGACCGATTTGTAAAAGCTTTCGTGAAATATTGAGAGATATACTGGGGCTCGTGAATTTGTTTCGGGTATGCGAGTTTCGCGTGTTCATTTTGGTCTTTTGATTTTGTTTAGAAGATTTTGTTTAGAGTTTTGGAAGTTATTAAAGATTCGTTCTACTTTGATCGAAAAAATTTCATTTTACTTTATTTTGTATAATATAAGAATAGCTTAATGAATACCAAAAAGATTTATTTCATTGTATGTTGTGTTTGCTGAGAAATAAATATTTAAAAATAGCTTCATTTTTCGCCGAATCAAAGTAGAATGAGCCCGTAAGTGGTCGTACAGTTTTAGTTTCTAAAGGTTTCCCAGTTGAATATTTATGAAAATTTACCATTTTTTAGAATTTTCTGGATTTTATGTAATAACACTATAACTATTTTAATGCATTAAATATTTTTACCTGGTAGGAAACTGCTATTGATAGGTACATATCGAAAAATGTAAAACTTTCTCAAGAGACATAAATCTACTGGCAACATAAATTACAAATTTATTTAAATTGTGGCTTCAATGACTTCTGCTTACAAAAATAAGAAACTTTTGGCTTTAAGTAGTATAATACATACATCCACCGACATTACAAAAAGGGGAAATAATACAAACAATCTTTACAGACAGAAACACGTGTTTCTACCTACATGTTCCTCGAAAAATTATTCAAAAATTCTGCTGCAGATGTACCTCCATCCTACAACTTCACTAGAATACCTTTTTACGCCAGCGTACCTGCATTATTTTTTAAATCCACTTATCCTTTCGCCTCATTCTTCGAAATCCCTTTTCTACTGAAAATTGTGTCTGGTAACTGGACACAAAAAATTCTTCTTTTACGAAACGTTCAACTTTTCACAATTACGTCTCCACTGGCCGCGAGTTTCAGCTTCAACAATTGCCCGAATAAACGTGCAATTTATCGCTCGGGGGCGAAAGTTACGCAAAGCGGAAATATTAAATCATACCACGGACACAACCGCCAGCAGCAGCAGTTGTAAAACGTGCGATTATACGGGACACTAGAAATTGTCCAAAGAGTTAATCCCCGTAGCGGGAAAGTTGCTTCGTAGTTGTAAGACGGTATGCGCGTTAAGAGCCCGCCGCTTAACCGCAAATGCAACCGAACTTCGGCGTGCACGGATCCTTCGGTAACATAAATTGCTTCGCGACGGTACGCAGGCTTCTGCAAAGATCGAAACGCCGGATAAACTTCGTTACGAGTGTCTTCTGCGAGACTTGTAATTGCTGGGATTGTGAACATAAGAGCAAACGTTTTCACCTCATGACACACTAGATGGCTGCGAGCTGCGATCGTTGCTAAACATACGAGTATATACATCTTCGATAACTGGTGCGAAATCGGAAAATCGGTAGAATTGTGAAGAAATGGTTAGAAAAGAAGGCACGCGTTGAATACTTGCTTTGAGTATAAATAGGGCACAGGATTTGGAACTTAATAAATCATGAGTGCATTGTAAGATTGAAAGAAATCAGATTTTAAGTAGTTTAAACTGAAATATTTCAGACTAATGGGAAGTCGTGTTGAGATGCTCTTGCAACAGCTGCTTTTCTGTCGTTTGTTTCTATTATTTAATAATTTTTTAAAGGTTTAGTTAGGTATATTTTAAGATAATGACATTTTCGATTATTTTTCTGGTTTTGTGGGTTTTGGGAGACAGTTGTTTTTTTTCTGAAAATTAACGCAAGTAGTGCAATCCTCGTTGAAATCTCACGACCCTAGTGGGTACATCACATTTATATGCATACAAATATTGTATTACGAATGCTACATATATTGTATTTGTATTCATCGATTTATATAATTATTCATAGCGTTTGCAGTATAATCAAACAGCGCTGGGATGTCGAAAATTACTTTGTGCAAATTTTCCGCGTCCATCTTTTCGATATTTGAGGTATTCAAAAACTTGAGAAATATTTTCATTAGTGAAATATTGCGAAACAGTGTTTAAAAGATGAGTTCAGTTTTCTGCGCAACGTGCACCGATCAATAACTATTCGAATACAGTGGCCCATAAATTCTTTTTTTTTTTTTTGATGCATAGAAACTCTTCTCATTTTTTTTAAAAAGTATTTCAAGAGGCAAAACCTGCTAATACTTTTATAAACTCACTATGAAGACGAAAACAAATCGAGCACTGGAAGCTGATCGTCGGTAAACAAGTACAAAATTCCATATCATAGTTAGAAAGTAGGTATTATATAATAAAACTATTTATTCGAGCCGGGAGTCCAAAAAATAATTTGTATTTACGAAATAGTACACAAACTCTTAATTATTTAAGAGTTTAATATTCATTAATATTTCACATTATTAAATATTAAATCTAATTAAATTTGAACATCACAATCTTTTTACTAAATCCATCTTCTAACCCCACGCAGTAAAGACTCCTCAAATAATGTGGACAGAAGAATTTCCTACAACTAACAAATAATCACTGTCCAGACAAATCCTTCAAAGAAACCACTGCCATTCAGATAATCATCATAGACACATACATACACCAACTTATTCAAACACCAAGTTTCACCCACATTTCAACATCCAGTTTCAACGCACCCCGTCTTCACCTGCGAAGATCGCTGGTCCGGTTCACGCCTAAACAAACAACGAGTGCAGCGAGTCGGTTAACACCGTGTTTGTTAAAACGATCACACGCACCAACACATTCACCATGCCCACCGCGTTTTACGATCCACGTGCAAACAACCCGCGAGAAATCCCGGCAACGAACCATCTTCGACGGTCAAAGCGTAAAGTACTTGGGAAATAGATGTTGGCACTTCTGTTTCTTGACCTACCAGGCGAGGCAAACATTCATATCTTTCAATTCAATATACAAACACACCCACGCACGATGCTACGTGTGATTCCCTGAGAACGACAGCTGATTAACAAGATAAGAGTACGTCTACGCGCTTTCCACAATCCAGCAGTCTGGAGCTTGCTCTCCTTTTTTTGCCGTCTTTCCTTCCACTCGGAATCGTCCCTCAGAACGAAGAGGCGAGGAAATACCCACGCCCAGCCACAGGGTACTTCAAGAATGGGAGCTGCTCATCTTCGCAGCCGTAACGTTACCTTTACGACTATCTCGAAGTAGTCTCGCCCTTTGGGAACGGTTCCCTTTCATGGCCTCCCGTGGCTCGCCTCTAAACTTGCGGAAAATGTGAACAAACATGCTCCGCTGACGTCGCGTGAAATATCGACAGCCCTGTCGTCTACGACCGCTGAGGAGCGCGCTCCTTCTGCCGGATGCTGACCGATCAATAACAACGTTAATGAGTGAGCTCGTTAATTTACCGGCGCAAAACGATTCGATGAATAAATTCTTCTGTTTATCACGAGGCGACGATCTTTTGGGCGGTGCGCAACGGTCTCGGATGTAATGTTGAATTTAGCTGGTCGTTAGAGGCATTGTCGTCGGAGCTGCACCGACGGGAAATCGTTTTACGCTTGGTTTATGGTTACTGCGGGGGAATTTTAAACAGAGCGCTGCAGAATTTATCCTCACCCTTCGCTATTTTTTTTTACTAATTTTATCATCGCGCCATAATTCGAGTGGATTTAGAGTACAATGGGGAACTGAGATTCAAGACGGTGGTGTGGTTTCGAAAGGCAGTGCTTAGTTTGATGAAATTAACAGTTTGTGTTAATATGGGTTAATCATTTTGGTATATACCGACGGCCAAAATTTTGGAATCAATTACCGATTTTTAATCAAATCAGGTGTTATAAGAAACTTTCTTCTGATTCGAAGCTCATATTTGCAGGGTTCGTTGCGATTATTTTTATTGCAATACATTTTAGTAACTTGTTTGATAATAGTAAGGTCAACGTGGTATTTTATTCAGTTCAGCAATCCTCTTTTATTGCAATTTATTAACACACTTGAAATTCAGACTTTAATCTCGCGAGACAATTTTATCATTTTATTATTTTTGTAATTATTTTCTCAATAGCTTTATGAAATTAGACTTTCATTATACAAGTTTCATGAAATATTTTCAAAAATCTCATCTCTCGCTACTATATTTCCATTATTTACAGTCAGTATTTGCTTTCACGATGAGATTTTACATTAGTCTTTTCTATCGCGAGATAAACATCTCAATGGCAACAAAATGTAAATAATGGAAATAAATGAATAATAATGGTGATTCAAGTTCCACACGTGACACAATATTTTTGTCTCATCGTGGATTTGCATCTTGACATTTAGTTGTTACTGAGATTTTTATCTCGTGCATCATCACCAGAATCTACTGAATCACTGACTTCAAATGTTAACAGAAATGTTTCCTCGCGAAATTCCCCTTTTTACTTCTAACCATCGACACTTTTTCAAACGAAACACTTTCACCATTTCACCTCACTGCTCATTTGATTACGCTTCCAGGGTGCACTTCATATTTTCCTCGTCCTTGCCCGTAAATACCCGCAGCTGGTTTCCTTGAAAATATTTTAATATTTAAATACCTGGCCTCTTAAATCCTTAATCGGTTCTGCGCCTCGGGATTTATTCAGGAGAAGTTCTCCGCGAAAGAAACGATGTCAGGATTTTCGAAACGCTTGAACAAATACGCCCGGTGCTTCCCGGAGCGATTAAAGTGACAGTAAATATTTCGCGAGCGGAGCGTGTTTCACGGGGTGGGCGGCGCGGGCTTAAGCGACACAGGACTTCGTAAACTTGTTATCGGGCACGAAGTAAACGCCTCCAAATATTTTCACTGGCGTAAAATTTTCAGCCTGCACGATTTATCATGTAAACGGCGGCGGTATGCATATCGAGGCGCGTTCTCAGTGCACGTTTACAATCGTGCCTCTGTTGGCACATGATCCGCCAGTAACCTACCAAAATTAACTAATAATTCAACGGGGATACCGGGCTAACGACTGCTTTGAATTATGCATCAATATTGAATACGGACTAATGCAACGGCTCTACTTTATTCCGCCACTTCCGAGGCGAGTGAAACGAACCCCTTTTCAGCGACTCCGCTCCCATCCGAGGGCGCATCGGGCGTCTCTGTACGCGGAAACTGGGAATTAAATTATACGCGTAACACACGTGATTCCCCTGTGCGATGTAATACGACAGCATCACATGTTCCTGCTCCCAGTGTTGCAGTTTATGCAGGCTGCAATGTAGAAGTGGCGAGGTTTTGGCCTTTGGAGCAAGCCAAAAAATGCAGGTGAGGATTGTAAAATCATTTTACAGGTTGAAATATATTTCAATTTATTCCATTTTCAATTTCATCGCACCTGAAGGTAGACAGAAAGGGTGGCCTGGATTTTAAGGCTTAAACAATTAACCATCAAGTGGCGTCGTCAGAAAGTTACCTAAATGAGGTCGTGAATTCACTTGAGTGTCGAAAATATAAATATATAATTTAATTACAGAAGCTGCACGTTCTTCTATCAAAGTGTTTGTTAGTGGATTATAGCAAGGTGCTCGGGTAAAGTGGATAGTGCGATGTTTATAGTGTCTTTATTCGTGGCTTAAAATTATTAGCTGACTGACTTTACTTAAGTGTTAAAGTTTAAGTTTGACTTTCTTTGCACATTATTTATAAATACATGGAAAATGTAGTTACAATTAAATTGCATATGAAACTCTATCCAAAGAATTTTTTAAAACAAACAGAACACCAGAGATGGGAAGAAAATTTATGAATCGATTAAATCAATTACCGATTTTTCAATGATTAATTTTTTTAATCGTACGCATTAATCTATGAATAAAAGTAAAAATTTAAATCGATTAATGCCCAACTCCGCTGAAACCGTACTCGTGGTCGACTGTCTCTGTCCTCTTAACGATTCGTTATTTATATATTTACGGGAAAGGCAAAGGTAATAAATGTTTTCGGCATCGTAAAAATGATGGTGAGATACGTTATCAGTAAAAGTGAAAGTATACATTATGAATCTTCAGAATATCAGAAGTGGAGGTTGTAAGCTTTAATTGCTCGTGTTCTTGGAGAAAACGAAGCCTGGGACTAAAAAAGGATAAACAAGTTTTCGATTTTATAGAGTATCAGAAATTATTATGCTTCGACTTGTCCCATAATTTGGAGATACTCTGTGTAACTTGGGCGTAACGTACATAACCAATTAATATACATACCTAACCGGTCCAATCCTGAGCCAATATAGATATCTAATTGATTCGATAAGATCAATTTACATAGTCGAGACCTAACTATGTAACCAAGCCATATGATAAGTAATATAAGTAATATGTTATTACTAGCATATTTTGTCTCGCAAACATATATTGTAAAAGACTATTTTTCTTTTATGAATTTATGCTGCCTTATCGACTCAATTTACAAGGAGCAATGGTTGCAAGCTAATATGTCGCATAAGTAATACCTGTGTTCATTTAATACACTATTTTATGCATGAAGAGCCCTTTCATTTATAACTTAATAAATAAACAGGTTTGATCAACTTAATCTAGCTAATCTATCATATTTTTTTATGAAAATATGTCGATGTTTACGACCAATAACAAGTATCTCTGATTACCTTTTCACGAAAGAGACTTCTGTAGCTAATTCATTATTTTCAATATATTCATTCAGTAGGAATGACACTAATTTTGAAGAAGTAAAAAGTTGGAAAGCATGTGAATACATCGGAAATATTAATTACGAGTTACAGAAGTCTCGTGTGAAATGAAATTATTTTCTTTCTCTGAAGCAAAATTACGAGATATTAAAAAAGTTGAATATGGATGATATTATAAAAATATCGGTGCTTAATTATGTACGAATGAAGTAACGACAGGAAATGAGAAATGAAGAATCTTCCCCGGGATATACTTTACTGATTTATGTACATTCTTTAAATCGTGAAACTTATTAATGAAAAGATGCAGCGTAAGAATTATCGATATTCTCCATTGCTAATAATCTAAGTTTTCGATAACTTGGGCCTACTTTGGCTTCCCCCATCTCGAATTATCGAGACCCCATTATTCTCGTATATTCGTAAAAGAATCCAATAGCAATTACTTGCACTATACCTGTATATCTTTAAAATTATTCGATACAAGAAGTATTCGAATCTCCACTACTAAATCATCATGCTCAAGAATTTATTTGAAATAATCGAGATTCGACTGAAAATTGTAGGGCGCGCCCAAAAAAAAGAAGAAAACAAACAAAAAATTTTGTGTACTTCAATGGTTGTATAATAAATGCTTTTATAGTTTTCTTTATCAATTTCTCCAAAAAAGATCTTAAAGATAGCTGCTATTTTTCGATTCCAAAGTGGTATAACCCCTTAACAATATTCCCCAGTAATACCTTACGAACTCATATCACTCCACTTAATTCAGTATCTCTCTCATTACAAACTTCTATCAGAGCTCAGCACAAAGTCCCCTACAAAAACTCCGTTGCAATTGTTTCAGGTATGTGTCGAAGCCCTTGCTACACCAGCTCAACCTCTGGGTAAGTCACTATCCGTTCCAAGCAACACTTCCTCCCTGCAACCCAGTTGGCTGCGTAATCGTAACAGTACTATCCGTACGTTCACCGCGGAACAGTGTCGTCCAACCGAGCGCCGTGTTTTTCGTGGCCTCGCCGCCAACGAACGATTTCTGTACTCGTTTGAAAGCGTGACAGATGTCGGTGCTCGGGGGCGCAGCCACGGGTTTAGGGGATAGAGGAAGGTCTTATACGAGCGACGGGACCGTGAGTAGATGTGGCACCGTCAACGTGTCCCATCAACGCGAACCTATAAACCCTGCCTGGTCGGAAATAATATTGGGAATCCTCTCCCCTTCGCTCCTTTTTCTGGATTTTCCTCTCACCTCTTTACGTACAAGCGAAATCCTTGAGGGCGCGAAGGATTTTCGCCGGGACAGAAGGGGGTGAATAAAAGGTCACGACTCCGGGAACGATCCTCGCCCCCGCCGATCGATCCCCCCTCCCCCGCGCGAGGCTCGCGATCTTCTACGTCGTATGTTCTACGATTCGTATGCGGTGGAAACGCCTGGACAAGTTGCCAGGCGGACTTGGCACGTAAAAATGTTAGATTGCCTTTGGAAACGACTTCGTGGAGGAGGACGTATTGCGTTTATGCTGGCCGCGGTGAGAGATGTGGCTGGAGCAGCGGGAACGCTTGGTTCCTCGTCGAAAAGGTAAATCGAAATTGGGCGATAAAGGTCCGTCGTGCCTTTAAGATTTCATGGTGTGCGCGGCTGATGGACTTCGCGTTGACGGTGCGAGTATTCTGTAAATAGCCCGTAGCTGTGGACGGTGGGGGTTGATGGTAGTTATTGAATGACGTAGGAGGGCGTTAGTAAACATATCTAGATTTGGGAACTAATGGTTTTGAGGGTATTCAGTTTCTCAATTTGCTTAGTAACCCAGTTGCATCGTGTTGACGATACAATTTTAAAAATAATTATCATAAAATCCATATACTTCAAGTTATCCCCACCACCAGTCCTTAATTCGATAATTACTTCTACTCAGTTTTGTAGACGTAAAACAATTATGCAACTTTTGTTTAAACTTTTTTCAATATCTCTTACTGTTCTTGAGATATTCCATGATAAAGAAAATTCTGCATTTTTGCAAGGGGTGATTTCACCCCCTAAAACCGCACTATAGCTCCAAAAAAAATTTGCACGCGAAGTTGAAAAATGTTATGAATTTCTGGGTTGCATAGCTTGCTTTGTTAATCATATTATTTGTATCGTAGTATGATTGTTTAAAGCTCAATTGCAAACCTTTCTGTACAGTACCCTGCATTCTATTAAATTCGACGTGGGTCGCAACAAAAGAACAAATAATTAGCTGGGATTCGAGCTGTTCGAACACGCGTATCGACTATACCAGTGAAAAATAATTGCAAATATACGGTACAATCGAAACAGCTGCAATTATCTGTGACTTACTATGGTCGCTGCTGTCTCCCAGTCTCCTAGCGATCTCCTTATTGCAGCTACTTATTACGACTTATTACGGCAATTACTCAATAAATATAACGACTCTCTGTTCCCGTCGGCCTAGAATTATTACTATTTCAAAGTAATTCATTTACGGGCGTCTTAGACTCATGATGCTTGAATCCCCCGATACTTTACGCCTCTTTCCCGACACAAGGGTCTTAAAAACGGCAAGCACTAATTAAGCACAATGGCGAAGCTCCGTTGTTGAGGAAACTTTCCTCCCCTTTTGCCATTAATTTCCATCGTTAAAAGACTTCCCGACTCTTTTATTCTCCCTTATCAACAAGAAGGAAAAGATCAATAGGGTTGTTTATGCTGCGTTGGGAAGAGCTTAGAAATTGCTGGTTAAAACGCGAGGTTAGGTGTTTCGCCTCGAGTGCGCAAAATTATCCGAATTCCCTCTTTTTCATAATTTCCATAATCCTACTGGCCACGAAATCCTCGTAGGTAGAATTCGTTCCTTCATTCAATTACTCTCTTCCCTCTTTCTTTCCCTCGTACTTTTTTTATGAATAATATAAGGGTAGGTGTCCCCATTAGCGACCACACCCTCTTTATTCATAAACTGTTTTCAGTTTTCACTGAAAGTAGCAGAGACTAAAAATAGATTTAGTTAATATGCCTAATTAACACATACACGTGAGTGCACACATTAACTACTCTACATTGAGATCCATTCTAAACACACAGCTGATATTCATTTTGTTGCAAATATGAAAACTGTTCCGCGAAATTATAATTACCCATGTCATCTAAAAGACCTCATCGCTCCTCTAAACCACCAAGAAAATATTTTTCCCATTATCTTCGGTGATTTTTCACGAGGAACCCCTCGCAATACTTCACGTACCCCGGTCGCCTAGCCGCAGTCGAAAGTTTACACGCTACGCTGCTCATTTCGTAGCCCGAAAACTGCTGAGCCCATCGTCATCAACCGCAGCTCTCGCCACGGTATAAAAATGGTCCCGATAAAAAACGTACTTTATGATATTTTTATAAAAGTGCCGCAGCTTTTCGGACTGTTTAAACAGCCTCCTTCTCGAACGATTGTATAAATCGTTTTCTGAACAGTTCTCCGTTAAATTCGTGCCAAAAAAATGGTTGGGCAGGGGGGGGGGGGGGGGCACGTACACCGCTAACGACCAGCAAGATTCACGCTGGCGAATTTCGGGGAAAAGTTTGTGCGTACGACCACGATTGGACCGCAGGCTTCCGCTTTTCAGATTTCTCTCCGTTCGCTGCAGTTGCAGCTCGTTTTTTTTCCACCCCGCCCCCTCCCCTCCACCGCTACATGGACCACGCGTTACAAATTGGTCCATGCCTCATGCGAGGTCACCCCGACGCTGCGAGGCGTCTGCGTTGCAGCCGCGTGAAATACCGCGGCCCATTACTTGCGGCTTGCAACTGCGGATTAATTAACGCACATTAATACCAAGATGCGCCGCGAAGCTCCCCGGAAAATCACCGCGCGTAACGTTTCGTGTGCCGTGAATTTTTCAATATTTGCATACAGGCCGCTGGCATTAATTCGTGGGCGCCGGGGTCGCTTTTCGTTCGCTTACGTTTATATGTAATGTAGAAGAAATCGTTATCCTGTCGAAGAAGTAATACTAAAAAAGTAATAAGTGCCAAGTTTAATATTTAGGATTGGTGCGAATTGAAAGTCCCGATCCACTTAAAATATAGCAGGAAAATACAGTAGACGTTACTTTATCGTTCAGATTAGAATTTTGCAAATATTTGCAAAATTGAATTACTGCGGTTAACCAAACCATAATTTTTTTTGCTAAATTTGATAAAAAATATTTCAGACGTTACCATTTCTTAGTTTCTTAATATTTCTTGATTATGCTGGTTCAGGTGATAGCCACACGTCTACAGATTGCCAATCTTTTTATATTTTGTGTTTGAGATAAATACAATTGCTTATATCAGGGCTGGCATCCGGAAGACTCTATTCTTCTGTAAATGCATATTTTTATTTAGAAATTCTTTTTTTTCTATAGGATATACCTATATATCTTCCATTTCGATGAAAATATAAGATCTTTCTACCATACACAGAATTGCGTTTGATCATTAATTCCGAATAAACAGAGTAAACCATTCATGTGCTTTCAGAAGGGAGGTTCAGAGGATTTAGTTCTAAAGACCGCGAGATTATACAACTGGACTGCTTCAAACGATAGAGTTTGCTTAAAATACCTTACTCAAATATTGTCGAATGGTACGAAGAAAAGGGGATCAGGGTTTTCAGAGCAAAGTGGTCAGAACTCAGAAGGTTCTTTAAGCAAAGTGGTTCTGTCACTATGAGAACTTTTTTATATTTGTGCTTATTTCAATATTTTTAAACGTACTCTTTATTGTCGCGAATAAATTTCATATATTTTTCGTAAATGTGATATGATCTTAGGATATTTAATGCTTATAATAATGGCTGTAGGTGCAGAAAAGTTAAAAGATATCCGTTTTCTGTCATTAATACAAATTCATAGACATGTCTAAGAAATATAGTCCTTTATAAGAGGAAAAAAAATTCGCGAAAATTTGATTAGCAAATTTCAACAAATTGTTATGGACGATCTTCGAGTTTCGAAGATTTTAAAGCCATCCATGTCGTGGTTGCAATGAAGAGATAGAGTTCATCCTAGCTTCCATAGAAACGTATAATACTGTTCGTGTTATATAAACAGAAAACAAAATAAAAACAAAACAAAAATAATTATATAAACAGAAAAAGCTAATTGTATAACCAGCATCGTAAACATTACGAAAAATATTCGCGAAATTGTTTTACCAAAAGTTACATGAAATCCGCATGCAATATAAAATTCATATCCTTCAACAATGATTTTATAATACAAAAACATTTTGCATTACCGATGCAACATGTTTCCATGCTTGCAGTATAAAGGAGCGCGAAACTAAATAAACCGATTTCCAACGAAAAATAACCCAACAGAAAAACATACACTCAATTACATACAGTTTATTAATATAATATTCAATTTCGATAACACAAATAATTCTTTTATAATTTCCACAATGAAAATTCGTAACATTTCCAAAGTTCCTACGATTAAATTACAGATTATCACACTAGTTTTATTGATCAATTACGGTTGTGCCACGACCGTTCCCATCTTCTCCATTTTTCAAACCGTTTAATTTCCACGTCGAGCGTAACTAGAATTGAACAGATATTTTAGTGGCTGAAAGTTATCGCGAGCGATGCATCCAGCGGCCGCAAATCTCGGGACTGGAAGATGAATGGTTCCCGGGGTCAGACTTGCAAGTGGTTTAAATTACCGCCGCAGAAAAAAGTTATCGCTGAGGGTGAACCGCGGGTTGTTCGTGTACAACAACGGGGCATTCGTGAGCGCTAAGTCGCGCATTCTTTATTCGCTCTTCAGACGTACTCGATACGCTCGAGCGGAAACGCATGAAACGATAAATACGCGGTGGAGCGCCTGAACTTTAACGAACGGTCATAATTATCGAGCGTGCCTCGGATCGCGCGCGTCCTTTCCGCCAGCGCAACAAAAACAGCGTGTTTTTATTTCAAGGGGGTACTCGATGTGTTTGTTGCGAATCAGCTGCTTCGAATCGATTTCGAGAGGCAGCTTTACGTTCTTTTTCCAAGCGTATGAGTCTCTCGCAACGAATGGAGGACTGACAATCGATTGCGATTAATTCTGTTCGTTCGTTTCGCAGTGGACTGGTAATAGGTGTTTCGGCACTGAGTAGACTCGGGATAAAAGAGGGAGGATGAAATTAATGTGTTCGTTAAACGTGAGTGCAATATTAGGAATATTATTTGGTAATATCCTTTAAATATTGTTTGATCTGGAAACTGATATTATTTGGTTAAGCTAATTTTGTTACAAGACAGGCTATGTGAATTATACCAAGGTCGTTTCGATATTTTGATGGGAACATTTGTTTTTAAGTATCTATGTTCTTAGCTTGTTTCTTAGGGATATAATATGTGTTGATTATCTAAGTGTTATTATGGAAAATAGTAAGTACAGTAATTCGTCGTTATTGTCCCGTTTTTATCATGCGTAGTAGAGTTAACCAACCAGTGAATGACCGAATTGTTGAATGAGAAGCGCAGTAAATGACCGCATATTTTTATTAAGAATTGTACTTATCTTTGTTTAATACACATAACTAAAAATATAGGATATTAAAAGTGCAACTACACTCCATTTATAAACATATAGTAATTTTTAAATTTATAATTGACATTTCTTTGCCTAATGGTTATTCACTGGTATGCGGTCAATTACTGGTTGGTTGACTATCCGATGACTATCCCCACCATTTCTTGGAATCCTTCGGTCGAGAGTGAGAGAACGAAAAAGTCAACAGCAACTTCGTGTCAATTGTTTCGTTCCCTCTCGCTTGCTTTTCGGAATTCAGCAGAAGGAAATCTGATGTCGGCTTCCCTAGTGCACTGTTTCCTTGCCAGACGTGACGTACTAGTAGATACGGTCCGTGATCGATCAGACATAGATCAGTAGTTTAGAGACAGTTACAGTTAGAATTAGATCACGCAGATACCACCAGTAAATAGAGAATTTTAATATACAGTATAATATTCCGAATTCATAAACTGTGGTTTATTTAATTTTTATTTATATTTAACATAAACACCGAGGTATGCAAATTATAACATAAAATTGTCATAAAGTAACCATTTAAGGACAACGACGTTGTTGCTTGCTAATTAAAGTATACTTTACTATGACAAATGAATAAAGAAAAATGTATTTACAATGCTATTATAATTCTGATTCTATATTTAAAATTCACAAATATATAAGTTTCCATAAGTAGTCCAACATTTAGTCATTGCCGGCCTATGAATTAGTACAATGCGAGCCCCAAAACTGAATCATTTATAATAAAGCTATTAAAAATTTTTATTTTATTGGAAAATTAACCGTGCTTGTGGCTTGTTTCGTGGGTGACTATTGACTATTCCCAGAAGCATATCCTGAGGGCGGGAATTGGCGATCCCGAAGTACTTGTGCTGGCTCACCAGTGCTGAGACCTTGCAAAAGTCTCGACTGGGAGTGTTCTGTGAACGCGATAGCCTCACCCAGGCTTAATGGGGACGAGGACGTCGGAAATCGAGGTTAGACCAATGGAATTTCTGCGTCTGTCTCCTAGAGATATGTAAGGGCAGGTATAGGTTTCCCTTCGACCATCAAGTCAGGACGAAGTTCGGTTGTAAAGGACTAGTCATGACGGCGAGGACAAAGATTAAAGTAAAACTACATCTATTTACAGGCCCGGCTCGTCCTTACAGACAAAATTAGGCAGCTGCCTAGGGAATAAAGTTGACAAGGGGCACAAAATGGTCATTTGGCATTTTTTAATCCAAAGTGTTGAATGAAATATTAAAGTTGTACTATAAACATTTTAAACTACGAATAAAAATTCAAAGTAAGTAGCGGTGAACCCCTAGAAAACACTTCACTGCCTTCACCCTTAATATCCCCCTACACAATTTAATGGCCCCCCAAGGGGACGGTAGCACCCGCTTAGCGAAGCACTGCTCAAGCTTCCGAAATACCCGCCCCAGAGAAGTGTTCGAAGCAGTGGCGAAATCGGCGCCTGGCGTTTCGATGAGATCGACCACACCGCCTAATATGGTCGGGGCTGCGTGAAATACCGCGTTCGTTATGCCGTTAAAAAGCCACCTGTGGTCCATTAGGCGAGCTCGGCGATGGGGCGCGTGCGAGTCGCGCATTAGAACGATCACGAGCCACTGCCGGGCTGATGATGGCTGCATAGGTCAGAGATGGAAACACGCGTGCACGATCTAATCGCGTGTGCCGGGTCAGGGCCCCGACTTACCCCTCCCCCCTCTCTCCCCCCCGTTCTCGTTAAGATGGCACGAGATGCCACTCGTTCGCAGCGGGACACCTGAAAAATGCCCGTTAAATTTGATATGCGTGATCGTGGCCGTTTCGTCGCGTGCTTTACGACCAGCGCTCTTCCCAAGTATCGAGCCGCGCGCCGCTGGCTGGACAGGGAAAACTGTAATGGTATCCGGTGATACTTTCCGCTCCCGAGGCGAACCAATTTTCGGTCCGTTTAATAGAATTCTCCCGCTGGAAACCCCCCTCTGGTTTATATCCGGATACGGATATGTACGTGTGTATGAACATCAGTTTTAGAGCCGCGGACTGCGTAACCGTGCGCGGATATTCTGATATTTATCGTTCGCGAATGATTACATCGCGTTGGCCGTAGGAGGAGGGGCTGGGTTCGAGGGGCCACTGTAGCGCAAAGCTTTGGAACAATCGAGCTTTTCTTTCTCAAGCTAGACGCATTAGAGTTAGTAGAAATAATGGAGCTTTTTTATTTTGAACGTTTCAAGCCTTTGGCTTACATGTGCTTTACAGGAAGAGTAGCTCTATTGCTCTATTACGATTTATGCATAGTTGCAGTTGGTGTGTAACTTATACAGTTTTATTATATTGTTTGAGGTAATTAAATGTGTGTTTGGATTAATAAGCGCTAAATAAGCGATTATTTTCTGCTTTAAAAATCATTTTGAACTGGAAACGCGAATCCAAAAATAGAAAAAAATGACACGAGGGACACATCAGGGCAGTGGTTTTTAACCGGTGTTCCTGGGAACATTAGTGTTCCGTCAAATAATGAAATAAAAATCTATTTTATTGTCGTTGTAACAATTATGAGATATCGAGATGGTCAGATGGATTGCGTTTAAAATTTACAGGAAAATGTAGAAGGAAGAATGTCTACTTGTTCAGAAATAAGTCAATGTCGTAGAATTAATTTTTCTTCTGACACTTTCTTTTCGAGAATATTGGCTTTGTAAATCTGTTCGGTGCGCGTACATTCGATACTAGCGACTCGGAGGTTTTATACGCCGGCCATAGCTACGTTTCGATGGAATGCACGCTATATTCTATGCGCACATTGTATATTTCAGTGTGAATGGCGAATGAAAGAGAAACAGTTGAAAAATACGAGTAAGCAAATTGAAAGAGAACGATTCCCTCTAAGGTTTACGAGAACAGAATATTTACAGACGCTACGTTCAACACTGGACGAAATTGCGTAGCATAAAATTAAGTAAAATATTTAGCAAAACTACGGAGTTCATTCGCGTAGTTGTTCACCGCTACGCAAGAACAAACATTAAAATTCGCGCACGAATTCTACGAGATAGAAAGCAAATATTCACACGAATCCATTACACCTTAATTTACAAAAAAAAACAAGTTCACGAATCTCGTATTCCATTTCCAACCCCGTTGCCAAAATCTACTGTTTCCCTAGTATCATAATTCATTAAATACTACCAAACCCCTTCCGACATTTCAAAGCCTCCAATTAATGCATCGAACTTCCCTCGCAACGATAGTGCATATCGAATTTGCCAGACTGAAGTTACCAATCGCAATGAAACGAGTGCGGCATGTGGTGCAGCGTGCCTGACGCAATTCTCGTCTGATTTTAATTAATCGCGCCCGGTATAGCGGTTGAAAGGGGGAGAGGCTGCGTCAGTTAACGAAAAGGGATTCCGAGGTTGGTGAAAAGAGTGCACTTTAGCACGTCACCTCGGACGAAAGACATTTTGCTGTGCAGAGAAGTGGCCGCTCTTAACATTTACTTTCCATCGGGAAGTTCGACAATTGGCGACAAAGAGGCCGCTCCGCGTTATTTATTTCACTAAGTGCTCTCGATCGTTCGTTACTTGGCTCCGGCTCCCCCCGTTCGCCCGTGGAAATTTATGGTCGCTGGGGTTTCGTGTAACTCACGGACGCCACGCACCACCCGGGGAAGCAATGGACCACGATGGCAACGCGAAAATTCTCCACGGGGGACAGAAAAAGCAGGTGGAAACAGTGGAGCGTAGGGAGAGTGCTGGCCGGACCGCGATAAAAGGCGTCACTATTTCAGCGTGCGACTCCTTTAAAATCAATTCCACGGGCTTGTTTGTTAAAAGAGACAAATCAGACGAGACAGGGATTTCCCGCGACGTTGCAAAAATTCGGCTTCGCTGGGACGCGAGGGATAAATGTATATACCAAATGTACGCCTGTTACTTTATTTATTATTTTATTAGTGTGCGACTGTAAATGAGATCTCGAAATTTATGACTCGATAGGGTGAGGGGTGATTGCTCTTTAAAAAATAAATTCAGGAGGTAGAATGAAAGTGTTCGTGTTCTATAAAATTGATTTCTAAGGTGTGTGAGTTCAGTGATTTTTATTAGACATTTTATTGTGTTTATTTGTTAATTGTTTGGGTTTGTTAGAGATATAATATTGAGGTGGTAATTTGTATTTTAAATTATTGTGTTTGTGGAGAAAGTCTGTGTATTTAATGACTGAAGGATTATGAATGTTAATTACGTTAGCAAAGCTTATAGTGTTTTCGGGTTATTAGTATTATTGGTGTCTCGGTAAATAAGAGGATAGAAACTTTGAGTAGTAAAGGATCTTATTATTTTGAATTTTGGCTGATTTATTATGCTACTATATTACTATATTAAATGACTAACATTGATAGTGTACATTAAATACATAAATATACATATCATTATAATATAACAATTTATTACATTAGTATTTAAAATATACTAAGAGATTCGCGTTCCAAAAGTGTATCAGCGTCTATCGATTACTGTATAAGTTACACAGGCTGGAATATACGACATGTTTTGTTTACTTTTCGAAAACCCTTAAATCTAAACACACACAAATTGCATCGTAGGTATTCACATTTTGTGGCTTAACTCGTCGAAATAACCGGAAGTTGCGATTATTTACAACCAAAACAAGTTACTAACACCAATCAAACTTTTTTACCTGGGATCTCTCGTTTTCGAGGAAAACGGTTTTCAAAATCATTGAGTGATTGTGCTATTGATAACGGAACGTCAATGGCTCTCGGAATGAATAGCTATCGTATATCAGTTTCCAGAATCGGAAACCAGTTGCAACTCCGATAGAATAATATCTTTTTACTCGTAGTGACAAAATATTTTTGCTCAAACTAACGAGTAAAAATTATTCTCCAAATTCTTAAATTTTCCCTTTCATAACCTGTATGTTATCTGAAAATAAATTACATTAAATAAACATCACTTAAAGTAACTATCTTTCCATTCCAAGAGGGAAGATAAAATCACACATTTATTTCTACTAATCATAATTCATAATAATAATAAAAACATTACATTACAGTCCTTAAAACTGAGGCAGCTTTTAATTTTCTTTAAAACAGGTAAATATATAAATAAATCATAAATCGCATGCTATTTAAAAAGTGTTGTCGTATGCGTAAAACGTCCTTACCATCTCCCTCTGAAGATCCACCAGACACTCAACAAAATTCAAAATACTTGAACAAACGACTGAGAATGAAGTCCTATTACCAAAGCGCCACGTTCTAAAGTATTCCCTCCGTTTATCATTAAATGTCACACACTTAAGCGATATATCAGAGTTAATTGCTGTCACCTGTTTAGTGTTAATTACATCGTGTTGCCTGATGTTTCTTTTAGCTACAAAGTTATTCCCGTGAAATTGCATTTTTCCTTCAGCCTCCACGCCAGGAGGAAAAGAAGAGCGCGTGTTTCGCATTGAGGTGCTTGTAAAAATATCGTTCTTCATCAACCTCACAATTTTCATCAAGCCCCGACGTCATCAGCGTTTTTCCATCTCTGCATATTTCGCACGATTTCCCACGATGACGGGACGGCCAAACTGCCTGCATTCAGTGTTTTATCTCCGTAACGCAAATCGACTTTAATGGCCGTTCCTCATCATCGACGATGGGGACGGTCGTCAGTAATCTTTTTTATCGAGGCAGAGAACAAGATTTTCACTTACGCGTACGCAAACGAGCTTCTGGTACCCTTACAGCAGCCAGAAAGGACGATGATGAAGCTATAGGCGGGTATAAATTACTCTTGCTGCTACTATGTTATTTCTTAATCGTTTACAAGTTAATTTTTTATAGTTTTCTTTGAGGATCTCCACAAGGTCTGATGTAAAATAAAAGGAACGTCGATTATAGGAAATGCACGAGAGACAAGAGAAAATAGAAAATATTTTTAATAGAAGTTAGTGTAATGTTAGGTATAATTGAAAGATATTGTGGAGATTTGAACAATAACTGAATACAGTTGAGATTTTTTGCATAGAGGTTAAATTCTGGATGTCCTGTATTGCAAATGCATAGCTTCGACTTTTTTCGTACCATTTTGGATTTTAATAACTTTTCTTTATTTCATTTTACATACAAATCGATGTAAAATTGTAAGACTCTTCGAAGATTTTGTTATTTATATCTGTGGTTCTAAGGAAAAACGACACATGTCACATGTTTTCACTTTCGAGATATTGTTGAAAGTTGTTAACACCAATTCTTCTTACTAGCAATGTTTCCTTGTTTTCTTGTTACGATATAAACGTATCTTTCACATTACACAATTATTTATTAAAACTACCTAGCCATACTTCCCTTCTAGACTTAAAAACTAAAAGCCCCAGAAAATTTAAAATAACATAATTATACTACCCACTATTAAATAACAAGAAATCAAATATACCCAAAAGAAATAAATCTACTTTTCTTCAGCAATTAAAACGTTCAAACTAAATTTACTCAGCTTCAGATCACAGAGGGTTGTTAGCTTTCTGCATAACTTGGTCCAACTAACATTTATCTCTGATCCAAGGCTCAGCTGAAATAAATTAGCCTAGCAAATATGTAACGCAGCTGCCCAACCTCCAAACCCACAACCAGGCATTTCCATTCCCTTGTATCCCCACAAGATTCTTCAAATATTAAAAACCCCGGTAAACGCAGAAGCTCGACCAACACTTCTGCAACACTCGAATTCCAGCTAAAAAGAATGCTCGCGCGCGCGCGCGCGGCACGGAGCCGGAGCAAAGTTTTCGTCGAGAATGATGGAAATTACGTCGGTGACAAAGATTAAGGGGGACGCGTTTTATTCTACCTAGGGCTGGCGGGGCAAAAAACGTCAGACAAATAGTTCCATCACAGTGGACTGTCTGGCGTAAAGGTTGCCGACGTAAAATTCGTGAAAAATGTACGCCGTCATAGTTACACACTCGGTACGTCTCCGCAAAGGGAACTTCTCTGCGAAATGCACGGCACGGACTCCTACCGGACACTCCAGAATGCAGAGTCGCATGGGCACCGTGACATTATGCCGCCGTGCACTTATACGGCGCTGCGCGCGGAATCCTGTAATGACTTTACCCATCTCGTCTCTATTCTTGAACGCTCCGGTGGCGTGCCTGAATTGCCGCGGCGTATGGCGGGGCATAAACACCAGGCGACACTTATCGGGGAATCGCGCGGTCACGTGGAACGGGGCCTTCCGATCGCGCGAAATCTCGAGGAGCACCGTGGGGGCCATTTTGGCAGGCGCAACGAAACGTTTTGATCGAGCGCGTCGTACGGTCGTGTAATATTCTAATCCATCACCGTGGAGGGGAGGAACGGCTTCGCGACTTCTTTAAAGGGGCGCATTCATTACGCTGCCGTGATTCATGCGCCGTGTACAAAGCTGTGTACGCCAGTGGGGGTTGATATTGATAGCGGCGTCGTGCCGTTTCTGCCGCGGGATGATCACTTACGGATAGACAGTTTTTCCCCCGTGACATGTGAAATTCAGCGGGGGACTGGGAACCCAGGGACGTTCGTATATAGGGTGTTCCATTTTACTTTGCGCGTGCAGGCGTCTTGGGAAACGTCACGGCTTTGGGGAACTGGGGATGGAGATGTCGAGAGTGGTTGTCGAGGGGGATGAGTGGAATGGGTCGAGAGGTTGTCGAAGGTTGGTGGCGTTGAGGGCGTTTCGAGGGGATAATGTTTAATTCTGATGAAATATCTACGTTGGTGAATTAGTCACGAAAATTGACACATTTAGGGTAGATTATACACTAGATGGGAAGTTAATACGGAGTTTGTGTAAAATTTGTGTTTTCATGTTTGACAATATTTGGGAGAGGTGTTCCTTAAGTTTTAAAGCTGAGTGGTGATAGAAATCTAAATACCACAGTGCTATTATTTGATATCGTACATCTGTTACTCTATGATAAGTGAAACCTTTTATTAAATATATTTATTTTATGTTAGTTTCTCAATTTGGTTATCACCCTCTGCTTACAGCACCACAGCTGAATAGTTAATCTTTCGTGGTCACACTGAGTCCAATGGACCCAGCTGATTTTTAAACAGTCACCGCACGAACTGCACTGGCTTCCTTAGTTAAAATGTCCTATCTAGCATTTTACCATTTTTCAAGAAATCTTTGAAGTTCCAGAGGTTTTTTACCATTTAAGTAAAGTTAGAAAACCCTATGTGCTTCGTAGGGGTCCAGAAACAGTCTAATTTATTTATTTATTTACAAGAAGGGCACAATGAAAATGATAAAACTTACTTTTTCTCAGAATTTTCGTAATGCCAGATAAGATACATTTTAACTAAGGAGGACAGTGTATCAGTCCAATCGATTCCCAAAAATTATAATCTACACTTTAAACATTGCAAAATTTTGAACAGTTTCGTGTTAATAAGAAATGAAATGGCAACATTTACCAAAGAAATCGGAAAGGAAATTCAGGAACTTACCAGTATCAAGCTCCAAAGTTAAAAAGCGGGTCTATTGGACCCAGTGTGACCACGAAGGGTTAAAAGTGCCATTTTCGTTTGAACAGACCTCTCTTAGCCTCTGTATGCCCAGTTCAATGTACATTCAGAGGCACGTTTATTTGTTGGTTGATACGGGACACCCAGTATTGGTATTGCGCGACACACAAAGTCTGGAAGGCGCTTTGATTCGCATAGCAATACAAGCCGTAATGACCGTGCTCATCTCATACCCGTTCTCGAACACCCCATGGCGCTGGGATGCATGTGTGTCGGCCACGTACCACCTTCACGCGCTATTGAAGCGCCTCAAGAGCGACTATCAGCCGCGGCTAAATTGTTTCCGAATGTTTACGACTGCGTGCGGTCACCGCAGGCGCTGTGCTGTCGTTGGACACGCACCACGCACACAGGGCCCCGTAAATAGCGACTATATTACGCGGCGCTTCCTCCCATACCAAAGGGGTACGAGTCTATTCCCGACTATAGAACCTGTGGCAGCTTTAACCTTCGTCACCCCAACCACTGTGAACCTCTTTCCACCCGTACAGTGCATACGGTAGCAGCCCAACCGATTTTTCATCCGTTCGCTACTGTTTCGATCAGCATTCTTGTTGCGATCACCAAGTTTCTGTTTCAGTGGATACTGGGTCTACTTAGACCCGCCCCATGTGCGAAGCTACTGATATTACTCATTATTAGTAGACTCTGGAAGTTTATGCAAGTATGATATTTATTATTATAATTGCAACCTCCTTATTGTAAGAAAATCGAATACACTATATCATGGTCACTACTATACTCGAGCTTTGATAACATTTTTTAAAATAAAAAATATATTTTTAAAACCCTCTAATGGGGAAACATATTTCTATCAAAGATTCGCTTGTTTGCTAATTTTCTATGAAAATGTATATTTGAATAAACTTTCGCAGTCTAATTATTTGTATCACAACCCGCAAGCGAGTTTAAATATAACTCAAATACGAAATTCATCGAAAGAGTATCTATGAATTGAGTTAAAATTTTCAGTTGAAACAAAAACGCATGCCTGCTCATTTCGGCACTTACGTCGTTTATGACTCGAACGGGATAGACTTTCAGTGTATTCCACCTTTACAGATTTAGAAAAAGATTGCGGTCGTGGAGATTACGGCACTTTCAGCGTTTTTCGCCAGAGGGAAATTGGCACTTAGGATTTTAGCTTTAGATTGTAATAACTCTAACAGTTAAAATAAATTATTCTAACACTTATACCTTTTGCCACCGTATTTCGTATGGAATTCACATGCTTTTCCACTGAAAGAATTTTTTTTTTTTTGACACTTACATCGTTTACCGTTCCAATTCCTCAATTATGGAGCAAAATTGGAATCCAATTGGTCAGCAGTCATCCGCTGTTCAGTGGCTAATCATCTCATGAGCGTATTCTTTAAAAGTCCAAAGTATGTACATGTCATTATGTACGAATTTTACTGTCCGTGAGATTGAACTACAGATCAGTAGAAGCAGACGCAAATGCATCTTCGGATAGTTGTTATAGTCATTCGTGGTAACAATATAAATCTTCGTGGACCCAAAACGAAGTGTCTTTTGGCATGGAAAAATCAGTTGAAATAATTCCAAAAATTATTCGATATTATTCTTTTTCAATCCACTCTATTACTTTTTAACATCAATTCAAAACTGCAACTTGTGCTCAATATACATATACTAATAGAAACTGAAAAGCTTTTTAAAACCCAGTTACACTAACAAAAAATCTAATATTTCTAAAAAGTTACCAAAAGTGGTAACTCCCTTACCGGCCCCAAAAATGTGTTGTTCCGTTCGATGCGATACAAAACTTTTGTTTGTTAGTTAAATAAATTCAGCTTTAACTGGTTTCTACACAGCTTTCAATTATCCATCAGAATATGTATATTAAACACACACCACAGTTCCAATTCGATGTTAAAAAATAAAACAAATAAAAAGAGTGGAAACTTTTTGTCCGCCACTATAAAATTTTGTCCCTCCTATAAAAATTAAAAAATCAATCTAATATTCACAATTTAATTTCGCGAAACCAAGCGCAACACGCAGCCCTATATAACAACAGATTACCAAACAGAGCCCGTAGCATCCGTCACTATTCAACCGAATCATAATCAGTACGCGTGACGGAAAAGGTAAAAGAAGAGGCGACACGCCTCTGCACGTGTTCTTATATCGCCCCGCGGAAGAAGCGTTCATTAATTTCCCATGAATGCCGGTGTTACGTTCAGCCGCGGGGGCATGCAAAATGGTGGGACAGGGTTGCTTTCGAGAGCGTACTTTCCATCATTCACCGTTCTTCCACGTGGAGCCATTAGGAGGTTCGATGAATGCTGGTGCAATGAAGAGAAGGATCGGTTACCGGGGGTCGTACCGGTCCCTAGTTCGCTCTCGATCCCTTATCGCGAATCGTCGAATTACGATGAGAGGTTTTAGCGAGTCCCCGAGCCATCGAGCACCGACATGCTGCCCGTATCTCGGCCAAGATTCCTGCGTTTGTTCGAGATGAGTGGGAGCCCCGTTTCAGCAAGTGAGATTCGATCGAAAACGGAGATCGCTATCGCTCGCTGTGCACTTTACGTAACGCACCCCCTTTACGCTCGTTTCTCATGTATTATGCGCGTGCTTCGTGGACGCGATGCCGTCCGCATGGGAGCATCATGTCCCGCGGTTTACTATTTAGCGTTGGTAACAGAGGATTAAGTTATAACTTATAAGCACGGTCTACCATCCACTGGATCAGATAATAGCTTCTTCTGGCCTGTGGATGGAACAGTTCGAGTATCATGAGCCTATTAGATTTTTGGATTTGCCCCTCGATCTCGTTCCCCGTTTAGACACAGCGCTATTGAATCTTATCGATCGGGCAGCTCTTCGCCCGTGGTTACTAGCTTTCGGGTTACTTTGCCTTTTCAGCCTAGTAATCCTTGCGTAATTTTTATAATCGAGCACGATTGCTTGGAGATCAAATATCCGTTGATTTTCATCGGTAACCGTCGCGATGCCGATGCTTTTAAATCGCGCATAGAAAGTCGAAGGTGATTGGAGATGCAGGTTGATGAATTTTTAATAAAAGAATTTTGCTGCTGAATTTAATTATTAAAGATATTTCCAAAGTTCAGGCATCATTCATTAAAATAATTTTGGATTAGCTTCTTAATCAAATTAACTCCAAAATTCATTCACAATCATTTATACGATCTTAGAAATAGGTTAAAATAGAAAGAGAACAATTAAGAATGTATGGGGCAACAATATCTCCGCGCAAAAATTCAATGAACTCGTTGCAGTTAACGACATAAAGATCGTAAAACACAAGCGCCCGATGACGAGACCACGTCTCGCAACAAATTTTCTCCGAGGCGAGAAATTAAATTTAATGCCGCTTGCTTTTTTCCCCCGCCGTGGCGTAATAACTTTTCTTACGCTGTTAGCCTCGCGATATTATTTCCTCGAGCGGTATACGATGTTCTTCCTTCGATCGTGACTGATCTACCATGCTTCTTCTTCCACGTCTCGCCGTCGACACGTGCTCTTCACTCGCCAGTCTTTCGTTTCCCTTAGTCTTGGATCATTGCTTCTTTCCTATTGCAACGGGGCTGCAAAGTGTCTGAAGGAACGTGCAAAAACGCGAGCGGAACGCGCTGCACGTGCGGATAAGCACGCTTGGAAAATATTTTCGAGCATCCCTCGAGTTTCGGTCTCTCGATACCAGCGCGGTGCTGCTCTTTTTCATCGTTGCTTAACACTGCGTTGCTCAGTTCGGCGCTTCAATTCCCTCGGAAATGCCTCGCGCTTATATTTCTGTGTAACTATGTTGCCAGCACGTGTAGTTGAATAATTTTCATTTTCTTGTAAGAGTTTCGCCCTAGGCTAGCTCACGCGTGATTCTTCAACATATTACTGATTTGTATTGGTGGTTATTACCACCTACGGTTATTACGTTCACATATAGGAACGTTTATGTGATTTATATCTGTCACTGATTTGACTTTGTAAGAAAAGTAATAGAAATTGCTGAATGAGGCTTATCAGATGAGAAGGTGAAAATAGTATTTGGAAAGAGCAGTGGTTGTAATTGGGTCAAGTTTTGTACGAACCTAACAACCCTCGAAATGTCAAAAAATTAGTTAAACGTTGTACGGATCCTACAATTTTCTGATCTTCATATTGCAAAAAATCACCGACATTTTAGGCTTAAAAAACAAAAGCTACAGAAAATTTAAAATAATATGAATTATACTATTGGCTATTAAATAAGCCATTAAAAAACCTTGTAAACTAATAACAAGAAGTAAAGTATACACAATAGAAATAAAGTTAAGTTCCTTTAATAATTAAAATCTTCAAACTAAATTTACTTAATTTCAGATCATTGAGGGTTGGTAGCTTTCTACATAACTTGGCCCAATTTAAAGTAGAATATGATATCTGGAGAACACTTCTGGAATGGATTTAATACCAAAAACAAATTGAATTTCAACCCAAATTTTCAGACACAGCTGATTAACTAACAATGATAGAAATATGTTTAAGAAATTATTCACAAGTTTCAAGTTATCTCCTTTATGTACCTCTTCTGTAGACGCAATTCTACTAAAAGGTTTGGAGTCACAGAAAGCAATCCTTACTGGATACCACCATCAATATAAAAACCAGAGCTAATTTGCGTTCTGTCAGAGTGCAAAGTTAACATCTCTCAAACGGGATTCTTCCTGTATTATTCCGTGTTTATTTATCTACATCAGTACGTGTCGCTATCGACGATGAACTGACACTCAAGCAACCCATGCACGTCAACGTGTCATGTGGTTTGATTGATTTCCTTCCGCAGATAAATGTACTACGCAAACATTCCAGGGCAGCCTCTAAGTCCAGATGTATTTCAATAGTACTTGAGGTGTATTTCTATCCTACAATTAGGCAATGATATTCAAAATAAATATTCGCCCTTGAAAATTGATTGACAAAAAGGTTAGCCGACGAAAAAGAAGTTCCACGTAGTCACCTAGAATTCCTTTGCCTCTCGATCAGTCTCAACAAACGAGAAACTCTTATTCCTAAGTACCTACTAACACATCTTAGCAAAAAGAACACGTTGAGAGATAGACCGTAAGGTCCCAAGATTAAGATACAACAAATAACAGTAAAAGAGGTGGAAAGGCAGAAATTGCCAGCATTTATCTTGTAGGACAAAGCTATTGTGACACGAGGCTTTTTGTACCAGGCCTAATAGCCCTCGAAAAAGTGCAGATCAATTCTGAACAACTGAACCTTGAACTACATTCCCACACAAGTAACAGAACAGAGAAGACACTTGAAGACACTCAGAGAGACACCACTTAGCAAAGGCAGCACTTGCTAAAGAAGCGTCTTAAGTGTATTCTGTGCAGTGCATTGCATACGTGGGAACGCGACTTAAGGCAGGGTCTTGCTAGAAAAGCCTTGACCAACAAACCTGCAACTTGACGCCAAATAATGTTAAAGAGGGACCTATATATATGTGTCATATTTAGAATGTAATCAGCCGTACAATTTTTATTCGCAAACTGCACACTCAGAGGGACCAAGAGGCCCTGACACCCCCTAAGAAAAATGTGAAAGGAGATTCATGTAACCACGTCTGAAGAAATTCAAGATTTATAAAAAGAAACTGGATTTTATTCTTTAAATTAATGTTTTAATCCCCTAATGAATTTTATTGAACTTGTATTATAAATATTTGTATCCGTTTAACTCGGCTCCTCCAAAATTAAATTCTGAGTGCGCTACTGGTTACTGGCAACACATTATTCCAACAGCTAAACCAGTGAAAAGACATTTACTAATAGGCACCTAACGTCTAACGCGTTCACGTTGGAACGGCCACGTGCGCGCGATCTCGGCGCAACAAATGCGATTATTTTTTCGAACGGTGGCTCGTGCGGGTCTTTCGAGCAGAATTTAAGATCCACTGGCTGCGATAGTATTTTTTATTGCCCGTTGCACCGATAGTCGGCCGAACGGTACAGGTAAAGTACCATTTGCATTCTGGCCATGAGTGGCCGCAGGGTGTTTAAAACGGGGACGATAAAGGCTAACGTTTATTACCTGTTACTGAGAAATGTAGTAACCGGAAATAAAACCATTTGTATGTTTAACGTTCTGTGCAGCGGCGTGCGATATGGTAATACTTGCTGTATACTTGAATATTAAGGGAGATCATTATTAATCCCTGATATCCCGCGGATCGTAAAGATGCGGGCAAATGGCTCGTGAAAAATGTAAGACGCCGTGATTTTCTGCTTTCATCGACTCGCGCACGGTGTTTCCTTCAACTTATCGGCGAAAGTCAAACAAAACGGAGTGGGTTAACGTACTATCGAAAATATTTATGTTTTCCTGAGAAGTAGGAAACGCGATGCTTGTAAAACACCGTTAGGTGTATTCTTAGTGAAAATATTTGTCATTTGTTTATTGGGACTGAAAGGTTTATATTGTGCACGTAAAATCATGCTGTGTTGGAAGTCTTCTGCTTTTTATCCCTTTCACTGGTTTCATTCTGAGAAGGGCACCACTTGCAGATGCAATCGCAAATTATATAAGGGGGGTTTTCCAACGCCAGCTTCGGGAATTTATTTAACAAAATCTATAAGCTTATACTATCTGGCGTCTTGTCCACATATTAATATATGTTTGAAGAAATACTTAGAATTTTTTTCAGCTTCTTTATCGCGTGTATATATAGATATCAATTTCGGATCTTTAAATTTTTCATTAATTTACTTATACTAATAGTATACACGTAATCTTGGGAATGGTTTCTTTTAACCATGTAATATTAAGTATTTCAATTTTCACTATAATCAATCGTTGCATAGTTTTATCTACGTGGCATAGTTTACGCAGAACTATAAAAATCGAAAAATTAAATTTTTCAACTGTCATCATAATTCTCTTAGCGCATCTAAAGAGATGTAAAACAGTGTAACTTGAAATTTTTCAGTGGAATTTCTATAAAATATGTACACATTTCTGCAATTCTTATTAATGTGTATAATTTTTACGTGAAATCATTTTTAAGAAGCGCTACGTGCTAAACGTTACAGAGATATGGTTCCAGCAGGCAGACTATAAACACGTCTGACCATATACAATCCATTTTCACTTGGACTCTGATACTTTATTCAACTGTCGCAATTTCGTCGTGCGCGTCAATTGCCTTCTCATATCTTACTACATATATTGTTTATATTGAATTCTGTAGGTATTTTTTCTAATAAAAGTTCTAAAAAGAAATGAAGTCGTAAAAATCTAAATAGTTATGAATCATTCCATATAAAATTCTAAAATTACCCACTGTACACATTGTTAAGAAGAACGAAAAAAATTATTTTCTACATAGAATAGAACGAAAAAATTCATTGGCTCTTTGGAGTCCTTACCCCACCAGATCTAAAATAATACCAAATTCACTTTTCTCTGAATCGATTCAATTTTCAAACGGAAACCGGAATAAACTGAGCGAGCGAATTATCAAATTAATCTAAAATATTATGTGTATTTAACATTTAATACGACAAAGTTCGGGGGGAAGCCATTCCTACGTCGTCAATATATTCCTGAGGACTCCCTGAAACGGATTTAGCGAGGTACCCGGTAAATTGACAAACCCGGAGGAAGCATGAATCAGGGTTGATATTTGAAAGCGCTAATTGAATTTGGGATGGAATTAATTTACTATTCGAGTCTTTTGTGCGGCGAGGCAAGGATTACTGTGACATATTACAATCCCCGGGGTCGCAATTATTATGCCCCTGACTAGATGCACATCGAGCGGTACCCATTTTCACGGGTAGTTGTGCACATCGAATTCCCTTTTACGATCGAACACTGAATACTCCGTTCGACGAATTACACAGTTAATGTGTCGACCGCACGCCAGGCCCCCAGAATGCGCGGACTGTCGTCGCGCCCCGCTTATTAGCGATAGAAGGGTACGCGCGCGCGGAATATTTAACTCCGACCGCAATGTGAACAGATCAAAATGTCGTAATGCATCCAGCCGTGTAGTTATTGTTTGCCGGGGATATTACGTTTAATTTCTGTTGTCGTGTTCGCGTCGAAATAAATTAAATCCGCGAGCAGTTCGTTTGCGGCGGCTCCCGCGCGCTCTCAATCAGCCTCCCTCTATTATTGCAACTCCCGAAGCCAATCGGTGAAAGTAACGGTGTCGTGCCTATTAAAAGCATAATTAAAAGTTGTTACGACTTTTAGCAGGAGGTCTTCGATGCCAATCCAATCGCCGCTGCGGTGGGAACCTATTAAGTGTGACTTCCTAACTCTAATTAACGTGATTCTGGTTGTGCTGATAATTTGCGTTCGGCGAATTTCTTTGTACGTTGTGAGAAATAACACACATCAAGCTTATTTTCTACTTCCATCAAAAGACAGTTCTGTTAAACAGACTCTAAAGACTCAGAATTCCTCGGCCTCGTGATTCCAGCACTTCGTCTTCCTTCCCAGGGTGCCGGTAAATTTTGCGCAAATTCCGAGACTATTTTGCAAGAGTGGTGAATGCGTAATGCAATATCTTTTTACAAAAAATCTGATTTTCCTTGGGTCTACGTGTAGGACCATGGAAGACTTTATTCGCTGGCGCATTAGGAGGGTATAGTATGGAAAGACAAGGGGGGTCACGGGCGAAACGAGTCACGTATACGAAAATGCCAGGGTAACGTCCAGGAATCGACGATCGATCGATTATATTTGATAAATTATTGCGGCCGGGTGATCGTCGAAAGCATGGAGATAGCGATGTCTACGTGCTCGTTAAGCGGTGTGTAACGTATCGCTTCCTCCGGACGCGGAGAGGGAATCAATCGGCACGGCAGGTCCGAAAGATCGGTTTCCTGCCTTCTGTTCGAGATCACATTGAGACTTCGTGACTCGAGCCCCGTAGAAGATGATATCGAGCGTGCCGTTTGAAAATGATCGTCCGCGCGGATCGCGGGTATCATTTTCGTCGATGATGCGTATCGGCTGCCGGCAGGTCGGGATGATGAAGAAATATGGAAGTTCGGTATGCCTGCACATTCTTCTCGACCATTATGCTTAAATTTCATGTTTTCTCTCCGCGTGTAGTAGCCACGCTGTATCTCAATCGAAATTACACTGCGAAAGACTATTCCGAAGATATCGAAAAAGCGTTTTTGCAAATTTGAGGGATTGTAGTAACAGTTGGGGATGAAAGAAGTGTATTAAAGGGAGGTTTCGGTCTAAAAATGGATTTTTTTATTACATTTTTTAATGTTCAACCTGTTAAAAATAGGTATTTTTTTGAAAGGATTTTTTAGGCTTCCAGTTCAACGACTCCTCAGTGCCATTTGCAATGATTAATTACAGGAAAAAATATATTTCTATAGTTTAAGACATTCTTAATAAAATGCAAAAGGTCCCATTGCATTGTCGGTGGTTGTTTTCCTTTAATTAATTCCCCTAATTCTAGACCGGATCAAATTAATATAAATCCGAACCTGATCTGATGACTTAACTGACATAGACTATAATATAATACATAATCTACGCAATACCACTAATTAATCAAACGATCCAACATACATAACTGAAATCTAATAGTAGCAGTTACTACTGTTTAGTAACTTGGTACCTGATTTCATTCGCAGAAACGTTGTAGAATTCCCTTACATATACAAGAGTTCCCCAAGCATTTCACCAGCTGGTGTAACTCGATAACCAATTTTAATCCACGAAGGAATATAGAATGAGGAATCTAAAACTGTACCTATGCACTTATGACACAGTCTCGGGTTTAAAGCAATCCTCAGGAATACTACACAGCAGCCCGGAAAGTTACTCCTAACCGAGCACGGTCTTCGAAGAAGATGGTGGAGCCACTTGTTCATAACGCTCGACTCTCTCGAAGGGGAGGACTGGGTTAGGTGATTAAGTCTGAATCCCGGCTACTTAATCTCGGAATCTAGTGGCGCAGCGCGGACCCCGCCGCGTGTGGAATGCATTCCATTAGATTGTTGGAAATCCGTGAGCGGACACTATTATTCCTTGGTTGATCTATCTTCTTCGTGCTCCCTTGGCTGGCGAGAAGGCGAAGCCAGTAATATCCTCCCTGTGGTCCGTTTCTACGTTTCGTCCCGACCTGCAATAAACGTTGGTCGCACCTCATGGTCCAACGAGCGCCCGCTGATCCTTGGTTGCACGTCTGCTCGGTCTTCGGCTCTAGCTGCGATCTGCAGACGATCGCTTCCTCGCTGCGCTATCCACCGTTCGATACTTATCCTGTCTGGGAAACGTGGCCAGCGAATGATCAATGTACCATACACCTTCCTCCCTGCTCTGTACGCTGCTTCGTTGTGGGTGGTATAGACAGGCCTTTTTGTCACGTACGACGAGGTCAGCTACCAACAGCGTAGCTGTATTTACAAATTTTCTGCCTAAAGGTAGGTGTCCCTATACGCGACTGGACAGAACGCCGAGAATTTCAAAGTCGATTTTCTCGCTAATGAAGCGCGATATTAAAAAAAGTTACTGATTTTTTTCGACTTATAACAAGTAAATAGGTCGGGGAAAAAGAATAAAATTTTTTGATATTACGCTTCATTTTCGAGAAAATTGACTTTGAAATTTTTGACGTTGCATCTAGTCGTGTATAGAAAAACCTACCTTTACAAATTTTACAAACAGCTGTGTTTGCGAAACGTGATATTTCATTGGGATGCAATATTTATCACCACTTTTGTTATTCCATTTTTTTCATCATTTAATACACTGTGTTTATCGAAAATGTGTTTCCATGTGGGAGGGTTTTTAATTTTAAGTAAAATTCTTTGAGTATTATAAAACTGAAACATTTACAGCATGAATTATATAAAACAACAGCAGAAAGAGAATGTGGGTTTATTAATTTTAAGTGCAGGAGTGCGTTTCTAGTTGTGTATTAGTATAGTATCCCTTGTGCAGCTTATTTTGAAACACGAAATTGCTATAAGGGAAATTCGATTTCAGTGCTGCTTGCAGGGGTGGTGTTCCGAATCAAGGGATCCTTCGCGTCCCAAACATAATTACTTAGCTTCGGTCGTTCGTTCAATTGATCCTGCAGCAGGTCCCGTTGCTAGTCCCATGTGACAAGTTTGACAGTAGTCTAAGGCACAGGATGTCGTACACATTCCCATGTGACACATTCGCGTTTGTCCTGCTTGCCTGCACATACGGTGCACGTATATCCTTCGATTTCCATTTAGAAATCGTAGATCTCATCGAAACTGTAACGTGTCCTAAGAAAATCAGTGGTTTTGTAGAAATTGTCTACGATAGGACAATTACTCTACATAACTCGTTGTGTTATATGGACGTACAATAACAATAATCTTTGAAATATTATTTATATAAAACTGAATTAGAATTTAGAAATAAAACTGAATTATTTAATCTACCCCGAAAAATGATTTTGGAAATCATAATTGTCGTGAAATAATTAAATAATCAAACAGTAGTTCAATATAAATACTACAATTACACCATTACACTGCAAATTTATTTTACAATCCAAACTAATTATCAAACTAAACAGGATCTTACAACACCTAATCAATCTATCTTGTCTGACGTACCTCAGCCATGTGAATAACGTCACGGAAATCTGGCACAGCTACATAACGCGTATAACGTACGTAATTTGCCCCATTCCATGTAATCTAATGGGGCAATCAATTAACCAACTGATATTCCTCTTTATTCTGTACTGTAATATGTATATAGGATGAGAATGCATAACACTAAATAAATGAACAGAGGTACATAAAATGAATAATAAAAAATTTGCGAATGAACTTCAATAAAGCATTATTTTGTCCTATAATCTAAATAATAAGCTAGGCAAGGAGGGCAGAATAATTCAGGAATAAATTCCACTTCGATATTAGCCACTGACTAGAAAAAGAATTGCCATAGTCACTGATATGATACAAGGGCGTAACTACGCAGATGGAATGATCGAGCCTGTTACGCGGGGTTTCGATTTGAAATTGAAATTCGAATTGCAAATACTGGGGTTGAAAAATTCTTTGAACCTGTTGTGCAGCGGGAACACCGAAATAGGAAGATACTCCATGCAGCACGGAAGCAGCCGACTGTATCGTAATTGGTCAAAGTGTCCACTCTGAAACGCGTATTTACTTGTTAGTACTGATCTGTCAAATTTTCATTTCGCGGAAATTCCCTGCCGAAACTGAAAAACGTTTTACTTATATAAATGAATTTTTGCGATTTTTTTATTTCCCGTTCCTTTTAAAAAACAAACAATTATTTTCCCCCGCGCCGTCTATGAAATCGCCGCGGGAATCGATTTTTAGAAATTGTAGATTTTTATCTGGATTTAGGGTGGAGATATTTCAGATCGAAATGATTAAAGGTTTCACGAGCTTCTCGGGTGAACAAACGCCCGTTTCAAAACCGATTATAAATCTCTCCTCCGTTCAGTTATAGTCGCGTAAGGCTGGATATAGCTGCACAGGTTTACGCTCTCGTCGGAAAGTTTTAATTAAAATTAGCGATCGTCGGAGCGTCAACTGGTGCTTTAAAGCCAGGATGTGCCGATACAGATACGTCACTCTGGTCCTAGAGCGCTCTTTGATTAACTGCTAATTATCCAACACATTTTGTGACTGCAAACTAAAGCCGTCCATTGCGGCTAAAATCAACCACCCCTCTTCCATATGACACGTGACCATTTACCTATACTCTTCTAAAATATATGACTCGAGTAAAATAAAAATTGCCCATTCACACGATCAAAAAAAAGTGATTTAAGACTATTCGTGAAGCTTGATTTCATAATTAACCTACAACTTATCTACGATTACTCCTAAAGTACTCCTCCACCTTCTGCTAGACAGCCGCCCAATAATGGTCTCGACTTATCGACCGACAAACCAACGGAATTTGAAGGCCCGTGTACCCGTCGGAACGCGACGGTGCTCGTGCCTCCGAAACGAACGTTCGTTTCGCCCGCGCATCTGCAAGTAATAACGACATCCATCGCCGGTTAATGAGTTTCGGTGGCGAAATCGCCGCTGCGTCGCGCAATTTCGCGCGTGTACACGTAATTCCGAACGGTGCGGCAGGAAGTCGGGGACCGTAAGTGCAGCTCCCGCGGGTGTAGATGGGCTACGAAGACGAAGTCCGTTAGTTTCACGTGTCGTTACGGTTTATAAGCATAGGATGCGTTCGACGTTGCGCTGCGGCGGGAGCTGGGTTCAACGTACCCGGTCAGAGCGAACCAACCGCCTCAACATCCATCCTCCGTCAAACAGATATCGCGGCAACAGACGCTACAGCCTAGAGGAGGAGGATGGGGGGAAGGGGAGGGGACAAAACGAGCCGACCGGATATCGACTTACAATTTGACATGGACTAGGTACCTGTCACCGTTAAGTCCGAGTGAAGAAAAGTTCCGATCGTTCACCACAGATCTTCTACGCCCCTCCTCCCCCGCCGCCGATCCCGTGCCCTTCGTTTATCTGTCGCAAGGAATTCGATCGGCTCGCTTCTAAACGAAACATTCGTCTCGATTATCTTCGGCCGTCGCCACTGACGCGCAGGTCGAGGTGGACGAGCAAGATATCCTGCCGTTGGTCTACAGTTTCAATTCTCGGTTGCGGTGTTTCTCGACTTTTTTGCGGAAATGTGGGTACCTCCAGGAATTCGTGGTTAGAGTTTCGCCTGTACAGTCAGTGAAGGAGTGGGAATAAACATATTGGTTGACAAGGGACGAAGTTGCTAAGAGAAACAATTTTAGAGTAAAAGTTAGATAAATATTATATTTTAGTCGTTTACAGTAATAGTATTTGGACTTCTATTATATTTTTAAGCTACTAAAAGGTCATTAACATTTATGACGTATTCCCTCGTTTGACGCCTAAAAATTATAGCATATTTAGATTTTTTTTTGTAAATAACTGTGCAAGATATCTTGGCGAAAGTTTTTGCATTTTATTCATCTATGTCTGCATTCTAATTTTTTTTTGTATTGCCAGAAAAAACATTGTGTTGTTTTTTTTTTAGAGAGGGCGGAAGAGCAGTCGCTTTAGATGATAGGTGTTTGCGGAGTGCAATGTAGCACCTCGTTCAATCATCGGAAATCGAAACATTAAATGGTTTATTAAAGTTTAGGCCTCAAACTAGTGAAGTTCCTAAAAATATTTAAAAAAATTTCTTCAAATGAAAATAAAAAAATTGGGAACTATTCAGTATTTGAGGAGGGTCACAAAATAAACCTACAATTTTCATGCATCCAAGGTGGCACACCCCCTTAAAAGAAATGTTGAAACATGCATATTGCACGATCAATAAAACCTAAGTTCTCTTTTCAATATTCTACAGAATTTAATCCCAAGTAAATTGAATTCTGAATTATTTTACCGTCCACGGATATCGCTTGCTAATTTCCTCCAGCGCGTAGAGTTCGTGCTTATACCTATCAGACACTCGGCGTGCAAGTGAAAGTAGAACAGTTTAAATACACGCCGGCGACGCGTACAATCGCAGGAACGAAGCGAGCTTGCATTTAAACCTCTGCGTATAACACGCGTGAATTGATGAAGTCGACGAACGAACTGGTATAACCAGTATATAAATGAAATACACTGGATTAACAGTTTGCTCGCGCGAACCAGCGAACTCCTCTATTCAACAGCGATCTAAAAATCGAGAAATAGCATAATGCCCGGCGATCAGTCTCTCCTAACCTGACGCACCGCACGTTTCCCGGATTCGTTAAAGTCACGTAACAATTTAAGCCTCCGCCTGCGAAAAAGCAATCGCGCTTGTGTTCATTCGCGTACGTAATGGCCGCGTATACTCGCAGCGCACGTAACCAATTAACCGCGGCGATGTGTTGGTTCGTTTAATCGGTCAAAGGAAAGGAGACTCGCTACAATAATAAGATACCGCGGAGGTTCGACGATCAGTCGCCGGGGCAGCGTGCAGAAGAAAACGATTTCCGCTGTCTGGGATCGGTTTAACGCTCAATTAGGGCAATTTGTGAAATTTATAGTCCCAGAGGCTGCGGCCCCAGCCGGCCGCGTTAATGAAGCTTGATGTTACCAGCCGACATATTATCGCGGACTGCGCCGCGGCACGCGATTGTCGCTGCTACCGCGTCGCTGCGGCGCACATTGTTGTTAATTAATTATGATCCGAGCCGCTAAGGGCATTCCCTTCGGTTCAGCCATCAAAGCACGACCAGCATCGACACCGGTACACCCATATTCATTCCTCCGATCGCTACCCGCTGCCTCCGGGGCGATGGGCCCAGGCCGAGGAGGAGGAAACGCGAGTAGGATAAATGAGAGTGTACGATGACGAGGCAGCTTGCGCGGGGCTTTTCTTCGATGCCGAACGGATCAACCTTAGCAAGAAAGGGGAAAGAGGCGGATGGAGGAAGGTGGTACCTGTATATATATATATATATATATATATATATACATGTGTATGTATACATGTATATAAAAAGAAAGTTAGATCGAGATAGTGGGGAGGAGGAAGGAGGAAAGAGGGACTATGGGGACCAGCGACCGGTTATGATAGAAATAGAGTGGGGAACGGGAGGCAGTAATAGAAAGAGCGGCCGAGCGGGAAGAAGGAAGAACGGTTGGAGAGGACAGGGAAGGATGGCACGGACGTAGTCGGATAGCCGTGTATAATGCATAAGAGAAACGGGGAAGAGTAACGAACTGGCAAGGTCGAGCGTGGTAGGTCAATGTCTCGTCCTCGTACTACGAGGTGAACCAGCGCTGCTCGCTGCAACTGCCTCTCGCTGCTGGTTTCGCGATGGTGAGCGCACTGCCGCCACCGCCGCCACCGCTGTTGCAGCTGCAACGGTGCAACCGGCACGGCCGAGGGGGGCCGCAGGGGCGAGAGAGGGAGGGGGCCCCTCGGTGGTGCAGACCTTTCTGCAGCATTGCAAGGCCGTAACCGCGAGAAACCGGCCAGAAGAAGAGGAAGTGCAGCGGAGTGGGAGTGACGGTGAGATGGAACGCAACAGGGAACAACAGCAGAAACAGTCTGGCCGGAGGGGGCCAGGGGTGGCGAGGGGGAGATCAGAAAACGTGCGGTTGGACGTACCCGTGCTGCTATTGTGCTGGATGCGTAAATCACTTGCTTCTTTTACGTCCCCGTTACGTAACTAATTTGACGTCGACCGTTTCGGTCGCACCGCGAAATCTCACTTTCGCAGTCCGAATGGATGTAAGAGAGGACGTCTGGGCTCCTTTTTGCCCAAGCTTCTCTGGAGGACGAAACTCGAATGCCTGCGGAGGCTATCGGTTCTGATAAATTACTCGCGGTACCGATTAAGGGAAATCCATGTTCCTGGGGAAATAGAGCGATAGAAATGCACAAATTTTTCTGTATTACAATAGACGGCGGTGGACACTTCGGTAGTTTAAATACGAAATATGATTGAAGAATAACATTAAAAATAAGTAAATACGTGGAAAAAATAAGTTTAAATTTGTTTTCATTGAAGAGAAATACGGAATTTGCCGAGAAACAGGAAGAAATGTAAAAATAGGGAAAAGTTGATAATACACGTTCCTTGTACCAAAAAAAAATAAAAAACTTTTATTATTTAAAAGTCTAGGAGTTTGTGAATTTGTACATGAGTATTAATTTCAACACATAGTAATTGAAGACTAAAACTTACACTCTCATTTCCAATTTCAATTGTTTCTAAAGAATCATCCATTATTTACGGGCTAAGTGCAACGAAAACAGTTCCTGTAAGTTGCATAAATCGAAATTCTAAGTTTATGGAAACTATCACCTTCTCGGGAGATCGTGCGAGGAGTTGACGAATCAGTTTGAAGAAATATCGAAAATCAAGTGGCCAGCCTTGCCGCCGTTCAATGGATGTGCTGCCATTGTGCACTCTGGCTGTCTGACACTTCAGATCACTCTACTGGAAACCGTACGATGCGTCATTGTCCGCGTTCCGCGAGACATTGTCAAAACGGAGATTGTCCCGGTGTGGAGCACTTTATAATTGGACCGCTTTGTGATTGAATCTCGACCCCGATGCAGTTCCCCAGCCGGAGAATGATTAGAACAATGATTTCGAGGGCTGCACTTCTGCCACACGTTATTATATCGATACTAGTTCAGCTACAGATTTCGTAAGCTCGCTGTCAGAAGCATCGTTATTTCCGCCCACTTGCACCTATTGTTTATCTCGATCTCTGTGGGCTACATCTATGTGTAGGTGAATCCTTTGCAGCGTAAAAAAAAATGATGGAGTGTAGCCAGGGAAGTGATTGTATTATTCTTATGGTAGTATTTCAGCTTCTTGGAAGCATTAGATTGAAATACTCTCCCTGTTATTTATTTTTTATAACTATTAATAACTAGCTGTATTATAGGTCTCAGGTCTGCTGTTTACTTTCTATTTTAAATTTTAGTTCCATATCTCTCTCCTTTCATCCCTTGGCTTTTATAATTTTCTTTGCAACTGCCTATAATAGGAAGTAGTATTATGACAGTAGGTACGCAACAGAGATTCAGTAGAAACGGACACGTTAATGACTGTCTCGATTTAAAAGTATGAGCGAGTTTCTTGACTTGCAATAATTCAGGGAACAAATATAATGCATAAAGAATAGAAATATATATGTTCAACTGTCAACTGTTAACAGGTAATATTAAAACGAATTTGCTGATGTCCTTAAGCTTGATGCCTAGGATAAAAGGAGTATAATATAGTAAAATATTTTTTGAAAATTATATTTTATCAACTTAAACTATCAAACTATTTATAGGATACGAAAATAATTAATTTTATATTAATTTATTCAATAAAATAAAGAAATACTCAAAAGATGCTTTTGATCCCTATTGTCAACGATTAAGGCGAGATCGTTTAACCAATTTCGCGAATCGTGTAAACTGTAATGAAACGCAAAGAAAAGAAATTGCATATTTCGAACATGCCGTTTTATAGTAATAATAGTGACCATCGTTTTCCCCTACTATAAAAACTTGATTAGTAGATATATATACAGGGAATGCCCATTCCCCATTCAGCAAGTGAAAGAAATACGAATATTGTAAATACGAAAATTAGAAATACAAATACGTGACATTCCCTGCTTTTCCCCTTACCCTTCAAATACGTTGCATGAAATAAACTTGTGCTACGATTGCACCACAATTACACCCCATTTGTCTCCCTCAAACAATACATTACAGCAGAAAATGACAAAGTAATAATAATAACAATCACTCATTACCATCGCCAACAATAAAAATGTTTCTTCAAACTTCACTAATCAAAGCTCCATATCATTCTTCATACATCGCACCCTAGACCTCGCCCCGTTATCATCCGCAGCAGACCGTCTTTCCACCAGTTCCTCCGCTGAAGATCGTTGAAACCCACGCAGCATTTCCGCGTAGCGTCTTCATGGTAGAAACGCTTCACGTTATGCTATTCATTTGGAGATTCCACTGCCAAACGTGGCTGCAATCCGCGATGCAAAGGGGTCGGTAGAGGAGGAGAGGATTGTTAAACCGAAAGGGAAAAGGACGAAGGTAAAGAAGAGGAAGAGGGACCTAAAGAGGCAAGGTGGAAGCAGGTCCGATCTATCGACTCTTACTTGGAACAGGAGGATGCATCTACCTACTCCCACAGCGCTGATCGCACAGAGTTAGAGTCCCCCCCTTTTTTGCTCCTCTCGTACCCTTTTCCCTATCTCTGCCCCTCTCCGTCCCGCCTCTGTCCTCCGCCAGCAGAGGCCGTCTGTCGTTGTCTGGCCACGTGAACCCGTGATTACCTAAGCCTAATACGTTGAGGAATGTTCGCATGGCGGGCCGCGGCACAGTGTCCACCCATCGTTAATTCTTCGATAAATTCTCCCCGCTCATAACGATGCCCGAAGATAATTCGAAAATCCTCGTTACCGCGGAACGTGGCTACCAGCGGCGGCTACACGGGATACTCCTTTCCCTGATCGGGGCTTGGACCTTGGATCGATCGCCGGCGATATTCGTCACGGCCCGAGGGAGTGTCGGCCGGCATAATTCATTACCTGAAACCGGAGGGGTTGGTCGCGAACGGATTCATTAAGGCCGTCGGCGCGCATCGCGTCGAATTTAGTTCGCCCGAGCGTGGATCGCGATTGATAGAAGAAGGATGCTGCGTCGAACGGTCTGACGTCGAATAAATACGCGATTGGTATAAAGAGACAGATTCGTTGCGGTGATTTAACGCAGCTCGTCCCCTAACGAGCCGCTGGCCCTTGGTCGCGCGCCTCTGCTTGGTGACTGAATCGTTTCCACTTTCACCAATCACCGTCTGATGAACTTCGAGATTCAGAGACCGTCTCCGTCATAGAAATGGACGAGCATAATCGTGGCGTGTAACGAGCTACTTATTTATAGCCCCGGCTCACCGGCGCGTTTCCTAAAATGCACACCGTTTATCAGGTCTACGCTGGAAACGTTACTCAAATGATAATCGGTGTCTTGAGGCGGCATTCCTGCGGCTGCTAACGAACACGCTCGCGCGCGCGTGCGAATTTTTGCAAGGGAATGTGGAATTTTTACAGTAGTACGTCGAATACGTTTCATTAGGGCGAGAAATTCACGGTAAAGGAGCGGCTGTGATTTTCTAAGCGTAAACTTCACGCAGGTTTAGTGCTCGCTGTGAATAAAATCGGGGAATGTCGGGATGTAATTCTCCTAATAAAGCCATCGACCAAGTTTTTGTTCTTTACGGTGCATCGCGGTTATCGGGTGGAACTAAGATAGGTACTTCATTTTTTTTACGCCTTGCAATTAAAACGACGCGTTTTCATGTGAAACGGATATGTGCGCGTGCAATTATGACTGGAATTATGGGCTTATCGCATTCCTGGCTTTCATATCGTAAATCGCACTAAGGCTTGTGCAAATTCATCAGCATTCTAATGCACGATGTATGATTTATTAAAAACAGTTCTGTAAGGAAGCTTTGTAATTGCTGCTGTTAATGCTCTTCTTCTGCATTCCTTTAGAGTGCTCTGTGAGTGTATCTCGTGTTTCGAATATACAGTGCCGAACAAAAGTATTGGGGCACCATTTGAAACAGGATACCTTTTTTAAAATTGGTCCAAATGACTTGAGTTTTTTTTTACATGCTAGAATGATTAGTGTTTTGAAAACAAATTCAATTGGTTGAAATAGCGAAGAAAATAGTGAAGGTCGCGTTTTCAAGTTTTTTATCTGAACCTGTAATGAAGATTTAAATCGCATACATGTTGACAATTTCATAGAAATCGCGTTTTCTTTGTCATAAAAATAATCAAGTGAGGTAACAATCTTTACTTTCCAGAGCTGGAGGAAATATAACAACTGAAGGGTAAAGGGAAAACCAGGGAAGTCACAAAACAGCGTAATTGAGAAAATTAAGTTTTAATACTTTAGTCCATCAGTAAAGAAGCAAAGTTCGACGAATTTACTTTTCTTATATAATTTTCTCCTTAACCAAATTTGTTGGTTTACCTTGACGACAGAAGCTCATGCCGAGGCAAAGTATTTCGTTCGCAACACGAACAATAATCATTAAATCACGCGGGCACCCGAATCACGTTACACTCGCGGCGATACATTAGCGCAGGTTCGGCTTTGCTTGAAAATTCTATTAGCCCGCGTATTTCTCTGTCAAAACATCGCGATGTCTCGATTACGGGGTTAAATGTTCGGGCGAACAACGCATACCAGCCGAACAAACACTCTTTGTTCACGGTGGCGCTGCTAACTTCCCTATAACGCTGCTCCCGGCCATTGTGGCAATGTCCAGGCCCCGTCGACAAAAGCAACCCTCCCCTTTGTTCTTTCTTCATCTATTTTCCGATTATCCTGCGCCCTCCCTCCCCGCCACCTCCGCCACCCCAGCCCCTCCGATCCCCAGCCGCACTTTCTGTTCCCCTCTGGCTGCACCTTCAGTCTCTGTCATGCACACGCGGGATCTCCCGTTCGCCCTCTTTGTTCCCCTTTTTCGTTTCGGGGGAATATTTACGCTATCGTACGGCATCGTTTGTTACCTTGCTGCGGCACGGGGCCGATAATTACGTTGCGGCCGTTTGTTTTAACGCTAATAACAACCCGTGACCCTCGAACGGCCACCACACACACCTCCTCCAACCATCCCTCCCTCCTCCCCCCCCCCCCACCTACCCCTCGTTGTCGGGATGGTGTTGTGCAGCCAGCAGCCTCGTGAATCCCTCCCCTCCCCCTCCACCTCCACTCAACCCTCGCGTCGCTTTTCGTGCCCCTATGCATATTTGTTACACAGGTATTTAATCAAGCCCGCGATAATTTTCCGGCCGCCGATAAGGCGGCTATTCGGGCCTTCCGATAATAATTAATTCGCGCGCATCTCCACGAGGGCCGCGCGTGCAACGAACGACGGCTGCATTCACGTTGCACCGGTATAATTGGGCGAGACCGGCAGCCTGCGCCGCCAGCCCCTCTGTTCCTGATTCACGACACTGCGAACGATATCGCGGCATGTCAGTCCGACGGCGTTACGATGTGGGGAAACGCTCGTAATTTAACTAACAAGGAGAGGTTTTTAGGCGCTCGCCTCCGGTTGCCTTGGTTTTCGGATCTCGATGGCTTGCAGGGGATGATTGCCAAGCCGAAAATTCAAGGAATTATGAAACTGTGGGGATACGTAGAATAATGTGTATTACGCAAATTTTGTTTCGCTGATCGAATTCAATCTTTGGGGGTGAAATTGACCCCTGAAAATTTTGTTGTTTTCTGATTTATAATGATTACTAATTGAATGGTTTAGTAATGTCCAAGTTTCTTGACATTATTGCTGTCTAAAGTGCAAGGATCAACTTGAAGGGAAATCCCTTCTTTTGTAATGGAATCGTGCCTTTTTTCATTTTTTTTTAATTGCTAACTGGTGAGTACTTTTCCGGAACGGAAGGGATTCATGCGTAATTGCAGGATTGTTTGAAGAAGCGAGAATCCTGTTAACATGAAGATATATAAGCTGCAGTAAAATGAAAGGACAGCACGTAGCACCTTTTGTATAAAAATAGAGATGAAATGGTAGGACGGAACGTCCACGATGCTAATTATAATCCTTTGTTTTCTCATGATACACGGAAGCTGGCGATTTATTCATAGTAGTGAAACAGCTAATTGTATTTCTTCGGAACGAGTATCCTTTATTTACTCTAGCAATCAGTATTAACGGAAGAGTCGAATGTTGGTAAATTTGTGTGACGTAAGAGACTGTAAAATTCAAAAGTGTGAAAGAAAACTGACATTACTTAAAAGCTTAGAGTATATAAAAATGCCAGAACTTTGCCACTCGACAGATCATCAAGTGTTCCACATACCATTGGAAAAACCATACCAACGCTAGCACAGCAATATTCAGGTCCTCATTTAAATTTTAAAGACGTGTCGCAGCCCGAAGAAAAGTTCGATAATCGTGTCTCCCACCTTGAATCACACCCTTATCTTCCATGAGGCGTACTTTATCGACGACTTCACTCTGCCTGGCACGCCTTCGCGACACCTCGAAGCCCTCTAGCAGGCTTAATTTCATGAATGGAATGGGAAATGCGATAATTTAAAGCGATGACCGCACGTATACGGCGCGAAGGGGGCAGCGAGAGGAGCGAAAAGAGTGCCGCACGTTTTAAGAGGCGGTGGAGTATAAGATGATCGGTCGACATGCCTGACTTTATTGGATGACGTGGTTCTGCCAGTCGCCGCCTCAATACACGCCGTTCAGGTTCGCGTAGCTGGCGATCATCCGGCGTTTAGCATAATTAAAACGTTAATCTCGTAATGCCTAACGATATCCATACATAAGGCTGAATGGTGATCGCGCTTTGAGCTTTCTAATAGATCTTATTTCCGCGGGGATACTATTTATAAACATTTATGCATGCCTACGATAACCAGGAACTTGTTCCAGACAGGTATGCGCACTTTTCCTAGGCAACCAAGTGACAATATTTTTATCTTACGCATCCTGTTGATGGCTCATGAAAAATGTATCGAGAATGTCTTCTGCAACTTCCTGGAAGTGGTATTCGTGGAGCGAGGCAGGGTGTGAGGGAGGAGGACAATGGTATTTACGTATTTTTGTGATTAGTCACTTGTGTTTCGTCGAATCGAAGTGTTTTGGAAAATATGGGGTGGGCTTCTTTGAATTTGAGGGGAAGAATTTGAAAATGTGTAGTCACTGGACTATACTTGACATTTATTTCGACTAGTTTGTGACGGAGTGGAATGCAATAGATTTCAACCCTCGGTCGAAAAAATGGATCATTTTACGCATAAATGTGCATATTAAAACAAACGCTGTGTTTGAAAAAATCATGGTAGAGGTTGATGCGATAGCCCCTCCGATTACGCATCAAATTCCTCAAGGTTTTTTTTAATCAGATCATTAGATCTTCTGGAATCCTGGTTGCCGTTTACTCATCTCTTTTTGACAGCGCTGCACTAACAATATGTGACACCTACAAAATGTATCAAAGCCGAAAACATGAAACAACAATTTTTTATACTCTAATGTATGCATCAATAAAACCCACAAAATATTTTTTAAGGTATGTTATACAGGATATACCTGTTCCTGTAAATGTATCATAAAAATCACCCATTGTTTGAGCATTTTGACCGTAGGGCCCCCTTAACTGAATTTTATATCTTACGTATTAAAATGACTGTTATATAATTGCTGCAATGTAAACATTTATTAACACGGAAAGAGTTTGCCACAGCTTGTAACGTAACTCAAACATTTGATCTGTCAGAGGTGAAATGGGATAATGGCTAGAAAAACTGAAAATACTCTTCCTACTGCTGCAAGAAATGAAAAAGGAAACTAGAAAAAGAAAATGAAAGTGGAAAAGCAAAATGGAAAAGGAAAGTGTAAGAGGAAAATGAACCGGGAAAGGGAAAATGGAAAATTCTATTTAAATTTAAAAAATGCAGTAAAATTGACTTCATTATGTACACCTTTCTTGACACTCAAAGGATCACATAATTTTCAAAAAGACTATTACCTAAACGGCGCCACCAAAAACGTGACTTTATCGCATCAAAAATCAGAAAAAATCTACTTTAACCGTACGATAGCGTCCGCAAAAGCATACATCTTCCACATGAAGCACGTTTTCACATAGTAAAGTATACGATAGACACCGATAGCGAACAGATTTACCGTCCCCCCGGTGGGTACAACTTAATTTAATCCCGAGACGAACTTCCGTGTCCTCGGATAATAGACTTCACAACGTTCTGCAGGGAAGAGAAGGAAGACTGGCGAAAAAACGACGCAGGAAAGATCAGCGTTTCAAAGCGTCTCGAGATTCATTAGGGCAGTAAAAGCGTCGTAAATCCCGGCCCGTCCAAAGAAATTTAAACCGTCCTGGGGTGTGACGATCGTAAAGGGAAGGTGGGCCCCAGTGGTAATTGGCAGTTTGGCGCGGCGAAATACTTTAACGTCCTGTCGCTAATTACCCAAAGTTAAGCGTTTGCTCTGTGCCAAGTTGCATTTTGCAATTCGTGGAGTGCAATCGACGGCGGGACCCGTGGTGCTCGTCCGACGTCGCACACGGACCTACTCCGCGGCCCGATGTGTACCTACGTGTACCCCTGGCTGGCTGCGCTGTACCAGCCGCCGCTTGCTCCCGGCTTTAGGACATCGTATTCAAATGTAACTACGTGCTGCCGGTGACGGGGTAATATATAAACTTGTTATATGGAAATAGATGCGTGTTTTTACTGGCTTTCCACCAGGACCACGGGCGGAGACAGCCAGTCCCCCTCTTTCTCTCTCCCCTCTGTCTTCTCCTTCGTTTCTCTTTCTCTGGCAACGCGGTTATGCAAGTCAATTTAAATGGCTTACCGGCATCGCCCCCCACCCCTCTCCCTCTTGGTAGCTCGTTATCAGTTTGACGTTAGGTGCTCGCGTTCGACCCGATAACTGGCCTGCTAATTAAGCACGTTTATACTTTGTGGCCTTGGCGACGCGATTAGTTGGCCAGATACGATTCGCCAGGACGATCGTCGTTACAGTTATCATAATTCGGGATCGCGAGCCATTCGATTCATTCTCTCTCTGTCTTTCTCTCTCTCTCTCTTACTCGGTTCTACTCCAGAGGACGAGGCGCGTCGTCGGTAGGGAAAACAACAACGCCCTCTTACTTTTGCTCTTAATTGTCCGTTATTATACTGGTCGCCGGTGTACCGTTCCGCCCAGGCCGCCTCAGCGGCATTTAATAATGCATCACGGTAATTAATCCGACCTCATTAGGGGCACGGGAGATCTGGCTGGTCGCGTCACCTTCGTGAAAACCGGAGCGCAACCTTGCCGATGATACCTCGGTTTAAACGTCGCAGGATGAATGGCGCTGCCCTCGCCGCAAGGGGGACACGTTTCGCGTATCACCGCCTTCCTTTTCACCGGACTTTTACGCTCCCCTTCCCTCTCGGCTCGTTACTCTCCCGCCGAAGATCGTGACTATCCGCGGACAGCCTCGCTGCACTTACAAATGTAGCCAAATGCCAGCGTCCATTGTGCCTTGCAGAGACGCGGTGACGTAGGAGCAAGACGCGAAGTGGATCGTGACACCCTTGAGTCTCTGGCAGACAAATGACGAACTCGCAGACGTAGTCGACACAATTTGTGGATGTTAATACTGTGATGTTCGAATTGGGACTTACTGGATTCGTTTTCAAGACCATCGACGGCTCAGTTGATAGTCCGTCTGGCACTAGACCTTCGTGGACACACCTTATAATCACAAATTGGCCGCACGCGGTTCGCGACACTCCAGCAACATTTTTGCGTTACCATTTCTGCATTTTTGACTTTGCAACTTTTGAGTGATAATTGTACATTCGTTAATACTCATACAATCAGACTCTAATAGTCTTTTTCTAGAAATGTAAATTTGATGTGATGGTAGTTGAAACAACAGTTGTGGAAAAAAGTGACTTTTTGTTAAAATTTGCACTATTTTTCAAATTTAATATTAAGGTCTAAAAATCTACAGAAATATTGACAAAGAAAAAAAATAATGATCCTAGCAGATGGGCCGTTATTTCACCACGACTATTTACCCGCCGCACCGTGATTTTCTTAAAAGACTCGCGTGTCTCCACTGTGTTGGACGCAATATCGATGCGTACAGTGTCTACCTGGCGGCTCGATATTCAATCTTTCGCCCGTTAATAACATCGAACGACAAGCGAATGTAAGAGGCCAGGGGGCTTTGTTATCTTCGAGGGGGCCGGCTATATCCTGTCTAGTATCGACTTAAGCGGTACGTGCTTCATTGTTGCGGAATAAAATTTCATCGAGCGGACATTCCGGCGCCGGTTCGAGGAGCGAGCCTCTCGAGAATTCCATTTCGGTGGCAGTAAGGAGAGCCGGCTATCCGTCCCCCGTTCGTTAATAAAGAGTACTTTTGTAACGATGTTTCATTACGCAGCCCCCGTTTCTTTCCTCCTGTAAGCAATTTCCCCTCTATTATGTCCTTTTCGGCGCGATGGTGTTAAAATTGCTGCAAGACACTTCTCTTTAAATTACCTTCCGCAGCAACGACAAGGAGGGCGGACGGGGGGGAGAGAAGCGCCATCAGGAGCGAAAGGACGGTCTCGAGTGTCATATCGAGTCGAGAGAATCGAGGATTCTTGGAGGCAAAGTACCACTTTATATCTCCTCCCGCGCGCGCGCTCGCCGGGCGCAGTTCTACCACTTGGTCGGACGCAATTCCACAAAGTGCAATTTCTAAGGGTAAAGCCGACCGGTTGAGATGAACCGGGATACAATGCTGCCGCTGTGAACGTGATTCCGGCCCGATGGGTCTTTCGGTTATTAATTCGTCCCCGTTAATAGACCGTCCGCCTCGCGCCGACTGGTTAAGTTACGAGTGGGATTTATTGGCACCGCGCGCCACCGCGTACATATTTATCAAGGGGGAGGGGACATTATTTTCCGATCAACGGAAATTTAGTATTCATGCTCGTCCCGAGGACCAGATTAATTATACGCGTAATTGGAGCCCTGTGAAAAATGAATTTCAATGTTAAACGCCGCGCGCATATTAATACGCACTGTCTTCCCCGTGTCGTACCTGCCCGCTGCAGATACCGTCTGAATAATTCAGTGTCTTCTAAATATTTCTAGACCTGCCTCCGCGAATTTAAAATATTCCCGGTCGGATCCCCCTCCTTTCCGCCGCGGATCCCGTTTAAAATTCGGAAGGGCACCGTTCGGAATAGGGAACTTCGTATCCTTTAATCCGGAATGGATGACAAAAACTCACGTGCGGCGTAATTTCAGCGACACCGTGAAATAATAATCTTCATTCCCTCCATCCGAGGACACCGGACTTTTCTAAACCCTGTATTGTAGAATGGTGGGACCCGCTCGTAAAAGGGATGGAACTTTACCGTACAATGAGAGGCTCTTCTTCATAAACTTTTCTTTACAATTTTCTTCCTGACACTTGGCCTTTTTTATTCGCCGCAGCTTTGTTAAGTTTCCCTTGGACGGTCAGCGGTTTTTTTCAATGGCCCCGTACGTGTGGATGTTCGATGCGAGACGGAAGTTTTCAGATTACCATTCCGCTGCTTGATGTTTCGCTGGAAATGGTATAGGGCGATTTTTAATTTATCCGTAATTTCTACGTCAAGGATCTTTCTGTATTAACATTACCGCGGCTGTGGCTTCTCTAAATTAAACCCTCGACCTGCTTTCAGTAACCGAGTGAAGGTAGCATCGTCAAGTATTCCTCATTAGTTACATAATATTTGCCCAGTTACTGACACCTGACCAAATACTGTCACCTTAAGCTATTTTACTTAAAATAACGAATAAATAAACGTTGTAAAGTGATACACAAAAAGAATTATTATTATATTCCAACCTATAATCTATGCTATAGATTATATTCTATAGTTTGTTTATTCGTTATTTTAACTAAAATAGCTTAATCTGACAGTAATTGGTCAGGTGTCAGTAACTGGGTCCTTTACCCTATATATGAAGTGTGAAGGAGCAAGGCGGGTCCTTGCTTGGCACCTGACCTATTCACCAATTGCTATAGAAAACATAGTTGGGACCATGGTGATAAGCTGCGCGGGAGAGGTTTATTCTCTCGTGGCTAGAGTATACGTGCGAAATGAGAACGCGTCTCTCGAGGACCTGTCATTGTCTGTCCTTGCCGCTTTCGGCAGGCTCCGAGTGTTCCCGCTGTTTTGGCGGGGAAATCTGACGCTAGAAGTTTTCCCATCGACGATCTGGCAGCAAGACCACGCGGAACTCTTAAACAACCTTAAATTTCGACCATCCCCAATCCACGGTCCCCCGGCTTACGAAAATCTCCGATCACTTACATCGGCCGTCTTGCCGCGGTGGGAATAGCGCACAGTCGCGACTATGCGTATCCGCTCGCTCATCTGGCCATTTGTCTTTCGGTAGGCGTCGCGATGTCAAGTACGGATGAGTACGCAGTGGGTAAAGTCATCCTAAGTAGATCCATACGCGAGATATGACGAACATCTCCCGGTACGTAAGTACGTACCGTGGTACGTTGATGTCGTTCCGAAGACGCGAGCTTTATTTTCCGTGCACGTATGCACGTACGGGGCCATGATAAATAGCGCGGAGAAGTTCCCCTGGCAGAAGGAGAGAGCGGGAGAGATAAATACGCGGAGAGAGCAGGAAGGAGGGGGAGGGGCGGACAGGGTTAGAAAGAGAGAAAATAATGCCCCGTTTGACTCAAGAAACCTTGTATTTCCGACACTCATTACTCGCGTGACTGATGACACGTGAATGGAGGCGACAAGAAAAGCACGGTCGCGGGCCCCTTTTTCCCCTCTCTCCCTATCCTCCTCCTTTCTTCTCCCTTCTGCTCCTTTTTCCATCGTCATCTTCCTCTCCTGGCCACCGCCTAGACGAAGACGCATGGAGGCCGCGCATATTGGCCCGTTTCTTTATCACTTCCCTTCTCTACCGCGACACCCCCTTGCCCCCTCTCACCCCCCTGGTTATCGTTTCACCGGGCGATTCCTCGGCCGACCTGGTGTTTCGCACGCAATCCGCCGCCGCGGCTGCTAGCCTGGCGCAGGCCCCCCTCGCCAGACGCCACAACTAGGGATGCTACTTTCTCGATCAGCAGTGCCGCCGCAAAGAATCCTGCAGCTTTCAATTCCGCGCCTATTACTCGCAATCTATCGGCCAGTCCCCGCCACTTACACCTCTGGCAACCGCCAGCCTGTAGCGACGAATGTCCGATGATTACTTCGGCGCAAGTAAATCGAACCTCTGAGCGGCGGAACGGTTCCATTGAAGTGGTCGCGTAATAATTCATGATAATTCGACGTGCTTCGTTTCGCTTGATCTGGCAAATTTCGGGGATTGTGCGTCGAGGAATGGAGGACATGCCTTTGGTGACCGTATCCGGCCTTATAATGGAAACTGTGTTAACGGTCCTTTCGTAGGAGATGACTGAAATACGACCCCGTGTCTACTCGCTCACTGCTTCACCTAAACCACTCAACCCAATCGGTTCGAATGGTAATCTTTAAGCAAGATCATCGCTCGAGCCGACTACTTTTGCAAGATACCATCGCCGATGCTTGTTTCATTACCTCCGTGCCTGAAACCACCAACGAAGACATTTTATAAGACAGCGCGCAGCCAGCAATTTGCCTACTACCGGAGATATCATGCCGACTAAAATATCCATTCTTTGTTGGTGAAGGGAGGTCGAAATTCGACGAGATTGGATCACGGGGGTACACGTGTACACGGGTAACGGAATAGGGAGCAAATACGTGGAGGTAGGCCAAGGGGGAGCGTTGGTATAGCTTGCAGCAGTAGAACCACTTGACGACGAAGGAGAGATCAGACCATATTATAATGCAATCAAGTATAGGTGGATGCGCTCACGCGAGACCCCGTAATGAGCTCCCATGTTAGAGAGCACCACGGCAGTTACTGGACGCGGAAGGCTGCCCATCATTGTTTACTGCATTCACCACCCCTTCGCCCCGAAAACCCCCTCCCTCGTTTGCCGCAGCCTCGTTCTCTTCCTCCGCCATTTCATCGCGCCTGCCTTTCGCTAATCTATTATTCCTGGGCAAGCTGCTTCATAAACTGCTTATCGCGCCGAATCAACCCACCGGGACGTGGGTAGGTGGATGGGACAAGGCATCGCGTTAATCAGCTTTATCTTGCCCCACCCCTTCTGCCTCTTCGCTCCGTTCACCTTCTTTCGTTGCTTGCCCCGCTAGAACTTGTACACTGACTGTCCTTTGTATGGACGCGCCACGTTTCATCGCGCCAGTGTCTTATTAGTTTATTAGACTAGGAGAAACTACTTCTGGGCCTGGTCAGCATTTGTCCAAATTCCGCAGGTGTCTGTAGCGGATTCGTCCCTGTCTGACTTGAGAAACTGTGGGAGTAGAAATTGAAAGTGGTCGCTTGGGTGGGTTGAAGCGGGTCTGTTGGAGGTCTAATGAGCGCGAGGAGAGAACGAAATACTTGCTACAAATGTTTATTCGGATAGCAGAATACTAATTATAGGTAGGTACATGGAGCAGCAGTGGGATTTGTGGGAGTTAAGGGGGAACCACAATCAACGAGCAAAAATTCATATGATAATTTGTGAAGGTTTGTTCGGAAACTAAGCAGAGGTCCTTTTTAATTAGTACGACACCAAATTTGTAAGTGGCTCTCAACAATAATGGGTGGCATCTCTCCTATATTTCCTACATCACATCTTATGATACTCTAGAAGTTGGAGCATCAACCCCAGGCAGGATTACTTTGAGTTGTTATTTACCTACAAATCGCAACCTATTTCATACCACTGTCCTAGTAACAGGAAGCAGTAGCGTCCAAAGCGCTTGCACCACGAACTCTTCTGTCAAGATATTTCTACACCTGTCCACAGCTAGATCGACAGCCCAATAGAAGATCGGACACACCTAATTCCTCTCACAAGCCTGATACAAAAATTCACGACGGCCCGGCGAGCGTTGTAAATCCGTTGATTGATTAGATACTTCAGCTGTTGACTATTAGCAGCGAGTCTTGTTTCAAATACATCCCGCAGGAGTCGAGGCTGTCAGCTCGTTACCGCGATGACTCCGCAAGAAGTCCGCGATGGATATAAAGTTACGGTAATTGTATCAAGTCCGCCTTCGTTTACCGTCGACATTTTTCTCGCCAGGTAAACGCCGCGTCATCTTCGATATCCCGATCGCTCGTTATTATTACGATCAGTTCTGCTAACTTCGCTGCGTGTCCTTCGTATCAGTTTTTGCCCGGTTTCACTCTGAGATCGGAAGTGACTGCAATTGGGCCCGTGGTAACGCCTGTTATTCTTCCAGACCGGCCAATTGCGCAAGGTCAGGCCCAGAGGCGGCTCTTCGCGCAGAAACGAAGCTGCAGGATGGATTAGAACTTCTCGAACCTCTCGAGCGAACAATGAGCCGCTGCCAGTCGTCGTGACAGGTCGAACCATGCTTCCTCTTCCACAATGGCCGCGGATTATCTGTCTTTTGTGTCAGGGTGTGATTTCATTTTTTCGTCAGAACCTGGTCTTGTTAACAGGGACTTGAATGGCAACCGCAAGTCAGCCGGAACGGACGAGTTCATTTATAAGATGTATTTCCACTTTAGCAGCTACTTTTCAGCTGTTCAGTGAAGTTGGGTTTCATTCTACAAAGTACGCCTTCGCTGGAAATGCAACTGAAGAACTGTAAGCATTTTTCTGGCGAAGCAAAAGTTTACTTCAATAGAGAGATCTCGCGGAACGTTGACGCGAGGATTTGGATTGCTTAAGAATTTAAAGGGTAGGGGGTAGTGCAGCGCAAACTGAGACACGTGGTTCGGGAACTTGAAAGTTCGATGAATAATTAAGGTGAAAAATAAATACAGACTGAAGGTTCAGTTAGGTGATATAATTCCTAGTGCAGCTTAATAGGGGGTGGCTTTGTTGGAGCTTTTTGAATTATTCAGATACCATTTAGGTGAAGGGTAATTTAGAAATACACTTGAAAATCATTAGCCAAAGTTCTAAAATTGGAAAACATCCCATGTTTTATATTTCTCATTGTCAGATTACTCTGACAATTACTGGTTCACTTTCAAGTTCACGTTCCAAACACTTCATTCTACCGTGTCGTCTTTTGTGTCATTACAACTCTATTTCTTCCACAAAAAGCGAATGAAATGGAAGCAGACGTTCTTGCACCAAGAGTTGCAATTCTCAGTCACCAATTGATTACACCTCCGCCAGCCTCCGTTGATTGCAACCCACTTTGCGCACCTAACCACTGCATTTAATCAGACATTTTTACCGCATACCAACTGAGAGCTTTGCTCCCTATTACCAAGAGGATGATCGCACTTAGTCCCGTGCACAATTATTCGCCGCCAGGGAGTTCTCGCGGTCCAGCGGCACAAGGGCGTCTGGGAAATGCATGGCGTGGCTTCAGTCTCAACGATTTAATTAAACTACACGGCCGGATGCTCTTGCACGAACCGAAAGTAGTGAAAGCAGTCAGTAAGAACTCAAAGCCAGTTCCCGTTCTAGCCATCCCCCAATTCGGGCTTATCCTTTGAGTCTGCTAACTGCCTACCGTCTTGCCCGCTAAAGTCCGTCCGCGATTCCTTTCCTCCGCCGCCCAGCAACGTGGAAGGAGTGCTTAAAAGTTTTTACGGGCGTTCTCATTGAAAACAGAACCGCAAACGGGGAAGCCCGCAGCGTTCATTGAAAGAAGTAGCTGCGGTCGCGGCCCATCCTCACCCTTGACTCTTCAGAATCTCGCGCAAGTCTCTCACGATTAGCGCCGGAGTCTTGGAACAGCTAGACCCTAGCTGGAGGAAGGATGGTGGCAGGGCTGGGAGCAGCGTGGCTTGTGACAGGGATAATCGAGGAAGGAAGTCATTGATACGCCCCTATTGTAGTCGAAGACGACTTAAAATTCAGTAAAATGAAGAAAACAAATCCGCAAGGTTATTCTGTTCGCAAAAACCACAGGTGGGATATGTGCAGCCTTCCCCATTTTGTTGTTTGTTCCGCTCATCGAGTCCAGCAACTTAAACCGACTTCCGTTCAAAGAATACACGCTCCGATCGCGATTTCTACCCGTCAGTATCTCGTCGAAACGAAAGCCTGTAGCCACGGAAAGTGGCCTTGAACGACCAATTGATTTTATTCCGATCATAGCAGAAAAAGGAGAAAAATATGCGGTCGAGTGAGCTGGAGGAAGAAGAAGGGTACGCGGCTGGAAGGAATCGAAGAGAGAGCGATCTGGAGAGTCATGAGTCTCGCCTCCGTTCTCCTTATAATCATAATAAACTCGGGCCTGGCATTTCACCACTGCAGGGAACGTTGCGGCTGGACCAGGAAGGGCGTGCCCGCGGAGGAGAAGAAACAAACGCGGTCGAAGTAGGATAGGATTGGAGCTGCGGTCACTTCTTGCCACGATCGTTGTTGCTGGAACACGAGTTTGTGGATTCCCTCGTTTACACCCTCCACGACTACGGACTACTCTTAATCGCTCCTTTCATTGTCGACTGCAAGCCGAATGTGCACGATGTGATACTGTATTAACACATTCAGTGGCGTAAGATTTGAGAGAGAGACCGGCGGAAATGGCAGGGATTCGAACTGGACTAGTATTAGATTGAGTGCGGCTTGCCTTTGAAATAGTAATGAATGGGATCTGAGGAGATGCAATGGATTTTGCAAGTGTCAGCGGGGGTGATAAGGCAAGGTTTAGGAACTTCCGCTGGAGGACATAGACGCTGGGGTGACTAGAGTATGTATCGCACTGTCAAAGGGATTATGCAATGTTTATGAGTATAGACAAAGTTGGAAATATGAAAAATATTAGTGGGGATTGGTAAGTACAGGGTGTTAAAAAAGTGGTGGTCACTGCTTTCAGGAGTGAATCTACACCTCTGGATTCGTGGAGATTTGTAGAAGAAAACTTCCTGCAAAATTGTTTATATCATTAAAAATTAATGTTAATTTCTTTCTTTGTATCAACATATTCTGCTCGCTGAAAGGAGAAAAGTGGTCAGTCCGCCGTTGAACGGGTTATTTTGAAAATTTCATTTGATTTATAGAACGCTCGAGGTGTCCTAAGGTATGCTGAATACGTCCCTGAGTTCGTAACGTGTCTTCGAGATAAGAATATTACCAATTTCATCCCCTATTGTGTTTATATCAGCACGCCTCTGCAAGTGTGTAACTCTGAATTCAGTGACGAAGAACAAACCAGGCAGCTTCAATCCCGAAGAATTAACTGTCACTGTACAGCCCCCTCGATTGGACCTAAAGCAAATCTCTGTATCTGCTGTGGCATCTCCTGCCATCCTCGTGATCCTGTCCACTGAACTGCGAGCAAAACGCCACGCGAGACATCCGTCACTGATTACACGCGCGTTCGCGGTCGATCGTCGATTTTCTAGTAGCGCGGCGACAGCTGAAAAAAGAGTTGCTATGTAACGAGTGAGGATCGCGGATTTGTTTTACGAGCAACGTCTCGTCCTGCTGACAAAACTAATTTTTGTCGCGGGTCGATAGAATGTTGTACACGCAATTTTCAACCACGGTGGACAGCGTTTGCGGTTTTCTATTCTCTTGGCTGCCATGGGACCGAGTTGCTTCAGCAACTTTGCCTCGAATCTGAAGGAATGTGCTGTTTTTAGGGAGCAGTTGTCAGAAGCCTCGGACGCAAGAAGTATTAAGATAAACCATCAGTGGGAAGTATTGTCACAGTTCACTCTTTGTTGACTGTCCCCTTTAATATATTTTGTAGGGACAATTTATAGAGGTATTATCAGTGATAGCATCACATATCATACACTTGACATCACTCTATTGATTTTAAATCTTCCAATGAGTACCCGCCGGGTTTACAAGCACAACCGTGAGTCCTAATTCAATGCACTTAGTCCTCTCGCAACCCTCCAACTACATAAACGTCCCAAACTTGTAAATTACGAAACTTGCGCGCTCAAATGCCTCCCCGAAGTCATTGCTAAACGATGAAATCTCGTGGAATTCTGCATGGAGCCCGGCTGCTTACAAATTTTTTCCCCTCCGGACGCACTTCGAATCACGTAACCTCTAACGATGCAAGTTTATTCGAACGTCACAGGTCGCGGTGCTCGAATCGAAAAACCATTAGGAAACGTCAGTTCGAAACGTACGCGCCAATAATGCGAGCGCAGAAGCGTGAAGCCTGGAAACAAGCCGAAGATAAAGCGATTCAATTTCCCCGGCAACGTGTCCGACGCATTAACGAGATTACAATAAAACGAGGACGTTATGGGCAGCCAGAGGGTTTATTAATTGGGTCCAGTGGTCGAGCCCTTTCGCGGAATCGCGGCAAGATCCGCGCGAAATAATTGCAACCGTGACCGTCACTTTTACACGTAACTGATTTGCTCCATTACAGGTGGGCACTCGCTATTGAATAATTTATGCGATCGAAAGCCGCCGGTGGGTGGTACCATAATTCAAGGGGCCGCTATCGATAGACCGTAGAAACGGCCACGGACTGGTATTCGCGCATGTGGGCGTATATAAATAAGACGGCTTGTCGATCTAATCGATCTGCTGAGAAAGGTCCATGCACCAGGCCTGACGCGCACTGATGATCCTTTCATGTTGTTTCGTGTGCATTACGCGCAAGTTGCGCAATCACGGCCTGCCCGCATAACTCGTACTCTTATGTACAGTTGAGAAAGTAGCAGAGTGAATGGGCGATCGAGCAATGGGGAAATCCTGGAAAATTTTCTTCAGATATCGTCAATTTTCGTGGATTCAGTGATATGGAGAGATGGGCAAAATTTTGATTTAATAAAAAATTTCGACTAACGGTCGAAAGTTGAAAACATTATCGTTATGTGTCACTTTAGTTTAACTGTGTGTTTTTTTTTTTAAATTTTACTCGTTATTCGAAATTTTTATTTATATAGAAAATTTTATTTAAATAAAAATTTTGCCCATCTCTGTGAGAAATGAAGATATTGTGTTTTCAATGGTGAAGTGTATATAATTTTGAGGTGAGTGTTATCAAAGTGGCAGTGTTTCGTATAAAATTTAAATGCAAAAGTATAATACAAATTTGATGCTGCAAGTGTAAGCTGTGATGACTGGTAAATATTGAGAGATGCCTAACCACCCAAAGTCGAATTACATTTTTGAGATTTGTAGTCTGCGAAAGTGTTAACTAAAATTCTAACTCTTGGAAATAGAGAAGCCACAGCTACATAATTATTGTTATGTTTAATAGACACCTTATCATTGACTTATGCAAACAATTAACAGATAAGATTGCGAGTATATTTACAGCGATTGACTAAATTGAAATACTCCTCTGAAAAAAATATTTTCTTACTATCAGAAGAAAGCCACGAGTCGCAGAAGAATATGTATCTCTTGCTGGTGGCAGAAAAACAGAATGCTTGTTGATGGAGAAAGAATCGTAAAGAACGCAAATAGCATTTGGGGAACTTTTCTGCTGAACAACTGGATGAGGATATAGTCCTGGCAGTAGATGTTCGTAACTTTGATTGAATCATTCTACAAATTACTTTTTGAAAGTAATCCATATAGATAGCAAGTAGGGTCTCGAAGCCCAAAAACTTGAAGAATAGTTTTCGATCCAAAGTTATAGAATTTGTTTTTATATATCAGTTTATTTTAAGGTGATTATATTATCAATCGAATGATAAGATTTGTAGAATTTGTCCTGACGATAATTTCTAAATACCTGAACAAATGATTCACTAAAAAATTTTGATTACTGTAGTCAGGATTCGGCAAGCTGAGAAACAATGCAGTTAGCGTAATCCGTTGTATGATAAAAGTGAAAAAAGGATTGAGGTTGATAGGAGTGGAAGAGATGGAGGGATAGTGAAAGAGATAGAAAAGAGGAAATGTTCGTTTTCTGTCCAGGAGAAGATTATAAACTGCACAGACCGAGGTAATTCAAGGACAGAAGTGATTGCGGTTACAAATCTCCGGGTACGCGAACTTCGTCGTGGAAACAAAATGGAACGACAGGTTCGACATAGTGTTTCTGCTTGGAAATTGAAAGTTTCGTAGTCAAGCTGCTTGTCTTCTCTCTAGCCTTTGAAATTGATAAACAGAGAGACGTGCACTTCCTTTAAGAACGTTCGGATAAAATATTGGAAATGTTTTCTTCTGTATCTCTAAAAGTAGTATACAAGAAGTTCCATCTGACTCGATACTTTATAATACGCAGAAATGTTTCTCCTGATTTTCAAATGTCGCTAAGAGTCTTTGCTGTGAGAAATAAATATATTTACAGGAAGCACAATCTTGTACTGAAGTTTCCGAGTTGTCAGGAAATCAGGGTACAGTTGTATATTTCGTTCAATATTTTGTATTATTTAGTCTTTAGTTTGGCATTTATCTTCCATTTTTATAAAAATGTAGAAACATTAAAGATTCGGTGAGATTTAAAAATTTAACTTCAATTGCACATTTGGTTTAAGGAATGTTGTATGAAAAATAATCGGAGATAAAGCGTTACTGATTTTGTAGTTTATAACAACATTATTATCCTTCACTATTCAAGTTTATTACAGGTAGGCGAACAATGTCATTTGTATTATTGACAATCGTCCACGGACGTTAGTAATTGGGAAACGTTTCACTGGTAATGAAACGTCAATTTCAGCCTTTCGGGAGTTCCGCGAGATTTAATTATTGCCAGTCGCTCCTACCTTCTCGATTTGGACTAAATTTCAAGTTGGAACTATTAAATCGATTAACAGTTTGTCTCCATGGCCATGGCGATGTATCAGACAAAGCAATGAGACGGGATTCACGTACCGAGAAAACTATGGAACGAATTTGATTGCATTTTACGCTAAATTTACTATTTGTAATTTAAATTTGTTAAAATATGTCAATTAAATTAGAAAAAGTCCAAAGTACAGTAGTTCTTATAATTACCTTCCCCAGAATATAGTTATTATAATTTGCGTTAAGTTCCAATATTAATTTATTTTCTACATATTTTAGGTAACTTTTACCGATTTGTTATTGTCACGAATGTATTTAAGTATTCAAAGCTTCTACTATTTCTACGATTCAGAAGTTCTTTCCATTTAAAATGCTTGAATTGTCTTCAGATCTCACGAGTTTAAAATATTTAAACGCACATTTATAGAAATGCACCGAAGTTTTCGACAATCCACATTGAGAAAACAAATCATTTTACTCAGTTGTCCCTTTTCACTGTCCCTTGCGCGGTAAGGCGTAATTTCAACGAGATTAATTAAAGTGGAATACGAAGTCCTCGACAAAGGACAGTCTCTCCCTTTAGTGCTTTCATTGTAGTCTTAGTGGTAATTTCAGAATGTTGTGGTAGACTTTTCTTTTGACCAGACTGGGTTTCTTCTACCTCCTCCTGCTAATTTCAAGACGCTCTATGTGGTTCTTAGCAGCGTCTTCTTTGACATTCCAATAAATCCAGTGAGTAAATTAATTGAATTAAACCATGTCCTAATTATTAGTCACTTTTGTATACATTCACTTTCTTTACACTATTTTCAACGCAACATTGAAAACGCCAACATAACTTTAATATTTCCCCACTCAATTCCTCAAGTTTATAAACGTTCATAACATTTACTATTTATTAACATATCGACCGTAAACTATTACAGGTTATAAATCAATGAGTAAATATGTATCTCTCAGCATAAAAATAATTTCTTTTTAACGTTCAAACTCTGGTAAAAAAATCCACAATTTTTTTCGACTAGGTATTTAGTGAACAATAACAACGGATAATTCTTCATCAAGAACTAATGTCTTCTTACACCATTCCTCGCCAAGAGTTTCGTATATATTATTAATGGCAAAAGAGGATTACCTTAGAGAAGCAAAACGTCCCTCTCTAATCCGTTCACACTCCTTTACCACTACAATTAAACGTGCAAAATATTTGCAAATATCACGCGCCAATCTAATCTCCCGGGGGATCTAATTTCGTCCCCTAAAAATTGCTCGCGTCGTCGGGTATCGGTTTAATAAAAAGCGATGTTCTCCCCTGGAACACAAAGAATCCAATTCCGTCTGCACAGTTCGACGGTGCAGCGGGACGACAGGCGTGGCGAGGTCAAATAGAAGACAGCGCCCTGAAACTTCGCCTCCCCCTTTAGAGAAACTTTGTCTTTGTACGCGGATCAATTAGACAGAATTCGTCGAAGTTTGTTCGTATGGCGGACATCCCATACAACTGCTGCACAAGGCATCGCGACTTTTCACCGTGACAGAACCGTGAAAACTACTTTCCTTTCGCGACTACGACCGGGCACAACCCCCCCCCCCCCCCTCCCCCCTCCGTCCCAGCTCTCCGCGTTAACCCAAGACAAACTTAAACACAGCCAGGTAACTCCGATACAGTGCAATAATATCTAGCCTCATTAACCAGTCTAATTAGTAGGACGGGCACGGGACTGTGTTCGTGTCTCCCTCTGTGTGGACGTCTGCGATCACATCTACGTCTAACGAGCGCGCACCGTAACTATCAGCTTTCCGACTTACCTTTCAGTGCCACGACGGCGAAAGATTGATCACCGGGATTACTCGAGTAATATTCTCGATACCAGTCAGACGATGCAAAGAGCAACTCCTTGATCCCTGCGGGCTTTCGACGAACAATCGCGTTGTCAACTGTGTTTGGCTAACTGTTATTGATTCGTTTCTTTTCGGTTGGGGCGATACAGTTGTTGACGCATAAAATCGGGATTTGATGGTCGTCGATCTGTTACTGTTACAGGGGCGTGCGAAAGTATTCGACCACCCTTTAAAATAGAATAACTTTAAAAAAACAGAATGAGATTTTAATTACTATTAATGTGGCCATACACTAAATCTTTCAAACAAGAAATATTTTTGAAAATAGTATTGTTTTCTTGCGAGAAACTTTGAAAAAGAGCGTAAGCAAATGCACATGTAAGACATCTTTCCTGTTTTTTAGGTGCACCTTGTGGTCATATTAATAACAGATAATTAAAATTCTGGTCCGTTTTTTCTTCAATTTTTTTGGTAGTCTCATCCTACTTTACGATTATATTTGATAATAGAGTGACTTTCTATATGTACAATAGGTGTTACAGCCAACAGAAATTGCTAGGTGCATTTAAAATATTTAAAGAAACTTTATTCAGGTTAATTTCTATACATGAATTATACATGTATGATAATAAGTCTACGAGGAATAATTATGCAAATGTTTTATCAATAACCTCCACTTTCAAGGAAGAAAATAATATAAAATAATATACTTCCCCTTATTGAATTTCACAGTTCCACCTCAATTTCATCAGTTAACTGAAGTAATATTAGTACTACGCAGATTTGAGAGGAAATATTTAATTCTATTTAAAAAGTTCCTTTACTTGTTGAAATTTATCCTCCATAAAACCTCGTGATATCACTCTGCATTCTTAGCGTTCTTTCCTGGCAAAGCCAACTCTGCGACAAAAGTACATGTTTCAGTATCCCCCAGGAAGTGTACACGCATTTTTCTCTTTCTAAAATTACAAAAGAACCGTGTACGATTTCGCAAAGAACTACCCTCCGACGAATAAATATTTACTACCCATGCTCAGTGAAATCAACAAGTAATCCAGCAAGCATCCATCGAGCGGCCCTTCCTCTCCATCCACATAAAAATACTTAGCTGCTTGTTTCTTTCGGAAGAAACGTAAACGTCACCAGAAAATGGAACGATTTTTTCCAGTTGCAGCGCGCAGCGCCCCCCACCCCATTGAAACTTTTCCTTTACTCCTACAACGTAATGGAATTGTCCAGATGCTTTTCTACAAATCTCCCGTGGAAACGTAGCCTCATTACGACGTCAGCTTTCCCCCAAACGCAAACGTACGATTATTACTTTTCCACTGTGCACTTCCACCCCCCACTTTGCGCGGCCGGGCGACTTTCCTCCTTCCCCTAATATTTCATCGGGGCGTGTAGCAGTCGCAGGCTTTGCTGAAAATTCGTCGTCCCCCTTGGCTCTGTCGCTGTCTCGACCATTCGTTTCCGGCGACCAAAAAGAAGCCCCGGGATGTCTGCAAAGCGGTAAATAAATCGATGGATAAACGGGTCGTCGCTTGTACGCACGTGCTGGAGTGCTAGTGCATAAGAAATTTATCGACGCGTTCTCGGACCATCGCAGAATGTACACGAACATCTACTGGGTGCTCCTGAAACGGAGTGGTCTCGAACTTCGGGAAGTGGCTCAGCCTTACATACTCGGGGGGGCACTTCCTGGTTGGAATCTTTCCACCCATAGCTGGGTATCGCTTAACGATAAGGTCACTGAATAGCATGGCAGCTGGGCCCAATACTGGAATGATAAGTGCACACTTCGTGAGTTGGGACATTTAATTGCAGGAAAGTATTTATTGGCAAGCTTGGTGATTTATTTATATTGCCTTCCAGTGTTTTATTTGATCAAACAGAATCGTTTTCACTGATAGGAGGTGGAATAATTTCGTGAGTGATCTTTTTAGTGAATTCTGCGTTTCGGAAATGTAAGCAACATTTTGAATAGGCAATTTCACGAAGAATATTATCATTTCAGAAATACATAAGATAGAATGTTCCTCTGTATCGCTGGCTTAACACCTAAGCGTGTACCAACCGCTTACTCAATTCATATAACGTAAATAATACAAACTTACAAATGGACATTTGCCAGTCGTCCATAAACTCAGATCCAAAATCGATAGTTAATATATTTTTACTTCCATTTCCAGTAACAACTCCCCTGACACATTACCACATCCACCAATACAATCTTAAACCCTAGAACACCAGCACAGGGAATACAATGCCTCTAATGAACTGTCAAGTTCTTTCGCATATACTTTTCTGCTTATATTCAATTTAATAGTATCATTAGATTCGATAAATCTATACTTACAATTCTTACACGTTTCACATAAATAAAGTTACTAAAACAATACAAATGTCACGAGGTACAGTGTGCCTCATTTTAGCATTAATATCACAAAAAGTTAACGTCAGTGTTGCAGGGAATCGCATAAATATTTCTGCAAGATCCTTTCACCCCACTAATTCATCGTGAATGCGGTATCAACCCCCACCGAATGTCTCTACGCACCTGCCCGTCGAGTGTTCCGCGCGCTGACATTTTGCCGTCGCTATAGCCGGCGGAGCCCATCCCCGAAGTTTGACACCTCATTTCAGGAGCACCTTGTATGCATACATGCACGTTGCCGTTTAAATATGGTCGGTGGGATGGTGTACGTGTGATGTACACGCACACACTCGCATTCGGAAAATCACTATTCGCAAAGTGGGTTCGTCCGACCTTAATACGGTCGACGTGGGGTAGGTGAATCTTTAACGAGGCCTCTTGTCGGAATTTCTCGGGGCACGGCGACGGGAGCGTGCAGCAGGGCACAAGTAGCCAGCTACGGCATCCTGTATGTCGAAAATGTCGTCGCCTTTACCCGGTCCTCGTCGAATGGAATTCATTCCAATCGAGCAAGCAAAGCTCGTTGTGACGAGGAAATACGAATCGTGTTACGTGTACGACTAGACGTTCTGATTTCGGTGCACGGGATCGTTCCACTTTGTGCGCGCCAACATCCCTCCCCGAGATCAAGGGAGGAGAACCACCCCTCGCTTCTCAGCAAACGTTTTTTCGGCTCGCCGACTTTTGCGGGAAACGCGGCGTAGGTAGTTTTTTCGCGTGTGTATTCTTGCCGATCTGCTATTAGCGGAGCTAGCGTGTAACTCGTGTGTAAGGAGCATTGGAAGGATTGCAAATAGCGAAAAAATTCTCGAGAATTTAATAAAATTTTAGTTCCTGTTTGAAGTTTTATAAACACTCGATTTAAGCGAATCTTACAAATTTAATGTAATTTAAGTAAATTGAATGTTAAATGCGATGCCATCGCGTACGTTTTTCATTTATTTTCTATGAGTAATAAAGGCGTAATAATAATAATTTATTTACATTTATCTGTTTAGTTTATGGTTAGCGGACGGATTTTTATTATTCATACGTTGTTTGAGATTTCTTTGGGGATCTAGTGCTCCTTGATAAATGAATGAAAATAGGAAATACTGACTCGAATTTCCTTGTGCGACGCTTAACTTTAATTAATTGCTTTTACGGAATTGCGGTTTAAGCACTTGTCACGTTTGTGTGGCATTACTTTACTTTAGAAAGCCGTGTGTTCACAGGAACGGACTCAAATTCGTTCATGAAGAAACTAAATTAATTAATTAAGGTCTTTTCGATTATTTCAGTTCATATACAATGTTTTGCAAATGAAGTATCAGACTTCGTGATTTTATTTACTACAAGTGTCAAAGTAAAATTAACTTAAATGTAAATTGTTAGATGACTCCTTCTACAGTTCCTGTTTTGCGTATACCTACGTACACGAAACACTTACAATTAGAATATCCTCTTCGAGCAGGGAATGATTTCCTACTGTTTCCTTCCGCTCAGATGTTCATTAATAACTAGAAATGTCTTCCTAGACAGACAGTCTGCATAAAGATTAGTTTCCTGGCAGAAACGTTGTGCTTCTGTATTATCCGAATTCACCCGTGCATATCTACGTTCATCTACCGTTTCAAACATTGAAATAACATCGTAATGTGGAATATAATTTAATTGCAAACTGGTATTCTTAATCATATCGTAATTCGGCATCAGACTATAATTCCACTAGCTCATCCAACCGAATTCGAATCGTGTTCATGAGTTTAATAATTCATTCCAGTATTTTCTTGGATGCGCCACATCGAAAGGCTTCACTCTGAATGTAATGTATCCTCGAGTACACTTGTGATGAAATAAAAAGAAGACAGAAATTACATGGTTTCGTTCAAGAATGGTTATAATTGTCATATCCCTGATAAATAGTGATATGGTTGAACAATGAAAAGTTTTAGGATAAGAGACCAGGATAAGTAAATAGATATAATATAGATACAATAATATAATAATATAATAATACAACGTAGTAATAATATTATTACCATAGTGTTAGGAACAATATACATAAAATATATCATTTAATTGCGAACTCGTATTCTTATTAATATCATAATTTGGTACCATAAGATAATAATAATACATATTAACAATACTTCCATGTTAATATCATAGGTAGATGAAACTCTTTCCAAGCCTTGAAAATTGTAATCAACGATTCGTCATAGGCTGTGATTAACGAGCTTGATAAAAAATCCTGTATATTACCGATTCAGTTCATTGGATATTACCTACTTAAAAAGTAACCCAAATGATAGTTAATATTTCAGATTGCTCAATGCTTAATGAAAAGCTTCCAAGAGGAAAGCATTTCATTAGGAAGACAAAAGCCTTCCAGTGACAAGCCTCGCATTTATTATACATAGTATCAATTATACACGAACTTAAAGCTTGAAGGTGTCACGTGTCATACCGCACCCTACATTTATGCAATAAAATATAGGACGGCGTAAATCGCAAATGTACAGTTGAATCTTAAATAGGGGAGAGTGCACGTGAACGTGAGTTCGTTTGTACACGTAAACTCGGCGGAAGCTTTCCCTCGAATTCGAGAACGCGCACACTTATCTATTCCCTTTACGCGGGAGGCGAACTAACGAAGGACTTTCATAATTAGAAGTTTCAGCTTAATTACTCGTGCGAAGGGTACCCTACTAATAAGTCTGTTCCCTCTCCGCACGGCTAAGGCCGTGAAAGTTCTTTTAAATCCACTTCGATGTCGACTGTGTTGCGACCCGAACTCGTTCCTTCTGCTAGTTGAATCTCGTTACAACCGCCACCCCATTACTTCCGATGGCTGGCTCCTTCGACGATGGTAATGGGATGTAACGGCGAGGCAATGTGATCTCGATTATCTCGAATTACTTCGATAACCCTGGGTGGGTAATTAGACTGTCACAATGCCGCGCGAGCGTTGATCCCTCGCTGTAAACCTGGTAAATTTAGCATTCGGAGAAGGTGGAATTGCGTTGCACTCGGGAGGTCATCCACTGAATATTCACAGTTTCATAATTTTTTGAATTTTCGGGATTGTCAAAAGTACGGGGGTTGAAACTTTGTAAGACGTCGTACATGAAAAAGGTTACTGCTATGAAAAAACTCATATAGTCTTTTTTGTAGAGAATTTGCTGAGCTACAAGTCTTGTAATAACTATTTTTGTCGTAAAACTGGTAGATAACGAGATATTTGCGAACAACTGTTCTTTTTTTACCTTTCACCCTCTGTAAAATTGTTAACTAAAAGGTGTATCTTTGATCGTGCTCAGTCGATTCAAGCGCATGATCGAAATTTCTATGTAACATTGTTTATTTCGGAATTATGCAGATAGAAATAGAATACGAACGGGCACCACAATTTGTGGTACAGGCGATCCATCGAGATTAATGTCACAGCTGATAGATTTAACGCCCGACGACAGCAGCTGTTAGATTTAAACTGGAAGCTTGAAAACAGTGTGAAAACATCGAATGACGTGACATGATTTATTCTGACTGTTGGTACCTAACTCCCTGGGATACACACAACACTGTTTTCGCCTTCGTTCAAGTGTTCTTCCATTAGTATTATTCGATCTACGATCCAATTTCATCAATTTTCTTTTAAAATCCTGATGAATTGAACTCCTTGAACTCTGAGTCACTTTCCACAGTTGGTCATTAACTAAATAAGAAATTATTTAAATAACGGATCGAATAGATGTTACTTTAACTTTATTCGACCAGAATTTATTCGTCGAATAATTTAATTATTATTCGTTGTGCAAAATTTGCATTTAAATACAAAATTTGTTTATTTCTGGTTTCAGATCATTGGTTACTTTCTGTATAACCAATAGTTGTAGTTAGCACTAAAGTTTAAACGTGTTCACACAAATAAAACAACTATCCAACCTTCGACAAATATTCTAAGCTGATTTACCTATGTCGAGATTCATTAAATTTACATTAATAAAAAATATTTGAGGCTTATGCTGTGTGGGTTGCTACAGTAGACAATTGTTGAGTGTTCTTTTTGGAGAAAGACCCTGGACGAAGCAGAAATAGTACCTCAGATATCATTAGCTGTGGGACGATAGCGTGGCGACGGAAATCTTAAGATCTTCGACAAATATATTGGCCTCTGACGATGAGTTTACTTTTCTACATTCACGTGTTTCATGGTATTGGGAACTTTTTACTGTGTACTCGGCCACGAGAGGGTGGAATATTGAAAATATCAGCATCCAGTATTGACTGTACGACGGATCATTATGTTCCAAGCACGTATTTACCCATGGGAACGGGCGTACGTACTCGCGATGCATACATTAGCGGGGGAATTCTCTTGCAATCAATAGCATCCTAGAAATCGTTCCATTCTGAGCGGCGGTTTATGATCCATGCAGAATTATCGTTAAAAATAATCATTTCTCTAGGAAACTTGGTTCCCCCTGGTTTAATTATTCCACATTGATTCTACGTAGGAAATAAAATTGCCCAGCAAAGGAACTTTGGATAGGTAATTAATTTAGTATATTAATAAATGAGGACCAAATAAAAAAAAGCATCGATAAAGTCCGATGCCAAAAATCCGCCGTGAAAACAATGTACATTCGAAATTTCACGTTCCAAGGTTAAACGGTTTGAGTTGGGCGTTGATGAGTCAGTCAGTCAGGACTTCTTTTTATATATATATATAGAATAGATTAAACGTGTCACGCTAATATCCCTAGGTTAAAGTGAGTTAACCTTCTCTCGACGGATTTGCAACGCAAGTCCTTGGAATCATAGGCAAGAAACGTCGTAGAAGATTACACATTAACGATATAATATATTTTCATAACGTTTTACACAAACACCGCCGGTTACAATGATACAGTTTACAGTTTTCTTAGTCTTATATAGATTAAATGTTTGATGGAGAGAGGATGACCATGGCCTTTCGTAATAGCATGAGTCAGGTGAACTGTATATTATGTTCTGCATAGGTACAGTGATGTTGCAAAAGTAGCAGGGGATAAAATGTAGTGTAATGGTAGGACCCTCGAGTGTTTTCCTTCAAGTCGAGCATTCAGGAATGCAATCAGTACACTTTTTGTCATCAGGTGAATGCAGGCCTGTAATAAGTGGCGAAGAATACATTTGGTGTCTGGTAAAAATGTACTGACTAATTTCAGAGCTACTTAAGAGGTGTGATATACTCGTGAATACAAGGCACCGAATGTGTTCTTTGTCATTTATTACAGCGCTGTGATTATTCACCTGCATTCCTACACAATCCAGTCTTAAAATACTAATGATCAAACCGTGTGAAGAACACACACTACTGGGTTCTTGACTTAAGTAAGACTCAACGATACTACTAACTTTGCCTCTGTTGCTTCCAATCTTAAATCACTAAAATTCAAAAAGTATGTTGAATACATCCCTGGCTTCTTAACTCAAGTAAGATACTGAAGGGTGCTAGTAACTTTTCCCTCTTTTGCTTTTACATCACTGTACGAATTCGAGTATCGCAATGGAAACTATTATGACAGGAAGGTAGGTTCGAACACAGTTCGTACGCGATCCTTGATCAAAAACGTCCCTTACTGACTAGCGAAATGGTAACAGGACACTGGCCATCCAACACTCCCCGACATCTGAATCCCTTCATACGTAACGCAACATTCGAAGAAAATACTCGGAGCATCCGCCAGTTAAATGATAGCCTTCCAGCGGCGTGTAACGCAGCACGAAACCACTCTATCAGTGCACTGCTTTCCTTCATGAATTCTGTATCGTATTATTCCGATCCCCGGCTGTACACCTGTACCACGCCTCCGTGCCGTGTAAACTATTCGTAAAGCGATCAGGAACTATTCGCGGGGGCATCGGCGTCCGCCCGTGGCGAGATCGTGTGCCCGTGTATTACACCGCGTCCGATCACTCTCGGTTTCCCTATGAACATGTCGAAAGAGTGCGCACACATGTTTGCGAACGGGTGATTTGCGTACGAGTGGGCGTTTCGAGCGGGTATGCCCCTCGCCGGCGCCGTTTCACCGGAGGTTCGAGCTTGATCGGAGGGAACGAGCCATGGTAATGTGAAACATGATTGCTCAGGAAGAGATAATACGTGTAATAACAATAGCATTAGCCGGGCAAGAACGAGGCGCAGGGCTGCAGGGGATCTGGTCTTACCTGCAACAGAACTCGTGTGTCCATGCGGCCCACCGATTGCCTCGTCGACCACCTTCGTATCACTTGATAGTCGAAGGGAATCTGCGAGATTGGACGAAACATTGGATCCTCCGCGATATTTCAGCGGTTGCAGAGCACTTGATCTTGCTTGACTTGCAGGCTCTGGTAGGGTCCCACCAGTGCAGTGGTTAGGTTGTAATACTCCCCCCCCCCCCCCCCCCCACACACACACACACACTCACACACGTTCGTCTGCTTCTGCGCAAATACTGTAGAATAGGGTTTGTCGGTTTTAAAACATCGGTTTTTATTTATAAATTTGTAAAATTCGAAAACCGGTTTTTAAATTTCAAAAAACTGTTTTATATAGATACTAGAATTAATATGCAGATATGAATTAATTATTTGATTCAAAACGTTCATGTTTTTATTTGACATCAGGTAGTAGGTAACAGTTTACTGTGAAACTAATCTTCACGAGTTCATATTTTCAGAAAAAGACACTAGATGGAATAAAGTTTTATAATTTGATACCACCTTTTAGAAGATTTATATTTTGTACGGATTTTAGGTAACTTATTTACAAAGGGAAATTGCATTAAAATTCTGTAGTATAGTATTACCATTGGCACGAAGAACATTTTCCGAAAAAGAAATTTAATTTTGACACTTACAGTGTTTTCTACAAGAACTCTTCAATTATATATAATAGATATTAGGCCTTTGTCCAATTTTTCGTGTAGCTTGATAGTTTAAAAGTCCCTTATTTTTCGAAGCTTGAGTTTTATTAATCAGAGCATAAGAGCCTATATTATGTACAAGATTTTGCGTTTCGTGTACTAATCTTCTGACGAAACCCGCTATTATCGAAGACCGAAAGGCCGGCCAGCTGCGGTGCTACGCTTCGCAGAGCAGCGGCTAACGAAACGGCAAACGGTGGGCGAAATCTCGCCACGTGATAATATACGCGTAAACCGAAGTATTGCACCGTTCAGTTCCTCCAGGATTGGTCCGCGGCTCATAATTGATTGACGCCAACAAAATGAATTCGATGAACATTAGCGGGAAGCCGAGCACAGTCCATAAACTGCGATTTCGCGAATCGCAGCGCCCGAAGTAAATGCACCGGACGGCCTGCATGCTTCGTTGCACCCTAGCAAATAACTTTAACTCCCCCCACGTCCCGTGGAAAATGATTACGCACCAAATAATCTGATTTTCATTCGGTTTGCTCGCCCCGCGAGCCTCGTTCGTGGCCGTCGAACGTATCGAGTGGCCCGTCGAAAAGCCTCAACGAAATCGGATAATTGGCAGGAAGTTTCGGCCCATTTCGTTTGGAATGCCAACTTTTTCTCAGATAAAAGTAACACCGAAATTTGTGTAATGTGTTGACAAAGCAAACATAATAATTTAATTCTAAAGAATATAAGAAAATTGTGTTGTAGATGCAAACAGTGTCACGATATATTCCGTTATATCTTGCACTGGGCAAGATGTTATAAGAGAAACTTCATTTTCTGTGGTAGAGTGCAACAATGTACTAACACAATTTTTGCAACATTTCGGGGTCGTTTTTAAATTACATAACGTTTTTTGGAGGATGAGGGCGAGTCGGGTAGCATCAACGTAATATTTTTTAACCCAATTTCCAGTGTGAGTAACCTAAAAAGCGATGTTTCAACGCACATACGAAAACGTGTTAAATGAAGTATAATATGAACCTTTAAAAGTATTTTAATAACTGAAAGAATGCAATATAGTAGATTCTTATATTTTAAGAGGGAGTTTGTAGAATATAAGAGTCGCTTAATTAATTTTAAAAGATGTATTTCCTTATATGTTATATTTATTGAAATTTTTTTTTAAAAAAATAGCTTCACTTTTCGGCCGACCAGAGTAAAATGATTCTTTAAAATGTGATAAATTCTCATTTCAAAGTTCCTTCCCATAGCCTATAAAACACAATACCACCCACCATAACGTTCCCAAAATCTCAAAACTCAAAACACCCTCCTACTTCCCAGCTAAAATTCCCTCGCACCGTACAAATTGCGCAAGGTAATAAGCGCATCAATTATTTAATTCCCCCAATTGCGCCTGGACAGGTACAAGTGCGAAAACTAAAGCACCGTACGAACGACCGCACAGGTAGCTGATTTCGAATCGCCCGCAGAACGGCAATACGGCGGAATTTATTGAAAGTTATTCCATGAAATCGAGCTCTCGCGCCTGGGAGATCCATTTTCGTTAAAAATCCCCCTCTCTCCTTTTTTGTTCGCGCTCGCCCGCGTTCTCTGTCAAGTCTATCCTCTGCACCCCCGCGGTCCCGTTGCGCGTTTCTGTGAGCCGCTCTCGCGGCGATCGCCGCCGATTCAATATCGATGCCAGATATTTCGCGCGGCCCGCTCGACACAATAATTCAGTTGAGCAGGTAATATTGGCGCTGGTAATGGTCGAACCATTTGGCTGTGTCGTTATGCTGCATTGGCGCTTGCCACGTTTACGGAGCTACCGTTTTCAACTGCCCTTCCCGTCCAGCCTCTCTCCTCTGCGCCCCTATCGTGCTACACACACCCTGTATCACCCCCCTCCCCCCCCCGTTCATTCCACACACCCCCTTTTCACCACAGTTCACCTCAGGCCAACGCGTACAGCGCTCAGCCTTCCGCGAACCGGCTGAAACGGAATGTTATCACGCGGCGATATATCATTATCGGTTTCGACGATCATGGAAATTGCGTTATTCTTAACGAACGTCCGCGCATATTTCTTCGCAGCCGCCGAACGATTGTATCGCCGGGCGATATCATCGACGTTTATTAAACGGTGCTCGTGTCGCGATCGCGGGAACGCTCGTAGGCGCAGTTTACGCGCCTGTTACGGGCACAGAACGACCACCAGGGGGTTGTTTTCGAGTTCGTGCCCGCTCAGATAAAGCGACCGGGCTGGGGAATTTTTTATACCCCGTTCGGCCGGGACCCGCGGTCGGTCGTTTCGATGTTGTCGCGGAACGGGTCGATCGGTTCGCGAGCTCGTCGACGCGGTTTAATTAACCGATTTATGACTCGCTCGCGGCACCGGGCGCGTAACGTCTTTCATTGCCGAGACGAGGAAATGCAATTTTTGTGGGAGTGCTCCCGTGTGGTTGGTCGAGGGTTGGAAAACGGGGTGGTTCCGTTGCGGGTCTTTTAGCGGACACTGGATAGGTGTGAGATGCGATGTTTGTAAGGGTGGGGACGCAATAGTAGAAGTTGATAAGGTTTGCTTTGTAGCATGGATTAAGAGATGAATTGATAGGGTGGAATATTTAAATCGATCCGTGGGAATATTTTCGAAACTGTTGCGGATAACGGAGAATATTTCAGTCCAAATTTTTAATGCTTTCGAGGGCTGCGTAATAGGGGTTGTAAATTTAACAACTTTTTCAATTGCTGGTAAAATTTTCATTAAAACCGGTTTATCTGCTGCTAATTTACTGGTATTTTTTGAAAGTATTGAAAATGTCAGAGTTAATATTACAGAAGGGACATTATTTTATATCTACGTAATATAGCATTATAAAAAATAGGGGAGGGTTGTCTATATCGTACCACTTAGGACATTTTACAGCGATCTAATTTTTGTACTAAATAATCCGGCCGTGGAAAAAAGCATTTATATATATTTTCCCCTTACTTTTTCTTCGTGAAAATACGTCAGTTCTATTTTGATGACCTCACTCTGAATTTGTATTCATAACATAAAACATTTATAGTAGAATTCATAATATTCATTTGAAACGTTATTTTAAAAAATGCCAATAATTAAAAGACCATTTTGCGCCCTTCGTCAACTTTACGCCCTAATTTTACAGCTGCCTAATTTTACCTGCTCCTCTTACAACAGACAATTCCTTTTTGGAAACCACTCAATTGTTATCTAAACGCTATTGTCGATATCCCCAATAGTTTCATAGATTTTTAGCATTGCTCGCAGCGTGTGCAACCAGGAAGTGGACTTTATCACAGTTCGATACGCATCTTTAAATGCTGTTCCGCTTATCGCGGCTCGATAGCCTTTCTCTGTTCCACGGACGTTGTAGATGCGATCCGCGATCTTCCGGTTGCAAGAATTCCAGTTGGGAAAGGGAAAGGGCGAATGGCCATCGCGACAGGCACCGACTCCGCCCGATTTGCATAATTCCTGGAAGGCGGGAAGGAAGTTGGCGAAGAAGCGTGAACTTGGCACGATCATAACTCGCAACTCGGTTAACGCGACACCCTCGCGAGTTCGCGCCTACGAGAATCACGTTTGCGTAGCGAAATTGAGTTTTACAAGCTATTCGGAGGATTGTTTCTTCGGTGACCCAGCCGCGTTATTGTGTTATCATTTAATTCCAGTACGCGGTTGCGAAAGTGTAGAAAATACGCGGCGCTGCTATTTGCCGAGAATATTAACCTAGGAAGTAGTTTCTCAGAAGAAACAGAATAGAACTCCGAACGAAGCGGGTGAAATTAAAGTAAAGCATTATCAACACTGCTTCATAAAGTATTCAATGCACATGAAGCGTATACAATTTAAGAATGCTTGAAATTACAATCTAAATCTACTGGCAACGATGCTTCAATAATTTAAGAATCTTCCTTTTTTTTTTTATTTCGGATGAACAGAACGACTAGAATCGTAGCAACCAATCGAGCAATTCTTTGTAAGCTGATCGGCTTTCATAGGCTCTCCAACCAAAATGTTTTATTAATAAATATACAGTAAAAACTTCAACATAAAAATCTTTTATTGTGTCCGTAAAAAGAATTCCTGAAAAAAGTTGAAAAAATCGGATGTCACAGTAGAATGCCCCCTTAACTCGAGTTGATTCAGCCACGTAAACAGGTTCCTTCTGCTTCACGCACTAAAAATTTCTAATTACTCCACCACGTCCGAGGCAAGCAAAATTCATTATGCAATTAACAACAATAGCCACGCTCGAGAGTTTCCCAAAAAACATCGTGTTTACTCAATTTATTCCAATTCACTGGAGTTAGTTAACTTCTACCTGAAAAGAATCTATAATCCATATAATGAATTAACGGTGAACGTGTATCATGTTAGCGCGGACCGTGACATAATACAACGGAGGGTATCGCGCAGAAAAATGATACGGAAGAGAATTAAATGAAAGTTCTTCACGTCCCGACTAGATACCACCAAGTATCGCTTTATTTGCTGAACACGGCAGCGATACTTGCTGATATTTTTCAGGCCAGCCAGCTGGTTAGAAGTATATTAGGTTAGTTGGAAGTATCCGGCAAAAAGTTATTCGTCCACAATAGGATTAGTGCCCCGTGGGAAATCAGCCACCGCAGGAGTGGCCTGCAGGAAATTCTTTGACCCCGAACGGCAAGCTTAAAGTATTAATTGTCTTTATTCGAAATACGCCCGGCGCGCAGCAACGCCGGGGACAACGTGCGACAAGAAGAGCGTCAACAACGGTCGCGAGGCGCGCACGTGCTGCGTAAATAATTGGAGGTACAAGTTTAAATTGCGCCGCTAAGCGAGAAACAAAAGTTTCGAAGCTCATTAGCGTTCGCCGCGCGTTTTATCAGCTTTGGCGGGGCCGCGTAAACGCGCCCGAAACACAGTTGCTAATATTACGGCAGATAACAGCGGCGGAGATACGACTAGCAAACGGAGGAGTTGGAGGGGACGTTTTAAGCAGTAATTCGTGGCGATCATCGTTTTTAATCGAAGACCATGCCGCGGCCGCGCCGAGGATTTTACGAGTCGTCCCGCGAGGAACGATAGAATCGTAATTGCCGTGTGTAACCGGCGTCGTTATCGATAACAGAAACGCAGAATCGACGGTAAGGAATATCCTTGAAAGTCAGCCAGTGAAAAATTCAGTATGTACGTGACCAATATAATTTCATGAATGTCTCCGTGCCATTAAGGTAATTGGACGTTGGCCTGTGCATACGATATTACATATCGGTGGATGTATCTATATGTGGGATAGATAGGAAGCCGGGTTTTAATGACGTTGTTATTTCCGCTTCATAGACAACAGCGTTTTATGGGAGACTTTTCCAGTTCTTCGACCAGCTCCGCGCCGTTTCCTCTGGCTTTAAACCGATTCATAAACGTGATTCATGCGGGACGATGGTGTTTGTAGTGCTGGTGGTTTGCTCATGCTTCCGTGGATAATTAAATTTATGAGGGAAGAATGATCGGCGAGCTTGTCCTTTTTGGCGGTGCTAGGCGTAACTATATGGAACTAACCGTAAGCACGAATGTGTACTTAGAATATTTTGCTTTTTGTGGTAGACTTTGTGGCGAAGGTGAATGAGGTTAAGGGTTCTAATCAGTCGTTTTTGTCGAAAAGAAAGCATTTCTTTTTTAATTAATTGCTAAGAAATAAATTGAAGCTGAGGCATGTTCTTTGAAATTTATTTATTTGCAATTATAACTGCAAAAGAAATGTTTCCTTTTCGACAAAGACGATTGCCTACTTAGCATCCTTAAATGAAATGATGGGGTTTCAATCGTGCTGCAGTTCGTTAATTCTGTGGGAGGAATATAAAGCTGATTATTGAGTATTCGTAAGTGAAGGCATAATGAAAAAGAAGGTAGAGGAAACTTTGTTGGTTTTTTATATTTTTAGAAATTACTGTTTACTGGTGTAAGCGTGCAACTACAGTGGAATGAATCGAAAGTAATACTTGCAATTATAATTTGAATTACTATTAATTAAGTGGTTTGTGGAAATATTTGACCAATATGAATATCTACTGTTTAGATATATCAACTTTTTAGGTAATTATTCGGATGAGAATGTTCAATGTTTGGGATGGAATTCGTGTGACTGTTTGGGCTATGAGAATTAGTTTTCAACTAGATACATCTTCGAATAAATTCGAAGAATGAACCTGGAATTTTTGGTCAGTGACAGCCTGATGCGTGAGCTTGGAACCAGTAGTACGATCAACGCTAAGTCAGCCATTAACTGTAGGGCGATTACAGTTATGATTTATCCATTAAGTTACTATACTACATATGAAATACGATATTATTCAATTGTATAACCTCTATCGAAATCCATAATTTTACAAATAATATGTTCCACATCACTGCGCTTCGCCAAAACGCTCCACCGAGTGAAGAAACGGCCGTAAATTCGAAAAACGAGAATGCAATCCCAAGGATCGCTTGTTCCATCTCCCCGGGATATCCTCTCGGTGAAATCCGTTGCTCCTCCGATTCGTTAATCGAATTAGTTGCCTGCCCTCGGCGCCGTCGATCAAACGAGGACAGAGATGAAGCGGAACGCCGACGGTCGTGTAGTTACAAAAGTGCTTTTAGATATTATTCCATCGCACTAATCCGAGCGGGGGTGTACGAAATCCGGCGGAACTGTTCCCAGTCAGTGAGCACGCAGAAAGCTTTTTGAATAAGGACGGGATGGTTGCAACTCTGAGAATACTTGAAGTTCGGCAGCGCAGCGAGAGGTCGGAAGGATTGGCTGTTGGAACGACGCCTGGGAGACGGAAGCAGACGTTTGGACGTGGAGTAAACGAAGAAGAGAGGGCAAAGGAAGAGACCAGCCGGGGCTTAAGTAGAAGAAGAAGAGGTCTGCTGCTCCGGGAGATTCACGAACCTTGAAATGAGAAAACGTTCGGGGTCTCCGCTTTCCGGTTCCGCTCGGTGTTCCGCGGGGCTCTAATTAAGGAAAAAAGCCAACAAGTTCGTGGCGAGCAGCGCGAAATATTTATGCGTGAACGCAATACCGGGGCCATTACGATTCCTCTGCCGTGCTCCGCCGATGTCTGTTTAAAATAACATCATCTCTGCCAGTCTTCAAGTATCGAGGAACAAAGGAAGCTACACATTTTGGTCTTTTATAGTATTTGGTATCATTTATAAGTTATAAAGGAAGTTCGGCGATTTGAAAATTCAAAAATATCTGAAACTGTAGAAATGTATTGAAAAAGTGTTTAATCCAAAATTGTACAGCTCTCAATGTCTTACAATATGGTGATAAAGAATTATCGAAAAAAGGATGGTAAAGTATAATTTAAAAAAAAAATTGTTTTCGAGAATTCATTATCGCCGCAATAGAACTTTGAATTTAACTTATTTTTTATATCTTTTACAGTTTCGTAGATATTCAAGATAATCTGAAAACTCTCAATTTTTTCGAAGGGATATTTTCACCCTTTGGACCGTTTTATTTCAGATCTTTTTGAATTTTCGAACTGCCCAACTTCCCTTGTTAGACTCTATATGGGGTACAAGAGTATTATTGTACATAGCATTCTGCATAGTCGTATAAAAAGTGCAATATCCGTTTGATTAGCAGCGTGGTGATCATCGTTCAACAGGAACAGACTGTATCATCTTCTCCACTGATTTATCTCCTATTATTATAATCCCATGCCTCCTAATATACGTTCTCTGTCGTCGTTTAGTTCCTTTAAACACAGTGTTCGTTCTTTCATCCTCTCGCGGTTTCCCCAGTAGTTACTTAATCTTTTCTTCCTTTCTAAATTCTTTTTCTATTTCCTAAACAACTTTTTAAGTTAGCTTGTAGAGCAGCCGTTACGCTGAACCTCGCCTATTCGCCATTTGTAATTGTAATGCTGCAATAAAGACATTTAACAATAATAACAATAATTTAAGACCGCAAAGAGGATGCTATTCTACAAAAATCAATATCCATCGATTCGAACTGAATAAATTAGTCACAAATTACTAAGCGCGATACGATAAAAACAGCGGACGCGAAGGAGCCTCTATAATAACCGAGAATTACATACAAGCTCAAAACTAATAACGGACGTCCAACGTTCCCACGAGAGGAAATAATTCCAAACAGAATAAAACATTTCTAAAATAATCAAGCCTAACATCTCCACGTCTCTGCACCAACAAAACTTCATTACAAAATCTTGAATCGCCGCAACAATACATCCCACGTGCTTAATGCACACATTAACGGGCGCGGAGACACCATTACCATTATCTCGCGCGAATAAGGGAAACCGCCAGTCGCTGAAAAGCAGTGGACTACACTCGGGACATATATCTCATGCATCGAGGGAAACTGAAGGGGGACCAAGAATTCCCTTCATCCGTCCGATTCGTTGCACGACTCCTCGTCTTTTTACTCCCACGTACGCCCCTCCCTGCCCTCCCCTCCCGAAAATATAGCGACGGCGTGAACGATGCCAGCTATTGGCCGCGAAGAATGCGAGTGGAAAATGCTCGCCGGATGGCCAGTGTAACTGCGGGTGCGGCGGCAGCCCGAAAAGCCAGAAAAGAAGAAAGACGAGGAGGTATTTTCTTTGGGTTTACGTGACACCACGCGTGGCTCCGATATAACCGATCAGATCGCGGCGGAAAGTTGCTTCCATCCTGCGGCATGCTCGGCCGCCCCCTGGGAATGTGGGCCTTCGTCTTCACAACAGACTGTTTCCTCTCTCCCGCACCCCACCCGCCGCTCCCTCCCTCTCTCTCCCCCCCCGGTTGCTTTATTTTTCTCTTCCCCGCCGTCTTTCATACACCGTGGGCTCTTCCCTGCATGCCACCCCCTTCTCTATTGGCTAGGCGACTCCGTTCCTTTCCATTCTCGCCTATCCTTTCCTCCAGCGGGCTGTCGGGTGACACTCAACCTAACCCCAGCCGAGCGAACCCGAACCAGCTAACCCCCTCGTCCCAGCCAGTCTCACCCACTCGACCCCCTTACCCGTTCCAACCGTCGAGAACCCAGCCGCCACTTACACCGAGGCTACTTCCACGGCCCCGTGGCTGGCGCGCATTTTCCTCGTGCTCTCCGCTTTTCGTCACTCACGTGCGGGCCGCTCGCGGGACTCGAAACGATACGGGGAGCCGGCATTGTTTCCGGCGACGGTATTAAATCCCGCTGGATGTAGGGAACACTCTGACGCATTGGATGTCGGCAAAGTGTCCATGAATTGGGAAATATCGTAGCGGCGTCATGTTCGAGCGGGGCTTCTGGTCTGGCGCGATGCATCGCGATGGAGCTTTCGAAAGGCTGCCGGCTATTTCCATGGGTATTTTGTTTTTAAATTTTGTCTCGACTCTGTACTTTTTTCGGTGCAGGTATTGATGGGGTGTGAAAGATGAAAGAGCGGGGTGTTCAAACACGTGACGTTTGGTATATAGGTGTTTCGTGAATGGAGGTATTAATTTCTGTTGTTGGAGAGACTATTTTGTCACCCCGTTTGGAAAGTATTGATAAGATATTTTGTATCTCTGACAGGAGATATTCTTTAGAATGGAGATATGGTAAATTGTTAATTTTCTTCAGGAAAATTAAATAAATAATTCTTTCTCTCTTTCTTTTAATAATTCTGAATAATTCTTTTTCCATAAATAAGAAAATCAAAACGTAACCTGGTCCCTTGCACATTTTAGAAATTTGTTTACCAGCAACTAGGGTAAACTACACTAATACTGGTGCTATATTAATCATTGGCGCTCCTAATTAAAAGTCCAAATCATTGATAATAACTGAAAATTAAGACCATATACAAAACTCCACAAAAAAATATAGACATTCCAATTGGGATTTCCGCTTAGGGTGCCAGTCATTTTACAGTTTACCCTACCCTCTTTGCTACCCTTTGGAAATTCGTACTGCAACCACTGACTCGAGCTCACTTTATCGTTACTCTGTTTTAAGGTGCAGAATAATTTCGGAAATAATAAAACGAGACTATCTGTGAAATAAATAATAGGCTGCGTCCCTCTTAATGCTCATACATTTTACTGTGATGCAGTAACCGAGGTCACTACGAAATACGCTGGCCGAATGTGTGGGACAGGCCAGTACACATAGAAACGTGGTTTTAAACCGTTGATTGAGAAACTTCGCAGTAAATAAAGTGGATTTTCAGGAATTGCGACTCGTCGTTGCTAGTTTAACTTCAGTTCTATGGCTTCCGGGTTTGACGAACGAGGAATGCAATTTTGTCGTATTCATTTTAGGGCGTGCAGATTTTCAGGCACGTACAAAATACAGCGGTAGGCAAGAATGTCGTAATTTAATTAAGGCACGTCTGAATCGAGTTTACAGCCAGAGCGAGTTACTGTTACCTGTTAGTTTACACACGCCGAGGAAAAAGGTGGAACCAGTGACTCGATTTTAACCCCTCCTAAGTTGCGGCAGCGATAACAGTATTTTGTTGGACGCGTACCTGGGCTTTCTGCGATTTATGCTTCGGATGTCATTACATTATTCTTTCGAATTTTATTTAATTTTATAATTTACATATAATGCTGTATGCTATGAAGGATCGAAACGATAGTCGATAATTTTTATGATGGTGGGAAAAAATTGGCAAACATTGAAATTTAACGTTTCGTTAATTTTATGTGTCCTCCCTCCTTGCGTACTTCAATATTGTACAAACTAAAATAAAAAGTTTTGTCAAATATTTGTTATCCAGAGCTTGAGACCGGTATTATATCGATTTCGGTTCTTGAAACAGTTATAAAGAACATTTATTCTGAATAAGTGTTATAAAGAGAAAGTTCCTAAATGTCAGACTATGTCAGTTTAAGTGTTCGTTATTATTAGATATTTATAATAATTTTTAATGATGGATTTTTAATAAAGGATTTTAATTATAATGATGGTTGGACAGAATTTGCAAATTTTCATGGTTAAAGCTACGTTAATTTTATGTGTGGCCTCTTTGCGCGTTTTAATATTATACAAACTAAAATAAAAGTAATTTAAACCCAGATGAATATGAGGAATATTGGAATGATGATAAATTCTTGTATTCAAAGATAAAAACAGTGTGCGATGTCTCACGCGAATAAAGCTAATGTGTTCCTTGAGAATTCATTGAAAACTAACATTTCCTAATTGTCACTACACAGTCGAGGTAAATTCAATGCACCTACAATACTACAACCAAACGAGCGACAGTCTCGAACAGTTTGATTAAATGGAAATTACGGCTGGGGATTCCCAGCCGCGTTGAAATTTAAATAAAAGTGATTGGAATGAAATACGACGGTGAATCGACGAGTCTCGAAATAGAGCAGCAAGTAAATAACGTACCATAATTACACCGTTGTCAATAATAAATTCAAAGATTCAGTTTTCCCAACGGTACCCGAATATAAATAATTTGAAATGGAATGTAGAAGTATAAGGATCGATCAACCAGCGCAGACAAATTAACTTTTCATATTGAAAATTCCTCTTCATTAAACAAGACGAGTAAACCCGTCACTTTGAATATTCCTCTAAGTACATAGGGCAAGAAGAGTGAACACGCCATGTTGAAAATTTTTAATTTTTTAATTTCACTATGTCGGCTAGCATGAGTAATTTCTTCGTTTTAAAAATTCCACTGCATTGGGCAAAGGCAGTGGCGTCGATTAAAAAATTCCCCTGCATTCGCCAAGACGAATTAATTCCACGCGAAAATTTGGTAATTACACTAATACAGCATTCATGTGCATTTTCTGGTGAATCTGCGTTAGTGAGTTAAAAATCGAGAAAAAAATGGCACTATTTTTCCTAAAGGCAGCTTGAATTCTCCACTGACATATTTATTATCTTACGTGACCCAACCTCGTTATATCTGCTTTCGACCATGAAACGTTACTGCGCTTTCGTCGAGGACCCGCTCATGGCTGTTTGAAAATAACTGGAAGATCGAATGGAGCGTCATGAAATGATGAGCCCGAGAACAGAAATCGCGGGATCAATAACCCGGGGTTAATGTCGGATAATTCGAGGGGGACAGATTGTCCGGAATTCCCTGGGTCTGGCGCCAGGGGCAGATAATTCTGTAGAGACATTTCGAGAGGACCGTTTCGACTTTTGACAAATGGCCCGCAGTTGATATCTTATAGTTGGCTTCCTTATAGGACATGATCTACGGTGACTGATGATCCATCGCGGTTACCGCTCCTCCCATGGGACGTTACTTTATCGTAATAGAAACCGCTTTCCAATTTCTCGAGCAATTTGTATTTCCCATGTTGCTGTTTAATTTTTTAGTGATTGATCTTGTGCATGGAAGATGAATAAGTAATCGGGAACATCGCGCCGTCTCTAGCTTCCTTCTATACTAGTGTCATAAAATTTCGGAGGGCGTTGAGGCTGCGGTGAATTTTTAACTTTTCTTATTTATGAAAGTTCGTGATAATGTGAAATGGAATGAAATAGACGAAACTAAGGAGGAAGAATTATCACGTTGCATACTGTATAATTAATGTAATTTTATAGTACCATGTATTACCTAGAGTACGTTGGAAATGTTTCCGTAATTCTAGAAATGTGAGAAACTACTTCTGGTCAATTTAAATGATGCTAAAACAAATGGTATTAATTGTCAGCAGCATTGTAGGACATTTGTATTTTTTTTATTGTATACCAAAAAAATTGTTCATTTCAAAGTAGTTCTTTACTAATTTTGTTTCATATTACACGAAAAGTTGGTTAGAAGATATTAAAGACTTTTTATCCCAAGCTGTGGATTTTTTGCCCCATGCGCGGAGCAAATTGCCACATATTTTATGAGAGAACTCAACAAAAAATAACACTATTAATCAACAAATTTGTAAAAGGAAAACATAATAGTTGTAATTTATACAAAATAACACCGTAGATCTCTAGATTGTTATTACTAAATTTTACATAGGTTTATATGAAAAACGAGATTCCGGACACATCGAGTCGAAATGACTGAAGCAACTCAATTAACAGGTTAATCCTCTCTGTATCGCACAATTCAGTTTCACCCAGGATCCTCGCAACGGCACGCAGTCCTCTAACAGCTTGAATTTATCGAAAGTGGATTGAAGTCGTGTTTTGGGCGCACAGGGGTGGTAAACGTCGCCGTCCCTGAGCGAAATGTCTGGAACTACCGGGAACCTATCAAGACTTTTATGCCATCGGGCGAAGCTCGTTCGATTGCTAGGGTCGCGGTACATACCAGAGGCGAATAGAGAGATCTTCCCTCAGGTCGATAGCGCGGAACCATGTCCTGTCACCCGGTAGCCACGGCTGGATACTTCCTGCTGCGTTACGGCTGCCGTAAACTACGAGCATTGCACGCCATTATCTCGATCCAGTTCATTAACATAGCCGACCCGTCGAATGGACTCGCCGAATCGTTCCCAGCCGACTTGCACTCTTGTTTAATGCACGATAAGTTTCGCCCGCCAGCTCTTCGATCCAGTCCAGCAGCAATAATCCCGCAGTTTATTCAGGCCGGGCTCTAAGATAGCAGCGACGCTATTTTCACAGAAGAAAATAATCGCCTTTGGTGCCTGGGATAGCAGTAATGGCGCCGCGGGGCACTTAATGCCCCGATTTCGAAGTCGTCCGGATTAACAGGCGTGTTCGAAACTTCCTGCCCGGGGAGAAGGAGCTAAATTCAACTTACACATCTCTCATTACACGGGGCATTAAACATCTCCAGCGAAGGGCTATGAAGTCCCTTGTTTACTCCGGCTTTTCCTCCGGATAATGGGGGATTAGTTTTTCCGCGGATCGATCGTTGGATGGTGGACGATGGCTAGGCTCGACACCGCCGCGGAGGATTGGCTATCGAATGGCTAAGACGTGTCTATTAGCATCCCAGGATTTTTAGCGCCAGCGGGAGGCGGCAGCTTTGCTACGGTATCGAGCTCATAAATTTCGTTCTCAGGGTCACCGAGCACGATTCCCACGCTGATTGAGGGAAGCGCGGCTAACGGAGGCTGGAAACCGGCGATCCTGGGTATTTACGCGGTCCACTTTTCGCTCGTGCTGCACGATGCACCTGGTATTCCTTCGGATGTCCCATCATTGATCTCGGGCATCTTTCGGTCCAGCCCTAACAGCTCCGCGGCCTTTGACCTTGAGACTCGTAGCTTTTTGTTCTCACGGGGGGATCTAATTTTCATTGGTCTCGCCTTCGACGATCGCCCACGGGGCATTGTGTGTTCCGCTCGAACCGGCGGATCGTTGCTAACTGAATGTATAATGTAAAAGCACCGACCTCCTGTACACGGTTCATTGTTCAGCACTCGCCGCGATCAGTCGCGGTTGAACGGGCGCGACGTGCTCGAATTCCAATTTCAGGGCACATCATTTTGGAAAACTAAAGTGTGCACGTTCATTCCGATTGGTTGGAAAAGGCGCAGTCTGTTTTTCTGCGGAATATGGAACAATTTTAGCTGGTAATTGGGTTGCCAGACGCGATTCGATTATGACGACTATAATAACTGCTCGGTTGGAAATATTTTCACATCCTTTCACTGCAATTAGTGGAATACGTTGATGTTTTTTTGTAGGTTTTGTTTAGTTAATTTGTTTGGAATTTATTATGTTAATCAGGAACCTGAGAAGACAGATTTGGATTGCGGAGTGTAATTGTTAGTTTTTATTATCTAATTGAAATTTCTCAGTTTCTTATGTCATTGTGCACAGTAGCTTCACTAAATTTGCACATGTAGTTTGAAAAATGTTTCTTCTAGTCTCAGTTTTTCTTAGAAAAATAACTAAATTTTAGAAATAGATTTCATCATTAAACACTAATTTTCAAATACTTTGCGTGAATTATACTTTAATTGCTTACAGTATTATCTGTCTATAAGAAATGTTGTAAGAAATCCCTTAACATAGAATTTTCACACTATTGTAAGTAGGGAACATCATTAATCAAAATTGCAAATTCAAAAAAATTTGTGTTATAACTCGCGAACTGTCAGAAATGAAAGTTTCCAGACGATAGTCCTAATTAAAAGAAGTAACTTTTGCCAGAAAACTTTTTTTCTATCTCTTACAGTTCGCGAGCTAAAATAACCGGATTTTCAGGAATCAATTTCACCCCTTAGAGTAAATTTTGGTAGCAAAAAAATTGCATAATACATACTCTACATATCCACAAAGTTTCATAACAATTTTCTCCTACAAAAATTTATAATAATAATCATTATAATAATTTTCTCATAATTTTCCGAATTTCCGAGTTAGGAATCTTTCCTTGCCAGTTCGAATACTGTTTTACTTCTGAAATATTTTATTTGACCAAGACAGACTAAACCCCCACCTTCTTGCACAAAAAAACATTTTTTCTTTACAAAATCCTATTCAACGAATTACTTTAAGCAAAGGAACGTACCTACAACATTTCTTACGTAACTAACACTGACATATCGAAACATGTTTACACGTCATTTCGTGCATGTGATGGACTCAGTGTGAGAATTTAATTACCAAAGCTCGCACTCCTGTGCAGTCTGAATAAGCTGATACAACGCATCACCTAAGCCCGCATGTTCGAATCGATAGAGCTTATACCTCGTCTTGCCGGATGGTTCGGCATGTTCACATGCAATGCACGATTGCATTTAGCATAATAATTCATTGATTGATACGTACGTGAATCAAACTGTCGTCGTTAGGTATACGCGATTCGTTTCAGCGTCTGTATGACTGCTTGTCCTCGATGTAGCGTTTCTCGTGACTTGGAAAGGTGTGTAGCTCCCCTGCAGCAACATCGTACCAGGAAACCTACTTAAGCTACCAGCAGGACTTACGATTGACCTGGTCATCGCCTACGTACGAACTCACTACCGGCTTTCAGCCGTTTGCTCCGAGTTGGGACATTAAGCTAGGAAAGTTCCATTCGAAGAACAGTTATTGACACAGTGGCGCTCGTTTGCATAAATGGAGGGTTATTAATAACGTCTCTTTGCTTCCCTACATCCGCTTTGAGGATAGACTTATTCATGTAGATCAAACGGCAAATTTGCAGACTGTGTCACTTTCGATGATTGTGTATAAGTAATAGGGATATATTGTTTTATTTAAAGTGATACTGATGAGTTTAAAATATAAAAACGTACAAGTGATTTGGATTCTAATTCTATGTGTTTCATTCTTCAGAATAAACAGCTGGATCACTTCACCCTTTGCACTATATTTCTACTTTTGCATGTAGTATACAATTTCTAACCCATCTATTTTTCTCGTTTTTCTTTTCTTATAGGTATGCATTTATTTTTTTATATTCTTGTTAGTTTCTTAATGCCTACTGGTGCAATAAAGACTTATTATTATTATTATTATCTGCCGGTTTCTTTGCATTGATACCCACTACACCTGGTTACGTTCTCCACGAGCACAATAAGCGCGCTCCATCAAACGAAAATACCTCCTTAACACAGTTCCGCCTCCACTTCTCGTTCTTTATCGGAAGGGTGGTTATAAAAATTCAACAAATCTGTTCGTTATAAAATGAGTTTATTTTCTCTGTACCATATATGCTATGTACAACGTGTGTATTACGGTACTGACATATACGACTTTTTAGCAAAGTTGATGTCTCGATACTGGTAAAAAAAAAAGAAAAGAAAGGGATTAATGAGAAATTAATTAAACATGCGCACGCATCGAACTCCCTGCTGGTACAATTAATTCGTTTAATCACCTACTCGTCGCGGCGTTATCTGTTTTCCTCGCGCGAACACACACGCGCGCGCTGGGGCACGTGTGTGAGCGCGCGCGCACGCTGCACTGCGTCCAAATTAAGGGGACGTCATTAAAACGGTAGGCTGTACGCCCAGACGTGGGGGCGGGGGTTAGGTAAGTCGACAAAAAAAAACGGGGGATGAAAAAAGGAGTGATAAGCGTGGCAGAGTACGAGTATTCTTGAAGGGCGGCACAGGTTAAACGTAAAAAATAAATAAGCCGTTATGGTTGGTGCGCGTGTTATGTAAAAACGCTCGATCGTCGGGTAAGCTCTGTACGTGACTTGCGTAATGGCGAATCAGCGACCGTTTGGTTGGTTAGGAGAGCAGGGAGAACAACGGGCCAAGGTAAAAAAAAAATGCTCGAGCGAAGGTGAAGCTAGACGAAAGGAGCGGGAGGGAAAGAGCTGCAGAAATACCTAGGTACGCTTGTCAAGGTACAGAACAGACTCGAACGTCTCAAGCTTACGACGGAGTAGGCGCGCACCTCAGGCTCGAGGACAAGCACCGACGTCTCGGCACACTCGTGAACATCCACGATAAAGAAAAGCGAGGGGCACGAGTATATATGGGGCTCATTATGAAGGACGACGAAAGGGAACGGCAGAAGGAAAGGGAGGGAAAGCAAACTTCTTGCGCGCGAGAGCGCCGAGAACCAGGCGGGTCGAAGTAGCATTAAAAATGGTTTCTCGGCGCGCAATCGTGAGAGCGATCGTCCTCGAGCCTAATATTACCATTTCAGAAGCGGCTACTGCTCCATCCTCGCATCGCAGGGCCGCGTTTAACTTAATCTTAATTACGTAATCAAATGACGATACATATGTATGCTTGCTCGGCCTTATACTTCCATCGTATACGCGTTAATAGTGGGCAGTTACTTCATAAGTGACCTTATCGACGAAGAAACAACGCAGTTTCCATTGACTTGGGCCGAACGCCCGGCCGCGCGGCTCGCGGCACCATGGTCCGGTCAAGTCGATGAAAAGTGCTCGTGTGTGTCCTATTCTAGTGCTACTTGAAATGCTGCTTCCTTTACAAGATGGCGCGAGAAAATCTCAGACCCCCTCCCCGCGCACGACCAAAGTGGCCGTTCGTATTCGAGACATGGCCACGCGGCGCGACGAAAGGGAACGAAATTCTACATGCGCCATCTCATACGCTCGGTACACGCGGCAGGATCGCGTCCACAAAATGTCGGCGGCGGCGAGTCGCGCATGCGCGACCGCGGCTCGTGGATCCCGTCGCTCGTACGCTCGGCGTTCGAACGTTTATTTAAAAAAAAAAAAAAAGAAAATTGGCTCTACCCTCTCACCACAAGCAAATTGGATATACTACGTCAGCGTTAGCGAAAAATCCTTAGCATATTCGTAAGTGTAAGATATAATCGTTAAGTAGCGTCGCTTATCCATACGCGCAGGCACCTTCGTTGGCATCTTATCGTCGTATTATGTGTACATGTGTTGCTGATATTTATATAGAAGATCGTAGCAGCGAGGCGGGACGGGGTGTGATCGGCTCGGGACACGCGGCGCCCGCGGCATGCTCCGGAGAACTTCGTCACAGCCGCAGCCTGTGCGCTTTCAATCAATTGCTGTTCAATTCGAAAACGGAATTCCGTTCAGCCGCGTACGCGAGTCACGTGTAACGGTAGAAAGCCTAGCAATTTCCACGGCAATTAGAACCAATAATTAAAGCGCGTGTCGACGCTCGGGCAGAATATATCGACAGTCGCGGTGACATTTTTTCCGCACCCGTTTTGCGGCCGGCCCGACAAGAGCATTGTCCCCCGAGAAGTTTGTCGCGGAAACAATCGGCCCGTTTCGGCCTGTCATTCCATCCGGCGTCGGTGTACGGCGAAAATTACGCCGCCCGCGGTGTGGCGTCGCGCGCGAATTTACGAGTGGTGACGTTTATGCGCGTTGAGCGGAGCAAGAAGCCAGGCCGGGGGAGAGACTCCAGCCGGCTCGCGGCGTGTTTGCCGGTGATAGACGAATGTCGGTCGGAGCCGGGTGATCCGAAGTTCGGTTAATTGAAATGCAAACGTCCCGCGATGATCGGGGAGGCTCGCGCCTCGCGCCGTCTTCATCTGTCCCCTTTACTTGTCCTTCCGTTCTGTCTGTTTGTCTTGGCGAGCGTATTCAAATCTTCAAGTTTCCCAATTAACCCGATCCTTCCCGGAGCCCTTGTACCGGCGGAGATCGATAACGTCCCGAGGCAACACGGCTAACCGACTTAAATTTATCCAACGTATCGCGCACCTTCCACCAGCCGTCTCCGCGAGTCCCCCGGCAGCACATCCCATCCACCCCCGTTGCTCAGTCGCGGTGCCACACCGCGCTATGGAAAATCCCAGCCGCACCGAACTCCGAATCACCCCGGTAAGTTCCACCGTAAGACTTGTTATGTTAAACAGCAATCCGCCCGCGAAACGTAACCCGTTCGAACGCACTGTCTCTGCGTAGCGCGCATTGCTCCGCGATGTTTGCACGTCGGATCTATGCCCCGAAGTTAAGATCGACTCCCCGTTATAACTTCCACCGGGGGCAGCCGGTGTATTTAAACTCGGATCCGCGCGGGGGCCGTGGCACGGAAAACGTCAGGATAACTTCTCCAACGCAAACGTTCGTTTCTGCCCGTAATAGCGGCCTCCTCCCCCACGCGGGAACTTTTGAATTCTGGTAACCCCCGGTGATGCTCCGCGGCGGAACGCCTACACAGTTTCCTTGCGCAACTACTTTAGCGGATGTTTCAACTATTTTGGCGGAACAAGGGAAATAACTGAGCGAAGCTATCCGTGGATTGATGGATCCGCAGAGATCGGGAATTTTGTGCGTTTCCGGGTGAACTGGGCGCAAGGTTGCTTCGTCGATGCCTTTTCAAAGGCTGGTTGTCGTTGGGTTGGAAGGATCATTCCTAGCCTTCAGGCGAGCTCAGGGCACGTCGGTCGAAATTGATAAGCTCACGTGTCGCGATGTAAATTAACCTGACCAACACGGATGGTCGGGACGTGGCTAAGGTTAAGTCGGATGGGGATCCAGGTTACGTGGTCCCAGTACGCTCCAGATAGCTATCCTTGATGCGATCCGACGCCATATCGCTGTCTCGTTTCCGGACCCTTCTCTCTCCCGAATTCTCGTCCAACCCTACGGAGCTTAGCTTAACCCCGAGACGCCACAAGAGGCAATTAACCTTCCGCCAACCCCTTCGCGCGAAACCCACCGCTCCCCTCAGCCCCTGTTTGCTGGTTTCTACCGCTGTCTCCTACTGTTTCCAGTCGTTCCGTTTCAACCAGTCTGTCTCCCTGACCCTTCCCACCCACCCGTCCGCTATTCCTCCTGTTGATATCCTACTTGGAGTATCTGCATAATCATGCTCGATTCCCAATGCTAATTAGAGTCCGTGCCAGTGCCCTATCCTACGTAGCAAGTACACGTCGACCTCCATCGCCTTCAGAGCCACGCCCCGCCTCGTCCCGCTTCGGCTTGTTTCGCTTTGTCCTGTCTCGTTTCGCGTACGACCGGACAGGAAAAACCAAAGGGGGACAGTGAAGGGTGGAGGAAAGAAGGGAACGGGGGTATGGGGGAAGGAAACGTCGCAAGAAAGGAGGAAGATTATGCGCTATTATGAATGAAAGATGACGGGGCTGAAAGATAATCGATCGGGCCTGCCCCTTTGATCCCTTAATTGCTTCTAGCCGCTACTGTGTAATTAGTTTCTCCTACGATTATTCGTCCAATTTTTCAGAACCGTTCGATTTTAATTTGACACGACCCGGACAGAGGCCGCGGGGCAAAAAGCTCCCGGCCAACTGAATGAACCGTTTCCGCGATCGATCAGCGCAAGTTTCCGTCCATCTCCCGAGAACACCTATCCCGCGAGCTAATTATCGCCGGGGACTTGATGCGTACACGCGCTTCCATGGTCGCTAACATCGAACGCCATGTTAATTAGAGGTTGCCACGGGGCACAAATGAGAGCAAGAAACGCGAGACGATTGACGCGCGGTCGTTTAGCAGGCCTTGGGAAGAAATCGACGCGAGGAAGCCGGCATGCCCTTTCTGGTAATTCGATAATTGAAATCGTGAGTTTGATTGAAAGCCCGTTTTTCCGACTCCCGGATAGATGCGGCGCGTGACTTTTAAAGCTATGAAACGGAAGCGAGCGCGACGCATGGGTGTAATTACGGGTCGCTTCAGTTTCGAGGGATCGTCGTTCCCGGCAGTAGAGAGAGAGACCAGCACGTACACGGGTAATTCTTAAAAGGTAGAGAAGAGAGCGCGTGTGACGGACGAGACGGGCAATTTCCATCCAGAAGTACCTCGCAGTTCGATATCTTCAAAATTGCTCTATCTGTCCTACGTTATATCGAACTGAGACTCATAGAACGCCCTACGAAGTTTGCACGATTCCCGATTAGAAGGCAACAGACGGCTGCGCCAAAAAGCCAATGTTATTGATCGTTTCCCCTGCGGCGTGTTGCGTCCCCCGCAGATCGTCGTCGCCGAAATTTCCGATCCACGTGCGACGGTCGACGTTACTGAGCATTGCGAGGCACGAAGTGCATCGGTATATGAGAAGAGAAAAATATAGAAGAATCGCAAGGATGCCAGTGGAAGAGATTTGAATTGAAGCAAGGGATTATCCACGGTTAGTCGCGTAGATCGGCTGGGTGTTCGCAACGTTGCCAGCTAGGGGAGACGAGATCGAGTAAGGCGGGGGACAGGAAACGAAGGCTATTCAAAAACGGCGCGCTGAATATCCGGCGTCGTACAACTTACAGAGGCTGTCGGTGCGACCCGGGACGGAGTGCATCCCGGGGACGGAAACCGAGACCGATAGGGCTTCTTGATGCTTCAGCATCTGTCGGCGTCTCTGCCAAGTGAAGGTCCACGCGGCGATGATGGCGATCTGAGCGACGAGGAAGACGGTGCCGGCGACGATCGCCTCGCCCAAGTTGATGCACACGCCCATCGTGGACGAGATGTCCTCGCTCTCGACGAAAACGGTGTCCCTGGTCGCCGAGCTGGCGTTCGATGCCTTGCTATCGTGCTCGAATCCGAATTTGTCCGTGATCTGAATGGACTGCACCAGGAGGAGATCCTCGCGACTCTGGGAGGAGGAGCCGGTCGAACGGCGACGGCGACGCCTGCCAAAGGAGATCACGGACCGTAGCTCCCCAGTCGCCTCTTCTTGATCGCACTGTACTGGCTCGCAAGTGGGCATGCAGGGGGTGACCAGCGCGCGGAACTGCACCACCTCGGAGCTCGGGAATTTGAAGGCGTCGAAGTGGGACAGTAGAATCTGAAACAGAAAAGAGGGATGCTTGTGAACGTGATGGTAAATGAAATATAATGGCACGAGTGTGTTTAATTAACGTGTTGTGAGCGATACGAGTCTTTATTGGGGTTGCTGTATGTTGGCAAGTAATTAACTTGCAATGTACCTACGCTTCTTATTGTATGTAGTATGTTAATTACTACGGAAATAGAAGCTGTCTTTCAATTTCAACTGAAAATTTTATTGAAAAATTGGGATATATAAAATTGATATCTTTGATCTTGAGAGTCAATAAGTCAGGTCTGCATCACAAGTAACAAGACTTATGGATGCCATTTACCAGCACCGAAGAGAAGTATGAGGTTCAGCATAGCGCTTATCTCGAAATCTTTGAAACGAAAGCTAGATAGAGGAAGTTTGTACAATCAAATATATCATCCCCTTAGTTCCCAAATGGCGCAGTGGTTTTTGCGATATATTTCACGTTCTTCGGAGCGAAGGAGGGAATGCCTGCGCTATCTATCGAAAATTCATTATGAGGGCCGAGAGAACGATGGAACTAAGCAACAATCCTATGCCCCCGCTCGATTTGCAAGTCACGTGGGGAATTATTTCGCCCCGTTAGCCGCCATTAAGATAATACGCTCGCGTCAACGAGGAAAAACGCCAGCGATTGTGCGGAACAACTTCCTTGGAACCTAACAACTTCGAGATTGTTGCGTTCTTTTGTCGACAAAGTTTACCGTTGCTAGAGACAACCTGGCTATCGTCGTAAGCCGCTCTCCGTGTTTACTTCTTTCCCTCTTTTCCTTTATTATACAGATAAATGCTTCCGCGGCTGAATGCGGCACAACGTCACACAATTTCCATGAATTCCCGGCAGCGCAAGAAGCAAATTAAAGTACCATCAAGCGCGGATGTTAAGAGGGTAAAATTTGTATTTCATGGGGTTCTGAGGTATCACATTTTTCCTGCCTTTTCATCGAGTCGGACGCGGACGGGACAACAAGAAATGTAATCAGCAACTCGGCGCGGTTGTCGCGCGAGGGGAACAGGAGATTGGAGATTTTTTACTTTGCCTGGTCCTAATTCGCGGCGACATCCACGCGAGCCACAATTTTAAATTAGCATCACGTTAATTTTGCAATTCAACCGACACTGAACAACCTATTTCCCTTTAGAAGAACCCTGAAGAAGTGAAGGAACTATGTAAATACATTTCATAAATCTTCCATCTACAAAAACGTCACGCTGCATTAGCCACTCGAAGATCGATCTTCGCGCGCCCATTATGTCAATTTTCTTCAACATCACTCAAGATACTCTAGCAAAAGTATCCGTACAGAGTACCCACAAGTCAGAGTATTGAATCTATAAACCACTCAATTAGGCAAATAATCACAAATCACGCGTTACTTCCGCCTAGTCTCCACTCTCACTCGCGTGCACGAAGGCAACGCAGATCAGCGAGCATCACCAAGCGCGCGCTGCTTCTTGCCCTCCGAAGCGGCCGCGCGTCAGCTTTTTGCCCTTCATCGGGTATGCCCGTGTAACAGCAATTACGCGGGATTATGAGATAGCCAGTAGCTTGACTATCACAGGTGCCATTAAACTATACGCGCATCCCTCGTAATCTAAACGATCGCCACGAATCCTATCCCTCTTCTGATGACTTGCCTTCAGCTCTCAGTCCAAATTTCATTCCTCCTTGCATTTTCTAAGTTTTAATCATTCCTTAGCCAGCCGCGAAGACTAGCCTATCAGCGACCAGCATCTAGTGCTTGGGTTCTCTTTCGCTAAGCGCCTCAATCACAGCAGCTTCTGACAGCCCCGCAAAGGACACGATCCCTTTCCGCGTAACCGCGTTTTGTCCATCATTACTCCGCCTCCAACATCGCGACCCGATAGAAAATCAATTCGACTCGTCCCTCCCCTACCCCTCCACCCTCTTCGTCGGCGGTTCTTTTGACACTTCTTCATTGAACCGGGAAACGTGTCCGGATTCACGATGGGCTTCAGACACGGCGCGAGCTTTAAGCGGTACGCGCGCGTACGTCCTCGGAAACTGGTTTCCACGGCGCATTACCAAGTTCATCGTATTTACACACCGAGCACGTACATTATCGGGCTGGGCAGGGGCCTAGGGGGAGCGGCGACGGGGAGGGGGAGTAAGACATTAAAATATGCTTCATTCCGCGTACAGCTTCATTTAGCTGTTTCTTTGGCGGACGCGTCTGGCGGAACGAGCGGAACTTTATTAACTCCACGTCAGGCGAGCACTGAGAAGCCGGCGGAGTAGACGCGCAGGAGGGAGGAAGGATCGGCAAAACGCGAGAAAAGAAACGCCCGTCGTGTCCGCGGCATGCGGTGCGGGCTGTTTCTGAGTTCCCTTTCGAGTCGGAATAGAGAAACGCCGGGGAACGTGGCATCGACGACGATTACGTTTGGCGCGGCGGTGGCGATGAACCGCGCGAATGGGTGGCGGACCGGCGAGGTTGTTGCGTTGTGCCTAGGGTTCTGAGGTTCGTGGTTTCGCTGAGATTAAAGGTCCGGGCACACGTATCAGTTCCGTGACGGCTCGACGCCGTCAATGGTCTCCTTGTTTCAGTGTCGGCGACCGAGAGAAACGTATGATGAGTGAGGACGGGAGTAACGATGACACTATTCACACTCGCGGCAGTGAATCGTCATGGAAGTGATATGTGTGCTCAGAGTTTAATCCTTTAAGGTGTCTTTAGTGTGAGGGAACCTTTTTAACCGACTTCAAAAAGGAGGAGGTTACTGCACCGATTTCGATAAACCTTTTTTTTATTTGAAACAGTATGAAGAGCCGGTGAATTTTGATATGAAATGTGTAGTTGAAAAATAGTTGTGGAAGAAAGCTAGTTTTTTCTTAAAATTCACCAAACTTTTATATTTTAATATTAGGACCTAAAAATTTACAGAAAAATTGGCAAAGAAGAAAATATCTGGGGTGCGATACACCCTGTGTGGTCACGAAGGATTAAGTTTCTATATCTCTTCTCAAAAGTAAAGAATGCGTACCAATTTTACGACTTTTTGTCCGTTCTTAAGTCCACAGTTGTCGACACTTGGACCAGTACCACCTTGCTTGCGAACGAAAACATTTATGAGGAAATCTTCCTCTCCTGCTTATTGCCAGGATAAATGAATGAATAATATGGATGAAAAGATGACTGAAATGTGAATGCATTCGGTTCCAGTTCTTTAATATACCCCCAAAGTGGGTGCCATGTGTCATGAAACATCCTGTACACGCGCGCACACACCAGCTTCTGCATGCAGGCGCGTGTGAGGTGGCTGAGAAATGTTTCCAATTTCATTCAAACCGGTTGTGAAATGGGAAGAACCCCGCACCGCGGCTTGGCTACGTGACAGACATACCGGAAAACCTGACTTTTGGCAAATTCCTGGTTAGACGAGACGGATCCCTTTGCCAGCCCTTTCAGGCCCAGCCGAATGTTCCTCCGCTGCTCGTTTTTCTTTCCATCCACTATCCAGGGCTAATAAAATTTCTGGCAGTGGCAAATGAGAAAGGCGGTTGACGCACACCGCATTACAGAATTTCCACAAATTGAAGGAGCCTCTTGATATATTATTCCTCCCTCTGCACACAGTCAACCCTAAACGCGCGTTAATCCATTTACCAGAATCTCCATACTGTTGCCTTATTCTAAACGTCCACATCGAAAGAGCACTGCACCTTTAACCGAACCCTCTCACTTCGGTGACGTTTTAACGAATATTCCCAACAGTCAAGACCGCGTTGGCTCGTTTGCGCTGCGACACAAGGAATACAAGCGAAAAAGGGTCAAAGTAATTTTCATACAACGACTGTTCTTCTCCCGCGTGCGTGTTTTTTCTTCGATTCAACAGGTTCACGGGGCTAAGAACGGATTCCGACGTCTGGCTAGTGAGAAATTCACCGCCAGCAATTCGCGACTTCCACAAACAGCTGTCAGGACGGTTTTGCTCGCTCTTCCCCCTATTTGTCCATTCTTTCCTCCCGCTCTATTATCTTGCCAGCAAGTAATTCATTCGTCTTATCCATTTGACCGTGCGCCTTTTGCGTGCTACCTCCTGATTTATTGTTTCCACGTTTCAGCGTTCGTGTCGAGCCAATTCTCAAGTCCTAATTCCACCGTTTCCCCCCCGCGCAGTCGGCTGTTCTGTTCATTAATTATCTTCTTTCCTCCGTCCAGGCCGGCGCCCCCGAATGCAACGGAAATTGTTAGCGAGTAACTTTGCACCGTTGAGCGAAGCATAAAGAAGCCAGCAGGGTTTATAGTCTGAGAAAGCCTCGTTAATGCCTCGTACGCGATAAGTGTGCGCTCCTTTGTACGGCCGATAGAATAAGGCGCGATAAAAAGCAGCACTTAACGCGACCAACGGTTTCCCGGGAGAAAGGGAACCGCATCCACGGCTGCTCGGATTGTTCCGGGCTATCCGGTTTGCCGGATGGTGTCTGTCTGTTTGGGGAGGCTGGGCTTGCTAACATTTATTACGGCGTCATTAATGACGCAACAGCGGCGTCGTTCGTCACGGGCAAATGATCATCGATAACACGCATCGAGTGTATCCGACAGACGTTTTATCACTCCCGCCTCTCGACGGGACCGAGTCCGCTCCGCGTGCATGAACGGCGCGTAGTCCGCCGCGCGGCGCTGTCTCGTTGCTCGCGGAGCTTCTTCTGACTAGACGCTTGTTCCACGAATTGTAATTTCCTGTGTACGAGCGGGGCACGTACAAGGCGGCCGTTCGCAGATCCAGGGGCCTCGTTACTCGGACGAGTCTCTGGGAGGAAATGGGGTTGGCTCGCGTGATCTGCGGGGGGATCGGCACGGACGGATCGGGTTCTCTCGCGTGGCGGTGTGTCAGGGTGCACGCGGCTCGGCGATATATCTCGGCGAGTCGCGTCTTTCCTGGATTAACCGGGTATAAATTTGCGCTTTTCTTCAGCCGCCCGGACTGTTATTACTTTCTAATAAAGCGATATTGCCCCGCGCCGACGCCGCCGCGCTCCCAACGAGCAAATGATGTGGAACGACGAGTTAACGAGGCGGTATGCCTCTTGTTGTCCCCCTACCATCTCACCCGCCCGGGATTCTCTCGTCCCTGTCCGCCGCTATCGTAACGATCCGTTTGTTTTACTCGTCGACAGATGAAGCGTATCAACGCCGCGTGGCGTGCCACGGACATTGAACTTCGAAAGTGCCGGACGAGTTCTCAGGACTTCCAGCCTAGCCTGGCCTGATGATGCGGGGGCGGGTAATTAGTCGTAGAGCCGGGCTTCCAGGAAAGGCCTGGACTAGGTAACATCAGTCACATCGTAGCGTGCGCTGCTCTACGTAGTCGCTGCTTTCAGAAATGATGATCGGGTACTTATCATCCGGGCAGATCTTCCGCGTGAGAAGTGGATTTTAGACGACGCGCATGAATCGAGGATGGGACACTTGGAATCGGTAGAATGCTTGATTAAACCTCTGTGGTCACACATTCTTATAATCACAAATTTTTGTCATTTTTGAGTTAGCATTTTCGTAGTTTGTAATCTTTTAACTTTTCCGTGATAATTATATAATCATGCTTTAATAGTCTTCTTCTAGAAATGTAAATTTTTATATGATAAAATTTGTATATTTGCGATAGTTTTATTTATTATTTCAATACACCACGTGTGGCCACGAAAGGTTAAATTTAATCAAAGAACTCGATCTTTAGCCGAGCTGTTTTGGACATCAAGTGTTGACGATAGTTTGAAATTAATTTCACGCTTTCTTGTGTGGTACACGCGGAAGAGATGGAGTCATTACTAGTCGATTGATCTCGCGCATAGTGGCGGGCAAGTCGTGTGTCATCGTTCGCCGGCGAATCTTGATGAGTAAAACGAATCGTCGTCATGTTTCATCCGATGGACAGCGTGGAACGATGATTTATTCGTTTTCGTTCGTTGACCGTAACTTGTATACGCCACGTGGTAGTCTGTGTATTGATATTTTAATTCCCTTCAAATGGCGGGCCGCGCGTACTTTGTACTACTGGGGTGTAATTCATCCACGGAAATTACAGCTCAAAGGCGGTTCTGTTGCTTGAGGAAGAATTCGATAAATAACACGAATCATGTTTCCGATGAATACTTAGGTAATGGATACGTTTTTATAGAGCCACTTTGACGCGAGTGTTTGTTCCTTTTATAAAAACACGTGTTACGTTCAATTAGCTTGTTCTTCAAACGAATATTTCAGAACTAGGCGGGCACTAAGAAAATAAAGGGTGAGAAATAATCGAATTATAACTCTCTGTGGTACTTTGATTTCCATGCTTAGTGCTTCCTATTTTCTTCTTCTCCACAAACAGAGATCAAAATGAAAGGGTCTCTGTGGTACCTCGTAAGTGATATTGCATTAAACTGTAACCAGAACACATGGATCGAGGTAGCCCAAGGGAATTTTATTTACGGTGCGGCCATCTTGAAGTCGCCTTTGCACCTTCCTTTGAACACAACACAATTCTGCCTCGATTCAGCTGCTTAAAAACTTTTGGCATCTGTGTACTCTCGGATAAAAATATTGCTACACAAAAGTCTTCAGGACGATTAATACTGACTAAACAGGATAAAAAATACTTAGTCAACATAGGTCGAAGAATTGTCTTCCTCAAAGTTTAGAAGGAATTTTCGATTTTGGAGCAATTAAAGTAAAATCATTATGAAATTGTATTGCAAATAAATAATTAACAATCGTACCACGTGTCCCTTACGATCAGTAATAATTGTACTATAATTTTATTATATTATAGAAAGTGAGACTTTATTGCTTCGTAGAGTAAGTAGAAAGAGCCTGTCATGCACAGACCAGGAATTCTTGAAGCAGTGCTCACAATAGGTACATACCTACTTCAGACTAAGCTAAAAATGATTAAACTGAAAGTCAGTTTTAATTCTGTCAGGATTGATTTATCGACCTTTACACTGACTAAGCATCTTTTACCGAATGTAGTTAGTATTTACTGTATACATCTTAATTTTTGAATTTTTCTCTGATAAAATATATATAAAAATTATCTTCATAGTGGAAGGAAAAATAATATCATTATTTCCCTGATTATGAATCAACAACACACTGCACGTTACGCGCAGATAATGACCAACTGTCGGAGGGAAAACACGACTCTCCGTCAATACATCATGGTGCGTCATCGCTAAGACGGCGGTGCATCAGGGACGCGACCTATTACGATGTGAGAAAATTGCTTGCCGTCGAAAAATCTGTCCAAGTGATTGATTAGCATGAAGTTGGGCCGACCGCTTCACTCGCGGCTTCTCCTCATGCTCTTTCCCTTTCTTCCACCCGCGCACGTGAATGTAAAACAACGTCACGCGCGTTCCCATAATGATTGCCGACCACGTATCAACGTAATAGGTGTCAGTCACCTGTATTAGCAGCGACGATCAGGATTACGCTGTGTTTACCGAATTAGAAACGGTCTTTACCCTTCTTTGCATCATTAACATCGAGAGGCTCGCGTAGGAGGCATTGCAGTCGTCTCGGGGCGAACGTGAGTAACGAATAGTCCGTGCTGTGACCCCCTATATTCGCGTCCGGCTTGTAAGGGATCTACACGTAGTGCACCAAAGAACCGAAAACCGTGTAATGTGTATTCGAAAATTTGTGTTGACTCAAAAAGTTTATAGGATATTTAACAACGAAAATAGGATTTTGTCTGCTGAGATTTTAAGGAGTTACATACCCTCGACAGATCGGAAAATAGAGTCACTTTTATGATTTTGTTTTGTTACAAAGAAATGTCATATTTAAAAATCAGGATGTATATCCTTGTTGTGTATAGATTAAGCTGTATTCTCTTCAGAAATAAATTTGATACGTTAAAAACTGACCGATTTGAATAAAATTTTGCGCGAATATTCTTGGGTCTATTATCTACTTGCCAAAACGATATTAATTATTAGTGTCGTGTTTTGTTTTTTATTAAAAAAAAAACAAGCTAAAAACTTAGTCGAAAATCACATACTCGAAATTGAGTATGTGTCGTTTTTCCAAAAATAAATTTCTTAAAAATCAACACCGATTTTAACTCGCAAGATGCATTTCGATCGAAGCCGAGGGCCGTTTTCTAATACAGATTTCCGCGGCAACAAAGAATTCGTATCGCTGCACAGTCTACTTAGAAACTACACGACGCTAAAAATTCAACTATGCACGTATGAATTTGACGTTCACTTTGCCCAGTGGGGATTGTAAATAGTAGATCGCAAACGGTAACTTACCTTGCCAGTGGTAGCCGACTTGTAGAGCGGGCCCATGATGATATGATCGGTGGGGCAGCCATCCGAGTCGATCAAGACTATCTCGCTGGAGTCGACGCCGTCCATGGCCACCAGCTCACGCACGAAGATCTCGTACGGGCTGTTCGGATCGAGGATCTCGAACTTGAGGGCCAACGGATCACCGACTTCGGCGGACGGGATGCCTTCGTTTCCGCTACGATCGGTAATCTTCATGGCAACGTTCGGGGAGTCGACGATCACTTCTTCGGACAGGGCTGGCGTTATGTCACCGTGCACGCCTAGGTCGACCTCGTTCGACACCGTTTTGTTTGTCAGATCGTATTGGCAGGTGACAGCCAGGCCGAGGTCGGAGCTGGTTACGATGGTGTCGTGGTGTTGGATGACAACGTCGTTCAGATAACGACCCAAACCCTGCTGTCTGATGTTGCACTCCAAATCGTCGTAGGCCATTCGTAGCTCGAACTCCAAGGCACCCTTCACGTCCTGCACGCACGAGTTCGGCGCCCCTTTCACGTAAACTTTGCCATAGAACAGCTTGCTGGTTTGGATTCTCGTCACCATATCGCCGGCACGGCAGTCGATGGTGACGTTGTAGCAGGAGCTCAGCTCGTACGTTGATCCCTCTGGTACGTCGAGATAGGGTTCCTGAAGTCAACCAAGTGTTTCGTGTATTGCTACGTGCCGTTCGTGCGAGCTTTCTAAACTAATAATGCCAACTGCAATGTATTACAGAAGGCAAATGGTTTCTGCTCGTTATGAAGGACTTCTGGGCTCTCGAACCCCAAGTATTTTCAGATTGTTTATGAAAGGGAAAGTTAATAAGTAGGGCTCTCGATTATTTATTTTTTAGGACACCTAATCGAGGGAAATTTAATTGGTTGCTCAAGTGAGACGGACACATACGTAAACTCTTTTTCAAAATAATAAAATTGCCTTTTTGTTGAAACATATATCGAAGCGGTAGGAATCCATGCTAATAAAATAGGATAGCCTTTTCATAACTTTTCATCAGAATTTCTGTTTCTTTGTTTAACCGCCAATTATTCTGTTCGCGTGCAACTTGGGTTGTTCATTTTAATGTAGAAAAATATATCGGCCACTCTGCAGTACAATGAATAACATGATACACCCACCCTTTTTTATTATTGGCAAATTTTAACTTGGGAATGTTCCTTCTATAGCCTTTTGTTGAAGAACTTTTTCATAAATTTCAAACATGATATCGAATTTCCAGTGGTGGCTGAAATAATCCCACATGTAAAATTCCGCCGAAATAAAGTCTTTTTGATAAATGTGAGTGACGTTTCCATTTGCGCGATGTACGTGAAAGTAAAATAAATACGAAGGTTATGAAACAATTATAAACTTTTACGCTACAATACTAATCTTCAAATCTAGTTTCTGTCGTTTGTAAAAGGTTTCGTTGTTAAACTAAAGTGGATTTGATACACTAATCCTCGGTCGTTAAAAGTGAATACAGGATATTGATAAAAATTGACACTACACGCATTTCACGAAACTACCACCACAAATATTCTGATGTGTCTGTGAACAACACATCCATACAAAAAATATGGTCGGCTCGATAACGATAATCCGTTCTGTTTCGTGTTCGTATTAATCTGAAACAATGATTTAAAATTTCAAATATCGAGGAAACTGGTGTTTTAAATTGAAAATCCGAAATTTTGGTCGATACTGTTAAAACTCGATAGTCCTGCCTGATAATAGGAATTATTCGCGCGTGGTACAGAGCCAATAACCATCAGCATTTTGCATCGCCGTTTATTCACTGCTTTATATTGTACATAGATTCGTTCAAGCACCACAAGTACTATTATCAGATCACGCTTGCAACACTAACAAATAATCTTGTACTTTTGACTATCCTATCATCTACTACCGTTTCGCGTTTTTGTGTAATTCAAGAATCCAATACACAGAAGTGGCATTTGTTATATGTTTTGTTTGATGAAAATGAAAAAGTCCTTCGAGCATGAAGGAAACTACATCCCGGCACTCATTATTATTTGCATGTTAGGATAAAATTAGGATTTATACAAAACGAGAAAAAAATTTTACGTGAATATTTTTAGCTAACCATTATTTTCGATATGATATGAAAATTTTCGAGGTACATTAAAATGTGAAATTTTTAAATTTTAATTAGGAAAATTACTCGTACATTAACATTTCACATTACGAAAATTTCCTGAACATTAAAATTTCATATTTTTAGAATATTCGAATTTTACTATTTTTCGAAGTAGGTACATCAAATTTTACATTGTAGAAATGTAAACATAATGTAAAACTTTATGTGTTTACTTCGAAAATGGTAAAATTCTAAAAATGAGAAACTTTAATGTACAGGAAATTTTCGTATTTAAAATACTATTCCCTCATTAATATTATATTAATTGTTATATTACATCATCAGATATCTACTAATGATTCGAGAAACAACTCCTGGTGGTTCAAAAATTTACACAAAAAACTATTTTCCATTCCTTTCTTTCCAATTTAGGTGCACTGTCAAAAAGACATGTAACATATTTTCAGTTTTAACAACGCCTTTGGTTCAATAAAGCGAAGAAACTTTTGCACCGACCTAATACAATTTCGAATCATCCTTTATCGCGATACCATATTCCACGAGGCTGGAGTTCGCTGTTCCCATTTAAATAGCGGGGGATTTCGACTGCCGTTCCAATTCATCTGGCTGAAAAAGTTCCTCCGGGTGATCAAGACGCGGTCGAACAGAAACGCGAGAAGAATCGCGACGGGGTATGAGATGTAGGAAGTACAAGTGATTCAGTTCGACGTGAAACGCTGGGGGAGATAGAGTGAACTGATTCTTCAACAGGTTGGCGAGAAGAAAAGTCTTTGTCTTGACTTTCTCGGGGCACGGGGGTACCGTTCTCTCTCGTATGCACGAGCCGAGGAGCCCGGCCACAGGCCCGATAGGGTAAGCATCTGCGATGGAAACTCGATTTTCCACGAATGCGCTCACGGCGAATTGTTCGACCCGGGGTGTGCACGTGTGCGATGTAATCACGTTTACAGAAAATCCCTATCGGCCCTTTCAACAGTACGTGGCCGGAGTGGAACGTGTGAAATGTGCGGTCTACGATTTCTAAGCGAATTCCACGAGCCGGGATTGACGTCAAATTGTTTTACTTCGCGCGCCGAATGAATTAAAGTAACTTCGCCCGGCCATATTTAAACCGCGCTTCAAAATCCTTTCCCACCATTTCGATTTAACGCTTTTGATAAATATTTCATTAAACATTCCTCGTTCAGCAAGGGGTCAACCTTTGCAAAAAATATTAAACATAATTTAATAAAAAGGACCATTTTTTTATTTCGGCTATTTTGCCCGGGTGATCTTTAAATACGAAAGCTTGTGACATCTTTAAAAATTATTTTCATCCAGCAAATTAATAATATTGGCATATTGAATTAATTTTAAAATTGTTCCAACTCCTTGGTATTAAAATATTCGATGATATTTCGCGAGAAGGGCGGCAGACGCATTAGCCTAGGGGCGCCAAATCTCCAAATCTACCCCTAATCAGCATTTTCTCCACTCTTTATTTTACTATAAACTGAATCACTGGGATTCTGCCCTATCGCCGCGTAGTGTTTTAAATGAAAGGGGAAAATCGATCGCAAAGTAATCTGGGTTTAATTGAAAACTCTTATATTACTGTCTCATTTCTTACCTGAATATCAGAGAGAGTGGCTCTGGAGTGATGGCTAAGACGGCACACCATGTCGCCGGTATCACCGTAGTCGTAGGAATGGCAACGGAATGGAGAATTAAGGCAAAGCTCCCGGCATTCTTCGGCGGTCCCAACGTCCTGGTATACCGAATCCACTGTCTTCAAAATACGGCCAGCGAGTTTCTTGAATTCGCAGAGCTTCACGGGCTCGTCCACGCAGTGATTCTCCAGATAATCGAAACTCTTAGCAACTTGGAAAGCGTTCGATCCAGCGACGGTCAGTCGGTCCATGTCTGAGAGCTCGCACTGTTTCGTTGCGTTTGCATAGTTGGCAGATCTGAAACAGAAATGAGACATTCTTTGTTAAAGATTTTGTTAGTCGTTGGTTCAGGTGATTCTTGTAGAAAAGAATTTTAGAAACCTTCGAGACAGAATATATTCTAGGCGTATAATTGAAGTTTCTTCAGATCAGTTTAAGTAGTTTCCACTTAAAATAACGTGTTAACATTGGAGAATTATTTTAAGAACATTCGCAGCATCTTTGGAATGAATTTATTAGCGGTACTTAACCTGTAAAATACTTTTGAAAAATGCCCCTTAACTTCGTGCAATAACGTTGCACACAACTCTCCGTACGCTATCAGTGGTTTTAAAACGAAACACTGAGGCTTGGAAAAAATCGAGTGCCCTCGATCATGCTGCACCGGTGTGGCGACATGCTGATAAAATCGCAGCGGCCAATTTTTTCCAACGTGTACGTTCCACTGCTCTGTAAAGTACTAGGCGTAAACCTGTCGACGATTCGTTATTGCAATAAGTTAATGGCTGTCACAGAGATATTTTTAGTTTCATGCCCAAATGAAATGTTGGGTGGAGTCGTCGATTAAATTGGACCTGTTGCACCGTGGCCAACTGAATGACTAGCATCATCCAACGACTATTAACGTATTATAACGACGCGCTATAGTGTATCGCGGATAATGCAAAAGCCGAGTTTCTGGATTTCAATGAAACAGTCTGTGAATATATTAAGTTCCAACAGTGCTCCATAAAGAAGGATCAACTGGTTCCAACTTGAATCCGGGTCAGAAATTGTAATGGCTGCTGGGTAATGGATTTCCACGGAGCTACGTGCTGCACGTTGCCAAATATCGCTGGACCACAAATTGCACCCAGCTCGTCGCGTATTTATCACTAACTACGGAAGTGTTCAACAGAGAACTCGTACGACTACACGCCTTTAACAGCGAACTACACGACCCTCTAACACAATCTTCCTACTTCTCTTGGCAACGGGGGTCAACGCTTTTCACTGCTTTATCCTTCCCAGATAATACCATTTTTTTAATTCTACTATGAAGACACTGACGATGAAGTTAGTTAGTTTGTTACTCGTAATAAGCGTGTTAGGCAACCCAACAACTTGCCCATTCTTCTTGAAAATAAGCTTAACGCTATTTAATTCGTCATTCTGTGTCATCAACATAATTCTTTAAGTTTGACAGGGGAACACTGGCAATAAGTTACTTTTTTAATCCCAGAAGACTGTTCCCAAACTTATTAAGAGAAACCTGTGCAAATCATTATGTCTAACGTAATAATTTCTTAGATAATATATGATTCCAACGATGATTGAACAAACTGTATATCAAACTTGCAAGATAAATCCAAATCTGGGAAGGTCAAAACATCTGCTTCTCTACTTTTAATGAGACGAAACAAAAACGACACATTTCAAGCAGCTGGCTTCCAAATGAAACGTTAGGTAGTAGAGCAACCTATAGGCAACCAAGCAGAAAACAAGCAACGCCTTCGAGCTTTTTATCCTCACACGTTCTTAGCTTGGCCCCTCGGGTTAAAAGCAATTACGTTCAACGCATAGTTTATTGCATCGTAATCGTTAGCCAAGCGAAACGGGACTAAGCACGGATCGAGTGTGAAGATACCAATTTACTGACGTTTACTACGAAGTCAACCGAACAGTTCTTCATCATCCCCTTCACGCTTTCTTCGGCCTTCCTCAGTGTCCACATGCAACGAAGATAATGCCAGAAGGTCCGCCCGGAAATAGGAGCGCTTCATCGTTGTTTGCTCATTCGCATTTCGCTTTTTGCTCCCGAGCTGGGCGCAAACACGTCAAGCATCGCGATATTTTACGTGTTTACATGGATTCGCCAGGTAATAGGGGTATAGATAGAACCGCTCTATGTGGGCATCCATGAATGCAAATTGTGGAGGGAGACGGCGGCGATGGGTTTTTGTCTCGCCTGCAAGACGTAATCTTTCCCGCAAGAACGTCAACCCGTTTCCACCATGTCCCAATTTATACGGATCTATTCCTCTTTCGCTGCGCACTTTTTATTGATGAAGAAGAACTGTGCTTGAAGGGTGGCCAGGAAGAAAGCTACTGAAGCTTCATTGTAAAATGTTCTTTCTAGAACACTGATACCGGTAGTTTCTTAATGCTATACGTTCTGTGAAAAGGTAAACACGAGATGTGAAAAATTAGAGCTTCAACCTGCTGTATTTTGTTTCATCAATATCAATTTCTAGGTCATTCGCTGAAGCATTCCACGCTACGAAAAGCCACACTCGTGGGTTTACAAGCGGCAACTATCACGAAATAATGTCTCTACCCATGGTAGAAGAGAATTGGTGCCGTTATGTAAATATTTATCATGAACACATCTTGACGCGTATATAAATATTGGTAGTGTGCGTTACAATATCGCGCGGCAAATGTTTGCGTTCTGATTCGTCCGTATTGTGGTTTCGGTGCAGGCTCCTCTGCTGGAAGCTTGGCAAGGTACACGGTGATTTCTTTTTTATTTCACACTTTAGCTTAGCGATAGCTGATGCACGAAATCAATGATATTTAACCCTTCGTCGTCACGCGAGGTGTATCGTACACTAAGAGCAATTTTCGAGTTCTAATGCCACGCCCTTACGATTTCCAAAGGGGATTTATCGCAAAAATAAACAAATAAAAATATTGTGACGCTCTTTTGAACTCTAAATTTCATCATAAAGATACATAAATGGTAACTGAGAAATTATGCTGAGGTGTAGTGACCCCCATGTGACCAATTTGTGATTATAAGAAGGTTAAAAAAGAACTTGATCTACATGATTAGCAAATAAAAAGGAAAAACGAGCCTCTGAAATTAAATTTCCGACGTATGTGATTTTCCACAAAAACGATTTTAATTTCAAATAAATGAATTCTATAACCGCAAACAATTACAGCGAATTGTAGAAGACAGGTTCAATCTAAGACAATACGTTCCATAATTAAAAACCTTCTACAAGCATCTCTTATTCATCACGTCCACTCAGAATTGATTCTCCAGTTCGTACGGTACTTTTAATTAATCCCAATCGCGGGTTTCGAAGGCACTGAAACCCTGAGCTTCCTATTTTCTCAGCGAAAGAATAACAGATAAAATAAAGCGCGCTGAGGAAAGGGGAGGAAGTGAAAACTTCCATCAAGAGGGGCTCAGGTGTCGAACCACTATCATCATCTAACTGAAGTTTGCCCCAGACGTTAGTACCGCCCCCTGCGCCTCGCCAGCGCCAGGCTAGGAGACTTAAAGCGAGCAGCAGGGGTGCCAAATTTATTCCACGTCGCTCCATCGATTTTGAATTATATTGCCTTAAGACCTGAATAATATTCATGGCTGGCGCGTTATGATTTCAATATTCTCGGGGTTTTCGTCGAACGAAACCTCCAGTCGAAAAATCGCTGCCCCCCGTCCTCGCCCCTCATGCGGTTGGCCGCGATAAACGCCCCCATTCAGCTGAACGTATAATCGAATCGCCTGCGGTTCCCGCGATTATCATGGACCCCTTTTTTTATCGTGCTTGCCAGCGACGCAGTCCCTATCAAATCCATGATCGGTGTCTTGGACCGAGTGACTATACTCCGTAATCTGTGTTCAAGCACCAATGAAATTTGCGGGGCTGGTTATTTGGTAAATAGAACCCTAGTCACTGGAGCTACAAAACCGAGCAATTGTAATTCAAAACGGTGCTCGATAGGAACACGTTTCAACGAGCATGTTAGAAGTACAAGTTGAACGAGTCCTATACCCACAAATCGAAGTTGAATAGGATTACGGAATTGTAATTAGCTGAGCCATGGAATTAACCGTGAAGAATTTTTACTTTTCCACAGAACTTGGAATATTCAACGAGCTTCGAGACGAGAAGTCGTGATAAGGGCAGAACTTAAAATGGCCTCTCATCTTGGGATTAATCTTGTCTTATCACACCACTTCTCATTGGAAGATGTTCTTGCGCTTACATTTAGTTGAAGCGAGTGTCCGTGAGGCTACGAAGAAATCCACGAAGACTTGTGTTTCTTTGTAGTGATTTTAAAGAAGCGTTTGCAGGGCGACGATTATTTAAAGCAGAGCGACGTTTCTGCGAGAGGATTTATTAAATTTCTTGAAAGTGGCATTTCGTAGGCTGCGGTTTCGTAGCTAGTATCTGGCTAATAGCTCGTTCGTTAAATTCAAATGTTTCAACCGAATTGTTCGGGATTCGAGTAATTGGTCGACGATATGCGTGCTCGAGCCGCCTTTATTATTCATCGCGCGCGCGAGGCTCGGGAAATCGCTTTTATCGCGAATTATTTTTATCCGATTTGCTGATCCTGCCTGCGATTGTGCCGCGACAAGATTAACGCGCGCGGCTACGTGTCGCCCGATCACCATCGATCTCTAATAGGGCCGTCAACCGATATTTCTCGCTTGAATTATTGCTGCATCGACGCTGCGAGCGAATCAAGGAGCCAATTGTGTCTCCTTTTTCTCACTGCGGTGTACATGTATTAATTTTTCCATTTAAACTTCTTTTATATTTGGCATTTTTCTTTCGTGGATCATGCAGCTGTTTGTAATTTAGATACTTCATGAGACACGTGACATTTTGCACTGATATTTTTTTGACAACACCTTGTATAAAAGGTGCGGTAAAAAATGTTGAAGAATTTATAAATAGATGAAGTGGTTAACGTGGGTTCAGGAATTAATTTTAAAAGTAATTCACGATTTTTTGCTCCACCAGCGAGTGTCTCACCTCCCATTTTATATGCCAGCAAGATAAGAGATTAAATGGCAAGCTGCTTCGATTGAAATTCAATTAAATTGATTAGGTGTTTTTCCTCACCTTTGTGTTTCAACGCTCTCCGGAGTCGCTTGGTACATTTGTCGTACACATTCACTCCTCAAAGTTGCTTTGCCTGCGTCTTTTTATCTGAAAATGATTCATTCACCGAACGCCAAAGGGTCTGTCGCTTAACCACAAAGCGTCCTCTGATTTTCTTTCTTCCACTCGAGACAAAAGATATCCGTTCACCGTACAACTTAAAGTAAACCTCGAGGGAAATTTTAACCTCCCGCGCAGATGTTAAATGTGAAGTTAACTTCGACGGGGGGATGTCCGCGCCCCGCTCCCACCCCTCAAACCCTTTTTTCCTTTTCTTCGTCCGAGGTGATCCCTCTGTGTTCCTCCGCCATCGTGATTCTCTTACCATCTTCCCTCGCCGAGTTATTTCGAACAAATGGCGAGGCAAAAAAATAAAATGGCGCGGATCAGGGGTGGCTGGGCGGAGTAAGACGAGTCGAGGGATGGAAAACGCTGGAGGCGACGCCGGAAAAGAATTACAAGTGACTCGGCCCGCTGCATCTCGATGAATCTCAAATTATTCGTCGCGACCGTGTTTCAATACAGAAGAATCGACTATGTGTGTGTGTGTTTGTGTGTCGGGGCGTCCGACTTGCATTAAATTTCCATCGTGGTTGAACGAAACGGGCCAGAAAGCGTAAACTAAATAAGTCGAATAAATAAATGCGATCTGCCACGCGAGCGTATCAGAAAAGTGACTTTTCCCTCCCCTAGCGCGATTTCAAGTATCAGAACGGTATTCCTGAAGGAATTTCTGCGAAACGTGAAGGGGTACCGCTTACAAGGGACAAGGCTTTTGTGTCTTCTCAGCTATAATTGAATTTCTGCTGGTATTTAAACCGTCTTAGTGGTGCCATTTTTTCTGAGGAAACTTCGTACGTGGCTCCACTTTTGTGTCCAATTTAATGCTGTTAAAGAATGTGAATCGTAAAAGCAATGTGTTCCATGCTTGTGATCTAATGGGGAGATGATTTTTCTCTTAAACGTGAGTCGAAGCTGTGAAATAAATAATTTTAATACTGGGGTTTTGTGAGGGAAGAGAAATGACTTGCTGCTCGGAGTGCACTTAACCTGTTAAGAGGGTCATTTCTCAATCAGAAGGACCCCTAGTGTATTTAAAATTCTACACTGATTTATTTCGACACAACAAATTTGGTGTGTACCGTAATTATTATCTATTTTACACTAGTGACATTTTGAAGTGTACTTAATGAATCCACACATTTTTTTGCAACGTGTAGGAATTTTCTAATGCTAAGTTAACTCGTCTTTTTCAGTTTGCGTTGTTTTATAAAGGTGTATGTGAAATTGTTTTCTCTGTCTTATTTACTTCTTACATAATTATTTATGCTTTTTCTTTAACATTTATTTTTCATTTAATGTATACACAACTATACATTCGGAAAAAAATAGTGCCAAGCAGTATATGAATATATTTCAAGTACCAGTCGCGAGCCACAAAAGTGTCCCATGTAAACAGATTACAATTTTCACAAAAAGCGAAACGTCACGTGATACCAAGCACTCTTCAGTTTCAACTTATTTTCCACCAAGAAGTGGCTGCACTATGAACACACAGAGTATGTGTCCAGCCACCCTCGACTATTCGAAGTCTCTTAGGGCGTGTCGCGGCGGAGAGGAAAATTTCGTCGCGAGCCTGCGGGAACGATAAAATACGTGGACGCGGACACGATTGCGTTTCCGTCGCGGTGCCGTCGCGCCATGGGACAGTTCACTGGAAATAACATCGCAGGCTGGGGCCGTAAAACTTAAATTGATCTGCTAACCATCGCAGGCGGTAATGGCCAAACGAGGAAACATTATAAAAGCTGACTCTACTATGAATTCGATAATTGGTGGCGCTGCAATTCAGTGTAGACTGCTCTGTCATGTTCCTTGGTACATACTTCGTAGGTACATATGAGTGTTCACGATGTTGTCTGAGAAGTGCCGATTCAAGTTACTTTCCTCGCAATTGTGTGGCTTTTTGGTTACCGATTTAGCGGAGGCAACTGGAAAATTAAAAAAAAAACTATAATTTTGCGGAAATGTAGCTAAAGTGATGCTAATAACGTAACTATTTTTTGTTTCGGCAATAAAACGGTCCTAAGAGCGAAAACACCCCCTCAAAGAAACCGTGAGTTTTCATATTATCGCGAATATCTGCCACAGCGTAAAAGATATCCAAAGAAAATTCAATTCATAGTTTTATAGCTTTCGATATCTTACAATAAGGTGATAAAGAATTGTCGAAAAAAATGGGTGGTGGGGATAAATTTCAAAAAACAAATTCCTTATTGCTGCCTTATAGCACAAAAAAAACATAGAACTTTGAATTTAACTACTTTTTTATATATTTTACAGTTTCGTAGATATTTACGATAATCTAAAAACTCACAATTCCTTTGAGGGGGACCTTTAGGACCGTTTTATTGCCAAATAAAAAATATTTACGTAGGTACATAGGTTTCAGATATTTTTTAATTTTCGAATTGCCGAAATTCCCTTGTGACTTTGCTATGTATTCGACAACTAGTGACGTCGTAATCCAACTCGGAGATCTCCCTATCATATTCCTCGTAGTTTGTATACGTGATTATTCCCGGTGCTGGCTGAGAAATGTTAATTCGCGTTATTTTTTCGCCGCTGCGCGTCCCGTTTTTGCGCGTGCACCCCAACATTGGGGAATAATCCCTGGATAAGCGGTGATATTAACGATCTTGCTGCAAAAACAGGCTCGTGGCGAGTCCTCCGCTGCTCTTTGGACCCGTCGACCGAAACAAGTTCGTATGTGGAATATTTTTTCCCAGGCTGCAACCAACTAATCAGCTCAGGTTCCTTCTCCGCAAGGCAGCCTGCTAGGTATTCATGAGCATACTTCAAAGAGATATGACATCGTTAGGGGCAGTGTTTTTCAGATACAGGATAGAATTATTGTATTTATTGTGGCATATGAGTGGCTTTAATGTCAGACTTGAGTTATGGTGTATCACTGGGACTTTATTGTGCGCAATTTCCTTCATGCATTCCGTAGAAATTGAATAAGGCATAGTCCCAATGAGCAATACTGAAGGGATGGGGAAGAAAGGAATTTGGTAATTTTATTATGATTCATCTCTACTTTATTCGACTGTTACGTTATTTCAATCTCGTGTGGAGTGGACAAGCAATTCGATATTAATCTCGAGGAGATGCTCGTGGCTCATAAGCAGTCTAAATATTAGTTCATTACTGTCTAACAGTGATTAATAGAAGAGATTTTAATGTGAAATGGTTGTTTATTATGTTAGTGGTTCTGATTCGAAGGAGAACACTGGAATGGGGCTAAAATATGCAGGGATTGTAGAACGATCGCTTCAAGAAGCAAATCCACAATTCCATTAAGCTCTTGTGAATCTACGTAATGGATTATTTAACAATCAAACGTTGCCTCGGGGTATTTCATTAAAGATAACACATTAAATTCTCTGGCAAGAATTCAAGAGTTCCGTGAACCTGCTAGAATCGATTTTAAGGTCTGCTTCGACTAGCTTGCTGACATTTACATTGTAGACGTATTATTACATAACTGCGCAATTTCTATATGCAAGTGTCCTCTTTCCTATAAATATCTTCACCATAAATGAGTAACACAACCAATATATCTAACCATAAATCACTATCGTTTCAGCAAACTGCCCCTTTCATTCCATTCCCCCTGCGGATAAAGCTTTATCTATGCAAATATCTAACACCTCTAACTCCATATTAAGCAGTAAATGGTGTCACGAAGGGTACAAGGGGAAAGAGCTAAGAGGGTCAAGCAGGAATCAGATAGGAGGGAGGTCAAGATCAAAGGAGATAATAGCAGGGAAAGAGAGAGGAATTTTAGCAGGCAATTCAGTAGCTACGAGCAGCTACAATCTCGGTAACCCACCCCGTAGGTATTCGTGCGCCAGTGCTCGGTGCTATACGTCGTCTACGCAGTCCCGCGATGCTTTGCGTGTTCAGCCGTGACTACGAGGGCGAGGCACCCTTCTCGCACTTGGAATTTCTCTCCCTCCCCCGCTATGCCATCGACTTTTCCCCCCGTTGCACCGAATCTCACCACCCACCCCATCCCCTCCTCGGCTTCACTCGTCTCTTGCTCCCTGGACAAATGGCTACAATTACGTACATGTGCCAATACATAACCCACACCGCCCGGCCTCGTCTTCCGCAACCCCTCCCACGACCGAACAAAGTGCACCGCCACGAATCGTCCGTTTACCAGCGATGCTCGCGTCCGATAATACACCTACAACTTTTATCCCCCGCTACTTCTACCCCCACACCCCTTTCTGCCTCCCCTTTAGTTTTTTCAGGCGACACGCCATGCGGGGGAAGTTCTTGCGATAGCTCTGCGACGGGTAGTTCGGAGGAGCTAAAGGAAACGTCGTTTACCTGCGGTTCCTCAAACTGTCGTCGTGGCAGTATGTAATTTGACAAAGTTAAGAGACGTAGCGAATAGTTTGCATTCGACGTCGCCTGGTAGATACACATTCTTCAGCGCTATTCCCTCGGTATTCCTACATTGCTTCCATAATATTCACATATTTTTATATTAATCCTCCGTGGTCACAACTTCTTATAATCACAAATTGGTCACATGGGGTGCACTGCTCTTCAGAGTCATTTTTGGATTAGCATTTTTGTTTGTTGGATCTTTGAACTTTTCTGTGATAATAGGTTAACAGCGGTTTCGTAATGCCTTCTGAGCAACAAAGAATTATTATTATTAATTGTGCATTCATAATACTTGTAGCTCTACTCTAATAGTCTTTTTCTAGAAATGTACATTTTAATACAATGAGTTCCCGCACTATTACTAATTTCCTTCCACCGTTGACATTTTTGCTCCACCTACATACAGGAGGGGCCGCAGTTCGGTTTGCAACTTTTACTAATATTCTTTTGTAAGTTCGCCACAGTTCCAAAAGAGGTGGAAATTAAATTTTCAACTTTATCGCGTTCGCACAAGAAGCCAGCATTCTCTCCGCAAATTTGTTGCGCCTGCCGGAAAAGCCGAAGTTCGATTTGTAACCTTGTAAGCTGTCTTACTAAGGCCTGACTAGAGCTGGTGCATAGGTAGCCTCTGATGTGCAAAGTGTGACGTATGACGTGAAACAGGTGCACTGTCCAAGCGGTGCAAAAGTAAAGTAAAACTGGTGTAGGAACAGTGTGGCAGTGGCATACAAATCGTGTACCATCTGCGTGAGAATGATGTACCAAGAATATGGGCATAGGAAATTGTGTAGGAACTATCAGGGAGTGATGTAGCAGAAATGTGAGTAAGCGTATAACAACAGCGTCAAGATTTTGCACTCTATCCCTGCAACCCCCAAAGGGTCCCACCAAACTCAGGTGTTCTCTGGTTAACAGAGTTGCTCCAAGCGAGGTATCGAATCACTTCGCGAAAGTCTAGAAAATCACAGGGAAAGTGGAGCAGTTTGCATTCCCTCGGAGCTACAAACGATGCTTCCCCGATGGTGATTCGGTAGAAATCATGGCCCCGGGATTACCTGGTTAAGGGCTGGAAAATAGAGCAGGCAGACTGGTGGGGTCGCTACCCTGAAACTTAGGAACGGTAAGCACCCCGGAGGTGCTAAGGAATTAGACGTTGCAGAGGCGATGCACACGCGAGGACACATGTACGAACGCACTCGCGCGCAGACACGCTCGCTGGTATTAGCGTTTGTACGTACGGCCGCTCGATGTAATTACGATAAAGTTAATGTAAGGGTGTCGGATGGCCCAGCTGGCTCTGCGCTCGATCGACGAAGCCCTGGGTGTAACAGGTGCTACCCCGTGAGTTTCGGAGCATCGGTATAGCGATTTTCTCCAGCGGCAAGCGAGCAGTTAAGATATGGGCCCAGCTGTGTCTTAGGAATAGCTCGGCTGCGCGGCGAAAAGTTCGCAAACTCGACTCAACGGGGGCATTTTTACCTCGTGAATGACGTTCGAACGACGTGTCACGTGTAAGCGTTTCCACTAGTTCTTGCTCTACACTGCTATTTCCTGTGGCACAGCATCGCGATGGAAGGCGAGTGCCCGGCGTCGAATCAACCACCGTCATTCTTACGTTAAATTAATGGCGTAAAAGCTAATTGAATTGATTGGAATTGAAATGCAGTGGATTGTGTACTGGTTGCTGGATGGCTGAAGATTGCACGCGAAGTGGTCGACGAATAACTAACTGCATCTGCAGTATAACAAGCATGATTGAGTATAATGGTAAAGTTAGAGGCTGTAGGTATGTTCGAGCTAGGTCTGACTGTCACAGACTGAGATATAGTCACAAACCTAAGATCCATTCAAGTGAAGTGTACGATTCTTGAGGGTATCAGTCAGCGAATGTGTTCTTCTCCACTCGTTACAAGGCTACACTTACTTCGTCACATTCGTCACACTCTAGAACCTTACATGATTAACATTCGAATCTTATGCTGTTGATTGATCCGGGAGATACTTAAGCACCCTACCAACTTGCTCTCTATTCCTTTTGCATCACTACTAGGGTATAAAGTATGCTCAGAAGCTGATATTTTTGTCCTTCTGTTAGCTAGTTTTTAGTTTACTGTGTGAGGTGAATGAACTGGAGCCTGGTTGTTTGGCGCAAGTACGCCAGCACAGGGTCCATCTTTGAGAGGGAATAATTTAGGAACCTGAAAATTCCCAAATTCCTTTCTCATGTATAAAACATGGGATTCTGAGAGCATAGTGTATGATGTTCAATTGTTAAAAGGGTCGACGACTGTGACCAGTACTTGGCACGTGCAACTGTCCAAAAATTCATTGAACCCCAGGACGGAATATAAATATGCACCAGTCTTTCGTTTCTATATTTAAAGGAACTGGATGCAAGTTATTTGCGCACAGATCAAATATCAAGAATTAACGACGAGCAGAAAGTCGGAAAGGGAGCAAAAGACGCGGCAATTAATGACGAGGATTGAGCTTGCAATCGCAAGTTATCCACCTACACGCGCGGTTTCTAATTAATAAATATCGCCATACCTAATGAATTGTGGTATCTGTCGGCGGCGTATAGAACAAAACGGTAACGCGGGTCTGATTGCAAATTAATTACTTATATTGCCCTATTTGCATATGCAAATCCTGTAGCCGAGTCAGAGATATGGAGATGGGTCGAGCAGGGTTGGTAGCAAGGAGGTGCTATCATCACCGGTGTAACCGGTCCACTTCTGGGGGAATTCGTTCCTATCAGGCGTTCTTGTAACGGCACATGTTAATGACGCTTGATAGGCTGCAAATACGTTGTTCCTCCAAGACTGGGAGTAAATTTCAATTCATCCGCGCCGCAACAATCTTGGACGCTGATCTGTACAAAGTGCGGAGTGACTTTCCATTTCGCCGAAAAGTTGTTCATTTCATATTTTCTGCCATTCGAGGTTCCAAACACGTGTGACCAACAAACGTCCACAAAGTTTTAGTAATCCTCGTGTTATTAATTATGGTGTTCCTAATGACGCCAGAAAATGGCACCCGGAATCATTTATCTATCACCACCTCAGCATCCAGAACCATCTAACATTTCAATTTCAAAGGCTGCAGCCTCGTGGCTTCCTAGCACACCTTCGATTAACTTTCCCACGAGCAGTAGTGCCGTTTTCAGTTCCACCACGAACCAACTATACCTACTCCGCGTACACGTTCAATCTTAAGCACACGATGTTACAAAGCCCCGCAGCGAGATCTATGAAGTTATAAAGCGGTGTTCGTCGATAAGCCATCCGCGCTGTAACTACACTTTTATCACCAGTGTCGGGCAATTCTCCCTTGGAACGGCCTCTAACGAACCCCAGACGACACTGTCGGGCATATCTAATTCGGCATCGTGCGAGTTAAAATCTGTAGCAGGATTCGGTGCGTAACGCGAGCTACGAGCAGACTGCGATCTGATAATGTCCGAAGATATCAAAGGAAAGTGGAACAAGGGTCCACGGGAAGGAAAGAGGGGTTGATCAAGCAGAAGCTGCGCACGGCGCAGGCAGAACTGCGGAGGTATACCGTAGATAGGAGCACAGCCGCGATAAAGTCGTATCTCTCTTATTGCTATCTTCGCCGTAATTCTCCCCAAGTTGCTAGCAACGAACACGCAAGAATAGTACGGTCCGCAGCAGCAGCAGCAGCAGCAGCATTGCCAGTACGGCTGTTTGTACGCACACACAGCCGTGATCCGTACACACCGGTGAATACTGACAGGATGTATTTTAATGGTTGGATTTCTGCGCGCATGCACGTCCCTATTTCTCACGGTAACGACGCAGCCAACCCTCCCTCGAACGTCGTGCAAATGCTGAAGGAAAATGGGGTTAAACAGGGAGGGAAGAGCAAACGGAATAACGAACAGGCGAGCCAGACGAGGAAGATACAGAGTGAAAGCGAACGTTCTTTTCCCGCCCGACGTCCCCATCCACACTCGCGATCGTTAAACCATGAACGCTTATGTAAAAACGGCTCCGTGTTTTCGTCACTCGTCGATCTCCAACCCACCGTTCCCGGTCCCCCGCGTGAGATCCAATCGGTGCCTCTCGCCCGGCTCGTATAAAAGTATTCCCTTCATTACTGCGCGGCGAATCGTCTGGTGATAAATTGCATATATGTGAATCAAAGCATGGAACCGCTACTACTTTCGCATCATACTCGTGCAAGATTCTTCAAAGTGCCTCCAAGTCGCAGCTTTTAACTCTCCCCTCGACGAAGATCGCGAGAGTGGAGTCGGATTCAACTCATTTTTTATTCAAACGCCGTTAAACGTACCGAATATACGTTTATAAATGTCGCAGAGTGCGGCTCAAAGCACTCCGAGTAAAAAACACCAGGAACACGCGGTTTATTGAATCACCGTCGACTTTCCATCGCCATCTTCCTCCGGGTTCCCTTGCGAAAGAGCTATAGCTTGTTCGGGGACGGAGAAAATCATGCTGCAGATAGGCAAAACTGGCCGAGCCAGACAAGTGGGTACACAGGTAAATCGAGAAGGCGGATGGACAGACAATCAGGCGCAGAGACGAAACAGTCGGGTATAGCCGTGCGCATTAGATGGCTGGCTACCAGCGCGGGTCCTTAACATACCTACGTCCGCCTTGAATGATTTACTGGGACTCGCCATTGTTTAGTTTAAATAAACGCTGTACCAGAGGGTACCGGTTTGTCTTCGCGTGCCAGTATGATCGTGGCCGGTAGGTTGGTATTGCTGTAGCCGCCGCTTGGGCCGCTGTCACTGCCATCAAGCCGTTGTACAAGGTGCAGGGGCCCCGGCGATGGGGGCGGTACGACGGGGGCCCAGCGGGGTTTCTATCCGTCGAGATGAGTACCGACGATTGCGGGACTACTGGTTGAACGGACAGTACACCTACTGCACTGGCTACATCCAACGCGTACCAACTGCACCGCAGATATATCGCCATACAGGCTGATCCTTATACGGTGACTAATTGATTACGGACCGCGCGTATTACATTCGCGTTTTAAACGTCGCGAACTGTGGCGAGCCGTTCCCTTCGATTTCGCGTGCACGTCGAGTATCAGGTGGCCTTATTTCATGGACATTCTGCTGGGCAGATTAATTCACGTGGACGTGGTCTGACGCAGCTTCATTTCCATTTCAGTTGCGTGTTCTAGTGCAAAGTACTGGTCGATGGTATTTCCTTTAATGTAATGGGCATCTTTTAAAGTTAAAGGTAGTAAAGGATCTGTAATAGATCCCAGTAGTGAAGTGTTATAGTCGTGGGATACATTTCTGTCAGTCACCTATACCATCTGATTTTTGCTAAGTAATAATTGATTTTGTTCTGTAGAAATCTTTTGACCCACATTAGCATTGGTTAAATTGATTAAGACTTAACAAAGGGAAAAGATGGAGGAAAGATTTATTTTATTCGCGGTTGCGATCTAGTATTGAAATTATAACCACTCCTTGAGACACACCCTGTGCAGCGCAGTAAGAAGATTCCACTGTCTGAGAATGGGGTACAAGTTCCGAGAGTTCAATTCAGCAGTTTGCAAGGGATCAGTTTGCAACATTCTACTCCAGTTGCAGCAGTCTTCGCGGAATTGTCTTTCTTTCTCCATCACGGGCTCTCCGCTTCTACATCCTGATCCGTGCCGTTGCGTCTCGAATATACGTTGTCAGCCAGCTACCGCTGAACTTCACCTTTCATAAATCCTTGAGCAATAGCGTAAAACGACGGGCTAATGCACGCTTAAATGTCACAGGAAATCTTCTCCATCTTCCCGTTTTACCTTCATGCTTCGCGATCACGGCACTCCGCCGCCTCCGCGTGCCCCTGTGACGCGCATCCACCGTGCAGGCTCTCGCCAATGGAAATTTATAAAGATTTAACGAGAGTGTGTTGGGTGGCCCGGGGTGCCTTAGGACACGCTCGATAATTGCCACTTCCACGATTGGCCGTTGGCTTCGTACTTAACAAATTCGATATCGCATCCGGCGAGAAGTTCCAACGGATCCTCAGATAACAAGGAATGGCTTCGTTAGTCGCTAGTTATTGGAAATCGGGGCAGAGGCGAACAACTAATTAACGGCGGCAGGAATTCTCCCGACGCGATTGTCGGCGTTTGCATAGCACAATACGCACAAGGCACGAATTTTTCCATCCTCGATTGTCCGATGCTAATTGATAATCCCGCGTAAGGACACTGTAATAGTACCCCTGGCTAATTAACGCGCGCAGGCTTCACGCCTCAGTTCATACGCTTAAGAAATTCGACATCCCCTGAATCGGATGTAATCTCTCGTAGTCCCGCGATCTTTACGCATAACTCTAACCCTCCCAAGAAATTTCAACTAGGGGGGCAGACACAGAGTGTTTTCAGCGGAGCATTTCCCGACACCCGGGCTGCCTTCCGAATCTCTCGATGGTGGTCGTTCACGTGGAATGTAATTAACGCTTCTAGAGGACGTTTATCACAAAAAACAACCGATTCCCCGCTGGATGCTACCATTCCACCTCTTTCTCGTCATCGTTGCCCTTAAACTTTTCTTATTATTCGAATCCGTGGACCATCGGTTTTCATTAGCACCGGGGAACGTAATTCCTTCCAAAGTATTTCTACCTATTCGTGCGATAAGACTCTCTCTCCCTTTCGACCCCGATCAATTGATGAGAAATGCTGCCTCGTTCTGGTCCAGATAAATGTTTAGCCCTTCGAAATAATTCAGACGCACGCGTCCCCCCAACGATAGAGGATGATTTATAGGAGTCCCATGGCAGCCGTGCACGGCCAGTCTTTTCTCGGGTGGACGATTAAGAAGGCGCGTTTGAATGAATCTTAAACAGAGATCCTTGCCTTGGCGTGACGCCCACGTCTGAACTCGAAGCTAACAACTAACGATTTTCTGGCGCGGACGTTTATCGCATGACAAACGATGCGCGAACGCAACGACGGCTTAATCCCTTTGACACACCACCATCGGCATGATAACGCATCGCCGCGTCCCTGGCGCGTCTTTCGGAACGAGAGGGATATCGGGTTCTACGCGCAGCCTGACAATAGACACGGAAGCGACAACCGGGCAAGATGAATGCTACACGAATGCTCGCGGTACTGGGGCCAACGATTGTTCGGGACGTGTAATCGTTGCGTAGAACGTGACGGCAAAAACATTATTCCTCGGTGAATTGCCGTAATTCGTGGGGCGATCATGGCTCGTTCCACGGGGAATGGTGTTAAGAAGCCCGCCACTGTCCATGAACATATTCTCATGTGCGGCATCTAGGATGTACAGTCTCCAATGACGTCGCGAGGTCGTCCCAAAAAGGGTTAGAAACCGGCAGGTGTTTGCGCTTTGAGAAATTGCAAACATATCGGCTGGTCAAGGTAAGAAAATTATAACGATCCTGGGTCCGATACATTCTACGTTTCTAGAAACGTCCTGCGCATACGGGACCACTACTTTTGTAACAACCATTTGGACATATAAATAAGGTCCTGATGAACCCCACAGGACTAATTCCTACATCATAATTCTGCTACTCACTGACCCATCCCTCGCCTTGTCTTTCAAAGTGTAAAGCATATTTCACATTTAAACTAAAATTTGCTACTTATAGTTAGTTAAACCGCGAGTGCCTCTGTACATTGTAACAACTGTTACAGCAATTTCTCAAGTCTCGCGAGTATGTTATTGTCATCACAGTCCTGACAGAGGTACAAGCGTGTACTACTTTGCCTGCCAACCCGTACGTATCATTTTCTTGCTCCCCAGGTAATACATTCACGACCACGTCTTTTCCCATTCATCAGAAATTACCGTGCCAACGCTCGCTCCTGTGTTTAGTCTGATGCATATGGTATCGGGGATGGGAATCGTGGCCCAGGCTGCACCGATGCAATGGAATCACCATTCCCCCGAGGTCCCTGGTGACTGTTTAGTCAAACGAACCCTGGTCAATTTACATTTTAATAGCTTGTGTGGTTCCGAGCACTGTTACAGCGCGCTAACCTATTGACAGCCGGATCCATTGTCGCGCTGGCTCTCCGTCAATTTCCCTTTGCCCCATTAGCCCGGGTAATAAAAAGTAAGACAATTCACGTCTCGGGCATTGTAGGATGGGAATGGGGTAGAACAGCCTGATTAGGAGCCAACCACCCGCGACATCGACGACATTCCCTCCGCCCTACGCTTTTCTTCCTCAGCAATTGGTCTTTTTCCGCGTCGCCCCTTTCGCCGTTTCTTCTGCCCTTTCGAATCTCCGTCGCGACTTTTGCGCGCGATTCGAAAGTACCCGCCTAACGATCCACCCGGTCTTCTTTGCAACAGTCGCCCCGGAATCCTCCTTTGTGACGGGCACACGCGGCGGGGAAGACGAGGTTCCGCATGAGCGCACGCAAAGTCGATGTCTGTTGCGGAATTCGGACTGGGCGCTCGGGCACCCGGCCTTTCGCTACGTTCGGTGCGGTTGACCGATTTGAAAGTAACGAGGCGCCCTGTTTCTCACCAGGCCCGGGGCGGGCCAGCGTCCCCGAGAGCTGACAGAAAAGCCTGATCGATCGAACCACGATCCCCTGTCGCAGAAAGCTACGCTCCGACGTGGAACGTGACCAAACTACTTAGTCGTTACTTGGCCAAGACGATATCATTATCGTAAACGCCGCGCGGCTAAAACAAATCGTGGCGCGGCTCTTAGCATTAATTAACCGCAAATTACGGCCCGACGGGGCTAATACAAACGGTGCCGACGTGCCATCCCGGCCCGGATAAATCTCTCATTGCGAATTACGTATGAAGACGTTTACGAGGCCTTTCTGACTATTCGCTGGGAATTATCACGCTGATACCATTTACGTGCACCGGCTAACGAGGGTGCCGGCGATTTTATGCGGGACAGGAGGTGATTCGTGTGACCAAAAAGGGGAATGTGATTTCGTGACGCTGATGATTTAGATTCAAATTTTGCAACTGATTACTGGGGGAGTCTATCGAGTATGAAGTCAATTGATATAAGAGACTGTCATACTTGGATATAAAACGTGGTACCACTCACTTTGTAAATTGACTGTAGCTGTGTTATGTATATCAATATGTAAAGTAGAAACTTTCGAACTTAAAACTGTTGGGTCTCGACAGATTAATGTGATTATCTCCACAGAATTTTCTTTATAAAATTAGTATGTATCTAAATTCCGAGCAAAGCCGAGTAGTAAAGCTAGCTGAACATAAGGCGATCGTGAAAATTTCATAGATTACTGATTAACCCCAACAGATTTTCCCTAATTTCTCCCATATGCAAGTTACGTTTCCCGCAACGGACGACGGCATCCTCATTCCCCGCCGATCCCAGCGGAGGGACGTGAAACGCTTACGCCCCGACACGCTAATGCACACTGAGTACACAAGACAATCAACCGCGCTACTTTTTGTCGTTGAGTTGCATTGCCTGAAATAAGGGGGTAGGCGACTCGTTCCCCATGCCCGTTCCCGATCGTTCGCCTCCGGAATACGGTGCGCCGGCTGATGCGCCCCGGCGAATGCCTTTTTATTTCCCCCTCGTTTAGCGGAGAATTGACTTTCGACAATCTTATACGCCGACGCTCCGCCAGAGGGATAAGAAGAGCAGAAGCCCCGGGTATTTCCGCGAATCAGAGCAGAAGGGAGCCCTCGACGGTCTAGTCTAGCAAACGTCAAAATTACTTCGCGCTGCTCGTCTATAACATCCCTCCTCTGCTCCTCCTCTCTCACGGTGCAGCTTATTCCTTCGTTCCAATGATTACACATTCACCTTGCCCGGCTGCACCGAGGAAGATAGACGCTCGCCGCTCCGCGAAATTGTCGATGGCAGTCGAACCGTTCTTGAAATCACCTGGAAACTAACGGCGCGGCAGAAACAAAGGAAATTACGCACAGCATCGTGCCACCGAGACTCGGCGCGCGCTCTCTGTCCGCCGTGGTGCGCGCCACGGCTTCTTTATTCAACTGTAGCAGCGGACAGGGGGCGCGCAATAATGCGGGGCCCCGCGAGAGAAATCCGCACGAGCGTTTCTGTTCTTCGTTAGCGATGAGGGGGGATGAGAACGACCGCAGGCGGAGAGGGGTCCCGCGCTCGAGAGTCGATCTCAACATCTACCACGCCGAAAAAGGAAGCGTCCTGCATCGCGGGGACTGCTCTTTGCAGAAGATCTAGCGTGGGTACCAACGGGGCCCGAACGCCCCTTCTCTTACTCGCTTCACTATTTCCGCTTGACTTTAAACAACAGTTTTGTGAGTTGCATCACGCTGCGCTGAAGTTACAACCGCCATCTGCTTTCGCCTTTCGGAGCCACGCACGCATGTTGGGTGTTTTAATGGACACGGAAGGGCAGATGTTGGAATCGCTTCCTTGATGGGATTTAAGTAGTATTCTTGATAATTACTGGATAATGGACCTTTGGGACCTGTGTTTGTGCAGGATTTAATGTTTGATGTTTAATTCATTGTGACCTTTTGATGGTCTTTTTATAATTGTTCAATATTCATTCGATATTGTGGTAGTGTCAAACAGGTTGGATTGGAAATGTTGAATATCGATTTTTTTATTACTATTAATTCTGGAAGTGTGATACTTTGTGAACATTTACAACAAAGTTTCATAAGGAAATCGAAATGATTACAGAAATTATAGCACTGAACGTAACTGAGTGCACAGCCGGGTAACGGCCTCGCAGAGCGGTATTGACGTAGGAGACTTAATTTAAAGCCGTTTATCTCGAAACTACATTTTTAAACACCGTTCATCACTGTGTACATCATAACTTTTGAACGAATGAATATTTTCACTTGAAATTTTAACTGGAGGTGTAGAATTCCTTTCTCTATAACACGGAATTTTTGTATCAACATTCGATGTTTGTAAAAAATTTTATAAACGATTAAACACGATTTTCTTCCGTAAATGTGTGGGAAGAAAATTGATTCGTGTGTAACGTTCACAATTTTTGTTTCAATTCTCCAGTGAAATTCCATGTTGTAGATTTTGGTGTTGAAATTACTTACTCCCAAAGCACTCCAAGTTCTCCTGATACTACTTACACCGACTACATCTACACACTACACACGTCCATCTTCAGTACTTAATAATGGCAACAAATTTGAACATTCCACCATTTTTTTTTTAAAATTACTTGGAAACGTGTCCACCACAAACCCTGAAAAATACGGGTATAACGGTTACTTAGTACCTAAGCAATCCAACACAAAAGAAACCATCAATTTTACGTGTCCAATAGTCGTGTACCCGCTTAGCGTACAGCGAAGAAATGCGGTTAACCGCGCCGCAGACTTTAATTTATTCCACCATTGATCTTATCCCGAAGTGCCCCGACTGTCCGCACTCTCCATCCGCCGCGCTAATTTCCAAAGTCGGTTTTCACGTCCGCGAAGCCCAGTAGCCAGCGGGGCCCTAAATCACAACCTCCATTCACTCTTTCACGACAAACCCCTCGACTTCCTGATTGTACGACAATTCGAAGGGCAGGCCGTGTACTGGGCACCGAAGTAGCCATCAATTCCGCACGAATCATCATTAGCCTAACCAGCTCTAGTAAATACAGAGCACCGCATTATAAACCGCTGCGAGTCGAACAGTTCAAGAACAGATGATTCCGAACTGCCTCGATTGCAACGATAAACGTTCGACGGGCCCCAGCAACCACCACGTGGCCTCTCAGCAAGAGCGTGAAAACAGTGACGCGGGGAGGGGGTGAAACGATCGTCCGAGCGGTAGCGTTGCTAGAGAGCGCGAGAGAGCGAGAGGCTGAGAGAGCGTGGGGATGGTCAGTTACAGTGTGGCTGCCTATGGATCTTGCTGGGTTGGTGCAGCCTCCGTACGTAGCGAGCACCCACCTAACGTGGCCGTTGTGTGGCTAATGCTCGTTATCTCGACGTGTCGACTATCTAATGGTCCCCTGTAATGGCCAGCCCAGCGATATATTGTCCATTTCTCGCAATGCGCGCGCTAACTCGTCCTCCCAATCTATGCCATTATTCCCGACGGTTATTTTAGCTGGTTCATCCCGCGCGCCCCTCTCACTCTCCACGGCCTACCTCCCTCACCCCCCCCCCCCTTTCCCCTGCACCCTTTGCCCCTCCAGGTGGCCTTGATTCGCCTGGTAGCCCGGCGGAGCGGACGGATTTGCATAGGGAAATCGCGGGGGCCCCTTTGACGTTGTTGCGCATCGCATCGCGCGGCATGCAATGCATGCAGCGCGCTCACGACTTCCGCCTGGGGTACGAGGGCCGAGGAAAAGAAGCGGAGGGGAACGATAGCGGGCAAAGACAATGCGAAATAAATATTGGGCTATCGAGCCGGCTGAAAAGCTGCCGGCCTAGAGCGAGTCGCATGGGGCGTGACGCGCGGTGCCCTGGGCATTCCAGATTTTCCGGGGCGATAGTCCAGATTCCTCACGGCCGATTCGGCCGGGCCGTGGTGGTCGTTAGTCTGAATGGAGCGACGCCAGCCGGGGGAAAAACGGGGGAGCTATCCGGAAGGAAAATGCGTCCTGGAATTCCAGGTACGTCCGTCTCGTATCCGGCGTCAGCCTTGCGACGAAAGAGGCGCGATACTTGGGGTCTGGGATTACCGAGCTGTTATTGTTCTTGGAAGAAGTATTTGACCATGTCTGATGGTTATTATTGCGGTGATTTTAATGCTTATTGATTGGGAGAGTCTGGACTAGTGTGAGGAGCTTTGAGGGGGAAGGTTTGACTGCAGTAGGGGGACTACTGCCTACAGTGGAGCAGAAAATGGAAAGTCTTTGTTTAAAATGGAGGAGCAGCGATACTGCCCGCGTAGAGTTTCCATTTCAGTTCATTCACCTTCAAATATGCCCTCGTGGGAGCAGTTTACTGGGACTGCCACCGTCGCCTCTTGAATTCCACGCAAAAGTCACCAAGTTTTCGGGATATCTTGGTAATGACCGCGCTGCGAATACGTAATTTCCGTATTCCGCTTGCTTCGTAAAAGGAATACGCTTCGTCGCTCGCCCGTACGTCCCCCGGGGGAATAATTTTCGTCAACTGCCTTCGCCGCCGACAACTTTCACACCCATCGCCCTTCGACCGAATACAATCGAACGACTCCCTTTTTCTCGGGAATCATACGGCGACTTGATTTTCCGGCCTGTGATTTCTACTTCGACCGCTGGCAATTTAAACGATCCTTGGTAGTGAGGGAATAATGCTGTTGGGAAAGGCTCGTGACACTTGAATGCAGTTTGCGGTTTTATGAACCTTGGAGTCGAGAAGTAAATGATAGTAGAGATAAATATTTTATCCCTATGCTACTTTGTTAAATATAGGAGTTTTCCAGAATAAATTTATTTTCTAATATCGATGAAGCAAAGTATCAGATTTTTTGTAAATCAATTTTTTTTAAAATTTCTGTCTAAAGTGACAAATATGAATGTTTACTTAATATATTAAACATCACTCACTTTTCTTAATTATCTTATTATTTGCTAAATGTACGAGAGATTTACCCCCAAAGTATTCTGATGGAACTACACAAGTATCACTGCATATAATACAATATAATTACAAATAAAGTGTTACTTAATCTTTTAGAAATATGTTGTGCAGAATTTCTGACCACCCGATTTTGACACTTTAATCGAGAAATACTTCCACCCCTTTCCTCTGTTTGCGACGCGTTCATTTTTCACTTCCAATCAATAAAAAAGGCAAGTATAAGATAGAAGACACCGTGATGACAGGGAAGCCGAAGGAATTTCAGCATTAAGCCCCCGTCTCATCCCTCCCGTTAGCTCCGCCACCCCCATCAATTTTTCACGGCGAGTAGTTGAAATCAGGATTCCATTTTCTACGTGCGACTGTCGCCATCGAAGGGAAATACTAATGCCTGCAGCTTGTCAAAATTCGTTCTTCCGTGAAATAAATGAAAGGAATGAGCACTTGTTAATTGGAATGCGATTAAAAACGACCAAACGGCTAACGAAGTGAATTTTGTGATGGAAACAGAAAATAAGACGACGATGGAGCGTCTTCAATTCATGAATATAAAATCTAGACAAACATCCCTGAGCTTACTGCACACAAACGTGTCCATTTTCTCAAACAGCCGCGAGCCACGAACCTTCACCAGTGTAGCAAACAATGACGCTAGTCATTATTCACAACTTGGCGCTATTTAACACCTGGTTAACCGATTCTCGGCAATACATAAGACGGTCGGCAGGCTGACGCGTGGATAAAACGACTGTTCGTCATTACCGAGCGCACGATCCGTTATTTAGTTCAGGAGGAACCCGGGAATTAAGTTTAATTCCAGGGTCCAGGGTTAACTGGTTCGAAAACGAAGCAGGTATTTCGGTTAATTAAGCTCGGGAACCACTCCCACCGTTGCGAGCAATAAGAACGGTTAATCGATTCGTGCCGATAACATCGATTTTAGGGCGAAAGAAATTCGCCCTGGAAAAAGGAAATAATTACCACGGCCCCGAGAAACCAATAAACCCGGGGCGTTGCGAGCGAATCGGTGCGTGCACGAAACTCATCAGTTCCATGCTTTCTATTTCCACTGATCCAGGCTATCATTTTTCTCTGTTCTAGGTAAGTTGCAACGAAGATGGAGGTCGGATGGTTTCGGCTTGTCGGGAAGTCAGGCAGCTTCTAAATGGTACCGTGTGCCTGCGCACGTTCGAGCGGTGACGTATATCCGGATGTATTCGTTTCCATCTTGCAACATAAGCTCGAAACGTCGGGTCATCTGTCAGCTTTGCAAGGTAAAGCTCCGCTATGACGCTTGCTACGCAAATACGACACTATTATTTTTCCCGTCGCTGGGATGCCTGTTAAAAACGACTCTCGAGTTCGTCCCACCATCGGGCAAACGAAAATACCACGGAAATATCCGCGGGTTTTGCGGGACCAGCCCTTTATCATCGGGGGGTTGATTATAAAAGATGTCAGTGGATATTTTGATGGGGAGATGGAAATTATTCCTTTCTTCCAATTCTTGCGCATATTTGTTTAATAGTTTCATCTTTATATGAAATGTTTTTGTGGTTAAAATTTGAAAGATAAGCTACATACTTTTGGTATAACGTTTGGTAAAACCTTTTGTTTGTTGGTGTTTTGTTAAATGGCAGGTTGTAGAACGAGTTGAGGATTTGTAAAAAGTTTCGCGCTACTGATTTTTTGATTAGGTATATTGAAACTATATAGAAGCGTGATAGTATTTTTTTAAATCCGTCTTCATGGATGTAACATCTATTTTTAGTTAACATATTTCTAGTATTCTTCTCTTTTTAATTTGTACAAGAATGCCGAATGTATTCTACCATCACTTCCATTGCAATTCTTGACTTGCACTACTTAAAGTGAAACATGTGATGAAAGGAAAACTCCTTACGCTACTTGCATCGAGTGATCCAATATCAGCCATAAAGGCAAATAAAAAATTCCTATCCTTCCGACAAGTTAACCACAGAATGAACTAGTAAACTCTGAACGTGGTCAAGCCCTGAAGGAGCTCTCAAAACGGTCGGAAACGTTGTATCGCGTGGGATGCGCGAAAAGACTGTTCCTACTTTCTTCATTAGGCGCTCGCAGCCTCTTGTGTTTCACTATTACGTTCATCGTACGCGAAGGGAACAAGTAAGTGGCGAGAGGAGGTTTCGGCGGTAAAACCCGAATTAATTAGAGCTGCCCGGCGATGGCTGCGGGAAAGAAGAGGCAAGAGGGAAGAAGGAAGAAAAACATAACGGGAAGGGGCTGGCCGGGGGGTGGCGGACTGGCGAAAATCACTGCTTTACGCGGATCATAAAAGTTACAAGAGGGTAGAAAACGCGTTGCACCCGACCTTTTTCACCCTCTCCCGCGGGCCAGGCCCCCTTCTCTCTGTTCAAGTGGTAATACCACGGAGGTCAGAGGAACGGGGAACGAGCAACGTTGGGAACAGTTTGCCAACTCGTTGAACGAGAGTCGAACTCGATAGTGGCTACCACGGCTGGCTCTAACCTGGTTGACTGGCTAGCGGATTCGCAAGCACGTTTCAGTTCTTTGCTCCGCTCCGTCGATTCGCGTTCCTCCGCTTGTTTTTGCGCTTTTGCATCAACGTCTATGCCGACCTAGACCGATGCTCATCTTCTGTCCGTTTCCTCCTACTTCCTCGTGGCCGTGTCTTGCCTCCATCCCGTTCCAGCGGTCCGCCGGGCCTCTGGGAGAGAGAGCTCGGGCCCGAACACCTGGCAAGAAATAAAACGCAAGCACGCCGATGGAAGAGGAGCGGAGGAACGGCTCCATGGGTGAAGATCGGTGGCTGCCAGTGATACAGCAATCACGGATTGTTACACATATTTGTGCCCGGTCCGTCTGTACGGTCTACCACCGAGATAGCTCCCTTCTTCTCATCTTCCAGCCAGCTCAGCCGTACCGAAGCTATCTAGCCAGCAGGATACATCCGTCCGTACGGTTCCGGACCTCCGCCATTACGAACTCGACCGTTGTACACGTAGCTCGTTGCGCGACGTGCGGAACGCCGCTACGAATACTGAGCACGAACTTTTAGTGTCCGTACCAGCGCGTTTCTGCCTCCCCCTGCTCCACGCTCGTCCGACCAGAGGATAACTGGCCGAGAGCGGGGACGAGCTTCTCTATTACGCCCTTTCGAACTGACCTTAAGGAACGCTCGTTCGAGAAAGACGACGACGGCGACCATGCCATAGACGACGGCCCCGCACTTTCCCGGAAGGATGTACGATTAGGACGCGTCACACGGGAATGTCGCCGCATTTTCTGCTGACCACACGGTGGAACGTTCGAACCGGGTTTAGTGGTCCCATTCCAGGCTAAAGTAGGTGTTTACGTAGAGACGCTCGGGGAACTCGGTACAATTGTGGCTATCCTTTAGAAGCGGGCAAGTTGTGATGGTAAATAATTAATATCCCGTTTGTAATTCACTGTGGTGAATATTCCTTCGATCGTTACGCGTTAACAATGCAACAACCCCTAAGTTGTCCTCAGCATTCTGGACTAAGGAAGCAGTGTTCCTCACGAACTGCGGATGACTAAACACTCGCGATCATATCTTCAATCATGTCGATAGAGACCAAAGTTTTGCATTTAAAAAGGTTCATCCATAACCATGGGCTGAATTTTGCCGTGCTTTTGTCAGTAGCCTCCGTGTTCCTCCGTGGTCCAGGCACACCGCCATCGTCAGCCTCCCGTCGCCCTTGTCTTTGTGGGCCGCTGAGCGTTTTTTACCCCCGTTGTACGGAAAAGGCGATGCCAGCGCAACGCGGAGGATGCGCGGCCGTGCCGCTTTATTAGGTATGCATCGGGGTAGACACGGCGGAGAAAGGAGGTGGCGGCGGCGGATAGGACTCGTGATTCGCAGCCAGTGTTATTAACGTCCAAGCGCTAGAGGCGAACCCCGATCACATCGCGTTCGTGATAAATCGCTCCGGTGGCTTCCCCCCTCTCCTCCCCCCCCCCTCCGGCCTCCTTCGCCATTATGTCTTGTATGTTTCATTACAAATTTCCTTTAGTGTCGTTAGGGGCTGCACGTACGTGCACGACCACGCAGGCGCGTGCACCACGCGGCCGGCCGGGAAAGAAAACCGGGAAGAATTTATTGTGGGACGATGCTGAACGGACAAGGCAAAAGTGAACGCTCTCTTACGGTCCGCTGGATATTAATTCTTGTTACTCATACGTATCGCTGGCCGGAAGCGCGCTACGAAAACGAATAGAGGAAGCAGCTCTCACGGTTCCGATCGTATCGGCCAGCCAGACCTAACCTGAACACACCGCTCGCGAGGAGAGGACAGAGGGGGGACGCGAATTTTGCATTAAAGCTGTCCCGAGGAGTCTGGCTGTTATGTTTATCCGCGGCCACTTTTACGCACGCCGCGTATATTATACGAGGGGACTTCATAATCGCATTTACCCGTGAACTTGTTATCTTCGTTCCACCAGTTCGCCGCGCGCCCTCGGCCACCGCTCCTCCGGGCGAGCTATCGTAAAAAGACACCGTGGAAGACATCGTTCTGTGTCTCGTTCGCGGAGCCCTTGCTACCGCTCTCGACGCGCGCGCAAAACGAGGACCGTCGCGTTCACCGTGGATCGAAATGACAGGGCAGAAACTAACGTTCTACATACGGGTCCCTAGATCATTGGTTCCTGTTTCTCGTACGTATCGGGGCAGGAGCGGGCAGCGTTGCGCGTGGAAACGAAGAACTGGACGGGACAGTTCCTCTTGGTCGTTTCCTCGCATCGTATCGCGGAAACTACTACAAACATCCGCGCTCAACACTCTGCAGGGTGAGACACTGTTAATTAGCCTCTCGAGCAGCTTCGTTTCCAATCTAGCGAAATTTTTCAGCTGAGTTGTATATCATCTCTTAAAGTGGCTATTAGAAAACAAGGAATCCCATGATAAATTCTTGAATATACATGTAACGTCGTCTAATATCCCATCGCAATGCATAATATCGCACAGCGTATTAACTCGATACAGAGTTAACTCCCGACATCCCGAAACGGATGTTCCACGGACGCTACGCTTCATTCACCACTAACGTCCGCATTTATCTTCCCTCCTACCATCTCCACGCGATATTTCCTCCCTTCTGACAGCGGCAAGTATTTTTTAATTCTCTTCTTTAAGTCTTCTTCGCCTTCCCCCCTCGCTCCATCAATTCATGCGTCGTCGATCGGCTGGCGGACCTCGGTGGCGCGTCCTCAACCAGCGATCCTCGGTGGGCGATCGAGAAAGAGAAAGTCCAGAGTCAGTAGGACGAAAAGGGCCCCCCGAAGACGGCGTATCAGGCCCCGTAGACGGCACGATTCGTGGCGTATTTACGACGCGGCATTCCGCCGATCGCGCGCTCGCTCCATCCCTTTTTCATGGCTGAGACGTGGCCCAGGCTGTGGCGCATCGCTGATCAGCCAGTCGCCCTCGTGAACGGTATCGCCTCCCTCTTCAGTGTTCCTGTTGGTCGTTCTTCCAGGAACGCGCATCCTTCTAATTCTGAGAAGCCTTTGGGGCACGCGGACCAACGAGCGTAGTAGTCCCATCCATCCATACCGGGGCGTTGCGTACACAATTATTGAAATGGTGGCAGGTATCAGAGGGCAAGCAGGAATGTAGGCTATCAAGCAAATCCAGTCAAGAGAGCCGACCTACAGGCGAGTCACAGGGAGAAGCACGAGGGGCCGGGGAGACACGCTGGACAAGGGTCTGCTCGCATCGCGCGGTGTGGAGAGGCTGCCTGCTAGATTCGCCCGTTTACGTACACCCCTTGGGCTTGTCATGCGGCAGCTATCGGCCGACCGCGATCGAGAGACCGGCAGTATCCCCCAATACCACCTTGTTCTCAGCGGCTATGTCGGATCCGACAGGCGTGTGCTCATCGCTTACCACGATGCCTTCTCTCTGTCTCTCTTTCCGTCTACCTATTCATCCATTTACTGCCCCCCCCCTCCAGCTCAGTCTCTCTCTCTCTCTGCCGCCCTGTCCCTGGCTTCCTACCTCTCGGCGTGCCTGCTTTACCATCGCCAGCGCACAGTCGCCGCCGTCGACCCCCGACGATGGGTTATTTCGGACCCACGTGGGCGGCTGTCTAACGAGATATACGAGGAACACGCTCTGAATGTGGGACAGATAACTGGAGGACTGGCCGACCCATACTCGAATCTCCGTCTATAGCCCCGCGAATATGCCAGGATGATCACGGTGACGGTACTGTTATAATCGGCCCCGGAAATTGCCATTTGTATCAGCGATCATCGCCGATCGATATTGTCGGGTGGACAGCCTCCAGATCGAGCGTGAACGTCCCACGGACGCGAGGCCTGTCATCGGCTGCTTTTTAGTCCAGGATCACCTCCGCCGGCTCTCCCGTCGCGATATCCCTGTTCTATCGATTGCCAGGCTCGATTGGCTTTGCACTTTCCAAGTATTTATAGAGATCCATGCAAAACGGAGGATCGACGGAGGGCTGATTGCGCGTGTACGATTCGGTACGACATGTCGTACAGTAGGTGGCCTACAATGGCGCGGAGTAACGGTGCCGTTGTCGAGGGTGTAAGCTGTCCACGTCTCTCTTTCGCTACGGCTGGCTCTCGCTTCGAATATTCGTTCGCCTGCGTGCTCGCCGGCTAATTGCAACGCGAACGCCGTTACTCGCCCGTTGGATTATGCGAACGGCCGGTGCCGTTAATTTCGCGCGCGGCCTTAAGTGCCCATCCATAGCCGCCGCTAAAGATGAGATCGCTGCAGCCATTGGGATATGACCGCGCCGTAATTGCGCCGGCTATAATCCTTTAACGACAGACTCGCTTTCACGGGAAATTGAAATAATTATTTCCTGATCTTCCGCCCGGTGAGACATCGCCCTGTCAGCCAGCCCCGCCGTGTGTCGCTCTCTGGAACCGAGGGGTCGCCGTCGGGTCGCTAGAATCCATAGAGGGAGGAATTTGTTTCACGACCTTGACCCGCGATCGCCTCCGTGCCCGGCATGATTTATTAGTTTGCATGAACGATGATGGATCGTGTGTATGTTCTTTGTTCATGTTTGCGGGCAATGCCTCTGAGAGGGCTGTTCAACGGACAGGCCGACAGTTATGCTTTCACCTTCCGATGCCAGTAACCAACGAGCTTCTATCTTGGGATTTCTTAGATCTATGTAATGCTCAGGCAAACGCAATGCGCAGCGTGATTCTGAATACCTAGCTTTCATCCTAAACACCCAAGATCTCTGTCGCTCTGTAGAAATATCACACAGAACTCTGTACCCGCACGAATACTTCGTGCTACCCGGTGTTCAAGCATTCAAGGCCCACCTTTCGTCGCAATTCGACCAACGATTATTCCGTAATATCGCGGAGGAAGAAGGGGTGGAATGTCAAGCGGAGAACCGATACGGTCAGCCGTGGATGGCACGCGGAGGCTAATATAAATGCCAGCGAGGACGCTCGGTCGAAGCCAATATCGACCAATTCTATAAAACCTCCCTTTTCGACGGAGGGCCCCGTAGTAAAGTTAATCCGCGCTTCAATTACGTACCGCAGATATGCCCCGTCTAAACCGCTCGGTGTCAGTCGGTGGAGGATTCCCGGCCGGACCGCCGGTCGTGAAAATTAGACTGGCCATTGGTGGTCCTTTCTAATGGCGGAATAAACGCGATGTGGATATTCGACGACGAGTGGAATCGATAATACCCGTAGGCGGCCCGCACCCCCGCCTCGTGTGTACGCGCGAATAAATCGTAGAAATCAGTCACGTACTTCCATCGGCCTTCGGAATCACCGTTAAGCCCTTGATCGCAATTTAACCCCGGAGGCCGAGTAATACCGGATCGCAACGTCCGGGCGATTATCCAACCTCGCGAGTGCTGTCTGCTCTTGTCCTCTGTTCGGCTCGCTCTTTCAGCCCCGATTCCACGCTCAGGCTTCGTTTACGCGCGCGATGGCGAGTCGATCGAGGGTGCCGCTGCATGCGAAACAAAAGAGGACGTGTCGATAATATCACGGCTTCCAAACGGATCTCCGCCTGGCAGATGAATGGATATATGTGCTCTTTATTGTCTCCCGCGATCTAGTGACGGACTATTAGGCGTCAGATCTCTCGTGTTCGATTGAATGTTGGAATTATGGGGAATGAATGGACAGCATGAAACAGTTCGATGGATTTGGTTCATTGGTTGTTTGACGAAGGCTGGCTTAGGGAACGCAGTTAATGGAATGGACGATTTGTTTAAGTATTTTTGGGGTGAATAGTAGCTGTGTTGGTCTACGTGTTTTGTACAGTTTTTGATGTTTCTTGTTGCTTTCTTTTAGATTTTCGTATCCACCTTTGATTATGTAGTTGACAAAGTATTTTTAATGAATGGTAAAGTATTTTAGTGTGAATAAGGTCTTCAGTGTTGATATTCTGGTACAAGGTACGAAGTTTTTTTGACATAATTTTAAGGACATATTAAACAGCAAATGGGAAATGGAACTCATTCATCATTCGACAGGATTTAAGATGAACTATACGGTAATACTGTGATTTCAAATATATCGAGCATTTTGTAGTAATTTTTTGCTACTAATTTCTGTCTAGGTAGCTGGAATTTAAATTGTATGGCTTAATGACTGAGATTTCGTAAATCACAAATGATCGCGAATGTTACACAAGAACCAGACACAAGTTTTCTACTGCAGTTTGGAAGATACTATTTCTGTGTTCGTTACTTAGAACTCCTGAATAATGGTGACATCTACTCCACAAGCCCGTATAAAATAATCAAGGCAGCAGACACAGAACTCGTAGAGCGGCGGGAAGAGTTCTCCAAGGGAACGAAAGTGGAAAACAACGGCTTTCAGCGTTGTCCTCGTGTCACGTATCTGTGCAGCTTTTACAGTGGCGCAGCTTTGAAGTCCGTCAGTGAGAAAAATACGTCGGTGGTTTCACGATAATAGCCATTGAACGAAGCAAGGAACAGTGTGTCCGACAGCACTGATGAAAAACTGCCCTAAGATAGATCGCGCGGCGAAAGGGAAGCCTTGCGATCATTGATGGCTAGGGGAAACAAGAAGTGACAATGGAATGAGGACCAGCCATGCAATTACTTTCTCAGATTACTAGGAACGTACTATATTCGAAAGATAGAACTGATGCAGTAGTTATTTCATCAAAAGAGTTATCTTCGTTTAATATACTGGAAATATAGAATTTCTTATTAAACAATACTGCAAATTTTGATCGTTTAGCGACCAAATTTTAATTTTTGAAAATTTAACCTTTACTGATTTAATCTCTACGAATTAAGATTAGGTATCCTCCATAGCGGGGATCAAATGATACTGTTAAAATTTCCAATTAATTATGAAATAACTGTAATTTTATGACTATTATCTTATGACTTTTATTAATTGAACATAATAAATGATAATAAATAATTTAAAAGTTGAAAGTTCGATGAATAACGTTTATTTATAAAATTCAACAGTTTCGTTCGACCCCTGCCCAATAGTTATTTCTCAACAATCATTTTAAGCAAATGTTATGAAAATTTAATAAAACATGTGTCACAGAATATTATACAGTTACAGAGATGCCACAACTCCCTTTTACCCATTTTCATGAAAATCCATTGAATTAAGTACACTGATCAGCGCGTGGATTGAATCAAGCAGCTACAACTGCACACATTCGTCCAGTGTATGCAAGATATTGTTCCTTAACACCGATACATTCAAACAATTCCTCTAAAGTTCCAATAACCGCGTTCCCCGAAACGTAATAGACACTCACTGGTCGAAGAAGGATAATAATGATCCTGCACTGGGAAGCTTGGTTGCTTTTCAATTACCTATTGTCGGCTGGAAATCTGTTGTGCCAAGTGGCTCGATAGAAAAACGATCGTATTGCGTGTTTCAATTTGTGGAGAGGTTCGGTGTAATTGAAATCGGATCGCCAGTGTTCCGCTGCTAGGTATTCCCAACAATTTTGCGATAATGCTTGATTAAATCGCGAGCAATTATCGTACTCCTCGACGCGATCGACAAGCAGAAATTGAATTCTCCGCGACGTCACTAAACAGTGTGCCTTATATAATACCTAACCTGAAACCCACATAAGTGGTGAATAATTCAATAAGCTTCAGGATGCGAGCCACCAAATGTATCCTTATCTGCATTTATTTAGCCACTTCGGAAGCTTACATCACTAATACAGTAGTCCAGCGTTTAGAAAAGACCTATGCGAGTGTAGCACTTCTAAAGTAGACTTTAAAACATAGAGGTCTCGCGGAGCCGGTATTGGCGGAATCGGTTAAGGCGTCTATCCAGCGCGCAGTGGATCCAAAGATCGCGGGTTCGAGTCCCATCGCCCGGGGTGTATTTTTTTCTCCACCATTAATATCAAAAAATAATACTGAATACATCTCACAACCTCTTGATTACTCTCCAAGACACTTAACACTCTGAGTAGCGCAAGAATGCTTTGTTTACAGAGTAAATATTAGACGACTCTCAGCCAACACTCTCATTGCTTTCTAAATAACATCAACCCGAAAACATGCCAGAACCATGCGCAGAACGCAGATCCCCCGACGCGAAAGCACGCCGACGCCAGTCAGAGTTAAAGTAGTCAGTTAAAAGTGCTACCCCAACTTCATCCCTCCACTGCTCTCACAAAATCACTCCATCTGTATAAAGCATGCTCAACAGTCCACCCCAATAAATGTTGCGCGTAAAAAAGCAACCTTCCCTCCGTACTTTGTCGCCGCTGTATCTCGGTTTTTCGCGCGCCGGACGCGGTTCGATCGATGCGACTTCGATATCGGAGTCGTTACGTATGCCTGGGCCCGAGCATGATAGATGCGTGCTACAAGTTACTGCGGGGATTAAACAACTTTGCTGGATGATTGATTACTTTGTGGCTCGGCGGCGTTAAAACTTTCTCGCGGCAAGTACGCCGCCCACGCTGTAGGTGGTCGCTTTTATCTGCCTCGCGCTTCGGTTCCATCTCTATTCTTCTCATCTGGCCCGACGTAACAGATTCTCACACCTTATTAACCGGTTTCGTAAATCTTGTCGTTAATAGCCTCGCCTTTAATTCACTAGACCCCCGATAATCATGCGCTAGGCCCGTCCCCCGATCGGCCCAACAAATTGCAGTTTTAATTAGTTCGAGGGCTCCATTACGCCATGTTTCGCGCCCCTTCATTATCTCATCCCTGAGACTGTCTACCTCGCGCACGTCGTTCCAGTTAGTTATTATATCCGTCCGAGTAATTACTGTGTCTCTGGATCATCGGATCCCCCCCTACACACTACCCTTTCAATGTACGAGCGCTTTTTATTCATCGTCCACTGTTGGATCGCGTCCTCGGGCTGCAATTAAAACGTCCCTTCCGCCCTGATCGAATTGATACGCGTGCACGCGTTCTCCTGGCGGATCCTTGGCTCATTAAAACGACGGACAGATCAGCCACTTTGTGATAATCCGCCTTTTTTCCAGGGATCGATTCACGCCGCGCGGTAATTACGGCCGCTGGCTTCCCGCTAGTTTTTATGCCCCAGAGCGACCGCGAATTTCACGCGGAAACGAGACGACGGGTCCCTTTTCCTCGTTTCTTCGCATGAGTTTTCCCTGTGACGCGTGTCCATGTACAGCGCGCTGCAGAATATTATTACACCGCGTGATTGAGATTACCAGCCTGAGGTATTGTCCTCTGACGGATTAAGGACTTAAGATGGATTATTTAGTGAAGTCGAGACTGAAAGATATCCTTTGTCAGAAATCATTGATTGCTATAAACATAGAAAGCTGCGATAATATTACAACAGAGTGTCTATTGTATCAGGTACCATTTTTAAACAGAATTCGTTAGATTAAGATTAATTTGGCAACGCGGAGGGTTCGCGACTTTTGAACAGTGCTGTATACACGCGTAGCTGCAAGCCACCAGAGAAAATAGCAAACCACGAGCGTCTAGCCGAGCTGCCTTGCGATAATTGCTCATTGCACGCCACGTAGAAATGCCGTTCCATCCTCTTTCTTTATTTCAACCGGCCCCTCCCCTTTGTTTCTTGCAGCCCTTTACGTACACACACACACACACACACAGTGACGCGTGCGCACAAGAGCCACAGTGTTTCTGTATCATCAGTTTCTCTGTTTCTGCGGGCGTAGGTCGAGCTTCGCTTCTTTCATTCGATGGGCAAAGGGTAACCTTCGAAACAGTTGGACTCGAATACTCGACACGGCGAGACCGGATGCTCTCGTTTCGAGAAAGGAATTGCCTTTCGGATCGGTCGATAGAGTTCACGGCCTTGTTTTCAATCGACAGTTACCTGCGGCGTCCGGTCACGCAGGTACTCGGCTGGTGACGAAGAAAGAAAAAGTGGCTGAACGAGAGGCGAGTCCGCGAAACGACCTGTCCGCCAGATATGTTCATTTATTTGTTTATGGACAAACAGAAATATTTCTTGCAGCACTTGTAGAAATAATAAGTGTCGCCTTGGGGGCGACGCTGAAGAGGACAGTTGAAGCTTTTCTCAGTGTAGTTAGTTTCAGCACTAACGAGGGAAGGAAATTCAAAGAATTCTGAAACTGCGAATATGTAGGGGATTTCTTCTTGATTGCAACGCAATTTTTGCTTGCTGTCCGTATTCACTCTAAGGGGGTCGACGAGGTTGAATTTGTATGGATTATGCTGTTTCATAATTATTTAAACCACTAATTCAGATTTGATGTGAAAATAAGAATTTTATATTTTTTATTATAGCTTTTTTATAATTGTTTACACAATTGGGTAAAAACACTTTTACCATTTGATAGATCTAATTAAAAGAAGTAACTTTTATCTTGAAACTACTTTTCCATCTTTTACAGATTGCGAGTTACAAAATACAATCAGAAAATAGCCAAATATTTAGGAATTAATTTCACCCCTTTACAGTGAATTTGGACAGAAAACAAAAATTGCGTTGTAATCAGGAGGAAATCCCCTACATATTCACAGTTTCAGAATTTTTCAAATTCCCGGGTTCGAAATCTATTTAAATAATCCTGAGTCTACAATTATAATTCTCTGTAAAATAAATTAACAGAACGTCCTGTCGAAGAATAATTTCACCCTGTTGCATATTCTAATTTAATTTCAGCATAAAAAGACATTTTATCCCTATTTCCCTTTGTTGCCCTTTCTTCGTCTCTAATCGTGATCTCTACAAGCCAAACACACCACCACTGTTTCTAGAGTTACGTTATAAAATCGTCTGATACTTCCCTAGTGACATTTTGTGCTCGACGTAGTGCAAAGACCAGATTACCAGGAATCGAATAAATCAATTCTTTGTCGCGGGAATATCGAGGGGAAGGCGCGTTAATCGCTCGCCACTGTACAGTGGCAGTGGCGGGCAGCGGATATTCTTTAAGAGCTGAAATTACGGCCGATAACCGACCAAGTGGTCCACGAAGAGTGCTTCACGAATCCACGAAGCGAGTCCGATTTCGACAAATGGAATTGCTAAGCTTTGTGCTCTAACAGCATTATAGGGGAATCACCGTCGTTGCCTGAGATCTCTTTGTGACGGACGAAATAAAATCCGACGTCCACCTTTAAAACGCACATCGCCGCAGTCACCGATCGTAGCCGATGAATCTTTTTATCTCCCGCACAGTGACTTCGCGTGTACAAATTTCGCAGGGTAACCTTCGAAACAGGCTGCTCCAAATCGAGCCTGCAATCGATACCCCTCGCCCCTCGCTGTTCCTAAATTTTCCACCGCTTCGAGTCTTTCCAGCCCCGCTGTCATAAATTATTGCGATCACGACGTCCTCCAAACGTTGCCGTCTGATTGCTCGATATAGAAGCCACTCGAAAGTAAATTAATACGATCGAGTGTAATGGAGCGTGTCTCAAAGGACGCGGGCCACTTCTGCTTATTGAAATTTACCGTGTGTGTAATACGAGTTGGGAGGCTCCAGGTGCTCCACTTGCTAAACTAGGCAGGAATTGCAAGAGTCACCTTTTATGACCTACTTGTTTCTGATGGTGTTTTGCGAGGGGCTGGGAAGTTTCGATCGAATAAAGGGGTTGCGACTAAAGTCCGTGAAATAAAATACACGGACTATTATCTCTGCAGCAGCGCTGACATTCTAGTATTAATTTAGTAATTTTTCGAGGCTGAAATTTTCGTCGAGCTTGAGTTCCATGACAGTAGCTACTGTTATACGCGAAGTCCATAAATGAAATTAATCTTCGGCTCACTGATGAACCCTGTGTACACCCAAGGAACTACCCTTTGTCCGTGGTACACTTCCCTTTCATACTTTTCAATCCTCTTGGTTCTCGCCGCAACCTCTTTTCCCTCCCGCCGCCTTTCCGCCACATATCTACGGAAGATTTCTCAAGGGAGCTGCTTGACTGCGGGATTGTTGGCGCCTCTGAGTAGTTCAACGGCACACTCGCCCCGGCAAGAGGTATCTTGCCCAAGTTGGCAGTCGTTCAAGCACAAGAGCACAAAATCGGCTACCGAACCGCCGCCCGTGCCCCACCGAACAATGTATTTCGCACTTATAATTGGATGTGTCGCTGTTACGGGCAGCGCTCCTAATGGTAAGTGCAGCGGGGAAGCGTACGGGAAGAGTAACCCACTTTCCTCGGGAGCGGAGGAAATTGTAGACCAACTAAAGCGCAATATCTGTCGCCGGGGAGACACGCTGTTACTGTTTAATGTGTCGAACGGGTATTTCAGCAAACATCGACCTGAGGTAGACAAGTGGAAGGCTATTAGCGCCCACTGAAAATTATCCAGCATTTCGTTGGATGGCCCCGATTTATACGTAGGGGGCGAGTCACTGCTTGGCTTAACGCTTCGCGTCACCTTCTTTTATTTTCCACCCCTTGAAATAAATGTTGGAGGAAGAGTATGCTCTGGTTTGCTGGTTAATATTTTTTTGTCAATGTCAGATTTGCAGAGTTTCGGTTCACTGCGATTTTTCGTAGTGGATCTTGGACCTTTTTATATTTATATTTAGTTGGCGAAGTTAAAATCGACTTGAAGTATCTTACACGGTGGTTGAGGCAATGATTTACAGCTCGAAGTGTATCCACGTGTATTAAAAGTCTGTATATTAGGTGTTACTGTTCTTCAGCTATCATATACTGCAAACTAGGGAAACATTTTATTATATAATATAAAAATTAACATCTTTATATTTGCTTCAAGTATCCTATTATCACATCGCATCATTGTGATTCTACTACCAGTCTGAAAATGCAACAAACTTTTGTAATTTTTCTTCTTTAATACCTTTATGTCAAGTAACTGCCAATACTCCTACAGTTTACAGTACATATCGACACGAAGTGTCCAATACTAACGTAATTATTAACAAATTTAGACGGTTTATCCCGCTTTGCAACAGACAAATAACTCGATATAGTCATCGTAGTATTCGACAGAAGTCCTTCTATTATTCATTATTTATTGTTTTAAAAGATACTGTGACTCTCGTCTTCCGGTCCTGTCATTTCTTTTTCTTCACATGCAAGAATTGCCTAAGTTAGACAACCATTTCTGGAATAATTGTATCAATCATATCGCCATGAAAATTGTGCGTACCTACTACGTACATTTGAGAGTGATGCAATAAATAATTGCAATAGGTCCTGTACCTACGTATCCCGGGTCTTTCTCGACCCACCCTAGTTCCCATTTCCCCAAGTTCTTATTTAACTTCAAAAGAAGTATAAAGAAGAAGTTGTTAATATCTGTGTATCTCAATTCAACCTCGAATACTAAACCCAAAAATCATCATTCACCCAACACACGCAACAGCCCTGCATGGCACGCGGCGAGCGAGTTTTGCATTGTGAAAACAAAAGCACGGGCGAGAATTTGCCTGCTGGTTGCGGGCGAATAACTGTCGTGCCTGCGTCTCTGCGGAGTGAAGTTTTCCTCCATCGAGCATTCACTTCCTTTCGTGGAAATTCCGCCGGAACCGCGTACGTCGTGGCCATCTCCATCCGCGCCATGTAGCGTAAATTTCCAAGCGTTCGCGAACTCCGGCACCGGAAGCGTCGTTCCGAGGGTCTCGCATAATTCGTCGGCGTCGTTCTTCCTGAATATATCATGTCCGACAAAAAAAAAGAAAACGGGCAACGGTGGAGAAGGCGTGGCCGTTTTTGCGCGTAGGGAAAATTTCACGCGCGGCCCCCTTTCCCGCGGGGTCAGGCCAGCGCCGCTTTCCTCCTGAAGTCGCGGTGGCAACTCTCCGGCACAAAAGCGCTACTTCAGTTCATTCATCGTCTAGTACACTCCACGTCGTTTCGTTTCAAAAACGCGAATTTTTCTCCCCAGCTACCCCCCGTTTACAGCGCGCTCGTTGCTCGCCACTTTCACGCTGTCACGGTACATAAACGCTTCCTCTGCCAAGGATCTCTCGAAATCGTGATCTGTCCGGCGGAGGAACGCGATTGGATTCACCGTTGGACAGCACCAAGATGGCAGCCGGGGCCGTTAAGGGCTCCGTCGGTTCCTGGAGCGCGATTAAATCTCCTTCCCCTCTATGCTCCGTCGAATTATAAATTGAACGGTCCGGAGCTGATTAAGTAGAATTTTCGCAGCTCAACAGGAACTCTCCCCCACCCCACGGAGAAAACTCCCCCGCACGGTATACAAGTTAATGGTTTTTAGCACGTCCCCGCCGAGCTGTATCTCCGCTGAATTTTCAGCTGGCAGGGAACTTGCAACTTTTTATCTCGCCGCGACGCGAGGCCGAAACTGAATTCAACTTTGCTGCCAGCCCGGCGGGCTAGATGCGCCGACGTTGATATACGAAGTAACGCCGCAGCGTTTCTTTCCACCTGCAGCCCGGCGTAAGTGTACACGGACGTTACCGTGAATGCGCGCGGGCTTGATAATACGTGCGGGGGATTCAGAGGTACGCGGGGCCCGGCGTAGGTGAATGCTTCTATAGGGAAGTCGAGCACGCCGCGCCCCAGCGATCCTCTCATTACAGAGGGGACCTCATTATACGGCTGCGCAGCGCGGTACCTTGCTACGATTATATTACATTACTGTAATTGATCGCGGCACATGTAACTGCGGCGTGATTCTTAAACAATAAACTCATTACCCGTTAACAAGGAGGGGGCCGATACCAGGCGCGCGCACGCCCCACCGGTAATAACCTATCTCTCATGTGGCCGGGTCCTGCGGTGAGACCCGTACGCGACCAACGATCCTCCAGCAACCGATTCGCGTTTGATCGATCGCCCGACTGCTATCCAACGCTCGTAAACCGTCCGCTGCAGCAGCAACAGCAGCCAACAGCCTCGGCCTGCTCTCTTTCCACCCGCCTAGCCCTTTCTCCTGCTTTCTCTTTTACCGCCGCTTCCCCTTTTCCTCTCTGCCCCGTCCTTCGCCGCGGCTCAAACACTCCAGAGCGCGACGCGCTACCGGCGCGGGGCGCTCCGGATTCATCCGATCTTTACCATTTGCTCGTAACAAATCGCCGACGTTTCGAGAGCGGAGAACCGTGTCGAATCTGCCTCTGCGAGTTCCACGGTTCGTTGCTTTATTTGCACACTTCGAGCATATCCCCCCTCTCGACTCGGGGGCCACTTGCGAGGGATAATCTTGTCGCGAGATCGGATGACTGAAATCATCCCCCGCCGTTTCGCTTCTGCCTTTGAGCGCGATTGAATTGTAATGAGAGTGCAACGCTCCGAGCAAAAGCTCGCCCTCTGCTCCTGGCGTAATCTCGCGGATGCAATTCTCTGTCTCGTTATTCGCATACTTGACGGAGATCTGTGTTTTGGCGGATGATGCCGGATGACGGCTGGGGCTGTGTCGACCCGTTTCAAAAGTTCTCGGACATGTGTGAAGTTTGGAGGAATTGGGGTTTAGGGGTAATATGGGGAGAGTACTGTTGAAATACATTTGACGATCTGAAATTGAGGGTGGTTAGATACCAGAGGATTCGGCATTTTGGAGTTCTTTGGAATCAGTTTTATTTACCCTTAGCAATCAGGATTCAGAATTTTAAAACAAAAATTCATTTTTTTCCTAGATTCAAATCAAATATACGGAAGGTATATATACGTCGCCCGGATTCAAAGAAGTAAACAACGTTGTTTGTTAGATTGTATATTTGAACGAGGGTTTTTGTTAATTCATGTAATTTCTAGTTGAGAGAATGTTCACAACAATGAAGCTATTAAACGATACAATAACATCAAGGAAGATAAGGCAAATATAATTAAAGTGCAAGCCAAATAGGAGTAGCAGTGCGTAAGGGAAATCGAACAATATTTGGTCAGACATCTCTTCCAATAGAGCTACAATTTTTTGTATTATTAAAAAATTGTTTCGAGTAGGAATTATTCCAATTACAGGAAACTTTGGAAATATTCACAAATGTAGTAACAGTCTAATTTAAGATTCTTCAGTTGTACGTCATCAAGATTTCTTATAGCGTGAAATTTGAGAAGAACTTTATGCTAGTATCATTAATACATTAATAATAACTGTGTTATTTAAAATTCTTTCGAATAAGAATTATTCAAAATAACGAGAATTTTTTAATACACACAGAAAATTAATAACGGAGAATAGGAGAATGACGAAAAATCTGATGAAGATAGTGGGAATAATGAAACCCACAAATCCCCTTGAAAATCAGGAACACTTAGTAGCGAATGTCATGAAAACAAAACGAAATCCATTAAAAGCGGCAAGTTCATGAAGATCGGTAACAGATTCCTCGTAAAAGAAATCATGCCGATGTTACGAATACACTCTGGACAGACACTGATGCACAGAATTAGCGAAGCACCCTGTACACTTCGCCTCTGATGACCAGAATTTCATTTGCGTAGCAAAATGTAGCACATGCCGTGGGCCTGCTTGAAAATCGAGGCAATCATGCGGGAGAAGCTGGAACGCGAGGCTAGTCCGAGCCACGGACGCCTAATCAGCCGATTATGCCGAGGAAATACCGTTCCCATGGAATGTTAATGCGATCTACACCGAAGGCCCGTAGAAACCGCGGCCTCCACTTACAACTGAGGCTAAGCAGAGCGCCAAGACAACCGATTCCACCTCCACACGCACATATTGTTGAGCAATAACGCCGTTCTAGTGGCTTTCCTCGATTATCCGCAAAGAGGCACTACGCAACAGCCCTGGACGAGGAAGCGTCTTCCCTGTCTAAGGGTCTCTCCAGTTTTAATGGAGACGTTCGCCTCCTCTTTCTGATCTCTTCCGCGTTTCTGGCGGGAGTCGTGAGGCCAACACGGGTCCTCGACTTTCCCGAGATCGTTGGAGCTTGATTTCTGGGAATCTGCGGAGGGCTGAAGCGCGGTGTTCCTTGGGAGACGCGGCGGACTTCGAATTGAGAATTTACAAGCGATCTGATCCGTGTCAATTTACAGAAGTCTAATTTTTTTGAAAACAATATTATCTTTTGGAGTCTCAGAGTCAGCGTTTGGAAAATAGAGATCTTCTGCTTGATTCTACATTCTTGAGGTTGAATCTGAAATATTTAAAAACTTCGCATATACTCGAATGTAGTTTCTTTTATTTTACTATGCTCGCGTTGCAGACTTGTTAGTTTCGATTCGAAGAAAGAAAATCTCAACTTTTCCTAAGAAATTCATCAGGATATGCCCAGTTCCCCCGACGATATAAGAAAGGAGGACGACGTTAGACGCAAAGTTAAACAAAATCGAATCCCCAGGAAATAGAGATAGATCGCGGCGCCACGTAGCAGCTTTCAATCCGGAACTTGATTCGTTCTTGCGGAGATCAAATCCCTGCTCCCCTTTCCACGAGCTCCCCGGACGTGAACGCATAGCTATACCACTTTTGATACGGTTCCGCTTGGGCAAGGACCTCTCGACCCTGCTTCAAATCGAAGCGTAGGAAGCTCGAGGGTCGTCGCGACCGACCAGCTGGCAGAGACCTTTCGCTTCAGGTGCTTTTCAAGGTGTGCACGTGCACGTTCGCCGTCCGCGTCGATGCAGGGGCCTGACGCGTTCGCCGTGATATCGCATAAACTTGCGTCCCCTGCGCTCTATCGAAATCGGAAGAAGCCGCCGCGGTCCCCGCGGTGCCCTTCCGCATACTTACTGGCGCGCCGATATTTCACGCGGCTAATGGATTGAAATTCCTTGAACCGTTGTCTCTACCACGCGCCTACCCCGTAATTACCAGACGAATGGGGAATAAAGCGCTCCTAAACGCGCTCGAGTGTATCAACGGCCGGGACGCGACCGGTCGCCCGTTGTCGCGGCTCGTTTACCACCGAAGTATTGTTGCTTGTCACGATTATGACACGGCTGTTCATTAATTAACCTTTACGCGCCAACATCTGCCGCGTGCCGGCTACTAGACGGCTCATACCAGCTTCATTCGAACACTCTGTTATAGAGGTACTTTACGTTGTGGAATTTTGCGGTGCTGTTGTAGTCGACTGCGCAGTATTTTTTTTAATTTTTAGGGTAGCTGCTGTAACGGTTCTGTAGTCTAATTAAAAATTCTGTTGAGTTAAAGACAATTTTGTAAAGATTTGAAAAATTTAAAATACATTTTTTTACAAATGTACTTGTTGCTTACCTTTTCAAATCGAAAAAGTTTATATTATTATTATTTATTGAATTATTTGCTATAGATTGCACAGTATATATTCTTGGCAATACAGTTAAAAACAGTCGGGGTAATTAAATGGCATAATTGTAGCGCTGCACGCAATTGTTACAATTAATTTAACACTTTACGGTGTTTTCTAACAAAGGTAGGCAACAGGCTTTAGTTTTTTGTTCAGCCAAAAGAGGTGTGCTCCAATCTAACCAAAATAATTTTTTATAAACTGACAAATCGTTCAAAGTGTACTTTTCAAACTGCGCGAACTTTGTCACGCATACGAATACACAATCGGTTTTCCAGGTCGATTATCTCAAAAGGAAAAATCTGGGTGACGAAAACTCAACTTCATTTGTTTCATTTATTGGCGTCGTTTTTTTCTGTGCCAGCTATGCGCGAAGGTACAGTGATACCAATTTTCCAAATGACACAACCTTAAGAATTCCCTGTGTCCCGTGTATTGGAGTTGAAATATTTACACCAGGCAAAAGTGCGCCCCTCGACAAAGGGAATCGAAGATTCGATCGTTTTGTGTCAAAGAATATTTGGTCCCTTTCGTGGGTACGAAAACTCGGTTAGGAAAATGGCCCGACAGTGTATGATTGAAAGGCACGAGGAGCCTCTTCTATCTGTCCCCCTTTTGTTGTCATTTCTCACAGTGCAGTGTCCTTAATTGACTTGAAAACCACTCGATCGACCTATACCAAAAGTGTTTGCGAAAAGCAACGCTTTGTGTCTTCAGCTTCGGAGTACCGGGATGAATTAATGAAGAGCGTGCCGATGAAGTGCATCGATATACGGGGTGGAACAGGGATTGCACATTTTAAACGATGAATAGTTTTAAATAAATGGATGTGGTGCGAGACATGATATATGACGAAAGTTTGTTTCGAATGATTGCAATCTTTTTGAGCTCGAAGGAAAATATTTTGAAATACTTGGAAAGATTACAAGTTAAATCGCATATTTTATGGTGGCATAAAAGAGATTCAATGATTGCCAGATTTTTCTTTAATTATGTTAAAATATGACATTTTATATATTGTAAACAATTCAGTGTTGCAGTGGAATGTCCGACTGATTTTTCAGGTTATTTGTTCGAAAATTGAACATTACGTGACAAAACCTTCTACATATTTTATATTCGAGAAAAGTCTAAATTTTGCATACATGCCAAGCACTTTCAGCTCAAATGAAAATTACATTTAATTATTCTCCAAAAGTAGTTTGTTCGATAACAGCAATGCGAGTAAAAAAAATATAAAAATACAACAGCAGTAGCTGATTTTATAAAACGATAGGCATGTTTTCTTTTAATCAACTTCCTCGGAAATAAAACAATTCGAGTGAAATATACGCAGTCGATGTTTACTAATTACGTTACAATGAACATTTATAGAAGTATTCTTAAATTTGGAACATTTTTGGTTATTTTCATTATGTAAAAGGAATCTGTGAGGTTTTCAATAATAGAAGGAGCATGTACCATAATTTCAGAATATTATTGCTGATTTAGCTCTAATACTTATAATTATTTAAGCTAATAAAGTATTAGCTTAAATAATGAAGCAAAGTATAGGAACTTGCAACTAATAGATATGATTCAAGCGAAAGAAAGCAGTGTAAAGTGAAACTAGACTGTCACTGGTCAGACACGCCTTCCAACGACGCGAGCCCTGCTGTTCTTCATAACTTTTCATACACATGTAGTGTAAAAAAATGTTTCGAGTAAGAATTATTCGAATAAAAAAGAGCTTTAAACACATATATAAATGTGTTACATAACAACTCCACTTAAGTTTCTCGAGTTTTATCATCCATTTAATTCTTTAGAAAAAGCATACGAGTTTGCCCTGTATATATTTTGAAAGAGCTTTTCAAGCCATTATATTTAATAAGAAAAGTATGCTAAAATCATTAAAACAAGTCTTTTTGCAACAGCGTTAACAAAACACACTGCGCCGTGCATTCACTGTCAACGATTTTAATGAGAATTTTCTGCCTTTGTATGCCATTCACTTATATCTTATATGCTGTTATAGGAAAATTAAATGTTTCTAAACGTAAACAACAGATATTCTTAGAGATATATTTGAGCTTCTCAGATGTAAAATTGATTAACTCCATTTTCTGTAAATTCACAATTTTAGTATCGACGCAAATAATAAGTGCTTCACACATCAGTTTCCACTACTTTTGAATGTTTTGGCGTTCAGTTTTCGCCAGCATTATTTCGTGGCAAATACCGTCGTTATAAATTATGGAGAATCATTTTCATCCCTCTTGACAGCAATTTGAAACATTATTACGATACGACACACGATACCACCCGACTATTTCCCTTCATCCAGTTTTTCGAGTAAAAAGAGACGCGCAGCAACGCGGCGCATAATTACCCTCGCCACGATCGAGAGGGTCGCAGTCGATTCTCTCGACCCGGCGCGACGCGACAACTACGGGAAATATTGCTCGGCGAAGGGAGGCGGCGCGGAAAACGCGTGAAAAATATTTAAATAGAATCGACGCTGCGATTCCGCCGAGGGGGAAAGGAATCGCGAATAGCCGTCTCGTAAAACGACAAACATACGAGGAATCAGGGTGGCTCAGAGCTATTTCTCTGCTACTTTTCCAGAAGGATAGCTCGTTCCTTTTGGTGTTCCCCGGCTCCGGTGAAACGTCGGGGGCGGCCGCTTCATGACCGAGAAACACTCGAGAGTCTATAGAAGCGTGATGTAACGTCCTCCCTCGATCGAGGAATCCAATAACTGGAAAACGCACCGGAGCGTGTAGAGGTGCCTTCGATTCTCGAAGACCTACTCGAGGGAGACGAAGGGAAGACTGTACTGTGTGTCGATTCGCGACGAATCTCGGCCGGAGTGCGTCCGCCTTTTCCCAACGGCGGATATCGTGGCCGCGACGACGACGAGGAGAGAGAGAGAACCAGGTCGCCGGAAAACGACCGTACCTTCGATAGGATTCCCGATGCACCAGACGAAAAATAGCTACGCTACTCACCGGCACAGGAAGTCTCTCTCGCCTAAACAGAGCTCCAGGCAGTGCTGTCGCGACGAGGCAGACATCGTTCTGCGTGTGTGGCCCTGTAGCCGGTGTCCCTGGACCCTGTCGATGCACCAGGCACGCTCGCAGGGCTTCACGGCCAGGCAGCTCTTCTGGGCGTAGATCGTGAACACTGGGAACTGCGACTGCGACAGGGCACCTGTAACAAAAACAAACATGCAAATTCAGCGATATGGCGGCAGCTTCTGTTGCGTGAATTATATATATATATGTATTAGGTCATCCTATAAGTAGGTACCTAAGCAATGTGGCTTTTCTGAGAGCCGAGTTTAAAGCAATGGACACTTATCTATTTGGTATGTGCGGTACCGCAAATAGGAACCTTCAGACAATGATGTATCAAAAGATCACGAGTGTAGATCGAATATTGCAGTTATTATAAACGTTTAAAGTGGACTGTGGCAAAGGTGGTTCAAGAGGAGAACCTGGTGTAATCGGCAGAACTCATAGTACTTTGTGGGAATTTTTTGTAAAGTGACTATACATGTTTAAAACTTTCAGGCTTTATTATTATGTATTTCAAAAAGTGAATAAACATTTTTCGATATAAAAATAATCTGTAAAAAAATTCTTAAATGATTCATTTTGCGTGACATTGCGTGTAACCCCTTAAGAAATTTCGAGCCGGGATCTATGCTCTCGAAGATGAGCGCCACGCCGGCACACATATCCCATTTTAAATTCCTTTTTCCACGGGTCACTAATTTCAAGTGTATCAATATCCAGCCCGGTAAGATTCTAATTCAACATTGCCACGTTAAATTGGCGCTGATCAATGCCCATTATTCTCTCAGCGAGCGAAAGTGTCTCGGGCGCAGCAGCTCGTTATTCTTACCCCGTCGATCCGTGGGTTGAGGGGGCCCCCGCTAAGTGACAGGATAATTTCCCCGCCCCAGCGTCGCTGCAGCGTCATCCCCCTTCACGAAATCATAATTAATCTCGGCAAAGTAACGAAGGGAGGGACAGTTTTGCGAGCGTGATTCGTTGAAAAGTTTTCCTGCGAAAGATATAGGGGACAAGTGACGAGGTGGCTGGTTCCCGTCGATAGGGGGGCCGTCGATCTTCCAGGGGGCGTTAAAGATATTCAATTAAGTGCTTCTGGTCCGGCGAGGTAATAACTGTTAGTAATTTTAATGACCGCGACCGCAGTCACGACCGCCACGCAAAAGGGACGTTTTTTTTTCTTCTCTCGTCTCGCGGCTTCGACGGTGCCCGTGTTGCGGAATCTCTCGCGGAACACAAGACAGTAGGAAGATGATCCTCGTTACGGGCTGAGGGGTAAGCGCATAACAGTAATCAGCGAGTACTTCCTGGGTCCCACATGCAGAAAACAAGTGCCACTTATTCGTTCTAATGCTACCGCATTATGGGATAATGGAGCATCCTCGAATCATAAGCAGTTCACAGGTACAGAGGGAACTTTTATTGAAAACCAGAGCAGCCTCCTTTGTTTCCGCTCGTCCCCCTTTATACCGCAGAAAAATGTACCCTTTCACAGTGCCTCGTATTAGTTAACCTGGAATTTTCAATCCCTTTTTCTATACTACATCCAACTAATCCCATACTTTCCTCTCGCAACTAGCTTCGAGTAGAAAACGAGGAATTATATTCACATCCTATCGTTGCTACTGAGAGAATTGAGAATTGAGAAAATTGTGGTGAAAGTAGACGCGAGGGAGAATAATAAAAATGTCCACTTGGAGTTCTGAATGCCAACTGAGTTATCTGATCTCAACGTTCAGGAGAAATGTCAAATTAAACTGTCGATGACGTAAATGGCGATGTTTGTTGTAGCAGATTCTCATTTGTGGTCTCTAACAGCTGCCAATTAAAATTGTAATTCCTACTTCGATCGCCGCGGGGTGTAATTCATCGATCACTGAATCAGCTGATTAACAGGCGCAACGAGCAAACCGCCAGTCTGATAGATTCTGTAATTCCACGTAGGAGGACGTGTCAGTTGTATCCGTATTGCGGAAGGAAGCGTCATACATAGGCCGTGGTATTGACCGGCGCTATCGTTCCGTGTTTTTCACCGTTCGTTTAACGAGCTCTCTTCCGCATCGCTCGCTTCGCTATGAAAAATATCGTTCTCCCGCGTACAGGCTCCGCAAGCTGCTGTTGGAATACCTGGCCGCCAAAATGCGTGATAAATACGAACCGTTGCAACTAATTTCTGAGAAGGGAATCACTCCAATTCGTCCATCCGACAATTCCACCCCGCTCCAGAATTCTAACTACGCACTGAACACTATACCGAGATTTTTAAGAAAATATTATCAACGTGTTAAGCGAAGTGTACTTCACCTGTCTGAAAATCCTAATCTACGTGGTGTCCCACCTAAAATAGGCCGGAGGTGGGTAAGATTTTTATTTAAATAAAGTTTCGAATAACGAATAAAAGTTAACAAAATTATTCGCCATGTGTTGAATAAAGTTAAATTTGTTGAATTAAGTTGAAACGCTCGACGAAAAAAATTAACTTCATTCGTCGTGTAAACAATTGTATTTTCGTCCAGTAATCTAAAATTAAAGTAACTTTTATTTGATCCATTATTTAAATAATTTTTTATTTAGTTAATATCCAATTCTGAAGGAATAGTAATCCTTCAGAAATAGAAATATTTTAAGTACGACACCCTATACAACATTATTACACAACCTTATTCAACAATTGCAGAATTCTTCCACATCACTCATCCAACAAAACCATCGATCACACATGACGAACGAACCATCCCCAACGAATACCCGTTGTAAAGTCTCCCCGGTCTAAAAAAATCACGTTGCTTATCCACAAAGGATTGCGCACCGATTCCCAAGCGCGCGCGAGATAAACCAGTAAACGAGTCGAAGCGAAACTGTCAATCCTCGAAAGCACGGGGTTCTGGCGCGGCTCCAACCTCGCCCCGTCCCCCAGTTTCCCGTTTCCGTTTCTTCGGGGATGCAGATTCCGGCTAAGATTGCGTGCAGCCATAAATCTTCTAATTTCTGCCCGGAACGCAGCACGTATGACGTTAACGTGCTACCATCGAGGATCACCGTGGCCACGTTTTTGGCGCTGGTGTATCGAGGCCGGTCCCTATCGAGCAAGCTATCCGTCGTCCGCGCGGCCTTATCGACGTCCCGACTTCCTGCCAATGGGGCAAAAATCTTCCGTCTGGGAAGGACGTGCCTTTGTACTTAAGGGAACGAAATAACTTTGTATCGCCGTAAATCTGGCCGAGATTTATCGTGCCACGCCGTCGTTCCGCCGGCATGCTACATCATTTCATACACGGGGATTCCCCGTTGAAACCGACTCCGCAGAGGGGAGGGGCGGGGGGGAAGTACGGAAAGGGAAGTTCCACCGTGTAGGTTGTCACGACGCCGAGGGAAATGTGGAACGGCCTGGGTGCATCTGCAGCGGCTGTATTACGGGACGGCGATCGCACAAAATGATGCAAGTGAACCGCCTGTGTACCAGTACCGCGGAACAGTTCGATTTCTGATATACGAGGCACATTTAGATACGATTCAGCCTCAAGTGGCATCGCCAGCGCACCATGCTCGCTGTCCCAGCGACTCCTTCGTCGCGGTGAACTTGATGTATAATCTCGGTTTTCTTTATCTTCTCCCCCTCCGCCCCCTCGCCATCCTCTTCTCCCGCCACCCCCGTCCCGTTTTCTACAGCTTTTTCTCTTATTCGCGCTCTTATTTCTCTCTGTCCCCTCCCTCCGGCTTGACTTCCTTTCGCGAACAAAGGCAACGAAATTCCTTCTCTACGTGGACTTTCCGCGCTCGCCGCTGCGTCGTGGATTCTTCTACAGGGTGGTCCGAGATTACCGCTCCGGATATCTTCCGAATCGGTGGACGCCGGGGAGAATGTGGCCACTGATAATTGCACGGTGCTAAAAGGTTTATGGCTAGGCCTCGAGCGCAGATATTCGAGAGATGCGGGTAGCAGTTTGGTTGCTTTAAGCGGAGCGCCGGCTCTCTTGGATACCCCTGTGATTGCTGTTCTTCTGATAGGTGTGCTGATTTGTTTGGGATTATTAGCAAGTAATAATGGTCATTGTGGGTAGTTGCTTGGGTGGTATGAACGTAGGTATGTAGTTTCTTTTTAACAGAGATTGAAGGTAGTAAGCTTGATGACGAATTACGCAAGCCCATGGTCACTTCGAAGGGATTAAAGCTATGAGAGTTGAAGGGAGATCTCTAACTCATAAATTCAATAAATTATGAAACTTTGAGAATATGTTGAGAATATAGGTATGTATTATACGATTTTTTGCCGCCCAAATTTACTCGAAGGGGGTAAAACTGACCCTTGAAAAACGGGTTTTCCAATTTTGTGTTATAACTCGCATGCCACTTTTAACAAACGATAGTCCCAGTTAAAATAATCAACTTTTATATGAAAACTTCTTTTCTATCTCTTATAGCTCGCGAGGTATAGCACAAACTCAGAAAACAGCCGGATTTTCAAGGGTCAATTTCAATAATTTATAGTCGATTTAGGCAGCAAAAAAATTGTGTAATACATACCCATATATATCCTCTACACATCCCCAAAGTTTCATAAATTTTTTAATTTCCGGGTTGGCAATCTTCCTTTACCGCAATTTATCAACTTCCGAAATCAAACCTGTGCCTCTGAAAAAAACATTTGCAATATCTCTACACAGTACTTCCAGAGAGCGCAGTGCAATTACTAAATTCTTTAAATATCCACCTACGTCGAAACGATCCTGATCCTAACTTCTTCCGCGTCGCGCAGCTGTCGCGAGGCGAATTCCTGTCGCATTTCCCATAGTATAACCCCGAAGCTGCATCGAATGATAGTAATTGCCGGACCACCCTATGCAACATCCCGCGCGCGCGCATATATTTATATGCTCGTTCCCCAGCGCATAATTGCGGCCGGTCGTTACGCGGGCTTAACGCGCCGTGTAAAGTCACAGTTTTTCAAGCAGCCGCGACCGGACGTTGCGTAATTGTGCTCGCTTTCACGAGTACTTTCAGGCCCTCCTCGAACGAAGAAGCGACAAGCACGACGCCACTTCCGTCGTCGGCCGAGCATCCTTCCCCCTCGGCGAGCGCGCGATAAACAATTGGCCCCTGCTCGGCCGCGATCGACATAATCGGCTTTCCCGTTTTCTTCCCCAACGGACACCGGATTATTGGCCAGAAACGAGATAGGCGGCGTGATTCCAGTTTTGCTTCGTTCACGTCGATGCCACGGCTCGGTTATTTTTATTTCAACGCTGCGAGTGTATCCTCGAGGTCAGCGAAAATTCAACCAACGTCCGCCTGTAATTAAACTTTTAATCGGCAAAATGAAATCGATTTTTCGATCCCCCCGCTGTTTCCATCATTTTTCTCCTCTCTTTTCCTTTTTTTTCCCTCGGGTCTTTTTTTTCCTATTTACTTCATCCACTGTTTACGGGCATTCGGACCCGATATTGTGCACTGCTCGAACCGTAGCCGCGGAGGCGATATTATATAGGAGAAGGGAAGCTTAGCATGTATACGAAGTCTGAATAAGGAAAGTTTCTCCGTTGAACCGACGCCAACATTTTCAAACGCCCTTTGCACTCGACGGGGCCGCTCTTTTTCTTCGGCTTCTTGCCTGCTCGGCAGACAGTGATGCAATTCGAGGAATTGAATGTATTCGTACTTTTAACATCCCTCGACTGTCGCGCTCGCGTCGCCCTCAACCACTTCGCCTTCACCCTTTTTCCTTCGCCCCCTTTTATTTTTCGGTTCGTCCACAGCCGCCTGTCTCTGAAATTTTACTTTCAAAAATGTCTCGTCACTCGCCTTCCCTGTCGCATTACGTATTCCGGTGAATTATTTGGAAACGTTCGGCGAGATCCCATCCAGGGCAGTTTCGAAAAATTTATTTCCTTAAATGGCCCAGTGCTTGTTGGTTTCTGGCGGAATCGTACGTTTTGCAGATGTACGTCACAGTACGATTATACATTCAAGAATGTCGAAACGATCGAATTGTGGATTATTTTGAAAAGTGAATGGAAATAATTTTAGTGTTAAAGAATATTGAGAAATATTTATATATTTAATATGGAAGTGTGGGGTGTAAAAGGAGGATTTGGCCTTCTCTGTCATACACTGTATATAAATTTTATATTTATCGCTTGAATAAAAATTCGAGAAATGTGAATTAATACTGAACGCTTCAAATACAAAGAACAGTAGAAGCTTGTGGAGCTCGTAAAATGTTATGGACTGTGTGGATATTTTACATTCACATTGCTTGAATTGATAATCTGTAAGTACTAATAAAAGTGATATTTCAGTACTTGCTAAACATTATCTCGTTTTCCAGTTGCAGATATTTAAATTTCAATGCCCAAGGATATCTTCGTAATTAGCAATAACGTTGAAATAATCATATAGGTAATGATAGTAATAAATGAATAAAGTTCGAGATCACCAATCTCTCTTACATTCCGTGATACAAAGTTGAATGAAACATGGATGATGCACTCAGTCATTTAATCTTAATGTGTCTGTCGAAACATTTTATCGACCCTGCGGGTATTATTATTACTTCTCACTGGGCGGAATGAAATTTTACGAGACCGACAGGTCCATTTACAACCATAATTAAACTCAGACTTCTCTCTCAAGCCATCTAACAATAAATCAAGAAATCTCTTTCAAAGCGAACAGAGTCAGGTGGGGCATGAAATTCCTAAAAAAATTTCGCAACAAGCAAGCCAACATATTTTCAGAAAATCATTTCTTTCGATAGTCAGAAAAGATGCCACTGACTATTTTTTAAGCCATTTGTTATCTCTGATAGCTAAAGGTGGTATTATATATTCTCCAATACTGAAAACCTGTAATACAAAAATGCTCCAGTTGTAGCATTTTTCTGCTACTTACAGAAGATATTGTCCGATTATGCTGAAATTTTTCCTGGTTTTATTAGCCTTAGTACGCAACATTTCCACACTACCACAACCACATTCTTAAAAATTGTATTTTTTCTCTCCACTATAAATTGCACAGCCTCGCCAAAAGTGTCCAAGCTCATAACATTAATATTTTCCTAGCAATAGTGTCTTCCTATTTACTTCCCTCGAATATTCGTGCTTTCAGAATCTCCCTCCAAAAGCTTCTCTTCTACACCATGAAACCTCGACGCAGCTAGTAGGTATTTCACATTAAGCGCGCTACCGCTAAAATCACCAACACGTCCACGCAATGCCTCCCACGCCCGATACAATATTCCAGACGCGTGTTTCGCGAAGTTGCAGCGATCCCTCGGAAAATCAAATGAACATCCATTCAGCCAGCATCAAGCGACGATAATCGTAACGCAGTTAGGGCCCCGCGGAACTTGCCTGCCGCAGCGGTGGCTGCAGGCGACGCGCATGTCGCGGCGTCCGTCTCGCAGCGACGCGAAGACACACATTTCGATGCCGTGTAATTGCCACGAATGTGTAACCGAGACGCGAGGGGGCTAAAGGCGGGGAACGTGGCCGAGGCGGCACGTCACTTTTTCCAGCCGTGTAATGCGGCCGAGACGAGTACGTTTCCCCGATGTATCCTGCGACCGTGGTGGTATGCTTCTAATTTGCGTGCATGCACCGTGCACCCCATCAGCCGCGGCGGGAATTTCATAAACGAAACCACGCGTAGGCGGGTGTAGGGGAGCGAGCCGCGCGAACGGTGACGCTTCAGCACGACACATCGCCGAGCTAAGTCACGAGAGGACTTTTGTACGACCCGTAAGTGAATCGCGGCCCCGTAACGTAATTGCTTCGGGCGCATCCTCAGGAATCCCTCATCGCACTTGGCGCACGCATGCCGTGCCGATTGTGAGAGCATTCCCACCGGACCTTCTACTCTTTTAGAACCGGCGGAGATGATAGCGACAGGGCTGGTTAGCAAAGAGCCTGCGTCCAGCTCCTGAGGGATCACGTGATTGGAATTATTCCGAGAATTGTAATCCAGGGTTGAAAGGATGGTAGGAAGTGTAATAAATAGTAAGCTGGAATATTTCACGAACATCGATATTCTTAAATGGTAACACCACATAGAAATGCTTCCCGATATTGTAAAATATTGTTTAGAAATGGTAAACATTTGAATATAAAGTTCACTCTTTAGCTCCATTCAACCACTACGTACAGCATCATTTTTAAATCGGTATGTATTTTTATAGAGACTGTAATTTAGAGGCTACTGTAAAATTTTCAAGTGAAACGAATAAAATTTGTTTAAGTTATGCTGCAAGCCTATTTGAAAAACGTGGTTTCGGGTAAAACGCATTTAAAGTGTCATTTAGAAAAAAGAAAGCAAAAATAATAGTCTGAAACTACTTAAGATGTGTATATTAAAAGCGTTTAGACAGACTTTCGACTTATTTCTTCGTTTACCCACAAACAATTGTCCAAGGTACACTACTTAATATTAATTCTCATTAGCAGAAATGTTCTCTGTCAGAGGAAAATATTTTCTGTAAGTGTGTGTAATTAATAATGTAGTCGCCTGGTGAACATCTATTTCACTAATTCTGCACGGTATTCACTAGTTTGGCTTTTCGAGTTGAATGATAGAACGCTGCTTTTATATTCCTCTCCGTGTAACAGTATCGACGTCAAACATCTTAACACGCTTTATCGAGCACAATCGGCTACTCCTGTGGATGCGAGATCAGGGAGATAGTCGACTCCCCAAGTGTGACGAAGCCAGTGACTACTGGTTATTTCTTCACGACCGTCAGTAACCTATGAACCCCGGAATGATTATGCATCTTTAGCATTCACCGATTCGGAAGCTCTTGGTAGGATTGCTCGGCGAATGATGACTAGACGATTTTATGACTGTCGTTTGTAGCTCCGATGTAGCAAATGAAGTACACAATTGGCAGAGGCTCCTATTCCCTGTTTTCAGTCATCTGGCGACAAACGTAACAAGAACCTACGAAGTGGTGTCCACGTGGATGATTATTTAAGTACAGACAACGGTACATTGAAGTTCATTACCAGTCGAGACTTTTGAATTGTTACCCCTTGCGAAGAAATTTCTCGAAAATGGATGCATCTTCAGTAATTGGAATATCAATCAAATTCGTCAGGGTGGAAGTGATTTTCAGTATTGGTAATCTAACTGATTTGTATTTTTCTGTTTATCCCATGCAGGATGGAAACAACTTCAAAAATGTGACCTACGTGTCCTCTGTCCACTTCCATAAAGAAATATTTTAGATCTACATATCAAAGAATTAGGAATTCTTTTAAAAACTCGTGGTCTGATCACGACAGGCATTTTCTACTTAATAAAATGAAACTTACCGCACCTATTGTCTTATAATATTAAAAAAGAATAACACGCTGACACTTACATTAGTATTCGTGATATGATTCCTTTTTTGCACTTCGTATGCAATAAATAAAATCAAGCGAGTTAACCTCTCATGTGCCAATAGCACCGACAATCGATTCTAACTCTGACAGGCTAGATTTTCCGACCTATGCTGACACGATATTTTTCAGTCAGTTTAGTGAGTACCATTTACCAAACCAATATTGGACCGAAAAACAATCAAAAGCAGAAACGAGAATATTTTGCTTCCTTCCAAACGGCGTCCCACATTTTGGCGAAACAAAGAAATTAATAATAATTAATTAATTGTCACTGCTCCATGAGAATCAATTATTTATAAATTTTTCGCTTCGCCAAAACGCGTGACGGCCTTTTTTATTATTTACTTTAGTAACTCTCGTGCACGAAAACCCCGTGGACCCCGGACTCAAACTATCTCGGTTTGACCAGAAAGTCCACGAAGGGGCCAGTCGCGTTCGCGAGCCTGCCCAAGTGGCCGCTCGGCAAAAAAGCAGCAAGTTCGCGTGGCACGAAGGCGTCGTCCCCGACGATCGTCGGAGGTGTCTCTTCCTGCCTCGGTTATCTGCGACTATTAGCGCTCGGCACTATGCAAATTCAGCAGCAGGCTGTAGCGGTGCTGGCCGAGCGGGCCCCATAAATTCCGGCGGACACGAATGATCTCGGCTCTCTTTGTTGCGTGGTATTCGTGCCCGGCCGTTTGACGACACACCGTAGCGGCCGTCCAACACCGCTGCCATGCGAGCGCGTACACGGAAGGTATTCGCTTACGTACGCCTTACTTACCTCGATCCGCGGCCACGGGACGCGAGTAGTACACGCGCTACGCGCACGCACACGTTCCGCGAGGTGTCCACGCACGCGGGTAATACACGCGTCTCCACGCACGCACCCGTCCCCGGTGGGGGGCTGCCCCTGAGCTAGAGCGGCGCGGGCGCCCCTATCACGGCAACGAACGTTTTAACACTTCGGTTCCGACCAGTCCACCTGCCACCTCGCCTACGTGTACCCCGCTGGCGTGGCCGAGGACGCTGGGTGTTTAGTATTCGAGAGGCATCGGGGCCCACAGTACTTCCCACGGCTATTTGGAATCCACTATGTATACTCTTTCGGTATTCACTGCCGGCGCGACGACCCGACACGCAATGCTCGCCGCGCCGCGCGCTCGACACGCGAAAAGGGCCACGGATCGCCGCGTGAGCCGCCATGGGTTATGGGGCCTCCTTTGGTATCCGCGTTATTCGGATTTGATGAATGTAACCAGGCGACACTGGGCGCGCGGACGAAATGGGAATCGTTGTTCTGTCGCTGGTGGGCTTTTTGGCGCGGCGGGCTGGCTTGTGCAAATAAAGTCCCTTGTAGGGGGAGGGGGGCCAACTTGAGAACCGATCATGCGGCGTGTATAGCCATATTTTGGGGGTACTGGCGGGCAAGTTATTTTCGTTGTATTTTATTATTATTAGGGTGTTATTCGAGACATACATGCGCGGCATGCATTACCGCTCATAAATATTGGGGCACATGCTGTGTTTGAATGAAATGTGATATTTGGTACGGGTTAAATATTTTTTAGTACTTTTATTTTGTGGTTTTGATAAATAGTAGAGTATTAAATAAAATAAAGTTTGTTAGAGCTCTTCAATAAATTTGTCACTTTCTTCGAAATATAAAAAATAATAGAATACCAAATAAAGTAAAGTTTGTTAAAGTTATTCAATGAATTTGGAACGATTTTCAAAATGTATTCCATACAGAGTAGGCGTCGTAATACCTACTTATGAACGGAGGTGGGGAACATAAAGTGACTGGGTCTAGTTTGTGAAGAAATGGTCGAGACACGAAGAGACCCCTGTTTGTCACTCAAACCTGATTGCTGAGCTACATTCTTACACGCATTAAGTGTCAAAAAACTATGCTAAATATATCCCTATACCCTTGACTTGTCGGCAAGATACTCAAGGGAGTAACAACTGTGCCCCATAGATACTACTTTTACGACTGTATCTCTACCTGGCACGACATGTTTCGCAGTTTCAAGGTTTGACATTGCGCGTGACTGCAATAACAAATTTTTGAAGTAGCTGAGGTTTGGATATTATGCACGAGTGAACAGAAGTCTGACTTGTATGAGCGGGTCTGAAGTCCTGATTCGGTAAATCTTCTAGATGTCTTCAGAGGCGGTTTGGAAATTTGACGCGAAAATATTTTAATTTAGAAGATTTGAAATAATTTTAAAATTAATTGAATATGACAACTGACGTATGAGTTATTGGTAATTTGCTACCTGAAAAAGAAATGAATTGCTTTAAAATTGTCATAAGCCTCTGTGTTTAAAAATCAGCCGGTCGAAACAGCAACTTACAACTCTAAGCTACGTGATTTAAGCTACTACTTGGTGAGCAGCATTTTTACAAACATGTCCCATATACATAGATCAGGAAAAATAGGGTTTCGAGACTAAACTCGATTTAATGTAGTCTCTTAGTATCTAATATGGCTCTAGTGTTCCTCTTTCCACTAAAGAAGCACGCTGACGCTGAGCAGGCTATACTCTAGCTTATCCATTAATGATGTGGGCAGACGTGACAGTCATAAATATTTCATGAGAACAAGGTGGAACGAATAATAGCCATTTTCCCACATAAATATACTGCACCTCTTCTAACATATAATAGACACATTGTATAGCCTTCTAATGTGATGTCGCTGAAGATTCCCATCAACGACGATCTATATTAAACACCCATACGTGGCAGGTTCAGGGTTGCCACCTCTCCGGTTTTCGCCCGGAGACTTCCGGTTCCGAAGCAAATCTCCGGGCTCCGGTTTTACTGGAAAAATCTCCCGGTTGTAGAAAATTGAGATAATAAGAAATTGTAGTATTGTACAATGGTATTAATTTTATACACAATAAAAGTTATAAATTAAAAAAAAGATACTTTTAAATTCCGAATTATTTGAACTTAGAATTGCACATTTGTGTTTCGGATATTCGAAAACAAAACTTTTTTGCTTTTTCCATCTCCGGGTAGAATGTGTGGCACTCCGGGATTTATTTATTTCGCCTCCTAAACGAAATCTTCCCACTCGCCAAATCGAATTATTCTCACGACTGTTGCTTCGATAAAGTACATGCAGAAATTCGAGCTGAAGCACCTACAACACTAAACGATCCCACTGGATAATGTCTAATAAATCACGATTCACACTCCAACGGTGCATTGACCCTGAACAACTCCTCATTGGCGTAACATCAATAAAGAAATAATTCATCGGCGGCATTATACAACCCACTGACACCTAGTTCCTAAACGAACCACGCCTCCACAAAAATCACGTAACCCGTCTCACCACCTTCCACCTGTTCTCGTTTTTCCCATTTGGTGTACCTGTTGCACGAGGGCGCGACGTTCGTACATATCGAGGAGGGGGCATTTTCTTCAACGAGAGGGGAGAACAGATTGCTCTTGCTGCCCACTTAAGACCTCTTGAAACAGTCATTTTTCCGTCACGAGGATTTTGTACGTATCATCCTCGGCTGCGTGTTTATTCCCATTCACGGTCCAAGTCGTTCGTTCCTCAAATTATCCCGTGGCACTCGGCATTCAACAGCGCTGCCTTCCCTAGCGGGACAACCGTGTGTGAAATTGGCTCGTGAATTATGTGTAATTTGTCACACTAGCCTGCTGGCGGCGCCGGACCGCGACTTCGCGGTTATACCAATGGCTGCGCGCAGCGTAAACGATCCTGCGTACATGTCGCTTCACATGAAACTGACCCTTCGACTGCGGCCTCTGCCGTGCAATTATCCCGAAGACGCGCTTCCACACGTGCAACGCGTGGCCTAGGACACGCGACGAAGATGCACGGGCCGTTCTGGGACCAAAATGGGCTTCTGTTTACTTTCTGTTGATCGCTGGGGGTGGGGGTCTGTACGATCAAACGTGTCCGTAGACCTTTTCCTGGAGGGAGGGGGGACAATTTTGGGGTGAAAAAAAATATAGTAATAAGAAAAGAACCCTGGTTAATACAGCCTGGAAATACGCGTTGCAAATGGAGCAGCCCTCTTGCTTTTTTGAACACATTTTGTGGTGAAAATTTAATTAAAAACTTAATTAAAAACATGTATTGTGATTCTGTAGTCTACTTCGTTTTATTTGTTAAAGTAGCATTACTCCCGAGTTGGATAAATAATTATTTGTTGTGGGTAACACGTTTTAAGCGTGATTATAGGTTGAATGTGATCAGAACGAATGTTGAGGTTGCTGTGTGTATTTATGAAATTGGTGTTAAAAATCCATTAGATACGCATACAGGATATGATTTCTCTGGGGATCACAATTTCTGCCCGCGCTTGCATTTATAATTGGCAGTGTTATAGGAGGCAAAGTAGTCTGACAATTTATGTATTTATAACTTAAATAGTGTCCATTAGCAATCTCTTTTCTGGATAAGAGATCAGTTCCTTATTCAATAACTTAACGGGATTTGCAGGTAAATTTATGTGATGATCTTGTTTTAAATATAATACCATAAAAGTCACCTATTAAAGCAAGATCCTGGTAATCTTAAGAGCCAAGCTATAAACTACTTTTCTAACCCTCCCAGTAAAGTAGAAGGAAATATATCCTTGCTCAGCAGGCGGACATTCAATCCACTAAGTTAGCAATATTTTCCGTAAAAGTTCAACTAGCTACTACTCCCCATTTACATAATTCAACAGCGAACAAAATTCCCCGTCAGAGCAAATAAGATCTCCAAAAAAATGATGATTTAATCCAAACACTACATTTTTTCTGTACTACTACGCTTAGCCCATTTTTAATAAACCTCCTCTTCACTTTCCCCAAAAATGGTCCTCTCAGAACGTTTGCCACCTGGGCCTTTTTTCTTAAATCCACCAATTTAAAAGTACCACCAACCAGAACAATAACACAAACACGTTTAAACCTATCATATCTCGTGCATAATCAAGAAACTTTCAAAGCCAATTCCCATCAAACAAATAGTAATCCGCACTCCCTCATTGTATTTAGGCCCATCACTTTCTCCACTCTCGTATCACGAACATCCCTCCCTGCAGCGAGCTCTAATCCTTTTTACAGAGCCGCGCTAACGGTACATACCAGCGTTCGTTACAGACCACACTCTCCACACTGTTAGCCAGCATCATTCGCAGGCAGATGAAAACAGCTGAAAGCAATCTCCTCCATTTTAATGTCACTACGCTCTCTGCAGCACTGGAATAATGGCGGTTCTCGCGCTAGTTTCAAAAGAGTGTTCACCTAGCGCGGGATGACTCATCCTCATCAAAGGATGAAACGTTAGCGCGACGCGTTCGTGCTGGAACTTCCGCGCCCAGCCCCAATGACGCGCATGAAAATCGTAATATCGTTCATTAAAGGGCCATAACGTCCCTCGGTCGCGCGGCCCGGCTGCCTTTCCGTTTTATATGGAAATCGTTATTATGCATCGGACTGTAGCGTGTTATGCACGTGCGGCATTATGGTGTTGCAGTGTTGCAGCGTTGCAGCCGTTGGTATGCGGCCAGGCCCCGTTAGCCAAGGATGGTTCGATGGTGAATAACCCGACGTAACATAGCGAGTGACAGTAAATAACCGGACAATCAGATCGTGAAATCATTTCCTCGATCTTTCGTTAACGCTTCTGTGATTCCCCCCTTGAGCTTTCGTTCTGTGCAATTGCAGCCACGGAATGCATTTTTCCCGGCCGCGATCGTCCCGCATGAAACCAACCACCGCGGCGATTTATTATTTAACGCGAGAGCCTCCTAGAGATTGTATTAACGTTCTGTTAACGGGAGGGGGGTTCGTGGTGCACGCTTTCAGGTATCGAACGCTTCTGCGAGCGGACGCGTGGATGGAAAGAATTTTCGGTGACGTTATTCGGGACAGAAGTAAACGCTATTGTCAACAAGTGTGAGTAGAAAGGTGTATAAGCAGTGATTAATGAATTAGATTTATTAAATTTGCACTCGCAAGTCGTATTGTGAGCGCGATTCACTTATTTAGCGCCATTTGGACCTTTTTTTAAAATATCAAAATTAAATTGACGTTAAATAATAGGATGAAATTATTCCTTTCTAATGATGTATAATTTAATATTTTTTACATTTGTTTATTTATTTTCAATTTCTTTCAATTTAATTGTCATAAAAAATATTGAAAACTGCTCATTTGGTACTTCATTGAATGTCTTTTTTCAGTGGTTTAAATTGAATGTGCGGGAAAGTTTTCGTTTCCAAGTTATAGGGAAAAATACATAAGTGGCAAAAATATTCCATTAAAATTTTTGTGAAATAAATGTACCTATATTTTGAAATAATTACAGTGTACATACATTGTACATATTACTGGCAATATACAGTAGGTACTACGTAAATCTAAACACAGATTGTTATAATTGAATTTTTAAATTTTCTTTTTCAATTTTAAATAAATACAGGATATTTATAAATAGTTTGTTTTTTCTGATTATATTTTCAAGCTACTAAAAAGTTATTAACATTTGTAACATATCGTCTGAAGGCTAATTCGCTAACACCCTGACCATCCCCTCCCCCCACTGGTGGTAATCCGTGAAATGTCTCTTACTCGTTGCAACTTCACAGGCCGTTCGCAATCGTGCAACACCGTCTCTTTCTCCCTCTATAGCTACTCGTCGCTTTAATCTACCGCCAGCAACTAACTATTCCAAATTTTCGCGGGCTTTAAATACGACCTTTACCAGAATTGTCAATTGCGCCCGTAGCGTCGCAGCGCCAGGAGACCTAAGCCAGTAATCCTCTTTGATCAGCAGTTAGGAGCTAACCGTTGCGTGTGCGTTTCAAATGTTGCTAATGCTAAAAGCCGAAACCGCGGCAAGGCGAGCCACGGAATATTTTATGAACCCTAGGGATCCCATAGGAGATTGAGATCGTAGCTTTCAGTTTTCCAAATAAAGCTCGTAAATTACGCGGGCAGCCGTGGCCCGCGACTAGGGGCAACTCATCCCAGAAATCGCGCAACTAATTTCGCGATGCATGAGGGAGCTGGTGGTTCGATGTTTCAACGGGTAGCATCGCTTATTCAACGGGTGGCTGTGCTCGAAACGATTAATAAACAATCTCCCCCGAGTGCGCCGGACTTTTTTCATCGCTTCTCCGGTGTAGCTCGCCTGGTGGCCAAAGCTGCATCAAAATCCCGTAATACCCAAAGTATGCGGAACAAAGTTTAAATCTCTCGGACACAGGGCGGTAACTTCGTATCAGGCCAGTCCGCTGCTCGACTCCCATCAAAACGCAACGAAGGGAAACTCACTTCTCCTGGGGATGCCAGCCACCACTTCTTCGCGACACTTATCCACCTGTATCGTTATAAACTTTCCGCGATACCGTCGCGATTTTCTTTATCGAGACGGGGACACCTCGGCGCCGCCGTCGTCTGTATGCAGCCCCCGCACACCTTCTATTTATACGCCGCGCCATACGATTCGCGTTTAAATAAACGGCCAACGATAAGAGTGAAAAATGACTGGCTGGCAAGCTCAAGCGCGTCAAGTGGATATACATGCCTGAGCAATTGTGCCGGGAAAGCCTGTACAGAGCCTTCCTTTTGTCTCTTTTGTCGTGGTTGGACGGGCCAGTGAAAAGAATCGACGCCGGTGAAAGCGGAAACGTGATCACTGGTTAGGGTAAAAGGCAGCGGTGGAGTCGATGATGTATTCCTGAATGAATATATTTCCTTTGGGGTCACGGCCGGGGAAATTACTCGAGAATTTCTACATTCACCGAGCCTTGCAGAATTTTTGCCTACTGCAGGACCTTCGACTGGCAAACTTTACGTACCTATTTAGTGTTATTAGTGTTTATAATAATTGTGGGTCGTAGAATCTTCATAATTTTTCTTTTAGATGAATTTTTTGGTATAAAACTTGAAGAAATCAAAACTGCAATGGAACAAGTAGAAATACTTTAAATAGAGTCGACATATAAGTAATTCTGAAAAGTGGAGGGCTTACAAATTATAATTATTTCTATCGATAACTGTGAACACAAAAATGTCATTGTAACTTCAAGTGTCTACTTTTAAAAGATTCTTTCTTCTTCTTCTGTTAAATACTCTCTTCAGCTCTCGCATTATTTATCATCATTTCTCGAGCAAAGATTTCAAACCAGCTCTGCCTAGAAAATTATTAGATGTGACTTCAGTGAATACGGAAATGGAAGCAAGAAAAAAGCAAAGGAACGTCATTTCGGTTTTCATGATCTCGTGATGCCTGGAATACGTTAGCTAGAAGACTAATTACTTCGGCGTTCAATGCCGATCTGCGCTAATTGTAAGTGATCCTTAGAGGACGATGAACAGGGACGACTTACGAACGAATGAGGAGGAATGGTAAGTGGGCGGCAGTTAGGTCGCTGGTAAGATGATCCTATCATTGAGTAACGGAGCCCGGGTACAGAAATTTCGTGATCGTGACGCGCGCGCGCTTGTGTCGTCATTGTCCCATCGTCGATCATGATCCACGGTACATGGGGCCTGCGAACCTACCACTGGTCCCGTTTTACGAGAAACAAATATCGAACGTGCGGAACCTTCGTCGAAGATAGCTGTACTGCCAGCGAAACGTTAGAACAAACTTTCAACCACGTTACAAAAGAATCTTCTCAGCCTCGTATAGTTGTAGATACGTCGTGTCGATATTGAATGACGAGTACGTAGGTTTCTATGTAAAATTGCAATCTTATTAAGGACATTAACCCCTCGGTGATACACCTCTTTTTTCGATCAACTTTGATATACCTGGATGAATCACACCCAGAGCAATTTTTGAACGACTGTCATTCTCATCTAAAGAATCCAAACGTTATGAAAAAAATCATGGGTCTGGAATGCATTCCAATTTTTTTTTTTTATTGAAATTTTATCACAGCTTTTGTACAAAAATTTTAGATTACCATTCTCAAGAAAAAAAGAGGGAAATCTTAAAAAAATTTAACTTTTGCAAATTTCAATATTAGAAGCTAAAAATGGCCCAACACCAATTTTAGTATTTATGTATACTAAATATTGCTCTTTGGAACAACTTATGAACTTGGATAATATTACCTCGAACCTGCTTGCAGAGTGAATGATCATTCTTTGTCTAAGTTACTGAAATTTATCAGAATTGAATAAGCTTTCTTAATACTAGCAATATGAAACCTAGAAAACACTTGTCGCTATCTTCCTTTCAATCGTCTCCACTGAATTATAATCATGACCTATTTTACTACTATTCGCTTTGATACCCTGCATTATGTATAACTAAAAAAAAAATATTTCACGATTAGATATCGCGATTATCTCATATCTCAACCTACTGAATTTCAATTTCCAATAAATAGACCCCATTCCTAAGACGCACAGTCATTCAACCGAAGTCGACTCCACTAAAGTAGAATCTTTCCAGGTGTTCTTACACGGTAATCAACTCGCAACAACTATCGCGACAATTATCGATGTTACATAAATGACAGATCCGGAAATGCGACGAGCGACGGTCACGCTCCATAATTAAGAAAAAGCAACGGCAAGAGCATCGTGTCATTACTGCCTTTTTGCCAGGGTGGTATCAGAAAAATTGAATCTCGAGGCACGCACGTAATGATGATGATCGCCATTAAAAAAAAAAAATAAAAAGGAAGGAGAAAGAAACCGAGGAAAGATTGCAGCCGCGAGGATAAAGTGGTGGTGACGAGCGAGACGAGCAACAAACATTAAAAATATTCGAGGCACCTTGCGCATTGGCGATCATTTACCGCAAACTTTTCGAGTTATCGAGTTGACGTGCAGGCATACCTGCCCGTGACAGCTTGACGTCCACAAAGTACTCTTTTGCGTCTTTTAACAACACCCCCCCTCCCCCTGCTACTCTCTGCCGCCCGACCCTCTCTAGCCAGATAGAGACCAGCAACCGATGAAAATCAGACGCGCACGATTTTAAAGCTAATTGCGTCACTTTGAGCATGCACCGTAAAATCGGTCGTGTCAAGCGTGCTTGCCTCCGCGGTATTTTCAAGTGAAAGAGGGGAAAAAAGGAGGCCAGGCGAGAGGAGGCAGGCAAAAAAGGAGAGTAAGAAGAACGGAGCCGTCGAAGATCAGCTACTCGTGGCCCCAGAGGACGAGACCGACGTGGTCACGCTTTGATGGCTTCCCGACACGAACTTCCTGTATCAATGATTCACGAATAAAATCACGCTCTTTCGCCCGCGCTGCCGCTGTTATCGGTATAACGCGGCCAAATCGCCGATTGTTAACGGTTTTTTGGCATTCGTCATTGTCCTCGTTGAGAGGGATTTTCTGGTGGAAGCCGGACGTGTAAGGTATTTAAGATATTTTAAACTTTTTACGAGATACGTGAATCAGGTAGAAAATAATAAGTTGGTGGATTAAATTGATCGGCAAACGTTACAAAGGAATTTGATGAAGCGTTCACTTTGATCGATCAAAACGACGCGCGTTACGAAGAGCAGCACGTTTCATTTTTTTTCTGACGGGCAACTGCATGTCGAAAAAATGAAACGTGCTACTTTCTGTAACGCGCGTCGAAAAATTGTAGGTAGTTGTAAATAACGAACACACTCTTTTTCCTTTTCTCTCTCAGGTCAGACTTAATGACAGCTATGCTGAGCCTCGACTATTTATTTTCTCGTTTTTTGGTACACTAATTTTTTTCTGCTCTTTTTTCCGGTGTGATAAAGGCGTTTTATTATTGTTATTACTTTGGCTCGTGATAGATAGAAATTATTTGAGTAGTATAATTGCCATTGAAAGTCGTTAACACGAATTGGCTTCGTTAATAGATGTCATAGAAATATCAATGTTTATGCTGAGAGCAAAATTTTGTTCTAATGTATTTGACCTTTTCTGCGAATTACTTAATTTCTTCTATTCTAATTGTCTTAATGAGTATATACCAGTGCGGTCTTAAAAAATTGGAACACTAAAAAAATAGGGTTGTAGAAGCTAGAAAAAAATTATAATTGGACCCTTCAACTGTGACGGAAAGAAAATAATGAATACCCTAAAATTTAGATTTTAAAATGAGGCCCTTTTTCGTGGAACGGACCCCGCATACAATCTTATTTATTTAATTTTTTTAATAATTATTCACTTCGCGTGTTATTCTTTATTTTATTTAATTTAGATTAATTTAGAGGACCACTTAGAGGATTCACTGTTATTATTCTTCTCGTTATTGCTTATGAACTCGATTTTGGTTCGTAATATAGAATTTTAAACCGAATCGCAAAATATCACCAGTAAAACTTAATCAGCACTCATCAAGAATAATTTACAAATTTCTTAAAACCTAAAAAACAGAAATCAGCAGGAAATTCTCCGCCAACCAAATTCACCGCAGATTGCCAGCCTTGTTTCCCAATCCGCAGAAACTGAAACCGGTATGAATAAAACGAGCGGTTTGATGGCTCGTCGATCCATTTCCACGATGTTTTCGTAACCGTGACCCGCGCACACACCCCACTCGGCAAAATTTACGTACTTCGCGAAAGTGGTCGCAACTTTTTGAATAACTCCATTTCTTTATAGAACATCGAGCATTCCGACGCGTTTCGAGGGAGCCGGGACTCGGCGAGGCACGGGGCAGAAATTGGTTTTCATTGTTGTAAAAGTGCACCGCGGGCACCCCCGTCAACCCCTTTCCAGCGATTGTTTAAATTCAATTCTACGAACTCACTCTCGCGTCGAGCGCCGCTAACTTCCCGCCCACGGAGATATTACGAATTCGAAAACGCGGAAGAAGTTTGTTAACCCCGCCCCGGGGCCGTAAAAAGGATGATGTAACGATGTAATAAATACGATCGTTCCTCGGCCAGCGGCTAATACACGCTTCGAACACACCAGCGGCGTAATCGAAAGAGATCTCGCGGAGTAACACCGTTTTTCTATAGGTGCGGTAACTCATTTACCATGTAATTAATGCTCACGGGTCGGCCAGCCACGAACGCATAGTTTATATTAATTACACCCCGGAAGATTCAATTAGTGCATTTCTCATTACACTTACTTATACCAGTATCCATTATTCATGAGGAACCAGCGCGGCGGAGTAGTTGCCTGACAATGCACGTGATCGTTACAGTATATTGTTACAGCGAAGGATTTTCGTACATGGAATTTGATAAAAATGCATCTGGAGCACGCTCGACCTAAGAGCCGCCTTCATTAATGAAAATCTCTTTCGCGGTTCATTGTTAATGCTGCCGGAAATTTCGCGATGCTCGTTACATCAAGTGATCGTTAACATATTGAATGGCTGTACGTGTTTCCTTGGCCTTATCCACCGCGGCTTGCCGCAATTATTAAGCTTCTTTGGCCGATAACGATACCCCGTTAAATACAATTACTGTGTTAACGTGGCTCCGAGGAATTTTAGTAGACTCATAGATCACATAGACTCGCTAAAGGCGTTTTAAAAGGAACCAAAAGTTTTTATTTCGAATCTATTGAATTCCGAATGAAAACTATCGCTTTAATTATCAACTACAAATTATTTAGTCACCTGAGACGGTGATTTATATCGGTTTGTGGGATAATTGTTATTCTAACGTAATGTTAGTTACGTTTTTATTTATTCTGAGAAACATCAACAACTATGATAAACTGCTCACGAGTTACGATGAACTTAACTGTTTCAGTGGCATCGGCGTGTTTCCACGCCGAGGGATCTGCATTTTATGCACGCTCTTGTCGTGTCTTCACGTCGATATATTCTGGATCCCGTCGAAAGTATTGTCCGAGAGTCTCCGAATGTTTGCCCGGGGTGAGTTAAGCATAACTTTCTCGGCGGAAACGATCACTCGGGAAGGTCTGACTGACTTAAAGGGGCATTTCTCAAAACCTCGCGCCGTTTGAAATGTTAATGAGCCATGGCAATATTGGTACCTAACGGTAATAGACGCATTAAGGCGAAGGTTTAAATAACAGCAGTCTCGATTTTGTCAGAAATTATTATTAACAGAAACAGTGAGAGATAGTTTTTCCAGCAATAAATACTCGCCCCTTTATTCAAAATAGACCCTGAATCATTTAATCTGGCTGAAGGAAACCGATGTAAAAGATAACAAGAAGTGCATCGTATTTCAGTCTCTTTATACCACGATATCTGTTAAAGTATAATAGATCCTGTTTCATCCATCCCATCTCTCTCATCTCGCCTTTCATTCACAAAGCCGACGGAGATGTCTGTGTAAACGACAAGAAATCCGAATCGATTCCCTCTAATGGATATTCCAATAAGTCTCGCTAATTCTCTTTATGGTCGGCGAGAGACAGACTAATTCGATTGTTTCAGATTGAGTTTCGCCCAACTCCGTCCGCGAAGCGTACGCAGTAATACTGGAACCTCCGGGAAAAGTCGGAAGAAAGGATATTGTTTTCAAATTCGCCCCGGTCTTTTTCCCACATTATGCTAAAAAAACAGAGCAGAATTATTTCAAGCTTCTGCAAAGTTCCTCGAAGCAGCAGTCTGTTTCCGCGGTGCGTAATTTCAATGGGGCCCGTGTCTTCGAACTGTCCAAATCATTACAATGCATCCTTGTTTCACGGTAATTATCTTGTATCTTAACTGTGCTGCACACGTTGCATGGGAACCTTCGTTCTCGCGGCTTATTGGTAGCGCACCTAATTGTTCGAGATCATAGTTTCGACGTTCATGCTGCTTGGTAGGTAGACGCATCTCCGGCCGCGTTAACGGGAACCGCCGTAACTTTTAAGCGAATTGTATTTTTAATCGATGTTGGCAACTAAAGCAGATCAAACTTTCCGCTGCAGCTTTACAGTTAGCCCACCGGTTTAATCGAATTCAATGAACTTTAAAGTTTGCCCCGTATTTACATCAGCCCTGCCCCCTCCCTTCTGTAAGTTTCCTGTAATTTTAGTTACCCCGGTAACGAGGCTCCGGTGTTCTTTTTTTTCCGCGGAGACGACAAATTTTAACGCGCACGGTTTCGCCTCCTCAAAAGAATTCTCAATATGGTTCAGCTCTCGACGCTCGGCAATAAAAAATTACGATAATGACGTGCTACGTATTTTTCACACCCAGCTCGACAGGCATCCTTGTATTTTTTTCCCTCCCATTCGAACCGTCTACATTGCAATCGACGCGCGAATGAGCGACGTTTTTAATATCGAGTAGCGTGCACGCGATGCAGCGCGGAAATTCGCGCTGCCCATTTTTTTTTGCACTCCCCCGCACTCCCTCCTCGGGGTGAGAACTTCGTTCAAACGTGACGAGAGGTAACGTAAAAATGGTCGACTGCACGGTAAAAGTTTAACACGTAATCCGAGCGATGCTCGTGGCCGGAATGGCTTAAAATTGTCTTCAATCCGACGCCTCGAAATGCGATGAGAGAGTAGGTCGAGAGGAACGCTTGACAAATCCTTCGGCTGCCTCTCGATATTTCGCGCGAACCTTTCCTAGGAAAATCGACTGTGCTCGGCACCTGAACGGCGGCTTGTCTTTTGCAAAAAAGTTTTTAATGAGATCGAGCCGAGTCAAAGACAGGCAAAGTGACTGCGCATTGTTGCGATTATTTTGTAGAAATGGTAAAGGTCTATTATCATTGCTCTGGCTTCAGACACGATTCACCTAACTCGAATTGCTTATTCTACATAATAATATTCATAGTATTCCCAATGTACACTGGCAACGATGTAGCGGAATAATAATTTCACAAACTTATATTTATATTGCAAAGGCAGGTCTTTCAAAATAAGAAGCTTTGAGTGGATGAAACTGGACTAATAGCGGTAGCATATTTTTGAAATGACGTGTACTGTTATACACGTAAAAGTTGTAAATGCATTAATTTCAACCACCTCGTTAAAATTTTTAAATACTCTATGCAAATGTGGGAGTTCACGCTCTCTGTATTTCAGTAATATAAACCTGGCGAAGTTAATACCGAGAAGCCAAGCATTTTCGCGTCAGCGCGGAAATGGTTTCCCGCGGCGAAACTATTGCAACGGTAATGAATATCGATATCAGCTGGTAACAGTGAAAACTTCAACCTGCCGCGGACGACCGGACCAAAGAAGTACCGTTTGGAGTTCGACGTGCCAAAAGTGTTTCAAGAACGCGGCAGGCTTCCGGTGCGAACCGGTGCTCGAAATGTTGGAGCATTTTTCGCAGCTCGCGAAATCGATACGCGGGGTGTTGCGATACAATCGGCAAACACGGATTACGCTACGCCTCGCCGTATAATCCGTGAAATGGACGATTAATAACGATCGAATACATACATGTACACGCTCGACAGGTAACATACGAACCGGTGAATTCTATCAAATGCATACCGTGGCTGAACCGGGGATTCCCTAAACATTTAGTCAGCGATTTTTCAGGCTAGCGATTCAATTTTTTTTTCTCTGCCGGATTAATTGAACATTCTCCATCGTTCACGAATACGTTTGGATTGTATTTACAGGCTTGTGGCACGAATTTGGTACTAATTTTAAACTTCAATGAGTTAGTTACTAATTCTTTGAGATCGTCGAATGTTTTTTCTACTTCTAAGCGGTTTCCTAATTTCGCATAGAAAGAATCTGTTAGAACAATGCTATTTTGTACTACCCCAAGTAGTTTAAATTTAGATCAAAAGAATTTCATGAATATTTCTTCAAATCATATGGAAACTATGGGGGAAATTATAAGTTCCTTTTAAATCCTTGCACAAAATGATCAGTGATGAACTGGCAATTAGTAAAACTTCTTGAAACACTGTTTCAGAAACGATAAATCATAAAACCTCGCAATCTTCGATATTCCTTACTTATCAATCTAGAATCAATAGCATCTTGGTCACGACAAATAATTGTGAGAATAATCAATTACATAAATCACGGTTCTTTGGACTCCATTCTTCCACCTCACATCACACTTTCTTACTATTACCTAAGCACCTAGACTCGTTCTTCAACGTCTACTTTTTTCCGAATCGTACAAAGAAATAGCCACCCCCTAATATCGTATCAAGCCCGTTACGCTCTCAGCCAGGCGGCTCACGTGCTGCATGAGGCTGCGATGGCTGCCCACTACGAACGACACGCGTCTATTTTATCCATCGTCCTAGACATTTAATCATTCCGCGGGACGCTTACACGCTCCGTGGAATTCCCTTATTCGGCCGGCGGGCATACATATATGTACGATGCCCGGATGCGTGGCACCGTTCGACGCTGACGAATCGGGAGAAAGACCGATCGACAGCGGAGCCCCAGTCCCCTGACCCGTTCGCGGTCCCCATCCAGGATACACAATTCCCGCCGATCGTTCCCGGACCGCTCCAGCGTTCGCGCGCGCCTCATACGATAACGATTCAATCTTACCTGGGTTGCTGTCCGCGTTCGAGCTGAACAACACGCACAGGCCCGTCTCGTAGTTGACCGCCTGGCAGGAGTCGTTCGCCTGACAGATCTCCAGGCAGTCGGTGAGCATCAGGGTTCCAGGTATGGACTCCAGCATGTTCGTGGGCGCGGTGTACACGTAACCGGTCACCAGCTCGAAGCCGACCATTTCTGGGTCGCACTCGTCAGAGCCAGCGGACGGGCCCGTGTAATCTGGCCCAGAAAGCCCCGACGGGACCGCGGAAGAGGCCGACTGGTCAGCCGCGTGCGTCGACTCCGCGGCCGCCACGCGACCGTACCTCGCGATTGCTTGCAGCAGCAGGAACGTCGCGAGCAGTTCTCTCGTCATCATGCCGATCCACCTGACTCTCGAGCTTTATCTGCAACAGGAAAGCAACTGGGGTTAGTCGACAGGGTCGGATTTAATTGAAACTTGTTGTTTTGCTTCATGGGGGGCGAATTATTCCCCCGTGTTCGGTCGTTCGAGTTAGGTAATGGCCAATATTGTTGAAAGGAGGCGCAGGCGGATTGATTCTGAAGGTAAAGTCTTCTGAGCGGATGTTTGGAAGAGAGGATGTGATACATTAGGTAGTTGGTAGCTGTGAATTTTTAAATTGCTTTCAGTTTTATATTTCTGGAACTTTTCGGTATGTTTTTGAATATCCCTGCTTACTGTTTGATTTAATAATAGGAATTTCGGATGATCCTTGTGTACGACATATGCCGACAGATTTAGTGGAATACGGTGCAGGCTATAATTATCGCCGTTATTGAAAACTAAATCTCGGCTTTTCGTATGCTCATGTTTATTTGCGAAATTGGAATAATCGCTGGATTGAATTCGAGATCGCACTGATAAATACATATTTGATCGGCTTTGATGACTGTTAATCACTATTGGTAAATCAAAGCTTTGGCACGTTATTAATTTTGTGCATCCATTTAAATCACTGAGTTGTATTATACCCTGCGCCAACATTTTAGCAGAGCCCATTGTCTAACTAAGCTTCCAGGGAACCAATAATCGTATTATTGTGTAATCACTGTGCAGTGTATCAGTTTTTCCTAATGTGTCCCCAAGAATTTAATGAAAATTCTACGATCTTTAACAAAAGCGTATAGGTAAAATTTACAGAGATAGAAGTCTGTATCTATGGAGCCAGGAGTAAGAATATTTGTCGGAACCCACCACCCAAACAATTTTGTATAATAAAATATATTAATATATTAAATTCACTCGAAACTCGTCACAATTAACCAAACAATTTTACAATCATTCCCCGCAAACATAAATCACAGAAATAAGTACGCGAGCGTTGAACGCGACAAACTTTCCACTACATCAACCAGGCCTGTTCGTCGTCAGAATCGTACATCCCCGTTTCGGTCGAGTCGGCCCACTTGAGCGAAGGGAAAAAAATGCACAAATATACCGGCGCGTGTTTCCGCCCGCCCCGATTCCCGTCACGTTGTTTTGCTGCCGCGCGGAAGCTAAATAACAGTCGGCACAGCCTCGACATCGCCGATCGACTATGCGCGCGTACGAGCGATTCGGCGAGGACGGGCGAAAGCTCAAGTGGCAAGCTTGTACAAAATTTCGCCGCTCCTGCCGCGGTAATTTGCGGTAAAATGCGACGAGCGGCTCGCGCGCGAACGGTCCCCCGTTCCTGTCCCCCCGCGCCGTTGAAATAATTACACCGACGCACATGCCCCATTCAGCGGAACGATTCCGTGCCGCGCGCGGCGTTGCCGGCGAACGTACCTGTCGATATTAAATTCGATCCGGAACTCAGGCGGAATTGTGCAGCGTTTACTGCTTCCTTCTGCCCGGCCCTGATATACCACGGGGACGTTTCTCACGGGGACTGAGTAAGCCCAACTGGAGGACCGGCAAGCACCGACACAACTGGCGTAACGGCGTGCACCACCGAACCCACAAGCTCTCGTACAGGCGAGCTTGCGTTTATTTATCGCGCGCGGGCAACCACTTTGGAAATCGTGCGACGACTGGGCAATGATAATACGCACCTCGCGAGCACCACGCTGCAGGGTATAACGACGTCGACCGGCTGGCTCTTAGGCACTGGGTACACCTGGCTGAGCCGCGGCGCACGACTCTTCCTCGACCGATCGTAGGAAGGGGGAGGGGGCAGTGGGACCGCTGCCGACTAAGGAGGACAGAACGGTACGCACAATTCGATCGCAGGTATACGACACCATTGAAAACAAGCCAACCTCTTTCTCCTTCCGTCACCCGTGTGTCCATTGCCTCTACCCCGAATTGTTACCCCCATTCCGTTCATTCCTCGTGCTCCTATCGAGATTACAGCACTACCCCCACCTCTGCTCCCCCCCCCTCCTCCTCCGCTTTCTGTATGCCCACCCTCCCACACCTGGCGGATCGGCGTAGATACCGATAGACCTGAATTTCGCTCACGTATTTCAAAGCGATTGGGTGAAATCCTATTCTTAGCCAGACGCAACGGTGTTTTTTTGGGCCCCACCAACGCGCCTGACGTAACCCCCGCGCTTCGAGACCACGAAATTTATTCTGCCGCGCTGTAGGCACCGGCCCCGATGCCAGCGCGCGGGAACTGTTCGCCGAACCGTTCGGCGAATATGATTGAAATGCACGCGAGGACTGCAGACTTTCCGTACAGACAGTGGTCGCCGGCCAACTGTGAACGGTATGGGCGACTATGCCTTTAACAGTATTCGCGTGCGCTTGCTGCATTCCTTTCGGTTTTGCTTGGCGATTCGGACGAGCCTCGTGATCAGGCGACTCGCGCGTTTCGATTCGGAAATGTTCAACAGGAATCACAAGTAATTAAGTATTCCGGGTTTAATAACTGTGAAGTTCACTCGCGGCCGGGTTTGTTGCATCGTCATCCGCGAGGGAAGCTAGACACTGTTGGAAGGGACTTATCGGCTGGTCGGGACTACCTGTTCATTTCCGTTTCTTTCGTCGGTAACTGCTGCATCATTTCTGCCGGAGCTGGAGGAGCCCGATATAATTACAGGGGACTTCTTTTCTCTGCTCTTTGGTCGGACACCTGTTACGGGGCCACACGTAGGTAGTTGTCATGTAACGCTCGATTGCGCAAGAATAAGGGCGTTTACACGCATCGTGTAACTTTCTCTGCTTCTTTTAAAATATCGCTGTCTCCAGCTGGCGAATATATCTGGAATAAGTGTCTTGCCTGAAAGGGTCCCAAAACGCGGGGCCAGCGGGATATATGTACCGCGTAACGAGAAGAAGAGTTTAACAGCACGGCGAATTATAGACTAAAGAACGATAGTAAGAAAAGTAGAAATGACTTGTTAAATGAAAGGGGACAGACATTCCAGTGGTCTGTGATTAAACCGACGCTGCTGTATTCGAAACCCGTAGCGAACGACGCGTATGGAGTATATAATAATTATCAGTCGATCGCGCACATACTAGAGCGGATGACGGGTGTAAGAGGACGGGAGAAGGTGGGGGGTTTCGAAAAAGAGCAAAATTTAGTGCACGTGTGAACAGTGCGACCTAACCGGGCGTCGGTGTCCTTCTGAACGCATACTCGGTCGATTCACGCGATGCTTAGAGGCTGTTGGACGTACAAGGAGCGAAACGAGTAGGAGGAGCGAGAAAGAAAGGAACGAGGAAGGGAAAAAGAAAGAGAAAGAGAAAGAATAGGGTGGGAGTGGGACGGAGAAAGAAGGGAAAGAGAGAGAAAGATGTAGCGCTCGTACCAGGTGCTTATACCATCGCGTCACCATGTTGAAGTAACGGTGCCTGGATGTCTCATCGGGTTCAATCGCAATCGGCAATCTTCTGCTGCGGAATTTCGCAAGGAAACGACCGTTTTGCCGTGGTAGTCGTCTTCGTCGATTTACGAGCGGCCGCTATTCGTCCGCCCTTGAGTACCGATCGACCCAATGGCCCCCTAGCTCTGTCGTTTGGTCTACTGATGCGTGTCTTACGGACTCGTTTCTAATAAAGCCGATGGGTACGCGTGCCGCGATCACTTCGATTGCCCCCGTTTTATGCAAGATACTTGTATTACGAGTTCCCCCGTCCGGAGGATTCGTTGAGTTTTGCCTTTCTCAATGGCAGCCAGGTGGATCGTAATCATCGAAGATGACGACCTTGTAAGGAAAGCAAGATTTCATCGATTTGTCAGCGGGCTGACGCGGTATTTCGGTCGACTCCAACAGGGATCGTTGGAATAAGTGCTCCGCTTCGGGACCTGGCCTGTACGGTGGCACGCTGGCGATCCGGAGTACTTTCAGCTTAGAACACTTCTGAACTTAGAAATAGTATTTCTACATTTTTGGGAATTGAGGAGGAAAATTGAAGTAGTCATATTTATATAAATAATACATGCGAATTTTAAAACATCTTTCAGTAATAATGTTGTTGTCGCGATAGACCAAAATTGTAATCATTCAGCCAAGAAAATTCTGGAGAAGTAAATGTTATGTATTTGTTACGAGGTCGACACTCGTTAGAACAGCCAGTGAAAATTTATAGTCTCCCTAGATGTTAAAATCTTTACATCTTCAGATACAGTTGTTCTCTTCAGCTATAAATTTATTACATTTCTTTTAATGGTATCCATTAATCCGTGTTTCCTATTCTACTAGATTTATTATATAATAATAAAATCACAGATGATACTATTACATTATCAAAGCGTGAGAACGATATTGCGTTTATCAGTAGAGAGCAGCAAGAACGGTTAGTTTTCAAGTGCTCCAGTAGTCACGTCGCAGATTAATTCGCCATTAAAGTAACGCGATTCAACACGTTCCTTTAATTTAGCAAGCTTGATATACTAGTTCGCACATAGCGTAACCGTGATTCCAGACAGGAATATACAACAAGCGAAACGTACGAATTACTGGTGCGAACGTTTAACGGGCACGCGACTTATCGCATAACGGCGTAAGGCCGTTCTCGATACTGGTTCTCGGTCAAACGGATTCTCAAAGTTATGCAGAAGATTATAAGAGTGTACTCGAATGCCTGGCCGTGATGCACACTCGCCACTTTGATCTCTGCAAATTTATGGACGTCGGTCCTCCCGCAGCGATATTCTCCCATGCTGATTTAATTTGTACCAGTCTATCGCGTGAAAGGGAGAAACCAGAGGTCTCTCGCAGGCGATACTAAATTACTAAATGTCATCGCGCACTGGCCTCCACGGCACCGTGGAACGAACTTACCAGCGGCTTCTTTCCCGACTTCCAACCAAGCTCCTACCCTCGTTTAATAATTTTCTTATAGCCGGTTGTTCTCGTGAATTGTCCTGCTTTCACGATCCACGGGGCCTTAAGGTCAATCTGTACGTTGTCCTCGAAAAATATGACACGCGCTGAATATGGAACTAGGTGGACTGTACACTTTCCGAAAAAGCTTTCTAGCATTTATCATTTTTTATACGGAATTACAGTTACAAGGGAATTCGAAGTGAACGAAATCTGATTGTTGCCAAGTCCTTTCAGTAGACCACTACTGCTACTCGAGTGCATCAGGATACTGAAGAGAGTGGTTACATGGTTACCCACCTACCACGTTCGTTCGATAACTTTAAACACACAAAGACGAGTACTGTTACCACGAGGGAAACTTCCGCTGAATACCCATGTCTATTATTTCGGTAATCAAAATGGCGAGCGACTAGGTAAAACGTTAGAGTAACACTTAGCAAAGGCAGAGCTAGGTCAGAGAATATAATAAGTAAATAGGAAATCTGCGAATATCTTCAAAGTACCATTACTTATTTATACGACCAAGTATCCAACTATCATCAGTAGTCCTATGGTGGACACCAATCATCTCAGAACAGTCTCTTCCTACTCTCAGGAATCTTACACAGTCCGCGGAGTGCATCATCCAGCTAATCTACCCCAATCTCTAAACACCTAAAACGATCGTGCTAGCGCATTCAGTGTTCGATCAGTCGCATACCAATCAATCTGATAACGTCTTCCTCTGTCCAACTGTCTCGCCCGATCTCCTGTAGCTGTAACGCAGCCAGAAGAAAGCTTGGCTCGTTACGTAATTATTCGATGCTCCCTGTCATGATACAGACTGTCTGCAACGTCGTCGCTCTTAAAACGATACCAGGGCCTTTAAGCAGCGGCATCGGCACCACCGGTTTCCAGGCTGCTGCTGGTGCTGCTGCTTGTGATCGTCGATCGCAGCGGAATCGAGCGGAGCCTCCGTTAATGGTACGTTCCGTGCGGGTTCGACGCGCGGTGCGTCGACCAGGAAAATGCGAGGAGTCGAATAACCAGGAAACTGGTTTATGCGTGGTTACGCTCCGCGCCTCTAAGTGGCTGCCCACTACCATCTATAGATGCTACGCTGTTCACGGATACTGTTAGAGAAAGAGAGAGAGAGAGAGGCGTATACGGACACGCGCACACATACAGGCCAAGAGGGGGATTGGCTGGAACGAAATAAAGCTGGACTGGTCATTAGATGGAACGGTGGCGAACGATAGGGACAGAGAAAAGAAGCGGTTACCTTGACGTGCACGTAGCCTACGATCACGAGCGCGTCAAGGTGGGTAGGATCGCTCCAACAGCCGGAGGATGAAGTTCAAGGGAAATGGTGTATAGAATTTCGAGAGGAGGTGATCCTGCCTCCGCGCGGTCCCCTGTGTCTCGCAATCAACCCTCCCACCCCGCCCCCCTCTCCCCCGCCGCCCGTGACTGCTGATGGATTCAACGGAAGAAGGATGAGAGCGGCCCCGGGATGAGATTGATAAAGCGTAGCAAAGTAATGTGGTAATTAAACTTTGGCCGTATTACGTCCCCTGCGCTGTCTCGCTAGTTTCAGGCCCCGTCTGATCCCTCGCGCGTCCTCCAGGAGAACGTCGCGGGGGAGATTGATAGTGACCCCGACGTCCTCGTAGCCGCTAGAGCCTGCCTTCCTTTCGATCCACCTTGCTCCGCAGGCCTCTTTCGTTTGTCCCACTCTGCGGACGCGAGACGGTGCCGTGGCTTTTCTGGTTTTGCTGTCCCTGGTGGTGCCTCTTATCGGGAACCGGCGCAACAGGGAGAGGAGGGGGAGGTGGTGGCGTGCTGGGACTCGTGCGTTCAATCGCGATAAAAGATCTTGTCACGGGCCATGGAGCAGCATTACGATCCGCAAGCTCGAGTCTCTATCGCCGCGCGAGAATGCATTATTTGCATAGAGTATAGAGGTTAGATGCGCGTGTACCGGGGGTGCCTGCCTTCCTCATAACTTCCTTATTTTCCCCGCTACTCCCGCTCGCTCCCCCGGACTCTCGCTTCTGCCCCCTTTTCGATGACTGCCGTGGGTGGTGTCCCGATCCGATATATGGATCACGTACCCACCAGCGTTGGATAAGTCTCCTCCGATACCCGGGCATCCTCCCGACGGGCGTCTACTGTGCTTGTGTGCTCGTGCAACGGCCACCTTTGATTCCGATAGAAGGCCGCGCTCGTGTACGTGTCCACGCAAACCCGCGACTCGGTGCTATCTAACGTGCGGATTGCGGGCCTTCCTAACCGTGTATTATCGAATCTTCCTATTCGAACGATGGGAATTCGCGGTGATGATGTTGCGTCGCAGATCTCAGCTGCACGGTAATTTTTGGCTGGACGGGTTTAATGCTTTCAGATTAAACAACGACGTTGCCTTTCGCGTGTGTCTGTGTGCCTGTGCCTGCGCGTCGGTGCAAGTGGACCACGGTAGGTGTGTAGGAAGAAGGGAGGACAGGATTTTTCGAAAAACCGTAAATAGTGACATCATGTCTTAATGAATCATTAAAGCCTCTGTAAGAGCTGTAATCTAGCAGGCTGTAATTCGTACGGATGAGAGCTCTGCTCGACTCGCGGCGGATGCGGCGGCGATAAGAAAAGTGGAATGAAAAACGATTAAAGGAAGGTGTTCGTACAAGGTCGTGAGACACTTGCGTGTCTGCGAGGCTAGCCGCGTATAATGGGACTACCGCTCTCTGATTGTCATTACCGTTGCTTTCCGCGTTCATCAGCTTCTTACTGAGGCACTGCGTGGGTTTGCCCGCGCGGTAGGCCGCTCGTTGCGCTCTAGGAGAGCCCTGATCGCGGATAAAACGCTCCGCGCTGGAAACAATATAGCTCCGAGTCCTTTTATGCAATTGCGCTCGTTTCTTTTGCTTAAAAATCCCTTCCTGTTCACCCACGACGCTTCAAACGGTTCATTCTGCCGTCCCGTTTCGCGAAATCGCGGCGGCGCAATTAAAGCCCATATAGCTGTGCCGTATGAAGGAAGGAACGATGGAAGAAGGAACAGTGGCAATTAACTCACCTTGCGTACAATCGATAACCTCGGCGAAGCCCACCGTATCGTCGAACGTAAATCTCATCGTAGAAGACGACGACGACGACGACGACGACGACAACCACCACCACCACAGCCGCCGTTCTCCCTACAACTACCAACACTTTCTCAATCGTGCAGAACGTACGCTCCCTACGCTCGATTTACCAAACCGTTCAGTCACTACTCCCGTCCTTTAGTTAAGCAGTGGTTGCTCGAGTCTTCCGAGGGAATCAACCCCCTTCCGCCTACATCCTCCGCAGAGAGCCTCTCTGGAAACTTTTCCACGACTTGCGTCGTCAGGACGAGAGTAACAGTTGTCGTCCCGGTGAAATCTTATTGCTTCGAGATCCCTCTGCCTCTGCAGCGCGGCTCGGCTCTCCTCGGCGGTCATCAATTATTCGTAAATTGCTCGCCGTTTCAATGTGTTCTTTTAATGGAAAGTTACGTAGAAACAAAGGGGAGATTTGTTGTAATTAACGATCGGCGGCTGTACTCTGCCTTTAGCGGAATGCAGAGACGAATTTCAATTTTCCTTTTAGAGGGAAAGTTCGGAGAAGGAAGAGCTCAGTTAAGGATCTTAAGCTGAAGATTGTTGTAGCTACAGTTGACAGATAATTCTCTGCTGACGTATCACGAGTGAATAATGCCGGTTCTGGGTTCTTCGTTAAAATTCTTTTGCTGGTTTCTAAGGGAAGATTAGGTGGACACGTAAACCGAAGATTCTGATTTTTTTTTATACTGGATATTTGTGGAGGATCTCGATAGAAGTATCGGGCAATTTTGTGTTTGTGTCCAGTTTCGGTTCTTCAGGGTGAAAACACCCTCTAAATGTTAATAAGTGTTTTCCTATTTTTCAGTCAAAGTGCCTTGAAAACTATAGTAGATATACAAAGATTGCTATAAAAGAAATTTAATAGCTTTTTCTGGTGTATAAAACTATGAAATCGAATTGTTTCAAATTTGTGGTAGGAGGCGTTTTCCTGTTTAAACTACAAATTTAAATAATTCGATTACACAATGTTATAATAAGTGTTATATTTATTTGTTTAACAATTTTATTATCTAAAAGTGAGCATATCTCCCACTTTTTCACTTTGCAAAAGTATAATAAAATTATATCTAGAACAATTCTCTCAAACACTACAAATTAAGACTCTTCTGTTATTTCCTATTGACCAGATTTTTACCGTTTTATTACCGTAATCGTGTATTAGACAAAAAGAGTATGTTTGGGCTACCTGATGAATTTGTTACGAACATCGATAGTCCCAGAAGATTCATATCCCTTATCAGCAATATTAGATACATTCTTCACCTGGTATCTACCGTTTGACGTTAATATCGATAACGATATCGTTGCAGTGTAATACAGTTTATAGGTTTTGTAATGTTGATGGGCAGTCATTCGAACAGTTACGAAGAGAATTGTATATGCAAGCGTCCCCGTGAGGTTTAAAGTAGACCTGTTACCTGTACACGCGACCACATTCCAATCTCAGTTTATGGCGTTTGGACGGAACAGGTTTCTTCTTTGACCCTATTCTTCTTAATGTCGGTGAACTTTTTAAAATTCCACGTGCATTAATCTCAATTCGAATCAACGTTCCCCTTCAATTCCCTTCCACATCAGATGGCCCTTTTCGAAGCTTATTCTACGTAGGAATCCAATGAGAATCATCGTGTAAAAAAATAAAATAAAACTTAAAAAAAATAGAATTTCTACAATTTGATCGATATACAAAATTAATTGCTCTGCACGCACACCTGAGCGAAAATTATTGCTTTCCCAAGTCGGAGTAAATGAACGAAAATGGTGTTGTGATTAATGGCATTCTGTGCACCTGCAGGTTTATAGCGCGGGTGGTTATAATTGTGGTTCGTTTTAATAATGCGAATCAATCAAATGACAGCCCGCAAAAATGACCCCGTGACGCGTGCGCGCGAGTAATAATTCGAGGCAGATGATATCGTGGTCGAACGAAGCAGACATGACACGAGCTGCGTAGCTGTACGTCAAATTGGCGCACTGGTAATGACTGAATAATGCATTCATACCATGAAGAGCTCCTTTATTGGCATTGTTAATGTATTGTGGTACACGCTATAGAATCCATTTGACTGTACAACATTCATGCGTTCGACCTACTGGAAACTTGTTATGTTTAATTCTGCAACTTGCTTATTATGCCCGCGCTCATGTTAGATTCACGAAACAGACGCTGTGATTACCTAGGAATTGTTAGCTCCCTGTCTAATAAATTCTATAAAAGCAATTCATGAAGTAAATCGGGATTCTGGAAATAGGAGCTCTCATGCTATTTCAATCACTATTTCCGTAGACTATCTTGGACATTTCTTTCATAATAGCGATTTCAGGGAGAGATGCGCAAAAAATTATTTGAAATAAAAATTTGTGTATGAAATTCTTATTTCAAATAAAATGCGGCAACAAATTATTTGAAACACATGAAATCAGAGATAGGCAAAAAATTATTTGAAATACAAATTTCGTATACAAATTTTTATTTCAAATAATTTTTTGCCCATCTCTGATTTCAGGTGACGATATACTAGCCTTGAGATTCCAAAAAAATCTGTGACTAAAAATTCCCAAATCTCTAAAGATATATTGCTAAATTTGTTTAACTGAATTCGAGAATATTACTAAGATAGAAAAATATTTTTCTTAAAATTAAAACTAATTCTTCTCTCTAAGTTTTCAAATTCAAAATTGTAAGTTTTTTTTAAGTCAACACTTAAAGTTATTGCATCTTTTCGTTTATTGATACAACTTTATTTTTCTTATAGTACTTAGTGCGAAAGAGCATGAAAAACTAAACAATTCTTATAGTTAAAGTTTTATTCTATCTCGCACGCTTACAAAGTTATATTAAAAATCAAAAAGACGCGATAACTTTAACCCCTGATTTCACCCCTCCAGAGTGAATTTCCACATAAAAAAAAATTGCTCCCTGCATACTTCAATATGCTATACGTTCACACGAAGTTTGATTAAAATCAGATTTTTTTTCGGCAGGAATGTCCACTTGTTAGTTTTCCGTCCTAGCTTTTTCTTCTCAAGGAAGACTTCATTTGCTGTAAAAACGTCACCGTATAATTTTTTATGATTATACCTGTCCCAACGATGCTACAATGAAATGAATGTAATCATGGCTGCTCAAGTGAATCCCTTAAGACTTTACAGAACGTTGATGTTTTCATTTCTTACCATCAAGTGAATATTTTATTTTTATTTTTACCAAAGTAATTTGCTCCTGCGTCTGAATTCCTTCGGTGAAATGAACGGTCTATTTTACATTTCCGTCTTCCTAATGATCGTAATGCTTTGAAATAAAGCGTTTATTCTATCCAGCGAGTGCATGGCAAGCTGCAATTACATTTGTATCTACTGTAGACACACAACTTGCTAAGAAAGCTCTCTTTCCTTACAAACACTCGTTTATCGTGATCCGCGCTTCGACAATGGTGAATGCTAGTTTGAAAGTGCAGCAATATAAAGGCTCGCGAAAAAGCACGTCGGAATATTCATGAAGCAGCTCGAGAGGATATCGAGTTTACAGGGAAACACAATTACTTATCGTAATGCAACTTTAATTCACGGTGTGTGAATGGAGGATTTACTGTTATTTTATGGCAAACTCTGATACTTCCTGCTTCTGGAAAGACACCTTAAGAGTGAGATCAGTAGACCAAGCTGGGTAGACCGCCTCGAAATCGTATATCTTCGTTCGCACCGAAATTCCCACGGGCGTGCTACGAAAGTCTCCCATTATCGCTTACGATAATTGAAGGCTTGAAGGTGATAAGAATTTACGCGCAGAGGTTTCGCAAATTTATCGTTAATTCATCGTGACGATCTTTCACCGTTCTTGTGGGGTAATTCGACGGGGGAAGAAGATGTTTCTCTATAGGTACATTGAAGAAATTCTTGCAACAAATTGAGGAACTTGCAGCAAGAGAGTTGTAGCTCCCTATTTATCAAAATTTGGAGTAAAGTAGAAAAAACTGTTAATAAAAAATTATTGCTTTGACTTAACATTAAAAACAGAACACTAATTGCAGAATATATATTTTCATGAAAAATATTTATTCTCATACAATAAGTGGTAGTTGTTGAGTTGATAAGTTTTCTATTTTGGGTGAAAAAATATTGTACAATAAAAATATTAATATTCTAAACGATACATATAGATCTTTTTACGTACTTGCTGTTTTACCCTCTTGCTGCAAGGTGCTCAATTGTAGAATTCTTCACAGCTCAGAATTATTCAGATTCTAAAGTCTAAATAATTCTCTATAGTTCTATAATAGAAGTACTTAAAAGCCTCCTATCAAAAAACAGATCACAACACTAGAAGAAATCTTTGTGACCCAAAGACTTTTTTTATGAAAAATTTAACTTTGAATCTCTATTGCATGTGTACATAACCAAGCACATAAAACTCAACTAACTCTCCGCCACACAATACAGAAATGTAACATACCTATCACCATTCTATGAAGAAGAATTCTGCTCTGTATTTTCGACTTCTATTGCCACGAAACATAACTTTTATTACTCCCTACTCATAAATTTCTTTACTCCTAGATACCTTCTTATTCGAAAAGATCAACATTAATTTATTAATTTACCAAGACGATATAGAACAATTCCAGAAGACAATATCCACAGGCCTACCACCAAATTACTTGGACCAGTATCCCCAGCATCCACGGAGCACAATCACAGTCCACAATTTGGCGGATGGAAACCATACGAGCCGACGACCAATCGAAAAGTTCGCGATAATCCAATTTGCGGTTAGACTCGGATTAAACGAACGAAGGTGGAGCACAAAAGGGTCCAGGTGGGAATCAGCTGGGGAAGGGATTACCAGGCACTCGAGGTAACGCGACGGTATTCGTGGCACGTCCACCCCGCACATTAGCATCGCGGCGGGGACATTTTTATCGCGTTCGCTATCTCGGCTACGCTGGCTTTCCCCGTAATCTCTTATCATAATTCAAATTTCATCAACGAGGATAGGATAGGAATCCCGTGCTCGTAGCCAAGCTACAGAGCGTCGCGACGGATAGATGAAGCGGGCCACGCCTGTCGTCGATCGTTCATAAGTAAGTAGATATTAGGAAATCTGCTGTATTGGTCCCAATTCTGATATTTGGTACAGATTGTATACTCTTCACTGTTTTTAATTTAAAATTCCAAATAAAGTAAATTTTTTTATACCTCTTCGATAAATTTGCGACACAGAACATGTATGTGTCCGAACACTTCTTTGATGGGCGCTTAGATTAGGTGTTATAGTTTGGACTTGACAGTTAATAACTCTAAAATATACTTCATACTCGACAAAAATTACAAAAAAAAATACAAATTGAGCAAAAGAAAATTTTATTTTTAACTTTGATTTGTAAAAAAGAACAAAAAAGAAACTGTTTAACTTCAGGCGAAATATTATTTTCTTGGTTGAGTATAATAATTGATTTTCTTTTTGAGTGTAATAATTTTGCCACCCACTGTACTCAATCTATATCAAATATCACATTTCTGCAAGCACAGTAGGGGTCGAAATATTTATAACCGGTACATCTACCGCGTCTACGGCACACCGTCCGTGTGCAAGAAAGCCACCCTTGAACGAGGAGACGGTGTAAATTCGTGGACGGTGATTAAAGCTCGACGATCAATCGTCGATCATCGTCGCCGGTCTGTCGATTCGTCTGGTATGCGGACGCGATTACGTCCATCGTCGGTCGAGGTTTAAAACGTTTCGCAGAGGGCGAGAGCGCCGGGTTCTTCTTCGGCGAGGAGGAAGAAGAAGCTCTGTGTCGTTGCCCGGACTATAGCGATTGGTCAACGAGCCACAAGCGGGAGATTAGTCATCGTTGGGTACACGGTAGCCTCGGCAGATGCGTGTAGGTACCCTTCATTAGCGCCAGCCCCGCTGTAAGATCGGCTAATTACGCGGACACATAAGGCAACGGCGTTATGCACAATATATTTGCGAGCAGTTAATCGCCGCCACGGGAGATTGTCGTTTGACAAAGAAGGGCTGCTATTAGATCGTCAAAGCTGGAAACGCGTTAGATCCTTGACTTTGCCTGCGTGCCCCGGTTTATGGAAGATGTCGACGGTGGCATCAGAGAGAGCAGTGATATATTTAGATAGAAAGATTGATACCGAGGTTCAGCGCAAAGGTGAAATTTTATTCGTGGAGTCTGATTGCAAAGGAAAGGAGAACAGTGACAGCAAGAGGGAATTTTTAGAAAGACATATTCGGTGTTACGAGGAAACATTTCCATCTCCAAAATTCGATATATTGGAAAATTAGTGTATTGGAACATGCAAGGAGGAATTTTTTGTGTGTGGAAATTCACTGTGAAGGGGTAAAATTAGTTGGTGCAAGAAAGAACAAAGCTTTGAATATAAGTATTGTTCAATTTTAATAAAGTTACCTATATTAAAAAACAAACAGATCAGACCGTCAACTTGAAGGACCTCAAAGAGAACTTTGAGAAATAGCCCAATTGACAGGAAAAGATTAGTTGCTTGCTGAGCCGATTTTGTAGCGACAATTTAATTAAAATTTTAAAATTGAAATTCAAAAATATTTACTTTGTAGTATAAACTTAAGAAAGGTTAGTTTTTTTAAAAAAACAAGCGATTCTTTCCCAAGCCCTGTGGCCGCCCACGCATCAAAGTGAATTTTCGCAGAAAAAATTGCTCCTTGTCTACACCAGCATGCTCTACATTGAGGCGAAGTTTCATTAAAATCAGAATTTCCGGGTTGAAAGCGTTTCCTCGTTAGTAGACTTTGTGGATGCAGACGGATACTGTTGCCTATTTGCAGTTATATTTGAAAACCCTAGTATTCACTCCGAAAGACTGATGTTTCTACCTGATCTGGCTCGCGTAGCCACTGTGCGTTTCACTTTGCGTGCCAATGCTGTAACAGTGGAGCCTCGAATGAGAGAAAATCGTCGATGCCCCAGTCTTATTTCCTCCGTTACGACGCCGCGCACGCAACGTCGTCGGGGGTTTAACTCAACTCAATATTCATTAAGATCAACAACTCTTCCCCGGCCATCGGGGACGCAGATGATGTTCATAAATGTTACAGCGGAGGAATTGATTCGTGACGCACGAAGATCAAGGACAGGAAGTTACTAGATCGCATTTATGATAATCGTAAACAAGCCGGCCGTCTTCTCCGCCCGTTACTTTCTACTGGAGGAACCCGCGGACGTATCACGTGAAACCGCCGTCGAAGTTTATATTAAAGGACTCCGAATGAAATCACATGCTGGGAGCGACCGCTTTACGTGCGCATAAATATGTAAATTCCTAATAATACAGGATATTGGAAGAACTAGTTAGGCGGCCAATAATCGTTAAAACTGAATGGGGAGGGTTGGGACGGTGGGGGGGTATGTAATGTGCCTACGAGGGCCGCCGCGTAATGCGCGGATATACGGTTGCAAAAAAGAACGTGCGCAAGAATTTCGTAGAGCACGGTAAATTGTTATACGGGCCGTCGGGTAGAATGGTGTAATATTTCGCGATGATATACATGTGCAGATATGCGAGGCAAAGTTCTCCTATCCGAGGCTTCCTCATCGAGGCAACCATCCTCGAGCGACGTCTAGCACGCGCGCAGTTAGCCGAGTATTCTCCACGGTCCTCTGAAACGATTTTCTATTAATAGAAGCCGACTTTGTTAAGTTACTACCGCGAGTGTTCTCGTTGACGTGTATGTAAATTGTAAAGTGTCGTTGAGTCATCGAAGCGCGCAGCGTAATGACGTCGATAGCCACACAAGCTGAAGGGAGCTTTTTCCACTGGTTAGAGCGAATTTAAAAATGTTAGTTACAAAACAGAAATAAAAGAATAATCTTAATATATAAAGCAGAAAAGAAGTTTAAAAACGATCTTTACTATTTTTTTGCTATTTCAACCAATTGCATTTTATTAAAAAACGACTTCACTTAGTCACTTAGCACACTAATCCTTCTAGGTTCTCAGAAAAACCTCGTGTCGTTTGGACCAATTCTAAAAAAGTTATGCGATTTTAAAACTCGTAAACTTTCTTTCGTCCGCCACTGTAACTACTTCTGGAAGAAAATTTCCTGGGGTGCGATACACTTCGCGTGACCACGAAGGTTTAAACCAAATGCAATAATATGAATTATTATATTATACAGAAAAATGTTCTAAAACCATGCCAATGTTCCCCCAGTTTACGGTACTAATTTTGCAACGAGAATTCACCAGGCCTTCAGTTTCGCAGTGCATTACACTGCCTTTCCAGTACTCTATGCGCATCCGCTGTTACTTAGCAATGTACTTACCATGGCAAGGTTGTTACTTGGGTGGTGTTTACGTACTCGGATCATTGAAATTGGATGGAACTGTACGTGATAACCGTGCGAGTCGATTCGCCTTTTACGAGGTACAACCAATTCTTGCTGTCGTTAGGCGGTTAGCAATAGCAGGCGCCAGAAAAATCTGCCTGCGCAATCATAGTTTCCGTGAAGTGCGGGGTGTCCGGTACGCCCGAGAATTTCGATATCGCCTGTAATAAGGAAGCCGGCGCAGATTCACCGTCGTTAAATCGATAATATCCCGTGGGTTGGGTGCAGGTCTCTAACGGGGCCGACACGTGACGGAGAAAAAATTATGACGCCATGCGAGGAGCGTGGGATAAGTTCGTTGGCCTGTCCCGAATGTGGTTCTGACGAAATTCGTGAGCGCCCACCAAACGGATTCCTCATCGGGGCTAATAAGGAAGCTGGAAGTGTATAAGATTCGCCCGGAAACCACTCTGCGCAGCCATAAATCTTACATCTTGAATCCTAATAGTCAGACAACCGATTAGATCACTTGCTTTCATCCGCTAATCCATGGAAGCATCGACTGGCGGAGGTGAATGCGACGCTCATTAAACCGGACGATATTTGAACGACGCGGTCGTATTCGCCGTTATTAAATTAATAGTAGCCGAGATAAGATGAAAGGTCGATGTGTCAACATCGACGGGGTAATTTCAATGGCCTGAAGTAGGATCTGCTGGCGCAGCGGTGAGCGCAGAGGAGGACCGGGTACCAGTTCTCTGCAGGCTGCGTCGAGTAATAGAGACAGATCCCGGTGAGCTTCTGAGAGCGGAAATGATATTTTCACGTCGACCAGCCAACAACGGGTTGCGTTTGTATGTACATGTGCTCAGCGGAGAGCCGTTCACACGCTCCGAGCGCGAATAATTCTCGCGGACGTTGAAACGCCGGGATATATCATTCGCGAAAGTTTTATTGCGCCTACCGCGGAGACAGATCGACGGTTGCGCACGCTTACTTTCCGCGGCGCTGTTACTTTCGTTCCTCGGATCACGGGGGAAGTCTGGTCGCTGGAACGTCCGCGGACGTCCCAGGCGGCGACACCCTTTGAGCACTCGAGGGACGTGTGCGCTTGAGGACGCACGATTCTACTGGATTCCACGGAAAGCCGGGTCGTTTCACAACCGTTACGTTCCATCGTAACTTTCCACGTTCGTAACGCGATACAGTAGATCTAGAATTGGAAACTTGTTTCCAGGGTGAATTGATACCGAGATAGGCTCGGCTCTGCTGGAGCCTAATTATCCCCTAGATGTGAAGATTCGGTCCTGGCTGTTTACTGCCGGCATCAATTCTCAGCGTTTTAGATGGTGAATCAGAGAGTGCCTACCACTCGACTGTTTCCCAAGCTGAACAGGTTTTTTCAGTAATTCACGATCTCAGACGCGTGCGTATATTTCAATGTCGCCGTCGTTCGTTGCCCCTGTAGTGTCACGGTTCACGCCTAGTGTGTCTCCCACGCGGCAGGAAGCCCGTGAAAAATGGCCAAGTGGCGTTAAAGGTGAAAAGACTGCCGATATTTTAACGCAATACGTCGCGGTAATGGGCAGCGCGACCCAGGGAAACCTTGGAGCTGAAGGCAGCAGCCTCTGCCGTACACGTGGATAACGATTCACCTTCGACGAGCTACTTTTAGTACGGGATAACACGTCGTTTGCGGATCTACTTTATATATTCATTGTATTCGGTGCTCTATTCTATTCCGTCCTCTTCTCCTATTCTATTCCATTTCGGTCCGTGGCCGTTCTTTGTACGCCTCCCCAAGCCCATGTTGGGGAATTACGTAACTCACCAGGCGCCATCAGCGTACGCGGATGCAAACGACCGTCGCCGGTAACTTCGTTACGCAGCGAAGATGGCGATTCGATTCGTAGGGGTTCGTTTTATTTCTCCGCAGACCAGGCCGCCGATTTCCTTCCCTTTGTTCGGCCGTAATTAAGTCAAAAGATCTCGCTCTAAGAAGTTGACTCGTTCCAACGAGTCCGTCGGAGAAAAAGCACGGGTCCAACCTCTGCTCGCCCCCGTACCTGGTCAGGATTTAAGGCAGGTAATCAGGACCAGAGGAAAATCAGTGTCTTAGCATGACAATGCTGGCGGCTTCGCTCCATCCCCCCCTCCCCGGCCACCCTAATGGGTTACACGGCTGAAGGGGTGAGGAATAAAAAGTGCCCTCGGCTGCCGGGAATTTCCATAAAACAATACCTCGAGTATTAATCAGCCTTTCTTGTTCGCCCATTCGAGCTCCACCCGTCCTTGCTGGTTGGTCTTCTTTGCACTGTCCGACACACACGAACGGCACGAATGGAAATGTTAATAGCCGGACTTACATTGGCAGCAGCTGTGTTCTTTTCTCGCGGTTCTTCGAACGGACGACGGGTCCATTAAACACGGAAAATTAGGGGAGGACCCATTTCCAATTAGCGGCCGGAGGGTTTAAATGTTAAAATCGCTGGTATGGACGTAAGTGGAGGCACGGACGGACAATGGGGACAGTTTCAGAGGAACAACGTTTGCTTTCGCTATCCTGCACACGAATAGCCCCGTGCTTCGCTTGTCGCCGATGAATTTTCGTTTTGTCTCCTGCTCGCTGGAATTTATGCCCTGCCAGAAAACGGTCCTGGGTCGCACGTTGTACCGTTAGTCGCGTCGGTGGGATTTGTTTTATTAAAATTGCTGTCTAATTTCAGCTTTAAGGACATTATGGAAATATTGGACTTTTTGATAAGTGAAATATTTTTATCTGTCTTGGAGGATTAATTGGGGATTGATAATTTGAATTGATACATCTTTGGATGAAGATATGCAAGCAGGATGTAATTTCATTTGTGGATATTATGGTTTATTGCTGAGTTTCTTGTATTTTGAAAGTTGCGTATTAAAAATGAACATAATTTCTGTTATTTTTAATACTCGCTTATTTAACTTATTATACTTCTAAATTATTTTCAACACACTGTAGATAATAGATACGTTTGGTGGAATTCAATTTTTTGTTTTTTTAATGTTGAGTGCTATGATGCTCGGAGACGCAACGATTTTTAAAACTCATTCGAATCAAAAGGGACATTTTCGACGATCTCTTGAGAGAAAAAAGAGATTGGACCACTGAAATAGTGGGATCGCAGACTTGTTCTGAAATCCTCTTTTACGTTACGTCGTGTAACGTGGAAGAAAATGTCTGTACTATCTCCAGCCCAGCTTCTCCTAGCCCGAGTGCCATACAATCCTTGTCGAAAACAATTTCATGAAACTCCAGCAGGAGAGGGACAATCTTAGGTGTCCCATTTAATTAGACTATTTGTGTCGTACAAAATACTCCGAAATACCTTCAGCAACTTCCACAAATTGCGCGCAGCGATCTCGATATCTAATTAAACGTGGTTTATTTTCCTGCAAGAAAATATCGCAGCATAGTGTTTTATCGTACCGCAAGACGAATGGTAACGAATTTTAATCCTTCAGTGATTCGAACTGAAATTGTCTTGTGGTTATTTGAAATCCTTCTGGACCTTTGATTTAAGTAAGTTTGAATTAGGTGAATTCATAACAATTATGGGGGAAATATAATTCTATAAATAAAAACTATATATTATTCTATATAAAATATTATAAAACTGTATAATATCCACCAAATTGCAATACAAAGGAAAAACAGTACTATTAAATTAAAAATTTCTTGTAGTATCCACTACAATATCACTTCTATTGTTAATTCGTAAACTATCGAGTCATTATTTTTATCTTACTTTCTAGTTTTAGCTGCTTAGTGATTAGGCGAATAATGAATATTCGAATATCAGAGAATTTCAATTCGAGATTCGAACATTCAAATACCAGAGAATTGAATATTCGAACACGAGAACACTTGAAAATTATTCAAATTCTTCGAATATTCGCATATTCGAATCTCAAATTTGAATTCTCAGGTATTCGAAAACTCTCATATTTCCAGCTCTAATTTCTACTGCAGCCTCCTCGCCATTACTTTAGATTTACTATTACCACCACTCATGTATATCTATTATTTAATTTATTTTCCATGAGCAATCAACTCACAATAATAATAACAATAATAATGCCTCGCTTGGTTCTCTAAAATTTCACTTTATATATAATACCCACTGTCAAAACAATCGCTAATTAAGCAAAGTACACCAAGCAATAAACCAATCGCAGAAACACAGGGATCAGTCAAGATTACAGAAATGCCCCCACGGCTAATAGCTTCCACGAACTATTCATTCACAGAAATACAACGCCGTGGAACGTTTTTGGGGGAACGCTATCGCCCGTTTTCGGAATGCAGGTCCTCCGTAGGGCGGGTATAATTACGTCGAGGTTTCTGCGCGTGGAACGACGGTGCGGGGACCAGCCGTACGTCGCGTTACGTGCCTGATATTCGACTATAGGTATTTGCCGCGGCGCCGGCGGACTCTCTTCCAAATTAATATTCCCGTAGGTGCCTGAAAATCCCGGCTCTGCGCGGCGGCGACCTTCGCGGAGCACTCGCAGAAGTGCGCCACGCCCGCGGGGCAATATCGCGGCCGTGTATTTTGCAATTACGCGTAAATAGGGTTACACAAGATTAGAGAGTGAATTAGCGCATTCAATTAACGTTTACTGCCGCGCCGCGCCGCGTCGCAGCGCGCCCCCCGTGTACACCGGCGTGCACCCTATTTCATGGGATTTCTCTGTACACCGGTTCCACCGTATCGCTGCCGCCGCAATTCGGCACGATATAATATGGCACCGTTTGAAGCTGAGACGCCGAGGTGTTATGGAGAACGACGACGACTTAAGGAACAGGGGGACCGTGGCGCGTACGACTCGCACACCGTGATTGCGCACCGCCGTGACTTTTCGGCGCTCTTGCTGTGGGGACGTTTTATGGGAGTGGGTATTCCAAGATATATATTTCGTAGCTTCTCCGATGCTTTGTAATTTAATGTGATAGTGGATCATTTTGAGGAGGCTGATTTTGTTAGAACGAGGTCGCTGCTCGCAACCCTTGTAACCTATGAAGGGATGATTCTGTATTTACCGGTTGTGTGTGATAATAATTTTGGTGACTTGGGAAGCATATTAGGTGACGTTTGGTGAAAGGTGGTGTGCAGGGTTTAATGCGTTGCGTACATGGGCAATGTCATTACTTCAGTGTCAGCTTTAAATAAAGCGGGATAAAATAAGTGGATAATAAGGGTGATGAAAGGGTTTTGAAATAAAGTTACTTTGGCAAGGATGTTGTACGTTTATGTTCGCGTTGTGTGAGCTTTTACGAATTTTGGAAAATTAAAAATGGTCGTGAGAGGAATATTTGATTGTACTATTTTTGGTGACAGTGATTTGGATCCTTTTTTTGTTAGGGCGGTTTACCTATAAATAATTTCTTCCATGGAACTTATATCCCTGCTCGAGAACATTGACTACCACACAATAAACTTAAGAACGTTTTACTATTACACTCCAGGAACCCATATAAATAAATACTACAAGGTAACCATAGACTGTCCCTAAGAAGATCAAATTATACAGAAGGCTCAAGATTATTTTATAAAATACTTTCCAGATACCTCCATCTTGATACTCACTCGAAACTTCGAGAAACCGCCACGGAGCATCCCTACATTTCGCAGGACTTCACCCCTCCCTCCTTCTCAAGCGCATTAAGTGCAAATCGCGGGAATCCAATTGTAACAACTCGACAGATATTTAAACCGTCGGATATCGACGAATCGTTCATCGCCACGTCCCGAAATTTCCCGCTGCGCTCGCCGCCTGGATGAATTTATCATACGGCGCAGAATTGCGAGAAATTATCGTTCATTACTCGCGCATTTTATTTTCCCCCGCGGAGATTACTCGCTGATAATTACCCGCGGCGTAATTATTCCGTGTAATGGATTCGCCCAGTGTTACCGGCTTTCGTAAAAGTTCCCGTAATACCCACACGAAATCATGGCTTCCTCTGGAACGTGTCGACAACACGTACCTCGGCGAGGGAACGTCCGAGATTATCCTGGACCAGCCTCGAATGACGCCGGTTTAATCGAGTCGGAGGTAATCTAATTCGTCCTTTAGAGGGAGAGGCAACGGTAAGGAACGAAACCACCGTGAACGAGGCCGAGCACCCTCGTCCCCTCTGCCACCCCTCCTTTTTTCGCCTTCGTCGCGCCCCCTCCCGCACCCTCCCACCCGAATAAAATTAAACCCGATGCAAGGGGCGACCACTACACCGCCACCCCAACGGTTTACGCCACGACTAATGTGCCCGCGCACATATGAGAGCTTTAACCTTCTTCCCGCTTTTTGTCACGACCCGGGTCCTTTTTTTTTCCCTTTCGCGTTCAAATTAGGCAGCTAAAACACCCCGGCCGCCATTGAATCTTCCGAAACGTTTACCCCGCGGTAGACCCGCGATCCTCCAAATCCTTTCTCACCGGTGTGTAGTAATTTGCAACGTGTTTATTGTCGCTTGTTGACTTACACCGGGAGCGGGGCTGTTTTCCATCGCGCTGATTGCGAGCGTTACGAAGCGCGCGCGCACTTCGTCGAAGCTACGCTCCCCGGGGCAATGGAATTTAACGCCCCGAATTTTTGTAGCTCGATAGGAATCGTCGGGAATTGTTGATTGCACGGGTCCAGGGAGATAATAAAGCTGACGCGATCGCGGCCAGGAATTGAATGTTTCATCAACGGGCGTGTTATGGCGCGCCCTCTGGAAACGATGTTGAAACTTTCGCGGGACCGGGGTATCAACGGTTTAGTTGGCGAGTTTAGTTAATTCATCGAGTTTAGCGGGAGTTTTTTTTCAGCGGCGGAGGATCCCGGTCCGGCGGAATAAATGATTACGGTGATTAAATATTCATGCATAAACCCGTAACAATTTGTTCAGCCAACGCACACGAATCTTTGCCGCGGGAGGTGATTTACGGAGCGCATCGTACGCATGAAACCGTGTACCTTCATAAGCTGTAACGCGGTTGTAACTATTTAAAAGCGGGCTTTAAATTTGCAATGTTTTTTTAAATAGTTTACACGGATATTATAATCTCGATTGTTAGGATGTAATTTTGTGGGGAGAATTGTGTTGACGAGCTTCTCTTGTGTCAATTTTGTTGGGAATTAAGGCATATATTACGACTTGATGTAAGATGTAATTTAGTTTTTGGTGAATGGAAATTCCTTGATAATCTCGTGAAATTTATGAACACGTTTCGATAATACAGCTCATTATATTCGCAGCGTTGTTGCGTAGGTAATTAATTAATAACATCGCTGGTGTGCTCGAGATTCCAGTGCAAATTGGATAAACCTTAAAAGCAACAATTTAACGAGGAAAACGTTGGAGCTCGTTTGCAGGGAAAAGATAGTACGGAAGGAAGTTTCATTAACTAGTGGTTGGGAAACAGGCGGTGCAGTGTACGTACATTCGAAGTTGATTGCACACTATTCGACTGAAGCTAGAATGCCTGAGATATTAACGTACTAATGGAATCGAAACTGACTATTGGAAGTTGATTGCTCTAACAACTTTCAGAGAAAAAGCCACGCTTTTTCTGCGCCGCTTTCGACGAGGAGGGAAGAGCTTGATGTGGTTTGCGATGAAAAAGTAATAAAACGGAGTTATGTTGTAAAAAGAAGAATCCTGGTATTTGTTGGAATTTATACCTGAGAAATTTCAAATCCATGTTCTTCGTGTGTACTCCTAGATACTACCTGTTTTTATAAAACAGAAATAATTATCTAAAAATACGAAAATTCTTGATCTTTTTATTTCAGGAAAGAATTGGAGCCTTCAACAAAAAATTAATTTTTATTGTTTGAATGTGAACTGAAATAACTTGAAAGTTTGGAACAGATCCGCTTAACAGTTTCTTAGAAAAATTCCAAGAATCACCTTATTCCTAGCGTCCTAAATAGGGCTTTCCCCTTAAATTTAACTTCTAAATTTTACAATCACTCAATCATCACTCTTCATTTGAAAGCAGTGGGAGTTAAAATTGAATATTCCTCTGCAACGAATTCTAATTTCTTCCATCAATCTGTTCTCAGTTTCTACTGAACATTTTTCAACTAAAAAATATTAAGCAGCTGGCCTAAAAACACTAGCATTAATTGTGTTTCTAAATGAAAAATAATTGCTGACAGATTATCACCTTTAGTTTCATTTATGTGCTTTTCATTTAGCAAACGTGCAACCCTATTAAATATTGGAACGCAGGGAATAACGAATCGAGGCGAAAGTCTATGCTTCTATCGGTGTTCTCGCAAGGAACGATTACCTCTACTCACAGCCATATAGCATGTGAACAAATCGAGGCTTTCCACAGACGACATTTTGCACAGTGGATATAATCCATCCGCGAATGGCACACCGCAAAGCCGTCCATTTCTCCAGCGGGTTAAATTTCTGCGACTCGGCCACTCGACGTTGACGGATGCGTGAACCCAAAGAAATCATGGCTCGCGCAGCAACTGAATATACGCGAGCTATGGTTTGCATGAAAAACCGTGGCGATCCGCTCCTAAATCCTGTAAATGGTCACGATGTCGATCTATTAGCCCTTGATTATTAGAGATGGAAACTTGAGCCAGAAGAACGTGAACACTAATGGCAACTTTGTACCACTTGCAATAGGTTAATTGGAAGTTTGAGAAAAAAGCTGTTGAGATATGAAAAGGTTTATGGAAAACGGTATCTGGTTTAGAGATTGACTTTGTTCTTAAAGTGGCTATGAAATTATTCAAAAGGGTGGACTGGCTTTTACTCTATTCAGTAATATAACAAGTTAATATTTGAACTTCTTCGTTGTTTAACTATTTACTTACAAAGCGACATTTCGAAATCTGAGAATTGTGATTATAACTTCAGTGACTCAGAAGTTAAAATAATGGAATTTCTGCGACTGTTCGTGGCAGGAAGGGAAAGGGCGAGGAATTATTCTTAGATTTGCGTGGGGTTTAGTGGTAACCTGAATCTTGCAATCCTTACACAAATGACTGAAAATCTAGAAACTTTTATTTTAAAATTATGTACACACCGTACAAATCAGTTAAGAACGAATTACTTATTAAAATAGTTTACTCATTTGGAAAGCTGCATCGTTTGCAAAACTGAAAAAATGTAAAAATGGTTTTTCCACAACCACGAATGGAATTATTAATTTTGCAGGCAGACACTTAATATTTATATTTATAAAGTGTTAAATTTTGGACGCGAAAGTTGATAACATATATGTTAAAAAAATCTTTTGTTTTTAACTTCGGTTCACAAAACAGATGAAAAGGAAACTGTTTAAGTTTGAAGTGAGATATTACTCATACTCGTTTGCCCGCCCACCAGAAATATTACTTTGCTTTCCTATCGAGATTATATCGTGAAATGTTAGCTTCTTTCGGACTCCACCGCTTGAAACTGTCCACGTAGCAAACATCCCTAAATCAAAGGGCCCCTGATTTACACCGGTGGACGGGACTCATTGTCGTTTTCAGGATCCACCGTGCCTTAGTTCAGTAGCACGATGATTTACGTCGCGGCGAGTTACGTGTAATCTATTCGATGCGTTCTTCTTGCATCAGTGATTGTGTTTGCATGGACAACATCGTTACCGGACATGCACATGCAAAACGGGTTTCGTACGCTGGCGAAAGGAAGATTTACGGGGGTGCTCGCATTAAACAGCGCTGGGTAAAAATCGTCCTCGATTCCTCGAATTTCTGCGAGTATTCGCAGCCCCGGCGACGCGATGTCCGTCGTTAAAATCCGGCAACGATTCATGTTTGTTGACTTTGTTTAAACATGCTAGGCTCTTGGTGCGCCCTAGTTATAATAGCTCGCGTTGCATATGCTGTTTTAGAATTGCAAACTTTACCGCGATAGTATCAGGCATCGATGCTAGAAAAGAAAGTGTTTGCGGAATCTAATAGAAATAAATTCATTTTTAAATTTCTGATACGATGACACATAGTTTGGTCTTCGCTAAAAGATAATAAATAGGGGAGCTTTCTTCTTAAAGCGATATCAAAACAGAAAACGTTTGAAATGCATTGCAAATTGGATATGGTAATTCCGTAGAAAAGATACACGATAATTTCAAGTCTTCACTTCACCATCTTCGTTTTAATTAGTTGAGAATAATGGTTGGACAAGATTACTGACTTTCATTTAGTCGAAAATACTCGAAAGCTGGAGCGACCAATACACGACTGGACGCAAAGTTTCGAATTTCAAAGCCGATTTTCTCGAGAATGAAGCGCAATATCAAAAAATTTTATTCCTTCTTTTCGACTTATTTACACGTCACAAGTCGAAAAGAAAGAATAACTTTTATCAATATCCCGCTTCGTTTTCAAGAAAATCGACTTTGAAATTCTTGACGTTGCATCCAATCGCCTATAGCGAAACCTACCTTTCCAAATACCACGATGCATCCACAAAGTGCATCAGCACATCTTTTCCGTTATACTACATCTAATCAATACATCTACATCTACCACGCGTCTAATTTTACTAAGATAACATCGTACAACAAACAGTTGAAAAATACAAGACAGAAGCAGCAAAAAGCGCCCAATCAACCGGTTCTCCAGACTGCCAACCGGTACTCGGTGGTATGTAGATCATTGCGCTGGAATACAGGAAATGCGATATTAGGATCAAATAAGACACACGAAAGAAAAAGGCCGCTCGGCCTGCAAACTGTGCCTCGGCCGTCATATTTATGCGGCTTGCGTCCACCTGTAGGAACGTTATTTCCGCGATCCTCGCCGAGCTTGCGAATAGACGATCACGGGCGGCCGCAGCCAGGGGTCCCCGAGCGGCAATTTTTCTCAGCTCCGCGGCGCTTTGTCTTTAAAATGGCTGACCCGGGACACGGATTACGATGCCTATCCGTGGCTGAGGACTGTAAACTCGCGCTAGAGATCGTGTCCGTTTGTACGCGCGGTATCTGCATGCACGTTAAGTACAATAGACCTCTCTCCCCTGTCCCGTGTTCCCGTACGCGCGCATTGAACACCAGGTTTCCGGTCGATGTAGCAGCGTAAACGTCCGCGGTGAACGTATAATGGTGGCGACCTTAGGAATCCCCGCGAATAGAAATGTACACGGGCCAGGGCCCGGTGATATACTTGGATGGCTCGATAATGTATCTGGATTGTTTCAGCCCGGCTGTCCCGCCGATGTAATTCAATGCGAGCGCCGGCCTTTTTTCGGGGGAACCAGCACTGTTCTGGCGTGTAGCATGGCGGATCGTGTGCCGCGGATTATAACGTATCCAATGACCGTCGCTTGAAATAGAAACATTTCCAGCTGCATGCTTCATACTTCATTGAATCCGCGGGAGAATTCGCCGTCTGACTTGTACGACTCTATCAGTATCCGTACGGTGACTGGAGATTGGGGATGGGACTATTCGAATAATTTAATATTCGAATATTTTACGAGTATTCGAATGCTACGTGTAAACTTCGAATATTTGAGTATTCGAATGTTATTATTCGAATATTTAAGTATTCGAATGTTATTATTCGAATATTTAAGTATTCGAATGTTAATATTCGAATATTTAAGTATTCGAATACTATTGCATTCTCATTGTAATATATATTGTCATCAGGAGTATGTGAATACTTAAATATTCGAATAGTATTTGGATACTTGGATATTCGAATTATATTCGTCAAATGATTAAGCAACTGAAGTATTCGAATATCGAAGAATTCGAAAAATAGTCCCAGTCCTACTAGATACTGCTATAGTGGTGGCCTGATGGCGGCCGGTCGTTAGATTCTATCAGAAATCGTTGTGATCTATGGCTTCCAAAGTTGGCATGCCATGAAATTAGAATTGTGTATCAATCCAGGTGAAGTATGATCCTTTTATTAATCAATACTCCCTGAGAAGGAGGTGCCAGTGCCTGTTACAGCATTAGTGTTATCCTCATAAAAGGCAATGGAAACACCAGAGTGCAAGTTGCTCTTTCATCAGATGCAAAGGAGAACATTATGCGCGTTTACATGTAAACGTTCCAAGCTGTTTTCATATGTAGCGGCCAAATACCTTTCCCGGTGTACTGGTATTTAATGGGCGTTAAGTAGTGAACAGATATCTGAATGTTGACAAGGCGGCTGAGAGATTAAGATACCACACAGACGCATAATTCTTTTCAGGGGGACAGGTAGGGCGATGCATTTGATAGCAAGAGTGTTTATCTAAAGTGATTTATCTAAAGTACCTTGTTAAGCCGGCAGACAGTTGAATTATCTATCATCCCTCGCCCTTTGCGTGCCTGTGGTCACGATGTGCGTAACTAAAACTTGGGTCGTATTGATTAAAATCATTTCATTCCTAGATGGAATTGAACTTAATGAACAGGTATGCCACAGAAACTAACGCCGGCGGTATAGGTATCGTGGAGATTTCTATCTTTGTTACCATGCAGGAATCGTGGAATAGAAGTGACGTGGCTGACTCGTTAAAGTCGTTAGACCCAGACAGCGCTTTAGAATTCCATTAGAACTGAATTGTGAACTACAGTTATAGGAAACTCGAATCTGACTGATTAGGAGACTAAGGATTAGATTTGATCTAGAATTTGATTCTCACTAAATTAGCTGAATAAAAATACAGAATCTTAAAATTTTCAATGGAATAATCAATCCAAAGGCCACTAATCGACTCACTCACTTACTCACTCATTGACTTATCACGAATTCTCTGGAACCACTGATCCTATGATCATGAAATTTGGTAGGTAGGTTCCTCTTAGCCCCTAGGTGCTCGCTAAGAAATCTTTTTAAAACTCCCACTTCACCGGAGAAAAAAACATATAACTCAGGCAACACCGGGAACTTCGAGCTAGTAATTAATAAGAATATATTAATATTCCAGTTTCTTTTGATCCTGGAAAAAAAATTACCCAACGTAGCCTCGCAACTCGCATATAAGAAGTCACATATAAATAAAAGGTCAATAACCAACGACCCCGCGATAACAATAGAATTGCTAATCCATCCAGGCCGAGATATCGTAGGATCCAGTTTAATCGAGCAACTTTTTTCGCGACCCCGCTACTGCATCGCTGTTTCTGACACGGCGAGGAAGCAGCTTGGACGAAAATTAATGGACGAATTGTACGTATACGTACTCCCGCCCGCACTTATACAGTATCATATAACCGCGAGCCTGTATCCACGTAAATTACGTCAACCGTTTCCACAATTGCGCGAACTTTACGCGAACCCACGTTGTACGTACACATATAGGCCGAGGGGGCGAGAGGGCTATCGTTTTGCTCGCTAACTTCCGAACGGCGAACCGACCCGGCGTTTGTCACGAATTTTCGACAGTCATTTATATCCGTTCCTCTGTGCCTGACAAAAAGAGGCACAGCTGCTGGGTCATCTCATAAGTGATGGGGTTTTCGCCGCGGTGGCGAAAATTTCTTATTGGTGGTACGTACAGGTGAGTGAGATTTGGTTATGCGTATCGAAGAACCTTGAATCGATATATTCCACGATTTACTAGATACTATTGGGTTGAACATAAAGTTTTTGCATATTTATATTATCAGACTTTTATTCAAGAGTGTTTCAAGAACACATACTTTACAAGGCCACAGTAGTAATATGCAATTTAGTTTATTCGTATTTAAATGAATGCAATCTACTTAGTGATTTAAGGAATCACTGTTTTTGTCCTTGCGGAGATTAACACTACGTTAATAAAAAGAGAAGGACACATGTTTGAGGCACATTAAATTTAATTGCGAATTGTCTAGCTGTGATGCTTTGATTTATAACAATTGCCGGCTGTAAATCATTTTCATCTAACCTTTTGTTTACCCCAAACGTGGTGCATCGTCTCACCTAAAATCCTCTGAATTTTTAAAACTATATTAATTTGACACATCTGGCGTTTAACCATCTGGAAACACATGGTAAATATTTTTTACTGTTTCTATGATTCTAGTGCCTGCTCGAAACGCATAAAGTAGTACGTGTCGAGTATGCACTTTATTAACTGACATGTCTGAATGAATTTCAGGACAAAATACTAAATGGAGCATTTAGAATATAATTGAAGAGTCCTTGTACAAAACACTGTAAGCGCCAAAATTAAAAAAAAAAGAATTATCTACAACTAAGTACTAACACATACAAGGTTTTTTCAAATACAATTCTTTTTATCACGAATTTGGACTATACTAATGCAAAAACTAAAAAATTTTGTGATGCATTTGGGTTACTGTATACTTGAGCACATTTAGCAATCAAAAGAAATAAAATTTCATAAATAATTTACTGTCAGAGAAGTTTTTTCTCTCTCAAGAAGAATTTTATTCCTGGTACAGTGTTTTCTATAAGGAATTTTCAATTACAGACACACCATATAGTACAATACTAAATTATATTACGAAAAACAAAAGAATAATTACTAAATTATAATGTAACACCAGGTACGTCCTGGCAGCACCCCGTAGAAAATGCAAAAACTTCCGTTCGACCCACAATTTTAAAAATCTCGAAAAGGGTATCACATGCAAGGAAGGTTGCGTTAGGAATGCGGTCGCAGTATAAATGGGATGGTTCGGTTAACGAAGACACGTCCGTGATCGCGTTTCGCGCTGCAGAATTTCGTTGACTGGTTCTCCTACGTGCCATATGGACCTTCAATTTAGCGGAATGGCCGTCGGTTGTTGTCACAGCACTGATAACGAAACGCGGCAAGCATCTGCAACGGTTACGCGCAACTTGCCTGGAATCGGGGAATTACCTCTATCTCTAATGAGCTGCGACTCTGAACGAGTGAGCCGCGCCGCGCGGCACCCGCTGTAGCGCTACTGGGCCAGCAATTGGGCCACGGTTCCGGGACACATGCGGGCTTTTTATGCCATGTTGGTGGTCGGTTTCGGAGCCGCGCGGCTGTTTCAATCCCTACGATGCCCCGCTTTTCATAACGCAGAAGAAAAGGCTAACGAGAGGATGGCTACTGTAGCCGGGATATTTAAATCGCGCAACTAACGAATACCCGGCGTTATTAAATTTCCGGCGTTACAACTTACTCGTTAGCGGATAAAAGCACTTGGCGAAATTGCTCGAGACATTTAACGCAATTCCTCGGGCAACTTTGAGAGTCGACCGCCACCGAGAACGAGGCAAGAATATTTTATCCGGCTCATTTGGAAGGCGGTCAGCAAAGTTCGCGATATCTCGCCTCGGCGATGAAACACTTTACTATGCTGCCGCATAATAACGCCCTTATTTATTTTACTTTCCCATTCGAAATTCTAATTCTGTTTAAACGATACACCGGCCCTGCTCCCCGCCCTCGGCGTCTTAGCGTAAGCTAAGAAAACCGTGGCGGGCTGCAACGAAGTAAAGGGAAGTGGTTTTAACGGGCATTTTCCTTCTCGCTGAGAAACACCACCCTTTGTTCCTTTATTTCCCGACTTGCTTCCCTCCATTCGCCTTTAACCTTGGACATTTTCCACCTGCGCTCCGCTGCCATCTTATAAATCCCCGTGCTCCTTGGTCAAGTATACTTCGGGCCAAAGGTAGTCTATATTTCGCCAAGTAATATTCTCGCGAAAGATAAACGTCGTTTTCCTTGAAATTCGTTAAAAGGCTAAAAGGTATCTACTATTAAGTGGGTAAGTAAAAACTTTGAAAGTGGTGAAAGGATCACGAGGGGGGGGCGAAGTTTATGGCTCGACAGGTAACTACTTCTATTTCCACTTCATAGATCGAACTATTTCGTATTACCTCGTCGTTGGTTGCCATCAGTCTCACCCTCGGCGGCGTAACTTTTCCCCGGGACATTTTCATCACCCTCGCCAGTAAATGCTGCTCTTCACGTGACTCTTTAGGAGCGTAATATCCGGTTATATATCGGCCTTGACTCCACTGACACCTCGGGAAACTTTTATCAGGGAAATAATTTCGCGGAAAGTTCGGTATAAAGTTGCAGGAACGGCGCCTATCCACCGGAGTAACTATCGCTGCCTGAGAGGTTCGCTCCCTTCGCACGTTCCGCGCTAGATAAAAGTTCGGCCCAACCGCGTGTAAACGGGCGCGTGGAATTCCGTATGCGTTATCGCGCGATCCCATCGACGTGCATTCTGCCGTGTCGTCGATGGAAATCGGGCCCTGGCTGCGCCTCGCAACCCCCCCCGTCGAAGCAGCGTGTTTTTCACTGAGAAGGAACGTTAATGGAGAGCAACGAATGCTTTCACTGCGGAAGAATGGCGAGCCACTTTCAGCGTGGCAGCGCGATAAATCAATCTTTCGTTTGATGGGGGAAAAAGAAATCGGTCGTACGGTTTGCTGAACGACATAATAGAAATTGAAGTTTTCGATTATCTGACCCCTGCTGCCAACTAGTTTTGGCACCTGGGACTGGAGATTGATGCGAGCCCTGTGGGGAGGTCAGGTTATCTGAATGTTTAAGGGGGATTCTCGTCTAACAGCCACGAAAGTAGCTGATGTTTAAGAATTTTTTTGAAAAAGCTGTTGGTCATATTGGATTAGATTCTTTTGGGATATAAGGAGGCATCTTTAATTTTGCGGAGAATATTTTTTTTATGTCGGTCCTTCTTGTTATTTATTAATTATCGTGGAATCTTGTCCACCTCTTCGACGATGTAACTCCTGTTGGCGGGATGTGTAGCACCTACCAGACTCATCGGATTGCAATAAAAATAGGAGCTTCTTAAAGTTAGATAGTTTACGCTGGGATTGGTCCACTTTACAGACAAAAAAATGGAAAATTGAAAGAGATACAGCAGTTGAAAGATACAGTAAGTTTTTGCCTTAGACAAATTTTTTATATTATTCTCTGTAGTCTATATATACAAAAAAAGTATTATAAATAAAAACTGAAATTGATATTTTAGGTCCAGTCCCAACGTAAATTGTCTTCTGTTTGAAATCAGATGACTGTGACAGGTAATACAAACTCGAAACTCAAACTTTGAATAATAAATTTCATTTTGAAAATTATTATTTAAAAGGAGGATGGGTCAGACTGCCTTCTACACTGAAACTGAAATACAACTCTTTCGTTTGCCATAATGTTGTTTGGCATAGTTTCGACGCCCGCGAACGTGTCGACAAGAGAGGCAACATGTTTTTGGAGTAGCGGATCCAAGAAAGATACAGCACGGGGCCAGAGGAAGGTGGAAAAAGGAAGCTTGCGCGGCGACTGGGGAACTTTTGAAAAATGGATGACTCTTGACCCCTCGGAATAGATCATATCCCTCTCATCCCCCGTACAAACAACTCGTGTACAGGTACAGCATAATCCACTGACTAGCGTGTGTATCGGGACAGGGTACTCGGCAGTTTGGCCATACAGGTGGTACATAAACACGCGTGCACACACGCTCGAGTGTGGCTGTGCATGCTGGAAACTGCGGGACCACAGGTACGACATTATATCACCTGGGTCAAAGAGGGGCTCATTGGAATGGGAAACAATACAGCGGTGACGGAGGTCGCTAAAGCTGCAGGGTGAACGTAAAACGCTGAATAATTCCCCCTACTGTTTCGTAGCACCTCGAAGATGGGTGAAATCTTACGTTTAGAGTAGAAATGAAGTTTGTGATAAAAAGTGGTTTCTGATATTTTTCATTATAGATTAATTTTTTTTATAATATATACATGTGATGTGGGTGTTTTTTCTGTGGTTTTGTAGTGGTTGCAATTTTTATAGTATGTTCAACAAATAGATTTCTTTCGGAGATAAAAAATAGAAATATCTGTGCGCCACGAAAATCGACATTTATTGTTAAAAATCGCCTTCTGCTAGTCTAATTAATTTTAATGATTTTGGTTCAATTCTCTTTTCCGGGGTCCAGGGTGAAATTACAAGTTCTAGGAGAAATATGTTCCAAGGAAACCATTGTATCTTTATTTTTTACCTCAATATCAGTGAAAAATTAAAGACGCTAAAACTTCTAAAACCCTGTATAATCACCCTCGTGTGACGCAATTTGTAAAATAGATATATATACAAAATTTTTTACTTTACGTGATAGTAATGAATGTTGTATAAGAGGAAAAGTCTGTGGTTGCTTTCATCTCCTTGTAATTAATTCGCAAAGAATACCTTCTTGATTTTCGAACGATCTGACTGCCTACTTAGTCTCTTTAACTATGTATTATTAGCATTTGATTTATGTTAGTGTTTCGAAGGTTTTTCATTTTATCCTGAATAGCTAATTTATCATGATTGCAACTTGTACATATCGATGGTATTGCCAGGCAATTAGATTAAATAGTGATTTCTTGAAACCAGACACTTGTAACATGTTATTTATCAAATGGATGGATCTACCGCTCGGCTTGACAGCCGATAGTGGATCATTTACACGATGGCTGGTAGTAGATAACTGAAAGGAAGTGTATCTTACTTACATTTGAATACTACACTTAATGAGGTGGAATTTATTCTTGTGGATGTAAATTAGTTGCATCAGATTTCTAAGAAATAAAGTCAGCAGACTGAGTGAATCTTGTTTCTTTCACCTGTCATTTTTCATCCAGTCAGTTTTTCGCTTTGGTCTCGATTCCTTCCGTTCTAGCCACATATGTACATTTCTATCTTCACTTTTCTGTGGTTAAAAACGAAGGTCTGATGTAACAAGCAATTACTTCGGAATTACACGCTTCATTATCCCCATTAATTGGATATATGTTTAGAAATATTATGTATGCAAAGGTGCTTCCCCCTTTGACATATGCGTTCATGCGGAACCCCGGGAATCGCTACACGAGCATCCCCGAGTTACCTATATGGTTCATTAACATGCGTTACTCCTAGGTCCCCTTCGTGGGACTGCACAATAATACGTAATAGCTTCATCAGCATCGAGAACAGATTTCGTCAGATCGAAGTTATACACGATCGAGCTGTTTCCGAACTAATTAAGTCCCCCTCAAAGGGCTGGCTTGTTATCTTCTCGCAAGTCGATACCCGAGCTCATCCCAGCGTGCTGTTGCGTTAACTTTTCGGGGTTGAAACGGTTTCCGCGACTACATCCTTGTTTAATCGTGTCCCAGACCGCAATCTGTCCTTTTTTCGTCAAAATTGCTGGGCTGCTTAATGGGAACTTGATGTGTTAATGCAATGTACAACCTATATACGTTAGTGTTTCGAGTTGTTGAGATATCTTACTCATCATTCTTAAAAAGGCTTCTTGGATGTTGTTGTATTTTTATTATAAACGTTAAAAAAATTACCAAATCTTCTTTAGATGTTGCTTTTTTAAGCGCAAAAAGTTCTGTAGAAATAGATGCTTCCGTTTTTCCAAAAAAAAATTCACAAACATTTGTCTGTTTTCGGTCTACTGACTAGGTATAACCACTTAAAGTAGTTTAGTTAGTAGTTCATACGTTTTTGGTTATCTACTAAAGTGTATCTCTAAATTGTAGCAAGTAAAGAACCGTGCTTAGGGCGATTAAATGAGAAACGTTAATGTTTTGGTTATCTAGAGAGTCCTCTTTACATGCAAATACCGCGTTATACTTAAAAAATGGTATCTCACACACGGTAAATGGCGTACAGTAACGTCACGAATGCAAGGAGAAGTATATTTTACACATACGTGCCACTCTAAAAATCGCAATTATTTTATTACATTTTCGCCTTAACAACATCTACATTAAAAGTTATTAAAATTCCCTTTTATCTTAACGCTGTATCTACGAATCATAAAGCACCTAAATAAAAGTACCTATCTCGAATTTCTACAAGCATCTCTGACAAACGAATACTTCCCACGTTATCCCAATTTCAATCATCTCCACTGTTCATTAATACCGTCCGCTTTAGTTAAAATGTCCCACCTACATTTTCCCATTTTCCAGAAATATTAAAATATTTGAAGTTCCACGCGTCGTTTACCATTTAAGTAAAGTTAAAAAACCATACACACTTCGTAGAGATTTAGAAACAGTCTAATTTATTTATTTTCACAAGGATGACAGAAAGAAAATCGTAAAACTTCAATTTTCTTCGATGTTTCGAAATGCTAGATAGAACATTTTAACTAAAGAGAACAGAATATTATTTTACACGTTTACCTCTTACAGATTCTTAAAACTAAAAAAAATAGTTTAACAAAAATACTGTTTCGAGTTGCTTAATTTAACAAAAACCATGGCGACGCGAAACGCCAGAATTTCATCCAGCGCCCTCTATCTCTATCCTAAGAACGCGAAGCTGCCAGAGTGACAAATTCGTCAGGGCAATTTGACTGAGCCGCGCGATGGCTACCTGCATTCTTCCGCTACACAGCGTTCGTCGAGGTGTTAAACGGCTGCATCGGGGAATCCGTCAAAATGACGCATTGCCCTTATCTCGCTGGCGAGTAAATACGCGGGCAATGACGCGTGACGTAACTCAATCAATTGCTTAGCTTCATTCGCATATTTGCCGACTAGCGTTGCCGCGATAGTGTACGCTGGCGAGGCAGGATCAGCCAGTGGCAAGATGATGGATGAATAGACGTGAACGAGATTAAAGCTCGACGTGATCTCGATTAAACGAATTAGCGTGTAAGAGGTGAAACGTGGAAAGCGTGTAAATCTCGCCGTGTCATGAGTCGATGGGAACATATTCATTTCGCTGATAGAATACGTGTTTTCCAGTACCATCGACGTGGCGTTGATTGCAGCGGGTAATTAACAAATTGTAACACCATGACGCGGTTATGGTTACGCGAAATTAATGGAGATGCGATTTTCTGCTTTCGTTAATTTCTACCTGGTAGGTTGAAATACTTGCGAGTTGAAGTGGAAATTATTTAAAGCAGAGGAATTCGATGTTTTGGTAATTATATACAAGGGCACACCTCATCGATTTTGACGAGCTTAAAATATGTTGTAAAGGTCATCATTCTGAACGACTTTTCCGTATACATATTACAGTCGCTCTGCTTTAGTCGCGATTGGTGTTTTAACTAAGGCTGGGACTGTTTATCGAATTTTTAGGTATTCGAGTATTCGAATACTCAAACATTCGAAGTTTATTCGTAGCTTTGGAATACTTGTAAAATATTCGAATAACCCCAGCTCTAATTTTAACATAATATATATTCAATCTTTTTGAAAGCACCGTTGCCTCTGCGAAACGAATGTCAGGAATACCACTTCCAAGCCACAGGCCACGTTTTACCGACTTTACTACTGTTCCGAAGTGATAGCAATTACCGAAATAGCTTCCGAGCTTTCTGCAGTAAATTCTAACTATGGACGCTGAAGTCCGCCTATTTCGAAATTCCACTTTGCAAAAAGTCGTATCCAGCGCTGTGGCCCCTTGTGTATATGAACATGCCGATATCGAGGGGCGCTGGGAAACAATGATTTTTGTGAAAAAAAAAATCGAGAACCAACGGAGTTCGAAAGGAACAGAATCCTCGGTGTTCGGGGCGGATAAGGTAACAGCGCTTTCACATTTTCGCCCAGTTCGCAGGCCGGAACGTTTGACAATCTATGGTATCTGGTTTTTACTCTGTCGCTCGTGTATTTAGGCCGGAACAACACACGCGGGATAGCCATCGCGTGGCAAAATTCGCGATGCCGGCGGACGGCTAGATAGACCGATATCGGTTTTTGATGAAATCGGGATTTGTTTGACATTCAGCGCGAAAGGCACAGGTCCACCTGCATCGCCGTTCGAAATTTAATATGCACGACGCGACCCTCCCCGAAATTTTCCACAGCTCTTTGTCCGGATAAGCTGTCCTCGCTGGCAGCGAATGAAAGGGTGGAAGGACGTATTGTGTTTGCCGAGGCAAATTTTTATTCATTGATAGCTGGCATTATTGGGGGATGCTGCAGTCTGTATCGCGTGGTCACGGTTCAGTCTAACGAATGTAAATAAAACGAGGTAGAGATGTGGGAGGCGAAAGAACTTTAGGATTTGATTTTACGTTGCTATTGGTACTAGTTCTTTTATGGTTTCGCAGATATATATAATATGAAAAGTTACAATTTCATCGAGGGGGTGTTTTCACCCTTAGGACCGTTTTTTATTGCCGAATCAAAAAATAGTTGCGTTATTAGCATCACTTGAGTTACATTTCTGCGAAGTTACAGATTTTTTTGAATTCTCGAGTTGCCGGACTTTGAACAGAATTAATATGAGTGGAAAAATCAAATCTGTCAGAGTTAGAAGCGATTTTTCGTGTTGACTTTTCATCTGCATATGCACAGAATTGCTAATTTAACCAGAGGTCACTTTTTCTGATCACACATTTGCAGCAGTGCATATTTCTAAAAGTATCATGTACTTTAGTCTGAAAAGAATTATGTCACTTGACAAAATATGGGTAAAGTGAGGTGTAAAAATTCAAATTGGGAGCTTGAAAAGTTTTTACGTTGCAAACATTCCAAAGATACTCGAGTTTTCCGGCAAACGTTTTCGTCTGGCCATGGCAGGCATGTTCTACTTACTGAAGCGAAACTCTTACTCTGTCCCATGACATTTCAGAATTACAACGCAACGATGATTACTTAATTACTGTAATGTGACTGAAGTACAATGGCTGCACAGTAACATGATCTCTCATTTTTATTACATGTGCAATAAAAAAAGCAAGCAAATCACTTATGTTATCATTGCCGAAAATCGATTCTAAATAAATCTGTCGGGGTTGATGTTTCGATTAAGGGTTAACCATTCATGGTCAAACAGGATATATCGCATGCCAGGGTATGTATTTGTCAAAATTTCGGTAAATTTTTAGACCTTAACTAAAAATTGTAATAGAAAATAAATTGCTTTTATCCACAAACTATTTTTTTCAAATACAAATTTCAATATATCAAAATCTGCACTTCTAAAAAAACTATTACAGCATGACTGTATAAGTATTACGTATGTACAATTATCAATATTATTATGTAACTTAAAAATGACCTCATGGGACCAATTCGTTATTATAAAAATCAACTTATAAGTATCGAAGTCTTATTTTTAGTATATGATAAAAGTCACTAAAAATAGTTACTACATCATCTAAAAATAAATCCCTAGCCATTAATTTTCACCCCGTGGAATTTACATCGCATCAACGAGATACAAATATCCAATTTTCAATATTTGGAAGCTAAAAAACCACTGTACGAGAAAATGAACGTTTCGTTGAAAGGTAAGAAAACAATTCAGCTTGTGTCAGCATTAGAGGTGTGCGGGTACCTGAAATTACGGGAACCGATTTGCGATTCGATAGGCAATTTTTTTAAAAATTCTAACATCTGATCACACTGCAAGAATTTTTAAGCAAGAAAATCGGCTCCCGAATCGCAAATCGGGTCCCATAATTTCGGGTACCCGCACAGCCCTAGTCAGCATACATCGATCATTAAGGTCCTCGAGGTCCCTCGTGTCTCTACGATCCAGTCCCCGTACCGAAACTTTCCTCTCTTGTGCCCGTTATGGCTGGCTCCGAATTATTCGTAATGGGATTGAATAGGATTAGTGCCCGAAAACGTGTGTCGTACGTTACGGACGATGGCGGACAATAATGGATACACGGAAATTTATTCAACATCCGGGCCAATGTACACAGCGGCTTGCCTCTTCAGCTAGAATTCCTGGCCCCGCGGAACGAACGTACGTCTCGTTAGATGTTCTAACAGTTTAACGACGATTACGTCCCCATCTAGTACGTACCTACATATCCATATAAACCAGTACACACCGCGTTCTTCAACTGTTAATCGCTGCCACGCCATATACGGCAGTTTATTCAAGTCCACGGCTAAGGGTAGCACCGTCAGCCGGCCGTAGAACCTTTTTATAGCCAGCTGATGACGCCTTAAAAGAGCACGGATAAGAATACGCGAATACCGCGTGCGCCTTTTCGATGTGCCGCGCCGCCGGGTTACTTTTTCATCGTTCGATCGCTACTCCTGTATCGCGTGCTGGATCGTACGCGTTTTTCCCCATTCGAGTCCAATCTTCTTGTGCTTGTACGACGCAAGATGGTGTTTCGTACCTACAGTATCGCGATCTCTTTGTCAGTGTAACTGGCACACTTCTGCGCGCGACGTAACGCGCCTGGCGACGTGTCAATAACGGGGATGATGTTTGGGTATAAAAGAGGGAATCGGAATCACTAGATTTCCTGGTGTTTTCTTTTTTATAGCAATGTATTTTTAAAGATTGAGGTTGAGAAACGGGTTGCTTGTTGGTGGTTAGAGGTTCACTCACTGGAGAGGATAGGTTTATCAAGCAATAGTGAATTTTGTGGAATTAAAGGCAAGGAATGAGAAGCAATAGAGTTCACTATACTAGACACTAGATGGCCTAACAAGTCTAGTCGTCACTATCCCCAGAGTTTGCGCTGTGGAGCTCCCTCTGCTGCGCATGCGCACTGCGTACATCATTATTGTTCGGTTTATTTATCAGTGGCGGATTTAAGGAAAAGGTTTAGGTGGGAAGTAGTCTGAGGCCCATTTTTTTCGGAAATATGAAGAGGTAGTTTACTAATAATGGGTTAAGCGTGCAGAGAGGTATAGAAAAAATGTAGTGTTTGGATAAAATAATAAATTTTATTTTTAAGATTGGGTCCTAGGGGGCCTTCTGAGCAGGGGCCCATTTTTTAGGAAAATGAAGAGGTAGTTTACTAAAAATGCATACTGGAAAGTGCAGAAAAATGATAGTGTTTGGATTAAAATCATCATTTTTTTTTGGATAGGGCCCTAGGGGCCCATTTTTCGGGAAACTGAAGAGATAGTTTACTAAAAACGGGCTAAGTGTAGTAGCACAGAAAGAGAATATGGTGTTTGGATAAAATCATAATAATTTTTAGGCTGGGACCCTCGGGGCCTCTTGGGCAGGGGCCCGATACAAGTAAATACAAGTAAAGTATCGATACTTTAGTTTCGATACCATTCCTTTCAATTAAACCCGCCACTCATACTTATACAACTTTAGTCTATGCTTTTCGGGTATAAGTTGGTCTGTTTAACCTTCAGAATTTAGTTAAACGATGCTCGAATAATGGTCCCACATTCTGTAAGATGGACGTAGATAATATTTAGAATATTCAGAATAATATTCACGATTTATTCTAAGTTTCTAGCCCAGACGACTAACAGCAATACCCCTAGAAGGAAGCTAGTAAAATATTCCAGTAGAATATCACACCCCTATTCTATGAAGACGATTATTAGTGAATCAGGTCGAAGATTACCATCGACGTTAATGAAAACAGAAATCTAGGAGCAATGCCAGCGCCACGCCACAGTTCGATGAACGAACCCCCTAGTGCAAGCCACTGTACGAGATGTTACTAGGAGCGGAATGTGCGTAAAAGAAACGCAAAGGTTGCTCGGTGTAGCAAATGCCTTGTTAAAGGAGTAGGCAAGGACACGATATTACTGGGAATTCAGAACCGGATTTCTTATTACTTCCATAAATCATTAACGAAAATAATTGTCGGTTAGTTATGATTGTGAGGTTACGATCGTAATAAAGATAAAGACAGCTGCGTACGCAGCACTGACAAGAAGCCGTTTATCTAAGCTCGATATTTTTTGCTGCACCAGGATCCTCCTTTCTCTTTCGATACATCCCGCAGGCCCGATGCCATTAACCGATCTAATATTAATCCGTAACGTTAAAGTCGCAAAACGTGCTCCGCTTAATACAGCCATGTGTCATTTGCCAAGCGCCGCGAAGGGGCTTCCGTCCCGAGCCGTTTCGAACAGGTTTCCAAGGAAGAGACGCAAGGCAGCTGGATATGGAAATCGAAATGATATGGACGGCGAGGAACTGATTCCACTATTCTTATTTTGCTCGGTTAATGCAACACTGCGTATTTCCGCCTGCAGGATTTAAACGCTCTCTGTAATTACGAGGTAGCGAGGGACTTAGTCATGAGAGTTAGTAATTAATCGTCGTCTTTTTCCGTAGCATTAATCCCTGCCACTTTTTCCCAAGTGGATTGCTAATTAGGCGCAGGCAGTCGTGTGAAGATTATTTAGCAATTTTCTTGTCCGAACTCATCTGGATTCTGCAGAATCATCAGATCATAGATCGCGGCGAGTAGCCTTAGTTCTAATGGACTTGGAGTAGAATATTACAGAAGAGTTTCACATCAGCGGATAGTTACAAGGAAACTAACTTTCATTCACATGGCTGAAATTACTTATCGAAGAATTATAAGGATAATTATTTACTTCAGAGTTTCATCGCCGATTTTGATGAAAGATATCTTGTGTCGGGCATGATTCTAAAAAACTTTTTTCTATACATCTTACCGCAACTCGACGTTAGTTTCCGAGATATTCGCCAAAACATTTTTTAATCTCTTGCTTTGGTTTTATAATTTGAGTTCGTGTTGGGGTAGATTTACTAGATTGGTTAGACATAACTGCAGATACAAAACAGTTCTTCAAAGTATGAAGTTTTACAATATAAGTTTCATCAAACTCGGTGATGAAACTCAAAAGTAAATAAGTACCATTATAAGAAATTTATGTTTTATTAATAAAATTGCTCGCGCCAATTTGTAACTTCTGAAACAAAAGCGGTTGCATAAAATCTGATAGTATCGGGGAGAAGATATTTCTGAAACTTTGCGCCTTGAAAGTTAAATACCTTGACTTCTGTCAAGGCTCGAAACTTGCACCTTTCACTTTCCGCGCGTAACCTGTTGCGAGATGATCTACTGATCGCACAAACATTCCTTTCCGATGCAGTTACACCGAAGCAAGTATAATAAAAAGACAAAACCACAGAATTTCTAATTAATTAATTAGCTCTTCAGTAGTTATCCCTTTCACTTTGAAGAATCTGTGTAGAGTTTCTCTTCCACGCATTGATGATACTGAAATGAAAATGCCGTTTAAGCACCCTTCACCAGACATTCTTCACACAAACCAAACTACTTCATCTGCCACTTTATTCAACAGATTACCATTTTGAAAGAATCACAAAGCCTTTAGAGGCCTTTAGAGCGTGGTATTTAGGTACCTCGCATCCAAACACGAGTCTCAGACTTCCTAGAGGCATACAAACCTAAACCAACCCCCATCAACAAACACCCCTCCACTCTAATACCAAACCTGCTACCAAGAATAACACTGGTCCACAAAACCCGTCGCGTGGAGTGATGCATTTTGCCCATTCCGCTGGTATCTCCTTGAAAATAAATAATTCCCCATGGCCCCCGCGCCTGCAAGTTATGCGTGAGCTGCTACGCGAAAATTATGTTAACAATGCCATTAAGGCTCCTGTTACGGCCGCGGAGGCGTTATATTTTTTTATTTCTCCGGTCCCGTGGCGCGGCTTGGCTACGGAGGCCGAGGGCCACTGAGCGCGGAGGAGCCTGCGCCGTAGGGAAAGGAAAAGGGGGTTGGCCGGCTGGGGTACTCGAAAATTGCAGTCACAATTCTTCGCAAGACAGATATTATTACCGTTCCGCCGGCGAAACGTTTCCATACCGGTGTGTGCCTTCAATTACGCAAAACGCATTTAAACCCGATACATCTGGCTTACGTTGAAGTTGCCACTGCGCCGCGCTGGGGCCCCTCCGCTGTTCGCTGCCTCCGCCGCGCCACTTCTGCCCCGAACCCGCCCCTGATCGTTGGGATCATCTCCTTCCCGGGGATCGTGAAAATTTTCCGCGTACGGCTGCAGTAAACCACACCGTCATTGTTTCCCTTGGCAACGTTATACATCTTCGTTGGCGAGACAGCCGCCGCGGCTTACATCGTGCATTATTCCGGGCGGGCGCGGGTATTTCGACGGCAATTTTGTTAAATTACTGCGCGAAGAAAATGAAGGGACCGCGTAACGACGTTCGCGAATATTCAATTTGGCCGGCGGAATTTCGCGGAATTATTGGGAGGGGAACGCATTGCGGCGAAGACGCCGGGCTGAAGAGGAGGCGCAATTAAATTTTAAACGTTTCGTTCAGCTGGAATACCTCCACTCCTTTCCTTTGTTCTTCGGATATTCTTTGCGCTCTTTCGACTCCGTCCGCTACCCTTGCTTTTCTAATATATTCGCCACGCGCATTCGTTACACAGAATTTCATGGGTGCTCGGTCTCTTTATTTTTATTCATGTTAGTTTAGGACACCCCGCTGGAAACGGCGAGCGGAACAATTTTGCGCTAGACCGTGTAAATCTTAATATTGAATTTCTCAGTGGAATTCGTTCGCACGAAGGTGTCTGATCTGTTGTCAAGTAGGATGGAACACGGAAGCCCGTCGCTTTCGTCGATAGTTTACGCTTTATTGCGCGACGGTGTCGCGTGTTATTTTTGCCCGATGGAAATTTATCTACACTTCAGATGCTGGCAAGCATCTATTCTGTTTGCAATTTTCCGTCGAATTTGCGAGCCCTGGTTGACAAGCGATTCGCTCGTAGCTGCAGTCGGATGTAAAACACGCGCGTATTATCGAACGTGGAGGGTATAAATTTTATGCTGCCGTAGCAGGAACCATTGGGTTCCAACGCAACTTTGTACTTGCATAAAATGATGCTACTCCAAGTAACCCGTGGCTGCCTTTTCGTAAAACACCTTCGCGAGGAATGCTTTCCCCCTTGGAGGATTGTACGTGACCGAATCGAAAAACGTTAAAGACACGTACGTCTCACGTTCCGGGGAACATTTAAGTGACGTTAAAAGGTGATTCTTGCTTGGAAAATGTAAAACTTTTGTAGGAAAGTATCGTGAAATTTGATCATATATGCAGCAATTTGTAAATCCGTAGCTTTTCAAAATTTTTCGACAAAAGTGAACAGATATTTTAGCATTCGAATGCTTTTAAAATTAATGTAAAATGTTTCACTAACAGAAATAAATGTGAATTTCTAATACACTTCGGTATCGCCGTAATTTATTTCCACATTAAATAAAACAAATTCCTAAGAATATTTTCAAACCTGGAAAGTGTGCGCGAAAAAGTGCAGAAAATTTGTACTGTATTCTTCACAGAGCAATTCTAAAGACATCTATCGTTCCCCAAACTCGTTTCCATAAAATATCTTCCAAAGATCCAGCAAGTAAATTCCTCAGCGCAGATGGAACGAGTGACGTGGAAATCTGAATTTCAACTAGGTAGCTTTAAGCCTTATGAGAAATGGTTCTGAAGTATCATTTTCTTCCCCATCTGGACTGTAGCATAACAGCTCGAAACGCGCCCGTGACGAAGCATAACAATCCGATTAGCTTAACCAAATGATACTTGGGATAGTGCTTCTGCTTTGGCTGGCAGTATATTTTGCAGACTATATCGGCAGCTTCTCTCCAAAATACATATAAAAGTTCTGCGTTTTCACATTCGTTGGATTAATAACGCGATACCACAAACTGCAGTTATTTTTGAATATTTAAATTCCAAATGTCGAGAGAAAAATAAATATATAATTCATTAGGTAAACTAGAATACGCTTGAAACATAATTTCACCAGATTAAAAGTACATTCTCCTGTACAGCCGTGTTTTTATTTTATCTCTTACAAGTTTTAAAAAAAAAATCCCAGAGGGATTACACGAGAATGTACCCTTAAAGTTTATAAAAATAAGTTGCAATAAATCGACCAAAAAGTTATAATAAATCACTAAAAAGACAATGCTGGATTTAAAGTCCATTTGTAGTTAGGCGAGAGAAAACGCCTCTTCTACCTACATACTTCACGAATTCGAGATTCATTAACCGCAAAGCACCTATCACCTGGACCTAAATGAATTCAACTTCCTCGGCGTCACGTCTATAAAGCCTGCACACATACGTTACCATTGAATCTCAGAAAGTATTCTGTCCCTTTAAACGAAGTCTGCCTTCCACTATACGCGCGATCCTCCACCCGATAAACGCAAAAATTCTTAAGCCCGTCTTAACCTCTTTTAAAATGCATTGAAATTGCATCTACCCAAAGGTCGAAGTATCTTCCTGCGACCACGACATACTTTCCTCTTACCAACCACGTTGCACAAACGATCGACCACGTTATCACATTCAAAAATCAGACCTCACTCCATCAAATCACAAGAATAATTTCACCCACCCCGCAGCTCCTCCACCGCAACCATAAATTGTCCAAAAATTCTGTGAGGAAAGTGTGAAAAAGTGTAGGCTACGGCAGAAGCGGAAACGATTTGGTGGATGGTTCGGGTGTCGATGGCACGGGGGGGCATATAAAACCAGCGGCGGCATCAAGAACGAGCGGCTCTTTTGCCTGTCATGAATCAAGCAGCGCTCGGAGTCCAGCAGTGGCGCTGATCCCCGTGGCCGCGGAGGGTTTTACTTATATGGCGATGTTTTCCGCGCTCGCCCGCAATCTAGATACATCGAGGCTATCTAAGCCACGCCGACACTATTCTTCGGCATGCCACGAAACGCGGCATCCCCGTCGTCTCTATCTTCGTTTCCATGCCCCTCTGTTTCGCGTCTCTTCACCGCGATCGTCCGCCCACCCCCACCCCCCCCCCCTCCCCCCGCCGCGTGATATAGTTATACATTATTCGATATTGCGGCATCACGAGTTCCCCCGGGACGATATTCTCATTGTATGCCGCGGCGGCACTCAGCAATACATAGCCGGCCTGGGGTGGACGATGTTCGTAGACGCCCGGGCAAAACCGAAGTCAGCTAGCGCGAGGGAGGGGTAGGGATTGGTGGGACAGTGGATAAGAGAGAGCGGGCAGGAGGCGCGGGAGGAGGCAGTGAGGCCACGGGGACGCAGGTACAATTCAATGTACAATGTTTGAACATTACTTGAATGCTTAATGAAGTCGTGTCTTATATCGAACAATGCCTCGAACCGTTCGTTCGTTCGCATCTAAATCCCCTCTATAAACCTGCCCGCGCCCGTCGTTGTCCTGCTTCTCGTTCCCCTCCCCTCGCCGCCCTTCCGATACTGTCCCATTCTCTTCCTCGGTACCTCCCTCTACCTCTCTCTCTCAATCCCTCTCTCTCTCTCTCTCTCTCTCTCTCTCTGTCTGCACTGTCCTCCTACGTGCCCCCTACCACCGTGGGCCAGCTCGCCATTATGGATCCTCCGTACCCTCTCCCCCTCCACCTCTCATTCTGTCTCTCCCTCTCCCCCCCCCCCGTTTCTCACCCCCTCGCTCTATTCCTCGCAACACTGTCTTCTCTCCCACATAGGTTCCGCTACATCGAAAGCAACATCGTGGCCTGGCTACGATCTTCTTCCAGCATGATAATAGGTTCTCCGGGCCAATAATCTTTTATCGCCGGCATCTTTCGTGTGATCTTCGCTTCATCGATGCGCGGGGCACATTAATAACCCCGGCTTATTATTATTTGTCGTACAGATGCTTTCGGATAAGGTTCCACGGACGATCGCCGCGGTAGTTTATCCCGACAACTAGCTCGGCATCCTTGCCTCGGAGATCAACTTACTCCTGTACGGTGTTTATGATATACTTGACCCCTCCGGCAAGTATGGATATCGTTTTCCAATGTTCTCACATATCCCCGGGGCTCTCTATCCACTTGATTAACGCGCACGATAAAGCTGGGGGAGGGCGGCGGGTGCACTGTCACATCGCTTCCCCGGGGCCCCGTGCAGCAAAAAGATCGCGGACTGCTGAACTGTACCGCTAAATCTTTGTTCGCCAGGCTCGGGATCCGCGCAGACTCTTAACAGGAGTTGGCATCTTTACAGCAGACTGAACTGTACACTCCAGCCGCGTTTTCTCGATGAAAGGCTGCGGCGTATCGTGTTGCTCGTCTTCTGCCCGCGATGCTGAAAATTTACTTCGCCAGGCACCGGACAATCGCTCTGCCGCTGAATCGTGACTTCGTCCTTGGTCTCACCTTCACCTTCATCTTCCATACCAGTTACCTTCACCTTCACCTTCCTCGTCCTCTTCCGTACGCTGGTCCTCCCCTTCGACGCGCGCCCCCTTCCTCGTTTTCGTCCCTTCCACGCCGTTGTAAAATTGCTGCCGCTCGATCGACAGCGAACACGGCCGGAACGGACTTATAAGTCGTCGAGCTTTCAGCAATTCATCCTGCTGGCTGGGCCCGGTCGACGGTCGCTCGAAAAGGGGCAGGCTCGTTAAAGGCGGGAAAGCGAAAATAGAAGAGAACAATGCAACGAGGAAGCAACAGAGGAAAGAGAAATTGGAGGATTACACGCGCGTATAAACCGGCGGGCTAGCTTAGCAACGAGTGAATTCACTATCCGCGTTTATCACGGGATGGCGGCGCGATAATGCGCGTACAACGCGCAGATAAAACTCCTGCACCTTAACCTTCCGCCACCTGAAACTGCTTAGATGATCCTCTGCTCCTCGGTATTACACCAGGTGGAAAGCGCTGCGGCGGGGGCTCGCGGGGCCATCGCTTGATTTTCAATGTTACAAGGAATTCCCATCGTAAGATCCAGGTACCTGGATTTCCGAGATGCACCCCTCCTATTTGCATGGCAATTTATGGCTGAGCTTTTTCGCTCCCGAACGGTTTTTTTCTCTAGCTCTGGCTAACTTGCATGATTATTCTTCTACGTAGCTCGACCAGCCTCAGATAAATCAGCATAAAAACGATAAAGGCCGAAAATTCATCGTCAAGGGCTGCGCAACACCGAATGCCATACGTTTCCCCTGTTGGTTTTGTCAGTTTCACGGAAAAATAATTTCTGTTCCGCGCGAGGAACCCTCTCGCGCCGCGTACATGCGACGGTATATAGGGCGTCATGTAAATTCGAAACATTTCTGTACGCTACATCCAGTATCTACGATGCTAAATATCCCTCGTTGCCATAGATTTCCTTTTCTGTTGCTATGCTACTATACTTTATCCGGGCTTTGTTATTCTTTTACAGGTGATTCACGGTATCAGTATTTTCTTCGTTTAAACGCAATGTCACCGGCGCCTGTACACCAACGCTTATTCAGTTACTCTGCTCTTTCCCCTTGTGAAGAGTTCCCTTAATTCCTTCAGCGAAAGAAGCGTATTACATCACTCGCTTACTGTTGACCATTCCTTGCGTCACACCCTGTTCAACGCTGATTCCAGTACCTCTCTGCTCCATGACAGAGAATATTTACTCAGGATGGAAGCGGTTTTTGAACTCGCACTAAATACAGACACCGCTCTGAAAGTTCTGAGTTAAATGTAAAAAGAGAAAAGGTCCATAGCTCTGCTGCAGGACTAAACCGATGATCCGCAGTTGCACTGCCCTCCAGCTTCCATTGTCTTCGCTGCAATCTTTTCAATTAAAGAGGCGGACGCGTGACGAACGTATCATCTACTTATCTGCAGCACTCTCGGTTGAAGCTGCGCAAGGGATGGGGAAGGATTTCGCGCGAGAGATCATAACCGTGCCCGCCCCTGAAAGGCGACCAGCGTCACGTTACGTGGGTGGTTACGTGTCGCCACGAGACCGAAAGATACTTTCCTCACTCGGCCGCGTCGCACGTATTTTATTTATCAATCGAACTCGATACCGCGGGGAATTCCTCCGGGGGTGGCGCGGTTGGTGGTCTCCGCTTTCAAATTAGTATTCGTCGTCGTGCCTCGCAGCGTGTCAGGAGGGGTAGACCGCCCGAGACGGGCACGAAACCTGAAGGGGCGCAGGGGTAATGCGGTTATCTTGTAGCCGAGTATTATTTCCTCTTTCAATATTGGAACGAAGAGCCACCCTCCCCTCTTCTTGACATCGTTCCCACCTTCCGCCTCGAAAGCCCATCTTCAGAGCAGCTTTTGTTCCTTTCTCAGTTTCTTCTCCAGCAGCACGAGACACTGGTTACGATCGTATCTTGCTACCTTGATATACATCGGCCCTTACGAAACACATTTGCTATTATGTCCCTCCCGTAAGAGGAGCATTCATTCGATTACATGGACGAATAAGAGGATTTGATAGATAAATCATGGAAAATCAGTTCGGCAATCCAAATGCCCCGTTTGCGATAGAATTGATGGGGTTCTCACAAAAATGAAACTCGTTTGGAAGTTGTGTGAAAACGAACAGCAGCTTTCTGGAAATAAAACGTACTGTGTCGTTTAAACATAGAAATTTCAGTAGACTGTTAACTGTATTTCCGCGCGTTGATGCCTCGAAAACAAAGCATCGCTTCGAAAACTTTTATCCTAAAGTTCCCATTCATGCCGCACACGTTCCACAGACTAGGTTCACGTGTTGATCCCTCGCGAGTGCCAAAAAACGGAACTATATAACAAAAATCTGCTTCGATCGAAATAGAAAGGATCCTGAAATATTGCTCTTCTTCCTGGAAAAATGGTGTGCTGTCAAAGATTTTTGGACGAGAAGAGCCAATTTTGTCGCAAAAGTTTCAAACTGAAACGTCACTCCACGCAAGGGCACAAAGAAACTATGAAAATTAGTAGAGGAGATGGCGCGCGATAGACGCCGTCCGCGTTAGCCCGCATTCCGTTCGCCTCGATAGCGATGGAGGCTCTGCAGGAGTTTACGAACCCCGATGCTGATACACGAAGATGGCCGTGAACTGTTCGAGAGGAAAATGAGACAGATAACGCGAGGGCGAATCGAGCGAACGAGGCAACGAGTTCTTGTCGCGTAGCAACAGTAAAACAGGCTAGAGATAGACCGTGTGAGATGGAATCGGCAGCGAAGTAGAAACGAAAGGATTCCAGCTCTCTTTGGACTTAAGGAACTTCCCTTCCGGCTACCTTCGATAGTCTCAAAGATGTACTGTATGCCTGGGGAATATAACCAGCCGATAATAATCGGTCGGGCCATGCTTATGGTCCAGGTCGGGGTGGCGAACAGTCGCCTCACGAGCCGGCAGCCACTCTTTCAACAAGCCAGTTTACTGGGATAACAGAAGAAGTACTGGGTTAGTTTGGATTCTACCTGGTTTCTATCAGTTTCGTTCTATCAGCAGTGCTATGCAAGAAGGAAGCGCCCAAGAGGGCAGAAGCTCCCGAGCATCTTTAATGTCTCATTACTTGGATCGCTATCAGCAAGTACCTTTCAAATCTCATCGAGCCCTATGCCCTGGTCGTACTATTCGAACCTGTGCAACGATCTGCATCGAAGATTTTTATGAAGCTCAACAAACTCTACATTTATTGGTTGTTGTAATTGATAAAAGGTACCTACTGATAGAGTCGTTGATTTCAATCACTAAAGAGATCTACTATGCTTCCTCGAAATTATTTTTTCGTGTTATATATACGACATATATTATATTACTTTACTTTTTCTCTATATAAACGAAAATAGTTAAAAAAATAATTTTTAACGTCTAGGTACACAGATGTACGCTGGATCGTAGAAAATAATTGAACAACAAACTTCACATATCTCGGTCAAATGGAGCTTCATATATACGGTGTCGAGATAATTCGTCTGTATAAAGTTGATACTATCAACTAGCCCCGGTCTCTCCTATATAATTGTTTAGCACCTTATAAATGAATATCATATCCCACATAAGTCTGCGTTGCTCAAGGGCGTTATAATTTTACTATTATAAAGCAAAGGGAAAAAACACCGAATTCCTTTCAAATTCTGATTAGCGGCTATAACTATTAATAGTCAGAGGTACAACTGGACTAGAAAATAAAGATTAACGACAGGTGCTCTAAAAATTCAGAGAATAGTGAATTACCCATTGCCAATGCCTCACGGTTCTTTTTTACAAGTATGCATCACGCTCTTCACTATGACGAGCAAAAAATTCCACCACCTCCGCACTTCCTCGGAAAAGAAACCCTCCCCTAATCGATCTACATACGCGTGTATCCATCAGCCCGACAATATCAATCTCCCTTTCCCCCAGCCTCTGTCCAAAACGCTGGCCCCTTTATTGAAACTGCCAACGGTATGATTACGCAACGAGCAGCGGGAGCGCGAACGGAATTTCAGTCGCAGTTGGCGCGCTCCAAAGTAGGCATTCCGGCGCGGGGCATTATCGTATGGAGGAACGTGGTAATCGCTCCCCCCCGGGTAGACGCACTCCGCGTGCGTTATGGCGCGCAGCTTTCGTACCTGGCCTCTTCCTGTATTCACCTGCACGCGGGCGACGCGCGAGCACGCATGTACGCGGCGGGATCGAGCGCTGTCCGCGCTCGCCGCAAAGTATCACGCACGGTGGTCGAGGGGACCGCCGCGCGGCGCACTCGCTCGTAGATCAATGGGACACGCTTCCAGCGTATTCGTGCGAGCATCCCCCGATTGTTGTTCATCATACACGGCTATAGAGAGATAAAGGGGAGAAGATAGGGGGCGGGGGAGGGAGGGGTACCGACGGAAGGGAGGAGAGCGACGTGTGTACGAGGGCATCCGCCAAGAGCGCACACAGCGCGATCGCCGTGTCGCCACTGAGGATAAAGGAGTTGTGGAACGCGGCAAGTAAGAAACACGCGGAAACGGGTGACAGTTCGTGCCGCGGCCATAACAGCCAACGCTATTTTGCCGTGGATTTTTCCTCCCGTCCTCCCCTCCATTCCCTTGCTCCCCCCCCCCCCCCCCCCCCCGCTCCCCCACCCGCGATCCCTTCGTCAGTCCTTCCTGCTCCCGCTGTTGCTCTTTTCTCTGTCTCCCTGTTCCTTTATCTATCGACCCCCCTTCGCCTTTCCATCTTCCTCGTTTGCGGCACCAGCCTCCCAACAACATCGAGTCGCCGATCACGGCCTCAGATAGACCATGGCTTACGAAGCTCGGATAAAAAGGAATCCAAGAGAAGCGGACTCCTGAAAAACCGCGAATGTCAGACGACGCTGCGGTGTATTAGATAGATCCCTGGACCAGATCGCCGCTGCCTCCTGTGGCGTGCTCAATCAGCGACCGAGATTGTTTCGATTTTTGATCGGGAGAGTGGATTACAAGCATTTTTACAGCGGCCGAGGGTCTGAGCCGCTGAGGTTCTTGAACACGTCTACGTGGAATTTAGGATTTTTTGGGCGTACCGGAAGCAGCTGTTGAAACCATTACGAGTCTGCGGCCTGGTGTTTCTCGGACATAGAGTGCCAATTTTCGATAATTATCGTTTCAATCGAATGGTAAGGGATCGGTTCCTCGTGAACTTTTTCATGAGGAAAATATCGAGTACAGAAGTCTTAAAAGTAAAAGTGAAAATGGAAATACGTCACTGATTTAATTAATCAATTCGCCGTGTAACTGTTGAAGTTATGATAGCCTCCTGGTTTTCGTGTTCCCATGTTAAGCCAAGGATCCACTTGACAGCTAAGCTGAGCTATGCTACGCTTTGCTAAGTTTTAAAAAATTAGCTTCAATAGATCCTTAAGGAACCCTTCCCACCAAAGGCTAATCTAAATCTGGCAAAAACATATTTCTTTACGTTTTATAGCACAGCTAAGCGTACCTTAGCTTCCAGGTGGATCCTCGGCTTTACAATTCATAGAAACAGTATAGCCAGCTGAGCTGAAAATATTCAGCAGATCTACCACATTAACGGCCACGCAGGCAAGCGTCACTTATCAGTTTAAGAGGTCTCATTGACCAGCAAGAATCGAATCTCCACCTCAGCTTTGATTGCATCCTCCCGATGCCTTCCAACTCGCCACTTTTCAGCGGGGGTTAAACCGATCGTCGGGAAAACGGGCACAAAGGTCTTCCTCCCGAAAGTGTCGAGGGAAGAAGGAAGAAAGGGAGTGACTAGCAGATTACATTTTGCCGATCGTCGATAGTTTTACGGCGATAGAGCCGCTGTCTCTAGCCGCTCTGGCCGGAGCCTGGCGCTTCTCGTATCAAGGGCTTGATAAATCTAGTTCTGCCCTGAGTAAGCGAGCCACTGTGTACCTGCTAGACGGTGAATTCTGGGTGATGGAGCGGGAAAAGTTGGCGGCAAAAAGCACCGTACGGGATCCTCGACTCAAGAGACGTGGGTTGGTTTTTGCGACGGGGCTGCGCCTCTGCTGACCGCGAACGAGATTATCGTGGTATCGAATTCGGCACGGAAATTGCCGGGAGAAATTTATCGCTGCCGCGGCCAAGAAAAATGATCCTCTCTGTCGAACGTTAACGTGTAAAACCGCAGCGGAATCGACCTTAGTCATTGCGCGGCTAGAGGGGGGCTAAAAGCGGGGGGTGGGCAATTTCTTCGAGCCTACCGTTCAGCAACGCCCCTCGTGTTCATCGTCATCCGAATAATGTAATTCGCCGGCCACAAACGTAATGAATCTCCGTTTCAGAAATTGGTACGCGTTAAGATATCGCAGGAACGCCGCGATGTTTTGCTCGTCAGCTGTGCCGAGAGTTAAATTAACGGTCCGGGGAATGGGACTTCTGAATACAGAGAGATTCTTCTGAGATTTTCAAGAGGTGCAAAAGCTCTTTCGTTTTATTGAAACAAAAAATATATTATATCCTTTTTAATCAAAGTATCTTCCTTGGCCGGCTATAGTTGTTTGCCATTTTTTTGGTAAAAGCACAAGTGGGTATAGTAAATAAAAACAAACACTCCCGTATATTTATTTATGGAAGTTGATTATGACAGTTTGGTGTATTCAGAGGGAATAGGAAAGTTTGAAGATTAACCCTTCGTTGACACACCTCTTTTTTCGATCAACTTTGACATATCTGGGTGGTTCACAGCAAGATCAATTTTTGAACGACTACAATTCTCACCTAAAGAATCCAATCGTTATGAAAAAAATCGTGGGTAAATTCAAGGTCTCTAGAATGTATTCCAATTGTACTTTAATTGAAATTTGATCTCGGTTTTTGTAAAAAAAATTACATTACTATATGTGAAGAAAAAGCGAAGGAAATTTTCAAAAAATTGTAACTTATAAATTTCAATAGTAGAAAAAAAATAGTCTGTAAGTTAGCTTTGGAAAAAAAATTTTTTTTTGTATATAGAAGGGACAATTTCGTCGGAGAAAATATATTTCACTATTTTAATTTATATGTATTTTTATATTTTTGCATCACAAATTCTGCCTTATTCCGAAGCCCTTTGGAATATCCCGCTATTAAGTGTCATTCATCCAAGACACCATCTTACCAACACAACCTTAGTAAAGCTTTTTCCAAGCTACAAGATCGTTCGTAAAAACTAAACGTGCATACAATCTCACAAACATTGCAACTTTTTCGCCGTTAAAGAACATATAGCTACGTTGTTTTGTCAGAGGAATTCATATTCGCTAAGCTCTGGAAACTGGCCAGCAGACGGTGTAAAAACGTCCACTCGTAAACGATGAATAATCAATGGACTAATTGTAAAAGCATCCGCTACAAAATAGTTCGTTTAAACGGCACTGAAAGCTGTGAAAATGGCTAGGCGAGGGGTGAAAAAAGGGGGGCAATAGCAATTCCATTATTCCATAGTCGAAAACGGGTCTACTGAATCATAAACAAAGCCCATCCATATTCATGCATGGAAATAGATTTAGTTATGTCGAGCAACGTATGCTCGGCTACGTGAGAAAATTACGAATATTTCCATAAAGCTTTCTTCGCTGGCGGATATAGGGAGGCACGTAGGCCGGAAGCGCATTCCAAGCGGAAAACATCGGGACGTAATCGCATGCGTCGCCCTGTGCTTAACTTAATCTCGCGGCGCGCACGCGAGCACCTCTCTGTTTGATGGAGAGATCCCCGAAGTTGGTCGCCTTACTCGTATTTTCCAATCATACTAACGAGGAACGAAGCTTCGCAGACCTGAATATCCCGCATCCCATGGCATTCTCGTTGAACGTTTGCACGGACTCAAGAGATAATTTTTTTAGACTCTTTTAGTTCTCTTAATATGTGTTGTTAAATACTATAAGCCTGATTGACACGCAAATTGCAGAAGACTAAGGACCCTGCGTCAACTCCTGCAATATTTCACATTAAGTAACTCTTGTCAGTTATTCGACAGTTAATTGACGACATGGTAACACGTATGTAGCAGAAACTTCTGATAAATTTAATTAAATTCTTTTTCAAATTACTTCCACAAAATACACGGTTCCCTTAAAAGAATAATGCAGCTATGTTCTGCGAGTACTTTGCTGTACCTCCAGAGAAAGTAACATCATAGGAAGTAAACCATCATCCTCAGCCGTAGTGAAAATATGCATCGTTCGAACCACTTAATTCGCCCCATGTATATTCTGCATTCTATGCTCACTTCATCCCTATGATTTTCAACCTCCTAGCCCCGGGGACTCCGAAGGAAGCTTCCCACCTGACACGTTCTCAGAACGAGACGCCAGCGGCCAGTCACTCGGACGACAAAAATTTAGGAGGCCGTCCACTCGGACGGGGAAATTACTCAGACCGGGCTGAACTGTACGCCGCTGAATTTCCAGCAACTGTAACATGTAACAGGAAACCAAGAGAGACTGGAGCGAACACGGAACGAGCAAGATAGGTGGAGGACTAAGCTACCTCTAATGTCGATCCCTATCTATGTGCAGGCGGTTGCCTGGTGGCGCAACTACGGCGCAACTAATATCTTGTCCAGCGCAAAACCGGAATACTGCCGGGGATTACAACTTGTATTAATTACGGGCGACATTACGCCGGTCAGATTAGAAATCGAAGGAGAGGATAGCGAAGTCGTGGCAGCTTTACACGCTGGGAAATTCCTTCATCAATATGCCGCCGCTCGAGCCTCCCGCTGCCTCCTTTAATTACCAGCCAGGCCACTCCGGCCTCCCCTAGAAAAATCGTTTGATCAAAACACGGACGACATTAAACAATACCGGTTACTGCCACCTCGTTACCGAGCCGCCGTTTACATTTGCTGGGGAGATCGGCCAATGTCTACTTACAGCGAGGACGAAGATTACGCAGAGATTGATAATAGCGGTTGGACTTGCGTTGGACCAAGTGCCTTATCAAAGGGGTCTGCGAAAGTCGTAATCCTATTACAACGAGGGTCTGGAGAACTTTGAAATGTCACCTTTGCCCGGGGCATTACGCCCAAAGTAATTCGAGAAGCCCTCGCATTGAAATACTGCCTTGGCTTGGGCGATGCGCATGGAATTCTCTGTAACTGATGTTCCCATTGATCTCGTATTGGGTGCTACAGTCTCACGTGACCACTCGTCTGGTTGAAGCTACGTTCCCTGCTTGGGTGTAGTACGTTTCACTTGGTCCCTAGGAAATGTCCCATTGGAGGAGTTAGGAGTCTATATGTGGAAATTATTCCATATCGACCCTGTCAGATTTTCCACAGCTTCACGAATGCTGGGCGATATGTGTTCTATATTCTCTGCTTATCTTCGCTAACTGCGTCACAATCTCCTGTATGTACGTTCCCACTGGCCTCTAAGTAATGCAGAATCAGGAGACGCGTCAAAGAACAAATGCTAATTGAAGGCAACTTGCAGCCAGCACGATACACATCTTACACGTATCAGAGACGTAAGTTAAACGTAATTTGGCTAGGATCCCTCCAGAAGAGACAGGGGGGATTATTGATTTAGGGAAAGCTTGCTTCGTTATCCCGTAGCAATTCCTGAAACCCACCGTTTCCCCTTGAGCTCTCTGTTTCCTCTCCGCTGAGCAGAGTCAATTAGAGTCTCGATTTGAGATTTTCAATCTTCAGTCGACGTCTCGCCATTCCGCGCGGTGGCCGGGCGGAGACAGGGATGAATGCCTCGGTGACGCAACAAAAACAGACAGTTATAAATGAATTTTCACTTCTGCCGGGACCCTATCGAATCTAGCGGGTAATTTCGGATATATTCTTCCGTTAGCTTTCGGAATTCCTCTCGAGGACCGAGCGCGTTATACCGTGACAGCATTCCAATAAGCTGGTTTGCTGTGGGATGCGCTGCTGGATTTCTAATTATCAAACACAGCTTGAAGGATTAATGAACTGAACTGACAAGAGAAGTTAGGCAACCCGGAAATTCAGAAAATTGTGCAACATTATGTGCAAGTAGAGCAATTCGACGGTACAAAACCTTACTTTTTGTTGGTGCCATAATGCTGTTTTTGGGAGTGAAATCACTGCTTAAAAAATATAGAATTTTGTTTCGTAGAATATCTCGAGCACGGTGAGAGATCTCGAAAAGAAGTTTAAATAAAAGTTGCATTTTTTTTATATTTACGAAACTGAGTAAAAATAATTATCGAATTATGGATTGGTGGTGGGGTTACCTTGAAAAGAATGGATTGTTTGATAATTATTTTTATACAGTTTTGTAGATATAAAAAGATCGACACTTATTTTTATTTCTTATTTTATTTCTTACAAACGGTAAAAAAGGACTCTTGTGGATATAATGTACATGTACGTTTCGACTGAATTAGGTACCTACATGTATAAAATAAATAAAATAAAATATACAAAATTGAAGGTCAGTGGAACGTGGCTTCTACATACAGACACAAATTTATGTTTGTTTTTTTTGTTATCTTTTTGGGTACTGCGATTTTAGGTATCAATATGTTTTTCATGGAGCATTATTTACAAGTGTATTGTATACCTAGCGTTTGCAGAGGTGAAAGTAATTTTCATGAAATTTCTCGCAAATCTCTCCGTATTTCGAGACGATTCGCCTCTCGCGGAATGTCCAATCGGGGGAAACGCGACAGACGGTGGAAAATCTACTAGCTGAAGACGGATAAAGTCGATTTTCTCCAGTCAACACAGGTCGACGGTGATTTCAATTTGTGTTGATTTTTGACAACGCAAACAGACCTCAGTCTTTTTCACGTTTGCCTGCTTTATTTGTCCGCCTTCGCGCCCCCCACGCCTCGGTTCATTTAACTTCCACGTCCGAGGCTGTGTGCAGTGTTACTTGCAAAATATTTCGTTTACATTCCTCGTGGCTTTCAGACGTGTGCCGCGTTTTACGACGGAAGATACGATTACACGCCTCGATGTTATAATATTCTCAGAAAAATAATAATAAGAATAAAAAAGACACCAAGTGTTTCGACGAAAAGTTGGAAATCCGATTAAACTTCACTAATATGTTTATCCAGTTGTGAGTTTGTCAGTACTTGCCCGTAATCGGAGCGTAAATTAATCGTCAGTAAAAGAGTTTTATTAAATTTTAGTATGCGTAGTTTGAAAATTGCTGGGAAATGTCATTTTTAAGTAGGTCATTATAAATCGTTGCAAAAAACTTAAATTAAAATTGATGCGAAATTCAGCTTAGTTATATATTAAATTTAATGCTTGAATTTATAAGCTGGAAATGAATTAGTTTGCATAATCGAGTGACGCGATTAAACTATATCAAGTACTATTAGATGTATTTTATCGACATTAGACACGCATTGATTGTTGTTAATATTTTTGTTACAGGTGAGTGATCCATCAATTCAAATAAGGTTCCATGGGGAATCGATGATATCAGAAACACGTAAGCTTTTTCGAGTTTCACTAACAGCATGTAATTTGCAAGATATTCTCACGTGTACTACAACTACGTGTACTATATAAGCTGTACATGTTTTTGCATCTTAAAACATCGTAAGAAACAGGGGGCAAAGCGTGGAGAAAATTCATCGTCGTTTCACTTCCCGCCTTTAAGGCGAAAAACAGTAGGTACGACAGATGAGAAACATTTATGAGGGGCTTGTTTTTTATGCTCGCGTTCAGCAGATACATTGTGCCAGGCAGTTGAGACATATTGAAAATGCATTTATGTTTTGTGAAATATGAAACATGTAGTTTTTACTGTTTCGCTGATCGTCGTAAAAGAAATGATTCACCAACGTTTATTAACGAGAATACCTGCAAAAAACATTTAACAATGCTACGGTAAAAGCATGAAAGAAAGACCAATTGGACCGAGTTATGCAGAAAGCTACTAACAGTCAATGATCTGAAATTAAGTAAATTTAGTTTGAAAAATTTATTTGTTAATGAAAAGTAGTTTTATTTCTATTAATATATTTTATTTATTGTTATTGTTTTAGAATGTTTTTTACTGGGTTATTTAATAGTGAGTAGTATAATTAATATTAATTTATATTTTCAAATGCATTATGCCTAGGTAGTTTTAATAATTGCATAATGTAAAAATTGTTCTAGGGGTTGATCATTTTTTGCAAAATAAATATCACAAAATTATGGCATCCGTACGGTGTTTATCTAATTTTTTGTCAGTTTGAGGGTTGGTAGGTTTCTGCATAACTTGGCTCAATTTAAAGAGATGAAACAACTGAAAAGAGATTTTTGTTGTTCTTGAATGTAGACTTATCATTACAATATGATACACCGTACATTTGCTTCTATTATTCCTTGGAAATTTCAGTACACAAATTCGTTTTAATGGTATTTGTTTCGTGAAGAGAATTTACGGACAATTAATCTGTTCTTAACAAATCTACAGGAAGTTGCATTACTGGAAATGTTAAAATTACTTTCCTTTCTGAAAAATTTCAGGTCACGTTGACCTATTTCGGTAGAACGATATTATTCTATCCTTTTGGTATTACTAGGAGGGTGGGGAAATATTCTCATTGACATTTGAGAGCTGTATAACATGGTAAACGTATGACATGTGTACATAGCTTGATTCGATAATAGTAGATTCACGACGCATGAGACACAGTAATGTGTGGAAGACAAACTTCAACAGTAAACTAACTTCCCATGGTAAACTTGACATCAACGTTCTCCTAGCTTGAATGTTCCCATTGTAGGTAGTTACCTGGATGCTTGCCTTTGCAGGGAAAAGTGTGTTCGAAGCTTTTATCATTGCAACTGCTCGGCGGTTGGAAACTGATTAACTGATCAACACTTTTTAAGTGAAGGTACTGATCGTGTTATAGGGTTAAACCCATAATCGAATGGAGTTATTTTTTCTCGGATTTTATACATTATTTTTAGTAGTAAAAACTGAATATAACAACTAATGTTGGAATAATAACAAAATATAATTATTATATATATATATATATTTATTTAAAAATTTTAATTGGAAACTAAATGTATTAATTGGTACTATATATATAGTAATTTCATCAATAGATCGTAATATATAAAAATAATCAAATAATGTCTACCAAATGTTAATATCATGAGGCGGAAATGATTTGTATTTAATCGTAAGAAGCAGGTTATGAAAAGGATTATAGTAGGTAAAATTTTTCGCCTCAGAACTCTTGAAAAAATCACTTCTTCACAAGTTGTGTCTTTAGGGTGAGTGACATTTTTACATCAATACACTAATTTGGTAGCAGCCTTTCTTAAAAAATTTAGCAGTGATCGTGATTTCAGTCCCTCTTTCCCCAAACAAGAAACATCTCCCTAGGAGTTTTTTTTTTGTCATTTCCTAACAGTTGTCGAGAAACTGGTGTTTCGTTTCAACGATGGACCATATGGTATTATGAGCGGTAAAAATGACTATAGAAATGTGGAAGCGGTAGATCGTCCAGGACCAAATGACACACCTGCGCTGATGAGATCATCGATAAACTTGCAGGCTGAAATGAACGTTTGGTTCAGAGCGGGCACGAGATGAGATCAGTAAAAAAAGAAGGATAAAAAATGGAGGAGGGAACGACACCAGCAAGAATCGTAATAAAATCCCATATCTAGATAATCACACGAACTCGTACGTTCTGAGTGGGTCTGTTGCAAAGAAGACAAATAAAAGAGTCGTAGAAAGGTGAAAGCTGAAAATTTCCTCTCCAGCTGGAATTTTTCTTTCCCGGCTGGATTTCTTACAGGTGGAGAGAAATCCTTGCGTATCAAAAATGGAAATAGAAGTAGACCACCGGGAGGATTCACAACTTCTTCCCCCGCCACGTTCCTTTTACTTCTTTCTGCACTCTCGCTAGCTTTAACTACCATAGCGGGTAAAGTGTAAGTGGAGGAGCGAAGGGCGAAATAAAGTAGCAAGTATGGGGGAGCATTCGCTGTTAATTGATCACGTGTTTACTTCTGAAACTCCTGTTTCTGACACGCGTTCCTCGCTGGTGGTGTTGAACTTTAAAATATGGATCCTCTGCTTAATAAAAACGCATTAAATAAATGCTGGTGATTTATGGCACGGTATTCTTCAGCGTGGGAATTCATTCTCCATTACAAAAACTTCTGAAGCGCTGATATTACTCATTATTGTCAAAGGAATTCAATTAGCATTATTAATATTCAACATGCTTGTGCTGGAATGACAACCATTTTCCAAAGTCCTATGACTCTTGCTTTATCATCATTGTAATTATAAGGTTTATTAGAGATATATTTCTCAGTGACCAACTATCAGAAAGAGAAGCAAATTAGGATTTCAGTTATGAAGAGACTTCATTCGCCTTCGCTTCTATAGTTCTACCCACATGGTGAAAAATTCTCAAGAACGACTAAAACTTTCTTCGCCATTCGCCTCCAGTTCCCTATTCTTTTTCCAGCATGAAGAATATTCACCAGATACTGCTTCACAGTCCCACCCAAGTTATCAATTCTTTATCAAGTGCATTACTCCAGCAACTATTCCAGAGCACAAAGATGGATGACTTAGGTGGTGTACGGTACCATATTGCTCGATAGCTGTCCACCCTTACGTAAACTCGAATTGAATGCAACAAAGGACAGGGTCACTCGTGAGCGTTGGAGAGAAGTCCGGAGATAGCCGTACAAGAGACGTGGAGGCGCAAAAGAGGTACCGAGTGAGTCTCGGAGCCAGGAGCAGGGATTGCATGTCACGACCTATAATACCGTGTAACACTTGCTTGTCAAGCAATCTAATCGCTCGCTATTATCATACAACACAAGTCACCGGGGATATAAGACACTGGGAAGATCGGAACCTGTAAATCGCGGGGAGGTCGCCAGCGTGTTAGATGTAACGGGCCTCTCTTTATTTAGGACACGGTATGTAGCATTGCGGGATGCCCCCTTCGCGTGCCTCCGCTGGCACATTGTGCCCCCGCGAGCGGGGTAGGAGAAAATAGGACTGCAGGCACCTGCATTCATTATCGAGCAATCGGCAGAAAGAAGGGCCGAGTGTCGACTAAACACGTGCTTAGATCCAATGGAATCGATAGCAGCTAAGAAGAAGAAGAAGCTCGGGCAATACCTCTTGCCCGTGTCTCTTATCCGCCGTGGCCCTCTAGAGCCTCCCGTCTCTCTCGTTTGCGCGCGTCGATGGTGACAAAGGATGCAGCTGAACTTGGCTGGGATACCTACGCAGAGCATGTACTGCAGCCGGTGAGCATGGTCCAAGGAGATTAGAAAGTTAGCAACTGGGTACACGTACGTGTCTGTGCTCGTCTAATACGCTGGAGGACAAGCGGTATCATTAACACACTGCTGTGTTGCCTCTCGCCCTGGGTCCACCTTTTTCCTAGCCCTCCCATCCTGAGCTAGTTGGACTCGAGGACAGTACGTAGTGCTAGATACAGCGGGTGCAGACTGCAGCTGAGGAACACGGTGAAACAGGGTTAGGGGGTTACCAATTGGGTTCACGTACGGCACGGTCGACGCGCATATCGATGCCCGGGCACGGTCGTGAGGCAAAGTGAAAAGGGAATAGACAAAAGCCATGGAAGAGACGTTGAGATGTAAGGGAGATCTCAGGAAAGTGGGCAAGGAAGAGGGCCCGGGGGGGTTGGCAGGCCACGACCTGGACCGGCCGGTCATAGAACGGATGCAAGCCACCGGCCGACCGACTCTCCCACATACATTAGGAAGTTTCTCCTAACTTTTAGCCATGGCAGCTGAACCGTGACAGCTAGCATGGTGGCACAGAATCGGATAACCAAGCTAGCCTCCTCCCTCCTCTTCATCCTTCCCCGCCCTTTCTCGCTCGTTAAACCTTTCTCCCTATTTCTCAACCCTTTTCTCTCCCCTTACGCGATCTCCCTTCCGATCCGCTCTCCCTCCTCTGGTTCCGAGCTGTCCTTTGTTCGCGGCCCCTCGCCCCGCGATACCTTCCCCGGTAAGTAACGAAACTATCGAGTTATTCACGATCGGGCCGCAGAAATAGCAAGGGAAACGGAAGAAGAAGGTGGGGGACGGATACTGAAAGATAAGTTAGGAAGGGAGAAGGAGAGGAGGAGATCCGGTAATCTCCAGAGGTACCAGTACGACGGACCCCAGGATGCTCTGGAGAGTCAAGAACCTCGACAGGAGTGCCCGCGGCCGTTGCCACAATATTTTGCTTGATTACTATCGCAGGAAAAGCTGCTCGACCGACCTGACCGAGGCCAGATAGCCGGGGAGCTAGGTGAATACGCCGCTGTTCCTCTTTCTCTCTGCCTGCCTCGCCTCCCCCTCTTCCCGTGCCCTCTTCGTCGCTCTTCTGGCGCCCCTCGTTAGTATGCTAATTTATCGGGGCATTAAATTTTCGCGCCCGGCCTTTGATACAGCCTGGAATTTATGTTCTATATTTCAGACTCAAAGTAGATTACCGATTAGCGCGGATGTACCGCTCTCTCTCCACCCTTTCGCCCTATGTATCACGCGTTTCCCATCCTCATCCGACTCGTTCCTCTGTTCCGCGGGCGATCCATATCCGCCGTATTACTGTTTAACCGAGCTCGCGGGCCCCGCCGGGCGTGACTAAAATCTCATAAACCAGTCTTTGTTAATACGTTAATCTTTTCCGCGCGATGATCGCCCGCCTCCCGCGACACTTTAATGGCCACCGCGGCGCGAAATCATTGGCCCTCCGTTTCCAATACGTTTTGTTCCCGCGGTATGCCCGTTGGCAGCGGGCTAATGGATATCCGCGGGATAACCGAGGCATCGTAAAACGTCCATCAAGCGAGAGGGACGTTTATCAGTCAAGCAACTGTTAACCCGGCGATCGCGCGCCTCGAAATCAGGCGTGCCAGGGCAAACTGAAATTTATGTCCCTATCCGCTGGCGGATAAAAGGGACGGACCTTAACGCGCGCCGCAATGGCCCCAGTTACGCCAGCGCAGGAAAGCAGCGTGTAATGAGCAATAAGCATTCCCCCGCGAGGCATCCCTTGCGCTCTCCACGCGATCGAATAGCATCGACGCACGGCCGAGATATACGACTTGGGTTCTACGTCAAAGCCGAAGGAAACGGGGGTGGTAGACGAAGGTAGCCAGGATTCTTCTCACATCTTCTCTCATCTTACGCTACGCTGGCTTTTCGGAATTTCCCTACGTCATATCAGGCCCTGGCACGCACGTTAATCACCCCGATATTAGCGTAACTTCTAAAGCGTATAAAACGTTGGGACGTAATTTAATATTATTATATTACCAGCACACTGGCGGCCGCGTTAAAGCGCCGAGCCACATCAGCCAGGAATCTTTAAAATTAGATTTCCCCCTCAACGTTCCATTACTACTACCCGCCCGCCCCATCCCTCTATTAACCGACGCTCAACGGGTTTTCCATAATCACGCCCGTGAACAATGTGTTGCCTAATTACGATTCATACACCCCCATCGAGCGTTTCCCCAACATGAAATTTCATTTCATCGATTTCGTTCGGAGCGGAGTCGGCCATAGCCGGGGCCACCTCCCTCGTCTCGTCTCGGGAACGATGAAGGTTCGTCCGCTGCAGCAGCGCGTGTATAATAGCGGATCTGGCGCACGGTCTGGGGCGGAGTGGGATCGTAGATTCGACGAGTAACTAGCGCGCAGCTGGCGAGCCTTGCAAATTCACGATATTCGCGAATCGACGGAAGTTACCACGTACGTTCGGGAGGCAGGGGGGGGGTGGTTTAGGGGGCACTTTGAACCAACGTGAGGCGGAGGCTCTTGCCAAGCCCAGGCCAAGCTTCCTCTTCCATTCGCCTCACGGTGAGGTTATTTCGGAATGGGAAAATTATTTCCCTCGGCATTCAGGAAGCCCTGACGGGAGAAACACCGCGGCTGATCCCGACGCCACGTATTTCCTGTACGTTTTAAATGTACCACGTGATCGGGCTCGACGATATGCACTCCAGCCCGCGTCTGCCAAGTAGACCGTCTGCCATACGCGGCTGGGGAGCTACTTCTGCAATTCCCTGTATATTGATTTTAGCGCAACCTCTCTGTATTTGAAGATTAAACAGGGGATACCTGCTCCGGTGTGTGATGATTTTAACACGTCCCTCGGTTCTGCTTCTACACACGCGGATACCGTGTTCAATCATCAAATACGTGTTCGTTGTGTATCCAGAACTGTGCTGAATGCGATTGCTACTAGGCATTCTCCATGTGAAGTTTTGTTGATGCTACATGTCTACTTGTATCTCTGAAACTGAGGAAGCTAAAGAGAGCCTACATTGTAAACCAATGCTATTTCAGGTTAGGCTCCTTTTCTCCGCATCAATTTTTATTAAGATCAATGTTTAAACAGCCATCCTTTGCACGGACCAGTCTGCCAAGGTGTCTAATACGTCAGTACCCGCCTCGCTGAATATCCCCAACTGTAAAGCTCTCAGCACGTGTCAGATGCGCCCGCCAGACCGTGTCTACAACCCGTACACGCTCACGTACGTAAACCGTGGCCCCGAGTTCTTGAAATTGAATCGTCTCCATTATTAATCTCGACTCGACACACGGCCCCGGCTACGTTTCAGATTTTCCAACGGCAAGTGACGATCAATTTCGCACGCCCGTGGCCGTGACGCTGGCGTCTGCTTTACGAGTTTCGCGTGCACGGGATACACCGGCTATTTATCGAGCACTGCCTACATCGAATGTCCGAAACTATTGGGCCGACGTGCTCGCAACGCCGGCCCCGTGTCGGCTTTCCTAGTGCGTGCCACGTAACAGGACACCATTTGTAGAATTACATGAATCCAGCCGTTCCTAAGGGGCGCGTGACGGCTGGCACCCCGAAGAAAATCAGGAAACGAGACTCACGAGCTGGCTGATCGTTCGTTAACACCGCCGGCTGGACAAGGTAAATTGCGAGATTAGAAGCTGGCTAACTGTACACCGAGTTGCCGCGAGTTTTTAAGAGCACCAGGAGATAAAGGGGTGGGGGCCGAAGGAGGTGGGGCAGAGGAGGAGAAGGACAGAAAAAGGAAACGTGAGAAAGTTCTGGCGGAAATCTGGTTTCATCAAAAGTTTCCCTCGTTCGCGCGATTCCGTATATTTGATCGTAAAAAATCATGCCAGTTTCGTAACTCATTTCATTAGCTTGGATGGCGGGATTCTTTCGAGGGCACTCTCGTTCGGTACACACGGCGCAGCATCCTCATTCCAAGGGAGTTCCACGGTAGACCAGGTTCCACGGCTCGTCGCGAGGCTGATCAGTGGATCACGAAGTGGTTAGGTCGGTATCGAGCCCTCCGCCCCCGAAAATATACGATGTGTGGAGGAGGTAGAGCGGGCGAAGGAAAGAAAGGTAAATAAGAACCTTGGCGAAATAACGGGACCCAGAGGGAAGCTTCGTCTCATCTCCTGTTGCTGTCTCTCTCTCCTCTTTCCTCCTTCCCTCCCCCTTCCCCTCTCGATCGCCAACCCCCCTTCCCCGCGCCCCACCCTTCTCCCCCTTCCGCCAGGTTACCCTCCTCCACCTGGCTCAGTATTATATTCCACCCACCGCGAGGAGTCCTATTATCGAGAGCAGTCACGACGTATCGTCCGCGGAAGAGAGGCTCAAGACAGATCGTAACGTATTTCACTTTCTTCCCGAAGGGCTCCACGGTCTCCTTCCTCAGCGACCCCATCTCCTCCGTGCCTCGTCCCGTCCTCTTTTCGCCCCGTCCTCGCGTTCTTTCTCGCCGGATGATGCATGCAGAGGCAGATATATGGGAGGCTCTCGTTCACCTTTCAAGCTCGCAGCACGGAGAGCGCGCCGGCTAATCGAACACGGAAAATCGCGATCGCGTTACCCCACGTTGTTCCACCGGGCCGGTGTACGTGGCGCAGCGCCGCCAACTTCCTTCCTCCTTTTTAAACGAACCTCCGTGTTGCCAGGAACGTGTGAAACACGGCCGAGCGTGCGCGCCCTGGACCCCAGCCTCGCGAAGGGGAGCTGCCGGGTGCGAGGTTGGAAAAATTTTGCTGCTCCCCGGGCGTGCACGGTAACAGGATGCGCGCCGCGCGGATTTGGAAGGCGCGCCGGCGGGCAAATAAAAATGCACGATTTCGCCGAGGGGGCCCGGTGGAAGCGGCGTCGCTCGTTCGCGGCAGTTCTTGGCTACGGATGTACACCTTGATGCTGGATTGGCAGTTGCCCAAAGCTCCTCTCCTCTGCTCTCCGCTCGTGCCAGCGTAACCGCGGGAATTTTTGCCTGATTAACGATATAGGTTTCGGTATTTTTCGGCAACCTGGCCGTGTCAAGGCTCGCGCGGCTCTGGCTCGATCTTGCCCGTACGTCGTTCGCGATCGTCCCCCTGGAAATACCCAGCGCTGGAGGGTTATGATCCGCCGGCACCGGGGGATTCATTTATTTAGGTCTACCGCGGGCCAAGATTTATGCGATAGCTCCGCGATCGGACTCTCGAACGGACGGCGAAACGTATTCTGATGCAACGTGAGCGTTTTCTCGAATGGAACACCCTTCTGAATCACCTCGACGTAACTTCCTACGACCTGGCCAAGATCCTGTCTACTTGGCTGCTTCGTAATTGCAGGGCGATGTAATTGGATCGGTAGAGACGTACTTCTTCTAATAACACATTTCTAATCTTCTTTGTATCGCGAAGTCTTTAGTGACTCGCCTACCCTAACGGTTCAACCACTTCTGTTTCGCGTACTTAACATGGCCGTGGTTATCATTGCCGGCAGATCTTTGCACATGCAGTTTAGAGTAGTTTAAATTTGAAGTAGGTTTACAGTATATTTTTGCTTATTTTTTGCATAAAAGTCACTTTCTATTTGGTTACCTATTGCGGAATGTAAGGTAGATAAGGGAGATAGGTAAATGCTTGATTAGTTTCTATATGCAATTTTATATGTAAAAGACGCTGATCAGTGTACGCGTGATTTATGATTATTGGTATTACGTCAGCGCGTTGAAGCATGCTTTAAAGCAGCGTGTAAGTCCGTTTAATTTCCTCAAGCATCGATTCCATTACGGAAACACGTATTCTGCTTGTGAAGGATCAAGATATGGCTACACTGTGGAAGAAGGGTTAAACACGTGAACCTCCATCCACCGAGTCAAGGAACATTCATTTATCTGACTCAACTCTGTTAGAGTTTTTGATAGGACTTATTCAAACAACCATATTCCTCAGGAATACATATTCAACGTAAATTTCTGGCAACACGTTTTAGGAGTACTTTGAGAATGAATCTTCTAGTTTCTCTTAATAAGATTTGACAGCTCAGATCTTAAATTTTGACAGTGTTTTCCATACTCAATGCATAATCATTTAGAAACATTTATTTTTACAACAAACAATTATTCATACAATTGTTTACAAAATATTGCGAGCAAAACTAATGCAGTTGGGAGAAAAGTAAAAGTTCCCAGTCCTGACAGATTTGTTCATAAAAATGATAGACGTGAATATTTTGCAAAGGAAGATTGTGTGCTTAACTCTCTGTCGACACGTTACTCATTTTACCTGTGATACTGAGAATTCCCTCTTTCCCAGGCCCTTCAGTTTTGCTCGCGAGAACTATACCAGAGTATCCTCTAGTAATATCCTAGCTGGCTCGCTTATTAGGACATCTTTATTGTGGGAGAGCCCTTTCTAATGTGCATATCTCTCGGGAAGCCCATGATGTACCCCCTTGCACACTCGCCAGCGCTGATAATTATATGTTAATAGTGTATGTTCTATTACAACCGTGAGCGCACGTTAGCAAGCTAGATAAAGGGTTGTGGAAAGAACAATGCCGCGCCGGGCCGCGCAGGCCTTGTTTGCACAGTCAGCGCGACATTCTTCGCAAAAGAATGGAGCATGACATACTAAATAGTAGTCATCGTTGGAAACGATTCTCCGCCTACAATTGTAACCGTCAGTTCTAAGGTGAGTAGTTAAAAAGCCGGTCATGCTTCCACCGTTAAAACGGACTTTATTTTCCCTTTCCCTTCTCATTTCAATCCGAACGTTCGCCAAGTTTTTGCGTAATCCTGTCAGGCAGCTGTTACACGCCTCCGACGAGAATTAATCCCACTCGCACTTTAATCGCGCAAGGATATATTGAAGACGCGAAAATTACTTAGAACGTTTGCGGTGCTCGCCCGTCCGCTGGAATTTCGCAGCACGCCCTCACAATGGTCGTCCCGATTCCGCCTCATTCCCCGCCGCCAGCCACGAACATCCCGGTGATGCTCTCGAAATTTCGAGTCAACGTAACTTCGCGAGAGCGTTAAAGCGTTAAAGTTTCGCGATCGCCCGCTGTTTCATCCACGTTAACCGAGTGGCATACCTGCGAGGCAGAGCTTCGACGTCGGAATAGATGAACCTAAAGCTAACACGTTCTTCATAACCATATACCCAAACACTGCCAGCGACGGAACGGATGGAACAACAGAGCGGATGAGTCTGAAGCGGAAATGTCCAGAATATTTCACACTTGGATCCTTTCACAGAGATTTTATCCAATAGAAGTGGTATAATTATACAATATTTGCTCTATGATCTCCCATCAATCGATCAAGATGACACAAAGAAAGTCGGAAGGAGACTAATTCCTTTGACACTAAACACAACGAGCGTGGCGCGCGTCGCCTGCGATATCGCGATGAAATCCTCGCGCGACACTGGAGCTTGGGGAGCACGTAATTTACGGATTATTATACCCAGCGAGTTCATGGGTGTCATCGTTGCGGTCCAGGATCTCGTCATCGTCGTGGCCCCAGCTGGTAGCCGGTATTGACCTTCGTCGTCAACGTTCACCGCAGATTGTCGCTATTGATCGGCCCACGAGGCAAAGAGTAAACTCGGTAGGCAGTTTTGCTAGTAATATTCTGGCGGCTAACCACGGTACAGTGGACGTTTGCCCCTACCGCCCCCCTCGTCAGTCAGCGCGCCCCTTTCGAAAACCGTGGCCGCAGGATTTACGGTGATCAATAACAAGAGTGAATGTTTCTAACCTGCTGTTAGCTACGCGAACATGTGCCTGTACGTGCAAGTTACACATGACCCTCTATAAATGCACGTGTACACAGCATTTCATTATGTCCCTGATAGGTTATCATCTCTTAACTCTCACCATAGGTATTACGAAGGGTATTTACCTCTGGGCCGACATGGACGAGCAACATTGTTGCGCGTATGTTTCTGCGGGAAATAAGCAAATGCATCGTTCATGCCGAGGTTCGGAGTTCCATGACGGTTCGAGGTTATGTTGGCGGTGGCCGTCAGCGACAGCCGCGCCCCCCCTCCTTTATTCTTCGCTAGCTGCACCTTCTGCATTTCCTACTTCCTTATCGTGACAGCCTAGTTATCTACCCAGAACGTAACGTCTAAGCAGTGGCTACGATAATATTAACCCTTTGCAGTCGAGGGGCAATTCTCAGTCGCCACGTAATTTAGCGGAGTGATTTGAGAGGCGACTGACAAGGGAACATCGCGAACCAGCGCTCACCGATTGGGAAGGCAACTTTGTGGGTTTGCAGAGTGACTCAAGGCAAGAACAACGGTATGCTTCATTCGCGCCCAATCGTCCACTAAGAGTGAGAAAACTAACCTCAAAGTCAAATAGGCATTCCCACTTTTTCGCAAGTAACTCCTAAAGTACTAGAGATAGAAGAAAAATTTTCAAACAAAAGTTTAATGGTACCATAAGCCCCGCAAACTTCCGTTCAAAAAATTTTGAGAAGAGTTTGAAAAAATACCTGACAAAAAACTTTTTTCAAAATTTTGTTAACGCAAGTTTACAAAATTTGCGCTTGGTGCGTTAATAAACTTTTGTCTGAAACATTTTTTTCTGTCTTTTGTGCTTTAGGAGTTATACCCGAAAAAGTGGGAGTGCCTATTTGACTTTGAGGTTAGTTTTCACACCACGCGGTGTTCTCTTGTGAGAAGCGACGGTTACATGTTACTACGGGTATTTTCCCCACCTTGCCTATAAATCTCTCATAACAGAACATTATTCCAAACATTATTTTACAATCTGTTTCCTAATAGTGTCAAAGAAATGTAGCCAGATGATATCGAAAAGGGTTAATTCGTGACTTGAACCCACAATTTCCTTTAGATTTTCTTTAGTTATCATCGAGAGCTATCGAGCATGGCAAACCCCTACATCTGAGACCTGTTACGTAATAAGGATCTATGGATGAGACTATGGTTGCAAGCAGATATAAGTCGAGCGATGGGTATGGGGGTTCGTAAGTGTAAACTGGGGAGTTGCAGTCTCTGCGTTGCGTAACTCCAGTCGAGCGGTGGGAAAAGTTGGCGAGGGAGAAAGAGAGATGGACGAAAACATCGGGGGTAGGATAAGATGGGCAGAAGGGGTGTGGAACGAGCGCACCGTTTCATTTGTTTGGTGTTCCTCGGGGGTATTAGAGAACGTGCCGACGGTACGTGGTATCCATGTAGACACCACCTAATAGAAGCAAAGCAATCTGATGAAACCAATAAGCGTGAAGGAATGCGAGTGCCTTCCCTCCTCGTCTTCCTTTTCTCGCCTTCGTCAGGCCGTTACGTCTGTCTCTTCCATACCCCGCAGCTCCCTAGGCCCCTCTCATTTCGATCCTGGAAGATCGAGCATCCATCTAAACTGAACAAACTCTGACTAGACTGAGGTATCGGGGAATGAAGATGACTTCGAGCTTCGCATCACCACTGGCAAGATTTCGGAACAGAAATTTTCGATACGTCCTTCGGTAATTCGAACTTTTCAAGATGAAGCCCCGAATCGGGCTGAATTTCCACAAGACTTACCGGATAATATGCCAATAAAGAGTTCCTACGTGGAGTTATCGTTTGCAGAGTCAAAGGGCTTTGAAGAAGCAAATAACCTTCTGTTTCGTAATATACGGTAGAAAATTACGCAGCCTCTTCCCGTTTCATGATTCTCGCGCACTGGGGGCAATAAAAGGTAAACGCCGGCGCCCCCGCCTCCATCCCCTTCGGATTATTTTCTCGTCTCGTTGCAATAAAGGAGCCTTCTGCTGTTTGATCGTATCGAGAGGGAAAACGGGCGAGCTAGAGAAATAAATAAAAGACAGGCCCGCTGTATGGGTCTTAAACAATTCCTCCTTGTTTCATTTCGATACAGCAATCTCGGATGAGAGGCTTCCTCGGAATTCTTCTTGAAGCCGCTCTTTCGACTAGCCCCCATTGATTCATTTTATCTCCCGTTTCTCGCAGATACATATACGGCAGTGCAAACATCCAGTGTACGTATGATCGAATAAAACGCCAGGTGGAAGCAATGGCTATGTACTTGTCCATGTGTAAATAAGACTACTGTGAATAAACAGTTACCGATTTTATCATGCATCTACCACAGTAGAAATATATATTCACAGTCGTGTAAAAATCAGTCGTAATTCCGTCAGATACTCTCCAAGATTGAAAAGAATATGGATACCAAGGAACGCAGTCAGATAAAGATTAGCGCGTGCTAATGATTATCAGCGAAGAGGCTCATAAAGGGGAAGCAATTTTCGGTACCAGCGTAGCACCGATAGTCAGCCTCCCACAGGCGGTGCTCGAAACAGGTTTTTAGGAATTCTAAGACCACGGTGTTCCGCTGCTCTTCGGCATGTATCATCGGTGGGTAGCAATTTACGATTGATGAAACATACCACATGTTAATGAAGCCGCGTGCCTTTCTCGCGAGAAAAAGGGAGGCTGCTGCATCGTTCGTGGCTCAGTTCGGAATTCCACGCGGAAGCAATCGAGATCAGGCCTCGATAGGATTATTCGACGCGGTGATCATATAGATCTGCTCATTAGGTTCGCCAGGCAGTTTCAGCAAACTAACGTCCACGCGCCATCAGCGGCTAACTCTAATTGGCTGACGGGCGGCGGCCGCGGATTAGGAATTCTTCACTTTCGTTCGCGGCCGTCGGAAGCATTCCACTGACGATCATCCGATCCCCGTGACGTTTATCCTAATCGCGTCTAACGACGCGAGTCACTGCGGCTTTCGGAAATTCCCCGGGCACGCTTTGATCGCGTTAAAATCGGATTTGTCGCAGTTCCTTTACAGCGCGCTGGCAACGGTACACCCAGCTGCAATTTCGTAATACCAGCGTGCGATGCCGTTCGCGCATTCGGCACGCTACAGTTTCTCTGCGGAACCGTTAGGCGTAAGAGTGTCCCTTCGAATGACGATGACAGCAGGCGATACGTTCGAGACAATACGCTTTTTTTTTACTTTTAAGCGCAGTGGCCTGCCTGCGGGATCGCGATAGGCTTCTGGGAGTGGAAGGCTTTTATTTCTCCGCAGGGCTTGGTAATTGAGGAGTTGAAATGGTAAATGATGTATGCCAGAAGTGACCATTTACAGTAGTTTTTTTAACCACTGGGTTGGTAGGTATCTACTTATGATCTCACCTCTATCTTGCGACAGCCTTGGAAGCTAAAATAAATTATTGTAGCACTTACTGCGTTAATCATCGTGTTTATTTTAGGGGTTTCATCCTTTTGCACTACAAAATTAATTTTTTATTTCTTCGGCACTTACATACTTTACCATTTCAACTCCCCAATTTAGATAGTTATATAATTTTTACTTTTGATTATAGAAGATTCTTTGGAAGATCTTTGGAAGAATGACGTGACGTTGCTTGTTCTCATTAATGCATTGATCGTGTTGGTAATTATATCATTTATGTGTTTGAAAGGCAATATGCTGTAGAAAATGCACAATAAATTATTTAAAAGAAGTTTTGAAATTGTTTCAGGATAAGGGTACTGGGAATAATTTTTTTTTTAACCAAAAATGTAACTAACATTGCGATATGTATTTAGTATGTAGCATAAATCATTAAGCTTAAGTATTAAGCATTTGTGCTATCCAGCAGCTAGGTTTTTTAAAAGGAGCTTTCATCTTTCAGGCATAAAATAGTAAAAAGCTACAAATTCTACTAAAGCATCACGTGTAGAAATGTGTAGAAGTGCTCTAATTAGTTGTCATTAAGAAAGTAAATAAAAAATCATGTTTGTAAAAGCTTCTTCGAAAACCTGTTCGTATAAAGAAAAGGGGGAGCATTCCCTTCGATGTAGATAATAATCAATTCACCTAATTCACTAAGGATAAGGTTTCCGAGTTGGGAGGAGAGTTTTCCTGCCTCTCAGAAGGGTTCTCAAGTTAACCCTTAAATAATCATGATTTCGTTGGTCCTTACGAGTTTGGAATGCGAATGAGAGGGAATTCAATTCGCTGGTCAATCAATCGGTAAATAAAGCATCATTCTTGGGGATCTTCATATCAGGATTATTTACTGCGCCTCAGAAATTTATAATATACCCTTTCTGGACATATGCTACTACCATGGCCCTTTATATTAATACAAAGTAATTTTCTTTGAAAATCTTCGATGCAACCTCAGTTTGAATTCTGAGAAAATGTGCTCGTAATCCCCCCTTTTCATTGACTTCTGTATAGCTTTGTCACGTGTCATTTTTTAAACTTTATTATTATTAGTGTTATGTATGAAATACTTTCTACAGGGTTCATCAATATAATTACGTTCTTAATGCGCCTTAATTTGTCAAAATTTGTTTTAATTTATAAATGTAAATCCAGTATCAGTGATTTGTTGGAAAATTTATCGAGCCTTTAATTATAAATGAAGCGTGAAGTTGTATTTAATGAATCAGATGATCATTACGTATAAATGGAAACAAAATCACGAATTCCGTTTGATGGAATAAAATGTGTTCGAAAATATGATTGCAGATAATTTTTGTATTAAGCTTAAATTACACCACATCAGAGTTTTTCAATATAAACATGTAGATTGTCCTATTAATATTTTAAAATAGACGAAACTATTACATACTTCATTGGTACATTTATGATATGTAAATTTATTTTTAATGACGCGTATTTCCTTCATTCAAAATTGAGCACAAATTTTCTTTGTTTAGTTGTGATGATTTTTTTATCTTTTTGATTTATGAAAAAATAGTAGTTCAATTCTTGCATATGCTTCAAGAATTGAAGGATCCTTGTAGAAAACATTGTAACTACCAGAAATCAAATTCTATAATATGGTATTACAATTGGCACGTAGAACATTTTCTGATAAAACATACTAATTTTCATTTTGGCACTTACACTGTTTCCTACAAGAACTCTTCCCTTAATAATTTTAAGATTTTTATTCTCATTCGAACATATATCATCACACCATGAAAAATATTGATCTATTTAAAAAGAGGACAAAAATAATCGCCTATCTACTTCATTCGACTTCCACATTCTAAAAGATATTCATTTTTAGAACCACGCCTAGGAAATAAAACACTTCAACCAAAATACACTGAATCCTAATTTCCAATCGTGAGAAAGACCAAGCCACCAGCCCTTACAGAAAACAAATTCCCTGGAACCGAGAAAAAGGCAGCAGGTTTTCAAACCGAGAGCGATCAGTCGCGCCCAAAAGAACAATCGTAATAAGCGATAGGACGACAAGATGAAAGAGAAAGAGGGGAAAGGTCAGAGGCACCCAAGCATCGCCGCAAGAACGGACCGGGGAAAAACATCGTGGACGTCAATTTTCCGCAGAACGTGGCCGACAGTCGGGAAGGACGTCCCGTCAGTTGTGGACAGAACCTCTGGCCGTCTTTTACAACTTTTTAAGAAGTCACAACAAAGTTCGACAGCGAGTTTCGCACAATAGCAGCCAGGGACTCGGTGCTTCCCAATTCCCTGTCCCTCGAGGGGCACCCTGCCTCCCATTGTCTTCTCGCCTCGTCCAGCGTCTCACCGACGCAAATACGAGGATCCCGACACCGAGCCCTTTATACTAATTATCCTAGATAAACTTCGCCGAGGCACGCTCGTTAAATTGTTTTCAGATTACTGTGGCGCCCGTAATTAACTTCGAAACTGGAGGCTAGCATAAAAAGAGGCCGTATAACGAAGCGGACGGATCGAAAAGATATAACAAACTTCACGCCCATTTCAAACTCCCCACGCTTTCTAAATCCAAACTACTTTTTACCCAACGACACCTTCACAGGCTCCTATTATACCATTATTCCCGCGCGAGGTTCAATATCACCAAGGTCCTTTTATTTCCTGTCGAAACGGTGCGTTAACCCTCGGACGACGTGTTAGCAACGCCCTGGAATAATTATATACATATCTTATCACCGATGCAACCAGAAACTCCAGGAGTCAAATACCCAAAGGACCACTACAAGGCCTACAGGCCAGATGTTGCGTTCGAGTCCCATCGATCGAGGCTCTCTTTTTCGCCTACCTAATATTTCCGATTCCTCAAGTCTTCCCTGCAACCGTGACACTCGCAATCAGTAACCTTAAAGTTACGCTCGGCTCGCAAAATACCTAGCATCGCTGGCCAAGGGTCAAAGGCTGTTCATCCCCCAACCGCTTCCGCAGTCCGGCCAGCTCCAGAACGCGGTGTTTCGTTCCTGCTGGATGATCGAGCGCGCCCGGACAGCGAAAGTCCCGCGATGAATCGGCTTGTCTCTCGCGGTTAGCTTCTAAAGAAGCGCTCGATGGTGGACGGTTAGCCGCAACGCACGGCTGCGCCCGTGGTTCATCGGCTATCATCGAATAGTTCGCTGGCACCGGGCAATCGAGGCGTCGTTCCCGACGGCGCGGACGCGCGCATCCACCGCGCCAGCCGAGTTCAACCCCGACGACTTGATGCTGACCGATAATAATATTCCATTACGGCAGCGGGGGCCGTACATCACTGGTCGTCACGCGGATCGTCTACAACACGATACCATCTACATGAGGCGTTAATTACGTGCCGTCCTACCGCGTTACACTGCCACTCGAGAGATATCTCGCGAGAGAATGGCAGAGAGGGAGCGAGAATACCGAGCCGTAGTCTCGGTGACCATCTTTTTCTCGCCGACACCATTCGGCCTTCTCTGTTTTTCTCCGACCCGTTCCCCTCGTTTCTTTCGCGACTATCGAGCCAGTCCTCTCCCCCCCTACTTCGCCCTTCCCCCCCACATTTCCACTGGCTTATCTTATCTGCCCTCGTGGTGGCGGATATAAGATTAAATTCTCGCGTTATGATCCCCCTCCACTTCGCCTGAAAACGATGACGGAGAGAGGTAGAAACAAATAGCGAAGTAATTATCCCGAGTAACGCGAGTCACAGCGACGGTAAGTTTGAATAACAAGTCGACGAAGGTACGACCGAGGAAAAAGTTTTAGCCACCGGCTTAATTAGCCGTGTGTTAATGGCACCAGCGGAGGGATTTATAAGGTAGATTGATACCAGACAAGTGGGCTGGAAACTGGTCTGTCTCGACTTGCTGTAGTTTCAGATTGCCCTTGCCACTGCTTTATATGGAGGAAGGGATTCGAAGGATTTTGCTCCGCTTCAACCAGATGATCAGCGTTTCAATGTGTCCTCCGCGCTGGGGACGCGAAAGTCAGATCGGCGAACCTTTCTGTGGGCTGGGTGCAGTACGTATAATTGGATGTAATTATGCAGTGTAACAACTAAGTAAATAGTGAGGAGGAATTGGTAGCAAACAGTAAGGGTCGGTGTGGAATAGAACTTACCCAAAGTAAGTTTGTTACCTGAAGGCAATTATTTTCTTCTGAGACGAATATTAGACAGAGGGATATGAAAATTCAGTTTAAAGTTAAGAAATAAAATTTTTCAAGGCCTGAAGGTCACATTTTAACACCTTACACCTCACAAACAACAATATGAAAAACAGTAAAAGTAATTTCAAGAAAGCATGTATGTATGTAATACTAGCGTCATCTTTTTTTTTAATAACAATGTGTTTTAAATATCAAGATTTTTAGCGTGTCGCTAATGAAGTATATAGACTATACATACACAAGATCACATCAAGAGTAGAATGGCAAAGCAGTAAATAAAGGAAGAAGAGACTTGTTCCTTTGCCACGCCGAGGCGCAAGTAGAAATGTCCAATATGTGATCAGACATATCACTCTGGGTATGACGCGGACGTATTTAGCGTTGTAATTCAATTAAATCACGAGCATAACACCGATAATATAATTATTAGACTATAGTTTAGGGAACATGTGATGGGTATTGTTTATTGGAATACTATTTATTATTTAAAACTTCTATATGAATATGTAAGTTTCAGTTAGCACAATTTGTTGGGCTTCCCTCGACTACAAAAGTAATAATGACGTATAATTATTAATTACACCATTAATTACTATGCTTGTCTAAAGAATCCTATAATATTAATATCGAAATACTTATTATTTTAAAAATTCATCGTTTTCTTTTCACAAGAAGAGTCGTGCTCCGTTCACTACTTGTTTACTATTCAGTCATCTCACTCATCAAGAAATGTGTTACAAATATAAATATTTAGAAACATATATTCTCCTTTAAACCAAACAATCTATAAAAAAAATGTATACCTTCTGTAATTTTCAAAAATTCACCTGTGACACTCTTAATTTCATATTTTACATCATCATTGGTAACTCCCAATGTGCTCAATATCAAAAAAGGTATACAGAAAAGCCACTCTTAAATCCTACGCATAAAGTTCGTGGAGGAATTTTCTATATAAACTTACTACATCCCTGCCTTCCATTTACATTCCAACACTAGTCTGACATTACACCGAAAGTTTGCTATCACCACCACCGTCACTACCACCCACTGAAAACAATCCCCATAACGGTCCGTACTCTAATCCAATCCACGCGGAATCACAAAGGAAAACATTGCGCAAATCATCTCGGTGTTCACGCTCCGCCAACAGGCCAGCCAACCCGGGAATTAAGAAAAGGATCCCAGCAGCACGCAACGTCTACGCGCGGAAGCACTCTCGACTAATTGCGTCTTACAATGAAATAAAATGCACATTCACACGCGACCATGGCGCCACAAACTACCGGCATCTGCAATTACTCGAGCGTCGCGAGGATTAATGTAGCTATGCAAAATGGGCGCGCGAGCGCGCGCGGTGCGTGCATTCGTCGAGTTGTTTCGAGGGTAAGTAGTGGCTCCTTGGCACGGCGGTTTCAATAGCGAAACCCAATTGCTCGCGCTCCGCGGTTACGCCCGGCGATGCCCGCTGAAACGACGGGATACCGCGATACGTAAGGAGCTGCTAATTCTGACGTTTCAACAATAAACCGAATTAGACCGGGCAACACGGCCACAATTGACGCGAGAGCGCGGCGCACAGCCCCTATTGGTCGAAGTCGACGCACGAGAAATTGTCAATTTGCCCCTTTCAATGCGGACTCGATTCAATTATGCAGGGCAGCACGGCCCCGCGAATCGAATCGATTTATTTGATGGGTGATCGAATTTCCAGGACAATTACCACACTGACAATTTGTAATCTGTATTATCGAGTACTTGTTCTTCACTTCTCGGTTAGGGAAGCTTTTGTTGTCGTGCTTGGATACGTTTCTTTTAATTGCTTTTTATGGATTTGAAAGACGGCAGAAATGTAGGAAGATTTTTTTAATTAATGATTAATATATTTTGTTTGAAATATTAAAAGGTTCAGGGTTCAACTGTCGACGAGGGATTACTATATTTATCCACACAGTGGCACTAAGAACTTAAGTGTAACAAAGAACAAAATATTAAGTTTTTCATAAATTATGAATATCCTTTACATACCTAATATTATTCTTCTCACAAATTAATAAATTGTGTTGCCTTTTACCACAACACTTCTATTTTATTCGAAAACCCCAAAAACTATGCATTAACCAGAAATCAGTATTATTATAATTTTAATTACTTCTGCAATTTTCAACGCTTTGGTCCCTCAACGTCCCTCGTTGGTCCTCTACCATCGAATGGGGAAATGACTAACGCGGATCCGTTTGCGCGAAAAGGCTCAGAAATCAAAGCGGCACTTTCGCGTGGATAAACATTGTGGAATCATATGTCAAGACGTTGGGGGCGAATGACGGAAATTCCCTCCGGTTACCGCCCCGATAGACGTGTTCCTTTATTTTTCAGAAGGGAAGATATACGTTACCGTTGACACAACGGCGAACAAAGGGACACACACACACACATCGGTTAAAAGAACGACCGACTGCCAGCGCGTTTTAACCATTATTGCGAGCCCTCGTAATCATTTGTCTCCGTGAACGGACGTTCAGTGAATTGATATTAAATGTTGGAACGCCGTTGATCGAGTGGGATGATTGCTATCGTCCAATGAACGCAAAGGTTGTTGATTTTGTCTTGCGCGAATAGATGAAATTGCGTTGCCATGACGGTGATTTATGCCTCGATTTTGTATCGGAATAACTGTCCGAGCGCTAAAACGAACGACCTGCAGTTTCTTTGAATCGATACATTTTATTATCTGATTATGACATGAACATAATATGTTTTATTATTACACCTTTGGTACATTATAATATGAAACGTCATGGGGTTGCATATGAGAATATGAAAAGAACATGTGTTAATTGTCAATCAGCAAATAATAATTCAGCTTCAGCGTTTCAGTATGATTTAATTAGCGGGGACGTATAATTATAGCTTGCATAAAATTACGATGTAGGTAGTAAAAAAGTTGTATCCGTCGTTTCCCGATATGAAATGTCCCTTAATAATGTCTGCAGTGCACGACGAATATAATTAGCACTCGAACAGTTTAATATCCAATTTTCCGTAATTTCTAGTGAAATAATCGACTCACCAATACCGAAGCAGCGACTGATGCTTTTCCAGCTCCCTCAGCTCTGTAACAAAAAGACAATGTTGCAGTAAGCAATGATGTATGGGCATAATAAATGGGGAATTAAACTCGCAAAGAACAGTGTCAAGCATATCTGTGAATTAATAACGTGAGAAAGAAGTTTATATTGGTTACCGATACACTAAACGGGATTACTTTGAAAAAGTAGAGCAATGTGACCAAATTGCAACCGGAGCAGTTTTGGACACTCAATCCTGACGACCTGATTTGTAAAATTAAACGCTGGTATTTATAGACGCAATCCGCGTAGGTATTTTGGGTGCAGTTTTGAATGATTTCGTGAATAATTTTTTGCTTAAAATGTTTAAAACAACGCCGACAAAAGTCGTTTAGAGATAAAAAATATCGTCTATAGATTAAGAAATATTTGTTACTATTGAAATGAATTACGAATTATTCGAATAAAAATTGCTGCAGTCTCTCAGGAACACCGCTTATTTGGTCTATGTAACCCTGACAACGCTAAGTACTTTTGCCCGCGCGAGTACAACTAGGTCAGCAGCACGATTTATTCTCCAACAACCGTACAATATCGTACAGTAACTGGAGCCTAAAAACCAAAGAGTCATAATTCGTAGAAACACCAATTTCATAAAACTAAGGCTTCTCTCGTGTAATTAAGTAAACTCCCTTTGCGAGTTTGAGTTAATAGCAGGCTGTAAAATGGGAGAAATTAATTTTCTCCAATTCAAAACCATGTAGCACGACAAAATCACTTGTTGCATTGAATTTTTGTGGTGATATCTGTGTGCAACTCCTAGGAAAATTAATCGTGTCTTTATTAGGAAGCATTTCGAATAGTACCTATCAGAAACTAAAAATTATTCCTGCACTGGCAGAAACACCTACAAAACAAAATACTGTGGAAACCCTATTTTTTAGATCAAAAACGTGGATGAACTTCTGTGAACGCAGTTGTCTAAATATTACGATCTAATTATTTATTATATAGTAATATCATACTCACTAAGCAACACTGAAGTGTCTTCGTCTTAACTACATTTACTTACACTAATTACATAAAGCAATCACTAAGAACATTCTATTCGTGCGTTCAGCATGTGTACCTGCTTCGTTAATTGCTGAAAATATACGCGTGTTCGATAAGTGGGCAAGGTTTGTCCACTGCAATCATTCGACAGATGCTTGGGCAAGCAAAGCTGCCGGTAATGCCATGAAAATTCCGCCGTGGTATTATCATCGTGCTAAGAAATAAACGTCAGCCCGAAGATCTTCGCTGAACTTTTTAATATGACACATAGCCCTCGTACCAGCCGTTATAAGAACTCAGGCTACGGAATTTAAATTCTTTTCACAGTTTCTTGGAGAATCCGCCTTAGAAAACGAGCGAGCAGGGGTGGGTGGCGGCGAGAGCGGTCGGGGGGAAGGGTTTGGGGGGCGGGTGGGCGCAGAAAGAAATATTAATTCCAGGTTTTTCTCTGGCCCCAGCCTGTGAGGAGGTGTGACTATACGTGGCTCTCATATTCCAAGTACGTAGCGGAGGTTGGTCGGGGTTAGAGTCAAGAAGGTAGAGAAGACGAATAAATTTCCGTCTCTGAGAGCTGGTAATGGATGAACGCAGGCTGGGAGCTAATAATATCTGCGAGGACGAGCACCTAAATCGAAGGATCCTGGCACAATGGCCAAACGAACGGAAGCCTGCGAGGCGCGTGCGTAGACGCTATGGGAAGAGGATTCATTAGCGATCTGAAACTGTGGATGCTTGGCTTTATGCACCAGCTCAAAATCGTTTTATAAATTTGCCACCCCGCTTGGTGACGTTGCGACGTAAATGCGACGGTAATTAAACGACGGAGGTATTCTTCTGAGATTTTACAAAAAAATAGCGAGACGCTAGTTGCCTCTTAACCAACTTCTCGAGGAAACTTTCAAGTTTATGATCTCTAAAAGAATTCTACGCTTCTGTAAAACGGTAAATGTTAGTTTAAACGGTTGTATATTTTACTGAATATTCACTTACTCGCTCCAAGTGCATATGGGTACATGAAGGTTAAGCGGAAAAAATAGGGAATGTCCATTGTTAGTGATCCTGCGATGTATAATGTATTTTGTTGGTGGCAACTGGAGCCACAGAACTGTCGAATCACAAAGGGTTATAAAGTAGAAATGTCCAGATAACAAAACATTAAAGATTTGGCATGGGTACTGGTTAAAAACAGGGAATGTCCACCCTCCACTGAAACAAAACAAGTAATGTCTTTCGGACGTCACTGTGTAGACATCCGTGTTTCGATAATAATAAAAGTGGACATTTATTTTGTTACAGTGTTTTGTAATGTTCTACTCGAAATATACTACAACAATGTAAAACAATTCTCTTTTTAATCAGTTCTTTTCTGACGCCTAATTACAGTATAAATTGTTCATGTCATGAACAATACAGTTAAGTTCATTGAACCCCGTTTCTTTCCCGACGAACTAAAGTATTAAAACTTGATTTTCTCAATAAAGCTATTTTATTTTGTGACATTCCCTGTTTCCCCCTTACCTTTCACAAATTCTTCTCCATAAATCAGAGTTTCTATGATCAACAAACAAAGCTTAGCTACGCCTTATCGTATGCCTTCTATCTCCCCACCTCTACACGCTAAATGACCGAGCTCCGCGCACGTGAAGGAATTTCTGCCCTCCTTAGGTTTTATCGTTCGCATTTTATCCTTGACCGAATAACGACAAAGTCACTTATCCACATCGACCGCCGGGCGAAAACTCCGCCAAGCTATTAGAGCAGAATCACGGCGGGATCGTTAATGACTCGATCCAACTGGTCCCCGCGAAAGAACTGGTCCACATAAATCTCCTATTGAGCATTAGCGGCGGAATCCGAAAGTGGCAAAAGGAATGGTCACCTATCCTAACAGAACACGTTCGGCGGATCGATAAAGCGTTACTTTATGGCGCGTAACTGCGGCGAGTGTAACGGTAATAACCGTAACATTAATAATTAGCCATATGGAGTACGTAACGCGGTGCTGCGCGACTAATACGCCCTGGGAGGCTCGTAAAGGGAGCGCGTTACGAAATCAAGAAACACAGCCGGCCGGTGCGTGTCTCCTCTCGTGCTTCCGGCTGTTCGCCTGAAATTCTCTGGCAATCGTGGCCCGCGATGACCTCGCCGTGGAACTCGTCGCAGGTTTTCATCGATCACGAACGGCACTCGAACGTTCGAAGCGACCGTTAAACACACCGGTCGACATAAATCGACAAACTATGGGAACGAGCATCGGGACTTGAAATCGCACCGTTTAATCTACCGATAATGGTCATTTCCAGAGGAGACAGATACACATATTTGTCTAGCTTGCCGCGCGGAACTGCTCCGCCGTCGCTGATTCGACCCTCGACTGCGCAGGCGGCGTTGCTCGGCTGCCGATTCGCCGGTTCAAAGCTCGCCGTAGGGTCGAGGGCCTGTTTCGACTTTATTGCATGATATGATCGTTTAATTGGACTGGTGACCTACAATGGCTCGATGCGATTCAATTGCCGTTCTCTTGACAGTGATCTGGTTGAAACATGCTCGGAGGATCCACGGGGAAGGTAACCATTTACGTGCACCAATTGTTGAACTGGCAAAGGACTCGCTGGTTAATAGTATCGACTCGAATTGTTCGATGCGATTCCATAGGAATATATGATACCAAGTCTTATTGTACGAAGGGAGGCTTTGGGCGGATATGCAGCTTCTCTGGGACAATTCAATGGGAAATATTGTAAAAGGCAATGCAGGGAATTTAAGTTGTAGCTAATGCGGTGACGCACCCAGAGGAGAAAAATTCGTGTCAGCAAAATTGAAATAATTCAAGAGCTTCGTAAAAGGAAAAGAAAGCTACACTTTACTTTATAAATAAAGTTTTATAATCACCTAATGAATTTCAGTGAATTGACATTAAAAAAATATTTTTATTCGTTCAACTCGACTCACCCCAAGAATCCTTAGTGCGCCATTGAGTCAATGGCGTACAAGTTTTTACCAATAGTAATGGCAACGACTTTAACAACGCATATTTTATTCTAACTGGCGATTCCCCTTTTAAAATTCATAGGAACAGTGGCCACTATATACGCACAATTATGCAGAATGCGGGAAGAATTTAACGCGCGACCCTCGTGTCCCAAGAAATTGCATTCCGCATTGAAGTACCAGCTTACGGTACACGAGGCTTCGTGCAGAAAAAATGGCCGAACGATAAGCCGTAAGTCATTGAGCCCCATTAAAATGTGGTCATTCAATTAGGGATGGGATAGCCGGGAGTAGGCGACACGCAGTTAAATTTGCGGGTAATTTTAGTCGATCGTAAAGCAACGTCCATTGGCTGGGGCATAACTTCCGGAGAACGTTTCTACTTCTTACGACGGCCTAGTGTCGCTGTAAAACTGTTGAAAGGGAAGGAACGAAAGAGGAACCGTCAGCGTCCGCGCATCTGTTGCATCGTCATTCGATACGTAACTATATTCAATTGCATGGCTGACAGACCTAGCTAGAAATTCAGTGGCTCGTACAGAGGCAATAGAAGTTATACTGGCCACTAAGCCAGCCGAGATGAGAAGATGACACGGGGGAAGAAGCAGCGGGACGGTGAAAAGAGCATTACAGGGCATGGTTTATGGCGTAAAGTGCACCGAGAAGCTCTCACTACCACTTCCTGTGTGACATATGTTCAGAAGAAGAAGAAGAAGCTGCTGGTTGAATGTCCGAACGAATGACGAAGGGTATAGAATCCATCATCCTGGGCCCCGGCGTAGTTGCCAGTTGCCTCCACATCATCATCTACCTGCACTCTTGCTCCGTCAACACCCTTGCATTAATGTCTTCTCTCTACCTCCGCTTCTCAGCGGCTGGTGTCAACGTCATCCTTCTAATCTACCGGCTGGCCTCGTACCCCGACGCTCGATCGGAATAGAAAATATTAACAGGCCGTTGTAACGAACAGTTTCATTTTCACGATCACATGGTTTATAATTAACGATATTACTACTTAACAGGTGAAGGAAGCAAAACAGCGCTCAGATGGTCTATTCACTGACCGCTGGGATCGCTGACGCTTCATTACGATTCCTTTCATCCGTAGCGGTGCGATAATTTCAAATCTATCCAGGCTCTAATCTCCGTCTCAATTTGCTTCTGATTTTTACACCCTGCCAATGGTCGTTCGATTCATACGTGGCTAGTATGCTGCTTGCAATTAGGATGTTGTGGTCTTGGGTTGTTGGGGCTGTGAAAGTGGGTGCAGTAGAAATGGCGAGCCGTTGTCAGACTTCGATGACTGTTTTTTACCATGTTGGTGATAGGAATACAGTGAATTCTTTAAATTACACTCATGAGGGAAGATCGGCAACCCCAAAATTCAAAAAAATATGAACGTTCGGAGAAATGTAGCTCAAGGGATGCTAATAATGGGACTATTTTTTGATTCGGCAATAAAACGGTTCTAAGAGTGAAAACATCTCCTCGAAGAAATGGGGGTTTGCAGATTATTGCGAATATCTACGAAACTGTAAAAGATATAAAAAAGAAGTTAAATCTAAAGTTTTGTGTTTTTTTTTATACTGTAAAACGGCGATAAAGAATTTGTGAAAGACAGTATTTTTTTCAAACTTTATCTCTACTACACTTTTGTTCAACAATTCTTTATCACCATATTGTAGGATGTCGAATGCCACAAAATTTTGAATTGAAAGTCTTTTTCGATATCTTTTACGGTTTCGCAGATATTCATGATAAAGTTTCTGTTTGTCATTGGTTTTGTTTCCTGTTTTCTTTTCTCTTTTTTGTTGTCACTACTATACCGTACTTTCTATTGATCTTTTATCCTTAAATGATCTTGCACCGTGTATGAAAATTAATAAATAAATATAAAAACTCATAACTTCTTTGAGGGGGTGTTTTCACTCTTAGGACCGTTTTATTGCCGAATAAAAAAATAGTTTCGTCATAATCATCACTTAAGCTACATTTCTGCAATGTCTCAGATATTTTTGGAATTTCCAAGTTGCCAAACTTCCCTTGTAAAATAATATGCCAGTTTGATACTCTTGTCAAGCTCACGAGAAACTTACTCCCCTATCATTACTAAACATCATATTACTTACAATAACTTCTATACTCCCATCTTCAACCAATATTTAATTCCCAATTTTACTGCATTTAATTCGCCAAGTCCATGAAATAATTAAAAAAAAAGGTAACAATATCCCCATATCGCAAAGATTACCAAACTCTTTCGCAAAAAGCGTATCAAAAATGAAAACGATTCTCCTCGCAATATCCAAAGAACCTTCGCATACCCCATTCGTCAAAATTTCCTCGGAACAACCAAACTCCGGCCGCTAAAACAATTTCCACTTTCCCCCGCGAGATTTATCGACAAATTAACGCCCTCGATGACACGCGGTGTAATTTAATAACCCCGCTGGAAAGCGCACTCTGAGCGTGCATTTACTATTTCAGAGCCGTGTTCGCAGCGACTGCATCCCTTTATCTGAAGCTAATGCCCTTTCGTACGGGAACACCCTGTGCACGCATCCGCGCGGCATGTTAGACGTAGAATATGCCTGGGTATGGCACAAGCGTGGCTGTTCGCTACGATGAACGTGCCACGGCCCCGTGGTAACTCTATAGCTCGGTTATTATAAATTCCCTACCAGCAACCGCGGAGTAGGTAGCTACGTAGCGTACGTACTTGGATAATAGTCTGGAACAAGTACCGCCACGAAAAGGGCGAGGTCAACTTGTATGTCGCATATTAAAGACACTGTACACGTATCCCTATCGCGCTAAGGGCAGGAATGCGCATACGCGGCCTTCTGATAAGTGGCTCGTATATTGGGACGTATGTCTAGCCGCGCGGTAGTATCGAGCAGGAAGAAATTTTCTTGCGCCGCGACACGGCCTATCGCTGCCTCCTGGCTTCATTGCCAACGCGGCGAGAACTACGCTACGGGAGGGCCGAAAAATGGCCTCGGGTTACGGTTTTATACGGCGTTTCATTAGTTTCGACTGTAAAACGTGGACGGCGATACGGTGAGAATCGATCGTTGCGCGAAGGTAATCTCGTCGCCGTTGACCCTTGGCTAGTAGATGGCTGCCAGTCGATCTTACGGTGGAGGCAGGGTTCATTTTGGTCCCGTGATAAAATTCCATTCGTATATATCCTGGAGTAAGCTTTGATATTATATTTTCATCCGGTCCGCGGTCGAAACGGACCCGGTTAGTAAAGCCGGGTTACTTCGATTTCACACTACACCACCCGCCACCCCGAACTCCCAACGAGAAATGCGTTTCTGGTTCACGGACAGTGAAAGAACGGCTGTGGGCCCCGCGCAAAGTCTGCTCGCGGTGTATCCTATTTCGTTACCACAGTTTGCAACTACTTCGGAGATAATTAAAGTCACGTGATCCTCTGGAAGCGTCTTAGTATCGTTATCGGGCAGAGTACACCGCCGGGTACTTTGTATCTGTCAGGGGTTCAAAACTGTCGGCCGGAGTACACATTGGCGGTTGACCGTAAAATTAGTGGAACGTCTTGGCAATTTGCGGCGGGTATAGCTGAATCCCTTTCAAGAACAGCCCGCAGATTGCATCATGGACTTTCGATTACACGGCCGGCTAAGGGAGAACGGCCACGTGGAAATATATTTTTCATCGGGTAGACAGAGTGTCTTCGCAAGGGGAAGTTTCAAAGGATGCAGAACTAATCCCGGCCTTTCCTCGTAGCTAGTCATTAACGGCCATGAAGCCATGCCCGATTAAACTATCAATCGGGAAGAAGAGATCAGAGGTGGCTTTTTGCTGGCCCTTTCCTTATCGAGTTAGCATTTATGAAGAGTCCTCTCGGCACGTGGGTGGCGGAGAGCACGAGAAGATAGGGAACCGGAGGGACGCGTATGCGGAAAGAGATGGAAGAATTTCTCACGAATGCGGGCCAATATTTTAAGCCCTCCGAAATTCTCCTTCGCTTTACGTCTCTCTCTCTCTCTTTCTCTCTCGCTTGCCCTCGTTCGTTTCAACTCTTCCATCTCGGCTTCCTGCGGACTCGGCCGTAAGGCGGGCACCGGTCCGGGAAATTACCATAAAGATCGCCGACCCCTGCAGAAGTATCCATACAAAGGACTGCTTTATGAATTTGCGCGAGATCTATCCGGGCAAGACGTGAATAATATGCACCTGCTGCAACCGTAGAATGAGCTACGTGCAGCAGTTCCTATTAACCTTCCCCGTCAAGTCACGTCCCTAACGAATATTCGCCCCGAATTTCCTCACGTTTTATCGTCCGAGCAGTGATTTCCCCGCGACCAAACTAACGACCTCGACGACCGGTCATAACTATGCCCCCGCTCCCTGCGACTTCGCGAGCGGCCAGGGCCCGACGGCGGTCACGAAGCTGTGCAGCGACGCGTACGGAATCCAAAAATGCCTGTCTCCCGACCTGGTCCTCGAAACACACATACCTCGCCGACGTTTCAGATCCTATAAAGGCCAGTTATTCCTCCCTTTAGCGTCTCGACTTAAACGCCGAGTGCTCCCAACGACCGGAACAACATAAAAATGCAACTTCGCCGTGCAACTATTCGACTGGAACTGTTCAACCGCGAATTCCCTTTATACCACGTGGCCGTTCACCTGTATTTAGTAGCGCTATCCATAACTGTGTTTCACTTTATTTTCTTGTGTGATATCGAGGTACAAAAGTGGTGGAGAAGCTGAGGAATTTCTCGGGAAGAAATACTTTTCAAAATCTTTACGATATCAATATGTAGGTGTAATATTGAAATTTTTTATCAAAATGGAGCAGCTGATTATAAGCTGTCCGATTTTGATGCAGTGAAAGTTATGAACAAATGAAAATTTTTCAACATTCGAGAACACTGTTCAGATCTTATTTGAATTCTACAGTGGAATGTGAACGATGACATTTAAACTACGAATTTTAGTAAGAATATTTCGCGCGTACGCATCGATGACATAGTGCAGTAGTTGCAATTAGCACGTTCACAGTTAATTGGCCAGCACGTTCACTGGACCACGTTGGGCTAGATTCCTTCATTCGGGGATCTGATAACGTATCAGAGACTAGCTGCTAATTTACACAATCTCTACGGTCGGGTAGGAAGCTGTTACATGATTCGGAATACGCGAGGAATTTTCGAACGTGTTTGACAGTCAGTGTGACGAATCATTATGGGTACTCTGGAATTCATTTCTGTTGGGCGATTTAAACGAGCCATGATTAAAGCTTCGAGTCACCAATTTCATTCATATTTTGCATACAGTTAGTGCATAACGCGTAAAATAATATGTTGAAAATTTATCAGCAAATCAAGATTCAAGTTCCACCTTTTTCCGGAATCCTCATAGTAATTCCACACAGATATACATATTCTCACTTGTTTTCAATTTTTTTACTCGTGAATCTATATACCGAATTGGGAGAAAATGAAATATTAAAATTGATACCCTCGCAGAATTTTGAATAACCTCGAGGCATAGAACAAGCACATGACACTGTTTTGTGATTTTAGAGGAAAGCAAGTTAAGGAGGAATTATTTTTATAAGAAATGCGGTGCGAAATTGTAATTATTTTGAATGCTACTTGAATTATATATAAAATGACAACTATTGTCAAATTTTAGCTAAGAAATTAATCAATTTTTTGTTTTTTTATTTAGCGGTATAATATTGTTTACTATTATTTTTTAATACTTTTCTTTCTCTACATATCTGTTATCTCTATCTTGAAAACAATGCGAGATCTACCTTGTGTTCTCAAGAAGCCGAGTGGCGTGTGCCCCTTTTTGGAATTTCTCCCTTTTCCATGATTTGTTTTTTCCCAGCACGAATAAAATTTAATATAATAATTCTACTCAGTGAAACCTACATGCAATTATATTAGAAAGTGTTTTAATTATAGTAGATACATCGCAGCAATCAGTGGCACACAGAAACGAAAATTTACACCGGGCTGCTGAATTTTGAGCAAATCCTCGATACAAGCTGAAAGCCTCGAGCACTCCCTTTGCCGCGAGGAGAGCATTGGCGAGTCCACAGCTGCGGCGAGATTTTTCCTCTGTACGATCAGTGGAATACATTTTAAGGACACCTCGTGTAGATTGCTGTCGGACTTGGTATGCGATTGTCGCGTGCAAGTGGTACTCGCATTCGTTGACCTAGCCTGTAACCAGCTCGAACCGTTGCATAAGTAGCCTATATAAATTGCCAGCCGCGCGGCGTGTACCTCGAACAATAAAGACGCCGAGGGAAAGGGACAGGTGCGACGAAGACGGAGCCATCGCGTCCTTACGTGCACGCACGCGTGTGCATACGGAAGAGAGGAAGCGAGACGCGGGGGCGAGAGTCGGCTGACGCCGTTGAAATCACTTCGTTACACCTATGCGAAACGCGGAATAGAAATACGAGCGTGGCGTTTCGCGTGGCTGTGGCTAGTTTGCGCGAGCGCGAGTCCACACGGACTCGGCTCTGTGCAAAACGTACGCCCCTTTCGTAACGGTGTTTACGAGATGCAGTTTCGCCGGGCGATCTCCAGAGTCCTGCGGACAGGACAATCCGAAGTTGGACACTTTTCCTGGCGGGCGTTATCGGGTCGGCTTGGCCGTTGCACTTGTGGCTGACCACGCAGTTGGGGGATACTTTCGCATTGCAGCTCGGCGAAACAACGGGAGAAATCAACGACGAATGCTATCGCGCGGGGTATAACGAAAGGAATTCAGGGCTCCCGCAATGATTACGTATCGAGAATTTATTGATCCTATATTTTTCTTAGGTATGCGTGAAATTAAGATATTCTTGAGTGTAGAGGAGACTGACTATTTTAAGGGAAGACGACCGAAGAATTGATAAAAATTCCATTGACCGTTTTTGAAACGTTTAAAAAATATATTCTTAAAGGTATAGGCGAAATTCTATTCTGCGTTGTTTAGGGATGGGACTATTTGTCGAATTTTTCGGTATTTGAATATGCTAATACTTCAGTTGTTCAATTATTTGGCGAATATAATTCGAATATCCAAGTATTCAATTACTATTCGGATACTCAAATATTCGAAGTTTATTCGTAGCATTCGAATCTTTGCAAAATATTTGAATATTAAATTATTTGAATAGTCCCAACCCTAGTATTAATGTTATAGCCTGATTAAAACGCATTTTATACAACCTCTATTTTCTAACTGTCCAAATTTAACAAAAAAAAATACTTTTATCCACAACTATCTTTTCAAACACAAATTTGAACCTATCGAAATTTACATTTCCAGAAAAAGACTACATATTAACAGACTATTATCACTAAAAAATTAAAACCCTTAAAAATACGAAAATGGCAACTCAAAAATGACGCTGGGTTGCAATGAACCTCACGTGACCAATTGATGATTATACAAAAGTGTGGCCACGGAGTGTTAGTTACATATTCCAGCCCAGCCTTGTCAATATTATGCCAACGAGCATTAAAAAAGACACCCAGTTTAAAGGCGCTTCAACTGACGAAATCCGTTGACGGAAGCTGTCCGCTGAACGACTGTGGGACCGTGCTGAGCCAAGGTGGCGACCGGTTCGCAGATCCTTTCGATTCAACGATTAAATCGGATTCGCCTTTCGTAAGTCCAGGCCCAGCTGAGTGTGTCATACCGCGGCTCGCGCGAACGTCCAGAAACGGGACCAGAGGATTTATCTGGCAAGCGATATCAGAGGAACGGGAATAATTATCGGCCACGGTTGAATTAATAATTCCGCGTGGCACACGGGCGATCTTAATCTGTCGCGCTGGAATCATCGGTGCGACAAATCACGTAATGGGGCTGGATCGATAACGACATAATGTATCGTTGCAGTTCCTCGCGTGTCGTCCGCGCACGGTCTTGGATTCCCATTGAACGGGCGAACCCACCCTTCGTCGTCCTCTTTCACCGGATCGCCTATACGTTTAGTCGAATGCATTTGTCATGGATAAACGGGGGGATCCATATACGGGCCGGGGTACCATTTATTCGCCTGGTTACACGTACGCGCTCCGTCGCCACTTACTACGAAGCGCAGCTCCCTTCTTCCGGCTAGAGGCTGGGGTAGGAGGCGAAGCTTGGAGGCGTTGTGCGTTATTTTGGCGCCTGCCTTAACCAGACGCATATTTCACGCGTCCCACTTTCTTGTCACGAATCCGAAGGCTAGCCTGCCAGCCGGTTTACCTGCGAAAGCCTCTCTCCCCTGTGGTTTTTTGCGCACGCCACGGTATGAGCCCGGCTGACTTGACTCGGCAAACGTCGCCGTGCTTAACGGTACACGCCAGATTGGAACCGTCCACGTTGCCCAGGTCGTTACGTTTCGTCCCCGCGAGGAGCCGCGCCATGGCTCAGTTTACGAGGCTGCGGAACCGATAAACGGGTTCACGGTGTAAAGATTCAGTCTGCTCCGGCGGCCGGGGAACGGAATTATCAGGAATGTATAAGGGAAATGCAAATCGGTGCTATGTACTTAACCCGCGCGAAAAGGTGCGCTGTGCGTCTGGCTGGCCGGGGGCGTTGGGGAAAAGGGACTCTCCGCGCGGAACCAGACTAACTGGACGGACAGGAATACGCGGGTATCATTAGGGGAATATTATCGGACGGGGCTTCTTAATACACGTTACAGATACCGTGGGGGCTAATTAGCGCCGATAGATATCACGGGAGAGGTCAGGCTCCACAGTGGTGTCACGTGGCACTGAACCGACGATCAATGTCCAGCCTCTAATTTCCTCCCCTTACATCGTATCTGTACCGTTCTGTCGTAGCTATACGTTGTCACACTCCTACGCTAGGTCCTCCCGCAGCCCCCGGTTCTCCTCTCGCTCCTTGTGTTGTCGTCGCCTATGACCCGGCCTGAATGTACACAACTGGGCCAATCAAGAGACACGGTAGTGTCTCGCGCCAAGTATATATATGTATATGCGCAGCGCGAGCACTGCAGTGTCTCTATTACGCGACGACTCGCTATTCTGAATCCTGATATTTCCGAATCTCAATAACGGCTGATCCGATTCGATTTTGAATGGTCTTAATGGATAGTCTGGGTTTGATTTACATAAGAAAAGTGTCTTCGGTTTGTTCCTACGTGCCTTATGAGCTGAGATATTTCGTTGTAAAGTGGCGATTTCCCAATTTTCATGTTCTTAAAAATTCAGCATCGTCCTGGTAAAGTGTAGGCAAGAGGGGAACATGAAAGGGAGAGAAATGTCTCTCAGGCACGTCGTTCATTGGCTCGTGGTGTAACTTGATACACTCAGTTCTCGCGCAGCGTGTATATCTATATATTGATGCGGGTTCGGCCAATCGCGTAACAAATAGTCACGTGACAGCTAGCAGAAAGCACGTCTGTAGAGATATAAACGTAACCTAGTTAGTATTTAAGAACCATAACCTGCGAAGTGTGAAATATGGAAATTGTCTAAATTTTTGAAATGTCACGACTTTTTACACGACATAGGACACCGAATTATTGTCTAAATTAACAAGGTTAGTCACAAAAATTTTTTAATAGACTATTTATGTAGAGCTTATAGAAACGGAGGGGACGCATAGACTTGAAAGTTGTCCGGAGAAGGTTCGACAGAGTAGCGTCTTCTTTGACACAAGTTTTTACAAAATAATATATTGTTTTTATACCATCAGACTATTTTTAGATTAGAGTTTTTATGTAAAACTTGTAGAAATGAAGGAGATGCATGGGCTTGAATAGAAATAAAGGAGACGCACAGGCTCGGATAAAAATGAAAGGGACGCACGGGTTTGGACATAAATGAAGGGGATGCACAGGCTTGAACAGAAATGAAGGGGATACACAGGCTTGGAGGTTGTCCAGAGAAGGTTATTACATAGACAGAGAATCATCTTGTTTCGCACAAGTTTCTCTAAATTTGTCAAATAAGGTAAATCGACAAAATTTTTCAAATTAGCGTAGCATTGATATTTAACCCTTAACTGGTATCCTGGGGTCACTCATTACCCCAGGCACGCAGAGTTCGCTGTGAAACTTTTGGTTGTCTAAGTTTGTAAACTAAATTTATAATTAACTTTGTAATAATACTTTAAATTTCTACGTTCCTATTATTTTATACATTACCTAAGAACAAAATATTCATAGAGGTTCTTCTGGTGTTGACTTTACAAGTTTCTGTGCCCTTTTTTATTTGGGGTTTGCCATGACCCCAGTATATCAGTTACGTTTGAAAAAAACAGTATACCAATTAAGGGTTAAGAAAATTATGGCGTACTGCTTGCAATGTCGAGTAAGTCACATTAGTGAAGAAAGTACGCTGAATATGCATCTCCCTCGATACTTTCCAAACTTTTGTGAAACATATTTTCACATAAGATTTGAAATCTCTGAAGTATTATGAATATAATATTTTATTAAAATCCACAGTAGTTCCTACGCTATTCATTAATTTGATTAGTTTCCCATGAACAATATTTCAATTCACCAATAAACATACTAAATTAATTTTATTCCAGCACCAATAAATTGTGTGTTAAAAATATTTAAATTTCCTCCAACAAGACATTCTGCGCTCTCACTTCCTTCGGGCACATTTTGTAGTCTCTACATTTACTATAACAAAGGGCCACTCTATTTCTATATGTTCTACGTTAAGTTGTAACTAAAATGTGGATTTTATATATTTACAGATAATCTACGTTAGAGAAAAAAATTTATTGTGACATAGTATTATATTAATTAAACGATTTTATTCAGCTTCAATCCTCTGTTTGCTTCCTGCATGTTTGCTTCATGTCTGAAAACTCAAATTTAAACCAATTCCACCAATCCAATTGTCTGGTTGCTTTGCAGGCGTGCGTAGTTTGGATGGCAATATAATATTTCACTTAATATTAATAATTCACCCGAGGGGGTGAAAAAATTATCCAGTCATAATAAACAGTATAAAATATGTGAAATCCCCACAAAATTACCTTTTTAGAAAAAAGGTACAAAAAAGAGCGCCAAGTATATAATCCCATAAAAAAAAATCCCATTTAAAAACAATGTCGTAAAGTGATTGATATCAATAAACACTACTACAAAATGTGTGAAATCTCCACAAAATTACCTTTTTTAAAAAAAAGGTACAAAAAAGAGCGCCAAGTATATAATCCCATTTAAAAACATTGTCGTAAATTAATATAAATTTATTAATGTGCTATATTTAACTTTACAAAAGTAATGATATACAACAGTTGCGCCAATTATCACACTGGCTATTTGCACAAAGAACAAAATGTATTCAATAATATTAAGCAGATATATTTTTATACAAATAAATATTTTAATACGAATAAATATTTTATTCAAAATACTTGGCGCTGCGCAACCGAAAAAATGTTAATTGTCTTGGTTAATAAATAAAACAAGACAAGACACCACAGAGACAAGAAAGAAAGAAAAAGATTTTAATGCAATTTATGCATATTTATTCAGTTTAGCAACACCAATTTGGAGAGCAGCGCCAAGTATTTTGAATAAAATATTTATTCGTATTAAAATATTTATTTGTATAAAAATATATCTGCTTAATATTATTGAATACATTTTGTTCTTTGTGCAAATAGCCAGTGTGATAATTGGCGCAACTGTTGTATATCATTACTTTTGTAAAGTTAAATATAGCACATTAATAAATTTATATTAATTTACGACAATGTTTTTAAATGGGATTATATACTTGGCGCTCTTTTTTGTACCTTTTTTTTAAAAAAGGTAATTTTGTGGAGATAGCAATTACGAGTGGCTATATGGCTCTCTTCGTGAACAATGCGCTGGTAGGTCTGATCGAGTTATGGTAGGAAGCTCGAGGATTTGACCCCTTGGTACGTGGGAAGGGATCGCGTATAGCGCGGTGTCTAAAAATTCTGCTGGTTCGGTCGATAATTATTATGGCAAGAACAGATGGGAAGGAATGCTTCGTGCAGGGGAATAGTCGATTATCTCGGGAATCAGAACTGGGTATTTTACTGATAGACGGGAAGAAATGGAATTAGGTGGATGTACCTTAGAAGCATTTTCTATCTTTTGGTAAGAGTAATAGCCAGCCGTTCCTGTCTAAAATGAGGCATTTGTGAAGTTTATTAACATAATATGTTTATAAAAATACATGTTTGTTATATGACAAAACAGATGGGTTATTAAAGAGGCTTTTTAAAAATGTGTCTTTTGGTTTGCAGTGATAACTCAAATACGTGAGGTTCTAATCGATTCAAATCAAATTCGAGCATCTTCACAAAATATGTAGTTTTGCACCGGATCTAAATTCAAGTTAATGAACAATCTTATTCTTTATGAAAAGGAACTTAGACCTCATCTTTTGGGGTTTGAGGGGGTGGGGAAGGGGGGGGGGGTAAAACCTCATCAATGGAGTTTTAGTTTCTTAAGTTTCGTAAAAAAATTTATTTCTGCTTTATTCTGTTTTATTCTGAATTTTTATTCTGTTAAGAAATTTTGCATTTGAGGAGGTTATCAAATGAATAACAGTTATGTATATTTATTCGAAATAACAAAAATATCTGTGATTTGTTAAGTGACTTAATCCCTTCAGTAACACCATTCTCTCAGGGATTCTCGTTTCATTACTGAAATCTCGCATACGAGCAGTAAATAATGTTCTTCTAAACTTAATGCTCTAAATCCTATTTTCCATAAGTAACACAATTACGTACTCGCGAACTAACCCCCCGTTTTATAGCGTTTCAACGTCATCCCCGCTGACTGCCATTTCTGAGGTCAGAATTCACTGGCGCATGAATTCATAATACAGGGCCATAATTTAACTATCATTAAACCAGCTTTTACGTTAATAGTACGATACAGTAGAGCATCGGAAGACCGTAGCTGTTTCTATGACAAAGATTAATTTCCTTTATTATTATTCTCTCCACGCTGACATTTTAGTAATTTCAGTAATTACTACGGTATCACTTACGCAAATACACGCTTCCGCGGGAAATGTCGCTTATCACGTTAGGTAAATGTGCTTACAAGAACAATTGTATTTAAAGAAAACCCAAATTTTCGACAGTATTTGTCACCCTTCCTGCACTTTCCAAAAGAAGGGCAATTACTTTAATTGTCGACTGTATAAAAAATTAAGGAAAAACACAAAAGTAAGTAGAAATGAGAAAATCAATTCTTTTATATTCGATTTCTCTTTTGAGAGAATTCATTTTCTGACTATGCATAGCATTTATAATATTTTCATCAAATTCAAAGCATTATACGAAGAAACTTACTCTGCAATTTTTCTGTATTTTCAAGCGTCAACATTCGCTGTTTCGCTGTATAAGCAAATTTTAGGTAACGGGTATCGGCAGGATACGGCCTGTTATATAACGTGGGCATCACGATCGCCGTCGAACGGCACATGATGAGATACACCGCAAGTACACGGAGGAAATTAAATTAAAGTCACTTAAGTGTTTACTCACGTTCCCAATTATACACGATGAACCCTTGGCACCAAAATAATTATCTTTTGTAGTCCGTTACTTGGGATCCCGCGCGCAACACAGCAAATCGACCATCTTACACGACATCCTCGTTGTTGCGTCCTTAGTTCTAGTACGCTGTTACAATTATACGTGTATCAGCTGTTCAAGCGATATACTTATAGAGCAATGTATAGTTTACGATCTTATCGTAGTACTCTACTACTTGCAAACGCTTGCAAGGTGTGCTCTTTCATAAAGAGGATGGTATCAAATAGGAAACAGGTAATTTGAAGTAAAAGGGGCGTAATTTCTAAACATACATGTGTCACGAAATATTTCTTTACACGTTGTTGTGCGTTTATTTATTAATACTGTATGTATTCAGTGGGACTGTGCGAGTGGTAAAGGGAAATAAAATTGAGTAGGTCCAAGAAGTTTATGTCACACCTCTTCGTCAATAAATTTTTAGGGAGGCCATTCTGGATTCTAATTTAATAAAACTTTTCTAATAGGGGTTTTTTTTAAGGAACAACGTGGAGGAAATACTTAAATTCTAAGTTTTCTTTAACAGTTTCTTAATTTTAAGTGTAATGGTTTGGACTTTATTAATTTTAATTTTAATCATTTTGATTTTATTGATTTTAATTTGAATTATTTTTATATTATTAATTTTTATTTTAATGGTTTTGACTTTATTACTTTCAAATTTAATGATTTTGACTTTATTACATTCATCTTTTTGATATTATTAATTTTAATTTGATTAATTTCAGCTTTTCGACATTATTGATTTTAATTTGAATGATTTTGACTTTATTAATTTCAGCTTTTCGACATTATTGATTTTAATTTGAATGATTTTGACTTTATTAATTTCAGCTTTTCGACATTATTGATTTTAATTTGAATGATTTTGACTTTCTTAATTTCAACATTTTTACTTCATTAATTTTAACTTTAATGATGTAGACTCTAATCATTTTAAATAACATTCCAGTGAAAATGTCAATTAGCATATAAAATTCAGCTACCAACGAAATAGTATAGTATTCTCTGTGTTTTAATTGAATCAGCAGACAAATTCTGTGTACAAACCAGTTGTGTTTAAACATGGTCTTAGAGGAAAGCTGGATATTTTTGAACAGCCTGGATAGATTCATTGATAAGGCGGTCGCCCATTAAACGAAAGATCTTAATTCCCCTAACTGCTAAAGGCACCCCACCTAATTTGATAATATCCTATCAGCACAGGCTTCTCCCGCGGCGTCGGTTTCTAGTAAACTTAAAAATACAAATTCCACACACTGATCGATCGACAGTATCACAGTGCAGCAAGGTTAAGGAATCTTCGATTGATAAGAAGCGCAACTGGCTCCAACGCAATAATTATCGTGATCTCGTCCCGACTCCCTTACTTTAGGTCACGAACCCTCTACGGGATTGCGGGATCGAGTATTAGAAGCAGGAATAGAGAACGAAACAAATCCATGAGCGAGATTTAATGCGGGTCTTATCAAAGAATGTCGAGGTCTAGATGAAACCGATATAACCTTATTCTGACATGCAAGATAGACCTACGGCTGACTTCGAATAACAGTAACTCGGTTCGATTCCGTTTGTACGACATTTCGATTAGTATCTCGTACTGTCCTCCATTGCTTCCATGCCCACCGTTTCGTACATAGAATTACTCTTTCCACGTAATGGACAATTTAAAGTTCGAAAGCGTTGATCTTCTCGCTTCACGCCAAGAATATTAATTATAACTTACGATGAAAACTGTTAATACATAAATCTTACTCATTGTCAATTAAAGCCTCTCTAAAATTATTAAACGAATTATTGAATTCTTTCCTTCGAAATTCTTTTAAAAATCGTAACGGTTACCATTTGAGGAACTCTAAAAACATATTCAGTGACTCAGCAATTCGACTGGTTAATTGTAACTACTGTTCCAATAAAAAAACTCGAAGTTTCGATGTTCGTGATCTTTGTCATTTTATTTTTGGGTAATTTAAGATATACAAGTACACTCCATAATTTAATTACTATAATGTGAATCGTGCATAATTGGTGTCAAATATAGAAAATTACAGTACTCCCTATTCAAAGGGTCTTAACAAAAAGGTCTCAGAAGCAGCAAGCCATGCCTCGTACAAGTTTATTTACGTCGAATGGAGGAGCTTATGACCCCAACTGCAGCGGAATCCCAGCGTGTTTTCTAAAGAGGTCAGCCATGGCAATTTGCATGAGCGAAATCAGAGGATATCACGATCACTAAAAAGGTCTGAGAACAAATATTGACTTTCGTGGCGAGCTGGCTGTGAAATGGCCGAAGTAAAATGATAGGTAACAGGGACGCGGATAGGTGGAATGGAGAAAAGGGAAATGACGGAATAGTAGGCTCGCAAATGAAAGAAAGAAAATACGAGGTAGCAGCTTGAGCAACGCGTGCGCCGTGCTGAGCCAGTCGTGCATCGAGAATGGAGGGAACGTGTGGGAAAAGAACTTTCGAGAAAGAGACACTGAAAGGACCAGATAGCCGGGGACGTCCCTTGAGCACGGCTCAATTAGCCATTTGCCTCCCTTTACGCATGAAACGTCAGTCGATGACGCGACCACAGCAGCCGCGCCTTTTCATAATTCTTTTCCACTATTCCTCCTGCAACCGTTGCTCTTCCCTATCCCTCTGATGTATTTAAAACACTCTGATCCAACTCTTCTATCAGAACGCAAACATGAATGGCCCTTGCGACAGAATGAGAAAAAGGATCTCCATCTGCGTGCAATTGAAAAACGAGATGTGCACTGTTTGAGACCTTTAAATCGATTTCATTCCTTTTTTATTACACTCCCCTTCACGTGGTGGCATGAATAGGTTCATTCTGAGTGTTTGAATCCATCAGATTTAGTATTAAGGTCTCTGTATTAATTTTTGTAAGAATTTACTTTGCAGATTATTTATCGACTTTGGATCAAGGGTTTCGAATTCCACATCCAACTGTTCAACAAATTCGTAGAAGCATAAGTTCGCGTATATTTACACCCCGTCTATCGATGCGATCGATTGTAAACTCCCACCGCGCCAAGGAAATTAATGAATGAATGAACAATATTTCATTAGCCCGAATGCAGCGCGAAAATGAACGATGCGCAGGATTCATTGGCAATATTCATCGAATCTGTGGTAACGATCTTCCTTAGGGAGCGTGGCTTCTTAAAGTATAGATTACCGTTAAAGGAGATCGCTATCTGAATCGCTAGACCACCCATGATGGAGTATCACGAAGGGTCGAAGAATCTTTTCTACGGCCCTCGATACTATGTAGGAAGAAGCTAGATACTAACGAATCGCTGGGCGCTTCCAATGAACTGTACCACGCGGTGCTTTTTGCCTAGGCATCGCCTGCGATCGGTGCGATAGTCGTAAAATTTTAATTCCCATATAATAATGCCAATAAAGCCTTTCAGCGGCCGGGATTGGTATCATTATTTAAGCCAATCGCTACACGATCTCTTCGGGACAAGAACACCGACGAATAAGAAACCTTCTAACGTGTGGGAAATTAATGCAAGGGATATCGTAGGATAAATAAGGCGAGCTTCATAGTTTCACCATAATTCAGGGGTATTATTGCTCGTGTAAAATAATTATGAGAGAAAAGACAATCGTTAGGGTGGAAAGTTTATTTCTTCGGCTATGCAGGCCGCACACGAAACACTTTTTTCTAAGATTAATGTTCGATACTGGTTGCAACTCACTGTTCCAAAGAAATGGGTGCTTGCATTTGAACAGTTGATTATTATGCTTCAGTCAGTTGAGGAGTGATTTTTTCAGAAAGACACTTTTGCACTAGAAAAAAATTTTAATAGTCACAAAAAACTATGGGAGCTATGTTTATTAAACAAAATCTTTTTTTTATTAGTACATGTACATTTTATTCTTCCATCTGATTGTTGTTGACATTGTTTTAATGGGTATTTAAAAGAAACGTATGGTAATAAGTCCTTTTGTTTTTTTTTAATTTATTTATTTAATGTGGCATGTACTTGTTAGTTATTAGCAGTCACATTCCTTTTGTATTTATTACAATTTCCTACACGAGTATAGGAAATATTACCGTTTTGTTTCAGGCTAAAAAACTATTTCACTATGTCATCAGACAAATTTGGAAATAAGAGCTTTTGTATAAAACGTGTATTTCCATTTCAATTTTTCAAAACGGAATTAAAACTATTGGGTAATGCTTTGTACCAAACATGTTTATATGCAATCTTCTACAACCATCGTAGAAATTCTTTATTCCAAACGAAAAATATTTTCATCCCTTTATTATAACTCCACAAAAACGAATTTCTCTACAAACCCAACAAGGTTCTCCAAATAACACACAAACACTTCACAGGTCCTCATAAAGCTAAAATTTCCTCGCATATGTCAAAGCCAAGGCACTCTAATTTAAACGACATTTCGAATTAGAACTATTTTTAAACTCACGCCAAGACATGAAATTATACGATGCCATAAAATTTCCAGCTGTTTTATCCGAAGTCACGCTCCCTGCATCGCGCAGTACAGAGCAGACGGGAAGGTGTACCAAAGAGGTATCACAAGTGTGTTATGTTTCGCACATTACACATGGAAACGCGATCCTCAGCATGCCCAGCTTGTCAGCTTCTTAGCAGCTTTTTTAAAATTCTCTTTCCTCTCATAATACTCGGTAACAACGGCGGAGTGCTTGCCAGTTTCTCCTACTTTTATAGCCGCTTCGATCTTCTCAGGAGGCGGGGCGGGTCCACGGGGCAAGAAGTTTTCCAACGCGGGGGTGACAGCAGGGTGGTGAGGAACAATGGAAATGCGTGATAAACAAGCAGGCCGTCATCGCTCCGCGACGATTTAGCGGCGGCGTCGTCGTTTCTTTCACGTCGCCCAGAAACGGTTAAGTAACGCTGAATTATCCATCGTGTAGAGCGAAGATGGACACGAGAGTTAACCTCTACTCTTGAGCTTGAGACCGCATCAGCACGTTAATGCCGGCGAGAAGGAAGGAGGAGAAAGAAAGCAGGGGAAGAAACAGAGAGATAGCGAGAGCTCCTCGCGTTCGCGTTATCTCCGAGAGTGCGCATACATTTGCTCGGTGAAGCAGTTCCGTTTTCTTTGCTTCTCTCTCGCGCGCCATTCTCGACCGGTAGACGAACCTAACTGTTCCGAATCGTCGCGATAATTTCGAATCTCGCATTCAAGGCGACGCTCTTGTGCATAGCAGTTCTAAACTACGCTGCGCCCTTCCTCCGCCCCCCTATCCCTCTGCCACCGGCAACGGACCCCCTATCTAACCCCCGCGAAACTAAATCAATAGATAATTCTACATTATTGTACCCAGATATAACGTAAGCGGGCACGTACCGGCTGCCGAGGGGGTTCGGCCAGCCGAAAAGCACGAAATAGCGCGGGCTGGCAATGCATTACTCGCGCGGTAATACCAGAAGCTAAATTTCACCGGCAGGAATTTAAGGAGAGATTAAGGAGCGTATTCAGAACGCGTCAGTAAAAACGTGAGCACTCCTCCCGCTCGAATTTTCCGGCCCGGCGAAGGTCTTTATTCGGCTCGCTTGCGCCGATGCAGTTCCCTATATTCGTACGAGCGATGTTTTATGGGATTCTTATGGCGGCGCTGCTTTTTTAAGGCGGGCGTTGAACGTGTTGGGAAGATTTTATTCGCGGCAGCTAGAATTAAAAATTCTCTCGATGTAGTGCTTGTTTCGCGCGAGATGTGTATAATGTGCCGCTTCGTATGTGAATGTCATTATGCTTTGTTGTTTAGCTGTTGGTGTGGGTTAGTAGGAGTGTATGGAGTGAAATTTTATTTGGGGTGCACGTCAGGTGCATGATTTTTATAGGAGGGAGATGCCTTATTATAGTTGCAATGGAATTAAGAAACATTTAAATTGGTTTCATGTGGCAAGGGAAGATCTCCGAGTCATGTGGCAAGGGAAGATCTCGAAACAATTGGAATAATGCCCAATTTTGTTTCACAATCGATCTACCCGACTTCATTTTCAACAAAAAGTTTGCAACATTAGTATAAGCACACATTTTTGTGGGAAGCTGAAAATTTACCAAAAATGAATAAAGTTTCAAATTTATCGTTCGAAAAACAAACAATTATGTACTAAAATATAATTAATATCCCCAATTTTTCGAAGATTCGAATTATTCGAAGAAACTATTCGTATTCGAAATGATTCGAATTATTCGAAGAAACTAATCGTACTCCAAATTATTCCAATACATACAGCTCCTTTTTAAATCGCTCATACATCATTCTGAAATGTTTATTTTACAAAAATTCGTTTCATTTCATGCCCTACTTCTCCACACAACACACATAATTTCCTTTACCCGCCTTCCTCCAGCATTCGAAACATTAGAATCCATCATAAACCGAAGATGAGACCATCTACGGCGAACAGACTCCCGTAAACGTAACTTCTAGACCAGACACTCGAACGAGCATTTGAAAGTTGTGCTTTCATCGTTTCCGAATAAATAATCGCAGCATTTCCCCAGTCCCTTTGCTCCAGTCGATAAATAATAACCACGCGTATATTGTAATGCAGTTTTACGATGTAGCGCACTTCGCTTTCCGCGGAAGAGCACTCGCGGCTGCGTCCTCCTCTAGCCCCGGCCTCCGGCATCTACGCTGCGCAGAGTTAATGACGCAATCGCCGAGAATTATACTCGGCGGGGTCGCGCGTCGTACCCTTACACGCTTGAATCTTTTCCGGTATTATTCATTACTCCTTAATAATGATCTCCGCGGCTTTCTTTCTCTTTCTCCACCTCCCATTTCGCCGTTCTCCCGCGCATTGGCACTGCCCTCAGCTGCAGCCACGCTCGCCCTGCCGGAGGCAACGCCGCGCAAACGATGAGAACTATTTTACTCCCCCTGACGGTATTTCGCAGACATTTTCGCAGGGATTTTTGAAACACCCGAGACAGCCTAGACCGAGCTACCACTTCTTCCGCCGTCCGCTCTGTGTTATTACGCGCACTTTTTGCCAGCGCTAATGCCGGTAATTTGGATTACGCTCGATGCAAATTGAAGACATTGACCACACGCAGCGCGTTCCTCCGCTTCGTTCGGTTCCGTTCGCTTCTCCCATCTGTTCGCTTGATTGTAATTCTCGAAACCGTCCTGCCGCTTTATTTCACCCGCTTTCGATGCCCCCGTACTAAAATCGCCCGGCTTCCCGCGTCCCTTTTTCGAGGGGAAGGGTGCGTGTTCATCCTAACGCCGGAAATTGTGAGACCAAGTGGCACTGTCGCCCTTGGCATTGCATTTGTCATGCAACGCGTAAACATTTCCGGGATAATACAGTATCCATTCTTCTCGAATGGATCTGTTGGAAGTGAGGAGTGCCGTTTGGAAGCTGAGTAGTATACGGGAGAAGGTTATTTAATATATCTTTGCGAAGCACTACCTCTGAATATATATTTGCTGGAATTATCCGGCTAACGATTCAAAGACCTACTTTCCATCGGGACAGCTTATGCATTACGATATTCATCGAAACGCTGTTGTCGTAATAAAACGCTTACAGATGCTGCGAAGCTCGAGCCGGGACGCAGCAAATAAAGATATCGACGATCGCGAGCTTTTGTTTTCCTCCCTCATCAACTTGTTCCTGCGCGCGAATCATAAAAACGAAACAAATCTTCGCTCGACGTTACCGTCGTTCTTTCGCGGGGTATCGATCTCTCTCGAGCATCTGTTTGCTCTTTCATCGTGAAAAAGGAATTCCCAGATTCGAAGTTTATACACCCCGTGCGGATTTTATGCTCCCAGGGATATAAAAGTGGAGCCTGGTATTCGTGCCAGTGATTAACGCGTTTTTCTGCCCGACGCTGTGATTCCGCAGAGAACGTTCAGCGTATAATTGGAAGGATTGTGTAAAGTATTAATAGATCACTGTGACGGATATTAGCCCAGTTGCGCGATCGTGATTCTACTGTTCCTTGCTAGATGAACTTCCATGGCGTGGACAAAAAATTAATACCCGCGTGTGCAGCTAATGTGAAATGTATGCACCAGTGGAGAATAAAGTTTGCATGGAATCCTCGAAGCAGTGTCCACATATCGTATGTTAATGCGAGGTATGAGTGGATAAGTCTGGAGGATTTATTACGAATAATACTTGTTATGGGAATTACAAACGTTGAATATTTACTGAAGGAAGCAATGTTTCTGGGTATTAAAGCAGTTAGTCTTTTTGAAACTTCCAAAGTTTTTATTGAGCCTTGAAAACCTTTGCAACTGCATTTTGTAAATTGAATAAAGATCTTTCTGTCGTACAGTTAAACCTTTAGAGCCCAGATTTTTTAAAAAAAAGAAAACCGGAGTTTTCAGTTTCCAAAAATTTATATATAGGTATATATATATTTTGTACAGAATTAGAAGACTTGCACAGAGCCCGTTTGCCGTTTCGGAACGGTAATAAAATTTTTAACATTTTTTAATTTAAAAAATACAGTATCTCTGGGGATTTTTGATACTGCTGATTACGAATCTGTAGTCGGATTGTAAAAATGTTTGACCTAACTGGCAGTTTTACTGACCTAAACGAATGAACACATACCAAAATTCAAAAAACTTTCTTTTAGCGTTACCCAGAACTAACGACGTAAACGTAGAAAGTTTTTTTATCATCTTTTCTTGTGTTTTCCCATGTTTTTATTTATTATCTTTGGTTTTTTTGTGTTGTTTCAGGAATTAATTTATTTTGTCGTATTTTTGTGTTCATTTGAACAGAACGAATTTATTAAGGAACGAAAAGGACATAGGGTAAAAAGCCCAGTTACTGACACCTGACCAATTACTGTCACCTTAAGCTATTTTAGTTAAAATAACGAATAAACAAACTATAGAATATAATCTAGAGTATAGATTATAGGTTGAAATACATAATTCTTTTTGTGTATCACTTTACAACGTTTATTTAAGTAAAATAGCTTAAGGTGACAGTAATTGGTCAGGTGTCAGTAACTGGGTCCAACAGGTCATTTAGACTCTAACTTTTCCTCGCCGACCCATCTCGCGTCTTCTCCTCCGAATTGCAAAACGCATTTCCTATTCAAACTAAAATTCGTTACTTAATTAACCCACGAACTTTCGAGGCAAATAAAGAACTCTACGTGCCACATCGACAATACTTGCCCGCGAAGCCATCTCTCCTTCCTCCTAACTCAAAGGATCCCCTTGTTTTGCGTTGGCCGTGAAAAATGGCTCGCGCCCTACATATCCGTTTCGCCGTCATCTATACGCGTTGCGCCGCGAGCGAACCGTCGACCGAGTTCTTGCCCGGCGGAAAACTCGCTGACTGGCGACTAACTCGAGACAGGGGGCACGTCTCTCTGGGTAATTCATCGTCCTTCGCCCAAGGACGTGACGAGTACTAAAGGACCGCGACGAAGAGATCGAGGGACACCGCCGTCCCTCAAGCAGCCAATTTCCTTAATAAATGATCCCATTACGCGGCCCGGCAAAAACTCCGCGTTAAAGTGTCTTACGTGTCACCGGGAACGTGAAATTGGATATTTATTGGTGACAGATGGGACACGGCTGTTCAGCGGATCACGCCGCGCGATCAATCATACCTCGCGATACTATGCACACTTTAGCGGGCGGTATCGTGTAATGAATTGCATCTGCAGTAATAGCGGGTCAGTGGTGGCAGTGGGGCTTGAAAAATAACCGTAATATCATTGTACCTGTGGTCCCAGCGTGTACGGGATTTAGGAACGTAACCGAGCGTGTACAAACCCCCGGTCCAACCCCCCGTCCTCTCCGCGCCTATATGCCGGGCGTGTACCTATTGCACCCTTGCGCTGTCTGCCTCCTCTATGCCTTCTATTCTCGCGTTATCTGCTGTCTCGTTTCCCCGAGTTTACATACGACTGGCAAACTAAATGCACGCGGAGCCTCCGAGCGACAGACGCAACGTCGCCTGGGAATAGAAACACATGCAGCCCCCGATTTGATATGCCGACTGACACACAGGATCACTGTTCGAATCTCCACGGCATATGGCTTGATACACGCGATGCGATGCCGGGCCTCCGCTGCTGGCATCTATTTCCCGGCGATACCTACGATAGAGCCGGGAGGACCGGTACCGGGAGAAGGCAACGAGAGCCAGAGATCGGAGCAAGAGTTATCGGTTAAGCTCGTTAAATTTAACTTCGACTTTTCGAACCCCGAGAGCCCGTGGGACGTAACGGTGCCGGCAATGACGAACGGCGTCCGCTTTGAACACAAATCACGTACGCCCCGGCTCGCCTCTGCGAGGAATTAAATGATTCTTCCCGTCTTTTTATCGACTCCGAGCACAACACCGCGGAAGCACGCGCTGTTCTTTGGCCACGTTTCGCTCCACCCCATGCGGCCTTCCTGATGGAGCGCGTCCACGGCTCGAGTTTATTTGTTTGCCGGCGCTTGCCGTGCTCGATCATTGACACCGTTATGGATCTCGCGAGATATGTTGGTAGCTATGGAACGTGCAAGATCGTGTGGTTAGAGGAGTGTTGAGTAGGAATATGCCACTTCATATTCCAGGTCATTCCACTCGAAATTGGACACTTTTTGGAGTAACAATTTTGCTGAAACTGGGATATGGTGTAGTGTTTAGTGATATATATGTGTATCTGAGAGGATTTTTCAAAATTTTAAAAATTGTAAAGCTTACAACTTTTTGAAATATAGTGGTCACCTTTTTTCAATAAATTATAACTGTTGAACTAAGAAACTGATAAAAATGAATTCTCTTAAAAAATTTAGGATTTTTTTCAATGAAAATTGTAATACATAGGGTGAAAAGTTTTTTGGTATAGATTTATACATATTTTAAGACGATACTATTTTTTTTATTCTTTCTTTTCCGATGTAATCTTGAATGAACAGCTATAAGTCTGACGATGATAGAAACACGGTGTACATAAAAACAAGAGAAGTAATTGACGGATTTCAAAAGTTTTTCCGGGAGTCTTTTCATAAGTTTTGGTCCACTGGATTTGATATTGTTCAGTAGTTTTTAGCAAAAAATTACCGGTTTCGGGGCACTTTTATTAAAACATATACCAAGCATCGAATTGTCATTATTTTTTAGTAACGATTGGTAATGCGATAACCATTTTCCTATATTTTAAGAAAACTTTCAACTTTTTATTTCAGATGAGTAAATCTTGAAATATCATGTACATTGTGTTTTTATCACCGTCAGAATTACACAGCTATTTATCCAAGCTTACATCATAGAAAACACAATAAAATTTTTTTTATCATCTTATATATGCATAAATAAATACCAAAAAGACTTTTCATGCTATATATCACAGTTTTCTTTCAAAGAAATCCTAAATTTGTTATAGAGAGACAGCTTTTCTTCCAAACCAATTCACTACATGTTTAATACCACTACAAGCAAGAATCATCATCCACATTACTCACTGACCGATAATTCAAGCCTATTGTTAGATCCCCGTGTTTCGAACGACTGGTCCAAGCAATGAGGTTATCCAGATCGTCGATGATCTAAGACTTCCATTACGGGCTAACATCTGGCTTCGCTAAACACTTAATGATAGAATTCCACAGTTCTCTCAACTTCATCGAATCAGATGACCCATAATATACCAGTGGATACTTAAGCTAACAATAAGCTTCCTGCGTCGTGCCATTTAATACGCTCGTAGAAGAACAAACGCTCCCCAAAATGAATTCATCGCGGCGGAAAATGGGCTCGCGCGATGTAAGTACGTTAAGTCGGTAATGATAGTAATACGCTTCATAGTAGGCTGATGATAATCACTTCGCGGTCAATCTTGGGTGAGCGGGGCCGCGAGACAGCGGTGCAGCGTGCACATGAGCTAACAGAGACGGAAAGGATGTCATGACCTAACCCTGGCTGTCGGTGCGCGGGAGCGTCATTAATACGGTAGCAATTTATTACGGCGCTGTCTGACTGGCTGTCTGCCCCGACAGTGTCTTCGGGGCGTAGTCGTTGTCTGCGGAGCTGAATCTTCCGGCAACACATGCGCACGTACACGCGGCCGACGGAAGATAACGGGCGAAGGACAGAGTGCGAGGCGCGTGAGATAGTAAAGGTGACGGCGAGTGTGAAAAGGGTCTCAAAAAAGGGGGAGGCGGAGTAGAAACCGTCGAAAATGAACAGCCGCGAGACCGGGGACGAAAATATATCGCTGCTAGTCGTCGACACGGGGGAAACAATTGATGTGCATACATATGCATGCGCCGAGGCAAGAGTGATGTAAGAGCAACGAGTATGAAGTAACAGAAAGCTGATGGAGTGCGCATGATGAGACGGTAGGGTTTTACATATTGTTTCCCATCTACAACATAATGAAGGAGGAGGAGTCAGAAATTGCGGGTATTGCTAATCTGTAAAGAAATCTAAGCACTGCAAGACAGGATGTCTAATGCCGCGGTTTATAATCATTGGTTAGGTTCGTGGGAGAATGAAAAAGGAGCAGTAGCGGAATTGAGGAGAAAGACCCAGTCAGAAAATCTTCCAAGGGGCCCAAATTTTTCGGGAAAATGAAAAAAGATGGAATTTATTAAAAACGGGTTAAGTATAATAGTGAAGAAAAATAAATTTTAGTGTTTGATTAAGATCATTATTTTTATTTTAAGATGGGGTCCTATGGGGGCCTTCTGGGCAGGAACCCAGAAGGCACCTGCTCATCGACCGCCTTCTTCGACCGAACTTCTTCGCGAAAACATAAACTCGACAAGGTACCTTCGTTACTTTCTTACAATTAGTATAACACTGATCTCACTAGTTACCCCGATATAAAGGCTCCTCAGTCTCATCTCGAACTTACCTACCAGTTCAGGACGCAGAATCGTTGGGTCACAGACAAAAATCATATTACGGCATCGACTACTTTTCCATTTTGCATTAGGAATTCCGACCGCAAATACCATCGATCGAGGGCCGTTCGGGATAAGGAGCACTTCAGCCCCGTGCTTCGCGGGGTAGTAATATAATCCTCTTGCGAATGCTTATCCGATCCCCCGAATAATTGATAACTAACTCGAAACTTTCGTCCCGTTTTCGACAACGGGCTATCCGAACGGAAGTAAGAGTGGCGGGTAACTCGGGCTACCGAGTTCGGGGCACTGGATTCCCCTCTGTGCCCAATTAGACGTTATTCACCGCGGAGACCTTTGACTCCGGCGCCCCCGGAGAAACTCGAAGGGTGGCTTCGCGCGTCTCACCAGGAAAACTTTGATCTTCGTTAGTAATTATCGGATGGGGCTTTATTACACCATGATTTACACACAGTGTGATGGGTGCCCCACCTTGGCTCACGGTTCGCATAGGTCCCGGCGTGCAGAACGCATGCGTCCGCGCATCAACCAACTCGCCGGAGTGTCAACAACACTGACGCAATGTATCGCGCTTCGGCGAGGCAACGTGAAACTAACACGTGCGCCCCGCGGCGGCGTATCCCTAATAGGTGCAATCTAATTTCTGCGTGTGTCATTCGCTTGCCACGCGACTACACAATGTGTTGTTCACGGTGATATAAGCAGCGGGGGCTGGCATTAGTTAAATAAGTCAACCATTGTCAAGTGGATAGTGATGTTAGCAATCATCGATGCCTTGGGTTAACAAAGGATTAAACTCTATGGTCTCTTTTGAAACACTATTTGATTATTTTGCGGGACCTTACAGTTGGGAGAGTCCTTTCATCTTCAACCCATCAGGTTTTGCACTTGCATGTCAGGCATTTCATTCCGCGAACTTCGAATTCGCAATTAATCTTCGCAATTTTTGCCCCCTTCTGTGCAAAGTGATCCTCTTTCTCGGAGGTAAATATGGCTATCTTTAGACTAGTGATATTAATTGATCCAGTTTTCTTATTGGTATCTTTATTTTAAGAGCACGATGATATACCTACTCGTTGGAAGTTCATCTTAGCGAGACGATTTAATAACTGTTGTGGCAAATTTTTACAGCTCAAAGTATCCAGTTTAATGAAACATAGCAGTTCGCACGAATTCCTGTTTGTACCGCTAATCTTTCAATTCCTTGCTGCGCCAACTTATTAGCCTGTTTAGACAAGTCCAGATACACTGACTAGCCCGAAGTAAGCGCTACCAGTCTTTCGAGGTCAAAGCAACCGACCGTGTCGCCATTGACGTTATCAGTCGCCATCGGTGACTCCAAACATAAGTAGTTAAACCATTTCATACACTGCTTAATCTGCGCGGAACTAGGCTGAGCAGCCTTCTTGTCAGGATAATTTATGTCACCAGTATCGCGGCTATTTTTATCGGGGGCGCAGATGAGATACATATGTGCAGGAATAGTATTTTACGGGACAAATTATCAGGTATGCACGTACTACGTCGCGTGCAATGCATATCTAACCGAACTGCATTGCTCTCCAACGTACGCTTTGAATACGTACGGATTATCTGTTATTCACGATACGTTGTTTGGGCTTATCATAGCGTGGAATTATTATATTGATCCAGTTATTCATTTCGAGGGTTTATTGAGCAATTAACTAGCTGTACAACTGCAGATGCTTCAGACTCTAATAGAAAGGTACTACGCATTCATTATTTAAATTTATACACTAATTACTGTTCTCTTAACAGACTTGTGTTTATGTAGAATAATATCCTGATATGATATAAGCATAGTAGGTCACATGGACTACATACACTGTGAGAATAATTCATATGTGAAGTGGGAGACTAGAGAGTAATTTATATATATTTTAATCATCATCGCAGTTTTTATTATTCCCCAGCTCCTGTTGTCGTTCAAACCATTAGGATATTATATTTCCCCTGTTTCAATCTATCTTCAGAAGTAGAGGAAAAAAACCGCATTGTTTCTAATAATACCAGAAAACTAATTCTCAGGATGAAGGTAGTATAATTCAATATAATCACCCCTTTGAAGGGTTAAGAAGTTAAAAGTTTGCAACGGTACACTGGCAATGCTGGTCGAATGTTTGGTGAATCTAGCCTGAACGTAATACAGACATCATAGTCAATGAAATCATTCCTGTCAATTGTTAGTTGCAAGGTTTACTGAAAGCAGATTCTGCAAGCCTATTTGGAATTAGCAGACGTTAAAAAAGCATCACGTTTCTACTTGTGATGATGGCCTGCTCGCGAGCATTGGATCCGGAGAGCACACTCAAAACGCAGAATGGTGGCTCGGGTCTAGTGACTGGGGGCGAGGGATGAAACTCGATAGCGAATCCTGACGTGATTAACGATGTTTCACGCTCGCTGGACGTCGGTTCGCGGACGCTCGGAAGGATTTGCGACTCACGAGATTTTCCTGGGGCATCGACCTCTCTCTCTCCTGGCTCCAGGATACCGAGCCTACAACCTAAGGAAGCTCGTGCACGACTTTCTCGTAAGAGACGGTCGTTGGAATTCTTGCCAGTAGTAAACACTTTTTACGAGATACTTTGGAAATCTTCATAAATCCGGGAATGTCAAGGCGAATTTGCTTTATGAGCGTTCAACCCTGTCACGAGCTCTGTTCTCAGACTATGCCGACGAAATACCGTCCGCCACGCATGTCCGTAAGTTGGAATTCATTTTAATCCTTCGTCCACGTGTGCCTCGTTGATTGGCCGCTGCAGATGCCAACTGAGGCGTTGAAAATTATGAATTAGAATAATTTCCTAATCGATAGGCGATGAGTGTGTGCTTTAGGGTAAAACATATGGAATCTGAGGATCAGCATTCTTGTCGATTCGGAGCTACTTCCGGTATGCATGGGAAGTTTCTTGTAGTAACTAAATCTATAATGCAATTTCAATCATCGTCAAGGAGAATCTGAAATGCAATTGGCTCGGATTTGTGGAGCGGATATTTAATTGATAAAACGACCCAAAGCTGCACTAACTTTGTCGAGAAGCAAGTGTATAATTTGAGGGATGAACATTAAGCCTCCTGTATGAATAAAATAGGGATTTTAATGTTTCAAAGCCTCTTAAAGCTTATTCCATTCAGGTTTGAATATTTTTCATTACATCACGCTTCCACATTCCTGCAGCTCTTCAAATATTACTGAAGTCATTTTCAGGTGTAGGAAAGGCTTCTAGATCGAGGCCTTGATAGAAATCTTCTACCTACCTACTTAAGTATTCACTTACATTCAATAGACCAAACATTGCAAATTTCCCGCGAAGATACCATAGCATATCTTTAAAAGTAATCTTCAGACAGCAAAATTTGAACCGAGTAGAATATAAAATTCTAGGTAGTAAAGGTTCTTAAAAATGTCAATTTCAGAATGACTGAGTGAGCCTAATTCTCACAGCCTAGAACGAAATAAATCACTATTCCAAACGAACGCCATAACATTCCTCAGTGAAAGTTGGAAAGGTACCAAACGGAGGAAGACCCAAATACGATTTACGCCGATGGTAAGCAACCCACACTAGCAAACTTGGCAAACACTCCTATTATAAGGTTACAGCGGTGATATTACAAATCAACTTAGGCCCTTCCCACGCGAGACACCCGGACAGCTCACTACTGGCATTTCATACCTATTCACTCATCGTCAGCAAGGACACCGTTGCTTTGGAAATGCTAGAAACTGCTCAGTCATCAGCCACGAAAGTGTCGCCAATGAAAGGACCTGTAGAACCGAATGCACATCACCTCCCGAAGCTGAGGAATCATCCAGCGTCATTTAGCCTGCGTTTGAACCGTAGCCTCAGTGTCGAACAGGGGAGACACATTCGAACGTGACTTCCGGTAACGCATGGTGACACAGCGGCCCAGGCGAATAAATCCCGCGGAACGCCATACTTAACTGAGCCGGGGACCGGGCACATGGGGATAATTGTACACGTCCGCGAATGTTCGCAATACGGTATAGGAACGATTGTTCCCGGAACCCGATCGTGCGTCACCAGGATACTATATTCCTGCGCGGCTAACGATAAACTCCTCCACCACCTCCACCTCCCGCCGCCGCCTCCCCGCCCTTGCTGGCTCCATGGGCTGCTCTCCCAGGCCCCGAGTTCGGTTCTCACGTAGGAGAGGAATTCTCCAAGACGAATGCTCGACTACCGGACTGCGAGGGTTCCTCGCGGCATAGCTGAGCCTCGAGAGAGCTCGGGTAATTAATGGCCGGCCATTATAGTCTTTAATATCGCGCGCATGAAGTTCGCGCGTACGGTTTTCTGTTACAGCGAAACGTGCTGTGGGTTTTCGTGCCCCGGCCACGCGATGAAACCGGTATCCACGTAACGAAACCGTTTGTTAAGGACGCACCGCCAGATTTCGCTTCCGATACGGGCCACCGTCGTTTTCGGGATTATCACTCTTGCGCCTTTGTGCAACAGATTCTCAGGCGCTCTCGGGGGGGTTCAGCTAACCCTTCCTTCCTAGTTGTTCCGTTACAGTGGGCTGTTGATGAAAAAACCCACCTCCCCGGGCTCGCAGGCAAGCCGTGCGCGATATATTTGTATCAGGTGCCATTTGTCACTGGCACGCATCCACGTCAATTACCCTTCACGAGGTTAATACTTGATCATGCATGCCTTGAAACGTTGACGGATTTATGGGGAACCGATGTCTGGGGGGACGTGGTGGTTTGACGAGTGCTCGAAAGGCAGGCCAATAAACTTTGCGGGGAACGTTATTCTGGATTGTCTGAAAGGTCAGGCCAGCGGCGGAGGACGATGCGCGCTTGATACCTGCCGCCTATCAGATATTAAATCAATCGATCGCTTTACGACATGCATGACAGCGGGTTGATGCGCGCGATCCGAATCGTGCCGTACAAATCGCCTGGAAAATAACACCTTTGCCGGGTCCGTTGTTGGCCACAGCCACGCGCGGTACCTTCGAATATCTCAATTACAGCGGCGCTGCAACCGCTGACGCGATACGACCCCTTTCTCACCGCTTTAGACGAGTTTCTCCGCGACCCGCTCGTTTCGACGCGAAAATCTTTGATCTCGAAACAACGGTAGGTACAGTTAGTTCGTTTCGTATGTGGGACGAGCGCGCGGCGCGTGGGCATCGCGAAACGGGATGCGCGCTGCAACCTTATTTGCCCGCGCGATGATTCAGGCAACTGTGTATCGACGCTTAGCCAACTGAACTGCTCGCGCCAGCGATGGGACTGATCCGATGCTGTCTCAAGTTCGCTGGGAATTCGATACCCGAATGCTGACTCGGGAGAATTGAAATGAATTAAGAGGACGCGCGGATTTAAAGTTTACGCGTGACAGAGTGATTACTAGTGGCGGAGGGCAGCAAGTATTTCAGATATTTTGAGTACAAGGAGTGAAGTGGTTTCTCTCAGTGGTTTTTTAAACAAAGAGAATTATTTGGTATACATAAACACTAAAAATGGTGCCGGGACCATTTTCTCTGTGTTTACCTGGCTAGAGCCTTTGAATCCTTCATATGGGATGACTGATTAAACTACTTGTTATTGTTAATCCCTTCCAACCCAACATCTACAACTTTCACCCAATATTTCTGCTGTAATTCGAACGATTCTAAGACAAATACAATGATTGCACATTTTTATCTCACAACTGCCATACGAATATCTGGAACACCTGACAGTATCCAGCGTTATCAACATTATTACCTACAAAAATGTCTCTCCAAACTAATATTCCTCTAGCTACTTCTGATTTATACAATAACAGCTTGTGAGTTGCTCAGAGACAGTGAAACAAAGCTACAAATCGTTCAAGTCTATGCATTCAGATTCCCCCGCTTCGCGAACATTCGCTTCCCCGGAAAAACGCTGCGGCAGGAAATTTCACGGCACCCGGCTCGCTTATTCCCGCTTTTAACGCCGAGGATCGGTACACGTTTAGATCGCGTGCGAATAACAGCTCGCCATAACGCTTTCGGGGCAAATCCTGGGACGTGCATTGGCCAGTCATCCAGCTCATTCGTCTATTCGTACGTACGCTTAACGGGTTATCATCGGAAGCCTTCATAATTCCATGGCCGGTGTGACAGCTCAATGTACCACAAATAGAGCTCGCTGGAGGAGGAGGATCATCATCCATATTCAGCGTGTTGAGGATTTCGTAACGCGGAACGCAGCTATCGTGTCAGCACGATGTCACGCCGATTCAGATTTCACCGTAACGACGTTGCTACGGCAGCGGGAAAATCGTCATACGTCAGGTTACGACACCCGTTTCTCTCTGATTAACCGATTCCTGTAAATCTCCCTTCCCCTACACTTTTCCGCGACAGTAATTTGACAAGCACGGCTGATGCAAACGAACGAATAGGGCTACTGACCATGTATCGTCAATATTTATTGCACAGCAGATCCACTCTGCCTCTGAGACTTTCACGGCTAAACGGTTGATGAAGTGGTTTTATTATCTAACTTACTTCGGAATTAATATTGGTTATTGCATACCTAGCCAACACTCGGGAAATAGTATGTGATTTCTCGATACTAATATTGAACGAGGTATAAGCGATAACGTGTTAAATACAGGAGTGGCAAAGTAAATATTCCTAGTGGTGTAGATATGCAAATATACAGAGAAATTGTTCTGTCTGGAATGACGAAATTATTAACGATATTTGTGTGCACGGTGGATGCTGAACCCTAGGTGAACTTTTGGAGGCTTGATTTATTATACTTGTTTGCAGTGGTTTATTAAATATATTTTGATTAAGTGGATTATTAGAGGGTAATTGAATTTGAGAAATTAAGCAAGCCTTTTAGTGAATTATTATGTTACATTAATTACGGTTAATATCTAATTACAAACACTCGCAAAATATCAATTTTCTCTACATAGGTATGCTACAGATTCGTCTAATTTCTGCTGATCAAATTTAAGCTGTGGAAGTATCTCAAATGATATCAGAAGTCAAACTCGATTAGATAATGGGCTATTTTTTATGTTTATTTTTATTTTGGAAACATCATAAATAATTCCCAGGTGAAAGCAGGTAACGGGTCAGCTAGTTATACATATGGATGAGTAATAGTAAAAGTAAATCTAGAGTATAATATATGCGAGGTTACAGTAGTAACACTGTTGATAAGCCCGCCACAGATTTCCATTGAATTATCTATAATTATCGTAAGAGCAGATTAAATTTTTCAAGAAATCTGTTCAATAAATATTATTCATCGCTTCTCATAGTTTTCTTCCGTTTACTTTATGACAAAAAATTGATACTAGAAATAGGGTAATATTGTCCATAAAGTGTTCTTAATGTACCAACTCGAGAATCTTAATGAATCTGAGGATGAAGTTGCTCGGTTCATGTTAGCAGGAGCTGCTCCCAGCTCCTCCGCTTTAAACCCCCGTGCGCGGTTCATTTCATCATCGTATATGATTTATTAAGCGGCCACAGTGAGTTTCAAGTATGTAAATGGAACTGCGAATTTAAATACTCTCGTTAACGTAATGAGACCAGCGAACCTTGACCGAGAGAAACGCCGTGGAATATTCGCAAACTGGATGTAAACGTTGGGCAGGAGGCATGCATGCATCATTCGTCGCTCGAAACTGTGGTACTTGGGAAAAAACTCGTATTGCAACTTGTATCGAGCCGGTTCTGCCAACGGTACATGTCGTGTTACAACGTGAGCTAGCTTCCTGTTTTGTGCACCAAATTCTCCAAGTTCTCTTTCCCCTGAGACTCTCGTGGAAGGTGACAGGATAAGCAGCCAGTCTGCGAACGAAAATCGGCTTTTTCTTCATTATGCAATCCATCTGCACGGCAAACGAACTTGAACTCGTTGCTCGCGTCCCAGAACAACGCTGAACAGATTGAAATTGTGAAACCTCTCGTAACAAAGAATTTGTCAAGCATTCTGTGCATGAATGGTAGAAGCGTTACTAGAGCAACGATTCACAAGCGGTTCTATTTTGTATCATTTGTTTCCACGTGATAACCGATAATTTGATTTTCGTGACTGCATTTCTGGTGGAATTTTAAAGAAGGCAAGTGGCTTTGAAGAAGAAGAAACTTATACCGAACTAAAAAATAGTAAGTTAATTAAATTAAAGCTGGGATCGATTATATGACATTGTTCCTTTAATTAGTTGTGTTAACATGATGCGTTCTTTATTTCCAAAAGGACCAAATTATTCCTTTCAATTTTTTTTCAAAAGGTACCTCCCGTGTAAAATAAGGTGAATAAAAAACACCAATTATATATCCATGGAATACACTTTAATTCGACTAAAATTTTTATAACAATTTAATCTGTCACCAGCGCCAAGCTTACAATAGCATTGGCAACAACATCCCCGCACAAGCTATTTTCGTCACACTCACAAAGCATATTACCGGTCGTCCATTATTTAATTTACACCTCCTCCCCGCGCGCGCGCATCGACCCTTTCGATATTCATCAACAGAGCAGAGCAGGAAAATTAAAATTCAGCACCGTTCTGATAATTATAGGTACTATTTGAAGCAGCTCGTCGAACTGAGAACACGATCAAAGCACTCCGAAAATATCCACCTTTGAAAAAACTTTCACTCCGCTTTCGCCCCCCTCTCTTCATCATTCACTCCTTTCCCGTACATACAGCTTTTTTCCCTTCCATCCAACCCCCCCCCCTCTCCCCCCCCCTTGTCGGTCGCGAAACGCTCGCCTCACAGCACTTTGCCTACCACCATCGGGCGCGGGTTCCCTTTTCACATCGCGTGCAATTTCCAAGCACACTTGTCTACGCGGTGTCGACGACGGCGCCGCGGATGGAACCGAGTAAAGTGGAGGAGGAAGGTTCTGGATACACGGTGGCGCACAAAGAGACATCTGAAATTTCTGCACTCACACGGGAACGTTTTGGGGGACGGTGGGGGGGAATTAATGGCGTGTGCACCCTGGATAAAGTGCCCCTGTGCGGCCGGTGAAAGGGCTCGCGCTTACTACGCGCAGAGTAGGTGGTAAAAGACAGTCGCGGAGGGGGAGAGATTTTAGATGAGGAGGAAACAGAAATGAGGGGCGGGGAAAAAGAGCGGGGGAGGTTGGGAACGTCGTAACTACGTTTAGTAAACACAAGGGTAAGTTACGTCGTCGTGTGGCAAACGACAAAACAAAGTTTGATACGCGCGGGGTGGTACGTGGGGGGAGGGGGGGGGGGGGCTCCTGGAACGCCTCTGTCTCTGCTCACCCTGTCGAGCCGGGCACCCCTGCCGCGAGCGCACAGCTCGCCCGCTGAAACTCCGCCGAGGCTGTTCATCCGCAAAAGCAATTACCCGTTGTCATCGCTCGATTTCATCGCGGTCGCGCCGCTGGTGGCAACGAAGACCCCTATTTCTGCTGTCTTTTCAGCTTTGCCGCTGGTCCCCGTGGCTAGGGGAAGCTCGTGGAACCGGCTGGACAAATGTGACAGTGTTTATGGCAGAGGACGGGGGAGGCGTGATACGATTGGACTGAATTGTTCCATTGTTGTAATAAACGACGACTCGGCTCGGGGGGTGTACTAGGCGGTTGGAGTATTATATTATTATAAAGTGACATTTCGCAAGGATAGTATCTACGGGAAATATTTATTGCATTGTAGTTAGCAGAATTTTTATGAGTATTAGTGACACAATTATTCGCTTCCAACTGATTTTAGTCGGGACTGTGAACTACAGATTTTTGCGATAAATAAATAATATTCTCCTAAGTAGTACTAATAATAAGATAGATATAAATGGGAACCTGTTTATTCGAGTGATGCAATAAATATTTCCCGTAGGTACTGTATTTTTAATCTTGTAGACATTTAAATTAAGTTCGGTGATTCTTCTTTTATCTTGTAAAGTGTTACTGCGATCTGTCGATTATGAAATTAATAGAAAATGGTTAGGGTTATGTGAAAATGGGTGCAGAATTGTGAAAGCCGATTTTCCTAACGTAATATTTTCGAATTAAAGGGGACGAGTAAAATTATTTAATCGCCCCTGATCTTGACAATCCTCAACTCTGGTTTGAAGTCCTTGTCCCTTATCGCATATCGATGTCATTTCGATTTTTCCAACAACTGACACGATTGATCAGATTTGCAACCATCGTTTTGAATAAGATTGACATATCGACATTAATCGCCTATAAAATCGATAATTGCGTTTTGTTACAGCGAATCTGTACTGAAAACGATCGGATATTTCGATAACTGCTATATAACTGCTATATTCCACAGTGTGAACTGTAACTGGTTATCTGTCATTTCATTAACACGTGTATATTTTTAATCAGCAGGGTTTGCTAGACTTGTGTATCGAGTCAAGTCTCTTATTATCAAATCAGTTATCATCCACTTCTCACAAGTGGCAATTGCCCTCGAGATAATTCCCATCAACCACAAGACTATGCCGAACACGAGGAAGCTTAACGTTTCGTTGGAAAAGTGGACCGTTCACTTTTGATAGGTTAATAATTCCAGCGCTGGCTAGGAATTAACAGCGATGGCGTCAGCAGTCGTCTGTCATTTTGTCAACGCGCGCATAATCTGATGCGTCTGCAGCATTAAATCACGTGGGCCAGCGCATTCCTGATAATCGCGGAGCTGTATAACAGCTGTGCATCGAACGACGTAATCGGTTTGCCTAATTCTCTTGTAATTTAGACCGAACAAAGTGCTGCTCGCCGCGCAATTTCGTTCGCTGGAGGAGAGCCCTTCCGCGAACCGCAAAACTGGCTCGTGACATACTCTCTTTGCTGGTATCCGAAAAACGATTAATTATCTGCTTGTCGAGGAATCCGAGGAATCTGAACGATCCCGCGCTCCTGTTGCGAGAGACGCGATTTGGTTTATCAAAGCCGCGTAAATTAATCTGAACGGCAACAAGCGAACAGAAACTCGCATTCGGTAGCTTCGCTCCATGGACACTCGACGCTGAATGAATTGGTGGCCTTTTGTCGCGCAGTGTTTGTATTTGGCAGTTCTTCGTCGGTTTCGTTGGACGTCGTTGATAATAATTGCAACAGAATTATCCCTGTTTCAATACGTTGCTCGGAATTTCATTTTCATACGGAATTATTTCATTTTACGGGAATTCTATTTAGGATCCTTCCAGTGGTATAAGTATCTAATAATGTTTTAAGTATTGCGAATCGTATAATTGGCATTTTCGAATATAAATAAGTTCTGTGTACCTATAAGAGAAATTCACATCTATAAGAAGTAAAACGAAATATATACTTATAAATATTTACTCAAATTTCTTGGAGACTTATTTACTTTTTCGATAAGAATTTTATTAAGCTTCCATCAAGTCTAATTATATTATCTGAGACACATATTATTCTACTTAGTCAAAGCGCATTATTTTACATAAATCCTAAAATTAGTGCTGGGGCCGTTTTCCCCACGGTCACCCGGCTACACCCTTTGAATAATTATTCCCCTATTTTTCCAAATATTCTCGTTACACGAATCCACCTACTAAACAGGACCAAGTTATTCGAGTCCTTAGAATTCCAGATAAAAGTGAATCCCATTTTCTTCCATTCCGTACTCGCGTATCTTTTGTATCCGAGGATACCTTATCTTCGGCCTACAGCTGAAAAGCGAGGGGCAAAATTGATCTCGGACAGTGTAATGAAACACTGTCGACTGGGGAACGTGTTTAATAAAGACGTCGCGTGTAGGATACGAGGTAAACGGTGGCACATATCCTCGATTTTCCTTCTTTTTTTCTCGAGGCTCGTGCCACGCCGTGGGCGCTCGCTGGAGACTCTAAGGAGCAGGTAGCGAGAGTACGGGCGCGGCTGGGGCGCGCGAAAAGGAGAGGAGGAAACGCCGCTATCGCGGAAGCGTGCGTGAGCGGGGCGCATTTATTGCCGGCGTAAAGTAAAATTACCGCTGTAACTGTTGTTACCGCAGAAGCAGCACGCTCTTTCTCCTTTCGTCTGCCCGCTGGCCGCGCGTAACGCGAAATTCCCATCGTTTTAGCGGCAACTGAAGCAGAACCATTTTCGGTGTGTACCCCGCGAAACTGCATAACGGGACCCGAACCCAGCCGTCTCCCCCCCTCGCCTTTATTTTCCATGGTGTGTGTACTTAAATCTTGCGCTCGCCCTGAATTTCGTACGCCTCGCTGGGAAATGTCGGCAAACCTTCGACGCAGCTTCCCAGCAACGAATTAACGAGTAAAGAGTCACGTTCCCAGTTAACTGCTCCAGTAATTTTTACACCTTCGCTACCGGTTTCCCAGTTTCCCCGTGCGCCCCTCGTTTCTCACCAGACTTTCGTTGGGGATATTCTGTTCGTACGTAAGGATCCAGTTTACTAGAATACTAGCATCGAGAAGGTACCTGCTTCTATTTAATAACACACTGGTGAGTTGAAAATAATTACGAAGGTCTTGCTTGCATCTAGACACTGCAATCGAATCAGATTTAAAATTAGAATGATCCCTTGATAGATTAGTTGAGAATATCCCTTGCCGAAAATTCTGATTTTAATGAAACTTCGCGTGAGTGTAGAGCATATTGGAAAATATGAAGTGATATTTAAAAGAAGGGAAAAGGCGAATGAATTTAAGGGCTGATTGCACCCCTTCAGAGTGAATTTTCGCTGAAACAGGAATTGTTTCCTCGGAGTATGATCTGTATTCAGAGGATGTTTGATTAAAATCAGAATTTTCTGGTTGGGAATGCACCCTCGTTAGTTATCAGTGTAACATGATGCGTGACATGGAAGACGCGGACGTAGCGGTATCCCATCGACAGAGGTAGTAAGAAATCGATGAATCGAGAAACGGCAACGACCGAGCGCGAGACGACGCTCTAATCCTGCAAATTGCGTGCAACAGTTTTTACCGTGCAGCTTTTACTGTCTCTGCGAAATGAAGAAAAACGCGTCGCCCCAGATTCCGTAATTGAACATTATGCGAAAGACAGGCGACGCGATAAGGAAATATGGTTTACGAGCGTTACAGCTGCGTCGAGCGTACGACGCGCAACGGACGTTCCCTGTTTTCTCCTTTTCTTACGTGTGTCTTCCATTTTCTCAATAAAGACGCGCGGTCCACATTCCACTAACCTAGTCAGACTCGCGGACAATTGATCGCGTGGGTGGTTTTCCGTTTAGCATTTCTCTGTAAACAACAAGCGGGCATGAGTCGATCTCTAATATAAAAATGAATCAAAAGTGTGGGGAAGAAATTTTTCGTCCGAGGCTGAGTTTTCGAGAAAATCTATTTTCAAAAATGACACTCGACTAGGAAGGAACCGGGTTTATTGGTAAATACGACACAACTGCGAATGGAATTAGTCCTCGTGTACAAATAATTCGAAATTGTAGAATAACTTTCTTCGAATGAAGGTGGAAGCGATTTTTAAATCTTTAAACTCGATTTTCTTGCAAATAAATCGTTATTCGAAGAGAGCCATTTTACAATTTCGATTTATGTCTGCCGAAGGGTTCATTTCACTGGCACTTGTGCAATATTTATTGCTGCATTCGAACAATTCTTAGTCAGGCATATGCGAGCTCAACGAATTTTCAAAATTGATTTTCTCGTAAACTAAGCCCTGGAAGGAAAATTGTTATTCTACATTTTTTATTTATTTTTGCACAAGGCGTCACCTGCTGTCCGATTGTATCGCCCTTTTGGTCGCACCGTGTATAAAGATTTTTGCATTGGCACGTCCTCGTGCAGCGCTGCTGGCTGTGGAACTCGTAGTGGGGAGTTCGGAGACTTGGTTAAATAGCCCAGGGCAACTTTGACTGTTACCCAGCGGCAACCTTGTTGCGTGCACTTGCGCAAAATTTCGCTTTCTTGATGGCACAAGTGCTCCCCTGTTAACAGGGGAACTCTCAGCGTATCGCAAGCTCGTGATAAAGTGGGCGCAAACCCTCCCACGGATTAGCCAGTGGGGGCCATTAATAATTGGGGGATTGTTTCATTTCGAATTCCCCAGGCAGTGAATGAAACTTTTCTTGAGGTTTTTTTGAGGTTATTATTGGTTCAGGGATAGATACATCAAAACTATAGAATACTTTTGTTGCGATCGGTGATCCATCGTACCGGTAAATTTTTTCGATATCGATTTTAATAATTCAAGGACAATTAGTAGGTATTTTACGACGCACAGTGATATGTGGACAAAATTTGAAAAATCAAATATTTTCTAGGGCGATATTTGTCATTCAATATTTACATCAGATGTTCAGGAATTTAGTTTGTTTATGATTGCTTTGTAATTGTAGTTGTATACGATCTTATTTGCTATGAGATATTAATCTAGAAAGTAAGTACTTCAAGCATCTTTCTAAGTACCTCAAGTTACTTTCCTTTTTTTTTTATTTAAATCATGAGAATATTTATTAATCGTGGCTCAAATTATTCATCATTGATTCTATTATTATGATGGGGTATGCCTGCTTCGAAACGATTCCCCAAACTTATGGCCTTACTGATCATTATAAAACTTCTTAGTCCTGAGAATGAATATTTTATTTCAACCAAAGTTTTAAAAAATATGTAAAAAAATGTATGCGTGATTTTTTTATATTTGGTTCGCCTAACTTTAAACTTTATGAAAAACGTCCTTTTCTGCTACTACCTACAACTATTTGAGAAATAATTATCTTTAGGAACAACCACGTAGATCGAGAATTCTAAGACAAACCAAGAAATTTTTGAAAAGTGGCTTTGTTCTGCACCAAGAGACAAAAAGATAATATTCTAAACATCCGATCTGCTTTTTCCAATTGTTTATACGATATCTACCATGACTTTTCCAACCTCAAACGCACTGTGCGACGTAACTAAAATGAAAACATCCCTTAACCGTATTACCCAGGAAAAATAATTATTTCTAAAGAAAAAAACTCGCCTCATTCATCGATATTTCTCAGCGAGGATGTAATTCGAAGGGATCGAAAATCGGAGGCAAGGCATATTTCGATTTTGCGGCGATCCCCGGACATGGCCAAGGTGAAGTCAATGACCAGCGCGAAAGAATGGGGAGGGGACAAGGAATGGGGGGGGGGGGGTGAAGAGGGCGAAACGAGGAAGAGGAACGTGATGAAGGGGGCGCAGGGGCGAGACGGGTGGAGACTTTCCGTTAGCCCGTAATTTTCGGATCCCAGCGTTGCATCGGGTGGGTCAAGGGAAGATGGATGTGGAGCACTCGCCTGCGTTGTGCCACTTTGATGCAACGCCGGAGCGTGCCGTTGGTGGCGGGGGGAGAGTCGGGGGTCCATTAGCGGAGCCATTTGAATATTTGCAAAGCGTGCAAACCGAGCGTGGAGGTTAAAAAGATGTGTAATATACCGGCTGGCGTCGCCGCCATTCTGCCTCTGAAATTGTCGCGTCGACTATTCTCCGTGGGAATAACGGAACCACCTGAGCAACAACCACTTAAAACTTCATCTTCGAGCTTTAAGCTGCGACTGCTGTTCCGCAGTAAACGCGTAATCACTCGTGGATGCTCCAAGCTTCTTTCATCCTTTTGATTACGTAGCTGCTGCCTCTCTCTTTCCTCCTTTTTCAACTCCCGCCTCCACCCACCAATCACCTTCGACGGAGCTGCTCCTCGCATTACTCCACCGAGCATTACTTTGGCGAGGTACCTGTCTACCCACACCGATGCTCTGCTTTATAAAACCTCGCACTATATTTCCCAAGTAGCTGATACATATGAAATGTCGGGGGAAATGTCTTAACAGAGTGGAGGAGCTCGGATGCCGTAAAAAGCTCTTTGGGGAATGTTAAAATGTCAATGTTATTTATACGTGCATTCTACGTTCTGTCTGCGAGTGAAAATTCGGGTAGAAAATTTTTAAGAGCTTATGCAGGGGTAGTGCCGTTTCGTTTGCTGACTTTACTGGTCCCAAAAATGTATGATAGAAGCATTGTCGGAAATAATGATATAAATTAGGGTAATTTTTAAATCACATAATGAATCAGTGCTTCATTTACCGTTTACTATATTACACGAGCAAATATTTTTTTTTTGGGGACCAGCTTTACTCGTAAACTCGGTTACACTGTTGTTAAATTAGTAGAATTTTAATAGCAAACTCGTAGCTTCGGTTTCATATTGATTATTTTTTTACTGGAAAGAAGAAATATAGAATCAAGGACTATTACCAAAAATCGGGTCACATGATTACCTTAATTTTGGAATTTGGCACAAAATCGGGGACAAAAATCGTGTATAAATATTAATATACCTAACTTGAGAATTTTATGTATACAGTAATGGAAATATTTATTGCATCACTCTCAACGGAGCACGCACAATATTTATAACAATATAATTGATAAAATGATTCGTATCCAACTTATTTTGGTCAAGATATGGTGCTACATATTTTTCAACAAATAATATTTAATAAGAGAGGTACAAGTGATAAACTGTTTATTCGAGTGATGCAATAAATAATTATAGTACATACTGTAATTATTTATAAATCTGTAAATAGTGATGAAATTGTTGTTAATCTAAACAACTTTAGATAGTAACTTAGAGATATTTACGGCTGACCCGTACGACTAGAGACAAAGTAGAAGCCAGAAAGGGAAAACAGACCGTACGCGATCAGACACACTTTCCAAGCCTAAACCACTGAAATTCTTTCTGCCTGTAACTCGTCCCAGGTGTAGTATCTAAAAAATTACTTCGACTAAAAGTTCCTTGAGTTTCTCAGGGCTTTACAAATATGTAACAATTTTGCAGCAATTTTATTTAACATTCCCAACTCACATCCTCATTTATCTTTTCAAAACGAACATCATATCTTCTCCTGTACCTCTCCATACCGCAAGAAAACTTTTTACAAAAATTCAAACCACGAAGAAAAAGATCAGAGAGAGGAAACGAAGGAGCCGTCGTAAAGTCTGATCAGCTGCATTTATGAAAGCTTCCAATTCCACCTTCATTTTCCCAGAAATCTCAATTATCTTAAAAATTCCTTCAACCCAAATTTGACCTACCGACACAACTCGCACTTCTACAAACACTTCCCTCATTTTATCGCCGCGGGTTTAGTATATCGCAGAATCTTGCATACGTTTTCAAACTCCCCTGAAATGCTCACGTACTCAATGAGCAACCCGTTAATTGAATTTCGCGCGCGGAGTCACCTTCATTCCGTTTACACCATGAATTACGTTCCTGAATTTAATTGCCACCCACTGCATCACGTGCAAAGCGATTCTCTGATCTAACGTGCAGCAAACGGCATAAAGTATCGTTTGCGAATCTAATCACAACCTGGAAACGAACGCCGTTGGAGCCTATGAAGTCGTTGGTCACGCTTCTTAGATCTGTCCGGCTCGTTGACCGTCCCGCCTCCCCTGCTCCCCCCCCCCCCCCCCCCTCACCCCTCCCCGTGCCACTCGTTATCCTCGAGCAGCAATTCGAGTGTCTTTAATTACGTGCCGGAAACCCTGGCAACTGGCCTGATTGGAAGAAAATTTCACGTTTAAAACTCGTTGTCTCGGATGATTTACGCAGAACCTTCGGGGCACGAAAGAATTCCTTTCAGCTGGAATGCTGCACGTCGGAACTTCTGCTCACCGCATACTCGGTAAATTAAATCGGACGTTGAATTCGATATTCCCTGACTATCGCCGCGTACAGGAAATACCTTATGGATTACCCGTGGCCGTTCCCAAACTACGGCAGCCATTTGTAATCCTCTTCGGTCGGCTTCTGCTTCCCAGAAGAGCCGTGGTGTACCTTGCGGCCCCTGGATCCTGTCCGTCCTTCCGCGCCGGCGATTTGCAATTCGTGACAGTTATATTAACAGATCAGAAGAGGACTACGGGCGCCGGGGGTGTTATCAGGATTTCCGAGAAGCTTCTTCTTGAATCGCTCTCGAATGGTCGCGGTGATGAAATGCTACGGCTGAATACACTTCGGTTTAAGACCGTGTATAGGTTTCTGTACCGGCGATGCTGCTTTGAGCGAGAGGCGATATTTCGGCTGTGATGATTCTCGAGTTTAAGGATGGTAACTGTGGTAGTTTAAAAAAGTTTTCATTGAAGTAAGTGGCTTTAGTCTAGACACTGCTTTAATTGATTTGTAGTTTGCAAATTATAGATTTGTGGAATTTTTCGATACATGAAATATTATTCTGTATTGTTCGCTTCGGGTAGTTTTTGTGTAAGATTGGTTGTAAGTGACGGGTGGCAAATGGTTTTTAATGATGCGTGATGCTAAATACTTTAAAAGTGTAAAGTCATGAACGTCGTGAAGATTATTCGAGGTAATAATTAATACGTTAAATGTTTTTAAACGCAATAAATAGTCAATAAAATCATAGGATTATATTTTTCTGATCCTCCGGTAGCAAGATAATATTTTATTTGAAAAATCAATGGAACAGTATGAAAATTTCTTCACTAAAAGCCACTGGAAGCATTTAAACATTTATTTATCAAAAATGCAGTGGAGGAATTCACAATTTTGTTCCGCGAAGATGCGGCGGAAGGATTTTTCATTTTGCGTATCCAAAAAACTGCGGAAGGATTTAAAACTTTGTGTAGCTAAAAAACAGTAGAAGGACATAAAAAATTGTTTACCAAAAAAGCAGCGGAAGGATTTCAAAATCCCAAAAATTTTATTCACCGAAAAGCAGTGGAAGCATTTGAAACATTCCGCGGATAAGTTCGTGAAATGGAAATATTGCACGATTTCTTTGTGGAAAAATCAATAGAAACATTTACCTAGAAATTTCCTTTATCCAAATACGAATAGAAGAACTGAAACATCTCCTTCACAGAAGGCCAACGCAAATATCGAAATTTTTTGTTGAAAGATCAACAGGGAAGGTTTGAAAATATTCCTGCAAAATTTATCCTGCCGATCTGTAAAGAGCGAATGATGGAGAGAAACGAGGCGCGTACAAAAGAGGAAGAAGAGGGCGTAACGCGTTAGCGAGGCAGCGTTTCCGTAGCCGCGTAGCAGGAGCGTAGTCCCGGCGTCACGTTACGGGACTCTCGCCTCTCGATTACGCGGGGAAGATGTGAACAACCTTCGTCTATTGGAACCGATGTAAATATTACATGCTCGTTAGCGGTGGAACGCGTACGCGCAGCTGTGTGACGCCTCCAGCTGTATACGTGGAACGAACCTTGAGGGAAGCCTCGTAGGAAACGTCAATTCCATTCACTCTGCTCGCGTTACCGTAAAGATCACGAAAAATACCGCACGATCAGAGATATCATATTGTTTTAAACGGCCGTGCGTTCATCGTAGAGCGCACAGTGAATTACTGGAAACACCGTACACCTCCATTTCAGCTGAACGTGTTAAAGACCAACAAAAGAAATGTGGTTTAATTCCAATCACCTCGAAACGTAACCGTCGACTTTTTCTAAAAATCCTTTCAATGCTGTTTTCATTCCCTCGCGGAACGGTGCATTTTTATTTCACCCAACATCGAGGAGGCATGCAGGGTGAAACACGTAACGCGTGACAAGTGAACGTTACGAGGTAACGCGCAAGTGTTTTAGAGAGCACATTTCTCGCGCGAATTCACTTTTCCACACGTGAAGGTATCAGGGGGATTTTAAGGCCATTAATTTTGCTGGCCGTATGGGAACGTGTTTTCTTGTATGCGCGCAACTGTAGCTTAGATTTCAAACGAATTCACTGGCGATTACTTAGGATCAATCAATAGGTATATTTAATTTAACAATGGCTGTAATACTGTGTAGAAAAGATTACTATAATTCGTGACGGTGACAGTTAAAATTAGAATCATTTAAATAAACGCGGCTCGCACAATACAACCGCTGGCTAATTACGTGGTGAATTTTTTATCTTCGTCTTGGTTTCCTGTACGTGTCCTCGGTGAAATCCTGCCTGACAGAAGTCAGGCTGTTAAATTAACGTCTGCCGCTATTAAGTAATTACCAAAACTTCCGCTTGTCCTTCCAATTATCGCCGTCGAAAATGTCGTAGCGCCGTAAGAGAACCCCGAGGCTTATCTTTCGGCTGCGCAGGAAGCTGAGGAACATTCCCAGCTAATTATTTAATTAACCAGATCGCGCTCAGAATGAAACAGGGTGCTTTATAAAACGCGCGGTATCTGTTACTGGACATTGCGCTCTCCGTATTCTCATTCATTCCCATCGTTATTATTTCCTCCCTCATCTGGCCGTTCCAATTAACTGTGCCCACTTCAACGTGAACCCCGATCATTCACATGAACGTTCCCTTCTTCGCGCAATCATCGAACCCTCCCCCTCCAAATAATCGATAAGCAGCGAGAATCAGCGTCCATGCAGGATATCTCTTTTGAATTTATACCGTGTAATGATTTTCAAAATTGTTTGGAAATGTGGTTACTCTGTTTTCAGAAAGATATCTGTGTACGTGTGTTGAGTCGTCATTGTGTCGTATACCTTTGCTGGTTTAAACTTATAAATCATGTAACAAAAGTGGAAAAATCGATTTATCAATGCAAAACTAGGAATAAGAAATAAAGAAAAAATTAATTAAAACAACACTAAGAAATTAATACAACACTAGCTCCAATATACAGACATATGCAATGGTGATAAACCGGAGATTGAAGAATTAAGAAAAACTGAAGACAGAACTGTGCTGGAGAGTGGATTTGGCTGAGGGGTGCCTGAAACTCGATGAAGGAGAAGGAACTTTTACAGATATTTATTTACATTCCATCTCTATTCACTGATCTACCTACTCCACGCAAATTTTAATATTAAACGTGATTAATCGTATTAATACCAAACCAGGACACTATTGTGGCACTCTGAGCTTCCTCGTGTTACCCACGATATATCACAAAAGTGAAACTCGACGACCGAGCAGGTGGAAAAATGAAAGCAAAGGAAAACGAAGCTGATAATACGAAATGTTTAATACAATTACTTCTCTTCCACATATAACTGAAGTTTATCATCACTCTTCATGGCAAAGTCCTATCAGCCACTCGATTCATAGCCAGAACAAAGTCACGCCGATCTTACGACGATCAGCTGTGCCCCTCGACATAGTGTAACCCTGATATGAAAGGATTCCTCGAACAGGCAACAGTATCAAAGATGATCGCGTTATTAAGGCAGGGCTCGAGCACCGGTTCGAGGGCTGAAAGCACTTTCTGGCCACGATACACGTATCAGCGATCTTCAATGGAGGTCCCGAGGTATGGCCAATTATTTTTAAATGAATGTGTCTTTCATTTAGCGTTTCGCAGTGGTATGCTATCTCTCTGGCCTGGCAATCAGCGAACATCATTTCCTCATCTGATCCTCCTTCTTTTTTTCACCGGATCGAGACGCGTAACCGTTAATCCTTTCGAAGAAGAGTCGAGTCCCGGGTACATGCCTGATGGAATTAAGCAATCCGATGCTCCAACACGCGGCATTCTTTACACCGTTAACCTCAATGAGCTGGACATTCGAGCCAGATTTTGTGCACACACTCGTTGCTTTACACATAGTGGGATTCGGATCGTTACATTAGCTATCCACTTCGTGCCCCGTAGTTTATCGCTTCGAGGAAGTGCGTGATGTCCTGGAATCTAGAATGTCCTTATATTACGCCGGTCGAGTGTTCTCGAACCAATTAGTACAACCGTTGGAACGAGTGTTATTGAGAAGTTCGTTATTCGCATGCTAAGCCCTGATAACTTTAAATATTTCCCACGCCGGTTAATTCGATTTCCACTGGCTAAGCCTCTTAATTGATCGAAAGACGTTATCAGCGATGGTTCTATTCAAATTGCACAGCTTAAAGTTCAGCTGTAATTTCTTCTTTGCTTAGTTGCTTAATCTCTGAATAGAGCTCGCCGATATCAAATTTCAATCACGAGCCGCGGGATAAACCGAATGAGCACACGTTTCAGTAATTATTTATAAGCTAATGGATGTATGCGTCCTGTATGCGTATTCCCCTGCAATTAATCACGGAATTTTAATTCTTCCGGGGATCGCCTCCCTGCTTGTCCCAAGTCAGGTGGGATGTCATTTAATAGTGAGTGACGTTAATCCTATTTTCTTCACTGCATCAGGAGACTACCGTATGACCTCGAGAGGCTACTCAGCGACCCATCTTATGATGATTATAATTTTGCTCTGTGGAGCGTAGATTACCACACTGCTTCTCATCACTGATAGAGGAGGTTCGTCGACTTTCTGTCTTTCAAGCTTTTGATAAATATAATTCTAAGGTTTCAGTTACGCAAGGGTGAAAGGTTTTGAAATTTTTTAAGAAATTGTAAGATTGAGAATATAGTCTATTGCAGGAGGAGGCTACCTTTCATTTTTGGATGCAAAGAGAGGCAGCGACGTGTCGTTACAAAAGGTCGTCTTGACATCAAGTTCGTCGGGTTGTTTTCGATGATGAGATTTTTGTAAAGATTAGTTAGCTATAGCTAAGTTTTGGAAATTAAGACAATCTTGCAAGGCTTTGAACACTTTGAGAAACTGGCAAGTTTCGAAATGCTCAACTCTCCCAAAAGTTTGCAGAATAAAATGTTAAAGATTAAATTACCTGCATTCTGTTAATAGATCACCTCATCCAAATGTGTACGACAAACCAACTATCTAATATTTCACAGAAAATTACTATCAGACAACAACATATTAGGTCGATACAAAAGTTTCTTTGCTTTGTTGAATCAAGTTTTTATTACAAATAACAGTATATTATGTTTTTTTTAATAAAAGTATTTTCTTTTGGCAGTCTATAACCTTCTTCCACTGTTCTGGCAAAAATTCAAGTAGCTATTGTAAAATAATTCACTAAAAAGTAAAAAATAATTATTTTCTTGCACTACAATTTCGCTGGTGATATGTGACTTTAAATAACATCATACAAACTCTGTGATTATCACATAGAATTGTTCAAATAAATTGTAAAAAGGATAATCACAAAGTTTGTATGATTTTATTTAAAGTTACTAATCACCATCGAAATTATCGTTCAAGAAAATAATTATTCTTTACTATTCAGTGCATTATTGATCAAATTAAATAAAATCGTTTCATTTAATATTTTCTATACTTTTTCTATATTTTACTTACTGGATTTGCGGAAATGAGTTAAAATTAAGTTACAAAATTTCAACCAAACAAACATACAGAAGAGTGAAGTTAAATAAAACCGTTTAAAAACCGACATTTCCGTGCACCCAACGATACCAAACAGTGAGCGAATGAATTTTTGCACTGGCCAGATATAAATGAAATCTAGTTACATTAATGGCCAGCATTAAGCTCTTCAGCATGCAACGGTAGCGCCTGAGGGCCAAACACCGAGCAACGTCCTCTCTCGCGTAAAATATTTGGCCGCCGCTGTAATTCAACCCGGTCAGTTTCAATCTCTGAGACGCTGGTAGTTCCAAATAGCGCTCTCAACAGGTCAACGTACAGCGTATATTGTCAGGTGCGATGGAAAAACTAGCGAGCGCATCAGCAGTCACTGAACCGCGAACAAACCTTCCATTCCCTTTCCGAGAAGCGCGTTGGTACACGGTCCGCGGCGAACCACCTACGATCTATGGGGCTAACGGTGCCAACGGCAATTAATTTCGCTCGTCCACGTGGCACTCCCATTCTGGCTGCAAGTCTTCAATTACGCCCGTTGTGAACGGGCGTGCGAGCACACGCTCTGCAACGGGGCGGGAAGGGGAGGGTGGAGAAAAAAAGCAGCGTACACGCACGGATCCACGCGCGGCAATAGGCGGGGGAGGGGGCCGCGCACGCAGCGGGTACGTCCCGGCCTCGTGTAAAACGGATGTTCACCTCCCAGAGCGCATAATTTTTCGAGGGAGCCGACGGGGAACGGTAAGATGGAAGCGAGAGAGGAAGTCAGCCAGAAAGGAACAGGACAACGGGGGAGGGGAGGCGGGGAGAGATAGAGATGATCGTTGGAGGAGCGGAGGAGGACAGGGAGCAGGATGGGATGGCGATAGAGGCAGAGGCGCGCAGGAAAGAAGGGAAAAGCATCGTGTCTAGACGAAGACGGGGCGAAGGAGGCGAAGAACAGAGACGCGAAGACGGCTTGCGCTTCCATGAGAGCGGCCAGACTTCGGGCGGTCGGATAGGTGTACCCAGGGGGCTATTAACCGTTCGCAAACAATGATCTAGAAGCGGAAGTGCTCTCCCCGCCGCGCGGTCTTATCAGAATTCCAGTCTAGGTGGGAGGCGAGGAGGCAAGGGAAACGGGGAACGCAGGAGGAGAGAGAGTTCCAGCTAGGAGATAAGGGTATCCAGGGGGGAGTGTGTTCTCTTTTGAGTGGTCTCCTAATTGAGCGGCTTGTACAACGAGTCAGTGCATCCGCGCTTAACGGCAACGCTATTCCGAGATAGATGACGGAGATGTCGTGATTACCTTGTACTATGAACGAGAATTGCCACCCACTACGGCTAATTGATGGTGAACGACAATCCTTCAGCTTCACAGTTCCCTTCGATCTTCAGCGCCAGCTGGGCCATTATTTTTGGGGAGCCTGGCTCTCAGAAGTGCTCGCGGGTAACTTCGCAAGACGAATCGAGTTTCATGCGTGGAATCAGATTGCCTGACTTTAAATGTTACTTGGATCGTACACTCGTACTTTTGCTGGGACCTTAACAGGTTTCTGTGAAAGCTCGGGTTCCAGATATTTCTCCTGAATCGTGAAATCGCGCGCTTTCGCTTGTGCAACCGCAACGTGACCTGGCTCGAAGGAACACGCGAGATTCGGCAAACTGGTTCAAAAATGCTAATTCGAACCCACTGATTCGTAATTGAGTTCCCTGTGGTAGTAGCTATAAGGTACCTGAATAAACAAGGAAGAAATGACCCAAAAATGAGGGCATTTTTCGCCCATTTTCGGGCCAACGATTTTGGAACGAAATTTTGGGGTATTGATACTTTATGATGAAACTTTTGAAATCTTTGGTACAATTCAATATGGGTATGATTTCATTTCAAAGATCCTGTAAATGTTAATGAAACTTGCTACACGAGAATGGTCTAAGGAATACAGTATTGTCTCCGTATGTGCTCGGTTTGGTGCACACGATACGTGCTTGTCGCTATCCCCACCACTTCTGTCTCACTCTTGTCCGGCGAAAGCGAGAGCCACTGAAAGCGAGTGAGGACGGCACGAGACAGATGTGTTGATGTTTTGTCTCGCTCCGTCTTTCGGGCGCCGTGACACTCCGTCCTTTGCGTGCGCGACGGTCGCAAGCACTTACAGTCAGCATGGGAATGCGCACGCAAAGCGTTCCATCTCGCTCCGCCCTTCGGCCAGAAAGAAGCGAGAAACGAACACTCGGAATTAGGGATCTGTTCACGATAGGAGCTCAACACCGGTCCCGACCAGCGAGCACATACGGAGACAATACTGTATTACCGTTGGTGTTATTATTTAAACGTTTATCAAATGCGAAAAATATTTTGCAAATTATAATTACAATGTAAGTCATCTTATAAACATGTGAAAAAGGGGAATAATGCCTACAAAGCTCGACGATAATTTCTTAAAATAGCCGTCATTTTTATCGCAAACGACTTTCATATTTGTAGGAACACAATTTTATCGAAGTAGTACCTATTTTTGCGGCTAATAGAATTTCCCATATTTCTTCACAATTTTCAAACCTGTTCACATAGACAGTCCCTTCTTTGAGTCACAGAAAGAACCTAAAAAATACAAAGCGCTATTGGGGACACCATTTACAAATTCCAATTGTTTATCTTTACCTAAGATTAATATTTCATTTAGTACAGGTTTCCAACGCCAAGTAGAAACCACTTCTAGTTACCCTCTCACTTCACTTTCTCTCTCGAACCACCCCCTTCGAGAAAACCATCTTTTCATTAAACGCTCTGCATATTAAACACTGTGTAGATGCATACAGTCCCTCATAACCATTCAATCATCTCTAATTACCAACTAAGTGCTGCTGCATCTACATTGAAACGCTCTGTGCAACACGTCACGTTACTTTACACGAAACTTGTCAGAATACTAACAGATGGAAAAAACGTTGCGATCGCTGATAGCGACGTCGTTGACCTGTTACTTTCTCACGTTCTAATGAGGTGTTCCTTGGGCCGCGAGTTTTATGAGCTCTCGGAAGTGCACAGCTGAACGAGCATCGTCACGTCCTACCGAAGAAAAGAGCTCGAGGAGCGGCGCGGCAAATTCGCGGGGAGGAAGCGAGAATATTATTCCGATTTCGCTCGGAGCTGAAACCTTGTACGTACTTGCATACGCATATGGTTGTACCGTTATAACAGCGAGGCGGTTATAATCCTCCCAGCTGGCTCGTGACGTTCGATTCCGAGAGTACAGGGGTATCTTTATATTTTATCAGACATCTTTTCTCGGAAACACTGTTTGCGGAAGGCTGCGTTTAAAGAACGAATTACAGGCTGGCCAGTTTTTCGCGTGACTGCTCGTCAAGCCAGGTACGAAGCTCGAATTAACCTTCGCTGGATTAGCCTTTCGTAAGGTCTCTCGATAAAAATGGATATTACGGAGGTAGTTGGATAATGGAGCAGCAAATGAAGTTACACGCAGCCCTGCTCGAAGTGAGGAAAAAATTCTATTCGATTAAGGTCTCGTTTACTTTCCAGGCAGTTAGTTTTTATTCAACAATCTCGTTCTGTCTGTCAGCGGTTAGCCATTATTAGCTGATGATATGCCACGGGCGTCGGTGTGCTATTCGTGTTTAGACAAACAGTTTGGAATATTGTTAATTTCCGTTCGGAGTCATTCGCGTTCGCAGCGTAGACAGAAAACTGTTTCTGTAGAGTGCTGCTCGTTTAATTCAGTTAATTACCCAATTATCGAGTAATGCTATTTGAATTTCATGCGATGCGGTTACCAGAACAACGGATCGCTGGGAACCCGTCGTTACATTTAAACGATATTTACTTGCTTTATTAAATTATGGTTATTTAAAGAACGTACGCTACAAACTGCTTGTTGCCGTTTATTCGAGTAAACGAGTGGCCGGTCTCTCTGTGCTTCCTGGCCAGTCGGTTTCCAATGTGTGTCCTGTTGGCGCCCACGGCAGGCCCCCGGCCCGGATCGTTCCCCGGGCAAATTACGTTTTAAAATGGCACGGAATTCGCAGCGTTAAAGCGATTAATTGGTAACCATCGTTGCCTCGTTAAGGGCGGATAATGAAATTTAGCGATACGTCCGTTCTGATCGGCCGTCGCGATCCGGCCGCTACCAAAACGCACGCGCTCGCGCGGCTTCCCGCATGCTAATGCCTCCTGTCAACACACAAACGCGCCCCTTTGTGTGTAAATTCGCGCGAGCGTGCCGATATCCCGCGGATTTATCAAAAGAAAAATTCCACCGTCTCCTTTTCCGACTGTTCGCATCCTCCCGGAGCATCGGGCACGTGGAGCCCCGCGCCGTATTCCGAACGCGAAATAATCGTATAGGAAACACAATAAAACACGCGGCCTCCGCGAGAATGCGACAATTTTGCATCGCCGTTCCCTTTAATATCATTTTTACATACGTACAAGGAAGCTGTTTGTTCGGATCTGTCGGCGCGCGGGGATCCGTAGGTAGTATGTTAAAGATAATGATGTCGGGGATCGCCTGTATACAGAATATTCTGCGTCAGAAATGCCGAACATGGCGCGGAGCTTGTCGGATTATCGAAATGGCCATTGGGGGAGTAACGAAACTTGAGAAAACTGAGGGTGTTTCTGAATTGCAAAGAGTATTTCTCACCACTGTTTGAAGTGGCGGAATTGCATGAAATAATGGCCACAATTAAATAAAAATTATTTCAAAAAGCTGTGAATTGCAGTACCTCATTTCTGTAATATCAGAGCATGTTTTTCCATTAAAATTAATTTTTAATCTGCGGTTCTCTGAGAGATATGAAACTTCAAACTTAATAGCCTCAGAAAATGGATTTTTTCAGGTGAAACTAGAAATTATATTGCGATTATTATTTAATATCCTCGAAATTCATATCTCCATAAAGAGTATTGCTTTTTAAATATGTCTACAGCCGTGGTAGATAAAAATACAAGACCTACAATCTACATATATTTTTCTTTAAGCGAATAATCGTGTATTAAGCGAGATCAAACTTGGATTTCTTTTTTAAAGTAAAGTTTAAAGGTCACGGAAGAAGTTCTGATGGAAATAAACTGCGAGAATCTGCGACCTTACCAGTGATCGTCATTTGTAATTATTCATTTTGTTCGCAATTTTTAATTCTACAGTTAAAAAGAAGTTTATAACAGTACAATTCAAAATTTTTCATTAATCAATGAAAAATGAATATCATTTCAATGATCTAACTTAAATTTGAAGATATTAGTTTTCGCCACGATTTCGGGCAAATTCGTCAGAGTGCAACGTTCCCACGATAATAAATTGAAATATGTACCTGCAGGACATTGGATCCAGTTATGTTAAAAATATTCAGGCGCGATGCAGAGTCATATTACCGCAGAAGTTACGTGGATATGGAATGAAAATGTATGCCGACGCGGGATGGTGAATTTGCAGGGCAGAATCGTTCGTTCGATTGTCGTTCATCCAACCGACCAGTAAATTTTGATCAATCAAAGGTAAAACGAGCCGAAGCGATCGCGTGTCTTCGACCACGCGCAGCGCAGTAATTTACTGCACCGTATATCGCATGAAAGTCGAGGCATCGCAGCCAGGTTGACAAGCATATATCGTTCGAGCTTTAATTGACACGTTAATTTCCTACCCGTAGATCGCAACCTTAATTGCGATATATAATAAAAATAGAGGCCACAAGCCGGCAGAAGAAACTTGGACTGTACCACAGCTTCTAATTAGTTCCGCTGACACAGGCTAGCCTAAGGGATGCAATAGAAGGCTCGTTCGAACGCCAATATACGGGGTGTTTCTTAAAATATGGCAAGTGCGTCGGGAACTGTTCTAAGACGTCAAATCGGCAAGAACAAGCAAGTCGATTGTGGTGAAAAGCCGTTGATACCTTTCGAGCTGAACAGATAAAATTGTATATTTGAACGAAAAAGTTTTCAGGAATGAAGTGTATCTACGATTTTAAGAGCATAGTACCGTAATAAGATTGAATTTTATTTTCTTGCAATTATTAGTATTTGTATACTTTTTTTTTTATTATTATTAGTGTTTTGCGATTATTCCTAGGGTTAGACTTAAGAACAGAAAATTGCTGAATCTCTCAAATAGGCTCATATTATTTTAGCATGGTTTATTTTTTGTTAATTGTACACAGATGGAAATATAGCAAAGACGCATTATTATTAGAAGAAGGGGTGGTAATACGGCCTCCAGTTTTATATATCTTCCTAAAATCTGATTCATAATTTAAATTGCTTTTAATTTTTCTTTATAAAAATTAGCCAGATAACGCTATTAGCCACTAGATATTTTTTTTATAATAAGAAAATCACGAGGGGATCATTTTCCTCTATTATATTACGACTTATGAAGCTTGAATAAATTCAAAAAGCACTTTACATTTCAATAGTGTAAGCATACAATTTTTGCCATTGACAAAAGCAGCATTCTTTTAAAAAGGCAATAAATCTTTCCCCTCCGTGTTCCTTTTCCTGCGCAAATTCCAAAAAAATAATGTATGAAAATATGTAGCATAAGCCTTGAAGCATCGAAGGATACAGCTTAACGGTAGTTTTTGGCTTAGAGCGCGTTAAGGAACATCCTGTGTGCTGGCCGCAGGGTACGCGTGACTAACTTTCTTGAAAAACGTCTCTAACCTTTCATTATCCTCGCTTGCCAGCAACTCATCGCGCTCGCAGGCAAATGTCTTATCTGCGGAAACTAGTTCAATTACTCAAAACTGCCGAAAGAGGATCTCCACAACACGGTTGTAGATAATTTCCCCGCTAAGTTCCGCGGTGTCCCCTCCCCTAGGAGCGACAAAACTTCACCGACAGACCGCTAGCTCAAGGACGATCAACCGGAAATGCCTGCCGTTCGTTTCTCGTCGCCGCCATGGCGCTCCTATCCCTGGGCAAAACCAGCGAAACGCGTCTGCCGGGGACTGGCACGGTTGATTACGAAGCAGCTTGTAATTTTGTTATTATTATTAATCGTCTTTATTACTCTGCACTCCATAGGATTATACGTGAGAGATCTGTAATACCTTACAGACAATTAATTCTCCTAGTAATTTCCATAATGCACCGCGAAATAGGAATTTATGTAATTCCCCGGGCGTTAATGGAATATTGGAACGCAAATTCGCGTGGATTAACTCCTGCTGCTGTTTAAAATAGCAGAGGTCGGTGGACACTGAGATTGAGGAAATTGTGAAGTCTCTGTTAGTATTTCAGGGTTTTTTTCATTTAAAAGAAATATTTTTATTCGAGGGATTTTAGGTTTTTATTAGCTGTGCTGTTAGAGTGTGTATTATCTAACAAGGGAACATCTGGAACACGATCACGACGATTTTGATGAGACTCTACAAATATTTGCAGAATTTTGGACAATGTTTTCATGTTGAAGGAGTGAAAATAGTCCCTAAAGTTGGGGTTGAAAAGAATTTTCTTGAATATCTCGAGGATTATTAGGCGTAGGAGAATTTTTTTTGAACGAGTTTTTTAAAGGCGAATCCACCCCTGCTCAGTTTTTAGATAAATTTAGAAAATGTGCTTTCGGTCTCCAATATTGAAACTTGATGGAGTGTTTCAAAAAACGAAAACAGAAGTTAAAAGTATAATCGATTTGAGCTGGGACGGTTGGAATAATTTAATATTCCAATATTTTACAAGCATTCGAATGCTACGAATAAACTTCGAGTATTTGAGTATTCGAATGTCATTATTCCAATATTGATGTATTCGAATATTGTAGTGTGAATTATAAATCAAGTTCTTTAGGTTTATTTTTTACAAGGTTTTATTTAGTTTCAGTTGCGAGTTCGTTAGTTTGTCAGGAATTATATAACTATGTAATTATGTGTGCAAAGTTCTAAATAATTGAGCAACTGAAGTATTCGAGTAATCGAATACCGAAAAATTCAAAAAATAGTCCCAGCCTTAAATCGATCCCTGGCAGAATATACTCAAACTACATTTAATAATAAATGAAGCTCGAATATTGCTTGCGAAAGATACGATGCTCACTAAATTTGAAATATTCATATCTTCGAATTCTGTACTTGCTCACTTTATTACCCGAGATTAAACATTGGTTTTTACAACAGAATGAATCTTAAGGACGTAATTGATTGATGTTCACGGGTATATATAGAAATTGGTCTCATTGCTGTCGCGGATACTGCTCCGCGTCTTACGGTTGTCATCCATTTAAGGTTATTCATCCTGATGTCACGATTGATTGATCACCGACCACAGTTTTTAATTGATCAGCTGACAAATTAAAAAATGGACACGGGACGCTGCAAATGACGCCTGTCTGTCTCCGTTGATATTGTCAGAGTGCTTCGACATTTGCACAGGGTCCTTGTATTTCTAGCACAGTCTCTTTGTCTCGTACTTTGTAATATGGTGGTGTTTTGCTGCAGGTAGTAATATTCTAGCCTAATTTTGGTGCAACAAAAAATACTGCTGGATACGAAATACTGTTTCAACAAATTAAACTGAAAGTTAAAAAAAGAATGCATTGCTAAAACGTGTAAGAGAATTCTGAAAATAATTCTCTACCTTAACACCGATATCTTGAACTGAATATCGACTATATGGCTCATGCGAAATAGTGTCATTGCGATTACTAATGAAGCTAAAAATATCGTAGCTAAAATAATACACCCCAATGAATTAAATAACATTAAGTGTAATATCTGTATTTATTATGCACATTCCTTTCGAAATGGTAACATTAACTAACAAAGGTTCAATTTATTTTCTACCTATAGGATCAAGCTTACTCACGGAAACAATTTTCCTTCATAAAATCTAATTTTACACGCGTGTTAATTTTAATTTGCCAGGATGGGATTAACCAAGGGAAAGAAGTGTTATTGTTTCTCAAATTAATGATATATATCGTTCTCAGTCCTGGACCTTACACAATTCCATTTATAATTGCACGTTTCCAGAGTAGTCGTTTTGCTTTAATCAAAAGGAATCCGCGAAGAATTAGAGGCCAACAATAGACCAATACTTCGAGCCATGATTTACACGCAGTGAAACGAACGTTATCTCCAACTATCTATAAATTAGCGCCACTAAATAAACCAAGTATGAATGACCCTCGCGTCGTATCCAATCATGCAACCCTTGTCAGAAGGCTTATTCTAAGGTCACGGCGGGGTTTACATCCGGTCAAGGGCGATAAAGTTGATTTCACCGGCTCTTTATGAACCGCGCGAGTCCATTGAAGGAAACTAGTCTTGTTCGCAATTTACACGGCTTGTTAGCCGCGGCGCTAATGTTACGTGACGCCGAGCCTCACTTTAGACGGACTTTTTCCACGAGAAAGTAATATCGAAGCACTCGTTAATACTTTATTGATGCGCTTCTCCAGAGCAGGCCAGCGTATCATTCAGAATTTTCGCGATGAAGATTTATCTCCGGGGCTTATGAACTCTCCAATCTGCCTATCTTCGAGCAGTCCTCCGTGGCTGAAAAGCCCGCGGAAATAAAGAGTGTACCCTGCGTCGAGAGCGGAGGATCGTAGCAGTAACTTGTGCCGATTGTTAATTGTTTCAGCGAACCTCCGTCGCGATGACAAACTTTATCGATAGCCTGTTATCCGAGACGATGCACCGTGAACATTCGCCCAGGTCGATTCCTCTCCCACGCTCGATTAGCCAGAGAATTGAAGCGACCCTCGACTGAAACGATTTTTCTCCAAGTCGAACTCCATCATATTTATCTTACTCTTAAGAAGCCCTAAGTGTCTTATAATCTCTGAACAACCTGTAGGGATGGTGCGCTGGTTACTCGCGGGATTTACCGATCAACAAAGGCGCGAGGCGTCGTTTGGATTTGCATTATCATGCTCGCCTCATCGGCCACGTAATTAAGACTGTTAACTTTAATGCCGAGCTAATCTTGTACGGGCTATCGGCGTCAGTATCAATTTGTTCCAGCTTGAAGAAATAAAAGTAGCTGGAGCTAAATTATGTGTCAATGCTTGCTTGCATCCTTGATCGATTAAACGTGGAACCGGGGCATGGGTGTATTGGGTCAAGGACGGAGGTAGCTTTTTTAATTTCTGAGCAACGATGGGATTGAATCGTCGTTAAACCGTTTGGCAAGCTCGACGAAGGAAATGGAAAGAATTCCTTCCTTATGGTTTATGATCGTTTCGTTAGCGTGTTACACGGCCTGTTAACCGTTAAGGAGGCAAGGCTACGTTCGATAACGACAAGCTTTATCGATAACCTGTTATCTCGAAATGGAGCACGGAAAGCGTTCCCTTAGTTTACGTTTCCGCCCTCGCTCGATTAGCTACGGAATTCGAACGGATTAGTATCGGCGCCAAGTGTTACCTTTATTCCAGCGATCTGCTTAACCCTTCGTGGTCACACTTCTGTAAAGTTACGCGGTGGTCATATTGGGCCCAATGGATCCGACCGATTTTTAAACAGTCACCGTGCGAACTGTATCAGTCCAATCGAGTCCAAAAAATTATAATACACACTTTGGATATTGTAGAATATGGAATACTCGCGTTTTAGTAAGAGATTAAGTGACAACATGTACTAGAAAAATCGGAAAGGTGTAAAATTTTGAAAAATGAGCTTTTTTACTAAAACAATAATACTTTTTTTATTTTTCAACTAATTTTCATACAGATTTCCCGAATTAGAGTAGAATTTTTTTGTTAATTTTTCGATAAAATTGGTGCGTTGGTCACACATGGATCCACGCTCAAAACCGATGTTTTTGTAACGGCTGTCACTCATCAAAGAACTTTCTGATTCAAAAACTGAAACTTCAAATTTCCGTCAATGCTATTTCAAAGTCAGAAACTTGCCGGTATCAAGTTCCAAAGTTAAAAAGCGTTAACATGTTTCACACCTTGTTAATTATTGGGGACAATATGGCTTCGCCATCTATCAATCTAGCGCACAGAGTCTCGTTAATCAGGTATTGAACTACTTTCATATGTATCACAGCTTGCAGCGTGACATTTTCAATACACTTCACTGACTTCATACGATGCAATCGATTTATCACATTTCACGCACACTTTGCTGAAAAGCTGCCTTTCTATTTTCCTGTGAAGTATTCATTATTGTCTGAATTGACGGAGAGTGAGTAGTACTGAGAACTTGTTAAACATTTGACTAACAAGGGGAGTGCACAGGGCTCGAGTCACTGATTTGGTTCAAATTTTGTATAATTGTATATTAAATGCATAATGTGTACTCCCCAAAACTTTGTGGAAAAATCGGGACAAAAGTTTCGTCTTCTCCTGATCTGGTATACTAATCAATACAAATTACAGTTAACCTGCCTCTGCAAATTGGAAACTATAAAAAGCGAAACATTTAATCTCATTTACTCGCCAACTTTTAAGCAGTGCATCCCACGCGTTCAATAAATAATTATACACCTAAATTTGAAGCAAATCAGTGTGACGACTCTTGCGCACCAATCAGTGGAATTCCATTAAGGAATCACAGAGAGGTATTTACGGCTCCACTAAATCCAGTTACGAGGTAAGAATCTTAGCCACCCTCGGGATCTGACACTGACGATGAAGGTACCGTCAGAGCGGCGCATCGACTCGTTCGTTTTTCGCCTCTAATTAACGAGGAAATTGACAGCGACGCGTTACGCACAGAGGTGCGAAACGATGCAACGTCCAGTCAAGAATGATGAGACTGATTCGTCTATCCGTTGAGCCCCTTGTAAAACCATTGAAGGGCTTTACGTAATCAATATCGCATGAAGAGGACGGGACAGAGGCAGACGAATCTCATTACCCTCCGCAGCTAAGGCCATTGTGCAGCTGAACTTCATTATCCGGACTAATTATTTCAAAGTTAGTCGAACAGCTCGCCACAATGTAATAGCGAAGGAAACGGTCTTAGCGGCGAAAGGGGCCGCGGATAGACCAAAAAGGGAGCAAGAAGGCGAAAGTGAGGCTACGCGCGGTGGAACACGGAGCACAGAGAACATAATACCGCTCGGTATAAGGCTCTCGCCTTTGTTGCCATTCATTAAGGTTATTACAAGGACCGATTTACGCCACAAATACCTCGGCGCAAGTGCAAGTTTAATAGGGACGGTCGGGAAATACGGTGTTGCGGATAGTCAAGGAATATTCTGTAAGGTGTGTTGGCATAGTCAGCCAGCAAATGATGTATTCTCGCCTTACTCTGCAGCTTCGTGCCTCATCAACTTACGTAACACCACCAACATAATAAAACATTCTCAATATAGAGAAGGTGTTTAGGAAGGTCCTCGTCTATGCAAAGAATATTGAGTAAGTTGAATAGCAACTTCGGAAGAGTTGCCTGACAAATTTTCCCAAGGCAAGGGAAGACGGTCGCTTAAATAAACTGCTACTCAGAACGTCCACCTTGTGCCCTCCCTCTGAACCCCGCTATTCCCTCCGTTGAAAGCTAGCTAAACCCTGAGCAACCGAGTCCTGTCCTATGCAGAAACCTCGGCAGACCTATCGCGTCGACCCGCGTGTATTTCTTGACTGACGCACAACAGAATAGACTGTCTACGTGGCTATCACCTTGCAGCCATACGCGGACTTTGATTCCTCGTAGGCAATCAATTATTCCTGACTGGCGTGAAGGCCCGGAAGATCGAAATTTCTCTCGAGTGGGCGAAACCGTCGGGATGGAAAATTGTTTTGCCGCTATCCGTGATACGTAGAGTGGCTGCGGCTATAACCGTCGCGGATGGGACTTTATCGATTTCTATCGGGAATACAAACGCGCGCCGTCGGGATGCGATCCCGGGGATACACGCGGCTGGTCCAGTAGCCGGCGAGACGTGAAAACGCGAAAAATGGAAAAAAATTCGACCGCCCGGGGGCCAGAGGGTTCGCGTCAGCTCCGCGGCGCCGGAGCCTGGCGTTTAATTGGAAAAAAAGAGGACGTCCAGGGCGAGCCCCTTGAGAGGATCTGATTTAGAATTTCCCCCGTGCTCGATATCTCCCGGGCGGCCTCGATTCGCCCGGAGTCTTGACGATCACCGGGGAGACGTCTCGCAGCGCGGCCATCCACGAGGATGGCCCTCGACGCTCGACAGACCGTCACTCGTTCCCGTGGGAATTCCCAATCCGCGCTCCTTCCAGCATCGAGTGCAAGATAAATCACCGTTTTTATTCGCGCCTCGCTCCGAGCCAGACCCAATTCGCCCGGCACCGATCCCTCTCCGCTCGGCGCGCCGGATTAAAAACGCCGGTTCGCGGAAGTGCCCGGTGCCGAGGTGGCCAAGGTGCCCCAAGCTGCTGGCCCGCTATCGTCTATTCGCGTGCACGCCCGGCGTTCGCGTGATTGAGCCAGCCGCGACGATAAACTCGCGGGGCGCTAAGCTGGCGTCGATATCTCGCGCGGCCGATCTTGGTAGTCAGTTTCTGTCATTCGTGAGAAATCACCTACCTGGACGTGCGACGTTGGCCTGGGGACGTTCGGCTTGACGGGACCAACTGGGGTGCACCCGACGACGGAACGTGGCGGTTCTAGCGCGGAGGATAGACTGTCGTAGCACTCGAACCTTTCTTTCTCTCTTTCTCGCGTAACCTTGGACTTGAGCCCCGTTCACGGCCACAACCAACACAGAAATGCTGGGATTGCAAGGCGTGCGGCCACTTTTCCTGCCGGTACCACCAGGTGGGGGGATGTGCCCGGTTGCTGTTGGCAGGTGGAATGCTCAACATCACCGCAACGTACTCGCGAATTATTAGTGCGACGGGACGTTCTCGGAAGGGGGAAGGAGACGAGGCGATGGTGGTGTATTTGCTGGCTGGTTTAGAGAGGGGGGCAGAAGATGCGGCGGCCAGGAGGGGGCTTGCCAAGGGAGGAAGGCCCCCGCGATTCGGCGACTCAACGTGTGATTTCAAGTACGTTCACCGGGTCTGCGCTTCCGCGGTTTCGCGGAATGAACCTTTCGGATTTTTGACCTTGCAGCTTTTAAGGCCTGTAGACGGCGAATGCCTGCGCATCCGTTTCCTCTGTACCGTTCGAAACCACCCTTATGGAATTTCTTTGAATTGTTTCCTGGATTACTACGTCTTGGACAGTCGCGCGGTAACCGCGGGGAACTTTATATTCGTAGCTGGTTATACGGAATGTATGGGCACTATGGTTTTCTGCATAAATTAGTTAAGTGGACCTGTGCGGTCTGAAATGTCTGACACACTGTGGGCATTAATTTAATTTATCGTTTTTCTCAAAGAAGTTAGGAACACTTTGTTATCTTCTGTTTTTCTTGTGCGTTTGTCTCTTGCGAGGTACTGTTAAATAATTATTAAGTGTCTTTGGATATCGATGAATTGGGATGCCTGATATGAAATTTGTTAAATGTTAGGTAATATGTTTGACTTGTTTTTAATAATTGTTTAACGGAAAATTACTTTGCAATATAATACGTGTTTGTCTGTTCTTACTAGTATCTTAACATGTTGCAGCGAATATTCCCAAACTCTTAGAATTTTCAATATTTGTTAACTGTTCTTATACTGTTGTGGCTTTAATTGTGCGAATTTCTTATGTCTCGTCACAGTTCGCAATTTAAGTGAGAGATTGCTTTCCACTGAAATACAGTTTCCTGTATATTTTCCGCTGTTTCTCCCAATGTTATTGATGGACTTTGTCAGTTTCGTTCAAGTATTCCATATCTTTCACGCAACATGTTCTTCCGCCGCGTTTTCATCAGTCCTATCTGTCTAGACGACCCTATATAAGCAACGCAACGCGGTAGTACGATATCTACTGAATACAGTGAATGCTTCATTATTTCTCAATCAAACTGTTGCAGTTTCTGCGATGTATTATTCGGGGCACGCGACCTTGCGCTGCCTTGCCGGACAAAACCTGTGTACCTCTTCAGGGACATTGACCGTTTTTCCTTCACTGAAACCGTCCAGCTGCTCCTATCAAAAGCGCTCGCTGATGCAGCGTAACAGTTCGTAGCCTGTAATTCCGTATCACAAATAAGTCTCGTTATAAAAAGAAAACATTCAATTCATTTGCATACAAGTAGTTTGTTACTGCTTGAGAGATTTCCATTCGCTGAGAATTAACATCGCGCATATCGTACTTTGCATACATTTCTTTACGCTTCGGAAATTTCTCAAACAAAATCCTTCACTAATCAGGATTCATTTCTCAAAGATGATGGATTGTATAACAGGTTGATCGATGCTTTTCAGTAAGCTCTTCAGTTATTACAGGCATAAATAAGATATTGAATTTTAACGATCAGTTCAAATCGAATTAATGTTGACACTCATTTCTGATCGATACTAAATACTTTCTCCATATGTTTATAACATATATAAGAATATTATTATAACTACCAAGCCATAGTTCCATGTTGGGCTTAAAAATAGAAACTACAGAAAATTTAAAATAATATTTATTATACAACTCACTACTGAGTAACCATGTAACAAAATTGCAAAGAAATAACAAGAGATAAAATATACCTAATAAAAATAAAGCTATCTTTGTTTAACAAATAAAATCATCAAACTAAATTTACTAAATTTCAAATCATTGAGAGTTCGTAGCTTTCTTCACAACTTGACGCAATTATTCCATGTCTCCACATTTCCACAAAGGAGGTTACCCAAATTCTGAATTTCTTTGTTCCCCGCAATGTTCAGAACTTGTATTATTTATCCACCGTCTCACAAAGAGATGAAACAGTTTCACCTCGAGTGGTCCAAGACTTCCCCGCCAGTGGCCTACATGCCAGGAATCGTCCTCCTCAGCGGTGCACTTCTCCCGCAAATTTCATAAACGTGTTATTTCATCACGACGATCTCTTGATCGAGGAAGATCCATCTATCCAGACCTGCTGTCGCCCTGCGTGCCCGCTTTCTTGTTCCAATTCTATAATTACATCTGGACCCGATCCGCGCGTATGGCGCAGCGAACCGCGGAGCCATCGAGTGGATCGCCACGCTGGTATCCGTCTCCTGATATTATCATCGGGGCAAAATAATATCATAAATGATTGCCGACGCGCGCGATACCATTCTTTAAACCGGGCGAACGCGTCGCATTAAAATGTAGTAAAGCGGATGCCATAAATCTTGGGGCTAGTTCGCGCTGCCGCCGCGGCACGTTACGCGTTCAGGAAAACGTCCACTGGATCTTGTCCGTGCAACCTGTTCGAAAGCTTTTCATGCGCCTCGAATTGCTGGCCGCGAACGTGACTCACGCTCGTCAAGGGATTGTCATGAATCTCGTTGCCGCGACGCGGGACCCGCCGCCGTTTGGTATCCAGCCCGGCGGCTTTAATAGCCCTGGGAACTTGTCATCGGTGCATAAGCCTGCGCGGATAAGTGGAGCAATGAGATTCGCGTCATCGTTTTGAGGCACAGCCATGTGTTAAGTAGCGGCCACCATCAAGATATACGCCGGCCGGGTAATAGTTCGGACTTGCAACGAGTGCGTTCGCTTGATTCCGTTCCGGCGTTGCTCGCTGGTTACGCTTCACGTCGTAGCCAACATCCTAACGGGCATTTCTATTAGTGGCGTGCCTCTGCTCCGAGACGACGATTAACTTCTTCGGGCTCCACATCGGTCAGTGGACACACGCGTAATTCGAACGCAGCCTGGGATCGGTTTAGCGAGTATGAATTTTGCTCGCCGGAGCCCGGCAGAGGTGTGCGGGCGGATGGTGTTAGGAAGTAGGAAGCCCACCACTGCCTGTTGACAGGGATTCCCACTTGTCTCAACAAGGATGTGTCGCCGTTAGTAGTGATACTTGAGAAAGGGTTAAAAATCTACAACTGTTTCTACGCTGACTAATAGTAAGCATATCTGCTGGTCGATGTGGGAGAATTCTGTTACTTTTAGAAATTTCTAAATGAGGCCCCGATGAACACCGGACTTGGGTTGAAAATAGGATCTCCACGAGATACTTAGATTCCGACATTCAGCGTTAGTACGCCAATATTCGAATATTCTAAGTATTCGAATATTTGATTAATTATATTTTATTACTTAGAATATTCGAATATTCTAAGTATTCGAATATTTGATTAATTATATTTTATTACTTAGAATATTCGAATATTTGATTCTCAAATTTGAATTTTCTGGTATTCGAATTCTCTGGTATTCGAATCTGAAATTCGAATTGTCTGGTATTCGAATCTGAAATTCGAATCCTCTAGTATGCGAATATTCGAATCTAAAATTTGAATTCCCTGGTATTTGAATATTCGCCCACTTTATCTTTTGAAAAGCAAATAATTTTGAAGGCTGATATGAAAAGAATTTCACGATAAAGTGTGAAGAAATATTTCATATTCAGATTCCCATTTGGTACAATTCGAAATTCGATCACTCCGAATATTTAAATACTCCCCATTATTCGAATATTCGAAGACATTATTCATATTCGAAATTATTCTATTTATTCGACTATTTCCAGCTCTACATTGAAGGCGTTGATGAGGATGTAGAAGTCCGCAGTAGACAGTCTGTAATAAAAGTAGATGTGCTTTAATCAATTGCGTGGGGAGTCCTTCGAGATCCATCTTACCTGTACTGTGTACTAAAACTATAGGTTTTTTGATCACTACATCATCCTCCACGATTAATATTTCAGAAATATATATATAATTCATATATATAATATTTCAGAAATATATATAATAAGTATCAGAAATGATACTTGCAACAACAAGAAATGTAATTTTCGAGAGTTCATACGTTATAGACAAGGCTATGCTTACTGCTAGACACTATTGCGAATTTGCATAATAATCATCAGTGGAGGTGTGAAAACACATGTTTTGTTATTACCGTATCTTTTTATCGACAGCAGTTTTCCTGTAACGTGTGGGTTGGCGTTATTGGATGTTTCCTTATTGAAGCAGAAGTCTTCTGCACCTACGCTCAAAGCAATAATTGTATTCTCCGTTTGCATAAGATACTGGATCCAACCTAGGGACTCTTGCCCTCTCCGTGGGGCGTAGGACCGACCAATTATATTCGCCGGTCGGTTTACCGAACTCCGCAACGCTCCCGAGCCTACTCAAAGATCCGACACGTAGGCCCGGAAATCGTATCGACCAACGGGTCCCTTGTCTTAGCAAGTCGACCAGCGGATGTTTAGCCAACGCTATCGTGAGGGTATACGATACGTCAATTGCTGCTGAGAATGGTATGGTTGGAAAATGTCATCAGGTAACTCGGTATCACTTTCCAGCCAGTCTTCTAGTAACTATACAATCATAGATCCTCTCTAATGACTCCCCTTAAAAGCGCCATTGTCCACTGCGATTGCAGCGTATTCCCAACACGTGTCCTTAACAAGTTTTATTTATAATATAAAGTAACGAAACTTGCTAGTATTAGAGTCAGTATCTCTCTAACCTCAGACAGAAGTCTGACTAGTTTTGATTCTCTATTTCCATTCTCCAATTAAGGCTACCAACTCTCCCTCCTCAACGTCTCCCTCCAGAGATTCCACATTTCAGGAATCGTGTTATATTGAACCCGATCTGGCGCTAAAAACCGGGATATCATGAATCGCGATAAGAAAATTTTATTTTAAGAATCAGCGAATTTTTACCATTACGCCATGATAAGAAAATGTGACAGTCAAGATTCTTGAGTTCAGTGGCCTTTCCTTTAGACCCAATATTTAAAATATAAATATACTCTATAGAATTGTTATTGCATAGAACGATTTGCTTTTGACGAACTTTAACTCTTTGCATTCCAATTTAATCGCTCAACAATTTATAAATATTGTTGGTTGAGTGCTACACTTATTAATTAAATACAGAACTTTAGAATGAAAAAAGAGCACACAACAGTGATGTTAAAATAAAAAATTCATGTAATCCTGTGAATCCTGTATTTATCTACTTTTATAAAGTTGATCGATATCACTATATAACTTTACATTAACATGAATTTCAACTTCGATGATCCTGAGGAGTACCTATTTTCAGAGAGCAGACGGTTAACTTCTGACGTTAGTTTCTACTGCCCCCTATTTGCCTTCCTTTGAGTTTATTGCATTTTATTACAAGTAGTTTCTAGTTTGCATAACGTAGGAAGGTGGTTATCCTTAGTGGAAGAGCCAACATTTTTTTGCCACGTAGGATTTTCGGATACTGGAAGCCCACTTTGGGTGGAACATTGGAATCTCGCGCTCCACCGGGTTATTTCGTAAGTAATGTCGTTGCCTTATCTCGTATGCATAACCGGCCTTATCTTATTTATCTTGAAAATGCTTATGAATCTTTTAGTATATCCTGCTTGGGTCGTCTTAACCCAGTTTCAATTCAACGTGCAAATAATTCTCGTGCTACATTTTGGTCTCGCAAGGAGCTATAAAGGTGTATGTTGATGAAACTCATTTACAACGCTGCATCCCGTATGAATTTGTTAACTTGTTAAGTTGGAACAGGTTACAAATATTTTACACCTCTGCAAGACTCGAGAAACAGACATGTACTTCTTCGTGGAACACTGTACTTACTTACTTACTTACTTACTCGATAAAAAACAATTTGATTATCTTGTGTTGGGAGGAAGGGACTGCATTATTATTCTCATATTTATCTCAGTAAATTGCAATGGACACAATTCGAATTTAAGATTGAAATGATATTATATTCCACTTAATTAGTGAAATAATGCGAAAATTGTTTTCTTTTTTATTTTAGTTCAAAGGAACTTGCTATAGATAGTTATAAAGCTTCACATGAATTTCTACATTTTTTAATAAACAATTGTTTACCTTAGCTTTGTTCAGTAATGCAATTTACACGATGTTTTCAGCCACCTTGGTTATCCGTGATTTTATTTTTAGATTACATTTTGTTAAGGAAGTGGTATACATGTGTAGAAGCTTTGATATTCGGTTTATTGAGAAGTAATTTTATGTCTAGTGGCAGACGCAGTTTACATTTATTTAATTTTTTAATTAATTCTATTGTTTGAATATCGGAACGGGAGCATTGCAAAACAATATGATTTAAATCCTGTTTCTCATAATTACAATTGCATTTTACTTCGTTTATAATATGTAAGTAGATAACCGTTGTAACGACGAATATCGTAACTCGTTTGATTGTAAACACAGTATTAAGTTTCACTTAATTTATAATTCTTTCATCTTTTTCAGATATGTCTGTCAAATGACATACGAGATATGACGCTTATTAACGTTGAGATATTTGAGTACCTAATCCGATCACGAAAATACGTTCAGAATTGAGATTCGCGAAAGTCACAGCTACCTGAGCCACCTTACATGGCAAGAAGCTTTCGAGATTCTGATCTGATTGCAATACGTACACCTGACACTGCGTGACTCGAATTTTTCGAATATTCATACATCTCTGAATAATACAATTTCGTGCTATTTTTAGCATTCAGATTTTCCCTTATTGCATTGCCATTTCGTGCTACGAATTTCGAAACTGTATTTGTAGTAGTAGAGATTTTAGAATAATTTCTTTCGTATACATATTTTGAATTTGAAATTCATACTAAGTGTTCGTGAAAATAAACGATTATTATAATTCTCACTACATAGTTCTTCTTTTCTTTTCACGAAATTTAATAGAATGTAGATACACCCAACATGGAACAGACACAGTGTTTGTTAATTAATTAAATAGTAACTATATATTTAATATTAATACGTAGGTATTACTGGATTCAAAAACCTCTCCTCTAAGTTCTTAAGGAACTTTCCATCGACTGCAAAGTTTCGAAAGGTATTGAAAAGGAGAATTGATAAGTGTGAGTTGAATATTGATGAATCAAGTATAATCAATAGCCACCTAATTGATTGAAGCAAAGTTAATCCACTGTAGAACCAGTGTAGAAGGTTCTAATGCAAGAACGAAAGTTATAAAGCCCCGCCAAGTTCACAGTGCTCGCTGTCCTAGTATAGGAAAATTATGTAATGGGAAAATTAACTTGATAAATGCATGCAATAAAGTCAACTCTAAGGAACAACGAGATCGCTACTGAAACTCTTGACTTTAGGAGTTCATTGCTGGCTTGTGACAAATAAGCACATCACAGTAACTCACAATCACAAACAAACTTCAAGTAACATAATTCTTCCAGCAAAATATAACGAAAATAGAAAACTTGGTGCATTTATAAACACGAATATGAGGCATTGAAAGTAAAATCAGAGCAATCCACATTGGAAAAAAATTAATTTTTCCCATTTTATATGATTACTACAGCCTATTATTAATACATTATTGCTAATAACTCAATTCCGTAAGAAAATATAACAATCATAATAAAATATTAATCAACGAAACTTTTAGGGGCGTGAACCTCAGATTGCTCATTCAATCGAGCACTCATAATTGCGTCAGAGCCACTCTATGCGCCCATACATATGTGTGGGGGGTGTAAATAAATATTGTGCTACGACAGACGCATCGGTGCATCAGTGATTTTATTTGGAGCACAGGCGCGGAGTATTTCGTTGATAACAAAAACGGAATAAGTTCTGCTGCATTTATTATTTTGCTCATAAAACCCTGCCGTCATCGAACGCATATGGTCTCTGCATTCAATATGTTCATTCTTTTCATGTTGCTCCAATACGATTATTGACAATGGGATATATGTATTTTAATGCATCATCTATACTCTATACATACATCACGTTATCGTTGATTTAATTTCAATGGCTCTTCAATTTATATTTAATCCGTCCATTCTTGTAGTAATGATTACTATATTTTTTCTGTATTTAGTGTGAGTGGTATGTTACGACACTGACCCAATCATTATGATGGAATATTTACGGTAGGTATGCGTAGAAAGATGTTTTATCGTTGTTAATTACTACTCAGCCCAATTTATGAGAGGAGTACGAGTGCCGACGAAATTCGTTAGACATTCATTGTGCTAATTATGATAAGTTATAATGAACCTACCAAACAGAGCATTATCTTCACGGTCGTTGAAGGCATCGGCGTTTTCCGCGAAAAATTTATTTGATACGTAATTTCTGGTGCAGGCAAAGAACGGTTTAACTTGGAAGTAACTACGGGAAAATGGTATTCAATGGTTTCTTTCTTTTTCTGGTTGTAAGCTTCCTGCGACTTTCCAGCATTGTTTATTAATCGCAAGTGGAATATTAGCTCTTCGTTTTAATGTAATGAATATTTCATTTGTTGGGGTGCTCAATCTTTTTTTTTGTAATTTAGTCAGTAGAATATTCTATATTATAAAGTATAACTGATATGGAACTCTGTCGAACAAATCAGAACATTTTTCACGTAACTGAACTGTGATCAGGATCCTATATAAATAACTCTTCCGCCGCTCTGGACAAAAATGATTTCCGCCGCCCTTTATATTTAATTATAAATAATTGTTTTAAAATTTATTTTTTGACAGTGAGCGAATTATTTTGTAGGTATTTTTTGAATAGTAAAATCCTCCTTTTTATAAATTGTTTTTTAATATTCATAATGAAACCTGTAACAAAACAACAAAATATATAGCGAGGAGGATGGTACCTATTTTTTAATTGAATATAAGAAATATTCTTAAATATAAGAAAAGGGGAAAGATCCAAAATCGTTAATATAAACAGGTATGCACCTTTCCCTAGTATAATATTAATTATCAATACTACCAAAATTAACTTCAAATAGCCACGGTCTTAATCAACTATCACGAATCCATATGCCTTGCTATTTTCCCCAGTTAAAGCTATTTTCTTCAACTTTCTCATAGTCCACATATGATTGCAAAGGGAGCGCCCATCGAAATACAATCAACTGGGCCACGAAACATTAAAAAGCAACTTTTCCTTGAAAAACTGCATGTCTCAAGATCGATTACATCGCAGCCCCGCGTTTCCATCGCCCACTCAAGCTTCTACTTACGGTTCTGAATCATCTTGTACATGTACCAAGCTTTCTTTCTACTTTTCACAAAGTTCTATCAACCCCCGACACTCGTACATGCCAGTGTATTATTTACATCCCGTGTACAGTGGGCTGTGCACGCGATCAGCAGAAAAAACCGTAATGACTACATTACTCGCTGTTCTGGCAGTGTGTTCTGTGCTATCTATGGATATGCAATCTAGCAATAGCATTTAATAGGATATATCGCGGGTGGACTCATAACACGAGCCGTTCGCCAATCGACGCCCCACGCAACGAACATCCGCGGCCGTGATCCCATAAAATAGACCCGACTACAACGTACAATGCATGCACGCGCTGTTAAAGGGCACACGTAACAAATGTACGTACGGTGTAACGACCATAGGACCCGCTCTGGAACGGTGCAGAAGGGACATTGTCACGATGTAGGAAAATACTCGTGTTTTAACCAAATGCATGTGACGAACATTATTACCGCCAGAGTTATAGCTATTTATTCGACATTACATAAGAAATGAAACAATAAAAAACATTTTTCATCATCTTGAGATTTCTTTAAAAAAATTCTAAATTTTTTAAGGAGCTACCCAAGATTGTATCCTTAATTCTATTATAATTCTTCTACGTTGACCAGCCGATAAGCTTACAATTAGTCAAATCTTTAAGAATTGCTGGTTTTCAACCCTTATTTGGCAGTAGATACGACACATTCTTGTTGACACAAGTGAGGATCCTGTCCATAGGTTTGGTCAGAGTTGGGCAAGATGTAATCTAATTACATCTTACAAATTACGATTAAAATATAATTGTGTAGTTGATTACACATTATTTTCTGTAATTGTTAATTTAGGTAGTTGACCCTATGGTTTCTTCAACTACCTAAATGAACGATTACAGAAAATAATGTGTAATCAACTACACAATTACATTTTTATCGTAATTTGTAAAATGTAATTAGATTACATTTTGCCCAACTCTGGGTTTGGTGGGCTTCCTAAAAACACTCCGCAGTTTGCAACAGAATCTTCGGTATATAAATGTCACGCGTTGTTACCCGTTGCGATTGTCCCGCGGAAAAACTCAGATGGTCACGTTGTCACTAATAGGAATCCCCATAATCAGCCGATTACAGGTTAGCGACAGCTCGTTACGCGCCCCTCGACGCGAACGAATTTGACGCCTGCCATTCTGAGCGCGATGCAATCTCGGTGGACAATAATAAACGCCGTTTATACTGGTAATTTGCTTTGCTCCAACGAAATCCTGTATTTCGACGCGAGTATTCAAGTAGACGGAGCGTTGGCGCCTGTAATTGCGTGAAGGGTGTACAATATTACCGTTTGGTAATAACGAGTTATTCACTATTTTTTAGTTAAATCCTTTTAATGTGTCGTTGATGCACACTTCGCAGAAGTGGGAAATATTCGCAGAGTAAATTGGCGTTGGTTGAAATTTATTTAACTGTGCTAGTCCTTTGGTTCTTACTGTGGATTGTGATAGCTGAAATATAATGTTGATAGAGTACCTATGGGAAGGTTTCTACTGTTTAATAAGGTTAAGGTACTATGTGTTTAATCAAACATCAAACTCCACGAAGGAAACACCTTTTTTATTTTTTTTTTAAAGTTACATCAACCCATTTGGGTCACATTACTAATCACGTTGATTTACATAAAAACGAAGGTAGATGTAAATTGATTAGATTAAATTGGAATTAAATTCAACGAAATTTTTTTACATGTTCCACTTTCCACTTTTTTAGGATATACGTTGATCCGATGTAACCTTTTTTCACGTTGATATTTCACGTTGTCAATTTTTTCGTTCCTTTGAATTGCTATAAGTGAAGAAACTCTTCCAAATAGGATTTCAATTGCTCTTTTGTTTTCACAAAATTTCATTATATTTCTCTATAATTTGTTTGATAATTGGGTTTTCATATTTTGGACTTCTAGAGCTGAAAGGAAACTCCTGGAACCTGCGTAAATAATGTATTTCTTCCATTTGTGATTGACTTCTCCTAAGGAAACTTCTTTCTTAACTAAAGGGTTGCTGAAATAATAATATATTGAACAAAACTCGTTGCGCCTTTGCAGTCCAAATTTCCAATCTATAGCACTAAAATTTCTTCATTTTTAAAATTTGCTTAGAAGCTACAGCAGACTTTTTTTATTATCTAAGTTACTTTGCTTTAAAGAAAATGTAAAACGACTCGGCATCATGCATCTAAAAACTGTGTATAACTCAGCATCATAAATTCCATTAAGAAAGAGCTCAAAGTAGCTTTGCAACTTTCACAAGATTTTCATCCAAAAAGAACTTCATACATATAAATCTTTTCGATTACATGTCCTGAGAAGAGATTAACTTTGATTCGAAGCACTTGTCCCCGTAGAACTTGGAATGATTCATGATAAACTCCGCTGTTAACGATTTTTCATCATTCGTCTAATCAGTGCACCTTAAGTATAGGAACGATCAGACGATATTTGATTGCATTAGCTCGTGATTCATTTCGTTTCGAGCGATTAGTTGCGTCATAAATCTGTGGCAAGGTATTACTTAATGTTTCAGCGTTCCCTGGTAATGTACCGTTACTAACCGACGCGGTATGGTATAATTAACACATTAATGCTTTAAAAAATACAAAATTGCCCAGGGGAACGCTTTTATTAAAACGGTGTGTGCTGTAATACGAAGCAACGATACAGTGCATTACTGAATTTTTAACAGGATCTATCTCGTAAGCGTTCTTCTTTCCTGGTAATAAATGTAATACCAGGTCGGCTGCGGAATAACACTCCACCCGCCAACAGTAATACCGATTCTTCCGTTATCGTTAACAAGCGCCAGTCCACGAAATTTTATGTCGATGTTAATGCCATGAAATTGTAGAATCCTATTGTTCTCCTATTAATAATTGATGAGCTCGAGCAGGATGGTGGCCGTATAATCGATCTTCAGCAGCTACATCCATAACGATAAAAATGATAGAAGAAGAAAAGAAACTTGGAAAATGCAGCGATTGCAATTGATCTAAAAAAAAATTTTAAATTTTAAATTTAATTACATTAGAAGTACGTATTCAAATATACCCAGCAATATTAATGCAATAAGAATCCCCCAAAGAAAAAGGAGAATAATGCCAGCACAACTGAAGTAAATCAAGAGCTTTGCAAACAGTAAAGAAAATTGAATTTTATTCTTTAAATAAATTTCTATAATCACCTAATGAATTTCGTTCAATTTGCATTGCGAATATTTCTATCACATTCAACTCGCCTACCCCCAAGATTAAATCTCGCGCGCGTCACTATCCACCTTTATCTCCTTACCTTCCCATCGAGAATAAACGTATCATTCCCGAGGAAAAACAAACAGCCGTGGTTTTGAATTTTCTACTGCGTTTGTGCCCTCGGGGAAACTGCTTGCCCTGTTTACGATTCCCCTTGGTTTTCGGATATTCGATTGTGAATAGCCGAAGGAGCACAATAGCCTTCGCATACGCCCTTCCCCTAGCAAGCAAACAGAGAGACGATAGAATTTCTTTCGTCCGGCTCGCAGTTTCAACGGCGCATCGAACTCCCTCTTTTGCAACGACAGCAGAGAAAACATTTGCACGGGCTGGATCAAATTTGCTCGACGGCGCGAACCGGGAGGGAAAAAAAGCGCGGGGAGTGATAATGGCTAACGAGGCTTCGGAGCGCGACAGTGTTTATAAAATCATTAACTTTTCTGCAACATCCGGTTTCCCTGTTTTCATTAGTCTGTTGGCAGACAGTGCGCGCCGGCCACGCACTTGCCCGCTCTATTGTGCCGGTCGAGTGTGGTATTGATTTGTCGGACACTACTCGCGGTGTTCGTTTTCGTGCGGACCGGTGCGTTTTTGATGTTGTCAGAGCCAGCTACATGCGGGCAACCGTGTACAGTAGCTGCAGCGCAATAGTTTTGTCGAGCTTTGACCGTCGATACCCATTAATCGCGTATAATCGAGTGGAAAGTTGACGAAGGAAATACAAAGTTTCGCGCGATTGCTCGCTGCCCCGCTCGTCATGCGCTCGATAGAGATTTAGAGATTCAACAGCAAATGTATTATAAATTGCTCTGTGATTTTTTAACAAGTGGAGCGCGGGATTCCGCGGATTCACACAATGCTCTGTCGAAAATAACGAATCTTCGGAGCGTGATATCTGATCGCTGTTACGCTGGATCCTCTCTGTTCTAGATTGATGAAACATTGAGATATGGGTGGTGTTGGGTGCTGATTGATTGACGATACTACCTGCAATTGTGGTGCATTGTATGCATACAGTTTACTACATGTTACAACCGTGTACAAGCATGTTCTCGAGTAGAATGGTGTTTAACAGTTTCTGTGGCGTCGGCGTGTCTTCGCGCCGAGGGATTTGGCTACTGTGCATTGTTTTGTCCTATTTTTTTACGCTGATATTTTTTCCACAGCATTGAAGGTATTGCGCGAGAGTCCTGGAATATTGATTCGGAGAGCAAACTAAACTCGGAGTTCAATTTGTAGGAAACGTCCAAAAGAGCGTTTTTCAAAACCTTACGACGCTAGAAGTGAGTTGAATATTTATCAAATATTTTGGAGTGAATGAAGAAGGGGAGTTTGAGGGTGTTCGTTCCCGACTGCGTTGGTTTTCGGGTATATTTTAGAAAACAGGAAAATAACAAATACTTGTTTTTTTTATTTTCTTATGTGTGCATATTTAGAGGGTATAATCACCCCTCGATGTTCATAAGAAGAGGCACAAGAGGTCCTATTGTTAGTGTAAAAGGCAGGGATGGATGTTGTCTCCTAAGTTGTCAGGACAATAAATACCGCAAAGCGTAAAACACTAAAATAAAGTTTTATTAAAGGTACTCTCCCATCAACTCACTCCAGAAATAGGTCATTTTTAGGGTTTCATTTTTAAAAAACTAAACGTCATAGTGTTAAAAAACTTTTTAGCCCGCATTCCTATAACTTTGAACATAATAAAAAAATGGCATTAAGAGTTATTGGCACTCTCATTTATTAAATAATCGAGCCCATAAGCTCCGCAATACCTAACAACATCGTATTTCACTTCCTCGCGCGTTTCATTCTCTTAAAGGCCAACCTGACTCGTTTCGAATTTCCATTTCACAAATGCATCGACTTCCGCGGATGAAAAAGAGCGCAGGTGTGCACAATATTGGTACAACGGCTTCAACGTCCATAGTTAACTAACGGGAATTAGCCACACCACCTATCCACCTGGTTTTATAATACCTGTCTGCTGCTTAGTATCGACCGGGTCACCTGCTAAAACGCTTTTGCATTTGCGCGCTTTCAACACTTGTCGAACCATTAGGTTGTCCAACAAGCGAGTGCCGCTTTTTAGCATTAAAAAATTAAGAAGTGCATCTTGTCGACTAATTTGCGGGGTGCTTGACGAGGATTCTCCAGAATTGAGGCCTGCAATCGATTATAATCGAAGGCGAACGGTCGCCCAAATCGTGGCTCGTCAAAGATATCATAATTGTCCAGGGCCAGCTGCTTTTGTCTATAAAAAGGCCCGAGTGCAAGAAATATTTTGGAGCCCCAAACAATTTCTCAACGATAAAAAAAGCATAATATCTTTTCACGGAACGAAATCAGGAAAAATTGTAATACTAATAGTAAAGAAAATAAATTCATTGAGTGTCATTGAGTGTCATTGTTTATCGGCAATGACACTCCATAGTTACAAACTTACAAGGAAGTGAAAAATTAGATAAGAGAAACTTAAACATAATAAAATAGAGGAAATTACCTGCTTCATAATGGTACGAATACGAAGGCAACACTGAATTTTCTCTGGCTCCAAATGTCCCTGAAATAAAGCCAGCAGGATCTTATTGGGCAACCTAACAGGAAAACCTGGCTGCCCACACGGCTGGAAGAACAGGAGCGAATTTCCGTAGGAGTCGTAGCTGCTCCGCTGTTCATGAGTAATTACTAATTACACGTGGACTGGCGTTCTCGATAGATTGCCACACCCGGTAGTCCAACTTCGCGACAGGTGAAAAGCGATTAATGACCGCGTTGCAGCTTATGAAGCCGGCTCCTCCGTTTTCAGCCGAGCTTCCTTCCTCTCCTTCGCCTTTCTCATCCCACCTGACACTCGATCGGTCGATCATCCCGCCGAGGAGGGCTGCAACAACAGAAAGATCTGTCCCCGATCAAAGCCGATTCCCGTTCCGAGCAAACAGCCGTATCCCCCGAGTGGCCTGCCCGTGAAAAAGCTAATCGCTGGCGCGGGCCTTCCTCGCGCCGCGTCGTTGGCCCCCGCAAGGGTGTCACGGCCTAATTGAGTCTGTTTGTAATCCTGCTTATGGATCTTTATAAAAGGGAAAGATTTACAGGCGCAATATAAACCCCTCTATCCATCAAGCGAGAGCGGCAGCTAAAGACCTCATCAGTTCCGGTGCCAGCAAACACGGTGTCCCTCTGATAAGCCCACCGAGATAGAAGCGGAGGAAAGCGGACATTCAAGCCGCGGCCATGAAAGAATCCTGCATAACTTCCTACCACGCTCGCCTAGCCCCCCCTGCCAGATCTTATCTGTGTGTCGCCAGATTTATCTGGACATCAAGAACGCACCGCGAGTACGTTACACCTCGACGAGAGGTGTGCACACACCTCGCGGGAAAAAAGAATCTAGCATCTGCCTATTACCGCGCACGCAAAGCGCACGCGGGTACGGATTTTTCGCGATGGGTTCACGCTTGTCGGCGGGGGACTGTTCGTTACGGAGCTATGCAGAATATTTTTAAACTCCCTTATCGTCATCTTAAAGTGCGCCGCCACTTTGAAGAATTTGTAGGCTCGTTCGGGTATGCGTGGGCTTAGCTGCGAATTCGCGATGACTAACGTTGTTCCGTTAGCGGGATGCTCGTTTCCTTATTCGCACGCTGCCAGTGCCATTATTGAGCTGACCGGAGGACACATCGACTGTCCAACTTGGTGCGTTGCCCTGGTCCCAGGCTCCTGGGTTCAGTTTTCTTGGTGGTGTTACTGAGGACATCTGGCGGATATGGTTCTGGTGGACGGTTTCGCTGAGGAAATTGATTTGTTGGGATGAAGTTTGTTATTTGGGTGCCATTATTCGGATATATATACTTGGGCTTCTGCGTGTATATTCTTGTAGGTTGTGGGCTTGTTGCTTTGGCTAGCAGTAGCAAGGAGTACGTGGGATTCCTGACTACGGCAAATCGGGGATGAATTGTTTACTAAGGAGGGACATCTTTCGTTGCAGCTAGTTGTATTTTAAGAGGTCATCCCACTTCTATCAGCCGTAAGATGAAGCTGTTTTTAATGATTTGTTCTCAGTAAATATAACATGTAATGAAATAAATCTTTTTGGTACTTATTATGCTACTCCTAGATTACACAAAAAAAAAATCAAAACGGTTTTGTTAATTTGTTTTCAATGTTTTCTTATAGCGTCAATGTGGCAGCTCAAAAAGAGGTATGTCCGTGGCGCAAATGATCCCTTAATTTACAACGTTGTAAAGGGTATAGTACTATGGGAAATAAGAGGCTTGTGCTTCATTTTGTATTTTTTATTTAAGCAATGTATAAAAAGGTGTAACTAAGTGTGTAAACAAAATTATATTTAAATAACTAAACAAAGAAGTAATTTTTTACGAATTTACCACATTTACGGAAAAGGGGCACATAAACCACTTGCTTCAGCCATATAAATAAAGACACATATAATTTTTAAATCATAACCTCTGTTTTCAGAACGTTCAAACGACACGGTTACTGCGTCCTTAAAAAAATTGTATTGAATTGCATTACTTTTTATCAAGTTATACTATAATGAAAATTTTGAAATCGATTTTATTAAAATGTCATTTTAGCGTATGTGTCCTTTTTCCATTAAATGTCTCAAATATATTACTCTACATTTTGCCAAAAATTCTGACACAAAATTTTTCCACAAAGAATAGGTGTAAAGAACCTCTAAGGAATTTTGAAGAGTATTCAGAGAGGAGCAAGGTCCACAAACTGGTATTAAAATCTACATAATATTATTGCTGTACTTACCACATTATTCACTATGACATACACTTCAACTTTAAACCCACCTTATTCAAGGCTACTTACACAGAAGTCACATAAAAAGCTTCTACAGTACACCGCTCAGCACATCCTGCCACGGAATTAACCCAGCTTCCTATCATACACAGCGAATTCCTAGGCTAAACAGTTTGTTCGCTAAAATCTTAATGATACGCATACCTAACCAGCCCAATACCCACCTGACGTCGCGGCAATCTCGCTTGTCCTATAATTATTCCGCGGACAGTCCCTCTCGTTAGCTAATCTCGTCTCCTTCGACCAGAGTTATTAACAAACTCAGCTCCAAGAGGCAGCAACAATAAATTCCTGCAGGTCGGTATGTTGAGCCGGGTGACACGGACACGATGAATGCTCCGCTGGAATAAGGCTCCACGTGTGCCTCGTATAGTTACGTGCGGGCAAAGTAGTAAGCGCGTCCGAGTATAATGAACCCTTCGCGCGATAATCCTGGTAAAACCTCGCTTCCCGAACTGCGTTTCCCTGGGAGCGAATAAGACGGACCCTGCCTCCTCGTGAAAGGAATCTCGTGGATAATCTGAGCCCCGTGGTGCATTCTTATTCCGTTCCCGCATCAGGCTTCAATGGCTTCGATTTATCACGTGCTTCGTAGACGAACTACTTGGCCCCCGTGTTGATAGCTGAAATGAGAAAGTGTACGAGCGTGAGAATGATAGAGAGAGAAAGGTACAGAATCAAGCTGACTCGCCTGTACATGTGTCTCGCCATAAGCGCGCGCGCGCGCGAGTGCCGGTGCATATCCCGGGAACACGATCCTCTAAAATCCCCCTGGTATTTTCCCGCCGTATTTATCGACGGGGCCCGCGAATGCATCCAACGACACCAGGAATGTGCAATAACCCGCTTTACAAGCGAAGTAATGACGAATCAATTTCTGGACAAGCTTGCCCCGGCTGGCTGGAGCGAGGTGGGTGCCGCAGCATCCGCCGCGACAGCAACGGCAGCGTTGGGCAGGGGCAGCTAATATCGCCTCTGTATCGTGGCGCGGCGCTTCGGGGCCCGTTTCGAGATCGCCCACGCCCTCCTCCACCTCGTCCCGCTCTTTTCCTCGATAGTCGTACCTGTCAAAACAAATTACGCTCCTACGCACGCTCCCCTGGCTAGTGCCTAGACCAGGTCCGGGCTCCTTCTTTTTCTTGCCTGACGGAAGTATCTGCAACTCGGACGTTAGAAATTCAAAGTCGAGGAGCGCAGCCGGCCAGTTAGCTCGGCGATCGTTTCAGTTCGTCCCGCTGAATGTATTCGTTGCGACTTCATCAGGGATCCCGCGGGCTCGTTACAGGCGATACCGTAGGTGGGCTGTTTCGTTCCTCATCGATAGGGGCAGGTGAATCAAGGCTGCCCCGGGACAAAGTGGCTTTTGCTTAGGTTTTAATAAAGCTGGTTGAGCCAGTGTTTTCATTGGTTACTTAAAGAACGATGGTGGACATGGTGAACCGTGTTGCACCGGCCCTCGCGGCTCTGGTAAGCCGCGTCACAACCGATTTTTCTGCGAGCGTCGCGGCTGGTTGAATATGAATGCCTCGTACCGAGACATTGAATGCAAATTTCATATTTTCGCCTTGCTCCCGTCCCACGAACTTCGGCTTCTCAGCTGCCCCGTGAGACTCCGCCGAAGACGGTGTCGGGTTGCAGGGACTACGGCAATTCGTGGTAAGTAATTGTTCCCGCCGAGATTTTGGGAGATATAACCGAGGGGCACACACGACATCCTGAATGTATAATTACGCAGATAAACGTGTAAATGATTGAATAACGGAAACGTTCAGCTCCGGGAGCTGCGCATGCCTAAAACTTGGATCTAATCGGGCCGTCGAGATTTAGGAGCTGGCAGGAACAAACGGCGGATCTGAGATCACCTTCCTGTTTTGGAAATTGGTACGCGTTTGCTTGCCAGTGCTGAGGAAATGTTATATACACGATTGTGTATATAATTATGGTCTTTTAATTCGCGTGCATAATATATTAGGCTAATTTAAGAAAACTATGGTTTTTACATATATGTTGGAAGATTTAAATGAATGCTTTGGTTTTATTGCTAGAATCGAAATTTTTTATTTTTCTGAATATGGAATAAGGGAGCTTGTAGACAAGCAATCAAATATTTTTTATTCGTGCCAATTTTGTTTTTGTAATAATAAACAAGAGAAGGGGACAAAATTTCACTGACAACTTTATTTTTTCAGTTTGTTCATTTATGAGCGCTGAGTCTCTAAATTCTAATTAGTTTTCTTTTATAACATTTTTTTCAACATCAACTGTGTTCATAGACTTCCCTTCAGATTTAAATTATTTTCATTATAATTGTTAGTTTACTTTATTGTAGTCAGGATTCATGCAGATTCAAATTGTAACTCCCAATCCTTTTTGCAAGTTCAAGTGGCAGAATCCTTTTTTCACTGTCGTGGGCAGAGCCTGGTTTCCGTGGACGAGAGTTGGCTGAACGAAGAAAAATGGGTGATGTAAAAACTCTAACGGCACGTGTCGAGTCATGGCTACACCATTGATCCCTATTCGACGGCTTTGCAAATTCTGACGCGAGCAATTCCTCGAACGATCGAAAGAACACCCACATTCCAAAGTGAACAGTCCTCGCTCGTAAAAACTGCCAGCATTCTCGCGTGTAAAACAGATATTTGTATCTATAGAAATGTAGAGTTGACTATATCTAGTTTTTTTTTTAAACTGTAGGTATGTTTCGCTAGCAACAAAGAATTTTTATTTAACGTTGAAATTAGGAATTTCTCTCGTTCAGTCTTTTTATTAGGAATTTTTCTGTTTTAATATTAAAGAATTGTGTATTATTTATCAAACTGGAAACAGTCCTTTCAGCCTTCATTTTCGTGCAAGTAGACAGGTATCGAGGTTTCGATGAAAAAATATCGATTTAATTTTTACATTTTAAAAATCACTGAGACTGGTCACTTTTCAATAAATTATAAATCAAGACACTTGTGAAAACAAGAAGAGAAACTATTAAATAATATTTAGAAATACTTGCCATTTATGCTTTATCGTAAGTAGAATGGTAATCTGGACCTTTGCTGATTGGTATGAATAGATCAATGAAAATATTTACAATAAACTATCGAATGTTTTCACGTAAAATTATATTTTTCATCGCTTTCATCGATTTTTTACTTTTCGTTGTTTTTTTAAGTACCGACGAAGTTTTTTGTAAATGTCCCAAAATTGTTACATCGAATGCTACATAATTAACGAAGTTATGAAATTTAAAGGGAAGCAACTCTCGAGCGCATGAGCACGGAACACCCCATTTCCCCCCAGGTCAATAGTCAATAGTACCGGCAGGATTTCGAATTCTATTATGTTCTCTGGATAGTCCTTTATCCTTTGTACACACACTTTCTTGGAGTGTATTTGATCAGGAATCACTGATAAAGGATAAAATAGAATATAAGTGTCTCACTTCAGAAATATCTCCCACTGAATTTAGAATCCTGATTGTCTCGAAATTCCATTTTCAGAGAATATTCTACAAAATTGAACAGAGTTACATTCGATTTTTTTACGACTGCTTTCATTTATTTTTTAAAACCAAAAACCGTGGAACGAACATGTAAAACTTTCTATTTACTATTTCGATCATTCAAACAACGTTATTTTATTGTAAATATGAAATTTCAGTTTTTGCATATGAAGATACAGCACAATTATTATGTAAATTGAATTGTTTGATTTGAATTGTTTGATTGTTAAAAAAATTGAAAGAATTCTACTGAGAATCATTGCAATATAATATAGACTTCTGAATGAATAAAAAATTCTTCACTGAAAGTTGATAGTGTTGTAAAGAAAAATTCCATAATTGGCCAACATTTTTTAATCCATCAGGTGGATGCACCTTGTTAATTTACAAACTCACTGTACCTACAAGAATCCATGCGCGTTGAAATTCGTCCTCCTTGGAGCCTGCTCTAACATTCCTTCGATTGAAAACGGTTTGCACCTTTGCCCAGCCGCTCCTTAGAGGCGAGATGTTCCCGTGGAACGAAATATCTATGCACCTCCTGCCTCGTATTTCGCGATGTGCATGGAAACAAAACTTCAAACGGGAACGAAAGTTTTTTTTTCTCAAAGAATTTCATGCCTCCCCGATACCAAAACGGTGCAGCCATTGTACTCGACGCTGCGAACAGTTTGTCCGTTTGCAGAGGGAACAGGTTACTTTCAAAGAACCGTAACATCCGAACTGCAGCACATTTGCATCCGCTATTTGCATTAATAATTTTCTAGGCACTCGTGCATTTTCCGTTCGAACGTAGTGCTATTAAAAATTGAAAGAAGATTAAATATCTGAGATCAATTATAAGCTTTTATGGTCACCTTTATTTCCATATTTTAATTATTAATATTGTTATATCTTCGCAACAAACGAGTGGCACCAAATTCATGTCGTACAATAATATTATTACTGAAAAAAAATTTATACAGATTTATGTACCTGTTGTTTTTTATTTTTATTTTTTAATTGGGTTGTGGCGTTATTATATTAATTGTACATACTTGTCAAGTGCTATAATCAATAACTATCACTAATTAATGACACTTGGTACCGTTAATAGGAATATGTTTTTATAAACACGCTCGAATTGTCCAGCGTCAAGGTACGAGGTACTATTTTTTCGAAAACACGAAACTTACCGGGACGAGCACTCCCCCGTGCTCCAACTCTATGAATGCAGAATTGCCAGCAGAACAGTCCGCGCTCATCATTAAAACTGGTTCGAGCCAATTTCCACTGGCGTGGCCCGCCTGGACAAGCATTTGTTCGCCGGCCCGTCGATTTGTTGAATAATTTGCGTGCACGTACGAAGGGATACGAGCCGATTCAATGCATAATTAATTACGAGAACTATTATTCCAGGTCCAGCAATTAAGTTTTATCACTTATTCAACCGAGGGCAAGCGCCCCATGTATAATAAAATGTAATTTACGCGACACGTAAGTTTCCAACCCCAACTTTTGGTACTTTCAAACGCCCCCTTTCAAATGCGTGAATAAGTTTCAGTGAATTCATATACCATTTCTCGACGGGGGCGAGGGAAAAAAGAGACGAGGTTAAACATATATCATAAAATCATAAATCTTTGCGCTGCTGACTTCTTTTACATGATAATTCTGGATATTACTTTTTCTACACTGTCTGTGTACATAGTCGATGAACGGCGGTGTCGTTTCAGATGAAAAATATAGTAAAAGGAATCAATTTATTTCGGTGCCACATTTCCAAATATTTTATGATCCTGTCTATTTTTAACAAATGCTTATGTTTCCTCGTATGAAGGCTGAAGAAATGTAAGTCAAGGAAATTCTGTTTTCAATTATACCTTCTTCTAAATTTTCACTAACTTTATTTAAACTCACTTTTTCAACAAAAACACAGATTTTACAATTGCTCTGCGACATCTTTATACATAATTTAACCCTCTGTGGTCACACCTTATAATTCCAAATGGATCACATGGGGTTCACCGCACCCCAGGGCTATTTTTGAGTTACCATATTCATATTTTTTAACCTTTTAACTTTTCAATGATAACTGTACATTCCTATTACCTATTCGTCTTCTTCTAGAAATGTAAATTTTGATAAAATTTTGTTAAAAATCACCAAATTTTAAATTTTATTATTAAGGTCCACAGATTTACTTATCCAGGTGTGTGATACTCCTCGCGTGACCACGAAGGGTTAACTTTCCTCGTATTCTTCCCTTCCGCCCCATATTTCTCTTCAGATCAAAAGCTAATCAGAACCAAAGCACGCAACTGCAGAATGTCATACTCGAGATTCTCTCCCTAAAACTTACGCGTTAGGGCATTCAGCGTGGAATTTGGTCCTGCCGCGATGCCCCACCGTATCTTCAATTCCAGTGTACTAGTATACACGCGTCTAGCAGCAGCCGGGCAAACCCGGCACGTCGAAATCCCTCTTCCGTCGAAATCGAGGCAGAATTCCGAGGACGCGCGCGAACATTCGCAAGGAGCGTGCAAGCCGGAAGGAGGAAGAGGGCGAAAGGAGTCGAAAGGAGTCGAAAGAAGGCTCCGTGACTCCGGACGTTCAATTGCGTTCTCATCCTCGCGCAGTCTCGTTCCTGCTGCGCGATCAGCTTCGTCGTGCTATCGGCTAACGAGAGGATGCGAGGGCAAAAAGAGGGAGAACGAAGGAGACAGAAAGAGCGCCGCCAGTAAATTTGCATTAAGGTCGGTGCACACGAGTTCCTTGCCTTGTACGATGCTTTTCCGCGTTGCCACGTTTTCCCCGCGGGCGATCACGGCCGCGGTGTGCGGTTTCCGCGAGACAGCTGCCTGGAGACCGTCGGCCGGCAGCCGATTACGCGACTGCCCGGGCGAAACGGGGGCTAAAAATATCCGATTGGCTCTCGGGAATCCCGATTATGCCGGTCCACGTGCGTGAAAACTTCCCACCGCTAAATGGAAATACCTGGTGGCGATCGCTCCTACCAGGAATTTTTCATCTTCCCTCGAATATCGCCGACTGCTCCGAGGGATTCAGGCTACTTTATCGGCAGTTTATACCACTGTTTTCTATGTTATCAGATCGCCGAGGGTTTCTATTCTCTTGTCGTGGAATTCCTAAGGGTTCGTCTTCGAAGATTCCTCGATTATATTTTTGATACTGAATGTTCGATGGTGAATGACCTTGTACTTCTGCCATTCGGGGAATCTTGGATCTTCAGATTCCTGGCCAAGATGGAAATATCGGTAAACTCAATATGAAATCTCTTGAAGCGCGCCATACTGCGACTGATTTGCTATTTCCTTTCAAGTTAATTAATAGTGATATCGATTTCCCCTAGCTTTTGCAATTTATACATTTTTACGCACCCACGAGATCGTACAGACTCGTTCGTACGAGATATTTAAAATAATTAGAAAATAATAAAATAATTAAAAAATTGTCTCGTGATATTTTTACCTCGTCGTGGATTTGCACCTAAAATCATTCTACATTTGAAATTCTGTGTTCAATTATACCTACTCTAGAATTTTTACTATCTCTTAACTTTTAAGTAGTTACTTCCAACGGTTAAACGTGCTATGTAAACACTCCGTTTTACCAGCGGCATTAAAAAGATTTAGGGAATGTGTCATACTTGGGAAACTTAATATCTCGTGAGTTATAAGAAGCCAATTCTCAGTAACGAATAATCATCTGCACTTTTCCGGTATCCGAATACGCGCTAAAGCGGTTTCTTGACCGCACTGTAGTCGCAGATGAGAAATTTACAATGATGTTATAAGAAACAGACAATGGACAGATAGAGATAAGAAAGCAAACTAATGGCGAGAGGGGAGTGCATTGTTATTCGTGTCGAACTGCTGGAAACTAATCAAAGTATAAACGCAGGAGTTCTTTCTCGTTAGCGTGAACCATTGACTGCAGAATTGCGAAAATTTGCCGACATTAGTAAATAGAAAAATGTTTAATTCCACTATGATAATACATGCTGCTCGTTGCAGGCGTAACACTTTAGAAAATTGGGGAGTTCTTTTACTGATGCATTTACCCGTGCAATTTATAAAACCATTTGCTGAGAGAAATATTCTTATCTCTTAGGAAAAGATGAAATCAAAACAGTAGTGAATATTTTACATCAAAACTAGCGCCTGACTTCTATAAACGTATTTAAAATTTGCACGTACTGAAATATACTAATAGTATTTGAATACTTAAATATTCGAGTATTCGAATTTTCGTAGCATTTGAAGACTTGTGAAATACTCTCAGCTCTAATTAATACCCATAATCGAACTTCTGTAACACGATCGAACTGGTGTAATACGATCAAGATAGCGTGAAATATTATACGAGTATAATTTAAAAGTCATAAGTGAGCACGAATGTGACGGAAGAAAATGGTGCTATAGAACTGAAACTGGTAGGATGGGGATCGTAGAAAGGGGGAGCAGTAAAAGCTATGGTACTTCGATGCGTGGTAAAAAGGAATCCATAGGTCATTGGAGCTCCTGCTGGAGAAAGATTTGTGACATTCATGGTCAGTGAACAGGAGGCACAGTTACTCGAACTATAAAGTAATTACTCAATAATCCAGTTACACGCGGGTTTCGGCAGCCCACCGGAGTCTGACCACAACGTGTTACCCGTGGCCAGATATTGATTGTGAAACGATTTCTGGGCTTCTCGATAACTGTAATGTGGTCACGTTCGTTTCGTAAATAAAAAACGTTTCGACGGCACCGCTCTCGAAATGGTAACTGCCGCAACGTCGAGTCGCCGATGCGTTTAAACAGAGGAGGCAATCCAAGATTCTGTGATTTATCACGAGTTACTGGCGTGCCGGTAAAAACGACGGGTCTTAAAAAAAGATGAAACAGAAATCCAAGGGGAAACTCACATCCGCGTAATGCAGTCCACTAGCATTATGCAAACGGCACGAATCGAACAGAACTGAATAAAATCGACGTACGATATCTTATTCCGCCCCTACTTTACTCACGCAATATATCTCAATGTATTCGTCGAAGGAAGATATTTCGTGGCTATTTTCAGCGGAAATAATGTCGAACACAAGCACGGAATAATTCATCATTCAGAGCAAGGGAACCTGACGAGCACAACTGGCCCTTTTACGTAAGAAATTCGAAGGCGATGCTATGTGAACTGATACCTCAGTTTCTGCTGTAATAAACAAATAAATATGAAGAAGCTTTCGGAATTATTTGACTGGATCGACTGATGAAAATCCTTGATTATGGTATACCCAAGGAATGTTGGAGATATGGAACTATATTCTTTATTTAGGATTGAAAAAGAAGGGTGGATATACTAATAAGACAATAACGTAATTAGGTTGTAGATGAATCAATTTTTATTAACGATTTTCATTAAGGATTTCTGGGTTAAAGAATTTATTATTTTTTCTGCTTAGACTGTGCAAGTTGCTCTTAAATACGAAATTAAATTAATAGAAGTGGATTTTGGAAAAACTTTAGCATTAGGGATATTGTAACCTTAGCATCCTTAATTTCAGAGATAAAGCAATATGCAGTAGAAGGAAATTTTAATGATGGAATGCAGGAAACGATTAATAATTCGAACTGTATTCAAATTTGTAATTCTCCCAAGAGATGTTAGAAGTTAAAATTTGGAACGTCACAGAAATATAATGCAACTGATATTAGTAATGTAACCATTTTTTGTTCCGCCAATGAAACGGTTCTAGAAGTGGGAACACCGCCTCAAAGAAAATCTGAGTTTTTCTATTATCGAGTTTTCTATTATTTACGAAACCGTATAATATATCGAAAAAGGTTCAATTCAAAGTTTTATGGTTTTTCATGTCCTACAATATAGTGATAAAATTTTTTTGAAAAAGAGGTACTAGCGGGGAAAAATTTTGAAAAAATTAAATTTTTACGTCACCTTATTAGCACCATTTAAAATACATTTTTACAAAGTTTCAAGCTTTCTAATTTCTCGGGTTCCCGAACATCCCTTGCCAGTGAAATCCAGTCGAAATGCATTAAACGATATTCCTATCAGGAAACACGGTTCCAAGATCGTTAAAGGTCACGTTTCACGGAAGCACGAATTTCCATTTTTTGGATCATTACTTTTCCGTCGTACCATAATATAATTTTACATTACGTTCGCAGAATGTTGGAATGCTTAAGCCCAGCTTCGTGCGATACTTGAAAATTCAAAAACGCTTCGCTTCTCCACAGAACTCGTTTCCCCTCTCGCGCAGCTGAAACGACCAAGTTTTCCTATTCCAACAAATCAAGGGTTTCTTGTCCCGATCCTCGGAAAAATCCTCGGCTTGAACTCTTCCCTCGTTTAGTCTCTTAATCGTAATGGCCGACAATATGTGAAAACGTATGGCGAAACTCGTTCGAATCGGAAAAACTGAAACCAGTCGCTTAATCATGGTATCCCGGTAAGGATATTAATGCGTTCGATATGCTCGGTTTCAAACAGAACCTGATTCCACGCCTAATACATTTATTCCGCTAATAACGAATCATGCGTGGATGATTTAGAACACTCGTTGCAGATTATCACCTTAGTATCGCTGAAATTCGTGGAAGAAATCGCAATGCTAGGAACATTTGGGGAACAGACATTGATGAGATGGATACACCAAAAAAAATTTTAATAAATGTCCGTTGCCTGCCAATATATCCCGCGAGTGACAAAAATGTTTAGACAGTAGAATACGTTTGATTTTGACGCTGTATATTATTGTTAATTATAGACAGGCCGAACTCAAAATTAATTTTTATGATGTGTCATTTATTATAGTTTACAAATAACAAATTGTACTATAATGAAGATTAAATGAGATCGTAACCAAATGTCACGATACAGAATTTTATATTTAATATTTGTATTCTTAATATTTAGTAGCATAGTACTTTATATTTGTATTTTTAATATTTGGGAGCATAGCACTTTTCCACTGTGTGTATTTGCTCAGTGCATATAAATTCAATAAATATGAGAATCATTTTGGGTGGGAATCTACAGAGTAATTCGAAAATAATATAGCAGAGCCTAAAGAAGAGGGATTCTTCTTATTTATAGCCATTACCCTCGAAGTGTTTGTATTTTATTTATATGTTAATAAAGGCTTCATCAATTTGGAAAATGCTTATTAAATAATCAACACGTCTGCACACCTCGAGATCTGACGCAGAGAATAGGAGAATCCTACTCCTGGATCGTTTGTTACGACTTGGTGTTACACTTGATTTTAATAAAATAAAATGATTCGACACTATTGCTCCAAAATTCACCACTGCATAGAATATTAATAAAGTTTCTATTCTAAAAAGAACTACATATTAAAGAGTACTGCCTTATTTTCGAGCAAAAATGACTCAAGAAAGTGAATCAACTGTATTTACACTTGGTTCACCAGTCTCCCTAGTTTACCTAGAACTTACGCTCCATATCCCTCCCTGCATACGATTAAAATTCGGATTAACAAGCTTCACTGCTCTTGATCCGAACTTAAAACTTCCCGCTACACTTACCTGTTACTTGACGTAGAACTTGTCCCAGGTACACACCTCTTTCATGTCTGCCACAGCGCAGCAATCATTCACGACCAAACCTGCTATCCCCTTAACCGTTAATACTTTTCCCGATTCGAAAGACGCCTATGCCCCAAGCTGCTCCATCCATATTCAACTCATGACACACAAACAGAATATTACTTTCAGCAAAACGTCACAGAAAAGAGATCCTGCGCACGGGAACAAAACAATCCACCTGTCCCATTCCAAGCCACATCCCCAAACAAACTCTCCATTAATCACCGGCACCCTCAACAGTCAAAAGTCGCCCCCGAGAAAGAGAGGAGAGGAGGTCAGCCGACCGCGCAAGAAGCGCGGGCACGAGAATTTTTCATTCATTTGCCCCCCAGCGAATGGTCCCGCTCGGATTCGTAACAATTTCGCCCAGCTCTGTGCAACTGTCGAGGGCAGGGTACGCGCATACCCGCGCATCACACGCTGGTTTCGCGCGCGCTTCGCTGAGCGAGTTATCAGGATGAGCGCCGGGGCGGGGTGGGGGAGAAAGCGAAAGAGGGTAACCGATGCAACGGCGGAAGAGGGGCGGAGTAAGGGAGGGGGAGAGAGAGGAGGAAGAGACCGCTACCAACGACTAGTTACACGAATGAAATAATCTATTATCTGAAAAGGGGATTTATCTGGTGCGGGCATTGAATCGCCAAGGTCGTGGTGGAGTCTCGACGGAGGGAGGAAGACGGAAGGAAGGTGGGCAGACGCCGACGGAGAGGGATGGAGTGACAGATAGGCTGATAAAGGGAGAGGGAGAGACGCGAGAAGCGTTGGGTAGGGGAGGGGAGGGACGGAGAAGAAGTCTCACCGCGGTCAACGAACCTCCCTTCGGTGCTGAGCACAGTCTGCACGTATGTACTCTACGTTAGCTATGTTACTAACGTAGCGACGTATCTACGTACGTACGTAAGTACGTATAGAAGCCAGCGAACTACCATTCAGTCCGCGCTGCTCTCGCTACCTAGGCGCCCACGATCTACAGGGTGTTTCTCAGCATGTGGGAAAGCCCGGGGTAACGCGAGGGCCCTATTTGGCGCATCGTGTTGCGCGCACGTCGCGGGATGATTGAACGAAACCTGGTAAATGGTACCTTTTGTTTGCCTGCCCTTGGTTGTAGAGAGGGTGGGGCTGTTGGAGCTTTAAGGGTGAGGGTGGACGTTGCTTGGGTGGACGGTGTTTTTGGCATTGAGTAGGGTGGACTGTAAAATGTTAGAAGGAAATATTAAATAATTTTTTATTAGCTTTACCACCCTGATTTGTTCCTTTGGATATAGATACACTATTTAAAAAATTTTGATAATGGTGTCTTATGTTTAGGGGTGGCTCAAGTGAGTTAAGGATTATAGAAATTATGAAAATTCAACATATAATTGCTACATTTATATTTATATTTGATAATGTGTTAAATTTATTGTTTACAGAGTTTGTTTCCTATTGTCAGGGTACAATCTATTATGTGTTTTACTTAATTGTATGTTAGATAAGGCATAATGATACCATTTCTCAGTTTCTATTTTTCTTAATGAACAAATTAATGCATTTGAAAATATTTCTAGTGGTACATGTCCTCTCATATAATAATCATGTACATTCAAAGTTCCACCATCATTGAACCACCTGAATATAGATCAATTGTGCTCGTATCCTGTTCGTTTTTATTTTTCATAAAAAGGAACAAGTTGAGATGGTAAGAAGATCATATGTTCATAGTTGAAAAATAAGCTTCACCTTAGTGCCGTGCTTGGGGAGGAAGGATTTGCTCGAAGACCTGAATAGCTCAGCTCGTCAGGGCACTCAAATGGCAAATAACAATCAGACTTCGAGACCTGGTTTAACGTTTCCAGTCGGTTCATTCTTCCATTTACGTTCGGAGTCGGATAGTAATTATGCTACTTTGAACGAGTAGATGGCTGGGCACTTATGTGTTTAGTAGTTGCGTGACACTGTGAGTCGTTTTCAGTAAAACCTGCTTTTGATTTAACATTATTAGACAGTTTTTAACAAGCTTCAAAGCAATAGACAGTGTTAAACAAGTATTCTTGTTGCGCCACAAAGACTGATACTTAGAAAAATCTTTCACCTCCTAGAAGTAAAAAAGAACGGTATTTAATACCTGTACACTCCGCCCGGAATTTTTTCATTATATTAAAAGAGAGGATGAGCGAAGAAATTTCTGGAAAATAGATGAGAATGTAATTTCCCTCTTTGTTATCATAAACCTCCATTCGGAAGATTGTTTTGGACTAATTGTAAGAGGACTTTAGTCTCGCTTGATAAACTTCGGAGGGGTATTTCGCCCCTTAAATCTCCTCAGCACCCCTTCAAAGTCCACCAAGGAAACTTTTCCTGTGTCCCTGTGGTTTCGGCTTCACAAATCGTTTGTGCTGACGTAAAACCTAAATCCCATATAAATAGTAAAGCAGTATGTAAGTACGTTCCTTTTACTTTAAAAAGAAGCTCTTACAACACTGCGACGCAAAAACACTATCTTAGCAGACATAATAACAGAAATTTTTTATAAACCTCTTTTGAATCTGAATCCAGCGTTACAGTGCCTCCCACATGTTAAGAAACACCCTGTACGTGTGCGCCTAGTAAAGTGCCTTACAGTGCTTCCTCCTCCTGTTCTTCCTCCTCCTCCCCCACCCCCCCGCCCCACCCCCTCGATCCCCTTTCTTCCTCTGCTGCCTCTTCACCGCTACCTTCACCACCTTCTTCGCCGAGTTGGTCTCTTCTTGCTCTCCGGCGTGCTTCTGGAGTACGGGGCACAGTGAAACTGGAGGCTCCTACTAAATAACAAGTGGCTAGATTTACCTAGCAACCTCCACCTTCTCATTTTCTTTGTCATGTTCACGGTCGCCTGCCAGCTTTCCCGATAATAGCCCCCCTCGGTACGCGGTACCCGGCGCCTCCGATAGGCACCGGACCCAATAATTAGGAGGAATATCGACAGCGGAACCGCGCGATTCTGCAATAAGCAACCGCCTCTAACGCGACACCTACGGCAAGACGCGAGTGTCGATGTACTCCCGAGCTGTAATACAGAAGAGCAGAAAGGGCGCCAAGCGTCTTGCACCGTGGGACGCTCTGAGCGTCGTAATGATACGATGAATTTGATTTTCCTCGTGGCTTGCCTGATGTAGTCGTTTCTGCGCAAACAGGCAGGGCCTATTGACGCGCGCTGATATTAGCGGCGAGCTTTAGGCATTTTGCAACAACTGGAACGCGGGGCTTGGAATATTTGTGGTGGCAATTATTTAGAATTTTAGACGCAAGAGATTGGAGATGGTCTGTGTTAGAGGTACAGTGTTTTGAGTACAGTGGAGCACTCAGGATTTAATCTTGGGGGAGCCGAGTTGAGGGAATAAAAATATTTCTAATGCAAATTGAATAGAATTCATTAGGTGATTATAAAAATTTATTTAAGGATTAAATCCGGGTTTCTTTTCTATTTATAAAGCTCTTGAATTATTTCAGTCGTGGTTATATTAATCTCCGTTTTTATTTGTCTCTGGGAATATCTGGAATGTTAATAGCGATAAGAATATTGGGTGCATGTTTGTTCTAAATACACTAGGAGTTGTGCTGCAAATACTATATGTGTCTTAAATGGAATTCTGAGATCAGGCATTGAAAGCAAAATCAGAGTAACTCACGTTGAAAGAAATTAATTTATCCTATTTTATGTGATTATTACAGGATATTACTACTAACTCAATTTCGCAAAATAATGTGAGATTTCAGAAAAGTAATATTGCAATAAAAAAGATGTAGTTTTTTGTGAACCAAACTGGAATATATTTCTCTTGTATTTTAATACTTTTATTCCGTTTTACCCGCGAAGCCTTACATATTTCTCTGAAACACTGTGCGCAGTTCAACACTCTGATCTTCGTAACTTCATCAAACAAGTGCAAGCAATTCATTTTAATCAGACTACAATAATATAAATTCCAAATTATTTACAAATTGACATATTTCAAATCTGAAGTTTAAAGTTCAAATCAGTAATGTAAATATCTCAACAATTAAACTATTTAAAAGACACCGAACGTACAACAATCAAGCTGTCACCACGAACGTCCACGCTCATACATCGATAAAAATAAAAACGTGAGAATGCATATCGTAGCTTTATGTGTCACGAAGATGAAACAATTACAAGCCAGTTGGAAAGCTATACGTATAGTGACCAGTAGCAAATACCCTTGATCGTTAAGGCATGACCAGAAGGTCTCGACTCACCATTACCAGTAATATTTTGCGCAGTTATGCGTAAAGGATTGCGCAATCCGACATTTGATACTCGGCTGAATTAATGAAAGCAGAAAACAGCTGCACCGCCATCCATTTCGAATCTTGTTAGATCCTGGCGCCTTAGGCGGCCGCTCGTAACCGTTTCTGTCATTACGAGGATCAGAGAGAGCCATTCTGTCTTGGTACATCGAGTACGACCGCACAATATTACTAGCGCGTAATTGCAGTCGTTGCGTAACTTAGGATTTAATCGCACGTTAATTCAGGATGTGCCTTTCGCGCATCCCGCGGGATAAATCACTCTTGCCTGGCACGGAATAATGCAATGTTGGTTTAGGTTTAAACTCTAGCTGGGACCCCGCGCTGCATGCACAGCAGACGCGTATGAATATTCAGCTGTTATCTTTGACTACTGATACGATGAACCGATGAGCGGGCTTCTAGAATTATCTCGAAAAACATCCCGCCTCCCCCCTCCAACCCCTTGTTATGCGTTCGTTATTTGTCCGGCTGGTTATTATAATCGATACACGACGGAAGGGTCGGCGTTTCAGCCGAGTAATTATAACAGTAATGCCTTTATTAAAATTCCGTTATGATAATCCAATTGGGACGACGGACGGGATGTCTCAATTTCGGCAAATGGCCGCCCGCTAATGGGATTAATTAAACGGAAATGTTTACCTGTCAGCCGTAATTTATCGCCTTTTGATGGCGTCCCCGTTTTATTTTCCCACGGATACCGGCGGCAGGCGAGCCGCGATCGAAAATCAGAGGGGAGGGCCAGCAACCAGTGTCGAATTCGCAAAAAGAAGGGGGGAGAACAGCGGCTAAGAAAGGAAGAGGGAAAGGAAATGGCTTTTTCCGTCTTCGTAGCGTTGCAGCCTTGAAAATATAGATTTACTAGGCTCCGGCTGAAGGGGTTGAAGGAGCCGAGTAGTTGAATACTTGGGCGCCACCCAAGTATTCTTCGATAAAAGCCTCCAAGTACCTATGTGCTACCACTCGCGCCCTGTACGAACCGCGCCAGTTTTTGTCCCGTCGCTATTCCATGCGCATCGACGCGGCCAACCGATTTTCAACGACACGGGTGAAGTGCAAAATATTTATTCAGGGGTTGGTGGAAACATTCGCAGACGAAAATAATACTGTTATTTTGTGGGGGAATGGGATCTCGTAAAATGGGAGATTTATTCAAATCGTTCTTGTAGGGACGAAATCATCTGGTTGAATTACTCGTTGTTAACGCAACACTGCATTGTGAGTATTTCTTAGTGCATTGGAGATGACGTTTCCATATTAAGGGGGATATAGTTTTAGATACTTTTAGTTTTTTTTTTAAGAAAACACACTCGTGGAAATAATTAAAGGGACATTATAATTTCTCGAAAATTTTGATCATTTTCAAATGGCTTTATCTCTGCGAAAAATGTCCGCAAAAATATTTTACAAAAGCATATTTTACATTCATTATAATACTGTTTTATTGAGATGAACCGCGGGAACCGAAGTGTCGGAATTTTTTACCTAGTTTGAACGTATGTATGGGCCAAAAAAATTTTCCGGTAAATCCAATGAAGAGCTTTTATACAGCAAACATTTCTCTTTAATTTCGTTTTGTTGTATCATTTTTATTAACCGAGTTATTTACTACTTTTCACTACTATTTAGTACTTTTCACTTTGAACGCCTATAACTTGCGTACTCATGATCGTAGACAAATTTTCATGAGTGTTTTGGGAAGCTAAGAAAGTTCCCTTTCAGGAGCTTTAATTGCCAATTTAATATTTTGTTTAATTGTATTAAATCCATTTTAAAATGATTCCAAAAATTGCATATTTACCTTTAATTCTTTCCAGACATTAATGCACCCGTAATTTATTTGATTAATTATGTCACATCTTTGGCTGTAATATTTAATTTTTACCCATAAAATAATTTGCCGATTTCATATAGTTATATGAAATCGGTAGTTACTTAATTAGGTAGTTACCTAACATCTCAAAATTCATAGATAATTATATCAGCCGAAGAAATCGACGAAGCTTAAGTTTTATTATTACTCATCATCAACACAAAACGCCACTACTTTAATATACCATTTAATGACTCTATTTCCCAAACTATACACTTCAAAACAAAAACTCATTAAAACCATTTTGCTCACCCTTTCACTTCAAGCTTCTATATCAACTTTCTTCCCAGAATCCAGTAATTTTCTGACCGACAAACGTGTAATAATTTCTCGGTCACCCAACTAATTTAATCCCCACGTCACTAATTAATTATTCCCAGTTGCTATTTAGCCACGTATCTAATCCACCATTCGCTCGTCAGCTTACCACGTCCTCGTCTCATAATCGCGTTCTTGCCGCGCAAAGGCCCTTAAAAGATTAGCATCCTAGAATCTCCTCGGAAAGCCAATAAAACGGCGATATCTTGTATGGTCCGCAAGCCCATTGGCCGGCGTTGTACGCCGTTCCGCGATGTCGCTGAGTCACGTGTACCCTATCTTTTTGCGGTGGCGTGGAAAGGTACGACTTCTGGTCCCCCTCATCAGGTATCGAGCGAGCCGCGACAACCTTCGCCAATCAAAACGAAAGCATCGCGTCCGCGCGCCGCTGTAATTATGGGCAGGACGTTAGGCGGCGGAATTCTCCTTCGCGGAAACACACTCTGCCTGTGCTGTGCTAACGAAGTGGCAGTGAAAAACGATGAGAACGGCATAGAACCATCGCTCCGCTCGCGTGCAAGCATTCTACTATGTGTAAAGTTTGCTTAGAGCGGGGCATATATGCTCTTCGCCTTCTGCCAAGAGAGATGTTCCCCGCGAAAGTAGCCGGCTGTTTGCTTCCCAGGTAACGATTCCCGATTTCCGTGCATTTAGAACACGATGTCGCGGGCCTCTGTTCTTTTCGCAAAGGCCAGACCCGTTCGCGGAGGGAGCCGGAATATGTTGTCAGCTCGCTGTGACTTCTTTGGGTTACTGGCACGTGTTCGCTCCCCCCCTGCTACCTGTGCGAAGTAAATTACCGCACGCTGCTTCGTCATTAATGCAGTAACGTATGTTCTAAGCATCGCGATGATAGTATCTGCAAAATTATGCTACATGTTTTGCAGGTATTACAGTTTTATTACGTAGGCCGCTCGTGTTATACGTATTTGATCGTTGGTGATTGTAGAGGATTCCAGTGGTTGTGTCGAAAGTGAGTAATAGGTATTAGGTGGAATTTAATTAATGTAATTTCGGATGTCTCTATGTATGCAGATTATTTGACAGTTTTCTCGGATAGGTGCTACTTTGAGTATTTTGATTTAATAAAGGAAACAAGTATTGTGGATTGGAAACTGAGAAATATTGTTGTTATGAATCCTCTATTTTGGGAGGGTTTTTAATCATTTATGAAAAAGTATTTATGCTAAAGGATATGAAAATACGTTGAAATTACGAGGATAAAATATTATGTTCTGGTTTGATAAGCTTTTATATTTCTACTATTATGTAACATTGCATTCCACATGTTCGTAATGCAGTTTGTTTTTCTTCTAATTGTAATAGCTTCGTTTCACACTTTTCCCAATATTATTCTACTCTGATTCTCGTCATTTTTGTATCTATAATTTCGTTATTAATAGTTTCTTCTGATTTTCTTCTTAATTCCCTTTCTATATATATCTTCAGATTTGAGAGAGTCTTACAAATCAAAGTTAAACGCTTTCGACCATTTTAGAATCTTACTGACTGATTTGAATACAGGAAGAAATATGAGACGGACTCTCTTTCACGAAAATTTTACACGAACAGACACCTTTGAATTAGAACAAGATCTTCTTGTACAGAGTCCACGAGAATCCTGCGTTTCTTCTGGCCCTCCATTCACCATTCAAGCTCAATTAATCTCCCATATAATCTATTCAATGAAAACGACCGGGATTAATAAGGATGTTTCAAAGAGTTGATGAAAAGTGAATGAAACCGATTCCATTCATACGTAATGCTCGCGTTTCTCACGTAATCAAAGTCACGCATTCGTGGGAACAATGTTACAATAAATTCGCCGCTACCATGCCTTGGAATTGCGCTAATTGATTCATTCAACCCTATCCTGCGAACTCAGGAAGGAGCGAAGGCACTGAAATCTTGCCTTGTTCCCTTAGAAATCTTCAGAGCGATCGCAGCAGCTTTGTAAAAATTAAATCCAGAAAAACATTCAGCTGAGCCCATATTTGCAACATAGATGAAAGAACGTTTATGTCCGTATATCTTTAAATAACTCAGGTACTGCACTAAACATGTTGGTATCACAGATCTACACCGAAGAATCTCGTCATTCTATCTTACAATCTAATTGCACCCAGCATTTTTATTACAACCATGTGTTAAACAGTTTCCCGATTGTTCCACAAACATTAAGGGGGGATACCACCGTTGTCTGCGATTTTGGAGGCGTTTTTCATGATTTTTTTTGCATACAAAGAATGCATAGAAACAAAATCGGTTTTAGTCATTTATCAATGTAACTTTAATCTGTAATTACATATTTTTTGAAACTGAAAAAGTAAAGAATAATCTCTTGTAGGTGGCGCCAAAGTACATTCCTGCTAGAAAAAAAACAAAGAATGTTCCTATTAACAACAATATTTTTTAATGCTTTACGTAGGGATTTTATGAAATTCAATTTTTAAGAAAATGGCGGTCATTTTAACAAAATGGTCAATTTTGTAAAGTAAAAAAGTTGATAAAATTGTGTACCATAAAAAATAACGCTAGAGCAAAAGTCTTACGTACATCATTAGATTACACCACGGGGAAGAATTGTGCAAAGTTTCAAGTCAATCCGCTGAAAATTGTAAGAGTAATCTGACACGCCGATTTAAAAAACATCTATATTTTGGCGCCACCTACAAGAGATTATGTTTTACTTTTTCAGTTTCAAAAATGTGTAATTACAGATTAAAGTTACATTAACAAATGACTAAAACCGATTTTGTTTCTGTGCATTCATTGTATGCAAAAAAATTCATGAAAAACGCCTCCAAAATCGCAGTCAAAGGTGGTACCCTGCCCTAACAAGCCCCCCACACAGGATTTCCCTACCAGGAGCTATTCAATTTTCAGAAGCAACAGTGCCCAATTCAGAATTGCTAACTTCAGCTTCAAATCACAAATGCAAGTGCCAGGCACGCCTACTCCCAAGCTCCTACCGTTCCGCTGAAAGCAAAAAGCCGACGTCATCGTTAAGGACAGATCCAGGAAGAGAGCACATCCAGACTACCGGGATACACGCCGCGGCATCGAATCGAGTACAATCAGAAATCCGTACGAACTCTTGCGCGCGGAATATTATCAATCGCAGCACGCCTGTAAGCTTGTTATGTACACAATGCGCTTCGGGTTACAACGTACAGTTACATATACGACATGTTAATTTACCTTCAATCTACCATCGGGTCTATCCCCACGACATTAATTTATTGCGGCGAGTAACGACTGCATACATTCGCCAGACAGCACGTCACGAAATTATTACACTCGCGCCTGAGCCTCAGCAGCAGTTACACGCGCGCTCTGAACGGCAGAGCCCGCGTGATCCAGCTTTAAAAAGCAGCGCGAACCCCGCCGGCTGTAAAACTGAGGTCGCTAGTTGCTTCCGAGAAGGTTGCCACCTTCTTCTTCCCTGCTTCTATCGACTTTAATTGAACGTTCGTACAGCTGGGAATATCCACCCGGTCCCTCTTTCGCCGTATTTCCTTCTCGGCGTTCAGCCCCGCCGCTACGTCCACCCTCGATTGAGCTCTACGAAAGAGTTTATGCCTTTATTCCCGGTATGCATCTGGTACACATCTTACGCTGCCGCTGCTGGCTCGTCGTAAAAAAGGACGATATCAGCTGTATTTCGTGAATCTCGGCCTCCGTCTTCCGAGAACCGACCGTAAGGGGTGCGCGCACGTTGCTCCGGCCAGCGGGCGCATGGAGGGTCTTCAGGCGCTTAAAATGGAACGGGTGCTCCGCTACCTTCCCATTGTCGGCGCGTACGTTTATGGAAATACAGCTATTTGCTTCTAATTCTGACCGTGTTGATAGAGACAAATTTCGGCTTTGGGATATGTGAACGAGGTGAGGGAAGTTTAGCGGGATTTTGATGTGAGGAGCTGGGTTGGGGATTTAGGAAAATTTTATTTGTTACGTTAGGTTATGAAGAATGTAGGAATATGTTTTAGTAATAAAATCGCGAGGGGATTATTTAATACTAGGTTTGTTACTCGGCTTCGCCCAAAATTTCGATACTGATTTTTTTATAATTTTGATTAATTTATTTATTTCTTGTGTAAATATTCAGATTCGTCTGGATTAGGTAGACATAATGAACTGGGACACGTTTCGACACCCCAGAGTTTATCGTTCGATAGTTTTTAGGCGACAGACGAACACACTAACACTTTCGGCTTTATATATTAAGTTTTTTAAATTTAGTTTTTTAAATTTAGTTTTTTAACAAATAAAAACCGTGTTTAAACACGATTTTTAAAAACCGACAAATTCTAATATTAAAATTAGTTTATAAATGAATTTTTATGAAGATAGGTGTTCGATCTATATCTGTCAAAATTTCAAGTGAAAGTGTGTTTACTACTTACAAGGAAAGTTCGGCGACTCGATAATTAAAAAAATCGGAAACCTTGCAGAACTGTAATAACGTGATGCTAATAACGTAACTATTTTACGATTCTCCAATAAAACAGCCCTAAGGGTGAAAACACCCCCTCGGAAAAACGGCGAGTTTTTAGATTATCTACCGTTAATATCTACGAAACGTAACAGATATAAAAAAGAAGTTAAATTCAAAGCTCTATTGTTTTTAACACCCTATAAAGCAGAGAAAAAGAATTTGCTCATCCAACCATTGTTTTCAAAATTTATCCCCACCACCTCTTCTTCCATCAATTCTTTATCACCATTATTGTAGAATATCGAAGGCCATAAAACTTGGAATTCACCATTCTCCGATATATTTTACGTTTCTACAGATATTCGCGATAATATGAAAACTCACCATTTCTTTGAGAGGGTGTTTTACTGCCGAATAAAAAAATAGTTACATTATTACTATCACTTGAGCTACATTTCTGCAAATCTATTGAATTTAACATTTCCCCAACTTCCCTTTCTCACTAATATTCATAATTCTCCTGCACAATACCAAGAATCATTAATTTGTCGCGTTGCAGAAATAACAGTAATAATAATATAGAAACACATCCCCGTAAAGCTGACAGGAGAGACAAGAAATTCACCCGTGTTCCCTTCAAAACAAACAGTTTTACACCTGAATCATCTCCAAGACGAGCAGCCGGCGTTAGAACTCCACGTATTTATATAGTTGCTTTCAAACACGGGCAGATGAGTGCGCAACTTCCTTTCATGTTGTTTGTTTCCGACAGCGAACGCTAGTCAGCGCAAGGATAGGCACCACCACGCGCACCGTCTCATTAGAACTGATCCTTTTCAAGAGCCCCAAGCGTGCTCCGCGATCACAATTCTGTAACGCAACGGATTCGGAACGAAAGGGGCAGGTTTTCGTAGGCGTGCAACATGGGAGGCGAAACACAAGCGCGAATCGGATCGTCGAAGATCTTCTTTCTTGTTTGCGCGCATCGCGGCGGGAAGGTCGAGCGTTGAAAATGCGACGATAAAAGCGGCTTGCAGCCAGATCGCCGCTACACTGTGGATACGCTTTTATAGCCTGACGTTCCCTTTGACGAGGATGCTTTAAACGGCGCATTATACAATTATACAACGCCGCGTAACGTTCTTACGTGTCGAGGGAGTGCATAAGTTGATTTTATTTTTTGCCCATCCTGACAGAGTCTGCAACATGTGGTTTCTGCTTTGTGAATACGGCTCTGTGATTCTGCACGCACTCTGGGTCACAAAAAGGTGTGAGGGTAAAAATTGTAGATGAATATAGCTCTCGAGCGAAGCTTCCTTTTTTAAGAAAGTTCACTTGGCAAGTTTGTTCAGGGTGACATTTTTTGTGAATGTGTCTCAGTGGTTGTTTGTGTATCGTTATTCGTACAGAGTGTTCTGAAATGATTGAATATTTCGAAATATGCGAACTCCGTGTGTTAAGAAAATAACTGAAGAAGGGTTCACACGCGTCAGTGCACGGTCGCTCGCCTGGGATTTAAATGGCGCGCCGAAAGTACCGCGCACATAACCTGAAAAACAAAGTTTCGGACAATCTAGAGATTGCACTGACAATAAAATATATTTGAATTAAGCTAAAACTTACTGCTACATTTCTATTTCACTGACCAAAATTCCCCGTATGAATTAGTTTATTCAGTTTATTGTTTAATGTAAAATGGGACTCAGGTGGAAACTTTTAAGGGGCCATGCCTATTTGGCTGGCGAAAAAGAACGTAGTTTTCGTGAATTTTTTGTGGAAAATGTGATGTATGTTTCTTACAACTATTTCCTTATTATAGAAGTACATATATTCAGCAAACCCCAGTAATTTTGTTATATGAAAATATTAAAAAATGAACGAATAACAGTCACGTCTACTATCAATCGTCTGTAAACTGGAGATAATAAATTTCTGTCCCGATTTAACCATGTCTACTTCGTGTAATTTCGTAAAGAAGAAAAGAATATTAAAAGCCATAAACGACACCAGAAGCGTAACTTGAACTCTCCTTAGGTGGTGGGCGATTGAGAAAGAAGATCCACTGAATCGTTTAATGTTCCTCACGTAAGAAACGCGGACTCGCCCCTACACTTTCGACCAACTTCTCGAGACGTTAGATTATCGTATACTTCGGCTCCCTCTTCTCTCCCCCCTCTCCTCTCTTTCGCCCACCCCCGCGGAAAAGTTCTTCCTTGGCTCGTATAACGTAGGTGGGTGCTGTGTTCTCCTACCTGTGTTTCTTTCACGTTAGAGCCCTTCTGACTAAACTTCCGGGCCATTAATTTACATTAGGACATTTTTCAAGAGCTCCCGACGACCGTGTACCTTAAAATTGCCGAACTCCTCTTTTTCATGGCGCCCCCTTTACGGGGGAAGAGCTCTCGAGTTGTTCGTGCCTCCTTTGTCGACGCCACGCTTCAATTCTTCCCCATTAAACGGCGGAGACGAAAGGTCAGATCGTACATCCGCTATCACTCTATTAATCCTTACATTTTGGTCTTTTACAGTTTAAAGGTGTCGAAGGACCCTTCTGCTTGTTAGTGGCTGGAATATTTTTCGACCAATCTTTTCTTGCAGAAGTAGTGAATACATTTGTAAATAATTTAGTGCAATCGTTAGGTATGCTTGTAATTTATATGCAAAAGATATTGGTAAACTTTAATGAAGTCTGTTAATGGGAAAAACTATGCAAGCAATCGCGTGTTTGGAAATGATAACGAAAGAATTTTATTAATAATAATGATACATAAACTAGTACTTTAGAAATAATTTATTTGCCAATAATTTAGCATTTGAAGCCTTTACTAAGACACAATTGATTGTCCATGATAAACAATAAAATGAATGCTAATTGCTATGTGCTTCGCTGTAATATGCTTCTGTATAAATAATTTATACATACATGACAAATTGTCAGTCGTGATTGAAAATACAGTTGGTCAGTGATAAATGCTAATTGCTGAATAAATTGTAATGGAAGTTACAATATTATATATACTAAACTAATCCATGACGTAAATGAGTATCTGTTACTTCAATTGTCAGATTTTCTGTATCACATTTCAATGTTGCGTTGCGATGCGGGCATCTCTGTCACGATGACAAAATGACCATTGCAGATTGTGCTTAGGTTATCTTCCGAAATGTCAATCGATATTAACATGCAAATTGACACACAATATTAAATCGTATTTACGCAGTTGATAGAACCCATGCTACTCCCCAGTCGACGATTGTACGTGTATTATCAACGAAAACGCTCCATTTGTGCCCACGATAATTGTGTATATTTACCGGAATTATGAGAAACGACATGAATTTCTGTTGTTTATATTACCGAGCTACCTTACTCCATTTTTGCTGTTCTTTTTTTCTTTCTTCCATTCTTCCAGAAATGTGGAATAACATTATGTTACTTCTTTCCAAGACAGGTGATTTAAATTCTTGTGCATTTAGCAAATAAATCTCCGGTAGCTGCATTAAACTACGCATTTTCAAGAGATGAAGGGAAAATTAGAAGAACCTAGATTCTTATCTTCCACTTCCTATATTCTATAGAAAATAGAATTTTTAACTACATACTATGAATTCAGGTCTTCTCAAACCTTTTCAAACCGAGAAAATTTGCAAGTAGCGGGGAAATTATTGCAGGCATAATAAAGCAAATTATATTATTTATTTATTATTTAAAAGTAGACAAACATGTAATCCATTTATTTAAAACTGAAATACTTGGGAATATGATGTGACTCGATGACTACGAGGTAGCCTCAGTAATTATTTCAAAAGGATACAAGATTCCTGTGTACTGTTACGTGTAACAGAAGATTATCTACTATCTAGGGAACCTTTTAAGAAACTTGCTTTCATATTATCCAAACACAATGTAGCACTCAGACAGTGGAATTCGAATCCAGCACGACCTTGCGCAAAGATCCCGCTTCTCGACATTAAAAATGCTGTAGAAAATAGCTGTCGAGTTAACTCTGTGTGACGTGATAACTCACGTATGCAATGTTCAGTCGTATCAGGGATAGTCTAACAATTACTAATGAGTCCAGCCCTCTCGTTTTTCTCACATGCGTTTGAAATGTAAAAGATTCTCATGCCGTATGAACATCTCTGATTCGATCACTTCGTGGGCGCCAAGGAACAGGCGGGTTTTAAGCAATTACTAATTAAATACGCGTATAAGTTATTAAGTCATCAGTGCATGTTAAGCAAGTTTGATAGACATGATAGTGCGCGCAGCGCACCGAGTCCAAACAAAAGAGCAGTTCCCATGAAAATGTATCGAGGGGTCTTTGTTGGAGCGAGTACACATTCAATAGAATTTCGAAGCCAGCCCTTTCGTAACGGAAGCTTCTTATTCAGAAGATTTATTCTGTGATTTCAATTGTTAGTTTCGAATGAGGAGCCATCTTCTTTTCAGATTGTATTACGAAGCATAGCGACCTTCGTTATACATGGTTCTTTAGAATTGCGCCGCTTGTTGAGAACATCGGTGGTACAACTTCATACACTTACAAAAATTCAGTAGAAATCGTTATTAGTATCGTTATAAAGAAGAAATTATTAAAAAGTAAAAAAATATGTGAAACCAAATTCTAAGTAAAGTAGCGACTACCTCAGCAAATTTTTAAAATGAAAACCATTCTGTCGTAGAGTAACAATTGTTGCAAATCAACAATTGACACACATCGCGTTCACTATCAAAAGGAAAGGAAAGGTTGATTCCTTCGCTTTCTAGAAGCAATTAAAAAAGTTAAAAGGACGAGTTTTGCTTCAAAGTCGAATAACTCAACAAAAAAAAATCGTACAACAACCACTCAACACTGATTTTACATAGGAAAGTTGTCGCTTTCCACTGATATATATATATATATATATATATATAGCCTGTTTAACGAATTTTATTCGCCTCATGGAACGTCACAATTTTGAACAAAAAATTTTAAAATTGACAACGTGCTCTTTATACAGCTATAATTTTGCCGAAAAGCAATACAGTTAAAATCTGAGAAAAATCAGCTGAAATTATAGATTATAAACTATTAAACAATATTTTGAAAATATCGATATGACCATTTTTGCTGGAGTTCCCAGGGGTGATCCTTCAATTATTTTGAGGAGTGTATATACTCTCTGCTATTACATATGTATATAGTTTAATTTATATTGTTTACAGTTAATCCATCTAACTTGCTACCCTTCTTTCTACCCCACAAAATTTATTCCACCCTCCTTCCTAATTCCAAACTTCCATTCACAGAAATTATTTCTCATTTCTGGACACCTCTAAACCCACCCGAACTTTCACCCTTAAAACTCGAAAACGCCCTGCAATATCTCCGCAATATGCTTGCCAATAGAATGCAAACATAGGACTGCTGTGCTAGGGCCGTTTTTAGTAAGTCACGTATGTCACAGATTATCCTGTTATTGCCCAGAAAGTGTTGGCGAATGTTCTGAAACGGCATCCTCATTTCTGTTTCAGCACACCCTAACGGGCCACTGCGGGAAGGTGATGGCAGCGAAGTTTCTTGGCGAGCCTTCAAAAGTAGTTACCGGCAGTTACGATCGTACCCTAAAAATTTGGGACCTGCGTAGCAAAGCGTGTAAGTAAGCGGCGCGAGACAAATAGAAACGTTTTAAGCCCATCACCGGCCGTTTATTCGTAACCGTGATGCGAGGCCACGTAGCAGTATAGACAGAAAGTAATGCACGGCATTAGCGGTAATCACGTTCCTCATTATTCCCATTAGTCATGCGTAATGCTAATACACCTACGGGCGTCTCGAGACAACAAAATGAACGACGAATATGCGTGGCTCTTCCTGTGTACCGCGTATTGCCGGTCATATCTTTCGAGCCAACCCCCTCGCCAGCTCTCGCCCTTCCCCTCGCCCCTTCGGTAATAAGGAGACGATTTGCTTCATGGAAATTTAATAGCTCGTGTATAATTTGTTGAGGGCCGTGAATCGAACCGAGTTTATGACACCACTAGTACTCGTTTATTTTTCGCATACTGAAGATTTGTTCGTTTTGGGAGAAGTGCTAATTTGTGCAGAATTTTATTCTCGGAGAATACTGCTGTCTAACTAGCGTAAGACTAGTTTTTCTATGTTCTAAGAAGATGATGTAACGTTAGGGTGATGGCCTCATGGGAAATTGTTTTTGTAATCTCTGTTGCCCTCCACAACCTTGTTTTTGTTCTTTACACCAAAAGAAGTGTGTATATCAAAAACTGGTCTAGGGTGAAAGCTCTAGTTGTCGACCACTTAAAGCTAAACTCGAATGAAAAGTTCTGAAAAAAAATAAACAATCAATGTTATAAAATATATAAAATGTATTGAAGTAATTCAAATGTATTTAATATATCACTAAATATTTTGTGTTAGTAGGAAAGTTCGGGGAAAATAAATAATTAACGTTAAAAATAATGTGTCCGAATGCTTTAATAATCGACCGCTTAACTCTAAAAGTCGACCGGTCCGATAGCTAGTAGTCGACCACCTTTTTTAATATGAAATTCAAAACAGGTTATGTGCGCATTACAAACTAAAATTTATTTTTAAATATAATGTGCAACATCAGTAAATAATTAATAATGTCAGGAATAATACGTAACTAAAATAAGTTCTTTTAAAAACTTTATCAAAATTTTAATAGGAAATAGAATTTATTTTTTTTTCCAATGTAAATTAATTTACGTTTTTAAGATAGAAAGCAGTAACAAATTTTAAGTTTTTAAAGTGGGTATTTGTATTCTATAAATAAATTATATAAACTTTGAAGAACATTAATCCATAAGAAACGAATATACATACAAGAAACAATTATATATAGTTAATACGTGGTCGACTTTTAGCATTCATTGTGAATCAGTTAGCTTCAGAAGTCGACCGCTGTGGTCGACTATTGAAAATTGAAAGGGAATGATGATCCAGTTACCGACCTCCCATAAATAAATAAATTATCCCATTTTTTTAAATTTTTGAAGCTCATATAAAATTGTTGATGCTTTTTCAGTGAAATAGCATAATTTTCCAGTAAAAAATGTATAGAACTGAATTACATTTGTCGTTTCTATTCAAAGCACACTTATGCTTCTCGGGTTAGAAAACAGCAATGACACATGTAGAATCAAAATGAGTTTACAAATCACTTTAAAACCATTTATTTTTTTTACCTATGAAGGGCGCTTTTTGTCGTAATGTAAAGTTGGAAATTCAAAGTATAATATAAAATTGTCATTTAATAAATTCTTTATTTCAGTACTTATTTCTTTAAGCTAAACAATAAAAGTGGTCGACTACTAGAGGGTGGTCGACTACTAGTGCTTTCACCCTATATGAACCATGTTTATAAGTCGCCACGATTTGCAACATTATTTTACACAATTAACCCCACAATGTAGATTGCTCCATTTTCTCAAAACTCCATGTTACTTGCCAGACTTTTTTAAAGCACCCCTAAATATTCTCTAAAAACTCGCTGAAGCTTGCGAAAACTCGCTATCGATTCACTGAAGTGTACTAAAAGACTGTCCCAGGGCTTTGATGAAATAGTACCTGAAAGCGTCGTTAATTTTCCTTAAACAATTCAGTCACACCCGTTCTTTTAGAAAGCTCCCTGGCTCCCACGCTATTAACTTAAAACCTCAGATTCTCGGGCGTGTTCATTTCTTTTTCATCTTCGTGCCCTGTGCTGTGTAATTACATCAGACCACATTTTAATTAAGATTAAAAATGAAAGTCGAAAGTTGCTGGACATTAAAGCGCGCATTCCCTAGCCGTCCAACCTTTCCCACGGATAGCGCAGAATTATACAGCAATGTCGCCTTCCTTGTGCAGCGTGATAAAGCGCGCCGCGATTCCGAACGGCAGTCGCGGAACATTTATCCATACGTATTTTCAATTCTTGGTGCCGATACCTTCTGCATGCTTTCCCAGAGCTGTCGCGGCCGTGCACTTGCAACTTGGATGTACTTGCAACCTATTGCACCAGCTAATTGGTAACTTCTCTTCGCGGCAACGCTAATAGGAAACCTCGTACTTCGTTTTCCTTACTGCGTAGAAGTAATATAAATTTATAGAAGATGAAAACAAAGTAACAAACTCGGAAGAGTTGAAAACAAACTCTGAGTACTTTATCTGCGTGTGACAGATGGAGGGCACATCCAAATGTGGAGCAATGTGATCTTGGTGTGTCAAATGTTTTTTGCAATATTTTACGGGCTGAGTTACAAGCTATTTTTCCTTTTAGTGTTTTACTTTTATTAATACATTTTTGTTCGTCAAATGGCGGATACCCATTTAGAGGATCAACTAAAATTGCAGACCTCCACGCTGCAAATAAATATTCAAATACTTCCCAACAAAAAGCAGACACACCAAAGTCAAGTTAACTCTAAAATTAACAAATAGTTTTCATTTTGTGGAATTATTAAGTACATAGTAGTTAAATTTTTACAAAATAATATACATTTTTTAGTATATCTAATTGAAGTGTCTTGATTACAGCTAAATTAATGCAGACTTCGAAAGTGAAAACGCTCCCCACACCTGTATTAAAATACAAAACTGATTCGGATGAATCTTTGAAAATCTTTCTGGCTATGTATCTGTTTACCAACGCACTCCTTTTTCTGGTTTCTATCAACCAGTTAAATTTCCACCCATCATTCTGAATACATTATTGTATTTCATGATTCATCGAACGCGGTTTTTAGTAGTCGAAATATAGTGTAAATTTGACGCCAATTTATTCGTCCCGTGAAAGTTAACGCCACCGTAACGAGAAAGATCCAGTAAAAATGATCCCCCGTCTTGGCGTCACTTTGTGGGATTAATTAAGCCGATAAGGCTCCTATCACGAGTTAGCGGGCTACTTCCTAACTTGCTTCAATCTGCAGTTTTTTCCTCACAGGAACACCTTTTGTTCGTAGCCACCGACGCATAATGCTTCTCGATAAAAGGTGGTTTGATAAGAAATTGGTAAATTCACGCGGGATGAATGTGCCTGTCCTGAAGTTAGATAGCTCGACCGATTAAGGGAAACTTGTGATAGAAGAAACTCAATTTAGATCAGCTTGCGACCCGATAGCGTTAATTCTGTTTCGGCATTTCAGTACGAAAGTTCGCTAACTTTTTTCAATAGAGTACTTATTCGAGGGAACAGCCAGTGTCTCGAACAGAATATTTTAACTTGTATCAAAGCAATGTAATTTACTTGTACATGAACTGTTAACGACTATGTACAGCGCACGTCACTCTTCCAAATTACTCGATTCCTTTTTCTCAGAATTCTAAAGTAACATTTTTAATATTCATGCTTTGCTTGTTAATCTGTGTGTGAAGCATGGCAAACTTTTAGTCCCTTGAAATTTCCTTTTATCGAGTTGAAAAAGTTACGTACAAGGGACAGAAAGTTAGTCATTTTCGAGACTGAAATCTTGGTTTATCTTGTCCATGTTTTTCTTTTTTTAAAATTTGGGAACATTAAATGGAGAATAGAGAATATTTCTATTTTGAAACCGTAAATTTCTGTCATAATATCTTTTTTGAAAATTAATTACTGACCATCGTGTATGGTGCAAATAAAAAAGGTAATAGATCTAATTCTGCTATTCAATTTGTTGCCCCAAAGTATTTTTTCTTAAAAAACACAAGTGTAATATTTAACGAGACACTAGGTATATAATACTATATGAAGTACTCGTTGAAACTAAAAATTGGAATAATGGTGTTCTTCCAGAGTCCTGACTCTTCCAGTATACTATATAATTATTATACAATACTATACTTTTATTCTACTATCTACTCGATAATTGTAGTAACTGCAGCAAAATCAATTGGTCGTTGAGGACCAATGAGGAGCAGTCAGCCACCGCACCTGGATATCGAGCTACTGTGTCGTCCTCCGGTTCGCACAAAGTGACAGTGGCTGGTTGATTTTGTTCCAACGATAACTACACGAAGTATTGCAGTCAAACGATGTTTCTTCAAATAACACCTCAAAAATATCAGTCCATCCACCTTCGCAACGTGTTGGAAAATCTTAAAACCAGCGTATATTCCGTGTCTACTGGCTGCCTTTATTTCGAATATAAATAGTGTCGCCATGTTTGAAGAAAACCAAACATTTGTTTTACGCGAGTTTGCACAAAAAAGCGACAACGAGCCCGGGGGCTGTTCCGCAAAAAATCGAAAGATCAATGGGGAAGCTATGTTGACATGGGTCGTGTTGCGTCAATCGGAGATGGTCATGAAATATATTCGCAAATCACCAGCGAAAATGATTCAGCGTGGGTGTATTTGGCTTTTAAACATTTATCCTGGGACGGTCAACCAATATTGGAATTATTTTGAAAATCGATACCGTGTAAAAAGAAATCTGCTAGCCTCTGTGTACAACACTAGTCCGTGGTTTTGAACAGCCGTTGTGCTATAGAAATAGCTGGCCATGTTTATAAGATATATAATAATGTCTTCAACAAATCATTCCATCCAATTCTATTATTCAATATTTTCCTTCGTTTCTTTACCTATAATTTCAGAAAATCGAATTTTGGGTGGTAAAATCGAGAAAAAATAATTCCACATAAGAAAAGGAAAATTCAATAAACCTTCAGTAATTTAATTCTCAGTTTTCTTATTTTATTCACTCAAAAATCGTTGAATATAATTGTCCCACTTTAAACAAAGACTTGACATTCCTCGTTAATGTGATCCGAGTTTCAAATTCTTCAGCCGCTTGGGCAACCTCCGCTATTAATTACAAACACCCTTTAATCTAAAATTGAAATGTAAGGAAACAATGGAACAAATGGAACAAATGGAAATTGATTTTCTGAAAAGCAAAAAGTACCTAAATTCTACACTTCCAATTGACTCTTTCTCAAGAATCATTTTCCTCCCAATGAAATCTCTCTCTACGAAACATCCTGCAGCTCTGATAAGCTTAAACGACGGTCTATACGATACCTATATGATAAGCTTAAGCGACAGTCTATACGATATCGAATCGATAGTTGAAAAACAGGGAAGCTGATGATTTACAATCCTCCGAAGGCTTACATTCAATATATTTCGTATCTAAAACCACAGGAGTGAAACCGATAGACCCTTGAACATTTCTGAGCCATGATCTCGCGTGACAAGCAGCGCTCTAAAAAAGGGACAGAATGATAATTTACTGGCAAGTGAAAGTGGCCATTCTTGTGGTGGGATACAGGCAACGTGGAAAAGGAGCCTGGGGTTGGCTCTTACGCTAAATGGAGGTGGCTGTAAGGGACGAGAAAAGTAAATTGAACGCGCAGGGACGTGACTGGCTGATGCGAGCTACACGGATGAGAGGCCTCTCTATAGTTTGCAAATGTATGCAGGATTTACATTCGATCCCTATGGGCCGCTGACTAATCTCGTGAAACCATATCAGCCGAAGAACTGTCCGAGATATCGATTTTCGCTGTGGTCAACTGCACTACAGAGCACCGAACCGCGGCCCCACTGAGGGGTGAAATTCTATTGACGGAGGACACTCGGTCGTGGTTCGCCTTGGGCGGCAGTGTACTCGTTCGTATTAATTTGCAAGAATCGACCATGGACTATTGTAAAATGTAGGTACTTTTGATTAGTGGGAGTGGTAGCAAATTCTTGACGACTGAGGGATGTTGAACAGATCCATTAAGGAGATAGTGGACTATTTCAGCTTCGCAGGATCGATTATTTTACTGATTTTGAAAGTCTTATCCTTTATGAATATTTTAAACAAAATTTCGTGAAGAAATTCATATAATTGTAGAAGTTATAGGAGCGAACGTAATCGAGTGCACCGTCGAGTAACGGCCTCGCAGAGCGGTATTGGCATAGGGGAGTTAACTTTGAAGCCGTTTTTCTCGAAACAACATTTTCAGACATGGTGTAGATCATAACTCTTGATCCAATGAATATTTTCACTTGAAATTTTTACTGGACGTGTAGAATTCCTTCCTCTACAGAGTGGAATTCCCGAATCAATATTGGATGTTTGTAAAACACTTTATAATTGATTAAAGACGATTTTTTCCGTAAAAATGTGGGCGAAAAATTCATTCGTGTGTAACTTCTGCAATTTTTGGTCAAATTTATCGGCAAAGGTCCACTCTATAGATTTTGGTGTGTAAAGTACTCACCCAAAAGCATTTTACTTTCTCCCAATTGGCTCACCTGAATCGATGTATCTTTTTTTCCATTTATTTCATTATCTCCCTAAAAAAAAATCCGAAAGTTACTATAACTTTGCTTCGATTATCTTGACCTAACCCCTTAAGCGGGTAAGGGCCAAATTTTTGCCATTATTTAGGGACGACGCAAAAAAAAAAACTACACAGGTTTTACCGCTGAACATTATCCACACGTATTTATCCACACGTATATAATAATAATTAGTGGAGAATTATGATAAAAGCTTTTCGATCGAGTGTTGTCGAACTGTACAGAAGAATCGTGGGTACCGTTTTCTCTCACAAAACGTAGCCTCTGATTAGTCACTTAAAACGAACGGTGTGGGGTAGCAGAATGCCCAGTGTGCCATTTGGAGCGCAGAAATGGCGGCGCCTTTCGTCAACATGTCCCCGGCGATTACGAGCACTCGACGAAAGTAGGCGAGGAGGAGGGAAAACTTCATTGTTTTGCGATGCAAACGTACCGTGCGAGCGCCCCTTTTTCTCCCCGCTAGGTGGTTTTATTTTTGACGTGCAGAAATATGAGCCCGGGTTACTGGACCCAGCGACACACACTTGAGCCATTCTCGCAAAAATTTGCCCGCTTCTGCGAGTTAAACCCGAGTTAATTTCACACACATCGAGCAGCCAAGGGGGCTGGGCAAGGTTGATACACACAGACCCGGCTCGGACATCCATTTCGGTTAGAGGCTTTTACGCTTTTGTTGTGAACGCGGTGCCACGGCAAAATAGTGAAAACCAAGCCCGCTGCTATCAGGGAAAGGCGGATGGCGGCGGAGGAGGTGTACAAAAGTTTTGCGCAAATAAATCTCTACGCGCAAGGAGGGGACAATAGAGGACGCCGCCGCTGAAAGCGCGTTTAGGCGTGAATTATTGTTTATCTAGGACGCTTTAAGACAAAAAGAAGGCTTAAAGTGGATCAGCTGCTTTCTATTGGAGTATTATCTTTCTTACCTACCCTCTCAGCGCCCTGGCTGGGTAAGTTCATCAGGGCAATTGCCTGTTTTTCAACTGAAAGCTGCCAGTTTCTTAGCTTCGACTAGTGGCGGGGTGGATTTAAAGAAGCAATAGTTTTGGAGGTAGAGTCTGAGATAAGTGCCACGTGGTTCATTAGAGTTCTCTGATCTGAAGACACCTCCGCCTTCGCCACATCGTGACAGGATGCTTGAGAAAAATGTCCTTATGCTTTAGTAACACGATTAGCATTCTACAAAACTCAAGCCACACCCGGCAAGACTCCATCTTGGTCCTGGAACAAACATAAATTCTCTGAAAACAAAATTTCATTGAGCTATCTACCTTAAAGTCATTTTTGAAACATGTTATCACTATGAAGTTTAGTAGACAGATATTTGTTATTTAAAAATACTGTGGTTTCCTCACTACAATAATAATTGTAGTGAGGAAACATTTTAAATAATTTTATATCGAATTAAATTTCAAATTTACAAATGAAGACTTTAATTTCTAGCTTAATTAAGAAATTATGTACACCGATTGTCCATCTCATTTCTAAAACACTGTGGTTTGTTTAACACGACGTTATTCCAAACGATTGATTATTTCTGAAATGGAAAGAACGAATGTACTATCGCCAGACTTAACGCGCCTGAGATCTCGTATTTCTGCTCAAGTGCAATCCGTTGCAAAGTCTTCTTCGCTAATATAGACAGTGGCAGGAAGAGTGAGCCGACATCGAGAAACGCTTATTTGCTTGTAGCGCACGAGTTACTCGAATTGAGAGTGTCTAGCTCTTTGAGAGCGTGTATGGAAGGAAATTGATGCAAGAGTTGTAAAGGATAGACAAACATGCAAACACGGTCGTTTAATTAATACATAAACCTTAATTTGGGGTATCAATATTGGCCCACGCTGGTCGAAATTAATCTGACGATTCTGTTGAAACGAGATTTTATTGTGTTACAAAAACAATTAGACTTGACTAGCACAGTTTACTAGTTCTTATGGCTTTCTTAAATCATTGATGTGTGTTTTCTGTGACGTTTCTTTAAACAAGTGACAGCAGATTTGAATATTTCAATATCATTCGTAATCTTCTGATACTTCGAGCAATTTATTTCTATATTTCTCTGACATCCTTTGTCATGATATTAACATATTAAGTGCCATTTTGGATTTTAAGGTTCTTTATGGCACTTGAAAAACTAAAAACAGTTGTGGTTGTATTCAGTTTTTCGTAGTTCAACCTTTCTTTTTCAGCTGTTATATTTCAACGTCTAAGCAAGACATATGTATGTATCTTTCTTTGATGAGAGTTTCACTTGAGCTTGAGATAAATATCGTGGGTCGTCAGTGACCCACGTGGCACGGACAATAATAATTTCTCAAGTGGGTATCGTTATTTTTGTTTATTTTTTACCGTGTTATTGAGAGGCTGATGAATTCTTCACCAGAATATATAAAAAAAATTTAACGATTTGTATTCATCAGGAATTTTCAATTTAATATGAATATTTCATATTGGAGAAGGCGTGCATACTCATGCAGTGATTAATGTTACAGAAAGATTCCTGGAATATTTCTACAATATTCTGAAAATATTACTATGCATTGTTAAATTGAAAATATTTCCGAAACAGTAGGTAGTATTGTACAAATGCATGGTTATACTTAAATAGAAAACTTTACGCCTGTAAGTTTGATATTTTAATCATTACATATTTAGTTCTTACAATGAACAACAATCTCTCATTAAAAATCAGAAAATTGAACGTGTTTCTTTTAAAAATATTAACCAATCTCCATGATATCGAGTGATCCTTTAATTCTTTAAATCCCATATTTCATTAATTTTTAATAAGTTTCCGTCAAAATCAACGGAAATCCATAAATCCAGCAGATGAATGTATTATTTTACATTCTATTTTCAATATTGCTCCCTGCTTGGCGCTTTGTCCCGTATCCCATCACGAATTCCCCTCCATATATCAGAGATGCATCTGAATAAAACACAGCCATCACGTTTCAAGCAGTAAACTACTCAATTTTTGCGCCACTGTTTTTAACCTTCAGCGAATTGAAAGCGTGCAACCTATTGTTCCATTCGTACGGCGCGGCGCTGTGACAACATTATTGAAATGAGGATAAAGCCGCGACTAACTGGAATCATAATAATTGGAAAGTTGCTTTGTTTTTGATTACACACCTCGCTGAAGTGAAGTGTGGAATGAGATGCATTTCCAATTCCATGTGCCTCCTCTTGTCCAAACATTCAATCACACTGTTTAATCTGTAAACTTACGTATTAATTGGGACAGTTCTCGACCAGAAACAATTTTATACTTTTAAAAAATAGGCTTCTAATAATGGTCAAACTGGAATCGACTCAACAAGGAGACGTGAGTCAACGCGAGTGCTAAGTAGCGCAGTATACGCGGTTGTTGACTGTTGGTGCCGAGAGATATTTATATATATTGTCACATCTTATACAATTATTTATTAATCAGTGCGAAAATTTGTCAAAAACTTCCTCGCATATCTACCTCAAAATTGCCACGATACTTTTTATCGGCGAATGTTAAAAAATATGGATTCTGCTTAGTGTTACTTTTAAATGAAATATTATTAGATATTTTTACATAAGAGTTTTGTGCATACACTTTATGGCTTCGCTAGAGTTTTCTGAAATGATGTTTTAAGCAACTGCAATTTATGTTTAAAGAAATATTGACTTTAGCCGAAGAAACATTTTTCTTTTTTAATTTTTATCTTAAACAGTAATAATTAAATAAAAAAAACTGTAACTAGAAAAAATGTGTATCGTGGCGAGCTTTACAGCACTATATTTTTTAAAATCCAATACTTTTGCGCAATTTCCAGTGCTAGTTTCCTTATTGAATCCAGCCGTTCAATTATTAAATTGCTGTAAAGAATTAATACGTCTTCACCAACGCAGAAGCATTTTTTAACGACGACTAAACTCGCCTTCTCCATTTAACGGATTAAATGATTACACAAAACGTTCTCGGTGGGCGTGTCTAACTCTTTTCTCATCGAGTACCTTCTGTACACTTATCAGGATCATTAATATCTCCTACCATTTTTAAGCAGAGCCATATGTCTCTTAAGGTACATAATCACAGTCAACACTTGGCCGAGTTCGACGACCATAATTACTCAAGGTCTGTCAAGGTCCGCGATGACTGTGTGTTTCGTGAAAAGCCTCTGATTACGTTTGGAATAAAAGCGAAGCAGCTTAAGATTGATAGCGCGGTGGGTTTAAAACTATTGTTAAGTAATTTCTGTGTCGTGTCAGAGGATTAAAGGCCAGCCAGTGCTAAGTGTTGGTGGCTGAATTCATTTGCTCTTTCTCTGGGTACGTTAGCCAGTCCGAAGCGGTGGCTTGTTGTGGTAATGTTCGTATTCCGCCAGCATTATCATTAGGATTCAGCCGAGTAATCATCGTTAACGTTCGCAAATAAGCTCGGTGAATTAGGAATATTTATTCGTTGCCTGAATACCCGGGCATTTCGTATACAGTTTTGCCGGTGAATGGATTCGCCGCGCGTGGTCTTTAATCGTGACTCCATTTTTAACATGCAGAGCAAGTCATCTAGCGTGTTATTATAAATCACGTTTCGTGTCTGCGTAATGGCGCGGAGGCAGAAAATCGACTGACAAGCCTCCCCTTACGTGCCAGCATACTTTCAAAGAAAGTTCGCTGCTCACTCACTTGCGCTGCACCTAGTCGCCGAGAATATTTCCGGAGGCTTGAGCCCAGGAACGATGAAATTCAATACGCAACAGTGGAAAATGATGTTTCAGTGGAGCGTTGCGTAGGGGCGGTTATTGCGACGGGCTGGGTACCTTGGTATAGGTTCTTTGTTTGGTCATTAAGGCTCCTAATGATAACGACGGAGCAGATAGAACACTTTTCTTGGAGGGCTTTTGCTCTTCACGGTGCTAAGACACCCTTTATTGTGTCAAGTTTCAAGAGTGTGTTTAGTGGTTGGGGAAAAATTAACGAGAGGGACAGATAACCTGCTACAAGATTTAATTAATCAAAGTGACTGGTAGAAAAAAATTGCGAGAGAGGTTCGCAAAAGAGTCTCGAACGGAATTAGAACTACGACTGATTAAAAGAATATTAAACTGATATACGATTCAGATTGAATTGAAAGTGAATTGCATATAAATCTAAATTGCCTTTGGCTAGCGATTATGCAGCTTTTTAAAGGTTCCTTGAAGTGGAAGGGATAAAGTTTAGGAAATTAAAAATATAATTAATTTTACACGATTTTGATTTAACACGGCGCAGAAAAAATAAATTATCTTTCTGCACGATTTCTTCTGATCTAACATGGTTCGACAAATTTATCTTTTTAAAAACTTTCACATAATTTTAATTTTAAGAAAAAAGTCCCACTTATTTTCAATTAAAAAAATTCTTAGAATTTGCATTTAAGGGTGCTATACACTCTCAAGTATCTTTTCATGTGTACGGCATCTTTGTTTTGCACGAATTTTTTTGGAACTGATCTATCGTGGGACAAACAGAGTTTAGTGTACGTCCCTTGAACTCAATTGAAGAGGCTGAAAAATAAGGGACAGTATCCACTGCTTGAACAATAGAAGGGCCTAAGAAGACTGTGCTTGGACGATGCAGGACAGATGGTGCAAAAGGAAGAGGTTTAGGAGCATTCGTTTTAGAGGAATGTTTAGCCTGGCGTACATGAATATATCATACCATGACGAACTAATTAGTAGCCTACAGAAGTCTAGTACTCTACTAGCACATCACAAACTGACAAACGATCGAGTTTCCTCCAGGTATATGATTTCGAATATCGAACTCCCTCGATAATCAAATTAGTGACGATACCTGGTTTGCTGAAAGCTGAATCTGCTAGTTGAAATACTGTTCTGCGATAGTTTCAGACCCTCAATGGCTTTCCTGATTTCTCTTACTGCTTATGGAAAACAGAAAAACAAAAAGAGACTGCAAGACACGTTCAGAAGTGAATTTCGATGACCCGAAAATTGTGATTTTTCAACTTTGCAGATTTGTAGGGGATCTTAATAGAAGTATCAATTTTTCTTTTCTGCTTCTTGCTACTTTTTGGTGCATCAGTGTGGAAATAACACTTAAAGGTGTATTTCTCATTAAAATGCGTAATTAATTCGCATTAATCATGACGTAATTGGGCCAGGTATTAAGTAACAGGAATATGATTTATAAGAAACATTAATGAAAAAGCGATTTTTGCAATAGTATAATGTGGCACAATTTTTGTTTAGATTGTATTTTACATTTTCTCTATCTTTAGCTGTTTCAGAGAATCTTGGCAAAATATGTTTTTTATCCCCGAACTTAGAGCACTGATTTCACTCTCTAAACATAAATATTAGCCGATATAAAAAAATACGCGTGGAATATTTTTCAACATTCTGTGCTGAATTTCACTAAAATGAACAGGCCTTTCTATAGTTTAATAAATGTCAAACTTCCCGATAAAAAAGTGAAAGAATAAGTTTGTCCTCCTCCGTAGGTTTTTCTTACTTCAGGTAATAAAATTTTCATTTCCGTATTCTGATTCAAACTGCGGCTTTACGTCGATGGAACGAAGACACGGACAGTGCGAGTAGAATGTACTTGTTCGTAGACAGCCGTAGGCACTTGCCGTAGTCAGACACGCTGCATCCTACGTGCGCGTACTAAATTACGCCCCATGAAACTTCAAAGTTGTTTCTGTGAAAAATGGAGCCTGATATAAAAAAATTTATTTCAAAACTTCTCCTCGGTTTTGTAGAATACTGGAAATCTCTATTGTATCACACTAAGAAACAATTTTTATAACTACAGTAATGATTGTTAAAAGAGTTGGTATCCAAATTATTTTAAAAATATCGAGTACCGTATACTTAGGCAACAAACGCGTAAAAGAACTTTCCAAATATTAATACAAAATGAGGTGTAATACACGCTGAATATTCGAGTGATGCAATAAATATTTCCAGCACTGTAGGTGTGTTCACTTCAGAGTTCTACAGTAACTAAATAAAAATTTATTTAAATAACGGATCAAATAAAAGGTACTTTAACTTTAGATTATTTAACGAATAAAGTTAATTTTCTTATCAGACACATGACGAATAATTTTCGTCATTTTTATTCGAAATTCTATTTAAATAAAAATTTCGCGAATCTCTGGTTCACTTGTACCACAAATCTTGCAACGCCCAGTATTAGCTGTAAATCATACCGCTTCAACATTGCTACAGACTAAAACCCAATTAAAAAGCGACAATATTTTTTTCGCTCATTAGGATAATCTCACAATTGATCCAATTACTTTCTTAATCACATCCCTGAAACCCATTATTCTTATACTTTTACACCGAAATTAAAGAATAAAATACGATATACAGCCTCTTAAGGAAGGAAACGAGAAACGCACGTAAACAGCTCTAAGGTGCAATCGAGGAAAAGTGAGTTATCCCGTTACGTATTTATTCGTTACATAATAACGAAACCCGCGACCATAGCGCAGCGTTCGGAAACATCGATACAACCACTGTGCCGAAGGGAAGTAACAAAGAAACCGGATCGTGCAATTTCATCGCGCTTTGAAATACGAGTAAAGTGTGCGACGCCAGTGTTGCGCCACGCCGGTTAACGCTATTATTAAAAGTACGTTACAAGTCGAGGGTGGTTTCCCCTTTCGAGAGCTGCGCTACTCAGGCCGGCCGTTTTCATAGATTTCCACGGCGCAATAAGCAGGATTTCAAACTTAATTTACGCGGGGAAATAACGCTCGCGTCGCCTTGTTTCCGCGACGAACTCTTGGATTGTGGAGTGGATTTGCTGCGGATAGTGCTGAACTGCTTTGAAATTGAGAGAGCAGACTGGTTGAATAGCATATCGTACAATAATTCTCAACGATATTGTGATCCTCCTTTTATTTATAACGGCTGGAGCTCAGTGTACATATATCGTTATTACTCAGAATATCTGTGGAGCGAGCTTCTCTGCAATTCAGTTGGGACTAGTTGTGTAGAAAGCTGCCAACCCTCAATGGTGAGAAACTTTCAAGAGAAATTCGGATACGCGAATATTCAGATTTTTTTAAACTCTGCAGGTTTGTACAGGACTTCAATAAAAGTATCAGGCAATTTTTTCTTTGTGCTCATTTTCGGGTCTTCAGGTAAAAACGCCCCAAAGGTTAATTCGTGTCTTCCTATTTTTCAGTATATCTTGAAAATTATAGCGGATATTAAAAACTTGTTATAAAGGAATTTTAAAATTGTTTAAAAAATTGTGGAGACTGTTTTCCTGTTTAAACTACGAATTTTAAATAATTCTCAGTTTTCTAAATATATCTATAGGAATGTAGGAAATCACACATTAATTCTTTAAGGGACGTTTTCTCCCTGAAGAACCGAAAATAGGTACAAACGAAAAATTGCCTGATACTTTTACGTACAGAAAAATTACGTTTAGAAAAAATCGGAATATTCCAGTAACCGAACTTTCCTTCTCACTGCTAGATTAAACTATTAAAACTTAATTTTCTCGACAAAACAGTTTTGTGACATTCCCTGCTTTCCCCCCTTACCCTTCAATTATGGATACGACGAGCTCCAAACTCCATCAGATCGTTTGAAACGACCCAATGAAACTAATGAATTGGGACAGTGAATTTTCACCTTAACCAATGTCACAAAATTCCCTTTGCCGTGTTGTTTCGCGAGTGTGCTTTGATGTTAATTGTTTGGGGGTTCAGTGGACAACTATTGGCTCTGCAACAGGGCAACTATAAATAACGTTGTCCATCTCGCTCTGCCCATTCCCTTCGTTTGTACATTTACGGAATTTTGTACAGGGGACGGTCGTTTTACTTTGTTGTTGCTGGCCCACGTTAAATCAAACGTGATTTAATGCCCGATCAATTAGCCTGTCGAATTTACTACGACGATACGTCGGTTATTGATATCGCCTCAGGCTCTGTGCTTCCTAGGAGGATGGAATTACTGGATCCTATTACTTCGTGGCGATGCATCATACCCGTCGACTTAGGTGTACCGACGTAAGCAGATTTTATATGAATGCGGAGATACGCGTTCCGATTGCAGTTTCGGACCGAGCACCGCGATTGTTGCTTCCCTACTCCCCACATTTCATATTTTTCTGATTCCCATCGATTCACGATTGAAATGCTACGCAATTGTATTATTATGTGAACTAAACGTATCCTTTGTTTTTTTTTTGTTTAAATTTGAATTCTCGAAGGGCCTGTATTACTAGGAGACACTTTTTCAACATTACTGAGGTTAATGTTTGTTTAAATATATTCCGCTAGTCGCGAGACATGCAATTAGGGAATTCTTTGCATCAGGATAACTTTAAAATACTCAGTAAAGAGTAATTCAGAAGTTATTCCTATCCTGTGGTCAGATTCAATTAGAGTTTCCAAACTATTGAAGCAACTTAATTTCGTGGGAAGCTTTGAGAACAGACCTTGGAATTACTATTTGTTATTTCGGACAGATGATTAAATGCCAACAGCAGTTCGTATTTTTTAATTTGCATTAAATTGTGTGCTGGCTTAAATAAAATAACGTATTTCAGGAGCGTTGTGATTAAATATAAATTTTCTATGCAGACACTTTGGAAATTTGATGTTGGTGAGGGGTATTTAATTCGAGTGTGATGTTTTGCTTGCAGGCATAGAAACAAAATTCGCTGGATCCAGCTGCAACGATCTGGTAACTTCTGACGGGGCAGGCTCCACGATAATCAGCGGACATTTTGATCAGAGGATCAGATTTTGGGATACGAGGGCCGAGTCCAGCTCGAATGACATTCTGTTGGAGGGGAAGGTCACATCACTTGATTTATCTCGTGGTGAGTTTTGTATACTAGTAGTTATTATTTACACATCGTTGTGTTTTTCTTTGTGCACAAATGTCGATTGTCCATTTTTAGCGTTTTCGAGAAAAACAGGTTTAAGAGGGGCTTCTCGTGTAACAGCCCCCGAAATTTACGATTTTTAAAAAAAAAAACTATTATTAATATTGCATTAAACTCTTTTGGGATATAAGGTGGCGTCTTTAAACTTGTAGCATTTTTTGTTAGGTCGATCATTCTTATTATTTATTAACTATTGTAGAATCATGTTTTTCAATCTACAAACGGGTTTTTTAATTTTCTTTACAGGCTCACAAAAAAGTTTAAAAAATGACATTTACTATTTTTATATTGCTATTTGACCAATTGCATTTTTTCCAAAGCTTCTCACAAAAACTCATGCCTTTTGGATCAATTCTAAAAAAAGTTATGCAATTTTAAAAGTTGTAAACTTTCTTTCGTCCGCCACTGTACCTATATACAATAATTGAAAAGTCTCACAAAATTGATTCCTCGATCGATCTATCTAATTCAATTTAAAAAGAGTGCATATTGCAAAAGGTGGGAAAAGCAGGTCTGAAAAGTTGTAACTCAATTTTTCCATTATCACCTCGTCGTGCCTACCAAACACCACGTTTTTCTTTTATCGAAACAGCTTTTATGCGACCATCAAAATTGTGTAACGCAGCCTGCATAAAGATAAATGTCAGCTGAATTCGAGTTCATTGTCAGCGACGAAAACAGTGTTGCCATAACCCACGCGAAACGGTCAAGCAGATTTATTTCTAATTTTTCATTTACGCATCTATAGAGGGTCAATTACTTGGCAATTAGAGGATCCATCGCAGGATGCCGCGTGCACGGCCATCAAAGCGACAATTCAGAATGCTCTTCACGTACTATTCAGCGGTAAACTATCAGAGGCAGCAGCATTTGGCCGGCGTTCATGTACTCGTTGCGTTTCAATTAGATTCGAAAGCCAGGATCTCGTTCAGTATTTGAAAAGATGAATTATAAGTCATTCAAACGCGCATCGCGTAGTTGATCGAATAGAGGCACGCGTTCGGCCCACGGCCGTAATTTATGTGGATCAAGTAATATTTCGAGCGGCCTGCGCTCTTCATTATTGAGCGCATCACAGAGATAGCCGTCATTTCGCTGATATCTCAAAGCGGCGGTTTCACCTACAAGTTACGCTGCCATTTCGACCGCCGAGTTCTTTCGGAGAGGTGCGCATAATTCCGTGGAATTTCATTAATCTCGATAACGGTGGAATACAGACGCGAACGAAACGATACCTCGGCGACTGTAAAATTCTGCTCGATTACGTCATACCGGTCTAATGCTTTTCCTTTATCATTCGCCGCGATACATTATGTATACTTCCATTAAAGTATAATACACCCGTTCCCTGGCAAATGTGCTCGCCGGGATTCGGAGCGAAGCATTTCTCGGACGCCTCGTCCCCATAAGATTTATACGCCCTGAAAAGGAATTACTTACTTAGCGGGATTCGTTTCGATGCATTTCAAGCCGAGCCGCGCATCATTTTATTCTCTCTTTTTTTTTCTCTCTCTCTCTTCTCTCCCGGCTGTCGCTGTTCAAATAACGGAAACTCGCGGGAAAGTTCCTCGCAACGTGATCGGAATGCAATCGGGCCGTAATCAGCGATTGCTTATCATCTTTATTCAGGCACGTACGCGGCTTGTTGTATGGCTAACCGTATTAGCACAGCCAATTTAACTTCCACATCGGCGACATGCAAATTCAAGTAGCGACACCTGCTTGTTTTCAGATGCAAATTACCTTTTGAGCTGTGTCAGAGACGATACGCTGAAACTTATTGACTTACGGATGAAGAAGATCATTGGATCGTTCAGGTGAGCATGATGTCTTGTGGGATATGTTTAAGCGATGTGGGGTGGATGTGACGGTAAATGAACACGTACCGGTGAATGAATAGTTTTTATTGAAACTAGGGAAGTAAGTTATTAAAATAAATTACTAATTGATTAGAGGCTTTTTTAATTTTTTTCTTCGTATATAAATAATTTTTGCTGTATGTGTTAATTTTATAATAACACTACCCTTCATTTATTACCCTTAAGTGTTCATTTTTATTGGTCCGTTTACCCTACTAGCTTCGATAGGGATTTTCCCGGGACTATCTTGCGATAGCCCTAATAGTTAAAATAAATTATTTAAGCACTTACAACTTTTGCCACCGTAGTAAAATTACTTTTTACAAAAATATATGTTCCTACCTTTTTTGTATGTGCTAGAGTAAAATTGGAGTGAAGAAACATAAAATTTCGTTATCAGATTGAAAGTCAGAATTGATTTCGATACGGAAGTAGATTTTTCTTTTAAAAGCTCTAAGCTCGGGAAGTGAAATTAGACTTTTTGGTACAGACGGGTCCTACAAGAAATTTTTCTCAAATTGAAGGTTTAATTATTCCGTGTGAACTAATAAAAATTACCACCTTGAATATCCCCGAAATTATTGAAATGAGAGAAAATCTGAAAATGGCTCGTAAGGGACTCCACCTACAAAAATATTGTTATGAAATTGTTCTCTTACCTCCATGGTTCCAGAAATATTCACGGTGGTAGTTCTTATTGGTCCACCCTGTAGGTGCATAAAATAAGTCAAAGCATTATGCACGATGTGTATGATAAATTTAAAAGAATCCTTTAGTGCCACCTACCTTTTCATCAGTGACAGTTTAGTCAATAATACGTTCTCATGCTGTACGCTGATTTTTATAGAACGATTCATTAACTGATGAATTAAACGTGTTAAGCGCGATAGTATAAACTCGATTACTTTTCCGCGAACACGATGGGAACGCTTTGATTTGGTCGAAGCTTTGAGTCAAAGTGGTACACGGAATATAATGTGGAAATTAATTATAACCCAATTCTGTTTGATTTGCAGTGCTGATGGCTTTAAAGTTGGCTTCGATTGGACACGAGCAACTTTTAGTCCGGACGGTCAATATATATCAGTTGGTTCATCAGACGGGTCCGTTTTCATTTGGTCTGTCGCCACAAACATGATTGAAACTGTTCTGAAGAACCATTCGTAAGTAGCCCCTCTGGATTATGAATTATTATTATTCTTCCGCTTTTTGTAACTATATTATCTGTGCTGTTTCAAATGAATATACCAGGTACATTTCTGGCTGAACAGATATCTGACAACGACTCGCAAGAAGTGTATGCATACCACTTAATATTGCCACATCTTTTGACTTTTCCAGTATCTTCTATTTTGAATAGCGGTTAAGAAGAAATGATATATTTTAAGGGGAAAAAGTGATGCGCGAAACGGAAATCTAATTTTATAAATCTATTACAATCTACAGAGGCAACATATAATTTTTTTAATAGAATTTTTGCATTTACATAAAGTACTGTCGAGGGGGCAGCAACATTGCATTCAAAATAAGTGCTTTCTAGGCACTTCTAGGTGAAATAAAATGATTCAAATTTTGAAATAAAATTTTACATTAAAAAAGAGTACAAAGGGAGTTGTACTATGGACAGATAAATAAGTTTAACAATTTAGTGTCGTGAGGGTGGCTTTGAGCATCTACTCTTCGACTATAGTTATATATTTCTTTGACATAATATTATAATAGATACAAAAGGGATTTTAATTACTCTTAACCGAGTCAATTTAGCTTTAATGTGTCACATCTAATATCCTGCAAGATATGTTTGTTATTAATGGAGGCAATCTTCTAAATCAGTATTAATTTGCAATATATTGGAGGAATCTATTCCAAACACCTGTTACTATGAGGTATTGCGCGATCTTCAAGTCGGTGGTAGTGGGACATGTTTGCCGTGTGTTAGGAATCGAGTGATTAGAAGTGCGTGACGAGCATCTGTAAAGCTAGACAGCAGATCGAGTGAATGTTTATAAGGAAGAGTTAGATGAGCACTTGAATGGTAGAAATTTTAGTGAATTTGTGTGACTTATTGTGTAACAGGTACATATTTTGGATTGTGGTAAATTAACGAGAAGTTGAAAAGCAAAATTGGAATCAAAATTTCAAAAAAAGATTATAGTACCAACGAAGATTTTTAGTCAATTGCTTGAATCTTCGGTACGTTTCGTAAAAGCTTTTATTCAAGTTCGAAACCAAAACTACATAATAAAATTGTAATTATTAATACAACTTAGACCTCTATTACACTTGAATCTTAATATATAAAGTAGAAAGCTATATTTGTGTTTGTTTGTCGCCTAAAAACTTTCGAACGATAAACTCTGGGCTCGCGAAATGTGCCTCAGCGCATTATGCCTGACTACTCCAGAGGAATGTGACCATTTTCACAAAAACACTAATAATTTTTTTTTTTATAAAATCAGAATCTAAATTTCGGGCGAAACCGAGTAATAAAGCTAGTATTCTATATTTTCGAGATCAAGTATCGGTCTTTTTGCCCCCAGGCGGGGAAAATCGCAGTCTGTTTTTTTATATCGATTGGAATGTGCAATAACGATATTAAACCGTGAGTCGTTCTAAAATCCATGCATGGAAAAAACCTGTTAAATTTTATACGACCTTTTACGGGGATCCACTACCAGTAATGGTAAAACTTATTAAAACATGAAATTCTGATCGCATCATAATAGCTATCTATATGCAAAATCTTTCATAACTCATACTTACTATAAACGTAATTGGATTCATTGAGTTTATTTAATTTCCCCGTCTTTCTTCGAATCTCCACTTAGTTAATAATGCCCGACAACTGTTTGTCCTGAAAACTGATTTTCGTTAACTGCAACTCCACTTTCTTCCCTACACACTACAATTTATTTTCTGCACTCTAACTGGCCACCTGCACAAAGCTGAGGAACACAGAATAATACGTCTATTAATTCGTCGGTGTAGAAATACGTGCATCGAGCTATCCTGAACTGAATCCTGTAACCAAGGATCGCGTGATTAGTCGTTGTATGTTATTTAAAGGTATTAGAAATCCTGCGGCGTCTGGCTGATCGGAACGCCATAGACTGGTATCGATGCTGCGTCCCGTTATACAATTTACTACAAAATTACCATCGATCGATCTCACTAGAGTAGTCTTTTAGCCCGTGTAAATCTTGACGAATAGTGTCTGAATTTCTCAACGTCTATCTCTGCCGGCACCGCAACGTTGTGGCTAAATAAGAGGGCATTAAAATCGCGTTAACATCAAATTAAAAGTAATTTCAAGACGACCGTCCTATCATGCACCATTAAGGCGTGTTTCCCTTCAGCCATCTCTAATTTTCTCTTCCACCCATTTCTTTTTTTATTTCGTGACGCAGCCCGATCTTCTTGACTCGGCTGCCCGCTTCGCTTGCCCACACAGGAGCACTAAAGCGTTCGTAATTCCAGCAGGCATCTTCGAGCACTTTGCATACCCTGCTGACACGGAAACGTTATCCAGCGTGTCCTGTCGTCCACCGCGCGCGTCCAACGCATGCGCGCGGCTCCATCCCTCAGCGAGCAAGCTTAAAAGGTCCAGAAAAATATTTCGGCGTGACCCGATTTTCTCCCCCCTCCCCCGTGCTTCTGCCTGTACATCCGCGGCCACATGTATGCCCATTTCTCGTAAAACGTGTACACGGAATATTTTCATATACACACATTATGCATGAACGACACATCGCGATATCGTAAGCTTATACGGTAACCTGGATGCCTCCTTGGGACGGCCATGTCCTCCGCAATTCCACGCGTTCAGCGGCGCAGATGGAATTTCACGTTCCCGGTGGGATTTTAAAAGGCTGAGCTGCTATATTCAATTACGGGAAAATCGAAGTTGCGGTAGATTTTTGGTAATGGGCAAGCTGACTGCAACTTTTTCTTCACTGTGACGTTATCGTCACATGTGCCACTTGTTTTAGGTGTGTTTATTTGTAATTATTACTGTTATTATTATTAGCTATTATTATGTAGATATAAAAAAGAATTATTATATCTACATTACTTGCTAAACTTTTGGCAGTGAAAATGCCCCAAATTTACAATTTTCTCGAGTTATAATTTATTTCTTTAAAACGATATTTTCATCAATCCATATAATACCTGTACAAAAAATTGAAAACAGTGGTACCATTTCTTCAACATATTCAACGTCCCTTTCCATAAGAGTACGTATAAAATCAGAAAAATTAAAATCGTTATAACTCAGCAACGGCTAAGTGAATTCGTATAAACTTTTTGGAGCACATCAGTAAGATTAATAAGACCAATCTCACAAATTGTCATCAACTTGGTACCACTTTGAAGGTAAATCCAATACATCCTTAAATTCGAGAGAAGTCAGAAAAATCCTGAACCACCTCCCAATACATATTTCCAACATCGCCTCGAATCTGCCTCGCAAGAAGTGCCACTAATAAGAGTGAATCAAAAGGAAAAGGAAAACTCGGCACCGTTGCCCTTGCTGGTTCCCAGTCAACGCACCGCTGATGGTTTCCACCGGTGTATCTCACGGTGCGTACGCGGGGCAAGATCCGTTCTACTATTATCCATCCCCCTTCTATCCCTTTTCCTAGACGCCTGCCAGTTCGTCCTCGGCCTCCTCGAGTTTCCCAAGGACGCTGGATCTTCGGTGGTGGTTTCTATGGGAGAGCCCAGCGGGCGGTTGTAGTTCAGCGTGCACCTAAGTACCGGTCGTATCGAAAAATAGCTTAAGCACCAGTCACGTAGAGAAGCTGGTCCAGTGAGTTGGTCTGCGTGTGTGATTTCGCCGGTGTATGCGCACGTTTCACTGTTATTACTTTCACCGTGGCCGGGCGAGCGGTGCTCGATGGCCGGAGCGTCATCTTTCGCCGTCATCTCCTCCCGGTCGTCCTCATCACCTTCGTTCTCTGTCGTTCCCTCCTGGACTCCTCGTGATCGCCGGTGCCCGGGCCCGGGATCGTGTAATTCGTACGTTGCCGGCGCGTACGCGCGCGCTCAGGAATCCCCGGGACCAACTTAATAAGCGCCTCGCCCTTTCGCCTCCCTCCCCCTTTTTCCCTGCTAGTCGCGGGCCTCTCGCCGCGATAGAGCCCCGGCGATTTTCTATTTAATGCACGCCCTCGAAAGCCTGATGCACGTAGCCACATCTATCACGGATAACGCGTGAGATTCGGTCGTTTCGCGAAATCCTATAATGCAAACTGATGGAATGGATGTGTAACGGCGGGTTAGTCGCGGCTTTAACAGATTACCGTGCATGATCTTCGTCTTCTTCTCGCTTGTTAGCCGCGCCGGCTGGGGTACACCGGGCATTCTGCTCCTCAGAGCGGGCTAGTTACGATTGGCATTCGAAGTACGTATTAGGTTGTTTGGTGGCGGGGCTGCGCCGCTCGCTGCACCGGCCGGGACGAAAATTCTCGTTTAAACATTATATTTCAATCAAAATACACTCCATCTTAGTCAGCGCACTTTTTCCAACGCGCGAGAGCCGGGATTCCTGTAGCGTACGAAGACAGCGGCTGTTATAAACGATCAAACTTGATCGTCGTCACGCTGGCTTCTTCTCTTGCTTCAACTTAATGGCGCAGGGACGCTTTGCTCGATATCTGTTGGCGTTTGAAATATTGAGGATACGATGTTGTTCTTAATGTACCTGCATTGGATAAAGTTGCCTTTTTGCCGTGTAACGACTGTGGAAAAAGCTACTGTTCGAGGCATGGCAATTGGAATCGTTTTATTGAATGTTGCACTTATCGTATGCTATAGGGTGTATCGATATAAAATACATACTGATTTTGTGGAACAGTGTTGCGAGGAAATGTGCTTGCAATTTTTCTTATAAAACCTGTTGAAATCGGAAAGAGAATATAGTTTTTAGGATAACTGGTGGTTTAGTTATGAAGCGTTATAAACTTTGCTCGTGTTTGGAAATGAAAAATGCTGGGAAATGGAGATTGGAAATAAAGTGATCTTCTTTCTTCTTTCTACAAGTATACTCCCAGGGTTTATTTTTGTACCAGTCTGAACGATGTATAGCTACATTTGCACTTTGAATAAATTACGATAAAAATACCTGCTCGTTTGCAACTAGGTATCTGTTTTACTTGGTAGAAAGTAAATTTAAGTTCTTGATTGCGTGTGAAAAAAAAGGGTAATTGGATAATTTAGATTTAATTGCTCTGACACGGCTTCTGAACAACGATATCACATCTTTACAACCTGTCCCTAGCGTTAAACATCTCGACACCCTCCTTTACATAAAACTCCACTCGCTGCGTTATTACGTCGCCATAAAAGTCTGTTAAACTGAAAAACAGCAGGTGAGTGTTATCACCACTCTGTACACCATAAATTCATGCAACTATACAACTCACTATCAAGTGGTAGCACTGCGTTCCTAGCTTTGGCATTCGTTGAATCTTGTATCGACATTTCTTTATCAAAATAAAGAAACGAAACAAAACGGATTTCCTAGAAGTGGATAGAAAAAGAATTTTCTTTATTACTAAATACTCCTCGGCGCGACAATAAAATTCTTCACTAACACAGAAATACAGCGTTCTTCTACTTTTATTATAAAATTTGATCGTCAATAAAACTCTTTATTCACTAAAAAATGCAAAATTGAAATAAATAGCAGGACTTGGAAGAAAATTCGTCCCGAATAGAGATGAAAATTTGGTAAATAGACCAGGCTTTTTAACGCAAATCTTACAATAATTATACTACGATCAAATACATAAAGATTCGTCTAGAAGCATTCTTAAGTACATTCCCGTCTTCCGCTGCATTTTTCTTTCCTAACCATTAACTAACGGCGTACAATTAATAACGTCGTCATTTACATTTCAAATACTCCCTCATTTAAGCAAGCACTTGCATACAGGAGTTTTACGTGCTTCCCGCGCGAACGATGACTGACTCGATAAAAACATTCCATCGATCGTGAATCATGGCCAAGGACGTTGCTTGGAGTTAACAGATAAAAACAGAATTAGCTGCTGGGGCGTCGTTAAGACGGGCGGCCAGAATGCGGAAAAAGGGAGGAAGCGTTCGCGGCACAAAGGCTTTCCCACGTGCATGCAGGAGAGCGAAATAAAGTCTATGATTCCGGCGCGAAGCCGCGATACCTTGATTTCTGCAACTTGTTATTAATAAATAAGTGCGCGCCGAGGCGTGGTAACGGCGCGGGTTATTATTCTTTTCAGCGTTAACTGACAAGTAACAGCATCTCATAAATATTACCGCGGCGTGTTTCAGTCGCGCACGCATTTACGGCAATTCTGTCTTGCGCTTTACGAGTGGACGGGTCGGGCACCGCGATAGTTACGGGATATAACTGAAAACCTTAAGGAAGTAGTTCGATTAGAGTATTTCACGGCGTTTGGCGAGCATTTCGTGCCCTCCTCGCTGTAACCTCGCGATTATTAAGACACACGTGCTGGTACCTCTGGATTCCAAGGGCGAGTATGGGGTCTAGTTTAAGTGCGAATGCTAGGCGGATTTAGAGTCAGTACACTTTGACGTTTATGCCAGGCTGGGCATTCTTCTTGGGTGAAAAGATTGGTGATAGAGTTGAAGGCAGGTGGATCGATAGTTTTAATATATTTGAACTTATTGTTAGTGCACTAATTAATTCAGAATCTTTGCGAAAGAATTATGTTAATACACGTGTGGTTTTAAATTCTACTTGATGAGTATTTGACGCACAGTTTTTGCATTTTACTTGATGATAAATATGCTACGAGCTTCTATGCTTTTGAAATGTAAAATTTCTGTAATAGATGAAATGAAGAATGAACTCTAGATAAAGCTATTTTCCTGTTACGTACAGGCGGGATTTAAGAGAGAACGAAATACGCGAAACCACTGAATTTTCTTTGAAATATAGTGTAGGTACTCCGTTCAGCAGTTCGTCATAATCGACACGTGCTCAATAACCAGCCACTTCGTGAACGTCAGAAGAGATCGAGTGGTGCCTGACACAAATTGGCAGTGCTCCTGAAAAACTACACATTTGTTTCAGACTGTAGAAAGGCCTCAGTAGTAATAATAGTAATTAATAGTAGAGAGCTATTATTCTAAAATGTATCATCAAGGTCCCTGTTTAGAAGCAAGATTTGTTTCAGACTGTATAATGGCTCCGGTAGTAATAATAGTAATTAATAGTAGAGAGCTATTAGTATAAAATGTATCATCAAGGTCCAAGTTATACAAAACAAAACCGAGAACAGCATGTATCTAGTAGACTTAACAAAATAACATCCACGAGTAACTTATTAAGATTAGCAAACATACAGATTTTAAATCAGAAATCTTTACTGCTGTTAATTTATAATACACATTGACTCCAAAATATGGAGTCCTTATGTAAATAATAATAGTAACATAGTATAAATAGTAACAATTAATGACTTACTAATAATAATAAATAACATGCACTGTGAATAAATAACATGCACTAATTCCCGGGAGTGTGGACCAGTTTTTTGCAAAGCTCCTGGAAGCCATTTTGAAAAAAAATGTTTTCTAGCAAAATAAAGATTGCTTTAAAACTATATAAAAAATCCAAGCTCTATACTTTTATTTACACGAACAAAAAAACCCCAACTTTGTCTTAAGTAGATTAGTCTTCAACTGAAAATAACGCTATACCTAGTCCAAATATATTAAAAAATGTTTACTATGGGCGTACTCCTGCGAAAACTTCAAAGAGAAGCAGCACGATCTAAACAATAAAGTTAACATAACAGTATTAATCAACTAACCACAGAACAGATTACAGAATTCCCATTTTACTCACTGGGGACACTACCGATTGCCACCCAGGACCCTCGATCACCGTTTACCACTACGCTACTCGTTAATCGAGGCTCCGAAACCAAGTCAGAATTACCGCGTCCCCTTAATTGCCCAAATATAATTTATCACTGCCAGGCATCCAAACATGGAAATCGCCTTCAACATTCGTCCCTCTGTTACTCGAGCCATAGAGTCTCTAATAAGGAAGCTGCCGATGATGCTGAAATGGGCGGTAGCGAGACGTGGCAACGATTTACGGCGATGCTTTACGGCCGCGTCGAGTAAATATTTACAGACGTCGTAAACGCAACAACAGTAATTAGTTGATGTATTCATAAATTTCTTCGATCGATTAGTTTCACGTGGCTGGATGAAATACAGCCGTGTCCTAATCAATCGTAAATACAAGGAGCGCCATAGAAACCACCGACAACCCAGGCGCCCATGTGCATTCCCCCACACGGCTAACCCCACGGCCTGCTATTAATTTTTCGCCCAACGCTTATCCCGGCAACACCCGGAAGAAAATTAATAACACCGCCTGGAAGGTTTTAGGCGTGGATGTTAATTTCCTGCGATTCGACGGCTAGAAGACGGTGTAATGAAAATCCACCGTGCACCCCGGAGGGGAATAAGTGGGACGGAAAGGCGGACGTAAACACGTCCAGGGGAAGAAAAAAAATTAGATTATATCGGTTGGCTGTGTGGTAGTGGTTCCGTGCATGTGTACGGATTCCGACTGTTCCTAGTGGCCAGGGAAGCAATCTCCTTGGCATCCCCTGATGAGTATCAGGCCGATTTCATTGTCGCCCCGTGTAACGAAGCATCGCCAGAGATCAATTGCCCCGGTAGCGCTCCTTTCACCCAACTCGATTTCGTTCCCAAGGCAATGATCGGCCGGTCCAGCACAATATTATGTCATTTATCTTCGTCGTGTCTTCGCTAGCCGAGCTCTTTATCTGTTTTTCCCATTCCTGTGCCCCTCGCGCCAGGAGCTGGCGCGAGGCACGGATATACATGTCAGCTCGACCTCGTGCCTTTTTCTCCGCCCTCGTTGCTCTTCCTGCTTCCCTCGTCCCTATGCCTCGATAACCCTCCTTACCCTTCTAGTCGTTGCGCTTCGCTATTGACGAACAATCTACGGTAAAAGCCTTCCGTCGTGACGAACGTGTAGATCTTGCCGCCGGTGGCTAGTAATTGAAATCATCTTAAGGTCCGCGCACACATATCCGTACCGTATCAGTTCCGTATCAGTTCCGTTCCGGCGTGCCAGTGATAAGAAGAAGAGACCCTCTACGCCCCTCTTCTTCTTACCACTGGCACGCCGGAACGGAACTGATACGGAACTGATACGGTACGGATATGTGTGCGCGGACCTTTACGCGCCTCAAGTAGACCACTGTACTGTTCGGTTTAATACAGAGTTAACAGATTGTATACTCGAGGTCACGCGGTAGTTTTATATTTTGGGGGTTGCTGTACCTGTGTGTGACTGCTTTTAAGGATTTAGGTTTCTTACTGGCATTGGCAGTGTTGGAGAATATGCAATGGTCATTGTGATTGAAGGACGTTACTCGTGTAAAGTATTCAGAGTAGCTTCTTACATTTTCACATTTGTGTTCGAAATATGTATCAGTGCCGTTTTAATCTGGAGGCGAAAGAGGCAGCCGCCTCGGAGCCACGGAGCTTAGGGGGCCTTGAAAAATTGAAAGATTAAAATAGTGGGGTTATAAAAATTAGGAAATAATTGGTAATGCGCCCTTGAACTGTGATGGAATGAAAATAACGAATACACTAAAATTTAGATTTTAAAATGTGGCTCTTTTTCGTGGAATGGACCTCATGTTTCATCTTATTTATTTAATTGTTTTAATACTTATTCACTTTACGTGTTAGCGCGGTATTTTTTATTTTATGTAGCTTGGGATAATTTAGAGAGCCACATATATGGAGCTCGTCTCAGGGACTTAGAAAATAATTAAATTCTCTCTCTTCACAATTTGTCTTGATTTATCACGGTTTGATTTTGCCATTTTAAAAATCTTCAATTAAATTTAATTCTATGAAAATGAATCTAGGAAGTTGCTGTGAATTGGAATAAATTTCTTAGAAATTGCATTCCAACTTTATTTCGGAGTGACGCAGTCAGAAAAAATTAAATTCTAGGTTTGACGATTTATTTATATTATTGCTCCAATTTTTCACACGCACTGTATCTTTTTTGTGTAAAAACAGAATCAAGTATATTAAATTCAGAGTGTCCTGCATATTGTGTAATGCTTTTGACAAAGAAGAATCTACGCAGCTTTGAACTGTCCATTCCCAATTACCACAGGAGTTAGAGTGCTAAGGATACTTATCATAACATACGTATGTATGCACATCTTTCACCACGCAAGGCTTATAAATTGACAAAAAGTTAATGAAGGTAAATGATGCTGTTGACATTCGTGGAAGGGAACACTTCGTGGGGAACGGTAGAACGGTGGATCGTGAAATTGCGAAAGGGGACGCGAATATCTGATCAGGCACTGCTTTCTGGAAGCAGCTGATCTTACGATATTGCGACAAAGGTGCTTTGCATCCGTACGAACAGTTGTTGTAATCCTCAGGAAATCCTGACAACCTTCTGCAACTATGTATAAGCGTTGCCCTTAAGACCATCCGAGCGTAAACAGCTTTGTGTCCTGTTTGGCACGTTCCACGCAACTTCGTGGGGAACTTAGCTATATTAATACTTAATAGACACCATATATTCATTGGCATGCACCACGCGAGCGCGCGTATCCTTTTATTTATTTATTTTTTTTACCCTGCAGAGACTCCAGACCGCTATAAATCGATAAAAGTTACGTTGCTTTTGCACCTGAAGTGACGCCAACGGGCCCCTTTTCACTTTGTAATTTACCTTAATATCGGCCCCGCTCGAAACAGAAAGATAGTGCTCCGGTTGCACGCTTATCTTTATTACGAACCCTCAGCTAATTTCTATGATATTCGATAGAATATCCTCGTATTACGTTCCTATCAGCCACGCATAAATCTCGCCGCTTTTGATGCACACCGTTGCGCATAATAATCAGCCAGCAAATTTTATTAACTGACAGATTTATCTGTACTTCCTGTTAACTTTGAAAGCGCTCCATGATCGAAGACGCTCCACTTTGCATTATCTCATCTATAAACGCTGGAAAATAGTATTTAATGTGTCGATTGAAAGTACTCGACCTTTTGTGGCGTAATGATTTTCGTTGCATTAACTGAGCCCTCGAAGGGATTTTCTGTTTTCTTTCAGTTCACGGAGGGATTTAATCGATTTTGTAGTTGCTCCTTGCTCGCTTCCTGGTCTCTTGTTTTAATAAAGTGAGAAATATATTCGCTAAAGCGTATAAAAATTTCCAGATTCCATTTTATTTTTTAACGCACACGCACACAGATAATGCGTCAAAGACTCACAGAGAGGGTAGTTAATTCTGATATCGCCAGAGTAAAGAAATGTTTTTTTAACAATGGTTTGGAATTTTTGTGAGAGGAGTTGGTTCCCTAAAATTGATTTTTTCTATGCTAATGCAAGAGTGGGCGCATTTTAATTTTATAGGAACGTATTGATCTCCAAGGGGGGCATTAGATTTTATTGTATAGTATGTGAATACTTTGCATTCGTATTTTTCTACTACTAATTCATTGAATTTTACCGTATATATTTTTAGTGATTTAAGAACAGCACGCTATTTAATGTCTTCGACTGTAAATGGGTAGTATGACATTTTTATTACTAGAATGATTTATTACTAAAATAATGAAGAACTGAAGTGGTATTGGAGCAAGTAGTGATTAAGTACTGCGATGCAATACTGTTTCATTTCGTCACATGGTATCCAACACCTTACCAACTCAGTTGTGTAAATATAGATAAAAGGTTATATAAGACAACTAATAACTAAAGATACTATCACTGGCATGTGCAGGGTGTAACCTAACACGTGGGACCCACTTTAACAATGGATGGGGGACACAAAAACGGTGAAAAAAGTTCATATAAGCAAGTGCCCTATTTGACCTTGTTCCCGAGTTATAACCATTTTTGTACTCCAGTACTGTGCCAGTCCTTACCTTTGTAAAAAGTGTTAGAGAAAGCCACCTTCGCCCTGAGTGCAAGCCTGTCGTCATTGTGTTGAAGAGTTTCTCAACAAATTTAATAAATGCGGGTAAAATGTGGTGGTGCACCGTCATGCATAAACCTTCCAATAAATCACTCAATTAATTGCTTAAGAAATTTAAAGAAAATTAAAAATTTACAATTACCACCAGTTATACAAACATTTAGTAGAATCAGTTACACTATCTCGGCTATTAAGAGTTATTGGAGTACAAAAATGGTTATTGCTCGGGGACAAGGTGCAATAGGGCACAAGTTTATACGAACTTCAGTGAGGTCTCTAACGCGCATGCCCAAACCGTGAATTTTACAGAAACAATGACGATCAAATTCAATCTTCATTAAGGTGGCACGCCACCCTGAAGCCACTAACAACCAACAAAGTAAGAATTTTTTTATTCGTGTAAATAAAAATATCCCTTAGTAGCAATTATTATTGTCATTTTGGTGGCCAACTAACTCCCAACTTGGGGATACTATAGGCCAATCAGAATTGCTACTAGGAATAAGACTTGGATTTTTTTACATAGTTTCAAAGCATTCTTTATTTTACTAGAATTTTTTTTTATGAAAAATTGTACTAAATTAGCTGTCTACCAAAAGTCTCCCTGTAACACCTTCATCCCGCACCCCCTCCTCCCGTCTCCTCCCACAACCCTCCCCACTGGCACACCCATACATCTTTGATTCTTAACTCCAAGTAGCAATACCTACCACTTCCCCCTACAATATATCCGCGTGTACATAATAATGGTCCCTTTTCACGTGACATCCACAATATACGCAGCAAGGTAGGCTATCGGATGGCGCCTGCAAGCGCAACGACGCGTCGCAGGCGAATGCTTCTTTACGGTGGCAGTGTTTGCGGCGACGTTTCGCGTCATTTGCCGTGAGAGCGACGTCGATCTAATCATCGTACGTATTGTCATCCTCGTGCCGCGAAGGCCGCGGAGTCAACGGCGACTGTACGTCAATGAGCGCGCCATTAGGCGCCACTGTTCGCGGTCGACCAAGCATTCAGATGCGCGTCGCTCGCGGCCGCGTGGATTGATGGCAGAGATTCACGATTGTCTCGATAACCGGCCGGAATTCCTTGCAGAATTGTCGCCGACTCCTACGCGCCTATGAATTGCTCCGCGCGATCGCTCGCTTCCGCGACTCGCCGCTAAATATACCAGGCGAAAGTAATCGCCGTCGCGCCACTGGGGTTCCGCCACGGTGTTCACGGCGGTGTTCATCCGTTTCGTTCAATGCGACAGCCAGCCTTACTGGGTGCCCTCCGCCGTTCCCTTGATTGCGCCGCGCTTCGGTCACAGAACCGCGAATACGTCTTGGCTTAGGTGTTATCGTGCGACGCGCGTGTTTTTCACGATGATAATTTAATATCGCGGGAGTGGCTCGCGAATAGGCGGAGTTTTGCTTAACGAGTCTCGTATATTCGCGCGTTAAAAACGCTGCAGGCGGGTGGATGTGTTCCGTTTGATGGCCCTATGTGTCTTGTGCGCAACCCTGCCTTTCCTGATGTCTAACTGTGTTACCTTTAGATTTGTCCTTAGTTGCGTGGCTGAATAATATTTCGATAAAGAACATTGAGTGTGATTTGCATTAAGTTGCTGATTCGAGGTAGTGTGTGGTAGTATTCGCAGGGTCGGATTTGTGTAGGTAAAGGATAGGCAGGCTGCAGCGTAGGCCGGAAAATTTTTGAAGCGGCAAATTTTGGGAGAAAGAAATTGAAAGGGGTAGTTTTTGCCTGTAACGTTTTATTTGCTCATCGACGATAATAGAATAAATTTTTGTTCTAAAATAAAATGTGTATCTATTTTCTTTAATTATGAAAGTGATGGGTGATTTTTAAATGTAGAGGCTTGAGACAAAAAATTATTCACTTTTTTCTTCGTGTAGCAAATCAGGAATATGTCATTTGTGAGTAGTCATATTAAATTAGTTTTAAAATTGTCTTAATTCTTTTAAATTAAAATATTTGGAATCGTATAGAAGTTGTTACGAGTGAAGACAGATTTTTTATTTTGGAAATTTGATTGCTTTAGGTTCTAGTCATCGATTCCAACGTCGATAGTAACTTCATGTGTAATAAAACTATGAATTTGACATGTGAGTAGTAGATTGGTAATCTAAATTTGTTCGTCCAAAAAGTCGAAAAATTGTATATAGTGATGAATTTCCGAGAAATACCGAATGGTTTATTATGTGTCAATAAATATTAAGAATTATTATGCATCTAGGATTTAGAACCATGAGTTTTTAAATATATTTTGTCGCCACGGTTCTGTAGGTCCATCAATATTCCCTCTGGGTGTATTCTGATACACACTACGATTGCTGAATTAATTAAACGTCAAAATGTATCAACCTTAAATTTAATTTAATCTCATTTGTGGCATGTCTGTGAAAGCTTTCCGAACAACCAATTAATTCTGACGCGCGGGTACACTTAAGCCTGTTGCATTTGGCGTTGTATACAGTGTCCTGAGAGATAATATAAATGTTTCACTCTATAACAGGTACATTTTATCGTTAATTTTGTGGTCAGAATTTAAAGGTCATAAAAGTATGAATGAAACTAATTTTATTATTATCTTAATTTCACTGATCCCGAGTGGCATAATCACCGTTTACACCGATATTATGTTAGCTTCGATTTTACAAAAGATTGGCAATGTTGCATGTGTACGGGAGTTACATGTATACTTTATACGTTTATGTTTAATTGATTATGCAAATGACACATAGTGCTGTAATGAATGTAATATCCATTCTCACTTTGATTAAGTGCCAACAAATCTGCGCAACTGGGATACGAACATAAATAGAATAATACAAAAGGTGGCCTTTATTTTATGCGCTGATGCTCCGTTAACAGCGCATCTGATTTGCATAAATAATTCCATATGTCATGCAACTGTATTACAATTAATTGCAATAAACCTGCGCACATTATTGCTTCAGTAGCAACTTTGATTAACAAACAATACTAAATTTTGAGGAAACAATGGAACTCTTGGAAATAATTATAGCGTAGCATTAACTCGTTCCAATGCGATTCAACAAAACTGTCTTGCTTTATCCGAATAAATAAAGAAAATTTCACAACTTTCATCAGAAAGTCTTCTGGTGATGCAATGATGATTGTTGGTAATGCTTATGACGCTTTAATACAAAATGTAGAAATTTAATTTTGGTAGTGTTAATAGTAATTGATAGAAGGAGGAATCAAGTCCAAATTTAAATTTAGGGAGGGAGAAATCCAAATTTGGACCTCAAATTTCAAATTTGGATTTCCTCGTCCCCAAACTTAAATTTGGATTTCTCCCTCTCCCCAAGCTGAAATTTAGATTTCCCCTCTCCCCAACGTTAAATTTCAATTTCCCTCTCCTCAAAACTCAAATTTGGATTTCCTCTTCCCAAACTAATATTTGGATTTCCCCCGTTTTCAACTTTAAAATATGGATTTCCCCCCTCCCCAAGCTTAAATTTAGGTTTGAATCCCTCTTCTACTAATTATTACTATTCATATACACGATTTATGTATTTGAACCCCGATTCGTGGTAGCACTGTGGTTTATTTAATAATTTTCCAAGTTTAACATTTCTCCCCTTCAATACACTCCCCTTCCCTATCCGCACACAGCTGCATACACACGTATTTCCCACTCTTCAAAATAATGTTGGAGCTCATCGAGTGACAAATCCTTTAAAAGCTTTACCGTTCTCAACGTTCTCACCTTCACCTCCTCCAGACATTCAAATGGGTTTCTATTAATATAAATACTTTTTATTTCCAAGAAACGGAAGAAATCGCGTGGCGCCAAATCCAGCAAATATGCTAGGTATTCTGTCACCGGAGTGCGTTTATCCGCAAAAAAACAGCACCGCGGAAACAGCGCTGTGAGCTGGGGCAATTGTCTTGGCGAAGGGACCATCCGCCCTTCCTCCACAAATCCGGCATTTCCTTCCTCGCTCTCTCACAAAACTTAGTTAAAATTTCCTTGCAATATTTCTGATCGCTGGTTGGACCTTCACGTACAAAGAATTTACTTTTATCGCGCCGTTCGATTTTTACACTCATCATGGTTCCAAAGCAACGGAACAGCGTTCTCTTCAACGAACCAAACAATTTAGCGGACTGAAATTGGATTTGTTCAACGTGGAAAGGTTTCAAGCATACATCCCCTCATCCGCCCACTGCGGCGTATACAATGTTTTACAATTTGCGCGGCCGCTTTTTAAATAGTCACACCTCGTATATTTAAAGCGCGGGGGCGAACTGCGCGAAACTTTCCCGGCAGGAGTGAACGCTTGCGCCACTCAAAGTGTTAATAACATTGCACACGTGCCAACAAATCCGGCCAGCTTCTTCCATGAGAATCCAAAAGGTGCCAGTGTGTTCTCGCGCAGTGAGCGACGTCTTACGGTTATTTACGTTAAAATCCTCATTTTGCCGCTAGCTGAAAATACATCGCCCCGAGGCATCGCCTACGTCGGCTGTGTCAACAGGTGGGGCTCATCATTTTCCACTGACATATTACAAAGGAGCTGCTAAGTACGGATAAAAGATGCATTGCCAAAGAGTAAATTGATCAGCCCCCCTTCCCTGACCGTTGAGCCAGCCCCTATAATGTCTATAAAACACCGTGTCCCGATAACACTTTGACGCGATAAATCAGGTGTTTTTCAATCGTTCGCTTTAATATGCGTCTTGACTATTGCGCGTAAATCATCGGGGTTAATAATTAACGTCGGAATAAGAGTTCCGAGCTGACCGACGGTAATAACTCAACCTTTCCGTAATATGAAAATCGAAAATATTTATGAGTGCAGAAATATGCTGGGGGGAAGATGCTTGATGTTATCAGTGATTATAGCTTGTTATTATCGTTTAGGTCGATAGAGGGTCGCGATATAAAACCTGTCAGTGTTACAAGATACTGTTCCCTTCGGGTAATAATCCACACGTTTTACGAAAATTTTTCAATTTAATGACAGTAAATTAGTAAAAAGAGGTGCTATAAAAAGCATTTAAGTGTCGCAGAATTTTATTTTTAGTTTTATGTTACAAGGGTGTGTTATTATTAATTTATTAATGCAGTATGTAGTGACTTTTAATGAAAATACAGTAAAAAATTAAATATAAATGGCTCTAAATTAGCAAGTGACTAAACACTGCGAAAAGCATTTAAGCAGCTCAGAATTTTTATTTTGGTATTTATGTTACAGAAGATTGTTATTATTAGTTTATTAATGCACAGTCACTTATAATAAAAATACAGTAAAAAAATTAAATATAAATGGCTCTAAATTAGTAAATGACTGTCGACTATAAAAGCATTTATCTCAGAATTTTTGTTTGGGTTTTTATGTTACGAGGGGGTGTTATTATTAAGTTATTGATGGACAGTGACTTATCATATTATTAACAAAAACATCTACATTCATTTTCTTAAATTTAACTGAAGAAACATTTAAATTTCCGCAGATAATAATCAGACGCCGATAGTGTTCAGTATTCTCAAACACCATCGTAAAAAGATCTCATTGTCAGTCGAAATCTTCGCGCTTCAACTCACGTAATCCCATCAAGGATTCCTTTATCGAAAGTTCCATTCAACATTATCCCTTTCATCCGACGCAATCCCGTGGCGATGAGGAACAATTGTTCTTAATTACCGCCCTCCTACAGGCGGATAAACGAGATACATTTACGCGACAGAATAGGCGACGCTGTTTCACCAACACTTTTTCTTTCCTTAAGTGATCTCCCTCCGACAATATCCTCTTTCTTACTAGCCTTATGCTGTGCATAATCCATCGCCCGGAGGTGAAATCCAAAATCCACTGTGCCTCTTCTCTGGGGCTTTCCGCGATACCTCCTTGTTCTCTTCCCTCTAACCATTTGCCACTGATCTTGACAAAGTATCGGCCCAGATTTGCGTTTATGCGTTAATCCTGTCATTCAAAAAAAAAAAAACAACGGACAAAAACGGTTTTTCATGCAGAGAATTTCAAAATAACACGTGTTTCTCTTTCTTTCCTACTGTACCGTATAAATAAAACACCACAGTTTTTAAACGATTTTATTCAGCTTCAATCCTCTGTTTGTTTGTTTGTATGACTCAAATCTGGCAACTCAAATTTAACCCACTTCCAACTATCCAATTGTTTTGAAACTTTGCAGGCGTGTGTAGTTTGGATGACAATACAATATTTTAAAAATATTGCTCCACGATTTTATTTAAAGTGAAAAAACACCAGCGAAATTGTAGTACAAGATTATAATTATTTTTCAGTTTTTAGTGGGTTTTTAATAAAATCTTTTAACATAATTTTTTTTTATATATTGTTATTAGGGAACGTAAGAAGCAGTGGCGGATTTAAAAAAAATACCCGGGTGGGCAAAGTTCTGGAGCACCCTGTATACATAACAGAGTTACAAATAAATTTACGCGCGTGTGGTATGTAAATTGTGAGAACAAAAAAAATATAGTGTTTGGATAAAATCATAATTTTTTAGAAGAAGGGTCCCTGGGGGTTCCTAAAATAGAAAAATAACAAATTGTTTAGAGCTCGGATATAAATATATGAGTCTATTCGTATGAAACTAATAAACCAGAAATTACGTATATAATACAAGAACGCAGGATTTTCAGCATCTTTGAAAATTGTGGAAAAACAGCAATCTTCATAAAAATTAAAGAAATACCTATATTTAGATTTTAAGATCGTCTATAAATTGAACATCCCCCTTACCCTCCATACAACCGTGTAACAATAAAAACTTAAAGTCGAACAAATATTTCCTCCTTCGTACCAACCGTCTCTCCCGCTGTCTCTACCTCTCCAGACTGGAGTCCCTTTCCCTCGTCACTTGCCATCCTCCCTATCCTCCTTTAAATCCTAACATATTCGCACCGCGTGGGGAGGGGAAAAGGGGGGGGGGGGGAAGGGTGGTAGAAATCGTCGAAGCAAACAGAATGCAACGCAATGAAAGGGAAAGAGAAACAAAGAGGGTTCGGTCGGTGCGGAGGAAATGTAACGGTTGGAAATGCCGTTCGAGAAAGCTTATTTCCACGCTCCTTCGGCAGAAACGGATAGGTCCCCTTTATCACGCTCGCAATATATACCGCGTAGGTAGTTGCTCGCAAAGGTATCCGGATACGAAGCGGGACAGTTTGAAAAATATCGCCGTTGTCATGGTTGGTAGCGGTGTGCCCGCGGCGGCGACAGCGGTCGCCGCTCTCGACGGGCGGTCGTCGCGACGCACGTTCCTGGCGAACACTTTTTCTCGTCCCTGTTGTTGTTTCGTCCTATATAAACCCGCCTTTTTTCGTCGCTAACAGAGTTTACGTACTCGTAGGCATGTCGGACAATCGTCTATGCACGCCGTCGTTCGCCGTTCACCCTGCCCACCCCCTTTTCCCCTCATTTATCGCTCCAATTGTTTGCGCTCCACTCTCGATCGGAGTTTGGTAAACATTTATCCGGATTCCTGGCAGGACTGCGCTCCCAGTTATCCGTCGCTTATCCGCGCACGAGCTTCTCTTATGAACTTTTTGCAGAGTAATATTTTATTCGGCTCGGTCGATTTTTCTTGCGGTCTGATTGGCTCCGCTTGACTTCTTCGGGGGAGGGAATGGTTGCCTACGGACGGATTGATGGGATATCGTGTTGTAGAGTCGAATGTGTTGGCTGAGGAATTCTTTTCTTGGAGAGGTAATTCTTAGCACGTTGCTGGCTGGCTGTAATCGAGGGTTTCGAGTTGGGTGATGGTACTTTGGAATCGTTGTTGTAGGATCGTGTTGGTTTTTTTTTTTAATGGTGGAAAGAAGTTATGTATTTAGGCACGGAGTTTAATGACTGTTTATGTTTATTGTGATAATTATGTTTGCGAATTTGTGGTAGCGTGTTTTATACGACAGGAGATGTGAAGTACCTAAATTATAATTATAACGAATAATATTCATGAAAGATACATAACTGACACTAACTTGGTTTTGGTAATTAACGTGGATATTACGTGGGTATAACGAGGTGTGAATTATGTTAAAGCGCGAAATTATTAATATATTCGCTGGTGATGTAATAATCAAGGAACATTATTTAATTTCAGCGTATACAGATGCAATTTATAAGGAAAATGACAGCGTAGTTAAACGAACTTCTAATTATTTGAATTAATTGAAAATCGTCTTATTACACTGGATTTTCATTTTCTTGATTTATAAAATTGCAGATTATTAAAATAAAGATTCATCCGTATATGCAAAATACAAAAAGTAAAGTAGAGTATATTAAGTAGCAATTATTCAAATTAGTCTTTAAATTACTCTAACAATCCGTTCATTGATAAACTAAGCACAAAAATTCAAACTAAATTAAATTTGTATTTTAAATTAAAAATTTTTATAAGAATATCGCAATCACTTGTATCGCGAACCATTCAATTGTATTTTGAGTAGGTGTATTATCTAAAAACTGGTTGGAAGCACGAAAAAATTACATACACAGTAATCGTAGAAAATTGGATGCCCTTTTAATATTATGTCAACAAAATTTCAATAGGACTTACCATTTTTGAAAAATTCTTCGAATTCAAACCGTTGATGAATTCTAAAGGTTAAGTTTAACTTTCCTGTAGTCTAATTGCAATAATTTTTTCAGAGACTATTTTTTAAGCATATTACCATAGAACCATATTAGAGGGTGGGAGCAAAAAATCGCAGGTTGAAAATAAGAGCCACCCTAATGTCCATACACGAAAGACTTAAAATTTACAGTCCTCGAAAACAAAAATTCATTTTACATAAATTTACTTTCCCCAAAATAATCCCCCCTTCAACTTAGTATCTTTCAGAGACCACGTGTAACGTTTATCTCTCTCAGCACAATTATATCATTAAGACAAAACTATCCCCGTAAACATTAAGTTAATCTTCCACGACCTTGTACGATATTCGAATAATTGGAATTCTGTCACAATAATGTCTCTTTAAATATCTTCCATTGGGTACGTCCAATAATATTTGATCCTTTATGAGGGGCGTAGGGCAAGTACCGTATAAACTTTTTAATCATGTTTTTATGAATCCAATTTTTCTTTAGCACATCATTCTCGCCGGTTGTACTTGACCTTTATAGTGCTTGAAAAATATACAGCTGCTTTATGTCCGTTTCCCGGGCGCGCGATCCCCGCCAAGTTTTACTCGAGACGCAAAAGGTATGTCATTTCAGCACGTTTGTCCTCGCATAGAAACACCCTTTTACGATTCCACGGAGCCCTCTGAATCACCCTTGGGAATTCAGGTTTTATAGACCTTTTGCTGCACAAGCGAAGGCCGCTTGGACCAGAAAATTACGCGCCACTGTGTATTTCCACATTCAAATGGAATCTTTAGCGAAAACGATTTGAGCGGTCGCAGATTTTCGTACGCCAGGTGGTCGAGTAACTCTCGCCACTTTAGCGGCGTTAAATTCGCCGTAATAAGAGGGGATTTGTTTATGGATTAATGGGAGATTTTCTTTGAAATAATGTATGAGTGAGTTTTGTTTAAAATAGTTATGGACTAGTTATCGCAGCATAATGGTGACTATGCAAAAGAGAAATGTTTTGCTTTTCAAACAACAGTATATGTATTTGAAAAGTGTATGTGATGTATAGTAATTATTAATAATTATCGGCTCTTCGTAATTTAATCGAATCAATGTGAATTTCTGTAATCAAACTAAAACTTCAAACATTTCGTTAATGGTATGTTTATTGTATAATATTCAATACCTATCCTACGATATAATATTAGTATAATATGATTTTTGCCTTATTAATTCATCTTGTATTGTTAATTTAATTAACAACACAACACATTAAAACCATGCAAATAGAAATATCACATTATAGATGGAACTAATTACCATCGTAATTTTAAATAGTTAATTAGCAAGTAATTAAATCATTAAGGTCTGCTAAAACTGATATAGTATTTCAAATTTTCTATGTCTAGTTTAGAAAATAAAATCATAACAGTTCAACAAATTTTTTAAAATTTACCTTCTAAACATCTACCTAAGTAATCAATTTTTATTGCAAACATTATTTTATGATGCCCGACTCAAAATGTTATTAGGAACTATTAGAGAAAATAGTTTATAAGTAACATATAGGGTGTCATGGAATAATGGGGTAAATCCAAATACAGTAATTGCTAGTGCCAAAAGAAATCGAAAAGAGTTTTATCAATTTGTAATCCGAGGGTCCGTCTTAATAATGTAAGCAACGGAGAAGAATGCAAGGGTTCCACTTCCGGCGCCTGCTATTTAAATGCTAAACTCCCGAGTGCAACAAGATGTACACGTAATTTACACACAGGAAACAGGAATTGTATGTTGCACCGGCCATGGTGAATATTCTAATAGATTTTAGACATTTTTAACGCATATCGTCTCTCGAATTAAGAAAGATTCACACGCCGAAACGGCGCGCACTCATTATGTTCACGTTTCTGATCTCACACATTGCATCGCGTAAGACGTCTCCACTTTTAACCTTATAATTAGTAGAACGAAACCTTTCATTCTATGTAATTTCTCATGAAATCGTTCTCATCGTTACATAAGCGACTTGTTATTCCGTAGAGTATTTCCTTTGCAAATAGATTTGGAAACATTCAAATCAGAACGCTAATAAATAAGTGTTCCATTACTTCAATAGCTCATCATTTAAATTTTCACATATGCCTCGATGTTGCAGCAAAAAATCATGGAAAATATTTTTCGAAATAATAGATACTTCTCATTTTCGTTATCAAGATAATGTACTCGACATTTTATTCGATTTTAAAAAACTACGAGTGTTTAGAAATTAGAAATATATGAAGAATTTGAAATAGATATTTAATAATTCGGGAGAATTAAAGTCAGGAAAATATCGTCAGCTTTTTATCTTTCCATTTTAGTTTGAAGAATCATATGAACAATATTCGGAAGTCGGAATTCAGTAGCATTTATTTGAATATTATTACAAAACTATTCTGAAGCATTTGTAGGTACCATTATTTGTTTGAAAGAAAAATACCATAAACGATTTTTATTGTATTACCGATTTTTCCACCGCTCTCAGTCAGCACTCTGTATTTACCATACTTTTAGTTTCACTGTCACACAAAAATTCAGAACAATAGTTCAAGATACAATAAAACAGCCTGTCAAACCCCAAATTAAATTGTCAAACCGTTTCTATACAAAAAATTCACAAAGAACTACCTATTTTTCGGCCCAACAAGGCGCAATCCCCTCTTAAGCCTATATTCTCAATCCCCAATTTAAAAAACAAAACAAAATCAATCTTTCTGACCGCAGGCATGAGACTATTCCCTTACAACATGTTACATCGCCGAAAGCACCAACTGACACAACGACGACACGAAATAGGCTAATCCAACCAATCTAATCGAGTGACTACGTTGCTTTTTACAGAGCTCCGGTGACAGCTGTCTCTTGGCATCTTCACGGCACCTACCTCGCGTCGGTGGACAGAGCAAAAACGGTGACAGTCTGGGGCGACTACGTTTGATAGGACGAGCGGTCCCGAAACAGACGATTGTTTCACGCATGAAGGTCAGCGCGTTCTATTGTGTCGAAGTAGACGTTAACCGAAATATACAGACGCGAGTTTACACCCTGCCGATCTACTGCAAACGGCACACCCGTGCAGGATAACGAAAAAAGATTATTGCAACGTTCGGGCGCAGGGTCCCCAATGAAACACCATTTCCTGGCTGCATAATAAAATTACCACTGATCGTTGCCGTCCTCAGGGTTGTAAAGATTTCCACCCGCGAATTCCCTCGAGAAACTCAACAAAATACCGTAGTTACTCTTTTGAGATTCATTGGACACGCTCCTTCTATTTACAAGGGACTATTTTCGCGCTTCAAATCGTCTGTGTCGATAAACACGATCGCCCCCGTTGGACCGCTTATCGGGGAATTATTTTTATTCAATTCATTCGCGGAGAAACCCTCGGCGAATCTTTCCAGAAAATTTTCTACCGCGCGTTGAACGAAATGTTTATTCGTTTACCGGCTATCCTGCGTGGATGATTAATCACGAGTCCCGCGCAACGTTCTCCACACACTCCGGGCGATAAGTTTTAAAATCTCCGGGCAGCTGCAAGTACTGCTGCAAAGAAACTTTGTTAATTGCTGAAGTAACCGTGAAATTGATCCACTCCGCGAACTTCTCCAGCGCTGATGAGTTTTGAATGTTTTTATCGTAAAGTCTGACATAGGGTTGGGGGGTAAATGTACTCGTTAAACGAAGAAAGCACAATAAAGTTGTAATATTGATACCGAATAAATCGTATAGGCTCATTCGATTAGGATAGTGCGTGATAACCTGTTACATTGTGCCGAATGACGTTTTTTAGCGCGGTGCGATCGAACGATCGGTTGCCTGCACACGGGCCATTTTTGTGTCAAGCGACTCTCAGTGTTCTTCAAAGCGGTAGTTGTTCATTATAGGGTAAGGAGAAGCTGTTTTGTGCAAAACTTCAGCCTTCAGTGGTAGGCAGCGAAATATAAGCATTCAGGGAAACAAGATGGAGCAACGTCGTTTTATAATGTATACAAGCTCAAGATAATGTATATAGTATTGAAATTTTGAAGTTGAGGACTAAATGTACGAGGCAGGTACTCGAATGGAAACCTTGGCGTTTGAGTTTGCCATTAATTTTACTTTTGAACAGTGTTGTGAAACAATTAAGTTTGCCAACCACTAGTGGGCATTTCTGAACAAATTTGACATTACTATTTCTACTTATTTTCTCTCCAAGTATCTATGTATATTTCTTTTGCAAGCAAATCTAGATTTTCACGAGGGTGAACAATTTAATACTCAAATTAGAAAGTTAGACGAATTTTTTGATTTCTTTATCGATTACTATAATATAAGTTTTAGTTTTTTCAAATCCCTACTTTGACGCATTACTGTACAATGCGAATATTATTTTCTAATGTCTGCAAATTCATTGCATTTATTGTTATAAATAGGTTTTATAGGAAACAGTCAAAGAGTATAATATTTTCACGAAACAATTATCTACTTATCTTTAAAGATCAATATTTCTCAAGTTTTCCTGAAAATTTCTATACTTCGACTATTTTGAACTCTGAAAGTAATGTTTCTATTATTAGACCTAGTTGAAATTTTACACGAACCACTTTCTCCTGATTACCAATAAACCATGCAAGTCTCGACGTTTATATATTGTGTTCCATGGCTTTTGTTCAGTATCAATATCGAAAGCTCTTTTGACTGTATCTTGCACACGTTATTCATGATTCATTAGTTCGCACACTCGACTCGAAGCAGATCGACATCGTACAGCACAATAATAGCGAGTGAATACTCCCTAGAAGTACGGCGCCGAGATCGAAGGGTAGGGGTTCTAAGCGTAAGTGCCGAAAATCATGGCGACGACTGCCAGCGAAGCGCGAAATGTAAATTTCTATGGCTTTTCATATTTTTGATACGTGCTTTTGTTAATTCGGGTACACAGCAAGCGCACGCGAACACTGTTATACATCACAGACAGGGGTGGATTTGGAGATTGGCGCCCCTGGACTATCTGCAAAATATTATCAAATATTTTAATTTAAAAAAGTTGAGACAATTTTAAAATCAATTCAATACACCAACTCATTAATGAGTTATCGCTAAATTACTATATCAAAGAATGTGAATTGTTTTTAAACTTGTCTCAAGCCTCTGTGTTTAAACCTTTTCAATTTTTTCCCCCGAAAATTTGCAGCCTACTTAGCCTATATACAAATCCACCCCTGATCACAGACTTCTTTACGCGTTTCAGTTTCATTCCGTCGGCTCACATTTTACCGCGTGTCTGAGCAATTTCAAGTTTTATTTCGTGGCTGTCCTTCGATCATGAGTTA